>OY728156.1:1923883185-1933883185 GCA_963277665.1 Viscum album | reverse complement strand
AGTATATACTTGACTTTATAATATAACATAACATTTAGAGGTAAGAAATGAAATGCACCGTTCATGGAGACGGTACGCCGTACATACGAATGAATGCTACTTTCAATTCTATTTCATATTTTAATGGAATGAAACATAATTATATAAAGTTATATTATAATTCTAGTATAATATCATATATAATATCACTTACTCCAAATTTTATACGTCCCACATATGGCATTAAAGATTCAAATCACTTTGAGAGGGTGGTAGTCTGCACTTCCTCAAATGAAATTATCACATTTTCACAACATGCAAAGCATAAAAATATTTTTTTAATTTAAAATACATAATCACAGAGAGAAAATATATATAATATGTTCAATAAATAAATATAGTTCCATCATATTGGCCACCATGAGAGGTGGTAGGAGAATATAGAACAATCATCGTTTCGTGAGGCAGTAATTCACCATCCACGGAAACAGTATGTTCATTAACCATTAGACGGATGTGTGTGTAAGTATAGTTCAAATAAATATCATAAAAACATACTAGTATGTTTAAGATACATGTTTTTTTTACAAAATAAAGTAATAAGAAGAGTTTAGGGGGTTGGAGAAGCAAAATAAAACAAAAGAACATAAAAGAATACATTACCGTAAAACCGGGTAACTCTTTTTTATTTGAGCCAAACACTCCATGGAAAGAATTTTTCCCAAAGTGAGGCCTATAGGAGTAAGAGAAGGAAGTGGAGAGAGTATTTGGGTAGAGGTTGGCTGAGACAAATGGCTTGGAAGGTGTGAATAAGGTGATTGTGGTGGGGGCCTTTTATAAGAGGATAGGAGGGGCACTCTTGGAATGTCATGAAATGTTACTTTATTATATAATCCGTTTCGGATTTTAAAGCTCCCACAATTATATATTTATAGGATAAGGTGAAAATGGTTCGTTATATACTCATACAATTGGTTTTTGAAAAGTGAATGTATTATATTTTACATTATTATTTCATTTTATTTAAATCGTTAATTAATGAGGTAAACGCTGCATCATCATGGTGTCATTAAAAAATTTAATTTATTTAATGTATAAAAATTATAAAAAAATATCATGATGTAGGAAATATTTTTAGATATCCAATGAATATTTATTGTAGAAAATTTAACTTATAAAACCCCTTGTAATAATTGGTTTAGTAAAACAACACTTGTTTCTGAAAATTTTATTTTTACCTTAAATAAAAAGTTATTAATGACATTTTCATTCCCATGTGGCTCCATTGGATCCCCAAGTTGACCCATGGATTGTCTTGGTCGGACATGACTCATTAAATAATGGTAGGACAAGTTTAAGGTTATTTTCCGATTTTTATAATATCAATTTACCCTAAATTTCACTAATTACCTTTAATCGCGATTAATAAAACATAACAGTTACTATTCACCAAAAAATTATTCTAATCCCATTGAACCATATTTTACATCGTAATGTAAACCATGTATGTCTTATTTTTTAAAATCAAATCAAAAATGTGGTAATGTTTCATTTAAACGAATATTCAGTTTTTAACTACAACTTAGTGGTTTCACTATTCATCAAAAATTAAGGTTTTTCAGAACAATTCCAAAATATAACCCTAAGATATAATTGATAATATGATTTCAAAAAATTACATGCATTTTAAAAAATTACAAACATTTATGTTTCATCAATTAATTTAATAATTAATTCCCATTGTCACAACAAATATCATGTTTTTAAGAAAAAATATATATCAAAAGATTGACAATTTTTTATGTCCAATTTCAAATTGAAATTAATTATAATGACCACCATTGGATAAAATGGTAAAAATATATTATAATTATACTTTAAAACTGATCAATTGTATATTTTATCATCTAAATTATTTTAATTCAAAATTTATTTTTATGTATGATTCACTATTTATTAAAAATTGGATGTTCTCATAAAAACCAAATATTCAACATAGGCTAATTTTGATATTATGAATCCAAAAATGAAGTCCATTTTGAAATATAAAATATTTATAATTTCAAAATGTGGGTATTACTATTCATAATGGATATTTTGATTGGTCGTGGTGTGTTAGAATCTCAAACTTATATACAATGAAAGCTACTGCATTATTGAAAGGGAAGCGTATCGTGGATGCTCGGGGTGTTACATTCTCCCCTCCTTCAATAAATTGTGTCCTCGCATTTTGAAATATTTCTTTGAAAATAAAAGGGTGAAAATAGAAAATAACTTTGTGGAAAACCCACATTGAAAATAATGTTAGTAAAATTTAGCCTTAATACGAGAGAAAGGTAAATAAAAAAGTCACCACCTAATTATGACCTCAATAAGGAGAACATTGGTAGAAATAAGAGACATATAAATGGAGGAAAAATGTAAATATTTGTTGGGAGTGATTGAGGTCATCAATCACAAACAAGTGTAAAATTGAGTTCCTCAAGGCCTTTAATCTATGTTGATTTAAAATATTATCAGTTCAACAAGAAATAAGGTATTATGATAAATTTTTTTAATATCCCTTTATTAAAGTTTAAGAATTAATTTATTCATAGAATAAGATATAGGTATATATATATATATTTATGGTTGACAATTAGAGTTTCAACCATCAACTAATTTCAACCACAAACTCATCTTTCGCTCAAAAAGATAATACAACTCAAAAATATTATATTTATCTTAATCGTACAGGGTTCAAAATATTAACACATTCCATTTAGATTAGGAAAACTATTTTTTTATAACAAGGGACTTCATGTAGGCTAGTGGTAGGTAATAATGGCCTGTCACACTATAGTTGTCTGTTCGATTCTTGCAGCTTTTTCTGATGTTACTGGTTATCCCCCGACCTAGAGTTTGGATTTTTCCAAAAGTTATAGTATTATAATATTCCAAAAATAATATTCAGAAAAGTTTTATCCTTAAACAATACTATCCAAGGTTCAAATTGATCCATTACAACCTTTATAGTTAACCAAAATACTTTTTTCCAACTCACAATCCAAATTTTATAAGGTAGGTAAACATAATGAAGATCCTTTTTCCCATGTAACAACATGTGAACACCTTCATGATGTATTCTTTTAAAAAACTGCAACATCCTGAATTACCATTAATCATTATTGATTACATTGATGATCCATTCTTCCTTATAGAATACTAGATATACTCCTTCTATGAAAAATGGTATATAAATCATTAATCAGTTTTAAGGATGTTAAGAATATCCAATATAATTTATCCAAATCAATCATGTATTATTCCAAAATTATTATCTCATTATCAGAACCATATTATGGTTTATCTTTCTCTCAACCATATATTTTCCAAAAATTTAACCTGCTGTGGAGTCACTTTTCTTGGTTCCACACAATCTCATGTCCTTGATGAAATAGTACTGAATTACAATCCTTATATACTCTATAATTATTATAACCAGTACATCATTGATACAACACTCAAATGAAAAAATTCATTAATAACAACATATGAAAAATAATCATTCCTCCTAATCTGTGGTAGTATCATAACATGATTATTATCCAATAACATAATTTGCGGAATACGCTGATGAATTGGTCATTGGTTTGCGTAGTGTCTCCACTCCATGCAGATGAAGCATTATACATTTGAAACTGTTTTCTTACCCTTGCAACCACACACTTGGTGTCCTTTTTCTCCATACTTATAACAAAATCCAATTCCCTTCAGGAAAGTTCCAAGGTGTTTCTTCCCACAGTTATCACAAATTGGAAAATAATTCGTTTCCCTCATCCCTTAATCTATCATTCTCTCTTACATAATTTTCTTATTTTTCTTCCCTTCAAAGCCATAAGACTCAGATAATTCTTTACTTATCTTAGTAACACATGAAAATATTTATTTATATGTTTAGAACACATGGGAGAATATTTCCCTTATAAATGGTGGAATAACATAATGAAATATATGATCCTTCTTACTCTTTGGATAATACATATTGATGGAGTTCACATTCCTTCGACTGGGCGCAATTTCTAAACAATGGCATAAACTATGATAGTTTATAAATTTTAATGAATAATTCCAAACATGTAAAATAATTAATGTAAATCCAACGGTTTATAGATATAATCCATAATCATAAAAAATGTTTTCATTGACGAAGTATATACTCATAAACCCTTCATAATGTTTTGTAAAAAAAATGTGAATTATTCTAAGCATACCCCCCGAGAGTTTCAAAACCAAGAGTGCAGCATAGCCCGTTGTCGTGCACCAGTTCCCGTTCGAGTCTAGCTCAAAGCGGTGTTTTCGAGATTTACCCCTAGGTACATCTATGCTAGAGCCACCTCCACCTGGTCATATCCAGATAGGGATGTATTGCTCGGAAAACTCACAAAATCTCTATAATACCAAAATTATAGGATGTTCTTTTATACTAATCCTCAATGTCTATATTTGGGCTATGTGCTCTAATAATATATTATCTAAATATAGCTTCCAAGGTTAGTACTAAACTGCCTCTGATACCAACTGTAACGCCCCAACCGCAGTTACCCAGAGTCGGTGCATTATTGCGTAACATTTTCATAATCACAAAAGATCAAGTCTCGAAATTTTGATTAGATTAGTAGCCTTGGAAGCACTAGATGAATTCATTAACAGTAAATTACATCATAAAGTGAAAAACTACAATAACATAGTCTATATAGTCCCCTCTATATCCCCTTCAGACTATCCCTGCAGGTCAGTCATAAAGTATTTCTTCACATCCTGGGAAAAATAAAACATTGAAAGGGGTGAGCTCAGATGATCAGTAACGATAACAATATAACAGAAGCATTCATAAATACACATAAACATTTAAGGCAATGTATAACTAAAAAAAGCCTTTTAAACATGAACTTCAACATAATATGGAATAAGTAAAATGAGATAATTCCATTTACTTATTCACATGGATATTCTTCTGGTCAAATAATCAAATGCAATATCAATAACCACTTTTACAATGATGGAATGCCTTATTCCAGACTATCATAACCACGTATCCAAGGCCTTGTCCCAAGACTAAAAATAATATTTGGTCAAGGTCTCATTCCAAGACACTAGTTTGTCTCATGAACCTGCTGATGCATCGAGTAGCTATAGCGGGCTCCACCCATCACTTATTATGTCCAATTCATTCCTCATATGAACAGGTGTAAAATATCATAAACCATATCATAATCGTATCACATAAAACATGCATAAAGGAAACTTAACATTTCCACATTTCAATCACAATATATCAATACAACACATTAATATAATAAAAACATTATCAAAACCATTTTTAATACGAAAATAAAAGAAAAATAAAACTTGTCCTTTATTTTTCAATTTAAAAAATGTTATGGCTTGTAAAGGAAGATGAAACTCAAATAATGGTCATGGAGGTGGAGAAGTCATTGTCGCCACATACATACGACAAAAATAATCATTCCCTTTTGTTGTATAGTAAAACACTTCATATAAAAAATATTCCTTTATAATACACATAAAAGTCAAACGGGTTTATACAACGTATAAAATAAAGTCTTGTATTAAAACAAAATATGCCTCAATGAAAGAAGATTGAGACGAAGTCCCTTAAAAAGATCATTATTTAAATAAAATAGATATATTATACGTATTCAGTATAAGTACACATAAAAGTAGTACAAATACAAGATAGGACATAATAATATCATGACATAATTTGAATGTAAGAGATTAACCCAAAGAACGGAAATTGGGTTAAGAAGTTCCCTTACCTCATGCCCGACTTGACATGATCATTATATAACTTCCTAGATAATAAAAAAGAGTTAATTTATACATGATTAATAACCTTTTCATGTTAATTATTCCCCTTATATAACTTATTACAATTTTATGAACATTATGTATTCATTTAAGATAATAACTCTGGTTTTGTCGATCTTTTGTACTTGAGTCAAAAATAAACTTCTTATAATTACATGTTGTTCGTGTGGTAAAATATCCATTACATCCAGAATTATATTCATGATGTAGTTATCATATATTTCATTTATATCCATTATATACATTCCTTTATAATATTACATAGCATTTAGAGTTATGAAATGAAATGCACCATTTAGGGAGACAGTAAGTCGTACGTACGCATGAACGCTACTTTCATTTCTATTTCGTATTTTAATGGAATGAAACAAAATTATATAAAGTTATATTATAATTACAGTATAATATCATATATAATATCACTTACTCCCTCCTTTATACGTCCCACATATGGAATTAACGATTCAAATCATTTTGAGGGGGCGGTAGTCCGCAATTCCTCAAATGAAATTATCATATTTGCACAACATGCAAAGCATAAATATTGTTTTAAATGTAAAATTCATGAGAATATAGAGAAAATAAATATAATATAGTTCATAAATAAATATAGTTCCATCATAATATCCACCGTGATAGGTGGTAGGAGATGATAGAACAATCATCGTTTCGTGAGGCAGTAATTTTCAATCCACGGAAACAGTATGTTCTTTAGCAAATATACGGAGGTGTGTGTATGTGTAGCTTGAATAGTTATCATAAAAACATCCTTATATATTTAATATATATTGTTTTTTTACAAAAAAAAGGAATAAAAAGAGTTTAGTGGTTGGATAAGCGAAATAAAACAAAATAACATAAAAGAATACATTACCTTAAAATCGGGTAACTCTTATTGATTTGAGCCAAAGGCTTCCTTGGGAAGGAATTTTCCCAAAGTGAGGCTTCTAGGGGTAAGATATGGAATTTTAGAGAGTATATGGGAAGAGTTTGGCAGATCTAAATGGCTTGGAAGGTGTGAATAAGGTGGTAGTGGTGGGGGCCTTTTATAAGAGGAGAGGAGGGGCACTCTTGGAAAGTCATGAAATGTTACTTTATTATATAAGGAGTTTCTTATTTTAAAGGTCCCACACTTATATATTTAAAGGATAAGGTTATAAGGGTTCTAAATGTACTCATCCAATAGGTTTTTGACATGTGTAATTTGTAGATTTTACATTATCATTTCATTTAATTTAATTTGTTAATTAATGAGGTAATTGCTGCATCATTATGGTGTCATTAAAAATTTTATTTTATTTAATGTCTACCAATTATTAAAAAAATATCATGATATAGGAAATATTTTTAACTTTCTAATGAATATTTATAGTCTAAATTTTAAATTATATAACCCCATGTAATAATTGTTTTAGTAAAACAACACATATTTGTGACAATTTTATTTTTACCTTAAATAAAAAGTTATTAATGTAAATTTCTTACCCAAGTGGATCCATGGGGTCCACAAGATGACCCATGGATTTTCCTCGTCGGCTATGACAAATAAAAAAAGGGTAGGACAAATTTAAAGGTATTTTGATATTTTTATAATATCATTTTTACCTTAAATTTCACTAATTACCATTAATCGCTATTAATTATACTTAAAAGTTACTATTCACAAAAAAAATTATATTAATCCCATTGAACAAAATTTTACATCCTAAATAAAACTATGTATGTCGGATTTTTGAAAATCAAATCATAGAAGTGGAAATGATTCATTTAAACAAAAAATTAGTTTTTTAACTACCACTTAGTGGTTTCACTATTCATCAAAAATTGAAGTTTTTCAGAACAACACCAAAATTTCACCCTAAGATATAATTGATATTATGATTTCAAAAATGATGTCTATTATATAAAATTACAAACATATATGTTTCATTAATTAATTTTATAATTAATTCCCGATGTCACAACAAATAGAATGTTTTTAAGAAACAATATATATCAAAAGATTGAAAATTGTTTATGTCGAATTTCAAAGTAAAATTAATTAAAATGACAACCATTGGATAAAATGAAAAAATATATTCTAATTATACTTTGAAACAACTGAATAGTATAATTTATCACTATAAATTAGTTTGATTAGAAATTTGTTTTTAAGTATTTTTAACAATTCATACAAAATTTGAAGTTCTCAGAAAAATACCAAAAATTCAACAAAGTCTAATTTCGATATTCCGAATCCAAAAATGAAGTCCATTTTTAAATATAAAATATATATAATTTCATAAGGTGGGTATTACTATTAATAATGGCTATTTTGATTTGTCGCAGTGTGATAGAATCTCGAACTTGCGTACAATGCAAGCTATTGCATTATTGAAAGAGAAGTGTATCATGGAAGCTCTGGGTGTTACATTTAATAATTAATTTCGTTAATGTAAAAAATGGATTGAATAAAATAAAATTTTACCTTTTGTATTACAACAGTAGATGAGGTATGAATCAGGTCATTTGGGTGAATTTTGTATTTGTATCAAAACTAAGAATCTAAAAAGTGTTAGTAAAACATATATATTACAATATTATTATTATATTTGATGATGTTGGTTTAGATAATTATAAACAAATCTGTTAATACATATGATATATAAAAATTTGATGTTAATAATACATTTTTTGAATAATAATGATTAATTATTCAATCAATAAATAATATTCAGTTGAAAATTTAGAGAGTTAATATTATTACAACTAACATTGAAACTATAAAAAGGATAAATTTCATAATGAGAAAATTTAGAGTTCTAATTGATAAAATTTAAAAAGATATTACATTTCAATAAAATGAATTTATGGAACATAAAGTATAAAACAGAATTAAATAATATTTTTTTTGTTAGAATATATGAGGTTTATAATTTCAACCATATTATATCCAAAATAATAATAATTTTGAGGATATATAAATCACTTATATTATTTTCTACACTGTTAAATCAACAATTAAATCTTGTTTTTGTGAAATAATATTAGTTTGTAGAGAGAAAAATAATGTACCAAAAAATTGTAGAGGTTTCATTATAACTATAGAATAATGTAAATAGAAATTCAGGTATTTGGAATGAATGTATTATGAATTACTATACATATATGTGAATTTTCATGTTTTAAAAAAATTATTCAAATTATTATGTATACATTTAGAAAACATATGCAGTGGTATTATTTTGAAATAAATGAGATTCTGAATGATTTGAAATAAATAGGAACCAACTTGTCAAACACCATTTATGACGTACTAACGAAACATTCGAGTGTCCATGTGTCATATAATAGTTGGAGAGAACCAACCCAATCCATTCCCCCTGACGATTTGGAGTCATGATGTAACACTAACATCTCAATTATTTAGAAATTATTGGAAGTTGTTCTAACTACTAAATTACGAATAATGTTTGACAAAATATTTTCTATAAAATATACTTCTGAAATCATAATCAAGAAAGGAGGAAGTTGAGGTTTATAGGTAAAAAATATTCTTGGTGGTAGGAGGAAATCAGATAGAATTGTGGATATTATATAGAGGATTGTATGTCTATTATAAGGTTGAGATAACCGAGTTTTATTGAGATGGGGACAAGTAAGGTAGATGAATTGTGGATCTCATTATATTTGTGTGGTTGAAATGCAATTTTAGGTTAACTGGGGAGGAATAATCATGTATTTGGGGGAATGAAAATATTTAGGGGGGATAGGATTTTTTGACATGAGTGATAGAGATCCACCAATATTAGTATATATATATATATTGATATGTATTTATAATATATAAATTTAAAATATTATTTCTAAATTTTACATGAATGAATTTTATTATTGTTACTTTATTGATAATAACTAACATGATTGGATTTTAAATTGTAATTATTTTATGAATCCAATATGAAATTAACATAAATTAAAATAATAATAAATATATTAATGAAAGAATTATGTAAATATTGTTAAATAATAGTATCTTTTTATGCATCAAATTATTCACAATCATGAAAGTCAATTTTTTATGTAATATTTAATTAAATAGATATTTTAAATTAGTAGTTTTATTAATTTTATATAATTAATAACCTTATGTAATCAAAAAATGTTCTTCAATTATTACCATTATTGTTAACCCCATTAAATGATTTACATAATTTCACTCCCATAATCAGTAATCATAATGAATGATTAACATTTTAAATCATATCATAATTAGAATTGTTACCTAATTACAACATTAATGCTTGTAAAAAAATAATTTGTTATTTTTTTACAAATGAACCATTTTTGGATAGTATATTTTGATTTTTTAGACTAATAAAATTAATAGTATTATAGATAATGAATGTTGACAGAGTTTTTAAGAAATATATTGATGATTTTATTGAAAAAAATTGATGGAAGGATTGTTATGCTAAATTAATCTGGAATCCATACTATTTTTGAGTATAAATTTTCATTGATAATTTCCATAATAAGATTGAAATAAATTTTTGAAGTATATTTTTCAAACATTTAAAATAATTTTATAAATTTAATTTTATTTTTTTAATTTTTATGGGATATTTTTTTAATGTCTTCAAAAATTATTAATTATTTGTAAATAACTTTAAATGAATAATTTGTTTGTATGTTTTTTTTATAAAATTTTTATAATTATTAGTTTTAACTAAAATTTCCCCTTACTCATTAATTGAGTTTGAAGTTACTATTTATAGCATATAAATAAATATTATACGTTCAATAATTCTTAGTGAAATTATTATTCAATGGTTGTCAGAAAAAATATTATTATCAATTTTTTTTTAATTTTTTAACTTATTTACAATGTTTTAATTTTTTGAAAATCATTCAATAATAATTTTTGGAATTATGTTAAAAAATATTTATGAAGTTATATATAAAAAATATTACGTTTTTAAAAATTTTCACATCTATATAGATAATAACAATTTAATATATTAAAATATGTATCAATAATTTATTATTTGTTTTCCATGATTCATAATTTAGTATAAATTTTAAATTTTTTTACTGTTATAACAGTAGTTGCTTTCAATGAGACATGTATTGTGATTGAGTACAAAAGAAGTGAGAGAATGCGAACATTCTATTTTTCTAGTCAACAATGATGGAAGATCATTATTAGTTGATAATAATGATATTTTAACCAACACAGATGTAGTATGTGGCTCAAATGATTACACGTGTATAGAATACATGAATTATGAAATGGATTCTATATACCAATACCATGTATGGTTTTTTGTAGATCATCAAATGTATATAAATCATGTTGGTTTCCAATTGGTCTACAAGAAGAAACTAGACATGAATGGACAATTTGGTACGAATTTGGAATGTTTCATTGGAAAAGGGTTTAAATAGATTCTAGTAATTGACTATAAATAATTATTTTCACCACATTCAAATATAAAATCTATCTTAATTTTGCTATCCATTACTTCCTTATAGGGCTTTTAGATTTATAAAATGGATGTTCAAAAACTATTACTTAAAAATAACCTTAATGAATAGGTATCCATGACACGAACCGAAGTTAATGTCACTCTAATTGATGCCTATAAGACATGGAAAATTTATAAATCCATTTATCGATTAAATCAAACATATAGGTCATGGATAATTAATATTGATGAATATATAATGGAATTTGGTTTCATAAGAAGGAATATAATCTAGGTTTCTATAAATTTTTTAGTGGGAGTTTGTTAATTTTCTTAAAATTATATTTAATTTACATATTATTTATTGGAAATGGAATATAAATCTTATAAATGATCAAGGAATTTTTAAATAAATGATTCAACAAGAAAAATAATGGTTAGTTGGAATATATTCTTGGGTTCATTATCCATCAAGATAGATCAAATAGACTACATGGCCAATGTCAAGGTAAATATATTGGTAATACACCAATGAGGTTCAATATGGATAAATAAAAGTAGATATTGTTTCCAATGTATCATGGTATTAATAATTCAAAGAAAATGTATCCACGGATAAATAAAAAAATAAATATAATAGAAAGGATTCCTTATGCATCGATGAATGGGTTCATCATTTTTCTTATTCTATGTACAAGGGTAGATTCTTCCCACACATTTACTGTGGTAGGAAGATTTCATTATGATCTATGTATACACCATTGGATTGAAAATAAGAGTATCCTTAAATATATGAGGCATAGTAAGGATATATTCTTGTTCTATGGATGATATTAATAACTATTCATCTATGGATATTGAGATTCTAGTTTCAAAATTGTTCATGATGATATAAAATCATAGATGAGATATGTCATAAATTTTAATGGAGGTGTTGTTAGCTGGAAGAGTTCCTAGATGGAGTGGTCACATATTCTACAGTGTATATTGAGTATATTTTTTCATTTGAGGCTACTAAGGCAGAAGTATAGATAAAAAACATCAACTAAGAGCTTTACATGGTACCTATTAGTAATTATATTAACAAACTCTATTATAACACTACTATAGCAGTGTCTCCTAGAAAACAACCAAGTTCAAATCATTAGATGAATTATATACTTCAGATGTGTATATATTGATGAATTTTATGTTTTTTCATAGTGGTGGAGAAGAAATTATTATTATTTCATTGGAATAAAACAAAGAGAACCCATTGACTAAATCCTTCACTTATTAGAAACGTGATTATCATATATCATCTAGATGATTTAAGGTTGTATAATGTTTCATCTAGTGGAAGTGGGGGTTTTAATGAGTTATTGTCCTACAAAACATTTTTTAGATTTATTTAATTTTTATTCAATGTATTGAATATTAATTAAACATATGATTACTTATTATTAACTGTTCTTCATGAAAATAATTTTATAAACTCCAATATTGCATATCATGCTTATAATGACATTGTATTTCCCAGCCATTATGATAATCTTGAGGTGCTTTGAAAATATTGTTAATATAATTTTTTGGTTGGATAATGTATATTCATGGGACACCAATTATATTGACCATCAGGTGCGAGTATTCATGTTCATGAAAGGATTGAAGATTATCATCAGAAAATTCTTTCTATGAGCATGAGTAATTGTATATTAAAATTATTATTATCATTTTTTCATGTTATTACTCACACACATAGATTCTATTATGAAAACAACCCCACCGTATATTAGATTGATGTATAGAATCATGGATGCATTATGTATGACATGTTATTAATGGATATATTGAGGAATGAATTTTCCATTCCATTTTAATGAAGTTTGTATCTTATACATTGGATTGTAATATAATTATCATATTAAATTCCATGTACATGGTTTAACAACATTTTTATTTTTGATATTATAATAATTAAGTATCAAGAATATTGATTGTTGACATAGATGTACCACCTTCTTGATTAGTTATTATGAAAAAACGATCCTTTTAATTGTTAATGTTTGTTTGTGGGTGTCATCATTGTGAAATTATATTCTTTCTATTGGGTTTTCTGACCATTTCTAGATATTAACCTTCGACATCAGGGATTCCCACCTACTTCTAATGATAATTAATACTATAGGGTCACACACTAAGAAACTCTGATGATGTTGAAAAAATTTGGTTGAATGTAATTATTAGAATAAATTTCATTTTCAACAAATATAATAATTTAATTCAAGCTTTATTCATATATATTTTTCAGAAGGTAATTAATAATTCTTTTTGATTATTAATTTTTTTATTATGAGAATATATTATAAATATTTACTCATTAGATTGTGAATAATTTTTTTATTTAATATTTAGAAAATATGTTTTCACTAGATTGTTAATAAAAATTCAACTTATGAATAAAAAATAAGTATTTGTGTTTTCAATAAAATCTCTGTAATTAAAATGGACAATGACGACTTCCGATGATAAATATTTATTTACGTGATTGTAAAAAAAATTTTGTTATTGTGTAAGTTAGCATGATCAATAAAATATTAATAGTATTATTATTATGTGGTATGAGGAATAATGAATATTATAATATAATTTAGTCCTGGTATGAAAATAAATAATATTTTAACCAAAATCATAGATCTAAAAATAGATGGTCATGTATGTTGTGTAGGGTTAATGAAAAATCTATCAATAAAAAATCGTTTCACACAACAGATTTCCCTCATAAATTATTATTTCGTTCTCCGTTTTATGAATGAGAAACATATGATATATTCCTTCAAAATCGAGTGATGAATGATAGATACGAATGATACATGATAATTTATTCAGCTTAAAATCAATCATAAATGAACTAGCATTACTCAATGATCAATGGATCATGTGTTGTTCACCACTAGAGCGAATAAAAACATAAATCTTACTAACAAAACAAAGGAAATCTGAAAAGGGATTTTCTGATGATAAACATCATTATCATCGATGATATATAATAAGACCATATATTAATTAACTTATATATAAATGAATTATTTATGAATTTTACCTAGAAAGATCATATATTGGTGTTCTAGGACATTGTATTGAAATGAACTTTTAATATAATTTCCCCACTACCTATTACAATCAATTTTTTTAATAAATCAACAAGAAGGATGCACATTCTGAGGGACAACCTATATCCTATAAATTTATTTCATTAAATATCTAAAATAAATATTTCATTACAACAAGGACATTAAATTTAATGTGACAGTTCTATTACAATCAATGGAATGAGATATCAACATCCATAATGACAGAAGGGAAACTCTTTCCCTAAATTATCCATTAATAAAATGTTAATTTTATTACACCCAATGTACCCTACCTAACTATGAACATATGTAATCATTGTTTTGACTATAAAATATGTTTGTGCATGTCATTATACACATTAATGGAAGTCTTAAACTCTATGTACCATTAAACAACTCGCTGATATGAATATCGAGTGACCCAAAAACATCTGATATTACTATTAGCATTCCTAATCTTGTAATATAATATTTTGGATATTATCAGGTGAAAATTTAATGCGATGATGTATAATCAACTTATGAGTAATCACAACTAACTTTCTATATACAATGTTTCCTATCATTGTAAATTATCCCACTATAGAACTACATTTAGGATATAACATCATAGTATCTTAAGGTTTTCATCACAGTAGGGATCTGTTATGACCTATTCAAAAAGACATATTCTTTTGAAATTACTAAATAAATTTTATATATAAAGGTAAAAAAATGTGATATGATATTAATATTAATATTCACTTCATTGAAAATATATAATCAAAAGTACAATGAATTTCGTACTAGGTAACCAACTCTAACAAAATCCCACATGCTCTAGGGAAAATATCTAACATCTAGTCCTTCCTCAAATGTTGAACATGAATATACATTGTATGGCTACAATTTCTAGTTTGACCATGTTTCCATGGATATGGTTAGTTATGAAACATGTATGTGAAACAAATCTATTTATTGCAACGTTAAATTCTTGAGAAAATACCTCAAGAAGTTATTTGACTGAGTATCCACATATTGTTCCCATACAATAATCTTGACATAATATATAAATACATAAACTATGATTTCCATAACATGAAAATATTTTTCTCTTTGAGGTACAAAAAATCATAATAGGTGGTTTATAGTCCTCCTCATAAGCTACATCTATAACATAATATACTATGATATTATAGATTTTGATACACATGTCCTAATAAATTTTTCTTCCATATTACTATATCTTTATCAATGATACATTATCAAATTGAATTCAATTGTGACAAATATTCCATTCCCTTGTTCTATTGTCTTCCCACTTCAATAGACACCATGTACTCACCCATTTCAACTTTACCATGTACTGTCAGTTAGTTCTAACTATAAGTCTACACAATTATCTTATTTCTATTGATATTCTGCTACTATTATTTACGCATTATTAATATAAAATGTCAATAAAAGCATGTAAAATTATATAAATTAATATGACATAATCTTTTGAAATTATTTTAATCTTCATAATCCCCTATTATACACATGAATGGTCTACTAGATGGTTTATATGCCAAAATATACTCGGTTATGAGTTCGTTTATCTTTTATTTTCCAATACATTGTTAATATATTTACTATTATTATATCTAGAAAAATAATGGATCTATTTTGAAGATATTGTTCCCTATAACATAGTTTCATAATTTTTTCATACATGAAGAAATATCATTCCTTATTATTATAATACTAGTAAGACATAATATTTTTTCAATATCATTTTTAATATCCTTATAAAGAAAAATAATATCACTCGCACATAATAGATAGAGACACATGTCACTAACTAGTTTCCAAATTAATATTATATAATCAATAAGGATTAATAATTCATTCTTCAATTTATGTAATTTTTGTAACTTATTGGAATTATTGATATCAGTAGCCTCTTTTAGTTATGTCTAGTAGACTTATTCCCCATGGTATCACTTTTGGACATGTTATATAGACAACTTCCATTAGGATTCCACTAAATGAGGTGGACTTGAAAACACAATTTCTAATTAATGAAAACAGATATATATTTTTTCTATTAAAATTGTAAATGGATTTTAGTGATGATGAGTTGTGAGTACATTTTTTTCAAGACTACATTTAATTTTATAGTGGGTCAAATTAGAAATTGTTTTACTAGAATTTATAAAATGTAGAAGGAATAGTAGGATTCTCTTGATGGGGCCTTAGATCACAAATTTTAAAAAAAAATTACTATCACTAATGAAATATATATTTGGATGAATTTCTTAGGGTTTTTATTTATTTTAAAATAAAAATGATAACTATGATATCATGTGAGAGAATCTAGTTAGAGAAATTGTGATCATCCCAGTGACTATCCCATGTTTCTCAAATGTCATTGCTCTAAAGGGAAATTGTAATTACAATTGATTCCATGAATTATACACACTAAAACTAGCATGGAATATGATTATTACATGGTTATCACCTAATATTATTTTACCACTGATATTGATTGAATACAACTGATCAAAATCTGTAATAAAAATTATAATTTAATAAGTATACTCAATCAATGAATGAAATCAAAAAAGAAATGATTTTATCATATTTTTTTCTATGGAAACAATTGTCAGTAAAAAATGATTATATTGGGTTATTCATTATGAATTTCATCAAATGACATAATCTATAATCATACCCACTAAATAAAGGATCTAAAAAGAGAGAAAAGACATGCTAAAATCCTCAGAAGTTCCAATTTATGCATGGAGTCATAGTATTATTGTTCCATGGATATGTATTTGATCAAACAAGAATAAATTAAAAATAAAAAGTTAATAATTAATAATAATAGACAAAAACACTTGAAATCCATTTAACTTACAATTTTTAGAAATATGGAGATAAATATTACAATAATGACCACCCCAATTGATCACTATGATATTTAAAAGAATATTATGGAGAAGAAAATAGAAATTGATGAAAAATAAACTCATATTTTACTCACAGGTACCCGTATTCATGAAAATAATTAAAATGTACTATGGTGTAATTCTAAATAGAAATTTGGAAATTTGGATTCAAGAAAATACAATGGTATATGGGTTTTAGAAATATGATCATGATAGTTTTTTCTAATAAATTGATTCAAATATACGAATAATCAAAATTCATTAAATTGACTTCAAATTTGGAGGATTTATTGTCATTTGTGTGTTTTCCAATGAAGGTGGAACCATCATAATTAGAGTTTGGAATTCTATGTTATTTCTTAATAACAACAATTGGGTGCAACATGTCTAAACCAAAATGATTACCCCTTATTTTACACCATTTTCCCTCTTGTGATCAGATCCATCTTTTGGTCTAGTTTGAATAATTAAATAAAAATGAAAATGATATTCTAAAAGATGAATTTTTACATTCAGATGAGTGTTTTTAAAATTAAAATATAAATATAGACTAATACAAAATTTGGCCTTTATATAATTACATATTTCTAAGAATGTTTTCAACAATGAACTCAGAGTAAATATTTGTGGGCAAAAATCATTAATAATGGGATAAAAAACCGATAAAAAATTTAACACACAACTATAAGGGTGAAAATATATGATATATCACTTTAATCAAGACCAAACCTTTAATGGATTTTTCATGCAATATTGATACCATCAAGTACCATCCATGTATAGTTTCTATTGAATACTTACTACTGCTAACAAGGCTTAGAAGAATTAAAAATATGGTTTCCCCTGATCATGATACATTAATTTGATTAAATGAATGTATAAATACATTAAAACCATATTATATTACAGTTTATAGTTTATTTTTGAGAATAAATATTCTAAAATAATGATATATGTATCTCCAAATATGCCCCATGGATTTTACTATTCCTATTCAGACTCACGTTCATCCAGATACTTGACCAATTGATGATATGTCTACTCCCTCTATATTTAAATAGAAAGGATTTTTTATTGAAATATTCTCTTTAATTAGTAGATATTAACATCCTTAGTGTCTATAATATCAGTACATAGATTCAAATTAGTGTTTTAATGATCATTTTCTTATAATAAAATAAATTAACAAAAAATAAATAATCATATGGTAGATTTCAAAATATAATCTAAAATATCTGAATTGATAAGATATCTAATAGAAAATATAGTTTTCTTTTGGATCGATTGTTCACATCTATTTACAAAAAATGTCTTGGTTGTTATAGTATAATTTTACAATATATATAGTAATAAGTGTTGATGTTAATATTATAATCATTAATTCATATCTTTTATAAGGATATGGGATTTTGGGATAACCTTTACTCCACAAGAATGATCAATGATTATTGGATTAGATGTTCTTAGACATCACAACTGGAATATTATTCTATATTTACAAAGTGAAATCATCCACTTCACTGGGTGTTTTCAAATGTTATTAAATTAATATATATTCACAAATCATTGTGATGGATATCTATGTTTCCAGATATAGTGAACCGTTATATTAGTATTAATGTACCATAACAATATTTATAAAAATGAAAAAATGATGACTCATTTTTTCAGGATAGAAACTGAGATAATTGTTTTGGTGACTCTTATTAAAAACCAGAATCAATCCATTTCCAATGAGAAAATATGATCTTCCCTCAGACGACATAGTAATCACCCATTCTCAACTCTTTTTTAGTTCACAGTAAAACATTTCTATTCTTTCTCTTTTCTTGTTGACTAAGAGAAGTATGTTTTAATAATAATGTATTTAATATACTATAGGGGAATATAAACATGATTAATAAACATGTTGTGGATTCATATGCATTATTCATCAATTAAATTCAATTTATTTTCCTAGGTCCATTTTTTCAACATAAGAAGGAAATAAACTCCACTTCATTGTTCAAAAATTTTATCATTTTTTATCTTCGAATGATTCTTAAAGGATTATTTAGATTTATATAAGACATGAGATCTTTAGCCTTTTATTTATTACTTTTTCAATGTAAGGAACCATGAAATAGGTTTCAACCAATCCATTTCCTATTGGGGAAGTATAAATAATTTTTTCTTTAGAGATTTATCCATTTTATTTATATTGAAATGAACATATAAGGATTATATTGGTTTTATGGATAATGATATATGATTAATGGATAATTTCTCCTACAAGTGTAATCGAATTTCACTAATTGATCAATATACCACAAAATTTTCAAAGCACGAACATTATCTGATTTTTCTTCTTTATGTTTACAATGATATAGTATGTTAGCATTATTTATTATTTAAATATTTTACCTTATCATTATCTAGAGAATTAACCTGACATATTTTGGTGTAATAAACTATGTATTTGTGTATTATATCAACTTTTTTATATATTTGATAATATAAGACAATAGAAATAATAATCATCCTAATAATATTTATGTCAGACATCCTTTTAATCTTTTCTCACTTATCATGGTGGCAGGACAGGAGTACGGGATTCCAATACAATATATAGAATTCATGATAATAATTAATTTTATAAAAAATATAAAATATAATAAAATTTGTATTTATAATTTCATAACCTTTTTATGTAATAATAACGTTGTCAATCTGGTTAATCTTCCATTTTATAAAATTTATAAAAGAGGTGATTAATACTTTGATTGATTAAAAATTATGTGATAAATAGAAATAATAATTAATTTTATTAATTCTATAACTATTTTATTAAGTCCCAATGACCCTATCCCCTGAGATAATAATGTATAGTTTGTCATAAGTTCTATTATGAAGAATCCATATCCTCCTTCTCATATCCCCAATACTATTTGGTTATGTTACATGAATGTTTTTAGGTAGGCGGGGCTTTTCCAACTACTGGCATGAAGCACATTGATCCATTTAGTGGACTCCCCAATCCCATAATCCTTCAAAGGATTTCCTCGACCCCTACATCAAATTTTAATCAAGTTTAGAATGGTAAACATCTCTTTATGTATTATGGTTATGATAACCTATACCTTAATAATAACTCCACCTTAAAAGTAAGTACCCCAATGAGGGGTTTCCCAAAACTAAAATCTAATATTCTCATTCCAAAGAAAGTAATGGAATGATAATTTTGACATAATATTAATTTTAGGGTTTTATTAGTGATGAATAAATTTTATGTTATTATATCTTATAAATATATTATGTATATTAAGTGTATTTTACATCATTATTAAACCATTTTGGAGAAAACATTTACGCATAATCTATTTAATTATATATTATCTTTCTACATTAATTCATTAATATATGTGAAAAAAATATTTCATCCATAATAATAAATAATGCATTAATAGAAAAAGATAAATTAATAAAATTCCCATTCATTGAAATATAGTATGATTGATTTGATGAGAAGATTCTAAATAAACTTCTGAAATAGGGGGAGTCACTCATATTGCTTATCATTGGATGAGATACTGTATTCCACCAATCCAACTATGTAACACCATGGATTTAATCATTGTGATTTTATATTCAACCACCTCAATTTTCCACGAGACAAATAATTAATTACAAGTTCTCATATCTTATAAATAGGTAAATGGAACTGAAGGATTTGATAAATTAATTTCACATAAATATCTTTATACATGTAGGTCCTATATAATAATAGATGGAGTGATGACATGTGGGCCACTAAATTAACATAATAATAAATATTTAAAAACAATGCAATAAATTTAAAGAAAATAATTCCAAAAGATATAGTTGTAATGGTCTATCCCATGAACGGTACTAAAATATGCTCATATAAAAAACTAAACAAGTTCATATTCATTTATTTTTTATTCTCTATTTTTATGATAACAACACATTCCATAATTAATTAATTAATTCTATTCCATCTTAATGACTAACTGCATCATCTTTAATATAACCATAATTGAGGAATTAGTGGAAAATAAATTGAAAATAAAATTATTAATTTCCTTACAATAAATTAATTGGTCATTTAAAACTCATTAAAACAATTATTAAAAGTTAAAACACAAATGGTTCCAATCAATAAAATTATGTTTCAAGTATTCTAATTTAAAATGAATGTAATTTTATTATTTCACTAATTTGGAGACTAAAGTATGTGTACTAGCTTAATACTCTACATGTACCTTGATTTTTTTTGTATCTGGGTTAAATACCTTTGTATTTGGCAATTTAACTCATCTAGACTGAACAATGTGTACATGAAAGCTACATGTCTAGTATAATTTTTCTTATGTAAATGGTTCTCTTAGAATGGCTCAGAGGGTATTTTGGTTGTTGGAAATGATGAATTACACAATGTGTATACCACATACATGTCATGTATATCATAAATTCTATAGTATATCAATCTCATGAGGTTTGACCATGTATGATGACCACATAAATATTTTGATTTACACCGCTAACACATGTAGACTACACATCATATATGAAATAAACATGCCACTAAATTTGACATCTTCTGTGTTATATTTTCTTGGTATACAAGGGGTTTTAAATAAAATTATGTGTTTCATTAACTACTCACAATTCTATGTCACTCGTGACACATCCAGGTTTATTGCACAGGGGTACATGGTTGTACTCCTGCTATACAACATGTAACCTTGTTTAATAACCCAAATATTTTTCACACACCCATATAATATAAAGGTTTTATTAATTTTTTTTAAAACAATATAAAACTATATACTAAAAATCATTATAAACATGTTGATAACAGGTTTAATAAATTATGATTAATGAATTAATAATTTGAAATGATATATTCTACCACTATTTTGAATAGATCAATAATCAAATACAAATTTATTGATTTCAAAATGTGACCTCGTTGATACAACTTGGTTGTTCCAAGAACAGTGGAAGCCCCTTCCTAAGCGTTAAATTAAAATTTATTTTAATTTAGAGTTTCCCTAAACACTAATAATATATATATTCAGGTCAAATTTATCATTAATTTATTTATATATGAATAAATTAAAACATTATCTTATGACCATTATTTGATCATGATGATCATGATTATCATCTCAAATACTAATGTTGGTAAAAATGTGTTTCACTTGTAGGATCCAAGGGTAGAATTCATCTAGTGTTGATCAACACATTCAAATTTGACCGTAGAAAAACCCTAATTGATTTTTGAGTGACATTATGGAGAATCCATTGTCTAATGTTATTATTCATGATCGCTCTATGATTCATCATGCTTGAAGGTGTTCTCTTAATTAATATGAAGAAGAGATGATTATTCAAGGGAGAATGATGTATAATGAGATGTATAATGAGCACAACAATTCTTAGTTATATATTTTAGATTAACAATATATAATAGACAAAAACATTTATTTTTTGAAATCATGTTTATGTTAAAATATTATTTGACTATGTATCAACATGTAACATGTATTATATTTTATATTAAAGACCCTAAAAATAATAATAATAATATTATTTTTTATGTGCTTTCTCACTTTAACAATTCAAATAATATTTTAATGGATTTTAAATTAGTATTTATCATTGAACAAGGTCTTGGTCTATTGAAATTACTTTGCATTTGTTGAATAATAAAATAAATATTTTTTTTAAATATATATTTCATTCACAATATAGTGAATAAATATTTAATAAATAAAAGAAATATTTTTTACCCATTCATGTGAATTAATTTTTCTGTTATATGCATGTCATCAATTATATTATTTATTAGTAGACATATAATTATTTATTACCTTGTGAATATTGGGGATCAATTAATAATTAATATAATTATTCTTCAATTTTCAAAATAATATTTATTTAAATAAATAAATTCATATAGAATATAATATATATCAATTAAAAAAATTATTTGGTGACCCTCTAGTATAAATTCTCATTGACACTAATAAGGATTGACAAACGTCTAAGAATAAGGTCAATGAATGGATCAAGTAACCCAATATATCTAACATAATGTCATAATGTTGACAACCACATATGAAAAATCAGTATGTAATATAATTCCATTTTCTCAATATGTAATTACGAAGTTTTATCATATGTGAAATCATCATATATGTTCAATGACACGTTGTTATACTATTTTATCTAAACAAAAAATTACACCATGAAGATGGAATTAAATGAAACGATTCTATTTCAATAAAAGTTTCGGGATATCAACATCCATAAATGTGGAAGGGACAAATCCTTCATTTAATGATCGTTTAATTATATGTATATCATAATGCACTAAACATACCCTTACTCAATGGAAAACTATGAAATAAAAATTTTTATCATCACATAATACATTTTTAGTCATGATATAAATTAATGATTTTCGTAAAGTCTAAGGATAGATATAAATATTGATATATAGGAACATCAAATTCCACTAAAACATGTGGAATTCATACATGTGGGTTTTTTCTCATAATATCATTTCTCTATAATTACCACGTGTGAACATCATGATAATAAGTTTAATACACTTATGAGTACTCACACATGAAATTATAAATATTATTTTCACTATCATAGTAATCTATCGTACTATAGAACTATATAATCATATCATCTCATTGTTCTCATTATCACTGAGAACTTGTAAGACCATAACAAATAAAAATATAATATATGACATTATCACATCAATTTTATGAAAAGAAAAATCTATATGTGTTATGATATTTATATTAATATTCAATTCATTGAATATACTTGTAATACAAAGTATAATATAGTTGGTTCTAATGATCCATTTAGAATAGTTTGATTGTATGCCTAAGAAGAAGCTGGAGGGGGACTCCATGATCTCTTTCGCACCGTCTATATGGTAAATGGACGATTCGCAAACATATTTTTAGAAAATTACAATGTGAAAAAATTATTTTCCCTCATGAACTACTTTTTCCTAGATTATCCTTAGTGTTGTGCAGATCCATGTATAGAATAACTTCATCATTGTGCATCCAAGTAAATGTGAGGCACTAGATCAGGATAATAGATTAAAACAACATCATGTGTCTAGGCCATCACCATTTCACCACCCTGAAATCAACTCATTTCAATATACACTCTCAAAATAGAATATAAAAAACTCAATAGCAAGGACCAATTCAATCGAAAACTACCAAATTTAAATTCCAAAAATAATATTTGGATAATAATTGAGGACCCGGTAAACTTATCATGGAAACCATTATTCTTAATATCCATCCCAACTAGCATGTGAGATAAAAATTTCTTAATTAATGGTCTATAAATTGTATATAAATAGTATAATTATATGGGAAAAGGTAGTTCTCTATCCAAATAGAGTAATGAAAAAATTTTACGAAGTTTCATAAATGTATATTTTGACATATATATGTTACATAAAAGTAATGTGAGAAGCACATTATTTATGATAATGTACATTTAGAAATTAGTTACCATCATGAAGGTTATGAGGAAACTAAATATATTTTTAAATGTATCATAGGATTCTTACAACGTTATTAATGTAATAAATGATTTACATGACCTGTATAAATTTGATGACTGATTTGTGAAGGCTATGTATTGTAAATATGCACTATGTCTAGGAACAGTCTAAAGTTGACAAGTTTATGCATAAAGCTACATTGATATTTTAACTAATTACATAATGAAATTTCAATTCAATATGTAATGGTAATAAGGAAAATTACTTATCTTATTAAACATGAGTTATCATTATAGAGTCAATTGGATTTAAACATGTGGTATATTCATAAATGTTCATGTGTTTTATCACATACGGTCGATCATGAATTTTTTATATGGCTGATCACCGAGGTGTTCATGTGGTTTCAACAGGTTAATATAAAATGTTGATCCAATGCATTAGTTGTTCTACTAAGAGATAAAATGAGATTAATATTTTTTATATTATAAGGAAATTATATATGATTATTCCATGCATTATGTTTTTAAATGAAAAAAATATCTTGAGGATTATCGTGATATATGATGGTTTTTGAAGAAGGTGAAAGACATGATCAGAAGTATATATTTATTTTAATTTCATTTAATCATCACATTAAGATAAAAATATTTACTTCACCACGCCATTTTGATTTTTCGATTGCATTATTTGACCATTTTGTATATCAGGTCCACCAGTGAGAAATAGTGAGATGAGTTAGATTGTAGGTTATCCTAGGTACATTAATGATTCATATCGGCAATGAGATGTTTTAAATGGATTTATATAAATATGTATTTATGATATAAATTAACCACCTTTATTTAAACCACACATTAGAATAAATTGTAGATTCTTTATAGAATTTAATCAAATGTATAAATGAAAAAAATAATTTATTCACATAGAGATTTGATGACTCATGATGAAAAAAGATATCCTTATTCAATTTATACATTTTTATAGGTCAATTAATATATATGAATAAATTATAATAAATTTCATGGTATTAGTTTTAATATATTTTTTCAAATATTGAACAATATGTTATTAAGAATATTGAGAAAATAAATACATCATGTGAGAGGTCTTTGAGAGATTGATACATCACAATATTGAGGGATGAGTTGATGATTAATCCATTAGAAATTACTTTGTCATGTACCTAAGTATTCAAGAATATTTTTATGACATAATAACTAAATATCAAATAGATGTTTTGTGAAAAATAAGTTAATGTGAGTTTCTATTGATGATATTGAAGAATAAGTACATGATCATTCCTATTGATCATTTATTCTCAGGATGAGAGATCTATTTCACATTTAGAATATAATAATCCAACAAAATAAATATATTTTTAAAAATTTAGATGATATTCGACAAAGATTATTATGATTTGGTTGTATAATTATCTATCTATGGATTGTGATTTGGGTTGTCTAACTAATCCTTCGAAAATTATAATTGGGGTATCAAACCAATTTTAGTAGATTTTTAACCTAGGTGTCTAACCACATGTGAATAAAAAGTTTCTAAAGGACTAGGATTTTGTGTTGAACCTTGTAAATAACATGGTTCAATTATCTATTATTTTCTCTATATAAGAGATGAGGCTCTGAGATATTATTTAGAGGAAAAATATGATTATCATGTTCATGTGGTTGAATTTATAAAAATAAGAATTTTTTATATAATTCATGTGATTCACTGTAGAGACCCGAAGCCTGACGTACATGGACATTACATTACTTTTGCGGAATACATAGTACATAACAAAAACACACACACAAGGATCGTAATAGTTTAGTGTCTTTGGAAACTCGGAACGTATTCTTCTAATCGTGGTGAAAGATCTTCAATATCTCCCATAAAGATCTTCTTTTTTTTACCTAAAAACCTTTCTTTATATCCTGGGGAAAAGAAAACATAAAAGGGTGAGCTCAAATGCTCAGTAAGGGTAAACAAAAGAAATATCAATCACATCATATACATAAGAACATAGCTTTTGGAAATCATAACCTGCAAAAGAGCTCATAATATCATAACATGGGATAAATCATAGAAGTGAAAATGAAATCATAACTTAAAACATTACTCATTGTGGCATACACACATAATCATAGAGAATCATTTCTTGTTAGTCAAGACTAATTGCCAAGACTATCTTAGTGGACAAAGTCCCTTTCTGAATCGAGTAATCCTCGTTTCAGTCATGTTTCACTGAACCGGTATAACCTACCATTCCAGCCATGTCTATCTCATGAGATATAAAATCTTTACCCAATGCATTGGAGGGAGATATAGGTCCCACCCATCTTATAATGAATCCTTTCTTATGTGTGCCACATAATCATAAAACATACATCATCGCATAACACATGTAACAAAAATGGGATTCTTGAAACATCATGACATCATAAATCAATTCATATAAGATAAAGGAATTCATAAACATAATTCCATCACAACATAGTCAAATCAATGTAAAAATATGGATAGAAACAGAACCCTTTATTATCTTAGATGGAAAATAATTTTGATAAAATACTTGAATTGAATTCTTGAGGAAAATATCCTTTCTTCTTCAAAATCAATTTCTTTTCACAAAACATCATGCAATTTTAAAAGAAAGAGATTTTATTGAAAATAGTCATGAAATCTTTTAGAGGAAGCTTCATTAAAATAAGGCTTTATAAAACAGTAGAAATCCGTTCGTGCCGTATAAGTTAAAAAAAACATTCTTCGTACTTTTGTCGGAAAAGTCAAAAAGTACCTCGTACGAAAAGCGACAAAAGATTCCTTTCATACGTATTACTAAAAACTCACTAAAGGGTAAAAATGGATTTAAACAATTTTAGGTGGATGGAAATAATATTACATATTGAGTAAACATAGATGTGGATGATAAAATACACCCCAGTAAATACTTACGAATAAACAATCTCGGATAAAAATGAGATTGTGATATTTCCCTTACCTTAGGTCCGACTTGCTTTGTAAGTGTCCGAACCTCCTGTATAATGATTTAAATCATGTTATTGACTTATTCCAGAATCATATTCATTGTTATGATATCATATATGGTTCACTTATAACATTATATTACCCGTTCTTTTGTAAATTCCATGTTAAAGAAGCGTTTTGGGTAAAATCGTTTCATTTATCTTAGGTGTTTTGACTTGTTGTTCTTGATATCATTATTACTTATATCATGATTTACTTACTTCCAGAATATAAAATATGATTTATATATCATATATATTCAGTATATATATATATATAATAGATAGATAAGTAAAATGAAAAACACCGTTCATGGAGACGGTAGTCCGTACGTACGCATGAACGCAGTTTTACTTTCCTTATTGTCTTGAAATGGAAGTAAGTAGATGACATACATATGTATATATACATAAATCCAGTAGCTTTATAATGTCATATATTTCATTATTATTTCTTATATATACATTATAATCATTCTTAAATGGTTAACATGGAGAATGAATCTCATCGCGTCGTGGAGACGGTAGTCCGTACGTACGCACGAACGATGATATCATTTCCATAAATATTGAACTGAGTTGAAGTGGATTATACAATATATCAGAATCAATATGATGTTGTAATAACTATGTATAGTTATTATTTACACCATTATACCCATCCATGTAAGGTGGTGGTGGAAAATAGATTACACCACGGCGTGGAGACGGTATTCCGTACGTACGAACGCGCGGTGATTTCTTTTTCCGTAGGATGGATAGATGGTGAAATAGGGTTGTTTCATACTTATAATAACATATCAGTATATGAGTGATACTGATGTTATTATTTCATAATGAAACAACCTAAGAAGAAGAAGTGGAAGAAGAAATAAAGATGAAAGAATTGGTAACGGTAATTACCTCTTCTTTGAAGTGCCTCTTTGAGACCTCCTCTTAGGGCACTTGAATTGGTCTTTGAGGAAGACCAGAACCTCTAGGATGTTGCTAGGGAAGTGTAGAAGAGATTTTGGCAGGGGTTGTCCGAGCTTGAGTGCTCAAATTGGTGTGAGGAGGAAGGGGAGGAGGTGTCCTTTTATAGGGGAGGAGAGGGGCACCTTAGGAATTCTCAAAAATATTAATTTATAATAAATCTAACCCCACTTAAAAACCTCCAAAAATGACTCATATTCGAAGATTAGATAAGATAGGGTTGTAATCTCATCAACCAATCAAATTTAGACATGTTTGGATATTATTTTAAACCTTATCAATTAGATTTAACTCTAAGTTAAATAATTTAACTTTTACCGTGTCTTTTTGTTTTCTTTCACTATATGGTTAATACACTTACTATAACATGCCAAACGAACCCCAAATTGTTTATTATTAATATATATATCATTATCTAAGTCATTTGGCCGACCCTTAGATTTTTAGGAATAAAATAACAATTAGTAATATAATATTTGATTTAAAAACTATTTTGTGTCAATTTTGACACTATTTGATATATGATTTTTGTGAAAGTCATAACAGAATTAAATGTTCGAACCAAGTTGATTAAATCAACATTAATATATCATAGTAACCTAGAAAATTAGTGGAATTCATAAAAAGTCTTAAATTACATTTATTTTGGTATTTATATTATCAATTATGTCAATATTTCATTAATAAGATAATTACTGCATCATCGTTGTGTCATAAATAAATTAAATTATTTGATGTCTAAAAATTACAAATAAAATACCATCATGTAGGAAATCTTTTTAGATTTCTAATGAATATTTATAGTCGAATTTATCTTATGTATAACCCCATATTAAAAATGATTTACTTATTAAACTTTGATTTTAACTATTTTAACCCTTCTTTAAATAAATTAATAATAAATGTCCTAATCTAATCCAAGTGGGCCTAAATGGTCATATTTTATTCCTAGGTTTGTTTTTGGTCGAATTACACTTGTCCAATAGAATTAGGACATGTGTTAGGGTAATATTAATATCATATTTACCCTTAGTTACCCTATTTACTATTAACCGTGGTAAAAAAAGTAAAAAGTTACTATTCACCAAAAAATTATTTTCATCTCATTGAACCACATTTTAGTTCTTGATATTAACCGTGTCTCTCGGATTTTCGAAATTCCATTCACAGAAGCGGTAAAATTAAGTTTTATGCAAAATTCCGTTTTTAACCTACCACTTAGTAGTTTCACTATTCATCAAAAATTGATGTTTTTCAGAACAATGCCAAAATTTCATCCCAAGCTATATTTCATATTCCGAATTCAAAAATGAAGTCTATTTTACCAAATTCATAACATAAAAGTTGCATTAATTAATTTTATAATTAAATCCTGCTGTTAAAACAAATAGCGTGTTTTTAAGAAACAATATCTATCAAAAGATTGACACTTGTTTATGTCTAGTTTAAATGTGAAACTACATCCAATGACCAACATTGTATTAAATTGTAAAAATATATTCTAAATATACTTTAAAACCACTCAAATTAATGATTTATCACTATTAATTATTTCGAATAAAAAAGTTGTTTTTAATTATAATTTAGTAATTTTCACTATTCATCAGAATATGAAAGTTATCCGAAAAGTACCAAAATTTCACCGTAGGCTAAATTCGATACTCCGAATCCAAAAATAAAGTTCATTTTGAAAAATAAGATTTACTGGATTTCAAAAAGTGGTTATTACTATTCATAACGACTAGTTTTAATAATATTTTTATAGCATATCGTTGTTTAGTGAAACTCGGTATTGCGTACTACACACGCTATCGAGGAAGGTCGCGATTGCGTGTAATGCAAGTCAAGTCAAGGATGTGTGTTGTGCAAGCTCCTTTTGGTGTAGCGTACAACACAAGACATTAATAAAATTAAAAGAATATTTTTTTATAAAATCTTGGGCTGTTACATTCTACCCCCCTTAAAATGAATTTCGCCCTCGAAATTCGTCAGGGTTATAAATGGTTTACTATTTGAAAGTTTCTTTAATAGAAACCCACATCGTAAAAGGGAATACCAAAACTTGGCTTTAAAAACTAAAGTATGAAATGTAACGATTACCCAAATAAACTAATCACTGGGTTTCCACATAGGTGAAAATATGGATATGGAAGAGAAATCTAACCATCATGTTCTGGTGGAGAGTGGTAGTGAACATGGCTATGGAAAAGCCAGTAATCACAAATCCATAGATTTGTGATGATATAAGGTACCATCTGATTCATCAGGTATAAGATCACTAGGACAACATTTTTGGTTTTCAAGATCATTTCCCTAAAGTTGAAAATTTGCTTAAAATAAATACTTACTTTATTTTGGTACAATCTCACTTTTGTTCGTGCCTTGAACAATTTCTACTTCATCTATTAAATAAATGAAGTTGAATTTGTTATTTGTGAAGTGTTAGCAAATTATGTGATAGAATGATGGGTCATTCCATCTGTCTCAAACAAAAGGTTAGAAAAAGTTATTAAATATACATAAGTCATTCTATAGTGAGATTAATCACATATGGTTCCTAAAATGGACTTATACTTCATATATCATACTGCTTAATATAATAACACTAGTTTCTACTAAACAGGGACTTCCTGTAGGTCAGTGGTAGGCGATAAAGGCCAGTCGCACATCGGTTGTGGGTTCGATTCCTACAGCCTTGTCCGAAGCGATGGGTTGTCGCCCGTCCTGCAGGTTGCCCTTTTTCTAAAACTACGTTACTATAACATCCCATCAATAATATCGAAAATCTTCTATCCTTAAACAATACTAACTTATATCCAACATAATCCAGTCTAATCTTTAGGCTTATACATAATACTGCAGTCCACTCTCATAATATAGTGACAACGAGTACCAGAGATTTAATACTGTCGTTGATCCCCACATATCATAAGATATGTCTTGTTGGTCACATTCCAAACATTCAAAGTCCTTAATCCTGTATTCACTTGAATACCTTAGTGAAAACATGAGTGTAGTTAAAAGTTAACACTTTCCACATACCAAAATCCTCAAAATTCTATATACTCAAACCATGATATCACTTAGTCCTTATATCAATCATGAGCTCATGAATACTATCAAACATTTAATTTTCTCCTTATCCCTTCATTATGCGCATATCATCTACATTCCAAAAATATCTGAATAACCTTTCATGGATAGTGGTACCATTAATCATACACTTTCCTAACTCAAGGAAAGACAACAGTGTAACAATCCTCAGATGTCTCTTTATTCCATAGTACCATGAGATTTCTTATACAACATTACACATGATAAACATGTAATCATTCCACAACATTCTTAAACCATTGACCGAGCTTCAACAATTCTTTCATCTCACATATCATTTGTAGTCTCTTCATCATCATCCACATAAATACTACCCATATGACCATACTGATTCTCTTCATGAGTCTTTCCCTTAGGGCATTTGTTTGCATAATGCCCATACATTCCACATTTAAAACACTTAACCATTTTTGATGTCGTAGCAATACCATTATCCTCATCCATGGTGTTAACCGACCCTTTTCCTTTGCACTTACTTGCTTTGTGTCCTTCTTTTCCACACCCAAAGCATCTTCCAGTTCCCTTGAAACATTCTCCTTGATGCCTCCTCCCACATGATTTACATAGGGGAAATTGAACTTTCTTTCCTCTATGATCATCATGGAATTCCATCTTTCTCTTATTAGTCGAGTCAGGAAACTTACCAAATTTTACTTTATTGATCATATTGTGAGATTGCTGATTTGGCAAAATAATGATGTTTGGACATCCAAATCCCATTTCATTTGGTTGCTCATGAAGAATATCATTCCACTGTCCATCATATCCTCCATTATTGTGAATCATCTTGTTTCCAGCCATTTTCTAAAACCCAAACAGAATAGTGTTAGATGCAAAAATCGTAATAAAGGGGGAGTAACTTAAATATCTATCATCTTTGGTTTAATCTAATATCGTTACCATAGTTCTAGAACTATATCCTATACGTATACTTATCCTTAGGGGCATCCCTAGACATACCTTAGAAATATCTCTAGGGATCTTACTAACGTTTTCGCGTCCTAGTTTCCAAAGGTTGACTAAACCTTTCCTCTGATACCAACTGTAGAGACCCGAAGCCTGACGTACATGGACATTACATTACATTTGCGGAATACATAGTACATAACAAAAACACACACACAAGGATCGTAATAGTTTAGTGTCTTTGGAAACTCGGAACGTATTCTTCTAATCGTGGTGAAAGATCTTCAATATCTCCCATAAAGATCTTTTTTTTTTACCTAAAAACCTTTCTTTATATCCTGGGGAAAAGAAAACATAAAAGGGTGAGCTCAAATGCTCAGTAAGGGTAAACAAAAGAAATATCAATCACATCATATACATAAGAACATAGCTTTTGGAAATCATAACCTGCAAAAGAGCTCATAATATCATAACATGGGATAAATCATAGAAGTGAAAATGAAATCATAACTTAAAACATTACTCATTGTGGCATACACACATAATCATATAGAATCATTTCTTGTTAGTCAAGACTCATTGCCAAGACTATCTTAGTGGACAAAGTCCCTTTCTGAATCGAGTAATCCTCGTTTCAGTCCTGTTTCACTGAACCGGTAAAACCTACCATTCCAGCCATGTCTATCTCATGAGATATAAAATCTTTACCCAATGCATTGGAGGGAGATATAGGTCCCACCCATCTTATAATGAATCCTTTCTTATGTGTGCCACATAATCATAAAACATACATCATCGCATAACACATGTAACAAAAATGGGATTCTTGAAACATCATGACATCATAAATCAATTCATATAAGATAAAGGAATTCATAAACATAATTCCATCACAACATAGTCAAATCAATGTAAAAATATGGATAGAAACAGAACCCTTTATTATCTTAGATGGAAAATAATTTTGATAAAACACTTGAATTGAATTCTTGAGGAAAATATCCTTTCTTCTTCAAAATCAATTTCTTTTCACAAAACATCATGCAATTTTAAAAGAAAGAGATTTTATTGAAAATAGTCATGAAATCTTTTAGAGGAAGCTTCATTAAAATAAGGCTTTATAAAACAGTAGAAATCCGTTCGTGCCGTATAAGTTAAAAAAAACATTCTTCGTACTTTTGTCGGAAAAGTCAAAAAGTACCTCGTACGAAAAGCGACAAAAGATTCCTTTCATACGTATTACTAAAAACTCACTAAAGGGTAAAAATGGATTTAAACAATTTTAGGTGGATGGAAATAATATTACATATTGAGTAAACATGGATGTGGATGATAAAATACACCCCAGTAAATACTTACGAATAAACAATCTCGGATAAAAATGAGATTGTGATATTTCCCTTACCTTAGGTCCGACTTGCTTTGTAAGTGTCCGAACCTCCTGTATAATGATTTAAATCATGTTATTGACTTATTCCAGAATCATATTCATTGTTATGATATCATATATGGTTCACTTATAACATTATATTACCCGTTCTTTTGTAAATTCCATGTTAAAGAAGCGTTTTGGGTAAAATCGTTTCATTTATCTTAGGTGTTTTGACTTGTTGTTCTTGATATCATTATTACTTATATCATGATTTACTTACTTCCAGAATATAAAATATGATTTATATATCATATATATTCAGTATATATATATATATATAATAGATAGATAAGTAAAATGAAAAACACCGTTCATGGAGACGGTAGTCCGTACGTACGCATGAACGCAGTTTTACTTTCCTTATTGTCTTGAAATGGAAGTAAGTAGATGACATACATATGTATATATACATAAATCCAGTAGCTTTATAATGTCATATATTTCATTATTATTTCTTATATATACATTATAATCATTCTTAAATGGTTAACATGGAGAATGAATCTCATCGCGTCGTGGAGACGGTAGTCCGTACGTACGCACGAACGATGATATCATTTCCATAAATATTGAACTGAGTTGAAGTGGATTATACAATATATCAGAATCAATATGATGTTGTAATAACTATGTATAGTTATTATTTACACCATTATACCCATCCATGTAAGGTGGTGGTGGAAAATAGATTACACCACGGCGTGGAGACGGTATTCCGTACGTACGCACGCGCGGTGATTTCTTTTTCCGTAGGATGGATAGATGGTGAAATAGGGTTGTTTCATACATATAATAACATATCAGTATATGAGTGATACTGATGTTATTACTTCATAATGAAACAATCTAAGAAGAAGAAGTGGAAGAAGAAATAAAGATGAAAGAATTGGTAACGGTAATTACCTCTTCTTTGAAGTGCCTCTTTGAGACCTCCTCTTAGGGCACTTGAATTGGTCTTTGAGGAAGACCAGAACCTCTAGGATGTTGCTAGGGAAGTGTAGAAGATATTTTGGCAGGGGTTGTCCGAGCTTGAGTGCTCAAATTGGTGTGAGGAGGAAGGGGAGGAGGTGTCCTTTTATAGGGGAGGAGAGGGGCACCTTAGGAATTCTTAAAAATATTAATTTATAATAAATCTAACCCCACTTAAAAACCTCCAAAAATGACTCATATTCGAAGATTAGATAATATAGGGTTGTAATCTCATCAACCAATCAAATTTAGACATGTTTGGATATTATTTTAAACCTTATCAATTAGATTTAACTCTAAGTTAAATAATTTAACTTTTACCGTGTCTTTTTGTTTTCTTTCACTATATGGTTAATACACTTACTATAACATGCCAAACGAACCCCAAATTGTTTATTATTAATATATATATCATTATCTAAGTCATTTGGCCGAACCTTAGATTTTTAGGAATAAAATAACAATTAGTAATATAATATTTGATTTAAAAACTATTTTGTGTCAATTTTGACACTATTTGATATATGATTTTTGTGAAAGTCATAACAGAATTAAATGTTCGAACCAAGTTGATTAAATCAACATTAATATATCATAGTAACCTAGAAAATTAGTGGAGTTCATAAAAAGTCTTAAATTACATTTATTTTGGTATTTATATTATCAATTATGTCAATATTTCATTAATAAGATAATTACTGCATCATTGTTGTGTCATAAATAAATTAAATTATTTGATGTCTAAAAATTACAAATAAAATACCATCATGTAGGAAATCTTTTTATCTTTCTAATGAATATTTATAGTCGAATTTATCTTATGTATAACCCCATATTAAAAATGATTTGCTTATTAAACTTTGATTTTAACTATTTTAACCCTTCTTTAAATAAATTAATAATAAATGTCCTAATCTAATCCAAGTGGGCCTAAATGGTCATATTTTATTCCTAGGTTTGTTTTTGGTCGAATTACACTTGTCCAATAGAATTAGGACATGTGTTAGGGTAATATTAATATCATATTTACCCTTAGTTACCCTATTAACTATTAACCGTGGTAAAAAAAGTAAAAAGTTACTATTCACCAAAAAATTATTTTCATCTCATTGAACCACATTTTAGTCCTTGATATTAACCGTGTCTCTCGGATTTTCGAAATTCCATTCACAGAAGCGGTAAAATTAAGTTTTATGCAAAATTCCGTTTTTAACCTACCACTTAGTAGTTTCACTATTCATCAAAAATTGATGTTTTTCAGAACAATGCCAAAATTTCATCCCAAGCTATATTTCATATTCCGAATTCAAAAATGAAGTCTATTTTACCAAATTCATAACATAAAAGTTGCATTAATTAATTTTATAATTAAATCCTGCTGTTAAAACAAATAGCGTGTTTTTAAGAAACAATATCTATCAAAAGATTGACACTTGTTTATGTCTAGTTTAAATGTGAAACTACATCCAATGACCAACATTGTATTAAATTGTAAAAATATATTCTAAATATACTTTAAAACCACTCAAATTAATGATTTATCACTATTAATTATTTCGATTAAAAAAGTTGTTTTTAATTATAATTTAGTAATTTTCACTATTCATCATAATATGAAAGTTATCCGAAAAGTACCAAAATTTCACCTTAGTCTAAATTCGATACTCCGAATCCAAAAATAAAGTTCATTTTGAAAAATAAGATTTACTGGATTTCAAAAAGTGGTTATTACTATTCATAACGACTAGTTTTAATAATATTTTTATAGCATATCGTTGTTTAGTGAAACTCGGTATTGCGTACTACACACGCTATCGAGGAAGGTCGCGATTGCGTGTAATGCAAGTCAAGTCAAGGATGTGTGTTGTGCAAGCTCCTTTTGGTGTAGCGTACAACACAAGACATTAATAAAATTAAAAGAATATTTTTTTATAAAATCTTGGGCTGTTACATTCACCACCCACCTACCCTAGAGGTCATATTAATTTGGGGAAATTATAAAACATATATAAAATTTCATGTTCATAAGAATAATATTTATTAAATGGAAAACAATCATAGTAGGGGATGAAATGTAAGATCGTATAAAATAATCATTGAGTTGATGTCTTTTAGGCAGATTGAAAATTACCACCAAATAGGGAGAACAAATACACAGAATATTTGAATGAATGGGTGGATCTAGTCAAAATTGGACCATATAAACATGCTTATATCATAATGAATGAGACTGAAAAACAAGTTCAATAGATTTTGGATTACACTTTAATCACCACAAACCTATAATTTATCCCAATTATTTTTGTAATGATTAATAACAGATTGTGGAGTATATGCATGGATTACAAGGTGTTATGTCATTTTGTGGTGCAAGAAAAATAATTAGTTATACTTATAGAAGATCTCATGGATAAGTTCTATAGGAAAAAATTAATTTAAAAAGTTGGATTTGAAATCTAGTTTCACATATTTATTGAGAAATGAATATTATATTTTGAATATTGTGTTAAAACCCAAATAGGGTTGTTATGAATACTTTCTATTCTTTTTAGTTTGAGGAATTCACCTATGAATTTATTGTTTAATATAAATGTGATATTTTGGGCTTTGATATAGAAGAGTGTTTTTGTGTTCTGTGATGATATAATATTTTACATTAAGGTTTGGAATCAAATCCTTTATAAGTGTAAAGAATTTCTAAAAATTATGACAACCAATGATTATTCTTCAATTAAGAATTAGTTTCCTTTAGAAAATATGACTGTAGAGTGTTTAGGGAATATAATTTTTGATGAAGGAGTTGCGTTGAATCCAAAAAAACTATAGTTTGTTAAATTATAGAATGATCCATGTAATATGAAATATGTGAGGGTGTTTTCGGAATATATAGATGAATTAAAATCTTTTCATGGGTTATGGAAGGATTGAAAAACGTTTAATTCTCTTGAATAAAAAAGAGAGGATTAAACAGAAACATGAAAGTCACCTAGCTTTTAAAAGACATTAGAAAAACATGACTGCAATATCGATTTTATGATTTATAGATTTTTCAATGGGATTTTCATTTGATTTTGATGCTTATTGTTCCGGCATGGGAGTTGTTTTACCATAATATAGGATTCCTCTTTCCCATTTCATTAATGCATAATCTGAAGAAAAAAACATTGAAAAATCACTATATGGAAAAAAGATTATGAATTCAGTTCAAACTACAAAGCACCAAATAAAATATTTGATGGGATGGAGGATTCATGTATACATAGATCATTGGAACACTATAATTTTTCTAATTAAAAGGGTAGTTTAAATTGGTCATTAGTTCTACCTAGAACGTGTTCTAGAAAATTATTTTATATTTGTTTATAAGCATGAGAACATTAGTTGTGTCGGTGAAGTTCTATCGAGGGTGATGCAGGGAGGTTATTAAATATTCTTAGAAATTTTACAACAAATTGGGAGGTGATTGATGTTTTTAAATAATAGTTAATGTAATATGTGTGTTAGAATTGAATTATTTATACTTTATAATGTGGTTGTAGGACAAACCCAAGATATTTACTCTAACATGGATGGATATTATAGAAGAATTGATTTTTCATCCCAAAAGGATTAGATTTAATTATAATCATTTTATAATATAATTTGGGCTAGTGTATCTTAATCCTTCGATGTATATAGTCCATCTATTAGTGATCTATACTCAAATTATGATGTAACTGTAACTACGCAGTATAACAACAATGAATCACTACATCAGGGATGATGAATTAGAAGGAAAAAGAATTATAGTATTGAAACATTTGAAAACATGGAACTATAGTATCATAGTCTTTATTGACGATGGTATTGTAGCTCCACAATCATCCTTCCATCAGTTATTATAGAAAAATGTACTTACTCAGAATTTTGTGGCACTATTTCACTAATTGATTTAGTAGCACATTTCAAGATAGGATATTATTATGAGATTGTACCCTGTAATTTATTCACCTGATTTTTGTTATGTGATTCAACCTCTACTTTTGTGTTGGGATTCATTCACTAATTGTATGAGTTATTATATTATATGTTTTATTTAGTAATTTTAATTTTAGATTTTCTCTCTCGTTTAATTTCATTTTTGAGATCATTCGTCATTTTTTACCTTGTATTTTCTTAATTTATACTACCAAATGATGATTTTGAAAGAACCATATTTTATTTCCTGATTTTTTCAATGTATATCGAATAAATTAAGGTGATTTTCGATCAATTAAATATAAGTAACTGTAGATATTAGAGGATGTAGATGAAAGATCTTGAAAATATGTATGATAATCCTTACACATAAAACAATGTTTACCATTAATCTAAATATAATTAATGATATTCTTTTTTTATAATCACGTATATGAATTCATCACAATTAAAAGTTAGTTTTCATCAATGGTAATTACGTTGTATGATGAGGTATGTGCTGTAGTTTTAATATATTCATTACATGACCATTAGGAACGCACAGTTAACATTATGAGTAGTTCTTAATGGAATACAAATTACATTTTGAAATATTTCTAAGACTTGATCCTCAATGACGATATTCAAGAAATATAATTGGTAAGATTCTATGGTTCTGCTCTAATCATGGAAGGAAGTGGAAGTTATGTTCAAGAGCATAATCTAAGAGGATGATAAAAATCAATAGTAATGACCTCAGAGAAAGAAAAGTGACCAACTTATTCCTGTTGGATTTATGGGATGAAATGTAACATATATTAGTAGGGTAGATGAAATTATATGGTTCTTCAAACTAATACATAAAACAAAACAAAATAAGGAACCAATGTTGTGTTACAAATGAGTGTAGATAGTGTAATAGAGTCATGGATTTTTGACTATGGTGTGTCTTGTCATTCAAATTTGGAGAAGGGTTTCCCACAAAATATTATGATGGAATGTTTGTAAATGAATATTATGTTGTTTATGAACCCTTATTTACTATGGTTAACAGAGATTCAGGGATTAAAACCAATAGTGGGTGTTTTCTAGTTTTGGGAAATGTAATGTATATCTCTATCTTCTGATGAAACCTTTTAACTATCGGGAAGCCTGATGATGAATTATATTTTACCACATTCATAGGTGGTACATGGATGATTACTATGCGATATGAGCATAAAAGATTAAATTGTTTGTCAATTATTCTATAAAAATACCTAATAATTATTCAAATCATCCATAAATTTTTTATATTTTGGAATTTTTGAGTTTGTTACATAATATTTAAAATTCTTAAAATGATGATTTATATTGATATTTTAATAATTTTAGTAAATTTGAGAAGACATGCATAAATTGAAACAAATTTTTCTCACGGTGAGCATATAATTTTTTTATTTTAGAAATTTAAATCTTTCATGTTTTAAATTTCTTTTGAGCATTAGTTGGTTTATTATTTTTTGAATTATATCCATAAATTAACATTGAAATTAATATTGATATTGGGTAGTTTTTTAAATGAAAATCATAAAAGGGTGACAATTTAATTATTAGAATATAAGGTTTTAATATATTTATTTAAATATTATGAAATTATTTATTTAACGTGTATAATTATTATTGTAGTTTTTTTATCATCTTGGAATTTAATTATAAAAAACATTCACTGTGAAAAAATTGATTTCGATATATATCACTATAATACTAGTAAAGGCTTGGATAAACCATTACTTTTCGTCTTGAGGATTATCCAACAAATTTAAAAATGGTAATGGAAAGGATGTTCTACACCTCAAATTGAGGAGATCCAAAGTATACCAGCAACTGCAACTAATTTTTTTAGCAAATACAAGAGGTGACCAAGGCCATAACGAGTGGTGATGAGAGTGTTGATTCCAAATGGAATGCATATATATCATAATAAAAATTAACTTGACTTGAATTTATAACTAATACAACCACATTTTGATGAAGGTATGGAGTTTCCTCCATAAAACCCAAGATATTGTAGCTTATAAGTGGCATCAACCATGGTAAAAAGACCAAAACATGAAAAATTCATGGAGTTTCAACACAAAAAATTATATAAACCTCTTCTCAAGGATGATCATATCAAACTATCCTTCCACCCTATTGGTCCAATAGGGATTTGGAAGTAAATATAATGAGGAGGATGATACCAAAACATTCATTGATGTTAAACTTTTCTTTTCTAAAGATTACCAAACACCCCTGCCAAAATTTTAAAATAAGAAGAGTGATGAATGAGTACGAACAAGAGATAATCCTATAACTAGAAGGAAAATATGAATCCCATTGCACTTAATGAAACCAAAAAGATGAATCACATGATTTCCACCACCCATGGGAGCCCATGAAACATACTATTTAATGATAATTTGATTAGAGAAGAATAGAAATCTTGAGATCACCCAAATCACTGGAACTTGATTGGGGGAATGAAAATTATTCCCTAAATAATAACCAGATCCACATAATTATAATATATTCTCCCATATGATGATAATAAAATAAAACCACACATTAAATCCTGATATTCCTGGTGAATATTTCATAAATCAGAATATTGTACACACCATTGAATTTAGCATCAAGATGTGCCATTTATTTATGTCTTGCATCATCCCATTGAGTATCCAACCATTCCATCCAATGAGAGGGTCACAACCAAATGAATGAGAATCATATGTTGAGGAAACCTCACATCATTGAATATTATTTCGCACTGAAACTCACCAAGGGATGAATAAGATGAATATCCCTAAGAATAACTCACACTACCCTATAATTAAACATAATCACGATCAACAAGTTGTGATTTTAGATTTATCCAAATAAGAAGTAAATAAATTATTTTTTATATGTTTCATTACCATGTGAATGTATGAAGACACATGGACCATCATATCCCCCCAATTAGTGGGTTGAGGTATATAAATTCATTGAAAATTTCCTGAACTAGGAAAATCAATATGACATCATATATAAATGTTACTTGCCATATGAATGGATAACTTTTAATATCATTCATAAACGAATAAAATTTTACAGTTCAAATTCGAAATGCAATTATATGATGAATGTGTGTTTAATTTTACATGTATAATGGTTCATCCTATCCCAAAACATTATATATACAGAATCACTGTGTATCCAAATCCACATACTTGATTGGACTGGAATTTGATTATGGATAATGACCAAAACCACTTAGTTTATCGAAATATCAATGTATGTGAATGATCATCCTACATAAAACCAACATGATTGAAGCTAAATAAACCTTATAAACACCTGAAATAGGGAAATTATTTTCCCTATTTGGACTCTAATTTTCAATGTTAACCTTCCTACAATTCATTTATTTTGGCAAAATCGGGGAAGATAAACATCTATGATTATCCCCATCCATGTGGAATCCATTTGAAACTTTGATCATTAATGGTGCTCAGTGTTGATTTCTAATGTGGGTATTCATGTCATTGAATGAGTTATAATATTCTTATAGGGACTTCACTAAGAGATGGTTATGAGTTTATCAAGGAACACCATATAGAATTAACTATATGTGATGATTTTTTTGTGATTAATTTCTATTCCTATTTTCAAAATAATAGTTATTGTTCTACCTTCCATCCAGATCATCCTATATTCCTAAGACTCTTTCTATCTCTTTAATGGTATTTGTATCTCTACTTTATTTTGTAATTTCTATTATTTTTAATTATTTATTTATTATAGTGACTCTATTGATGGACTACAAGGAGATTAATAGTCATGTAGTACCCCCAGTTTATGGTATGTAACCATTACATGATGCTTTTCATGGTTTTAAAAGTTAAGGGTGACGTATGGGAGAGTCGGTAGATCTTGGATTGATGTTTGAAGCCAAGGGGAAGGTGCACAGGCAGCACATGGTTTATCTATACCATGCGACGAAACTGTGCGTCGCTGACTGAGGAGGCAGTGGCATCAGCACTGTTGGCACATGGATAAGGTAAAACGTGCGATGAGGCCATTCTAGAAGGGTGGACGAGGCAGTAGCTAACACACAGTTAGCACACGGTTTGTAAAATCATGCAGACTAACTGTGCGGTCACATAATATTAGATCCTTAAATTGCTGATCTAACTCATTTTGCCTCTAATTTCCTCATTAAATCTCTTAAGCGGCCCTAACTTAGGATTTTGGTTCAATGAAGGTCAAAGAAGGTTCTCCCATAATTCCAGAGGAAATCTGAAGGCTTCTCTTTGGGAATATAAGCAGGATTCTTAAGTTATGTGATTATTATTGTTCGGTTCCTTTGATCTACATAGATCTACATCACCTCTTCTCTCAGATTCTTAGATCTATAATCGTTATGATGAGATTTGGTCGTGGTTGTGTTAGGAGAAGATATATAAGGAGGATCCTTGGTGAATCGACCATGTTTTCTTGTGTGTTCTCTGTTTGTTGGGGTTTTCATCAAAACCTTTGAGTTAAGGGGATTCCCTCTAGACTCCTCTTGTTATAATTGGTTTGCATAGTGTCCAATTGGTTATTTTAATGGTGTTGATTTTGAAAATCATGGAATAATTATTCTTTATTGATGATTTATGGTTTTTATGAAATTGTGAAATCTTGGAAAATTGTTTTGCAAAGTGATTTGGCTATTTGAATTTAAAATGTTGATTTTAAATTAAGAAATTATAGATATTTTAAACGGTTTGATGAGTAATGGTATTTCAATTAAAATGGTTGTATTTATTGAAATGGTTTGTGATGGAAATTATTTAGATGGATTTGGTTTTTAATAAAATGAAATCATTATTTAAATGGTTTGAATTGGTTGAACACAAATGGTTTTGATGGAAAATGTTTTTAATAAAATCTGTTTTATAGAAAGGATGGTTTTCGAATTATTTTTGGGAATGTGTGTTGTGTGTTCATGTTTCATATTCGAGGCATGGTTGATATATGGAATTCTACTCGGTGCCAAACATTTAATGGAACATGGGACTTTTAAGAATGAGGCATGGTGGAAATATTAACATGTGATCGGTGCCAAAGGTGTAATGGGACATGGGAATTAACTACCTTGTGAAGACTTGGTAGATCGACGAGAGACAGCTCATGAGTATGGAACTGTCATAACGAAGCATGCAAGGTTTATTTCACAGGATTGTGAAATGGTTGGGTATGAAAAAATATGTTTTTGAAATGGTTTGGATGTTATTTTGGTTATTTTTAAGAAAACTAATGTGTTGGAAAAGATTGTTTAACTTGCACTTGCATTCATTTGTTCATGGATGGTTTTGGAAAACATTTTTATATTTTTTTATAAACTGTTTGGTGAAATTGTTTTATATAAACTGTCATAATATAAATGTTGCTAACTCTTCTATCCTAGTGGAATGAGTAGGGATGTCATTGGGGAAAATCTAATTATTTTTATACTCACCCCTACTTTGTAACATTGGTGATTTTGCAGATGTTGTATTCCGAGACACAGGTAAAGGTAAAGCATCTCATTTCTAATGGCGTGTGGTAATGTTTGGGAGATGTAGTGGAGCTTGGATCTTGTCGACCACAGAGTCTTGGTTTCTTTTTAGAGTCTCATGGTGTTTTTATGCTATTTACATTGATATTTGGTTTGGTCTTCCACTATTTGGTACTCTAATGTGGTATAATATAAATGAAGTCAATGTTTGGTCATTCATTTGTTCATTCATCATATGTTTAATGGTTAATGGATGAGTTTATTTTCATAAAGGGTAATTCTTCTCCCAATTGTATTTGAAACCCTTCGACATTTATTACCTTCCTTTGGAATCTTGTGGATGACAGTTAAGTCCATGTAACCCTCACCACCTCTTCTGGACAATGAGGTTGGGGCAGGGTGTTACAAGTGGAATAATCTTGTACGGTCCTCACCTAGAAGTGTTCATTGATGCTATTGGTCATGGAGTTGAAATTCCTTCTTGTATATTCCTTGGGTGGTCATCTTAGACAGGAGTAGGATTGTCAGAACTTGAAATGTAAAGAATAAAATGATGTAGCTAATTTGTTTATGCTAAACATCAAGTTACCTTGGTATTGGGTACATAAGTGTTTTTGATACACTTCTATAATGTTGTATATCTCATTTTCATGGGTTTAGCCAATGAGATGATCATTAAATGAATTTTAGATGAATGAATTCCCTCTAGGATTGAATATCTATTTGAGAGGAATGAGTAAGAATTTTGTGAAAAGTGCCAATTTTTAAAAAATACAGAAATTTTTTTCAACTAAAAGACTCTGAAAATAGGGTATTTGGTTTATTTGGAAAATGGATTGATTTTCAATACTTATGTTGAATGTTTTAAAAAATGGTTGAACATGGAAAAATTTTGTTTTAAAACAATGATGATATAGTTGATGTTATAGAATTTGAAATGATAAGACATCAATTGTTAGAGAGTGAGAGTGATAGAGTTTGTTGTTAGTTTAGAAAATGGCACCCGGTAGGCGTCGTCAAAACCATCCCGAAGAAGCTGTGGAGAATGTGGATTCACCGGAACCACGTGTGAACCAAGATATGGTTCAGAGTATTGTACAATATTTTCATGCTAAGGATACGGGGAAGCATTGGAATGAGCCACAACATGTGGATAATTCCATCCAGTTCATGAAGTAGAATCCACAGAACTTTTGGGGTGATGATGAACTCAAGAAGGATGAGTTTTGGCTAAGAAGGATGAATCATATAATTTATTTCATCAGCACAGTAGCAGAGTTGAATTTAAAGTAGGAGATTTATATGATCAAGGATATTGCACGTTAGTTTTGGGATTCAGTGGGGAAGGACAAATTGGATGTAGGACTTACATGGGAGGATTCTGAAGAATTGTTTAACAAACAATTCTATCCTGACACGTTCATGATCCAGAAAATGAAGGACTTCTTCATCATGAAACATGGGAGCCTCTCCGTCAGTAATTATGCAGATATGATCATGAATTTAGTTCGTTTGCACCAGAGGTTGCAGAAAGTTCCTCTTTGAAGGGATGCAACTTCGAGTCAGGACTAAGGCAGAAGATTTGATCAAAGATTGTGATGCTATGTATTACAGATTATACAGAGATGGTGAACAGAGCAATGGTTACTGAACGTTATATCTCAGGATCGATAGGAGGAGGCATGATGATACCCACTGGAACAAGTGTGCACTTTATTGATAAAATCTAGAAGAATAGGGACACCTACTTCCAAGGTGGGAGTGCGAATCCGAACTAGATAGAGGGATTAGAAAGCCTTCCTCCACCACCCCAGAGAAAAGTATGTTGCTTTCAATGTTGTTCCACTGATCACATGAAATGAGAATTTACATCACCATTGAAAGCATGCCACAATTTCAACAATATAGGGCATCTTTAGTGATATTGACACAGTGCTCCACAGTCGGGTGTTCGGGACACTTCCCAAGCATCGCAAACATCATATGCTTCGACAGGACGAAGACCACAGAATCAGTATCATCAACATAATAGTGCTAGCCATGGTGACTCTCGAAATACCTTGACTTCCCAAACAGGGAAATCTCAACAAGGCAATAAGGATAACAATGCAACGACAAAGAAATTGTATGGAGATGAGCAGATGATGGTCGATGATCCGGCTAGACCATCAATAATATGATGTATGATTATTTTTATTTCTACCATTGTGAAAGTTTTTCATGACACTGGTGCATTGAATTCCTTCATTTCTTCTCGTGCTGTTGATTTTTTATGTTTAAAACTATAAATTATGCCTTCTATTTTGAAACTGATAACTCCTCTTGGTGAAAGAGAATTTCAAGCCTTCTTTTGTAGAGCATGTGCTATAACAGTTGATGGAGCTAAACAGAAATGTGATTTCATTGTGCTGGAGATGGATGCCAATTACATAATCCTTGGTATGGATTGGTTGACAAGGATTAAGGCTCACATTTACTATTATAGGAGAATTGTTAGATTCACGACTGAGTACGATATCAACTAACTTTTTAGAGAAGAGAGAATGGTAAATAAAGGCGTAAAAATTTTTTTAGCACCAATGGTGTGAATGATCGCTGACCAATTGGTAGAGTTGACATTGGTACCATTGTAAGAGAGTGAGGAAAATAGTTTACTAGCTATGGTGGATCAATTTCTTGATGTTTTTCCTAAAAAAATCTCAGGATTACCACCTATAAGAGAAGTGGAGTTTACGATTGATCTCCTTCCGGGGAACAGTCCTATCTCACATCCATCTTATACTAAGTCACCAATGGATTTAATGGAATTTAATGTGCATTTAGAGGAGCTAGAAAGCAAGGGTTTCATTCAGCAAGGCACATCTCCGTGGGCAGCACAGGTTTTGTTCATGAAGAAGGAAGATCGAACTCTTCGACTATGTGTTGATTATCGTAATCATAACCAAGTTATGATTAAGAATAGATATCATCTTCCACAAATTGATGACCTATTTGATCATTTGAGAGGAGCACAATGGTTCTCCAAAATTGACTTGTGATCAGGATATCACCAATTGCGAGTTAGGAAGGAGGATATTTCGAAGACAGTCTTCAGAAGCAGATATGGCCACTACAAATATTTAGTCATGCTTTTATGAATTAAAAATGCACCAGCGGTCTTCATAGCATTGATAAATTAGATATTTCAGAAATATCTGGATTCTTTTGTGGTTGTGTTTTTGGATGATATCTTGGTGTGTTCATGAACAAGGGTTGAGCATGAGAAACATTTGGAGATAGTGTTGGAATTCATGAGAGACAATCAGTTGTATTCCAAATTATCAAAGTGAAATTTTCTGATACAAAAGGTACGCTTTCTAGGCCATGTTGTTTTTGAGAAAGGTGTTTTGGTGGATCCAGAAAAGATAGAATATTTTCATTCATGGAAACATCCGAAGAATGTCTTTGAAATATGATGTTTTCGTGGACTATCTGGTTATTACCGACGCTTTGGGTGTGACTTCTCATGATTAGTTACACCTATGACAACATTGACAAAGAAAAACATTGAATTTCAATGGACTAATGAATGTCAAGGATCTTTTCAAGAGTTGAATGTTTGCCTTACATCAGCACCCATCATGGTTTTTCCAAAATCAGTAAAGGGGTATGTAGTGTATTGTGATGCTTTAGGATATGGGTTGGGATGTGTTCTCATTCAATGAGACCATGTTATTGCTTTTGGTTAAATTCATTTTGAGGGCTCATGAGAATAATTACCCAACATATGATTTAAAGTTACCTACAGTAGTCCATGCTTTGAAAACATGGAGATACTATCTTTTTGGTGAGAAATGTTTTGTGTTTACGGATCAAAAAAGCTTGATACACAATTTCTCACAATGATATTTTAATTTGAGGCAGACGAGATGGATGAAGTATCTTCAAATGTTTGAATTTGAATTAATTTATAAAATGTGTAAGGGAAATTAGGTGGATGATGCATTAAGTAGGAAGTCTTATGCTAAGTCAGAAATGGAAGCATTAGATGAATGATAGTTGATGTTAGTCTTATTCGACATTCATGTGGAATGTGAAGACCGAGGTGATGTTGCTATTTTATTTTCAGATGCACTTGTTCCTGATTTGGTTGAGATAGTAAAGGAGGGACAAGCATCTGATGTAGACTGTGTGGCATTGAGTTCAAAACAAAATGGTGGTGAAACCATTGAGGGATGGAATCTAAATGGGTGTTTAGTATTTTTTTCAGAAATCGGATGTTTTTAACCATGGTTTTTCAGGAATAACTCTTTCATTATTACCACTATCAAGATAGGGTGTACATCTCAGTACACATAAGATTTATAAGGTGTTTAAGGCACAGTTTTGGTGGAGAGGCATGAAATGGAATGTAGCTGAGTTCGTCTTGCGATGCTTAACTTGTCAGCTAGTTAAAGCAGAGCATCAGAGACCAGCTAGTATATTACAGTCTTTAACTATTCTAGTGTGTAAATGGGATCATATATCATTTGATTTTGTTACAGGTCTCACAATAACTGTCCTAAATCATGATTCCATTTTGGTGATAGTGGATTGCCTAACCAAGTCAGACCAATTCATCCCTATTCGTGAAACCCATACGGTGGACGATCTTTCAATAATCTATATCGAGGAAGTGGTAAAGAGACATGGTGTACAAGTTTCTATTGTCTCAGATAGTGATCTGAGGTTGACATCTCATTTTTGGAAATCCATACAACAAGCCCTTGGGACTGGGTTGACAATGAGTACGAAGTATCATCCTTAGACGGATGGACTATACGAAAGGAAGATATAGACGATGGAAGACATGTTGCGGGATTTTGTAATGGATTTTTTGGATCATGGAAGGAGAATATACACTTAGTGTAGTTTTCATTCAATAAAAGTTATCTTTCCTCGATACACATGGCTCCGTTTGAAGCATTGTATTGTCATCCTTGTCATTCTCCACTCTTCTGGGTGGAATGTGGCGAAAAATCAATAGTCGGGCCGAGCCTTGTCCATGAAACACAAGAGAAGATTCAGTTGATTAGAAAGAGTATGGAGACATCTCAGAGTAATCATAACTCTTATGCAGATCACCGTCAAAGACCCTTGACGTTCTTATGGGTGATCATGTCTTTTTTAGAATCTCTCCATGGATTGGACATCGTCATTTTGGAAAGCAGGGAAAATTATCTCCTCGATAAATAGGACCCATTGAGATACTAGAACGAATTGGAGAGGTGGAATATTGGTTGGCATTACCACCACAGTTCACTTCAGTGCTTAAAGAAATATCAACATGATCCTGACCATGTGATCACATGGGATCACATTGACCGTGAGTCGGATTCTTTGTTGATACATATCCCATTACGGATTGTGGATTGGTAAGATAATTTATTGCGTTGGAAAATTATCAGTCTAGTGAGGGTTTTATGAACCATGGTCGATTTAGGAAGAGACATGTGAATGCAAGAAGGAAAAGAAGGAGAGGTGGCCAGAACACTTTCATGAACGCGATGGTCTTTTACTTTCCGAGGACAGAAAGGCCAATGGTGGGGAGAATGTTGTACCCCCTGTTTCTAGTACGTAAACCATACTTGATTCTTTTATTGGTTTAAATATTTAAGGGTAACGTATGGGAGAGTCTGGAGATCCTGTATTGATGATTGAAGAAAAGGGGAAGGTGCACGGGCAGCATACGATTTGTCTAAATCGTGCGGCCAAACCGTGCATGGATGACTGAGGAGGCAGTGGATTCTGCACTGTCAGCACACGGTTAAGGGAAACTGTGCGATGAGGCCATGCGAGAAGGGTGGCCGAGGTAGTACCTAAAGCACAGTTAGCGCATGGTTTGTCAAACCATGCAGACTAACCATCTGGTCACTTAAAATTAGATCCTTAAATTTTGGATATAACTCGTTTTGACTCTAATTGCCTCATTAAAGCAATTAAGCAGCCCTAACTCTAGATTTAGGTTCTAATATGGTCAAATATGGTTCTCCAATCGATCTTATAGAGATCTGAAGGCTTCTCTGGGCGAATTGAATCCGGATTATTGTGGTAAGTGATTGTTCTTGTTTGGATTCATAGATCTACTTCACATATTCTCTCGGTTTCATAGATCTACACCTGCAATGGGTAGATCTATTTGTATGGATGCCAAATATGATGAGATTTGTTCTTGGTTGTGTTAGGAGAAGATATCTATGGAGGATCCTTGGTGAATCAGCCCGATTTTCTTGTGCGTTCTACGTATGTTAGGGTTTTCATCAAAACCATTGAGGTGGGTGGCTTCACTCCATACTCCTCTTGTCAGATTTGAGTGGGTTAGGTTCAAATAGGTTATTTGAATGATGTTGATTGTAAAAATCATGGAATAAATTTTATTTAGTGATGATTTATGGTTTTTATGAAATTGTGAAATCTTGGTGAATTGTTGTGCAATTTGATTTGGCTATTTGAATTTAAAATGTTCATTTAAATTATGAAATTGATGAAATTGTAAATGGTTTGTTGAGAAATTTGATTTCCATATAAAGTGATGTTTTATTGAAAGGGTTTGTGATTGAAATGATTTTGATGGATTTGGTTTTCAATAAAAAGGGTGTTTTATTGAAATGGTTTGAATTGGTTGAACCCACATGGTTTTGATGGAAAATGTTTTTCAATAAAAGGTGTTTTATAGAAAGGATGGTTTTTTCATGATTGGTTTGAATGCGTGCTGTGCGTTCATGTTTCATATATGAGGATTGGTTGAAATAGGAACTTCTGCTCGGTGCCAAATGTTTAATGGCATGTGGGACTTTTAGGTACGAGGCTTGGTGGAAATATGACCTTATGCTCGGTGCCAACGGTTATACGACACATGTGAAATTATTACATTGTGACGACTTCATAGATCAATGAGAGACCTCTCATGAGTATTGAACTATCATAATGAAGCATGCATGGTTGATTTCATGGGTTTGTGAAATGGTTGGGTATGAAATGGGATGTTTGTTAAATGGTTTGAATGTTTGATTGGTTATTTTTCTGGAAACATAACATGTTGTAAAAGTTGGTATAACATGCACTTGGATGCTTTTGAGCAAGTAAGGTTTTGGAAAACATGGTTATATTTAGTTAAAAACTATTTTGGTGAAATTGTATTATACAAATAGTTTTTATATAAATGTTGCTAACTCTTCAATACTAGTGGCGTGAGTAAGGAAGTCATTAGGGAAAACCTACTGAGTTTTATACTCACCCCTGCTTCGGCACTTTGGTGATTATGCAGATGTTATATTCCGAGACACAGGTAATGGTAACACATGTCATTACTAATGGCTCGTGGTGATGTTTGGGAGATGTTGTGGAGCTTGAAACTTGTGGACCACAGAGTCGTGGTGTCTTTTTAGAGTCTCATGTTGTTCTTTCGATGTGTACATTGATGTTTAGTTTGGTATTACACTATTGTGTACTCAGCTATGGTTTAATATAAATGAACTCGTTGTTTGGTCTTTTATTTGTGGTTGCATCAAATAGTGAATTGTTAATGGATATGATTATTTTCTTAAAGGGTAAATCATCTCCCAATTGTATTTGAAACCCTTTGGAATTTATTCCCAGATTTTGGCATCTTGGAGATATCACTTAAAGAAAAGTAACCTTCACCGCCTCCTCAAGCCAATGAGGTAGGGGTGGGGTTTTACATGTCACATTTAGGAATAATTATCGCACCCCTGTGATTAATTCACATTTTCAATAAGAAAAATTAATCTTTGTTTAATTATTTGTATTTTTCAGATGCCTTTCCTTTAGTAGACAATCATTGGTATTCAAATTTATAAAATTCTTTCTTTTTTACAACATTCACAAAAAAATCCCCATTGGGGTCTCTATAAGTATGTATGATAGTCTATAATGAGTTAAAAAAGTGTGATTAGTACTATTCAATCACAAGGCCATGTGAGGGTTGAGGATAAAGTGATTATCTTATTTTTCTTCTGTAAATTTTTTTATTGAAATTGATAAAAAAATATATTTTCATCAATTAGAGAGTCACACGAATTTTAAACTAAATAATGATTCATATAGAAATGTGGAGGGTAATATGAAGTTAGACCACAATGTATTAAAAATTAATTTTTCAACCAATCATCTTTATCCACTATTTTCACATTTCAAACCCAATAATTAAATTATAATACATTACCCAAATGTTTTTCTCTACATTCAAATCGAGTCCCACATTAATATATTTTTATTGGGTGAAAATCAATTTAGTGATCACACCACGACTGGTATTAATCAAACCTAGAATCATTACTGGGGAAGTCCAGTGATTTTGTTTTCATTTTAATTTAAAAAATTGAATTAAATAACTATAAATAGTTCTCAAAACCTCATATATTATTATCCTATGTTTGCGAGAAATTTTATCTCTAAACCTCAAACTAAAAAATCACTAAACAAGAGGAAAGAGAATTTATCACCATTTCATTGTCAATATATCATTCCTTAATATATTGTTATAGCTGTTTCATTAGGTAGTGTTAAAAGGGAATATATGATTGATATAATTAATGAGACTTTTATGGAAATGTATGAACCAAATACAAACATCAATTATCAATAAATATAATTGAATGACCAACATTATTTTAAAATCAAAACTAAAATGATGGGTATTATAATTAAATTTTATGGTTTATTAGTTGAAAACCATAAGATTCATTTGGAATAATTTACAATATTATGTAATTTATTTAGAGCTTGAGAATTCATAGTGACCAAAATAAGCTTAAAGGATTTCCCATTCCATCTTAATGGAGAAACCATATGTTGTATCTATAATCGGAATCCTATATTTTTAAACACATGGGATGAAATATAATGTATCTTCTTCTAGAAATTATTCCTTATGTCAAGGATTGATCATCTAATATAATAGATCTGTGTAATTAAAAAATCAAATATTAAAACCTTCAAAGACTTTTTGGAATGTTTCAAGAAACAATCAGTATCATTCCCACCCTATCCTTATGATGAACATCAATTATAGGTATCATTTTAAAATTGATTGATATAAAATGACTAAAAAATACTGTATTATTCTTTCAATGGAGCATTGATTCATAATTCACCTTAAAAAATTAGATAATTTTTTTATAGAATTTCCCAAAATTCCCAATAATTTGTTATTATAACTTCAAATAGAGGTGAATATGAGGTAAAAATTATAAATAACAATGACTGTAAAAAAAATTGAAAAGTTAAAATCTATATTGAGATAGATAGAAATGAAATAAGTGGAGGATCCATCCCCCACCACACCCATTTAGGTATTTTAACTCTAATTTTCTTATGATAATTTCCCTGATTCAGACATGTTTAAGTTATTGAAAACTACAATTCCATAAAACAAATAAAATTACAGAATCTAGCTTGTTTAAACTAATTATTTTCATAATTCACCAAAAATTAAATGGATCATGTATCCATCAGACACAAACTCCACCTTTCATGTATTATTCCCAACAACTATTGCAGGCCCACACATTCAATATACATAGATTCTGACAATACATAAGCTACGGTCTTGTAAAATATCAAGAGACTTCCATATATGTTGTGTTGAGATAAGTAATAGAATCTAAAAATATTCAATAGGCCACTCACACCACTCATGGATAAAAGATGATTGAATTAAAATGAATGGTCATACTTATTATGACCACCCTCAATAATATAGAAAATGAATACTCTGGTAAGATTCATTGTAAAAAATATATTATTCCTAAAGTAAATGTCATCTCTATCACATTAAATAGTGTAAATAATATATAAAGAAATGGAGGAACACCACTAGAGACCAAAAATAGATTTGAACACATATCGGTACCTGATGAATCAACCAAATAAAAATAACCTGATGGGGAATATATGAAGGAACAATTAATGAAATAAAATCGAAGATGAAATATAGATTCTCTACATCAATCCCAACCTCTATTACCTATTAGAATAAAATCACCCATGAAATAAAATGAAGAATAACTAAAATAAGATATATTGTAGGTATTAAAAAATATATTGATCAAAAATAGTCTCTTCATGTTCATCCAGAAAAATCATAGATAAACAAAATTCATTAAATTCACAAGCATATTGGGAAATGGATTGTGAGAAAAATAAGAGGAATGATTCTATAATAATGTTTAGAAACTTCTTACCCCATAAAGTCACCAAAAATCCTAACAACTAGGTATCCTTTTTATCATCTTTGCTATTAGAGATATGAAATTTTCATATGCATTTTGTTATATATGAACCCCAGTTAATGAAATGACTTATTAAATAAATTCATATTGTTCGATGGGCGTACTCAAACCCACTTTTGTGTTAATAAAACTCACCAATGGAGAAAATAATTAACAATTATGTGTTCTAGAATATTCCTTGGTATGTGTACAAGGATACACATTCTATCCCAGCTTCAACATTTGAAACATGTTCGATGGAGAAGTTAAATATCACACTCCCATAATTCTAGGTAGACTGTTAATAATGAATTATAAACCAATAATTAATTTCATTTACGGAAATATGTTAATTAATATTTTTGAGGAAATAATTGATTTCAACATCTTTAATTGAATGAAACATCCACATGACGAGAAATTAATTTTTGGAATAAATCATTTTTTATTACAATGTCCATATAGGTAAGAAATTGAAAATGATAGATAATAGAATATACCTAGGGTAGGTTCTAGAGACAACCAAACTACATGATTATTCTATTTTTTAAATGAACTCAATCAGGAGACTGTTTTAGGTGTTAAAAAATTAAATAGATTAATCAATGTGATATTGATGAGTTACTCAAATATATTTCTCATATTTTTATCTTATATTTATCGATTTCCAAAATCCCAAATAACATATAACCCATAAATAACCACAAAAAAATGAAAAAATATGAAACAAAATTCCAGTGATATAGGATGGACATTATGTTATATCCCATGAATTATCCATACCATTTGCATAAAATGTATTTTTTTGAAGATGGATCAATAAATTAAAGATTTCCAAAATGGTTGCTTAACCTAACTCTTCTGGAACTAAAGATAAATTATTATAGAAACTAGTAGGAGATGGTATATTCTAGCCATCTTAGACTCCAATTGGTTGGTTCCCATAATAATATCCCTAATGAAAACAAGACACATAATTCTACCAAATAAAAATATTGAATTAGTTTCTATATTTATTCATAATATAAGTAGAGTCTGTATTGATTAAACTATATTGAAACATGTTACTACAAAAAACTAATTCCCCAATCCCATAATTGACCATATTCTAGAAAAAATTAATTAGAAGGGACATTATTAATTCCATGATGGATTTTATGGGTATTTTTATGATCCAATAACTCTAGATGCGAAAGAAAATACCACCATCATATTAAACATTAGTATATTTCCCTACCGAATGATACCTTTTTGTATATTCAATTCCATAGGTTTTTTTTGAATTACATGGTATGTAACTTCTCATACATAATTAAGAGGTACTTAGAGGTACTTAATGATGACTTTACTATCTAGGGAATTTTTTAATAGTTTTCCAGAAAGTTTGCAATGGTTTATTTAAAATATGATTTGAATAAAAAATGTTACTAAATGTTGTAAAAATTATATTTTATGGTGAAAAATGAAATTTTTTGGGAAATATAATTTATAATGATAGATTATGAGTAGATAAATCCAATGATGATGTTATTTCCACACTACCTTAGTCAACCACAAGGAGACAAATCACAACATTTAATATCGATGATGTATTTTATAGAGCATATATTAGTGACATTCAAAGGATTAATTTTACCCAGATTAACCCTCTCAAGAAGGAAACTGAATTTTTTTATGATTTAGGATATGCATATTTTCATTTATTAAAGGAATGGTTGATCAATACATGATTTTTCAGCTGACCATACTGGGGTTACCCCACCAAAAAAAATATTTGATTCTTCCAAAATATCTATTGGGATGTTCTACCACAAATGTTTTATAGGCTCCCACAACTTATAAGATACACTTCACAGGACATCGAAACTATCAAAATTAATACAGTGAATACCAAGGACATTATTTCACTTTTTATAGATCTATAAAAAATGAATTATTATATTTTATATAATAATTTAACTCTTTATTCATATCCAAAATCATTGAAATATTAAATCAAGATAGATGATACAAATTACAAACTAATGATTCATTTGTTTCATCTATATTAACATGGCATGGAAATTATGGACATGAATGGATATGAAAATATTGTGGTTATCCACATTAATATGATACCTCAAACTATTGGGTAGGAACCAATCACTAAGACAAATTTAGCTAATTCATTTCCAATTGAATAACTACAAAACCTTACTCAAATTCCCTCATATGTTTACATGGTGAATATTCTTTTCAAAAAAATGGTATGATCTATCTCTAACCATCATAATGGTAAATTTAAATATAAATAAAAATATTATGTTTTGGCGGATAGTTATTTATTGAAAACATGAATTTACATATTCATTATAGGGTACATCCTAGAATATTAAATGAACATTGTGCTTTATTATTTCATTAATCTTATAGGTAGAGGCAAAATTGGTCCTCAATAGACTTGTATAAATATTTTGATCCTTTATTGTTTTAACCATATGTTTTAAAAAATTCATATGATTCGTTAAAAAAGTCCAAAATTTTAATTTACTCATGTAATTTCCATTACACATGGGTTTCCCAAAAAACCATTTATTTCTTAAGATATTTAATTTACATGGAATTTAATTCATTGGAAATTTTCTTATTTCAATTTTATTTTATACACATTTTAGAAGCATTACATGTTTCTATGTGGATTATTGATAAATGTACTCAATATGATGATTCATAAATTTTGAATATTGTTTTATAAATTTTTTTTATTGGATTACCTTTAACTATAATCAGTGACCACAAAACTGACATCTACAAATAGAACATGGAGTACCTCATGATGAAATATGGATTTCACAACAATAAATCCAGTTTCTACATCTTAAAATTTTATTGGATGAGGATTACAAGAGTTTAGATAATTTAGTTTTAGAAAACTGTTCATCCCAGTCCACAAGACTAGCGTATGAATCTAGAGGATGCATTTTGGGAATATTTAACATTAAAAACCAAAATATATATGTATCCCTACAGAGAATTCGATGGTAAACATTTTCACTTTTCTATTGAGTTATTGAAAAAATCCTATAGAGATGATAAAAGTGTGAACTGTGGTATTTTCAATGCTGGAGAGCATATGAAGTTGAAATTTGTATAAAATGAAGAGATGAGTAGGGTGGAATTTGAGAAGTCACTGATGTGTAAGGAGAAAAAAAATATTCACATTATAAATTGATCCAGAAAATATAATTTCATACTAGACTCTAGGTTTTGTTATTTAATTCCAGTATGAATCACTTTGGATTTATTTCATGAATCATACGCATTGAAAAAATCATCATTCTAAAATTTATGTCTTTTCATAGAAATTATTTTCAATAATTTTCATCATTTTTTTCTAAAACTTTTAATCCTTAACCAATACTGAGTATTAAATATTTTTATTCATATCATGAGAGGATTCAAAAATAACATTACATCATATTTTCGACAACATTACTTCATGAGGTAATCTTGGTATTTTTATGAGATAGAACATCCATTTTTAATCTCTCTGACCATTAGAATTCTTGAGATTGTTTTCATTTGATCGAGGAATCCAATTAACAAGATCCTCATTATTCCTCAAGTCATAATGTAAAAAATAATCCAATTTTATCCCTTGGATAACCATGATTGACATTATAGTTTTAATCCTCTTCTCAATAAGTATTATCCAATTCCATCCCTCATTCTAAAATATTATCATCTCATTAATTAAAATATTTGTTTTTTGTAAATGCGTTTCAATGTGTTTTTCTCTAGAAATTACTTCCATATAAGGGTTCTTTAAGATGTGTGTGCCAATAAGTTATGGTATTCAAGAGACAAAAATATGAACGAGTCTCTTTTATTATTTTTCTTCTTTGTTTTCTCATTTAATTCACCTAACAAATGTGTATAAAAAATTAAGGGGAATATTTTTGAAACATTAATTATGATCATTTGAGTGATTGATAACCATAATCGACTAAATGGTCATGAAAAACACTCATTATTTTGATATTGACCACTGATTTCACAAAAGAAAAGAAAAAAGTAATAAAAATGTACATAAATAAGTAAAAAAAGAGAGGATATTAGGTTGACACATTATTTGGTTTTTATTCATCAATCATACCCTTGTTAAACAAATAGTAAATTGGGATGTGTCAGTAAGTTATTATATTGGTGGGATTGAGTGATTTATTGTTATATAAAATACATTATTAATTTTTCAGTATATCTTAGGAGTAAAACCTTATTATTTCTACCAAATAATTTTTTATTAGATTCCAACTACACTCAAATCCATAGAACATGCTTTTAAAAGTTTTCATGATTGAATTTATTTTTTAATGATTCATACTATGAACAGATGATAATTTTACCATACCTATGGTAAATACTCTCATTCCAAGTATGATAATAACTACACTTAATTATTTTCTCTTGAATGATGAGTTGACATGTACTAAGTGTGAGGTAGGCTATGAAATGGTTTTTTACATATTATTCAATGTTTTATTTTATGTAAATATGATAATTTTATTCAATTTAAATTATACACATGTATGATGCAAGCTGTAATTTTTTACGGAAAGAAAAAAATATCAATTTCTACTCAATAGTTTAAATTTTTTTTAGAAAATACTTCCATTTCATTGAATAACTATTTATTGAATTGACCATTCAAAATAAATATGATTTCAATTGTGTAAATTTGTAAGTACTTGAATAAATTTAACTAAATGATAAAATTCCTCATGAGTACAATAGTTCATATTTTGGGTGTGATAACTGATCTAAATTTTTATTATTTTGTCTTTTATTAATTGAAATTACCCTCATTAATTATTGAAATATTGGGAAATTTTTTTCACCATTGTGGATTATTTATTTTTGGATTTAATTTTTATATGGTTTAAAATGGTAATTTTTATTGATATATTCATCCTTGGAGTTATATTGAGAGGCCATACATAAATTAAATTTATTTATATATTGAACTTTTAATTGCTTGGATATTGAACTAGGATTCTTAATGGTATTTTATTTAATTTGGATAGTAAATTATTTACTATTTTTTGAATTAAATCTAGAAATTTACATTGAAATTTAAATATTAATTGAGTTATTTTTCAATGAGAAACGAAAATTTTGATTAGAGTGTGAAAATTTTATTAGAGGATATGATTTTTTAATTGTTTGATCTAATGAATTTTAAATTATTTGTTTAATTGTGTAAATTTAAATGTTAATTTTGTTATCATTTATTAACATATTTTGAAAAAAAACCTACACTAAAAAAATATTTTTTGTCTTGATTATTACTCAAATGTTAGAGTAGTCATGAATTTACTATGACATATCTTCTTATGATTGATCCAACGATTGAAAAAAATTAAAATTCATGGATTTACCACACAGAAAAAAAATGTAACTACAAGTGTAAAATAATATTTTTTAGTGAATTAATGAAGCGACTAAACCCAGAAGGATTGGATATGAAAGTGACTTTTTGAAAAGGCATGCATTAATTCATGAAACAAATAAACCAACCAGGCATGAAAATCATGAACCAAAACTGCTTTTTGAAAAAGGGATGGAGTATTTAAAAATAAAAACCACGTGAATGTACCTTTTATATGGAATAATATATGAAATAATGAACATAATTTGGGAAAGGAACATATTTTTCCAACACACACACACAAAATAAACCAAAAATATTCTCATTATCATCCATCAATGCCAAATACATCACAATCTTTCACTAATAGAGATATGAAATAGAATCTTGTGAGGAGGTTGAAATTAAAAATTTTGTTGACACTGAACATTTCATTGATGAACATCTCTTTTTCATCAAAATAATAGCTTAGATGAAAAAGACAACATAAAAATATTGAACAAGTGTTTAACCCAAATCTAGAAGAATATTGTGATTCCTAGGGAACATGAAGATACTATCTTAGGTAAAATTACTCATTTTCACAACCCATGGGTGACCAAGATATATCTAGTTCCACAATTTATTAGTTGGAAAATATAAGAACTCTATAGTTGACCAATATCAATCGAACTATATTGGGATATTACTAAAGATCCACTTAATCAAAACTAGAACCTTGTGATGAATATTCAAGATTCCTTTTGAATCAATGACTATAATACCACACTAAATTTCATAAGATCATATGTGAATACTTATAGATACCAAATACCACATGTTCTTCATCCTGTAGATTTGATCTCTGCCTATTTCCAATGTCGCATGCCTTTTCATTAGAGAATCTGAGTGCGCTACTGGACGAGATAAATAAAACTAGATCCGTTAGATCCTGATAATGATAAAACATCACCCTCATATAATAAGATTCAATGACATAACAAATCCATGGATACAGAATACCAATATCACTAGGAATATGTACTACCACAACATTTATCAAAAAATTATGAGAATAAATAAATGTTTTAAGATTTATCAAAAAAAAATTAATTAAAAAAACTTAATTTTAATATAATTTATTCCACTATGTTGGTTTAAATATACTGATACAACAAGGTGTCCACCATGAACTTGTTATAGGTTCATAGATTCTTGGTAAAATAATTTAAGGAGGAAAATAAATGGAATGGATTGTATGCTTTTTCCTAACCACTAAAATTAATCTCATTATTAATAAATATTTAATGAAGAATTTCTTACTATCCAAATTTGTAATTCTATAATATGATGATGGAGGGTCGAATTTTATGTGCAAGATAATTTCATGTACCAATAAACCCTACATGAATCAAATAAATATATTGAAAAATCCATATAATTAATTTTATACATATCTTATTATGTATAATGACCTAAAATTCCTCACCTAATCAAATTCTCAAAAATTTGAATGCTCACCCTACACAATCCCAATGTTGGAGAAGCTCGAGATGCCTAGAAAATTTAGAAAATATGTAATTTCATATCAACAATTGGATACATATTTTCAATGTCACTTTTGATCTAATTCCTTTTGTTAGTAAAAATATTGGGAGATTAATATCCTTAGTGATCAACATCCATATTGTGTCTATCTATTGTAGAGATCATGCACAGTGCACTATACTAAATTTTGAGGTGTTGGTTCATGTAATTGAAATAGTTCAACTATTCTCATTAGGGCTTCTCCCATTTCTGGTGAAAAGTGCCTCATGGGACTCTACATGGAATTAACCACACATGAGGATTTTTTTACTACTTTATATTTCAATTTTAAAAATAATTCGATATTTTATCATATTATTATGTGGATTTCTCATATTCATGAGATGCTCTCTAATTATCATAGGTTGTTTCACCATTGGATGTTACGGTGGATTCCATCATTATTCTTTAATTCATTTTTTTAATAAATCTAGTTATGGAACACTGGTTGAATTGTGGTTGATTTTAATGGAATGATTCACCAACTATAATGAACACTGTTTTCAATAAAAAAAATTCTCTATTTAATATTATATATGTTTTTGGAATCATATATTATTGGATATTCTTACATGTATTAAAATTTAAAAATATCCAAATTTTTGTTACTAGATGCACAGAAAAGACACTTGAAAACTCCTTCAATGATTTCCATAGTTAACAGTGGGGTAATCTAATAGGGATTGGTGGTATCTTATCACTTAGACATGTGGGGATAAATAATATAGTGACTATTGTGTTTTCTTATTCCAAATTTAAATTTACATGTAATTCTATTCAATGAGATTTCCATTTATTAAAGAATGACTGGTATGCAAAATTTTATAATGATTCATAGAGAGTTGAGTCCAGTAATACAATGTTATAACACACTATTTAAAACATTTACATTTAATACAATAAATTTCAACCACTATTTTCAATTGAATACATATTAAATTATTTTTCTCACATCCAAAAATTATCTTCTATAGGGACAACACGAGTCCCACATTTCTGCATTTTTATTGGGATTAAAAATCTTTTGGATAAGCACCCCCTGATTGGAAAACTTCACCAATTGAGTTATTTTATTAATGTGCGGAGCACAGAATTGAATGATAAAAAATTCTGTATAATTTTATTTAACATCATCAAAAAAACAATTATCATTGGGGATTCACAATTGTGACTCTACAAACTAGGTCACATGATTTAGATGTAGATGTACGTGATTACAAAATAATGAATTTTGTCATCGATGAAGTTGGTGGATGTTGGATTTTGTGATGATTTTTCCATTATAGTGTAATTGAATATATATTATGTAAAAGGAGGAAGCAAATTGAATTCATGGAAGATCGATATTGTGTGCACTAATGTATGGGGTACGACACTAGTACATTACCATATAGAGTCATGAAATTATGTTATTTTATTGATTAAATAACACAAAAGGTGTTAGTTTACTTTAAAAAAATAAAATATGACATGTTTAACATGTTTCACAAGTGTAGAGTATTACAGTAATAATTTCAATGAATTATATCACAACAATGAAATTCAGTGGGAGAAGTCTCAACTATGAAGACCAAAATATAATGGTGTGTCTAAAAGGATGAACATGATTCTAAATTAACATTCTTTGAGAGATAGGTTGCACTTAAGGATACCCAATACTTTCTCAGAAGATTTAGTGTACATGATATCATATTCATTAAATATAAGTCTATATATAAAAATTGAGGGATATCTACCTGAGTATCATATGTTTGTAAAGGAGGCGAGACAATCATTTTTGAGTCTTTTATTTTTTTGAATTTTTTACATATAGATTCTAATATAAGGTACACGATTTATGCTATGTCTAATTCCTATTTAATTATTTGATATATTTTTGAGGATTTTGGTTATCTCTTATAAGAGGATAAGAACAATATATTCATCAGAAGAAAAAACATGATATTTTAGGAAGGTTCATGATACAATGAACATCCTTTAGGTTAATTTTATATTTGGAATTAATAATAAGTGTTCTAAGAGAAAGTGGAGCATGGATATGTAGATGATAATGCGACACTAGATTAAATGGATCCTACACCTCAAGTGGAGTTTAGGAGATCATCAATGTTTAGATGGAATGTGTAGAGGTGATCATCATCCATACATTATATATTATTGACTAGTGGTTTAAACCAACATTTTTTTGATGATGAGATCTAGTTAATGGATTTGATCAAGTGGGAGGTATCTATGAATGAAGAGATTTATTCATTTCATGAAGAAAATAATTTAGAGCTTACACTATTTAAAAAGTTTTGGGTTATAATTTTAGAATAAATGGGTATATCGAATAATGGAAGTTCATGACAGTAGGGAAGGTAGAAGTAGAGGTTGGTGGTGAATGGTTTTCGACAGATGGAAGGTTTGGACATCACAAAAATTTACTCAACTATTGTAAATATCACAACCATCTTTGTGGTTTTTAGTACTAACTATAACATATCTCATGATTTTAAGTGGAAAAATTTATTATCACAGAATAATAATAGATAATGGTAGAACCTAAATTAGCGCTATCTAAAATAACACATCATTCATTTATATTTTTTGTGAAGTTAAATGTCACTTTTATATGTGATTTTTTATAGAACATATATATGGTAGTCTTATTAGTGCCATTTTATCACTGATAAAATTAATATTTCATAAAAATATAATAAAAAATTAAATATATTTATATATTAATATATAATTATATTTATATTAATATAAATAAAATATATTTTAGTAAATATTATTTATATAATTCTAGATAAATATTTATAGTTAATATATAAAATATTCATTAAAAAATGGCTTATGAAATTATTAAAAATGAAAAAAAAGTAATAATTTGAAAATTAATATTTAGTAATTATCATTTAATGAAAATTGGATGACAGAAAAAATCAATAAATTAATGAACAATCTAAGATAAGTTAATAATATGAATTGAAATTCAAACCACCATAACATTTGATCTAAGTGTTTTCTTGGCCTCTACCATATATCTAATTGAGTATTGATATCAAATATATGATATCATGAGATTTATGAAACCTTGTAAGTGTATTTAGGTAAACAAATATCTCGTACACCTCTAAAATTGAGTTTTTTTGTTTCCAATCCATTATTTTTAAATGTATAGTAGAATTTTATCCATATTTGAGTGGTTTTTTTGTATTATTTTAGTAGAGACTAAATTTACTCTAAGGCATTACAATTATATAGTTATAATAGTGTTTAATGATACCATTTTGCATATCATATTGTTATTTATAATTAAATTTATACATGTTATCATATATTGACATATAATAAATCAATTTTAAAAATAAATATTTCATCATTTTTTCAAAATGATTAATTTTTAAATATATAAACTAGATAGAAATAAACTGTTGTTAATAATTTTATTTTAAAAAAAATCCATTTTATTTACCTTATGAAATAGAATATATATATATATATACATAAAATTAATTTATATATATAGATTCATGTGTGTCGAATGAAAATATATATTTATGTCTATATTATATAAACTGTAAACAAATGAATATATGTAAATATTTCTTTTTCTATTTGTGAAATATAAATGTTTACATGTGTTTGAAAAATTTTGTTTGTATGTGTGTTTGGAGGTCAAAATTATGTAAATATATCATATATATATATATATATATTTATAACTATACCACTGCCATTAAATATAGTTTATAGATGTTTTTATAAGAAATAATTATAAATTTATTAAGAAGAAATTATGTCATAATAGTAAATTATATGTTACTATTTATAAAATTTACATGTAAATATACAATATATATACATGTTTTTATAAAATATTTCTCAACACTTTTATTGTTCAATATAATTATTTGAATTAATATTTAAATAATATTTAATTATATATATACATAGAAATTTATGTATTATAAAATATTATATAAATATTAATGGTGTACTGGTAATGGTATTAATCCTACAATGTATAGGTCATGGGCTCAATTCCATACAATATAAAGGCTAAAGGGTATGAAAATCACTGATAATAGTGTTGGAAACCACTGATAAAGGGGGTGGCCTCAGGTAAGGCTACATGTCGGGTTCATAGGGGGAACATAGTTCTAATAATGTTAGATTCAAAATGATGATAATAAGATGGTTGGATTGAACAAAAAATATGAAACATTGTATTCAGAATTTCATCAAAGCTGTAAAAAGAACATATAAAGGATACTTTTATCAGTGCTATAACATATATTGTAAAGGCACTATTTTTTAGTAATAAAATTGTGTTGATAAATGTGGCCTTAATAATAACGTTTTATCACTAATAAAGGTCATGACTTTTTAAATTCACTTATCGAGTCAGTTGTATTTTTCAGTAATAAAACCCATTTGTTGTTTGTTTCCACACTCGATCTATAATAGGGATTGTTGAATCTGGGGTGTACATTTGGAGAAGATTCATGTAAATACTACATTATGTTGTTGATATCTTTAATATTACATCTATATACAACATCTAGTTTGATATTTTGAGTAATATAGCAAGTATTTGTTAGAAAACTCGAAAACATTTTTATATGAGATAATGATGGAACCTAGAAAATGGATTAATAAGTTTGATACATTCATGAAGAGAAAATTCATCCAAATGAACTAGAATGTATTGGTAATACTATTAAAATACATCTAGGGATTTATATATTATATTTCTTCTTTATGTTATCAACATTATTATTGATGGATTTCGTATGCGTGGGATTGATGTCCTAAAATTGTATCTGTGTGAGGAGTTCAAGATGAAATATGTTGTAGAATAAGATAGTATTTTGGGTATTTTGATCAAGAAAGACTTCACTGATGGATCATTGATGTTGTCATATGCTGAATAAATTGGAATGGTTTAGAGAAGATATATTATGTTGGACTAAAATATAGTTTCTATTCACCTAAATATTCATTTCAAAAATGAAATAGTGTAAGTACCAAATATCAAAAAAGTTATTGAGTACATAGAAAAGGATAAATATGTATATGTTTTTAGAATATTTTTGTATTCCATGTTTTGGAAAGTAAAACATATTTATCATACAATGGGGCTTATGATTAGGTACATGGTTAATCTTGTAAGACAACATTAGGAATCTATTATGTAGATACAAAGATTCCTGAATGGAATCTAAGAAGTATCAGTGTGTATTGGGAATTGAAAAACATTTTATAGGTATGTATTGTAGGTAATGTCATCATAAGTAGGAGTACCATAGGTTATCATTTATACTTATAGAAGAACTAGTGTGAGTTTGATATCTTATTTATCAATGGGGGAGACTATATCCACAATAAAGGTACTATACATTATTGTTACACGATCTTATACTTATATTGTTTTATTGAACGACATCATAGTGAAACTGGGTAGAAATAGATATAAGAATATATTGAACTATGACAGTTAGTGTTTTTTAAAATCTTATAAATAACCCATTGATTCATTCCCTAAAAATTGAAATTTATTTGAAGTTTCATATTTTCATAGGTATAATATAGGAAGGGTTCATGGTATTGATGAATATATATGGAAAAAAATTTCTAGCATACATGTTAACAAATGTGATGATTATAGATACATTGAGTTACTATTGATCCTATGTTGGTATTAATTTTGGAATGAAGTATAAATTCTAGTATATGGGAGAACAAATTGATATAATAGAAGGTAAAATAGATGGTATTTCATTATTCATCATCTGGGAATTTATGAATTAAATTGAAATCATTCCTTTGGGAGTGAAGAAAAATAGGATATTAGATTAAGAAAGATTCCTATGATAATATCATCAAAACATGTCGAAATATCAGTTCAAGATCTATGTGGGGGAACATGGGACTTCATCTTCTTGACCTTTTTTATAGATTAACGCCATATATTTGTTACCCATAATACATAGTAAGACACATGATTTACGAGGAACTATAGTAATGATGACATAGTGTAGCATTTTAGACCATTGAAACAAATAAAAACCCATGGTATTGTTGAATTAGTTGACATGTATGTTTTTACTCAACGAATTTTATGACAGTTGAATTGTAGCTATGCAGAAATCATTCCATTGGTTTTTGTAGTACAATTGGCTTATTGTTCAGTCGGTGGTTCAATTTCCCTGTCTACATTATGTGTTCTTTTTGACATATGGATATATTTTGATATTTACCTTTTAATTTCTTCCCCATGTTTTGTTGGAGTGATTATTAATCATAGTAGAAACATAGATTATTCTCAAACAATGTCATTACTTGTGTCTCGTGTACTTAGCTTCATATTTATATATTTTTATCCTTTTGACTATCATTTCTAATGACATTCATAATTTTTTATATATCATTTCTTTAACATTGTTATCATTATTCTCTAGTTGGAGAGAACATGGGTTACATGAACTAATTTAAGCTTCGAAGAGTTGGGGTTTATTAGATTTGAATGTTATTTCATTGATTTATATTTACATGAGTCCAATAATCCCCTAATTCATAAATTTTATTGGAGGATCTTCATGAACTTTTCACACTAAATTCACTACATTACTTATAAACACCATTTCCTATGTCTCATTTGATGAGAATAAAAAATAAGGATATGGTAAATAGTTGGGAGGAGGGTGTTTCACCAATGTTGTGTCTCATTTCGAGGAAAGTGATATATTTTCTCTTGTATAAATGATTCATTCCTTCAAATTATATTACCATTTTGATTAATAGTATCATAAAACAGCTATGAATATTAAGGCATCTCACATATGTTGAATGATTGAAATTAGAAACTGAAAAATTAATCAAAAACCAAAAAATTATCCAATTAATGAGAAAGGATGACTGATATTGGCATATCCTAACTTGGTAGGAGCATGTGAAAAGTTTATCTACAAGCTATGTTGATTCCAAAATTAAATTTTGGTGAAATTTTCAATAATTAAAAATGATATAACAATAGTTTTAAATATAGAAACAATCTCTTCATTGGGAATTTGGAAGAATAACATAAATGTAATAGGATTTTCCACCATTATGATTATCTTATTATCCAAGATGTTTCATCTAGTATGGGGTAGTCACCACAGGGTTTTTACTAATTTACCTATTCTAGAGAGGTTATAACATCACCATCAATATCATATCCTAGTTCTTTATTTGATTTCATATATTTTTCACCATATTCATTAATTATTTCATGACTTAGAAAAAAGATATTATTATTAAAATGTATTATTTAATTTATAATATTTTATAGCATTTATAAAAAAATTCGAAAAAACAATACCAAAATCACAAATTTGAATTTTTTTTTACAAAATTTATACATTCGATTACTATCATGGTGGGAAAATATCAGACACCTGACCCAAACAAAAAAAATTCAATTACATACCCCCATAATCTCCATCTTTTTTATGGCCCTCATTTCACACGTGCACCCATGTTCGTACTTTTCTTATAAAAATGTTCACTCTGACATTCCATTTTCATTATTGCATTATAGTCTCATGCCTCACATTCCTAAATCGTCATCCTCTTCAGTTTCACCTTGTCACCACTACCCCCTATCCCAATAGACTAATACTTTCAAAACTTTCATATCCCCATTATAATCACCTCTTCAATATATAAATCTACCCATACACATCCTCCGTCTAATGGTTCTCCTTGAATCGACCTCCACCTCAATACCTCGCTTATTTTCTCACTCTATTCATCCACCTACTTCTCCTTTCCACCTCCAACTACCTACCATTTAATTCCCCTCCCCCTACTTTATAGGTTTCAAAATGTGGGATTTTCCAAAAATTTTAGAAGATATTTTTTAGAATTTGAGATATCTTTTATCCACTCCCACAGATAAGGATGCATGCATTGTTCATGGTATGATATATCATATATATATATATATATATATATTTATGAGATAAGTGTATGATTCGAAAAAAAAATACTTGGTGATTTATAAATTTAAGATATAATATTTTATATCTTATCGATATTTTGAAAAATGAAACATTTAATTTGTTAAAAGTAGAAGAATGTTGTGGTCAAAATAGAGGGAGTGTCTAATGATGTAGTCTCCTTAGATAAATGGGAAATGGGCCACTAGGTTTGGGGCATCCAATGTGGATAATTGAAATGGAGAAGTATATATCAACAATTTATCTTCAATGTGATTGGAAACCATGTTTATGGTATCATGTATGGAACATTGGCTTGGTGTAGGTCTGAAGAATAACAGAAAACGTTCTTCATTTGAGTAAGGTATCAAAATTATTCATAATAATGGTTATCATATGAAATATATGAGTTCATGATCGACTATGTATCATAATTTAAAAACATTTAGATAGATCAGTCCTTTGGTTGTAACAATAAAATGTTATTAAGACCCTTATTTGGATAAATATCTTCAAGGTAATGGAATTTTGTCCACATAAGGGTGACATTTGGATTCATGGGGATTTTTTAGAATTTTTTTTGACTAAGTTGATTTTCATATTTGAGGAAAAGGTGTATCAAGGTGTGGTTTTCAAACTAATTTCTTGATTCTAAAAATTATAATTCATGTTCTACTATTACATGGATTTTTACTCACTTATTCATTGGGGATGTTTCATAACATTCCCATGGGTATTCAATCTTCATAATCAAGGGGTTTATTATAAGTTAACACTAATGATTGAGGATTTATTAATTATAATTTATATAACATCCAAATTTTATTGGGTTTATTAGAAATTTTCTCTCATGTATTTTTTCCTAATATCAAGATTTTCCCTAAAAATGTTGTATCAATGGTTATGGTTTGATCTTACAACTTATAATGATAATTTTTTATGTGTTCAAGAGGATTGATGATGTGTTGGGAAAATAGTGTTTAGATAATAATTAAGCTTGAGAGAGGTGTTTCATGTATGAATCATAATGTTTGACTGGTGAATAATGAATTACAATTTAAGTTAAAGGTGATAATCTAGCAGATCTATATTTTTCAGCAGGGGATAGATTTTTTTCCAAGGTTTCTCCATGTTATATGGAGATCCAAATTATTTTGAGCCATATATTTCTAAAATACGTCTTTTTGTGGATAGGTAGTGTAGATTCAGATGTGGTATATATAGTAACATTTTGATTTCTTTTTTTAGTTGGAGTTTTTAAGTTTTTTTTATAATTTAAAATGAAAATTTTCAATTTTTCTATAGACAGTGATAGTTGGTGAAACCCTATTCGGTTTTTTGATCTAGAATTTTTGTTATATGAAATCTATTTTCATTGGATAAAAGGGGAGATTTATGGTATTCAACTGGTGGGTGTAATTAAATTTTAGATAAGATAATATATTTAATTTGAGGTTTCTTTAATCCTATAATGTAACAACCCATCTTATTGTCTTCAAAGGGATGTGAGATTTTACGAGCCCTTAGGCGACATCCCCATGATGATAATGTCAAGATATAAGTACTGAAGGGCATAAATATACATAGAGGATTATTTTACCGTTCCAAACAAAATAACCCACCAAATATCCATATAATAATAAAACACTACCGAATGCATGATAAAAATGAGAGATTTCATAAAAAATAATTTTTACCGATCCAATCAATGAGTACTGAATAAAGAGACAACCAATCATTAATATAAATAGCGGAAGTTTATCTACTAAAACCTAAAGAAAACCAGAAGACTCAAAATATCCATATGATCCTAGTATAAAATCCACCGCGAAGCTAATGTACCAGGAAGTAGTGACGAGGATGTGTGATACATTACCAATTCCTATGTACAAGTAGATTACATTTTAAAAATAACTAATTTTGCAATGAAGGGATAATTACTAAAACACCTTGGGTTTTCCACAATTACTTCCTTACTTATGGAACTATGATATAAATGTTTGCAACACTAATATAAAATAGTTTATATAAATAAATTTATAAAACATTGTATATCTAAATAAAACTACTTCAAATGAATCATTTTTTTTAAAAAACATCAATTTCTAATTAAAAGAACCAAACTATACCCTACACCATTTCACATTTTCTATTTTGGAATAACCAATCCATACCACATATCTACACAAAACAACCATTCATGCATTATTATAGAAGTTCCATACTTAAGAGTGGTTTATTGTTGATCTACCATGGATTCATTTGGTATCTATATCCCATCTTCCATTACACCTTTTTCATCAATAACATGATCATATTTCAACCATGCATTATAATGTAATATGAACACACTCAATAAAGTATGCCAACAAACCATGGAAATAAATCCATGGAAAAAACATTTCTATAAAACCACATTTTAATGGAAACAAATTATGAAAAATTCTATTTCATAAATCCAAATACACCATATTATAAAATAAACATTTTAAAATCATGAATCCAAATCACATTGCAAAACAGATGACCACAATTCTAACCTTTCACTAACAACCACAAATCATCAATAAATAGAATTTATACATATTAATTCATGAAATTTGAATAAAAAACAAGAAATTAAAACAATTTTAAACAAATAAATCAGTTCTTGAAGGTGGAGTTAAGATTGGATCCACCTACCTTGAGAGTTTTAGTGAATACGATAACTGGAAAAAACGTCAAAAAACAATGATAAAAAATTAATTAAAACATAAGGTTGTACTGGATCAACATTTTTAGGACATAGTTTTTTAATCACACACATTTTAGTCACACAATTTTGCAAACGATGTCCTAACCATGTTCTAGACAGTGCCTTAATGAAAAACCATGCAGTGTTTCCTCACAAGGTCTATAACCAATCTACCAACTGTTCTGAATCCATTACCTCAAAATGGAAAAATCCATTTTTCAAATACCAAAATTTCTAGTAGTAGGCCACAGGTTTTGGATAATTCATGCACCTCGCATGCACCATCTATTGTTCCATTGCCTCTTCGTGCATGGTTTCTTGAAGGTGTTTCACAGTTTTCCCAGACCATGCACTAACTGTGAACCTATTCAATGGCCCCATAAACAGTCCATAATTTATCCACAAACTCTTAGACTTCACCCATATTATTTTTATACTTAAATGAATCCTGAAATGTGTTAAATTTCAATATCCAGGGGTGATAAATTCTCCCCACCATTTTTCTTTCCATCCTTGAAAATTAGGAAACCATGGTAACCCTGAAAGTGTGTCATCCATTTCACATTCATTTCATTCTCATGTTTCCATTTCATATCCTAAATCTAACCATGTTACCCCAAAAAAAGTCATGGATAGATTATATTCCCTGAAAAACATTCTCTTATTGATCCACAATCCTCATTGGGATAAGTAGAAATGAGGCATCTAGAAGATGGTCACCTTTATCACATTTGATCACATGGTCAGGGACCGGCTGATAACATTCAAATACGGATGATTGGAACACATTATCCACCACACTGAATATTGGTGGAAATTCCAAAAAATATTGTACCTCACAAACTCAATCATATACCTCAAAAGTGTCTATGTATCATTAATACTGTTTACATGATTTCCAGAATATCAGGGTACATCCCTTAGAGATATCATCAATAACTTATGATCTATCACAAAGAATGAAAAAAACAAATGATGATGATATGAAATATATTCCTAATGGATTTTTCCCATCTATAACCTCTTTCTGATAAAATATATATATTTTTTGTTTCATGGATATTCCTTTGATGAACTAGTGTTGTATCATTTTATTCCACCGAACAATGTGGATAATGGAAAGGAATCCAATAAAATTCATCGAAATGAACAATATGTATCAAGGCCTGATTGCTATTGTTATATGAGAATTCCAATAATAGATAATTCTCTTCCCATGAGACACCAAAATCCATTACACAAGCCTGCAAATATGCCTTCTAAAATTAGTGTCATCCATTCAGATGGGATGTCCTGCAATAGATGGTAAACCATACTCATAGTAAAATGATTCCCAAGTGATTTCTAGAAGGTTTTTGAGAAATGAGGCATAATCCTTGGGTCTCTATATGATATGATTGAAATTTGTATTCCATGTCTCTTTACCACTTCTCAAATACTGATTTTGGATAGATCTTACACCGTAAGAGTCACATGAATATGGTGAAATAGGACGACTTGGTAAGAAAATACACTATCACCCATATAGAATCATGATTCAGAACTATTCATGGAAGGCCTATAACAAAATTCATATATATCATCTCCCATTTCAATACATTAATAGGTTATGACTACAAAATTCATAAAATTCAGTAATGTTCTTCCTTAACTATCTTACAAGTTAAGCATCTCAAGACAAACTCAAATACCTTTATTTTCAGGCCGTCCCATGAAAATAATGCATTAAATGATTCATATATCATCTTTATTTATATATGAACATTCCATTTTGAATGGTGGTAATCATATGAACGTTGTTCCTAAAAATCCATAGGTACAACCATGTAATTCCAAAACCACTACAATAAACTCTCATCAATCTTCCATACCTCAATGGTCTCCTAAAAATTTAGTTTTGAACCCATTTCATGAAATTTGGAATCAGAAGATTGTGCCTCATTAATAATCGTTAACAACCCAAGAACCACCTAAACTAAATATTAACTTCCACATTACATCAATATTCTAATTCATCATATATGTTTTCTAGGGATAACATCAACTAACACTAATCTGAATCCACTTTTTCTAATTTAGTATATGATATAATTATTAATTCTAATTCCATAGAATTTCCTTTTCCAATTACATACATCAAGTCATAGACAAAAATTTATAGATACTCTATCCATCATCATTATCACTGATTCAAATAACATTAGGAGAAAATATGTTTCATGATCTTATGATCAATGAAAATAGTAAATTTCTCACCAAAGAGATAATGAATCCAAGTCATCAAAACATTTACTATTTATGATAACTCCAAATCATATGTCAAATAGTTCTTATAATTCACTTGTAAATTATTTAATCCATAATAAAAAACATGATATCATTGCCTGAGAAGAAATCCCAAACCTAATCCCAAAGTATTACAATATAAAATTTACTCCTTTACTGATTCTAGATAAATCAATATTGGTACTGATGTAAGGTGAACATTCATCTCTTGAAAATATTACTTGCATTTCTTTATCCATTGGATTGAAACATTATTCACTTTTAATGATTTCATATTTGAATCTATTCAATAGAACTCACGAAAAATGTGCCAGTAATATAAATTTAGAAAAATAAAACATCATATATTAAAGACATTCTTTGGAATTTTCCAATAGATATTCGATAATATATTCATCGAATCCACTGAATGAACCCTTTCATAAATCACAGTTCTATTAAGGAATAACTCTTATATTCTAAAATTACACATTGATAATTTGGAAATAAAATTATTGTCTCTCAAGATTTCCATCAATATTACCATCTATTTCCCATTCTCTGCCCATTCCATTGAATAAACCGATATGTCATCCAGAAACACCAAAAAATATAATTAAGATATTGCATAAATATCCAGTTCATCAATTCCATAAATACCAATGGTAAATTCATAAGTCATAAAGTAATTAACATATATTCATAATTTCCATATTTTTTTTAAAAGAATTCTTCTGAATTTCAATATTCCTAACTTATAATTGGTGATATACTAATCGTATGTCAATTTTAGGGAACCAGTGAGATCCACTCAATTCTTCGAACATATCATAAATCCATGGAAGTGGATACTTATTCGTTATAGTAACTTGATTATGATAATGATAATCTACATATATCCTTAGATTTAAAACTACATTCTTCATAAACAAGACCATTTCTGACCATGGAGACAATCTAGGACCAATAAATCTATTTATTTCGAGGTATTCCTACTGCACTCTCAACACCTTTAATAAGGTTGGTTCAATTGGATAAGACAAAACTGAGATAAAGTTAGTCACAAAGAAGATATCAATCATATACTCAAACATCCCTTACTCAGGGTAACCCATATTAATTTTCAATAAACTAGTCAACCACTTCTAGAAAATAGGTTTTCTATATCCTTAACATTGATTCTGAACTCAACATTAACAACTACTAAGAGATTATTCCCATATTGGGTACAAAAAAACCCATTTAACATGTATCTACACTCTTTTATCCATCAATGTGATGCTCGATTCCATCCACAATCGCACAAGTAACTATTCTACTATAATTGTCAATGCGATCCTTGAAAATTGTTAACCAATATATACTAAGGATTACATCATAGACTTCTGTATCCATCATCGAGAAATCCCATATCATTTGAGCTCCATCAATAGTTATCAAAACTTATCTATACATGAAGGATAAACATTCTCTTTAACAAGGAGAAATTTCATGTTTTTTCATAGAATTAATCATCTCAGGTTTTAATCATAAAAAATTAATAATACAAGAATAAATATAAGAATTTGATTCACTAGTTTCAGGAAAAACTTATATAAGGGTACAATTCAAATAGAATCTTCCTGCTCACCATAGAAGGTCCATATAGATCTTCCACAATCATATGATCAGCTCTATATAATTGTGTTTTTACTTCACAGCATTCATTATTTCCCTTATGATAATTAACTTGTAGAGGATTCATAGAATTCCTAGAATCTCAATTTATTGCTCTGTTTAAAAAAAGATATTGATTCTTCTTCCCTCTCCCCATCGAAGCATACAACTTCTACGATACTTGAGAAGTGTCTTGAGAAGCTACCCTCAGAGAACTGTAACAATAGAGTTGAATATTACCCATTTTGTTGTAATTATGGAATGATATTGGTGGTTTTGTAGACTCTCGATTCATATGCTTACAGGAAACACATTAGAAACATCACGATTTTGTATGAGGTCATAGAGGAAGATTCCCTGATCTAGAAATCTAATTATGATCCATTCTACCTCCTTAGAAATAGGGGAACCTCTTCCACTTTCCACCAGAATTAATGTTTCCAACTATTCCCATGGGTATCTACATTCTTCCTCCTCCAAAATCACTTAATATGTCACTTTTATCCATTATACCTCTATTGAACCTCACTGTATAGTATATAATATAGAGCACATGAATATTCAATAGATTCTTTTTCCTAATCCCGGATAAAAATATGACTTCCTTCAAGGGTACACTGAAACAAAATTGGGTGAATAGTCCACTAAATTAACAAATATGGACTCATACTCTTAGAAATAAAGGTATTCATACTTCAGGCTGAAAATTTATGTTGTTATATGAATCTTTAACGTGTGAGGATATTTTTTTTGTGGAAAAATTCCTAAAAATCCTCACAAACAAGTCCTTGATCCACTTTAGCCTACAATATTAAAATTTCCATTTTCATTAATGATCCTCAATCATATAAGTCACCATCATGACAATCAACACCATTAGTGTGATGAAGAAATTGATGATATGATTCATCCCATTCAGACTCACCTTATCCTTTTATTTTTCTGAGTCACACCATAAGAGGGGTGGATAATATTCTTATGAAAAAAAAAGATGATCCCTCTTATATTGACTTATCCCACTGGTTCACTATTTTAATTGAATGAAAATTTTGGATGATACTTTGAACTAGTTATTGGTTCACCTATGGATCTGGTGAAACAACATTGTCTAAAACTTCTTCTAGTTTGTTCATATAACACCCACCAAGTTCCATTTTCTAAACAATCAACAAAACAAATGTCTCACTCTCTAGAAACTGAAGTCATATCATTTCAAATTATATCATATAATCTATCAAAACAGTACTTTATAAAATAAGAATTTTTCATGTTTGAAAATATTTTACAATTTTAAAAAATATGAAAATAAAACCATATTCAAAATACTAGAAACATTCTATTTTTTAAAATCATTAGTTTTAAAACACAATCATTAATTTAAAAAATAAACACACTAGCATGATATCATAAATCATTACTCAAAATGATGTATGCACTTCTAGATTGAAGTAAATCTGATAATTCATGTCATACTCTTCTCATTGTAATAACCCCTGAAAATGGGATTTAAAGACTTTTAAGTTTCTACAACAAACCCATATACCCATCTAATTGGTAACATTATATTTAGAATAAAATAGTTAGTAACATATTTTGATACTATAAATTTTATGTGTTGATAATCATAATCTTTTCTATGATCCCAACTCAATGAATTGACCTGTTTGAATTCAAATCCAAGTCCAAAAATTATTACCAACATGAAAACCAACCTAGATAGAGAGAACGTGTTCCATAATGGAAGGACAAGGATAATACGAGTTGACTCAAAGAATCTTTTTTTCTGAACAAAATAGATACAATTTCTGTCAAACAATGTTTTGGTCTGTAAAAAATGGATACCATATGATAAATTCATCTGCATCTCATTGAATTTTTAGGGAAATAAGATGTCACTAATTAATAGGATACATCCCCATGATTCCTGAAGTTGGAAATAAATTGTGAAGGGCTACAATATACATGGGGGATATTTATCCTTTTTAAACTAAACAAACAACAAAAAAACAATAAAAAATAAAAAACTACATCAATCATGATAAAAAATAGAGAAAAATAAAAAATTTCTTTTATATCAATCAAACCAATGATTACCAAAGACAAGACAACCTAATTTCAATGAAAATATTTAAAGAAGAACTACTAAAACTAGTGGACAAGTACAAGACTCTAAAGCTCCAAATGGTACAAGATTCAACTCCATGAAGAAAACCATCATTCATGAAGTAGTTTTAATTATGTGTAATGTTTATACAAAAAAGTAATACGGTTTTGAAACACTATGAACCACATCTGCACCTTCTCTTTTCTGCATGAATCTCTATGTATAGTTTTGTGTAGATATCTCATTGGTTTCCCAAACAATTCACTAACCCTGAAACACTCAATATCCCCAAAACACTCCAAAACTTTCCCAATATCTCCCATAATTCACCCATATACATTACATATTTAAAAATCATTTGGGAAGGGATACTCAACATACACATGGGGTGCTATATATCCTATCACACAGTTATAGATTCATGGCTTTATCATGGGTAGATATATATTTTTAATCTATTTATATGTGATAATTATATGATTATAAACATGAAGGAATAATCGTGATTTGGAAATTTATGATATAATATTTTTTATTTTATATACATTTAAAAATCGAAATATTAAATAAATTAAAAGGGAAAAAAGATTTTAGTCAAAAGTTGGAGAAAATTTATAAAGATGTAGTCCACCAAGATCAATGTTAAATGGGTCACCAAATTTCTAATATCCCATGTGGATCATATGAGATTGTTAACGAAGCATCAATGGTGGATATAAAATGTGATGGGATACCACGTGTGTGGTATCATGTGAAGTGAATTTACATGGATCCAATGTGAAGGAGTAGAGATTAGATTATTGGTTTTTGAAATGTATCAAAATACTTAATTAATTATAGTGATCAGGTGGATTTTAATGGTTCATTATTAGTGGTTCATCATGATGGGGAGATAATGGGATAGAAAGTTCATTCAGGTGTTTTATGATTGTACGAGGTTCATGAGTTTTGGAATGAAGATCCTTGAGGTAGTTAGGTTTAATTGTTAGAAGAGTGAAATTTCTAATGCAAACAAATCTATCAGCATTGAATTTTATCTGAGATGATTTTCAATGAGAATATAGAGGCAATTTGAATTGTAGTTTTCATATAGGTGTTTCAATGTTCTAATTTGTAATTCATTTTTTGGAATTAGATAGATTTTTTTACTCTTTAATTAATAGTTGATATTTCATAATATCCCCTTGGAATTTCAATCTTCTAAATCGGAGGGGTGTTCACAAATTTAAAATCCTTGATGTGGATATATTTATTCTTCTATATATATATATGTATTATATTTCATCAGGTTACTCACCAATTTATTCATAATCATTTTCATCTCGAGGTCAAGATTCTCCTCAAACACTCATTGCCTCCTTATCCCCACTATCCATTGACTCTTCTACCAACTTCATTCCCACCTCATCCACATCCACCCAACTCTTCCTCTCCCCCTACACATCCACCCCTCCACCTCCTCCTCTTCCCCGTCCCTGTTTCTCCCCACCTCCCCTCATCTAGTACCACTATGATCTACTTCACTCCACGTCATATTAGACATTAAATAATAATATATATATATATATATATATTATAATATTATATATATATATAAAGTTTATATTTAAATTCATATACTTGATGCTGGTATTATAATTCACTAATTGAATACATGCGATAATAAATATGTATATTATATATATTTATTTATATTTAATGGATTTATTATCAATTAAAATCTATTGTGAATGTATTAATTATCTTGGCCACTCATTGAATATGATTCAATGATTAATTAGAAAAAATGAATATGGATACATTTATTTGGTTGATGCATATAAAATTAATGAAACACATCAAGGATGTAACACCCCGACCCCAGAGACCCAGAGTCGGTACATTATTTTAATACATTGGCATGATTACAAGGAACCAAGCCCTGAATAACCGATCATTTTAGTAGTCTTGGAAAATAGATTACATACACGAATGTTACATTACACTTCATAACATACAAAACAACATAAATAATCCTGTATGAATGCCATTATTCCCTTGTCTTATCCCTGCATATCAATCACATTACAATTCTTGGAATCCTGGGAAAAATAAAACATAGAAAGGGGGAGCTCAAATGCTCTGTAAGGGTAAGTAATACAATGGAAACATTCAAAAATAAGCATAAACATTTAAGGCAATGTATAAAACTAAAAAAAATCATTTTAAACATGAACATCAACATAATATTGTATAAGGAAAATGAAATAATTCCATTTACTTATTCACATGGATATTACACTAATCGAATAATCACATGCAATATCACTAACCACTTTCTTAATGATGGAATTCATAATTCTGAACATTAATTTCATTATCAAGGTCTTGTGCTAAGGACTAGGGTCAAACTATAACCGGAACCCAACCCGGAGTGCATTTAATAACCGGACACCAACCTGGACTGCCTCTAATGACCGAACACCAACCAGGAGGGCTTATATTTACCATTCCCCAACCCGGAACATACTAGTCTAACACATTCATCGTAAGAAGATGATGAAATATATCATAAAAATTTGTATTTAAACTAGCATGAGAAATTTAAATACATTACCCATAAACCATTAATGGTATAAAATTAACACATCAACAGTCAAATATATCAGAAAACCTTCATCACAATATGGAAGATTTGTATCATGATAAATCAACTTCAAAACATGTTTAAAAAATATTAATGGATTTTGACAATTAAGAGATTGATTTGTAAAACTCTTTGAGAGAAATAACCTTTTTCATGAAAACATTTAAAATTCACACATTTTAGAAAATAATTCATTTAAAGAGACTTTTGAATCAAAGTGTCCCATACCACATTGAAACTTTTTAAAGTAATTAACATTTTAAAAAACATTCATGTTCATATAAATAAATCCTTAAAACCCATTTTGAAGACATGGACATTAATGAGAAAGATTTAGAAGAATAAATATTTAAAAAATTTGAAATGATGTTTTTGTAAAAAGTACCTTAAAATAATCCCATTGAAAACTCTTTCATAAAAAATTTACATGTATAATAAATATGTCCCAGTAGATACTTATGTAAAAACAACCTCAGATAATAAAGAGATTGTGAAATTAACCCTTACCAGTTTGGTAACATACGAAACATACAACCCATGAAAGTGGTATCATAAAATGAATATGTAAATACAAATAAATTAAAGTGTATTACACAAATAATATAATTATGGTCAGTACATACACCACACAAAAGGTAATAGTGTCAATATGGCATGAATCTCACGGGAATAAGGAGTGAGAGGAAAACCCATTACCTTGCACTTTCCTTTAGTCGAGGGTACGTTTATCCTCCTGTACGAAGATCTTAGTATGTTATTAAATTATACCAGAACCATATTAATATTTATTAAATGATAAATGATTCATTTATGACTTTATAATGCCCATTTAGTAAAAATTAAAATGTTAAGTTAACATTTTGGGTAATAATCACTTTCTTTATTGTACGTGTTTTTATTTGTCACTCTTGGTTGTATCACTTAGATCATGATTTCAATACATACATAATATAAAACATGATAAATATATCATATATATTTAGAATATAAATATGTATTATAGACATATATATGAAAGGGAAAACACCGTTTATGGAGACGGTAGTCCGTACGTACGCATAAACGCTGTTTCAGTTTTCATATAGTATTGAACGAAGTAAATAAATAAGATATATGCAAGGACATAAATCCTTATATATATATATATCCAGTAGAATTATTATTTCATATATTACATAATTATTAGTAATATATATTTTTATAATCGTCAATGAATGGTGAACTTGGAAATGAATCTCATCGCGTCGTCGAAACGGTAATCCGTACGTACGTACGGGCGAAAATAACAATGTTTTGATATTAAAATAATATATAATTGGATATTATATCATATATTTATAATCATTATCATGTTATATTTGTTATTTACATTAATTACAAATCATTATTATACCCATCCAAATAATAATATATTGAATAACAATTACACCACGACGTGGAGACGGTAAGCCGTACGTACGCACGTATGGTGACATGTCATTCAAAAGATGGATAGAATACTGAATATGGTTGTACCATATTTATAATAATATTATGGTATATAGTATATACTAGATTTATTATTTTGGAATGGTAATAACAAAGAAAGATGAAGTGGAAGAAGAAAGGAACTTGAAAACGGGTGGTGAAATCATTACCTCTTCTTCGAGTTCTTCTTTTTGATTTTTCAAAAGGGCTCCTTAAGATGGCTTTATGACACAATAAAGGACTCTAGGATGAATTGAGGTAAGTTGAGAGAGTATTTGGGAATGTTTTGGACCATCCAAAGGCTTTGAAGGTGTGAGTTAATGAGATGGGAGAGTGCCCTTTTATAAGAGGGGTGAAGGACATCTTTGGAAAAGCTAGAAATATTATTTTATAATAAATTAATATTCAGTTTCCAATGGTTACAAAGTGTATTATTTAAATGTTAAGGTTGGTATGGGTCGAACACCACTCAACCAATAGAATTTAGACAGGTTTGGGTCATTATATTAACCTTATCTTTACCTATTAACTCTTAGTTAATTAGTTTCACTTTTACAATGTCTCTTTTTATTTTTATATTATATGATTAATAAACATACTATATACATCCAAACGACACCCAAGTGGTCCATTAATGATACAACTATCACGATATACATCTCTTGGCCGAAAAATTGATTTTTATGAATTTAATATCAATTAATAATATAATATTTGTTTTAAGAACTCTTTTATGACAATTTAGACACTATACAATAATTTATTTTTTAGAAATAATAACAGAATGATTACTTCTAAAAAAGTTAATTAAATAGATCCTAACATGTCATATTATCCTAGAAAATTATTTTTATTTATAAAAAGTCTCAAATTAAATTTATTTGGCTATTTATAATATCAATTATTCCAATTTTTCATTAATTAGGAAATTACTGCATCATCATTGTGTCATGAATAAATTACAGTTTTTAATGTCTAAAAATTATAAACCGAATATCATTATGTAGGAAATCTATTTATCTTTCTAATGAATATTTACAATCGAATTTATCTTATGTATAACCCTATATAAAAAATGTTTTAGTAAATAAACATTGATTTTGACTCTGTTAACTCTTCTTTGAATTAAATAATAATAAATGTCCTAATCTAATCCTAGTGGACCTAAACGATGATATTTTAATCCTAAGGTTGTTTCTAGTCGAGATAAACTTGTCCAATAGAATTCGGACATGTGTTAGGGTAATATTAATATCATTTTTACCCTTAATTACCCTATTTACTTTTAACCGTGATAAATAAAAGAAAAAAAGTTACTATTCATAAAAAAATTATTTCCATCCCATTGAACCACATTTTACTCTTTCCTATTAACCGTGTCTCTCGGATTTTCGAAATTCCAATCACAGAAGCGGTAAAATTAATTTTTATGAAAAATTTAGTTATTTAACTACCACTTAGTAGTTTCACTATTCATCAAAAATTCATGTTTTTCAGAACAATGCAAAAATTTCACCCTAAGATATAATTGATATTCCAAATTCAAAAGTAATATCTATTTTAAAAAATTCAAAATATAAAAGTGTCCTTATTTAATTTTATATTTAATTCCCGTTGTCACAACAAATAGCGTGTTTTTAAGAAACAATATATATCAAAAGATTGACAATTGTTTATGTCAAATTTCAAAGTGAAATTAATTATAATGAACACCATTAGATAAAATGGTAAAAATATATTCTAATATTACTTTAAAACCACTAAAATCCATAATTTCTCACAATTAATTATTTTGAAAAAAAAAGTTGTTTTTAATTAAAATTTAGTATTTTTCACTATTTATCAAAATATTATAGTTATCCGAAAAATACCAAAATTTCACCTTAGGCTAAATTCGATAAACTGAATCCAAAAAGCAAGTCCATTTTGAGAGTTAAAATTTATAAAATTTTAAAAAGTTGGTATTAAAATTCATTATGGCTAGTTTGATTGGTTGTAGTGTGTGTTAGAACTCGAAGTTGCGTACAACACACACTACTGTATTATTTAAAGAGAAGCATACCGTGGAATATTGGGGTGTTACATTGTACAATTTTTTATGTCCCCATTCTAAAGAATAAATTTATTTAGACAAATTTAATATATAAAATTTTAAAATATTGGATTTAAAAAGGGTTCACTATTAATGTTGGTAAAAGTGCATTTTTTAAAAATACTTCTTTTATCTGAAAAAATGGAATTTTTTCTTACATTAAGTCTAAGAAAATCATAATATTGATTATAAAATTATAATTTTTATATAATGTTTAAAATTTAGATAATACTATTCATAAACTCTTTTGAATGGCTTGTTTGGTAAGTCCGGGTGCGCTTTAACTCGGTGTTGTTTGTAGTGCATGTTATTGAATTATTTTGAAGATATAACACACAATGAAATCTTGGGGGTGTTACATTCTCCCCTCCTTCAATAAATTATGTCCTCAAAATTTGAAATTGTTCTTCAAAAATAAATGTTTGAAATAGAAAATACCTTTTTGGGAAAACCCACATCAGAAATTGGGTTACTAAAATTTAGTCTTAATATGGGGAAAAGAGAAATGAATGGGTCACCACCAGATTATGATCTCGGTTAGGAGAACATTGGAGGAAATTAAAGACATATAATTGGAGGAAAAAGCTAAATATTTATTGGTAGTGATTGAGTTCATCAATCACAAACAAATCTAAAATTGAGGTCATTAAATTCTTTAATCTATGATGATTCGAAATACCATCAGTTCAACAAAACATAGGTTATTAGTACAATACATTTTTGGTTTTAGGATTCCTTAAATAAAGTATAAGAATTAATTTATTCATAGAATAAGAGAAGAAGAAAAATATATTCTTGAAAAGAATAGTTCCATCCTTTAACTAATTTCTACCAAAAACACATCATTCACTCTAAAAGATAATAGAACGTAAAAAAATATTCTATTTATCCAATTCGTATTGGGTTAAAAAAACGAATTTATAATTCAACTACCAGATCTTAAAAAAACTACATTATTTAAACCCAGACATTACATGGTCCAGTGGTAGGTGATACACCCTTGTCGCCCTTTGGTTCTAGGTTCAAGTCTCGCGGCCTTTCCGTACGTAACAGGTTGCCACCCAACCTCTGGGTTGTCATTTTATGGAAATCCAAAAATAATCCAAACTAGAACTATCCAAAATTCCTTCGTCCAAAAATGAAGATCCTTTTTGCTGTGTAATAACATGTGAACACCTTCATCATGTATTCTTTTAAAACACTACAACATCCTAAATTACCATAAAACTTTATTGATTACATTCATGATCCCTTATTCCTTAAATAATAATGGATATACTCCTTCCATCCAAAAATGTTGTAAACTCCAACAATGATGGAATATACAAATCATTAATCAGTTTCAAGGTAGTCAAGAATATCCAATATAATTTATCCAAATCAATAATGTATTATTATAAAATCAGTACCTCGGTATCAGAATTATATTATGTGTTATCATTACCTCCACCATATATTTTCCAAAAAAATTTCCTTCTATTGAGTCACTTTTCGTTATTCCACACAATCTCACGTCGTTAATGAAATAGTACTGCAGTACAATCCTTATATACATCATAATTATTATAACAAGTATATTGTTGATACAACACTCAAATGACATAATCAACATAAGAACTCAAATCATTCCTCTTCATCTATGGTATTATCATAACTTGATTATTATCCAATAGCATTATTTGCGGCATAGTCTGATGACTGGGACATAGGTTCACGTAGTGTCCAAACTCCTTGCAAATGAAGCATTGTACATTTGAAACCATTTTCTTACCCTTGCAGTGACGTACCTTGTGCCCTTTTCTTCCACACTTATAAAAAACTCCCATTCCTTTCAGGAAAGTTCCAGGGTGTTTCATCCCACCGTTATCACATATGGGGAAATTCATCTTTCCCCTCTTCCCTTTATCCATCTTTCTCTCTTCCATCATTTTCTTCTCTTGCTTCCCTTCAAAGCCATAGGACTCAGTAAACTCTTTAGTTATCTTATCCACACATGATACTATTTCATCATATGATGATAATACATGGGAGACTATTTCCCTTCTAAATGATGTCTTAATACCATGAAAGATATGATCCTTATTACACTCTGGATCATACATATTACTGGAGTTCACATTCCTTCTATTGGGCGCCATTTATATACAATAGAATAAACTAGGTCAGTTTATGAATTGCAATAAATAATTCCTATTGCAAATTGAACAGTTTATAGATATAATCCATAATCATAAAATATGTTTTCTTTGAGTAAGTATATACTCATGATCCCTTCATAATCGTTTGTAAATAAAATGAGAATTATCCTAAGCATATTCCCCGAGAGTGTCGTAACCAAGAGTGCAGCAAGGCCCGTTGTCGTGCACTAGTTCCCATTCGAGTCTAGCTCAAAGCTGTGTTTTCAGGTTTTACCCCTACGTACATCTGTTCCAGAGCTGCCTCTACCTGCTCGTATCCATACATGGAAGTATTTTTCGGAAAAATCACAAAATTTCTACAACACAAAAATTTTAGGAAGTTCTTCTATGTTAATCCTCAAATTCTATCTTAGGGATATGTGCTCTAATCAGAGTTTATCTAAATCTAGTTTCCAAGGTTAGTTCTAACCTTCCTCTAATACCAAATGTAACGCCCCGACCCCAGTGACCTAGAGTCAGTGCCTTATTTTAATACATTGGCATGATTACAAGGAACCACGTCCCAAAGAACCGATCAGTTTAGCAGTCTTAAAAAATAGATTACATACATGAATGTTACATTACACTACATAACATACAAAACAACATAAATAATCATTTATGAATGCCATTATTCCCTTGTCTTAACCCTTTATATCAATCACATTACACTTCTTGGAATCCTGGGAAAAATAAAACATAGAAAGCGATGAGCTCAAATTCTCAGTAAGGGTAAGAAATATAACGGGAACATTCAAAAATAAGAATAAACATTTAAGGTAATGTATAAAACTCAAACAAATTCCTTTTAAACGTGAACTTCAGCATAATATGGCAGAATTAAAATAAAATAAAACCATTTACTTATTCACGTGGATATTCTACTAATCGCATAATCACATGCAATATCAGTAACCAATTTTATAATGATGTAATGCATAATTCTGAATTTAATTTCTTTGTCATGGCCTCGTGCCAAGGCCTAGGGGCTAACTATAACCAGAACCCAAACCGGAGTGCATCTAATAACCGGACACCAACCCGGAGTGCCTATAATAACAGGACACCAACCTGTAGTGCCTCTAATAACTGGACACCAACCCAGAGTGCCTCTAATAACCGGACACCAACCCAGAGTGCCTTTAATAACCTGACACCAACCCGGAGGTCTAACTTATACCAATCCCCAACCCGGAACATTTTATTCCCACACATTCATCTTAAGAAGAGGATGAAATATAACATAAAAATTTGTATTAAAACTAGCATGAGAAATGTCAATACTTTACCCATAAACCATGAATGGTATAAAAATAACACATCCATAGTCAAATATATCCCAAAACCTTCAACACAATATGGACGATTTGTATAATGATAAATCAACTTCAAAACATGTTTAAATTCCATTAAAGGATTTTGACATAGAAGAGATTGATTTGTAAAACTCTTTGACAGAAATACCCCTTTTTCTTGAAAACATTTAAATGTCACACAATTTAGATAAGAAGACATTTAAAGAAATTTTTGAATCAAAGTGTCCCATAACACTTTGAAACTTTTGAATGGAATTAACATTTTAAAAAACATTAATGTCCTTATAAATAAATCCATAAAAACCATTTTGAAGACATTGACATTAATGAAAAAGATTTAGAAGAATAAATATTTAAAACATTTGAAATGATGTTTTAGTAAAAAGTACCTTAAAATAATTCCTTTGAAAACTCTTTAATAAAAAATGTACATGGATAATAAATATGTCCCAGTTGATACATATGTAAAAACAACCTCGGATAATAAAGAGATTGTGAAATTAACCCTTACCAGTTTGGTAACTTACGAAACATACAACCCATGAAGGAGGATTCATACAATTAATATGTAAATACACAAAAATTATAGTTTATTACACAATGAATATAATTACGGGGAGTACATACACCACACAAAAGGATTAGTGGTAATATGGCATGAATCTCACGGGAATAAGAAGTGAGATGAAAACCCCGTACCTTGAACTTTCCTTTAGTCGAGGGTACATTTATCCTCTTTTACGAAGATCGTAGTATGTTATTAAATTATACCAGAGCTATATTAATATTTATGATATCATACCTGATTCATGTAGGACATTATATTACCGATTTAATAATAATTTCCATGTTAAGTTAGCATTTTGGGTAATAATCACTTTCTTTATTTTACGTGTTTTAACTTGTCACACTTTGTTGTATATCTTAGATCATGATTAAAATAATTCCATAATATAGAACATGATAAATATATCATATATATTTAGAATATAAATATTTATAATAGAAATATATATGAAATCGAAAACGCCGTTTATGGAGACGGTAGTCCGTACGTACGCATAAACGTTGTTTCTGTTTTCATATAGTTTTGAACGGAAGTAAATGAAAAAGCTATATGTAAGTACATAAATCCTTATATATATATATATCTAGTAGAATTATTATTTCATATATTACATACTTATTATTAATATATATTTATATAATGGTCGATGAATGGTGAACTTGGAAATGAATCTCATCGCGTCGTGGAGACGGTAATCCGTACGTACGCACGAGTGAAAATATCATTCTATTGATATTAAAATATTATATAATTTGATGGTATATCATATATACAAAATCATTAAAATGTTATATTTATTATTTACATGAATTAAAAATCATTATTATACCCATCCAAATAATAATATATTGAATAACAATTACACCACGACGTGGAGACGGTAAGCCGTACGTACGCACGTATGCTGACATGTCGTTCAAAGGATGGATAGAATACAGAATATGGTTGTACCATATTTATAATAATATTACAGTATATAGGAGATACTGGATTCATTATTTTAGAATGGTAATAACAAAGAAAGAAGAAGTGGAAGAATAAAGGAACTTGAAAAAGGGTGGTGAAATCATTACCTCTTCTTTGGGTTCTTCCTTTTGATTTGATCAAAAGGGATCCATAAGTTGGCTTTCTGACTAATGGAAGTACTCTAGGATGAAGTTAGGGAAGTTTAGAGAGTATTTGGGAAGAGTTTGACCGATCCAAAAGGCTTTGAAGGTGTGAGTTAATGAGAATGGAGAGTTCCCTTTTATAAGAGGGATGAGTGGCACCTTTGGAAAAGCTAGAAATATTATTTTATAATAAATTTATATCCCGTTTCTAATGGCTCCATAGTTTATTATTCAAAGGTTAAGGTGGGGATGGGTCGAAAACCACTCAACCAATAGAATTTATACAGGTTTGGGTCATTAAATAAACCTTATCATTAAGTATTAACTCTTAGGTAATTAGTTTCACTTTTACAATGTCTCATTGTAATTTTATATTAGATGGTTAATAAACTTACTATATACATCCAAGAGACCTCCAAGTGGTCCATTAATAATACATCTATCATGATATAAGTCTCTTGGCCGACCCATAGATTTTTTGGAATTTAATATCAATTAATAGTATAATATTTGTTTTAAAAACTCTTTTATGTCAATTTTGACACTATTCAATAATTGTTTTTTGTAAAAATCATATCAGAAATATTACTTCGAAAAAAGATAATTAAATCAACAATATAATTTCATATTATCTGATAAAATTATTTTTATTTACAAAAAGTCTCAAATTACATTTATTTGGGTATTTATAATAACAATTATTCCAAGTTTTAATTAATTAGGTAATAACTACATCATCATTGTGTCATAAATAAATTAAATTTTTAATGTCTAAAAATTATAAATAAAATATAATTATGTAGTAAATCTTTTTATCCTTCTTGTAAAGACCCGTAAAATTCAAGGGAAATTTTTTCTTAATTTTCTTTAGAATTTTACAAGAGCGTGGTTTCAGACGGCACCTGATTCCGAGGCTCGGAGTGCCCGGAATCAATTTCCCCAGTTTGGCTCGGGTACGTTCAGTGAACGAACGAGCGGGAATTCCTAACTTTTGATCCGGTGCTCGGAATTGAAATCCGAGGGTACCGATGAACTCACAGCGCCGATATTCGCTTAAAGAGACCTTTTCGGGAGTTGCGTTTGTTGCGGGTTGGAAGTTAGTTTTTGGGTTTTTAGTTTTAGTTAAATAAAATTTGTGAAGAACAAATTTTATTTTTAACTTGTTAAATCCTACCAAAGGGGGTTGGAAGTGGGACCCACATCCACATGACCTCCCTTGGGAGGATTAAGTGTGGTGGGGCCCACACGAAGCTCCCAACCTTTCATCTTCTTCCAACTCCCTTAACACCTCTTTAATGATGTGGGTTATTTAATTTTGGAGTTAATCTTTTTGAATTTCAAACCTTTGAAATTCTTGTGTTAAGTTTTTGATTAAATTAAGCTCTTCTCTCTTTTGGTTGGGTTAGAACACTTTGGCCACCTTGAGAGCTTTTGGGAGCTTTTCTTCTTCTTCTTCAACTCTGACGAAGAACACGAAGAACCTTCGAACTTGACGAAAAAACGCTCAAGTTCCGACGAAGAACACCGCTTCCTCCTCGGATTCCCTTCGTCGGCATACGAAGTTTCACAAACGACGTATCACATCGGACGCACCCCTTCATCATAGGATTTTACGAACGACGACTGCGACGCCCGACCTCCGCGATGTCGTCTTCCGCGGAACGTTGTCAAATCTTCGAACCTATACCCGAGGTAGGGGTTGTTGATTTTTGGTTTAATTATTTTATTCTTGATCGTGGATTTATCAAGTCTAACGTGTGGCTTTTGAATATTTTAAGATGCGTTATTATTTAACGTGAGGGGGGCCGGACCGCATGAACACGGCCGAACCCCCTCCATCGTTCTTGTTGATTTACCTTGCAGGTGGAAACAATGTGGTGTGGTGCCGTCGCACCACGCGGTTAATCGTGCGTTTATTTTACGCAACGTCGTCGCGTGCGCACCATGGAAGAAACATCTTGAACACGATGTCGTCGCGCCGCGTTGAAAGAAATCAAGGCAAGGCGGAGGGGTGCAGTGTCGTCGCACCGCGCCGGACGACGAACACCGCGGCCGGTTCCGGGCCGCGGCGGAAAGAGAAGACCGGCGGCCGAGCCGCCGACGTCGGAAGCCGAAGAGGGGACCGGATTTTTCCGGTCCCGTTGGAGAAAATCGGCCGGCCAGCTGTCCGGCCGGATGGCAATAAACCGGGGGAATTTATCCCCCGGCCAGCTCACAAAACCCCCCTCTTTATGAGGGGGGCAGTTTTATTGAGGGGGGGCAGCGGCCCCCGGTTCCGCACAAACAGGCCCCCCACGTGGGGGGGGGGGGGGGGTGTAAAAAAATAAGGGGCGCGACATATAGCCGCGCCGCCTTCCCAAAAAAGTGGGGGGCTTGTCCCCCCCCGCGCGCTGCCCCGAGCGGCGCCGGGCCGCCGCAGCCGCCGCGCCGCCGCCGGCCGGCCGGCCGGGCCGACCCAGGGGGGTCGGGCCGGGTCGGCCCGGACCCGGACCCCCCCGTTTCGAACCAGTTCCGGTCTTTTGGCCATAACTTGAGCCTTGGACCTCCGATCGATGAACCGTCTGCGGAAACGCAATCCTTGGATCGAGACGGTCGTTTTGGTATATCGCACTCAAGGTTTCAGATTATTTTGAGTTCGGCCGGGTTGGTTCGTTCACGAAACCAACCGGGCCTTCGGAGCAGAAACGCTCATATCTTGAGCTACAGACGTCTGATTGTTGTGCCATCAGTCTCGTTGTGTTCCTCTTAGTGAGACGAATCTTTTGGCATACTCCGCCCGAGGTTTGGACGCAGGTGGAGTACGGGCGGGTTGGTTTTGCCTTAAAAACCAACCGGGCCCCGGGGACGAAAATGTCAATAACTCTCAGACCGGGCGTCCGATCGACGCGCCGTCTGTTGCGTTGAGTTCCTGTTAACGATACGGAACTTTTGGATACATCAACTCTAGACTTTGTGACAGTTGATGTATCAGCCTCTCGGCTCGTGGAGTGGACCCTCCGAACGAGCTTGCTGTGTGCGGGAACCCTAGTGCTGGCTGCGACTGTTACTGTGACTACTACTGCTGCTACTGCTACTAGGACTGCGACGACGACAGTACAGAGATCCTGTGTGGATTCGACGACGACGACTACAGCACTCAGCGATCCTACGTGGATCAGTGCTACAGGTCCTGTGTGGGCCCGATCCTGTGTGGGTCCGATCCTGTGTGGGTCCTTGCGCTCAGCGGTCCTGTGTGAACCAGCGCCTACAGGTCCTGTTTGGGCCCGATCCTGTGTGGGTCATTGCGGGGGTTAGTTAACTATCGATCCTTCGTGGGTCCGATGACTTAGATGGATCAGTGATCATCTTTATCGTCCTTTGAAAAAGTATACATGTGTGAGCTGAATCCTGTTACTTTCCTGTGTGGATTGTGTTGTGCAATCCTGTGTGGATTACGTTTTGCTTTCCTGTGTGGAATACGTTTACTTTCCTGTGTGGACTGAGTTGTGCTTGGGCTCGGAGGTTGGACTGTATTTGAAATTGTTGGCTTAGGTATATGTATGGGAATATACCTAAGTAGTGTCGGTTATTACTTCGTGATTGTTCCTTTCTTCGTGGTTTATCCATTGTGGATTTGAGAGACCTTCAGGGGTCTCGGGGTCCCTACTGAGTAGCTTATACTCAACCCTGCACGGGCTTTGCCCGCACTACGTTGTGTTGGTTGCAGACGACGGACAGCGTTGACCTTAGCTGAGGCTTGCAGAGCGGGACAGTACCCGGAGGTGGACCACTGGGCGGGACGTGCTCGGAGCGGACAGCGGGACCCGTGGAGCAGAGGAGCTATCTGTACCCACCCTTCAGGTGGGATTTCCAGTGGACAGCTCGGAGTAGCGGATTTTACTTTTCAGTTGCTGTTTTCCCTTTCGAGTTGTACTTTACTTTCGGTTTGGGTTTGTATTCTGCCCATTTACTTTTCCGCACTTTCAGTTGTACTCTGCTTTTGTTTAGTATTTACTTTCCGCTTGCTTACTCTGTGGTGTTTGTTTACTTTTCAAAGGCAATGTCTTCCCTTTTTACCGGGATTTACGCCTTGGTGCTAGTCGCCAGCCCCTGGCCTATGGAAGGCGGGCTTGGGGTAGTCACGGCACGGACCCCGAGGGCGGGTCGTGACACATTGGTATCAGAGGAGTTCGGTTCTACCGTGAACTCTGATCTTTTCTATGTGAAGCAATAATGTTTAGCGTATTGAGTGAGGTTATCAGTCCAGGGAGTCCAGTGTTGGTGCGGCGGCCGACGTATCCGTACACTAGGTCCCTGACTTCTGATTTCCGACTTAATGCACAAAAACATTGATTGCGTGTGTGTTTCAAAGTTTTCTTTGTGATTACTTATATCAGCTCACCAGGTATACTGTTCTGACCGTGGCGCACCTGTTTCCTTTTCAGGATGGCCCCACGACGGCAGCCAGCTAGGGTTCCGAGAGTCGAGCGTGACAACAGCCCACCGAGCGACGAGGCCTCGGTGCGGGGCCCTTTTCCAGTAGTGGCACCGGCGGTAGCACCACCCGCCGAGCCCCCGATGCTTCCAGCAGTAGCCGCTGGTGTTGCACGTTGCCTCAGCGCACTGCATGAGTTTCAGCGCCAGCGACCGCCCAGGTTTCACGGGGAGACGGATCCCCAGGCAGCAGAGGACTGGCTGGAGGTCGTGGTTCGAGTGTTTAGGCTAGTGAGGACACCAGCAGACCTCATGGTGATCCTCGCTGCGAGCCTACTACACGCAGCAGCAGGACGATGGTGGAGTTTGATGCTCCAGGTGCACGATGAGGCATCCCTTCTTTGGACGGACATTGAGAGCCTCTTCCGCTCGGAGTTCGTCACATCCACCCTTCATGCGGTGCGTATTCAGGAGCTTCTACAGTTGCGGAAGGGCAGCATGACGGTCGCTCAGTACTCGGCGAGATTTACCGATCTCTCGCGCTACTCGACCGACATGGTACGTGACCCATTCTTCCGGGCCCGGACCTTCGAGCAGGGTTTGAGACACGAGATCAGGGCATCGCTGATCTCCCTCAGCATACCGACTGAGACAGGAGTACTGGAGCGGGCCCTTCTGATCGAGAGCTTCCTTGCTGAGACAACACCAACACAGCGACCCACCGCAGGGCGGCACGTGGCAGAGTCATCTACAGCAGGCAGTCGACAGATGACTCAGGGGTCCAGACAGACCAGACCTTCGGGCAGACGACCTCAGGACACTAGCTCAGCAGTACGGGGCACACAGCGAGAAGCCAGTCATTCGAGAGGCAAACAGTGCTACTCGTGCGGCGGGCAGGGCCACATGGCGCGTGACTGCCCGACCCGCCATGCCGAGGAGCAGCAGACAGTTGAGGGATCACCGAGGCAGAGGCAGAGGGTCGACCGTGGCGGTCCGCAGGGAGGAGGCGGACGAGGAAGAGGAGCTGGACGAGCAGACGAAGGTGGGAGACGCTTCGAGGCTCTGCCACCACCACCACCAGGAGGTCCGCCCCGACCACAGGGAGCTGGCGGGCAGAGACAGGCATAGCTCCAGGCAGTAGAGGCCTACGACCACGGCGCACCCGAGATGATTCGAGGTTCTATCTGTGTCTATTCCACCCTTTCTGCAGTTCTTATAGACACAGGAGCGAGTCACTCTTTCATAGCCGCTGCCCTTGTTCGGAGCTCGGAGATTCCGACAGAGCCGTTGGCTCGATCCTTACGGCTAGAGACTCCTATGGGAGCAGACTCGACGATTACGCACTGGTGCCGGCAGTGTGAGCTTACTCAAGGAGGCGAGAGTTTCGGCTGGGATCTTCTTGTAGCAGCGTTGAGGCCTTACAACGTCATCTTGGGCATGGATTGGCTATCTACGGTCCATGCACAGATTGACTGTTTTAGGCGCAAGGTACGATGTGTACGCACCGACGGGAGCAGGTTCACCTTCACCGGCGAGAAGGGAGCCTTAGCAGCACAGGATGGACTTCCGCGGAGGAGAGGACAACCCATCACTCATCAGTTGGATAGCCTTATCCTCGGAGCAGTTGACGTGCGGAGTCCTGGTTTTCCTGCAGTGGTGGATCAGTTTGCGGACGTTTTTCCCGATGATGTTCCAGGGCTACCTCCTCGCAGAGAGGTAGACTTTTATATTGACTTGTACCCCGGGACAGCCCCGATATCCACTCCAGCATATCGGATGGCCCTCGCCGAGCTTCGAAAGCTACAGGTACAGTTGGAGGACTTTCAGGGCAAGGGGTTCATTCGACCCAGTGTTTCACCCTGGGCTTCCCCGATTTTGTTCGCCAAGAAGGCGGACGGGAGCTTGCGACTTTGTGTTGACTATCGTCGCCATAACCAGGTGACAGTGAGGAACAAGTATCCGCTACCAAGGATTGATGACCTCTTTGATCAGCTCAAGGGAGCACGGTGGCTCTCGAAGATAGACCTCAGGTCAGGCTATCATCAGCTCAGAGCCAGAGACGAGGATGTGCAGAAGACAACCTTCAGATGTCGGTATGGCCACTATGAGTTCTTGGTTATGCCATTCGGTGTAACCAATGCTCCAGCAGTGTTCATGGCTCTCATGAACATGATATTTCAGCCATACCTCGATCGGTTTGTCATGGTCTTCATCGACGACATTCTGATTTACTCTACGACAGAGGAGGATCACGCCTATCACTTGCGAGTTGTACTTGACACACTCCAAGAGCACTAGCTTTATGGTAAGCTCTCAAAGTGCCAGTTCTAGATACGTGAGGTCCACTTCTTGGGACACGTTATCTCTGAGGCGGGAGTTGCAGTGGATCCCGCGAAGATTGAGGCTATGTTAGCATGGGAGCCACCCAGGAGCATGACTGAGGTTCGGAGTTTCTTGGGACTAGCTGGATAATATCGGAGATTTGTGCCAGACTTCTCCAGAGTTGCGGCCCCACTCTCAGCGTTGACGAAGAAGGGTAAACCCTTCGTGTGGTCAGACATTTGTCAGCAGAGCTTCCAGGAGCTGATACAGAGATTGACTAGCGCACCTATCTTGAGGTTGCCTGAGGAGGGAGTAGGGTACGTAGTCTACTGCGATGCTTCAGGGACCGGACTCGGATGTGTTCAGATGCAGGAGCGGGCATTGATCGCCTATGGATCACGTCAGTTGAGGCCGCATGAGCAGAACTACGCTACCCATGACCTGGAGTTAGCAGCAGTGGTCTTCGCTCTGAAGACATGGCGACACTACCTGATGGGCGAGCGCTTTACAGTCTTTTCCGACCATCAGAGTCTCAGGTATATTTTCCCGCAGAAGGACCTGAACCTGAGACAGCAGCGATGGCTCGAGTTCCTCCAGGACTATGACTTTGAGATAGTATATACTCATGGGAAGGGGAACGTAGTATCCGATGCCCTCAGCAGGAGGACAGACATCCAGTTACTTGAGGAGGCAACGAAGCAGCTAGCCTCTTTGCATATATCCTTCGTGGATAGAGATGGAGCAGCCTTCCTTCAGTCTCTCACAGTCACTCCTCCACTACTGCACCGGGTCAGGGAGGCACAGCGTGGGGACGCTGACTGTGAGACATAGCGTGCACAGATATCCTCGGGACAGGCACCTGATGGTTTCTCCCTTGGAGCAGAGCACTACATCCTTTTCAGAGGACGTACCATGGTACCAGTAGCATTGCGAGAGGAAGTGCTGAGAGAGTTTCACACTTCTCCTTTGGCGGTATATCCTGGAGTGGCGAAGATGTACCAGGACCTCAGACGACAGCACTGGTGGCCGAGCATGAAGAAGGCAGTAGCAGAGTTCGTTTCTCGATGCCTTACCTGCCAGCAGGTGAAGACAGAGCATCAGGTACCAGCAGGCTTGGTACAGCCCTTGGAGGTTCCGGAGTGGAAGTGGGATGGCATATCTATGGACTTCGTGACTGGACTTCCACGCACTTCCAGAGGTCACGACTCCATCTGGGTGATTGTTGACCGACTCACCAAGTCGGCACACTTCTTACCCATCAGAGAGCAGGGCTCAGTGGAGAGCTTGGGACGTCTCTACGTTCAGGAGATTGTGCGGCTCCATGGTGTGCCATCATCTATTGTCTCCGATCGAGATGCTCGCTTTACTTCCCGGCTTTGGAAGGGGTTACAGGAGGCGTTCGGGACACAGCTACGTCTGAGCACAGCCTTTCACCCTCAGACGGATGGTCAGACGGAGAGCACCATTCAGACTCTCGAGGACATGCTCCTCGCATGTGTTCTCGACTTTGGTCGTAGCTCGGAGGACCACCTACCCTTGGTGGAGTTTGCGTACAAAAACATCTACCACTCCACTATCGGGATGGCACCGTACGAGGCATTGTACGAACGACCTTGTAGATCTCCTTTGTGCTGGACAGACCCTGGAGAGTCAGCACTCGTGGGGCCAGAGATGGTCCAGGCCACGACAGAGAAGGTCCAGGTCATCCAGGAGCGGATGAGGACAGCTCAGAGCCGGCAGAAGTCATATGATGACAGGAGGCGGAGGCCACTTGAGTTCGAGGATGGCGACCACGTCTTCTTGCGGGTCTCACCTCGACGTGGTATTCAGAGATTTGGCCGAGGCGGCAAGTTATCTCCGCGCTTAATCGGACCCTTCCAGATTCTCAGCAGGATTGGTGAGGTGGCTTATCGCCTAGCTTTACCACATCAGTTACACCAGATGCACGACGTCTTCCATGTGTCTCAGCTGAGGAGATACGTGCACGACTCGACGCACATCATTGACCATGGGGAGCTTGACGTTGACGATGGGGCGACTTTTACGGAGGTTCCGGTGGAGATAGAGGATCGACAGGAGCGGGTCCTGCGTGGGCGATCGATTCCTCTTGTGCGCATCATATGACAGCACGGGAATCTCCAGGAGAGCACATGGGAGCGGGAGGCTCAGATGCGTGCTCAGTACCCTCATTTGTTTCCCTAGTTTTTTATGTATCTTTACGGGGACGTAAAGCCCTGAGGTGGGAGTATTGTAAAGACCCGTAAAATTCAAGGGAAATTTTTTCTTAATTTTCTTTAGAATTTTACAAGAGCGCGGTTTCAGACGGCACCTGATTCCGTGGCCCGGAGTGCCCGGAATCAATTTCCGAAGTTTGGCTCGGGTACGTTCAGTGAACGAACGAGCGGGAATTCCTAAATTTTGATTCGGTGCTCGGAATTGAAATCCGAGGGCACCGATGAACTCGCAGCGCCGATATTTGCTTAAAGAGACCTTTTCGGGAGTTGCGTTTGTTGCGGGTTGGAAGTTAGTTTTTGGATTTTTAGTTTTAGTTAAATAAAATTTGTGAAGAACAAATTTTATTTTTAACTTGTTAAATCCTACCAAAGGGGGTTGGAAGTGGGACCCACATCCACTTAACCTCCCTTGGGAGGATTAAGTGTGGTGGGTCCCACACGAAGCTCCCAACCTTTCATCTTCTTCCAACTCCCTTAACCATCTTTAATGATGTGGGTTATTTAATTTTGGAGTTAATCTTTTTGAATTTCAAACCTTTGAAATTCTTGTGTTAAGTTTTTGATTAAATTAAGCTCTTCTCTCTTTTGGTTGGGTTAGAACACTTTGGCCACCTTGAGAGCTTTTGGGAGCTTTTCTTCTTCTTCTTCAACTCTGACGAAGAACACGAAGAACCTTCGAACTTGACGAAGAACGCTCAAGTTCCGACGAAGAACGCCGCTTCCTCCTCGGATTCCCTTCGTCGGCATACGAAGTTTCGCCAACGACGTATCACATCGGACGCACCCCTTCGTCATCGGATATGACGAACGATGACCGCGACGCCCGACCTCCGCGACGTCGTCTTCCGCGGAACGTTGTCAAATCTTCGAACCTATACCCGAGGTAGGGGTTGTTGATTTTTGGTTTAATTATTTTATTCTTGATCGTGGATTTAGCAAGTCTAACGTGTGGCTTTTGAATATTTTAAGTTGCGTTATTATTTAACGTGAGGGGGGCCGGACTGCATGAACACGGCCGAACCCCCTACATCGTTCTTGTTGATTTACCTTGCGGGTGGAAACAAGGTGGCGTGGTGCCGTCGCACCACGCGGTTAATCGTGCGTTTATTTTACGCAACGCCGTCGCGCGCGCACCAAGGAAGAAAAATCTTGAACACGACGCCGTCGTGCCGCATTGAAAGAAATCAAGGCACGGCGGAGGGGCACGGTGCCGTCGCACCGCGCCGGACGACGAACACCGCGGCCGGTTCCGGGCCGCGGCGGAAAGAGAAGACCGGCTGCCGAGCCGCCGGCGTCGGAAGCCGAAGAGGGGACCGGATTTTTCCGGTCCCGTTGGAGAAAACCGGCCGGCCAGCTGGCCGGACGGATGGCAATAAACCGGGGGAATTAATCCCCCGGCCAGCTCACAAAACCCCCCTCTTTATGAGGGGGGCGGTTTTATTGAGGGGGGACAGTGGCCCCCGGTTCCGCACAAACAGGCCCCCCACGTGGGGGGGGGGGGGGGGGGCGGCGTTTTTAAAAAAATAAGGGGTGCGGCATATAGCCGTGCCGCCTTCCCAAACAAGCGGGGGGCTTGTCCCCCCCGCACGCTGCCCCGAGCGGCCCCAGGCCGCCGCGGCCGCCGCGCCGCCGCCGGCCGGCCGGCCGGGTCGGCCCGGACCCGGACCCCCCCGTTTCAAACAAGTTCCAGTCTTTTGGCCATAACATGAGCCTCAGTCCTCCGATCGATGAACCGTCTGCGGAAACGCGATCCTTGGATCGAGATGGTCGTTTTGGTATATCACACTCAATGTTTCAGATTACTTTGAGTTCGGCCGGGTTGGTTCGTTCACGAAACCAACCGGGCCTTCGGAGCGGAAACGCTCATATCTTGAGCTACGGACGTCCGATTGACGTGCCATCAGTCGCGTTTTGTTCCTCATAGTGAGACAAATCTTTTGTCATACTCCGCCCCAGGTTTGGACGCAGGTGGAGTACGGTCGGGTTGGTTTTGCCTTAAAAACCAACCAGGCCCCGGGGACGAAAATGTCAATATCTCTCAGACCGGGCGTCCGATCGACGCGCCGTCTGTTGCGTTGAGTTCCTATTAACGATACGGAACTTTTGGATACATCAACTCTGGACTTTGTGATAGTTGATGTATCAGCCTCTCGGCTCGTGGAGCGGACCCTCCGAACGAGCTTGCTGTGTGCGGGAACCCTAGTGCTGGCTGCGACTGTTACTGTGACTACTACTGCTGCTACTGCTACTGTGACTGCGACGACGACAATACAGAGATCCTGTGTGGATTCGACGACGACGACTACAACACTCAGCGATCCTACATGGATCAGTGCTACAGGTCCTGTGTGGGCCCGATCATGTGTGGGTCCGATCCTGTGTGGGTCTTTCCGCTCAGCGGTCCTGTGTGAACCAGCGCCTACAGGTCCTGTGTGGGCCCGATCCGGTGTGGGTCTTTGCGGGGGTTAGTTACCTATCGATCCTTCGCGGGTCCGAGGACTTAGATGGATCAGTGATCATCTTTATCGTCCTTTGAAGAAGTATACCTGTGTGAGCTGAATCCTGTTACTTTCCTGTGTGGATTGTGTTGTGAAATCCTGTGTGGATTACGTTTGGCTTTCCTGTGTGGAATACGTTTACTTTCCTGTGTGGACTGAGTTCTACTTGGGCTCGGAGGTTGGAGCGTATTTGAAATTGTTGACTTAGGTATATGTATGGGCATATACCTAAGCAGTGTCGGTTATTATTTCGTGATTGTTCCTTTCTTCGTGGATTATCCTTTGTGGATTTGAGAGACCTTCAGGGGTCTCGGGGTCCCTACTGAGTAGCTTATACTCACCCCTGCACGGGCTTTGCCCGCACTACGTTGTGTTGGTTGCAGACGACGGACAGCGTTGACCATAGCTAAGGCTTGCAGAGCGGGACGGTACCCGGAGGTGGACCACTGGGCGGGACGTGCTCGGAGCGGACGGCGGGACCCGTGGAGCAGAGGAGCTATCTGTACCCACCCTTCAGGTGGGATTTCCAGTGGACAGCTCGGAGTAGCGGCTTTTACTTTTCAGTTGTTGTTTTCCCTTTCGAGTTGTACTTTACTTTTGGTTTGGGTTTGTATTCTGGCCCATTTACTTTTCCGCACTTTCAGTTGTACTCTGCTTTTGTTTAGTATTTACTTTCCGCTTTCTTACTCTTTGGTGTTTGTTTACTTTTCAAAGGCAGTGCCTTCCCTTTTTACCGGGATTTACGCCTTGGTGCTAGTCTCCAGCCCCTGGCCTATGGAAGGCGGGCTTGGGGTAGTCACGGCACGGACCCCGAGGGCGGGTCGTGACACTTCTAATGAATATTTACAATCGAATTTATCTTCTGGTAACCCTATGTTAAAAATGTTTTAGTAAATAAACATTGATTTTGACTATTTTAACTCTTCTTTATATTAAATAATAATAAATGTCCTAATCTAATCTAAGTGGACCTATATGATAATTTTTTTTTCCTAAGGTTGTTTTTGGTCGAGATAAACGTGTCCAATAGAATTAGTACATGTGTTAGGGTTATATTAATATCATTTTTACCCTTAGTTACCCTATTTACTTTTAACCGTGGTAAATAAAAGTAAAAAGTTACTATTCATCAAAAATTATTTTCATCTCATTGAACCACATTATACTCTTTGATATTAACCGTTACACTCGGATTTTCGAATTTCCAATCACAAAAGCAGTTAAATTTTGTTTTATGAAAAATTCAGTTTTTTAACGACCACTTAGTAGTGTCACTATTCATCAAAAATTGATGTTTTTCAGAACAATGCCAAAATTTAATCCTATGCTATAATTGATGTTCTGAATTCAGAACTGATGTCTATTTTACAAAATTCGAAACATATATGTTTAATTAATTAATTTTATAATTAATTCCCGCTGTCACACCAAATAGTGTGTTTTTAAGAAACAATATATATCAAAAGATTTACAATTGTTTATGTCCAATTTCAAAGTGAAATTAATTATACTGAAGACCATTGGATAAAATTTTATACATATATTCGAATTATACTTTAAAACCACTCAAATTCATAATTTCTCACTATTAATTATTTTGATTTAAAAAGTAGTTTTTAATTAAAATTTATTAATTTTCATTATTCATCAAAATATTAAAGTTATCCGAAAAGTACCAAAATATCACCTCAGGCTAAATTCAATACTCCAAATCCAAAAATGAAGTCCATTATGAGAGATATAATTTATAAAATTTTATAAGGTAGGTATTAATATTCATTACGGCTTGTTTGATTGGTTGTAGTGTGTGTTAGAACTCGAAGTTGCGTACAACACATGGTACTGTATTATTCAAAGAGAAGCATACCGTGGATGAATGGGGTGTTACATTGTAACTTTTTTTATGTCCCCATTCTAAAGAATAAATTAATTTAGTCAAATGGAATATATAAAAGTTTAAAATATTGGATTTAAAAAGGGTTCACTATTAAATTTGGTAAAAGTGAATTTTTGAAAAATACTTCTTTTATCTGAAAAAACGAATTTGTTCTTACATTATGTCTAAGAAACTCATAATATGAATTATAAAATTTTAAGGATTATATAAATTTTAAAATTTAGTGAATACTATTCATTACCTCTTTTGAACGGCTTGTTTGGTAAGTCATTGTGCGCTTTAACTCGGTGTTGCGTGTAGTGAAAGTTATTGAATTATTTTTAAGAAATAACACACTATGAAATCATGGGGTGTTACAAAGGATGGCAATGTAATGGGACATGATCCCTCCTATTATAGACAAGAAATTGTGAGAATGCATATCATTTCTCTATTCCTCCCACATTGATGTTCATCGTCTATGATGAATGTGATAGAACCCCTCCATCATTTAGGTTTATTAATGATATGATCATGGAACCATTGGTCGGTTTACCCATATTAGATGAAGATCCCTTCTATTCACTACATAATGATCTTCATCATGAGTTCTCACTCAAGGGTGAAAAGGAGGACTGCTTAAATTGGTCATTTCAAAGTACATGTTTCACTTGTCTCTCCCTATATTTTTTCATATGAAGATCATACCAAACAAAATAGAGGTATTGGAGTGTATAATTCATTGACGAATCAATATGTTTATTTATTTTAAAAAAATATGCTTTAATATAAAATAAATATGTTTCAAGACTCAAAATAAATATGAAATGTTAATATATATTAATATTGTTTACAAAAATAAATTGATAATTTTTGTCATCAGGAGAATTTACTTTTTAATTAATTATATGTTTTTTAAAATTAATTTAAATTTTGAAAAATGTATTTTTATGTAGTTATTTAAATTTGTAAATGAGTTTTATAAATTAATTAACTATAAAATTTTTATGGATAATTGATAAGTATTTTTTAAAATATATTATCAAAAATGAAATTGTATGATTTATGATATAGAAATAAATGGATTGTTAATAAGTAAATTATTTCAATTTATAAAGTGTTTATAAATTCCAATATATATTATATGTTGATTTTGTAAAAAAATTTATATAATACATATTGAAATACAAAATGTCCCAAATTCATGAAATATCATATTAATTCTTTTTATTATAAAATTTTAGATGGCTCATATTGAGAAAAAATTAAAATTGGAATATTCCTTATAATTTATCAAATATTTATAATTATTGTTAAATTTATGAATAGTTCATAAATAACTCGTATTTTTTAAAATTTGTAAACTATTTATTTATTAAATGTATTTAATATTCATGTTTAGTACATAATTAATTAACATGAAATTGATGAAATTAAAGGGACATTATTTGAATATTATATAACCCACATCAAAAGGTTCTTTGATAATTGATATCATCGTGGATTAAATAATAATTAAATATATGATTTTTAATTTATGTAAAATATTTACATAATAGAAATTGAATTATAAATAGTTTATAATTTATATAATATTAAATATTTAAATGGGAAATTATATATTTTTTTAAATATGATACAATTAATATTTGGAAGAATATAATTTTTTTAAAATAATGGAATGTCCAAAATGATAATTATGAAATTATAAAAGGGTTTATAAATTGATTTTATTTATGAAAAGTTATTAAATTTTCAACTAATGTTTATATATTTTAATTTTTCATTTATTTAAATGTTATTCATTATTTTATTAGAAGTTATAATCTTATTATATTATAGATAACTATATTATATAGATTATATGATGAATTGATTCTAGGATGGTGCCTTTCATATCAAGATAAGTTTGATATCATAATATTTAGTTTTCATCTAACATGACCTCATTTTGTAATTTTAGATATTTGCTTCAATGAATTTTTTGGGAATAGTTTGTGCTTAATATGTGATATAGTTTCATGTATTGAATTCGATCTTATGTAAAGTATATCTAGGTATATAGTGTTTGGTTCAGAGCACCAATATTCTTAGATTGTTTCCTTAGTTAAGAAAGTGAATGGGGTTGGCTATCTATTTCTCTAGGATTAATCATGAATTGTTTGTAAATAGAATATAATATTATGCCTTTACATTAAGTGGTCAGGTACATTATTCATATGATTCATTTTGATATTTATGAATATAATTATCTTATATTATTTTTTTATTAACACATACATGCAGATTGTGTAAAGAGTTTCACATTAATGTGGTGTGAACACATTAACTTGTTTGTTGGGATAAGGATTCTACAACTGAATCCTTAAAATCATGCATTCAAAAAAGGAAATAAAACATTAAAAGATAATTATTACCTAGAATTCAATAGTTTTGAATTTATTATACATATGATTTATATTAAATTTTAGTGGCCATAAAATAAAAAATCATTTAAAAAGTGTGAAATTCCTTAAATAAAAACTCATTTCAAGACCTCATCATCTAAATGGGTTGCTTCATTACATCCAAAGATTTACCAGGATTATATTGTGTAACGAAATCAGGTAACGAGTGACTCGAGATTATTGAATTTGAAATTTAATACTATAGTAGGGTGTAGCTCAATTGTCTTGTTGAGTTTTTTTTGGGTTACACATTTCTTTGAAACACTAAGGGTTGGGATAAAAGAATAATTTAATGGAGTGAATCCATGTGATGGATTTGGATAAAGGGTTATGAACTAAATTATCCAATAATCAAATCATTTGCGAATAGTATGATGCAATACATAAATAACTGAGTAGTTACTGATTTCCATACTGGATTATATTCCTAGTAAAATATGGGCCTGGGCTCACTTAATATATATATAATGTATGAGGTCATTAATTTTATTTTAGAGAATATTCATTAAAAAATAATAATAAAATATAGATGACATCATAATAATTTTATAAAAAATTGTATTTTAGATAAATCCATCGCCATCATCAAATTAAAAATAATTATAATCATTGAAATGAGAATCATAAATTAAGAAACTCATATTTCATGTAGATTATGAATAATTCTTGGGAATGATATATATTAAATTTGATAGAATAGTTCATTGCTATGTGAAAATGAATGAAGGCTATTATTTATGTAAAATAAAATACTTATGGAAGCATGGAATGATTTGTTTAGGTTTCAGTGGAATTAGATTCCAAATTAATAGTTTAATCTTACTATCCTCTAATGTACTTAATATTATTTATTACATCGGTGATTTTATTCTCACATAAATCCTATGACTATGTACATCAAATTATATCCAATAAAATTGAATAATTTATGTCTTGGGGAACATAAAATCTTTCCTAAATATTTAGTGATTATTGTAATAAATTCAATTGTTGTGACCAATAAATTATATAAACTATAATTTTTTTAATTTTTTGTAAACATATAGATTGTTATAAAGATTAAAATAATTGAATCCGGAATTTTTTCTTTATTTAATAGTGTAATGGATTTTATACTTTGAGAACATGTATGGTTAAATATTGGATAATCTCATCAGAAGTTGTGTGAAATATCATTTTTATCTATAATGAGGTGCTTGTGAAAAACAATTTTCATAAATGAAATGATATGGGAGTTTTCACACGTGTTGTATGAATAGTTTATATAAATATAATGCTTTAATTAGGAGAAACAATGGCTTTTTATGGTTAAGGAATTTATCCTATTGTTATTATATAAATGATAAGACAAAATGATTGAATTCAATGAAAAATGTTTACCCGATATTGTCATAGTTTTGAGAATTGATGAACATTGAATATGATGTCTCAATTATAATAATATATAGATAATTCAATGTGGTAAAACATTTAAATAAGAATAAGAAAAATTTGTTATAATGTTTAATAATGTAACTTCATGAATCATATATAGTAATTGAAATGTAGGTACACTAATAAGGAATAATAAAAAATAAATAGGATTGTTTTATCTATAATATAATTGATGGAGTTTACGAAAAATCTATTGAATGTCCAAATCATGTAATGATTTTATAAAAAATAATTCATATAATTCAAAAGGGTATGTATTATGAAATTTATATTTAATAAAGTGTTTTAAACACAAATGATTTCAAAATAAAATAATGAATTGATAGAGCTCAAATTTCATATTTATGAGGCAAAGTAAAATAGTAAATATATTGAGAATTTGAATGTTATGGAATCTTTCATTCATGGAAAAATATTTGAAATATATCTATATCATAATCTCACATTGTTTATATGATGGATAAAACGGTTTACCGATATATATTTTTAAATATAATGGAATGGTTTTCCACCATCCACTGGTGATATATTTCAATAAAATATTCTCTAATAAATGAATTGTTCCAAACACATACAATACCATAAATGATATGAAATTAATTATTTAATTGATATATATTTATACTATAATGTTATAAATGTTATTTACTAAAACACAATGTAGTTTTTACTATGTCTTATTGATATATTATTAAGTTAATATAGTTACGTATATTTTTTTGGGAGTATGTTTGAACATAGAGAATTTCAATGTTAATAAATTAAATATTTTTATATGATATAAATTCATACAATAAGGATATAAATTATATTTCCTAAAACACAATATAGTTTTTACTAAGTCTTCATGATAAATTATGAACTAAATATAATAACTAATATTTTTGTGGGATTGTGTTTGAACATGGAGAATTTCAATGTTAATAAATAATATATTTTTTAAAAAATATGAGTTTGAGTGAATTTTCACATAATATCTTTAAAATACAAGTATGTGATAGTAAATAAAATATTAAATAGTTATATTCAGTTACCAGGATAAACAAATATCAATGTCATTAAAGCATAGTTAGAAAGTAAAAATCAATTGATTTCCTTAAAGGTTTAGGAAATTTTGGAAAATTTAAATGTATGTGGTTACCTATGTTTACCAAAATGAAGTTACTATAACATTATACTAATAGTGTTTAGGTATTGATATTAAAAATAGATGTAATGAGTTATATTTGTTAACATAATATATTGATATAAATTTATCTTAAAAATTTGTTGGATGTGCAGGTAATATGATTATTTAATTAGTTACATTTTTTACAAAAAACATTAAAAAATATTCTAATGAATATAATTCTTATGATGCTGATGAAATACTTAGAATGTGTACTTTGTATAATGAATATTATATTATAACATTTCATGATATGTTGTTAAGAAGTTTGAATATGAATTCCAATAGTTGATGTAATGCACTAACCCTCTTTACCCAGAGTCAGTGCATTTTTACATAATATTAGAATGATCACAGAAGATCATACCTCGAATGATTGATTAGTTTAGTAGCCTTAGATGTACTATATGAATTCATAAGGATTATATTACATCATAAAATGGAAAGTAAAACAACATTGTTTCCATGGAAAACACTGATATCCCATATACTATCCCTACAGGTTAGTCATAATATACTTCTTCGCATCATGGGAAAATAAAACATAAATAGGGGTTAGCTCAGATGATAATTAATGATAAAAATATAGTGGAATCTTTCATAAATAAGAATAAAAATTTAAGGAAATTTATAAGAATAAATAAAAATCCATTTAAAATTAAACAATAGCATAATATGGCAATGATAAAATCAAATAATTCCATTTACTTACTTACATGGATATTCTACTAGTCAAATAATCAAATGTAATATTAATAGAATCATTCATAATGATGGAATTTATAATGCCAGAATTTCAATACCACATAGTGTAGGCCTACTTCCAAGAATACAAATAAGATTTGGTCAAGGCCTTGTTCCAATACACTAGTTCATCTCATAGGATCTACCGATGCATCGAGGAGCTATAGCGGGCTCCTCCCTTCGCTTACTTAGTCCAATGACTTCCTCATTCGAAAAGTTTTAAACATAACATACACATTCATATTAATACTAGCATATGAAATGTCCATACTTTATCCATAATCCTTTAATGGATTAAAGATAACACATATATAGTCAATCATATCACAAAACCTTCAATACAATATTCATGTTTTGTATCCTCATAAATCCACTTCAAATAATCTTTAAATCCATCATAGGATGTTGACCTAGATAAAAAAAACTATTTGAGAGAAATATATATATGTTGAAATCCTTTAGAAGTTAAATAATTATAAAATAAATCAAATATAAATGATTTTAATCCATAGTCTATAAAATGTTATGAATCAATTGAAATTAATTTTTAAGAAACATTAATGTGGATGATAAAGATGTCCCAATAGATAAATACATATAAACAACCTCGGATAATGAAGAGATTGAGAAATTAACCCTGACCTTGTACTTTTACTTGGTATAGTGTAGGTAAAAATCTTATATAATGGTGAAATATTTTTTATTAAATTATACTAGAATCATATATATTAATATGATAACATATATGATCTTTTAACCCTACTTTCTTAATAATATCTTAGTATTATTTTCATTTCAGGTGTTAAGTAATTTATTTTTCTTTTATATGATTTCTTACATTTATAATGTTTTTCATGGATAAGATGTATCTTATTCATATTAATAATTATATTATGCCTTATGAAATTATTTTAAATCATCCAATGAAAATTAGTTTTTAATGGATACGATGGGGAATGAATCTCATCGCGTTTGTGGAGACGGTAATCCGTATGTACGCAAGAGCAGAAATATCATTCATTTGATATTAAGATAATATATAATTGGATGTTAATATCATTTATACATAATCAATATCATGTTATATTTATTATTTAAATCAATTACACATCATTGTCATACCTATCCAAATAATAATGTATTGTATATCAATTACACCACGACGTCGAGATGGTAAGTCGTACTTAACCATGTATGGTGACATGTCATTCAAAGGATGGATAGAGTAATAAATATGGTTGTACCATATTTATAATAACATCATAATATATGGAATATACTGGATTTATTATTTTAGAATTTAAATAATAATGAAAGAAGAAGTGGAAGAAGAAATTAACTTGAAAATGTGATGAAATATTTACCTATTCTTCGGGTTCTTCCTTTTTAAATGATCAAAAGGGCTCTATATGATGTCTTTCTGACTAAAGAGAGGATTCTATGATGAAGTGAAAAACATTAGGAGGATATTTGGGTGGTATTTGGATGAGTTAAAAGGTTTTGAATGTCTGAATTTGAGAGAAGGTGGAGTTCCCTTTTATAAGAGCGGTGAGGGGAACCTTGGTAAAAGAGTGAAATATTTTTTTAGAATATATTCTTATTTGGTTTGTAATGGCGCAATAGTGAATTATTTTTAGGATAGGGTAGGTATTGGTCCAAATAATTTCAAATAATTGTCTTCAGACAGGGTTGGTTTACTATATTAACCTTATCATTTATATTTAACTCTTAGTTAATAGTTTGACATTTACCATATCTCTTTGTATTTTTATATTATACGGTTAATAAACATACTATAAAAAGAAAATATACCTCAAGTGGTTCATTATTAATAAATATAATCTTATCTATGTCATGTTTTCGAACCATTTATTTTTAGGAATAGAATATCAATTAATAATATAATATTTGTTTTAAAAACACTTTTATTTCAATTCGACACTAATTGGTTTGATGTTTTTGATAAATTCCTAAAATCATTATTACATAGAAAACAATTCATCTATACAACCCTAAAATGTCATATTAACCTCTAAAATTAGTGGAATTAATAAAATGTCTCAGATTAAATTTATTAAGATATTTATAAAATCAATAATTTTAATATATCATTAATTAGGTAATTCTTGCATCATCATTGTGTTATAATTAAATTAAACTATTTAATGTCTAGAAAATATAAATAAAAAACCATTATGTAGAAAATATTATTATATTTTAATGAATATTTATAGTCTAATTTATATTATGTGTATCCCTATATTAAAAATTGTTTACTTATTAATGATTGAATTTAACACTTTTAACTCTTCTTTGAATTGAAAAATCATAAATGTCCTATTCTAATCTTTGTTAAACTAAAAGTTCATATTTTATTCATAAGGTTGTTTTTGGTCTAATTACACTTATCCAATATAATTAGTACATGTGTTAGGGTAATTAGGATATCATTTTTAACATTAATTACACTATTTACTTTTAACTGTGGAAAAAAGTAAAAAGTAACTATTCTCCAAAAATATTTTTATCTTATTGAACATCATTTTACTTACTGTTATCAACCGTGTCTCTTGGATTTTTGAAATTAATGTAATAGAAGCAGTAAAATTATTTTTTCTGTAACTTTTCAAATTCTTCTAGGAGTTGGGTATAAGACGATAAAGAGTTCAATAAAATGTTTATATATATGAAATTATTATAAAACGACTCCAATGAATTGAATTGAACTTATATATGTATTATGCATGTATTTGGTCCTAAAATAAATTTAAATAAAATAAATAATTATTTTAAAAAAAATTAAGTTTTAACCATTAACTTGTGTTTTTTCACTATTCATAAAAAATTTAATTTTTTCATAAAAATACCAAAAATTCACCCCAAGCTAATTGAGATATTAAAAATCTAATAATGAAGTCAATTTTTAACGATAAAATTTATAAAATTTGAAAAAGTGGGTATTACTATTGATAAAGGGTCATTTGATTGGTTGTAGTGTGTTTGAACTCGAAGTTGCAAAAAACACGTGCTACTGTATTATTCAAAGAGATGTGTTCCGTGGAAGCTTGGGGTGTTAAATTCTACCCTCCTTAAAATAATTACTTATTCAAAATTTCTTGAATATTATTTAATAAATAGACTTGGGTGGTTCTCCATCATATGTTCCTCGAGATCCCACATTGTTGCTTCCATCTTATGGTTTCTCCATAGTACTTTTACCAGACGAGTTGTCCAGTTTCTCAGCTCATTTTCTCTAGTATCAATAGTCTTGACGATATATTCACAATAAGATATATTGGGTTCTAGTTCCAATTCTTGATTGGTGTGTATATGTATAAGGTCAGAAATTTTTTTCTCTCAACCGTGATACATGGAACACATTGGGAACTTTGGACAGACTTAGAAGCCTTGCCAAACGATAAGCTACAGCCCCAATTTGTTCTAGAATTTTGAAAGGTCTGATGTACCTGGGACTCTATTTTCCCTTTCTTACTAAAACTTATAACACACTTCCATGGAGATAACTTCAAGGAAACATGATCACCTACTTGAAATTCAAAATCCTTCCTTCAGTTATCAGCATAGCTCTTCTTCCTACTTTGAGATACTTTGATATGGTTTTAGATTACCTTCACCTTTTCTATTGTTTCCTCCACTTGTTCTAGGGCTATGAGTTTTCATTCACCAACATCATCCCAGTAGTTTGATGTGCGACATCTCATTCCATATAAAACTTCTTATGGTTCCATATGTATACTTGAATTGAAGTTATTATTATAGGAAAATTCTACCAGCAGAAAATTTTGATCCCAATACCATGAATGTCGAGTTACCAGGATCATAACATATCGTCTAAGGTTTGAAAAGTTCATTATTATGGTCCATCTGTTTGAGGGTGGTAGGTAGTGATCAAATGAAGTTCAGTGTCCAAGGCCTTCTGAATACTTTCCCAGAATCGTAATGTGAAATTGGGATCACAATCTGAATCAATCGATAAGGGTACACCATGGAGTCTTACAACATCATTAATATACAATCTTGTTAAACGGTCACGTGGTAAATATTCTTTTATAGCATGAAAATGTGCTGACATGGTAAGACAATCATCTATGGCCCATATTGCATCATTTCCTCTAGGAGTATTTGGTAGTCCCACGACAACGTCCACTGTAATATTATCTCATTTCTACTCAGGTATGGGAAGAGGTTGCATGAATCCTATAGGATTTTTCCTTCCAGCTATCAGTTGTTGACAAACCATACATCTTGACACAAAATCTGCAATCTCTCTCTTCATTTTATCCTACAAAAAATGTTCCTTCAAATCTCTATACATCTTGGTGCTACCATGCTGTATAGGGAAATTGGCACAATGTACATCATTCGAAAATTCCCATTTTTTATCATGTATGTACGGAACACAATGTCTCTTCCCAAATTTCAAAATTACATCTTCATCCACAATTTCAGTCAATCATCCATCATTCAAAGCTTTAATATTCTTTTTAAACTCTTCATCATCGGTCTGAAAACTCTTTACCCTTTCTAGTAAAGATAGTATGAAATACATTTGAAAAAGTATTGATGTTTCACCATCCATGGTTACTCCCATATCCATCATTACTAGATCCAATTATATAGGATCTTTTTCTACTCTCATGTTGTTGAATACTAAATGATCCTTTCTACTTAAAGCATCTGTCACATTATTTTCCTTCCCCGAGTAAAAGATTATAGTGAAATCATAATCCTTGAGTAGTTCAAGCTATCTGCATTTCCTGATGTTGAGTTCTTTCTATGAGAAAATATACTTCAAACTCATTTGATTGGTATATATCTCAAAATTTTCACAATAGAGACACTGTCTCCAAATCTTAAAAGGAATTATTACAGCTGATAACTCAAGATAATGAGTAGGATAGTTTTTCTCATCAATTTTTAGCTGTTGTGATGTATAATTAATAACCTGATCATTCTATATAAAGACACAACCATGTCCAATATTTGAATCATCACTATAAATAAAAACACATCATTCTCTGATGGTAAAGTCAATATAAGAGCATTGACTTATCTTTTCTTTAATTCATCAAATCATTCCGTACATTCTATTCTCTAAAAATATTTAACCACCTTACATGTGATCTTATTTAATGGATTACCAACTGGGGAAAATTAAAGATAAAACATCGATAATATCCTGCTAAACCAATAAAACATCATACCTCAGTTTTACTCATTAGTGCTGTCAATTATTTGATTTCTCTTCTCTTAGAAGGATCAACAGAGATTCTATCCTTAGAGAAAATATAGACAAGAAAAGAACTCTCTTGATGCCAAAATTCACACTTTATAAAATTCCCATATAATTAATTTCTTCTAAGAGTATTTAGAGTATTGCGAAAGTGATTTTCAGGATCTTCGTAAATTTTGGAGAATACCAATACATCATCAATAAATAACACTAAAAATTAATCAAGATATTCTTTCAAAAATATATTCGTTAGGTCCAGAAATACCCAGGGTGCAATAGTCCATCCAAAAGAAATTACTCTAAATTCGTAATGCCCATACCTGGTTCGAAATGATGTATTCATAATGTCTTCCTTCATCACACATAATTGATGATATCCAGATTGAAGGTCGATATTTGAAAATTATAGAGCTCTATTAAGTTGGATGAATATATAATAAATGCATGGTAGGGGATACTTATTCTTTGTTGGCATATCATTGATCTCCACATAGTCAATGCATAACCTATTAGTCCATTCTTACTTCATAACAAAAAGAATTGGGTCCCCCCATGGAGAATCACTATGGAGAATAAATCCCTTATCACTCAATTCCTCTAGTTGTTTCTTGAGTTATACTATTACCACAGTGGCCATTCTATGTGGGGTATTCAATATGGAGTTGTTTCTTCAGTTCCAAAAATTCGATAGTGGCCATTTTATATGGGGTATTTGATATGGCCTTGATCCAGTAATTAAATCAATAGAAAACTCAATTTCTCATTCTAGAGGATGTCCAGGTAAATCTTCTGGAAACACATCAATATATTCATTCAAAACATGTAAATCCTATATTTGAACATTCATTTCCTCACCCATAGTTATTTAATTCTCTTCCTCCCCAATAATTTAATTTAATTGAGCCACTAGGGGTGGATCTAGATAATAATCAGATGATGATGTTTCTACTCTATAGATAAGGTGTTCTTTATTATCTTCATCAAAAATAGTTACCACCTTCTTCTTACAATAATGTTTTTCATCATGGTCCGAAAACCAATCCATAGAGATGATTATATGAAATTAAATAATGGGTATGAAGATGATATTAGAAGATAAAGAAAATTCATTTCCCTAATAGGAACTGATTCAAAAAACTTTTATGCAATGATACTTCCCTTAAGAGTCAAGACTGATAACACTCTTGCTAATTCAAATTGGAAGTTTCAAATTTTCTTTGTAAACTGGGATGATATGAAATAATGCAATGATCCAGAATCAAATAAAGCATTGGATAAACAAGAGGAAAACATTAAATTACCTCCCACTATTTCATTCAGAGCATCCACCTCAACAGTAGTGATAGATTAAGATCCTCATTCTCCCTTGGCCTTTTCCGAGGTATTATCCCCTGATGCATAAGACTTTAATTTTCATAATGCCCCATCTCCCAACAATTGTAACACTGAACATCGATAGCTTCATTCGTCCATTTTCAATCAGGAGCTTGTTTCCATTTATCACCACCCATGTAACAGAGTACCATTCCCTTCAAGCAAGTATCAGGGATTTTCTTCTCATATTTACTACGTGATGGATATTAAACTTTTCCCTTAATCCCATTATTTCCATTGCTAGAGGGATCAACAGATCCCTTCTTCACTTTCTTTGCTTTAATGTCATAAGACATGGGGAAATAATTTTCTGTCATCATATCACATGAGACAATATCTTCGTACGATGAGAAAGATAGTGAGACTAATTCTCAAAGTAGATATGGTTTTAACCCATCAATGAAACGATCAATATTACTTCAAGAGTTACATATATAATCTGTTGCATGCCTCACTAACCGTGAAATTTTAGCTTCATACATTGAGACATTCTCATCCTTTTTTTCCTTAGACTGATAAATTGTCTTTCTATATCCACTCGATGTTCATGAGGAAATTATTTTTCTGACAAAATGTCTTTAAATTACCTCAATTCCATAATTTATACTTCTTCATCTTCCTTTGTGTTTTTAATCAAGGAACACTATTGATCAACATCTCTAGTGAGGTGGCAAAGTGCTATGACAACTTTATCTGTTTCGCTACTCCCCAGATTGTGGAATATTTTCTCTAAGGAATTTATTCATTGCTCAGCTACTAGTGGATTTTTACTCCCATTAAATGTTGGTGGTTGTTTACTAATGAAGCGATCTAATGTTGATCCTCCATGTTGTGGGTTAGGTTGCTCCATACAGGTAATGTTTTTATTCATAACCTGATTGAGTAGTCCTAATATAATGATAAGCTGATCAGAACCAGTTGTATCACCAGGTCCACTCTAATTATCATGATCATGAGAGATATCCCTACATGGAGTGCGTGCATTGATATGGTTTCCATTCCATTCAATAGGCCTCATTTCTATTCAATGGCATATACTAGAATAGATTATGAATCGAAATACATAATTCTATACTTGTAAAACACTTAACATAAATTTAACAGTTTATGGATAGAATTCATTGTCATAAATATTATTTGTTTGAGTATGTATAAACTCATAATCCCATCATAATAGTGTGTAATGAAATTAATAATTATCCTATGAATATACCCTAGGAGTTTCATAACCAAGAGTGCACCAAGGCCCGTTGTCGTGCAATAGTTCTCATTTGAGTCTACCTCATAGTGGTGTTTTCCGGTTTTACACCTAGGTATATCTGTGCCAGAGCTACTTATACCTACTAGAATCAAGACATGGATGTATTTATCAGAAAACTCAAAAAATATCTACAATACCAAAATTTTATGATGTTATTATATACTAATCCTCAATGTGTATCTTAGGGTAATGTGCTCTAATCAGAGTTTATCAAAATCAAGATTCCATGGTTTGTAATAATTTACATATGATAAGAACTGTAACTCCCCAACCCCAGTTACCCATAGTCAGTGCATTATTACATCATATTAGCTTGATCACAAAAGTTAAAGTCTTGAAAGACTGATTAGTTTAGTAGCCTTGGCGGTACTATATTCATTCATAAGGTTTAGAATACATCATAAAATTGAACCTTAAACAACATTGTTTCCTTGAAAAAGAATTAGATCCCATAGACTATCCTTGCAGGTCATTCATAATATACTTCTTCGCATCCTGGGAAAAATAAAACACAGAAAGGTGTGAGATCAGTTTCTTAGTAAAGATAACAGTATAGTGGAAACATTCATATATAAAAATATGCATTTAAGAAAATGTGTAAGACTAAAACAAAATCCTTTTAAACATGAACATCAATATAATATGGAAAAGATAAAGTCAAATAATTTGATTTACATGCTTAAATTGACACTCTACTAGTCGAATAATCACATTTAATATCATAGCCACTTTCATAATGATGGAATGCATAATTACATACTTTCATAACCACATAGTTAATGCCTTGTGACAAGACTACAAATAAGATTTTGTCAAAACCTTGTTCCAAAGATAGTAGTTTGTCTCATGATACCTACCAATGCATCAAGGAGCTATAGCAGGCTTCATCCGTCACTTACTAAGTCCAATGCATTCCTCATTCCAAAAGGTTTAAACATAACATAAACATTCATATTAAAACTATCATAATAAATGTCAATACGTTATCCATAAACCATGAATGCTGTAAAAATAAAACATCCACATTCAAACATATCACAAAACCGTCATTACAATATAGAAGTTTTGTATCATCATAAATCCACTTCAAATAAGCTAAAAATCTACCAAAGGATGTTGACATAGATGAAATCATAACTATTTGAGAGAAATATTTACTTTTTTAATTCATTTAAAAGTCACATAATTATAAAATAAAACCTTTATTTTGAAAATATTATTAATATTCTTGTAAAGGAAACTTCGATGATTTTATAATGCTATAAAAAAGCCTCACCCTCTATATAAGTTAAAAAGTCATTCTTACCTTAATTTTATCAAAAAGGTTTTAAACGACCTTGTTTGAAAAATGAAGTAATGATTCCTCTATAAAAATCTTATAAAAGAAAAGCAAGGTTATAAATGACTTTATCCCATAGTCTATAAAATTGTAATAATGCTTTGAAATAGATTTTTAATAATCATGGATGTGGATGAAAAAGAGGTCCTAGTAGATAATTATATATAAACAACCTCAGATAATGAAGAATTTGTAAAATTAAACTGTACCTTGTACTTTTCCTTGGTCGAGGGTAGGTTAACATCTTGTATAATGGTGAAATAATTGTTATTAAATTATAAAAAATTCATAATAATTAATATGATATCATATATGAACTTTTAAAACTACTTTGTTAATAATATCTTTGTATTATCATCATTTCGGGTATTAACTTATTCGTTTTTTATATGATTTTGTATGTATGTAATGATTTTTATGTATAATTTGTGTCTTATTCATATTCATAATGATATTAAATCATTAAACATTATTTTTTATCATCTGATGAAAATTAGTTTTAAATGGATACGATGGGGAATGAATCTCATCGCGTTCGTGGGGGTGGTAATACGTACATATGCACGGGTGAAAATAGCATTATTTTGATATTAAAATAATATATAATTTGATAGTATATCATATATAAATAATAATTTTCATGTTATATTTATTATGTAAATTAATTACATATCATTATCATACCCATGCAAATAATAAGGTATTGAATAACAATTACACAATGACAAGGAGATGGTATGCCATACATACACATGTATGGTGACATGTCATTCAAAGGATGTATAGAATAAAAAATATGGTTGTACCATCTTTATAATATCATCAAAGTATATTGAAGATAGTGGAGTTATTAATTTAGAATATAAATAACAAAGAACAAATAAGTGGAAGAAGAAATGAAATTGAAAGAAGAGATGGAATATTTTCCTCTTTTTCAGGTTATCTCTTTTGATTTGATCAAAAGGGATCATTACGTTTGGGACACTATATTATCCTTATCATTTATACTTAACTCTTAGTTAAATAGTTTTACATTTACCATGTCTCTTTGTTTTTTTATTATATGGTAAATAAACATACTATAACAAGATAATCGAACCCCAAGTGGTTCATTATTAATATATATAACCTTATCTAAGTCATTTCTCTAAGACATAGTTTTTTAGGAATAGAATATATATTAATAATATAATATTTGTATTAAAAACTATATTATGTCAACTTTGACACTATTTGGTATTTTATTTTTCATAAATTCATAAAAAGCATTATTACTTCGAAAAGAATTCATCTAACCAACCATAACATGTCATATAACACTCCAAAATTATTTGAATTCATAAAAAGTATCAAATTACATTTATTTGGATACTTATAATATCAATTATTTTAATATTTCTTTAATTAGGTAATTATTACATCATTATTGTGTCATAAATAAATTTAATTTTTTAATGTCTAAAAAATATAAATAAAATACTACTGTGAATGAAATCTATTTATCTTTATAATGAATGTTTATAGACGAATTTATATTATGTGTAACCAAATATTAAAAATGGTTTAGTTATTAAACATTGAATTTAACACTTTCAGCTCTTCATTGAATTTAATAATGATAAATGTCCTATTATAATCCAACTAGACCTAAAGGATCATATTTTTTTTACTAAGTATGTTTTTTTGTCGAATTAAACATATCAAAAAGAATTAGGACATGTGTTGGGTTAATTATGATATCATTTTTACCATTAATTACCATATCTAATTATAATCGTGGTAAATAAAAGTTAAAAGTTACTATTGACCACAAATTATTATCATTTTATGAAACCGCATTTTACTTACTGATATCAACCGTGTCTCTAGGATTTTTGAAATTCAACTCACAGAAGCGGTAAAATTATGTTATTGTTAATTTGCAAATACTTCTAGGAGGTGGGTAAAAGACTGTAAAAAGTTCAATAAAATTTATATATATATAAAATTATTATAAACTGAATCCAATGAATTAAATTGAACTTATATAGGTATTATGTATATATTATTACCTAAATTAAATATAAATAAAATAAACAATTATTTAAATAAATCGTCGGTTTGTACCAATAACTCAGTGTTTTTTCACTATTCATCAAAAAAGGATATTTTTCAGAAAAATGCAAAAAATTCACCATATACAAATGCCTATATTACGAATCCAAAAATTATGTCCATTTTGATTCATAAAATTTATAAAATTATAACAAATTGGTATAACAATTCATAACGTATAGTTTGATTGGTTGTGGTGTGTTAGAACTCGAAGTTGCGTACAACACACCATATTGTATTATTCAAAGAGAAGTGTACCATGGATGCTCGGGGGGTTATAGTTGAACTAAAGGAATATAATTCTTCTGTATCACCATTAATGAAACTAACTTTCTTCATAATTATCACTCACTATGTTTTTAGTGGGACTATTTAGTCAGATGGTCACATACATATGTCAGGAAAATTACATATAGATGTAATGTTCAAAAATTAATCCATTACTATAAAAACTAGGTTAGGGGAATGTTGAATCTTATAAGAGATTGGATTAATATGGTTTTAAATAAATCATGTTGTTATGATAAATGAAATTTCCATTTATTGTTCATTCATGTGTTTTACAATTTATGTTACATGAATGGTCGAATGATAAATATTAACTCAAAGTACCATCTTTAAGATTTTCCTGACCGTTGATCATCCTAGAGTATAATGGATATGATGATACGTAATGGATCAGTATAAAATATTATTATAACTACTAAAATGGTTGTATATGAGATATTTTATAGTAGATTCTAGAGTAAATATTTCAAGACTTATTACATGGACTAATCCACTAATGTATATCTCAAGTGATGTCATATGTTTATAGATATTGATAAGGGTGTATTATTATTACCAATCCTTAATTACCCAAGATTGTATATAAACCTATTATGATAACATGAATAATTTTATACCATTATTATGCAAGTAAACATTTGAACATAGAAGATACAGGGGTGGCTGGATATTTATTTTACAATGTCCTCAGTTGGAGTATAACCAAGATAGCATTTGGACACTTTTATGAGATGAAATGTTATCGAGACAAAGATTTAATTAAACTAAGAAAATCCATGACCATGATTATTTGCTTTACATATGATTTGTTCAACTACCTGGATAAGTGATAGTATATGATATTATCAGATAGATGAATGACATGTTTGGTATTTTTCCACTGGGTAAGTATTTTTCGAAGAATCGTGAAAATCATGTGTGGCTTATATATTATTGAAATGTTCTATTCTAGTGGTCACATAATGAAATATAAAATGGATTATATAAGATACATATAGTGTATATTATACATATTTTCTTTATATCTTGATTTATATATATGAATATGTTTTATGGAGATCACACTAATCCCTTGATTATCTTTAGCATCCCTAAGTATTTTCTCATGGATAATTGATGTTTACATAATGAAATAGAGATTTCATTATTATATTAAACACTATTAATACATCTAGGGTCACAAAATAAAGTCCACAGATGAGGATAAACATTTAGACAAATTTTTTTGATAATAAAGAGATATTTATAAACAAACTATATCTATAAGAGATTGGCTGGATTCATAAATCGTTGGCATTTATACATAATGTCCTTATGAGATTTTAGTGCAAGTGGGAGATTGTTAGATATGTAGTAAAATATATAAATATGTGATATTATATATATAAGGTGTAAATTTATTTACATGCATTTTATGGATGTATTTAAGTCATGAGATAGTATTATATATTTATTTGATATATATTTATTTCTGTCGAATGATTTTATTATCCATTACAATATTTTATGAATGATTAATTCACATGACCACTCAATGACTTGGTTTCAATTAATTATTGTAATAAATTAGTATTAATACATTAATATGTATAACATGTTTCATTTAATTAAGGTGGAAAATGATGGATATATAAAGGGATGTGATCCCTTCTTTTGAATAAAAGAAAATATGGGAATGCTTAAAATTTATCTCTTCCTCCCATGCTTTTTTTCATCATCAATTATGATGGTGATAGAACCCGATATGTTATTTGGTATCCTCATGATAAAATCAAGAATCAATTTTTCATTTTACTCCTCCTAGAGGTAGAGTAATTTACTTCACTACATCATGATATTTACCAAGCATTTGCCTTCAACGAGGAATAAGAGGACCACTACAAATTGTAATTTCCATGTACACTATTTATTTCTTTTATTTATGTGTTGATTCTTAAAGATTGATATGTATGTTTTCTATTTTTCCTCCACTAAATTTGGTCATGTGGTGATCATATTAAACTGAACATCTGAACCCATTACGATCCATGATATCCCCTCATCTATCTTGATTTTCATCCATGTTTTTTTGGGTTTTTTCACCTAAGGTTCCATTGATTTTTCAATTACCTCTATGACACTCCTCCATATTCATCAATAAATGTCCTAATTATATTATTTAAGACTCTAATTCTTGATAGTCATCATTTTAATTTTATTGGTTATGATCTATAATTTATTATCCACAATCTACAACTACATCACACCCATTATAATTTTTTTTCTGTGTGGACACTGTGGGTTTCAATGACACCACAATGTCACCGACAACATTCTAAAAAACAGTTCATAATTGGTCACCATTCACATATAGTATGATTGTGGTTAATTTAATATATTTTTGGATTATTTGTGATTCTACATGATCGATGTGTTTTCATAATTTGAATATTGTTCATGTTTATTCATTCAAGTGTTTCATCAATACTTTTTATTATATTTTTTTCATTATAATTTTTCAAAAAAATGTAATAATTATATAAACCCATGAGTTTTTAATGGTTTCATAGTGATCCATGTGTACCCATGCATCATTATATAGGTTTTAATTAGATACATAAATAGTTGTAATAATATCATTGTAAATAAAATTCATTTACCATTATTTTTTTCAATTCATTTATTTACCTCATTGACCTGACACTAACAAATAGGGACACATAGATGAGGTTACCATCATCTTCATGTTTTATTCCATATTTATTCAATATTAATATTCTCAATAAAAATCCAATATCAATCAACATATCATTTCACATCGCTAAAAATTTTCACCTTATCTTTTTAAATTTTTTCTTCTATAACTGAAATCAAATCATTTGGAGATCTTTATTCCCCAATAATTATATTTATGGAACAAATTTATTCAAAAATAAATTTATTTTTGTTTCCATATCATATTTGTTTTAAATTTTTTCTAAATTAAATGACTACTATATCTGTATTAAAATTTTTTATATTATCCTATTATGTTGATACTTTCCTAATGATAACAAAATTATATTTACCTCATATATATTAATGTTCCAAATTTCGTATTAGCATTACTTATATTATTAAAATGTATTTTGATTTTCTATATTTTTCAAATATTATTTTCAATGCTTATTTATTCAAATAAAATTTCTCTGTAATGTTTGTAATGTTAGTCCCAACTATTTACATAAATATGATTTTCATCAAATTGTTATTAAATTTTCTATATTATTTTTTAGGTTTCATATATTAATTTATTAATATTTATATTTTCTCCACAACTACATCACAATGCCTCTAATAAGGCTCATTTATTATTCCATACAATCATTTCTTTATTTTTCAGGTTATTTTCGTTATTATCCCATGTGGATTTGATTTCGAAATCAATCAATTTTATTATTAATGTCGGTCTAGTGTTGAATCATCTATAGTATATGAATAAATTTTGGTTTTGTATGTGTTTTAATATAAAGATAAAATCTTTTTTTATATAAATTTTTAGATACATAGATATTATATTTAAGATATATTTTAATTTATAATTATATTTTTTTTTAAATTCATATCTTACATTTCTTTAAAATAAAATTCAAAATAAATTGGGAATGTAACAAAAATTGATATCCCATTTAAATGAACATGTTTGAGAAAAAAATTATTACTTTTTCAAGTTAATTCAAGTAAAATATACATGAGAATATTTTTTTATGTAATCATCTAATTAAAAATTAATTTTTTGGAAGATATTCAATTAGCCTCCAAAATATATTTGGGAAAACATTTAGATTTAGATTATAAAATTTTCCTCCAAATATAAAATGGTTAAATACATTCGTCCTTGGAATCCAATGTTTTTTTATTATAAAAATTTACAATTATTGTAGTATAATTTTTTACTTAAAAAATGTTTTATTTTTGTCATTAAATGTTTTCATTATAACTTTGGACCATTATATTTCATTAGAAAAGGAATCATTCAATTTAACATTCTAGTTTTAATTCATGATCATTGGGGTTATTATATTTCTGTTTGTAGTGATATCCTGAGATTTTTTCAATCACATTTATGTACTATCAACATCCATCAATAGTAATGCACTATCACATATCCTCTAATATATCACCTAATTATCAAACTACTCTCATAAATATTATTTTATATTGAAATTTAATACAAACATAATTTTATATTGTTTTAATTTATGATTATTGTTTATTCTAATATATGGGAACCAAATATCACCATGGGACATAGATAACCGATAATAGCAATTTAATTCCCTGAGTATTATCAATGTTTTCTCAGACATGTTAATGTTGCCTTTATGAAATCCATCTATAAATATAGTTATAAGCCTAAAACATAACGTATTCATGATATATCAATAAATATTGGAGGATTTTTACTCGTACTATATTGATCAATGAAATAGATTTCTTTAGTTTGAGTATTCATGTATTTTATATAAATTTTATTTCACTCTGTTGATCATTTTTTATTAATATTAAAAAATTATTTAAACCTCTCATTTATTGAGATTTATTTTATTCATTTTATGTTTCATTCTATTTTAGTCTTTATAGAGTGTATTTTTAGACGAATCATTGTGATATATTAGTTATTTTAATGCTTATAAATTTTATACTTCTATTAAAATAAACTATTTTCAACTTTTCATCTCCTCTATCATTTTGGTTAATAAATGGGTTATCGGAATAGAGCATTACCACATGCTTTTTATGAATATGTATTTCTCGAATGGGAACTAATAATAAGTTTTTTAATCATCGAAAATCAACATCTATGGATATTCAAAAAATACTAACTCCCAAAAGATTCATGAAGAACACAAAAATTTAAAATAATGAGAATCATTTGATATATTCAAGTGTTTTCTGAAATTGTATAATTGATTTTATTGAGGAACCCTTTTATATATAACATATACTCAATAATAATTGTTTAATCCAATTTTTCAATTTTCTTTATTTAATAATAATTCTATCTTTTACATATATTCTTATATTGTACATGGATATATTATTAATGACCATATGTTTTCCCCCATCTTGTTACATCACATGAAAATTAATAATCTGGGATACAAGTCTTTATGTAATTATTTTCTATGTATTGATAAATAATAATAATTTTTTGTGCACAAAATAATATGCAATCATGAACATTAATGATATAAATAACTTTTTTTAAATAGATATAATATATTAATATTTATAACGATTATACACAATAATGAAAAATAAGTAATCAAAAAATAATTATTCAATTTTTTCCATTATTATAAACCTCATTAAAAAATAAAATTATTTGAAACCATTATCAATAATTGAAATGAATGATTATTTTTTTATTAATATCATAATTATTGTGATTAATTAATTAAAACAAATATACTATTAAACTATTTTATTTTTATTTTTTATAAGATCATAATTAATGGAAAATTTATTTTGAACTGTGGGAATCCGTTCATTTAATGTTTTCAATGAAAATCCATGACCCGAGAGAATAAAAAAAATATCTTAATTTGTGTTGTTTGAAATAAAAATCTAAATATATTTAGGTTGAATGGATCTATAATACAAACATTTACACATTTATTTTTATTTAACTATCCAAAATCATCTATTGAGGTACACTTCTAGTCATCCTGCCATTTTCTATAAAAATATAGATTGGTATTTTTGAAAATTTTATTATGAACTTATTAAAAAAATCAATGTTTCAATTTTTTTTTAAAAAAATAGGACTACATGGAGTGAAACATGTCAATATGGAATGAGTATATGTAATATAATAAACTTTAAAATATTACCCAATTGAAAAGTTGTATTAACAATTATTTAAAAACAAGGTTGTTTCCATTAGATTAAACCCTCGTGGTGACATGCCATCATATATCCCGGTAGAATTCAATGTTTTTATTAAATCTCATTTGTGGGTGACACACCCGTAATAGTTTTTTTACTATAATATATATCATATTAATACTTCCCTCAATGTGAACACAACAATTTTTCCATTATATTTTTTTATTTCTACTTTTTTAATAACTCATTAAAATATGAAATATTGTAAGTGACATGACCCAATATTAAGTCATATATAAAACTTTAATCATAAATAACCAGATACGGACATAATATTTATTTATTATTATATATATATAATTTATTTCATTACTACAGTTTTCATGTTTTATTATAGATAGTTAGAATCGTTGAAAAGGATTTCATATATCAACTCTAATTAGAAGTTTTAATAAAGAATGCTTTTATTAGAACAAAAAATTCAATGACTAAAGCCCATGTTTATATGTCCTTGTTAGGGATGATAAAATGAAGATATTTATGGGAACATTTTTAGCATTGACAATTGTTGAATTTTCTATCAATTGTTAAAAGGAATTCATAATTATTTAATTTAATTTTTAATATTTATGTATTTATAAATTATATTTATAAAACAATTACTTTATTTTTCTGGTAAATAATATATATATATATTTGTAAATTCATACTCATGTATAACTATATGTGCATTAATTACATACATATAGTAATTAAACAAGTAGAAAAAATGATTTCTGTCAATAAGATTAACAGGACGGTTCTGATATTCATATCTTAAATGTGTTTAGGTAGGTTAGTAAATGAAGTCCCATCCTATATCACATACAGTTTATGCCAACTAAATACATATTTAATGAATACGTTGATAAATATATCTTGATATTAGTACATTTTTAATAAATTTAATATAATATTTTTTTATTATTTTTAATAATTTTTAATTTAATAATTTTCATTTATTTATTAATTTTTTCAAATTTATTTATTTGTAATACTTAATAATTTTCAATATTGTTCTAATAGATTAATTTTTTTATTTTTATTTATAAGGATTTATTTATTAGGTTTAAAGGTATTCAATATATATATAATTTATAGGAGTAATATTTATTAATTTGTATTTAACATATTTTAATATTTTCAATATGTTTTCAATTTATATAATATATTTTTTATATGTATTTTAATATTAATTATAATTTAAATAGAAAATATAATACATTTTAAATAAATTTATAATTTATATAATTAATATTATTTTGACGCCTCTCCGAGAGACACATAACAGTGCCTTAACAAAGGTCACCACAACACCTTTGTCAAGCCTCTTTGTATGCATGAGGTTGGTAACTAGTAATAGAGGCCTAATCTATACAATGGTGAGAATATTCTTTCGAATCATAGTCATGAAATTGTGGAAAACTAACTAAAATCATTTATAACATTAACATTAGAGTACATAGAGATTGAAATACACAATGTTGTAATAAATTATATACAGATTTCGTACAACCATACATTCAATAATTTCCTAATGGGTTAATCCTAAATAAAATATGCATGATAAATGACCATCATATTATCCTACATTGTCACTCAACATCTACCATTACCCTTGAGCTATAACACCTTGATCTACTGCACATTTATTTTTGAACCTGAAAATAGGCATAGGGTATGCATGTGCATCATGGATCCCATGATATGTTTGATATGTACATAATATTAGGGTCTCAAAAGGACACATACTATACCCCAGAAAATTCATTTTTTCACGGGGAAAAAAAATCATGCCACACATGCATTATGGACATTGTGTACTAACCAAGCCCGCATGACTCCACACACATCAGGTCAATGTAGGATAATCATGCCACCATGAAAACCAATCAAACTTTTTTGGGTGTTATCCTTAGAATCCACAATGCCATGTTTTCTCATTCAATGTTTTCTCATTCCATCTTACAGATGGACAACCCCTATGTGAAGAATCTTGATTTTTTGGCATCTATATCTTTGCACGTTACACACATAAACTCTGTATGGTCATACATCTGCATCACAGACCATTGTTTCATCCTTCATGGTTGGGTCTATTGGTCTCATCTCGCATCATCCCATTACCTATACCCTAATGGTGGGTCACTTACAATACTGATGCCTCTAAAAAAGGTCTATCATGAACACCCACCAATGCCAAGTTGTCTAAGAGAGGTCACAAGAACATCAACCATATACATTTACTCTAGAGAGTTTACTAGCACACCAAGAATCCCTATATATTATGGGGAGGTTTAAATCACACAAAACCATCCCCAAATATTATAATAAGGTAACACGTAAATTAATACATCCCTGATGTCTATGAGGAGGTCATGTCAAACACACTTGTTCGCAGCCAATCATAGAACTCTTTAGTATATCCTATAACACTAGTCACTTCAAACATAGCACCCTTTTAAACACATTCAATCTCACCATTTAGGGACTCTATTATGTCTTCTTGGCCCACCTCCACATCATCCAATTGATTCCCTCTAATTCCCCTCACCCAAAATAGTCACCACAACTTGTATTCTAATCCTAACACTGACCACATGGTCTTTATCGTCGCGTCATGTCATCTTGTCACTCCAAGTCCCGCTACCTAGGGACCATCCCAAATAATACACTCAAAGTGCCTTGGCATCCTGATTCCAAATACAGGAAATATGATTCCCCACACCTAGGTCTTTCCACACATATTCTATGGGATATTTCATAACTCTTCACTCAGAAGAAACCCCTCAACATCACAACTCTCTAGTACCAAGGGACTCATCCTAGTCAATGTTTTAAAAAGGATATTTACCACCCTCGGAAGGGTGTTACTCATCAAGCATGAGACGAATGGTTTTCTCATCCATAATCACTTGTATAAATCATCTCTCATCGATCCAATTATATCTATTAATGGTTTCTATGTTAAACAGACCTCATCTCATTCGCAGATACCTATATAATGCCTCACTAGAGATCAATGATCTTCCCAATCCACTGGTGACACAATCTCTAAGAGATCTAGTGTCACTGAAGTGATAAATTGTACTCATATAGAGCATAAGAGGATGAACACTATCATATCTCTTCTCCCAAAGGAATCCCTAGTCTATATCCATCTAATAAGTCCCATGCAATATTCATGAAGTCATACAATAATGCTAAAAAACATATATGGCTTTTTATTAATGGGACTTTCTTAGTCAAATTTATTTATTAATAAATGTATTTTTGCCATTTATTATGTGAAATTTAATATATAAAAAAATATAAAATTTAATGTATCGATTTTTTCTAAATCATATTTTCAAAAAATTACATTTTCTTTTGATTTTCTGTATTAAATTAATGTAATTCATTTATTTAGAATAGATTTATATACATAAAATCAATATACCCAATAGATTAAAAATATATTACCACTCATCAATGGAATGTATCTAGTAAAATAATTACATAATTACAAAATATTCCATTCATTTAATAATTTTATTTGAATCAATAATAATTTCTATATTAAAAAATTAATCTATAATTTAAATCAATAATTTATTATTTAGAAAATTATAATCCTTTTAAAAAATATTATTTATATGATACTATGATATTATAAATCTTGATATATTTTAGAATTCTTATTTTTCTGCTATGACCATTTATATATAATTTATAAATTATGAAAATAAATATTAAATCGAAATTAATGAATTTTATTCATATTGATTGAGTAATAAAAAATAATTTTTTGGGATTTTAATTTAGAATTATATTATAAATACAATATGTAAATAACTTATACTAAAACAAAAATATATAGATTTCTGAAAAAATAGATAAATAATGTTAAATAATAGTTACTTTTGGTGTAAAACATTATATACAATCGTGATCGGTAATTATATAATTAATAATTATTTTTATTGTCATATTAAATTAATAGATAATTTAATTATATTTAATTGTTAACATAAAGTAATAAAAAATTGTTCTTCAATTGAAATAATTATTATTAACCCCAATAAATGAATAAAATTTATAAATTCCACATATCAATAATTGTAACGAATGATTAATGTCCATCGTTGGTCACTACACATTTATATATAAAAATGAACAATTTTTTTTAAATTGATCTCTAAATTTCATTGGACACAAACTTTCTAATTCATATAGTCAAACTCTACACAATAGACATAATATTATATTTATAGATATAGGGGTAGGGTGAAAATATTATTACACATTGGACCATAAATAATATATGAATCCTTATATTCCTCATACAATGTAACAATAAAAATTATATTATTTCCCCATGGTATTTACTCAGTTTTGCAATGATAAATATTATCTTTCCATATTTCAAATTAATATTTATTGTCAACCACATTCTTGGTCCCCTTATCCTCCATGACATTTATCAAATACATGAATAAATATTTAATAATGTTATATATAAATACTATATATCTAATTAATGAAATAATTATCTTGATAATAAATATTTAATTAATTTAAGAGATGAGTTTAACATGGTTAAAATTACAACTCATCCTTGATAATAATACATATTCCAATAATTAAATTCATATATATTTTAATTGAGTGAAATAGAAACACATATTTTTTGACCCCATATGCGTATTTCACAATGGAAAAGGGCTATTTTACTAAAATATCAAGATTAGTATCTAGAAATGGGTCAAAGAACCCAATAGAATGAAGTAAATGTCTTAATTTCAAAAACCAAACACAAGTTCCCAGAATGTAATTTAATACTATTTATATGATATCTCATCTGAGATGTTACCTATGTCTCCAACATATATGATTGACATATAATTCTATGAAAATTTGACATAAACTCATTATTACCCCATGGCCATGAAATTTTCTATTATAGCTTAGGTTTGAGATATCAACTTCCATAAATATATAACTGAAAAATTATAACTTATTTTATTAATTAATTACAAGTCATTATTGGTGCACATAATGAAACCAACATCCCAGGATCATAAGAATTCAGTCTTTTGGTCAATATATCAAAGTACCCGATGCTTGAAATGAATTAATAATAATATTAAATTAAAAGGATGATCACAAATACTCATAGTTATGAAATGATAATGGAACACAAACACGTGGAAGTCCTAGGCATGTTTATTTTCCTAATACACCATCTTAGAGATTACATATTACGAACATCATGAAATAAAGACTCATATTATTATGAGAACTCCAACTTATCAGTCAACATTCAATGTGACCTAGTGTATAATATTATCGGACTATAGAAATATATTTAAGAAGAACATCATGGAATTGAATTTTCTTCATCATAATAGAGTAAAAATATGGACATTTAATTGATACAAATACTATATTACATTATTACATTAAACTCGTGTATTTTAATGAACAGTATGTTATAATATTATTTTATTTGTATTAGTTATTGGAACATAAAATAAATCATATGTAACAACATTTGGTTCCCCATAAAAAAATCTAACATCATCAACATGTGGAAAAAGAGAATAGGTGTGGTGAATCCCCAATATGTTAAATTAATATATCAAGTAAATAAGAAAAGATATGAAATTTTCAGTTATGTGGAATCAATTAAACAAACATATTGAACACGACAAGTAAATTTTCATGAGTTTCATCAGTCTCACAAATGAAATTCATGTGATTATTGATATGTATACATGGAATAATGTTTTCCCCAATTTAATGTAATTATTTTGGAATAAATTACGAAAACATAATGATATAATTTCTTTATTCTATTCAAAAATTATTTAATGAAATATTTCTTAACATTTCATTAAACCTTCCAAAGATAATTTATTTTAGATATTTTATTTATGATAATATTATTAATGATCACTAGAAGGGTTCATAAATCATTTTATCCATATATGTTACAGAGGTATCTCAACATTGTTGAGGGGAATGTAAAGCCCCACAATTAAGCTATGTTTGTACACATGATAAAACACAATATATAGAATTTTTTAATTGGAACGCATGATGATTAATATTTTTAGGTGGATTTAAATTCCAAATATTTTAATTAATAATTTTTTATTATTCACTTTTAATAAATATAATTAATTTATGAAATAATTGATGAGTGTTGCAAATAAATATCATCCATCTAAAACAATGTATCAATGGAATAAAGAAAGGATAAAGTATGCTTCACCTAAATAGAATGGTCTTTATTTTAATTATATAGTAATATTTTTATTCGATTTGAATCATAAACATAATTAATGTTTTTTAAAATAATTACTGATGAATTTAAGTCTAAATACACTTTATTACCATTTAATGTTCTATTAAATGAGTATCATGCCAATAAAACACGAAATTAGTAGATGAAATCATAAAAATATTATGTGAATCATTTTTAAGAATGAAATAATAATAATTTTTATTAATTTCAATAATATGACATAAAAATATCTACATATGTTCATATAGTTTTTATGTAGTTGAGATATAAGAAACTTCACTGGTTTTAGTAGAACAATGACGAATTATTTTATCCTTGAAGAAGAAAAAATAATTTTGTCACGTTATAGGCAATGGTTTTGGAGGTTCACATTGATAATATTAATGGAAAAAAATTCACATGTGGATACCAAAAAGAAAATGAAAGACATGGAGGCACAAATAGGCTATCGAAAAGAAATTATTATAATATATGGTTTGATAGAGAAGTATATAAATTGTGGTCAATGTGAACCAACAATGGAGAATCAACCACTCCATGAAGACTCAGACCGCACTAGATTTGGGTTTTCCATTCCCCTCAATGGAATGCATTACCCCAATATAATTTTTTTACTAAATTTGAGTCAAAATAAATTCAACATGTTTCATATTCTAAAATGATACATGATGAAAGTGATTGGGATTTATATCTATTATCTCCCAACCATCACCATATTGTGAGGGGTACACTATACAATATCATAGGAGATATAACACATAATAAACAACTCCCAAAATATGACATGAGAGTGGGTACTAGAGTATGTTATGTGTCTAGAATCAAGATCCATATATACCATGATGATATTGATGTTCCCAGGATCAAACATTCTATTGGTATATAGTTTTATTGGAGTCTAATAAAATTTATCAGAACAAATACAAGTGATTAAAACCCGAGTCTAAGGATCTCTATGAAAGAAATATAAATCCCACATAAAATTGTAATGAATAATACTGTCAATGTGTGTAACTTATAGTGAAGATCAACTATAAGCTTTTCATATTCATTATTTGAGTGTGGTAACAATCACAAAATTTGAAAAAAAATCATCCAACCTCAATATTTTATCCATGTATAATATTATCCTTCTTAAAATTTGAGGGGATAAAAATTTTAACCCCACTATTTGTGTAATTCTATATAAAAATTTAACTAAAAATTAGTATAATCAAGTTAGGGACTATTATCCATGCTTTGGATACCTCCCATGAACCATTTTCATCAAATGAAAGTTATATTTGTATCCTATATAATACACTCTTTGACTTCAACTACATTTACTCATGTTTTTATAATACATGACAAGATTCCATGAACAATGTGTTTATTCCGTAAATGAAAAGTACACTCTTGAATTACATCTCATGTAACACCTTAATTATTATTTTTTAAATGAGATTAACTATTAAAAAATTATAACATTGCATATTCAGATTTTAATTTGATAAAAGGTTGTAGCATGCATTTAATTACCTATTTTAAAACTATTGAGTATGAAATTGATTGGTTTAGGTATAATTATTCATTTGAGGAAAATATTGTGAGAACCACCAACAAAAATATAGAACCAATAAAACTAATAAGAAATAAATAGAGTCAAAAAATGGAAATCACCCTCTTTTGTTAAGGATTAAAAAACTATGTGGAAACTCTGAAATATCTACTTGGAATTAGAGAGTAAACATTCCAATTAATAACTAAAAATTCATTAAAATTATAGTGTATAAAACCATATTTGATAAACCATAGCCCGATATTACTCCTTCACCACCCAGATAATCATATTGTGATAAGACGTCAACATTTGATGATTTAATCAAAACACACAACATCATTGTAGCACCTCTAATAAATGTTCCACAACATAATTTTCATAACTCCTTGCTACCCCACACTAGAAATTGTCGCTTCCCATATATATGCCTGAGATGACATACATCCATATCTAATCTTTTGTCTACTTCCCAGGTTTTTTATTTGATTGGTGTGTGTAGGCCTCCAAAATCAATTATGTACTGGGTTTCAAATTAAACCAAATATTGACATATCATGTAACCAATTTTAAACCAATTAGATTCCATATCCATTAGGTTCACTTAAATTTTTATTCATTATCCTTATATTTAAAAAACTACAAGTTGAACCCCCAAAATATCTACTTTCATCGAATGAAAGAAACAGATATCACCCAAAAAACTTATTTGAAAAGGGAACTAGTTGGAATCACATTGACATTCACCCTATGTAGAAGATACTAAATCACCCATTTTCAACTCTCCTAAAAACATGATATCTCCCCTTGTAAAAAAATTCCAACCACTGATGTTTTTTTCATATCCGCATCTACACATCCTACTTATGAATCATTAAAAATAAAACCTGGCCCCCCATAATATTTATATCCACATAGTCAAGAGTACATGAAAAAAATAAATTTCTTCATCATCTAAAAATCCTCCCATTAGTCTGAAACACTTAGCGCATCACAACAATATTTTATTTTAATTCCTTATTCACTAGTGAAATTATATGACAATAATAATTTGGTGTATAAATAGAAACAACAAAACTATATTTCTTTGCTGCCCAGAATTACTTTGTCCTAGTTTATGGTATTCAACTCATGTATAAATATCACATATGAGACAAATATGATCAATTCCCCTACAAAATAAAAGTATTCACATTAACACAAACCATTATATATATATACTATAAACCATGTCATATATAATTACTCATTAATATAGTATCAGAATTCTATACAATTTCCATCTTACATTTTATAATGAACTCTTGAATCCATCATTATCAATAGTGAAAAATTATAAAAATATTATTATGTGTACATGGAACATATCAAAAATCCATAAATGTCACATAATGAATAAATTTTTAGTTACAACAATATCAATACCACCACTAATAGTAAAAAAACTATTTATCACCTTTAATAAACCAAAGACACCTTCATTACATGAAAAAAATATTTTTCCCTTTTTTGTAATATGGTAAATAATTGCCGAATCAAAAACCTATTCAGTATAAAGATCTAATCTATGATAATGAATGACATCTGAAAGTAAATCAGTATCCCCATGTATAGGAATTACATTAGTGCCCTTGGAATTAGTTTCATGTGTCCTCATTTCCCCCATAGTCTTTTTCAATTTTTAGAATTTTTTCTCCTCATGATCCTTATTATCACTAATGAATGACATGATCGATATAATTTTATTCAATTGAACATTGTGATTACCATTAACATATAGAAAATCTATAATACCACTCTTACTTCATGAATCACTATAATATTTATTTTTTTATGTTACGTTAATAATCAATGATGAAACCATATCATGTAACTTGAGAGTGTCTTTCCTGGAAAGCAATGTGTTGATGAGAATATCATGTGAATAAGGTGAATAAATTAAATGAAGAAATATTTGTTTTTTTAATCAATTTAAATATGTACCGCATTACAATTTTCATTGATTTTGATCACTATTAAAGTGAAATTTTTTACAAAATTAGTGAACTTTTCAAGATTATTTCCTAAATCATCATTCTAAGAAATTCACATATCACAAAATAATTTATTCACATTTAAATTATTTGGGATAGATTTATATTTTTACTTACATTCAATAGTTTCCATTATATCCTTCAAATCTACTAGATTCATCACATCTCATATTGTATTATCCCAAAAAATCATCTAGACTATTATTTTTTCCACCTCTCTCATTTGCTTAAAATCTCAAACTATGGACTACATTGGTTTCTCTAATTTAATTCTTCAATTTCTTCAAAGTCATCTCCCAGTACTGCTCATGGGAATCATGAACAAGATCATCAAGTCTTACCTTGAAAATTTCGTGGTAGTATTCATTGATAACATCTTGGTTTACTTGGCATCGAAATAGTAGCACACTAAACATCTACAGATAGTCCTGGATACACTATGAGAGATTCAGATTTATGGTATTCTCTCGAAGTTCCAGTTCTGCATTCAAGAGGTCCACGTCTTGGGACATATCATCTCACAATCTCGGGTTGTAGTGGATCTGACAATGATAGAGGAAATTATTTCATGGGATCCACTTGAGAGCGTTAATGATTTGAGGAGATTCCTAGGGTTAGATGGATACTAATGTAGGTTTGTACTTGTCTCTTCGAGAGTAGCATCACCCTTTTAAGATTTGATAAAGCAAAGAAAATTATACATGTGGATGGAGAGGTTCTAGTAGAGTTTACAAGAGCTATGATAGAGACTAACGAGTGAACCCATCATGATACAACCAAAAGATGGTGTGGGTATGTAGTCTACTATAATGCAACAAGGGCTGTACTAGGTTTTGTCATGATACAAGTGCAAGTGTTGATAACCTACGGCTCATGATAGTTGTGGAAACATGAGAAGAACTATGTAAACCAAGAACATGTGTTAGAAGTAGTGGTATTTTACTTAAAGATGTTTCGAAACTACTCTATGGGTGATCAATTTTCCATCTACTCCAACCACAAGAGTCTCTTGTATATCTTCTCACAGATGTACATGAATGAGAGATATGGGTGATGGATGGAGGTTTTCCTGGACTATGAATTCGAGAGATTATATTCTTTTGGGATGGGGAACATGGTGGAAGACACACATTCCAAGAGGTCTAGTTTAAAGTTGCTCAGTGAGGTGATAGAGCAGCTAGTTGTGATACAAATATCCTTATTGGATAGTGATGGAGCATCTTAACTTCATTGTATGATTTTCACTCCCCACTCATTCAATTAGTTAGGGAGGCACAAAACATGGATGTAATATGCATGGCCTGATGTTCCCAATTATCCTCAAGATAGACTCCTGATAGATTTTTGATAGGTAGGAAGCACACCATCCTCTTCAAATGGTACACTGTCATACTAGTGGCAATGTATGATATGGTGTTCAGCGAGTTCCATACACCCCCTTTGGCGGCACATACTCGTGTGGATAAGATGTACTGAGACCTCTGACATTAGTATTAGTGACCGGGGATGAAGAATGTAATAGCAGAGTTTGTATTGAGATGCCTTACTTGTCATCAAGTTAAGGCCGAGCACCAGGTTCCTGCAGGATTAGCGCATCCACTCGAGCTGCCAGAGTGGAAGTGGAATGGTAACTTGATGGACATCGTGACATGGTTACCAGTCTTGTATAGGGTTCATGGTTCTATTTGAATGTTTCTTGACCAACTCACCAAGTCAACTCACATAATACCCATCCAGGAGTAGAGATCAATAGGGGACTTGGGATACCTCTACGTCTAGGAGACGGTCTGTCTTCCAAAGGTTCCTACCATTATCATCTCAGATCGTGATGGATGATTTAAATTAAGGTTGTGTAAGGGATTATAGAAGGAGTTTGGGATGTAGCTGCATTTGAGAACCACCTTTCACCCTTAGACAGCTGGTCAGACATAGCGAACCATATAGACTATTTAGAACATTCTTCATGCTTGTGTGTGGGATTTTGGTCACAGTTGGGAGTACCACCTTCCATTTGGAGAGTTTACATATAGAAATATCTATCAATAAGCCATTTATATGACACCGTTGGAGGGATTAGATGAGCAAACATGTTGATCACCTCTATGTGGGACAGACCTATGGGAGTCAGCACTCATGGGTCCAGAATTGTTTTGGGATACCACTAAGAAGGTACAGATCATCCATGAGTGGATGAGGTCTATACACAGTAGATAGAAATCATATGCTGATAGGATATGGAGACCCTTTTAGTTCAAGGAGGGAGACCATGTTTTCCTTTGGGTCGCATACTGATGAGGATTACAAAGATTTGGTTGTGGCAATAAGTAATCTCTATGGTTCATCGGACCTTTCCATATTCTCATCATAGTAGGATAGGTGGGGTACAACCTAGCTATTATTCCACAGATGCACTGTGTCAGTAATTATTTACACCTTTGACAGATGAGGTGGTATGTGGTTGATCGATGGAACATCATCGACCTAGGTAAGATAGAAATTGATGATCAGGAAACATTTGTGTTGTTCATAGAAGAAATAGAGGATTTATTATAGTGGGTCCTTCGTTGATGGACAATTACTCAGGTGTTTATTTAGTGGGAGCATGTGAACCTTCATGAAAGAACATGGGAGAAGGAGGCTTAGATTCTTGTTCAGTACCCCAATTTTTTTAGTATCCTTTATTTTGGATTTCTGGGATGTAAAGACCTAGGTGGAGTGAATATAATGTCTTGGAATTTTTGTGAAATTTTTTTATTATTTGGAATTATTTTGAGACAATTCCCTTCGACCGCACATTATTTCGATGACCAGTGTGCCCAAAAAAATTGAAATTATTTGAAATTATTTTAATTAAATGTTCTCGTGGGTTTTTCTCACATTTGAATTGATGATCAGATTGAAAATTTGGGGGTACTGTTGAACTCAAAATGATGGGATTTTCCTAAAATGGACTTAAAATTGATTGGTATGGGATGAATGGAAATGTTATTTTTTGTAATATTTAGAAACTATTAAAATAACATAAAAATGTTATTTTATTTCGTTCCTCAACTGTTGAGTGGTGAAATGTGATGTTGCAGTGTGCTGATGAGGTGTCGACAAGTAACATTAAAGGAAGACACATAATGGCTCATTAAGGTGAAACGTAACAGATACGTTGTTCATAAATGAAACCGTGTAATCATACAATGTCGTAGCATATCAGAAATTCTGTATCATGTTTCCTGTCTAATTAGCTGCTGCATTGGAGTGTGGGTATTAGTCTGCGAGAAATTCTCTGATGAACCTCCAGAAAGATTCCTCTCCAACTAAGAATGAATAACACCAGAGTAATGTCATTATCTTCGACATTCCTAGTATAATGAGGCCGAGAAGGGACAAAATACATTGAACATTTGGACCCTTAAGGACAGAATGCTATGGAAATGAATGTAAAACTAGGTAGGGGTTTTATTTTGGGTTTATGATTTTCCCGTTGTTATTCTTAATGGATAATAAGGTTTCAAAAGTGAAATGGTTATTCATCAGATCATGTGTTCTTTCAGGATGGTGTCTTTATTTTGGATTTTTCCACAGGGATTGAATGTTATTTCTAAGAACAAAAATCTAAATCCTCCACCATTTTAAAACACTATCGTGGATAGTTCAGCCTAAAACAATCAACCCCCGAACCCCATCTGTTTGTGCGTTCTTCCAGGCTGAGAAATCTAAATGCCTGGTGGGAAAGATTGAGGCCTTTTAATAGAATTTGATGCCCCACAGAGGCCATAGACAAAGATGTCACGAGGATCGGGCCACTAGAGTATACTGGGTGTACCTCGGAGGTTGTGGCTAGTGATGCGCGCCAATGGTGATGGCCACAATTAGGAGGTGGCCCTGATCTATGCTTTATGTGTGGGATGGAGCGGTTGGTGACTACCTGTTGTAATGGAGAGGTGGGACGCCCGATTCACACCATGGCATATGGCAGGACGTGGTGCTAACGTGGCATCGTGGGGGAGGAGCGGCCCCCAACATCTGGTCGCATGACTTCAACACACACAGTATTTGTCTATATGCTTGATCAGGGCAACTGGCTGTGCCGACCAAAAAGGATACACACTGAATGAGACATGTGTCTGGGCCAAATGGAACTAGGCCTCTTATAGTATATAGGAAAGCGATGGGACACCCCTAGATAGCTACACTAAATCAGTGGGCCGCACCTTAACATATCGAGCCGAACCGGTACAACGGGCCGGAGCCACGACCCACTGTGTCAGGTTGGAGGACCTGGGTTGGGTCGGTCTGACTGTGTCGGATTAGACCGAATCCTCACTGCTCCCCACTTTAGAAAAACGTCTCTAACATAAAAATCGGGCATCTGATCGATAAAATGTCCATGGTGTAGGAACCCTCACGAAGGGGCAGTTATTTTGATACACTCTAAGGATAAATATAAGAATGTTACTTTCAATGTATGGATTGGGGGATCATTTCTCATGGGATCATACATGTCGACAATTTGCAACCATGTTGACCTTTGTGGCCAGACAGAGTAGTAGTTGTGTGGCCCTAAATTTCCTAGAATACGAGAAATCGTGTGGACCTCAGTGACCAGGAAGACTTGCAGCCATGTGGACCATGGTGGACTAGAAGCTCCTTGTGGACCTCAGTGGCCTAGAATATGAGTAGCAGCTATGTCGACCTCATTGGAATTAATAAATTTATCGAATCACCATGGATGAGTCCCTCGAGAATACGAGACATTATTCATTATAACTGATGATCCTTCTGTCTATGATTTATATTTTACCAAGTGTGAGGTGTCCATTCATTGTGGTCTTACTTTGTGAATTTTCTTTGTGGATTTTTTTGGTATTTCTCCTTAGTGAACTGGGGTCCTCTACTGAGTAATATGATACTCACCTCTGCATGGGATCCACCAGAACCTGTTGAGTTTTGTGCTGATGAAAGGTGATTCGATGGAGGATATAGTGTCCTAGGACAATTCATGGCGTAGTGATATCTAGAAGACGAGGCATAATCCAACAACATCCAGTAGCAACTTTTCCGTTACTGCCAGGTGGGGTTCTCATCTGTAGGCTTTGAAAAGTTTCTTATGTACGTTCATATTTTTCAATTAGTCATTATTGGGTTTGTATTCTAGCCCATTATTTTTCATGTTGTACATGTACTCAATAGTTTTTTAGTGGTATACTTGTTTCCCAATTACAGTTTGTGGAATGTGTGTGTTTGTGTGTGTACAGGTACCCAGGAAAATTCCTACCACTTGTAGTTAACACCTTTGGCTACAGTATCCAACCCCTGGCCTTCATGTGGAGGGCTTGGGGTAGTCAAGTCAGGGTTCCTTGATGACTTTTTGTGACATGACAATACTATAGTGTCATGGATTCTTGTCCCATGGGCATCATTTCAATCCACCTTGGAGAAGTGTTTCATAAAAAAAATATTTTTATAGAAATTTTGGACAGGAATATCCCATTGGTGATATACCCTTACAGATTAAGAGGATGGTATATGCACATATTAATACCAAAAATGATTGTTTTTTGTTTTTTTTGAATGTATGGTATGATTAAATACTAATATGAAATCTTATTTCTATTAAGAATCTTAGTGATGAAGTTTTTATTAGCACATTCAGTATTGGTTCAAGGATAATTAGGATGTGATAAGAGCTCAAAATTTTGAATTTTTTATCTATTATTCGTTGAACTGTCACATTGTTTTAATAAATCCTATATAATTTTTTGTTTGTTTTATTTTTTTGAGTTTTGTAATTAATTATTAAATTGCATAAAATATAGGTTTATCTTGATATATTAATCGTTGTACAAAAATTGGAAATCCATGCATAAATATAAATTATATTTCACACTCTCAGCTTATAATTTTTTGGATTTTGGAACTCAAATTATTAAAAGGATTTAATTTATTTTTATCATTATTTTATTTATAAATTTATTAATTATATCCATAAATTGACTATCAAATTGAAATTTCAATTAAGGGATGTTGTTTTTGAAATGAAAAACTAGGTTATAGTGTGAAAATTTAATGATTTGAATATATTGGTTTAATGGATTAATTTAATGAATATAAATTGTTTATTTAAAATTTTAAATTATGATTTTATTTATTATATTAATTTTTTCATTTAATTAGAATCATACATTACACTATGTAAAAACACTGTAATCTGAAAATCCCTCATATACTGAAAATGGAAGGGATCAACTATGAATTGTCTTGTTTAAATTGATCCAGCCACTAATAATGGTAATGGGATGGATCTACTACACCATATATTCAAGTGATCACAAGTGTATGAGTGACCACAATTATGTTTTTTGGAAATTTCATGGGGCGACACCAACCACGAAGAGTGGCTATGAGAGGGATGTTTGGAAAATACATGCAACTAATGCCCCAAAAGAAGAACGACCACCTTTGATATGTCATTTAGAACAAAAAAAATTTAATGAAGGGGTGGAGTTTCCTCATAAAAAACAATGTGACTATGCCATGAATGTGGAATAAAACAAGGAAAATGATCAAAAATTTCGGATGGCATGGAGTGGTGGAAAAAAACCCAACACTTCTCATGGATAGTCATCTCAATCACGCATCCCTATTAATCTAATGGTTAATGGAAAATAATTATTGGGATATTTATGAAACCAAACCATTCTTCATGTCCAAAATTTTCTTCGTGAAAGATAGTCGAACACTTATGTTGATAGCTTAGAAGAATAGACAATGATTGAACAAGAGCCATGATATGATCTATAAGGAAAAGATAAATCCCATATCACATACCAATAGATTTGAAAAACCGTATGATCACTGCACATAGGATCCCATGAATCATCTGGTGATGCACCTACTTGATTGAAGGAGAATGAAACTCTTGATCTCACCAGACTCCCTCAAATATAATTAAAATAATATGAGTGATCCTCTAATTAAGAAATAGATACACTTTATAAAGATACATGATTCCATCAAAATACATGAATATAAAACCACACATTAAATATGGAAATGTCAGTGTTGATTCCCTAAAACTGAACATTTTTCACATCATCACATGTAGATCCATGAACCATCTATTGCATATTTATTGTGCTTTTCCACTAGATAATATAATCAACCACTATAGGATATGACCAAAACTAGATCCATGAGAACCCATGATTGAGAAAACCACATCATTGTAGTATAATATTTCACCCACCAATCACATAGTAATCCAAAATCCATTACATACTATGAAGAAGTCATGCCTCCCGATGAAGACAAAAATTACAAGAAGTGATGGTGAGTTTAGATTTATCAAAATAAAAAATAAAATGAATTATTTGTTATATTTTTTACCTTTTGATGTCCATAAAATGAATCACCATGACAAACAATATCAATGGAAGAACTTTTTACAACAAAATAATTTAGTTTTAGATTAAGAATGTTGGTTGAATTTAAATGCCTGATGGTCAAATCTAAATGAAAAATACATATATACGGAATCACTATGTTTCTAATTTTAATAACTCTATTAGTGACGTATATGATTATAGAGAATAAAAGAAATCACCTTGTCTATATGAATTCATATACTTGTGAATTTCCACCCTACAAATAACTAATATTGGAGGAGCTCATGGTGCTCCGAAAATTCAGAAAATGGGAAGATCCATTTACCCAATGGGTATCTCATTTTGAAAGTGAACATTCCAACTAGTCCTTTGGATTGAATTTATCGAGGAAGAGTAAGATCCTCTATGATCCCCCTTCATATATTATACATCTACAACTATGATCATCCTAGCATATCAGGACGGGTTTTTGAATGCATTTTTCAGGATACTGTTGTAGTCTGACTACTCTCACATGGACTTCACCCAAAGGTGGAAACGACCAACTCCTTGTAAACCACATGGAATTCCACACTAATGAGGATTTTATTATAATTTTTTTCTATTTATATTTTTAGAATAGGGGGAGATGGTCTCTATTTGTTCAAGGATCATCCCATTCATGAGATACTCACTTATTCTCAAAGGTTGTTTCATCACTAGTTGTTGGTGTTGTTACATAGGGGTTTCTTTATTTATTTTTTGTAATAATATCAGTGATGAAACACTGGAAAAATAGTGGATGATCAAAGGAGGAATGACCCACCCATATGATTAATTATTTTTTTCAATATAAAATTATTCATTGTTGGATTACATGGTTTATTATATATTTAGAAGATTATTATTTTCATGTAAATTTAAATATTTCATTATTTCATTATAAGATGAATACATAATCCCTTAGTGAACCCATTCACTTATTATGAAATATAATAGTGGGATAACACACGACTGATTTATTGTATCCAATCACTTGACCATGAGAGGAAAATTAATATAATGATTTTTTTATTTTTCTATTCCAATCATAAATCTCTAAGAAAGGATAATCAATGATATTTACCTTGATTAGAGACTGATTGGGAAGTAATATTGAATAATAACTAATAGGGATTTTAGGGAGTAATACAAGGTTAGACCAATTTGTTTTAAATAATGAATTTTGAAAAACTCTATAATATACAATATTATCAATTTTCAAACCTATTAAACAAAATTTTAATAAATACTCTACATTGTATTCTAATGATACAACCTATGTAAGACTTTACTATTTTTTTCATAGTTTCAAATATTTTTTTTATTTACCCATGATAGGTGTGGGTAAAAAATGACACCAATTATAGGTAAGTCTAGTGTATTTTTTTAGTTTTGAAATAAAAATGGTTTAAAATGACAATATCTAGTTCTTCCAACCGCCCAGATTTTGATCATGAGGTTGACAGAACCTTCTCACTAAAATTAAAACTCTAAAAATCATTGAAGAATAGGAAACATAGTTTTTAATAATTACATTAGATAACTATCCTTCATCATTTTCTTATTAAAAATGAGTTACATTGGCAGTTAAAAAATAATAATGATAATCTTTCTCAAGTGAAGAGGACATTGAGGGAAATGTACACCCCAAAAGTTCCCCAAAAACAACCAATAAATAAAATTGAATAAAGAACAAGATTGTGAACTCAAATATGAATTCATTAGTGTTATCCCTATATATCATGGATTATCAAGTGAAGACCCAACATGAATTTGAGATCATGTATGGGTGTATTTATAGGATTTATAATTATAGGATTCACCAAGAATCAAATAAGTTGGAGGCTTCCCCCTTCCAAAATTGAGGAGAAATCATTGAGTGGCTCTACAATATAAATCCTAGAGAAGATACATCACTTGATAAACTATATAGGACGTTATCATGAAATTATTACCTATTTAATGGTGAGATAAAATAAGATATGATATTGGGGTAATAAAATTATAAACTATTGAAACATAATATGAGTATTTTGAAATGTTCAAGAAGTTTTCTACATCCTACCCACAATAGCCCTATAAAGAACATAATTTCTTGGTAATATTTGACCAATTATTGATTGATTATGTCCAAAACCTACTAGATACTAATTCTATTCGAGAACTATTTGATAATTCACTTGTTGAAGTTATGGAACTGATTGAGATAATCTCTAGAAATTATCAAATAAATTTGTATGTGAACATTAACTATAGGTGTTATTGAGTTAAAAATATACAAATCACCATTAATCGAAAATAAAATTGATTATCTAATGTATTATGTAATAGAGATATCCATGAAAAAATTGTAAGATTTATCACCCATTACACATCCTCGGGTATGTCAAAATTACTTTTATTTCAATCATTTTAGTAAAAGACTCCCTCGGTTTCAATAGAATGAGAGATGAAAATCCAAATACCGGGGGAAACACCATAATCAACCCAGTGGAAACCAATGTTTTGTCAAATTACCCACAAATAAATTTCAAGATGAGATCAAACATGTAACGCCCCGAGCCCAGCTACCCAGAGTCGGTGCATTACTTCGTAAAATTGGCATGATCACAAAAGATCAAGTCTCGAAAGACCGATTAGTTTAGTAGCCTTGGAAACACTAGATACATTCATTAGTCTTTCATTAAATAAAAAAGTAAACAAACTATAATAACATGGTCTTCATAGTCCTCACTCATATCCCTTTCTGACTACCCCTGCAGGTCATTCATAAAATACTTCTTCACATCCTAGAAAAATATTAAAACAATGAAAGGGGTGAGATCAGATGCTCAGTAAGGTAAACAATATAGCGGAAGCTTTCATAAATAAACATTAACATTTAAGTCAATGTATAACTAAAACAAAAGCCTTTTAAACATGAACTTCAACATAATATGGCAAAAGTAAAATGAGATAACGCCATTAACTTCTTCACAAGGATATTCTACTGGTCGAATAATCACATGCAATATCAATAACCACTTTCATAATGATGGAATGCATAATGCCATACATTATGAAACATTTTGTCAAGGCCTCAGCCAAGACGTCTAAAATGATTAAGGCCTCGGCCAAAACCATAAATCAAATTGGGAAAGGGCCTCGGCCAATTCCATGTCTAGTTGTCTCATGAGACCTACAGATGCATCGAGGAGATATAGCGGGCTCCACCCGTCACTTATTAAGTCCAATTCATTCCTCATATGAATAGGTTTAAACATATCATAAACCAAAACATAATTGTATCACATAAAACATGCATAATGGAAACATAAAATTTCCACATTTCAATCACAAGATATCAATAAAACACATTGATATAATAAATACTCTTTGAGAACCATTTTCAATAGCAAAATAAAAGAAAGTTAGAAGTTTTTATTTATTTTTCATTAAAAAAATGATGGCTTGTAGAGGAAGCCGAAACTCAAATAATGGTCACGGCGGCGGAGAAGTCGTTGTCTCCACATATGTACGGAAAGAAAAACATTCCCTTTTTGTCGTATAGTAAAACGCTTCGTATAAAAAGATTCCATTTGAATAAACGTAAAAGTCAAAAGGGTTTATACACCGTATAAAAGAAAGTTGTGTATAAAACCAAATATGCCTCAATGAAAGGGGATTGAGACGAAGTCCTTAAAAAGATACTTTTTAAAATAAAATATATCTATTATGTGTATTCACTATAGGTACACATATTGAAAGTAAAAATACAAAATAGGACATAATAATATCATGACATAATTTGAAAGTAGGAGATTAACCCAAAGAATGGATATTGGGTTAAGAAATTCCCTTAGCTTGTGTCCGACTTGATTCGACCGTTCATTAACCTCATGAATAATAAAATAGAGTTAATATCTACCATTTTCAGTTTCATTATCTTTTTAATATCACTTATTACAATTTTATGTACATTAAGTAATTATTTAAGTTAATAACGGTCGTTTTGTCGATTTTTGGTACTTGAGTCAACAATAAACATCTTATAATTACAAGTTGTTTATGTGGTAGAATATCCATTATCTCCAGAATTATATTCATGATTTAGATGTCATATATATCATATATATCCAGTATATACATTCATTTATAATATTACGTAACATTTAGAGGTAAAAATGAAATGCATCGTTCATGTAGACGGTAAGCCGTACGTACGCATGAACGCTACTTTCATTTCTATTTCATATTTAATGGAATGAAATCATTATTATATAAAGTTAAATATAGTTCCAGTATAATATCATATATAATATCATTTACTCCATCCTTTATACATCCCACATATGGCATTAACGATTCACATCACTTTGAGGGGGCGATAGTCCGCACTTCCTAAAATGAAATTATCGCGTTTACCCATAATGAAAATCATAAAGTATGCCATAAATGAGAAATACAGAAGAATAAGTAAAAAATAAACATATTTTATATCATATATAAATTTAGTGACATCTTAATGGACACATTTTAAGGTGTTATATGAGTGTTGAACAATCCTCGTTTCGTGAGGCAGAAATTCACCATCCACAGAAACCGTATGTTCTTTAACCATTAGATGTAGTTGTGTGTAATTGTAGCTCGAATACTTCTTATAACGACATCCTATTATATTGTGGATACTGGTGTTGTTACAAATTAAATGAATAAATTTTTTTTAGGGGGTTGGAGAAGAAAAAAAAACAAAACAACATTAGAGAAGACATTACCTCAAAATCGGGTAACTCTTTTTGATTTGATCCAAAGGCTTCCTTGGGAAGAGTTCTGCCCAAAGTGAGGCTTCTAGGAGTAAGGGGGGGAAGTTGGGAGAGTATTTGGGCAGAGGTTGGCTGAGCCAAATGGCTTGAATGTGTGAATGAGGTGGTAGAGGTGGAGGCCTTTTATAAGAGGAGAGGAGGGGTACTCTTGGAATGTAAGGAAATTTTACATTATTATACAATGCTTTTAGGATTCTAAAGGTCCCAAACTTATATAATTCGTGGCTAAGGTGATAAGGGTTCTAATTCTACCCATCCAATAGTCGATGGACAAGTTTAAGCCTTGTATTGTACATTATCAGTTCATTTTATTAAAATAGTTAAATAATGAGGTCATCGCTGCATCATAATGATGTCATAAATAATTTAATTTATTTAATGTCTAAAAATTATAAAAAAATACTATGATTTATGAAATATTTTTATCTTTCCAATGACTATTTATAGTCAAAAATATGACTTGTATATCCCCATGTAAAATTTTTTTTAGTAAAACATTTCTTGTTTGTGTCATTTTTTACTTTAACATTAAATAAAATGTATTTATGTAATTTTCCAACTAAAGTGGCTCCATGGGGTCCCCAAGTTTACCCATGGATTTTATTTGTTGGCCATGGAACATCCAATGAGGGTAGGACATGTGTCAAGCTCATTTCATATTATTAAAACATTATTTTTACCTTAAACTACACTAATTACCTCTAATCGCGATTATGAACTTAAAAGTTACTATTCACCAAAAATTATTTTAATCTCATTGAACCACATTTTAATTATTAATGACAACCATGTATATCGGATTTTTGAAAATCAAATCACAGAAGTGGTAATATTTCATTTAAATGAAAAATCAGTTATTTAACTACCACTTAGTGGTTTCACTATTCATCAAAAATTGATGTTTTTCAGAACAATGCCAAAATTTTACCCTAAGCTATAACTGATATTCTGAATTAAAATATGATGTCAATTTTACAAAATTCCAAACATATAAGTTGCATTAATTAATTTTATAATTAATTCCCGTTGTCACAAAAAATAGCGTGTTTTTAAGAAACAATTTATATCAAAAGATTGGCAATTGTTTATGTCCAATTTCAATGTTAAATTAATTCTAATGGCCACCATTGGATAAAATTGTAAAAATATATTCTAATTATACTTTAAAACCACTAAATAGTATAATTTTTCACTATAAATTATTTTGAATAAAAAAGTTGTTTTTATGTATTTTTCACTATTCATAAAAAATTAGAAGTTCTCAGAAAAATACCAAAAATTCAACATAGGATAATTTCGATATTCCGAATCCAAAAATGAAGTCCATTTTGAAATATAAAATTTCTATATATTTAAAAAGTGGTTATTACTATTCATAACAGCTACTTTGATTAGTCGCGGTGTTTTAGAACTCGAAGTTGCGTACAATGCAAGCTATTGCATTATTGAATGAGAAGCGTATTGTGGAAGCTTGGGGTGTTACATTCTCCCCTCCTTCAATAAATTGCTTCCTCGCAATTTGAAATTTTTCTTGGAAAATAAAAGTTTGAAAATAGAAAATACCTTTGTGGAAAACCCACATCGGAAATAAGATTAATAAAATATAGCCTTAATAAGAGGGAAAGGGAAATGAAAAAGTCACCACCCAATTATGATATCAATTAGGAGAACATTGGTGGCAATTAGAGACATATAATTGGAGGAAAAACGTAAATATTTGTAGGGAGTGATTGAGGTCATCAATCCCAATCAACTGTCAAATTGAGGGCCTCAAAGCCTTCAATCCATGTTGATTTAAAATATCATCAGTTCAACAAGACATGAGGTATTAGGATAACACATTTTTTTGTTTTAATATCCCTTTACTAAAGTTTAAGAATTAATTTATTCATTGAATAAGAGATAGGTATATATATATTTATGCTTGACAATTAGAGTTTCAACCTTCAACTCATCTTTCACTCAAAAAGATAATAGAACTAAAATATATTATACTTATCTTAATTGTATAAGGATCCAAATGTTAACACATACCATTTTGATTAGTGAAATTATTTTTTAATAACCAGGGACTTCCTGTAGGATAGTGGTAGAAAATAAAGGCCTGTCGCACTATGGTTGTGGGTTCGATTCCTGCAGCTTTGTCCGATGCGACGGGTTATGCCCCACCCTGCAGGTTGTCCTTTTCATAAAACTATACTTTTATAATATTCCAAAAATAATCTTCATAAATTTTTTAACCATAAACAATACTATCCAAATATCAACTTAATCCACTCCAACCTTTATAGTTATCCAAAATACCTCTGTCCAGACTTTTTCTAAAAGGTCTCATAATTCCAAAATCAATTTATCAGACTCCCCAAACAAAGTAAAGTTTTTCTTATTGTCACATGCTAATAATATTAAAACCTTACTGAAATAAAAAAGTACTGCAGTACAATCCTTATATATATATCACATTATTTTAATAACCAGAATATAATCCATGAGTCCAAAAGAATCAATACATTAATTATTCCGCTTCAACTGTAGTAACATCATAAAATTGTCCTTGATCCCTTGGCCTTTTCTGAGGTAAGTTTCCCGGACGCTTAGGACATTCATTTGCATAATTCCCCATTTCCCTACAATTGTAGCAGTCAACATTGATAGCCACTTTCTTTCCCTTGCAATCACGCGCCTGGTGACCTTTTTCTCCACATTTATAAAAAACTCCCATTCCTTTTAGGCAAGTACCATGGTGATTCTTCCCACAATTATCACATAATGGAAAATCCTTCTTTCCCTTTTTCCCTTTATCTGTCTCTTATTCCACCATTCTCTTCTTCTCATGCATTACTTTGTTGTCATAAGACTTAGAGAATTCCTTTTATGTCTTGATAGCACATGAGACAATATCTTCGTATGTTGAGAAAGATTGTGATACTAAAGCTCTACAGAGAAATGTTTTTAACCCATCAAATAAATGATCAATCTTATCTCTTGGGTTACGTATATAATCTGTAGCATACCTCGCCAACCTTGTAAAGTTGGCCTCATACTTTGCGACATTCTCATCCTCCTTTTGTCTCACACTCAGAAATGTCCTTTCCATATCTGCTCGATGGTCATGAGGAATGTATTTTTCTAAGAAAAGCTCTTTGAACTCCCTCCATTCCATATTCGATAAGTCATCATCTTCATTTGTATTTTGAATCAATGACCACCATTGATCGGCATCTCCAGTGAGGCGGTAAACTGCCATGATAACCTTCTCCCTTTCGCTACTCCCGAAGGAGTGGAATATTTTCTCTAAGGTGTTTATCCATTGCTCAGCTACTAAAAGATTTGAAAACCCATTAAATGTTGGTGGTTGTTGCCTCATGAAGCGGTCTAACATTGATCCTCCACGTTGTGGATCAGGGTGATCCATACGAGTAAGGTTATTATTCATAACCTGAGTGAGTTGTCCCAGTCTGGTAATAAGTTGATCAGCACCAGTTGTATCTCCAGATCCACAATAATTATCTTGAGCAGGAGGGAAATCCCTACACGGAGTGCGTGCATTGATAGGGTTTCCATTCCTTCCACTAGGCTCCATTTCTAAACAATGGCATAAATTAGATTAATTTATGAAATAAAATACATAATTCCATATTTGTAAAACACTTTACATAAATTGAACTACTTATGGATATAATCCATAATCATAAAAAGAAATGTTTTCTTTGAGTAATTATATACTCATAACCCTTCATAGTGGTTTGTAATGAAAATGAGAATTATCCTAAGCATATCCCCCGGGAGTGTCGTAACCAAGAGTGCAGCAAGGCCCGTTGTCGTGCACCATTTCCCATTCGAGTCTAGCTCAAAAGAGTGTTTTCGGGTTTTACCCCTAGGTACATCTGTGCCAGAGCCGCCTCTACCTGATCGTATCCAGATAGGGATGTATTGCTCGAAAAACTCACAAAATCTCTATAATACCAAAATTCTAGGAAGTTCTCCTATACTAATCCTTAAAGTCTATCTTCGGGCTATGTACTCTAATTAGAGTTTATCTAAATCTAACTTCCAAGGTTAGTACTAAACTGCCTCTGATACCAACTGTAACGCCCTGACCCCAGCTACCCAGAGTCAGTGCATTACTTCGTAACATTGGCATGATCATAAAAGATCAAGTCTCGAAAGACTGATTAGTTTAGTAGCCTTGGAAACACTAGATACATTCATAAGTCCTTCATTACATCAAAAAGTAAACAAACTACAATAACATGGTCTTCATAGTCCACACTCATATCCCTTTCTGACTACCCCTGCAGGTCATTCATAAAATACTTCTTCACATCCTGGAAAAATATTAAAACATTGAAAGGGGTGAGCTCAGATGATCAGTAAGGTTAACAATATAGCGGAAGCTTTCATAAATAAACATTAACATTTAAGGCAATGTATAACTTAAACAAAAGCCTTTTAAACTTGAACTTCAACATAATATGGAAAAAAGTAAAATTAGATAATTCCATTCACTTCTTCACATGGATATTCTACTGGTCTAATAATCACATGCAATATCAATAACCACTTTTATAATGATGGAATTCATAATGCCATACATTCTGAAACATTTTTTCAAGGCCTCGGCCAAGATGTCTAAAATGATTAAGGCATCGGCCAAAACCATAAATCAAATTGGGAAAGGGCATCGGCCAATTCCACGTCTAGTTGTCTCATGAGACCTACCGATGCATCGAGGAGCTATAGCGGGATCCACCCGTCACTTATTAAGTCCAATGAATTCCTCATATGAATAGGTTCAAACATATCATAAACCATAACATAATTGTATCACATAAAACATGCATAAAGGTAACATAAAATTTCCACATTTCAATTACAAGATATCAATAAAACACATTGATATAATTAAAACTCTTTAAAAACCACTTTCAATACCAAAATAAAATAAAGTTAAAACTTTGTATTTATTTTTCATTAAAAAAATGATGGCTTGTAGAGGAAGCCAAAACTCAAATAATGGTCAAGGTGGCGGAGAAGTCGTTGTCAGCAAATATGTACGGAAAGAAAAAGATTCCCTTTTTGTCGTCTAGTAAACGCTTCATATAAAAAGATTCCATTTGAATAAACGTAAAACTCGAAGGGGTTTATACACCGTATAAAAGAAAGTTGTGTATAAAACCAAATATGCCTCAATGAAAGGGGATTGAGATGAAGTTCTTAAAAAGATAATTTTTAAAATAAAATAGATCTATTATGAGTATTCACTATAGGTACACATAGTGAAAGTAAAAATACAAAATAGGACATAATAATATCATGACATAATTTGAAAGTAGGAGATTAACCCAAAGAATGGAAGTTGGGTTAAGAAATTCTCTTACCTTGTGTCCGACTTGATTCGTCCATTCTTTAACCTCCTGCATAATAAACTAGAGTTAATATATACCATTTTCAATTTCATTATCCTTTTTATATCACTTATTACAATGTTATGAACATTAGGTAATTATTTAAGTTAACAACGGTCATTTTGTCGATTTTTGGTACTTGAGTCAACAATAATCTTCTTATAATTACAAGTTGTTTATGTGGTAGAATATCCATTATCTCCATAATTATATTCATGATTTAGATTTCATATATATCATATATATCTAGTATATACATTCATTTATAATATTACGTAACATTTAGAGGTAAAAATGAAATGCACCGTTCATGGAGACGGTAAGCCATACGTACGCATGAACGCTTCTTTCATTTCTATTTCATATTTAATGGAATGAAATCATAATTATATAAAGGTATAATATATTTCTAGTATAATATCATATATCATATCATTTACTCCACCCTTTATACATCGCACATATGGCATTAACGATTCAAATCACTTTGAGGGGGCGGTAGTCCGCACTTCCTAAAATGAAATTATCGCGTTTACCCATAATGGAAATCATAAAGTATGCCATAAATGAGAAATACAGAAGAATAAGTAAAACATAAACATATTATATATCATATATAAATATAGTGACATCTTAATGGCCACCTTTGAAGTTGTTATATGAGTGTTGAACAATCATCGTTTCGTGAGGTAGAAATTCGCCATCCACAGAAACCGTATGTTATTTAAACATTAGATGTAGGTGTGTGTAATTGTAGCTCGAATCCTTCTTATAACAGAATCCTAGTGTATTGAGTATACTGGTTCTGTTACAAAAGTAATTAATAAAAAGAGTTTAGGGGGTTGGAGAAGAAAAATAAAACAAAACAACATTAGAGAAGACATTACCTCAAAATCGGGTAACTCTTTTTGATTTGAGCCAAAGGCTTCCTTGGGAAGAGTTCTTCCCAAAGTGAGCCTTCTAGAAGTAAGAGGGGGAAGTTTGGAGAGTATTTGGGAAATAGTTGGCTGATCCAAATGGCATGAAAGTGTGAATGAGGTGGTAGAGTTGGGGGCCTTTTATAAGAGGAGAGGAGGGGCACTCTTGGAATGTAAGGAAATTTTACATTATTATACAATGCTTTTCGGATTTTAAAGGTCCCACACTTATATAATTCGTGGATAAGGTGATAAGGGTTCCAAATATACCCATACAATAGTCATTGTACAATTTTATGCCTTGTATTGTACATTATCTTTTCATTTTATTAAAATCGTTAAATAATGAGGTCATCACTGCATCATAATGATGTCATAAATAATTTAATTTATTTAATGTCTAAATAAAATAAAAAAAATTATATGATGTAGGAACTCATTTTATCTTTCAAATGACTATTTATAGTCAAAAATATGACTTGTATAACCCCATGTAAAAATTGTTTTAGTAAAACATTTCATGTTTGTGTCATTTTTTACTTTAACATTAAAAAAAGGGTATTAATGTCATTTTCCAACTAAAGTGGCTCCATGGGGTCCCCAAGTTGACCCATGGATTGTATAGGTCGGCCATGGAACATCCAATGGTGTAGGAAATGTGTCAAGCACATCTCATATTATTATAACATTATTTTTAACTTAAACTACACTAATTACCTCTAATCGCGATTAAGAACTTAAAAGTTACTATTCACCAAAAATATTATTTTAATCTCATTGAACCAAATTTTACTTCTTAATGAAAACGATGTATATCGGATTTTTGAAAATCAAATCACAGAAGTGGTAATATTTCATTTAAACAAAAAATCAGTTATTTAACTACCACTTAGTGGTTTCACTATTCATAAAAAATTGATGTTTTTCAGAACAATGCCAAAATTTCACCCTAAGCTATAATTGATATTCCGAATTAAAATATTATGTCTATTTTAAAAAATTCCAAACATATATGTTGCATTAATTAATTTTATAAATAATTCCCACTGTCACAACAAATAGTGTATTTTTAAGAAACAATTTATATCAAAAGATTGGAAATTTTTTATAACCAATTTCAAAGTTAAATTAATTCTAATGACCACCATTGGATAAAATTGTTAAAATATATTCTAATTATACTTTAAAACCACTAAATAGTATAATTTATCAATATAAATTTTTTTGATTAAAAAAGTTGTTTTTAAGAATTTTTCACTATTCATAAAAAATTAGAAGTTATCAGAAAAATACCAAAAATTCAAAATAGGCTAATTTCGATATTCCGAATCCAAAAATGAAGTCCATTTTGAGATATTAAATTTCTATATTTTTAAAAAGTGATTATTACTATTCATAACGGCTACTTTGATTAGTCGCGGTGTTTTAGAACTTGAAGTTGCGTACAATGCAAGCTATTGCATTATTGAATGAGAAGCGTATTGTGGAAGCTTGGGGTGTTACAAAACATCCAAAAGGAAACCATTAAAACATGATTCCCAACAAAATTTCCACCCCCTCGATTCCAATGATAGTGTTTACAACTATAGAAAACCTTCCATAAAGGACATGATCAAGATCGTTCAATGAAGGGAATGATGAGATAGATAATTTAATATCAAAATAGAAATTATTCCACCTTCAACACTCTTCGATTATTTTTGAAGTAAATCAAAGTATAATTCAACCATTTCATGACCTACCCCAATAGTCTAGTGATTCTAGGCTTAGGTAAGCTTCTTGCTCAACTAATTCCTAACCAAAAATGAAATTTCATCTCTATTAGATAATGGAGTATTATGGATCATGAGATTGTTGATGGAACATCCCAAGAGACCAAATCAGGATGTGAAAAATATAAAAGACCTAATGAATACACCAAATTAAGTAAACCTAATTAAGATTTTTTGACGAAGTAATTAAATAAATACAAGGGGGGAATGATTGAAGATCCATATCAACCTAACCAAACTTACATATGATAATTAAAATCCCATTAAAGCCAAATAACAATATATAGAATAAAATATCCTAGAGGTTTTCAAACAACTAGATATCAAATTTTCGTCTCTAGAAGGTCATCCACAAAATTCCACGGTACACAAAATTCTTTAAACACATGTTCACTTAGAGAAACAGAATTTTTGTAAATTAAAATATAATATTATGTATGAATGTTTCTTCCAATTTACCTCTCAAATTAACCAAAATTCCAAGATTGAGTTATATATTATATGACATTAACTACTGTATAGCTTACTTTTTCCACTACATTTTGTGATTTAAGAGCCTCAATTAATGTAATGCCTTGATTCATTAATTCTTGTTTTCAGATGATTGAACTAAAACCCACATGGGTGGTTATAAATTCACCTATCAAGACACCTATTACATAGTAGGTATTCCTGAAAATGTCTTTCAATGTGTACAATGATATCCAATACCTGACGACTTATATATTATCAACATGGAATAAGGAAAATGAAAAGAAAATTTTCACAACATTCTAGGTAGACCATTAATCGATACATCTAAAACAATAATATATGTCAATGAGGAACTATATCCGTGTGATTTTGTGAGTAAACAATTGATTTCAAAATCCTGGACTCAAGGATGCACACACATGAATAAAAATATATTTTTACATTAAAATATTTTAATAACTCAATTCATCTAGCTAAATAATTGAAATGGTGGATGATATAATCACATAAGGATATTCATTAGAAAAAAAATTCATGATAGTTAATTTTTTTAAAATGAACTCAATATTGATATTCTTGTGAGTGTTGACCAGTTTAATGAGAATAATGAAAAGAAATTTTATGAGTTACTCAATTATGATACTACTATATTTGTATTACATGTGCCAGTTTCCAATATAGAGAACTCTAAACAAAAACCATCATTTTAAAACCCCATGAACTAGAACATAAGATGATACCATAAAACATGTAATATAAATTTTTAATGTGAAATGAAAATGAATCCTCCTAATATCAAATAATTTATAACCCATCCAAGAACACCAACCACTAAAAATTTTGAAACATGATTCTTGGGCAATAGCCTGGATATTAGGTTAAATGATATGAATTATCCCTACCCCAGAATGCATTGGAATATTATAGATGATTAATCTAAATAAGTGAGAGAATACCAAAGGATGCTCAACCTGACCCTACTAGATGTATTAAAAAAAATTCAAAGATACTTTTCAGAAATGGAATAATTTACCCCCTCTTCGACACCCAATGGGTGAGTCAAATACAAATAGTCCAAATAAAAACTTGAAAAAATTTGTAAAAATGAGAATAATTATTTAGTTCCAACAAGAATTCAAAATAGTAGGGGAATCCAAACATATTATTGGATTTTAAACCATGTTCCTAAAAAACACCATTTCCCAATAACTTATGTGGAAGATATTATTGAGATACTTGATGTGAAGGATCAATATTGTTTTCTTAATAGCTCTTCCATGTATATTTAGATTCTAATATCTCTAAACGACCAAAAATAGTCTATGTTAACATGTCCCATTCGTATACATTCCTACTAAAGAATGGAATTTGGTATTTTCATATCCCAAGTTACCTTCCATTGGTGTAAGGAATGTAACTATTTATACCTAATTTAGAGCTATTTAGAGGTACTCCTCAATGAATTTACTAACTATAAATCTTGTATTGAATTTTTTATATAATTATTGGAAATTATTTTTAAGTGTTTCATTGAGAAAAAAATGTATATAAATGTTTAATAATTCAATGTTATTATAGAAAACTGAATATTTTAGGTCATTTATATTCCAAATATTTTATTGAAGTAGAAAAATGAAAATATTATCTTATTTATACACTAAAATAACCAACTATTGTGAGACAAATCAGATAATTGTATGTCCATGATGAATATTATAGATGATTTATAATATAATTTACCTGGTTTGTTTTCACATGAATAACCCAGTTATGATAGAAATTGAATTTGTTTTTGAATAGTCAAACATTATATATTTTTACTGATTCAACAAATTCATGACCACTACCCCTGTTATCAATCCACCAAACTAGAGTTCCCCATAAAAATTATTTTTGAGGTTTCTAAATGAGCTGTAGGGGTTGTTCTTTCATAAAGTATTTATCAGGTTCCAAAATTTATAACCTACACATCAGGAAGCATAGAGACTACCTATATTAATAATACTACAATAGAGAAGGAATTTTGAATATTTTTTTGATTTAGTAAAATATCATTAATATATTTTATGGAGTAATGTATATATTTTTTTATCATTTCGTATTGTGATATTAAATTCATAAATCTAATGAAATTAAAACACAAGTGCGATGGGTATTGTTTTGATAAGGGTTTGACCTAATGATTAAAGATAGACATGGATATGAAAATATACTGGCTAATATCATGAGTTTTCTACCGTAGATGTTCAATAAGGAACCAGTCACTAATATCAATTTATAAGACTCATTCCTATGTAGGTAATTATAGAACGTCAACAATGTTTCACTGTATGTTGACATAGTAAATTTTTACCCAGAATGGAATCCATAAAGGTATTCCCAAAATGATAAATACAGAAGTTTAAGGAAAACATAATCATATTATATATCATATATAAATATAGTGACATCTTAATGGCCACCTTTTAAGGTGTTTATGTAATGTTGAACAGTCATCGTTTCGGGAGGCATAAATTCACCATCCACAGAAATAGTATGTTCATTAACCATTAGATGTAGGTGTGTGTAAGTGTAGCTTGAATCTTTCTTATAAAAACATCCTAGTATATTAATGATACTGTAGTTGTTATAAAAGAAATAAATAAAAAGAGTTTAGGGGGTTGGAGAAGAAAAATAAAACAAAAGGACTCAAGTGAAGACATTACCTTAATATCGGGTAACTTCCGTTGGTTTGAGCTCAAAGGCTTCCTTGGGAAGACTTCTACCCAAATTGAGGCTTCAAGGAGTAATATAGAGAAGTTTAGAGACAAAATGGGCAGGGGTTGGCCGAGCCAAAGGTTTTGGAATTTTGGGTAAGGAGGTAGAGGTGGGGGCCTTTTATAAGAGGAGAGGAGGGGTACTCTTGGAAAGTAAAGAAATATTACTTTATTTGAAAATGAGTTTCAGATTTAAATGATCCCTCATTGATATAATTCTATGATAAGGTGATAAGGCTTCTAAATCCACCCATACAATAGGCTTTGGACATGTTTAGGTCATAGATTTTACATAATCGTTTTATTTTATTTAAATCCTTTATTAATGAGGTAATCGCTACATCATTATGATGTCATAAATACATTTATTTATCTAATGTCAAAAAATTATAAACAAAATACTATGATGTATGAAATCTTTTTATCTATCCAATGAGTATTTATAGTCAAAAAAATTAATTGTATAATCCCATTTAAAAATTGTTTTAGTAAAACATATTATGTTTGTGTCATTTTTACTTTATCGTTAAATAAAAAGTTATTTATGTCATTTCCCAACAAAAGTGTCTCCATGGGGTACCCAAGTTTACCCATGGCTTTTCTTGGTCGGCCATGATGCATCCAATGAAGGTAGGACATGTTTCTAGGTATTTTCATTTTATTATAATATCATTTTTTTCATAAATTGCACTAATTACCTCTAATCGCGATTAAGAACTTAAGAGTTACTATTAACGAAAAAATTATTTTAGTCTCATTGAACAAAATTTTACTTCTTAATGACAACCATGTATGTTGGATTTTTGAAATTCAAAAAACAAAGGTGTAAAAATTTCATTTAAACGAAAAATCAGTTTCTTTAACTACCACATAGTGGTTTCACTATTCATAAAAAATTGATGCTTTTCAGAAAGATACCAAAACTTCACCCTAAGATATATTTGATATTCTGAATTCAAAAATGAAGTCTGTATTTCAAAATTCAAAACATATAAGTCACATTAATTAATTTATTAATTAATTCCCGTTGTCATGACAAATAGAGTGTTTTTATGAAACATTAAGTATCAAAAGATTGACACTAGTTTAAGTCTGATTTCAAAGTGAAATTAATTCCAATAAACACTATTGGATTAAATGGTAAGAATATATTATAATTTCACTTTAAGAACAATTCAAAAGATAATCTAATAATATAAATAAATTAGATTACAAAGCAGTTTTGATGTAAAATGCGGTATTTTTCACTATTCATTAAAAAATGAACATTATCAGAAAAATACCAAAAATTCACACAATGTAAATTTTGATGTCCCAATCATAAATAATAAGTATATTTTGACAGACATAGCATATAAAATTGTGAAAATATATATTTAAAAATGGTTTTCCATCAAAGGAAGTAAAAGAATCTTTTAAAAATATTAGTGTATTCCATGCTTAAGATTGGATTTATTTTCATTTTAAGCCTCTAAAACACTATCTAATTCATTAATAGACATAGATAAAAATATCTATTATTCATTACTTACTTTGGATTTTACATGCATAATTTTGCTAGAAACTGTGTTACCATTAAAAATCTAGTTTAATGTAGCACACTACCCTTACGCATGTTTTATAGTACCATTATTTGAGAACCATGTGACCCTTACGTAGCTTGTTCCAGCAATTACAATACACAATAATAACATTATTAATTGTTCTAGAAATACATACATTATGATCAATCAGCCCTCAGGATTTCTAGTTCCACATTTATATGGGTACGCTTTTGAAGACCATTATGAAGTGCAATTTTTAATAATTTTTTTTGTCAATACTTCTTCCTGAATCTCCTCAACATAACACAAGTCCAAATTATATTGAATGTTATTTGAGGGATTTTTTAATTTTGTTTTATGTACTTGAGGTACCTTTTCATTCAAATAGATACATAATCAAATTCTGTAATTGGTGAATGAAATTGATAATAAGGTTGGAGATAGGGATGATCCAGAGTGATGAGAGCTCTATTGAGGCCCAATTGGTGATAAAAATTTCAATTGACAATAGATAAATTGTTTTAATTGATAGCATAGGGTTTGCACGTTATGAATAGAAGGAATGCAGTAGAAAAATTTGGAGGAACATGGATTGGTGAGGTCGAACACTGGTAAGGTGATTCATATGATTATTTTTCTTTTTATATAGTTTTTTTACCCTGGTGTCTTATTTGTTGTTATTAAATTTTCATATGCATGGGTATTATTTCTTTATTCATATTGTATTAATTTTATCTAAATTTTGGTTTCCATTTTTTAAAAAAAAATTAATATATTAAATATTTCATTGATATTTATGATTACATGTGTTGACACTATGTTCTTATTTTTCCCATTCCATTTTTTACTCCCATTTTTCCCTTTCGTTGCACCCACTCCACATCCCCTCTCACATTCCTAAATGACCTTCCTCTCCACCTTCTTATTATATATACATACCCATATCTAACATCTCGATTATATTCACTAATTTTTTCTTCCCATTATAATCAACACCTATACCTCAAACACTACCCTTGAAAATCCCCCCTATATTTGTTCTCATTTCCTCATCATCAACCTCATTGCATCCCTAGTATCCCATCTACTTACCTCCACTGCCTTCTCCCTACGCTCTTCACCACTTAAACCATTCTCCCCCCTCCACATCCACTAAAGTTCCCTACCCCCTTTTCCATCCCACATCTACCTCATCCCATCATCCTCTACCTTCCCACCATCCTTCCCCCAACCTCCCACCATATCATATTTTTGATGTATTTCTCTCCTTCTCTTCCCATTAGGATCCATGATTTTTTCCCATAAAAAATTATGTTCATTTTCTATTTCATTTTCTTTGGTTTTTTCATGGTTTGCATTGATTTTCCCAGTCACGGTATTCCCCTCCTTTAAAATATTCCAACAAAAACATTAATTTATTCTTCATAAATCCACCTGAAATTATCGTAGAATTAAATATTTTTGGTTTAGGTCTAAAAATCTTTAGCCCTAAAAAACCACTATCACACACCACCCTGAAATGGTTTTGTTCCAAGGACACACACTATTTCATAGAACCCCCAATATTCCCAAGAGTCATCCAGGATAACAAAACCTTCTAGGTCACCTTCCATAGATTGTTTGATTTTTGTTCATTTACAATTATTTTATATTAATAGATAATCATTATTTTGTATTTTTATTCATTTTTTTAATTTTGTTCAATATTATTCTTATGAGTGTTTCATATATCATTTTTATTTTTATTTTTCTTCATGATTTTGCAACAATCATGTGACTAGATTACAACTCCATGAGTTTGATGAGAGTTTAATGGAATACCATGAGTACACCAGTATTATTCAATATGTTTTAAGATGTTTCACACACAGGTATAATGATATATTCATTGTTTGTATTTTTTCATTTTAGATATTTTTTTCATTCATTTTCCCCCATTGACCCGATACTCACCATTAAAGGAATGTAGAAGTGATTATATTCATATTCACGATTACCTTATATTTATTCCTTCCCAAATTTCTCATAATTTTTTCAAATCATAGCTAGCATCACCTTTTGAATCTCTCTTAAATAATTCATCCTTTATATTTTTTTTATTCCATGTATTGTAGAAACCAATTGCATTGGAAATTGGTTTTTTTTCCTCTAGGATTGTATTCCTGGTAAACATATTAATAATATTTATATATTTTTGTTTCAATATTAAATTTTTATACCTATTATTCTAAATAAAACTTGTACCATATAAGTATTACTGAATTTACATATTATATTAGTATTTTGATACATATCTAATGATAAAAAAATTAATTTTTTATACTGAATTTCTAATTATAAATTGTGTTTTTGTTTTACTTGTATCATTAAAACGTTATCTCATTGTACATATTTTTCAATTTTACATTTCAATGATTTAATATTTAAAAAAATTATCTCCCTAATAAATTTAATGTCTTTCACAAAAATATATTGAATTTTGAATGTGATTGCTAAATATTTCGATCCATTTTTTCCATTAATTGTATTCATTTTATTGTTTCATGTATAATTTATCATTATATTTCTAGTTTCTATACATTTAATTCCCTATGCCTCTAATAATATTCCTTCATCATTCCTATAATCTGTGATATATTTTTCATAACATTTTCGTCATTCATATACTATTTTTCTTTCATATTTAAAAAATCTAAATCATTATTGTTACTGCTCAAATGTGGCATGGTCAAAGGTATTGAAATCTGTATTTTATTGCTATGTTTATTTAAATTAATGGAAAATATATTTTATCTAGTATTTTTTTTATATGATCATATTTAATATAAATATTTATATTCATTTTTTTAAAATTTTAATAAACTCAATGGACCATCCATTCATGTAAAGATTGAAATATATTATCCATGTTGTATGTCTAGGAGCCCCATCTAAATGATGAGAGAGCCCTACATTATATTTTTTTTACTCTTGAGTAAATAATTTACCATTGTGGGTTTGGATAGTTTTATGACTTTATCATTTCATATATAATATTGATATATGGTTGTCTGATATGGATTGTATATATTAGACATTATAAATATATGTAATTTTTTTTATGAAAATATGTTATAACATTTCCTTGTTTTATACAAGTTAACTTTGTATGGGAATATTTTTTTATCAAAAATAATATATATATTAATTACATAAGTGTGGTAAATTTAAATAGTCCATACAATAGAATGTGAGATACATTATTATAGATGATAGAAAAAATCCACAAAATATTAAACAGTTATATACATGCTTCCACAAAAACAGATTGTTTTATTTTTAGTAAACTTCATAACTATTTTACTATAATGTTTTTCTACACTAATTTCATAACATCACGTGAACTATGGACAAGAATACCTTGTATAATAATGGGTTAAAATTATATCATCTCCCCCATGAAACAACTCTATTAATTGGGATACCTTTATTTAATCTACCATTATATGATTATTCAATATCAACAGTATTGAATGTGAAATCATTATTGGTTTTGGTGACACACATTATTGTATATTCCCACAATATTTATCATAGATTCCATGGAAGGATTAAATATCCATGTGTCGGAGTTGGACACCATAAACTATTATAAGTGGTGTAAAATATTTGATATGCTTTGGGATATATAAGACAAATTTTCTTACAAGTTTACAAATATTAGGTTCTTTTACTAACTGACATACCAATAAATGTTTTGTAGTATTATGTGGTTCTAATGTGAAGTCCCTACAAGAATTATTAAGATGAAATATCAACATAATATCTAATTAAAGATATCTTTAAACATGATAGTGATTCATGAAATATTTTATAGGTGGGGTTAGTGTTGGTATATTTTATTCAGTTATTTTAGTAAATTGTTATACATTTTCATAATTCCCATGGTAGTGGTATATACAATAACATATCATTACAACCCATTTAATGATACTACAACCCACATTACAAAATTATCATATTGTTATCAAGAAAAATATTTTTATTTTTGTATCCAATAATCTCACATGATATAAAGATATGAATAATTTTTGAAAAGAAATAATATTTTCTCTATTAATAAAAATATTTAATTTTTTTATGTAGAGGAATTAAAATCATGAATTGAATGATAATGAGTCAAATAAAATAGGATGTTTTGTTGATTTATATTTTCCCACTTCAACATGAACTGTAAAATTAAAAATTTATTCACATGTAAACATGTAATAATTAAAATATAACCAGATATAGTATCATTCTATTGTCATTATACAAAATGAGAACATCCAAATAATTGAATCCCTCATTTCATTTTCCTTAAACATTCTCCGAATAACCACCAATTTTTTCACACTCATTGATTATATTCTTCATTTTCATGATTATCATTCACCATGTAAAATATCAACACATCACACATACCCTGGATATATTAATGAATGAAATTTCCATAATCATGTCCATGTTACAAGAAAAAATACTATAGATCCACCTCTCACCGACTATAAAAATTCATCATAATATTAACTAACTGAATATTCATTTCCATAATATCAATTATATATATTCATTAATATTGCATTACCTTCTGAAGATGAAATAATAGGATAAGAAATATCAATTAACTATAGTGGTTGTCTTGATCTGTGGAATCGCTATTCTCCAAGATGTATAGAGCAATATAATCCTTAAAATTTTCCACCATAATAAAGATTTCAAGTTTCTGGAATATTTTATTAATGAAAAAAAACCATCAGATATTATGAGGATTTAAAAATAGGATTTTTTCAAGAGTCTGATTTAGGGGGTAATGATTTGTGGAAAATCCCAAAATTCATGTACGTATAATGTAGTAATACAACTACTAATTCCATGTGTCTTTTTTGTTATTGAATAATTTTAAAATCTACTCTTATAAGGGTAATGTACCTATAAATCAATTTTCCATGGTGTCATATAGACTCTTATAAGGAATTTAGTTCCTTCTTAACATAGAGGACCCAAGATCATGTTCTTGTCTTCCACCACATCATAATCCATTAATTCATTATCAAATTTTCTAATGTTCTATTTCAGTATTTTCCCCAATAAAAAAGATCTTTACACTCATCCTTCTTGTATTAATAACATATATATTATACATACAGTAAAAATTAAATACATTACTCATATTAATTATTATGTATTTTTTCCATTTTAGCTAAATTAAATTTAAATGATAAATGTTTTTTATGATTTATAAATTTATTTCCATTTTATTAAAAATGAATTATGAATAATTTTTTTCATTATGGTAATATTTATACAAGGGTTATTGATAATATTGATTTTATATATCGTTCCTTGAAACAATATATAGATGATATTCATCAAGTAATGAGTTTTTACTCAACAATGTTGATTAATTTATTGGTTTTGTATTTCAATGTCATTTTCACATAATTTTGTAATTACCATTCATACCATTCATTATAATGGTAATCAAATTTTTATTTTTTATAGGTTTGTGAACTTATATGGACATTTTAGGCTATTTTCAAAAAAAAAATTTATATTTAATTTTTTAAATTTTATAAATGTTAGATTTAGTTTGGTTCATTATTATAAAGAAAACTTGTTTTATTTTTAAACATTTAATTATAACAATTATATTGGTTAAATAATATTTATGTAATTTAATGAGATTTTTATTGTATAATTATTTCATTTTGTAATTTCATTTTTATACCTTTATGGATAGTATATTATTTATATTATGATTAAATGTTTTCCTATTTATATGGATTAAGGGAAAACTTGATTCCATTCCCATGTTTCATTATAAACCAATCATTTCCACAATCCCAAATCATTGATTAATATTTAATTTACTTACTTAATTTTGTTCCATGATTTTATGTATATATGCATTCATGAAACCAAATTATAATCATGTTAATGAGTTATTGAATCTTTTTGAATTATTCCACGATCATCCTATGTGCCGGTATCCATCATCTTCCCTCTCTGACCATGTAAATAGTAATCATGTTCAATAAATGAGGATACCATAATCATTATGTTTTTTCTTATAATATCACTTTCTTAATATTCCTTTAATTATTTAAAATCCTAGAGATTGTCACTATTTTTTCTGTATTCTAAAATTTTCAAATTATTTTTTTCATAGGTACTTCCTCAATGAATATGTTTGGATGTTTTTTCTTACTCATGCATTGTATTCATGGAACCATTTTTCCAAAATTTATATTTTATTATATTCTTCTTTTATACATATTTTTATTAGTCTCACAAAATGCCATTTTATTATTGCATAATTTATATATTATTATGTTATGTTGATTCTTTCCAAATAAGGAAAACATTGTAAAAACCTAATAAATTTCCTATGTTAAATTTTTCATATTTGCCTAAATTATATTATTAAATTTTATATTCTATTTTTATGTTTTTAAAATATGTTGATTACGTTTATATAACTAAAAAATATTTACCTCAATAAATATTTGATATCCACTCAATGCATTATAAAAAATTTAATTTTTATGGTATTTATCATTCTGAATGAAACCCTAAATAATTAAAGGTACCTATTGGTTGATCTTGAGGAAAAAAATCAAATCCAAAAAATAGAAATAAAATAAATTATTAAACAAAATTCATGCATTAATTTCAAATAATTATTATTTTATTAAATTATATTATGGAAAACAATTATTTTTGTTTATTTATCATGGAATGATATTTAAGTTTTGGGCAATTAATCATTTGGTATATACATGTAATTCAAGGATTTTGTTATTTAAATAAATTTTTAATGTTGAAAAAATATATACATAATAAAAATAATTATTCATGAATCATTATCCTCATGTAATATAAATTATTTTATTATTAATATCCACTATTTTTTAAAAAATATATTGGGTAATATTTTCTAAAATATTTATTTTTTTTATAATAAATCTTGGGAATTCATTTTTTAATTATTCAAGGAACTCATTGAATAATAATTATATAAAAATGATTTTAATATAAACATAAATGGTTTCCCATTATACTGCTTTAGTGTGATTGATGAATTTATATGGAATCATATTTCTACACTACAGTTAAAAAATTCCCCACTCATATCCTCTATATTGTGGGTTTATAATTGGAAAATTGATTTTCCTTTTCTAGAATCATTCATTATCAGTGTTCAATGAAAATTATTTTTCAATGATTTTATTTTTGGTCTTTATATTTAATTTAGAAAATATATTAATCATTAATTTTATCAGGAATCAAACCATTATTTTAACTTTTTATAAAACTTTTAATAGTTGAATAATGAAAATAATATGCAGGAAATTTGATGTTGTTTTGAATTTTGATAATGCTATTTGATTTTAGTATTCATTTTATTAAATTCTTTAAATAGATCCTTGATGCCACATATGTATGTGAGAAGACCATCTTGATCATAATAAAACATGGTGTGGCTCATTGTGTAAAAGAGATTCAATTTACATTATTTCCAAATTATGTTATATTTATTAAAGTTGAAAAAACAAAAACTAAATACCACAAATTAATAAGTAATTTTACTTATTATAATATAATTTCAATTAATTTTTTTCATTATTTAAAGAATTTATTAGTTTTTTCATATTTTTTGAAACCTTTTATCATAAGGATATATTTTTCATTAAATATTTTCTTTATAGTATTGTGGGATTCATTTATTTCTGTTCAAAAGGAATATTATAATGTAGTAATTTAATTTTAGTGCATTATCATTGTAGTTATTAAAGTATTCTTTTAAATTATATACATATATTTTACTGATCATATCTGCGGAATATAATCTTACCTCCACTATAATGTGTCAGTCATATATCCTATTACATATGACCGTATCATAAACCTAATCATATCACCATTTTCATATATTATTTAAATAAAAAATAAGGAAATATAGTTTTAATTTATTTTTTCAGTTCTGTTAATTTCTATGAACTATCTCTCAACATGGTTAATAGATGGTTGATAATGGTAATTCACCTCAAATGGGTTTATCTTAGATTTTTTTAGACATGTAATGATAATTTTATTGAAATTCATCTGTAAATATATTTATGAGCCCCAATCATAAAGAATTATATGGATTGAATGAAATCGAGGTGGGTTTTTACTCATATAATAGAGGTAGACTTTACAGAGAATTTATTCTATATGAGAAATCCTTTATGTTTTCTAAAAAATATTCACTCTTTTATCATGATTTATTTCAATTACACCTAGATTTAACCCTCAATTTTATTATGGTTTATTTTATATTATTTTTATATGACTTGCTATATTTATTGACAGAGTGTATGATTACTCAAATTATAATGATTATTTGGTTAGTTTAAACGATTATGAATTGTATACTTCATATAAGATTGACTATTTATTTGTCTTCATCACCTCTCTAATTTTAGTTACTAAATGTTTTATTTTCCTAGAGATTTACCTCATGATTATGATAAATAATTATTTCTTGAAATAGATTTTATCATAAATAATTTCAATCAATGAAATTAAACATCAAAAGAGATTAAAAAACTCCAAAAATATACATGAACATCATTTTATTTAAATAATTTTTTTATTTTATATTAAAGTGTATTCTTACACTGTATAATCCAATTTATTAGGAAACTCTTTTACAAAAAAACAAATTAATAATAATTGTTTAATTTTATTTATTTAATTTTTTCTTTAATAATCATTATAGATTTTTTTCTCTTCTTATATTATACATGGATAAATTTTTAATAAAAAATGTAATTTTAATTTGTTCCACAGACTATTTATATCGGTGTAAATAGACATGTAGTGAAAATACTACTTATGAATGTATTTGAAAAATATTATTAAATAACAATAATTTGGAAATAAAAAAAAATTATTTAATAATTATCATTAACGACATTAATATCTTATATTTAAATAGTTGTATTCAATTATTTGTTAAATTTGTTATATAAAATTATGATCATTCAGTAATAAATACAATTTAATTATATTTTTTACATTATTATTAACCCCATTTAATGGTTCAAAGTATTTAAATAAAATTATTAAGGATCTTAATGAATGATGAACACTTTTTAGTCATGTAATAATTAGTGTTATTATGTAATTAACCTAATAATTCTTTTAAAATGGTTTATTTTTATTTTTTAAAATTGATACATTTAAGGATATTTTATTTTAAACTATTCTTATATTATATTTAATGGTATCAATAAAAATTCATGACCAGGGATAATGTAATTGATATTTTGATGTGTTTTTTTATCAAAAAAAGGTGAAATTATTATCTGTATAAATGAAATTAGTAGCTAAGAATTTACTCATGTGTCATAATTATTTTTCATGAAAATATTTATCATATTTGTTTTTGGAAATCATGCCCCCATAAAGAAAAGGATAGACAATTTTTATTAAAATATTATTATCATATTATTATTACAAATTTAAATATTTCAAATTACAATATATTTTAAAAAAATAGATAAACCAATCTATACATGTAAATATTTTCCGAGGATGTGGAATAAGTCGATTGATAATATTTTATATTAATAATATAGGTATTTCAGAACAAACTCATATCTGAGTGAGCAATAACACATGGTCACAAGCCATCCAGCAGGACAATAGATATCAATTTTAAAAAAAAATTGTATTCGGGTTACTCATTATTATTAGTACTTTATCACTTCAATATGTATCACATTAATTCATACATCATTGTTAACATATCAATTTTTTCATATGGATATTTTCAATTTCAATTAAATCAATATCACAAGAAATTTATGGGTAAAAGATAAAAATTATAATAGGTTTTATGACTCTATCATAAGTCATATATCAAATTATAATATATACATTTTTAAATATCAAGGTATTTGAATTAAGATATTGAAGATCAATATTTACAATATTATTCATCGAATAAAGAAGATGTTCCTAGAAAATATGCGACATTTCATGTGAAACCTCACATTTCCAAAACATTTCAACCATATTCTCGTAACTTTTTATGAAATAGAATGTGATAGAAGATATGAGGTTAAAGAGGAGTAGATCTTCAAAACCAACATGCAAAAAATATTTCATACCACTTTCCTATTCGTGGATTACGTTGATAATGGTGTGAAAATATAATTACAAAATAATATATTTCCATTCTATCTTAATTGAAATAATTATTCCAATGAAATTTACATTTGTTTTTTGTGTTAGTGGTTCCAATTTGGTGTTAATATAATTATGTCTCCCATCAAAAATGAATCCATTGATGTCATGAAGAAAAACACCAATACCCAAAAAAACCTCTTCCAGAGAACATTGTGTTTATATTAATCCTAAAAATATCCATTGGGGGAGGATTACCAAAGAAAATAATATATTTCTCAATTTTGATCTCAACCTAAATCTCATTACAAATTCATATCTCAAACCAAGTTCCCACTCACTCAATACAGAATAATGTTTGTCTCAATTGCTAGTGGTAGATAAAGTCATATCTTCTCAACCAAATAATCATGTCCATTGTTCAATGAAAATACATCAACTCCATGTTGAGATGATAAACACATTATCATATGTGATGGAAAAACAAGCACCATGCCCACTTGGTGATATTCATTAGAATCCATGATTTTCTAGACTGATTTGGCCCGAGAGCAAGTGATAATTGCATCAAACAGGGACTCTTATGATTTCTTGGACTTTTCTCAAATAGAATAATTGTATTCATGGTGGTAAAAGAGGAATTAATTAAAATTAAGGATTCAAAAACATATTTTACACAAAATATATCATACATTTGGTGAAACACGTAGATTTCATTGAATATTCAAAATCACATCATCCACTGGGTTTCAAGGACCATGTTACATATAATACTATGATTTAACAATGTAAATTCCCCATTATTATTAGATCTATAAAATATTATATTTACCCATATCATTCATCAATGAGATGATTAGAATAATTTTTCATTCTCTTAAATTGAACCAGTAATATAGTTTTTTTGATAAACAAGACATTTCCATAATTATTAAATAGTTTTTGAATCTAGGCATCTTCCCAACTAGGGATTACTGGTTTGGTTTCCTATAACATGCATCTCTAAACTAACTATGGTTCCCTTCATATTTTAACTATGGATCCATATCTAATTAGATAGGGAAAGACACCATAATGAAGCTAATGTGGGTCTCGTAGTCTTATCATGAAATATATATGATGGGGGCTTAAATCTGATCCATAAAAATTTAGTGTGATGAAAATATTAACCCTAAAGGATACGAGAACATATGGAATTAACGTGTTACAATAACTGTCACCCTTTCTTCTTTAGTAGTGTATTTTTTAAACATCATAAATTTAGAAACCCCATTCCACCATAATCATTTTAGAGTCAATTTTTTTCTGATAAAAACAATTGAATTTTATTTCTCATGTTATTAAGGACCCACTAGAAGATACTGATGAGAGATTCAGTTTGATCAAAAAATCAATGGAGATTATGTAAGTGCATAAATTAGGTTCTGAATGCATGTGGTAATGACTTGATAATAGTTTCATTCCCTTATTTATAGATCCTCTTAAAATTATATCCATGGATTTATTCAATTATATTGTGATTTCTTGAAAAATCTATTACATTTGAGAACTTAAATATGATGTGGAGCGGAATTTAACTATTATATTTGTAGGCCACCATAATGATAGAAGTTATATTTCGTTATCCACACTTGATATAGAGGAATAATAAGATGAAAGACACTTCTAATAAATTTTGCATGATAGAAGGAATGGATTAACTAATATATATATAAATCATGTGAAGAATTGAGTTTCATTTCTCTATGATAGAACATGAATAATGTATGATATCATATGATAATAGTTCATGTAAATAATTGTACTTCATCAGTACACCTTCTCCCGATAGATAATATTTTTCTTTCCTACCACTGAAATAATTTCATAAAATATATCATCTATAAAAATAAAATCGAAATAGGAAAGAGTGTCCCCATGAAGAAGTCCCCTTGTAGGGGAAAATATCTAAGATATGCCTCAATTTTTTAAAATCTATAAATATTTGAAGGAGATTAGTTTCTCGATGAGCTCAATAAATTATGTAATAATCCCTTTCTAATCATAATAAATTGATTAATGGTCCACTTAACTATCTCATAGTCCTTTTTTATATCATTATTCTAAGCCATAATAAAACTATTTACAATAGGGTGTGTTCTTATATTGACATGAAGACCATGGTTGATAATGTAATTAATTGATATAATTGGTTTAGAGATGAAATAACTCTAATTTATAGATATAGTTATAGAAAAAAAGGGCAGATGTAGTTATCTATAATGATTGAGAAAAATTTTTAAATAACATTTCATAAACTGATAGACATAAAATCTGGGTCCAGAGAAGTGTTTTTGTCATAGAGATTAGGATAAAAATAATTCATAATATAGAATTTAGGTAGATAAACCCATAAAATTATGAAATCATGTGATATCACATCCAATAATGATCCAATTTTTTTATACATGTAAATCGTCGAACCCATATAGACCTAGAACATTGGTGGAGAGAATTTCCTTGAGAACCATAAGGATTTATTACTATGAATATTCATGTTTTTGCAGATGTCTCATCATATCTTTAGCCTCTAGTTTAATCCAAGATCCAATGACATAAAAAATAATAGATTCCACATCCTTAAAAATTATTAATAAAAATCCACGATAAGATTATGGATCCCCCAACTATAAAATGTTCTACCATCATCATTTTTAATATGTGATATAGATTTTCTACACTCCTTTAAAGTGGCTTTATATTATAAGTATAAGGAATTGGAATCACCATTATCAATATGGGTTTCAAATGCATCTTATGAGCAAAATCATACACTAATTTTATGTGTCGCATATATTTCATCCTCAAGGGTTGAAATAAAATGACTGAACATATTAGAGGTGAATGTGAATAAAGCTCTTTATACTACCTTTCTGTAGTTTCACAATAATAATTTTTTTCATGAATCATGGTGTTTCTCCAATATTAACAATTTCCATCAAATGATTAAAATTACTTTCGAGATTTGGATCCCCTAATATTTAGCATGAACGGATCAAATAATCACATTTTTTTCTTTTCATAGAATCATTGAAAATTAAAAATAAATTATTTTATTAGCATTTATTTTCCTTGAGAAATTTTGGTGAGGATAACATAGTGGTCTAAAGTGGCGGGAGTAAAATGAGAATCCTGTTAGAAGATGAAATTATTATTCTATTCAATTGTTCTGTAGAATCTATAAATATACATTGAAAGACATGAATTTGTAGAGTTCCCATGAACGAATTTTTGAAGGATTCATATGTACACCACATCCACAAGATTTTTCTATTAGAGTATCCTTTTAATGCTCTATCAATGATGTGAAAGGCCAATTATCCCCCCTTTCTATTCATGTTGGATCAATGTTTTGTTGAATCCCAGGCCAAAAAGAGTGTTCTAGGAATAATAACATGTTGAGTCTTGAGATTCTTCCAATACATCCATTTATCCATGTGATAACTACATCCATTAAATCCAATGAATACATAGACTTGGGTTCATGGTCGGTGAATGAAGGTAGAAATGTGGCTACGAGAGAAGGTTTTAAACCTTATATCCACATATTCTCCAATCATTGATTGATTCCCACCAAATTGCTTCATAGAGATATTAGAAAATAGATATTGAAATCTTATTTTCTAAAATACCATCTATTTCATTACATTCTAATAGGAATTTAAATAGTGAAAACATATTGGGAAATATTTCATGCATCGATGCTTGAGAATTAAAACTGATCATGGGGTTTGAAGCCCTTGTCAATTTTAGTGTAATTATTTCATTGAGATAGGTGGGGCTTGGTCAAACAATCCACTGACACTAAGTATTAAAGATAGGTCCAATCTCCCACAACATTCCATCTATCATTGTATCTCTCATTAACCAGTAGACCCTCTATGAATCTTTTGTAACTATATGTTTACATTGTACTAGTATATATATTGTTCTCCTATCTAACATCACTTCTCCCTAAATATTATTTTTTATGACCAACTAATGGAGGGTTGGTAGGACCATCCCCATGAAAATAGGAAAGCATGGGGGCCTGAAGGGATTGGGGAAAAAATCGATCTGGTGGATCCTTGAAAATATTTTTTTGGAAAGCGGGTGATTTATTTTTTTCATCCAATGTTGTTGGGTTATTTTATGAGGATGTTTCCTTCGACATTTGACCCTTAAATAAGGTGTAAATGGGATTTATAAACTCATGTGATACAGTTCATGTGGCTTGATTCACTCTTCCTTCTTCACATGTAAAACCATATTGATCTGCAGCGATAACTAGTGGACCTAGAATTATCATTTTATTTATATTTTTATATTATATATCACATCGAGCCTTGGAAATATTTTTTTGTCACTTTGTTTCTCCACTTCCAAAATAAAGGAATTCATATTATTATTTTATTATAGACAAGATCCATACTAAAATACTGCTTTTATCCCCATACATTTACATTGAACATCATTCTATCGGAGTCTTCCCAATGTACCCAAAGAAGAAGTAAATCATTTTCAGTTTTTCATACTGAATTGAGATCAAGAAGTTTTTTCCCTCTATATTAAGGAATAGAACTATGATAAATTCCTTCACAACATTTATCAAAACCCGAATACAGAAATCAAACAACCAATGAATATGATCTAAATAATCCCATTGCAAAAAATTATTCGATTTGTCCACCGATTTCATGATTAATTTGTTCTATTTATCCTAAAAAAAGATTCCATTAGGTGAAGTTAAATATGGGTTTATTATAAAGATAGGTATACTATATATACCCACCATTTTAAAAAGCCTCCATTAAAATAATTTTGTTATCAAAGGACCACAATATACTTTTAATCACCTTCTTCTTATCCTTTAGAATAAAAAATTCAAAAATGATGAGGCCCAATATTATATATCTTATGGAAACTCCATAATCTAAATCCCATACACATTGAATTATGTTTTAGGTCATTTATATTTAATGATAAATTTATTATAAATTTTATGATGTTGAGGAGATACCTTCGGATGTTTTGATTATAATCCTTATCATTTTTTTCTACTATAGATTATTTTTCCTTCCCTATATATACTCAATTATACAAACATTTTATCTGGTAATTCTCCATTTCTTCATGCCTCTGACCAAATAACAAAAGGGTGTCATCAGATGAGGGTTTGTACTCGGCCACTATATCATATCCATGTTGACATATAAATGTTTTCTTGTTGAAACCCTAGGACTCACCCAATCCATGGAATCCCTATGAGAAACTGTCTACATGTGGTGATTCATTTTTTCTTCATATAAAATTTTAATTATCATTATGCACATAATCAAAAACTAAATTTTGTTTATTTTCATTTATGTATTTATTAGAAATTATTTTCACCACTATAGTTTCATATTTTATCTCCTCTAGTTAATATCTCTAAAAATGGATTATATATATCAAAACTAATTGGAAGTGATAATAATGGTTGTATTATATTAGCGCTAAAAAAATTCAGTGATTAAATGTTATGTTTATCAGTTCATTTTTTAAAAATTGATTAAAGTAAGAACATTATAATATCTTTTTGGTCGCTAATAAATGATGGATTTTATTGTTTTTTCTAAAAGCAATTCAAAATAATTTAATTAATTTAGTCAAATCTATATATTTTTTAATTGTATTTATATATTAAATATTATTTTTATATATAACATTTATATTTATTTATTTATAATCATTGTTAAATATATATATTAATCACCTAAATATGATAATTAACCATATATTATAAGGAATTCGGTAAATTAGATGAAGAGAATGGTTCCACAACACATATCATAAACTGGTTGGGGCATGTCAGTAAATAACGACCCATCCCATTATGCATGGGGGTTATAAACACAAAATATACCATTCATGAATCTTTCATTTATATACGTACACACACACACACACACACATATATATATCTGTTTGTGTGTGTGTGTATGTGTAATCGATAATATTTTACATCAAATAATTTAATGAATTTAAATTATAAAATTAATTTATTATAATTTGGGAAATTAGAAAAAATTATTTTATATTTTAAATAATTCATCGTGATGTTTATGAATTTAATTTAATTTTTTAATTATACATAAAAATTAAAAGAGTTATTAATTAATTATATTTTTAAATACATTAAATAAAATATAAACTTATATAATTAGCATTAATATATCAAAAAATGTTTTTAATATATTTAAATATAATTATTAAAATTACCATATTAAATTTTATACATTTAGAATATTTGATATATCATGAAAAAAATTATACATAATAATATTTTTTATACATTTATATTATATATTAGTTTTAAATAATTTATTTATTATAATAAACAATAATGTTTTTACTTAAATTTAATACATTAAATGATAAATTTTATTTTTATTTTTTTAATATTAATGTATTTATCATAATACAAGTACATTTTATAATTCAACGGATATAAATATTTTCTATTCATTTAAAATATTTTCCTAATTTGATCAATTAAAATTTTAATTTTCACTACTTCTATTAATAATTAATTTGACCTATATATTTATTTTTTCAATTTATAAATTTTATAATATTTACTGACATATATTTACTAATTAGTTATAAATGTTTCTAATATTTTTTGTAATTTAAATTGTTAATATTAATTATTATTTATTTATTATGTTTCAATTTATTTAATATATTTGAAACATGAGTAATGTATTTATTTATATGCATTTTAATTTTTTTATTATTTAATCATTTATTATAAATCATTTTTAATAATTTTTTTATATAATTAAAATTATTGTGAAGCGTCACTCTGATCAACATGATAATGCAATGATCAAGGTCACCACATAACCACAAGTGAACCACTCTATATCCCAAAGGCTGCTGACTAGTGGTAGAATCCTAGTCAATGAAATAAGGAGACAATTATCTTGAATAAGAGTCATAAAAGATATAAAAATATACTAACATATTACAGTACATAAACCTTAGAGTATGCAGATATAGATAAACACAATGTTGTTTTAAATTCCATGTCAAAGTCTTATAACCCTACATTCACTGAACATCCATTGGGTTGAACAAAAATACATAACATAAACACTGACCATACTTGTATAACCATACCTCACTCACCATATCTACTAATATCCTTGAGCTACACTACCATGATCTAGTGAATGTCAATTTTTTAACATGATAGTTGACATATGGTATTCATTTTCATATAGATGTCCATGAAATGTGTTGGAAATATGTCCTAGTAGCAACTCACCAATTTCCCATAATATACACCATCACAAACAAGTATGTGTGGAGAAAATAGGTAAACATGTCACAAATTCATGTTGGAAACTTTGGGCTCGCCAAACCACCACGACTCCTTATGCGTTATGTGAATGTCTGCTAATTGGTAAGCCATAACACCTGATCATAACTACATTGGAACAATAGTCGATTCCACCATGTCACATTTTCCCATATTATTGTATTGATTCCCAACCCATACCTGAATACTCAAGGTTTTTTGGCTTTCAAATCTCCACCTACTTCCTATAGCTACTGTGTGCAATCATACATCGAAATCATTAAACACTAATTTCTCACTCAAGTAAGGGTCCATTGGTCTAATCTCACATTGATTAATGAACTATCCTCTAATGGTAGGTCAATACAATCGTCCAAGAATATAAATCAATTTTGATCATCCTCACTAATAAATACTTACATTATCAAGGGAGGTGACAAGCATAATGACTCATCCTTATAGACATTATGGATGTTACAAGCACACAACCCGTCTCCAAAATTTTGGGGGAGGTTACAAAAACATCAACCAACCCCCACAAACTCTAATGTGGAAATAGTCACATAGAACCATCCATATAGACTCTATGGTGGTTAAAAGAACGCAAAACCATCCCCATATACTATTAATAGGTAACAAGAACATCAATCCTTCCCTGCATACTCTATGGAGGTTAGAAGAATAGTGACACATCCTCACAAACTCTGTGAATGTAACAGGAACGTCATTCAATCCTTAGAGTATATGGGGAGGTCACCTCAAGAACACTATGACACATCAGGTCACACAACTCCGCAGTTGATCGCAGGTCAATAGTTTCCTATGAAATATCCTCTATCAAAACACAACCCACCTCATTTATTAGGGAATATATTTGGTCTTATAGGCCAATCACAGTCTCAAATTATCGATACGATCTCACTCTTCCCACCACTCAGTGTCACGAAAACATGTTTTTTCTTTAAAACACACACCTAAGGGTCTATTGCCTCCCATATTGGTCTCTTATCACTCACAGTCCTTCTAACAAGGAATTTCCCAAACCATATGTTCTATTCCCCCTATAATCCTAAATCCAACTCCTAAAAACACATTCCTACAACATGGTTCTCATCTCATAAATTTTATGTGAGATATATCATCCCTTCACTCAGATTATACACCTCTATAACACCATTTATAGTTTTTATGGATAAATCCTAATCATAATTTTAGTGAATCCACTAACCACCCTCCATAGGTTGTCACTCACTAGGCGGGAGATGAATGGATCACTCACCCATCATAACTAGCTCGAAGCATATTTTATCCATATAAATACCTCTAAAAAACTCATCCTAGGCTACCATGTCTCATATCACACCCCCTGACCTACAAAAGGCCACAGAAGAGATCAAAAACCTACCCATCCCTTGGTGGAACAATCCCTATATGATCATATCTCACTTAATAACTAAATATAACTTATCTACGACATATGTGGCTGAATGATGTCATATATATTATTCATATGGTATCCCAATCCCCTATCCTTTTAAATATTCCTATGAAACATGCATATTGGTGAATAATATTACACAATCACATATATATATTTTTATTAATGAGACATCATCAATCACATTTCCATCATGTTTAATATATTTTGTTAATTTATTTTGTCAAATTGAATAAATAAGGAAATATATAAATTACTCTATTTAATTTACAAATTATTATATTCAAATTATTTCATTATTTACGATTTTCTATATTATGTAAAATTCAATTATTTTTTAAGAATTCATTCATATATCGAAAATATATATACACATTAAATTAAAAAGATATTATCTCTAATCATTGGAACGAATCTAGAAAAATAATTTTTGAATTACAAAAGAGTCAATTCATTTAAGAATTTTATTCTTGTTAATAGTAAATTATAACTACATAATAAAAAAACTATAATTTTAGACTTTAAATTTATTTATATAATATTATAAAATTTTTGAAATAAATTTTTTAAAAAAAATCATCTCTATTTATTAAGTGATTATTGTTATATTTTGAAATACATATTTATCTTATTTAAGAAATTATTTATAATTTTTTTTTAAATAATTATTAAATATAAATTTATTGATTTTTATTATAAAAAAGGACTATTAATAAAAAATCAAATTTGATTTGAATTTATAATTCACTTATAAATCTAATATGTATTTTTGTTAAAAGTTGGAGTTGATGACTAATTTTTTTCATTATAGAAGAAATGACATATTTATATCTCGGAAGAGGGATTCCCATTACATAGACCATAGTCCAAAGTCCACGTATCCCATTACGTGGCCTAATGGACCAATGAATCATCATGTGATATTTAATTAATCAAAACATTGTTATTCAATTTGTACCATTATATTATTAAAATTATTTAACTCCCATTTTAAATAATTATAATAAATGATCAATTTTTTAATCATATAATAATTTAATATAAAAATTTTACCATAAAAATTATCATATATAGTTTTATTTTTAGTTTTTTTATAAACACATAATTTAAGGGCAAATTATTTTGAACTATTTAGAATGATATATTTAGTGGTGTCAATTTATGTTTTGACCAGAGGGATATTAAATAATATTTCAATTTGTTTTCACAGATCAATACATGATTTAATATACCACAATGGAGGAATTGAAGATTTATTAACCCTTTTTCCTTCCATGGTGGGTGATTAAAATCTATTAGACCTTGTAATAATAACGCCTTGACAAATACATTACAGTCGATTTGTATTTTTAAGACGGAGTTTATACTAGGGAGATAGAACAATGGAATATTTGTTTATATTTTTTAATAAATATAATAAGATACATGTTTTGAAAGAATTCCCTATTATTTTGATATTACTATAATTATGATGAATGACATGGTTAATGGGTTTAACATCCCCATTATTTAATTATCACATAATCCTTTCCTGATCCACGTTAAAGGTATCCCATTTTTTGGGATGGAGGTATCAAGATATGCAAGCGATTGGTGATACCATTGTAAAGATTATGGAATTGTATTATTAATATCCAATTAAATTTGGTTATATGGTGTGAATGAGGGCTATGGTGACTATCACATAACCCTTTAAGCGACATTCATTCTTGAAGCTCATAGATTCAATGATATACATGCCTTATTAATTTGAATATATCACACTTCTTTCCTTCTTTTATGGCCTCATAAGTCATTTTGTAATGGATTGTGGAATGAAATAAACATTCTATGTTAGGGAATCTTCTAGTTCAAAATATACTTTTCCTCGATGAAAACTATTGGGGAGTTTTACCCACTTCATAGTAAAAACAATTTATGGATTCAGAAAATATCATCAACTTTACAGATAAATGAATTTTGGAATCCATGGTTATGATAATGTTGGTTGTTATTCCATCCTTTCCAATGGAACAATCGAGTTTGTATTTCCATTATTTGACTGACATAGGATAGTCAGTACCCTTGAATGATGGCCATATCCTCCTAAGGATGGTGGATGAGGGATCACTGGATGAGTATACACGTGATGATAGATATTGGAAATAAAATTATGTTGATAATTTATCCGACATAAAGAATGTTAATAATTATTTTGAATACTATAAAATTGGAAATTTCCCAAACCATAAGGGGTTTAACCATGCAATGGAATTACTAAATGAAATAAAAATTTTCACACGCCAATGTATCGTGCTACCTAATGTGGGTGGTTTGAATTTCACTTTTCCAGGTGAGGAGGCACTACTGAGATTTCCTACCTTGATGAAGGTTATTCCATATCTAGAATAATGTAATCCTAGCCTAAAATAGTTTGAACATTGACACAATGCAACATTGAAGTAGGTGAATAATAATATAACTAATATGAAACACATAAAAAATAAAATTTCACGAAATAATTGAATTCATGGTGGGTATGAAAATGAATTTCCAATAGGTTATCAGAAATGGTCAAAGCTATCGAAGGGTGGTGGTCTGAATTACCGGACAGGGGAAGAGGATAGTTTTGACTATCCATTAACAGTGCATTCAAATGATTCTACTAGAACTATCAAGATATGGGAAATACTTGATTAGTTTATATGATCCGTCCATGGGACTCCTTGTATATACCGTATATGGTATTTATGAATGAAATTGTGATGAAACTAATGTACTAGAGAGGGATTTTATTGAAATTTAGGGTTAAAACTAGTTCTTGTTTGGAATTTCAGGTTATAAATGTGTATTTTTCCTCATTTAGGAAGATTAATTCAAATCTCTAATGGATATATTCTCTGAAAACAATACAATATTTTCTATTTTCCAACATTAGGAAACCGAATTGACCTTCATTAGGATTAATAGATTGTTATGTTCAAGTGAAAAGTAGAGATATTATGAAATGATTAAATATACTAGAAATTTTCATCAATTTACCATTACAATTATTTGGGATTTTAATGAGATCCTTTAACACCATGGGAAGTGAAAAAAATTATAAGTTAAATTTTTTTACATGGAACAATTTTTGGATGTAATACTTCACTCTAGTCTCTCAGATCTATGTTTCTCATGTAGTCTATTTACTTAGTTCCATGGATGTGACATTGCTTCTAGATTATTAGAATGGATAAAAAGATTAGTGTCATAAATAAAATTAGAATTTTTGTTCCATAGGTATGGGGTCTCCATCTTCCCACTAGTCTCATTTAATCATTTTACAAATTTTCACAAGTTATAGGTGGTATCCCAATGGGAAAGGCCACTATAGGGATTCCTATTTTAGTTCATTTTGATTCATAATAGTAACTATAGGGATGTTGTTGAATGAAATTTTTCTAACTCTCAATAAAATTTCTAGGATAAAAATATAATGGTGGCCGCAAAGCTACAATGATGGAGTCAACAATATTATAAGAACATTGATATGATTATTAATTGTATTGTGAAAGAGCTGAAGATATGTTATGATGAATCAAATTCAAATATTTCCTTCCAAGAGGCCTTTACTCTATAAAATAGGGTTGAAAATTTGTTTAGATACAAATACAAACATTAGTTTATCATATAAAGAGTGGATTTCATAAAACATGGTTATAATAATACTAACCAATTTCATCAAAATGTTTCATTTTTGAGAATAATGAAATTAACATAAAATTTTATATAGGGAATATAGGTTTCACATACGATTGGGTTGAGAGATGGCAGTTGATTAAGACCATTTATAGATATCTCTTTTTTTCTTAGTGTGTCACCCATATAGTATCTCCACTGTTTTATTGAGAAAAATATATAATGTAAATGACTTTGGAACATAATTAATAAATTTATAGGAAGTAAATTATCACTTATATTGAGATAATTCATTCAAAAATGGATCATGTTCTTGATGGATTTAATGCCTTGTTCTTTAATATGATTTGGAATATCTATCACACTAATTCATAGTTTATGAGTTGGTTCTACATGTATGGAAATTTAAAATGAAGGTATCACTTTTTTATCAAAAAAATCACTAGCATAGTGAAAATATCAAATTTTATTCCTATTAGGTTATTTAATGTGGTTTACTAGATTTTATTGACAACATCATTATATCTATTAATATTAGATAACTTTTGTTCCGATGTGACTTATTATAGAATACACCATTATTTCTCATAAAATATAACATTCTATAAAAACGCATTTCAATTTTAAAAGGATGAGATGGAAATGAAATTTGATGTGAAAAAATATTATGATATTGTGGAATGTGATTTCATGGGAGGTGTAATGTGGAATCATTGTTGTGACCCAAAATAGATGAAAGTGATCTTGATATATGTCACCATTGTTTCCTTCAGCATCACGGTCAGGTTTATATGTATATATAATCAGTCTAGAACTCATATATAACAACATAAAAATTACAAAGTATACACTTCCTCTTAGTATGCATTTTCTTTTTAAAATATAAACCTTTAAAATGAAACAAGGTTCATTTCCTTTTTAAACATCAAAAAATTTATTTGATCTCATCTTGGTATCAATTCTTTTTTAGATCCTATGAATGATATTTGAAACATGGGAATAACATAAAAATATTTTTATAGTCTACAAAATAAGAAAAACAAATATTCATGCCAAAATAAGTAAACAATGAATACAATATCATAAAGTAATTATTTTCACCTTAATGAAGTATTAAATTCTCATTTCAAAATATAAGATAATTTCATACCCTTATTGTTAATTAGATGATTACAATAATCCCATTTAATGAAATATAAAACATTAAAGGAAACATGGGACATAAACATACTGAAATGGAATCACCATACAATCGACTTCAACACATATCACTAAATGAAATAGCCATACAGCTAACATCTTAATGAAATGGATTGGAGGTTATAACATAACCAACCATCCATGGGTTATCCAGAAACCAAACGTATTTGGATTATCACACACATATCTGTCCTTGGATTATCATGTAACAACCCATCAATGTACAAAATACAATTATATAATTACAACACATAAACGATTTTAATTATCAACATTTCACTAATAAAATTTCATTTTCAATCACAAGAATTAATATCAAGATATTTAAATAGTAAACCCTCTTTCAAAACCAGTTCAATACAAAAAACACTAAAAAATTATAAGCTCTTTTTTTCCATTTAAAACATAAAACATTATAGAGGAAGCCAATTATAAAATAACAGTTATGGCGGAAGAGAAGTTATTCTTTCCGCATATGTTAAAAATCATTCCATTGTTGTTTTGAAAAGAAGGTATAATGCTTTGTATAAAAATATTATTTTTTAAAACATTTTAATTAATTAATATTAAATGGGTTTTATTATATACCTTACAAATTAATGTGTTGTATAACATCAAAATATGCCTCAATGAATAGAGATTGAGGCAAACTCCCCTACCATGAGTTCGATTCATCACACAAGTTCCTTTTTCTTCTTGAATAATAAACATAGGCTAATTTATACATTCTTCTAAAACTATTTCAATTTTATTATTCATTTTATATAACATATTAACATTTTATGAAAAATACCCAACTAATTATGTTCAAATTGGATATTTTGTTGACCTTTAGTACTCTAGTGGAAAATGAACATTGTTTAAGGTCACTTTTCCATGTGATCACAAGTCCCTAATCTCTAGAATAATATTTATGATATCATTATCATTTTTATAAATAAATTATACTTTCAAATAAAAACACGATTTGTGGTTAGTAAAAATTAACAATGTTATATTCATGGAGATGGTAAGTCATATGTACACATGTGTAACATCATTATTTGTCATTGATCATTATAGAATTAAGCAGATGATTATTTAATCTTTAAATTATGAAAATATCCATATTAATATCACGTTAATCATTTATATATACTTATTTATATCATATAACTGATAAAATGAATAATAGTGAGGAACAACACTTCGTGGAGGTGAGAGTTCATACGTACGCATGAACAACATTATCAATTTTATACGAATGAATGTAAGAATGTAATTTATATATTATTATGTTATAATTATTAATATTTCATTAATAACAAATATTATCATTAATTTAATTATTATAACCAATAATGGGAGATGTTTATGGAAAAAATTTTGATTGGTTCGTGGTGGTGATTGTCTAAAAATTCACACGAATGATTAATTACCTTTCTATTTAGAATAAGTGGAGATGTATTTAGGTTATTACATTAACAGAATAACATATCAAAATATTTAGGATATTTACGTTATTATATCATTGTGGTTGAAGGATATTTTGTTGAAGTGGAATAATAATTAAAATATAAATACTTCAATAAACTCATACAACTTCTTCGGTTGATTTATATTAAAGAACAAATAGAAAACTCTAAAGAGGTTGTTATGCCTAAAATAAGTATTTAATAATATTTATTGGTATTCTAGGAAGGGTTTTAGGAATATTTTTGATGAACTAAAAGGCATTGTATGTGTGGTTATTTGATAATAGTGGGTAACTTTTTACAGAAGAGGGGTGGAGCACCCGTAGAAACTCTTAAAATATTAAATTAAAATAAATTCAATTTCGATTAAAAATAATTCCAAACCCATTTATGTAGAATATATAATTACTTTGGTCTGAATCCATGAAATCCATCAAAAATTAGACAGGTTTTCACATTTTTCAACCTTATAATTTTTTAACCCCTATTAACTCTTTACATTTTATCAAATAATTTACAATAATACGGTTAAAAGAATTATAAAACCATTACAAAATCTAAATAAAGATTAATTAATGTATGTTTTGTAAAATTATTAACATTTTCGGAGAATTTTATAGGTTTTATATTTTTTTAGAAATTATTAAAAAAATTTACATTTTAAAATATGAATTATGTCAATTTTAAAACTTCTAATTATATAAATTTTTGAAATTTTAATAACATCAGTATTCCTTAAAATAAATATATTAAATCAATAATAACAGGTGATATTCATTCATAATGTTCACGTATGTTACAAAATGTTGAAAATTGTATGTATTAATTATTAATAATATCATTTATTTAATTATTCTTTTAATAAATCTATTATTGCATCATAATTGTGTTAAAAATAAATTTAATTATTTGATATCAAAAATTTATAAATAAAACTCAATGATTTAGGTAAAACTGTTTTATTAAAAAAGAACATGTTTAAGATAGTTTTGCCTTTAATTTAAATTAAATATTATAAATGTCATAATCACACCTAAGTGGCTTAAAAATGGCAATATTTCGTCTCAATGGTTGTATTCATATGACTTAACTCATTAAATAATATTAGGACAAGTTTTCTGGTAGTTTTATATTATTCAAATATAATTTTTAAATTTATTTAACAGATTTACCCTTTAATAGTGGTAAATAAAATAATAATTTTATTTTTCGCAAAAAAAACTATTTTTATCTTATTAAAAAAAATTTAAACTGATTAAAAATATGTATTTTATTATTTAAAAATTTAATACACAAATGTGTAAAAATGAAATATAAAAATTAATCCCATTGTCGCATTTAGAAAACGGGTTTTTTAAAAAAAAAATATTAAAATATTGACATGATTTTATATAAAATTTCAATGTTAAATTACTTCCACTTATCATAATTTCATTAAATGATACAAAATATAATTATATTTTAGAAGAAATTAAATTTATAATCTAACAATACAAATAAATTAAGCAAAAATGCAATTTTATTTTAAAATGCATTATTTTTCACTATTAATTAAAATATTAATTTCGTCAAAAAAATAACAAAATATCATCCAAAGTATATTTTTATGTATCTATTGGTATGAACAGTTTACTTTATCAAAAATAATATATAAAACCTAAAAAACTAGATTTATAATGGAAATCCATGAAATGGTGTTAAAACTGCATTTTTAGAAAAATATTCTTATTATTTGTAAAATTTAATGTGTTATTATATAATGTATATAAAACATATAACATGATTAAACATTAAATTGAACATATTTCATATATTTTTCATTAATAAAATCAATTTTTTTAATTTTATAATCTCAATTATTTTTCATTTTAACAGTTCTCTAGAAAAACACATCCTTTGTATTCAATTGGCCTTTATTGAATTTAAAATTTATATTGGTAACCAGTGAATAATTTTTTAAACATGTGTAAGCCATATATTCATAATTTGGTTAATAATTTTTATTCCAAGAAATATAATGGCTAGGCCATAACTATCATATTAAATAATAATATTAAGTTGTTCCTTTTTTTAAAATGTGGAATATAATGTATGATATTAAACATAGTGTTTGCTTTTAAAAACTCTTGTTGTTACATTATGCCCCACTTTAGAAATTGGATCCTCAAAATATTAAATTCGTCTTCGTATATATTTTATCAATTTTCAAAATACATTTATTGTAATCCTACTTCAGAAAAGGGGTTAACAAAACATCCACATTAAAAGAAAGAAAAAAGGTACAAATGTCGCCTTAGATGACCCATATAAGGATTCTATGTAAGGAAACATGAATAATGAAGAAAAACTAACTATCCAATTATGTTAGAGAGTGAATGAAATCATCATCAAGAGAAAGATAAAGTTTCATCCATTTATAGAATTCCACCACAAACAAATATTTTTCTATAATCGATGAGTATTTAAGATGACATGGTTAGACCTGAAGCACTGGAATAAAAATCTTGGGAATCACAACAACCATAAAAGTTGATTTATATATCTCGTATGTCTTTACATAATCGCAAAAAAACGAAATTTTGAGTACCAGATCATATAATTCCGCCAAAAATAATAATCCTTCATAAGGAAAAAGACTATTTTTAATCTACACAATTCAACATTAATACCCTAGTTTACTTAGACCATTCAACCAAATAATATCTTTAAAATTCCAAAAAAAATCAATGTAGGATTGAAACCGAAAATTTTGATGAATTTGATCATATAGTCTTCCAGGATATGTTTTACCATTTTATATATAAATCAGTCTTAATGTATCAGACAAAAAATTAATTTTCTAATCACGCATTCTCCTTGATAGGTTAATCATTTCCATAAATAATCCTAAAAGTTATAAGTCCATGTTAAAAAATAATAGATTCTTCCAAAATATGAATAAAACATTATTCCTCTGTTAAAATACCATAGTATTCTATATTACATTTTCATATAGGTTTCCCAAAATAGTTTACATCTTCTGAAATAACATTAATCACTTAATCTGCTAATCATTTTCCAATATCATGGTTATTTTTCGCATAAAAAATATAACTCCCAAATAAACTTATTAATAATCCATAAAATAAATTTATTAAAAATTAAAATTCATACTATCTTGGGACTTCATGTAGGCCAGTGGTAGTTAATGCACTATTGTATCCCTTTGGTTGTGGGTTTGATTTCCATAGCCTTTTCGGACTTGATAGGTAGTCACCCATCCTGTGGGTTATACATTTTCTAAAACTATATAATATTTATAAAATTATTAAAAAATAAGATAATTTCCTCAACAATAACCATAACCTTTTTAACCTCAAATGTTATCTGATGACATTTATTTTTAATTAGAAAATTTAGATACCCTTAATCACCTAAAAAATAAAACATCATATAAACCCTAAAAGGTATACCGTTACTTTTATTATAATATCAGTAGAATAAATGATAATTTATCCATGAGCAACATTTTTACATAACAAACTTCATGGTTACACATACTACAAAAATTCCTCCAATGTAATCCCATCATAAAAAAAGTATTACTACATTTAAACATTTCATCATATTATAATCTAGGATTACATTTGAATCACATATATGGTGGCTTCTTAATAATTATGTCTTCTTCATGATGTTTGAACAATGATTTCCCATCTTATTCCTTATTAATTATTTATATTAATAGTTAATTTTCAGTTTCTTCATTTTCAATTGGAATGTAATTAGTTATTTCTAAACATATATTTATAGGTTCTTCCAGATCCCATTCAGGAACCATATTCTAAGAAAATTGGTTTTGATAATTACAACACTCCTAAAATTTGAAATATTCAATTGATATCTCAAAAAAAACTTATTTCCCATTATTAGAGTCAACTGAAGGCTCCCTTTCTTCTTTATATGGTTATTTCTTTAAGACATTTGTTACCACATCTATAACACTTTTCTGTCTCTATGAAACATTTTTCAAGGTGTTTCTTTTGACATACTTGACAAATATGAGGATGAATATACATATCATTATAATTATTATGTGAACTTCCATAGGGATATATTTCTCTCATTTAGGATGCATCAGAAAAATCACCAATTTTCAAGAGGCTAATCATGACTAAAGATAGTTGGTTTAGAATAACGATAAGAGTTCTAATTGCTTCTAACATTTCAATTGTTTTCACTTTAAATGAACCACATCATTTTCCTTCTCATCCATTTATACATTGGTTCCATATGGACTTTTACTTAATACATAATTGTTACTCTGAGTATATCAACAAATTCATTATATAGTATTTTATGAGGAAGATAAACACTACTATATACATAGCCATGTTATCTAAAACTCATTCAATTTATCTAAAATTACTATGACTTTTTCTAATATTATAACCATTGAAGATATATACCACTTTTCAATTATGATTGAATAACTCCAAAACCTGTAATGTTATATAAATTGACCTTTAATAACAACTATAAGGACCCATACTAAATCATTACATAATCATGATTTAATTCATTAATTTGATGTTATTTAAAATTGAAGACCTTTTACTGTTTATATATTTATATAATTGATAATAAATTATCTATAATAGCATAAAATTTACAAATTAAACATTGTACTCAATATCCAATATTTTCATAAAACAATTTTTTTTAGATAATCATGGTCTTTTTTAATGTTTAAACATCTTAACTTTTCCATGATCTTATCCTCGAATCTATTCTTATTTAAATCCTATGAAAACCATTTCGTAACATGGAATGAGCATAAAATTTTCATTAAGGGATATATAAAAATGGAAAACTATTAGTCTTTATAAAACAAGTAATCTAAGAATATTTATCATAAAGTAATACTTTTAACCATTATAAAATAGTACATAATCTTCATGGAATATAAGATAATTTCATGCAATTTTTGTAACAAAAATATTGCAACTAAATATATAGAAATACACCTATAGCATATAATGGTAAAATGGGATATAATGATAGTATAATGGAATATCCATATGGTCAACTTCCACCCATATTAATTCATTTAATAGCTATTTGATTGACTTCCATACCCAATTCAATAAATTTTATAACGTAACCACCGATCATTAATTACCATGGAACCTCTCATCATTGGATTATCTCTTAACCACCCATATTTTTTTATCATATAATCACAAATCAAATTTCCTTGTACCATTATATAATAATAACATAAAAAACAATGCAGTTATTAATATTTCAATAATAAAATATCATTTTCAATCATAAGAAATCAATTACAAATGTTGAAATAATCAATCCACACTCATGAAAATTCAATTATAAAAACCAAAAAATTGAATAAGTTATTTCGTTTACTTTTAATAAAATTATGTCTTATAGTGAAATCCAAATATCAGGTACTAGATACCATAGTGGAGAAGTCCTTATCACAACATTCGTTTAAAACCCATTTCATTTTTTTAAAAAGAAGGTAAAATGATTCACATAAAAATATTCATTTTTAAATCCTAAAATTAATTTATAGTAAAATGGGTTTATTAAACAACTTAAAAAATAAGGTTGTATATAACATAAAAATATGCCATAATGAAAGGAGATTGAGATGACGTCCCTTTCCATGAGTTGTATTCGTCACGTTTGATCCATATTCATCATGAATAATAAGCATTGTTTAATTTCTACTTTCATCATAAAATTTTAATGTTTATTATTCCTCTTATATAAATTATTACAATTTTATATAAATAAAATAATTTTATATGTTCTTATCGTACATTTTGTCGATATTTAGAACATGAGTATAAAATGAACACGGTTTAATTTCACTAGAACATGTGGTCATCAAAACATCATCTCAAGAATAGTATTCATGAAATAATATTCATTTATATATGAATATTATAAATTTAAATTAATCCATGAAGTGTGGTTATGAAAAATGATGAATTTTATATTCATAAAGATGGAAAGTTGTACGTACGTATATATAGGGTCCTAATTTTTCATGGATCATTATGAATGTAAATTAATTATTATTTCATCCTTTTTATAATTATAACATCATCAATAATATCATATTAATAGTTTAAATATACTTATATTTAACATAAAAGTGATATAATGAATAAAAACAAATCACAACACTTCGTGGTGGTGATATCTCAAACATACATATTAACGCCATAATCATTTTTATACGTGAGAAATTAATAATGTAATTGATATATTATTATAATATATTGATTAATATTTCATGAATATCACATATTAATATTAATTAAATTATTATAAACATTCAATATATATGGTTATGGAAAATAGATTAGATCGATTTGTGGAGGTGATAGTTCACACATATGCATTGATTATTTATTCAATTTCAATATAATAGAAGTGAAGATAGATTTTGGTGATGATATTAAAATATTAAAAAATATGTATATTGAGGATAGTTGATTTATTATAACATCATGATAGTAGGAGATGTGAATTATGTTGTAGAAGATATAAAAATGATATATTTAAAGAAAATAATACATCTTATTTGGTTTATCACCTTTGAATAACACCTTGACACCTATAAAAATTCTATTGTGGCTAAAATAAGGATTCAAGAATTGGTGAGGGGATTATAGAAAGGATATTGGTATGTTCTTTGAAGAAGCTAAAGGCTTTTTATATGTGATTAATAAATAAGAGGGGGAACCTTTTTATAGGATAGGATATGTGAACCCTTGGAAACCCTTAAAATATTAAATAATTATAAATTCCATTCCAGTTCCAAATGGTCCAAATGAAATTTATTTAAAATATAATATTATTATGGGTAAAATAATAATATTCAAATAAAAATTAGAAATGTTTTAATATTTATTTAATCCATATAATTTTTTTTAAACCATTTTAACTCTTACTATTTTATCAAGTAAGTTAAACATAAGGAAATAATTAAAAAATCATGCCAAAATTCTAATTAATTAGTAATTATTAGAATTTTAAGATATATAATAACCATTGATAATATTCATTTTTTGGAATTTTATTTCATGTAATTAATATTTAATATTTTAAAATATTAACTATGTCAATTTTGAAACTATTCACTAGATGTCTTTTATAATATATTGTTTCATGTTTATTCTTTTGAATAAAATACATTAGATAAATATTAACATTTTATAGTCGTCCATTAAATTATTGGATGGCATAATATATTTAAAATTAAATTTATGTTAATATTTTTAATATCAATTTTTATTCGTCCTTTAAAAAACATATTATTACATTATCATTGTGTCATTATATATTTTAATTTTTTAATGTATAAAAATAATAAATAAAACACCACGATATCATCATTAATATAATATTTTAGTTTTTGAAAATTTATTTATCTTAAGTGTAGAAATAATATTTATAAATTAATTTCATTTTCAATATTTGAAAAGGATTATTTAAAATTTAAAAACCATCAAAAAATTTACATGTTTTTATATCTAATTTAATATTAAATTACTTCCAACAATAAAAATTGGATTAAATTATATAATAAAAATATAAATATAATTTCAAAAAAATTCAAATTATAATTTAAAAATATAAATAAATTATAAGAAAATTTAGTTTTGAATTAAAATTCATTATTTTCACAATTCATTAAAATATGAATTTTATCATTAAAATATAAAAATTTAATCCAAATCAAATTTTTATGTCTTGATTCAAAATCATAATTTAATATTTTCATATATGACTTATATAAGGGAAAATCTATATTTAAAAATTGTTCTCCACCAATAGGAGATCAAAAAATTAGTCAAATACTTCTTTTCCATAAAATTGAATTTTGTCTTATATAATGTATATAAGACATTTATAATGATTTTTAAAATTAAATTGAATATATTTAATATATATTGAAATAAAAAAAATGAAAATATAGATTTTTATTATTTTATAAACTAACATATTTTTCAGTTAAATAAATTTTTCTAAAAAATGTATCATATATATTCAATTGGAAATTATTTTATTCAATATTTAATTTTTTAACGAATGAAAAATTGTATAAATATGTTTAAAAAGATATTTTATTATTTTAATTTATCATTTTTATTCACACCATTCTAATGGATATTTTATAAAATCATACTAAATAATAATATTAAGTTATTCAATTAAGCTAAATGCACCGTATCATGTACATTGTTGAACATAGTTTTTCCTTTTAAAAACTCGAAATGTTACATTCTTCCACACCTCCTTTTATATATTGTGTCCTTGAAATTTGAATTTGGGCTTACTATCTAAGTAGTGAATTTTAAAAATAACATTATTTCAATCCCAAATTGATAAAACTTTTTACAAAACATCAACTTTAAAAGAATGAAAAGAAACACCAAAGGTCACCTAAGATAACACATACTAGGATTCCATGTAAGAAGTCATAGATATAAAAGAAAAACAAACTATCATGTTCTAAGAAATATTGATAAGAAACATGATTAGGATAATGTTAAAAATAAAAAAATATAGATTTTTGATTGGTTAAAAGTTCATTGATTCCATAGTAAAAAAAATAAATGAATTTTTTTTGTTTTATTAATATTTTAATAACGTTAGGTATTAATTTAATATATATAATATGGACATAAGGAAATATAATTACTTTACATGTTGTGTTTCATCCATTAATTTAATTCCACAACAAAATCTACTTTTTCTCCAATTGATGAGTATTTAAGAAGTCTTAGTCACACCTGAAGCACTAGAATCAATATCTATGTAATCACATAATACATAATAGATGATCTATATATTTCCCCTATCATTAATAATTAACCAAAACCAAAATGGATAGTATGATATCTAATAATTCCACCAAAAAAATAGTCCATTATAATGAGAATCACTACTTTTATTATCCAAAATTCAATAGTAATACCTATGTTATCCATAAACCATTGAACCAAAAAATATCCTTAAAATTAGCCAAAATAATACAAACATTGGTTGAAAAGAAAAATTCAGACGGATTTGATCATAGAGTCTTCCAGGACATGTTTTAACATTTTTATCCATAAATCATTGTTAATGACTCATTTCATAATATAAATTATTAATCACATATTCTAACTCATATGGTAATAAATTCCATAAATAACCCAAATCACTATATGTCCATGATTAAAAATTAGATGTTATTCCAAAATATAATACAACAATTAATGCTTCATTAAAATCCCATAGTATTATATTTACTATGATCATATAAGGGTCTCAAAATGGTGAAATTCATATAAATTAACATTATTCACTTAATCACCAAATCATTTTCAAACCAAATGTTTATATATCCCATACTATATAGGTCTCCCAAATAAACTTATTATTAATTCATAAAATCATTATTCTAAAATGAAAAAGAGCCTCCAATAAAAATTATTCATATTTGTGTTTCATCAGATATTACTATTTGTTTGATTGTGTGATGGTTCTTATACTTTAAGATTATTAGAAATTAATGTGAAGACTTTTTGACCTAAATTTACTCACCAAAACTGTGATTCCAAATTTTTTTGGGATGTATGGTATTTTTGGTGTGTCATGAATGAAATATTTTTTATATATTATTCATTTAACGATATATATATTCCATACTTATGGATATTGATAACTTTTCCCTCTTATTGAAATATAATTATCTCATTTAATTCCATGTCAATACTGTAATGATTAGTTTATATCATTTAGTCAATAAACTATGTATGAGAATATATGTTGATGAAATAAAGAAATAACAGTATTAATAATATAAGGAGATAAAGGGGTTTTATTAAACAATGGGAGTCATATGTGGTTATCAACATTGTGTCATTATATTCATTCTTTTAGGGTCATTGAATCATTTCTAGATTGAAATCGAGGTCTTTAGGAAATCTCACCTAATTAAATAGAGAATTAATATTAGAGAGTCCCAAACTTCTAGTTTTCATTGATCTCAAATATATTCTATTTGAATTTATTTAAAAATATAACTATTATTCACAAGGAAGATAACTAATTTAATTTAGTAGTAAATGATCACATAAATTAAATAAATATTTATTCATTAATAATTTTTTCAATTATGAAGATATTTAATACATAAAGTAACTTTATTTATTAAAAAGTTAATAAAAATTTATATTCAATATATTATGAATAGAATATCTATTTATGAATAAATATGTATTAATTTATTCATTAACTGTAGATGATGATGAATGGAACAATATCGTTTTGGGATATACATATAAATTTGTATGTTGATAAATAATATTTTTCATTACCCAATTTTCAAAAAAAAATTATCACAATAATAATAATAATATTTTATTTAGTTAGTTAAGATAGTGTTATTATATTATTTAATGGCCATTGTGTATGTAAATAAATTTTTTAACCTGAAATATAACTTTATAAAAAGATCATTATGTTTACTAAGTTGGGTAAATTGGGAATTGATAATAAATACAGGTAATTTAATTCTTTCCAAATTCCTATTTCTCAAATATTTTCAACAATGAAAAGAACTCCTTTATGCTCGATGGATCTGGAAGTGATCAAGATGAACAACATAATATGAATGATTCAAAATACTGGAAACCGACAATGTATTGGTATAGTTCAATGGTTAAATGACCATATGTGCACAACCATTATAGTTGATCAAATTTTGGTTCTTCTTAAATAATGTTGTAAATGTGAAAATGGGTATCAAATGATCAACATGTTCTTCAAATAATGTTCTATAGATGAGGCATTCATTCCTCAGATATAATTTTATTTAATTATAAATTAAATATGAAATATATCATGTCTTTGTTCCGGGGATTCTATGTCAATATTTTATTGAAAAATTTCATCGGTCATTATATTTACATCATTCACAATTGGGAAAAAATCTATATATTTTGATAAAATACATAATTTTTAATCACACAAAAATTAGATCAACTATTTACAAAACCTCCATTTATAATATTAAAATTGAATATTGATCATAGTGATAAATCCTAGAATCATATTGATACTTAATTGATTCGTATGGATAAAAAATGATTAGAGGGCTGTTTTTTATATATTCATGTCAATTTGGTAACAATTTCATGCTATCAACACATTGATTGGTGACATATAATTTTTTTAAAACCAAAAATTTTATAAGGTTCATTGGATCATACTAATCAAAGTTGGAATCAGATTCACATACAGTCAATTAATATAAATAAAAAAAGTCCCAAGGTTTATTCTCATACAACTAATTGAAAATAATTAGTGGTATTCTTTTTTTCACCCCTTTTAGTGGAATTTTAAATTTCATAAAAATGTCTAAGTGAAACAAAAATTATAAACATTCAAATAAAAAAAATTGTTCTCTACAAAATATAAATGAAATTAAAGGCATAATTTTAAATCACCTCTTCATGATTTCACCAAACAATATGTCTCCAAGTACTCATCCCACTTATTTCAAGATAAATAAACTTCTTATTCTGAATACATATTTTATCCGAATTCGTGGTGGTACTTGAAAAATATAGACAAACAAATCTTAATAGATATTTCAAAAAAAAGTGTAGTTAAAATTAGAAATAAAACATTGTGCATAATAGGTTAATGATTGAATATATTATATATTATAAAATTAATATTTTAATATCCATAATAATTTTCATTATTTTATTGAAAACACTACATAATAATTAAGAAGATAAATATTTATATTGATATGTGTTTTTATAGTGAAATATTATTATCTGTAACATAATATGTATCCTTGTGTAAAAATACATAGCATTATTTTTCTCAAACCCTATCCACATTCCACGATTTATCGATAAATAAAGATAACACAATATTAACAGTATTCTCAATACAAAATAACAAAAAATAATAATTAATTGTTTATCTATAAAATTTTTACCATAGTGCATTAAGAAATCACAAATGACATCATGTGAGGTTGAATTTTATTATTTCTGTGAATAGAATCAATGTAAAAATACTTCACAGTATTCAAGTTGACTATAATGATCATACAGTCCCCATGAAAATCATGAATGAATATGTAATTAAAATAATAATAAATATATTTAACATAATTATATTATATTGTATTACTCCTATATTATAGGCATGTAGTAGATCATATCTGCAATATTTTTTAGTTCTTATCCTTTTTCTTGTTTATCTATTTTGTTAAAAATTATTATTTATCTAATTCTTATTTCTATAGAAACAATATCCTGATTAATGAGTCTGAATTATTCTTTATACGTTTTTTCATTTCTATAGTAGTTTTATATAAACTTATATAATATATGAATAGTTTTTAAAATTAATTTACTTAATTGATAAATTATTTAAAAAACAATTTATCAAACTATAACTCATGTATACAATCATAATTGAGAAGATCAGGCATTCATTCTAGAGAATATTGTTAAAACTCTTAAGGAAAATTGTGTATATAATCACCACTCCATCCATTTGATAGTAAAATTAAATGTATTTCAAATTTTTTTCTTTTAATGTTGTATCTAAAATAAAATGTATGGTTATTATATACTGCATTGGAATTGTGGGCGTAAATGTTTTCTATAATGGTCCTTCTGATTTTTCAATTGATCCACTATATGGTTTTGGGTTTGAAATTTTTTTCCCATATCTTTATCCATTTAAAATAGAATGATTCATTTTTTAAATTCTTCAAAAATAAATCCCACTTTAGTAAAATTTATCAAACCCATCATATAGAGATCAAAAGTATCTGGTGGCTCTTTCGTGTACGATTGAAAAATTTACTTGATTTATTCATTTTAATTTTTTGTGGGTTTCATATTTCCTTCATGGAGATCACTGTACAATGGATTTAATAAAGATCACTACTTGTTATAAATGTTGTTGGACTATAAAAAACCTTTCAGTGGTAACAATGTGAAATAAGATATGGATTCAAGAAATAATTTTTGGAAAGGGCGAAGAAAACTGAAAACTATGGTCTATTTTGAATTCTACAACTTCGGTTTTAAAAAGTAATTTTCCTTATATAGTTGGGATGTGTAAAGGTAACAATATCTATATCCTTACAAATATGTGATATGTAAGGGTATATAAGGCTTTACCCTAATGAAATTTTATTTTTGTAAGGGTTATATGGGCATTCCAATATTTACATCAGTTTGTGTAAAGATCACGTGAATCTACCCTCATGCGTAAATGTGTTATGTATGGTTATGTGATATTGTTTTCAATACATATAATGGTAACCAAGGTTGAACCCTTATTCATTTGAGTTTTGTAAGCATACCCTGGGTATTACACTTACATGAGTGGTCACGTAATTGTAACATGTCGCTTCCCTATACATAATGTGGATAAAATAAGTTTAATACAAGATACCCTTACACCAGAAAAGAATTTTATTAGCTATATAATAGTAAATGGATTCTGCGTAAAGGTAGTTGAAGTTACTCGACATTGTATAAAGGTAACCAGTTTGCGGCCATTTTACCATAGTTCTAGAAGTCCTATATAAAGATAAAGTATTTTACATTAATATAAGTATACCTCAATGCATAAGGGTATGAGAAATGTTATTGTTTTTTATAAAATAATATAATATGGTTTTAATGGTTTAGATAATGTTTAAAAATAATTAAAATGGTATTTTAGGAATATTAAATTTGTAAGGGGTTTATAAATTTTTTCTTTAATTTAAATTGGTTCATAATTAAATAATTAAATGTTAATGATTCATTTATTTTACAGAAATATAATATTTTATTATTGTAATAATATTTTATCCAAATTACATGGAATGAATTATAATAAAAAATTAAAATTTTTTATTTTGAAATAATATTTTATGATTTATAATGGATTATAAATTATGAAATATAGAAAAAAAATTAAATTATTAAATCAAAATTTACAATTTTCATAATTAATTATTTTTAATTGTTCAAAATTAAATGGATAAATATTTGTATATTATTTAAAGCATATAATAAATTTTTTCTATATTAATATTCTCAAGGAAAAAATATTTATTAAGTATATTATATTTGGATTGTGTAAAACGTTATCATAATTGAAGCTAAATTATAATTAGTTAAAATTCATATAATATCATATATTTAAAAATGAAATTTCATATATGAATAAATATGATTTATTTTATATTTAAATGAATAAAAAATCATTATATTAAAAATTATTGAATGCCTATAATTTTAATTCATAAATTATAAAATTTTTGTAGTTCAATTTTATTAAATATTTATTCATAATTTTTTATGTAATGTTTAAATATTTTTATTGTTCAATTATATAATATTTATAAAATTTTATATTCATGTTTCAAATTTTTTTTAAGAATTTTTAATACAATGTATGATTTAGTTTAAAATTTTGAACTACATTTAGGATATATCCTTACATTATATGCTACGATTGACTCTATAATGATTTTAATTTTTTATATACCTTAAACACATATTTAAATTGAAGTTATTTTCTGGAACATAGATTTTGAGTATTGTTTCATCATATTTTTTTTAGAGTTTTGATGATTTTGATATAATCTTGAGTAAATTTTCCCTGGGTAGAGGGACTTGGGTTCAGAAAAACAAGTTAACTAGAGGCCTATTTCTTGCCTTGAAAATTCATTATTGTTAGCCCTCTGTGACTATTGGATAACTCATGTGGATAATTTAAATATCATATCATAATATTCCTTTAAATGTTGTGTTTATATACCATATCAGTATGATATATCCAGACATGTATGAAGATTTTTGGTTTTTAATTTTTGTCGAGTAACACAATATTATGGGTCATGTAAATGGTCACACATCAATATCGGTTAATCATATTTATCTGGCAGAGGGAATTAGATTCCAAAAAAAATTTATAAAAATATGTATATTGAAAAGGGAATTACATAAGATAATATTGCCAGATGAAATTCACTTTTAAATATTATGCGTGACATTCCATCCAATGCAGCACATATCAAGGCCATGCTCACCCAACCATGTATTATTAAACTCTACACAAGTACAATTTTATTAACATGTGCATAGAATGAAATTTATCATTATATTTGGATTTTCGTGATGATCTTTTTGAGAATATCCTATGTCTCACATGATTTTACTTTATTTTATTTTTCATCATGTTTTCTTTTGTTTACCCAAGATGAGAATATCTTATGGTTATGATACTATAGAAATGGAGTAGAGAATATCTATATGATGGATTAGGAAAATGGATACCAATTCATGTATCCATGAGTCACGTCTATTTCCATCAAGATTATTTCTGAATAAAATAATCATAGATAATATAAATGGAAAATATTACTGAATGACATGGTGATATATTGGTCCTCTCCTGAAAATTGATATATTTAATATTAAATAACTTTCCTCATTTTAGTGGGATAATATTAATTATAAGTGTGCATTTAATTGTTATGAATCTTGATACTTATATGAAAAATTATTCTAATATAGACTATAGAAGTGTAATACTCAATAAAAAATTTCTATCAGTACTTCATAAGGATAAAATTATTATTACTTACTCATAAGACCATTATGATAAGAAATTTTTTAATGAAATATTGGTAATTTAAGAAATCTTATTAAAGGGAATTATATGTGTCCTAATACTTTTTTTTATATTAACATAATATTGATCTGTTGTAGTAAGGGAATCTAGATGTTTATAGCTGTATAGAGTGATTCATTTAGGATTTCAAATGAATTATATGCTAAATGACTAATGGATTCATATTCTCTAATCAATATGATTGGCTAGGTAAAATTGTATTCAATATGATGGAATATGGTAAATGACATATAGATATTAAATTTTTTACTTACTGTATTGTTTGGGTTAAAGAATTTATCTTATCATCAAAAACTGAAATTTTTCAGCAATATGACTGAATACAATGAAAATTTAAATGAAATTATAATGTTTGTGAATATATATAAACTATGTATACAATTTATTGGTTCTAAATTATATTACAGATAGTACATGTATGTAAAATTTCAAACCAAAAGAGGAAATATTTTCTGAAAAGCTCACTAATCTGTGTTCAAAATTCTAATAATGTTAATTGATATCTACCCTTATCAAGAAGAAAGAGTAATAATTAAATATGATCGGATTATCTGTGATATACTTAATGGAATCTATGAAAGTACATGGAAATGACATGTTGTATATGGATGTTTTATAAATTAATTCTTTTATTTCGGATAATATTTGATACCAAATATATCTTTTATAAATTTATTTAAATTTAAAACAGTTCAAAATGAAATGAATAATTGACTGATCTTGTAGTTAGAAATTATGGGATGATGTAACTAGTTACTACATCAAGGATTTTTATGTAAAGTATTTTATCAAGATCAACTTTTTATAACATAAATATGTGTATCTTTATCTCATTATACTAATTTGATAAGTGAAAATGTTTAATAATAACGAATTGATTAAATGAGTTGTATAATTTCTCACTAAAGAATTTATTGTGAGTTTTTTATCACACAATTATATAGAGATGCGACCGAAAATACATAAGATGAAAAGAGTTTAGTAAACCCAAAATTTGTAGAAAACAATAGTATAATTCGAATGTTATATATATATATGATATTTCAAACTAGTTCTTATGATAGCTTTGTTATGAATATTTAATGTGTTTAAGAATATTGAAAATTATCATATTTTAAGAAACCCTTATTTTATAATTATTTCACAATATCTACTTATACATATATATAGATAAATATTTTATAAAGTGAAATAAGAATTTACATATAAAAGAATAACTTTGAGGTAACCCCAAATTGATGTTCAATGTGGTAAATTATTGGGTATGACTAAATTTTAGGGTTATCATTACTAATATTATAGTATAGAGATTCAATATATGATCATGAAGAACAAGATAAAAAATATGATTCATTAATAATATTGTATGACCCACTATGTATATGAAATAGAGTTTCATATAGATGACTTTGGTATACTAGTGGTCCATGGATCATATTTGATTCCACACTACTTGATTCTGGTGAGATATCAATCATGAAATCATTTATACATTTATAACCTACTTACAGAAGTCTACAATTCGACATAGCTAATATGGGGGATGGTAGGGTATTTTATTTATCATGTCTTAAGTTAGATCTTAAAATAGGTGGGAGTTTTCCTCTCATATGTGGTGTGTGACATCAAGTACCTCTATTCAAATAGAATTTGAGAGTGTATGGAATAATTTTGACATTTTATTTCTATCTAGAAGTGGTACATGTGATGTGGTTATACACAAGGATAAATGGTATGTGGCGTATTAATCGATAATATAAGTATTTAAATTGATAATCTACATTATATAAGTTTTTTATATTTGGATGACAATATTCTTGTCACATGGTCACTGTATGTCATAGAAAAATGGAAAATATGATAATTCATATTTTCATAGGATTCATTCTAATGGACATAGGAGTATATATACATGTGTTTGATAGAGATAAAACTCCATCACATTACAACATTGAGTATCATTGATGTTTTTCTAGAAGTATCTATTTTCTGAAAAATATGGATTTGGGGATTCATATGTATTATCAGTGCTATAAATTCCTATAAGTTCACACATTGTGGTTGATGGAATTGTAATTGAGTATGACTGATAAATCTACTGTAAATGTACTTTAGATTAAATCCAAATGTGTTTTGGATGGGTTTAACAAGTTCATTCATATCATTGAATACCATATGATGTAAATGATATATTTCAAAATATGTTTTTTATGATGAAAAATAGAATTTTTTTATATGTTTTCATGATTTATTGTTTATGATAAAATATTAGTTTATATTATACAATGACTTTTAGGATTTCGTGTAAGTAGAAGATTGATGGACATTGAGTCACTTTTGAATGTCGAATGATTCAGATCAAACTGTGGATAAACTACAGAGGTGGCATAATTTTTTTTCCACTTTGGAAATATTTACTAGAAAAATTAGATGAATAACAAAAGGATTCAGTGTCTCTTCAATGTATGTTACATACTTATACACTATTTTTCATATTTGTTTTTACATAGGATTTATATTTCATTCAAATATATCCTAGGTTTATGGTTTTAATAACATCCACAATATCTTATAAATATTATTCAACTTTAATAAACATCTTTAATAATAATATGGTTCTCTATGTTGACATCTAGATCATCATGGGATACATGGAAGTTTACACTTGACTTAAGGGGTACTTGAATCCCTATTATCTTGAGATAATTTGGGAGTTATTTATTTTTCATCATATATCCTTTGATAAATTACAGTGTACCCCTCAAAAAAAGGAAATGGGCTCATGATACTACATAAAAATCATACTCAATGTATTCATACAAAATATTTTCTTAATAAATTTATTGATAGTTGTTTGATCCATATTAGCTAAAATTTCTTATAATTTTATATCCATAGGTAAGGAAGGCAATTGAGTGGAATGTGTAATGCCAAATTCAGTGGGGGTGTGGGTATATTTATATTAGTTATTTATCTATTGTTGGTTCATGTTAACCAATTCATATATACTAGTCCATAAAAACATAATTAATAATAATTTATTTCAAATAATCTATTTATACCATAAGTTTTTTAATTTATTTATTTACATCCCAATGTGATTATTTATATCTCAAAATATTCTGGAAATGAAACTCCAAAACAATAACCTTTAATGTGGCCATATTGTTATAGCCTTTTCAATGCTACTATATATAGTCATGATACTCGTACAACCAATAAAAATTATTGTTTCTACACTATATATAAAATAAGAACACATTTGAAGATATTTTTTTAATATTAATATAAAGAATAAAAATTATTATGTCATACATAAACATTATTCTCATACTTGTTATGTGTTTTAATCAAATATTATCCTTCTTTATTTGAATTTTCATTCTTCCATTTTACATGACGTGTGATATAAGTGGATTTGGATTTATATTCATCAATAAATATATATATATATAATGGTACATAATTAGTTTTTTTATTTCACACCAATCATTTACTATAGAAAAAAATAAAACTATTTTTTCATGTGAAACATTGTCATGACCCCCTCCCAACAAAGTGTACACCTCCTAGGCCAATAATGTGATAAGGTAGATAATGACCCCCGAGTCCTACCTTCAGTAGGCCCCGGGTTGGCGACTATCATCGAGGGTATAGAATCACACAAATGGGAGGAATTACCCTCTAAGATAACACATGGAAAAGAGAGAGATAAGATAGGCACCAACAAACTCCAACTCAGTTGTCACGAACCAGCCCGAGTCAACCCTGAACCGGTCACCCAGGCCAGCCCGCGACAAGTCCCGAGAGGCGTTCCCGATCCTCCTGTGATGGTGACAAGCACCAAGGGCATCAATAGAGTACACAAGGGAACAATTTCGACCATATATAAACAATCAAACAAACAACGGAAATAAACAGACAGCCCAAAATGAATTTATATAAAAATTGAAATAATATTATTTGTACAAGAAACTAAAATTAGAACAAAACCAACAACTCAACTGAACAATCCCGATGAAAAAAATAACTCCATGTGACACTTCTGGTCACTCTCCATCACAATGATAAAAAGTCTAACAAGGTGATCGAACTAAAGATGAAACCTGCACAAGGGCTAAAAAAAGAAGAAGGCTATAGGCGTGAGTATTAAAACTCAGTAGGATAGCTCGGTATTCTATTCCTAATGAACATTACATTAAAATAAAAGAAACATCAATTTATAGTTTTAAATTCATGATTTGAAAGTATGGTTTTCAAATGAGGTTCCATGCTATAATAATTATCAAAAAAACATGCATATTTAATAAACAAAAATGCAAGTAACAATTATTTTCAAAGAGGTGAAACTTCAAAATGAAAATAGTTTTCAAGAGGGATGCTTTAAAGAATTTTAACATTCAAATAAATAACACATAATACTGAATTTACCAGCCAAACACACCGTATGCCAACGGTGAGTAGAAAATAGCCAATGAGCACTAGTCACAGGAATACCCCTAGGCACTAGTTAGTTGTGAGCCCCAGGTACCTCGTATCTTAGTGAAAGTAACCATAATAAATATTCGTTCTCGTGCATGACCCACTAGTAGGGAACATACCCATAACATAGTGGTCCCCAATCATCATCATTATCATAGTTTAGTTAGTGTTGTCATCGTCAAACTTGCTACGTCAAACAGAGGCCAACCCCCACAGAATAACTAGCATACTAGTACATGTCCGCCCACCTAGATACCCGGGATTCCCTTTAGTGCTCAATAAAGTTACAAATATTATAAAATACACATTTCACATCCACATTCCATTCCTAAACCATAAAAACACAAACAGCCCATAATCATTCTTCACATTTCTTACACTAATCAACAAACCGCTAAATATTTTGGTAAAACAATTTCATGAAGTGTATTGAGGCTTTGCACATAAAACTCTTTGAAAAACACTCTTTAAATTATAAACACACCTCATAACCAAACCAAATCATATTTGGCAGCCCAATAAACATTTAATAAAATCATTTAATGGACAATAATAAAATCCCAATTGCAAAAATTGTTATATAAAAGTAAAATACTCCTTCATTTCTAGGAAATGCCAAACAGGCCTTTAATTATTTTCTCAAAATAATCCTTTGACGAAGGTATGAATTTTAATTATGTTAAGGATCTGTATAAACACAATTTACAGCAGAAAACCACATTCATAAATCTCTTATAATACTCAGGTTACATATTCAAAACACAACCATTTTCATATAGATGTGAAACATTCCATTTTTGGGCAACTCGGGCCAAAATATGTTGTAAATCAAAACCACTTGATTGTAAAAACGAATACAAATAGGAAATCCATATAAGTACCCAAAAATACCATTTATCATTATTCCAATTCCTTTATAAATCCATACAAATATCTTATAAATCACATATCACACATAAAAGCCAACCGGGCAATTTACCGAACACATGACATGCCCTTTTTAAACAAAACAATTTATTTTAAGTACATGAAAAGGAATAAAACACCAATTGAAATCCATATTTTCATTCAAGATACTGTAAAATGTTAAAAATACCATAGAACAGATTATAAAACTCACAAAATATTTACAAAAGATAACGGAACATTTAAACAAACACTTGTTGAGAACTTTCATGACAAAACAACACTACCGTTCACAAACCAATGATTAAACAACCACATTGAACACCAATAAAATTATTCAAAGGATTAAAAACAATAATAAACATATATATCTGGTGTTAAATATAATAAAATGATGAAACTTAAATAATAATGTATTGTGGAAGGGGTATCCTACCTCAAATCTTTGGCGTAATTGAAACGCACACACGAAATCACCCACCGCGGGTTTATAAACCATAAAACTATAAAGATCAGACCGAAACAAACATAAATCCATAAAAAACATGGTATAAAAAAACCCTAGGTCGATCAAGACTAGGGTACAATATAAAACCATGAAATAATGAAAGTAGGGGGAAGAGGAAGAAGAGAGGAGAAGGAATCTCACCTTTCATCATAGAAAACTCTTCATCTTCCATTAGATCATAAGCCCTTGAAAAAAGGGAATGGCTTGAAAATTCTTGGAGAGACTCCAATGGTCCAGAGGAACCATGGGACGAAGATTTGTGGCCAAAATAATACGAATTTAATGATTTATGGGTGAAACAAGTTACCTTCTCAATTCTGGAAGTTTTGAGGAAACCAGAGAACATTCTCCCTAATACGCGACCAATATGAACTCAAAAGAGGTAAAATAGATTATGAGGGTTAGGATAGGGTTATTGGCTTCTAGGGGGAGGTGGAATCACCGAAAAATAGTAAAAAATATAAAAGATATAAAAGAAACAATTTTTTTTTAAACAGGAAATGGGCCCATGGGCTGGCCTAATACTTAAATGAGTAACCCAAATTCACCCGACCTATGAATTTATAATGGGTCCAAAAGGATAAATAAGTTTTAATATATCAGTATAGGACAAGTGGTAAGTTTAATGGGTGAAAAAATATGGTAAACAAAAGAGTTATAAAAGAAACAAATTCGGTTTTTAAAACTGGGAATGGGCTCACGGTTGGCCCAAATCATGATGTAACCACCCTTTTTTCAAAAACTACTAAACAAACAATGTGGATCCCAAATTAGGGTGGTTAGACATATATGAAACTTAAAAACTCAATATTTAAATCATCAAATACCCATGAAATGGATCGGTATTTCTAATGGGCCGGATCAATACAATGACAGAAAAGAAAAAAAACTGTGTGTGACAATTCTCCCCACCATTAAAGCTTTCCGCCCCCGGAAAGCCATAACACTTTCCAGCTGAAAAAAAACAGCACCTAAGGATTCCAGAATGTAATACACACCATTAAGAATCAACTATCACTATAAATTTTCATAGGATGAAAATCCATGAGACCCATCGTGGGTCTCCCCACCATTAGAAACCAACTAGCAATGAACAGACAAGAATTGAACATGAGCTAGAGTTGGGACTCACTCACGCATGCCCAAAAAAACCCTCCTACAAAAAACTACTATACCAAGATAATAGAGTTACAACATGAACATATAAACCACCCACTCTGGAATGGAGGGGACAATAACTTGGTCGACACATTCAGCACAATTCTAGACCCCCGTCACTTGGGGATGGGAGGGAAGGGGACCCAATAATTTGGCCACTTAAACAACAAAAGAAACAAAGAAACTACCCAAAACGCTCTCCCTATGAATAGGTAACACCAAGAATGCATCTGATTTTTATAGGCGTTCCACACAGGGACATTTATTGAAAACCCACATCCATGATGGAATAACCATAGACACTATGAGAGGGGTTAAGTCCACCACGCTTGTTGCGACAAAGAGAAATTCATAGAAATGAAGAACCAAAACATTGACAGGGAAAATAACTTAACAAAACAGAGGTGTAAGGGTCATAATCAAGCACTCCACACGTCTGCCGATTTTCTGACTGCGTGAAAAGCTTCACTCCGAGGCCTATGGCTGGAGCCCTGATTCTTGAAGCATTTGCTGCACCACAGTCAGGTGATAAGGATCACACCACTCAAAAAAACCACACTTGATCACCAAAAAAACATTAATCTAAATAGGAACTCATAGATACATATAAAAATTCTATCTCACTCCATACAAGGGGAAAATGGACAAGGAATACGACAAAACACATCAACATCACCGAACACAACTGCTCTGTCCAAAAGAATTATCATGACCTAGAAACACTTTTAATAGATCCCAAACAGCTCTCTATTCCAACAAACAAGTTGAGGAATCATCAAAGAGGTGGATTTAAAATAGGAAAGGAATATTTATGTTGATCAACAAGAAATATTTCCAACACAGAACTATCCATGGCTACATCACAACATCAAACACATTTTTAGAAACCCAATGAAAATTACCCCAAAACTGAGCCACCAACAAGATCTCATCACTAGGTAGAACAAGAGTATGAATTCTAGATCACATGGAAGCTAACCAAATAAACAAATCTTCTAAGACATAGAAAAATCAAGCCACATAACCATTGGTTTTTTAAAAAGGCCATAATTTTCAGCTCAAAGCAATTTTGAAAAAACAAACTATCTTGGTGGGTTTCCACATTCACCAATGGTATTTCATCAAGTCTCACCCACATGCACATTTCCATGCCATCCCTGAAACCCAACCACCATAACATATAGGCCATACATCCAAATATAAATAAAACCATGCATGTGAGCTCCCATGAAAACACCAAAGGCTAAAATTATACATCATAATTCGAAAAATAAACAATTTACCTTCAAAAGGAACACCAACCACCAAGTCAAAAAAACATTTTCATGTTTCACATAAAAACAACAATTAATTAAGAACCATTTTCTTGAAAACCTAACCCTTTTTTTTAAAACTTTTTAAATAACCAAGCCACTCCAAACAACCCTTTCACATTATATTAAAAAAAACAGCAATGTATATTTTCATAATCTGAGTTCCATTGAGACCAATAACGTTTCTAGTAAAACACCAACCGATCAAAACTAATTTCCAAAACTAATTTATCCGATTCAAAAACTTTATAACATCCTAAAATACCCCATGTAAAAAAAAGATCCAGAATCACTTTAAAATGATTCACAATTTCAAAACTTTTTATTTCAACAAACCACATGTTTAGATTATGGATAATCCAATCCCTTTAAATCATTTCTGATTCCCTCCATTTTTTTCCACAAATACACAACCTTCCAAAACCATTCTTATATTTAATTATTGAAAACCCCATTTTTTCACTTTTCAAAATATAATCCTTACATTAAAACCCATTTCCAAAATTCTCACACAAGGATTTTAAAAACAAAAATTCAGAATTCATGAATGGTTCAAGAGACCCAAAAAAAGGGAACTAGTGTCGGTGGGTGACTTGACCATATGGTTGGAGGCCATATGCCAAACACAACACCAACACAAAGAGACTTATTAGGACCATTCCCCAGCTCCACATGGCTTGCCAGGCCATGTGAGCTCATGAAGGCCATTGGTCAGACTCCCCTTGTCATATCCCAATACCAAACAATCAACTAGAACAATGGACACTAATAAAACCGGACTTCCATGGAAACCTGAGGATTAGATTAAGAAAGAGTTCGTGATGCTCTTCTTGCACTTACCCCTCAAGTCCCAACAATCCTACTCCATCTACCTTGACATCCCCAAATTAACAAGGGCCCTCTAAAAATAAATGTCCGCTAGTAGCCAACCTGGCTCTGATACCATTTTGTCACGAACCAGCCCGAGTCGACCCTGAACCGGTCACCCAGGCCAGCCCACGACAAGTCCCGAGAGGCATTCCCGATCCTCCCGGGATGGTTACAAGCACCAAGGGCATCAATAGAGTACACAAGGGAATGATTTCGCCCATATATAAACAATCAAACAAACAGTGGAAATAAACGGACAACCCAAAATTAATTTATATAAAAATTGAACTAAATATTATTTGTACAAGAAAGTAAAATTAGAACAAAACCAACAACTCAACTGAACAATCCCGATGAAAAAAATAACTCCATGTGACAGTTCTGGTCACTCTCCAACACAGTGATAAAAAGTCTCCCAAGGTGATCGAACTAAAGATGAAACCTGCACAAGGGATAAAAAAGAAGAAGACTATAGGCGTGAGTATTAAAACTAAGTAGGATAGCCTGGTATTCTATTCCCAATGCACATTACTTTAAAATAAAAGAAACATCAATTTATAGTTTTAAATTCCAGATTTGAAAGTATGGTTTTCAAATGAGGTTCCAAGCTATAATAATTATCAAACAAAAACATGCATGTTTAATAAACAAAAATGCAAGTAACAATTATTTTCAAAGAGGTGAAACTTCAAAATGAAAATATTTTTCAAGAGGGCTGCTTTAAAGAATTTTAACATTAAAATAAATAACACATACTACTGAATTTACCAACCAATCACACCGTATTCCGACGGTGAGTACAAAATAGCCAATGAGCACTAGTCACAGGAATACCCCTAGGCACTAGTTAGTTGTGAACCCCAGGTACCTCGTATCTCGGTGAAAGTAACCATAATAAATATCCGTTCTCGTGCACGAGCCACTAGTAGGGAACATACCCATAACCTAGTGGTCCCCAATCATCATCATCATCATATTTTAGTTAGTGTTGTAATTGTCAAACTTTCTACATGAAACAGAGGCCAACCCCCACAGAATCACTAGCATACTAGTACACGTCCTCCCACCTAGATACCCGGGATTCCCTTTAGCGCTCAATCATGTTACACATATTAACAAATACACATTTCACATCCAAATTCCATTCCAAAACCATAAAAACACAAACATCCCATATTCATTCTTCACATATCTTACACTAATCAACAAACCGCTAAATATTTTGGTAAAACAATTTCATGAAGTGTATTGAGGCTTTGCACATAAACCTCTTTCAAAAACACTCTTTAAATTATAAACACACATCATAACAAAACCAAATAATATTTGGAAGCCCAATAAACATTTAATAAAATCATTTAATGGACCATAAAACAATCCCAATTGCACAAATTGTTATATACAAGTAAAACACTCCTTTATTTCTAGGAAATGCCAAATAGGCCTGTAATTATTTTCTCAAAACTATCCTTTGATGAAGGTATGAATTTTAATTATATTAAGGATCTGTATAAACACAATTTACATCAGAAAACCACATTCATGTATCTCTTATAGTACTCAGGTTACATATTCAAAACACAACCATTTTCATAAAGATGTGAAACAGTCCATTTTTTGGCAACTCGGGCCAAAATATGTTGTAACTCAAAACCCACTTGATTATAAAAACGAATACAAATAGTAAATCCATATAAGTACCCAAAAAAACCATTTATCATTATTCCAATTCCTTTATAAATCCAAACAAATAACTTTTAAATCACACATCACACATAAAAGCCAACCGGGCAATTTACCGAACACATGACATGCCCTTTTTAAACAAAAAAATTTATTTTAATGACATGAAATGGAATAAAACACCAATTGAAATCCATATTTTCATTAAAGATACTGTAACATGTTATAAATACCATAGAACAGATTATAAAACTCACAAAATATTTGCAAAAGATAACGGAACATTTAAACAAACACTTGTTGAAAACATTCATGACAAAACAACACTACCGTTCACAAACCAATGATTAAACAACAACTTTGAACACCAATAAAATTATTCAAAGGATTAAAAACAATAATAAACATATATATATGGTGTTAAATATAATAAAATGATGAAACTTAAATAATAAAGTAATGTGCTAGGGGTATCCTACCTCAAATCTTTGGCGTAATTGAAACGCACACCCGAAATCACCCACCGCGGGTTTATAAACAATAAAACTATAAATATCAGACCTAAACAAACAGAAACCCCATCAAAAAACATGGTATAACAAAACCCTAGGTCGATCAAGACTAGGGTTCAATATAAAACCAAGAAATAATGAAAGGAGGGGGAAGCGGAAGAAGAGAGGAGAAGGAATCTCACCTTTCATCATAAAAAACTCTTCATATTAAATTAGATCTGAAGCCCTATAGAAAAGGTAATGGCTTGAAAATTCTGGGAGAGACTCCTAAGGTCTGGAAGAACTAGGGGAAGAATATTTGTGTCCAAAAGAATACGAATTGAATTAGTTATGGGTGAAACAATTTACCTTCTCAATTCTGGACGTTTTGAGGAAACCATAGAACATTCTCCCTAATACGGGACCAATATGAGCTCCAAAGAGGTAACATCGATTATGAGGGTTAGGATAGGGTTATTGGCTTCGAGGGGGAGGTGTAATCGCCAAAAAATAGTAAAAAATGAATATTATATAAATGAAACAAATTTTTTTTAAAACAGGAAATGGGCCCATGGGCTGGCCCAATACCTAAATGAGTAACCCAAATTCACCCGGCCTATGAATTTATAATGGGTCCAAAAGGATAAATAAGTTTTAATATATCAGTATAGGACAAGTAGGAAGTTGAATGGATGAAAAAATATGAAAAACAAAAGAGTTATAAAAGAAACAAATTCGGTTGTTAAAACAGGGAATGGGCTCACGGTTGGCCCAACTCATGAAGTAACCACCCTTTCTTCAAAAACTACTAAACAAACAATGGGTATCCCAAATTAGGGTGGTTAGACATATATGAAACTTCAAAACTCAAGATTTATCTCACCAAATACCCATGAAAAGGATCGGTATTTCTAATGGTCCGGATTAATACAATGACAGAAAAGAAAAAAAACCGTGTGTGACATCAGTACTGACGCATAAATGAAAACCCAAGTGCACATATGTAATGTCATGGAAAAGTACAACAACAAAAACTGGAAAAACTGGGTGTACCCAAAGGAAAGTAAAAAAGTTTCATCCATAATCCCGAACAGCTCCTGTAACCCCAAGCTAGTAGAATCTATCATGATCTTTCACCAAATCCAAGTGACATGAAATACAGTTTATATATCCCTAAGGTGAGTATAACCGTATTGTCAGTAAGATCTACCCCAAAGCCTCTCTTGAAAATGTAGGGAAAGCATGTTAAAGAACAGCAAACAACAAGTGAAACTAACTCATCACCAAAACATGTATACTATGATCCCAACCTCACCATGGATACTCTCACCAAGTAACACATAAAATAATATATCATATAATATAGAATATCAAGTGTTCCCCGCTACTATATCCCCACTGGTATGTCGCTTTTCCCTAATGACATGTGTCTTGGGCATCTCTCTCCAATGGCTTGCCCATATACAACTAGGCTATGCTCCACAATCTGTGCCACATGCACCACAAAGGCATTCTCGTAGACACATGGGTGAAGCACCACACCTTCCCCACAACCAAAAGTAACTAGGTAATTTCCGAGATCCACGACATCTTGCATAACATGTATCATACGTCAGGAATTATACTTCAAGACACTACCTCCCATACATTGAGAAAGGATCCTCAAGTCATCACATCCTATAAACATTACACCTATAGTAGTCCATAGCATACTATTTCCATAATATATGTCTATGAATAACCATAAGCCATTAAATACCTCTACACACATATATGGGGAAAACTAACCACTTTCTCTAATGGCATTAGTATATTCAATGAATAGAGAGCAGGGTCAAAGTGGTTTGTCAGCCGTTCATCCTCCCATCGAAATGTTGGGGAAAACAACCACCCCCCTAAGGGAACATGATCCCAAGGGTGCTAGTTTCCCTTACTGACAGGGTGGATTAGCGTAAGAATCACAAAATTACAGAATATACAATAACTCACAACCACACTTTGGGCATAACCTAGTCTTAGATACAACTGTAGATAACCTCTCTCGGACTCTAGGCTACCACTTCTATGACTAGGTATAATATAAGAACACAACAATTTAAAGTCTTTATAATATTACATCATTCCATTTTTAGAAATTCCATTGTATGTTAATTAATTCTTTAAACATTAATTAACCATAAACAATTCCACATTAAATTTCATTAACATCACATCCAAAAACCACTTTCCCTTCAAAAGTTCTCAACCTCATCATTAATTTTCATCAAAATACAATCACATGGGTTAACATCCATTATTCCAACATTGATTACATAATTACTTTCACATATTCCCAGGAATTCTAGAAAAGTATCATATGCTACAAAACACAAGGGGCTCAAGAGGGTGAGTAGATGTACTACCTGTCGAGTCTTTTCCGCCTATAGAGGGAGCATTGAACCATTATCCCTTGAGTGGCTAAACATGGAAATCATATGGAATACCTCGCATTACATTTCCTCTTTAGATATATGGGTACGCAAGACCAGTTTCCTTGAGCAGTGGGGAAAATTAAAGTAGATAAAGAACCAAACAGAGCACCAAGCATCCAACAATCACTTCCATAACATTCCATATTCACTAGTGTCCTCCCTGACCCCCAGATGCATAAAATGATGCATCTCACCACCCCATTATCTCTAGTGTCCTCCCTGACACCCACATTCATATACTGATCCATCTCGCCACTCTAGCGTTATCTTCTGCCACAACCAAGAGGCCACCATGCCACCACATATCACAACATCCATCCAGGATCACATCACAACACAAGCAACAGGAAAGTAAACATCACATAAATTTGGGATATTGGCCCTTTTACAAGGCATCTAGCCTTTAAACAACAAGCACCAATAGATTTGAGGTTTACCAACCAACTGATGGATTCACTAATTTATCTATCATAAGTAGCTATGAATGTTAAGGTACCATCCATGCCAATTTGTACTAAGGATTCTAATATAGTTTTTGTAGAGATCCAATTCTTCACGTACATAAACATTACATTAAATTTGCAGAATACTTGATACATAATGAAAACAGACACACAAGGACCATAATTGTTTTGTGTCATTGGAAACTCGGAAAATAATCATCTAACCATGGTGAAAGATCTTCAACATCACCCATAAAGATATTCCCCTTTTTTTCTTACCTAAAAGAATTCTTTAAATCCTGGGGAAAAAAAATATATAAAGGATGAGCTCAAATGCTCAGTAAGGGTATGAATAGAGAAAATAAAACAATCCATAAACATTTGAATGCAAAAACTTGAACATAAAATATAAACATCAAAATCATAAGCAATGGCATAAATCTTGGAAGTACACAAGGAATAGATCATAAAGGAACATTATTCATGATAAACTATCATGGTAATAAAACATGTAATTTTGGAATCCATTAAGCACATGATATGATTTCCATAGTATCCAAGGCAATGCTTCCAAGACCATCTCAGTGGACAGAGGTCCATTTTGAATCGAGTTCACTCCTCATTCCAGTCCTGTAACACTGAACCAGATTAACATACCATTCCATCCATGTCTATCTCATGAGATATAAATCATTACACAATGCATTGGAGGGAGATATAGGTCCCACATATCTCATAATTAAATCATTCTTACATGTTACATAAAATAAACATAAATCATTCATCATAACTCATTGAATAAAATGGGATTCATAAACATCATCCCATCATCACATAATCCATATAAAACAAATGGATATCATTTCATAATGATAAAAGTGAAACCATTTAAATCATAGATACATTATACGTGATGCATACACATATGAAATAATGTCATCTTAGATGGAAAATGGTTTTGATAAAACACTTGAAATGAATTCTTGTGGAAAATATCCTTCCTTCTTCAAAATCATTTTATTTTCACAAAATTTCATTAAATATTAAAAGAAAAGGATTTTTTTGAAAATATTCATTAAATATTTTGGAGGTAGTTTCCTGAAAATAAGGCTTTATAAAACCGTAAAATATCCATTCATGCCTTATAAGTTAAAAAAACATTCTTCTCGTACTTTTTCCGAAAAAGTCAAAAAGTACCTTGTAAAAAAGAATATACATTACATACCATGTAGTAAAAGTCATAATGGATGAAAAGGACTTTAAAAATATAATAAAAAATGTTTATAAAACTTGGACATGGTTGATAAATATAAACATAGTAAATACTTACGTATAAGCAATCTCGGATAGAAAATAATTGAGATTGCAACATTATCCCTTACCTTGTGTCAGATATTCCTCGTATGTATCCGAACCTCCAGAATAAGGATTTAAATAATGTTAGTGACTTATTACAGAATCATATTTATTTTAATTATATCATATATATTTTACTTATGACTTTATATTACCCATTCATTTTAAAATTAGATGTAAAAGCAGCGACTTGATTAAAATTGTTTCATGTTTTGTACGTGTTTCGACTTGCTGTTCTTAATATTATTACATATATCATGATTTACATAATTACAGAATGTGAACCATGATCTATATATAATATATATATTCAGAATTTATGTATATATATTATAGATCGATAAATTGAATGAAATACACCATTCATGGAGATGGTAGGCCGTACGTACGCATGAACGTTGTTTTTGTTTCCTTATCAAATTGAATGGAATTAAGTAGATGAAATAATTATATATATACATAAATACAGTATCATTATTATGTCATATATTTCATTATTATTCATTATATATACTTTATAATCATTCATGAATGGTTAAAATTGAGAATGAATCTCATCGAGTCGTGGAGACGGTAGTCCGTACGTACGCACGAGCGAAGATAACATTCCCATGATCATGGAATTGTATTGGAGTGTATCTATACTATTTCAGAATAAAAATAACTTTAAAATAATAATATATAGTTATTATTTAAACCATCATACCCATAAAAGTTAGGTGGTGGTGGAAAATAGATTACACCACGACGTGGAGATGGTATTCCATACGTACGCACGCGCGGTGATTTCATTTTCCATAGGATGGATAGATGGTGAAATAGGGTTGTTTTATACTTATAATAACATATCACTATATGAGTGATAATGATTTTGTTACCTCATAACTAAACACCTAAATAAGATGATGTATAATAAGGAATAAAGTTGAAAGAATCAGTAATGGACATTACCTCTTCTTTGAAGTGCCTCTTCTTGACCTCCTCTTTGAGAAATGAAGATGGTATTTGAAGAAAACCAGAACCTCTAGGATGTTTATAGGGATGTGGAGAGGATAATATGGCAGGGTTTGGTCGAGCATGAAGGCTCAAGGTGGTGTGAGGAAGAAATGGAGGAGGTTCCGTATTATAAGGGAGGAGAGGGGAACCTTTGGAAAAACTAAAAATATTATTTTATTATAAAGTCATATTTGGTTTTTAATTGCTCCACATTGATTTATTACAAATCTAAGGTTGGGATAGGTCGAAATAATCTCATAAAATAAAATTTAGAAAAGTTTAGGTATCAATTTTAACCTTATCATTTAGATTTATCTTTAAGTTAAATAATTTTACTTTTACCGCGTCTTCTTGTTTTCTTACACTATAAGGTTAATAAACTTACTATAACAAGACAAATGATCCCCAAGTTGTTTATAATTGATATACATATCTTTATCTATGTCTATTGTCCAATCATTATATTCTAAAAAATAAAATAACAATTAATAATATAATATTTGTTTTCAAACCTATTTTTTTTCAATTTTGACAATATTTGGTAACTGATTTTTTGTGAAAATATTAATAGAATGACTAGTTCACAAAAAGTTAATTAAATAAATAATAACATGTTATATTAACCTAGAATATTATTGTAATTCATAAAAAGTCTCAAATTACATTTATTTGGGTATTTATTACATTAATTATAACAATATTTCATTTATAAGATAATTACTACATCATCATTGTGTCATAGATAAATTAACTTATTTAATGACTAAAAATTATAAATAAACTACCATAATTTAGGAAATATTTTTATCTTTCTAATGAATATCTATAGTCGAATTTATCTTATTTATAACCCTATATTAAAAATGTTTTAGTTATTAAACTTTGATTTTAACTATTTTAACTATTCTTGAAATAAAAAAAATATTACATGTCCTAATCTAATCCAAGTGGACCTAAATGGTCCTATTTTATTCCTAAGGATGTTGATGGTCGAATTACACTTTCGAATAGAATTTGGACATGTGTTAGGGTAACAACTATATCATTTTTACCCTTAATTATCCTATTTATTTTTAACCATAGTAAATAAAAGTAAAAAGTTACTATTCACCAAAAATTATTTTCATCTCATTGAACCACATTTTATTCCTTGATATTAACCGTGTCTTTCAGATTTTTGAAATTCCACTCACAGAAGCGGTAAATTGAAGTTTTATGTGTATTTCCAAATTTTCCTAGGAGGTGGGTAAATGATTGTGAAAAGTTCAATAAAATTTTTATATATCTAAAATTATTATAAAATGACTCTTATGAATTTCATTGAAATTATATAGGTATTATGTATAAATTTTGACTTAAAATAAATTTAAATAAAATAAATAATTATTTAAATAAAAACTCAATTTTTTAATAGTAACCAAGTGTTTTCACTATTCATCAAAAATTGAATGTTTTCAGAAAAATACCAAAAAATAACCCTAGGCTAATTTCGATATTCCGAATCCAAAAATGAAGTCCATTTCAAATGATAAAATTTATAAAATTTTAGAAAGTGAGTATTACTATTCATAATGGCTAGTTTATATAACATATCGTTGTTTAGAAAAACTCGGTATTGCGTACAACACACGCGATCATGGAAGGTCATGATTGCGTGTAATGAAATCCAAGTCAGGGATGCATGTATTGAAAACTCCTTTTGGTGTAGTGTACAACACAAGACATCAATAAAATTAAACAGAATATTTTTCATAAAATCTCGGGGTGTTACATTCTACCCCCCTTAAAATAAATTTCTCCCTCGAAATTCGTCGGTGATATAAATGGTTTACTACTTGAAAGTTTTTTTAATAGAAACCCACATCTTAAAAGGAATACAAAAACCAATATTTAAAACTAAATAATGAAACGTAATGGTTACCCAAATTGACTAATCACTGGGATTCCAGATAGGTGAAAATATGGATATGGAAGAGAAATCTAGCCATCATGTTCTGATGGAGAGTGGTAGAGAACATGGCTATGGAAAATCCAGAAATCACAAAGCCATATATTTGTGATGATATAAGGTATCATCTGATTAATCAGATATAAGGGCACTAGGACAACATTTTTGGTTTTCAAGATCACTTCACTATTTTTGAAGAAATTTGAATTAGAAGAAATACTTTCATGATTTTGGTACAGTCTCACCGTTGGTCACTCCTTGGATAATTTCCACTTCATCACATAAAGAAATGAAATTGAATTTTTCATTTGTGAAGTGTTAGCATATCATGTGATAGAATGATGGGTCATTTCATCTGTCTCAAACAAAAGGTTAGAAAATGTTATCAAAAATACATAAGTCCATCTATAGTGAGATTAATCATATATGGTTCCTAAAATGGATTTATACTTCTTATATAATACTGCTTAATATAATAAGACTGGTTTCTACTAACCAAGGACTTCATGTAGGCTAGTGGTATGTGATAACAGCCTATTGAACTTCAGTTGTGGGTTTGATTCCCACAGCCTTGTCCGGCGCGACGGGTTGTCACCAGTCCTGTAGGTTGTCCTTTTTCTAAAACAACATTATTATAACTTTTCATCAATAATATTGAAAAATATCTATCCTTAAACAATAATAACTCATGTCCAACAGAATCCTTTCCAATGTTTAGGCATATTCAAAATACTGCTGTCAAATCTCATTTTATAGTGAAAACGATTACTAGAGAGTTCATATAACAAGCATGTTAATACCATCGTTGATCCCCATATATCATTATATATGTATTTTTGGTCACATTCCAAACATTCGAAGGCCTAAATAATGTATTCTCTTGAAAAATGAATACCCATTGAACCTTAGTGAAAACAATAGTGCTATCAAAAGTAAATTCTTTCCACATAACAAAATCCCAAAATTATGTATACTCAAAACATGATATCACTTAGTCATTATAACAATCATGAGCTCTTGAATACTATCAAACAATTTATTTTCTCCTTATCCCTTCATTACGAGCATATCATCTGCATTCCAAAATATTTGAATCACTTTTCATGTTTACCGGTACTATATTCTTATAGAAAACCACAATGGACCAACACACAAATATTTCAAAATTCCATGATACTATAAATGAGATTACATGATACTATTTTGAAATCCCATTACATCAACACTTAATCATTACACAACATCATTGTCATACTCAACATCAAAAATAGTGATCGCATGTGACTTCCCTTTATCCTTTGTCTTAATAGGTTTCTCACATTGATGATCATTAACCCTTGGATTAGGGCATTGATTAGAAAAATTCCCCATTTCCTTTCACTTGAAGCATTGCAGTGTTGGTGGTGCATTCTCTGCAGCCATTTCTTTATTTAAATCATTAGCAACCCTCTTTCCATTACATCTACACTCAGATGATTGATGAACTTCTTTTACACACTTAAAACATTTTATATTCCCTTTAAGACAATATCTTCCATGCTTCTTTCCACACATTGAGCATAAAGAAACATTCATATTCTTTTCACCATTATTATGAGATATCTCCTTTAACTCCATCTTTTCTTTCTTGACAAAACCATGAGATGGATATGTTACACCAACTTCCAGATCTACCTTGATAGAACAACGCAAAATTTCTCCATAGATACTGCAGTCTCTTATAGCTAATGCCCTTAGAAGACTTGGTTTTAAACCACTGAAAAATTGATCAACATTACTTTCAGGTTGGATGATAAAGCCAGATGCTACCTTGCAAGTCTTGTAAAATTTGATTCGTATATACCAACAGATTCATCATCCTTCTGCTTAAGCTCAAGAAACTCTTATCCCATCTTTGTTAGAAGAATACGAGGAAAGTACTTACTGAAAAAATAAGTTCTTGAACTCGTCCCATTCCATGGACTCAATATCTACTCTTTGCCTCGTATTCTTGATAAGATTACACCATTGATCAGCATAACCTTCCAAACGATATACTGCTAATATAAATTTATTATTATTAAAACATTGTAGAACTAAAAATATCATTTTAGTGGTACAGATCTATTGTTCTGCCACTAATAGATCAGAAGACCCACTGAATGAAGGTGGACGCTGCCTCATGAAATATTCAACAGAATGTTGCTCCTTTCTCTGCTCATTTGGATGTCCAGAATGATTCATAGCTTGTGTAAGTATAGAAATAAGATTGAGCACTCCATCATCCATAACATTGGTTTGATCAGTAGGACAATCATTGCATCACCCATTACATTGATCAACACAGTTCCTTCAGGTTCCAGCCATCGTCTAAAACCAAAAAAGAATAGCGTGATACAAACATCATGATAGGAAAATAAACTTAATAAAGGGGGATTACCTTCCATATCTAACATCATAGGTTTAATTAAAATATAATTACCATAATTCTAGGACTATGACCTATTCTTATACTTATACTTATGGACATCCCTAGACATACCTTAGAAATACCTCTAGGAATCTCACTAAAGTTCTCGCATCCTAGTTTCCAAAGGTTGACTAAACCTTTCCTCTGATACCAACTGTAGAGACCCAAAGATTGATGTACATGGACATTACATTACTTTTTCGGAATACTTGATACATAAAAAAACAGACACACAAGGACCGTAATAGTTTATTATCTTTGGAATCTTTGAAAATAATCGTCTAATCGTGGTGAAAGATCTTCAACATCTCCCATAAAGATCTTCCCCTTTTGTTTTCTTAACTAAAACCATTCTCTAAATACTAGGGAAATGAAAACATATAAAGGGTGAGCTCAAATGCTCAGTAAGGGTAAGCATAGAGAACATAAAACAATCAATAAACATTTGAATGCAAAAATATGAACATAAAATCTAAACATCAAAATAATGAGCAACGACATAAATCTTGGAAGTACACAAGGCATAGATCATAAAGGTAAATTAGTAATGATAAAATAGCATGGTAAGAAAACATGTAATTGTGGAATCCATTGAGAACATATTATGGTTTCCATAGTAGCCAAGGCATTGCTTCCAAGACCATCTTAGTGGACAATGTCCCATTCTGAATCAAGTTCACTCCTCGTTCAAGTCCTGTAACACTGAACCAGATTAACTTACCGTTCCAGCCATATCTATCTCATGAGTTTTAAATCATTACCCAATAAATTGGAGGGAGATATAGGTCCTACTAATCTAATAATGAAATCAGTATTACTTGTTACATAAAATAATCATAAATCATTCATCATAACTCAAAGAATAAAATGGGTTTCATAAATATCATCTCATCATCGCATAATCCATATAAAACAAATGGATATCATTTCATCCTAAGAAAAGTGAAACCGTGTAAATCATAGAGACATTATACTTGAAACACACACATATGAAATAATGTCATCTTAGATAGAAAATGGTTTTGATAAAACACTTGAAATGAATTCTTGAGGAAAATATCCTTTCTTCTTCAAAATAATTTTCTTTTCACAAAATGTCATGAAATTTTAAAAGAAGAGGATTATTTTTTAAAATATTCATGACATATTTTTCACGTTGCTTCATAAAGAGTAGTCTTTATAAAACTGTAAAAATCCATTCATGCTTTATAAGTTAAAAAAACATACTTCTCGTACTTTTCCAGAAAACTCAATATGTACCTTGTAAAAAAAATATTCTTTACATACCATGTAGTAAAAGTAAAAATGGATGAAAAGGAATATATACATACATGAAAACATTTTTACAAAACTTTTACATGGATGATAAATATAACCCTAGTAAATACTTACGTATAAGCAATATCGGATAGAAAACAATTGAGACTGCAACATTATCCCTTACCTTATGTCTGATATGACTCTTATGTATCTGAACCTCCTTTATAAGGATTTGAATAATGTAATTGACTTATTAAAGATTCATATTCATTGTTATTATATCATATATAGTTTACTTTTGACTTTATATTACCCATTCTTTTGTAAATTAGATGTAAACGCAGCGACTTGGGTAAAATCGTTTCATTTATTATACGTGTTTCAACTTTTTGTTTTTAATATTACTACATATATCCTGATTTAATTAATTCTTGAATGTAAAAAATGATTTCTATATAATATATATATATTCACCATATACATTTATATATGATAGATTGATAAATGGAATGAAATACACCATTCATGGAGACGGTAGGACGTACGTATGCATGAACTCTGTTTTTGTTTTCTTATCAAATTGAATATAATTAAGTAGATGAAATACATATATATATATATGTGCATAAATACAGTATCATTATTCTGTCATATATTTCATTATTATTCATTATATATACATTATAATCATTAATGAATGGTTAACATAGAGAATGAATCTCATCACATCGTGGAGATGGTAGTCCGTACGTATGCACGAGCGATGATACCATTACCATGATCGTGGAATTTTATTGGATTGTATTTATACTATTTAAAAATCAAAATAAATTTAAAATAATCATATATAGTTATTATTTACACCATTATACCCATCCAAATAAGGTGTTGGTGGAAAATAGATTACACCATGGCGTGGAGACGATATTCTGTACGTACACGTGCGTGGTGATTTCGTTTTTCGTATGTGGGATAGATGGTGAAATAGGGTTTTTTTCATACTTATAATAACATATCAGTATATTATTGATACTGAAGTTATTACCTCATAATTAAAAAACTATATAAAAATATGTAGAAGATGAAATAATTTTGAAAGAATCGGTAACAGACATTACCTCTTCTTTGAAGCGCCTCTTCTTAACATCCTCTTTGGGCACTAAAGATGGTATTTGAAGAGGACCAGAACCTGTAGGATGTTTCTAGAGAATTGGAGAAAAAAAATTGGTAGGGTTAGGCCTAGCTTTAAGGCACAAAGTTGTGTGAGGAAGAGAGGGAGGAGGTTCCCTTTTATAAGGGAGGAGAGGGGAACCTATGGAAAAAATAAAAATATTATTTTATTATTTTGTCATATTCATGTTTTAATATCTCCAAATTGATTTATTACATAGATAAGGTGGTGATTGGTAGAAATAATCTCATACAATATAATTTAAACATTTTTTAGGTTTCTATTTTAACCATATCATTTAGATTTTACTTTAAGTTAAATAATTTTACTCTTACAATGTCTTCTTGATTTCTTACACTATAAGGTTAATAGACATACTATAACAAGCCAAACGATCCCCAAGTTGTTTATTATTAATATATATAACCCTATCTATGTCATTTGGACGATCCTTAGATTTTTAGGAATAAAATAACAAATAAAAATATAATATTTGTTTTAAAAACTATTTTATGTCTATTTTGTCACTATTTGGTAATTGATTTTTGTTAAAATCATAACAGAATTATTAGTTCAAAAAAAGTTAATTAAATCAATACTACCATGTCATATTAACCTAGTAAATTCCTTTAATACATAAAAAGTCTCAAATAACTTTTATTTAGGTATTTATAACATCAATTATGTCAATTTTTCATTATTAAGATAATTACTGCTTAATCATTGTGTCATAAATAAATTAAATTATTCAATGTCTTACAATTATAAATAAAATACCAATATGTAGTAAATCTATTTATATTTCTAATGAATATTTATAGACGAATTTATCTTATGTATAACCCTATATTAAAAAAATTTAGTTATTAAACATTGATTTTAACTATTTCAACTATTCTTTAAATAAAATAATATTCAACGTCCTAATCAAATACAAGTGGACCTAAATGGTCATATTTTATTCCTATGGTTTATTTTGGTCGAATTATACTTATACAATTGAATTAGGACAAGTGTTAGGGTAATAATAATATCATTTTTACCCTTAATTACCATATTGACTTTTAACCGTGGTAAATAAAAGTACAAAGTTACTATTCACCAAAAATTATTTTCATCTGATTGAACCACATTTTAGTCCTTAATATTAACTGCGTCTCTCGGATTTTATAAATTCCACTCACAGTAGCAGTAAAATTAAGTTTAATGTGAATTTCCAAATTCTCCTAGGAGGTTGGTAAAAGACAGTGAAAACTTTAATAAAATTTTTATATATATATAATTATTATAAAATGACTCTAATAAATTACATTGAATTTATATATGTATTATGTATCAAATTTTAACTAAAATAAATTTAAATAAAATAAATCATTATTTAAATAATAAGTCGGGTTTTAAACAGTAACCTAGTGTTTTCACTATTCATCAAAAATGAAAATTTTTCTGAAAAATAACAGAAATTCACCCTTAGCTAATTTCGATATTCTGAATACAAAAATGAATTCAATTTCAAAAGTTAAAATTTATACAATTTTAAAAAGTGTGTATTACTATTTATAATGGCTAGTATATATAACATATCCTTGTTTAGTGAAACTCGATATTGCGTACAACTCAAGCTATCGTGGAAGGACGTGATTGCGTGTAATGCAAGCCAAGTCTGGGATGCGGGTAGTGAAAGATCCTTTTGGTGTATCATAAAACATAAGACATCAATAAAATAAAAAATAATATTTTTCATAAAATCTCAGGGTGTTACAGTTTTTATAAAAAGTACCGGTTGTAAGAAAAAATAAAAAAAATTATTGATGAGGAAAGGTCGTGAGGTGCCTACCACCATAGATTGGGTGGATAGGAAGAATAATTTGTATGTTGTTTCCCCAAATTGAGAACAACAAATAAAAAATATGTATAAACAATCTAACACAGAAGATATCAATAAGTCAAGATTTGAGGGCAAATCCTGGTGATGCAACAGATTTGGGCATTGTGTAGTGAATTGTTGGTAAAATAAATTAAATGAAAAAGCAAAAATAAAGAAAATCTCAAGTAAGATAAATATAGAAAATGAGAAGTAATATTCACATATCAAGAATAATCTTTATACTGCAAATAGATTTGGAATTCTGGACAACATCTATGATGTATGAAATGGGAGTGTTCACAAGAATGGTGCATTCTTATCTCATAAGGTATTCGATACTAATATGATCTGAATACCACAAAATTTAGTCAATAATGAAGACACTATCTTGGGATGTAATCAAAATTATGTTGAAAAGGAAAACTCTACCAAGAATATTAAAAATATGAAAACTGGGAATTCATTTGATTTTAAATACATGAAGTTGAATGGTAGTGTATACAAAAGAACAATCATGAAGGATGAAACTCTTATGAACCCTTTTGGAAAATACAAGCATACCGCCACACTTCTTAAATACACATTGTTTATCTGGCCAAAATTTTTTTAAATAATGAGAATGGAGGAATATTCACAGGATAAGGCTACTACAAAAATTAGTAAGAAGATTCGACATGATGATGAAAATATAAATAAGAAGTTTCAATCAAAAGGAAACACTCATGTTCATGAAGATCTATGCGTGAGGTGAAACAATGTCGGTCACACTATTAAAAATTTCATTGAACTTATTCCATACTAAGAAGAATTTATCCAATGGAACAAAATTTCACTAGGATATTCTAATAATTTGAATGATCTGGATGAAAGAAGATTCACAAACACAAAATTAGTAGAATTATTGAGATCCACACAACCATAGTCAGAATTGAATATTATATGTAAAAGTGTGAGGAGTAGAGGAAATGGAGTGTATTGGTTGATAGAATCATCCCAGCCTTCTTACTCACATTCAAGAAGAAAGAATTATCAACCTAATTCCCTTAAATCATTGTATATTGTATTTTATTTGATAATGTGGGGAATTGAAAATGAAGAAAGATCTTCGAGGGAGAACCTGAGAAGCAGTGAGTGCTATAGACTCTTGAAAGAAAATATGAAGAAAAATCCAATCATGGAATATTCATCAATTGATATTAAAATATTAATATAATGAGAAATCACCATTAATAAATATTATTTGGATTGTTCCCATGAGTTGGATACATATGAAGAAGCTTCCATAGTTATTATTTTAATAAGTATCAACATTAGTAAGTATAAAATTCAATTACCCTAGAAATTTTTTGAATGAATTTCATTGGAAAAGGTATTTCAATTGTAATTCTATCACACATGGTTACTCAAAATAATGATATTTTTACAAAGGGGGAGTAACTAAGTCAATCAATGTCATAATAAGAATGAATGTTCCCCATGTCCACTTATCCTCCCAATTACATGTGAATGTTTTTGATCTGTTTTTTATGAGTGTAGGAATTTAAGGTTGATTATTTCTATCACATTCAATATATTCAACATGGAATGAAAGTATAAATCCCTTGAAGACAAGTGTATGAGGTATCATCACATGAGGTGTAATGATTAGTGGAAAATGGAAATATTTGTTGTCTAAATCAAATCCTCTTAATTTCTACATCGATCATTGACAATGTAAACATATAGTGAAATGATTTATAGAACACTACTTAGGTAATGACTGGTAGCCTCTCTACCATGAACATTATAATTCTTGTCAATAAGGGGGAGTGAAAGTAAAATGAATGTTTTAAATGTAAAGGGGGAGAAATAATTAATGTGGAGAGAGAATATTCTCATATTGACATTGACAAATTCATTTTAGGAGACATTATGTTATTGAAAATGACATAAAAAGGGGGAGATATATGGGACCTCTTTGATTCTGAAGATTTTATTTGTTTCCACAGTTGTCAATACTGTTCATAATGAAGAAGGAGATGAAGGAGGAATCCATAGATAATGGAGAATAAAATTTAGACGACTATTTAACTAATCCTATGTTAAAATAAATTGTGTAAAAGGTGAATTTTTTTTTCCAAAAATGATTAATGGTGAAGTATCATCCAATAAAGGATGATTGATGAAGAATGTGGATTTTATGAAAACTATGAAATGCTTCATGACTTCATCAGAACAAAGCAAGATCATAATTGAAGAAAGGAATCATATGATTTGAATGAAGTAGATAATGTTGGTCGATGAAGAAGAGATAGTGTGGAAGGGCTTGGAATTCTAATATGGTCATGAATTACACATTTCATTGAAATTAGATGATTTCTGTGCTTTTCTTATTCCTCCTATTACATGTATCAATGGAGATACATATCCTCAAGCCACCACTTTTGGATAAAGAGAAATTATTGGAGAATGTTGGAATTAACAATCTAAAAAAATGAATTTTGGATTTGATTTGAGGATGAATAAGTACTTATGAATTCATATTTCAATGCGTATAATAAGAAATAAGGTTGATTGTTGAAGATGAAGAGAAGGCATGATCAAGTGCATTGGCTTGGAACTATGAGAATGGCCAAAATTATGACGATGCTTTTCTGATTTGTATTTCAGAAATATAATAGGTTTGGAGAACATGTGATCTAATACATATGAACGATAAGGGGAGTAAAAAATTGTTTATGGAATGGAAAATAAAGTTTATTTCACGTTCAATAGTGCCTTCCAAGTAGGAAGTGGCACATAAGTATCAATGGGGATGAAGTGTACGTTGTGTGAAAGTGTTTGTTTCCCACAATGTTAAATTTCATGATAATCACATCAAAATACGAAAATAGAAAGAATGTGGCACACAAGTTAAAGAGTTTCACGTATGTAGGAAGTGGTGGGAATGTTTCAACGGTGCGCAAGTGTATGTTGTGAACAAGTCATATTTCAACATCAACACATGAAGATATGAAAATGGAAAAATAGTGGTGGACAAGCGATGGAGCGACATTCAAGTGATGGAGTGGCACACAAGTGATGGAGTGGCACACATGTATGAATGACACCCATGATTATATAGTGAAAAATTCACCAAAATTCCTGTAATTTGATGGCTACCCTCTTCATTTGTTAATGCACAACACATAAGAGAAAACTTGAGCTCTTATAGCACAAGTTTTAGAATTGGGAATGAAAGACGATTTTTTACACATGTTGTGTCTTATGCAGAAAAGTGGCACTCTAGTTGAAGTGGTTGTCATGTTATAAGATGAACACAAGCAGGGAGTTATGTGTAATAACTATTTTTTGTATAACATCAGAGTGGTTCAAATATTGTGAGTTGTGCAAAATAGTGGTGCACATATAGTTTTTGAATGGAATGTAAGAAGGAGTGGAAGCAGGGCGTCATGATAGTACAATTGAGTGAAAGTAGATAGGTACACAAAAAGGGAGGCACACAAGAAGTTGGTGGTGCACAAGTAGGGTGGCGTGCAAGTATGGTGGAAAACAAGTAGGGATTGACACACAAGAAGTGAGTTATGATAGAATTTAGTTACTAGTTTATGTTCAACTGTTCTGATTCTATGTTTAGATAGACGTAAATGTTATTATAATAACAAAGGGAACTTGTGATCTAAGAAAGAAGAAGAAGAAGAGTTCAGTGTAGTTGTTTTTGTACTAAAGGAGAATGTTTAAGGAAAAGAAGGTTTCTTAGCTGCTAGTATTTTTTTGAAGAAGCTCAGGAAGAACATTTCTTATCTTATAGGTTTTCATCAAATAAATAAGAGTTTTCTTACTTGCATGCTTTTTGTAAGTAATAAGGAGAAGATGAATTTTGTTTAAGAACAAAGTTTCACTTTAGCATCCATCAAGTCTCAACAGGTGGATGATTAATTTGTTTTTTCAAACTCTTTTAACAAATAGAAAACTATCTTCAATGGCAGTATAAAGAACCATATTGAGGTTGCAAGAGACTTTTTACACTGGTAGTATAAATAACCAACATGTGTAATGTTATATCTTACTCATTGAATGTTGGAAGTGGATTTTTTCACTTCCCCCTTCTATGTGTAGGGATAAACACTATGAATCGATTATTTCTTTCCCTCCCCCAAGTGCACGGAGCCACACTGACTAACAGATTGTTTTCATATTAAACCACTATAACAATTATTACATTATAGTGGATAATCAGTGCACTGGTCATTACCATGAATAACAAGCACATAACTGCTCTTATTTAGTGGTGAACCCTGTAAAAATATCATCTATTTTTTTTACTACTTTTATATTATTTCCCATGACAACCAAAAGAGAATAAGAGACTTTGGGACATAAAAGGTAAATGGATATAGGGATAGAAAGGAGAAATTGGTTTGACAAATCCCCCAACAATGATTCACCCCCTCTCAGTGTTTGGAATATCCTATACTGGCCCTCTCATTATGAAAATATGAATTTATTCTTAAATTACAAAAAATTTAAAAAAAATTAAATATTTATATCTCTCATCCGATGTTGAATTTTATATTGTAAAATAGAACATATAAAGGTAAAAACTAGATTTAAAAATGGTTCCCCTTCAAAATTCTATAAAACATCATTTTTAGAAAAGTACTCATTTTATCTGAAAAATTTAATTTGTTCTTATATAATGTTGGTAAAACATATAATATGATTTTTAAAAAGTAATTTGAATATAATACATATATATATTCAATTAATAAAATACAAAATGAGATTTTTTTAAACAAACTTTTTTCATATAATTTGATTTCATAATAACACATATTTTATGTTAAATTGGTTTTTATTTAATTTAATATTTAATATGTTGACCAATAACTTATTATTTTAAAAAATATAAACCATATTTTAATAATTTCTTATATAATTTTTATTCCCACCATTATAATGTCTATGTGATAACTATCATATTATATAATAATATTATGTTTATCATTGAAGATAAATTTGGTGTATCATTTTTGCTATCGAACCTAATGTTTCTTTTTAGAAAAATCATTATCATTAAAATGATTATCACATAAAGAACATCAATCCATCAATATAATTATGGTAGGGTGACCCTATATTCCCTTACTTATTTTTATGTTTTTCTGGTGTTTTCTCTCATCTATTATCAACTGAATCATCGGATGGCCCCATTAATTGTGATAAGGTTTGATGGTGCAATATACCTATTACTGATAAATGATTTTATTGATTTCCATATTTTATCAAGAGAAACTACTGAAGAATTATTATTGGTTAAAAAAATTAATTGATCATATTACCAAATCATTGAGATAACGTGTCATGTTTTTCAATCTAAATATATATTTTAACCAGGGTGTGCAAGCTGGGATGAGAATTACCATCCCCGGTTTTTTTTACATCATGTTTATGGAGAAACATAAATTTTTTTTGTTATATTATTGATATTTTGATTCTATAAAAAATAAGTATTCTCTATTATCATTCATATTGATCAAAGTAAAATTCTAGGATGGTCTGACATGAAAAAAATTATGGATTGGGAGTGTTTTTTTTAAAGAATTGGTTCAAGTAGTTCCATATTACATGGTGTATATCATCATGTTTCTATATTTATTTATTCCAAAATCAATTTATAATATTTTAAATTTTGGTGAAGTAATGCTAATGGAAAAAATAACAAACACTGGGTCTCATGGGATAATATTTTTTCACCAAAGTCCTACATAAAAATGTTATTCATGGATTTTTATATATTAAACAATTGTATAATAGACATAAAATGTTGTAATTTTTACATGAAATATATATTTTCTTCCAGAAGGTTGTCAAAGACAAGTATTTACCACCACAATTATTTTCATTTCACAAGTCTGGGCCCTCATCTAATATTTTTCTAGAGGATCATTTTGGGATCCATGTATGTTTTCATCTAGAAGTTATATTGGATAATTTTTTGTGATTTTATGGATACATCTATAGTGATCCATGAATTACATATTTTAATGGGAGGAAGCCCACTTCTAATCCAACACCCCGTCTAGAGTGAGCTTCATTGATGTATCTTATAGAAGATGACCTTAGTGGATGGGATTTTTAGTATCCTAGTATATAGATAAATGATAATTAAAAAATGTCTTTTTTTAAATTCCAGTGGAACATGGAGTAGTACAAGAAATGTTGTATTGAGAATTAAAGAGTTTAGGCTACTACAAAATTCTCATAGGATTATGGAATAACCCTGCGCAAGGATATTCTATATGGTCTCCACTACAGAATCATCCCTATAATTTTAAATGCCCTCAAATAGACAACATCATCAATTGGAAAACATGTTGAGGTATTCTACTCACCTATGCTCTCATTACTGAATAGAAAATATCAGAGAACATCTTATTCCATCTTTTTTGGTCCACTATGGAAACTGAGATTCATGTGATAGTATCATTCTTCTGTGTCACTATGCATTGTTTACCATATTCTGAGACGGATAATTCTTACTGAATATGTCTTGAGGGTGTGAATATTGTTCTAGTGGTGTGGTTTAGATAACTTCTATTCAAAACATTAAATAGGTTTTAAATCAGCTATTAGTTTATCTGGTTTCACCATACCATCTATTTTATTGAGAAAATTGTCAAATATGATATGGTATTGATTTCTAGGATGAAAAAAATGATTTCATAGTGGAGAAAAAAATGCGGATAATGTCTTCCTTCACTATTTTTGAACCAACACTATCTAGGTGGCTACCTATCATATAGAGCATTCTTAAATTTAACATATATTTGATCATTCCTTGCAATGGTACCATTTTCTATGGTTATTTTATCCATGATCCTGTGTGTTCATTAATCATGGCTCACAATTACATGGTTTCTTCAGGCGGAGCTCCCTCTATGGATGATGTTATGGCTATTCGGAATGGTGTGGAGTTTAGATCTTTTCATAGAGGGGGAATATTGTGTTATAATATAATTTTCATGTTATTTTCAATGCTTTTTAGAATTTTGAAGTCCCCTGTGAGAATTTTGGGATTATTAATGATAACATCAGGTCTATGGAACCATTATTCTCTTGTTTTGGTTTTTTCTCTATTTAGAGAGAAAATACATGTGGAGGATTTTATGGATTCTCCTAGGAGAAGTATAGGGTATAAGTGTCGGTTTAATTAGTTCCCCCTAGAGTAGTAGAATTTGGATTATTATAATATTTTTTTTGGTATTTTCTTTATACAAAAAAAAACACTATAAATTAGAAATAAATTTATATTTATAGAGATAGGTATATTTTTAAAATTTCCTTTAATTCCAAAAAGACCCTTAAGTAATATATTAATAATTATATGAGCCCATTCAAGGTAATAATAACACTAATTTTATTATCTCATTTTATTCCCTAACTGTTGAAATGATAAATATTATTTTACGAGATTGCAAATTATTATTTATTGTTGGACACATTCTTTATCTACTTTTCCTCTTGATATTTATTAATTACATTAATGAATATTTATTCATTCAATAAATAAATATTAAGAATTTATTAATGACAATAGTTTCTCTATGAATAAATATTTATTTAATTTTTTTGTTTGTTAAATGTTAGATAAAATTGCACCTTAGTCTTGAGAGTAATATTCGTTTTAACAATTAAATTCAAATAAAATATAATTTATTTGAACAAAAAAACAAAGTGTATGATTCTATATGATTGTACTATAATGAACCTTGGTGGGGATTCCTAAATTCCATGACTACTATCATGAAATAGGCCAAGCTACCCAAGAGGAAAAAGTTCATGTCACAACATCAAAAACAACACGAAAGTACTCACTATGTAATATAATCTCTTTGTCATGATACATCATCAAAAAGTTTACATGTGTTACCAACCTATATGCCTGATACATCTTTATTTGACCATTTGAAATAAACTCATTGTGATCCCATAGAGATAAATTTTAATGTGATAGTTATATTTATGTAAAAGGGTTTAGATATCAACATCCATAGTTATAAAATGTGGGAAAGTCGTCTTTGATTTATTCATTAATAAAATTTAATTCCTGACGCACACAATGTACCATATTACGTGAGAACTTATAGAACGTTTGTTTCGGATAGTAAATCATAGTACATGATTCAGGAAATGTAATAATAATAATATTAATGTATATGTATTATCACACATACTCAAAGATAATAAATTAAAATGACACATAATAATTATAATTTCCTTAGGCGTGTCTAGACCCATAATATCTCATATTATAGAGTACCAGGTGTGATCTTCTTGAGACAATGTTTCATATTTTTACATGTACTAATTCAAGGAAGTAAACATTCTATATGTCTCATAATAGAATGTTATCAAACCATAGAAAAATATTTTTAAATATCATCATGGTATTTCAAGTACGTCAACATACCAGAGATGTTATATATCATTTATAATATGATAAATACTCTATGACATTATTAAATTATGATCATGCAGTTCAATGAAAAATATGTATCAAGATGTTTTTAAAATGATTAAATTATTCCAATATAGTAGTAATAAAAATTAAATATTTATTACAATAACACCTACTCAAACATCCAAAAATATGTTGATGATGAAAAAATTAATATTATTGAACCACCATGTTAATAAAATAATTAAATTAATGAAGTAGAGGTATAATATTCATGGTTAGGTGAAAAAAATGAAATCTACCTTTTGAATCCAACATGTCAATATTCATTTTTTATATGAGGGTAACATTTCAAATTCATGTGCATATTTATATTGATATATGGCATAATTTTCTTTCTTTCATTTAAGGAAATAATTTGGCTAGAGATTGGGGTAATACCGTGATATAATTTCTCTATCTTAATGAAAAATAATATAATGATACATGGATTTACATTTCATTATCCATTATAGAGTATTTTTATTTTATATATTTTCTATATGAAATTAATAAAAATAATCAATAAAAAGGTTCTTAAAGCCTTTTTGACACTTATGTATAGATATATTTATGGGATGGTGTGGGGAATGTAAATACCCACCCAATAGAGATATATTAATATATGATAATATAAAAAAACAAAATTCATTCATTGGATTGCAAGAGGATGAATATTTTCATGTCAATTTAAATTCATAATATTCTATTTGAAATTATTTTTTATTCTGTTTTATTCATAATTATTAATTTATGAAACAACAAATGAGTTAAAAAATAAAATATTTTTATTTAGACCAATGTACACCTACCATAATGCAAATATAAAGTGTGGTTCACTTAAAAAATGTTTTTTGTTTTTTGACTATAGTAAATGTTTTATCTGATACAAAAAAATAATTATGATCCATTTTTATATATAGAGTGATGAATTGAAATCTAAAGCCAAATATATCCCACATCATGTTATATGGAAGGAGGATCATGAAATTAAAGAATACAAATAGATGATTAAAAAACATTACATATATGAGAATAACAAATAAGAATGGCATAATAATGACTTTTAATTCTCTATAATAATATTACATAAAATATCTACAAATTCTTGTATTTTTTTTAGTTTAGATACAATAATCATGATAGGTTGTACTAGTATCATGACATGATAATGTATAATTTAAGAGTATAGAATAATATGGATTCATTAAAGCTGACGGTTTTAGAGTGTCACTTCACAAATAATTTGAGATATAAAAGTCACATGGTGATGTAAATAAAAAATTTAACAAAATTATATCATAAATATATTATATGAAATAAATTATTATTAATGACTAGTATATACAAATTGGTAAATGTAAACCAACATTACAGAAATAATCACTATATGAATACCATGCCCCATGAAATTTGGGGCCAAAAATCTCACTCAATAGTTTTCCACACCCAAGCAAATCATTTTATTTGAAACAATTTATCTAATTTTTAATCAAATAATTTCTGATAACTTTTTATGGTAAAATTATGTACATGAAATTGATTCTGATTTGTATCTACTAGAATCCACACATTTCCATATTGTGAGGGGTAGACTATTCAATATCAATGGAGATATGATGAAAAATAAAAAACACTCATATAATCACATGATAATGGTGATTCAAGTAGCCCATTAGTAAAGTGTCTTGTTCCATGTACCCCATGATGATCTGGATGTTATCATGGTTAACCATTTTATTCTTGAAGGGTTATCATAATGTTTAATAATAATTATCATATTTACTGGTAGTGATTAAGACCTTATTATGAGGATCTCTATAAATAAAATATAAAACCTATGTAAAAACAAATAAGATTAAAAGTGTAAATATATTTAACAAACACTGAATATCCACTGAACCCTTTGGATATTCATATAATTATATTGGTATGGATATCAAAATAGATATTAAAAATTACCCCTCCTCAATAGATAATCCATGTTCTGATCTGAATCATTCGTCATTCGGAAGGACTTGATCTCGTTCAGTATCACACTTGCACTAAAGCCTAATATTCATTGTTCAATATTAACTTATATTAGATATAAATCAAAAACTAATGAATATATAAAAAAACATATTTTATCATCCAAAACACTTTTGGGAATCTATCATTGACATCATATTAAGTCACATCATATGAAATGCCTTGTGAAACCCATCCTAAATGGTATTGGATTTACTATAAAACAAATTTATAGTAGATTTCAATGTCATGCTCAATACCTATTTCATCCACCAAAATGTGTGACCTTACAGGAATTTACATCGCTGATAATAAATATGAATCCTTATATCCACATTTTTATTATTGTAGAGACTTATAGAATAAAATCAATTCGACTCAAATCTGTAAAGATATGGGGGTTTGATATCTATCAAACACATGTATATATATTCCAATGTCCACAAATATGATCCTTATGAAATTATGAATTTTCATATAGTCCCTTTTTCTATGAGATATGGTGACATTGAGATAAGAATCATCTAATATCCATGTAGAAAACTAATCTGATCTCAATTTATAAAGTATATAATGATCTTATTGATCAATACCCAACATTCCATTTTTCGTTATGGATAACCACATCACATGTTTTATTTATTTATAGATAAAACATATCAAAATGATTCTATACACTCCCAGATTATATCTCAAGAGAGGTCCCCGATGTAATATTCATCATATGGGAGGAGAATCTTATCTCTTTTAAGCTCCAACCAGAGACGTGATCTATAAATACCCAACTGTACCCTAGATTACATAAGTCAATTTATAGATTTTCTTGAGTGGGTTATCAGAGAATAATGAATTTCATGATAGGCCTCTCACTAAAATCATGCAGTGGGTACTCAAAAATGATCCATGTAACAATATTATATCAAAAAAATCTACATGACACTCTATTTCATATACATAGTGGGTCATTCAATAGACTTAAAGAATCATATTCTTTATCTTGGGCCTCATGAGAATATGTTGAATCCCTATATAAGAATATCTTTCATGATAACCATAAAATTTTGTCATAACCTATAATTGTCCATGTTGAAAATTATTTTGGGTTTACCTTAAAGTTATAAATTAATAGGTAAATTCTTATTTAACTTTATAAAATGTATATCTATATATAAATTTATGTAGCTAATGTGAATGAATGATAAAAGGGTGGTTTTGAAAAATAATATAATATTTAATATTCTAAAACAATTTAAGAATACTTAAATAACCTGATATAATAATTAATTTAACATAAAATATATATAAAACATCCAAATAAAACTTATGTTGTCTACACATTTTGGGAATAGTATAGACTTTACATCCTATGTATTCCATGTCACATCCCTATGCATTCATTTGATAATATAACCCCATTAAATTATTTTGTGAGAATATTATACAAAGTTGTAAAATAGGACTAATGGTACCATTTAGGAATCATAATCCTAAAAGTTCAACTTATTGACCATCTAAAATCTTCTTATCTTCTAAAAATCATGTGTTGTGATGTAGACTTCTAATTTCCACATTAAACTCTACTTAATTTCATCAGTATAATCATATTTGGAAACATATTACAATCAATTTTTTCCTTATAATAATTAAATTTAATATATTATTATTGTATAACACTTCTTACCTCTCTTATCACACTAAATAATATACCTTTAGATTATTATAGTCCTTCATTTATTTATTTTTTAATACTTTTTCTAAAATCATACTCCCAGTAATCTCTTAGACATTATATTCACTCTATAATATCATCATAAGATATTGGAAAAAATATCTATTATGAAATTACATTAATTTACATTTAAAAGAAAAAAAATCAAATTTACTATTGTTATCATATCATATATGGTATTCTATATGTTTGGAAAATTTTCATTTGAAGATATACCTTTTTGAAAATGTACCCTAAATGGAATTGTGAAAAAAAATCACTTCTATTTTAAAAAATACTAGGAAAAAATTTTATCCAAGTGAAAATACATTTATCCATATCATCTTCCCATAATTTGTTATAGAAATTATAGAATCTTAAACCATGAATATGCATTTAATCATTTAATATTTGATCGTAACAACTCTTTGTTATTAAATAAGATCTCTTATCACAAATATATTATTAGACAACGAAACACATATTTTTCAATGAAACATCTAATCTAGATAAAATATTCTATATTCAAATACTTGATGTAGTAACTAAATACTTCATCTCATAAATACAATAAACAAGATCAATCAATTATTCATTTTATTTTGAACGCCCATAAATTTGATACAATTTATAAAATATACATTTGGTATCATATATAATTCAAAATAAAAGAATAGATTTCGATAAAATCCATATATGACATGTCATTTCCATGGAGTATCATAGATTCCTTCAAGTATATCTTAGATAATACAATTTTATTTAATTATTACTATTTCTTCTTGACAATTGTTGGTTATAATGTCCTTTATTGGCATATTAAAAAACCATTGGTGGTCTTTTTAGGTTTTTTTCAATTTTTACCTTCGTGTAATATATGTACAATACTTCAAAACCTTAATGTCATATACCTAGTTCATATATAATCTAAAAATATGAAATTTATTTCAATTTTCATTTTATTTAGTCATATTGTCAAAAAAAATCATAAAATGATTACAGGATAAATTCCCTAACCAAAACAATACATTTTGTAAAACATTAACATCTCTAATTCATTTTCTATATTCAATCATATTATATGTAATTTTATCCTCCCAATCATATTGAATTGAGAAACTGATTCCTCTAGTCATTTATCATATGATTCCATTGAAACCATAAATGAATCACTCAATGCTACTATAATCATATAAATTCACTTACTGAAGAACATCAACATTGTGTTACAGTGGAAGGTTTTATTATAAAAAATATTATTCTCTTTAGGATCATTTCATAAATTGAAAATAATTCTTAAGAACATTTCTTATGGTACCAGTCTTATGATTCAATTACATTATGATTCACCTTATGAAGTATTGATCAAAAAGTAATGGTTCATGATTATGATATTATAATCTACAATATTATATTTTATTAGATAAGTATCAAGTTTCATAACCATTAAATAATGAATTATAATTAATTTTATCTAAATAAAAATGGGACACCTTTTAATTATTATAAATATAAATTAGAAGGAAAAGATCAGTATTTCACCATGACATTCATTAAATGGTTCAAGTAAATTATCCATGATTAATTTGTTCATACATCATCATGATAAAAATATTTGTGACTCATGGATAGTTGATTAGGTAGATATTTTCTAAATCCATCATATATAAATTATCAACTATATTCATCTAGTTTTCTAACTATAAGGTATTCTCATCTTGTTTCACCCAAAAAAATGTTAAGAATAATCCCACAATGTAAAATCAATGGATAAACAATATAATATAATAAACTCAATCATGAAAACCCAAATAAACCTATAACATTAATTCGAAACAAATGTTAATAAAATTGTACTTGTAATGAGTTTGAAAATACATTGTTGGTTAATAAACGTATTTACATGGGATGCAATGGAAATAATTTCACAAATAATATTTTAAGGGGAATTTATTCTCACAATATTATCTTCTGTAATTCCCGTTTATATATAGATACTTCTAGAAATTTAGTTTGGGATCTTATTCAATATTCCAAATCGAAATTGATAAACCATATTGATGTGTAATGATTTACTTAACAAATAATAATGTATTACTCACAAAAAAATTTAAACCAAACATATTAATACATATCAGGATGCATAATATTTATATGGTATTTGAGAACTACTTTTAATGTATTATTATTATATTATATTTACATTATCCACATGTGTAAGACCATAGTGAAAGATAGTTAAAACCAATCTGTTTCCAAAATATGCCATAGGAATCTGGTTAAGTAGGTAGTCTGACCCCGTGTCCCTCTTCCCGAGGATAAATTACTCAAGAGAGAATCAATTTCATGATAATTATAGATACTAATATGAAAAAAAAATATTCCGAAATTAAATTATAGAAAATAACATCGATTTTAAACTATTTTTAATATATATAAATATTATGCTCATTATTGAGTCAGTCATAACATTTAATGAAAGCCGCTATCCTAAATGTTGTTCAACATTTTAAACCAAATGATACAGAATATTCACATTTCTTAAAAAAATATATACATCATTAAACAAGTGGATAACATTTAAATAATTTAACAATTAAAATATTAAAACAAGAGATTAAAAATTATGCACAATTCATAAATGATATATAACTCTAAATATTTTATAATTTCAAAATTAACATTATAGTATTTCCACAATTTTAAATATATAAATTTTATAAAACTTTTTATATGAACTAAATCATATTTATTAATATATGAAATTTCTAATTAAAAATATATTATATTATATGAATTATAAACTATTAATAGACAAACTTCTTCTATGTTAACATTTTAAATAATAAAAATATTTTATACTTAATAATTATTTGATCACTGGTCATATAAATCATTAAAACATACCTGATGTGGTTTAAATAATATCCAAATATGTCTCCCCTTTATTTTCAACAATTACAAATAATTAATTATAAAAATTCATAATTTAGATATTATCTATTAAATTTTAGGCTTTATTTCATTATTTTAACCCAATATAATTTATTAGCTATCATTTAAATATATATACATTTATTTTTTGATTTCAATTCATGCCATGTAATTTTTTTAAAATATATTTAAAATATTAATGATTAATATTTTAGAAAAATATATGGTTTATTAAAATTTAATTAATTAGTTATTAACAAAATAATATTAAATAAATAATTTATAAACCCTATACACATTTGATATTCCTAAAATTCTCTTTATTGTGATTTTAAACAAATTATAAACCATTTTAGCAATTTAATTATTTTTTTAAAAAATTAAAATATTTCAAAAACCATTATGCATATGGTTATTCCAATATAAAGGTAACTGATTTACCATTATATAGGACTTATAAAACTGTGGTACAAAGGTTGCAAACAAGTTAAATTTATACACATTAGAGAAATCTCAACTATCTTTATGTAGAATCCATATACACTTTTATACCCAATAACGTCCATTTTTGTGTAAGGGTATCTTGTAATTCCTTTATGTTTACATCTTCATGTATAGGGAAGCCACATGTTAACTTTACTCAACCACTCATGTCTGCGTAATTCCGTATATATACTAACAAAACTCAAATGTTTAATGGTTCAACCTTGATTACCATTATGAGTAAAGTTAAAAATACCAAATAACCATACATAACACCTTTATACATGATGGTAGATTCCGGTTATCTTTTCATAGATAGATATAAATATTGGAAAACCCATATGACTCTTACACAGAAAGATTTTTATATGGGTAAAGCCATAGATACCCTTTCACATATCATCTTTGTATGGTTTTGGATATTGATACCTTTACACATCCCAACTGTGTAAGGATAATTACGTTTTAAAACCAAATCTCTAGAATATGGAAAAGAGAAATGTATTCAGTTTTATTATGTGTTTCTACACATAATTTCATAAATTCAAATCATGTGTTTAGTCTAATACCAATGAATGGATTTTTAGAGTCCAATAAATTTTTTTAAAAGAAGTGAAATTTATTAAATCCCTTGTATGAGGACTTCCATGAAGTAAATATGAAACCCACATAAAAGCGAAATTAATAAATATTGTTAGATTCTCTACCGTACAAAAAAGATCAACTAAATATTGTTCATATTCATCGGACTAGTCTGATAAAGATTACAGAAGTGGAATTGTTTTTTTAAAAAATGTCTAAACTGAGGTACGTATTATTATAAATCAGTAAATATTGGGGAAACAAAAGTTAAAACCCCAATAAAATAGTGGATCAACTAGTTAATCAGAATGACCATCATATAGTACATTTACCTCCACAAATTTTATTGTTGTATATATTATCCTCACAGTTTATTACAGATAAAACATTAAAAGATAAAAATATGGACTAAATTTAATTATAAGAAAAAATGATTGTGGAGGTCATTACAAACATGATTGGCCAAGAGAGTGTTAATGAAATTCTCTAAAATAAAAGCATGAGAAAGTCAACAGTGAATAAATACATTATTTAACTTTTTTAAATTTGTTTTTTCTTTAATTTATCAATTAAATAAATTTTTTTTTAAATGAGTTAATATTTTATATATTTATATATATATAATATAAAAAATGTAAAAACATAAAATTTAAAACATGGACTCATTAATCTTTATATGTTCTCTATGGAAAAAATAATTCTATAAAGACGAATTAAAAAATTTAACATGGAAGAAAATAAGAACTAAAAATAATTGAGGATAGGTTTTATTACATGCCTATAATATATGGTAACAATATATAATATACTAATATAAAATATTTTTTTATTTTTTTAATTATTTATTCCGTATTATTTTTTCAGGTGACTGGATGTTCATTACAATCAATTTGAATACGATGAAGCATTTTTAAATGAATTCAATTCATAGAAATAATAAAAATCAACCTCATATGATGTTGATTATGAATTTGTTATCCAGTATATTCATCATTTTACCAATAAACAATAAATTATACATTTCTAATATTTTTTTATTAGAATATATTAATGATAGGGTAATCTTTATATATCAATAAATCATTAAACTGGGATGGAGTCTATGAAAAATAAGGCTATAGATTTTTACACCAGGATACATATTATGGTACATATAATAATATTTCACTATAAAAACACATATCAAAAAATTATTTACATTTATAATTATTTTGTAGTGTTTGAAACAAAATAATGAAATTTATTGTGCATATTAAATTTATAAATTTATAAAATATAATATAGTCCACCAATAAACCATCATCCTCAATGTTGTATTTCTAATATTTATAACACATTCATTTAAAATATCAATTAATAATTATTTGTCTATATTTCTTAAGTACCATTAGGATTATCAACAATCTATGTATTCAAAAGAAGAAGTTGATTTATCTTGAAATGGTTATGAAGATTAAATGGTAATATATTATTTGTAGAAATCATGAATAGGTTCTTTACGATTATGTTTTTAATAGATTGTTATTTTATTTTTACTAATAATAATATGTCTATATGAATGTTCAAAATTATTGTTTCACCATCACATTAAAAATTCACCAAAAGTAGGTGAAAACAATGAAAACTATTAAAATTTCATTAAAACATAGGGGGTGATACAAGGGAAATTTTGTATTTGTATTAATTAACATCATGTAAATCTGATTCCCAGATTGATCTGTATGGTCCAATACAGCTTCTGATATTTTTGGTTTTACTAAAATTATATATCAGCATTCAAGGGGTCAAAACCAAGATTGTGACACCAAATTAACATGAATATATAAGAAAACATTTCACTTATCATTTTTTATCCATAAGAATGAGTTGACTATAAATATGATACATGGATTTCATAGTATGATCGATGTACAATGTCACCCTTATAAATGAGTTTTTTGTACAATTGATATGAATGTTGGGTGAATAATCATTAATGTTTATTGTAAGATTTGATGGATTGTTTCCCAATTGTGGTTAATGTAAATATAATTAAAAATGAGACTTTTACATCGAATATTGACATAGAAACCCTTGAACCTGAACATGATCTTTTTCCTATTAAATTTATAATTATATAAAATTAGATATGAACAAAGAATACTTCATCTTAAGATATTTTGTTGAAGTTCATGTTTATATTATGAACCCCATTTTAGGATTACTGACATTGTCTAGGGATGACCAATAGTAGACCCACTGTAATAGTGATACACATTTGGTCCGTTGATCGTTGATCCGCACCAACAGACTGTTGGTTCGAAGCATTGTGGATCAATCATATTGTGTTGTTTATAATGATCACATATACACCCATCATGCTTGAATGAGTTCTTCCCATTCATGAAAATATTAGAGAAATATAAATCTTGATAAAATTTATTCACATGTAAGGATTCTCAATTAGATATAAACCCTTTTAAATAATCATAAGGATCTATTTATAGAGTTTTACTTTAGTTTAAAAACATTATTACATTACCTGAAAACCCTTAAATAATATAACAATCATTATCTTACCTCATTCCACAAATTATTATTACTTTTATTATATTAATATATTTTTAATATTAGGTAATGAAATATATTTCATAATCAACTTGCAAATTAATATCAGTAACCATACATAATAATTTTCTTCTCATCATCCTATATGTTTATCTAATACCTGGATAAATATTGATTCATAAATAAATAGAAAATTCTTAATATAGTTATTATAAATATTTATTAAATACTTATAAAATACAAAAAATATGCATTTAATATCCTCATGATTGAAAATTTCCTTTACAAATAAATATTTATTTAAATTATGTGATTATTTATTCCTAAATTAAACTGTTTATCATCCTTGGGAATAATTGTTATTCATATAATTAAATTCAAATACAATATAATTAAGATCAATGAAAACTGGTATTTTTTTTACCCTCTAGTATTCTTTCTCTATTTCATTAGGTGATATTTCCTAAATACCATGATTATAATATAGAAATGCTTCAACAATCCTAGGAGAAAATATTTAATGTCACAATGTTGGAAAAAAAATAGGAATACTCATTGTGTAATAAAATAGCTTTGTCTCCATATAACATAATGAAAGTTTCATGTCTGTGTCATCATCCTATATAATTGATACGTCGTTCTTTGACTATCTGAAATAAACTCATCATTATAGAATGGACATGTAATTTTCTGCAACAATTCTTTTTCAATTAGTTAGTTGAGTTATCAACATCCATAATAATGGAATGTACATATCCTTCAAAGAATTATCTATTAATAAAATGTAAATTTTGAGACACCAAACATAACGTAGTTCCCACAAACATATGTAATCATAGTTTTAGATAGAAAATCTATGTGAAATATTAACCACCAATAATTAATAAAAATATCAAAGAATATAAAAAATTATGGACACTCATATATTGAAACATCTGATGACACATTGACATGATGAATTCTTATTGGTTGGTCTATTATTTTAATCTACCATATTGGATATAACAAAGTAAAAAATTCATGAGATAAGCCTCATACATTTATTATAACTCACACATGAGATCCAATATATTATATACCTTATCATATAATTTTATTTAACTTTATAACTAGGATTAAAAATACATTCATTAAAAGTCAGGTTTCTGGTCATAGTGGGGGAATGATGCGACATTATCAACATGAAAAATACTATAGAAACTAATGACCTTGAACTTGTATAGAACAATGAAAAAATTATAATGTGATTATTTATTAATATAGAAATCATTCAATATACATGTAATACAATGGACATAAATTTTTTCATGAACACCAACTCCAATAGTACTTTTATAAAAATTACATTTCACACATAAAGTGTTCAAAACCAAAAAAGAGAGTTCATATTCATGTATCAACATTTGATAAAGATAATCAAATAATTTGGAAAATGTATTAATAAATCACACATCAATTTGATTCTTTGATTTAAGTGTAAGATGAAAATTTTGATTATAAATCACTATTAATTAATAATAATAAAAAATACAAGTTTGCGGACAAAAAATTAGAATATGAGATTTTATTGACATAAAAATTGGATGATGATCTAATAGCCATTTACCGGTTTTAGTAATAAAGCACATATCATTACAATTAGTAAAATTATTAATACAACCCAATATTTCATTTGGAATTCATAATGTTATTAAACTGTCATGTCATATTAAAGGGGTCTAAACTAAGAAAACAAGTTTGGAATACTATGTAAACATATAAAGATGGTCATAGATAATTAATTATATATAAATGTTTACCAAATAGAAATATGATTACAATATTTCATGATGTTATCCAATGTAACATATCTCCATTAAATTTAATTTAAAAAGTAAAATCAACTGTAAAAGAGTAAAAACATAGAAGATGAGTTTGTATTGCTGAAAAAACATATCACAAATAACCTTGACTAATTTTTGATACATAAGATCATCTACATAACAATATAATGCTTATATTTCCTTGTATGATAGAATAAATCATTTCATATAGATAATAATTGTTAATTAATGAAAAATCACTTGTATAGTGGTTATATCATTAAAGAAATAATTGATTGACCTGAAAGACAAGAAAAAAATATAATTCACTTTTGAATAGTTGGAATCAATCACACATCAATTCGATACCCAAATTAGTAAAAGTGAACAAATTTTTTCTATCACCTTCACATTATTATTAAATTATCAAAACAACTAAAACGGATACAAACTAAGGAACGAGTTTGTATTTCCTTGAAAATTTAGGAAAATAATCAATGATAAATTTTCGATATATATGAATATACTATATGTTAATCATTGCTCATATTTCATAGTATAATCCAAATTAACATGTTACATTAAATTTTTTATTAAAATGACATATCACTCCTCAAGGTGTCGAAACCAAGAAAACAACCCTAGATTGACAATAAAACATATAAATAAAATTCTTTAGTTAATTTTTGATCTATTAGAATCGATCGGGTATCAATCAATATATCACCTTTCTTGGTAAGATCTAATATAATAGTTGACCTTTCTATGTTTAAAAATTGAAATTTCACCCATGAAGGTGTCAAAAAAATCAAACGATTTCTCGATTCTATAGAACCATTGGAAATGTATCCACATGATATTGTTGATCTATAAGAATAAATATAAAATTAATATGATACATTGATTACTCAGGGGGATCAAATGTACTATTTAAATTTTTTTGATTTATTAAAATAACATATCACAAGTGAAAGTTTAAAAAACCAAATCAATTAATTTGTATTAGTTTATAATCTTATGATAGTTATTTTATAATCATTTTTCATCTATATGAATCAACCATGCATCAATATGATGTCTGTATATCTTAGTATGATGGAAAATATGTTCTCAAATTGCTAAAAATAATTAATAAATCACAAATGACAAGTGTAGAAATAAAAATTTAAAAAATGGATTCAGATTAGCAAAAAACATATGTGATATAGTTCTATTTGATTGATAATTTTCATTTAAATTCAATGTTAAAATCCACTCAATAATTTTTTATCCTTTTCAAAAATAATATTTTTTTTCATCATGTTTTTCAAGAAAAAAATTATATTTGAGAATAATTTTAGTTTTATAATTATACAATAAACATCATTGAATTAATTTGTATAATAATTATATAAAATATATGTTTTTTATTATTCTCGTATTAGTTTTTGATGATGAAATTTTATTACCTTTAATATTATCAGTTTTTAATAGTAAATTTGGAATTTATATTTGTTATTAATTGATATAATGTTTTTTTGAAAAACCTATGAAAACTATGGATTTAAAAAAAATTATATATAATTTAAAATATTTGAACATAAAATAAATTTATTGAAGTAAACATATTCAAAATATAATTGATTTGTGATGAATTTTATTCAATCATTTTTTTCATTGTCTCAATTATTTGAATTGTGAAATTCTCTTAGTGGATCCACATAATATGCAGTGAGTGACAATGGGTGAAAATTTGGAAATGTTACCAACATATTTTCTAATCACCCTGAATATATATTAAACCACAATACCTATCTCTATAATAGATTAAATTATTTATTTACCACACCACCTTCATCAACTGTCCACACAATGCATTTTCATCCTACAATAGAAATTATTTTTGACGTATCATTCCTAATTAAACCTACTGTGGAATAAAGTTGGCTACATTTTAGTATTTTTAATTGAGAAAAAACAAATATGGGGTAAAAATACCCTATCTTTACATCTCTTGAGCTCATTAGTCAATTAATGAAATTCCCAATCTATGTCATATGAAATTATATTATGAGAAGGATCCTAGAACAAAGGGTTAATAAAAAATTATGATGAAATCCATGTCACATGTATTTAGTTTGAATATCACTGATTGAGAAATTGGGAATCTCTAACTAATGAGAGCTTTTAATTGAAGAATATCGAGGTTCAATGAAGGCTGATTGTGCTTTCAAATATGGCCAAGTTGAATCGGCATGGCCGAGAAGTGCTCCTATAAGAATGGAACTCAATGATGAATCTCACACAATATTTAAGGATTGATGATGTAAAACCATTACTCGTGATTATTTCATTATAAAATCCATCTTATGAGTAGTTTTCATACTAGAAGAGATTGACTATTGTATGAGATATTTACTGAGATATGCCTGCATTGTAGTTGATCGGATGGGATGATAATTAACATTGAAAATATATGATAAATAATAGATTTTGATTTTTTGGAAAGGATATGGATTTATTTATGGAAAAAAATAATATTGTTGTGGTATACAATATATTTGATGCATTTTCTGGAAGGAAAAAGGATTTTAAAAGCAAGATGTTCATTGAAATGCCTATATGTCTAGAAAATGTCCATTATGATGTCCTTATCTTTGATTTCACCTAGTTTAGTACTATTATATGTGAAAACTAGTTTCACCACTACACATCCCATTAGTCATAAGGTTGTATATTCTGATCACAGATTGCAACATCATTATGTATCCAAGCCCTCACTATGACATCACCTCCTTTAACCCATCACACCCAGCATAAATAATCCCATCGACAAAGAAACATTTCATTTATGGTATAATTATTCATAATTAAAAAATATTATGAGAGTCTCCAATTAAATAGTATCAAAAAACCAAATATCATTAATGAAATTGATACTCTAGTTTTTATATGGACAACTCCTCCAACACTTACGATTTAAAAACCATAGGTCAACTATGAAACATCCACATTGAAATCCAGAGTAAAACATCATGTAATAGACAAACATTAGTTATAAATAGATCATAGAAATATTTTTCTAATACATATCACCCTAATATTCCTCATTTTCCTATTTGATAATCATCTCGTGATAATACATTACCCTTTGATGATAAAAATTGTACATGTAGTGTTTTCACAGTACCACAAATAAGTAATTTCACATCCCAATTTTCATTAATCAATACATCCCCAGAATCAAAATAACTCCCTTATATATACCTTAATGATATATAATTCGTCCATATCTATCCTTTAATCCACTTCCCTTGATGGTTTTTTAATATCCATGTAATTTTGTCAAATAATCCCCCATCCATTAGGTTCAAAATTCTATAAAATAATGATATAAATAATATCCTTTTTAAACCTATAATCATAAAATTTTGTTATACTAAATTAAAATCCAACACATTATCATGAAATTATAAAAAAACCTGATCTCAACTGCAATAACACCCCCTTTGTCGCATCATAGAATGAGAACCCATCCAACAAACACAACTGGATAGAAAACCGATTAGTATCATAGAAACTCTCACATTGTACATGTAAGGACCCCCTCAATGAAAATAGTTCCCCTCATATTATTATAATGAAGGAATGGATATCATGACTACCTGATTCCTACTTGAAGTATATCCATGGATGGAAAATAGAACCAAGGGTATAATTATCACACCGATGGGTGGAATTTCCCTCAAATAGAAAAAGATGAAGATAGAGGTAAGATATGTAAATCAACAAAAACCATCTAAAAAATATAAAATAAATCAAAATGGCTAACACATATTTTTATAATGTTGTTATACAACCAAAATTATAATTCGAATAATAATCAATTCAATGATGATTGCGACCATGAAGCCTAAATAGCCCGGGAAAAAATATGAGCTAGTAATATTTTTCTTGATCTCTATCAAATAAATAATAACATGAAAATATGAGCATATTTAAGATCTAGTTCTATATTAATATCTCATGGTTTTTCAAGGTAATTTTATCCATAGGGGTCATTGTTGTTTTTCCTTTTTAGTAAATTTAATTTATTTTTAGTTTTTTTATTAGTTTATGACATTTAATGTTATCACTTTAGTTTCTTTTATATGTGTTATAATGTTTTGATCGACATATCTATCTGATATCACTCCCCTAAATATTCGTTGTTATGGAAATTACATCAATAAATAGTATTATTATAACCTTTAAGATATTCTCCAACCCATGGACAATTGAATGTGGGACTATGGTAGTCAACATCTCCATTCAATCAATTCTTCCAATGAGGGGTAATATTTGGGGGTGAGTCATGATAGAGTGGAATCAAATTGGTTAATTCCTCTTAGTATATGAATATTCTATCCATTGTTCTAGTCACAAAAATAGGGCCTAATTCTAGTGTGGCTTAGGCAGTCACGATCTCCCATCTCTCATTGTCATTCAAGAAGGGGTAAACTTTTGGGGGATGGGTCGTCACACTACCAAATATATGACGTCACTCGTTTTCACCACACATAGAGACATGATATATCCCTATGAATAATAATTCTAATTATTGAACTCTTCATAATATTTGTGTCTCCATATCCATGCTGAACAATAATGGAACCAACACTTCACTACCCGAAAATAATGATTTCCACATAATTACGAGGACCTATTGAAAATAATTTATCCATTAGATCAACAGACATCAACAAATATTTAACTCATAGTGAGTCACCATGATACTTTATTTAATTCATTATTTATTAGTGACACTATCTAACGAAAAATAATTATGTGTAACATGATTGAATTTCTATGCCTTTATCAGTATAGTCTATAGTCTTCAACTCATGCAAAACAATAATGTATACCATAAAGATTATAATCTTTGAAAATTCGTTTTTTACATCAGTTCATTCATTTAATTATATCATGTAATCTTATTCATCTATTCTTTCCAACACATATACCATTGATCCTACTGATAATTTTCATCTTCCATTGCTAAATCAAGTCCCAAATACATCATTATCAAGAGTACGTGAAGTAAAAAAATTATGGAATATTCCAAGAACATGATTCACATCATTCAACATTAGTATACAACCTATAATTATAGTGATACAAATTTCCCCAAATCCAATAACACAAGTAGAATCATTATTACCAATCATCAATATACCAAATTTTCCTTCCTAATATTCTAAAAATATTTCCCTCTATGGTGTAATATATTACTATGATTCCGAATCAAACACTCATTATTTGAACAAATATGGACAATGATAATAAATTATATGTAAACATAAATCCCCATAACCCTATATAAGTCTTTGGTCAGTATCCTCAAAATCTGTTTCAAATGTCATCTATTCATCCTTATCATTTTTCAATGTATAAAATTTTATCTTCATATGACCCCCTTTATCACAAAATAAGCACATGATCTTACTTCTTTTATTTTTATGACCTATTTGATTACCCTATCCAAATGTCATATCGATAATACCAATAAAACCCGAATAATCACTTCTATGAGCTTTTCAAAGAGTCGTGTTCATCAAAAATGATGAACTCACATCATCTAACATACATGTGTTTTTCTAAACAATAAATGTGTCCTGGATATTATCATATGAATTTCGTTATGGTAAACTCATACACATGGTTACCTAAATATGAATTCTCTAAAATATATAAATGATATAATTTCTTTTTAGATATAAATTAGTTGTGAGATATTTTGATTTATACCTCCATTAATGATTTTACTAGATATCCTCTAGTTATATAATTTTCATCACCTACCGTAGTGTATCATAATCCAAATACATCAATATTGTGTATGGTTCCTACTATATCATATCGTACCAATCACTATCTCTTATCATCTCTAGTGTCATTATTTTTTCTTCAGACCCTTCATTGTCTTCTTATGAACCAAAATATTTTTCACTCCTTACTACCATAAAGTAAAATCATGTTACACTTAAAAATTTCAATGTGGGATGAAATCCCACTCTTTGAATCACACGTATCCAATAATAATGAAATATGATTAAATAATTCATATATAATTTCTTTTGGGAGGAAATGGATTGGTTTTTCGATAACTATACAACTATGAGAAAATATTGTATGAATCACCAATGAAAAAAAAATTCAGAATAAATTCATGGAAAATAAATTTGGATATTCATTTTTTCATTGAAAAAACCCTCCAATGGGATGGATTATAAAACCTTACGGATACTCCAAAATATCCATTATGAATTAGAGAGTACGAAATACAAGTAATATCAAAACCCGAAGTATAAATAGAGAATTTAAAAATATTTTTGAAACCCCTCACCCTAATACACCTACACTTGGTCACTTATAATCATCTCAAGAGAAACATTCAACCTTGGATGATCAAAACATAACAAAATATATCATTATGGGACCTCAAATAAGGCATTGTGGAACCCAAATAACGCTCATTGCAACATCCCAACACTCAAAACCCTCTTCCACCAACAGATCATTATAAGATGGATTTCAACTATATCTTGAATTTTATCTACTTCCCACTTTTATTCTTTTATAACCATATGAAGGCCTCTAGAATATCTCCTTCATTATGTTCAATATTGAAATAGATAAATAAAAAAATTATTATAATTTTTTAACCTATAATAATCCAAATCCAAATTCCTTATTTAAAATTTAAAACAACATATTTAAATTTGAAAAACCATTGTCAAAACATCAACACAATATTTATCCCCACTCCTTATCATGACCTAGTTATATCTGGGACTACTATAATTGAATCCCAAGAAAAACATTTGGCGTAAAATAAAAGACCTGATAGAATAATCATAGAGCGATTTATTCTTAAAATCCGTCCCACCTAACACATGATATATACATTACCAAAGTAAAGGTGTCAATAATATTTTTCCTTATGTAGAATGACAAATTAGATGTATATGATGCTAATTAAGGTTAATTCCCTATTTTTTTAAATATTAAACAAAAAATCACGATGTTCTGTAAATATAATCATGGTCATTCTCTGGTTACGTAAAAGTATTGTGGTAAGTACATTTTCTATGTAAATGTGGATTTATATATGAATGTCCTATGTTAAGTTAATAAGGAAATAGACGATCTTTGTGATGGTTTCATTGGATTTTTACACCAATGCAAAGGTCATCTATGATTTACACAATCATTAAAGATGTAATGAGGGAGTATAGAAGGATTATTATAATGAAAATATTCAGACCATGTAAAGGTGATTAGGAGAATAATATTGGTACATTTAGATTTTGACTATTTATATATGTATTTCAAATAAATATGTTATTTTAATTGGAAAATCATGGGGCTTATTAAACATGATTTAATCTACTATAGTCTATTGGATTTGAACACACATTCAGTGTAGGATTGTTCATGTGTTTGATCAAATGTTTTTGATTTAGATTTATTCATTCATTTGAACATTTAGTTTTTCATGTGAATGACCCCAGTTAATACTAGTGGTTGATCCATTTTTATAGCTAATCTTCAGGGAGATTATCTGAGTTCTATAATATGTATATTTTAATGAAATGAAATATTTTGATTCTAGTTTTGATGTTATGATGTAAAGAATAAATATCAAAATTCATATCATGATTGAGGAAGTATTATGATGAATGGATAATCCACAATAAATAAAGTATACATATTCATGTTAAATTCATGTGATTATCATGTATTGAAAAAAATAAAATGTCACCATGCCTAGGGATTTTTCTAAGGATTTTTATAAGACAATTTTCTAAGTATAGTCCACTTATGATATACAGTGATATCAGAACAATTTTATGTTATACCATGGTATCACATTAATTCATTCATAGGAGTATAGTTTTTAATTAGATTTATTTGATGAAATGTTTGTGAGATAATGGAGTTTAGGCTATTCAGATACCATATGGAATATATTTTCAAACAATCATAGAATTAAAAAATAAGTTTAAATAAAAAATTACTAATCAGCCTAGATATTTGATTTCACAATAAGAATGAGATCCAACCAATATTCATTTTATTATTAAAATATAAATACTCTTCTAGAATAAATAAAATCATGATACTATTGTGAATATATATTGATATAGGTATTAAAGAAAATTTTGTTGACATTTTTGATAACCAACTTACATTATGTGGTAGATTAGTGAGAGCCTCATACATCATAATATCAAGACAAGAGATGATGTTGAAACAAGAATACACTATTTTATTTTTCATGTAATTTTTTGATAAAATTTAGATGATCCAGATAAAAAATTATCTTGAAGTGTTTTGAGACCAAATAATTATTGACATAATATATTAAAGAACCTTAAAAATAAGTAAATTTGTTGGATTTTATTTTTAATATAATCATGAAAGAATACCTATTTTAAAAAATCATAGAAGAATCCATAAGTATAAAAATGCCTTTTTAGAAGTGAATTAATTTTGTAGTATAATATTGTCATATTAGTGTATAACCTATAAGGCCCCATCCTTAAACCTTATTTAATCTTGAGTTATTACAAGATTACACATTGAGGATCTTTTCAGGTTTAGAGTTTTAGAGAATTAGATCATGAAACTTGCATTACATTCCACATTTAAACAAATTGGTTACATAAAAGACAGTATTCATTCTTCCCATCAACAGAAACATATTTAAAATAAAACATGGATTCATTCTTGACTCATCCGTGACACTATCATAAAATCATGTACCTTTCACTTTACCTGTGAAAAACATTTCAATTACTTGGGATGAGCATAAATATCTTAGTAAGGGTTATAAAAATATTGAAAGGAAACATGAGTTCATATATATATAAGAATAAAATCATACTTTACCCATAAAACATAAGCACTTTAACATAACTCATCAAATCATGAATAAATCATAGAAATCATAAGACATAAAAGGTAACTTGAGGCATTCATAATATTCTTATGTAGGGAGTAACCCTCTTGGTTACATTTGGAATACCCACCACAATATAGTCCCTAAATCTCTTCGGAGAAACCATAACGTTTCACTCCTTCGCGTGACCCAATGCATTGAAGAGATATATCAGGCTCACCCGCCCTTAGTTTATCATGGAACCACCTGTCTTCATAACAATTCCCACTAACCATAACATAATCTTATCACATAAAACATGCATAAAGGAAACCTAACATTTCCACCTTTCAATAACATGATATCAATAAAACACATTGATATAAATACATTATGAAAACAACTTTCTATACCAAAATAAAAGAAAAGTAAAACATGGTATTTATTTTTCTTTTAAAAACAATGTATGGATTTTAGAGGAAGCTGAAACTCAATTAATGGTCACAGCGGTGGAGAAGTCGTTGTCGCTGCATACATACGATAAAAACATTCCCTTTTGTCGTTTAGTAAAATGATTTGTATAAAAAGATTCCTTTTGGATAAATGTAAAATTCAAAGGGGTTTATACACAATATAAAATAAGTTTGTGTATAAAACAAAATATGCCTCAATAAATGGAGATTGAGACGTTTTCCCTTACAAAGACGGTATCCTTGGTTTAAGAATAAATCAATTACATAATTATGTGTGACAAACGAATACACCAAATATAAGTGGATATTAAGTGTAAAATAATCAAAGTTCATTCACACATATTCAAAAGATGACATATTTAATAACTACATGTTGAACCTAAGGAAATCAAAATTGGGTTAAGAAGTTCCCTTGACAGCCTAATGACGTCACATCAAAATGAGTTGATGAGAGATAAAAAAAGGGTATCTCATCACATGGAAATAAAATTTACATAAATAAGGATATATGATAACATATCCCAACATAAAAATATGTAAATTAAAAGACCCAACAAAATAAGTCTTTTAAAAAGAGGAGGGTGAGAGGTTCCCTTATCGACATGGGTATCTTTCGAAACATACACCTCGTGAATGAAGGACAATACAACATTGATGTAAAAACTCATTAAAGATATTATATTACACAATGAGTAAGATAATTGGATGTACATACACCACTCAAAGGTAATTGTGGAAAATTTAGCATAAATCTCACGGGAATAAAAGTGAGATGAAAAATCCCTTACGAAAACACGGCAGCCTAACGACGCCACTTAAAACATCCAAAAAAGGATTGATGATATCAAATAGGGTATCTCATCATATTAACATAAAGTTTACATAAGGAGGAATATAAAATAATATCCCCCAATATAACAAAGAAGATATTAAAAGAAGTGACATAAAATAGAGTACTTAAAAATAAAGAGAGAGGATAGATCTCTTACGAAAATTCGTCATCCTAACGGCGCCATTCAAAACTTCCAAAATGGATTGATGAGAGTGAATAGGGTCTCTCATCATATGAACATAAAAATTACAGTAAGAGTAATATAAAAGAACATCCCAATAACAATAAATATGATCTTTAAAAGGAATGACATAAATGAGTGTACTTAAAATGAATGAGAGGAGTAGGATCCCTTACCCCGGGTCCGACTTGACTCGATCGTTCTTTAACGTCCTTAAAATAGGGTAACTCCCTTTGGTTTGAGCTCAAAGGCTTCCTTGGGAAGACTTCTGCCCAAAGTGAGGCTTCAAGGGGTTAGAGAGAGAAGTGGAGAGTAAAAATGAGCAGGGGTTGGACGAGCAAAAGGCTTTGGAAGTGTGGGTAAGGAGGTAGAGGTGGGGGCCTTTTATAAGAGGAGAGGAGGGGCACTCTTGGAATGGTATAAAATGTAACTTTATTTTCAAATGCGTTTCAAATTTTAATGGTCCCACATTGATGTGTTTCGAGGCTAAGGTGATAAGGGTTCTAAATCCATCCATACAATAGGTTTTGGACAAGTTTAGGTCTTAGATTTTACATTATCTTTCCATTTTATTTAAATCGTTAAATAACGAGGTCATCGCTGCATCATCATGATGTCATAAATAATTTTATTTATTAAATGTCTAAAAATTATAAAAAAAATAATATGATGTTGGCATTTTTTTAGCTTTACAATGAATATTTTCAGTTCAAAATATCATTTATTTAGACAAAATTAAAAATATTTTACTTAGGTGATTCATTCTTTGTTACATTTAACATTCTTTAAAAATAAACAGATAAAAAGTCACTTTCCCATAAAAGTTATTCCATGGGGCCCCCATGTTTGGCACTAGGAATCCCATGGTGGGGTATGAGACAACCAGTTGCCTTAGGAATCATTTTGTTTTATTTTTTTATTATGATATTATCTTATTTTTTTTACAACCAGATTACTAATTAATCAAGATAATTAAAGATAATTACCGTCGTTACTATTCATAATGTCTCAAAACCAAAGAGTCTTAATTATATAATTTGGACCTTCTGATTCAAATATTGAATTTATTTTACCAAATTTCAAACACATAAATTGCAATAATTAATTTAAAAAAACTTCTCGTTGTCAAAACAAAAAGCATGTTTTTTTGAAACAATATTTATGAAAAGTTTGGTACTTGTTTATGCCTAATTACAAAGTGAAATTAATCCCAATGAAAATCATTGAATTACATGTTAAAAATATATTATAATTACACTTTAAAACAAATTCAAAAGATAATATAAGCATATAATTAAATTATATGAAAACACAATTTTCATGTAAAATGCAGTATTTTTCACTATTCATTGAAAAATGAACTTTGTCATAAAAATACCAAAAATTAACCCAAGTTAAATTAAAATGTCCCAATAATAAATAATATGTTTATTTTAAAAAATAGTGCTTATTAAATTGTCAAAAAGTGGATTTAAAAGGGGTTCACCATCAAAAGGCTGTTAATCGACCTTTAAAAAAATATTAGAATGTTTACGCTTAAAAACTAGATTCATTTGCATTTTTTATCCTCTAACATTTATTGTAAAGATTAAAATTATTTGACAAACATATATAATCATTTTGTAGTTATTTATGTTCATTCCCGCCATTACAATGGCTAAGCGTTAACTACCATTTAAAATAATATTAGTTTATTATTAGAGTGCAACATAATATTCCCATGAAACTCGTTGATGCGTATTGGGTACTCCATCAAGCATAGAATCCCCTTAAAAGTAATATTAATATTTTATTCACAAATATGGATAAATATAAAGATATCATATTCTTTATTTACCTGGGGTGTTACATCCTTCCTCCCTTTTGGATTTTCGTCCTCGTAATTTTAAAATTGGGCATGGAAACATCCTCGAAAGTCCCACATCGGAACAAGAGTCGGTAAAACAATCACTTTAAAATAAAGAAAAATAAGTAAAATGGTCACCCGATTTAACCCATACTAGGATTCCAAGTAAAAAAATATGGACATGGAGGAAAAAAACAAAGGTTCATGTTCTGATGGAGAGTGATAGAAAACATGTTTAGGAGAAATTTAACCACAAGAAAATCACAAACTTGTGATGGGTTAAACGGCATTCGATTCCCTAGTAGGAAAAGTTAATAGAAAACATTTTTGTTTTAAGTTACTTTTTATTGAGGAATTTATTCATAAGGAAACATAATCACTTATCATGTTGACTTTCAACTTTTATTAGATTCCTTAAACAAACTCATATTTTCTCCAAAAGACGAGTATTTAGGAAGACTTGTTCGCATTAAGAGTACTATAATCAACTTCTAGAGAATCACCTAATCCACAAAAAGAGAACTATATACATCCCATGTCTTTAGAATTTAACTAAAACCAAAACCGAAATGGATACTACAAGATCAGATAATCCAGAAAAGGATAACCATTTATAATAAGTAAATCTATTCTTAATCTCTAAAATTTTTCCAACAAAACCCAAAGTTCAACAAGGACCATCCGATAAACAATTTGTCCATAAAATTCTTCAAAGTAAACCAATCTATGATTGAAACCCAAATATTTGAAGGATTTAGTCACATATTCTTCCAAGTTAAATCGTAACATTTATCTCCAAACATAATCAGTTGCTCCTAAAGTCTCGTATTGAAAAGTAATTAACATAATCACATATCCTCCATGATAGGTGAATCATTTTCATAAATAACCCAAAATCAACTTACTCTTAATTCATAAAATCATATAACTAAAATGAATCAGTCAAACTAACCAGGGACTTCACGTAGTCCTGTGGTAGGAAATAAATACTAGTTGCACTTTTGTTGTGGGTTCGATTCCTGCTGCTTTGTCCGACGCGACGGGTTGTCACACGGTCTGCGTGTTGTCCTTTTTTCAAAACTATATAATTCTGAAATCATTCCCCAAAAAGGGATAAAATCATCAAAAATGACCATAACATAATTTAACCTCAATTTTACCTCATGCCTTTCACTTCAATCATATCATATAGTAACCCATAATTACCTCAAAAGTAAGGATCATATAAGCCCAAAATGGTTAATTATAACTATGTCCACAAAAGAATAGATAATTATTCCTTGAATAAAATTTTCATATATTAAACACCAGGTTTACACATACTATAAAAAGTCATCTAATGTAACCCCAACATCAAAAGAGACATAATACTCTTAAGAATTTCACCATAACTCTTGAAGCCCTTATATGTTGACATCTTACTCATTCAACATTCTTCATGACCCATTACCCACTCCTTTCCAACTTATTCTGAAATACTTATTTCCTGCAAACAAAATCATAAATCATATCCAATGATTCCAAAATAGGAAAACAATAGTCATGAAATAATACATACCTTTGATTGGTCATTGTCAGTTTCTTAATCCTCAATCAGAATGGCATTAGGTATTGGTAAATGAACATTTGTATGCTCTTGGTGATCCCATTCACGAAACTTCTTCACAGGACATTTGTTTGCATAATGGCCATGCACACCACATTTAAAACATTCAATTGATCTCTCAGAAAGAACTTCTTTCCCTTTCCTTGAGTCAACCGGATGCTTCCTTATTCCACGGCAGGTTCTCTCTTTATGACCTTAATTTCCACATCTATAGCATATTTCTGTCCCTTTGAAACATTTTCCTAGGTGTTTCTTTCCACATCTTTGACACATTGGTTTTAAAACACACATACCATTATGATTATTACCTTTACTTCAGTAGGGATTTGTTTCTCAAATATATGATGCCTCAGAGAAATAACCAAGGTTTAGGTGGTCAATCATGACTCCAGATAGTTGGTTGAGGATAATCACAAGATTTCTCATTGCAGTTCCCATATCATTTAGTTGCTTGCTAAAAAAAACTCTCATAGTTTCCTTCACATTGTCTGTTACTTTGGTGCCTGCTAGATCCAGCAATTTAAAAAAACCAAAAAGGTCAGTGTGAGTATATCAAAAAACCATTATGTACTAATGAGGAAGATAAACACTAAGATATACTTACTCATTCACTTTATCTAAAACTAGGACTCCTTCTGAAATCCTAACCATTATGGTAATTCCACTTATACTTAAAGAATACCCTAACCTCTAATGTTATCTAAACCGACCATTGATACCAACTATAAGGCCCCATCCTTAAACCTTACATAATCTTGAGTTATTAAAAGATTACACATTGAGGATCTTTTCAGGTTTAGAGTTTTAGAGAATTATATCATTAAACATTCATTACATTCCACATTTAAACAAAGTGGTTACATAAAAGACATTATTCATTGTTCCCATCAATGAAAACATATTTAAAATAAAACATGGATTCTTTCCTGACACATCCTTCACACTATCATCACATCATATACCTTTCCCTTGACCTGTGAAAAATATTTCAAAAACATGGAATGAGCATAAAAAGCTCAGTAAGGGTTATAAAAATATGGAAAGGAAACATGAGTTCATATATACATAAGAATGAAATCATAATTTACACATAAAACATAGGCACGTTAACATACCTCATCAAATCATGAATAAATCATAGAAATCATAAGACATAAAAGGTAACTTGAGGCATTCATAACATTCTTACATAGGGAGTAACCCTCTTAGTTACGTTTGGAATACCCACAATAGTATTTTTCCTAAATCTCTTCGGAGAAACCTTAACATTTCACTCCTTCGCATTACCCAATGCATTGGAGAACTATATCAGGCTCACCCGCCCTTGGTTTATCACAGAACCAACCATCTTCATAACATTTCCCAAGAACCATAACAAAATATTATCACATAAAACATGCATAAAGGAAACATAACATTTCCACCTTTCAATAACAAGATATCAATACAACGCATTGATATAAATACATTATGAAAACCATTTTCAATACCAAAATAAAAGAAAAGTAAAACATGGTATTTATTTATCTTTTGAAAAGAACGCATGGCTTTTAGAGGAAGCCGAAACTCAAATAATGGTCACGGCGGCAGAGAAGTCGTTTTCGCCCCATACATACGACAAAAACATTCCCTTTTGTTGTTTTGTAAAACGCTTCGTATAAAAAGATTCCTTTTGGATAAATGTAAAATTAAAAGGGTTTTATACACCATATAAAAGAAGGTTGTGTATAAAACAAAATATGCCACAATGAATGGAGATTGAGACGAGGTCCCTTACAAAGATGGTATCCTTGGTTTAAGGTTAAATCAATTACATAATTATGTGTGACAAACAAATACACCAAATATAAGTGGATATAAAGTGTAAAATAATCAAAGGGCTTTCACACATATTCAAAGTATGACATATTCAATAACTACATGTTGAACCTAAAGAAATTGAAATTGGGTTAAGAAGTTGCCTTGACAGCCTAACGACGTCACATCAAAATAAGTTGATGAGAGATAAAAAATGGGTATCTCATCACTTGGAAATAAAATTTACATAAATAAGGATATATGAGAACATATCCCAACAAAAAAATATGTAAATTAAAAGACCGAAGAAAATAAGTCTTTTAAAATGAGGAGGGTGAATGGTTCCCTTACCGACAAGGGTATCGTTTGAAACATACACCTCGTGAAAGAAGGACAATACAACATTGATGTAAACACTCATAAAAGAAATTATATTACACAATGAGTAAAATAATGGGAATTACATACAGTACTCAAAGGAAATTGTGGAAAAATTAGCATCAATCTCATGGGAATAAAAGTGAGATGATAAATCCCTTACGAAAACCCGGCAGCCTAATGACGCCACTTAAAACTTCCAAAAATGGATTGATGAGATCAAATAGGGTCTCTCATCATATTAACATAATGTTTACAGAAATAGGAATATAAAATAACATCCCCCAACATTAAAAATAAGATTTTAAAAGAGTTGACATAAACGAGAGTAATTATAAAGAAAGAGAGAGGATAGATCTCTTATGAAAATTTGGCAGCCTAACGGCGCCAGTCAAAACATCCAAAATGGATTGATGAGAGAGAATATGGTCTCTCATCATATGAACATAAAAATTACAGTATGAGTAATATAAAAGAACATACCAATAAAAAGAAATATGATCTTTAAAAATAATGACATAAAAGAGTGTACTTAAAATAAAGAGAAGTGTAGGATCCCTTACCTCGGGTCCGACCTGACTCGATCGTTCTTTAACATCCTTAAATTCGGGTAACTTCCTTTGGTTTGACCTCAAAGGCTTCCTTGGGAAGACTTCTGCACAAAGTGAGGCTTCAAGGAGTAATAGAGGGATGTGGAGAGACAAAATGGACAGGGGTTGGATGAGCCAAAGGCTTTGGAAGTGTGGGTAAGGAGGTACAAGTGGGGGCCTTTTATAAGAGGAGAGGAGGGGCACTCTTGGAAAGGTATAAAATGTAACTTTATTTTCAAATGAGTTTCAGATTTTAATGGTCCCAAAATGATGTGTTTCGAGGATAAGGTTATAAGGGTTCGAAATCCACCCATCCAATAGGTTTTGGATATGTGTAGATCTTAGATTTTACATTATCTTTCCTTTTTATTTAAATCTTTAAATATGAGGTCATCGCTGCATCATCATGATGTCATAAATAATTTAATATATTTAATGTCTAAAAATTATAAAAAAAAACTATGATGTAGGAATATTTTTAGCTTTCCAATGAATATTTATAGTCCAAAAGATCATTTATGTAGAAAAAATAAAAAATATTTTACTTAGGTGATACATTCTTTGTTATATTTAACATTCTTTAAAAATAAAAAGATAAAAAGTCACTTTCTCACAAAAGTGATTCCATGGGGCCCCCAAGTTTGGCACAAGGCATCCCATGGTCAGACATGAGACAACCAGGCGCCTTAGGACACATTTTGTGGTAATTTTTTATTATTATGATATTATCTTATTTTCTTTAACTACCATATTACTCGTTAATCAAGAAAATTAAAGATAATTACCGTCATTACTATTCATAATGTCGAAAAACTAAAGAGTCTTAATTACATAATTTGGACATAATGATTCCAAATATTTAATTTATTTTAACAAATTCCAATCACATAAATTGCAATAATTAATTTAAAAAAACTTCCCGTTGTCAAAACAAATAGCGGGTTTTTTTGAAACAATATTTATGAAATGTTTGGTACTTGTTTATGCTTAATTCCAAAGTGAAATTAATCCCAATGAACATAATTGAATTAAATGGTAAAACTATATTCTAATGACACTTTAAAAAAATTAAAAAGATAATATAACCATATAATTAAATTATATGAAAAAGCAGTTTTGATGTAAAATGCAGTATTTTTCACTATTCATTGAAAAATGAACATTGTCATAAAAATACAAAAAATTAACCCAAGGTAAAACTCAATGTCCCAATAATAAATAATATGTTTATTTTGAAAAATAGAGATTATAAAATTGTCAAAAAGTGGATTTAAAATGGGTTCACCATCAAAAGGCGGTTAATCGACCTTTTAAAGAATATTTGAATGTTTATGCTTAAAAACTTGATTCATTTTCATTTTTAATCCTCTAACATTTATTGAAAAGAGTAAAAATATTTGACAATCATATATAATCATTTTGTAGTTAGTTCTGTTCCTTCCCTCCATTACAATGTCTAGGCGTTAACTACCATTTAAAATAATATTATTTTATTATTAGAGTGCAACGTAAGATTCTCAAGAAACTCATTGTTGCGTATTGGGAACTTCATCAAGCATATCATCCCCTTTAAAGTAATATTAATATTTTATTCACAAATATGGATAAATATAAATATTTCATATTCTTTATTTACCTGGGATGTTACATAACCTGTTTAAGAGTCTTTTTATTGGGGTGTCTGACCAATCGATATAGAATTGAAATTTGGGTGTCTCATTATTTTTTGAAGAATGTTAAATTGGGTTTGTATATAATTATGACAAAGAGGGATGTCAAATCGTAGATTTTTATATCAACGCTGGTAAATGTACTATTTTTCAATCTATCTATTTATTATTGAAATAAATTTAGCATAATGAGATTTTTATTTAAGGATCAAGAACATTAGCTGGTTCAATAAGATTAATTTAGAAGAAGAAAAATATATAAATTTAATATAATGACTCACCAACCATACACACCATATCAATGTTTATCTGTCTTGGGGAACTTTAATAAACTCAAAAAAAGCCATGTGCTGAAAAATATTATTTAAGAAAAGGAAAATTTTGGGTGTATGGGTTGAAGAATGAAATGATAGAGTAAGGAAATTGTACATGATTTTTTTTGACACAACTCAAGAATTACCATCAAATAGAGAGTGTTCTCGAGTAATGATTTAGAATAATGGGGTAGATTGACTAAACATACATCCTTATAAACATTTTAATTTTTTAATAATTATTTTGTAAAACATGTTGAAAATATTTTTAAATATTTTTTCGTTAGAAATATAACCATACAATATTCTATCCCAACAACTTTATTAAATAATAATCTGTGAGGTTTTAGAGTTATCATCTATTTTCAATAATTAATTATTTAGGAAGTTCTAAAAAATAAATAATTCCTGGAATATAAGTGCTAATTGATGAGTTTCATAGAGACGAATAATTCAAAGAGGTGGATTTGAAATCATGTTTCCAATATGTGTGGATGACAGTGGTAAATATTTTGAATAATGACGTTATAAAAAATTATATTAATTAAAAATAACTTATTATGTTGTTCATATTGATGAATTGACATGTGGCTTTTCATGAAACTATGAATGAAGTAGTTTGGGCCTATGGAAGAGTGTTTTGGTGTTCCTAAATGACATAATGATATAAAGTAAGGACTAGATTGAAAAACTATATAACATGAAATAATTTCTATAAATTATGTTTCATAACCAAACATTTCATATATTAAAAAGTGATCATCAAGATATTGTTTTATAGTATTTAGTAAAAAAACATTCAGGTGAATGAGTTGTGAGGGATTCCAACATAAATAGACGATGTTAAATTATGGCCTGAACTGAGGAATTTGATGGATATATGTGGTATTTAGGTATAACTGGACATATTGAAAATTTATAATGTATAATAGAATTATTTAAATACCCCTCATGGTCCAGAAATAGATGAAGGTTTTTAAATAGTCAAATGAAACTAAAGCAACATTTAATAGAATTATGAAAAACATGACTGATATGCCATTTTTTCATGTTATTTTACTTAATGTTATTTCTAGTGGAGTCTGATAGATATGGTTTGGGATTTGGAGACATGTTAATATATAAAAGGAGTCCTCATACCGATTTCATAAAGGTATTATCTGAGACAAACATTGAAAAAGTGCTATATGAAAATGAGGTTATGGCTTTTGTCTAATAAACAATGCATTGAATATAATATTTTATTTTCATGATGTTTGTGGAATACAAATATAATTACATAATTATGAACTATATTATTCAAAGGGTAATTTTAATTGATTATCTGGGTTGGAAGGTTATGTTATAGGTATATGATTTTATAGTGATTTACAAACTGCGGAAATTGAGTAGTGTCACTGATGTTCTATCAAGTGTGGCATGTGGAGGAGATTATATAAACATATTAATTTCATAATCCAATTGGCTGTATGATGATATTTTTAATGAATAATAAAAATAAGATTTTGGTCTGATGGAAAGTATAGATGTGTTACAATGAGGTTGTTCTACAATGATTGGATATTATTTCCAAAAATGATTTTTGTTTAATAAAAAGTTGCTAGTATCTCCCAAATGATCAAATTGAATTACAAATCTATTATAAAAATTACTGGACTACTGTAGCCTATTACATGAATTAATTTAGGTCTATTTTTTTGGCCCATACCAAACACCAAACCAATACTCCGACTATGCATTGTAGTAATAGTGACTAACTTCTATAGTGCTGATGGATGATATTGATGGGGAACTATGGAATATCACAATGTTTAAAAATTTAATAATAGTATCTTATTATTTATTGATGGTGATTCTATAAACACATAGACATCCTACCACTTTTTACTATATCACAATGGACTACTATGTGTTTGGGGGCAGTGTTGCACTATCTTTTTTATAATCTCATTTTATGCTAGGGTTTTATTCCAAGATATTTGCATGTAATTTCTATACATATTTTAGTTAATGAGATTCTACCTCTCTAGGTGATTATGGATTTACTCAAATACCATGTAATTTTTTTGGTCTAATGATCATTTAATTCATATATATATTATATTTTTCTCCATTTTACTATCATTATTTTAATGATTTTGCATTATGTCTTCACCTTTTCCACAATAACTAGTATCAATGATTTTGTTTCTAGTATCAATTTTTTATTTTAAAATTATTTATTGTACATGAAATAAGGGAAATTTAACATAGATCAGTTCTATAAATCAAAATTTAGTTACATGATGGAAAAGATTAAAGACTTTATTTTTCCAAAAATGTATCAACTGCTACTTCGGGGTGAGAAACTAATGGAGATGGAGAACATAGAGTTGTAGATACTCTATCTATATGTTCTAGGATATTTTCATCCTATTTATTCGTAAAAAGCCTATGTTATGTGTTAAATAGTAAAATATGATTTATCGGTTGATGAAATCTCTCAAGAATATATAAGAGAATCCTTCTACATCCAACAAATTGTACCTAGAATCTAATTATGATTTATGTGAATATTATTTCTAATAATTTTAAAAAATTAAACACCATCACAAGAAAAAATTCATCACTGGGAATTACATTAGTTGATGAGGTATGTGATATAGTTTTAATGTATTATTTACATGAATGATGGGAATCCACTATAACGACCATTAGTAGTTCTTCATGGATTAATATTTTTTTCTCAATGATGTTTGAGCCATGATCCACAATAGAAATATCCATAGAAGATAATTTAGTAGATTCCATTGTTTTCTACCAAACATTTAAGGAAGATAAATAATCATGAAACAATATTGCCACATAGGGTGATAAAAATCAATTGTAATGATCCAATACATTGTAAATGGTAAATGTCATACATACTGATTTCTGGGAAGAAAGGACTATTCCAGAAAGAGTATAGAAACAAATGGAAGTTCCCAAATATAATACATCCAACATAATAGATGAATGAACATATGATGTGTTACCTCTGAGAATGGATAGCCATATAGATTCCATGATTTTAGACTCGTTGGAATATTTTTTTCACATCGTAGAATGGTTTCGTAAAAATTTATATTTATGGAAATTTTTACAAGGTTAAATGTGTTGATGATGAACACATAAAAATTTTCATGAAGTAATATGAACAACTTAAAATGAATATTATGAGTTTACAGGTTCTTTAGAAAGTTATTTATATCCATAGAATGAAGAGAAATCTTTTTTTTTCAGGTATCTTGATGATGCATGTTTTGGTACTATATTCATGGGTAGTTCATGGATGATTACAAAGGTAGAAAGAGTCATAACATATGGAGTAGTTAGTGGATCCATGAAAAATATAGTAGATAATTTCATGGATATGCAAGTAACAAAAAATTATTTTCGCTAATCACAACTACGGAACTACAAGCTAAGAATCATGGGTGAGATGGGTATTAAGGTGATCAAAATAAAATTAGTTATACAAGATTTGAATTCATTTGGAGTTTTATTTTGTGAATACTATGCCATTGTAATGAATAAGAAGGTGTCCTTTGTAAAAGGTGGTAGAACACCAATGTTTGGGAAGATAGAGCTTGAAAATACTAATGTTTGGGGTCCTGTACTTGTAAAATACCTTGGTGGGTCCCTATATTATGTGACATTTAGTAGTTATTTGATGTTTTTTACATACATTAACTTTATAAAAATAAAACATGATGTGCTTACCATGTTTTTATAAGAGGAAATCCATGGTTCATAATTATTTGGGATCAAAGATGAATTGATAGTGGTCAAATTATGGGGGGGGTGTAACATTAATCGGTTTATTTAATAATATTCTACTGATGTAATAATGTGGTAGCAGAAACTTATAGGTACAAAACAATTTAATGGTGTCACATAAGGATGAACATGAAACTAAATGAACTATCAAGTATTATGACACTAACATCTGGGATACCTAATACTTTTGGGGTAGATGTAGTAAACAGAGAATTTTATCTCATCAAAAAGTGTCCATCTATACCAACGTAAGAATGTCATCCTATTGTTATTTGGTTAGAAAAGGAGGAAAACTCTATAATTTATGAGTCATTGGTTGTTTGTCATGTGTGAATTTATATTATAATAAATGGTACTAACTTGAGGGTTAGTCCAAATCATAATTCATTATTGGATAAATTTTTGAGTAGTTTAGTTATCATTTCTAGGATGATAATAACCAAATAATCATTAAAATGCAAATAATTATATTTAAATATGGTGTCCCGTACAAGGACAATCATGAAAAATAATTTCAAATATATAATAAAAAATTAAATGCCAAGAAAAATTAGAGCTTGAATGTGTACATGAATATGTGACACTGAACCCAGTGGAGTCTACTTATCTTGTAGATTTGAGGACATAAATAAAGGTTATGAGAGTTGTGTATAGTAATTCATCATTGTTATGTTATCTTTATTGCATGATAGTAGATAACCACAATTTTTTTAAGAGGATATACAATTGATGGATTCTATAAAGTGGGAGGTGGAAAGGAAGGATGATATTTATTTGTTGTATGATAATAATACATAAGAGTAGAATTCTTTTAGAAAAGATAGGAAACATTATAAAATAAATTGGAAGTCCATGTCAAGGAATAACATGACAGTAGTAAGAGGTAAAAGGAAATGTGGGTGGTGAAAGGATTTCAATATAAGGAATGTGTAGACTATTAGAAAAATTTATCACTGTAGTGAATCTCACCACTATCTAGGTGGTTTTTATTGTTACATACTATAGATTACATGATATTAAGTGCTACGATTTATTTTAATTAAAAAAAGAACTGATAAAGGGGGTTACGTTATCTATGATACATAAAAGTGCTAATAAAAGAGAACCCTTGGCAGAGATTTTTTATATCTAATAATGGTAACTTTTTAAGTGTTGAAAAAGGGTGGCCATGATCAGTGATATTTTATCGATGATAAAAGGTATTTTTATTACACAACATTTTATCATTAAATATAATTATACAAAAATAATTTAGTATATTTATTATATTATTAATAAAATATTTTTTTTAATTTTGATTTATATAAGACTAAATAAGAATTTACACCTGATAAATAAATGGAGTTGGTTGAGTAGGGATATAGGCTTGGCACAAGGGGGGATATAACACTGATAGGGGTAGTTTTTTGATGAAAGGGGGATGGGTTTAATGAAATGTTTTAAATAAATATATTTTGAATTATATTTGCACAAAAAAATTAGTAGATAATGGTTTCTATTAATTGATTATTTTTTGGTACAGATTAAGGCCATCAGATAACAATGTATAATAGCATGTCAATGTTTTTAGTGGTGAATAAAACCCTTTTGTAGTGATTTTAAAATCAATTTCTATAGTAGTTAGTATGTCATACGAGGATTTACTTCTTGAGTATCATAATGTAAGGACTTATTTATTATATGGAGATCAGGTAGAGGAAATCTATATAATGTATCGAGATGTAAATGTTTATTTAGTAAAGGAATACCAGGAGTTCAAACTCAAAAAGATATTATAAGGTCTAAAAATGACATCCAATAGTGGAGTCAAATGTTTGATGAATTGCTGAGAAAAATTCATACAAATGACGTGGCATTGATCAATGATATTATTATATATGAGAATATAATTTTACCAACTCAGATGAAATATTTGGGAAATATATCCATCTTTAATAGAAAATCCAATCGTCTATTAACATTTATCAATGTAGCCATGAGTTATTAGATTTTATGGAATGACCACCTAATAATATCTAACCTTAGAATATTCTAATGATTGAAGAGGTAACACAAAAAATTTTACCACAATTTAGAGCAAACAAATATGATAATCCTATACCCATATCTTAAATTCACCATTGAAGTTACAAATATTAAATATATGTGATAAATTCTATGAAAAATAAGAAATATGTGTCATAGAGTTTATAAAATTTTATAGTTATTCAATATGTATTAATCTAATATATGAGAATATAGATTAAAATAGTAGAGTAACTATAAATAATATTTTAAAAAATCAATAATAATATTAAAAATATTTCTTAATTATTTTATTTAGTTAACATGAATTCAATATTTCATATTAAATAAGTTTTAGAAACACATTTTGGTTAATGGAAGCTATAATAAAATCATATTAGTATGAAAATTAATTCAACATTTTTAATTAATTTTTTATCATTTCCTAAATCATTCTTTTGGTTCTATTAGAATTTAATAATGAAAATTCGATAATATTAATTAAAAACTAAAAAAGGAAAATATGTAAATATATATTATTTTTTTCATAAATAAGAAACAACAGGTCAATGGTCACTGTTCTATTAATCTTAAAACCATTGTATTAAAAAATTTAATTATAATAAAGGAGTAAAAACCAATATATCAATAAAACATATCATAAAAATTGTAGAAAAAAAATATTTAGTCATGAAATTGAACCATATTTCACTAATTAGCCATCTTGTAGTAGTTATAAATTTTGATAAATACTTTCATATAAGTTAAAAAAAACTAAAAATTTAAAAAAATTAATGAATTATAATTATAGACATATAATTATTAATAATAAATTAAAATTGAATGAAGATAATAATTATATCCAAAAATATTTTGATCTCAAGTCTCATCTACATATTGATAATAAATATTAGTGTAGTGAAATTTGAAATCAAAAGTGATGTTGATGTTGGATTAATAAGTTGGGAAGATGATTGTGGTGTTTAATTAAAAATTAAGGTCATGAATATAAAAATATGCTAAAATTTATTACATATTTTATAATAAAAATTTGTCTATACACTATAATTGATTATAAATAACAAGAATTATTATGTAGATGAACATTGGTTGAACAAAATTAATACATATAATTTCGGAATATAATTCACATGGAATTGAATGTTTTAACAAATGGAATGCTAAATTTGAGCATTAGTTTCATCAAATATAGGAAATTAGTGACAATTAAAATAATAAGTAATTCATTATTTGAAAAAGAACCAATTTAATAATTATAATTTTTTTTATTAGTGAATATAAATGAAACATTGATTTTTGAAATAACATTGAAATATGTAATTTTTAATGAACATGTAGAATTAATAAATTAGTGTATGATGGTGAGTTTTTATTTTGGATAGAGAACATTTTTTTATAAAAATAATCCTTGACTATGTAATTTATTGTTATACCTCTAGAAAGGATTTAGTTTTTTCAATAATAGACACAAAAAAATTGGGAAATTATTCATAAAAACATATCTGAAATATTAAAAAATATTATTTGATTATAAAATAATGAAAAAAATATGAACCTGTATTAAAATTATTATTTTAAATAAAAAATATATAATAATAAAAAATATATAAGCTTGTATATTCTAAAAAATATGTTATTTGGATAATAATTTGAAATGTTTTTTAATGAATATTAAAAAATTGACCCTATTATAAAAAATATCTACCTATATGAAAAAATTTGAATAAAGATAAAAAACATAGGGGTACAAAATAAGAAAAAGAAGGAAAATATGAACTTGTATAATGAATTTGAATAAATTATAATAAAAATATTAAAAAATACTCATAAATACATAAGAAATAATTATATGTATGATCATAAAAATTAAGAGTCTATATCAACAAAACTTGTTCCATTATAGAAAAAGTATGAACAAATTGGATAAAAATATAGACATCTAAATAATATCAACACCTAAAAAACATCAAAATAATCATTAAAATATAACTAAAATGAAATCCTTTATGGAATATACCATATGTTTTATGAATCCCAAAGAGATAATAATTCATTTGACAACTAAGATCCCCAAAAAATCCAAAAACCCTTCAGAACAACATAAAACCAACAAAATATATTTCATATTAAAAAATACATAATAAAATAGTAAAACACCTTAATTTGGGGGTGTTATATCCTCACTCACCTATTAAATATATTCTTAATACCAAATCATCATATTCATATTTTCACTACAATTTTGAAATATATATTATTTTATAAAAATATAATACAAAACGACTGTAAATAGAATATGTATACATATCATTGAAGAAAATAATAATTTTATATATGAATAGATTTTAGTTTTGAGTTTTTAATTTATAAAAATAAATCTGGATTTACATATTTGTAAAAATACCTAAATTATATGCATATTTATTTACAAACTAAATATAATTTAACTTTTAAAAATTATTTTTTCCTTTTCATGTGTTTCCTAAAATGTAAAAATAAATGAAATATGTTCTGTGAAATTATTATTTATATAACAATATGGTCAATAAAATCTATATAATAATGAATGGAAATGATTTTTATTTTATTTTTTTTCAAAAATGAATATATAGAATAATATGAAACATTAATGTAGGATTCGTGGGTTATGATGTTTATATGTTTTAATAATATAAAATATAAATTTTGGATAAATGGGTTATGATAGATTTACGAAAAGAAATGAATTTAAATGTTTTTTAAATAAAATATACTATCCTAGAAATTATGGATGTAGAATCATTTCGTTATGATAGTGTTTTGGATCATGAAAATATTAAGGTGGTTTTTTAGAGATTATTTCATGAATATGAACATTTTGTTCATGATTTTGAAGATTCCTATATTTATATAGTAATATGGAATGTTTTGAACCCAATTTGTTGGATATAAATAAGCATAAAACATCCTTTCTAAATGCCAAAACTGTTTTTATTATTTAATATAATAATATAGAAATGATCTATCAGTTATGTGTGGAGGATGAATTAGAATAAAAATTGAGATAAAAATAATCATCACTTTATCATTACTAGAATTTCATATTTGTAATAGAAAAAAATGGAATATATCTTTTTTGAATTACAATATGATGATTATTTATTAGTGTATATGAAGTTCCTACTATATTATAGGTATCCATGGGATTTTGTTTAAGAGAATTTGAAAACAAATAAAATAACCATATGATAATGTAATTATTTAAATTTAGAAAAAATAGTATGTTAATATTATATAAAACCCATAGATGATAATACAATAAAAATATATATCATAAAATGAAAACCCTCATATTGGAATAGAATTGAAATCAGTTTAAACAAACATATTTTTATAAAATGAACATGATTTGAAAAATTGTCAACATACCTAAATAATCATATAATAGATGAATTAGTAATTAATTTGAAATTTTATTTTATAGGGAGATGGAGATGGAAATGGATATAGAGGTAGATGAGGTAGTGAGTTTAGGTGGTAGAGAAGAAGGTAGGGAATAGAGGAGGGAGGTGGTATTATAATAATAAATAATGATATTTTCAATCTTTTTGGATCATTTTCAGAGAATATATTTGATATACTTTGGGCATGGAACGATGTAGGGGTTGAAATATTTAAGAATCCTAGTGGTCTTCGACATGATTCCATTGAATATGACATGATATTTGTAGAGGAAAATAGATATGAGGTTGCGATGTACTGAATATTGACGATTAAGAGGAAAGGACAAATTGCAAGTAGAATTTTGGGGTGGAATCATAGTTCTAAAATGTTGAGAATATAGATTTTGGGGAGGGATTGGGGGCTATGATGGGGTGGATGAAGAAATTTGTGAGGTGTTAGGGAGGGAGAATTTGGTGAGGGATCGAGGGGCTAAAACATGGAAGATAAAGAATGAGGGTAAATGTGGATCAAGAGGTAGTCAGGTCTAGGGAAAAATATTATGTAAGATACATGTGCCACTGGGGGCACATCACATAGTATATATAATGGATGTTTGTTTAAAAAATTTATCCAAATATTTTAAGAAATTAAAAATAATTTATTGTAGTCAAATTAATCTAAATTTATGAATGATTTAATATTTTTAACTACTAAATGTATTTCAAATTATTCAAATAAATTAGTTTAATAAAAAATAATTTTTTTAATTATTTAATTATGATTATTTAATTTTTTAAAATATTTATCCTGTTTATGTAGTTTAATTTTTTCATTCAATGTTATTCATTTTGAAATACCTTAGATAAATAATTTAAAAAACTAAATGTAATATTTAAAGTAAATAATTTACCAAAAAATGTAAATAGATTGTATATTTAAAAAAATTCAATTGATTAAAAATATAAAATTATTAATGTTTTAAAATTTTAAAATACATTCTATATTATATGATGATGTTTTTAAATATTAAAATAAATAATTAGTGTTTTTTATTTGTAATGTCATTGATATTTTGTTTTTTTATAATAAGATATTGTTTTTTATTTAAAAAAATATTACTATATGAAATTACAATAAATCCTTCATTTTTCACAAATATTATCTAGAGATATTGTGTTACTCTGCATCCGCGATCAAATTTCATTATTTGTTAATGCATTTCAATCATTTTAATTATGAGATTTTATATATAATATAATATATATTTTATTGAATCGATATTTTCCAAATTATATAGTCCAATTAATTCATTTGGTTACTATTTCATGTATTAAATTAGGTTAAATTATTTATTAAAATTGATTTGTATACCTAAAATCAATATTCACAATAAAAAAAATAAAGGATCATTCGTCCTTTAAATTTATCTAGTCAAATCAATACAAAATTAAAAAATAGTGTATTATTTAATGAATTTTGTTTGCGTTAGTAATATATTGTTACATAAAAATAAGAAATATAATTCTAAAATTTAACACATTTATTTAATTTTTTAAAAACTATAATCTTTTAAAATATCTTTTCATATACTTTTAATAATTAATAAATATTAAATATTGAAATAATTATTCAAATACTTTATGAAATTACTTGTAGTCCCACTTGTTCATTAACATTCCCTAATTACTACTTTATTAATAATATATATAATATTAAATTAGTTTATATATTTCTAATATATGAATTAATTAAATAACAATATATTCCAATCATATAAATTAATTGTAAACATACACATATTTTAGGAAATTATGTTAAAATGTAACATAATAATGTATGTAAATTGAAAAACCATCAATTTTCTTTTTTTCATGTAAATATCATAATAATGTTTTTCATGAACAATATTTTGAAGAATAAGAACCAAAATCAACATCACTATCAAGTGGTCGTTAATATTATTCCTCATATCCTAGATGAAAATTTCTATATGAAAATACAATGTCATATATAAACATAAGCAATGTATATGATGCAAGGTAAGAAATGAATAATCATTGTAAAATCTTTTGTATGATAACTCAAAGCATGTGAAATAAAAATGTAGAAAGGGGAGAATCTCTATAATTTCAGTATTTTTCAATACATAATAATATTACTGAATTTTCAGAAGCACTTTATATATACTATTTTGTTTCTTATAAATATATTTATACTTACATTTGATAGATATAATTTTCAAAATAGTAATGAACTAATTAAATATATTGCATAACAATAAACACAAATAACGAAGAAATTGAAGGCATATGTATAGGCTTCTATTTATATGACTATGTTATAGTATTTTTTATGAAAATGCATAAACATGTGTTTTTGTTGGAATTGGTTGTTTTATATTACTATATAAGAAATTTTATTTAGTTATAGTATTTATTGAATTATGAAAATACGCCTGAGAATATGAAATCATAAGAATTGGAAAAATCATTATACTTTTTACAATGTATTTGTATAATTTTGTATTTACAAACATAATAATAAGCATAAGAATATAAAATGATTTGTTAAACATTATGTATTTATTTACGTATATATGTAATATATATTTTTATAATTATAATCTAAAGAAAATATATTTTGGAGGATATATGTCTTATATTATATTATATTTCTTATTTATTAGTATAAGAATAAATAAACGTAAAATCAGAAGACTATTTTTGAATCATTGTCATAAACATATTATATATCATGTTAAATAGTGTTTTTATTTCATTTTATAAATTTAATAAGGAAAATAATGTTCACATATATAAGTATAATCATATTCTAACACATTATAAAAGCATAAAAAATGAATATATGGGAAAATATATACAAAAAATAGATTGAATGGGGACCTTAAAGAAATATAAATAAAAAATAACTCTTAAATAAAAACTAAAGGGGATATTAATAAAATCATAATCATAAATAACACCTACATATCAATAGAATAAATATTTAGAAATAATTATTACATTGAAAAGTTATATGCATGGAAGTCATACATAGAATGAAAAATATTAACCCAATTTTTGGGAATCATTTTTTTTAATGATTAAAGATGAAAAGGGATATTAAATATTATTTTTTGGAAATATGGAAATATCCAAATGAATTACTATATTTACCATTTCTATGGAAATTCAATACTAAGAAACTTACTCCAAGTTATTTTATAATAATGAATATATTCATAAATTTAATAGTATTCCATAGAGTAATTTAATTCAAATAACACAATACTCTATATTATAATTAATCTCATATTCCATATTAAAAATAATAATAAAGGATTTAGTATTAAATCCATTATATAAAATTCCTACATCAATTATGTAATATTGGATTATAAAAAGGTAGTTTTATTAATTAGAAAAATAACTGATTTTTTTTTCAAATGGTGAATGATATTTTTATTCAAGGAAAGTAATTTGTAGATATATTTTTATTAATATGAATTTAAAATTTATAAAAAACGTATATTTATAAAAAATTTAAAATAATTGCACATTGAAAGGTATGTTAAACATGAAATCATAACAAAATGTGTTTAGTTTTACTAATTATTAATTATAATTTTCATAAGAAAATACATCCACAATAAACCAATTTACATTCTCCAAATTTCAGAAGATTCTCTACAAACCATTACACGTAATTTTTGGGTTTTCTGATTATGGATTGATAGAATTTTAAAAAATTATTACATATAATATTGTTTCATGTTTCTATCTCTACAACTATGAATTTCATCAAGTTTAAAAATATTATTTTTATATTTATCTGAAAAAACAGAGAGATAACTGGATATATTGAATCATAACAAATCTAAATTATTTGAAAAAAGCTTTTATCATCATGTTTCTATCACAATAAAAATATAGAGGAATCCCAAAACTGAGTTGGTTGATAAATAATTATAAATAAACTAAATGATTATAATGAAATAAATGTTTGTTTGTTGTTCAATTATTTATTTTGCATCATTTGTGAAAAAATTCATATTATATGAATATTGATTTTGTGAGTTATTATGTTAGATAAAAGAGAGATAATATTATGATATAGAAATCATACTTCAATAACATCCGAATAACTTTTTCTATAAAAGAGGGAGGTATTTCTACCCATCCGTTGAAAACATTATACAATGAAATCTATAATGTCACACATGTTTGTACCCACCTGTTCAATCATTAGACAACCAAAATAAAAAATGACTATTTTCCACTTTTTAATAATAATAGACAATGAAGTGTTTACACCTTGCTAGAATAGATAATAAAAATACAAATCGGCGTAATTTTTTATAAATATAGTATTATTTTAAGGATCCCAACCCATAAACAAATGATCTAGAAAACAACCCCACTATGAAAAATATCCCTTAATAATCATGAACGAACCAAACTCTAAAGGGATAAACACCAAAATATGACAACAAATATCATATAGATCTAGTAAATTCATATCATTTCAATATATTAAAATTTTTCTCTCAACTAAAATATATAAATATATTATGAAATATTAGTTCTGATCAAATATTGATTAAAATATATATATTTCATGTTATAAATTATTAGTGTCAACATAATTTTTTTATATATGATTTTTTTTTAAATTTATCCTTTATGACAACTTCATTCATATAATTTACTATATAATTTTTTTAAAAGGGAATAAAAATGAATACAAATAATTTCTTTAAAATATTTATAAGAAATGATAAATTGTGTAAACAACGTTGAAAAATGATTATATATATATAATAGGTGTTTGAAATCATTTTTAAAATAATAAATTGTGTAAACACTGTAAAACCGATATTTATAATGGATCCTTGATAATTTTTCAAATTTTATTTTAAAATTAATTAACATTTGGATTTAAGATAAACATTTTTTAAAATTTTTAATTTATGCTATTAATATTTCAAAAAATATGTGATTAAATTAGAATGAAAAATAATATAAATTTTTTTTAATTTTGTAATTGAATAAAAATAAATATGGATATAAGAGAATGTATAATATTAATATTAATATTATATAAATAATTTGGACTATTATAAAAGTAGAACTGTGTATTATTAGTGTTTTTTTGTAATAGTTGAGTCTTAAGAGAAAGTATATTTTGGTAGTAAATTTTTTTTAATTATAAAAATTACATAATAATAACATTAAAACAATGAAATTTTCAACTTATAGAAATAAAGGATAGTGTAATGTTATAATAAAATAAATGAAAATAAGGATTTTTAAAACATCGTTTTAAAAAATGAAATTGAAATGAAATATATTTAATGTTTAGTGGAAAATAATGATAGTAGTAACATAAACACATATTTCCTTGTGATATACCTGATATAAATTTTTTAGATATAGAGTGGATAATAAGGAACCCATTTGGAAATATATTTAATTTTTAGTAGTTTATAAGAGAAAATATTATTATTTTGTATCATGTTTTATGAAAATGGTTTAATTTAAAATTGAATGGAATATAATATGGTATATATTAGAATAGTAATTAATAAATATATTATCTAAACATCAACCTGATAACAAAAAAAATTGATTGAAATGTACTTATTGTTTTAAATAAATTTATTTTAAAAAATGGCATTGAAAATGTATATGTTTAGGAAAATCAATGGAATTTTTTATATAATGAAAATGAAAAATAGATTATTCAAAAAAACCAATAATTATGATTCCATTTTTTAAAAAAATTAATATGAAATAAAAGGTAAGTAATATTTTTTTTTCATATTATAATATCCATTAATGGTATGGATATTCACCCATGTAACATATTATAGAGATGTTGTATTGTGATTATGTGTATATATACAAAATTAATAAATATGTAATGTAAATTTATATAACTCTAATAAAGAAATATATTATTAATAAGATATTACTATTTAATGATTAATATTAAAAATTTCATTATAATATAATGTCGGCAAGAATTATTTAATAAGGATTACAAAAAAAGTATGATAATTAATAAAGACAACCATTAACATATAATGAAATAAAAGAATAGGAAAATAATTTTCAATGTGACGGTGAACATAAAAGTGAATATCTTTTGTATTTGTGGTTATTGAAAAAAGATACCCCAAATATATGCATTTAAATTTATGATAATAAAATAAATAAATAATCCCAACCAATCAGTGAATGAATTTATATAAATGATGGATAGATTTCCTAGAATTTGTATATGGAATACAATAGATCAACCATATGTATTAGTATAATGATTTCTTATATTGTAATTGATGAATATCTACTATTACATATTTGAAAATTTTAAAATGATAAATAAATAAAAATATTAACAAAAAATTGACTATAAAATAAAATTCGACAATGTATATGAAGAAATAGAAGGAACTGAAAATATATTATTTGAAGAAAAAGTATATGGCCTTGTATTAGAATATCGATATAGTAATTAAAAACTTTTTTTAAACACAAATTTTTTAAATTTAGACATATTTAAAATATATATAAATGTTTTCATGGGTAATAACATTTTTTCAATAAACAAAATAATATTTAACATAAAGAACCTAGAAAACTAGAGTTTTGTTCCAGATACAGAAAATAAATAAATAAAACTTAATATAGGTAAATATAAAATTATGATTTTTTTTAAATTTTATAAAAAATAATATTTAATCTTAAACATAAAAATATATAATATTTAAATTTATATTATTTGATATGAAACATAATAATATTTAATGAATATTTATTGATTCATTGCAATATAAAAAAATAAATATAGATGGTGAATTAAATAAATAAAAAATATATATGAGAAATCAATCAATGAAAAACAATATCATAAGAAATAATATGGATTAACTCAAAAAAATATGTATATTTCATTGATGATTCATTTTCTCATCATTTTAATCGTTGAATAATATTCTACACATCATATTTAAAAAGAAGATTAATTTTTTTTAAAAATAATATAATGAAAAATCATTTATTAGATTATTTATTATTAAAAAACAATAAAATACATAATAATTAGTAATAAACCATCAATATTTATGAATAGACCAAAATATTTTAATAAGGTTCATGTAATTGGAATTTGGATTACAATTTTTCCAAAAAATTATTGAAATTAATTTTTTCACATAAAATATATAAATAAAAATTTAAAATGTAAAAAATTAATTATTGGAAATAGGCATATAACATAGTTCTTACTTCTAAATAATATATATTGATCTGGTCATTTGGGTTAATTTTGAATTTTTATAAATACCATGCACTTATAATGTGTTAATAAAAAATATATAATAAAATATTATGTTTTATGAAGAATCTAGTTTACATGATTTAAATAATTAATTTTTAATGTTTATAATATTTTAAAATATAATGTTGATAATAAATACAGTGCACAATAATGAGTAAATATGAAAAAAATCTATTAAAAATATAATTTTTTAGAGTTAATATTTTAACATCATACATTAAACCTATAACATGGAGAAATTTCATATATATGACATTTATAAAGGAAATAAAAAAAATTAATATATAGTATGTTTAAATAATAATCATTATGTGAAATTATAGGGTAAAATGAAATTACAAAAAATTATTATATGTGATGATATGAGGTGATTGTCTAATGAAGTTCAAATATATGATATCTGAAATAAACAAATTTGAAGGACATTTCATTCAAAGAGTTTATTTTTCCTACTCTACATACACTCGATAGATGTAATTTTTGATGAAAAAAATATATTTTCTGAGAAAAAAATAATGTACAAATAAATTGAATAGATTTTATTAGAATTATAAGAGAATCATATAAAAAAAGAGGTACCAAGAATAAATGTATTATGAATGAATATAATGATATTGTAAAAAATCGTATAGAAAATATATTACAAAGAATGCAATACCCATTAACAAAAATACTGGTAGTTCTACTCTGACAAAAAAATGTGATAATGGTATATTTGAAAAAAATTGAAAAAAAAATACAAACCCCAACAATGATAGGGAATTATAAATGAGTCCCATTAATGATGGATAATATTTTATGTTAATATTTTATGTTCTAGTTATGTCTATTTTTGTGATTGAATTATATTAGTATTCTATTCATGAAGAGTCACTTTTCCATGTAGCATGGCATGATATTTCCATTAATAAAATGACAAATCAATTTGTGTCAAGGAAAAATATGAGTGTCCATGTGTTATGTAATATAAGCAGATCACCAAACAAATTAATTAACTATAATCATTCTAATTCATGATTGAACCCCAACTAGTTATCTATGTTGAAATTCAAGATTGTTCGCTAACTACTAAATCATTAATTGATTTTGTCAACATCTATTCTATAAAATATACTCATAGAATTATAATAATGAAGTGAAGAATAAGATATTGGGAGGTGATAAAGGTGACTAGAGAAAGGATGCATTGAGAAAAAAGTGGGGATGCATCATAGTGCAAAGAAATGTGAGTCAGAGGTGAAGATAATGGAGTTGTTGGGAGGTAGGGATGAAGGGTGGTGGAGAAAGTGTGGAGCTCATGACATTTTAATGGTTGGAATAAAATTTTTGGGTATCTCAAGAGGAATAATCATGAATGGATGGTGAAGAAAAAATTTGATAGAAAAGGTGAAAGGAGAATTTAACACATGTAATGGATATCTTCCACTATTAGTATATATTCAGATTTAGAATTTCGAAATATTAAATTTATTTTATAAAAATTAAATGATTCAATTTTATAATTATTAATTTATCAAAAATATCTAAACTATTTTTATTTTAATATAGAATTTATTTATAAATAATTAATTTAATTTACTCAAAATAAAAGAAACAATAATATATTTATTAATGGATTATATAAATATTATAAAATAATCATAATTTTTGTGCACGAAGTTATATATAATCATTTACTTTATTGATATAATAAATATTTAATTAATTTAATATAATTGAGTATTATTAATATTAATTCTATATAATTATCAACCATAACTAAGGAAAATCAATTCATAAATTATTTCAATTATTATTTATCCCATTAAATGATTGAAATTATTTAGAATCATGTTATATATAATTTTAGTTAATTATTAACATTTTGTAATTACGCAATAATTTTCCTTATTAAATAATTTCCAACGTAATTCTCGTAAACATATTTATTTGATCATTTTTATAAACACACCATATAAGGATTGTTTTTTTGAATTATTAAAAATTATATATTGAATTCTATAAATTATAATGCATGAAGTGAGAGTCTGTGAAGAATATTTCAATTTATTTTATAATAAAATATAGAATTATTAATATGCTAAATAGATCTAGAATCCAAAAAAAATGATATAAAATTTAAATATAATTTTTTTTTATAAAATTAAAATAATGTTTTTCAAGTGTTATTTTCTATTGTAATATTTTTTAAAATCGATTTTGATTTTTCAAAATATATACATATGGTTTTTTATAACATTAGTAATTACTAATTAATTTATCAAAATAAAAAAATATTTTTAAAATGAGTAACATTTTTTAAAAAATTTTAAAACTTTCATTTTTAAATTTAATTTTAACTTATTTTTAAATTTATTTTGAAATTATTATTTTTTTTACTTTTATGTTAAAATTATTATATTTATATGGTTGAAAAAATTAATATGTTATTATAGTAAAAAACATTTTTTACACTAATAAAAAAATAATATAATTTTCTTAATGATTTGTAATGTTGTATTTATTTCAAAAAAAATTCCTATTTTAATGAATACAATTACAAAATAATTTTAAATGTATAAATAAAAATTTTAAAATTAGTAATGTGTTATTAAATTAATAGTCAACTATAAATATAAAAAAATTACTATAAGTATAAGCTATTTAATATTTATTTTTTCTTGTTTTGAAATTATTTATAATTTTTTGTACACTTTTTATATGTTATAGAACTATACACCAATATGGGTTGAATAGTTTTTTTTTCAAAAAACAATATGACAATACCACTTTTTTTATGGTAACATTCAATAAAAATCAATTGAATCATCTCGTGAATATTGAACATTACAAAACATGTTAATCCAATATGACATCAGTCCATAAATATAGGTCTTCGATATCCTTAATTATACTACATGACCACACCCCTCACATGATCAATCAATCTACTGTCGCACAACCTTCCAACCTCATGGTAGCTCCAAAAACTATAGACCATATCCACAGCGTGACTTAATAAAAATTATTCAAATAGTCAATCAAATGAAACCTATAAGATCCTCTTATTGAGTATCATTCTGTCACGCTGGAGTTACCATATTAATCTATATAACCTTCTATAAGAACTACCCATTATATTTGGCTACACAACCTTCATCATCATACAACATGATGTCTTTTCACCCTACCATGGAAATCACCATAAACATATCACACCATATAAACCCTACCATTGGAAATTGTTTTTTATGTATATGACATATCAAATATGTAACAAACCATAATGAGCCAATGATTCACTAGATTGAAGCCGCTATACTAAACAAGTTAAACATGATAATTATTGAGATTTTTTGGATGAAATTAGAGTAAGGGAAGTTCACAGTTATGAGGATGAATAAAAAATTCTAATTGAAGCTGAGTCAAATTTTTTCCAGTTGAATATCCCCAATCATAAAGTAATAATTACAAACTAAGAATTTATGAATCTCTAACCAAATTGTTCTACGAATCATGTAATGCTGAAGGTGATGGAATGTTGATGGATAATTCAAAGATGACCAATGTGGGTCGAAACGATTGAGAAAAGATAAAATAAGAATGAAATGTGATGATGATGATTGATAACTGATAAATAATTAATGATGAAAAATTATTCCTTGAGTATATTTTTTCTTAAAATCCATACATGGAATATATATTTAGACCAGATGAAATTTAATTGGTGTGAGATCCAAACAGATATGTACCTACACCTTAGTAGATTGAAAGTTAAAATGGATAAAATATTAATGTTATGATCATTACATGATTTTTTCTTTTTTTGATGGATATATATAGGCCCACAATGAATATGGTGGGGGACTATAATATCCCAACCACACTAGTTGAAAAGGAAAATGATTACGCACATAAGATGTCAGAGGAAATTCTTATATGAATGAATTCATTATCAACATGATTTTCTTGTCTTATCATTCCCTTGGTGTAGTAACAATCGTTGTATAACCCATCCTAATCATTGTGCATCCTAACCGGATAGATGAAACATCTCTTGATCAGATATTGAAATGTCATCTAGTATGTGAGACCTCACATTTCCTCCCCCATAAAAACACCTCCCCATACGTATCAAACATGGCATCACACATCCTTGATCCCAGCTCCATAATGAGAAACAATTCAAGAGAGGCCTACCTGAATTTAACCCCCAAAAGTAAAATATAGCAAAAAATTAAGTAACTAATGGACTAATCCTAGGTCCTATTGTTCATAAAAACCATCCCCCCCTTTAATTTAGAATACCGTAACATAAATAATGGTATTGTAATGGTAAAACAAGAGTGTAATTAGATTCATAAATGAAATTATCTATCAATGTAAAGGTCATAAAACTTTATGATGTTTTTTAAATGGAAATAATTCCATCATCTTGTTACATAAAACCACTATCAGATATATATTGGCTACATAATGGTGGATTTATATGTATATTTCCTAAGTGATTGTAATAAGGAAATATATGATCTATGTATATGGGATATTGGATTATTAAAACTTTTATTTGGTCATTTATGATTTACATGACAAAATTAATGGTAATGAGGGAGTTTTAATTGATGGTTATAGGTAACAAGGACTCAGTCCTCATAGTGAATACAGTTTTTGCGGTGATGTGTTATATTACATTTTTATTTCAAAAACATACATAACAGTAGTTCAATAAACTATCTTATTGTAATAATTAAATTTAATGATCTCTATAAACATTATATAAGATTCTGTGGACAAATATATTTAAACATGTTGTCTATCTATGCATGTTCATATTGTTGATCTCATGTGGGGAATATGGATTTTTTCATATGATAACTAAGGTGACCATGTTCTATCTCTAGGTTAATATATATGGTTGATACATTGCTATGGTTGTCAACTAAGAGTTGAAGTGAGTCATTGACATTGTATATTTTGATGAAATGAAATATTATTATGAATGGAATGATTTTTTAAAATGAAATATAATAATCCTGATAATTAACATGAAAGAGGAAGGATTTTTAAGAAGGAAGGAAGCAGCGATAAAAAGAATAGATTCTAGTTAAATACATGTCATTATCATATATAATGAAACATAACTATGTTCATTGGTCTTATGAACTATATGTTCTATGAGTTCTTGTACCGGTTCAACATCATATTTTTCTATTATATCTTGATCTAATAGATTTTAGTGGAGAATCATTTTTAGCATCTCAGAGAGGTATTGATAGTTATTTGATGCTGCCAGCTGTATGAAATGTTTTCTGAGTATATTATTTGGACCAAATTAGTTCATTTTCTCAGGAATGTGGTGTCTCAGCACTGTATGGAAGTCAACCCATATAATTTTGAGGCAATTTTTTCTAGGTCATCACAAAGATAATAGAAAAGGATCAAATTTTTCTTGCTCTCATTGGATATTATTCGATGTTTGTACATGATTTATATTGATTTTTATCCCAATAAATAGATTATACCATAAAGCATTAGGATTATTTGTAAAATAAACATTTTTTTATCATTGTGTTACCTGTAAGGGAAGCTGATCAGTTCTCATGTTTATAAATTTCCTAAAGATGGTGTCATATTTTAGGTGTTCTGTGATTCGTCCTATCTATGTTTGGGATTTGTGTTAATGTAGAAAATGATAGGTATCTCTTATATATCTAATATGTTATATCCTATTGAGAGAAAATATGCCACCCATGATCTAGAGGGAGAAGTGTTAGGTTTTGGGATAATGTTTTGGAAGCATTGTTTCACTGGGAAAAATGTTGAGGTCATTAAGAACCAAAACAGAATCAGGTATATCTTTTCCTGGAGTGATCTAAATTTATAGAAGTGTTAGAGGATGGATTTTCATTATGATTTCTATTTATATATATCATACACCTCATTAATGGGAATTTTGTGGCCAATGATTCGATCAGGAAGTAATGTAAGGATTTATTCAAGATTTTGGGGATAAATGGGGAGAAATGGAGGATATAAAAGCCTGTAACATGGATACATTGGTTGATGGTAGTAGGGGTTGTTAGTTTTTGATGGTGGTGTACTATCTCTAATGTAGTTGGTAGAGGGACATCAGTGGGGAGACATATAGTAAGTGGTGATGTATGAACAAGTAGGCAATAGTTATTCTCCAAACGATTGATCATGGGACGGTTGGAATTAGATGTTGTTTTATGTGAGAATATTTTTTTCTGATAGTGATGTATTGGGGAGTTATCCAAACGTTTCATAGCTCACCTTTGTCAGTGAAACCATGATTTTCAAACATGTAATATAGCCTGAGGTTGTAGTTTGGTTGGCCCGTGATAAAACGAGTGATGATGTTGTTTGTGGTGAAGTACTTTGTTTTATAGAAGTTAAAGGATGAGAATCACATTCATGGTGGGTTTTAGGACCCATGGATGTTCCCAAGTGGAGATGGGATGACATTTAAATGGATATCATCAAAAGGAGACACCTATATCAGGGTTGTTATGATGTTATATGGGTGATTGTGGATCAGTTGACAAAATCAGTCCACTTCATATAAATCAAGAAGTTTGGCATAATGTATGCGTTTCCTAAGAGGAATGTGGAAGAAGAGGTGTGGTTTCATGGAGTTACGAGATCTATTATCTTATATAAGGGAAAAACTTTTTCCACACAATTGTGGTGGGGATTTCAGTATGCTTGTTGTAATCAGTTACCACTCAGTGATACATTCCACCATCAATATGATGGGTAGCATGAACATGATTTCATTGAATTTGAGGATATGTAGTCGGTGTGATCTTGGAAATTGATATCTATTTTTTACAACTCCTTCATTTACTTATGTCTTCATATAACTATATCATTCATTCATCCAATTTTATTTCTATGATTGAGGATTTGTATTGCAGAAAACATTTCCCATCGTTGTTTCAGATGATTATTTGGGTAACAACAGTACTTGATACTAATTTGGTATAGATCATAAAAATAATTTTTGTCTTGTTTGGAGATGATGAAATTAGTACATGAAGAATATAATTCATTTTAAAATAATAGGAGGAGGACCTTCTATTTTGATGTTGGACACCAAATGTTCTTTATGGATTCCCTTCGAAAACGGAAATAAAATTTTATTAGTGAAGTATGCTTTCTCCTTGCAATGATGGACTGCTAGAGGGGTTGGGTCAAGTTTTTTAGGTTTCATATGAGTTGAAATTTCCACCGTGTTTGAATACAATCCATGAAATCTTGGATCTATCTTACCTTCTTTGGAATTTTCTTGAAGACTCTAATGTCATTGAATTTGTTGGGTTGGATATCAAGGATGATGTTCCGATCATGGGGAAGAAAATAGAGATCTAATATCTCTTAGTGAAATGAATTCATAGATGAACCATTCTATTAGAGTGTGTGTTTCAGAGGCATGTTGGATTGGAGTTGAGTACTTGGTAGTGATTTATTGTGATAAGTTCGTAGTACATAGAGTAGTTTTGTGTTTTTATTGATCTTTTTTTCTTGATATGTGATTTTTAAATCCTTCTATTTTATGATATTTGTCATTTTATTTTGTTTTGGATGTGTGTGGTGTGATTTGTGATAAATTTTTTACATTTGAATTGTGTAGGTCTTGATTCATAATTTATACACATTAAATATGATGTTTTAAAACCCATAAGGAAATGTTTATTCCACCATGAGTAGATAGTGTCTTGACATAGAGGTGGGAATTCTAGGATTCATTTTTTCAAGGTGATGTGGTATATTGGATGTGGTTTATTTTGGTTTGATCTATATAAAGGCTGAGAATTTTTTACAGTGGTAGTGTGGTGGTGTGGTTTTGTGAGATGAGGCCATTTTTAGATATGTGGTGGTATGGTTTTGTGCTAATTTTTGTGTTTTTTTGTTTCAGGGGAGTTTGGTTGATGCTATCTTTTAAGACATGATTCGATCCTTGGGATGTATCTCACAAAGTGGGTTTTCTGGCCCCTTTACTTTTGGGATTGGTTTTGGGGTCTTGAGTGAGAGAATAATTTGATAGGTATATGATATAATGATTTGTGCCTTCCTGTACCACTACTTTATCTTGTTTTGGTGTTGGATGTACATTGATGAGGCCTAAAGTTGACCTTGATGATTTTAGAAATTAAATACTTGAAGCAAGCTCAATAAATGACATGTAGTTCTTACACACCATGTCTGTATATTTAATGGATTGTGAAGGTAGGTTCATAAGGTGTTACTTGATGAGTATATTTTTGTGGTTATATAAAAAAATTGGTGATGCATTGATTGAAAGAAAGTAAACCCTGAGATTTAAAAGACATTTAAATATATTACACGCCATTTAATTTCCATATACAGTTGGTTTATTGGTTTCATCACTCGGGTTTTAGGAAAACACTATTCTTTATCTCGTTCCTTGTGGCTAGTGGATACCATTTTAGGAGTGTTGAGATTCCTTTCATCAGGGATTGGTTTCAGACTTCCAGTCTTCAATCCATACCAAGCCCTCCTCCCCTTCAATCCATTTTCTTCCTTTTGTTTTTATATTATTTCTTTAGTTTTCTATTGGGTTTTTATTTTATGTATGAGGTATATTTTTATGATCTTTTGGTTTGGTGTAGGTTCATATGTGCTTTCTAAAGGTGCAGTTTTAGTTTTTCGGCGTCCTACATCACTTTGCAGATCATAGTGAGCTGAAAAATCTTCATTGATGTAAGAAATCCCTTGTTTTTCGTTGTCACGACACTTCCTCGGTGCTCGTGCCGTGACTACCCCAAGCCCTACTTCCATAGGCCAGGGGCTGGCGACTAGCACTATGGCGTAAATCCCGGTAAAAATGGAAGGCATTGACTTTGTAAAGTAAACAAACACCATAGAGAAAGCAAGCAGTAGAAGTAAACACTATGTAAAAAAAGAGTACAACTGTAAGTGCAGAATGTAATTGGGCCAGTATACAAACCCAAGCTGAAAGTAAAGTACAACTGGAATGGGAAAACAACAACTTTAAAGTAAAGCCGCAACGACAAGCTGTCCACTGGGAATCCCACCTTATGGGTGAGTACAGATGGCCTCCTATACTCCTCGGGTCCAGCTGACTGCTCCGAGTACGTCCCACATAGTGGTCCACCTCCAGGTACCGTCCTGCTCCGCAAAGCCTCAACAACGAGCAGCGCTGTCTGTCGTTTGCAACCAACACAACGTAGTGCGGGCATAGCTCATGCAGGGTTGAGTATAAGCTACTCAGTAGGGACCCCGAGACACCCAATGGTCTCCCAGAATCCACAAATGTTAATCCAAAAAATAAAGATACAATCACAAAGTAACATCTGACACTGCTTAGGTATATGCACATACATATTCCTAAGTCATCAATACTCGTTCGGCTCCACCATCTGAGCCCAAGTACAACCCAGTCCACACAAGAAAGCAAAACGTAAATCCACACATGATAGCAAAACACAATCCACATAGTAATGCAAAACAGGATTCATCTCACACAGTTATACTTCATCTAAAGATGATATAGATGATCAATGATCCATCTAAGTCATCGGACCCACAAAGGATTGATAGGAAATTAACCCCCGCAACGACCCACACAGGATCGAACCCACACCGTATCTATAGGCGTTAGCTCACACAAGACCGATGAGTGCTAACCCACATAGGATCATACCCACACAGGATCGGTATCACTGATCCACGTTGGATCGCTGAGTGTTGTAGTTGTTTCCGTCGAATCCACTGAGTATCTCTGCACAGTCTTCGTCGCAGTCATAGTAGCAGTCGTAGCTATCTATAGGGTTCCCGCACAAAGCAAGCTCGTTTAAGGAGGATCCTCTCCTCGAGTCAATGGGATGGATATATCAACCATCACGAAGACCACGTATGATGTAACACAACGTTCTGTCCAATGTCTTAGGGGAAAAACAAGAAAAATGTGCCCAAGTCTCTGAGAACAAGACGACGAAACCATTTTCCATAAGTACACGACGTGTAGATATATGATACAAGCCGTGTCATCAGACACCGGGTACTACCCGTGTGTTACAGCCCATGTCATAGGGCTGGTCATGTAGAAAAAGAAAGTACAAGGTGTGTGGTATGGTTACACGTCGTGTCTTCTGTCCATGGGTATTTTCCGTGTACCAAAGCCCGTGTCGATGGGTTGTTTGTGTAAGAAGTATTTACATGGCGTGTGGTATGGTTACACGCCGTGGCCAAACATCTGGGTTCGGCTCCGTGTAGGCTGGCCATGCCTGGTCGTGTGGTTGAGTACATGCCCGTGTACTCCACTCTATGTCTGTGTATCCCCGGAATACACGTCCAGTCCCATGAATCCGCTTCTGCCCTTCTGTGAAGAGAATACACGTCGTGCCTCTTGGTCATGTATTACTGCCCGTGTCCAAGTATTTTCCAGAATACTCGCCATGTCTCATGAAGCTAGTTCTGCTATTCTGCGTAGAAATTACACACCATGTGGCCGGGGTCACACGCAGTGTGTTACTTGTCTAAACCCAAATCTCAAGCCGCAGTACACTCACACTACACAACGTGTTCTTCAGAGGTACACGTCGTGTATTCTGGAATTTTCTAGAACTGATACCTCCGGCCAGTGCTCCTCCCGTGTTGTCCGTTATTCGTTCTAATGGTCCTTTCATCATGAAACTTCGAACACTAAGTCTCCCCGATGTCTCGTAATCATCTCCGGTATTTTCGGGCCTCCGATCGGCTCTGAAATCACGATTTGATTCACCCACTCGAAAAACGGTCAAGGGACGGTCCCTTCCATTCCTGTTTGATCTGTCGCCCGCTATCTTCATCGCACCTTCGCTAGAAATTCGTGATGTTGGGTCTTCAATTGGGATCGTTGCATCGCACAATGAACTCGCAACATTACGGTGTTCGTAACACGTGAAGAACCCGAAGATCCCACCAAACATTCACAAAAACGGCGGTGGGATCAGGCTGCGTCCGTTTGGCTCGGTCCTTCCACGTTAGTTTGGTAGAAAGCGGGTCAAGGTAAACAAAGAAAATAACAATCATCATTGCTCAAATAAAAATACACCCCTACCTTGAGCATAGCTAGAACGGGGGTTCGCCGCAGAAAACGACGTCGCGAGATGAAGCTCTGTAAGTTGACGGAGAACGCTCGAGGCAGAAGTGGTGTCTCCTTTTCATTGACATGGGAAGAAGATAGAAAAAGGGTGTGTCGTCGATCTTTGGAAACACACTGGCTATGAAGATAAGAAGAGACGGCATGTCGATCTCTTCTTACGGTGATGGCGTTCTTCGTCGGAGTCTTGGTGTTCTTCGTGATGAAGATGAGGAGCTTTCTCCTCAATTTTCCACACACAACATCCAACCAAAATAAAATAAGGCTCACCCTTATTTTATTAACATAACCCACTATTCAAAAATTCAAAACATAAATTAAATATTTGAATTGGGTGTTGGCATACATAATGAGAGGAGAGGTAAAGTCACCAAATTAATGGGAAGTTAAAAAATTATAAGAGTTACACAACATAAGTGGGGGGTTAAGAGGAGTTAGGGAGTCAAGGAATTTGAAAAGGTGGGGGCACATGTGGGCCCCAACTCACCTTTAATCCACTCAAGAAAAACTAACAAACAGTGGGTCCCACCCTAAATCCTACACTTAGGTTCTAACTCATGGAGAAGTGAAATAAAATTCTTAAAGAAAATTTTATTTCACAACACTTAATCCACAAATTTTAAACAACTCATAACGAGAAAACGCAACTCTAGGATAGGTGTTCCTATGCAATTATTGGCGTTTCAGTTCCATCGGTTCCCTCGAAATTTGATTCCGAGCACCGGTTCAAAAGATACGAATTCCCGCTCGTTCGTCCACTGAACGTACCCGAGCTCAACTTCGGATTGAAATTCCGGGAACACCGGGCCTCGGAATCAAGTGCCGTCAAGAACCTAAGTTCTTTTAAAATCCCAAAGAAAATTAAGAAAAAATTTCCCTTGAATTTTACGGGTCTTTACATTAATCCCACCAAAGGTATTTACGTCCCCGTAAAGATACATCGAAAACTAGGGAAACAAATGTGGGTATTGAGCACGCATCTGAGCATCCCGCTCCCAAGTGCTCTCCTAGAGGTACCCGTGCTACCATCTGATGCGCACTAGAGGAATCGACCGTCCACGTAGGACATGCTCCTGTCGATCCTCGATCTTCACTAGGACCTCCTCAAAATTCACCCCATCATCAACGTCAAGCTTCCCATGGTCAATGATATGCGTCAGGTCAGGCATGTATCTCCTCAGCTGAGATTCGTGGAATACGTCATGCACCCGGTGCAACTGAGGTGGTAGATCCAGGAGATAATCCACCTCCCCAATCCTGCTGAGGACCTGGAATGGTCCGATGAAGCATGGAGACAACTTGTCGCCTCGGCCAAATCTCCGTAATATACGTCGAGGTGAGACACGAAAGAAGACGTGATCACCATCCTTGAACTCTAGTGGCCTCCGCCCTCTCTCAGCATAAGACTTCTTCCTGCTCAAAGATGTCCTCATCCGCTCCTGGATGAGTTGGACCTTCTCTGTTGTAGTTGGACCATCTCTGGTCCCACAAGTGCAGACCCCCCTGGGTTTGTCCAGCACAAAGGATATCTACAAGGGCGGTCGTACAACGCCTCGTATGGTTCCATCCCGAAGGTGGAGTGGTAGCTGTTTTTGTACGCGAACTCCACCAAGGGTAGGTGGTCCTCCCAGATGTGACAAACGTTGAGGATACATGCGCAGAGCATTTCCTCTAGTGTTTTAATGGTCCTCTCCATCTGAACATTCGTCTGAGGGTGAAAGGTTGTGCTCAGACGTAGCTGTGTCCCAAACGCCTCCTACGACCCCTTCCAAAGCTGGGAAGTAAAACGAGCATCTTGATCGGAGACGATAGATGATGGCACACCATGAAGCCTCACCATCTCCTGATCGTAGAGATGTCCCAAGATATCCATTGAGCCCTGCTCTCTGATGGGTAAGAAGTGAGCCGACTTGGTGAGTCGGTCGACAATCACCAAAATGGAGTCGTGACCTTTGAATGTGTGTGGAAATCCAGTCCCGAAGTCTATAGATAAGTCATCCAACTTCCTCTCTGGGACCTCTAAGTTTTGTACCAATCCTACTGGTACCTGGTGCTCAGTCTTAACCTACTGGAAGGTGAGGCATCGAGAAACGAACTCTACCAAATCCTTCTTCTTGCCCGGCCACCAATGTTGTCGTCTGAGATCCTGGTACATCTTCACCACTCCATGATGTAAAACCCAAGGAGAAGTGTGAAACTATCTCAGAACCTCCTCTCGTAAAGCAACTGGTACCAAGGTACGTCCTCTGAAAAGGATGTCGTGCTCTGCTCCAAAGGGGAAACCATTAGGTGCCTGTCCTGAGGATATCTGCGCACGCCGCGTCTCACAGTCAGTGTCCCCACGCTGTGCCTCTCTGACCCACTATAGTAGTGGAGGAGTGACTATGCGAGACTGGAGGAAGGTTTCTCCATCTCTATCCATGATGGAAATTTTCAAAGAGGCTAGCTGCTCTATTTCCTCCTCAAGTAGCTAAATGCCCGTCCTCCTACTGAGAGCATCCGCTAACACGTTCCCCTTCCCAGGAGTATAGACTATCTCAAAGTCATAGTCCTGGAGGAACATGAACCATCTCCGTTGTCTCAGATTCAGGTCCTTCTGAGAGAATATGTATCTGAGACTTTGATGGTGAGAAAATTCAATAAAGCGCTCGCCCATCAGGTAGTGTCACCATGTCTTCAGAGCGAACACCACTGCAGCTAACTCCAGGTCATGGGTAGCGTAGTTCTGCTCATGCGGCCTCTAATGACATGATCCATAGGCAATCACAGCCTGCTCTTGCATCAGGAAATATCCAAGTCCCGTCCCTGATGCATCGCAGTAGACTATATACACAACTCCTTCCTCAGGCAACCTCAAGATAAGGGCACTGGTCAATCTCCGTCTCAGATCCAGGAAGCTCTGCTGACATCTGTCTGACCATACAAAGGGTTTCCCCTTCAACATCAATGATGATAGTGGTGCCGCAACACTGGAGAAGTCTGGCAAAAATCTCCGATAGTATCCAGCTAGTCCCAAGAAACTCCGCACCTCCATCACGCTCCTGGGTGGATCCCAAGCTAGCACTGCCTCGATCTTCGCAGGATCCACCGCAACTCCCGCCTCAGAGATGACGTGTCCCAAGAAGTGGACCTTGCATATCCAGAACTGACACTTCTAGAGATTACCATAAATCTGAAGCTCTCGGAGTGTGTCTAGTACAACCCGCAAGTGGTAGGCATGCTCCTCCTCAGTCGTCGAGTAAATCAAAATGTCATCGATGAAGACCACGACAAATCGATAGAGGTATGGCTGAAGGATCCTATTCATGAGGGCCATGAAAACTGCTGGAGCATTTTTTATGTTGAATGGCATAACCAAGAACTCATAGTGGACAAGACGACATCTGAAGGAAGTCTTTTTCACATCCTCGTCTCGAATTCTGAGCTGATGATAGCCTGAACTATGGTCTATCTTTGAGAACCATTGTGCTCCCTTGAGTTGATCGAAGAGGTCATCAATCCTCTGTAGCGGATACTTGTTCCTCACTGTCACCTAGTTCAGGTGACGATAGTTTACACAAAGTCAGAAGCTCTCGTCCTCCTTCTTGGCGAACAAAATCAGGGAAGCGCAGGGTGAAACACTGGGTCGGATGAACCACTTGCCATTCAAGCCCCCAACTTTACCTGCATCTCTAAAATCTCGGTGAGGGCCATCCGATATGCTGGAGTCGATATCGAGGCTGTTCCGGGGTACCGGTAAATATAAAATTCTACCTCTCTATGAGGAGCTAGCCCTAGAACATCATTGGGAAAGATGCCTGCATACTGATCCACCACTGCATGAAAACCAGGACTCCGCACGACAACTGCTTCTAGGATGAGGCTAGCCAATTGATGACTGATGGGTTGTCCTCTACTCCATGAATTTCCATCCTGTGCTGCAAAGGCTCCCCTCTCACCGGTGAAGGTGAACCTTCTCCCGTCGGTGCGTACACATCGCACCTTGCACCTAATACAGTCAATATGTGCATGGAATGTAGACAACCAATCCTTTCCCAAGATGACGTTGTAAGGCCTCGACGCCGCTACAAGAAGATCCCAACTGATGCTCTCGCCTCCAAGAGTGAACTCACACTACTGACACCAGTTCGTAATCGTCGAGTCTGCTCCTGTAAGAGTCTCTAGCTGTAAGGATTGATCCAACGGCTATATAGGAATCTCTGAGCTCCGAACAAGGGCAGTGGCTATGAAAAAATGACTCGATCTTGTGTCTATAAGTACTGTAGAAAAATTGGAATAGACACAGATTGTTCCTCAAATCATCTCAGGCGCGCCGTGGTCCTAGGCCTCCGCTGCCTGGAGTTGTGCCTATCTCTGCCTGCCAACTCCCTGTTGTTGGGGTGGACCTCCTGGTGGTGGTGGTGGTAGAGCCTCAAAGCGTCACCCAACAACTACTGTTCGGCCAACTCCTCTACCTCGACCACCTGCTCCCTGTGGACCGCCACGGTCGACCCTCTGCTTCTGCCTCTGTGGTCCCTCAATCATCTGCTGCTCCTCAGAACGGTGGTTCGGGCAATCACGAGCCATGTGGCCCTGCCCGCCGCATGAGTAGCATTGTCTGTCACTCGAAAGACTGGCTCTGCGCTGTGTGCCCCGCACTACTGAGATAGTGTCCTGAGGTCGTCTGCCTAAGGGTCTGGTCAGCTTGGACCCATGTGTCATCCGTGAACTGCCTGCTGCAGAAGACTCTACTACGTGCCGCCCTGCGGTGGGTCTCGGCGCTGGTGTAGACTCATCAAGACAGCCCTCGATCAATAGGGCTCGCTCCAGTACTCCTGTCTGAGTTGGAATGCTGAGGGAGATCAGTGATGCCCTGATCTCGTGTCTTAATCCCTGTTCAAAAGTCCAGGACTAGAAGAATGGTTCTCGTAAAATGTCTGTAGAGTAGCGCGAGTGATCGGTAAATCTCGCTGAGTACTGGGCAACCGTCATGCTGCCCTGCCGCAGCTGAAGAAGTTCCTGGATGCGTACCGCACGGAGGGTGGCTGGGAAGATCTCTGAGTAGAAGGGGCTCTTAAAGTCCGTCTAGAGAAGAGATGTCTCATCGTGCACCTGGATAATCAAGCACCACCATCGGCCCACTGCTGCGTGCAGTAGGCTCTCAACGAGGATCACCATGAGGTCTGATAGTGTCCTCACTAACTAGAGAACTATCACCACTCCCTCCAGCCAGACCTCCGCTGCCTGGGGACCATCTCCCCGCGGAACCCGGGCGGTTGCAGGCGCTCGAACTCAAGCAGTGCACTGAGGCGACGTACATTGTCAGCAGCTGGTGCTGGAATCATCTGTGGCTTGGCGGGTAGAGGTACCGCTGGTGCCACTGCTGACAAAGGGCCCTACACCGAGGCCTCATCGCTCAGTGGGCTGTAGTCACACTCTACTATCGGAACCCAAGATGGCTTTCATCGTGGGGCCATCCTGAATAGGAAAAAAATGCGCCACGGTCAGAACATTATACCTGGTGATCTGACACAAAGTAATCACAATGAAAACATGAAACAAACACGCAATCAATATTTTCGTGTATTAAGTTCAAAATCAGAAGTCAGGGTCCTGGTGTACGGATATGTCGGCCGCCGCACCAACACTAGACTCCCTGGACTGATATCCACACCCAATATGCTTAACACTATTGCTTCACATAGAAAAAGATCAGAGTATACGGTAGAAATGAACTCCTCTGATACCAATTTGTCACAACCCGTCCTCGGGGCCCATGTCGTGACTACCCCAAGCCCGTCTTCCATAGGCCAGGGGATGGCGACTAGCACCAAGGCATAAATCCTGGTAAAAATGGAAGGCATTTCCTTTTTAAAGTAAACAAACACCACAGAGCAAGTAAGTAGTAGAAGTAAACACTAAGTAAAAATAGAGTACAACTGTGAGTGCAGAAAGTAAGTGGGCTAGTATACAATCCCAAGCTGAAAGTAAAGTACAACTAGAAAGGGAAAAAACAACTGTAATGTAAAGCCGCAATGACGAGCTGTCCACTATGAATCCCACTTGAAGGGTGAGTAATGATGGACTCCTCTGCTCCTCGGGTCTAGCTGACCGCTCCGAGTACGTCCCACCCAGTGGTCCACCTTCAGGTACCGTCCTACTCCACAAGCCTCAAATGCGATCAGTGTTGTCCGTCGTCTACAACCAACACAATGTAGTGTGGTCATATCCTGTGAATGGGTGAGTATAATCTACTTAGTAGGGAACCTGAGACCCCCGATGGTCTCCTATAATATTCAAAGGATAATCCAAAAAGGGAAGATACAATCACAAAGTAACATCCTACACATCTTAGGTATATGCCCATACATATACCTAAGTCATCAATTCTCGTTCGGCTCCAACATCCGAGCCCAAGTACAACCCAGTCCACACAGGAAAGAAAAATGTAAATCCACATAGGATATCACACCACAATCCACATAGGAAAGCAAAACAGGATTCAGGTCACACATGTATACTTCTTTGAATGAAGATAGAGATTATCACTGATCCATCTTTGTCGTCAGACCCAGAAAGGATTGATAGGAAACTAACCCCTGCAATGACCCACACAGGATCGGACCCACACAGGATCTGTAGGCACTGGCTCACACAGAACAGCTGAGCGCTGACCCACACAGGATCAGACCCACACATGATCGGTAGCACTGATCCACGTAGGATTGCTGAGTGTTGTAGTCGTTGTCGTCGAATCCACTGAGGATCTATGCATAGTCGTCGTCGCAATCACAGTAGCAGTCGCAGCCAGATCTAGGGTTCCTGCACACAGTAAGCTCGTTTCGGGAGGATACTCTCCTCGAGATAAAGGGATGGATACATCAACTGTCACGAAGACCAGGTATGATGTAACCCAACGTTCTGTCCCACGTCTTAGGAGTAAAACAAGAAAAACGTGCCAATGTCACCGAGAACAAGATGACCAAACCATTTTCCAAAAGTACATGGTGTGTAGATATATGATACACGTCGTGTCATCAGACATCGGGTACTGCCCGTGTGTTACGGACCGTGTCGCAGGGCTGGTCATGTAAAAAAAGAAAGTACATGGTGTGTGGTATGGTTACACGTCGTTTCTTCTATCCACGGGTATTTTCCGTGTACCACATCCCATGTCGAAGGGTTGTTCATGTAAGAAGTATGTACATGGTGTGTGGTATGGTTACACGCCGTGTCCAAACATCTGGGGTCGGCCCTGTGAATGCTGTCCATGCCTGGTTGTGTGGTGGAGTACATGCCCATGTACTCCACTCTATGTCTGTGTATCCCCAGAATACACGTCGACTCCCGTGAAGCCGCTTCTGCCCTTTTGTGAAGAGAATACACGTTGTGCCTCTTGGTTGTGTATTGCTGCCTGTTTCCATGAATTTTCCAGAATACACGCCATGTCTCGCGAAGCTGCTTCGGCTATTCTGTGTAGATATTTCATGCCATGTGGCTGGGGTCACACGCCTTGTGCTACTTGTCTAAACCCGAAACTCAAGTCGTAGTACACTCACACTACATGGGGTGTTCATCAGAGGTACACGTTGTGTATTCTAGAATTTTCCATAACCGACCCCTCCAGCCAGCGTGCCTCCTGTGTTGTCCGTTCTTTGTTTTGATGGTCCGTTCATCACGAAACTTCGAACAATAAGTCGCCCCGATGTCTCGTATTCGTCTCCGGTGTTTTCAGGCCTCCGATCGGCTCCAAAATCACGATTTGATTCACTCGCTCGAAGAATGGTCAAGAGACGGTCCCTCCTATTCCGGTTTGATACATCTCCCACTATTGTCTTCACACCTTCGCTAGGACAACATGATGTTGGGTCTTCAATTGGGATCGTTGTGTCGCACAACGAACTCGCAACGTTCCGGTTATCGTCACCCATGAAGAACATGAAGATCCCACAAAACATTCACAAAAACGGAGAACGGATTTGGCCGTGTTCGTTTGGCACGGTCCTTCCTCGTTAGTTTGGTAGAAAGCAGGGCAAGATAAACAAAGGATGGAAGAATCAACATTTCTCAAATAAAAACACACCCCTACCTTGAGTGTAGCTAGAACGGGGGTTCACCGTGGAAAATGACGACACGAGATGAAGCTCCGTAAGTTGACGGAGAATGCCCGAGTAGGAAGTGGAGTCTCCGTTTCATTGACAAGGGAAGAAGATCGAAAGAGGGTGTGTTGTCGATCTACAGAAACACACCGGCTGCGAAGAGAAGAAGAGACGACATGTCGATCTCTTCTTACGGTGACGACTTTCTTCGTCGAAGTCTTGGTGTTCTTCGTGATGAAGATAAAGAGATTTATCCTCAATTATCCACACACAACATCCAACCAAAATAAAATAATGCTCACCCTTATTTTATTAACTTAATCCACAATTAAAAAATTTGAAACTTAAATTAAATAATTGAATTGGGTGTTGGCATACTTAATGAGAGGAGAGGTAAAGTCACCCAATTAATGGGAAGTTAAAAAGTTATAAGAGTTACACAACATAAGTGGGGGGTTAAGAGGAGTTAGGGAGTAAAGGAATTTGAAATGGTTGGGGATCGTGTTGGCCCCACTTCACCTTTAATGCACTCAATAAAATCTAAAAAACAATGGGTCCCACCCTAACTCCTACACATAGGTTCTAACTCATGGAGAAGTGAAATAAAATTCGTAACGAAAATTTTATTTGACAACACTTAATCCACAAATTTTAAACAACAAATAATGAGAAAAAACAACTCCAAGATAGGAATTATTAAGCAATTATCGGCACTGCGGTTCCATCGGTGCCCTCGGAATTAGATTCCGAGAACCAGTTCAAAAGATAGGAATTCCCGCTCGTTCGTTCACTGAACATAACCGAGCTAAACTTCGAATAGAAATTCCGAGCACACCGGGCCCCGGAATCAAGTGCCGTCATAAACTACGTTCTTGTAAAATCCCAAAAAAAATTATGAAAAAATTTCCCTTGAATTTTATGGGTCTTTACATGCTTTATTGTGTATCATGTGGGAGAGTTTTCGATATATTTATATTTGGGAGATATTTGTGATGAATTAGTCAAAGTTAATGATTTGGTTAATTGAAAATGGTGAAGGGGTGTGATTACTATGCTATTACATCTTTTATATTATTTTGATATTGTATATTGAACAAAATTGATGCCTGAGCTGAAATAGCGGCATTTAGGGAATTTCATTCAACTGGATGTTATGTTTTTTAACTTTTTTGGAGGTCGAGATTATTTTGATAATAACATATACTGTAAAATTATTATCAAATTATTTTCTCTAATGAAATAGATTCCCAATGACTATTGTTTTGGTGATAATGCCCCAAAATTAAGTGAAATGTGATAAAAACCCTTGTTAAATAAATAAAATGATCATGATGTGTTGTGATTTTCATATTTTCATGTACGGAGGTAATTTTTGGTTGATTTCTGTCTTGGTCCTTTGAGGATGATGGTTTGGTTGTCTATTCTTGGGGGGGGAGGCATTTTTGTTGGCAATGAATTTGGGGTGACAAGGTGGTTTGTTTAGACATTTTTTTGGGGCATCAGGGTGGATTTATTGGCGTTGATTTTGGGGAGATGAGGTAGTTTTTATGGTCATGGTATTTGGAAAGTGGGGTGGGTTTTTTTCATGATTTTTTTGTGGATGTTTTGTGGTTGTGTTGTGTTAGATTTTAAAGTAGTGATGGTATAAATAATAGGTTTATAATTATGGAAATGGAATAAGTTGGTTTGGTTAATGTGGTGGAATGGTTATTGAATAATTCAATAATGGTTTTCCTGATTTAATTTTGTTGATGGTAAATAACTAAAATGAAGGGGTGATTAAATTAAATTGGATGGAAATGTGAAAGGAGTATTCTTGCGTGATATATTGTGATATATATTTATAAGAGGTAGTGAAAGTGGAAATGTGTTGAGTTGGTAAGTGATTGGGTTTGAAATCATTGGTTCATCATCTATGTGTGTGTATATATGTTTAAAATTTAATATTCCTTGTGATATTTTATATACCCTACCTAGGTTGAGAACTACTTTCTGACACCCTCATAGTCACATAAGGGGTGTTTTTCCTTACATCTGGGTAAGAGGATGTATGAAAAGGTACCCACTATTTCAAAATATCTCTTTTGGAAATGGTATGTTCTTCACATGATATGATTTCGAAATCTTTGATAGTGAATTATTATCTAGTTGTGATATCCTTGTTTTTTAGGTGATATGTGATAGCCAATGATTTTTTAGTGAGAAGTGACCATGCTTTAGGATGGTGGCCCAGGTGTCTTCTAGTGAGTTGTTATATGATCATGATTGTGGGGAGGATTCTATTGTGGGTCATGAATTGTATTAGGAGGAACAATTATATGTCATACATGTTCATGATTCCTAGACACATTGGTTATGTATGTGGATGTGTAGTAGCTTTGTGTTTTTCGGTGAGATGTGATGTGGTTGTGCTTATGGGGTGGCATGGCCATGTGTCTTCGAGCATGGTGTGTTGTGATCATTCTTGTGGTTTTCTGTGGAATATACAAGATATGGGAGCACTAGGATGTATGAAATTGTTGGGTGAATGTATTATACATAGCATAATGAGGTTTGGGGATCCCTGATCAATTTTTGTATTCATTTGTTATATTACTTGGTTTTTATTAGTAGGTGAGAATGCCTTGGTGAGGTTTGGATGGATAGATGACTTGATTTGTTGCTCTAGATGCTTTTCCTTCCTCACAGGTGAATTAGTGTGCTTCTTGAACATGTATAGTAGATACTCAGTATACTTGTATTCTCCCCCTACGTATATAAAACCGAATTCAGGATTCAATGAGTATTACATGGACTAAGATGATCATTACAAACTTATACCTTGTATAGTTGTCTTGTCGCTACATTAGTATTACTTTTGTGTTCGAAAATTTATATATTTTTTATCTATATCATTCATATTTATAAATTAATTTTCTAATGGTTTAGGTTTATTTTTATATTATTACAGGTTGTTTCTTATGGATAATTGTTCTTATCTCCCAAATCTAAATTATTATAGAGGATAATCCGTCATATTTCAGGAAATTTTTATACCCTCAGTGAAAGTTTCGTCCCAGGTCCAACTGAACGTAGGACTGGGGTTCATTATCTCTCCCTCCTTATTGATGTATCATGGTATGGAGGGGTCATGAATGACTAACATGGATGATATAAAAGAATTAATAAAACCTATATCAAACAATGATCTCAAAAAAATAATATAATCATTGTACCTCTAAAAGTCGTTGGACCTACTTCAATTTCCTCTACAACATTCTTAATCTTTTAAATTCATCTATTATATTCCACCTGAACAAACCAATTTTCTATATTGTTTGATCTACCACCCTCAGAACCAAAAGAATAAACATATAAACCCATAGTGAGAATGGATCCCACCTTACTACCCTTGGATATTATTTCACAATAAAAGATACACGTAGACTAATAGTATGTAATGATGACAAGTATTAGGAATCTTTATACATTTTATCTATATATGACCATTACTTATACAATTATATAAGAAACTATATTTCATTCATTAATAATATACTGAAACTAATTTAGAGGAAAAAAATACCACATGTGTGCATCCTTTTCCGTCTAGAAAACACAACATAGATAACAATCGAACTGTCTGAATAAAAACCAAATATTCTCTTCTCAGCTAAGTATAGTTCATTTGAGGATTTTTTTCCGACTACCCTCGTGATGGTCAGAAGAAAAATGAGAATAAACACCAACAAAATATTTATCCTCAATCCCAACACAAACCTCTAACCATTAATCCAATAATTGGTTTTATTATTCAGTTCCATTTGCACCTTTTAATCAAAATGGGTCTAATACTTCAAAATGAAATTCTCCCTTTCCTTTAGTGTCATTGACTCCATAGTCATGGTAGAAAATATTATCTCAGAATAAAACTTCTAAGAAATTATTTATAAGAATTATAATAGGTAACATTTTCTTGATCATATGATTCAATATAGAGTCCCCCCCCCATCTCCTCCCCGATCCCTAAGTATTTACGTGTAGAAATCCCACCATAGAGTCCTGAAGAGTCTTAAATATGTTTAAGATCTTCTTAATTGTTTCATTCCAATCACTGGATTACAATGTTCTTTTTCACAATAGAAAGTGGGTGGATGCTTCTTATTGAATTTAGAGATATGATCCACCACACATCTCAGGTTCTTGACCCCCAAATGATGTAGAGATTAAAATATATTGATTATTTATTCACCCAAAGAAGGTTTGGATTCACTTGTGGATCATGTCTCACTACTTCCTCTATCAGATTTGGAAGATCTATTCACAAAGGATTCATCTATTAACAAAAATAAAATGTCTATTAATATGTAGATCATGTTGTAAAATATTAGAACTTACTTCAAGAATTTACATTCGTTCTTTAAAACATTAATAATTAAATAAAATATGAATTCCATAAAAAAATTTAAAAATAAAAATTCCAATTAAATATACACCCCCAACTAGTTCAATCCAATCACCTAAAAATCCATGTCTCAGACATGGTAAAAAAATAATAAACAACTGGTAACATATAAGGAAACATGGATTTTATCTTTCTAGGAACCCTATCACACTTACTACTAAAATTCTAGAAGTCTAAAATCTTTTCTACCCAAGACACAAAAAAAAATCTGGAAGTGTTTACACACTTCAGGCTGAGCGTCTCTTTGATATGAAATTGAAACAAACCATCCTAAGAAATCCAAACCATCCACCTCATTTGGCCATCACATGTTGAGGCATAACATGGATAATGTAAAACATCCGTGAATATAACTAATCCAGACAAAAAGTATGGATAAAATGGATCAAAATAAATAAAAAAATCCATAAAATCCTTTATAACATGAAAAATCAGTAAATAATAAAATAACATGACATAAAAATATTCATGTGATCAATTTTCACCACAACACAACTTCTCATTGATGGAAAAAGTGAAAAGGGATGCGGATATGCTAAATGATTCCATTCTTGTCATATGGATCTTCTAATACAACATCCTTAACATCCCAATCATAAAATATGTTCTGATAAAATAATCACATTAGGATACCACCACATATTGTATATATGATCAATTATCCAGAGTACCATAGTTCTATATATTAATAAATAATTTTATAAATAATTTCCATAACTCCAGTCCCATTTTCCAATCATTTTCCTTTCATTCTAAAAAATGAATTTCATATTCATAATGAAAGGAAGATAATAATTATATGTGAAAAAACCTGGATTCATTACCACACACTCCATAATTTAAGAATATAAATACATATCAATAAAATATCCATTCATGAGAAACAATTTGATACCACCCCATGTAAATTTTTTTTATAAAAATTCAACGAAAAGATCCATGATGTGATAAATAAAACATAATGTAAAATTCACCATACATTAGGACCTAGCCTATAAAAATATGTAATACACCAAAAATATCATGAACCATACATAATTTTTTATCAATTGATATCAAGTCTTCCATAGTCTATCGATATCACAAATGTTACCCCTAGTGGTGCCACAGACACTAGGGATCCCCATGTCACATTCCTGATGCACCCATGGTTTTAATTTTTAATTTTTTTAAAAACAACTAATACTATACTCAAAATTTATAAATCATTTTCAAATCCATGAAAATCCACTTAAATGTTTGATTACCCTTTATCAAATTTAAACCACTATTTAAGAATTCAATCAAATAGACTATGTGAAAACCTCCATTTTTAATGTAAATCCCCTTAAAACAGGAATATTATTATGAAATTCAATGAAACCACAAATCTTTTAAATTCAATTAATAACTCAATGTTATTTTACAACAGTAATAATGAATTAATAAAATTAACCCTTTTTATAGGAACAACTACCTCAAAATGGAGGTAGAATACCAACATTAAAAAATGTAGAATGGGGAAGAGAAGATTATCTCTTCATAATCCTAGATACATAAGAAACAAAATAAAAACACCTTCAAACCCATTCTAGATAGAATCAAAATGAAAATAGGTTCCAATTAGTTGAGTGGAGTATATTCCTATCATATATCTATAGAAAAACATGGGAAATGTGATCAATAATTCATAATTCTACAATGTGATACCTCATGAACAAAGGAATTACACATATAATCCAATGGGGGAGACCTCCAAATCATTAGGGATGTTTTATCATGAAACAATGATATTATATGGATTTTAGGAATTCAAACATCTAGAGGAGAAGGATTAAATCTCATTTTTTTAATAGTTTAGAAGGAGGTCAAATTGTTTTTTAGGAAATCCTGTGGTTAAACCAACCTTGAACCCTAACCTTGCACCCCAAAATTGTATTATGTATGGGGGTGCACAGTTTCAAATGGGGTAATTTAGCGTTAAAAACCAATGTGCAAACCTTGTGATACCCCTACTCAACCACCACACACCCTGCGTGGTTCATTTGGCATGTCACAATGTTTGAAAAACAATTCTAAAACTGTGAAAATTCCAATGGGTTATCACCGAGGCATATCTTTTTATTTTTGAATGGATAGAGTAATTGTGTAAATTAACTATGCACCTTGCCAGTTTTCTCCCAAAACACATCATTCCGACCTCTGATCCCTCAAATATATCCGAACCTCAAAATAGACAATCATAGGCTCAACTAAGGTGCACCTATGTCCTGGAGGGCTTCACAGTGTGTGTGTGTGTGTTTATATATATGTTATTAAAAAAGATAAACATCATATAATTATATCAATTTTAATTATAAAATTAACATATTATTATTTTAGTAATTTCTATAATTTTTAATTTAAATTATAAATATTTCATAAAAATGATAATAAATTTATTTTAAAAATATTTTTAATTATAATTAAAAATTAAAATTTTTATAAAGAATTATATTTTCAATTAGAAGACAATAAAAACATAAATATATATTTATCAATGATAATATATATCATAGAAATATTTTAAAAATATTTAAATATAATTATTGAAATTCCAATATTGAATTTTTTTAGTTTTATAATATTTGAAATATCGTGAAAACAGTTATACAAAACGGTATTATTTATACATTTAAATTAATGAAACAATTATAAACCAATAATTTGATAACATAAATAATTTTTTACATATAAATAATAAATTATCTAATACATTTATTTAAAAAATTATAATATAAATACATTTATCATAATATTAGTACCTTTTTAGTAAATTTAATATATTTTTTTCAATTATAATTTTTTTTAATTTAATCATTTTCATTTATTATAATTTTTTTATATTTTAATTTATTCATTTAAAATATTTATTAATTTTTTATATGTTTTAAATTTTTGCATTTTTTAATATATTTATCTTTTTATTTATTCAGTTTAAATTTTTTCAATATGTTTGTAATTTATATTATTTATATACATTCATATTTAGTAATTGATGTTTAATATTTTTAATTTTTTTGAATGTTATTTAATATACATATTTAAAATAATTTAATATATCTATAATTAAAATATATAATATAATTCATCATTAATATTTTATTTATATATATAATTAATATTATTAAGATTCCTTACCTTGAACCATGTGGGACTTCCCTCACCATGGTAACCTCATTGCCTAATGTGAGCCTCTCTGTATACATGAGGCTGCTAACTAGTGATGAAATCATTATCTATAAAATATCAAGACTATTCCCTTGGATTAGAGTCATGAAACTACCAGAAATAACTAAAATCATAAACAACATAAGCATCAGTGTACACAACGATATATATACAAAATGTTTCTATGAATTCCATGCAAAAATATTACAATTATACATTCAATGATCATCCAATCTGCCCATCTAAAATGAAAAAAATAAAAATACAACACATGCACACAGACTTGGCTTCCTTCCTTGGGCATCACTCGATGTGTATCCGACTACCCTTGAATGAGACCTACCCAATAAAGTGCATGTGATGTGTTTAACCAGAAAGCATACATATGTTTTGAATGCACACCACATTGAACGTGTGTGGTGTGATAAATACATCCAAATAGGGTCTCACCAATTTCCTATACTATACATGAACATAAAAACATATTTTCAACTATTTTGATTGTGAAATATCACACGTACTTATTGAAAATTGTGTTCAACCAAGTCAACCATGACTCCCTCCACATCTGGTTAATATGTGATAACTGGGCCACCAAAACACCTGATCATACCTAATTTAACTATATACTGGAATCCTGAATGTCATATCATCACATGAAATCATACTAATTCCCAACCCATACTGTAAGACTATATGTTTTGTGTCATCCCAACATTTCTCTATTACCCATATGAACTATGTACAAGCATATATACAAATCATGACCCACACTTTGATCACTAATGGTAGGGTCTATAGATCCCGTCTTCTGTCATCCCATGTCCTAGCCCCTCACAGGTGGTCACTACCATTACCCAAACCTCTTAGGGAAGGATCAGTATCCACGTCGACTAACAACTACAATTCCAAGGGGTTGAAAAGAACACTAACCCATACCCACACACTATTGGGAGGTTAAAAGAACCCCAACTCGTCCCCATATAATCTTGGTTGTTTACAAGAACACAAACCATTCCCCACATACTCTTGGTATGTTAAAAGAACACCAACCCATCCCCATAGACACTATGTTAGTAAAAATCACACGAAACCATCCCCACAATATCGGGGGAGGTCATGTCTAGAATACATGGCCTCGTCTTGTCACAATAATCATTAGATGATCAAAGGATAACTTTTTTTACTGTATCCCACCTCACCACATAGGGTTTCTATTAGTTTGTCTAGACCTTCCATAATATCTACTAATCGATACCAAATCAGTCCACTCACCCCATTGTGACACCAAAAATCATACACTTATCACAACCAATAGTTTAAGGTTTGGTCCTCCTTGTCATATTATTTCCTTACACATACAACCACATCCCATGGACCATCTCAAACGGTAAACTTTAACCCCCATAGCATTATGATCCCATGTATAGTGAATGACCCAGTCCCACACCTATGTATTATTGTACATATTTTATGGATGTTCTCTAATACCTTCAATCAATGGAAACCCCTCTCAATCACACCGTGTTTTTACCGAATAAATCTTCCTTCACATAGTGTCCAAAACTCCCCAGAATTCCTTAGGGAGGGAGCCCCTCATAGAAAATGAGATAAATGGTAATCTCAACCATAATTACTAGGATAAATCCTTTCTCATCCATCCAATTATCCCTAAAGAATCATCTTATGATACCTGTATCTTATATGACACCAAGAGACCTACTAAAGGACTCTCAAGAGATAAAATGTCTTCTCCATCCCATGGTGACATAGTCATCAAGAAATCTTAACTCACTTAATTAATAAAGGGGTCTTTTCCAGAGTATAGGGTATCAAATTCTGTCATATCTCTTCTTCCCAAGTCATCCTTAGTCCCATAACATCGAGCTAGTCCCATCCAACATGCATTCAAGTGTACAACCATATATAGACACATATATGGATTGTTATTAATGGGAATTAAATTTTAATGTTTTATTCTTTTTTTGATTATTTCTTTCTATTATTTTATGAAATTTAATATAAATGAAAATATACTTTTTATTGAATCCATTTTTTCCAACTAATATTTTCCAATTCTGTCATTTTTTATGATTTACTAATTTAAATGAAAACAAATTATTTATTTATAATTTATTCATAAACATAAAATATATATAAATGTTAAATTAAAAAAATATTATAACTCATTATAGGAATGTATCAAGTCAAAATCATTTCACGATGATTGAAGTGTTGATTCACTTATGAATTTTGTTTTCAAAATTAATAAATTATAACATACTTATAAAAATATAAATTTCTACAATGTAACCATTTTATACTATATTTATTAAATAATAATCCATTTGAGAAATTTTTTTCATTTTGTGATCCATTTATTTACACATTCCTATTATATTTTGACATAGTTATTTTACAACATTAAAAAATTATAATTTTAAAATTATAAAAATAATTATTATTTTCAAAATGAATAAAATTTATAATTATTAATGTATTAATAATAACGAATGTAATTTTATTTTAATTTATAATACATTTATAAATTCAATATTTAATTATCTCATAATAAATAGAATATAAAAATATTTACAAACGAATTAGAAAAATATTTGAAAATAATTGAAATTTTTATTTTTAAAACATTATATTAAATCATGCACATTAATTACATAATTAATATTTATTTAAATAAATATATTTAATTAATAGTTATATTAATTTTATACAATTATGAACATTTAGTAATCAAAATAATTTTTTTCAGTTATTATTATTTTTATTAACCACATGAAAATATTCAAATTATTTAATTCCCATTCCCAATAATTAAAATAATTTATTAACTTTTTTTAATCATGTGATTATTATTTTATTAAATAAATTTTATACCAATTTTTTAAATTGTTATTTTTTAATTTTTTTTTAATTGAAACATTTAAGTCTAGTATATTATGAATCAATTAAACTGATATAATTAATGGTATTAGTGACAATTCATGACCATTGAGGCTGAAAAATATTTTTATGATTTTATTTGGAATGAAAAACACAAAATGATTATTTAATTGAATGGATATAGAAGCCTAGAATTTACCAATAAATCATTATTTATTTCTCCCAAATCCACTGCTGACATTTTTCATTAGTCGTAATGACATTATATGTACAATTCTTGTAATGTTTTAATATTTTATTTTAAATTATTCTTATAATATTTTTTTTATAAAATATCAATGTTTCAATGTAAAATATTTATATTGAGCTCTTGATTTCATTGTGCATAACTTTTCTCATATTGTATAGAAAAATTTGTATAATACATATAATTTCACAATTATATAGAAAGGTTTAGGGTTAATATTATATTTTATTTTATAAAAGGTCGTACATAAAAATATTAATCCTTATTTGGCCACCTCCATATATTATTATTGTTATTATTATTTTTTAGTTATTTTTTCTAACAGGTCCAGTAATTAATTTAATTATACCAGGTTGAAATGAAATATTTCTTTTCAGACACATTTTTATTCCCCTAGTCATTCGAATTTATCAAATACCCAAATAAATATTTATTCATTGAATAAATACATATTCTATAACAGATTAGTGAAATAATTACATTGAAAATACATTTTTATTTGATATATGTGGTAATTAATACTGGGCTGAAATTATTCATCCATCTAGAGAATATTATCTTTTACAATAAATAAATTCAAATATAATTTAATTGGGATTAAGGAAAAAACTTTTTATATATCCCAAAATGATTCCTTCTTGTTTAATTTCAATGGGATTTCCAAAGGATCAAGATTATTATATATAAATAGGTCAAAATTCCTAAGAGAAAGAATATAATATCATAATTTTTACAACTACACACAAACACTCACAATGTAATATAATCCCTATGTGATGAAATCTCATCAAACATGTTAATATATGCTTGATACGTCATTCGTTGACTATTTCAGACAAAATCGTCATTACCCCATGGACATGAAATGTAAGGTTATGGATCAATTTCAATTAAATGGTTGCGATATCACCTTAAATAAATATATAAGGGAGAAATTTGTCCCCTACATAGTAATTAATAAAGTGTCATTCATGTTTCACCCATTGTACCCACCTTCTCATGAACATATGATGTCATATTCTAGGTCATCACATCAATGTATGTGTATCATGAAATGAATTAATAAAAATCATAATGTCTAAATATCATCACACATTCTCAATGATAGGAAATTATAAGGATATGAAAACAATTTTAATTCTTATAGGCTTGTCCATTTCCATAATCATGCATCTTAGCTATTACCAAGTTTGAAATACATGAGATATAGTCCCAATTTCTTATAAGTACTCACACTTGACATTCGACATTCTTTGTGTCCCATTATAGAATGTAATCAAACATTGGAACTATATATAGGAATATCATAATGGAATTTCAATGTTCTCATCATAGTAGAGAACTACAATGTCCTCATAAATTTGATATATTGTCTAGGAATAATGTCATTAGAATCATGAAATCCAATAAACACAATGTAATATTTGTTTTATCAATGTTCACTTAATATAATATTATCGCAATCCAAGGTAACAAACATGGTTCTAGAACACAAAATCCAACATCAGTAACATGTGGAAAAAATGAAAAAATCATAGAATATCACCCCCATGTTATAAAAATCATTCATGTGAATGAAAAAATTTGTAAAAAAATCATCGGGTGTAATCAATTCACCAACTGATTAAACACAACAAGTCAATTTTAATTTGATTCATTGGTGTTAAGGCCGAAATACATGTTCTGATTGATATAGAGATGTGCAAAAAAAATCTTGCATTTTTTTGCAATCATTTGATAACATATAATTGTAAAAATAAGATATACTTTCATCATTTTAATGATTAATAATACAATTAAACATTTATTTTATTTAATTACACTTTTTTGTGTAAGATTATTTTGGTTATTTTTTATAATAAATTAATATAATGATTAGTAGAAAGGTTCATAGAGCCTTTTAGACACGTCAAATTATAGAGATATATTTATGATTTTAAGGGGAACATAAATCTCATCCCACCATATATGTGTGTACACAAGAAAAGACACGAAACATAAAATTATTTAATTGTTCCCCATTCAGATGAATATTTTCACATTCATTGTAATTTGAAATTTTTTATTTGAAATTATATGTATTATTAAATTTATTAAAATTAATAATTTAAAAAACAAAAAATGTGTTCAAAAAATAAACCGTGTCCATCTTAACCAATGTACACATACAATAAATCATGGATAATGTTCCCTACAAATAAAAAATAGTTATTGATTTTAAAATCATATTAAAGTTCTTCTATGATATGAAACAATAACATATTTATGTACCTTTTATATATATATTGATGAGTTAGATTCCAATGAAACTTATATAGAATGTCATATTATATGAAAGGAGGAAAATTTAAATTAAAAAAATAAATAAAAACATCCAAAAAGTATCAGAATCATGTTTTAGTTAGACATAGTAATAATTATTAATTATTTCTGATAATAATTCAATAAAATATCATCTTATATTTGTATATTTCATAAATATTTTATTCACAACAATAATTAATGGATGTACTATAATAATAACTACTTAATGTAATTTCGATGTCGCCATAACAATATAAACAAATTAATAGTTATGGTTTTGGATTGTCACCTCAATAATATTTAGATATTGAAAAGTCAAAAGGGGAATTAAATAATATAATAAATGACAGGCAGTCACAAATAGATTCAGTAGGAGAAATTATTATCATGTATGTTTTGATGGACCATTATATAAAAAGCGGTCAAAGTGTACCAAAAATAGAGAAACAACCAATACATTAATAATCAAATCCACTAGATTCAGAATTATGCATTAACATCATTGGTCTTCCTTACACAAGATAATCTATTTTGTTACAATTTTTTTTTTATATGTGAATCAAAAAACAATATAATTAACTTCCTATGCTAAAATTATGTATGTTGAAAGTGATTGAGATTTATTTCTATTAGCAGTAAGCCATTGAATTATTTTTGAGGGGATCAATATACAATATCAAATGAGATATGATGAAAAATAAATAAGTGAAAAAGATTACATGTGTTTGGTGATTCAAGTGGATCATTAGTTAAGCATTTTGTTTCACCTACCTCTTGATTTTATTGATGTTACCATTAAGATTAATTCTATTTTTTAAGGAAAATTTTTGAGTCCAATGACATTTATGAGAAGACGTTTAAGTGATTAGAACCCTGGTATGAGGATATACATAAAATAAATATGAAAACATTTTAAAAAATTAAAATAAAAATACATTAAATGTTTGTATGTTACATATAAGAGCCACTGAAACCTTTAGATATTCGGTTTATGTGTTTGATATAGATCACTATAGTGTAAAAAATGAATCCTATATCAATAGTGTGTCCATAGTCTAATCTGAATCATCTAATGATTCAATGGGATTCAGATTTTCTCCAAAGTATTCTAGTACCATTAAATCTAATGGGGAAGTATAAAAGAGAGCATCAGGTCAGGGATTAATTTCCAAACATGATAAATCACCCATAATACATTTAACTTGAATTAAAATAGTATATGTATCCCCTCAAATAGACACTATAATTGGTTTTTAATTTACTCATGTGAATTAATGAGTAAATGCCACTCACAAATAATTAATTTCAAAAATGAAGAATCCACTCATTCATTACATCTCATGTAAAACTTTAACAAATGATTCTTTATAGGAGTTGAGGTCCCCAAATATTAACACACTAAATATCAGCTATTAATTTTATTAAATGTGGTTACATGAATAAAATAGTATTTTATAAAAGTATCTCATTACCCCACATACATTATATATCCATGAATCACATGCATGCTATAGGTTTATGGAATATATCCATTAATAACCCACATTCAGTATATATTAAGATAATTTTCTCTAATTTATCATATATTGTTTCATATAAAATAATTCTTGAAACCATATCCAAAACATCATTTTTATAACTTCCAAAACACTTTTTCAAATATATCATTTACATCACATTGTAGGTAATAGCATCTGAACACACAACGAGAAATCATTTGGATTAACTATAAAACATGCTTAGAGTAGTCCTTTGAGTCAATATAAATCCCTATAATGTTAACTAAGAAGTATAACCATATTGATTTATATATCATAATTAATAAGTACGAATCATGATATCATGTATTTCTAAAATGATCATCCTCTAGAAAAACATTAATTCTTCTCAATCTATAATGGGATCTAGAATGATCTCTAAAATAACATGTATCACTATACTTTTTTGCACGAGTCTACATCATATGAAAATGTGAATTTTCATATTTTATATTTCTCAATCACACATAATTAAAATAGGACATGAATCATGTCATCCCCATATATCCAACTCATATGTTATTGATTCTAAGATTATATTCTAATTTGATCGATGAATATACCACATTACCTTTATCCTTATAGATAATATCATCACATGTTTCTTATCTAGATAGATATACAATGTAAAGACCCGTAAAATTCAAGGAACATTTTTTCATAATTTTTTTTGGGATTATACAAGAACGCAGTTTCTGACGACACTTGATTCAGAGGCCCGGTGTGCCCGGAATTTATATCTGAATTTTAGCTTGGGTACGTTTAGTGAACGAACGAGCATGAATTCCTATCTTTTGAACAAGTTCTTGGAATTGAATTCTGAGGGCACCGATGGAACCGCAGCACCGGTTTTTTCTTAGGAACACCTATTCCGGGGTTGCGTTTTCACGAGAGAAGATGATAAAAATTTTGGATGATTAATTTATAATTTAACTTCAATTTTTATTTTTCTTTAAGTGGATTAAGGATTTGGGTGGATGTTGGCTAACTAACCAACTTCCCAAGAGAGGTTATGAGGGTGGTGGGGCCCACACGAACCCCACCGCTTGATATTCTTCAACCCCCATCAACTCACCATTATCTTTTGATAACTTAAATATTAATACCTTATGTTATTAATTAAGTGAGTTATGCGTGGATGTTTGAATATCAATCTCTTGAAATTAAAAAGTTACGTTATGTTAATAAAATTAGAGGTGAATTTATTTTATTTGGGGTTGCAACCTTGTGGTGGAGTTTTTGGGAGAAAAGACTAAGGACTTGAGGAACATCTCCATCTTTGACGAAGAATGCGAAGAACACATCGGTCTCCGACGAAGAACACCGAGTTCTCGGAAACCGATTACACGACGTCGTGTACCGCGATGCCGAGGCGACTTCCTCCTTCCGCGACATCTCTTTCCGCGACGGTTTTTCCACAACGAATCCTCGTTCGACGAACCTCCTTTCAAGCTCGCACGAGGTAGGGGTTTGTTTATTTTTTTATTTTTTTCGTGAATATTACTTTGACATTCTTCGTGTAATATGACCAAATGCTATCGATTAATGAGAGGGGGGCCGAACCGCACAAACACGGCTGACCGACCTCCATTATCCTTGTTGGATCTATTGTGGATTGGAACGGAATGGTGTGGTGTCAACGCACCATGGAGAATCATGCAGCAAAGAATGCATGGCACCGTCGCACCGTGTCATGAAATCGAATAAGGACCAGACGGCCTCGCTCCGCGTTGGAGAGAACTAAAGACACCGCGGCTGGAACGGGGCCATGGCAGAGGGGCGCGGCACCGTTGCGTCGTGCCGGACGAACCATTCTGCGGCCGGTTCTGGGCCGCGGAGGATCAGGGTGACCGGTGTCCGGTTCCGGTCCGCCGGTGTCGGAGCAGGGAGGGGACCGGCCGACGCCGGTCCCGTGGCAGCAGAAATCGGCCGGCCGAGGCGGGCCGAACGGACAGGAGGGAAGCCAGGGTGTCAAACACCCATCCATCCAATCTAGAGGCCCCATTAATGGGGGCCACTATTTCAAATCACGGGGGGCAGCGCCCCAACCCCCCCCCCCCCCCCCCCCCCCCCCCCGCTAAAGCCGAGACAGTTGGCGCCGCGCGCCAGCGCGCCGGACCTCCAGGCTGGCATCCGAGCCGGGCTGGCCCGCTCCCAGCCGAGTCGACTCAGAATTGGGTCGGGTCGACCCGGTTCGGGCCGACCCATGGGGTCTCGGGCCAGGCCCAAAACCCCCGTTTTCGGAACTTTTTTGGTCTATTACCCTTCTCTCGGTCTACATACCTCCGATCGACGCGCCGTCATCGGAGATGAGATCCTTGGATCGAGGCGGTCGTTTCAGTATATCGTGCTCAAGGTTTCGGTATACTTTGTGTTCAGCTGGGTTGGTTCGTACAAAAAACCAACCGGGCCCTCGGAGCGGAAACACTCATATCTTAAGCTCCGGATGTCCGATTGACGTTCCGTCAACTTTGTTGGATTCCTCTATGTGAGATGGATCTTCTGGAATACTCCGCCCGAGGTTTGGACGCAGGTGGAGTACGGTCGGGTTGGTTTTGCCTTAAAAACCAACCGGGCCCCTGGGACGAAAAAGTCAATAACTCTCAGACCGAGCGTCTGATTGACGCACCGTCTGCAACGTTGAGTTCATGTTCCTAATACAGAACATTTGGATACATCAACTCTAGACTATGTGTCAGTTGATGTATCAGCCTCTCGGCTCATGGAGCAGACCCTCCCGAATGAGCTTGCTGTGTGTAGGAACCCTTGTGCTGGCTGCGTTTGCGACTGTGACGACGGCGACGATTGTATAGAGATCCTCAGTGGATTCGATGACGACGACTACAACACTCAGTGATCCTACGTGGATCAGTGCTACCGATAGTTTTTGGGTCTGATCTTGTGTGGGTCTGTGCTCAGCGGTTCTGTGTGAGCCAATACCTACAGATCCTGTGTGGGTCTGATCCTGTGTGGGTCTTCACGGGGGTTAGTTACCTATCGATCTTGTGTGGGTCAGACCCTTCCTGGGTCATTGCAGGAGTTAGTTACCTATCGATCCTTTGTGGGTCAGACCCTTCCAGGGTCATTGCGGGGGTTAGTACCTATTGATCATTTGTGGGACCGACTACTTAGATAAATCAGTGGATATATCTGATCATCTCTATCGTCATTCGAAGATGTATACCAGTGTGAGGTGAATCATGTTTTTCTTTCCTAAGTAGACTGTGTTGTGCTATCCTATGTGGACTTACGTTTTTCTTTCCTATGTGGACTGGGTTGTACTTGAGCTCGAATTTTAGAGCCGAATGAGAATTGATTACTTAGGTATATGTATGGGTATATACCTAAGCAGTGTCAGATGTTATTTCGTGATTGCATCTTTCCTTTTTGGATTATCCATTGTTTATTTTGGGAGACCTTAGCAAGTCTCGGGGTTCCTACTGAGTAGCTTATACTCACCTCTGCACGGGCTATGCCCGCACTACGTTGTGTTGGTTCCAGACGATGGACAGCGCTGATCGTGGTTGAGGCTTGCGGAGCAGGACGGTACGTGGAGGTGGACCACTGGCGGGACGTACTCAGAGTGGACGGTTGGACCCGAGGAGCTGAGGAGGCTATATATTCTCACCCTTCAGGTGGGAGTCCCAGTGGACGGCTCGACGTTGTGGCTTACTTTTCAGTTGATGTTTTCTCTTTCGAGTTGTACTTTATTTTCAGATTGGGTTTGTATTCTGGCCCACTTACTTTTCCGCACATACTGTTGTACTCAGTTTTTACTTAGTATTTTACTTCTACTACTTGCTTGCTCTATGGTTTTTGTTTACTTTACAAAGGAAATGTCTTCCCTTTTTACCAGGAATTACGCCTTGGTGCTAGTCGCCAGCCCCTGGCCTATGGATGGCAGGCTTGTGGTAGTCACGGCACGGGCCCCGAGGACGAGTCATGACAAATTGGTATCAAAGGAGATCGTTTCTACCACAGAAGTTGTGAATCTAATCTTTTTCTATGTGAAGCAATAGTGTTAAGCATATTGGGTGTGGTTATCAGTCCAGGGAGTCCAGTGTTGGTGCAGCGGCAGACGTATCCGTACACCATGACCCTGACATCTGATTTCCGACATAATGCTTGAAAACATTAATTACATGTTTGATTCAAGTTTTCTTTGTGATTACTTTTGGTCAGCTCACTAGGTATACTGTTCTGACCGTGGAGCACCTGTTTTATTTTCAGGATGGGCCCACGACAGCAGCCAGGTTGGGTTCTGAGAGTTGTGTGTGACGACAGCCCACCGAGCGAAGAGGCCTCTGTGCAGGGCCCTTTATCAGCAGAGGCACCGATGGTAGCTCTACCCGCCGAGCCACCGATGCTTCCAGCCCCAGCCGCTGACGATCAACGTCTCCTTCGAGCACTGCATGAGTTCCAGTTCTAGAGACCACCCAGGTTCCGTGGGGACGTGGACCCACAGGCAGCCGAGGAATGGCTGGAGGCAATGGTATGATTTTTTCGGTCAGTGAGGACACCAGCAGACCTCATGGTGATCCTCGCAGCGAGCCTACTGCACGCAGCAGCGGGCCAAAGGTGGATCTTGATGCTCCAGGTGCACGTTGAGGCATTTCTTCTCTAGACGGACTTTGAGAGCTTCTTCTGCTTGGAGTTAGTCCCAGCCACCCTTCGTACGATGCGCAACTAGGAGCTTCTTCAGCTACTACAGGGCAGCTTGACAGTCTCCCAGTACTCAGTGAGATTTACCAATCTCTCGCGCTACTCAACCTACATGGTTCGGGACCCATTCTTCCTGCCCGGAACCATTGAGCTGCGATTGAGGCATGAGATCAGGGCATCGCAGATCTTCCTCAGCATTCTGACTCAGGTGGGACTAATGGAGCGAGCTCTTCTCATCGAGATCTTCCTTGCTGAGCCTTCTTTAGTAGCAAGACATAACCTAGGGCGGGAGGTAGCAGAGTCTTCTGCTACAGGCATTCGACGGATGACTCATGGGTGCAGTCAGACCAGACCCTCAGGCAGACGACCTCAGGACACTGGCTCAGCGGTGCGGGGCACACAGCATGGAGCCAGTCATTCGAGAGGTAGGCAGTGCTTCTCATGTGGCGGATAGGGCCACATGGCTCGTGACTTCCCGACCCTCCATGCAGAGGAGCAACAGACAATTTAAGAACCACCAAGGCATAGGCAGAGGTTCGACCGTGGTGGTCTGCAGGGAGCAGGCGGATGAGGCAGAGGAGCTGGCCGAGTAGCAGGTGGTGGACGACATTTTGAGGCTCTACCGCCACCTCCACCAAGAGGTCCACCCCGACATCAGGGTAGAGAACATCTTCCGGAAACTAAATCTTACAATCATGGAGATGCGGAAGCGGGTGGACTAGTGTGAGAATAGCTCCAGGCATAGAGGCCATTGCAAGTAATTCCTCTACCTTCGTAGTTTGTGTTGGCTTGTGTCCTTGTACTTTGAGTTGATGTAATAAAAGACACATGCATTGCTGACAATTTATTTCTTGTCTTTTGTTTGTTATTACTAAGATGTGCCGGTTAGAAACTGTTTACTTGACCCTCATTTGTGAGATTCTTACTGGAGGTGACCCAATGACAACACACTGATGCTGAAATTGTGACTCAACCCTTGGAGGAAAGAGTAACGGTTGGATCTCTTGGTAGCAGCATCGAGGCCTTACGACGTCATCCATTCCATGAATTAAGTAATCCTGATGGGATTGACAGTATTAGGCAAGGAACGTGGTTCATCTAGGGGATGAGACCAGATTTCCATTTTCGGCAAAGGAGAAATCTTTGCAGCTTTGCAGAATGTTAAGGAGGAAGGGGAAACCCTTCATGTGGACAGACAGATGTCAGCAGATCTTCCAGGAGATTATACAGAGATTGACCAGATCACCTGTCATGAGGTTCCCTGGGGAGGGATTAGGGTACGTAGTCTACTGCGATGCATCAGAGACCGGAATCGAATGTGTCCTGATGTAGGAGTGGGCCGTGATCACCTATATATCCTCGAAGTTGAGGCCGCATGAGCAGAACTACAATACCCATGTCCTGGAGTTAGCGGTAGTGGTCTTCGCTCTGAATACATGGCGACACTACAAGATGGGCAAGCGCTTTATAGTCTTTTCTGACCATCAGTGTCTCAGGTACATCTTCTCTTAGAAGGAACTAAACATGAGACAGCGGTGATGGCTTGAGTTCCTCCAGGACTATGAAATTGTGATAGTCAATACTCCTAGGAAGGGGAACGTAGTAGCCGATGCTCTCAGCAGGAGGATGGGAATTCAGCTACTTGAGGAGGCGATAGAGAAGCTAGCTGCCTTGCAGATATCCTTCGTGGATAGAGATGGAGTAGCCTTCCTTCAGTCACTCAAAGTCACTCCACCACTGCTGCAGAGAGTCAGAGATGCACATCGTGGGGACAAAGACTCTGAGACGTGGCATGAACAGATATCCTCAGGTCAGGCACTTGATGGTTTCTCCTTTGGAGCAGACCATGACGTCCTTTTGATAGGACGTACCTTGGTACCAGTCACTTTATGAGAGTAGGTTCTAAGAGAGTTTCACACTTCCCCTTTGGCGATACATCCTGGAGTGTCGAAGATGTACCAGGATCTCAGACGACAGCACTGGTGGCCGGGAATGAAGAATGTTGTGGCGGAGTTCGTTTATCGATGCCTCACATGCCAGCAGGTGAAGGCAGAGCACCAGGTACCAGCAAGCTTGTTACAGTCCTTAGAGGTCCTTGAGTGGAAGTGGGACCGGATATCTATGGACTTCATGACTTGACTTCCACACACTTCCATAGGTCACAACTCTATTTGGGTGATTTTCGAACGACTCACCAAGTCGTCTCACTTCTTACCCATTAGATAGTAGGGCACAATAGAGAACTTGGGACATATCTACGTTCAGAAGATTGTACAGCTTCACGGTGTTCCATCATCTATAGTCTCCGATCGATATTCTCGCTTTACTTCCCGGCTTTTGAACGGGTTGTAGGAGGCGTTCGGGACGCAGCTACGTCTGAGCAGTGCCTTTCAACCTCAGACGGATGGTCAGATGGAGAGGACCATTCAGACACTCGAGGACATGCTCCGTGCATGTGTCCTCGACTTTGGTCACAGCCTGGAGGACCACCTACCCCTGGTGTAGTATCCGTATAACAATATTTACCACTCCACCATCGGGATGGCACCATACGAGGAGTTGTACGACCGACCTTGCAGATCTCCTTTGTGTTGAACAGACCCTGGGGAGTTAAAATTTGTGGGACCGGAAATGGTCCAGGCCACGACAGAGAAGGTCCAGGTCATCCAGGAGCGGATGAGGATAGCTCAGAGCCGGTAGAAGTCATATGCTGATAGGAGGCGGAGGCCACTAGAGTTTGAGGATGGGGACCACGTCTTCTTGCGTGTCTCACCTCGACGTGGATTACAGTTATTTGTCTGAGGAGGCAAATTGTCTCCACGCTTCATCGGACCATTCCAGGTCCTCCCCAAGATTGGCGAGGTAGCTTATCGCCCGGCTCTACCACCTCAGTTGCACCGAGTGTACGACGTATTCCACGTATCTTAGTTGAGGAGATACATGCACGACTCGACACATATCTTTGACCATGGGGAGATAGATGTTGATGATGGGACGCCTTTTGCGGAGGTCCCGGTAGAGATCGAGGATCGACAGGAGTGGGTCCTACATGGACGGTCGATTCCTCTAGTGCACATCAGATGGAAACACGAGAACCTCCAAGAGAGCATTTGGAGCGAGTGTCTCAGATGCGTGCTCAGTACCCACATTAGTTTCCCTATATTATGTTTTATCTTTACGAGGACATAAATCCCAGAGGTGGGAGTAATGTAAAGACTCGTAAAATTTAAGGAAATTTTTTTCTTACTTTTCTTTGGGATTTTACAAGAACGCAGTTTCTGACGGCACTAGATTCTGAGGCCCGGTTTGCTCGGAATTTCTATACAAAATTTAGCTCGGGTATGTTCAGTGAACGAATGAGTGGGAATTTCTATCTTTTGAACCGGTGCTCGGAATTGAATTCTAAGGGCACTGATGGAACCGCATCGCCAGTTTTTTCTTAGGAACACCTGTTCTGGGGGTGCGTTTTGACGAGAGAAGTTGATAAAAATTGTGGAAGTTTAATTTATCATTTAACTGCAATTTTTTTCTTTAAGTGGTTTAAGGCAATGGGTGGAAGTTGGGTAACTACCCAACATCCCAAGAGAGGTTATGAGGGTGGTGGGGCCCACACAAACCCCACCCCTTCATATTCTTCAACCCCCCTCAACTCACCATTAACTTTTGATAACATAAATATTAATAACTTATATTATTAATTAAGTTTGTTAAGTGTGTATATTTGAATTTCAAACTCTATATATTCAAAAGTTATGTAATGTTAATAAAATAAGAGGTGATCTTATTTTAATTGGGCTTGGAACCTTGTGGGGGTATTTTTGGGAGAAAAGACTAAGGACTTGAGGAACTTCTTCATCTTCGATGATGAACGCGAAGAACACATCGATCTCCGACTTAGAACGCCGAGTTCTTCGAAACTGATTACGCGACTCCGTGTACCACGATGCCTACGTGACTTCCTCCATCCACGATGTCTCTTTCCGCGATGGTTTTTCGATGACGAATACTCGTTTGAAGAACCTCCGTTCAAGCTCGCATGAGGTAGGGGTTTGTATATATTGTTATTTTGTTCATGAATATTACTTTGACGTTCTTCATGTAATATGACCAAATTCTATCGATTAACGAGGGGGGGCCGGACCGCACAAACATGGTCCACCCACCTATTTTATCATTATTGGTTCTATTGTGTATTGGAATGGAATGGCGTGGTGCCGATGCACCATGCGGGATCGTGCGACAAAGAATGCGTGGCGCCGTCGTGCCGCGCTGTGAAATCGAACGGCTCGGCCATTCGGCCGAGCCTTCTGGCGCCGCGCGTCGGACTGCCAGGCCGGCAGCCGAGCCGGGATGCTCCCGGTCGGGCCGACCCAGGGGGTCTCGGGCCGGGTCGGACCGGCACAGAAACCCAGGTTTTCGGAACCTTTTTGGTCTTTTGCCCATATCTCGGGTGAAGAACCTCCGATCGACGCGCCATCAGCGGCGATGAGATCCTTGGATCGAGACTGTCATTTTGGTATATCGCGCTCAAGGTTTCAGAATACTTTGAGTTCGGCTGGGTTGGTTCGTACACGAAACCAACCGGGCCCTCAGAGCAGAAACGCTCATATCTTAAGCTCCAGACGTCTGATTGATGTGTCATCGACTTTTATGGATTCCTCTATGTGAGACGGATCTTTGGAAAACTCCGCCCGAGTTTTGGACACAGGTGGAGTACGGTCGGGTTGGTTTGTCCTTATAAACAAACCATGCCCCTGGGACGAAAAAGCCAATAACTCTAAGACCGGGAATCTGATTGGCGCGCCGTCTGCGATGTTGATTTCCTGTTGACAATACGGAACTTTTGGATACATCAACTTTGGACTATGTGTCAGTTGATGTATCAGCCTCTTGGATCGTGGAGCGGACCCTCCCGAATGAGCTTGCTGTGTGCGGGAACCCTAGTGCTCGCTGCGTTTGCGACTGTGACGATGATGATGACTGTACATAGATTCTTAGTGGATTCGACAGCGACAAATACAACACTCAGCAATCCTACGTGGATCAGTGCTACCAATCCTGTGTGGGTCTGATCTTGTGTGGGTCAACGCTCAACGGTTCTGTGTGAGCCAGTGCTTACAGATCTTGTGTGGGTCTAATCCTGTGTGGGACTTTGCAGGGGTTAGTTACCTATCGATCCTGTGTGGGTCAGACCATACTTGGGTCATTGTGGGGGTTAGTACCTATCGATACTTTGTGGGTCCGACGACTTAGATGGATCATTGGATATATCTGATCATCTCTATCGTCATACGATGATGTATACCTATGTGAGATGAATCCAATTTTACTTTCCTTTGTGGATTGTGTTGTGCTATCCTGTGTGGATTTACGTTTTGCTTTCCTGTGTGGACTGGGTTGTACTTGAGCTCGAATGTTAGAGTCGAACAAGAATTTATGACTTAGGTATATGTATGGGCATATACTTAATCAGTTTCAGATGTTATTTCATGATTGTATCTTTCCTTTGTAGATTATCCTTTGTGGATTTGGGAGACCTTTGGCGGTCTTGGGGTCCCTACTGAGTAGCTTATACTCACCCCTACACGGGCTATGACCACACTACGTTGTGTTGGTTGCAGACGACAGACTGCACTGATCGTGGTTGAGGCTTTTGGTGCAGGATGGTACCTGGAGGTGGACCACTGGCGGGACGTACTCGGAGTGGACGGTTGGACCCAAGGAGCTGAGGAGGCTATCTGTTCTCACCCTTCAGGTGGGAGTCCCAGTGGACGGCTCGAAATTGCGGCTTACTTTTCAGTTGATGTTTTTCCTTTCGATTTTTACATTATTTTCAGTTTGGGTTTGTATTCTGGCCCACTTAAATTTCCGCACTTACTATTGTACTCTGTTTTTACTTAATATTTTACTTCTACTGCTTGCTTGCTCTGTGGTGTTTGATTACTTTACAAAGGCAATGCCTTCCCTTTTTACCGGGAATTACGCCTTGATGCTAGTCCCCAGCCCCTGGCCTATGGAAGGTGGGCTTGGGGTAGTCATGGAACGTGCCCCGAGGACGGGTCATGACATACAACATCTATGTGTGGACACTCACTCTCACAACCTATCTCAATAGCTTTCCACGATGTCATACTCCTCATATGAGCCTAAAAATAACATATTGGTTAATCTAAAATCGATGACATGATCAACAACATACCCACAGACCCAAGTATTATCCATGTCAATATATGGACTTCCATAGCAAAGATATCAAGGTAGGTGGTTCTCATGTTATTTATTTCACTACCCTCATATAGTGGGGTCTCAAATATGATCCACACAACCCTAGTACACCCATGGAATCATTATGACATAACATGTGGTATATCTAATTGGTCATCTAGTGTGCACGAAGATTCATACTTATTATCTTATGCCTCATGATCATATGTTGTATCTGTATACCAGAATCCTACTCATCCTAACCTGAAAATTTCTTCATAACCTATAAGTCTCCATGAAAAATATTTGTTACTGAAAAAATCAATGTTTTACTTTTGAAGATGATTTATCATTTCAAATTACGATAAATTTATCTATATATATATTTTCATAAGTAATTGTAAATAATGATAAAATCATGGTTTTCTCAAATATGATGAATTTTAATATTTTGAAACTCTATAATAATATTTAAAAACCTTACATAATAACAAGTTTAACATATCATATATGTAAAAAAATAAAAATTGGCCTTCTGTTTGCTACACTTTATAGGTTTTCACAACTCTTTACATCATATGCAATTCATTTCATATCTCAACATGATTATATTATATAACCATACAGCTAATGTGTTTAATGAGAAACATCTATAATGTTTTAATGTAAAAATAACGGTGATACATAAGAATCATATTCCTACTCATTAAGCTTCTAGGCCATATTAAAACATATTATCATCACATCATCAATGGTTATGATGTCAACTTAGGTTGTCTACTTATAACTCTTTCTAAGTTCATCATCATAATATTTAAACCAATATTTCATAAAAAATCACATTAATGAAATTTCATACGTTACTGTTTAATTAGACATCATAACTATTGAATGGTATTAAATACATTACCTTTCGAATGGTTTATTCATTTATTTACTGACATTTAATTTATTTATGTGAAAACGTACCCACACTAGACTCTTAAACATTATATACTCTTCAAGATATGGCTTTATGATACAAAAAACCCTTTTATATTATGAAATATAATTTATTTACTTTTATTAGGATTAATTAATAGATAAAATAATATTTTAATCTTAAATATAGTATTTTATTTATTTAGAACATTTTAATTTTCAAATATGTCATTTAAAATATATATTTATAAAAATGTTCTTCTGAAAATATAATATTAAAATAAATTAACCATAAAAAATTCATATAAATTTATTTTTCTTATATATTATCATAATAAATATTTTTTATCAGAAATGTTCTCTCATAACATGTGATTAATGAGATTAAGATACACCATGTTTACTTAAAAATAGATGATCTTCATAAAATATTATACATTTAAATCATGGATGAAATAATTACTTACTTCATTCCATAAATATAAAATACATTATCCATAAATTCTTACTATTATTTTGAATTATTTTATATTTAATACAAATTATAACATATAGATTTTATATCACATAACTTCATTAATCAAATAATTGATTTCTATAAAATTCAGATCGGTGATGGAAATTCCATGTAGTTTCAAGAATTTTTTCAGGTATATCTATGATAATCTAATTATGTTGTATTATAACTCTTCCTTATTAAAATTTTTAGGTTTCAATGACATTTACAGACATCATAACGAACCATTAGTGAAATTTTCATCTAAATCTTATTATTCTGTTTTAATCATTTACCAAATATATATACATATATATTACTTTAAAAACTAGCTATATTATTCAATGTTCATATATATTACCAACTGTGATATTATCAGGTGACTATTTATTGGATGAAATCATATAATTGAATAGATAATGTTAGAATGGAAAACCATACGTCACCCTGAGCTAGAGTGCTTAATTTATAGATGAGAAAATTAATATAACAAATAAACCACACCGATGATGGGTATGAATAATAACAATATCCAATACAATAATAAACTTAACACTCCCCCTAAACTTTGGACATATATCTTTATCATTAACATATTTTTACACAAAAACTGTACTCATGGTCCACACACCCCTTTTATGAAAACTTGTGAAAGACATTACGAGGCATGAAGATGAATGAAGGTGATATTTTGATTCTCAATGTTTCCCCAAATGAGATTGTCAGTAAACATCAATATTAATGGTCTTCTCATGTATGAATATGTTTATATAAAGAACAATAATAGATTTATTTTCACACTAGATATGTGCAAGTTTCCGGAAAATATACCTAATTCTCCTATATAAATTTTATTCCAAATAATCTCTATAATCACATATGTCATGGCATGATACTCCAACTCTTCACAGGATCTTAAGTTAATTGCATGATTCATTTTTTTCCATGAGATTGTAATTCCACTAATTAATACTACAAAACTGGATGTTGATATCAATGAAGAGATACATCCGCTATAATGATCAATGGAAAACGACTCAATATCCACATACCCATGATAACAATTTAGAATACCCAAACATGGAACATTTATAAAAAACATTCAAATGAAAATAATATAATACAACCATGTTTTTGTTATATATTCCATAAATTGACTTAATTTTATAACTTTACATGAAATATCTTGTTGAGTCTTAATCATGTAGTTTGATTCCAAAAAATTTGTTTCTATCTGTTGATGAATATAACATACCACTTCAGAATGAAATGACTTTTCCTGAGGTTTGAGGGTTGAGTCAGCCAAATTAGATTGATTCATTCTAGTCTCTTAAAATTGATTAATAAAATAATTTATTTTCTATAAAATAATAGCTTTTTCACATATAGAGAACTCAATTCCTATAACATATCCTAGTGGACCCATATATTTTGGGTAAAAATTTTGAAGAAGAAAATACATAAGTGGAATAAGTACAAAGGAATCACTACATGTAATAACCAGGTTATCCACATAGACCACCAATAGAATTATTTTTTCTAAAGATTTATTATTGTTGATAGAAGAATCAATTACTCTTTGGAACATGCGATAGCTAGGAATAAATGTTTAAAAATTTACAAACCATGTATGTGGTGACTATTTGAATCCATACAATGACTTTTTGAGATGAAAAACCATTGGGGACTCACCCTAATAAACAAAAATGGGAACTGTAAATATAATATTTTTCATTATGATAACTATGAATAAATTAGTTTTTAACATCCAAATGATGGAGAAGTGAGTGATATGATAAAATAAGAGAGATAAGTCATAGAACAGAGTACATATTTGCAACTTGATACTGTTTTTACATAATAATTATATCCATAAGTATGTTATGAGCCTATGGAAAAAAGGTTAGATATATTATTATTAATTGATAGACAAGAATTCATGAAATGTTTGTAGATACATTTTCACCTGACAACCTACTTACATGGTGGAATTGGAACAATATCACAGGGATTGTTGGTATCTGTATAATTATATTTATCCCTCATAGCATGCAACCATTCATGAAGGGATTTAGACTCAAAAATTGTGAATTTGTAGAGTGAGAATACAGTGTCTCAATAAATTCATTTGTAGTTACGTATAATCATTGATAAGTCTTATATGTGCATGATATTTTTCGAATCCCAATCGGAAACTCTGGCTACCGAGTCAATATGTTTTCATTATGACTATTCCATTCCATCATGTTTTGAAAATAAAAAATACTCTATCTAAAGGTAATATTTTTCTCATTGTTTTATCATAATAAGGAAAAAAATTTGTTCCCAATGAATATTTATCCAGAACTATTTCCATTGTTCATATTTGAGTTCTTCTAAATCAAACTACTTTTATTTCTATGGTTATAATTTGATTTCATATTGCAAAACCTCATAATCCTATAATTACATGGATATAGAGTATTCTGTTTCATGATCCGAATTCAGAATCCGAGTTCTCGAACCTTATAATCCGAACTCTTATGAGTTCAGACACCGAGTTCTCTGAATTCAGAATCCAAAATCTTATGAATTTTGACTCCGAGGTCTCAATATTCAGACTCTGAACTCTTATGAGTTCAGACTCCGAGTTCTCAGAATTCAGTCTCCGAAATCTTATGAATTCAGACTTCGAGTTCCTTGAATTCAGACTCCTAACTCTTGTGAATTCTGACTCAAAATTCTACTAAATTTAGACTCTGAATTCAACTGAATACAGATTCTGAATTTCCTACAAATTCATACACTGAGTTCTATATAATTTAGGTTCCAAATTCCTAGGAATATCGAATTTTAATATCCATGTGTTATAGACACCAAATTTTTTTTCATAGACTCCATTACTTTATTTCTTTATACTCCTGTAAATTGGGTTTGGATAAGAAAGCATAATTTTCATACACTTGTTTTTTTAGAAACGATGTCGTACATTCTATTTCTAACTAACCATTGTTTGAGTGACATGTGTACAAGTCCCTACAATATTCAAGGAAAAATATTATTGTCGGAGGAGGGATCCGACCATTGGAGGAGTGCCTATAAATAGAATCTCATTTGAACAAGCTCAATACACATCTACTGATTGATCACTCTAGACACCACATGTTGTTGTAGTGATTTCTAGAGAGAGTGACTCTCAAACTTTGTGCATACAGAACATCCTATTTATATTTCTTCGTGCAATTCAAAATGATGTCGAGTACATTCGAGGGCTTACAGGGATAAGAAGATAGAGGTGCTGACTACCACAACGTTTGAGGACTTCATTGGTGAGGAATACATTGGTGCCGACTTCCTTGAAGTTGAGGGCTTGTTGGGATAGCAAGACATATTCTGATATTCTAATCGAGGGCTTACCCTAGTATGGGTAAGACATACATTCATAAAATTATAAATCAAGGGACCATTGTTTATAGTTGTTGTATACCCTTCTCATTGTGTAAAAAGATTCCATACTTGTTACTTGTATTATTTATGGTTTATTTACCTCTTCATTTTGTTTGATAAGGAACACATAACATTCTTATACTTCCTTGTTTTTTGTATAATCTGATTAGTGAGATTCTATACTCTCTAATGTAGAATATTTTCATTGTGAACAATTATTATTCTTTATTTCTGGAACCATATTTCTAGATCTAAGAATGTGTTTAGAACAAAGTGGACTTTTGAATTTACCTTATATAACTTTGTTAAACACAGTTTATCATAACGTAAATAACAAAAGTTTTTTTACCAACTTTAAAGGTTCCAATGGAATTTTTAAATTATACAATTAACCTCCCTCTTGTATATTGATAATATACATTCTTATTTCGATCGTACAATTTGTATAAGATGAGGTCTCTGATATATTTATATTCACATATATGTTTTCTTTCTCAAGATTTCATTGTTCATAATTTTTTCCGTGCTTAATAATTTTTTTCATGATTAAGAAATTTTTCTATTAACAATGTTTGTTTGGAAATATATTTTTCTCTTAAGATGACGGGAATGAATGTTAGTTCAATTAACAACATATATCCTACTAGACCACCTATTTTTTATGTTAAATATTACTAATATTTGAGAGATCAAATAAATACTACTCTTATCAACACTGGAGAAGATAATTTTCTTATGCTTACTAGAGGATATAAAATCCCTTATAAAGAAGTCAGTACTTTCACCAACCAAGAAAAGCATGAGTATCAATTTAACTACAAGGTATATAATACTTTGTTGTGTTCTATGACCAGGAATATATATAGTCATATTTCATCTTGTGAAGCAGCAAATTGTATTTGGAAAAAATTTTAGGATACTCATTTTCGTACTTCAAAGACTCAATGAAACTAGGAAATCTATGCTTAGAGCTGAATATCATGGTTATTTTTTTCCTTATAGAGAACCCATATGCAAGGTACCAAAATGATTCATGACTATTGTTAACAATCATCAATCAATTTGTAATAAAGTATTAGATTATGAAGCTCTAGTGGAAAAAATCATAGACATCATGCCCAATGAGTGGGAATATTAGAGTACAGTTATAGATGAAATAGGAAAGTTAATCATGTTTGTCTTGATGAATTATTTGGAATTTTCTTCAACATGAAACCATAATGAAGAGAGATTCTAATAATATTAATAAGAATAATAGAAAGGGAAGTGTTACTTTTACAAAAATTTCAAATCAAATAAAATCCATGACTCCGGAGAGGGATACAATATCCAAGTATAAAAATGTTGTAATTAAATTAGAATCTAGTGGAAGTGAATCTCCCGAAACCGAGTTATCCAATCCATCTCGAAGGACGAACAAAATTGCAGGACAAAAGAACATTCAATATAGATACAAGAAGAAAGAGGGTAATGACAAGAAAGACTCATAAGTCACTTGTTACGAATGAAAAAGATCACATAATATAAGACTCTATTGTCATATGCTTATGAAAAATGATAGAAAAGAAATGCATTCTGAGAGGAATAAAAAGAAGAACTAAAATGCTAAAGCTAAAAAGGTTTTTAAATCTAAGGACACCCCGAGTACCAGTGGTGGAATCTCTTATAATTAATCCTCAGAGTATGAATCATATGGACAAAATAATATTGGTCTACTAAAAATACCACCTATTGAAAATAATTGTACAGTGTCTAAGGTAAACAATGATGAATCCATGACCAATGTATATTTGATTTCTAATTATAGAGAAGGCAAATATGAGGAAGCCTATGATGAATAATCCACTTCTGATGAAGATAAAACATTTTCTACTTATCAATATGTTTCTAGATTTGTTATACTATTTGAGAGTGAGAATTCAAATTTCATGAAAATTCTTGATAAAGAAAATTCTAGAAATATTATTCTTACTATGGAAATATCAGATCATATTAAAGATCAAGATAATAATATTTTTAATTTTGAAAATATTTGAAAAAACCTTGAGGAGGTTAATTGCTAGTTGGATAAACTTTTTAAGGATCTAGCAAAATTTATTTCTGTGAAAAATATTTTAGAGACTTGCTCAAGTTCCAAATTAATGATTATGTGGATAAAAACATGGTTATTAAAATAAAATCAAAAATATTTTCCTTGAGGAAGTATTTGTAAAAATGTCCCTTGTGTATAGAAAATTTGGATATGATGTATTCCCATATATGACCAATAACTAATAGTTCTGGTTTTTGTTATACTAGTTCAAAACTAGATTATAGTAATAACTATATTGTTTCTCCAAGTGATCCATTATGCACTAAATTTCAGTGTGGTGGAAATTTGGAAAAAAAAAATTCTTTAAATAAAACTCATCCATTTGGTTTTCATAATGATTATTTTTCTATGAAAAATATGGATACCTATGAGTTTTCTAAATGAAATTTCAGGATTCAAGAATGTTTGGTGTTCGCAAGTCTAACATTATTATTTTTAGAATAATAAGAGAAATTACCAACATCAATATGTGGTATAGGTATTGTGGATGTTATTGGCATATTACTAGTAACAAAAACTTATTTGAAAAGATTATCATGAGAAATATAGGAAATTTAACTTTCGGAGATAATGATCATGGTGAAATTATTGGTATAGGTAAAATATTTCTTCAAGGGAAAACATTGATTTCAAATGTTATTTTTATTAAGGGTCTCAATCACAACCACTTTAACATATTCCAATTATGTGATGAACATTACCTTGTCAATCTTATGATTGAAAAGTGGCTTGTACTGAATTCTAAGGAAGAGTTTATTCTTTCTGCCCATAGGCAACATAATGTGTTCACACAAACATAGAAGTCCATAAGGTCAAAGGCGTACTATTCCTTAGTGCAATATAATATCATTATTCTTTATGGAATATATGGTTAGGACACTGCATCCCTAGGAACCTATGTAAACTCTATACGAAAAGACTAGTTGAGGATCTACCGGTCCAAAGATTTGATTCTTCAAAAGTCTGTGATCCTTATCAATATAGAAGGAAATATAAATCACGATTTAAATCAATGGTTGAAGTCTCAACTTCTGATGCATTAAAGTTTGTCCATTTGGATCTTTTTGGTCCAGCACAAACTAGAATAATTAGAGTGAAATATATTGTAATTGTGTGAGTTAATGATTACCGTATATGTACATGGGTCTATTTTCTAGCTAATAAATCTGAAGATTTTTCTTATTTCAAAAGTTTTAGAGCCTAATGTAAAAATGAGAAAAATATTCCATTTAAAACAATTCATAGTGATCATGGTGGAAATTTTAAATATTCTGATTTCGAATCTTTTGTAGTAGAAAAGAAATTATTGATAACTTCTCAACACTAATAAATCCTCAACAGAATTGTGTTGTTTAATGAAGAAATAGAATATTTCAACAGATAACTAGAAGCATTTAGAGTGTATATTCTATAGCAATACATTTTTGGGCTAAATCTGTAAGAACATCATGTTATACTATAAGTCGAGTTTAAATTAATCATTTTCATAATAAATATTCTTATGAGTTATGGAATGGTAGAAATCCTAGACTTTCCTACTTTAAGGTTTTTGGATGCATAGTAATCATTTTGAATACTAAAGATAATTTAAATAAATTCACCCCAAAATATAATGAATAAATTATCTTAGGTTACTCCACATCTTCTTTGTTTCATAGAGTTTTCAACAAAAACACTTGTACAATTGAAGAAATAATACATGTTAAATTTGATGAAACCGATCCTTTTGTTTTTCTACAATCCCATCATACATCATCAGATGTGTTTCCAAAAAATGATTTTCAACACTTGATAAAGGATCCTTTTGATAAGGAATATGTTCATGAAAATTATTCTAGGAAATTTTCCCCAGAATATTTCCTACCATATATTGATGAACATGTTTTAAAAAATCCAAATCTATTGTTTCTGAACAATCATCCCAGTTATAGTTTCTTTGGTGATGTAAATAATTTGATAAGGACTAGAAGTTCCTTAATAAATTAAGTAGAACATCCATAATTAATTTCCCAATTAGAACCAAAAAGAACTGATGAAGCTGTAGGTGGTAATGATTGGATTAAATCCATGTACAATGAGCTAAATTAATTCAAAAAGAATAAAGTCAAGAACCTGGTTGAAATACCTAATGAAATATCTGTAATTGGGGAAAAATGGGTCATCGAAAATAAACGTGATGAAAATGGAGTCATAGTATTAAAAAATGCACGATTAGTCGCTAAAGTCTATAATCAACAATAAGGAACATACTATGAATAAACCTATTCTCTAGTATAAATACGTGAATCTATTCGTATTTTACCTACCATTGCAGCATTGATTAATTTCAAAAATTTCAAATTGATGTTAAATGTGCATTCCATAATGGTTATGTTCAAGAGGATGTTTTTGTTGGTCAACCTCCAATTAGTGAAGATAAAAATCATCCTTAACATGTTTTTAAACATACCAATGCTTTGTATAGACATAAGCAACCCCCTAGAGCTTGCTATGATTGACTGACATGACTTTTCCATCAAAATAATTATATTAAGGGTAATGCATATCCAAAACTTTTTAAAATGGAAGTTAAGAAAACTATTTTGATTGTTCAAATTTATGTTGATGGATTTATATTTGTATTATCTCCAAAATATCTAATTGATTCTATTGTAGATCTAATGACATATGAGTTTGAAATGACTCTGATGGGTGAGATAACATTTTTTTTGTTTTCAAATGTTTTAAAAACATGAAGGGACTTATATATATCACCATATGAATGTTGAATATCTTCTTCAAAAGTATGGATATGAAATCACTAATGGTTTTAGTACTCCCATTTGTACCTCATATTTATGTGATCTTCATAAAGCTGGGAAACCAGTAGATCAAACATCTTTTAGAGGTATTATAGAATGTTTACTATACTTGATAACTAGTCATCCAAACTTAATGTTAACAGTATGATTATGTGCGATATATCAATATAATCCCAAGGAATGTCAATTAATGGAAGTGAAATGAATTTTTTTCTACTTAAAAAGAAACCATGGATTTAGGACTCATTTATACAATTTGACATTATTTTGTTTTAATAGGTTTTTTAGATATGGACTTTGGTGTGTGTAGAATGGATATGAAACGTACATCCGGAACTTTTTATTTCTTAGGAGATTAATTTGTTTCTTGTTCATGAAAAAAACACCACTCAATAGAACATTCCACTACTGAAGTTGAATTTGTAGTATCTGGATGTTTCTATGCTCATGTGTTGTGGATGCAACAAACACACACAGACAATGGTATGTGTTTTACCAAAACTCAAATTTTTTATTATAATACTAGTGTCATTGATCTAATTAAAAACCATGCACATCACTCTCATGTAAAACAAAATGATATTATGCATTGTTTTTTTATGATTACACCCAAAAATGAATATATCATTCTTCATTTATTGGAAAGCAAAATCAACTTGGTGATATTTTGAAAAAATATTTACCATCTGATATTTTTGAATACACTAAACAGATGTTAGTAATGTGAACTATAAGGTAATAATTTTAATTAACTTATATTTTAAACCTATCTCATTATAGTAAAAAAGTCTTTTTAGAGGGGGAGTACATTTTTTTGTTTGGATAAATATTTTTCTTAATGAAAATTTTTTGAAAAAATTTTTGTAGTTAGATTTTCATAATTTTTTGTAATGAAAATTTTCGTAATCAAATTTTCTAAATTTTTTGTAATGAATATTTTCATATTCAAAATTTTTATAATTAATATTTTCCAATTAAACAATTTTGTAATGAAAATTTTTGAAACCAATATTTTGGTAATTAATATTTTCATACTCATATTATTCATAATTCAGTATTTCATAGTCAATGATATAATAATTAAAATTTTCGGAATCTAAAGTTCTTCATGAAAATTTTTCCTTATTATGAATAATCATTATATCAATACAAAAGGAATGATTTACTTTCTAAATTTCTCATAATCATATTTTCATTGTTGGTATTTTCGTTTGTTTTTATATTTTTTATATTCAAGGTTCCATAAATTGGTATGTTTTTCTTAAAACACTCAAAATTTTGGATTATATGATGATTTCCTTAAGGTCATTATCTAATTCATGAGAACTGATCATAATGATTTTTAGTCATTGGATCAATTAGGTAATTTTAACTGTCGCATCAATTTTCTATATAAAGGACCACCCAATGCTTATACCACATCGAACTCTTTCTTCTTGCATGCTGAATCCATTACCTTCCTACATAAGCAATTTCCGAATTTCTCCGATCTTTCTTACTTATGAATTTCTACTGATGTTTCTTGCCATAACGAAATTATGGTTGTCAATCCAATCACTAAATGGAAGATTTACAGATAAATGATGGTTCATCCAAATTTCATTTCTATGTATTATTCTATCGTATCTAAAAACATCAAGCTGAATTTATATGAGAGTGTTTGTGTATCGAAACCAAGAGCTCAGGATCCGGTCTCTCTAGAATTTCTCATTTAATTCTATGAGACAGTGAGTTTTTTCATTGAATTATGGAGAAATAAGATTACATTCCCGAGCCAGGGGATGACTTATGTAATTTCATAGAGTGTGGCTGGAAATATGGTAGGAATTCCATAAGACGGTGAGGTCGAGTTTTACTCACACAAGCTACCCGATGTAATACGAACTTTTGTAAAGAAAAAGGATCTAGCTTGTCTTGGCCTTTCAGAGTTAAATACTACAAATATTATTCATCTTTCTACTAATTTTCAGATTCATTATCTATGGGTTCATCGTTTTTTCATACCTAGAAAATGAGGCAAGGATACTTTGATAAAAAGTGATAGGTATATTCTGGATTTACTGGTGAACCTAAAAAAGATAAACATGGTTAAGAATATCTTGATTATGATTGAGAATATAGTGAATAGAAATTTGAAGGCATAGATTATCATGTATCCAACCATTCTGTCAATGATGATTGTTTGTTGTTTAGAATCCTTCAAAATTCCATTCCCTTTTATGTTGAGGATTTATAAAGCAATTTTGTTGAGTGATGACACTATGAGAATGATAAAAGTTTATATTTTATATGTATCTGAAGAATTCATTTATTTTCCACAAGAGATGGTTGAAGATATTTCAAAGAAACATGTGGTGGATGAGACCTCTAAAAATGGATGAAGTAAGATGAAGCTAAAGGAAGTGGAAGAGATGGAAAAAACTGCAGTAGCTAAGGAAACCCAATCTGTACTACTGAAGCCAAAAAAGAAAATAGCTTATCCTGATGAGGTAGTGTTTAAATAGAGGGAAGACAAGAAGAACAGTATAGAAGGAAATCATATGTTTGTTCTAGACCATGCTGAGGCCAAATTATTGATGGAAATATTGTTCAGAGTCTTGAGAAGCAATAAAAACAGAAGAAGAATAGAAGAAGATAACTGATGCTGAGGTGGTACAATCTCTTCTTAAGGTTGCTGAGAAAGAATCTGAGAAAATTAGAGTACCAAAATCCTTCTTAGTAAAACCATTACCCGAGGCTCCAGGAAAATTTAGTTTTTCTAGAACCAGAACAAGAAGAAGAGAGATAACAAGAAGTAGAAGTGGAAGAAGATGATGAATAAGTTAGTGGTGATGCAGAATAATTAATTAAGAAAGTATATGATTTTAATTAGAAGGAACGTGCTTCTAAGAAGTTATCCATCCTAACCTCTGAAGACGAGTCTTCAAAACCTTCTAGACCATGAAATATGAGGAGGCTTAGGAATAAGTGAATATGTTATCTGAAGAAGAAATATCTAACCATGATTTCATACAACCAGAGAATGTTGAAGAAATATTTGAGAAGGAAGTTGTTGGTGAAAACAAAACGGTTCCACTACCTGATAGCGAACACAAATCATCCAATCATGTGGAAGTCATTATGAAAGGTGATAAGGGAAAATAGGTGTTTGTAAACACACCTAGCAATGCAGTGTGGATGTTGAAAGACGTTGGTGGTTCATCGACAAGGAAGGACGTTGAAATGGAATAAGAACCCTAACTAACCAATGTCTTAGATTCAGAATAGTCCTCCCTCGTACATGAATTTGTAGTTTAGACTTTAATGAAGATTGATGGTACTATTCCTATATTCCCAAGCATGGACCCAAGATTCTCGATGCTTTAGCTGACATTAAAAAAATGGATTTAATATCCATGGTTATGGATAAGTGTGTCAAACCAGAAGAAGATATAAAGAATTTTATCATTAGTTATGAAGCTCATAAAAGATCATGCAAGAAGGTTTATATTTGGTCACGTAAAACTGCTGAGGACATGAAAATTCTTGATGCGTTTCAAGATAATTTCAAGGATTCTGTTGAATCTAAGGAGGGTAAGTTCAATGATCTCAACAAATCTATTGATGAAAAGCTATCTCTTGAGGAAAATACTCAGAAACAAGAAGTGAAAGATCAGAATGAGAAATTATATTCAGTTTCTCAGAGTTGTAAAAGAGAAATGGATCTCAAATTTGAGATTGAAGTGAATCTTCTTAAGTAAGATAAATTGTTAAAGACTCAGGTAGTGAATCATAAGGCCCGGGAACAGAAAATTAAAGCCTTAGAGAAGAAAACTGAATATCAGGATCAGTTGCTCAAATGTTCAGAAGAAGATCACAAGGAGATCAAGATGTTGAAAACCATAGTGTTGAATTTGATGCCTAAGGAGAAGGAAGGATAATATTTTTCAATTCCGATATAATTTTGTATTTTCCTTGTTGTATATATTCTTCATATATCAATGAATAATTTGGTTTCTTGTTGTTTGGTTTTTTATTTCTAATATTCCTGGTACCATACATTCTTTTCCATAATATTTAATACTTTTTTAAAATCACAATGGGGGATAAAGGAATGTCAAAAAGAATACTATGTAAATAATATATTTCACTATGTAATGGGGAGTTCAGCTAAGGGGATTTTTTCATCATAAATATTTCTATATTCAAGATAATGAAAAATCTTATTCAGGAAATAAAAATAAGATTCATAGTGGTTCCAAAGCCTAAGGGGGAGTTACTTATATTTATTATGATCCATTAGTAAAGGGAGATATGTTCTTATTTTCATGTTCATAAAAACTTTAAGTCTATCTATTATTTTTCATTAATATGATTATGCCTTCCAAAAAGTTGGAGATTGTTTAGTCCATAAGGTTTACTTATTAATTTTCCATTCATTAATTTTTTGAAAATCAAAAATACATTATCCTAAGGAAATAATTTTTTCACTAAGATTAATATTAATAATGATACAATTACATCCCCAAGTGAAATTTATCATTAACTATTTTTATTGTTTATATTTATGTTCTTCAAAATATAACTCATTTTATTTTAAATTGTAAATTTTGGTTTCATATTGAAAAATCTCAGAATCCTATAATTACATTGATATAGAGTATTTTGTTTCAGGATCCAAATTTAGACTCTATGGTTTCTGAATTTAGACTCTTAACACTTATGAGTTCATACTCCATGATATCTGAATTCAGACTCTGAAATCATATTAATTCATACTCTGAGTTCTCTGAATTCAGACTCCGAACTCTTATGAGTTCAGACACGGTGTTCTCGGACATCAGACTCCAAACTCTTTTGAATATAGACTATGAGTTCTCTAAATTCATACTTCAAACTCTTATGAATTCATACTCTGAATTCTACTAAATTTATACTCTAAATTCAACTAAATTCTTACTCATAATTTCCATGAAATTCAGACTACAAATTCTGTAGAATTCAAGTTGCAATTCCTTGGGAAATAGAATACGAATTTCAATGTGTTATAGAAACTAAATTTTATTTTTCATAGTCTCCGAACATTTATTTCCTTAGAATCTGAAAAATTAGATTTTGTTACGCAACCAAATTTTCCTTATACATGTTTTAGTTATGAAAAAATGTCATAATTTCTATTTCTAATTAACCATTTCTTTAGTGACATGTGTACAGGTCCCTCTGAGATTGAACCAGAAATATGACCATCAGAGGAGGGAGCTGACCGATGGAGGAGTGTCTATAAATATGATCTCATTTGAATGAGCTCAATAGACATCTAATGACTAATCACTCTAGGAACCACATGCTATTGTAGTGATTTATAGTGAGAGAAACTAACATAAATTTTTCGTACAAAACATATTGTTCACATTGATTTGTGTGACTCTGAATGATTGTGAGTACATTCTAGGGCATCTGGGGATAAGAAGACAGAAATGCTGACTATCTTAATGTTTGAGAACTTCTTTGGGGAGGAAGAAAGAGGTTCCCACTACCTTGAATTTGAGGGCTTCTGGTGATAGTAAGATATATCCCTACATTTCTAATGAGGGCTTAACTTAGTGTGGGTAAGAGTCACATTCTTGAATGTATAAATCAAGGGACCTTTATCAATTTTATTTGGATACACATATCTTTGGGTTAAATGATTCTCAACTTGTTACATGTATTATTTCTAGTTTATTTTCCAATGCATTTTGATTTATAAGGAAAGTATAACATTCTAATTCGTCATTCATTTTGGAATACTCTGATTAGTGATATTCTATACGCTCTAAGGTATAATATATTATATGTAAATTTTTCTAAAGTTTTATTTCTAGAACCATATTTCTGGAACCAAGAATCATTTTAGAACTAAGAGTTCTTGTAAATTTACCTTGTTTAACGATGTTAACCACTTTTTTTATCAAGGATAAAAAAGTATTTATACAAACTTTAAAGGTTCCAAATTTTTTTTAATGAATAAAATTCACCCCCCCTCTTGTATATAGAGCATCTAAATTTTTATTTCGATCCTACACTAGCGATGGAGGATCAGGAGTGGGTGTGTTACTAGGGATTCTAGAAAAATCGGGTATTGGGAAGTTATGTGTGTTACATAGGCTAGTATATACCAAGGAAAATAAGGAACATAAGGGACAAAAGATTTCACAAAGGAAACATATACTAATAATATATAATGATAAAAAATATAGAGAATCATTGACATTCAGGATGGGTGCGGGGAAATAAAAAAATACATGTTTTAGTGAACGTGAACCAAACTATGTAATATAGGGATGAATATCATGACCATACCAAATAGATCCAGAAATTAGTTGGGGTAGACAATGAGTTTATGTTATTGAAATAAAAGACTTGAAGGGTGTCTCCCCCAAAGGACAGACATTACAATTATGTTGATAAGATAGATTTCTATGAGAGTAGTCCTTTCCAAAAAATGGTGTCAACATTCTTCAAAAATAAATCTCAATAAGTATATTTTAATGGATGGTGGTTCTATTATTATCCAACAACAATTTTTTTGTTGTGCATTAGGACAATTGGCCTGATGTATAATTCCAAAGTTATCTTTTAAAATAAAGGAATGGTATAGATAAATATCCATGATCATTATCTGAATGAAGTAGTAAAAATTAAAGGAAAAAACATTGTTATTTCATTATAAAAGGGTAAAATCATGATTGATATTTGATAATTAGTTTTCACCAGGTAGACCCAATTCCACCCTGAAAAATCATAATTGAATGAAAAAATATCAATAACCCAGTTTAGATAGACGAGTACTAGGTCCCGAGATATCATAATGATCCAAATGAAATGTAGTGGATATATGAGGGATTTATCAATTAAAATAGGGGAACCATTGATCCATTTCATAGTTACATGGCTAAAATTAAAAAAAATTAGATTCTCTAACTTTGGAAAAAAAAATTGAATGAACGGATTAAGAGGATGACCATGGAAATAGTGAAGATGGAGGGCATGATCGGAATTTTAATATTGGAAATCTGCCTAATCATATATATTTTATTAAATATATTTAGAGGAATATTAAATATATTTTATACAAAAATGGTTGAGGACCATCATATTTTTGTCTCTTTGGAGACTATGAAAACAATAATCTTATCTAGTGAAAGATCATCAATTTTTATCACATATATATTTCCATTTGGTATTCATTATTGACATACCCTATAGAAAAACATTCATCATAACATAATAGAAGATAAAAAAATAATAGTGAGTGTTGATTATTAATAATGTAAACAATTGAAATATGTAAAAACAATGCAATAATAAGAGCATGAGAATGTAAGAATAACAGATAAAAATCATAATTTGTATATCATATATAATAAAAATGTTCCCTGGATTAAATATTGTTAGTTAAGAATATATTATTCCTAATGAAATAAAATAAAATTATCCAGGATATAATAACACTTGAAGAAGACATTGATTTATATAATACTAATATCTAAATAATATATTATGTCCGGAATTTCCACCAATACATTTTTAACATGTTTTTCATGGCTAACCAACCATGTACCCTCCTTATCAGGCATGGGATGACCATTCATGTACCCTTTAAGATCAATAGAAGCATTTATCAGTACCTAATACATTTGAAGGACATATAGGCCACACCTATCACATAATCGAATTCATATATATGTACACCAAAAGATTATAAATCATTTATAATATCAAAACTTAGGAAAGGAAATGGACTCCATAAAAATTTCATCATATCATAGGCTATAAAAAAGTGCAAGGTTTCATAATCCTTTAATCATTATGTTATATAATTACCATAAAAATAATTGGGTTTAATAATAGTAATATCATGTTATAACCCATGGAAGAGAAGTTGATTTCAAAAAAATCACATCATCATAAACATAAACCATTCATAAAAATAATAAAAATTGAATCCTTGGATAATATCACTAGTAAATAATAAGTAACCTCAAAAAATATCATCATATATACAGAAGTATTTTTAGAATCACATAATACAGTTCTTTAGAGAAATAAAAATGATTTGGAAGTAAATTTTTGAAACATGAAACATTTTCAACCAGGGTTCATATATTTGAAATACCCTTAGGGATTTAGGACGTATGAACTGACACATGCATTATGTAGGTAGGTATTGATGAGGGAGTAACACGGGTAAATAGTGATTTCGTTCAGATGATGAATGCATAATAGTGCACTATACCTTTAGGCCATTTCTAAAGGCCACATGGAATTAATCATTTGGGTTATGTTAAGGGTTTCCTTATACCTAGATATAAATATTTCATTTATTTGTTAATAAAAATAGGCTTCAAGTAAAATATTATTTTTTTTAAAAATCCTAATCATTGCAAATAAAATAGACAAATTATAATTGATGGTTATAAAAATAATTTAAAAATTTTCATGAAGAAAAACCCATTACACTTTAAAAAATTCATTTCAAAAAATTATAAAAAATTTATATATAATTAAACAAAAAAATATATAATGGGATCTTTAAATCAGTTTTGATTCTATGATTCGGAAATATTTCATTCATGTTGTACATGTTATAACAACAATTTCTTTCATATTTTTAGTAAAAGAGAATCATTAATTAGTTGTAAAAGCACATGAATATTACCTTAAAAAAATTCATAAAAATTGAAAAATTTGTTAAAATATCATTATTCAGTTATTTTTTTAATATTAAAAATATATTGACAAATCTCTTATAAAAATGGTTTTTAGGAGATTTTTTTCCTACCAAAGATATATATAAATATATGTTTTATTAAAATCATTATCTATATTATTTTATGTAAAAAAAAGTATTAAATAGGTAATATTACTTCAAATTATCATTAATAAACATATGTTAATAAAATTATTGTCATTATTGATAGATGGATCATGAAATTTTATCATGGGAAACATAATCATAAATTGTCCTGATAAATGATGAGATTGTAAGATAACATCATTACAAGATTTGTAACACTAAATCATAGGACTAATACCGGAATATCATAAATGAATCTTAAAAAATCATGAGGATAAAAAAGTTAGATATATTAAATATAGACATATCATTATATAAAACTCATGAAGAAATATAACTGCATAACATAATGTACATCACAAAGATTGAAATTTGGGAGAAAATTCTCTTACATATTTTTTAATACATTCAATAATAATCATTTATAATTAATAAAATAAAATGGAACATTAAATATCATTAGAATAGTGGTATTAGAAAAACAAAAATGGGTAGTATATACACAACATAATAGAAACGAGTTTGAACTTTCATATGTCTCCCAAAAATAATAGAGTGAATCTTAATATATTACCTTATGTTTCTACTTCAATCGTAGACATTAAAAACTCATGAATAATTAATAAATGATTATTATAAATCATTTAAAGAATAATAATTATATATATCACTTAAAATATGTTTTCATTATAACAGTTCATTACTTCTTTACTAACAATTCCTTGTTGAAGTCACGTTGCACGTAATAACTGCTTTGTTTTTCTTATATGTTTTGATTTGTTATATATGATCCTATTAATTAACATAGTGAATAATTCTATATAGAATAAATATAATGAAATATTTATAATGTTTATAATTTTATTATAAATGTTTTACTAATAATGAAATATGGTTCATAGAAATGATGTATGGTACAATAATTGATATGGTAGGTTGTACGTACACATGAGTTACATTTCCAGTATTCAAAATTCATTATATAAAGGAGCTATGTAATATATTTTATTTCTATAATGATAATAATATCATAAATACCATTTAATGTCTTTAAATATATTTAAAAATTCCATCCATGGGTTTTAGTGATGAAAAGAAATCCACAACACTTAGAAAAGGCGGCAGTCCACAACTACACGAAGAGAAAAAATCATTTTTCAGTGAATGAAAAGGTATGAAATGAAAACATATATTATATTTGAATTATTATGAATATTTCATTAATATCATAATTATTTAATTTATATCATAAATATTCATTCTTATTATCATCCCTTTAAAGAGTTAATTAAAATGAATCACATCGCTTTGCGCAGCGGTAGTCCTCTGTACACATGAGCGACATTATCATATCCCCATGGAAATGAAAGTAGAAAAGGTATATATGATATAATTAATATATATTTATAATTATTCTATATGTATAATATAAATAATTTTTATCTATCATCATACAAAACATGATAGTTGGTAAAAAACGACTGATATCAGTAAGTGAGGCGGTTGTCCTTCATACCCTTGAATGATGATATCATATCGCATTTCCTTAAAGTGGAGTCTATACTTTATCAACATAACATAAATAAATATAATTATATATTTTTTATATTATTATATTATAATTTTGTAAAAATAATTAACACGGTGGAGGATGAAATAAAACAAAAATGCTCGTTGATGGATGTTACATCTTCTTCTAGTAGCCTACTTAAATTTTCCCAAAAAGCCTTTCTAGATTGTATTTATGTCAAAAATAAGGATTATAATATGAGAGCAGGAATTTGGGAAGTTAATTTTCCATGTATTTTCTTATAAAAATATCATTTTATGGTGTGTTGAGGGGAGGAGAATGGGTGTCCTTTTATAAGGGAGGTGAGTTGAAAACATGTAATTTGATGAAGGAAATAATTCCACACACATTATTTCAAGTCACGTTGATCCAATAATATACCAATATATAGAATAAATATAATAAGGTCTATATATTTCTATTAGATAAATTTTCACGATGATTTGGGTTATCATTAACAATTATATTTTTAGTTTAACCCCTGATAAACCCATTTTAACCTCAACCACAGTAAATAATTTCCACAGTTTTTACTAATAAAATTATAAAAAATTAATTTGAACATATAAGATATTATAAATTATTATTATTCATAATATGGAATCTATTTTTCCAAATTCAATTTACAGATGTGTAAAATTTTAATTTAAAATTAATCTCATAAACATGATGAGAATACATATTTTTAAAGGGAAAATGTTCAAATGGCTGCAAAGTTTTTATATTAAAATTGAATATGAAATTATAAAAAATTACCCAAATTGGATTAATGGCTGAATAGTTGAACTGATTTTTAAATAATACCAATTTAATATATTATTCATTTTTTTAAATAAATTAAATGAAAAGGTATTTTCAATTAAATTTTTGTATTTTTCATTATTCATCAATGATTTAATCATTTACACAAAATTCCCATTATTAATGCTAAAATATATTTTACATCATCATTTCATATTTTAAGATTATTTTTATAATAAATTATCGGAAATTTTTAAAATAAAATTTCCGAAATGTTAAAAAATAAAAATAAATAGTATTTTCATTAAATTGTATTTCCAAAACATATAAAGTCATTTAAAAAAATTAAATACCCTTTAGTCAATTGGTTTTATATATATAAAACCATTATAAATAATATGTAAATAATATTTAACACTATTAATATCATAATGTCTAATTCCTATGTTAAATTTTCATATTTAAATAACTATATAATAATATACCATGGTTTTGTTAAAACTAAATGTTGTTTGTAACACAAGTGAATCCAGTGTTGTAGTTCACATGGTGTTTCATTAACAAAATCCATTTTCAATAGTTCATGTAACTAAAATTAACCTGAAATTTCACTTAATTAAAATTGTATGAATGAAAAAATCTATTTGAAAAAATTTCACAAAATATCGAGGTGATACATTCTACAACACTTAAAATTAATTTGAAACTCAGAATCCATCCCATTAGTCCCAAAAAATAAGGATACATCCACCTAATTACATTCAATGTTTCCCAAAAATATTATTATTATGATTTTCTTGAACATAAAACATTTTCCAGGCGATAGGTCTTATAATTTTGTAGTTTCACAGTATAATCTAGAATCTCAATTGATTTTTTCATATAATAATCATCATGCTCCAACGATAAGACCTATAAGTTTAGTAAATGTGAAGGGTAAAGTATTTACATTATCATGATAGACACAAGGAACACATAATATAATTTAGAGATCATTGGTGTAATTGTTGAACGAATAATATGTTATCTTTGTACGATCATGTATTTTAATAAGACTGATATGCTTAAGGTTTAGTTTTCAATTATTTCTACCATGGGGAAATTATTAGAATATCCTTATCAATTAATTAAATTTATAGATCTCATTGATTATTATCATCATAACATCTCTATCAATTTTTTTTCCTTACATGTTTTTGAATGGAATTAACCTTCAATATCATCTCATCAGCTTCCTCAAGTCCAACTACCTTTCCTTTCAAAATTTATTTCCAATACTTTGGGGTTCTATACATCCTTCAATAATGTGATTCTCAAAGATCTATATTAATTCTCATGTGAAAGATATCATTGTAATAAAACTCTAAATTTGGAAGGTGTTGATCTCAATCACCTTTGAAATCCATAGAATATGATCATAGAGTATCCTTTAGGGGATTAATTAATCTATAATGTTGACCATCTGTCTACGGATGATATGTGGTGATGAAACTCAACTGCAGCTTAGGATCTCGAGGAATAATTCCCCAATTTTTTTGGTAAACTCAATATTTAAATAAAATACAATTTAATTTGGAACTCTATGAAACTATACGACTTCCATAATTTGTATTCTTGTTAGATGATCCAAAAAAAATCTTCTCTAATATCAATGAATTGCGATGGCTTCATAAGGTGATAATCTATAAAAATTAATTTTCTATACCTCAATGATAAGAAAAACACAAAACAATACCAGTTCCGTTATTGATTTTTTAAAAGGTAGCAATGTAATTCGTTCTAAAATAACTTTTTCACTATATATAAAAGAAAATTGATTAATTGTAGTAAATGTCTCTTAAAATATTGTTGGTATTGATAAAATCCCATTACCTAAAACCACAAGTGAGGTGTCAATGAATTTAAATTATGATCAACTGTACACACATAAAACCATTATGGTATCCATAACATTTAATTTAATATTGCATGGAGACATTTAGGATTCTAAAATATAATTCACACTTTATTCCTTAAATAAGATCTTATATTATAAAATAACATTTTTATTGGATTCTTTTGTTCAACATTGTACCAAGAGAATAAAAAATATTACAAAATTATAAACTAATTATTTTATAGGGATAAAATCACAAGAAATTTAATTAAATTATAAATTATAAAATTTGATAGGGCACATTCATAATAAAAAAATCAAGAAATTTCAATCTAACGATGGTAGGAATTGTTTTAAAAAATTTAATGAGTCACTTAAATAAAAAATATTTAATATGATTCAGTTTTATACATTTCGTACATAGGTTGTTTTTGTATATCATCCTCATTATACATTATATTAGGGAATTGAGTCACATAATTCGCATAATCCATTTATTTGAAACATTGGTGTGTTAGTGGTACATTATGTGCAATTTTCAATCTGTTACCATCATTAGCTAATATTCACCAATCATATAAGAAATTAATTTCCAAATGAAATTATCTTCCTCAATTAAAACCTTTACTATTACCATTAATAAAACATATTCCATGCCTCTTCGCAATCTTTGAGAAAATGGGAGACTCTTATTCTTCGCCCCATGGTTTTATGATTATGCTTTGAATGCCATTTTTTCATCATAACCTTGAGATTGATATGTAACAAAAACCACTATTTTCACCTTGATAAAACATATAATTATATCAAAATAAATAATATGGTATCTTATGGATTATTCTATTTGGTTGCATATTTTTTTGACAATGAAGAATTGGTCAACCAGAACTACAAAATTGGCCTTTAACCGCACTATAAATGACCATTATTAGCACTAAAAAAGAACTGATTACAATAGAAATGTCAAAAACCCAGATCATTTATCAGCATTGAAAAATATAAGATAAATTGGTCTTTTATCAGTGCTTTAATCTAGAATTACTAATGGAACAATTTTACAACACTTATCAAAGTGTTGATAATGTGTTCTTTTATCCATACATAAAAATACTAAGATAAATGACATTTAATTATGGATTTTATAATATATAATTAAATAGACCATTATTATGGCATTTAAAATCATTGATAAAGGAGTCTATTGTAGTGTGTTGTAGCAGCACACTCTAGCAACACAACAATGATCTATAACCGCACATCATAGACCCAAAAACAGAAAAAATGTCAATAAAAATATGTAACAATACAAGAATTAATTGAAATAAAATTTACATCACAAACACATGAAAAATAATACTATTTTATAAAAATTTAAAAACTACTTTATACAATTACATAAATATTATTTATTATATACATTAAAAAAATCAATGTTCTTTTATATTTGGATCCTGAACTGAGTCATCCAATTATTGAACCAACCACCCATGATCAAGTAAAAGAACACATCTGCATAGGAAAAAAATTACTATGTTAGTAATAAGATAATGAGATAATATAATAGAAAGTGTCAATTTTACTCAAATTTATATCAATTTAAATAAAAAGATGCACTTTGAATCATACCAGTCACAAAATACATTATATTGAGGTGTACCTTGTTCCAAAAGGTATAAAATGACATGTGGATCATTTTCTTGAAGTATCAAAACAATCTGAATTTTTTTCATGGTATTGAGAACATTAGTAGAATTTTTACTAAAATGTCATTTCAAACTAAAACTAATAACTTTTGACTCAATCAAATCACATCTCATATCAATTTGATGTGAAACAGATTCCTAAAAATCACAACTGTGTTTGAATCATTTTACTAAATTATTAATAAAATCCTAGATCATTTGATCAAGTTTTAGTGAGTGAAACTTTTTCAACAAAAATGATGATTTTAAACTGGTAACATACAAATTGAGTAATACCAGACACATGTGTATTAGATTGAGGTGTATTTGATTTCTACATGTCCAAAATGAGTTATGGATCAATGTTGTAATGTAAAAAAACAATGAAAAATTGTTTGGTTTGTATTTTGTATGATATGTATCCTTTTCACTAAAATTAATGATATTTTTAAATAAAAGGTATCTCTATGAGTCATACTAGCCACACCATACATCGGAATGTGGTGCGTCTAATTATTACTTGTAAAAAATTACTTCAGGATTTTTCCCTATATTTGCAATATCATATTAATTTTTTCTCATTTTTGAGTATGTCACATGTATTTTTTACTAAAATGTCAATTTAAAATTAAAACATGTACTTTGACTCATACTGATCACATTGTATATTATATTGAGATTCAATTGATTCAAATGCATAAAAAATGACATATGGATTGTGTTCCTACATTATTTAAACAATTGAAACGTGTTTAATTTGTTTTTATTTGGTCAAATAGGGATTTTTACTAAATTTCTTGAAAATTTTAAATATGAAGATTCACTTTGATACATATCGGTCACTATATGCATCAAATTAAGGTGAAACTAATTCCTACACATCACAAATGACTAGTGGATCATTGTATTTATTTTCAAAATAATATGAACATGTTTTCTTGGTTTTGAGAATATCAATTGACTTTTTTTACTAAAATTTCAATTTAAAATTGAAACACATAATTTGATTCATACATAAGAAATTGTGTATCAGATTGATTTGTGGCTGATTCCAACATATCCAAAATTAATTATGGAATCATTTCGTAAATAATTTAAATAATGTGATTGAATTTTATAGGATTGGAGTATGTTAATTTTCCTTTGTACTAAAATTTATGACAAATTTAAATAAAAACACACACTTGGATCATGCCAGTCACACCATGCATCATATTTCATGAGACTGGTTCCTTCATAGCCCAAATAAATTAGGGATGATTTTTTAGATGTTTAAAAATAATATGAATTTTTTCCCCTGTTTTGAGTACATCACTTTTCTATTTTGATAAAATGATATTTTAAAATTGAAACACATTCTTTTACTCGTATCGATCCCATTGTGTATCAGATTGTGGTGTGACTGATTCCTACAAATCACAAATGATTTATGGATCATTTTAATAATGTATTTATAAATTTATTATTTTTTTATTGGTTTCAAGTTTTTCAGTTGACCTTTTTACTAAAATTGATTTCAATTTTTAATTTATCATGCAGTTGGAGTCATACTAGTCACATCATGCATCATATTGAGTTGTGTATGATTTATGCAAGTCCCAAATAACATCTGGATCATTTTCATAAATTATCAAAACAATATGAATGGGATTTTTACATTCTTATTACACCTCATTTCTTTTTTTCTATAATTTCATTTTTAACAAGAATCATGTACTTTGACTCATATAGATCACACAGTGTATCTATTTTATGTGAGACTAATTTCTACACGCCTCACATTATTTTTGAATAGATAACCTAAATAATCCAAAAACATACAAGAGTGTTTTCTTAGTATTCATTGTGTGACACATTTTAAAAGTCTAATGTCAATTTTAAAGTAATAACATACATATTGAGTCATATCAAGCACTTCCTGTATCGGATAGAGGTGTGACTGATTCATGCACATAAAAAATGACATCTGGATCATTGTCATAATGTATAATAACTTTTAATAATTTAGCACGGTTATGTGAATTTCAATTTTCTTTTTAACTATAATTAGACTCAATTATATATATATATATATATATATATATATGTATGTATGTATTTGGAGTCATATAGGTTACATCATGAGTCATATTGAGGTGAGGCCAATTCATACACATCCATAAGACTAAAAATAGTTCTAATTGTCAATGTTACAATTATTTCCATTTAGTTTCATTTTCTAAATTCCATCACTGCATTCGATGTTTTGAACAAACAACACCAACTCGAAAAAATGAACCCACCTGTTGCCCCAAACCAATCTCACAGACTCTCAGTTCATAAGGTAGAATCGACCACCAAATATACCTCCAACTCACAATCCATCCCAAAGGGCCCCATGATGTGACTACCCCATTCAGACCTCTAATAGGCTTGGGGTTGGTTAAAAGCACAGATTAGTCATATCATATAAATGGGTTGCATTATCCCAAATTAATTGTATGCATGCATGCATATCCAAGCCACAAATGACGAAATGTATTAACAATGTGTACAAAATGCATGAAACCCATTATAACCCAAAACTAGAGTATAACAATGAATGTGTAATAATGGAAATATGGCCATAATATAATCCCAACAAAAATAAATTCTGTAAAAAAATTCATGAAACTTGTCAACAAAAAACTCAAAATGATCCAACTTGTTGGCAGAGTACTGGGGACACTATTTGATGTGACAGGAACACCGTGGTCTATCTTCTGTCACAAGGATCCATCTAGTCCTAGTTCTCCATGGACATTTTTAAAATGTCCCACATCTACACAAGACATGACATATGATGTAAATGCTTGTATAGGGGTGAGTGTAACAATACTTATTAGGACACCGAAAAAACACATATAAAATCAAAAATTAAAGGAAAAATAAACAATACACAAGCCTATTTTTTACATATTACAAGAATATAAATATATACTCACACTATACATCATAGTAAAGGGTTTGTCATAACCACTATATAACAACTACATTAATTCAGATTGAATATTCCACGAAGAAAATGATTGACAAAAAACACTCCTATGACTGATAACACTGATGAAGTTCTTCCATGAAGTATAATTTTCTGGTAACCACCCTAAGAGAGAAAGATATATGATGAATGATCTAAATAGATATATGATACATCTGATGAATATCATAGTGAGGGCCATGGGGTGATACAAAAATTCAATTTGGATTATCATTCATTGTATAGGTTTGATGACTAATGAAGATATTTATGTCAATACCGAATACACTACAAAGGGCATGAATATGAATAAATGATCCCACACTAGGCCTCTCATGGGATTTCAACAACTCTATCCATAAAGTCCTTCTTAAGGGATAATACTTTTGTGAGTTGGAAAATTAGAGCAAATAACCTATAGTGACACTATAAATGGAATAAAACATAACAAAACATTTCCATGATATTCTAGATGACGGAATAAATTTATGAAGAAAAGGGAGACTTCATAGTGAGTTGTAGTCATACCCTCTATACACCTTGAAACACACTGATATGGACTATATCATTGTAGAAGTTAAAATTCAACTGAGGTTGCATCAAATGGAAAATCCATTGAAATTTATGATTATTTATGAAAAATATCCAACTCGTGTCCATTCTGTGTCGAACATGACAAGTCGGACCTCGAAAAAACCACTGGTCAACCTTAACTCAGTCTGTGACCAGACAATCTCTATTGGGCCTAGTCCTGAATTCTATGTATCCCCTGGTTTAGTATCCACACCAGTTTTTGAACTGCATGCAGTCTGACCAAACATTGTGACCCCATGGTCTATATGATTCCATGTAGCATCCAACATGTCTATCTCACTATGTCTGTGTGTGCCTCGTGTGCTCTTCCTTCCCAAGAGATCCAATGAAGCCTCTGTCATACCATGTTCTACCTACAAAGTCCAACCTTCCAGCAGCTTGTGGTCTGCCTAACAATCATCTGAGACTAGTTCTGTAGACCCTCATTGATTAACATCAGGACCAACTACAGTCGCTACCCCCATCGGAATCCATTTAGCACTGCTCTGGACACAAATTTATGTGTTGTCTTACTCCACCATCCTAGCTATATTGTGTCACACCTTCATCTTTTCACCTCCAATGCATTGTAACGAGGATGAATGCTTGGTTTCATATACATTTCACCAAAATTTGATGGCACAATTGTAGTTCCGTAAAGAATAATCAAGAATGTGTAGAACATGAAGAATGTCAGGTTTTAAAATCATAATATAAAACCCAATGAATGAATATATTCTATTTTTTCTACCCTTCCTTGATCCATTCCTTAGTTAATATCATGAAACAAAATCAAATCACCATATATAAACCCTTATAATAAACCCTAAATCAAAACTCATCCCACAAGAATGATCATACCTTAGGTCCACATATTCTTGTGTTGATTGGTGTTGATCATTGACTCTATGAATGGGAAAATAAGGAACCAAAAATTAAAATTCCCTAACTAGGAAATGATTGTTCATAGTAGAGGATTTCTTGCTGAGGGAGATCTTCCAAGAATGTTCTGGATCCACGATCCCATCATCGACCGTCAATATATTTATCCATTGTTCTCTCATAATCATTCAAAGAACTATAGGTTTATGAGACTATCCCTAGATCCCTACATAAAAGGAAAATTTAAAATAAAATCTCTATGTGGAATAAAAATAATATTTTTATTAATATATTTTTGTATTCGAATTAAATTAGAAAACATATTTTAACATTTGACACACATTGTCCAATGATAGGAAACTCCTCGGGTAATATTGTTTCTCTGAATGCAATAGTTCCCTGGAAGTTTTAATCTAGGATCCCATTTAGTTGTCATTATACCTTTTTAGAAAAACTCCTCACATGCATTATTTAAAACTGAACATTTTTCAATGCATTGTTCTGGGCACACTGTGCATCAAATGTTCACTACGTCATAACACCTTGTCTTGAAATGATTCCTTATTTTATTCAGAAATAATAACTGAAAAATCTTGGATATTAGAATTTTTATATCAATTTTAGAAGTATATTGAAGAGGGGAGAAATTAAGAAAAAATCTATATATATCCATGTTAAATTTACTTGATTATTCATGATATAATAAAATAAATACATCACCACGTAATTGTTTTTTTTCTATACTTTTTTACGGACCATTTTGGAAATCTAGTTCCCTTGTGAGAAATAGTGAGCTGAGAAATATCAAAGACCATCCTAAAGTATTTTATGTATTCATGTATGGTAAAATTTGTTAAAAAAACATTAATATAAAACATTAGTTAAATAGACAATTTTGTTGTTATTATTCAAATACCATGTTGAATACATTTTATAATCTATTGGGAATTCAACAACAGTTTTAAATAAAAAATTTAATCCTATAATATATTGGGTGATTCATGAAGAAGGAGAACCATAAAGTATTTACTTAAATATAAAATGTGAAATAATCTTATCGAAAATATTAGAATAAATTTAATTATATTATTTTGAATATATTTTTTTTAGGTATCAAACGTGATGTAATTAATAATATTAAGAACAAACATACATTATGTGAGAGGTTTGTGAGATCTTGATACATCACAATATTGAAGGAAGAGTGGCAGTTGAAGCCATGATAAATTCATGTACTGTGCACATAATAATATGTAAAAATTAAGAATAACTAAATCACTTAATATATCATATGATTTTTGAGACTGAGGGAACTATTTTGAGAATATTTTAACGATCTTGAAAAAAAAGTGCATGTGATGGATTTTTGATTTGGTATGCTCATGATGCTACATCTATTTCAAAACCAACATAGATGAATCCAATAGTTTAGAATGATATTTTTACAAGAACATTAATGTTTAAGAAGGAGATTTTGAATGGGACATCTAACAATTAATTGGAGTATCATGATTGGTGTGTCAAAATAATCACAAACTAATTCAAATTGGGGTGTGTAACTAGATGATGAAAAATGGAAACATGGGTGTCTAACCTTATATGTCTATCATGCATGTAATATTGTACATTTTTTTAAAACTTATAAATGTTTTGAGTTTATCTATCTGTCATATTAAATTTAAATTATTTGATGTTGTGAGATCTTATTGAGAGGATCAATATCTTTATCATTTTCATTATATTGAATTTACAATAATAATAATTATTTGTAAATATAATATAATTATTCAACCCCACTTTTATTAATGGTAATCCGACCTGAGGAATTTCAATGAAGCAAACAAAAAAATTGTTCATCAGAATAATATTTAGGAAAATAAAAAATGTGGATTTATATATTGATGTGGGAAATAATAGAAATTGAGACTTGAGATGAATACTTTTGAGGCCCCTTAGAAATTACTATGGAATAGAGATACTTCTCACTTAATAAATATGAATATGGGCTTGAATCAAGTCAAAATATAATCATAAAAAATGTAAATTTTATGATGATATCATTTAAAAAATAGGTCTAAAATATTATTTAAAAGTGTTTTATCGGATATTAACCATCCCAAAATCAATACCCGTAATTTGAGTTAATAATAAATATAGAGGATGGAGAATGTCTATGGATTACATTGTTTAAATAGAATAGTGGTGATAGATATATACCGAATTCTATTAAAAGAAGAGTTGATGGATGCTTTTCATTGATATTGATAAATCAAAAATGCGGATTTTAAAAATTGTTTCCACCATGTATGGATAAAAGTAGAATATATTGGGAGGAAAACATTCAAATACCATGAGGGGAAATGTGAGTACATTCTTATGTATTTCAGACTGATGAATTCACCTATGAATTTTTTTCTATTATGAGTGTGGTATGTTGGTATTTGTAAAGGAAGTGTGTTTAAGTGTTCACTGATGGTATAGAAGTGTAAAATAATTTATGGAGTGAAAACCTATCATAGGTTCTATAAATTATTTATAAAAATGTAATGTTTGAAAACTAGAAAATTTTTTCTTCCAAAAGGTGGTATATAGTGTATTTAGGTCATATAATTGGCGGTGAAAGAGTTTCGATGGATCCCAAAAAATTGAGGTGGTTAAATTGTTGCATGATATGGTAATGTCAAAGATGTGGGGGAATGGATAATAGGATATTTTAAAATGTATCATGTATTATATAAATACAATAAGATCCCTCATGGACTTTCCTAAGAATGTGGTGTTTAAATTGACACATGAAACTCATGATTCCTTTGGAAGACAATAGAATAACAGAAATACTACTTTAGTTTAATACATGTTATATTTCTCCATGGTATTTTATTGTAGTGTGATGCCTCTAGTTGGAGAGTTCATCATATGTTAACATGGATAGGGAGGCCTCCTTCTCTTTTTGTAAAGCATTATCGGAATAGAATTTCAAAAATTTGTATACGAAAAGTAGTTTATGTATTTTTTTCTATAAATATACCCCTGGAAAATATATTTGGTATGAAGGAATTTTGTGTTATAAAAATATCATTATAGAATTTTGAATTTTATTATTCAAACAGTAGTTTCAACAGATCATCAGTGTTGGTTGGTTATGTTACTAAAATTCGATTTTATAATGATTTACAATCAAGAGAATTTGAATAGTGTCAAGGATATTCTATCGAGTGTGGAGCAAGGAGCAGGTTTTGTGTACCTAGAAATTTTAGAACCCAATTGGGAGGATCTTGATGTGCTAAAAATGAGTCAATTTAATAGTTTAATTTGAAAGAATTTATATAATCATCATTATGAGATTGTGCCTCGAAGAAATGGAATTATTTTTTAAATGTAATGTTTCTCTATAATAACTTATTGGATATTTCTAAAATGATCTAATTTAATTACAAATAAAATGAAAAATATTTGATATTAGTTAATCCTGATATTTGAAAATTTTGGCCCATAATTTGTTGCCCCATACTACACACTAGGACACAATTTTGACAAGGAACTATAGTAATGATGAATCACTATATCAGAAATAACTGGTTATTCTGATTGGGAAATATAGTAGTGAAAAAATATTCCACATTGAATTATACTATATTTGTATGGACTTCTAGCCACAGGTTATTATATAACAATGGACGTAATGTACAATTGGTGGCACTATTTCACTATCTACATTATTTCATAATTTTAATCTATGGTAAAATTATGTGATTTAACATTTTAAATTTTCCTCTTGAATTTTGTGAAATGATCATTCCTCTTATTTTTAGTATAGATTTATTCCAAAACCATATAAATCATTGTGTGTCTTATTCTTATTATACTGATACAATTTACTTTTTTCAGCTATTTACAATAATTCCCATGATTTTTCATTGATAGAAATATAATTTTAATCAATTTTTTTTATTTATCAATGATTTAATCCCTATAAATTTTATAATCTGACTGTATATTCAGGAATTTTTTATTTCTTCTGTGTTTTGAGGTAAAATATTAAAATTACATAATTCTAGAATTTTATTATTTTTATGGACCTTGGTTTTTTATAGAGAATATTGTCAATATTTATCAAATTAATGTGATTATTATTTTTAGTTTTTCTACTTTCATCGAATGAAAATTTAATTTCTATACCATCAATTCAGTCATCTAAAGGCCCAAAAAAATAAATCAACATAAAAAATATTTATGGTTGATTAAATGGACCACTCATATGTAAATAAATCATACTCATGATACACAACATTAATTATAATGATTACAATGATATTTTTAAGAGTTCAAATTATCTCATATGTACATTAAAATCTATGTAGTTATTCTATAATTAATATAGTCATTGATCTTTCAAAAATGAAGAAATAATGCTCGAAGCCTGAGCCATAAAAATCCTTACACAGTAATTATTCAATAAATTATATTTAACATGTCAAATTAATTGTAAATTTCAAAAATCCATAGGAAATTATGTTTTTATGAATCTATAATAAATTTTCATGTGATTATTTGGAGGATAAGTTTGATAAAGAGGATAAAACATTAGTTGGATAGATTCTAGAGGACAACTTTTAATCTTTTCATTTCATTCACATCATTTAGTAATTCATTCTTATTCGACAATGATCTCGATTACCCTTACAATGGTGGAGTAAAATTTTGATATTTTGGGTAATTATTGGATTTCTATTTTGAAATTTTTGAGTTATTTGAAATAATTTAATGTATAATATTTCTCTCTTATTCAGTGTTGTTTTTATTTTCATATAGCGGTTTCTATTATCATGTACACATGTATTTGGATTTTAATTTTGTTATTGATTTTTACATTGGAAATTGATCATTATATGCCTCTTCTTGGATCATTTTTATATATGATTAAATATACCATTTCTTAACGGTGAATTACTTGATGATATTCAATACATGTGAAAGGTGTAGTGTATGTTTGTGAATATTTCAGATAAACAAGCCCCGATCGAGTATTTCCTATGTTGTTTTTGGATATTTATTTTAAATATATTGAAAAAGGAATGATAGTAGGATAAACTCTGTTCTTTTCATGGTTTTCTCTCAACATCACCATTTTTCCAATGGAGTGTGAGTAACTAATCATGGAATCTCACAATATTCAACTTAGCAAAAGTGGAGTTAATTAAATATAATGAAGAAAAAATTTCAATGGTAAAACCATCCTGGACCTAATCACCCATATAATATCATATTTTTCAATCACATGAGTTTCCAATTCCATTTCAATAATTTTCATAATGCATTTATTTTATTTCACTTAATTAAAAAATAATCAATTTTTATAATAGTACAGTTTTTCTCTAATTAAATAGTGGAAAACTATGAATTGTTTACACAAATAATGGATACTACTTTGGGATGATTAATATATTATACAAACTTAATATAAAATATTTTATTTCACTCCCCATCAATGGATTATTTCATCCTTTACACCATTTATGGGGAGACGTTGCAAGGTAATAACTAAAAAATATATTTTTTTAATACTAAATGACACAGAGTTCAACTATCAATTTAAATAAATTTATCCTAAAATGGAAAGAAAAATAAACTAACTAAGAAAATAAATAAAACATATATTGATGAAATAATATTCTCTAATTCAAGTGACACATATAGTATTCATTATGAACCCAATGTCATGGTTGAAAATCCGAAACAAACATTGCATGACATGTGCCCGCCTCAATTTTCTATTCAAAATTACCAATTCCTTTCCCATAATAAAAAAATTGATTTTTAATTTTATTACTTATCTTTCATGTGTTTCCATAATTTCATGGTCTTACACGAGAAGGAGAAAATTGGAACATGAATGAATTTAACATCACTTTATCAGGCATCCAGCCAAGAGAAGTAGTTGAAGACCAATTTTAATGGGGGGAATTACCCTTCTCACATGATGAAAAATATATATAAAGGTTTTAAAATTTTCAACCATGTGATATTAGAGATTGGGATGATTTAAAATGATGCTTTATAGAATTATTCATTCCTACAAAAAAGATCAATTCCATAAAAAGGGATATATATATCATAAAAATCAACTAGACATATCATCTTTGATTACTGGGATAAATTCAAGATGATATATTCATGTTTCCAACATCATTAAATGGTGTGGAAAAAGTACCTTATGTTTTTATAGAATGGAATTCTCATCAATGATCAGTGTACCCTAGACACATTATAGGGAGGATCCCTGATCAAGAAGTTACATACTTATGTTCGTTGTCTAATTAAGAGGATTTTTTAAAACATCAAAACATTTTTAATTAGAGGATTGGGAACCAGGGGGATACATGTTGTACACACATCCAATCAATCTTCCTTGATTGAAACCAAAGTAGATGAAATCACAGTGTTAGTTAATCAAAATTATATAGCCCAAGAAAATGGAAATCAAGACTCATATAAGGTATTTTTTTATGTTATTTTTATACTCGTTATAATAAAAATTATCTGGAGATATATGGGATAAAATACTTTTATGTGGCCTTTCATCATAGAAAATTCCAACAAAATCAACCACATCAACCCCATGCCTACCAAAAAAATGAACACGATAACACCCCATGTTTTTAAAAAATAAATTAAAATTCATTAAAAGTTATTTTAATTAGATATTTATAAGTATAATTTTAACATAATTTTCACAGTTTTATGATATTAATTTCAGAAAAAATTTATCTACGTTTTTGATCAGTAAGTTATTTGGAGTCTGATTGAACCAAAATGTTTTATTGTAAATAGTAACATTCTGTTATAAATATTAATATGAATAGTAATATTACCCTCATGAATAGGGAGTCATATTATTAATTACTTTTCATATGGATATAAGATAATTAAATGTTGATTGAAATTTTAAGGTGTCAAAAAATGAGTTATAGATTTAAAGATGGTATTTTTGAATAAATTATGATTTTATTTAAAATTAAAATTAGAAATATTTTCAAAACTATTTCCATAAAATTGAGTTATTTTTTAATGTTACACATCAAAAGACATTTAGGGTGAATCATTGGAATTTTTCTAAAAGACATGATTTTTTTTTTCAAAAATAGTAAAAATAAATTTTTGAGTTTTCGGTAAGTTTAAAAAAATCATAATAATTTATTAATTAAAATAGTATTCTAGTCGACTTTGGTAGATTTAAATATCATATGTTGTGTCTCATTTGGATAATACCCTGGACAACCCATGATTTTGCAAAAACCACTAATGAGGTGTCCCTTGAAATTAATAAAAAAATCACTCTCATTTACTATAAATATCCACTGATTCCTTCATTTTATTTCATTCCACACTCATCATCATAGAAGATCTGGTAGTTTAACCTCCCTAAATTTCCTCCCAAGGGATCCATAATCCCCCTTGATCAAAACAAAAAAAACTAGGAGTTACTATATAATGTAAGGGAATCCACCACCCATCTCATTTTAAACATTAATTTTATGTTATGATTTTTTATTTCAATTGGATTATGCTGGGATATATCATTTCATATCCCCGTTACTCTCTATATTATGTAATAATGACGATTTACCCTTATTCACTCATTAAAATATTTTATGAAATTGTATGTGATGATGTTAGGTTGTTGAGTTTTCTTAAGTTATTTATCAACATTTCATTTATTTCAAGATTCTATTATTCTCTTTTTATCTTGTTACCTCCTTTCATCCAAATGTAATGATAAATATAGTACCTAACATGTTCTGTAATTTTTTCTTAATAATGAAATAATTATTCATCATCTCTCCTTTCCAGTTATTTTATTATAAAAATCAAAACACTGTCAGAGATGTTCTAATCTACCACATTTAGGGATGATGGGTTACACGTTCTTTTACCATATTAAATTCTGGTCATGAATCCATTATTTTGATTTAAATAGATTATAATTTATATGTTATATCTTATATAATATTCTATAACAATTTTGTACACATGTTATTAATTTAGAAAATAAAATGAGTTTATTGTGATGGATGAATCGCAAAAATGACCTAAAAAATATCAATAATTTTCTTGAATCATCATCATGTCAGAATTAAAAATGATTAATGGTATAATTTATAGTTATGTAAATATTGAAATACAATTACATTCAAATTTTTGAGTTTCAATTCCAATCTAAATTAATACCCGTTATGAACCGATCATAGAGATCATGTAAAGAAAGCTCCCAAAACTATGGAAGGAATAAAATACTATAAATTAATGGGAGAAATTATGTAATTAAATGAACGTAAAATGTATTATAAACATTAATATATTTCAATAATATATTTATAACACTATTTTAACCATTATAGATTTGTTTTCAATAATATTTAATTAATAAAAATTATTGGCGAGGGAATTTAGAACTCAATTTCCATTCATTGGGTTAACATTATACTTCATTATATATGTGGTATTAAAATTAATAGTGAGATGAATATTTTTTTATATAAATTTAATTATGTGTTTATATAATTTATATACATATTTAATCCACTTTATTATGTCTCACTTTAATTATATGATATTTATACGAAATTTTCTTTTTCAAAAACCTCTTTTATAAATTTGTTTTATGAAATTGATAAGAAATGTTTTTATGAAATTATACATTTTGTATGATTGTGTACTAATTCTTGTTAATTGTTTATGATGAATGTTGTTAAATATATCTTCCTCCAATTCATTTATTATGTGCATGTTATAGGTCGGTTGTATGGTTACTAAAACAGTAACTCTGATGGTTACACAAATTGAATGGTATCTGTGAGGGTTACAAATTAGAAGGTAGCTGATTGGGTTAGAAAATTATATAAGTAATTACAGAAGATAAATTTATGGTTCTATTTATATTATATCTATTTTTTGTAATAATCATGGAAATATCATGCTTCATGAAGTATGATTATATAGGTACAAGTTTGTTTTGATATATTATATCTTACGTTACAAGTATTCATGAAATAATGCATTCTTTACATTTTTTTTAAATACCTTACTAAGATTTCTATGCTCATCCCAAGTTTTAAAATGATTTTCATAGGTTATAAATATGTGTAATATTATATGGAATCTAAGTAAAATGTTATGAATATTTGTTAATGAAAACATGTTTTATTTAAAATATTTTTTATTTTTGAAGTTATAGATACTGATTTTGGGATTTCTATTATATATGAATTTGGAATGTTATGTATATATTATATCCCAATTCTATAAAAATATAAACATGAAAATATATTAAATTTTAAAGGATATTATTTTTTCCCTAAAAATCAAGATTGTGTAATGTAATAAGGTCGGTTCCTTATATACCCCATAAAAACAAGGTAGGATCATTGAATATTAAACAGAGCCCCAATAAACAACCCAACCAGCAGAAGAAATATTAGAACCCCCCACCATTCCAAAAATACTAAAAACAACCATACAAATACAAAAAAATTCATCCACTAACATTCTAGAAACCCTATTAATATCCATCTACCATTCCACATACATTAATTCAATATCAACAACAACAATATGATATTGAGGGGATATAAGACACATCAAATGATCATTCCAAAACATTCAGTAGTATAACCGAAATTTATAACAAATGATCAAGGAAAAATATGTACCAATACAATACCAACCCCAATATATAATTATAACATGATAACAAAAAGATGAATAAAATAACTCCCACCACTAGAAACCCATTGACCTGAAACATTACCAATAGTTCTAAGGGAGAATTTTGTTGAAAATTCAAAAACAAATAATACAATTCACCATGATGAAAATAAAATGGATTTTGGTAAGTATATACAGAGGGTAAATTAAACTAAATTAAAAAACGAAAAAAATAGATAATAAGTACCTAAACCAAAAATTTCGACCATGTATGATCTAATCCAAGAGACTGTATGAAGATCCAAATCAAAAATAATATTTTGAAAAATTTCAGAAAGTTAAAATAAATAGACCCCAATATAAATAATTCAATAATCTTTCATGATATGCAATATTTTTTAAATATCATTTCCCCAAGAAGAGAAAACATCAATGTAATGATATAATAAACTTGGGAAGTGGTGTGTGAACCCTCATCCCCCCACAATTTCAAAACAAATGGAAATATCCATGGGGTTTTTCCATTCCATGCACCATTGGATCTTTGAATTTATATATTTATTTATTTGATCCATGTTCTTAAATTAATGTATTTTATCACTCATTATATACTTATTTTATGATGGGAGACTTGATTCCCAAATGATTGGTGCTCATGCTGGAAAATTGATCCACAATTTTCGCAACATATTTTCTAGAATATGTCCTTATGAATGTTAATGATCTTTTATTACCATCTGAATTCTCTATACTAAATATGTAATTTGATAGGATCCCATAACACTCACCCATAATTTTAAGGAGATATTTTTCTAAAACATCGTAAACCATCATCGATGTCCATGAAGGGACACTCACCTAGGAGTATGGATATATAACTATCCTGATCGATATTTTTGAATCAATGAGGCACCCATCAGATGATCAATCCCTATTTTCACTCTCCCTTTAATTGGGTAATAAAATAATTGAATAATCAGGTATGTTCCATGAATTGTTCAATATAGTAGATAATTATTCAATTTAAAATATCACTCTACATGAGAATGATAAAGACACCAGAGAATCTGATTTTATGATGAAAGAAGAGGTAAAATATGTTTTTTGGTGATTTATTAAATGATGAAGAAGATTATATGATTTCACTTGTGTAGGTGGTCAATCCTATGGATATGAGGATCCATAATTTAATTCAATCACTTAATAATCCCTCATATCTATAATTTAAACCAGAAACTATAGATTTGAAATATGTCTACCTCATGTAGGGGGATAAATTACTAGTGATCAATGATAATACTCAGTATGAACCATAATAATAATAAATCATTGTGATTTTTATGGAGAATTTATATGTAATAATTTGTTGTATATGTGATATCCCTAGAATAATCAGAAATATTTTCACAAATAGAATTCATCTCGAGTGAGATTCCAAACCTATTATGAATCTATAATGGTGGATGAATCCCACTTTGATGGACGTTTTGAATAATGAGATTTAAAATCACTTGGATTCTAGTATCATCTATCCCATTTTAGATTCTCAATGGGTTATCCTCATTTATGTAGTTCAAACAAAATTGTCCTGACCACTGTGAGGAATTAAAATAATTAATTAATCCATGTGATAATCCATAATAGCTTGAGAGTGTGCATATATTTTATGAAGTTTAAGAATTTATCATTGAAATATCATTTCCCAATCCAATTTATTGACATCTTGTTAGATATATTGGTTGTGAGATCTCATTTTTTATTTTTTGGATATATTTTCATGTTATTTCTAGGAAACCATTGGTCACTAGGATCATTGGAAGAATAAATTTTTATGTCCTTTGGGAACTTATTCAAATAAAAGGACAACATTTGTATTATGTAATGCTCATCTTACCTATTAGTGCTACATTGAATGTATATTTTATGTTCTCCATGATATTTTCATTGAACTATTCGTAGATTATTTCATGGTTAATTGAGATTCATTTGACCATTTCCAAAATATCTGTAAAAGGTTTAGAATACCTACATTGAAAATTCTTTTTATGACATTTAAAACTGTCAATTAATGTTTTATAGATATGTTTTACATGTGTTTTTAATTTAAAAAAAAATTATATTAATGTGGATCAATCAAATATTGAAGTGAGAAATTCGTTTCCTTCACCAACTTGTTTGAAACATGTTAGATCATTTCTGGGACATATATGATTCTAAAGGTTGTTTATCATAGATTATGTAATATTTATCTCCCTATTTCATTATTAATTTTTAATTGTGGTTATTTTTATTTCAATGGTTCATATATGGAATTCCTTTATATGTTAAAGAGGATATTGATTTCACCACCTATGATGTAGCAACCAAATAGGGGGGAACCATTCAATATACACTATGATACATCTAATAAAAAATATTTATAATATCATTATCATATAATCCGGGGCATGCTCTAATTTATTTCAAAATCCTTGAGAACATGAGATGTCTCCCAATTTAATTACATGCCCAAGGAAAATTTGTTTTCAGGAATTTTCATGCCTTTAGAATGATTTAAATCATATCTCATTGGAACTAAAATCATTTTTCTTACTAATCAGGAAGCTATATGGAACATGATGGTGAAGGAAAATGATAAAGTGATACTACTGGGATGTATAATAATATATTAGATGTTAAATATATAAATCAAAGATATTATGGGTGCATATAACCTTGTGGATGATAACTTATGTTGACTTCAAAATAATAATGAAAAATCAAATCCAAAAAAATAAACATTGAGTTGTAAAATTCGAGGTGAGAAATTATAATTGATTTAAGGATAAGTGACTTTGAATACAGACATGGTCAATTATCTCATAACATCTCAGGTCCAACCTCATTTAAATCCACACCACATTAAAAAACTAAAATCTAAATATGTATTTTTGTCTTTGGAAGGTCCATTTATTTGGATGATTTTCACTGATCAACAAAACTAGAGATGTTAAAAAAAATATTTGAATATGGCTATTATTTTTTTCAAACATTAGCTTGTGGAGGACACTTTGTACTTCAATGGATAACAATTAATGTTTATAATCTTGATTTTTTTGGGGAAAAATTTAAATATACTAATTATTTTGAATAAAAGGGTTAAAAATATCATCATTCATGAAATTTTTAAAAGGGACATAAAATGCTTAAAAAGTAATTAAATTTGTGGGAGATTATTTCTGTCTTGGAGATATATTTTTTGGTACCTTTCACAATTTCATCTAGAAAGTATTAATTTTTTCTTGTAGTTGATTATGTTTCAAAATGTGTGGAGGAAAAAGTCACAAAGATAGATGGTGCTACAATTGTTTATGATTTTTTCAGTGTGAACATATTTTGTTGGTTTTCAGTTCCTAGAGACATCATTAGTGATCAAGGGACTCAATTTTTCAATGGGATAATGATGTATTTCTTTAAAATTAATTGTTTCATCATAAAGAATCATCTCCCTATCATATATAGAATAATGGACTTGTTGATGTGACCAAAAGGGTTATCAAAGGAAATTTTGAAATGAATGTAAATCCAAATATAAAGGATTTGATCCACAATATGAAGGTTACATTATGTCCTTACTGTACACACTAAAAAACCCCAATATGATGAGTCCTTATATGTTGATTATTTAAAAAACTATAAACATCCGATGGAATTGAAGATTAAATCATATTGGGTTGTGAGAATGATGAATTGGGATATTGAAAGTGTATGAAAGAGAAAAAAATTTAGTTGTGGGAGTGGATTAAATTATAAGGGAATCATTAAATAAATTCTAGGATTTAAAAATAGAAAAAAAGATAACCACATGATAAGCTGATCTAACCGAAATTCATCCATAGTAGAAAAAATATATTTTTTTCAACTTATTACACAAGATGATTCTAGGTAAACTTAGTTAAATATTATAAGGTCCATTTATAGTTTCTAATTTATATCCTCCTAGTGAGGTGAATATTTGATAGGATTGTGAGAAGGTTCTCATAAATGTTAATGGACACAGGCTGAAGAAATTTCATGCAATCTTTCCATTAGAGCTAGTGGAAGAGTATACAAACCTCCAACCTGTTTATAAATAATGTCCATATGTTCATACCTCTCCATAAAATTTTTTATATTATCTAATTTAAAATAAAATTATTTGTTAATATCTATATGAATTAATTGAGTACATTTCATAATTAAAGTGTGGCGGAGTGAAACTTTTTTTTTCTGATTTTTTATTTTCTATTTCGTTTTTATATATTTAAAAAAATATTATTTTAAAAATATTTAACTATTATTTTTTCTATGTTTATGTGTTTTTGATTATTTAATCTCAATTTTTTATCTCTTACAATTTATTATATTAATATATGTGAAATGAATACTGAAAATGAATATGGTTCATGTTCAATTGTTTGGGTAATTTCATTGAAGGACCTCTGATTTTTCAATACAAAGACATAACTCAGTATCATTAAATTTGAAACCACATTCCCATGAGGATTCTGAATCTTCTTTCATTTTCATTACATTCACCTCATATTTTTAGAGAACTATACATTTTTAATTTTAACCAGATTTTGATTAATTCATCTCAAAACATGAGTGTTTGAGGTTCATATCATTAAATTGATTGTGGCATTTCTTTGGTTTTTAAGCACCGTTTTCTAGAAAATTATTTTTATTCTATAATTCCTTTTATTTTAAATCATTTTATCCCTTATAATTCATTAATATCCAATTAATTTAACCAAATTACAAGCCACGTTCACCCTTTCAACCTACTCTTGAAGTGAAATTGGATAATCTAATTGAACATAACTGTGTGGGGGAAGCTTTCTTGTGTTGTGCTACCTCATTAGGATATACTTTGGGTTGAAATTAAAATTTTTATGAGATGATTTTACTTATGAAAAAATAATTCTATTGATATTTGTTCCATTATAGAGATTTCATTAAAAAAGAAGATGTGCCTTTCTAGAGCATCCAAATGAGAAACAATGGTGGGCGTATCTGGTTGATTAGAAAAAGAGTTAATGTGATAAAGACAATGAATTAGATAATTTATGGCCTTCCCGTTAAAATAATATTTATATTATTTTGGATTTTATTTGATACTAAGTGTGTGAATAAGAGATGATACTTGGTTCAATCTTAGAATCTTGTTTTTTTCCAAAATATCCAAGCCCCACTCATTCGACCTCATGAATTTTGGGCATACAAATCCTAAAAACCCAAATCCACATAAAAATTCTTCAAATTCCACATGATAGTTACATTTTCATGCCTCACATCGGGTGGATATGTAGAAATTTATGAATCCAATGGTTACACTTTAATAGTTTGGATGAGAAAAAGTTTTCTAAAAAATTAAAATTTATCAGTTGAGATAAAATATATGTCAAGTAAGTGTTTTTTTGTTAATTGGATGAGTGATGAAGTAGAAATAAACTAAATTTTATTAATATATAACTTGAAAAAATAGTTTTATATGAGTCGTGGTATATTTTTTTCTTTTTTAAATATTAGTCGACCTCATGGGTATGTGAGTTGAATTTTTTTGAAATAATTGATACTTGTCGTAGAGTCCAAGTGTTATGTGTGAAGGAATATATAAAGATAATTTTTCCAAGATTATTTAGATGTTCTTAAATTATAGTAGTCATAAAAGTTTATCAGTTTTAGTGTATTTTTGTTAATATTGGACTTTTCATGGGTTTTGGACCAAAATGTTAATATGTTTAAATTCAAGATTATTAAAATATATAATTAACTTTGGTATTTCACACATAAATTTTAAAATATATATCGAATTGAGGTGCTTCATTTTTTGGGTTTTATATATTTAGTGGCTATAAATCTTTTTTCTGTACGGATTTATAATTAAGTTTGTATATTTTTCCAAAAAACTATTCATGTTAGAAAATCATTCTGGATTATAGAGTTGACCAACCTCTATAAACCCAGAAAAAATCAGGATAAACACCTCGAAGTCTAATTATTTCAAAATTATTGGGAATAATTCTCAATGAATCATTTGTAAATTAAATTCCATAATATTATTCTATCATTCAGATTGATATTTAACAGTCAACAGTGAAGTAAGAAATTTGGAATCCTTGACCATAAACATTTTTATCTGTAATTATACAATAACTACTATTTTACATGTCTAATTAATTTTATATTATGAAGGAAAACATGGAAATAATATTTTCCCTACTAATAACAATGGAAATCGACATAATTCCAAAGATATGGGTGCCAAATATGAGTAAACATTCATTTGATATGTTTTGGATGTATACATTTATTCTTTTCTTTTATCTCTTTCCATTCTCACAGATTATAAGAAAATTATTCTTCTACATTTGTCTTGATTACTCTTACCCTGGTGGGTAATAATTTTATATATTGGTTAAGGGTTGTTTTTCTATATTTTAATTATTGATTTCATGGACATAATTGAATAAAATCACTTTCTCTCATCTACAGTGTAGTTTTCCATTTCATATATTGGTTCTTATTTTCAAGTAAGATCATATATGGTTTTTGATTCTATTTTTGATTATTGATTCAGTTAATGATAATTATCTCCCCAATTGGGTTCAAGTTTATATGTGATTGAATTCACCATGTCTTATTGGCGAAGTAATCAAAGATCATTAGTTAATGTGAAAGGTGTAGTTGATTTTCATGATTGTTTTGGATAAACAAGAACCAAAAACCTATTGACTAAGTCATTAGTCGATATTAATTTATACTCTATTGTACAAGGAATGAAATTTCAAATAACTAAGATCTTGGTAATTAAATCTCTCACCATCACAATTTGTCCAAGGGAATGATATGAAAAGACCATGAATCTCATTTTAATCGACTTAGAATAAGAGGATTGTATTAGATAGAACCTGGATAACATTTCAATTAGAATACCATCATTGACATGATAACCATTTTCAAATCATATGTTTCAATCAGTTTTCTATCTGATTCCATTTTAGTAATTTTAATAACTTATTTATTTTATATAATTTCATTCAAAACCAAAAACATTAAAAAACGCTATATTATTCCTAAATATAAAAAGTGACAACCTATTTTGTGTTCAATCCTCTTCGAGAGACTACTAGAGGATAATTACAATTACATACATAGGTAATATAAAATACTAATTTTCCATGCCCAATGATAGGTGTTATTAATTCATCGTTTTTATCTGGTAAATTTTTAATAACTTATATCGATGGTTGAGATCAAAAGATCTAGGTCATATTTCTCAAATTGAATGATTGATATATAATAGGGGAAGGTGAATATCGATTACATCAATGAAACTGACTTCAATTTCTAGAGGACACAAATAAAATAAAATATTTATTATAAAAAAATTCACTTGATACATCTTGGTTATAATCCAATGGAGATGGAGAAGACTGAGTTGTACTTATGGGATGTACATGTTCTATGAGTTGTGAATCTAAATACCCGACCCTTGTAGCCTATATCCCGTGGGCAGTTTAATAATTTTTCATAATATATAATATACCATATCCATAAATACTAAATAGTTAATTTGTTTAGGTAATAAAGATACATACAAGATTTCCATTATCCATTTTAAAACAGAAATTATAATTTTTTTTAGAATTTCACAATTTATTCTATCATATCCTTGTATATCATTCTTAGTAAACATGAAAGATTCCAAGGAAAGGTAGAAAAATAAGGCTGAAAAAATGATTATTTGGAGTTAGGTACAATTTATGTTATCATGAATCAATAATCATAATCAATCAGGAAATTTAAATAACATCATACGCATATATTTAAAAAATTACTTTATTAACATGATTAGATAATAAATAATAATAAAAAATGTAAATATGGATAAAAAAACATTCCATTTAATCAAATAAATAGGAAAAAAATTCTCCCTTGGATAATATCATTGAAAAAATATAATTCGTGATAATAACTAAAGTATTAATTAAGGAAATTATTATTTATTTGATTCATTGATCTGTGGAATCACAATACCACTACGAAGTATAAATTTCTATTGATAGGGTAAATACTATGGGTAAAACCCCATTTAATTATTTTTTTATTAATTTATCTCAGGAGACTACAAATTCAATGAAGTATATAGGATTCAAAAACAACCCATCAATTTAGATCCAAATATTCCTCATATGTTGAATGATTATTTTAATTTATGAATCAATGTGCCTCATCGTCACATATCCATAATAATTATAGAATATGGATTTATCACAATTTCCATAGTTAAATGAAACAAAATTCATAATAATACTCCATATGTAAAAAATTTATTGGGTTATGAAATATTCATATCCATTATACAATGAATATGGATATTTAGGGGAAATGGAATGTTCAATGGTCATTAGATAGTTAACTATTTTAAGTAAAGTTAATGACATTTAAAATGAACCAATAAACTGAATATCAATACATACCTTCATCAAAGTAATAATAAAAAATCCATAAATATTATTTTTTATCAATTAAATAAAACTTAAATCTATATAATTAAAATAAATGGTTGTTGTTTTTGATGAATAGAAATACCCTACAAATATTTTTTAAAACAATTATAGGAAAATAACATATTCATTTTGAAAATTTTTTTAATACTATAATGTCATAAAAAATTGAAAATACTCCTCTTTCAAAATATCCATTAAAATATATAAATAATTTTTTTAATCATATAGTTGGCATAATGGTCGTAAATTCGAAACATGTCATGTATGTAAAATGTAGATTCCACTCATATTTTAATAAAATGTGAAACATTCCATGTGTTGAAAACCAAAATATTATTCCATTCAAAAAAATTATAGAATTCCAAAATGATTAAACAAATTAATTAATAATTAGTTTGGAAATTTTTAGAAACAATTTTATTAAACATGGTTTTTGATTAAAATGAATTTCTGACCAACGAGTGAAGTAAAGTCCTATTTTATAATAAAAATATTCTAAATAATTTTAAGTAAAAAATAGTTTTAAAATGGTAATATTACATGAATATTTTATTAATAACTATATTAGAATAAAATTAAATTTTATTATTATATGGTTATCATATTATTCAATCTAATGAAATTTCGAGAATAATCAATCTCGAGTGGAATGTTATTCTATAATAATCTATTAAAATGATCATTACACTAAAATTAGAATTAATACATAAATATATTATGTATATAAACATTAAATACACATAAAAAAGATCAAATTAAACATTTTATAATAAACATTCATTACACACATAATCTAAAAATATCAAAGACGAAGAAGAAGTAATATAACTCAATGAAAAAAAATTTAGTAAAGAAATTCATTAATACTTAGTGAAATTTAAATAAAATATCATAGGATGAAATAATTAATATTGAAACATAAAATAAACTAAATTAGTATTTAATCATTATAATAATTTGAATAGGGTAAATATATACACCATAAAAATTAAATTTGGCCTAAAACATTACAATATGGCTCAATGAAAGGAAGCTGAAATGATGTCACATACCACACACTTCCCTTTAGTTGTGCACCATTGAACCTCCTATATAGTGATTTTAAAAAATTTATTGACTTATTAAAGATCCATTATATAATTTATAACATCATACATGTTATTTTAATCACATCTTATCACTCGCTAGTTGAATATCTTTCATTATTATTGTAGTTTCGCATGTTAATTGTCTTGTTTTCTCATCCATGTTTTTCATGAATGTTCTAGATCTTGAACTTACAATTTAATTCTACAATATCCAGAATTATATTTATAATATATATTATATTATAAATATTTTTAGATATATATTTACTAACATTCTTGAAAAATGGACATATAAAATGAATCACATCCCTTAATAGTGATGTTAATCCTTACATAACCACAATCTAAGATATCATTTCTTAATGGATAAAATAGTAAAGAAGTGGGTGATATTTTAATTTAAAGGTGTAAATATAATTTCATATATATCAATTATATTAAATAAATTTACCACTTATTACACATCCATGTAAATTGTAATTGAAAATGAATCACCTCGATTTAAGAGGTGGTACTCAACCATACATATGAGATATGTTATCATATCCCCCCAGAATTGACAGAAATAAGTTATATGTTATTTTATTATTAAATATGTATTATAATTTTATAATTATCATATATATATATATATATATATTATATCAATCTTCATACCCAACTTTGAGAGGTGTTGATGGAAAATGTGCCACATTGGTTTGTGAGGTGTTAGTCTGTCGTACACAGGATAGAAATTATCATTTCTGGTTCGAGGGATAAAGAGATGGATATTTATAATTATTCTAATATAATAAATTCTAATTATGTTTTAATTAATGGTTTTATTATATCATAATTATTGAATAATGTTTGATAGAGGTGGAATATGTAATAAAATTAAAACACAAGGTTCAGAACATTACCTCTTCTTCAGAAAAATCCATTAGGTTTTGTACCAAAACCATACTAATATGGATTTATGAAAAAATATTTCCTATAGGATGAGGGGATGGAATTTATGATTTAATTTTTTACAGTATTTTCTAATCCAAATGGATTTGGAAGTGGTTAGTGGAGTGTTGAGGAGGTTACCTTTTATAAGTGGAGGAGAAGGATACACTTGGAATTTTTTACAAGAATCCATAATACCCATGTATTACTCATGAAAAAATCTATAAAATAATCCATTAATAATATTATATGTTAAATTGTCTAAATATTTATATTAAATTAAAATTTTACATATTTTTAGGTAATTTCCACCTTTATCGTTTTTTAACACCTTTAAAACATGATATTACCTTACCAACAATATTTTTATTTACTAATTTTAGAGTTCATAATGGTAAAAAAGTATGTATACCCTATTAGATAATATATATTTTTATTATTAACAATATTTAATAAATTTTTTAAAATTAAATTTATCTATATGGTAGAATTCAATTTAAAATTAAACCCACAAACTTGACGAAAAAAAATTCTCCAAACAAAGTCATTCAAGTGATTAATACATTTTTCTGTCATATTTCAATATTAAATTTATTTTAATGAAATAAATAAGTTATATTTTAACAAATTATAAATAATTTCACTTTAAATTCAGTAAAAATATAATTTAGATTTTTAAATCAATTAAAAAATTGACATTTTTAATATAAAATTGTGTTCTTCAACATTTATCAAAAAATAATCTTTTTATTAAGTTCTCAAAAATTCCGCCAAAGATAGATTTGAAAATAATATTTAAATAATGATGTTCATTTTATTGAATAAATTTTCTAAAATTTATATAATTAATTTATTATTATTTTATCAATGAGTGTCTAAACCACATTTTAAAAAAATTACGGTTTTTCAAATAACATTTATTTTTCTTTAAAATTATTCTTATTTTATTTATAATCTATATATAATAAATTTATTATATTTTACATGTTTAAACCATGTAATTTTCCAAATTTATGTGTTACTAATAATACCCACTAATTTGATGGTTAGGTTATAATAATATACTATATTATGGTACACTTTGATTTAGGGATTATTATTCCACAAGCTATATTAGATATTTAATTTAATTTAAAACAGAAATATAATAATGTATTGGGGTGATACATTATTTTATAATATTAATGTTTTATTTCATATATGTTTTCCAAAATGATACTCCTATTTAAATTATTTGTGTATTATATTTTGCCCTATATAAATAAATTATGTCCACCCAGTTTAATAATTATCTCATTAAGAAAGGGTCCATCATTTTAAATTAATTATTGAAATCCAATATTTTGAGATATTATAATTAAGCATCTTATTTAAAAGAGATAATGGAAATTATAATAGTCATCTGAAATAATAACATAATTAGGTCTTCAGATAGGATATCATTAGAGGGAAATGAAGATATATATATTGATGAAAATCATATATAATTGTAGAGAATTATTGATGTAATTGATCAAAAACCCATAAATATATGATGATTTAGAAAAAATAATTGATTCATTGGAAATGGAGGTAATAAGAAAATATTTTTTGACATCTATTTCATTGATTTGGGGAATTATTTAACTATGAAAGGAGAGAACACCATAAATTATTCTTGATATTTTTTATCACATAAGAACAATTAAATCCTTTGGTTGTTATTTTATTTTATACTCAAATAAATGAATATCAACAATGGATTTTTTATACTAAAATGACAAAATATTATTTTTATATATCATGTATTCCATAAATGAAAAAATATTTCTAGATCCTATGTTTAATAAAACTAAAATTGTTAATACAATGTAATGTAATTCAAAAAATGAAAAAAAAAAATTTAATCTCTAATGAGAAAGGTCAAATAAAATCCTTCCATAAAAAACCAAAATATAATTACCCAACCCATTGATAATTTAGAATCAACTACCTCAAGCCCACCACCATAGGTAATGAGATTTCTGCAAACAACAAAAGAAGTTACTAATATGGGAGTCCTTTTCCTCAGTACTTATATACACACACACAACCAATGTAGATGTGTAGAGGAATCAAATTATTGACAATAACATCTATAGTAATAATCATGCATGTAGAAACTTCTAGGGAATATAATAGTATAATGGTTTAATCTAAAAAGTAATTGGGTAAAAACACACCACCAACTAAAAATGTATGACAGCCTAAAAAAAGAAATTTAAATGTTGAGAGAGCCCAACTATAGATATGAAAACCCTACCCCATATGTAGTCTAGTGCACCAGTCTATCCTTATATGACTATATAATCACTATTGACCATTACATCATTTTTATAAGAGATATCAAAAGTTGGAAAAAACCCATGCTGGTTGAGTATATACGTAACTCATATGTTGTATTGATATCTTTATGGAGAGAAATAAGGGACATGATAGATCTAAAAATATCAACCCCAACAAATAGGGAAACAAAGAGAATAAATAAGGATATATTATCATAAAAGAAACTCATATTATAGATAAAGTGTATATCTATATCATATCCCAACAACAGAAATGAGTGTTCCATCAGTTATAAGAGGGCCATCAATGATTCCAAACATATTGCATGTATGTCTAAAGAAACATCCATGTAAAGATAAACCATTTCACTATATCACATAGTCTAGGGGAATTAATTTCTATATAGAGGACTAATTCCCAAATACGATAGAATGGTTCCACTTACAAGATAGATTCAGGACCCATGAATTTTCCCAATAGGATGGTTCCACTACATAAATAGATTCAACACCCACACCCTAGTGTATTATGATTTCTCAACATTATGTATATATGAAAATATCCCATTCTGAGGTGAAGGGTTCATCCTTGATGATGGATAGAGGACCCATTCCCTTTACCAAGAGAAGTGTTCCACTATGAAATTAAATAGAGGACCCATGGCCTAGTCTATCATGTGGTCCCACTCTATGTATAGATGACCAATGCCATGTCCTAAATAGAGGGTTTTAATTTTTAGGCAAAAATAGGAACCATTCCCATTTTTATTAGGGGAGGGTTCCACTCTATGGATATAAGATTCGTTTCATTTATAAATAGGATGTTTCAAATTTTATTATGGATATATGACCCATGATCTATACCTACAGTAGGTTTTCACCCTATTGGAAGAGGAACCATGCCATAATATGATAGGGGGTTCAATGATACTAATCATGATAAAAAATTTCAATCATTTAGTGCCACCAAAAGAATAATCACACATAGAGCACCTCACATAATATCTCAAAATACAAAACAAAATCTACCATAATGATCTATGAAAAAATAACTCATGATATAATATTCATTGGACAAAAGATGGCTCCATACAAAAGAGTTAAGAGAGGTTAAAGATTCCTCAAATGGAAGTTCACAGTGTAAAAGGGGGCCTAAATGATGTATGGTATAACTCTACGATGTAGTCGTGTCCTTGAAATTCATGTATCCCTAGACATGTACCCATATATGTCTTGTAAAGGTACTACACAATGTGTCTTTCACCCCAAATGCTAAGCTATGATCTCCTGGACATGCCCAAGACATTCTGGCGATGTATATGTAAACTAATTGTGTGACTTTTCATGCATCTGTTTGTGTTCTCTTAATGCACACAATGTGTCTCCATCATTGATTCTCACATCATGTGGGTGTCCCAAATGGCATGTGCTATTTATGTCACCCAAAAACCTAGCCACTACAACCAGGGGTCTACACACCTTGTGTTCTTTGTATCACATGCCACATATTGGGGTAGATTCCAGAATCCATAGTCATATCTATGAGTCTCAGATATGGATTCTTTGACCTTTATCCCACTATTTGACTACCCATAGGATGTTTTAATAACCTTGTACTGACATTTTTGTCCCACCAGTGTCTAGAAATTGGATTCTCATCAATCCCTCAAACCCTGTATGCACTACCATCACTCGTGGTGCCTGCCACAACCTCACCAGATCTCTTAATTCTTAGGATAATCATTCATAACCCATAAATAATATTGTTCCATTCTATAATTTTTGATCCATTTGTCACATGATAACATTAAGTAAATCCTGGGGTCCGATCAGGATTGATCCCACTTGAAATTGTGAAAATGTAGTCCCCATTGACCAATGACAATGATTGTGAAGAATTTTGGTGGAAATGAAAAAGATTAAATATATAACAAATTCATTGGCTGAGAATTTATGTTAAAATAATTTAGATTTGTGATAACCGGTGTATATATTATATTAGATTGAATAAATAAATAAAATTTGATACACCTTAAAATTCAATGGATCAGATTAATCACATGTCATAGAAATCCAACTAATAATGATAAGTGATTCAATATTATGGTGTGGAATTAAAATTTGATTGGACATATATGTATATTATATTGAACTCTTCTGATGAATTTAAAAACCAATGAAGGGTAATATAAGTTAGAGTCAATTCACTAGGATTCACCTAGATTTGGATGATCAACATCATCTATTCTCAATCTATTAGTGAAGAAGATGGAATTATCCTCTCACTGATCTTAGTTTTATGATAATAACCATGAAAATACTTTATATAAATGAATTAAAATAAGGTAATTTGGTTTCAATTAATTAATTAATTAATTAATTAATACACTGAACACACCTTCAACCATCCTCTTTATCCGAGATTTCTATATCGTCCAACTATATGTCTGGCCTAGGTTTAACAATGTGCTCTAGATTCAAAAATTATATAATAATTTCAATATGATAATCCATTTAATATTTAACCAATTATTTCTAAAAAACTATGAGTTATGGATTTAAAATATATATTATATTTTTATAAAAAATTCTAGGAACACTATGCATTTGAATTGCACATCGTCATAAAACATGACTCTAAAAATATTCCATGATATATTTTAAAGTATTACATGGAACATATAGGGTATCTAAATTATTCTATCATTCATGGTTTCCCTTGAAAAGAAATAACTAAAGAAAAAAACATTGGATTGTGATCCCACATCTACCAATCCATCTCCCAAGAGATTTCATGTATGATCTCATAATGCTGAAAACCACTAACCAAGAGTACATTACATCCATGAAATATACTCTATTATTGATAAAAGATCACCACTGGGATCTCCATGATGTTCTTGGTACATATTCTCAACACCAAGAATTATATCCAAAATAGAAGTGTTAAATTTACGCATCACCAACTCTTTCATCATCATTGGGACCACCATTCATCATTGGAATAAGAATACATGATTCCATCCATCAAAATATCCATATGGAAAATCTATTTAATCAATAATGTTATGTAAGACATCATTGTTGATATATACCAACTAGGAATGTCTCACATGATGGTGGTTTATAGTATTCAATACCATCAATAAAAGAAACGATGCACCGTCCTCCCCAATCAGGGTCACTAGTAAGGAATAATAATACATTGGCACCTCACATACTAAACGATCCTGAAATTTACTCATAATGTAATCTTCCACTATGATTCCCTTCTTGTGAGTATATAATATCTAAAATATTATTCAATTAGTAAATCCAATCACTTCCACTATATTTAATATTGGTCACATTCTATGAAAACATACCTAAGACTCTGATGGTCTGAGTAAATAATAAAGTGATCACCAACAAGGTAGTGCCTCTATATCCTCGGTAATAAAACTATCACTTCCAACTCTAGGTCATGAGCCACATAGTTTTATTAATTGTGTCTCGTCATCCTTTATCCAAATTTGACAACTGATATCCATTACATTATAATTCATCTGATCCCGGATCTAGAGACATAACAATATTGTACATACTCAATGACATCCTATGGTAGTCTCAAAATATGATCACTCATTAGTATTATCCCCATCTAAACAAAGGATCTCTAGTATAGATAAGTCAATGTAAACAACATCTTTTTACAAGTTATTGAATTCAAAGGGGTTGTAATAATAGGGATGTGTATCCAAAACCTCATGTAGTACACTTATATGCCAAGAAAACATTACCTCCCTTACACAATCTTGGGTGGATCCAAAGGAAGATCTGCATCAGTCTCTAATAGGATAAATTCTAGTCCATTATTAGAAATGATATTCTCTTTTATGTGATCATCATAAATACAAAAATGGCACATCAGGAGCTTATTATTAAGCCGGTGACCCCAAATAAAGTATAGGACCTTCATCAAGTGCTCTACATGATCCTTGTATATCACAAATTATATAATTTTTTTTTCAAAAACTACAACCAATGTTTAGTCCATGTATGGATATAAGATATGGTTCACCAATTATTTAAGCACAACAGGGGAATGTGTCACACATAAAGGAATTCCTAGAAACTAATAGTGTTCCTAATGACATTGGAATACGAGCTTCATAATATCATCCTTGTGATCTCTTAACCATTTGTATCCAAACATAATATCGATCTTTAAGAACTATATAAAACATCCAAATAGATTAAAAATGTCACAAATACATTTTACGTGGTACTTCGTCATTATCTTGACATAGTTCAGGCGATTATAATCAACACAGTGTCTAACATTCCTATCTCAATTTTTCACAAATTTCAATAGATTTTCATAAGAGAAAACATTGTTACTAATGAAAAACAATTCTTGACTTTAATCCAACTATAAATTCATCCCCTAAATCTCCTTAGGTTCAATTTGATATTCTTTATATGATACCAAACTAGTCCAATTGGTGAAAGTCTATAAAAAACTCCATCTTCAACCTTATAAGTATTTCTAAAACATCCATAGAGAAGAAATACATTTTATCATACATGACTAAAGGGATATAGATTCGTGAATAACCTACTGCAATATGGAATAAACTAACAATCTAATATTATATAAATTATTAATTCCTAATCACAAAATCCACTCATATTTCCATAAGATCCGACTTTCAAAAAAATAAAATATCATCTTAGGAGTATTAATGAATCCAACATGTTTGTGGTGATATTAACTATGGGATCAGACTATAGAAAACCACTCCATGCATAAGATGAAATCATAAGGTCACATTGTGATGACAATACTGTCCAATGAGAATCTATCTCCACCAAAATATAGATCAGAATATTTTGGTTTATAAAACATATCTAGTAAGTGTTCCCTATAAGAACCTAAAGGAAAACATGTTGGGATAACATCTCAACATGTATAAACATATCTCGCACTGGGATTAAATAGATTATGGAATTAGTTTCACATATTTTTAATAGTATGAAGAAATGAAATAAAAACATAGATCAGACCTCTATTCATCGTGTGATCTGTTGGGTCATATGCCTTTATAGCCTACAACGACCCACATCCCCAACCACCAAACCCTTAATCCAAGCATGGGTCACCGGGTGATGGTGGTGGTATAAAGATATCATATCATTTCCCACCAAAAATATCTCCTCATATGGGAGTGATACCTTCTACTCTAATAGGCCCTCCTCACTTTCCATGCTTGGATGATCCATGATAACGACATTACATTTGAAATGGTGGTATATTCAGTATCTGTCATCTATCCTCATCAAATTGTGTTAATAAATAAAATTCCTTGTGACCTATCTCATCACATTAATATCATTATCCTTGTATATGCATCCCTATTCCTCAACATGGTCTCTATACTGGATGACCATGTGTCTAAGTATTATTATGATAAGATCAATTATGGTAAGATCCTACAGACATGCACCAGCTAGCTATTGTAGATGTATTTACCCCATGTCCTACACTTCTATATATATCTACATAGATTCCCTCAAATGGGATAATATCCTTCCTTAGTGACCTCATTAACACCGTGAAATGCATGGGAATAAATAGGGGTACCACACTATCCAAAATATCCCTGTTAAGACCCTACTAAATCATCCATGCCATGAAGTATCCATCCCAAGTCATATCGATAAATTATCATGTAATTTTAGTTAAACTCACAATGTAATAAATAACAATCATCCATCTGTTTTGAATCACTATATGATATTGATTCCAAACAATTGAAAAAAATTAGGGGTGGAACACCTCACAAAACAACTACTAGAAGATTTACCAAGAGATGGTTCAATCATCATGCGTATGTGTAAATTACCTCCACTAGGACACAACATATCTATGGAAAATAATGGCTATCAATACAACAAATTATAAATTATATTTCTGGAAAAGGAAAAATACAGAGACAACTGTATCTATCTCATCCTCCACAACCCAATGATCTAGATCATTAAGGAACCTTAACATCCTATGGCCCTTGGACTCAATCCTGTATACATTATGCAATAATGTTCCATTCAACCAATTTCATGGAATTTAGAGTTGAAACTCCTATGATACCAATATATCAAGACCCATCCCAATAGGACAGGAGCCACAACTACCGCAAACCCTTATTCAAATGTTAAGTTATGATGAAAATCATTAAATAGAATAAATGATATTGGTAGAATTTTACTATGTACCTACATGCTGACATACAACCATATCCATGTAAAAGTGTTGAAGAATAAACAAAAAATATTAACATCTAGAGTAACAATTATTCATATATCAACCTATGAGAAATAATCATTATGAAAGATAAATCTAAAAATAATAACGGGATAAAATACCCAACCAACCATAATGGTTTCCCGGCCTAACAAAATAGGAAAAGTAAAAGTTGAGGTCGTATAACACAATATCTACCTGCCCCCACCAATGAATGTAGTATAATACACCAAGATATCCCTTTTCTACTCTATAATTTTCACCAACATGTCCATCATCTTCATAATACATGACACGTCTAGAAAAAGACAATACATGAGTGATTATATACATAACATTAATGTTCACAAAAAGATTATAGTGGAGTAATAAGACACACTAAAAATGTAAAGATGTCATCCCATAGAAAGATAGCAACAAAATCTAATCAATATGGATATGTTCTAAAAAATGAATCCTATACAGGAGATAAAGGGGATCTACATCCCATCCCCTTTCCTAGAAAATGAGTCTTCAATTGATTCCAAATATTCCATAAATTATTCTCAGCATCTCGTATGTTAGTATAAAGAGGAATCATTGTCCACACAATCATTTCCAGTCTACTATAGAGATGAGGGGATTCAATCTCTTGTTAGAGGACCCATGACATGATACGAAAGGAGGGTTCCACCCAATAGATATAAATAGGATAGATTCCAAATACAAACAATAATATTCTTATCTATTGATATATTGATGACCCACAACCTAGTCCATTATGGGGTCCACTCTATGGATAGAGGACCCATGAACTATCCTAGCTGGAGGGATTCACTATGATGATTGATAGAGGACCCATGCCTAGTACGAGTATTTGGGTTCAACAAAGGAGACAAATAGAATAACAATTCCCTTGTCCATTAGGTATGTTCATCTTTAGGTGTAAAACACACATTCCCTATCACAACTGGTGGGTTCCACTCTATAGAAAGATAGGGGACACATTCCCCAGTCTGTTAGGGGTGTCATCTTATAGAATAGAGAATACATGCCATGTCCTAGAAGGAGGGTTCCACTCTGATTTTGGATAAAGGATGCATTCTCTATCCCAGAAGGAGGGTAAAACTCTATGTGCAAAGGACACATTATCTAATATTAATGGAGGTTTCAACTATGGTGATCAGGCCTGATCATTGTCATTGTCAAGCATCCCTTAAAAAAACATCACATCCTGAGAACCTGACATCGTATCTCAAAATCTACCATGAGGGACACAATCACATTGTACTATGGAAAATACATTGAATGGGATATTCGTGATCCAAAATACAATACAAAATGATTAAAAAACTAGAGTTAGATTATTATTCACAAGTATGTGTATTGGGTGTATGGGGATTCACACAATGTATGGTCCTACTCTTATACCTAGTTCCATCCTCACCAGTACATGGCTCACTATTCATGTTGTCCTAAAAGGGTAGTAATGTAAAGACCCGTAAAATTCAAGGGAAATTTTTTTTCTTAATTTTCTTTAGAATTTTACAAGAGCGCGGTTTCAGACGGCACCTGATTCCGAGGCCCGGAGTGCCCGGAATTAATTTCCGAAGTTTGGCTCGGGTACGTTCAGTGAACAAACGAGCGGGATTTCCTAACTTTTGATCCGCTGCTCGGAATTGAAATCCGAGGGCACCGATGAACTCGCAGCGCCGATATTCGCTTAAAGAGACCTTTTCGGGAGTTGCGTTTGTTGCGAGTTGAAAGTTAGCTTTGGGGGTTTTCAGTTGAGTTAAATAAAATTTGTGTAAGACAAATTTTATTTTAACTTTTTAAAAACCTACCAAAGGTGGTTGGAAGTGGGACCCACACCCACTTAACCTCCCTTGGGAGGATTAAGTGTGGTGGGGCCCACACGAACCCCTAGACTTTTCAAATTTCCCTAACCCCTCTAAACTCCCCTCTCTCCCTTTTAATGTCTTGACAAGTTAACTTCTATTTAATTATACAATTCATGTATATTAAATAAGTGAGTTAATTTTGGAGTTATCCATTTTGAATTTCAAACCTTTGAAATTCTAATGTGTTATGTGATAATAAAATAAGAAGTTGTCTTATTTTATTTTGGGTTGATCGTTTGTCTTCTTGAGAGGTGGAGAGCTCCTCTTCTACTTCTTCAAACTCAACGAAGAACGCGAAGAACGTCGTTCTTCAACGAAGAACTTCTCCGCCGAAGAACACGATCCATCTGCGACGCCGTATCCGCGACGCGACGTACTTCTTCTGCGTCATCTCTTCCGCGACGGTTTTCCGCGATGAACGCCTTCGATAACGACTCTTCCTCTGACGTCAAAGGAATCGACACCGATATTCCACGACTACGTCAACGTGCGACTATCGAGGTAGAGGTTCTTGAGTTCATTGTTCTCTTTATAATTTGACTTTCCTCAAGACTTGACGTAGAACGCTCAAGATCCGACGAAGAACGTCGCTCCGCTCTTCTTCGTCTTCGGTGTCAACGAGGGAGAACACCGCACCTTCCTCGGACAACCTTCGTCGGCGTACAAGGATTCGCCAACGACGTGCCTCTTCGGACGCACCTCTTCGTCGTCGAATTTGACGATCGACGACCGCGACGCCCGACCTCCGCGACGTCGTCTTCCGCGGAACGTAGAACGATCTTCGAACCTTATACCCGAGGTAGGGGTTATTGATTTCATTTTGGTTTCCTTATTCTTTTTTTTGATCGTGAATAGCAAGTATAACGTGTGACTTAATTTATTTAAGTTGCGTTATTATTTTAACGTGAGGGGGGGCCGGACCGCACGAACACGGCCGAATTCCCCCTCCATCGTTCATGTTTATCTTGCGGAAGAAGGCAAGTGGCGTGGTGCCGTCGCACCACGCAGATGAACGTGCTTATAGTTTACGCGGCGCCGTTGCGCTACGTCAAGAAAAATCTTCAAGAACGCGACGCCGTCGCACCGCGTTGAAATGAATGTCAAAGCACGGCGAAGGGGCGTGGTGTCGTCGCACCGCGCCGGATGACGAACGCCGCGGCGGGATGAGGAGACCGCGGCCGGTTCCGGGCCGCGGCGGAAGGGAAGACCGGCGGCCGGGCCGCCGGCGTCGGAAGTCGAAGGCGGGACCGGAATTTCCGGTCCCGTAGGTAAAAACCGGCCGGCCAGCTGGCAGGCCGGATGTCATAAAACCGGGGAATTAAATTCCCCGGCCGGTTCAACAAAACCCCCCCTCTTAATGAGGGGGGGGGGGTTCATGAGGGAAGGGGGCAGCCGGCCCCCTTGGTTCACCGCCAGCAGGCCCCCCACGTGAGGGGGGCGTTTTTTTTTAAAAAATAATAATAATAACGGCGCGGCTTTGCCGCGCCGCCCTCCAGCAAAGCGGGAGCTTTGCTCCCCGCAAGCCGACCGCCAGCGCGGCCCGCCGCCGCCGCCCCCGCGGCCCGCCGCCGCCGCCACCGCGGCCCGCCGCCGCCGCCACCGCGGCCCGCCGCCGCCGCCACCGCGGCCCGCCGCCGCCGCCGCCGCCGCACCGCCGCGCCGCCGCGCCGCCGCCGCCGCGCCGCCGCCGCCGCGCCGCCACGCCGCCGCCGCCGCGCCGCCGTCGCCGCCGCCGCCGGCCGCCGTGCCTCCGCCGCGCCGCCCCCCGGGGGGGGGGGGGGGGGGTCGGGCCGGGTCGGCCCGGACCCGGACCCCCCCGTTTCGAACCAGTTTTGGTTTTTCGCTCATAACATGAGCATCGGACCTCTGAATGACGAACCGTTTGCGGAAACGCGATCCTTGGATCGAGACGGTCGTTTCGGTATATCGCACTCAAGGTTTCGGATTACTTTGAGTTCGGCCGGGTTGGTTCGTTCACGAAACCAACCGGGCCTTCGGAGCGGAAACGCTCAAATCTTGAGCTACGGACGTCCGATTGACGTGCCGTCAGTCGCGTTGTGTTCCTTTTAGTGAGACGGATCTTTTGGCATACTCCGCCCGAGGTTTGGACGCAGGTGGAGTACGGCCGGGATTGGTTCGCACTCGAAACCAACCGGGCCCCTCGGACGAAAAGGCTAATAACTCACAGACCGGGCGTCCGATCGACGCGCCGTCTGTTGCGTTGAGACCCCTGTGACGAGACGGACCTTTGAGACACTTCTTCGTGGAACTTTGAGATACTTGGAGTATCGACCTGTAGCTCGTGGAGCGGACCCTCTCAGTGACGAGCATGCGATGTACGGAGACCGTATAGCTGGCTGAGACCTGACGACTGCTTGACCGACTCGACTTGGAGTGAGTCGACTAGCCCAGTGGACGGAGCACTACTTTCTGAGGTGCAGACCCATGGCGGACGGAGCACTACCTGTGTGACAGTGCAGACCCGCGGTGCTCGTCCGGAGAGTACCTCAACAGGCTACTAGGGGGTGTGCACTACGGAGTTTGGGTGACATACCTCGGCGGGAAGCACTACTGTGTTTGGGTGGCTGGCCCGCAGTACTCGACAGGAGGAGTACTTCAGCAGTCTTAGGTTAGTGAGCAGTACCTCAGAGTCGTGACAGGACCACTGCACACTCCAGAGACGGAGCTCTTCAGCAGTTACGGTTTCGATAATGAAAATCCTGGTTTGAGCTGAGACTTTTGACCTTGTGTTTACCTCATGATTTAGATGGGTCACTTGCTAACTTTGGTATATGTATGGGCATATACCCGGGTAGTGGTTATCCGTCGTTTTCACAATCCTTGTGTTTCCTCATGATTGAGATGGGTTACTTGATAACTTAGGTATATGTATGGGCATATATCTAAGTAGAGTTTATCTGTTGAGATCTTCTTGTGTTTATCCTTGTTGGTTTTAGTGAGACCTTGAGGGTCTCGGGGTCCCTACTGAGTATCATTATACTCACCCCTGCACGGGCTATGCCCGCACCTCGTTGTGTTGGTTGCAGACGACGGACAGTGCTGACAGAAGCCGAAGGTTCGAGGTCTGGACGGTACCTGGAGGTGGACTATACGACGAGGAGGTACCCGGAGGTGGACCACTGGGCGGGACATACTCGGAGCGGATGGTGGGACCCGAGGAGCAGAGGAGCTATCAGTACCCACCCTTCAGGTGGGATTTCCAGTGGACATCTCAGCGTAGCAGCTTTACTTTTCAGTCGCTGTTTTCCCTTTCGAGTTGTACTTTACAGTTGGGATTGTATTTCCGGCCCCTTTTTACTTTTCAGCTCTTCTTTTTGTACTTAGTGTTTTACTTCCGCTTGTACTCTGTGGTGCTTGTTTTCTTTATAAAGGCAATGCCTTCCCAGTTATCGAGATTTTACGCCTTTGGTGCTAGTCACCAGCCCCTGGCCTATGGAAGGCGGGCTTGGGGTAGTCACGGCACGGGTCCCGAGGACGGGTCGTGACAAATTGGTATCAGAGGAGTTCGGTTCTACCGCAGAACTTATAACTCTGATGTTTCTTTCTGTGAAGCAATAGTGTTGAGGGTACCGAGTGTGGTTTTCAGTTCAGGGAGTCCAGTGTTGGTGCGGGCGGCCGACGTATCCATACACCAGGACCCTGACAACTGATTTCCGACTTTGTGCACGAAAACACTGATTGCGTGTGTGTTTTCAAAAGTTTTTCCCCTTAAAAAAGCTCAAACCAGGTCAGCTCACCAGGTATAATCGTTTGATCGTGTTACGTTGTTTCTTTCAGGATGTCTTTTCTCAGACGACTAGCTAGAGCCCGGAGGGATGAGCGTGCTGACAGTCTGTCGAGCGACGAGGCTTCGGTACAGGGCCCTCTTGCAGTTGAGGCACCAGCGGAGGCACCAGCGGTACTACCATACGTTGGGCCACCGATGCCACCAGCCCCAGCAGTAGGCGATGCACGACGCTTGAGCACGCTGCACGAGTTCCAGCGCCAGAGGCCACCCAGGTTCCTGGGAGAGATGGACCCGCAGGCGGCTGAGGTTTGGCTGGAGGCTGTGGTGAGAGTCTTCAGGCTAGTGGGGACGCCGGCAGACTTCATGGTGATCTTTGCTACCAGCCTCCTTCAGGCAGCAGTAGGTAGGTGGTGGAGCCACTTGTTTCAGTTTTGCGATGAGATGAACTTCGCATGGGAAGACTTCGAGACCTTCTTCAGGGTGGAGTTTGTGCCAGTATCTCTACACCCCGAGCGTGTACAGGAGATTCTGCCTTTGGCGCGTGTTTTTCGATCAGAAGCCGAGTCATCTGTGGGCAGTAGACAGATGATGCAGAGGTCCAGGAGGACCAGACCAGCAGTTGGGCGATCTCGGGTTTTAGGACCGGTGGTGCGGGGCACCCGAGGTGGGGTCAGAGCCAGGCGTGCCAGAAACGGACAATGTTACTCCTGTGGCGGAAAGGGTCACCTGGCACGTGACTGTCCGACTCCTCGATCCGCAGGCTTGGAGGGAGCCACCGAGGTTGAGGCAGCGACAAATGCTGAAGCTCTGGGAGCAGGTGGACAGGGGAGGTAATAGTGGATACATCTTTTGTACTTCTAGTTCCATGTTGATGTTGCTTTTGTGTAGCGTCTTGTAATATGAGCTGCAATAATTAAAGACGCATCCTTTGTGATGTTTTCATTCCTGTCCTCTTTTGTGATGTTACTAAGAGGTTCCAGTTGACTGTTGACTTGACCCTCACTTGTGAGACATCTACTGGAGGAAACCCAGTTACCACACACTGATGCCGACAGTGTGACTCAACCCTTGGAGGCGAGAGTAACGGTTGGATATCTTAGTAGTAGCGTCGAGGCCTTACGACGTCATCCTTGGTATGGATTAGTATCATCCATGTTAGGATTGACTGTTTTAGGCAAAGAATGTGGTTCATCCAGGGGATGAGACCAGGTTTCTCTTATCGGCAAAGAAGAAATCTCGCAGCTCTTATGGGACCAGAGATGGTCCAGGCCACGTCAGAAGAGGTCAATGTCATCCAGGAACGGATGAGGACAACACAGAGCCGGCAGAAGTCATATGCTGACAGGAGGCGGAGGCCACTGGAGTTCGAGGATCGCGACCACGTCTTCTTGCGGGTCTCACCTCGACGTGGTATTCGGAGATTTGGTCGAGGCGGCAAGTTATCTCCGCGCTTCATCGGACCCTTCCAGGTCCTCAGCAGGGTTGGTGAGGTGGCTTATCGCCTGGCTCTACCACCTCAGTTGCACCGGGTGCACGACGTCTTCCACGTGTCACAACTGAGGAGATACGTGCACGACCCGACGCACATCCTTGACGATGGGGCGACTTTTACGGAGGTCCCGGTGGAGATAGAGGATCGACAGGAGCGGGTCCTTCATGGGCGATCGATTCCTCTTGTGCGCAACAGATGGCGGCACGGGAATCTCCAGGAGAGCACATGGGAGCGGAAGGCTCAGATGCGTGCTCAGTACCCTCTTTTGTTTCCCTAGTTTTGTTGTATCTTTACGGGGATGTAAAGCCCTGAGGTGGAAGTAATGTAAAGACCCGTAAAATTCAAGGGAAATTTTTTTTCTTAATTTTCTTTAGAATTTTACAAGAGCGCGGTTTCAGACGGCACCTGATTCCGAGGCCCGGAGTGCCCGGAATTAATTTCCGAAGTTTGGCTCGGGTACGTTCAGTGAACGAACGAGCGGGATTTCCTAACTTTTGATCCGCTGCTCGGAATTGAAATCTGAGGGCACCGATGAACTCGCAGCGCCGATATTCGCTTAAAGAGACCTTTTCGGGAGTTGCGTTTGTTGCGAGTTGAAAGTTAGCTTTGGGGGTTTTCAGTTGAGTTAAATAAAATTTGTGTAAGACAAATTTTATTTTAACTTTTTAAAAACCTACCAAAGGTGGTTGGAAGTGAGACCCACACCCACTTAACCTCCCTTGGGAGGATTAAGTGTGGTGGGGCCCCCACGAACCCCTAGACTTTTCAAATTTCCCTAACCCCTCTAAACTCCCCTCTCTCCCTTTTAATGGCTTGACAAGTTAACTTCTATTTAATTATACAATTCATGTATATTAAATAAGTGAGTTAATTTTGGAGTTATCCATTTTGAATTTCAAACCTTTGAAATTCTAATGTGTTATGTGATAATAAAATAAGAAGTTGTCTTATTTTATTTTGGGTTGATCGTTTGTCTTCTTGAGAGGTGGAGATCTCCTCTTCTACTTCTTCAAACTCAACGAAGAACGCGAAGAACGTCGTTCTTCAACGAAGAACTTCTCCGCCGAAGAACACGATCCATCCGCGACGCCGTATCCGCGACGCGACGTACTTCTTCTGCGTCATCTCTTCCGCGACGGTTTTCCGCGACGAACGCCTTCGATAACGACTCTTCCTCCGACGTCAAAGGAATCGACACCGATATTCCACGACTACGTCAACGTGCGACTATCGAGGTAGAGGTTCTTGAGTTCGTTGTTCTCTTTATAATTTGACTTTCCTCAAGACTTGACGTAGAACGCTCAAGATCCGACGAAGAACGCCGCTCCTCTCTTCTTCGTCTTTGGTGTCAACGAGGGAGAACACCGCACCTTCCTCGGACAACCTTCGTCGGCGTACAAGGATTCGCCAACGACGTGCCTCTTCGGACGCACCTCTTCGTCGTCGAATTTGACGATCGACGACCGCGACGCCCGACCTCCGCGATGTCGTCTTCCGCGGAACGTAGAACGATCTTCGAACCTTATACCCGAGGTAGGGGTTATTGATTTCATTTTGGTTTCCTTATTCTTTTTTTTGATCGTGAATAGCAAGTATAACGTGTGACTTAATTTATTTAAGTTGCGTTATTATTTTAACGTGAGGGGGGGCCGGACCGAACGAACACGGCCGAATTCCCCCTCCATCGTTCATGTTTATCATGCGGAAGAAGGCAAGTGGCGTGGTGCCGTCGCACCACGCAGATGAACGTGCTTATAGTTTACGCGGCGCCGTCGCGCTACGTCAAGAAAAATCTTCAAGAACGCGACGCCGTCGCGCCGCGTTGAAATGAATGTCAAAGCACGGCGAAGGGGCGTGGTGCCGTCGCACCGCGCCGGATGACGAACGCCGCGGCCGGTTCCGGGCCGCGGCGGGACGAGAAGACCGCGTCCGGTTCCGGGCCGCGGCGGGACGAGGAGACCGCGGCCGGTTCCGGGCCGCGGCGGAAGGGAAGACCGGCGGCCGGGCCGCCGGCGTCGGAAGTCGAAGGCGGGACCGGAATTTCCGGTCCCGTAGGTAAAAACCGGCCGGCCAGCTGGCCGGCCGGATGTCATAAAACCGGGGAATTAAATTCCCCGGCCGGTTCAACAAAACCCCCCCTCTTAATGAGGGGGGGGGGGGGGGTTCATGAGGGAAGGGGGCAGCCGGCCCCCTTGGTTCACCGCCAGCAGGCCCCCCACGTGAGGGGGGCGTTTTTTTTTTAAAAAAAAATAATAATAACGGCACGGCTTTGCCGCGCCGCCCTTCAATCAAGCCCCCCACGTTGGGGGGGGGGGGTTTTACAAACCGGCGCGGCTAATTGCCGCGCCGCCCTCCAGCAAAGCGGGAGCTTTGCTCCCCGCAAGCCGACCGCCAGCGCGGCCCGCCGCCGCCGCCACCGCGGCCCGCCGCCGCCGCCACCGCGGCCCGCCGCCGCCGCCACCGCGGCCCGCCGCCGCCGCCCCCGCGGCCCGCCGCCGCCGGCGCCGCCGCACCGCGGCCCGCCGCCGCCGCCCCCGCGGCCCGCCGCCGCCGGCGCCGCCGCACCGCCGCGCCGCCACGCCGCCGCCGCCGCGCCGCCCCCGGGGGGGGGGGGGGGGGGGGGGGGGTCGGGCCGGGTTGGCCCGGACCCGGACCCCCCCATTTCGAACCAGTTTTGGTTTTTCGCTCATAACTTGAACCTCGGACCTCCGAATGACGAACCGTTTGCGGCAACGCGATCCTTGGATCGAGGCGGTCGTTTCGGTATATCGCACTCAAGGTTTCGGATTACTTTGAGTTCGGCCGGGTTGGTTCGTTCACGAAACCAACCGGGCCTTCGGAGCGGAAACGCTCAAATCTTGAGCTACGGACATCCGATTGACGTGCCGTCAGTCGCATTGTGTTCCTTTTAGTGAGACGGATCTTTTGGCATACTCCGCCCGAGGTTTGGACGCAGGTGGAGTACGGCCGGGATTGGTTCGCACTCGAAACCAACCGGGCCCCTGGGACGAAAAGGCTAATAACTCACAGACCGGGCGTCCGATCGACGCGCCGTCTGTTGCGTTGAGACCCCTGTGACAAGACGGACCTTTGAGACACTTATTCGTGGAACTTTGAGATACTTGGAGTATCGACCTGTAGCTCGTGGAGCGGACCCTCCCAGTGACGAGCATGCGATGTACGGAGACCGTATATCTGGATGAGACCTGACGACTGCTTGACCGACTCGACTTGGAGTGAGTCGACTAGCCCAGTGGACAGAGCACTACTTTCTGAGGTGTAGACCCATGGCGGACGGAGCACTACCTGTGTGACAGTGCAGACCCGCGGTGCTCGTCCGGAGAGTACCTCAGCAGGCTACTAGGGGGTGTGCACTACGGAGTTTGGGTGACATACCTCGGCGGGAAGCACTACTGTGTTTGGGTGGCTGGCCCGCAGTACTCGACAGGAGGAGTACTTCAGCAGTCTTAGGTTAGTGAGCAGTACCTCGGAGTCGTGACAGGACCACTGCACACTCCAGAGACGGAGCTCTTCCGCAGTTACGGTTTCGATAATGAAAATCCTGGTTTGAGCTGAGACTTTTGACCTTGTGTTTACCTCATGATTTAGATGGGTCACTTGCTAACTTTGGTATATGTATGGGCATATACCCGGGTAGTGGTTATCCGTCGTTTTCACAATCCTTGTGTTTCCTCATGATTGAGATGGGTTACTTGATAACTTAGGTATATGTATGGGCATATACCTAAGTAGAGTTTATCTGTTGAGATCTTCTTGTGTTTATCCTTGTTGGTTTTAGTGAGACCTTGAGGGTATCGGGGTCCCTACTGAGTATCGTTATACTCACCCCTGCACGGGCTATGCCCGCACCTCGTTGTGTTGGTTGCAGACGACGGACAGTGCTGACAGAAGCCGAAGGTTCGAGGTCTGGACGGTACCTGGAGGTGGACTATACGACGAGGCGGTACCTGGAGGTGGACCACTGGGCGGGACATACTCGGAGCGGATGGTGGGACCCGAGGAGCAGAGGAGCTATCTGTACCCACCCTTCAGGTGGGATTTCCAGTGGACATCTCAGCGTAGCAGCTTTACTTTTCAGTCGCTGTTTGCCCTTTCGAGTTGTACTTTACAGTTGGGCTTGTATTTCCGGCCCCTTTTTACTTTTCAGCTCTTCTTTTTGTACTTAGTGTTTTACTTCCGCTTGTACTCTGTGGTGCTTGTTTTCTTTATAAAGGAAATGCCTTCCCAGTTATCGGGATTTTACGCCTTTGGTGCTAGTCGCCAGCCCCTGGCCTATGGAAGGCGGGCTTGGGGTAGTCACGGCACGGGTCCCGAGGACGGGTCGTGACAAGTAAGCGGACTAAAAAACATGTCTTATCCACCTAAGGTTGATCTAAGTTCTCTTAGTCATACATCTGTCCTTATGACCATGTTTATGTACACTAGTAATGTGTATGGCTGTGTTCCAAGCCATGAACTTGTCTGCATACTCCTAGATTACACATCATGTTTCCAACATAGATTCACAAGGAGTGATGGGGTACCACATAGCATGTGATATTTATTTCCACCAAAATCCTATGTGCCACAACCAGAGGTCTCCACACCATTGGTTATTGGACTACACAATGTGTAGTCATGCTTTCCCGAGAATCATAGATCTAATTTGTTCATCCGATATTTGGATTCTCCACTATAGATACTGATGTTGGATGACCCGTTTTCATTGTTAATAACCTCCAACCATCATTTTTTACCCTTAGCTGGTGAAAATTCATATTATGATCGATCCCTTGAAACACATACAAATTGTTGTCCCTATTTGAACCTCCGACTACTGAATCTGATCTTCAAATCCTTAGTTGAATATCCCATATCTAATAAATCGTTCTGATTTATTCTTTAAATGATGAACTATTCATAGAACACTAATCCTTTTAAAATATTGAACATTTCAATATATATATGGGAAAATGATATTTGGGGAACAAAAAAACACTATATAAATAATCCAAAAACATACTTTATAAAGAATATAAATCAATTATTCAAGAGATTAATTAGGAATATGATGCATCAGTAGTGGGTGAATAAATAATAATAAAATATATTTCGATTGAAAATAATTTAATTTTTCCATAAAAATGATTTATGATATGTAATTGGAAAAGTTGAAAGAAATTATTTATGCATTACAATCTCATTATTATTTCGCGGTGAATATGTAGTTCCTAATATAGTTGAATTATTTGTGGGATTTTATTCAGATTAAATAGAAATATTTTAAAATTCATCAGAGGATAATGAAATAATTATAATTTTGAAAAAACTATTATGTTAAATTTCTAATTAAAAACCAAAATGTGAAAACAATAATTAAATACATTTCAACAATACAAAATCCTATAATAATTTAATTGAAATCATTATACGGAATCATATTTGGATAAGAGGAATATATGTTAGATAAATATAAACATTCCTAAATAATATTCTTATATATGAATAAAAAATAAAATTGAAATTTAGTTTGAAGTAGAGTTGAATATGGAACGGAAGGAAGAGGTGAAGAAGCGAGAGACAAGTGGTGGAGGATTTGGAGGTGAGAAATACAAGGAAGAGGCAGTATTTTGATGAACCATTAAGATATTTTCTATGTTTTATTGCAAATAAGACCTTTATTAAAGGATCATAATTCTAATAAACTAAAATATCATGTGTTTTTTTAATATTTATCATCAAAACCATGAGGAAAGTTTATATCTAAATATGTTTTATGATCCATAAACATAATTAAATCCTAAAAACTAATGTAATAAATATCATAATCCTATTCAAAATAAAATTATAATAATTCCTCGCATATGAACTATAAATGTAGAAAGGGATAATGGTTTGTAAATTCAATATTTGGACATTTTTATTCATATTGTTAAATGTTAATAAGAACAATAAATATATTATTTAGTTTATTTTCAATATTTTTAAACATATATTTTTTAAAAATATTTTTCATAACTATTATGATATAAGTTAACATATTTTATAAGAATTAACACTAAGAATGATGAACTTGGTTGTGTAAGAATATGCTTCTACTTATAAAAATATGTTTTATTATTTATTAATCATATTTATAACAACATTTATTTGTTTCTATTAGTATCTATATATTTCAATATATGAATATTTGTAGGTATTATATTATTTTTAAAAGGATAACCATAAGACCTAGCAGATGAAAATATTAAGCATAAGCATACACCCTAGGATTTTGAAAATGAATATATATTTTAGTGTAACTATAAAAATAATAGTTCTAATAATCATATAGAATCACATGTTGAAATATATGTATTTATTTTATTATTTATGAAATATTATTTTTTTTCACATGCAACAAACGATAATTATAACGATATGTATATAACATTATTTGAAAGAATTTATGTATTAGTGTATTTGTACAAGTGTAACTATAAGAATAAGAATAAGAATATGTTTATGAATAATCATAAACATATTAACTATCCAATTCAAAAATGTGTATGTATATCATTTCATTACTTGTATAAGGAAATAAATATGAATATATATAAGCATATGTTTTTGTTATTACATTAGAAAAGTATTCCACCTGAATATATAAAAAAATGCATAAAGAAAAAAATTTCCTAGAGAAACTTTGAACTAAATATAAATAAAAAACAACTACTACATAATAATTCAAGTGGATATTAAAGAAATATTATTCATAAATATATGATAAATAATATAACAACTCCAGTTCATTAATCATTGGTATATCAGAAATTGTGATGCATATTATTCATACCTTAATTGAACAATTATAACCAATTTTTTATAGCATAATGTTCCTTGAAATATAATTATATTTATAGGGATATAAAATAAAATTGTTTTCAATCTTTAAAAATCATAATAAACAAATTCATCTCATCTGTTAGTAGCATATTCATAATACAAATATCATCTTGAATTCATTTTCAATAATGAATATATTATGAGATGAAAAAATATTCCATAATGTAATTATATTCAATGAACACAATATTCCATATTATATTTTTATGTCACAATACATATAAGTAAAATATATTTTCATAATGGATTATCTATTTAATCCATTATGCAGAATTCCTTTATCCTCTATATAATGATTGAATAAAAAAATGTATATTGATCCAAAAATGACTGAAAAAATCTTTTAAAAGGATGAATGACAAGAATATTTGAAGGAAAAAATAAGTATATAAATTTTGATTTATATGAATTTAAATTTTTTTAAAAGGTAGTTGGACTCAAAATTTAAAAGAAAAACATATGGATGTTTAAATTTAACATGAAATCATTAAAAAGTAAATTTAGTTTCTCAATATAGAAATTGAGATTTTTAAAACCAAATATAGCATCATTCAGCCCATTTTTAGTTTCCCAATTTCAAAATATTTCCACTAATCCTTAAAACATATGTTCTGTGTATGTTGAATATTGGTTAATATATTTTTTAGAAATCATAAAAACCATTTTTATCAGGTTTCATGTTTTTTACTATATGAAGATATATCTCATAATGTTTTCAAAATAGTAGTTTTAGTTTTATCTATAAGAAACTAAAATACTTAGACATAATGAACAATAACAAAGCCAGCTAATTTGAAAAAAAAACTATTAACTTGTTTGTATCAGGATGAAAAATTCAAGAAAGACTACCCTAAAAAGGATTGATAATTTTGTATAGATAAAAATACGTTTTTAAATGTAATAAATTTATCGTTTAGTTTCAAATTTTTCTGGTGTTTCCTTTATGATCCCTTTTTTACATTAACTACATAGTGTTCCAATATTACTATAAATTATGGATGAATTTCATTTTCATAAAATTATAAAATAACAACAACAGAAAAGATGAAAATTATTTCATCAAAAAATAGAGTAAAATTAAAATATAAGTGACTAATAAAATTTTATAGAATCATGTAGAAATAATTTACGAACCTATTACATTTAAATTTCCATCATCATATAAAGTGGTAAACATGAGATTAATTACCCAACACATGACCTCTAGTTGGATGAAGTTGTTCATGCCTTACGATAACCGAGAAATTTTCTTCTGGTGGATCATTTCATAGATTTCAACAACCACAATATTATACTTCATATCTTCACTCAGTGTAACCTAAATTTGAGACATAAATAATGGGTTGATTACCTTTAGTCTATTGACATTTATCTTTACTACATGTCAGGGAATGGAATGGCAGGGGATGATGCATTGAGAAGGAGGACACAAATACAGGTAGTTCAGGAGGACAGTAGTGTCTGGAATCTTATGTCTCTATTCTCTAAGATGTATTTGGAGGTTCACGATATATAGGGACATACGTTTCTATCATTGGTAATTATTACCTCTATTCTTATTGATCGATTGTGAATATGGAAGATATTAGATTCTGAAGGCCTAGTCTTAGGAGAAAGTGTGTCATGAGATGACCCTATTTATGGACGGACTATAATCGATGATGATATATTGCATTTTTATGGGCATGTATGGGTGGCAGCAGACATATGCGAGGAGCTGATGCGAGACTTTAATTTTTCGGTTTTTGAAGTTCATCCTAGTGTCACCAAGATTTATCCTGATCTACACTGTCAGTATTGTTGGCCACATATAAAGAGAGATGTTTTCTGTTTCGTGATGATGTGTTCCACCTATCAGTAGGTGAAGGCAGAAAATCAGTGACCAGTAAGAATTTTCCAGTAATTACACATTTCTGAGTCAAGGTGGAATGATGTCACGATGGACTTCATGAAAGTTTTGACAAGATTTATGCAATGGAATGATGCAGTTTGGGTTGTCACTGACAGACTCAAAAGGATTTCTCACTTCTTTCTGATCAAGGAGACTATTAGTGTTGATGAGCTGGGAAGACTCTACTTTTGAGAGATTATATAACTTCATGGGGTTCTGAAGTTCATTGTTTCAGACAAGGATGCACGTTTTACTTATTTGGTATAGTAGGGACGGTAGAGGGCGTTGGGTACACATGTACTTCTAAACAGAAATTACCACCCCCAGGAAGATGGCTAGTCTGTGCATATGATTCAGGTTCTTGAGAACATGCTTCAGGAATTAATCTTGGATTTTGGAGGTTCTTGGGAGAAACACATACTTCTTGTGGAGTTTTCTAGTAATAATAGTTTCAAGAAACTATTCAGATGGCACATTTTGACGCTTTGTATGGTAGGCCATACTGAGCACCCTTATGTTTACTAGAGGTATGAGAGATAGCTATGATGGACCACATCTTGGCTAGGAGACCATATAGTAGAAGGAGTTGATTCAGAAAAGGATGGCTACTCAACAGTCTCGACAAAAGTCTCATGTTGATCAACATAGATGACCTCTGGAGTTCATGGTTAGATATCAGGTTTTCCATCATCTCACACCGAGGTTGGGACATAAAAGTATTGGGAGACTGTGCAAGATTCCACAGAGGTATGTCGGGTCGTTTTAGGTTTGGGAGAGAGTTGGGCTGGTTTCCTATCTATTGAAGTTACCTCATAGGTACAAGTATTTTCAGGATGTCTTCCACTTTTCTCAGTTCCAACGTGACTACTCAGGCCCATATCTTGTTTTTCAACCTGAGGAGGTTGAATTAGACATTTAAGTCTCATTCAAGTAGTATCATATCTAGATTTTAGATAGCTGTGCTAAGGTTTTACTTGGCCGATGCGTTCCTTTGGTACGAGAGCTATAACAGCACGGGCGATTACAAGATTAGACTAGGGAGAGGGAGGCTGATTGAAGATCCCAGTGGCTGGAGGTATTCAAGGATTCTTTTCTATGTCGCATTGTTGGGGAAAATCATAGAGGGATTTTCTATGGGGGAAAATTTTAAAAACATGGATCTTTTTTTCATATATGGGTTTTATTTTTGGACTTTTTTAGAAAAAATATGAATTTCTAGAAAATTCTTGATTACACGTTTTGTACTTATAAAGTGCACACCGTATAATTAGCTGCAACACATAGTCGTGTGTTGGCCGTGTAATGGCTAAGCACACAGCTGTTTATGGTGACCTGGATGCCACCAATATCAGGGCCCGGTAAGTGCCAGTACACGTTGTATACTTATAATGTACACTCCATGAACATTCATTTTTTATTGAATGGACATAAGTCACATTTAATTGACAGAATATTCTTCTTATTCATTTGTCTCATCCATGAGCATTCATACGTGGAAAAATCTTCTCCAAGCCACCGACTCATCGTACGTTCTTTAATTCCACCGCCATCAAATGCATTGGAATCAAATCAGTGAGTTATCTATTCTTCTTGAACTTGATCCATTGATTTCTCCAATTTCTCATATTATCCTCAGTTTATCAATTTATGTGTTCATATAGATCTAAAACATACTATGGCGATTCATGGGATGAGGTTCATGTATTTTAATCTCACAACACTGAGGTACATGGTTTGTGAGTTTTCGTAGTTATTCTTTGAGTTATATGTGGAATGTTTCCCAATACCCTTGTTCGGGGTATTGTGTGTCTATGGTTTTCAACCCTGTTTTTACTGTCTATTACTTGTGTGCATGAGTATAGGATTTATGATTGTGAATAAGGTTTTCTTTTCCAAGTTATTGATGTTTTCCCATGTTGATTTTTTTTTGACCGTTTTTGTCTTGCTTTCCATATTAAGCTACTTCTTAGTTCTCATACCTAGTATTGTAGGATACATTGTTTTTATCTGAAATGTTGTGAAATTCTGTAGACTGTTTATCCATGTATTTATTGATGCTTAATTTGGAAGTCATATATCGTTTGTCCATGATTGACTTTGATTGGGCCATGAAAATTTGGTGTAGTATACCATAGGGAGAATGGGCATTAAGGGATTCTCTAGAGTGTTTCGTTAATTTTACAATTCGATACCATAAGGGGGTGGAAAGTTGAGTTCTACCTCAGAGTGCATGTAGTTCAAAAATGCAGGCCAAATGGAGAATTTGACATTGAGTGCTTCCCAAGAGTGACTTTTATTTATATATATGAGACTATAGTGGGAATTGATGGTGACTTATTCCTCTGAGAGTCTGTGCTAAAGGTGAACCAGAGGGGTTAGGCTATGTGTACTTCCCAGAGGGTTGCATGGTTTGTTTTGGTAGTACCATAGGGGTTATGCTGTGTGTACTTCCCAAATGTCTACCTATTTCTGATTATCTTTTTACTTGATATATGGAATTGAATGCTTTGAAACTGTGGGATCATTTACATTCGAGTACTTCCTTGTTTATTTATTTTTATAATAATTTCCTTCCATATATATTCACTAACAGTTAGGAATAGGTCTTAGGGTGGTTTCGTACTAGGACTACTCTCACCCTCTTTTTGGGTCATGATTTTGGCCCCAATCAGATTATATTGTTGCATGTATAGATATGGGAAAACACCCTTCTACATTAGGTGCTTGATTACTGAGGAGCTCAAGATAATGGGACCAAGGTGTGGCTCACGATGCTATATAGTTGTTTACTTTCATTTCTTTGGTTCATTATTTTAGCACTAAAATATAACATTCGGAATTAATTGGCTATTTTCTTCGACAAATTTATCATTCATCATATATATATGTGGTTCATTTTATTTCATTAGATTTCTATTGTTTACCAAGTATGGTATTATTATTGCTTCCACTGTTGTTATCTGTTTTATTTCTGTTGTATTAATTGGCCAATGAGGGAATATTTTCCACACTATAACACCCATATCCCTCGTTTCTAGTTGGAATCCTCTGGCATTCCGAGAAAAATAAACTTGAGGCCATGTGACTAACCGTGTAATGGGTGTCTCTGGGTAGCTTCCAGAACTAGGACGTTACAAAAACAATGAATTTGAAAACAACAAATGGCATAAACTATTTTTAAATTTTAAACTCATTAAATATGATTTGAACACATCTAAAACACAATCTTCTCGAGATACCACATGAGTCCCAATTATTACAATGTTCATGTGATTAAAAATAAATTTCTTGAGCACCCTATGATAGGTGTGCATCACTAAGGGAGATATCTTAATTGAACTAGGTTGTAAGTAATGGAAACATAAACAATATGAAATAGAATTTCATGGGCATGATTGCAATAATAATTTATCTTTTGTATTCATATCAATCGTAATACATGTTAGGCCACATGGATGAGTAGGGGATATCTGTTCTCACAAAAAAGAAATTACAGTAGTGATAAAGTATTTGGAAGGTGGATTCTATTGATATTGTATCGTTGGAAATAATAATAATATATACTTTTAAAAAGGAGGTAGGACTCCAAAATCTAGGAAGTTAGAGCTATTTATCACTAATTTTTTGGGGCCTTCACTAATACATTATTATATAGGGTCACAATATTTTGTGACATTTATTGATTAATCAATAATAAAGGTAGAATTTAAAATTTTAAATAAAATATGATGTGTTTAACATGTTTCATAAGTGGAAACCTTTTTGGAGAATAAATTAAGATCAAATATGAAATTCTTGAGGATTGTTAATGTTCAAGAGTATGACAATAATGAGTATCTGGAATTCTATTACTATAATGAAATTAAGTGGGATAAGACTCCTCTTAGAATACAAAAACCGAATAGTTCTCATACAAGTTCCATAATGAATCTAATTCTTATATTGGTAATAAATAATCAGAGTGCTGAGAGATAGTGTATCCTAATTGTGTACTTGAGCATGTGACACTGCAACTAAGGATGCCTACTCCATAGTGGATCTTAGGATATCAATGCGGGTGAATAGGTCTATATAGATGTACTCATCAACCATAAATTTTCTATTATTTATTTATTATGGGTAACCAAATATTTTTAGGTGGGAATCCAGATTAAGGTGTCAAACTAGTGGGAAACTGTTAGGAAAGTGGATAATTATTCATTGCATGCTAAAAATACAATGGAATTGAAACATTTTCCAATGTGATGGATAGAATTGCAGAATAAATGGATATATATATTTAAGGAATACTAGGATGTTATGAAAAGTTATATGGAAATTCTTGTGGTGAATGATTTTAAATATAAGTAAGTTGTGGACGTCACTGAAATTTTCTGATCTATAGTGATTCTCACCAACATCTAGGTAGTTTTAGTGTTATCTAATACATATTTCATCATAGTAAGTGCTACCCTTTATCAGTTCTAAATACGAACTGGTAAAGGGGTGTCCTTTATCAATGATTTCTATAAGAATAGATAAAAGTGTATCTTTGTTAGTGCTTTTTTTTGGAAATGATAAAATTTACTTTTATCAGTTTTTTCCCAAATATAATGTGTGGACTTATTAGTGCCATTTTAGAACTGATAAAATTTATGTTTCCTTTAAAAATTATATATCATTTCATATATTTATATATTAATATATAAATATACTTATATTGATATAAATATAATATATTTTACTAAATATTATTTTTATAAGACTAAATATACATTTACACATAATATATAAAATATTTATTGAAAATTATCAAATAAAATAATTAAAACATGATATTAATTATAATTTTTTAATTATTATTTTTCAATAGTAATTTAATAACAATTTGATGAAAAAAATCAATAAATTAATGAATGGTCAAAAATAAGTTGAAAGCATGACTTTAACATCAGAAAACCATAACATTTTATCTATGTTTTCGGTTAAGATCTACGACATATCAAATAAAAAACTATAGAAATATATATGATATGTAAAATCGGGGGACCCTAGTCATAATTATTCTAAGGTAAAACAATGTCCCAAAATCCCACTAAATATATTAAAATTTATTTATTTCATATGTATATTTTAGTAGTTATGTTTTAATAATTTTCATATGATAATATTATTTATCATTATATATATACGTATTTAATTAAATTTATGTATAATAGATAAATTAAAACCAAATATTTATTCATATTTACCTAAAAATCATTTTTAAATATATAAACAAGATATAAATAAATAATTGTTATTCATTTATTTAATTTATAAAATTAAATATTTTATTTACAATATAAAAATAAATTAATATATATTCCTACATAAGTAATATTTATTTATAAATATGTGTGTTTTTATAAAAAAGTATAAATTTATTTCAATATTATAATATATTAAAATATATATATATATATATATATATATTTGTATGTGTATCTGAGAAATATTAATGTGTGTGTGTGTGAAAATAAGTGCATGCATGAGGGTCAATATTATGTAAATTAAAAAAATAAAAACGTATTTTAATAAATATATCACTATCATTTAAAATTATATATAGAAATATTCAATATATATAATGAAAATACATTTGAGAAATATATATCTAAATAAACAATAATATATAAATATACAATATATAGACTTATTTCAAAAATAGGATTAAAAACTAATAATATAAATATATATAACGATACGAGTAAATATTTAAGTAAACATAAATTATTATTATATAAAAATATATATATATATAATAAAATATTAGACAAATCTAAATGGTGTAGTGGTTAAGGAATTTGGGCTTGATGGTGGAGGTCAAGGGTTCAATTCCATGATTGGGAATGTTTGAAGGTTGTGAAAGGTACAAATAAAGGGCTTATATATCACTTATTAATGGGGTGGTCTATCTTAATCATAAGGTATGAAAGCTTGGTATGTACCTAATTCTAATAATGTTGATGTTGGAGAACTGATTAAAAGAGGGATGGATTGAATGATTTTATTTTAAATAATATATTTTGAATTTCATCATTGAGAAACACAGGTACTGATAAAGGATACCATTATCTTTGCTAAAATATAACTGAAAATGGTCATGGGTATTTAAGTTCACCTATCTTGTTAGTTCTTTTTTCATTTAGAAACCCCATTTTTTCATTTATAACGTTTGATCTAAATTTTCAGCTATTTCATATGTGTATTTATACCATGAGAATTTTAACATAAATTCAACCTACATTCATGGAGATCTGGAGGCAGAAATACATATACATTAGCCAAAGGTATGTGTTAAATATGGAAAGGAAGACTGGTGCAAGAAATCTAGAAGAGATTATATGAGATAAATCACTAACCTGGGTAGGAAAACAAGAAGTATGATGTGTTCATGAGAAAAATGAACCAAAATGATCATTCATGGATCAAAGATACTATTATTAGAACTTTATTATTTTCTATATTATATTTCATCTAAATATGGATAACATGATAATTAAAAGATCATTCATGTAGATGATTGATTACATAAATTGTTAGTTGTATGAGGTGTTCAAGTAGAATTATGTTAGATAAGATGATATCATTTTGGGGATGACGATCAAGAGAAATCGGACAACAAGAACATTGATGTTATCATAGGCTAAAAACATTGTATTTTTTTTGGTAAATTATTTATGATGTAATAAAAAACAGTTTATATTCTCTTGAAAAGTCATATAAAATTTTCAGAGCAGGAATTTCCAATAATGTAAGAAAATATTTTGTACATGGAAAAGGATCTATAAAAATTATTTATTGGATGCTTCATATATGTCATGGTTTTTACTGGAACTGATATTTATCAAGAATTGGGAGTTACAATGAGGTAAATGGGTAACCCTAGAAGGTGAAACTAGGATTTTGTGAATTGGATACTCAGATACCTGCAGTGAAGAACAGAACTATATCTGATCTTTGGGAAAATAGTTTCCATCAAGAGGATTGTTCATTCTTTCATTGGAGGTGATTCCCATGGTAGTAGGGGTACGACGAGTTATGGGTTTACCTATGGAGAAAGTACTGTGAGATGGATATCTTAGTTGAAGAATGTGGGGAAACAATGCATCTCATAGGTTGAGTTCATTGTAATAAATTAACATGATAAATAGAATATGTTACAGGATAAAATTATGCAGAAGGTTGGAATAAAGAGAGAGGAGAATATATTTATCTATGAAAGACATAGTGCTGTATATATCAAAAAGAACCCACTGTTTCATCCACTTCTAAAGTATATTTAGTTGATGTGAAATTTGTATATGGGTTTACATTGTATGGGTTTCTAATATTTTAAAAAATATTGTAATAGATTGTCCAAAATACATATTCATGAAGTTTATGGTGATAGAGAATTTGATGAAATATTATGCCTCTTTTCGTCATCTTCAGTGAATGGATGTCAAAAGATAGAATATGGGAGAACTATATGAGAGAATGAAACTGAGAATATTTTTTATTTTAGGAATTATTGTCTTGAAATTAATGCAATCTATAGAAATCACGCACTGTCATGTAAATCTATGGAGGATCTATGATTAAATTTATTTTATAGGTAAGTACCATCGAAGCAGGTTTTCATAACCGATCATGATCTATGTTAGACAATTTTATACTATTGTATCCAAACCCCTTGATGATTTAAGGCCAACAATTTGGTGAACCATACTGATTAGTCACTGAAAGTCGCTAATTTATATTGTTAAGATCTTAATAATAATGTTTTTAAATGTTCATAAACATCAATTTTAGTCCAATTCAGAAATTGAACTTCATTTCCCATCATTGTGAAATTCATGCTTAAAATGTCAATTTGGGCCCACTCAATAATTTGATTGTGGAAATTACAATTTTCATCATTTGAATTTGAAATTTTGGGATATTATTTAGAACATTTCTTGGAACATTTTATCTTTTAGGTCCGATGGATGAATCCCAAAGGAAGATGGTTAATTTTGCGCCTGAAGGCAGAAACATTCTGGAAAAAGCATAATGGGCCTAAGGCCCATCAAACTAATGTGGGGCCCAGAAACCAAGCCCAATGAAGCTAAAATTTATACAGTAGAAAGATAAAAATATGAGGATCATTTTATTCAACTGTGGTCGGAGCTAATTCTGATTTGTTCATGATGATAAAGGGATCTGAATATGAGATTTAAATGGTGGACTCGTCATTAATGCACAGAAATTCATCCCACTATTTCGACCATAACATTCAAACGGCTGAGCAAAATGTCCTAAAATTTTGAGAGAATCTATAAGCCAAATGGAAGAAGAAATTTTAAATTTATTACACCTTCGGATTCGGTCATATGAAGTGTCAAACGCACACGTCAAAATGGAGGGAGAATCTGGAACGTTTTCCGGGTCAACATTGAAACGTCAATTTCCTTTTGATTTTTCACCATCCTTTTGACTCTCTTAATTGTCCGGGGGTGAATTTATTGTTGGGGGTGGACATAAGGCTTCTAATATGCCTATATAAGAAGCTGGTGGTGAAGGGAATAATCATCTAACATTTTTCTTTGAATCCATGTTTTTCTTTCATCCATTGTATTTCTTTCAATTGTAATTTCCTGCTTTCAATTTGTAATCGCATCATCATGTTTTCCCATGTAAGTTTTCCTTTCACATTTATTATTTTAATAAAATTTATTCTTCTTCTTCACTTTTTATTTTCCTTTTCTTTCACACGTTGATACCGTTGAATCATGGTGTGAAATTATTCACACCAACACTTGTGATTTCAATCACACAACTGTGGAGTGTTCGTTCGTTTAATAATTGTCTTCTTCTTCAATTCTGCCCCCCGTAAGTCTACACCTCGCTTCCATTGGTAGAATAGCATCAATGGAGGGCTATCCTCTTAAGGGTTGATCCAAGGGAGTAGCAAGGTCATGGATTGAATGTTATTTCATGTACTTAATATTTAAATCTATTCTTTATTTTGGGATTTCCATTTGATGAGTTACATTCTTTCTCATCTTTACCAACTTTAACGATGACACATTTTGAGTGCTAGTACGATCTATTTCCTTTAAGTTCTCATTAAAGTGATCCTTAAAGTGAATTAGTGATTAGCCTTGGAATTGTGTAGGGATTAAATTGGTGAATGATTTGGAAGAATTATCTCATTGTTTGGATATGTCTTGAATTAATGACATGAAATTTTCTATGAAATGAAATTCATCCAATCCACCCCAAGAAAAACACTAAGATCAACCCACCATCAATAATTTTTTAGTTCACATCATTTTTTATTATATCTTAGTTAAATTATATCTTTAGTTCTTCAATTAAAATCTACCTCAAAGTTGGAAACTTCATAGCCAATCCATCAATAAATCATAGCGTCTCAAGGTTACTTCTACGGTCCCTGTGGATTCGATCCCTACTTGTACTCCAACGACCGATTTTACCAGTAGGGTAAATTTGGGTGCAACCAAATTTTGGCGCAATAGCGTCTCAAGGTTATTTCTCACCTATATTTCTCTTTTCTTTTCCCCTTTCTATTTTCGTGTGCCCAAAAAAATAAAAATCCAAATTTCATTAAACTACAATGGAGTATCGTCAACAATATACCTTCAAAAACTCAAGATTTAATCAGTTAGAAAATCCACATTAGGAATCTCCAACCTTTTTTAATCAACACTTGAATGATTACCACACACCTTATAACATGAACAATCAATGGGATGTTGAATGTTTAAAAGATAAATTTCCATACCTATCAAGAATGATTGAAAAGATATATAATGAAGAAGTCCATGATGTACAAACATCTATCAATCCTAATCCTGAAACAATTCTTCAAAAATTGTGTGAAAAAATGGAAAAAATGAATTCAAATGTATCAAGTTTTAGACAAGAACTACAAAGCATTAAAACTTGTTGGACCCCATTCCCACTCAAACCATCCCATCCTCAATATTTATAGAAGAATCTTGTCTCCCAGAAAACTCACATGAATTTATTGAAGAACCAACCATTGAATTTGGGATAGTTAAAGATAATCAAGGAATTGATGTTGGGTGCTTAAATACAGAGGAAATTAATTTTTTGGATTCACAAGGGGAAAATTTGTCTTCATGGATTGAGTGTTCAGAATATTGCTCAAATAACATTTTTTTAGAATCACCAATCATTGAACCATTGGGAGATATAACGAATATTGAGTCTACACCCACTCATGAAATTCAAATGGGAACTTTTGGGGATGAATCATATTTTAAAACAGAACCAATTCATTCTAATCTTTTGGGAGAAGAAACTGGCTTTCATTCAAATTTCCAATCTTTAATAGGAAATTGCAATCGACCAGAACTCAAAATCATTATCCTTCTTTCACCAGACAAGAATTCCATCATAGGTGATAAAAAAGACCTTTCAGTTTTAGTTCATTCATATAATGAAGCCAATAATTGTGGAATGGTCATTGATGTCTTAGGAAAGAATATAAGTTCAAATCGATCAACCATTTCAGATATTCCTTGGATTTTACCAATCATTGTGGAAAATAGGATTTTACATGAAACAAATTTCAAAAAAATATTCAATCTCAATCTTATTGAAGTGGAAAAGATGGGTTAATTAATATTCTAAAAGTTGGAATTGGATAAGTTGGGGGGTAAAAGTCGATCCAACGACGTTAAACAAAAGCGCTGCATGGGAGGAAACCCATGGTTTTCATGTTTTCTAATCATTTTGAATCATTTTATTTTTCATATAATAAATTAGCATAAACTGTTGAACTGTTCTTCTTTTATGAGTAAGGATGGTTATGAAAGGGGAGCGCCATATTCATCCGTGTCACGTGGTGTGATCTCTGAGTAATACCTTACCCAGAAAATATAAAGAAGACAATGTATCATCAGTTTATTTTATTTTGTTTTATTTTTATGTTTTTATAGGTTTAAAAAAATAAAAGGACAAGTTGTAAGCCATAAGGAAAATCCATTCACCACCATCCAAGCCACTGAGACTCAAATCCAGGATTGAAGGGAGACTATGGCATGCGCTATCATCATCAACCACCAGGTGACTTCATTCCATGATTTTCATTTTAAATTTCTTCTTTGAACTCCTCTCCTACCCCCTTCTAGATTTTATTTTCTTTAAACACTGGGGACAATGTTATTCTAAGTTGGGGGGGATAAAAAATGATTTTTTTTTTCAATAAGAACATGCATGAAACGTAAAAATTACATTAACCTTGAACATGATAACACACATTGCAAACTCTGAAATTGGATATCAAATAATTTTGTATGCCTTGATTCTGATTTTAATGCAAGTTTAAGTCCATGAGCATAGTTTTTGGAAAGTGCGGTTGTCTGATGTAATTTTTCAAAGTTTACATTTTAATCCTCTTAATAAAAATGCCACAATCCACGTCTACTGGATCGTGGGTGTAAATTTGAGTTCTTCGGTCCCTTTAATTATAGCATAGGGTTCTGGGGTAACTTTTAGTTTAATTTGAATATCCCAAAAAAAAAACAAAAACAAAACAAAAAAGAATGACCACATAGAGCAATGTTTTGTCCAAATGTGTGGCGTCCGACACTTGGGGATCATGACTCCATAGTTTTCTTCCCCAGAGTTAGGCTTTATATCTCTATTGTAGAGCATGAAATTGACAATATGTGTGGCGTCCGGCACTTGGGGATCGTGACTCCATAGTTGTCTTGCCCAGAGTTAGTCTTTTCATATCTTTTGTGGTTAAAAAAATAAAATAAAAAAAATAAAAAAAATGGATACTCATCTTAAGGTTTAATGTGATTCCCACCTAGCGCTTCCATTTTTTCCACTTGAACAATAAAATGGGCCCCATATCTTTTATGATGCACAACACTTTATCATGCTTAATTGGAATTGGACGAAATGTGGCAATGAATTTGAACAAAGGAATGGGCTTGGGCTTGGAATATTCTTATGGACCTAGCTTGTTTTAAATGATTTTGATGGGTTCCGTAATTTTTTTGGTATGAGGTCTTTTTAGTGAGAAATGTGTATTTAAATGTTTTTGGAGAAGGGGATTTGGATTTCATATTTATAATTTATTTTGCTCGGGACTAGCAAAACCCAAGTTGGGGGTGTGATTAGTCATTGAAAGTGGCTAATTTTCATTGTTAAGATCTTAATATTAATTTTTTTAAAAGTTCATAAACATCAATTTTAGTCCAATTCAGAAATTGAACTTCATTTCCAATCATTGTGCAATTAATGCTTAAAATTTCAATTTGGGCCCACTCAATAATTTGCTTGTGGAAATTTCAATATTCATCATTTTAATTTGACATTTTGGGATATTATTTATCACTTGTATTGGAACATTTTATCTTTTAGGTCCGTTGGATGAATCCCAAAGGAAGATGGTGAATATTGTGCCTGAAGGCAGAAACATGCTGGAAAAAGCATAATAGGCCTAAGGCCCATCAAACAAATGTGGGGCCCAGAAACCAAGCCCATTGAAGCTCAAATTTAAATAGTAGAAATATACAAATATGAAGATCATTTTATTCAACTGTGGCCGGAGCTAATTCTGATGTTTTCATGGTGATAAAGGTATCTGAAGTTGAGATTTAAATGGTGGACTCGTCATTAATGCACAGAAATTCGTCCCACCATTTCGACCATAAAATTCAAAAGGCTGAGAAAAATGTCCTAAAATTTTGAGATAATATAGAAGACACATGGACGAAGATATTTGATATTTATGACACCTTCGGATTCGGCCATATGAAGTGTCAAACGCACACGTAAAAATGGAGGACGAATCTGGACAGTTTTCCGGGTCAACTTTGAAACGTCAATTTCCTTTTGAATTTTCACCCTCCTTTTGACTCTCTTAATTGTCGGGGGTGAATTTATTGTTGGTGGTGGACATAAGGATCCTAATATGCTTATATAAGGAGCTGGTGGTGAAATGAATAATCATCTAACATTTTTCTTTGAATCCATGTTTTTCTTTCATCCATTGTATTTTTTTCAATTGTAATTTCCTGCTTTCAATTTGTAATCACATCATCAAGTTTTCCCATTAAGTTTTTCTTTCACGTTTATTATTTTAATAAAATTTCTTCTTCTTCTTCACTTTTTATTTTCCTTTTCTTTCACACGTTGATACCGTTGAATCATGGTGTGAAATTATTCACACCAACACTTGTGATTTCAATCACACAACGGTGGAGTGTTCGTTCTTTTAATAATTTTCTTCTTCCTCAATTCCGCCCCCGTAAGTCTACATCCCATTTCCATTGGTAGAATAGCATCAATGGAGGGCTAACCTCTTAAGGGTTGATTCAAGGGAGTAGCAAGGTCATGGATTGATTGTTATTTTATGTATTTAATATTTAAATCTATTCGTTATTTTAGGATTTCCATTTGATGAGTTACATTCTTTCTCATCTTTGCCAACTTTAACGATGGCACATTTTGAGTGCTAGTACGATATATTTCATTTGAGTGCTCATTAATGTGATCCGTAAAGTGAATTAGTGATTAGCATTGGAATTGTGTTGGGATTAAATTGGTGAATTATTTGGAAGAATTATCTCATTGTTTGGATATGTCTTGAATTAATGACATGAAATTTTCTAAGAAAACAAATTCATCCAATCCACCCCAAGCAAAACCCTAAGACCAACCCACCATAAATAATTTTTTAGTTCACATAATTTTTTATTATATCTTAGTTAAATTATATCTTTAGTTCTTCAATTAAAATCTACCTCAAAGTTGGACACTTTATAGCCAATCCATCAATAAATCATAGCGTCTCAAGGTTACTTCTTCGGTCCATGTGGATTTGATCCCTACTTGTACTCCAACGACCGATTTTACCAGTAGGGTAAATTTGGGTGCAACCACATACTATATACCATGTCTCAACTCTAACAAGGCATTTTATCAATGATAACATAGTGTAGTAGAGCTGACCAGCAACACCAATAAAGAACTATAGTAATGAAAACATAACTGACATAAAACTATTATAGCTTGGAGATTTCTGAGAGTATCACAATAGATCCATGTACATTATGCCATTTTTTAATGTTGCAAAATTTACTTACTATGCTGTTGGTGGTACTATTTCACCGTATGATTTATAGGTTCATTTCTGGATGGGGTTTTATTCTGTGATTCTACCTTGTAATTTATTCTCTAGATTTTATTGGAGTTGTTATTCCTTTATATGGATATAGAAATTATTCATGAACAACATTAATCATTATGTCCCATGTTCTTATTATTATTTGTTTTATGATTTTCTCTTTTATACTATTATTTATTAGAAAACTAAATGTTATTTCTCTTACATTTTTACAACAAAATTATAATTATTTTCATTATGGAGAGATTCTAGAGTAATTGAAAAGGTATAAACATCTAGAGGGTGGGGTTTTATGGATTTGAATAATTTTTCATTGCTCCAAACATAACTTGAGTCCAACAATATACAAATATAAAAACTACTTCTTGGGATCTTTACCCTTCAACCTCACTACACTAACTCAATTACTTCTTGATACCATTTCGTCGAGCTCATTTCATGGGAATACAAAATGTGGGTCTACTAAACTATATGGTTAAGGGGATGACACCAATGTTTCGGCTCAAATATGGGGAAATGATATATGATATAATTTATAAATGAATCATGACAAAAATATATTAACATTTAGATCAACTCCATTAAAACCCTCAATAGATAATTAGGTGACACACATAGGTTGAAATATAGAAATATGAATGTGACAAACGACCAAAAAATAAATAAATTATACAATGAATGTAAAAGGATGAGTTAAATTGACATATGACATCATAATAAGTGAATGAGGAAATTTGATACACCATCCTTGTTGTTTCTAAATAGTAAATATGGTGAAATTAAAAATAATAACAAATTAAACAATGATAATAGAGAATATATAAACTATCTATCTAGTGGGTGATTGGAAAATCAAGTGATAATGTAAGAGTATCCCTTCTAATTCAGGGCCTTTTTATTATTTATAAGTTCCATTTAAGATTGGATAACAAACACTTGGGTTTTACTCGTTTATCTATCTTATAGAGTTTACCAAAATATCTTCCACATCATGTCTAAGTTCCTTATTTGAATTTCTATTTTTAAAATCATAATCATCATTATTGCATGAACAAACAAAATTACCTAAATATTGGAATTTTTTAGTGATTTAGATATTTTTTAATTTCCTTTTCAAAAAATAATTATTAGAAACTAAAGAATCCAAATAAACAATTGAATTTTAGAAAACATAAATTCAAAAGTGATTCATTTGATTCCAATAAAAGACACAACATATCCAATAACTGACTCAAATAAAAAAAATTATTCTAACTGAAAAAAACAAACAATAATTATTTCATACTGTCATGCACATTTTTTACGATCCATTTAAAATATAGATCATCGTTCAATTCATACTTGCCTTTTTTTCTCATTTCAAATTCAATTATTGTTCAATATATTTCAATTTTTCCCATCTATTTTATATCAATATTAACTCATGGTTCAAATATCATGCACAACCCCTCTCATGATATCAATTCTATGCTCTAATTATTTTTTAGTATCGAGTTTTTTTCAGATTAATTTTTTTCTCAACTTCATTTCTATTCCCCTACCATCATTCCTAGATAAAAATACAAGATAATATTTATATAAAATAATTAGACATTGATTACCAAATGTTGATTTAAAAATTAAATGGACCTCTATCCTCATGGATTTTTACTAGTCTCATTAAATTTTCATTTTATTTTATCTTCTGAAATGTTTAGATAATATTTTGAAGAAAAAAAGGAATGTAACAATGATGAGTAACTATGAAACAAAAAATTGGGCATCACCAGTGGACCAGTGAGAAAAAAAACCTTTGGTTAATTAGTAGAATACATTGGATGGATGAAAATTATAGGAGATATAATTTATATCTCTTTATTATGTGTGTCTCTCTTTATCTTTTTATTTCATTCATGGAATCCCTTCTATATAGTTTTTTCCCACATTGAAAGAAAATTATATGCTTCTAAATTTTTGATGGACATTTCATTCCCAAACTGGACTCCATCACGATTCTCAATATTTCTCATCTCCATCATAAATAATTTAGTAAGTTCATTTTATACCAATTATCAGAAATTTTTTTGGCCCCGTTAACACACAAAAATACACAATATAACTACTCGATTGAAATAATGTCGCATACCTTCATTATAATTATGGGGAATCTCATTATACCGTTTAATTATATTGTTTAATAATTTATTATACTTCCACCTATAATCTACATTCATTTTATAGATACTTATTATATACCCACCTATTTGTAGATGTTTACCAATTCAGATATTATTATGACGTGTTATTTTACTCTAATCAATTGCCCAGCCAAACGGTCATTCAGTTTTGATGATGAAAAATACTTCCAACATTATAATTTTTGATACCAATTAAACCAATCCACAACCACCCAAACATGTCATTTGTGCTATTGATACTAGATGAAATTCTAATATTTTTTATACCCACATTGTACACAACATGAAGTGTCTGGATTCTACTAGAAAGGGATTCCAGTGATCATGGAGCCATGGAAGAAGCATATTTGGGATGAGGATCACTACTCATATTCAACACAACTAAATTCTTGATAATGACATGAGTTATTATTCTAATAGACTCAATAACCATACCTAAAGGAAACTTGCAGTAAATTTTTTGAAATAAGAAATACCACTCATCTTCTGGAAAGCCACATTCTGGAAAACAGGAAGAGAATTTATTCTAGATGACATAAATTCCATTCCCTGAAGATCCAAATAAATAAATTCATTTGAATGAATATGCTCATTAATATTATACATTTGTATATTATTGATAGAATGAAATGATTTTATGATACAAGATTTGATGTCCTTACCGTCAGAATCCACAGAAGCATAATGTTCAGATTGGGGATCACTAACACACCTTTTATATGTCTAGGAGGGAATCTAATGGATTATCATAGCTCTCCTAGTTCCCCAGTAAACATCCCATTCATTTCCTAAAATTTTTATCCAATTAGATGTAGTGAAATGTTAGGTTTTACACCATCAGGTCACTATCCCTTGAGTACTGACCCCTTCTTGTTATATAGCTTTAAAAACTTCCACTATCGGTGGCTCGAGTGAATTCCCAACAACTCCTCTTTGTTCCGCTTCCATATTCTGTCATTCTTTCCCACCACCCTCCACCTGATCATCATTTCTAGGAACACCACCATTACGTAATGCACATCCTCCTTAATCATCATATTTCTTGCATGAAGAAACACATTTTGGAACCAGAAGATAAATACATTTATGTTAGGAAATGAGAAGTTTTTTTATCAATGGCCATATCTTTAGAATTTAATAATCCATGTGTGAGGATATAATAATTGATACATGGATTATATACCGCAATATGCCATCCTTGGATAACGTGAAATCCAAAAGCTACTTGTTTCTATTCTTTATACAAAGATCATTGGACATAGTGTGAATATTGAAAGGAACAAGTAGAAGATGTGAATATATATGTGGATAAATCGTTCTACCAAACCCAAAATCACATTTTATGCCTTTATGTAACATTAATTTACATTCATTGTATCACTGTGTAGAAAACCAGGTCCCATGATTTCCCCAAGCACCACCTTTACAAAAAATTTCCATGAATGTGGTTGAACATTATAGGAGGGATAAATTTGAAAGAGATGGTAATGCAATATACCCTTGGGCATGAAATCATAAATCATAGCTAGATACTCACCCTCTAGGAAGTACCTAATGAGTTTAATGAGATGTGGATAGGTAATCTTCAATTGATTGTTACTCTCCACCAACAAAAATAATGAATAATGTTCCATGAAAGATCAAATAGGCACTCTAAAAAATGACTCCCCATTAGGTCATTGGTTCCCATTATGAATTCCTAGTTAATCCACTATACATAAGTATCCGTAAACATGCTGGGATATATGGTAGTGAGGGATTTATCATGGATCCCAGCATTGAGCATTGATCCAAACATGCCCTTTTGGAGCACACTGTCACAGTGGATGTTCCTAGAGACATCCCTAAGGCTCAAAAATGTGAATTTATTCATGTCAGGAAACAAGATATATCCCGAACATATAGGAGTTTCCACATGTGATCTATAGAGGTCCTACTGGTTCTAGAACACATATTTTGAGAAGGGCTTATGTGGAAAAGTCTCTACGGTTTAGTTGTAGAAATGAAGAAAAAGTTCATGTCGACACAAGTTATTTTGAATAATCCTATTGATTTTTTTGACCCAATTTGAGAATGTGGTGACTTTGTTATTGATATGGGAGGAAATCAAATGAACATAAAATTAATAAATGATGTATTTTTTTCTATAATGGAATGGTTTCATGGATTTATGTAATATGATAAATGAAACTAAAATAGAGAGAGATAATGAGGTAAAAATGTGTTAATGGTGCCAAAACATAATGATGGAAAAACATGTCTAAAGAATAATTATTAATATAGGTGCATGGATCTGTTGAAAACATTAAATTAATAAAAATATGGAAATTTTTTTAATAAATAACAAAATTAAAATATTTAAAACCCTCAAAATTTTTAATAATGTTATTTATTTACACATTTTCTTAAAATCAATATTAATATTTTAATATGATAAAATTATTTAGAAATATTTTAACTATTCTAAATTACTCAACATTTTCATATAATATATCTATTCCATTAATTTTATCTTTTTTATAAAATACCTTGAGAAATATATTAAAATTGTCGAAATATATTATTAAATATTTTTAGTTAATTTATTAGATATTCATTATTTTTTTCTTTCAATGTTTTTAATTATAGAATAAAATGAATACCAAATGTATAATAACTAATTTGAATACTGAAAAATAAATAATTTAACAATGAAAATACATTCCATGAATATTTAAAAAAACTAGTAAATAAAAAATTAATTTTATATAAAAATAATATTTTATAAAACGTTGAATAATATAAGATAAAGTGTTAAAATTTTAATATAGCCAAGTAGAGTATTTAAAATTTAAGTGAATTGGATATAAAATTTTTTATAATAGATTATTGATGGTGTGTTTAATGAATAAATATTAACATTATAGGTTTTTTATATATTTCATTTATTACAAATATTCTCTATAGATATCATGTTTCTCTAGTTCCTCAATCAAATTAATTTCTTATTTAACATCTTTCATTATTTTTTTTGAGAAATTTTATATATAGTAATATACTCATTTTATTATATATTTTATTTTCCAAATAATATTGTCATATTATTTCATTTTATTAATATTTACCGCATTAAATTAACTTATTCCATTTACTAAGAATTGATTAATATTCCTAAAATATATAAACAATATATTTCAAAATTATGATATCTCTCATCATTATAATATAACCAGTCAAATCATATTACAATTAATAATGATTCTGTTCAGTTAATAATTTTTTTGCATTACTAATTAAATATTAGTTAATACAATGTAATCAATTTAACACATTTTTTTATATTTTGATAATTTTAATAATTTTTAATAATGTTTTTTTCATTTTGATGCTCTATTTATTAAATAAATATGATAATATATACAAATACTTTTTTAAATTCATTAAAAATTTACTAATATAAAATTTATGAATTTATTTTAAAATAAAAAATAAATGAATTATTCTTTATTAACAAATTAATAAGAATTAATTTAACTGTATTTGAATTTATAATTCATCTATAATTCTGATATAATTGGATAAATTTAGTTTTATTATAATACAAAGAAAAAAATTGTGGTAGCCTCTAATATCATTGACACACTAGCTGCATGGGCAATGGAGGATTCATGAAAGATGTTCGAGGAAATGCCTGCATCAGTTGAACCATGTTCAACTATAGGTGATTTTTGTAGTTTCCCTAGGTGTATTACTAATCCATGGTAATACAACCTTTACTATTGTGAATCAAATTATATCCTAGGAAGTGTTTCATGATCACAGATTGAAACATTATCATGTCTCCAGGACCTCACCATGACTTCATCCCCTTTTACCCATCACACATAGCTTACCACTTAATTTATCTCAATGAGATAACTAAACCCTGTTATGGATATGACTCTAAATACTAAAAATATAATCCTTCACAAAATTGAGGACCTGGTGGATTAATCCCATATTCATTTTTCTTAAAATACAACCCACCGTGTAAATGATTTCTACATTACATACATACTAGTGTGACCAATATTTTTCCATATACATAATTGTAATTTAGGAGTGTAAGATGATACGTATACATTGTTCACTATACATGTCAATGTCAGAAAAAAATTATGAAGTGATTTAAATGTAGAAAGTGACTTTCACTAGTTATTAAATATTATGTGAGATGTGCATTTGATATCTAAATTTTGATTTATAAATTAATTACATACATGATTTTAATAAGGAAACAGACGAGTTGGTTGATGGTGCCATCAGATTTCAATATCTATGTAAATCTAATCTATTAAATACACAACCTATTTAAATTTAGTGAGGGGGTTGTGATGCCTACATATATATAACATGCATTGATATTCACCATATAAAGGTGTTACGATGATGTGTAAGGATACATTGAAATTTTAATTGCATACAATGGTAGTTACATTCACTGTAGAGAATTAATAAAGAATATTTTTAAACTATATAAACATTAGTTAAGCTGATATGGTCAATTCTGTTTAAAAACGCAGTATATCAATTCATGTTAATATGATTGATATCACGCAGTTCAATTGGATTTATTATTATGGTTGATCATTGAGGTGTTCTGGTGGTCAATCCAGATTAATATTTGCAGTACATAAATTTATACAATTGATACGATAGGATATAAACTATGTTCTAGAAATAGTATGTTTTGATTAACTGAATTATGATGATTCAAGGTATCAGGCTCTCAGATGAAAAATAAATATCACATTGCTTATCGTGATGTACACATGTTTTTCAATAAGGGAGGAAAACAAAAAAAATTATTTATATTCATGTTGAATTCATGTGATTATCACGGATAATGAAAAATAATACATCACCAACCCATATTTATTTATTTATAACTGTTCTAATGACAATTTTGGAAATTTGGTCTACTTGTGAGAAATGGTGAGTTGTGAGGTGTCATATGTAGTCCCAGAGTATTTCCTTGAATAATGTAGATGTGGTGAGGTTTTAAATAAATTTATATGAAGCCATAGTTCAGGAGATAATAGATCTATAGTAATTTGAATAACCTGCAAGAATAAATTTGTGAATTTGTAGGACATTCAATAATAGGTTTAAATGAATAAATATTCAATCCACCTAGATATTTGATGACCCAGAATAATTAGATCCTAAAATATTTGATGTAATATTAAATGTGAAATAATATTCTATAATATATGAGAATACTATTAATTATATTATTGTGAATATATATTTTTTTTGGTATTGATAATGATTTAGAGAATATAAAGAACTAACATAAATGTTGAGAGAAATTTTTGAGAGCCTAATTTAACTATATACGGAATATAAGGAGTTGAAACTAGGAGAAATTTTTTTATTATGGACCAAAATATTATTAAAAATTGTGAACAGTAAAATAAAACAATATCTATTTGAAGTTTTAATAAAAACAGTTCTATTTCAGGAAACATTTTAAAATATTATATAATTATTACATGTACATGCTTTTTTATCGAGTATAATCATGTAGGTAGATCAATTTCACAAGTAGAATATATGAATCCATGTGTGTAAAAAGATATTTATTTTATCATCATAAAGTTGGAGATGAATATTGTGAATGTGGTGAATTAGTAATTAATGTCTTGCAATTGGGGTGTCTAACAAATCATCAATGAATTTTGATTTGGGTGCTTGACCAATTGTTGGAGAATTGTAACTATGTTGTCTAATCACCTATGTATAACAAACATGTAATGCAGTATATATTTATACAGATCATTGTAAATATCATTAATTGTTCTCTCTTATTATCCATGCATACATGTTGAGGTTTTGAGTTATTATTAAGATTATCATCAAACATTAATAGGTTTAAGAGTTCGAATTTATGAGAATATGACATTATCAAAGTAGTCCACTAATTCACCCACCCCAAGTGGCCATCCAATATGGGGTACATCAAATAACCTACAAAAGATTCTATTTAATTACAATTAAATTAATGAAAAGGTAAATTGTGTATAAGGCCTCTTCCTTAAACTTTTCATATTCTTGGGATAAGTCAATAATTGAATTTAATTCACATTTAATATCTTTTCAAGTTTAGAGTTTTATAGAATTAGGTCATAACTGATGCATAAATACTTGAATATTACAAGTAAAAATATCTACTCACTATCCATTTTTTCATATAACATAAACTCTTAAAAAACATGGCTTTATTTCATGATTTAACGAAATAACTTTTCCATGAATCCATCATTAACTCTATTCTTCCTTATGTCTTGGTAAAAAAATTTAAAAACATTTGATGAGCTTAAAAGGCTCAGATATGGATACATAATTAATGAGAATTATTAGTCTTTTGAAAACATGTAATCCATTAAAACTATATCATAAAGTAATATGTTTCACCTTTAAGAAATAAAAAAATCACTTCACTGAATATATGCTCAATTTTTACCCTTTTGTAACCAAATTATTTCCATAAATCCCACAAAATGAAAAATATAGCATATAAAGGAAACATAGGATATAAATATACTTAAATTAAATATACATAGTGTGAACTTACACACATACCACAAAATTGAATAGCCATACATAAGACTCTCATACCCAATGCATTAAAAGTTTTAACGTAACCACCCATCCTTGGTTTATCACTGAACCACCCATCATTTGGTTTATCACATTACCACTATTCATTGGATTATCATGAAACCACCTATCAAATGTACTTGTACCGTTAAAACTAATAACATGTAAAATATTAAAAATACCAACATTTCGCTAACAACATTTCATTTGCAACCATTAGAAAGAATTTCAAGATATTGAAATATTCAATCCATTAAAAAAATTCTATTGCAAAACACCCAAAAATTGAATAATTTATTGGTTTTCCATTTTAAAACATTATAGCATATAGAGGAAGAAAAATATAAAATAATGGATAGGGTGGTGGAGATGTGGTTATCACCGTATATGTAAAAACATTCCTTTTGTAATTTATAAAAACATTTCAATGAAAATAGAATCTCATAGAATGAAATTAAAATTAAAAGATGTCTATTATACACTGTATAAAATAAGGTGTTGTATGTTATCAAAATATTTCTCAATGAAAAAATATTAAGGCAATGTCCATTACCTTGAGTCATAATTCTCTCATTGGTTATTTATATTCCTGAATAAGAAACTTGGGATAATTTCTACATTCTTCAGAACCTTTTTCATGATTATTATTCCTTTTATACAACTTATTACCATTTAATAAAAATTACATAATTTTAAATGTTATTATTTGTTGTTTTGTCGATATTCAGTAATTGGGTAAAAAATGAACATTTGTTTCTAGAAATTTTACATGTAGTCAGATTGACATAAAATACAAAATGATATTCATGATTTAAAAATCATAAAAATATCCAGTATATATTTATTTTTTAATGTCCATATAATTTGGAGAAATGAAATTAAATTCACTGTTTTGGAAGACGATAGGTCGTATGTAGGGACGAACCATACATTAATTTATTTTTCATATTAAAAGAATAATAATATAATGATATAAAAGAATTTTATAATATTCTTATTATATTTATGTAAGGTATGTCTCATAGGTTTAATAAAACAATCACTTATATGGTCCATGTATAGCATTAACGAGTCATATAACATTGATGGGGCAGTTGTCCAGCCATCCTCAAATGTAATTATCATATTTATACATCATTTATAGATTAGAGGTATTTAGTAAATAAATAATATGGATTAATATATTCAATATAAATATAATATATATCATATTTAGATATAGTTCCATCATAATGGACACCATGAGAGGTGTTAGGGTAAGATAGAACAATCATCATTTCGTAAGGTAGTAATTCTCTATACACAGAAATTGTATTTTTCCTATCAATCAGATGGCAGTGTGTGTAAGTGTAGCTCAATTCCTTCTCATTAAAAAATACGAGTACATTGGGGATAATGTTTTTGTTGTGTAATAAAATAATACAAATATATTAGGGAGTGGATAAGGAAGATAAAGGAAATGAACTTGAGAGAAGATGTTACCTCTAAATTAGGAAACATTTTTTTTATTTCAGGAAAAAGGGTTTCTTGAATTGCCTTTTGCCAATGGTATGGATTATAGGAGGACAGTAGTGAAGTTGGGAGATTATTTGAATTGAATTTGGTTAATCCAATGGAGTTGTGATGTGTGAGAAAATGGGTAGAGGTGGTGAATTTTTATAATATAGATGAGGTTCTCTTTAGGAATGTCTTGAAATATAAATTTATTTTAATATATATTTTGATTAAAAATGAGACCAAATATTGTAAGTTATAATTTATGATGAATATAAATCCTAATAAAATCATCCAAAAATGATTATATAGGTTTTGGAAAATTTTTAATCTTTATCATCTTTATTTAACCATTTTTTACTCTTACCGTTTTATCAAGAATTTAACACTTTGAGAATAAAACTAGTTAACAAAAATTAGAAAATGAGTAATGAAGGAGTCATTAATAAAATTTTATACATTTCAAATTTTTTTTCAAATTATTAATTTATTGGAATTTTATAATATTTTAAAAAATATTTTATATTTTAAAACATGTTTCTGGTCAATTTTTACAGAATACATATCATGACTTTTTAAAAATCCAAAAAAACATGATTATTTTCAAAAAAATCCATTAATACAAATCTAAAATGTTGTATCCGACCATTAAATATTTGTATGGCATCAAATTAATCAAATTACAGTAATTGTAATATTTATAATATTATTTATTCGAATCCTTTATTAATGAAGAAATCATTGCATCATCATTTTGTCATAATTATATTTATTTATATAATTTCTAAAATTTATAAATAAAATATCATTAATTTGATAATCATTTTATATTACTAATTACTGTTTATAGTTGAATTGATTACTTATATAACTCTATATAAATAGTGTTTTACTAATAAATACATGTTTATGTTATTTTTCCCTATTCATTAAACAAAAAATTATAAAATATCATTTTCACACCCATGGGTCTCCCAAATTCAAAAAGATGGTCCTATGGATGATCCTAGTCAGAAATATCTCATCCAATTGGATTATGACACGTTTTATGGTTGTTTTAAATTGTTATAATATTATTTTTTTACCCTTATTTTCCCAATTTAACCTTTATCAATTGTAAATAAAAACTATGTTCTGAAGTTACTATTGAGAATGTCTAAAATTAAAAAGTTCTTATATCTAATTCCATATATGGAAAAAGTTTTTCCAAATTTATAAAAAATTGGCAGAAATTAATTTAAAATAAATTTTTGTTTTTCAAATCTAGAAAACCTATTTTTAAGACGTAAGAACTACCAAAATAAGGACATGTGTTTATATCCAATTTCACAGTGAAATTAATTTCTATTTCCATCATTTGATTAAATGATAAATATTATTATATTTATACTTTAAAACCAATAAATAATATTCTATAACCATTAAAATTATCTTGATGGGAAAAAGTGGATTTAAATTAAAAGATTAGTGTATTTTTAATATTCATCAAAACATGATAGTTATCATAATGATATAAAAATTCATCCAATATAAATTATGATGTCCCACTTCTAAATAAGGCGTTCATTTTGTCAATTAGAACATATTAATTTTTCAAAAACTAAATATAAAAAAGGTACCCCATCAAAAGGTGGTAAAAATGCATTTTTAGAAAAATATATCTTTTATCTGAAAAATTAAATTTTTTCTTATATAATATATATTAAAAAATATAACATTAATTTAAAACATTGCATTTAATATATAAAATATATTTTTTAATAAATAGAAATTCATAAACTGTGATATGGATTTATAAACATTGTTATTCTCTTTTGAATATGTTTTTATAAAAATACATTGTTTATTTTCAATTTTTATTAATTTCAATTTATAAAAAATATGATAACAATTGAATCATTATTCAATCATGTGTAAAAAATATTTCAAAATATTGCAGATACTATTCATTTCCTTCATTCCAATAGATAAGAATTAAATACAATTTAAAATAATAATATTTTTATTTTATTTTTTTAACTATAACTCAATGTTGTATGTAACGTAACATTCCAGCGAAACATGTTGTTGTGTGTCAAGTATTCTATAAAAAATGTGTCCCATTTAACGTAAAAATAATATATTATTTATAAATATTAATATAAATGAAAAAATTTTATCTATAAATACATGGGTTGTTACATTATGGGTGACTGGGATGTAGTGAGTGATAGAAGAAATTATTACTTGGGCATAATTTTTGTTAGGAACCATGGGAATTATAAATGTATAGGGAGACTGGTCACATAATAAATCTTAAATATGGTGTTCTTCATGTTAATATATTACCTTTTAAACATTATAATTTCATGAAAATTTGAATTTATAATATGTTCATAATCTTTTTGAATAGGCTTTCATCATATATAAAAAAATCCCATACTGTAGCCCAATAATTTAAGTGCAGAAGATAGATTAATGGTGTTAATGTGAATGGATTAAAAGACATTAATTTTTTTGGGAAGGGTAGATTCCAAATTTTAGTAACAGAAGTGCTTATAGATTTTTTTGACAACGTTGAATACTTCAAAAATGTTGTTTTCAAATATTTTTTCCACCAAGTATAGATGGGAGATTAATATGTTTGCAGAATGCATTAAACATCCATATGGAAAATTATGAATTCCTTTTTATGTCCATTATATTGACTAATTTACAAATGATTTTTCTCATTACTATATGTGTTGTATTCTTGTATTTTGTAAGTCAGATTATTTAGGGGTTCATTAATGATATGTTGGTGTGTAGTAAGGGCTAGAATGATTCCTTATATAATATTTATAATGTTATAAAATTGATTATAGAAAATGTACTATTTTTTAAAATATTATAATATCAATTTATATATAGTTATTTATAAAACTAATTGAATATAATTTCATCTAAAGGGGTTTCGATGGATCCCTATAAACTATGGTTGTTAAATTTTGGTGTGGTGTGAGGAATGTGAAGCATGTTATTGGTTTTTATAGATGACTGGATACTATCAAAAATATATCAATGGTTATGGGTTATTTACATACCCATCACATCATTGACTATAGAGGATAATTTTTAATAAAAAATTCAATCTCCTTCAAAATATTAAATAGATAAAAAAACATCTATTATCCTATATTTATGAATGCCAGATTTTTTGAATGGATTTTTAATGTGATTTCGTTCCATTTGTTAGGGATTTATAGTTGTGTAAATATAATAATGGAGAAATATTTATTATTACATAAATGCCTTATTTGAAACATTCATGGAAAATTGATTTATTAAAAAGGGGATTCAGGTTTTAGTGCCAACAATCTAGCATCAAAAAAAGTAGTTTTGTGGAATATAGATTGGGGAATACATAGATTATTGGATCCCTAATCATTAGTTCTTATACAAAGGGTATTTTTGATTGAATATTAGTTTTGGAATTATATATTTTTGGGATATGATTTTATATTGATTTTCGTGATAGGTAAATTTATTAGTGTCATTGATGATCTATCAAGGGTCACCTGGGTAGCAGATTATATGTACATGGCGATTTTAGAACCCATTTGTGAGGATATTTGTGTTTTGATAGAATATTTAATGTATGATGTTGGTATAAAGGTAGTTATAGATATATTATAGAATAGTTGGGACACAATGAATTGATATTATTTTTAATATTGATTTTGGTTCTATAAGAACATTTTGGTCTTTCTAAATGGATAAATTTTAATTCCCAATTTTCTGAAATATTATAATTCATCCCAATCAAGCGGGGACTAGGGGTACATGAAAAAATATAAATTCTATGAGGGGGGAGGGGGTTTACTTGACTAGAAATATTTTATCATTGATTTATACTTAAGAACAATTATATATTTTCAAAATATAAAAAATCATTTGATGATCCTCATCTATCAACAACTTAACATTCAATGTATTACTTCTTGAACATCATTTTCATGGTATAATTTAATTGAAATGAAAAATATTAATGTGGTAAATAGATTGGTTAAGGTGGTTTCTCCAAAAATTTATGTCATAGTAAGAAAAGTAATACATTAACTAACATATAAATCATTCATAGAATAAATATGTTATCATTACTATTATCATAATTAAAAAAATATTTTGATTATTAGACAACACAAATATGTCATAATATAGAAATTATAAAATGTTAAAATTATTTAAAACCAATGAACATGAAAATGAATGTGGATTGATGAAGGAAATTCTCACATGCTTTCACGACAGCAACATGTAAAAATATGATCCACCCACAGTGTTTTTTCCAACTAGAATTGATGATTGGGAATTTTTTTATATGGTGGTCTTTATGAAACAATTGAGAATCCACTAATATAGGTATTGGGTTCATGAATAATTTATATAGTTCGATATACAAAAAAATAAATTTGGATTTTACTAATTCATGATGAATGTGTATCAAAACAAATATAGACCATGGATATATAATGTACATTGGTATCATGTGGACCCATGCGATATGAAGTAAAACCAAAAGAATATCATTATTATTCATGAAATAAAATAGCCAGATTACAATACATGAAATTAATAAAGGAAAATAGAAACTATCTAGGGATTTGATTGGGGTATACCAGATGGTTGTGATAAAATATTTAATATGAAATATAAAATATCAAATTTTGAATGGAATCATGCTACACACACTCATATTGGGATACAACATCACAAACATGGAAATAAATTAAAACAAGAAATCATAATAAACTTCTTATTGTGCTAGGTTCAAATACCAAAACATGGATGAAGCTCAAATGGTGATCAATATTTCGATGCCTTCCTTCATCTAAGAACATCCCATGATGAACACAAATAATATATACTAGTCCCCATATAATCCCTATATATGGTTAGTGATGATGTTTAAAATATGCTTCAGTGGACTACATGATCCTTGGATATGATCTCCTCTAGGATACTCTCATTCTATCTTAATAGGAAATTAGAAATTATCTTCTTTCCTCATATCTTGAACCAGCGAGGAGACACACTATAAGATCAAGGATTGTCTTATGGTGATATAATGATGGAGGTAAAAGTGGTAGAAAGTTCATAATTGAATGTGGGATGAAGACCATGTGGATAAGAGATATTTAAGGGACAATTTGGAAGGATGGAGAAATTGAGGTAGGTGAATCTATATAAAAATATAAGATATATTTACCTACATTTATGTGGTCCTATTTAACCATTATATTAGGAATAATACCCATACAAGTTCCAGGAAGCACTTATATGTTACCTAGGATACCCATAATGTATCCACATAATTACCCATATTTAATCAAGGTATCTCATATTTGTTCCATTGTTGTACACTTATTCTAGCAAGGTATATCCCGTATTCATTCTATGGAATAAAATAACGTAAGTTATGAGTACCATAATGAAAAACAAAGATTAAGCTTAAAAAATCATTCATTTCACTTACAAATCAATGTATTTCCCTTAAATAATGGTTTATAAAATTCTTTACCCACATTCAATGGGTATGTAATATTTACACAAGTTTCCTTTATACATGGTCAATCTACATAGTATGGAAAACCGGTGAAATCAAAATTTCATGATTTGAAATTTAAAAATTGTTCATTCCATCGGTGAAAGTTCATTTATAAAATGTCAAAAACATTTTTTATTGGAAAAAATACAATTAAATAATGAAATCCAAAAATTTATTCAAACCAATAATTGGAAAAATTATAGTTTATAGAAAAAAAATGAAATGAATTCTTCTAAAATTTAATAAATATCCAAATTTTTCATGAAAATAATTTAAATAAGATGATTTTATGACAACCAAGGTAATTTAAATTGAACTGGATTCATTAGATCTAAAAAATTCAAACACATAGTGATTGAATATCCATAGTCAAACTGTTGGATTTATTCTCCAATATATATTTCATAGTGACACTAACCATCCTAGTTTAAATGAAAATATTAAAAATGAAATATAATTTCTATGTTAATTGATCATAAAGTGAAAATATTATTTGTATAAATATTGAATGTAGTCCTACTTTCACAAAAGACTTATATATTACCAGATGATAAAGGGGGTTCATTAACTAACCCTCTCAGTCAACATTCATCTTTGATTGCTTCAGTTAAAACAATGTAATCAACCATGATGGTGGAATGTGAAAAAAATAGATGGTAAATTACATTTACATAAAAGAGAAACACTATTAGATAATAGTATATAACAAGTGATATATATTATATTATCTACTGTTAAAATATATTCAGAATCAACAAAAACAAAATCATCTTGTATATACAAAAAACAATTACCAAAAAAATACACATATGAGAAAACATATAGACATACCTGATTAACATTTTTATTTTTTACCAATGAGGCTTTATAGGATCCCATAAAATTTCATATGGTACAAGAGGAAAATGAAATTTCTTGATGTGAGAAAATCATGTCATATATAAGGACACCTAATATATTTCCATAAGTAATTTTACTAAGAAAATGATTATTAGAATCACTACTAGTGGATTAGGAAAAGTAAAAGATGAAGTACTGACCTTAGGCAAAGTTAACGGGTTTCAAATTTTATACAAATACATTTTCAAATCCATATTAACGTTTGTATATTGGGATAAGATCAATATAAAAAAAAATATCCCTAGTGATTTTCATACCAAGGACTTTCTTATCTTCCTTTAAATCCTTCATTTCAGTATAATTATACAATTGGTATTCTAACTATTTTTTAACTTCGTGTATTTATAATTAAAATCATGTCATCAATTTATTGGAGTAATGAAAAAAAGAAACATTCATGAATGCTTAAAAATTTTCATGGGTATCATATTTACTTCTAGGAAAAGTAATTTTTATTCAAAAAGGAATTAAATTATTTATACCATTGACTAAATGTTTTCTTAAGGATATTTAATTATTTTTCTAACAGTCATACATGATTTATTTAATTTAAAAGAAAAATTCATCATGTGGTATCATATAAATATATCCATCTTACATACAACAGAAGAAGTTAGTTTGAACATCAAACAATTCAACATGAAAATAATTTCTGGTAGAAAATTATAATAATATTCTAATAGAAGATTTATTAAAAATATGTGAGAAAATATCATTGTAATCAATTCCTTCATGTTTCAAAAATCCATGTGAAATAACTATAGCTTTATATATGACTTTATTTTCATCAGTGTTTTCTCTTTGCCTCATAAAAACACAATTAATACATATAATATTCTATATTTATGGTTTTTTTAACAATAATATTGGTTATATTTTTATGGAGAGAATCCTATTAATATCCTATAGAAGAAAGAAACTACCTAGATTCATTTGACAGAAGAGAATATTTTGAATATTTTGGTTCATCGTTACCTAATAAAAACCAATATTAATTGAAAATTTATATACATAAGTCTTGGTATAAAAAATCGGAGTCATAATTTTTTTTTGTATTATCATGAGTTCGCAAGTAGTCTCTTATGTCACAATCTCTATCAACATCAGAATTATGTTCAATTTCACAAGAAAGTTAAATGTAAATGTGAGCTAGTGTGGGTGCTTTCCTAGATAAAACTCTGATTCAATTAATATTCTTGTCTCTATTCAAACCTCAACAACTACAGGTCTAGATGGATCAAACTACACATGATCAGAAGCCTCATTTGTAATAGAAGAGGCCTCATGGAAAAAAACATGACCGATTATACCTTTATAATAGCAATGCTACTCTAACCAATGCCTTTACCTTTGATACAATGTGGGTATCCCAGAAAGACACACTTCATAGTCCTCATTTGGATTTTATTATTCCACCTATGAGCATAGGTGGAACAAAAAAAATTAATAATTTTCTAAACAAGGGGTGAACAAATCAACATCACTTTTGGGGTTATTAAACTAGTGGCACAATAGTTTTATATATATATCAAATAGAATGAATTAGTATAAACTTATATACATATGTGATTATGAATACTATAATATTAATGAATTATTATCACTCATTCAAAAATATTCTTATTCTTCATATATTCTAGGCCATTCTATTTTGGGGTATTCACATTAGCTTCACGTATAAGAATTTCATCAAGACATCCAAATTTTTTGTAGTCAGTAGACAAATATTGTATTCCATTATCAGTCCTACTAGTTTTATGATTGTTTTTAGTTTCACATTGAAAACTAGAAATCATAATTTTTAAAGTATCGATTGTTTTATATAATTTCATTAGTGTTTAAATCCACACTTTTTGTGAATATAAATCTATAAAGGTCACATATAAGTGCCCCACACTATGGGAAGTAGTTCTACAGGGACCCCAAAAATTAGTATCGGTGTATTCTAAAAATTATTTAGATCTATATGTATACCTCCTAATACAGACACTTTTGGACATAGCAAGAAAAAATTCGTTAGAAAATGGAAGACTATCAAGGTTAAATTTCTTTAAATTCCTTTCATTATTAGTTCATTCATCCCTTTTGAACTAACATTTTGTAATCTAATGTTCTATAATATTGTGTTATATATCATGGGGGAAAAATTTTTATTTAATTATTTAATATGATTCACACCATCTAAATCATATTGATCATTGGTGAGGGTATATATCATAAAATTTATTGGAACATTACAAACATTAAGACTCCCAAAACTAGAACCAAAAAAATAACCATTTTGGTCTAAAAATTCTAGGGATATAATGTTACTTTTCAACTCAGGAACCAATTTAAACTTCAATAGTGTTATGAATATCCTACGATGTAATTAAATATATAAAATACTCTACCCGTGATTCACAAACTCTTTTTATTTCCTAGGTTAACCTCGCAACAATCAATGTCACTATGAATAGTGAATTACTCACAGATAGGACATATATGAAAATTAATTCTAGAATTCAAGATCCATTCAACACTCATTGAATCATAATAGAAATTTTTAAACTTTTCAATATAAAATTATTTTTCAACTGAAAACTAATTGTCACTATTATTAACATTTTTCATAGAATTTCTCCTTAGGGGATAATTATTTATAATTTTAGAAGGTTTTTTTGTAATAGATGCATTTTAGTTGTTTACCCCTACACCAGGTTCGGCTCCTATAAATTCTCTCAACTATCATCTTATCTATCTACTAATTCACAACCCTAACATAAGGCCCCTAATACTCATACATAATAGAACTGTTATTCTTATTTTGATCAAATTTTGACAAAAATGCATATTTATCTTTTACAAGGTTTAATGGATCAAAACCACACATCATTTAATATTTAAATAAATTATATAAACAATTTAGGGAGGTCAATAATAAGATAGCATAATACAAATTATCTGACATAACTACTATGTTATACAAATAAGGATGGATTTTAATAAAATCATTGATTTGAATCCTGAAAAAAGTTCCAGCATGAATACATAACAAATAATATTGCATCTTCTTATGTATCCAGTCTACTAATGTTATTTTCATGTTGGAGTTTTGTGTTTAGTGCATAATTTTAAAGAATTGGATTCATAAACTACCTCATGAATGTCCTTATCATTTAAATACATGATAAATATACTATTTTTCTTTCAATTCACATCTGTAGGGACATAATCATCTATATTAGTTTGGTTTCCACCATTAGAAAGGGTGAAAACAAGCTTCTTAGGTCTGCGTAGGGCATCAAGGACTCCATTATTATCCAAAAATTCATTCATTTTTATCTTTAATATATAAAAAGCATTAACTAAAACAATAGTTTTCTATATAAAATTTCATCAATCTCGTTATTCAATATTATGTGACTATGATACCAATTGTAAGTGCTATGATGATGTGATAGTCTGTATATGCCAAACAATTGTCCAATAATATATGTATTGAATTTATTAATTTTTATGATGTTCGATAAAAAATATATTAAATTTATTCAAGATTATTGATGTGAAAAAAAATAAAATATATATATTGTTCATTTTTCTTTTGTGGGACTATGTGTATGACGAGAACCGAACTAAAAGATCATTATTTCTAATGAAAAAAATACCTCAAATTTATAAGACATGAAAGCAGTAAATACCATAAAAATATCTATGGATCAGATCATGCAAGACCAAATGACAATGAAGACATATTTCATGAATAAATTGGAATAATAATTACTTATCATGATCATTCTATGAACATGAATAGATGCATAAAATATCATATAGTAAGTATTAACTAAAAATATGAAATCATAATTAATATATCAGGGTGATGGGTTCTAATACCAATACTGAGAATAAAATTAAATGGAGATCAATATATTTTTGTCTTCCTTTAAGTGAAGATATCCCATTATGAAAAAAAAGAATTTAAAATTTCTGATGTTAATGATAAAAATTAAAAAAAATTGATTTTTTGAATTCATGAATATTCCTTTTTTGTATCTTATCTCTTGCTTGTTTAAGTATTATTTTCATAAAAAGTTTGATTGGGATCTTCTGGATTTTTTTTATTACACTAATATTTGGTGGTGTTGCCAGTAATTGAGATTATTAATGCTAACATGGCATTTATTTATTGGGATAACCAATATATATGTGGGTTTTCACCCCAATGTAAGATTATAGTTATATGGTTACCTTTATATAGGGGTTTTTTTACCCTTTTGTTTCATTGGTTCTATGAGAATAACATTTACGTGGGGGATGGGATAATATTTTATAGTCTCCAGCTGACAACTAAATGAAGAGGGTAGCCAACGTGTTACCCATATGTAACTAGTTGAGTGGATCACACTAACATACATGAGCACTATCGTACCCTTACACGATGAATGTGTGACTCTTACATAGATGGTGTTGAACCTAACACCGAACTAGTATAATAATTTATATTCATTATTGGTACATACATTTCTGTGAGATTAAATTAATAGTAAAATAGTAGAAATGGATTTAATTGATACTTAAAGATTCACCTTATACATAGATAATGTATGATTGCTGACTTCTGATGGAATTATATTTCTGCACTGCACTTCTCAAAATTTCCCATTCACTACCTTCTTATTATAGGATTGTATTGTGAATTTTTTCCCTTCCTACATTCCTGAATTATTGGAGTTCATGGAAAATTATTTTCCATTCCAAATATTTGTTTAATGTACATTCAATTAAAAAAATTTATTATTCACCTATTGTGTCAGGCATCCATTCATTATTTTCCATTTTCAAAATTATTAATACTGGAATAATTAAAATATTGGTTAGTGAATTTGATGATGTTTTCCATTTTGATAATGTAATTTGATATCATTATCAATGCTATTAAATTATAAATATCTATACTTAATGAAATGGATATAAGTGAGAACACCACCTTGATCACAATAAAACATGTTTTGGATAATTTTTTAGAGGAGGACCATTTTCATTACTTCCAAATTACGTGACAATTATTTTAGTGGAAGAAAGAAAAAATTAGATACAATATTGGATAATTAGTTTAATTTATTATAATATGAATTTATATATTTTATTCTCTTACTCATTTATATTTATATTTAAGACATAATGTATTCATTATTGGGTCTCCTATTTTGGAATAGCTTTTAAAATAAGGCTCTATAATTTATTTTAATATTTTATAAAGAACATTGGACAATTAGTTATTTGTACATTAAAAATGAATATTTTTATATAACTATTTAATATTAGTTGATGATAATTAGGATTATTAAAAATTTATTTTTAATCATATCCTATGATTTTATGGGTCATATCTATGGACTACCACCATTCATCAACTCTCATGCATTGATAACATCTCCTATGAAATCCCACCTCATCATTAATGTAATCAAATCACCATTTTCCATCTATAAGTTGAATACAATGAGGTGTCCATATAATTTTAATTAATGTTTCGTAGTTATTATAATAAATAGTCACTATATCTCAACATGGGACTTGGAAGATAGACAATGGAAATTGTCTTCACATGGGATTATCTTAGATTTTTTACGCATGTTAGTAGTGGATTTATATAATTTTTCACAAAATATATTTATGATCCAAAACATCATTGTATTATATGTATTGTAATTAATTTATTTTTACTTTTTCACATTTTATAATGGTCAACTACATTGAAATTTTTTCCATTAAAATTATGCATTTATTTTTTTTAAATCTGTTATCACTAATTTTGACAATATTTAATTCTACTAAAAATGATTTTTTTCCTATCATTGATAGATATTAATTTTATTTTACTTTTATGTATGTTACTATTTTAACCTTGATAGATTGTATTTTAATGCATGTTATTAATAAATGATGGTTAGATGATGGATTTTGAATTATATACATCAATTAAAATAATTTTTTTCTTTTATTCATCATGTCTAAAATATGGTTACAGAATGTGTTATTTTCTTGGATATTTAAGTCATGATTTTTATTTATAAATATTTCATGAAAAAATAATATTTAATAATTCATTTCAATCATGGATATTCACTATTTAATGTGATTCATAAATAGTATCCTCAAAAATGATAATTGAAGAGGACAAGAATTGAAAAATAATGTTTTTCATTTAATATATTAAATTTTTTTCTACACTATAAAATTCCATTTTTAGAGAACAATTTTACATGTCAAACAACATCACTACGAATTTTTTAATTTTAGGTCCTTAAATACCATTATCTAAAAATCATTCTATAATATTTTTTCTTATATTATACTTGGCTCTGTTTTTAATAACAAAATGTTATTTTTATTTGTTTGACAACCTATTACATCCAGCATCAATTCATGGACAGGGATACTTCTATTTATCAAATTATTAGGTCAATAATATATTATAGTAAATATTTTTATCAACAACATTATATACAATCAAGAAAATTAAAGATATAATTATTATTTATTTATATAGTTATTTTAAATTAATATTATGTTAATTATATGAAATTATGAACATTATGTAATGAAAATAATTTTCTTTATTTTTTACCATTAATATTATCCCTACTAAAGGATTAAAATTATTTTATTTCAATTATCAATAATCATAATTAAGGATTAAATTTTTTCAATCATATCATAATTAATGTTATTAATTAATTACCATAACAATGCTCTTTAAATGTTTTATCATTATTTTTTAACAAATACATTTAAGGATAAATTATTTTGAACTGTTTAAATCAATATATTTAATGGTATAAGTGATAATTTTTTTCCAGATTGAATGTAAAAAATATTTTTATTAGTTTTGTACGGAAAAAGGTGGAAATGTAATTATGCAAAATTCATCAATGACCCAAGAATTTACTCATGACTAGTTATTTATTTCTACAAAATAAAATATTGTCATCTGTTTTAGGTCATCATGACCCCATATATAAAATAGTACACATGTTTTTTATATATTTGAAGACATTTAATCAACTTATCATTAGAAATTTCATTTTTTCTACATAAAAATTATGTAAAAAAATAGGACTAGACCTTGTGGTACATGTCAATACTACCCGAGGATATGAAACAAGTCAAGTGTAAAATATTTCCCCATTTTATATAGAAACCAAAACATGAATTTAAAAATGGGACCATAAGCTAGTGAGAAAACAAGTATGGTCACGGGATATACCATAGTCTTACAGATGTCATTTTTTTAATATTCCAATGTAGGGGACTCACTACTATTAGGTTTTTCACTTTCATATAGATCAAATTTATATTTACATAAACGTGAACTCATAAATATTTTTATCTGGGTTTTGTTATTTAAAATTAATTCAATAACACATTAAATTTGTGATTGAAAAATATGAAATATCTTAGGTGACCTAAATAGGAATTAAATAATATGTCAAATTCTAACAAATTTTTGTAAAAATCTGTTTTTAATTAATATATCAAAGATTAATAATTACAAGAGTACTCATCCTAGAAAAAAAATCAGCCAACCAAACATTAAAATTAAAGGTGAGACCACATATTTCAAAAAATGAATTACTATATTAACCTATCTATTGAAGAAAGATATAATTAAAGAAGAGAAGTTGTTGAAAAGGAGTGGATCTTCAAAACCATCAAACCAATATATTGTACTACCTGATATCGTGCGTGGATCATGTAGATAATGGCAATGAAATATGACTCAAATTTAATAGTTTTCTATCCCCTGTCAATGGAAAGCATTATTCCATGGAAAATTTACTACTCTTCAGCCACCAGTTATTCCTAACGAGCATGAAGAGAATTATGGATGGCCATAATAATGCGTCTATGTGTGTTACAAACAAAAACATGAATACCGATAACACCTCCTATAGATATAGATTCATCAATGTTAATCATAAACATATCCATTGGGGGAAGATTTCAATTTATAATATAATAAGATGAATTTGGTGTCTCATAATGGATCTTGTTACTCTTCCATGTCTCCATCCAAGATTCCAAACGTTCAATCTAGAATAAGGTTGGTCTCAATATATGTTTTATGAAGAAGTTATTTATTCTAACCTAAATAATATATACCTCTATAAAAAGTGATCCCACCATCCATATGGGGATATATGGTTACCAATTTATCAGAATTTATTCTATAATGGTGTCCATATACACCATGTTATATGGTTTAGAATCTCATGATTAATATATGGAATTAACCCAATAGAAAGAGATAATTTAATTATATAGAGACTCTATTTCTTCTATGAATAAGGGACAAATAGGATCATTGGATTCATGATGAAATGTAATTAATTCCATATAAGGCATGGTATCAGAACATATTTCCCACCCAAAATATCGTACCTCTGGTGGATCGCCAAAATGCCACTGAATTTTTTAAAAAACATACTCATACATTATTCTTCACCCATGTTTAACAAAATAACGTGATTTGATTGAGTAAATTAATAATAATTATTTCATCTAGTCAATTATATCTGGACACATATCCTTCATGCATGGAATTCATATAATCATTATTCTATTACCCCCAATGAATAAATCATCCATTATTGTGATACAACTACTGTTTCCTAAATTAATAAAAATGTTTTGAACCATAATATCATCCAAACATGGTATCACTAGTGTGTATTCGATTTTCCCACCTTCATCAACCAACAACATGACCTTTCATATTTTCATCATGCCACCATCTTTAATTATTTAGTACATTCCCCCACAAAGAAGATCATGTGACCCCAACTTGATTCTATAGAAAATGATCTTATGGGAGATAAAACCAATCCACATAAATCTATGTGAGGATAATATTTTTCTTGGAGGATTTGAGTGCACATGGAATCAGGGTGTTGCAATAGCCTCCCCCATTAAATTTCCAAATGTAAATTATTGAATAATTGAAAATCCAAAAACCACATTCCCCTACAGGATTTGAAGAGCAAATTGTTTTCCCAGTCCAACCAATGAATTTTATTTATCCTTCTATTAATTACAAACCAAAATTTTGTGAGTAATGTAGTGTATTTAATTAAAATAAATCTATGAAAATTCAATTAATACAATCCATACGTCAGAATCTCTTTTTCCACTTCCTTGATAATATGTTCCTTCCATTATTCAGAGATCCTATTAAAAGTATATCCATGACTTTTCCCCCCTATATCTAGGTTTCTTGGAAAAACCTATCTTTTAGAGATTCAAAATGTCATCGTAATCCCAAGAGATTTATTATGTTTTTATACTACCTGAGTGCCTAAATATCTGTTTAGTTCATACCTCCATCTAATGAGGAATCTTGAGCTGGAAGACCCTTCTTATTTACTATGATTGAAAAATTTTACTAATTTTCCTTATATACATGTAGATCATGTTACCAATATATTTTCTTTTTTCTCGGTAGAACATTGAAAAAATAATGTTATCAACTATAAAAAATGATGGGAAATGGGTGTAATTCATCTTCACACCTTCACCCCACTAATAAAATTTTCATTTAGTACCAATAAAATATTATTAGATCACTCATCAGCTATAAAATTAAAAAGTATTGTTGAATGAGGTTCATTGTAGTGAAGAAACCAAGTATGGGAAAACAATGTAATAGGCCTCAATTTATTATAATCATGAACAAAATAAAATAAATTTCATTCATTATTTCCTCAATCTGTATAGGTATGAATCAAATTCTACTCAAAAAAACATAAGAAGGGGAGTTAAATTCTATCATATTAATTTTTCATATCAATATAACAAATCATAGATCCACTAGTTTCAACATATTGTGTTTTAATATAGTGATACACTACTATGGGGATAATAGAATTATCACGGATAAATTTTTTGGATTTTAATGAACTCTTGTATTCAAATATTATTATAGAAAAAAAGAGAAAATATTGTAAAAACAATTCATTTATAAAATTTTGTTATAAAATATTATAAACTAATGGGCCTAAAACAAGTGTCAAGGGATATTTTTTAACATAAATTTGATCTTAATAATGGATTCATTTCATAAACATAATTTGTCTTTACCCAGCAATATTTCTTTTATGAGGCTCAATATATCACATCTGAAAACATCCATTAATTTTTAAAAAAATATATTCTGGAACCCCACTATACCAAGCACTTTTGTGTAATTAATATGATTGAGCCCTATAAATTTTTACTTTTTGTTGAATTCTTATGTTTATTGTTGTTTCATTGTATTCGTAACACCTAGTTTGATATAAGAGGCAATGTTACAAGAAATAATTTATTCCCTATACATATGATTCCCTAGATTAAAATACAAGATATGACTATGGATCCCCCTCTCAATGGAAATTTATATACATTCTACAAGTTTAATAAAGGAGATAGAGTTATTACACAACCTTGATGTGGAATGTTTATGGATGTAGATGTTATTAGAGTCACCTTTATTGATATGGGATTCACGTGCTCATAAAAACCACAATATTTATCAAATTTTGTGTACTTCTTCTAGATATTCTTCAAGGGAAGAAATATAATATTGTAATATATTGATGTGAGGAAGATAATAAAGCTCATTAAGAATCCATTTTAATATTATCATAATGATAATATGGTTATTGAATCTTGGAATTCCTCTTATGTTTTAAATTATATGTCACTTCATGTATATCCCATCCTAAATTGAGATCCCCTATCATGACGCAAGAAAAAATCACATCTTCACATTTCATACCCATACACTATAATATTTAAAAATTTAAAATTCTTTGAGGTCATGGATTTATATGACTGGGATAAAATTTTATGTGGATATAAAGGGTGTCCAAAGTGGTAGGATCTAGGAGAGAAACATTGAAAAAGATGAAAATGATAGACCATTCCCCTGATCTCTAGAATATATCTAGTAACTCTACAATGTGATAATTATATGATTTTTCCTAGAATGATGTTTGAAGGTTTCCTAAGCATGACTGATCCATAATATTCTCTATCTCATTATCATTATGAATCCCTATAATTTACATGAAAGTCATGTTGTGATCATTTTCTTCTCATGTTGGATCAAAATTCCATTGAATTCCCTATCGAGAAGAAGAGGTCTATGAAATCCCTCATATAGGGTCTTGAGATTCTTACAAAACGTCTATTTATGCCTTTGATAGGGGGATCTATTATGTCCAATGAAAACATAGACATGTCTGACTAGTTAGTGGTTAGAGGTATCAATATGGTGGTGAGGGATGGAATCAACACTTATATCCACATCATCCATCCAAAGAAGAGACATTACCCTACAATTTTTTTTGGGAGATGGTGAAATAGTTATGGAATGATTATTTTTTATAATAACATTCATTTTCATTCAATATAATATAATCATAGATAAGAAAATCCATATCAAGTAATCTTTTACTGCATAGGTTGTGGATCTTCCAAACTAAGGATGGGATTCCAAGCCAATGTTGTTTCCAATATAAGGTTTTCATTATTATAGGTGGGGTGGTTAAAAACTATACTACACCTCTAATTATTCAAAATTGGTTACATATCCCTCCACATTCTATATCTTTGAGTATCTCTCATAACTCAGCAGACCACCCATTTATCTTTTGGAAACGTATGTTTCCACCGTTCTCTGATTAATACTATTCGATCACCTATGATTTTCCCCAAACCATTTTTTAGGATTTAATAATATTGATTCAATAGGTTCATTACGTATAATAGATGAATGTATTGGAGCCTTGTTATATAACGGAAAATTGATTTGGTCTATTAGAGAAGATCCTCTATAGGTTATATGGAGATTTATTTTTTCCCTCCAATGTTGTAGGGATATTATTAGAGAGTGTTTCCTCACTGATGGGGAAATAATAAATGTTTATATGGGATTTTTATACTCCTATTATATAGTTCTTTTTTATTTCGTCTTTATTAATTTGAAAAAACACATTAATCCGTAATAAATATTAGCGAACTCAATATGATGGTTTTAATATGATATGGATTTTTTAATTATCTTAGAGCTTTCAAAATACTATCACATTATATTTTATTCACTATTTCCTGAATTAAGGACATAAAAATATTCTTTTTTCTCATCCATGATCCCTACTGTAAAATATTCTTACTTACCAACCCTTCGAATTCAAACCATATTCATTCTCATTGTACCCCATGCACCCCACATAAGAACGAAATTATTTGTAGTTTGTCATCATAAAATGAGACTAATATATTCAATACCACAAAAATAGGAATATAACTCTCATAAATATTTACGATACATAGATGAGATCCAAAATAATGAAAATCCACACCCAATGAATACGATCTGATTAATCATGTTCCTAAATTCTCATATTTATCCCCTGATTTCATTCATGATATTCCCCAATGTTCCTCAAAATGGGATTCAATTGAGTCACATCCAAATGAGTTTTTTGAAATATATTTATACATGATATTCCCATGATTTCCTAAATCCTCTTTTAAAACAATATTGTTATTATTCATTCATGTTGGAAAATCCAATAATAAAGATTCCCACTCTTATTTATCATATGCACACTCCTTAAAATAAATGTGATATATTTTTCATCATATTTTTTGGAAATTTGTGTTGAATGGTCAGTTTATTATAAATTTTCTAATGATGTATATATGAATTTGGTGTGTTTCAAAAGAATCTATATCCTTTTTCATCTAAAGTTATTTTCCCTCTTTGTGGCAACTAATGTTTTCCAATAGTTTATCTAGTCAGAATAAATTTCAACGCATATGAAACTAAAGAACATATGGGTATCATCAGATGAGTGGTCATACATGACCCCTGATTGTTTTCAAATTAGTGTATCACCAATTATAGTATAAAACCTAAGGACTCACCCAATCCTAGGTAGCCCTAGGAGAAAATCTCAACCGGAAAAGAGACTTTTTTGATATATTTATTTTAAACATTAATAACCACATAAAAAATATATTTAGATTTTGTTTTATTTAAATATTTATATAATATTAATTTCACTACAATATATTCATGTTTTATCAATGGTAGATAATAGAAATAAAAATGGTATACTTATATCAATAATTACTAGAAGGGATAAAAAATGGTGTCTTTTATTAGGAAAAAAATCATTGATTAAAGGCTATGTTTGACGGTGATTTGATTAGTGTTCCTAAAAGTAAGAGCTCTCTAGTTTCCTTTTAAGCATGGATAAATGATTAAATTTATTACTGGTGTGAAACTTTTATTCCTAATATATTAAATTATTTATAAATATTTTTGAAATTTTTAATTTTTTTATATAAAAATAAATATATATTTATAAAAATAATATATATATATATATATATATTTATAACTATATGTACATTAATAAAGAAAAAATAGTAATTTACCATTTAGAAATAAATAATTCAGTCAATTAGATGAAGACGATGGTGTTAGTGCTCATATATTAAACAGGTTGTCGCATGTCAGTGAATGATGACTCATCCCATCAAGAAAGGGGTTTATACCTGCATAATATATCTTTTCTAAATACATGCATGTGTGTGTGTGTGTGTGAGTTTGTGCCTATGTGTTATTTGAATGTATGTATATTTATATATTAGTAATTGAAAAATATGTGAATTTAAATATTTAAATTAATTTAAATTATATAATAAACTTAATAATTTTTTTTTAATTTATCTAATTATTAATGTATATTCTAAATCTTTTTTTTATAATTTTAATAAATTTAGATAAAAATAATATTAATTAAAAATTATAAAACATAATAATTAATTCTATTTTTTATATTAAATAAATAACATATACATATAACTATCAATAATAATATATATCGATATACAAATATCTAAACATATATAATTGCAATTATTAATATTATTAAATTTATTTTTACAGTTTTATAATTATTAATATATCCTGAAAAAAATATTTATATATATAATATTATTGTCTAAAAATTTATGTTAATGATATTTATTATATCATTTGTTTATTTATATAAAAAATTATATTTTTACATTTAATTAATATATTCCCTAATAAATTTATGTATGAAATATTTTTATAATATTAATACATTTATCATTATATTAATACATTATTAAATATATATATTAAAATTATTATTTTTATTTTATTTTAATATTTTTAATATTTATTAATTTTCATTTATTATTTTTTATTATTTTTTTATTTTATTCTTTTTTAATATTTATTATTTATTAAAAAATTATAATTATTTCATTTTCAAATATTTATTTTATTTATTTATTTATTTGGTTTAAATGTTTTGAATTTTATTAATTTATATGATTATATATATTCATATTTAATTATTAAGTATTAATGTGTTAATTATCTTTTTAACTTAAATAACATGTTTACCTAAATGCATAAATTACATGAATAATTTAAATAGTTAATATATTTCACGTTAAAAAAATTATTCATTATATAATTAATATTAAGGGGATGTCGTGCGCCCATCCACTTTACAGTTCCCTATCAAAGGTTAGAATATGATCATAGGCAATCCCCTCAATATTCCTTAAGCTACTGACTAGCCGTGACGACCTAATATATATAATTAAGAGACTAGGAACTGGAATCGAATTCATGCAATAATGAAAAAATAAATAAAATACTACAAAAAAATCATCAGAGTACATACATATGGATAAACACCATTATACAATAAATTCTATGTGAATTTCATATAGCCATACATTCATTGATTCCCTATTGGGCCTATCCCAACAATAAAACAATAAAATTAAATACATGCACACTATCTGTAATGACATCCTCAGAACATAATCACCACTTATCTAATACACTTGCACTGCACCACCTAGATCTACTTCACGTCAAATGTTGAACCTGAAATCACACAAAAGGTCTACATGCACACTGTGGTGACCCTAAGAGGTGTGAGAAATACATCATTGTAGGGTCTTACCTTGTTCCCAAAGTATAATTCATCGTATACAAGTATTCATGAGGAAAAAAGATAAACATGACACACATGAGTTTTATACATTGTGTTCTAATCAGGAAACCATGACTCCATCTACGTTTGGTCAATTATTTCTAACCGGTACACCATTACACTCGATAATACCCGCTTTGACACTATACTATAATCCCCCACTCCAAATTATCTCATGACATTATATTGATTTCATATATATACTCGAAGACTCATAGTTTTGTGCAATCCAAACCACAACCTGTTACACACATGAATTGGGTTTGGTCATAGATCTATATCAGGATCCACTAATATATCACTAAATATGGGTCTATTGGTCTCATCCTTCACCATCACATGACCTAGCCCATCACGGAGGTCACTATCATTACCCAAGACTCTTATGAATGTTTCATAATCTACACTGACCAATCCCCACATTTTCGTGTGAGTTCATGAGAACACCAACCCACCCTATGGGACACTAGGGAGGTTACATGCACACCAATGCATCCCCGTAATTGGTTTGGAGGTTACAGTCACACATACCAATCCTAAATGTCTCTATGGTAGTAACAATCCCAAATATCAGTCCCCATAGTATTTGGGGAGGTCACGTTAAGGACATTGGGCCTCAGCCATTCACACATCTCTTTATCAAATCCCAAGACACTAGGCACTCAATAAATATTCCCTTGTTGAAAATATCCCACCTCACCTATTAGGGAATCAATTGGGTACTCTTGACCCTACATAGTCTCTTATTATCAATAAAAGATCATTAACTCGACCATAGACGAGACCACAACCCATACCCTCATTTTACTGACAACTCAAGGTCTAATCCTCTATGTCATGGCCTCCCATCAATCTTAGTCTTTCTACCCATGGACGTTCCCAAACCAGAATCTCTATCCCCCTTAGAATCCTGATGCCATGTCCCGACCATCACCACACCATACATCAGGATCTCATATATGGTTTTCTATGGGAGAACTCTTAGCCTATCACTCGTAGGAAAACCATATTTTTCGGACTACATATAGAACAAAATTACTCATCCTAATTATAGTTCTAATCAAGTCTCATGCTGCCCTAATTAGTGTGTCACTCACCGAGTCTGAGCAGAATGGGTGTCTCGCCCTTCATCAAATGGCCTAATCCTCTCTCATCTATCTAATTATCAATAAAAAATAAATCTTATGCTACCCACATCAAATCTCAGACACCAATACCTACCTAAGGGCACACAAGAGATCAAAAGATATCTTTGTCACATGGTGACACAATATCTGAGATATCTTAGCTCACTTAAGTTCTAAAGAGTACTGTATAATAATATATATATGGATTTTTATTAAAGGGACTTTCATAGTCGCATTTATTTTTTGTATAATATATTTTATAAGTATTTTTTGAATTTTATTATATAGGAAAATATATATTTTATTGTATCCTTTTTTCAAAATATTAGTTCAAATTTTTTCATTTTGTAATGATTTCGCATATAAAATTAAATTAAATTAAGTATTTATAATTCATTTATATACATAAAATATATACACACATTAATTTAAAAAGATATTATATCTCATAATTTGAAGGTGTAGAGTCAAATCATTTCACAATTAATAAGATTAAACTAATTGAAGATATTAATTTTAGAAAATAATAAATTTTTAGTGAAAATTAATAATTTTCTACAATTTTACTTATTTTTTTAAATATTTTGTAAATAATAATATTTTTTAGGATCCCTTATTTTACTCAATAATATTAAATGTCAAACTACATATTTAACTACTATAAAAATTATTTATAATGTTAACATTTTAGTAATAATTTGTAAATCTAAGATAAATGAATTTTATTATATATGAAGGATTAATAATAATTAATTTAATTGAATCTAAATTTAGAATTATTTTATAAATAAAATATGTAATTACATCATAATATAAGGAACATGAATATATTTATTAATGGATTCTATTAATATTGATAATTATTGATAATTAATTGTCTACGACATTATATAAAATAATAAGAATTTATTATATAATTAATTTTAATTTATTTATATATATTAAATTATTAGATAACTTAATTATATTAGACTTATAAAATTGATAAATATTCAATAAGTTTCATGAAATATCAAGATGGTAGCATTCCTGATGAGAAATACTTAGAAATTGAAAAAACGTATGTTCAGCAGGATATTAGTTGTGCATAAAAAACACTGATTTCAACATCAAAACTATTATATGGGATTTATTTCTTTTTATGCTCATAATAATTGTTCTGTTTCTAGGGTTATTGTTCTTTATATATTTTTCCCTTTTTTCATGCTTTTGGTTTGTTTTTTAAGCACCCACAGGTCAGCTTCTTGGGTGTTGTGTGCTGTATGACATCTCTTTCGGGGGTGATGTGTATTGATTGAAAAGTATGGTGATGATCGATTATGCTATATAGTAGGACTACATTAAATGATATTATGAGATTATAAATGATGATATTATTTTAGTGAAAATGACATTATGATACCGTGTTGATCATTCGTAATAGAAGGTTGAGCTCAAGATTATGGTGTGCACTTTTCATTGTATTGCTCTTGTTTTCTTGAATGTGTATCTTCACCTACCGTTGTTGATGGTGTAATCTCATTACACCTCATGTGTAAATATTATCTTTCAATTTGTTTAATAAATTATTTGGGTGTATGGGATGGGTTACCAACCAATATCTCATTCCATTAATAAATAACATTAATAAATCAAAACAATTTTATTCAATTATATCAATTATTATAAACCTGTTTTATTGATTAAATATATCTAAATTACATTGTCAATAATAATAATAATTAATGTTTAACATTTTTTAATCATATAATAATTTGAGTTATAATATATTTCCCATAAAAATCCATGTTAACTATTTTGTTTACATATTTTTATAAATAAAACATGTAAGTACATTTTATTTTGTACAATTTAAATTGATATATATAATTCTTTCAATGATAATGAATGACTAGAGAGACTGTAATTAATATATTGATGTATTTTTTTAAGAAATCCATTATATATGTTATATTGGAGGTTGATACAGAGCTAGGTAAACACCTCTCCATCCTCATTGTGGGGAGATTCTCATCTAGGAGACCCAATAACATGATCACCTCAAAGCATGAATTGCAGTCGATCTGGAGGTTGTAAGATCGAGTTTCTATTATAAAAATCGATCCTAGGATGATAATTTTATAATTTTTCATAAGATATGATACGATACACATTTTGAAATGATGTTCATGGCATTTTAATAACCATCTTATTATGACCAAGGATATGGTTAATGCGTTTAATGTCACCGGAATGGAATTATCTCATTCCCCTTTTTAGATCTGAGTGAAGGGTATCTCATTTTTGGGAAAGTGTGTTCATGTTATGTTTCGTATTGGTAATACCATTTGTGAGTTTTTGGAATTGGAAGTTTCACATCCAATTTAGTGGGGTCCTATGGTACAAATCTGGGCTGTGGTGGAAATCACACAACCAATTATAGTGGTTTCATTCTTGAAACATTCATATTCCAAGATTGTGTTGTCTTTTTATTTTAAAAGGATCACCTCCTTTGGTTTTCTCTATGGCCTCATTAGTCATATGGAAAAGGATTACATAAAAACCTGATATAGTTGGGTGGCATACAAAAAAATATCAATTATGTATTTTTTTGATGTATTTGTGTGGTCCACCCTCATTTGAGGATAAAAAAATATGGATAAGGAAAATATCACCAATTACTCATAGCATATTTTTATTTCATCTAAGATTTTGGTAATCATAGTGGATATTTCATCCATCCTTGGAGAACCATGGAAATTAGATTACCCTTGTCTAAAGACATGGGAGTTTAACTTCCCTTAGTTTATGGAAATTTTATCTATAGGATAATTGATAATGGATCACAGGATGAGGATACCCATGATTTTAGGATAAGGAATAATTTATTGTCAGAATATTTATCCCCCTAAAATAATTTTCATAATGATGTGAGGCACTAGAAAATAGGACATATCCCAAACAACCAATTTTTTAACCATAGAATCAATGAAACTGTGGAAATAAAGGTTCACTTTCCATGGTAATGGTTAAAACATAGATGATATGTTTTTATTAGTCACTAAATGTGGCTAATATTAATTGATAATATCTTAATATTAATGTGTTTAAAAGTTCATAAACATCAATTTTAGTCCATGTTATAAATTGAACTTCATTTCCCATCATTGTGAAATTCGTGCTTAAAGTGTCAATTTGGTCCCACTCAATACTTTTCATGAGAAAATTATAATATTCAACATTTTAATTTTATATTTTGGTATATTATTCATCAATTTATTTGGAACATTTTTTCTTTTGGGTCTGATGGATGAATCACAAAGGATGATAATGATTTTTTCACCTGAATGGAGAAACTTGCTGGAAAAAGCATAATGGGCCTAAAGCCCATCAAACAAATCTGGTGCCCAGAAACCAAGCCCAATGAAAAAAAATTTACATTAGAAATATATAAATATTATGATCATTTTATTCAACTATGGCCGGAGCTAATTCTTATGTTTTCATGATGATAAAGAGATCTGAAGTTGAGATTTAAATAGTTGGCCCGACATTAATGTACATAAAGGCATCCCACCATTTCGACCATAACATCCAAATGGCTGCACCAAATGACCTGAAATGTTGTCAGATAATAAATTACACATGGAAGAAGATACATGTATTCTACTACCACTGATGATTCGACCTCCTTAAATTCTAAATTCACACGTCCAAATGGTGGATTAATCTGGATGAAATTTCGAGGTCAACTTCGAAACGTCAAAATCCCTTAATTTTCTCACCCACCTTTTGACACACTAAATTAATGGGGAAGGAATTTATTATGGTGGATTGTCTCTAAGTCTCCTAATATGCCTATATAAGGGGTTGGTAGTGAGGGGAATTATCATCTAACATTTTTCATTGAATCCATGTTCTTATTTCATCCATTGTATTTCTTTTAATTGTAATTTCCTGCATTCAATTTGTAATCGCAACGTCAAGTTTTCCCATGTTAGTTTTTTTTTCATTTTATTATTTTCATAAATGTTTTCTTCTTCTTCACTTTTTATTTTTCTTTTCTTCACATGTTGATATTGTTTAATCAAGGTCTGAAATTATTCACACCAACACTTGTGGTTTCAATCACACAACAGTGGAGTGTTCATTCTTTTATTAATTGTCTCCTTCTTCAATTCTGCCCCCATAAGTATACATCCTGATTCCATTGGTTGAATAGAATCAATGGAGGGCTAAAAACATAAGGTTTGATCCAAGAGTATAGCATGGTCAGGGATTGGATGTTATTTCATGTACTTTAATTTTTAAATCTATCTTCTAGTTTTTGATTTCCATTCAATGAGTATGGTCTTCTTCATCTTTCCTAAGATTAACGACGACACATTTTGAGTGATGGTATGATCTATTTACTTTGAGTTCATAGTATTTTGATCCTCAATGTGAATTATTTATTTCCATTAAAATTTTCTAGGGATTAAATTGATGAATGATTTGGGAGAATTATCTTGTTGTTTGGATACGTCTTCAGTTAATGACATGAAATTTTTAAGAAAAGAAATTTACCTAATCCACCCCAAGAGAAACCCTAATATCAACCCATAATCAATAATTGTTTTTTTCACATCATTTTTATTATCTGTTATTTAAATTTTATCATTATTTATCCAATTAAATTATATCTCAATGTTGGCCACTTTATAGCCAATCATGCAACATATTTGATTGCCTCTAGCTTTCTTCTTCTGTCCCTATGGATTCGATCCCTACTGGAACTTCAACGACCGATTATACATGTAGGGTAAATTTGGGTGCAACCTAATTTTTTCATCATTGCTGGGGACCCAAGTATGTTTCCTTAGACACCCACCTTCTATTCTCACATAACTTTTCTTTTCTCACCTTTATTTCTCTTTACTTTTCCCCTTTCTGTTTTCGGGTGTCCAAAAAAATTCAAAAACAAATTTCATTCAACAACAATGGATTATCATCAACAGTGTCCTTTCATAAACTCGGCTAGAATAAAATTGAAAATCAACAATGGTAATCCCCTCGCATAGAATATTACTTTCATCAACACTTTAAAGTTTACCCCACACATGATAACCTGAATGATCATTGTGAAGTAGAATGTTTAAAAGATGAATTTACATACCTATCCAGAATGATTGAAAAGACAAATATTTATGAGTTACATGATGTCCAAACATATATCAATCATAATCCTGAAAAAAATCATCAAACATTGTGTGAACAAATGGAAAAAATGAATTCCTAGGTATCAAGTTTTAGACTAGAACTACAAAGCGTTAAAGCTTGTGTGCATCCCATTCCCACTAAAACATTCTCTTCCTCAATATTGATAGAAGAATCTTGTAAAACACAAACCCATAATCACTTTATTAAAGAACCAACCTTAGGATTTGGGATAACTGGAGAGGATCGAGGAGTTTTTGAAGGGTCTTTAAATCAAGATGAAATTGATTTCATTAATTCACAAGAGGGAAATTTTTTTTCATGGATTGAATGTCCGGAATATTTCTCCAATGAAGACTTTTTAGAAACACCAATAACTAAATCATTAAGAGAAATAACAAAAATTAAATCCATACCTATTCATGAAACTCATCTAAAAATTTTTGGGGTTGAATCATCAATTCAAAGGGAACCAATTATGTTGGGAAATTTTGAATATGAAATTGATTTTGAATTTAATTCCTTATCTATGTTTGAATGTCCCAATCAACCCAACCTCAAAATTATGATCCTTTCATCACCACTAAATAATTCCTTTATATGTTACAAACAAGACATTTCAGTTGTCATTCATCCATCTCATGAAATCATTAATTTAGGAATGATCCTTGGTTTTTCATGAAAGACTATAAAAGCAACTCGATAAAACATTTCAGATATTCCTTGGATTTTACCAATCATTTTAGAAAATAGGATTTTATACGAAACGAATTTCAAAAAAGCAATCAATATCAATCATGTTGATATGGATAATGATGGGTTAATTTTAATTTTTTAAGTTGGAATTTGATAAGTTGGCGGGTTCGAGACGAGCTAACGACATTAAACAAAAGCGTTGCATGGGAGGCAACCCATGGTTTTCATGTTTCTATTCATTTTGAATCATTTTATTTTTTATATAATAAATTACCATGGACTTTTTGCATGTTCTTATTTTATGAGTTAGGATGGGAATAAAAGGGGATCACTGTATTCATCTGTGTCATGTGGTGTGATCCCTGAGTAATACCTTACCCAGAAAATATAAATAAGACAATGTATCATCAGTTTATTTAATTTTATTTATGTTTTTGTACGTTAAAAGAATTATACTCATGACATGTTCTTATTTTATGAGTATGTATGGGTATGAAAGGGGAGCACTATATTCATCTGTGTCACACAATGTGATCCCTGAGTAATACCTTACCCAGAAATTTAAAAGAAGACAATGTATCATTACTTTGATTTAAAAAAACATGGAAAAACATTAAAATAATGGTACTTGGAATTAAATAAATCATTGAGTTGTTTATTTGTTCTGGTTTTTTCTTCTTTTTATGGTTTAGGGACTATTTTGGGTGATACATGTTCAATCAAGGAGGTGACTACATCCCCCAAGTGATCAAAGAGGTAATCTGGAGCATCATGAACTTCAACTTAAAAACCCAGATGAATTTTTTCTATGTTTATTGTTTCAATTTTTTTTAGAACACCTCTCATATTTCTCCTACCTCCCTTCTACCATTTTATTTTCTTTAAACACTAGGAATAGTGTTATTCTAAGTTGGGGGGTGATAAAAAAGATTTTTTTTATTTTTTGAATAAAAACATGCATGAAATGAAAAATTCCATTATACTTGAACATGATAACACATAATGAAAACAATGAAATTGGATATCAAATAATTATGCATGCCTTGATTTTGATATTAATGCACGTTTAAGTTCATGAGCATAGTTTTTGGAATGTGCGGTTGTCCGGTGTGATTTTTCAATGTTTACATTTTTATACTCTTAATAAAAATGCCACAATGCACGTCTACTTGATAGTGGGTGTAAATTTGAGTTCTTGGATCCCTTTCATTATAGCATAGGGTTTTGGGGTCACTTTTAGTTTAATTTGAGTATACAATAAAATACAAATAATAATAATAATAAAAATGACCACATAGAGAAATGTCTTGTCCAAATGCATGGCGTCCGACACTTGGGAATCATGACTCTATAGATGTCTTTCCCAGACTTAGGCTTTATATCTCTATTATAGAGAATGGAATTGGCAATATGTGTGGCGTCCAACACTTAGGGATCGGAATCCATAGTTGTCTTGCCCAGAGATAGTCTTTTCATATCTATTGTGGATAAAAAATAAATAATAAAAAAATAATGAAAAAAAATTAAAAACAATCAAAATAAAAATTGGATACTCATCATAAGGTTTAAGGTGATTCCCACCTAGCACTTCCATTATCCCCCTTGAACAATAAAATGGGCCCCATATCTTTTGTGATGCACAGCACTTTGTCATGCTTAATTTAAATTAGATGAAATGTAGTGATAAATTTGAACAATGGAATGGGATTTGGCTTTGTATATTCTTACGAACCTAGCCTATTTTAAATTATTTTTATGGGTTTCATATTTTTTGGTTTGAGGTCTTTGGGTGAGCAATGTATAATAAAATGTTTTTGGAAAAGGAATTTAAATTTCATATTTGTAATATATTTTTCTCGGGACTAGAAAAACTCATGTTGGGGGTGTGATTAGTCACTGAAAGTGGATAATATTCATTTTTAACATCTTTATATTAATGTTTTTATGTGTTAATAAACATCAATTATAGTCCAAGATTGAAATTGAACTTCATTTCCCATCATTGTGCAATTGATGCTTAAAGTGTCAATTTGGTCCCACACAATAATTTGCTTGTGGAAATTATAATATTCAGCATTTAAATTTTATATTTTGGTATATGATTCAACAATTTTTTTAAACATTTTTTTCATTTAGGTCTGATGGATTAATCACACAGGAAAATGATGATTTTTTCACCTGAATGCAGAAACTTGCTAGAAAAAGCATAATGGGCCTAAACCCCATCAACCAAACGTGGGGCCCACAAAATAAGCCTAATGAAGCTCAAATATTAACATTATAAAGATAAATCTATGGGGATCATTTTATTCAACTGTTTCCGGAGATAATTCTGATTTTTTCATGATGATAAAGGGATCTGAAATTGAGATTTAAATGGTTGGCCTGACATTAATGCACATAAATTCGTCCCACCACTTCGACCATAACATCCAAAATGTAGCACCAAATAACCTGAAATTTTAACAGATTAATATATTACACATGGATGAAGATATTTGTCTTTTACTAATAATGATGATTCGGCCTCCTTAAATTCAAAATTCACTCATCAAAATGGTGGACGAATCTGGACGAAATTTCTAGGTCAACTACGAAACGTCAAAATCCCTTAATTTTCTCACCCTCTTTTTGACTCTAAAAATAAATGGGGATGGAATTTATTGTGGTGGGGTGTCTCTAAGGATACTAATATTCCTATATAAATATCTGGCGGTGAACAGAATTATCATCTAACATTTTTCTTTGAATCCATGTTTTTCTTTCATCCATTGTATTTCTTTCAATTGTAATTTCCTACTTTAAAATTGTAATTGCATCATCAAGTTTTCCCATGTCAGTTTTTCTTTGACATTTATTATTTTAATATAATTTATTCTTCTTATTCAATTTTTATTTTCCTTTTCTTCACATGTTGATACCGTTGAATCATGGTCTGAAATTATTCACACCAGCACATGTGGTTTCAATCACACACCGGTGGAGTGTTCGTTCTTTTAATATTTTTCTTCTTCTTCAATTCTGCCCCCATAAGTCTACGTCCGGCATCCATTGGTATAATAGAATCAATGGAGGGCGAACCACATAAGGGTTTATCCAAGAGAGTATCAGGGTTAGGGATTGGATGTTATTTCATGTACTTTATTTTTTAAATATGTTTGTTATTTTACGATTTCCATTCGATGAGTATGTTCTTCTTCATCATTTCAAGTTTAACGACGACAAATTATGAGTGCTAGTACAATATATATCCTTTGATTGATCAGTAATGTGTTCCTCAATGTGAATTAGTGATTGGCCATGGAATTTTTTGGGGATTAAATTGGAGAATGATTTTGGAAATTTATCTTATTGTTTGGATACATCATCAATTAATGAGATGAAATTTTTAAGAAAAGAAATTTATCAAATCCACCCCAAGTGAAACCATAAGATCAACCCATCATTATAATTTTTTGTTCACATAATATTTCGTTTCTGTTATTTAAATTTTATCATCAGTTCTCTAATTATAATCTACCTCAATTTTGGCCACTTTATAGCCAATCCTGCAACATATTAGATTGTCTCAAGGTTTCTTCTTCGTTTCATATGGATTCGATCCGTACTTGTACTTCAACAACCGCTTTTACCAGTAGGGAAAATATGGGTGCAACCATGATTGAATTACAATTTTTTTGGGGAGGATGCACTACTGGGATTGTCAACCTCAGTGACGGTTAATCACGTTCTATACGAATCTCTTCCTATAGGGATCATGGATGAACATAGATATCATTTGACTTGAAAGAGGTGGAATATTTATTTTAATAATATTAATCACATAAAAAAAATTCTTCAATATATGACTACATGGTGTTTTTGAGGATCATGTTCCCTGATGTTCATAGAATCACTCAGTGTTATGATAGGGTGATGAACCCAATTACCTAATAGAGGTGTAGGATATTTTAGACTAGCCCAATTTGAAACCATGAAAATCTTATGTTGGAAATGTCATTCTCATTCAATCCCTTGATTAGTTCATTTTAACCATCAATGGAGCTCCATGTATAGCCTCAATATGGTCTTTTAATCCAAGACCATACTGAAAATAATGGACATGAGATGGATTGAATTGAAACAGATATTTCAATACTTCTTCAAATTTGTATGGTCTGTCCATGCTTATTGACATTAAATCATGTGGCGTTGTTAACTTAAATATTCATTGGTCATCATCTCCTAAAACCAGATTGAATTTTTTATTTATCAAACTCATGAACCTGAATGGAACTTCATGGGTTTTTATGTCTTACTGGGTGAATGTGGCAAGTAATGATATTAAGAGCTTAAAAAATATCAAAAATATTATTCAATGTGAAATTATATTTTATTGGATATATAAATGATATCCTATACCACCATAAAAAGAATGTTGGTTACATGAAGAATTTTCAATCCATTCATCAATTCTAAGACATATTTCTTCAGTTGAGTCACTCAATTATGGTTTCTGTGTATTTTTTTACTTGGTTTGATTAATGTGACCTTGGCTCTATATTTTTTATATTAATCCATAGGTTTTTTGTGGTAAGAGAATTGGTGTTTATGTTTTATATGTAACGTGTCTCCCAATTCCCTTGGGTTTTATCTGATCATTTTCATATTTTTCTCAAATTCCAAGTGGTGTCCCCATGCAGAAGTCTATTACGGGGATTCATATTTGAATGTATGGGGATTCATAATAATAATTTTAGGGAAGTGGTTGAAGCTACTTAGTTATCTTCTTTAGAACATGCCTAGAATAATACTAAAATGGTGTCTACTCAACTATATCTCTAAACTCGATATAACTATAGAAACAATGATCAGAGAATTACCAGGCATGAGAAAGCAATCAAGATATTTTATGAAGAACCCATATTAGTTATTTCTATTCATGAGGTAGTAACTTGAGAAAATTAGTTGGATTAGGCCTTGAGAGACAAATAAATCTATTTTTATTTCATATAATGGGTGGATTTTGTCAAATTGGGTGACCATAATACCATCTAATTTCATTATGATTCCAAATCCATAATTAGAAATAAATTAATTTAAAAAATAAATGTATGTGATAAAAGATTCAATTCTAATGGTGTTTAGATTTTCGAGCTTACTAGTTCCTTATATAAGTAATATAACACCATCATGATTATTTCCCATCAATTAGGTTACTTCTTTCAAAAAACTATTTTCTTACTATGTATTTATTTGATCAAGTGAATGAAAAAAATCAGTCACCCATGACCATGAAATTTAGTTTTATATTTTTATTTCAATCAAAGTGTTGAGATATCAACATCCATAAATATAGAACTAAAAAATTATTCATTGACTTATTCATTAATAACATCTTATTCATAGCAAACCCAATGTGCCCAACTTCTCTAAAACATATGGTGTTACAGTGTCAGTCATTACATAAATGTACACAATTCATGACATGTATTAATAATAATATTAGATTATAAGGATCATAACAAATTCTAGCAGATAAGAAATAAAAATGATAGGAAAATTTGTGTATTTTCTATTGGTGGGTATGTTAACATGATATTAAATATTATAGGTTACCATTTAAAAACTACTTAATATAAAATCTCATATTCTCATGTGTACTCTCACGAGATAGTCAATATTATATGTGTCCTAACATAAAAGTTTCTCCAATGATAGAACTATATTTAATAATATCGTCATGGAATTTCACATTTCTCATCATAGAGGGGACAAAAATATTCTATTTATTGTAATGGATAATCCCAAAAATTGTTACATTAAATTCAAGTAGGCTAATGAAGAACATGAATTAAATTGTATTTCTAATTATTTAATTCATCTAATACACCATTAATCCAGATAGAAAACATTTTCTTCTAGAAAAAAACTCCAACATCAACAATATATGGATGAAAAAAACATGAGTGGAAAGGACCCCCATGTAAACAAAATATATCAAGAAATGAAATAAAAATATAAAATTTGAGGTTGGGTTGAATTAATACCACCAATATACTGAACACAATAATTCAAATTCCATTATAAATATTATTTTCATAACTCAAATTCATGTTCCAATTGATATAGACACGTTGTAGAAATTATTTCCTACATTTATTTCAATCATTTGTAAATATATCAATTTTTTGTCATAATTTAAAGTCTCAACTTTAATGAAACTTCATATATTGAAACATTTATTTAGATTTTATTTTCCATTATAGATTACATGTATTTTGTTTATTTTCTATAATAAATTAAAATTAATGATAATTGAAAGGATTCATAGGTCCTTTCAGACACTTCTGATGTAGTGATATATATGGGATATTGGGGTAGAAGTAAATCCTCAACCACCATCTATGTATATAATAGTTGTAAAAAATGAAATATAAAATTATTTAATTGTCCACCACAAGGATAATTTTTTTCATGTGAATTGTAATTCTTAATATTTTATTTTTAATTTTTTATATCATTAAATTTTATTCCAAATACTTAATTTATAAAATATTAAATGAGTATTAAAAAATTGTTTTCAACAAAACCGTGGTACAACTACCATTAAAAATGATGGAGTACGCTTCTCTTAAAAAGTTGTACATATTTTAAATTTATAGTTCAAGTTTTATGTGATATGAAATAGAAACATACTAATGACATTTTTTAGATATGTCATAATGAATTGAAATCTAAATACAATTATTTACCTCTTCATGTTCTATGGAAGGAGGCCCATGTATATAAATATAGAAAACATTTATATGAAAACACATAAGAAGTATGTAAATCATGTTTATATATGAAATAATAGTAATTTATACTGAATTATGATAATATTAAATAGAAATATCTATATATGTCCATAGAGTTTTTATACAGTTTATTAGCCAAAATATTCATTAGATGTACTCGAATAACAACTACTTAGAGTATCATTGATGTGGTCATAACAAAATGGTCGCAATAAAGGAGATGGATTGGAGTGTAACCTTAAGAATATATTGAGAATGAAAAGTCCCTTAGGGATTTAAATAAGAAAATGAAAGGCATGCATACAAGAAACATCACATGGGAGTGTGGATTCAAGTATATCATGAGTTTAGTGTTAAGTTGCATGTATATTTTGGTGATATGGTCATCACCAATATCGAATATTCAATTGGTAAATGGTTTTTTAGTGTTTAATAACATTTATCAGAAGTAGTGTAGTGACTAAACCCTAGTCTAAGTATTTATATCCAATAAAAATAAAAACTATATAAAAACAAAATTATGGAATACTATGAATACATGTAACAAAAACAAAGATCCACTATATCCATTTCATATTTATCTGGTGTGTTTGACAAAGACCACCAAAGTTGAAATCAAAAGAATACCACCTCTTTAGAATATCTGCAATCCAATTTGAGTCATCATATGTTTGTAAGGGATTCAAAATTTCTCCACCATATTCCAGAACCTATATATGAAAATGTGAAATATAAAATACAACATCATGTTTGGGAGTATTGAACAAGAAAGAGAAAGCACTCATTAACCAATTCCATCTAATAAAGTTAATATACATAAATACTATCGAATAAAATCATAGAATTTTATTAAATTTACTCTTGTATTTATAAAACAATATTAAATTCCATTTCGACTAGATTTATTTCATTATATTAAACTCCACTATATAATTACATCTCGTGTAATGCCTTAATAAATTTTATTTAATTGAGTTTTACAATTCAGATACTAACACATTGATTATTTTGTTTTTCATTTGATCAAAAATGGTAGAATTATTGAAATATTATTTCATGTATCTATCTCATTATCCACGAACATAATTTGTAACACCCAATTATTTTGTTATTTTTTATATTATTTTAATATTTTCAATGTTACTTATTTCATAAAACACAGATCATAACTTTTTTCATTTGAAAAAAATATGTTTGGATTGAATTATACATAACACTAGTTTAATCTTATACTACACAAAACATTTAGATTTGATTGAGGTAAATAAAAAGAATATGTTTTGCTTGTTTTACAATGAATAATTATTCCCTTTCGATATATTTTATTACAAAGGAATTTTCATTTTTACCGAACTATAATTTATTTATAATATTATTATAAAAATATTATTATAAAATATTATTATAATTATCACCTATCCATTAGAATGGATGATATGAAAAATATTTACTAAATTATGAATCTATGGTTTACACATATATAAAATGAATTATTGGTTATCATTTGGTTCAAAATAAAATTAAGAACTATTTTAGAGAATAAAGAACTACCTTTTCTATGAAAAATTTATTCTATGTAAAAACACCATTTTATCTTAATAAACTAAAAAATCTACTTTTTATGAATTATTTATTTATTATATATGAAATAATATTTTATTGACACTCATCCAATATTTTTTATATGAATATGATAATAATAACTCCAATTTTATTAATAAATATATGTATTTTTCAAAAATGGAATTTTACCACCTTTTAGTGGCACACCAATTTTAAATATAATTTTTGAAAACATTTTATTTTTTATTTTTAAGAATAATAATCATTCAAGAAATTAGAATATGAAAATTTTGTTTGGGTTAATTTTTGGTATTTTTATAAGATGTTGTATTTTTTGATGGATAATGAAAAATACTGAATTTTAATTTAAAGATAAATTTGTAGCTATTTAAATTACGTAGTTAAATTATTTGTTTTTATAATTGGTATGTATTTTATATAAATTAATATGAATTATTTCATTGAAATAAATTTCACATTTAAATTTGATATAAAGACAATTCAATGTTTTGAATGATTTCACTTTTAAAAAAAAAATTCATCCAATATATGGGTTTAATTTTAAATTATATTCAATCACTATTATGTTTGGAATTTTTAAAAATTGATTAAGTATATAGATTCATAATAATTTATAATTTATAATAAGGTTATCATAATTATTGAATAAAAAAATTAGTGAATGTAAATAAAATTAATTAAAACAATTGTGTTAAAATGATTTTATTTAATGGTTAAACATTTACATAAGGGGGAAAATACCCTACAAACATGTAAAATATCCATTTAATGGAAATAGTTTTACCATATAACTATTATCACATAATATGGACAATTATTTTAGACACAAGATGTAAGGGAGTCCTCTCCATTGTATTTACATTTTTGCATTTGCATGAATGGCACTCATCCACCACTATAAAAGGGAACTCACCCCCAAACATCATCACACCTATAAATCCATTTGGATAGTCTAAAAATTGTCCAAATAAGTTTTATAATTCCTAATTATAATCCTATAAGTCTCACAATTGTCACAAATCTAACAATGTAATCCTATTGCCGAAAACAAAAAGGAGTTGCCCGAATAAGAGGTAACGTTCATCAACATGCATTTTTATTTTATTTCGTTCTCCACCCATTAATTTTTTATTATTCCATTGTTATTTATTAAAATAATTATAATAAATAATCTGATTTTTTTAAAATTATATTTTTACTGACACATTCACGCTCTTCAATCAAATGTGTAATAAATGTGTCGTTTGTCTGTACGATGGACTACGACCTCCTAGAAAGGTGTCATTAGTTTTTCCTTTAACAAATATCATGGATTGAAATGATGATGGAAATTATAAAGCCCCATCCTTAAACCTTACTTAATATTGAATTAAATGAATAATTCACATCGAGGATCTTTTTAGGTTTAGAGTTTTAGAGAATTAATACATAACCATTACATCTCAAATGATTACAAAGTAGACACTTCTACTAAGTTTCCATAGAATAAAAACTATTAAAAAGAAACATGTCTAGTTCCATGTTTTATATAGAATGTCATTCACTTGATCCCATCCTTGAACCTATTATATAGTAAGTCCTATGAAAAACATTTCAAAAAACGTGGGGTGAATAGAATGCTCATTAAGGGATACACAAAGAATGAAAACTGTTAGTTTATCAAAACAACAAGTAAACCATGTATACATTATCAAATTAATACTTTTCACCATTATGAAGTAGTAAAAACTCTTCACAGAATAAAAGATCATTACTTACCCTTTTTTAACCAAAAGATTACCATAAAACCCATATAAAGATTAAATAACATATAAAGGTAACTTGGGACATAAACATACTTAAATGAAATAACCATACGGTCGACTTCCACACATATCACTTAATGGAATAGCCAAACGGCCGACTTCCATACCCAATGCATTAGAGGTTATAACGTAACCACCCATCGTGGTATTCACTGCACCACTCGTCATATGGTTTACCACGTAAACACCCATCAAATGTCCAAGTACCATTATAAAATCAAAAGACATAAAACAAATATAATGGAAAGAAAACATTTCCATACTTTGATCACAATATATAACGTAAATATATCGACATAAAAAATGCATTATATAAAACCCTTTTCAATACCAAAATACATAAAACAGTATACGGTATTTATTTAATTTTAAAAAAACATTACGGCTTGTTGAGAATTCCAAAGACCAAATAATACTCGCGGCGGCGGAAAAGGGTCGTTGTCACCGTGTACGTTAAAAGAAACATTCCTTTTTTTCGTTTAGTAAAATGCTTCGTAGAAAGATATTCCTTTTATATAAAATTAAAGTCAAAGGGGTTTATACACCGTATAAAAGAATGTTGTGTATAAAATGAAATATGCCTCAATGAAAGGAGATTGAGATGAAGTCCCTTACCTCGGGTCCAACTTGACTCGATCGTTCTTTAACGTCCTGAATAAAAAACTTGTGTTAATTTATACATATTTAAGAACTTTTTTCATGTTAATTATAACTTTTATATCCATTATTACAATGTTATAATCATTATGTAATCATTTATGTTAATAATGTTTGTTTTGTCGATACTTGGTTCTTAAGTCGAAAGTGGAGTTCTTACAATTACATGTTGATCGTGTGGTCAAAGGTTCATTATATACAGAATTATATTCATGATTTGGGTATCATATACATCATATATATCCATCATATACATGTATTTATAATATTACATAATCATTTAGATGTAATAAATGAAATGCACCGTTCATGGAGACGGTAAGATGTACGTACGCATGAACGCTACTTTCATTTCTATGTCATATTAATGGAATTCAAACAAAATGAGAGGTATGTATATTTTAAATACAGATTTATATTCATCATTTAGATGTAACATACATCATATATATCCATTATATATATGTACTTAAATTAGTACATTGCATTTGGGGAGAAAAATGAAATGCACCGTTCATGGAGATGGTAAGCCGTACGTACACATGAACGCTGCTTTAATTTCTATATACTATTTTAATAGAAATAAATAATAATGATATAATGGTATATTATAATTCCAGTATAAAATAATATATAATAACTTTTAATCCATCCTTTATACATCCTACATATGGCATTAACGAATCAAATCCCTTTGAGGGGGTGGCAGTCCGCACTTCCTAAAATGAAATTATTGTGTTTACCCACAATGGAAACCATAAAGGTATGCCACAAATGAAAAATACATAACCATAAAGAAAAAATAAACATAATATATATAATATATAAATAGAGTGACATCTTAATGGCCACCTTTGAAGGTGTTATAAAAATATTGAACAATCATCGTTTCGTGAGGCAGAAATTCACCATCCACAGAAACAGTATGTTCATTAAATATTAGATGTAGGTGTATGTAAGTGTATCACGAATTCATCTTATAAAAACATCCTATAATATTGAAGATACTTTATTTTTTACAAAATAAATGAATTAGAAGAGTTTAGGGGGTTGGAGAAGCAAAATAAAACATAAGAACACAGGAGAAAATACTACCTTTAAAATCGGGTAACTCTCTTTGATTTGAGCTCAATAGATTCCTTGGGAATACTTCTGCCTAATGTGAGGCTTCTAGAAGTAATAGAGGGATGTGGAGATATAGAAATGGCAGTTTTTTGCTGAGCCAAAGGCTTGAGAGGTGTGGGTATGGTGGTAGAGGTGGGGGCCATTTATAAGAGGAGAGGAGGGGCACTCTTGGAATGTAAAGAAAAGATATTTTTTTTATAAAATGATTTTCAGATAAAAAGGGTCCCAAAATTATATATTTATAGGATATGGTGATAAGGGTTTTAAATATAACCATCCAATAGGTTTTTGAAATGTGTAGGTCTTATATTTTACATTATTTTTCATTTAATTTAAATCGTTAAATAATGAGGTAATCACTGCATCAGCATGGTGTTATAAATAATTTAATTTATATAATGTATAAAAATTATCAAAAATATATCATGATGTAGGAAATCTTTTTATATTTATAATTAATATTTATATTCAGAAATCTGACTTGTATAACCCCATTTAAAATTTGTTTTAGTAAAAAAACTCATATTTGTGACATTTTTACTTTTACATTAAATAAAAAGTTATTAATGTAATTTTCCTACCAAAGTTTCTCCATGGGGTCCCAAAGTTGACCCATGAAATTTCTTGGTCGTCCATGACACATAAAATATGGTTAGGACATGTTTCAAGTTAATTTCATATTATAAAAAAAATTATTTTTACCCTAAACTACACTAATTACCTCAAATCGCGATTAATAAACTTAAAAGTTACTATTCACCAAAAAAATTATTTTAATCACATTGAACCAAATTTTACATCCTAATGACAACCATGTATGTCGGATTTTTTGAAATTCAAAACAAAAAAGTTGTAAAATTTCATTTAAACGAAATTTTAGTTTTTAAGTACCACTTAGTGGTTTAACTATTCATCAAAAATTGAAGTTTTTCAGAAAAATACCAAAAATTCACCCTAGGCTATATTTGATACTCCGAATTCAAAAATTAAGTCTATTGTAAAAAATTCAAGACATATAAGTTGAATTAATTTATTTAATAATTAATTCCCACTATCAGAGCAAATAGCGTGTTTTTATGAAACAATAAGTATCAAAAGATTGTCAGTAGTTTAAGTTCGATTTTAAAGTGAAATTAATTCCAACGACAACAATTAGATTAAATGGTAAAAATATATTCTAATTTTACTTTAAAACTTATTCAAAATATAATCTTATCATATAAATAAATTATATTAAAATGAGGTTTTGAATTAAAATACAACATTTTTAACTATTCATTAAAAAATGAACATTATCAGAAAAATACAAAAATTTACAGAAAGTAAATTTTGATGTCCCGATTCTAAAGAAGAGTTTTATTTGGTCCAATAAAATATATAAGAGTGAAAAAAACTATATTTAATGACGGTTCTCCATTAAAAGGTGATAAGTCAACCTTTAGTGAATATTAGGGTATATATGCCTAAAATTGAATCCTTTATGTATTTTAAGCCTTTATCTTTTATTGGATAAATGTAAAAACATTTAAAAAACATATATAATAATATTTTAGTTATTTAAATCCATTCCCGCCAAAACAATGGCTATGTGTTAACTACCATTTAATATAATATTATTATATTACTAGTGTGCAACGTAAGATTTCAAAGAAACTCTTTGTTGTGTATCGAGTATGCTATCGAACATAGCAACCCCATTAAAGTAAAATTAATATTTAATTCGTAAATATTAATAAATATGATAATGTTTTATCCTTTATTTACCTGGGATGTTACATCCTTCCCCCCTTTTGGGAATTACGTCCTCATAATATTTTTCACTTATCAAATTAAGTGGGGGTATTTATCCCTCATAGCATTTTTAGATTCCTATATTGCCTCTTCAACCATATGGGTTTTCCAAAAAACCGTTAACTGGTGAATTACCTTATTTCAAAACACCTGCTCTCTTCGGTCAAAAATTTGGACTTGTTGTTCTTCATAAATGAGATTCTCTTCCAACTGAACTACCTCCAGGATCAAAACATGAGATGGCTCTGGCATACTTTCTCAACATCGAAACATGAAAAACATTGTGCGCCTGAGATAAACTCGGAGGTAATTCCACTTTGTATGCAACTGATCCAACTCTCTGCAGAATTTCATATGGTCCAATGAACCTTGGACTAATCTTTCATTTCTTACCAAATCACATCACACTTTTCCATGGAGAAACCTTGAGAAAAACATGATCACCTACCTTGAAATATTGATCCTTCCTCCAGTTATCCGCATAACTTTTCGGCCTATTTTGAGTTGTTCTCATGTGTTTCTGAATCAACTGATCTTTTTCTGCCATCTCTTCTACCAATTCTGGTCCCATCAGCTTCCTTTCACCCACTTCATCCCAAAAAGCTGGAGTTCGACACTGCTTCCCATATAATGCCTCAATTGGTGCCATCTGTACACTGGAATGAAAACTGTTATTATAAGAAAACTCAACAAAAGAAAGATTTTGGTCCCAACTTCCCTGATAATCCATAGAGCAAGCTCGTAGCATATCCTCCAAGGTCTTAATTGTTCGTTCTGACTGCCCATCTGATTGGGGATGAAAAGGTGTACTAAAATTCAATTCAGTACCCAACATCTTCTGAAGGCCATTCCAAATGTTAGAAGTAAACCTAGGATCACGATCAGATACAATGGAGGGGGTAACTCCATGCAACCTAACTATCGCATTAAGATACAATCGAGAAAGTTGATCTAGAGATAATTCATCTCTAATAGGATGGAAATGATTAGATTTAGTGAAGCGATCAACAATAACACAGATTGCATTATTACCTCGATATGTCTTCGGTAATCCCAAAGCAAAGTCCATGGATATGTTTTCCCATTTCCACTCTGGCACTGGTAACTGCTGAAGCATCCCTTTTGGTAACTACCGCTCCGCTTTAACCTACTGACAAGTCAAACACTTCACACTAAAATCATAAATATCTCTTTTCATTCAATCCCACTAGTTTTACTTCCACATACCTCTGTATATATTCGTACTGCTAGGATGAACTGAAAACGGGGAACTATGAGCCTCACATAACAACTCATTCTTCAACTATGAATCTCCAGGCACACATAACCTCTTCCCAAACCTAAATACACAATCATTACCAATGTTGAATTCAGGAAACTAGCCATTATGATCCAACTCTACCTTTTTCAGCAACTCGCTGTCTTGCTTATATGCCTGATTAATTCTCTCTGATAGGGAAGAATTCACTGATACCTGAAATAAAACAGAAGGACATCCTGCACCAACAACATGTATTCCAATGTTTTTCAAATCCATACTCAAAGGATCACGTTCCAAACACAACATTGTTAATGAACCATTACTTTTTTGACTCAAATCATCTTCCACTTTATTTTCTTTTCTCGGATGGTTATGAATTGTACAATCATAATCCGTGATTAATTATAGCCATATCATATGTCTCATGTTCAATTATTTTTTAGTGAATATATACTTTAAACTTTTGTGATCAGTATATATTTCACACTTTACTCCATAGAAATGGTTCCTCCAAATTTTTAGGGAAAAAACAACAACAGCTAATTCCAAATCATGTGTCGGATAATTTACCTCATGACTTTTCAACTGATGTGAAGCATATGCAATTATCTAATCATTATGCATAAGGACATAGCCATGTCCCTCCAATAAAGCATCACTGTATATAAAAAACTAACCATTCCTAGAAGGAAGTTCCAAAACTGGAGCATTAACCAATCTTCTTTTCAACTCCTGAGTCAACTGATCCATCACTGTAAAAAACTATTTAGTTCTGATTCTGACCATCTCAGGATACTAATTTGAAAGGACATTTCCCACGTTATGCCTTCCCAGAAAAAATGTTATGTTTCCTCTATGGAAAACCATTCTTAACACAGAAATATCTTAGAAGAAGCAACATGGTAATCTTTAACTGCTATATAATTTCATTCATACCATAAATAAATTTGTAATTTAACAATTTTATAACTCTTAATGTTTCCTGAACCAACCTCTGATTCCAACTATAAGGCCCTGGCATTAAAACATACTTAAAATTGAATTAAATGAATAATTCACATTGAAGACCTATTTAGGTTTAGAGTTTTATAGAATTAGGACATAACTATTACATCTCAAAAGATTACAAAGTAGACACTTCTACTAAGTTTCCATAGAATAACAACTCTTAAAAAGAAACATGTATAGTTCCATGTTTTATATAGCATGACTTTCCCTTGATCGCATCCTTGACCCTATTACACAGTAAGTCCTGTGAAAAACATTTCAAATAAACTTGGCATGAGCATAAAAATCTCAGTAAGAGATACACACAGAATGAAAACTCTTAGTTTATCAAAACAACAAGTAAACCATGTATACATTTTCAAAGTTATACTTTTCACATTTATGAAGTAGTAAAAACTCGTCGCTGAATAAAAGATCATTACTTACCCATTTGTAACCAAAATATTACCATAAAACCCATATAAAGATCACATAGCATATAAAGGTAACATGGGACATAAACATACTTAAATAGAATTACCAAACGTTTGACTTCCACACATATCACTTAATGGATTTACAATATGGCCGACTTCCATACCCAATGCATTGTAGGTTATAACGTAACCACCCATCCTGGTATTCACGGAACCACCCGTCATATGGATTATTACGTAACCACCCGTCAAATGTCCAAGTACCATTATAAAATCATAAGACATAAAAAAATATAATGGAATGAAAAAATTACGACACATTGATCACAATATATCACATAAATATATCGACATAAGAAATCCATTATAAAAAAACCCTTTTCAATTCCAGAATACATAAAACAGTATATGGTATTTATTTAATTTCAAAAATACATTACGGCTTGTTGAGGAATCCAAAGACCAAATAATACTCTCGATGGCGGAAAAGGGTCGTTGTCACCGCGTATGTTAAAAGAAACATTACTTTTTATCATTTAGTAAAATGCTTCATAGAAAATGATTCATTTTATATAAAATTAAAAGTCAAAGGGGTTTATACACCGTATAAAACAATTTTGTGTATAAAATGAAATATTCCTCAATGAAAGAAGATTGAGATGAAGTCCCTTACCTCGGGTCCGACTTGACTTGATCGTTCTTTAACGTCCTGAATAATGAACTTGAGTTAATTTATAATTGTTTAAGAATGTTTTTCAATATCATAATTAATTTTATATCACTTATTACAATGTTATAAACATTATGTATCATTTACGTTAATAATTTTTGTTTTGTCGATACTGGGTTCTTACGTTGAAAGTGTACTTCTTACAATTACATGTTGTTCATGTGGTCAAAGTTTCATTATATCCAAAATTATATTCATGATTTGGATATAATATATATCATATATATATAGAATATACATGTATTTTTAATATTACATAATCATTTAGAGGTATGAAATGAAATTCACCGTTCATGGAGACGGTAATCCGTACGTACGCATGAACGCTACTTTCATTTTTATGTCATATTAATGGAATTAAAACTAAATGAGAGGAATGTTTATTTTAATTCCATATTTATATTAATCATTTTGATTTTACATACATCATATATATCCATTATATATATGTACTTATAATAGTACATTATATTTGGCAATAAGAAATGAAATGCACCGTTCATGGAGACGGTAAGTCGTACGTATGCATGAACGCTACTTTCATTTCTATCTCATACTTTAATAGACAAGAAATAATAATGATATAAAGTAATATTATAATTCCAGTATAAAATCATATATAATAACTTTAAATCCATCATTTATACATCCCACATATGAAATTAACGAATCAAATCACTTTGAGTGGGAGGTAGTCTGCACATCCTAAAATGAAATTATCATGTTTACCCACAATGGAAACCATAAAGGTATTCCAAAAAGGAAAAATAACGAAGCATAAGGAAAACATGAACATAATATATATCATATATAAATATAGTTATAGCTTAATAGCAACCTTTGAAGGTGTTAGAAAAATATTGAACAATCATCATTTCGTGAGACAGAAATTCGCCATCCACAGAAACAATATGTTCATTAACCATTAGATGTTGGTGTGTGTAAGTGTAGCTCGAATAATTCTTATAAGAACATCATAATATATTGAAGATACTGTAGTTTTTACAAAATAAATTAATAAAAAGAGTTTAGGGGGTTAGAGAAGCAAAATAAAACATAAGAACGCAATAGAAAACACTACCTTTAAAATTGGGTAACTCTCATTGATTTGAGCTCAAAGGCTTTCTTTGGAAGACTTCTGCCCAATGTGAGGCTTCTAGAAGTAATAAGGGGATTTGGATAGTGAAAATGGGTAGGATTTGTCCGATCCAAATCCTTGATAGGTGGGGGAAAGGTGGTAGAGGTGGGGGCCTTTTATAAGAGGAGAGGAGGGTCACTCTTGGAAAGTAAAGAAAAGATATTTTTTTATCAAATTATTTTCAGATAAAAAGGGTCCCAAAATTATATATTTAGAGGATAAGGTGATAAGGGTTCGAAATATACCCATCCAATAGGTTTTTGAAATGTGCAGGTCTTAGATTTTACATTATCTTTTCATTTTATTTAATTCGTTAAATAATGTGGTAATCGCTGCATCATCATGGTGTCATAAATAATTTAATTTATATAATGTCTAAATATTATATAAAAAATATCATTATGTAAGAAATATTTTTATCTTTCTAATTAATATTTATTGTAAAAAATCTGACTTGTATAACACAATTTAAAAATTGTTTTAGTAAAACAACTCATGTTTGTGACATTTTTACTTTAACATTAAATAAAAAGGTATTAATGTCATTTTCCTACCAATGTGGCTCCATGGGGACCCGAAGTTGACCCATGGATTTTATTTTTCGTCCATGACACATCCAATGAGGTTATGATATGTTACAAGTTCATTTCATATTATAAAAACATTATTTTTACCTTAAACTACACAAATTACCTCTAATCGCGATTAATAAACATAAAAGTTACTATTAACCAAAAAAATTATTTTATTCCCATTGAACCACATTATACGTCCTCATTACAACCTTGTATGTAGGATTTTTTGAAATTCAAAACAAAGAGGTGTAAAAAATTCATTTAAATGAAAAATCAGTTTTTTAGGTACCATTTAATGGTTTCACTATTCATCAAAAATTGTAATTTTCAAAAAAATACAAAAATCTCACCCTATGCTATATTTGATATTATAAATTCAAAAATGAAGTCTATTTTACAAAATTCAAAACATATAAGTTTCATTAATTAATTTAATAATAAAGTCCCAATGTCAGAGCTAATAGTGTGTTTTTATGAAACAATAAGCATCAAAAGATTGACAGTAGTTTAAGTCTGATTTCAAAGTGAAATTAATTCCAATGACAACAATTGGATTAAATGGTAAAAATATATTCTAATTTTACATTAAAACGAATTCAAAATATAATATAATCATATAAATAGATTAAATTAAAAATATGTTTTGAATTAAAATACAACATTTTTCACTATTCATTAAAAAATGAACTTTATCGGAAAAATATCAAAAATTTACAGAAAGTAAATTTTGATGTCCCGATACTAAAGAATAGTTTTATATGGTCCAATATAATGTATAAGAGTGACCAAAACTGTATTTAATTACGGTTCTCCATCAAAAAGAGATAAGTGAACCATTAGTCAAAATTAGGGTATATATGCCTAAAATTGAATTCTTTCGGTATTTTAAGCCTTTATATTTTATTAGATAAATTTAAAAACAATTAAAAAACATATATAATAATATTTTAGTTATTTCTATCCATTCTCGCCAATACAACATTTATGTTTTAACTACAATTTAAAACAATATTATTATATTACTAGTGTGCAATGTAAGATTTCAAAGAAACTCTTTGTTGTGTATCAGGTACACTATCGAAAATAGAAACCCCATTAAAGTAAAATTAATATTTAATTTGTAAATATTTATAAATACGAGATTGTTTTACCCTTTATTTACCTGGGATGTCACAGAGATAATTATTCATTATATATAAATTATTTTTATAATGTATTTATTAATATTAATTTATAATATAAAACATTCCTTTATGCTTTCCATTTTGTTTCAATACTATAACTTCTTTTATAGGCATGTGGACTACTACCTCGTCAATGCGTTGTGATTCATTTACCCTTTACATGGATATATTAACAATAGGATTTGAAAATTTATACTATATACATAAAAAACTATTATATTAGGATTATAATATATTTAATCATATCTCATATTATTTATTTATTTGCATATTAAAAGAATGTTAACCAACGCTCATGCATACATATTCCCCACTGTCTCCATGAATAGTGAATTCCATTTCCTATTTTAAACCATTATATTTTGTTATAAATATTTATATATTAAATATATATATGATATTCGTATCATATTTTACAATATATAAATAATTAAATTATAATCTATGTAAGGGTATCCATAATAAAAATTCAAAACATATCTGAAATACAAAGTGAATATTACCTGAAAAATAACATTAAGATGGAACTGTAAATAAAAGGGTAATATAAAGTTATCATAAAATAATTTATAATTTTTAAATAATAATATGTTTATTTTTATGATTTATAATAATATTATATTTATTATATAGGATAATTTTATGTGTATGAATAAATTCAAGACATCATGTAAGGGTTTTCTTATATCACTTTTATTTCTGTGAGATTTATACCATATTCACAGCTCATTTATTTTGTGTTCTGTATATAAATCATATTAATTTTAATTTATGATTATTATAATTAAATTTATATGTATTTAAATTTCAATTATATGACATTTCATTCATCTGATTTATGGTTTATAAGATAGCGAATCGGTACAATAATTCGGTCTCAATTTTTTTTCATTGAGATACATGACCTGTTATGAACCTATATTATTCCTAAATGTATATATACATAAACTTACATGTAATATCATGAATTAAATTCTTTTAATTATATTTTATGCTTCATTTAACATTATTATTTCAGGGGTATTATGATTCAATTCTTGTAATGTGGTAACCATTTGTTGTAATAGTCTCATCATTTACCAAGTTTGCTCATGGTCATTCTTCCATTGATAATATATTATGACACATCCCTCTAGAAATCTCATAAATTTTATTATCTAGTAATAAATCATTCTATATATATATATAATGCTAATAACATTCCACTCTTTTTTATTTAACAACATTAAGGAAATTTTTCTTTGAGAAAATTCGGAATTATTTCTCTTTTCAATAGGAAATCTGTCCTCCCAAACTATGTTTTCAATGAAAAAGATTTTCGAAAAATATGTTATGTTGGAGATGTGTTTTAAATTTATTTTAAAAATTAATTTATAAATTTTCAGTGTTTTTTTAATATAAATGGTTTTAAATTTTTTTATGTTTTAAAAAAGTGATTTTCAAAGTGGAAAGTATATTTTCATTTAGAAATGTTTTAAATGATACAATTAAAATTATATTATATACAGGAAAAAATTATTTTATATAATTTTTAATTTATTGGGTATAAGATCCAAGGAATCCATTTTTATTATTTCATTGAAGGTTTTATTATTATGATAACAAGTTTCTTATAGAATCCATTTCACATCAATGGGTTATACAAAGATAAAATTATTATGAAACCTAATTATTTTTATAGATTTTTCAATAATGAAATTATTTTGATACTTTTATTTTTTCAAATACTAAGATATGTAAACGTTTCTATAATTTCCATTTCATTTCATGGGATATGAAATGATTTTTTAAATCCCATATCTTTTGGGGTTCAAAATAAAATGTGTGTTTTATCTGATTTTTGAACATGTATGTTTGATTGTATTATGTTATGGGTGGGACCAATTTCTCCCTCCAATGAATTGGGTAATGATTTATATATCATGATTAAGAATGGTATGGAATGTGGCGTGAACTCATTTCAATATGACATGGCCTGAATTTGGAGTGAGATCGATTCAATATGATAGTTCTGGAATGAGGAGTGAACTCGATTCTAGATGACAGGATTGAATGAAGAGTGAACTCAATTCAATAATACATGGTCTTAACATGAAGTCAATACTTTTTAGTAATACCAGCCTTGAATAGGAAGTGATCCATTCTTAAAAAAGCAAGGATATGATGAGAAGTGTACTCTATTTAGTAATACTAATCTAGAACCACATGTGAACTCGGTTCAGTAATATAGGGCTAGATTGGGATGTGAACTTGGTACAATAACATATGTTCAGAATGCAGAGTGAACCCAGTTCACTATAAGACTTTTTTCACTACGATAATCATGGAAGTAAGTCATGAAATCAATGGATATTATTTTATATCTCTTCCATAATTCCGTGATTTATTCCAATGTTATTCATTCACGGATTATGATCTTGACAACCTTATGATTCATTTATAAATAACTTCTAATCCTTTTTCCCTGAGTCTTGATTATTATCATTAATATGATGGGTATGATCATCTAATGACACAATCGTGTTCTCATACCCTTATTTTAATGATAATTCTTATATATCTCCTTTTTACCCATATTTTAATGACAATTCTTATATATCTCTTTTTTACCCATATTTTAATGATAATTCTTATATATCTATTTGTTTACCCTTATTAAGAATATTATCTCACTCCTTTCTTATGCTTCCATTACCCAGGTTATGAAGGAATGGTTTTAGTAGGAGTACTAAAATTGGAACATTAATAATGGAGACGTTGATGATCTTTCACCATGTCACAAGTTCTTGTTTCCATGATTCACTTGGAACTATACTATTATAGTTTTAAGGCATGTATTTTGTTACTATGCTGAATATTCATCTAAAATGATTTAATTTCCATATATGTTAAGCATGGGTTGTTATATTTGGTTTCAAAGGAAAGGATTATTCAAACAATGGAAACTAGTATGGGAAAACATTAGAAATTTACCTAGTGATATTAATAAGGATATGTCTATGGAAAGCTGTTGAGATAATACTGTATTGTCATAGATATAAAAGAATGTGTCTTGATTTAGAAATTATATTATTAATTTTCATGATTATGTGGTTTTCTACTTTGACAAGTGTTGTTCACACTATGCTTTCTGGTCATAGAAAATATCGGGAAGTAGAAGTAAGTGAATTAATATTGAATGTTTTAGATATGGAAAGAATGTTAATTATTTAAATTAATGTCCTACATGGAAATCTACTGAAGAGAATGAGGAATGTGGTTTAAGTATTGGTTATACTACTGAAGATAATGTGATCACAAATGACATGTGAATGTTATGGGATGTTATAGAAATATTTTATTACATTAAATGTAATATGCATGATTAAATTGAAGATGAGGAACTGTAATACATGATTATATTTTATATTCTATGAATTGGGTATTATAGAATACGATGAAAAACCATGGGTAATGGATTATGAATAAATTTGGATGATTGTGGTGTATATGTATTGGAATTCAATAATTGTGTTTTATGAATAATTAATTATATGTTTTTCATTAAGAATTTAATGGGATATTTTGAATAGTTCTTGATTACATAGAATATAGATTTAATGTATAAGTAATATTTTGATCATGAGAAGGTAAACCTCAATATGTTCCAGAGAATGAGGAAACGATATTTAATATGGACATATGGATGATGATATAGATATAGTAAATAGGTTGGTATTTAGGACCTATGAACTAATAAACGAATATAATGAAAAAATCGTTTATTCTACAATTAATAAATGTTACATCATTTATAGATTTAAGGAATATATTGCGAAAATTTTGTAATAAGGAGGTATGATTATTTTCGAAATGAATTAATGGTAATTTGGGTTATTTCCATATTTAGAGATAAAAAATACTAAAGGTATTCACATGTTTGGAATGTTAGAACCAAGAGAAAATTTACGTTATATGGAGGGTCAATGTTAACATTATTTAGTGTCATTCATTATATGTTTTTGTATTTTCATCTTTTGGAAGCATTGTAAGGTTTTAATTTAGGGAATAGTTAATTTTAATCCTCAAACAAGGTTTTGGAGATTTAATTGTTACATCACCTTATGAGGATATTACAACTTTGGATAGCCCGTGATAACCAATGTGGATTGATGATAAAAAAATATGGAATGGATAATTAATAAATTTATGTATATCATGATCTATTTGTACTACATGACTGGAAAATTCACCATCATTTCGTAGTGTTGATGAAGTGGAATTTATGAAAGGAACAACAATTGGGTCAGATTGTGTATATAAAAAGGATTGAAATGATGTATGTAATTTAATTTATTTTCATAAACATTACAGTAATACCTAAAATTTAGGAAAATGGTATTTATTGTGATTTTTCATAATACCTTCATTTATTTTGAACATATGGTCATATAAATGATCACAAAATTATGGGGTTTTCCCCCAATTTTTTATTTATTGTTCTCTTGGTTTTGGTCAATGACCATAATCGTGCTCGATAATTATTTATTTTTTTCTCCAATGACCAATCTTCCCTTACCACCGATGTAATCCTATGTGGTAGCCTAGTTATTAGTTACTTTGTAATTCCCTGAGCTAGTTACCTATTGCCGGTGCATTATTTTAATATATTGGCATGATTAAAAGGAATCAAGTGCTAAAGGGCCAATCAGTTTTGCAGTATTAGAAATTTTTTTACATACATGAATTATAAATTACACAATCTAACATAAAACAAATCACAAATAATACTTTCAGAAAAATATTATTCCCCTATATTTACCCTAAACAACAATCATAATACACATATTAACATCCTGGGAAAACAAAACATAAGAAATTGGTGATCTCAGATGGTCAGTAAGAGGGATTAATTCAAAAAAGCTATTAAAATTTAATGAAAATTGTATAACAATATCAACATCCTTTTAAAACCTAAAATATTACAAAATATGAACTAAATAAATCAAACATTACATTATAAACATGAGCATGGATATTCTTCTATTCAAAAAATTACATGTAATAACTAATTCTATAATGAGGGAATGCATGATGACGAATATAATAAATACTATGTCAAGGCCTAGTACCAATACCATTCACTAATATTCTATCAAAGCCTTGTTCAAATATACTAGTTTATCTCATGAGACCCACTGATGCATCGATTGGGTATAATGGGCCCCTATAGTTACTTACTATATCAAATGCATCCCTCATATGAAAATTTTGAAATATAACATAAATATTCATTTTAAAACTAGCATACAAAATGTTAATATATTAACCGTATAAAATGAATGTTAAAAAAATAGCACATAAATAGTTAACCAAATCAAAAAACCTAAAATACAATATGGAAGATTGTTTCATAACAAATAAACTTCAAACATGACAAAAATCCGACAAAGAATGTTGACATAGATGAAAATAATTAAATTAATTAATTAAAACTATTGGAGAAAAATATATTTTTTACATTAAATTATTTAAAATAAATGAAATTTAAAAAAACATTTCTTTTGAAAATAAACTTGTAAACATTTAAGGGAAGCATAATAATATTAAGGTGACATAACGTCAGAAAATTGATGCTCATGCTATATAATTTAAAAAATACACTTTCATTATTTTTTTGAAAAGGTCTTTAAGAACCTCATTTAAAAAACTACCGAAAGATTCATTTAAAAAAAATTTAAAAAATTTCAATCATTGGTAAAAAAGACTATAACTAACCATAGGATTATAGTAAAATATTTTATGAAAACATTTTTAGAAACATGGTAATGAATGATAATGATGACCCATTATAAACTTCCACATCAACAACCTCGAATAATATTGAGATTGTGAGATTAACCCATATATTAGGTCTTCTACCCTCTATACGTGTCTTAATATCCTTTATAATGTGATTAAAAATACCATTAACATATATTAGAATCATACTCATATATATGATATCATATATGATTCATTTATATCTTTATATTACACATTTATTTACAATTCCATGTTTACTCGACATTTCGGATAATAATCACTTTGTTTATCATACATGTATTGACATTTTATTCTGGATCATATTACTTAAATCAAGATTTATATAATTCACAAATTTATAATATGATTTATAAATCATATGTAAATATAAAAAGATATTTGAAATGGAAGACACTATTAATGGAGATGCCAGGCCATACATAGGCACGAACGTTGTTTTTGTTTTCGTATAGAATGGATGTATGTGAATGAGAATTGTGTATATATATATCATCATAGTGGAATTATTTTTTCATATATTTTCTAGTTATTAATAATATTTATTTTTATAACCATTCTTGGATGGTAAACATGGAATATGTGTATCATAGTGTCTTAGTGAGGGTAAGTCGTACGTACGCACGAGCGAAGATATCATTTACCTAATGGTTAAATGGTACATAATTTGATGTAATATGAATTTTAAATAAACAATATCATGTTATATTTAGTATTTCAGTCTATTATATTCATCATTATATACCAATAAATAACGTTTACGTGAAAAACAATTTAAACCACATCGTGGAGATGGTAAGTTGTACATACACATGCATGGTGGTATTGTTTTTCAAAGGATGGGTAAAATGAGGAATATGGTTTTCCCAATATCATAAAAAAATATCAACATATTTTATATTAGGGTGTTATTATTTTATTATAGTAACAACTTTGTAAGTGGAAGTATAAGAACAAATAAACATCGAATGAAGGGACAAAAGGATTGTATCTTCTTCGAGTGTCTCTTTTTGATTTTCTCAAAAGGACTCCATAAGTTAAATTTCATCACAATATTTTTCCTCTATAATGAAGGAATAAAATTTTGGAAGAGATTTTGGATTTTCTATTCCAATAAAAAGTTCTTTTTACGTTTTAATTAAATAGAATGCGAGGTTCTCTTTTATAAGAGTTGTGAGGGACACTTTATGAAATTATTGAAATATTAGTTAATTATATAATGATATTCATTTTCTAATAGATCCAAATTGATTTATTTCGAATATAAGATGAGTATGGGTGTAATTACTCTCAACTAATAGTTTTTATTCATCTTTAGGACATACAATTATACATATATTTCGATATTAACCTTTAGTTAAATATTTTAACACTTGCAATGTCTTCTCGTATTTTTATACTATATGATTAATTTAGTAACTATAAAATGATAAGAGAACCTCAAGTGAATAATTGATGTCATTTTTATCATTACCTAACTAATTTGGGTGAATCCTAGATTTTTAATAATTTAATATCATTCAATATATTTTTCTATGTTTTATGTTATGAATTATGTCAATTTTGGACACTATTCATAAATTACTTTCTAAAAATTTATAACAACCTCACCCCTTTGAAAAAAAGGAATTATATAAAATATAATATTCCAATATCATCTATAAAATTCATATATGACATCAAAATAACTAAATTACATTTATTTTAACATTTATAATTTCATTTATTTGAATCCATTTTTAATGAAGCAATCAATCCGTCATCATTGTATCATAATTAAATTTATTTATTATATGTATAAAAATTATAAATAAAATATCATGATGTAGGAAATTTTTTTATATTAATAATTACTATTTATAATATAATATATCATATATAATACCCCATATAACATTTTTGTGTGAACGATACATGTTTATGTTATATTTTACTATACATTAAATTAATTCGTATAAATTGACATTTTCACACCCAAGTGGCTCAATGGGGTCCCCAAATCGATACAATGAAGCCCATGGTCAGAAATACATTTTCCATAGTGTTTATAATTATGATAATTATTATAATACGAACATAAGGAGTCATAATTATGTTACATGTACTGTTTTATCTTATAACTAATTCCTACAACAAACTTATCATTCCCTTTATAAGATAACACTCAAAAATATTCTATTTATATCAATATTATAAGGTTCAAAATATAATCATATAAAATTTAAATTAAAAAAAATATTTTATATTAACAATGGACGTGTTCTAGTCTAGTAGTGGGTGATAAATCTTTGTCACACTTCAATTTTGGGTTCGATACCCATTGCTTTGTCCAATGTGACATGTTATCTCCTGACCTACATGTTGCCCTTTTCCTCAAACTATAGCATAATAACATTCCCAAAATAATATTAGGAAATATTTTGACCTTAAACAATACTGTCAAATGTTCAACATAACCCATTCCAACCATTGTATTTATCCAAGTTACTTTTTTCCAATATATATCTAAGAGGTCTGAATATTCCCAAAATCATTTGTAATGTCAGATTCCCCAAAAAACATAATGTTTCCCTTAACGTCAAATAATTAATCTACGATTAACTTCATCATATTAAAACATTAATTAAAACAGAAATTAATATTGTAAAATACTTATATATATCACATTATTCTTATAACAATTATATAATTCGTCCTTCTAAAAACACAAATACATTAATTATTCCATATTGACATTTGTAAGAGAATAATCTTGAACACGGTCCATTTGATTTTTCTAACCTATATATCATTAACAACTTGGAAAATAATTTTCATAATTTCATATATCCTTACAATTATAACATTGAATGGCTTATTTTTTTCCTTACAGTCACAAGTCGGGTGACCTTTTTCCCAACACTTGTAACAAACTACCATTCCTTTTAGGCATGTACAAGGGTGTTTCTTCCCACAATCATCACATAATGGAAAATACTTCTTTCCCTTTCCCCAATATTTGACTCTTTCTCTACCATTATATTTCTTTATTTCTTTAGTCATATGTCATAAGACTTATAGATTTCCTTTTTTATCATAACATCACATGAGACTGTATCTTCATGTGATGAAAAATATTGTGATACCTATGCCCGTCAGAGGAAATGTTCTAACCGATCAACGAATCAATCATTCTAACATCTTAGGTTATGTATGTAGTTTTTATAATGACTTTATAACCATGTGAAGTTAGCCTCATACTTGGAAATATTCTCATCCTTCTTTTTTGCTTAGGCTCAGAAGTTGTCCATCCATATCAGCTCATTGTTCACAAAGAATTTATTTCTCTATAAAAAGTTCTTTAAAATCAATTTATCCGATATTTCCCATTTATTCAACCTCATTGTTTTTTAAATAATGAAAACCATTGATCTGCATCTCCTAAGATTTAATAAATATTTATTTGTACCTTTTCCCTTCTGTTACTTCCCAAAGAATGAAATATTTTTTCTAGGGGACTTATCCACTGCTCAGCTACAAATGGATATGTTGTACCATTGAAGGTTTGGGGTTGTTGTCTAATGAAACGGTCTAACAATGATCCTTTACATTATGGATCAGGATTCTCCATATGGGTAAGTTTATTTTTGATAACCTGAGTCAGCTATCATAAAATGGTTATAATATGTTCATTACCAGTTGTTTCACCAAATCCTCTATCACTATCATTCATAGGTGGAAAATTCATGCATTTATAATGTGCATTGATAATATTTCCATTTAATTCACTATGCACCGTTTCTAAAAAATGGAATATAATAGATTAGATTATGAGTCATAATTCATAATTCTAAACTGTTAAAATACTTAAAATAAAATTAAAAATATATGCATATCTAATCCATAATCATAAATATTGTTCCTTTGAGAACATATTAACTCATAAATCCTTCATAATTATTTTAATGAAGAAATGAATTACCCTATGCATATCCCCTTAGGATGTCAAACTGGGCATGCCGTATGGCCCATTTTCGTGTACTAGGTTACCCTTAGTCATGATTGGAACACCATGTCGATGTTTTCTACCCTAGGTACATCTTTGCCAAATCAGCTTCCACTTTTAGTATCTATACATGGATTTATTTTCATTGAATACAAACATAACCATCATTTTAAAATTGTAGCATTATCTTCAATACTTATCCTCAAATTCTATAATAGGGTCATGATCCGTAGTTTTCATTTTCTAAATATATTTTCAATGTTCCTTCTAAAAATTATTTAATACTAACTGTAATTCCCCATCCCAAGTTACCCAGAGATGGTGCGTTATTTTAATACATTATCATGATTAAAAGAAATAAATTCCTGAAGGACCGATCAGTTAACTAGTCATGGACAATAGATTACACTCATGAATGATACATTACACTTTCAAACATTTAACACACTAAAATTAATCCATTTATTATGTAGTTATTACTCTAGATTAACCCTTCATATCAATAATAATACACTTATTGGCATCTTGGGAAAATAAAACCTAATAAATGGGTGAGCATAGATGCTCAGTAAGTGTAAATAATTCAGAGGAAGCTATAGACGATTATGGAAAGATGTATAATAAAAACAAAAGCCTTTTAAAACTTTAACATTAAAACAATATGGAAAAATTAAATTAGAAATTTCAATATAAACATGCACATGAAAATTCTACTATTAAAATAATCACATGTAATAACTTATTTAATAATTAGGGAATGTATCATGCCAGACATAATTACTACTACATCAAGGCCTTATACAAAGAAAATTCACTAATATTCAATCAAGGCCTTGGGACAAGACACTATTTTGTCTCATGAGACCTACCAATGCATCGAGGGGCTATAGATGACATTGATTTTCACTTACTGAGTCCAATTCATTCCTTATATGAAAAGTTTGAATCATAATATAAACATTCATATTAAAACTAACAGATGAAATGTTAATACATTAACCATAAACCATTAATTGTATAAAAATAGAACCTCCACAGTTAAACTTATTAGAAAACATTTAACACAATATGGTAGATTTTATCATAATAAATCAACTTCAAACAAGAAAAAATATAAGAATGTATGTTGACATAAATGAAAATATTTTAATAAATACATTAAATCTCTTTGACGGAAATATCCCTTTTACATTAAAACATAAAAAATCCATGGAATTGTAAAAAATATTTCTATTTAAAATAACATTTTAAACATGTAAGGGATGATTAAAAATGTTAATGTGACATATCAGAGGAAAATAGCCACTTGCACCATATAAGTTAAAAAACATTCTTTCCTAAATATGTTGAAATGTTCATAAAGTACCATATTTGGAAAATGACTGAAAGATTCCTTTAAAAACATATAATTAATTGTAAATCATGGGTAAAAAATAATCTAAACATCCGTATGATTATATTAAATTTTTTTTTATTTTTTTAGAAACATTTTCATGGATGATAATGATTTTCTAGTAGATACTTACACTACAACAACCACTAATAACAATGAGATTGTGAGATTTACCCTTACCTTAGGTATGATACTCACTGTACGTGTCCGAAAATCCCGTATAATGTGTTTAAAAATATTATTAACTTATATAAGATTCATAATAATATTTACGATATGATATATGATTCTTTTATGATTTCTTAATTCCTGTTTAAAATCATTTCCATGTTAATGCAACATTTCATGTAATAATCGATATGTTTATCATATGAGTTTTGACTTATTATTCATTATTATATTACTTTGATCATGATTTACCTACTTTGAAAATGTATAATATTTTTTATTTATGATATTTAAATATAATTTACATACATGAAGTATAATACACAGTTCCGGGAGACAGTAGATCGTACGTACGCATTAACGTTGATTCCATTTTCGTATCATATGGATTTAATTGAATGAAATATATGTATATATATCTATATCATCCAAGTTGAATTATTATATCATATATTTCATATTTATTAATAATATTTATTCTTATAATCATTCGTGGATGGTGAACATGGAATATTTGTCTCATCACGTCATGAAGATGGTAAATAGTACACATGTATGAGTGGTAGTATCATTTCCTTAATGGTTAAATGATATGGAATACGAAAGAATATTAAATTTAATGAAAAAGTTTCCAGATATATTTATTATTTATTTCCATTATATTCATTATTATACCTATAAAAATAAAGCGTACAAATAAATTTAAACCACGTTGTGGAGACAGTAAGTCGTACATACGCATGTATGGTAGTTTTGTTTTTCAAATGATTAGTAAAAAGAGGAATATGGTTTTCCCATTAGAATAAACAGTATAAGAATATATTATATTCTGGAGTTATTATTATATTATGGAAATGAATTTGAATGAGTAATTGTACGAATAAATGAACTTAGAAAGAAGAGATAAAACGATTACCTCTTTTTTAGGTGTCTCTCTTATGTTCCCAAAAGGGATCCATAAGTTGTCATTAATCCCAATATTTTTTCTTGAAGGATGAAGTGACGGAAGTTGGGAGATGATTTTATAAGGTGTTTCCCAATCCAAATGGATTTTGTAGTGTTAATAAAAGAGATGTCGAGGTTCACTTTTATAGGAGAGCTGAGTGTCACTTTAGGAAAACCATAAAATATTAAATTATTATAAATTGATATTCTGATTCAAATAGTTTCAAATTGATAAATTTATAGGAAAATATGATGATGAATTGAAATACTCTCAACCAATAGGTTTTTAACAAGTTTAGGTCACAAAATTATCCTAATATTTTGGGATTAACTATTAGTTAAATAGTTTAAGGCCTACAATTTCTTCTTGTATTTTTATACAAGTTGATTAATTTATTTACTATAAAATTCAAAAAGATCCTAAAGTGGATAAATAATTATATTTATAATAGTATATAATTAATTTTACTAAATCTTATATTTTTAGGAATTTAATATAATTTTATGAATAATTTTATGTTTTATGTAATGAATTATATCAATTTTGGAGATTGTTTATATGTGATTTTTGAAAAAATTAGTAACAACCTCATTCCTTCGAACACAATGAATTCAATTAAATATAATATGTCTATATCATCCAAAAAATTTGTGGATGACATATAAATAACTATATTACATTTACTTTAACATTCATAATATCATTTATATGAATCCTTTATTAATAAAGCAATCACTTCGTCATCGTTGTGTCACAAATAAATGTATTTATTTTATACCTAAATTAAATAAATAAAATATCATTATGTAGGAAATATTTTTATCTTTATAATGAAAATTTATTGTTGAGGATATCAATTATATAACACCTTATAAATTTTTTTAGTCAAAGATACATATTGATGTTATATTTCTCTATACTATCTAATAATACTTATAAAATGTCATTTCCACACCCATGTCGCTCCATGGGGTCCCAAAATTGACTCATGGAATCCCATGGATTGAAATATCTCATAAAATAGGACTAGTTCATGTGTAATCATAGTTTAATTTTTTTGTAATATTATTTTTTACCTTTATTTACCAGATTTACCCCTTAACCATCGAAAATTAAATAATTGTTGATGTTACTATTCATAATATCAAAAAATAAAAGATATCTATTTAAAAAATTATCTTATGAATCCAATTATGGAATCCATTTTTCTAAATTCAAAACACAATGTTTGTTGAAATAAATATATAATTAATTCTCGTTGTCAAAACCATAAAGCGGGTTATTAAGATGTAAAAACTATAAAAAGATTAAGATGTGTTTATATCCAATTTTAATGTAAAAATATATAATATTATATAAATTATATTAAGTGAAAAAAATTATTTAATTATACTTTAAGACCACTCAGATTTATAATTTAACACTATAAATTATTTTGAATAAAAAATTTGTTTTCAATTAATATTTAGTATTTTTTTACTGTTGATCCAAATAAGAATGTTATCCCAAAAGTAACAAAAATTTATACAAACTAAATTTTTATGTGCCTATTATAATGAAGAATTTAATTTCATCATATTAAATAGAGAAGAGTTTCAAATATTGGATTTATAAGGGGTTCTCCATTAAAAGGTGGAAAAACTGCATTTTTTAAAAAATACATATTATATTTGAAAAAATTTAATTTGTCCGGATATAATGTCCATGAAACATAGTATATGAATTTTAAAATTATATAGGATATATAAAATGCAAAATGTAGTTAATAATATTCACAAACGCTTTTTAAATGGCTAGTTTGATAGGTCATGGTGTGCTTGAACTTGGTGTTGCGTACATGGCATGCTATTAAATTGTTAAGAAGATGTATATCGAGGAAACATGTGGTGTTATATACATTGGGTAATTTTATGTTCCCAACATTCCTTTTTTTGAATGTTTTAGTATTCATTTTGACAATGTGGGTTTCTCTGAAAGGAAGATTCTTGTATTAAGCCTTTTATGACCTAGAATAATTTGGAGAGAGAAATTCATTTAAGGGGTTGTAGCATGTTACACCCGATGTTTTTGTGATTTTTTTAAATTACTTTAATCTTGTCAATATTTTAAATTTCACACAACCCTAAATATACATATTGTTATATGGAAACAAAATGTTTTGATTTTTTTTATATGAATCAGAAATTTAAAATTATTCTACTTGGAACAAGTATATTAGTTTTTGGTATAAGAAACACCATGTTTGGATTTAATTCATATACAATATCGAGTCCCTTAGATAGTTTCTATTAATTGAATGACCAATTTTTACCAAACTAAAATATACTATGATGAGTAATAATATTATATTATTATAATTATTACCTAGCTGTTAGAATGAACTATATGAATAATAATGACTAAATGATGAAACTATGGTTTAAACATGTATATAAAATGAATCCTTTGGTTGATAATGGGATAGAAATAAAAATAAGAACCATTATAGAGTAATGAAATTGTTCCTTATAATAAAACATCATTAATGTAAAAACAATTTTATATCAATAAATGAAAAAATAATAACAAATTTATATATGTATTATATATTAAATCCAATATTTCTACTCTCATCTAATATATTTTTTAGGGAAAAGACAAGAATAAATCCTACTATATGAATAACAATATTCTTTTTCAATGGTAATTTTACCTCCTTGTAATGAAAAACCCATTATAAATATTATTTTTACAATTTTAGAACTATTATTTGACAAAAAAAACCACATTTTTAAAATTCAAATATAAAAATATAGTTTAGGATATTTATTTGTATTTTTATGAGTACTTTCATTGTTTAATGAATAGTATAAATACGAAATATTAATTACAAATTATATTTTTTTATAATTTATTTATATAAATATATTATATTTTCAATTGGATTATAAGTTAATTTAGATCTATTTTTATCTATTATTCCAATTTATGAAATTAGAATCAATTTCACATTGAAATAGTATATAAATACAATTCAATATTTTTAAAATTTTCACTTTAAAAACTTGATGTTTCATCATGTAAATAGTATAATTTATAAATTAACATTTACCACATATTGTTTTTGTAATTTGAGAAAATGGATCATAAAAATTAAAAATTTATAATTTTTCAAACATTATTTTTTACAAAAAATATTAGTGTTTGTAATTAAAATTGATTACAATTATTAATGTAAAAATGAGATTTTTATAGGTTAAAAAATAACTTATGTTACCAAATACCATTTCAAATTTTCAAAAAAACTTTTTATGGAAAAAAATATAAAATAATTTATATAAAATAAATGATTATTGGAGGAAAATTATATAAGGGAGACATCTCAATAGTGTTTAACTTTTTACATTTCTATGAATATAACTCCCGTTATACTATAAATGTATACTCAGCCCCTCACTTATGAAAAACTATCAAGCCCATTGGAACATATAAATACTAATAAAATAAGATCCAAACATCCCTAATTTATTTCATTGAGCCTCATATTGGGAATAAATAAAACCACAGAATCCCTTTTGTGTAAACCAGAGGAGTTACCCGAAAAAGTGGTATTGTTCTTCAACATGACTTTCATTTTAACTTCATTCATCACCCATTTAGTTCTAACTATTACATGATTTTATAATAACATAAGTATCCTCAATATATTTATATGTTTTTTAACATGGTTTTTGACCCACACAAATAGACACTTCCATCAAATGGGTAATGAATATACTATTCGTGTGTATGGTGGACTATCACCTCACGAAACGATGTCATTATTTTTCTTTTACCACCACTCATTGATTAGAATTGTGATTTTTATACAATTTTTATATGATATATATTATATTTATGATTTATTTCTTCTTATTTAATTAATATTTAATATCTAATTTCATTAGTTCAATTTATTTTAAATATGATAACTTTGTTTTTGGACTTTTGGATATCGCCTCCCCAAAGCAATGTGATTCATTCAAACATTACATGGAATATATTAAAACGGGATTATTAAAATTATATTATATATATATATATATTAAATTATAATTATATATTAATTAATATATATTCATATACTCATATTTCATTTAATATCAATCTTTTATTATGAAAATAAAGTGGAAATTCTGTTCATACATATGTACGCCCTATCATCTCCACGAATTGTGCATTCCAATCCATATTTATATCTTCTATAGATACTATATAATATTTATATACTGAATATATATTATTTTCATATCTTGTTATATATTATTTAAATAATTAAATAATGGTCTATTTAAGGGGATAAATAATAACAAGTCAAAACATATATAGAAATCAAATCGCAAAATTCCTGAAACATAACATTAACATAGAATTATTAACAAAAGGGTAATATAAATTCATAATAAAATCATATATGGTATTAGATATACATTATTTTTATTTGGTAGATTTTTAATATAATTATATTTTTTATATAAATGTTTTTAATCAGCTAAAATAAAATCAATAATTAAGGTATGGGTTTTGTCATCTCAATTTGAATTCTGTGGGACTTATGCATGATTTACAACTAATTTATTTTCTGTGGTGTATATACTAACCATAAATGTATTATATTATTATTATAAATTCATTTATTTGTAATTACTTATCCAGTTTATGAACTTGATTTCATGGGGTTTGTGGTTCAAATGTTAACAAATTGGTTATGTAATTTTATCTCATTTCTTTTTCATTGAGATACATACTATGTTACGAATCTATATTCTATTATGAGGATTATAAAATACCCTTGTAATATTATATCATGATGATACTTATATTTATGATATTTTATGCTTCATGTAATTTTATTCTTTCTTGTGAATTATTACTCAATGTCATTAAAGTGGTAACAATTAAGTACAATAATCTAATAATTTATCAGTGATTGTTTTTATGATTTTTCTTCTAGTAACGAAATATTATGATCCATATCTCCTGAAAACTCATTATTTTTATTGTTCTCTTTTTATTCATGAAATTTTCTTATAATGGTATCAATTTCACACTCTATTCGACATAATATTAATAAAATTTAAAATTTATTAAAATTCAACATTCATTCACCCGTTGGTCAGAAATATTACCCACTAGAAAATCCATGTTTTCAATGAATATGGGTTTCCAAAAAAAATCATTTTTGATATGTGTCTTAAATTATTTTAAAATAATTCTTTATATATTTTCACATTTATTTTCATGTAATTTTTTATGATATTTAATGTATTAAAAAGGAGTTTTTCAAAACAGAGAGGATATTTTACTTAATAAATGTATTCGATGATTCTTTAAAAATAATTTTCCATCCATGATAAAAACAGATGATCTCATTTGAGCATTATTTTTTATAGGATCCAAGGAAAAAATTCGTATTCTTCTTTGAGGGGTTCATCTTTATTATGAAATGTTTCTATTGGAACCCATTCTCCTTCCAATGGGTATACCATGATCAATTGGTTATGAAACCCACCTCAATTCGCCTATAATAACAAGATAAAATTATTGTGAAGGATATCTATTTGCCACAAGTTATGACATGATAAATTGTTTCTAATATCAAATTCATTTCATGGTGTAGGATATTATTTTTCACAAACCAATAAATTTTCATGTTTTAGGATATGATGAATGTTTTATTATTTTGTGAAACATGTATGTATGAATTTAATTTGTGACATGTGTGACCTATATATCCATCGAATAAATTGGGAAAAAAATTTATATAAAGATTATGATATGTTTGTAATTAGGAGTGAACTCGATTTAGTATGACAGGGCTAAAATGAGGAGTGAACTCGGTTCAGTATGACAAGTCTAGAATGAGGAGTGAAGTTCATTTAGTATGATCGGGCTTTAATGAAGTGTTAACCCAGTTCAGTAGTAATTTATTGAAAGGGAAGTGAACCTAGTCTAGTATTATAGGGAAAATATGCATTGTGAGCATGGTTCAATAATATAGGTCTAGAACAAGAAGTTCACTCAGTTTAGTAATATGAGGCTGGAATGAGAATTGAACACAGTTCAATAATACAGGGATGGAACGAGATGTAAACATGGTTCCGTAATACAAGGCTAGAATATGGAGTAAACATGGTTCCACAAAATAACATTGTCCACTAATATTATATTGGAATTAAACCATGACTAATATGAAAATAATTTTATATGTTTGCCAAAATTCCATGATTTATTCCATTTTTATGTTTTCATGGATTATTCTCTCAATTTCCTTATGATTAAAGACATAAGAACTACAATTCATTATTCTGTGACTCTTAGTTATTATCTTTTATCTGAATGTTGTGATCTTTAAATGATACAATCACATTATCATACCATTATTTTATTGATTATTATTATATATAACCTTCATATACCCTTACTATACTTCTGATCATACTAAATTATTATGTTTCCAATCCCCATGTTATGAAGAATTTCATTAAGTAGGAGTTTTAAATTTGATGATATTTATAAGAGATGATGAAAATATTTCACTAAGTTAGAATATTATGTTTATATTTTTCAAAATACACTAAACAATAATGGCTTATGAGCATTTATTTTTTTTATTGTTTTGAATATTTATCTAATATGACCTAATATCCATGTATGTATAGAATGATTCTCTATTTTATATATCTATAAACCACAAGATAGTATTGATTTGGGGTATATCTCATTCAATCTCCCATGTGTAATAATTCTTAATAAAATTTTTACCTTTCTCTATTATATTGTATCATAAACAATTACTCATAAAATCATTTGCAAAACCCCTTTTGTATATCTTCCAAATAAATTTTGGAAATATATAATTAAAACCACCTTTTATGAAATCATATGAAATACCTTTTTAATACACATCCAAAGAAATTTTGGATTGACTATAAAACACATTAGGATAATATCACTGAGTCAAAAAAAGTCTCTATTCATCCAACAACCATATGTGACCCTATATGATTTTATAGTGTTGAATATAAATAAAAATCCATGAATCTATATATGTTAGGAATGTGTTGCCTCAAGTAAAATTTCATTGTTAAAAGGGTTATAAAGGTATATAAAGTGATTTCCATTGAGCACATTTATATCTATACCTATCTCAACCAATATACATAATATGAAAATACGCACTCTCCTATTATCCCTTTTTCAAGAAATAGAGTGACCGTGGAACAAAAATCATGTCTACCCCATATATCTAGCACATATCTTCTTTATTCTCAGAGTATATACTGATTTGATAGTTGAATAGACCACATGACATTTATCCTTATAGATAATAATGTGTCATTTTCATTATGAAGATATACATACATACATATATATATTATTTAATTGTGTCCACACACTTTCAAATCCAATTTCAATTAAGGGATCAGATATCATACTCGTTTTATGTGATGAAAAATCCCGTATTGGTTAATCTATAACTGAAGACATGATCTGCAATATACCCAAAAAACCAAATATTAACTAAGGAAATATATAGAATATTTTATGTAGGGTATCAAAGTATAAATGTTTTCATTATATATTTCTCAAGAAAATCATGTACTGGATACTCAATTATAATCTATCCGCCCCTAGTATTCTAGAGATATATGTATGAATCCCCATTTGTTATACTTAGTGACTAATATATCACTCACCATGAATGTTATTCATTTCCCAATTCCTCATTAGTAAATATTGTATCTCTATACAGGAACCCTACTCATGTTAATTATAAAATTACATCGTAACCTATAAAATTTTATGAAGAACATCAATTAGGTATAAACTCAAAGTTATACTTTTAGAGATAAATTATTCTTCCGCATAATAAAATGTATATATAAATATATATTTATAATGTTAATGAATTTTAAATTGTGGTTTCCTCAAATATGATAAATGTTAATACTCTTAAACACATTAATAAAATTTAACGAACCTAATATAATAACTGTTTTAACATATACAATATATAAAACATCTATATTGACATTATGTTTGCTATAATTTATATGTTTTCATAACTCATTACATCTTATATATTTATTTTCATGTCACTATGTGACCATATGATAAAAACCTCTAAATAAATTAATTATAGAGAATCAGCTTTAATGTAATCTATATTTAATAACTATTTTTTTCGGAATCATATTCTGAACATTTCAACTTTTAGACCATATTCCCAATTCTTAACTTCACAAAATCAAATGTTATGATGTAACATTTGTTTTGTATTTATAGCTCATTCTGTGTTCATCATCATCATACATATAATCCTATTACATCAAAAAAATCGTTAAAATAATAAAATTTCATAAATTATTGATTACTAATACATCCTATCACTCTAATGTTATTATAAAATTATCTTTAGATTGGTGTAATCCTTTTGTTATATAAGAATCATGATTCAAGATAATTAAATAAGGACATATATTTAATTGGATCCCACAAAAATGATGATCCCATTTTTATAATCATCATATCCCTTAGTATGGAAGGAAATATATTTCACCATGATTAACACTAGTTTTATCATATAAATAATACATGATTATTTAGGTTATGAATTATCCAAATAAAAAAAATTATGACTCTAAGATAGTTTACTAAAAACCCTTTGAAAAATATATCATATAAATATACTCAAATTTATTCCACTCATATCCAAGATATTTGGGATTGGAGGCTAGTGTAACATAATGACAACTCCAAGAATAAACCAAAATAGTAAAATCAATGGTTACTCATGAAAAACTCAAAAACATAATCAAGAAAATAGAAATTCACCCATGAAGTCATTAACATTCAAATAATTATATAGATGTACTCATGTAGGGATTATGAATACATGGTAGGAAGGTTGTGGAATTAAAAATCCCTGCGTGGAATAGAATATCACGCTTAGAATTTGAATGGGGTTTTAATCTAGCCATATTATCTCATTATATTCACTTTCATGTAAGGATGCTTCTAGTAATTTAGTTTTGAATTCACATTAGCCTCAGCCAAGTTGGTTAGGACTTCATAAATGCATCCAAGAGACCCAAGATCAAATCCAAGTAGAGGTATATTCCAAGGGTACTGTAAAATTATTGTAGCAGTACTGTGCATGTAATGTAGCGGGAACCACAACAGTCACTGTTTGGAATTGTAGCAGTATGGAATATTCCCTCATATGGGAATTTGGGCAAATGATTTGGTCCTCGTGTTCTTTAAGGCCTTTGGGCCACCCTGGCCATCGGGTCAGTACGGCCTTCAGGCCATCTCAAGGACTTCGGTTCACCATAAGTGAACATACAAACCAGACAACCTATAAAGGAACAAGCTTTAGAAGGAGGATAATAAAGGATCTTCCACCATAAAAGAAGTGAAATGTATCTCAAGAATGATATGGTATGAGACCTACCATCTGGAAATTTAGTGCATGCATGGGAAAGCCCAGATAAAAAACTATGCGAAGTTGGAGAGTTTATTTCACAGTTAAGATGCTATGGAGGAGTAGTTCCTAGTAGTCAGTTTGGGTTGTATGTAATTTCGGAAGCCTAAGGGAAATGAATTATTATAAGGCCTATTTCCCATGTAACACTTACACCAATGGGGCTCGTAAGGGTTCCACTGCACCTATTGAATGGTGTATTATCATATATCAATAAAAAATGAAGGCCTTCAGGCCATTATAGGAGTTTGGAATTATATTCCCTCTACTAAATAAATTTTTTCAAACTATATTGATTTGTAACAATTTACACAACACATCATTTTATGTTACTCACCAAAAAATAGAATACAAACATATTAAAACATATTTATATCCATCATGTTTATTTATTACACGAATATTTCATGTAAATGCATAATTTTAGAGGAGATTAACAATATTTATAAGATTAATCTCATAGAGATATATAGTTAAACCAATTCACTTTACTTGATAAGGAATAGTCCTCCAATAAAGAATGTATTCTATCCCCAACTCCTACTATATATATATTCATTTATAAAGATATAATCGAATTCATAATAAATTAATCACTTGATAAAAACAAACTACATTCAGTAACTAAATACAATCTAATAACTATAATAATAAACTACAGTTACGGTAGAAGAATAACTAAATTCATTATAGAGTCAAGACTAACATGTAAATCATGAATCTATCCATTAATTAGTTTAAAATTTCAATCTAAATCTTTCATAAATTTATAATTTCATAAAAAATTACTACAAATGAATATATATGGTAATAATAGTTAAATAAAAGAACAATTCAAATATTTAAACCATAGATACGAATTTGGGAACAATGAATAATTAAAAAATTCATAAATATTTTATAATTTCATCTTTATCATTATAGATATTCAATAATTTTTAATTTAATCATTTTATATTTATTTAAATATGAACTATTTCACATTTATAATTATATGGCATTTCCATTTAAAATATATTATATTATATGAATTATTAACTACTTATAATCCAAATTTTTTTATTTAAACATTTTATATAATCCAAATATCATATATATAATCATTATTTAATCCGATTTTATGTCAACCCTGAATCATTCTTAAGGTGGTTTAAATAATATCCCAAAAGAATCTTTTTTATTTTGAACAATTAAAAATAATTGATTATGAACAATTAAAAATAAAAATATAAAATGTTTATATTTTGACCATATTTCATAATTTTTTAGACCTTATAAAAAGTTAATTATTATATTTAAATTAAAAAACTTATGTCTAGATCATATGTCATGCAATATGATTTGGTTGAAAGGTATTTCAAATATTATGAGTTTATATTTTTCAAAAAAAGATTTATCATTTCATTTAATTGATAAATTATAAAACATTTATATTAGATTAATTGATTGATAAACACTTTATAAATTAAATATTCCCAAAATAATTTCTATAATGATTTATAAAGATTTTATAAACCATTAAAATCATTTTATAAATTTAGTATACCTTTTAAAAACGTTTCACCTGACCCTTATGCATAGAGGAACTCCTATAATAAAGTATACACTCTAACCTTTATATATGACTTCGGGAACCATGATGTAAAGGTAAAAAATATATTACATTTTTATGTTAGAGATAAATCTCATATACCATTATTCAGAAACCATTTAAACTTACATAGGGAATAAAATATTTTTTATGTAAATATAGCTCTCAATGACCTCTATGTATGTTATAATATTACCCAATTGAAACCTTTTTAAAATAATGTTTAAAATCATGTGAACACCATAACTTGTTTGTAAGCCATATGTTACCTTTACATGTCCAAACATAAATTCATAATGCAATGGATACTAGTACACAACTCAGTTGAGTTTTAATTCATCCTTTGTTATCTCTATGTGTAAATGTAAATATAACGCCTTCCCTTTGATAATACCTTTTCACATAAGGGTATATTCATGTGACCCTAACATAAATCGATCTAAATATGGTTAGGGAAAGATGACCCTTAGAGAAACCAATTCTTAGCTGGGTAAATCCTTATTTACCTTCATGCATCTTAATTTTATAAGGGTAACTATGTGGTTAACATTACATAGAAAATATTCATATGGGTAAATCAATTTAAAAAACAATATTATAGAATATTGAACATATTTCTATTTTTTTATTCTTTATTTCCGTAAATGAATTTATAAATCAAAATCATGGGTTCCAAATAACACCACTATTGGGTTTTTATATAGTCTAATTATCTTCATTAGAATCATCAAAATCAATTAAAACCCTAGTATGTGGATCTCTATAGATGAAATTTAAAACCAATATGAAAATTGAAGTGAAATAATATTGTAAATGTGTTTATGTTACACCAATAAAATCATTTTTATCTTTATATAATTATATTGATAAGAATAACAAATGTGGAATTTATTTTTAAAAGGTTTTAAATTGAGGTAATCTATTATAGATAGAGAAAGGGAGGTAAAAATAGTTGGCTGAACCAAATCATTCTGGTGGATCAAATGAGAAATCAAATGGACTATTTGATATTTCCTTTACTAGACTCATTCCACTAATACAGCTCATAACATTTCATGTTTTTCTGGGTAAAATATTTAACCATAAAAATATGGCCTACATTGAATTTGATGAATTTTTTTTTGAGTGGTCATTATGTAAATGATCAGTCTTGAAAGTATAAATGTAATTATATATCATCAATGACTGAGATTCTCAATTAACAATTTATATTTAAGTCCGATTTTCATATGATTTATTTCCAATAATTGATCAATTATATTAATTTAAAATAAAAAGTAGTTATATTTTATAAAGTTTTATATATCAAATATAGAAAAATTGAAAACTATACAATGAAAAAATTTTAACCATTAATCCTAATATTGTTTCTATGTTAAAACATCATTGGGGGAATAATAAAATGTATAAAATTGATCTAGAAAAAACATATGAGAAAAATATAATAAATTACCAGCTTTTGTTGATTTCTACAATATTGGGGATGCCTCTATAATCAAATAATATAAATCAAATTTTCATTCTTTTCATTACTTGTTCACTTTGGTTTTTATATATTATTTCATTCTCATTGCTATCAATTTTAATGATCTAAAAGTTTATTTTTAGATTTAATTCATGAAAACCAACATATCAACCAATCATGATTTCAATAATTAATTGTTTTCCCTACATTCATAATTTTTTAAATTAAATAATAATTATAATTTTTATATTTTGTTTTAATGGTCATATTGTTATAATAGGGTGATATTTAAATATCAACAAAATGATACTATGCGGATGGTAATTGAGAGAAGAAATATTATTAATTTTACACATAGATACAACTTATGATATATATAATAATATTTCAATATAAAAACACATATGAAAACAAATTATTTATTTTCATAATGTGTCTGTAGTTTTTGAAAAAAAAGACCACGATTATGGTTATTAGATTTGTAAATTTATGAAAGATTACATATTCCATCAAATAAATTATTTTACTCAATGTTTTATTTTTGATAATAATAATACTGTCATTTATAATATTTTATAATATTTTTTATCTATATTTTTTAAGTACTACTTGTATTTCATACATTATATGTATCAGAAAGAAGAACTAGAATTCATCTGAAAAATGTACGAATAGAACATGATAATAGACTATTTTTAATAATATAGGAGTTGTGATTTCTTATTTCATTTTTTATTTTTTTACTTCATTGATTTCATGATGAGTTGATAGGTATGATAAAAGTATTTTCCACCTTCAAATTGTTATTAAAATGAAATATCACCTAAAATGTCTAAAATACATGAAAACAAGTTTGAGATGTCATTTAAACAAGAGGTGATCCTTAGGTAGTTTTTTATTTATAGGAATTTACTATGCATAGATATGGTGATTTAATTTCTCAGTATGATCTAAGCTGCCATCTCACAATGATAATATTACTGAAATGACATATTGACTGTCTAGGGATGAAAATCGAGAAAATGACCTCATATTGACATGAAAACATAGAAATATAATCCCTTAGTAATTTTTGATATATATGAATCAATTGAGTATCATTATAATGCATGTATTTCTCATTATGATCTAGAGTAAAATTTTACCAACATATTTTACGTTTTTAGATATAGTGTTCCATTTGGGTGAATAATCATTATGGTTTTTATCATATTTTATTGATAATTCACTAATTGTGAAGGATGAAAATTTCCAGAACAATGAAATTTTCCTTTGAATATTTTTATCGAAATCCTGGAACCTGGAGAGGATAATTTTTATGTAATGTTATTTTAATTTAAATTAGATGTGAATAAATATTATTTTCTCTTACAATGTTTTTTATGATGCTTTTTAATGACTGAATCCATATTTTGGATTACCAACATTTAGTAGTGAGGAAGCAAAGTAAATCCCACTAGATATGATCCACATATAGTACCTTGACATCTAAAAAACATTGATAGACCATTGGGATCCAGCATGGTGGATCCACTACCTTCTATTGTTCGTATTGATCACATCATGATCCAATACTTTTGAATGATTTCTTGTTCATTTTTGAAAAGATGGGGTAAATAGGATTCTATAGAGAAGTATATCACGTGAAATGATACTCTATTCCTTATTGAACCTATACAACATACATAACAATCTATAGGTAGAGTTAGAGTTTAGGTTAAAAATGTTATTTAATTTAAAAAATACCCCTTAAATAATATAATAAAGATTATCTTACCACATTAAATACAATATTATTATTATCATTTTGTTATTGACAAGGGAAAAGTAGCACAATGATAAATATTAATTTTGTAGATTGAAAGTTAATATTTTTTACCAAGAACAATCATGGTCACTCATCCTTCTAAATATTGATCTAATACACATATATATACATATTTAAATATTTATTTATTACTAAAAAATTTATTCACATTATAAAAAATATAAAAAATTAATAAATAATATATATAAATATATTATATAATTTCAATTTTTATGAATTTACTTTTCAATAGATATTTAATTTGTTTATGATTTCATTTGGGCCAAAATAAGATTATTCCTCATTTTTGAGAATATTATTTATTCCTATAATTATATTCAAATAGAATATGATCATGATCAATAGAAACACAGAGTTTGTGACTCTCTAAGATTCATTCTCGTTTAAATTAAACAAGCTTAACTAAATTCCATGTTTAATGTCTTGTAATGTGTCAAGGATTAAATGAAAAATATGTTAATGTTTCATTGTAGGAAACCACATATTAATGCTCATTGTGTAATTAAATCCCTTTGTCTCAACATATTAATAATATTTTTTCACATCTATTTTATCAACCTATATGCATGATATGTATTTCATTGAACATCTTAAATAAACTCATCATAACACCTTGTCCATGGATTTTATTATGACATTTCATTTTCAATCATAGGCTTTATATATGAAATTCCAGAAGTATTGAAAGGACAAATACTTTTATGAAATATCTATTTATAACATGTCATTTGTGATAAACTAAGTATAAAATAATTCCCATGAACATATAACATCATGGTTTTGGTTAGTAAATATATGTGTGTGAGTCATGAAAAAAATTAATAATAATATTAAATTCTAAAGACCATTACTCTCACAAACACACTCAAAAATTGAAATATTTGTTGACAAAAAACAAGTCAAATTACAAATAGCAGATCTATTTTGATAATCATATATTATGAAGATTACCAGGTGAAAAAATCCTGTTATGAATTCTCATCCACTAATTCTCACTCCCACATGAAATCTGACATACTAAGATCCCCAACATAGAATTTATTCTGATTGTAGTAATATTATTAATAATAATCTCATGACATTTCAAATTTATCTTCATAATAGGGAACTAATACAATTATCTCTATATGACAGATAATCTATGAAATTATTACAATTAATTATTACTGAAAAACAAATTGTATGTAACAATATTCTTTATTAATAATAAAATGATCAAATATATATTTATTCCAAGGTATAAAAAGTTTTCAATGCACACATTTTCTATTATTATTTTTATTAAAATTACAAATCACACCTCATTTGATCAAAGCCATGTATGTGTGTTTAGAATGTTGTTGAAACATAATAAAATGATACTGGGAAAAAAATTTATATGTAGGAATCAAATTTAAATATATATTACACTTGGATGTCACCTCATGATGAAAATTTTAACTTCTTATTGTTAACACTAATTAATAAAAAACATCACTAGTATAGCTGTGAAAAATGAGAAAAAAATTATAGATTGGCTCAAAAAATTAAGAAATTGATCTTAAAGTCATTTATGATTTGTAGTAATAAAAGACACATGAATAAAATTCCCAAATTTTATGTTATGATAAAATGTGTATCTTGAACTTCATTTTGACTTTATTGTTTGATGTCACCATAAAGGGGTATAAACTAATAAAACATGTTCATATTACCACAAAAACATAGAAGGGTGATCCAAAAGGTATTTATTATCGATAAAAATTAACCACACATCAATTAAATGGAATGATTTCTCTATATAATCTTATGTAACATTTCACATTTTAGTTTTTACTAAAATGGCATATAATATATATGGGGATTAGAACCATGAAGAATATTTCCTATTGATGTAAAAATATAAAACATTTATCCCCAAACCATTTTGTAGAATCAATTGTGCATCAATATGATTCTCGGATTGTATGTTACGATGGAAAATAGTATTTCATATTATGAACTAATATTAATTAATGAAAAATCACTAGTGTAGATATCATAATTAAAGAAACATGATTATATTGGCATGAAAACTTAGAAAAATAATCTGAATCATTTATGAATTATTATAATCAATAACACATCAATTTGATACCTAGATTGAAAAACATGATAAAATGTGTTGTTTCACCTGCAAATTGTTATTAAATAATTAAATCACCTAAAAGTGGTGAAAATAATATTATTAAATTTTTTTAAATTTTAATTTTATTGGAAATGGTGACCCCAAAATAATTTTTTTTTGAAAAACCTAGTTTAATTATATATTTTAGTAAAATTTAAATTTTAATTATTTTACTAGAACATAAAATACATTTATTTAAATAAACATCTTAAAATTTTATTGATTTATTTTAAATTTTCATCAACAATTTTTTCCAATTATTCTATATTTTATAATTTTGTAGATCAGTCAACACATCCACATATCATGTAAAAATAAACTATGGGTGGAAATTTAGAAATGGTTCCAGGCTGTCATCCATCAACCTCATTCTACCATAATCCTCCACACATGAACCATTATGATCTAACCACTATAATAACTTTCACTTTCTTCATCAGACATCCACGCTACGCATTTCACAACCTGACATGAAAATCCCTTTCGACCTACCATGGATGAAAAAACCTATAGTGTAATATGTAAATCTATGTGTTAGACATTTTTACTGACAAAAAAATCAATATAGATCAAAGATGCACTAGATTGACACCTCATGGGCTCTACAAGTCCTGGACGAAACCTCTCATGCTCTTTCAAATGAAATCAGAGTAGGAGGAGGTCCTGGATCCTGGTATTAATAATAATTTTGATTGAAACTAATTTAAATTGATTGAGGATGAAAATAACCAATTGGAAAATCAAGAATACCTAACCAAGGAGTTCTAGGAATTGGTGATGGCCATGTTTGAATAAAGGTTAGCTAAGATTTCAATGATTCCCATGTTATTTCATTATTGGTGAGTGGAGAAAAAATGTCAACAAATCATGGTGAATAATATTCAACATTGATCGAGGAATGATGATTAACAACTATATATATATTATATGATTTCACTGAAACCATATGAGGAGTGTCTATTCGAACTAGAGGAGAATAACTATGGGTGAGATTTCAACTTATTAGCAACTAATACTTGGTTGATTGAATGATACTGTGGTAAAAATTATAAATATATAAGATAAAATAATTCTTGATATGTTCAAATGGATCTATATTGAACATGGTACCATTATGAAGATGGTGGGGGCTCCATGATCAACGATTCAACGTCTACCTGGTCAAATGTGTATTCCTAAATGATGTTTGAGGAAATTCCATGATGATTGGAATCATATCAAACATGATGTTATTAACTATTATTTCATATGATAAGACACTAATATATTTACAGAGTAGTTTCACCATTATTAATCCTAGTAAACTAATGTGAACAACTCCTTATCACAGTTTTAAACATCTTCATGTCTCTAGTCCTCACTATTCCACAAACATGTCATCCTGTCCCCGTACCCATCCCACTCAGAATTTCACATCTGATAGGGGAGGAAACAAATTAGTTAAAGGATAATAAATTATTTGTGAAAAAATATTTAGAAAATATCTAATGATAATAATATGAAAAAAATAATGAATTAAATTGAGATTTATATTTTACATGTAAAAACCCTCCCGTGAGGAGAATTAAAAACCATAGGAAAAATCAGAAATATTTAATATGAATCACATAGAAAAAAATCAATGTAATACACACACATAAATTAGAATTAATGTATAGAAACACCTATTTTATAATACAAACCATGATATGACACCATCACCTCTCTAACAGCCAACTCAAGATAATATTTCACTCTATGATAACCAAAACAAAACATGTGGTGTGGGTGCAACACCTAGAATATGTTGTTGCACAACCCAATTTTTGAGGATCGAGGCCTCCTCAAGTTCAAAACCCACAAATGAATATATTTTCATTAATGTGAAAAATATCTCATCTATATCACCTTTTATCAACTACCCACATCAGTTCTTTTACAGGATTGTGAAGGACACTGCGTTCTCTATTTCTATGAGATCAAAATTCTAAAAAAGTAAGTGTAAAAAATATCACTATTTTTAAAAATTTTAAATTCCAAATACACAATCCTCATTAATAATTGAAAACATTTCCTTTAAATTTTTCAAAACCCATTTTGAATGTTAATAATATGCCCTTTTATCCCATAATAGATGGAAATTTCAAATAAAAAACTCAATTGAAAAATAAACATGTTTGTAACACACCAAATGACACCATCTGTAGAAAATATGACACAAGCCTTTTTCACCACTCATTGAAATGTGACAGATCCCCTTGTAAAATAAATTCAAAAAACAAAGTATTTATCATTTTTGTATCTGCACTGCCCAACCAATCATGATTGGAACCAACAGTTGGTTCCCTCATAACATTGATTGGGACATAATCGGGAGAACCTGTAGAAACTAATTTCTCTATTTACACAAAATCCTATTAGTATTCTATAATTTTCAATGCATTATTTCAACCCTATTTTATAATTCTTTTATTACTATTAATATTCTCTGTAGGAAAATAACTAGATTTTTGAGCTGCGACACTCGATCTACCATGCTCGTGATGGAAAAAATTCTTTATCCGAGTTGATTCTCTTCAACTCATGTGAAATTATCATCTATTCCAAAAATATGACAGAGTCCTCTTAACAACTACTTTTTTCACACAACCTAACACATTTATATCCAACATGAAAATGGTTTCATCCATTCATCATCACACATATATGATCAATCCCCTTTAGAATGTCTATATTACATTGCTAAATGATCTTTTGAATCCTTCATTATCAATTGTAAAAAAATAAAACAAATAATGGTGTAAACCTCTCACATGTCAGACATCCTTTAGTATTTGCATAAAACATAAATTTTATTGAAAAAAATTTCACCAAAACCAATGAAACTAGAAAAATATTGCTTTCTAATCATCAATATGTCTATGTTTTCATCTTCATATTAATTAAATAGTTAACTCATTAGTTTAATATGGTACAATGCTTCTGAAATAACCACTAATTAATTGTACATATCTAACCAATTAATATCAATTGTGACTAAATGTAAATCTCCACTATATATAATAATTATTGCGGTATCCTCAGAATCAGATTCATGTGACTTGTTTTCTTCCTTATGTTTTTTCAAAGCATAGTGATTTTACTGCACATGACTCTAATTATCAACAAATAAGTACATATACATTATTCCTTCCATTGACAAAACTATCTAAATAATGAATCGTTATATCATATATAGAATACCAACATTACCTGGAAAATTACCATTATTGGCCTTTCACTGAGTCTCATTCATCAACAATGATAAAATCACATCATCAAACATGATAGTGTCTTTCCTGAAAACTAATATAGTGTCATGATTTTCATACGAATAATGTAATAGCCCAAATGAATAGAATCATTGTTTTCGTGTTCTATTTCAATAGGTATCATGTTACCATTGTCATTGACGTTGACTACTAGTATAAAATCTCTAATATAATTTTTATGAACACATCCATATGGTTACCTAAATATTTATTCTCTAACATTTACAAATGATACTACCATTTTAAATATATAAATATTTTTTGAGTCATTTATATTTATAATTTCTTTCAATATTCACGTAGATCTCCATTGAATATATTACACTCATCACATAATAAAGTGCATTATCACCCAAATGCATTTGGATTGTGTTCTTATCCAACTATATCATATTATATAAATTACTAAAGGTCATTATCTCCAGATTCGAATGTTTTTTCATTAGCAAATTCAATTTCTTCTCCCAAAAAAATATGTTTTAACAATTTTTTATATAGTGTAAAATGATTTTAGTCATTAAATATTTTAATTTCATCATAAATCCAATGGCTTGAATCACCCATATCTAATTATCAATAAATAATGATAAATCCATCTAATTTCATTTATTAGGGAGTAAACATATCTATTTTTGTAAACTTATTTAATTATGATAAATTATTTTGATAATCACCCAAGAAAATAAAGTGAAAAAAATACAATATAAAACAAATTGGGATTCATTTTTAAAAATGGAAAACCCATCAAATGTTAATGATTAAAACCCAAATGGAAAACTCTGAAATATCCAATATGAATTAGAGAGTAAAAAATTCATGTAATACCCGAACATGAATTATGATTTGTGATTTGAAAATACTATTTAAAAAAACTATATAAATCTACATTTCAACATTAATAATCATCTTGAGATAATACATGACCCTTTTATGATCAAAATCCAAATAGAAGATATCCTTGTAACACATAAATTAGTTTGTTTTTATCCCAATTTGCATTGATTATTGGTTCTTCCCCCTCAAAAACCATTTCCTTCCATATATCTATAAAATATGGATTTCTACCATACCTCAAAATTTATTTAGTACCCACTTTGGTACTTTTATAGTCATGTGAAGGCCTCCAAAATCACTCATGTTTTGGGTTCAAAATTCAAACTTTCAAGGATAAAAATTATCTCCTTTTTTTAAACTATATGATTCAACATCTATGAGCCTCATATCAAATATGAATCATTTTATTAAAATTTTAAAATCCATGGGCTAAACCTCAAAACATCCATTATACCCACTCCATATCCAAACCATCTTCTATCAATGCCTACAAGAATAAAATTCCAAAAATAGAATCTGACCAAAAATTGACGACATATGGGACTAATCTGAGAAAAAACTGTTCATAAAATTTGTCCCACCCAACATGTGAGAATCAAATTACAAACATAATGGTGTCACTAATATTTTTCCTTTTAAATAATTTTACAAAATGAATTAAAATAGCTACGTAAAGGTTTTTCTCTATATTAATCATGGTAAGACTGAAAATTATGAATTTTCCTAAATGTATCATATGACATACATTGGTTATGTAAAAGTAATTTTATATATACATTTGTTATATAAGGGTAGAGTTGGATATTCATTACCTATGTGAGGGTAATAAGGAAACAGAGGAGATATATAATGGTACCATATGAATTAAATAACTACATAATGTACATTAATGATTTATACACCCTATGTAAATGTAATGAAATAGTTTTAAGGGCTAATTATAAGTAAAATAAATTGACTCAAATATGATAATGTTCATTAGGTGATGTATAAGGTTAAATTTTTATTTGATCTAATTACATAGGTAATTAAACATACTATGTTAAGGTAATAAATAAATTTTTTGAGTTATATAAACATGAGTTATGATGTTATAGTCAATTGAATTTGAATATGTAGTTGATCATGTCCTTTTCATGTGTCCGTTCAGATGAAGTCAATTGAGATTTATTCATATGGTAAATCATTATGCTTTTTAAGAGGTTGGTCTGGGTTAAGCCATGTGGTTGATCCATTGTCATGGTTGATATTTTGGGAGAAGAACTGGGATCTAGAATTTGTGTGTTCTTCTGTAATGAAATCCATCGATGCAATGTATGTTGTACTCAATTGAAAAATAAATATCACAGTTCTTATTGTGTTACAGGTCTGTTATTTAAGAAGGGAGGAAGACACAATAAAAATTATATATATTCATGTTAAATTCTTAATATTATCATGGAAACCAAAATATAAATTCATTACCATTCCATAGTGATTATCTTATGGACTTTTTTTGAAAATTTTATTAATCCCATCCACCTGTGAGATACTATGAGCTGAGTGATATCATATGGTATCCCATCGTATTTCATGGTTTTATTTTGAGGTGGAGATGTCTGAAATATATTTATATTCAGTTTGAGTTGATGATATAATGGAGCCATGTTAATTAAAATACCGCATGCAATAAGTTTTGAGTATTTTAAGAATTCAATAATATATTTAAATAAAAAAATAACCAATCATTTTAGAGATTTGATGAATAAAAAATAGATTTTAACAACATTTCATTTAATATTAAATGTGAAATAATATTCAACATTAAATGAGATCAATATTTCTCATATTATGATGAATATACAATTTTGTAGGTATCAAATAAAATGTTGATGAAAATATTGAGAAATAACATACATTGTATGAGAGATTTATATTCACATGATATATAAAAATATCAATGGATTTTAAGGAGCATAAATTAGAGTCTATTATTATATTTTCAACCAAGTATTTGGGAAAATAATGATGAACATGCCATTTAATATTTGGAAATAGTTTCACAACCAATATAACTAATTTGCGTAGTTATTTACGATCTTGAAGAATGAGTACACATGTGTAATTATTGATTATGTCTTCTCATGAATGGCGGTCTATTAAACAATTTTCATAGAATAATCATTGAGTGTAGTATGATATTTCTTCTTGTGGATTAAATTTTAATATGAGGATTAATACTATGATGTCTAATAATTAATTGGATTTTTGTGATTGTGGTGTCTAACCAATCACTATAGAATTACAATTCGGGTGTCTTGGAAATTGATGGATAATAGTAATTAGGATATAAAACCCCTTCTGTATGATTGGAATATATATCTTATTATCATTGGAAACATGTTGGGGTTGTGAGATACTATTGAGAGGATCAATAACATTAAATGGTTCAAGCGGTTTAATTTAGAAGAAGAACTCTGTAAAAGAAATATAATGATCCCCCCCACCACATTAGTGGAAATATGACTTGGGGAGCTTAAAATAAACAATATTAAAATTAAATGTCCTTTAAAATAATATTTATGAAAAAGAAAAATGGTGTGTGTAATGGTTGAAGTGGGAAATGATATTAAATGTGACTAATGTAGAAGTTTTTTAGGAACTGTGGGAATTTCCATAACACTAGGAAATTTGTCACACAATACATGTTAACGAGTAGGATGGATCAAGTCATCATATGTAACACCCCCTGCTTCCACAGTATTCTACTGTATGAATAATACAATAGTGTGTGATGTACAGAACTATGAGTTTTAACAAACCACAACCAATCAAAATAGTTTTTATGAATCGTAATACCCACTTTTTAAAAAATTTATCAATTTTATCATTAAAAATGGACTTCATTTTTTTATTTGGAATATCAAAATTATCCTGGGGTGAATTTTTGTAATTTTTCTGAAAACATTCAATTTTTTATGAATATTTAAAAAAGACATATTCATTGGTTAAAACCAATTTTTATTTAAATACTTATTTATTTTATTTAAATTAATTTTCAGTCAAAACAGATACATAATACCTATTTATGTTCAATGTAATTTATTGGAGTCAGTTTAAAATAATTTTAGACATATAAAAATTTTGATGAACTTTTTACCATCTTTTACCCACCTCCTAGAAGCATATGAAAATTAACATAAAAATAATTTTACCACTTTTGCGAGTTGAATTTCAAAAATCAAAGTGAAATTGTTGATATCAGTAAGTACATTGTGGTTCAATGAGATGAAATTTGTTTTGGTGAATAGTAACATTTTACTTTTATTTACAACGTTTTGAAGTAAATATGGTTATTAAAGGAAAAAATGATATTATTTCTACCCTACCACATATATTAAATCTATTGGATAATAATAATTGGGCAAAAAACAATCGTAAGAATAAAATATGTTCCTTTATGTCCACATGGATTAGAATAGGACATTTATAATTATTTAATTCAACGAGGAATTAAAAGTGTTAAATTAAATGTATAATAACTAAAACATTTTTAATATAGGGTTACACATAAGAAAAATTCGACTATAAATATTAATTATAAAGATAATAATATTTTATACATAATTGTAATTTATTTATATTTTTTATAGACTACATAATTTAATTTATTTATGACACAATGATGATGTAATAATTGTCTAATTAATGAAATATTAAGATAATTGAAATTATAAATATCCAAATAAAAGTAATATTATACTTTTTAGGTATTCCACTAAAATTATAGGTAAATATGAAATGTTAGGGTTGGATAGATAAATTTTTTTCTATGTAATAATGCTTTTATTAATTTATCAAAATCAAAATACCAAATAGTGTCAAAATTGACATAAATTTTTTTTTAAAAAAAATTATATTATTAATTGATATTCTATTCCTCAAGATCAATGGTTAGATAAATGTCGTAGATAATATTATTTATATTAATAATGAACCACTTGTGGTTGCATTGGCTTGTTATAGTATGTTTATTAACAATAGAATATGAGAATACATTGAGTCATGGTAAATGTGAAACTATTTAACTAAAGGTTAATTATAAATGATAAGGTTAATATATTTTACCAAACCTATCTAAAACCAATTGGTTGATATGATTTGGACCCATATCCAATCTATAATATAAATAAGTCACTTTGGTTACATTATAAACTGATTATGAATTTTTTATAAAATAATATTTCACTCTTTTCCTAAGGTGCCCCTCACCGCGCTTATAAAAGGGCAATCCCCCTTCACTCAAATTCACAACTTCAAATCCTTTGTATCCTCAACCCCTGACCAAATATCCTCTCGACTTCCCTCACTTTATCCTAGCTTCCATACTTAAGTCATAAATACTACCTAATGATCCCTTTTGATCAAATCAAACGGGTGACCCCGAAGAAGAGGTTAATATTTCATCCCCTCTTTCAGGTTCTTTTCATCATCCACTTCCTCTTACTATGTTGTTTCAATTCTAAAATAATAACTCCAGTATATTCAATATACTGTGATGTTATTATAATTTTGGTTCATCTAAATTCATTATTCTATCCATCTCTTGAATGACATGTCACTATATGTGCGTCTGTACAGCTTACTGTCTCCACGTAGTGGTATAAGTTTTATTCAATACATTATTATTTGTATGGGAATATAATGATATGTATGGAATGTAAATAATTAATATAACATGATAATTATTCTTTATATATGATATATCATCCAATTATATATTATTTTAATATCCAAAAAATGACTTTGTTGTTCATGCGTACGTACGGATTACTGTCGATGTGAACCCGATTAGATTCATTCCCCATCATAACCATTCAAGAGTAATTTTCATTTGATGGTTATAAATATTGATTAAATACATAATATCATTATGTATATAAATCAAATATATCTTATTCAGATCAAACATGGCTTATGTAACCAAGTATATAAGGAGAACGAATTAGTTAACACCCAAAACGAAGATAATACTAAAATATATTTATCAAATCTATTTTAGAAGATCATATATTATATCATAATTATCTGTATGTTTATTTTATAATTTAATAAAATTTATTTATCCATTATACATGGTGTTAACCTACCCAAGACCAAAAAAAACATCATGTTAAGGGTTTATTTCACAATCTCTTCATTATCGGATGTTGTTTATACGTAATTATCCACTCAGAACTCTTTATCATCCAAATCCATGTTTCTTAAAAATGTTTTTAAAATCTTTCTTACAATTTTGTAGACTATGGGTTAAAGTCATTTATACCCTTTTTTACTTTTATAATATGTTTATAATGTAATAATTTCTCCTTTTTCCAAAAAATGTCTTTTATAACTGTTTCGTCAAAATTATGGTTAGAATGTCTTATTAACTTATATAGAAGGTGTAGATATTTTCTATAGTTATAAATTTTTTGAAGCTTCCCTTATAATATTTTTAGAATATTTTCAAAATAATGGTTTTATTTTATAATTATGTGACATTTAAATGATTTCATAAAATAGATATTATCTCAAATAATTTTGATTTCATCTATGTAAACATCCTATGATGAATTGTATACTTATTTGAAGTGGATTTATGATGATACAAATCATAAATATTGTATTGAAGTTTTTGTGATATGTTTGACTATGGATGTGTAATTCTTACACAATTAATGGTTTGTGGAAAAGGTATTGACATTTCATATTCTAGTTTTAATATGAATGTTTATGTTAGTTTAAACATTTTTGTAAGAGGAATGTATTAGAAATAGTAAGTTATGAGTGGAGCCCACTATAGCTCCTCGATAGAATTGATAGGTCTCATGAGACAAACTACAGTGTTGGTAGAAGGACTTGACAAACTATTATTTTTTGTCTTGGCACAAGGCCTTGACTATGTGGTTATGATAGTCTGGAATTATGTATTCCATCATTATGAATGTGCTTATTGATATTTTATTTGATTTTTCGAATAGTAGAATATTCGTATGAATATGTAAATGGGTTTTTTCCATTATTTTTTCCATATTATGATGATGTGAATGTTTAAAAGTATTTTGTTTTAGTTATACGTTACCTTAAATTTTTATTCTTATTTATGAATGATTATGATATATTTTATTCCTTTGTCTACATCTCATCTCACTCCTTCCAATGATTTATTTTTTCCATTATGCGAATATGTATATTATGACTGACCTGTTGGGATATTTTATGGGATCTCAGTGTTGTATATGGAAACAATGATTGTGGATGTTTTTATTTTATGATTTAATGTAAAACTTATGAATGTATCTACTGTTTCCAAGGATAATAAACAAATCGGTCTTTCGAGACGTGATCTTTTGTGATCATGCCCATATAATGTAATAATTCACTAACTCTGTGTAACTAGGGAAGGGGTGTTATAGGTGGTATCAGGTAAGTTTAGTACAATCCTTGGAATATAGATTTAGATAAACTCTGATTAGGGCACATTACCTTACGATTGACTTTGAGGATTAATATAGAAGAACATAAATGAATTTTATTATTTTAGAGATTTGTTGAGTTTTTTGGGAAATACATCCATGTATATTTACTAGCAGGTAGAGGTAGAAATGGAACAGATTTACCAAGGGATAAAACATGAAATCACTACTTTGAGATAGACTTGAACCGGAACTAGTGCACGACAACGAGCCTTACTGCACTCCTTGTTATTAAACTCCAGGGTGATATGCTTAGGCTAATTATCATTTTCTTTACAAACCATTATGAATGGTTTATGATTATATAATTACTCAAAGAATAAATTTTTATGATTATGGATTATATCCATAAATGGTTCAATTTATGTTAAGTGTTTTGTAAGTATGGAATTATGTATTTCAATTCATAAACTAATCTAGTTTATTCCTTTGTTTAGAAATGGTGCCTAGTGGATAGAATGGAAACTGTATCAATGAACACACTCCATGTAATGATTTACCTCCTATTAAAGATAATTATAATGGAGCTGGTGACAAAACTGGTGCTGATTAGATTATCACTATATTGGGACAACTCACTCAGGTTATGAATAATAACCTTACCTGTATGGAGCACCCTGATCCGCAGCAAGGAGGATTTGTGTTAGATTGCTTCATGAGGAAACAACCACCAACATTCAAAGGGGATAAAAATATACTTGTATATGACCAATATATAAATTACTTAGATAAAATATTCCACACCTTTGGCAGTAGCGAAAGGAAAAAAGTTTTCATGGCAGTTTACCGCCTCAATGAAGATGGTGATCAATTGTGGTCATTAATTCAAAACACAAAGGAAGATGAAGAATTATCCAGTATTTAATGGATGGAGAATAAATAGATTTTATTAGAAAAATACTTTCCTAATGACCATCGAGTGGAAATGGAAAAAAAATTCTCAATCTATGTTAAAAGAAGGATGAGAATGTCGCAAAGTATAAAGCTAACATTACATGGTTAGTGTGGCATGTTGTAGATTATATTCCTAAACCATGGATTATTATTGATCATTTCTTTTATGGGTTAAAACCATTTCTCCATTGATCACTAGACTCAAAATCTTTCTCATCATATTTATATATTCTCTCATTTTCTATCAATACAGAAAAATAATTCTCTGTTTCTGAGGACTATAAAGCAAAGAAATTGAAGAGGAGATCTACTGATCATTATGGAAATGGAAATAAATTTATGAAGGGAAAAGATGAATATCCATACTGTAGTAAATGTGGGAAGAAACACAATGGTACTTTCTTTAAGGTATTGTAAGTCTATTGCATGTGTGGTGGAATAGGCCACCATGCTCGTGATTGCAAGGGGATGAATGAAGCTACTAATGTTCAATGGTACAATTGCAGGGAGTAGGGACATTATGCAAATTAATTTCTTAAGAACCATGGAAACATACCTCATAAAAGGCCAAGGGGTCAAGGCAATGATTTTGTGATCACTACTGCTGAGGTTGAAACTTTGAAAGAGGTGGTGGCATGTAATTTAATGGTTTCCTCAAGCTTAGAAAATTCAATATTTTATTCTGGATCATCTCATTCATTCATATCTTCCAGTTTGCTACAAAAATTAGATATTTCCAATTTGATTTAACAAAGTAGTTGTCAGTCAAGACTCCTAAGAGAAGTATCATTGCAACAATGTTTTGTGAATCAGTCCCCATTAGGGTATATTAATGTTCTTTATCTGTATATCTCATCAGGATACACATGATTGAATTCGATATAATCCACAAAATGTATTGGATTTCAAACCATGGTGAAAATTGTTTTTGTAAGAAGGAGTAGGTAACTAATTTTGATGACGTTGATAAAGAACACCTTATCCTTAGAGCAGAAACATCACAGTTTGATTATTTTCTAGATACACCCCCAGTAGCTCAACTAAATTCAATTATAAAGGAGGAAGAGAATTAAATAACTATAGAAGAGTATTAGAATGATCAAATAGAGGATTTTCCAATTATGAAAGAATATGTTGATGTGTTTCTAGAATATTTACTTGGATATCTGTCAGAACAAGAATTGAGTTTTCCAATTGATTAAATTCATGGATAACGGCTCATATCAAAAACCCCTTATAGAATGGCCACCGTGGAATAAATGGAACTAAAGAAACAAATAGAAAAATTGAGAAATAAAGGATCTATTTTCCCTAGTGTTTCTCCATGCGAATCACCTATCCTTTTTTCTAAGAAGAAAGACGGATCTATGAGGTTATGCATTGACTACAAGAAGATCAATGCTATATAAAAAAAGAACATGTATCCCCAACCTCGCATTGATGATTTATTAGACCAACTTCCTGGAGCTCAATCCTTTTCAAAGATCGATATTCTATTTGGATATCATCAGTTGTGTGTGAAGAAAGAAGACATTCCAAAAATAGCATTTCGAACTAGGTACGGGCATTATGAGTTTACAGTAATGCCTTTTGGATTGACTAATGCACCATCTGTCTTCATAGATCTAATGAATAGATTTTCCAAGGAATACCGTGATGACTTTGAAGTGTTATTTATTGATGATATCTTGGAATACATTAAAAGATACAATGATCATGAAAATCACATGTGCATTATCTTGAATATTCATAGAAGACATGAATTATATGGGAAGTTTAGAATGTGTTAATTATGGGATCAAATGATTTCATTCTGTGGCTGTATTTTCCCTAAGGATGGAATCTCAGTTGATCCATCTAAGACAAGAGCAGTACAAGAATGGACAACACTGATGAGTATAACCTAGGTACACAGTTTTATTGGTTTATCAAGTTATTATCGAGGTTTCGCCTAGAATTTTTCCCTGTTGGCTAACCAATTATAAATTCTCACACGTAAAGGGGTTAAATTTGTTTGGAAGAAAGAGTGTGAATAATTTTTTGAATAATTGAAGATAAGATTAGTAAATGATCCAATTTTGAAATTACTGTTAGGGAGTGATTTTTTTTTGTTATTTATAGATATGCTACAAATAAAGTACTTGGTTGTGTCCTTATATAGAATGATAGGGTTATTGCCATTGCACCACGATAGTCAAAAATTTATGAGGAAAACTATCCTACTATTGATCTTGAGTTAGTAGTTGTAATCATTGCGTTGAATATTTGGAGACACTATCTCAATGGTGAAAATGTGAGATATATACCGATCACAATATTTTGACGTATATTTTCTCACAGAAAGAACTCATCATGACGCAAAGGAGGTGGCTTGAACTAGTCACAGATTATGATTGCTCGATACAGTATCTCCCATGAAAACAATATAAGGTGGTAGATTCTTTGAGCAGAAAGGATCATGGAGTTTTGGAAAAGATGAGAGTAGAAAATGATCCTATATAAATGGATCTAGTAAGGATGGATAGGGGAATAATCATGGAAGGTGAAACATCAATAATTTTTCAAATGGTTTCAAAACAATTTTTACTATAAAGGATAAAGAGTTCTCAGACCAATGATGAAGAGATTCAAAAAAAGATTAATGTTTTTAATCAAGGGATATTGAGTGACTGTGTGTATGAAGATGGTATTTTGATATTTTGGAAGATACTTTTTGTTCCTGACATACCTGATCTAAAAATGGAATTGTTGGATGATGATCATTGTTACAATTTCTCTATACACACTAGTAGCACCAATATTTATATAGATATTAAGGATCATTTTTGGTGGGACAACATGAAAAGAGATATTGGGGATTTTGCATCCTGATGTACGGTTTGTCAACAAGTGAATGTTGTAATTCAATTGCCTCGAGGAGCCAGGCAAACTCTTCCCAAAACTGAGTGGAAATGGGATAATATTACGATGGACTTTGTCATGGTATTATGAAAGACTCCTAGAATGATTGGTACAATATTGGTCATTATTGATCGTCATACCAAGTCATAACATTATCTTGATATAAGGGATGTTTTACCACTTCAACTTTTAGCATGACTATATAATAATGATGTTATAAGACTTCATGGAGTACAACTATCGATTTATTTAGATCGTAATCCAAGTTGGAACTAGAACCTGATCTATCTTATTTTGAATAGACCATCATGATTCTTGATAATAGAGAACAAGTGCTGTAAAACCAGATGACTCATATGGTAAAAGTTCTATGGAGAATCCATCAGATGAAAGAGGCAACGTAGGAACCCGAGGAACATATGATGAAGAACCACCCCGATCTTTTTGTGCATTATTATTCTAGAAATTTTGAGGATGAAATTTTTTGACGGAGGGAAGAATCTAACACCCCAAGCTTCCACGGTACTCTTCTCTTTGAATAATACAATAAAGTCTTTTTTATGGAACTTCGAGTTCTAACACACCACAACCAATCAAATTAGTCGTTAGGAATTGTTATACCCACTTTTTGAAATTTTATAAATTTTATCCTTCAAAATGGACTTCATTTTTGGATTTGAAATATCGAATTGAGCCTAGGGTGAATTTTTTGTATTTTACAAAAAACATTAAATTTTTTATGAATAGTGAAAAAACACTAATTTATTGGTTAAAACTGACTTTATATTTATTTAATTATTATTTTTATTTAAATTTATTTTAGGTCACAATAGTCACATAATACCTATATAAGTTCAATGTAATTCAATGGAGTCAGTTTATAATAATTTCAGATATATAAAATTTTTATTGAACTTTTTAACGTCTTTTTCCCACCTCTTAGGAGCATTTTTTAATTTACATAAAATATTATTTTACCGCTTCTGTGAGTTGAATTTGAAAAATCCTAGAGACATGGTAGATATAATTAAGTAAAATTTGGATCAATGAGTTGAATTTTTTATTGTGAATAGTAACTTTTTATTTTATTTACCACAGTTACAGGTTAATATGATAATTAAAGGAAAAAATGATTTTAATTTTACCGTAACACATGTCCTAATTCCATTTTATAAGTATTATTCGACCCAAAACAAATTTAGGAATAAAATATGATCCTTTAGGCTCACATGGATTTGAATATGTCATTTATTATTATTTAATTCAAAAAAGAGTTAAAAGTATTAAATTCAATGTTTAATAACTAAACCATTTTTAATATAGGGATAAACATATGATAAATTGGACTATAAATATTAATTAGAAATATAGAAATATTTTATAAATAATTGTATTTTATTTATTTTTTAGACATTAAATAATTTAATTTATCTACAACAACATGATGATGCAGTAAGTACTAAATTATTTATATATTAAATTAATTGATATTATAAATATCCAAATAAATTTAATTTAAGGATTTTTATAAATTCCGCTAATTTTTTTGGATAATATGTCATTTTAGTGTTGGTTAGATGAATATTTTTTGATGTTTTAATGTATTATTAATTAATCAAAAACAAAATACCAAATAGTGTCCAATTTGACATAAAAGAATTTTTTTAAAAATATTATATTATTAATTGATATTATATTCCTAAAATTCTGTGGTTCTGGAAAATGACATAGATAGGTTATATATATTAATAATGAAACACTTGGGATTCTATTGACTTTTTATAGTATGTTTATTAACCATATAGTATAAAAATACAAAGAGACATGGTAAATGCCAAACTATTTAACTCAGCATTAAATATCAATGATAAGATTAATATAGTAACCAAAACATGTCTAAAACCTATTGGATGAAAGGATTTTGACCCATACCCACCCTAGAATCGAAAGAGGTTACATTGGAGCCATTGAAACATAATATGAATTTATTATAAAATAATATTTCACTCATTCCCTAAGGTTCCCCTCACCCAACTTATAAAAGGGAACACACCCTTCTCTCAAATTCACACATTCAAAGCCATTTGGCATGACAAAACCCTGCCCTAATATACTATAAAAATCCATCACAGCATCCTAGAGGCATTCTGTATGTCAGAATTCTAACCTATGGAGACCTTTTGATCAAATCAAACATAATAACCCGAAAATGGTAATTATTTCATCAGCTATTTCATGTTCCTTTCTTCTTCCACCTCCTCTTCTTCTATTTTTTCCATTATCAAATAATAACACTAGTATATTCTATATATTTTGATGTTAATATAAATATGTTACAACAAAATTCATTATTCTATCAATCCCTTGAATAACATGCCACCATACATGTGTATGTACAACTTACCGTCTCCACATCGTGGTATAATTATTATTCAATACATTATTATTTGGATGGGTATAATAATGATGTGTAATTAATGTAAATAATAAATATAACATGATAATGATTCTTTATATATGATATATCATCCTATTATATATATTTTTAATATCAAAAGAATTATATTGTTGCTCGTGCGTACGTATGGATTATCGTCTCCACGAACGCGATGAGATTCATACCCCATCATAACCATTCAAGACTAATATTCATTTGATGGTTAAAAATAAGGATTAAAGAAATAATATAATTATGTATATAAATCAAATATATCAAATTGAAAACAAACAAGGCTTATGTAAACAAGTGTATAAGGAGAATGAATCAGTTAACACCAAAAACGACGATAACACTAAAATATCTTTAACAAAAAATATAAAAAGATCATATATGATATCATAATATTGTTTATGGTTATTATAAAATTTAATAACAATTAATTAAACATTATTCAAGAGTTTAACCTAAACTAGACCAAGTAAAAGTACATGTTAATGAATTATTTCACAATCTCTTCATTATTTGAGTTATTTATACTTAATTATCTACATGGACCTCTTTATCATCCACATACAAATTTCTTAAAAATGTATTTCAATGCATTATTACTATTTTATAGACTATGGATTAAAGTAATTTATACCCTTGATTGACTTTTATAATATGTTTATAATGGAATATTTCCATCAATTTCCAATAAAGGTCCTTTAAAATCTTTTCGACCAAATTAAGGTAAGAATGTCTTTTTAACTTATAAGGAATGTGTGGATATTTTTGGCCATTTTAAATCATCGAAGCATCCCTTACTAGCTTATATGATTATTTTTTAAAAAATGGTTTTATTTTATAATTATTTTTCTTTTAAATTATTTCAAAAATGAGATATTTCTAACAAATATTTTTGATTTCATATATATCAACATCATTTGATTGATTGTAATAATATTTGAAGTGGATTTATGATGATACGTAACTTCCATAATGTATTGACAGTTTTAAGAGATGTTTGACAATGGATTTTTTATGTTTACACCATTCATGGTTTATGGATAATGTATTAACATTTAGTTTTCCAGTTTTAATAATAATATTTATTTATGTTTAAACATTTTTGTATGAGGAATGTATTGGACTTAGTAAGTGACAGGTGGAGCCAGCTATAGCTCCTCGATGCATCGGTTCTTCTCATGAGATAAACTAGTGTCTTTACACAAGGCCTTGATAAAATATTATTCATAGTCCTATCACATGGCCCTAACTATGTCGTTATGAAAGTCCGTAATTATTCCTTCCATCATTACGAATGTGGTTATTTATATTTCATGTGATTATTTGACTAGTATAATATACATGTAAATAAGTAAATGGAATTATTTTACTATATTTTTTCCATCTTTTTCTGATGTTAATGTTTAAAAGACTTCTGTTTTAACTATACATTTCCTAAAATGTTTATGATTATTTATGAAAGTTTCTTCTATATTGTTATCCTTACTGGGCATCTGAGCACACTACTTTCTATGTTTTATTTTTTCCAGGATGCGAAGAAGTATATCATGACTGACCTGCAGGGATAGTCTATGGGGTCTCAATGATGTCTATGGAAACAATTATTATTGATTTTTTTATTTTTATGAGGTAAGGTAAACCTTATGAATGCATCTACTGTTTCCAAGTCTACTAAACTAATCGGTCTTTCAAGACATGATCTTTTGTGATCATTCTAATATTATGTAATAATGCACTGATTGTGGGAAACTGGTGTCGGGATGTTACATCATATGACCTTGTAAACATGTTTATATAATTAATATGGATATTTAAAAATAGTTCCCAATTATTTTTGAATATGGATTCATCAAACATAAATACAATCCATACTCTAGAACAATAATTTTCGTTAAGAAGAAAGATGGAGTGTTGAGAAAGTTTATAGATTATCTAGAATTAAATAGTTTTGGGGTAATGGATAAAAAAATTCCAGTCATTGTAGAGCTTATGGATGAGTTAAAAAGAGAGGAATACTTCAAATATGTGGATTTTAAAATCATGTTTTCAATAGGTATGGATGAAAGAAGAATATATTAGTAAGAGTTCAAAAATAACTCATAAGGGGAATTATGAATGCCTATTAATTTCTTTCAGATTGATGATTGAACATATGACTTTACATGATACAATGAATGGTGTGTTTAGGACATCACAGAGAAAGTTTGAATTCATGTTCATTTATATTATATCGGTGTACAATAATTAATGGAATGATCACCTAGAGATGGTGCAATATGTTATACAAATAATGGAAGAAAATGTAATATTTTCAGAAACATTATTTATCTATAAGGAGGTCTATAGAGTGTTTAGGGAAACCAATTTCACCCAGATGAATTATTCCTGATCCAAAAAACTAGATGAGGATAAATTGTGGCATTATTCCTAGAATGTGAAGCAAATAATTAAGGTGGGTGTTAATTGGATACCTTAAAATTTTATCAATGATTAAAAAATTATTGAAAGAGCCCTTTAAATCTTATCAAATAAGTATGGGTTTAAATTGAATGATTAAACACACAAAAAATTCGATGCAATTAAGAAAAACATAACTATTACTCCAGTTTTATGCATGTAAAATTTTTCCTTGGTATTTTTTGTGGAGTTTTATGCCAATAGTTTGGGATTTGAAATTTTTTAACATATAAATGGAAAACTCATGCCTATTTTAGTAAGTATTTCTCTGAAAAAAACTAGTAAAAAAATTATATGAAAATAAATTTATGGATTTAGTATTATAAATACATCGATAGATACATAATTTTATGGGAAGACAGTTTCAGATATACACATATCATTAGAGGCTAATGTGTTTTCTTAGTAAATGTGTAGTGTCAGTTGATCATCATTTTTTGAAGGAAAGGTTATTGAGATAGGTCTTTGTAGTGATTTAAATTCATTGTAAATTGAATAGTTTCACTATTGTTCTATCAAGGGTGGCACTAGAAGGATATTATATGTACCTAGAATTTTGAGAACTCAATTCAGAGGATCGTGATGTTTTGAAAGAATAGATGATGAAAGATGTTAGTCTGAATGAAATAATAGATGTGTTACAATGTTGTTGTGTAAAAAATAGTATATATTTTCCCAATAGATTGTTATTCATTATGAACTGATTGGTCATCTCAAGATGATCAAATTTAATTTGAAATACATTATAAGAATTTTTATACATTTGAATCCTAATACATGAATGATGATGGGACTATTTTTGTTGTCGTATACTATATATGAGGCTGTAACCTAGAATAAGCAATTTGAATTTCTAACTCACTATAGTAAAGCTACCCATTGATACTAATAGGGCACTATAGTTGTGAGAATATAGCCATCATTGAAGTGTAGTAGCTTGAAATTTTGCGACAGTGGTATTTTAGCTCTATGGAATTCCTACTATTGGTTATCATATTATAATATAATCACTATGATTTTGGTATATTTTTTTCTCTATCTTCATTATGGGATCGTTTTATGATAGGAATTTAGTATAAAACAGTACATTTTAAATTTTTTCACATGAATTTAGTGATGTTATTCTACCTCTCCATGGGTGTATTGATTTATTCCCAAAACATATAAGTTTTGTTTATTTTGTTCTTATTCAAATTCATCATATTATATTTTTCTCCATTTTCACTTATTATCATTATCATTCATCATTTTATTATTTAGTATTTTCAAAAAAAATTGAATCAATGGTTGTGTTAGGAAGATCATGTTCATTTTTCTCAAATTATACAATGGCTATGGAACATGGTAAGGTTAAGATAGACCATATATACAAAACCAAAATACTATAAAATACATATCAAATACTATATTAATTGAAATATAATTTAATTGTCACTTCTATTTAGGAATCCAATGGATTTGGAGACGATGAAGATGGGGAAACTATATATATAGTTTATGATATTTTTGTTCCCCATGTTTTCAAAAAATAGAACTCAACATGAAACTGGAAAATACAATGTATGAGTCGATGAATGATTTAGTGAAAATGTATGAGAAGGATTTTATAATTAAATAATTGTACCTTCCAAATGAATATAATGAAATGGTTGATTGTTTCTGATCGTGTTAAAAAAATCAACACCATAAAATTTTAGTTTTCAATTATAAAAATTACGTTGGAAAATGAGATATGTGTTTCAATTTTAATGTATTAATTACCTAATAGACGAGGGACAAATAATCATGTTGACTCATTATTTGGGGAATAAAATGGTGGTTCCAAAATATGTGTGAGATCAATTTCCACAATGAGAATATTTGTAGATGATAATTTGGAATAATTTGTATTTCTCTTATGAACATGGAATGAAGAAACATATAAATTGAATTTCATTGCAATAGATATTGATCAATGTCAATAGTAATGATCTGAGACTTGGTAAAGGTGTCTGGTCTTATGTGGTTTATTTTTTCAAAAAAGGTCATTTTAGTAAAGAGTGGAAAGAATAATAGAAGTCTCATAAAACCAAAAATCAAAACATTACAATTGAAGTAAATGGTGATCTGTTAATAAAAATAGTGGATATGTCAATAATGTCCACGATATTACACTCATGGAATATTTATATAGCAATACATATAAGGTTCTCTACAAAATTATTTTTATAGAAAACTTTTAAAGGGAAATTATGTTGATGATGTACCCTTAAAAACTATAGGTAAAGTAGATGCATGGATTCAAATAAAAAAAGGGTTCATGTTGGTTTCAGATTATTTAAGGTATATCCATATATTGTAAAGAAATATTTTCTTTATTGGTTAGATTAATGAAGTAGTTTTTGTTACCACATTAATTTGTGGTTCATGGAAGATTATATAGTGAGATATTATCATAACATGGTGAGTAATTAATGGAATATTAAACAATATGATTTAAAATATCATGATATTTATTCAACCAAAAAAATATTTTGGGGATTCAAAACTATTGAAAAAAATTTAGGCCACATGACTAAGTAGTAGTTAAAGGTTCTAACGATAAAAGATATTCTTCTAGAGCTGAAGTTAGTGGAAGTTTTATGATGTGAAGATTTTATATTTGGAATGTATAAGATTGTGTCCTTTATAAATGTAGGTAGAAGAATGATGTATGGGATTCTATATAAAGTATGCACTACTGTTTGGGGGCCTGTACAAGTAAATTCCCTTAGAGTGTGACTATATTATGTGACATTTATTAAAGTATCAAAAAGAAAGGCGAAAGATACATTATAAAAAAACAATAAAATGTTATTAACATGTTCCAAAAGTGGAATGAAATAGTTTAGAATGGGTCGAGAACATTACTAATATTATTATTGAATAAAAATGGTAGTGGGTATGACATTAATGAGTTCATGGAATTATTGTATAATGATGGAATATGATGGGAGATATCACTTCTAGGTTACCCAAAATATAATATTATCACTAAAAGTATGAATATGATACTAAATAAATGTGTTAGGATTATTAGGATCCAATCATGGTTAGAAAAGTCTTTATATGTTGTGGATCTGCTCATCGTAGGATATATCATCAATTAGAGTATATATATACTAATTGGATAATGTCTACCTGAGGAGATCTTGTTATGAAAGGTGGAGAAACACTCTGATTGTAAATCATTTTTTTCTATTATCAGAACACGGTTTATGGGTTCCGGTACCCCAAACCTATTTAAGGAAAACTGGAAACTGTGCAAGCATATGAATACTTTAATAAAAAATCTTGAAAAATTTAAAATTCAAATTCAAACCAACCACATTACACCATACACCACAAGTCCCACCTTGAGCCGTGAGCCCATCATCACGCATCACCAACCATGCAGGTCCTCATAGAGGTCGTCAGAACACCCAGACAGACCACCATACACTCTAATTTACAAGTCTTTGGTTTTTTTCCATATGTGCATATAGATGATAATACATGGGACATGATTGAGGAAAAGTATAACTCTAATTAATTAATTGTCTGCTTTTGGTTGGACTGAGTATCACAAGCGGGGGTGAATTGAGTACCCAAAAAATATTATATTCAAAATAGGTTTAAATATAATTTCCCAATAAGTTAGAACATCCTAGTTAATCAATATAGAAGGAAAATATATGTTCTCATCTTTTAATTTATTTATAATAGGGTTATTAAGTGTCAATAAAACACAATATATGAAAGTAACTATATACATTTAAATCAATTTATTTAATCAAGAAATTATATATACACAAATTAATACTAACTATCAATGTAGCGGGTTTTTATATAAAAAATTCAGTTTAATTACTATATATATATATATATATATTAAAATAACACAAACCGGAAAAAAATATAAGGGTTTCATTCTCATTCTAAGGCCTAACCCTCTCCATATTTCTATAACATTATACCAAGATGATTATATAAAATAATATTGGTTTAAAAACCTTCATGGGGTGTACAATATAAATTATTTTCAGGCCACATAGTGAGAGTTTCCACAATAATCATTGGAATAAAATAAACATAGGCCACATCAAATCTATTATAAAACACAATGGCTAAAAAGGAATAGAGAGTATAAAATAAATAATGTATCTTCTAGTTAGTGAAAATGAGACCATGGTTTTTAATATATATATATATAGCACACACCACTATTAATGTAAACATAATAAATAGAGGGAAATTGTAATGAATTAAAAAAGATATTGGTTCTTAGTATGATGTGCCCAAAAGCATTTGACTCTTTGGATGTATCTTAAACACTAGCTCGAGTCCAGTTTCACGAAATGGAAGAAAACAAGAATGTCCTGAATATATTATTATTGACTATGAGAAGCCACTGAATGTTTTATATGCTTCATTATTCCAATGATGGTTGTTGGTAAGGATTCTTTTTATAATAACCACTTAATGACACTCTCATTTATTTCATTAAATATGAATTATTATATATTCATGTTTAATTTTATATTTCTCAGTATTTTTAAATGTGTGTGTACATCACCACTTGAGGAGTTATTCATTCTAATATACCAGCAACATGCAAGGGGAATCATCTAGGTCCTATGTCCATCTTACGATTTGGATAACTAAACCATTAATGAATCTCTAAAATAGATTCAAAATAATCATTAGAAAAATTATTTGTAGTAAATGGGATAATATTTCAATTAGAATATATTTATTCAAATTAATTAAAATAGTGATTTTGACTCAATTTAATAGTGAGACAACTCAAGCGGTGATATAGTATAACAATGTGTCATTCCAATGTTGAATCATATCTGTGGTGAATTATCTCAAGGGTTGGACATCCAATCACTATTTCAAAATTATCACTAATAGTTAAATTCTTACGGTAGGTCATATTCAACAGTTACATAGCCCTGATGGTAGGTTATCTCAACAATTATCCAAATTTTGAGGTGAAAATGTTCTTAACTTGAGTCATCCTCCGGTAGTAGATATTTCTTATAAATAACCAATTTTCTAACTTGATGGTGACTCATATGTAATAGTGGTCATTTTCAATAATTTTCAAATTTTCCTGGGTAACCCAAGATGGCGGTGTTTTTCTATAATATTTGACATTTCCATTTGAGGACTTGACCACAACGGTGAGTCACGTCTGGTGGTGGGTAGAGTCTGACGGTCAGTCTATCCAATACATTGGATAAATTTCACAAATATATATTATAAAATAAAATTATATCATAAATCATAAGACTCATTAATAACATAATAAATATGATTTTATGATCATTAAAATAAGGGTACCATCAATATCCCCATTTTTTTGGTGAAAAATCATGGCACGTCACAAAATAAGTATAGAATAACATGAGGTGTTAAAATGATTTATATTTTATTATTAAGTGACCCTTAAATGGAAAATGGGATCAAAGATAAAACTAATGATATATTTTATTAAATAGAGATAAATAGGATGGTATCAAATGATGAATATAAATAAAAGAATGCATAGATAAATAAATGAATACCATAGATTAATTCTTCTTGTTTTGGGATTGTCAAAATGGTAAAACAAAAATAATATTAAGAGTTATAGAATTTCAATTATGAAAATTAAATTAATTAAATAAATGATACAAAAAAGTAATAAAAAGTATCTTTTAAAGACTAATAATTATAATTTCAATAATTTTTTGGATTGGTATATGGATAAATATTTTATTTTTCATCTCAATTATCATAACCAAAAAATTCAGTAGTTGGGGATTGGGTAACTGTAGGGATGTTTTTAGTAATAGAAGGCATAAAAGGAGACACTAGGATAATGATTGGATTTGGATGATAATATCCATCCCTAGGAGTTAGACTGAAGGGTTGGAAATGAGTAGGAAATGGTACATTTGGATATCAAGATAAACCATGTAATCATAGTGAATCAAAAGCTAGAGGACTGAGATGAGAAGAATCCTGAATGGAATACTAAGCCATAATTTAAGTTCCTAATATATAAATAAAGTGATTTATAATATTTATGATGTCCCGAGTAATATATCCTTCTGTGTCCATGGCATTGAACAATTCCTTCTTATTTTCCAATATTAAATACAGCAATATGGGCATGACCTTAAACTGGGTGACTTGTTCCTTAAAATATTGATTCACTAGAGGCATTCGTAGGTTCTCTGTAAGGAACCTAAATTTATTATTCAAATCATGCTTAGTATAAATCCAAGACATATAATAGTTTATGTATTTTTGTTTCTTCTATCTATTAAATTCAATATCGGTCATATATTACCTAACCATCATATGTAAATGGAAACTATAAGGAATATTTTTCTCAAACTCTCCTAAGGTAGGTTTGGTAGATAACATGAAATGGCATGAAACTCTTCTCTAACTATAGACCTGATCACCTCAACATGAAAGTGTGGAATTGGAGAAGTGGATATAGAATGCATGGAGGAATGGTTATCCATAATTTCAATAAAATATTTTATAGAATAAGAAATGGAAGACCTCATCTCATAAAATATATATCTCAATATATTTATATCATTATATATAATTATATTTTTCACCTCCACATCATGAATTTGAAGTATCATTTTGTGCTGGATATGCTGAATCACACCACTTATATATGTTATTCATTTTTTCCACTAATCGGGGTAACCGTGTATATTGGTCTTTCAATCACTAACCAAAATCAATGAAAACCCCCTGACTAAAGAATTATGAGTCACATGTGGTGACAAAATATATGGAACCAGTCAATGGTAGGTGCAGGTGAGAGGACAATAACTCTCTCAATGCTAGGTTCCACTTCAGAATCACATGTGGAAGAAACATCAAAATTAATCCTCTTACATTCTCTTGTAGCATCTATATTGTCATCTAACGATTCCATAGGATCATCTGCTTCTTGAATAAGAGTATTACCATACATTGGTGGACTAGAATACTCATGTAAATAATATTATTTAACTCCTAGTATAATATATATAGAAAAGATATCCCATTTCTCAAACAATGGATCCATTAATCTTTATAATTCATATCTTGTGACTTCATAGGTGAATATACAACAACATTGCACTCAACAACATTAGGCTCAACATCAATGGCCTCAATCTCTATATTTTCATCTATAGACTTAACTCGAAATTGGTTCTAAAAAACATTCATCACATCCCTATAAGGAACATTATCTTCACCATCAATTGAAAGATCAATAGGCTGACTATCAAGTCTTGAGGATTCCTCCTCCTCAACTGATGCTTCCTTCTTATCTCAGAAACACTATCAATATATTCAAAAATTCATGATCTATATTCATATCTATTTATAAATCATACAACTAGAGAATAGATTATTTTTAGATTCATCTCAATATCCGCATCACCAATGAGTTCACTAAGACCATCATGATCAGAACCTACATCAATGTTATCTCTATTTACATATCATTTTTTCCTTATATTATCATCCTCATTTTTCGTCATTTTTATCTCCATTTTATCCATTTCTATTTTCTTCATTGGATTTATTATATCAATCAAAATATTCATCGCATGAAAAAACTAGATTCTTTATCTTTAATTACATTCCATAAAAGAGTCTACAAGGTAAGGAAATATCTAAGATGGATAGGAGCACCATCAGTATTAGATGGAGAACTCTGTGGAAGATCAATACCACTTCCTTCATCAATAGAAAATTCAGGGTCCTCATCACCAGAGGATACAAATTCATCTTCTTAATCTAAATATAAAACGACCTCATCTATCACCTAGAAAATATCCACAAAAATATCAGGTCTTAATGGGTGATGAACCAGATTAAAATTTTCATATATCATTTAATCATCATCATCCTACTTCATATTGATGTTTTTCAAACTGATTTTCATACTTTTTCAAATGGTCCTTGTAATATAAATACCTCAAAAATTTACAATTGTTGATTATCCTTCATCAAATAATCACTTTCCAACAACATATTTCAAATAAAATTTGTATAAATTAGGGGATTTGATCTGGGATATGGATTGCACATCTCTATCGTGGGACCTAATAGTTATCTTCACAGATTAACCTTTTCTACAATTTTCATAAGACATAAAATATAACAATATTCAAACCTTATTATTGTATATTCACCTTTCCTTGGGTATAAAATATTTTTGGAAAAAAATTGAAAATAAATATCCATTCACCATCAATATCTGTATAATATTTTGTTCTTACAATAGTATCTCCAGTTAATTCTACCAAGGAATCCTCAATAAAAATTACCACTGTCACATGGAATAGTTTCCTAATAGTCATTAAAAACATCTTCATGGAGAACCTTAAATCATGTTTCCCATTTTTTTTAATATAAAATGACATACAACAATTTACTCCAATTCATACCTAGTTTTCATCAACCTCAAAACTAAACTCGAAAAAAAGTTAAAACTAGGGTGCGAACCTTGGATTGTAGGGAATTTCATTGGATTCAAAATAATATATGCATCCCTAATCTTCCATAATGATGATGAATAAAGACATTATTGACTCATCCATTCCATATGAACATCTTTTTTAGGTACTAAATATCACATTCAATGATCTGGGTTCACTTGATCAACAGAAGAATGACTTAATTATCTTTCCTAATTCATTGAAAGATGTGACTCTCCTAGAGAAGATTCAGAATATCACTTCACTCTATCCAAGGCAATTAGCATGGATTGTTCAGTAAATGGTGAGGGATGTTAGACGCTTGGAGTGACAAGGTTGTGATAAGGCTTGATAGAAATTCATGATTTGGTAACAATACTGAAAGTATAGAAATGTCTAATATTATTATTTCACTATTTAGGGATTTGAAAAATAAAAATTGGATAAAAATTTGAATAGAAAAAAATTTAAATAAATAACCCATATAATGAAATTATAAATTGTTGCTTAAAAACTAACAACTAGGAATTGATGAAGGAATATTATTCCATACGGTTGGTAAAAATCAACATTAGGTGAAACATAATTGTGGGTAAAAATAAATTCTGGGTAAAACTCAATGGTGGGTAAAACTCAATGGCGGGTAAAATTCAATAGTGGGTTGATGAAAATTTAACATAACCAAAATTAATCATTATTGATTAATATTCAATATAGTAAATTCTCTCTGAATTCAATGTCTTCAAGAAAATATCCTCAAGATGATGTCCAATACCAATGTATTCCTGATTTATATCAACCATTTGATGATGATCTCTCAAAAATTGATTCCCTATATCAATTATATTTTATAAAGAGTGAGATATATGGGTTTTTAAATGTATAGATCACTTGAATTATAAAAATTTATATTTAAAAAATAGAATTTATATCCATAGTCTAGAAATGTATGTTTCATCCACAAAATTTGTGCATTAATATTACGTATAGTTATGTATTCAGCTTTAACAGTACATAGTGTAATTAATTTTTTTCTTACTACATTAAGATACAAGAGACATTCTCAAAATGTGACATATGCTAGAGGGTTTTTCAATCTAAATTTCAACCGCCATAATAAGTATATAAATAACTATCAAGGCAAAATGCATGTATTTTATGATAGAATAATCCTAACATAATTTTATAATTATGTTATTTCAAAATAATTTTTACAGAAACTATGTTTGACTCCTTTGAGTTTTCTTAAAAATATGTACACATAAACACAGTAAACATAATATAAAATCGTCTAGTAATTAAATATAAAAGACTTCCACGCATACCTATTAAAATGGTTTAATCAACTAGTTTTACAAATTCATAATGATCCATCTTATATGTGGTACTCATAGGAGCATCACTACTCTTAGTGTTATCCAAAAAAAATATTTTAAAATATCATTAGTATATTTCCATTGATTTAAAATGATTACTTCTTTATTTTGAAATGTTTTAAAACCATGATAAAATTTCATTGCACCCATTAAACATATTTCATGTTTTCTTTGCATCACATTTAAAATATTAGTAGATAATGAATTTTTTAAATATCCAAAAATAATATCATCTAATTAGATTTGATCAACTAAAACAACTTTTGAAATTATTTTTATCAATAGGGTATGAGTAAATATAAATTTTTAAAATAATATTGATATAAGAAAATATTTGAGCCTGTCACACCCAGCTCTATGTGTTTTTTAAAACCATATAAATCTTCTTTTAACTTAAAAAAAAGATTTCAAAAATTGGATTTTAAATTCTTAGGGGTTGTTCAAAAAATTCATCCTAAAAAATATACCATTTTTACAAATCACTTAGGATATCTATTTTATATATTTTTAAATATATGTTTGTTTTATAAGAAATAAGTATCAGAATGGATTCAGAAATGGATATGCGTGAAAATAATTATTCAGAGTCTACACCCACTCTCTAATATACCCTTGTGAAACTATTCTATCCTTATTCCATCCAATTGTACACAATTCACCATCCATCATTCTAAACACCATTATAGTTCTTATAGTCAAGTATTATTTGGTTATATAAATAAGACCACATCAAATTTTTTCAAATTGATTATTTTATTCATCAATATAAATGACCAGCAAGTCATTATTAATTTCATAATTGATGTTTTTTGGGATAATATAGGACAAAAATGCTTGGTGTTCAACAAGATTTATTACAGAAAATATAGTTTGTGTACCTATATCTATGTCTACAAAAACAATATCATGAAAAAGGTATTTGAGAGTACTAAGATATCTAGCAAAAAAAAAAGAATTGGTCACCGTAGTATACACTACAACTTCATGTTCGTAATGTTCTAAATAACCATATGATTTTTCTTCATGATTTACAGCAAAATCAGAAGGCTTAATATTTATGATAAAGTGGATAAATCATCCTCATTGTTTAATAATGTCGGTTTAGGTTTATGTTTATCTGTCTCATCATATTTTAAATATAAATACTCTTCCATAATCATGAATATTTGGTTAAAAACTCTATATTATTTTCATTAAGTTGAACAACCATGGAAATTTTTTTCATCACATTTGGAGGTACACATTTCTAGATTATCATCAATATTATAAATAATTAAATTTTAAAAAATATAATTTAATTAATCATAGGATTCCTAAATTTATGGTTTTTATAATGGGTTTCTTTCAAGATAGTTTTATTTAAAACACTATTAATTATATAATAGATTTTATTTATAGCTTCTATTGAAATTTAGACAGGGAAGTCATATTAATAAAGCATTTTTTTGGGCTATCCCTTAAAGTGTTCTATTTGGTCTTTCTATAACTCCATTCTATTTAGGGGTCCTAGGAAAAGGGAATATATGACTATATCAATTTTGTGAGAAAATGTATTCAAAATGTTTATTTTCAATCTCATGACCATAGTCACACATCAAGTTATAAATTATAATCCCACTTAGGTTTTTTATAGATTTTTCATACATGGTAAAATAATAATAGGATTCACTTTTGTGATAGAATAATAATAAAAAACTATTCATTGAAAAATAATCCACATATACATGGACATCATTTTTCTCATTTAAACCAGAAACTCTGGATAGTCCAAACAAGTACATGTGAACAAACTAAAGATGTTGAAAATTTAAAACTTATATATATATTTTTAAATAAAAATTATTTTATTTACCTTTTTGATAGGGGTTACAAACTATTTCCATTGGGATTTAATGTATTGGTATATTCCTAACTAACCCTTTAATATTAAGATATCCATGTGGGTTATTATTGTAGTGGCCAATGCTCCTATTCCAAATCCATGATTATCTATAAGAGAAACTTATGTAGGAATCATTTTGTGAAATTAAATAATCATTTTTAACAACATTGACATTATAATTTCTCAGCGAAGTAAATACTAAATTATTTTAAAAAATAAATAAAATAAAATAATTTTTTTAAATTTAAATATGAACACCATCATCATATAAATGTGATATACTAATCTGACATTATTTTAATCGATAAAAAAGGTTCTTTTGAAATTAATATTGAGATGGTCTGGCCAATTTGGACAAGGCCAATCATATTTCCTTTAGCATTGTCACCAAATGTCACATGATCACCATTAACCTTTATTAATTTCTTTATGTTCGATTAATAATTTTTCATATGTCTAGACTATATGATATCCAAGTTCCATAAAATTCTTGAATGATATCTTTATGAATATTTTCTAAAAAATAGATATTCAAAGAATGATTTTGGTACCCATATTTTATTGGGTCTAGTTATTCTAGAAATTATGTCTTTATGAACAAATATTTATTTAATAGGTTTTATATACGCATATAGAAAACATTTGTAAATAAAAATTTTAATGAGATACACTTAAAAAATAAATAGAAATTGAATTTATAGAATTATACTAGGGAATAAGCGTTCTCTTAAAAACTCTTTTATTCCAAGTTTGGTAACCTATATGATAAATATTTTAGGAGAAGGTTTTTTCTTAATATTTGAGTGAGATTTTTTATTACATTTTTAATTATCTCTTTGGATTTATTTATTTCTCATTTGACAATTTGATTTCCATATTTTCCTTTAATTACTAATAATATTTCTCTTTCTCTATAGTATGATCATTCCTAACACTTTCCAATAAAACATGTTTTTTATTTAATGTTATTTTTATTTTTATTTTAGTTATTTAAATTTATCTTAATTAATATTATAGTTCTGAAAAATTTCTTATTTTGACTTTTCATTAGCATTTTTTCATTTTTTTTAATGATAAGAATTATATAAAGAAGATACAGTAGGTACCATAAATATATTTTTCATGAAAAATGTATTTTATCTATCATCATTTTCTTCACGAGGTGATTGCAATACACTAAATCTATCCACATAAGAGCTCCCTGAGTATTTCATGTATTTTTTATAATTTAATGCCTTATCATCATTCCACAAATTGTGAATCAACTTAGGGAAATCATCCTCAACTTGTCCCTTTCTATTACAGTCATAATAAGTAATAACATTTAAATTTTCATCTCCTTCCCAATCAATTTTCTAATTCCCTATATTAACACAGATTCACTTATACAATGGATTTCTAAAAAAATCATCTTATTATAGAACTTTTTAACGATTCTGGATAGATGTTCCATTTCCTCATCACTATTGGCTAGTGATTTTTCTTCATGTGAACTTTCAGCATGATCTTTTTATTGTTCTTTTATATTGATTCAGTAGTATTTAAAGAAACTTATTAAATCATTATTTCATCATCATATTCACGGTGGACCTTATGATTTTCCTCATAAATCATTAACTTCCAATAAATTTTTTTAATATTTAATTCACAGATGTCACAATATATTCTTATTGACACATATGTCTCTGTCCATCTCTCTGGAATACATCTCAATAGTCGTATAATTTTATCTTAATCTATCACTAGATTCACAAATAAGCTCATTTTATCCACTATACCATTGAACTTTCTATAAATATCATAAACCAACTCATCTTGTTTCAATTTTAATGAATTGTATTTAATTATATAAGTTTTCATCCTTTTTTATTTAACAATAGTAGTTCCTTCATAAGAAAGAGTTAATGTATCCAATGTTTCATAACTAGTATTACTAGAAGATATCTAATTAAATTAATTACATCCGAAAGAAAAATAAATGGAATTCCTGGATTTTATGTTATTTTTTTGTGAATGTATAGTGGAATCATCCCATCAATTCTTAGTAATCTATGGTAATTTATATTTATCCTATATAGTTAACAAAATTTCAAAAACCATTATTTCAGTTGGAATTCTCATATTTATTTCACATTGAGAATAGTTATATCCATGAAAGAATGGAGGTATGTTTGTAGTAGAACCTTTTGTCGGTTATCCATTTAGAGAACAAAATATATAATTAATAGAGATCTTTTATATTTAAATCAAAAATAAAATCAGAATTGAATTACATTTCTAAAACCCTATGATACCAAATGTTGTTCAGAGTGAGTATCTCAAGATGGTGGTGAGTTGAGTACCCAGTAAAATTAATATTTAAAATATGTTTAAATAAAATTCACCAAATATTTAAATAACCTAGTTAATGATAATAGTAAATAGATATATGTTATGATCATTTAACAAATTTGTTAAGGAGTAATTAAAACTATGTTAAATATAATGTATGAATACTATTGTAATCATCGAAATAAATTTACATAAAAACATATATATAAACTAATTAACACTAAATATCAATGTAATAGTATTTTAAAGCTTAAAAAATTCAGTTTAATGATTATAAATTAAACAGAACAAAAAAAAATTGCAAAGTAAATTGAAAATGTTCTGTCACAAAATGATACCTAATCCTCTCCACTTTGATGTTTTATAATTCTAAAAAGATTATATAAAATAAACATTGCTCCAAAATCTTGATCATATATATAATATAAACTCTATACAATCCATACATAGACCTCTACCACAATACTAGTGGGAACAATATAAACACAGGCCAGACAAGGACTTCTTCCAAAACCCGGTGGGAAAAAAGATAACAAAATGTAGAGAAGATATGTATTATCTTCCTACTAAAGAATAGGAGACTGTGTGTGTGTTGGATATACATATAAAATACACACTTCTTGTATTGTAATGATAATAAACTGATATAATATGTAAAGATGTTAATATGTTATCATATCTAATTTAAATGTGATCTAAAATTTGTGATTCCATGGATGTATCTTGAACAATATGTAGAATCATGTTTCTAAACATGGCAGTAAAAATGAGTGTCATGGATTATTTTTTCTATCAATGAAAAGTACCATAATGTTTTATAATATTAAATACTCTCTATATAGTTTATGTTAAGGATGAGTCTTGTAAGGAACATTTCAAAACACTCTCTTTTGGTTCTTACAATATAGATTTACCTCTTTTGTTGTGCATGTTCATATCTCACAGTTTCTATCTAGGATCATGTACATCACCAGAAGAGGGAGTCTTGTTTCTAATATATCAATAGCATGTAAGTAGAATCATCCAGATCTTATCCTATTCTCCTCATACTGGTCAACTGACACAACATTAATTTATCTATGCATTAGATTAATAATAATCAATAAATATTTATCAGAATTAAATGAAATATTATGAACATTATAATAAATTAATTTAAATTAACATTAATAGTGATGGTGACTAATTAGAATGGTGAGGCAAATATGGTGGTGACATAGGATATTGGTGAGTCATTCCCATAGTGACTCATCTCAGTGGTGACTTGTCATAATTGTGATTCATCTTTAGACATTGACAATACTCTTGGTGGTATATATAGTCTTCTGGTTCGTCATGTTCAATAGTGACTCAGAAATAATATTAGGTCATCTTAACACATCCAAATTTTGATATTATTACGTTTTTCATATGATTCATCATTTGGTAGTAGATTATTCAAATACATTTTCCGTTTTCAATCCTAACGATTAATCATCATTGATGGTGGGACTCTTCCATTCTATTTGTTTTAGAGTTTTTTTTATAATTTATAAGATGATAAGAAAAAGATAATAATAAGAATAAAAAGTGTTATATTTAATGAAAATGTCATTTACAAGAACCATTATGCCTCTTAATTTTATAGTGGAAGTAAATAATAAGAGTTCTAATAAAAATTATAGATTTATGGTCTATAAGAGTATTTGAAAATGAAACTAGTGGAGTGTAATCCTCAAGTGGATTTGAGGTTCTGAAAAAGGGTAAGGAGACAAATTTAGAGGCATTCATTATCATTAAATTATCAATTATAAAGTGACTATGGAGAACCACAATGTTTTTATGAGGAAAACCAGTAAAAGCAGTCGAACATGTGGGTGCTACAAATAAAGGTGGATATTTCATCATTACAAGATAACAATTCATAATATTTGAATACATTTAAATTTTGAAGTAAATAAAAATATTATAAATGGGTATACCAACTCATGGAAGAATATGATGGTATGAAAAAGTACAAAGAGATGATGGTGGTCAATGTTTTTCAATATAATAAATTTGTAGACATAACTGAAATATTCTCACCTACAGTGAATCTCACAACCCTCTAGGTGGTTCATTATATTCACTACTATATATAACATGATATTACGTCATACCTTTTACTATAATCAGAAATTTGATAAAGGGTTTCCTTTATCAGGGTTAGCTAAATGATATGATAAAATTGCACGCTTTTCACTGCTTTTTTACGATAATAAAGATCACTTTTTCAGTGCTGATAAAAGGTGGTCTTTGTAAATTCCACTTAGTGATGATAAAGGGTAAATATCATAAAAAAATATATAAAATTAAATATATTTTTATATTAATTTATAAATACATTTATGCTAATATAAATATAATTTATTTTATTAAATACTATTTATATAAGGATTAATATTTATTTTCACATAATACATAAGATATTTAATTTAAATGGATTACAAAATAATGAAAAATGTAATATTAATAAATAATTATCTAATTAAATATAATTATGATTCATTCGATACTGATTGGAATACATAAAAATTCAATAAATTAATGAATGTTCTAAGATACAATTAAAATAAGACTAGAATTTCAAATAACCATAACTTTTCATCTGAGTGTACCTTTAGGATCTATCACATACCAAAAAAATTGAAAATACATTTTTGATATGTTGATTATTTTTGACACTATTGGACAATTTTTTTACTAAAATTTATTCAAATTCATCAAAAAGTTATTTTTTCGAGATGACATAACTTTTTAACATTTGAAGGAATTTTAGCCTTGTTTGAGAGAAACTTTTCTTCCAGCAGAAAATAAATTTATTCAAATATATAATAGTTATATAGATATTATATTGATTAAATTTAAAAAAATAAATATTTATGTTATTTATAATTAAATATATATATATTTTCATATATTTACATATAATAAATCAATTGTACAAATAATTATTTAAACCTATTTACAAAAACATAATTATTTTTAAATAAATAAATTGTATAGAATGAAACATTTTTATTTATATTATTCAAATTAAAAAACTATCCATTTTATTTACACTATAAATAATCATTAATATATATATATATATAAAAGTATTTTTTATATATACATATGTGTGTGTTAATAAAAATATATATATTCATGTGTTAATATTAATATAAGTAAATAGTTAGATAAATGTGAATATCAGTTTGTGTATGTGTGAAAAATAAATGTCAACATGTTTGTGACAATATATTCTTGTATGTGTGTGTATCAGTACTATGTAAATACATCATATATATATGTGTTGTTCTGAATATATCATTTTTATTAAATATAGTATATAAACATATATTCAATAAATTATTATAAATTTATTCTAAAAATTATGTGTCTAAATATATCCTTATATGTTAATATATGTAAATTCATGTGTAAATATAAAATATTTACATCTTTTTAAAATGTTTTAGTTTATATATATATATATATTTGAAATAATATTTATAATTAAATTAATTATGTTTATATATATATATATATATTAATATTTCATAAAATATAAAATGAATGTTGATGGTTTAGTGGAAAAGGTGTTTGGTCATAAAGTCAGTTGTCATAGGATTAATTCCAAGCGCTAGAAAAGATCAGTGTCATGTAATGAAGTGATAAATGTTTTGGAAAGTGATGATAATGGGTTCGGATCGAGTATGGTTTTGGGCTTCGAATGGAGGGGCATTTAACACTGATAGGGGGGGTAAAATATCTATTAAAAGGAGCTTTGGATTAATGAAATTTATTGATTTGTTTTTTCAAAATTTTATCTAAACTAAAAAGGGTTTGATAATTGTGGCCATTATCAGTGGTTTTTTATTTGAGACAATTTTCATGGGATATTAATGGTACATCACCTAATAGATATTTTTATAGGAGATAAACCCCATTTATAGTGATTTTAAAATAGTATTTTGTAGTAGTAAATGTTTAATCCAAGGATTTGAATCTTCAATAACATGATGCAAATACTGATTCCCTTAATGGGGATCATTAGGATTAAATCTATAAACAGTATCTAGTGGGTTATGTTGATTTTGGAAATTAAGGCATGGTGTGAAAACTCTTGAAGAGCTTATATGTGTTAATGAAAATACACAGACACTAGCACAACCAGTTTGATGCATTAACGAGGAATAATGAATGAAAATGATGTGGAATGGATCAATGATGCTAATATAACTAATAATATGATTATATATTGTTGTATAAAAATTTGAGGCAGCATAACCAACTTGAATAGAAAATTCAAACCACTATTAATAGTGAAGAGATTAGCCCTGAGTTTCAGGATTTTAAGGAATCACCGTCATATAATCTCTAGTCATTCTAGATTCCAATGATTGATGAGGTCTATAAATAATTCCTGATTTAAGGGGAATAATATTTCATACTCTTATCCAAATATCATTAATGTACCATTTATGTTACAAATGCAAAACCTATATGAGAAACTCTATAAAAATGAGAAATATTTTTCTTCCTTATTATAAATGTGTATATTCATTTCACATATGAGAATATTATAGCGACATTTCTAGTTACAAAATAATTATATCTACTCTACATAATATTTATAAAATTAATATATAATATTATTCTAATTTTATAAATTGTTTTATCTGTTAGAGGTAAATGAATATATCATATTAGAGATTTGGTAGTTATATATATTAATTATAAATTTTGTTAATTGTATGATGTTTAGAATATAAATAATTTACATTATTGTGTATGAATACACATAATTTATAAAATGTGATAATATATATAGGTACAGTGTATTGAAAAACAAAATTATTGGATCTGATCTGAAAAAAGAGATTTCATTTTTTTTCATGGTGGAAATTATAATGAATAAATTAAAATAATTATGAATATAATAGAAAATATTTACTTATATATCCTAGTATGAATCTATATTTCATAAATTATAAATTTATGACTCCATAAAATTAAACAGATATAGTTAAAAAATATATTTAGAAAACCATATTGGTGAATGAAAGGTAATAAAAATATTATATTAGTAAGAATATTTCATTTCCATTGATGTGTATAGTTTTTTAACATTTAATAAATTTTTATTCTGGTAATAATTTAAATTAATAATGAAAATTAAAAATTAATACTTCAAAAATAAAAAAGTAAACTATGAAAATATATAATCATTTTTCAATAAAATAATCAATGCTCTTTATTATTTTAATAATTAAGTAGTTGTAATTAAAATTTTAATTAAAAATGGTGTAGAAAAACAATATATTATTAAAATGTATCAAAATATTTATAGATACCCTTTGTTAGACATGAAGTGGAACATTATTTCAAGACATAATAATCTTATAAATTTTTTCACGTTAGGAAAATAGTTTTAAATATGTTAGAGAATTGTAAATCCTGTTAAAAATTATAAGGTAAATTATTGAAGTCTATTAATTTATTATATGAATTGAAAACTACATGATGATAGTAATTAACTATAAATATCGACCAATATCAAGTATCATCTAATTGTTGATATAAAATACTAGTGGATTCAAATTTGTAGTCATGAGTGATGTTGATGTTAGATTAATATTCTAGGATAATGATTGTTGTTTTAACATAAAATTTAAGATTTAGAATATTAAAATATACCGAAAATTATTACATCGTTTATATAAATACATTTTACATATATTAGAACAAAAAAAAATTACAAGGATAATCATGAATATTATCATTGGTTCCATGTAAATTATACAGATAGTTTGTATGGAATAAATCTCCTAGATTTGAATGTTTCTATATATGGATTTCCATAATTGAAGATATTTTTTTATAGTGAAGCTTTATAGTGAGACATTATTTGAAATAGATATTATTTCCTATAAAACAATGTTTCTGATTTTAGTGTTAATAAAAGGAATATCGATAATTTCAATAACGTAACATTAATACATTCTATACAAACTAGTTACTTCTCTATGGTAGTGTCTGATGGTGAGTTTTCATTCAATATAGATAACATTTGTTTAATGAAATAATCTTGTACTATACAGTTTATAGTTACCCCTCTAACAAGTATTTATTGGTTATATTCAGAATAAAAAAATGAAGAACTTTTCCATATAAATAATTACAAAATATGAAAAAATATGAATGTTTTCCTACAATAATGAAAAAATATGAACCTGTATAAAAATTATTTTTAATATTTATATATATAATAATGGACAGATATAATTATTTATATATAAATTAAATCTATTATGTTTTTAACAAATATGATGTTGTGTGAAAAACTATGAAAAAAATATGAACCCATTTAAAAAATATTATCTTGTATGAACAAATATGATTAAAGATAACCGAAAATGGGATAAAAAATAGTAATAAATTGTGGAAATAGGAACACATAAATTTAATTAGAATCAATTATTAGAAAATATGGAAAAATACAAAAAAACATACTAAATAGTTAACTATATGATCAAAAACATTTGACATGTATAATAAAAAAATGTATTATTATGATAGAAATATGAATAAATTGTAAAAATATATGATACTATAGAAGACACCAAAATATACATTCAACAATAACTAAAATGAACCCCACAAAGGGGTACACCATGAGTGTTTTAATACCGAGGTAGACAATAATTCATACTACAACTGATCTCCAAAACTAAACATCCAAGAAACAATCCATAAATTTGTAAAACTAGTCTAACCCAAATTATTAATATAAAATAAATATTAAAATAGTGAAATACCTTATACTATAGGTATTACATCCTCACTGACCGATTGATTATATGATTGACACCAACTCCTCATATTTAAATGTTAACAATAATTCTGATATATCAATTATGTGAAAATTGTTTTAAACACACTAAATTTAAGTAGAATATTAATACATATAATTGAAAATATTTAAAATATAATATATGATTAAAAATTATTTTTATGTTTTAAATTATGAAAACTACAAGACATAGAAAAATGAAAATAAACATAGATATTCTCCCTCTTGATAACAAAATGGGGAAAAATTTACATCAAAATTTCTTTCCCTTTAATTGTGCTTATATGCAAGTTAAAATCAATGAAAATATATGAGAAAAAGTATTATATATATACCAACTTTTTTATTCAAATATAAATTATAAAATAATGAAATGAATTTTAATTCAATATTTTCTCAAATAAAAATTATTAAGTATATGAAAAGTAAATGTAAGATTAATTGGTTATAATAGTAATATAGAAGAAGAATATTAATTATATATGAAGTATTATTGGGATATGATTGTGTTATGAAAATGAATTCAATTAACAATTATAGTGTTGATTTTGATTAAATTATTTAATAAATTATCATTGAATAATATTTTTGTTATGACAGTGATATGGATTAAGAATATTTGGAGGTGGATTTTGAGAAATCATTTTATGAATATGAACTTGTTTTTCATGATTTATCATATTTCTATATTTTGTTGTTTAATTTGTATTTCATGGACTATACTTATTAGATATAAATAATATTGAAACATCCTTTGTAATGGTGAAATTATTTTTACCCATTAAATAGAATAATTAATAATATCATTTATCAGACTTAGGTGAATAAAGAATAAAAATAAATAATATTAATGAAAAAAAGCTTATTTACACATTAATATCATTAAAAATTATTATATTAAAAAATGGAAGGAATCATTCAAAAATTATAATCTCATAATTATTTTGTGGTGTATGTGTTGTTGCTTCTATAGTAAAATTATCTTTAAGATTTTATTTCAAATAAATGGAACAATCTCTAAAATTATTGTCTAGAAATATTATTATTTTTATTTTAGAAAATATTTTATGATAAAATTATATAAAATAACCCTAGTGAGAATATAAGAATAAAATTAATCATAAAAGTCAAAAAAACACCTAGCAGAAATGAATTGAAATTATTATATAGAAACATATTTCGATAAAATTAATATGAGTTATAAAAATTTATGCGTATATAAATAATATTATCCCAGATGAGTAAATATGTAATGTGAAATTTATTTTCAATGGGAGATATATATGGAACTGGAGGCAAAGGTGAAGGAGGAGGAAATAGGTGGAGGCATTGGCCGAGGTGAGAGACATATGCGATAGGTGGCATTATCATGTAATGTTAAGATATTTGCAGTGTTTTAGGATTATGATGGGAGATGCGCATTGATAAAATATGTTCATCTGATGATTTAGGGGCATGCATTTGTATGTTTTCTAATGGTGTTTTACGATGTGAAATTAATGGAGAAGTTGTATATAGAGAGGAAAACATATTGAGGATGTGATGTTCTAGGGATTAGGGGTCATGAATAAGGGGGTTGGTGGAAGTAGACTTTGGGGGTGGGATCATGATTCTAGAATTAAAAGATTTCCAATTGTGTGGAGAGATAAGTGGACCGTGATGGGGAGGAGGAATAATGAGGGTAGGTGTAGATAAACAAAAATATACAAAGTATCATGTTTGTGAAATGGGGAGGAGGACGAATAAGGGGAGATGTGGATCAAGGATCATACATATGTAGGATGACTTTTTATGAAAGATACACACTACATGGGTGGAAAATCATATTGTATGGATAATGGTTTTATCGTAATATCAATGTTAATATTTTGGGAAATTAAAATTAATTTAAAATATTCTAATTATACTAAAGTTATCAAATTGTTTATATATTTCCACTACTCAAATTTTTTTTATTTTTTTAAAAAAATTTACTTGAATAAAATACTCATGTTATTTATTTATTTTATTAATTTTATTTATTTATTTTTTGAAATATTCAAGCAATTTTATTTTTTCATTCAAACTATTTTATTTTAAAAAAATTTGATTAAAAAATATAAAATTTAAAATTTTAAATTTTAAATTTATTAATTTATTAAAAAAATTAAAATAACATGAATATTTAAAATAAATCAATTGAATAGAATTTTAAAAAATTATTTTATTATATTTTAAAATACCTTTAATATTCGAAATTATTGTTTGTAATTATAATATAAATATGGTTATTATTTAAAATATAAATAACATCAATATATAACTTTTTTATAGAAATATAATGTTACTTTTTTAAGAAATTAATTTTTCCCATTTTTCCACAATTTTTTTTGAAAATATTATCTATAGATCTCATGTTACCCTACTTCCTATATCACATTTCATTCTTGGATTATGCCTTTAGTTCTTTTTTTTGTGAAATTTAATAAATTTAAAAATATACATTTTATTTTAGTTTAATTTTCATTAATATTATTGATCAATTGCTTCATTTTGTTAATATATACCATATTTAATTTTATTTTATTATTTATTAAAGATTAATCAATATTCAAAATATATTTATATACATTAAATCAAAAATATATTATCTTTCATTGGCGAAGTGTATACAGTAAAATCATTCATGATACAATAATGACACTATACATATAATAATCTTTTCTACGTTAATAAAAAATTGAACATAAAAAATTAAGTTTCTACAATTTAACATATTTAATTAATTTTTTAAAAATTATAATATTTTCTATATACATTTTTTTATTTTTAATCCCCTTTTATTAACTCAATATTATTATATATTGATATTCTTATTCAAAAACAATAAAAAATACAAGTATTGCCATGTGTGCATTCACGTGGCCTAATTCCTAATTAATTAATTATATATGTAATCATATAAGGAAAATAAATATAAACATGATATATGAATTAATTTTCTAAAATCAAATTCAAATCAAAAAAATAATTACAAATATATTTATATTTTTAGTAAAATAATTTTTCTGGTAGAATAAAAAATCATATAAATTCAAACAAATTAAATTTTATTTTTTTCATATTGACATTGGAATAAATTATTTATAGGACACCTTTATTGATGCTTCAGAATCCATTTCAGTAGTACTATCTGGTTATAATTTAACTTTTCCGTTATATCCCTAATGAAAATTTATATCTAACTATATAATGTGATAAATAAATTTATGTTAAGCATAAGAAGTGAGGTAAGAAAATAATAATCACGGTCCAAATCTATATATGATTATTTAAAAAAATTTCAATGTAAATTGAAAAAGGTCCCATTCCCTGTAAATACTGAATTTTACTTGGCATAATCATATTAGTGAATAAGTATAAGCACTGTAAATATTAAATTTGGTATATTATCCTTATTATAATTCATATATCTATTATAAATATTTTCATTAAAAAATTAATTAAGTAAATAAATATTTTGAGAATAAACACGAATAAAGATGAAATTGGCTGTATAATTATATTATTCTAGTTATATAGATATATTAAATTATTTTCTATATGCATAAGTATAACCACATTTATTTGTTCATATTTGTATTTTTATATTACAATACATGAAAATGTGATAGTGTTATAGAATTTTTTGAAGCATAAGAATGATCATGAGTATAGTAAAATCATAATAAATGGCATAAGCATTGTAATGTTTAAATTCTATTTTTATTATAGATTGTCTATAAACATAACAATAAATAATATAATATAAACTGACATGTTTCAAATATGTATTTATTTCAGTATTTAAGAAACATTGATTTACTATTATAATAGGATAATGATAATATATTTGTTTGGCTATATAGATTACAATATTTTAACTTTTGTATGTATTATGATATTTGTATAAGACTATGTACAAGAATATGAATAAAAATATTTTAATGAGTACTCATAAACTTATTCACAATCAAAATCAACATGTGTATGTATTTAATTACATTAACTAAAAAAATGAGTAGCAATGAAATAAGTATAATCATATGACAATTCTTGTGAAAATAATAATAAAATAAATATATAGGAAAATACAAACATAAAAAATAGTTCGAAATTGGATTTGGAAAAATCTCAATGATAAACAATTGCTACATAATAATTCATGTGGATATTGAAGAAATATTAATCACAAATAACATATATATAATAAATTAAAAAATAGAATTCATTGATATATCATAAATACAGATTAATAGATGTTATACATAGAATGAAAAATTATAGCCCATTTTTTCAAATTTCATTTTCATTGTAATTAAAGAAAACAAAAAACAATATTTAATACCTTGGTTTTGTGATCGATCCAAATACAAACAAATGATTTTATTTCTATATTTATAGGTATCATTATCATTAAAATATTTTATAAAATTATTCAGTAATAAATAATATATTAATATATGAAAAATTATTTTATATTGTAATTAAATTTAGGCCCATATCAAAAATACTTGATGTATATTCCGATATAGAATTTTTAAATATATTTATGGATTCCATTTAATATCAAGGGTGGACTAATGATTCATTATGGTTCACATTAATAGCCAATTAAATACCACTCGATCCCTATATAATTCTATAAACATGGAGTTGATTTTTTGCTTCCAAGATAGTTGCAGTTACAAAAGCATGTAGCGATAATATTGAAAATGATTGACTCGTAGTGGGTTGATAATTAAATATATATAAATATAATGTTTCTAGTGAAATAAATGTATGGTTGAAGTTTTTCTTTTTCGGATGCACCCTTCAATTTTCCTTTTACATTATCCCCATAGTGTTCCAATAGTACATAAAATGTAGAATTACATAAATGATCTGAATTTTATAAATTATCAGTTACAATTAATATGAATCATATGTCATGTAAAGATAAGAATATACAGTTAATATTAAAAGGGAAGGATAAAATCTTCTGTAATCATGTAACACCAACTGATTGAACGACAATATAACCATTTCAATCCTCCTAGATAGCCAAACCCTCAGTTTCACCCTATAAATTTTCAACTAGATCACAAAAGCCTCAAATCCCTTGATTACACAAATCATGTGACATTTATGTCAATCAAATACCAGAAACAATTCATATTATATAAATAATGATTCAGTGAGTGACTATTTTAGGGAAAAATAGATAAAATAATTCTATCGAAAAACCATATTTTAGTAGCTTCACTTCCACTTTTCTATAATTAACGAAGTTATTTTTCCCAATCCATAGATAAAAATTTACTAAGAAATATAGAATATCACACTAATTTTTATCCACTAGTTTCCTTATCAAATAATCAATATCAGCAATGTTTATTAACACATTTTCAATAATATACAAGAGTCATGAAGGGCCAAAACATAGTAAAGATCAACACCAAAACACACCATAAAATATTATATATCCCCGGTGAATACATATCATTTAAACATATTATATATTATTTCCAAACTAAAATACATTAATATAATATGAAATATTATTTCACATCTATTTTTTATTAAAATAAATATTTTTTCATATTACATATTGTAGTGTCAACATAATTTATTCATGTACAAAAATGGATTAAAAAGTTACAACCATTAAATAATTTACAATTATTTATTTTTTAAAAATTTAATACAATAAACATAACTACTTTTATTAATCCATTTATAAAAAATGACCAATTTTGTAAACAAAATTTAATTGATGATGTAATATATATAGAAAATGTGAATTTAAAAATTTATAAAACAATGATGGTATAAATTATCAATTATGATAGAAGGAAATATATAATGGGTATTAGATCCTTTTAAAAATTATTTTTTAAATGGTTTATCTTTCGATTTCATGAGAATATATTTTTTCAAAAATGAAATTGAAGACATATAATTTTCAAAAAAGTAAGTGATTAAAATATAATGTTAAATAATGTTTATTTTAATAGTGTTAAAATATAACTAAAAATTGGATTCATAAAACAGAATGTATGTTACTAAATATTAGATTATATAATTACAATGAGCATTTATAATAACAAAATCTAGGTATTATTAATGAGTGTTACAAGAGGTTAGCCTTAAGAAAAATTATAATTGGTAAATTTTGATTCATTATCCATATTACATAGTAACAAAATAAAACATAATAAATTTAAATCATTCACAAATATTGGACAATGAAATGTTATAAGAAAATAATTGTAATATATTGAATTGTAAATGATTGTACTAATAAAAATGTACATTTAATGAAATAAATGTAATGATTAGTGTAAAATATTGATAAATGTAGGATAAATACAAATATGTGTGTGATATTCCTTGATATCTATTTTTTAGAAATAGGGTCCCTAATAAAGAAATATTCTATATAATTTTTTTTAGGTAATAATTAAAAACATATTTTATTCTTGTATCATATTTATTCATAATAGTTTAATTAAAAATTTAATAGAATATATAATCAGATAGAGAAGATTAATAAGATATGAAATATTAAATAAATATCAAAATGATAAAAAATTATAAATGATTAAAATGTACTTATTTTACTGACTTAATTGAATGAAAATAATAAAAAAGGATATGAAATGTATTGATTTCTGAAGAAATGAGATAATTTTAAAAAAATATTAAGTTAACATTTTATAATAAAAAAATAACGTGAAGGTAAATAATCTTATTTTTTCTTCCACTACACTTCATTAATTTATTGGTCCACAAAATTGTTGGATATTATAGAAATGAAACATTGTGTTTTTGGGTATCTATACAAAATCAAAAAAAATCATCATGTTAATTTATATCAATCGAATAAAAGAAAATTTTTATTTAAAAAAATGTATTATTATATGTTAAAACAAAAAATCTAAAATTCTTTGAAAATTTCCCCAAGAATTACTTGATTAGGAGTACAAAATTAGTATAATATTCATTAATGAGATCATCTAAAATATAATGAAATAAGAAAATAGGAAAATATTTATCATATAAATAGGGAACTCTAAGGTGAATATCTGATGAATTTATGATTTTCTCACAAGGCTTCCCATGGAACATGACCATAATTTATGATTAAATAATCAATAAAAAAGCCAAACCACACAAGAAATGAATTTACAGAAAATATGTAGACATTTCCTAGAATGTTTATAGTGGAAAAAATTTTAAAACAATATGCATGTGACAAATTAGTTTATATATTGATATTTATGAAAATATACTATAACATATTTGAAAATAATTAATTTATAAATAAAGAACTGTATTAATATAAAATTGGTTGTAAAATAAAATTTAACAATATATAAAGAAGAATTTGAATAAATAGAAAACATGTTAACATAAGAAAGAGTAACATGACTTATATGAGAATAAGAGGAAAATAAGTAATGAAATATATTAAATAAATAAATATTTATTGTAGGAATATGTAAAACATTTATTCATGATTTTACATATAATGAATTATTTTCCATTAAAAATTGATATTTAACTAGAAAAATAGAAAATGTTGTCTTGTTGAAGATACCAAAAATAACTTTAATAAACATATAAGGGTTAAACAAATAATTATTATGAAAATAATTAATATTAGAGATGCTGATATATAATATTAAACATATAAATATATAATATGAAATTATTACGGTGTTTGATATGAAACATACTAATATTTAATGAAAATAAATTGAATCATTACAATATAACAATAATCAAAATCAATGTGGTAGTGTAAAGATACCAACTATTTATGACAAATTGATCAAAAAAACCATATTATATGAAATATTTTTTAATAAAAATTACATGAGTAAATTCCTAAGATTTATTATTTGTTCATTATTTAAATCCTTGATAATCGGTCTACAAACACATAGTAAAATATATGTGTACGATTTTTAAAATTTGACATATGTAAAGAAAATTTAATGGATGGTTTTAAAAGTAAATTCCATAAAAATTTACAAGGAATTAGAAATCAAACAACAATATTAAAGAATAAGTTAAAATATTAGAATAAAACCCATGCAATTGGAATGAGAATTTAAATTCTTCAACAAAATCTAGTAAATAATACTTACACAATGAATAAATTAACTTATTTATTAAATGTAACAATTTGCGTGGATAAAATAGGATTGTATTATACGTATTAATATTGTTGAAGATATATTACTCCATTCATTTGGATTAATTTTTATTTTAAATCAAAATTAAGAACTTTTTAAGTAAAAATTAAAATCGAACAAAATATTAATTCAGTATTTAAATAATATGGTTTTGAAAATTAAAATATTGAAATATTAATTCTTATGATATTGAAAAATGGCATATTGGTAACACATACACTGCACAGCAATGTGTAAATTTACATACAAAAAAATATAATGAACAATTTTGAATGTTATTTTTGTAACACATTATATTGATCCTATAAAAGGGGGAAATTTCATAAAGATAACATTTAGAGATCTAATAAATAAAAATTAACAAATAATAAATTTCTAGAAAATTCCTTTTATCAATATCTTAGAACAAAATTTATAGATATTTGTATGTGATGATATATGAGGAGTTTTTCAGAAGAACGACAACCCTATGTTATCTGAATTCATAAATTTATAACGATATATCATTCAAACAAAAAAATCTAACACTATTTTCACTCCAAAGAATCCATGATTTTGGAAAGATATTTTTTTCGTCAGATAAAAAAATACACAACAAAATTTCTGGGATTCAATAGAAAAATAAAATAATGGTACTAGAAATTCAGGTCCTTGGAATTAAATGAAAATACAGATATAAGAATATGATCATACTGAAAATATATGAAAAATAATTTAGTACACATTTAGACAATGTCTGTTGTGGTATTATGAGAATCAAAATGACATAGTGAAAGACTTGAAAAAAATAGGAAAACCCCTATCAAGCACCACATGTGATGTGGAGATATTCATGAATTACATTAATGATGAATATTACTACACATAATTGAATAATAAAAAACTATGAAATTATGAATCTAAAACAATTTTAGATTAACTATCATGAATATATTTGAATTTATGGGGGAATGCTTTCATTCACAATGAACAAAGGTTTACAAGAGACCCCTCTCACAACAACATTTTTTACACATGGAGCTATTTTAACTCTCTAACACAATAGATATATATATCATAGAAAATATAATTGTAGAATACTCCTCTATAACACCGAAAATAATTATAGTGGGTGGTTCTAATTTTGTCATATCTTCCCCAACAACCCACAACAATCTTTACCAAGCATGGTTGGTGGATTTGGGGCACTAGCCACCTACCAAGGCAACTAGTAAACCCCATGAATTCTAAACCTCTATCTAAAATATATTAAATAATATATAAATTTCCATGTTTTCCAATAAATATCCTTTTCAATATATCCATTGGTTTCTCCTTCATGTGTATCTACACAAGTCGCAGTAGCTTTTGATATATCACTTTAAAAATCCAATGATAGAGAATGTTGATGTGCTTCATCCTGGAATAGTAAAAATATTTCTAACTAAAGTTCAAATCCCAGATTATTTTAATGAAATTTATAATCCTTCTCTCTAAATATGTGCACTTGGATATAATTATCTATCCAAAATATTCCTTCCCCATCTTATAAAGATGTAATGCACTTTTCCCCCATCATGGATAAAGAGACACACTTTTGCAACTATGACTACAAGGTTAAAACTCTTCTTGAAAAATTAAAGAAGTATACTGATGTATAATTTGGATTATCAACATTAACAGCTATATTCTCATCTATATATCCCTCAAAGATAATTTCATATTCCCTATAGAAAAAAATAGCTTTTTAGTATCTTTACGATGACTCATAATCCATTTGACATTATACATGTGCTACATTATAGGATTGCAGAGAAATCAGTTAATAGTTTTCTCTACATAAGAAATTTCTTGTCTTACAGTCACCATATAATATATCAAAGTAATAAATATTGATGATTATGGTATCATCTCCATCACCTCTATTCCTTACTTCAGTTACTTACATGATCTATTGCTCAACATTAATTGTCTAGAAAGATGAATACACATTATTCTGGATTTTTTCATTTTGAAATGTTTCATAACACATTTAGCATGATTCTATTGAGATATCCATAATAACTACCTCTTTCTATAAAAAATGATCTATAACCCATAAAATTTCGATATTTAACCAAAAAATCCATAATAAAATTATTTGATAACTCATTCAATTGGATGATCTTCACTTCATCATTCCCAATGATCAACATGTCATCAACATAAAGTATAAGAGAGAAAAAAGTTACCATCCTAAAATATATATATTTAAACCTAACATTCCTCTTGTGTCTTCTTGAAGTCATGACTCCCCTTTGTGGGCCAGGTTGCGCTATCCCAATGGGTTGCGCCTCCCAAACTGGTCGGGCCGGTCCATGGAACAGCCTAAATGGATCGCCCTGCTTGACCACTACTACTGAAAAATTGTAGCCCTTCTCCACCGGTGGTGCGGGGCGCCACACCACATCACATCTGTGGCCGGGAATTACCAACCTTTCTATGTACCAGTACGATATAGTGCCTCAGCCTACTCTTATGTTTCCTGATGTAATGATGCTTCCATCACGGTCGGCCGATGCTGGCTGCTGCCATCATCTCCTGGCATCGGTCACTTCTGTCATCTCGGCGGTCTTCTGCAGAGAAGGAAAAGGTAAAACAAGTGGGGGTGGGACTAGTCCTTGTTCATTTGGAGAACCTCCTGTGGAGCTAGTATCCATGGAACAAGATGTTCCTTTTTGTATACTCCACTTTAGTTGTGAAGAAATTTGGAAAACGACTAGGATGGATCGTACCCAAATCCCACCGGGCCCTTTGTACTAAAACACTTATAAATCACAGACCAGGTGTCCAATTAATGCACAGTCTATCGCGTTGGAACACTTACGACAATTCGATCCATTGGGATAATTCTTCATGGATATTCTTGGTGGTTGAGGTATGACCAATGGTTTGAAAAATGATCATCCTGGAATCAAGCGTGCTTAGTATGGGTATCTCGAAGCTATCTGTAACATTAAAAAGAACATAGTTCTTATGTGGGTCAGTACCTATAGATCCTATGTGGGTAAGCACTTAATGATCTTATATGGGTCAGTATTTATCGATATTGTGTTGTCGAGAAGCATGCGATCATATGTTTGTCACCATCATTCGATCCATTTTCAATTAGCAGCATAGTCTCTCAACAGAATAAGATGATTTAGATTGTTGACTAATCATCTTCACATCTATATGATAGTTATATACCTGTTGTGAACTGAGTCTTTTCCTTTGTGGTTCTTTACCTTTGCGGTGATCATACCATTGTGGCGTTACCTTCGTGGTGTTATATTTGTGGTATTTTTACCTTTGTGGTGTTACCTTTGTGGTGTTACCTTTTTGGTGTTACCTTTGTAGTATTCTTACTTTGTGGATAAGTTGTGCATTGGCTTAAAAGGTGGAGCCTTATTATTATTCATGAAGGATATGAGTATCTTTTTATAACATAGTTATATGTATGGTTTTTTAACTATATAGAGTTGATGAATGATTTATGTTTTGTGATTGAATAATTTCTTTGTGTTATATCCTTCTGGAAATCAGAGAGTCCTTCAGGGGTCTTGGGATTAATACTAAGTATTGTTATACTCACCCCTACAAGGGCTATTCCCACACCTTGTTGTGTATTCTGTAGAGTATGAATAACGTTGATCGAGGATTGGGAATCCAGGATTGGACAGTGCTCAGAGGTGGACCATTTCATGTGATGTGACATAGTGACCATTGTTAATGAGCCGTACCTACCAATCATGTAGGATCTTTGGTGGACAATACAAGAGCCATTTTTTGTTCATTTCTTACTTGTACTTACAATTTGATCTTGTATTTCGACCTCTTGACTTTGAGTAATGATTTTACTACAACATTTTAATTCAAGACTACTTCATATTGAGTTAATGGATTTTTTGTTTGTACCGTTTTAATGGAAATTTCTTCCAGTATTTTGGATATTCATTTCCTGTGCTAGTTTCCAACCACTAGAATATGAAAGGAGAGCTTAGGGTAGTCATAGCATGGGTGTTGGGGGACGGGTCATGACAAAGTGGAATCAATGTAGTCAGTTATATAGAAGAACTAAGACTTTGATCATTTCAAATGCGACAATAGTGTTAAGAGTTTTCAGTATGGCTTTCAGTATGGGCATTCCAGTGTTGGTGCGGTAGCCGAAGTATCCACACACCAGGACCCTGAGTTCTGATTTCTAACTCAATACATGAAAACACTAATTATGTGTGTTTTTGAAGTGTTTTTATTTTGATCTATTTAGAGTCAACTCACCAGGTATATCTTATCAAGCATGGAACACTTGATTCTGTAAATGATGTCACTTCGTAGACAATATTCATGATTCTAGAGAGATTTCATGATGATGGTACACCTTGTGATAAGGCTTCGCTGCCGGGCCCTCTTATGGTGACGGTACCTTCGGGTCGCCTACCAGGAGAACCACAACCCGTAGGGAAGTAGTTTATACCATCCCCCCCAGCGGATGGTTCTTGCGACTAAACATTTTGTAGGAGTTCCAGAGAAAGATTCCTCCATGTTTTCGAGGTGAGAGAGACCCGCAGGTAGCGGATGACTGGTTGGAGGTTGGGGCCAGAGTTTTTCACATAGTGGTGACACCAGCTGATCTGATGTGATCCTAGATGCCAATCTCCTCCATAGAGTAGGTAAGAGATGGTGGATTCTAAAACTCCACATACATGATGAGGAAAACCTTATCTGGGAGGACTTCAAAAACCTTTTCAGGGCAGAGCTCATCCCAGGGACTTTACACTCAGTGCATATTTAAGAGCTACTGCACTTATATAAGGGTAGCATGACCAAGGAACAATACTCACTGAGGATCACTAATCTCTCACCCTACTACACTTAAATGGTAAAAGATTATTTCATCAAGGATCAGACCTTTGAGTAGGGTCTCTAATGAGAGTTTGTATCATCTATGATATCACTGATAATTTTGACACAGGACGGGGTGCTAGAGAAAGCACGTTGGGTGGAAAGATTCCTAGGTGAGAAGGCTACGATAGTGAGAGCCACCATCAGACATCATGTTGTAAATTCATCCACAGAAGCTAGTATAAGGATGATGTAGGGGCCCTAGAAGCAGAGAACTTCTTGTGGATGACCTCTGAATATCGGGTCGGTGAGGTGGGCCTCACCAGATAGAGGAGGGCAGATGATGAGCAGGTAGTGCTCCTCGTGCGACGGGCAGGGTCACATGGCTTTCAACTCTCTGACCCGCCATACGAATGACTAGAAGATGATAGAGGGACAACCTAGGTAGAGACAAATATTTTATCAATGAGGTCCACAGGAAGTAGGTGGACATGAATGTGGATCTAGCCATGGAGCAGGTGGTGGGCGGTGATTCGAGGTCCTACAACCACCGCTTCCAGGTTGCCAACCCCAACTACAGGGATAAGGACGAATGGGATGAGCTCATATCCAAGAAGCTGAGGCTTGCATCCAACGCGCAACAAATATTATTAGAGTTAAGAAATATGTATCATCCACCCAGGCTGCAGTACTAATATTCATATGGTCCAGTCACTTTTTTGTTGCCATGACCCTCGTTCAGAGCATGGAGATTCTGGTGGAGCCAATGGATCAATCCTTACTGCTTGAGACTCATATGGGAGGATATTCGATGATTACATAGTTATGTCGATAGTGTATCTTACTATCGGGGAAACGATCTTTAGCTGGAATCTTTTAGTAGTGGTGTTGAGGCCTTACTATAACATCATTGTTATGAACTACTTATCCACAGTTCATGCACATATTGAATGTATTAAGGTCAAAGTCTATTATTTTCATGAGTATGGGTTATGTTTTTCTTTAACCAACAATAAAGGAACCATTGCAGCACAAGATGGACTTTCCCAGAGGAGGGTGTAGCTGATCACACATCAGTTGGGAAGCCTTACCCTTAGAGCAGTTGATGTTGAGAGTCCAAGATATCCTGTAGTGGTGGACAAGTATCATGATGTCTTTTTTGAGGATGTTATAGGACTACCTCCACAAAGATCGGTATACGATTACATATACCTATACCTCGGGATGGAACTGATATCTATGCCATCGTATCGAATGGATGTTGTGGCGCATCGTGAGTTTTGGGTACAGTTGGAGGACTTTCAGAGGAAGATATTAATAAGGCCCTGTGTTTATCATTGGGAAGCCTTGATTTTATTTTCCATGATGGCAAATGAGAGTTTCAGGATCTATGTCGATTATCAATGCCTGAACCAGGTGACCATGAATAACAAGTATCCACTACCAAGGATTTATGATCTTTTAGATTAGTTTAAGGGAGCTCATTGGTTTTCAAAGATAGACCCCATATCATGTTACCATTAGCTCATGGTATGAGAAGGGGATGTGCATAAGATGACCTTCAGATATCGGTAGGGCCACTATCAGTTTATGATTATTCAATTCATCGTGACCAACACCCCAAAATTTTTCATGGGACTCATGAACAGGATTTTCCAACCATACCTTGATCGCTGAGTGGTTGTCTTCATTAACGTCATTTGGATGTAATCTGTTTCAAAGGAGGATCATGCCTATAATATGCAGATAGTTCTGGATACTTTTTGAGTGCACCATCTTTAAGATAATCTCTCAATGTTCTAGTTAAGTATATCAGATTTTCATTTTCTGGGACACATTATCTCAGAGGATGGAGTTTTTGTAGATCTAGAGATGATAGAGGGAGTTCATGCTTGAGAGCCCCCCATGAGTGTGACAAAGGTGTGGAGTTTCCTAGGACTGGCTGGGTACTACTAGAGATTTGTACCTAGATTTTCTAGAGGTGTGGAACCCTTTTCAATATTAATGATGAAGGGACAACAATTAATTTCGACGGAGAGATGCAAACGAAGTGTTTAGAAGCTGAGGCAGAGACTGATGAGTTCCCCTATATTGAGGCAACCAGAAGAGGGTGTTAGGTATGTAGTCTACTACGACGCATCAGGGAAGAGACTAGGATGTGTCTTAATGTACTAGAAAGTCGTGATCGCCTATGGTTCACGAGAGGTGAGACAACATTAGAATAAAAATTCCACCCATGTCCTAGAGTTAATAGCAGTGGTCTTCTCCATGAAAATGTGGCGACAGTACATGATGGGTAAACATTTTACTATTTAATCTGATCACAATATTCTCTTATATATCATCTCATAGTAGGACATGAACCTGTGACAACAACGATGGTGATAGTTCTTCCAGGACTATGAATTCGATATAGTCCACACTCTTTGGAAGGGGGAATGTAGTGGATGTTCCACTCAGCAAGATGTATGGATTAAAGCTGTTGAGTGAGGCGACATACCAGCTAGCCGTGTTGCAGATATCCTTTATTGATATATATAGATCAGCTTACCTCTAGTTTATGACTGTCACTCCCCCACTTCATCATCGAGTTCAAGAGTCACAAATTGGGGACATTGAATGTGATGCTCTACGTGCCCATATATCGTCAAGACATGCACCTGATTAATTTTCTGAAGGTGGGGAGCACATCATCCTCTTCTGAGGATGCTCCATGGTACCAGTGACTCTACGAGAGAAGGTTATGATGGAGTTCCATACATACCCTCTACTAGTACATCCTAGTGTGGCGAAGATGTAATAGGACCTCTGGCACCAGCATTGGTGTACAGGGATGAAAAAGGTAGTGGCGAATATTTTTTCACATTGCCTCACTTTTAGGCACGTGTTAGCCGAGCATGAGGTTCAAACAGGCTTGGCGCAACTAATAGAGGTGTTGAGTGTAAGTGAGATGGTATCTACATGGACATTGTGACAATGACTCCACAAACATCCAGGGGAAATGACTCCATATAGGTGATCATGGACCAACTCACCATGTTGGTCCACTTAATACTCATTTGAGAGTAGGGATCAGTAGAGGTCATGGGATGCCTCTACATACACGAGATTGTACGAATTCATGGGGTTCCATTAATGATATTTTATGACCATGACACAGGTTCAACATCTCAGTTGGGGACGGGATTACAGGACGCATTCGGAACATAGCTACATTTGAGAACCAACTTTCATCCATATATAGATGATTGGACGAACCAGACCGTTCAGACACTAGAGGACATGCTTCGTGCTTGAATCCTAGATTTTGGCCACAGTTTAGAGGATCACATTACCTTGGCGGACATTTCATACAAAAACCTTTATCACTCCACCAATGGTATGGCACCATTTGAGGCCTTTTACAGTCGACCATGCAGATCGCATCTATGCTAGACAGACATGTGGGAGTCAGCAATAATGGGTCTAGAGTTGGTACAGGCCAACACAGAGATGGTCAAGTTTATCTAGGAGTAGATGAAGACTGAACAGAGAAGGCAGAATACTTCTTATTGTAGTAGATAGAGACCTTTGGAGTTTCTAGTGGGGAACCACGTATTCTTGCAAGTTACCCCTCGAGAAGGACTATGAAGATTTGGATGAGGAGGAAAACTCTGACTGTTGTTTATTGGGACATTTTTGATACTTCATAAGATTGGTGAGGTGGAATACCACTTGGCACTACAAATATAGTTGGAGAGGGTGCATGATATGTTCCACGTATCAAAGTTGAGGAGAAACACGAATGAACCATCTCACATTATCGACCATGGTGAACGCGAATTGGATGATGGGGAAACATTTACGGAGGTTCTATGGGGGAATGATGATAGACATGATTGGGTCCTTCATGGATGATTGATACCTCTGGTGTGAATTCGCTGCCAGCATAGGAACCTCCCGTAAAGAACATGGGAGTGAGATTCACAAATAAATTCTCAACAACCCCATTTGTTTTCTTAGTAAATGTAGAATCTTTTGAGGACTAAAAGGCCTAGGTGAGGATAATGTAAAGACCCAGATTTTCAATTTAATGTTTTTTAATTATATGGAAATATTACGAGTCTGCGAAAATTGATAGCTTCTGATTCTAAGGCTTAGTGTGCCCAGAATGAATTTTTGAACATTTTTTATGGTACGTTTAGTAAATATGTGGGGGTCATTTTATAACCATAGAATAGATTCCTGGATTAAAAATCTGAGAGCACCATTTAATCCACAATAATTATTTTCACATATGAAAGGCATCACTTCAACCGTAGAAGGTCGGGAGAAAAATATTTATTTTTGGTTTTTAAAGGATTAATAAAATAAAAAAGTTATTTTTATTTCTCTATATTATTTTTATCCAATGGATGAGCGATGGTGGAGGGACCAACAACTTGTCAAGCCATTAATTGGATGACTCCTCAATGTTTGAAAATGTACCGTTGGAATGTGAGAGGTTCATTTATTAAATGAACCTTATAAATTCGCATAGCCCTTACCCAACTCATCCCCCTCCTATTTATATGGAGATTAGGGAGGTGTATTGTCACAACATCACCAAGAAACAATGTTCTGGTAAATTACCTCGACACCAACCACAAGGGGGATGAAACCAGTTCCAACGAGTGGTTATGAGAGCCATCAAATCACGAACCAACGAACACAAACTCTTAATAAAATGTGGAAGTTCCCCTAGGATCTCAAGGTAGGGATTTATCATGTCTTAATTTCATGAGTTTGTTTTACCCTATTCTTCCATCATGTTATCAAGATAATGTTAAGGGAACTGACCAAATGAAGAAGGCCCAAACCCTCTGCTACTTTGATAACCTATGCGATCTTCTCACTATTTTTACTTGGGTTTGGAGAATCCTGGAACAGAGGGTCAAGCATTGAGGGGGGCATCCAGGGGAGGCCGTTGGTACCCTTGGAAGAAAACATTGGCCATCGGAGCTCACCTAGTGACCCGCAGAAGACCGCTGACGCAACACCGGCACGACAACACTAATTACAGTAGCCGAAAGGTGATGGTTTCAGCTGAAAATGGATGACTATGGAGGAAATGGTGGCATGTCGTCTCGCGCCACTAGAAGAGAAGGCCATTGATGTTTCTGTGTTGGGTGAATATGGTGGCCGCAATAGGCAAATCATCACTCCGTCACACGCCATCACACGCCGCTAGAAATGGCCATGGCATGAAGACGTAGTAGAGGAAGAGGGACACACCCTTGCGGGTCCAATGGTGACCATGAGGTGTTACATGGTGTCACCACTCTGTTACTCAAAATTCTTAGCTATTCCGGTGATGGGAAGAAGCACTCCACCCCAGTTCTAGCTTGGGCGGGCCCCAGCCTTCCGGTCGTGCCCATTCACAGGTTGGGCCTACCCCTTCGCAGGTCGGGCCATGCAAGCCTCGTAAGACATGCCCCACCTTGGGTTGGGCCGCACCGCCCCGGTGGGCTACGCATGTCTGCGGCACAGCCCAACTGGATAGGTCATGGCCGGTTTGGGCCAAGCCGAGAGAGTCTCGAACCAGGTCGGGTGACCCGGACCCAATCAGGCCATATTTCGCTTAAGGGGACTCGACTTGTGAACTAGATTCCCATTTGATGAATCGTACATGGCACTGGGATCCTTGGAGTCAGACAGTCCTTTTTGTATTCTCCACATGAGTTTTTTAGAAAGTCGGAGTATGGTAAGGATGGATAGAACCCAAATCCAACTAGGCCCTCTGTACTAAAACACTTATTATTCACAGACCGAGCATCTGATTGGCGTGTTGTCTATTAATTAGGAACCCCTACGACATGGAAGTCCATTGGGATAATTTTTCATCAAAATTATTGGTTGTTGGGGTATTACCAATGCCTTGAGGTTGAGGTATTATCATAATAATGTGTGCTTAGTGCGGGAATCAAGTTGTTGGAAGTAATGTGAAGAATGAATATTGATCCTATCTGGGTCAACATCTATCGATCCTATTTCGATCAGTGAATAGCGATCCTATATGGGTCAGTGTCTATCGTTCATGTGTGGGTCAGCGCCTAGCATTCTTGTGTGGGTTAGCATCTATCGAAACTCTATGGGTCAGCAGCATAGTATCTTGATAGAATAAGATAAACTAGAAATACATCTAATCATCTGTACTTATGTACTTAAGTAATATACTTAAGCATAAGTTTTACCTACCCTTAAGGTAGGATTCTTTTTGGATGGTCCATGAACTATATTATCCTTTTTAGGTATACTTGTAGTTTTCTGTTGGTCTTGTATTCTAGCCCCTTTTCTTTCAGTAAACTTTTTTATTAATGAAGTTTATGTCATGGTTGATTCTTGTTGGGTTCTTGGATTGTGTGTTTTTAAATATTTAAAGGCAACGCCTTCCTATTATAGGGATATTCCTTTCTGGTGCTAGTCGCCTTCCCCTGGCCTATGGAAGGAGGGCTTCAGGTCGTCACAACATGGGAACCTGGGGACGGGTCATGATAATATATGCTAATCAATGATATTTTTTGATTACTTATTGAAAATGAATTTAAATTGAATAATGATTCATAGGTGAGTGAGGAGAGAAATACAATGTTAGACCACTATGTTTTAAATATTCAGTTTTAATATAATCAACTACATCCACTTTTTTAAAATTTCTAACCCATAAAATAATATTTTAATACATCAAAAACACTTTCTTCTATGGAGAAAACCTGATTACCACTTAATTTAAATCTCATTTTGTTCATAAGACACTTTTTTGAACACCTTGTGACAAGCATAAATCAAACATGGAATTGTTTCTAGAGAAGTACAATGTTTTTATTTTAATTTTTAAAAAATATGGTTTCAAATGACTAGATGTAGATCTAATAACCTCCCTAATGTTGATCCTGATGTTGATAAAACCATGCTCAATAAATTTTTTACTCTAAAAATCAGTGAACAAGATGAAAGATATTTTTCCACCATTCCATTGGATAAATCACCATCCTATACTTATATATCCACATGATTCACATTAGTTAGTGAGAAATAGATAATTGTATTACCCATGTCAATGGGAAATTGATGGAAATGTATGCACCAAATTTTAACATCAATAGTTTACAATTATAATATAATGTCCAATAGTACTGTGAAATTAATACTATTATAATTGGTATTCTAAAAAATTCACGGTTTATCTGGTGAGGAAACCAACACAAATTTCATGAAATTTAAAAAAGATTATGATGGATTCAGAATATGAGTACTCACAATAATAAAATAATTTGAAGTATTTAGACTTATCTATTAGAGGAGTAAATAATGATTATCTCCCTAAAAAACATAATATTGAATTAACCTCATTGGATGAACTATAGAGGACCTTACTTTAGAAATTCTATTATGTTTCATAAATACATCAACTATGAATATATATCTATAGGATTAAAAAAGAAACTGGAGATTTATTTTATTAAATATGGGGAAGTATCAAGAAACAATTTTCATTTTTCCCACACCATACCTATGACAGAAATACTGTATTGGTATTACTTTACCACGGAATGATGGAAAATGACCAAAACCAACAAGAAAATTCTTTTGGATAAGCATTGATTTATAATTAACCTCCCAAAGATTGAAATTCTATTAAGATAATCTATCAAAATTACAAAAAAAATTGTAATAGAACTATTAATAGAGTTGTAAATAAGGAATAAATTTCCATATAACATTTAAATGAAAATAAATTTGAAGAAAAAAATATCTTGTGAGGTAGCTAGTTATAGACAATGTGTATGCGTCCTCTCCCACCACAACCTATTTTTATATCTTATTTTCTTTTCCCAGAATCAATTCACCAATAAATTCTGTAATTTTCAATGAGGATAAAATCTACAAAGACATATACTATATGATATTTTTGAATCCACTATATGGGAACTATGGATTTAAGGAATTCCTAAAAATCTATTTTGATTAGATACCCAACATCCATTGTGTCCATAATTGTAGTAATCTTCCAAACAACCGTTCTAACCACTCCATTCCAAAGATAGGGATTCGAACCAACCATAATCTACCAGAACGAAAAACCACATGCGACTTACATTAATTAAATGTTGAGTTGGATAATAAAATATCAAATTATTAAATTGATAAATCCCAATACTCATAGATCAGAGATGAAATATTTAATATTATATTTTGACCACATCACGGACTCACTCAATAATCTATTAAATCAATTATCAAGTAAGATTTATGGTTGGAAAATTCATAACCTAAGAGTAAATGTAATCTCTATAACATCAATGAGTGGAAAAGATATGGAAATCAATGAATTAATAACCTTGGAGACCATAGCTATAATTGATTAATAATATATACATTATAAATCTTTTTAAAAAGAAGAACCTGATGAGGAAAGTATAAATGTATTTTAAAAGTAAGATAGAATATGAAAATAAACCCCAACCTATATTACTATAATGATGCAATGACATAAGAAAATTAAAAAATAATCACAAGAAAAAGATATCTTCGAGGTTTTCAAAAAAGTATATATTAGAATCCCACCCTTGGAGGTAATCCACCAAATTCCAAGGTTGGTAAAATTAATTAAAGAAATGAGAAATAAGAGAAGTAGATTGTTAGGAAATTCGGATGTAATATTATTTAGAATATTTCTTCCCTATTTAACATTCAAATTATTTAAATATTCCTTGATCCATTTATCTTTTCTATCCCTTTCACTAATGGAGGTATTACATTTTCAAATGAATTGTGGGATTTAGGAACCCAAATTAATATAATTTTTTTTAATTATTTATTTTTTTCTTATGGGAGAACTCAATACTCCCCAAGTGGTTTTGAAACATTCCAATCAGGAAAATTTCTACCATGTAGGTGTTCTTGAAGTTGTATTGGTATGTTTACAAGGATACCCAATCCATGAAGGCATATACATTTTCAATATAAATGAATGAAAACCTAATGAATGTTATCCCATAATTCTATGTAGTTCATTATTCATAAATTCTAAAACCATAATAAATGTCAATAAAGGGACCATTTCTCTTAAATTTTGTGAGTAAATAGTGGTTCACAACATCCTATACGTAATGAAAACCAACAAGAAGAGTAATCTATTTTTACATTAAAATATTTTGAATTACCATTTTCTCTATCTGAGAAATTTTAATTTATTATGAAAAAATAATACTAGGAGAAGAAATGGAAAAACAGAAGCTTCTTGAGAAACGAATTTTTTTAAAATGATGTCAATTTATATATTTTTTCATTGTTTCACAATTTGAAGTGATTTATGACTGCTGTTCTGATGATGATCTCAATTCTGATACTAAAATATGTTTCATACATTTAATGGTTTCCATCATAGGGAACTATAATATAAAACCATCTTTACAAAACCCCCTTAACTATAAATTATGTATCTACTATGAAACATATAACATTCTTTTTAATGGGAAATGAGAATCTTCTAGTCATAATATAAAAAAAATCCAAAAACACAAACCATTGAAAACTATAAAACATATTTATAGTTCCATAAGCAATCATTCGGGTTCATCCCATGAATTATTCCTACCAAATGACATGCTTAGTATTTATTTGGATGATGATTATAAAAAAGTGAAAAAATATAAACTAAGACTCATCCTGACCCTTATGAAAATTATTAAAAAATAGGTAGAGAGTATTTTAAGAGATTGAATAATATTCCCATTCTTAGACTCCCAATGGGTGAATCCCATCCAAAAAGTATACTATAAAACAAAATTCAAAATTTGGAAGATTGATAACATTGAATTAGTGACCACATGAACTCAAAATAGTTGGACAGTCTGTACAGAATATAAGATATTGGACCATGTTACTAGAAATGATAAATTTCCACATAATATTTTTAGACCATATAATTGTTATACATAAAAGGAAGGTTCATTATTTATTTTTTGGTGAGTTTTTTGTGTATTATCATGTTGCCATAAATCTAGAGGACCAAGATAATATTCCATCACATGTCTCTCAAGAATGTTCTCCTACCAAAGGATACCTTTTGGTCTTTTCAATTCCCAAAGTAAATTTTAGTGTTTCATGGTATGTATCATTTTAGAATATATTGAAATCTTCTTAAAGTTGCTATTTGATAACATTAATGTATATAGAACTTATGTTCAATGATTTATAGAGTGATTTTAATTGGTTTTATAAATATGCATTGAAAAAAACATCATATAAAATTTTGAAAAATACTATTTTATGGTTTAAAAGGGTAATGTTTTGGGGCAAGTAAGTTCTAAAGATGGAATTGAAGTAGAAAAAATCCAATTTGATGTTATTTACAAACTATCATACAATACTAATATTATACACAAAATAAAATTTCAGGGACATGCTGTATTTTATAGAAGGATTATTAGGGATTTTCATGAAATTGATTTTCCCCTAACTAACCCACTTAATAAGGAATATTTTTTTAATGATTCATAAAGGATATATTTTTTCTGATTAAAAGAATTCATAACAACTTCCCCCATTATATACCCACCAAAAAATATTTCCCCATTAATAGTTATGTTTGATTTTTCTAATAGATCCATAGGGGATGTACTTCAAAAAAATATTTATAGGATCTGCATATAATATCCTGCATCCTAGCACTATGAAAATACACATAATAACAACACTAAATTAGAGAAATAATTTTTACAATTGTTGTAGATTTAGACAAAATTTATTCTTAAAATTTACAACATAATGTAATTATTTATCATGATCATGATGCATTGGATGTTTTAGTCAAAAAATATGATGCATAGCATATACTAGTGACATGGGTACTGTTCCAACAATGTTATAACATGATGATAAATTATAATAAGGTTTATGAATATATAATTTTTTTCCACATGATTCGACAACCTCGCATTGTAATTTTATAACAAATTACTAAATAAAATTTTTATTATACATTAAATAATGGATAACTATAAAACCTCACACATGTTCCCTGATATGTTGACATAGTGAATTTTGTGGTCACAACAAAGGCACCTGACTTCATCTATATACATCAAAATGCGAATTTAAAATATTAATCGAAATATTTTTTACTGCTGTATACTTATTTATAGAAAATTTATTATAGAAAATTCATTAGAAGGTGCATCCCCAAAGAGGAAATGACCTTTGTGATTTATTTTACCGTTAACATACATGTGGACGTCGTTGTGGACTTCATTGAATTATAAGAAATATATTGTAAGTTATATTATTTTTTCCATGTATTTTTAAAAACTCACATGAACTCTATAATAAAATGTCCAAATTCCAATTTACTGGTGTAATTTCAAAAATATATGAGATTTCCCAAAAAACTTGTGATTATTTATGGTGTATTTGATAGGTAGGGAATAAAATTCATGGTAACATTTTTCATATAGTTTTGATTTCCCTACATTTTTTAGTAGTAGAAAATATTTCTAGGTGTGATAATAACAAATGTACTCAATATGACAACTCAAATGTTTTGATTAAGGTTCTAAAAACAACATATTTTTCAATAGTGAATAACAGTAGCTATTATCAATGAATAAGGGACCCACTATTTAATTTATACCATGGAGGCCCATAAGAATACATATGTTGTTCACCATAATACTTCCACTAACACCCACCTAAAAAAATGTTTTGATCTGGTCTCTAATAGAGAAGTCAATTTTCGGTGGAAATAGTGAAGCACAATTGAAAATACTAGAGTTGGAAACATGAGTATGCATTGTTGGAATATAAAACTGCATAAAACCCCATTATATATGAGTCCATAAAACTATTAATGTAAACATTGTTACATTGTTTTTTATGTATAATAAAAAATCTTTAAGAGTTTTTAATAGAGTGAACCTAGATTTTAGAAATTCGTGAGGGAAAAAGAAGCATCAAATATTTGATTGTGAGGTGATTAGAATTTTAAAACAAGAAAAATAATTATTTATATTGGGAAAAAGACACTCATTGTTCCATATCATTGTTATTAGTGTTTTTGAGTTTTTTTAAAAATCTAAATGAATCCAAAACAAAACGGTTGGTGCTGATGAAGAAGGATTTTATGGTGGAAAATTTCTCAATTTTTTCGTAATTTTTGGGCCTCAAAATCATATGTTTATTTCGAAAAAGGAAGGTTTTCTAGGATGAAATTAAACATTCATGGACCATGAAGTATAGTTTGTGTCATTTTAATAAGGTATGCAGAACGATGAAGAAAAATTAGAAAAGGATGAATTTTTTCATAGCAGCGCTATGTGGATGGTGAAGCACACTATATAAAACTCTTTTTGAAATTAGTTAATTAAAGGATATTAGTTTCTCAGAGACATTATGTTTAAAAAAAGACTTACATTTCTATCTGATATGTGGTGATTCATCTTTAAAATGAATCAGTCGTTGTGAGGAATGTAATGCTTTATGCAGACCATAAAGCATAGCCCGCGGTGATGGTTGTACCGCATCAATGTTTTGGGTAAATTGGATTAGTGGGTTTTATTGTTTAATTTTCCTATGTAAACACAACTAAAAAATACTTAATTTGTTAAAATTTCAATATAAAATATTATCTATCTATAACAATTCAGCAATGTCTAAACAAGTTCACTTGGTATAATTCTGTGCAGGAGAAGAGCTCGTGAGGAGTATTCAATAAAGGGTTATGTAGTTTGTGGGAAAATTTTGTGGAAGTGTTTCATAAGGCTCTTCATCATGAAAAAGGAAATATTACATGGAATAATAACTTGTTCATTAAAATATATATTTTTTTCTAAAGAAGATTTTGTCTTTATAAGAAGAGGTTCTTTGTGAAGCACTTAAGACATGCTATGTAATATAGTTCATGAAGGATTCATTGTGGTTATCATAATAAATAAAGTATGTCTGTAGATGGAAAAAAATAGGTCAGGAATGTAATTTCTACAAACAAACAATTAGAAGAAAATTGGATTTCATTTAATACTGAAAATGAAACTTCAACAGAGAATATACATTAATTTGGGGATGAAAACATTCATGAATGTGAAGGGACCTACAAGTCCATGAACAATATGTAGATACCTTCTAATATAGTGATAAATTGAAAAATAATATGGTGAATCATTCCACTGGTAGTTATCTAGAGAATGATACTTGGGGATTCACACTTGGGAGATTAGTGATCTAACACTATAATTTATAATGGCAGTGAGCCTCGTCATAGAAGTGATCTTGCAATAACATTGTAATTTGATAGTAACCCTTAGTGTATTGGGTATATTAGCACATTTTCACTAAATTCTCCATGAACATAGCCGAGTGAGAGATAACCATGTAATAATAATTGTTTCTTTTTCATGATTTCATTTTTATTCAAATATTCATATAGGAATGATAGATAAGATTGTTTTTTCTAACAACAAAACAATACATGAAGGATTAGTCATTTTAATCTATCACACCTTGGTTCACCATTCCTCTCAAGGTATTTAACCTAATTAGGAAACCAATTTATATGGAGATTACTTAATATTCCATTGATAAAATGATCCAAAAAATCTATTATAAATCTAAAGACAAATTGTATTTATTTTCTTCATTGGTGAATCGCTTCTATGGTATGCTTAATTCCATATGGATTTATCCACACAAAATAACAAATAAATTTACTTTTGGTGATATTCAGATTCAAGGAGAAGTTTATAAGACTTCATTGATGGTGAATAGAAAATAATTAAAGATGATCCACAATATTTCAAGTTAGAAACTATCGAGGAGTCTATAATCCTTCTTGCTACTACAATTAGATATCATTCGGGTTGTCTCTGTACTTGATATTGGTCTAGTTTTTAAAATTATTTTGAAATTTTTTTCATTGAAAAATTCATGATTTAATTCAACTAGATGTTTATCTGAACGATGTGTGTGGGAGAAATATGATGTATTTTTTCATTTGTATATAACTTTGTTTAATATTTACATTTACAAAACGCACCAAAATAGAAACCAATTTATTTTTATAAATCAGTACTTAGTTTCTATTGGTGTTTATTTTTTTTATTGTGTAAATTAATAAATTAAAAATAATAATTTCTATTTTGATCCTGTACAATTTTTGTAAGAGTTTTTGATTTCCCTAACAGTCATTGAGCTGAATTGGAGAACACATTATATTGTTTGAACTCCAAGTGATTTTTCAAGAACATGATCATACTATTGAGTCTAAAAATACAAAAAAAATTCTAAAATGTATTTTTTTTCTTGGTCTATGATTTTAAAATATTTTCATGATTTTTAATTTTAAAATGAAATCCAAAACAACTACTAAATGTCCCAAATTTGGATTTCAATTATGACAGTTTTCCGAGCCAAATTGAAATTTTCTTTATAATACCCTCACTTCTTGAGGGAAGATTAGTATTTGATTATAAGATAAAATATTTGTTTATACTCTCTCAAATCCTTATAATTTCTGTCAAATATTCCATATTATTGAGTAATATAATTTGAAATACCTACATTCTTCATTTTTTCCTTCTAAAAACATTGATCCTAGTTAATCTCTTAGATAAAAATTAATTTAACTATTAGTTTGAAATGATTTGAAATATTTATTTTTCCTTGTATATACTCACTCTAAAATATAATTTCATAGTTAATTCATGACAATTTTTTGGGGATTGGGATTCCATGTGTCTTTAATTTGGGAAAAATTGAATGAAAAGGGGTATGTAAGGGGTGTGAGTCAGAATCATAGGGTATCCAAGAGAGGAAAATGGAAACCGGTAACTTCTATTACTTATATAATCCACATATATTAAAAAGTATTTACTTATAAATAATAAATAAATAGGTGAGATTATTTTGAATAATTCATTATGATCATCTGAGTGATTTATTACCATAATCAATGAAAAGATCATGATCACTATTTATTATTTTGAGAGTGACAACTCATTACCCCCAAAAAGGATAGAAAAAGAGAGAGTGAAAATGTATATATTAAAAAATGAAAAATGTAGAGTATATTAGGATGACGGATTCTATAGATTAATTTCATGACTCATGCCTAGGAAAATTAGCATTTGAATTGGGAATTTTTTTAATATTTTTTTTGTGGGATTGATTGAGGAATTATTCCATAATTTATTTTATAAATCTTGAACAAATTTAATGATTAAAAAATTAATATTTCTATTGATTTATTTTTGTACACTTCCCCACAAAAATAAAATCCAATGAAGAACTGTTTCAATGACATTAGGATTGATTGTATTTTTTCATGATGCAGAGTGTGGAGATATGATAATTTTCTCAAACATATGTTAAATACTCACATCCCATGTATTTTCATAACACCACATTAATATTTTCTCTTTAAAAAAAGTCGAAATGTATTGTATGCATGTTATTTCATGAAATGGTTTTTGAAATGATTTTGAAATTAGGATTTTATGTAAATAAGATGATTTTTTAAATTTGAAAATTAAACACATGTATGAAGAATGGTGTCATATTATGTAAAGAACAAAAAAATATTCTGCAATATTTTTTGCTTATAATATTACAAAATATTATATTTGAATTTTATTGATTTCTATTTTATTAATTGAAATTTAATTACAAATATATGTTGAATTGCGAAAGCCAATAAATACTGAAATAAATTTAATTCAAATAAAAAAATTTCTGGTAGCAAAATATTTTGTTTGGGGGAAGTGATAAAAGATCAAAATTTTGATTTCTTTATATGATTTTCTTAAATTTTTCCAATTCATTAAACAATTCATGGTTACATTTTTGAAATCATATATTTTTTAATTTTTTTACTCAATTTTTAAATCGTTTAAAAATTTGAATTTAAATTATGAATCCAAAAATAAATTGAAATTTATTTTTACACTAAAAAAATTAAATTGTTTTTTCAAGAAATAAATTTTTTAAAAGTTTTTATTTTATTTTTAACATTATATAATTTTTTAATTTTTTAATTAAATCCTCAAATAGAATTAGAAATTTAAATTCAAATCCAGTGATTTTTTTTTGAGAAATAAACAAAAATTGTATAACAGTGTAAAAATTTAATAATACGAATATGATATCTTAATTGATTGAAATAATGAATATTAATTTACATTATTTATAGGTAAAATTGATATTTTATTTATTTTTTACATTTTTTTATTTAATTTGAAAAAACTCCCACACTAATAAAGAAATTTATGTTTTGAAGTTCACATAAATGTTCAAAAAGGCTTGGACCGACCATGACTTATCATCTAAAGATTGATACAACCATCAAAAAATTTGAAAAGGTAAGGAAAAAACACTTTACAAAACCAAGTGACAACAATTTTACTAGTGATTTCTCGTAAAATCATTGGTAAAATAAAGAAGTGACCACACCTATAACAAGTGGATATGAATGTTATTTTTGGAAAAGGAATACATCTACTGAATGAAAAAAATATCTACCTGACATGAAATTCCATCTACCGCAACCACATTTTGATACATGGATGATGTTTCAATAAAGGAAAAAAATTAACATCCCTTTTTTGTGGCATCAACTTTGGATAATGAACAAAATCTGGTAAAGGAATTGGGTATCCACACACAAACAAAAACAATTGACCACAACTCTTCTCATGGGTGATCACCATGATCGACCATGCTACCCTCTTAACCAAGGATCTTCGTATTCTCCTTGGATATCTAAATTCCAACATATGTGACTTCTCACCCTTCCCCAAACCAATGTTGGGGAAGCTCATAGTGCCCCAAAGATTTCAGAATATGTGTAATTTCATTTCCATGTTTGGCATTATATTTTGAAATTCAATATGTTAATCATTACTTTGGTTTGGCGAAATCAAGGAAGACGGAGATCCTTGGAAATCATCATACAGTGAAGAGGACTGTGTTGCATTTGTTGTCAATGAGGCATGATGTTGTCTTAGAATGAATGGATGTCAAGGAATGTGAAGATGTGAATGACAAAGGTTGTGATGGTGTAGGTGGTGAAGGAGAATGACCATGGTACTACGATGCATGTCACTTAGGAGATTCACTATGTGGTATTGGAAATTGTGGTTGAAACATTCTCTAGTAATATCTGACGATTGCTGAGCTGCTCTTTAAGTTCATAGAACATGTATCCTGATGATACAAAGTCACAACAATGTTTTAAGACCATGCATTGTATTGAAAAGTCATGAGGAGAAGCAAAGAGATCCATCCACAACTTCTAAGTGGATGAAGTGGATTAAAGAATTCCATGTACTAACTCTTAGTGCATGTGAATCAGAAGAAGATCCAATTGATCTCTGATTAGATCAATGAAGAATGTTGAATAACATGTGTGATTTATGAGATTCAGTTGAAGAAGTCCCTCCTAAGTATTGAACTCATATGGAAGAGGAGATGAAGAAGATTAAGAAGAAACCTTGGGAATTCCATATCCTAAGTAGAGATCATATGAGAGGAGAAATGATGAAATTCCTAAGGAGAAGAATTATGAAGAAGATGTCTTGAAGTGGCATTTGGCATATGGGGATACTTTGTTTTTAACAAAGTCTTTACATTTACTTTGCCAAAAAAAAGAGGCCACCAAGGAGGCCAGCCGAGGGTCATCACCCAAGGCACTTGTGGGACTCAAGGTCACCACGCCCATGGGGAACCCTCAAGGCCAGGGCAGCATCCTTGAGGCAGGGGCGCACCCATAGGACACCGCATGGGCGCCTGGGGAACGCCCGGAGGAGCGCGGCAGGGGCCGTGTGTAAGCCCCCGAGGACACGCGGTGGTGAAACCCGCACGCCCGATGTGCATAGTGGGCGCTAAGAGCGCGCCCGCAGGGAGCAGAGTGGGCGCAGAGCGCGCCCGCAGAGAGAACACGGTGCGGGGCGGCACCGTGAAGGGAGAAGTTCAACTGAGCGCTTCTCGGCAGCGCTTGGTTGATAAGCCGCGTGAAAACAGGAGCCCATTTCGATGTGGGATGCGGAAAAATTCCCAGGAGCGCATCCTGGCCGCACGATTGATCGCGCGCCAGATCCGAGCCGCTCATCTAATCGCGCCATTCGCGATCTGATCCAGGCCGTCCAAGGTTATTCGGTCGCCTGATCCGACGGCTCTGAGGCATCTCCTTCCTCGAGCATGAGCCGAGGACACCCCGTGCCACCCGCGACCTCGCCATGAACCAGAGGCGCCTCCGAGCAATGTTTTTGAGTTCCCCGCCACCATAGTTCGAGCCGAAGTATTCATGGAGTTCGTCTGGCCCAACTGAACCTAACCATGCAATAAAATAAGCATGCATGCAAGGTGATGGAGATTTCAAGATTCGGTCGAGGCAAACAATGTTGCCGAGGGCGTGCCATGTTGCTCGAAAGCCTAAACCGAAGGTCGTGCATGCGTTCTAAGTCGTATGCACCTGAAGAGGAGAAAAGGGAGGACCCGCATGGAAACCGAGAATAAAAATCAAGATTTGAAAAGATTTTTAACGATCCGACGATCTCGGGAGTTTGAGATTTATCACGCGGATGGGCCGAAGCCGCCTCTGCCTATATAAACGAGGCCGAGGCTCACAGTATTGCTTGCTGATGTTTTTTTTGAAGATCTGTTGATCCGTGAGAGCCCTCTGCCTCGTGAAGAAGAAGCCCCGCACAAGTTTACTTGAGCGGCTGCAGTCCCTTGCGCGCAACACCTTTGCGCGACAAGAAGAAGGGGACCCTGCGCGCTAATCCTTTGTGCGGCAGGAAGACCTCGTGGCCGCAACACCTTGCGAGCCCGAGGCTTGTTCCCTCTCTGCCCGCACCCTTGTACGGCAGGAGGAAGACCCCGCGGGTGTTGCACTTGCGCGCCCCGCGGTAGGAGGAACTTGCGCGCCCGACCAGCCTTGGATCCAAGTGACCCTTGCACGCCTCTGTTTGAAGACACTCGGGTTGTGTGTGCAAATACAAGAAGAAGGTAGTGGGTGTGCACCAAAGAATACCCAAGGCCTTAGTGCATTTGTGTGTGCATTCTTGAAGAGTGATGACCACCGCACTTTGTGTGTGTGTGCATTTGAAAGGAAGGTCGAGGCATAGCTTGGGGGTGTGCAAAAAGAGTGGAGGCCAAATATACACTCATTGTGTGTGTGCAAATCAAAGAACAAGTTGTGTGTGCAAAACAACAAAGTGGACGAACCTAGTGTGTGCACTAAAAGTGTGTTCACCTCGAAGGAAAAGAAGACGACTCACACAATGTATAACACACATCTAAGTGTGTAATCAAATTGAATAAAGTGTGTGAAGTTCAAGGAGTTGGTGTGTGCTTAAAGTGTTACACCCTTTGTGGTTCTACTGCACCAAGAAGAGGAAAGGAGAAGTGCATGCATGCATGCATGCACGTGCACACGTGAACAGAGACAAATCAGTGGTGTGCAATTGAGTTTTCCAAGACCAGGATTTCATGAAGAATTTGAGAGATCATGCAATCAGTGCATGAAGAAGCAGAGATGCCATGCACTCAGTGCATGAAGTTGTTTTGATGTGGGACTGGACCAGACTGAAGTTAAAGACATCAGTTGTCTGAGTATTCAGTAATTGAGAAGAGCCTGATCAACAGAAGTGATCAGAAGTTGCTGAGCAAGGCCAACAGACCTTTTCAGAGGCTGTTGATGACTCTTGAAGAGAGAGGCCAGGTCATCCTGAGAAGAAGGAGATAAATCATGAGCAAGACGAGAAGACCTGATCATCACAAGTGATCAGAGGTACAGAGCAAGGCCAGCAGTCTTTATCCCAGACTGCTGAAGATACTTGAAGATCTGAACAAGAAGAAGAGCTACTCGTGTGACTCGAGCAGCCAGGAGAAGACCCATGTGAGACTCAGGGTGGAGGAAGTCTCCAGTGGGATTCTGGAGCAGGCCAGTGGGACTCTGGTAACACTGTGGGACGCAGTATAAAGACCCTCATGTGGGACTCAGGAGAGATACATTGGGACTCTGAATCGACCATTGTAATTTTAACAGGTTATAATGGAGAATCCATGCTGGGAGAGCATGGAAAGGACGTAGGCCTTTGGTGTCGAACCTTGTAAATCCTTGTGTCCAGTGCCTTTACATTAACTGCATCATTCGTGGAAAGGTGAGAGATACAACAAGAGTGGATCGAGGCTTTAACCAGCCATAGAGGTTTAATTGATAAAGAATCAATTAATAAAAAGTTTCAAAGGATCACTGATTCACCCCCTCCCCCTCTCAGTGATTCACACTGATCTGGGAACTTCAATTGGTATCAGAGGGAGGTTACCTCTAAAAGATCCAAGGGAGTCTTTATGAAGTGCAGATTTGAGGAAACGAGCGACCAGCCTCAAATGGAGATATCTGCCAAGACTCAAAAAAATAGAAAGAAGAAACAGGCCAAGAAGATGAAGAAAGCATGTCCTAGCTGTGATGAAGATGGAAGAAACAATGATCTTCTAAATGCAATAAAATATATTCAGAAGATAGTCCCCAAGGAAGTGGCAATGTGTATAGCTACAGGCATCCTTGATCTTCAAGAAGAAAAATCACAGCTAGAAGAAGAAGCCAATGCTATGGAAGATCAGCTGGCTAAAAGGGTTGGCATAACCAACACTCTCAGAAAGCTGTTGAAGGCCAAAGATGAAACTGTTTCCCATTGCAATGAAAGATATGAAGATACTGCTGAAGAATTGCAAAGGATCCTTTCTGAGAAAGACATCTTTATGATAATGATCAAAGATGTTTTCCATGCACTGGAAAAATTGCACAGAGTGTCAATGAATGTCAGAGATGCTCAACTCGAAGACAAAGTCAAAATGGTGAAGGAGCTTGACAATTCATTGCTAGAACTGAAGAAGGTGCATGAAGACCAGTTAGAACAGCTGAATGAAAATTGGGAAGGAATGCTAATAACTGTTGAGGATGAGAAGAACTCCCTTAACATGAAATGCTTAGAACTATAGGTGATATTGAAAAATCTGCAATCACCTAAAGCTGAATCCTCCCAGTCAGCTGGAAGAAGACATGTTGCTACTCAAGTATGCTTTGAGCAGGATGATTCTAAGAGAAAGACATCCTCTAATAAAAGTGAAACATCTTCTAGAATGAAGGTACCATCCATACCAACTTGTACTGATGCTTCTAATTGTGTTTCCACAAAAAGTGCAGGATGGAAGAATAATTCCAAACAAATATGGATGAAGACAGTAAAGAAGCAGAGCTCTCCTGAAACAGCACAACAGGTCAAGAAAAGTACCCTACAATCAGAAGGACTGAAGAGGTCAATATTCGTGGGACAATGCTGGTGTTGTAACAAGTATGGGCATTGTGCAAAGGATTGTTGGTAAAATCCACTGAATGCCAAATCACAGAGGAAGCCCATGCCAAGGGGGAGCAAGCCAGAAGGAAGGAAGCAACATCCACAGGTCCAGAGACATCTGTTTACTGCAAATAGATTTGGATTACTTGACAACATCTGGGATGGTTGAAAAAGTGGTCAAAGAGTTGATACATATCAATCTCTGAATGTATCCGAAGCTGGAATGAAGAAAAGATCACAGAACCTGGCTTAGAAAGGATCCTTGGGAAGAAAACATAAGAAAGTTGAAGATGCTCCCAAGAAGGTTTTGAAAAAGAAAAAGAAGTTGTTGGAGTCTAAATCCAACAAGGGTGATGCATCCAGAAGGACCACCAAGAAATGCTTCTACTGTGGGAAGAAATGACATATCATGGCTCTTTGTAAAGAATCCATGAAATTAAATAGAAGCAGACTGGACTCAAAAAGACAATCAATCCAGAAGAAGAAGAAGGGATTGATTGAAAACAAGTTTCCTAAGAAAGGTATCTTGACAGCATCTAAGGAACCATGTGGAACTTCCAGAACTGGGGCCACTCTTCCAAATGATTTACTTGGCATATGGCCACATCAGTTGCAATTTCCAGAGAACTACAAAGAGCTGAAGATGAAGCTCTGGCAATTGCTAAAGCAAAAGGGAAGAAGAAGGATTCACATGAAGATGTTTTGAGAACCACACCAGCACAATCATCAATGAAGATCAAATGTGCATGTGTGAAGACTGGTGAAAATGGGACGTCTCGGTTGAGAGAATCTTCTCAACCTTGTTGTTCACATTGATGAACCAAGTAGGTTCCATCTTATTCCCTTATACTTCTGGTATTTACATGTGCTAACATTACAGGGAATTGAAGATGATGATCATTCTCAGCTGGAGGATGGTTCGGACAGAATGGAGTGCACCCCTTGAGGGGGAGCCAATCTGAAGAAGATGGGATTCTTAGATTAATACCATCTTGAGAAAAGTGAAGGTATTCCAATCATTCATTCATCCCTTGTTTCTTAATTGAGTTTATCTTGTCAATTAAGGGGGAGTATGGATTGAAGACAAATGGATGAAAGGGGGAGCTTTATCTTTGCACCTGAACTTTCTAATGAGTTTTGTGAAGTTGTTCACGATTTAGCAAATTCATTGTTATATCTGAAAAAATTTCAAACCCCTAAGCATGATCTCACATGTGTAGAGAATTATGGACAACTTTGAATTCCTTGGTCATATCACTCTTGTTTTCTACACCGGGTTAGCCAAGTAGACTTAGAGCTGATTTACTAAAGGTTCTTTGCTAAAGAGAACATGTGACATCATCCCTCTCTCAGTGTTTTTCAAGAAAATGCTATTCAAAGGGAGGAAGATATTTTTTAAAGTGAACCACACCACACCTTTGCATTTGATTGCCAATAAGGGGGAGAAAATATTGGCACACATATTGACCCATTCATATGTGCTGAAGGAGTGTATTGACAACAAATACAAAGGGGGAGATTGAAGAGCACTGTGTTGCATTTGTTGTCAATGAGGCATGATGTTGTCTTAGAATGAATGGATGTCAAGGAATGTCAAGATGTGAATGACAAAGGTTGTGATGGTGTAGGTGGTGAAGTAGAATGACCATGGTACTAAGATGCATGTCACTTAAGAGATTCACTAAGTGGTATTGGAAATTGTGGTTGAAACATTCTCTAGTAATATCTGACGATTGTTGAGCTGCTCTTTAAGTCCATAGAACTTGTATCCTGATGATACAAAGTCACAACAATGTTTTAAGACCATGCATTATATTGAAAATGCATGAGGAGAAGCAAAGAGATCCATCCAAAACTTCTAAGTGGATGAAGTGGATTAAAGAAGTCCATGTACTAACTCTTAGTGCATGTGAATCAGAAGAAGATCCAATTGATCTCTGATTAGATCAATGAAGAATGTTGAAGAACATGTGTGATTTATGAGATTCAGTTGAAGAAGTCCCTCCTAAGTATTGAACTCATATGGAAGAGGAGATGAAGAAGATTAAGAAGAAACCTTGGGGATTCCATATCCTAAGTAGAGATCATATGAGAGGAGAAATGATGAAATTCCTAAGGAGAAGAATTATGAAGAAGATGGCTTTAAGTGGCATATGGCATATGGGGATACTTTGTTTTTAACAAAGTCTTTACCTTTACTTTGCCAAAAAAAAGAGGCCACCAAGGAGGCCAGCCGAGGGTCATCACCCAAGGCACTTGTGGGACTCAAGGTCACCACGCCCATGGGGAACCCTCAAGGCCAGGGCAGCATCCTTGAGGCAGGGGCGCACCCGTAGGACACCGAATGGGCGCCTGGGGCACGCCCGTAGGAGCGCGGCAGGGGCCGTGTGTAAGCCCCCGAGGACACGCGGTGGTGAAACCCGCGCGCCCGAGGTGCATAGTGGGAGCTAAGAGCGCGCCCGCAGGGAGCAGAGTGGGCGCAGAGCGCGCCCGCAGAGAGAACACAGTGCGGTGCGGCACCGTGAAGGGAGAAGTTCAACTGAGTGCTTCTCGGCAGCGCTTGGATGATAAGCCGCGTGAAAACAGGAGCCCGTTTCGTTGTGGGACGCGGAAAAATTCCCGGGGGCGCATCCTGGCCGCACGATTGATCGCGCGCCAGATCTGAGCCGCTCATCTAATCGCGCCATTCGCGATCTGATCCAGGCCGTCCAAGGTTATTCGATCGCCTGATCCGACGGATCTGAGGAATCTCCTTCCTCGAGCTTGAGCCGAGGACACCCCGTGCCACCTGTGACCTCGCCATGAACCAGAGGCGCCTCCGAGCAATGTTTTTGAGTTCCCAGCCACCATAGATCGAGCCGAAGTATTCATGGAGTTTGTCTGGACCAACTGAACCTAACCATGCAATAAAATAAGCATGCATGCAAGGTGATGGTGATTTCGAGATTCGGCCGAGGAAAACAAAGTTGCCGAGGGCGTGCCACGTTGCTCGAACGCCTAAACCGAAGGCCGTGCATGTGTTCTAAGTCGCATGCACGTGAAGAGGAGAAAAGGGAGAACCCGCATGGAAACCGAGAATAAAAATAAATATTTGAAAATATTTTTAAATATCCGAAGATCTCGGGAGTTTGAGATTTATCACGCGGATGGGCCGAAGCCGCCTCTGCCTATATAAACGAGGCCGAGGCTCATAGTATTGCTTGCTGATGTTTTTGTTGAAGATCTGTTGATCCGTGAGAGCCCTCTGCCTCGCGAAGAAGAAGCCCCGCGCAAGTTTACTTGTGCGGCTGGAGTCCCTTGCGCGCAACACCTTTGCGCGACAAGAAGATGGGGACCCTGCACGCTAATCCTTTGTGTGGCAGGAAGACCTCGTGGCCGCAACACCTTGCGAGCCCGAGGCTTGTTCCCTCTCTGCCCGCACCCTTGTGCGGCAGGAGGAAGACCCCGCGGGTGTTGCACTTGCGTGCCCCGCGGTAGGAGGAACATGCGCGCCCGACCAGCCTTGGATCCAAGTGACCCTTGCGCGCCTCTGTTTGAAGACACTCGGGTTGTGTGTGCAAATACATGAAGAAGGTAGTGGGTGTGCACCAAAGAAGACCCGAGGCCTTAGTGCATTTGTGTGTGCATTCTTGAAGAGTGAAGACCACCACACTTTGTGTGTGTGTGCATTTGAAAGGAATGCCGAGGCATAGCTTGGGGGTGTGCAAAAAGAGTGGAGGCCAAATATACACCCATTGTGTGTGTGCAAATCAAAGAACAAGTTGTGTGTGCAAAACAACAAAGTGGCCGAACCTAGTGTGTGCACTAAAAGTGTGTTCACCTAGAAGAAGAAGAAGGGAACTCACACAACGTATAACACACATCTAAGTGTGTAACCAAATTGAATAAAGTGTGTGAAGTTCAAGGAGTTGGTGTGTGCTTAAAGTGTTACACCCTTTGTGGGTCTACTACACCAAGAAGAGGAAAGGAGAAGTGCATGCATGCATGCATGCACATGCACACGTTAACAGAGACAAATCAGTGCTGTGAAATTGAGTTGTCCAAGACCAGGAGTTCTTGAAGAATTTGAGAGACCATGCAATCAGTGCATGAAGAAGCAGAGATGCCATGCACTCAGTGCATGAAGTTGTTTTGATGTGAGACTGGACCAGACTGAAGTTAAAGACATCAGTTGTCTGAGTATTCAGTAATTGAGAAGAGCCTGATCAACATAAGTGATCAGAAGTTGCTGAGCAAGACCAATAGACCTTTTCAGAGGCTGTTGATGATTCTTGAAGAGAGAGGCCAGGTCATCCTGAGAAGAAGGAGATAAATCCTGAGCAAGATGAGAAGACCTGATCATCACAAGTGATCAGATGTACAGAGCAAGGCCAGCAGTCTTTATCCCAGACTGCTGAAGATACTTGAAGAGATGAACAAGAAGAAGAGCTACTCGTGTGACTCGAGCAGCCAGGAGAAGACCCCTGTGAGACTCAGGGTGGAGGAAGTCTCTAGTGGGATTCTGGAGCAGGGCAGTGGGACTCTGGTAACACTGTGGGACGCAGTATAAAGACCCTCCTGTGGGACTCAGGAGAGATACAGTGGGACTATGTATCGACCATTGTAATTTTAACAGGTTATAATGGAGAATCCATGCTGGGAGAGCATGGCAAGGACGTAGGCCTTTGGTGCCGAACCTTGTAAATCCTTGTGTCCAGTGCCTTTACATTTACTGCATCATTCGTGGAAAGGTGAGAGATACAAGAAGAGTGGATCGAGGCTTTAACCAGCCATAGAGGTTTAATTGATAAAGAATCAATTAGTAAAAAGTTTCAAAGGATCACTGATTCACCCCCTCCCCCTCTCAGTGATTCACACTGATCTGGGCACTTCATACAGGTTGATACCATCTATATATGATATCCTTCTTAATAAAAATTATGGACTTTTTAGGGGTTCTTTCATATTTTTTTAAGTGTTTAACTATTCTCATATGGACTTCACGTATCTCTGGTGTTAAGGGCCTTAAGGAATACCATGTCATATTCTACACCTGTGAATAATTTTTGTATGATTATTTTATTTTTTGTTTTTTATAATAAGATGATATTTTCTCCTTTGGTTCAAGGGACTTATCATTTTAATGAGATTTGTATCTCATTCTCATAGTTTGTTTCTTCACTGGATTCTATAGTTGTTTCCCATATTTTTTTTTAAATTCCATTTTGTTATAAATATAATTATGAAACACTAGGTGAATAGTGGTCAAACTGAAGAAAAATATCTCAAACCTATGATGAAACATTGTTTTCAAGAAAAAATGAGTATGTTTTGAATTATTTGGATGTGTTTACATGAATATCATTTAATAGGTTATTATATGTCTACACATTTAAATATGTCTTATAATTTTTTTACTAGATTCACACACAAGACACATGACAACTCATTTTCTAAATATAATATTTAACAATGTGATGAACAAAGAGTCATTTGTAGTATCCAATCACTATGTCATATAAGGATAATGAATACAATGATTATTTTATTTTTTTATTCTTACTTGAAACTTCTAGGAATGGGTAATCATGTATATTACCTTTGACTATAAAATAATGGGGAGGTTAAAATGAATAATTATTAATCGAGATTATGAAACACTAATCCAAGGTTATAAATATATTTTTAAAAAATATAATTTTAAAAAAATCAATTTCATCCATTATTATTGATTTTCAACCAATTAAACAAGATTTAAACATTTTTTAAATACTATATTTTTTGGAGACAACATGATAACCACTTTACAAAAAAAATCCCTAGTTCAAAAATTATTTTCCTCAGCCACCCCGAACAGCTTCACATCACTATATATTATATAGTAATAACTCAGGGTGTAAAAAATGAAACATTAAACAATATGGAAAATAATTGGGACATTCTGGAAACAAAAAATTCATTTCGGGAGTCACAACTATAACACTACATAATATTCCACATCAGTTAGAAGGGGATGAATGTTCTCACAACAAATGTAATTCTACCAATGGTGATGTTGGTGGAAGTTTGGTTGTGGTAAGATTTTATCTTTGGAATGTAGAAGAAAATAACCTATTTAAAAGGATGTAAATCACAGAAGGCTGGGATGTAGGATTTCGTGAACACTAATCTTTGTGGGAATCACAAGTACATTCCCTTTGAGGGACACAATATTATGTGAAATTTATTTATGAATCAATGTTAAAAGTTTGAATTTAAATTTTAAAATAAAATAAGACATGTTTTAAATTCTTCATAATTGGAAAACCATAGTGGATAATGATTCATGATCAAATATGAAACCCTTGAGGTATGAAAAATGTATAGATTATGATAGAAATGAGTTCACATAACATTATGATCGTGATGGAATTTGGTGGGAGAATAATCATCTCGGTACACCACAACAGAATAATATAGCTGAAAGGATTGCTATGATGTTAAATAAATATTCTAGGATAATGAGGATTCACTCAGGGTTACCCAAGGATTTTTAGGATGGTTCGATGAACATGGGGTCATATGTCATCTATATAATTCCATATAAAATAATTGGTTAAATCCTACAAGTGTTTCTATATCATGGAATGGAGGTATGTGTCTCTCATTTATGTGGATTTGGTTGTTTAAAATAGGTACATATAGAAGCTAAACCAAGGGATAATCAGGATGCTATGTATAAATCTCATTTTTTATTATCAATGTTGTTCATTAGTTTGGATATCACTTATAGGATTATAGGAACATGACAGTAGTCTAATGCCAAATCGTTAAATTTAACCAAGGTGTATCATATAAGGACCATCATATAGCTGAAGTTGATAGTGTGAATAAAGAATCTAAGTTCTAAAATAAAGAGGATATTAAAGTTGTTCTTGATCATGTGACATAAAAACTAGTGGAGCCAACTCCTGAAGTGGAATTTGTGCAATCAACAAGGGTGAGGAGATAAATATTGAGGTAATCATCATACTTACATTTTTCATTATTTAGTGATGGGGTAGAACCAAAATGTTTTGATGATTAAATCTGTTGGAGTGATTGGACTCGACCCAACTACATTGTAATTTATGATAAACTAATATTCATTGATTTTAATATTAATAAATACCTTATAACAAATTTATAATGATTATTGTGTTACAATGCATGTGATAATGTCCTAAGGATTTTTGTTTCACTAAAAGGATATAGTTTGATCCCTACTATGATGAGAAATCGAATGATTCATAAGACTATTCGTGAATATATGTTCTATAGATGGATGATGTTATTAATGGGATACAACAAATATATCCCATTATGGGTGATGGGTAATAAAACATCCAGGAACCTTATCATGGTGTGTATGCTTGGAAATATCAAGGATGATATTATGAAAACGAGACCCACCAATAGGAAATTCTCATTACATAGTGTAATTGGATGTTATTATCTAAGAACATGGGTATTGGTCATTAGATTTCAGGATTATTATTAATGGGCATTACAACTCATGCACTTAGATGTATTAATGAAAATAGTGATGAAAAGCTATTTGAAGTGAGGTAGGATATGTTAGTTGTGTCACGAGTAATATTGCGCTATTAGATAATGTGTTAATGTATTTGACCCCTGTGTTATATTATAGATGTTGATATCACATGCCCCTTTATGGAAATCATATAGCCTAAATAAATCCATGTACATGGTAAGGAATGTGAATGTTCAATTTGAGGATGTCAAAAAAAGAATAATCGAGCCCATGGGTTTATGTCACTAATATGCAACCTGCATGACTGATGAAATCATTAAAAAGGGAATAAATTACATGGTAATCATTTCTATGATGTTACATGACATATATTCATTACATTCTTTCTCTATTGGTGACATGGCCTATTTGTAGATGCTAACGTTGGACTTTAGGATGGTTGCACCTAATGCCAAAGAGAAAGAGTCCTAGAGGGTCACATAATATGTGTATCGAAGTATATTAGTTAAATACTCATTTTACAAGTTGAATAATTATTATTACGGATTTCGGTTTAAGAAATATTCATCTACTCATGATCACATTTTTTTGACACTTGTTATTCGAGAGAATATATTTTGGAAAAAATAATCTATTTATTAGTGAGTAATGCAGTGATACTTATTTAAGAAATAATTTTTCATTATTAAAGGTGTAATAAATGTAGTAGAGGGTGTAATGATAGTGGGAAAAAACACAATGAAAATTAATACACATGTCATGTTGTTTCTGTTATTATTTGTGAGAAATAATATTATTTATTTAATTATATAATATTAGGAGTAATTCATTGGGAACCTATCATGTTATAATAATAGTAAAATTTTATTTTTATTCATGGGGTCTTAATATGAAATAAATGATATGAATAAACACTTTTGTGTAATTAATTTAATTTATTATTCTATTAAATATAAATTCCAATTACATTATTTTCATTAGATCTAAATATCTGTTGTGGTTCTGTACAACAGATTTGGAGAAATCTCTCAATCCAAGAGAGAATTCTTGTCCTCCAAAAATGCACTCAAATTGTGAGAGAGACACTCCTCTACTGGATAATGGAGAGCACTTGGTAAGTGTCTCTCAAGGCAACCGAAGTCAGACATTACAAGAAAAGGATATTCCCTGAAAACACCTGGAGATCTCTTCGTCATCTTCCAGTGATATGTGGTGCAAATGTGGATCACCGCTAGATGATGTCCACACTGGGATTCTATGATGAAATGACAGATCACATTAGATCATGACCAAAATATTTAAAGGAAGGATAATTATATGAAGGTAATTCTGAAAATTTATTTAAATTAAATAGAAAGAAAATATGATGAACCTCTATATGGTTCTAGGACATCCCTCATTCCTTTTCATTCATTGTTCTATTTTTATGATTTTTTTCATCATGATGGCTCCCAGATTGACCATTGTTAACGCTAATATCATTGTTGGGTACACCCTTCCACACACATCCGTTATTCTCAGAACCAATAAGTGGTATCAAATGGGTCATATTTTTTTTAAATTTATTTATTTTTTTTATATAAGTATTTAATAATTTATTTGTTTCAATTCATGTAAATCATTCTGTAAATATGTTTCATGAGATATGTTCCTCCTTTTTTGGTTCACGTTCACCTTAAGAAAATGATCCTTTATTTTTATCTAGATTGAAATAAAAATAGAAGATCTCATCTAGATGTGCCGACAGTTCCTAAACATACAACACAAGAATGCGCGACCGGTATTCTGCCTTACATGTCATGTATTATAAGTTCAACTCATCAGAACTAGTCTACCAAACTATGCCACGTGATGGAGTTTATCTATGTATTTATGGCACTATGGGTTGAACAGGAACTGGTGGGATATTGTTTTCCTATTACACTACATGTGCCCCACTAGACACAGCATGTGATCACTTCAGGTTAGGGTTGGATTGTGTACCCCGTACATGGCTTGCCCAGCTAGAGACCATGTAATGCATACACTACATGACATTTGGCTCACTTGACATGTTGTCAACTCCAATGATTTCCAAAGTACATCTACATGCCATCACCCTACGCATGTAGTTCAGATGGATAGTGAATGATAGTACACACTATGTATTAGAAACTATACGTTGTGTACTCATGAAAATTATACAGCTTTATTAAAATTTATTGTTATATTATACAAACCTTTGAGACACGCACCATGGTGCAGGTGTAATGCAGGGGAATTACACATAATAGTTTTTATATTCAAATATGTTTGATTTAAATTCTTAGTAATGTTCATTTCTACTCATTGGGTAGTTATGAATAAGAATTCACCTGGTTGCGTACATGGTACAAGTTACATAAGAATATAATTTTAAATTAATTCATTTGATTAAAATTATTAAGGAAGAAAATGTCAAGGAAATTCAAACAATACCTTAAGATAAAAGGATTGATAAATTAAGGATAATAATTATTTTATTCAAGTGTGATTTATCATAAACAAAAATGATTAATGAATTGAAAAGTATTTTTATTTATCTGTAAATATCATTGCATGTATGGATGATCATGAGCTATAATATGACCTTTGTATGTAAACTTGTTAATTTAATTTATTTTTTTAATTAATGTATTCTTCATGTAAGCGTTCTCCTCATTAATATGTAGGGAATGTGTTCCCAAGGTTATTTTTTTTAAACCCCTATTTTACCTCTCGTCTTCTTGTGTGATAAAACCATATGTAATGGATGGATCTCCCAAGCTAGTGGATGAGGCACAAGATTGGAACCATGGTGAAGAAAATCCAAGGATATACAAAGATGGAATTGTTGAAATCTATAAACAAAAACCAAATGGTTTAAGGTGTTTTATCCCCTAGGTATTAGGTTAGTTTAACAACTACTAGATAAATTAACCAATTTAACATGCTCATGATCATGGGATTTATTTTATTTTGGATAGTTTCACGATTTATTTATTGTGGTTGTTCTGTTGAAATCACAGAATTAATGAATTAAACAATCATGAAACATGGAACTAAAATACGACTAGATTATATGAAAATAGTATCATAGACATGGTTAATCACATATGTATATCCAAATTAATATTAAAAATCAAGTGATAATGATAATAAAATGGAAATTTTCAGTAAGGATAAAATCCCTTAAGGAAATATTACGTCGATATATCCTTACATCATTTTGGATAGAATAGAACCATAGTTCAATGTTCTTGACCAACCCTAGATGGGGTACTTTAAATTATTTAGGAATTGTAATTCAAGGTAGTGAGTTTAATTTAATTGGTTCACATCTAGGGTTGACTGATAGAATATGACTTCATGTAACCAAGAGGTAAAGACTGGGGAAATCAAAAATAAAAGGATTTCAAGATAGGGGAGTCTACTCAGTAGACTATGGAGTTGCGAGTTAATGAAATTGGAATTTGGAATGCCTACCTAAATACGATCATGTTTCTTGAACAATCCTATTTGGGGAAATCCAAAGGGAAATATAGATCCTTTCCAATTGAATATTTTGGAAACCAAATATTCTGAGTCAATGGTGAGGGCAATAAGATTTGGACAAAATAGTGGTAGACAAATAAGTATTAATTTATTCGTCTGGGTTTTTTTCATTATAAATTACTAAATATTTTCTCATCTTATTTGATAGAAATAAATAGAAAAATGTCATCCAACATATCATTATGATCCATACTCGAGAAGGATAACCATCTAACCAACACTACTTTTTATGAGTGGCAGAGAAATTTATGTGTCATCCTTCACCATGAGAGGAAATTTTATGTTTTGAGGAAACTATTAAACTTGTTCCTAGAAATGAAGGTAGTGATGAGGAAATGTATCTATATATGAAACATTTAGATTATTCCACATTTGTCCAATGTGCTATGAAATTGTCCATGTCTAGTGAGCTCTTGATGTAACATGAAAACATGGATGTGTATAGCATGAGGATTTTTCTTTAGGATCTCTAACGAGAGAAGGAAATTCTGGAGATACCTGAGATATCTATTGCTTTGTTCAACTCTATTCGTGGAGATTATACACCATCTAGGCCTCATATTGACATTCATATTGGCTAAATCGATTTCATGGACATCATAGGGATTATTTTCCCATATGAGTAGCATATAGATATCATCATGTCATCACTGCCTAATACCATATCTTGCCTTATTGTCCACAATAACATTTGTAACAATAAGAATAGTCTATCTGAACTCTTAACCATGATTCTACAGGTAGATAAGGACATGGGGAATGACAATACTGCAGTCCTCATGGTGAATAAGAATATGAAGGACAAGGGGAAAGGGTCAAGGATTTATAAATGGTCTGAAGAGCCTGAGAACCATCCCAATAAGAAGGGGAAGATCTAGAATTAGGTCAAGTAAAGGGATTCAATATGTTTCTCATGTTCTATGGAAATCCATTGGAAGTGGAACTGCACCCAGAAGCATGGGGATGTTAAAGATGCATTTGTTATCAAGTGTAATAATTCCATTTCTACTCATTGTGTATTAGATAGAAAATGTGGTGCACAAATCTGTTTTCAAATGCAAGAACCAAGTAAATTTAGAATTATTTATAGAGGATAGGTGGATCTTATGGCTGTTAGTGGTGTGAGGATAGATGTGTTTCCCATTAGTGATTACCATTTATCATTGAAAACTTGGCTGCTTTTGGTTTTACATAACTATTATTACGTATCCAGTGTCACCATGAACATTCTTTCTGTATCATGATTGGATATGGATGGATTTATTTTCATGTTTGGAAATAAGTGTTATATATTTAATAATAAAATTTTATAGAAGGTATAGAGAATTTAAATATCTTTTCGTATGTATTAAATTATGAAAACCAAGTGTTGGAAAATGATAACTAAACAGACTCACATGACTCATACAACACCCATTTTTGGAATCATTATCTCAGAAACGTAAATGAGAAGTGGTTGACAATTATATACCAAGATGTTTATCTAGACTCTTCTGAGATAAAACCTCTTTATTGATTTCATGATTGTTTATAAGGGAGAATGACAAAACCTCCTTTCTGTGGATAATGTGAAAGGGCCACAGAGCTTCTAGGATTGGTACACATGGATGTGTGTGGACCATTTCTAGTAGAATCTAGAGGTGGATATTCATAATTCATTACGGTTTCAAATTATTTGGTTATATATGGATATATCTTTGTAATGAGGTATAAGTTAGAGTTCTTGGAGAAATTTAAGGAATTCAATAATGAAGTAGTGAATTAGTTTAGTAAGAAGATAAAGAAGCTTCGATAGATTGAGGTGGAGAATATTTGAACAAATAATTCATCGATATTTTACAGGAGTCTAGGATTATATCTCAAATCACTCCTCCTTATACACCACATTAGAATGGTTTTAGTGAATGAAGGAACCTCACCTTGTTGAACAAGGTGAATTTCATGATGAGTAATGCAGATCATCTATAATCCTTTTGGGGATATGCATTAAAAACTATAGCATACACATTAAACTAAGTATCTAAGAAGGTGGAAAGTGGAATTACATTTGTATTATGTAATGGAAAGAAACACATTCATTCACACACAAGTATGGGGATGTGAGGCATTTTTAAGTACTTCTCAGGAATGAAACCTGTACTTGAGGACATGTGGTGTATCATTATAGGATATCCCAAGGAAACGAAATTGTATTACCTATATAACACTTTAGATAAGAATGTGACAATATCTAGACAATATATCTTTTTAGAGAGGGAGCACATCGTCAAAAAATATAGTGGTAGAAATAATAACATTGATGATGTTGATCTTCAAGAAACACATGAGTCTGTAAAATAAAGTTTTCTGAAAGTCCCCATGGAAGTGATTCTAGAAATAAATGTAGTATGTAGGATCTCAAGAGAGAAAAGGTAACCAAAGATATTTGGTTTCCATATTACCGAGGATGGTGAATAATTATTTTTGGAAAATGATGAACCTCTCTCCAATAAGGATGAAATAGAGAGCTCAGATGATGAATGAATTCTAGAAGCTATGAATTCTGAGACTGATTCCATGTATCAGAACCATGTTTTGGTTTTAGACAGTGATCCAATTGATGTAAATAATTTTGGATGAAAATGGGTTTTCAAGAGAAATTTAGACATGGAAGGTCATGTCAGAACCTATAAAGAATGAATAATGGCTAAACGATTGATACAAATTCATGGAATTTAATTCAATGAAACCTTCTCATCAGTTTCCATGTTTAAATATATAAGAATTATACATTCCATAGCATCTTACCATGACTATGAGATTTCGCAGATGGATGTCAAAACAACATTCCTTAATGGGAATATACAGTAAGTTTTCTATAAGATAAAACTAAAATTGATTGTGAAACCAAGTGAATCCAAATGGGGTTTCAAGTTTCATAAACCCATTTATGTTTTAATGTAAGCATCCAAGTAATGGGAAATTTAATTTTATGAAACCATAAATGGAATTTGGTTTCAATAATAATGAATGTGATCCATTTTTTATAACATGTTTAATGGCCATGTATTTGTTATCCAAGTAGTATATGATGGAGAGATATTATATATTGGATAATATGTACATGTATTAGAGTTAGTTATGGATATGTTGAAAAAGTGTTTCTCCATGAAGGACTTAGGTGGATTATCCTACATTATGGGGACAAAGATCATTCCATATAGATCCAAGAGACCTCTTGGACTATGTCAAGGTTCATACATTGACCTGATACTAAATATATTTAATATAGAACAATATAATAGGGTACTAGTTCAAGTGTAACATGTCCTACGTCATTTTGAGAGAATGAGTACTTGGAGAAAGATAGGATGAGTAAGATCCCATACGTTTTGGCAATAGGATCCATAATGTATGCCATGTTATGGACCATGCATGATGTTTCCTATGCAGTGTTAATGGTAGGTAGATATCAAGAATATCCAAGAGAACAATAGTTTAATACTGTTAAGACTATCCTTAAGTATCTGAGAAGAAATAAGGATGTGTTCTTGAAGTATGGAGGAGACAAGGAGCTTTTCATCAAAGGGTATATTGATACTAGTTTTCAGATAGATAACCATAGAAGAAAACATTGTAGAATTTGAATTATGTTGAGAAACTATTTTGAGGATTCATGTAATTATTCACATTTAGGTCACCATAAATGAAATAAGTTCTCATATCAAATTTTTCATTGTGAATTTCAGTATAATCTAAAAATGAATGAACTATCATAGATGAACAATGCTTACAAACTAGATAATTTTTCTAGAGTAGACTATTACTTATAATTAATGGAATTCCATGAAAACTAATATGACATTAAATTTTATTTACAAATCAATAGTTTTGTATTCATTTCTTTTCTAAATAAACATAAATCCAAATATTTTTTTATGTTCACGGATTATCTATTTTAGACCATGTTATATTTTTATTTAAAATGTTTCATTTCATCATTCATGGAAGAGTTAAAATCTTTTTAATATTTTCCATTCAGGGATTTTTTTATAAGTATTAGGATCATCCATAGTGATATCATGGGAAACATGAATGGATAAAATAGTACATGTGACATTTACTAAATTTATACCCATATATAGATACACTCAAAAATCTATGTGAGTTTACCTAATATTAACTATTAGTGGATATGGTTTTAGTATCATAATCTGAATCAAAATTGGGTCTAGAATCATTTTTTGTCACACTTTGAGGATTTTTTGGTGGAAGCTTGATAGTATCCTCAAACTGGGCTAAATTCTCGGTTTTTACAACCTCATATATGGTTGGATCATTATTGTATTATTTGAATGATTTTTATTATGGAGAACATGAATTATAAAATACCACATCCCTAATAATGATTCAATTTTGTTAACTAGTTTTATTAACCAAGAGAATATAACCTTTTTCACACCCAATATATCCAAAAAAATACATTTGAGATCTCGAGTCTTGATCTTATTACAATTTACAAGGTAATAAGAAGTGTAGTTGAAGATCCTATGATGATTAAAAGATGGTTGTTAGTTATTCCAATGCTCTTCCATGGATTTAAAATCATTGGAAGGGTATTGGAACATGTTTATGGTGTAAATTGATATAGTGGTATCCTCTTCCAAAAAAAATACATAGGGAGTCACGAGCATGAAATTATACATTGGACTCTATCTAAAATGGTATTCATCATTATATCTGCAAAACTATCCTATTAGGGAGTTTCCCTAATAAATTTATGCCATGAAATACCATGATATTCAGTGATCAAAATAAATTTAGTAGGGAGTAATTCTAATACATTAATTTTCTCAATTTTTAATCATCTATCAGATATGATTTTCATAAAGGATTATATAGGTTTTAATGGTTTGAAAATTATTAGATTTTATTTTCATTCTGTATATCAACGCCTTTCATGAGAATTCATCTATGAATGTAACATAATAGTACCCTTTACTATATGAGAAGGTCCTAGCTAGTCCCCACTTTTCATATTGTGGGAAAATTAATGGTTAAGGATATTTTAAGATAGAAATTTTAATAGAGACACTCATTGCCTTAAACATTACACAATCATCACTGATATAAATATTGATTGCTGTAATGTCATCCTAGATCCCATGTTTTGTATGCTCTTCTAGATCCTTGGAGATTACATGACCTAATAATCAACGAAATAAAAATTTATTATTATTATAAGTGGTTTAAAAACTATCCTAGTAACTTTAATGGGTATTCACATTAAAGATATATATCTCATTAATGACAGAACCATTTTATTATAGTATTAGAGCATTTGGATACCTTTATGATACCTTCATAATACATAAATGTATAACCTTTTTGATCCAAAATTCCTAAGGAAATTAGGTTCTAATAGAGTTTGGGTCCCCACCTTACATCAATAAAAGTGATGATGGAGTGGTAATCTTTTTATATTAGAATAGAACAAAATACCTCTACTTTAGACCTCATATTATTTATTTTAATATCATATCCTTCTACTCCTTCCATTGATTAATGGAATGACTCTCAAAAATGAATGATATGGAATGAGTAGCCTGAGTGTAGGACCCACTTGTGGTTGAGGGAATGACTATAAAAATTCAAATCATCAACTTTTTCGTAACCAAAATCCATAAGAAGGTACTATTGAGTAGGATATTAGGTCTCTAGTTATTATATATGATTCTTACACTTGAAATTATGAGCATGATATTTACATAGTGGAATAAAATTATTTTTCATTAAAAATACATAGACCTAGGATTGAGTTGATTTGTAATCTAGAATTTATCTTTGTTAGACTATGTCTTTTATCCCATACAATGGGGTATACCTCTGGTGAAAAGACTCATTTCCTCTTCTATAACTCTAGTTCAGAATTGTAGTTCAATTGAGAGAATGGAAAAATTAATATCTTTTTTAGATAAAGAGTTACTCCCATAAATCAAAGTTATTGATAAAGTGTTTCATGAATTATCTTACGAAATTAAATTATCATTACAAGATCTTCATCAACAACATTCACATTTATATGTGTTAGATCTAACATCACTTTTTGGAATTAATCTAAATGGTATTAATTAAAATACCATGATTCATTTTAAATATAAACATACAATGTATCTTCTAAATCATTAAAATTATAGAAGCATTCAGGAATAATTTATCTACATTAAGATATATAATAACAGGAAATTTTTCCTAACCAACATACCTAAGGACATTATCACATAATGAAAGTACCTGAGGACTACCTGCCTTATCATGAATATTAGAGAATACACCATTGTAAATAATAATTTTTTATATAGTTTCATATATAGTTACAATAATTATTTTTGGAAAAAATATGGAATCAATTAAAAATTTATTAATAATTAGAGATCTCATATTGATCCTTAAAATAATTAAATCCATTTTCACCATTTAAATTTTCTATTTCAAACTTAGTTAACATCATGTTATCCCAAATGTTTAAAAGCTGAATTTTTCATGTAAATGAAAGTGTTTTCCCTATAAACATGTCGAGATCAATGGGTATGTTTGAGTTTAAAAATAATTTGATGAATTTTAAAATAAATCTAGTTTATATTGACATTAATTTCAAATTGAAGATCCAAAAGGGTGACTCAATGTTATATATAAGTGAGGAATTAACGAAAAAATAAAATTTAAAAAATAAATATATTTGAGAATAAAATATAACCAATTAGAATCTGATAACACTTACTTGGGGCGTATAAGATCTTTCTAGGGAATATATCAAAACCCTAAAATGAACCATATTTTTAATTATATTTATAATTTTCAAATCAAATTGAAAAAGATCATACAATATGCTAAAACATATGATAGAAGAGAATATTCACACAAGGACTTAGCATGCTTAGTCGATCTTGGACCTCCGTTCATGGAAAGTACACCAACACTGACACATGAATTTTACTAAAACATAATGGATAAAATAATAAAATATATGCGTTTAGATAAATAATGAAAAATCCTCAAACATATGAGGAAAAAAATGAGATGTAGGTTTCTAAAACCTAGAGCAGCAGATACATTATTTTGTCAATCCTAGTCTCTTTAGACTGTCGTTAGAAATCTATAGCGGATATTTATTTTTCAAAAAGTACTCACAATTTTTGGAAGTTATAACTCATATGTACAACACTAAGGAAGTCATCCACACATCGTCAACATCGATGGATGGTGTTTTCAAAACTCAAACGGAATCTATACACTATTGTTTTAAGATGGATGTCGACATGCATAGAGATTATCCATATAGGAAAACAAACTAACTAAAGCTATGTATCTAGAGACTATGGGAGAACCAAATGAGTACCTGAAAATGGATCTAGTGAGGTGAAATCATGGGTTGTACAACTGGTCAATTCCCATAACACCCTCTGGTCGTAGAGACCACATAAATAACCATAAGTTGATAGGGATCCACATTGAAATGTAATGGAAAACAAGATAATCATTTGTTGGGAAATATGGACAACATTAATCACATGGGTAGTTAAATTATTGATATATATGAATAATATTATACCATAATTATATGGTGGAAATTAAAATTATCATTGCCATTGGAAAATATAATCATGTTGTGCCAACTCCCTCATCCAAGAGTCCATGGGTAGATTAAGTGTCCCAGTGATCATTAAAGGTCAAGAATTGAACTTAGAAAATAAAATATATTCAAAACAAATTTTCAAGCATGAATATTATACAATTAAATTTAATAATCAATAATTGGAATATCATTTTTTAAAAAAAATGAACTAACCTAATTTTGCAGCACTAGGGATGAAATGAATCAGTTCTATGATATTTATTGAATCGTGAAAAAAGTATACTGAGAATCACTATAAAAAACTAAGAACTAAAGTAAATAGAAATAAATAAATTGAGATTCATTTTTTTAAAGTGGAAAACCACTCTAATGAGGATGATTAAAAAACCATGAGAAATGATTGAAATGTCCACTATGAATTAGACAGTTTATAAGACATATAATACATTAACATGAACTAGAATTAGATAAAATAAAAAAATTTGATAAAACACACCCAGATATGTCACCTTTTCCTCATTGATAATAATTTCATGTGAATACATCAACCTTAAAAGTTCAAAATCAGAAATGCGTTGTCATTACAATACCTAAAATATGTCATTGTGGAACCCAATATGTGATGTTCACTACAGCCTTATGCTCAAAAATATTTTCCACCCATATATATTTAGGAGATGAATTTGTTCTATAACTTATAATTATATACATCCCATTTTGATTAATTTATATTAGTGTTAAGTATTCAATAATATCTTATGCATTGGTTTCAATATTCTAATAAATAAATATAAAAATTTACACCATTTTTAAAACTAAAAACATCCAAATCCACATGCCTCATTTAAAATTTAAAATTTTATCATTATTTTAAAAAATACCCTAGGCTAAAGCTCGATAAACTCTCCTTTAATCCCATTCTAGAAAGATATCTTATCTTAAAAGAACAATTGGAGAGAAAATTGGTTGGTATTACACCGACCATCACCCGCTTTGAAAACATGGGATACCTCTTATTACATTTCACATAAACATGATAACTCCTCTAGTAAAATAAATCCAAATGTTAACGTCATAATGATATCTGTGTCTACTATTACCTACTGAAAAAGAATAAAACCAACACTTTTCTTTCGCATTATAGTGATTTCCACATAATGAATAGTATCTAGAGAAACTAATTTCTCTATCTACATAGCATCCCCTGAGAAATATTTAACTCTCGTAAAATCTCCTTAATTTTTTATTTTAATCCCTTCTTCATCAATGAAAATATTTGAAGAAAAAATATTATGACTAAAACCTAAAAAACCTAACCGGACTTCTTTCAGCTTCAATCATTCCTTGTCGATGTTTATGGTCTTCGACTCATGAATTATGGTTATCTATGCCACAAATATGTTGTATTCATCTTTTAAATTGCATTTTTTAATTCAAAAAACACATTTAAATCCATCCTATAAAGCATGTCATCCATTATGCCTCATGAATATAACATAGACCCTCTAGAAAATTTCCATCTTTCATTTTTTAACAATGTCAATATTTTTTCTTTTTCAAGAGTACACATAAATTACAAATTATGGTGTATATCTAGAACATGTCACACATCCTTCAGTGTCAGTGTACAACCAAAATTTATAGTGATAAAAATGTCACCAACACCAATGACACTTTTAGAAAATTCATCTCCCATCATTAAATATACCAAATAATCATTCTTCATATGATGAAATTAATTTACTCTTTATTGTAATATGGTATGATGTTATTGAATCAATAACCTATTCGTTATACAAATATGAAATGTGAAATTTTTTTTCCAAATAAACTTAAATAACCATTAACCTTTATATAATTTAGATAGGAATCGATGGAATCAGTTTAATTTGTCTTATTTTGTTAAATAATGTTTTTCATTTCCTAGAATTTTCTCTTCACATGACCTAATTTACCTTAATAGAATCACTTCACCTTTATATATTTCTTCAATCGGCCTCTCTGGTTATCATATCCATAATTTATATATAAAATACCAGTATTAACATTGTAATCACCTACCTTAGCCTTTTTAAATGTATCGTTAATCAGTAATGATGTGATCCCATCTTCCAAAATGAGAGTATCATTCCTAAAATTCATGGGGTGGTGATATTTAATATGAATCTAGTAAGAAACCCAAAAGAAGACAGGCTTTGTATTTTTCATAAATTTACAATGGAACGACATTAGTTTTATCATTAATCTGAATCCAACTAAATATATCTCTATCAAATATTTTGTGAACTCATCCTTGTGGTTAACAAGTCTCTGTTCCATTACATTAACAAATGATACAATCATTTTTTCAAATAAAAAATATTTGTGAGATATTTTAATTTCTACTTTCATTTAATTTTGTCCCAAATCTTCATTGGATCTATTATAATCATCACCTCTCATTGTCTATTATCATCCAGATACATTTGTATTATTCGTTTTTCCAACTCTCTCATATACTTTTAATTAAAAATTCCCATAATCTCTGGTTTCTATGATTTTTTTTCATTTCAACAACTATCTTCACATAAAAATAAATATTTTTAACTCAATACTACCAAATAGTAAAATAATTTTACCTATTAACCTTTATTATTTGGTTTAAAATAACTTGATTTGAATCAACCATATACAAATAGTTATAATCATGGATAAATCCCTCTAGTATTAGTTTTTTGGGGGTAATAGATAGATTATAGGATAATTATTCAGCTGATAAAAAATATTGTGAGAATCACCAACAATAAGTTATTAAAAAACCAAATTGAAATAAATAAATTGTGACCTTTATTTTAACATGAATGACCCAATAATGTATAGGATTAAAAAAACATGGGTAACATTGAAATATATACTATGAATTAGAGTGTAAAATATCCATTTAATACTGATAATAAAATTATATTTATATTTTATCAAAATTTATAGATACTCATCACCAGAATGTGCCTTTTTATACTCTTAGATAATCATATTGTGAAAATACACCACTATTGGATGACCAAAATCGAATGCACAATGTCACTATAACACCACAAGTATGTTATTACACATAATAATTTTCATTGCTCAATGTTTCACCATGATCAATGTTTCCCCATGCTCAAAAAACACTTCCACCAATATATATACTAAAGGTATTTTTTCCTATATGTCACCTTCTATCTACCTTAAAAGTTGGTTATTTTATAGGCATGTGAATCCCTATAAAATTTGTTGTACAATGGGACCCAAAATGAAAAAAAGGGGTGAAAATTATCACTATTATTAAACTAGTAATATTCTAAAACCAGGTGAATTATTTTATATATGAGAAATTATATATAAATTTTAAAACACATGGGCTAAAAACCAAACATCCTTAATCTCAACTCTATAACATAACCTTGTTGTGGACATGCCTACCAAAAATTGAATCCAAAAAATAATATCGGCCTGAAAATTGAGGATCATGTATACTAAGCCCATATCCAAATTTTTAGTAAAATCAATCCCACCCATCATGTGAAATCTTTATTACCTATGGAAATGATTAACCAATATTTTTTCATATATGTAATGGTTAAAAATTAGTATAATTATCTTTATAACGGTAGTTCTCTATCTATTGCAAGGGTAGACCAAATTTTATGTAGTTGGCTAAAAGTAACACTTGAATTTTACTAGAATAATAATTGTAATGTGATAAGTACATAGGATATGTAAATGTGGATTTATAAATAAATTTATTATTTTAATTTAATTAATAAAATTAGGAACTCAATGATGTTTCCATAGGATTTATAAAACTATGTAATGATCATCTATTATTTACATAACTCGTGTAAAGGTAATAAGGGGGTTGTGAAGGATACTTACAAGTAACATGCAATGACTCACTCCACTTAATGGTGTTGAGGTGATGAGTAAGGTTACATTGACATTTTAGATACATATATATGTATTTTAATGCACTACATCAATGGAATATGGAAAACATTTGAGCTATATAAACATTAATTAAGATTTTATAGATGATTGGATTTGAATGTGTAGTTAGTGAAGACATGCACATATGTTTGATCTCATGCAGTGAATATAGAGTTTTTCATTTATTTGATCATTGAGGTGATGATGTTGTCGATCTAGCTTAATACATACATTAAATAAAATTAAATAGTTGATCCAATTTGGGATGAAATATGTTCTAGAATTTTTATGTTCTAGTTATGATGCTTGGAATGTTGTTCATAAATAAAAAATAAATACCACAATTCTTATCATGATGCATGAATGTTTTTGAAGAAGGGAAGAAGATACCACCAAAATTATATATATTCATGTTAAATTATTGTGATCACTATGGACAAATAATAATAAATACACCACCATGACATTGTGATTTTTCTATGCTTCTATCAGTGACCATTTTGAATATCTGTTCCACCATTGAGAGACATTGAGTTGAGAAATATCATAGTTTTTCCCATGTAAATTCACTGATTTATGAATATGTGGCGATGTTTTAAATGGATTTATATGTAGCATGATTTTTGGAGATAATGCATCCATGGTTTTTCAAATACCATATGGAATAAATTGTTGAGCATTCCGGGAATTCAATAATAGGTTTAAGTGAAAAAAAATAACTAATATACCTAGATAATCTATAAATAAATAATATGGAGATCCCACAAAAATTTAATTTAATATTTAATATAAAATAATATTAAAAAATAAATCATATAATATTAATGATATTTTTATGAATATATATTTAGGTAGTTATTAAAGAAGATTTTATTACGAATACTAGTAATAAAAATACATTTTGTAAGGGATTTTTGAGTTCTTAATACATTATATTATTGAGGAAAGAGATTGAGTTTAAATTAGGATTCATTGTTCTATTTTTTTCTAAAGTGTTTGAAAAAATTGTGAAAAACAAAATCAATGATGATCTTATAGGAGTTTGGAGACCAAATTTTTTATGAGAAGCTATATAATATCTTGAGGAATAGGTACATGTGTAGGAATTTTAGTTTAGTCATCCCTTGAATGGATATCTATTTAACAATTGGAATATAGGAATTCAAGTGTATAAAAATTCATTTCTATTAGTGCATTAAAGTTGAATAAAATGCTTATAAATAGGGTGTATAACCAGTTTTTGTAGTCTTGTGATTGGGGTGTGTAACTGCTCATTGAAGAATTTTAATTTGGGTGTCAAACTAGTTGTTAATGATTAAAAAACTAGTTTGTAGGCAATTGTGTCAAACATCATAGTGAGGAGTAAATTTTTATGTCAAATATTGTAAACAAGTTATGTTTTGGTCTCTCTTATTATCATTACAAATGAGTTGAGGTTGAGAGATATTATTGACAGGATTGGGAAATTTTAAAGGTTCAATAGGATGAATTTAGAATAATAATAATTTCTAAAAGTAATACACTAATTCATCTCCACCATCACTCAGTGGTCAAATATCCTATGGCACTTCGAAGAACCCAATAATTGAAATTTTCATTAAAAAATAGTAATATGAAATTTAAGGTGTAAGGGTTTTAGTGGGAAATGATATAAAAGTCAACTAGAGAAGATTTTTTTTAGCTACAATGAAAATTACCATTCTAATGGGAGATTGATCACACAATTAATTTGATATAGGTGTGAAACCAATGACATTTGACCTTATAAACGTTTTTTTCATGAAAATTGATATTGAAAATTGGTTAAAAATCATTTTAAATAAGGATTCAATGGACATATAACCAAGCCTTACTCTAGACTAATAATTTGATTATATAATAAAGAAGGGTGGAGAATGTTTAAGTATTACTAATCATTAAATAGTTTTTCAGTACTAGACATATACCTAAATCTAGTAATATAATAGTTTATGCATGAGTTTAAAATTGATGAATAATTCAAAAAGTAGATTTGAAATTTGGTTTCATATATGTAGAAATTATAGAGTATGTTATTGGGAAGAATACAATGAAAACCTATGAGGGGAATTGTGGATACCATATTATTACATTAATATTGATGATTCCACTTGCAAATTTCCATGCTTCTATTAATGTGGTATTTTGGTCTTCACAAATGATGATTGTTTTGGTATTCTTCGATTATATACCAGTGCATAGTAAAGGATAGAATGAACAGCCAGGGAAGGTGTGGGACTTTTTAAAAATTATAGAAGACATTGTACTATTTATAAACCTATAGAAGTGTTATTCTGTAAAGATGACTCTATAATATTTAAGGCATATAATTTCTGTTGAAGGAGTTATGATAGATCCCAATAAAATAGAGTCAGTTAAATTATGTTCTGCATCATAGAATTTGATGGAAGTGAGGTGGTATTAGGGATAATTAGTACATTAAAACGTTATCAATTATTATGGAAATTAATTCAAGACACCTCAAGGTATTGACTAAGAATGAAGTGTTTAAATTTAATCATGAAACTCAATGATAATTTGAAATATTTAATGAAAAAATGACTGCTTCCCCAATTTTATTAATGTTAGATTTAAAATGGATTTTTAGTGGAGTGTGATACCTCTATCATAGGAATTTGAACTGTGTTAACACAAAAGGCAGGGCCTATTTCCTATTTCAGTAAGTCATTATCAGAAACCAACAATGAAAATCAGTATACAGAATAGAGTTAATATATTTTGTGACATAAATTCATCACTAAAAACAACATTTGATGGGAAAAGAGATTTAGGTATACATATATCATTAATGATTTATGAATTACACTAGTAAAAGTGTAGTTTCAATTAATCATCAGTACTGGTTGTATATATTACTCAGATATGATTTAACAGTGATTTACTTTACAGGGAAATTGAATAGTTTCATTGTGTTCTATTGTGGGTGAAACAATGAGAATATTATATGTACATAGTAATATAAGAACCCAATATTTTGGATCATGATGAGTTTAATTCATATTTAATACATGGTTTTACTCAGAAAGTTATTATAGAAGCATTGTAATCTGGTTTTACCACAAATATAGCATTGAAATTCTTAAATTTCTGGTTGTTCTTTAAGAACCAATTGGTCTTTCCCAAGGGATCCAATTCAATTAAAAAACTATTACAACTGTTTTGTCCCTATTTTATCATAATCCTTTAACGATTATGGACAACTGTTTGTAACACATATTGTACACTAGGACCCCACTATAACTAATAACTGCTAAAATTATTACTTACTATAATAGTGATAATCGATGATATAGATAGGCCTCTAAAGAATTGAAAACATGGTAAAAATTGAACTACAATATCTCAGAATTCAGTGATTGAAATGCTATGGATCGATGGATTTCCTTCCACTAGTTTTTATACCATAGTGGAATTACTGTGTGATTGGTGGAATTTTTTCATTGTCACCATTATTATTAAAATATTATATAGTGTTTTATTTTAATATTTTACATGTAAATTCAACTCTTGATTTTATTTAATTGATTTTTCATATTTTTGGGAGTATGAATTTATTCCCAAAACAGATAAATTTTTCGGTGTATTGTTCTTGTTATTATTCTACATTTTATATTATACTCCATTTTACTCTCATTATCTAGATTTTTCATCACTGTTTCTCCATCATTTACAAAAAAACTATTATAACAGATTGAGTTTGAAATATCATTGTTGGATTTATAAAATTTAATAATGGATATGGAATAAGGGAAGGTGAAGATCGGTGCCATAAGTAAACCTAAATTTATTTACTGGGAGACACAAATAAAATAATATCTTTAACCAAAAAAAGGTTCCCTTGTTACATTTAGGAGTGATACCAATGGAGATGGAGAAGATGGAGTGGGAGCAACTAGATCAACAGGTTTTGGGATTTACAGACCATATATTTTCCAAAATGTGAAAATAGAATACTATGAATGGGTTGATAAATGATATAATGAATATGTATGAGAATCATTCTATGTGAGAAAAAGTACAACATTAATTAAAATGTGATTTAAGGGAATATTTTTTCTGATAACTTCAGTGGTGGTAATTATACTATGTAATGTGGTATGTGCTCTGGTATTATTTTCATTATTTATAGAATTTTGGGAATTCACTGTAACTGCCATGAGTACTTCTTCGGGGAATAAAAAATTTGTTTCAAAAAATGTGAATGACATGAAACTCAAGGAGGATTTTCATATAAGATGATTTGGTAGATTCTCTAGTCCTTCACTGAACATGGAAGGAATATAAAGATATGATAAATAAGATAACCTTATAGGATGATACAAATCAATAGTAGAGAGATGATACAAGGAAAATAGGTTTTCTCCTACTTACTGGATTTTTCGAAAGTATGGTCACATCATGAAGGAGTTCATAAAAATATTAATGTCACAGAAACCCAACATAACAAACCTGATAACTAAATAAACTGATTATGTTTTACTTTTGATCATGGATATCTCTATATGGTTTTGGATTTTAGACTCAGGGTAATATTTTCATTCTACAACATAGTAGGGTTTCCTAAAATTTTAATATATGTAAATTTTGGAAATATACATCTTGTTGATGATGAAGCCCTATAAATGTTTAGGAAGGGGGTGTATGGAATAAAACCAATAGTGGGAGGTTTCTTGTTTTTTATAATGTATGAAATATCAATGGATTGAGAAAAAAATATTATTTCTATCTTGTAGATTTATGCTGCTGGTTTTCATACTACATTCATTGGTGGTGCATGGAATATTACTAAATGAGTATTGTCATTCTTCTGAGAGTAAAGAATGAAAAATAAACCATACGATAGATAATTTCATGGACTCTCTTGGTAAGGTAAATTATTTTGGGGATTGACATTTATGTCACTACAAGATTGGAAACATGATGGAGAAGAGGATGAAGGTTTTCATGAAAAATTTAATGCTACAATGTCTAAAGTAAATGGAAGTTATATTGGGTTAAGATTAAATCTTTTGAAAGTAAAAAATGAATCCTTAGTAAATGGAGGTAAAAAACCAAAATACATGAAGATATAGTGTGTGTAGAATGTTTTTTGGGGCCTCAAATAGATTATTCCATTGGAGGGTCACAATATTATTGGACTTTTATTGTTGTATCAACAAATAAGGAATGGGTTTGTTTAAAAAAAGAAAATTTGATTTGTCTAACATGTTTCAGAAGAAGAAAACCACAGTGGGTAATGAGTTGGGATAAAAGATGAAAATATTGAGGTCAAAAAATGGTGTAGATTGTGATGTTAATGAGTTTATGGAATTATATGATAATGATAAAATATAGTGGAAGAGGACTCTTCCAGCTACACCACAATAAAATGCTTTTGCGGGATGTATTATGATGACACTAAATGAAAGAATTCCTAACTGGGGAGAATGGTTTCGAAATGAGGTAATAATATTTCTTTTATGAGTCTTTTGTTCTTTAGAATATGAACATATAAAATATAACACATGGTTTAATCTTGATATTAAGTCCATATCTCATTTTTTGATGGATAAATTGTTGGGGAGTTTGTTATCACTTCTAGGATATTAAGAACAAGAAAATAATCAGAATCCCATGAAAGGTATTTAATAATGTTTTCATGAAAAAATACCATCTTGTAGCTTAATTTGATAATGGTATTACTAAATTAGAGTTCCTAATGAAATCATAGCTTTAGGGTGTAAATGAGTATGTGAAACTTCAACCAATAGAGTCTACTCATAATGTGGAGATAAATATATAAAAATGATGTTGATACATGTGAATATGCATTCACAATCCTTACATTATCTGGTATTGACTAATGGTGGAGAACTAGAATTTTTTTAAGATCCAATCAAGTAGTTTTAGTTGAACAAGTGGTAGTTGACAATGAAAGAGGATATTTCATTATTGCTTGATAACAATACTTGGGATATGATTCCATATACAAAAGGTAATAAATAATTATAGAATAAATGGGTACACATTATAAATAAAGAAATTGATGGTAATAGGATGTATAAGTTAATTATTTTGGTGAATGGGTTTCAATAGAACGAATGTTGGATCATCATTGAAATTTCATCACATATAGTGATGATCACCACCATATAGGTTGTACCTAGTCTTCACTACTAAGGATCGTTCAATGTTAATTTTTACTCTTTATCACTATGTTGGTGCCCAAGGAAATCGAAAATAGTATTTCCACACGTGAGGCTTAATTCCCAAGGAGTAACATGAGTTACATGTGGAGGAAGCGTAAGATGGATGACTACTCCCCCCTAGAGATTTAATTAGTAAAAAACACAACAAGAACATGGATAACGAGGTCATCTGTCAATGAACACCAAGTTGTCTGTGTGGACAACCCATGGAGTTGATTCTACATTCAGATGATGTAGTGATTTAGTATGATCTATAATTCAATGCTTGGATAGAGGATGTTTCCAAAATTATTGGGAGGTCACTTAGGGTGACTCTAAATGAGGACAAATACACCTGGATTGACTGGGAGGTCATGAATCTTTTTGGGGGCTTCAACATTGGGATGATCATTCTCGAGGAGTATATACATGCTTGGGACAATCTAGCCTTTGTATTTAATGATATGAACAGGGATGAACGACACACTTAGGTAACCACTATATCATAGTATTTTTTAGGGAAGTGGATTATGGATGAAATAAATTTCATTTCAGTGAATCTTCTTTATACTATGGTGGTTGATGTTTTTTTCTCATTTTTTCTTTAAAAGGGTTTGAAAGAAACATTAATGAGCAATTATTTAGTTTTTATACAAATAGTGATAATTGTGGTGACGTTATCATCACTAGATAAAATCACAGATAAATGCACACCCCTGTCATTGCTTTTTTAGAGCTGATAAAGATCAAATTTTTATCACTAATAAAAGGAAACTTTAATCTATTCCATTTTAGCGATGATAAAAGGTATATTTCCTTAAAAATTATGTATCATTAAATATGTTTGTAAATTAATATATTAATATATTTATTCTAATATAAATATAATATATTTGATTAAATATGACTTATATAATAATAAAAGTGAATTCAAAAATAATATATAATATATTTGGAGAAATTTTTATTATAAAATTAAAAATAACTAAATATTAATTAATATTTTTATAATTATAATTGATTAATTTTTATTTCAAATAAATTTCAAGACTTTAAAATTTAAAAAAAATTAATGAATGGTCTAAAATACATTGGAAACATGACTTGATCTTCAACCAATAATAATTGTTTAAATGTGTTTTTTTGGGCCCCATCACAAATCAAATCAAATATTCCGAAATATATATATGATATGGTCACATTTTTGGGCATATTCAACATTCTATGGATGTACAAAATTTACAAGAGTCCTCAAAAACGTATTTTTTTATCAGGATGGCATAATTTTTGAATATTTTTATGAAATTCACTCTGGATTGACGGTGTATTTTTGTAATTTTTTGTAGAGACTACATTTTTCTCCTATATTGCAGTAATACAGATATTATAGTGCATAAACATTTATGTTTTTCAAATTTTAGTGTTATTTATATTTACAAGTATACATATTTACGTACATCTACATATAAAAATTCAATATTGAAAATATATTTTTAAAAATATTTACACATTTTTTTAATATATAAACCATTCATATATTTATATTTTTTATTTATTTTAATTAAAATAAACAATTAACCATTTTATTTTCCTTAAAAATGAATTAATATATATAACTATACAAGTGATGTAAATATATAAATATTTGTGTTTCAATATAAATATATATATATAATTGTGTATTATAATATTTTTAAATAAATATGTAAATGTAAATATTGTTGTGTGTATACATGAAATATAAATTTTTAAGTGTGTGTGAAAATATGACTATGTATTTGTCTGTCACTATTATAAAAATACATCATATATAAAAGTATTTTTATAAATATATCATTATCATTAAATATATTATATAAACATATATACTATAAAAAATTATAAATACAATATAAAAAATTTTAAACTAGATTTACAACTATATGTAAATATTTCTACAATAAATATGAAAATATACAATATAAATACATATTTTATATATTTATTTAAAAATAATTATATAAATCTATATAATTATATGAATAAATAATTAAATAATAAATATTTACCTATATATGATTATGTGTATATATAAGACATAAAATATTATACAAATCATGATTGTGTTACGGTAATGGTACTGAGCCATTATGGAAGAGGTGATAGGTATGGTTCAATGCATGGGAAATGATGAAGGGAATGATAAGTACTGATATAGGGGATGGAATGTGATGATAATGGTGGTGGTCTTTAGTAAGGTTGTGGTCTAGGAACACTGGGTGAAAATAGAGTTGAAATGTGGGGTCGGAACACTGATGAAATGGGTGTTGTGTTGAAAAAAAAATTAATTTATTATTTTTTGAATTTTATCATTGTTAAAAAAGGAACTGATAAAGGTGAAAATTGTTGAATAATTTGTTTGTACAAATAATGGTCTTGGGATTTGAAGGGTTCTTGTCCTATCAATAATTTTTTCTCTGAAAAAACCCCATTTCTATTGATTTTAAAGGGGGCATTTAGTATAGATTGTTGTGTGTGTGGATTTCCATCTTTGGAATCTTGATGTAAATACCGAATTCCTTCATTAATATCTAGGGAAGGATATCTATATATAGTATCTAGATGGATATATTTGTCCCGGAACATAATACCTAGTGTTCAAATTCCATAAGAGCTTATTTGGGTTAATGTAGACTCCCAGGCAGTGGAACTACAAGTTTGATGCACTCATAAGAAAAAATTAATACAAATTACCCGGAATGGATCTATGACTCCATAATAACTATGAATGTTCTTTTATATACATAGATATGAATTTGGTAGCAAATAACCGACTTAAATATAAAATATCAACCTCTGTTAATAGTGGAGAAAATATCCATGAGTTTCTCAATTTCAAGGAATCGCCACCTAATAATCTATAACCATCCTAGATGCCAATGATTGATGAGTTCCATTAAAAAATTCTAAATTTATGAGAAAATATATTTCATAGTACAATCCCTATATCATCAATGCACCATTGAATTTACAAATACTAATCATATATCAAAAAATATGAAATATGATAAATATGTATGTTACATATTGTGAAAGAGTGTAGTTATTCTACATATGATAATATAGATTCTGAGAATCATGATATAGAAAATGAAGTGTTATAGTAAATATTATTTCCTGAAGAAATATATAACATTATTCTTATATAATACTTCAAATTATAATTTAACAAGAAATGAGTATTATATATTATCCATTTGGTACTTGTATATTTAAAATTTAGATTTTAGTAACTGTATGATGTTCAGTAAATAGAAACTTTATATTGTATTATATTTATACACATACTTGGTAACATGTGTTAAACAATATTGAAACCTATAATTGAATGATTACATCAAAGGTTGTGATACGGAAAAATGATTGCATGTTTATTGTATAGTGGAAATTCTAATAAAAAATTTGAAACAAAAAATGAAAAATATAGTAGAAATTTTTTTGTTGTATTACCTAAAGAGATTATGTATTTAAAAAATTATGTATTTAAAACTATATAATAGAAAACAAATATAATTAAATAATGTTTAGAAAACCAATTTAGTGAATGTAAGCTAAAAGTTCATCGTAGTAAGAAGCTATATTCAACATTTTAAGATTAATCTTTTTAACATATAATAAATTTATATTTTGGATTAATTGTATTTTAATAATAAAAATTATATTATATTATAAAAAATTAATAAAGGAAAAAAATAAAATATAGAATCAATTTTTAAAAAATCAATGGTATTTGCTATAATATTCATAAAAATATGTAATTAAAATTGTAATTTAAATAGTGGGGTAAAAACCCATTATATCAATAAGAAGTTTCAAAATAATTATATAGAAAAAATATTATAGTGACTAAATGGAATCAAATATCAATACATAAACCAATTATTAGTAGATATCACTTTTCATAACCAATATTGTATATTGAATTGAATTGGAAAATCTTTTAAAAATTGAAAGAGAAATAGTTTTAGATTTTTTTTTGTACTAATTGAAAATATCATGAAGATAGTAATTACCTATGAATAGTTAACAATATCAAGTCTTAGATATTTTATTATAATAAATATTACTAGAGTCTAATATGAAATTACAAGTGAGGTTGATGATGGATTAATAAGTTGGGATGAAGATAAAGGTGTTCTCCTAAAATTTAAGATAATTTATATATAAATATATGAAAAATTATTAAACTATTCATTAATTTAAGTTATTTACACTATATAACCGAATATATAAAATATTAATAATCAATTATAAGATAATTGGTTAACCATAATGTATAAATTAATTTTTTATAGAATAAATCACCATGATTAGAATGATTCAACAAATGGAACGCTAGAATCGAACATCAGTTTCATCCTATACAATCTTGTTGTAAGAAATTCTAAAATATGTACGAAATTATGTGAAAATGATTTAATTGAATATTTTTTTTTATAATTCTGAAATTAATTGGAACACATATTTTTTATAACTTAAAACTATGTTGTTTTTCATGAACTTGTTTCATAAATAATGTGGTGTTTGATGATGATTTTTTATTTAATATAGATATCTTTTGTTTAGAAAAATAATCCATGAGTATGTTGTTTATGGTTACACCTCAGAAAATGATTTAGTTTTTTTATTCCCAATAACAACAAAATAATTATTTGTTCATATAAATAACAACCAAATGTGAAAAAAAACACAACATGTTCATACAATAACAAAAAAAATATGAACCTGTATAAAAATTTTTATTTTTAAAATATTATTTATAATAATGAAAAAATATAAGGCTATACGTTAATGTGAAATATATAATTGTTTAAATAAATACAATGTTGTGTGAATTTTTTTTGAAAAAATATAAACCTGTTTAAAAAAATATCAACTTGTATGAACAAATTAGTTTAAATATAAAAAAAGGGAAAAATATAAACAAATTGGGAAAATATTAACCAATATATTGAATTGTAATCAATTATAAAAAACATATGAATATATACGTTGAAAAATCTAAAAATTTACATTTTTTATGGAAAAAAACATTTTCCTATATGAAAGAAATACCAACAAACTAGAAAAAAATATGAACCTCTAAAAAATCACCCAAATAACATTTCCAACAATACTAAAATGACCTCCTTTTGGGGATACACCATCGGTGGTTTGAATAATGGATCGATATAAGTTAATTCTACAACTGAGACCCCCATAAACTTCTAAAAAACAAACCAAAACATCCTAAAACCAATACACACACTATAATAATAAACAAATACATTGTAAAATAGTGAAAGAACATAAATTGGGGGGGGTATTAAATCCTTAGTTAGTTGATTATGATATATTTAATATCAACTCTTCATATTCGTACTTCAAATCTAATTATAAATTATTTGTTCTGTTAAAATATTATAAAACACACTGAATGTAAATAAAATATGAAAAAATATCACTGATGAAACAAATCCTATCATATCTAAATTTTAATTCTTTATGTAATTTTATTTTATAAAAAAACATTAGTTATAAAATTTTGAACATACCCATATATTTTTCTTCTTGATTAATGAACTATAGTAAAATTTATATTGTAAAATTGAATTTTCCCATTGCATGTGTTTCTATGAATATGAATATAAATGAGAACTATTTTGAAAAAGAATCATATATATATCAATATGGTGAATCAAATATATGTTATAATAAAATGTAAATAGTTTTTTTTATTTTTTCTTGAAATGAAAAACATAAATAATAATAAATATGTATATTGGATTCATGGGTTAAAATAGTTATATAGCAAAGGAATATGAAATATAAATTTTTTATTCATGAGATATGAAAGTGATATTAAAATAAATAATTTAATAAATATGTTTCTTATTTTGATTAAACTATCATAAAAATTGTTGTAGAAGAATCATTTAGTTATGATAGTGATATGGATGAGGAATATTTAGAGTTGGTTTCTGAGACATCCTTTCATGAAGATGAATATTTTTTTCACTCTATAGAAGATTCTAATATTTAGATGGTTAAATGAAATTTATTGATCTAAATTTAATGGATATAAATAATCCCACAACATCCATTATAAAAGAGTAAAAATTTTCACATATTAAAGAGAATAGTCATGAATATGATCAATAATTTTTGGGAAAATAAGAATAAGAATATATATTTGGAAATATGTATTGATCATTTTGACATAACAATCATTTTTTATCTATATTTGGAAAATTTTGAAGGAATAATTCAGGAATTAAAATATATTAATGATTTTTTGTTGTATATGGAGATTCCACATTAGAGGAAGTATCTCGGAATAATATTCTTATGAAACTATAAAATCCATATACTCCTAAAAGGAAAATGTTCTTATTTTAATTATAAAAAAATGTTCAAATTATAAAAAACATCATATATTATAGTCGAAAAAGAAAATATATTATAATAAGAAAAAATCATATCTGAAAATAATTGAAATGAGTTTATAAAATCATATCTGGATAAAATAAAAAGGAGTTATAAAATTTTAAATAATCATACATCATCAACTTTAAGAAGAATAAAAATGTGAATTGAAATTTAGTATGAATGGGATATTGGAAAATAAATGAAAAAGGTAGAGGAGGAGGTGGCCAGTGGAGGTGGTGGTAGTGGAGACGTTTTTGACAAAATATTGATATTGTTTGACAATTTTTGGATTATAATGGTAAATGAGTTTTAATGGACTATGGGCATATAATTATGGATTGGTGGAAATTTATATGAAACATAATGTTGTTTTTCATGAATCCATTGATGGAGAAGTTGTATACATATAAGAAAAAAAATATGAGGATGCAATACACCAGAGATTACGGATTAAGAAGAAGGGACATATAGGTTGTAGAATTTGGGGGAAGAATAATAGTTCTAGAATAGAGACAATATAGATTGTGGGGAGGGATCTGGGGATTTAAAAGATCTAAAGATTAATGAGGGTGTGTGAAGAAGGTAATGTTTAGGGAGGGTTTAGGGGACAAAATCTAGAGGAGGATACATGAGGGGAGATGTGGATCGAGGGGCAGACACATGAAGGGATAATTCTGGTGGAAGAGACATATGGAATTGGAGTCACATCAAATTGTTTAGATAGTGGATGCTTTTTATAAATATATTATATTGTATTATTAAAATCAAAATTATTTACAATATTTTAATTATACTGAACTTTTCATCATTTTTATATAATTTAAAAATATAATTTTTTTTAATTGTATAAAATATTAAATGAAATTAATTATTTAATTATCGTTATTTATTTTTTATAAAATAACCATTAAAATTCCTTTATTCATTCAAATTTATTCATTTTATAATAACTCGAGTAATAAATGTAAAATAACTAATATTATTGTAGAAAAAAATATTTTTTTTTAAAAAAATTAATCCCTTATTTATTTAAAATAAATTATATGGAAAAAATATTAATATTAATGTAGTTATATTTTATATTATATTGAATATATTATGTAAATGTGTTTAAATTTCAATATAAATAATTACTATATTTAAAATATAAATAATATTGATATTTATATATTTTTTATAATAAATTAATTTTTAAAAATAATATTATAATGTTAAAGGATTTCAATAAATTTCGTTTATTTCATTGAAAATATTCTATATAGTTCATGTGTTACCCAACATACTCATTCACATTTATTTCATTAATAATGTATTTCATTCATTTATTTTGAAATTAAATTTATTGGAAAATTGAAATTATATTTTACACATTTGTTCTAAATATTATTGACAAATTATTTAATTATTCTAGAATTCCCCATATTAATTTAAATTTAATTATTTATTAATAATTGATTCTTATACTTAAAATCCAAATACATGTTAAATTGAAAACATAATATCTTTCATAATTTGAAATTATTAACTAAAACAACATAAAAATTATTAGATTGCCCATTCATTTATTATTGTTTTCTTTAAAAAAATATTTACTAATTAAAAATAAAATATATTTGTCTATAATTTAACACATTTATTTAATATTCTGATATTATAATATTTTTTAAATACTTTTGTTTTCATTTTTAGATCAGTTTGTAAACATAATCTTAAAAATATCAAAATACACATTCAACTACTTTAAAATATAAGTAGTATTTCAACACTTCTATTCGCACTACCAAATTCATAATTAATTGACAATATATATATAATTAAAATAATATATATAATCTTAATATATGAATTAATTAAATAAAATTGAAATCCAATCATACAAATTAAGTATAAACATACAATTTTTTTTAAATTGAGTTATAAAGATACACAAAAGTGTATATAAATCCAATCAAATTCAATTTTTATAATGTTCATGAAGACAACAGAAGAAATTTGTTATTAAATTGCTTTATTAAATCATTATAATCCAAATCATTAGTAAAATAACATGGTGTTTAATCATTTTCAGCATATCCCTAATGAAATTTTATTTCATAAAATATAATGTGATCTATATCAAATGTATATAGTTAATCAATGCATAAGAATAGTCAAATATATATATGATAATTCAAATAATATGAATAGTAAATGTAGAAAGGGAATAAGAAATATAAATGAAATTTTTTTCCATGTTTAATAAGAAAATATAATAAGCATAAGAATTGTAAATATATTATTTGGTCTCATTACATTATATTTATTCTTATATTTTTTATAAATATTTTTCAAAACAAAAATGAAATAAGTAAATTAGTATTATAATAATAGGAACTAATATGAAAACATTTATGTGTAAACATATTCTTATATAAATATGACTATATTACATTGTTTTTTATATTCAAACGCATAACCATGGGTATTTTTATATTTTTTATTTTTTATAAAAATATATGATAAGAACTATGTATTATATTAATTTTAGTTGCATATTCATATACATTATCATAATAAGAAAATAAGAATAGGCATAAGAAATGTAATTTTCAAAATTTATATGTATTATATTTTATCAATAGACATAACAAGAAATAAAATAAAATATATTATTGTGTAAAAATTTATATATTTATTTTATTATTTATGTAATTCTATTTTGTATAATAATAATCTAAAAATCAATATTTTTCAAGATATATATATTATATTATTTTAAATTTTGAATGTATTTATATATTTGTATAATCCAAATAGTTGGAATATGATTAATCATATGTTTATGCATAATCATAAACGTATTCGCTTTAAATTCAAAATTTATATTTATTTCATTTCATTAATTGTATTAGGAATATCATGATCATTGACATAAGTATAATCATTCTCTAATACATGAGAAAATCATAACAAAATGAATATGTGGGAAAATTTATATACAAACAAATGGTTAGAAAGGGGATATTAAACAAATCTAAATCTCAAAAAACTGCTACGTATATATTCATGTAGATATTGAAAAAAATATAATCCTAAATAACTAATACATAATAAACGAACACATGTTTAGAAATCATATCTATATAATTAGTAGAGATTCCTAGAAGTCATGCCTATAAGGAACCTTTTTATCACATCTTTTTAGAAAATATTTTATTAATATTAGAATTAGATTAAAATTTATATTATGTATAATTTTTCGTATTGTGAAAAAATCCACATGGATGACTATATTTGCAGTTTCAATGGAATCTTCTTCATAAAAGTAATACAGATAATTATTCTCCAATAAATATTTGATAAAATTAATGTTATATAATTTCATATTGTAACTTAACTCAAAGAACACAAGATTTCAAATTATAATATAATATCATCTTCCATTTTAGAAAAAATACACTTCCATATGTGATTCTATATTTAATACATCATGTGTAATTCTTAAATATAACTTATAATGTATGATTCAGAAAATGTTTTTTTATTAATAAATTAAAATACTAAATTTTTTAAATTTATTTATGAAATTTATATTTTATGGAAGAAATTAATAACTATATTATAATTAAAATGAATCAAAAATTCATGAATTGTTGTTTTGCTTAAAAATATCAATGACGAACATATTTAAAGGTATATTTAACATGAAATAATAATAAAAATATTTGACATTCTCTAAATCAAAATAGAGTTTTTAACAACCATATAAATTCTTATTAAAACAATTTTTATATTCCCAATTCAAAAATATTCCCCCTAAACATTAATAAATTGGTTTTAGGTATGTTGAATTTTAGATCACAATTTTTTAAAAAATTATAAACAATAATCATCATGTTTAATGTTTCCCTCTTAAAAACACTCTATGTCATCAAGATAATTAATAATGGTGTTTTATTTATCTGTATGTAAGTTATAACCCTAGAGGTATTAAACATTATCAAATAGAATTTATTAGAAAAAAATATCTTTCAACTTTTTCATATCATGAAGAAAAAATTCAAAACTGTTGTCCCATGGTGGGTTGATTATTAAATATCAATAAAAAGGGTTTCTAGTGAAATAAATGATTCATTTAGGTTCATCTTTTTCCTGTGAAACCTTATATTTTTCATTGACATTAACGCCTTGGTGTCCCAGTAGTACTATAATACATCGAAGAAAATATATGTTAAAAAAATAACAATAAAAATAAGGATGAAAATTATGTCATGTATAAAAAAACGTAAATTAAAATTAAATTGGATGGATTATGAGTAATTGAATCATGGAATAATAACAAAATGACCAACAACATTTCCATTTCTATCCTCCAATATAGCCACAACCTATGTTTGACACCAAAAAATTTCAAGTGGAATACCAAATCCACAAATCCATTTATTAAAAAAATCATGTGACATATGGGTCAATCATGGCCATGAACCGATTCCTATTATATTAATAATTCTATAGTAATTGAGTGAGTAAGAGAAACAAGAGGTAAAATAATGATATTAAAATGCATAATTTAGTTGAATTAGTTTCACTTTTTAATTAATTGAGTGAGTTTTCTCTCCCCATCAACAAAGAAATTTATACTATGATATATATAATATAACACATATTTGTATCCACCAGTTCCCCTATCATTGAATAAGTATCAAAAATAAAGATTTCCATTTTTCAATAACAATAGATAATGATGTTATTTTTCCATGTCAGTATATATACAATAAATATCAAACAACAGAAGGTTTTAAAATTATTGTTTTATTTATAAGGTTCCCATACCAAAAAAATAACATCCAAAAAATAACCCCACCAAGAAAAAGAATCCTCAATATTCAGTAAGGACTGAAACACAGAAGTGATCAACACCAAAACTAGCCATAAAATAACATAAAGATATGGTAAATACATATTAGTTTTACATATAACATATTATATTAATACTAAAATAAAGAAATATAATATGAAAAATTAGTTCAAATTTGATTCTACTAAAATAAATATATTTTCATATTAAATATTTTAGTATCAATATAAATTTTTATATATGAAAAATGATTATAGCATTTACCACCTATAAATAATTTAATACATGTGTATTTAAAATGTATATACCATAAATATTACTTCTTTCATTTAACTTTTTATTAGAAAAGATAAATGTTTTAAACAACATTGAATAATTATTAAAATATATATATATAATTTTCAATTGAAATCGTTTATAAAACAAACCTAGTATCACTTATAACTTATGATAAAAGGAAATTTATATTGACTCGTAGATTTTTTAAAATTAAATTCTAAATGTTTATGCTTTGGAATTCAATATCAACTATTATATTTTCCAAAAATGAAATGAAGGTAATTTAGCTTTCATAAACATAAGTGATTAAAATATAATGTAATATTATGTTTGTTTTAAAATTTTTTTAACTGAATAAAAATATGGATACATAAAATAGAATTTATAATATTATAATTTAGATTATTTATATAAAATAGTCTTCTATACTATTAAAACATAAGTATTCTTAATTGTTTTAGTAATAGGAGAGTCTTAGGAGAATGTATACCTGGTTAGTATATTTTTTTCATTATCAAAATTAGAAAGGAAAAAACAAAAACATAAGAAATTGGAATCATTCAAAAAATAACAGACAATGAAAAGTTATAATAAAATAATTGTAATATGATGAATTTTTAGATATTATAGAATAAAAAAAATAATGTAAATTAAATCAATGTAACGTTTAGTGGAAATAGTTATAGGGGTATCATAAATATCCTTGAGTGTATAAAATACCTTGATATCAATTTTGTTTATATTTTCTAATAATAAATCATTCAGGAAAAGTACTAAATTTTTAAGAGTACATTATATAAATATATAGTAATTATTTTTCTGGTTATCTGATAATAGTTTAATAAAAAAAATTAAGGAATATAGAAGGTGGTAGCTATGAAAAAATAATTAATTAATATATTCACTAATTATCTATATTTGGACAAAGTAAGGAATAATTTTATTATACATCATTTGGGGAACATAGTAAATTCACATGCCATGGATATACCTTGGCATATAGGATTCGTTTCCTCACTGTATGATATAATTATGTGTTCCTTGTGTGATATAATTGTTATTCAATTAATGTTTCAGGTGGGACGTTGTAAATAAATGGTTGAAATCAAACGGATTCCACACTTCAATTTATAAATTTTATGGGACCATATAAATTTGAAGTGGAGATCCATATATTTCATCCATTTTCAGAAAATATGATATATAAATGAGAATGAACATAAATGAGAGATAATTATAAATGACATGGTCACCATTATATAGGGATTACAATTTTTATTTTGAGGATTTTTTTACCAAAGAAATTTCAATTGAATCACTATATACACCGACATCAGACATGAGATAATGATCTTGAACTAGACTAGCCAATATAAGGGGTATTAGGTTGTGACTATGGTGTTCATTACGATCTTTCCTATTCCCAGCCCTATATTTAAGTGTTGGAAGAGGGGTGTGACATGGTTACTGGAATTCTTGTACGAATCCTATGATTATATCTATTATCTAGTTTTTACTGAATCATTTTCGAGGATTGTGGTTGGAATTTGTTGGTATATTCCATCATGATTCCCTCTATTTGTTCCTTAGGAGGGTGGCAATGTAGATGCTCCAAAGGTGGTAGAGCTTGAGCTTCAAGTTGAACCTCTGGTAGTTTAACCCATGGAACCACCTTTTGTTCCTTATATGGTTTTTGATTCCCAGATCTAATAGGGATTCATACACTTTATGCGTATTGTTCAAAGACACCCACTACCTAATTTGACCATGGAATAGTTGAACAATGTGTTCTAGAAGTAGGATCTACCAAATTTCAACGGTTGGTTGTCCAAAATAAACTAATATATGGCTTGATTCTGTATTTTCAATATTTCTGAACATAGAGACTCTTCTTGAGTGGAGAGTGAAGATAATGAGTTATAAAACTCAGGGAACTTCCATATGTGGTAGGGATGTCTTGAACTAAGAATATCAGAATATGGATATGGTTATGAGTGATTTATAATCCATATTTTATGATTACATCATTTATAATAATATTAGAGCTTAATGGGCCACTACGTTTATGTTTCTTATGTAGAGTACTATGATATTTATAGAGTATTCTGCTCGCATTACAAAGCATCAGCACTTTGTGCCATTTTATTTTAATGGTGATCCTTTTAGTAAGAAATTCTCTAAGGAAGGTATCAAGAATGACATTTTATAAAAGTCGATAATTTTTTTGTTGAATAACATAAATGAGATAATGAATCATGTGATTATTACTGAATGTAACCTAAGGGAAGTTAGGGTCTAGATAAATGTTGTGTGGATTCTTAAACTAGTGTTTCCTATCCTAGTATCTAGAAGTGGTGATTTGAGACATATCATGAGGTAATATAGTCCATAGCATGTGTATTGGTAGTTACATCTTCTATCATCATTGTGGGATGTTGGGACACATGAAGATCTAGAGTTATAGAGACCCATTCTAATGACAATATAGAGGAAATATTGTCCATCTATAGTGGTTCTACATGACCATTCCTCTGGAAGGAAATATGAGTGTGTTAACACCAACTATATGTTATGCTGTAGAATTCACAACTCTATGTTAGGTATAATGCTTGTGTACTACCTATTGTTCAAGCAGAGGTGGTGTTTGTGGCTTTGGGATTTGAACATCAGTTTCACAGTGATAGTAGAGTTGGCCTACTCAAGGTAGTAAGGTTATTTCTTAAGGTCATTGTTCATTAAAGATATATTTATAATAGAAAATACCTGAGGAGAATATCATCAGGCCATATATAGTGTTATTTACTATCTTAGTATCTTATACTCAAGTATATAACATTTTTTATATAGGTGCTTCACACACATTCATATTTGTACCTATTTTTTAATTCATTTGGCTTTATGAATATTTTTTTACTGTGTTATGACACTCGATAATCCATCAGGGATTTGATCAAAAAATGTATGCCAGAGTAGGGAGTTCCTCGTTGATATAGGTGTGTGTCACTTTTTATGTAATCTCTTTATCCTCAAGATGATATGGTTTGATGTTATACATAGAATGGATTTAATGGTTTATTATCATTCCATTGTTGATTTCTATCATTATAGGGTATCCTAAAATTCATATTTTGGAGGTTGGTATATCCAAATGGGTGAGTGGGATATTGATGAAGTTAGAGTTGGTCCTGAGCGTTTTGAGTTGTGTGGGAGAAATCCAATATTTCTATCCTTTATCGGAATGATCAAGGAATTAAAAAAGAAAATTTTAATTTATTAGTTGATAATTTAGTTATGTCTATGTGGAAAAAAAATTTGGTATACCTTTATAGTGATAAGTGTATTTTCTTTAATGATCTGGTTCAATGATCTACACCAATATTCATTATTTCTTGGAGGACGGCCACTACAGAGCTACGTGATCCTATGAAAAATAAGGTAGACTTATAAGAAAGGGGTTAATATAACCCAAAACTTCTCTGTTGGATTCTCTAGTTCTATTCACTAATTAGGTAGAAATAACCCTCTATCTATATTTGTATTATTGATAATTGATCCAGCTTATGGTTGAGTATTGATATATGCTACCTTAAATAAAATACATCTTTGACTATCTATGAGGATCTCAGGTTTGGTAAAAAAAATTAATTGTGGTCAGGTTATAATTATGTAAAATTCATACCTAGACATATACCTCATGAAAAATTTCACAGTAGGTATGTCCTTTATCAGTATCTATTAATGTAATTTGGTCTCATGAACACACCACTAGTTTTTAGGGGAACTGATGAACCGATTTTTCCATCCACATATAGTCTCATTTGTGGTGATTTTTTTGGATGAAATGTTAGGTTATTCTAAACTATAAAAGATCATTCCAAAAATCTAGACATCAATTTTAATACTCATATATAGAAAATATTGTACTCCCATGTCACAAAATTTTAGTTTTGGATAGATAAAGACTGCTTCTTTGGTCATAACATCTCATAGATAAGGGTATATATGGACTGGGAGAAGGTGAATGTTGTGGTTTGTGTGGATTTCCTAAGAATTTCAATGATATCCAAAGTTTATTGGGTTTCGATATTTATTATTGGAACTTCACACAAGATATTCTTTGACTATATATTCCACTAATATTATTGACCAATAATGGGTGAAATTTGTATGGTCTTACTCATGTGAAAAAGACATTCCATAGATAATGGAATGGTTGACTTCAATGTTGATCATAATTATTCTAGAGATTGTAAGATGTTGTACAGTTTAATGTGATGAATCAGGCAATAGGCTAAGAGATTTATTTATTTATAGGGGTAGCTTCTTTTCTTAATGTTCTCACACGTTGAGACCTCGTGATTGGTATTATCTGATGCATGAATTCAAATTACCATTAGTTTTAGATGCCTTTTATTATTGTATTTTTATTTGTTGGGAGTAATTTTTGGTGTATTAATACCAAAAAATCCACTAGTATATTTTTAAACATCATGAAATGAACCATCTGTAGTGAATATGGGTTTAGTATCTCCAGTCATTAAATTTTGAGCTCGATATACACCTGGTAATTTAAATGTAGTAGTTAACACTCAAAGTCTGGGGACTCAGTCATTGGTGTTTTAGGAGGAAATTAGTGAATTAAAATAGATGGGATTGATCTATGATGTTCACCTAGTAAGGAATTATAGTCATGGTAATATTTTTCTTTCATTAATTGTAGTTACTATCAATCTTATAGATAACATGAGTATGATACAATAGTCATATTATGAGGGATTAGTCATAAGGGAGAGTATGGTGGGTTGGGACCCACCTACTTGTAGGACCAATGGGGGGGAATAAATTATATGTATTCATGGATATTAATATGTTGTATAAAATATCTGATAGGAGAATATTTGGGAATTCTATGCCTCATCTTGGGTAGTACATCCTAGTGTAACCAAGATGTATCCTGATTTAAGGCGGCTTTGCTAGTGGACTCGTATGAAATGGGAAATGGCTTGTTTTTTGACTAGTTTTTCAATATATAAATAGTTTAAGGTGGACCTAAAGTGACCTTCTTATATCTTACATCTGTTACCCATTCCTGAGTGGAAATGGGACAAATTTTTATGGATTTTGTGACCAGGTTTCTGAGTCCACCATCAGGTAGTGATATTGTATGGGTTGTTATGGACAAGATAATAAAGGTCTCCTATTCTCATCCTCTCATGGATGCCTCATTAGTATATGATATTGGGATACTATATAATCCTGATATTGGGCTCCTTCACATGGTTCCCCGTACAATTGTATCAATTTTTAGTTATGGTGTTTCAAAATTGAAGCCTAAAATAAAATTTATCCCAAAATTGAGGAACTATTGGAATAATCCTTTATCCAATTTTTCTTTTGTAAATGAATAATAATGGTTAAAATTATTATAAGTATATATTCATAGTAATTCCTCCATCTACATAATGGCCAAAACAAAAAAATTGATACTGATATATTCCATTGTTTATCATATGGTACGTCATATATTCATATAGATATAGAGAGTTTTTAAAAAGATTTATATGTAGCACAAGATGAAGAGAAAATGGAGTAAAAGTTATTCAAATATCATGTTACAATAATTTTTCATCTATTCATTGATTTTATTAAATGGTTTAAATAAAGAAAATAATAGATCCACTAGGAGATTTTATGACTCAATAAGAATAAGGGTAACTTTCAGAGATTTCATGAATATTGAATGGAAAATAATCTCTTACAAAAACTAAGAATAATATTCAAGATATTATTATTAATATATATTTTCTCTTGTATCAATGTTGATTTAATTGAGAATATTTAGGACATACATCATGTGAGAATTAGTGGGAACTCATTACATCAAAAAATCAAGGAAATAGGTGTATTTGAAACAATGATCTATTATTCTCGTAAGAACCTAAGTATATGTTAAAATTGAGAAGAATCGGGTCACCTATATTCTGTTAGGTGCTTCAAGAAAAAATTAATTATCTTGAGTAACTATTGAATATCTTGATGAATATGTACATGTGAGAGCCTATTGATCAAGTATTAGAATGACAGGAGATCTATTTGAATAGTGGAATAGATTAATCCTGGATTATAAATTGTTTTTTTCAAAAAGGGTATTAAATTTGAAGAAGAAGGATATTATTGGGGTTTTTAATTATTTATAAATGTATTCTAACTAGGGTGGCTATCTAATCATTCAAAAAATTTAATTGGGGTCTATAAACAATTGATGGAGAATTTTAACTAGAATTTCTAACAACTTATTTCTAAAAGGTATTTTCTTGGTTTTGGAAATTTTATTTTTGAACCTTGTAAATAAAATGCGAAGATTTGTCTATTATAATCCCCTCATATGAGGTGAGGCTATGAGATATTATTAATAGGATAAATTAAATTTATATTTTAAAGGGGATTATTTTTTATAAAAAGGGGTTGTAAAATTAGTCTATTGTTTCACCCCACCCCCATTGGTCCTCAAACCTTTGAAAATTCATTAATTGAAAATAAAACTCCAAGTGATTTATATTAATATTTAGGAATAGTATAATTAATGGTGTATGGGTTATAGTGGTTGATGGTACAAAAGTTGACAGCAAAAATATTTTTCTAGGAATCTCGGTAATTACCATTGAAGAAAGGGACTAATCATATAATAAATTTGAAATAAGGGGTGGATCTCGTAAACATTTGACCAAAAAAACTTGTTTATTTTTATGATGAATGAGACTGAAAAAGATGTTAAAGAGATTTTATTATAGGTTTTCATCACCCACAACCCATAGATTAGCCCAATAATTTGAGTAATGAAGACAGATGGAGAGTTTATAATGTGCATTGATTATTAAGAATCAAGTAGTTTGTGATGCTAGAAAAATAAATTACTCTTGTAATATAATATCTAGTGGATGTGTTTCATAATGAAAAATACATAAAAATGGTGTATTTGAAATCTGGTTTGCACATGGAACATAGGAATGTTTATGATATTGTAAATACTACGTTCAAAATCAATTAGCTACATTAATAATACCTTTTTATGCCTTTTAGTTTGAAGAATGCACCTGTGACATTCTAGGATACTAGTAATTAGGTATCTTGGACTTTGATAATGAATAGTTTTTGGTTATTCTTCAATGATGTACCAATGTATAGTAAGGAATATATTTAAAACTTATACAATGTGTTATAACATCTATAAATTTTGATACCAATTTTATTGATTATAAAGAAGAAGAAGATTAATTTCACCAGGAGGTCAATAGAGTATTTTGCACAAATAATTTTATGTGAAAGAGTTATGTTGGATCCCAAAATATGAGAGGTGGTTAAATTTATTCATGATCCAAATAATTTGAAGGTAATGAGGTTCTATTTGGGATAATTGAATACATAAAAAATTTTACAAGGATTACAGAAATATTAAATTACCACCCATAGTCTTGACTAACTTTTGTGGGGTTAAATATACACATGAAAGTAAAAAATATATATTTGACATGAATAATAACACTAAAAAGATTTAAATTTTATTTCCCAACACACTTTTGGGGAAATATGGGAATCCATAAAAGTAAAAATTCAAAATCCTTAGATGTTGAAAAGAATCACAACGTCAAAATTAATGAGACTAAAAATATTTGAGTTTCATACCCAATATAACTGACAAAGAAAAGTCTTGACCTTTGTATTTGGGTCATCATAGAAAAGTTCATAAATGTGATTGGAAATCATTTCCCATATTTGGATGTACTCCTCCACATTAATCATTCCTTTTTGATGTCTCATAGTAAAAGCAGGTCCTGTTTTTAGATGTAGTCATTTGGTTATATGTTGTTATCACCTAAACTTTCCCCCTCTATAATTATGGCTAATTCCACCTCTAACACCATGATATTTATGGACTATCCCTAAATTTCATAATTTTATTAAATAAGTATCTATATATGGTACAATCGATTTTCATATTCCACCATCCCAAATCTATCCCCTGCTCTTGTTTTAAAGAATCACTACTCTCAATTATTTTTTCCTATTTTATAAACCTTAACCTTATTTAAATTTTAAACATGGGTCATTGTTCCATTAGTTATAACCAACTCCTTATTATACAATCTTTTTTCTATCAGCTTTAGTAGCTGAGAATGGTCAATATAGTCGTTGGTTTACATCATGTGAACTAAAATACATCCCCTAGCATCGTAGTTACCCTGTAATACCTTCTTTATTGATGGAATATAATGAAACATGAATTGATTTCCCTCCACAATATCCATATAGTTATGGTTAATGATCTCTTCCTCATAATAATCCTCAAATAAAAAAGGTGTATGTATTTTCATTTGAACATGGATCACTTACTCCTGGACCAGGTATAGTTCAAGATCTTGACCTTCCTCATTGACCCCATAGAATAGATAATGTATCTTTATGGATAGTTTTCTTCTTGAATTAACTCTAATATTCTATTCCTCCTCATACATGTGTGACTCTGAGGACCCACGCCGCTTACCTACATTTGAAACACCATTATTCAGACCTTGGTTCACCACTGTAGGAGGATTCCAAAATGATACAATAAAATCCCATCATTGGTTCCCTTATATATGTAGATGAAACGATTCATGGAGACAATAATGCTCGCTACCACCATTGTCATAGAAGGATAATTCACCCTTAACTGTGGACCATCCATATTATTACATATATGTGTTAATATATCAGGGACCCTTAGTTCAAAAAAATTGGGTTCATAAATTTGATATGTCTTGTATAGAATAGGATCCATATTATAAAACATGCCCTTTATCGATCTAATGGAAACCATAAGTTGATAAAGGAGGGTGACCCAGGCCCTTTTATTCAATTGCAACCCCCTATGTTCCAGAATCCAATATTACCTCCTCTGTTGTATGTTATTTTCCATAATGGTGTTTCTATTTGATATGATTATCATTATTATAAACTATAACCAAGTGACCTATCCACATGCAGTATTCATGTTGATCTGTCCATGATTGGAAGAAAACTTCTTGTTTCCACCAAAATAATTCTCTAACTATTATACAGACCCTATCCACTAGTGCCTTAGAATCATCTATCTCCAAAAAATTTCAGGAGTAAATAGTGTGGATCATGGAATCAGTTCTACTATCCTATCATAAGTAATGACCTATAAGGTTTTTGAGTAGCTGGAAAATAGAAGGGGATTGAAAGGGATGAGTTAGATTAGGGAAAATTACCCATTAATCAATAGATAGAGAATCTTGATTCAAATGTAAATAAAAGGTCCACTAAATAGGAAATAAGAATCAATTGTTTCATTTTCAAGGATCATTGGACCATGAAATAATCATATCATCCATCGATTGAAATGTGAACATATTATTCCTTTTGTAATGAATCCCCACAACCTTCTTATCTTGTAAACCATAAGATCAAAAAATATGACCAAACACAAAATCTAATGGTTGCTGATGATGTAAAAAAGACACAAAGTTCTGGTTAAGGAAATCTAAATTATGAATGAACATCAATTTTGAGATTAGAATGTATGAGATCCTTGGAATGGATCAATGAATTTTAAGAAAACTCGGATCTCTACAAATGTCAGAAGAAAATCGGTATTGGAGAAAGGGAGAATGGATTATAGAAATTTCATGATAGGGAGTGGGAGGAGAGAACCCTAACTATAAAAATAGAAGGGGGATCCACGATATCAACCATAGAGTCCTAGTATATCAATGGGACATAGAGAGGAGGGGAAGAGTCATCTGGTCAAAATATCTTCCCCACATAATTAAAACCTGAATACTACCACATTTTTATGCATGTTAGATTTTTCAAGGGATTATTAGTTATGTTTGATGCCGATAGTTTAGGAGTTTGATCTATGTTTACATTGTCAAGGAGGTATATTTTTCTTATTTCATTATGGTTTTAACTGATAAAAACATTGAAAATCAATATTGAAAAATTATATTATAGATTCAGTGCTCAAAATGTAGAACCAAAAATTGTATTTTATGGTATGGAAGTTTCAGGTATACATAGTTCATTAAATAATTATACGTCTTCTTAGTAAATTGGTTGTTTCAATTGATCATAAATGTTATTAGGATAAGTTATGAGGATAGGATTTTATATTTATTTACAATAATGGTAAATTTAATTAGGTCGAGGATGTTCTTTTGGTTGTGAAACTTGGAGGATATTATATATACATATCAATTTAGGAACGCAATAAAGAGAATATTGATTTGTTGAAAATGGGTTAATGAATGATCTGAGTCGTAAAGAAATTATATATAGGTTACCATGTGATAGTACCATAAATTCAAGATTTTCATTATAATGAATTATATTAATTCAAAAATTGAATGACATTGATAAGAACTGAATGGAATTTTCAAAAGGATCAAATTTTAGTCAAACTATTTGACAATATTATTTGAACTTTTGTATATAATACATGGATAAATTTGTTCCAACTATTACTGGGCCATACATCACATAAGGCTTTAACATTGACTAGAAATTACAGAAATGTTAGCTCACTATTATAGAGAAGACCCTTGAAAAAAATAGGGATTCGTAGTAGTGAAAACATTGTTAACAAAGATCTATAATGTCTTGGTCTTTGGTGATGGGAGTATTGTAGCTCAATGGGATTATTATAACAAATTTCTATAGCACAATGGAATTTCTATTCATTGGGTGTAACATTTGTAAAATCTTCTTTCTTATCTCTATTCAATATAGGTTTTTATTATGAGAAATTAAATTTTAATTTTATATACTGATCTAGGTAATGTGATTTTTCAACTCTATGACCACAGGTCTTTAATCTCTAATCATGTAAATTATTATGTACTACGTTCTTTTTCTTCTTATTAGTTTTATATTTATCTCACTTTTGGTCTCATTTAGGGAGTCATTCGTTATAATTTCTCTATATTTTACATAGTAACTGCTATCAAAGGTTTAGTTTAAATTATAATGGTAGGATTTTTGGAATTGAAAAATAGATATGAAATAAGGCATGGTGATGATCAAATTCTTCAATAGAACTAACATTATTTTGCAGAGGATTATTATCAAAGAATATATTGATAGTAAAAAATTTCAATTATTTTTTCTAGGTGAGAAACCAATGTAAATGGAGAATATCGATCGGGAGACACTATATCTATAGAATCTATGGTTGAGTACCTTAATTTATACAAAACATTTTGTTTAGAATTAGATAGATGAAGAAGAAAGATAGGTTGATGAAAAATATTTTGAATGTATATGAGAAGCATTATGAATAAATCATATTTTACATTAAATCTAATGATGATTTAATAAAATATAGTTTCTAAACACATAAAAGTACTCAACACCATCACAATTCTTTTTTCATTAGTGGGAATTATGTTGGATGAGGAGGAATGGGATCTTGTTTTATGATTTACATTACCTAACAATTGTGAATCCACTATAACAGTAGTGATTAGTTCCTTAAGGAAAAAATTTTGATTCGAAATGATGTGTCAAAAATGATTCTCAATAAAGAAATTATTAAGATATAATTTTAAATATTCTTTCGTTCTTATCCAAAATTTGAAAGAATAGGTAATAAATTCATCAAAATAATCATATAGGTTGATCAAAATCAAGATTAAAGAGTCGTAACATGAAAAATGATTATAATACTACGAGTTAGATTTTGGGGAAGAAAAATACATCAATAATGTGTGAACATAAAAATGGGAGTGGCATAAAAAAATATAGAATACATGAAAACTGATGAAATCGTGGATGTGTTACTGATGAGCATTTGTAGCACTATAGAGTAATGTATTTTAAACACATGGGAATCATTTCATTCTAAATTGTAAAGAATTTCCTAAAAAATTATGTTTCTTGAAATTTTGTAAATGTATATCTCATTAGTGGTGAACCCTTTTAGATTGACGGGAATGATGTTGTAAATATTAAAACCAATAGTGATATTTTTTTGGTTTTGGGAAATTTTATGTACATCCTAAGACTGAGAAAAAATATTATTTCTATCAAGAAGCTTGATGATGATGGTTTTAGTACCACATTTTATGGTTTTTAATGGATAATTACCAAATGATAAGAGCTCAATATTTAAATATTTTTTAACTACTATTTGAACATACAACATTAAATAATGAAATCTTAAAAAAAATATGATATTTGTGACTTTTTGTGTTTTTAACATAATTTTTAAATGGATTAAAATGATGATTTGTTTAAATATATCAATTTATTTAAATATAGAATCCTTCCATATAAAAAAAATTAATGTTCATAGTGTAATGTTAATATATTTTTTTATTTTGGGATTGAAAATTTTCAAGGGATTTAAGTTAATTTTATCTTTAATTGATTTTTTAATTTTTGAATTAAATAAATAAATTGAAATTCAAATTGAAATTTCAATTGAGTGACATTGTTTTTTAAATGGAAAATTAAATTATAGTGAGAATATTTAATGATACAAATATATTGTTTTATATTAATAATTTAATGAAAGATAAATCTATTATACATTCTATAGGATGTTACATTTGGTACATATGGTTCCTCCAAAACATGCATCTCCTACATGTCCAACCCTCCCATAATTATGCTCCCATTTCCTATTAAATTCATCCCCACCCTCAACCCGGACTCCCTTAACCCCCTACACTCCACCCCCAAACCCATTTTGGTATCCCCTTCCTCCTACCATCTCCCTCCATATCCTCTTACTTCATCACCTCCACCTCTACCTTGGTATCTAACTATTCCTCCTCTTATGCCTCTGTATCTATCCTAGTAGTATGTTTAATGATCAATCATAATCTCCCTCCCAATCATCACCTTCCTCCACTCATCTGATTCAACCACTCTCTCCCTATGCGGAGAATATTCCATCCATAGTAAATACTACCATGATTATAATAGTCCATTCTTAAACCTCACATTTTATTCCATCATGTTCATCCATCCTCATGAATAGTATAATCTACATCAAAATACCCTAGAAAGGGTTCACCATCCAACCAAATCATCTACCATATAAATCATCATATTAAACATAGAACATATGTTTTTTAGTACATATTACTTTTGATATTTTATTTAATTTATATAGACTTATCCATTAAATATTATATATCATTCTTCTATTCATATCATTCCATTAGGTATCCAGTTATTCCATCCCTATAGAAAAACCATACCACAAAATCATAATGCATTTAGATTGTTTTCCATAAAATCATTCCTTTCTCCGTTGGTTTATATCTACCTTTATCTTCAGATTCTATTTGAGATTTATATTACTTCAAATTCATCCAGTATGTTATATTATAATATTGTAACACCTATTACACATTATTTCTTCTATATGTTATGCTTAGACATTTCAATTACTGTAATTTTCAATTTCATATTTTAATAATACTAATTTATTTATGATTTTCTAATAATTATTTTTCTAAAATTTACTCATGGAATCCAATATATTATTTACATTTTCCAAATTGTCATTTAATTGGTTTCATACTTTCTATCATTTTTTATAACATTAATTGTTTACTATGTCTACTATTGTAGTGAAATACTCATTCAAAAAATTTATTCCTATGAGTGATATTATTTGTGGTATATTATTATTATTATTATTATTATTATAAGTTTTGTTATTTTTGTGTGTATAAATTATAAAATATTCATTATATTTATTATATTCATTCTACTATCTATGTATTTACATCCTAAACTAGCCATAATTATTAAAATAATGAATCAATACCAAAGATTGCAGCTACACAGATAATGACATTTTTTTAAAATGTTTCATATATGGGACTTACATTTCTATTTACTTATTTCTTTCCACATATAGTGTATTGGAAATGTTAATTATAGAAAAACACTAATCGAGCATCCTTATTCAATAATCAATTTCCTTTAGACTATTTACAAATTCATCACTTTTGTTTCCAAACAATATTTTATATAGTATTCATCAGGAATTACACAATTTACTGACTCCTATTTCTATAATAATTTATAAAATTCATTTGGTATGTTATATTACAGAGATGAAATTACAATTAAACATTATTCCTTCAATATGTTATGGTTCATATTTTATGTAACTAAAATTTGTTGTTTTATATTATAAATTTACTTATTTGTTTACAATTTATAATTTTTATTTTAATATACGGTATTCTATGGATTTTTCTTTATGATTTTTTATATCCAGGGTCTCATTAAATTATATTCATATTTTCTAATATAGTGTAGAATATTAATTGTTCACTATATTTTCTATTTTAGTGAAAGGCTCTACAATACAATTTCATGACTCCAGTATGAGAGTTTATATGATGTATATTACATTTTATGCCTGATAAGTAAATTTTATTTTTATATGTATTTATTATATAAAATTATATTTATATTTATTATTTAAATTATGGATATATATTAACTTTAACAACTCCCCATATTTATTAAAATAAATATATCAATAACAAAATTTTCATTTACATTGATTATTCTATTTTTTTCAAACGGTTCAATATTTTTCATTTACATATCTAGTTACTTATTTTTCTATAATGGAGTACACTATATTATATATTATTATTTCTATCATGGGTAAAAATATAATTCCCTAGAATTGACATCTATTTAATCTACTAAATGGTATACATTAAATCCTCTATTTCTATTTAATACTCTATTTAATACACTATAATTTCAATCTATATTGAATATTCTAAATAATTTATATAATATGATACTCTGAAATTATATTATATTTAATTATTTCGCTATAATCCTCTATAATATAGATCAATATTTTGCACTATATATTATTTTTTACTATTAACTTTTTTTGGGATTAATTTCTTATTTATTTTTCAATCTATATTGAATCAGGTAAACATTTAATCCTCTATAAATGTTTATTTTTGTTTTTGATATATTAAATAATCATAATGTTTTTTAATTATACATGAATTATGATATTATATTTTTTCAAATCATCAAATTATGAAGATCGTGTGCAAAAATATCCATCTTTCAGGGTTATAATAATGTCAATTCTTGACATCTTGCTTCACCTTCCTATCATTCATGCTACACTTTATATTAATTTTCATTACATTGCAATTTTTTATTATTTAAAATGCTTACTTTTACATTACTCATAATCCATTTTATCCCACTGTTTAATTTGATTGAATATTTTAATTCACAATGTTTTCTTTATTGTTTCAGGAGATCATATATTAATGTCACAATGAAATTTTAATCTTGAAGTTGTTGAAGATAATGTAACTGAACTTTTAATACTCCTAGTCATGTTTTTTATTCTTACATTTTTTTTAATTTTTTTATAACATCTAGTTAAAAATATTTTCATGCAAATTTTGGAATACTTGTGTAATCCTCATAATCATTTTATTTTATATTTTCTTACCCTTTTCATCATGAATTCAATGAATCATTTTTTTAGGAGATTTGAGATATTGGGGAATGTTCATGTGTCCCTAAAATAATATTATTAATGATGACATTGTAATATTTTTTCCCAAATTAGAATAATTTTGTTATTTCCTTCCATCTCTATTATTTTATTTTATTTTTGAATAACATAGTAAGTGTATTATGATATTAATATGGTCATCCTTGTTTTTATTTTCACGATGATTCTACAACGATGTTGTTTAATTCATCTATTCTTTCACATGAAAGTATTAAAAAATCATTATATTTTCTTAACAATTTAAAATTTTATATTTTAATATTTTATTACATTTATAATATTACAACATAAATAATTTTCACTTTATTATAATGAATTTTTCAGCTTTATATTTTGTTTAATTTTTTCAAAATATCATTTTTCTTCATCGATATGAATCAATCGTTTGAAAAGTACTATATATCTAAAAAATGAAGCATTCTATAAAATTGAAACATACTATAACATTGACAATTTCATGATATTGAGGAGAAAACATTTCATAGTGGTTTATCTTGGTAGAAATTTATAATGAGGAAGAAATGAAAAAATATGTTTCCTCTCTTGATGGAATTATTATAGCATTGGTCCATTATAATTTATGTGGTCAAGATTTTATAGCTTCACCTGGATTCACTAGTATATTTTATGGCTTCAATTTTGGTAGATTTTAATTAATGGGGTGTGATTTCTTTTACTCACTCAAATTCATTCTCTAAAAATGTATTAAATGTAAATAAACACCACCTAAACAAATATGCTTATAATGATAATGTTTTGTGTGAAAACACTTATGCCCTCTCCTAGATTTTGGTGGTGATTTTTAATACATGGTGTTAGAGGCGGTTCCTTGTAAAAAAATGTGACATTCAAAATATTATTATGTTTTTTTTTGAAATTTTAGTTTAATGAATTCTAAGAATAACAAATTTTTTCTTAAGTGGATGAATTGTGACATTTTCATCCATGTTTGGGAGTTTTAAATGACAAACTATATAAATATTTTTTATATTTTGTGAATATATTTTATTTATCTCCTATACAGTATAATCATTTCATGGACATATTTTATTGATGTCATTACACATCATTTTTAATATAATTTAAGGTTATAAAATATCAATTTGTAAGATATAATTTTTCGTGTATAAATATAATACAATTTTAATGTTTAGTGTTGGTTTTCCCTATTCATATTTCATCAAATAGTACGCTTTATCCCTAGACCTATGGCTTCTATGTTGTTGGTAATTTTATTCATGATGGTGTTATTTAAGGGATACATTTCATGGTATAGTATTAATATATTAGAGATGTGTTTTTTTATAATATTGCCTATTCCAATGAGTTTATCAATTATAGATAGAGGAAATTTAAATGTGTGTTTCATTTTTGAACTCATGAATATTCATTATTTTTTCCTATCTGTTTTCATAGATATTATATTAAATTGTTCCAATCCATTATATACACTATGGAACTTTATTTAATATTCTATGTATCAATTATTCTAACTTATTAGATTCATATACATGGGGGTTATTATGATTAATTAGGGATTTTAACTAATTTGGCCTATATATTTTCTGATAATTTTATCTAAGACCCCTGGGATTCAAAATATGTATGTTTTTTATAGATATGCATATATTATTTGTTTATATAATTATAGTATCAAATTAGGAGAAATTGGATAAATAAAATCCTCTGTATATTGGATAAATTATTTATATGTTACTTTCAGGATGTTGTTGATAGATTCAATGATAGTGGATTCCCTATTTATTTTTTTGGAAAAAGCTTATATTTTGAAGCTAAATGAGTTGTGGTAAATGAGGAAACACATGGTAGGGTAAAACTATTTTTGGCTTTAAATTAATCTGATCTAACTAAAAATTTCAACCATACTCACCTATATATGAACGGGATATCAAGATCAACCAAATATTAAAAAATATAGCTTCACATGAATTAATTTGTTCTGAGGCTAGGGAAAAAAATTCAGATTATTCTAATTGAAAATAACTAAGGTTTAATACAATTACAGTATATGGAGTGATTTTCAAGGAATATATATGTTTATATTATCATAATGGTATATATGTTTTCTAGTTCCAGTCATCATGGCATAATATTCCCTCATCAAATATTGATAGTTTTTTTAAAGTCTGGGTCCCATTTGAACATTAAACCAGATATTTGTGGATATGTGTATTTTATAGTTAATAATCAATAATTACTCAAAATGAGTTCCTTATTGGTTTATTTTCAATAACTATTTATATATAGTCAATTTTTTTTATAAATGTATTTGTTTCTGTAGCCTTGAATCAAAATTAATTAATGACCTGAAACTATAATCTAATGATACATCAATCAATGTTTAAACCTAACTACTATTTTCAAAAATAATAATTTTCTATTATATGTATGGACCATTGTAATAGAATATTAAAAAAAATTGTAATATTATCTTGATTAAAATATCATCATCTCATCTAAAATATTTTTCCTTCCAATAAATGTGTCATTTCAATTTAAAACGAAGCAATATGGGAAAACTATATGGCCATGTGTAAATGTCCAAAAAATTAAAAATAATCATTTGTTAAATTGAAGGAAAATTTAGTTAAATCACATTATATTTCCCATATCATTTTAATTTAATTATTTTTGGCATTTTTCACATGTAGATTATAGAGAGTATGATCATTATAAAGTGATAATTAACGATGTTTTAATGTTGATTGATACCATTTTTCATGGAAATCATCAGAGATGGAACCATACCACATTATCTCGATGAAAGAATGTATAAACGGACTATCTATACATTGATTGATGATTCCAAGAATTATATCATACATGTTTTTTTGGGGGTTCTACAATACCAGATAACACTGACATTTTAATAATTAATGTTCAAATGAAATCATATAGCTTTTGGATATATATATTTATATATTTAATTAGATAAAAAATGAGATTTATATTTATAAATACTTATAAATTTTCCCAAAAATATTTTAGCATACCCCATTATAGGGTTCTATTTGGTTTTTTTTAATTTTCCAAAATATGAGCATTCATTTTTAGTGTTTCTCAGCTTTTAGAGAGGATGTGGGTTGATGAAATAGAAAACAAAACATGATTTAATAAATATGGTATTCTTGATTTGGTATAAATTTATTAAAAATTTTGATATTTATTTTATTAATATATGTTTTATTATAAATAATTTCCAACGTCGCATGTGTTTTTTGACGCTATTTACTTTTTTTACAAAACTCATTGAAACCCATGCATTGATATTTTGATTTTTAAAATTTATTTTTTCATTTTATGAATATATTATTTTAATAAGTATTACTTTTTAACATATTAATGTCAATTAAAAATAATCTTTTTATCTATTGGGAAAATTTTATCAACATAAAATTTATAAAATTAATAATCTTCCAAATTCATAATATTTTTAAATTTAAAATATTTTACTGCAATGATATACATTTGACCAAAGCTCTCTTAATTTTGTCATGTGAATTAACAATTATATATACAAATGTATCTTCCATATTCATAATATATGCAGTTACAATATGTATATATACTTTATGTGTACTAATATATGTATTATACATATGGATTTTATATAATATAAATACAATAAGTAAACAATGTCCCAAATTACATAAACATTTATGAAATTAATATTAATACATTATTTGAAATTATAAGAACTAATTCATGTAAAATATATTGTATAATTTATATAATTACATAATCTCATCCCTCCCATGAATCATTCATATTCGTACAGTATTCAATTTCAGTATGAATATATTGAATACAATATGATTATAACTATATACATAAATGGTATATTGTATTCACATGCAATATTAATAAACCATAAACAGATAAATAAGAAATCAATATATTATTCTATTCATAGTGATTCAGTATGTGAAATTACATTCTTACAGTAGTATACTTATTTTTACAACTGTATCCATATTCATCAGTTTGTGAAATTACATATGTATGCATATTTTTACATATTTATTTATAGAACAAAGTTAGTGAAATTAAACAAGTACTCATATTTTTATATTATGAAATTAAATTATATTTTGTGTGAAATTTTGTGTGTATAACCTAGGAAAATAACATAAAATCAATGTTACTTGTGAAGTTTTCATCGATAACAATTCATTATTGAATTTTCTTCTTTTCTATACTGTATCTCATCCTGCATTATTTTATTATAAAAAATTAATTGTAATGGTATACCAGACATCTCCCTCCTAATGAATGGAATTCTATATGCAACATTAGAATAATATAAACCAGTGTTAGTGGTGATTTAATAAAGATGACTATAAAATGATTTTTTAGATAATATTTTTCTATTGAATGATGATAAAGTGACAAAGGATGGTAATTATTTCCCTTGGAATGAGTCCCCAATTTTATTACAGAGGAAATGGTATAATTTCCGAATAGGGGAAAAGTGGATGAATTTTGAGCCTAAATTATATAAATTCTTAATTTTTTAAATTGTAATATTTTTTAGGCATTTTTTGTAAATGTTTTAAGATCCATTAATATAAACAGATTTTGGTGAATATTATTCAAAATCCACTATACTATTTAGAATTAAAAAGAAAATTGGTAAGTGTGTCTATATACAAACATATTGATTTATTATACTTGGGTTTAATAATTTCCTATATTTTTTTAGAAATTTTAATATACATTTTATGTTTTAATTTATTTTGAGGTTTGTTGAGTTTTCATGGGTGGTAATAAGATGCAAAATTTTAGATTATGGGGTTGGTGTGGATAGGGTGAGAGATAGATGAATAAATCTGGCATGAATATAATCTCAACTAATCTAAATTTCATTTTATTTTTCTAATTACATGATTCAATCTCTGATTATCATAATTTTTTTTGATTTTATTTGATCTTTGATCAAATTTTTTTCTCCACCTTCAATATCTATTATTTTCATATAATTTACATAGTTAGACAAAAAATGTGAAATACAGGTTTTATTTACTTAATTTCCATCTATTAACAGATCAAATAATTTTTAAATTTTGTACTATGGATTTCACTATGAAGAGTTCATGAAATCGTCACCAGGATGAAAGAAAATTTGAATATAGTTATAAAATTTCACTTACTAGGTGGAATTTATTATTTTAGTTTTAGTTTTAAATTTATGTATCAGCCATTATTTACTCTTATATTTATTTCTCTTCCTATATTTTAGTTGTCTATCAGTTCTAATAACCTCAAATTATAAGTGTGTGAATGTGTACTCTTAATTATAGGCTTAGTTTTTGAAAATTAATTGGTTGGTTAATAGTTATTTTTTAATGGGTGGAATTATTTTTTTACATTTTTTGATTTTTTTTGAATTTATTTAAATAAAATCAGAAATATGAAAATAGTGTGTGTTTTTCATATGAATAATTTGTATTAAAATGAATCATAGTAGTGTTTTAGGACATATATTCTCTTTGTTTTCATTATAATCATCTACCTCAGATGTTATGTGATGTTTAACCCCATTATCGGAAGTCGAGTGGCCATAAGGCCAGATGATACATGATTCCTAACTTCGATGATTGTAGGTAGAGGGCCATGATCCCTATTTATATGTGATACCTAACCACAATAAATGAAGGTTTCTGTCCAAGAGGCTATATTTTATGAAACATGTTGTGATGGGGTAGTGTAAGGGTTGTGAGGTTGTGATTACTATAATAGTTTTAAATATCTATGTTATATATAAATTGATATTATTTTCTTACAATAGTAGTAGTATTTAGTGAGATTCCTCCTAGAAGGGACTTGATGGAGGATGATGATTTGGTAGCACAAATGATTGTAAATTATAAGGCCCCTGAGGTATGGGAGAAGGCCTTAAAAAGTTGAGTAGATCACGAGCCACTCCAACAAGGATGAGTACAATCTCTAGTATAGGATGTTCATCCATAGGATATGGTAACTGTTTTCCATGGATTGATGATCATCTCAGGTCCATCCATGTATATGTCATACAGGGTATTAACATCGGGGATTAAGGAGATAATATATTGATGGAATTAATGAAACATGGGTTCTAGTCACAACACGAACTGTTATTTCAGGGTGAGGGTGGATCACATGTTGTTGAAAATGTGATATAGTTAGTATACAAAATCTTTTACCAACTCGAGACACCGCAAGGATAATGGGAAAATCTGGAAAAGTATATTGAAAAAGGACTATAAAAGTTCTAGTAGTACATAAAGGATTTGGAGGTCTTGCATGAGGTACTATCCTGGAAGGAATTCCAGTATAAGATCATAAACATTTATTCCCTGAGATGCTGAGAGAAAATATATATTGGGAGTTCATGAACCTTAAATAGAGAGACTCTTGTATCTTGGAATACCTGACAATGTTTGCTAATATATATTATTTATCACTATATATGGTGGTACATGACACTTCTTGGGGGATTTGTTTTGAGGATTCTTCATGCCATGATATTTGGGTGTAGGTAGACATCATCAGGTTAGGCTCATTCTCATAGGTAGGGAATGAAGAACTGATCACATAGTGTAATCGTACTTACTGTACATACATGATTCAGCTTCCATGGTCAGGTGATGTTAGAAGAGATGGTTCGCATAAAAAGAATCAGGGATGAGAGGAATCTCAATTGGGAATCTAGGCTCGAGTCTCAAGCTAGACATTGAGGTGTGGGTATTAGATGTTGTAATTCCGGTTTGGGTAGCTAGTACATTTGCATATGTTGTGTGATCAAGCACCAAAGGAGTGTTGAGCATGCATCCAGATCAATCATCTCAAGGGGTTCTATAGAAATCATTTTATGAAAGATATAAGACATGGATCAGTGTTGAATCAGGTTTCTGAGGTGAGAGGACCAGTTTGGGATATACCGAACACTGAGTGGGGGGGTGAATCATTGTTGGGGACTTTTTAAACCAATTACAACTTTTATCCGTGTACCACTTGAACTGTTAAGATCATGATTCTCTTAATCTTTTTTCCCGTTCGCATGCAATAATAGAAAGAAGTAAAAATATTCACATGATATTTTTACAAGGTTCACCACTCAATAAGAGTAGCTACATCCTGGCCATGCATTGGAATGACCAGTGCATGGATTCTCAACTATAATGTAAAATGTTGTTACAATGGAGTGGCTATGAAAACAATCCCTTAGCCAGTGTGAGTCCCTACAATTTGGAGGGGGGTGGGAAACAATCCTCTTCCCTAGACTGGTGATGACCTAGTCCATCTTGCAGCCACTAGCTGGTTTATTATACTGCCTATGAAGACAGTCTCTTGCAGCCTCTAGCTGGTTCTTTATACTGCCTCTGAAGAAAGTCTTCCCTATGTTAAAAGAGTTTGCAACACCAAAATAATATTTCAACTGTTGATACCTATTGGATGTCCCAGTGCTACTTTGATCTTCCTCTCTTCAATTATTACCTGCCTAGCAGCATGTAGGTAAACAACCACTTCTTTCTCTGCAGCAAACCTGAATGCTGCACAATCTTCTTTCCCTTCTTCTTCAGTGCAAAACCAGCTACACTGAGATCGCTTCTGCTTCAATCTTCCGGAATCACAAACTCCCATTGTGATTATCAGAACAATGAAGACCAGTTCATCTTAGCATCATCAGAATTAAATTGCACTGAATAATTTTCAGCCATCAGTTGGGCATACTCTATTCTTCTTCTTCTCTTCATTCTCTTTGACACAATATAATTACCGTGTTCTAATCTCTTTCTTCAATTCTCAATACCAACACAATAGTGTATTGGTATACTACCTTCTTCCGTAGTGAAGATATGAATTCAGTTGCACATCGTGTTCTTCCTCACTTCACAATGCACAATGATAGTGTTAAACACCAGTCGTGTGAGTGCGGTTCAACTTCTCTTTGTGAAACCGAATGGTTCACATTTCTTTCTTCTTTGAAAAGCTGCTTCGATAGTGCAATGAACCTATCAAAGCCCTGCAGTACCGTCAATCTTTTCGCGCACCCTTCTAGGCGACATTCACGTAAAATTCAAGCCTTGCACGGAAAAACACATTTTGGCGCAAAAAAACTTTTTCGCGCAAAACTTCTTATTTTGCGCAGCAGCTCCTTTTTCACGCAGCACTTCTTCTTTTCGTGAAATATTCTATACTTCAATTTTTCCGCGCATCAGAGCTTAGGATTTGTTTATGTGTCGAGTCACACACAATGAGAGGGGGTCACCTCATATTTATAGGCAGTTTGGACCCTGCGCGTAAAACCCCCTTTTGCACGTAAAACTGTCTCTTAATTCTTGAGATTACACGCACCTTCCTGGATTTTTCACGCACCTCAGTACTTTTCAATTTTTCAACTATTAAATCAAAATACACCAATTGAGCGAAAAATTCCACACCACGTTCCATATTGCACGCAAAACAAATCTTTCCCGCGACATCATATTTTGCACACAACTCCATTATTTCGCGCATATCATGCCTTTTCCAATTTTCATCATTCTAAGATGAAGCACCAATTGCGCGCAAAATTCCAAACTGCATTCCATATTGCGCGCAAACCCATCCTTTCACGTGACATCGTATTTCGTGCAATGATCCAATTTTTCGCGCTACTCATGCCTTTGAAAATTTTTGAGCTTCTGATCTCAAAACACCTTTTGCACGAAAAACATCATTCTTCTATTTCGTGCATCCCACAGATATTTTGTGCAATGATCCAATTTTTCACCAAACCCGCTACTATTTCGCGCAACCCACATATATTGCGCGCACCACATTAATTTTGCACTCAACATGCCTAAATTTCTGCGCACTCCATGCCCTCGTCATTTTTTGATGTTATGATCTTGAATCATGCCTTGCACAAAAAAATCTAAACCATATTCAATCTTACATGCTTCAACCATTACCAAAAACACATCTCCATCCCCCTATTTTCAGGCCCTAAAATTTGGCAAACACTAGAAAATGGCACGACATTAAATTGTGCTTTTCTGCCATCCAAAGATTTTCCATTGCTTTGTCATTTTCTCTCTTCACTACTTCCCATAACCATTCTTCTTCTCTTATCAAGAATCCCACTATCAAGATATTTATTCATTGATAGATCAGCTTTAGCATCGTCAGAGTTGCAATGGGAACTGAAACTTCCCTATCCCCCAGCAGCATCATTCCTCCCAATCAAAACTTTATATGACTGACATCATCATTTCTCCCCCTTTCCTTCATAAGTTTTGCATCACAAGTTATCATAAATCTTGATATGTGTGAAATACATACCATAAATACATCTTCTGATTTGGATACAATGTGAAATTCCTAGCTACCTCAGAATGTCAAGCCCTTCCACATTTTCTCTTCTTCATAACCATCATTCTTCAAATCATATGATTCTATTGTTAAAGTAAGCTCTTGCATGGTTCACATGCTATCATAAATCCTTGCACTGTCTTCTTCAAATCCTCATTCATCTTCACCATTCTACTCCAATCATCCTAAAATGGACGATACATCTCCATTCTTAATTGTTGTAAACAATGTGTCACCATTGACACATGTTCTTTGAACTTAGGATTAGCTCAACAATCATCTGAATTGATCATCTAAGAGAATTGCTCAAGTATGAAATCCAATGCATTATTCTATAAAAATTCTCAAGGCAACCTCACTTCGAAAAATCTCCACAAAATTTTTAGTCCTTCTTCATATCTTTCTTCATTTTGACCAGCATTGACAACTGTTGACAACAAATAAAATCTTCATACACAGAGTGGTCCCAAAAATCTCCCCCTTTGTATTTTTTTGTCAATACCTTAATGTGTCCTCAAATGAATGTGTCAATGTCAAAATGAGAGTCTTATCTCTCCCCTTTACTTATTTCTCTCCCCTAAACATTAATGTCATGAGAATATTATCTCTCCCCTTTACTTCTTTCTCTCCCCTAAATATTCATTTCATTTATCTCCCCCTTATTGACAAGAAATACAAATTTCATGGTAGAGAGGGTATCATTTCATACATAAGCAACGTTCCATCAATCATTTCACTCTAAGTCTACTTGAGCAATGCTCGATGTAGAAAACAAGAGGATTTGATTTAGACACCAAAGTTGTCCATTACCAACTGAATATGAAACCTCATAAAATGAGAACTTATACACTTGTCTTCAAGGGTTATCCACTTTCATTCCAGGCCAAATATATTGAATGTTATAAGAAATAATCATCCTGAAATTTTTGCACTCACTACAACAAACAGATCAAAAACATTCGAGTGCAATTGGCAGGATAAGTGGCCTTGGGGAACTTTCACTCTTCTTATGTCATTAATTATTTTCATTACTACCCCTTTGTAGAATGATATTTATTTTGAGTAACCAAGGATGAGTGATTTAGTAATAACATACCATTTACAATGATGTGATCTTCAGACAATCTTCAGAGTATTAGAATTTAGTACCAACTGAAGTTGATACATATTGAGAAAATAACTCTGGAAACATATTCACATGTCTCCCCCTCAAGGGAACACTTCACGTCACTGAATCTCAGGTTCTCCCCCTGAGATCTTGATTCACCTTCAATTCCCTGTATAATTAGAACAAAAACAATACACAAAGATTTAAGGGAATAAGTTGGATCCTCCATGCTTCTTCAATGTGAGCTGGATGGCTGAGATGATTTTCCTAACCAAGGTGATCCATTTGATCCACTCCTCACACATTCACATTTGATCTTTAATTTAGAATGTGACTATGTGGATCTTAATACTTATTCTATATCATTGTGTGTGAATATCCTTTATTCAAGAGATTTCAAAGAACTAGAATCTCCTGGTGAATATTTCATCTTTTGAAGAATTCTTTTTGGGCTGGAGTAAATTCAAAGAACTTTCAGATAGTATGACCATCATGGTTGCACCTCACACACAGAACTTCTTTGTCTTCATGTAGAATCTTCTTTTTGGTTTTAGTACTATCCTTAGCCTCTGCATCTTTTATTTTCCTCATTCTTTCCAAATCTTCTGGTCAAACCACCAGTATATCATTATGGACTGAGGAATTAAGATTGGATCTTCTACATGGATTATTTTGAGCGACTTCATTCTTAGTAGTTCTTTTGAATGCACTAATCTTCAACTTCTTGGATTTAGAATCCAAGGTCTTCTCAACTTTCTTTATTGAAATCTTATTGGGAGAATTTATTTTCACATTTTTCGTCTGATTTCATCCCAAGGATTCTTCTTCATTCTTTCCCATCTTCTGTGGTCTTCTTTCTTATATGAATATGGACCGTTCATATGACCACTATGATTTCATACATCACATATTTTCTCTAACATTCCAAATATGTTTGCAGTATATAGATGTTTCAGGATCTGTGGATGTTGCTTATTCTTCTCTGGATTTCTCCCCCTTGAGATGGCATTTATCTGCACTTTTACATTTGAGGGGTTGTACAAACAATCTAGTGCACAATGCCCAAATCTATTACAGCACCAACATTGACCAACAAACCTAGACTCTTTGTCATCTCCTTGAAAATATTTCTGAGTATTATTCTTGGAAGGATGTGATTTATGTGGGGATCTATCTTATACACTCTTTCCCATACCCATCGTAGCCATGGTGGTAGGTTTCTTCTCACCATTCCTCGTCCATACTTGTTTAGAATTATTCTTCCAACCTTCACATTTTGTAGAAACAATTTTAGAAAAATTAGTACATGTTGGTATGGATGGTAAATTTACTTTCACAGCTGCTTGTGACAGATAAATGAGTGAATCCATGATCTTCTTATCACGTTTTGGAGGACTTTTGATAGTAGAATCCTCCAGTGAACATTGGGTACTAGAAGAAACTATTTCTTTCTTTTGTGAAGACCCAATATATGTCTTCTCCAGATTGGTCAACTGATATTCCAACACTAGACATCTCATATTGAGGATGTCCTTTTGGTCTTCAATCATAGTCATCTTATCTTCACAATCCTTCTTCAATCTTTCAACTTCATCTTCATGAATCTTTACATTGTTTTGTAACAAAGAGTCATTTTCATTAATCTTCTTGGAGTTATCTTCCAAATATAACTTATTGACTTAAATGCCTCTTTTCTGCTCATCTTCAAGTGCATGGATCTTCTCTTCCAGAGTCTTGTTGACTCCCTCCTTTTCTTCAACATCTTTGAGCCACTTTGAAGACCTTTCTTCAAATACCCTCTTTGTTGATTCAAAGGCTCCAACCTGCCTAGAGAGATTTAGACATTCAACAATTTTTTCTTGTAATCCTTTCTCCAAAACATCAGTTTCTTCTTCCAGCTGAGTGATATTTTCATGCATGCATTGAAGTACCCCGCAAACCAGTGATGTACTCTCTTCAGGAATACCATGATGAATCATTCTTAATCTATCAACTGATATTTCTTGAGATGTTGTAGATTGTTCATCACCACTTGTGTTAACATTTTTATCATGAGGGTAATTTCCAAATGTACTAACACATACCTCTTGATCAGTTGAGGTAGGAAGGTTGTCCATCTTCTTGGTGGCAACTTGAGCCAGTTTCTCATTAATTTCCAAATCTGGTGTGTCTTCAACGTCAGCTTGATATGGAGAACCAGATTCTTCCTCTTATTTAGATAAGAGGTAATTCTTCATCAACTTTATCTTCTCTTTATTTTTCCTATTCATCATGGTCTTCGTAGATATAGCCTTCTGATCAAAGGTAACTAAATATTCACCAACACGGCACTTCATTGTTGACTCAGGAACTGAACTCAAGCTTTCAAGAGAGAATAAATTCAATTTAGAGAATCCAACATAGGTTAACATATCCCTCTGATACCAATTGAGAGGACCAGTTTGGGATATACCGAACACTGAGAGGGGGGTGAATCAGTTTTTGGGACTTTTTAAACCAATTACAACTTTTATCCATGTACCTCTTGAACTGTTAAGATCTTGATTCTCTTATTCTATTTTCCATGTCGCATGCAATAACAGAAAGCTGTAAAAATATGCACACGATATTTTTACAAGGTTCACCACTCAATAAGAGTAGCTATGTCCTTGCCAAGCATGGGAATGACCAGTGCGTGTATTCTCCACTATAATGTAAAATGTTGTTATAATGGAGTGTCTAGGAAAACAATCCATTTGCTAGTGTGAGTCCATACACGTTGGAGGGGGGTGGGAAACAATCCTCTTCCCTGGACTAGTGATGCCCTATTCCAACTTGCAGCCACTAGGTGGTTCTTTATACTGACTATGAAGACTGTCTCTTGCAGCCTCTAGCTGGTTCTTTATACTGCCTCTGAAGAAAGTCTTCTCTCTGTTAAAAGAGTTTTCAACACCAAAAGAATCTTTCAACTGTTGAGACCTATTTGATGTTACAGTGCTACTTTGTTCTTCTTCTATTCAATTATTACCTGCCTAGCAGCATGCAGGTAAAAAAACACTTCTTTCTCTATAGCAAACCTGAATGATGCACAATCTTCTTCCCCTTCTTCTTCATTGCAAAACCAGCTACATTGAGATCACTTCTGCTTCAATCTACTTGAATCGCAAACCTTCATTGTGATTATCAGAACAATGAAGACCACCTCATCTTAGCATTATCATAATTAAATTTCCTTGAATAATTTTCAGTCTTCATTTGGGCATACTCTGTTCTTCTTCTTCTCTTCGTTCTCTTTGACACAGTATAATTACAGTGTTCTAATCTCTTTCTTCAATTCTCAATACCATCATAAGAGTGTATTGGTATACTACCTTCTTTCGTGGTGCAGATATGAATTCAGTTTCACATCTTGTTCTTCCTCACTTCACAATGCACAATGATAGTGTTAAACACCAGTCGTGTGAGTGCGGTTCAACTTCTCTTTTTGAAACCGAATGGTTCACAGTTTTTTCTTCTTCGCAAAGATGCTCCGAGAGTGCAATGCACCTATCGAAGGCATATGGTACCCTCAAATTTTTCGTGCACCCTTCTAGGTGACTTGCCTATAAAATTCAATCCTTGTGCGGAAAAACACATTTTGGCACGAAAAACCTTTATCGCGCAACACTTATTTTTCGCGCAGAACTTCCTATTTCGCGCAGCAGTTCCTTTTTCGCACAACACTTCTTCTTTTCACGCAATAATCTATAGTTTAATTTTTCTGCACGTCAGAGCTTGGGATTTGTCTATGTGTTGAGTCACACACAATGAGAGGGGTTCACCTCATATTTACAGGCAGTTTGGACCCTGCACGTAAAACCCCTTTTTGCGCATAAAACTGTCTCTAAATTCTTAAGATTACGCACACCTTCCTGGATTTTTCGCGCACCTCAAGACTTTTCCATTTTTCGACTATCTAATCAAAATACACCAATTGTGCGCAAAATTCCACACCACGTTCCATATTGCTCGCAAAACCAATCTTTCCCGCGACATCATATTTTGCGCACTGCTCCAATATTTCGCGCATATCATGCCTTTTCCAATTTTCATCATTCTAAGTATGATGCTCCAATTGCGTGAAAAATTCCAAACCGCATTCCATATTGCGCACAAACCCATCCTTTCACTTGACATCTTATTTCGCGCAATGATCCAATTTTTCCTGCAACTCATGCCATTGAAAATTTATGAACTTCTGATCTCATAACACCTTTTGCGTGAAAAACATCACTCCTCTACTTCGCGCATCCCGCAGATATTTTGCGCAATGATCCAATTTATCACGCAACCCACTACTATTTCAAGCAACCCGCATATATTGCGTACACCACTTTATTTTTGCGTGCAACATGCCTAAATTTCTGCGCACTCCATGCCTTTGTCATTTTTCGATGTTATGATCTTTCCATCCCCAGATTGTCCATTGCTTTTTCATTTTATCTCTTCACTACTTCCCATAACCATTCTTATGCTCTAATCAAGAATCCCACTATTGTGACATTCATGCATTGATTAATCAGCTTTAGCTTCGTCAGAGTTGCAATGGGAACTGAAACTTCCCTATCCCCCAGCAGCATCATTCCTTCCAATCAAAACTTTATATAACTGGCATCAGCATTTCTCCCCCTTTCCATCATAAGGCTTGCATCACAAATTCTCATAACTCATGATATGTGTGAAATACAGACCAGAAATACATCGTCTGATTTGGATACAATGTGAAATGCCTGGCTACCTCAGAATGTCAATCCCTTCCACATTTTCTCTTCTTCATAACCATCATTCTGCAAATCATATGATTCTATTGTTCAAGTAATCTCTTGCATGGTTCACATGCAATCATAAATACTTACATTGTCTTCTTCAAATCCTCATTCTTTTTCACCATTCTGCTGCAATCATCCTCAAATGGATGATACTTCTCCATTTTTCATTGTTGTAAACAATGTGTCACCATTGACAAATGTTTTTTGAACTTACGATTAGCTCAACATTCATCAGAATTGATCGTATAAGAGAATTGATCAATTATAAAATCCAATGCTATTATTCCATAAAAATTCTCAAGGCAACCTCACTTCGGCCAATCTCCACAATCCTGTTAGTCCTTCTTCATATCTTTCATCATTTTGACCAGTATTGACAACTGTTGACAACAAATACAATCTTCATACACAAAGTGGTCCAAACATGAGGTTGATCTATCAGTGGTCCTAGGAGAGGGTATACATGATTAAGTTGCATACAGAGGATGTTGTAGAAATGGTGGGACCCAGTACTGGGGTCAGTATCATATGTCTAGTGAATCTCTACATGGAGTAAAATCCAATGATATTTAGGCTTTAGGCTAGGTGCAAGTAGTTGATCTTCTAGGCATAGATAAACCTAGAGATCCATCTACAATTATTGGTACAACATGGGTGTGACCGTGTTTTCATTTTTTTTGAATGTTTTTTAGTATGGAATGACAATTTTTAGTGCAATAGGTGCCTGACTTGTATTTTTAGGCTAACTATGTGTTTTTAGTAGGTAGGAATTTGATCATATGTGTAATATATATATATATATATAAAATGTTTGTTAACATGTGGGAATAAATACAATGTGGGATTCTGTTTATTCCTTGTAGGGAATAGGTAATATGATAATCTATTGAGATTCATGGTATTTGGGAATCTGTAAAGATATAGGACCTCAAAGTTTCCATGTGCGGCATGGGAATGATGCTAGAATCTATGTATCTATGGAAAATTATGGGTGTCATATGTGACACTATGTATTTTTAAGCACCTTATGAGGTGCAGGAGTGAAAATGCATCGTGAGAGGACATTTGAGTCCAGAGATGGTTGGTGGACCATCATAATACTATGTCTTGATTCAAGTAGTGATTGGGGTCGGTAACCCATAAGGTAGAGTGTTTTTCAGATATTTGACCTATATCATTTTAAATAAGGTGGAATACATTGTTTTATATTACAATCTCATGTTTTGTAATCATTATGGGTAATGTTTTATAATTGTGGGATGATCTTTGTTAAGTTGGAGAGATTGTAATAACCTGGGTTTTTTTAGTGTGTAGAATTCCTCAACACATTTGAATATTTGGAGATAGTGGTATGACCAACTAATTTTGGGTTGTTTGGAACAATAATTTTAGAGATCCTTTGGCCCAAGGCCATGTTTTTTTGAGTATTTAATGTTAGGAAGGTTCCTCAGGGGTTCAAGTGGTTTTTAGGTGCATCTATGGATGAAAACCCAACAATTTAGTGTTTGTAGATAAAGGCGGATGTTTTGGAAAAATCGTGATGCCTCCTTGTAGAATATTTGTGGCCTGTCATTGGCTATATACATGAAATGAAAAAACCATGTTGAAGGGTTAAAATGGACTTTTGATGCAACTTATGTTTATATAATAGGGGATTCGCAAGGCCTACGTGTGGTTAGGGAAATTTTTCACCTCGGATGTGAGAGGGTGGTTCTTGGGTAGTGGCCACCACACATATGAAATCCTACCTTTATAATACATAACATTTTATTTACATGTTATATACAAAGAATCTTTTAATTTTTTGTTTCATGACATAAAAGTTATGTAATTTAAGAAAAATTAAAACATTCTACAATTACACTTAAATGTATTCATCATAAGATTATTCTACGTACCATTACAACATCTCATAACCTAGGGAAGAACATCAAAGGATAGTTTCAGTATAACTCCTAGTAGGGTAAATAAAGGGATACAATATAAATGTGATCTTGAAAAATATCAATACGATAATTAGTCGGTTTCTCAATTTTTCCTCAAAAGTGTTTGAATAAAAAAAATGAAGTCAGTCGATAAGAAAATTTGGAATATAAAAATATTGTGATAAAAAAGAAGGTGGAATTTCATAGTAAAGGGAAAAATAATATTTTCATTGATATTTTGATAAAAAATTTCAATGAGATATTCCAAATCATATCACCAAGGATTTTCACCGAGTTTTTATAAAATTTACCAATGTTATTCAATAGGTAATTGTAAAACATTTCTTCTATAGTGATTTAATTTATAACCCAATTAGTTAGAGAGATATCAGGAAGAACCAACTTTATTGATTATTTAATTTAATCTAGATATATCATAATAAAACATTTCATAAATAACACACATAGAGCAAAATAAATAGGTATCATATCAAAATCATGGCGATTTAAGAAAGTGCATAAAGAAATGATCACTATGTCATAATTAACCCATGAAAAATGAAGGAGGCACTTATGTATGTTAATCCAAGATTAAAAAATATTATTATCATATCAAACTTAATACCCATGGAAACTAATGAGGTTTGGGTGTTCACAAAATGAAATATATAATTTCTTGAGAAAAAGAGGGAACTTTTGAGAATAAAATTCAACAATATAAATTATAAGAGATAACGTTTTAAAAAATTGTAATACAATAGTGAGAAACGGTATCCCTTTCATAAAATAATCTTAATATTGTAAATGTAAATAAATAATTGGATATAAGGTTATGTTTTGGAAATTTGAAAATCATTCCACAAATAATGGGATCTTTAAAGGAAATAGATATTTTGATTTCCAATACTATCAAGTGTAATTCTTAAAACATGTGGATTGAGACCACAAGGGATTTATGACACCTTTGGAGGAATCCAGAGGATGTAAAACTATTATATATTTTTGGATGAATAATAGGTTATGAAAAAAAATGGATATATTGGTGGGTATTTAGAATAAAATGGGAGGATTTGTTTATAAATTTCCTTGGACACCTATGAAGTGGTAAATTAGAAACCATGGGATTGACCTTTGTATTTTCCCATGGTTTTGAACAAATGGGACACCAATTAGGTTATTTTAATCAAATTGATTATAATATAATTTTATATTTCTATTACATCATTATGACCTAATATTTAATTCATTAATCAAATTGAAAAACTAAAACTATATTTTTACTATTAATGAAAAAATATTGAAATTTATAAAAATCCTTAATTATTAATAATAAAAATAAATAGATTGCGCCTATTGGCATTTTTAACACTTGAAAAAAAAATTATTTTATTAGTTATATTTAACTATGGTGCTTTTAATCATACTATTTCATTAAAATAATTAATATTTATAATTACTTATTTAATTATAATATAATAATATCTTTTCTGAAAAGTATAATTTTTGTTCGAAAAAATGATTTTCTAAAATTAATTATAATTTTTTGAAAAACTATTCTTGAAACAGAAGTGATATAATTACAATTTTGGTTATAAAAATGGGATTAAAATTTTTGTATATAATGTCTCAAGTTATAACCACTGATTAAACTAATGTATGATGTAAGGGTAGGGTGTGGGATACTTATAGATTCACGGGGTATCATTTCTAAGGAGAGTAGAGTGGTATTTTCAAATAACATAAACTTCTCCCATATGATATTTCCCTCATGATTCTATTATTAAAACACATATTGGGATTGGTCAAGAACAAATCCTAGATATGATACCTCACTCCCATGTTTGACAAATGGGCTTTATACAACATGACTCTACTGGTTTAGGAAATCAACTTTTGATTCTATATCAATTATCATATGTAAAAATTTTACTTATAAATAAAATTTACAACGTTAAATTAATTATAAAGACATTAATTTCAAATTCCCAATTTTCCCATGGACATAATTGACATATGGTCATATAATGGTCGAAACATGAAGGAAGAAATTCAATTTATAATCACATCATATTTAATGATATAAAGTTTTATTGTGTGCAATATAATATAAAATTCATTTTCATGAAACTATTATCATTCAAAAAGTTCAAGTCATTACATCCCTCCCCCGTTAATATATTTAGTCCCAAAAATTTAAACTCTTTATCTCAGTTGTGAAAAGTTTTTGGTACATATATATCATTTTTTCATATGGTTTCCATTTATTTTCTTCATATTTTTTGTTCCTCCACAAAACTATTATGAGGTGGGCAGTCTTGTTATATTGATCCTTGTATCTATGGTCTAAGATCTATATCGGCTAATTATCATAAGAGGGGTCATGTTCCTGTTGTACCTCCATCATATTTAATACAATTTAAGGATCCATGTTGTATTTCCTATATAGAGATATGTGGAATGCATCATGAACTTTAGATACATTTGGAGAAAGTGCATGCCGCTTGGCCACTTCTCCTATCTAATCAGAGATTTCATAAGGTCCAATGTACATTGGTTTAAGCATCCATTTCTTCCAAAATATAATGAATCACTTTGATAATGATATTCAAAGGAAAACTTTATCTCTAACATCAAACTCCATATAACTTCGATGGTTGTCAACATATCCCTTCTAGTGAATCAGAGTAAACATTATGTGTTGATGGATCGTATGAATATTTTCTATAATATATTTCACAAGATCATGTCCAATATGAATTCTCTCACAAGCATTCTCACAACAAGTAGATGTTATACATCACTTCACATATCGTTCTTCCTAGGGTGCCACTTGAATACATGAATGTAATATATTTTCATATGACAACTGAACTAATGGGTTATGTTGATATCATCCACCTATAAATTCCATTGATCATTTCGTAGAGTTACTAGAAAGTCCACTTGGATTGTCTATTAGTTTAGGGATGATAGTTCATAATAATTTTTTTGTACTCAGATCATGTTGAATACTTCTCAAAAATTTTGAAGTGGTCCTTGGATCATGATCAGAAATGACATAAATTATAACTCCATGAATCCTGACATCTTACTTTACATAAATCTTGGAATGTGGGTCAATAGATAAGTCTTCCAAAACTGTGATGAAATGGACAATATTGGTGAGACACTCCACTATAACCCATATCACATTTTTTCCTTTGGATTTTAGTAGGAGAATAGTTAAAATCCCATAGTGATATTGTCCCACATTCATGATGGTACTAGTATGGGTTTTAAGGCCCCTTTTGTAATTTTTCTATCAGCCATCAATTTTTGACACACAAAGCACCTTATAGTGTAGTCAAAAATCTATCTTTCTTTGTCATCCAACCAATATATATCATGAAGGGCCCAATACATTTTAATTATTCTAGGAATTATAGAGAATATAGAGATATGAGCTTCTTCCCTAAGCTCATTCTTTATTTTTTTGAATAGATGGAAAACATTTCCTTGTACAAAATTTAAGTACACCATATTAATCAATATTGATCTCATGAAACTTCCCATTCATCCTAGCCATAACATTCTTATGAAACAAAGGATATTATCTTTAATCAATCAAGATATTATCAAGTAATGATGGTCAAAAATTCATTTGGGATATGTTTCAAGGTCTACATTCTCTTAGGATTCCCATGTCTAGTTTTACTAGGAATTTTGTCAAAGGATATCCTTGAATCCTCATCACTTCCATAATAAATGGTTTGTTCGATCTTAATTCATTAGTGAATTATTTTTCTCTTATGAGATGATAATTAAATGAAAAACAATTTTTTTATTAGTTACAACAATAAACTATGTCTCATTTAATTTTCATTTTGTGTGAATCCATACTTCAAATTTTTTTGGCCTGTGTAAATATTACATTTATCCCCATAAAGGTAGTGTGTCCATATCATTAGGGATAAAACAACTGTAGCCATCTCAATGTCCTTTATAGGATAATTTTTTCCATGAGTATTAGAATATAGAGAACTATAATCAACAACTTAGCCATTTTGAGTGGGGATTCACCCAATATCTTTTAGATATTAATCCCTGAAAACAATGAATCCTTATCTGATAGAGGGTATAGTTAACTTGAGTGCAGTAACCAATCTCTTCATTGGCTCTTAGAAACATTATTCACATTCCTTTGTCTGGATGTACTTATACCCTTTTTGAGTTAACATTGTTATTGGATTAGAATTTCAGGAAAAAAATTTAACAAACCTCCAATAATATAATACTAAACTAAGGAAACTATGAATATCAATTGGTATTGTTGGATGAGGCCACTCCTCGACAACATTTTTCATGGTATAGATAATTTATATTCTTTCATAGTTTTCAATTTTTTGTAATAATGAAACATTTAGTATCCAAAATTCAGATTTTATGAACATTCTATATACCCTCTCCTTCCGTAGAGTTTGAAATATAACCCTTATATGATCCTCCTGATAATCTAAACTTTATAAATATAAAATAATATCATCAATAAAAAGTAACTAATATTTCTAAATCAAGTGTTTAAATACTCTATTAAAAAATCAATAAAATATTATGATAATCAATCAATACTAAGGGTATTACAAAAATCAAATAATTCTCATATTTTGTGTATAAGTTGGTATTTGGAATATTTTCTTTCTTCAAACACAACTGATTATAACCAGATCGAAGATCAATCTTGGAGATGAATTGAGCACAGGATGCTGGTTAAATAAATCACCAATCCTTTTTAGAGGATACTTGTATTTCACTGTGTTCCAATTATGTTCTCTACAATCAATGCATAAACACATTGATCTATCATCCTTCTTCAAAGATAGAATATGATGTCCCTAAGGAGACACACTTGTTTAGAGAAACTAATTCTCCAAATGATTTTGGAGTTTTTTCTTTAATTCCTCTAGAACCACATTTTCCATTCTATATGGGGTATCTAATATTATCTTATATCTAGGTAAGTGTTAAAGGGAAAATATAACTCTATTTGTTTCACCCCCGGATTTTATGAAATTTTTTATGAAATTGTTTTATCATTTTATATTATTCATTTCACGCGCCACTAGAAATATTTATATATATATATATATATATTAACAAAAATGAAATCATTCCATTAAAATGGAACCATCATGAATTCTGTTATAAGTAACACGTAATTATCTTGTGCTATATGTATCACCAGCCATGCATGTAATACATGCGACACCTACTTGCGTGTACTACATGCAATAGATAGTTTCTATGAAGCATCATTTTATTTTAATAATAATGTATATGAGTTTGTTATAATGTAGAAGTTTAAAATTATTAATATAAATAGTAATTGATAATATTAAACTATTTTTAGAATATTTTTATATAAATAAAACATTTATATAATGATTTTTTTGTAAAGTCGAGATATTGTTTAAGAATACATTTTTATCGAAAGGACTACTTTTGATGTCCTTTTGTGATGTAAAAAATATTTATTTAAGAAATATATATAAATTTATTCTAATAAATAAAATTCATTTTTGTAATTTATAATTCCAAAATTAACTTATGGTGAATTTTGGGGATTTTCTATGAAACAATATTTTTGGATGAATATTGAAAAATACCACATTTTGGTTAATAATTGATTTTAATTTAAATAAATATTAACGAAAAATTATTCATTTATTTTATTAAGGTAAAATTAAATAAATTATAAATCTATTAATACAATTTATGTCATTCTAATCATTTTCACACTGTAATTTAATATATAATCATAACAAAATTTTAAACATTTTTTAACTTTAGAAACCAGTTATTTCGTCATATCTGCCGGATTTTCATTAATCATAATTTTTTCAAATCAATAAATGGAATGTTGAAAATGGAAATAAATCAGCTCATCATAATCATATTTATATTTAAATTATATCAAATAAATTTTGTTAACAAAATGATTAGGAAAAGTGATCAAAATTTATCACAGGAATTAAGGTCAAATTATGCTTAATTAAGGACTTAACCTTGATCTTAGGTACCTAAATGACCTATAAAACATTTTAACACCAATTTTATTGACATATTAAGTCCCAAATCCTAATATTATTATTATTTTTTCTTTTATGAAATTTTTTAGGTAATAACATTTGTACAACTAACTTGTTTTAAAAAAACTCTATTTGGTCCTTTTCCATCCCAATAAAAGGACACAAACTCTCCATTTACATAACACCTCTAAAACAACAAATGATTGGAAAATATCTTAATAATACACTTATATATATACGTCCCTTATTCCAATAATTTTATCATTTGGTATAGAGAAATCCAAATAATCGTTTTATCACAAACCAAATGGAGTAATCTGATTAAGAGGTAACCTCTTCTCTCAAGCATCGTTATTATATTTTCCAACTCCACAAACTATACTCCCATTATTCCATTAATGTATAAAAAATCATTCTATTAAATATAATATGATTTTTTTATACTAATGATTCTACCTACACATACACACACATCCATCTAATGTGTAACGGACATACACTTTATGTGTACGGTGAACTACCGCCTCACCAAATGAGGACTTTTATTTTTATCATGGTGGACATTATTATAGACACACTATTTATATATGTAATATAATATATTTATTATTTATTTTATATTATTAATTCCTTTTGTTATACATAATTTTTAAATGTACATTTGGTTTAAATACGAGAATTTCATTTGAGTAAATGTCAACTACCACACCCTCAAAGAGATTCGATTCATTCAAACACTACATGGATTATATTAACGATGTTTTTAGTGAAAATATATGATATATATTGTATAATAAGTAAAAATTAATAATTTTATATATACATATTTATAAAAATAAATTTAATTTTCTTTTTTTCTTCTAATACAAAAATAAAAAATAGCAACACCATTTATGTGTAAATACAGCTTACCATCTCCATGAATGTTGTGTCCAATATAAAAAATATATATTCTATAGATTATTATGATAAATATATATTTTTTATAAATTAAATTTTTATAATGATTTATATTCAATAAACCATGATATAAGTATAAGTACCATTGATATGACTAATTTAGAAACAAGAAAAAAACAAAGAGAATATTTTTAAAAGTGTAACATTAATATGAAATGTAATAATAATTCACTAAATGGAATTGGATATTATAATAAATTTATTTAAAATATTTATAATAAAATTTAATTTATTATTTAGGATTTTAGAATGACTATAATGACAGTAAACACACAACATAAGGGAATTTCATCTCACTTTTCATTTCTTTGAGATACATGCATTATTCACCAAACATTTCTTTTGTATGGTCTCTATAGTTCCCATGGATTTATTATATGATTATTATAATAAAAATATTGGTACTTTCATTTCCATTCTATGATATCTATTTCACATGGTTTATGTTTCAAATGTTACCAAATCGGTAAAATAATATTGTCTCAATTTTCCTTCAATGAGACTCATGTATTGATACGCACATAAATTATTTTCTAGGACTATTTACATCCATTATGTTTTATCATAAATATTATTCATTTCATGATATTTTAATCTTCATGTAATTTTATTTTCATACATGAATAATTTGATCCCATTTAACAATGTTGAATAATTTTTTTGTAACAATCTCATGATTTTTTGATACTATTAACGGTTATGATTCTTTGATGAAATATTATGATATATAATTCAAGAAAAATCATTAGTTTCCTTTTACCTTTTTATTTCATGATATTTTATTTAATTGGTAACATTATTCCACCCATTTTCACATAAGATAGTGAATAATGTGTTTTTAATAAAGAATGAATTTACCCAATCTTTGGTCAAAAATCTATCTTCCTTCAGAACCATGAATTCTAAAAAGGATTTCAATCAGTATATACTATCCTAATAAAATAATTAAAAAAAATTTGAAATATTTTTATTTTACCAATGTTTCTAAGGAATATTCATTTTTCATTCAAAATAATGCATTTTTCTACCCTCTATACCTTTCAAAATTAAATTTATCTTTACCATTTATGGAATTTATGGATTTAAAAACGATAATTTCTAGGAATATTGCATTTAATATTAACAAGGTTAATTTTTAAGAATGTTTTTTTAATATAATTTTTTTATAAAAATATTCATAATGTTTTGAAGACTCTTTTAAATGATTTATTTGAAATATTTTTAAAAATATTTTAAATAATTCATTATTTTTTCAAATTAGTTTAAAATAAATTTGATTTTAAAATTATTTTATGTTTAGAAAGAATTTTTTCAAGGAAAAATAGTATATTTTCCTAAATATTTTTTTTCCAATTCATCTTTCCATGTTATTTTCTGTATAATATAAAATTTATTGATGTTAATTATTCCTTTATAAGAAACTATCCAAAGGTTCCATTAATATACATAATTGAATGGTTTATTTTTTTATGGAATAATTTTCAGGATACCTATTTCACTTACATGAGTTATGTGCCTTTAAAACTCGCTTCTCATATGGGGTTTTCTTCGATGAAATGATATCTTTTGCATAGGTTATGATTTTTGGAAAAGTTAATGATACACATTTCATTTCTTTTTTATGATTTTTTGTCTATAAAACCCATATAATGTCATGGGTCATGATATGTTGAATGTTCTTTGGCACGGGCATGTATTATTTCATTATGTGATGGGTGGAACCAATATAAACCTCAAATTCGATGTGTAACTATAAATGTTTTATGAGCTGAAATGGTGCATGTTAGGAAATTAGAATCCTGAAATAAGAGGTTATATGGTAGTATATACAAATCCCAAAATAAGAGGGTACCAAATAGGACATCCTAATCCCAAAATAATAGGATAAATGGGAGGACATCCCAAGCCTGAAATAAGATGGTAAACACGAGGGTATCCCAATCCTAAAACAAGATAGCACACAAGATGAAATCCCATGATATAAAAAATGTGGTACATGAGATGGAATCCATTGTTCAATGTTGCAACATAAGTGATTAACCAAATTCTAACATGTAACAAAGGCCTTGTTAGGATTCCTTGGGAAAGGGATTTTATATCCATATGTGTTTTACAAAATTCCCTATTCTATTCAAATTTTATTATTTCATGGATTATGTTCATTATTTAGATATGATTAATTTATTATGAACATCAAATATTTATTATGATCTCTAATATGTTGGTTATGGTCTTCATATGTTATGCTCAAGTTCCATACCATTTGTTTCATTTTATGATTATGCATTTCATTTGTTTAACCTTTCCTGACATCTAATCTCTCCCATTTATTAGGATTCATTTCCATAGATTATAAAGAATGGTTTTAGGTATAAGTACTAAATGTAGATATCTTTATTGGAGATGTTGAAGATATTTCACTAGGATATAATTTTTTTAATGTTTCTAAAGACACTAAAATATTACGATCCTCGGTCACGAATTTTGGTAGTATATTGAATATCTATATAAAATGATGTATTATTAATGCATGATAAACTTCGGTTTCAATAGATGGTATAAATGGAAATGTTCCTTAAAACATTGAAAACTAGGATGATAAAACTTTAGTGAGATCCCTAGGTATATTTCAAATGATATTTCTTTTGATGTCTCTAAGGATAAGTATAAGGATCATTTAATTGGTAGCAAAATGTCCTATAATATAGGTAAAGGATAGATTGAGTAATTTAATATAAATACTTACTTGTATATATATACAAGTGGATGTGGCACCAAAACAGATGTACATGTGGGTAGAAACTCTGAAAAGATGTTTCGGATTGGATTTTGGGTAATCTGGTACATGAAAGAAAGTCTTTCTACACACCTAGTTTGGCACTCCTAGGAAATATGCATTGGTAATTTACAAAACTCTTCACAAACCATCATGAAAGATTTAAATATAATATAGATATTAGAAACCTTTGATTAACCTAGGGTGTCATATATTAATGACGATGTAAGGATTTAGACATCTTATTTGCAAATATTTTCATGACTATGTGGTTTCTTACTATGATAACTAATTCTAACACTATGTTTTTTGTTTTAGTCAATGGAGGGAACTGGAAGGAAATGGACTAATATTGAATTTGATGGATGATTTACTGATGAGTATTAATGTTAGATTATCACTATATTAAATGAGGGTGTGATCGTTCCTAGTCATTTTTTGTGGAATATGATTAAAAAGGTGTACCATAACCAACACATAGACTCCACAAGGAATAGAAAGAACGATTTTGCAAAGATTTTTAGTAATGGAGACCATAGAGAAATAAAATATTTTGTTTCCATTTTTTCAATAACATGGAAGGAATCACCTAATTGAATTTATTAGAGGAATGAGAAGTTGTTTTGTCTTTGGAAAATATGGACACAAATAAAGTGATTTCAGGAGACAAATGATGACATTGATTAATGAAATGGATGAAAATATTATCCTCCCTATTACATCGTTGAAGGTTAAGTGGTTCGTGTTTGGAATATATGGTCATTATGATACTCAATGTCACTATAAAAAAGATCGTGATGTGAAATTGAAAGGAGGCATGAGTAATTGTCACATTGATGATGTTGAAGAGACTACAGATAAAATATGAATGGAAATAGGTATTTTGTTATAGGATCAGGTAGCCTTTATAATGATTAAGTTTGAATTAATCATTGTTTTTTTGTATTTTAATTCAATAATTATGAAATGTGAAATATATAATGATTTTATTTTTTATTTTTTTCTCTCTAATGATTGACAAGAATACATTGATTGAATCTGATGGAATAGAAAAGTGATTTAATGGAAATATTATATCCATCTAAAACACATGATTAATGGGAAAATTACAGTTCATATGACCCTTATGTTATGACAAGTTTAATTCATAATGATATTTTTTATATAAGTAAAATTAATGTACAAATTACCGTAGAACCAATTAAGGACATGTTGAAAAGTAGTTTATGCTATCATGGATTAAGATTACAACTTATAAGATTAATGGAATATAAATAGTAATATATTTAATAAGGATGAATTCATGTTTTATAGAAGTATTCATGGTAATTTAGATTATTAAGATGTTTCGAGAGAAAATACGGTAAGGGTACTCAAATATTTGTAATGTGATTCCCATGTGGTATATTGTGATATATGTCGGATTAATGTTATGCCGATTTAATTTTATTCATTCTAATGTTATGGATTTTCATCGTTAAAAGAGTTATATGGATAACCACTCATGAAATGTTTCGGATAAACATCCAAGGAAGTAGTTATGTAATAGGTTTTTACTAAAAACCATTGTTGAAATTAGATTTAGTGATCAACCATATCCCAAGGATGTCCATTATGTTATATAGATTATATTACAATGGTTTACGAAAATGAAATCATGTTTTCTGTTTTAAAAAAAATCACATCTAGAAAGGTCTTTGTTCTTGAAACAATGAATAAAATAAGATAAGGGTGTCATTCCTACCATTAGCTTACATGATGTTCCGGTTCAGTATAATTAATTTTTATGAATACTTATTTATGATGAAATAGTAGTGTTACTTTTTATGTTTTCAATTTAATCTTATAACCATATAGATTTTTAATAATATTATGAGACAAATGGTTATACATTTAATTCATTTAAGGGATGTAATATTCTACTAAAATTTTGTTTTTTTACATCAGGAATCATAGTTAATTTGTAGACCTCCATTTTTAGATGTAATATATGATTTTGAAATAGAGTAGAGAACAACTAAAGATTGAAATTTTGAATATAGAAATATATAAACCAATTATATTTCTTTATATTCTTGTCAAATAAAATAATTACCCCACATTAGTATAATGATAAAAAATGATTTCTCCTAATTGTTTATTTTTTGTTGAACTGATGTCCTTTTAAATCATCACAGATTTATGACTTTGAGGACCTTAACATTTCATAATCATTAACTTATTTGTGGTGGATGACCTCAATAACTCTCTATAAAAATTCATTCTTTTCCTCCATGTCCAATCTTCTCGCCCAATCCATGTTATTCTTTGTGTAAACCTAGTTATATGTTTCATTACCTAACCATTATGATATCAAATTTCTTTTTTAAAAGGAATTTTTAGTATCCATTTGGATAGTGTGGGTTTCTATGAAATCAAAATTCAATTATTAAAACATTGATAACCCAGACAAATTTTATGGGGGAAATTTATTTATAAGGGTTAGAATGTGACACCCAAAAATTTTGGGAAATTTTTTTTTCCCATATTAATTTTTCTTTTTAATATTTTTAATTTCATGTGACAAATGAAATAGTTATATATATATACATATATATATATATATATATATATATATTTGTCAAAATACTTACCCAACGATTCCTTTTAGATGGAACGAACTTGGATTTTGCAAAATGAAACACTAAATTTTCATTTACTACAAGAAAAAATTACTTGTCATTCACTACACATGACAATTATTTAGCGTACATTACATGCAATACTGAGTTTCTAGAAAACATAATTTTTATTTATTTTTAATTGAGTTAGTTATAACCTATCAATTAAAATAATGTAATATTAATATTAATAAAAACTATTAAAATATTTTAATAATGGTTTTATATAAATAACAATTATTGATAAGGAAAATATAATTTTTTAAAGTCATTATATGTCTAATAATAATATTTTCTCGAATGTACTGCTTTTCATTTCAATTTTTTAATAAATAAAAAATTAATTTTTGAAAAATATATATTTTGAAATTTATTAAATAAAATTAGTTTATTAAATTTATAATTATTAAATTATCTTAGGGTGAATTTTGTTATTGTTCTTAGAAACATCATTTTTTTAATGAATAGTCAAAAATACCACCTTTTAATTATAAACTTCCTTTTCATTTAAAAAAACTATTAATATTAAAATTTACATTAAATTTGTATTAATGTCAAAAGATATAAATTATAAATCTAATAATAAAATTTAGGTCATTATAATCAATTTCACATGGAAATCGAATATAAAAACATGACAAAAATGTGATCATTTTTTTACATTAAGAACGTGTTATTTTGACCTGTTTGTGGGAATAAAATTTATCTTAAATTTTATAATTATATGAGTTGAAGTTATAAAAAATTAAATACACCATTTAAATTATTATAATATTTATATTTTAATTATATCATGTTCTTTCTTTACCATAAATGATTACAAAAACTGATTTCAATTAATCACATCTACTAAGGTCAAATTAAGGTTAATTAGGGTCTAAACATTAATCATAGGGGGAAGATGACCTAAAAACTATAAAAAACCAATTTTAAGGAAATATTTAGTGCGCAATTCATGATTTTTTTGTTTGTTGTGACTTCTGATAGGTGAGGACATATGTACACATAATATGTTTTAAAAAATCCAACAGATTCATTTTCCATCCCAATTAAAGGCTACCACCTCTCACCCTTCTTCACAAATATATAACCACATTGGATCTCCAAATATATACCCAATACACATTTAAAAGACCCTAAAATTAACCTTGGTGCATCTAATTTGTTATAAATCATTCAATGGAAGCCTTTTGGAACAAACCAAAAGAAGTTTCTTGATTTTGAGGTATCCTCTTCCGTAGCTCTATTCTTTTATTTTCCTACACCACCCCCTCCACTAAAATTAATCCATTATTTTATAATAAAAATATATATAAAATTTACCATAATGTTGTAATGTTATGATTTAGATAAAAAATTACACACACATCTTTCTAATGTATAACAAACCAATTATTTATGTGTATTGGAAACTACATCCTCACTAAATGATGATTGGTCATTTTTCATTTACCGCCACACATGGTGGACATTATGATGGAAACTATAATAACATTTCTCATATTTTATATTTATTATTTATTTAATATTTTTTTTATCACATATATTTTAACATTCTATTTAGTGTAAATATGATAATATTGTATCTTGAACTGTGGAATACCACACCCTCAAACCATTGTGATTTCATTACACACTACATGGAATTTATTAATGGTAGTTTTAGTGAAATTATATTATAGATATGAAATAATAATTCTTATTCAATATTGATATATATAATTATATATATATATTATGTACCATTTTACATTCAATATGACAATAAAATTGGAAACATCGTTCACGTGTACAAGAATATTAACGTATCCTTGAGAAGTACCATTCTTTTCATAGTTATATATTCTATAGATTATTATAATAATGCAATAATGACTATAAATTATATTTATATCATGTTTTACATTATTAAAATCATGATGTATGTATAATGACCAATGATATAACAAATTGATACACAAGTAAAAAATCCAATTATTAACTGAAGTGTAACCTTGAAATGAAATTTCTAACCAGAATGTAATATAAAGTCATAATAAATCATTATATAGATTTATATTTAGTAAAATTTTTATTTAAAATAATTAAAATAAATTTATATATATTATACATTTTTTTTGAATGAGTATGACTACATTAAAGACACAATGTAGGGTATTTTCATATCACTTTTTATTTCCATGAGATACATGATTTATTCAAAACCCATTCCATTTTTATGGTATCTATACTGAATATAGATGTATTCTATAATTATTATACTAAAATTTATATGTATTTTTATTCCCATTATATGATCTTTATTTCACAGGGTTTATGTTTCAAAAATTACCAAATAGGTAAAATAAATATGTCTCAATTTTCCATCTTTGAGACTTATTTTTAGTTTTGGAACTAAATTTTTTTTGAAGTTGTATATACTTTCGTTATGTTATATCATTAAAATCAATTTTTTCATGATATTTTATTCTTCATATAATTTCATATTCATTAATTTATAGTATAATCCCATGTAACCAAGTGGTAAGAGTTTGTTCAAACAATCTCATTGTTTTTCGAGATGATAAATGATTTTTCTCATTTAATAAAATATTATTATCTATCTGAAGAACAGAAAGTAAGTTTCTTTATCCTCATTTATTTCATGATATATTCATGTATTGGAACCATTATTCCACTATTTGGTACATAAGATAGTTAATGATGTTTTTTAAAAAAATTATGACATTACCCTATCTTCGGTTAGAAATATGTTTTCCTTGAATGACATGGTTTCTTAAATGGGTATCCATTAATATAATATTAATCTACTATAATTTTTAATATATTTTTTTCACTTTTAATCTTTTTAGATCCTTTCAGTGGAAATTTCTGAACGAGTTTTTTTCTACCCTGTTTACCATGAAAAATGAATGTTCTTTTTACCTTGTATAGTATGTATCGATTTACCTACCATTATTTATATGAAGAAAATTTTTCATTATTAAAAGGTTAACTTTTATGAACAAGTTTTTAAATGTTTTTTCAATAAAAATCGAAATAATCTTTAGATTATTTAAAATGTTTTCAAGGAAAAAGGATATCAAAATGATTTCAACCCATCATTTTTTTTATCAAATTATTTTCACCAAAATTGGATTTTAAATAGCATTTATGTTTTACAAAACGTTTTCTCAAAGAGGAAATGATATTTTCCTCATGAAATTTTTTCAAAATATCATTCCATGTTTTTTTCCATCAAAGATGACATCTGTTGATCTTAATAAATCACTTCCATTAAATGGTCCAAAGGATCCACTCATTTACTATATTTAATGTTTTATGTTTTGTTGGAATAATGCATATGACAACCATTTCTCCTCCAAATGTTATATGATTTTGAAATTCACTTCTCTTTAAGGGTCATTATTTGGTGAAATTTTTTTTTTACATATGATTTATTCTGATGAAATGCTAATAATACCCATTTCATTTCATGTGTTATGATTTATTGTTTTTTAAAACCTTTTATTTCAAAATTTATGGTATGAATAATGTTTTTTGGCACAAGAATGTATGATTTCATTATGTGATAGGAGGGAAATATGTCTCTCTCTAATAAATTGGGTAAAGATAAATGTTTTATGAGATAAAAGGGTACATGGGAGGGAATAAAAAGTATAAAACTTGAGGGTATACAGGAGGACATCCCAAGAATTAAACAAGAGGTTACACGGGAGCACATCCCAATCAAGAAAGAGGAGTGAATTCCATGCTGGAAACAACAGGGTAAATGGGAGGACATCCCATGCTTGAAAAAAGAGGGTAAACATGAGAACATCTTAAAATAAGTGGGTACACTGAAGGTTATACCCATCATGAAGAATGTACATGGGTAAAAAAAGAGGATATTTTAAATTTTAGTTTATTTAAATAATGATACATTATATATTAAAACATTTAACATTAATCTACTCCACTTAAATGGAATCATCATTGGTTTATCCTAAGTACAATTATTCCATCTCTGATCCTAAGTACATACATAAAATGAAAGGGTGAGCATAAGGATCAACAAGGGAATGGAAGAGAAATAGTTTACATTTTTTTTTGAAAAATATCAATAAGAACATGATTAATATAATAATGTCATGTGAAAAGGTAAAAGGGGAATATAATAAAAAAATGTGAATCAAAACATAGAAATTTTTCTTCAACATTTAATTTAGGAATTCATCACCAAATCAAAACGATTTTTCACAGTGGTGTCGTAAAAATTACGATGTTTGTCCATCATGGTATCCTAAAACATGTCATCTCTAGAGATTAAGTTGTTTATCCAGTTAATTTGAGCGATATCCATGAACATATTTAATATCTATTAATTATTTTTCACACATATATCAGAATAAAAAATTACCTAAATATCATGTGGTGAATAAAATAAACTTGTTTCATAACAAAATCACGGGGTTTTAAAAAAAGATCATAAAGACACGATCTTTATGACATTATTAACCCCCATAAAGGTATGATTGTTTCATGTATGTTAATCTCAGAGTAAAATAGATCATTTTTATTTAAATTTCATTGCCCTAGTAAAATAATGTTTTTTTTTGAATTCAAAAAACAAAATAATATAATTTCATGAGAAAATGAGAGAAAGTTTGAGAAGAACATTTTGCAGCATCACATGTATGAAACATAGTTTTATTAAATAGTAAAAACAGAGGGGGATAGGGTCTCAAATTAATTATATAATCTCAATAAACAAAATAAAATGGATATGAAAACATAGTTTTAAAATTTTAAATACATAGCGCATAAAAAGGGAACTTGGAAGGAAAGTGAATTTGATATTTACCTTACCATTAAGACTTACTCCTATAACATGAGTATTAGGACATTTGGGGATTGAAGAAATCCATGGGAGGACTGGTTGGGTGGTAAAAAAATCATATATTCATGGATGAAGAATTAGTAATAAAATTAAATTGACAAATGTGTGGGTATTTATAGCCATAGGGGAGGATTTGTTTATTAATTTTCATGGAAACCTAGGGTGTGGTAAATGTAAAACCATGGGATTTACCATGGTAATGGAATCCTAGGACACATATTTTGTTAATTTAATACACAAGAGTTTACCCTAATTTTATATTACTTATTACATCATTATGACATAATTATGATGTCATTAAACATAATAAAAACCAGATATAGTGTTTTTACTCTTCATAAAAAATGTTTTCTAAAAACTTCTCATAAATTCAGAAAAAAATAATTGTTAGGTGATAATTATAAAATTGATATTGATTTGATCATAATAATTAATTAAATATGATAATTTAACTTTTAAATATAAAAATCATTATTTATTAAAAATAATAGTAGATAGAATGTGCATACTGAAATTTCCTACACAAGGAAAACTAAAACTATTTTATAAATTATAAGTATATAAGATTGTTTTAATCATAATATTTCATTAAAAGAAAAATAATATATAAATCCTTCGTTTATTATAATAATTATAAAAAAATTAAATTATAATTTATGTTCAAAAAATCAATTTATCAATTCGTTATATTTTTTAAAAAACATATTCCAAAAATGAAATTAGATGAATAAAAATTTTATTTATATAAAAGTTATTACACATTATGTAGATAAAGTCTCAAAACATAACCCCTTATAAAACCCACATGTGAACGGATGGTATGTTTTGCGATGATGACAGATTCATGGGGCATCTCTGTTAACATCACTAGAGTGGTAATTTTAACTAAATTGAACTTCTACTTTATGTGATATTGTACAAGCTTCAACTGTTGAAAGTTGTCTTGGGATGGTCAGGAGCAATGCCCAGGGATGATACCACCCTCCAATGTTCTGAAAAATGGGATTTTTACGACATGACTCTAATGGTTGGGGATATCAATTCTTCTTTCAACATCCACTATCATTTTTTAAAATTATACTTATAAAAGATAATTATAATTTTAATGAAATTATTAATTGAATAGTTTCAAATAGTCATATTTTCCAATGGACATTATTAAACAATGGTCATATAATATTGGCAACAAGATGGTCACATTTTCGTTTTTAATCACATAATTTTTAATGTGAAATATTTTAATTTGGTATAATATAATATTTGACACATTTTCAAGATGAAGTTATCCTTAAAAAAGTTTAGTTACTTAACACACATTTTGTGAATGGTTTCCCAAACCATGCACTAACAATTAAACCTCTTTAAAAGGAAAAATTATATTTTTCCCCTTATTTTCTTTAAGTGGAATTCCAATATATTATTCCTTCACATGTGGGCCTCTTCTCTAGTGGCCATGGGACTTATCCTCTCCAATTTCTAGGGTTTTCCCAAATTATTTTTGAGCTTATATATTCTCTCTTCTTGTCTCTTTGGAAATGGATTAGAATGAACATTAATCCCCATGTATCCTTTCATTATTTTCTCTCAATAATGTTTGATATATCATTGTGACTTGTTTTACCGTTTTTTAATGTGTTCGTCTAAAATTAAAATTTAGTCTAATTTTGATAGATCTAGCGGAAATATTATATGATTTAACATTTACTAGTATTGGGTTGGTGGTTTCAAGATTTATATTTTATTTATCAATTTTTTTGGGGTGGTTTCTTGAGTGAACCATTGGGTTATCCGAGAGAGATCCTAATAATTTATTTATCCCCTTTTAATTACTAAATTAACTGTATTATATTTTATTGTCATGCTCCACCATGAATATAAATGGTATAAGTCATGTTATAGTCTTTGATAACATGGGTAGGTTATGCTCGGTGGGATATTTAAATTATATTGGAATATATGAATTTGTTGTGATTCTTATATTAGCATATGTTAGGCTTGGACAGAGTATTGAGGTTGTACTGACCACTTAGATCGATGTGATGTTATTAATTAGGTTGGGCTTGGCCCAAATTCATGGGATGATATTGATCATGGAGCTATGTGAAATTTTCATGGGGTTAGATGTTGTGGTCATTAGGTTTTGATTATTGACCATGTGACAAGAGATGGAGATTACCACAAGGATGACCCACGTGGTTATAGGGGCATGGTGTATCAGGAATGTTTGGAAAAGGTACTCATTTAGTGATTTATACTCAGTTAGATTAGACGACACCGTATTATAGTCATGTAATCACTAATATGACTCATACAATGAGGTGATGTTTCCCAATCATGTGTGTAGAGGCATCTATTAGTTTCATCTTTGGATGGTTTTTACCATCACTGAAGTTGGATGTTCATGATATAGAAAGTCATGGAGATGGTGAGGAGCTATAAGGTGATTTTGATCACACCATTGGTCAGGGGATGAGGTTTCAAGTATATTGGGGTTTTTGGGATGAGATTATTGGATGTACAAATATCATCATTCCTTAGGATGTCAGTTGTTAAGATTTCGATGTTCATTATTTGAAGGATAGACATCATTGCGCCTTTGATATTGGACTTCGAGCCAACATGAAATTTTTAGCTGAGGTCTGAGAGACTAGGTATATGTTGGGTATTCCTTTAGGATGTAGGTTACATGAATATGAGAGAGGAGGTGTGGGTTTTCATGAGGTGTCATTGATACATTTAAAGGATTTTCTTAAGGGCTCTCCATCATTCTTCTCGATTCAGGATTCCATATAATTTATGTTAGGAATCATTTCCACTTTAGTTATATATATGAATACATGTATTTGTATTCCATATATATATCTTGGTCCATCTAGTATAAATTCAATTAATAATTATGTTATTTATATGATGTTCATGTGGTATTTTATTTTTATATTTATATTCCTTTTTAATCACAAATATAAGTGTGGAACATGTTGGTGATGGCCTACTGAGATCAATTATCACACACTACACTATCAATTCAGTATGTGTGCATACATGATGATTTTTCAATATACTAAGGGACGAAACACAAGAGATAATCCACAATGATCACATCATATTTCTTCTCATGGGATGAATGGAAAGGACATTGGATTCTTGTATCAGCTAAATTTTACCTTTTGTGTCTTTTTATTCCATTATATTAGCAAGCCTTTTATGCAAATTTTTTTATGGTTGTCCATGGTGACATTACTATTTTTCTACTATTTTGTATGACCTGATATGATATTGAATGATTTATTATTTTCTATTAATAGTTTTTATTCAATATATGGTATGTTTGATATTAATTATTCTTATTTTTCTTATTGGTATGTGCTTACGCTATTACATGTTATTGGGCTTGTTATCTTATTATCATTCTTACTCTATGATATATACATATATTCACATACTATTATTAATAAAAAAAGGTATAGTCTCCCCACTATCACTCTTTTTCATCCTCTATTTTAGGCAGTAGGATTTTGAGAATTAGGAGGTGTACATAAGTCCAATTGGTACTTTAACCATATGCACTATTCAGGGGAAGAATAGGTCAGGGCGCTACATATGGTATTAGAGAAATTTATGACGTGGAATTAGTAGCATTGTTTGACTATATATAATTAGTATAAAATAATTTTCATTTCATTTGGCAATAATATTTTTGATATTGTAGACTGAAGACAAGGATGTAGTTGGAATTGGGTACATAGCTAATGTTTGGGTGCCTATAGCCTCGTGCATGGGGAACAAACTATGTTTTCAAGGGTGTGGAATTACTGATCATATTTCTATTTTACATTTGACTTGACTTACACCTTTACTGGTGCACTTGGTTGTGACTGTTATCCATTTTGATGTGACCATTTTCCTTGTATGGAAATGGAGGATATATAGACCCTTAGACCTGTATGGAAAAGGATGATCATTTATTATTTCTTGAGACACATAGGGTAATCAATATATATATATATATATGTATGTGTTTGTGTGTCAATGAATAGTTTCTTGTTATTTTCATTGGGAACATAGATTTCACAAGTAGTGGTTGTGTAATTTTATGTTTCAACAAAGGAAGCTAAACAATGTTTTCCATCTTAGCCTCTCATTGGTGGAATTATAGTTTTCCATCCTATGCATGTGGTTCTCATATGATATATATGTGATGTGATATGTGATATATGTGTGTGGACCTGTATGTGATAGGATCAATTAGGGACAATGGTTAGAGTTGTTTTATTTAAAGATTAATCATAGGAAGCACATTAGTGTTATCTTGAATAGATTCTCTTTGGTAGAATTCTACTAATCTACCTCAAATGTTTTGTGATGACATACCAAATTATGATAAGGTTTGTGGTTGTGAATCCATATGATCCTTCATTCCTAAATGTGATTTGGGTACGAAGGGTTCCATGTGATTGGGATATATGTGATATATGACTTGTATATGGGTAGGTAAGGGTCCAAAGAGGTCGTATGTTTTGAGACAGGGTGTGATGGGTGAGTGTATGGGTGTTTAGATTACGCTAACTTTTACATCATTCCATATCTTAATTATATATATATATATATATACTATTATGGGTTTGTAACCACGATATTAGTATTCACTAGTATTCCACCTAGATGGTCCCCGATGGAGTTTCAGGTGGTTGGTCATATGGTTCAATATGGGTGTGCATAAGATGAGTCCCATGATGGTCGGAATGAGGCCTTAGAGGGATGGGATGATCATTATCTATAAGTACAAGAACATTTAAGGGATTTATTATAGTTGGTTCATCCACGAGATATGGATGCTTTTGGGTCATGGATTAAGGGGAATCTTAGGGTGAGCCTAGTATGTGTAACACAGGGTATCGACATGGGGGATCAATGAGTTGATACATTATTGTAATACATAACATGTGAGTTCTATTCATGGAACCCAAATCTATTTTATGGTGAGGGTGGTAAAAAGGAAAATAATACATGTATAGGGTTTATTTAGACAACTTTTTACCATCTCGATCCACCCCGATGATGAGTGGTAATGATAAAAATGTATATTCTCTAAAGATCAGATAATCTTTGGTGATATGTACTAGTTGAAATGGGTAGACATGATGGACTAGCCTAAAATGACATCAAGGCCAGGTTCTGTGTACCTTTTTTCCCAAAGATGCTAATAGTAGAATGATTTTGGTTGTTCATAAACATTTAGCTGGGAAACACTTATGTCATCGACTATGAAGGAATGTTCACAATATTGTTTCATTTATCACCTAATGAAGTGGCTGATAACACATCATGGATGAGGAGTTTTGATGAGGGTTTATGGAACACCATTTAGGTACATGTAAAAATATATAGGTTGGAATCGTTATCGAAGAGAGTGAACCAGGCATTGATAGAAAATGAGGATTTGATAGACTCGTCATATTCAAGTTGGGTGATAGAATCAGTTTATTTAATGATAATTCTTCATATAGTGGGATGTAGGGCCTTGTTGAATATTAGTATGGTATCTGGGCCAGATACTAAAGCAAAAATTCTAGGAGTGTGTCTTTGATGGTGTGCTTCTAGTGCAAGAAGTTGGTATATGTGCTGATGCATTGTGATCAGGAAAGAATGAGTTCCAATCTTGTTTCTAGATCAGGAATATTTAGACGTTATATAAGAATATATCATGTAAAGTAGGTATATTGGGACTGGGGTAGACTCAGGTATCATAGGATGAACCAGGACTAGTTCTTGAAGCAGGTATACATGGATTAGCTACACCCATAGGTCATGGGTGATATAGTGGGAACATGTAATGTGGTCAGTGGCCAAGGGATACTTCTATTCCATAGGGAGGCTAGACATTGGCTAGATGGGTTTCATGCTAGGTGTATGAAGTCGAGTAGCTAGGTGCATAGTTTTTTAGGGAGATGACTAAAACTATAGGTACAACATGGGTGTGAATAGGTTTTCATTATTTTTTTCTTATAGTTTTTGTATTTCATGTGGGGTTTTTGTTAATGAGGTGGACATGATTATTTTTTTACTCAATAGGTTATGTTTAGTACGTTGGATTCATATTATATGTGTTATATATATATATATAAATTTGTTTTGGAATCTTGGAATCAATGGGATGTAAGATTTTATGAGTTCTTGATAGTGAATGGGTTTAATGAGAATGTATTGTAATGTACGGTGTTTGTGAATATATTGAGATATTGGACCTCATAGGTACTATGTGCAACATAGGAATGACTTGGGCACCATTTGAGTTGTGAAACATAATGGGTATCAGATGTGACATGGTAATTATTTAAGCACCTGATGAGGTGATAGAGCAATGATGCATCAAAGGAGAAATATTGATTTTCTAGATGGTTGGTGGACCATCAGAATTGGTTTTTTGAGTTGGGAAGCAACTAGGGTTTGTCACTCCTAAGGAGGGGAGAACGATGAGATATTTGACCAATGGCTTTGTAACCAAGGTGTAATGGGTTGGTTTAAATTATATGGGTATGTTTTGTACCACCTTTAGTTAACACTTTATAGCTCATGGATGATGTATGTTAAGGTGGTGAGGTTGTAACGACACGGTTGTTTTGAGCCAATGAAATACTTCCACACATTTGATTTTCTTGGTTTTTGGTGGTCAAAAACACTCATTTATTGATCTTAGGTACATAATTATGAGAGTTACATTTACCCAATCCATTTTTTTAGGTTTTCTTACTTCTTGGAATGTTCCTTTGGGTTTCATGTGCATTTGGGGTGTGATGGATATTGAAAACCCATATTTTTATGGTGTTCAGATAGAGGTGGATGGTGTAAATATATTTTTGTGGCATCCTAATAGAAATAACTCATGCCTCCTTTAGATCTATGCATGGTTTATAAAACCATGTAGGAGGGGTCACACGAATGTGGTTGGCCTCTAAAATTTTTAGAAGAGGGGATTTGCAAGGCCTATATAAGACTTGGGAAGCTCTGTTTCCTAGCTGTGTGTGGGTGGTGTGTGGGAAGTGTACATTGTTCAAATAACACATAGTTTTCAAAAATATATGGTAACTGTGTGGCCTCATTAAAAAGGAAAACGTTATTTTTACCTTATTTTATTTATGATGGTTTCCCCTATTTTCTTCCTTCAAACATGGGCTTCTTCTCTAGGGGTAGTGAGAGATTTTATCACCCTCCTCTAGGCTTTGGCCACAATTATTCATTTAAGCTCTGTTCTTCTATCCTTCGATCTCATTGGAATATCATTAGTAATACCTTTGATTCTATTATCACATTTCATATTTTCTCTCATAAAATGGTGTGACAAATCCATGCGATCTGCATTACCATATTTTCAGGGAATTCACCTAAAATGCCAATTTCATCTAATTCGGCTCATGTTAGAGACTGATATCATATTATTGGACATATACCAATACGATTTAAGTGATTCCTAGATTTCTCTTTGATTTCACTCATGTTTATACGGTGCATTCTTATCTATACCAATGGGTTGTCTTGGAGACACCATAATATTATAATGCTGGGATTTTTATTTTGAAATAGATAACATGAGACATCTATGGGAATACTTATAAATGAAGAGGGATTTTATATTCTAGGTTAGAGACATGAAACAATTGGGAAGGTTAGGCCAGGTGGGATCTTTAAATGAAATGGAATTATATGTATTTATTTTGGTGGTTTCATTACCACATGTCGGTAATAGACTAGGGATTGAGGTAGTGCTAACCACCTAGACTAAGGTGATGTGATTTATCATGGAGGTCTTCATCCTTATTCATGACGTGATTTTTACCACCATTTCATGTGACATGGTCATCTACGTATGCCTATGAGGTCATTAGGTAATAAACATGTAATGTGTGTCATGAGATGGTGATGTCCATCAGGATATGTGACATGGTTGTTGGGGTAGATGGTGTCCGAATGACTTTTCATAGGCACTTAGTTGGTGATTTCAAATCACCATGATTTTTTGACACACCATTCATGTTGTGTACACATAGATAGGACTCAGATGAAGAGGTGGTGTTGATAACTCCTATGTGTATATTCATATGTTAGTTGCGCGTTAGGATGGTCTTGACCATCAGTGAGGTTGGGGGTTCATTCCTTTCAAAACCAAGTGGATGGCGTGGATCCATTAGTTGATGGTTAGGAGACCATCATTATGTTTCAATGAACATTTATAATACATACATAAGGGTTCTCTATATTGAAAATCCGTTGGGGATTCCCTAGGCTTTATATTAAGGATCCTCACCACTGAAGTTATATATATACAGAAATGTCGTTGAATGCCATATATATTGATGGGGTAAAATTGTATATAGGTGTTGGACAAATTAGGTTGTTGATATGATGTTCATGTATTTGTTTATTTATATTTGGACACACATTAATTATCATAGATGTATGTTTGTCGTACATTGGTGGTGGCGTAATGAGATTGATTTTTGAACCCTAAATGGGCCAACAAGGCATGTGTAGAATTTATGAAATTTTTTAGGAAATGGATCAGGCTCAGATGATGGCTTTTTCTGATCAAGTATTATTTCATAGCATTAGATGGATATAATGAAACTTGGGTTTCTACATAAACATGATTTTATTTGTGTTTCTTTTTGATCCTTTGTATCAGAATGCTCATTATACGTATATATTGATTGTCAGCTAGGGGAACCCCACTGTTTATCTACTATTTTTTATGAACTGATATGATATGGAACGAATTTTATTGAAGCTTAAAATTTTTTTTCTTATACAAATTGTATGTGTCATATTTTTTGTTAGGATTACTATTTTTGGTATGTTCTTATTTATTTTGGGTTACTATTCATTATATCTTTGTGACTTTATTCTATAATGTTATATACATATAGAACTTTATTATTATCACCACTAGATGGTATAGTCTCTCTGGTATCACCCAATTACACCCTCATTTCTAGTCAGTAGCCTTTGGTGTATAGGGAGTTGTGCCTAAGGCCTTGTGGTACTCAGTATATGAGAATAGTTTAGGTGTAAAAAAACAGTCCAGACCACTATGGTTTTAATCATTTTATTCTAAACTAATAAACTACATATAACATTTTCATATTTCAAACCCATTAATAAGATTTTAATACATCCAAAACACATCTTTTTTTTTTGAAAAAATTCATGTCCCACATTGCTACAATTATCATGGGTTCAAAAATAATTTTCTAGAACCCTAGATAGGAATGCATCAAAACTATCGATATGGGTGGGGAAGTCAAGTGTTTTTATTTAATTTTTTTAAATGGTTTCGAATGACTATATCCAATTCTTCCAACCTCTATATTTTTCTTCTTGAGATTGATGAAACTGTTATCACTCTACATCAAACTCTAACAATCACTGATCATGAAGAAAGTTATTTTTTCATCATTCCATTGGCTAAATATCTTTCATATACTAATTTTTTCAAATGAGTAAAATAATACAGTGAAATTAGGTTAGATAATATTTCTCTAGTGAATTTTCCATTGATGGAAATGTATCTACCAAATTTGAACATCAATAATCAACAATTATAATTGAATATCAATTAGTCTTGTGAACAAAAAACAGGAATTATTTCTATTCTACATAAAATTCATGGATATCCACTTGAGGATCCCAAAATTCATTTTAGAGTTTCTAAAGTATAATGTAATAGTTTTAGATAAGATGATTAACCAACACTAAAATAATCTATGAGGATGTCCCCTTATCTCATAAAGGATAAACCAAGGTGTGTGTAAAAAATCTACAGGCTAGAGAAGTTACCTATCCTGATGAACTATATAGGGAATTCCTCTATAAATTAATCCATCTTTCATGGAAAGATCAACTAAGAAATAATATATAGATAATCAATTATGAAACTAGTGAATCATTTTTTTGTGTTTTGGGAATTGTTCATGTAACTGTCTTCATCTTACACACATCATCCCTATGAAAAAAATCATTTCATAGTATTATTTTACTGGGAATCGATATAAAATGAATAGAACCTACTAGATGATTCAACTAGAGGATCACTAATTTATAATTAATCTGCTGTTGTTATGGAAATAATTGAAATAATATCTCAAAATTCCAAACTATTATGTAAGAGAATTGTATTTAGTGGTGCACATGTGGTAAGAAGTACCAAATAACCTTTAATATAAATAAATAATTAAGGTTCTAAAATCTATTTTTAGATATCTAGTTGTGAACAAACGTAAAGATTCATCACCTACCACAGCACCTCGGCTCTCCTAGCTGCAATTTTCTTATAGTCATTTCATTGAAGGATTCCCTCATGTTTAAAGTATTGAATGATGTAATTCGGAATACCAGATGAAATTCATGAATTAACTAAGTTGATAAGAAGGATTTAAATAATTCACTGCCAAACAACATTAATCTCGGATCCAACAGCAACAAAATCCACCATTCAAAAAAGATTCCCAAAAACATTTGTAACCCCCTCTATTCCAAAGAAATAGTTTCTAGCCATCTAAAAGCTACTAGAAAGGAAAATTTCGTGATCCTTTCATGAAGGACATGATGATACAAGTAATAGGATCTCAAAATAGTCAACAAACAACTCCCACCACTCATAGATTATAGTTTATGTAATTTGAAATAACGATCAACTAACTCATGACCACCCTCAACAATCTAGTAAATCAAGTATTATTTAAGATTCTTGATCAACCATTTTGTTTCTATAAAAGAAAATTTGAACAATATCTCATAAATGTTTGGGAATGTGTTAGAAATAAATGTTGGAACATCCCCAGTGACAATATATGTAAGTGAATTGAAATATTTACCTGATGAATCTTCCAAATTATAAGAACATGATGAAGAATCTATGAAGGTACCATCAAATAATGATAGGGTGAATGGAAATATAGAACATCCACATCAACCCCACCTACATTCCAATTAGGATACAATGTCCCAAGAAAACCAATAAATGATAACTATAGACATAGATCCTATAGGTGTTCAAATAAGTATTGATCAATATCACAATATTGGAGGTCATACTCTATATTTGAATATATTTAAAATTAACTATGTAATTTTGCACTCAGAGAATGATATTTTGAGTAAATGAAGAGGTAATGTTATGTAACAATGTTTTTTCTTTTATTACCCATAAAATTACCCAATAATTCAATGATCCATGCATTTTTTCTATCCCTTTCACTATTGGAGATATATATTTTTCCAATGAATTGTGTGATTTAGGCACCTCAATTAATGTAATTCCTTATTACATTAACTCATTATTATGTACAGAAAAACTAAAACCCACTAGAGTGGTTTTTCAACTCTCCAATCAAGAAACTACCAAACAAATGGGTGTTCTTGAAGATGTCTTGGTAAGTGTACATAGATACCCAATCCTTTCTGACTTCTATATTCCCAACATGGATTAAGAAAAATTGAATGATAACTCTACCATATTTCTAGGTAGAATATTATTCAAGACATATAAAACAATAATAATTTCTTATGAAGGTGCCAATTCAATTACTATTTTTGATTAAATAGTGAATTTTTATATCATAGACTCAATTGGACAACCACATGAAGAAAAATTTATATTTATATCAATACATATTGAATTTTATTATTCTTATAGGGGTGAAATTGAAATGTTAAATGATATAATCAGACTATGGGAAGATTTAGAAGCACCCAAATTGCATGATAATAATCTTTTAGAAATTTAACACAATCGTGAGATTGTTTCATGTGTTGAACAATTTGACGAAATTGATGAAAGTTATTTTGATGAGTTCTCAATTATGTTGTTAATATTTTTTTATTAAATTTGAATGTTTCCATAATGGAGAACTCAAATCTAAAATCATCCATAAAATCCCCCCTAAACATCAAATTATGATTATACTATAAAACATAAAATATTTCTTTTTAAAGGGGAATGAAAATCTTCCTATCATAATCCCAAATAATTTTGAACCCAGCTAAGAACACCAAAATCTCGAAATAATAAAACGTAATTATAGATCCATATGTAGGAAATTTGTAGAAATCCCTATAATTTTCCCTACCAGCTACATAAATAGTATTTCAGTAGAAGATGAATTCAAATAAGAGAGAACACCCTCAAAAAGGTTTAACCCAACCCTTTGGAAGTAGTAAAAATGGAGGTAGAGATACATTTAATATATGGAATAATCTACCCCATCATGGACTCCCAATGGATATGTCCCGTAAAAATACCCTAAATAAAAATAGATAAAATTTTTTAACTACAAGAACAATTAATTTTTCAATTAAAAAATTTAGAATATATGGATAGTCTTTATATATTATAGGATTTTGAACCATGTGACAAGAAAATACCATTTCCCCATACCCTTTCTAGACTAAATAAAAGAGCGTATTGTACATAAGCGTCATTATTGATGCTTTGATGAATATTATGGGTATTATCAAGTTCTAATATCACTATAGGACCAAGATAACACCCACATAACATGTAAATTTGGTATATTTTTCAACGAAATGATGCCTTTTAGGTATTTCTAATTCCCCCTGTACCATTTAACATTTCATGGTATGGATCTTCTCTGACCTGATTGATATATACATAGAGGTAATCCTTGATGACATTATTGTATATAGATCATGGTTTCAAATATCAGTAATATTTTTGGAAATTTTTTTTAAAAATATATATACTGAAAAAAACATGGTTTTAAAATTTGAAAATTTCAATTTTATGGTGGAAAAAATATATTTGTTGTGCCATTTGAGATCTTATGATAGAAATGAATTAGATAAATATGAGGTTAATTATATTTATACACAACATTAGACCAATAAATTAAGACACATAATATTATTTTAGTGCCATGTTGTAATTTATAGATGGTTTATTAGGGACTTTAAAAATATTTATTCACCACTGACTAACCCACTCAATATGGAAACTAATGTTTTTAAAATTCTTGCATGTTATATAATAAATAATTGAATGAATTCTTGACCCCTACCCTTATTATCTATCAACTGAACTGGGTTTACCCCTTTAATATCCTATGAGATTATTATAACAAAGCTATAGGGGTTTGGTTGTCCCAATATATATATATAGGCTTACACAATTAATATACTACACTTCATAAACCTTAGAGAATACCCATAATAATGATTATAAAATATAAAAGGAATATTAACTATTGTTATAGATTTATATAAACTCCAATCTATTATTTTATGGATTAATGTATCTATTTCATATGATCGTGTATTATTTATATATTTGATCAAGAAGGAATATGTATTGCTCAAACCAGTGAGATGAATATTGTTTCAATAAGAGTTTTACTCAGTGATTAAGGACATCAAGGGCTGTGAAAATATAATAGTTGACCACATGAGTTGGATGCATCACACTATAAAGGTAAAACCAATCCCTAAGACTATTATGTATGATTCATTCCATAGCGAGAAACTGTAGAACCTCATCCATGTGACATGGTATGTTGATATAGTGAAAATTTTCTTCACTGAAAATTTTACCTCCTGATTTTCTAAATATCAAAATGAGAAATTTAAATTCAAATAAAAATATTATGTCTATAGGGACCCTTATTTATAGAAAATATATATTAAATAAGTCCTTAGAGGATGCATCATTATAGTTTAAATGAACATTGTGCTTTACGATTACCATACACTTGCATGAAAGCCCATTTTGGACCTCTATGAACTGCTAGAATAATTCTAGAATCTAGATTGTTTTGGCCATAATTGTTTTAGAATTCAAGTGAATTATTCAATAAAATTCACCAACTTCCAGTTTTAATGTTTAATTTTTGAAATACAAGAGATTCCCAAAAAACATTATTTTTTAGATGTTTGATGTTTGATAAATTAACATCATGTAACCCTTTCCTATTTCATTTTTATTTTCCAACATTTCTTCGTAGTAGACCATGTTTCTATGTTAAAAAAATCTATTAAATTTTATGATTTAAAAAATGATTATGTTTCTAAAATTAATATTTTTTATAGAATTAAAATATATTTAGGTATTATATATTAATAAGGATCTAAATTCAACAATAAGAACATGGAGTCCCTTAATAATAAATATTGGGATCAGTAGAAAAATTTGTCTCCTACCACCCACATACAAATTTATTTGATGAGTTGTCCAATAGGGAAGACATTTTATTAGAGGAAACAGTGTAGCCTAATTGAAATGATTGGAGAAAGAAAATAGAGGATGAACCATGGGGATGTAGATTTAATATTAAAACTTTTTTAGGTATGTATAACTACATAATTTTTATATAGTGAAAATTTTCACATTCTGGTTGATCTTTAGTAAATATCATTTTGGGCTATTAGAAGATTAAACCTAGAGTTTGGTATGGTTGGAGAGTAGAGTAAGATGTAAATAATTTATCTTGATAAAATAACATTGGAATTAATTGAAAAATCATGGATTTATCTGATAAAAAATAAAATTTTCCATGATAAACTTATATAGAAAAGAGAATTTCAATTTAGAGAAAAAGTGTTATTATTTCCTTCAAGGATTAATCTCTTCCCTTGTATGATTTATTCCACATAGATAGGACCATATAGAGTAACCAATACATTTACTATTTTTGTATTTTAGATTCATGGTGAATACTCAAATAATTCATTCATGGTGAATGAACAACAAATTAATGAATTACCAGAAGGATTTATGCAATGATCCTATAAAAGATTCTATTCTCATCCTTATTAATATTAAATAGTGAAATGTTAGGTTTTCTCTTTACCTTAAATTGTTTAACTTTTTATATTATTTTGAGTCGATTTTCTAGAACAAATTCATGATAGAATTTAATGGAAGTGATTCTGGACTAAGTGATTGTGAGAGGGACGACATTTTTTTAATATATAGATATGAAATCTTATATTTAAAATTTTAAATAAAAAAATTTAGGAAATTAAATATAATTTATGTAGGATTTATATATTTATAGTGTAAAAATTAAAACAAAAAATCATTTCTATTTTAAAATGTATAATGTTTAGAATGGTTTTTTATTTTTAAAAAATTCATTGATCTTAGATAGATAAATCAATAAATTTTTTGAACTCAATGTGAATTCTAAAGAGCATGATCATACTATTGATGTTGAAAAGATAAAATTATTTCTAAAATGAAATCCTTTTCTTACACTATGGTTTTAAAAAATTCATGATTATTTATAGGAAATTTAAATCTAGAACCACAATTGACTATCCCAAATTTTTATTCATATCGTAAGTGGATTATGATCGAATTTGAGAATATCTTTCTGATACCCTCACTTCTTGAAAAAAGTTTGTATTTTTTTATGCCAAAACATGAGTTTATACTCACTCAAATTTCATGAATTTGTGAGATACATTCAAAATGATAGTGTCATTTGATTTGAAAGCCCCCAGTTTTTACTTAATTACATGAATATTGATCCTAGTTAAGCTCTTATATAATAAGGATGTTACTTATATTTTTAAACTACATTATAAGTAAAACTGTCCCTTACCTATCCTTGATTTATGTATAATTCCATGATTAATTAAAGCCAAACTATTGGGTAAAGGGTTCTCCATGAGTTTTTTCTCTTTGAGTAATAGTATGTTAAGTAGTATTTGATAAGTGTGAGTCAACATATAAGCATATTTAAGAGCGGAAAATGGTAATGGGTCACATTAATTCAATGTATTCTATTTTCTAAATCATCCACTTCTCTGAAAAATGTATTTATAAAATAAAAAATAAAAAATTGGGTGAGTTTGATACATTCATTTTTCTCATATCAGTTATTCCTGATTAAAATAAATGAAAATGTTATGACCACTATTAATTATTTTGATAGTGACAAATCATTTCCCCTAAAAAATTAAAAAGTGATAGAGGAAAAATTTATATATAATAAAAGAAAAAACAAGGGTAAATTAATAAGACACATTATGTGGATTAATTTCATGAATCATGCCCTTTTAAAGAAAATAGTAAATTCAGATGTTTATTCCACATCTTATGATGGATGGATTTAGTGAGGGATTATTCCTTGATTTACATGGTAAATCATCCACTATATTTAAATAGAAAAACCTTCATCTTTATTATAATGTGTTTTTTAACGCTATCATACTAAATTCTAAGACAATAAACAACCTTTTCAAAGACCACATGATTGATTGTATTTTTTCACAATCCACGGTGTGTAGAGAATATAATTTTCCCATAAATGATCATAACAGCGCATAAATACTTTTTCATCAATGAAGAGTAGAAATGTATTGCATGCAAGGTAGAACATGAAATGGTTTTTTTAATGGATTTTAAAATATTGATTTTATATAGATAAGGGATTTATTTCAATTGAAATTAAACACATGTATGAAAAATGTATTAGTTTGTTGTAAATAATGGAAAATGATTCACTCAATTTCTTCTTGATAGATTATGTTTTACAGTGGTCATATATTTTCACTTCATTGAATTCTTCTTCATTGAATTGAACATTCGTTTAATTTTTTTAAAAATGTGAAAATACGTAAACAATTCAATAATATTAATTTAATGATACAATTTTCTTGGAATGCAACAGTTAGTTTTCGGGAATGTGAAGAGCTCAAATTTTCAATTTTTTTCTATTATTATTGGAAATTACCCCCATTAATTAAATAAATATATGGTAAATTATATATTATTATGACTTTTTGGGTTTTAGAACTTAATTATTAAATGGATTAAAATGATGATTTTTATTGATATATCCATAATTGGAATTAAATTGATATGTTGTACAAAAATGGAAATTGATTTTTACAATGTGAAAATGTAATTGTTTGATTCAAGAATATAAATTCATTAATTGGTTTAAATTCATTTTGGATGTAATTGATTTATTAATTTTTTAAATAAATCCTTAAATATAATTTGAAATTGAAATTTAAATTCATTGATTTTGTTATATAAATGAGAAATATGATTGTACTGTGAAAATTTATGATGACAATATGATGTTTTTATCTAATTTTATAATGAACTTGTAATTACTTATTTAAAAAGTGAAATTATTATTTAGATTTGTGTTATCATTAATTAATTAAATTTAAAAAAAAATTGTACTAAGAAAAATTGTGTGTTCTGAATATCACTAAAATGTTATAGAATCCACAGATTGACCATGATATCTCTTCATGAGATGTATCCAATCACAAAAAAAATCAATGTATTGGATCAACAACATTATATAAAATTGTGACCACAACTGTAATAGTGATTGAAATTGAAAATTTTGGTAAATTCATAAAATAACCATACCAATTAAGAGTGGCTAATAGAGTGGTTTTTTTGGGAAAATTATTGCATATAAAACATTAAAAAAGATCAAACACATTTGAAATTCCATATACTGTAACCACATTTTGACAAAGGGTTGGAGTTTACACATAAATTATTGACTATACCTTGTATGTGTCATCGACCATGGACAAATAAACAAAATTTGGAAGTGGAATAGGGATGCCATACAAATACACAAAACAACCACACCTCTTCTCATGGTTAATCATATTTATTAAGAATTCCACACTCTTTATCATATAGAGATACAAAACTAATGCTCCTGATGATGATGAAACTGAACTAGTATTAGAGGCTGACCTTTTCTATTTTGATGTTCTTCAAACCCCCAATCCAATTTCATTGAATAAGAACACCGTAAACTAATAATAATCAAGATTTTCACTATGATATAAAAGAAAAATATAAATCCCATGACACCAGAATATACAATTCATGGTGAAAACACACTATTCTCAACCCCAAGGGTTCCAAATCATTATTTGGATCCATTTCTACTTAACTTGAGAAGATAATAACTCCAAATCTCACCATACTCCCTCAAATTGGATCAAGAGAACACATAATAACCCTCAAATCAACAATATATTTACATGATGATGAACCAAATTTCATATAAATCTAGTGAGATAGTGTTTTGTCATAAAAACTAAGCTCATCGGTAAATATTCCCAGAAGCCAAACACCACATGCACAGTCACTTATTGGTATATGCATCACTTGTTATAGATTTTTTACCCTCGCCCATTGGATAATATGAGTTATCAACTAGAGGAGATAAAAAAAATAGACCCATAGGAACAAAATATTTAGAAAATATCACTTCAATAAAATAATATTCCATATGTCCAGTCACCTTGGTATGTAGAATATTATTCTTGATGAGAAGAAGTCACACTACCTTGTGAAAAAAAATAATTAGATGCAAGATACGAGTTTTGATTTAACCAAATAAAAACACTAAATTAATAAATTGAAATAATTTTCATTGCCCTTGGAAGAGTTAATATAGGTGAGACCATAGTTTCTCCCCTAAGCATCGGTTTCAGGTTCATATATGATCGGAAAAATTCATGAATTAATTCACTAAATGGTATCATTTGTATGTTAGTGTTGATCCATTTAAATGAAACTAATTGAAAATTGATCTTGAAGGAAGAATGTTTTACTACCTATACTTTTTTTCTAGAATAAAATGAAGGTGGGTCAATATTTATGTTCTTGATAGTTAAATGTTCCCTAAAAATCCACATAGTTGGAATCTCTATGTATCTAAATCCATATACTCAATTATGGACATATCTTATAATTTAAACCGATCTAAATCACCACAACTATATGAATTACTATGTATGTGAATGATCAACATGGCCAAAACCAATATTGGAGGAGCTTTAAGTTCCACAAACATTCATAAAATGTAAATTTTCATTTCCCTATTTGGTTCATCATTTTTAAAGTCATCATTCGATATATTCTATTTGTTTTGATGAATCAGGGATGACAAATATCAATAGTGATAACCATCCATCTGGAAAAAATATACATTTGAGATCATATTCACTACACAATATAGAAATTTGAGGGGTTGTTTCATGTCATTATACGATTTTAGCTACTATAATAGAAACTTCACAAAAAGCTGGTTGTGACTTCCTAAATGCACACCATGTGGAAGTTACACCTATGAGGATTTTTGTGACTATTTTTTATTTCTATTTTCAGATGAAGAGGATATGTTATACCCTAGTTTTGGGGAATTCCTAGAATTATGAAATTCTCTCTCATTGTCATAGGTTGTTTCATCAATGTTTTTTGCTTCTATTTATGATGGTATAGTTCTTTTCCTTTTTGTAATTACTGCAATAATTTGATACTTGGTTAATAGAGGTTAATCTACGGAGAAATCTCACAACCATATAATGACCTCCCTTTTTCAATAAAAAAATTCTTCCCTGATTAATTATTTGGATGTGTTTTATTGAATATATTTTAGGATATTCTTATTTTCCATTAGATTCAAATATTTATTGTCTGTTATTTTACTACTTGCACACACATGGAAATTGGTAACTCCATAAGTAATTATGATATTTAAAAATTGGATGAACCAAGAGTGATTAGTGGTATCCAATCACTTTTCCATCCATGAATAAACAATTTCATGATTATTTTATAATTCTATTCCAAGAAAATATTTCTAGGAAATGGTACCCAATAATATTTCCATTATTGGTACAATAATGGGGAAGTGAAATTGAATAATGTTTTACAGGGAACTGATGATAATTATCCAAGTTTTAAAAAAAATATTTTAAGAATTAAATTTTAAATTAACCCATGGAATTCAGTTTTTTCAAATCTCAAACCCATTATATAAGATTTTAACAAATTTAAATCATTGTATTATCCAGAGCAAACCCGACTCCCACAATAAAACATATCGCTTTTTTTCAAATATATTTATCGATCACCCCATGAAAAGTTTGAATCACTAAGGTATCTATATTCATAAATAGTAGATTAAGTAATGGAACCTAAAATAATATGGTATAAAATTATATATACATACTTATAACCATAATTCTATTGGGGACTCACAACTATAGTACTACAACATATTCGATATGAGTGTGAAGAAGAAGTTGGTGTTAAAAAAAGAAATTATACAGGATCTAATGTCATTGGATATTTTCTTCTATGAGGATTTTATTTTTGGATGGTAGAAGAAGATATCCTTTATAAAAAGAGGTAAAAACTGATGTTCGAGAAGCTAGAGAGGGTTCAATCTAATGTTTGTGGGTCATCACTATTATATTACATTATACAGTCACATTGTTAAGTGATATTTGTTGATGAATCAATGATAAAAGAATGAGTATATTTTATGAAAAGAAAATATGATGTGTTTAACAAGTTTCAAAAGTGGAAACCCATTGTGGATAATGAGGCGGTATAAGATTTGAAACAAATGGTGTATGAAAATATTTGAGTGTATTACAGAAATGAGTTCAGGGATCTCTATGATATTGATTGAATTCAGTGTGATATGATATTGATTGAATTCAGTGTGATATGACTCTTCTAGGTACAAAATAATAGAATAGTGTAACTGAAAGGAGATAAATTACTCTAAATGAACATGCATGGAGTATGAGGTTCCTATGAGGGTTACCCAAGATTAATGGGGTAGATTTAATTAACATGGAATTATATATTATCAATAGAAGTCCATCTATAAAAATAGTAGAATTTATACCTGAGTATATCTATATATGAAAAGATGTAAGAATATAAAGTATGAGTATTATGGGATGATAAGAAGAATATAATCATCAAAATAACGATCATTATATTTAATGAAGGTTTCATACACATGGACCATAATAATTCCAATGTTGATAGTGGGAATATTGAATTATAGTTCTATGAGAAATTAGATCTTGAAGGATGAGAATGTGACAACAAAACTACTAGATCCTACTCCTCAAGTGTAGTTGAAAATATCTATGATGGTGATGTGGACTATGTAGAGGTATTAATCATCCTTACATTATCTATTATTAACTGATTATGGAGTACTAGAAATATTTGGATAGGTAATCTAGTTAGAGGAGTCTAACATGTGGGAGATGGAAATGAAAAATAATATTTATTCATTTCATGATAACAATAAATTTGTGTTGTCGCCTTTTTAAATAGGAAGTAATGCATTACATTATATATGGGTATATCGACTCCAGTAATAACATAATGGTAAGTGGAGGTATATAATAAGGATATTAGTGAAAGGTTTCTAACAGAAGGAATGTGTGGACTTCATTGAAATTTTATCCCTTGTATTGATGTTCCCCACCATTGTGGTGGTTCAATGTATTCACTATTATAGACCATGTAAAATAATATTCTACACATTATTATCATTAAAAACAATCTGATAATGGTGGGGGGTTCCTTTATCAGTTCAATCTAAAAAATATGAAAAAAGTGCACCTCTATTAGTGTTTTTTTGTGGAATTGATAAAAGTCACATTTAATAATAATTTTTTTAATAATGATAAATTGTTTATCTATCAGTGTAATTTTAACACTAACAAATGCTATATCTCATATAAATTTATATATAATTAAAAATATTTATATATAAAGATATAAATAAATTTATATTGATATAAAATTATTATTCTTTATTAAATATGATATATATAAGACTAAATTTGAATTTACACTAAATATATAATAGATTTATGTAGAAAAGGTTTATAAAATTATTAAAAAAATATTATTATTTAATAATTAGAAAGTAATTTTTTAGTAATAGTCATTTAATAACAATTGGATAAAATTGAAAATCAATAAATTAATGAACTTTCAAAGATAAGTTAAAAAGATTACTCGAACTTAAAATAAAAATAACTATTGATCCATATGTCAGTTTGGGATCTACCACATATATAATCGAGTTTTATATATATATATATATATATATATATATATTATATAGTGAACATAGAGGACACTATTTATCATTTTTAGGTAATAAAGTCCTATAAATACTCTATATATGTGTTTTTTGTTAGGAGGCCATAATTTTGGAACATTTCATAGAATTAAATCTTCTTATGAGGGGATCATTTTTCTTTATAAATGAAAAATAAATTTATTTATAGGTATTGAAGTCATATGGATATTATATAATTCAAATTTTATATATTATCATATTGTGGTGTTATTTATAATTAAAATTACACATATTTCCACACATTTACGGAATATAAATCAATTTTACACATTCCTATTTAAAAATATTTACAATAAATCCATTTTTAAACTTATACCCTATATGGAAATAAATATATATTGTTTATATGATTTTAAATAAAAAATTATTCACATTATTTACCTTATAAAAATCTAATAATATATATATACCTATATAAGTAATGGTTATATTAAAATATGTTTGTGTCCATTAAAAATATATATATCTATGTTTTTATATAATAATATATGTATATAAATATATATATAAAAATATTTGTGTGTTTAAGTGTGAATTATAAATTTGTACGTGTTTCTGAAAATATGTATGTATGTGTGTGTGTGTGGATCAATATTATATAAATAAATAACATATAAATGTATTTCTATAAATACTTCATCACCATTAAATATATAAAATTAAAATATATTTATGATAAAAAATTATAAATAACTATAAAAAAATTATATCACAATATACAATTATGTGTAACTATGTATGAAATATATATGTAAATATACAATATATATAGATATTTTTAATATATATATAATATTAAATATATAATTGTATATAAATATATGCATAAATATTTAAATATAAATGAATTATATATATATATATCAAAAAAATAATACTCTTATTGGTGTAGTGGTAAAGGCATTATGCCCTAAATGTAGGGGTTAATGGTTCAATTTTAGGCATGAAGAAGGATGAAGGTAATTAAAAAAAATTATAAAAAGTTTTTGAAGCACTTATAATGTCGTTGGTCTAAAAAAAGTGTGAGGTTTTCATGAACAGGGGCACATAGAACTCATTAATGTGTGGTCGGCATGCTGATAAAAATGTGGTTATGTTGAATTAAAAAAATATAAAATATATTTTATAAATTATATCAATGCTAAACAAAAGCACGGATAATGGAACCCTTTATCAATGCTAAAAAATAAATGATAAAGGTGTACTTTAACAATGTTTCTGTAAGCATGGATAATGGTGGTGGGATTTTAAGGGCTCCAGGCCTATTAATAATTTTTAGGTTTGTAAAAACGCATTTATATTGATTTTAAAATCATGATATGTAGTAGTGATTGTTGCATCGTGGGATTTACATCTTGAGAATATTGATATAAAAATTGGTTTCCTTCTTTATGATATATAGGAGGAAATCTATATACAGAATCCAAATGCATATGTTTATTTTGACAAGGATGTTCTTGATTGAAAATCAAGAAGAGTTTATATGAGTTAACGTAGTCAGCCATGCATTGGAACAAAACATTTGATGTGTTTATGAGAAAAAACTACATTCAAATGTTCTTGAATTGTTCAATGCTTCATTTATAAGTCCTTTGGTTATGTATATATTATATTTTTTAATGTATTTTGGTGACATTCTTATTGAATGATCATGTATGAATAGGATTAATGGATAAAAAGGAAGCTAGATAAGTAGTTTGAGATTAATTATATTTCTAAACATAAAACTATTTTGGTGTTGAAGATCAAGAGAGAACATATAGCGAGGACCTTGATGTTTTTTAGGATGACTACATTATAATGGTTTTGAGAAGATTTATTATGATTGAAAAAAATATATAATATATTCCCCTTCAAAGTCATTTCAAATTTTCGAATATACTATAACCAATGATGATAAAAGATGATGATTACATGGAAAATGATCCATACACAATAGTTATTGTAATATTTTTGTACTTCATGGTCTTTACAATACCTTATATTTATCATGTAGTGGTATTTATGATAGGGTACATGGATAACAATGGAAGACAAAATTGGGAAGCCGTGAAATGGAAACTGAGATAGGTGATCTGAAGAAAGGAAGTATCTCTATTATTTAGGAAATAAATTTCATTATAGCAGCATGTGGATGATGATATTCGAGGTGATATAAATAGTATGATGAGTACCAAAGGTTATATGTTTATCATTGGGTGAAATACAATGATATGGATATAAATGTTATAGAAGCTTGTAGCCATAACCACCATAGGGGAAAAAATTAATGGAATCCTATAATGAGATTTTTTTTCTGAAGAAAATATTTGACAAGTTGTATTGAAAGATATAAAATAATGAATTTCAATAGGACAAGAAGTGTGATATATAAATATTGAAAAGAACCCAGGGTATCATGCACATAAAAAAAATTCATTTTATGTTCCATTTTATAATAGGTTTAATATAATAATGGTTGTTAATATTTTATAATATTAATGGAATAAAAACTCAAACATACACTTTTATGAAGTCGGTGGTGATAGATAACTTGATGCACTATTACACCTCGGTTTTTCTTCATTAGTGAATGGAGGATTAAATGTAGAACATGGTAGAAGAATATTAGAACATTGAAGGGAAAATAGTTAATATTTATTGAATCATCAACATGAAATTGATGCATTGAATACAAATCACACAATGGTGGCTATTGAAGAGGATGATGTAAAATTAATTAAGTTGTATAAGTCATTGACCAATGGTTATGGGATTAATGTAAGTGTTCTATACATGGAATATATATTAAAATTTATTTCAATATTTCAATCCCAAAAATAAATGAGTGAGGATCTTGTACATAAAATTTAATATTTATTTGGTTAATATTAGAATAAAATATTATCATTTTTAGGTGCCTTTATTCATTGATGATTTTGATCATCCAAATAGAAACTTTTGTATTTCATTCATTGTAGTTTTTAGAATCCAAGTATATAATCCCACTAGCAGTGACCAATACATTCTCCAATGATCTCCAGAAAAAACCACTCAATCTCCAAATACTAGCAAGTAAAATTTAATGACTTATATTGTTCTTTCATGAATTCTTGTTATTTTTCCTCAATGAAATATCCCTTCTGTCCCCGTTATTGATATGGATAGATATGGAGGAGTAAGAAGAAAATTTATTGTGCCCAACTATTCACTCTTTTTGGTATTAAATATCTATACAATAGGCATAACATTCTACTTATAGAGAAAGGGTATAAGTTAAAATATTTTTTAATTTCATTATAACCATTAAATAAAATTTAACACCTATAATAATATCCATTCCATATAATAATAATATCATTGATATTATTTTTTTGGAATATTCCACCTTGTGCAATAAAAAATACTATGTAAAATTATTGTCTATTAATATTTGCCATTGAACTCAGTCTTCATCTCTTAAAAACCCCCTAGCATTTTTTGAAATATCAAATAAATGTTTTATGAATAAAATAATACTTATTCACATTAATAAATATAAATACTTATTCAAATAATAAATAAAATATATAAATCATTTCACACAATCCATTGAATAAATATTATATAAATATTTAGTTAATCAAATAATGATTTTTTTAATGAAAAATAAATATTTTTTATATTTTTTATATTAATGATTAATAAAAAATGAATAAATTTATTCCTCTGTCTTGACAATAATATTTATACTAATAATTAAATTCAAATATAATTTAATCCAAATCATCCTAAATAATTAGTGTGTCTCCAACTGGGATTCTCAACCATTATAATTAGTAGGGCTTTCCTAAATCAATGATTACTATCTAAAAATGGGTCAAGGAACCCAAGAGAAATAACATAATATCAAAATAATGATAATTTCATATGAAGACTTACTATGTAAAATAATCCTTTAATATCTCATCACATAGGTTTGACATCTATGTCACAAACCTATATGCATGATATGTCATTTTTTGATTATCTAATATAAATTTATTATTACACACTGGCCCTGGAATTTAATTTGATTGTAATATTTCATTAAAAGGGTTTTTCAATTAGGTTCCTTTCCTAATGTTTTAGGATACATTGTAATCCTGCACAATCGAGGGTTCAATCCTTAGCAGTCTTAACAATTTGGGGATTTATGTGCTTTCATGCAGCCTGTCGAATGAAAAAAGGGATGCTTTGGTAGTGGGGACAATGGATCAGATATGGTCATCAGTGGTATGGTGAAGTGGCATAGTGGATCATAATCTTTTTCATCAGCTGAGGGTGGTTAGAATCAACAATAAACAAATATGAGTGGTGAGGGATAGTGTTAAAGGTGGAAGCTTGATCAGATGACATCGAGATGTGTGGAGTGAGTAACAGTTGGGGGATTAGGCAGGGGTGGTCAGACTTGATCATGGTGGGATGTAATGGTGAGAGATGGTGTATTGTCTAGCATTTTTTTATATATTATTTTTAAATATTATATGGAATTATTTCGAGGACTAGATTTTCGATGGCTTGCGATTCTGAGGCCCTAGTGAACCTGAAATGATTGTTTAAACTTGTTAAGATAAGTTAGTCGGCATATGTGTGCGGTTGTGGATGTTTTCAAACAGATAATCAGATTAAAAATATGAGGGAACAATTGCGTCAGAGATGAAGACATTAACTAAGAACATGTCTAATCTCAACCAGCACATGTCGAGGAAAAAAGTTAATGTTCAGAAGTTTAAGAATTAAAAAATAAATAAATAATCTAATTTCAAATTATTATTTTATTTTATTTGCCAATATTTGTTGCAGCACAATGAAGGGGATAATGTTTCGATAATTAATGACATTCCATGATAACTTTGAAAAAGCAATGTTGACTCATTAATGTCGCAGCGTAATGATAGCGACTCAGGATATTGGAATGCTAAAAAGTGTTCCCTCCAATTATTGGGTTAATCTATAATTGATTGTTGGAAGATGGTGGAGAGAACCTCCGGAGAATCCATTGAGCTTTGGAGATTACACTCGGAGACGAACGACAACACATCAAAGCTATGAGTAGGAGTGCCAACGAAGTTGAAGAATCTCTGTGATGATGGCAGTGTGACATCTTCATTAGCGATCGATTCCTTCTCGGGGTAGGGGTTGTTATTTAGATTCTTATTTCCCCATTTTTAGATTTAAATTATGAATGTGGATCAACCACAAAAATGTTGATCCACAGATTCATGCATTCTTATGGGAGGGTTTTTATTGGAATGATCTCTAGGAATCAATCCATGATAAATTGTTATTTGATTTTGCTCTGTTTAATCCCACTAACGGGAGTAGATTAACTCCATGACGAACGACGGTGGAGGTTCGTTCCCCGACATGCTTTTTTATGTCTTTCCCATTTTTTTTCCCTGTCCGTTCCTCGAATTCTTCATGGGGTGATGAACAATGGATTGTTTCACATCCATTTTGCGGAACCACGATGTGAAATAGATGATCCGACATCACAAAGACCAAGAGGAGGTGTGATGACGATAATGGATGATGATAGCGGACAATGAATCATTCTATAAGATTGTTCTTCGAGCGTTCATTGATCGGGTAGAATGTTATGCATTTTTCGAGTCGATAGGAAGTTTGAATCTAAAGTAATCGGCTAAGTGGTTTCAGGAGACTCACAATTGTGACTTTCTGGGAGATTAGATGACCAGAACTATGAATGGGTCAGCTCATATTGCACGATGTTGGAGAAATGTGATTCTAAAAATTTTCATAATACACATCGTGTATCATGAATAACATGTCATGTGGACTAGCTCAGCTGCAGCTTGGGATTCATGTGTCAGAAAATTATCACATGGTTTGTGACCCTAGTCACACAACATGTTGGACATTCCCCAAACTTGGCATGTATCATGGAAATTACACAGTGACGAGATGGACTACACAGCTTTGAGAAAAGACATGTACTCACTATGCTATATGAAAGAGGATATGTGAAACTCGGTGTGTATACAGGGGATACACAAACATAAGTTGGATTACATGAACATATACTCCACCACACAGCAAGGAAAGGCCAGTAACACGGGTCACTGTGTGTATTGATTACACAGGTTCGCATACATGGGTTGAGAATGTGTGCAGGCACATGGCCAACATACATGGGGAGGACCCCGGAGCCTTTGACCTGATGTGTGATCATTTTTATATGCTGTGTAGTTTCGTTTTACACGAACAACCTCGTGACATGGCCCTTTGTACACTACAATACTCGGTGTCAGAAGACACAACATGTGACACTTCTACATGCCATGTTCTTTTCTATACATGGGATAACACCTTGTCCACCATATCTTGGACATGACTTATTTGGGTTGGTGGCAATTTTTCTCGTTCCCCTGAAGTTCATGTACCATTTCATTCTATAGGAGTATGTTCCCTTTGGTAGGACATTCTGCGATAGAGTTAGACATTCCTCCAAGAGTCTCTGAGCAAAATCCTCTATCCATTATTGACCTGAGGTAGAGTAAGGCATCGATGTGACCAACTCCACTGGGGGTCGATCATCTACATAGATGGTGATTCCAGATGAGTTGTGGTATCCACTAAGGCCCTGGAAGTGATTCCCATCTTTGTATCATGAACTTTCTCACTAAAGAGTGTTTATTCCCATAATGAGTGTATCTATCTACCATGGCTTTTCTCGATGAACAGTACTTCTCACTTAGACTTCATCAGATCTATCAGACTCATTAAGTGTGTTCTCCCAGAACTATTCCTTTGTGGAATATTCGAACTAAATTTTTAGTGGGGGTATGTAGTTGTGTAACATTTCCAAAGACTGTGGGTCAGGGTTTAGAGTATATCTGGTATTTTTTCTATAATTATATGTTTGGTAGATATAGGTTGCATAGAGATGACATTACCTTGACTTTGTGTATTTCATTATTGTTTTCAGGTCCTTTACTTTATATTGTTACGCTCACCCCTAAACAGGCTTTTCCCGCACGTGTCATGTCTCATGACGACGAACAACCTTTTAATAGAGTCTAGGAAAGACTAGGACATGACCGATCTTTCTAACGTCTTTTAGGATGAGGCATTCCTACTGCTACGAGTTGTAGTCCGAGTAACTTTTTTTATTTACAAGATGGACTTTTTAGTTTTCAGACACTTTTTTTGTGGGATTGTATTCGGCCCAGATTTTCTTTCATCACATTACTTTATGTAGTAATTTGTTTGTTTGGTTTAGTTTTATGTATGCATTTTGTTCTTCATTGGCTTTTTTTACATTTCAGCCTTTGTGGTCTTAGAGATGTGTTTGTGTTTATAGGTACATAGGCAAAGCCTCCCATGTTAGTGATATGCATGCACTGTACTCCTCACCAGCCCCTTCCCAAATTGATGTGGGTTTGGGGAGTTGTGTCATGGGCCCCACTTGGACTAGTCGTGATATAGTGGTATTAGAGGAGGTCAGTTCTACCTTAGAACCAAGATTCTTTGAGATTTTATTAGGGAAAGAGTGTTAAGTGTTTTGAGCTCTACATATAGGCTATATACTCTATCATTGGTGTGGGTGGATAATGTATCCATAAACCATTACTCTGATAATCTACTTTTTGACTCGCTACATGAATTCACTAGTTGTAGAGAAGTCAAATAATGGAACATGCATCATATAGGAAGGGGTTCTGTTTTCCATTTCCTTTGTTTCAGCTATCTAGATATAATAATTAACCATGTTACATCTTCCTTCCTTACATGATGTCTCTGTGATGTATACCCACAAGGATTCTGCAGCGCGATCACTAGGATGACCCCCTCAGTGTTGAGGCTCCGATACAAGGACTAGTACCTCATGTGTTGCCACCAGGTGGTGCACATGCTATACCACCACCATTGTAGAATCCTACGGTACATGCAGTACCGACCGACAAGGGGCATAGGATGAGCACAATCTATGAGTTCCAGAGACAGAGACCCCTCACGTTTCGAGGTGAACTTGAACCTCAGGTGGCTGAGGACTGGCTTGAGGTGGTGACCAGAGTTTTCCGTCATGTGAGGAACCCAGGAAACCATATGGTGATCCTAGGAGTGAGCCTTCTTTAGGGATCGACGAGATGATATGTATTCTAACCAAAAAAACTCACGATGAGGAAACTCTTTCATTGATGGAGTTTGAGTGACTCTATAGGGAGGAGTTCTCTCCAGTTATGCTGAGTGTGTTAATCATCAAGGTGCTTCTTAAGCTCCAGTAGTGCAGTTTAATGGTAGACAACTATTCATTGAGGTTCACAAAATTCACCCAGTACTCGGTCAATGTGGTCAGGGATCGGTACTTTAGTGCTCAGATCATTGAGTGATGTTTATGACCGGTCATCTGAACTAGTTTCATGTCTCTATGAATTTTGATTTATTCTGGATTGCTCGAGTTGGCCTTAGTGATCATGAGATTCTTGGCGGAGCAAAGATAGCTGATGACTGTCAGCAGCAGGTATACCATTGTGAAGACCTTGCTAGTAGAGATTCGACATCAAGAACATGGATCTAGACGTGGGAAACATCATAAGAAGACTCAGGATAGAGGATTGACAGTCCAAGGTGCTCCGGCTAGATCCAGTCATCCTTGGGAGAAGTAATGCTACAAGTGCGACAGTAGGGGGCATCTAGCATGAGATTGTCCGACCCATCGAGCTGCTGACAGGGAGGCAGTAGATGGAAAATTGAGGTAGTGATAGAGAATGGAGTTGATATACCTTCAAGGTGGTGGATGTGGCAGAGGAGCAGAGAGAGCTGTAGGTTGTGGTAAATGCTTTAATTTACATCCACAACCACCCCCAGGAGATCTGCACCAGGCATAGGGAGCTGGGGGATAGGGTCAGAGACAGCTTCATGCAGTCGAGCCGTATAACCCATGGAATCCAGGGATGATACAAGGTATGATTTGTGTCTTCTCTACCTTATCTCTCATATTTATTGACATAGGTTTTAGTCATTCCATCCTCTCCAGATGACTTGAACAAAACCATGAGATTCTGGTAGAGTTGTTGACTCTATCCTTACGCATGGAGACACCTATGGGAGGAGACTCGACGATCACACAACATTGTAGTCAATTTTATAAAACCCTTAGATGTGACAGTTTCGGATTGAACCTCTTGTTAGTCGAGTCGAGGCCTTAAGACGCAATTCATGATATGGTTTGGATAACTATTTTCCATACACAGAATGACTATTTTAGGCTAGGTGTGTGGTGTGTCTGCAGTGATGGGATGAGGTTCTATTTTGTTCAAAAAAAGGCGAACCAGGTAGAATAGAATGGGATCATGCATAACAGGGTGCAGTTGATTACTCATGAGTTGTCTATACATGCCCTCAATGTAGTAAATGTTCTGAGCTCTTAGTTCTCAATTGTTGTGGTGGAATACAAAGACATCATTCTTGAAGATGTTTCATGACTACCTCATCACCGGTAAATTGACATATGCATCTAATTACTCCCTTGGATTACATCAATTTCATCAAAAGCATATTGGATGGCCACCACATAGCTTCTCGAGCTGAGGGTGCAGTTGGAGGATTTGCAAATCAAGGGTTTCGTAAGACCCATCGTTTCCCCCTGGGCAGCCCCAGTCTTGTCTTCCAAGATGGAATATGAGAGTTTGAGGTTGTGCATGGATTACCAGCACCTGAACCAGTTGACAGTGAGGAATAAGTTTCCACTATCAAGAATCGACGACCTATTCAATCAGCTAAGAGGGGAACAATGGTTCTCGAAGGTTGACCTTTGATTAGGTTATCACCAGTTACGAGTGCGGGATGAGGGTATACTGAAGAATACATTCAGATGCCACTACAGTCACTATGAGTACTTTGGTATGCCTTTTGACATAACGAAAGCAACTGTAGTGTTCATGGAATTTATGAACCAGATATTCTAGCAGTATGTAGACCTGTTTGTAGTGGCATTCATCGATGAAATCCTTATGTTGTTGGCATCGAAGGAGGAGACAGTGAGACACATGCACATGGTTATAGACATAATCTAGGAGAACAAGATTAATGGGAAGCTCTCGAAGTGCCAGTTTTGGATTCAAGTGGTCCACTTTGTGGAAAATGTCCTCTCAGCAGATGAATTAGTTGTTTACCCATCCATGGTAGTGGTTGTGTTAGCATTGGAGACACCATAGAGTATGACGGAGGTGCGGAGCATCCGTGGGTTTTCAATATATTACTAGAGGTTCATTCATTATTTTCCCTGAATATCAGCACTGATTACAGCTCTGACTGGGAATGGTAAACCCTTCATATGGATAAAGAAGTGACAGTAGTATTTTGAGTAGTTGAGACACAGTTTGAAGAGCGCCCCGATATTGAGATTTCTAGAGGAGGATATCAAGTTTATATTTTCCTGTGACACATCAGGAACCAAGCTTCGCTATGTCTTGATACAGGGATAGTTGGTGATTTTTTATGGTTCGCACCATTTTAAGCCACATGAGCATAACTATGTGACCCATGATCTTGAGTTAGAATCGATTGCCTTCGTGTCGATGATGTAGTGACAGTACCTTATGTGTGATTGGTTTATCGTCTACTCTAACCACAAGTGCCTCATGTGCATCCTTTTATAGAAGGATAGGAATCTAAGACAGTGGAATTAGGTAGAGTTCTTCTAGGACTTTGATTTCAAGATCATCTATACTCCTGGGAATGGGAACAATGTGGAGGATGCTCTGTAAAGACCCGTAAAATTCAAGGGAAATTTTTTCTTAATTTTTCTTTAGAATTTTACAAGAGCACGGTTTCAGACGGCACCTGATTTCGAGGTCCGGAGTGCCCGGAATTAATTTCCGAAGTTTGGCTCGGGTACCTTCAGTGAACGAACGAGCGGGAATTCCTAACTTTTGATCAGGTGCTCGGAATTGAAATCCGAGGGAACCGATGAACTCGCAGCGCCGATATTCGCTTAAAGAGACCTTTTCGGACGTTGCGTTTGTTGCGGGTTGAATGTTAATTTTTTAGGGGTTTTTAGTTTGAGTTAAATAAAATTTTTATAGAACAAATTTTATTTTAACTTGTTTAAAACCTACCAAAGGGGGTTGGAAGTGGGACCCACACCCACTTAACCTCCCTTGGGAGGATTAAGTGTGGTGGGGCCCACACGAACCCCTAATCCTTTCAAATTCTCTCAACTTGCTTAACCCCCTCTTAATTATGTAACTCTCCCCTACTTTAATTCTTGCCAACCTATCTCTTCACTTAATTTTGTCAACTCTAGATTTAATTAATGTATTGAATTCAACTTTTGAATTTTGAAAGGTTGGAAAAGTGAAAATAAAATAAGGTGTAGCTTATTTTATTTTGGGTTATTGGTTTGTCTTCTTGAGAGGTAGAGAGCTCTCCTTCTTCTTCAAACTCACCGAAGAACGCGAAGAATGTCGTTCTTCAACGAAGAACTTCTCCGCCGAAGAACACGGTCCATCCGCGACGCGACGTACTTCTTCCGCGTCATCTCTTCCGCGACGGTTTTCCGCGACGAACGCCATCGACAACGACTCTTCCTCCGACGTCAAAGGAATCGACACCGATATTCCACGACTACGTCAACGTACGACTATCGAGGTAGAGGTTCTTGAGTTCATTGTTTTCTTTATTATTTGACTTTCCTCAAGACTTGACGAGGAACGCTCAATTTCCGACGAAGAACGCCGCTCCGCTCTTCTTCGTTTACCGTGTCAACGAAAGGGGACACCGCTTCCTCCTCGGACCTTCTTCGTCGGCATACGAAGATTCGCCAACGACGTAAATCTTCGGGCATATCTCTTCGTCAACGGATTGACGAACGACGACCGCGACACCCGACCACCGCGACGTTGTCTTCCGCGGGACATTGTCAAGTCTTCGATCTTATACCCGAGGTAGGGGTTGTTGATTCAATATTTATTTATTCCATTTCTTGAACGTGGATCTGTCATGTCTAACATGAGGCTTTGAATGTTTAAGTTGAGTTTTTATTTAACGTGAGGGGGGGGGGGGCAGACCGCATGAACACGGCCGAACCCCCCTCCAACGTTTATGTTGATTTATCTTGCGGGTGGAAGCAAGTGGCGTGGTGCCGTCGCACCACGCGGATGATTGTGCAAATATTTTACGCGGCGCTGTCGCGCCACACCGAGGTAGAAAACTTCAAGAACGCGACGCCGTCGCGCCACGTTGAAAGAAATCAAGGCACGACGAAGGGGCGCGGTGCCGTCGCACCACGCCGGATAACGAACGACGCGGCCGGTTCCGGGCCGCGGCGGGACGAGGAGACCGCGGCCGGATCCGGGCCGCGGCGGGATGTGAAGATCGGCGGCCGGGCCGCCGGCGTCGGAAGTCGAAGGCGGGACCGGAATTTCTGGTCCCGTTGGTGAAAACCGGCCGGCCAGCTGGCCGGCCGGATGACAGAAAACCGGGGGAATAAATCCCCCGGCCGGTTCATCAAAACCCCCCCTATTAATGACGGGGGCAGTTCCTTGAAGGAAGGGGGGGCAGCCGGCCCCCCGGCTTGTTCCCAGCCGGCCCCCACGTGCGGGGGCCGTGTCTTGCAAATGGCGGGCACAAAGGCCGCGCCGCCACCCTAATCAGCGGGGGGCTTCGCCCCCCCCCCCCCCCCCCCCCTGGTGCAGCCACCCCGCGGCGACCGGCCGCCGCGGCCCGCCGCGCCGCCGCGCCGCCCCGGGAGGGGGGGGGAGGGTCGGGCCGGGTCGGCCCGGACCCGGACCCCCCCGTTTTGAACCAGATTCGGTTTTGGCCAATAACATGAGCCTCGGACCTCCGAATGACGAACCGTCTGCGGGAACGCGATCCTTGGATCGAGACGGTCGTTTCGGTATATCGCACTAAAGGTTTCGGATTACTTTAAGTTCGGCCGGGTTGGTTCGTTCACGAAACCAACCGGGCCCTCGGAGCGGAAACGCTCATATCTTGAGTTCCGGACGTCCGATTGACGTGCCGTCGACTTTGATGGAATACTCTAAGTGAGACGGATCTTTTGGCATACTCCGCCCGAGGTTTAGACGCAGGTGGAGTACGGTCGGGTTGGTTTTGTCTTAAAAACCAACCGGGCCCCGGGAACGAAAATGCCAATAACTCTCAGACCGGACGTCCGATCGACGCGCCGTCTGTTGCGTTGAGTTCCTGTTGACGATACGGAACTTTTGGATACATCAACTCTAGTCTTTGTGACAGTTGATGTATCAGCCTCTCGGCTCGTAGAGCGGATCCTCCGAACGAGCTTACTGTGTGCGGGAAACCTAGTGCTGGCTGCGACTGTTACTGTGACGACTACAGCTACGACTGCTACTGTGACTGCGACGACGACAGTACAGAGATCCTATGTGGATTCGACGACGACGACTACAGCACTCAGCGATCCTACGTGGAACAGTGCTACCGAACCTGTGTGAGCTGAATCTTCTGTTGACCTTGGGCGGTGGAGCGCTTGGGTGTAGCGGCGGACTCGTAGTACTTGACAGTGGTGGTGCGCTTGGATGCAGCAGCAGACCCTTGGCGGTGGAGCGCTTCGTTGTAGCGGCGGACCCGCGATACACTACGGAGTGTGTACGCTTGGTTGTAGCGACAGACCCGCGATGGTGGAGACGTGCGTGCGGAGTACGGAGACTGTGTAGCCGACTGAGACCTGACGACTGCTTGACCGACTCGACTTGGAGTGAGTCGACTAGCCCAGTGGACGGAGCGCCCGGTATTTGGCGGCAGACCCACGGCGGACGGAGCGCCTGGTAGTTGGCAGCAAACCCGCGGTACTCGACAGGAGGAGTACCTCAGTAGGCTATCTGGGTGAGCGCCCGGTATTTGGCAGCAGACCCTCATCGGACGGAGCGCCCGGTAGTTGGAAGCAGACCCGCGGTACTCGACAGGAGGAGTACTTCAGCAGTCTTAGGTTAGTGAGCAGTACCTCGGAGTCGTGACAGGACCACTGTACACTCTAGAGACGGAGCTCTTCAGTAGTTACGGTTTCGATAATTAAAATCCTGGTTTGAGCTGAGTCAATGATCTTTGTGTTTCCTCATGATTGAGATGGGTCGCTTGATAACTTAGGTATATGTATGGGAATATACCTGGGTAATAGTTATCCGTTGATTTCATAAACTTGTTATAAACCGTGTGGACTTGTACTGTTATCCTATGTGGATTTTACTGTTTACTCTTCTTTGTGGATTGGATTGTTCTTGGGCTCGTGTTGGAGCCGAACGGAAATTGGTGACATAGGTATATGTATGGGCATATACCTAATCAATACTGGATGTTACTTCTTGATTGTTACTTTTCTTCGTGGTTTATCCTTTGTGGATTTGAGAGACCTTCAGGGGTCTCGGGGTCCCTACTGAGTAGCTTATACTCACCCCTGCACGGGCTTTGCCCGCACATCGTTGTGTTGGTTGCAGACGACGGACAGCGCTGACTGTGGATGAGGCTTTCGGAGTAGGTCGGTACCCGGAGGAGGACCACTGAGCGGGACGTGCTCGGAGCGGATATTTGGACCCGAGGAGTTGTGAGATATCTGTACCTACCCTTCAGGTAGGATCCATGGTGGACGATCCAGGAGCTGTGCCATCTGTACCTACCCTTCAGGTAGGAATCGAGGAGGACGTCCCAGGAGCCGCTTGTACTTTCAGTTGCTGTTTTCCCTTTCGAGTTGTACTTTACTTTCAGTTGGGCTTGTATTCCGGCCCCCTTTACTTTTCTGCACTTGTAGTTACTTTCCGCTTGCTGACTCTGTGGTGGTTGTTACTTATAAAGGCAATGCCTTCCATGTTTACCGGGATTATACGCCTTGGTGCTAGTCGCCAGCCCCTGGCCTATGGAAGGCGGGCTTGGGGTAGTCACGGCACGGGCCCCGAGTTCGGGTCGTGACAAATTGGTATCAGAGGAGTTCGGTTCTACCGCAGACTCTGATCTTTTTTTTTCTATGTGAAGCAATAGTGTTTAGTGTATTGAGTGTGGTTATCAGTCCAGGGAGTCCAGTGTTGGTGCGGCGGCCGACGTATCCATACACCAGGACCCTGACTTCTGATTTCCGACTTAATGCATGAAAACACTGATTGCGTGTGTGTTTCCCAAAAGGTTTAAAGTCAGCTCAAACCAGGTCAGCTCACCAGGTATAAATCATTGACCGTGACGCAACTGTTCAGGATGTCACCATGCAGATAGTTAGCTGGAGTTCCGAGAGAGTTCTCGATGATGGCCCACCGAGCAGCGAGACTCCGGTGCAGGGCCCTTTTTCAGTGTTGGCACCTTCGGGTGGTGTACCAGCAGCACCACCACCCGTTAGGCAACAGATGCCACTAGCTGAAGGTGCACGCTAACAGAGCACGATGCACGAGTTCCAGCAGTAGAGGCCTCTGAGGATACGAGGCGAGACAGATTTCCCAGGCAGTAGTGGACTGGATGGAGGCGGTTGCTAGAGTTCTACGCCTAGCTTGGATACTAGTAGAGCGGATGATGATCTTAGCTCCTGTTGTTTCCAGTGAGTGACCATGAGGTTGATCCTTATAGTAATGAGGCTTCGGTACGCGAACCGATACCTGGGATAGTACCTACGGGTAGTGCGCCAGCTATGTCACTACCTGTTGGTCAGTAGACACTACCGGCGGTACCGGTAGCAGAGAATCACAGGCTTAGTGCCTTACATATGTTTTAGCACCAGATATCCCTCAAGTTTCGAGGTGAGCCTGACTCGTAGGCGGCTGAGGACTGGCTTGAGGAGGTGGTTGTGAGTTTTCTGGAGCTAATACAGCTTCGACAGTACGACATGTCGGAAGCAGAGCACTCATCGTGGCTTACCAATCAATCTTGGTACTCGTTGGTTACGTTGTGATCAGTTCCTTAGACTCGAACTTCTGAGCGAAGTGTGTCTAAAGGAAATCCGAACCATTACTTTTCCTCTATGCATTTCTACCTATGCTAGGATGCTAGAGAGAACCTTTGTGGTTGTGAACGTTAGCAGTGAAAGGCAGGAAACTAGTGCCAATCTCAGAGACTCGGGCGTGTAAAATGTTTCAGGTGGAGGAAGTGCTAAGGACAGATGAATCTGCAGGGTAGCAGACGTGGAAGCGGAGCTTAGAGAGAAGCATGTGGTGGTGTACATTTCGACATGTTACGACCGCCCGACTTAGTAGTCCACGCCAGGCTCAGGGATCAGGAGGGCTGGGGAAGAGAGTAGCTGCATTGCGGTCAAGGAGTGTGACCCAGGAGCTCTAAGAATGATTCGGGGTACGAATTATGTCTACTAAGAGCTGCCATATCTATAGACATAAGAACCAATCATTCTACCCTTCCGCGAATCATGTCCCAGACCTAGAGGTTCCGGGTAAGCCGTAGACTTGACCCTCACGTCTGGAGATACCTTTGGGAGGAGACTCGATAATCACACTTACGCCGACGGTGTGATTTGACCTCGAGGCGAGAGTTTCGGTTGGAATCTCTTGGTGGCAGCGTAGAGGCCTTACGACGTTGATCTGGGTATGGTTTTGATTCACAAATCATACCCCGGTTGACTGTTTTAGGCAAACGTCGGAATGGGTTTTCCTTGGTCGGCGAAAAGGAAACCCTGGGCAGCACATGTTAAACTCAGGCATTAGAGGGTGTGACCGATCACTCTTGAGTTGGTCAACCCCACCCTTGTGGCAGCAGGATTTTTGAGTTTCAGTTCTATCCTAAAAAGGGAAACCTCTTGAGTTCGAGGGTGACGAACACGTTCTTATACGGTCTCACCCCGATGAGGTTTCGGAGAGGTGGCCGAGGCGGCATGTTATCTCCGAAGTTCGATGGACCCATTTTGATCTTCACCAGGGTAGGCGAGGAGGTTTACCGCTTGACCCTACCACCTCAGTCGCACCGGGTGCATAATGTCCACCACGTGTCTCAGCTGTGGTGATACGTGTATGTTTCTTCACACGTCATCGACCCCGGGGAGTTGGACGTCGATGACCGGGCGACAAGCACAGAGGTTCTAGTAGAGATCGAGGATCGACAGGAGCAGGATCTACGTCAACGATTGCTTCCTCTGGGATGCTTCTCGGGTAGCACGAGATCTTCAGGTGAGCATATGGGAGCGTAAAGCTCAGTTGCGTGCTCAGTACTACCTTGTTTCCCTTAAGTGTGAGTTGAAGCTTTACGGGGACGTAAAGCCCTGAGGTGGGAGTAATGTAAAGACCCGTAAAATTCAAGGGAAATTTTTTCTTAATTTTTCTTTAGAATTTTACAAGAGCGCGGTTTCAGACGGCACCTGATTCCGAGGCCCGGAGTGCCCGGAATTAATTTCCGAAGTTTGGCTCGGGTACGTTCAGTGAACGAACGAGCGGGAATTCCTAACTTTTGATCCGGTGCTCGGAATTGAAATCTGAGGGCACCGATGAACTCGCAGCGCCGATATTCGCTTAAAGAGACCTTTTCGGGAGTTGCGTTTGTTGCGGGTTGAAAGTTAATTTTTTAGGGGTTTTTAGTTTGAGTTAAATAAAATTTGTATAGAACAAATTTTATTTTAACTTGTTGAAAACCTACCAAAGGGGGTTGGAAGTGGGACCCACACCCACTTAACCTCCCTTGGGAGGATTAAGTGTGGTGGGGCCCACACGAACCCCTAATCCTTTCAAATTCTCTCAACTTGCTTAACCCCCTCTTAATTATGTAACTCTCCCCTACTTTAATTCTTGCCAACCTATCTCTTCACTTAATTTTGTCAACTCTAGATTTAATTAATGTATTGAATTCAACTTTTGAATTTTGAAAGGTTGGCAAAGTGAAAATCAAATAAGGTGTAGCTTATTTTATTTTGGGTTATTGGTTTGTCTTCTTGAGAGGTGGAGAGCTCTCCTTCTTCTTCAAACTCAACGAAGAACGCGAAGAACGTCGTTCTTCAACGAAGAACTTCTCCACCGAAGAACACGGTCCATCCGCGACGCGACGTACTTCTTCCGCGTCATCTCTTCCGCGAAGGTTTTCCGCGACGAATGCCATCGACAACGACTCTTCCTCCGACGTCAAAGGAATCGACACCGATATTCCACGACTACGTCAACGTGCGACTATCGAGGTAGAGGTTCTTGAGTTCGTTGTTTTCTTTATTATTTGACTTTCCTCAAGACTTGACGAGGAACGCTCAATTTCCGACGAAGAACGCCGCTCCTCTCTTCTTCGTTTACCGTGTCAACGAAAGGGGACACCGCTTCCTCCTCAGACCTTCTTCGTCAGCATACGAAGATTCGCCAACGACGTAACTCTTCGGGCATATCTCTTCGTCAACGGATTGACGAACGACGACCGCGACGCCCGACCACCGCGACGTTGTCTTCCGCGGGACGTTGTCAAGTCTTCGATCTTATACCCGATGTAGGGGTTGTTGATTCAATATTTATTTATTCCATTTCTTGAACGTGGATCTGGCATGTCTAACATGAGGCTTTGAATGTTTAAGTTGAGTTTTTATTTAACGTGAGGGGGGGGGGGACCGCATGAACACGGCCGAACCCCCCTCCAACGTTTATATTGATTTATCTTGCGGGTGGAAGCAAGTGGCGTGGTGCCGTCGCACCACGCGGATGATCGTGCAAATATTTTACGTGGCGCCGTCGCGCCACACCGAGGTAGAAAACTTCAAGAACGTGACGCTGTCGCGCCACGTTGAATGGAATCAAGGCACAGCGAAGGGGCGCGGTGCCGTCGCACCGCGCCGGATAACGAACGCCGCGGCCAGTTCCGGGCCGCTGCGGGACGAGGAGACCGCGGCCGGATCCGGGCCGCGGCGGGATGTGAAGATCGGCGGCCGGGCCGCTGGCGTCGGATGTCGAAGGCGGGACCGGAATTTCTGGTCCCGTTGGTGAAAACCGGCCGGCCAGCTGGCCGGCCGGATGACAGAAAACCGGTGGAATAAATCCCCCGACTGGTTCAACAAAACCCCCCACTTAATGAGGGGGGCGGTTCCTTGAAGGAAGGGGGGGGGGCAGCCGGCCCCCCGGCTTGTTCCCAGCCGGCCCCCACGTGCGGGGGCCGTGTCTTGCAAATGGCGCGGCACAAAGGTCGCGCCGCCACCCTAATCAGCTGGGGGCTTCGCCCCCCCTGTGTGCAGCCACCCCGCGGCGCCAGGCCGCCGCGGCCCGCCGCGCCGCCGCCGGCCGCCGCGCCGCCCCGAGGGGGGGGGGGGTCGGGCCGGGTCGGCCCGGACCCGGACCCCCCCCGTTTTGAACCAGATTCGGTTTTTGGCTCATAACTTGAGCCTCGGACCTCCGAATGACGAACCGTCTGCGGCAACGCGATCCTTGGATCGAGACGGTAGTTTCGGTATATCGCACTCAAGGTTTCGGATTACTTTGAGTTCGGCCGGGTTGGTTCGTTCACGAAACCAACCGGGCCCTCGGAGCGGAAACACTCATATCTTGAGTTCCGGACGTCCGATTGACGTGCCGTCGACTTTGATGGAATCCTCTCAGTGAGACGGATCTTTTGGCATACTCCGCTCGAGGTTTGGACGCAGGTGGAGTACGGTCGGGTTGGTTTTGCCTTAAAAACCAACCGGGCCCCGGGAACGAAAATGCCAATAACTCTCAGACCGGACGTCCGATCGACGCGCGGTCTGTTGCGTTGAGTTCCTGTTGACGATACTGAACTTTTGGATACATCAACTCTGGTCTTTGTGACAGTTGATGTATCAGCCTCTCGGCTCGTAGAGCGGATCCTCCGAACGAGCTTACTGTGTGCGGGAACCCTAGTGCTGGCTGCGACTGTTACTGTGACGACTACAGCTACGACTGCTACTGTGCCTGCGACGACGACAGTACAGAGATCCTATATGGATTCGACGACGACGACTACAGCACTCAGCGATCCTACGTGGAACAGTGCTACCGAACCTGTTTGAGCTGAATCTTCTGTTGACCTTGGGCGGTGGAGCGCTTGGGTGTAGCGGCGGACTCGTAGTACTTGACAGTGGTGGTGCGCTTGGATGCAGCAGCAGACCCTTGGCGGTGGAGCGCTTGGTTGTAGCGGCGGACCCGCGATACACTACGGAGTGTGTACGCTTGGTTGTAGCGACAGACCCACGATGGTGGAGACATGCGTGCGGAGTATGGAGACCGTGTAGCCGACTGAGACCTGACGACTGCTTGACCGACTCGACTTGGAGTGAGTCGACTAGCCCAGTGGACGGAGCGCCCGGTATTTGGCGGCAGACCCACGGCGGACGGAGCGCCTGGTAGTTGGCAGCAAACCCGCGGTACTCGACAGGAGGAGTACCTCAGTAGGCTATCTGGGTGAGCGCCCGGTATTTGGCAGCAGACCCTCAGCGGACGGAGCGCCCGGTAGTTGGCAGCAGACCCGCGGTACTCGACAGGAGGAGTACTTCAGCAGTCTTAGGTTAGTGAGCAGTACCTCGGAGTCGTGACAGGACCACTGTACACTCTAGAGACGGAGCTCTTCAGTAGTTACGGTTTCGATAATTAAAATCCTGGTTTGAGCTGAGTCAATGATCTTTGTGTTTCCTCATGATTGAGATGGGTCGCTTGATAACTTAGGTATATGTATGGGCATATACCTGGGTAATAGTTATCCGTTGATTTCATAAACTTTTTATAAACCGTGTGGACTTGTACTCTTATCCTATGTGGATTTTACTGTTTACTCTTCTTTGTGGATTGGATTGTTCTTGGGCTCGTGTTGGAGCCGAACGGAAATTGGTCACATAGGTATATGTATGGGCATATACATAATCAATACTGGATGTTACTTCGTGATTGTTACTTTTCTTCGTGGTTTATCCTTTGTGGATTTGAGAGACCTTCAGGGGTCTCGGGGTCCCTACAGAGTAGCTTATACTCACCCCTGCACGGGCTTTGCCCGCACTTCGTTGTGTTGGTTGCAGACGACGGACAGCGCTAACTGTGGATGAGGCTTTCGGAGTAGGTCGGTACCCGGAGGAGGACCACTGAGCGGGACGTGCTCGGAGCGGACAGTTGGACCCGAGGAGTTGTGAGCTATCTGTACCTACCCTTCAGGTTGGATCCATGGTGGACGATCCAGGAGCTGTGCCATCTGTACCTACCCTTCAGGTAGGAATCGAGGAGGACGTCCCAGGAGCCGCTTGTACTTTCAGTTGCTGTTTTCCCTTTCGAGTTGTACTTTACTTTCAGTTGGGCTTGTATTCCGGCCCCCTTTACTATTCTTCACTTGTAGTTACTTTCCGCTTGCTGACTCTGTGGTGGTTGTTACTTATAAAGGCAATGCCTTCCCTATTTACCGGGATTATACGCCTTGGTGCTAGTCGCCAGCCCCTGGCCTATGGAAGGCGGGCTTGGGGTAGTCACGGCACGGGCCCCGAGGTCGGGTCGTGACATTCTCTTAGTAGTAGGTCGAGCTCACAACTATTGAGTGAGGTGACAGATCAGTTAGCCACATGTCAATTATCCTTTGTGGAAATAGACAATGTGACTTGCCTATAGTGAATGGTTGTCACCCCTCCTCTCTTCTAGCGAGTTAGGGGGCAAAACTTGGGGATGTCGACTGGGAGGATTTATGTGCTTAGTTGTCCACAAGACATTCTCTTGATGGATATTCACAAGGTGAGGAGCGCGTACATATTTTCGAAGGAAGAACTATTTTACCAGTGGCATGGTGAGAATAGGTCCAAAGGGAGCTTTATACAACCCCCTCAGTGGTACATCATGGAGTGGAAAAGAATTATCAAGATCTCTGATGACAGATATGGTGTCTAGGAATGAAGAAGGCAGTAGCATAGTTTGTTTCTCGATGCCTTACATGCAAGCAAGTGAAGGCTCAACACCAGGTTTCGTTAGGATTAGCGCACCCCTTGATGTTCCAGAGTAGAATTGGGATGGGATATTTGTGGAATTCATGATAGCTTTAACACAAATGTTCAAGGGGAATGATCCCATCTAGGTGTATGTTGAGTGACACACCAAGTTGGCCTACTTCTTAGCTATCATGGTGAAGAGTTCCGTATATATGTTCGTATACCTCTACGTGTAGGATATAGTTAGACTACATGGAATCCCTTTGACGATAGTCTCAGACCGAGATGTCTGTTTTACATCTTGTTTGTGGAAGAGATTTGTAGGAGGCTTTTGGGTCTCAGCTACACTTGAGCACATTATTTCATCCCCAAAAATATGGCCGGATGTAGAGGACTATTCAAGTCATAGAGGATATGTTGAGCGCCTATATCTTGGAGTTTGGTTATAGTCGGGATAAACACCTACCACTGGTGGAGTTTTCATACAACAATAACAACCACTCCACAATTGGTATGGAACCATTCTAGTTTTTATATGGGAGGCCCTTTCATTCACCACATTGTTCGACCGACCTTGGAGAGTCAGCACTCATGGGTCTAGAATTGGTGTGAGCTACCACTGAGAAGGTGCATATCATCTTGGAATGGATGAATACTACCTAGAGTTCGCATAAGTCTTAAGCTGAAAAATGACGGAGACATCTGGAGTTCGAAGAGATAGACCTTGTCATTCTTTGGGTCTCACGTCGACCGAGGTTATAGAGAATTGGTCGTTGCAAGAAAGCTATCTCCAATTTTTATCGGACCTTTCTAGATATTTTGAAGAGTTGGTGAGTTGGTGTACTGCCTAGCTCTACCGCAACAGTTGAATCGGGTACATGATGTCTTCCACGTGTCACAGTTGAGGATGTACGTGCATGACCCATCGCCCATCATCGACTGGGGAAAGCTAGACATCATGGATGGAATGACCTTTGCTGAGTTCCTAGTGGAGATCGGGCATCGGCAGGAGATGATCCTTCATGCGCAATATATACCCTTATTGCGCTTTTGGTGGCATCCCGAGAGTCATCAGCATAGCAAGTGGGAGAGGGGGGCTTAGGTCCCTGCCAAGTACCCACACCTTTTTTAGTATCCTTTGTTTTGGCTTTTGGGGGATGTAAATCCCCATGGGGGGATAATGTAAGGTCTCATATTTTTCTGTGTATTATTTTTAATTATTATTTGGAATTATTAGGATACCCGTCTTTTCAGTGGCATGCGATTCCAAGGCCCTGTGATACCAAAATGGGGGTTTTAACTTTAAAAGATATTTGAGTCGTCATATGTGTGCGGTTGTGGTAGTTTCAGAATGAAATATTGGATTTAAAAAACAGGCCATTGTTGCGTCCTAAATGATGATTTTATGTAAGAATGGGTCTAACCATGACCAACCCAGGTTTAGGAAAAAAGTTAATTTTCATACGTATTTATTAAAATAAAATAAAATAATATAATATAAATCACAATGTTTATTCTATTTTATTTGGAAACATTAACAACAGTGCAATTAGGGGAGAGCAGTTTAAATAATTAATGTCTTGTCTTAATCACTCTAAAACAGGAACACTGACTCATTAATTCCATAGTGTAATGATGGCAACTAAGCATAATGGAACACTGAAAAGTGTTTCCTCCTTTTAAAGGGTTAATTGAAATTTTCTCATTGGAAGAAGGTGGACAGAAGCTCTGGAGAATCCTTGGATGTTAGGAGAAAACTCTCGGCGATGAACGATGACAGATCAAATCTAAGAATCATTACGCAAACATAGTTGAAGGATCTTTACAACGACAACTGCACGACCCCTTCATCAGTGACTAATTCCTTCTCAATGTAGGGGTTATTATTTTGATTCTTATTTACCCATTATTGGATTTAAACGATAAACACGGATCAACCACGAACATTTTCATCCGCCGATTTGTGTGTTATTGTAGGGGGGGGTTATTGGAATGGTATTTGGGAATTTAACCATGTTAAAATTTTGTTTGATTCTGCTTCGTTTTATCCTAATAACCGGAGATGATTAACACCATGACCAACGATGGTAGAGGTTCATTCCTCTAATTTCTTTTGGTTTTCATTCCCATTTTCTTTTCCTCATGTCTTCCAAATATTATTCTAGAGGTGATGAACAAATGTTTGTTTCGAATCCATTTTGTGGGGCAAAGACCCCAAATTGGTGATCTGGCATCACAACAACTTGTAGAGTTGCGATGACGATAGAAGATGATGAATCAAACCGAATTGGGAAGGACCATTCTTCGAGTGTTCTTCACACTGGTGGATCATTATGCATTTTTAGTGTTAAATAGAGGCCCAAAACCAATATATTCGAATTAATTATGTCGGGGTGACCAAAATCTGTGATTTTCATAGAGATCTGACAGCCGGATCGACGAACTTGGTAGCTCGGATGGCATGACAGTGGAGGTTCTCAATTCTGGAAATTTCTAAAATACATGGTGAGTATCCCGAAGGACACGTTGTGTGGACCGACAAAACCATGGCTAGTGTTTCACAACATGACGTTTACTCTTTATGTAGTATAGAAGAGAAGGCTACGAAGGACTCAGCATGTATCCAGGGGATACACGGACACGAGGTGGAGTACATGGCCATGTACTCCACCACATGGCTATGACAGGCCAGTAACGTGGGTCACTCGATGTATCGATTACATGGGTTTTCGTACATGGGTTGAGATTATGTACAGGATCTTGGACAACGTACACGGGGTGGACCTTAGACCCTTTGACACGACATGTGATCATTTTTACACACCGTGTAGTTTTGTTTTACATGACAAGCCTCGTGACATAGGCCATTGTACATGGGCTTTACCCGGGGATAGAAGACATGGCATGTGACACTTCTACAGGTAGTGCACTTTTCCTTACAGGGCTTGATTGACTTGTCCACTATATCATGGAAATGTTCTATTTGGGTTAGTGCCCCTTTGTCTCATTCCCATAAAGGCCAAGTATCATTTTCTATTATATTAGCACGATCCCTTCAGTAGGACATTCTGAGATAGAGTCAGGCATCCCTCCGAGAGACCCGGAGAGAGATCCTCTATCCATTCTTGACCCTTGGGAGAGTCAGGAATCAATGATACCAACTCAACTGGGTGTCAATCCTCTACCAAGTTGGTGAATCCGGATGAGTCTTGGTATCCTCTAAGGCCCTGATAGTGATCCCCATCTGTGTATCATGATATTTCCCACTCCATAGTGTGTTCTCCTGTAATGAGTGTATCTATCTCTCATGGATTTTCATGACGAACAATAATTCTTGGATAGACATCATCAGAGCTATCAGACTCGTGAAGTTAGTTCTCCCAGAATTATTTCTTCATGGAATCTTCGAACTGAATCCCTTGTGGTGGTATGTGGTTCTGCGGACGAGTACCCTTTTGACTGATTCTAGGGTGGACTAGGACAAGACCTAGAATTATGAGATCCCTATAGGATGAGGTGTTCCAATGGCTACGATCAGCAGTCCCAGCAGGTCATTGTGTTTACAAGATAGACTTTATAGTTTTCAGACTCTTGTTTTCTTGGGGGTTTCATTCGGGTCCAGTTTCCTTTCAGCACTTTACATTCCACCGTACTATATTTTTTGGGTTTAGTTTTATGGATGCATTTGGTTCCATAGTGGTTTTCTTAAATTTCAGAATTTGTGGTCCTGGATATGTATGTGTGTGTACAGGTACATAGGAAATTCCTCTAATGTCAGTGATATGCCTGCTCGGTGCATGTCACAAGCACCTGGCCTATTGGAGGTGAGTTTGGGGAGTCATAGCATGGGCCCCACTGGGATGGGCTATGATTAATGGTGTGCTAGGATGGGGTATAGTCATATGATGGTTGGATGTAAGAGGTGTCAAATGGTAGTAATATGATCTTCTACTGGAAAAAAGTGGTGGGCATAGATGATGACGATACAAGTAGTGGTGTTGTGGGCTGGCGGGCCTAGTGTAATGATTTTAATACCCATATTGTCTTTAATGGACATATAATTAGATCCCTGAATAGAATAAAAAGGGGACCTTGTTTAAATAAAAAATATTAGGGACTTCCCCCCTACCATAAAAATTCATCATGCTGAGATATCAGTTTCCATATAGATAGAAGGAAAAAATCATTCACTGACTTATTAATTAATTGCATGTCACTAATGTTGCACCCTATGTATCCAACATCTCCATGAATTTATATCGTACTGTTTCATGAAATTCACTTAATTATTAATTTTTAAACATGCATTAATAATAATCATAATGACTAGGAATCATCACACACACTCGCAGATAAGAATATCTGATGACACCAAATCATGTAGAATTACTTATAGTTGGTTTTTTCGAATAATCTCCCATATTTTATATTACTATGTTTAATATTCATGAGAAGAAGATTCATCAAATTTTGAGTACTCTCACCTAAAATTCTATGTATAATGTGTCCTATTATAGGACATTATCCAATCGTATAATATTATTTAAAAATATAATCATAGTACATCCAGTTTCTCATCATATTGCAGAACTACTGTGTCCTTATAAATGTGATGGAAACTCTAAGAAATGATTACATTATATTCATGATGAAAAATGAACAACATTTAATAATAATATATATAAATATTAAATAAGAAAAATATATAAGTAATCAAAGGGAAAAATAATTCATCCTTGGACAACAACTCCAAATAACACCCATTTGGACTGGAACCAATTTCAGGAGAATATTAATCAACTAGACATCACATGATTTTCATGTTTCTTCTAATTCATGGCATTATTCAATGGGTCCATCACATTATCTTTCATGGAAATACTGCTCACTCCAACTTCACCTCTCTAGGAAAATCCCCCATGAGATGATACTTCTTAAGTATGTTCTTCATCGGAGGAAATGATCATGGTTATTTTGAATGATTGACGGATGTATTATTATAAAAAAATAATGTTATACGATATATATTGATACCTACCATGTAAATATCTTAGATTAATTTTTGTATCCATACTGATTCTTTATCACCCAATGAAGCTTAAATATACTAAAACTCTAATGTAGATTCCACAAACACATCCTTCTTTGAGATATTATAACTCATAGAACCTCTATTCAAAGTGAAGAAGCATGTTTTTTGTGACTTAATGTGATATTTATCTCATTGGAAACTAGAATTTTCTTATCCTTTCATGACAGGTTCCCCATATCCTCAATAAACCATGAATGTATCCTATGTACACCTCATATGCTTTAGTAAAGTAATGAATTTCATCAAATGGTGTTCACCTAGATCATATTTATATCTTCTTACAACACATAATGCATAGGAAACATATAACATATCACATATCATAACATACATGAATAACCCTATAACTAATTCATATGAAATCCATATAATTTTATTTCCTTCCTCATGTGTCGGAGGAAATTTTTCCGTGGAAAGTTGAATTCCATGTGATGGGGGAAATAATCCTCTCTTGTATTATTCTATAATGGATCTCGTTAGAATATTGTCAATGTATACAATTTGACTTTGTCCAATCAACCTCTTATATCTATGATGTTGGATATTGATCCCAATATAATATGATTCCTCGCCCAATTACATTATGGAAAATAATTTATTCAGCCATTCCTTAACAGAATTTAAAACTGGTATTTCATTTTCAATGAGTAATATTTTGTCAACATATTCTATTACAAAAATGGTCTCATTCCTAGAAAACAACTTATAAAATCATTGACCACATTCTTTATCTAGGATACCAAATTCTGTTATGGAATCATCAAAATGAAGGGTCCATTACCTGGATTATTTATTTAATCCATGAATTGATCTTTACAACATGAATAACTTTTTGGCATCATCTGGACTCAAAAACCCTTTAGGTTTTGTCATATAAACATTTTCATAAACATTACTATTAAATAAGTCTGTTGTGAAATCTATTTTCCAAATCTCATAATCATTGAAAGACACATTTGAATGTCTAATTCAATTAGATTTTATCATTGAAATTGGTTAAAAAGTTTTTCATGAGTCAATTCCTGGATGCGGTTTAATTCATTTTGTAGCCATTCACACCTTATAGGTATTAACGTGTACTTTCTTGTCCAGTTTATTCTTTATTACCAATTTTTTATAATTGATATTTACATCTACTGGTGGGTATTCCAAAATGTAGACTTATTTTTGGTACATGGAATCCTTTTTAGAAATCATGTCCTCTTAATACATGGAAACATTAGTTCCGGTAACTACATCCTTGATTGTTAGTGGATAATTATTATAAACTAATAATGAGTCACCATCCACACATACTAGAAAACAATCCATTTCTAGTTCTCTAACCACTCTAGTATTCTTTATAAATAATTGTGTCTCTAGAAAATCTCTTCTAATATAGGGGGTTTGGGAATTGTTTCTTGTAGTAACTCTTTTGCATCTAAATTCTAGACTTCATATAAGTCACTCATTCTCTCACTATAACATTTAGAGATAATATCTCCAACAAATAATGGCATACGTCTGTCAACCACATTGTTTTTTTCTGAATGATTTTATATGAAATATCCTTTTTTTCAATTTTATATCCTATAAAATTACACTTTGTGCCTTGGGGTCAGGATTTTTTACAGGAAGAGGCCTTAAAAATGCTTTTCAACCCCACACATGTATGTATGATAACACAGGTGTCATTCCCTTCTTTAGTTGTTGTGGTATACATTGTGTTTCTTTTGTAGGTAATATTTTTAATATGTATACTACTTTTTTATTGTGTATCCCAAAAAGGATAATAGAATATTCACCTGACTCAACATTGATATCACCATGTCTGTCAAGGTGTATTTTCTCCTTCTCTAACATTGTTCCACTGATGTTTGAAAGGTGTGAGTTGTGATAGGATCCCAAAATCTTATAATTAATAAATTAAGTACTGATTGAGATATTATCTAGAAGAGTCTAATCGGAGTTTCATAATCTTCATACCAATCCATTTATTACCTTAATTCTTGTATTCCATTAATTTATCAAAATAATCCAACGTATAACTCATTATGTACACATTTACATATATAATATAATATTCTATAATAGTTCATATGTATTAGTTCCCACCCCTTTGTTCAATAGGAAATGGTCTACTCACATCGGTATGAACTATTTCATGATTAAATTAATCCCTTTCACCTATCCCACTTATTGGCTCCTTGGTCATTTTCCATTGTAAACAGTTGTGAAATACACCAAGTGTTTAGATTTCGACAAAAAAGGAAATATTCATCTTGATGTAATTTAGTCAAGTGCATTTCATTTTCATGACCATCTTAGTGATGTCAAAGTTAGTTGTGGTATGAGCTATGTGAAGTAACATCATTATCAATTTACATTACATGGTACATGCAATCCAGCACATAAACACCATTATTTTAATGTACCTTATAAAAAAAATTCTATCATTATAAAATAATTAACATTTATTCAAAATTTGAAAGAAATTATATATGTATCATGTCAATATAGAAAAATAATTTTTCACATAATAGATTTTACTTAATCACAACCTTCAGAAACCAAGATCATTTCATGTGGAAATGTGAGTTTCTAGTCCCCAACAGTTACAACCATAATTTAATCTCTAATAGATTTTCATATATCTACCTCCCCTTGGTAAATCATTATAGATCTATTTGTTTCCTATATTTGATAAAAATTTGAAAACCACAAGTTGTACATAATACCCAATTTGTAGAAATAGATAAATTTGACATTATGAAAAAAACTCACTGGATATTTCCGCTTCAATAATTGGATCGATGTAATTTTCCATCAAATGGCCCTTATCTCCACATGTGAACCTATTAGAATCCCATTTTCATGATTTACCCATAATATTCTTCATCATGGAAGGATTTGAAAAAGGTCTAGTATTAATGATTATTTCAATAACTTTGTTGGGATAAAGTCCCTCAAGGTATCATTGATGATTTTTTGAGGTGATTGTGTTTGTTGACAAATAGGGTGATTTGAATATTGCGCACCGGGCTTGTTTCAAAATCAGAACATCAAACTATGAAAAAGGAAAGAAATATGCACTCATGTAAAGAATTAGCATGCAATTCATTAAAGGGCACACTAGATAAGAATTTGAATAGAAGTTAAGAAGGGGCACAAAAGTCATATTTATATTTCATCATGCAAAAATATTAAAATGGAAAGAAGGAGGCATGCAAGTTAACAAGTAATGCACATGTTATAAATGGGAACGAAATTCAAGAAGTGGTGCACAAGTTACAGAGTGGTGTATAACTCATGAAGTGGAATGCAAGGTGAGTTGTGCACCTCATGTGCAGGGTCTCCAAAATTCCTGTAAATAGATGGCTACCCTCTGCATTTTGATGAACCTCAACACATAGATAAATTTTCAGATATGATCAAAAAAGTTGAAGTGGCATGCATGGTCCGAGTGGCATGCATGTAGTGAGTTGCATAGTCATTGGCACGCAAGTAGTTGCACAAAACTATTATGGTGCACAAGGAGTGGCGCCCAAGTATAAAATTGGCCCAGAAGTTAGTTTTCCTGAAACAAATGGAGAGTTTGCGCACTTGTTAAAGGGTATGACAAGTCATCCTAAGGTTGTTTGAATGTTAGAAGTTCCCCAGTACATCTAAAGTAAAGGGATTTTCCAATGTAGATAAAAATTGGTCTTCATTAGAGCATATATATACAGTGGAGGATGCATTAATTATAGATAATGAAAAGAATTACATGCTTTGAAACTATGAGTGGATCTTATAAATAAGTAGTGAGCTCTCTTCAGTTGAGAGATCAGTGAGCCTTCAAATTGTGATTGATGTAAACCAAGACAAAAAATGAGTCTACACTGAACATTGTAAATAGAAATTCTCTTTTAGTGTATATGGTACATCGGCACATTGCCTAGTTATTCTTCTTGAACATAGCCCAATGAGGGTAAACCATGTAAAATTATTGTTTCATGTGATTTCTTTATGATTTTTTCATACTCTGAAATGGGGAGGAGAGATAAGAGACTTTTTCATAATGAAAAACATGATAAATAGGGGGAGATATTTTTTAATTTTTCATACCCTAATTCACCCCCTCTAAATGTATCTATCCTAGTAGACCTATCAATTGGTATCATAGGGAAAGGTTGATATCAATTTTTCTCTCTTAATTGAGGTCACCAATAGAATATTTATTCTGATCTTCTATAAGAACAACTTCTAGTTATGGAATAATTGGATGCAACACTACTCTACGCTTCTGAATCTTACCTTGATTGCACGCTTTAGAAATGGACGACCTTCTGTTGATGCCTTCGACAGATTTATCTTCGGTTCGTGGGAGCTACAGGAAAGGGCTATTGTCGGTCTGCTTGACAGGAACCACATGATGATTCAGTTCGAATCAGAGGAAGATCTCATTGCTGCTTGGTCGAGAGCTCCTCACAGATTCAACGGGTATCGTTTCCTTCTATTACGCTGGTCTTTCGACTTTCACATGAAGCGCGATTCACCTTCGACATCGGTTTGGGTAAGTTTCCCTAATTTTCCACTTCCCTTCCAAAACCCTACTATTATTCAAATGCTTGGCAACCTAGTAGGAAGGTTTTTGTGCTCTGATAGTCGCACTTCTTCTGTGTGCCATCCGGTTAATCCCCGGGTTTGTGTGGAGATGGACGCCTCTCGACGGCCATTTGATCATGTGTGGATTACCATTGGGGAAGAGTACAGGTGTAGACAGCAGGTGGTTTACGAGAACTGGACGGGTTTCTGTTCTTCTTGTCACCTCCTGGGACATGAAGCAGAATTTTGCCGTAGGAATGGAGCTTTGAAGGATCGGCCTCATATTACCAGTCGAAGGGATGGAGAGGCTAGGAGAAGACTAACGGACTTGGCTCTGAGGGTGGGAAACTCTTCCAAGGCGGCTGTTGAAGCGGAGGTCTCCCAATCTGTAGGAGTGGACAGTCTGCTAGGTGAGGCCACCAAGGCGGCTTTTGAGGAGAATCTTGCCACTGTTGTTGAGGAGATGAATACAGAAGGGGTTGATTTGGATTCCCAGGCACCGGAGGTGGATGGGCCAGTGGTTGAAGTCAGTAGGGTGCTAGAGGAGGTCGACCAAGGTGCTAAAGATTCGGTGGAATGGATGCTTGCTGGACGCGGAGCTGATCTGGTTTAGACTGTGGGGGATGCGAGTACCAATCATGTTTTGCAGGTTCCCTACACAGAAGGTGCTAGAGGTTTAGATCCAATGGCCAAGCCTTTTGTTGCTTTATCCAACAGGTTTGAATGCCTTCATAACGGTGATGTTGATCCGGCTTTAAATAGTGTCTCCAAAGGTGGGGAGGAGGGTATGGAATCAACAAGAAATGAGACTTCTATCCGGAATTGGGACCAAGTGGAGGCCGCCAAGGAGTTATGCTTGGATGGAAGTAACACCTCGCCCAAGAGAAGGAGGGGCAAGAGTAGGAGCAATGATAGTAAAGGGAATGCGGCCTTGTCCAGTGCTGTGGAAAATGCTCCGAATGAAGATGGACGTCTCCCTTTAGTGGAAATCAGCAATACAGATCAGAGGCTGGATAATCTCGAACGCCCGGTTTCTTCTTTGAGGGAGCAACATAGCGGAGGAGAGGAGAACTCTGGGGGAGGAACTGGAACTGTGAGTGAGCTAGCTGGGAATTCTTTCAGTGATATTGTCAAGAGAGGGACTCAGGTAATAGATACAAGCGGCGAGCCTATGTCTACTCAAACAAGAAGAAGGGTGCGGAAGGATTACTCGCATCTTCCGTCGCCGTTGAGGACCAGATCATCTTCTAAGTGGAGTGGGGGGGGGTGTGATTTCTCTGAAAACGGTAAGAGTGGACGTCGATGCCTCTCCTGAACGGCCTGTTCGGGAACAACTTAGAAGTAGGGTTCAAAGTGCCAACTATTGGAGGGACCCAGAGTGGGAGTTGACTACGGGTGCGGAGGAATCCTGCTTGGGTTTTGGAGACGATTATGGCTATTATGATATGTAAGGTTGTGTTGTTCTGGTTTGTTTATGTTTCGTCTATGTATGCATGTTGTACGTTGGGGTCCGGTCCCCTTTAACCCGGCTTTAGAAAATGAAAAAAAATGATTTTTAGTCATAGAGGAAAAGCAGCAAGTTTTGTAGAACAAGTATGATGATCTAAGAATGAACCCGAATGAGTCTATTTATGCATTCTTTGATAGGGTAAATATCATTGTGGAAGTCAAGTGAGGTCTTGGAGAATTAATTGAAAACATAAAAATTTTGATATGCATCTTGAGGAAACTTTAACATTGGTTCAATCTGAAAGTTTCAGTTTTGGAAGATAAATACTAGAAAGACGTGAAAATTGATAACCTTCACTGCACCTTTGTTGCATATGAAATGATAAATATTGACAATGGATTTCTAGAAAATGGGAAATCTTAAGAGGTGGCATTCAGGTCCATGAAGAAGCTCCCCATTGAATATTCCTAAGAATATGAAGAGATAGATGAGGTGAGGCCATTCATTTCCTCGAACCTACAATGATGAAAATGAAATTTCAATGGGAAACATCTACATGCTTGTTTTATATGTGAAAAATTATGAAATCTTGTGGAATGGTTCCCCAATAAGATCCAATAAGATGGTGAGGATGAATTTTTAATTCCCAAGAAGATGTCTTCAACCTATGTAAAAGGGAAGAAATAGTCCGAAGAGAAATTTCTTTATGAAAAAGTGTCTTGTTTCAAAATAATGTTATTATTTAGATGAGTCTGAGGTTGAATAGGATGAAGAGATAGAAAACTATAGATATCATGGAGAAAATTATATGATTGTAGTTCTCATTATTTCTCGTAGAAAGGAAGAAACTGGAACTGGTGAAGAATAATAAGAATAAAAAGTTTAATGAATAGATGATATTAAAGATGAATTAGAAACATCTCTTGAGGAGATTGATGCTTGGAGAGAAAAAATGAATATTTCGATCAATGTGGTACATGATTCCAAACTATATATGACAAAATAGGAAGAAGAGTAGTCTGAGCTAGTAAAATAATGGGAAAACATAATACATCTAGGCTATAGTGATTAGAAAAGGTTGATGAACATAAACTCAATGTTGAATGACAGAAAAGGGAGGTCAATGGCTTGAATAACACAGTGATAGATAAATATAGAGTATCAAAGAACATGATAAATAATTTGTCAGTATTCAAAGAAAATTAAAGGATCATTTATATTTCTTGACTCCTAGTTTGATACCGATAATGAAAATATATCAAAAGAAAGAAAATTTTAAAGTGGAGAATAGTATGTTAGAAGAAGATAACAAACAAGTGTGTTTATATATTAAGGTTTATGTGGGCTTGACTGAAAAAAAACTATGAATGTTCATGTTAAACAACAAGCACTAGCTCTGAAATTAAAGATTCAATTGGGTACAAAGAAATATAAGAAGATACAGAGAACCCAAGGAGAAATTAAAATTCCATATGTGAAACAATGAAATAAAACCTACATCAGGTGTTATTGTGGTAGAAAGATGGGACATTAACAGGCGGTATGTTCTATAACATTGAGATACCGAAGGGAAAAAGAGAAATAGTGGTAGGTAAACAGAGAACAATATTATAGAACATATTTTAAGGGACATTGTTTTGATGTGGAGGATTTTGTATCATGTCTAGATATTGTATATAAATCAAGTAGATGAATTTTCTAATATAGATATTGAGTAGTCAAAAACAGCAAATCAGTGAATCAACAACTGAGATGAAAAAAAAATCGATTTACAACTCTACCAGATGAAGATGGTCCATCATACTCTAATGAAGATCATGATTTCCAATCCATTCCAATTATGAATTCAAAAACATAGATCATGAAGAAAATATATGAGAGGGAAGTGGTTGTAGATGTTTCTCTTATTGCATCAGACTGTTCATGTGGGTGGATCCTTAACAGCTGTTGTACATTTCACATTAATTGTAATAATGATCATAATGAAAGTATAAAATATGACAATAAAGGAGTCATAATGATTGGAAATTATAATGGAATAAATATTATTGACTCGGGAAAGGCCAATTTTGGGGGCAAAGAAGAAGGCGTGATGATGTTTTAGTAGTAAAAGGTCACATTCACAATTTTCTCATCATCAGTGAATTGTGTGACCCAGGTAATTCGATAAGATTTAATAGAAATATGTGTATCATCAATGGAAGAGATGGTGAAATGATTCTATGTGAAAAAAGAAAAAGGGGTAATATTTACCTAGTAAGTGGTGATAATGATCTGGGATTTTTATCCAGAGAGGAAGAAAAAAGTTTTGGAATAAATGAATGGGACATATATTCCAACCTAACCTAGAAGATCATTGAATGTGTGATGCAACTAGAGATCTACCTAATCTATCACTTGATTGTACACATACATGTGATGTTTTTCAATAAGAGAAGATCATCCTAAATATATAAAAAGTGAAGTAAAAAATTTCAACAAGAGGGCTAGAATTAGTGCATGATGATGTTTGTAGACTTATCTCAAAAATAAACATTGATATAAAGATATATTACATTCCATACATTGATTATTATAGAATAATAGATTGATTATTTGTCATTTTCCATAAGTATGATGTGTTTAGATGCCAAAAATAGTACTGTAAGGAATATGAAAGGATGCTTTGGTAGAAAATATGATGTTTCGTTCTAAAAATGGTATGGAATTCACAAAATGCCATTTGAAAGACTATCTCAATACACACAAGATAATTCATAAAGTTTCTTTAGTAAGAAGTCTCCAACATAATTGAGTGGTTGAAAGTAGAAATCAGATTATCAACAACATGTACATAACGATTCTTATAGATCAATATATACAAGAGAATTTTTGTAAGGAGGCAATATTAAGAGCGGTTTACATTTCTAATATGGATAAATTGTTTTCAAAGGAAGTAATGACATTGTATGATATGTAGTACACAAAATATACAACAGTAAAATACCTTTGAATCATTGGATGTACTTTCTTCATTCTCAACAAAGTAAATAATAAGAAATTTGAGTCACATGGAGATAAAGGAATATTCCATAGATACTCAGGAAACTGAAAAGAATACAATTTCGTTAACAAGAGGATAGGAATAGTTATTATGTGAAATGATGTCACTATTGTGTAAAATGAAGAGAATAATCAACAGCACATGGAATAATTTCATAATGAAAGCGATGAAGAGGAATGTAACACATGGGGTACAGAAGTTGCAGATGCTGACATAGAAGAAGATACTGATGATGAACAAAAAGAATTCATGTTTGTATCTGCCAAGTTTCTAAATATTCGAGATGAGATTTATAGGAAGAATATCATTGGCGATCAGGCAGTGCCAGTTCAGAAATTAAGAATGAATTCACTTCAGTAGATGTATCTTTTATCTCAATTTGAACCTAATTGTTTTGCTGAGGCAGCTAAATATGATAATTGGGTTTAGACTATGAATGAATAACTAGACCAGATAGAGAAGAATCAAACATGGGATACTGTTTCATAGTCGGAAGATAAGAATGTCATCAGGACAAAATGGGTCTTTCACAAAAAAAATGAATAAAGATGGTGTTTTGATCTGAAAAAAATCATGTCTCATGTTCAATGGATACTATCAGATAGAGTTTATTGATAGTGATGATACATTTTCCCCCATAGAATGGGTGGAAACAAATATATTATTTAAGGCCATTATATTGAAATGGATGTTCAAATTATTCCAGTTGGATGTCAGGTCAACTTTTTTTAATAGGGTTCTAGAAGTAGAAGTGTATATTGGGCATCCAGATGGTTTTCTCATTCATGAAGATGAGAAAAATGTTTTTTGGATGAATATGTCCTTGTGTGGGTTTAAGTAAGCACCAATAGTAATGTATTCAAGGCTAGATCAATTTGAGAATAAACACGGTTTTTAGTATGGTGGAGTTGATCACATATTATATGTGATCAATGATAGTAATCAAAGGATGATGGTTTTGGTATATGTTGATGATATAATATTCGGAGGATCAGATGAAGCACAGTGCAGACGATTTTCTGAATTCATGAAACATGGTTTTGAAATGTCTATGATTGGTGAGCTGACAATTATCCTAGGTTTACAGGTAGTAAAAGTAAGGAATGACATATTTATCACTCAATAAAAATATTACAATGTGGTTAGGAAGATATTTGGGATGAATAATTTAATGGAAATGAAAACTCTGATTGAAACCTAGACAAATCTTATGAATGATGATGAAATAAAGGTAACTAATATCAAAGAATACATGAAAGATATTGGAATTTCTTTATACTTGACCTCTAAAAGGAAACAAACTATATTCTTTAAATTCCATGAAACATGATATCAATGTAATACAAAAAAAATACACAATCTTTCAGGGAAAATAATACTTCGGTATACCAAGGTAATAGATGATTTTCGCCTAATGTACAGTGAAAAATCTCAATAAGAACATTTGTGATATACAGAAGCAGATTGGGCCGGTTCAGCTGATTCTAGGAAATAAATGTCTTAAGGATCATTTTATATTTGTGGATTGTGTATTTATTCATTGAGAAAGAAATAAGATTTGATTTCTTTGATCACTACAGATGTGTTGTATATTTCAGCCATGAAATCAAGCAAATAGTTTTTCCGGATGAAAGAGGATCTTGATGACATGGTCATGATAGTGCAGCCTCCGATCGAAATTTAATGTGATAACACATTTTTTATAACTCCTATTAAAAATCTCATCAATATTTTGATAACTAAGATCCTTGAAATCAAAAATCATTTTAATAAGGATAATGTGGAGTACGGTCCATTGAAGTTGGAATATGAACCTACAGAGCTACATGATACTTATATTCTGACAAAGGACCTACGCAATGAAGCATTTGAGAGGCATCGACTAGATCTAGGAGTTCTGTGGACTCCCCGCACCTGAAAGAGTGTGAATGTGAAATCCCCCTATCTCTTAGGTATGTTGTGTTTTTTCCAAGTTTATTTTTTAAATATTATAATAAATTATAGATCACAACGGAGTGACATTTGGGTTCAATGACAAAGGAGGATAAAGAGTGACTCTTATAGGTGGAGAAATTGATAACAAGAAGGGAGAAAATGACTTAGTCAATGAAATTTAGAAAAGATGATAAGTGGAGCTGTTAGATAGGGGAGAGAAAGAGATAGTGGTAGAGTTTAAAATATTATGAAGCTAGTAGTGATCGTTCAATACAGATATATCACTACAACTGAGGTTCTTGATGAAATTAGTTGATTGGATTCAGGAATTTTTGTTAGAGATGAAGTGATTAATTGATAAACTTTTCATACTACTCTTTTTTGTCACATCGATCATTGCTCATGTGGGATTACAGTATGTGTTGAGTAAAGAATTGATCTCTATATCTATCACAAAAGGAAAATTGTGGTTACTGATGGATGAAGCATTAACGATGCATCGAATTATGAACGTGTTGTCAAAAAACATAAAGGGGGATATTGTTTGGTAAAAATCCCTCAAGTTATCATTGAATAATTTTTTATTGGAATGTGTTTGTTGACAAATCAGGAACCTGGAATATTTCACACAAGGCATGTTTCAAAATTAGAACATAAAAATATGAAAAAGGAAAGAAAGTGGGATGCAAGTGAATAATTTTTCTGCAAGTAGTTCAGGGGATTGAAAGTTAAGAATTGGAACACATGTGATGAAGGGTTGCACAAGTCATATTTCAATTTCGTCACACCAAAACATGAAAATGGAAATAAATAGGCACACATGTTAAAAAGCGATGAAAAATTTATCAATGGGTGTGCAAGTTAGAGAGTATCGTGCCAATCACAATGTGGAGTGCAAGTTGAGATGTTCACCTCACGCGTAGGGTCTTCAAAATTAATATAAAAAGATTGTTTCCCTCCTAATTTTGATGAATCTAAATACTTATATAAAATATGATCTTTTATCACCAAGTAGAAGTAGATCTCGTGTTCTGAGTGGTGCTCATGTAGCGAGTATCATAGTTGGTGGCATGCATGTACTGGTTCACAGGTTCTGCGGCACTCAATAAGTAAGTGTGCAAGAAATGGAGTGCTAGTATAAAATTCATTCACAAGTTGGTTTTCCCACCATAAATTCAGAGGTCGTGCACTAATGAACGGGGAACACAAGTCATCCTAGGTTGCATGAAAGTAGGAAGTTTCCCGATACATCTGTAGTAAAGGGGAAATCGTTCGTGGGTAAAAATTAGACTTCAATAGATCATCAACACATAGTATAGGTTTCATTAATAAGAGATAATGAAAGGACCTACAATTATTTAAATTGTTAGTGGATTTTCTAAAGAAGTAGTGATCTTTCATTAGTTGAAAGAGCAGTGAATTTCCCAATTCTGATTGGTTGTAAACCAAGAGGTACATTGAGTTCACTCCGAACATTGTAAATAGTAGTGCGCTTTTAGTGGATTTGGTAAATCAGAACATTGATGGTGTATGTTCCTTGGACATAGTCCAGTGATGGTGAACCATGTAAATTGATATTTTCTATTCATTCATTAATATTTTTTCATACTCTGTAGCATGAAGGATAGAGAAGAGAGTTTTCTCTAAAAAGAAACAATATCAATATGGGAAGTTATTTTATTCTATCATAACTATATTCACCTCCCCCTCTCAGGGTATCTAACCTAGTGGACCTAACAACCTTTCTAATTTTTAAACATAAGTTTGGAATGCTTTTCATACTTTGTATATTTATCTACTTAGAGACTGAGGGTAAGAATATCTGACAGATACTTTCAATTTTTTTCATATTAAAATAAACAACAATGTTGGAGAAACTCTGGGAAGAGATTCTAGAATGAGATCAGTGCCAAGTTTTTTGAGTTTTAAACCCTAGAACCCTTATGTTCTCAATGTATCCCATGAGACCTACTATGTGAGGCTAGTATAGGGATCCTTATCTAATATTTCTCCAAAATAGTGTGTTGGATATCTCAAACAGTTCTTATCTAGCTATCTCCTAGTAAATACCATTGAGGATCTCAATAATTATTTACACATCTATGTTTTTATAAGACAACATGAATTCACTAGTCATAGATGGAAGTATAAAAAATTTAATATCAGTTGCATCAATCAAATTTGTATCATGGAAATGTATCTCTTAATCGCATGTCTCTTTAACATGAAAATCAAGGATTGTGGATTCCAGTATGTAATATTTTCATTCATCTCATAGCACAACCCAATGGCTTCAAATCCACTCAAGGAAGTTACTATCAGTTAGGATGTTTTCATTCACAAATATTTATAAATAGGGATAGTTTGAATGAAGAAAATTTCATTTTATTCAACAATTTAAAAATTAATTATATTAATACTTTTCATGATTATATAAGTTTGTGAGAAATAATAAATTAGTTTAATTATTTTATTAAATCTCCTCTTAATTTTATTCCTTGTATACCTCACCATTAAACTCATTATATCTTGTTACTATGATATTATAGTGTCATTTTTCCCAATTTCATTACTTAATGATACAGACATTGGCCAAGAAAACCATGAGAATGTTATTAGGTAGGCGGTCCATCCAAGTGTAGGCTTTCTTCTCCTTGATCTAACGAGTAGTCTCCACTATCGAAAAATTCTAACTTAGATTTCCTCAACATATTCTTCAAAATTTTAATTTAAGAGTATTTGGATGCTAACCTCAATACATGTTAGATTAAGTAAATCTAGAAATCCCTTGAGAATTCCCCGATAAAAGTATGTGTCCAGACATTTTCCATGTACTACACATAGTTCTATGGTTCAATTCCAAATAAATTAATGGAAGGCATAACATGACATAAAAAAAGGTTGATAGATTTTAATTAATTTATTGTGGAATTTTATCCCTATTTATCCTTTACATTTCATGTTAATATTAACTTGGAGACACTTGATTAATTACTCATGTGAAATAAACAGTTTATGCATAATTCATTTATCTAATTTCCATTTTTCATAATAATTCATTAATTTATGTGACTGTAGTATTAGGTACATAAAACAAATAATTAATAGATAGAAAAAAATGCAAATAACCCGATCATGAGATTATATAACATTTTATTTAATGAGCGTACATTAAATCAACCTGTGGCCTAGAGAAATAACTCCATTTTTTCACTAGCATGAGTAACACCATTAAACCTATGTATATGTGTATCACCATGTTGGAATAATTTGGGTTTTATCATTAATCACCTCCATGTTCCTTGGGATACTCCATTAATAAACAGAATTTAATACTCACATGTAGGTGGGGAACTAAAGTATTTGTTAAGGGGGATTCAATAAATATCCTTTGAGATGTAGGTCCTACATAATAATAAAGGGGTAGATTAATCACAATCCAATATATAATTTAATATTAAAATATTTCCAACAAATCAAATAAATTATGTTAAATAGATTCCAATAAATGAATAGGCCTTAGTGAAGCTCCTGATCGTTCAGACATAAAACGTATACACAAAAGTAACCAGATTGCATTTGTTTGTTAATTTATTCTTTTCCATTATGATAATCACACTTCTATAAATTAAATAAATAAATAAATAAATAATTCTTTCTCCTTTTATTGATCATCCAAATATAATTGGAGATACCGATTTTTAAGGGAAGAAAATTTTAAAACTAATATTGACATATTTTTTATAATAAATTAAATGACCATTTAAAAATATTTAAAACCATTTTCGAATTTTCAAACAGAAAATAGTTTTTAATAAAAAAAATTATGTTTTAGTGGTTTGGTTTTTAATTTAATTTAATTTAATTATTCAACTAATTGTGAGGTTACACATAAAGTAAAATATAGCTACACATCATGTGCCTCAGTTGTCCTGTATTTGAGTCTCATGTATGGGTCTTTGGAATGGTAACGTGGATGGACTACATAGAATTTACATACCAGCTACACAACGTGTATCGTTTTTCTATGTTCCAGGATGTACCAGTCAACATGTTGTGTGAAAAAAGAATGCACCATTTGTTATTAACTACTCGGTAGATCTAGGTACACTGTGCATGGGTAAACTATGTGTACTCTTGATACACACCATGTAACCTAGTTTAACCAGTAAATGATTTGGAACTAATTAATGGAATATCCAGTCATTATTAATCATTCCTTAATCACATATGAAAATGAGACACTAAATGAACAAGATTATTATGCTAATAATGTATTAATTCAAAATAGATTAAATAAATAAATATATTAAATGAAAATATAACCACAATTGTGAATAGATCAACAATCAAATAAATACTTATTAATTTAAACATGAGTACTCTGACAGAACGTGATTGTTATGGGTGTAATTAAATACAGTGGTTGTCATTGACATATTAAAATTTATACTAATATTTTAAATCCCAAATCCAAGATCAAGGATCTTGAAAATAAAATATTTAATTAGTTTATTCAATATTGGAAGAAATTATTTCCTTTTCATAGGAACTATACTTCATTGATGATGTTGATCATCTAATTGGACCTTTTGGATTTCCTTCATTGTTCATGTGAGGATCCAATGGTATAATCACACTATTGGTGACACACATATGCTACAATGATCTTAGAGAAACAATACTAAATCTTCTGGTGCTGGCATAGTGAATTGATTGTCTTGTGTTGTTCATTCGGGATTGTTTGTTCTTCGGTTATGAAGAAATACCTAATGTGTTCTCATTCTTGATAGGTAGATAAATGGATGAGTCGAAAAGGAATTCATTATGTGATACAATTAGCTCTTTTTGATATTCAATATCTATTTAATAGACAAAGATTTATATTTATAGAGATATGTTGTATGTAAAGGTATTATTTAATTTCAAGACATCTATCAAATAGAATTCAAAACCGTTAATGAATACCATGAAATATAGTTCTAATATCAATATTACGATTTTTTAGTGTTTTCCAACTTGTGAAATAAAAAATATTATTTAATGGTCATGTTAATTAATATTTTTACGTTAACTATATCACTTTCCATTCGAAAACCACTATATTTTATTGAAAACCAAAAAAAATATTTTAGTCATAAGAAAATATTTTATTCTCAATATAGTGAATAAATATTTACTACAATATTTAATAATAAATATTTTATTCATAATCTAGAATTTTTTTTAATCTATATTCACATATGAAAATAAATTATTTAATAATAAATAAATATTTATTTATTACCTTATAAATATTAAAGATCATTAAAACATAAATTAAATTATTCATATGTATTGAGGATAATATTTATTCTAAAAATTAAATTAAAATGATATTTAATCGGGATCATTAGAAACACATAGTGTGAGAATCTCTACGATTAATTCTCATTACCATTATTTGGGCTTTCCTAGAGAACAAGATTAGATTATAGAAATGGTTCATGGAACCATAGAGAAAAAAACATAATATCACAAAGATTATAACCACCTATGAATGCTTATTGTGTAATATAATCACTTTATTACAATATCTCATTAAGCATGTTACACATCTTTGACACTAACCTATATGCTTATTATGTATTTCTTTGAAAATATGGAATAAACAAATTTTTACACCATGTCCATGGGATTTAATGTGCTAGTTCTATTCCAATTGATGGGCTGAGCTATAAGCATCCATAAACATGGAAGGGAAAAATACTTACTCAAAATATCCATTATTGAAATCTCACATGTGATGCCAAAAATATATCCATCTTTTCCATGTACTGTTATCGTCATTTTTTATTTAATACAACAAAGTATGAAATTTTTAAAAATATTTATTAATAATAATAAATTCTAAGGATCATCACACAAGATCACATATACCAAAACATATTGAATTCTTATTGGGGGGGGGGGTATGTCCTCCTAATCTATCATAATGGAAATTTCCAATTGTAAAATTTAGAATAATATTCCTCATATACTTATGAGAACTCACGCCTGGTAGGCTATGTACAATGTTCCACATCATAGTATGTTATCCAACTGCATAAAGATATTTTATAATATCATCATAGCACATCAAGGTTCTCTTCCTAGCAGTGAACTATTATGACCTTAACAATGAAATGTATACTCTTTGAAATTTATACATTAGATCCATGAAGAAAACCAAATAATATGTAATAGGAAGTATTATAAATATTCAAGATATCGAAAATTCATGTAATCAAAGTATAAATAGGTGGCCTTAGGACACCAACCCCCATAGTTGCATTGAATCATATCAGAATACTAGATTATGATATTTTTGAGAGAATATTTGAATGGTGTTGCTAGATCCCTAGAAAATGTAATGCCATCAATTTTCATCCCATACTACACTCTAGTCTCAAATAGGACTCGGCACTATAGAAATGTTTAATTACTATATAAGAGATGACTAAAAACACCGACAGTGAACTGATGTAATAGAAACTTAGTCAAAATGGAATTGTAGTAGCATAGACATTGGTGAAAGTGGTATGATTGTTATGCAGACTTCTTTCCACTGGTTACTACAGCATGGTTGACATACTATGTGGCTGCTGGTATTGATAGACCATCTTACCTATATATTCATTTTGTTCTAGGTTTCTGTTTTGAAAAATTTCTGTGTAATTTATTCTCTATATTTTATTGGAGTAATTATTCCACTCTTTGGATGTAGAGATTATCCCTAAAGCGCGTAAATATGTGTTTCTTATATTCTTGAAATAAATTATTTTATCTTTTTATCATTTTCAATCTCATTTTTTAGATCATTCATTGTTGTTGCTCCCAAATTTCAACAACAACATTATCATTTTTTCAATCAAGAGGGAACCTGGGCCACTTGAAAAATTAAATCATCCAGTTAGTAGGGTTTAGTAAACTATAATGATTTTTTCATTGATTAATATTCAATATGAGTCCAAAATTCAGCATATATATAGATTATTTCCAAGGTACTTCATCTTTAAGATGTATTACATTCATTCCATTACTTTCAAGGAACTTCATCCATCGATATATTACCATTTGGAATAAATTCATTTAAAACCCTCGATATATATTTTCGATATGCACATATGTTCATCCACCATTATTGTTTTTTCGAACTAGAAGTGGATAAATTATGATGTGAACCATGAAATGTGTATGAAATGAGGGGGTTTTAGGTGTTATTGAATACATTTAAATTTCACCCATGAATATGGAATAATTGAAATACCACCCACAGTATTCAACAATCAATATATTAACATTTTGAGTGTCTTCATTAAATAACCTTTATAAATATTTTGGAGATGCACATAGGTTTATGCACCAGCCCAGATTTTTCCAACTAGATGTTGTTAAAATGTGGCATGATCCAAGGAATGTGAAAGAATTGAGAGGGTTTTAGGTATAACTATATACATTTAAATTTTATCAAGGATTGAGGAATAATTTAAAGACCACTGACATTATTGAATAAGTAGGAATGGTTTAAATTGACACATGTAACTCAATCTGCATTGGACACACATAAGAAAAACATGACTACTACACCAGTTGTTGTGGATATTATTATAATAAAATGGATTTATAGTTTAGTACAATTACAAAGGTTCAAGAGTTGGTGTTTTGTTAGTATACGAAGGGAGGAATCTTTCCTATTTTAGAAAGGTGTTGTCTGAATATAAGATGGAAAAATCACTATATGAAAATGATATTATGCATTTGCTGCTTATAATATAGAATTGGGAACAAAGTTTTTTCGGATGATGTTTCATGTATATATTGATTATTGGATCCCTGTGAATTTTCTATGAAAAATGGAAGATTCAATTAAAAATATTACAAGCTAGATATGTTATTAAGATAAGATTTTATAGTGATTAAAAAATGGAGAAATTTAATTATGTTTATGATTTTCTATCAAAGGTGAAGCATGAAGGACATTATATATACCTATAAATTTTAGAACCTAATTAGGAGGAGCATAATGTTTTTAAATAATTGATGTTGAAGGATGTGAGTATGTAGAAAATTATTGATACATTTCAATGGGGTTGTTCCACAAATAGCCGATATTATATTCTAAATGGTCCTATATTCTATAATATCCTATTTTTATTTACAAAAGGATAAAATTAAATTTCAAATATTTGAGAAAAATTAAATGGGTGTAACCTAATCCTTGGATAATGGGGTGCCAATTATTTTCGGCCCATACATCACACTAGGACACAACTCTGACTATGCCATATTATAATGCACACTCGTTGAAAGAGATCTAGCCAATGATACCAACAATTCATAATATATTTTTAAACTTATTCAACCTATAACTATAGTTTCCTGGAATTTGGTGACATTTATTTTGTATCACCAAATACATCATATAACCTGTTGCAATAGAAAAATAGTCATACTATGTGATTTGTTTAATGATTTAACTACATAATGTATGATAACATTTCAAGATAGCTATTTCCTTTGATATTATACCTTGTAGTTTCTACTACTGATTTTATTAATGTGATTCATGATGTCCATGGGAATAGGGATTGATTCCCCATCCATGTAAATTATTGGGTCCCAGGTTTTTTCTCTTATTCAACATTTTATATTTTTCTCCCTTTTACACTAATGTTTTAGATCATTCATCATTTTGTATCTAAAATATCAACAATAATTTCTGTAAAATGTTTAGTTTGAAAGACCAAGGATGGATTTCATGTAATAAAAAATGGAAATCGAATAATGAAATATAATGTTTAATCACATCAATGGAACTGCCATATGTTCCTAGATGTCATAGATAAGATGCTCTCTTTATCATAAAAAGATTCACATTTCAATTATTGGTGCTAGACCAATCAAGATAGAGAGTAAGGGGTGGGATATACTATATCAATAGGTTATAAGTGTACTTCACTTTATGTTGTAAAAACATATGTTTCAACATTATAGAGGATATTATGATATTTATGTTGATTAATTATCTTGTCAATTTATATGAGAATCATTATACAAAAAAAAGTGTACCTTCAGTTTGAAAATTATTAAAGGGAATATTGTTTCATTTTAAATAGATGAATTCAACACCATTACATGATAGTTTTCATTTGTGGGAATAACATTGGACAATGAGGTATATGATCTAGTTGTATGTTCATCGTTACCAAAACATTGGTAAGACACTATAAAAACAATGAGTAGTTTATTGGGGAATACAATGGTGGCTCTGAATGATGCGTGGGATCTAATCCTCAAAAAGGAATATTCATATTAGATAACCAGAAATATTCTTCTATTCGTTTCTGAACATGGAAGGAAACAGATGTTATATTGAATGAGATAATATTAAAGGGTGATCAAAATAATGATTAAAATGATGTGATAAGGAAAATGGGCCTAGTAAAACATATTGAATTTATGGGAAGGAAGGACACATCAAGAATGTGTGAAGAGAAAACATAAGGTTCCTACAACCAATAATGCAAACATGATAATTAATGAAACTGGTGACATATTACTAATGAGTGTAGATAGTACTATAAATTCTTGGATTTTAGACTCAGGGGAATATTTTCATTATAATTTTGAGAAGGGTTTCCTAAAAATATATTTTTATGGAAATCATGGAACATTATATCTTTTGGGTTATAAACCCTTATAAATTGAAGGAAATAGAGATATTCAGATTAAAACCTATAGTGGAAGTTTGTGTGTTTTGGAGAATGTAATGTAAATCCCTAGACTAAGAATATATTTTATTTATATTAGAAATATTTATGATAATGTTTTTAGTACCACATTCTCCAATGATGCATGGAATATTAAAATGTGTTAAGATCTCAAACATTTGTCTTTTTTTCTACTATTCATTGAAATTATCCCATTAATTAAAGAAATCTGAGGTTAATTTATGATCTTTCTGATTTTTGGATATTTTTAATTAAGTATTACATGTATTAAAATAATTATTCTTATTTATTTATTAATTATTGTGGTTATATTGAGAATACATGCATAAATTGAGATTTCTTTTTTCAACTGTGAATGTATAATTTTTTAATCATGTAAAAAAATTCAATAAGGGGTTAAATTTATATTAGGATTTAATTGATATAAAAATATTTTTTTAATTAAATACATAAATTTACATTGAAATTGAAATTGAAATTTAGTTATTTTTTAAATGATAAATTATATTAGAGTTTTAACATTTAACTACAAGAATTAAATGTTTTAATAGATTGATTTACTGAATTTAAATTACTTTTTAAAGGGATAAATTATGAATTAAACTCTTTTTATCATTTTATTATTTAATTAAAGAAATTCATGGACTAAAAAGATATGATCAATGTGGATCATTCAAATATTAGGAAATGTGTGGACTGACCATTCCATGTTTTCATTTATTTAATACTAACACTAAATAATTTTAATATCACGGATCTATTACATAGAAATTTCATTTGAATGAAATGTTACTAATTACTGTAATAAGATATTCTGGAAAATTCAATATTTAACCATGCCCATAAATAATGGTTATGAGATTGATGTTTGGAAAATGAATGCATCTTCCGTATAACAAAAATAGATAGACCTACCATGATTAATATATATTTGAATGCTCACCCTACTTAGAACCAATATTAGACAAGCTCATGTTGACATAAAAATGTATAAAAAGGTGAAATTAATTTCCCTTTTGTGTCTCTCATTTTTAATAGTTGCCTCTAATTCCGTTGGTTCGGATGAATTTTTGAACAAGAAGATCATTGTAAATTACCATTTATGTGGTGGACATATATAGTTGAGATCTATTATTCTACTCATTATAGAATTTTAATGGATTGTTTCATGTCATTGCAAGAGTTCAACTATTCTCCTGGGGACATCACCCAGAGTGGGTGATGAGAACCTCAAGAAAACAACATGGAATTCACTGCCTATGAGGATTTGTTTGTGATTGTTTATAATTTTATTTTCATAATATTGGAGATGTCCTCCTTTGGTTTTACTTATTCTAATATTCATGAGATTCACACTCTTTCTCATAGGTTTTTCCATCACATGTTGATGCTACTGTTTTTGGTAGTTTTTTATTACATTTTTATAATAAATCAAATGATGGAACTAAAGGATAATAATGGTCAATCTGAGGAGAACTATCACACACCTTTGATGAATTTCAGTTTTCAATAAAAAAATATTCTTATTTTATTTCTTTTGATGTTTTTGGATGTTTATATTTTAGGAGATCATTATTTTTCATAGAATTTAAATATTTCATACATATATAATTGGTTTCACACACAAGACTCCTAGGAACTCCTTCATTAATTATCGTAGTTGATAGAGTGATGACCTATGAGTAATAAGTGGAATCCAATCATTATACTAGGTGATGGAATAGAATATAGTTATTACTATATATTTCTGATCTAAAATATAATTTCTAGTAAGGAATAATCGAGGATATTCCTTTATATTATAGAATGGTGTGGATGTGAAATTGAATATTTATTAACAGGGATGTAAGGAGAGTAATTTGAGGATAGACCGCTATGTTTTAAACAATGAATTTTAAACCAATAATCTATATGTAATGTTTTAAAATTTAAAAACCATTAAATAATATTTTAATACATAAACAATATGGTATTCTATAGAGAAAAACTGAGTCCCACATTACTCCATTTTTATGGGTTTCAATAATCGCATTGTATAGAACCCCATGATTGGTGCACATCAAACCAAGAACCATTATTAGGGAAAAGAAGTGTTTTTGTTTTTTTAAAATATTTCTAATTACTACATTTATTTACTTTAACATATATATATATTGCCTTGGGGTAGGGAGAACTATTCTCACTAAACATTAAGCTATAAAAAAATTGAACAAGGGGAAAGAGAGTTATTTACCATTCCATTTTCAAACTATCATTCCTATACATCTTCTTTCAGAATAGTTATAATAGGTATTAAAAAAATGTAGGATAATATCACTCAATAGAATGTGACATTGAGGGAAATGAATGAACCATATTTCATCATCAATAACCCATAATTACAGTTGAATGACCAATGGGACTGTCAACTCAAAACTGTAGTTATGATTATTCGACCCAAATTTCATTCAATATCTGGTGAAGACACCAACATGTATTTAAGAGTATAATAAGGAGTCTATAATGGATTTAGGATAAGAGGATTCATAAAGACTCATATAATCTATCATTATTTATCATTCTCACTTTAGGAATCAACAATTATGTGTCTCTATAATCTACATATTGGAGAAGTTACCTCATTGGATGAACTATAAAATTCATTATTCAAAACATTATTTCCCTCTTCATGGAGTTATTAACTAAAAAATCAGATCTATGGAATCAAACAATTAACTTGGTAAAATTTATATGAGTTTTGGGAAAGGATTAAGAAACAATATTTATCCTTCCCACACAATCCTTATGGGGAATATCATTTATTAGTTTTCTTTTACCATGTACTGATGAAAAATGACCACAACCTACTTGATTCATCTTCCAAATGAGAATTGATTGATAATTCACTCATTGAAGTTAGAGTAATGATTAACATAATCTAACAAAATTAATGATAATTTGGAAACTAGATAAAAACTTGAGTTTTACATGAGGTAAAAAAATACTAAATCACCATAACTAAAAAATAAAACTTATGAATTAAAATATCTTAGGAAATAAATAGTTATCAACAAAGTGCATGAGTGATCACCCACCACTCCCACTTGAGTCTGCCATCTCTATTATTCTCAGGATCATTTCATAAATGGATTCCATCATGTTCGCGAGAATAAAATCAATAATTTCATGTGACATAGGCAATTATAGAATATACAAAATGTAAACCAATGATTTAGATAATTACAGGCTATTAAATTCAGACCTTGGAGCTAACATCCATAAAATGCCACCATTCTAGAAATATTCCTAATAGCCTTTCCTACACCCTCCATTCTAAAGATAGTTTTTACAAACATACACTAGAAACCAACAATGGAAATGCTCATGATCCTTCCATTAATGATAATGTGAGATAGGTAATAAAATTTAAAAATATTCATAATACAACTCTCAAAACTCATAGATTAATGTTGAAGGAATTAAAAGGATAGATCAACCAATTGATGAACACCCATAAAATCGAGTAAATCAAAGATCATTTTATCATCCTACTCAAAGAACTCCATATGATAAATGAAATGTAAAATATATCACATTAAGGACTGGTAAAGAACTATAATGAAATGAAGGGACACCCTTGGAGACCAAATCTATAAGTGAATAGAAATTTTCACAATATGAATCCACTTTTGAAAAATAACTTGATGTGGAATATTTGATAGAATCATTAAAGGAAGATAAGGGAGAGTAAATTCCGAATAACCACATCAAACCTAACCTCTATTCTTTGTAACAATACAATCACCTAAGTAAAGAAATTAATAATCGATATAATATGATATCCTAGATGAGATAAAAATGTATAGATAAACATCCATCTCTTGGTGGTCATTCAATAAATTCCATGTTACAAAAATTTCTTTAAATACATATGTATTTATAGAAGGGTATTTTGTCAAAATAAAGAGGTAATATTATGTAATGAAATTTCATCCCTTGTTACTCATTAAGACCCACAAAAATTCCATCATACGCATATCCTTTCAATACTATGTACTATTAGGGAGCCTATTTTTTCCAAGGAATTGTTTGATTTAAGAATCTCAATTATTTTAGTTCTTATTAACGTAATTCTTTTTTTTTGTAAGAAATATCTCAAACTAGAATGAATGGTTGTTAAAATAACAAACCGTACAACTACCTACATTATATGTGTTCATTAAAATGTCTTTGTAAATGTACAGAAATACTTATTCCCTATGAAATTTAACATTATAAATATGGAATAATGGAATAGCTAAATACCCCTCTCCCATCATTCAGGGTTAACCATTCCTCAACACTTCTAAATCCATAATAAAGAGCAATGAAGACAGTCATTCCTAGAGTTTTTATGAGGAAAAAATGGAATTCAACATCCTCAAATCAGTGAAATGCACACAAAAAGAGCATTATATTTTGAAATTTATACATTTAAATTACCCTATACATATTTGGAATAAATTGAAATATTTTATGATATAATCATACAAGGGTAATAATTAGAAAATCACAAAATTCTAGATAATTATGTTTTTGAAAATGAACACTATCGAGAGACTGTTTCGAGTATTTGAAAATTTGAAGAGATTGATGAAAGTTATTTTGAAATGTTACTCCAATATGATACTAAGAATTATATCTATCATGTGTAGGATACCAACATAGAGATCTATGAACTAAAACCATCCTTGAAAAAACCATTGCACTAGAACAAAATTTTCTACCATCAAACTTAAAATATTCTATTTTAAATAGATATGAGAAACATCTAGTAATAATCTTAAATAACATGTAACCCATCCAAGAAACCAATTTACTGAAAATTATAAAATTTAATTCAAGGTCCATAGGATAAAAATTGTGGGAAATTCCATTAATTATCTATACCACATTCATGCATAGGATTTTTCTATAAGATGAATCTAAACAAGTGAGAAATCCCCAACTGAGGTTCATCCCAGCGTTTCTAAAGTTACAAAAAAATTATGTAGAGAGAAATACTGGATTTGGAATAATCTAACAATCATGGAATCCATTTGGTTGTGTCCCATTCACATATTATAGATGAAAATAAGATACACAATTTTGATAATTTAGAATAATGAATAATTTCTGACAAGAATTCAGAAGAGTTTGATAGTGTGTATTGATTATAGATTTTTGAAGCATGTGACCAGGGTCCACTCTTGTGAGTGCAACGCACCTCTCAATTATCTAGGGATTTCCAACCCTGGTGCTCATCCATCCACATCAATCTTCAGATGATTCCATTTCCTCCATTTTTCCCTAACTATTAGATTCATTTACAAGTAATGAATTTCTTTTTTAATTCAAATTCATGGATGAGTTTCTCCACTTTGGAAGCTTGGTTTTCCCCATACTTCTCTCTTTGTCTTTCCTTCCCCTCCCTCCTCTACAATTTTCCATCAGTATTGTTCTGGTGTCTCTTACTATCCATGATCGTGGAACACTATCAAGGCCTTATTCATTTCAATCATTGCTCTAACTTAGAGATGAAATTTATTAGATTACATTTTTGTCTAATGCATGGGCTATCTTGGGGTTTTGGACTGTGTTAGTTTAGAGATCCTCCATGTGTCACAATTCATGTTGGTTTTCACCCACATTAGGGTTTCAGTCCCCTTTATTGGTTACATTTTGCGACTTTTTGTTCTCTAGATGTATTTCGATCATAGTAGTTTTTTTTCATGATTCATGTTTGAACATGTGATGTTCTATATTTATTCATGGATTTCATTTTAATTAATAATAAATGTTTTTGCTGTTGGTGTATTTGTTTGAAATCATCCATTACTATATTGATCTCGCTCCAGGATTCATCAACTCTTCTCCCAGTCGAATTTTTGGCGTTGTTTTCAAGGTGTCATTGTAGGTGAGATTCAATAGTTGATGGAATTCAAGGATGTATCAGGACCATGTGATGTTGAATTTTTTTGGTGATTATCAGAAGTTTTTTTCTTGTTTGAAGGAATTTTCACCTCGATATCTCGAATATATTCAGTTTTTCTAATGTAAATGATGATATACCATGATGGATTTTGATTTTTCTGTGAGATTTATATCAATGATAGTTTTATTTCAAATTAGGATAATGATTCAAGTAGTGTCACTCAAGGTAGACACGACATGAGGTTTTGGTGTGCCTTTTCACTAAATGGTGTGTTTGAATTTTAATTTTTATGTTTTATGGTGTATTTTGAATATTTTATTTTTTTAATGTTTGTGGTGGTTAAATTATTCAATTTTGTTTCATTCTATGTGGTTCCCACTAAATATTGAAGTGATTTGTGCAGAAAATGAAGAGAAGGATACGAATTGCACCATGTGACTATAAATTGTGAATTCCATATAACATTTATGTATCATGTTCTAGAAAGATTGTTTTGTAAGGATCCTTATTATTTATTAGATGGATTTTACTGGTATTTCCTAGTTCCAATAGCTCTGGAGAAACCAAATAATATCACCTTCACATGTTTCTTGGGTGATTTTTCATACCAGAGTATTCCTTTACGTCTTTTCAATGTTGTGTGTAAGATTTGACACTTCATTATAAGTATCTTCTTGGACATCATTGCGAGCTATTTAGAGGTTCTCCCTAAGGACTTTACTATCTGTGGAACATGTTTTCAAATGTTATCTAAATAGCATGGAAATGTTTTCAAAATGAAATAATGAGAAAAACATGTTTTCCAATTTTGTAAAATGATATTTTATCATGGAAAAAGTAAATATTTTAGGACATTAAATTTCTAATGAAGGAATTGAAGTAGATAAATCCACAATTGATGTCATTTCCAATATATGTTAACCATCCACTGTAAGACACATAATATCATTTCAAGTCCATTTTTAATTTTCTAATGGTTTATATGGGACAATTGAAAGATTTATTTTCCCCAAAATAATCTTATCAAGATGAAAAGCGATTTTTTTATGATTTAATAAATCAATATATTGATTTAATGAAATAATTCTAGACCACTACCCCCATTATCATTACACTAAACCAAAGATACCCATTTAAAATTATGTTTGATACCTCTAGTAGAGGTATGATAAATGTTCATTCCCAAATGATTGATTGGATTTAACAAGTGGTAGAAGAAACATCACAGACCATAGACAATACCATTATTAACTTCACAACAATAGATAATATCTTTTTTTAAATTGTTGTTACATAATAAAAATTTCATTCTTATATTCTAGAGATTAATGTAACAGTAAATTCTAATCATCAAAATTGAGATTTTTAATCAAGAATGTTGTTGAAAATTCCATACATGTGATATTTTCATTTTTATAATATTCTGACATTTAGATTATGGATAAGAAAGGGTGTTAAAATAGAGTGGATGGCCACATAAGCTGGATACCATAAACTATTTATGTAGAACCAATTCCAATTACCAATAAAAATTATTTATTAACTTTTGATAAACCACACAACCTCACCCAAATTTTCTATTACACTAACATGGTGAATATTCTTATCACTACAAAGGTACCCTCCATCTTCATGTACCATCAAATAGAAAATATATATATGAATAAAAATAATATATCTGGGAGGATACTTATTCTTAGGAAATATTCAATTACTAATTAATTAGAAGTTACATCCCTGAAGGGGAAATGAAATTCTTTAAATTATCTTATCAAAATAGATACATATAGGGGTTATTTTGGTCCTCAAATAGCTATTAGAAAAAATTCTAAAATCAGATTTCTTTAAACAAAAATTTTTAAAAATTTATATATATTTTTCAAAAAAATACCTAATCTATAGATTATTTTTTAATTTTTAAAAAATACATTAGATTACCTAACAACCAATTATTTTTTATGAGATATTTTACATATATGAATTTGAATTTATAGTCCCATTTCTTCGGTCATTTTGATTTTACTATATTTTTTAATAGTATACCATGTTTTTTGTATATTAAAAGTAAATATAATCAATTTGGGTATTCCAAAACTATGATAACTAAAATAAAAAATTTTATATTATTGGAAATAATTTAGCTATAATCAGTGCCCAAGGAACTAACTTTTTCCATAAGAACATGGTTTTCCTCATGAATAAATATAGAGATCACCACAAAACATCCACTTCCAATAACCCATAAAAAATGTATTGGATGAGGTGAACAATATAATATCAAAATTTGTATAGAATATATCGAAACACAATCGTAATGTCCAGTGTAATAAACTAGAGGATTGACCATGGGAATATATAACTTCTTAAGAAACCTCATTTGGTATGTCTCCTTGTAGTATTTTATATGGTAATCATTTTTTATTTCCTATTGTGTTGTAGTAAAAATCATGTTGGTATTTTAAAAGAGTGAAATTATATATTGCTAAAGATATAGAGAAGGGGAAGCTACAAATTATGGAGTTTGATGATATTTTAAGGGAATCATATGAGAACTAAATATTTTATATGGAGAAAACTAAATCATTTCATTATAAACTAATCCAGAAACAATAATTTCAAAATGGGACCAAATTTTTTTATTTTATTCAAGGATACATATCATCCATTGTAAGAATAATTCCACATGGATTTTCCCTTACACAGTAATTAATAAACATTCTTTTTAATAATTTTATATTCAAGGTGATGTTTCAATGCATTCATTCAAGGTGAATTGGAAATAATTAATGATTCACCCTAAGGATTTATTTAAGAAACCTATAGAGGAGTTGAGAATCCTACATGATACTATTAAATAAATCTCTATCAGGTTATCTCTTTACATTATATTGGAATAACTACTTACTATATTATGAACGATTTTTATTGAAAAACATCACGCTATAATTAAATTGGAATTACATATGAACCATGTTTTGGAGAGAGGGATGAAGATGATTTAGGCTTTGAATACAATTATTTATCTTTGAAATTTTTAAAAACAAAAAAAATATAACTAAATTTGTATTTGGAAACTGTGTATGGTGTCTATATGTTTTTTTTATTTTTTGATTTTAAATAAACAATAAATAATTTATTTATTTTATTTTGAACATGTACAATGATTTGTATATTATTTTTTTTAACCATTAATTTAGATGAATTTGAAAACTCACTATATTTTTTGAACTCCAAGTGATTTATGAGGATATTAATAAAACTATTATAGCTGAAAAGATAAAATGATTATGGAAGTTTTATTTTTTTCCTTCACCTCTGATTTTCAATCATTTTTATGATTTTTGATTGGAAATTGAAATATATATCCACTACTGACTGTCCCAAATTTAAATTCCTATAGTGAGAGGTTTTCAAGCCAATTTGAAATTATTTTTTTGATACCCTCACTAATTGAGTGATGTTTGGGATTTTTTTTATAATCTAGAATATGTGTTTATTATCAGTCATGTCATCGGAAATTGTGAGATACATTCAATATTATTGAGGCATTTGATTAGAAAGACCATTATTTTACATTGAGTCCTACCTTGAATGTTGATCATAATACAGAACCTAGAAAAACTGAATGGAATTATAGGAATAATCTATATAATAAAATGACTTATCTCTTACCATTCCTCATTCTAAAATATAATTTAATGATTATTTCATGTCTAGTTGGGGGGAAAGGGGCATACATGTATTTTTTATCTGTTAAGAATTTCAGTTTATGGGGTTAGTGAGAGGTTTCAGCCAACCTCTTGGGGTATCTGAGAGAGGAAAATAGGAACAAGTCCCATTTATTCACTATATTTTGGTTTCATCATCATATAATTCACCTATATAATGTTCATAGAAAAAAGGGTTAATGAATTTGAAACATTCATTATTATCATTTGAGTAATTTAAGACCATAATCAAATAAAATTATAAATGTATTATTCATTTTCATTATATTGATAACTCATATCCCCGACAAAAAGATAAAAAAAAGTGAGATAAAATGTATATATATATAAATAAAATATAGTGGAGATTAGGATGACACATTTAATGGATTCATTTCATGACTCATGTATAATTAAAAAATGAATAAATTGGTATGTGTATGTTGTGTTGGTGGGATTGATTGAAGGATTATTTGATGCATTAATTGATACAAATTTCATTTTATTTACCGATTAAAACATTCCTATTTCTGAAAATTCATTTTTGTATACAATCCCATCAACCCTAGTCCACTAAACAACCTTTTGAAATACCTCAATATTGATTGTATTGTTTCATGATTGATAGTGTGCAGAAAAGATAATTTCCCCTAACATATGATAAATACTCAAATACCAACTACGATCATAGCTTCACATAAATATTTTCACTTTTGAGATGGTTGAAAATAAATCATGTGAGGTATGTAACAGAATAGGTTTTGAAAATAATTTTAAAGGTTTTATTTTATATAAATAGAATAATATAATGCCTTTGAAATTAAAAAACTATATGAATCAATATAGAATTTCTACTGAAAGAATAAAAAAATTCCAAAATTTATGATTGATTGTTTATCATTTTTTTCAACAATAAAATCTTTTTTCATTCATTTCCTCTTCATTGAATTGAACATTCTTTGAAAAAATATTTTAATTGTGAAATTTTTAAATACGTGAATAATTTTTATTCAATGAAAAAATTTCCCATGAGTGCAATAGGTCATGTGTAGGGGAGTGATAAGTGCTCATAATTTTTAATTTTTTGTTTCTTATTTTTTTTAATTTTCCCCATTAATTAAATTAATACAATGTAAATTTTTGAAAATATGGGATTTTTGAGTTTTGGATTTAATTTTTAAATATAAAAAAATGATGATTTTTATTTATATATTCTTTATTGGAATTGAATTGAAATCCAAAATAAATTTAAATTAATTTATGCACTATGAAATTTTATTTTTTCATTCTTGAACTGAAATTATTACACTTATTTTACTTATATTCTACAATATTTTATTCATTTGTTTTTGAATTAAATCCATAAATTGGATTTAAAATAGAAATTGTAATTGTGTGATTTTCTTTTAGAGATGACAAATTGAATTATGGTGTGAACATGTGTTTATATGAATCAGATTTTCTAAATTAATTGATTTAACAAATTTTAAATTATATGTTTGAAGTGTGAAATTGTGATTTTAATTTTTTTTAATCATATTTATATTTAATTAGAAAAAAAATCATAAAATAAGGAAAAAATATGTGTTGTGAGGATCACTCAAATGTTCAAAAAGGCATAGATTGACCATGACTTCTATTATTTTGGCTGAACCAACTATTGAAAAAACTAAAAAGGAATGGATTTTTCACATTTTAAAACCATCCAACCACAAGTATAAAACTAAAAGTTCTGGTAATGTCCTGAATTGATATCACCCACGAAGAGTGGTTATGATAGTGATTTTTGGTAAATGAATGTATATACAACAACAAAAAAATAATTAAATCTAACATAGAATTACATCTACCAAAATCACATTATGAAAAAGGAATGGTGATTCCACACAAAAAGACCAATTGATCATTCCATGTATGTGGAATAGACCCTAGAAAATGACAAAAATTTGGTAATGGAATGGGGTTTCTGCACACATAAAATAAATAATAAACCAAACTTATTCTTACATTCGATCATCCTCATCGACAACACCACCATATTGATTCAATAAAGATATGAAAAAAATTGTTTTGGGAAGGATTAAACGAAATAAGTCACAAAAACTGACCTTTTATATGAAGAATATTTCATAACCATCAAGACAATAGAATGTGAGAACAATAATGCAGAACAAGATTGAACTAAATTTGTACCTAGACCTAAAAGAGAACATGGAATCCCACATATTGTGAAGATACCAACCGAGGTGAGAAACCCAATTATTTCCACCCATAAGTTCCCAAGAGACTATTGGTACCATTATTGATTAAATAATGAAGACAGGAACTCGAAATCTCACATCACTCCTTCCACAAAGATCAATATAATGCCAAATATCTTCAAAATCGAAACTAGAACCACATGTTGAAAATCCGAGCTTCCAAAAAAATTCATGGAGATCAAGACAAAATATATATCAAATGCTCACATGTGAGGATTCCCTAAAACAGAACGTCACACATGACATTTCCTATAGATATGAGAACTACCTATTACAGTTGTCAAGTACTTTTCTACAAGAGTATTTAAGTGCACCACCAAATGAGATAACCAAAACTAGATCTGTGGGAACATTAGCCTATTAAAAACTCATCATCACATAATAATATTCCACAAAACCAATCTCTATGGGATGTATAAACGTAAAATCACTCTAAAGAAGTCACACATACCTATGAATTAAAAAATCATGAAATGAATGTAGGGAGTTTAGATTTATCAAAATAAAAAATCCAATAATTTAATTCGGTATTTTTATTTCCCATGTATAGGTTCAACTATGGTGATACAATAGTTTCTCACCCATGCACTGGTATTAGGTTCATAGATTCATGGAAAAATTCATGAACCAGGATCATGTGTATTCTAGTGAAAATCCATTCGAATGATGCTCATGTACAATCAATCTTCATGGAAGAACATTTTAGTTTTTTAATTTGTATCATTAAAATACCATGAATTAGGGATGAGTTTTTTGTTGCTGACAGTTCAACATACCCAAAAACTCCACATATACATAATCGCTACATAGATAAATACAAGTTCACAATTGCTGACATATCCTATCATAGATGATGATTGAAATGGACTCAAGTATCTAAATTATCATTTATGTGAATGTTCACCCTATTGATAACCATCCTCGAAGAAGCACATGATAACCTAGAAATTAATAAAATGTTGAAATTCATTTCCCGATTTGTATTTTCATTTAAAAATTCAACATTCATCTCATTCCTTTGGTTTGGATGAATTGGGGAAGATAAAAATCCATGACTATCAACATCCACATGATGTCCACATGAATGTGATATAACACACACTATATAGTATAGAATTCGTAGGCCATGTTGATTTTAATTGTAAGCTTTTGATTATTCTCACAATGACATCAACAAGAGTTATTGATTAGTTCCTCTAGGGATTTCAAATAGAATTCACAACCTATGAGGATTTTTTGTGACTTATTTATATTTATTTTCTCATAATCAATGGATAGGTTCCCCACTTGTTTTGGGGGATTCAAAGATTCATGAGTTGTTTTTTCATTCTCAGAGGTTGTTTCATTAATGGATTCTACTATGGTATCCTAATGTTTTCTGTATTTATTTTTTTAATGGCTCTCATCATGAAACACTAGAAACTTTTGTCATCATGCTGAGGATAAATACAAAACCCATAGGATGAACACTTGTTTTCAATAAAAAAATTCCACTCTTTTTAATTTTCCTCATGTGTTTGGATGCATACATTTAAGGATATTCTTATTTTTCATCACATTTAATTATTTCAAGACATTGTTCATACTAGTTGCATGCATAGGACATTAGAAAGAACCTTTACTACTAATGATAGTTATCAATGTGATAACCCAAGACATATTGGTAGTATCCAATCACTAGGCCATACTCAGATACTGAAAACAGTTGTTATTTTATATTGCTATTCAAAATCAAAACTTACTGAAATGTCTAATTAAGTATATTTTCTATGTCTATATAATAATAGGGAGGTGAAATTTAATAATGATTCATAGGAATTATGGTGAATAATCCATGGTTTGAAAATAATGGTTTAATCCTTTAACATTAAAACAGTATATTTTATCCACTATTTTTAAATTTCAAACCCAATAAAAAGGATTACAACATGTTTACAACACTTTATTCTCCAAATTCAACTCAAGTACCACATTACAGTATTTTTCATAGAATTAAAAATCATTTTTTGAAAGCCCCATTATAAGAGAACATCACTGATAATGGTATACTCATAAATTAGGTATTGGATGATTGAACCTTATATTATATGATGTATACTTTCCTAGGGGTTCTTGAAGCTAAATATTGTGATTCACAATTTTGGTACTACAAACATGGACACATTAATGAGAAGGTTATGAAGGCTCTCTCAAAAAAAAAAATCCAACTAAGTTGATTTCATTGCTATTTGATTCATGTGAAGATTATACTGTTGGAAAGATAAAGAATATACACTTTACGAAATGAGGTAGAAAACCAGATTCTGGGAAAAATGAGTTGGTGTAAAAGAATTTTTAGGGGCTTCCACTATTAAATTTTGTAATTGGGTCATAATATTATATGAAATTTACGATGAATAGAACATAATGGTATGAGTTTAATTTTTTTAAAACAAATATTATGTGTTTAACATGTTTTATAAATGGAAAACCATGGTGGAGAATGATCTAGGATCAAAGATTAAATTTTTTATGTCTGACAATGGTGGAGAGTAAAAAGGTAATTATCTTAGGTAAGTACATTATAATGATATAATTTGGTGGGATAAGGCTCTTCTAGGTATACCAAAATATAATTTTGTATCATAAAGGATGAACATGATGCTCAATTAACATCCTAGGAGTATTATTTTTCACTTAGGGTTACCCAATACTTTTTGGGAAGAGGCAGTGAACATGGATTCACATATCATCTATAATAGTCAATATATACAAATGAAATAATTACTTTTTTAGTAAATAGGGTTAGGAAAAGAGGTAAGACACTATCATTTATCATTCTTGGGTTTTTTTAAATTTTTATATACATAATCTAATGCAGGAGAAAATCTTGATGATATGTTCTAGTCATATTTCTTTATAGGCTATATTTTGGAGGAATATATTATTGCTTTTGGAATAATAAGAATAAAATAATCTCTAGAATAAAAACACATGATATTTAATAAATGTGTATCATGCAAGTTTGGATAGGAACATGAATTTCATAGTGGGAATAATTAATCAGAGTGACAAGTGAAAGTGGATTTTGATGGTGTACTTGAGCATGTGACAGCAAAACCAGTGGATATTGAAGGTGAACATGAGCATGTGGCAATTTAACTAGTGGAGAATACTCCTCATGTGATTTTGAAGATATCAAAAAGTGTTAGGAAACATATACATAGGTATTCACCATCCTTACATTATATTTTATTGACTCATGGTGGAGAACCAAAACATTGTCTATAAGAAATTTGATTGATAGAGTTGAACAAGTGGGAGGTGGGTTTGAAATAAGTAAGGTTATTCATTATAAGATAACATTCATTGGACATGAATCTTTTAAAAAAATGAATGAATGAATAATTTAATAAATGGGTATATATAATCAAGGAATAAAATGTTGGTAATTGGAGGTGCAAGGCAATTCTACGTAAGAATAGTGAAGACTTAATTGAAATTATCACACTTGTTTTGAAGCTCGACCCCAATCAAGTGTTTATTAGTAGTCAATACAACAGATCATTTTATATAAATAACTACTCATTATAATTTCAAAAAAAAATATATAAAGGGGGTCCCATTATTGTTGCTATATAGAAGCATGGATAAAAGCACACCTCAGTCAGTGATTTCTTAGTGTAGGTTAATGTCACTTCTATAATTTCTTTATTTAGAAAATATAAATGGTGGACTTATCAGTGTCTTTTTAGCACTAACATAATATATATTTCATAAAAATATATATATTTAATAGATATATTTGTATATTATTATATTTATATTGATATAATTATAAATTATTTTATTTAATATGATTTATATATGTTTAAATATGCATTTATACATAATATATAAAATATTTAGTTACAAATGGATTATAAAACAATTAAAAAATAATATAAATTATTAATTTTCTAATTATTAATTCCTAATATTCATTTAATATCAATTTTATAACATAAAAAATTAATACATTAGTGAAAAATCATTGATTAGTTGAAAACATTGCTTAAAATTCAAATTACCATAACTTTTGATCTGGGTGTCTGTTTGAGCTCTACCACATAAAAAATAGAATTCATAAAAATATAGATGTTATAGTGGACTTATAAGATACGAATCATAATTTTTTTGGGGTAAAGAATACCTACAACGCCTCCAAAACAGATATTTGTTTGTCTGGATTCCTTAATATTTGAACATTTGAGGGAATTTCAGCCTCATTTAAGGGGACATTTTTTTTATTTTTTAGTGGGGACTAAATATATTCTTATTTATTGATATCATATGGATATTAAAGAATTTAAATATTACCATTTTTTATATCATAGTGTTATTTATAATTAAATATTTAAATATATCCATATATTTACTTATATAAAATCAATTGTAAAAATAAATATTTAAACATATTTATATAAAAATCAATTTAAAATAAATTAACCAGATGGAAATAAATATTATTTATTCATTTAATTTAAAAAAATATTTGATTTAACATAATAAAATGAATTAATTTATATATATATATACATATACATGTATTGTTTATATATATATATATATGTGTGTGTTTTTGTGTCAAAAAACAAATATATATTAATGTGTATATTATAATATATGTAAATAAATACATATATGTGAATATTTTTTTGTGAATGTGCGAAATATAAATGTGTACATGTGTATCAAAATATTTTCATGTGTGTGTGTGTCAATGCTATGTGCATACATAATATATAAATGTGTTATTATAAATATATCATGACATTTAAATATAGTGTATAAACATATTAATAATAAATAATTATAAATAAATTTCAAATAAATTATATCTGAATATTTAATTATATTTAAATATTTATAAAATATATATGTAAATAGAAACTATCTAGACATATTTTTAAAATATATTTAAAAATAATCATATAAATGTATATATTATATTTATAAATAATTAAATAAAAATTAATTATGTATGTATATTTAAATATATATATATATATATATCATAAAAGTTCATACAAATCATGATGTTGTAGTGGAGTAGGTGTCAGACCTTGAAAGTAGAGGTCAGCGGATCAATCATAGTTATGAGTACTTCTAAATGGAATGAAAAGCAATGATAAATGGGGTTGGAACACACTAATAAACGGGGTTGGAAAAATAATGGGTTTGGGATGGGTGCATGGGGGGGACATAGCACTAATAATTGTGGGGTCAAAGTACTGATAAAAATGTTGTTTGATTGAATAAAAAAACATATAAAATATTTATTGAAATTTATTAGTTCTAAACAAAACCACTCAATAAGGAAACCATTTTTAATGCTAAAAAATAACTAATAACGATATCCTTTATCCATGTTAAAAAGGATCAGATAAAGTTATACTTTATTAGCACTTTTGTTAGCACTAATAAAGGTCATCATTTTTTTGGGTACTTATCCTGTCATAGTTTTGTATTGCAGTGAATACAGATTGTGGGTAGGGATTTGGGGCATGATAGGGAGAAGGAAAAAATGATAAGAGGTGTAGATAAGGAAAATATTTGGAGGGGGAATGGGGGGGGGGGTGAAACGTAGAGTATGAAAAATGCGGTGAAATGAGGTTCATGTGGCAAAAATGTTTAGGGATAATTTTCATGGAAGTGACAAATGGAATTGGAGACACAACAAATAGTATATATAATTTATGTTTTTTAAAAATCAATGTTAATCTTTTAAGAAATTTATATTCATTTTCAATATTCTAATAATTATAAAATCATAAACATTTTTATATTAATTAACTACACATTTTATGTTAATAGTTCTATAGAATAGCTTGACTAAAACATAAAATAATTCAATTTATAAATTATTGTTATATATATTTTTTATATAATCAATATTTTACATTTTTTATTAAATTTTATTTTTTCTAAAATTAAATGAATAAAATATTCAAAACTAAAAATTTTAATATTGGAAATTAATAATTGGTTAATAGAATTTCAATACATTAAATATATAAAATAAATCAACTGATTAAAAGATTAAAAATATTAATTTTTTTATATTTTAAAATAACTTGAATATTTTTTGTTAATTTATTTTAATTTTGAAGGAAAATAATGAGATTATTTAAAATTTAATTAATTTTTTATTTAAAAATTTTTAGAATAAATTATTGTTGTTTTATTTTAAAATTAAATCTTTAATGTTATAGGGTTTTAATATATTTTCTATTTTATTTAAATTATTCTCCACAGATAACATGTTTCCCTACATCCTCTGTCACATTGCATTCGTGATTAATTTATTTCCATAATTTTTTTTGAAATTAAATATATATGAATATATAGATTTCATTATATTAATTTTTTTTAAATATTATTATAAAATTATTTCATTTAGTTAAGATTTCCCATATTATATTAACTTAAATTCCTTATAAATATTTTATAAAAATACATTAAATATATATTTACATTAAATAATAAATATATTATCTTTCAAACTTGGAATATATATAGTCAAATCATAATAACTTTTCTAATAAGTCCAATCAGGTATGAATGATCTCTTCATTAATAATATATTCTTTCATGAAGAAAAATCTACAATTTAACACATTTTTTTAATATTTTAAAAATTATATTCTGTTATAAATACTATTATTCATTTTTTATCTCTTTTTACTAACCCAATATTTTGTATGTATCCAAATTATTATTCAACTAATATAGAAAATTACTAATATTCTCAGATGTGTGTTCGCATGACCCAATTCATAAAAAAATAAAAATTTATATAATCTTAAAAATATATATATAATCTTAATATTTGGAAAATATTAATATAATTAGATTTTAATAATAAAAATTAAGTGTAAAAATATAAATATCTTTGAAAATTGAGTTTTAGGGTGACATATAAATGAATATAAATCCAAACACTTTCAATTTTCATTTTTTTCATATTGACATCAGAAGAAATTTTTCATTGAACACCTTTTTTTAACATATGAATCCAAACCTTTAGCATGATTAAGTGGTTATTAATAATTTTTTTCATAGAACAAAATAAAATTTATATCTAAAAATATAATGTGATCCATAATAATAATTTATTCATAAGGGGGGACGTAATAAATATATAAGCATAGTCAAATGTTTTGTATGATAATTGAAAGAATATGAACTGTAAATGTAGAAATGGTAAAATCATTGTAATTATAGTATTTTTCCATGAGTAATCATATTATTATTTGAGTAAAACATACAAAGACATTTAATAATATTATCATAGATCAATATATACAATATAGTTCAAGCATGAAGGAAATTCATCAAACCAAACATGTGTCTCTCTAGAAACACCATGGGTCACAAGAATATGAGTTTCCCAATTTCCCTATCTTTTAATAAAGGAAAAGAAACAAGAAAAATAGAGATCAATCATGGTTCAAATAATTAAAATCAGCAGGTCAAACATTTGGAATCCCCTCTCTGTCGAATAGATATCATCAATAGTTGTGAGACAACCTATTTCAATGTTAGTTTATAGTGAACACCAAACTGAATATCATATGTATTTATGATTATTTTGAAAATATTCCCATTTTAGAAGACCATAAAATTATGAGTTTACAATCAATATCAAATCAAAACCACATAGTGAATGAATTTATTTAAAAATTATACACATTTCCTATAATATAAAGAGTGAATACAATAGCACTACTATATGAATTTGTAAAATTGTTTCACATATTGAAATTTATTATGATCAACTACAAAATATTGGAAAATAGAGGTTTTATAAATAATATATATTTTTGAATAAAAAATTTAAAATAAATTAAAATTTAAATTTGGTTAATGATGAATAGAAAGAAAGTGAAATTTGATTATCATAAGAAAAATTAGTTGGAATAATATCATAATACCAAGAAAGTTGTAATGAAATCCTATAAAAAATAAAACTATATAAATTTTACATAATAATAAAATATATATGTATTCATTTATAGAAAATAATTTTCTTTTCAATAAACTAAATTACATTTAATGAAAAAAATTTGAAAAGGGTGGTATTTTTTTATATAACAAAAAAAATTGTACTAAAAATAACAATGTTAAATATATATTTAGTAACCAAGACATATTTAATACAATAAATGATGATATTTAATATTAAACATAATGATATATTTTATTAAATTATTAAATTATTTGATATCAAACAAAATAATATTTAATGAAAATTAATTGAATCATTGAAACATAACATCAATCGAAATTAATGAGGTAATTAAATAATAACAACAATTAAGGAAAAAATGATTCAAAAAAAATAAATCATAAGAAATATTGTGGATTAAAAGTAAAACCATTACTATATTCCTATGATATATCAATTTTTTTAATTTGTTGATCATTTATATGTGGTATACACATGCATAGATAAAAACATGTGTAAAAAATTTTAATCAGGATATAAGGAAAAATCAATAATTGGATGACATAAAATGTAAATTTCTTATAAATTCATAAGGAATTAGAAATCAGACAACAATGTTGAAGAATATAACGAAATACTTGAATGATGATAGTGGGAAAGGAATTAGGATTTGAATTGTTTATCAAAATTCATGTAATAAATTATTACACATAGAACAAATTAATTAATTTCTTAAATGAAAAAAAATTATGGATATGATAGGCATGTACCATAGCTCCTACTACTAGAGAATATGTATTACACAGGTCATTTGTGTCAATTTTTTATTTTCTCCACACCAAGAACCTAAAAAATGTTATTAATAAATAGAACAAAATATTATATTTATATTTGAAGGATTTGGTTTAGATAATTAAAAAATTGAAATATTAATTCCAATTATATTTGAAAAATGGAATATTGATAAAAAATATGGTGAACAATAAAGATAATTTTGTAAACTAAAAAAATATAATGTGAACGATTTAGAGTGTTAATATTGTGACATCATATATTGGACCTCCACATAAAATAAATTTAATAAATTGATCATTAAGTGATTAAATAGATAAATAAATATACCGATAGTACATTTCAAGAAAATAAATTTAGTGAACATATAAGGTCAAACGAAATTAAAATATAATATTATGCGATAAGATATGTGATGATTTTACAATGAATATCGACCTTGTGTTATCTAAAGAATTATGTGGATATATCATTCAAACAAGTGTTTTTTCCTACTCTATTTTCACTACATAATTGTAGGTACATGGAATGAAATGAATATATAGATATTTTTATATGAATTGATTCAAAATATAGTACATATATTTTAATACACATTTAGAAATTGTCTTCAGTAGTATTCTAAAAATACGAGATAGTGGTAGATTTGGAAAAAATGTGATCAAACATATCAAACACCAGCAGTGACTGGGAGATGTTAATAAATATCATTAATAATGATAGGTGATAATCATAAAATAATATATACCTGCTATGAAATTGAGAATATCTAACCAACGGGTGATATGAATCCAGGATGTTCGAGGATGATGGAATATAGAAAAACCATTTGAAAATGACCAAGTAGGATCAGCATGAATGATAGGAGCTCATATAAGAATGAATCTTGATGACGAAGCATGAACATTGATCAAGGATTGGTGATGATGGATTTTGAATAATGCTTATGTTTTCATCGAATCCATCTATAGAGTAAATGTTCGGACTAGAAAACATTGGTTGGTTATGAGATGTAAACCAAGCCGCAACTACACCTATGTTGATTGAATGAGGAGATGGTGAACACATAAAATATTATATATAAACCTGATTTTAATGACTTCCACTGAAGGTAGTTTGATTTCATGACGAATAATAGGGTGGAGGGGGCTCTAATATCTCTAACGCACTAGTTACAAATTAAAAGAATGATGCAAAAAAAGATGTTTGAGGAAATTCCAACATGAATGAATAAATGTCAAACAAAAAGCATTCTCCAATATTTTTTTAGTGTAGTACCGATCCTTGTATAGAAAATATTTACTATTGTGAATCCCGATGGGATTGAGGCACCGACTCATGATCATAGATTGAAACACCATCAAGTCCATAAGACATCCACGTGCTAGTGAAATGAAAACACCTCTCCGCCCCAATCACACTCGGCATCACACATCCATACACCCTACTATATAACCAGACCCAATTCATGCTAGGACTACTAGAATTTATGTCCAAAAATAAAATCTAAACCAATAATTAAAACCTAATGATATAATCCTAGAGCCCATTATTCATAAAATCCATCCCACCAAGAATTTGAGATATACATTACTTAAGAAAATGTATCATAAATGTAAAACAATATTGTAGGTAGATGAATAAAGGTGGTTCTCTATATATGTAATGGTCATACCAAATAAATTTTAGTTGTGTAAATGTATCATAGGAATTTCAATTCTTATGTAAATGTAATTTAATAAGTATATTTTCAATATAAAGGTTGATTTATAAATGAATTAGCTTTTTTATGGTAATATGGAAACTAATAATATGTGTAAATTAACCATAGGATTTTTACATGTTCATAACGGTTTTCTATGATTTAAAAAATGTAGGATAAGGTAGTGAGGGAGTAGTGACGGTTGTGTATAGGAAAAATTCATTTAGTATAGGAACTATGTAAGGTGATGAGGCTATTCATAAGTGTATATTTATATTTTATATATTTACATAATGGTAGTTCAACACACTATTATGAAGTATTAAGGAAAATTAATGGTTTTCATAAACATGACTTAAGTTACTATGTTAATTTGGATTTAAATGTGTGGTCTATCCAAAAATGTCCATGTGGTTTATCACACACGATAGATCTTGATTTTTTCATACATTTAATTACAGATGTGTTCATGTCGTCACTCTAAGTTAAGATATATGATTGATTCATTACTATGATTGATCTAATGTGATATGAATAATGTTTTATTATTTTTACATTTTTTTTTGAAATGAAATCTTATGATTCTAGGTATGATGTGTTTAAATGAAAAAAAATACCACGATGTACTTTTTTATACTAAAAAGTTTTTGAAGAATGAAATAATCCATTATTAAAAGTACATATTCATGTTAAATTCATGTGATTATCAAGGAAAACAATATATCACCACACTATTGTTATTTTTTATGTTTTTTTGGATACCATTTAAGAAATCAGGTCCACCTATGAGAAACAGAAAGATATGCTATGTCATAGGTTATCCTATTTTACAACATAGATTTATATAGATGTAGAGTTGTTTTAAATGGATTTACATGTATAATGAGTTGAGGAGACAATGGAGTGATGGGTATTCAAATAACATTATATATAAAATTTTGAAATCGTGATGGAATTCTATAAAAGGTTCAAAAGAAAAAAAATTGATCCACCTAGAGATTTGATGTCTTAATAAGATGGATATATTATTAATATTTCATGAATATTAATTGTATAATAATATTTATGACCAAATGAAAATAATATTAATGATATTATTATTAATATTTTTTTTGTAGTAATCAACAAATATTTTACTGAGAATATTGAGAACTAACATACATAGTGTGTGAGATTTGTCAGAGCCTGTTACATCTGAATATTGAGGGAAGATAAGTAGTTAAAAATAGAGGCCTATATTCTATTATGCACTAGTGTATCCATGAAAATTGAAATCTATATCACACATGATGTGGTATGAGTTTTTTAAACCCAAAAAATGTGGCGAGTTGATATTGATGATCTAGAATAATAAGTACTTGTAGATGCTTGTTGATAATGTATGATCGTGAAGGATGATATATTTCAAAAAGAGAATTTAGGAATCCAATATCCTAAATAGATTTTCCTAAAAGTGGATAAAAATTGAAGAATAATTTTATTATTGGGGTGTCTAAATATACATTTAAGGCTTATGATTGGGGTATCAAACTAATCATTGGATAATTTCAATTAGGGTTTCTAACCAATTCCTTGAAAATTGTAATTGGGTTCTCTATTCACTTGTGTCTAAACTATATAAAAAGGAGTTGGGTTTTTTCCTGAAACATTTAAATAACATGTGTTATGATATCTCATATTATCTTTTCATAACAAGTGATATTATGAGATATTATTGAGAGGATAATAAACGTCAATAGTTTCAATAGGCTAAATTTAGAATTAGAAGAATTTGTAAAATTAGTCCACTAATTCAGCCTCCCCCTTAGTGGTCCTCTGAACTAGGTCACTTCATAAAAGCTGAAGAAAATGAAATTTTAATTATAATAATATTTTGAAAATGGGAAATTTATGTGCCTAGATTATAGTGTATTATGGTATAAATGGTGACCGGTGCAATTGTTTTTGAGAAACCTCGGGAATTAACACTGAAGAAGGAGACTGATCAAAAAATATATTTGAAATAAGTGGTTGATTTAGTCAATATTTGACTATATAAACATATTTATTTCATGGATAATGGTATTGAAAATCATGTTCATGTTTTTTATAATATGGTTTCATTACCACCAAAAAATAATTTTTCCCAATAATTCTATTAAATAATAATGTCTAAGGGTGGATAATCTGCATAGATTACCGGGAATTAAGTATTTTTGTGGGGCTATAAAAATTTATAATTATTGTAATTGAAGATATGATGGATGGGGTGTATAGAGTAAAATATTTCCCCAATGTGGATTTTAAATATGGTTCTCAGATGGTATAGACAAACTAAGATGATATTGTTAAGACTATGTTCAAATCCCATTTGATGCATTATGAATACCTATTATGCCTTTTAGTATAATGAATTCACCTATTATATTCCATGATACTATGAATGCGGAATTTCTAATATTTTCTAAGGGAGAGTATTTTGGTATTATTTAATGATATAACGGTGCATAATATTTTAAGATTTAATGTTTTTTTTAAAATGGATCTTCGGAATTTCAGTTTAATCAATTGGTTTTGGCCTAATGTGAGTTCCTAATGATGTTACAATAGTTTTCGGGTGAATAGGGAAAGTATGGAGACTGAGGTCTCGGTTTTTATGATGAATAATATTTTCCCCATAGTTAGTATAAATTATACCACCAATTCAGTATGGTTTCTAGTAAATGCGTGGGGTGGTTGAGGGCTCTATCTAGTGATGCATAGTTTGATGAAACCATGTATCTGGGATCATATTCACATGTGGTACACCTATAATTTTTAATATTTAAAAATGAAATGGTTTTTAGATGATTTCCCAAACTGTGCACATGAATCATGTTTGTACCCTCTACAAACAGTGTGCTATGCATGGTTGGAACACAGTTTTGAAAAATTTGAGGCCAAACCATGTGACCATTTATTTCTGCGTAAAATTATAGTTTTTCCCAAAATTTATTTTATTTTCACCCCATCATATTAATTATTTTATCTAGATTACAAAAAACCATTTTTCTTCTTAATAATATACTCCTCTCCTTTACATAGGATCTTGTGTTACTCTATAGTCTAGACTCGGAATCAAGAGTCAGTCATCTCCTTAGATTCCAACAAGTAAGTGCTTCATTAATTAGTCTCATTTCATTGTTCTTCATCGTATATATGGATTCATTTTTTTGAAATATAATATTCCTTATATTTAAGGTATTCACCAATTCTTTATTATTCCCATCTAGGTTAAGCTAACAGCCTATAATAGATGAGTGTTCTACAATGGGAATTAGGTATGTTGTCTATACATTTTTTAATAAAGCTTTGTTTTGTTCTCCACTGTTTTATTGTGACATAGTACATGCCTCCTAGATTTTCACGTAAGATAACTAAAATGATTTGATTAAATTATTTCATCATTTATTCATTTCCCACTTAGAACCATTATTTGGTTGGAGGTCGACAACCTCATCCTAGACCACCTGTGAGGTGTGTTTATTTGTCTTCCCATTGATATGCCACCACAGTAGGTGTGTCTATGTGCGTGATCTCTAACATAGTGATATACATAGTTAATTAAATTTTTTATTAGGATAGGGTTTGTATCTACATTCAATGTGATTACATGTTATTAAAATTAATAAATGGATTTAATGGAATACTTGCAATGAGTTAGATTTACTCCTGGAATCAAAATTAATATGAAATGGGTTCTGAAATGATTGATGAAATAGTTATGACCGCATTAGATTCCATGAACATTTACACTCCATGGATCTTGATTAAAATGGATTCCATATAAACTTCTACTCCATGGATCCTAATTACAGTGGATTCGGTAGACATTTCTACTCCATGGATCCAGATTACTTTGGATGATAAATACTTATCTACTCCGTGGTTCTTGATTTCTTGGATAACATGGACATGTTATAAAGAAATGATCATTTGGATCCACTCAAGTTTTTATAAATTTTCCTATTGAGGTGGTCCATGGATTCATGTAGGAATCCTTGGCCATTTTATACATTGGATTGACCTTTGTTAGACTGAAACTAGATTACATGGAATATGTTACAGTGGATATTTTATCATTATTTATAGAAGGTCCTTTTTATGATTTCATGTCTATAGTGACCGTAGATAGTCTATATAGTATCAAATTTAAATATATCACATTATTATTATTATATATTGCACACTACATCACCTTATATACAAAAACTAGACTTGTTATTTGACACTATTGGTGGTGTCCTATTAATTCTTTTCTCACACTGTATTCATGACACTATTAGGTACCCGTACATACACCATGAATGCTTGTAAGTACCTTGGGAAGTTATATCTTTATGATGATTTATTGATTATATCATAAGATTAAGGGATAATAGGATCGAGTTATACCCATGATACTCTCTGGAGATAGTTTCTTTTTTCTTTTTTGTATTATTTATAAATGTATTATACTAGAAGCATGAATCCATGGATTTTATAATTTTTTATATATGTTTCATGACATATGTATCATTTTGTATTTTATACTACACATGGATTTGTTTATCTATGCTATCTTAATGATTTACCACCACTATGGAATATTTTAATAGTTGTATTATGATGTTTATCTATTAAAATCATAGTGTAACTCTAATCATGAGGGTATCGTCTCCACCATAGTATTACCTTAGATCCGCACATCTTGTCGGTAGCCTCTGGAATACGGGGAGGAACAGTTGAGGCAATGTGACCCATCATCTCATGGAACCATTTAGTATCTCCTAGTTCAGTACATTACAATGCGGTATCAAAGGATTTTTTTCTTCTTTTTTGGTATTGTTTTGAATTGTTAGAAAATATATTATGAATGATTTATAATTTTATAATGAAGAGTTCCCTGAAGTAGCTAACCCATGTATAGGGAAAGGGAAAATTGCGTAGGATGGGACATAGTTTTTTGGATTATGCTTGTTATAGTTGATTTGATTATATTGTTGTTTGATGCACAAAACATGTGACGTAATTATTATTACGATTTAGGGTTTCACATTATCCCTGATTTGATATATCAAGATATTAATGCATCTTCTATCATTTAGTGCACACAAAATATTCACATACCATGCATATTTTATGACATATAGGATGACATGTATTACTATATGATATTATTACATGTTCCTTGTGTGATATAACTTTTTTCAGCTACTGTTTCATATAGTAACACGGAAAATAAATATTTGGGATTAAAAGGATTCCACACATAAATTTATAATGTGTACAAGACCTTATAAATTGGATGTGGTCATCTATATAATTCTTCTTTTCATGAAAATGTTATTTAAATGAAAATAAACATAAAAGAATGTGGATTATAAATGAAATTATCACAATTAAATGGAAAAAATAGAAAAATGAATGAAATTTTCCCTGATAAAGTGAAATTTACACTCTATATAACAAGGCCACATACATGTGGCAGTGATTTTGACATAGACTCGACCATAGCAGTGAGAAGCTCACAGTAACTCTAGTGTTCTTTATGTTCATTCCTATTACCCTATCCAAGCTTTAAGAGCAGGCAAGGGGTGTCGATTATATTTATGATGTCGTGTACCTGTCCAATGTTTATATCTTTGATACGATTGTCATGGAATCTTTTATGAGGCATTTATTTTCCATTTGAAGATATATGTCACCATGATGAACTCCAATTATCCCCCTAGAGCGGTGGGGATGACCATGCTCTGAAGATGGTGGTCCCGGAGCCACCAGTATAATCTATAATAGTGGCACTTGTAGAACCGCATGTTTTTACTGATATGGGTGTAGATGAACAGTTTTTATAGGTTTTCCAATGCTTTTTGAAGACTATTCAGGGATCTTCGATGCCTTCCTTAACATAAAATAGTTGAAATGTGTGCTCTAGTAATTCAATCCTCTTACTTATTTAGGGTGTATTTGAATAAAAGCTACATAGTTATGGCTTGATACTAACTTGTTGATCTCCGAGCACATTGAGATTACTCTAGAGTATAGATTCATGATCATGAGGCTTCTTTATTGGGGATCCACTATGAAATGGTGGGATGTTCTGAACTATGAAGATGGGAATCAGGATATTGTTCTAAGTGATTTCCAATCATACTTTTATGATTAAATCGTTCCTAAATAAATTGAGAGATGGAAAAGAATGTGACTTTACATTTATGGATCATTGTGAAATGATCTGTATGGATTATTTTTCTCTTTTATAGTGCATTGGTGCTTTATTCATATCTATCATACTAATGATCCTTCCTTGGAGAGACACTTAGAGCAAGGTCTCAAGAATTTCATTTGATCAGAGGTGAACATATTTTAGATGACTACCATGATTGAGATAGTTTATTAGTTATTTATTTATGAACATTACCTAAGGTTTAATGGGTTCCAAGAGTAAGGTATTGCATGTTCTTGATCTATTAGTTTTTTTATCAGAAGTAGGATGCCCAGTTTTGGGAATTATCTTAATGAGAATACTATCCAGAGCATGAGTGCTAGTAGTTATGGATTTTTTCATCAATGTTGGAGGTGGGTAAACATGAGGATCCAGTATGATATAGACTAAATCTAATGTAAATCATTTTTTAGGATGGGTCATATATAGTTTCTCTATAGGACTATTCCTTCAAAAAGAAATGACACGGGGTCGACAACAACTCTAGGATAAGGAGTGAGATTCACAGATCTGAATTAGACTGTGAGTTGGATTACTACAAGTCATTCAAGAATAGTGGTGGTTGTGGCCTAGGGATCCAGACAACAGTTGTACATGAATAGATGAGTGGGCCTACTCAGGGTCATTATGAGTATTTTCAAGGCTATGACTAAGTCCATATATATTCAGTAAAACCTATACCTAAGGAGTAGAGCATCAAGACATTAACAATGGTATGTATGATCTGAGTATGATATACATTTGTATCATACCTTTTTGGTATATATGCAACATATTATTTCATAGTTGTAAAATTTTTTGAGATCCATATGATCTACATATTGTTTTTTCATTGATTTGTGTCACTAAATAATCCAATGGGGATTCGATCAGAGAATTTACACCAGTGCAGGGAGTTCCCCCCTTGAGATAGGTGGGTGTATCTTTTAATGGAATCTATTTATCATAGAGATGAAAGTTTTTTAAATAATTATCATAATGTATTGGTTTTTTATTATCATTCCCATTTCAATATCTACCATCATAGGGTATCATTCACATCACAATAGGGTAGTATGTATTTCTACAAGGATGAGTGGGATGCCTAAGAAATTAGAGTTAAACCATTTATTTTTTGGATATGTGTTAGGATAACCTAAATTTATATCCTTTATCTAGATAACTAAAGAATAGGATAGAATAAATTCCATTTAGTATTATATCCTTTTAGGTATGACTTCCAAAATTATTTGATTGGTTATCCTCATGAATGAGAGATATTGTTCTATGTTGATATAGTTCTATGATTTTCATCAGTATCATCCCCATTGGATGTCCATTACAGAGCTATAGAAGATCAATATACAGCTATAAGACATATAAGAAAATGGTTTTACAAGACTCTGTACTTCTCAATGGGGTTAACTGGCCTTTTTTCCATAAAGTTTGATGGAACCATCCAGCTATGTTTGGATTATTAAAAATTTCAACAGTTAACAGATAAGAACTGATACAAATTGATTTGAATAGATGAACTCATTAAATTGATATGTGGATATTCGGTTTTCTAAAAAAATTATTTGAGGTCTGGTTATCACTTGTAACATGTCAGTCTAAAAGATATCACACATAACAATTTTTGTAGAAGGTATGTTCTTTATGAGTGTTTGGTTATTTCATTCATTCTGATTAAGACACTTCAATTTTTCATTGCACAAATAAACCATGTATTCCATCCATATTCTAACTCTTTTGCGGTTTTTTTTAAGAAATCTCGGTATATTCATAGACATGACATGATCATTCCAAACCCCATGAAATCATTCTAAATTCACTTAGAGTGAATAGGTTATATTCCAATATCATAAAATGTCATTTATAAAAAGATAAAATCCACTTATTGGGTCACATAATCTCAGATATAAGATTATATGTAGACCTATATAATGTTAATTTTGTTGTTTCATGGGGTTATCCTAATAATTTATTTGATTTTCATAGTTTATTAGGTTTGGTCGGTTTTTATGGGTGATTCATCAAAAACATTTCACGTCCAGTTATTACTATTACAGAATTGACCAATAAGGGGGAGGAAATTTTGTGGATTAAGGCGTCTGGATAATTCATTTAAGAGATAAAGCGATGGTTGAATTTAGCACAAATTCAAATTCTTCCATATCCTATAGATATTTATGCTATTTACTTTGATACACCATACATTGTGTAAGGAGTTGTCCTAATGTAGTGGGTAAAGAAGTGGTTTACGGATCATACCAATTGATAACTTATGTTTGTAATTGAATATAACATGCCATATAATTATAGATTTATTTATATTACTTTTTATTTTGGAGGAATTATTATTTTGGACATCATTTTGTGGTGTAAATTTACCATAAAAGTCTCATGTACATGTTTATGTAGTGGGAATTGAACCATTAGTAGAGAATAAGGGTTCATTATCTATCATCATTCAATTTTGACCTAGAATATATGCTTAGTATACGAAATGTAGTAGTTGATGCTCTGAGATGGATGTCTCAGAAACAGGTAGTCCCGGAAGTCAATAATGAATGGAAATTGATGGACTTCTTCACTCAAATGCACTTGGAGGTGTAAGATATTCATGGGTAGATATTTCTCTCATTATGGGAAGTTACATCAAATATTTTGGATATGGAGATGATAAGATAGATATCATATTTCGAGGGAATTTTCCTATGGGAGATCATGGAATGTGGGGACCCACCTCCTTGTTGGACAACTGTGGATGATGAAATTATCTCTATGCATAGGCATGTATGGGTTCCAATGGGAATTATAGGGGATAAGATGTGGTAATTTCAATCCTCATCTTGGGAAGTACATACTGGTTTAACAAAGTGGTATTGGGATTGTCACAACTAGTATTTGGGACCATTATAAAATTGTAAATACCTGGTTTTTTCCCTAGGTGCTCCACCTATCATCAGGTCAAGACGGAACAATGGAATCCTTCTGGGCTCAAAACAAGAATTTAACATTTTTATGATGTATTTGTGATAGAAACCAATCAAAAACGTCATTTCTGATGGGATATCATCCCAAAAAAATTATTGTAAAAGATCATGTAATAAATTCAATTATTTGTGATATCCCATCACACATGGTATTATCTACAATAAATGGATTATTTTTCACAAAAAAATCCTCTAATAGGTGTCAATAGCAATTTTTTAATATTTAGAAAATATATATATATATATTTGTACCATTGAAAAAAATAATTTCTGAAATAAATATTTTTCCTTCCCAAATTATCTATTATAAAAAATATATATATAATTCTATAAAAATATCTAAAATTTCAAAATTTATAACATTTAAAAATAATTAAACCAATATAAACATTAATAAATAATTTCACACATAAAATGTTTATTCACCATTGAATAAAACAATTTTCACCAAAAATAAAAAATCAAGAACTCGGATCATCAGGTGGAGGATGATCAGTGGAAGGGAATATATGAATAAACATTATACAAACACCACACATAAGTTATTTCATATACTCTTACATTTTATCATCTCTCAAATCCTGCTTCCACTCTCATCCTACCTCTCTCTCTCCATATGTTATATCATCTCATCCTAAGCATTCATCATGTGATCATATTATTCAATGTAGTATGATGACCCCACTCCATGAGCTCCCTTTAAGCTAGCTGATAACATCGTAGAAGTACCACAATAATTAATAGGTTTCGATTTTGAACCAATACCATTCACCCATTCCTTCTCAACACAATTTAAAGTCTCTTGTATCCATGCCCCCTCATCAAAACCTGACTCTCATAGGGAATCGACTTCTATCCCATTCTGTCTCTCATGTGACTGATAAGTCTCAACTTCATATGTTCACTTCAAATATAATTAGTAATTAGAATAAAATTAAAATTAATTTCTGTTATTTTTTTAAAAAAATTACATATCACAATATATAATTTTCAGTCACTAATAAACTATCACGTACAAGGATCAATATACATATTCTTATAAACATCAAACTCAGTAATTTAGGGTTCAGTATAGTCCTTTATAAAATATAAAACATTCAAAATTTAAATTATAATTAAATTAATAAATAAATATTACATACTATATATTGTTGATCTATAACAAATGTATCACTAAAGAGGATCATCTGGAGAAAGTGGTGAAGAGAGCATTATCCTTAAACACTATGTCAAACATTGTATGAACTCCACCTTCTGATCATGTTGTTTCTCCTTCTATCGATGCATTTCATCCTCCTCCATGTGCTACTGTAGATAGAGCTATTTCTACTACCTATGCATGGTCAATATAAGCTCCACCTGATCTCATAGCTACATGTCATATTATTCAGTAGATGATGATGATTTCCTTTATCAATATAAAATAATTATTTTACATCTAATGTTATGATAATTATTATAAAAACATACTTACTTTATTTTGGGTATACATACTGAATGTACAACTACTATCTCGATGTCTCACATCCTGCCTGCCCAGGTTATTTCGACCTAATAATAATTGGTATATGGATGGAAAAAATAGGCCATTTATTAGCTCTTAATTATTGGAAATTTAATGATTTACTACTTCAATGTAATATAAAATATATTTTAAGTTAATAAAAAGGTGTGAATTATATATTTTTACATCATTCAGGTGATTAAACCAATTTTTTCCAACCATGTCCATATTTTTCATTTCTCATCAATAGAGAATTGATGATCTATTTAATTTTCATTTCTCTAGTAATTTAAAATAATAAATAATATGTATTACTATGTACCACTAATTACAAAAAAAGTATTACTAAGTACCACTAATTAACATTGATTATTACTAACTACCACTAATAAACACTATTTCTTACTAATTATTACTAATTACCACGAATTATTACTAATTATGACTAATTATAAATAATTACCTATAATTATTGCTAACTACCACTAATTATTAATAATTATCAATGATGGTGACTAATTACTCCTAATTACCACTAATTACTTCTAATTTTTTACTTAATAACATTTATTTACTGCTAATTATTACTAATTTTTACTAATCCCTGCTAATTTTTAACAATTTTAGTTATTTATCACTTATTATTTCTAATTACCACTAATTCTTACACATTAACATTAATTTTTATTAATTATAGTGATTAACTATTAATTTTTACTAATATTTACTAATTACTTGTATTTTGTACTAATTTTGAGTAATTACAACTAATTTTTAATAGCTAAAGTTATTTATCATTAATTTTTACAATTTTGTTCTAATTTTCACAATTTATGGTGATTTGATGTTAATTTTTAATAAATTATAGGTAATTTTTACTTACTACCACAAATTTTTAATAATTACAATAATTTTCCATTAACTTTTATTAATTAATTATAATATTTAAATAATTTTAGCGATTTACCATTAATTTTTACTCATTAAATAAAATTACTACTAATTAATTATATTAAAATCTAATGTAAAATAAAATGAATAAAATAAAAATAAAAAACATTACATAAATAACTCAAAATTGAATCTTTTGTGAGAACAAATTCACAAAATTTTCGACCCTCTAAAAATATAAACTTTTAATTGAACAATTCAAGAGAATAATTGGATATTTGAGAAAAGGAGAGCTCAAATGGATAATGATATGAAAGACATTTGGGTGAGAGTATGTATATGATAGATTATTATAGACGAGACTATAAAAAACACAACATACTTTTTATAAACATTTATATTAAAAGTCTTATCTATTTTTTAAATTTTCAGAATGTAATATATATATATATATACTTCCTTATCTTTTAGTTAATAGAATACATTAAATAAAATACTTACATTAACCTAAAATATATTTTAAAATTCTTGATAAACATTAATACATCTTGAGAATAATATGTCAAATACGAATAAGAAAAATAAAAGAGGAAAACCACTAATAAATAAAATGATTTCAAAATAGAATTATATTAATTCGTTTCAATTTTGTAATTAATATTTTAAATAATATTATTATGACTTATAATATCAATTAATTGGTGAAATTTGATGGTTAGATGTTATTAAAATTAGTTTTTGTTAAAAATGCATATCTTCTAAGGAATTTTACTTTTCTACAAATTTTTTATTTTAATCTCAATAAATTAAATTGATTGATTTTAAAAGGTTATTATAATTAATATTTACTATAAATAAAAACATAAGTAACACTCCATTAATTAGTAATTGAAATGAGAAATTATTAAGAAATTATAATGTCAAAATATTCATTTTATTTAGTAAAATTAATTATCCAAAATATTACATGATTTAATTAAAAAGTAAGATATCTGAATATTATATTTTGAATTTTTTAAATAAAAGAAATAATTTATGGAATTAGAACATAAACATTATAGAAAAATTCACCTAAAATATCAAATAGAAAATACTATTTAATTTAAAAAATATAAAGTGAGGAAAATACCGAAAATTCAATTTAAATTACTTGTAGGCATGATAAACATGAACATAGGAAATAATAAATTTACAAAAACCCCAAATAAAAAATAATGCATGAAAATGGAATAAAATTTCCTGATCTATGGTTTATTGATACAAAATCATGTAGAAAAATGAAAAAAATACAACATTGAGAAAAGAGTCAATTGACTAATTAAACGTCATTGTGAGAATCAAAAAATTATCATAATTTATCACAAAATATATATCACCATAACCATGATGTAAAATATTCCAATTAAGGATTTTTATTTAAAATCCATACAAATGAGATAAATAACTCAAATCAATTTTAATAAATCACACAAAGCCTTTGAATATCAAAATAAGAAGCAATAAAATTATAAGAACCCTAAATATCTAATAAACCATAAAAACGGGGAAATATAGTGACCTAAGTTTTGACCATACCAATATTATCATGATTTAATCTAAAATCAAAAAAATAATATTTATGATGGAATCGAAGTCCTTAACTCAGATATCTATTGTCAAAGTTACGAGAAAAATTGGTCGAAAGAGTGTTTTATTTTGGATTTTTTGCGTTGTTCATAAGATGGGGGTTGTTCGGTGTTGTATAGTTTGATGAGATGTGTAATGGGGAGGAGGAGGAAAGTGTGTGGATTTTTTTGGTTTGTTTCCAATTTTAATAGGTTAATAGATATGGAATTTAACCCATCATAAAAGGTTTCAATGAAAATATTATTTGTGATGGCTATGAAATTTTTTTCACTATTATTCATTACCTATAAGACTCGTGTGTGGTGGAGCACATGGGAGGAAATATTTTAGCGATGAAAATGAAATTTTGTAAAATTAACCATTATTTTTTATGAATGAATATGTATATTAAAAATAACTCATTTTAAGTGACTATTTGTGACATATAAATCACATTTCACAGTAAAGGTTGTCAAAATAATATATTTTTCTTTTAGTGGATCTTATAACAGTTACCCATTACAGGGAGGAAATGGGGAAAAGTTGTGATGGATTTCATGATTTGGTGTTCAATTTAACCATGGGGTAGTAATTTTGTATAGGTCATTGTGGATAGGTCGAAGAAGATCACCCATTTCCAACCTATCAAGGAGACCTTCTCAATTTATGAGCATGGGAGACTACACATCCATGAGATTATTCACCTTCATAAGGTTCCTCATACAATAGTATCAGATATGGATGCTCGTTTTACATCAGGGTATTATAAAATATTATATAGGGTTTTAGCTATACTGGTGATCTTGAGCATGGAATACCACCCTGAGACTGATGGCCATTCTGAGTGGACAATATTTGACTGTAGGACAAGTTTAGGGAATGCATCCTCAATTTTGGGGTCTCTTGGGGGTGTCATAGAATGATATCACAATTTTCCTAGAAAAATAGATATTAGGTTTCTATACAGATGTGGCCTTATATGTACTTATAGAGTAGGCTTTTTTGATCACCTATATAATGACTACAGGTAGAGGAGGCAGAATTACATGGACCTCATCTAGTTTAGGAGAATTCATTGCAGTTTTAGCTGATTTAAAAACAAATGGGTTTAGTGGAGTATAGACATAAATCCAACACTGATCATCCTCAATTAACTATGTAGTTCTAGGTTGTATATTGAGTAATTTTACATAAATCCTTGATGATGGGGCACAGATTGATTCAGAGATAGGATAAGATTTCACCATGATATGTCGGTCCTTTAAATATTTCATACAGATTCAGGCTATTAGCCTATCAGTGTATGTTATCTTAGAGGTACTAATCCATGCATGACATCATCAATTTATCTCAACTATGTTGTTATCAGTCAGACCTATCTCACACTCTTCATCCAATTGAGGTTGAGTTACATGTACATTCATCCTTCATGGGGACAAATATATGTATTGTTTATTAGTGAACGAAATCACTTCAAGGATTTTTTGTTCCTATAGTCTGAGTACAATGGATGCTTGACCTTGTGCAAGATGACACAATAGAGAGAGATGAATATGTATGTTATCAGTGAATATAGCTCTTTTTCAGATTCATTACCAACCTTGTAAGAGAATCATGGGGTTGATTTCTTTTAATATGGGGTTGTATGATCCATGGGTTTTCCTTGACATATGTAACTTTTGAAATAAATTTTAATTCCTTGGTTTTGGCCCAATGTTAGTGCCTGATGAGTTCATGAGATTTATAGGGGTGTTTTTGGCCTGTACGGAGCCCATAGGCTCAGTTTTTTGAATAATTGGTGGGGTTACATGGTTATTATAAATCATGTTTCCAATTTTCATTGGTTTCTACTAACAGTGCGTTGTGGTATAGGGCTCTATCAAGGGCTGCACAATTTTATAAAACTATGTAGTTAGGACCTTCCACAAATAAAAACCACTAAATATTTTTAAAAATGGAAAATCAAATTTTTTCAATATGGTTTCTCAAATAATGTGGATGAACCTTTGAGTACCCTCTTTGGATATGGGCCAAGCATGATTGGTTCACTATTTGGTCAACCATGCATCTAAACCGTGTGACCCATTGTTTTTGGGAAAAATTACAATCTCAACCATAAATTTATATATTTTCTATCCATACTCTTAATTACTATTTACAACAGATAGAAACCACTTTATCTCTCATAGAAGCTTCTCCCCCTATTACCTGGGTTCTTTGATTTCTTGACTTTCCTGGCTAGGAATCAAAAGTTGGTCATCTTGTTGAATTAAAATAGGTAAGTGCTTTATTTATTTGATTCATTTCACCCTTCTTATTCCTAAAAAACAATTTATTTTGATGAAATCTAATATTCCCTATTTTGAGTTAAATATATTATTCTACTCTTTTATTCAAATCTATGTTGAGTTAAGAGTATATATTGGATGAGTTTTCTCCCACGGGCATATTGTAAGTGGTCTATACCTACTCCCTTGATGTCAAGTGGTTTTATATGATATTTTCATTATTTCACACATCATACCTTATGGTGTTTCTCTTAAATTAATGAAAAAAAAATTATTAAATCATTATGTCCTTTACAAGATTTCAATTTAGCACCATGATATGGTTAAAGGTTAATAACTCAACTTGGACCTCCTGTGAGGTGTGTTTATGTATATTCTCTATGAGATTCCACCCCGTTGGGTGTGTTTATGATCTTTAAATAATAGTGGGATATATAATTATTTCAATTAGCTACTATGATATGGTTTGTGCATTATTTTCCATGTAATTATAGGTTATTAAAATGATCAAATGGATTAAATGGAAAACGTGGAATGAGTTGGATGAACACATTGATTCTACATGATAATGAAATGGGTTATGAAATGATGAATGAAATTATCTGGATTACATTGGTTTCCACATACTTTTCTACTCCATGGATCCCAATTACCTTAGATTCTATAGTCTTTTATACTCTATAGGTCATGAATACATTGGGTTCCATCAACATTTCTACTCTATGGAACCATATTAATTTGGATGCTATGGACATTTCAAATTTTTCGATCTGACTAGGTTCAAATGACTTAGATATTCTACATAGACCTGATCTATTGGCTACTCACATGTATTTAAGGAGTTTTCTATGGAGATTCTCCCTGGTCTCGAGGAAGATACCTTGGTCATTTTATAACAACGATACATCCCATGTAGGACTAACACTAGATTAAATTTCATAGGCTATAGTGTATTATTTATCACGATTTACAGAAGTCCCTATTTTGAGATTTTTTGTTTAAATTGATCCTTAGATGTATGGATATTATCACATTTACATGTATCACTTTATTCCTATAATATATTGCTCACTACATCATCTTATATACACAAACTTGACTTGTTATAGACACAATTGGTGGTGGCCTATTTATTTTTATCCCACACCCTATTTGGGAAACCATTGGGTACCTAGACAGACTCTATATATGGATTTTAGGACCATGTAAGTGCCCTCTTTACAATTCGTGATTGTTTATGGTAGTGGATTTGGGGAGAATATGACTGATCTATGATCATACTGTTATCTAGAGATAGTTCTTTTGTTTTTTACAATTGATACCTATATTGTGTTGGAATCCTATTTCCATGTATCTCCTTCCTTTTTATATAAGAATCATGACATATTGATTATTTTTTAATATGATATTTCCCTTGGAGTTCTTATCTGTACTTGGATGATTTACCACCATTGTTCTTTATTTTTATATATACCTTTCGTTGTTTATCTGTGATTGTGTCATTGTGTTACTCTATTAATGACAGTATAGTCTCCCCCTGGTATTAACATAAACCCCCGCTACTAGTCATAATCCTTTGTATATGGGGAGGAACACTTGTGGCCACTTCACCCACAGGATCATAGAACCATTTAGTGGCTCTGGGGTCAATATGTTTCAAATAATGTCTATAATTAACAAATTGAGAGGGTGTATGAAAATCTAAAAATGACGACATACTATAAAATATTTATAAATTAGAGGAAGTTTGAATTTGTAAGGAGTTATACATATTGTTTAGGTTATATAATTTTATGACAAAGTGTTGTGATGGATCCAAAAAAACTAGAGGTGGTTAAATTATAGAATGTGCAAAGGAATGCGAAAGAAATGAACATGTTTTATGGATAACATTAACATTAAAATTTTATCAAGTCTTATATAAGGATTGATAGTCCCATAATTATTTTTATTATGAAATATGGGGTTAAATAGATACATGAAACTCAAAATGTATTTGACACACTTAAGAAGAATATGACGTTTTCCATAGTTTTATGCATGTCAAATTTTTCTATGGAATTTCTAGTGGAGTGTGGTACCTCCAATACAGGAGTTGGTGATTTGTAAACATATTAAGGGAGGCCTCTTTCTTATTTCCATATTGCGTTTTTTGGACACAATAAGAAAAAATTAGAATATGAATATTTGATTATGAATTTAGTTTTTATAATCCAGAAATGGAAATAATATTTTTGGTTATGGATGTTTTAGGTACTCACAAAACATTAGATCCTTGTACATTTTATTAGTCCAAGGGTAGTTTAATCTAATAATTAGTGTGATTAGGAAAATACATTGGGAAATTATTTTATAGATACTTATAGTTGAGGGATAGTTAATTTTGTCGAGGATGTTCTATCAAAGGTTATGTGTAGAAGTGATTATATATACATAAAAATTTAAGAACCCAATTGGTAGGAGCATCAGGTGTTGAAATTTTTTTAATGAAAGATGTGATTCAATATGAAATTATATATATGTTACATTGTTATTGTGAAATAATAACTAATATTATTTTGAAAATGGATTAATATTTATCATAACTAATAGGAATTTTCAAAGGGATAAAATTTAATTCTATTGATTTTGAAAAAAAATTGTTCTTGTGTATCCTAATCCTTTGATGAAGTTGGACCAACTATTTGTAGCCTATACGGAACACTAGTATACAAATATGTATTGGAACAATATTAATGATGATTAATTGTAGAATAGTCAACTATATATACTGATAGGGAGTTTGATTTGTGAATACGTGGTCGACATGGAACTGTAGTGTCTTAGACATTGGTAATAGTGGCAATGTAGCTCCATGGACTTCCTACCACTGGTTATTATATTAGATAGAACATACTATTAGTTTAGTTGAACAGTTTCACTATCTAATTTATCAACTCATAACAAGATGTGGTTTTATTATGAGATTGTACCCTTTGATTTCTTCTCCTAATTTTAGATAAAGAATTCTTCCACACCATGGGGATAGGGATTTATCCACTGACTATTTAAATTATAGTGTCCTATATTCTTATTCATCTTCTTCATATTATATTTTTTCTCACTTGTACTCACATTTACAAGATCATTCAACATTGTTGATGTATATTTTATATTGTAACTTCTAAAAAAGGTTGAGTTCGAAAGTTCAAGATCAGATTTCTCCTATTTGTCAATATATTTGGAAGAATGAGAGGTGATGATAAATTTCATCAACAAAACTGATATCAATTACTTGAGGACATATATCAAAGAATATCATTATCATAAAAAATTCCACATTCCACATTGTGGTGATAACTCAATGAAGAAGAAGAATATTGAGTTGGAGCTAGTAGATTTATAAGGTCAGGGGTTGTTTTATTTATGTTTGACAAAAACATAGTGTTCAGTATCATAGAGGAGAATATAATAGTTATACTGATGGAATATCATTATAATATGAATGAGAATACCTATTAATCAAATAATGTGTTCATTAAATATGAATATGATTAAATGGAAGATTGTTTCTAATCATGTCACCAAATTTAACACTATCACAAGTGAGTTTTCAATAGTGGAAAATATGATAGATGATGAGGTACATGATCTTGTTTTACAATATTCATTACCTATCCATTGGGATGCCAGTTTATCTACTCTAATTAGTTATTCAAGGAATAAAGAGTTGGTTTTTAAATTTGTGTGTTACATGATCCTTAATGAGGAAATTCATGTAAGAGAACTAGGATGATTCACTGGTTCTTCTTTGGGCATGGAAGGAAGAGGTAAAAATGTTGACAAAGATAGTCACCAAGGATGATAAAAATCAGGAGTAATGTTTAGTGACATGTAAAATCATCCAAGTCATACCTATTGTATCTTTGGAAAGAAAGGATAAGTCAAGAATGTTTGCTGATAAAAATGGAAGTTGAGTGAAACCAATGTAAAAAACCTGAAAATTGATGGAACCGATGATGAGATATGGATGAGAATGGTCAGCACTATGTAGTCTTGGATTTTAGACTCAATGAAATATTTTCATTCAACATTAGAGAATATTTTCTTAAAAAATTGTGTTTAATGAAATTTAGGAAAGGTGTATCTCATTAGTGATGAACCATTATAGATTGAGGGGAAGGGAGATGCAAGGATTAAACCAAAAATGATGGATTTTTAGTTTTGGGGAAAGTAGGGTATCTCCCTAGAGAGAGAGTAAATATTATTTCTATTGAGAATCATTATGATGATTTAATTAGTACCACATTCACTGATGATGCATGGAAAATTATAAAGCAATAATATCTCAAAATTTTGGTTGTTTTCTATTATTATTAAAATTTACCAAGTTAGTTAAGAAAATATCAAAAAATATTATGATCATTATGAATTTACGTTTTTGGGAATTAATTATTAAATTGATTATAATGATTATTTTTAATAAAATATTGATAAATGCAATTAAATTGAGTAGCCATCCATAAATTGATTGTTTTTACATTTTCAAATTATAGTTGTTTAATTTTGGAACTAAAATTATTGAATGGATTTAATTTATTTTTAGCATTAATTTATTAATTAAATGCATAAATTGAATTTGATGTTTAAATTGAAATTGAGTATTTTATTTTTGAAATAAAAAATTAGAATATATTGGGAAATTTAATAATGAAAATATAATGTTTTAATTTAATCTTTTAATGAATCAAAACTTATTTTTTCAAAAGTGTGAAAATTCATTTTTTATTTAAAAAAATTAATTTAATTAGAAAAAAATTATGCACTATGAAAATAAAGTGTGTTGTGGAGAACACTATATTATTGGAAAATGCATGGATTAACCATGACTTATCTTCGTATTGGTGATCCAACCACCAAAAATCATAATGGCCCATATCTACCACATCAAAAATTCAAGCAATCGCAAGTTACCACTGACTACAAATGAAAATTTTATAAAATTCAAGAGGTGACTAGACCTGTGTAGTGTGGCTATGAGAGTGATGTTTGGAAAAGTTGTGAATCATCCACATAACAAAATTAAATTGACCACCTATGAAATTCCATCTACCATAAATACATTTTAACCAAGGAATGGAGTTTCCTCACAACAAAACAATGATTTTTGGAATTTTAGTTGCAATCAACTATAGAAAAATGAGAAATATCTCGAAATGTCATGTAGTTTCCACACATACACAAAAACAAGTAACCACACCACTTCTTAAGGATGATCATCTCAAGCGACCATACCACCCTGTTGTAGCAATGGTGATCTAGGAATGAATATTGTGAGTATGATGAAACTGAACCAGTCATTGATGCCATCTATTTATATATTTAAAATTATTGAACCCCCTATCGATAGATAGGATGAAGTGGATCGTAGAACAAGATATTAAAAGAGTAGCTCCTAGATCTAGTAGGAAAAATAAAATCTCATGACACTTGAATATATCAAACCTAGATAAACACTAGATGCACATATCCCATGGGAGTCCAAAATACATCCTTTGTTGTTCCATATGTATTGGAGAAGACAAGAACCCATGATCGTTCTGCTGCTCTCATGGGGATCCATAATCCTGAACTCACCGAGAAGAAGTCACGCCACTCAATCATTTTATATTTAGTGAAATAAAAAAGTAAATAAATAAATTAAAATATTTTTCACTCCCCTATGAATGTCTATAGATGAATATACAATGTATTTTCTCCCACGTTCTAGTTGGAGGTTCACATATTCTTGAAAAATTGATTGAATCATGAAAATCAACATGATTTTCTATATGTTATGCCCAACCAATCGATTGAATCACATTCACAATACATCTATAATAACTATTTACATTCAAAATTTTGACTAATAGAATATGATGGTGTTATATTTTACATTCTTGATGGATTGATGTACCTAAAACTCCACATACCTATAATCACTTTGTATCCAATTCTGCGTACCCAAATGAAGACATATCTTATTATATAGAATGAATAAAATCACATTGGATATCTTAAGGCATAAATATGTGAATGCTCACCCAGCCCAAAACTGACATTAAAGAATTTCACAGTTCCCAAAAAATTCAGAAAATTGGGTAATTAAATTACCCAATTGAACTGTCATTTTGAATGTCAAATTCCCTCTAAAACTCTTGGTTTGGCTGAAAAGTGGATTATAAAACTCTATCGTGATACACATCCATATGGTTTCTAGCTAAAACCGAAAACGTGATCATTAATCAGTATGTAATTTTGATGGTTTTTTTATATTGTTTCAAGAGCTCAACTATTCTCAAAGGGACTTCACCTAGAGCTACTAACGAGTTCCTCAAGGAACACCATGTAGAATACAATAGCATTAAGGATTTATTTTTTGATTGTTTTATATTTTTATTTATATAATAGGATGAGATATTTTTTGTTACGTTGGGGGAATTCATATATTCATGAGACAATCCCTTATTCTTTGATACTATTTAATCACTATTTACTAATGTTCTTCCATACAATTTTCATTATTTATTTTTTGTGATTACTCTAATGACAGAAGATTAAGTGAATAGTGGTCGAGCTGAGGAGAACTCTCCCACCCCAATTATTAATTATTATTTTCAATAAAAAATACATCTTAGTTTAATTCATTGGATGTATTTAGTTGTATATCCATTAATATATTCTTGTTTGTCTTCACATTTAAATTTAAATTTTTATTTTTTTATTGGATACACACATAATCATGTTGAGAAATCCTTCACTGTGTTTGATATTTTATAGTAGGATGGACTACTATTGATAGGTGGTATCAAATCACTAAGGGAGATCATTATTCTATACAACAGTTTTGTGTCATTAACCAATAACTGAAAGATCATTGTCAAGGGTGATTCCCATGGACTCCTTCATCATCCTCTACCTTGTGTTGGGGGATGATTTGTTTTTTGTCATTTCCCAATAATAAAAAGTTAATTTTTAGTTATTCAATAAATCACAACGCCAGTTTAGGAATGATAATATAGTGATTATTGAATTTTTCTATAACAAATAGAAATATCTGGGAAAGGGGAATCAAGGAGATTTCACTTTATTATAGAATCATAGAGTAATGGAATTGAATAATGATTCATTGGGAAGTGAGGAGAGTATTCTAGGGATAGATCCCTATGTTTAAAACATTTAATTGTAATCCAGTCAACTGAATATAGTGTTTTGATTTTTTAAACCCATTAATGAATATTTCAATACATCCACGACAATTTATTCTCTAATGCTAACCTAGGGTTCCAATTTGATACATTATTTTAGGGTTCCTAAAACATTTTCGTGTGAACTTCATGATAGGCGTGCATCAACCCTATCACTATTGAAGTGTAATTATAGTGTTTTTATTCTATTTTTTTAAATATTTTCAAATGAAAATATCATTTTCTTATAATATCGATGGTTTTGATCCTAGGGTTCAAGGAACTATTTTATCTAAAAATAAAACTTTAAAAATAGTTTAACAGTAGGAAATATATTTTTTCATAATTATATTGGATAACTATCCTTATTAATATACTTTTTAATCATTAACAGTAAAATTTGGTATTGAAAAATTTTTAAATAATATTTCTCATGTGAATAGGACTTTTTGGTAAATGTATACACCAAGTTTCAACATCAATAAAAAATAATTATAATTTAATCTACAATTGTGCTCTGATATAAAAATAGGAATGATTTTATTTCCACTTAATTTCATTGATTACCAGGTGATGACCCCAACATGCATTTGAGATATTTTAATAGAAAATTTAATGGATTTTGAATAATAAGATTTATAAGAATTTAATAAGGTGGAAGTATTTCCCCTTCCCTCTTAGAGGAGAAACTGAGGAGTCGCTACATGATTTTAATCCTAGAGAAGATACCTCAAGGGATGAAATATAGAGGAAATTCCACAACAAATTCACCCATGATTCATGGAGTGATAAACTACAAAATGATATCTATGGAATCAAATATGAAACAAGATAATGTTTTTTATGTTTTACAAAAGGTTTCAGAAAAAAATTCATCCTTACCACACCATCCTTTTTAAGCACATCATTTCATGGCATTCCATTACTAAGTACTGTTGAAAAATTTCCAAAATATACTAGATGCTTCTATTAAAGGAGCACTAATAGATAATTCACCTGCTCAGGTTAGATAAATAATTGGTATAATCTCAGAAAATTACCCAATTTTTTGTAAGAGAACTCTATCAAGAGGTGTAAATTAGGTAAAAAGTTTTGAATAAACTTTAATAAATAAATTAATGAACTATCATATCTTATGGGAGAGATAGTTTTGAATACGTTATAGGATTCATCACACAACACATTCAATACGGTGTATCGTCTTTTCTTTTATGATGATCATTTCACTGATGGATATCCTCAAGTTCAAGGGAATAAAATCTATACTTCAATATTCCATAAGAAATTTTAAAATAAAACAAGTGGAACCCATGTATTTAATGAATTTCCCACCAATAAATATGGATCTGGGAGCCAACATCCTTGAAGGCCACCATTCCATTAAGCATCCCAACAACCTCTCTGACCCACTTCATTCCATAGACAATGTTTCCAATCATCGACAAGATACCAACCGGGAAAATATCAATGGATATACATGAAGGACATAATGAGATAGGTAACAAAATCTAAATAAATTAAATATACCAATCTCATCTCTCATAGTTCCTAGTTGAAAGAATTTAAAGCACATTCCGACCAGCTCATGGCCACCCAAAATTATCTAGTAAATCAATGCTCAGGTAATATTCTTGATTAAAAAATTTCTAACCCTAATGTAAATATTAAATATATCACATTATTTAGTAGGAAATAGTTGTAACAAAATGATAGAACATCCCTTGAGACAATAGCTATAAATGAAATGAAGAATGTAACTGATTAATACAAATAATAAAAAGAACCTAATGAGGGATCTATGAAGGAAACTTCAAATAATGAACAGGAGAAATGTGAGATGGAAGATACACATCAACCCCTAACTCCATTATTTTAAGGATAAAATTACCAACATAACTAATAAATAATCACTACAATAATAGATTCAAGAGGTCTGAAAAAAAAATACAGATCATCATCCTCCTCTTGGAGGTCTTTTTTGAAATTCGATGGTATGAAAATTTCATTAAGGAAATGTACACTAAGATAAGGATATTATGAGTAAAGGAAGATGTGATATTATGTAAGAACTTTTTTCCCTCTTTACCCATCAAATTACCCAAAATTACATGATCTAGGTAAATTTATTGTCCCATGCTCTATTGGAGGGCTTATTTTTTCCAATGCACTATATAATTTAGGAACCCCAATTAATATAATGCATTATTATATTAATTGTATTTTTATATGGGAGAACAAAATCCCACATGAGTGGTTTTGAAACATTCTAATCATTCCACTTCCAACCTAGTAGGTGTTCTTGATTATGTCTTGGTATGTATACAAATATAATCATTCCTTATTAGCTTCTACATTCTCAAAATTGAAGAATGAAATGGTAAATACCACAATCCCATCATTATAGGAACAAAATTACTCAAAAATACAAAATTTATAATTAATACTAATGAAAGAACCCTTTCCATGAATTTTGCTATGTAAATAGTGGATTTCAACATTCATGTCTCAATGAAACACCCACATGAAGAGAAATGTATTTTTACATTGATGCATTTGTAATTACCTTATTCTTATATATGATAAATTAAAAAATTCAATGAAAAAATAAAACTAGGTTAATCATGGAAATCACCCATCTTTCTTGATAATTTTATTAAATGAAATAAATTTGGATATTTTTTAATGTTTTGAACTATTTGAACATATTGATGAATGTAATTTTGAAGAGAAACTCATTTCTACTACTAATATATTTTTAATACATATTCATGTTTCCAACATGGATAAAACTATACTAATCCCATCCTTAGAGAAACCCCTTTAAATTGAACTTATGTTTCTATAATCTGACACAAAATATGATTTTAAAAATGGAGACTAGATATTTGCATTCATAATATCAAATAATTTATAACCCATCCAAGAACACAAGCCTTTGGATATTATGAAACAAATTCTTAGGGCCATAGGCTGGACATTAAGGGACATAACATGAATTACCCTTAACACCTACATGAATATTATTTTTGTGGAATATGAATCCAAACAAAGTGATATATCTTCAAAGGAGGCTCAACCCGTCCATTCTAGATGTAAAAAAAATATGTAGAGAGGATTTTAAAAGATGTAATAATCTACCCCATCTCAGACTCCCAATGGGTGAGTCTCATCCAAACAGTCCAAAAGAAAACTATATTCAAAATTTTTTAAAATGATAATAATGAAATTGTTATAACAATAATTAAGAATATATATATAATTTGTATAGATTAATGGATACAGAATCATGTGACTAGAAAATAACATTTCTACATACAATTCGTGGATTAAATACAAGATAGAATTTATTAGATGGGACATTAATGCTTATTTTATGGATTTTATGGGTATTTCCAAGTTCCAATTGATTTGGAGGACCCATAAAATAATATATTCACATGTCACATTGCTATATTTTGCAACTAAAGGATTCCTTCCCATATTTTAAATTCCGTATGTAACTTTTAGGGTTTTATGGTATGTTTCTTCTCAGACCCGATTGGGAGATTCTTATAGGTGCTCCTTGATGACATTAATGTATCTAGAACATTATTTAAATGTTATTTTATAAATTTTGGAAATGTTTTTGAAAATATATATTGAGAAAAACATGGTTTCTTATTTTGAAAAATTCAATTTTATGGTGTGAAGAAGGAAGTGCTTTGGACCATTTAATTTATAAATATTGAATTGATGTAAATAAAACCAAATTTGATGTTATTTCCACATGACCTTACCCCAACTAAATGGAGACTAATAAAATAATTTCAAGCAAATGATAGGTTTTATATAAAATTAATTAGCTGATTTAGAGATATCTATTTTCCCCTAATTAACCCACTCAATATTGAAATTGAAATTGATTATGATGATTCATGAATGATATATTTTGATTGATTGAATGAATTGACGACTAATGCTCACATTATCAATCTACCAAACTAGATTTACCCATTTATGATTTTATTTAATGTTTCTAACATAACTATAGGGAATGTTCTTTCCCAAATGATAATTAGGATTCCTTAAGTGATAACCTTCAGTTCATAGGACTTAGACAATAACCATATTAACTACACAACAATAGATAATGAATTTTTACTATTGTTATAGATTAATAAAATTTTCATTCTAATATTTTACGGGCATATGTAATCGTTTAATATGATCATGATGAATGGAGATATTTAATAATGAAAAGAATAAAAATCCAAGACTTGTGATATGTATATTGTTGATACAAGATTTTATCCCAAAGATTATGGATTAGAAGGGATATGAAAAAATAGTTGTTGACCACTTGAGTTTGCTACATATCACTGTCAAGGTAGAACCAATCAATAAGACTAATCTACAAGATTCAATACAAAGTTGGTATATATAAAACCTCAACAAAGTGGATTGGTATGTTGATATAGTGAAATTTCTAGTCACAATAAATGTATCCTCCTTCTTTTCTAAACATCAAACAACTAAATTGAAATCTGGATCAAAATATATTGTTTTGTAGGATCCTTATTTATATAAATTTTTTAATAATATGTTAGAATAAGGTGTATCCCTAAAGAGGAAATAAAAATTGTGATATATTTTTACCATACACTTATATGTAAAGGAAATTTTCGGCCTCAAAGAAGTGGTATAATATTTTTTAAACCTAGATATTTTGGAGCTACATTTTTAAAAATTCACAAGAGTTTTTTTCAACATGACCCTAACTAGGGCCCATGTAACAACTACACAAAGACAACATCTATATGCTAGAGGGTGGAGACACGCACTGAAAGGAAAATCCTAAATGGGAGGCCTTTTCCTATGTACATATATACATATAGATAACCATCTCAATTAATAAGGGAAGGTGAGTAAAATAAAAAAATTCCAATAGCTATAATGTAAACCTAGTATTCAAAACCTCTAGGGTGTACAAGAGTACAAAAGTGAATACTAAAAATTACATGTGAAAAATACATACTCTATAAGAGAGATGTATTGACTGTAAAAATTTTGAATGTTAACGTGAAGAGAGAGCCCATATACTAATTTTTATTCTCTATCCACTATATGCAGTCCATTAAACCTTGTATCCCTATGTTTCTTTAATGTACTCGATTACATGTCAATCATTTTTATAGGACACAACAAGTATGGGACAAGACTATCAAGTGGTCAGTATATACTTACCTAATCAGAATCCCTAATAAATAAAATGGGATAAGTAAGAGATACAATTAGAATAGTTAGCAAACTGATCAACCCAAATTAAGGAAGTAACCTCATCCAACCATATGTGGCTTAACACATCATGTAGGTGGACTACACATAGCGGCTCTACCACCCATAGGAAGAGAGTTACAATATCTAACCACATGGATATATATATGTATGCTCAATACAAAAAAAACCAAATGAAAGAGAAGGAGATATCTATCTCACAGCCCACTATAGGATAATTGTTTCCAATAGTTCTAGATGAAAACAACCAAGTCAATCCACACCTCGCCACTATGCCACATAGTTGAAAGGCCATAAAATCCAAGTAGAGGACCCGTACACTATTATTTCATGGGGTTTAAACAAAATTAGTATACATAGAGGACATGTTTTCTGATTCATCAAGTTGTTCCACTCTGTAGGTCGAGGACCAGCAGCTTGGTTCATTAGGGGGGTTCTACTTTGGTGTCATGGGACATGCACCTTATCCGATAGGGGTTCCAATTGGTAGATAGAGGACCCATTACATAATAATTCTAGGGTTTCCACTCTATATATATAGGACCCACACCCTATTGTGTTAGGGGGTTCCACTTTAGTGTCACAAGGAACCTCTCCCTATATAATTGAGGGGTTCTTCTTTATAGGTTGAGGACACACATCCTGGTGCATCATGGGGGTTCCACTCTAGTGTCATGAGGACCCACTCCCAATCCAATAGGGATGTTCCACTTCGTATATTGAGGAAATTTACCCTAGTGTGTCATGGGGGGTTCCACTTTAGTGACCTTTGTGATACTCTCCCTTGTCACTTCTATTTTCAGGTACCTCCACATAAGATGCATACACAGAACATATTAAATCACAACTCAAAATAATAAATGAAGGGAACCATCATGTTTTAAATGGAAAAACACTCATGATAGGCTACTATTATTCCAAAAAAACTTCATAGAAGAAGAATATGTGAGAGTTTTTATTTTTCCCAAAATGAACCAAGGGGTGCATGGAGGGTTGGGGATACACAAGGTGTGTGGTCCAGCTCATTCACATGGACATGTACCTCCCCCACACATGGATCCTAGATCATGTATAAGTACATGGAATGTAGGTGAACTACACACCATGTCCAATATAGAATGGGATGAGTCTTTTTCTCTTATCTGTGTCTGTGAACTTCAGTACATGGCGTGTGTCTGGTTGTTTCTATTTACTTTGGTACCTATTGTGCCCCTAGTCATGTCCACCCACATTGGGTCTTTCCCAGGTTCTCTACAACATGGAATGTCCACCTAAGGAAGGATACACAATTTGTTGTTGTTATACACATTTTCCTGCACTTATCTTTTCCCAGAACCCTATCCACCATAGCATATGGGTCACATTTCTTGTTTTATTTCAAACTACAAGATGTGTAGTCCATATTTTTTAGGAGTTTTATATATGGTATCTATTATCATTATATGAGCATTAAGCCTTCTAATATGGACTCATAATCTCCTAGACGTGGTGGTTTTATCTCTAGTCAGTAATTTCTTTTCATGAGGTGGCAAGAATTGAACTTTGATTCTTCCTGCATGATTCATGTGCACCCCGCAAATATATATGTTTTCTAATCAATGTGATTTTGATTTCAATCATCAAAATGTTCAACATAAACTCACAAACCTTTCATTTAATCTTCAATTTTCTATTTTGTTATTCTTGTGGGATTCTTCCATTAATCCAGGTATCTGATCGGGCTCAGGACCACTCAACATTGTCAAACCTCGGCCCCATAGACCAATCAATAAATAATGTGAATATTTATGGGAGATATGTAAAAAAAATGCTTAATAGACATTATTTAAAGCATTCTTGGACCATGAATATGAACAGAGATATCTAGGGTGAGAAAAAATGAACAAACAATTGAGTTTTAGTACATTGGTGCATGGAAATTTATGTAATTGGAGCATATCATAGAAATCGATAATACTTCTCAATGAATTTATTAAAAATGGTGTAGGACATAAATTCAATATTTATAAACAGATATTGGATAATTTTTCATCAAAGAACATGTGTACTCTTTATTGAGAGGATTCATTATGTTCTATGTGCTTCGATATGCTTCGATCGAGAGATTCATCATTGCCGGATATGATTATCCAATGGAAGTAGGAGAAGAACACTCTTGATCTTACTAGGGTTTATGCAGATGACCCTAGAGGATTATTCATAGTGGTAGATTTACATATGTATTTAAATATGGTTAAATGTAGAAATTATTTAAATTCATAAATTAATAAACCATTGAAACACATCAATAATGGTTGAGATATATGAAGGCCTAGTGCTAACCTATTTATTACACAATAAGTGTCTCAAATTTCTGATCTGAGTTTTTATTTTAAATTTACCCCATTTTTATCAAGAAATTGTGAGTTCACAATGTTATATATAATTACTATTTGTATAAAATTAATGTTTGGAACACCAGGATTTAGAATCACATGTTATATCAGTTCTTGGGTTTGAAAATATATGTAGAAATATTTTAAAGCCTTACAAGGAAAACAATATGTCTCTACATCATTCCTTATTTAAATTATTAAACTGTTAAAATAACAAGATAAACAAATAGCTCTGGATAATGAGCCTACATCTGGGTCTACCACTCCGAAGATCACTCTATCATGTTCACATGTTTCCAAAACACGCGAACCAATGTGATGGCACATCCATTGTGTGTCTTCTCCTGTCGATCTCTGTTCACCATGGGGTGTTCTGCAAAATTTGACCCATCCTTGATGTCCATCTCTCCCCAATAGAGGTTGTATGTGGGTTCATGCATGTATCTCCTCAACATCGACTCATGGATGAAAGCGTGCACATCCACTAACTATGGGTGTTGGGAGAGGCAGTGAGAAACCTCATGAACCCTTTGTAAAATATAAAATGACCTAATAAACCATGAGGAGGGCTTTCATCCCCGACCGAACAAAAACAATCCTCTACATGGGGATTCACTGAGGAATACATAGCCACTATGCTCAAACTCCAAGTGAATGTGAGGAAAATCTACTTAAGATTTATATCTACTCTGAACCATCCTTACCCAATCATGGATGGCGTAGACCATCTCTGTTGTTTCATGCATAAACTTTGGACCCTCAAATATCGTCTCTCCAATCTCTGTCTAGAACAAGGGTGAGAATCATGGTCGCTCGTATTAGGACTAAATGGGTGGTATGTTAATGGTAGAGTCCTAACTATTCTTTTATGAAAACTCTACAAAGGGAAAGTGATCATCCCAACTCCGTCCAAAGTCCAACATGCAATTCCACATTATATACACTCTACAGGAAAGATGGCCATTTGTGATGGGTCAGGGGCCCATTGCAAATAATATATATTTTTTATGGGAGGTAAGGAATCATTGAAAAAGGTTCGGCATGAAAAACATGACAAACCTTGGGCAGGGGTATTTGCGATGGGTTACTATTCCCATCACAAATTCCCGGTGGTCGTTTTTAGTATTTGTGACGGGATACTTGTCACATCGGAAATAGTATGTCGGCAGGTACCCATTTCCAACAGGACTCATCCCAAATATCTTTTTTCGACCGACTGTAATTAATGCAAGCAGTGGGCATCTGTGGCAGGTCCCATCGCAAATAAGCTCATCGCAAATATTCTAACCAATATATATCGTCATCTGTTTTTCCTATCATTCTACTCATCTCTTAACTTCTCTCTCTATCCCTTCTGGAGTATTTTCTTCTAAAATTATTCATTGTTTAAACATTTAAATGGGTGTATAATCTGCAACTTTTATGCTATGAAAGGTTTAGTTTCATGGTATTTATCTTTTATTTTTGTTTAGTTAAATTATTTTATTTTAAATTATATATTTTTTTTTGGTAATTAGATGAAAATAAATAAAATTTTAATTGGAGATTTGTTTTTTCAGTATTTATTTTTATGAATAATTATTTGTCTGTTAGTTAAAAATAATTTGTAATAATTAGTAAGAAATTGTAATAATTGGTAATAAATTGAAATAATTAATAATAAATTGTAATAACTATTAATAAATTGAAATAATTAGTAATCAATTGAAATAGGTAGTAATTATTAGGATTAATTTGTAATAATTATGATTAATTAGTAATAATTAGGATTAATTAGTAATAATATGAATTAATTAGTATTAATTTATATTAATTTGTATTAATTATTATTAGTTAGTATTAATTGTTATTAATTGGAATTAAAAAGTAAAAGATTGTAATAATTAGTAATAAATTGTAATAATTAGTAAGGAGTTGTAATAATTAGTAATAATATTTTTTAATTAGTAATATTTTGTAATAATTTTTAATAATTAGTAATATTTTTTAACAAGTAGTGTATTAAATTGTAATAATTTTTAATAATTACTAACAATTAGTAATAAATTGTAATAATTATTATTAATTAGAAATAATTAGCACTAATTAGTAATAATTGGTGATAAATTATAATAAGTAGTAATATGTAGTATTAATTAGTAATAACTAGTAATAATTAAGATTAATTACAAATATATTGTAATAATTAGAAATAATTTGTAATAATTAGAAATAATTAGAAATAATTTCTAAAAATTGTATTAATTAGTAATAAATTGTTATAATTGGTAATAAATTGAAATAACTACAAAAAATTGTAATAAAGTGTAATAAAATGTAATAATTAGTATTAATTTGTTATAATTAATATTAATTTTTAATAATTAGTAACATTTAGTATTAGTTAGTATTAATTTGATATAATCGGTAATAATTAGAAATATTTTGTAACAATCATAAATTATTTGTATTCATTAGTAAAAAAATAGTAATAATTAGTAATAATTATCATTAATTAGGATTAATAATTCATAAATGGTAATAATTATCAATAATTAGTAATAATTAGTAAAAATTTTAATAATTAGTAATAATTAGTAATAATTAGAAATAATTGTAAATAATTAGTTGTAATTGTTAATAATTAGTAGTAATTAGTAATAACTAGGATTAATTATAAATAATTTGTATTAATATGTAATAATTAGTAATAATTATAAATAATTAGTAAAAACTAGAAATAAATAGAAGTAACTAGTTATAATCCTTAATAATTACGATTAATTAGTAATAATTAACAATAATTAAGATTAACTAGTAATAATTATCAATAATTAGTAATACATTGTAATAGTAGTAATAATTAGTAATAAATTTTAATAATTATTAATAATTGCTAGTAAATAGGATTGATTAGTAATAATTAGGAATAATTAATAATAATTAGTAATAATTAGTAAAAATTGGTAATAATTAGTAAAAATTAGTAATTATTATGTTTAATTGGAATTAATTAGTAAAGATTAGTATGTATTAGTAATGATTAGTAATAATTAGTAAGAATTTGTAAAAATTAGTAACAATTAGTAAAAATTTAAAATAATTATTACTAATTAGAAACAATTAAGATTAATTAGTAATAATTAAGATTGATTTTTTAATAAATTGAAATAAATTTTATTACATTGATAATGTGGAGCAATTTCTAGTAGATTAATTGAATTCCTTTTGATCGACACCTTAGCTGCTTAGAACTTTCTCCCATTAAAATCAGTATGGAAAATATGCATATACGTATGCTTGAGCATATTTCTCATAGTGATTTGAGTCGGAGAATGTTGCAAGGAGGTGACCCGTTAGATAAAAGAGGCTCTTTTTCAAAACAACTCATATCCTTGGAACATATATAAATAAAGTCACTATGAAAAGTTTTCCACAACATACGAATATCTATTATCTTACGCACGAACATCGATAGTACTGCGGTGAGGCCTTTCTACTCTCCATCCACTCAAATACTAAAATGGATATTCATACGTCAGAGAAAAATTTTCATAGTGGTTTTAGTCATAGAAGGTTACTATCGGATTAGTCGTTGAGAAAAAGAGTTTCTGCCAATACATTTTAAATTAGGCCTTCGGTAATTACAAATAATTTGTAAAAAATACATATAATTAATAATAATTAGTGATTTGTATAAATTTTTCTAAATGACTGTAGATTCGAATAAAATCCTATTAATTATATAAATAGCTACAAAATAAAATAATTAACTGTAAATTTATTGAAAATAGAAATTAATTGTCTTCTTATTTTTGGATAGTGTTTATCTTTTATCAAATTATACAAAATAAATAATTATTTCATAATTTAGAGAAAAATATAGAACATGTATGTTAACAAAAGGCATTATTAAATGATCGTGCTTGGGTAAATCAATGAAAAAATCCAAACTATTCTAGTTTAAATCCGGTATATATTGAGTGTTTGCAATCACTCTTATCATTTTCATAATCAAAACAAACATTTCTTTCAAATCTGATAACTATGAATCCTTGTAAAAATGGTCACTATGGATAAATTCCACATTTGAAAATCACTCTATCATGTTCACCTGTTGCCAAAACACGTGAACCAATGTGATGGAACATCCATTGTGTGTCTTCTCCTGTCGATCTCTGTTCACCATGGGGTGTTCTGCAAAAGTCTACCCATCCTCGATGTCCATCTCTCCCCAATAGAGGTTGTATGTGGGTTCATGCATGTATCTCCTCAACTTCGACCCATGCATGAAAGCGTGCACATCCACTAACTATGGGTGTTGGGAGAAGCAGTGAGAAACCTCATGAACCCTTTGTAAAATATAAAATAACCTAATAAACCACGAGGATAGCTTTCATCCTTGACCGAACAAAAAAAATCCTCTACATGGGGATTCACTGAGGAATACATAGCCACCATGCTCAAACTCCAAGGGCATGTGATGCAATTCTAATTAAGATTTATATCTACTCAGAACCATCCTTACCCAATCATGGATGACGTAGACCATCTCTGTTGTTTCATGCATCAACTTTGGACTCTCAAAAATAGTCTCTCCAATCTCTGTCTAGAACAAGGGTGAGAATCATGGTCGCTCGTATTAGGACTAAATTGTTGGTATGTTAATGGTAGAGTCCTAACTATTCTTTTATGAAAACTATACAAAGGGAATGTGATCCTCCCAACTCCGTGCAAAGTTCAACAAGCAATTCCACATTATATACACTCTATAGGAATGATGGCCATTTGTGACGGGTCAGGGGCCCGTTGCAAATAATATATATTTTTTACGGGAGGTAAGGATTCATTGCAAAAGGTTCGGCACGCAAAGCATGAAAAACCATGGGCAGGGGTATTTGTGATGGGTTACTATTCCCATCACAAATTCCCGGTGGTTGTTTTTAGTATTTGTGACGGGATACTTGTAACATCGGAAATAGTATGTCAGCAGGTACACATTTCCAAGAGGACTCATCCCAAATATCTTTTATCGACCGACAGTAATTAATGCAGGCAGTGGGAATCTGTGGCAGGTCCCATAGTAAATAAGCTCATCGCAAATATTCTAACCAATATATATCGTCATCTGTTTTTCCTATCATTCTACTCATCTCTTAACTTCTCTCTCTATCTCTTCTGGAATATTTTCTTCTGAAATTATTCATTGTTTAAACTTTTAAATGGGTGTATAATCTGCAGCTTTTATGCTAAGAAAGGTTTAGTTTCATGATATTTATCTTTTATTTTTGTTTAGTAAATTTATTTTATTTTAAATTAAATATATTTTTGGGTAATTAGATGAAAATAAATAAAATTTGAATTAGAGATTTGTTTTTTTAATATTTATTTTTATGAATAATTATTTGTGTGTTAGTTAAAAATAATTTGTAATAATTAGTAATATATTTTAATAATTGGTAATAAATTGAAATAATTAGTAATAAATTGTAATAACTATTAATAAATTGAAATAATTAGTAATCATTTGAAATAGGTAGTAATTATTCGGATTAATTTGTAATAATTATGATTAATTAGTAATAATAAGGATTAATTAGTAATAATATGAATTAATTAGTATTAATTTATATTTATTTGTATTAATTAGTAATAATTAGTATTAATTGGTATTAATTGGTATTAATAAGTAAAAAATTGTAATAATTAGTAATAAATTGTAATAAATAGTAAGGAGTTGTAATAATTAGTAATAATATTTTGTAATTATTAATATTTTGTTATAATTTTTAATAATTAGTAATATTTTTTAACAAGTAGTGTATTAAATTGTGATAATTTTTAATAATTACTAACAATTAGTAATAAATTGTAATAATTAGTAATAATTAGTAATAATTATTATTATATTAGTAATAATTAGCACTAATTAGTAATAATTGGTTATAAATTTTAATAAGTAGTAATATGTAGTATTAATTAGTAATAACTACTAATAATTAAGATTAATTAGAAATAATTTGTAATAATTAGAAATAATTTGTAATAATTGGAAATAATTAGAAATAATTAGAAATAATTTCTAACAAATTGTATTAATTAGTAATAAATTGTTATAATTGGTAATAAATTGAAATAACTACAAAATATTGTAATAAAGTGTAATAAAATGTAATAATTAGAAGTCATTTGTTATAATTAATATTAATTTTTAATAATTAGTAACATTTAGTATTAGTTAGTATTAATTTGATATAATTGGTAATAATTTGAAATAATTTGTAACAATAATTAATTATTTGTATTCATTAGTAAAAAAATAGTAATAATTCGTAATAATTATCATTAATTAGGATTAATAATTAATAAATGGTAATAATTATCAATAATTAGTAATAATTAGTAATAAATTGTAATAATTTGTAATAATTAGTAATAATTAGAAATAATTGTTAATAATTAGTAGTAATTGTTAATAATTAGTAGTAATTAGTAATAACTAGGATTAATTATAAATAATTTGTATTAATATTTAATAAATACTAATAATTAGTAATAATTATAAATAATTAGTAAAAACTAGAAATAAATAGATATAACCAGTTATAATCCTTAATAATTATGATTAATTAGTAATAATTAACAAATAATTAAGATTAATTAGTAATAATTATAAATAATTAGTAATACATTGTAATAGTAGTAATAATTAGTAATAAATTTTAATAATTATTAATAATTACTAGTAAATAGGATTGATTAATAATAATTAGGAATAATTAATAATAATTAGTAATAATTAGTAAAAATTGGCAACAATTAGTAAAAATTAGTAATTATTATGTTTAATTGGAATTAATTAGTAAAAATTAGTATCTATTATTAATGATTAGTAATAATTAGTAAAAGTTAGTAAAAATTAGTAACAATTAGTAACAATTTGAAACAATTATTAATAATTAGAAACAATTAGGATTAATTAGTAAAAATTAAGATTGATTTTTTAATAAATTGAAATAAATTTTATTACTTTGATAAAGTGGAACAATTTCTAGTGGATGAATGGAATTCCTTTTGATCGACACCTTAGCTTCTTAGAACATTCTCCCATTAAAATCAGTATGGAAAATATGCATATATGTATGTTTGAGCATATTTCTCATAGTGATTTGAGTCGGAGAATGTTGCAAGGAGGTGACCCGTCAGATAAAAGAGGCTCTTTTTCTGAACAACTCATATCCTTGGAACATATATAAATAAAATCACCATGAGAAGTATGCCACAACAAACAGATATCTATTATCTTATGCACGAACATGGATAGTAGTGCGGTGAGGCCTTGCTACTCTCCATCCACTTGAATACTAAAATGGATATTCATACATCAGAGAAAAATTTTCATAGTGATTTTAGTCATAGAAGGTTATTATCGAATGAGTTGTTGAGAAAATGAGTTTCCGCCAATACATTTGAAATTGGGCCTTCAGTAATTAAAAATAATTTGTAAAAAATACATATAATTAATAATAATTAGTGATTTGTATAAATTTTTCTATATGAGTGTATATTCTTATAAAATCCTAAAAATTGTATAAATAGCTACAAAATAAAATATTTAATTGTAAATTTATTGAAAATAGAAATTAATTATCTTCTTATTTTTGGATAGTGTTTATCTTTTATCTAATTATACAAAATAAATAATTATTTCATAATTTAGAGAAAAATATAGAACACGTATGTTTACAAAAGTCATTATTAAATGATTGTGCTTGGGTAAATCAATGAAAAAATTCAAACTATTCTACTTTAAATCCGGTATATATTGAGTGTTTTCAATCCCTCTTATCATTTTCATAATCAAAACAAACATTTCTTTCAAATTTGATAACTAAGCATCTTTGTAAAAATGGTCACTATGTATGAATGCCACATTTGAAAATGTTGATGGTAATTTATGATATTTTGTTTTTCAAATAGATTATATTTTTTGGTATCAATATGGTGAACATAGCTTCATAGAAGATAATAATAATTTGGTTCTGGATACAGCTAGGTTTCAAAATTTAGTACATAATGTGGTGGGTCCATCATTCCAACAAACAAAAACTCAATAGGATATTAGTTTAACTCTTGATTTGGAACCATTTGATTTATATTAGTAGTTCAAGTCTGCTGAGGATTTATTATATCCTTGTTGAATGATTAGAATGATTGAAGTAGTCTCCAAATTTAAGGCTACAAAATTAGATAATTTAATGTCAAATAGTTGTTTTGATCAGATATTCTCTTTATTAAAAACACTACTACAAAAATGAAATGTGTTTCCATCAAATTTCTATTCCAGAAAATGGATATTTAGTAATCTATGTCTTCATTATTTTAAGATTCATGCATATTCAAATGACTGCATCTTATATTATGCTCAAAATGAATCATTGGGTAGTTTTCCTATATGTGGAAAATGATGGTATAAAGGACCTCAACCCGGGATGTCTTGATTCATTCCAACAAAAAACAAAAATATTTCCCACTGACACCCAGATTAAAGAATTTATTTATATCTCAGAGAAAAACATTATTGATGTCAGGAAACAAAACCAAAATTTCAACCGATAGAAGATTAAATCATTCCTCTGATGGTGATTTAGGGAATCATTATGACCAATTGATTCCATACTCTATTATAGAATCCTGATAAATGTGATTGGGTTATTCTACCGATGGTTTATGTCCATTTGGTTTTTATGGTAGTCATTATTCATAATGGCATATCTTTATAACTCAATAAAATTTACCAAGATGGATGTCAATGAAGGAGCCATATATCTTTTTGACCTTATTAATTCAATGTGATGAGAAAATATTTTTGATGTTTATTTTAAACAAATGATTAATGAGTTAATTTCATTGGGGATTACTTGTGTGAGTACATATGATGTTACAATAAAACAAAACATATTTTTAAATCATTAATTTATATTGACAATTAGTGACTTCCCAGAAATATGGTATGTTATCTACCTGTATTCGACATGGTGTAATATCATATTTGAAATTTTTGAGATATATAAAATCTTTTATGATCATCAATGGAAAAAACCATGTTTTTTCAACTATCGTCACAAATTTCTTCCAACTTATCATCCTTTTCTATGAAACAAATATAATTTCAGAAATGTAATAGTTTAAAAATATGGGACTCTAAAAATTATCTGAGGTTCAGAGTTAAAATCAATGGTCTCTTCATTACATCCCATCACATTTGGACCAACAATAAACCAACATATATTTTATGGGTTTGGACAAGTGTACAATTGGATATAACATATCATTTTGGGTATTTTTCATATTGGTCTCATTTATTGGTACGTCACATGTTGGATGTGATACATATTGAGAAGAACTATTTTGATAATTTATTTCATACAATTTTGGATTCACCAGTTAAGACCAAAGATAATTTAAAAGCATGATGTGATCATGCCTAAATTTTAAAGAGAGTGGAACTTGAACAATTTTAAAATGTTAGATCAGGTATGTTAATGATGCCAAAAGTAGCTTATTCACTGTACAGAGAGAGTCACTAATTATTTTGATAGTGGATTGCAGATTTGAGACAACCATATGTTTTTTCATTCATTTTTGGTAGATGTTTCAGAAATAGTAATATTACTAGATTGAAAAGTCTAGAATTTCATGTTTTAATGGAAATAATTATACAAATTGGATTGAGTGTTTTGTTAAATCTAATTATTTAGGATGAGTTAAAAAATGTCATTTTTAAGACATTTGTTCATCAACAACATATTATGATGTTGTATGAAAACTACAAGATGATGTCTTTTTAATTATCTCTAAACTGAAAAAATCTTCCCATCATGTTACTTTGACTCAATGGAACATTTTAAGTTACATTTTCCACATGAAAAAAATGTAGAGGTCGAGTATAGTTATGATGAATATTTCAATTTTAGAGATTCATGTAAAAATTTTAAAAAAAAACTATGTAACAAAAAATCGGTTGAAGGATCAATTATAGAATCATATTTGCATAGTAAATTTCTTTATTTTTATTCTCTCATTACATTCAATATGAAGAAACCTTAGAACACAACCACATGGTCTGTAAAAAGGGATATGTTGATGATGACATGACCAATCAATTATTACATTTCAATCAGCTCGAACTTGTATTCTATGGAGTACATGAATGATGGGTTTTAGATGATGAACATTATAGATCTCCTAAATATATTATTCTCAACTATGAAGAAATAAAACCATTATTACTATGAGTAAAACTATCAATTATTCTATAATATGTTTATTAGTACAGTAATCATATTTTATTTGTAAGTTATATGATAATCTTATCAAGAATGAATTTTCAAAAATTATTAATGCTTTTATTAAAGATAGTCGTAAAATAATTCCCACATTCTTCAAAAACTCATACCATAAATTATTTTTTATTTCAAAAAAAAATTTAATTTATTAAATCTTATAGTTATAAATTTTTACAAATTTTCAGGTATCTTAACATGATGATAAAATTAATAATCGATTGGGTGTATTGAGTAATAAAATTTTCAAAATGGTTGAATCATATAATGAATATTTGATTAATTGTATTCAACATTTTACACATTCATATGAAGAATAAAAAACAATGAATAGTGTTGTTTTCTTGAGAGGATATCATCATAGAGAAACTGAAGTTGACTTTTACAGCATACAAGATGAAATTATTGAACTGTGTCATATGGTTCAACATTACATAATGATGTTTAAATGCCAGTTTTCAGATACCAAGATAGGCTAGTGAGTTCATCTAATCCATGGAATTGTTAATATTAAATATAAGTATCTTATTGCATTAAATTATCCATTTTTATAGTATCATTATGTTCATAAAATATATTATGCATGTTACTATTCTATTTTATGGGATTTGGGTGATTGGTGAGGCATAATAAAAATTATATCTTGAGAGAATCTATTTTCTGAAAGTTAATGTGGCTTTACTGATGTATAAGGAATTGATATTTTTCAAGAGACTACTATGAATCAAAAATTCTCATTAAGAGACACAAATAACATTGATGAAACCCCATAGTTAAGGGCTGATGGTGACGATGAAGTTAATGATGTTACAAATGAATTTCAAATGAAAAGTGATGATGAATATAAAAATAATATGGACATTGATGATATTGAGTAGGAAGATGAAGACATTGACATTGAAGGATATGAATATGAGGTTGATGATGGACATTGATGCAGTTAAATGATGTTTATAAAAATATATAATATATATATACATACATATAATAGTATCTTTCAACTATTTTCTAATTATAGTCATTTCATGTTTCTGAAAACAAGGATCTGTATCATCTGTTGCAGGAGGCTAATCTACCTTAGGACGAGCACGTTGCTCGAACATCTGTCCCTTAGACTGTTGGTGGTTCAGGGGAACTTGAAGGGGGAGTTTCCTTGCACGACTGATGATCCCCAACCCTATCCCTGAGCGATGTCTACCTCTTAGGTTAGACCAATACTCACAGAGGTATGTTGAGTTGTTTATTCTAATTAGTTTTTATTTATTAATATATAATCTATTCTTTTGATTAATTGTTATTTTTTTCATATCATTAGGCTTATAGTTGTTTGATAGAGGAGTTCTATATTGCACAATTATTTTTCTGATGCATGGGTTTCATGGGATCAGATTCCTATTGATGCACATCCTTCCATGATCAAGTATTAGATGGTATGTAAAAAAATATTATTTATTTTTGAAATTAATTTATTTAATTACATGTTATGAGAAATTATTTATTATTTTTATGATATCCTATTAATTAGACCATGAATGCGGGTATCTGTAAGGCATTCTAGGGAGCGGTGTGGCCATGTTGAATATAGTTTTTGAGCAATTTAAAAAGGAAAGCAATGGAGAAAGTAAGAGTGAAAGAGTTTGATGAGACAAGTTGCATCCACCGACCAAATAATATTTCATCTCATGTTTTTGATGGATTGTATAGACACTAGTTTAGTAGGATGTTATATATTATATCATCATTAGGTCGGAAAAATCGAGGGAGACAGGATGTGACACATTGAGCCAGTAGTCGTTCATTCATTACTCATATGTAGAATATGGTAAGTATGTTTTTTAAAATATTTTATACAACAATAAATGTAAACGGTTTTTTATATTCATATATGTAGTCTCACAGCTCAAAATTATGAAGTACGACATTTATAGAAGTATGTATAGGGATCCAGCCACTGGAGAGATTAGAGGTGCTCACCAGCATCAGATCATGGTCAATATAATTTCTAATTGAATTTAAAATTTTACTAAAAAAATTAGCTATTTAAATTTTTAATTGAAATTGAGGGAGTCGTATGAGGAAGTGATGTATGAGACACATACTGAGAGTCAGTCAGAGACCGATGGTCAGACTAGTGCCCCCCGATTTGATGGGACAACATGAATACAGGTAACCCAGTATGCCTTCAAGCAAGGTTGGATTATTTTTATCAACTCTAGATTAAACCCTGGGGTTTTTATGGAATCTCTATGATTTCAATATCCAGATCTATAGGAGATCATAGAGTTTCATCATCATCTCAGGCACAACATCAAGAGTAGTTGTGAGATCAGAGTGAGCTTTTAGATATAATGCATACAGAGAAGGAGGAGATGTGTCAATCGTAGTAGAATCTACATAAAGATTTACTACGATAGCAGCAACAATAGTTGGAGGAGATGTAGTATGAGATGCATCGATGGAGGGATTAGTAGGAGCAGGAGAAAATGGAGTACATTCAATTTCTAATGCGTAGTTTAGGGATGAATTTACATCTACCATCTCCTCCAGCTCCTCAATGCAACCATCCCCCTCATTGATGTCTTTTTACATTCTAATGAAACATTTGAATGTAATGTGTTTGTAATATTAACTATTTAATGTTTTAAATTGTGAATTTTTTATGTTGTTTCGAATATTTCAGTTTTTATTAATTGCAGAATTTTCTTATGATATTTATTACTTCATTATTTAAATTTTTTTATATTTTCAGATAATACTGATGGTTTTATTAAATATCTAATATTAATATTATTAATTCATCAATATCAGTAATAATAAAATTATTATTATATTATATAATTTTATTATATTTAATATTATTTTAAAAAATTTAATATTCTAATTTTAATTATATTAATATTATATTATTATTATTATAATTTTATAAAAAAAATTAGTGTAATAATATTAATATTGTGATTTCTTTATTGTTAATATTAATATATTATTAATATTATTTTTTTCTTTTTATTTATTTATTTATTATTTATTTATTTTTTCAACTATTTGTGATGGGGCCATAGAAAAAGTTTTAATTTCTCTTTCATTATATAATATTATTTGTTACGGATCATCGCAATAATTTTTTTAAAATATTTGGAAAAGTATTTGTGATTGGTTGTTGACCAATCGCAAAAGGGTTTTTAAAAAAATCGTCGAACTTGTTTGTGATGGTGCAACTACCTATCAAAAATAATAAATTTTTGAGATGGAACATCTAAAAAGGTAATATTTGTGACACCCTTTTCCATAATTGGCCATTTTCAATGATACCCCATTGTAAAAGAGAATTAGTGTCATGATTTCATTTCAAAACTATTTTTTATGGTAGTGCCTATAACACCTAGATAGTGTGCTCAGTCTGACAATATTATAGTCATGAAAGGTTGTAATCATCTTTATCATGTTACCAAATACCTCATATAGGCCTCCCCCCAATAATGAATTAAATATCACATTATGATCATTGATGATATTTGTGGCCACACTGTGAAGGGAAAAAATCTATTACATACATCAGTCCCAGACACTCCACCATACTTTCCTCCCTAATAGTAATAAAGTGATCCAAAATCATGAGTCAGTCAATTTCCACCTAGGAGGTGCTACACCACTTGCTTTTATATTGAATCTCTACCACAAAGTCCAGGGGTATGTAATCTCATTTTCACTCTTGGATTGGAAGGGGATGCAAAAAACCTTTGAAACCTGGTGCACAACATTCACCTACTGACATATTGGGCACTGTGAGATGAACTCAACATTTATTTATATCATGATGGATCACAAAAAATCTACTTAAGGCTTTTTTACATCTTCCCCACACCATGATGTACCACCAAAGGAGATGTGATGAACTCTTGCTTCGCCACCTCTTGCATCGTGACGGGGACCACCATCCATCCTTAGAAAATGATGATATGATTCCATCCTTGTGATTATCTATCTAGTGAACCACTTATGGATATATGGTCATGCACAAATTCAATGTATAAGTCTCCCTAATGTGATCCTCTAATTCTATTGATAATTATAATATTCAACACCCTCAAGTGAAGAAAAAATGCACTCTTCTTCTCCCTGAAGGTCATCTACAAGTAAAACAACTTCTCAAGAGCCACTTGCTCCATGAGATCCTAGGAATTATTACTAATGGAACCCACTAACATTTTTTCCTTCACTAAGGTCTATAATATCTTGATGTCATATTCTTATATGAATTCCAAATGGCACCATTTTCTTAGGTTCATGTCTTTTTGTGTGAATGAATACATGAGAATCTATTGGTCTGAGTAGATCATGAAGAACTCTCAATGAAGGCAGTGCATATAAATTCTTAATGTTGAGAATAACAATACCATAACTCTGTATCAGTCATGTCATTCTTCTTTTGAGATCTCAACTGCCTTTACCCATATGAGATAACATCCGACTACTGGATGAACACATAGTCGAGCCTAGATCATGAAGAATCACAATACACTACATACTCTATTCCCTCCTGTAGTAGTATCAACACCGGAGCACTTTCCAACCTCTACCTCAACTCCCCAGAGGCCCCCTGGAACTACTCAGACTAAGAAAAATGATTCTGATTCAACGTTATGGTGGTCAATGGGGCTTTGATACAAGAATGTTTTGTCACGAGTCTACTATAGTACTCCACCAAGTCAGGAAAACATTACACATATGAATCAAACATGGTTGGATCCCAAGAAAGAACTACATAGATCATTGTTAGGACCATGGCCAAACCATTATCATAAATGACATACCCCAATACATGAACCTTGTGAATACAGATCTAACACATTGAGATATTAACATATGTCTGGTTCTTACAAATCAAATCTTGGTCCATTATCAAGTGTTATACATTAACCTCTTCAGATGCAGACTGGATGAGTATGTAGTCAATTGAGACAACATCAAAAATGGTCCAAGTATGGATGGAATATCCAATTACTAAAATACATTAACACAGTAGGGTCATTCATCATACCAAAGAAAATCACCCAGAACCAATATTGTATGTAACGACTAAAAAAGGATTTATTAAGAATATTATCCTTGAAAACACTCGACTGGTGGTAGTCAAGTTTTAGATCAATCATTTAGAACAATTTAATTCCCCTAAACTATCTTAAGAGGTCGTAAATCATCAATAAGGGGTATATGTTCTTTATCATGTCATTGTTTAGGTGATGATAATCATCCAATATCCACAAACTCATGTTCTCCTTTTTCATGAACAACATGAGAGCTACCCCAGAGGACACACTCAGCAAGATAAAACACTTCTCTTGATGGTCCCCTAATTAAAATCACTTCCCCCGAAGATCGATTGGGTCAATCAAATATGCCACATAAGATATCCAAGTAGTCACAGGATTCAAGTTGATACATAACTCCATCTTTCTCCATGATGATTGTCCTAGAGTGTCCTTGGGGAATATGTTTATATAATCCTCCCCGAATGAATAAATTTATATGAGTGAATATCATGTTTCATTATGGGATACAGTCACCAAATGAGGGAAAATGGTTTGTATCCTCCTTCTCAAAGAAACTTTTCATCCATTCATTTAGTCTCACTCACCAACAAAGAAGAATCACATCCAATTAGTGAAAAGGAATCTAACTCATCCATGATGAAAATAAATATACTTCCGATCTATAGAAAACCAATACCTACCAAATATGATTTCATAGGGTTCCATCATGATGTCCTAAAGGTCCCAACTGATCCTCTATACACTATGTGATCAGTTTCACTATCGGTACATAAATGATATAGAAAATTGTATCATGTAGGAACCTCCAGAAAATGATTCTTGGATAAAGCCTCTACTATGAGCTCTAGTGTTTTAACAAGGAGTGTAGAAATGAATGAATGTATATATCTAATCTACCATAGTTCTCTCTATCTCTTCATATCACATTCATATATCTGATCATGTGGAGGTATCCTTCATCGAGATCTTGTCGATCAGTGCTTGATATTAGCTATAGATGACTCATCCATGTAACTCATATTTCCAACATCAGCTACCTAGATTCCCTATAATAGAAAAATATATATTTTATTTTTTGGCTCCAACACCCTGTCATATATGGAAATGAAGAAGGGAAAAATGAAGGAATGGCTCTCTCTTTAGGGTGCTTGATCAGACTTTCATGCTCAGAAGTATCTATCCTGAATCATCTCATGTGTGTCTATGTGAGGTGTGTTAATGTCAAAGGGTTCTCATAAATTACAACCCCCCTATTTTAGCTCCAAAATCACCTGAATATATATTTTACAAAATCATGAGAGGTAGTAATCCTCCTAAAATAGCTGCTAGAAGTTGTTCCATGAAAGTGTTAACTCATCATGAATCTCGGTAATAAGACTCCACAAGCACCAAGTTGCTGTATGGAAAATCCAATATGCCAGTGCAACCTCATGATCCATCAATGTCCATATGATCCTAAAAAATTATACCTCTAACTCTATCCAATCCTCCACTTCCGAGGGATCTGGCTCACCAAGGAACCTTAATGGAATCTAGTGTTGTAAATCGCAGACTGTAGTAATCCTGTATGTATACATACCCTATTATGCATGGATGGTATTATAATATATATGTGGTGGTACTACTAGCCTTCCACCTAAAAGAAGGATATTGTGGTATGGACCATGAACTGAGGCCTCATCACTCCTCAGGTCTTCATCAGGATCCAGAACTGTTATCCTATCTAGATTTCATTGAGCAGACATCTTAAAAATTATCAAGATATACTATAGTTATATGAGAATATATATATATACAACAATTATATGACTCAAGAAGGAAAATAAAAAACTAAATCAAATATAATTCATGTACCATTTATCCCAGCATCCAATTTCTCATTATGCCATGTCGGAATGATATTATTCAAGGTTTAGGTGATTTGATATGTCTGTCACCCAATCCTCCATCACCAGGTCCCCTTGCCTGAGAGCTGTACATGAGGCACATTGAAAATGATTTGATAAGACCCAAGAATACTCATAATTAGACTACACCAATAAAATTCTATGAAATGAACTACTATGACACCAATCTATCATGACCCTACCCTAATAGGGGATCGATCCATAACTACCGCAAGAATTCCACCAAAGGCTAGGGGGAGGTGACAAGAACCAAATGGGATATCCTAAGGGATGTATTTTCATAATACATTGTACACACACACTTGAACATATAAATGTATAAGTGAAGAGGTGTAAAAAAATATATGCAACACCTAGAATGTAAACCAAGAAAGAAAAACCTCTTGGGTGTATAAGAGTACGATCGTGAAAACTGTAATGTATAGGGGAAAACTACATACCCAACATGAAAGATGTCCCAACCTATATAACATCATTGTAAATATCCTAATAGATAATGTATTCTGATATCCAATATCCATCCACCGTACACGGTCTAATCCACCAAGTATCCCTAAGTTTCTCTTACGTCCCTAATGACTTGTTTGTAGTCATCAAAGGACACAACACCTATGAAAAATGCCTATACAGGGACGAGTATATACATACGCAATATAAAACATTGAAAGATGAAAGTGGAGAAGTAAAGTCACAATATGAATAGGTAGTAAAAAAGTTCTACCCAGAGAAAGGAAGTAACCTCATCCAACCATAGGGGGATGAACAGGTTTTTTAGGTGAACTACATGCTGATTAATTTCTAAACATATCAATGTAGTAAAAAATTCAAAATACATGGATACATATATATATATATATATATATATTCCAATACCAAAACATCCCAAATGATACTGATGGGGATATCCATCTCATAACCCATCCTAGGAAAATATTTGACCATAATTCAGGAAGAAAACATCAATGTCAAGCCACACCTCCCCCTTTTGTTGCAATGTCGAGGGGCCAAAAAGTCCAAGTATTGGACCTAAACCACATTATATCTATGGGTTACAATCAATATGTATACATAGAGGACCGGTGGCTCAATACATTAAATGGATACACTCTGTATGTTGAGGACTCACATGTTGGTGTGTCAGGTGGTTTCCAGTGTAGTATCACGAGGACCCATGCCCTATATGAGAGGGTGTTCCACTCGATAGATAGGGGAACTTCTTCTTGGTGAATTAGTAAGGTACCACTCTATAGGCCAAGGACCCATTCCTTATTTCATCAAGTGGTTTCACCCTACTATCATGAGGTCCCACATCATATCCAATAGGTGTTCCACAATGTTGATATAGGGCTCACTCTTTAATATGTTTGGAGGTTTTGGTCTCTAGGTTGAGAACCAATGTCCTAGTTCATTAGGGGGGTAGGTCTACACATGTGTCATGAAGACCCATTCCCTATCTCATAAGTGGTTCTACTTTATAGATAGTGTACTCACTTGTTCGTGCATCATGGGGGGTTCCATTGTACTATCTCTAGTGATACTCTTCCTAATCACTATCATCATTAAGTGCCACCTAAATAATAATCACTCCTGGAATATATCAATGTGAATATATGAAGCTAAAATATAGATAATTATCATGTTCTTCATGAAAAAACACTTTGGATAGGCAACTCCTAGTACAAAATCCTTGTCTAGAAAAACAATATATGAGAGTTTGAAGTTTCCTCAATATGAACTAAGGGGTACACACCATTTAGGGGACCAAAACGACATGTGGTCCCCTGATTTCACCTGGTCATGTCCTTGAAAACCACATAGATCCCATATCATGTATTAGTACATAGTTTTTTGGAAGACTACATGTTATTTCCATTCTAGTCGGGGTTGATCCATGTTCCCCTAGACATGTTTGTGTACTTTGGTACACATCTTGAACCATGTCTTGTTAGTGTACATCGTTACACGGTATGATCCGGCATGTTTCCTCCCATATGGGGTATTTCCAATGTACTGTTCTACATATATTTTCTTCCCAGGTAGGGATTAATTGTGTGTAAGACACATGAAAACAGTACAATTGTTATCTTTTCCCAAAACCCAAGTGGTCGCTACATTGGGGCCACATGCCATGTCTACTTATAATCAACATGGCGTGTATTTGGTATTTTTAAAAAATACTAGATCTAGTCCTCAGACACCATATCTAGTCATTTATTCTTTTAATATGGCTCATATCCTCCCAAAGGGGTGAAATTATATCAATCCGTCCATTTTCTCCCCTCCATAGGCTACAATTAATCTCTGATTCTTCCCGCAAAAATCTTTCACACCTCACGCATATCTTGTTCTTCTGATCATGGGGATTTGGAATCAGATATTAAAAAAATAACATTAAACACTCAAACCCCTCACTTTCATCCCCTATTTGGAATTCTATTTGACATACATGATTCTTTAGTGAATATGGGGGTCTGATCGGGCTTTGTACCACCTAAAATGTCTTACCAGGGCGTTGTATTCCAATCATTGAAGAAAACGAATAATCAAGGAAGAAACTCACCAAAAAATGTTTAATCATCTAATTTCCAAGTGTTTTGGCCAAAAAAATATGAACATATTTATCTCACGTGAGATTCAATAAAATAAAAAATTATATTTTAGTAAATGGGCACATAATGAGTTTGGTAACCAGCACTGATCATAGAAGGGGATGATCTCACTCTGTCAATTTAATCAAAAATGGGGTAAATAATTAATTCATGAGTCCTATAGGGATATTAGATAATTTTTCATCAAATAACTTGTTCACCAACAATTGAGAGGATTCTTTCCATTCAAAACACTTTGATCTTCTTTGATTCGGATATTCAGTGTCATCAGATGTGATTTCGACAACATAATGAGGAGAAGAACTCTATCGATCCTCCTAGGATTTATAGGTATAATCCAAAAGGATTTCAAGTAGGGGTCTATTTATAGGTTTATTTAAGTTAGTTGTAATTAATAAATTAATTAATTATCCAATTTAACAAATCTCTAAAGGTGGAGATATCTGAACGCCCCAGGATGAATTTTTTTTTATTTCCTAGGGTAACCATCATGTTCCAGAATAAAAAGAGGTATCTAATTTATGATATAAGGTTGAATTTAAGATTTATCACATTTTATTTATTAACATTGGTTCATGAAATATAAAATATTTATTATATTTTTATAAAATTAATTTTTGATACACTTGGCCAGGAAATTGCATTTCGTCTCAACATATACCTCCATTAATATATTTATTAATATTTCAAAGTACAAAAATGAAAAAATTGGGTTTCTAAAACATTTTCAATAAAATGTAAGAAATGTTATACTACTTTTGAAATTTATAAAAGACATTAGATTCCAAAAAAAAATATGATTTTTTATGAGGAATTTAATATATAGTGAATTTACTTTAGGGGGCCCATTTCATTTTCAATTTGATTTTCCTACATTTTTTAGAATTAGACCATGATATATAATCAATTTACATGGAACACATTTCTATAATAGCAACATATAGGCCCTCAATAATAAATATAGAGATTTCATCAAACATCCATTTCTTTCCACATAAAAAAATAATGGGATGATGTGTTCAATAGATAACCCAATTTTTTGTAGAAAATATTTCATCCCAATTGAAAAGTCTAGAGTATGAAACTGGGGAATGCATATGGGCATACTGCGCTACCTACAAAAATTCATTAGGTATATTTCCCTATTGATTTTTCTATGGTAATCATTCTAACATTATTTTTGAGCAACAGTGAAAAGACTTTTAGGAAATTAAAGTAGTGTACCTAGAGTTTGGAAAGGTTGGAGATCATATGAAGATGATAATGATGGGTCTTTAAGAGGTATGGATGGAAAAATATTAAAATGAACAATTTTATAAGGAAAATACATAATCATCATGTGATAAATTGATCTAAAAAGTAAATTTAAATTATGAGACAAAGTGTTGTTATTTCCGTCAAGGATTATGGTTATATTTGGTAAGAATTATTCTTAGTGGATTGGGATATACATGTTAACTAATAAAATTGATATTGGCTTGTTGATATTTAAGGACAAGGTTCAAGGAATTTGTTACAGGTTAGTGGTATGTAATTGAAGAAGTTTCATGACTATTTCTATAAAGAACCTAAGTAGGAGTCTAGAACCCACTGATCTAATGTAAAATAGAGCACTATAATGTTTTCTCTTTTCCTAATTATGTTCACGAAGGTTACATTGTTTTAAACTATTTTTCTTGATAAAATGGTTGTTGAAATTCAATTTAATGTGTATCTAAACCAAGTGTGGGGAGAGGGACGAAGTAGTTTTTTTGTTAATACAGTTTTTTATATTTTTATTTTTTTAAATCTTATAATTATTTTTTTAGTAATATGTACATTGTTTCTATAGGTTTTTGGTTTGACATTTTTAGAGAATAAATAATTAAATAAAATATATTTAATGTTTTCAACATGTAATTTTTTCTGAATATTTATTGAGTTTTAGAAAAATATCTGAGCAGAATTAGAGAACACAAATTTTTTTTTGAACTCCAAGTGATTTGTGATGATATTGATCATAATATTGAAGTGAAAAATATAAAATATTTATAAAAATTAATTATTTCAATGGGTATTATTTTCAATCATTTTCATTGTTTTTATTGGAAATTGTATTCTAGATCAACTATTGACATTCAATGATTTTTATTCATAACCATACTGATTTCCTATCCAATTTTACATCATATTTATTATACCCTATCTTATTGATAGAAGTATTGGATTTTTTTATAGTCCATAACTTCTGTTTATACTCTCTAAAATATTTTGAATTTTTTATATACTGTCAATGTGATTGCCACATTTGATTTGAGATCCCCTCGTGTTTCTTCATGTCCAAGCATGTAAATTGATCCTAGTTAACCACTTTGATTAAAATGAATGGACTTATAGGTTTTATACACATTGAAATCCAAATTATTCATTACTTATCCTTACTCTATAATATGATTTCATGATTTACTCAAGTATAAGTTTTGGGGAATGGAGCTTCTATTTATTTTTTCTCTATGATCAATTACATTCTAAGGGATCTTAAAGAAGTGTCAGTCCACCTATTTGCGGAATCTAAAAGTGGAAATGGAAATGTTTCACTCTAATTAATTGTATTCTATTTTATTTACCATCCACTTCTCCTAAAAATATATATAAAAAGATAAAATAAAAAATGGGATGATTTTCAAACATTCATTGTGATCATTTGAGTGATTCATGACCATAATCAAAGAAAAGGGAATGATCTATATTCATTATTTTCACAGTGAAAACTAATTTACCTTCAATAAAGTGAAAAAATAGAGACAATAAAATGTGTGTATATATAATAAAAATAGCTTATTTAGATTATTCATTATATAGATTCAGTTAATGTCTCATTCCTGGTGATAACAAAGTGCAAAATGGGATCTGTATATCACATATTTTATAGGTAGGATTGGGTGAGGGATTTTTCCATGATTTATATAATAAATCATTCACTGTATTTAATGAGTAAAACCATACACTTCATTTTGATTCCTTTTGGATCACATTACTATAAACCACAAATCAATTGAAACCCCTTTTCAAAGACTTGATTATTGATTGTATTTTTTCAGGAGTCATAGTGTGGGGAGATGATAATATTCCCAAGAAGATGGTAAATACTCACAACCTATGAATGAGAATAATTCGACCTAAATATCTTCTCTTGAGAGATGAGTGAAAATATATTTTATGTGAGGTAGGTTATGTAATGGTTTTTTAAAGGATTTTGATATTTTTAATTTATTTAAATATGACAATTTAATGACCTTGAAATTTATCACATGTTTGATGCATGCTGACTTTTTTTAGAAAGAACAAAAAAGATCCTCCTAACTTTTTTCTTGATAGTTTTGAATTTATTATGTGTATATATTATTATTTAATTAATTTATAATAATTCTTATAGTTCCCTTATGCCTTTCCATTCCTTTATTTTTTGAAAATCAAAATGACATTTTTTTAGAAAAATTATCTTTCTCTAATAATATTTTCTTATTAAATATTTTTTTCTAATAGTAAATATATTTTCTTAATGCATAAATATGATTTCATATGTTATGACTAAAGAATAACCATAATTTTATTATGATATAATTTCCTTATGAATAATCGTATTCTTATCTAATAATCACAACCTCATAGTTTCCTATAATTCGAGTCTCGCTATATTTAGGCTCTGATTACATATAAATTTCAGACTCTCAATTCTCTAAAAATCAGATTATGAATTATCTAAAAATAATGCTCTAAATTCCCTGAAAATCATGCTACAAATTCTCTGAAAATCAGTCTCTAAATTACTTATAAATGAAAATATGAATTCACAAAAAAAAACTCTGAATTCATTGAAAATCAGACTCTGAATTCTCAGAAAGTATGACACTGAATTCACTGAAAATTATAATCTCAACTCTCATTTTTTCCGAACTATGAAATAATTATAAATCATATTCAGGATTCCTCTAAAATCAGACTCCAGATATCTATCATTTTTGAAACTAATTGTTCATATTTTTGGACATTAATTCTCAATTCCTTAATAATATGACTAAATATTTTTCATTTAGTTACCCCATTTCCTTAAAGTAACATTTAAAATTTTTGAATCATGTTATACTTATGTTTCAAAAATATGATTTTGTTTTCCTTAAATTTTATTGTTTCATACATATAGTAATTTTTACCAACATTTCTTATAGGAAACGATGTCATAGAATCTGTTTCTATCTAACCATTGGTTGAGTGACTCATGTACATGTCCATCAAAAATTCAAGTAAAAATATAACCTGTGTAGGATGATATGACCCTTGGGATTTTGATAATAAATGCCCTAGACATTTGAATATTTAAAAAACACTGAAAACATTGAGAAGTTCTAGATGTACTAATTTATAGAGAGAGATGGAGAGGGACTCTCATGCATTGTGCAATCTATGAACATCTTGTTCAGTCGTGAACATATTATTCTGATGTCTTAGTATAACACCAATTGGCTGATCAATCAAGGTATTTTGTGGATTGGAATATGGAGGATATGACTACCATAATGTTTGATGGATTTCCAGAATAGGAAGACAATGGTTCTGATTACCTTAGACTTTTATAGATTATATGGATAGAAAGACCAAATCTAATACTTTTTCTTGGGATTACACTAGTGTGGGTATGAAATACATTCTTGAATATTTATGTCAATGGATTATTATCTATGTTTGTTGGATACCCTTAAATATTGGTTATATGATTTTTTATACCAATTTACTTGTTGTTGATACACATTTTAATTCCACTGCATTTAATTAAATAAATAATGTATTATTTTCTTAAACTTTCTTAATCATGTTTACTTTGATTGAAATGATATTTTATATGTTTTAAGGTAGAATCTTCCTTTTTTAAATATTTCGTTATGTTTTCATTACGGTTGTTCATGTTTAAGAAGAGTTATTAAATATGGATTTGTGACTAAAATATGTTTAACATTGTAAAACGTAGGATTCCTTGAGGTGTAAAGATAACCTTAAGAATGTTTTTAAACATACAATACACCCCCATCTTATATTTGAGAATTTACATCTATATTTTATTCCTTCAATTGGTATCAAAGCTGGTCTCTGAAATAATTATACATACATAGAATTTTTCTTGGTTAACTATTCTTTCTTAACATTATGTTTTCATGTTTTTTCTTAAAGATTATCTTTTTAAAATATTATTTTTCTAATCCATTTTGTAGAGAAGACATTTTTTGCTTATTGAATGGAAGGATTGAACCTTGGTTCATTAGACAATTTAAATCCTACCATACCACCACTTTCTAATTGTAATGATAATGAGTAAGGGAAAGATATAGTGAATAATTCTATTATTAACACTTGAGTGGATAATATTTTATGCTCAATAGTGAATACAAGATTCATTACCAGGAAATCAGAACATTCAAAAATCTAGAAAAACAAGAATATCCACTAAACTAAATGGTACGCAATACTTGTTTATATTCCATGACCAGGAATATTTACATCCAAATATCCTCTTATGATATACCCAATAGTATCTAGAAAAAACATGAAGTTACACAATTTGTAATTTTAAATGTGATTGAAAAAAGCATAGTTATCTTAAGGGATTAATATAATAGATTTATGTTTCCTTATGGAGAACCAGTTTAAAAATTTCAACAATGATTTATGATTATTGTCAATAGTATTCAATATATTGGAGATAAAGGACTTGATAATGATGTTCTTGTGGAAAAGATAATAGATATTATTAAAAATGAATGGGAATCAAACATGAAAATTGATGATGAAAATATGAAATTATCTAACATTACTCTTGATGAGTTATTTGGAACTCTTCTTCCGCATGAAACAAGAATGAAGAGAGATTATGATTTTAATAAAAATAATAATGGAAATGTATTTGTTACATTTACTACTACATTTTAATTCGAAAATTCAGAAATGTTAACATTATCTAATGATAATAAAGATGTTGTTATATGTGAATCAAGTGATTGTGATCAGTGTGAAAATGAAATAAACAATATTGCTCGATTGATGAACAAGATTTTAGGAAAGAATGATTTTTATTACAAATATAATAAGAAAGATATAAAGGATAATAAATATTCTGAAGTGACTGGTTTTAAATGCAAAAGATCTGGACATATCAGACCTGATTGTGTTATGCTCAAGAAAAAATACAAAAAGGATAAGAATTATAAATGGAACAAAAATAAGTACTACAAATATAAGGATAAGAAAGTTATGATGGCTAATGACAACTCGAGATCTAGTGGTGTCGAATCTTTTGATGAATCATCGGAGTTTGAGTCTTATAGTCATAGGAATATTTGTCTTATAGCTTGATTAACTATTAAAAATCATTGACTTGTAGCAAAAGTAAACAATTCTGAATCTTTACCCATTATTTCATTAACTACTAATTTTTTAATATAGAATATTATGAAAATTTAGAGGAATAATCTTCTTCATAAAATTATAATACATTTCCATTATTTGATGAAGTTTATAGGTTTTCTAAAATACTTGAGAATGAGAACTATAAGATAAAAATGAAGTTGGAAATTGAAAATTCTAGAATTTTTTATTAACAAAACAACTATAAGATATTTTCAATGATCTTAATCAGAAAACATTCTATTTAAAATTTATTTCAGAAAAACCACAAGGAATTTAATTATAAGATGTATTAACTTTCTAAGGATCTTAAAAATGTAATTTATAAGAAAACTGTTAAATAGAATAACTCAAACTCTATGAGTAATTAATATGAGGATAATATTTTCTTCATCATACTTTAATCTAAAATATTTTCCGTAAATAAACATTTACTATATTTTTATTCTGGAATGATAGAATTTGATAGAATTTATTCACAACAGCATCCCTTAAGAAGAGTATTGGATTTTGTTATACCCACTCAAAACCTATTATCAGTCATTATTATTTTGTTCAGAAAAAGTGCTCTTTTTTGAACTAAGTGTCAATGTGGTGGACATTGGGAGAAAAAACATCTTTAAATAAAACCCAATACGTAGGTTTTCATACTGAATATTTTTCTAAGAAAATATGGATAACTATGATTTAACTTTCTAAAATTTTCAGATCCATGAAATAAATGATTCTAAATGATTAACTCTTTGTTTTTTAGGAATAAAAGGGTAGTACCAACAACAATACATGGTATATGGATAGTGGATGTTCCTGGAACCAGACTTGTAATAAATATACTTTTAAAAGATTATCAAGATGAAAGGAGGAAAAGTAAATTTTGGGGAAAATTATCAGGTATAAATTGTTGGAATAAGTAAGGTTGTTCATCTTATAAAAGCATTACTTTAAAATGCTTTATTTGTAAACGTTTTAAAGAACAAATTTATACGAATAATCCAATTATGTGATGAATCATACCTTGTGAATTTTAGGAAGGATAATTTATTATCACACAATTATAATGAAGAGTTTATATTATATACCCATATGCATGAGAATATCAATATACTGAACATAAAAGAACATAGAAGCCAAGAACTACCTTGGCTTAGTGCAATGGAAGATCAATAATTGATATCGAAAAGAAGATTAGCATGTTGTAACCTTAAAACCCAATAAAAACTATCAAATAAAATACATGTTGAGGATCTACAAGAGCATAGATTTGATTCTTAAAAATTTTGTGATCCTTGTCAATATATTATGAAACATGAGTCAAGCTTTAAAAAAATTAGTGTGGTCTCAACTCCTCATGCATTACAATAAGTGCATATGGATTTTTTCAGTCCAACACAATCAATAAGTATTCATGGATAATACTATGTATTTTTTTAGTTGATTATTATAATATATTTATACGGTGTTTTTTTATAATAAAAAAATATAAAGGCATTTATTATCTTAAATCTTTTTTAGATAATGTAAAAAATGGGGAAAACCTTCCATTGAGAACTATTCATTGTGATCATGGGGGAGAATTTGAAAATGCATATCTTCATAATTTTCTTAGTAAGAAAAGAATTACACATATCTTCTCAACTCCATGAAATACTAATCAAAATGGTGTGTTTGAAATATAAAATACATTTTAGAAAGAGATAATAAGAACCATGTTGAGTGAATATTATATTGAAAATCATTATTGGGGTGATGCTCTACGTACTGCTTTTTATAATATAAATTGAGTATTATTTAGACCTTTTATTAATAAAACACCATATGAATTGTGGACTGGTGGAAAATTTAAAGTCTCTTGTCTCAAAGTATTTGGAGGAAAAGTATTCATCTTTAATACTGAGGATAACAAACATAAAATTCATTAAAATATGATGAATTAATTTTGATAGTCTACTCCACTACTTATATGTCTTATAAAGTTTTTATCAAAAGAATCTTATAATGTGGAAGAAATAGGGAATGATAAATTTTAAGAAAGTTAACCTTTTTTTTAAATAACCTGACCTACAATTAAAGGCGTGTTTTCAAAAACAGATTATCATCCTTTCATGGAATACTCCTCTAATAATTAAAATATTCATGAAAGTGTTTCTGAAGTATTTACCACAGAATATTTTTTACATTATGTTTATGAACAGGTTTTATAAAACCCAAATCAGTTGTTTCTTATTAATCATCCCAGCGATAGTATCATTGGTTATTTAATCAACCATTAAAGACTATAATTTATATAATTAATTATGTAGAACATTTATAATTTCCTTCCAAATTAGAACCTAAAAGCACTAAGGAAACATTAGGTGATGACTACTAGATTAAATCTATGATAGGTTAACCAACTGAATGAGAAAGAAAGGAACAAAGTCTAGACCTTGGTTGAAAGACCTGAGTGAAATTCAATAATATGAGTATAATGGGTCATTACAAATAAATTTGATGAAAATTGAATCATTTTATGAAATAATGAAAATTTATTTGCTAATGGTTACAATCAACAAGAAGGAATATACTTCGAAGAAAAATATTCTTCAGTATCATGATAGGAATCTATTTGTATTCTACTAGACTTTTTATTCAATTTCAAAAAAAATCAAATGTAAGTGATGTGTTATTTCCTTATGGATATGTTCAATAAAATGATTATATTAATGAACCTCCTGGTTTAGAAGGATAAAAACATCCTAAACATTTTTTCAAACATACAAAAGGATTACATATACTTAAATGATCCCCTAGAACCACGTATGATAGATGTAAATGAATTTTGTTACAAAAAAAATTTATGTTAAGGGAACTGCTGATCTAACCCATTATATAAATATAGATAATAAGAATGTTTTGATTGTTCAAATTTATGTTGATGATATTATATTTAGATAAACTCCTCAATCATTAACTAATTTATTTTATAATCATTTGAAATCTGAGTTTGATATGATTATGATAGGTGAGTTAACATTTTTAATTAGTTTTCAAATTTCTCAAAAATAAGAAGTAACTTATAATTACATAAATTTGTACCTCAAATTCTCTTTATCTTAATTAAACAAGGAAAAATTATATCAACCATATTTTGCGGGTATTATAGGAGGTTAGTTATACATAAAAGATAGTCATATAGAATTAATATTTTTAGTATTCTTATGTGAAAGATAAAAATATAGTCTAAATTAATCTCATTTAATAGCATGGAATATAATTTTTCTCTATTTAAAGGGAACAAGAGATTTCAGACATTTTCACTCTTTGGAAATATTTTTGTTTTAAAAACTTTTTCAGATAATAATTTTTGTGGATGTGAATGGACTGGAAAATTAAATCCAGAACTTTTCTTTTCATACGAGATTCATTAGATTCTTGGTCATGAATGAAGCCACAATCAGTAGAACATTCCACCATGGAAGATGAATATGTAGCAATTGGATGTTGTTGTGATCATGTGTTGTGGTTGCAACTCACACTCATAGACTATTACATAATTTTTACCAAAACAAAAATAATGTCGGATAATACTAGTGCCATTTCCCTAATAAAAAACCCTAAACATCACTTCCATGAAGACAACATAGATATTAATCATTACCATATTAGGTATAACACTCTTAAATGAGGTATCATTCTTCAATTAATCAGAATTTAAGATCAACTTGATTACAAATTTATAAAATCCTTACCCTCTGATAGATTTCATTACATTAAACAATAGTTAATAATAATAACCATAAGGTAATATTTCATATTATCTTTTTGTTAAAACCTATCTTTTTACATTAATATTATTCTTTTCATAGTGGGAGTAAATATCTTTACTCTTTATAAATTTCTTTCCTTAATAATATTCTACGGAACCAAAATATTTTGGACCCCAAGATAAAAAATTTATAATCCAAAAATTTTTCCATCCCCAGTAAAAATTTTCGGAACCTAATGTTTATAAGAATAACCTTATCAATATTGACAATTCTACCTAAGAAATATGGAAGGTATGTTTTTTTAATTAAATCATGATAATTTGTTTTGGTTTTTCTATCTTGTTTGAATAAAAAATTTTCGTATTCAAATTCCATAAATCCAATTTCCCCTTAAAACCTAAAAAGTTTAGAACCTTCCAAATCCTTCTTCAACATTGATATCAATAGTCAGATCTGATCAAGCTAATCTCAAATTTTGGATTTTTTTTTTGTGAAAACGAAGCATCACCATAAAGCCTATATAAAGGATACCAATATTCCTATCCCACATTGTTTATTAAATTGTTTTGTGTCGATGCTCTACCACCTTTCAAATCAGGTGTTCAGTTTTCTTTATTTCCTTACTTAGCAGATATCTCTTGAAGTTTCATCAAAAAATTTATTGGCATCCAACAAGGAACTCAAGGATTTCAAAATTTACATGGAAAGTATGGTTGATCCAAATTTATATCTTATGTATGATTCCCTAATTTCAAAAATCATTTAGAATAATCTATGGGAATGTATTTTCATTTCCATGCCAAAAAATCAGGATCTGGTTTATCCTGACATCCTTAGATAATTCTACCATTCAGTTAGACTTTAAGAATAATGAGGAAGAGAAATTTTGAATTTCAAAAGCTATGGAAAAGATATTATTTATCTTTAAACATGGATACATGATTTCTAGAAATAACTTATGAAGGTGAAGAAATATTTTTCTCTAAAAAGTTTCCTGACTATGAATTTTCATTTGAGAAGGTTAAGGAAACTGAGTGCCTTGGGCTCAAAGGAGTTCAGTCACCAAAGATCAATCATCTTTAAACCATCATCTGATAGTTAGCATTTTGGATGCAAGGATTTATCATCCCAACAATGGGATATAAGTATTCCCATTATAAACGTGAAATATTCATGATGGATTTCTTTGTTAACATAAGAATGATATAACTCATTGAGTATATTCTTATGATAATTATTAATATGAAGAATGACACTCTCAAGTCTCAAATAATAATGTATCCAATGATCCTATCAATAATCATTGTTATTTTTTTAGAATCCTTTAAAATTCCTTGAATTTCAAAACCCACAGTTTTTAAGATAATTTTGTTGATTGATGATACTCTATGTAGAATAAAAATTGGTCTCAATATTATGTCAAGGGAGTTTACGAATTTCCTAAAGTTAAATTCAAGTTGCTAGAAAAAAAGGATATGTAGGTGAAACTTCAAAGAATAACCAAATGAAAATAAAATATAATGAACTTAAACCAAAAGAGATTTCACCAATACAGGTTTCAGTATCTTCTCCACATAATCTAAAATAAAAAAAGACCATTTCTAATGAAGTAGTAGCCAAGTGGATAAAGAATAAGAATAAATATATTTATTGAGATGTAGTGTTTGGTTTAAATCCTTATGAGTAAAAGGCCTTGAAAATTAAATAATCCCATGATCATGAGAAGTAAAATAAGGATACAAAGATAAATAAGAAGATGTCAGAATCCAAAATTGTTGAATCCTTGCTTAAAGAAACTGAGAATGCATCTAAAAAAATTCAAGTACCATAATCCTTCATATAATATTTAGTTATAATATAAACATTAGGAAATAAAGTTTAAATTCCAGAACCTATTATTGAATAAGAATTAATCCAAAAATTAGATTAATTTGAATAAGGGGTATAAGAATTGGGTTTTGATAAGATGTCAAATTTTGTAATTTTTTGTCATTTATTATTTGAAGTTTCCAACTTTAATTAAATAAATATTGGGTAATTATTTTTCTATGTTACATTTTGAGTTTTGAACATTATTTTTAATTGGCTTATAATTATATATCCTCTTCATATATTCATCATTAGAATTAAATTAAGAATCAATACATAAATTGAAATTTATTTTTTTTACTGTCAGCTTTTAATTGTTTGATTTAGGAACAGAAACCCTTAAAGGGATTTAATTTCATTCAAGGTTTAATTTATTTATTAATTTTTGATTTAAAGCCATAAATTAAATTGGAAATTATAATGGTAATTTAGTGAATTTTTTAGAAATGAAAAATTAGATTTGAGTGTGAAAATTTAATGATGAAAATTCATTATTTTAATTGATTTATATAATTGATTTGAAATTACTTATTTAATGAGTCAGATTGTGATTTTAGTTTTATTATCAATTGTGAATTTAATTGCAAAAAAATTCCCCCACTATGAAAAAATTTTGTATTTTGATGATCACTCAAATGTCAAAAATGCATAGATCGACCATGAATTCAATTATTGTGATGAATAAAAACACTAAAAATAAATAATTAATGGATTTATTATATTGGAAAACCATTAAACCACAACTGTACAATTGACTGAAATTAAAAAATATGGTAAATTCAAGAAGTGATTATGAAGGTGGTGAGTGTATATGAGGAGTGATTTTTCTAAAATGCATGCATCTACTGAAGGGAAAAAAATAGATTGACCGCACTTGGAATTCAATGCACTACAACCACATTTTGACAAAGGGGTAGAGTTTATGCACATCAAAACCCACTAATTGTTCCTTGTATGTGGTATGGACTATGAAAAAATGAACAAAAATTGGAAATGGAATGGAGCTTCATCACACCTAGAAAAACAATCGAACAAACCTATTCTCGTGGTTGATCTTCGCGATCAACCACGCCACCTTCTTGTGAAAATGTAGATCTGAAATTTAATCTCTTAATGATAATTATACTTAACAAATTTCTGACATTGATCTTTTCAATGCTAAAGTTCACTGAATCATCATTAAAATAGCTTGGAAGAAGAAGTATCTGAACCAAACATGAACCATTGTCTTTATAAGATATCGAAGAAAAATAAAATTACACTGGATCCTTAAGATACATGTCGATTTGAAACACTCGATGGTCACCACCAATGGTTACCTATGAAAAATATGGTTCCCTAAATTTTTAACCGGAGATGATATGAACTCCCAATTTCACATCACTCCCTATAAATGGATCCATTTATTACTAAAGATATATTGAATTAAAACTGGAGTTGTCCAATAAAGATGCAAGATTCCCTAAGAATCCATGGAAATCAATCCGCACTATAAATTCAAATCTTTCACCTGAATCTTCCATGAAAAAAATATTTTATGCACGGTATTTTTTATAGATATGAACTCCTATTGATACAGTTATCGTGAGATTATCCTCTGAAGAATTTGAGTGAACTGCGAGAGGGGATAACCAAAACCAGATCTGTGAGAACTTGAGCTTGAAAAAACTATACAACCATAGTCCAAGATTCTGTTCCACCGCTTTTATAGGGATTAAAAATCATGAAACATATAGTAAAATGTAAATATTCACAATGAAAAAAAGTAACAAGTGACAAGCGACAAATTTAAATTTATCAAAATTGAAAAGTAAATAAATTAATTACTATATTTTTTATTACTCTATTTAGTTAAATAGAAGTTGAGTTCATTTTTTCTCCAACATGCACCAGTTTTTGGATCGAAAATTCCTGGAAAAACGATTTAATCAGGAAAATCAATAGTATGACCTACATTTCAGTTCCATTCCATCCAAATGATTCCCATTAAAAAGAAATATTGAAGGATGAAATTGTTACTATACATATTTGCAATTCTAGAACATGATTAAGGATGGTATATTTTTAAATGTATGATTGTTCAATGTTTTGAAAAATTACATGTTGATGGAATGGATACATATCCAAATATAATTACTCAATTATATATATATATCTATCTATCTATTTATAGAGAATGGAAAAATTTCCTATGAAATCTGATTTCCAGTGTATATGAATGCTTACCCTGCCCAGAATCAACATTGGGGAATCCTGTAGTCCCTTAAAAATTTTAAAAAATTGGAATTTTATTTACCCATATGAAATATCATTTTCAAAGTCAAATTGACTCATTCATTTGGCATGGGAAAATTGGGGAAGATAATGATCCTTGGATATCACTATCTATGTGGAAACCATCTACAGTTGAGATCATGCTTGATGTATAGAATGGAATTCTGAGGGGTTGTTTCAAGTCATTCAAAGAGTTCAACTATTCTTATAAGGACTAAACCAAGAGCTGGTGAAGAGTGAATCAATTCATGCCAAGTGGAATTCACCACCTATGAGGATTTATATAGGAATATTTATTTTGTTTCTATTTTTAGAATAATTGGATCTGTTCTCCTCTTCTTTAGGGGACATCCAAGATTCAATAGATGCACACTCATTGATAAAGGTTGTTTCATCAATTTGTTTCCTGTTATTTCCTATGATATTACTTATATCCTTTTAATAATAACTCCAATGATGGAACAATATGTGAATAGTAGTGGAGCAAGGGAAAAATATCCTAACCCTATGATGAACAGTTATATTCAGTAAAAAATTGTTCTCTGTTTAATTCCTTGAATGTGTTTAGATTCACAGCTTTTAATATATTCTTATTTTTCTGTACTTTTAGATATTTTTTGTAATTTTTTTTAGTTTCACACACAGAACACTTGATGTCTCCATCAATAATTATTATAGTTCACAGTGGTATGAACCTCGATTGATTATTGGTATCGAATCAGTTATCCATGCAAGGGTAAGGAATACAGAGATTATTTTACATTTATATTCCAACCCAAAATTTCCAAAACAAGAAAATCCTCGATATTTCCTTTGATTAGAGAACTATGGGGAAGTGAAATTGAATAATGATTTTTAGGGTTGTGCTGATATAAATAAAGGTCTTGAAAACTATGTATTAAACATTAAATTATAATCCAATCAATTTCATACACTAATCATAAATAACAAACCCATTAAACAATATTTTAAAACATTCATAACATTGTCTTATTAGGAGTCAATTGATGTCCCACATTACATAATTTTTCACTGGTTCAAATATAATTTTACAGAGACCCTATAGATAGGTGTTCATCACTAATGTAGATATATTCGTACCTCAGGAAGTAAATTATATTACCACCAACAGTATGAATGAAAATTTCTTGTAATTTTTTTCAAAAAAATGTTATATTTGGATTCTAAACTAAAGCAATAAAATATATGCCACATGAGTGAGAGGGGAATGAAGGTGATCACAAAAAATGAAATGCTACATTGGATAAATTCATTATAAGTTTTCCTATGTGAAGATTAGATATTTGGAATGTAGAAAAAGGTATATTTTATAAATAATAGGTAATGGAAAAAAGGTTGAGAAGCGGGATCTAGGGAATACTAATGATTGGAATCTAGAACTAGTGAATTAAAATAGAGGGTCATAATATTATGTCACATTTATTGATGACTCAATGAGTTATGATTTAACTTTCTGAAAATAATATATGATTTTTTAACATATATTAGAAGTGGAAAAGTATGGTGAATAATGTCTTAGAATCATAAATATAATACTCGAGGAATGAAAATGGGGGAGATTATAAAAGAAATGTGTTTTAGGAAATCTATGATAATGATGGAATTCAACTGGAGAAGAATATTCTAGGTATACCAAAACAATAATGGTTTAACTTCAAGGATAGACATTTTTAAAAATGAAGGTGCTTAGAGCATGAGGTTGCACATGGGGTTATCTAATATTTTCTAGGTAGAGGAAGTGAACATGGCATCATATATCTTTAATATGAGTCTATTTAAACAAAAGATATAATTTATACCCAAGTATCTCTATCCATAAAATGACGTAAAACTCTATAATTATGGATAATTTTTTTATTTGACATTTACAAATAGATTCTAAAGAATGGGACAAGATTGATGCTATGTCCAAATCCCTTTTTGATATTATATATATTTTTGAGAAGTTTGGTTATCACATCTGGGATGATAATAACAAAATAATCATCAAAATATGGACTGTTTTATTTAATTATTGTTTCTAATATAAGGACTACCATGTAAATGACATTTAAAGTGGCAATAAAGAATTAGAGTGCCAAGATAAAGTGGATCTTGAAGGTGTACCTGAGCATGTGACACCAAAAGAAGTGGAGTCTAATCCTATATAGGAGTTGAAGGGATAAAAATGGTTAGGATAACTATGTAATGGTATTAATCATATTTATATTATATATTATTAACTGGTAGTGGAGAACTAAAATGTTCTGAATTCCCAATCTAGCTAACGGAGTCAATAAAGTTGGAGCTAGCTTTGGAGGATGAGATTTAATCATTACATGATAACAATACTTTTGTGCTAATACCTTTTCCAAAGGGAAGAAAATATTTTTAGAGTAGATAGATAAATCAACTCAAGGAACAACATGATGGTAATATGAGGTTCAATACAAGGTTAGTGGTGAACAGTTTTCAATTTAAGCAATGTGTGAACATTATTGAAATTTTGTCACCAGTATTGAAACTCACCATCATCTAGGTGTTTCTATGTTTAGATACTCTATATCATGTAATATTAAGATCTAGCCATCATCATTGGTAATTAAATATCTGATAATGTGGGTTCCTTTATCAGGTTTACCTAAAAGTGATAATAAAAATAAACCTTTATTAGTGTTTTTTATCACTGATAATGATGACATTTATTAGTTCATTTTTATCACTAATAGATGGTGACCTTATCATTCTTATTTTAACAATGAGAAATGGTATATTTCATAAATATAGTATATATACATTGTGATATATTTATATATATAAATATAAATAAATTTATATACATTTAAATATATAATATTTTATTAATTATTAGTAATATAACAATAAATATGTATTTACACATAATATATAATATATTTATAGAAAATTAATATAAAACAATTATAAATTAATATTAAATAATAATTTTCAAATTAATATTGAGTAATAGTCATTAAAAAAATTGGTTGACATAAAATTTAATAAATTAATGAACTGTCTAGGATAAGTTGAAAACATTACAAGAACATTAAACAACCATAAATTTTGATCTGGGTGTCTAATTTTTCTCTACCACATATCAAATATAAGATTAAAACACAATCTACAATATGGTGAAATGGAGGATCCTAGTTATCATTTATTAAGCTAAAAAAAGCTCGTAAGTACTCTATAATTGAGCTTTTGTTAGGTTTCCATAATTTCTGAACATTTTATTTGATTTTAACCTCCTTTGAGGTGGTATTTTTGTCTTTTTTTTATTGGAGACTAAATTTATTCTCGAGTCATGCAATCATATTGATATTATAGTGTTCAAATTTTTCTAGTTCTCATATCGCAGTGTAATTTATAATCAAATATATAAATAATTCAATACATTTTAAAATAATAACTCAATTTTACACATATATATTTAACCTTATTTACATAAAAATATATTTTTAAATATATAAACCATAATTAAATAAATATATAATATTTATATTACATAAAAAATCTCATTTTATATTCCTATTAATAATGTATTAATATATATATATATAAACCAATATGAATAATTTTTGTATAAAAATTTGTGTGTCAATATAATATATATATATATATATCTGTGTGTGTGTCTGTACTTATTATAATATATGTTAAAAATACATGTATAAATATATTTGTGTGTATGTGCGAAATATAAATGTGTTCTTGTTTGTGAAAAAATGTGTGTGTGTGTGTGTCATTCTGTTAAAATTATGTAAATTCCTCATATATATATGTTTATTTTTATAAATATATCATGATAATTAAATATAGTGTAAAAAAATATATATAATAAATAATCATATGTATGATTAACAAAATATAAATATAAAATTATATGTAAATATGAATGAAATTTATATATAAATATAAAATTTATAGATATATTTTTAAAAATAAATATATAAAAGTATATATTTATTTTAACAAATATTTAAATAAAAAGTATTTATTTATATATATATATATTAAATAAAATTATACAAATCGTGATGGTGCAGTGGTAAATGTGTTATGCCTTGATGGTATATGTTAGGTGTTTGATTACAGGCATGATTAAGGATGTAGGGCGTGAAACATGATGATAAAAGTGTTGGAAATAATTGATAATGGGGAAAGTCTTAAGTAAGGCTATTGGTTGGGCTTGCAGTTGGCACAAATAATTGATAATATGGGTGTTGCAAAGCTGATAAAAAAGTGGATGGGATGAATTAAATTATTACATTTTTAATTTTATCAGTTCTAAAAAAGCATCGATAAAAGCCTCCATTATCAATACTAAAATATACTTTATAAAATAACCCTTTTAGCCCCCAAAATGCACCAATAAAACTGGTATTTATCATCACATTTTTTATCAGTGATAAAGGTCATGGGTTTTTAAGGGAACTGAGCTTGATGTGCTTTTTAGCGTTGAAAACCCCAATTTATAATTCTTTTAAAAGCAGAAACTATAGTAATGATTGTTGAATATGATGATTTATGTATTGAGTATCTTGATGAAAAAAATTAATTTCCATTATGGAGATCGATAGAACAAAATTAATGTACAACATCAATAGGTATATGTTGAGTTATGAAATAAAGTCTTAGTGTGAAAACTCTATAAGTGTTTATGTGAGTTAATATAGGCATCTGGGTATTGGAATGAGAATATGGATGTGTTCTTGAGAAAAAATGCATCCCAATGGTCTACAATGGATCTATGCGGCTATTATAATTTCTTTAGTGGTGGATATATTATATTTATTCTATATGATGTTGACATGATCATTGTGGGGTAATGAATATAGAGGATTGATGATATTAAAGAGAATCTAACTAAGGTGGTCGATATGAAATGCCTTGGAGAAGGTGAAAATATTTTGGGTATGAGGGTCAAGAGAGACCCCACAACTAAAACCATGATGTTATCTCAATATGAAAACACTAGAGTGATTCTGAGAACATTTAGTATGCTTGAAACAAAGCCATTTTCTATTCCATTGAAATGTTATTTCAAATTGTCAAAGGTACACGCACCAATGATGGAAAAATAGGTTGAGTACATAGAAAAGACTTTATCCATATTTTTGGTTGGATGCTTGATATTTGTCATGTTTTGTACTAGATATGAAATTTCTCTTGCAGTGGGAGTTTTAATCATGTACATGGATAACCCTAGAAAACAACATTGGGAAGCTGTGAAGTGGATATTGAGATGGTTGAAGGGAAAACAAAGATAAATTTGACTTATATTCATATTCAAAAACAATTTTTATATCCTCATAAAACTTGGGTATAAGATATATCCATGGTTTTTTTGTTGTGGGTATTTAAAAAATCTGTAACCAGAGTTTTGTGGGAAGTAGCCATAGTTTTCCACCATGGTAAGAAAAAGTAATTTCCACTATTTGGAAAACAATGGAAATATTTCTAATATATTTCCACTATGTCATTGGATCATTAGACATGGTTTAAACTATGGTCATAGGTATTTTTCCCATTGAGACAAATATGTATATAGCCCCAATACACCATGTTATAACATAAAATTAATATGTTCTTGACAAGAATAGATCATTGTAACTCACCTATGGGATTCATCCACCTAACCAGTACACCACATGTTCTTTGAGTATATGTATATATATATACATTTTTATATATATTATTAAAAACCATGTCTATATAATTTCAACCATGGAAAATGAGATACCCATTCTTTTTTGTGGGAAAATGTTTTCCCCACAAAAGTGTGGGATACTTATTTCCACAGTTTCTCAAAACTGTGGCTATAAGAAAACTCTATATGCATGTTTTTATCTAATATGTGGATATATAAATTATCTAAATCAACATTTCCATGAACCATGGCTACATCGATTGAAGAAACACATATTTTCATGGTTTCTAAAACCCTATAGATCTCCTCTATAGGCACAGTTTTTGAGAAAAGATTGGATAATGATAATTTTTTATAGTAGATGAAAAAAGTATATCTGTGCTTTGGGATAAGAAATTCATTAAGGTGGATGGTGGAAGCCTAAATTAGAGGTGATGTTATTATTAGGAGTAGTACTACATGTTATGTGTTTACTTGTAGAGGAACTGTATTATGCTAGATATATTAGTTGCGTAAGTTATTGACATTGTCCACCATAGAGTCATAATTCATAGTAGTAATGGAAGCTGACAATGAGATAGTTTTTTAAGTAATTATTGGAGAATATGGGCATAAATATAGAGGAGAAACTATTTCACTATAATAGTATTAGTGATACACATATTAAAAACCTATTGTTTCATTCCCAGACAAATATCATTCATTTGAAGATCCATTTTATTAGGGTTTTAATATAGGAAGGGTCGCTGATATTGAAAAAGATTCTTGGAACAAAAAATGTAGTATATAATTTTTTACTTTGATGATGGTGATAGATTATTTAAGGAAATATTGTGACTTATATTGTTTTTATTAGTGAATGGAGGATGAAACTTAGAATATATTAGAATTATATTAGTGTATAGAAGATAAAGAGGATATTTTTCATGAATCATCAACTGTCAATTGAAGATTTTAATATAAATCACACAATAGTGAGTGTAGAAGAGGAGGATCATAGATTAAGTATGATTGATATTTTAGTAGAATAGAAGAAGGTCAACATTCCAAATCAGGCTATATGAAAGAGAATTTTGGAATAGTGTAGCTTGATCCTTGAATGAAGTAAGGACAACTATGGGAAACCCATACTAAACCCCACATCTCAATTACAACTAGGCCTTGTAGAAATGTTGAATTAGTGTAACAAACCTAACTAGTGACACTAATAAGGAATTATACCAATGTAGACATAGTTGGCATAGAACTATAGCAGCTTGGACATTAGTTACAGGGGTAATGTAGTTCCACGAACTGTTTTTCATCATTTATTATATCATTGTGGAATTACTATGTGGTTGGTGGTATTGTTGGTTCGTCTTCTTTATAAGTACATTTTGAGCTAGGGTTTTATTCTGAAGTTGTACCTTGGAATTTATTTTTTCATTTTAAGGGAAGTTAGTATGCCTCTTTGTGGATGTAGTGATTATTCCCAAACAATGTTGATCTTTATTTCCCATATCATTGTTCTTCATTTTATCTTTTTATCAATTTTACTACCATTTAAAGATTTTTCATTGTAATTTCACTAATGATTCCACAATAATATTATCATTCTTATAAATATGGATACATATGTAGGATCTTTAAAAATTATAAATATAAGGCCCCAGCCTTAAACCTTACTTAATCTTGAGTTATTACAAGATTACACATTGAGGATCTTTTCGGGTTTAGAGTTTTAGTGAATTAGATCATAAAACATGCATTATATTCCACATATAAACAAAGTGGTAACATAAAGATAGTATTCTTCTTTCCCATCAATGGAAACATATTTAAAATAAAACATGGATTCTTTCTTGACACTTCCTTGACACTATCATCATATCATGTACCTTTCCCTTGACCTATGAAAAACATTTCAGAAAAACATGGGATGAGTATAAAAAGCTCAGTAAGGGATATAAATATATATGGAAAGGAAAAAATGGGTACATATATACATAAGAATAAAATCATACTTTACCCATAAAACATAATCACTTTAACATACCTCATCAAATCATGAATAATCATAGAAATCATAAGACATAAAGGTAACTTGAGGCATTCATAACATTCTTACGTAGGGAGTAACCCTCTTGGTTATGTTTGGAATACCCATCATAGAATATTCCCTAAATCTCTTCAGAGAAACCTTAACGTTTCACTCCTTCGTGTAACCCAATGCATTGGAGAGCTATATCGGGCTCACCCGCCCATAGTTTATCACGGAACCACCCATCATCATAATAATTCCCAAGAACCTCAAAATAATCATATCACATAAAACATGCATAAAGGAAACATAACATTTCCACCTTTCAATCACAAGATATCAATACAACACATTGATATAAAAACATTATGAAAACCATTTTCAATAGAAAAATAAATGAAAAGTAAAACATGGTATTTATTTTTCTTTGAAAATAATGTATAGCTTGTAGAGGAAGCCGAAACTCAAATAATGGTCACGGCGGTGGAGAAGTCGTTATCGCCGCATACGTACGACAAAAACATTCCCTTTTGTCATTTGGTAAAATGCTTCGTATAAAAAAGATTCCTTTTGGATAACCATAAAAGTCAAAGGGATTTATACACCATATAAAAGAAAGTTTTGTATAAAATAAAATATGCCTCAATGAAAGGAGATTGAGACGAAGTCCCATACCTCGGGTCCGACTTGACGCGGTCGTTCATTAATGTCCTGAATAATAAACGTGAGTTAATTTATACTTTCTTAAGAACCTTTTTCAATTTAATTATTCCTTTTATATCACTTATTTCAATGTCATGAACACTATGTAATTATTTAAGTTAATAACGGCTGTTTTAACGATCATTGGTACTTGAGTCAAAGATAATCCCTTTATAATTGCAAGTTGTTCTTGTATCCATTATATCCAAAATTATAATCATGATGTATATATCAAATATATCATATATATCCAGTATATACATGAATTTATAATATTACATATTCATTTAGAGGTAATAAATGAAATGCATCGTTCATGGAGACAGTAAGACGTATGTACCCATGAACACTACTTTCGTTTCTATTTCGTATTTTATAGAATGGAAGCATAATGATGTAAAGGTATATTATAATTCCAGTATAATATCATATATAATATCATAGTTCCATCCTTTATACGTCCCACATATGGTATTTAACGAATCAAATCACTTTGAGGGGGCGATAGTCCGCACTTCCTTAAATGAAGATATCGCGTTTACCCATAACGGAAACCATAAAGGTATGCCCAAAATGAAAAATAAAAAAGCTTAAGAAAAACATAAACATATTATATTTCACATATAAATATAGAGACATCTTAATGGCCACCTTTGAAAGTGTTAAAAGAATGTTGAACAATCATCATTTCGGGAGGGATAAATTCGCTATCCACGGAAACAGTATGTTCTTTAACCATTATATGTAGGTGTGTGTAAGTGTAGCATGAAAAATTATTATAACAACATCATAGTATATTGAATATTCTGGAGTTTTTACAAAAAAATAAATAAAAAGTGTTTAGGGGGTTGTAGAAGCAAAATAAAACAAAAGGAGTCAAGTGAAGACATTACCTTAAAATCGGGTAACTCCCTTTGGTTTGTGCTCAAAGGCTTCCTTGGGAAGACTTCGGCCAAAATTGAGGCTTCTAGGAGTAAGAGAGGGAAGTGAAAAGACAAAATGAGCAGGTTTTGGCAGAGCCAAAGGCTTTTCAAGTTTGGTTAAGGAGGTAGAGGTGGGGTCCTTTTATAAGAGGAGAGGAGGGGCACTCTTGGAATGTAAAGAAATATTACATTATTTGAAAATGATTTTCGGATTTATATGGTCCCACATTGATATAATTCGAGGATAGGGTGATAAGGGTACGAAATCCACCCATCCAATAGGTTTTGGACATGTTTAGGTCATAGATTTTACATTATCATTTCATTTTATTTAAATCCTTTATTAATGAGGTAATCGCTACATCATTATGATGTCATAAATACATTTATTTATTTAATGTAAAAAAATTATGAAAAAACTACTATGATGTAGGAAATCTTTTTGTCTTTACAATTAATATTTATATTCAAAAATCTAACCTGTATAATCTCATTTAAAAATTGTTTTCGTAAAACATATTATGTTTGTGTCCTTTTTACTTTTTCATTAAATAAAAAGTTATTTATGTCATTTCCCAACCATAGTGGCCCCATGGGGTCCCCAATTTGACCCATGGATTTTCTTGGTCTTCCATGACACATCCAATGATGTTAGGACATGTGTTAAGCTCATCTCATACTATTAAAATATAACTTTTACCTTAAACTACACTAATTACCACTAATCGCGATTAAAAACATAAAAGTTACTATTCACCAAAAAATTATTTTAATCTCATTAAACCACATTTTACTTCTTAATGAAAACCATGTATGTCAGATTTTTGAAAATCAAATCACAGAAGTGGTAAAATTTCATTTAAACGAAAAATCAGTTTTTATAAGTACCACTTAGTGGTTTCACTATTCATCAAAAATTGATGTTTTTCTGAAAAATACCAAAAATTCACCCTAAGATATATTTGATATTCCGAATTCAAAAATGAAGTCTATTTTACAAAATTCAAAATATATAAGTCACATTAATTAATTTAATAATTAATTCCCGCTGTCATGACAAATAGCGTGTTTTTATGAAACAATAAGTATCAAAAGATTGACACCAGTTTAAGTCCAATTTCAAAGTGAAATTAATTCCAATGACCACTATTGGATTAAATGGTAAAAATATATTCTAATTTAACCTTAATACCAATAAAAAAATAATCTAATCATATAAATAAATTAGATTAAAAAACCTTTTGATGTAAAATGCAGTATTTTTCACTATTCATTAAAAAATGAACATTGTCAGAAAAATACCAAAAATTCACACAAAGTAAATTTTGATGTCCCAATCATAATGAATAAGTTTATTTTAACAACCATAGTTTATAAAATTTTCAAAAGATAGATTCAAAAATGGTTTTCCATCAAAAGGCAGCAAAACAATCTTTTAAAAATATTAGTGTATTCCATTCTTAAGATTGGATTTATTTTCATTTTAAGCCTCTAAAACACTATCTAATTCATTAATAGGCATAGATAAAAATATCTATTATTAATTACTTACATGGGATGTTACATCCTTCCCCCTTTAGAAAATTGCGTCCCTGTACTTTATTTACTTATCGAATAAATGGGGGTAATTATCCCTCATTGCATTTTCAGATTCCCATGTTGCCTCTTAAATCATGTGGTTTTTCCACAAAACCTTTACCTGATGAGTCACCTTATTCCGTAACACTTGCTCCCTATGGTCATGAATCTGGATCGGTTGTTCCTCATATGATAGGTTCTATTTCAGCTGAACTACCTCTGGACTCAAAACATGAGATAGATCTGGCATGTACTTCCTTAACATTGAAACATGAAAAACATTGTTTACCTGAGATAAACTCGGAGGTAAATCCACTCGGTAAGCAACTGATCCAACTCTATCCAGAATTTCATATGTTCTAATGAACCTTGGACTCAGCTTTCCTCTCTTACGAAATCGCATCACACTTTTCCATGGTGATACTTTGAGAAAAACATGATCATCTACCTCAAAAGAGAGATCCTTCTTCCTATTGTCCGCATAACTCTTCTGCCTACTATGTGCTGTTCTCATGTGTTTCTGAATCAGCTGAACTTTTTTTGCCACTTAATCTCTTGCTTCTGTGCTTGCTTGATTCTATCTGATAGATTTGATCTCACTGATACCTGAAACAAAATAGAAGAACTTCCTGCACCAACAACATCTATGCCAAAGTTCATTAAATCCTTAACCAAATGATCACGTTCCAAACGCAACATTGTTAATGAAGCATTACTTTTTCGACTCAAATCATCGACCACTTTATTTTCTTTTCCCGGATAGTAATAAATTATACAATCATAATCCTTGATTAATTCTATCCATCTCCTTTGTCTCATGTTCAACTCTTTCTATGTGAATATATACTTTAAACTTTTGTGATCAGTATATATTTTACACTTTACCCCATACAAATGATGCCTCAAAATTTTTAAAGCGAAAACAATAGCAGGTAATTTCAAATCATGTGTAGGGTAATTTACCTCATGATATTTCAACTGTCGAGAAGCATTAGCAATTACCTGATCATTCTGCATTAGGACACAACCAAGTCCCTTCAATGATGCATCATTGTATATAACAAACTCATCATTCTTGTAAGGAAGTTCCAAAACTGGAGCATTCACCAATCTTATTTTCAATTCCTAAAAAGAATCATCACATTCTTTTGTCCAGATAAACATAACACCCTTCCGAGTTAGCTTAGTCATTGGACTAGATAACCATGTAAAATTTCTAACAAACCTTCAGTAATAGACTGCCAAACCATGGAAGCTACGAATCTCGGTTAAATTTGTGGGTTTTGGCTATTCTTCCACAAATTTTGTTTTTGCAGGATCAACAGTTATTCCATCTTTAGAAACAATGTGACCAAGGAAAGAAATTTGTTGCAACCAAAACTCACACTTGTTGAATTTTCCATACAGTTTATTTTCTTTTATGGTCTGCAAGATAACCCTTAAATGTCTTTCATGCTCTTCTTTAATTTTAGAAAACACCAAAATATCATTAATGAAAACCACCAAAAACTTATCCAAGAACTCATGGAAAGTTTTATTCATTAAGTCCATGAATACAGCAGGTGCATTGGTTAGCCCAAAAGACATTACTACAAATTCATAATGGCCATATCTTGTACGGAACGCGTTCTTCGGAATATCTTCCTCCTTTACCATCAGCTGATGGTACCACGATCTCAGGTCAATCTTTGAAAAAAACTGAGCTCCCTGGAGCTTATCAATCAAATCATCGATATGAGGAAAAGGATATTTGTTCTTAATAGTGATATTATTCAAGGCCCTATAATCAATTCAAAGTCTCATAGAACCATCTTTCTTTTTAACAAATAAATCAGGAGCACCCCAAGGTGATGATCTATGTCGAATGAAAACTTTATCTAATAAATCATGCAATTGCTCCTTCAACTCTAAAAGTTCAATTTGAGCCATTCGATAAGGGGGTTTTGAATTTTTCTTAGCATTAGGAACTAATTTAACAGTAAACTCAACTTCCCGATATGGTATTATTCTAGGAAACACATCCGAAAAAACATAAGGATACTCATTTACCACTGGCACATTATTTATCTGATCAGTTCCTTTATTTTCAATGATGTGTGCAAGGTAACATTCATTTCCAACTTTTACAAGTTTCATGGCCTTTTGATAAGTTATCAACAGTAAGGGTTCATTCTTGTACACAAAATGAAAGTCTTTCTAAAAAAAATTTCTTTAGCTCTACAGTCAATCTTATCATGGAAAATAGAGAGCCAATCCATACCCAGGATAACATCAAACTCTACTAGAGGTAAAACAATAAGGTTTGCAAGTAGGTTCTTTCCACAGATAAGGATAGGAAGATTCTTATAAATTCATTTTGCCTCAACATTTTCCCCAGGTGTTTTTACCACAAGTTCAGGAGTCAATTCTTGAGATGGTATTAACATTTTACTAGAAAAGGTTTCAGAGATGAAAGAATTTGTAGACCCCGAATCAAACAACACACTGGCAAAATCTGAATAAAAACAAAGTACCTGATACAACATCATTTGATGGCCTGACATCCGCTGAAGTAGTTGCAATGGATTTCACCACCCCTTTCTGCTTGTAGTCTAACTGCTTCCCATCACTCAAGATATTTGTCGGACACTCGTTTTTATAGTGACCCATCTCATTGCACTTATAAAATTTCACTAACTGCAAATCAAATTTGGTCTTACCATCATCCTGATCTTTTTCAATGCAATCACGAGCCTTATGTCTCATCTTACCACATTGGTAGCACTTTCCAGAATTCATAAGACATTCCCCAGCATGCCTTTTTTCACATTTATCACAAACTGGAAACTTAGTTTTCTTACCATTAGACCTTTTTGAAGAATTCTTACCTTTCTCCTGCCACCTCGGTCTCTTCTTATATTGGTTGTTATAGAACACTTGATCATCAACAAACTCCATTTCCACCTTCTCAGTACATCAAAAAAGCTTTTCATAACTTTTAAACTCACGAGAAGCTAATGCCCTTCGATATTTTGGCTTTAATCCTAAGTAAAAACGATTGATTTTACTATCAAGGTCTCGGATAAAAATTTTTATCATACCTTGCCAATCGAGTGAACCTTTCTTTATAAATAGCCACTAAGTCTTCCTCTTGCCTCAATTCCAAGAATTTCTTTTCTATCCTAAGTCGAACATCCTAGGATAATACTTCTCATGAAACATACCTTTAAATTCATCCCGGTCAAGAGCATCAATCTCATCAGCGTCCCTGATATTTTTAACCATCGACCACCACTGATCTACTTCACCCTCCAAACGGTAAATAGCAAGACAAACCTTTTGATTGTCTGAACACCCCATGACATCGAAAATATTCTCCAGTGATTTAATCCACCCTTCAGCTAGCACAGGGTCAGATGATCCTCTGAATGATGGGGGATGTTGCCTCATGAAATGTTCCACCACTGACATGTTCCTCTGCGGTTGATCTAGCTGATCTCGTGCATGGATACCACAACCATTTATCGCTTGAGTCAACTGCGCCATTACTGCAACAAACTATTCAGTTCCAATTCCGACCATCTCAGGATGCTGATTCAGAAGGTTATTTCCTTCTGTATGCCTACCTAGCACTGCTTCCATGTTTCCTCTGCGGAAAACCATTCTGAACAAACATGTCTTAGATGGAGCAACATGGTAATCTTCAAATGCTATATCATTTCAAAAAAATATTTTCAGATAAAAATTTAATAGAATTATAACTCCTGAAGATTTTTAAACAGACCTCTGATACCAACTATAAGGCCCCATCCTTAAACCTTACTTAATCATGAGTTATTACATGATTACACATTGAGGATCTTTTTGAGTTTATAGTTTTAGAGAATTAGATCCTAAAACGTGCATTATATTCCACATATAAACAAAGTGGTAACATAAAGATAGTATTCTTCTTTCCCATCAATGGAAACATATTTAAAATAAATCATGGATTCTTTCTTGACACTTCCTTGACACTATCATCATATCATGTACCTTTCCCTTGACCTGTGAAAAACATTTCAAAAAAACTTTGGATGAGCATAAAAAGCACAGTAAGGGATATAAAAATATATGGAATTGAAACATGGGTACATATTTACATAAGAATGAAATCATACTTTACCCATAAAACATAAGCACTTAAAAAAACATCAACAAATCATGAACAATCATAGAAATCCTAAGACATAAAGGTAACTTGAGGCATTCATAACATTTTTACGTAGTTAGTAACCCTCTTGGTTACGTTTGGAATACCCATCATAGTATATTTCCTAAATCTCTTCGAAGAAACCTTAATGTTTCACTCCATCGTGTTACCCAATGCATTGGAGAGCTATATCGGGCTCACCTGCCCTTAGTTTATCACGGAACCACCTGTCATCATAATAATGCCCAAGAACCTCAACATAATCATATCACATAAAACATGCATAAAGGAAACATAACATTTCCACCTTTCTATCACAAGATATCAATACAACACATTCATATAAAAACATTATGAAAACCATTTTCAATACCAAAATAAAAGAAATGTAAAACATGGTATTTATTTTTGTTTTAAAAAGAATGTATGGCTTGTATAGGAAGTCGAAACTCAAATAATGGTCACGGCGGTGGAGAAGTCGTTATTGCCGCATACGTACGACAAAAACATTCCCTTTTGTCATTTTATAAAACGCTTCATATAAAAAAGATTCCTTTTGGATAAACGTAAAAGTCAAAGGGGTTTATACACCGTATAAAATAAATTTGTGAATAAAATAAAATATTCCTCAATGAAAAGAGATTGAGACGAAGTCCCATACCCCGGGTCCGACTTGACTTGATCGTTATTTAATATCCTGAATAATAAACTTGAGTTAATTTATACTTTCTGAAGATCCTTTTTCAAGTTCATTATTCCTTTTATATCACTTATTTCCATGTCATGAACACTATGTAATTATTTAAGTTAATAACGGTCATTTTAACGATCATTGGTACTTAAGTCAAAAATAATCCCGTGATAATTACATGTTGTTCATGTATCCATTATATCCAGAAGTATAATCATGATGTATATATCATATATATCATATATATCATATATAAAAAGTATATAAATGAATTTATAATATTACATATTCATTTAGAGGTAAGAAATGAAATGCACCATTCATGGAGACGGTAAGTCATACGTACGCATGAACGCTACTTTCGTTTTTATTTCGTATTTTGTAGAATGGAATCATAATGATATAAAGTTATATTATAATTCCAGTATAATATCATATATAATATCATAGTTCCATCCTTTATACGTCCCACATATGGTATTTAATGAATCAAATCACTTTGAAGGGGGCGGTAGTCCGCACTTCCTTAAATGAAGATATCATGTTTACCCATAATGGAAACCATAAAGGTATGCCCAAAATGAAAAATAAAAAAGCTTAAGGATAACATAAACATATTATATATCACATATAAATATAGTGACATCTTAATGGCCACCTTTGAAAGTGTTAAAAGAATGTTGAACAATCATCGTTTCGGGAGGCATAAATTCGCCATCCACGGAAACAGTATGTTCTTTAACCATTAGATGTAGGTGTGTGTAAGTGTAGCTTGAAACCATATAATAACAACTTATTAGTATATTGGAGATACTGGAGTTGTTACAAAAGAAATAAATAAAATGATTTTAGGGGGTTATAGAAGCAAAATAAAACAAAAGGAGTCAAGTAAAGACATTACCTTAAAATCGGGTAACTCCCCTTGGTTTGAGCTCAAAGGCTTCCTTGTGAAGACTTATTCCCAAAATGAGGCTTAAAAGAGTAAGAGAGGAGAGTGGAGAGACAAAATGAGCAGGGTTTGTCCGAGCCAAAGGCTTTGGATGTGTGGGTAAGGAGGTAGAGGTGGGGGCCTTTTATAAGAGGAGAGGAGGGGCACTCTTGGAAAGTAAAGAAATATTACTTTATTTGAAAATGAGTTTCGGAGTTAAATGGTCCCACATTGATATAATAGGAGGATAAGGAGATAAGGGTTCGAAATCCACCGACCCAATAGGTTTTGGACATGTTTAGGTCATAGAATTTAAATTATATTTTCATTTTATTTAAATTCTTTATTAATGAGGTAATCGCTACATCATTATGATGTCATAAATACATTTATTTATTTAATGTAAAAAAATTATAAAAAAAATTCTATGATGTAGGAAATAGTTTTATCTTTCCAATGAATATTTATAGTCAAAAATCTAACTTATATAACCCCATTTAAAAATTTTTCTCGTAAAACATATTATGTTTCTGTCATTTTTACTTTTTCATTAAATAAAAAGTTATTTATGTCACTTCCCAACCAAAGTAGCTCCATGGGGTCCCCAAGTTGAACCATGGCTTTTCTTTGTCGCCCATGACATATCCAATGATGGTAGGACATGTGTAAAGCTCATCTCATACTATTAAAACATTACTTTTACCTTAAACTACACTAATTACCACTAATCACGATTAAAAACATAAAAGTTACTATTCACCAAAAAATTATTTTAATCTCATTGACCCACATTTTACTGCTTAATGAAAACCATGTATGTTGGATTTTTGAAAATCAAATCACAGAAGTGGTAAAAGTTCATTTAAATGAAAAATCAGTTTTTTTAATTACCACTTAGTGGTTTCACTATTCCTCAAAAATTGAAGTTTTTCAGAAAAATACCAAAAATTCACCCTAAGCTATATTTGATATTCCGAATTCAAAAATGAAGTCTATTTTACAAAATTCAAAACATATAAGTCACATTAACTAATTTAATAATTAATTTCCGATGTCATGATAAATAGCGTGTTTTTATGAAACAATAAGTATCAAAAGATTGACACCAGTTTAAGTCCAATTTCAAAGTGAAATTAATTCCAATGACCAATTTTCGATTAAATGGTAAAAATATATTCTAATTTAACCTTAAAACCAATTCAAAATATAATCTAATTATATAAATAAATTAGATTAAAAAGCAGTTTGGATGTAAAATGCAGTATTTTTCACTATTCATTAAAAATTGAACATTGTCAGAAAAATACCAAAAATTAACACAAAGTAAATTTTGATGTCGCAATCATAAAGAATAAGTTTATTTTGACAAACATAGTTTATAAAATTTTCAAAAGATAGATTCAAAAATGGTTTTCCATCAAAAGGAAGTAAAATAGTCTTTTAAAAATATTAGTGTATTCCATGCTTAAGATTGGATTTATTTTCATTTTAAGCCTCTAAAACACTATATAATTCATTAATAGGCATAGATAATAATATCTATTATTCATTAATTACTTGGGATGTTACAATAAACATTTTCATGATTCGGATTATAGGATAGAATTAATTTTTCATTGATTCATACATAACACAAGTCCAACAATCTCTACATGTACATATTTATTTGAGGGATCATCATCTTTATGGGCCACTAATCTCACTCCATTACTTTTGAACACCATTTCTTTGGTATCATTTTAGAATGTGGGTGGGTAAATAGCTGGATTGTACCATGTTTGTGGTTTGTATCTTGGAATGTGACATACGATCTAATGTATAAATTACCCATGAAATCATTATATTACAATTTTGATAAACATAATTAAAAAACAACAATTGATATTTAGGTGACACACATATGTTTTAAGATAGAAAAAAGAATATAAAAAATGGATTGAAAATCAAAAAAATATCCAATGAATGTGAGAGGGAGAAACAACTCATTTTATTCCAATAAAGGAAAAAATATATGACATACGTGACCCAAATAAAAAATTTAATTTTAATTGAAACAAATACCCAATAATTGTTTACGAGCATCCTACACCTTTTATTTTCTATTCTGTTCAAAAAATATATTTTGGTTCAATTCCACCATGTCTTCAAGCTCTTCTTCATTCTCTTTATGTGACTCTTAGATCTCCTTCTAAAATTTCTATCTCTAAATATCCTTATCTTTACTCATGGCCCTCATAACATGAATATCCACTCTCATGCATTCAATTTTATGCTCAAATTATTTTTTACAATCTATTTATTCTAGGATAATAATTTTTTTCTTTAGGTAATTATTCTTCTGATCTCATCAAACCCGGATAAAAAAGACATGATAATATTAAGATAAAATAATTATATTTTTATTACGTAATTTTTATATACAATGAAAATAAACCACCAACCTTATTGATTTCTTCCATTTTCATTACATGTTTATCTTTTTTTCACTTCTCTAATGTTGACCTCGTATTCTGTATAAATAGGGGAAAAACAATGAGTTAATGAAAAACATGAAAAATGAAATCATAAGTAGGCCTACGATAAAAAATATATTAAGGTGTTATATAAGATTGAAGAGGTTCTCACAAAAATGACTCATCTGCCCATCCTTGTGTCCCTATATACATTCCTGGTTAAAAAAATTGTTAAAAATATTTTTTCTTTTTAATGATTTTATATTTTAAAATACATTGAATATTTTATGTTATTGTTTTAAAATTTTAAAATAAATAATTAGATTATTTAAAGTGTAAATGACTTGGATATTTAATTTTTTATATTAAATTAATATTGTTGTATTTTAAAAATAAACAATAAATTTTATATGATTTTATATAATTCCATTCTTTTTGAAAATATTCTCCACAAAAATCATGTTTTCATGTTCATCAAGAACATTTATTTCTTGTTTAATATATTTAACTCATTTTTTTGTGAAACCTTATATATAGGAAAATATAAATTTTATTAAATCTTTTATTTTCTAAATATTATATTCAAAATAATTCATTTTTTAATGGTTTCCCATATTAAATTAAATCATATTATTTTATCAGAATTTACTCATATATATATAATCAATATACACATTAAAACAATAAGATATTAACTCTTATACTTGGGAAATATAATGTCAAATCAATTCACAATTACTAGAGTGCATTCATTAAGTAATTTTTTGTGTTATTAATAAATTCTTAATTAAAAATAAAAAACAATTTTACACAATTTAACACTTTTATTTGATTTTTGACACTTATAATATTTTTTAAATAACTTTTTTAATATTAGAACTTCATTTTATTAACTGTGTATCTTTATATATCCAAATACTTATTTAACTACTTGAATAAACAATTTATAATGTTAAAATTTTAAAATTAATTTGTAAATATAAAATGAATTTCATTTTATTTTTATTAAAATATTTATATAAATTAATTTAATTAAATCAGAATTTAGAATTTAGTTATAAATTTAGTAGTTAATTAACTCAAAATATATTCTACAAAAATATCTATAATAATATGTTATAATTTTTTGGATATTTTGGACTACACACGTGGCCCCCTAGTTCACAGATTTCCCACTCATGTTTTCAGTCCTGCATTCCATTTTTGCCACACTAAATTCACCTAGATAAAATTTATCTGCTGTTCATACACCAACTTGACCCTCTGGTTGGGTTTTTGGATGAAAATTCCCACTTTCTCGGATTTTTTTTATGTTTCCTCACTGGATTTGTGTGGTCAAACTTATTCTTTATATATATAATGTAATATTAACTATATATATATATAATAAATAAACACATATTTCTATGATATTTATTATATATATTTACAACCTAAAATTTATTAATTATATGAAAATACAAAAAAATATGAAATATAAAAATTGAAATTTTGTTATTTTATTATATTGTAATTAATATATATTTTTTATTACTAATTTAAAATATTTATATATGTATATAATTTATATTACATATATATAATATTTATTATGATTTTTATTATATATAATATTGATTATATATATTCGTAATATGAAACATATTAATTAAACAACAAATTCCATAATTAAATTTCCACTAAAAATTTCCCTATGGAATTTCCAGTTGAAATATCCAGTGTAAATTTTAATTAAAAATTTCCAATGCAAATTTAAAATGGATGTTCTCAATTCATATTTTCACACAAAATATCAATCCAAATATATTATTACATAAATAAAATATTCAATTTTTTAATTGGATTATTGAATTGATATTTTAATCCAATTAAAATTTATATTATCATAACTATATAAATAAATACATTCAAAATCATATATTTGTAATTTCCAATGAAAATTTATTAGGATAATTTTCTATGAATATTTTATTTGAGAATCTCCATTGTAAGATTATACTATAAATTTTGAGTGAAATGTTTCAAATGTATCTTTACTATACAGCATAGACCGTATAAATGTGCACTGAAAATCACACATGTGCCCCTATAATAAAATCAATATAAATCATAATATTATGCTGTTCATTTTCAGTACATATATATTTGAAATTTTCATGGAATTTGTACTTCTAAAAAATGGTGTCATTGTTTCTATAATAGATTTTACATAATATTAGTAAAACACACACTTATATATATATATTAGTATGTCTAAATTTAAACATTCAATGTAATTTTATAGTATAAATTTACACTAGAAATCTTCAGTGAATACCTACATATAAATAAATTTTTTCTAAAAATTTTCATTTAAAATTTGATGTGAAAATAAAAAATGGAAATTTTAATCTTTAATTTTTAGTTTAGATTTCCACTAAAATTATATGTCACCATATATTAATTAACAAATAAACAATACTAAATATAACTGTAAAATTATATTGTTTATTTCTAAAATAATGATCCTTAGAAAACTTCTATTTGAAATTTCTAGTACTTATTTACTACACATCATATATTATAAATTATAAATAAGAAACTTATTTTTCCAGTGTGAATTTATATTACTAACTTTAAATCTATGCGTACATGATATTTTAAAATTTATATATACAAATATGTAAATTTTCATCAAAAAATTTCAATAAAAACTTTTAATGAATATTTCAACATTCAATGATAAATGATTCCATCTATGTGTTGTTAACTCATGATGCATCATGAAAAAATGGATGTGTATAGAATGCTTGAAAACCTGTATGGTCTTTGCCATGATAGATATAGGAAGTAACAGTTTGAGATTTCAAAGGTTATCTCCTTGGAAAATATTAGAGAGGGTGCCCCAGTAGGATCTCATGTACTCAAGCTCATCGGCTACAATGATCACCTAGTGTTTTTAGGGATTAAACTCCCCTAAGAACATGGAACTACCCTCATTTTGACCACACTACCTTAGATATTCTCCAACTTTATTTTAAATTTTTAAATGAACACCATTGATATGTATTTTCCGTATCTTATAACTCTTTTTCACTAAGTATATAAGGAGTCTAAACACAAAAATACATTGGTAATTATGGAAAAAACTAAAAGGGAATGAAAAGTTCCCTAATCCAAAAGATTCGTCATTCCCTTCCCAAAAAAGAAAATCACGGGGAATGAAATGGAATAGGATGTTGTTTGTTTTGGATGTGGTAAGAAGGGACACTACAAAAATTGAATCCATCCAAACAAAAAAGGTAATGCTTCATGTGTATTTGATATCTTGTGAAATTTATCTATTTCTATTACTTGGGTATCAGATACATCTTATGGTTCTCATATATGTATTAAAAAACAAGAACATAGTAGATTTAGAATTATTGAAAAATAAGTGGAAGATCTAAAATAATCCAATGCTGTTTGTAACGCCCCGACCCCAGCTACCCGGAGCCGGTGCATTACTTCGTAACATTGGCATGATCACAAAAGATCAAGTCTCGAAAGACCGATTAGTTTAGTAGCCTTGGAAACACTAGATACATTTGTAAACGTTACATTACATCATAAAGTAAACAAACTACAATAACATGGTCTTCATAGTCCACACTCATATCCACTTCTGACAATCCCTACAGGTCATTCATAATATACTTCTTCAAATCCTGGAAAACATTAAAACATTGAAAGGGGTGAGCTCAGATGCTCAGTAAGGATAACAATATTGCGGAAGCTTTCATAAATAAACATTAACATTTAAGGCAATTTATAACTAAAACAAAAGCCTTTTAAACTTGAACTTCAACATAATATGGAAAAAGTAAAATGAGATAATTCCATTCACTTCTTCACATGGATATTCTACTGGCCGAATAATCACATGCAATATCAATAACCACTTTCATAATGATGGAATGTATAATGCCGGACATTCTGAAACATTTTGTCAAGGCCTCGGCCAAGACATCTAAAATGATTAAGGCCTCGGCCAAAACCATATATCAAAATGGGAAAGGGCCTCGGCCAATTCCACGTCTAGTTGTCTCATGAGACCTGCCGATGCATCGAGGAGATATAGCGGGCTCCACCCGTCACTTATTAAGTCCAATACATTCCTCATATGAATAGGTTTAAACATATCATAAACCATAACATAATTGTATCACATTAAACATACTTAAAGGAAACATAACATTTCCACATTTCAATCACAAGATATCAATACAAAACATTGATATAATAAAAACGCTTTCAAAACCATTTTCAATACCAAAATAAAAGAATGTTAAAACATTGTATTTATTTTTTTCTTTTTAAAAAAAGGTATGGCTTGTAAAGGAAGCCGAAACTCAAATAATGGTCACGGCGGCGGAGAAGTCGTTGTCGCTGCATAAGTACGGAAAGAAAAACATTCCCTTTTGCCGTTTAGTAAAACACTTCGTATAAAAAAGATTCCTTTTGAATAAACGTAAAAGTCAAAGGGGTTTATACACCATATAAAATAAAGTTGTGTATAAAACCAAATATGCCTCAATGAAAGGGGATTGAGACAAAGTCCTTAAAAGATCATTTTTAAAATAAAATAGATCTATTATGTGTATTCACTATAGGTACACATAAAGAAAGTAAAAATACAAAATAGGACATAATAATATCATGACATAATTTGAAAGTAAAAGATTAACCCAAAGAATGGAAGTTGGGTTAAGAAATTCCCTTACAAATAAAATAGATCTATTATGTGTATTCATTATAGGTACACATAAAGAAAGTAAAAATACAAAATATGACATAATAACATCATGACATAATTTGAAAGTAGGAGATTAACCCAAAGAATGGAAATTGGGTTTAGAAGTTCCCTTACAAAGAGAATTTTTAAAATAAAATAAATCTATTATGTGTATTCACTACAAGTACACATAAATAATGTACAAATATAGCATATGACATAATAATATCATGACATAATTTGAAAGTAGGATATTAACCCAAAGAATAGAAATTGGGTTAAGAAGTTCCCTTACCTTGTGTCCGACTTGACTCAACCGTTCTTTAACCTCCTGAATAATAAATTAGAGTTAATATATACCTTATTAAGAACCATTTTCAATTTCATTATCCTTATTATATCACTTATTACAATGATATGAACATTATGTAATTATTTAAGTTAATAACGGTCGTTTTGTCGATCTTTGGTACTTGAGTCAACAATAAGCTTCTTATAATTACAAGTTGTTTATGTGGTGAAATATCCATTATATCCAGAATTATATTAATGATTTAGATGTCATATATATCTTATATATCCAGTATATACATTCATTTATAATATTACGTAACATTTAGAGGTAAGAAATGAAATGCACCGTTCATGGAGACGGTAAGCTGTACGTACGCATGAACGCTACTTTCATTTCAATTTCATATTTAATGGAACTAAATAATAATGATATAAATGTATAATATAATTCCAGTATAATATAGTGTATAATACCATTTACTCCATCCTTTATACATCCCACATATGGCATTAACGATTCAAATCACTTTGAGGGGGCGGTAGTCCGCACTTCCTAAAATGAAATTATCGCGTTTTACCCATAATGGAAATCATAAAGTAAGCCATAAATGAGAAATACAGAAGCATAAGTAAAACATAAACACATTATATATCATATATAAATATAGTGACATCTTAATGGCCACCTTTGAAGGTGTTATATGAGTGTTGAACAATCATCGCTTCGTGAGGCAGAAATTCGCCATCCACAGAAACCGTATGTTCTTTAACCATTTGATGTAGGTGTGTGTAAGTTTAGCTCTAATCCTTCTTATAACAACATCCTAGTATATTGAGGATACTGGTGTTGTTACAAAAGAAATGAATAAAAAGAGTTTATGGGGTTGGAGAAGAAAAACAAAACAAAACAACATTATAAAAGACATTACCTCAAAATCGGGTAACTCTTTTTGATTTGAGCCAAAGGCTTCCTTGGGAAGAGTTATGCCCAAAGTGAGGCTTCTAGGAGTAAGGGAGGAATGTTGGGAGAGTATTTGGGCAGAGGTTGGCCGAGCCAAATGGCTTGAAAGTGTAAATGAAGTGGGAGAGGTGGGGGCCTTTTATAAGTGGAGAGGAGGGGCACTTTTGGAAAGATTGAAATGTTACATTATTTCAAAATGATTTTCGGATTCTAAAGGTCCCACACTTATATAATTCGAGGCTAAGGTGATAAGGGTTCGAAATATCCTCATCCAATTGGCTTTGGACAAGTGTAAGCCTTGGATTTTGCATTATCGTCCCATTTTATTTAAATCGTTAAATAATGAGGTCATCACTACATCATCATGATGTCATAAATAATTTAATTTATTTAATGTCTAAAAATTATAAAAAAAATACTATGATGTAGGAAATCGTTTTATCTTTCTAATGAATATTTATAATAAAAATGTGGACTTGTGTAACCCCACTTAAAAATTGTTTTAGTAAAACAATTTATGTTAGTGTCATTTTCACTTTAACATTAAATAAAAGGTAATTTATGTTATTTCCCAACAAAAGTGGATCCATGGGGTCCCCAAGTTAGGCCATGGCTTGTCTTGGTCGGCCATGACACAGCCAATGAGGTTGGGACATGTGTCTAGGTCATTTAATATTATTAAAGTATTATTTATACCTTAAACCACACTAATTACCACTAATCGCGATTAAAACTTAATAAGTTACTATTCACCAAAAAATTATTTTTATCCCATTGAACCACATTTTACTTCTTAATGACAACCATGTATGTCGGATTTTTGAAAATCAAATCACAGAAGTGGTAATATTTCATTTAAACGAAAAATCAGTTATTTAACAACCACTTAGTGGTTTCACTATTCATCAAAAATTGAAGTTTTTCAGAATAAGGCCAAAATTTCACCCTAAGCTATAATTGATATTCCGAATTGAAAAATGATGTCTATTTTACAAAATTCCAAACATATTAGTTGCATTAATTAATTTTATAATTAATTCCCACTGTCACAACAAATAGCGTGTTTTTAAGAAACAATTTATATCAAAAGATTGGCAATTGTTTATGTCCAATTTCAATGTTAAATTAATTCTAATGACCACCATTGGATAAAATGGTAAAAATATATTCTAATTATACTTTAAAACCATCAAATATTATAATTTATCACTATAAATTATTTTGATTAAAAAAGTTGTTTTAAGTATTTTTCACTATTTATAAAATTTTAGAAGTTCTCAGAAAAATACCAAAAATTCAACATAGGCTAATTTCGATATTACGAATACAAAAATGAAGTCCATTTTGACATATAAAATTTATAATATTTCAAAAAGAAGGTATTACTATTCATAACGGCTACTTTGATTAGTCGCGGTGTTTTAGAACTCGAAGTTGCGTACAATGCAAGCTATTGTATTACTGAATGAGAAGCGTATCGTGGAAGCTTGGGGTGTTACATTCTCCCCTCCTTCAATAAATTGCGTCCTCGCAATTTGAAATTTTTCTTGGAAAATACAAGGTTGAAAAGAGAAAATACCTTTGAGGAAAACCCACATCGAAAATAAGGTTAATAAATATATAACATTAAAAGAAAGCAAGATAAGTACAAAGGTCACCCGATATAGCCCATTATAGGATTCTATGAAAATATGGATATGGAGGAGAAACAAACCATCAAGGTCTGATGGGGAGTTATAGAAAACAGGATTAGGAGAATGTTTAACCACAAGAAAATCACAAACTTGTGATTGGTTAAACGGTCATTGAATCCCTAGTTGGAAAAGTTAACCGACAACATTTTTGTTTTAAGTTACCTTTTATAATGTTGAGGATTTTATTTAGGAGATTTACTAAGAACGTAAGGGAATATACATACTTGTTATGTATACTTTCATTCATTAATGAATTTTTACCACAAACCCATCTTTTACTCCAAATGGTAACAGAACTCAAAAATATTCTATTTATCCTAATTGTATAAGGTACCAAAGGTATACCATTTAGATTAGTAAAATTATTTTGTAATAACCAGGGACTTCCTGTAGGCTAGTGGTAGGAAATAAAGGCCTGTCGCACTTTGATTGTGGGTTCGATTCCTACAGCTTTGTCTGACGCGACGGTTTATGCCCCACCCTGCAGGTTGTCCTTTTCCTAAAACTATAGTATTATAATACTCCAAAAATAATCTTCATCAATTTTTTAACCTTAAACCATACTATCCAAAGATCAACTTAATCCACTCCAACGATTATAGTTATCCAAAATAACTCTGTCCAGACTTTCTCTAAAATGTCTCTTAATTCCAAAATCAATTTATCAGATTCCCAAAACAAAGAAAAGTTTCTCTTATTGTCACATACTAAAAATATGATTACCTTAATCATATTAAAACCTTACTGAAATCAAAAAGTACTGCAGTACAATCCTTATATAGATCACATTATTCTAATAACCAGAATATAATCCATGAGTCCAAAAGCACTAATACATTAGTTATTCTGCTTCAACTGTAGTAATAGCATAAGATTGTCCTTGATCCCTTGGCCTTTTCTGAGGTAAGTTTCCTTGACGCTTAGGACATTCATTTGCATAATGACCCATTTCTCTACAATTGTAGCATTCAACTTTGACAGCCTCTTTCCTTCCCTTGCAATCACGTGCCTGGTGACCCTTTTCTCCACATTTATAACAAACTCCCATTCCTTTTAGGCAAGTACCAGGGTGATTCTTCCCACAATTATTACATAATGGAAAATCCTTCTTTCCCTTTTTCCCTTTATCTGTCTCTTGTTCCACCGTTCTCTTCTTCTCTTGCTTTACTTTGTTGTCATAAGACTTAGAGAATTCCTTTTCTGTCTTGATAGCACACGAGACAATATCTTCGTATGATGAAAAGGATTGTGATACCAAAGCTCGACGGAGAAATGGTTTTAACCCATCAAAGAAACGATCAATCTTACTCCTTGGGTTACGTATATAATCGGCAGCATGCCTCGCTAACCTTGTAAAGTTAGCCTCATACTTTGCGACATTCTCATCCTCCTTCTGCCTCAGACTCAGAAATTGCCTTTCCATATCTGCTCGATGGTCACGAGGAAAGTATTTTTCTAAGAAAAGATCTTTGAACTCCCTCCATTCCATATTCGATACGTCATCATCTTCCTTTGTGTTTTGAATCAGCGACCACCACTGATCGGCATCTCCAGTGAGGCGGTAAACTGCCATGACAACATTCTCCCTTTCACTACTCCCCAGGGCATGGAATATTTTCTCTAAGGAATTTATCCATTGCTCAGCTACTATAGGATTTGTACTCCCATTGAAGGTTGGCGGTTGTTGCCTCATGAAACGGTCTAGCATTGATCCTCCACGTTGCGGATCAGGGTGCTCCATACGAGTAAGGTTGTTATTCATAACCTGCGTGAGTTGTCCCAGTATGGTGAGAAGCTGATCAGCACCAGTTGTATCACTAGCTCCACCATAATTATCCTGAGCAGGAGGGCAATCCCTACACGGAGTTCGTGCATTGATACAGTTTACATTCCTTCTACTAGGCGCCATTTCTAAACAATGGCATAAACTAGATTAGTTTATGAATCAAAATACATAATTCCATACTTGTAAAACACTTAACATAAATTGAACTAATTATGGATATAATCCATAATTATAAAAATGTATTCTTTGAGGAAGCATATACTCGTAACCCTTCATAGTGGTTTGTAAAGAAAATGAGAATTATCCTAAGCGTATCCCCCGGGAGTGTCGTAACCAAGAGTGCAGCAAGGCCCGTTGTCGTGCACCAGTTCCCGTTCGAGTCTAGCTCAAAGCGGTGTTTTCGGGTTTTACCCCTAGGTACATCTGTGCCAGAGCCGCCTCTACCTGCTCGTATCCAGACAGGGATGTATTGCTCGGAAAACTCATATCATCTCTATAATACCAAAATTCTAGGAAGTTCTTCTATACTAATCCTCGAAGCCTATCTTTGGGCTATGCGTTCTAATCTGAGTTTATCTACATCTAGCTTCCAAGGTTAGTACTAAACTGCCTCTGATACCAACTGTAACGCCCCGACCCCAGCTACCCGGAGCGGGTGCATTACTTCGTAACATTGGCATGATCACAAAAGATCAAGTCTCGAAAGACCGATTAGTTTAGTAGCCTTGGAAACACTAGATACATTTGTAAACGTTACATTACATCATAAAGTAAACAAACTACAATAACATGGTCTTCATAGTCCACACTCATATCCACTTCTGACAATCCCTACAGGTCATTCATAATATACTTCTTCAAATCCTGGAAAACATTAAAACATTGAAAGGGGTGAGCTCAGATGCTCAGTAAGGATAACAATATTGCGGAAGCTTTCATAAATAAACATTAACATTTAAGGCAATTTATAACTAAAACAAAAGCCTTTTAAACTTGAACTTCAACATAATATGGCAAAAGTAAAATGAGATAATGCCATTCACTTCTTCACATGGATATTCTACTGGCCGAATAATCACATACAATATCAATAACCACTTTCATAATGATGGAATGTATAATGTCGGACATTCTGAAACATTTTGTCAAGGCCTCGGCCAAGACATCTAAAATGATTAAGGCCTCGGCCAAAACCATAAATCAAAATGGGAAAGGGCCTCGGCCAATTCCACGTCTAGTTGTCTCATGAGACCTGCCGATGCATCGAGGAGCTATAGCGGGCTCCACCCGTCACTTATTAAGTCCAATACATTCCTCATATGAATAGGTTTAAACATATCATAAACCATAACATAATTGTATCACATTAAACATACTTAAAGGAAACATAACATTTCCACATTTCAATCACAAGATATCAATACAAAACATTGATATAATAAAAACGCTTTCAAAACCATTTTCAATACCAAAATAAAAGAATGTTAAAACATTGTATTTATTTTTTTCTTTTTAAAAAAAGGTATGGCTTGTAAAGGAAGCCGAAACTCAAATAATGGTCACGGCGGCGGAGAAGTCGTTGTCGCTGCATAAGTACGGAAAGAAAAACATTCCCTTTTGTCGTTTAGTAAAACACTTCGTATAAAAAAGATTCCTTTTGAATAAACGTAAAAGTCAAAGGGGTTTATACACCATATAAAATAAAGTTGTGTATAAAACCAAATATGCCTCAATGAAAGGGGATTGAGACAAAGTCCTTAAAAGATCATTTTTAAAATAAAATAGATCTATTATGTGTATTCACTATAGGTACACATAAAGAAAGTAAAAATACAAAATAGGACATAATAATATCATGACATAATTTGAAAGTAAAAGATTAACCCAAAGAATGGAAGTTGGGTTAAGAAATTCCCTTACAAATAAAATAGATCTATTATGTGTATTCATTATAGGTACACATAAAGAAAGTAAAAATACAAAATATGACATAATAACATCATGACATAATTTGAAAGTAGGAGATTAACCCAAAGAATGGAAATTGGGTTTAGAAGTTCCCTTACAAAGAGCATTTTTAAAATAAAATAAATCTATTATGTGTATTCACTACAAGTACACATAAATAATGTACAAATATAGCATATGACATAATAATATCATGACATAATTTGAAAGTAGGATATTAACCCAAAGAATAGAAATTGGGTTAAGAAGTTCCCTTACCTTGTGTCCGACTTGACTCAACCGTTCTTTAACCTCCTGAATAATAAATTAGAGTTAATATATACCTTATTAAGAACCATTTTCAATTTCATTATCCTTATTATATCACTTATTACAATGATATGAACATTATGTAATTATTTAAGTTAATAACGGTCGTTTTGTCGATCTTTGGTACTTGAGTCAACAATAAGCTTCTTATAATTACAAGTTGTTTATGTGGTGAAATATCCATTATATCCAGAATTATATTAATGATTTAGATGTCATATATATCTTATATATCCAGTATATACATTCATTTATAATATTACGTAACATTTAGAGGTAAGAAATGAAATGCACCGTTCATGGAGACGGTAAGCTGTACGTACGCATGAACGCTACTTTCATTTCAATTTCATATTTAATGGAACTAAATAATAATGATATAAATGTATAATATAATTCCAGTATAATATAGTGTATAATACCATTTACTCCATCCTTTATACATCCCACATATGGCATTAACGATTCAAATCACTTTGAGGGGGCGGTAGTCCGCACTTCCTAAAATGAAATTATCGCGTTTTACCCATAATGGAAATCATAAAGTAAGCCATAAATGAGAAATACAGAAGCATAAGTAAAACATAAACACATTATATATCATATATAAATATAGTGACATCTTAATGGCCACCTTTGAAGGTGTTATATGAGTGTTGAACAATCATCGCTTCGTGAGGCAGAAATTCGCCATCCACAGAAACCGTATGTTCTTTAACCATTTGATGTAGGTGTGTGTAAGTTTAGCTCTAATACTTCTTATAACAACATCCTAGTATATTGAGGATACTGGTGTTGTTACAAAAGAAATGAATAAAAAGAGTTTATGGGGTTGGAGAAGAAAAACAAAACAAAACAACATTATAAAAGACATTACCTCAAAATCGGGTAACTCTTTTTGATTTGAGCCAAAGGCTTCCTTGGGAAGAGTTCTGCCCAAAGTGAGGCTTCTAGGAGTAAGGGAGGAATGTTGGGAGAGTATTTGGGCAGAGGTTGGCCGAGCCAAATGGCTTGAAAGTGTAAATGAAGTGGGAGAGGTGGGGGCCTTTTATAAGTGGAGAGGAGGGGCACTTTTGGAAAGATTGAAATGTTACATTATTTCAAAATGCTTTTCGGATTCTAAAGGTCCCACACTTATATAATTCGAGGCTAAGGTGATAAGGGTTCGAAATATCCTCATCCAATTGGCTTTGGACAAGTGTAAGCCTTGGATTTTGCATTATCGTCCCATTTTATTTAAATCGTTAAATAATGAGGTCATCACTACATCATCATGATGTCATATATAATTTAATTTATTTAATGTCTAAAAATTATAAAAAAAATACTATGATGTAGGAAATCGTTTTATCTTTCTAATGAATATTTATAATCAAAATTTGGACTTGTGTAACCCCACTTAAAAATTGTTTTAGTAAAACAATTTATGTTAGTGTCATTTTCACTTTAACATTAAATAAAAGGTAATTTATGTTATTTCCCAACAAAAGTGGATCCATGGGGTCCCCAAGTTAGGCCATGGCTTGTCTTGGTCGGCCATGACACAGCCAATGAGGTTGGGACATGTGTCTAGGTCATTTAATATTATTAAAGTATTATTTATACCTTAAACCACACTAATTACCACTAATCGCGATTAAAACTTAATAAGTTACTATTCACCAAAAAATTATTTTTATCCCATTGAACCACGTTTTACTTCTTAATGACAACCATGTATGTCGGATTTTTGAAAATCAAATCACAGAAGTGGTAATATTTCATTTAAACGAAAAATCAGTTATTTAACAACCACTTAGTGGTTTCACTATTCATCAAAAATTGAAGTTTTTCAGAATAAGGCCAAAATTTCACCCTAAGCTATAATTGATATTCCGAATTGAAAAATGATGTCTATTTTACAAAATTCCAAACATATTAGTTGCATTAATTAATTTTATAATTAATTCCCGCTGTCACAACAAATAGCGTGTTTTTAAGAAACAATTTATATCAAAAGATTGGCAATTGTTTATGTCCAATTTCAATGTTAAATTAATTCTAATGACCACCATTGGATAAAATGGTAAAAATATATTCTAATTATACTTTAAAACCATAAAATATTATAATTTATCACTATAAATTATTTTGATTAAAAAGGTTGTTTTAAGTATTTTTCACTATTTATAAAATTTTAGAAGTTCTCAGAAAAATACCAAAAATTCAACATAGGCTAATTTCGATATTACGAATACAAAAATGAAGTCCATTTTGACATATAAAATTTATAATATTTCAAAAAGAAGGTATTACTATTCATAATGGCTACTTTGATTAGTCGCGGTGTTTTAGAACTCGAAGTTGCGTACAATGCAAGCTATTGTATTACTGAATGAGAAGCGTATCGTGGAAGCTCGGGGTGTTACACTGTTAAACTTATTATTTAGCTATCTGGGACTACCACCTCACATTGTCAACTGAAATGATCATAGATTTAACTGGTTATTATTTTGTCCATAGGATAATGAAAACATTATATATATTTTCATACATGATACTGATGGATTTATTTTCACATTCAAAATTTAATGTTTCTTCTATTATAAAAATATCATTTTTTATGGTAAAGAACATTCAAATAACAATATTTATTTTTTTGATTACACAAACCAAATAATGAAAATCAATAAAGAAACCTACTTTACATGACACATACTATATCCAAATATAGAATCACTGGCTAGTTTATGTAAATTAAAAGTGCTTTACTAAATTATAAAATGATGGATATTTAGATTATTCTGAACTAAAATAAATTGGTTTATATCATTTAAGTTTACAAGGTAAAATGACTGAATCCCTATTTAGTATAAATGGTCAAAGGGCCAAATTTATTTTGTAAATATTCCATACATACATGTGTGGAGCATTTCATACTTAGAAAAGGGGTGAGTACTCATTCTTTATAACCACTACTAATTATTTTTGTATATATGGATATTTATTATGAAATTTATTATATATAATATTGATTATATATATTTTTAATATTAAACATATTAATTTATCTTCAAAATCTATAGGGAAATTTCATTAACTAATTTACACTAGAACAATACAATTATACTTTGCACATAAAATTTCATTGAAAGTATATGAATACAGAAATGAAAAATATATTTTTTTAATAGAACTTTTCAATGAAAATTTCCACTACATTAATTGTATACTAATATAAAAATCTGAATAAATACATTCACAAATTTATATTTGAAATTTCTAGTGAAACTTTTCATTGAATTTTTTTTTGAAAAATATCAATAGGAATTTCCCATGTTAATTTATACTAATAATATTGAGTGAAAAAATTACAATGTAACTTTAGTACACACCATTGACCCTATAAATGTTCATTTAAAATTACACATACATCCATACCCTAATATTGATATACATCATAATATTACATTGTACGTTTCAAGTACATACATATTATAAATTCATAGTGAAAATTTAAATTTGAATGAATATTTGAAAAAAAATATGTATATGTATTATGTAATAATTATAATGTAATTTTAAAAAATAAATTTATACAATAAATTTTTAGTGAAAATATATATAAACATACATTTTCATAGAAAACCTCAGTGTAAACATTATCTAGAAATTTATGGTGAAAACTTCAACACAAATATTTCAGTGTAAACCTCCACTGAAAATTTGTCGCTCAAATATTCCCTTATCATTAAGGATAATTAAAATGTAGATATATTAATAGAAAAATAAAAAATGTAAAATTTTATCAAAAATTTACTTTAAAACATAAACTATAAACTCTTAGTGTAAAATTCAACAAGAATTTTTAGTGAAAAGTATGATTAAAATTTGAATAAATATTCAACGATTATACACTTGTGAACATTTTTATTTAATATTCATTGTCAAAATATTACCTGAATATTTACATTCATATTTCAATATGTTATATTTTTATTTTTCATTATTATTATCATATTAAAATTTATTTTTTGTTATTATTTTTTAAAATCTATTTTTAAAATATATTAATCAGAAGAGTTATTAAAAATTTAAATATTTAATTAAAATATATATAATATTTTGAAATTATATGATACCTAAAATTATATTAAAAAATATAAAAATTTCATAACATAAAATAATGTATAATATTTTTATTAATCGTTATCATTAATATTTTATAATATTAATTATTATTAAATATTTTATATTTATCTTTGTTATTACTATTTTATAATATCATATTCAATTAGTCATTTTAAATTTATAGTTTTTTTAGAAATCGATAAGAGTGAGGTGCAACATTATAGACCATCATTTCAAATTAATTAATTTTTTTTAAAAAAAACATTATTTAAATGGTTGATCAGGTCCCACATTTTTATTCATTAAAAATTCCATAGGTTTGGCACCTGAACATAGCCCTCAGATTGGTCATTTGATTTTATCCTTGTCAACTAGTTGTTTTAGGATCATTAAAAAAATTGAGAATAAAAATAAATATCCTTATCTAAAAGAAAATTTTTTTTGGGATAATTGATTTCCCACCAAACGAATGATGACATGATTGTTACATTGAAGGGATTGGTAATACGGATGTAGTGAAGTTTGTGAGTCTTAGAGAACATATAATTTCCCCACACTACTTTTTTTCTAAATAATCATTCCTAATGGGTGGGTTTTGTAGGGGCATTTAAAAGGGTGTTTTCATGGTTCATTTTTAGAGGCATTTCCAGGGGTGTCTGTAGGGGTCTTTTTTAGGGGCGTTTTTAGAATGTGTTTCTTAGAAGGTATCCATTTTATAATGGATATCATATAAAGGTTCATGAATCTTTAGCGAAATTTATATTAGAAACTCTACTATGAATTTCTTTTACAAATTCTATAGGTAATTACCACTGGTAATTTCCCCAACTAATCACCGCTGTGAATTCCCAACAGGAATTCAAATATTCCATTTATTCTATAAAATTACACCATGAATTTGTTGTTACAATTATGAGTTTAAATTTTTATTTATTTTATAATAAGTGGATTAAATTTTCAAATATATTTAAAGTGAATTTTTTTTCTAGTATATCGCTATCATATTCAAAAACAAAATGAAAATGGAAATATTGGGTTGGAATTTACATTAGGAAATTCAACTAGATATTCCCAATGCCTATTTTTAATTAAACTTCCCTTTTATTCCATATAACTAATTGATATCTAGAATGATAGTAGAAAATTATACAGCTAATTTTAAATGCAAATTCCACTACGAATTTCTCCAATGAAATCCATTATGACATTTCTACAGCCTATTCTCACTATAAATTGGTAGTTGGAATTTCCAAATAATATTTTAAAAAGATTCATAACATGTTTTTTTAATTTTAATTGATTTAAATATTCAATTTCATATATTCATTTAAAAAAATAAAATTTAATGTAATTTAAAATTTACACTTAGTGTTTATATTCATAAAAATCAGTCGAAATTTCCAAAGGGAAATTCTAATTATTTCAAACGAAATAACCCCATCAAAATAATTTCAAAAAAATATGATATGAAAGTTTTTTCACAAAAATTTTATATATCATAATGATAGTGATTTAGATGAATTTGGAATTTGTACACGATTCAGAAGACATTAATTCATTTGACCTGAATACTGTGTATAATTTGTCTAACTGATACATGAGGTATCATAAGAGTGATGACCTTACAAACACAATGTGTTTTACTAAAATTTTCATTTATAGATATGAAGATGAAAATTCATAAGAAAGAACCCCATGTGATGGAATTTAAAAAAAATAGTACATGGAGACCAATTATTATAATGGTTTTGACATTAGAATCTGAAGCCAATTCATTTTATGTTCATTAATGAGGAATTTTTGGATTCAATATACTGAAGAAGTGTGCTAACAGAATTAAAAAGTTTAAAATATTATTAAACATAAAAATTTTATAAATTTATAAAAGAAGGTTTCTGAATATTATAAAAAAATTTTGTGAATGTCAAAAATCACTGTAATGAAATAAGGACTAATTTTCCATCAAAAATAAGAGTTGTCTACAAGTCCAATTACCTATATGAGTGAAGCCAGTTTTTTGAGGATAATACCCATGATTTTCATTCTCCTGATACCATACATTTCATGAGGTCATAATAACGTATCTGTGATGCAGAAGGTGTTGAGTTTGATGTTAATTATAAATATGGTCTGAATCTTAGTGATTTGTTTTAACTGATAATAGTTATTTCAGGTGGTACATGGAGTCTTGAATATATAGAGTGGACAAAATGACTTATTTAGGGTCCTAAAGATAGAGGAAGTTGAATGTATGTGATGTTGATGGTATGTTAAAATATCTATATAATCAATTGAGGTACATACTTCATTATTATAAATAGTGAAAAAATACATGTTCATACCAATTAGAATCATTTTTTGGGATGATCCCCAAATGAAGTATGATTATGAGCGTTTTGTAGATGTCATCATGTTTGACTCTACCTTCGACATAAAAAGTATTCTTGTAATTTGTTACTGTTTTTAGTTGTAAAATATCATCAAGAGATTATAATTTTTAGTTCATCGTTATAATATGATGAGACTACATACTCATTTAGTTGATTGTTTTGTAGATTTTTTATGTTTCATTCGAGAAGAATCCAGAGACAATTTCCACACATCAAGATGTAGATACAGATAAATCTATTGGTTTGGCCATAAAAAACTATACATGGCCTATGAACTTCAAACATAATAAAAATTTGACTTAAATTATTAGGAGATGTAATGAGAGATGATGCAAAATTTAGGAAAAATTAAAAAATTGAAAGTATGGGGATGAAGAGAATTCAAAATTTCAGGCAATATGAAAACAAATCCATGTAGAATGTGGTGATAAAAATTACACATGGATAGAATATATGTACGAACTATTGAAAAAATGGAACAATTTTTTAGGAAGACTGCATTGACTTTAGGAACTCGAATCACACAATTGAGTAAGAGTTTCAATGTTGTATTAATTTATTACATAAATAATAATCTCAGTGTCTTGTAATTCATCGAACACATTGATCATGTGTTGGGGATGAATCAGTATCAATAAATGAAGGCTATATTTTATGGAAGGGAAAAGATCCCATAAAATCATTTTCAATATCATCCAATAATGGTTTAAGAAAGTCAATTATACACACAAAAATATTCAATATTTTTCAGCATGAACACCAACAACTTGGCACTTATTTCCTTAAGTATTCTAATGAAACAGTTTCCAAAAAATGTACATTGTCATAATGAAATGTTCCTGAAATGACTTTATATTTATTGTGCACCAAGATTAACCTATAATAATCTATTGTACATGTATTAAATTTGAGATTTATGGGTATTTTTGTCTTCATTCACTCAAAAATCATATAATTGTTAGATTTGTTATGCTTGAAAAATATATATATCTATAAGAGTAGGAAAATATATTCCCATGAAATCTACTTGGAAGACATAACAATTAATCATGTCGAAGAATATTTGGTCGATAGATAAGAAATTTTTTACCAACAGTTTTCTTGGATAGCGATAATGCTTGCAACAAATTCATGTGAGTTCGAACAAGGATATATGATTACGATATCAAATCTAAAAAATTACTCCATGGAATTGTAAGAATTTATAAAAAAATCCCTCAAAACGAATTCTACAAAAATATAACATGAAATGTTGAAAAAAAATCTAAATCATTATTCAAGAACATAGATAAAAGGAAATGTGGGGATAGGCTCAAACTATGTCTAGAGTAGGAAACCATACACATCAAGAAAAAGAGAAATATAAAAAATATACACAATAAAAAACATGTATGTGGTTTCTATTAGTTTATAATGTTATTAAACTACCACATTGTGTTCTATCATACATAAATGATGCTATAATGTTATTACTGGGAAGATCTAAAGAACCATCATGTAGTTGATACAGTAGTGTTCCTATCATAGATATCAAATAATGTAAATAATGTATCATAGGTTGAAAAAATTGATATTTAAACACACATTATAACACTTCATACATTTTGATATTTTAAATCTTATGAAACCCATCTATTTTATATATTTTTAGTTTTTAATATCTAAATATTGTTGTAATTTGGATGCCCCAAAGAAAAACTTTCATCTATTTAGACTTAAAATTTCCAAAACCACCTCAAATGGGATTGATAAAAGAAGTTTCAGGACCGAAAACACATGGGAATAATTTTGGAATTCAGTTGATACCCAACTTCAAATGCAGATTTCAATAAAATATCCAACTCTTTATGAAAATTAGTTTATATAAACAATTATGTGGGTGAATTTATGGTAGAAATTACCTCTATAAACTTGAACATAATGAAAGTAGAATCTTCCACTCAGATTTAAAAGGTGAATTTCCATTATAAATTTACACTGGGAATTCCCAGTTGGAATTTTTATGCACAATATGTTTCCATTAAATGAACTAATATAAATTCTAGAAAATTAAATTATAGTGTAACACCTATCATACTATCACAGATTAAATAAATATAATCATTATCAAAATGTTCATCCAGATCATCAAATAATCATTTCAACCCTATATGTACCACCAATCCAATACATGTTACCCAAATTTGAAATTTCTACATACAGTTTACACTTTAAATTTCCAAAGGAAATTCCTAGTTCAAATTTCAATGCGTTGAAGTTTTCTATCAAAGATGACAATACATACTAATAATATAAATTATTGTGACACCTATCATATTATCACATAGTATAAAAACCTTATATTTATTAAAATGTTCATCCATATTGGAAAATACAAATTTCCTCCCCTTATGTACCACCCATCCAATTGATGTAAACCAAATTGGAAACTTATGATCAATGTTTTCAGTGGTAGTTTCCACCAAAAATATCCAATGTAAAATCACAATATTAATTTCTATGCATAGACAACTTCCAAATTAATCAAAGATCATACATTTTAGAACAAAAATATATAGTACATTGTTACACGTATTTAAAAGAATAGAATACATTTGTATATTTATACAAATCAGAAAATAAATGTTTTCACTCCACAAACAAACACCCATCCAAATCATCATTGCAAATAATAGTATTTTAGTTTATTAAAAATCCATATTTTGGTTTCAGTGAATAACTTATTTAACATGATTTTATGTTATTTTCATCAACTAAATACTTCCTATACTATGAATATAACTATGATGATTTCTTTCATTGATCGTTTAATAAATAATGAACTATAAACAATCATTGTTCAGCAACATCGTTTTCTATCAAATACATTCCCATTGAAACTCCTATTTCCAAACATAACATGACATAACAAATGATGGCACCACAATCCAACATGGTGACTCCCTATTGTGAAATCCTCTAAATTATCATATCCCATTTACGTTATATCAAATTTTCAACATGAAATTTTTTTAACACTTCTTCATAACATGATTTCTATAAAGAAATCAATGTCTACTCCATCATTAATTACGTTTCATATAACATTAAACATTTTAAAATATCTTACCACATTGAAAACATATTTAATAAAAAGATTACATTATCATGTTCCTTGAATCATTTTAATGGATTTATAATATCTAAAAACAATTTCCTAAAATCTCTGACTAATAATGTCCATGAGATATTATATGAGTTTTCTGGGTAGAATAAAAACAAAGTGTTATTCACATTGGAAACTGCTACCTAGTTCAAAAAAATTCTTTTGATTTTTCATTTGATGAATAAAAAACTCCTTAGAATCAAATAACAAATGAAAAACTAATAATGTAGTCATATTTAACCATAAACATGGTGTTATGTAAAAGAAAATGTGTAAAAATATGTGATTCATTTTGTCACAAAAAAACTAGAGTCTTACAGTAACAGTGCTCAGCATGGTGGAACATCAATCAAATTATGAAATACTAGCCAATCTAAAATTCTGATATCTCTCTTCAATTATCATTGCATGCATATATGATCTATTTGGGAAAATAGAACGCAATAAAATAAAAAATAAAAAATGGTTAGATAAATGGATATAACACATATCATACATGGTGTAAAAGTCTTGTTTAATAAATCAATAATGATTTTCAAATCAATATAATATTATTTTTCAGTATATCCTTATTCTACACCATTATTGTCTAGGAAGTTCATCTATCTTATTTTTATATAGTTAAATATATCAAAAAAAATATATCCACATTAATTCAATAAAATTACCTATCCCCATATGCATCATGAAGCAATTTCATCAACCTTTTATCATGTTTTATCTTTATATTCTATTGCTTCACCCACTGAGGAATTAATTGGGATGCTTGGCATCCATTTCTAGCCCCATCTTCGTATTCACCTCATGATATATATATATATATATATATATATATATAAGGTGGCTGACACTTTGTATTCCTTATATAATGAATCACAAGCCTATCAATGAAATTTCCCTTGTTATAATTATTTCATATATTATGAATCACATAATATCACAATGAGAGTACAATGCAATCATTGTAAATGAAGAATGAATGATATAAGTGGTATTTCTATATGCTAAGAAAACTACACCAATGGAATAATAACTTGACCTTTGGAAAAGTAATGTGACCATTAGGAATAGTAATGTAGACAATAGAATTGAAACTTCACCTATGAAAGTATAAGTAACATTTGGGAATCTTATAAGTGAAAAATGATATATTTATATCTTGATATAAGTAAATAAAAGATTTAAAAATATTAAATAAAAAGTTTGTGTATTTGTAAGATATAAATATTTAATTACTATTTTATATTTAATATAATGAATGAATAGAAAATTTATTTTCATAAAATAGATTCATAAATGATTATTTTTTAAACATCTGATTATAAGACAATTTTATGATGCAATAATTATGTTTTTAAAGTGTTACAAAATCAGTTATAGTATTAAAATTTGTATTTTTCAAATACATGATGATTTTGTTTACAAATTAAATTTATCATGTTTATAAAATTATATTTATAAACACATTTAAATTTTTTAATTATATACATCCAATAATTGTTATTGTGAATTTTTGTGCTATTTTTGAAATAGATTGATTTTTGGAGAAAATTTAAATATGGAAATTTATGTTATATTTAAATTAATAGATAAATACAAAGTTCTTTGTATATTAAATTAGTTAAGAATAATTATCCTGAATTTACCATAATTATTCAATATATTTATTTATAATTATCAAACTATTCATAGTCTTGATTAAAAATAATAAGAAAATGATTAAAATAATATAAAAAATCCATCCCTTCCACTATAAATATGACCTCATATCCTCACACTTTCCTAGATTTGAGACTTATCCATTTTCTACCCAATTATCTTCCCAAGATTCTCCCCGTATCTAAGAGCCTTTGGTCTCAACAAGAGACAAAAACCAATCCAATTATGTTGGAACAAAATGAGGTGAATTCAAGAGGTGAAAATACACATTCCTTTCTTTTATTTTCTTCTCAATTTCATTTCTATTCTTATCCTTTCCTCACCTCCCATGTAAAAAATGTTATGATAACTCTATTGAATTTTATGAACTATAATTGTATTATGTAAATGGAAAATACTCCTTAAATTCTCTTCCCTTTTAGTTTTTTCATTTTATTTAAGATGAAAATATCTTTTGATATGTGACGATTTACAACATTCATGGATGACATGTTTTCATTTTTCAATTCCACCTTAAAGGCTAGTTATAAAATCATAAATATTGTTAAAAAAATTATTAAAAATATTATCATTTATAAATTTTATTGTAACTATTATATATACATGATATTATTTAATAATACAAAACTAGTTCGTGATAATCGAAAAATGACCAAAATAATCTATACAGTTATCATTAATGTTCTATTTAATTAATCATCCTCATATATAGAAACAATAATATATAAAAAAATTTAATATTATATTTGATCATTGATAACATATTATTTAAATTCTTTAGAATTATTTCCCTTTTACATGATCTTCCATATTCATATAAAAGTAAACTTATTAGGGAAACCAAGGAAAGGAACACTCTTGAATGACGAAATTTAATCTTATGACTCATACCAATTTTCAATAATGAAATTTATAAAATCATAATAAAAAAATATATCATTAACAGGGTATTAATTAATTTATTAATGAATAATAATTTTTTATATAGTACATTATGCATGTGTTCATAATACTTTCAGATATAAGGTAAGGGTTTCTTCCCGAACATCCATTTTCATTTAGGTTATGCTTTCACCCACATTACAACAAAATAATTGTTATATATTTTTATAAAATTATTATATATTATTTTAATATTCTTTAAAATAATTTATCAAGATATTTTCATCATTATTTTATGGTTAAATACATGTTTCTCAAGGTTCCATTCTCAATTCATCCCGATGTGCAATCCAAATTAATGGGAAATTCTCAATTTCTTACCTATATTTACATACCCTCCATAATCAATTATAATACACCAATATTTTTTAATATTCATTAGTTTTTTCATTTAAAATAATATTTTATCATTTATGGTTTTATAGAAACAAATATAAAAATTAAAAATTATTTTTCAAAAATAACTCTTCGTTGAAATGTAAAAAAGGGTTATTTCTCTCCAAAATAAACCGATGATTTTATTTTATTATTGAGAACTCCATGTTTGAGGGATTATACATTGAATGAGGATAATTTTATTTGTTAATATCTTAATATTTATGTATTTTATTTCCCATAAATACAAATTTTTTTATCATTTCATAATTTGAACTATATTTCACATTATTGTGCAATTCATGTTTATAGTGTAAATTTGGGTCCAGTAATTAATATGCTTATGGAATTCATTATTTTCATTATAAATTTTTTTTTTGTTATATTATTTAAAAAATCATTTGGAATATTTTTTAATGTTAGGATATATTAATAAATTCCATGATAAGATTTATATTTTTGGGCATAAATGCAGAACATTCCAGACTAAGCATAATGGGGCTTAGGCCCATAATGCAAAAATGGGGACCACAATCCAAACATACCATAGTTTTATAAAATTATCCCAATAATAGTATATTTATTGATAGATCATAATGCCCATAAAGTCATCCCACCATTTTGAGCATAACATCCAAAAGGGTAATCCTAATGGCCAGTAATTTTGACCTATATTGGAGGAATACAGGAAGAATATATTTATCTGTGATGACTATCCATTATTCATCCATGTAGAGTTTCAAATTCATGTTTCAAAATGGGGTGAATCTTGATGGTTTTCCAAGTCAACTTTGAAACATGAATTTTCCATTGATTTCTCACCATATTTTTTACTATCCTAAATTATGGGGAAGGAATTTATGGATGGGGGGTCTACCATTGGGTAATAATATTCATATATAAGGATATTTTTGTGAATTTAATTGGAATCCAATTTTTTCCTTCAATTGTAATTTTACGCAATCATTTTGTAATTGCACCGTCTTTATTTCGATGTAAGTTTTCTCCATCATTTAAGTTTTATAATAAAATATATTATTATTCTTCAGCTATTATATCCTTTTTTAACCACTTTGGTAATATTTACTTAGGTATTAAGGATATTCACGTCATATTTTAGGAAATTCTTCACAAAATGGGGGGGGTGATCGTTATTTCATGGTTTTTCTTCTTTAATCCCATTTAATTAGGGTGTTTTCCCACTTCTGTTGATAGAATAGCATCAATGGAGGATAAAATTTTATGGGTTAATTACATAGAGGTTCATGTGAGTGTATTAAATGTTATTTCAATTGATTTAATGTGATATCATTATTTTAATAATTCTGTTCACTGAATTATATTCTTTTTCATCTTTTATAACTTTAACGATGACACATTTTGGGTTTTAGTACAATAAAATTCCTTGGAGTGCACATTACTATGACCATATAAGTGAATTTGGGACTATCCCTGGAATTTTGTAGGAATTAAATTTTTTAATAATGTTTTGGAATTATCTTGTTTTTCCCATGAATCATGAATTAGTGATCTGCACTTTTAAATTAAAACAAATACATCAAATCCACCACACGAGATAACCTAGGATCAAATCATTATAATTAATTGTTTTAGACCAAGTAATTGTGGGTTTTTTTGTATTAAATCTCTATTTCTTAAATTAAAATCAACAACCTTTTTGGACACTTAATATCTAATATGTCCATACAATCATAATGTCTATAGAATTATTCTTCGGTCTTAGTGGATTAAACCCCTTCATGTACTACACAGACCTTGAAAATATATAAAAATAAAATGAATAATTAAAAATATTGATAATTATAAATAGATATGAGTTAAATATCAGAGAGGATTCATAAAAAAATTATAATGAATTGTGAGAAAGTAATTTATATATAATAATCAATAAGAATAAAAATTGAATATTTAAATATTATCAATCCAAAAATTGTATATAATTTCACTTAATAATGTTTTAATAATAATGAAAATATTTAAAATAAGAAAGATCGAGATTATTATGAATAAAAAAATGCATTCCATTGTTAAAATAAGTAGAAGTTGATTTCAAATAATATTTAATAATTAATTAATATCTAAAACCAAAATTAAATTTTCATAATTTAATGACATTTATACATAAATTGATGAAATTTAGATATAAAAAAATATGAATATTAGAATAAAATTGAATATGATTTCAGAAAAGGTAAAGGGTAAGAGAATTGTGCACAAGAAAAGAGAGTGAGTTTCTAAGAAACGTACTTGGGTACCCGTATATGGAACAATGAAATTGATTGATTTAAATAATATATAGTTTAATAAATATATTAATAATGAAAATAAGTTTCTTCACAAAAAAAATTAGAAATAATTAGTTCCTTTTGAAAATATGTTTCCTCCAAAATATTGTCTATTTGAATTTGAATACTGGGTATGGACTCATTGTTTTTATTTATCCAAATTTTTTATGGATAGATGTTATTAAAAAATCATCATTGGTGCTATATTTAGAATATTCTGTACACTGTGAAAAATTACCCACTTGTGAATCCAAAAAATAAATATTTTCATTATATAAGGACCTCTAATCAATTTTTTTAATGTTCTTCAGTTATCCCAAATCCCAAGGTTTTTTCTTTAGTAAATTCACGAGATGGTTGTGGGATACAATATTATTCACATTAGGTTATGGAATGGATATTCAATGTAGAGATGGGTTCCTCACAATTTTTATTGTTCACAATTCTATCCTCAAAGATTAAACATATGAATGCAATTGTCTATTTGATCAAAATATTGGTCAAGAAGTTATTGGGGATCAATTTTGTTATGATTTTGGAAATAGTGTACTTCCCTAAGATTGATCACTTATACCATCCTTGAGAGGGATAGAAATTTTCCCTTTTAATGTTTTTCATCCCAAAGTTTGTACATGTCATCATGATGGTGGTAATTATTAAATGACTGATCAAGGAAATTTCTTATGTGAGGAGATTCCCATTATTTATTTTAATATTTATTCCATATTTGATTTATGATATTTTACTAATGTTGATAATTAATTAGAGTATAATGAAAATCCTATTTGATGTGAATAAAAGGGAAAAGTTTAGTGAATTTTGGGTGAGAAAAGAGGGTGAGTGTTTAAGATACATACATTGTGAAACCACCAAAATATTGTGGAATTCAAAATATCTTATAAGTACAAATACATATAGATAAAATTAATACACTCACAAGGATGATGGATGATATCGGTCTTATTAAGTTACACAATATCAAAACGATTGAGACTACAAGAAAACTTTGTGAAAAAACTAACTAGAAGACATATAATTTCCCAACCATTCATCTTATCAAGGATTTTATTTTAGGAAGACCACCATAAGAAGTTAATGTAATGAAATTCAAAATTCCATAATACCAAAACACCTTCAACCGAAGGTATAATTCCCATCCAGACATCTGTTGGATGGAAAATCAAAAACGAACACAACTACAATGTCTTAACCCATACCCTCAATAGAATTTTTAAACCCATAATCAGTTCCAACCACTACCATTCTAATACCATCATCCTTGTGTCCAATATCAACAACCAATACACATACACATTCTATATCCAATACAAAAACAAATTTATCCTCCTAGGGTAAATAAATCACAAACTACTCCCCACTCTGTCCCTTTCACAATCCTTGAATAGTTGTGTAATCGAATGTAGAAAATGAACTCAAAAGTCTCATCACATTAATAATAATTACCAAAAATAAAAAATGGAAAGGCACCAAAGCCAACCCAAGATATTATATCCCCAATGATGAGGGATAATCAAGTTACACCCAAAATTATCATGAAAAACTAAATGATGTGACTATCTTATGAACTATTAGATCAATTGAAAACCTGAACAAACCATTACTACCCCATTAAAAACATCAAAATCAAAAGCAATTGTTGACAAAAATCCCTCTAATTTAGGAAAATAAAATAAAAATTTTGAATAACCAGAACCTCAAAAAAAAATCCAACAATTTTCACCCCACCCCCAATATATGAGAGGAGACTCTAAACCTGAACTGAATGAGACATTGAGGTAAATCTTCGATCAGGTTAAAATGAACCTTCAACTTCTTGATGAAATCCAAAACATTATTTCCTACTCAATTTAACATAATTACTTGTGTAATTTTAAAAGTAAACATTCCCATCAAACCAATGTTCATTTGGCTACTAATGTGAGTGCCACCATTCATGGAAACATTACCCCTAAGTTGAAAGACCCAGGATATCTATACATTAACACAGAGTTTTGAGAGTATAATGTTGTTAGATCACTTTGTTATCTATGATATGTGTGAACATTAATCTATATTCCATGTATTTCCAATTAGGGATTGAAGATCTCCAACCAATATCTATCACTTTCCAACTTTTATATCATAGTGTTCATGTTCTTAAAGGGGACTTAAAAGACATTTTGGTGAAGGTTTAAAATTTAATTTACCCTCCTGACTACATTTTCCTATAAAATAATTAAATATTCGGTCCTAGAGAGAAAACCCTAATTATCATTGATAGTCTATTGTTAAAAAAAATCAATTCATCCATCCATGTTTGGAAATGAAACCTGACAGTACTTTTGAAATATGATCCTTGATCTAAACATCCATAATGAATACACTGATATTGGGGATTATAAATGGATCCATGAGGATAATTGGATAGGTATTATTTATTGGGAGCCAGAGGAATATTGAAGAATCATTGAAGGATATCTAATTCAAGATGAGATTTATATTCTTTGTTCAAATGAGTTAAATTTGACTCCTTGGATTGAATCTCTTTCAGATGACTCCATTGATGTTTTTTCTAGATCAAAAGTCAATGATAATATTTCTGAAATCAATTATATTGAGTCAATACCCATTATTTAAATTGATCTAGAAAATGCGGGGGCTAGAAATTTAATTCAAAAGGAATGCATTATGTTAATAAAATTGGAAAAAACACTGAGTATGATGCAATGTCTAGTCATTAATTTGAATGTATTAACCAATATAATATATATTTATGTTCCTACCACCATCACTCAACTATTCATTATAAGGGTAAAATTAAACCTTTGCTACTATAATTTATTCCGTTGTTTAATCCAATCAAGATAGGGTTTTGGATGTCCTTGGAAAGCATAAGAATGCATTTGGATGGACCATTTTTGATATTCTTGGGATAGCCCCTTTATTAGAACCCATAAGATTGTTCTAGAATCTGAATTCAAACCATGTCTTCAACCATAAAAATGACTCATTCCCTATATTATTGATTTGTTTAGGAATGATATTCTTAATTTTTTGAAACTGGGTATCAGCTACTCATGTTGTAAGAGTTATTGGGTAATCCCAATTCACATTGTTCAAAAAAAATTGGAATAACTATGATTAACAATGAGGATGTAGATCTTCTCCCCACAAGAGTTAGTAGGAGATAGAGTGTGTTAATTGACAATATGAAGTTATTCTCATTCGCTAAGAAGGTTAATTTCCCCTTTCCCTTCATTGATGAAGTCCTTGGGAGAGTGGCAGGTCATCAGTTCTATTGCTTCCTAGATTGATTCTCAAAGTATATTAAAATTGGTGTATCCTTAGAATATTATGTAAAAAAACATTCAATTTCCTATTTTTAACTTTTTCCTTCTTGTACATGCCCTTTGGGTTATGTAATTCTGTTGGTACCTTCTAGTGGTGCATGATGGGATTCTTCTCAAAAATGATGTAATATTGTTTAATGGTATTTATGGAGGGCTTAACAATCATTTTTGGTACTTTTTATGGATGCATAATAAATATTTAAAGGGTTATATCAATATTTGAGGATATGAATCTCATCTTAAACACGGAAAAACTATATTTCTTGGAAAAAGAAGGAAATTTTTTGGGCCATCTGGTCTCTGTTAGTTTGATTTAAGTTGATAAAGATAAGTTTGGTATCACATGTCACCTTCAATCTCTAAAAACTATCAAGGAAGTGAGGTCCTACTTAAGAAATGTAGGTTTCTAAAGAATATTCATTAAGAATTTAAACTCAATATCCCAACTACTATGTGCTCTGATGGTGAATGATGATCCATTTATATAGGGAGAAAGCCATGATTTTTAATTATCAACATTCATGTAATCTATTATATCTCCACCTATCATGAAATCTCTCAATTGGAAACATCCATTTGAAATCATGTCTGATGAGGGTGACCTCACTATAGGAGCTTTGTTAGGAAAATGTTGTGATAAAACTCCATGTGTCATTGTTTATGCAATTAAATCATTAAATAATCCACAAATAAAATACATTGCCACTGAGAAAGAATTACATACTATTTCTTTTTCTTTAGTGAAATTTAGTACCTATCTCTTTGGATATCCCATCATTGTCTTCTCCAATCATTCAACTATAAATTTCCTTTTCCAAAAACAAGATTCTCAAGGTAGATTGATTTGGTGGGTCCTTATTTTTCAAGAGTTTTATTTAACCATTAAGGGTAAAAATGGTGTTGAAATTTATTTATATTATCACCTCTCAATGATGTAATTCAATGATAGCTCACATCACTATTCTGTGTCTGATTCACTTCCTGATGGGAACGTCTATTGTGTGGGTGATTTCCTATTATACGATAACATAGAAACCATTTGTTTTTTGGTGAAATTTCAATATTCATTGAGAACGAAACTAGTTGTAAATTAATTTCTGATATCAAACACTATGTGATTGATGGTAAATAACTCAATATGTTCTATCCTGATCATGTTATTGGGAGATGTGTTCGTGATTACGAACATGAGACCATTCATAAATTTTGTCATGAAATGTCATCTGGAGGGCACTAATTCACCCAATAAACCACTACAATGGTCCTTCAAAGTTGTATCTTTTGGTCTAACATCACTAATGATTCCTTAACATTATTCCAATCTTGTTCTTCATGTAAAATATTTGGATCTGTAACCCAAATAAATCAAATTCCCCTTACACCCATTTTTGTTTATGAAAACATTGACTATTGGGGAATTGATTTCATGGGACCCTTCCGATACATTAGGGGATATCTCTACATAGAAATAGATGTTGATTATGTATCTGAACCTTTCAAGTCCATTCCAACAAATCAAATGACCATCAGGTTGTTTTTTGATTCCTAAAAGAACACATATTTTCATGATTTGGAATTCCATGGTCTATCATTAGTGATCATGAAACCCATTTCTATAATTGTACCTTCTCATCACTGAAGTCTATATATGGGATTTCTAAAAAATATTCCACTACCTACCATCCTCAACCCAATGTTCAAGATGAGTTATAAAATAAAAAAATGGAGCAACATGTAGAAAAAAAATTGTCAACCTCCCTTGATAAGATTGGGGTAGAAAACTCTTTGATTCCATTTTGGAAGATAGTACTACATTCAAAACCATTCTATGAATGTATTAATACAGGTTGGTATATGGTAAATATTTCAATTTACAAATGTATATTTAACATTTGGACATTTGGGAAATCATACAAATGAACTTTCACATTTCTTTGTCTAAAACATAGGGTAAATTATACATTAAATAACCTGAGGAACGTAGCAAGAAGGATTATGAAAATTCAAGGATCAATAATAATAGAGTTCAATCATACCAATATATGTAACCACCAAAAATTTTGAATAAATCTTGTTTCCTAATTTTGTGTGTTATACTATTTTTCATACTCAACAAAACTGTTTCATTGGACAACATGAGTATAATTAAAATGTTACTGTTGGGTTTTTGACTATTATATGACCATCGGTCAATATGACCGTTGTGAACTAAACGTTTTGATTTTTTTCTCTAAATACAAGTAATCTTGGTTAATTAAAATAGAAATAAGATTCGATGGCCTCACCCAGTAGTCTTGGACCGATCGAAGCCCATCTAACAGAACTTGGGAAGGAGGTAGCACCACTCGGCATTGCTCTGGACCAAACCCAAGCTGAACTTCATCGTGTGAAGCTAGAACGGAATCACCTTTGCGAGAAGTTCAAAATGATAGAAATTACTACTCGTGCGATGTTGGCCGAGCCTCCCTCGAGTTCTCTCACCTTAGCACACCTTACACTTAGGTCTTATGCTGGTGTGAGAAGGGGCTATGTAAGGAGACCGTAACTGCCTTGTGTAACCCTTTGTTTTAAATAAAAATTCGGATTTCTTCTTATGATGAAGTTTATGAATTTTCAAGTGTCTAGATAAATACAGTATGCACATTTTTGATGAATTTTAGAAAAAGGATATTTTAAAAATGTTTATATAAACCTTAAGTAATTAAAAATGTGTAAAAATATTCAAAAAATGGTCTTCTACAATTATGTTTATTACGAAATTTAGAGTATAATAAGATCAACTTGATTTTTGATGAATAGTAAATTATGAATAGTGATTTTATGATTAGGGTTAGAAATTTGTCCAAATGGATTAGTAATCTCACTTAAAGAAAGTATTAATATAATCTAGGCATCTTGATTAAATAATGTGGTTCGATAAAATGGTTAAATAACGGTTTCATAAATTATTATTCAAGTATTAGTTTTTTTGGGTGAATAGTGTTTTTTAATTAATAATTAAATTAAAAATATTTAGAAAATTATTTTTATAAAATGGACTTTATTTCTGAACTCAGGGCATCGATATTATGTTATGGTAATTTGTGGGGCTTTTCCTGAAAAAAATTAATTTTCGGGTGAATAGTGTTTTTTTTTAAAATAAATTAAAAATATTTAGAAAGTTATTTTTATAAAATGGAGTTCATTTTTGAAATCATAGCATTGATATTTGGATAATGGGAAATTTTGGGATTTTTCTGAGAAAGTTGAATTTTCAGTGAATTGTAAAAATACATTTTTAGGGTTTTGGTATGTTTAATGACGTCATAATTGTGTCATGATGATGTCATGAGATATTTTAAGGGTTTTCCGGCCAAGGGTGATGAATTATTTTATTGGGGGACCCATGTGGCCTAACTCCATGGTAAATTCCATGGGAGATCACATGGTTTTGAGAAAAGCACTTGTGAGGTGTCTCTTGGCCATTAATGCCTTGTCCCCTCACTTTTCCTATAAATACCCACCCTTTCCTCCATTATTTTTCACTCCCAACACTCCCCCAACGAATTTATGGTCTTCGTACCTCCCATGGAGTCCTCCCAAGGTGCCCCCAAGCCCTCAAGGTCCAAACCTTTGGGTTCTAAGAGATACGTTTTAAGGTACGGGATCTGACCTCTCTCTTTCTTTTCAAGTAATCTCTTTTAAGTCATTTCTTTTATACTCCATGTTATTATGTTGTAGGATGTTCTTATATATTCATATTACTTCCGTTTTCATGTTCACATGATGAGATACCCCATCATTCTCTCCTCAATTCTTTTTATGAATGTGTAAGTGACGGCGTTAGGCTGCCGAATGTTTAAGGGGATTCTTTCACCCTTCTCATTCTTTTCAAAATTATACTTTCATTTCAAGTATTTAAAGTTATTTTTTTTATTATTTTGGGGTATTATATCTATATCTAACATACTGAACTCTTATTATCACATGATGAGAGACCGTATTTTATCTTTTGAAATAATTTTTTTAAAGTTTAAGTGACGTCGTTAGGCTGCCGAATTTTCATAAAAGAAATCTAATTTTTTATCTTCCTTTCATGTTCTTCATTTCAAATGGAAAATCTTACAAATTTCATTACCATGTTCATATATCCTTTTTATTCTGTCCCTCTACTATTTTATGTGTCATTTATGAAAATTTTACCCATGTCCCATCTCATTTCAATGTTTTCTAAAACCCCAAAACATAGCCATTATGCTGCAGAATTTCTGTCTCAAAATTCCTCTCTCTTTTCAGAAAATTATTTTCTATTATAAAGTGAATACTCAAAACTCTTATTTCTACAATGGTATTCACCTATATATAAAAATGTTCTATTTTAAACTCTGGAATTTACATGCATGATACCCGCTCTCCCCTTCTGTGGGTTTTATAGTGACGTAAAGATCATGTCTTTAAAGCAGTTTTTAAAACGTTATGATTACGAAATGAATCCCATTTATTTTGTGTATATGGGTTATTTATGAAATGTATGATGATGATATATGTGGATCAGATGATAATAATGTCAAATTTAAGGGTGTGCCCTGATAGTGCTCCAATGCATTGGGTAATGATGTAACCACTAGAGATTGCAATTTTCACAATATCTTGGTGAATAACCTTGGCAATTTTCAAATGACACATTGGGGATAGACCTTGGTGATATTTTCATGATTTTCTATGTTAAATTATTTAGCCACATCTTCAAGTTATGAAAAATGTTATTTTTATTATGATATATCTCATTATTTATTTCTCATGCCTTAATGTTCTTATCATGACCTTATTGAAGTATCTCAAGTTCACATGTAAAATGTTTCTCTTGTTTCCCTTACTGGGCCTTCTACTCACCCTTTCTTCTGATTTATGTCCCCATGTTATGAGATGTAGTAATGAAACTAGGATGATCATAAGGATAAGCCTTTCAAGTGTTTAAGAAGAATTTTTTTTTGTTTCATGTATTAAATCCCTGGTTTCCAAGACACTAAACCATATAGATCCTCAGTTTTGTATAATGTAATGAATGTTTATGTGACCAAAAAAGTGGGATGATATAGTTGGTATCAAATGATGATTTAGTTATTTGTGGAAATTAGGATATGAAAACATTAGGAAGAAGCCTATAGAAAAATTTATGTATAGGGAATCTTCCTGGTATTTTGGTGAGTATTGAGTAATGGGTTGCCAAGAAAATATATCCCTGTCTGGATACGAGCAGGTAGAAGGTGGCTTTGGAACAGATGTACATAGGGGTAAAACCCGAAAACACCGCTTTGAGGTAGACTGAAACGGGAACTGGTACACGAAAACAGGCCTTGCTGTACTCTTGGTTACGACACTCCAGGAGGATATGCTTTGGTAAAATCATAAGCTTAGTGTAAACCATTTTTAAAGGAACAAAGATAAAATAAAATAAAGATTCACATAAGAATATATGATCATGAATAACCTAGATGGGAACCTAGTGGATCAATAGTTAGGGTATACTTTTCTTCTACAAGTTATCATTATATGCTTTAAGTTCCTTTTCATGATTATTAGATATGTATTTAAGCCCCTAATTATACTTTCTCTACTTAGTTAATGGAGGGAAATGGAAGAACATGTCCCAACAACAAATGTGATAGGAAATGCGATGCTTTCTGTATTAATATGACAGAGATGATTAGGGTATTAAAAGATTATTATTATTTTGGATGAAGTTCAATATTTTGGGGACCCTATTTGATCAAGGTAAATAGATTACTATGGTATTTTCATTGAGGATTAATTTTAACTTATATTTTGAAGAATCAATGAATTTAAGGTGGACTTATAGTAATTTAGGTTACTTATGGGAATGATTAACCTATCCTGAATAAAATATATTTAGGTTAGCTACTTTTTATATATGATGTTAGGAGTGGTTGATGTTGTTTGGAGATAAACAATGAAGTTTGTTTTGGAAGACTATGTTGTCAAATCCTTCTTGTATTTGGGTTTTAATCTTAGTTTGGTTTATTTTTAGGAATTTTTAGGACTGTTATTTATGGAATGGTCTATGATGAACTTTTGGTTGTACCATGGAAGTTTTACAATTTAAAAGTAGTTTCCATTCCGATGGGATTCTTTCTTTTTGAAGAGTTGTTTTACCTTAACCTTTCCGTTTTTGGGAAAATTTTTAAAGATAGAATAAATAGTTAGTTAATCTTTTTTGGATTATGTGATTCTCTAGAATATGATTCTTTTGCTTTTTATGAGACCAAGTGTTTTTTAATTCATATCATTTGGAGAAAAGATTGAAAATCTCGTTGAAGGTAGGTATATTTTCTAATGTTTTGGTTCTAAGTAGTAAAGGAATTCCTCAAAACTATGAAAAGGAACATAAAACAAAAACATTGTCAGTTAACGTTTCCTACTGGGTAATTAAAGACCATTTATACACATCATAAGTTTGTGATTTTATTATTGTTAACTTTCTCCTAATCATGTTATCTATCACTCCCCCTCAGAACATGACCCTTTTTTTCTTCCATATCCATGTTTTCCTACAAGGAATCCTAGAATGGGTTAACTCGGGTGACCATTGTACTTCCTTTTCTATATTTTAATGTAATAGTGTTACTGACTCTTTTTTCAATGTGGGACTTTCAATGAAATTTCAAAACCCAGTTTTAAAAATTGCGAGGACGCAATTTCTTAAGGGAAGAAGATTGTAACGACCCAAAATTTTGAATAAATCTTGTTTCCTAATTTTGTGTGTTATTTTATTTTTCATACTCAACAAAACTGTTTAATTGGATAACATGAGTATAATTAAAATGATACTATTGGGTTTTTGACTGTTATATGACCATTGGTCAATATGACCACTATGAACTAAACGTTTTGATTTTTGTCTCTAAATACAAGTAATCTTGGTTAATTAATATAGAAAGAAGATTTGATGGCCTCACCCAGTAGTCATGGACCGATCGAAGCCCATCTAACAGAACTTGGGAAGGAGGTAGCACCACTGGGCTTTTCACTAGACCAAACCCAAGCTGAACTTTATCGTGTGAAGCTAGAACGGAATCGCCTTCGCGAGTAGTTAAAACTAATACAAATTAATACTCGTGTGATGTTGTCCGAGCCTCCCTCAGATTCTTTCACCTTATCACACCTTAAACTTAGGACCTATGATGTTGTGATAAGGGGCTATGTAAGGAGACCATAACTGCCTTGTGTAACCCTCTATTTTAAATAAAAATTTTGATTCCTTCTTATGATGAAGATTATGAATTTTCAAGTGTCCGGATAAATATAGTATGCATATTTTTTATGAATTTTAGAAAAAGAATATTTTAAAAATGTTTATGTAAACCTTAAATAATTGAAATTGTGTAATGATATTCAAAAAATGGTCTTCTACAATTATGTTCAGTACAAATTTTAGAGTCTAATAAGATCATCATGATTTTTGATGAATAGTAAATTATGAATAGTGATTTTATGATTAGGATTAGTAATGTGTCCAAATAGATTAGTAATCTCACTTCAAGAAAGTATTAATCTAATCTAGGCACCTTGATTAAGTAATGTGATTCAATAAAATGGTTAAATAACGGTTTCATAAATTGTTATTCATGTATTAGTTTTTTCAGGTGAATAGTGTTTTTTAATTAAAAATTAAATTAAAAATATATAGAAAATTATTTTTATAATATGGAATTTATTTTTGAACTCAGAGCATCGATATTATGTTATGGTAATTTTTGGGGCTTCTTTTGAAAAATATGAATTTTCGGTGAATAGTGTTTTTATTTAAAAAATAAATAAAAAATATTTAGAAAGTTATTTTTATAAAATGGAGTTCATTTTTGAAATCAGACCATTGATATTTGGTTAATGTAAAATTTTGGGATTTTTCTGAGAAAGTTGATTTTTTAGTGAATAGTAAAAATACAGTTTTAGGGTTTCAGTATGTTTAATGACATCATAACTATGTCATGATGATGTAATGAGATATGTTAAGGGTTTTCTGGACAAAGGTGATGAATTATTGTATTGGGGGCCCCATGTTTCCTAACTCCATCGTAAATTCCATGGGAGAGCACATGGTTTTGAGAAAAGCACTTGTGAGGTGTCACTAAGCCATTAATGTCTTGTCCCCTCACTTTCCCTATAAATACCCACACTTTCCTCATTTAGTTTTCACTTCCAACTCTCCCCCAATTATTTTCTGGTCTTCTTACCTCCCAAAGAGTCCTCCCAAGGTCCCTCAAGCCCTCAAGGTCCAAACCTTTGAGTTTTAAGAGTTACGTTTTAAGGTAAGGGATCTGACCTCTCTCTTTCTTTTCAAGTAATCTATTCTAAGTCATTTCTTTTATACTCCATGTTATTATGTTGGAGGATGTTATTCTATATTAATATTACCTCCCTTTTCTTGTTAACATGATGATAGACCCCATCTTTCTCTCATCAATTCTTTTCAATAATGGTTAATTGACGTCGTAAGGCTGTCGGATTTTTAAGGAGATTCTTTCACCCTTCTCATTCTTTTCAAAATTCTACATTCATGTCAAGTCATTAAAGTTATTTTTTTATTATGTTGGGGTATTATATATATATCTATCATACTTAACTATTATGTTTAGATGATTAGAGACCCTATTTTATCTTTTCAAATCATTTTTTTAAAGTTTAAGTGACACTGTTAGGCTGCCGAATTTTCATAAGAGAAATCTTATTTTTGTCTTCCTTTCACGTTCTTCATTTCATATGGTAAATCTTTCAAATTTAATTACCATGTTCAAATATACTTATTATTTTGTCCCTATACTATTTTATGGGTCATTTATGAATGTTTGACCCATGTCCCCTCTCCTTTCAATGTTTTCTAAAACCCTGAAACATAGTCGTTATGCTGCAGACTTTTCGTCTCAAAATGCCACTCTCTTTTCCCAAAATTATCTTATGTTATAAAGTGAACACTCAAATATCTTATTTTTACAAGGGTATTCACCTGTATATCAAAATGTTCTATTTTAAATTTTTTTATTTACATACGTGAGACCCCCTCTCCCCTTCCGTGGGTTTTAACGTGACGTAAAGATCATATCTTTAAAGAAGTTTTTAAAACGATATGATTATGAAATGAATCCCATTTAATTTATGCTATATGGGTTATTTATGAAATTTTTTATGATGATATATGTGGATCACATGATAATAAATTCAAATATAAGGTGCGCCCTGATAGCGCTCTAATGCATTGGGTAATGATGTAACCACTAGATATTACAATTTTCACGATATCTTATTGAATGACCTTGGTAATTATCAAATGACACCTTGGGGATGGTCTTTGGTGATATGTTCATGATTTTCTATGTTTAATTATGTATCCACATCTTCAAGTTATGAAAAAATTTATTCTTATTTTGATATATATCTCATGATTTCTTTCTCATGCCTTAAAGTTCTTTTCATGACCTTATTGAAGTATCTCAAGTTCACATGTAAAATTTTTCTCTTTTTTCCCTTAATGGGCCTTCTTCTCACCCTTTCGTTTAATTTATGTTCCCAGGTTATGAGATGCAGTAATGAACCTAGGATGAACATAACGAGAAGCCTTTCAAGTGTTTAAGAAGAATGTTTTTTTTGTTTCATTTATTAAGTTCTTGGTTTCCAATATACTAAACCTCAAAGATCCATAGTTTTATATAATGTAATGAAAGTTTATGTGACAAAAAAGGTGGGATGCTATAATATAGGAATCTCATATTCAAACATTTTAAACCAAGAAAATTTGTGTTCTTGTATAGTTCCAAACATCATTTACACCATGGAAAGTTACGGTCGAGATAGTCAATTCCATACATAGTGAATCATATGTATCCCTATGGAGCACTAGAGAATCATGACAGTAGCAGTGGTCAGATCGTTAATGTAAATGGATATATGTTAAAACAATTATATGAAAAATTAAATAAAAAATAATCATCTGAGTTGTTGACTGATCTAACCTATGATCCAAAAAATTGATAAATTTATGTTCCATGTCAAGCTAATAAAATTAAACAATGTACTTTCCAAGAAGAAACCAATATTTTACCTATCTATTGACTCATTGATTGGAATTTCAAAATAAAAAAGGACTATTCTTTTGTTTCATTTTTTATTTCTTGATTAATGAATACCCTTGGGGTTTCCAATGTGATCTAATATTACTTGTGTCAGATATTTTGAAGCTAAATCATTTTCTTATTTATAAATGAAACACATGCCTTGCAGAATAAAATCATACATTCAATGATCCCTAAGGAATCCATTAGTTACATGAAGCCAATGTGATCAACTAATTATTCATGGTCCTAAAATTTAAACCAGGAGATTTTGATCTATGAGTCAATTTGAAATCACATTATTCACCTCCTTCAAAATTCTGAACTCTCTCTTCTATTCTCTTTCAAAAATAAGGGTAGTGACATTCTAAGATGGGGGTGTGAAAATAATATATTTTATAAATAAAAACAATATTAATTTGTTATTTTAAATCTGTTAATGTACATTTGGAATCCCGAAAACATAATGTACAACAAATTTGAATGCCTTGATTATGACTTTAATATATATTTAATTGCATGATAATAGTTTTCAGAATTTTTTGTTTTCTAATGTGACATTTCATCATTTAAATTTTCATATTCTAGATCAAAATTTCTCAATGTGGGACCATCAAATCTTGGGTGTATGTTTTATTTCTTGGGACCCTATCATCAAAACATTTGGTTTGGGGCCACTTTTAGTTTATTTTTATTATCCTACAAAAAATTGAAAACAACACATAGAGAATTGTTTTGTCTAAATTTATGGTGTCTATCACTTGGGAACCATGACTCTATAGTTGTCTTTCCCAGACTTTGTACTTAACTATCTATTATAGATCATGAAAATGGTAAATTTTTTGGCATCTGACACATGAGTATCGTGAATCATTTTATATCTATATTTGTTTAAATAAACTGAAAAAAAACAAAAAAATGGAAAATAATATTAAGGATAAATGTTATTCCCACCCAGTGCTTCAATTTTACCACCTTGAACAATATAATGGGGCCTGTTTCTTTTGAGATACACAACACATCATAATGCTTAATTGAAATTCGATTAAATGTTGAAATGAATTCGAACAAAAGAAAGGTCTTGGGTTATTATATTCTTGTTTATCTAGCTTTTATGAAATTATAGGATTCGTGATTGTTTGGTATGATGTGTTTTTGTTATCATTTTATATTAAAATTTTCTTTCGAAAAAGGGAATTAATTATCTTTTTTTAGGAATTTGTTTCTCAGGAAAAGAAAAACCCATGTTTTGGGGTCTGATTTTACACTAAAAGAGAAAATATTAATTTTTTATACTTTAAAATTGATGTAGTTTAAGTCCTTAAGCACCAATTTTAGTGCATTTTATTAATTGATCTCTATTTCACATCACAAGTTCAATTAATGTTAAAAGTGAAAATTTGGGCCCAATCAATCAGCAATTTGTGAAAATAATTATATTAATATTTTAATTTCATATTTTGGAATATTATTTAACAAATTTGTTGGAATGTTTTTTATTATAGGATTTCAAGATGAATACCAACAGAAGATGGACATTTTTCGGCGTGAATACAGAAATATATAGACTAAGCATAATGGAAATTAGGGACATCAAACAGAAGATGGAGCCCACAATTCATTCCCAATGAAGATAAAATTATAACTGCAGAAATATAAAATTATTGATATCTATTCATTCAACTATTTCCTGGGCTATTTCATAAGTTTTTATGATGATCCAGGTGGTAAAAAATGAAAATTATATTTATGGCCGAACCTGAATGCCAAAGAAGTCAGCCCATCATTTTGATCATAAATCTCAAATAGATGTTACAATTTTCATGAAATATTCAAAAAAAATTAGGATTCCTAGAAGAAGATATTATTATTCTAATACACCTTCATATTATGAATTATTATTTTAGAAATTTAAACATAAATAGGGGATCAATCTGGATGAATTTTCTAATCATCTTTGAAACATCCAATTTTTTTTTGATTTCCCACCATCATTTACAGACTCATAACTTATGAGGATGGAATTTATTAATGGGGGATCTACCTTATTCTCTTTATATATATATATGAATCTGGTGGGGAAGGGATTAATTCATCCATGTTTTCAGTTTCAATTGTATTGTTACAATATGATTCTATATTAACTCACATTCTTTTCACATGTATGTCATTTGAATCACTAATTTTTTTTTAATAAAACAGATTATTATTCTATTATCAACATATTTAAAATATCACATATATACCACTGAATCATTGTGTGAACTTATTCACCCCATCACTTTTTAATTTCTTCCCACAACAGTGGAGTGATTTTTATTTCATTGTTTTTCTTCTTCAATTCCACCCTCATGAGTCTACTACATGATTATATTATTATAATAGAATATATTTCATTATAAAATTGTAATGGGTTGAACCAAGGTATTATCAGGAGAATTTGTTTGATATTATTTCTCATTTCAATAATTATTAATCAATTCACTTTTTATGATTTTCGTTTAATGGTGTACCTTCTCCTTTAAACTTTCCAATTTTATGTATACACATCAAGTTTGATAAAATGATAATTTAACTTAGATTTATCATAAATATGATCCTAAAAGTGTATAGGTTATTTTCCTTATGATATTGAAAACTCAAAATTGGTGAGTTCAAAGAAGAAGGTACATCAATGAATAAAAATGTCAAAATAGAATTGATTAAAAAATATTAACATGTGAAATAATGTCAAATACATACCATTGACACTAACTTGGATCAAACCATTATATTTTTACCCTTACATTTGATCTATTATATCAATTCATGTGGATAGTAGACCCATGAGGGTGGAATTGAATTAAAAAAATTAAATAACGATCACTCGACCATTGTGTGATGAAATTCACAAGTGACCGGTGGAATAAGATCAAAAATTGATTCAATGGTAACAATGTGATGTTGAAAAAAATATATGAATATAATAATAATAAAATTTTAAAAATAATTTGTGATTGTAATGACTTGTATATAAAAATGAAATGTATTAATGAAAAATCAAGGCGTTAAAATACAAATGAATGTAAAAAACATGGATTCCTCAATACCATCACAGGTAGCTCCTTATATTTAAATAATATGACTCTATGGTCAATCCAACATCAATACATTCCTTCCCCATAAATTATTTGATTAAAAATGATTGTGAGAAATCAAAGGAAATTGGATGTATCCTAGATGACTAGAAAATTCTACCTAATTATTCCAGCTTTTTAATGTGTGTATTTGTAACATAAGATGGTATTTTATTGAAGGGTATTATAACATAAATATCCTATAACACGTTTCTTAGAAAATATGACAAATTTTCATGTAAATTGTATCATCGTTTTCATAGTTATGCTCGAAATGGTGGGATGAATTTATGGGCTTTCAGATCTGGCCAAAAATTTAATCTTCATCTTTAACCACCTAGATAATCATGATAAATTCATAAATAGAGCTAAACATAATTGAATTTATTGATATAGTTAAAATATTAACTTTATTGAGAATAAATGTGGTCCCCACATTTTTTTGATGAGCCTATGGTCCATTATGCTTTGTTCAGAAATGTCTGTATTCATGCCAAATAAATTCCCATCTTCTGTTAGGTTTCTTCCATTTTTCCTAAAATAAAAAAATTCCAAATAAATATGTTAAATCATATCACGAAATATCAACTTATAATAATGAATATTATTATTTCTAAAAATATATGATTTATTTTGACCAAATTTTACCTCTAAACATTTATTGATCTTGTGATGATATATGTTGTTCAATTAATAAAATGCACTAAAATTGGTTTTTATGGACTTGAAAAAAATGAATATTAAAATATAAATAATTAATATTCTCCTATTTTAGTGGCTAATTACACCCCTAAACATATGTTTTTTTAGTCTTGAGAAACAAATTCCTCAAAAAATAAAAAATCTTTCCCTTTTTCAAAACAAATATTAACATACAATGATCACCAAAGGACATCATGCCACAAAATCATGAAACATATAAAAATAATTTAACAAAAGAAATTTTGCATGAATATACCATTCTCAAGACCATTCTTTTGTTCAAAATCATTTCAATATTTCATACTATTTCAGTTAAGCATGGTTATGTGTGGTGCATCTCAAAAGACATGGGACCCATTTTCATGTTCATGGGTAAACAAATAGAAGTGAGGTATGGGAATCACATTAAACATTAAGATGAGAATCCTTTTTTAACCAAAATAGATTTTGAATGACCATCTTTGGTTAAGACAACTATGGAGTTAGAATCCCCAAGTTTAAGATAACACACATTTTTACAATTTCATGATCTATAATAGAGATGTAAGTCCATACTCTATGAAAGAAAAATATTGATTCATGATCTAAATGTGCCAAACACCATATAATTTAAAAATAAATTCTCTATGAGGATTTTTAATTTTTTTGTATACTGATATTAAACTAAACGTGCCCCCAGACACCATTATATGATTAAAGGGACCAATTAACTAAAATTTTCACCTAAGTTCCAAGGGATGTGCATTATGGAAATTTGATTAAGGGGATGAAAATTTAAATGTTAAAAACACACATCAGACATCCTCACTTTACTAAAAAATGATCATGAACTTAATCATGAATATAAATATTAATTAAGCCAATAAAAACCATTTTACATTCAGTTTTCAGGATTTCAAATATACATTAACACTTGAAAGAATATTGAATTGAATTTATTTATAAAATATCAGATCTTTACAACCCCCATCATTGAATTAAACTACCCTCATTTTTGAAAGATAATAGTTGAGAGATTTTAGAATTTGGAATAAAAAGAGGAATAATGTGATTGAAAATGAATTGATGGAACAAAACCACCTAGTTTAAATTAAATGGTCCTCAAAAAGTTGTTGATTTCATTGTCTTCGTGTCACTAATGGAATCCTTTGGGATGGTTGAAGGGAGTTGTGAATTCTGGAAGGTATTCATTTCATTTGAAAAAACTATAATTCATCATCTTCGAAATTTCTCAAACAAGAATCATTCGATAACATTTGAAACACCATGGGGGTTCTGTAAATGCAAAAAAAAGTAATAGAAAAGTAAAAAAAGGTACCTGATTATTTTGAAATTCCAAACTCTTAGTCACTAGATTGATAAGATCCAGATTTCATCCAGGAATGAACTTTGGTTAATGTCATTAGAACGACATGGACACTAAATCTTACAAAAATAAATGGTTCATAGGTTTACTCAGTTTTCTCCTCCTATGTTTCTTATTTATTGAATGTTTCAATGAATGGTTTAAAACTATGGCCAATGACATTGAAGATATTTCAAATGGTGGGGTCCTAAATCTATAATAATATATGCTGGTACATATGATGAACAATGCAAGGAACTTCCCATCTCGACCTTAATCTTTATAAGTGTAAATGATTTTTTGAACTATACAAGATCACAAATTGAATGACTCCTCATATATTAATCATGTTTTAATGATCAGAATTCCTATTCGGTCTATAAATCATGTTAACAATATGTAACTTATCTTAAATCAGGTGTATTATTGTTTAGTATTATTATGCTTTAAGTAAATCCATTCCAGATATTAATGTCTATATATTTCCTTCAATTATGTTATAATATCTTTGATTTAGTTATATAATAATTTACATGACAAATAATTAAGTCTAATATTTTCTATGATCATCATTGCTTATGTATGAATATAGTTTGTTTGGCTAAGACTAATACACTGTGAGTTCTCCACAGGTTAAGTCTTTCTAGAAATGAACAAGCATACACCATAATTATGAGACACCATGAACAATGAGACACCGTGAACATCCAGACACCGTGAACATCCAGGCACCGTGAACAACGAGAAATCATGACATCCAAACACCGCGATGAGTGAGACACTGTGAACATCCAGAAACTGTGAACAATGAGACACTATGACATCCAGACAATGTAAATAGTGAGACACCATGAACATCCATACACAGTGAACAATGAGACATCATGATATCCGGATACTATAAACATTGAGACATTGTGACATCCAGACACCGTGAACAATGAGACACTATGATATCCAGACACCATGACAATGAGACACCATGAACAAGCAAACACTATGACCACTAGACACCATGTCTAATTTAGACACTTTGAAGGAGACACCGTGTTCATGACATATCGTTACACCTTTTTCTAATCTATTTTGTTGTTATTGATTTAATCTCTAACGATCATATTTGATGATTTAAATGAACTAACATAATTAATGGTTTTTTGAAGACATTTCACCAAACAGTAAGAGGTATGAGGTGTAGAATCCAAGAAATATATCTGCTCCAAAACCTACACTCCAAGATAAAAGAGTAGTGAGGACCATAAGAAAAACAGAGACATAATAGAACTCACATGAAATAGAAACAAGCAGGAATGAGCACAAAACCGAAAAAACAAACTTATAGCATTTTTGAATAAAGGATTATAACATGCAAATCATCACTGCTGAAGAACACACAAAGCATGCATGAATCATATAATCGAGTACATCTTCGCTCAATCAAATACCACAAACAACCCATGCCATATTTTTTGTCTTGCAACACTCTGTTTTCCATACGAGGACTCAGTTTCTACATCTTCATCATTCCAGAAGACCAGAGAAACAAATACTAACACTCAGAGCACTTCTAAACCTATCTCAATATTTCTTCTTTGTTGTGTATCATTTTTATTATCATTCATGCCGAGTATGTATCTATATAAAAACACAATCGATCTCCTGCATTAAACTGAAGGATAGAATAAATCCATACTCAACCATCTTTTTACACATGTATATACCCAAAGATTGTTGTGGAGGTGGTCCATGTGTGACCTAGTTGTTTGTACCCATGATGAACCGTGGAAGAGGTCTCTATGTGACTTTGATATTCTTATGTACTTTTGATTTCCCTGATCCAGGTTATGGATCATGTTAATTTATATAAACTACATAGTGGCAGGTGATCACCATGTGGAGTGGTTTAGGTCTCGGCTAGAGACTGAACCACTTATTTTATATCCATTTTTCAATTTATTATAGTTTTCTTTGTTTTGTTGTGTAAATTTAGAATACACTAAATTCACATTGATAATTAATCTTAGAAAGAATTAATCTTGGTATTTCCTTAGTAGAATAGCTTCAAATGTAAATTGATGAGGCCCCACTCCCCCGGTCGGACTCTCGCTCTCTGTGTCACCCTCTCCTAGGGTTTCTGGTGTCATTCATCATCATCGAGCGCTCCTGGTTATGTAGATGCTGGCTTCCTTTTTCATAACCCTCTTTTGGTGGCAATGCCCCTTTCCTCTCCAAACATGAGATTTCTCTCATGCCTTTCTCTTCATTTTTTAAGGCTTCTCACTTGTGACGCATTTCTCTTCGAGGGTTTGTTTCAGTTTCTTTCGCTTGAGGTTTTAGGGCTTTGTCCCATTAATGTTTTGGGTTATATTCATGTTGTTGTTCCTTCTTCATTTATGGGGTTCCATTTCATCTCTATTTTTCCTTTTTGATTTGCCTTCTCTCTTCCCGTTTCCTCCTCTGATGTAGCCTCATGCTCTTGATTTTGGTTATACCTTTCTGTTTCTCCTTAGATCTGGACTTGCGCCACGGAATTCTAGGGTTCTCTACATTCTTGCCATCTTCTTCCATGATATCTACAGCTTTTGTGGGTTCCCATTTTTAGAACTATTACTTTTCCATGAAATGGAGCTTCGGTGTGTTGTTGAACGGTGTTCATTTTTCGATGGTCGCCCGTGGAGAGTAGTGTTTGTCATGTTCCATGATGATTTTGACGACTCCTCACTTCTGATATGATGAATCAAATTTGTTAAATATGGGTTTAGGTGTTGTGGTCATTGATTCTAATATTATGGTTCAATGATGGGTTTTTAGGACGAGGATGGAAATCCTGTAAAAGGTTGTGGCCTGATGATTGAGGATCTGTCTTCTCAAATTCTGCCATGGTTTCCTGTTCCAAGGCTCCACTCCAGGTCGGTCTGGTGTGGTGGTCCTCTTGGAGGCTTTGGGAGGTGCAGTTTGTGCTGTCACCCATGGTCCAGGAGGCACAACCTGTGTTAGACACTCTCCATCCATTTGATTATTTATTATTCTGTGATAGGTGTTCTACAGTTTGATGTCTTCACAAGCCAGATGTTCAGGGGACAAGTTCAGGCGAGAGAGGTGTCTGTTTTTTTGGTCTCAGTTCAGGGATGCATGTGATTCATAATTTTGAATTTTGAAATTCAAATCCTGATTGACAGTTGTATTTTGAATTCTGCTCCGACTGGTTGATTATTTCTGTGTTTTTTATTTGTAAATCATTCCCATTCATCCATAAAGATGGTTTTTTAAAAAAAGTGATTTGGATGTTTCAAAAGTAATATTAATAACTGTTTTTAAGATTATTGAGATGTAATCAATATTATAAGATGTTATTTAACCAGAACAACTTTTATAATAGTATAAACTTGATTAACTGGGATGTATGTATCTTTTGTGGAAACATTTTAAGAATACCATTTATTAACCAAAATTTTTTATAGATACACAATTAACCCCACCCCTCTTAAGTAATATTCTCCGACAAACATTTGGTATCAAAGTTTGTTTATTAGGACTTTTTTTAACCTTAAGAAACTGTAATTGTTATTGTACTTTAGCGATCTATTAATTTATATTAATTATAAATTTTTATCTAATTTAAAGTAATTCATTATTATGGATAATAGATTGTAAGGTGTTGAATCCAACATATCACCATTCATTAATAGAACAAACTATGCTCAATGGAAAATCAAAATGAAAATGCATTTGGAGATCATGGGTTTTGAAATTTGGTCTTCTTTTATAGCTGAATATAATATTTCTTCTACTAATAGAACCACTTAGGATGAACCAACCAAAACAACCTACAAAAATAATTTTAAAGCCATGAATACTTTATATTTCTCTTTAGGATATGACGAATTCAATATGATTTCTTCTTGTAAAAATTCCCATGAATTCTTGGATACTTTTTCTGTTTCACATGAAGGAACATATAGTGTGAATGAAATGAGACCTAATACATATACTATTAAATATGATAACATTAAAATGAAGCCTAATGAGCCTATTTCTGACATGTATCTTAGGTTCAATGAGATTGTCAAACAATGATTCCTCATATAAGAGAAGTCACTACTAAGAAACAAATCATGAGAATTCTTAGATTTCTACCTAACAGACAGAGAGGATCCTTTGTCTCAATTAGAGAGTCAAGTGATATTAGAAAGCTACCAATAAAATCACTCATTGAGAAACTGATTATGTATGAAGATGAACTAAAATTCAACATGGAAGAGGATAGTGAACCAAAAAGGTAATTTTTTGCATTCAATACCACCACCTCTAAATGAAAATACAAAGGAAAGTTGGAAGATTCTATATAATGTTCCACTAGTGAACAATCACCACCTTATAGTGATGAGGAGATGCCTCAATTATCCAAAAAATTTAAATGGTTTTACAAGATGAATAACTTTTACAGAAAGCCAATCTTTAAGGGTAAATATGACCAAAAAGTATGTTGGAATAAAGATTGGAAAAGAAGTGGCATGACTGATGAAATTGTCTGCAATTAATGTAAGTGAAAAGGACATATCAAGGCTGACTGTCCAAAGATCATGTACAAAATGAAATATTAGTAAAAGGATATGGAGAATAAAAAGACTGTGAAAGAAGCCAGGAGTGCTTCTGAGGATAGTTCAACCAAATCAAAAACATAACATGATGAACAGGAAAAAATCCAATATGTGTTTTATGAGAAACACATCTGAAGTATCACTGCAATCCATTGTATAAATTTTTTACTATTATAGAGACTAGAGAGACTCTAAAAAATGATTCATTAATAAATGATTGAATACTATAACATGCTTGAAGAAAAATGTAATGAACTAAAACAAAAATATACATCATTGAAGAAACATCATGCTCTTACTGTGATAGAAAAATCTGAACTCACAACAAAAATGGAGAAAAATGATCAACAGCTCAATGAGAACGATGAATTAAAAATGTCTAATGAGAAATGTAAGAATGACCGAGAAAATTTTACTAATGGGAAAAATACTCTTAATCAAATTCTAGGTAAAAAAATTCCCCTAAATATAACACTTGAATTGGTTATCAACCTTGAAAAAGAAACCGTGGTAAAACAAATTTTGTTTCCAAATCTAGGATTTGATTTTTTACTCCTAGTTCAGAACACAAATCAACTAGTTAAAGTTATGATACAGTTTATACTATTTCATGTTTTTCTGGACTAAATAGATATTATTTTTCAAATACATTAGATAATTCATATAGGAAACCTATTTTGATGATATGGGTTCCTAAATCACTTATAACTAATGTTACTGGACCCAAAAAAAACTATGGGTACCAAAATATTTTTTTGCATAATCATTTTGTAGGAATGTTGCTTAAAGAGTTCCTGTAAAAGTGTATGGTACTTGGACCATGGATATCCAAGACACATGACAAGGGACTACTCATGCTTCATGAACATAATAAAATTATATGGAGGACATGTCACATTTTGTGACTCTTCCAAAATAATGATTATTGGCCTCGGTGAAATCCTTAACTCTAACATAGTTTTGATTTTTAAAGTACTATTTTTTAATTGGGTAAAATATAATCTTCTGAGTATCTCACTATTTTGTGAAGATGTATTTAATGTTAAATTTTAAAATGATTTTGAAACATCTTTAATTATAAAGATGAATTAGTGTTATCTGCATTAAGAAATGAAAATTTTTATTCTATTAATTTAGATTCATTTGCTTATAAAAATGCTTCATGCTTAAGTGCATTTCATAATGATTGTTGAATCTATAATAGGAGACTAGGACACTGTAATATTCACTCTCTTAGAAAGCTAACAAGAAAAATCTTAGTTAAATACTTACCCAAAATTTAGTTTCTAAATGAAAAAGTGTGTAACCCCTGTCCAAAGGGAAACCAACACCAAATTTCCTTCAAACCAATGAAATAAGTGTTAACTTCTCAAAATATTGATCTGGTTCACATGGATTGGTTTAGACCAACTACTATTTCTAGTTTAAATGGGAATAATGTTGTTTATGTTCTTGAAGATGACATTTCTAGATATACCTGGACATTTTTTAGGGATCACAAAAGTGTATCATGCTCTTAGTTTACTAAATATGCCATGTTTGAGGAAATTCCTAGTGGACGTAAAATTAATTCATTAAAAAGTGATCATAGTCGTGAGTTTGAAAATCAATAGTTTGAATCCATTTTCACACAAAATGTCTATAGTCTCAATTTATCTTCCCCTAGAACACGTCAACAAAATGGAGTTGTTGAAAGAATTAATAGAACCCTACAAGAGATTTATAGAAATATTAGTAGTGATTATGATCTACCTATTTATTTTTTGTATGAAGTTGTAAAAAAATAATGATACATTATCAATAGATTATGGATTAGACCTGTTCTTAAAAAGAATCATTATGAGTTATTGATCAATAGAAAACCCAAGGATAATTAATTCAAATTTTTTGGTTGCAAAGTATATATCCTTAATACTAAGGGAAATCATGAAATATTTTCATCCAAGAGTGATGAAGGAATCTTTTAGGGATATTCTATGTCATGTAAAGACTATAGAGTGTTAAAAAAGAGAAATAAATGTATGGAACAATCTGTCCATGTCAAATTTGAAGAAATAGGTCCACATGAGCCAAAAACCTTTTTAGAGAACCTCGAAGATGATGTATCAAATATGAATCTCAATTAAAAATCTTCAAACAAATCTATGGAAATAGCCATGTCTATAAATTCTTTATAATCAAGTCAATATAATCCTAGACCTGTTGATGAACCTGAAATCTCTAGTCCTTCATTCTCTAGAGTTATTAGAACTCTTAAGAACCATCCTATAGATGTTGATATAGGAGACATAGACAAAGGAACTCAAACTAGAGCTTCTCATTGAAATCAAGCTGAACATCAAGTCTACTTGTCATAACATGAACCGAAAAACAATTATGATGATGTCAATGATGAATTTTGGCTGATGGATATTCTTGACAAAATTAATTATTTTGAAAATAAAAATATTTGGAATCTTTTTGAAATAACCAAGGACACATTCACCATAGCCACTAAATGGTTGTCTATAAATAAGGTAGATTAATCTGGTAACATAGTTAGAAACATGATAGGTTCGTTGTAAAAGGCTATAGTCAAGAAAAAGGAACTGACTATAAGGCATCTTTTTCACTAGTAGCTAGTCTTGAAGCCATCAGAATCCTGCTTCACTATGCTGCTCATCTTAATTTCTAACTATATCAAATTGATGTTAAGAGTTCATTATTAAATGGGTATATTGCTGAGGATGTTTTTGTTGAACAACCCCGTGGTTTTACAAACCCTCGTTTTCCAAATAATTTTTTTAAATTACCAAAAGTGTTATATGGTTTAAAACAAACTCCAAGAGCCTAGTATGATAGGCTAGGTACTTTTCTTACTTCCAACGGTTTTATGAAAGGAATAGATGATCCTACCCATGTTATAAAACGAATTTATAATGATTTTTTAGTTTTCCAAATTTTTGTAGATTAAATTAGGTTTGGATCTTCAAGAAGTTCTCTATGTATTGATTTTTCTAAAATGATGCAAAATGAATTTGGAATGAGTTTAATGGGTGAACTAAAATTGTTTCATAGATTTCGAATATTTCAAAATAATGATGGTATTATCTTAACTCAAAGTAAATATACTAGTGATCTTCTAAAACGTTTTGGATTGGATAACACTAAATGTAGTGTCACTCCCATGAGTACCACTTGTAAGTTAGATCATGATGAAGATGGAAAATCTGTTGATCAAACCACTTATAAGGGAATGATTGGATGTTTACACTACATAACCTCTAGTTGACCTAACATAATGTTTAGTGTGTGTATGTGTGCTCGTTTTCAAGAAAATCCTAAGGAATCTAATTTAAATGATGTAAATATAATTTTCAAATACCTCAATAATACTCCAAATCTAGGACTGTTCTATGCCAGAGGAAAATCATTTGTAATATTTTGTTATTCTGATGCTTACTTCAGTGGCTGTAAGTTAGATAGAAATAGAACCTCTGTAACAACAAATTTTTTAGGCTAGTCACTATTATCATGGTCTTGTAAGAAACAAAATTCCCATTCATTGTCAACTTCAGAAGCTGAATACATAGCTGATGTAGTTGTTGTGCACAATGTTTTTTGATGAATCACACATTACAAGATTATGGATATCAATTCAGGCATGTCCCTATATATTGTAATAACACAAGTTCTATTAACATTTCAAAAAAACATGTTTCACATTCTAAGACAAAACATATTGATGTAAGTCATCAATTTTTGAGAGATCATTACCAAAAATGAGATATCACTTTGGAATTCATTGGTAAGGAATATCATCTTGGGGATATATTCACCAAACCATTAAGATCTGAGAGAATGGTCTACAACATACATGAACCAGTCATGATAAACCTCCAATAGTTACTGTATCATGTCTTAATGTTCTATATTTTATAGTTTCATGTTTATAGTCTCACAGTTAGTGTTTCATGATTATTGTTTGACAGTCACAGTCTCACTATAAAGACTCAGTAGTGTCTAACCATAATTCCTCGGTTACTATCTCACCATAATGACATGATATGGTCTCACCTTGAAGATTATTTATGATTTATATTTATGAATTAAAAACTATATCACAATAATTATTTATTTATAGTATATTACATTCACGAACTTCTGTTTTCGGAGGCATTTGGTATTCCTAAATGATTAAATAAATGAAGTATCATTTGTTCTTCACTCAGGATTTCTTCTATTTAGTCAATTCATAACATGTCTTCAACCCTATAACCCTTCTCTCTCTCAATCCTTCGGTGAATTCCCATGATGAAATTACCTTCATCATCGACTCCTGATAAATGATGCTCAATGAAGAAGAATATTTCACCTAAGCTAGCACCATATGGTCCTATAAATATGAATCTGGTAAACCGAGTATTATTACCTGAGGATGATATATTCTCTAAGTGGATTCAGTCTAGTAAGTCTCTAGTTTTGAATGTTCTAAAAGGGAAATTATGGTTAGAATTTTTTTCGAAGAATGATATACCTATCTACCATATACTAGTAAGCCAATTTTATAAGTATGTTTGGTTATCTTTTGACTATGATGATGGCTATGTGGTAAGAAGATGGATAAATGGCTAGAGATACTCATTCTCTTAGAGGTTATGGGATGCATGGCTTTGGATACCTCTTGATTTAATCTGTGAGGACTATAAAAGAGGACCTCCACCTTCTAATGAATTCTGTGACTTAGAAGATGCTTTGAATAACTTAATGGAACCAAAAGGAGGGCCATCACTACTTAAGTGGATGGAGAATCTAGTATCCTATTTATGTTTATTCAGAACATGTTTTTCCCCAGAAAAGGATAATTTTCTATACTAAAATATTAGGATGTATTTTTGTTTCATCTTATGAAAAATGGTCATAAGATAATCCTTTGTATGTATCTCATACACCACATGTGTGAGATAATCAACACTACATCCAAGTCAAACTCTTTGTTCTATTAAAAGCTAATCTCAACCATGTTACATTCAAATGGATTAGTTGTACTGGTTGAAGAAGGTATCAAGGACAGTGAGTTCTTCCTTTCAAAAGACTTTATCAAGAGGATAAAGATAAATTGGAATCCCTGGAAAAAGTCATGTGTGGAATAAAATTATATAATCAATGAAAAATTCAATCCAGTGGAACATCCCTCAATACCAAGAGGTATTTATGTTCCTTGTTTGAAACCAGATGAAGTTGTTGGGTATTCTGAATAAGACAAAGAAGAATGGGCTTTTATGCCTCCCAGGGAAACTATTTATGATGAAAAAGACAATACTCTTGTTCCTCGTGTAGTTCGTGAAAAAATAAGTCCCTACTCCTACTAATGTTGATAATATGGTTGATCATCCAGAGGATGAAACGGAATTTTTTCCAAAGAAATGGAAAGGATTGCTATAGAAGAAAATGTAGAAGGTGAAATACATGTTACGCAAGAAGCTGGCCTTGAGGAACTTCCCAAGGAACACTTTGTTCCTAAAGACATTCCTTCATCTGAAAAAAGGATGGATCTAGCTTTTCTGTTCGGTAGACAAGAAATGGGTGTGGAACTACGAGATGAATTTTTGGAAATGGATCAAGACCCTAGAGCTCTCAGTCCTGAGTAGGATGCAACTTTTGAGCAGGAGCAACCCACAAATATAGAATCTGTTGAAGTACCAAACCCAATTGTTCCATGCTCTGTAGACACTGGGTATAAGTTCACTAATTTCTATGATGTTCCTGACTCTTAGGGTGTCTCAGTAACAAGTCTCAATCTATCTACTTTGTTCCAATTAAAGTTTGTCTCTAATCCTTCCCCTGAAAAAGAACCAGAAACTGTCTTAGTCCCAATCAATGAACCTTCACTAGAACAACCAACCATGATGAGTAATGATTATCTAAATTATTTTGGATCTACCCTTTTGTCTAGAGTTAAACAACTCTTAAATAAACAACCACCTCCTATGAAAAATCTACGTGAGTGTGATGCCTCACTTTTTTTGGAAAATGTTATTTGGTAGATTCAACCTAAAATGATTAATAAAATTTAGGATGTCAAGTTTGAAAACATAAATCTCATTGATGAATTGAAAACCCCATGATGCATAGTTGAAGAAACGAAGAAATATCTGAATTCTAGATCAAATCATGCTTCTCACTCTTCTGAGATAGTTTTTTCTCAATCCCACCAGGATATTTCTTCTGTGATTCATCCTCCTTTAGCTTCTTTAGCTGAGAATGTGTATGAAAGAAACAAACAAAATTGAATGAGAAGAGATATCTTGTTGTTGGTATTAACAAGCTCACTGATGAGTATAAAGGGTTCCTTCAGAAAGTGTTGAATCAACTCAAATGTCTTACCTCAGCTATCACATCCTATAAAGCATCATTAAAATAATCTCAACCCACTTTAGACAGTGATCTGGTTAGAATAGTGGTCAAATAAAAGCTTGAGGCTATGATTAGTGGTTTCAACAAAGATTTTATATCTGAAGTTATCATGAATAGTGACAGAGTTCTTTATTTGGTCCAAATTTATTCAAAAACTGCAAATGATGCTCAGCCATAGACTTCCAAGAATGTGGATTTCTATTTCAACTAACTCTTCTCAAATACTGTTATGACAAATCATTTCATGTATCTTTTGTAAAATCTGTGGATTCCTCTTGTTAGTGAATCCTTCAAGACCCAATTCCAATATCACATAGAGTTCACTCGATTGTTGGACAAATTAATGTAGAACAAATATGGTATTGGGAATGACATGCAGTGTGGTGGAGAGATCATTGCTGATTTTATCATGCTTATGAGGCCCAATATTCATGTACAAAGTACTACCATTGTTTCTCCTACGGATGCACCTATGAGATCTGGTTTTCCTACCATCACCTATGCCCTAGCCTCCACTTCCCTATCTGTCTCTCAGGATTTGAGTCAGATGAGGCATGTAATTCTTGATCAACAATTGCCTTTGTCTTCAACTACTCCAACTTTATCCCCCTATATCATTTAAGGTCTTCCTTTACCTTCTCTTTAAAATAAATCAATCATTTCATATACCACGACCTCTTCTCCTATGGCTTCCTCTTATGAGACTACATCTAAGGGAAAAGAGAAGACCATAACGAAAGAAGAATAGAGATTCCTCTCTCTTGATAGGAATTATATGAATGTTGTGTTTCTCCCTAATGTTTCTATTGAATATTATTTTTTTAATTCAATGTAAATTTTTTAATAATCCCAAAATGGAAAGAAATTTATATATGTATTCACATTGGGGATCTGTAGTTGGAACTCATGTACACATTAATTATACATGATTTCTGATCATCAAAAAGTTGGAGATTGTTTCCCTCCACAAGTATTAATTCTATTTTGATGATCAAAAATCATATTCAGTCTATAAGTCATGTTATCACGGTGCAACTTATTTAAAATCAAGTGTATTATTGATTAGTATTCTTATGTTTTAAGAAATGTTGTTCAAGATGTTAATTGCTATATATTCAATTCAATTAATGTATATTATATTTTATTTACTTTTATAATAATTTACATGAAAAATAATTAAGTCTAATCCCTTCTATAATCATCATTACATAAGCTTATATATAGTTTGTTTGGCTAAACCTAAGACAAAGTGAGTTTTCTACAAGTTATGCCTTTCTGGAAAAGAACAAGAAGATACCATAACTGTGACACATCATGTAAAATGACACATCGTGAACATCCAGACACTGTGAACAATGAGACACCATGACATCAAGATACCCTGAACAATGAGACATTGTGAACATCCAGATACCTTGAACAGTGAGACACCCTGACATCCATACACTGTGAACAGTGAGACACCGTGAACAATGAGACATAGTGACATCCAGACACCGTGAACAATGAGACATCGTGACATCCAGACACCGTGAACAATGAGACACCCTGACATCTAGACACCATGATAATGAGAAACCATGAACAAGAAGACAAAGTGACTACAAGATATTGTGACTAATCATGACACTGTGAAGGAGACACCCTTTCAATGTGATACTATGACACTGTTTCCTAATCTATTTTTGTCTTTTTAGATTTAATCCCTAATGGTAATATTTGATGATTTTAAATGCACTAACATAATTAATTTTTCATTGTTGACAAGTCACCAGACAGTACGAGGTATGAGGTACAGAGTCCATGCAATCTGTCGGCTCCAACACATGCTAAAGAACACAAGAAGCATACTTGTATTCCAGAATTGAGGACATCATTTCACTATCAAACACCACGAAGAACACACAAAAAATTTTATATCTTGAAATGTTATATTTTCCATATGAGGACTCAGTTTCTACATATTATTCATCCCATTAGTTCAGATCTACAAATAATAATGCTCAGAGTACTTATAAACCTATCTCAATATTTCTACTCTCATGTGTATCATTTTTATTACCATTCGACCAGAGTGTTTATTTGTATAATAACACACTCTATATCCTACATTAAACATAAGGATAAAAGATATACTTACTCAAACATCTTTTTACACTTGTATATACCCACAAATAAGTGTGGAAGAGGTCCATACGTGGCTTGGTTGTTTGTAGCCACGAAGAACTATGGAAGAGGTCTCTATGTGACCTGGAAAGTCCTGTGTGCTATTTTTCACCCCGATCCAGGTTGTGGATCAATTTTATTTATATAAACTACTTGGTGGTTGGTGATCACCATGTGGAGTGGATTATGTCTAAGCTTGAGACTGAAGAAATTGTATTATATCCACTATGAAATTTAATTTAGTTCTCTCTATTTTTCTGTGTAAATTCAAAATACACTAAATTTACTTTGATAGTTAATAATGGAAAAAGTTATATTGGTATTACAATAGTAAAATAGCATCAAAAGTGATATTAAAAAATAATATTAATATAACTGAGAATTAATCAATCCTCTTAAAAGTTATTTAAACAGTTAAACTTTTATAATAGTATAATCATGAATAACATGGTTGTACATAACTTTTGGGAAAATTTTTTAAGAATACATATTATCAATAAGAAATTTTTATGGATGCTCAATTAACCCCTCCCCTATATGAATCTACTCCAACCAACACAAATTTTATTTTGTTCAAAATGTTTGACATTGAGATTCCTAGAATTGTCAGATTGCAATCTAGATTTATTGATCCTTGAATTTTCATAAGCCTACATCCTATATTCCTCTAGCTCGTTAATGTATAAATTCATATTTGTTTCAACTAATGAAATATCAGCGTTAATTTTTTTTATTAACAAAAAGTCCTAATGTTAAATTTCAACTGGTAAATAAAAATATTTTTGATATACCAACTTATATGGTGGCATTCATAAAATGGTTTTGAACACTGTGTTATATTCAAAAATTTGATCTAAGAGTTTCTTAGACCAATCTTTTTTTGATGGATTGACTACTTTCTCCAGAATTTTCTTAATTTCCCAATTTACCAACTCATCCTCACCATTGGTTTGAGGACAGTAGGTAGTAGAAACGTTTTGGAAAATTCTACACTGGTACGTGTGTGAAAAGAAGGGACATCTATAGAAATGTGTTCCCTGATCATTTATTATTTCCCTAATAATTCCAATTCAAGAAAATATACGGTCTTTAAAGAATCAGATCACAACATTTTGGCCATTTGACTTTTTCGGAATGTCTTCAACCCATTTAAAGACATAATCAATAGTAAATAAGATGTAGACAAATCCCCTATAAATTGGGTAGGGTCCTAGGAAATAGATTCCCAATAGTCAAATATTTCAATTAGGTATTTAATATATCCAAACTACATATGTCAATCTCTAAAATGCAGATCATAGTGTTCGAGTTCCTACGGGGACCATGAAATATGTTTTAGTGAAGGCTGAAAATTTCATTTACCCTACAAACTTCATTTTCCAAGAAAATCATGCTAGATTAGGTCATATATAGAATAACCCCTATCATATTTGGTCATCCAATATTAGAAACAAAAATTTAATTCTTTTGAGTTAGGACTAAGAAAATGACAATACACTTTATATACATGAGCCTCGATCTAAACATATATTGTAAAATCTCTCAAATTGGGGATGATGAAGATATCCATGAGCTTAATTAGATAGTTAGTGTTAATTGTAAAGAATATGAACATTGAGAAATCATTAATGGATTTATATGTCAATATGAGATTTATTTCATTGGTTAATATGAGGGAAATTTGACTCCTTAGCTTGAATCTCTTTCAAACAACTCCTTTGATGATTTTCCAAGATCAAAAAATGATGAAACCATTTCTAAAATCATTAACATTGAGTCCATACCCATTTCTAAAAATGTTTTAGCCAATGTGGTGGTTTGAAATTCTATTCAAAAAGAAACCATTATGTCATGAAATCTAGATAAAAACACTGAGTTTGATACAAATTCAAAACCTTTTTTGAATTTGTTAACGAATATAATATCTAATTTATGGTCATACATTCATCACTAAAGTATTTGTTATTATTTGAAAATCAAACCTTTCATATTGTAATTTCTTATTCTCTTGAATCTAATCAAGCTAAGATGATTTGGATGTCCTAAGAAATCATAATAAAGAAATTGGATGGACCCTTTCTAATATTCCAAGGGTTAGTCAACTCATTCAAACTCATAGGATTTTTATAGAATATCAATCCAACCCATATCTTCAACCTCAACCGAGTGTCAATTCCAATATTATAGATGTGTTAAGGAAATAACTTCTTATGTTATTAAATGTGGATATCATCTACCCCATTTATGAGAGTGAATGGGCAATCCAAAATCATGTTGTTCTACATAAGGATATAATCACTATGATTACCATTGAGGATATTTATCTTATCCTTACATGTGTTAGTAAATGAAGGATATTTTGCATTGACTATAGTAAGTTAAACTCATTCACTAATAAATAACATTTTCCCTTTCCATTTAATAATATATTCCATTAATGAGTGGTTGGTAATCAGTTATACTACATCCTGGATGGATTCTCTGGGTATAACCAAATTGAAGACTCTTTAAATTATAAATGAAAAAACCTTCACCAATCTATTCAACTCTATCTCCTTCATGTGAATTCCCTTTGAATTATGTAATGCCCCTGGTACCTTATAGTGGTGCATGATGGGAATCTTCTCAGACATGGTGGGGGACTATTTAGAGGTATTTATGGATGACTTATCCATCTTCAGATATATTTTTTAGGGATTCCTAGTAAATTTTGAAAGGGTTCTGTCCAGATCTGAAGATAAGAATCTCATCCTAAACTGCAAAAACTACCATTTCATGGTAAATGATAGAACTGTTTTGGGAAATATGGTCTCTATAATATGAATAGAGTTTGATAACTCTTTGTTATATATCATTCATCACCTTCAATCTTAAAAAATTTCATGTAATTTTGGTCCATCTTAGGACTTGTTGGTTTCTATAGAAGGATCATTAGGAATTTTCAGCTCAATTTCTAAACTAATATTTTCTCTGCTGGTGATAGATGCACAATTTATATGGAAAAAATCTAAGAGGAGTCATTCTCAACACTAATTTAATATCTTATATCACAACCTATCATGAAATCACCCAATTGAAAACTTCAATTTGAAGTTACGTCAAATGTGAGTGACATCAATTTACGAGATGTATTAAAACAACGTTGCGACGTAACTCCATTTGAGATTTCTTATGCAATTAAATAGTTAAATGATGCAAAAATAAACTAAAACCACACTAATAATGATTTACATGATTTTTTATTTTACTTAGATAAATTAATGTCCTATATATTTGGATCCCCATCACAATCTTCATAGATCATTCATCTAGAAAATACCTTTTCCAAAAACAATATTCGAAGGATAGATTGATTAGGTGGGTCCTTCTTCTTAATGAGTTTGATTCAATCATTAAAGATAAAAAGGGTGATGAAATTTTTGTATATGATAACCTCTCTAATATGAAATTCAAATACAACAAATAGCACATTTTCATGTATGATTCGTTTCCCGATGAGAACCTCTATTCTAGGAGGGACTACTTGTGGTACACAGACATAAAAAAACATTCAGTTATAAGTGACATTAAAAAATATTTCAGGACCCAAGCTAAGAGTAAATTTGTTTCTACTGTCAAAAAATATGTTTTTAATTATCCATAACTATTTGAGTTTTCCTGATCATGTCATTAATATATGTGTTATAGAGACTTAACAAGATTCCATTCATAAATTCTGTCATGATGTGGCAAGTGGAGGCCACTTTTCCACAAATAAAAAACTTAAATGGTCCACCAAATTGGTTTATTTTAGCCAACCCTCACTATATATTCGTACACATTCTACCAATTCCGTCGATGTTAGCAATTAGGATCCAAAACAAAATGAAATCATTTTCCCCTTACACCCATTTTTGTTGTTGAAATCATTGTTTATAGGGGAATTTCATTCATGTGAACCTTACCAGTATCAAGAGGATATCTACACAGACTATTTTTTTTATAATATCTCTAAATGGGTCGAGTCCATTCCCACATAATCAAATGACCATCATGTTTTCATCTCATTCCGAAAAGAACACATATCTTTAAAAATTTTATTTCAATGGGTTATCATTTGTGATCATGGATACAATTTCTGCACCCATACCTTATCATCACTTATGTATAGGTATGGTATTTCTTAAAATATTTCCACTTAATACCATCCTCAAACCAATAGTCACAGAGAGTTTGAAAATACAGAAAATAAATAAATTCAAGGGAAAACTACCAATCCCTCATGAAATGATTAGTTAGAGAAACTCTTATATGCCCTTTATAAATATTTTACTATATTAAAACCCATTAATGGAATTCCACCATGTAGGTTAGTATATGGAAAATCATTCAATTTACCTATTGAAATTTTACATTAGTCCTTTAGGAAAAAAATAACTTTGACATTTTCTGGATGAAACAAAGAGGTGATTATAAATTAATTTACTTGAGGAACCTTGGATGGAGGCTTATGAAAAATAAAGTATCAAAAAAGAGAGATTTTAATCCTACCAATATTATAATATTAATGTCAAACAATTTGAACCAAAAAAATTGTGCTCTTTTATAGTTCCAAACTTCATTAACAACAATGAATGTTATTGTCGAGTTGGTTAGGGGCTTACATAGTGCACCATATGTACCCCCATGAAGCAGTTGAGATTTAGGACCCCATAAATGGTCATATCTTCAAAGTCAACAGCCATAGTTTAAAACAATTCATTGAATCATTTGATAAACACGAAATCAGGGAAGAGCTTACAGATCCAACCAATGAACTAGAGAAAAATAGTTAGATTTAGGGCATATGTCAAAATAATGACATTAAACAAAGCACGTTATTTTGAGAAACCATAAATTTACCTATCCATTTACTCAATGTTTTGAATTATTACATAACATTTTTTTTATTTTTTCATTTTTTTATTGTATTTAGAGATCCCACATGGGGTTTCCAATGTGATCAAATGTTTATTTTATGTGATATTTTGCAGTTGAAGCATTATAGTTTTTTGGAATGAAATGCATGCCATCCAAAATACAAAAATACCTTAATTTATCCACTAGGATTCCATTGGTGCCATAAATCTAATGTGATCTACTAATTTTTTATGGTCATCATCTTTAAACGAGGTGATTTTGTTTCATGAATTCATTTCAAAAAAATATGTTCCCCCTCTATCTTACTAATTCCGAACTCCCTCTTGTGTTATCATTCAATACTGAGGGTAGATTAATTCCAATTGGAGGGGGTGAAATGTCACGGCCCATCCACCGGGTTCTGTGTCATTACAACCCCATTCCTTCCATCCATAGGCCAGGGGCTGGGGACTAGCACTGAATGGCGAATTCCCTAAAACTGGGAAGGCATTGCATTTATAACATGTAGACACACGCAACCAAGAACATATAAAGATACGAACACAAGTCATGTGTATAGTAAAAATGAGTGTGTGTAGTAAGTAAAAGGGGCCATAATACAAGACAAACTAGAAAATATAAGAAACCTAAAAAGTACTAGAAAACTGAAACAACTCCTGTGAACGACCACCAAGGATCCAACCTAAATGGTAGGTACAGCTCTCGAACGGCCGTCTCTGTGGTATACCTCATCTAATGTCCACCGTTGAGCTACCTCTAGTCCTGGTACTCTCGTCCTATGTCAGTGTTGTCTGTCGTCTGCACCAAACACAACAAGGTGTGGGCATAGCCCATGCAGGGGTGAGTATAACGATACACTATAGGGACCCCGATACCCTCAAAGGTCTAACAAAATCCAAAAAGGATAAACCAAATATATATAAATATATGACAAACCTACATAGGTATATTCCGATACATATACCAAAGTTATCAAGTACACCAATCTCATTCATGAGAAAACACAATGTCCAACTCTAAATCTCAATGCTCAACAGTTCCAAAAAGGAAGGAACACCATGAAGGTAACCCCACAAATGTATGTACCCCCAAAGGTAATGCCACACAAAATAATACCACTATGTTATCACTATGAAGGTATGTACTACACTGGTATGCCAAACAGAACAATACCCCAAAGGTATCTCCACGATGGAAAGTAAAACACAGGTATGCCACATAGAAGAATACCACAAAGGCATCACCATGATGGTAATTACCACATAGAGGATTCCAGGAGGATCCACTCCTCAAGACACTGGTCGATACTCCAACTACCATAAATTATAACTAAGAAGTATCCCAAAGGACCACCACAAAAAATCTAGTCTTGAGGGCCCGGTTGGATTCGTGTTCGATCCAACCTGGCCTTACCCCAAATTTATCCAAATCTCATGTGGTGTACTGCAAAAGGTCTATCTCACTCAGAGGATTTCGGTGCCACTGATGGTTAGTAAAACGGATGCCCATGGCTCATGATATGGCAAAATGATCGAAAAAGTGTCGATTTTGTTTTGGGTTTGGTCCGACCTGGTCTAACCGACCTGGCCTGGCCCACAGCCCACTGGGCTTGTAGTGCGGTGGCCCACGGTGTAGGGTGTCCTGCATTGCGGTGTAGCCTGCAGTACGCCCCCCCCATCTTTTTATGGAGCATTTTGTGTCGCACCATCATTGTTGGCCAGTTCGTCTGGTCGTCCTCCAAACGTCGTTGCGGCACAAAGATTTGTCTTTCGCTCACCAAGCGGTACAGACGTGTGTCCCCATCCAATTTGAGAAGCTGGCCTCCGCCGAACTCCGCCCTTGCTTCGGTACGGACCTTCTCTGGTGGCGCCGTTGTGTCACCGCCTTCGTCGCGGCCGACAGTGGTGTAGGCCACCATTCCCGAGCCCCACCAGTGTCGGTCACCATCCTCCTCCATCGCCATGAACACATCATGAATCACAAGGAATTTTGGATCGGCTATTCCGTGTTCATTTGGCCCACACCAAACAAGTTAGGGTAGTAGAAAATGGATCAATAATCCTTGAAACACAAAGAATTTCAAGACCTGGTATGGGGGTATAAGTCAACCACAAACCATACTAGATACCCCACAACATCCTCCCGCAAAGACGAATCAATCGTGGGTCAACCTGTTAGTTAGTTGACCAGCGTTCTTCGTATAAATTAAATAATGAGGAAGATGAAAATCGAAAACACACAAATGAAATCACCCTCTAATTCATGTTTGTTGGAGACTTCCCATGTTTTTGGATGTTTCAGCATTTTTCTACCCCCAAAACTATCCTCTAATGACGTCACTCGTTTGCCAATATCTGGTTTGGGGTTTGGGGTCTCTCATCACCTCTCACTGGTATCGGCTCCATCCTCCTAGGGTTTGGTGTCACTGCACTTTATCAGCACTTTGTTTCAAGGTGAAGCAGTTCCAACACCTCTCCCCAATCTCCCTATAAATAAGAGAGGGGAAGTGTATGCAACGTTTTTGGGATTATTGGAGGCCCTTTAATTTGGAACTATCCAAATTCCCCAATGGCATAATTACTTAGAATAGAAAATTAAATACATTTAATTCACATTGGTGCAATTAAATAGGAGGATTCCAAGGGGATTCCCCACATTAAAGAGGGGTTTGGGTGGTCCCCACCACCATGAACTCAAAAATGAGGGTTTTCTAGCTCGGGTGGTCCCCACCTCAAAGCATTCAATTGAGAGGTTAAAAAAAATTCAGAAGTTGTACTTTATTTTATTTTCATTTGCATGAAAAACACGAAAAATAATATTCACCCTTGACCAACTGTGGTCAAGGTGTAATTCTTCCTAAGTGAATATCAGTGCTGTGAGTTCAACGGTATCATCATATTTCAATTCTGAGCATCAGTTCAAAAGTTACAAAAGGTCGCTCATGCGTTTACTGAACATACCAAAAAAAATGTTCTGCAAATTATTAACAGTCAGCCTCAACCCACGTCGGTCGAGGATAGGCTCTGCCCAAGTAAAAAACAACCCAACAAACCCAATGGTACCCCTGGATTCCCAATATGAGTTTCCATTTAAATTTTATAGATTCTAAAATAAAATAAGTTTCACTTAATTATTTTATTTTCGGCGAAAAAATAACTTTCTCTTGTATCCTGTATCGACCAATGCTAGTATCTTCATAAAGAAACTATACCCTCACAAGTTTAGAGGTGGTCTCAGATTTTTAATCTCAGTTCTCATTTGTGAGTTATAAGAATTTGAAAAATAAAAAATCTTTGATAAATTATTTTAATAACGGTTATTACATTTTTGGGTTTTCTCACAGGAGGCATGTGCTGACCAAAATTAAGCCACACCCAATGTAAACCACCATTTTGAACGCAACGATGCCCTCAAATTTCTGATCTGAGAAACTGTTTAAGATTTATTATGTTTTTTCATGAAATATTCTTAGGTGTGCTAATTAAAGTGTAAAAAACATATATGGATCCTTCCTAGCACTCTGGGCCTCGAATCGTGCGCCATCAAATTTTGTTGTCTTGTAATAATTCTATATAATTAGAATAAAATTATACAGAATTTCTAAAATGTTACATTCTCCACCCCTTAGAGATTTACATCTAGGAAATTCAAAAAATAGACTTAGGGAACAAAAGAGTGTACTGAGCACAAATCTGAGCCTCACAATCCCATGTTCTCTCCTGGAGGTTTTCACACTTCCAGTAAAATCTCACCAGAGGTATCGACTTCCCATGAAGGACCCACTCCTGTCGATCCTCAGTCTCTATTGGAAACTCTCTAAACGTTTCCTCATCATCTAAGTCCATCTCTCCATAGTCGATAAGATCTAATGGATCACACACCAATCTCCTTAGCTATAACACATGGAAAACATTCTGCACCTGGTGCATCTTTGGGGAAAGAGATAGATGGTATGCCCCCTCGCCCACTCTGATGAGAATCTAGAGAGGTTTTATGAACCTAGGAGATAATTTGTCACCCCAGAAAAAACTCATCAATCCTCGTCTAGGTGAGACTCATAGGAATACATGGTCTCTCTCCTCCTTTCAGCATAAGACTTCTACCACTTCTTTCTTCATTCCTGACCACCAGTAATGATGTCGGAGGTCCTAGTACATCTTCGCCACACTAGGATGTACCATTAAAGGGGATGTGTTAATATCCCCCAAAACCTCCTCCTGAAGTGTTACTGGTACCATGGTGTGACTTCTGAAGATGATGAAGTGCTCCCCTCTATTATAAAATCCTTCAGGAGATCATCTTGAAGGAATCTGAGAACGTCGGGCCTCTCTGTCTACATCATAAACTATGAATCCAGAATTCTCTAAGGAATTGGGGGAATGATAGTCATATAATAGGGGTAAGTTTTCCTATCATTATCCAATAAGGATATTCGATGCATGACTAGAAAATCTGATGCCTCACTCTACAATTTTAGACCAGAGCTCCTACTGAGTGCATCTACTACCACATTCCCCTTCCCAATAGTATATACTATCTCAAAGTCATAGTCCTAGAAGAACCCTATCCATAAATTCTATCTCAACTTCTGAAAGCTCTGATGACACTTCTCCATCCACAAAAGGCAACCCCTTCTTAGTCAAATCTAACAAGGGTGCCTCTACTCAAGATAAGTCTGGTATAAAACTCAGTTAGTACCTGTCTAATGCACAAGTCCCTCTCCCTTAGGGGAGGTAATCTAGTTAACATCTTTGGAAAAGTTCTCCCCACACTCTGCCACTACTGTTGGGAACTATTAACTCAAATCTCATGCTGCCATGAGGGTAAGGCTGGATGAGTCAAGTGTGATCGGATACACCCCCATATGAATGAGTTTATCATGTTCTCACTCGGTTTCCTTTTTCGCTGATAAAGAAAAACCCTATTCCAAAAATTTAGGTAAACTACAACTTTTTTTCGCTAATACAGAGAATATGAGTATGAACTATGGATGTAAATTCCATACCCAAACTAATGTCGTAAGGCCTTCACACTGCCACCAAGAGGATCCAACTGAAACTCATGACTAAATGGCCAGATCACACTGTCGGCATAAGTGTGATTATCATGTCACCTCCCAAAGGTATATCCAGAAGTGAGGGTCAAGTCAATGGCTTAACTGGAAACTCTAGGTCCTGAAATAAATTCATGGAAGGATGGAATGATTGATACCTGTGTCTTTAAATACTGCCGCTAGTTGTAGACACAGACCGTACCTCGAATCATTCCTGGGTACCTTTGATCACACTACTTGACCACAAGCAGCCACTCACATATTTTGTCCTCCAGCACCCTAAGCCTGGTGGAAAACACATTATGGTGGTGGTTGTAACATGGTGAAATTTATACCACCTCATGCTGCTCTCCTAGCTCCACTTCAATGTCAGCTACCCTGTAGATTCATTTTTCCCATTCACTTCCTCTACCTAAAACATTTTACATGCCCATGTCTATATGACCAGCGCTAGTTTCCTTCATTCATACTGCTAACATTCACTGGCTCTATCCAACCAATCCAATGAAAATTAAACCACAAAGGTTCTCTCTAGCACCCTAAAATACATAGAAATGCATTGAGGAATAGTTCTATCTCGGATGTCCTTAAACACACCTCGCTCGGAAGTCCGAGCCCTGAACAACTAATTGTATTGTATTCATCAATTACCAGGAATGGACATTACACCTCGAAGAATACTCACCTACCGAAATGTCATCCTTCCAATGCTATAGAAGCTCCAGGGAACTCTCAACTATCTCTTCAAGCAAATCCTTATATATCTGTGAGTTGGGATTGCCTCTGAGCCGGAGGGGTATCTGATGCTGAAACATTTGTAAGGCACTAAGGCTACATGTGTCCTCTATTGGTACTACGTTTTGTAACATCTGACCAACATGCAGTGATATAGCAGGCACGCTGCCTAAAGTTACCATCTCGAGTAACGGTCCATGTACCGTAACATCATAACTAAAAAGAACATCCTCACGGTCACTCACTGAAAATACTGTTCGCTAAAATCACCATAAAATCTTCTAGGGTATCAACTAGGTGTAAAACTCTCTCCAAAGCCTCCATCCAGTCCCTAGCTTCCTGGGAATCTGTCTTGCCTCGAAACATCAGAGGCCCCTATCACTGGAACTCATGTAACGTGCTCAGTTGGAATGAACCAACCGCTAGTGAGGATGGTGGTAACTACTGCCCAAAGATTGTTGGTGCATCTGGTACACCACCCGGAGGTGCCAACATAGTAAGAGTTACCTACACTAGAGCCTCTTTTCTAGGTCATCTGTCATCATTTAATCTCTTGAGAATCATAGCTGGGTGTCTATGCAGGGGAATCCTGATAAGAAATAGGTGTGCCATGGTCATTAAGATATACCTAGTGAGCTGACTCAAAGAAAAAATAGGAAAAATATTCAAAATACACACACAATTAGGGTTCTCATACACTGAGTAAGAAATCATAAGTCAGGGTCATGGTGTATGAATACTTCTTTCACCTCACCAACATAGGATTCCCTAAACTGATAACCACACTCACTACACTTAACACTATTTCCATTAAAAAAATAATAGTCCAATGTTCTATGGTAGAACCGACTCCATGAATACCAAATTTTCATGACCCGTCCCCCGGGGTCCGTGTCGTACCACCCCAATCACACTGTCCATATGCAAGGGGTTGGCGACTAGCACCAAATGGTGTATTCCCTAAAACAAGTATTGTGTTGACTTTATATCATTTAAAATCATTTAACCAATCACACAACAATATAAGAACACAAGTAAATTGTATAGTAAAAAGGGTGTGTGTAACAAGTAAAAGTGACCAAAATACTAGCCGAACTAGAAAGTTCAAGAAAACTAAAAAGTACATGTAAACTGAAAAGTCTCTTGTGAACACCTGCCAAGGATCCTACCTGAAGGGTAGGTATAGCTCTCAAATGGTCATCTCTACAAAACGCCTCATCTAATGTCGCCATCTGATCTACCTCTAGTTATTGTCCTCTAATCCTCAGTCAGCATTGTCCATCATATGCACCAAACACAACAAAGTGCGGGCATAGCCTATGTAGGGGTGAGTATAACGATACATAGTAGGCATCCTAAGACACTCAAAGGTCTCACAAAATCCAGAAAGGATAAAACAAAATTCATATAAACATATGAAAACCCTACGTAGGTATATGCCTATACATATACCCAAGATATCATGTATATCCATCTCATTAATGAGGAAACACAAGGTCTAACTCAAAAGCCCAAAGATCAACTGTTCCACAACGGAAAAAACACCATTAATGTAAAATCAAAAAGGAAACTACCACAAAGGTAACACCCCACATAAGAATACCACCATGGAATCACAACGAAAGTATGTACCAGACAGGTATCCCACACAGAAGAATAACACAAAAGTTTCACCATGAAGGAAAGTACCACATAGGTACTCCACACATAAGAATACCACAATGGTATCAACATGAAGGTAAGTACCACAAAGGTACACCACGCTAATGAATACCACAAAGGTATCACCATGAAGGAAAGTATCACACAGGTACTCTACACAGATGAATAAAAAATGGAATAAACAATAAGGTATGTACCACACAGGTATGCCACATAAAAGAATACCACCATTGTATCAACATGAAGGAAAGCACCACACAGGTACGCCACAGAGATTAATACCAAATAGTTATCACCACGAAGGTAAGGACTTAGCTCACATGATATATAACACAGATACGGTTGTAAAGATGATTAGTTGAAACTACTAAATCATCTTACTCTTTTAATAGAAAGTCCAACATAGGATCCTAAATCATCATCAAACCCACACAGGATCCTATTACATCATCATTCCCACATAGGATCTTAGTACAGCAGACCCACACGGTTTCCATGTACAACATCATACCTGCACAGGATCCTTGTACAACAGAACCACACAAGATCCAAGTAAAATATAGCATCCCGCCATTTTATAACATAAACTTTCATTTCATTACACGGAACTGAGGATCGTTAAGGTTTAGTGTCTTGGAAACAAGGATCATAATACATAAAAAAACATAAAAACATTCTTCTTAATCACTTGAAAGGCTTCTCCTTTAGTTCATCCTATGTTCATTATGCATCTCATAACCTGGGGACATACATCAAAAGAAAGGGTGAGCAGAAGGCCCAGTAAGGGAAACAAGAGAAACATTTTACAAGTGAACTTGAGATACTTCAATAAGGACATGAAAAGAACATTAAGGCATGAGAAAGAAATCATGAGATACATCGTAATAAAAATAATAATTTTTCATAACTGGAAGATGTGGCTACAACATTTAATATTGACAATCGTTTCGTTTCACCAAGGTCCATCCCCAAGGTGTCGTTAAAAATTACCAAGGTTATTCACCAAGGCGTCGTTAAAATGGTCATCTCTAGAGATTAAATCTTTACCCAATGCATTGGAGCGCTATCAGGGCGCACCCTTAAATTTGCCTTTATTTTCATGTGAGCCACATATATCATCATCAAACATTTCATAAATAACCCATATAGCATAAAACAAATGGGTTTCATTTCATAATCATAACGTTTCAAAAACTGCTTTAAAGACATGATCTTTACGTTACTTTAAACCCACAGAAAGGGAAAGCGGATATCATGTATGTAAATCCCAGAATTTAAAATAGATAATTTTTATATATATGTGAATACCCCTTTAGAAATAGGAGCTTTGAGTATTTACTTTATAACATAAAATAATTTTGAGAAAAGAGAGGCATTTTGAGACGAAAATTCTGCAGCATAACGGCTATGTTACAAGGTTTTAGAAACATTGAAAAGAGAGGGAACATGGGTTGAACAATCATAATTGACCCATAAAAAGGTAAAGGGACAGAATAAGAAGGATATATGGACATGGTGATGCAATTTCAAGGACATACCAATTGAAATGAAAAACATGGAAGGAAGACAAAAATTTGATTTCTCTTATGAAAATTCGGCAGCCTAACGGCGTCACTTAAACTTCAACAAAAATGAATTGGACAAATAAAATAGGGTCTCTCATCATATGATCATAAGAGATCAGTATGATAGATATAGAGATCATACCCCAACATAATAAAAAGGAACTTGAAAGATTTGACATGAAAATCGAACTTGAAAAAAACGAGAAGGGTGAAAGAATCACTTAAACATTCGGCAGCCTAACGGCGTCACTTAAACTTTCATAAAACGAAATGATGAGAGTAAGAGGGGATCTCTCATCATATAAACATTAAAGGGCAGTAAGAGGAATATAAAATAACATCCTCTCACATAATCACATGGAGCATAAAAGGAATGACATAAAAGAGATTACACGAAAAGAAAGAGAGGGGTCGGATCACTTACCTTAAAACGCGACTCTTGATACTCAAAGGATTGGACCTTGAGGGCTTGGGGGCACCTTGGGAGGACTCTTTGGAAGGTAAGAAGACCAGAACATCGTTGGGGAAGAGTTGGGAGTGAAAACCAAGGGAGGAAAGGGTGGGTATTTATAGGGAAAGTGAGGGGACAAAGCATTAATGGCCAAAGGACACCTCACATGTGCTTTTCTCAAACCCATGTGCTCTCCCTTGGCATTTATCCTGGAGTTAGGCCACATGGGGCCCCCAAAACAATAATTCATCACCCTTGGCCGGCCAACCCTCAAAAGATCTCATGACATCATTATGACATCATTATGATGTCATTAAACATACCGAAACCCTAAAACGGGTTTTTACTATTCACTGAAAATTCAACTTTCTCAGAATAATCCCAAAATTTCACCTTAACCAAATATCAATACTCTGATTTAAAAAATGATATCCATTTTATAAAAATATTTTTCTAAATATTTTTAATTTAATTTTTAAATAAAAACACTATTCATCGAAAATTCATTTTTTTCAGAAAAATCCCCAAAAATTACCTTAACATAATATCGATCCTCTGAGTTCAAAAATAAAGTCATTTTTATAAAAATATTTTTCTAATTATTTTTAATTAAATTTTTAATTAAAAAACACTATTCATCCGAAAAAACTAATACTTGAATAATAATATATGAAACCGTTATTTAACCATTTTATTGAATCACATTACTTAACGAAGGTGTCTAAATTATATTAAAACTTTCTTTGAGTGAAAATTACTAATCCATTTGATCACATTACTAATCCTAAGCGTAAAATCACTATTCATAATTTACTATTCATCAAAAATTAAGTTGATCTTATTAGACTCCAAATTCCTTAATGAACACTTTTGTAGAAGACCATTTTTTTAAAATCATTACACATCATTAGTTATTTAGGGTTTACATAAATATTTCAAAATATCCCTTTTTCAAAATTCATCAATAAAATACATTCTAAAATTATCTAGGCATTTGAAATTTCACAAACATAACTAAAGGAAGAAATCTCAATTTATTCACCCGAGAGGATTACACAAGGAAACTAGGGTCTCATCACATAGCCCCTTATAACACTGGCATAAGACCTAAGTGTAAGGTGTGCTATGGTGAGAGAATCTGAGGGAGGCTCAGATAACATTTCCCTAGTAGCAACCTCCACTAACTTGAACTTCTCCTGCAAGCGTTTTCGTCCAAGCTTGACACGCTGGAGCTCCGCTTGGGCTTGGTCCAAAGAGAAGCCCACAGAGGCTACCTCCTTCCCAAGCTCTGATAAGTGGGCTTCGTAAGGGTTGAGTCTACTGGATGAAGCCATCGACTCCTCTTTCTTCATTAACCATTAACATCTTATTAAATCAATAAGAGTATGTTAATATACTACTCAAAAAGATTGGGTCGTTACATTCTTCCCCCCTTTAGAAATTTCGTCCCCGAAATTTATACTTGAGGCCTAGTCGAAAAGGTGAGGGTACTTTTTCTTCATTGTTTCCTCGGGCTCCCAAGTCGCCTCTTCATATTTATGATTCCTCCACAACACTTTCACAATGTGGGTAGTCTTGTTTCGTAGGACCTTGTCTCTACGGTCTAAGATCTCCACTGACTGCTCTTCATAAGAGAGGTCATGTTCAAGTTGTACCACCTCTGGGTTCAGTACATGCGAAGGGTCGGGTATGTACTTCCTCAAGAGAGATACATGGAAGACATCATGAAATTGAGCTAGGTTTGGTGGAAGTGCTAGACGATAGGCCACAGCTCCTATGCGATCAAGTATTTCATAGGGGCCAATGTACCTAGGGCTGAGCTTCCCTTTCTTCCCAAACCGCATGACTCTCTTCCATGGAGAGATTCGAAGGAAGACTTTGTCACCCACCCCAAACTCCAAGTCTCTTCGACGATTGTCAGCATAGCTCTTCTGCCGACTCTGAGCAGCCCTTATGTGTTGTTGGATGGCATGAACCTGTTCCGTCATCTCTTGCACGAGATCAGGCCCAAGAAGCTTCCTCTCACCGGTTTCATCCCAACAAGTAGGAGTTCTACACCGCTTTCCATATACAGCTTCATAGGGTGCCATCTGAATACTCGATTGGAAGCTATTGTTATAGGAGAACTCAACTAATGGGAGGTGTTGATCCCATCCACCTTTAAATTCCATTGAGCATAATCTCAGCATGTCTTCGAGTGTCTGAATAGTCCTTTCAGATTGGCCATCAGTTTGAGGATGATAGGCCGTACTAAAATTCAATTCAGTATTCAGAGCATGCTGAAGACTTCTCCAGAACTTTGATGTGAATCTTGGGTCACGATCAGATACGATGGATAGTGGTACCCCATGCAGCCTTACCACTTCCTTCACGTATATCTTGGAAAGCTGATCCAGAGATAAATCTTCCCCAATAGAGATAAAATGGGCTGTCATGGTGAGATGGTCCACAATAACCCATATCGCATTGTTTCCTTTGGATGTTTTTGGGAGACCAGTTACAAAGTCCATGGTGATATTATCCCACTTCCATACTGGTATGGGTAGCGGTTGTAATACCCCCTTAGGAAGTTGTCTTTCTTCCTTTACTTGCTGACACACCAGGCACCTTGTAGTGTAATCAGCAATCTCCCTCTTCATGTTATCCCACAAATAATGATCACGAAGGTCTCTATACATCTTAGTGCTTCCCGGATGTATAGAGAAATTAGAGCTATGATATTCATCCATTAGTTCTTTCTTTATCTCCGGAATAGATGGAACACATTGTCTTGTATGAAATTTCAATACACCTTCTTGATCAATATTGAAATCAGGGAACTTCCCATCCTTTACAGCCTCGAACTTCTCTTGCAGCAAAGGATCTTCTTTTTGAGTCTTCTTGATCTTCTCTAGTAATGAAGGTTGAGAAATCATTTGGGATAGGGTTGATGATGTCCCTTTCCTTATAATTCCCATGTCCAGTTTTACTAGATCTTTAATCAAGGGATCTCCCAGGATCCTCATTGTTGCCAGAACAACAGGATCTTTCCTGCTTAACGCATCCGCGACATTGTTTGCTCTTCCAGGGTGATAATGAATTGAACAATCATAGTCTTTAATAAGCTCCAACCATCTCCTTTGTCTCATGTTCAATTCTTTCTGAGTGAAAATATACTTTAGACTTTGGTGGTCAGTGTATATATCACATTTCTCCCCATAAAGATAGTGCCTCCATATCTTTAGAGCAAAAACAACTGCCGCCAGCTCTAGATCATGCGTAGGATAATTCTTCTCATGAATCTTCAACTGTCGAGATGCATAAGCAATTACTTTGTCATTTTGCATGAGGACTCACCCAAGCCCTTTCAGAGATGCATCGCTAAAAATAACGAATCCTTCTCCGATAGAGGGTAGTGTTAACACCGGTGCAGTAACCAATCTCTTCTTCAGCTCTTGGAAACTTTCCTCGCATTCCTTTGTCCATATGAACTTAACCCTTTTCGAGTCAACTTGGTTAGTGGATTAGAAAGCCGTGAAAAGTTTTTCACAAACCTCCTATAATATCCCGCTAAACCAAGGAAACTACGAATCTCAGTTACTGTTGTGGGTTGAGGCCACTCCTCCACAACCATTGTCTTTGCAGGGTCAACCGAGATTCCTTCATTGGTTACGATGTGCCCCAAGAAAGCCACCTGTTGTAACCAAAACTCACACTTGCTGAACTTCCCAAAGAGCCTCTCCTTCCTTAGAGTTTTCAAAACAACCCTCAGATGATCTTCATGCTCCTCACGACTTTTTGAATATATCAAAATATCATCAATAAAAACTACCACAAAGTTATCAAGGTAGTCGTTAAAGACTCTATTCATCAAATCCATGAAAATAGCAGGAGAATTAGTCAACCTGAAGGGCATAACAGTAAACTCATAATGCCCATATCTTTATCGGAAGGCAGTCTTTGGAATATCGTCCTTCTTCACCCTCAGTTGATGATAACCAAATCGAAGGTCAATCTTAGAGAAGAATTGAGCCCCACGAAGTTGGTCAAATAAATCATCAATTCTAGGAAGAGGATATCTGTTCTTCACTGTGATCCCGTTCAATTCTCTATAATCGATGCATAGCCGCATTGATCCATCCTTTTTCTTCACAAAGAGAACTGGTGCTCCCCAAGGAGACACACTCGGTCGGATAAACCCCTTCTCCAACAAGTCTTGGAGTTGCTTCTATAGCTCCTCTAGCTCCACATTTGCCATTCTGTACGGAGTCTTTGATATCGGTTGAGACCCAGGTACGAGTTCAATGGAGAACTCTACCTCTCTTTCTGGGGGAGGTCCAGGTAACTCCTCAGGAAATACATCCATGTATTCCTGAACAATCGGAACATCTTCAATTTGTATGCTCCCTTTCCCTTCTTCCTCATCACCGATTAACTCCATAAAGAAAGCTATAGGATGTGCTTCTAGATAGGGATCAGTTCGGGATATCTCTCCTCGGAAGATAACTGTAGGTTGTTCATTCAAGACTACTGAGATTTCCTTTCTTCTGCATTTGATCTTAGCATTATACTTTGAGAGCCAGTCCATCCCTAGTATAACGTCGAATTCCATCATGGGAATGACTACTAGATTTGTGATAAGATTGTGCTCACCAAAGTAAACACTAGAGTCTCTAAACACTGTTGATGCATGGATAATCCCACTTGGAGTCTTGACTGACAACTCTACCTCAAGCAATTCGGGGATTGATTCTATATTCTTTGCAAACTTGGAAGAAATAAAGGAATGCGTAGAACCAGAATCAAATAAAGAACTTGCTAGTTTTGAGAGGACAACAAGAGTACCTGCTACCACATTGTTCGGAACTTCAACTTCAGTTGTTGTGATAGCGAAAGCACGACCTTGCTCTCTTGGCCTCTGCTGAGGTTGGTGGTGATTCCCCTCCACCGCCCTCGGATTGGGACATTGGTTTGCAAAGTGCCCAAGTTGTCCACACTTGAAGCATGTGACTTCGGGTAGGGCCAGAACCATCTTTCCTCTGTCGTTAGTGTTGGGAAGCTGAGGCTTCACCTCACTATGACAATTCCGAGCAATATGGCCTCCTCTTCCACACTTGTAGCACTTTCCACTTCCGTTCAAGCAGTTCCCCAGATTATTCTTTCCACATTTATTGCATGTGGTAAGTTGCATTTGTTTTCCACCTCTTCCCTGATCAAAAGACTTCCCTAAACTGGGCTCCAACGATCTCTTCTTTTCATTTGGCTTATGAGACCACTGTGTCTCACCAAACTCCAGCTCGACTTTCATAGCACTTCAAACTATTTCTACATAGCTATCATAGTCCCTGTTGGCTAGATTCTTCCGTAGATGAGGTCGTAGTCCACCAAAGAATCCATCAACCTTCCCATTAGTGTCCATGACAAAGCTTGAGGTATAACGGGAAAGCCTTGTGAAGTTCATCTCGTAGATTCCGACAGATTCGTTCTCCTTCTGCTTCAGTTCGAGAAACTCTTTCTCCATTCTCGTTCTCATGGAACGAGGGAAATACTTGTTAAGGAAAATTCCCCGAAATTCTTCCCACTCCATAGCTTCTATCTCTCCTCGTGGCTTCGTGTTTTTGATCAGTGACCACCACTGATCAGCTTATCCCTCTAGGCAGTAAACAGCAAGGGTGCCCTTTTCTTGTTCCGAACAATGAAGTACAGAGAAGATCATTTCAATGGAGCTTATCCATTGATCCGCAACCAATGGGTCAATAGATCCACTGAATGTTGGCAGTCGTTGACGCATGAAGGACTCAACAGAGTGTTGTTACCTTCGTGGTGAGGTCGGCCTCTCAGCTTGATTCAAGTTATTACTCATAACTTGAGTCAGTTGGTTCATCATTCTCATGAATGTTTCCATTCCGGATCCATCGGAGGGCCGTCAGCACATGGTGCATTGCGGTCACCATCAGCACGGTTCCTCCTATTGCCCGCCATTTCTAAAAGAATAAAACCTTAGTAAGAAACTTATTTTATTTATGAATCTTTTAACTAAGACTTAATGCTTAGACAATTACACTTTTCTATAATTCCTTCATAATGATTCATAGAAAGCTTGTGATTAACCAAACATATCCCCCGGGAGTGTCGTAACCAAGAGTGCAGCAAGGCCCGTTATCGTGCACCAGTTCCCTTTCGAGTCTAGCTCAAAGCAGTGTTTTCGGGTTTTACCCCTATGTACATCTGTGCCAGAGCCGCCTCTACCTGCTCGTATCCAGACAGGGATGTATTTGTTTGATAAACCACATACTCAATACTTACCAAAATACCAGGAAGTTTTCCTATATTTAAACTTTTCTATAGGGTTCTTCCTAAAGTTTTTATATCCTAATTTCCACAAGTAACTAAACCATCCTTTGATACCAACTATAGCATCCCGCCATTTTATAACATAAACTTTCATTTCATTACACGGAACTGAGGATCGTTAAGGTTTAGTGTCTTGGAAACAAGGATCATAATACATAAAAAAATACATAAAAACATTCTTCTTAAACACGTGAAAGGCTTCTCCTTTAGTTCATCCTATGTTCATTATGCATCTCATAACCTGGGGACATACATCAAAAGAAAGGGTGAGCAGAATGCCCAGTAAGGGAAACAAGAGAAACATTTTACAAGTGAACTTGAGATACTTCAATAAGGACATGAAAAGAACTTTAAGGCATGAGAAAGAAATCATGAGATACATCGTAATAAAAATAATCATTTTTCATAACTGGAATATGTGGCTACAACATTTAATATTGACAATCGTTTCGTTTCACCAAGGTCCATCCCCAAGGTGTCGTTAAAAATTACCAAGGTTATTCACCAAGGCGTCGTTAAAATGGTCATCTCTAGAGATTAAATCTTTACCCAATGCATTGGAGCGCTATCAGGGCGCACCCTTAAATTTGTATTTATTTTCATGTGAGCCACATATATCATCATCAAACATTTCATAAATAACCCATATAGCATAAAACAAATGGGTTTCATTTCATAATCATAACATTTCAAAAACTGCTTTAAAGACATGATCTTTACGTTACTTTAAACCCACGGAAAGGGAAAGCGGGTATCATGTATGTAAATCCCAGAATTTAAAATAGATCATTTTTATATATATGTGAATACCCCATTAGAAATAGGAGCTTTGAGTATTCACTTTATAACATAAAATAATTTTGAGAAAAGAGAGGCATTTTGAGACGAAAATTCTGCAGCATAACGGCTATGTTACAAGGTTTTAGAAACGTTGAAAAGAGAGGGAACATGGGTTGAACAATCATAATTGACCCATAAAAAGGTAAAGGGACAGAATAAGAAGGATATATGGACCTGGTGATTCAATTTCAAGGACATACCAATTGAAATGAAAAACATGGAAGGAAGACAAAAATTTGATTTCTCTTATGAAAATTCGGCAGCCTAACGTAGTCACTTAAACTTCAACAAAAATGAATTGGACAAATAAAATACGGTCTCTCATCATATGATCATAAGAGATCAGTATGATAGATATAGAGATCATACCCCAACATAATAAAAAGGAACTTGAAAGATTTGACATGAAAATCGAACTTGAAAAAAAATGAGAAGGGTGAAAGAATCACTTAAACATTCGGCAGCCTAACGACGTCACTTAAACTTTCATAAAACGAAATGATGAGAGTAAGAGGGGATCTCTCATCATATAAACATGAAAGGGCAGTAAGAGGAATATAAAAGAACATTCTCTCACATAATCACATGGAGCATAAAAGGAATGACATAAAAGAGATTACACGAAAAGAAAGAGAGGGGTCGGATCCCTTACCTTAAAACGTGACTCTTGAAACTCAAAGGATTGGACCTTGAGGGCTTGGGGGCACCTTGGGAGGACTCATTGGAAGGTAAGAAGACCAGAACTTCGTTGGGGAAGAGTTGGGAGTGAAAACCACGGGAGGAAAGGGTGGGTATTTATAGGGAAAGTGAGGGGACAAAGCATTAATGGCCAAAGGACACCTCACATGTGCTTTTCTCAAACCCATGTGCTCTCCCTTGGCATTTATCATGGAGTTAGGCCACATGGGGCCCCCCAAACAATAATTCATCACCCTTGGCCGGCCAACCCTCAAAAGATCTCATGAAATCATCATGACATCATTATGATGTCATTAAACATACCGAAACCCTAAAACGGTATTTTTACTATTCACTGAAAATTCAACTTTCTCAGAATAATCCCAAAATTTCACCTTAACCAAATATCAATGCTCTGATTTCAAAAATGAAATCCATTTTATAAAAATATTTTTCTAAATATTTTTAATTGAATTTTTAAATAAAAACACTATTCATCGAAAATTCATTTTTTTCAGAAAAATCCCCAAAAATTACCTTAACATAATATCGATGCTCTGAGTTCAAAAATAAAGTCTTTTTTATAAAACTAATTTTCTAATTATTTTTAATTAAATTATTAATTAAAAAAAACTATTCATCTGAAAAAACTAATACTTGAATAATAATTTATGAAACCGTTATTTAACCATTTTATTGAATCACATTACTTAACCAAGGTGTCTAAATTATATTAAAACTTTCTTTGAGTGAAAATTACTAATCCATTTGATCACATTACTAATCCTAAGGGTAAAATCACTATTCATAATTTACTATTCATCAAAAATTTAGTTGATCTTATTAGACTCCAAATTCCTTAATGAACACTTTTGTAGAAGACCATTTTTTGAAAATCATTACACATCATTAGTTATTTAGGGTTTACATAAATATTTCAAAATATCCCTTTTTCAAAATTCATCAATAAAATACATTCTAAAATTATCTAGGCATTTGAAATTTCACAAACATCACAAAAGGAAGAAATCTCAATTTATTCACCCGAGAGGATTACACAAGGAAACTAGGGTCTCATCACATAGCCCCTTATAACACTGGCATAAGACCTATGTGTAAGGTGTGCTATGGTGAGAGAATCTGAGGGAGGCTCAGATAACATTGCCCTAGTAGCAACCTCCAATAACTTGAACTTCTCCTGCAAGCATTTTCGTTCAAGCTTGACACGCTGGAGCTCGGCTTGGGCTTGGTCCAAAGCGAAGCCCACAGATACTACCTCCTTCCCAAGCTCTGATAAGTGGGCTTCGTAAGGGTTGAGTCTACTGGATGAAGCCATCGACTCCTCTTTCTGCATTAACCATTAACATCTTATTAAATCAATAAGAGTAAGTTAATATACTACTCAAAAAGATTGGGTCGTTACATACAACATCATACCCACATAGGATCCTAGAGTAGTCCCATGTGGATTCCTAGAGCAGATCCAAGTGAGACTCTTGAACATATACCCACAAAAGATCAAAAGCACAGACCCACAAAGGATCTTTTTCTCATGTTACATGTAGCTACAGGGTTCCTGCACTATGCTCGCTTGATTCCGGGAGGATCTTCTCTTCATTCCATAGGTCGATACTCCAGCTTCCACGAAGTCCCAAAAACATGTATCTCAAATTACAACCTTGAAAAAGTGGTCTCAATGCATCACACGGTCCCTCAATGTGACATTTGGCATGTATGTTTTTGTCCTTTTAGTCCTAAGGGCCCGGTTGGATTCGTGTTCGATCAAACCCGACCGTACCCCAACATTATACAAATATGATGTGGGGTATACCAATAATTTTTTCACTCTTCAAGTTTTTCTGGACCATATTCGGATTGTCAAACTGACGACCATAGATAAAGATATGGAAAAAAGAGAATAAATGGGTCAAAGTTGGTCCAGGTCATGTCTGAACCCACCCGGATCACGTCAACCCAGCCCGCTAGGTCCAGACCGGACCACATCCCTCTGGGATCGCGGTGCGATGGCCCGTGGTGCGGCGGTCGACCACCTTCTATGTGCGGTGCATCGTGTGTTTTGCCATCACTAAAAACCTGCTCGGCTATCCACCCTCCCTTCACCACCACGATAAAATCATGTAGCTCCCACTCAATGGGCGGTGTAGACGCATGCCGCCATCCCGTTCGTGGGGCCGGGCTCCGCCGGCCAACAGGCTACGGCCCTTCCACGGGGGCACGGTCACGCCGCTGCCTTCGACATGGCTGACGTTGGTGTAGAACACCATTTCCGAGCCCCGCTATTGTTGGTCTCCATACTCCTCCATCGCGAATAACACATCAAGAATAACAAATAATTGTGGAGAGGTTAGGCCATGTTCATCTGGCCCGCATCCTCCTAGTTAGGGTGGTAGAAAGTGACTCAATATTTCATTAATCATGAAGAACATAAAGAATGGGTAAGTTGGTATAAATCAACAACAAACCCTATAATATACCCCACAACATCCTCCTGTAAAGACGAAGGAATCGTGGGTCCACTCGTTAGTCGGTTGACCCGTGTTCTTCGTATAAATTCAAGAAAGGGGAAGAGGAAAATAAAAAACGAACAAATGAAATAAGCCCTACCTCTTTTTCAATGGGGAGAGTCCGCATTTGAGGAAGTGTCGGTGTTCATAGTCCCCCACAACTAGCCTCCAACGACATCACTCGTTCATCGATCTCTAGTTCAAGGATTCGGTGTCGCTCGTCACCTCCTACTGGTACCGGTTCCATCCTCCAAAGGTTTGGTGTCACTTTACTTTATCATCACATTGTTACATAGCAAAGCAGTGCCAACACATTTCCCCAAACTCCATATAAGTAAGAGATTGGAAGGATGTGCAACATTTTTGGTATTAATGGAGGCCCATTAATTTGGAACCTTCCAAATTCCCCATCGACGCAGTTAATTAGAATTGAATGTTCATGCCATATAATTCACATTGGTGTAATTAAATTGGAGGATTCCCTGGTGCTTCTCCATATTAAAGAGGCATTCAGGTGGTCCCTACCAACATGAATTAAAAAATGGTGGTTTTCTATCGTAGGAAGTCCCCACCTCTACGCATTCAATTGGGAGGTTGAAATTAAATGAAAATTTTCGCTTTATTTTATTTTAATTTCCATGAAAAACACAAATACTATCTTTCTCTCTAGACCAACTGTATTCAAGTTGAAAGTCTTCTTAAACAAATATCGGCACTACGAGTTCACGGTGTCCTCATATTTTAATTCCTAGCACCGGTTCAAATGTTACAAAATGCCACTCGCACATTTACTGAACATACACGAAATTTTGTTTGGAAAATTATTAATATTTACTCTCGACTGTGCCGGTCGAGGATTGGATCTGCCCAAGTGAAACACTACCTAACCAACCCAGCTGTACACTCGGATTTCCAATTCGAGTTACTATTTAAATGTTATGGATTTTACAATAATATAATTGTCACTTATTTATTTTATTTACTATCAAAAATAATCTTTCTCTAGTTTCCCATGCCACCAAAGGTAATATCTTCTTAAAGAATTAATACCTTCACAAGTTCAGTGATGGTATCATACTCTTAATCCGAGTTTCCGTTCGTGAGTTATAAGCATCTGAAAAATAAAATAACTTTGCATAATTCTATTTTTTACAATTATTCCATTTTTGTGTTTTCCCATAGGAGGCCCACACCGACAAAAATTAAGTTACACCTTGGATAAACCACCATTCTGAACGCATCGGTGCCCTCAGATTTCTGATCTTGAAACTGTTTAACGGTTATTCGACTTTTTTAGGAAAACTGCTTTCGTGAGCTAATTAAAGCATAAATGAACATTGACAGATCATTCCAAGTACTCTGGGCCACAGAATCGTGCCCCATAAAATTTCACAGTCTCATAAAAATTATATATAATTAAAAAAAATATAAAGAATTTTTGAAATGTTACATTCTCCCCACCATAGGGATTTACGTCCCCGAAATCCAAAACATAGAGTAAGGAAACAACAGAGGGTACAGAGCACGAATCTGAACCGCCTACTCCCATGTTCTCTCATGGAGGTTCTCATGCTCCCAGTGAAAGAGCACTAGAGCTATCGACCGCCCATGAAGGACCCACTCCTAGTGATACTCAGCCGCTATTGGAACCTATGTAAACGTCGCACCATATTTTATGTCCATATCTCTATCATTGATAACATGCGATGGATCACACACCCATATCCTCAGCTGTGACACATGGAAAACATTATGCACCCAGTGCATCTATGGGGAAATAGATAGATGGTATGCCACCTCTCCCACTATGATGATAATCTAGAGAGGTCTGATTAACCTCGAAGATAACTTCATGCCCCGAACAAAACTCTGCAATCCTCATTTAGGTGATACCCATAGTAATACATGGTGTCCCTCCTCTTGTCTGCATAAGACTTCTCCCTCTTCTTTCTTCATCCATGAACACTAGTACTGATTCTGGAGGTCCTGGTACATCTTCCCCACTATAGGATGTACCATTAAAGAGGATGTATGGATCTCCTTCTACACCTCCTCCCGAAGCATTTTTGGTACCATTGTGCGACCTATGAAGAGGATGACGTGCTCCCCTCCTTTAGAAAATCTTTCAGGAGACCATCCTGATGATATCTGAGCACATCGAGCCTCACAGTCAACATCCCAAGCTGTGCCTCCCGAATTCAGTGAGGAATTGGGGTAGTGACAGTCATAGTCTAGAGGTAAGCTTCTCCATCTTTATCCACTAAGGATATCAGAAGCTCAACTTTCCGATCTAGTTCCTCACTCCGCCGATGTCGACCAAAGCTCCTGCTATGTGCATCTTCTACCACATTCCCCTTCCCACGAGTATTATCTATCTCAAAGACATAGTCATGGAGTAACCATATCCATTGATCCTATCTCATCTTATGAAAGCTCTGCTGACACTTTTATATTCACCGGAAAGGCTTACCCTTCTTCTTCAAAGTTGACAAGGGTGCCACTACCCTAGAAAAGTCTGGTACAAAACTGTGGTAGTACCCAGCCAATGCATATTTCTCTCTTCCTTCGTGGAGGTAATCTTGGTAACATATTTTAAATAGAATTCCCCACACGGTAGCACTACTTTTGGGAATAGGTAACTCAAAACTCATGATGCCATGATGGTAAGGTTGGAAGACTCAAGAGTGATTGGTTGTACCCTCCTATGCCTGAGATAATCCTGTGCTACCTGGGCTTCCTTCATCACCAACCTAGGAAAACCATGTTCCAATGTTGTAGATAAATAACAAATTTTTTTGCAAAATGCAGTCAATATGATTATGAACTGTGGATTTCTAGTCCATACCCAAAATAATGTTGTAAGGCCTCGACACTTCCACCAAGTGGTTCCAACTGAAACTCTCACCTCAAGGGTTGGATCACACTGTCGGTGTAATTTTGATTATTGAGTCTCCTTCCAATGGTTTCTACATACGTGAGGGTCATGTCAATGGCTGAAGAGGATACTCTAGGTCTTGATCACGATTCGCGGAAAGAAGGAATGATTGGTAACAATGTCTATTAATATGGAAACTAGTAGTAGTCACAAACCATACCTCGAATCATTCCTAGAGACCATGGGTCACACTCCTTGACTGCATGCAGCCACTCCCTTCCATTGTCCTCCAGCTCCCTAATCCCAGTGGCAACCAAATTAGGGTGGTGGTTTTAACATGTTGATATGTATACCACCTCATGATACTATCCTCGCTTCACTTCCACATCTACTGCCCTGTAGATTCATCTATCCCTTTTGATTCCTCTCCCCGAAATATTTTGCACGCCCAAGTCTTTGAGACTGGCATCAGTTTCCTATGTCCATACTGCTAACATTCACTGGCTATATCATCCCATCCAATGAACATTAAACCTCAAAGGTTCTCTCTATCCCCCTAACATGTGTTGGAATGTATAGAGGAATATTGCCAGCTCAGATGTCATTAGACACACCTAGCACGGATGTACAATCCTTGAAGCAATGATTGTATCATATTCATTGAGTACCAGGAATGGTCAATATGCCTTGATGAATACTCAGCTACCGATATGTCTTCCTACAGAAGCTGTAGAAGTTCTAGGGAACTCTCTTCTACCTCTTCAAAAGAGTCCTTATCCGCCAATGTGTCGGGATTTCCTTGGAACCTGAGGGGTATCTGATCATGAAACACGTGTATGGAAAAAATCCTACATGTGTCTTCTATTGGTACTAATTGTTGTAACTACTGGCCAATGGGCAGTGATATAGCTGGAACACTTCCGAAAGATACCATCTTGGGAAATAATCCACGTACCGAAACCTCATCACTAAATTGACCATCCTCACGGTCACTCACTAAAAATACAAGTAGCTACGAACACAATATTATCTGCTGGTGTCTCAAATAGGTGGAAAACACTATCCAAAGCCTCGAGCCAGTCCTCAGCTGCCTGGGAATTTGTCTTGCATCGAAACCTCAGAGGCTTCTGTCACTAGAACTTGTGCAACGTGCTCAGTTGGCATGCACCGCCTGCCAGTGCAAATAGTGGTAACTCCTACCAAATGGGTGGTTGTGCTGTTGGTACACCACCTGAAGATGCCAACATATTAATAGGGCCCTCCACCGGAGCCTCGTCGCTTGGTGGGCCATCATTGTGTACTCTCTCGAGAATCATTGTTGGTTGTCTACACAGTGACATCCTGATATGGAACAAGTGATCGACAGTCATTAAGTTATACCTGGTGAGCTGACTCAATGAAATCACAGAAAACATTTCAAAACACACATGCAATCAATGTTTTCATGCAGTGAGTCCAAAATTACAAGTTAGGGTCCTTGTGTATGGATACGTTGGCCACCACACAAACATTAGACTCGTTAAACTAATCACCACACTCACTACATTTAACAGTATTTTTGTTAAAAATATCAGAGTCCAATGTTCTATGTTATAACCGACTCCTCTAATACCAATTTTTCATGACTCATCCCCCGGGAGTCCGTTCTGTTACTACCCCAAGACCACCTTCCATAGGATAGGGGCTGGCTACATGCACCGAACAGCGTATTCTTTAATACTGAAAAGGAATTGCCTTTGTAACCTATAAACACAAGAAACCAAGCACACAAAAAGATATGAACACAAGTAAACTGTATAGTAAAAAGATTTTGTGTAGTATGTTAAAGGGGCTAGTTTACAAGCCCAACTAGAAAGTTCAAGAAAACTTAAATGTACAAGTAAAATAAAACAGCACCAGTGAGCACCCGCCAAGGATACTACCTGAAGGGTTGGTACAACTCTCGAACGGTCATCTAGACAGTACTCCTCATCTAATATCCACCTAAGAGCTACCTCTAGTCCTGGTACTCTCGTCCTCAGTCAGCGATGTTCGTCCTCTACACCAAACACAATATGGTCTGGGAATAGCCTGTGCAGGGGTGAGTATAACGATACTCCATAAAGGACCCCAAGACCCTCAAAGGTCTCATGAAATCCAAAAAGGATAAACCACAAAGCATGTAAACATCTGAAAACCCTACCTAGGTATATTACCATAAAAATACCCAAGTTTCCAATTATACCCATCTCTTTCACGAGGAAACAAAAGGTCCAACTCAAAATCCCAAAGCTCAACGGTTCCACAATGTAATGAACACCATGAAAGTTACACCACAAAGGTAACACCATACAAAATAATACCACCAAGGTGTTTCTGTGAAGTTAAGTACCACATATATATGCCGCATGGATGAATACCACAAAGGTTTCACCCCGATGTAATGTACCACAATGGTACGCCACATAGAAGAATACCACAAATTATCACCACGAATGTATGTACCACACAGGTATGCCACACAGAAGAATACCACCAAGGTATCACCACGATGTAACGTATCACATAGGTACGCAAAACAAAAAAATTCCACAAAGGTATCACCACAAAGGTAAGGACTTAGATCACACCATATATAACATAGATAAGGTAGTAAAGAGAATTAGTTGAAATTAATGAATCATCTTACTCTTAAGAGATAGAACCACGTAGGATCCTAAATCATCATCAGACCCACACATGATCCTACTACATCATCAGACCCATATAAGATCCTAGTACATAAAACCCACACAGGATCCTAGTACATCATCAAACCCACACATGATCCTAATATAGCAGACCCACAATGGATCCTAGAGTAGCCCCTTGTGTATTCATAGAGTGTATCCATGTGAGACTCTCAAACATAGACCCATAATTGATCCCAAGAACAGACCCACAAAGGATCCCTTTCTCATGTTGCATCCCACTACAGGGTTCTCGCACAATGCTCTCTTGATTCTTGTAGGATCTGCTTCTCAAGACACAGGATGATAGTCCAACTTCCACGAAGTCCCACTAACAAGTATCCAAAAGGGCTTCCCTGAAATAGCTGTATCAACGCAATAGACAGTGCATCAATAAGTCATTTGGTCAGTAGGTTATTTTCCTTTTATTCCTGAGGGCCCGGTTGGATTCATGTTCTATCAAACCGGTCCATACCCCCAATTTATCCAAAACTCATGTGTGTCATACCAAATGATACGTCTCCCTCAAAGGTTTCTGGTGCCACTAACGGTTCGTCAAACAGAAACTTGTTTATCATGATATGGACAAAAGATGGAAAATGGGTCGATGTTGGTCCTGGTCCGGTCTGACCCGGTTTTGGTCGACCTTGCCAGTTGGGTACGGCCCGGCCCAGCGGCCCGCTAGGCCCGCGATGCGGCGGCCCGCGGTGCAGTGCGACCGCCCGTCGTGCGACCCTACGCCGCCTTCTCAGTGCAGTGCATCATGTGACGCGCCTTCTCCAGTGGCTGGCTAAGCCAACCACCCTCCCTTCACCGCCATGGCACTCACTCACTTGGGAGTGCAGATGCACTCCGCCATCCCATTTGTGTAGTCGGCCTCTACCTGTCGCCGCCCATGCTCTGCTGCGGCCGATGGGCCTTGGCCCTTCTCTGGCAGCACAGTCACACTGCCACATTCTTCTAGGCTGACAGAGGTCCTCATCGCCATTCCCAAGCCACATCGGTGTCATTACCCTTCCTCCTCCATCGCGAGAACAAAATCAAGAATCATGAGGAATTACAGAGAGGTCGGTCCACGTTCCTTTGGCCCCCACCTTCCGAATTAGGGGGGTAGCAAGGGGCTCAATAATTCTTGAATCACGAAAAACGTCATGAATGGGTAAGGGGGAATAAATCAACAAAAAACACTACAAGATACCCCACAACATCATCACACAAAGACAAAAAGAAATTGAGTCAACCCATTAGTCGGTTGACCAACGTTCTTCATATAAATTATAGAATAGGGAAGAGGAAAATCAAAAACGCAAAAATGAAATAACCCCCTACCTCATGTTCATTAGAGAGTGCACGTGTTTGAGGAAGTGTTGACATTCATAATACCCCTTAAATATCATCCAATGATGTCATGTGTTCATAAATTACTAGTTTGGGGTTTCAGTGTAGCTCGTCACCTCCTGCTGGTACCGGCTCCGTCCTCCAAGGGTTTGGCGTCACTCCAATTTGTTAGTACATCATTTCTTGGTGAAGCAGTGTCAAAAACTCTCCCCAAAATCCTAATAAATAAAAGAGGGGAATGGTTTTAAACATTCATGGGATTAATGGAGGCCCATTAATTAGAAGCCTTCATAATTCCCCAAAGGCCCAGTTACATAGAATTGAAAGGTCAAGCCATTTATTTACATTGGCGCAATTAAATGGGAGTATATTAAAGGGCTTCCCATATTAAAGAGAAGTTCGTGTGGTCCCCACCACCATGAATTAACAAATTGGATTTTTCTAGCTCAGACAGTCCCCAAATCTATGCATTCAATTGGGAGGTTAATATAAAATAAAAAGCTGTTATTGATTTTATTTTCATTTCCACAAAAAACATGAAAACAAATTTCAACCTCGACCAACTGCGGTGAAGGTGAAAGTCTCCTTATGTGAATGTTGGTGTTGCTAGTTCAATGATGTACTTATATTTAAATGTTGAGACCCAGATAGAAAGTTATAAAATATCACTCATGCGTTTAATGAATGTACCTGAAAAAAAAAGATCAGAAAATTATTAACAGTCACCCTCGAACCATGATGGTCGAGGTTAGGCTCTAACAAAGTGAAACATGCTCCAACGGACCCAAAGATACCCACGTAATTTCAATATGAGTAACCTTTTAAATTTTATGTATTTTAAAATAAAATAATTGTCAATCAATTATTTTATTTATTGTAAAAAATTACTTTATCTAGTCCATCGTGCTGGCCATAGCTAGTATCTTCTTAAAGAAAGCATACCCTCACGAGTTCAGTATTGGTATCAGATCTTTATTTCGAGTTACCATTCTTGAGTTATTATCATCTAAATAATAAAATAAATTTTCTTAGTTATTTTATTTATGGTTAGGCTATTTTTGGGTTTTATCAAAGGAGGCCCACGCCGACCAAAATTAAGTCGTGCCTAGGGTACACTACCATTTTGAACACAACGATGCCCTCAGATTTCTAATCCGAGAAACCATTTAATACTTATTCCTATTATTCATGAAAATTACTTTTTAAGGATAATTAAAGCATAAAAAACTTCGATGGATTATTACGGGCACATTGGGCCTTGGAATCGTGGGCCGTCATATTTTTTGTTCTCATAAAAATTTCATATAATTTAAAAAATTATACGGAATTTCTGAAACATTAATGGAAATATAATATTTAATAATTATAATAAAAATAATAGAATCTATTCATTATTATTTGATATTTTAATGTATATTGGGAATCCTTAAAACTTAATGTGAAATAATTTTGAATTCCTTGATAATGATTTTAATTCATGTTTAAGCTCATGAGAATATTTTTTGGAATTTTTTGTTGTCCGATGTGATTTTTCAACATTTACATTTTCATAATCTTAGTAAATATACAACAATGCACGTCCATAAGATCATGGTTGTAAATTTGAGTTCATGGATCCATTTCATTATACCATGGTGTTTGGGGACACTTTTACTTTAATTTTTGTATCCAACAATAATATGAAAAAACCCACATTTTTTGATGTTTTGTAGAAATATGTGGTGTCCCACACTTTGGGATCATAAATCCATATTTTTCATGACCAGAGATTGGACTTACATATCTATTATAGATTATTATATTGAAAAAAGGTGTGCCATCTGACACATGTGTTTCATTATTCCAAAGTTGTCCTACCTAGATTTGGACCATTCATATCAATTGTTGTTAACAAAACAGAAAACAGACAAGAAAATAAAAAACAAAAAAAATTCTTATACTCATCTTATGTTTTAATTTTATTCCCACTTAGCGCTTCCATTTGAGTCCCCTAGAAGAATAAAGTGGTCCCCATGTATTTTTATATACATAACACATCACCATGCTTTATTGAAATTGGTTGAAATTTTACAATGAATTTGACAATGGGAAAGGTCTTGGGCGTCTGATATGTTTGTGAGGCTAGATTGTTTGAAACGATTTTTATATGTATCATGATTTTTAGTAATGATGCATTTTTGTGATCATTTTATGTTAAAATTCATTTCCAAAAAGGGAATTTACTTTCCTTTATTTTATGAGATTTTTCTCAGGACTATAAAAACTCAAGTTTTTGGGATTAATTGGCTACTAAAAGAGGCTAATATTAGTTGTTTTTATTTTAATATTCATGTCTTTCAAGCCCATAAACACCTATTTTAGTGGATTTTAATAATTGAACTCCATTTATAATCACAATTACAATTAATGTTTACAGTGAAAAATTGGGCACAAATAATCATCTGTTTGTGGAAATAATTATATTCATTATATTAATTAGTTATTTTTTTATAAGATCTAACACTTTTATTAAAACATTTTTTTTCGTTTAGTAATGATGTATGAATCCCAAAAGAAGATAGACATTTTTGGGCATGAATTCAAAAATTTATGAAAAAATAGAAAATGCCTGAGGCCCATCAAACAAAATTGCGGCCCAGAATTCAATCCCAATGAAGCTAAAATATTCACTATAGAAATAGAAAATTATTGTTATAATTTCATTAAAATTTGGAAATATATATTTATAATTTTTTCATGATGATCTAGGAGGTCAAAAAAGAATATTTAATTTATTTACAGATCTGAATTCCCATAAAGAAAGCCCATAATTTTGAGAAAAACTCTCAAAAAGATTATAAACTTGTCATGGAACATTGAAATATTTTATAATAAAACTATGAAAAGTTATATCTCTTCTATTACCCCTTCATATGTGAATATCATCAGTTACAAATTCACACTTAAAAATGGGGATAAATCTGACCAAATTTTCTAGTCAACATAGAAACGTCTAATTTCCTCGGATTTCTCACCATCCTTTGAATATAATAATTTATTGGGGTAGAATTTATTGATTGGATCCAATCCATAGGGTCCTAATATTTATATATAATCATATAGTGGTGATGGTATTAAGGGATCCATGTTTTTACTTTCAATAGTATTACAACAATGTGTTCTTTCTATTAATGCATTTATTTTTCACATGTAAGTCAATAGAATCACATGTTTTTATTAGTTAAAGAACTGATTATTCATTTATAATATTATTTTCAATATTGGGATGATATATTTGAATCATGGTGTGATATTATTCACACCAAAACTTGTGAATTTCTTCACATTATTGAGGAGTGGTAATTAATTATTTATTTTTCTTCATCAATTCCAGCCTCAGGAGTCTACCACCCGCTTCAATTTATAGAACACAATATATGGAGGGATAAACATCTAATGGTTTTATCCAAGGGAATATAAAGATTATTGATTGAATGTTTTTTTCTCATTTTTATACTTCTTAATCAATTCAATTTTTTACATTTTCATTCAATGATGTACCTTCTCCTATGAACTCACTAAATTTAAAGATACACAACCCGTGTGATAAAACAATGCTCAAATTTGGAGTTCTCTTCAATATCATCCTCCAATTTTATATGTGATTAGCCTAAGTATATTGATGATTCAAAATTGGTGAGTTTAAAGGATAAGGTAAATCATTGAGTGAAAATCAAAAATATGGAATTGATTAAGATTTATTAAAATGAGAAATAACATCCAATCTATCCCTTTGATACTCCCTAGGATCATCCCATTATAGTTTCATCCTTCCATTGATTTTATACTATCAATTTATATGTTTAGTAGACTCATGAGGGTGGAATTAAATATGAAAAATAACAAAATAACAATCACCCAACCGTTGTGTGAACAAATTCACAAGTGATTGTGTGAATAAGTTCACATCATGATTCAAAGATATCAATATAATGTTCACAATAAAATTTTATGATAATAATAAGAACATTTATCAATAAAAAATGGTGTTTTTAATGAATTACATGTGAATAATAAATTTATTAATATAAAATAATAGTGTTATAATTACAATAAATGAAAAAACTTGAATGCCTCAATAACAAAACCACCAGATTTTTATATAAGAATATTAGGATCCAATTTTTAATAACCCATAAATAAATTCCATCCCCATAAATTTTGAGATTCAAAATGATGGTTAAAAATCAAAGTAAATTTAAAGTTTTAATTTTGAACAGAAAATTCATCCAGATTCATCCCCATTTCTTATATGTGAATTTTTAACTAAATATGGCCAAATATGAGGGGGTCATAAAATAAAAATAACTTCTTCTAATTTTAATATAAAATAATATAAAAGTTTATGTTAATTGGATAATTTTTTATATATATATTCTTGAAATTAGGGGATGAATTTATGGGCTTTTTGATTTGGCTATAATTTTAGTCTCCACCATTGACTTCCTATATCATCAAGAAAACGTCAAAAATAACATCAGATACAGTTGAATGAAATTATTCCAATAATTTTCACTTTATAAAGATAAAATTTGTTCTTATTTGGTCTTGAATTTTTGTCGCCACTTTTTTTTGATGGGCCTAAGGCCCATTATTATTTTTCCACAAATTTCTGCATTCATGACAAAAAAATTACCATTTTCCATTGGGATTCATCCATCGATCCGAAAAGACAAAATATTCCAATATATGTTCTAAATAATATATTCAAATATCAAATTAATATAATTAATATAAATATTTACATAAATAGATGATTTATTGTGAAAAATATTTCACTTTAATCATTAATTGAACTTGTGCTAAGAAATGGAGTTTGGTTAATAAATAAAACTAAAATTAGAGTTTATGCACTTGAAAGACATTAATATTAAAATATAAACAATTAATATTATCCTATTTCTGGGGATAACCAATTATTTTAATCTTTTTAATCTACAATATTTAATATTTTTCATTATTAAAATTGTTCTCTTATTTTTTTCATCTACTATATTTTATTAAAGGGTTACTGATTATATTTAATGTGGATTTTATATCTTGATACAATTCACCATTGAACTAATAGTGGTTATTGATTATTTTTACATATTGGTTAATGTTATTTAAATTTCATATGTTTATTTTATTTTTCTTTAAATCCATTTATATTAGGAATTCATTGTAATTAAAAAATTATGGGAGGTTCCCACAATAGACCCTTGATGCATTGGTGAGTCTCACGAGAAAAAAAAAGGATTTGGCCATAGAATTTAGCATTTATTTTTATATTTCTTTGCTGAGGTCTTGATGATATGTTTGATATTGTCTGAAAATATGAATTCCCTCATTATGATATTATTTATTGATAAATCCTGTGATTATTCAACTAGTATTATATCCATGGTTATGTCTTATGTTATTGTTTTTATGGAAATATTTATTCATATTCAATTCCTGCCATATTATGATCAAGATTACATTTTATTGGAAAGTGTTTTAGTTATTCAGCTTTCTTTATCATTTATATTCACGATAGATTCTGTTTTATTGTTTACCCTTATTTTGAATATGATCTCACCCCTTTCTTATGTTTTATTTTTTCTCTGAGATGTGATGATTTACATTATGAGTGACATGAAAAGATAATATAAGAGTTATGGATGTTACCAATGAAGTTTATATGTTTTTTTTCCAAATTTTAATGTAAAAAATTTGTTTGTTATTAGTTTTCCAAAACTAATAAACTCGTTGATCCTTTGGGATGTGAGAACATATTTATAGTACCAATGCAGTTATTTAAGGCATTGACTTCAAGATTTTGGAGTTGGGGTCTTTATAGTTGGTATGATAAGAAGTTTAGTAGAATTCGTGGAAAATATTTTTAGAAAACAAAGATTTGAGAACATAACCATAAAATACACTTTGAGGATAATCATAGAAGAAAATACTAGAATTTGGTGTTGTAAAGATCATATGGGATAACCTAGAAATAAATCCTTGTTTGTATACAACAAGTGGACATTGTTTCGGTATATATGTACCAAGGGGTAACAACTCCAACATGGTGTCTTGGGCCTGGCTCGGGGTAACCTGGTACAAGACAACATGCATTAATGTTCAATAGATTTGAAACTCCCAGGTGAAAAGCTTATTATAACTGAAATTTTATTTATGACCCATAATTAAGTATTTAAAAGTAAGAACATCACCAAAGAAACCGTATTTATGATTATGATATTATCTACACATAAATATCCAATTTATGATAGGAGTTTTTCTAGTTTCAAAGATATTAATTATGATTTATAACCTATTTATGGTGTTCCATTATTTAAAATTAGCACCTAGTTGAAGGAATGGAAACTCTATTAATGTGCATATCCCATATAGGGATTTTCCACCTATACAAGATAATGATGTTGGTAATGGATTATTTACTAGTGTTGGGAAACTTATTACTGTATTAAGACAACTGAATAAGGTTATAAACAAAATTATTTTTTCAGAATGGATAATCTTGATCCACAATGTTGAGGAGAAAAGTTTGACAGCTTTATGTGACAAAATCCTACATCATTAAATGGGACTATAAAGCCATTTTTAGTGGATAAGTGGATAAGTTCCTTAGATACGATATTTATTGATTTAGGATGTAATGAATGAGATAAGGTTATCATTGAAGTTTATCATCTCTTGGGAGATAATGATTAATGGGGGTTATTGATTCAAAACCCAATGGAAGATGAATAAATTTAAAATATGGAATGTAAATATTTTAGGAAAATTTTCCATGAAAAAGATTTCACTCCCGAATAGCGAGTGGATATAGAGAGGAAATACATTTGTCTGAAACAAAATGAGGATGTAAAAATTAAGACATGTGAATCCAACATTACAGGTTATAAAGGAATGTTTTGGAATACATGAATAATCCAAGGATCCATATTGATTTACTATTTTATGTTTTAAAATCATTCCTCCAAAGGTCATTGGCCTCCAAAAATTTTACATCATACGAATATATACCAGCATGTGCTATCAAGAGAGAGAAACAATTCTCTATGTATTATTACATTAAGGAAAAAATAGACGAATAGGGTAGAGGAGGAAATAATGTATAAAGGGTAGAATAAAAAAGGGAATTTTCCAACAAGTGATACTAGTGGAAGGAAACACCCTAGTTTTTGCATAAAACAAAAAAGGGTACTTTACAAGTTTGGAGAAAAATTACACAAAACCCTTGATTGCAATGGTTGAAAAGATTCTACCAATGTTAAATGTTACAATTATAGGGTGATCGGAAAATATTTTAATGATATTATAATGTTTCAATGAAACTTACCCTAGAAAATTCCATGGGATCAAGGTTAGGCTTTTGTGATCATAACTGCGGTGGTTGATGTTTCTAATGATGTGGTGGAAGGTTCTTTAATCATTTCATCAAGCATTTGTAATTCTTTATTTGATTTTTGATAATCATATTCTTTTTTATCTTCCCAGTTTTCCAATAAAATTTGGCATTTTCATTGGGTTTTAATATATTCGTTGTCATTCAAAACTCCTAAGGGAAGTGTCATCTCAATTTAAATGTGTCGGCCAGTCCCATTATGACACATAAATGTGCATTATTTTCAAACCTTATCAGCATACCTATGGTAGAATTTGGATATAATCCTTGGTAAATACAAGCTTTCAAAAAATTATGTGAAAATATATGTTATGAAGAAGGAAGTTACAATTTTATAGGAAGATGTAGAATCCCTTATCTTTATAGAAGAAACATCAAAATCTGTTTTTTATCTATATCCTCCCCTATTAACACAATTGAATGAAATTCATGGGTGGGAATGAAAAAATAATTTATGTATAAGGAAATAAATAATCAAATTGAATATGTTAAAATTATGAATGAATTCATTGATGTATTTCAAGAGGATTTACTTAGACATCCTATGGAGGAGGAAATTAAGTTTTCTATCAATTTAATCTATGATGAGAGGCCAATATCAAATACTCCTTATATAATGGCCATAGTGGAATTAGTGGATATTGAGAAAAAAAAAGAGGATCTCGGTAATAGAGTATTAATTCTCCCTAGTGTATCTCTATTGGTGTCCCATATTCTCTTTTTCAAGAATAAAGATAGATAACTGATGAAGTACATTGATTATAGAGAAATATATTCTATTACAATAAACAACAAGTATCCTCTCACTTGCATTGATAATTAATTTGATAAAATTCAAAGATCCAATTATTTTTCAAACATTCAATGTCATTTTGGATACGATCAATTGTGTATAAAGAGGGAATATATTTTAAATACAACATTTCGAACTAGGTATGGACATTATGAGTTTACATTAATGTTATTTGTACTGATTGATGCATCCTCTATTTTCATGTATCTAACGATTAGAGTTCTAAATGAATATCTTGATGAATTTATTGTGGTATTTATTGTTGATATCTTGGTATAATCCAAAATATATGAATACTATGAAAACCACTTGAGGGTTATTCTGTAAACTCTTATAAGAAAAGAGTAGTATGTGAAGTTTACCATGTGTGAATTATGGATTCAAACCATTACTTTTTTTCCATATTGTCACTATGTATGGAATCTCAGTTTATCCTATAATGACAAAGGTAGTTCAGGAATGGCCTACACCAATAGACATAACTGAGGTACATAGATCCATTTGTTCAGTAGGATACAATTAATGTTTCATTCATATTTTTTCTGATAAGCTAACTCATTTACCAATATTACTCAAAAGGGGTAACGTTCATATGAAAATAAATAATTTAAATTATTTTTTGAATAATTTCAGTGGATATTATTGGATGTTATGATCCTAAATCAAAAATCATGATATTGTCGATTTTTGGTATATAGTGATGCATCAAATAAAGGACTTGGTTCTTTCTAAATGCACAATGATAGAGTAATTTCCTATGCATCACGGGAGTAAAAAACTCATGAATAGAACTATCCAAATCATGATCATCAGTTAGAAGCTATAATTTTTTCTCTAAAAATATAAATATTCTATCCATATGGTGAAAGATGTGAGATCTATATAGATAAAAACATTTGTAAATATTTCTTACCACATAAATAACTCAACATGAGGAAAAGTAATGGCTCAATCTACTCAAGTATTATGATATCTCAATATCCTACCAAACTAGGAAGGAGAATAAGGTATCATATTCATTGAACATGAAGGATAATAATGTTTTGAATAAATGGGGATAGAAAAGGATCTTGTGTATATGGATCTATGAAAGATATATATGAGAATTATCAATCAATGTAAAAAATAATTAAATTTTATATTGGTTTCCCAACATTCATTATTTAATAGTTTTAATAATGCTCAGTTTTATGATGATAATTTTTAAAGTATAATTAAAACTGTAAAAGATGGTATGTTGGAAGACTTCATGTATGATGATAGAATTCTGAACTTTAGGAATAGTATTTGTGTTCCCACTATACCAAAGCTGGGAGGGAGATATGGGATGATCCCATTAGCTCAATTTTCTCTATACACACTTATTGTACGAATATGTATAGATTATTTGAGGAAAATTTCTAGTGGAATAAAATGAAGCATTAAATTGGTGATTTTATATCAAGATGTTTAGTCTGTCAACATGTAAAGGATAATAGAGAGCATCCTATTGGAGTCATGAAAACACTGCCTATTATAGCATTGAAATGGGATGACATTATAAGGGATTTGGTCACTGGATTACCATACACTCCAAAAAATAATGAATCAATTTGGGTAATTTTTTATTTATATACCATATCAAAACATTTCCATTCTATAAGGGAGGATTTTCTAATGGGGAACCTTGAAAGGCTCTATATTAATGATGTTTTAAGACTTGTTAGAGAACCAATTTCAGTTGTGTCAGATCATGATACATGATTTACATCTAAATAATGAAAAATTATTCATAAAACATTGGAAACTGTTCTTCATTTATACACATCTTATAACTGTCAACCCAATTGGCAGTCTTAAAGGATAATTAAAAAATTATATGACATGATGAGATCATTTTCAATAAACTCTCAAGGTATGTGGGATTATTATTTTCCTATGATATAATATTCCTACAATAATAGTTTCCATTTAAGTGTTCAATTTGAACCATATTAAGCAATGTATCACATTAGTTTTTATACACCAACTTGTTGGGATGAAGTAGGAGAAATAAATCATATAGGCCCATAACATGTGGATGAAGCAACTAAAAAGGAAACTTCTAATCAACCCCATATCAAAGTATCTCAATGTAGAAAAAATATTTCTTAAATACCAATTAAAGGATTTGGAGTTTCATGTTGAATATCATGTTTTTCTGAAAGTATCACCATGGAAGGGTTTTATATGATTTGGAACGAAATGGAAAACTATTCCTAGGTACATTGGACATTTTTAAATCCTAGAGAGAGTTGGAGTTATTCCATATCATTTGTCTACAGTCACTAGCATTTATGAATTACACAATTTATTCCATATCTCATTCTTAACGAATTAAATTCTAGAACGAACACATTTACTCGCTTTGGAGGAAATAGAATTACAATCTGATTAATAATGATTTGTAAAGAATAACCAGATTCTAGAGACTGGATAGAAGGTTTTTGGAATCGGATGACTGAGCTTGAAAAGATACTTTGGACAAATAATAAAATTGAAGAGGTGACATCTGAAATAGAGGAAGTTATGATGTAGAACTACAAAAATAATTTTATAAGGTGATATTATTGATATTTGGAGGATGATATTTTTGTAGGAGGGTAGAATGTAAAGACCTAGAATTATAGCAATGAAATTTGAATACTCAAAGTAATTTTATATAGTATGAATCACATAAAATCACTTAGAGAATAAAATAAAAACCCTATAGATGACATTTGAATGAAATAAGAGATATTTCTAAATGTTAATGAACCTATACCAATGGAATAGTAACTTGATCTTTGGAATATTAATGTGACCATTAAGAATTGTAATATAATCAATAGAAAAGTAACTTCACTTATGAAAGTATAAAATAATACGGGTGTCTTACAAGTGAAGATGTGATATATTTATATCTTGATATTAGAGACTAAATGTATAATACAAATAAATAAAGTGTTTTTACTGTAACGAGTAATAAATATTTAAAAAATATTTTAAATTAAAAAAATGATTTAAAAGAAATTTATTTTCATAAAAATAATTTATAAAATATTAATTTTTTGTCTTATGTAATGAGATAATTTTATGAGACTATAATTTAAATTTTAAAGTGTTTTAAAATGAGAATTAATTTTAAAATCGGTGTTTTTCATATAAATTTAGATATTATATGAAGAAAACATTTATAATATTCTGATTTTTGTTCATAAAATGGAGTCCATTTTAAATTCTAAAGGAATAAAATCAATTATAATGAATTTTGTGGATTTTTTTGAAATAGCTTTATTTTTTGTGAATAGTGAAAATAGTAATTTAGGGTGTGTATACATTATAATATAAATACACTATTAAATGATTTTTTAATGATGTAAGAACCAAAATATCTAACTTAACTTAATTTTTTAATGTATTTTGTGCCAATTTTCAAACTATTCAAATTCTTGAGCCAAAATAAGAAACTAATGATTAAAATAATCAAAAACAACAACCCTCTTCTCCACTATAAATACCACATCCTCTCCTCACAAATTACAGGATTTTATTCATGAAAATTTTATACACAATACTATTACATATGTTTTCCCCCACATACTAAATCATTTGGTCCAAAGAAAATACCAAACTAATCCCCTAATGATGATCTCAAGTTGGATAATTCAATTGGTAAAAAATCCACTTTCTTTTATTTTATTTTCATCTCAATTTATTTTATTTGTTTATTATTCCATAAAATACCCTATAAAACGTGACATGGTTACTCCAGTATAATTTATATACTACAATTTTATTATTCCAATGGAAAATACAGCATCAAGTCTCTTCTACTTTTCCTTTCCCTTTTATTTTCAAGATGAAAACATCGTCTGAGAGGTACTGATTTACCGCCATTGTGGTGGGGGTGTTTTTTTCAATTAGACCTTCAAGGTAGGTTCTAAATACACTATTATGGTTGAAAAATATTTTATTATACATATAATATTTTATTTGCAGTTCTATATACATTATATATACATTATATTATTTAATAATATAAAACTAGTTTGTGACAATTGAAAGGCACAAACATTATCTAAACAATTATCATTAAATTTATATATAATGGATCATCCTCATATATGGAAAAAAATATTATACTATTTAATCTTATAGATTTTAATTAATAACATATAATTTCAATTCTGTATAATTATTTCTACTTTACATTATCTACCATATACATATAAAAGTCAACTGATCATGAACCCAAGGAAAAGAATACTCCTAAAAGATATAATTTAATATTATAACACATTTAAAAGGATATAAATGAACTTGATAAAATTATAATAAATAAAATATATTTCTATTAGGTTATGGATAAATATATAAAAAAATCTAATTTCAATATCCCAGACACTGCGCAGAAGTGCATAACACTTTCAGACATAAGGTAAGGGGTTTTTTTTTTCCGAAACTCCATTTTCATTCGGGTTTTTCATTCTCCCTATTTTTACCAAATTATTAATTAATTATTTTTATATTTCTTTCTCTATATTCTCTATATATGTTACAAAAGCATGCATCAAGGTCATTTTTTCTTTCTTTTATGGGGAAATACATGTTTTTTCATGTTCCCTTCTAAATTCTTCCTGATACACAAGCCCGATAAAAGGGATCTTCTAGATTTCATTCCCATATTCATGTAAAATACATAATATATAATAAAAACATTATTTTTATAATGTTAGTAATATTTTTATGAAAAGAAAAATTATTTTTCATTTATGTTTTTATAAAAACATTTTTGAAAAATTGAAATTTCTTTTTCAAAAGAACTCTTTATTTTAATGTAAAAAAGGAATATTTACCTCAATAATTCCTCAATGATTCTATTATCTTATTTTCATATAATTCAACACCTATGTTGAATATTATGATTTATTAATATTTATATATTATTAATTTCATCTATAATTTTTATTAAATATTTTATGATCTCCTTGACTGTGGTTGCACTATCCTGATACCATTCAGCATACTACTCAGAATGGATAGTGATTATGTCTAGAGATTGTGGAAAGTTATATACATTTCATATGTATTTGTTGTTTATTTTCAAACCCATTCATATGAGAAATTCATTTGACTTATTATGTGATGCATTGTTCCTGCAATATCCCCTCAATGCATTGATAGGTCTCATGATAAAAGATATAAATTTATTTGGATAAGGCCTTAACCATTTATTTTTTATATATCTTTGTCGAGGACATGATGATATGTTTCAGATTTCCAACATTATGCATTACATCATAATGATATTAGTAATTGATAAATCATATGATTATTATACCAGTAGAATATCCATGTTTATGTTACATTGTATTATTTATGTGGAATTACATATTTATATTTTTTCCATATTATGCTCAAAGATATGTTTTATTATTATATGTTATAGTTACACACATTTCATTATTGGTTATGTTTGTGATTGCTGCTGATGTATTTTAACCCTTAATGATCATCAGATCTCAACACATTATTATGTATTAATTTTCCCTAGAATGTGATGATTTATATTACGAATGATGTTAATAGATAATCTATGAGTTACATGTGTTACCAATGAATTTTTTATGTTTTTTTTTTCATTTTTGTTTTAATGTAAAACTTATGTATGAAATAGGTTTTCAAAAACTACTAAACACAAATATCCATTTGGAATTGAAAACATCTAAACAGTTCCAATGTAATAATGTATGGAAATGTCTCTAGGATACTGGGGTTTGGGTATTTACTCCTTTCCCTACTCAACCCAACTCTAATAAATGAAGAATTTATATTTGAGGTAGGTGAGGCTACACTAGACTACACAGTATTTTTTCATTCTTCTATACACAATTCCTCATTTACATCATCCTCCTCCCAAAATTCCTCAAAAATACTTGTTTCCAACATCTCATATTAATAGATTTCTGTTGTGCTTCCTCAATAACAACTGTTGATGTTTTATTGTTTTCAATTTGAATTTCTTTAATCCCTTCATCCTCTAAAACACTTCCTTTCTCCTCACTATAAAATTATTTCATTTCTTCCTTATACTTTATCATAAAATTTTTTCTCATAATAATAATATATTCTTCATTTTTAATTGGGACACAAGTTTCATGACCTTCTTATTTTTTTTTGGAATTCTCCATGAACAAGACCATAGTCTCCTCATTTTAAAGATTTGTTTATTTTCCATTCATACTAAATGGATTTTTTTTCATCAACAATCCTTTGGCATTGTTTTTTGGACTCAAAATCCTTTATTGTAGTTTAATCTCTTTCATAGGGTGATTGGAGTCTATAATAGATAGTGGAAACATATTATCAGATGTTAAAAATTTATATAAAAATAATACAATGATCGATAATATAGTATTCTAACATTACCTAGGATGTTTCTGGTAAAGCAGAAGCTACATCTTACAAACTCCACCGAACAAATAATGTTGCACCCTCTATTTTTGGGGAAACAACCCCAAGATTATTAGCATATAAATAATATAACAGTTAATATATTTAGTAATTTTACATCCGCCAATAAAAAATTAAATATTTAAATAAATTTTAATACCTTAAAAATAAACTGACAACAGAACCAACCACTTTTAAAGGATTAGTGTAATTTTTCAAAAAATCTGTAATAAGATTGTCATGAATACCAATAACCCAAGAATACCTCTTCACATTAGATGTAACATCATAATGTGTCACAAAATTTCAACCCATATAAGAACCATATGTGGGGAAAACTAATTTCATCCCTGAAAAATGGAAAAGTAAACATGAAATATTAGAAAATTCTTGCTCCTCACAGACTTCAATGGTCTCATGATTGGATCTTCGTAACAAACCCTGTGAAAATAATTGTCACAAATGGGATAACCTTCTCCTCACATTTTTTGAGCTATTTGGTTGTAATGTATATGTATCTTAAAAAGGTACGTCACCATCCTCAGTGAAAAATATATGGGTGATGTGATAAACCCTTAACTCCATCATCCTAAGGTCTATATAAATCATTTTTTAATCAAAATTTTAACTCTATATTATAAATAAAAAAGAGCCTTTTTTACAGTCATCAAATAGAATTATCTAATTAAAAAACAATTTAAACAACTACCAAAATTGAATCCTTTAAAAAAAATTGATTATATTTTCAATAATATTACGCCTACTCTCATTAAATATTTTCCACAACCCAATCAACGGTTAACAATAGTGGCTGGTAGCTAGCACATAGTCTTATTTTAGAATAAAAAAACAATATCCCAAAAATTTATCATTAGATATAATTTAATGTTAATATAAGAAAAAGAAATGAAAATAGAAAACTCCATGTAAAAATTAAAACTACAAAAAAGTCACATGAATTTGAATCAGTACTTTTTAATCAATATACCAATCAAAATTTAGTGCGGAAATCCCACTCGAATTTCCCACTGAAAATTTTAATTAGAAATCCTACTAAAATGTACCATTTTAAATTATAAATTGGTTAAAAAAATTTGTCATCTTATATGAAAATATAAATCCATTTAATTAATATAGTGACAAGGCCCAGTGAAAATCCCAATGTAAATCCTAAATGTAAATTCCCACACTAAATTTTCAATTAAATATAACAATTCATTATGTAGTTGGATGTTTAAACTATGAATGTGTATTGGAAATTCCGATTAACATACCCCTAATAATTCCCAATGGAAATAACATATGAAATTTACATTACAATTTTACAAGGAAATAGTTGGAATTCATAGTGTAAAATTTCAACTCATTTTATCTATAGTGGAAAAATATAATTGGGTTCCATAGTGAATTTTCACTAGTATTCAGACATTCATGTTTCTTTGTAAAACTTATGTTTGAATTAGGTTTTCAAAAACTAATAAACTCTTATATCCTTTTGGATTTGAAAAGTTATTAATAGTACCAATGTAATAATGTAAGGAAATGACTTTATGATGCTGGGGATTAGGTATTTAATCATTTCATTACTCTTCACACATCAAATCAATGAATAATGTATATTTGAGGTAGGAGAGACTACACTGGACTACATAATATGTTTTCATTCTTTATTATTCAATTCTTAATTTATATCTTCCTAATAATCACATTACTCAATAATACTTTTTTTGATCATCTCATATTCATGAATTTCTAGTGTCCTTCCCTCGATAACAACAGTTAATGTTTTATTGTTTTCAATTTGAATTTCTCCAATCCCAACATATTCTAAAACACATCATTTCTCCTCACTATAAAATAATTCCATCTCTTCCTTCTCCTTGATCATAAACAATTATCTAAATATAATAATATATTATTCATTTTTAATTGGGCCTCATGTTTCCTGACCTTGTTCTAGTGTTTGGAATTTTCCATTCATAAGACCATAGTCTCTTCATTTGATACAGTCGTCTCTTCCCCATTCATACTAAAAGGAATTATTTTCATCAACAAACCTTCGGCATTTTTTCTTGGAATAAAAAATCCATTATTGTAGTTTAATCTCTATCATGGGGTGGGTGGAGTATATAATAGATATTGGAAACATATTTTTAGACGTTATATATTAATATGAAAATAAAGGAATGATTTAAAATATGGTATTGTAATAGTACCTTTATAGTTTCTGGTAAAGCAGATACAACATCTTACAAACTACACCGAACAAATAATGGTGAACCCTCTATTTTTGGGGAAAAATTACCTATATTATTATCATACCAATACTATATAAGTTAAATTTTTTTGTAATTTTCCAACCAACAATGAAAAACTATTTATTTAAATTAAATTTAATATCTTAGAAATAAACTGACAACAGAACCAACCAATTTTAATGGATTTGTGTAATTTTTCATAAACTAAGTAATGATATGGTCATTAATACCATTAAACCATGAATAACTCTTATCTATATATATACCATCATAATATGTCACAAATATTTCAACCCATATAATAACCATGTGTGTGGAAAACTAATATCGTGAATGCAAAATGGAAAAGTAAACATAAAACATAATAAAAGTCTTGCTCCTCGCTTGCTTGAATAGCCTCAAAAATAAATCATCATAACAAACCCTGTGATAATAATTGCATACACTGGCTAACCATATCCTCAAAGGTTTTGAGCTATTTGGTCATAATGTATAGGTATCTGAAAAATGTAAGTCACGATCCTGAGTGAAAAATATATTGTTGATGTGATAAACCATCAACCCCCCCATCCTACTATCTATGTAAATCATATTTAAATCAACATTGAACCTCTATAGTAAAAATAAAATAAAGGCATTTGTTTTTTTACAACCATCGAATGGAATTATCTTATCCAGATAAAATTTAAACAACATCAAAAATGGAATCCTGTGAAAAAATTTGATGTTATTATCTATAATCTTGGGCCTAATCTCATTAAATATTTTCCACAACCCTATCATCGCATATCTATAGTGGATGGTAGCTAGCACAATGTCTTCATATGGAATAAAAAAAATATCCCAAAAAATTATCATTACAAATATTTTCATGTTAATATAAGAATATGAAATGAAAATAGAAAACACCAAGTGAAAATTACAACTACAGAATTTTCTCATGACCTTCAATTAGTACTTTTTAATCAATGGACCAATCATTATTCACTCCAAGAAATCCCACTAAAATTTCCTATAGATAATTTACATTATAAATCCTTCTATATGGTACCATATTAAATTTTCAATTGGTTCAAAAAATTAGTCATCTAATATGAAAATATAAATCAATTTAAATAATATAGTGACAAGGCCCAGTGAAAATACTGGTTTAAATCCAAAATGGAAATTTACACCCTAAATTTTAAATTGAATCTATAAATACATTATGTAGTTGGAAGTTTAAACCAAGAATTCGTAGTGTAAATTCCCAATGAAATACCACAACTAATTTCCAATTGATATCAAATAGAACATTTACCTTACAATCCCCAATGGAAATAGTGGGAATTTATAGTGTACAATTTCAACCCATTTGATCTGTAGTGAAAAATTATATTCGATTTCCATTTTGAATTTTCACTAGTATTCATACTTTCAAGTAGGAATTTATTTTGGGAATTTATATTTGAAATTTCAATTGGAATTTTCATTTAGAATCCCCCCGCGGAACTCAATGCAGAATTTTCATTGGGAATTATCGCTATAAAATTACAACTTCTTAAATTATAATTTGTTTAGTACGTAAAAATATAATTATATTTCACTATAAATTTCAATTGGGGACTACACTAAGTACATGAACTAGGAATTACTACTAGAATTTTAAAATTGGAATTTCTAAGGATAATTGATAGGGGAAAATCCTAGTGGGAATTCATCATCGAATATTCCCTGGGAATTGTCTTTAGAAATTTAATACTGATTGAAATATAAATGGGTCACTACATAAAAAATGAAATTTAATATCACTGTGAATTTCTATAGGAGGATATATGAACACCATACACTATGTATTTCTACTGGAATTTGGAAATGGGGATTCCATGTGGAAATTTCCAGTGGGTATTACTGGTTTGAATTTCCAGGGATACAGTTAGAATTCTTGCTGTTGAATTTCAACCCATTCTGTAAATTGTTCTATAGTTTTAAATATTAATTTAATTTTATAGGGATATTACACATGGATTCAAACTTTCCGATGGGAATTTCCAGTATTATTTTCATGTGGGGATTTCCACTGGTAAATTTCTATGTGAATTTATACTAGTAATTATAAAACTGAATCAATATTACATTTTAAAGAACTCAAATATTATAAATTACATTTCCCTTTTTAATTAAATTTAATATATTACTAAGTAATATGGATATAGAAAACAAATTCAATTTTTCTATTTTATTATGTCCAATTTTATTTAAAAATATTTTGAGTATTTTTACCATTGATAATATATTTTTTGAATAGTGATCATATGAGTAGTATAAATATATGGTTTTAATAAATACAATTGAAAGAGAAAAAAGAAGATATGACATCAACCAGTAATATCATACCCTATGAATTCCATTTATCAGATCATATGAGGTAGATATATTTTATGTGCTTTAAATTGGAAAATCCAATTTTAGATCCTGCATCTTAAGAAAAAGAAAACCCATTTACAGTAGAAGTTCAGGCTCTTAGAGATCACATCCTAAACAACGTCTACTAAACCAACACATGAAATTCTTACCATTTCACACCTTACACATAGATATTTTTCTAGTTTATTAAAGTGAAATGTATCAATAACCTATCAATTTATTTATTTACATTATTTAGAATATAATAAATAATAAATTTCAATCCTATTATTGGTACACTGTAAATTATTTATATTTTGATATAATAAAGCCCAAATTATTATTTTTTAATTGAAAATAAATAAATTAACTTATTATATTAATGGATTTTTAAAATAAATAAAATTTTCTTTAATTATTTTTATTAAAAATTATCATTAAATAATATTTATCATCTATAAATTATCATATAATTCATAGGAAAAAAAATTAATTTTTTTAGGGTTTGAAAACTGTTATAGTCAAAACCCATTCATTTTTAATAAATGTCAGTCATTATTTTAAAAGAGAATCTTTAAATATTTATAAAATTAATTTTATAAAATGAATATTATTTTTTCAATTAGAGCATTGAAATTATCCACTGATGAATTTTTCATAGTTTTCTGAGGCATCTGAATTTTTGGGTAAAAATTAAGAATCGTATAAATATACCTTGTGATTTACGACATCATATTGACCTAAATGTGATATAATAAGTAAAATAAATGGTATACATGACAAAATATATATTTGTTATTTAAAATAATTTTTTTATAAGTTTATTTTTTTATTTTATAAAGCCTTTTTGAATCCTCCAAAACAGATGATATATTTTAAGGTTTTATAATTATTTATTTTAGAGTGTGACTCACCTCTACATCACCAATGTTAATATTTTTAGAAGTTCATACTATTTACTTATAAAATTTTTTAAATCACTCTTATTCTATGGAGGGATCATTTATCCTCCCCCATTTTTACACTTAACATGGCTTTTACTGTTCTGAAGTTCCATAAGGGTCCCCACCTTATCTTCTTTATTCCAGATTATTTTTGAAATTATTAATTATATTTTAATTTCATTATGTTGGGATATGTCCTTAATTTTCCCTATTACATCCTATTTTATTTTTAAATTATTAGATACTCCTTTTTCTATCATCAACCATTTTTATGAATTTTTATGTAACCACAATATACTACCAAAATTTCACCGCAATTTTTAATGCCAAAATTATTGTGTATATAATACAATATCAATTTTTCTATTAAGGGTATTAACCTTTATGAACATATACATATATATTTTGGACATACATATATGTATTCCAAACTCCTTAATCATGGAATAAATTACGATGTTGAATGAATCTATATTGTATGATCTATGTGGCACATATAAGCATGGAAATTAAATGAATATGATGGATATGCCAAATTGTGATCCAATGCATTGGGTAATGTTTAGTATCATGATAAATCTTGTTGGTATAGGTATTGAACCAGATTCCTTTATGGGAATTTTTCAAACATGTGGTATTGGTTGGTTTATCATTAACCTATATTTGTGATATAATGTTTTAAGTTGATGCCCCAATCACTTTATTAACTTTTTGATTAGGATGTTATATAATGTCCCATTATTCTTGTTTATGATTCCTACTCTTTTAATTCCCGATTGATATTCCTATTGTATAAAATTTATCGTCTTCATCATGTTAATCATTTTTATTCCCTTAATTGACAATATACCTCACACCTTTTTTATGTTTATCCTCAGTTTATTCCATGTAGATTTAAGTTAATTAAAATATTATTATCATGTCAAAGATGTTTTCAATAATGTATCAAATCACATGTTTTAATTTTTTCTGTAATGTAACTAATTTCTAAATATATTATAGTTCATGTGTAATGACCTGGTCATTTATGTATAAAACTCCTTTTCATTTAATGTCTTATGGATACAAAAAACACATGCACTATTTTTTATTATTAGGTGTAAATGATAGTTAAGTGTAATTATCGTTTATAATATAGACATTGAATAGTGAGAACACAACTAATATAATTATAAGGTTATAAAAAATCCATTAGTCATAGACAAAGGAGAGGATGGCCTCATCCAGTAGACTCAAGTTGTGAAAATATGATTTTTTAGAGCTTAGAGAGGAGGTAGCGTAATTGGGCTTCACTCTTGACCAATCACAATCTGAGTTTCAAAACATTAAGTTTGAACGGTATAGACTAATAGAGATGATCTAGTTAATAAATATTAACACCCAAGTGATATTATCTAAGATTCCCCAAGAGTCTATCACCATCGCACACTTTACCATTAGGTCTTATGCAAGTGTTATAATATAGAGACCCATACTTCCAAAACATTGATATTACATCAGAATTTGAATTATATTCATTAAAACATATAAAAAAATAATAGGACTGTATAGGTATAGTGTCTTTAGAAACTGAGAAACATAATCAACTGGTTTCTAAAACATCTACATTGTCTCCCATTTTTTTCTTCATTACTAGAATCCATTTCGGAATATCATAATTAATACCCATATTTATGACCTGGGGAAATGAAACATATGAAAGGGTGAGCTCAAATTCCCAGTAAGGTTAAACAAACAAAATATCAATCATATCATATTCATAAGAACATAACACTTTAAAATCATATCGTGCATATAAAATATCATAAAATTTTGTCATGTGATAAATCATAAAAGGGAAATTTAATCCAAATAGTCATAACATAAGACATAAAATTTTGTGGAATACACACATAATCATAAAAAAATCATTTAATATTAGTCAAGTGTCATTTACATAACCACTATATCGGACAAAGACCATTACTGAACTGAGTGCACTCCTTGTTCCAGTCATGTATTACTAAACTGAATTAATTTTATATTGCATTCATTTATATATTATGAGATATAAATCATTACAAAATTCAGTTTATGGAGATAAAAGTCAAACCCATATAATAATAAAACCAATTTTACGACTTCTACAGAAACATAAAAATATTCACCATAGCATTGCCCATGAAATAAAATGTGTTTCCTCAACATAATTCCATCATTATTAATATAAAACAAATGGATTTCCTCAATAACATTCCACAATAATCAAAATAGAATCATAGTAATTACAGGGACAAAAATATCACCCGATTTAAAGAGTTTCATCTTAGATGGAAAATAATTTTGAGAAAACAAATGAAATTCATTCTTGAGAAAACAATATCCTCTATTCTTCATAAATGTTTTCCTTCCTCAAGATTACACATCATTTTAGAAGAAATAATTTTATGTGAAAATAACCTTGTAATATTATAGGGTAATCTTAAAGGAAATATAGAATTATTAATGTGTAAATTTTTGTTCATGAAATAAAAGTTAAAATATATTCTTCTTGTTCTTTTTCCAGAAAAGTCAAAATGTACCTTGTATTGAAAATGACAGATGACTCCATTCATACCATTTAGAAAAAATATACCAATGGGTAAAATTTACTTTTAAAATTTTTAAATTAATATAATTAATATTATTAAATAAATATTTTTCAAACATGTACATGGATGATATGTAACCCCAAGTAAATAATTACGAATCAATAATCTCATATAAGAATGAGATTAGAAAAATTTTCACTTATCATATGTCTGATATCCTTTGTATGTATCTGATCCTCCTGTATAATGATTTAAATAATGTTATTGATTTATTCTAGAATCATAATCATTTTTATTATAAATTTTATGATCATATTTTTATCTGTTTGTTAGTAAAATTTCATTGTTACTCGTTATTCGGGTATTAACTACATTATGTTTTTATGCATCTATTGTCGGATAAGTTATTATTCCCATTTTAAGTAATAGATATATAATTTTGAGCATGGTATTATTATAATATATATAATATTCATTCTTTCAATTCATTTATGTAGTACTGATTTAATGGAGATTATGTAGAATGAATCACATCGCACTGTGGAGACTCTATATCGAACTTACACACAAGCGATGATATCGTTCCCATAATTATTGAATGGAATTAAATTGGATGGTGTATAATATCTCATAATTAGTATCATTTCAAATTAATCATATATATTTTTTATGTCCACCATTATATTCATCCAAATTAGGTGGTGGTGAAAACAAATTACACCACCGCGTGGAGACGGTAAGTCATACATACGCACGCATGGTGATTTCATCTTTCATAGGATAGATAGAAGGTGAAATAGGGTTGTTTCATATTTATAATAACATTATAGTATATGATTAATACTGATTTTATTACTTTATAATGAAATAAATAATTATGAGTATGTAGAAGAAGAATGAAATTTGGATGAATCGGTAGAAGAGATTACCTCTTCCACGACATGCCTCCTTTTGATTTCCTATTAGGGCACTAGAGTTGGTCTTTAAAGAAAACCAGATCCTCTAGAATGAAAATAGGAATTTGAGAAAGAAAATATAGAAGGGGGTGGCCAAGATTGAAGGCAGAAATTCTAACATGAGATGAGATATGGTTTTAATCTCATTAGCCAATGAATTTTGTACAAATTATTTTTTCTTTTTTAGAATTATCATTTTAATTAACACTTAGTTATTCTATTTAATTTTAATTGTGGTAACAAAAATATAAATATTTAACGGTTATAAATATTTAATTATATAGTGTTAATTGACCATAAATGTATAATTTTTGAAATTTTTTACATTATTTTTATCACATTTTAATTATTAAATATTTTCTTGATTTATAAAAAAATTAATAAAATATAATTTTTTTAAACTATCAATAGTGACAATTTTGGAACTATTCATATATTTTACTTCAAATAAATGTGATAATAAAGATAAATTAGAACCAAAATATATATTACACTACAAACATATCATATTAACCTATAATATTCTGGAAGCACATTAATTAGTTCATGCGATGTTTATTTTAAAATTTTCAAAACCATTTATTTGTTATTTCTATTAATAAAATTGTTTTTACATCACTATTGTGTCATCATTAATGGTAATTATGTATTATTTATAAATAATAAATACAATTATATGATGTAGTTTAATCATTTAACATTCCAAAGACTATATATAGTCAATATTATCTCCTAGATATCCATTTATTTAAATTAATATACTTATATAAAATGAGATTGTGACATGTTGTCACACCCATTATTTTTTAATATATTCATGACATATTCCGAGTTAAGTGGTCGTAAACTGATTCCAATTTGAAGTATATATGATAGGGGATGAATTTATTCATCCATTATTATTTTTACAGGTGTTAGGGTAAATTTATAATAATATTTTTTTCATGAATTACTCGATTTACCTATAACCATGGCTTTTAAAACAATAACATAATTTGGTCCAAATGAATCCAAATATGGAATCAATTATTCATATTTTCGTAATATATAAATTTTAGTAATTAATTTAAAATTAATCCATTACATGAAATGATAAAACTATTTTTATATGTATTTTTTTACAAGAGATGAATTCATTATCTCAATGAAATTTTTTTAATTAAAATGTAGCATATTTTTACTATTCATAATAATATGAATGTTATCAGAAATTTATCAAAATTAAATTTTTATATCCCACTACACAATATAATGTTTATGTTTTCATATAAAATTTTTTATTTTGTCAAAATATTAAATAAAAATGGGTTCTCTATTCAAAAGTGTAAAATTATCCATTTAAAAAGATAGGTTTTTATACATCAAATTGGTTTTCATTCAAACCCTATGACTAAAATAAACATTGGATCAATATCAAAAGTATTTTTTCAAATATAAAAAAACATATATATATAATAAATTTAAATAACAAATGTATTTCACGTAAAAGTAAAAATATCTAATTGGTTAATATTTTTCATTAATAATTGATAGCCAATAAATTCACAATGCATTTTCATATGTTACATATAATTATTCCCAATAACTTAATAGCTAGTCTATACCCATAATTTTCTAATAAAGTTATCATGTGGTTTTTTAAACTCGCTATTTCATGCAATGTAAGATACTAAAGAATAAAAAAATTAAATAAAATATTTCATAAAATCGTCTGGGTGTTACATTATACCCCCCTTAAGTTGAATTTTACCTTGAAATTATTCACATGGAAACATATAGATGAGGATACCTCTCCATCATTATATCCTAAATTTTCTATTTAGTTTTTATAAATTTTGTTTCCTCTATAAAAATTTAAACAAGAGATTGCTCTTGTTTTTTATAACTTTTTCTCTATGATCCAAAATCTCTATCGATTATTCTTCATAATAAAGATCGTTCTCCTGCAGTATGACTTATGAGCTTGGTAAATGTGAAGGATTGGGTATGTAAATTCTCAATAGAAATATATGGAATACAACATGAACTTGAGAGAGATTTGTTGGAACTACCAATTGGTATGCTACCTTTCCAACACGATCTAGAAATTTAAAAAGGACAAATATACCTAGGTCTCAGCTTTCCCTTCATTTAAAATCACATTACTCTCTTCTGGGGAGATATTCATAAAACACCTTATCAACCACTTAAAACTCTGGGTCTATTATTATGTTGTCTTCCTAACTTTTATGTCCACTATGAGATTTTCTTATTTGTTGTTGAATATATTTGACATTTTCATCCATTTCATCAACAAGATCATGTCAAAATAGATTTCATTCCCAAACTTCATCCCAAAAATTTATAGTTTCACACTTCTTTCTATAGAGTTCTTTATAAGGAGCCATCTATATACTAGAGTGAAATATATTATTATAATAAAATTACAACAATGGTTTGTGTTGATCCCAACACCCTTTTAAATCCATAGAGAAAGATCTCAACATGTCTTCTAGATTTTGAATTGTAATCACAAACTAAAAACATTTCTTAGGATTATATGAACTGATGAAATAGAACACTATATCCAAATCCTGCTAAAGACTTTACTAGTACATCGGGGTAAACCTCAAATCTCGATCAGATATAATGGAAAGTGGGAATCCATGCAATCTTACCACATTATTTACATATATCTAGGAAAGATGATCTGGAGATAAATACACTATAATTGAAATGAAGTGTGCTGACTTTGTGAGGCATTCAACTATTACCCAAATAGCATTATTGAATTTGGATGTTTTGGGAAGTCTGATGACAATTCCCATTGGGATGTTTTACCTCTTCCATTATGGTATGTGTAATGGTTGTAACTTCTCCTTAGACTATTGTCTCGCAGCCTTATCTTGGGGAAAAATCAAGAATCAAGAGTCATATTTGGCATCATCTCTTTCATTCCATCCCACTAAAAGTTCTCTTTCTAGTCCCTGTACATATTTTTCTTCTAGGGTGAATATAGAATGATGAACTATGAGCCTCATACAATATATCTTTCTTTAATTCTAGTAATGGAGGAATAAAAACCCATTTATGGTACATTATTATTTCATCATAATTAAGGTTGATTTCAAGAGCATTTCTCCCCTTCTTTTGTAATTCTACATCTTCCTTTTGTTCCTCTTTAATCATAAATTTTATATATGGTTGAGCATTCTTTTATGAAAGATTTCATTTCTCCCCTTCCATTAATATTCCAAATTCTATCCTTTTCATATGAATAAATATTAAATATTTCATGATCTTCATCAGGGATAAGCTAGCATGGTTTTTCTACTCAAAGCATCTACCTCCTTGTTAGCTTTCCCATGGTGGTAGTGTATAGAAAAGTCTTAATCATTAATCAACTCCAACCATCTTATTTAGTGCATATTCAGATCCTTTAGTTTAAAAATATAATTTAAACTTTTATGATCAGTAAAATTATCACACCATTCACCATAAAGATAATTCCTCAATATATTTAATAAAAAGATTACCACAGATAACTCCAAAACATGAGTTGGGTATTTTTTATCAAGATTATTCATCTTTCCTAAGGTATAATCTATGACCATATCATTTTGAATGAGAACAAATAATATCCCCTTCTTGGATGTATCACTGTATATCACAAACCATTCTCCACTACAACACAGTTTGAGCATAGGTGCACATCCTAACAATCTTTTTAGCTCTTTGAAATTCTCTTCGCATTCCTCCATCGAAACAAACTGAACTCCTTTATAAGTCATCATGGTGTATGTATTAGGTAATCGGGAAAAATATTTCACAAAATGTTGATAATATCCAGAAAAACCTAGAATAATTCGGATCTCAGTTTATATTTTTGGCCTTGACCATCATTCAATTACCTTTTTATTGCTGGATCCATAGATATCCCATCTCTTGAGATTATGTGACCCAAAAATGAATCTTTTTGAAGCCAAAATTCATTCTTAGTAAATATAGAATTAAACATATCCTTTCATTGGGTATTTAGTTTAATTCTCAAGTGATGTTCATGTTCTTCCATTCTCGTTGAATAGACAAGAATATATTCTATAACGACTTCCACAAACTAATCATGATAGTCTCTAAATACTCTTTTCATTAGATCCCTGAAGATGGAAGGGGAATTTGTAAGATCAAAAGGCATCACAATAAATTTATAGTTTCCATACCTTGTACAGAATTCCATATGTGGTATATTCTCCTTTTTTACCCTTAATTTATGACATCCTTAATGACGATCAATCTAGGAAATGTATTAAGCTCGGCGTGGTTGGACAAATAAGTCATCAGTCCATGGAATATGATATTTTTTCTCGATAGTGATCTTGTTATGTTCACAATAATCAATGAATAGTCTCATTGATCCATATTATTATCAAAAAATAGAATAGTTGATCCCCAAGGTGATTCACTAGGGAGTATGAATCCCTTATCAAGATTCTCATAGAGTTTCTACGTCAATTTCTGCAACTCAATTGGAGCCATTCTATAAGGTGTCTATGAAATAGTCATAGCACCCGGTATCAGTTCTATTAAAAAATCAACATCACGATTTTGTGGAAGACATAGAAATTACTCTAGAAATTCACCAAAAAAGTCCCTCACAATGGGAGTATTTTTAAGAATGAGTTTCTCCCCCAACTGTTTGAGGTAATTGACCATCATTTTTTGGAATCAAGAACAATATTTTGGATGAAAATTCTACCAGAAGGTTATATTCACTTTTAAATTGATAGATAATCATAGATTAATCTGGAGTATGATATGTGACTTCCCATCCTTGAAAATATTTATGAGGTCCATATATAGAAATCCTATCCTTGCTATGAATCACATCAAATTCCACTATATGAAGGATCACAAGATTTGCAGGAAGAACGTTCCTACAAAATTCAACTAGAGAAGAATTATTAACTTTTGATGTGCCTTTGGTGCCATTAAGAGTTGTCAGAGCTAACTCAACATCAAATTTCTAAGTTAATATGGTGATACCCTTATAAACTTCATCATAAATAAAAGATTGGGTGCGCCCAGAATCATATAAAACATTTTCTAATTTAGAGTGGATGATAAGTGTACCTTTTACAAGTTCATTATCATACTCCATGTCACTGATAGTGATTTCATGTTACTATCCATTGTATTTGTCCTTAAGAGTTAGTTTAGGTAGATCATCATCCATAACCCTTGGATTAGGAAATTGATTGGTAAAATTCGCCATTTCATTTCACTTGTAACATTGATGTTTACGAGGTGAATTTATTGTATCTTTTTCATTGTTTGCATCATTAGACTTATTTTTCCCATCACTTTAGTATTTAATTGCACAATGACCATTTATTTGAAACATATAACATTTTCTAGTCCTTTTAGACAATTCCCTCCATATTTCATTCCACAAATTGAGCATAAGGAAAACTCATATTCTTTTCCTTGTGGGCTTTTTTATTTTCCTCAAAATTTCATTTTTCACTTCATATCAAACCCATATGACTAATGGTGCACTCAAATATCCATCTCAACGTTGAGAGCTCATTGAATAATTTCTTCATAGCTATTTAAGTCCCTTATGGATGATTCCCTTATGATACTTGGTTTTATATAACTAAGGAATCGATCAATATTACTCTTAGTTTGGATAATAATTCTAGAATCGTACCTTTTAAGTGATGTAAAATTTTCTTAATAAGTACTAACAGATTTATCATTCTTTTTATTAAGTTCATGGGACTACTTATCCTTCTTTTTTCTAAGAATATGAGGAATTTAATTTTGAATAATACGTTCTTGAACTCATCCCATTCCATGGAGACAATTTCATCTCATTGCCTCGTATTCTTGATAAGATTCAGCCATTGATCAGATTCACCATCCAAATAATATACTACTTGGAAGACTTTATCATGATTTTAGCATTGTAGAACTAAAAATATCCTTTTAGTGGTACTGATCAATTTTTATGCTACTAATACATCATATGACCCACTGAATGATGGTGGACACTACATCATGAAGAATTCAACAGAATGTTTTTCCCAAAATTGCTCATTTGGACGTCTAGATGATTCAAAGATTGAGAAAGTTGTGTGATAATGGATTCAATATTTTTCATTCCAGATCCTATATCATTTGGCTGCTTAGAGGGGAAATCATTTCATATCATATCGCATTCATTATTAAAATAGTTACTTCAAGTTCCATCCATTGTCTAAAAAAAGAAGTATAGTTTGAGAAACAATAATAATAATAGGAAAACCACATAATCAGTAATAAAATTTCAATTTATAACTCTTTATGTTTTATCCGAGATTATTCATGAATGTCTAAAAAATACTAGGACAGGATTGTGACCTATACTTAGATATATCTTTAGGGTTATTAGAAAGGCTATGTTATCCTAGATTCCAAATGTTAACTATACCTTTCCTATGATACCAACTATTATTACCCATAAATTACACTAATTGATATTATCAAATAATTTGAATTATATTGATTACTACATAAATAAAATCATGATATAACTATATAGGTATAATTTCTTTAGAAACTGAGAAACATAAAAATCTGGTTCATAAAATATCTACATTATCTTCCAATTATTTCACCATAACTAGACTCCTTTTTGGAATATCCTACTTAATAACCGTATTAATGTCTTGGGGAAATTAACATTTGGAAGGGTGATCTCAAATTCTCAGTAAGGGTAAACAAAGTAAATATCAATTATATCATATTCAAAAAAACATAACACTTGAAAATATTATCCTGAATATAAAAGTTCAGGATATCTTGTCATGGGATAAATCATAAAAGAGTAATGTATTCAAATAGTTATAACATGAGACTAAAAAATTTGTTTCATACACAAATTTGAATAGAAAATCATTTTATATTAGTCAAGGATCATTTCCAAGTCTATCAAAGCAGACAAAGTCCATTTCTGAATCAAGATCACTCCTCGTTCCAGCCTTGTATTACTAAACCAGAATAATTTTTCGTTCCAATAATGCCCATCTCATGAAATATAAATCATTAACCAATGAATTGGATAGATTTATAGGTCCAATCCATCTCATAATGAAACTATTATTTTGTGTTCCACAAAAACATCAATACCTTCACCACATCATAACCAATGAAATAAAATGGATTTCCTAAATATCATTCCATCATAATTGATATAAATTAAATGGATTTACTCAATAATAATCTACCTTAACCACAATAAAATCATGGTAATAGTAGGTATATAAATATAACCCTATTAAAAGAGTTTATTCTTTTATAAATAATAATTTTGATAAAAAACTTCAAATTCATTCCTAATGAAAATATCCTTTATTCTTCAAAAATGTTTTCCTTCCGCAAGATGCCACAGAGTTATAGAAGAAATTAATTTATGTAAAAATTACCTTTTAATATTATACGTTAAGTTTCAAGGAAATATTTTATTATGAATTCTAACCAATTATTTCATGCTGTAAATTTAAAATAAAACATTCTTCTCAGACTTTTTCAGTAAAAGTCAAAAAGTAACTTGTACCGAAAACGACAAAAGAATCTATTCATAACATCAATAATCATTTAACAATGGGTAACATTAAATTTTAATAATTATACAAGGATATAATTATTATTTTGAAAACATATTTAGGAAACATGGACATGGATGATAAATAACTCTCAATAAATACATTAAAATAAACAATATAAAATAATAATGAGATTTGAAAATTTATCCCTTACCTTAGGTCTGATATCATTCGTATATATCTGAAACAACTATATAATGATTTAAATAATGTCACCAATTTATTCCAAAATCATAATTACTTTTATGATAATATTTATGAACATATTTTTATCAACTTTTTAGAAACATTTCTTTGTTACTCGTTATTTGGGTACTAACTACGTTATGTTATTATGCATGTTTTTTCTGATAAGATCTTATTAAAATATTTAGGTTATAGTTATATCATTTATGGAATAGTATTATAATAATATATATAATATTTATTCATTAAATTCATTTATATAATCATTATTTAATGAAGATTTTTTATAATGAATCACATCGCACCGTGGAGATGGTAAGCCGTAGGTATTCATAACTGTCAATATTGTTCCCATAATTACTGAGTGGTATTGAGTTGGATGGTGTATAATATATCATAATTATTATCATGTTATAATAATAATATATATTTATTATTTCCAGCATTATACTAATCCCTGGAATTTGGTCGAGAAAAATAGATTACACCACGGTGTGTAGACGGTAAGTTATACGTACGAACATGCAGGAATTTCTTTTTTCTTAGGATGGATAGAATGTAAAATAGGCTTGTTTAATGTTTATAATGACAAATATTTATTTTATTGAAACTGATGTTATTAATTTATAATGAAAAAACTAATTATGATTTATTAGAAGAAGAATGAAATTTTAAAGAATCGGTAGAAGACATTACCACTTCCTCGATGTGCCTCTTTTATATTTCCTTTTAGGGAACTAGAGTTGTTATTTGAAAAATACCAGAACCCATAGAATGAAAATAGATTAATTGATAAAGAAATATTGTATGGATTTTCCTATCATGGAGCCTCATGTTGATGTTAATCGGTTATGGGGGATGTTCTTTTTTATAATTGAGGTGAGGGGCACTTTTGAAAACCTCGAAAATATTAATTTATAATAAAATATAAATGCATATAAAAAACACCAAAATTGCCCAAATTAGAATATGAAATGAGATACGGTTGTAATATCATAAAGAAATAATTTATGGACAACTTATTTTTTCATTTATCTATTATCATATTAATTAACACTTAGTTATTCTACTTAATTTTAATTGTGGTAATAAAATTCTAAAAATTTAATGGTAATAAATATCTACTTATATGGTTCTAATTGTCCAAAAAATGATATTTTAATACATTTCACACATTATAATTATAAATGTGTTGTTTTTAAATATTTTAATGATTTTTAAACAATTTAATAATATGTTATTTCTATAAAATATCAATAGTGAATATTTTGGCACTATTAATTTATTTGACGTTAAATAAAATCCACATAGAAGATAAATTCAAACCCTAATATCTAATACACTCCTGACATGTCATAATCACCATGGAACTTCTGGTATGTCATCAATTAGTTCATATGTTATTAATTTTATTAAATTTAAAAACATTAATTTGGTATTTTCATTAAAAATTTATTTTAACATCACTATTGTGTCATCATTTATGGTAATTATTTAATCTATAAAAATTTTAAATAGTTTTCTATTATTTATATAATTCTTTTAGACTTATGTAGACTATATATATTGGATATTATCTCATATTTAATAATTTATTAAAATTAATATACTTATATAAAATGATATTATGACATTTTGTCACATTCATTAGTTTTTGTTACAATAATTTCATATTTATAGGTAATTATCGATAAAATGAATGAATTTTGAAAAATAGATGATAAGGGTTGAATTAAGTCATCCAATATGATTTTTAAAGGTGTTAATGTAATTTTGTTATTTTATTTTTACCCTTTATTAGTATATTTAAATTTAACTATAGTAATAAAATAATTACCAAAGTTACTATTCATAATGCCCAAAAAATAAAAGTAGCCTATTAACATTATTTTTACCTACTGATTCCAAATATGGAAGAAATTTTTTCCAAATTCAAACTATAGAAGTTTCAGTAATTAATTTAAATTTAATCTCATTGATGAAATGAGAAAACAAGTTTTAGAAGTTAAAATATTACAAGAGATTCAAATGTTTTACCTATGAATTCAATGTAAAGTTAACTCTAATGACATAAATTATATTTAATAATAAAAATATATTCTATTTATAATTTAAATCCATTCAATATTATAATTTAACAATTTAAATTATATTGATGAAAATGGTTTTTTTAATTAAAATTTAGTGTATTTTTACTATTCATCAAAACATGAAAATTATCAGAAAAATATCAAAAATTTATCTAAAGTAAATATTTTATATCATGCTTCAAAATAGAATTTTTATGTATCCATATAAAAATTATTAATGTGTCAAAATCTTAATTTACATTGGGTTCTCTATTCAAAGGTGTTAAATAATCCTCTTAAAAATTATGTTTTTATACAATAAATAGGGATTTATTTATACCGTATGACTAAAATATCCCTTGGATTAATATCATAAATATTTTTATAATTATATAACACATATATATATATATCATTAATTTCACTACCAAAATTAATTCCCTCAAAAATAATAATATCTAATTAATATATATTTTTCATAAATAATTGACGGCCAATGAATTCATAATGCATTTTAAAAACTTAGTTATAATTATTCATGATAACCTAATGAATATTCTTTAATAGATATTTTAAACTAAGGGCATCTCATGGTTCATTTAAACTCATGATTATGTGCAATTAATTCTACTAAACAATAAAAATTATTTAAATATAATATTTTATAAATACATATGGGTGCTACATATAAAGGGTAATGTAATAAGGTATTAGTTACATATTATGTAATCCATTTTTTATAAGTCAATGACTTAATTAATTAATTCATTTATGGTAATAGTAATCCTAAAAAAATGGTGCATTTTATAAAAAGATTTTTTCGTTAAAAATGATACTTTTGAGAAATATAAACAACACTATATTAAACTATGGTTTATATTTATAACATTATAAAAACAATACTTATAAATGATTATTATATCAGTTCATTATCGGTAAATGATTAGGTAATTAGTTTGATAAGTGTTGTATTTATATATGATAAAAGCGAAAGTATAATTTTAATGAATTTATTTTATGTAATTAAATAATTTTTGAAATAATTAATATTTTCGTAAAATATTATTATCAAATTACATTTATTAATGATAAATAAATATATAATTATTATGAAGTCATATATGATTTTTATTAAGGATTAAAAAATATTTTTGTCAAAATCTATCAATTTTCGATAAATATCGGTTCTCGATTTAAAATCTAAAAATAATATATTTTAAAAATTATTTAGATAAAATAAATATTATTTTTGGAATGAGGATATCGAAATAATCCAATGGTGATTTTTCCATAATTTTCTGAGACAGACAAATTTTTGGGTAAAAATTAAATACTATATAAATATATATGTGTTTTATGACATCATAATGAACCAATAGTGATTTAATAAAAATTATAAAATTGATTTTCGACCAAATATATGTTTTTACTTTAAAATAATTTGTTTATATATTTGACTTAATTTATAGTATTTTTAATAAATCCTCCAAAATGTTTAATATATTTTATAATTTTAAATTTATTTCCATTATAGTGTGACTCACCAAAACATAAGAATGGGAAATATTTTAATATAATCAAACCTATTCCTAATAAAATAATATTTTCCACTAACCATGTCCAAAAACCATGGGCATAAACCATGGGTTGGTTTGTGGTTTTGAATATGTTAGTGTGTAGAATCTAAAACCTAAAGAAATAATCCCCCCTTTGTTCCAATATAAACTATCCCAATCACCCATTCCTCTTCACTAAAACTCTTTCAATCTCATCCTCAATCTTTATTCCACTAACTAGGATCCTCCCAAGGCACTACCAAGATACCAAGAGGCCTCTCCCAAGCCTTTCGGATCACACATCCAAGGGTTCCTTCCATTCTCATTTTTGTCCAATTTTTCTTATATAGTAATACCCTTTTATTTTTTAATTACCAATTAAGTGGTCTATTTTCTCCCATCCTACATAGTACCCTCACTATTTTTTTACTATGGGAGACCTATTTCTCTCTCACTAATCCCTCGTATGTACACCCATTACCATGCCAACATTTCATGATAGTTATTCATTTTCTCCTCTTTGTTCAAGTTCTTATATTGTGTTACACCTCTATTTAGAGATTCCTTGTATTGTTACAATAATTTATATAACCCCTTTACTATACATTTCAATTATATACCATTAGATACCTCTTTCTCTATAATCAACCATTTTTATGAATTTTTATGTCTTGTTGTTAGGATATCGAAATTGCACTGCTATTTTACGTGCCAAAATCATCATGTAGTGAATACCATTCCAATTTTTAAATCAAGGGTATTCAATTTTATGAACATATACATATTTATTATATAATGCTTGTATTTATTCCATATTCTGTTATCTTGGAATAAATGAAGATGTTGAATGAATCCATGTTATAAGATCTATGTGGCACACTTAAGAATGAGATTGAAATGATTATGAAGGGTGTTCCCTGATAGTGCTGCAATGCATTGGGTAAAGATTAGTATCATGATACAACATGTTAGGATATGGGTTTAAATAATTCCATATAGGAAATTTGTCCTCCATTTTGGGAAAGGGGTTACCTGATTACTTTATGTTTATGATCCAGTGTTTTATGTTGTTGCCAAATTTCCGTGTTATGATTATCATATTATATCATGCATTTATGTTCATGTTTATCGTATGCCTTATTTACATGTCTATTTCCAAACATATATTTTATTATTCATGTTATTTATTGTCTACACTTTTACTGGTCTTTATATCTCACCTTTTTCTTATGTATGTCCTCAGTTTATCCCATGCAATGTTATGTACGAAGAAATTTTGTGGTCATGTAAAATAAGTTTTCAATAAATCTGTTGTATTTTATGTCTTAAGATGTCATATAATGTTCCTAATCACAAAATATACTATAAAACTCAGTATTTTAGATTGTCTTATGTGCATGTTTATGTAATAAATCATGTCTATCTGTTTAGTAAAGACCGGGGATGTTATAGTTGGTTTCAAAGAGAGGTTTACTTATTTTAGAGAGTGGGGTTAGAAAACACTAGTGAAATAATTAGGGATAAGAAAAAGTATAATAAATAAATCCCTAATTCTTTTTGTATATATTTATTGGTTTGTCATGAAAATACATCCCCGTATAGATACGAACAAGTAGAGGTATCTATGGAAAAGATGTATCTAAGGGTAAAACCCGAAAATAATGTTCTGAGCTAGACTCAAATAGGAACTTGTGCACGACAATGGACCTTTCTACACTCTTGGGTTGATACTCCCAAGGTATATTATTTGGTAAATTCATAATATAAATATGAACCAGTATTAATGGAGCAAGAAAAAATCCCATAAGAATATACATTAGGAAATAGATAAAGGAAAACATAGATTGAAGCCTAGTAATAAAGAAGTAAAGAAATAATTGTAATTTATAAGTTATCCATTTTTTTCATTGGATTTCCCTTTATGTTTTTTATAGATTAAAATATTTACCCATACTATTTCTTTTATTCTCACCAATGTCCCGTAATTGGAGGAATCTAGCTAACAACTGGTATGAAGATCAATGTGATGACTATTCATATGAGATGCCCAATCTGATGGGAGCAAGAATCACAAACATTGTCATGATACTATCTCAATCAAATAATTTTTTTAATAGAAACATGAGTAAAGAGTAACTTCAACCCCCCCCCCCCCCGAAAAAAAACGTCATAATTGATGGTTTCATGAGACAAAGGCCTCCTACTTTCAATGGATCATAAGATCCTTCAATTGTCGAGCAATAGATCAACTCCATTGAGAAGATATTATACATACATTAATTTCCCAAACAAGAGAATTTTATTCATGATTATTATCATATAGAGGGTGAAGCTGATAAATAGTAGACATTGATCAAAAATACAAAGCCTGAGGAAGTGGTCCAGGAGATGGGATGGAAGGATTTACAGGAAATGTTTTTTGATAAATATTTTCTCTACACCCTTCATCATAATATGGAAAGATATTTCCTTGTGTTAAAGAAAATGGATGATGAATATATTATGATATTTGAAAAAAAATTCACCAAACATGCCTGATATGCATTTAGTTTTTTCATTAACCCCAAATACAACGTTGATCGCTTCTTTGGTAGGCTAAAACATAGACTACGGATCTGATACTTTGACAGTTGTGAGGAGATTGTCCAATGGTCCCTCAATGTCATGATGGAGATTTGTGAATCTATGGGGTATCATGGGAATAATATGAGTAATGTGGACTTTAAATATTGGTAGTCCGATGGACAAATACAATGGTGGTATGAAATTTGGGCATCCAACTTTCTAATGGTGTAGAAAGAAGCACCCTCAAAATTTCTAAAAGGGGATGAGAAAATTCATTAGGTGTGGGAAGGAAGGGCACCAATATAGTGACTTCTGATAAAAAAACTCTCAACTGAAATAGTGTAAAATAATTCTCTGCTTTATCATTAACACATTGGTTATTACTAGAACTGCACAAGGATCTTTGCGAACCAGTTCCCTAAGACAAGGGTTTTTTGAAGCAACCAATATCCTCCAAGGTAACTAGGAAGAGGTTTTTCCATCAATACCACAACCTTGAATACCAACAACAATTTGGTAATAGGTACACTAGTAATTCATTCATGAATAGAAAACTTACTTTTTTTATCTTGGTTCTATGAATTCTTTTATATCCCAAATTTTTAGTAGAACTATCAATACACCACCACAAATAATGGAAGTGGATATTTTAGTGAGAACAAAAAATGGGGAAATTATTTCATCACTTTAATATAACTCATTCCATATCACAATGTGTTTATTGAACTTCCTAGAGAACCAAATCATACTTCCTTTAGTGTAATTTGATGAAATTCATGTATTGTATTGGATTTCCCTATATAGAGCCAATGTAAATTTTCAATAGAGAGAAATTACTCTCCATATAGTAAATCGACCACCAATTCTATACAAGTGCAAGAAGGAGGATGAATATTATTTAGTACCATCATCACAATCATGGATATTACATCCCTATTATCATGATTATCTTTCTTGAATGATTGAGTCTATGTAATGAACCGTCCATGAGTACATGCATCTTGTGAGGGAATTCACTGATGTGTTTCCTGAGGAATTTTCTGGTCTTCCCCCTAGATGAGATGTTTATTTCTCAATTGATCTTATACTTGGGGGAATTTCCAATATCCAATATTCTATATATAATGGATATTTCAGATCTTGAAGAGCTACAAAATCCACTATAAGAGAATTTCTCTAAAGGGTTTATACACCCAAGTGATTTACCATGGGGTGTACAAGTTCTCTTAGTCAAGAAGAAGGATGGGTCAATGCACCTTTTCATTTACTATTGTGAGATCAACAAAATCATGATAAAAACAAGTATCCTTTTAAATGAATTTATTATTTGTTCGATCAGCTACGTGGAGTACAATACATCAATAAGGTGAATCGGTGGTCAGGATATTACCAAGTAAGGGAGAAGAAATGGGATAATCCCAAGACTATTTTTCAAACAAGATATGAGCACTATTAATTCATAGTAACACATTTTGGACTCAAAAAGTCTCTAGAAATATTCATGGACTTGATGAACAGAGTCTTTAGATAGTACCTCAAAAAATAGGTAGTATTTATAGATGATATTCTATTATACACCAAAAACACAATAGAGAATGAGGAGAATCTAAACACAATACTTGAGATTTTGTGAAAGGATAAGCTCTACGAAAAGTATAGCAAGTGTGATTTTTGGTTGATGGAAGTGTCATTATTGGGGAATATCATCACAAGTAAGAGGATATCTATTCATCCTTCTAAAACAATAGTAATTTATGGATATTAATGGCCAATATATATGATGGATATTTGTAGATTCCTGGGTTAGCAAGATATTATCACTGATTTTTTAAAAATTTCACATGATATTCAAACCCTATTACCTAGATAAGTCATAAGGGGGTCATGTTTTTTTAGAATGATTAATGTTAAGAAAGATTAATTAAGTTGACTAATAGGATTTTCACTACCTCTATACACACACAACCCACTATTAGAGATTTTTTTTGTAATCTTCAGTAATGATTTGAAGAATGGAATGGTATGCGTGTTGATGTTGAATGAAAAAGTCATCACATATTCCTCAAGGTTGTTGAAATTTTGTTTGAAAAAAAATCCCATGAATGATATATAGTTGGATATTTTGATCTCATCATTGAAAATATAGTAGCATTATCAATTTGGGGAGAAGTGTGGAATATATAAAGATCAAAAATGTATTAATTTCACATTCACACCAAAAGAGTTGAACATGATCCAATAAAGATGGTTAGATCTCATCAATAATTATTACTTCTCAATCCATTACCACCCATGGAAAACTAACTACTTTGTGGATTCTCTATGTAAAAAGGACCAATCTATTCTATCATTCATGAGAATCAAAAAATGATCCAATCTTCATCGATTTTATTAAGATATACATAGAAATCATAAATAAGGGAACATCATAAATCCATTCACAAATGATTACTTAACCATCTCTTTTAGAAAGGTTAAAGGATTCTCAAAAAGATATTGTGGGAATTTAGATGAATGTGGAAACTATCCAAAAAGGGAAATCCATAGTGATCAATGATAATGTAGAATAAATTTTGATATTTGTTTCAAGACTATGTGTTCCATAAAATTAGATGTTAATGATATATCTTCTAAATGATGCATATATTTTTAATTTTTTTCATTCACCTAGGATACACAAATATTTATTCAGATCTTTGACTGCATTATCAGTGGGATAACATGAGAAAGGAGATCATCAAATATATATCAATGTTCCCATTATGTTAGAAATTTAAGGCTGAGAGGTAGATGTCTAAGGAGATGATGCAACCATTACCCATACTGACATGAAAATGGGAGAACATGCCTATGGACATTGTCACTGGACTTCTGAAGACATCCAATGGAAACAATGTTATATGGGTTCTCATGGATCATCTTTCAAAGACTGCAGTATTCATTATGATTCTAGATGATTTCTCATTGGATAAAATAGAACGGATATACATCATTGATGTGGTAAGGATGCATGTTGTACCACTATCTATTGTATCTGATTGAGATCCAAGATTCACCTCTTTGTTATGGATGTGTCTCCAAAACACTCTGAATAATTAACTGAACTTCATTATCTCTTTTCATACTCAAAATGATGGAAAACCTGAGTAGATTTTACAAATACATGAGGACATATTAATAGAATTATCAATGGAATTCAAAAAAGGATGGGATCAAATTCTTCCTCAAGACGATTTCTGTTACAATAACAATTTCCACACAAGAATCCAAATGGATCCTTATGAAGCCCTTTATGGGAAGAGGATAAGAACCCTGGGATGTTTGGATGACATTGGGGAGGGAAATTTTTAGGTACAGAAATGGTCTATAAAATGGTGAAGATGGTTAAGACCATCATGTAGCACATCAAATATGCTTGGAGTCGACAGAAGGTCTATGCTAACAACAATCGATGATACCTAGATATTGATGTTGGAAATATGGTTTTCCTACACATATCTCCAAGGAAGATAGTGAAGAGATTTTAGGATATGTTAAATCTTAGTAAAAGGTACATCAACAATTTAAAGATCCTTGATCACATTGGAGCAGTGGAAATTGACTAGCACTCCCACCGATCCTATCTCAGGTTCATGATGTATTCTATGTATCACTCTTGATTAAGTACATACATGACACATATCATGTACTCAATCCAGATGTGTTACCATTGTATAATTCCCTCTCCTATCAAGAAAAGTGGGTGAAGATATTAGATTTTATAGAAAAAAGTTCTATGAAATAAGACAATTCCCCTCATTAAACTGTTGTGGGAAAACCACATGTTTGAATTAGAGACATTGGATCCGGAGCAATGGATGAGGAATAGTTACCCTCATCTATATTAGTGTGGTAAAATGAAAATTCTAGGGTCCAATTTCATAAGGGGGGAAGGTTGTAATGACCTTATTATTTATGAATAAAATTACCATTCGTTTAAAGTCTTATTGATATATAAAAAACATGAACTCATTTTTTATTGGGTTAAAATGGCCATTAAATATCATTAACCTTGATAATATAGAAATTAAACAGTTTTCACACCACTGATATAAATATATGGTTTTAACAAATCCTTTCAACCCAGAATAAGGATAGGATAGCCTCAACTAGTATACTTGGGTGGTATGAATATCATTTGTTAGTGCTTAGAAAGGAGGTAGTGTCACTTGGCTTCACTGTTGACCAAGCCCAAACAAATCTTCAGTACATTAATTTTTAATGTAATTGCCTACATGGGAAGTTACAGTTAATAGAGATTTCACATGAGGGATGTTATCTGAGCCTCTCAGAGAGTCTTTTACCATGGCACACCTTACCCTTTGCTCTTACGTGGGTGTTATGTAGGGAAATTTAATATGTCATTGGTTACTTATTTTTTAATAAATTTTTATAAATAAAAGTCTTATTCCACTAATTTCTATTAATGGAAAAAGTGTTTCCTTAAAAAAGATGAATTTGATAATTTGATTTTTCAGTTAAAAATGGTTCTTTTGATAAATATGTACATTAATATATTAAAATATGGTTATTATTAATAATATTATAAAAACAATTATTATATAATTTTCTTATCTTTAAATTATTAGGTAATCAGTTTGATAAGAGTTGTATTTTTATATGATAAAACTGAAAGTGTAATTTTAAATATTTTATTTTAAGGAATTAATTATTTTTAGAAATAATTAATATTTTAATATAATATTATTATCAAATTAATTTTATTAATAATAAATTATTATATAATTTTTATGACATCAAATGTAATTTTTATTAAGGTCTAAAAACTATTTTTGTCAAAACCCATCAATTTTATATAAAAGATAGTTCTCATTTTAACAGTGAATATTCACATATTTACAACTTTATTTAGATTGAACGAATATAATATTTGGAATCTGGATGTCAAAATTATCCACTGGTTATTTTTTCATAAAATTATGAGATAATCAAATTTTTTTGGTAAAAATTAAATTATATATATATATAGTGTGTCATATGTCATCATAAGGAACCAATAATGATATAATAAATACCATAAAAGGGATATTAAAAAAATTACGTTTTATTTTTAAAATAATATGATTTTATATTTATTTTACTTATTTTATAATTCCTTGGTGAATCCTCAAAAATGTATAATATATTTTAAGATTTTTAATTCATTTCATTGAGAGTGTGACTCACCTCCACATAAGCAAGGGAAATATTTTAATATCTTTAGAACAATACCTAATAAAATTATATTATCCACTCCCCTTTCCAAAAAACCATGCGAAAACCAAGGGTGATTTTTTGGATTTAAATATTTAAGTGTAGTGTCCAATACATAAATAATAAATAATTCACCCTCATTTCCTATATAATCCAACCCAAGCACCCATTCCTATTCACTAAAAACCAAAAATCTCATACTCAATCAACACTCTCTCTATATAATTCTCCCAATGATCCCCAAGCTCCCAAGAAGCCTCTATCATGCCTTTGAGATCACACATCCATGTAGGGGTTCCTTCCATTCTCATTTTTTCCAAATTTCCTTATATTGTTATATCATTTTATTTTTCAATTAAAAATGATGGGGTATGTGTTTTCTCCTCCCCAATAATTCCCTCATTATTTTTGTATGATTTTTGACCTCTTTCTCACTAATTATTCCATCCTATGTACACCTATTATGATGTAGACATTTTGTAAGAGTTATTCAATTTCTCCTCTTTCTTAAAGATTATTTATTATGTTATGCCTCATATTTACAAATTCCTTATATTTTGACATGTCATTATATGAAACCATTGATTTAAATTTTATGTTTATATGATGATATTCCCCTTTATCTCTCATCATCCATTATTTTGAATTTTTATTTCACGTCATTTGGATGCAGAAATTGCACTACAATTTTCCATGCCAAGATCACTGTGTAATGAATAATATGCCCATTTTAATATCATGGGTATTCACCAATAAACACACATATATATTGATTATATACTTTCATGTATTTATTTCACATTAATTTATCTACGAATAAATGAATATGTTTAATTAATCCATGTTATATGATATATGTGCCACACTAAATCATGAGATTGAAATGATTATGAAGGGTGTGCCCAGATAGAGCTCCAATGAATTGTGAAATATTTAGTATCATGATACATCATGTTGGAATAGGGGTTTACCGAATTCATATTAGGAAATTTTTCATCCATTTTGGGATAGGGGTAACCTGAATCCTTTATGTTTATTATGTGGTGTTTTAAGTTATTTCCACATTTCCATGTTACAATGATCATGTTATATTGTTCCTTTATGTTCAAGTTTATATGCTTCTTTATTGATATGTCTATTGCATAAAATTTATTGTATTCTTCATGTTATTCCTTTTATGCTCACTTATTTGGCTTTATAGATCACTTGTTTCTTATGTATGTCCTAAGTTTATTCCATACAATACTATATATGAAGTAATGTTGTGGTCATGTAAAAGAAGTTTTCAACAAAGATGTTGAATTTTATTTCTTAATTTGTCATTTAATATTCCTAAGCCTTAAAGGCACTATAACTCTTGATATTATGGGTTTTATTAAGGGAAATTTTATGTAATAAATAATTTTTAGTTGTGTAATAAATTCTAGGGTTGTTATATCTTGATATTTTGGGTTATATTAATTTTAATATTATGAAATAAATTGTGGATTAATGTGTAATAAAGAGTATGTATATTATATTAGGTATCAGAAGAATATTTTAGTTATTTTTGGTATTATTATTATATAACTCTAGATAAGTTTTTAGGGATAAGACTTAGTATTAGAAAAGACCTCCTTATTTTTGTTAGTATATAGTAAGTGGTTTATCATGAATACATCCCTATCGAGATACTACAAGGGGGAATAGTTCTGGAATAGTTGTACCTAGAAGTAATAACTCTAAAAAGGTTTTCTGGGACTGACTCAGGGTAACAAGGTACATAAAAACATGCCTTACTGTGCACCTAGTTTGACACTCTTGGCAGAGATTCTTTCTTAAATTCATAATCTCATTATGAAACATTTTTAAGGTGACAAATGCATTCTGTAATAGTATATTTTAGAAAATGGATTATAGATAATATAGACTAAATCCTAGAGACTCATTAGTTAAGGATGGAAATGTAATTTATATTTTATCTATTTATTGGAATAGGATTTCCGTTTATGTGTTTAATAATTTAAGACACTAATCCCAAGATTCCCTTTTACTATATCCATTGACATATATAAGAGTAGTTGGGCAAACAACTGTTATGAAGGGAAATATTATTAATACCCCAATGAGATACCCAACCCGATGTGAGGTGGAATTGAAAACATTTTCATGATACTCTATTAGCTATCTCACGTTCTTAATGAAAGCATGGACCAATTGGAGCACCCAACCACCCCCCCTCCTTATAGAGAACAACACCCAATCAAGATATTCATGTAATAATGTCCCCTATTTTAGTGGATCGTATGATCCCTTAATCATAGAATAGTTGATCAAATCCATTGATAAGATCTTATCCATCATTAAATATTCTAATATAGAGAATGTTCTAACATATTTTTATCAAATAGATGGAGAATTTGGTAACTGGTTTACATTGATCACAAATTTGAAGTCCAAGGAATAGATAAAAGTGATGGAGTGAAACAAATTAAGGAAAATTTATTTCGATAAATATTTTATTTTTACCTCCAATATAAAATGGAAAGGTATTTACTTTCCCTCATGACAAGTGACAATGAATATATTGGTATGTATGAAGAATACATCACAAGAAATTCATGATACACATGTTTCTTTTTTTTTACCGTGAATAAAACGTTTACCGCTCCATTGGTGGGGGTAAAACCTACTCTACGAGAGGCCTTGGAAATCCATGACATTGATAACTACAAACAACTGTATGTTGGACACCCAAAAATGAAATGGAGTTCTAAAAATCTCATGGTTATAATGGTTATAAGAAAAAAATGGGAGTTTATTTCTAGATGACTTATAGAGAAATCTAATAGTTCCAAAAAAATTTCAACATACCACTTGTCAAATGTGTGGTAAGAATAACCCCATAAATTTCATAAAGAGAAAATCGAAATTAATTATTTTTGGGTATAAAGGACAACTAGAAAAAAAAATTTAATATGAGAAACCCCTGAATGCAATGGATGAATGTAATTCTACGGTTAACCCTCGATGCATTCTCCATTTCATCAACTATAAGGAACAAGTGAAATTTGTAAATGAATTCCCTAAGTCGAGGGTTTTCTAAGACAAGCCACAACCTCCACGACGGCAAGGGTGAGATTTTACCCCCACAACCGCTGAAGTGAATCCTGACAATGAAGTGATGATATGTAATCTAGTTAATCATTCAAGAATAGGTAATGCACTTTTTTATTTTGTTTCTAAACATTCCATCATATCATGAATGTTTAGTAGAACAATCCAAACACCTCCACAAATCATGGAAGTAGAGATGTCAGTGAAAATGTAAAATGGGTAAATTATTTAATCCCAAGTATATAACTCCTCCAGAGTAAATTTTTTTTGAATGAAATTCTCAGAGAACCTTAACATGCTCGCATGGTGCTATTTTATGAAATTATAGGAATGGATTTGATTTTACTATATAGATTCAACATAAATTACCATGAGATGGAAATCACTCTCTGTATAGAAAATTGAACCCAGATTCTACACAAGTTCAAGGAAGAAGAAAATTATTTGTTAGCACTATAATCTCAATCACGAATGTTATTTCCCTATGAGAGAGCGTATATAGATCAAATGATTTATTCTAAGGAAAGAACTATCATTGAAGACATACTAATTGTGATTGAATGCACTGATGAGTTTCTCGATGAATTTCTTGGCCTTCCTCATAGCTAAGTGGTTAACGTTTCAATAGACCTTATATCTACGTAATTGATGATATCCAAGACTCCATATAGGAAGGATATTGTAGAACATGGGGGGGTAATGAAACAACAACATGATAATTTTGATAAAGGATTTATATTCCCAAGTGCTTCCCCATGGGGATCACTAGTCCTCTTGGATAAGATGAAGGATGGGTCAATTCACCTTTTCATTGACTATTATGAGCTCAAATATATAACTATAAAGATAAAGTATCATTTTCATGGAGTGATAACTTGTTTAATCAGCTATATGGAGAAAAATAATTCTCCAAGGTGGATCCATAACCATTATATAACCAAGATATGGTGAATAAGGAGGATATCCACAATACTAATTTTCGTAAAAATTATAGGCACTAATATTTCATAGTAATGTCATTAAAACTCATTAATACTCCATCAATCTACATGGACATGATTAATTGAGTCTCTTAGAGAATATTTAAAAAAAATTTACTATTTATAGATGATATTATAATATAATCTATAAATAATGAGGAGCATGATGATCATCTAATCACTGTGGTAAAGATGTTGAGAAAGTGGAATATTTAGGCATAGTACATCGAGTGTGAGTTATGGTTGAAGGAAGTCTCATAGATTGGGAATATCATCATAAGAAATGAGATATATGTGGATCCTTCAATGGAAAAATTAATTGAAGGATGGTCGAGGACAACATCCGTGATAGATATCCATTGTTTTCTTAGGTTAGATGGATATTGTCACTAATTTGTGAGAAATTTATCAAGAGTATCAAATGCTATTACCAAGATAACTCTAATGGAAAAATAGACTTTACCAAAAGTTTTCCACCCTGTTGGATGTGGAGCCGTTGGGACAGACATATCGCAACGGTTCTATTAGAACCATTGGGATATGGTAGCAGAATGGACTATATACCAACAGTTTCTTGTCACTTTTGGTATAAATGTTTACCAACAATTAAAAACCATTGGAAATATCAAAATTCATGTCTATACCAACGGTTCCTAAACCATTAGAATATAGTTTTACCAACATTTCCCCACCAAAAGTTGGGAATATTCAAGAAAATGATCTATACCAATGGTTTGTAAAGCATTGGTATAAAATTTTACCAACAGTTTACATGGAACTATTGGTTTATGTTTTCTTTTCACACAAATTCCAATTTTTGTAAACTATTGGAATAGGGTTTAAGAACCTACAGTTTCAAGCCTACCTCCCCCATGTGCACCTGTAGGAAACCAAACTCACATACAGAATTCTACCTGTTCACCTGTAGAAAACCATACACATTTAAAGAATTCATACAAAATTCTGAATACCTGTATAATAAAAGTATAATTATGTATGAATTCATATAGAATTCATTCACATAAAACAATTACCTATCCTTATTTGCCCATGAAACATAGAGTCTCACTTCATTGTGTTCATAAATAGTTCTATTAACCGGGGTAGAATTTCCATTTTAGGTTTAGACTCAACAATTTTTCATGTAGAAGTGGACATAGATGGTGTCATGAGAGGGGGATGTCCAAGGAGGGGGGAATTTCCCTGGGGGTGGGGTTTCCAGGGGCGGGGGATGTTTAGGTGGTTGGGGGTGTTGTCCAAGGGGGTAGGGGTGTCAAGGGGTGGTGGTGTTTAGGGGTTGCGGTATTGTCTAGGGGGTGGGGGTTGTCTAGGGCGGTGAGTGTTTCCAGGGGTGGGGGGTGTCTAAGTGGTAGAGTGGTGTCCAGGGGATTGGGGGCTTTCTAAGGGATTATGGGGTGTCCGAGGGGGTGGTGGGACTATCTAGGGGGTAGGGGTTCTCCATGGGGGTGGGGGTGTCTCTGGTTGTGGGGGGTGTCTAGGTGATGGTTGATGTCTAGGGGGTTTGGGGGGTGTCCAAGGGGGTAATGTGTATCTAGGGGGGATATCCAAGGGTTTTAGGGCTATCCAGGGGTGGGGGTTCTATAGAAGTGGGGGAAGTCCATGGGGGTGGGGGTTTCTAGGCGACGGGGTGTGAAGGGGGTGGAGTGGTGTCTAGGGGTCGGGGTTGTCCAGGGGGTTGGGGGTTATCCCAGTGGGTAGGGGATTCTATTGGGGTGGGGGTGTCTAGGGGTTCTTCTGGGGGTAGTGGAGTTATGCAGTTGGTTGTGGTTGTCCAGGGGTTAATGGGGTGTTCAGGGTGTGGGGGTGTCCAGGGGGACGAGGGATAGACATGGGGTGGGGGTAGTCCAAGGGGTTTGAGACTATCCCAGAAAGGTGGGGGTATTCCAGGGGGTTGGGGTTGTCCATGGGGTTGGGGGATATCAATGGGGGATGGGTGTCTAAGGGGTGGAGTGGTGTTTGGGGGTGGGGGTTGTCCAGGGGGTGTGGTGTCCATGGGTGGGGGTGTCCAGGGAGTTGGGTTTTCCAGGGGTGGGGTGGCGTTTAGGGGGTGGGGTCTATCCAGGGGGTTGGGGGATGTCCAAGGGAATAGGGGCGTCCTAGGGTGGGGGTGTCCATGGGTGAGGTGGTGTCCAGGTGGTGGGGGTGGGGTTGTCCAGGGGCTGGGGGTGTCCAGTGGTTGTGGTGGTGTCCATGGGGCGGGGGGTTGTCCAGGGGGTTGGGGGGGCTATCTAAGGGGATATGGTTGTCCAAAGGTATGGGGGTGTCCAGGGGGTGGGGATGTCTAAAGGGTATGGGGACTATCCAAGAGGGTGGGGTGTTGAGGGGTGGGGGTGTCCAGGGGGTGGGGGTGTCCAGGGGATGGGGTGAATTAGTCACTTCAAATCATCAAGATAATTTTTATTATTTATTGATAAATAAATATAATTAATGTGACACACAAAATCACGCATATATTCAAGAAGAAGGAATTCTCAAACATTACTAATATCAGTAAAAAAAATTAACAGATCAATCTGTCCCTCATCAACATAACTATCATCACTGTCATCATCAGCATCACTACAATCCTCATTGTCATCCCCATCATCATCCCTACCCTCCTAAACTCCTACATCCTTGCCATTATATTATTCCTCGGCATCCTCCACATCCTCATCCTATTCCTTGGCCTCCCCCCCTCCTCCCCTACCTCAACCCCCTCTTCCCCCTCCTACCCATCCTTCCCGGCATCCTCCTTGAAATTTTGAGAACAACCACTTGAATTTCCACCGGGTTCATGATATAAAATATTCATCAATGGAATATTTTCATCACATGATGTGTTGGCCTCTTGTGGATGTTTAGGAGGTAAAACTTCAATCAGTTTTACGTATTCAGGGTTTCCATAGAAGTCTATTGTTCCGTCTCTATGACCCTATTCAACCTAATTTGACTAATCATTAACCTGGTGTAACTCGGTGGAACTACAACTCATTCCTGAGGAGGGACAATACCTCATAAAAACTATACTCATCTAAGGTCGGTAACATACGGTCCATGGGTTCTCATCTCCAACACCTAATGTAAGTGATCATTTGGCCCGAAATTGTGAGGTTGATGGGCATCAAGGGACTCTAAAGAATACTGTTGCAAATATAAATTGATTATTAAGTTACAAATTTATATTAAAATTTGAAATAAATTAAGGAAAACATAGAATCTGTGGCTGAGTCGATTTATTAACCTTACTTCCGTCTTTCTTCTTTCAACTTGAGAACAACATTTTTTATCGAGGAACACATCCTTCAATATTAAATTTTTCCCTCTACAGTGACATTGAATAAATAAAACCATTATTAAAAATAGGTTACACATAATTAATAAAATAAATAAAAGTATATAACAAATTTATCAATCAAATAAACTATAGAGTAAATAATAGAAAGTAAATGTCGTAATGAAAAAATATAAACTACTATCATACCGGATTATTGTCATGATATGGAATCATAGTATGTCCTAATGTGTGGAGGTATTTTTTAGATTATTATTTTTTATTTCATCTAGATGATTTCTAAATAAAATCAAATAATAAAAAATAGAGTATTAACAAAAAACACGAAATTTTTTATATAAATACCTCAAATGTGAATAATATCGTAAATAGGATAGTCTTACAATGAGTAATCTTCTACCGATACTGTTCTATCGGACAATCATCCATGGTAGGGACACCCTATAAAACTGTTCCAACTCTAGCATGACGTCCAAAATAAAACTCGTGCTTATAGGGTGTCCAAATCTCACCTAAATCCTTTATATGTGAAGTCCTTGCACCCTCGCCATCGGGGAAATTAAACTGAAGCTGAAACTAAAATATTAATTCATATAAATAATAAAAATAATATATTTCATTAAATACAATATATTTTTTTAACCATATGTCTGCCAAATAATTATCCTTGACTACATTTGGAAACTACCTCCACGATAGTGGGATAACAAGATTGATGTCGGAGTATTTGGAATGTGTCGCCATAAAAATCTTACAATACGTCCATTTTTTTCAATAATTTTGTTTTCTTCATTATAGTCCACCATCAACTACCTGTAGTGGTTCCACACCACACGCATGCATGTAAATCCACACACCATCCTCCTACCAGTAGATGTATCTTTTATAAAATGTAACCAAATATTTTATCAATACATTTTATAATGAACATAAAAAATTGTATGCAATTTTTATGGTTCTATAGATATACCTGCAGAAATCTGATCAATGGGAACAGCTGGATCCAGAAAAACTGAAGGAACACCCTATGCAAGTGGAGTGGTTCCCAATGTATGCTTCCTAGGGACAGACACTAGAAGAGCTGGAGTCGAAGAAGATGGAATATAGAATCATGATAGTGAAAGTAGTATAAGGAAAAGAAGATGGCATTGATGGCTAGCCGAATACTGGATAGGGAGTGGGTATCATCATGGAATATGGTAATAATGGGTGAAGTGACCTAGGTATAATGGGTGGTGAAAACATGGGAGACCTAAATATCTCGTGTGTCCCTAATGACACACTAGGATAAGAATGTGGGATATATGGTATGTCAATGGGAGGGGTAGGGTCTAATTGCATATGATGACCAGATGACCTAGCTCTTGTACCACCCCAATCGTATGAACACCCTGAGTACTGGGACCCCTACTAGGCTACTCATCAAATAATTTTCTCTTAATAGGTGTATCTTGAAAAATTGTTTAAAAAAATTTAATCACATGATATTATATATTATTTAAATATATTTAATTGAAATAAAACACTCACTAAAGGAACTACTAGTGGAATACCCATCTCATTCATAAGATGATTGTTGTTCATCATCTTTTCTGTTTCCTCACTTCAATTGGTTTTATTCCCCACATTTGAAAACAAATATGGATGAAATTATAAAAGGATAACCAATGTGTATCCCAAAAATGAGAGGGAATAGGGGATTACTAGATAATTTAACTATACATTGTTTTAGGTGAGCATGAATAGATATAAAATTAAATCAGTTAATTTTAAAAGATGTAATTAAGAAATTTAATTTTTAGTATGATTGATATTTACTAAGTGTCATCAGTCCATTAAAATCATATAACATTAATTCTACGAGTTTCTTTCCCTCAACTACCAATAGTGGGATCATACTGAATTATTCCTCAAGAAAATTAATCATGTTATATATTATTAATGATTAATCACTTAAGATAGTTGGAAATGATGATATAAACATATGAACTAGGATAAGATATCTACCAGATTCATAAGGGGTAAATCACTTGTCTTAATTAAGGAAAAATTTATTTTCTTAATCCTAGGTAGATGATGCATGTTTCTATACATGTTGTTTAGAAGAAGAAAAACCATCATGTTCATTATGTGGTGAAGTTTTAAAGTGAGGTATTAGAGTTATATTAATTTTATACATGGTCAATAATGAATTTAAATTTTAACAATGTTAGATATTTTGGTTTTGTATGTTTTAATACAGTTCAATTCCAAATTAGAAAATGAAATTCAAATAAAATTGCATCCAATAAACCATAAAAATTCAAATAATGGTCAAGTTGGATACAATATATTTGTAATCAATATTAAATCAAATTTAATAGTACCAACCATAACAACCCACATCGATCTAAACCAAAATACATGAGAACATGGATGGATGATTTTAAATATTTCTAACAACAACTTAAGTTTCAAAGTCAACTCTGAAAATTGAGTTATTAGTGTCATAAAATGTAATAAAAGGATTGTTTCCTATGGTTGTAGGGATGTTGTCAATTCCATCATGAATATAATCAAAAATATGATTTGGAATTACTCCAATAATGACACAAAATTCAGATCGAATATGGTCTTTGACATAAGAAAATTGTTTCACCATTGATGTCAATACATATGTTTCATCAGACGAAATATTGTGAGATGTATCAATTACTAAAAATCCAAATTCATTAATAAATTTTCCATTCCTCATCATTAAATCAAACCACAATAATTTCATTATCGTGACTTGTCCATGAGAATAATAATCCAATATTATTATTTTTTAAATCACTCCATAATAACCTACATTTTAAAATAGTGGTCTACTATCTCATGAATTGGAATAACATTTTTTTGTGTTAGTAAACATAAAACCATCATGTGGTGTTATTATGTTCATTTCCTATTAAGTGATAATAAAGTTTTATGCATTGATAACAATGGATTTATAATCATGAACCACAATATTAGAACCAAAAGTAAAAGTTCTTATTTCCTCAAAGACAGAGTTAGCAGGAAAACACAGTACCTAAAATATAAATTAATATTAAAATTAATTAAATATTGATTTAATTGTTTTACATAGAAATTTTTTTCCTTCAATTTTAACCAATAAGAAAACTCTTTTCTATAAAAAGTATCCCTCATTCTCAATGATATATAATGTTGATTTCTATTTATCATTTAACTATGTTCCCTGTAGAAATAAATGTTAATATTTTAACAGATATATATGTAACATATACATATATTAACTGTACATGCCTGAGGTATTCATCGAACAAATCACAGTTGAACATAACTGTTTGATTTGACATCTCCCTCTCTTAAAGGTTTAATGTTTTCAATGTATATGATCAATGAATTTATCCTGTTTGAGGAAGTTATGGAAAACTAGGTTCAATTTTCTAATAATGTTCTTCTTCATTTATTATTGGTCTGCTTATTCTTGTAATAATATTAGACAAATAAATAGTGTATAAATCAATATATTCTTGATCCATGTAATCATTCATGATATAACATTTCAGATGATTCCTATTTAGAACGTCAGACATTAATGTGAACAAATTTATTTCAGTTGTATATGTCCCACAAAAAGAAATAGGTCCCCCGAGAAGTATTTTAGTTGCAATATGGACAGTTAGATGCAACATGCATGTGAAAAATGATGGAGGATATATTTTCTGTATCTCACACAAAATTAACTGGGAATCATTCAATATTTTATACAAGAAAGACTTGTAATACTTTTTAGCACAAAGCTCTCTAAACATATGGCACAACCGAATAATATCCACCAATATATTTTTTGAAAAATGATGACAGATTTTGATTGGAATCAACTCATGTAGAAGGATGTGATAATCAAGAGTCATTAAATATTTTATATCCAACTCTCTTCAATTTACCCATTAAGATATGTCGATTGAATATCCATCATGATCAGTAATAGACTCTAGTACATCCATAAATTGGTTTTTTCTGTAGGTTTTTTCACATAATAAAAAAATGGAACGTTACATTAATTTTCCCAGATACACATAGGATGCAATTCTGGTCTGATTCCTCAATCCACCAAGTCACACCAATACCGCAAATCATCATTTTTTCTTTACCTTAACATTTTGAACAAATCTAAATAAACATTTCACACATATTTTTTTAATGTAAATTATGTATAATAAATAACGTTATAAATAGGATAACCAATAAGGTAAATCAAATATGATACTTCACTTCTTACAATTGTAACAGGGTTTAGTGGAAACATTCTTTCTCTTTCTAGATTTCATTTGACCCTTCCCGGTTGAAAAACTAAAATCTTTTATTTTATTAATAACATCAATTCTAGACATATGATGAGGTGGATCATCAGTCTCTATACTATTGTCAAATATTCAACACTTATATCTATATGGATGGTCCATTAGTAAGAATCATCGAAGTCCCATAAAACTAAAAATACAGTGATGTTTCAGTTTTCTAGAACGTGTATTCTTCATACAAACAAGACATGATTTTTTTCCCTTCATGCTCCATCCATATATCATTGAATAAGCTAAAAAATCATTGATTGTCTAGATAAGCACAATACATCTAAAGTTTTTTTTGAACATGCATCGTATTTTTGCACACCCTCATCCCAAAGATGTTTCAACTCTTTTATTAATGGTTTCATGTAAACGTATAAATCATTACTAGGATCAAAAGGGAAAAATATGAGTATAGTCATGAAAGTGAAAGGTTTTTTCATAGAAAACTGTTGGGGAAGGTTATAAATTTTTATAAAAATGGACATGTGTTGTGCGAAGTAAGAATGTACCCAAACAGATTAAATCTATCACATAAAATACCCAGCCTCACATTATGTATGTCAGCTACAATATCAGGATATCGAGCATCAAATATCTACATTGAAAATCCATATGTAGGATTAACCAACTTATCATTAGTATTATTTCTCTCAGTATCATTCCATCACATTTTTTTTGATATTTTATTAGATATAAAATGATTCTGTAGACTAGGGATCAATGGAATGTTCCACATTACATTATTTGTCACAACGGATGGTCTTCCATCAGCTTTTGGATTCCTATGGGATGTGCCACATTTTATAAAATAATTTCATTCAGTATTTTTATACTAGAATAAACTGAAATATTTCGAGCAAGGATGCTTTTGTTTTCATGAAAATCAATCTTCCTCAACTAACTTCCATGACATATAGCGGTTTGAGGGAATATAGGAAAAATCTAGAATTAAGTCCTTCAAGAAGGTAAAATGAAACTGATGGAATTATTAGAAATCTGATGCATAGTTTTCCCATAAAACAACCTGATTAAAAAATCAAGCTTTTTGATTCTACTACATTGTCAATATAGTGGGGTCGGGGCGACATCATTCAATTTAATCACCATGAAATCATCATCATTTTCATTAGACGCATCGTGTTTGCTCATATTAAAGTCCTCTTTGGTTGGAATGCCTTATATTTCATGATGACATAGTCATATAAATAATTATCCAATCTAGTCCTCTCATTTGAATCATCAACAATGTGAGATTCCATTTTTTACCCATTGTGATTCCACAAATAGTAGTTTTCTTGAAAATTGTATTTGGTAATGTGGTAGTTGACTTTTTCATAGCTCAACCAAGGTATTCCAAACAAAATTTAACTTGGGAAATATATGGGACCACCATATAAGGCATTATGAAATAAAAAATCTTAAAATCTTTCAACATTTTTTTAAAAATCACTTCAGATCTAATCAATTTCATACATCCAACTTCTATCCAATCTGTAAACAAAATTTATAAGTCATTTTGTCATAAGCAATTCAATAAGATTGAAGTTTCGTCAATAATATATTTAAGTAGACGAGGATTGGTCACCTTATATGAAATCATAACTAACACACTACTCTATAGGAGAATCATAATATAAAAGACAAAAATATACTATATTTATAACAAAATAACTATGATGAACTATACATCAGTTTAAAAGATCATCTGCACTTTTAGAAGAGAATAATTCAGGAGTTGAGTAAATTTTAGATTAAACAAATTTTATATTTTAGTAGATTAGTTGTGTGATCACAAACACCGACCAAGGGGGTGGGGTCTATTCTGGGGGTGGGGGTTGTCCAGGGGAGTGGGGTGTCCAGTGGGGTGGTGGTGTCATGGAGGGGTTGTCCAAGGGGGTGGGGGTGTCCAGGGGGTGGGGGCAGTTCAGTGGGTGGGAGGGTGTCTATGGGGGTGGGGCTATCTAGGGGGTGGGGGTGTCCAAGGGGTGGGGGCTGCCTAGGGAGGTGGGGATGTCCCGGGGTGGGGTGGTGTCCAAGGGGGATATCAAGGAGGTGGGGGGGTTTCCAGCGAGGGTGGGGGTGTTCAGGGGGTGAACATGGCTTGGGGTGGTGTCCAGGGGGCTATCCAAGGGGGTGGGGTTGTCTAGGGAGGTGGGGGCTATCCAGGGGCGGGGAATTTCCTATGGGAGGGGTGTCCATGTGTGGGAGTGTCCAGGGGGTGAGGGTGGGGGTAGGTTGGTGTTGTCCAAGGGGGTGGGGATGTTCTTCCCAAAACGAGGGTTGTAGAATCCAATATCTAGGAAATTTTTTCATGAATTCATTATTATTATAGATGACTAGAAGAATTTTGGTGTAAACCATGAATATCATACATATAAATCACAACACACCTAACTGTAAACACAGAACCAAATATCATACGTGGAACATATTTTATCTTCCACTATAAATATCATACTTGAATTCTACAAAAACACACCTAAATATAAACAAAAATACAAATATTGAGCTAGGTATGTGTCTTATTTAAGCCTTTAGAGGCTACCTAATAGCCAATTCTAGGATGTGATTCAAGGTGTTAATATAGTATTATCTATGTTTACAAAATTTTGGGTGTGTGTCAATTATGATCTTGTGTATGTTTTTTAGGCATATGAGCCAAGTTTCAATGGGACACTACCCATGAGAGTATGATCCATGTTATATCATTAGGTGATATGGAGTTGTAAAAATGTGAAATTTGTATGAGATCAATATGGATAGTGGATAAAAACCTGATTGATATTTCTTTGTAGAGATAATTTATTCTGGGATGGGTAATTGTGAGTATTGTTATGGAACTTCAAGAAAAGTATTAACATGTGAAATTGACTACAAATTTGTTATATGTGATTCATATTATTTAGAGTATCAGAGTGGACAGCCAACCCTCTCCTTGGACAGTCCCCCCCTCCTTCCCCCTACTCACCCTACATCCCCCCTTGGATAGCTGACCCCCACATGGATAGCCCCCCACCACACCTAGTCTACCCCCTCCTCCTCCGTGGACAACACACACCCCCACCCAACCTAGACAGCCCACCCCCACCCCCTTTGGACATCCATCCACACGCCCCCACCAGGACAACCCACCCCACCCCCAAAAAAATAGGCCACTATCACCCCACCTGGACAGCCCACCCCCACCTGAACAACCCCCCTACCCCACCTAGTTATCCCACCCCACCTGGACAACCCACCCCTCCCTAGAAAACCCATACCCCCTTCCACACCTGGATACCCCCCCCCCCCCGAACATCCCACACCCTTCCCCAACCTGGATAGCCCACCCCACCACCTAGACAACCCACCCCATGGACAACCAACACCCCCCACCTAGACAGCTCACCATGACCCCCAGGACAACCCCCACCCCTCCTTGGGTACCCCACACCCCACACCCCCTCCCCCACACCCCCTCCCCCACACCCATGCATCCACCAACTACATCTCCCCTACCCCTGGACAACCCCCCCCCCCACCTAGAATACCCCCTACCCAACAAAACCTCTTTTAGGTTAATTTTATTTGAGACCATTTTATTAATTAAGAAAGGAAAACCTTCATGAATTGGCCATTTCATTAAAAACAACTCATTTAATTTTTCAAAACATTACAACTTAAATTTATAAAGCTATATGGGTCACTTAGGAAATGTCATTAGCGTAAGGTAAAATCACATACATGGTTAATTCAAATTCAATAACAAGTTTTAGCCATTATGAGGTAGGGTGATGTCCAGGAGGTGGGGTGGTTTCCATGGGCTATCCAAGGGGGTGGTGGGTGTTCATGGGGTGGGGTGTCTAGGTGGTGTGGGTGACCAAGAGTGATGGTGTCCAGGGGGTGGGGGTGTCTAGTGGTGGGGGTGTCCAGGGGTTGGGGATGGGGGGCTAACCAATGGGGGTGAGGGGTTTCCACGGGTGGTGGGGTGTTGAGGGGGTGATGGGGGGCTGTTTAAGGGGTGGGGGATATCCAAAGGGGGTGGGGGTGTGCAGGGTGGTGGTGGTGGGGGATATCCAATGGGGGTGTCCATGGGGTGGGGTGGGGGTGTTTAGTGGTGGAAATACAGATATGATACCTTGAAATTTACCTAAAACTAATCCAACCAATACCACAATTCCAATCCAGCATCCCAACCAACATCCAATTCATCCATTATATCACTACCCTTCCCAATATTCCATGAACAAAAACTATAAATACAAAATCAAATTCATATTTTCAACTAAACTAAAGTCCATAAGAACCACCATATCACCCCATGAGGAAAATGTAAAATCACCTACACCACTACCCCAACCATCCCCAATCCCTTCACATGGAACTTCTTTATATCCATTACACACCTCGAGACTATATGACTAAAAAAACCCTTTACCACCATTGAGTTGGGAAACATCTAACCTGAATACATTAGTTCATATGGTTCACAAACTCTACAAAAATAGAGTATCTATAAATAGTACAAATGAAATTAATTCAAAAAATCATGACATGTGAAGTGTAGAACAAAAATAGAAAAAAAATCCATGTTTTCGGTGTACCATTCCAAAGAACACACATAACTCTGTTTTAGGCCATATCAAAATACAAAACAAAAAAAATATATGTAGAAAATTAAAACTAAGCTACCAATTACTAATTTAAAGTGTATAAATAAAAAATTTCTTTATAGAAGATAGATCTATCAGGTGGAAGGAATTATGAAACCTAGGGTAAAGAGATATCTTTATGTGATCTTTAGATTACGGCTACAATCGTGCAGACGGGGGATCTGGAGCTACTATGTATTTGGGGGAAACATTTCACAATGGTTTTTAAAAACCGTTTGGAAATCTATTCTTTATCAAAAAAATTTAAAAATAGTTGGTATAAATTATAGAATTCAATGATTTCCCAATTGATTGAGGAAACCTTTGGTAAATCATCATTCTAAAATCAGATTACCAACTATTTCAACTAACTATTGGAAAACTATGCTCTAAAACCAGTATAAAAATGGTTTTTTCCAACCATTGGCATAAAAAATTGGGTAATACATCTATTTCCAATAGTTTAACTCATAATGAAGTCAACTTTTCATAGAATGATAAATGTGATGGAATATTCAATGACTCAAAAATGGGGCTTGTCATAGTCCATGTGCTCACAGTACCCATAAGTATATAACTTTTTAAATTATTTAGTGATTATTTAAAGAATTAATTTGGTTATTAGTTGATGAAAAATGAAAAATTCGTAGCCTACACATTATAGTAGTTGAAAGATTGGGAATATAACTATCCAATGCATTATCTAGATTGGGTAGTAGTGATCTTTGTTTAAAAATGTGGGAGTATTATCTTTTTTGAGAGAAGTTTGAAAAATATTCAGATTAGAAAAGTCTCAAATATATATTAACAAAAAAAAGTGATGAGTATTCACCAACTAAGATGGTTATGATGATCAAGGACAATAATTTCTCAATTTAATACCATCCAGTAAAAGAGAATAAAGTGGTGAATTCTCTAAATAGAAAGGATCAATAATATTTATCAGGGATGATAACTTAAAAGTATCCAATAATATTATAACTAAAGAGGATGGACAAGGGAATATTAAATCAAAGAATATCTTCAATGCGTTCATAAATGGTTTCTGAACTATCATTTCATGAATTGTTAAAGGATTCTCAAAAATATGATGAAAAAATTCAAAAGAAACTGAAAACTATAATAAAATGGAAATCCTTAGAGTTCAATGTTAGCGAAGAAGGAATTGTAATATTTTGGTCAAGACAATGTGTTTTATAAAATCCTATGTCAACGAAGGATTTATTGGATTTTGCACATAGTTTGACTTTCTCCAATCACCCAGGAAACACAAAGATGTTCTGAGATCTCCAAGAGTACTATTGGTGAGAAAACATGAATAAAGAGGTCATGGAATATACATCTAAGGGTCTAGTATGTTGTCAAGTGAAAGATTAAAGGCTGAAGTATATGTGTATGATGTATCCATTACCCATACCAACATGGAAATTGGAAAACATCACCAAAGACATTTTCACCGGACTTTCGAAGTCATCCAAATGAAATAATTGTATTTGAGTTATTGTGGATTTTCTTACAATGACTGCACACGTCATTTCAATTTGAGAGTATTTCTCACTGTATCAACTTGTATAGATATACATTAGATAAGTGGTGAATTTTAATAGTGTACCATTAATTAATGTGTCTAATTGAGATCTAAGATTCACATCTATGTTTTATAAAAGTCTCAGGCATGCTACAAAAAATGAGATGAAGTTCCATAGGACTTATCACGCTCAAATTGAGGTCAATCTGAGTGGGCTATCAATACATATTATTATTTTTTGAGAGCATGATCAATTTAATTCTAAGGAGTATGGGACCAATATCATCCTATGGTCGAGTTCTCTTACATCAATAGTTTCCACTTGAGAATCCAAATGGATCTTTATGAAGACATTTAGGATAAGAGGTTTAGAACACCATCATGTTGGGATGAAGTTGGGGGGAAACTACTTCTATGTCCTAAAATGGGTATAGAAATAGTGGATACATTTTAGAACATTCATCATCACATTAAGGCTACTCAGAGTCGATAAGAGATCTATGCTGACAATCATTCATGGGACCTCAAATTTGATGTTGGAGAAATGGTATTCCTCCTCATATATCAATAGAATAATGTGATGATATTTGAGAAGAATGGAAATATTATTCCAAGATACATCATCCCCTTTTAGTTCCTTTATCACATCAAATTGGCGGATTATCGACTAGAACTCCCATAGAACATATCTCAAGTACCTAATGTACTCCATGTATACCTCTTGAGGAAGTACGTACCATACCCCTCACATGTAGTCAATCTATATGTAGTATCATTAAAGCATAACCTTTCCTATGAGGGGATGATAGTGAAGATCTTATATCATACAGAAAAATTATATGAAATAAGATAATGAACCTCATTAATGTGTGGTTGAGAAACAACAAGTTTGAAGAAGAAACATGGGAACTGAAGTGGGTGATGAATAATAGTTACCCCCATATGTTTTAGTGTGGGAAAAGAATATTTAGAGGGTGGAATTTCTATATGGGGAAGATTATAATTACCCGAATAGTTGTAAATAAAATTCCCCCTTTTAATTTAATTAAATTTGTTATTATGTAATATGTTAATAAACCACATGCATTTATTCTATTTTATTTTAGTAAATTTAAATTATGTGTGAAGTTAGTATATTTAACATTAATAATATAGTCATTGAATTGTGATCACATGATTAGTATAAATATAGGGTTTTAACAAATCCAATTGACATAAAATAGGGAAGTGATGACCTCAGCTAGTGGGATAGTATCGTATAATACCCATTTATTGGAGCTTCCATGGGAGATATCATTTTAGGATTTTCCTTTGAGCAATACTAGGATGATAACCAACAACTTAATCATAGTATGAATTGTTTATGGGAGAAGTTCAATCTCATATTGATAACAAACCAATCCATGTTCACAAAACCTCCCCATAAAAGTTCTTCGATTATGCACCTTACTATAAGGGCATTTGCTGGTGTATTATAGGTATATTCATCAACCCCATATCAATATGAGTATGTACTATATTATTTATATATTAATGAATATATTTCCATCCTACTATTGTTACTTTGTAAATGATTTTTATATGGACACAATTAATAAAAAATTGTAGTTTCGGTTAATATTCAAATTAAACATTCAAATTTATGAATTAAGGTATTTTTTAAATAAAGAAAATTTTATTGAAATATTTATAAAAAAATAATCAAACATTAATGATTATAAATTTTTTTGAAGTAAAATGTAATTTTTATTAGGGTTCCAAAAATTGGGGTTTTCAGTACCCCAAAACTTTCAATAAATGTCATTCATTATTTAAAAAGTGTAAAATCATCTATTTAAAAAAAATTGATAAAAATAATTCAATTTTTGGAATCTTAACATGAAAATTATCCAACTGTAATTTTTTCATAATTTTCTATGATAGTCAAATATTTAGGTAAAAATTAAATACCATATAAATATACTTTGTGTTTTATGACTTCATAATGACCCAAATGTTATGTAATAAGTACATTAAATGGGATACACGACCAAATATATGATTTTACATAAAAATTATGTGATTTAATGTATATTTTATTTATTTTTATAAGGCCTTTTTGAATCCTCCAAAACATATGAAATATAATAAGGTTTTAAAATCACTTCTTTAAGAGTGTGACTGACCTCCATGTAGCCAATTGTAATATTTTAATATGTTATTACCTTGGAATGATAAAATAATTTAATGCAATCCCATTTGGAATAAACCATTGGAAAAAAACCATTGCATGGTTTTTGGTTATGGATATTTAATTATGTATAGTCCAAAACATAAATAATAATGAAATTCCCCTCCTTTCTTATTTAATCCCACCCTAGATCCCATTTCTCTCCATTCAAACTCTTTGGAGAACGTGCTTATTCATACCTCAACTCTTTATAGTCATCTCAACGAGCCCCCAATCTCTCCATAAGTCCTTCCCATTCCTTTGGAGTCACACATTCATGTAAGAGACCTTTCCTTTCCACCTTTCAAATTTTGTCAACTTCTTTGAAATTTGTTCATGTAATTTCAATTTGGTATATTTTCATTCATTTATAATCATTTCAAGGATATCCATTTGATGTTATTTGAATGAGGTCTCATTTATCATCCCCATTTGTACCCTTACCTACGTCGTTACTATACCGAAATTCCATATGAGATACACACCTTATCTTCTTAATTCAAGATTCTTTATGAACTTATACATTTTATTTTAATTTCATCATGTTTGGAAATACCATTAAATGTACTTTTTACATCCCATTTTATGTTTCAATTATGAGATAACGCATTCTCTCTCATCCTCCATTTTTATGAATTTTTATGTAACATCGTTATGGTGCAAGAATTTCATCACAATTTTCCATGCCAAAATAACTATATAGTGAATACCATACCCATTTTTATATCAAGGTTATTCACCTTTATGCATATATACTTATTTATTATGAAACTATTTATATATATATATATATATTACACACTCATTTATCATGGAAAAAATTATGATGATGAATGAATACATGTTTAATAATTGATGTATAACACTTAAGGATGAGAATGAAATTAATATAATGAGTGTTCCAAGATAGCGCTCCAATGCATTGGTTAATGTTTAGTATCAAGATATTTCATGTTGGGATAGGGAGTGAAATTGATTATTTTATGGGACTTCTTCCACCATGAGGTCTTGATGGGTTTTTCCTTTACCTATGTTTATGATGTAAAGTTTTATTTTGTGGTCACATTTCCCATGAAGCCTTTATCATTACCATGATGTGTCATGTCTCATTATTTATGTTTATGATTTCTGATCTTTTTATTCACCATTGATATGTCTCTTGTCTAACATGTATCATCCTCTTCATCTTATGCCTTGTTTATTCCTTTATTTGGATTTATAGCTCATGCCATTATTATGTTTTTCCCGAGGCTATCCCTTCAAATTTTAGATTCGTTGGAAAATTATGATCTTGTCAAGGATGTTTTAAATAATGTATTGTATGTCATGTTTTAGGTTGTTATGTAGTATACCTAATTCATAAATACACTAGACTCCCCAATCATTTGGGTTTTATTAAGTGTAATCTTATGAAATGAATCAAGTATTAATGTGTAATAAGTAGAAAGGTTGTTATAGACTTGTTATTGGATAATTACAGGTGATGCAATTAAAAATTGATCACTGGTTAGAAATGGAAATTTAATGTTATTGTGAAATTAAAGTGGATATTTAAATAGTACACTCGATTTTCAAAAGAATTTTCCAATGGGTACTACCTGTGGTGTTTCCACTAAAAATTTACTTGGGGATTTATTGGAGGAATGTTTCAATTGATTGAATATAAATGTTTACAAGTTTTAATTTATAATTGAATTTTACTAGAAAATTCCACTTGAAATATTCACTTGTATTATCCACAAAAATTCCCAAATTGAATAGACAGTAGAATTTCTAGTGTGAAATTCCAACTAGGAATCCTTAGTAATAATTCCCATTTCCAATTCCCAGCACCAAATTTTAGTGAATAAAAATTTCCAGTATGAATACATATACAGAATATCAGTTGGTAATCCACAATGTAAAATGTTGGAAATTTGAAATTGTATTCAATAACTAATTGGGATTAAAATTGGACAAATAAAAATTACACTTTAAATAAATCATTATTTATAAATCATGTCTAATCTATGATATATACATTCTATAGAGTAAATTGTAATGAAACATTATAGTGAAAATTTCAATAGGGAATTCACAGCAAAAAAATCCACTTAAAAATTCGTCAAGGTAACTAATAATCACACTACAAAACTATTGACGGTCAAAATTACCAAAAAAATCATCTTTTTATAACACTTGGAAAGAATAAAAGTCCATTGAAACATTGTCATTTAGAACCAATTGGGAAAATCAAATCCAAACTGCAAGTTAATCAACCCAATTTGACCAAATCAAAGTTAAATACTAATGGAAAATTACCACAAATAATGGAAACATACTATAGGAATTCATCGTAAAAAATGGAAGTAAAATTCCAACTATAGATCAATTGATGGATAGTAGAAATTCCCACTAGTAATTCATAGTGTAAATCAATTAGAATTTCCATTGAAATTTATCTTTCGTTCAATTACTATAAAGCAACAAGAATATTCAACTAAAAATGGTATGTGATCATCCCAGAAAAATAAATAAAAACATCAAATATATATTGTACAAATAACCAACATAAATACAAATTCACACAATATTAATATATCAATCTCCCTATCTTAAGAAGATTTCCAATCAACCAAATAAGAAGCCAACAAACAGAAATTGTATATACTATGGTTGGTAGAGACATTCACAAAAATCATATAAACCACATGTCATATTCCATTGTTTGTAGACAACTATGGTCGGATGAGAGATTAATTGAGTGTTTCACCAAAAGGTTGGCCGATGGATTCGTCAAGTGTTCGTCTAGGGTTTCGCTGAGGGGTTCACCATTACATTGGCCAACAGATTTATGGAAGAGGGGTTCACCGATAAGTTGGCAGAGGAATTTTCTAAGGGTTTGACTAAGGGGTTCACCAAGGGGTTCATTAGAGGGGTTATCGAGGGGGTGAATTAGGGTTTCGTTGTTTTACGACAGCTTCATGGAAGATATGAATCATTCACTGAGGGTTTCAATGAGATATTCGTCGAGTGTTTCGATCGAAAAATCTTTTTGAATCTTGAATGAATTCCCCATTTCATTTTAAAACCCTATGATTGGTTGAAGAGACATAGAAATTAATAGATATCTGATATCTATCCAATGATCAATCTGAGGAGTGGGTTGAGACCCCAACATGATACAATTATTTTTTATATTTTTATTTTTCCAACCAATGGTCACCCACCATGTATGTGACCCAATGTCCATAGGCTCTCGGCCTTCCCTCTCACATTACTGAGTCACCTTCACCTTCACCTTCCTGTAGTCTTCACCTCCACTTATCCCCACCCCCACACCCCCCAGACCCACCACCCCTCCCCCCACCCACTCCCCCACCACCCATCCCCCCCTACGAATCTGCGTCCCCCCTACGCCTCCCCGCCTCGGCTCCCCCCCCCCCCCAAATCCACCTCCACATCCGCCCCTCATCCTCTTCCTCTACTTCCTACCTTGTTCTCAATTCTATATCTCCCTCCAAAATCTCTTTAACTCTGCCTCCACCATCCAGGATCCAGTAATTCTTCTAGTTTAGTACGATTTTAGTATTGGGTTATATTTATTGGATTTTTTCATCATGAGTTCCTTTGAGTTTAAAATTTTCACTAATATACTCCCCCACAGTCATCTAAATATTACATTAGTCACTTCATTAAAACATCAGACCAGAAAAGATATACTGGGTGTGGTATTTTTACCAATTCACACTTGGACCATGGTTGATTGAATGGGACAATGTTGAACTTTGAAAATATATGATCTTTGCTCAATTTTTATGTAGTTTGATTAAAAGACCATGAAATATATGGTGCGGGCCTCCAGGATCTCCAGCTCACCAGGTAAAATGTTAGGTTAGGATGCATGCAATATGTTCGATGAAATTCCTTGATGACTAGAACCATACCAATTTATGGTGAGGCCTACAGGAATTAAAGAAAAAAAAGTTGGGGTCCAAAATTGAGGATTTTATGGACTATGACCAAAAAATATTGTTCTAAAAATCCATCCCACATGGAATATGATATATACATTAATTATGTAATGGTTTCACCAATATTTTTCCTTATACATAATGGTAAAATTGGGTTACCAAAAGGTAGTTCTCTATCCACATCAACGCCAGACTAGAAATTATGTATGTTTGTAATTGTATCATGTAACTTTAATTGGTTATGTAAAAGTATTTTGAGAAGTATAATTTCCATTTAATGGTGTATTTAGAAATTAAATACCTACGTGAAGGTAATAAAGAAACAGAGGAGGTGGGTAAAAGTATGAAAATATTTATATAGCTACTGAAATGCCATCTATGATTTAAACAACCTCTTTAAAGGTAGTGGGGGAGTTGTGAAAGGTGTGTACATGTAAAATCTTCCAAGTTGTGCCACCTAAAGGTGATGATGTAATGAGTATGGGTATATTGATATTTTAACTACTTATGTAGCGATTTCAATGCATTGTGTTAAAGTAATAAGGACAATTCATGAGCTGTGTAAACATGTGTTAGGATGCTGCAGTCGATTCCATTTGAATCAATCCAAATAATTTCATCTCTTTGTTCCTAGATAGTCAATCTTTATTATTTCATACAGTCTATAATTGATGTGTTCATATGGAATATCGAGGATGAGGTATGTGGATGATTCATTGCTTCAGTAGATCTTCTAGGAGATGAACTGAAATTTTATAATGATAGTAAATATGCTCTCAAATGAATAATAAATATCACAATTTTTTAATGAAATGAAAAATGAATCTCACAATATTTATGGGGTTTTATAGAAGGTTGTAATCTATAATCAGAAGTATATATAATATTGTAAAATTCATATAATTATCGTGGATAGAGAAAAATAAAGATTTATCCATGACCTGAATTGACAATATACAAAATTATATTTCTAAAAACACTTTTGATAGAATTTAAGAACCTAAAAAAGTTATCATGCAAAAAAATTCCAAATGTATTGAAAATTACCAAGATATTACAAAAATAAATTACATGGTTTGAATTAATCACTCTATGTATGCTCTATGTGATAGAGGTTAAATTGTGTCTGGATCATCATTGATGAGATCCTGGAATTTGTATGAAAACTTGTCCAAAGTATGAATATATCTACCACATTTATACCTCTCAACCTTATTGATTCCATGATACAATATATGATCTTTTTTGTGTTAGTTTTTTTAAAAAATTAATATGGGAGATATAGAAAAAAATGGATAATATTGTTTTAAAAATAAGGGTAATAGATGGTATGATAATGTTTGAAAAAGATAGTGTTATGATAAAATATGTGATATATTTTTGAGGCCCACATGCCACATTTATAAAAAAGATATACTATAATGATTCCAAAGAAGAGGGTTGGTAAAAAAAAGTAGCATCTTCGAGGGAGAATGAGGAAGGGGGTGTCACATTTGGTTTTTCCAATGTGCCGATGAAGGTAAAAAATGATAGGTGAAGATTATGGAGTTTGATTATGGAGAAAGAATTGTTGATAATGTAATGTAATGAAATTAATGACAAAAATCCATGTGTCTAATGTACTCTTGGTTTCAGAAATCATTCATAGTGTTCCAATTCACATGATTGGTGGTACAAAAAAATGGCAGGATCATGTGAGTAAGTCAAAATCTTTTGTCTGTGAAACACATCTGTGTGAGTATGTCACAATTCATTTGATTGAGTTGTGAAAAATTATCAGAGCTTTATAAAATTCATGTTGGTGAAAAACTTTCATCAGGTGAATTTTCTATTTTTTATGATTGCGCCCTCTACGATGTTGGGATCCACCCCAAGAACTAGTATCAGAAGAGTATCACAGTAAAAACCTAAAAATATGATACATTAAACTCCTTACAAATATGATGGTTAGAAAAAATGTAGCCACTGTGAGAGAGAACATGGATAAAGTGTTGTACTTTTGGGTTGTCTAAGTGGAGATAAATGTGAAAAACTGAGTTGAATATGATGGTGTGTGAATATAGTAAGGGATTCATCGAAAATGGTGCATGAAGAGATTCATGATAGAGAGCCATGTGTCAATGGTCCTTCTTATTTTGGAAATCAAGGGGTGTGTTCCTTTTAAAACGACTGAAAATACACCAAAATGGCAGGATCAAAATTTATGTAAAAATACTTCAGATGTAAAAATCTTTTAGGTGAGCATGAAAAATTCCTTTGGGTGTTTTTTGAAAACCCCTTTGGTGTTGTAAAATTCTTTCACCTAAAAAAGGCCTTTATGTAAATTTTAGTGTGTTTTTAACAACATCTACTGTTACATCGAGCTCTGAAACAAATATTTATTGATGAAAGCCATTTTCTCAACATTAATATCAACATGATTCAATATATAGTACATTATATCATCATCAACCTTTGAAATGTTGATATCAAAATATTCCTCCAACTTCTCTTCCTTATAATTTAGGAAAAGCTTTAGGACGGAATCCTTCATTATAACCTCCTTATAGACATAGTCAAATGCCTTTGGTTTCAACAAATATTTGGTATCTACCTACCATAGAAGATTAATATCATTAACCATTTCGCTAGATTCCTCAACCTCATCCCCAAGAGGTGTAGCTGGTACCCCAATAATTCCATATTCCTGATTAACTCCCAGATCTTTCCTAGCCTCTGCCTTATTTTTCATTTGTTTTCTAGCTCATTTGGTGAAAATGGTGTCTGATGGTTTGAGTAGTATTTGATATGCCTAGTTTGTTTCATTTGGTTGGGTATAAATTTTCCAAAAACCATATTTTCTTGAATCATATTCTTCAAGATGCACCCAATAACCATAATTGTATGATGATCTTTCTCACACTCTGAAGATGATTTGTAATTTGATTATTTTTCACTCTATTTAAGATACCCCTAGGTCCTAGACATTTCCTACTTCCACTTCTATCTCAGAATTATATACTTCCACCCTTATGGATCAAAATCCTCCCACTCCATTCCATCTCGGTCTATACCGTTAACATTCATCCCTTCAAAGTGATCACTCATCTTATGAGTAAGGTTGATCCTTATTGGATTTGGTATATTTTCTCCATTCACACAGCCTTACATTAAAGCCAATGTGATTTTTTTAATCCTTCATGTGGCACATAGTTGAATGAAACATTTCCAACTCACACAACCTCTTTATTTTTAGAACAAAATGCATTGATCAGAGTCTTTCCAATAACGCACTCCAATCCATTTCCCATATTTCCAACAACCAAAACTTGAGCATACGTTGAAACAACATATGGGGTGTTTCACATAGTCATTCGGTTGTCTTGCATAGAAAATATTATTCCGTCTAAGTCTTGCCTAAAACTATAAAAAATTTCCATAATACCTTTTTCAGGGTGTAGAGGCATCACCCCTTTCCAAAGAGGATCACCATTTAGAAATGATCTCTTACACAATGTTATGAATTATGGATTTTATTTTATATTTTTTCACTTTAAAATAGTTATATGGTTATTATACAATTTACATGACGAACAATGAATTAAAATTATGTTAATTGGATTTATTTAATGCAGAAATTTTAATGGATTTTATGCTATTGGAATTATATTGGCTCTATGGGCCGATGTTTCATATGGGATCTTGTTTATTAGGCCTTGTCCTTTTAAACAACCTATTTCCCACATTCTCCCATGCCATATTGTCCATATGACTTCTTTGACTCAAGGTCATTGATCAGCAACACTTCCATGTTGATATATGCCAAACATGTGATTGTCTTGTTAACTGATGTTCTCGGGTTCAGTTTTGGTTATTTGTGCATGACATGATCTAATTGGGCATGGGGTTTTGGGGTTGTGTTGGTGTCATTGGAGTAATGAATCTTGCAACACAATTTTATGGTTTCTCTATATTCAGCATCTACCACTCTCTTGTGTCTTTGATCTTAGTTTTACCTTGAAAAAACCTATCGTATCGGTGCTGTTTTAACAGAGTCTTTTCATGGTATGTTTCTCCCCATGGCTCCATCTATTTGTTGATTATATGGTGGTTAAAATATCCATTAAAGTAAAAATACATGAAACCATACTCAGGGATCGTTCTTCTGAAATTTATAGGAGATATAAGACAACTATCCAGGAATATTTAGTGTAATGGTCTTCTAGCTTAAAGTGATCTGGACAGCGAGGTTGTGAAGTGTCTTACACTATATGTATCATTTTTGTGCTTTTTAGTTTTTTTTATTTCATCCCTTACATACCTTTTTTACTTTTTTCTTGTTTCTTATTCATACTAGTTATTTACACCTTGTAGAATTATTTTCATTGAGATAAATAAAATTCATGTGTGGTTGGTGGTGTTATTTTCATGAATGTAGGTCCCCACATGACCAAAGCATGTTAAATCTTGTGATATTTTAGTTCTTTTGTTTTTTAACCATTATATAAAATTAGTTATTTTTCTGCAAATTATTTAGTTTGGTCTATGTGTTTTTTTTCATTATTCCTTGATTTGGGTTACGTCATGTCCTAAAAACGTTGTATTACTTAACTAATGCTTTTCTTTTGCTATCGAATTAAATTTTTATTTCCTATATTCTTTACATATAGTTTGTTTTATTTTTAAAATTTTCCATAAAATTTCCTCACTATTAAATCATCACTTATTTTATTGATTTAAATTATTTAAATCCATCATCCCTTCTATATTTCACATCATTTCATATAAATTTGAAAAAATCAATGTTTACCCATGATATTGGTTAGTTTTTGGGGGAATATGATTAAAGTTGACCACAATAAATCAAAATATAATCTATTGGAAAAAATTTCAAAAATGAGACATAAAATTGATAAATTATATGGTTAGAATGACTTTACATTTTAGTAAATTAATATGATATCCCTAGTTGTACAGTTTTGCCTCATTGATGCCCTTTGTGGTCCCAAGAAGCATGTTATTACTATTAATGAAACTGGACAGCCTGTTAGAGAATATGTTAATTTTTCCTCTATTTTTATAGTTAAAGTATATATCTCTTTTTTCATTTATTAAGATGATAAATACATTTGATAAGTTTCATATGAGTATAATAATTCTGAAATTTGTCTTACAATTATAAAACATTACAAGAATACTTCATTAGTAAGTTGGATTTATAAAAATACTGCATGTTTACATGTAAAATGAAACTTGGTACTTAAATTAAATCCTATATAGATGAATTAAAATAATTCATGTTAGAATTATCCAAAATTAATGTTTTTATTGATGATAGGGATAAATAATTCTTCCTCTTATTCACTTTAGAAAATGTCACCAACACCTTAATAGAGACCATTATGTAAGACTAAGACTCTTTAAAATTTTAAGAGGTTAAATGTGCCCCTCACTCTAAGAAAATAAATTATAAACCTAGACTAAAAGATGATGTCAAGAGCTTGTTATCAAAGGGTATACCTAAAAATTAAACTAATAATAAATAGTTTAATAAGTATAATAAAAAAGAAATAAATAACTCAATCATAGGCCTAAATGTAGGGATATATGGTCACCTACATTCATTGTGAAAACCTATGTCATGTTAATCTTGAGTGTAGGAAAATAAATCATTTGTTAGAGTCTAAACAACCCACTGATCAGTCCCTTCTTGTAGACTCTAATTATAAAACTAATGAGGTCTTTACTGTGTCTATCCATTCACCCAATCAAGAGTGGTTTATTAATTCGGGCTCCTCATTATATATGTGTCCGTTTAGGGACCTTTTTCTAGTCTTGGTTTAGAGGGTATAAGGAGATTTACTCTTTATTAATAACAATATTTGTTATATTGGTGGTATGATTTTGGCTTTGTTTGAATATGATGACCATACTATCATTACTTTAGTTGATTTTAGGTGTGTTCCCAACATACAATGAAAAATTATTTCAATATAAGAAGTAACCCAAAAGGGATTCAACATTATGTCTGAAACAAGTTGTCTTAGAATCTCTATAGGTTATAGAACCATTCTTATGGGTTATTCAATAAATGGGTTGTATATCTTGAATTTAAATATCCAATAAAGGATGTTTGGTAGTGACAATTATATCAATACTAATACAACTATGCTTTGGAATAGGATATTAGGGAATGTTAGATCTAAAGGACTTGAGAAACTCCACATGAATGGGATTTTGATTAACATCACACCAAGAAATCATCCATTTTGTAAGGATTGTGTGATGGTAAAATAAAAAGGGGTTATATTTGGTAGGTATAGTTTCAAAGACACCATCCCCATAGAATATGTCAACTATGATCTATGGGATCCATCAAGGACATCCACCATATGTGTAGGTTTCTACTTTGTTACCTTCATAGATGAACATTCTAAGAAAGTGTTGATTTATATTCATAAAAGAAATCTGCTGTTTTAAAAACATTTAAACCCTAGAAAACAGTAGTTGAAAATTAAACTAAGAAGAAATATAAAATGATAAGAGTAGAAAATAGTCTTGAATACCAATCCACTGAGTTCATGCAATTTTTTAAATCTAAATGTGAAAAAAGTCACAAAAAAATTAGGAAAAATCCCCAAAAAATTATTAAAAGAACGTTTGACTATGACTATCGTATAAGGATTTTGGAGAATGTATGTGTGCTCAGGCCTCCCCAAATCGTATTGGATATAGGCTTCCAGCACCACTATCCACCTAATTAATATTTCTACCTATTTTTAAAATTATTTTAAAACACCTGGGGAATTGTGGAATGGTAATCCCCCGTACTTATTATTACATAGGAGTCTTTGGTTGTACAACTTATGCTCATGTTAAGACTAAAAAATTAGTAATAATAACACTAAAGTTTATCATTAATGGATATCATGAATGTGTTAAGGGGAATAAACATTGGGTAGAAAAACCTGGTTATCAAAAGTGCATTGTAAGTAGAGATTTTTTCTTTCAGAAGTATTCATCTCCAGAAACCAAGGCTTCCACACCTAACAGCAAATGATCCACCACTACAAAAGATGACAAAATTGAGACTCCATCCCAGTGTGAGGCTCATTTCCATCAAAATCCACATTCTCCCCTATCCACTACTGGGATTATTTCCATGTCTTCCGTTGGTTTAGATTTTGAATTGGAACATGCTACCCCTATTATGGATTCCTAACTAACATGAGATAGATAATGGAGGGTTCCATGAACACCTACTCAATTGTTTCAGCATTATATGACATTATATTCCTTCTATATATCCCAAGATCATATTTATGATGATACTCAAACCTATATAAGAAATATTTAAACTATAAATACTCAATGTATTGGTTCATTGACATGAATTAATAAATGAAATATTTAAAAAATAACCACACATGGCATGTTTTTAACAAACCAACTAACACAAAAATAATTAATTCTATGTGGGGTTTTAAAGTAAAAGAAGATTAAACTAATAGTAATAAAATCAAGTATAAATAAAGGTCACCTACAAAAGGTTTCCTCCATAGGTAAGGAATTAATTACTCTAAAAAAATTTCTACTATTGTTAAGAATTATTTTATTAAAATTCTATTAGCCTTTTCTATCTATAATTATATGAAAAATGAATTGTTAGATTTTAAAACTACTTTCATGAATGGTTATTTGAATTAGACAATTTATTGGAAACCTTTTGATGATTATCTTAATGAATTAAAATGGAATCCATTTTACCTTCTTAAAAATAAATGTATGGGATGAAACAGTATTCTTGGAATTGTTACATAAAATTTAATTTATTCAAGATAGCAAGCCTTTTCATTTGGATTCAATATGATGGATGTTTTATTTTAAATTATCCAAAACATTTCTGATTTATCTGATGTAATATTTAAGGACATGTTTATCATTTGAATAAAATATGAACCTCATTTATGATGTTAAATAAAAATTAAAAGGAAAGTTTGAAATGAAAGACTTTGGTGATGCTAAGAAAATATTAGCCATTCAAATAATAAGGGAAATATAAAATAAACTTTTAGAAAAATACTGATCATGATTATGTTTTAAAAATACTTAAGAGAAATATTTTTGAATCTCTAAAAACTGTAAATATACCTCTTGGACATCATTTTAATCTTTCCTTAACACAGACACCCATATCTTCTGATGATTTTCACTTTATGTTGCAAATAACTTATTCTAAAATAGTATTCAATGTCATGACTTGTACAATATAATCTGCACTCAATAAGATATTAACTATGAAATCATAACTTTATGTAGTTTAATGGCCAGACCTATGAAGCAACACCATCATTCCCTTAATTGTATCTTAAGATACCTCTCTTGTAGCTCTAATATTTCATTGTGTTCTGGTAAATATGTAGATTATGATGAATTTATTACTTGATATGTAGCTTATGATTATAATGGAAATATTTATACAATAAAATCCCTCACTATTTTTGTGTTACCTTCCTATGGTGACCCCATTTCATGTAAATTAAATATGAAATCTTAGTAAGCACTGTCAATCACAGAGCCCGAGTGTATTTCCTTGACCAAAGCAGTGAAATAGCCCTTATGGATGAAGGGTTTGTCTTATGAGGAGCACCTATAAATTTATGTTATTGAATTATATTTTGATATTCAATCATCACTTCATTTATTTATAAATTTTTATTTTCATCATAAATCAAAAAACAAAGATATTAGGTTTCATTTACAAGAGATGTTGTGGAATATATAATTGTATCTATTAAAAAGATACACACTTAAATAAACTCGTTTAATAAATTGACAATAGTTTTGGCCCTTTATATGTTCTATTTTTTATAAAATGAATTTTGTTTCAATTACATATCCGTTGGTGCATGAACATCAACATTCTTAATTGAAAATTATGGAGAAATTTTAATTATGTATTTATTTTATCTTGATTTCACAATAAAATCATACCATGATTATTATACAATTTATTTTATATACCTTGAATGAAAAATTATATTGATTGGATTTATTTAAATCCTCTATTGTATTGTATTTTCTTCTTTTGGACATATAATATATCTTTGGGCCAATGTTCCATGAAGACACTTCTTTATTGGGCCATGAAATTTCAACTATCCTATTTCCCATTCACTCACATGCTGTGATAGCTATCCGATTTCTTTGACTCGTAGTTTTTTATCATAAAAACGTCCCTATTGATCTACATTATCCAGTTTTTGGATTTTTAACTGATTCACTCATATTCTAATTTGTAGACATGAGTATGGTGTGCTCTAGTTGGGCATGGGGTTTTGAGTTTGTGTCGATGACAAGGGATTGATGTCCCCTACACCCTAGTATCATCATCTCTCTGTATTTGGTCTCTATTTCTCTTGTGTGGATCTAATGTAAATTTTACGTTGCAGAAACCCTAGCTCACCAGTGGTTCATTAATGGAATAATTTCCCAACCTATTTATCATCATGGCTCTTTATCTGTTCGAGGAATCTAGTGGAGACAAAATCCTTCAAATGTGGAATATGTTGGGACATTCCATGTGATAATCATACATGAATAGAGAGGAGAAATAAGATATGAAACATGTCATGTTGAGATTTTTTATCTTCCATCATTATGTGATCTGGAAAACATGATCATGAGGAAACTGGCACTATAAGTATTGTTTTTAGGGTTTTTAATTTTTTTCATTTGAAGACTTTTATCCCTTTTGTAATTTTCCCCATTTTTTCATGTTGGTTGACTCCACCTTGTACCATTGTTTTAATCGATCATAATTAAATGTGTGTGTTTTTTGTGGTGTTATTTCCATCCACATAGGTCCCCATGATTCTAAATCACATTAAATCTATGTTTTCTTCACCCTATCCTTAAAATCATTTGTTTCTTGTGTTCTGTTTGAATTGTTATATAATATTACTCTTCATTATTCAACAAATTAATCTTGGTACTAATGTTATTTGATATTTTACCTTTATTTATGTTATGACTCAGCATCACAATGTTGTTTGAGAGCCATAATTATTTTCTTTTTCTGTAGAATATAACTGATGTTTCCTTTTTTACATACAGTTTTGTTTTTGGTTTTAATTTTCCACACAATAATATCACTTTTAAATAACCACTACCATTACTGATTTCAATTATTTAAATCCATTATCCATTCATTATTTATCTGTATTCTATATCTATTTGAATACAACATAGATTACCCAATAGATTGTTCAAATTTTGGGGGAGTATTCTTATCGTTTCCCACAATAATAGAAAATATAATACATGGGAAGACATATCAACAATGATATATGAAATCTATAAATTTATTTTTGAAAATGAATCTAATTTGTGGTGAATTATGATTATATCCCTTCTTGTAAAGTAGGGCCTCATTGATTACCTTTATGGTCCAAATAATACTATTATTAATGTGAATAAAACTATAAGGCCTATTAAAAAACATGTTGGTTTTTCCCCTTATGAGTTAAATAAATCACATAGATCCCTTTTACTTTATACAGGTGATAAAGTCCATATTGACATTAATTATGAGTCCACTATTTCTATAATTTGTATAAAACATTAAAAACATTAGATTATATATTCATTAGAAGAAAGTATTTTTTTAAAACACCACATTTTTACATTTAAAATGAATCTTGGTACTTCAGTTAAAGAGTATTTTGATGAAATAAATAAAGTCATGTTAGACTTTCCAAAATTAATGTTTCTATTGATGATGAAGATAAATAAATGATCCAATTAATATATTTAGATAATGACTAAAACGCTCTAGTAGATACCATGATTTGTGGTTGAGACTATCTAAACCCGTAAGAGGTTAAATCAACCCTTTTTTCGAAGGAAATTCATTGAAAACCTTGAATCAATGGTGATACTGAGATATTATTCTCAATGGGTAGAACTCAAACTAAATCCAAGAAATAAATAAACATAAGAACAAAATCAATAAAGAAACCAATCCTAGGAATGATTATACAGATATAAAGGTCACCTGATTTCATATTGGAAAACCAGATCACATTAAAACTGAGTATTGGAAATTGAATCATGAGTATGTATCTAAATAACCCACTTATTAGTCCCTTCATGTAGACACTGGTTACGACACTACTGAGAAAATTAATGTTTCCACCCATCCACTCAATAATGAGTGGGTCCTTGATTTAGGTTTCTCTTTGCATATGTGTCCTTTTAGATATTACATTATATATTTGGTTGAGGTGGAAGATGGAGATGCCCCCGAATGTAATATAAAATTTTGTAACATTTAGGGTGGAAGTTTTTTTTGTAAAACTTTATGACCGCACTATCATTATGTACATTGATGTTATGTGGGTACTAAACCTACAAATTTACCTTTATTCCATATGATTTTTAGAACAAAATGACTTCATATTTATGTATTTTCTTAGAATATCCAAAGGCTCTAGAACCATTCTTATTAAATACCTATTAAAAGTGTTGTTTTTGATTAATGGAAAGACCCATTCAAGGAATTTTTGTAGAGTCTATTCAACTATTGATGATAATAATATGATTTTTCATAGGATATTGTGGAATTTTAGATCCAAATTCATTGAGTAACCCAACATGAAAGGGTTGCTGAGTGACATCACACCAAGAAATCTTCAAATTTTTTTAACATAATGTGATGGGAAAATCCAAGAGGGTTATATTTTCTTGGTCTAGTTTCAATGCCACAATCCCCTTAGAATACGTACACTCTATTTTATTGGTTCTATCTAGGACATCCTTCCATGGTGGAGGTTTCTATTTGGTTACCTTCATAGAAGAATTGTCTAGGAAACTATGGATATATAGTCATAAAAATAAATTTAATGTTTTCCAAACAATAAAAACCAAGAAACATTAGATGAAAATTATATTGAGAATGAATATATAAATCTAAGAATATTGATTGAGACTGAATAACTATCCAATGACTTCCTAAAATTTTATTAATATGAAGGTTTTAAATGTAAAATAGGATTTATGGAAACACCCCAAAATAATATCTGAGCAGAAAAGATTAATTGGACAATCCAGGAAAGATATTGAAGCATAATTTCATGCTCAAGCCTCCCCAAATCCATTTGGGAAGTGGCGTCCAACACTTCTAGCCACCTAATTAATAAGATTCCCCATTCTTCTAACTGCATTAAAACACCTAATGAATTGTGGATTGGTATGCCCCCATACTATTCCTACTTAAGTGTCATTGTTTGTAAAACGGATGCCTTTAGTATGACTAAAAACTTACAACCAAGATCTCTAAAGTGTATCTATTTTTGTATCCCAAGGATTTTACGATGTATAATATTTGGTTAGAAAACATAAATAATCAAAATTGCATTGTAAGTATAGATGTTGTCTTTCATGAGTCTTTCTCCCCAAAAACTAAGGATTCCCACCTAGCAGTAGTGATCTATCCCCTGAAAAGGATGAAAAATATGAGACTCTAGCTCAATCTGAGGCTATTGTATTGGCTTCTTTACTTTTTCCATAGCCAACTATTGGGGATAATTATGTGTGTTCTTATGATTTTTATTTTGAATTGGAACTTTCTGCCCCTAGTATTGCTTACTAACTGAACCACGATATAGAAAAGAGGATTCTGAGACCCCCTAATCGATTTTTTCAGTATAATATGGCATATTATGCCTTCCATATATGCTATGATCATGTTGATGATGATCCTAAAAACTATAGAAATCCTTAAATTAAAAAGACTCAAATAAGTGTAACTTTTACATGAATGAATAAATGTAATATTTAAAAAAAACCAAACATGTATTGTTGTAAACAAACCAACTAGTGAAAAATAATCAGTTCCTAGTTGATCTTTGAGAGAAAATAAAATAACACTAAGAGAAATAAAATCAATTATAAAGCATATTTAGTTGAAAAAGGATTCCACCAAAGTGAAGGAATTCATTACTCTGAAATATCCCTCTATCGTTAAGCATTCTTAAAGCATAATTTTATTATCCTTCACATCCTATAATGATATTCACACAAAATAGTTATATGTTAAAACAACCATATTGTATAGTGACTTGAATGAGGAAATTTATATGAAACCTTATGAAAATTATCCTGATGAATTCAAATTATATCATGTTTTCCTAATAAAAATTCACTATATGGGATGAAACAATCCTCTGGGTAGATTTACATAAAATTTGATTCGTTCATAATAGATAACATGTTTATTAGGAGCCAAATGATGCTTCTGTTTATATCAAATCAACATAATACTATATGATTTATCTACTATTATATGTTGATTACATTATTTTCGTTTTCAAAAATATGAACCTCATTTATACTATTAAATCACAATTAAAAGGATAATTTTAAATGAAATACTTAGGTGAATCTATGAAAATATTGGGTGTTGAAATCATAAGGGACAGACCAATGAAACTATTATACTTATCCCAACATGTTTACCTTTAAAAAATAATTAAGAGATACAAGTTTTAATATCTCCAAATAGTAAATATAACACTTAGAAATCATTTCAAAATATCTTTAATAAAATAATCCAAAACTACTGATGATATTCACTGTTTATCTCAAATACCTTATGCTAATATAGTAGGCAATTTTATGTATTCTATGATCTAGAATCGTGTAACACAAGATAATTTTATGAGAAATATTTTGTATTTATGTTATAATAATCATCAAAGGAATCTTTCACTACACACAACACTAGCTTGGTTTTCTTTACACGCAACCACGACCTTCCGCGATAGCTTGCGTCGTACGCAATACCGAGTTTCACTAAACAACGATATGCTATTGAAATATTATTAAAACTAGCCGTTATGAATAGTAATACCCACTTTTTGAACTTTTGTAAATTTTATTTTTCAAAATGGATTTCATTTTTTGATTCAGAATATCAAAATTATCTTAGGATGAAATTTTGGTACTTTTCGGATAACTTTCATATTCTGATGAATAGTGAAAATTACTAAATTTTAATTAAAAACAACTTTTTTAATTTAAATAATTAATAGTGATAAATTATTATTTAGAGTGGTTTTAAAGTATATTTAGAATATATTTTCACAATTTAATTCAATGTTGTTCATTGGATATAATTTCACATTTAAACTAGATATAAACAAGTGTCAAACTTTTGATATATATTACCTCTTAAAAACACGCTATATTCGCAATACTTTATATGGTTAAATTATAATATTGATTTTTTTAAATTATAAATAGAATACATTTTTACCATTTAATATAATGTATGTCATTAGCATTAATTTTAAATTTAATTCATAGGTCAAAACATTTCAATCTTTGGCAATGTTTTAAATTTTAAAACCCGTTTGCTTAACTATGGGATTAATTTTAAATTAATTAATTCAACTTCTTTGTTTTTAATTTTGAAAAATGGATTCCATATTTTGAATCATTGGGTCCAAATTATGTTAAAATGTTACTTTTATTTTTTGATATTATGAATAGATACTAAGGTAATTTTTTTATTTACTACAGTTAAAGGTAAATATGGTAATTCAAGGTTAAAAGAATATTATAATAATTCAAAATTACATTGATGCTTCTCCTAAACATATTGGATGAGTATTGGCCGACCATGGGCATCCTTGGGTCGATTTTGGGACCCCATTTAGCCACTTGGTAGTGACAATGACAATTTGGATTAATTAATTTAATGTAAATACAAAATTGACATTAACAAAAATCTTTTATTAATTAGTTCATATAAGGGGTTATATAAATTATATTTTCGTCAATAAATATTCATTAGAAATATAAAAAGATTTCCTAAATAATTATATTTTTTTTATAATTTTTAGACACCAAATAAAGTAAATTATTTATGACACAATAATGATGAAATATTTACCTCATTAAAAAATGATTTAAATAAATAAGATTATAATGATTAAAATATTTTACAAAACATGTCCAATTCTGATTTCATGAATTTATTTCGACCATGTGTCATCTTATCTTCATCATTAATTATTTTTGGACCTATTGAAACAGAAGATAAGTTTATAATAAAATAATATTTCAACTCTTTCCAAAGGTGCCCCTCTCCTCCCTTATAAAAGGGAACCTCCTCCCTCTCTTCCACACACCAATTTGAGCCTTCATGGCCGGCTAACCACTTCCCATTTCACTTCCCCACTTCCTTAGAAACCTACTAGAGGTACTGGTCTTATCAAAAGACCAACTCTAGTGGCTTAAGAGAAAGTTTAAAGGAGGCACTTCGAGAAAGAGGTAATACCTTCTACCGTTTACTTCAAGTTCCATTATTCTTCTACTCCCTCTTCTTTAGTTGTTTCATTATGAGGTAATAACATAAGTATCACTCAAATGCTGATATGTTATTATAAATATGAAACAACCCTAATTCCCCTCTTATCCATCCTACGGAAAACAAGATCACAGTGTGTGCGTACGTATGGAATACCGTCTCCACGCCGTGATGTAATATATTTTCCACCACCACCTTAATTGGATGGGTATAAGGGTGAAATTAATTAATATATATGATTATTGTAAAGTGTTATTGATTCTGAAATAGTATACATACACTCCAATACAATTCCACGATCATGGGAACAATATCATCACTCGTGCGTACGTACGGAATACCGTCTCCACGATGTGATGCGATTCATTCTACATGATCTTAATTTCATAATGATTATATAAATTAATTGAATGAATGAATATTATATATATTACACTAATAACATTATGGAAATTAGGTATCTATAACCTATAGATAAGAATAAGAATTTGTTCGACAAAACACGCATAAGAACAAAAAGTAATAAACACCCGAATAACAAGTAGTAATGAAATATTACTAATAAGAAGCTAAGAATATGACCATATATGATATCATAACAATATGTATGATTCTGGAGTAAGTCAATAACATTATTTAAATCATTATACAGGAGGTTTGGACACTTATGAAATAAATCGGACCTAAGGTAAGGGAAAATATCACAATCTCATTTTTATCCGAGATTGTTTATACTTCAGAATTTACTAGGGTGTATTTTATCATCCACATCCATATTTCCTCAATATGTAATATTATTTCCATACACCTAAAATAGTTTAAATCCAATTTTACCCTTCAATGAGTTTTTAGTAAAAGATATGAATGGAATCTTTTTTCATTTTTCTTACGAGGTACCTTTTGACTTTTCCGACAAAAGAATGAGAAGAATGTTTTTTTAACTTATACGGCATGAATGGATTTTTAAAAAATTATTTCCAAGAATCTCCCTTTACAAGTTTTCAAGTTTATTTTTAATCAACTTCTTTTAGTTTAAAATTGTATGAAATGTTAATAAAAGAAAATGTTTTTGAAGTAGAAAGGTAATTTTCCTCAAGAATGGAGTTTAAGTGTTTTATCAAAAAAAATTCCATCTAAGATAATATAGGGTTCTGTTTCTATCCATATTGTTACATTGATTTGATTATGTTGTGATGGAATTATTTTTATGAATTCCATTATCTTATATGAATTTTTTTATGATGTCATGTTGTTTAAGAATCCCATATTTGTTACATGGGTTATGCAATGATGTATGATTTATGATTTTGTGGCACACATAAGAATGGTATCATTATGAGATGGGTGGGACCTATATCTCCCTACAATGAATTGGGTAATTATTCTATATCTCATGAGATAGACATGGCTGGAATGGCAGGTTAAACCAGTTCAGTGAAACAAGACTGAAACGAGGAGTGAACTCGGTTCAGAAATGGACTTTGTCCACTAAGATAGTATTGGCAATGATTATTGACTAATAAGAAAAGATTCTCTATGATTATGTGTGTATTCCAAAAAGTTTCATGTTTTATGTTATTATTATTGGGATTTCATTTCACTACTATGATTTATCCCATGTTATGAAAATATTCTCACTTTTGCAGGTTAAGATTTCCAAAAGGTTATGTTCTTATGAATATGATGTGATTGATATTTATTTTGTTTACCCTTACCGAGCATTTGAGATCACCCTTTTGTATGTTTTCTTTCCCCAGGTTAGGAAGAAGGTTATTAAGTAAGATATTCCAAAAGGTACTATAGCTATGATGAAATAAATGGGATACAGTGTAGACGCTTTATGAACCAGTTGTTTATGTTTCCCATTTTCTAAAGACATTATACCTATACGGTCCATTCATGGTTTTGTTATATGATTAATAATTATGCTTCAATTTTTATGTAATAACAATGTATGTAAAGTATGGGTCGTTATAGTTGATATCAGAGTAAAGGTATATTCAACCTTTGGATACTAGGATTTGAAAGCCTTAGTAAGAATCCTAAGGATACGTCTAAGCATAGAACACAATCATAGTGTTTTAGAAATGACCATAATAACCTAGGATAAGACCTTAAGTGTGAAATTTTATTCTTTATTATGTGGTTTTCCTATTATAATTAGTGTTGCTCACACTATTCTTCTTGGTTTTAGTCAATTTCTGGAACCCGAAGGAATCGTGTTAATGTGGAATGGGATGAGAAATGCAATGATTGTCCCCCTAAGAAACCAAATGTTATGGGAGATGGATTGAAAAATATTGTAGCCATGCTCACACAACTTTCTCAAGCTATGAATCATGCAGGACATCCAAACGAGCAAAGGAAGGAGCAACATGTTGTTGAATCCTTCATGAGGAAGCGTCCACCTTCATTCAGCAGGTCTACTGATCCATTAGTTTCTGAACAATGGATTAGTACTACTAAAAATATATTTTTAGTTCTTCAATGTTATGGACATGATAAAGTCATCCTAGTAGTGTATCGTTTGGAAGGATATGTTGATCAATGGTGGAATCTTGTTAATAATACGAGGGAACGGGATGAAATTGAGTCCATGGAATGGGATGAGTTCAAGAACTTATTTATGTAATTCCCTCGTATTCTCCAAACAGAGATAGAGAAAGAGTTTCTTGAACTGAAGCAAATGGATGATGAATCTGTTGGTACCTATGAAGAAAATTTTACAAGACTAGCAAGGTACGCTTCTGGTATTATTATCCAACCTGAGAGTAAGATCGATCGATTCTTTAGTGGCTTAAAACCAATTATTCGAAGGGAATTATCCATAAGGGACTTCAATAGCTACGAGGAAATCATTCGATGTGCTCTCAAAGATGAGATGGAGATTGGAGTAACCCATCAGTCATATGGGTTTGATAAGAAGAGGAAAATGGAATTCAAAGGAAAATCTAAATAGCACACTGAAAGAAGATGAGCTTTCCCTTATTCTCAAAGTGTGGAATGAAACATGAAGGGAGTTATCTTAAAGGGACATGTAAATGATTCAAATATGGAAAGGAAGGTCATCGGGCATTTGAATGCCGCAATGATGGGAAGAAGATATCTAATGATGCAAACAAAGGAAGGGATGCATAGAATGAACCTACTACACTTCAATATTTCAAGTGCAAGGAGGTGGGGAATTATGCCAATCAATGCCCAAATTCAAGGCTTGATGATGATGGTCGAAATCAAAAAACTCTTAAGGATAAAGATAAATGAAAGTCACATGCAATTTCTATCAGTGATGTGGAGTATGATAACGATGTGGTGAAAGGTACACTTACCATCCACTCTAAAGTAGAAAATGTTTTATTTTATTCTGGATCCACCCACTCTTTTATTTCTGAAGAATTTTATAAGGGTATCACCGTATTACATCATCAATTAGATGTCGAGTTGGCTGTGATAACTCCTAATGGCACAACAGTCGTGTCAAAGGATTATAATTCTTCCCCGATTGAAGTTTGTGGGAAAGTGGTTCCTGCAAATCTTGTGATCCTTCCTATAGTGGAATTTGATGTCATTCGTGGCATGGATTTTCTTTCTTTATATAGAGCTCATATCAATTGCCAATGAAGGGAAGTCACATTTCATATTCCAGATCAATCTATGATCCTATATCGATGCAAGGATGATCATAACAATCCAGTGGAAATTTCTTCCATCTTATGGGTCTTGATTCCACTAAATGAAGGTTATTTATCTCAAATGGTTGGTGAGAAACTCACGATTAAGAATATTCCCATTGTACGGGAGTTTGATTGTGTCTTTCCGGAGGTATTGTCTGGTCTTCCACCAAATCGTGAAGTTGAGTTTTCAATAGAACTCGTACCGGGTGCTTTTCCTATTTCAAAGACACCTTATAGAATGGCCCCTATTGAGTTGCAGGAATTAAAGAAGCAACTCCAAGAGAATCTTGATAAGGGATTCATACGCCCTAGTGAATCACTTTGGGGAGCACCTGTTCTATTTGTTAAGAAGAAAGATGGATCAATGAGACTCTGCATTGATTATCGAGAACATAACAAGATCACCATCAAGAAAAAATATAATCTCCCACCCATTGATGACTTATTTGACCAACTACGCGGAGCTCAATACTTTTCCAAGATTGATCTTAGTTCAGGGTATCATCAATTAAGGTGCAAAAGGGAGGATATACCAAAGACGTCTTTTCGTACAAGGTATAGACACTATTAATTTATAGTGATGCCATTTGGTCTTACTAATGCCCCAGCTATCTTCATGGATCTGATGAATAGAGTCTTTAGATACTATCATGATCAATTTTTGGTAGTATTTAAAGATGATATTCTTGTCTATTCAAAGATCAAGGAAGAACATGAAGATCACTTGAGAATTATATTGAAGACCCTGAGAAATGAAATGCTTTATGCCAAATTTACCAAGTGTGAATTTTGTCTTCAAGAGGATTCATTTTTCGGTCACATAATCTCAAAAGAGGGGATATCTGTGGCTCTAGCAAAAACGGAGGTTATCGAAAGATGGTCGAGACCAAGAACAGTAACTAAGATCTGAACTTTTATTGGTTTGGCTGGATATTATAAACGTTTCGTGAATGATTTTTCACGATTGTCTAATCCACTCGCCAGGTTGACTTGGAAAGGAGTTAAGTTTGTTTGAACGGATGAATGTGAAGAGAATTTCAAGGAGTTGAAAAGAAGGTTATCCAGTGCACCTGTGCTCACACTGCCTTGTAGTGGAGAAAGGTTTGTGATCTACAGTGATGCATACAAGAAGGGGCTAGGGTGTGTTCTTATGCAAAATTAGATGGTGATATCTTATGCCTCATGACAGTTGAAAATCCTTGAGAAAAATTACCCAACACATGATTTGAAGTAAGCTACAGTAATATATGCATTAATGATTTGGAGGCATTATCTTTATGGATAAAGGTGTGACATTTATATTGATCATAAAAGTTTAAAGTATATTTTCACACAAAAGGAACTGAATATGTGCCAAAGAAGATGGTTAGAGCTGATTAAGGAATATAACTTCTCAATTCATTACCACCCTGGGAAAGCAAACAAGGTGGCAGATGCATTAAGTCGACAAGACCATGCCAATTTATCCATGATGAGGATCACAAAAGATCCAATAATTATGGATTTACAAAGGATGGATCTTGGAATTATAATGGAAGGGGTAAATCGTATCTTTCTCAAATGAATGTTAAACCATATATACATGTGAAGATTAAAGAGGTGCAGAAAGAAGATGTTGAGTTACAAAAGAAGGTGAGAAATATTCCGGAATTCAACCTTGATTGTGATGGGATTATAATGTTCAGGAATCAGGTTTGTGTTCTTCCCATCCCCAAATTAAAGAAGGAGCTACTGGATGAGGCTCATAGATCTTCATTCTCTATTCATCCTGGAAGCACGAAGATGTATAGGGACCTGAAAGAGTACTTCTGGTGGGATGGCATGAAAAGAGATGTTGTTGAATATGTCTCTCGATGGTTGGTTTTTCAGCAAGATAAAGCTAAGAGACAGAAGTCTAAGGGGATGTTACAACCATTACCCATACCCGAATGGAAACGGGAAAACATCACTATGGAATTTGTCATAGGGCTTCCTAAAACATCAAAAGGCAATAATGCTACCTGGGTTATAGTTGATCGTCTTACAAAGTCTGCACACTTCATTGCTATTAGAGAGGATTTCTCTCTAGATCAGCTTGCCAAGATCTATGTAAAGGAAGTGGTAAGATTGCATGGAGTACCACTTTCTATTATATCTGATCAGGATCTGAGAATTACCTTGAAGTTCTGGAGAAGTCTTCAGCATACTATGGATATAGAGTTGAGTTTCATCACTTCTTATCATCCTCAGACAGATGGTCAGTCTGAGAGAACAATTCAAACTATATAAGATATGTTGAGAGCTTACTCTATGGATTTCAAAGGTGGTTGGGATCAACACCTACCTTTGGTGAAATTTTCATATAATAATAGCTTTCACTACAGTATTCAGATGGCTACTTATGAAGATCTCTATGGAAAGAAATGCAGGACTCCAACTTGCTCGGATGAAGTTGGGGAAAGAAAGCTATTAGGACCTGATCTTGTTGATGAGATGGCAGAAAAGGTCCGATCTATTCAACAACACATAAGAGTAGCTTAGAGTTGACAGAAAAGTTATACTGAAAACCGACGAAAAGACTGAGAGTTTGAAGTGGGTGATAATGTGTTCTTACGAATATCCCCCTGGAAGAGGGTCATGAGATATGGAATGAAGGGAAACCTGAGCCCTAGGTATATCGGTCCTTTCGAAATATTGGATCGTGTTGGGAAGGTAGCTTACCGATTCTCGCTTCCACCGAATCTCTCTCAAGTTCACAATGTGTTCCATGTATCTCTCATGAAAAAGTACATACCTGATCCTTCACATGTACTCAGCTCAGAAGTTATACCACGGGAGCAAGATCTTTCTTATAAAACCGATAGAGATTTTGGATCATAGTGAAAAATTCCTACGGAACAAGACGACTCGCTTGGTGAAAGTTTTATGGAGGAACAAACAATTAGAAGAAGCTACGTGGGAGCTTGAGGATATGATGAGGGAGAGGTATCCTCATCTTTTTGTTACAAAGTGACGAATTTCGAGGGCGAAATTCATTTTAAGGGGGGTAGAATGTAACACCTGAAAATTTTATGAGAGATATATTATTTTTATGTTATATAAATCATCAAAGTAATAAATAACAACACACAACACTAGATTGGTTTTCTTTGCATGCAACCATGGCCTTCCTCGATAGCTTGCATCGTACGCAATATCGAGTTTCACTAAACAACGATATGCTATTAAAATATTATTAAAACTAGCCGTTATGAATAGCAATAACCACATTTAGAAATTTTGTAAAATTTATTTTTCAAAATGGATTTCATTTTTGGATTCGTAATATCAAAATTAGCTTAGGATGAAGTTTTGGTACTTTTCGGATAACTTTCATATTCTGATGAATAGTGAAAATTAATTAATTTTAATTAAAAACAACATTTTTAATCGAAATAGTTAATAGTGATAAATTATTAATTTGAGTGGTTTTAAAGTATATTTAAAATATATTTTTACAATTTAATACAATTTTGTTCATTGTATTTAATTTCACATTTAAACCAGACATAAACAAGTATAAATCTTTTGATAGTTATTATCTCTTAAAAAACGCTATATTTTAAATAAAAACAACTTTTTTCATCACAATACATTATATGGTTAAATTATAATATTGATTGTTTTTAAAGTATAAATATAATATATTTTTACCATTTAATATAATGTATGTCCTTAGCATTAATTTTAAATTGAATTCATAGGTAAAAACATTTTAATCTTTGGCAATGTTTTAAATTTTAAAACCTGTTTGCTTAACAACGGAAATAATTTTAAATCAATTAATGAAACTTATGTGTTTTGAATTTTGAAAAATGGATTCCATATTTGGAATCAGTGTGTCCAAATTATGTTAATTGGTGACTTTTAATTTTTGATATTATGAATAGTAACTACGGTAATTTTTTTATTTACTACGGTTAAAGGTAAATAGGGTAATTCAAGGTTAATAGAATATTATTATAATTCAAAATTACCTTGAAACTTGTCCTAACCTTAATGGATGTGTATTGGCCGACCATAGGCATCCTTGTGTCCATTTTGGGACCCCATTGAGCCCTTGGGTTGTGACAATGACAATTTGGATTAATTAATTTAATGTAAAGACAAAATTGACATTAACAAAAATCTTTTAGTAATTAATTTTTATAATTGGTTATATAAATTATATTTTCAACTATAAATATTCATTAGAAATATAAAAAGATTTCCTAGATAATGATATTTGTTTTATAGTTTTTAGACACCAAATAAATTAAATTATTTATGACACAATAATGATGAAATAATTACCTCATTGATAAATGATTTAAATAAATAAGATTATAATGATTAAAATATTTTTGAAAACATGTCCAATTCTGATTGGATGATTTTATTTCGACCATAAGTCATCTTATATTCATCTTTAATGATTTTTGTACCTTTTTAAACAGAAGATAAGTTTATAATAAAATAATATTTCAACACTTTCCAAAGGTGCACCTCTCCTCCCTTATAAAAGGGAACCTCCTCCCTCTCTTCCTCACACCAATTTGAGCCTTCAATCTCGGCCAACCCATGCCCATTTCACTTCGCCACTTCCTTAGAAACCTACTAGAGGTACTGGTCTTATCAAAAGACCAACTCTAGTGCCTTAAGAGAACTTTTAAAGGAGGCACTTCGAGAAAGAGGTAATACCTTCTACCGTTTTCTTCATGTTCCATTTTTCTTCTACTCCCTCTTCTTTAGTTGTATCATTATGAAGTAACAACATCAGTATCACTCATATACTGATAAGTTATTATAAATATGAAACAACCCTAATTCACCTCTTATCCATCGTACGGAAAATGAAATCACCGTGCGTGCTTACGTATGGAATATCGTCTCCACGCCGTGGTGTAATCTATTTTCCACCACCACCTTACTTGGATGGGTATAAGGGTGAAAGTAATGAATATATATTATTATTGTAAATTGTTATTGATTCTGAAATAGTATACATACACTCCAATACAATTCCACAATCATGGGAACGATATCATCGCTCGTGCGTACGTACGGAATATCATCTCCACGATGTGATGTGATTCATTCTACATGATCTTCATTGCATAATGATTATATAAATGAATTGAATGATTTAATATGATATATTATACCCTAATACCATTCTGGAAATGAGGCATCTATATCCTATAGAGAATAATAAGAATTTATTCAACAAAACATGCATAAGAACAAAAAGTAATAAACACCCGAATAACAAGTAGTAATGAAATATTACTAATATGAAGCTAAGAATATGACCATATATGATATCATAAGAATAATTATGATTCTTGAATAAGTCAATAACATTATTTAAATCATTATACAGGAGGTTCTGACACTTATGAAGCAAATCTAACCTAAGGTAAGGGAAACTATCACAATCTCATTTTTATCTGAGATTGTTTATACTTCGGAATTTACTAGGGTGTAGTTTATCATCCACATACATGTTTCCTCAATATGTAATATTATTTACATACACCTACAATTGTTTAAATCCAATTTTACCCTTTGGTGAGTTTTTATTAAAAGATATGAAAGGAATCTTTTGTCATTTTTCATACGATGTACTTTTTGACTTTTTGGACAAAAGTACGAGAAGAATGTTTTTTTAACTTATACGGCATGAATGGATTTTTAAAAAATTATTTCCAAGAAGATTCCTTTACAAGTCTTCATGATTATTTTTAATCAACTTCTTTTAGTTTAAAATTTTATGACATGTTAAGAAAGGAAAAAAAATTTGAATTATAAAGGATATTTTCCTCAAGAATGGAGTTCAAGTGTTTTATCAAAATTCTTTTCCATCTAAGATAATAAAGGGTTATGTTTATATTTATATTGTTACATTGATTTGATTATGTTCTTATGGAATTATTTTTTTGAATTCAATTATCATATATGAATTGTTTTATGATTTCATGTTGTTTTAGAATCCAATTTTTATTACATGGGTTATTCAATGATGTATGATTTATGATTTTGTGGCACACATAAGAATGGTATCATTATGAGATGTTTGGGACCTATATCTCCCTCCAATGCATTGGGTAATGATTTTATATCTCATGAGATAGAAATGGCTGGAACGGCAGGTAAAACCGGTTCAGTGAAACAGGACTGAAACGAGGAGTGAACTCGGTTCAGAAATGGACTTTGTCCACTAAGATAGTCTTGGAAATGAGTCTTCACTAATAAGAAATGATTTTCTATGATTATGTGTGTATTCCACAAGGTTTCATGTTTTAGGTTATGATTATTGGGATTTCATTTCACTACTACGATTTATCCCATGTTATGAAATTATTCTCACTTTTTCAGGTTAAGATTTCCAAAATGTTATGTTCTTATGAATATAATGTGATTGATATTTATTTTGTTTACCCTTACTGAGAATTTGAGCTCACCCTTTTGTATGTTTTCTTTACCCAAGTCAGGAAGAAGGTTATTATGTTAGATATTTCAAAAGGGACTATAGCTATGATGAAATAAATGGGAGATAGTGTAGATGCTTTATGAACCAGTTGTTTATGATTCCCAGTTTCTAAAGACACTATACCTATATGGTCCTTTCATGGTTTTGTTATATGTTGTAATAAGTATGCTTCAATTTTTATGTAATAAAAATGTATTTAAAGTATGGGTCGTTATAAATCGGCCATATATTTCCTATTAAATCGTCACTTTATGAAGATTTATGACCACACCAAGGAAGCCACACTGACATGCCCTTAAGTGGATCTTCCATCCATATGTAAATTTTTATTATTAATGCACTCTAACAGAATATGGGACACCATAGTTCGCCGAAAAAGATACCACTATGTGATGAAAGAGCTCACAAAAGGATTAAACACAAGACTAATATTTTTTGAGTCAGACACTCTATATAATTCCCTGTGCAGAGTACTTACATGGGTATTTGGACCCTCACTGATAATCATCCCATGGTTAGTAACCACTCTATCCGTTATCTGAATTAATTCCTTTAAGTTGATTTTTCATTGGATGAAACCCTGAGTCAGGATAAGATCTTTCTTGTCTATCCACCCTTCTTTCTCCTTGGTGGCATAAAATTGAATCCTTATATCATTTATTCTTTTAATATCCTCTTTTGATGTGTTTTCCCATACAATTTTTTCATTCATTTAATCCTTGTATTGTAGTATAAGCTTCCCACACTCCTCATCATCTTCTTCAATTACTCTTGTTTCCCTTCATGGTTCTCCACATTCCCCATTCCATAAGGATTTTCCATCCTTGTTTTCACCCTTCTGGGCCGACCTAGTTTCCATTGGTTTAGGCAAGTGAGAATATTCATTGCATCCCTTTAGTTTTTATTTCATTGACCACAATACATTTCCCTGAGTCCCACATTCCATTTTACCTTTCTTTCTTCTTTGGTTGGGAGGGCCTTTCAATTGAAATTGTTACAAACTATCAATTGAGATTTTCCTATAAATGTCACCACATTAATCATCCTTCTCTTGAGCCCATGTTAGTTCTTGAACTACCGGAACATCAAAAGGGATTTTCAATTTACCCACTAGTCCTTCTTTGAGGGGCTTCTGCCTACACAGAGACTTCACCTTGCCATCTTGAATCACCAAGGAAGTATTATTCCCCTCACTCCCAACCCTTATTTGGTATTAGGAATTAGTTTTTATCATGTTTTAGTCGAATTTCCCCATGAATATTACCTAATCTATCCTCCTATTTCCTTGTTGTGATTCTGTATCATCCACCAAAAATTATTTCCACTTCAGTGACATTCCATATGCAACAACCTACATAATGCTATCAACCACATAGAAAACACATTCTAAGGGGTACTGGCATGTCTCAACCAATGGGATTCTCATATCCAAGTCCCATAAATTGAGGTTTCTTCTTAGTGTTCTCCCAGTCATGAACATGAGGACCAGAGGGGCACTAGAAATCACAAACTATCAAGTGGATCTTAAGATACCTCTTTTGTATCTCTAATATTTTCTTGTGTTATGGTAAAGATGTTTTCCATAGTGAATTTAATACTGGATATAAAGATAATTATTATGCAGGTAATATTGACACTAGAAAATTCCTCACTAGTTACATGTTCACTACCTATGGTTTCCATATTTCAGGGAAATAATATATGGAATATGTGGCTACACTGTTAACCACATAGTCTCAGTATATTTACTTTATCGATGTAGTGAAATAGGATTTATGGCTAAAGGGTTTGTCTTATGAATTTCACCTATACAAATCTATTACTAATTTCTATTCTAATTGTCAATCATCGAATAATTTTTCTATAAATTTAGTTTTCCATGGTAAATCCAAGAAGATAGATATTAGGTTTCAATTAATTATAGATGTTATGGAATATGAAACCATGTGTGTCAAAAATACACACTAACATAAATTCAACTGAAAGTTTGACTAAATACATGGTCTTATCTAAGTTCAATTATTTTAGATAGATTAAATTTGTATCTAATTCTATAACCATAGGTGTTAGAACATCACTGTTTTCAATTAAAAATGGTGGAGATTTATGAATTATGACATTTATTTTATCTTATTATCACATTGAAATAATTCCATATTTATTATAACATTTATTTGATGAACCATGCATGAAAAATTATATTTATTTGAATTATTAATATTCTAAAATTATATTTTATTTTCAATCGTATGAATTATGTTGTCTTGCTGGGTCGCTATTTCGCATGTGCTCTTGTTTATCGGCCCTTGGAATTATGGTCATCATGTTTCCCACAAACTCTTATGCTAGCTAACTATCCAATTACTATGAGTCATGGTTTTTTATCATCCACACTTCCCTATTTATTTACAGTAACCATTTTTCCTAGTTTGTAACTGATGTGCTCGGGTTCTGTTCTGGATATGTGTGCATGGCATGTTGTGGTTGGGTGTGGGGTATCGAGGATGTCCTAGTGTCTTTGTAGTGATGACCCAGGATCACCGATCACATCATATCTATATATTCAGTCTCTCACTCTCTTATGTGCCCCTACTCTAGGATTTCCTTTAAAAAACCCTACATTATTGGAGTTACTTTAACGGTGTCTAGTCCTGGCATGTTACCCCCTATAAATTCTTCTCATTGATGGTTTTCTAGTGGATAAATCATCCTTACAGGTCATAATATGTTTGGACATTCATAGAGGTATTTTATCTATAATTTAGAGGATAAATACGGTGGATTTATTGTTACAATGAGAGTGATGGCCTTCCAACTTGAAGAGATTAGGATAGTTGGATGATGAAGCGTTTGACACATTAAGATCCATTTTAGGGGGTTTTAGTTTTGTTCATTTCAAAACTTTTTTCTTTTTTTCATGTTTATTGTAATTTATGTTACTTAATTCCATGTAGTTATTATTTATTTTATCTTTATAAAATTCAAGTGTGGGTGGTAGTGTTCTTGGAATGCACGTAGGTCCCCACGATACCGAAGCATGTTAACTCTCTATGTTATTTACTCTTTCACTGAAATATTTTTTTTTGTTATATTTAAATAATTCTATAATATTAGGCTTTGTTATTTATATAATTCAGTTTGGTCTTTTTGTTTTTGGTATTCTTCCTTTATTTGGATTACCACTCATCCTCATAGAGGTACATGATGGAAGGGTCGCATGAGGACATGCTATTTCCCCAAGATGGAATGTGAGAAGATCATCACCAAGATTTCAGCAAGAAAAACATAACAGAACCCAACATTAATTGAAAACCTACTTCTTATTTTGAATCCCCCCTTAAATATCAATTTTGATAAAATTTATCTAATCCTTATAACAGTTTACTTCAATGAAAATCCATAGAGAGACTTGATGGAAAATAGCATGGTTGTGGTGATCATAGTAAAAGAATCAGTATACCATACTTCTAATTAACCAAAGAATTATCAAATTCTATAATGGGATGGGATTACTAGTAAGGGATATTAAAATCACTGTAACATTAGGATCTCACATTATGTGAAAATCAAATGACAACTAAAATAGGGAGAAACCAAAACCTGGTATAATGAATGAAGCATTCACCAAAGTGGAGATTAGTTCATCCTCTACTAATAAATAGATAATAAAATGTGTTGAGTCTAAACACCCCATAACAACATGTTATTTCAAATAAATAGAATCAAAGACAAATAGGTTGAAGGAATCCGCTGAAGGTCATTTATTTCCAATGTAATCCACCATGGAATGATCCAGCATCATGGATGTGCTTTTGAATTACAGGGAAGAAATTATAATTGAAAGGACCCCATCACTGCATGACTAAACATTAGGAAATACTTTGGTATTGGGGAAGCTAGAAAAAAATTAATGGTTGGTGAAGGAATATAATAGATGAGGTTGTGGATTTAGAGGGGGTGGACGAGGACTCTACTCCACCCTTGGCAAAGAAGGGATGGGGAGGAGAGGTGGTGACACAGCCAAACTAGCTATAACATCAACAGGGAATGAGGAGTGGGGTTATTGTTACATAAAAAATTGACTTCAATATTACATTGTTATATTTATTCAAATATATTTTGATATTAATATTTATTCTCTATAGGGTATTCACTAGTATGATTAATTGAATAAATAGTTGATCCACTCGGTGAATTGATACTCAAGAAGAAAGTGATGATACAAAGATTTATATTAATATTAAATGTGAAATAATATTCTAGAATATATGAGAATAAAATTCATGAAATTATTGTCAATATTAATTTTTGTAGGAATTGATGAATATGTTGATAATGATGAGAACTAATATACATTTCATGAGAGATTTGTGAAATCTAGATACATTAATTAATGGATGATAATGACTTGAAACCAGGGGCCATTGTTCTATTGTGCACCCAACTATTTTATAAAATTGGGGATAACTTGAACAATCAAGATCTAGATGGTTTATTGAGACCAAAAAAACTATTGTAACTATTAATGGTCTTAAATAACTAGTACTTGTGTAGGAGCACAGATCTACTCAGCTAATGAAGGGAGGAATATTTCACATGTGGCATAAAACAATAAAGGTGTATAAAAATATATTTCCACGTATGGATTAAAGTTAAATATGAATATTGTGGTTTTGGTGTATAACTCTTTGTAAGAGGCTTCTGATTGGGGTTTCAAACCAATCACTGGAGAATTATGATTGGGGTATCTAACCAATCATTAATGAATTTTTATTGGGTTGTCTAACTAATTGATGGAAACTTTTAACTGGGGTGTTTGACCAATTTTTTCTAACATTCATGAAAAAGTGTATAGTTTTATTCTAAACAATGTAAATATCATTTTTGTGCTCTATTATTACCACTGTATACAAGTTGAGGAAGAGATATATTATTGAGAGGATCACAAACAGTAATAGGTTTAAGTGGTTGAATTTAAAAGTACAAAAATTCATAAAAGTAGTCCACTAATTCACCCCCATCTCAATAGTCATCAAAATTGGGGAATATCCAATTAAAAAACACCATGTTCATTACAAGAAAATTTAGGAAAAAAATTGTGGGTTCATGGGTTGTAGTGGGAAATAGTAGAAAAAGTTGCTGAATTGGATGTTTTTAAGGCACCTTAAGAATTACCATAGTAGAGGAAGAATGATCAAAAATATATTTTAAAGATAGGTTGGATACAATAAATATAAAACCTTATAAGAATAATTATTTCATAAATAATGAGATTGAAAAGTGTTTAAAAATATATTTCAATAGGGTTTCATCAGATATATCACCAACACATACTCTAGAAAACTACATTTAATAAAGAAAAAATAAGGACGAGTGAGAATTTTTATGAATTATAAGGCATTAAATATTTTACCTTTTCTAGAGAGATACCTAATTATCATTGTAGAAGAGCTTATGTAAATGTTATATAGAGCAGTTGATTAATAAATCCAAGATATTTTTTAGAAAATGGATTTTTGTTCTATAATAACCAACTAGTCTTTCAAAATGTATCAAATTTAATTTTTTTTTTTTAATATTTTAATTCTTATTTGGTTATAGGGAACCTGAGTACTTAAAAACATATAATTGTAATGTGGTTAGGGTTTTATGGACTAAAATTATTTATTAATTGATTCATACTTAACACTGGTTCTACAATCTCCAAATGTACAAACTTATTCAGGTGATCTTCATATTTCAGTAGCATTACCTTTACTCAATTATTTCGAAACTCAATTTCTACAGTATCATTTCATAGTAATGAAAATGTGTGTGTGGTAAATAGGTGGGTTGAGGTGGTTGCACCAAAGTTGTGTCTCGTAGTTGAAAGAAAAAATATATAAGCTAATGTATAATTGATTCATGGAATCAATATATTATCATTTATATTAACCATGTTAAAAACCCTCAATATATTTTTAGGAGAAGCACATATGTTTGAATATAGATACATGAAAAAGAAAAACATATTGAAACCAACATGGTATAAAATTAAAGTGAAAGCATGAGTGACATTCTCACATGCTATCATGATAGACACATGTGAAAATATAGCCCAACAACCCATTTTCTCCCAAATAGAAATTATTTTAGTGTAATTTTTGATGTGGTACTCCATATGAATCAACCAAGACTCCATTTATATTGGTTCGGGGTTGAAATTTATTTAGGTAATTAGATAAATATAAAAACTGAATGGGATAAGCCAGATTCAAGAGGAAAGATTTTAAGTAAAAAATTAATTACATAAAGATATAATTTTCTTCAATATACTGTGGACCTATGTGAATGATGAGAAATATTGTAGAAGATATTTATTAATAAAGAAAGAAACAACTTGATTGCAGGACACGAAAGTATTAATGGATCTGAGAGACTATACAAGAATTTCGTCTAGCTGGTCTTGATGATAGTGATGAAATCTGACATAACGAACATGTAGTCCAAATTCTTATATAGACTCATGCTACACACATGCATATTATGATACAATATATTACACATTACAAGAAATTAAAATAATAAAGTGGAATAATTTCCATGCAATTCTATGTTCTAATAACAAATCATCAAAGAAGCTCAAATGGTTATCAAGATGTTGATGTCTTCCTTCACAAGAGGATGACCCCTAAAGAATAAAATGAATATCCACCGCTCTCCATAGAATCTATAGACTAGGTTGGTGATGATAAAGAATATATGCTTCAGTGGAGTAGATGAACCTTGGATTGGATCTCCTATGGGATACTCTCATTCTATCTGAATTAGGAAACAAAAATCCAAAGTTCCCTCCTCTCTCAAAATCGTTAAGAAAACCATTTAATTACCGAGGAGGATCATGAGGTGATGTTATGATGAAACTAGATGTTATAATAATATAGAAAGAGAAATTGAAATGCAGACCATTCGAATGGCTGATATATAAGAGACAATTTTGCGAGATAGCCACACTATGTCTTGTGATTCTCCACCAAAATATTACATGGATTTTCTTAACTTTTTGAGGGTTTAGGATACCCTTATGTGAGAAATGTTACCCTTCTACAAGCCAATGATTTTCCTTTACAGGATTATATTTACCCTTACATGATCCAAAGAAGTACCCTTACATGATCTTTGGGGAACCCATAAATGAGTAAGGAATAACCTTATGTAAGATAGGAAGTACCCTTACATGATCTGAAAATACCTTTATACATCTATGTATTACCCATACTCAATAGGTGATACAATATTTTACCCTCACACACCAATCATGTAATCATTTAGAAAGATACCTTTATTGGGGATCTGACTATGAGGTATGGTAAAACTGTGAAATCAAAATTATAAAATAAGAAATGTAAACTAAATATTTCATGGGAAAAAATACAAGTTAGACGATTAAATATAATTTCTTCATGGAAAAAAATAAAAGTAAATCATGAAATAAGTACCAAAATTCTTAAATGATATCCCACATGGCATCATTAATTTCTAATCGGGATGTATAAATTTAATAATTTATAAAACTCAAAAAACCTAACAAAAATGTATTATTTAGATAGTCCATGTGTCAAAACTGAAAGGATGATTCATATATTTTAAATTAATCAAAGAAATTGAAAATGAAATTTTCTTATTGATTGGGTAGGGAGAAAATTATCAAAAAGGATTGGGTTTGATATCAAGAGATCGGTCATGTCATGTTTAGTGATTTTTAGGTTGGAATGCTATGGTTTCAATTGATAATGGATTCATTTATATATGGTGTTGGGATTTGGTCAATATGGATTCTTGGTCTGGGGAACCTATACTAGTCTTATGATTTCACTATTGGAATGGTCATCTAGTAATTTAAATAGCAAAACTAGGTGACCTAAAACCTTATTTAAACATTACCAACCAAGATTGAAATTTATTTATATGAAATATAGGGAAATTAAATTATGCAATAAAAAGAAACACCTAAAATTGCACACAATGTTCATGAAATACAAATAGAAGACGAATTGGAATTGATAAATGGAGTTTTAGTATTCCAAAAAAATAATATAAAAATAGAAATAATACCAAAAAACCTGTTCCCCTTCAAAAACATCACCCAACATTGAAAATAATATTTTCTCATTCTAGGCATGATGAGAATGAGAAGGATGGATTCCCAAGGAAGAATGGAGACATATAATGATGGTGAAGTAGGGATCTATGGGTGGTGCATGTCGGCTGAAAGATATCTTTTGGATCCCCTTGATCTAAAATATCTCCTAAGGTACGTTCGAGACGGAGGATTTAAATCCCCCCGTCCCACCAATCAAACCCCCATAAATTTGTATGTTTATTTTTATCTTTCTTGATACTTTCATGATGTGTAAATTAACATGATGTGTAGTTTATTTTCAAAGCATGTAATGACTTCACTACTTATCCAGATCGGATGTGATATCTCTAGAATCTCACATTGTGTAAAGAAATACATTGTAGGTAAACGGTCCTTTTCCATTTATTCATCTCCCTGCATCTTTATGTGTTTTTAATTTTGGACTAAATAATCCGATTTCATGCAATGAGTGAAGCTCCCAACACGAAGTGACTTGAAGCTCCAACTTTCACCCATTTTCACTCATTTTCCAAAAATATGTTGTTCTTGTCATGAATAAAAAAATTAAAATTTTACAAAATTAGGCAATAATAATCGATTAAATATAGAAATAAACTTATTAAAACAACATAAAAATATGATTGAAATAAAATAATCACTAAACATGGACAATTTAATAGTCTTAGTGAAACTATCAGATTCATTTTTCATAGAATGTATATTTATGATATATTTCATCCTTGATTAATTGAAAACATTAAAAAAATATATATAATTTCTATGTGATTTGATATTCGTTGGAAAACATGATATGTAGAAAGATGGAATAAAAAATCACTATAAAAGAGACATCAATATGAGTAGAAGATAAAGACACATCATTAGCTAATAATTTCTTCCAAATTTCTTCTATGATTACTATAATTAAAGCTATGTATACATACTTAAATGTAAAATGGGTTATAATGGTTGGAATATTACATTTTGATTAAATAGGTCCACCACAAGATAAGAAAAAATATCTCATGATATATATTTTGGTGTCTATATTTTCTGCACAGTCTGAATCAATAAAGACAGTCACATATTTATTAGAAGAATATTTTTTACTAAACAATACATAAATCATAAGAAATGGACATATTCCTGAGTAAGAATTTTAATTATTACTAATGGTGAATTCCAGGATTTCCCATAACCTAGTTAAGGTACTAACAAAAAAAATTATATACGGATGAGAGCATATCATGGAATACATAAGTCTAGCTACTATGTTTTCATAAAGAATTTTAATTATAAAATCATTATCAGAATCAATTATAGGAGATTGGGATGAGGAAAACATGATGTTTTGACCTAAAGGTGCCCTACCAGGTTTTAGACTATCCACTATATAGATTTTTAATATGTTATGATCATAATAAAACAGGGACTCCTAAATACCATTGAAGTTTTTCCTTAGTTCTCTCTAATCAAATTATTATTTTTTCATACTCTATACATTTCATTTCAAAATCAATACGCAAATAGTTTTTTGTTTGATTTGTAACCAGTTTATTTGTAAATTTCTAGCATATAATATACATATAAGAGTAAATAACCATAAAATTATTTAATTATTTAAAATAAAAACAAGATTAATATTTATTTTTTAAAAAAAAAATTTAGAATAAAATAATATAATTACATATAACATTGTCTAGAGGATTCCTTAAAGAAATACCTGGATTTTCCTAAAATACATACTTAGTTGCTTTTATAATATTATAAAAATTCATTAGGTGGTCTCATATAAATCTTTTCATATTATATACCATGTAAGAAGGAAGTTTTAACATCAATTTATTCATTATTAAAATAATTTCGGGCAGCAAAGGATAACAAAAAACTAATTGTAATGTGCTTAAAAACATGTGAAAAAATATCATTCTATTCCATTTGTTCATGTTGGAGGAAACCATGTGCAACAATTTTCGATATATACTTAATTTTCTTTTCATCGGTGTTTTCATAATTTTTATTAATAACAAAATTATAACCTTTAAATTTATCCTTTTTATATTTCTTAACAATAATCCAGGTTTTAATTTTAACAAGAGAATCCCTTTCATCTCTCATGGAAGAAAGCCACTGCCTAGAGTCATCAAACATAAGAGATTTATTGAATATTGATGGTTCATCAATGCCTAGTAAAAACCTATATTAAAGGAAATGGTAGAAACATAAACATCAATAAACCACTTAAGAGGCCTAATGGTTCTTATGATCCTATAATGAGTCATCTGGTAGTCTCTCAAGTCTTCATCTCTCTCACCACAAACACAAGTTCAAATTCACTATCAAGTTACACATCAATGTAATCTATTTTAGGTAGATTATTGGACATGAATTTAGTTTCAGGATACATTTTAGTCTCTAATATAACATCAACACACGTAGATTCAGATGAATCAGACTGGATAGGATCCAAACCACTAGTTTTATAAGAATAATCCTCTTTGAAAAAAACGTCATGACTGAGTATATGTTTCTGAAAAAAAAATATTATCTACCCAATGAATTTATCCATTGAAACCATGTATTCATCCCATAAAGACACCCTTAAAATTCTTTGGTTTTAGTTTATCTGACCTGTTATGAGCATAGGCAGTGCAATTAAAAAAATCTAAGATGTTCTAAACTTGGGGTGAAAAAGTCCACATCTCTTCAAATGTTTTAAAAAAATGGAAAAATATGTGCATATATTGATTAGATAGACAACATTATAAATATCAACATCAAATTACGAATTGGGAATACAATAATATGATAACATGCTTCTCACTCTTTAAAAAATAGTCATATTCATCATCTCTATTGGTTCATTCTTTTCTAGGCTATCAAAAATATCCATGTTTCTAAGAATACCTTCAGAACTCCAATTTAATATGTATTATGTAGAATAATATTAAAGACCATTATCATTGATAATGGTATTATGTTTGTTTCCTATGTCACATTCACCACTAGACTACCAAATTTAGACTGTTTTTTTTTCTGTCAAATTTGATCTACAATATGTAAATCTACATTTTCAATGAATATTTATCTATTATGGCCAGATAGTAGTGCCCCATTAGGGGAAGTGGTTCTAAATGGACCCCACAAATGAGAATGTTTGTATTCAAACGGACCTTTAGTTTCATATGCATTCCTCTTAAATACAACACGTTTCAGAATAACAAGAACACATTATTCACAAAATGCAATACTATACAAGGTTACACCATTAAAAATTACTTGATTTCTTAGTTTATTAATCCATTTTGATCTAACATCATGCAACCACCTGGAGGTAGCATTATGTTATTTTTAATGGGGAAAGAGATTAATTTAATTGTTTCATGTGATTCTTACTATCTATGACATATAGACCATTACTGAGGTTTCTTATCATAATAGTGAGTAGCCCATTAGATATATTAATATTCCATGAATGAGACAAAAAAATACACTTTTTGGTTGAAAAACCTTGGGAAATAAGATTCAACCTAAAATTAAGAACCCACCTAAGATCTTATTAGGATTTGACTGACCCATCATGAAATTATAGATATATAATACCTCTAACCTTGATTTGATAGCTCTTGTTATTTCCTAGGAAAACCTCACCACTCTCAATCTCTCTTAGACGAGTGATGAAGTAACTTTGGTACATATATGAAATGAAAATACTAAATATAGGACCCATTATACACTTAAACCATCAGAATATAAATTTATAACATTAAATGTATAAAAATAATTCATAATCAACAATTAATGGTCAACATTATTATTTTTGTTATTAGAAATTAACATTTACTGTTTTTTTTATTTTTACTAGGTTGTTTTCAATTGAAACATTTTCACTTTTTACCCAATAACTAAATCATATCATAGAATTTCTATTACCTCTTCTCTTGAATCTCTACTCAGGCCTACCCAAGACATTAATCCCATTAGCATCCTACTAAATAGAACAATGATTATTATTTTGAATCACTTTATAAAACAAGGATGATTTATCTTCTTCTAGGTTTAAGGAATCATAACCATAAATCAATGAATCATTAAATGAGTTATATGAATCATCAAAATAAGTCAATTGTATGATAATTTAATCATAGTCATCCAACATAACTTCTATATTTGGAAAATCATTAATGATTTTATTAAAATCAAAGATATGAGTATCGAATGAAGTTCCAAGACACATATAAAAGTTATACAATTTCATATCTTTATGTACCCTTCGTATTATATTTTTCTTAATATATATATTTTCATGTTTAAACCATATTTTGGTATCATTGGATTCATAAACAACCTCATGAATGACCTTATCACCTAAAAACAAGATCATAAAACTACGAGCCTTCCTAAGAACATCACGACGGATATGAACATAAATTTTATGAGGATTTATATAGTTGAATAGGGTAAAAATTTTATTCTTATGAACACATATATTATCAAGGATTTATTTATAGTCCAACAACACATTTTTTTTATCCTCTATATTTTAAAATCATTATCCCCTCCAAAATTATAGATTTAAAATTTTGTCGATCTCATTATTCAATATTAGGTGGATCTGAAACCAATTGTTAGGGGATATATTGATGTTGTAGTCCCTATGAACCAAAAAAACCACTAATATAATTATTGGTTTCATGAATTTTTTTTTGTATTTAAAAAAATAAAAAAATGGATAAAATAGATTCAAGATTAATGTAGTCTAATGAAAAATAAACAAAATAGATATATAACATGATTTAGTCTACTATAGACCTACTTTCATGATGTGAACACCACCAAAAGATCTTTATTAATAAATAAATTTTCAAAACATGTTGATTATTATATGTAAAAAATGTTAATGGAACAAAGAAACTATTTGAGGATTAGATCTAGCTAGACCATATTCTAGTGAAGAAATATTACATGAAGAAATAGAAATATGAATTTTTGGATGGGTTCACACTATGAAAACACATAGAAGGATATAAAATCATATATGAAGATAGAACTGAAAAAATTATAATACACTTCATATTGTTCTGTGTTTTAATACCAAAACCTAGAAGGAGCTCAAATGCAGCTCAAGATGCTGATGTCGTCCTTCATGTGAGGATATCCTGTGACGAAGGTAAATAATCATGTCAAATTTGGCATGTTATTGTTGAAAAATAATTTTTTTATTTATTTTTTCAATCCTTTGATAATCTCTTATTTTATCATATCACATTAATGTTATAGATTTATCTTTCATAAAAATTAGTTTGTCATCATCTAATTTGTTTTTGGTCAATCGTACTTGAGGTAGTTTTACCCTTACATGAGCTTATGTTATCCCTATGAAAAAATGTTTTTACTGGGATAACCCTTAAAAGTTTTATCCTATACCTTTACATAAGCTTTGAGTTTCATGGTTCACATTTAAATATGGGTTTTTTACCCTTAAATAACAACAGTTATGTGGAACTTACCTTTACATGGGCGTGGGATTCACTTATGTAGGAATGGGATTACCCGTACATTTTATGGGTTTCCAGTTTGTTACCCTTATATAACTACTGGAATGGAAGGTTTTGGGGATAGCTATTTAACCGTTGAACATAAAAGAAAAATTGAATCCCATTTCAGGGTAACAGATTCAATATGATTAACTAAACAGTTGGTGATAGTAAAACTAAACAAATTTTCTTCTTCAATAAAGCTACTATAAGAATGAAATAAATAATAATAGAAATAAAATAACACTATATAAAATGTGATTTGGACTAGTGTGATTCTACATGCATGGTGAGAACTACACCAAGGTCAGTCTTTTATTACAATGAAAAAGGAATGAAAACAAAAACATGCACGAAGAACCATGAAAAAAACAAATGAAAATATAAGAGGAGGTTCACCTAATTGAAATATGTGCAATTGTAAAACATATCACATAATGTCAACACTATCCAATCTTATATAGACTCACACACACACCCAAAAGCATAAATAGATCTATACATGGAAGAAATATACAAATCACTACAGTTCTAAGATCCAATACTGATACCTCGTTACAATGAATGCATACCAAGATTTAGAACCCCTCTTAAGTGCATTCTATATAAACCTATTATTGAGTTTGTCTCCATTTAATTCCCACTGGAGTGGTACTTTGGTTCTAGGAGGTTGTGAGATCTTCAAAATATTGAGTGTGGATGGTTGGAATTCCTCAATTATCCTTCTTCTTGTCTAAGAACCTCTCTGGTTGCAAAAGAAAAATTACCATGAATTATCTTGTGTACCAGATGAAAAAACACTCTAAATGGAGATTGTATTTCTTAAATCTAGGTGACTAGAAAGTGAAATAATTTAATATTAGGGGGGTATCAAATGATATATAGAGAGAGTCATGGGATGAATACTAGATGGATGGAATAAAATACAAATGTTTCTTTCCTAAAATATTGCGAGACAACTGGAGGGACAAGTGGCGTCGTGAGATTGGGACAACAAAGGCAACACAGTTCTAGGATGATTCAAATAACCCTAGTTGATGGTGCTCATGATCGTTACATCATCAGCAATCAATAGTATAAAATGAAATCACCATATGGGTAAGTAATAACTAATAATTCCAGTATAAAACAATATAACTAGATAAATTAAATAGTCCCCATGTAAAAAATAAAACCCCATGCAACATATATTCCAAAATAAAATATAAAGTAATCATAAAAATACAACTGAATTAAAACAATTGTAATATAATCAGTGGAATAAAACAAAAAATCTCCAAATTGATTTTAAATATAAATAAAAATCATGTTATTGCAACCTATTTTATGAAATCATGAATAATTTTTTTAATTCAAGACAATGAAAAAATATAGTCAATGGTACAATCTTAGTCAATCTATTCGCCGAGTTGTCCTCAGTAAGTATCTTAGTGACACTCGTTGTCCTAGATTCTATGACATCCATAAGAAAATAATGTCTAATGTCATTTTGCATTGATCTACCATAGAAAACATAATTCTAATATAGATTCAATTAATATTTTCTTTCACAATGGACTAATATGTTAACAAGAGTTAAATAAAACTAAAAAATAAAACCATTCAACCATATAGCCTCTTTGATGGAAATGTAAAACCTCTATACTATACCTTAGTAGTAGAGAGAGAAACTATTGATCGGAAATTTTATTTCCATGAGACCAGACCTCCATATGAAATAAATATGAAACCAGTGATTGGTTTACAAGTCACATTTTTTTAGCATAATTAGAGTAAAAAATACTTCATCACTAATACTGTTATTTAATCTGTATTGTATGCACAATTTATCATGAATTAAGACTTACCTGAGGATACACTTCAGGGAATGACAATGATGCTTACAAGGTTTCCCCATAATGCTTCTCTATATATAAAATCATCATATATTTTTTCAAGAACAGACCATAACATATATAATAATTTCTACTAAAATATCATATAGAGTTTTATTCATGAAGGAAACCACATCATCATTTCTAGGGGATTGTTTCAAAGACAATTTAAAATGCTATGCTAATGGAATTATAATAGGATTAATGTTCTTAAAGAGATATATTTTTAATACATTATTAATATAAGAAAACTATGGTAAATATTGGGTTCATACCTTCTTATTTACAATTATGTCCAAACCAAATATTTGATTGGAAGGTACTGAGTATTTCATTTCAAATATAGACTTCAATTGTTTCATGATATAATTTATAATCCTCATGTTTTTATAGATTAAAATTACGTCATCAATATATAATAACAAGTAAACATATTCATGTTTAATAGTTTTATAGTATACACATGAATCAATATTACTTATGGAAAAAATAATTTTCAATCATAAAATAATCAATCATTTTATACATATTCCTAGAATATTTATTAAGCCTGTAAAAATAATTCATAAGAAGGAAAACTTTATTTGGTGTGAAATGATTTTAAAATTATTTAGGAGTAGTCATATAAATTATTTCATAAAGGGAACCATGAAAAAATGATGTTTTTCTATCCAATTGTTCTATAGGAAAATCAAACCTGGTTGAAAAATAAAGAAAAATTAATATAGATTAATGTTTCAAAATTAGGGAAAATATATCACTATAATCAATGCCTTCACGTTGAGTAAATACATTAGAAACCATTCAGGATTTGAATTTGATTTTATATTCTCCAACATTTTTCATTCTTATTGTATATTATTTTATAAACTATGATAATAGGGTTCTTAGGTTTGCAAAAAAACAACCCAAGGGTTTTTCTTAAGGAGCGAATTCTTCTCCTCTTATATTGAACATATCTCTTTGTGGCTTCATTAGAATTAATGGAATGCTTTTAAGATTGATTTTTTTCATTAAACAATTCCTAAGTATCATTAAACACATAAGAAACAATATAAGCTTGATTGAAATGGTATAGAGGCCTAATGACTCTTCTCCCTCTAACTTGGGAGAGTTGATAATTTCTCAGATTATCTAGTTCTACTATTTTAGGTTTTAATTTTGAATCAGATTTGGACTGACCTTTATTCTAGGGAATGAAATTAGTAGATTAAGTCCTAGATTGAGATTGTGATTGTTGTATGAATTCTAATTGAACTTGAACATATATGGGTGATGGATTTGGGGAGGATTCCACATTATTTTTAGAAGACCATTTTGATTCAGTTCCTCTACTATCATAGACACCAGATTCTTGAAGCACACTATCTTGACAAATTATACACATTTGATAACCATTTTTTTCAGTCAAAATAATACCCTTTAACACTCTATAGATAACCCACGAATATAAACATTACATCAATAGGATGTATATTTTTCTTATGGTTATAGGCATAATTTAGGGATATAAATATTCTAAGGTGAGTAAGACATGGGGTGTGAACCTTTTCAAAGTTCTTTATGTTTTATAAAACAATTAGCAGATGATTGGAAATAATTATTTATGTATACTATTTCTGAGGCAGCCTCATCCCAGATGGTTCTTGGAAGTTTGGAATGGGAGATCATACACCTAAAACTATAAAGAATATTAATTTTCATCCTTTCATATAATACATTCAATTATGATGATTCCACAATAGTATGATATCATTTTATAAATATATATTATCATACTTGAATAAATTCCAAGGAGAATATTCCAAATAATTATGAGTTCTGATGGCTTTTATTTTCTTATTAGATTCACTTTCTACCCCATCATTCCCGTTCTTAAAATTGTAAAATGTATTAGAATTATGTTGGAGTATGTAATTCCAGACATTTTGAGAGAATTCATCAATAAAGTAAACAAAGTAAAAGTATCAACCATGGGAGGTAACCCTATAAGGACCCCAAAGGTCAGATTAAACACACACAAAGGGTTATTTAACCTCAAACATAGACCTACTAAAGATAAATATTTTTCTTATTCCATATACACAATCTCCACTAAATGGAAGAATGTTAGGAGTGATATTACTCAAAATACCCTATTTTTTAATTTCATTAAGATCTTTTCCATGAACATTGAATATAAATCTATTTTAATGGTTGGTTATATAGAGTTTTGAATCACAATATGTATTTAAATTACTTCCATGAAATTTTCTAACTAATACATAAATATAATTAAGAATGTTTCCTTTCATGGAAGTGATGGATCTTCAGGAAACCGTATGACTTCTAGAGTCTGATTTAATGTTGTATCCCATCTAATCAAGTACTCCTGTGGAGATGAGGATTCTTTTATAGTTTGGGTACCCTCCTAACCTTATCAAGAGTTTTAATAATCCCATCATGATGATCTAATGAAATTTATCCTATTACCAAAATTTAAAATCTCATGGATTTCCATATAAATACCTCACTAGATGTTACTAGGTTGTTTTCATTGAAAACACTTTACTACTTTTTTTATTAGATTTATATCCTTTATTCTTAGACTAACCCATATATTTCCTCATACCCCAAGAATCACTTCTCCCCCTTTATTAAATTTTTCCCCTGATGTTCAAAGCCCTTACCTAAACCTTATCATTACCCATCCATTGAAGGTATTTGGTGAGTAAACATCATTTACCTTCATTGGCTGTAAGGCTGTATTTTCCATACATCATAGAATCATTTACAAAATTTATGGTATTATATAGTGAAGTTAAAAATATTATGTCTTGATCTAAATAATATAATTCAATGTCCATACTGGAAACATATAACAATATCTTGTTAAATTCATTAATTTGTATACTAACTGCAGTTTTAGAATGCATTTTGAATGTATATATTCTCATTTTCTTATATGATCTACCCACAAGAGACTTAGCCATGTAAAGGGATTAAATTCTAGATCTTATTCAAGAAACAAAATACTCATGTTCAACCTCTCTAGGAAAATTATCTCAAAAATATAATATTATTAAGTAAATGGATTTCTTAAGAGTTTCTTCATGGACATCAATAAAAGTGATAATTTACTACCCATCTGAGGTAAGAGTGGTAACTTTTCTTACACCCAGTAATGGAAATAATTATATCATTATGATCTAGTAGGGAATTATTTTTAATTATTTATAGATTAAAATCATTTTCACCATCAAATTTTTCAATATCAAATATAGGAGAACACATTATATACATTTCAGTGGGATTAGATAACACATTTTTTGGTTAGTTCTTTAACCCTATGAGCATCTAGGACCCACTGAAGCATATTTCAGGGATATAAATTCTATATGTTCAATTTAAGAATCATTGAAAAAGGAATAGAACAATTTTTGTTAATCAAGATAATAAATGTTTGAAAGAAGAATAAATAGTGAGAAAATAACACTAGAAATAATGTGATTCAGATCATTTTGACATATATAAACAAGAATAACACCACCAAAGTCATTATGTTTTTACTAAGAAAAAGGTAATCAATAAAATACACACTCAAAGAATCAATAAGTAAACAAGAGAAACTATTTGAGGAGGCTGGCCTTGTTGAACTAGGTGGCAGTGAACAAACATGTCATGTAGAGTCGACACCTTCCACTTCTAGATGGAATTGTGTGCACACCCAATATGGATAAAAATATATACCTGAAAGAAATAATTAATTCACTACATAACCATGAATTGAAACAAAAATGTTTTTAGGATGAAAGAAAGCCATGATTTAGAACCTATCTGATACGTAGTCACCCAAAAACCAATACTGATTCGATCTCCAATGAATAGATGCCAGAGAGGTACTCCTATTCTAAGAGGCAACAAAAACTCAACAATGCATATTGTGGGTGGATGGAATGCCTTGATTCTGCTTCTTCTTCTCCAAGAAATCCTATGTTTGCAGAAGTAAAATCACGGAGAATGATCTCTAAGGTCCATAAAAATATCAAAACCTAATAATGGATTTCCCAAGTCTATGTGACTACTAGGGGGAAATCCTTACATTTCCTTAAAGCATCGGGTGACAAAGAAAAACAAATGTTGTTCTTCTTATTGAAGGTGAGACAACTAGAGGGATAAGTGGAAGAATAGGAATGGAACAACACTGACAATGTGGATCAAGGACAAGGCAAAAAAACAAATACAAAGTTGTTCATTGCCGTTGGATTTGATACCATGAATGGTCCAAAATGCAAGAGCTATATGGGTAAAGAATAACCAATAATTCTAGTATAAATCAATATAAACTGGTAATGTGAATTTTCTCCATGCAGGAATAAAACCTCATGCATCATAAATTCCAAAAAAAATATGAATCAATCATATGAATACCACTAAATTAATTTAATTTCAATAGAATACGGGGGTATAAAACAAAATTTGTGCTACCAATATGAGATTGTTCTAGAACCTCAAGGGATGTATTGTGTGACCCTTATACATGGGGTGTCAAACATTACATAGTTCCAGCCTATCATTACGTAGTGATTGAGAGACCCTTGCACAATGGGGAATCATCCATTTTTCGGTTCTAGGTCTACCGTTACATGGAGTATCTTATGGAGACCTTTGTTTCTTGTAATCATTCAGATTTTTATTGAAAGTACTTCTTCCAAAAGCCCCTCGACTAAAAATGAATCCATATGAAATTGAATGTTGTTCAAAGGATTTTTTCCCTTGGGGTTTAAGTGCCTAATGTCCCAACTTGTGCCAAGGGAGATATAATAGATATCTTAGAGAGCTGAATCCAAGAGAGATTGATATATGGAAAAAATATGATTTTGAGAAAGGAGGTCTCATTTTGAGAATTTTTTGAAAAACCCCTTTCAATTGACTTCAATGATATTGTTCCTATAGAGATATCATTGTGGTATGTATTCTTAAGAGATGGAGGAAAGAGTTTACAATAGAAGGAAAAATTTTATAGGTGAGGTTAAACCCTAATAAGGTGTATGAAATTATTTAATCTTCTAATCAATAGTTTTACATGGTTGTTTTTGGTTTTTTTATTACTTCCTGATTGATTGTTTTTTCATTGATCCTATGGTTTGTTTTGTTTTTTTTTTCATTTTTTTCATTTCTTGTTCTATCAATTGTACGATATTATGATTTTTTTTGATTTTTGGTATTACATGTGTGGACCCCTTGTTCATATTTTTCCAACTCCAATATTGAATCTAGCATTCCTAATTCACTGATTCCTCTCAGCCTCCCCTCACCCATTCATGAATTTTCTTCTTCACCAATGTTATCACTTGTTTTTACTCCCAACTACTATCACTTCATTTTCCTCCAACTCTAAATATGAACCTCATCCATCCCTTGGATCTCCTTGAATCATCCTCTTACTCACTACATACCTAGTTTCATGTGTCTCATCCTCTTCCAACTTGTCTTTCTCTCTATTCCCTGATCCACTTTTCCCCCACTTACCTCTCCTCATCCCAAACACCATCTACCTTCCCAAATCCTCATCCACTTCCTCCCTCCCTCAACACCCCTCCACCTCTACCAAACTTCTCCTTCCACCGTCAACTTCCTCCCCTCATCCTCCACCTCCTCCCCATCATTCACCCAACCACCATGCTTCAAAATAAAACTCTAACCATGACCCTCCTCCACCTCTATGTTCTCCTCACCTTAGTCCCCGACCTGTCTCCTCCTTGGTTTCCTAGATCTCTATCTCCTCCTTGTTTTCAATTTCTAATCACCTCCATATCCCCTATCCACATCTTTATCTATTCCCCCTCTATATTTTCTTCCTCCCTCTCTCCCCACACATCTCCTCCCATCCTCCTCCAATCATCTGTCTCCTCCTCCACCTCTCGGTCTACTCCTCCACACATCCTTGACTCCATAGTTATCCCCACCTCCCTGATTCCTCTCCCTATATATCCTTCTTCACTTCTTTAACACCTCACCCTCTAATTGTTTTCTAGTGGAAATGACACCTTTTGTTTCATGTAGCCTCTAATGTTCCCAGTTTCATCCTTAACAAAAATTCCTAATTGTTTGTTATAGAAGGAAGAAGCATCAAACCGAAAACATAATTAAGAATATCCCCCAAGAATTTGGAGTCTAGAACATGGAGGTCCAGTTACCCCAACCACCATACTGATTCATCCTTTAATTTGGTTCTGTTAGTCCAAAGGACTTCATTTATATCAATGAACAAAATCACACAACACACAAACATGCATGCAAGAACAAAGTACAAAACAATGCTCAATAAAATTCCATGTTTCGGACATTCATCCTACATACATGGGGGAATAAAAAAATCACTTTAATTCAATAAGATGAAACATATAGGTTATAAAAATTTCCATCTACTTGAACTATACCTATATCACTAAAAGATGTGCCACTAATATCATTCAGTCATCACCTCTTCTAGCTCCCTCCTTATGGTCTCCACCCATGTAGGTCTCGACCTCCGCCTGTGGCTCTAGTTCCATTGGATTTGTGTATCCCTAGTTTGGATTCACCATAAAGGGATCCACCTCAGCTTTTGTTGGGACCTGTCTTTTTCTCATCATTCATACTCAACAAATGTCATTGCATCCATTTATATAGACCACAAGCCAATATCTAAAATTAATAAGGTTAACATTAATTTTTACATACATTGATATGGTGAATTATTTCTCCATTAATTTTAGTAGAAAATTCACTATTTCGTTGATAAAAATAATTCCATTATTAAATTCATCTCACTCTATTAAATGGGATAGACCCAAATAAATTTTTTCATGAGAATAATTTTTATAGGTTGACTGTAACAGTATCCCACTCAATGACAATTCTAATGGCCACACCAGTTTTGAAATTGTTCTAGCTTCCAATCACCATTCTTCTGCAGTGCCTACATGGTTCTCCACACCATGGTGCTTTAATAATCTATGTTTCCAAAGAATAAGTTCTTCCTATGTCTTCTGAAACCATGATCTGATTCTTCCATGGTGTTTGTGAAACTCATCTAAATTTATTTGTGGAAAATTTATTGAAATCAAGAATGAATGAGTTTTTAACCAATGATTTTGTTAAAATTACAAACAAAAAGCTACACCATTCACCACGTCCATAGACTAACTCAATTGGACATTCATGCATTTTTAAAAACTCTGCTACCATGATTCTACACCACCTAAGAGATTATTGGTACACTGAACTCCAACGACACCATCATAACCTACCTTCAACCATTAACTACAGATTTCGGGATGTTTGATACCATCGGAATAATGAACACCAACATAATCTTCCTTTAGTACAACCATGGAGACATCGTCCCTTTCTCCCACTACGTTCATCTTGGTTTTGGTAATTTGAGAGCCCACCTTTATCACAAAATATCCTTCCATTTCTCTATCCATCCTTCAAAAGGTCATTTCAATAGAGTAAAAAACTGAAATACCCCTTCATTATCCTGAATGTCATGAAGTATACAGAACTAGCCGAATCTTCCATCAATTTTTACCAAAAACTGATGACTTCATCTTAAATATTCTTTTTGGGAACCTGATTCATATTTCACCTAACTTCAACTTATGATATAATCCCTGAGTGATTGTTATCATGTTATTCTTGTTCTATTGCCTTCTAGAATTTTAGTAGCCTTCCACCATTGTCTAAATGTCACCCAATGAATGGAACATGTCGCATGATACTTACCAACAAGAATACTTTCAATATTCCAGCAACATCGTTAATACCACAACCATATTCTAGTGGCATTCATATGTATGCCTAATAGACCACCTAATTTAGGGAACCCCTGCAGTCTTCCACCATGATCTGACTGTCACCAACAATAGAACACACCTCATGAATCATACTGGTAAATAATTTTTTGATAACCCAGAAACACATCTAGTACCAACGATGCCATTCGATAATGTCCTCCAAGTCCTTGATAAACTATTCAACCATATCCCTTATATAATGTTCCATAAACAAACACCTCATTGAAGCTCGGATATGACATGTTAGGGATCAGATCCTGAATATACAAGAATAGAACATGTTTTGAAAGATCTCCCACGACATTTGTCTCTGAAACTGGGATGTACATGCACCCCATCCAGCACACTAAGTCATCCTTGTATCTGTTTTTGGTCATCTAAAGGTCTTCATTCACAAAAAATCAAAATAACACAATATGAAAGCACACATGAAAGCACAAAATACAATCAATGCACAACTGGATTATGTGGCATGGGATTTCAACCAACATCCACAAGAGAATAGAAATATCAGTTTCATTCAAGGATTATAAACATCTTGGTTACAAGAATTTCCATCTTCTATAACTCTGCCTATATAATCATAAGATGTTTCACAAACAGCATTTGATCATTGAATCTTCTATATCCATTTTCCTAATCTCTAGCCTTGTGGGTCTTGACCAGCGCCTTTGGATCTAGTGCCTTTGTCTTTGTCTGTGCCCGGGTTGGATTCTCTGGAAGGGTACATATCTCCACAATTTTAAAGCCTTATCATCCAATCATAATTCATACTCAAAAAATACCATTACATTCATTTATATAGACCCCAATTACATAAACCTAATTAATGAAATTGACAATAATTTTTACATCCATTAATATGGATAATATCCCTTAATGTTGGGATAAAATCATATAATAATATTGAGAAAAATATATCCATTAATAAATGTATCTCTCTCCAATAAATGGGCTGGAAATATATCAATTTTATCTTATAAATTATTTTCTCAGGTTTATTCCAATTCCTAATAGGTCACCTTCTCCAATAGGTATGATTCTGGGTCATTTACAATTCTTATATATTACTAATGATTCTTCAAGGTGAACTTATATTCAAATTTTGATATTAGAATAAATTTAATCATTTTAGTGTTCAATCTATAAATTTTATTTCTTTGTTTTTCTTGATTATTTTTCAGCAATCATGTGAATAGATTATAACTCCATTTTGTTAACTTTGTATTTTTTTACCTTATGTTTTACCATTAAATTATCAAATTGTTTTTCAAATCGTATCCACATACCCCTTTTTTCATTCACATAAAAATTCCACCTTTATTGTTTTTTAAGGTATTGTTGCTACTAACTTCTTTGAAATTTTTTTCCTTCCTCAATCATTCAGTTATTTGTACCTATTTCTTCCAAATTTTTATATTTAGATTTCAATATGAATTTTTTATAAATATTATTCTCAATCACTATAGTACCATATCATCATAACCCAATTTCCTTATTATCTTATTATTTTTATAATTTCCTAATGATAACAATATTATATTTAATTACTAAATTTCTAATTCTAAACTGCTTATTAGTCATACTTATATCATTAAAATGTATATTCATTTTCCATATTTGTACAAATATGTAGTTGAATTTTTTTATTTTTAGAAAACATTTATCTCCCAAAAAAATTTAATTTATCCCCAGCTATATACAGAAATATAAATTTTAGTCTAGACTGTTTCATTCATTTGTTTTCATTAATTATATTCAATTTAATAATTCATATATAATTATGTTTTTATTTTTATAGTTTCTTTCCAATTACTCCCATGTGGTTTAATGAAGGTTCCTACTTCATTCCTCAAAACCAGGAATCTACTTTTCGTGCTATTTTCCTCCTTTTAATACTATATTTTATTGATTTGTAAATAATCAATTTTCTAATTGGCAATGGTCAAGTGTGGCATCATCTAAGGTATATGAAATAGTGTTGTATTAGTATGTTTATTCATATTAAGAAAAACCTATGTTATTATCCTACATTTTTAACTTGTTATAATATAATATTTAGGATAAATTTTTATTTTAATAGATTATATTTTACAATCATGAAGGACATTCTTTTTTACTAAACTTCAAAATACATTGGGCCCAATGTCAAGTTAGGTAACACATCTGCGCAATGAGTGATTCCTACTTTATAAAATCATTTTAAACTCTTGAGAAAAACAATTGACTCTATGGTGTTGGATATTTAGATGATTTTACAATTTTATCTATAATGTAGATACAAGGTTGTAAAATTTTGATTGTATAGATTATAGGTGATAAATATATCTTAAATGAACATGTTTATAAAAACATGTTATGTTTTTTTCATGGTTTATCCGAGTAAAAAATGCGTGATCATTTTTGTTTTATATGTAATCATCTAAATAAAAATTATATTTGAGTAAGACATCTGATTATTCTACCTGATATAATGGGAAAGAATTTAGATGTCTGCCAGAAAATGATATACCAAATATCGAACAACTATAGACATTCCTCCTCAGAACCCAACAGTATGATTTTTTTAACTTCATAATTAATGAACAATAATGTTATACATCACAAAGGTGGTGTTTTTTAATTAATGATTTTATTTATTACAATGGAAATTTATTTTTATTTTAAAAAGGAATCAAATAATTTACCTTTTTATTTTTATTGATTGATCATTTTTGTTGTAATAAATTTTTTTGTAATCATATCCTTAGATTTTATCAATCGTATCTATGGATTAACATCATCCATTGACACCCCAGCACCAATCACATATCCTCTAACATATCATCCCATTATCAACCTACTCTTGTTACCATTTTTTGGTCTTTTAGTTGAATACAAAGGTAATGTTATGTATTTTTAATTTATGTTTCTTAAATATTCTAATATTTGGGCACTAGCTCTCAACTTGGGACTTGGATGACCAATAATGGTAATTGACTTAGGAATATCATATATTTTTTACTCATGTTCATAAGGTTATTTATGAAAACCATATATAAATAGATTTATGAGACTAAACCTTAATGAATTCTAGGATTTTCAAGATATTGATGTGGATGTACACTAATACAATAATGGTCAGCTTAATAGATTTTTTTTTCAGTTTGAGTATTAATTTAATATTCAAAAAATGTTTTAACTCTTCTTAACATGATTTATTTCTATTAAACATAAATTTATACATATCTTTTATTGATTTTTATTTTGTATTACTTCCATTATTATTCTTAAGAGAATGTATGGTTACAAGAATGATTATGAAAGGTTGGATAGTAATATGATTATGAATTATAAATTTTTTAAAATAATATGTTTGTTTATTTTCACTAACTCACACATTTTGGCTTCTAAATGTGTTTTTTTCATATAGTTTTGCCTCATAATTTTTTTTAAGAAATATTTCGTGAAATATAATTATTCATAAGTTATTTAAATTCTGGAACTTAACAATCTAATAACCTTAAAAAATATATGACCCCAAAATGTTACATGAAGAAAAAAACTAAAAATAATGATTATCATTTATATATTGAACAGTTTTCTTATACTGTACATTTCCATACCATGGAAAAACCATTTACATATAACACCAACATAATAATAATTATTTAATTTTATTTGTATAATAATAATTTTATAATTTTCTTCTCTTATTATATACTACATGATAATATTTTTAATAATAAAATGATATTTTTATTTTTTTCACTGCCTATTACTTCCTTTGAAAAATAACATGTGTAGGTAATGTTAATTATGAAAGGATTAACAACATATTGTCAAATAATAATATATTTTTTTTGTGAACAACATTATATACAATCACGATAATTAATGATATAAAAATTATTTATTTAAATAGATATATTATATATATATATATTAATTATATAAAATTATGAACATTAAGTAACGAAAACAATGTATTAAATTTTTAGCCTTTTTTTAAACCCATTAAAGGATTAATTAATTACCATAGTAATGCACTTAAATTGTTTTTTTTTTATTTTTTATAAACTCATAATTTGTGGATACATTATTTTGATGTGTTTAATCTTATATATTTAATGGTAATAATTATAATTCATGACCACAGAGAATGAAAATAGTATTTTTTATGTGTGTTTGAAAAAAAGTAGCAAAGATTATTGTTCCTTATGAATACAGAATCGAAAATTTTACTCATGAAGTGTTATTTATATTTCCCAAATCCATTATTGATGTATGATTTGTTTTATCATTACCTCGTGTATAAAATGCTAGATTGTTTTTTTAAAATTATTATTATTATTTTATTATTAATTATATTTGACTTTCAATATAAATGTTATATTATAAAATTTGACTATCCCTATCAATATTATTCAATATGAAATTAGGATACGACATTGGTTGAGCTTTAAATTTTGTTTCCCAATTAAAAAATAGGTCTAAACATAAATTTCCAAAAAAGAATGTATCCATGAGATCAAACCCACATGGTCACATGCCATCATACATCCCTAATAACATTATTATTTTCTAAAAAAATATTACGTGTGTGACTCCCTACTGATAGTTTTTTCACCTTAATATATATCATACCCCTCATTACATCAATGTGAATACATCCATTTTTTTATTGTATTTTTTTAATTTTTTTTAATTTTAGTAACTCAAGAAAGTTGTTGGTAAAAAAACATGAAACATCACCGGTGACATGACTCAATATTATGTTGTATGTCAAATTTTATTAATCAACAACCGTTTAATCAAAAAATTCATTTACTTTTTTATTTAAATATTTATACAAAATTATTTTCAATACAACAAATTCATCTCTTATCATAACTTTTTTAAAGTGTTGAAAAATGTTAACATATATCAACACTGATTATAAGAGCTCGTAATGGTTGTGTTTTAATAGTTATAAAAAAATAATTGATATAGGTCATCTTAATTTTTTTTTGCGTTGATAAAAGTAAGAGATTTATCATTTCTTTTCGAGGGCTGATAAATGATGAATTTTGTTAGATTTCATAAAGCACATTCCAAATAATTTTATTTATTTATAAATATTTATATATTTTAAAATTTTATTTATATAACAGTAAGTATATATTATTATAAATAACATATATATATATATGTATACTCATTTTTACTCATTTATAACTATATGTAAATTAATCATGTATATAGAATAATTTACCAAGTGAAAACAAATAATTCAATCAATTAGATGAAGAGGATGGCTCCATTGATCATATCTTAAATGGGGTGGGGTAGGTCATTGAATGACAAACCGCCCCTTCACGCATGGGGTTTATAAACACATAATATATCTTTCATTAATTAGAGAAAATATATTTATGTAATTGTAAAAATTAAACTTCAAATATTTAAATGAATTTAAATAATAAAATGACTTTAATATAATTCTAGTGATTTCAATAATGAGTAATGTATATTTTAATTGTTTGGTTGAAAAAATTTATAAATTTAATTTTAAAAATAATTTTAATTATAATTGAAAATTCTAAAAGAAAATAATTAATTATATTTTTTATATATTATCAATAAATTACATGCATATATATTTACTAATAATATTATAATATATATATTAATTTAACGAATATTTAAATACAATTATTAAAATTATTATATTTAATTTTATAGTTTTCTATTTATTTATAGATCTTGAAAAACATACATACATAATATTATTATTTATATGTTTATAATAATGATATATTTTTAAAATGTTATTTATTTGTATAGATAAGTTTGTTTTTACCTAAAACTATACAGTCACAAATACATTTATTTATAAATTTTTTTTAATATTACATCATTTATCAAAAATTAGTACATTTTTTTATACTTTTAATATAAATATTTTTATTTAATCATTTTTCATATTTTTAAAAAATATTAATTTTCATTAATTATTAATTATTATTATTTTTTAATTTATTCATTTATAATATTAATTTATTTTTGATATTTATTGAATTTATTAATTTTTTAATATTTATTTATATATATTTACTTTTTAGGTATAAATCATTTAATTTTTTTAAAATTTACATCATTGATATTTATTCATATTTATTTATTCTATTTTAAATTTTTTAATCTGCGTGGAATTTATATAATATATTTATTTAAATGAATTTGAAAATTTTTATAATTTAAATAGTTAATAAAATCCATTTTTTTAATTTTTTATTTATATAATTAATTTTATTACGACACCTCACCCCAACCCACTTGACAGTTCCCTGATTGAGATCACCACATGAACTCAGGTGAGCTTCTCCGTACGCCAGAGGCTGCTGAGTAGCTACCAAGGCCGAATCTATACAATAGTGTGACTGGTCCCATGAATCAGAATCTATCAACAATGAAAAAACAACTAAAATCTAACATCATAAACATAAACATATAGATTAATAGACAAACATAATGCTATAATAAATGCGTTATAAAGTTCATACACCCACACATTCACTGATCATCCACTCATTGGATCCCAAATATAAAAAAACAATGCATGTGCACTAACCGTAATTCTATCCATAGTCCCCAAAAACCATGTCTCCGGATACCGTTGAGCAACCCCACCCCAATCCATTTTTATGACCTATGTTGAACATAAAAGCAGACATAAGGTCTACACTCACATTGAAGTTCCCATGCAAGGATGATAAATACATCTAAGTATGGTCTCACTACGCGCCCATACTATACTCCAACATCTACATGTATGAATGATGAGAAAAGTTAAACATGTCACACATTCATGCTGGAAATTTTGTGCTAACTAGTCCACCATGACTCACAGTGTGTCAGGTCAATGTGTGCTAACTTGGGCACCAAAATAATTGATAATTCCTGCTTTGGAACCATGCTGGAATCCATCATGACGCATCATCTCATTCCATCGTAGTAATGCGTAACTCATACCCCAAGACTCAAAGATTTGTGGAATCCAAACTAGTACCATTTACTTCCTAGAACTGGTTATATTTATACATCCACTTCATGATTAATTATTTTATCACTCAAGGTAGGGTACATTAGTCTTGTCTTGTGTCGTCCCATGACCTAGCCCCTCACAGGCTGTCACTTCCATTTCCCAAGTCTCTTAGGCAAGGTCCACCATCCACAATGACCAAACTCTACATGATCAAGGGAGGTAACATGCCCATTAACCCATGCCTATATACTCTAGGGAGGTTAGAACCACACCAACCCATCCTCGCAGACTCTAGGGAGGTTATAAACACACCAACCCATCCCTGTAGACTCCAAAGAGCTATCATGCACATAGAGGAATTCTTGTTGTCCTTATGGAGCTAATTTCAATTACATTAATCCTCATCCAACCACAGAACTCATTAGATGGTCCTAGGAGACAAGTTTAATGATACAAAACCCTAGCTCAACATTTCCCACAATTTCTATTAGGGCATCTATTGTGTCTTGTAGACCCACCACAGTCTCCGATCATCGATTCCAGCTCATTCCCCTCACCCCTTGGTGAAACCACAACCCATAAAAACATTTTAATCGTGTCCTTAAGGTCTCGTGCTCCACATCAAGGTCACTCATCACTCCATGTCCTACTACCCTATGACCATCCCAGGCCATATTCTCTAAGACCCTTGGAATCATGATGCACATTCATAAAAAATCTCAGGCCCCACAAATGGGTCTCATCTCACATATTGTAGGAGATATATCATAGCCAGTCACTCGGAGGATACCCCTCTTCTTCACACCATTTCTACTCCCAAAGGACTCAACACCTCAGAGTACCAATAAAGCCTTAGACCACCCTCAAGATCATGTGACTCACCATGCATGATATGAATGATTATATCACCCATCATCATTAGTTATACGATCATCTAATCCATCCAATTATCCTAAAAAGAATTTCTCATTCTACTGTGTCTCATATCACACCTTAAGACCTGCCTAAGTCCTAAGAAGATATTAAACTACATCCCCTTCCCTTGGAGAAATAGTCATTGAGAAATCATAATTTACTTAAGTGATAAATATTACATATCTACAGTATAGGAGGATGAACGCCATCATATAGCTTCTTCCCAAGGCATATCTAGTCCCCAGCCATCTAAACAACCCCATGAAACATGTATGCAGAAGTATAGTAATGCATAAACACATATGTGGATTTATATAAAAGTGACGCCCTCCATAAAATTTCTTTTTTGTTTAATATATTACGTTAATTTATTTTATGAAATTTTTTATATTATAAAATAAACATTTTATTGTATCTATTTTTCCAAATCTTATTTTCCAAATTATTTCATTTTATTTAAATTTCTCATATTAAATTAAATTTAATTATTTATTTATAATTATTTCATATACCTAGAATATATATAAATGTTAAAGTAAAATGATATTATCCCTCATCGTCAAAAATTACCTAGTCAAACCATTTCAAAATTATGAGTTCCATTCATTTACGATTTTTTTTCATAAATAATAAATTCTTACATAAAATTAAAATATATTTTCGAAAAAAATTATCATATTTAATTACTTTTTATAAAAATTATAATCTTTTCTAAATAATAGTTTTCATTATTAATATCCTTTTATTAACATAATATTATTATCTATCACAATAATTATTTATCTTCCTAAAAAATTATTAACAATTTTAGAATTTTAAAATTAATTAAAAAAGTTAAAATGAATGAATATTATTATTATTAATGGATTAATAATAAATGAAATTATTGGATTTGAATTTAGAATTAATTTATAAATCCTATATTTAATTATCTAAGATTGAATGATACATTAATATATTTATGAATAGTTTACCTAAAAAATATCTAATACTCGTAATTTTTTAGTGTAAAACATTATATACAATCAAGAACATTGATGAGCCTTTTTTGTATGAATTTTGGGAATTCACTAGTGGCACGATGGCCTATGATCATGAGACATTTAATCCAATTTACATGCATGGGACTTCCCTAGATTACGTTTAGATTAGGGAGCACTCTCTTTATCATCTCTATCCAGAATTGGATGTTTTGAGAGGGTATGGAATTTTCCATCGGCACTGTGCCCGTGCAACTTTGCATGGGACAGCTAGCCAAGCACCCATGGGAATGTGGATGCTGATCAAGTTGATTTTTGACTAGGGTGTGGATTTTTCTTACTCTTAAAATGGATTTACTTTTGGCTTGATGTACTTATACCATGGAGGCATTGTAGTGTTTTATGTCTTTGTGTCACTCTGGTTTCCCAATTTTTCCTCAAAATTTATTTTGAAATAAAAATTTAACTTTCAATTAATCAAGAAAATTTATTATATAATAAATATTTATTTAAATATACATATTAAATTATTAGTTAAATTAATTATATACATTTATGAACATTAACTTATCAAATAATGTTCTTCAATTGTTAAAATTATTATTAACACCCTTAAATGATTAAATGTATTTAATTATAAATGATAATAAGGATAATTATTAATTAACATTTTTTAATCATATAATAATTAGCATTATTAAATAATTAACATAACAATTCCCGTAAATATATTTATTTGTATTTTTTATAAATGAAACATCAAAGGAATGTTTATTCTGAACCATCTAAAATGATATATTTAATGGTATCAATGATAATTCATGATGATAGATACTATAAATAAAATTTCTATATGCTTTTTTTGGGAAAAAAATATGGTATGATTATTATGTTGAATGGATCTAGGTCCCAAACCATTACTCATGAATCATTTTTTATTTCTCCCAAATCTATTATAGACATATTTTTTTGGTCATCATGCCTTTATTTATAAAACAGTAGACATGTTTTTTTAATTTTTTTTAAAAAATATTATTATTAACTTATTATTAATAATATCAATGATTCAATTCAGAATTTATTTTAATTGAGCTATAAATTTCATTTTTAACAACCATTCTCAATTTTTTTATAAAACACATAACAATAGACATAAATGTATATTTGTAGAGATATGGTTCGGGTTAAAATATTATTGAATTTCACAATGAACCTTAAATAATATATTAAACCCTATATGACAATGTGTCATGAAATAATAATAATAATAATTATAATAATAATAATAAAAATAATAATAATTTCTCATGGTTTTCACTAACCTGTGCAATAATATATATTATTTTAATAGCTTGTGGATTAATATTTCTCACATGACACATTATTGGTCCCATAGTCCTTTATATTTATCAAATACGTGAATAAATAAGTATTCATTCAATAAATAAATATTTCATATCTGAGTTATGAAATAATTACAATGAAAATAAATATTTATTTCATTTCTATGTTGAATAAAACTTGAATAAAATTCTTCCTCAGTCTTGAGATTAATATTCATATCAATAATTTAATTCTGATATAATTTAATTTTTATCAATGGAAACACTCAGTGTATGACTATCCATTTGTCTTTCTAATTTAAATTAGTTAGGATTACCTAAATTCCATGATTATTTTCTAATAATGTGTCACGTATCTGAAGAGAAAACATTAAATGTCACAATTTCAACAACCATACATAAGCACACACTATGTAATATAATTTCTCTTCCATGATATCTCACCAAACAGGTCACCTATGTCACCAAATTATATTCATTAAACATTTCTCTTTTAATATTTCATAAAAACTCAGTGTTACCTTATTTATATGAAATTTAAATAGATAACTCTATTTCAATCCAAGGGTTGAGATATATATTTTCCTAAATGCAGAGTGGATGAACTCTTCTTTAACATATTCTTCAATAACATTTCATTAATGTTGAACCCATTGTAACCTTATATTGAACATATGGAATCATGGTTTTGGTCGGTACATCAATTTATATGTGTCATGACATTCATTAATAATAATATCAAGTTATAAGAATCATCCCACACACCCACAGATATGAAATTCTAGGGACCCACCATCATGTGGAATTACTATAGGTGAATGTATTCACGTAGTCTCCCATATTAGAGATTACCTAGTGTGAACTACATAAGATAATGCCACATTAGATTATGATTACTCACAAATCTCATTTTAAAATTCTATATGTCCCATTGCAGAACGTTTTCGGATCATAGACTTATATTTAAGAATGTCGTCATTCCATATTATGTTTCTCATAATAGTGGGGACCTGTTGTGGCCTTTAAAATTTGAGAGATACTCTTGGAATTTATTAAATTAAAGTCATTAATTCCAATGAAAAATATTTAATAAGAAGTTTTTATTAATATTCAATTATTCTAATATAAATGTAATCCAATGTACAATAATTTTGTTTTATAACACCAAGTCCAACTTCAAAAACATGTGGATGAAAAAAAACATGAGTGGTGTAACACCACCATGTATACAAAATCAATCTGGGAAAGATGACAAGGTATAAAATTTTAGGTTGGGTGGATTCAATACAACCATACTATTATTGATAAATCATATAAGAAAAGGTTGATTTAATTTTCAGTATCTCTTGTGGAGCCCATTTATTTTAGATATCTGATATAAGAAATTAGAATTACTAAACAATGAAAAGTTTCATAGGTCCTTTTGGACACTAACGATGTAGCGATATATCATGTATGATCAAGTAAAAGTAAATCCCCATCGAATATCTATGTATATAAACATGATAAAACAATAAATACATAATTCATTCATTTGTCATTATGAGGATAAATATTTTTAGGGGGACTTTAATTCTTAATATTTTTTCATAATTTAATTGTATTAATTGATTTTATTAAATTTTATTAATATATGAAATAGTAAATGAGTGTTCAAAATAAACAGTTTGCATCTAAACCAATGTACCCCTTCCATAATGAAATTATTAAGTATGGATGACTAGAAAAAATAGTTTTTTAATATATGGTAATGGTTTTTTCTGATATGAAATAACAAAACATATATGTCCGTTTTTATATATACAAATTGATGAATTGAAATAAAAATGCACATGAATCCCATGTCATGAGTTACGAAAGAGGCTCATGTAAATAATTAAGGAAAAAACAGTAGTTGAAATCACACAAGTATGTGAATCATGTGTTAGTATGACATAATATTAATTTTTCATTCTTTATAATCCTATTACATAAAAATATCCACCTATGTTCATAATGTTTTTATATAGTTTTGACAAAGAAATCATCATTGGATGTACCAGAGGAATGGATTTATACAGTATACTTAATGAAACATAAGAAATACGGTTGTGTTAAAGGTAATTTTTTTGGAGTGTCGCCTATAGAATATTTTGAGAAATAATAGTCAAACTAGGTTTTAAATGAGAAAATTAGAGACATGTAAGGAAAATATATGCTCGGAATGAAATTACTATCATGAATGGTTTGATGTATCACTATATGCAAATGGGTTAAACTAAACCAATAATAGATTATCAAACACTACATGAAGACTCAGACCCCACTAGATTTGAGGCTAGCTCATCCCCTCAATGGGATTCCTTATACAAGGTAATCCATTTTTTAATAATAATTTTTTCTAAATGTGAATAAAAAAACTACCAATAAAATTATTATTCTAAAATTCTTTATAGTGATGGTTATTGTGATTTATATCTATTATCACCCAACCATCACCTTATACTGAGGGTTGTACTATACAATATCAAAATAGTTATGATGAAAAATAAAAAAAACTCCAAAAAAAGATCACATGGGAGTGGTGGTTCAAGATTCTCATGATTCAAGAGTTGATTTTTATATACCCCATGATGATATGGATGTTACTGCGGCCGAATAAAATATTGGTTATGGGGTTTGTTAGAGTGGCATAACATTTAACATAAGTAGTGGAAGTGTTTAATACCCTCTTCTGAGGATATCCATACATGAAATCTAAAACCAGCATAAAAATAGAAAGGAAGAATACTCTAAATGAGTGTACCATATAGTGAAGATAGTAAAAACATTTTAATATTAATTTTACTATATTGATAAAGATCACAAAAGTGGAAAACAAAATAATATCACTATTATAGTGTATCCATAGGCATATCATAATCATCAGATGTTCAGAATGGATTTACCTTTTCTCAATGGTATAGAAGTACCTCTATATGAAATGGAGAATGATAAAAGAGAGCATCAGGCATTGTATTATTGTCCATAAATGAGTAAGAACCCATGAAGCATTTTTATCAAATGATAATAATATATATATCCATCCAAATACACACTTTTAATTCTACTTTATTTACTCGTGCGTTTATAATGCATGATTAAATTCCATGTATAATTTATTCATTTCATGAATGCAATCTACCTCTTGCATTACATATCATGTAACACCTTAATAAATTATACTTTAAATGAGTTCAACTATTCAAATATTGACACATTGAATATTTATCAATTCATTTTTTCAACTGCTGTATCATATATGAAATCTTATTCCATGAATTTATCTTAATATCCATTTCCCATGATATAAATAAGAATAATATACAGTCTATATCTTCAAGAAATATCTCCATTAATATCACACTTCCAATAAATCCTAATAGATTTTTTTCTATTTGCACATATATTGTATTTTATAAAAAAACTCATGAATCATATCCAAAATTCCTTTTTTTATATCTTCTCAAACACTTTTGGAAAGATTTCCTTAATATGACCTTGTATCATATCATATGAAATTAATTATGAACACTGATCAAAAAGTCTTTTGGAATGACTCTAAAACACATTTAGAGTATCTCTCTAGTTCAACATAAATACCCATTAAGTCACCCAAAAAGTGTCACCCTGTGGGCCTTCATACTGTTCACAATAAATATGAATCTCTGAATCCATATATTTCATCAAAGAGATGCCTCTAGGAAAATGTTTATGCTTCTCGAGCTATAATGGGATATGGAAGGATCTTCGTCAAATACATGTATCTATGTACCTATTTCCACCACTCTGAATCATATGAAAATGTGCATTCTCTTATTTTTTCCTTTATTTAAGACAAACCATTACCGTGGGACATGAAGCTTGTCAACCCCATATAGCCGACTATTTCGTTATTGATTCATAGAGTATATATTGATCTGATTGATGAGTACAACACAATTCATTTATCCTTACGCATAATAACATCACATGTACATTTTATAAATAAATAAACAATATTTATGCTTTGTTTTATAATTCCACAGTATATTCTATTGAGGTCCTTGATGTAATACATGTCATATGAGAGGAAAAAATCAATCACGGTTATTCTCCAACCAATGAAATGTTTAGAAGCATACTCAACCACCGCTGTATAATCTATTTCAATGTGTAGAATTTCATAACATGGGTATCAAAGTAAAAAGGTTTTAATAATAGGTATCTTTCTATCCTAAATTAGTGGGGACTCAGATATAATCCATGCAACCCTAGTATACCAATGGAATCTATGTAACACTCCATGTGGTATACATAGTGGGTCATTTAGTGCACAAAATGAATATTATTATTTATCTTGTGCCTCATGATTCTATGTTGTATCTCTATACAAGATTCATACTAACACAAACCATAACATTTCATTATAACCTGTAACACTCCATGACAAACATTAGTTAGGGATAAATTCAATGTTATACCCTGAGTGTCCAATTATCATTTTACATTATGAATGATATATCTAAATGTAAATTTATATAGATAACATGAAATAATGATAAAATAGTGGTTTCCTAAAATATGATACATGTTAATATTCTTAAAATGTTGATGAATATTTAAAAATCCTAACATAATAACTAGTTTAACGTATCACATATGTAAAATTACCAAATTAACCTTATATTTTCTGTACTTGCTAGGTTTTTTCTCTTTACATTTTACACAATTTAGGTCACATATCTATGTTACCATCTTATAATACCATCCTACAAATATATTTGGTGAAAAACCATCTGTAAATAAAGAATGCTTGAATAATGGTGAGATTTTGGAATCATATTTTTAATAGTTTATCTTATTGACCATATTAAAACTCCCTAACTTCACAACATCAAATTTTATGATGCCAAATTCTATTTTATACATAGAAATATTTCCATGTTCATCATCATCATCTTAAGAACCCTATTACATCAAACATTTTCTTTGAAACAATTCCATTGGTTATATTATTTTTTACTAATGCATCCTAACTCTATTAGGGTATTAAATAATTAAACTTTAGATTTGTGGAATCCTTTATTTATTAACCATGAATTTATTTAAATCAAAACATTCTCCCCCTAGTATCTTAAATATTATATTCTACTTATATTATCATTCTAAGATACACAAAACCCTTTTTTAAGAAATAAGATTTAATTTATTTTCTTAGGAATCAATAACAAATAAAATATTTCATTCCAAAAATAAATGGTATTCAATGTGTTTGGAACATTTTCATTTGAAAATAATACATTATAAAAATATACAAAAAAATAGTAATGGGAACGCATTCCCATATATTTTAACAAATATGTGGATAAATTTTTATCTAAGATAATATACTTTTATACATATATATTCTTCTCAAAATATGTTATATAAATTAATGAATCATAAACCATGTGTATATATTTAATCATCTCATATTTGATCATAAAAACTCTTTTAATCAAACATTTTTCCTTTTCAAATATGGGTAATGAGATGAAGACACACATCTTTTACAAGGAGATATTTGATCTTGCTAAAATCTTCCACATTTGAATCGTTGATGTAGTAACTACTTAATTCATATCAAAAATATAACCAATAATCTCAATAAATTTTTCCTTTAATATTGAACTCTTTTATATATAGAACAATTTATAAAATACACTTTCGACATTATGCAGCTTTAAAAATTAAAGAATTAATTTCTATAAAATCAAAATCTAACATGAAAATTATATGAAGTATAAAAAATCTTCTATGTAGGTCTTGGATAATCAAATCATATTGAATTATAAGTCTTAGTTCATGAAAATCCACGGTTTCAATGACCATGAATGTCTTATGAAGAACTATTGGTGAATATTTCAATAAATTTTATTTTTTTCATTTAAAATTTTACCTACTTGTACTATCTCTATAGTACATTAGAACCTATACATCATATTAATAGTTCATATATATTCCTAAAATTGAAAATATAAGATAAATGTTATTTTTATTCAATCATATTGTCAAAACATTTCCATATATGATAAGAAGATAAATTCCTTAACCAAAAAAATCTAATAAGGAAAACATTAATCTCTCCAAGACATTTAACATATTAAATTATACTGAATATCATTTAACATACCCAATAATATTATTTTTAGAGTAGGATTCTTTTTGTAAGTAAGAATCTAATTCATTTAATCCCTTAAATGAATCACTCTATTCTTTAATAAGCTTTCATATTTTCTTTTTGACAAACTTCAACACTTGGTTATATTGGAATAAACTATTCAGACTCATAAAATTCTCCTTAAGAACTTTTCATGAATTACCAGTCTTTCATAAGAACATTTCTTAATTTACTTATCATAGGAGTAGCATAAATTATGTATATCCTTATAAAAGATTGATCACAATGTTTATTTTGATGATGATGATATTATTCCACAATAAGAGAATAATTTATCAAATAGTATAATGTTTCATAACCATTAAATATGGGTTTATATTTAATGGGATCCCACTAAAACTATGACCCCTTTTAAATATTCATCATATGAATTAATAGGAGAAGATCCATATTTCACCAGGACTTTCACTGGTTTGTTTATTTAAATAATCCATGATTATATAGGTAAGGAACCATTCTAAGCATAATAGTTTTTAATCATGGATACTTGAGAAATAAAACCTTTTCTCAATCAATAATATAGATATAATCAACTCTATTCCACTATTATCCCAACCATCAGTACTTCTCAACTAGTGTAACCCAAATAAAAAACAAAGAATGATCTCACAAATGACCTTAAATATATGATAATTCCTACATCTAAACCACCATAATGTCAATCCATATTCACATATATATATATATATTTCCTAACACAAGATAATATATGGGTACTAGTGCTGAGTTTGAAATTAACTAGTTGTATGACTTAGGTCTTGAAAAGATCCTCTTTGTAAGGAATCTTGAACATAGTATTTGAAGTGGATTTTAATTTCAATATCATACCACATGTTATTCCCTTTTATATTATAATGATTCTAGTAATTTTGTTTCAAATCGTATTCACCCTACAAAATCAATATGTTCAAACCCTATAGTTGGGTAACCCTTTACACTATCAACACGTTTTTTTAATCCCCAAAAAATAGAATCCAATCATATTCAAGCATATCCAGATGCATCATATGCATAACATACATGAATATTTCATGTAATGTAATTTAATTACATGATATTGATAATCTAAACATGATTAATCATAGAGTGACAGATATACAACACCAATCACTTTCATAGACAGGGATTTGGCATCCAGGTATGTAGGTAGTCTAACCTCAAGACCCTCTACCTAGAGATACATTACTCATGAGATAATCGAATAAATCATAACTTTAACACCTAATCTTCACAATATATATTCAAAATGAAAATTAAAGATAATAAATTTAATTAAAAACTGGAGTAAATTTATATTAAAATTTAATTTCAATATAGATTCAATCATATCATGTAACGAAAGGCTATATCCTTGAAGCAATTTAATTATTTAAACAAAATAATACATGATTTCATATTTCATAAAAAAATTGGTGAATATTAATATATAATGGAGTAAGCATAAAATAAATGAACAATTCAAATATTTAAACATGGGATGAACTTTTTTGATTTATTCATTAATAAAAGATAATTATATATATTTTATAATTTCCGCTTTAACTTTATAAACATTACATGATTATAAAAATAATTATTTTATTTTCATATCAATATGATGTATTTTAAAATTATCATTATATGAAACTTATACTTTCAATATAAGATATTATATGAATTATAAAATATTTATAATCCAAATTATATTATATAATCATTTTACATAATAAATATATCATATAATTAATCATTATTTAATCATTGATAGTATAAATCATCAGAACATGCTTGATGTGGTTTAAATTATATCCAAATAAGGTCCAATTCTATTTTGTACAATTCATAATAATTAATTTTAAAAAATTCATAATATAAATATAAATGTTTTTTTTGCCTTATTTCATAATTTATAACCCTTTATAAATTGTTACATATTATTTTTAGATAAAAAAATTATTTCTAGATCATATGTCATTCGATATAATTTGGTAAATAATTTTTGGAAATATTAAAATTTAATATTTCGAAAAATTAAAATTTTCATATAGATTTGTTTATTTAATTTTAAACCATTTATAATTAATTAATTAATTCATAAACACTTTATAAATTAAATATTTTAAAATACATTTTATATTGATCTATAAAATTTTTAGAAACCATTAAAATCAATTAATAATTTAAATTAATTTTTTCAAAATTTTATTTTTAGCCATACGCATAGAGGTATTCTTACATGAAGGAAATCACTTTTACCTTTACATAGGACATTCTAGAACATTGATTTAAAGGTAAAAAACAGGTAACCGTAATGAGATGTGAATAATTTACTTTTATTTAAAACCCATTTAACCATAAGAATCTAATAAATCATTTTTTATGTAAGTGTAGCTCGCAATATTTCTTCCGTAGGTTATAATATTACCTTTATACAACCTTTAGAAATTCATTTTTACCCTTATGTAAGCCCCTTCACATATTGAAATTCCACAAGTATCATTTACATGACCACTCACATATGGGTAACACCCTAGGTACCCCTATAAATATTAGTTGTATAATAATTTAAACTTTGTTACCTTTATACATAAAGGTAAACAACCACCTAACATTACATATCACCATTATATGTAAGGGTATATTCATATGACCCTTACATAAACCAATCTATATAATGTTAAGGCAAGATTCCCTTATTCTAACCACTTTGAATATGGGTAAATCATTTGTTACCCTTACGCACCCTAGCTGCATAAGGGTAAGGAACAGGTAACCTTTACACAACCTATATTAATAACTATAAATAATATTAATAACCAAAATCCCATAATATTAAATGCACTTTGATTTTTGGTTTTCTTCTTCATTTCCATGCATCATTTCATAAATCTAAATCCTCAGTTCCATGTGACACCACTAAAGGATTTTTTAGAGCCTAATAACATTTATTAGAAGTAGTGGAAGAAATTAAAAACCTAGTTTGAGGAACTACATGCCATAAATATAAAAACAAAATAAATACATAATTGAATAAATACAATAAATTTGTGTACCTTAAATCATAGAGTCCCTAAATCATTTTGATCTTCATCTAATGTGTTGGATAAAGTTTACCAAAGAGAAAAACAATTTTATGAATATAGTCAAAATGAGGTATGTTATTAGAGATGGAGAAAGTGAGAGGGAAACAGATGGTCAGACCAAATTAGTCTTGTGGATCAACTAATAAATAAGAAGGTCCTTACTTGAGTACCATTACCACCAACAATTCTACTGACACATTTATTAATATTATAAGTTATTGAGGATAAAACATTCAAAGATAAAATTGTGACCTACAATAAATTTTATTAACAAATGTTTCGAGATGTAATTATATAATCAATTTATCTTGATATTTTAAATGAAATTCCAAAGAATGGAGCCCATGGAATATCAATTTTTAATCTATATAAGGTGTTTCATTTTCATAAATTTTTTGCCCAATTTTTTTCAGTTTTCTTAATTTAAAATAATTACCATTCAAATATTCTGCATGTATATATATCACTAATATAAAAATGGAAAAAACTCAAAAGTAAAATTTTGAATCATTAATCCTTCTATCATTTTTCTTGAAAAAAATAAATTGATAAAGATGGTTTTGAATAGAAGTAGAAATAGAAACATAATTTGAACTCAAAATAAAAGATGATAGTATCTTCTTGATTTCTAATATTTTGGGGAAAAACTATTCAATCTAATAATATAAATTATATTTTTAATTTTTTAATTAATGATTTATTTTTGTTTTTTAGGGAGAGCTTGATGTTTGTTGAAGTCAATTTGAATACTCTAAAGTCTTAGTCTTTATAACCAATTAATCGACATCAAACAAATTGACCACACATGAGGTAGTTTATGAATTTGTAATTCATTAATGTCAACATTTTATAGATAAAATTTAAATTATGCTTTATTTTTTTTTTAAATTATGTTATAGGGGGAGATCATTAAATATTTTCAAAATCATGGTATGAGGACAGTGACTGAGAAAATTATGATTATTGATTTTAAATCATGGATACCAATTGTGGTGTATATATTGATATTTCACTATAAGAATACATATAAAAAGAATTATTTATTTAGTTAATTTTTATTTAGTGTCCAAAATAAGACAATGATAATGACAGTGGATATTACAATTGAATTTTTTTGAAATATAACATATTACATCAAAACAAATATCATCCTTAAAGAGGTATTAATAAAGGTAATCACAATTTAATTTAAAATTTTTATTAATATTCTATTTTCTATATTTTCCATGTACTAGAATTTTTTATAAAATTGAATGTATTAAAAATATGAAGTAGATTTTTTTTTGAAATGAATGGGTAGAGTACATGATATTATACTATTTGAAAATATCATGAAGATAAGATTTCCTATTACTTTTTTAATTATGTTTTGATTTCATAGAAATCATGATGATTCGATCATCATGATGTAATGTGTTGTATCACCTTCACATTTTTATTAATGTAATAAAATCACCTATAAGGGGTCAAAACAAATAAAATGAGTTTGTATTGTCATTTAAACTTAGGATAACAATTCTTGGGAAATTTATTATTTATATGAATTATCACCTTGTGAATCTGATGCTCAAATTGCTCAGTATTATCTAATGTACCATCTCATGTTAATGATTCTACTAAAATGAAATATCATCAATTAATGGGTTGAAACCAAGAAAAAAACCTCATATTAACATTAACAAATATGAAAATGATCGTCCATTCATTTGTGATCTGTTGGAATCAATTGAGTATCAATCTGTCACTTGGATTTATCAATATGGTCCAAACCACAATTTAACCTTTGTATTTGATATTTTTAGATATAGTGGTAGTTCCATTTTGTTAAATAATCATTATGTTTTTTTGAATTTTATGGATCGATATCCAATTTTGCGAAACATAAATTTCATGACCAATGAAATTTTCACGTGGAATATTTATATAGAAATTCAGGAACCTGAAGATGATATTTTGAATGTTATATTTATAATTAATTTTAAAAAGATCTTAAGAAATAATACGTCATCATTGGATCTTTATTTGATGTTCTATTTTATAATATGAAACCCCTTTTTGGATTATCGATGTTTTTTTGGGATGCCCAAATTTATATCCACTCATCCAGTGATCCACACATGGGCCTTTCATATTATAAGCACTTATAAAATGTTAGGATCCAACATGATGGATCAATTATGTTGTGTTATTGATCTTGATCACTACAAGATCCATCAGGATTGAAGGAGTTCTTCTCATTCTTAAGTTGATTAGAAGGATTAATCTAGGGATAATTTCATCCTATGCAATCATTCTCAAGACCTAATTAACCATACAAAATAGAAATAACCATATTTTTAAAGAGTTGGAGGGTAGGTTAGAAATATTATTTAGTTTCACAATGAACGATAAATAATATAATAAACCTTATCTTACCTCACGCCATAAAATAATAAAAATAATATTTAATGGAATTCGCAAACTGGATTTAAGATAAATAGTATTTTATCAGATTGCTAATTAATATATATCACCACACACAATATTGGTCAGCTTTTACACCATAGAATTTATCAAATAACTGAATAAATATTTATTTAAATATTTATTCATAAAAAATATTCTATTAAAATATTTTAGAATATAAATATTTTTAAATATTTAATAAATAATATATATAAATATATTATATATCTGTGTAATTTAATAATTTTAATTTGAATACATATTTTCATAATTTATGAGATAATTTATTCCTAATGAAAAGTATTCCTCAGTCTTAATAATAATATTTAGTCTTATAATTAAATATGATTAGTATATAATCAAGATAAATGGAATAACTTAGTGTGTGACTCTCTATGATTCTTTCTCATGATAATTATGTGATAATTCTTAAATTCCAATATTATTATCTAGCAACGGGTCAAGTTACTCAAGAGAAATAATTTAATTTTGTAATTTTGAAAAACACATATGAGTGTTTTTTTGTATCAAAATCAATTTGTCTCATTATCTTATCAAGCTGGTTGCACATTCGTGTCATATGCCTATATTCTTTATTAATTGTTCTTTAACTATCTGAAATAAACTCATCACTACACCATGAACATGGAATTCAATGTGAAAATTCTATTTAAATTAGAGGTTTGAGATATCAAATTCCATAAATGTGTAAGGGAGAAATCATTCCAAGACTAATCTATTAATAACATGTCATTTACGATGCACCCAATGTACCATACTTCCCATTAAGATATGACATCATACTTTTGGTCCATAAATATAAGTTCATGAATCATGAAATCAATTAACAATAATATTAATGTTTATGGACCATTACCCACAATCACATAAAGGAATATCTAGTGACATATAAACATATGGAATTTATATTGTTTGGTATGTTCACATAATCTCCCTTTTTGGAGATTACCATGTGAAAGAATCATGAGATGATGTCTCATACAATTATGAGTACTCACACCTAAAATACAACATAATATATACACCATCATATAATTTTTTCTGACCATGGATCTATGTTTTAGAATACCATCATGACATTTCCTGGTTCTTATCATTAAATGGAACAGGTGGGACCTTATCCACATGACAAACCTAGTTGGAAATTATTACATTTAGGTCATGCAGAGAAATGTAAAATATATACTAATATGTTTTATTTATATATAAATATTCCAATATGGATAAATTTCAAAGTAAAAACAATGGATCTTGAACACCAACTCTATCATTTTCAACACAAATTACATATCTCATATCAAGTTATCAAAACAAGAAGGTGATTTTAGATTGGCCTACAAAACATAAGAAAATGTTACTTGAGTCATTTTCTATTTTTATCAATTAATCATGCAAAAATGTGATAGGGGAATTTCATTATATGATGAAAATGACGATTCAAAATTGTTAAACCATACTAATAAATTACAAATCACTAGTGTAGGGGTCAAAACTGAACAAATGAATTCAAATTAGCTCAAAAAATTAGGAAAATTTCCCTTACAGTCATTTTAGATCTTGTACAATAAAAAATTACAATCCAATTCCCTAATTTATTGATATTATCAAAAGATTAATTTGACCTTAATATTGTTGTTAAATAGTTAGGTCACCTAAAAGGTGTCAAATCCAAGATAACCGGTTCAGATTACCAGGAAAACATACAATGACGAACCAAAAAAAAGTATTTTCTATAAAAACGAACCTTTCATCAATATTATGATATGATTGATTGATATGATATGATGTAACATTTCACCATTATATTTTTATTAAAATTAAATATCACTCATAAAAGGGTTAAAACCAACATGGATATTTTTTTTTTTTGATGTGAAAACATAATACAATGGTCCTTGAATCATTTTGTATCTATAAGAATAAAAAATGCATAAATATGATACTCATATAGTCTTTTATAATGAAAAATATGATTTCATATTGTTGATAAATATTAATTAATGACAAATCTTCTTTTTAGTGGTCATAACCATGAAAAAAATCATGTATTGGAAAGAAAACATAGAAAAATAATATGAGTCCTTTATGAACTGTTTGAATCAACAAAATATCAAGTTGATACCAAAATTAACTGGGATAATCACATCTGTGGTTTCATATTCATATTGTTATTAATGTAAAAAATCACAAAAAAGGGGTCAAAACCTTGAAAATGAGTTTGCATTTCCATGGAAATGTAGGTAAATGATCCATGAGAAATTTTTTATTTATAGGAATATATTACGTGTCAATCTGATACATCGATTTATTTTTATGAACCAAACTACCATTTAACAATTATATTTTTATTAAAATGGAATATCACCCATTAAGAAGTACAAACTCATAAAATGACTTTTGATTGATACAAAATCACTTGAAAAGATCCATAGATCATTTATTACCTATAAGAGTAAATTGAGTATCAATCTAAATCTTGGATTTCTCAGTATAATCCTAATTAAAATTTACCTTTTATTTTTATTAAAATGAAATATCACACATTATGGGGTCAAAACTAACTTGATGAGTTCATATTCGTGTAATAATTTAGGAAAAGGATCATTGAATCATTTTTGATCGATATGAATACATCAAGAATCAATCTGATGGATGTATTTCTATGTAGAATCCCATTTAAAATTACACCATTATATTTTTATTAAAATTTCATTTCAACCATCGAAGCGTCAAAACAAAATAGAAAAAAATTTATTACTGTAAAAGCATAGTAAATTTATCATAGAATCATTTTTTATTTGTAGGAATAAACCATGAATAAATGTAATGTTTGGATTTCTTAGCATGTTTAAAAAACATTTTTTAAATTATTAATACTTATTAACAAATTACAAATCATTTTGAAAATTTTAGATTTTATTGAAAATATTATTTTAAATTCATTGTTAAAACCACATCAATTAATTCTAAAACCTGGGTGAAATTCACTTTTTTGTGTAATCTTGTGTTTATAGGGGAAGAATTGGAATTGATAATAATTAAATGTTTTAATAATATGTTATACATCATGGAAATCATTTGAATAATAATTTTGGAAAATACTTGTTTTTAATCTTGATATATGATTTTTTGATGAATAAATTAATGTTGGTTTAAAACAATGAATTATAAATTGTAATTTTTGAATTTAAATTTACTTTTAAATGATGAATCATATGTTATTGTGTTCTGAAAAAACCAAGGCTAAATATGGATTTTAATAAAATTTCATATTGAATTTTAAATGATAGAACCTAAAATCCATTTATTGAAATGAAATTATAAAAACTGTAATTAATTTATGATGACTTTTTTTAAATCATTGTTTTCATTGTTTTTATTTTATGAATTACAATGATCTCTTAGTATATCAACTTATCATTCTCGAGGAGACCATGGGTGATAATTTGGGTACCATCCTTCTATCCTATCAGCCTCAAAGTACTATAATCCTCCAAATGTGAATTTGTAATAACTCCCAACTATAATCGACCAAACCACCTTTATCAATCGAATGATTGAAAAAATTTCAACCTATAATAGATAAAATCTTCAACCTTCCACACTTGATACAATATATTTTTAAGGAAGTCCATCTACATCCGAGCCTTTACAAATGAGGAACAAACGAAGATGTTCCAATGATGCACCGACTTGACGCAACCCGAGCTCAACTAGTCAAAGATGATAAATCCAAATAATCTTTGAAAGAATTAAAATTAGGAGATGTTATTAGTGATGTGGATTATTAAAAAAATGTAAATAAATATGAGTTACACATATTTTGGGAAAATTTCACCAACTGAGAAATAGATCTACTCAAACAAAGGGGTGCTAAAAATTGACGAAGATCGAGGCCGATGGAAGGTTAGATGATATTTCAATGATCACCTTGTTGGATAGATATATACAAGAGGATCTATAATAAGAATAAAGAAAAAAAATAAGATCCTAGACTGGATACCACTAAACCAGTGCCCCAATCTAGTTTTCTACTAGAAATCAAGCATGCCTCTCTGTATGTTAGAGGTTACCGACTAGAAGTTGGGGTCTAAGGTGGAACTGTGAAGAGACTATACACCCTATATCTATGTTCAAAAACAATACTAAATAACCAAACATCATACACATCAGAGAATGAAGAAGAATAAATAAAATAAAACTAAAACATTCTATATTAAAATGAAATATAATTTTGGCCTAAACCACTATTTCATACATACAACATTGTTAACCCACTTGTACAATCACAAATACAAAATAAATAACATAAAAATAAATAAATCAAGCCATTATTCAAATAATGAGGGTCAAAAAGTGGCCAGAATACCCTAGTACCATTATACCCAATCTGGTACCGACATAAACTGAAGGCAATTCTCGATCACCACGGGTTGGCGACTAGCACATTGCATCATATGAGAAAAAAGTGGTAACGGTTTTTTCAAAATAACAATAGAATAAATAGTTAAAAATAATTATTCTCAAAGAAAAATCCCCAAGGTGATAGTATATGAGATCCAATTGTTATAACCACCTTAAATATTACATCATCGATGTAACAATAAGAAGCAAAATAAAACTCCAAATTCCCAAAGATATCAACACATTAATACCAAAGTGTCAGTATTCTCCAACTCCTCCAAGAGGTGATTTCCCTTTACTAGAACATAACTACATAAAATCTAAATAATCCCAATGGAAAAGGAAGGGAATGATCTAAAATCCATGTAGGGTCTCACCAAGTGTTTCGTAATAATATTTTATAATGAATAAACAGAATCATGCAATTAAATTTTAAATAAAATATTCATAGAGGTACAATTTAATAGTAAAAAAATTATTTTCATATGGAATTATGGAAACATTTTAAATAATGGTATAAGTAAATTTGTTATATAAAATAGTTTATATAAAACAACAATCCTGAGTAGATTAGTTTCACAATCTATGGAATATATAATAAAATTATTGACAATAACAAACATGGTAATCTACCATGTTGTGTGGTGGTTTTACATTATAGGATCACTACAATCACATAACAGTGATCATGGAATGTGTGTACACATTTCCCTTAGGCTCACACCAAATATGACTCATCAATGTTCCATTAAGAATATGATTTTGCTAAAAAATTGTTAGATATTTATCCAAAATCCATTTATAGTGAATTACCATCTTAGAATTTTTCTCCAAAATAACCAACTGACTACCTAGGATTTTATGTGATTAGTCAACCAATAAATAATTATAAATTTATATCAAATCATTTTACAATACAATATCCCCATTTCCAGTTTCAATATAACAATTTGTTTTAAAAAAACAAGATATTTTAATCAAATCAAGCCTTTTTCAAGATAAAACCAATAAATTATTCTTATCAAATATATTTAATTCATATTTCTCAAATATAAATTTCAAAAACCAATTTAAAAAGTTACAACAATTTCAAATCACACTATAATTCCAAATTCCATTAGAATTGCAGGGTTTCCCCAAAAATTCCATACCAAGAAAAAAAATCTAGTTTTCATTAAATTTGGTTTCCATAATTTAATTGAAAAAAATTTCAACAATCAAGTAACTCAATGGTTAACCAATTCTCCAATCATAGACATAAATTCCCACTTTCTCATGAAGATCACATAACACAAAAGTTGCAACATGATTTTTCAACAAAGAATGATGAAAAGATAGATCGCAAAAACAAACCTAGAATCAATATTTGGAACAAATGAGTTTAGATTGGTAAAACACATGATGATTTAAAAAACCCTATAGGGGAAAGAGAGAGATAGAGATAGATCGAACAAGAGAATATTAAAAATCAAAGGGGAATCAACTGAGGTGTCAGGTACATTGATCAACATAGAAAGGGGTTTGGACGAGCCAAAAAATTTATTAAGAGCCTCCAGGACCTTGGATTTAGATTAATCCCTATTTAGGATCATGTGGGTAAAGAAATAGTTATTCGTAATTTCTTTTAATAATTTTTTGAAATAAAAAAACAGTAATTGCATGGTTATCTAGGTAAACCAAATTGGATTTTCAAACTGTGTTACCTAATCTTGTGCCCAAATGATGGGGTTCAAGGTTTCTAATATGTGGGTGCAAGGTTTTTCAAACTATATGCCAACCGTGAATAGTCCCACCATCTAGTTTTAAATCATTTAAACTAGGTGGATGCATGGTTTGGGAAACCTGTGTGCCAATCATGCACACCCCATTATTTTTCAATATTTTCAAATTTACTCTTGGAACCACCCAAGACAAACCCTAAAAATGTGTTATAAAAATAAGGGGATTTTGGGTAATTAAAAATATTAATAGAATGTCACAACCACCCAACCATAGAAACTTTTTTTCCCTATAAAACCTATCATGATTCTTCCATTTCAAAAATATGATTCCACAACTCTCTCATTAGTAGCACTCTCTTCCACATCTCATGCATATTAGAACCATGATTCCATAGAACTCAAACCAAAGGTGTTTTTCTCCCATTAAGAACCTTGGTTTTGAGTTAACTATCCATATTGTAAGATTTTTCATGGATAAATCAAGATCAACCACAAGATAACTCCAACTCAAAATATTAGATGGATCAGAAAGATACTTTCGTAGCTATGAATCATAGAACACGTTTTGTATCGGCATCAACTATATAGGAAGTTATAAATGTTAAGACACTTTCCCCACCATCTCAAAAACCGCCAATGGTCCCACATAATGAAGAGTTACCTTCCTTTACCTCCCAAGTGGTCGATGACCCAACCACATTGATACTTTTAAGAACAAAAGATCACCCAATAAAAATGACAACGGTCTATGATGATGATTAGTATTAGACTTATACCATCACTATTCTGTAAAAATTCATTAATTAATCAACGAAATCTATTATTTCATATCTTGAATGAAAAAATTTCCAGCTAATAAACTTTCATTGATCTTTGACCAACACAAAGAATATTTTCAAAGCTAACACCACATGGACACAAAAGGAGCCATTCTGATTGCAAACTAGTAACTATTGCAATAAAAAACTCAACCAAATCCAAAAGGCTTTCCAAAGATCCTCCAAAATAAAAGATGTAAGGACATATAATATCCTTAATAATCGGTATAACCTTATCTATTTGACCGACCATCTATGAGTGGAATTCCATACTCAAACAAACCTGAGATCCCAGTTCATCCTGGAGGCCTCTGATATATTGAGAATTAAAATGGGGTTGTCTAATATAGAATATTGCAGATGGAACTCCATGTAAACAGACAATCTCTCTCACATAGATATTTTCAAGATCCTCAAAATTGGTTTTTTAATGAATGGGTATAAAGTTTGATGATTTTGTCAGTAGATCAATCACAACTCATATCACATTCTTCTTTATATTGGTTCACAAAAATCCAAAAACAAAGTCCACAATGATATCATCCCACTTCCAAGTAAACACTAGAGGTGGATGAAGAAAACAAAAGGGTCTCTAATTCTTGACCTTGACTTGTTGGAAAGTATAACAATGACAGATAAAATCATCCAATCCCCATCTCATATCTGGACACCAGAATCAAATATGTATATCATAAAACATATTTTTTGGTTTCTAGGTTCAGAACCCAATAATAATTATGTAAATACCACCATCATATATTTTCACACAACAAATGGTAAAAATTAGAAGTTTTAAAAACTATGGATACACTATTTGGAGAATCACTATAAAGACCCAACTCCAGTTTCCTGGAGCTGGTGCATTAATTCATTATATTGTATTTTTTAAATGAAATTCATATCCCAAAGGAACAAATATTTTAGTATAATTTTAATACCAGATACATACATATGTTCAACATTACAAATTGAAAATAAATATAATATAGAAATTCCTTTGACAACATCCATAACTCCTAGGTTATCCACGCATGTCATCCATAATATAAATCTTCATGTACTGGGAAAATGAAACATATGAAGGGGGTGATCTCATATTCTTAGTAAGTGTAAAAAATATAGTGGAATATATCATAAATATAAAAATTACCCAATATGAATAACTAAAAATAAATTCCTATAATAATAAACTTGAACACATTATGGGAGTAATAAGATATGAATAAATAATGACATAATAAGCATTATCATGGGTATTATACCAGTTGAATAGCCTCAAGAACATTCAATTACTAGTTTCATGAGGAGGGAATAAATAATTCCCTACAAAATAACCATACATTCAAGGCCTCATGGTAAGACCATAAATAACTATTTTTTCAAGGCCTCGTTCCAAGACAGAAGTTTGACTCATGAGACCTACTGATGTATCGAGGGTGTATAGTGCGTCCCACCTATCACTTACTAGTTCCAATGAATTACTCATATGAAATTATAAACAATCTATAGAATATCTAGAAGAAACCCACATATATTTATCTTAAGGTATTGAAATTATAAACAATCTCCCTTTAGATACTTTTATTGGAGACATAGACAAATGTACAAAAACCAAGGCTTCTCTAATAAATTAGGTTGAACATTAATTATATTTGTCATAGCTTGAACCTAAGAATATCATTGATTCAATCAGTGATGAAATCTAGGTAATGATTATGTAAGAAGAGATAAATTAGTTTGAAAGAAATAATGTAGGAAAAATTCTTAATAGACCTAAGGATACGACAACTATAGGTACTAAATGGATGTTTAGAAACAAGGCTAATGAAGCTGGAACTATAGTAGGAAAAATTATAGATTAGTTTCACAAGGTTATAGTTATGAATAAGGAATAGACTATTAAGATACCATTGAACCTGTAGCCTAACTTGATTCCATTATAATCCTACTAGGAATATCATATCATATAAAATTTAAACATTATCAAATGTATGTCAAAATATGATTCCTAAATTATTATATAGATGATGATTTTTTTGTTGAACAATTCCCTTGTTTTCAAAATCCCCATTTTCTAAATCATGTTTTCAAATTAAAAATAGATTTATATGGTCTAAAAAATCTAATAGAGAAAGGTATAATAGGCTTACATCTTTTCTAATTTCGAATTTTTTTTCCAAAATTTATAGATAACCATATCTTTTTTACCAAAATAATTTCAATAGATGTTTTAGTTATACAAATATATAAAGATGATATTATCTTTGGTTATTCAAAAAACTTTTAATGTTCTAATTTTGAAAAAATGATTCAAATTTTGTTTGAAATATGTTGAATGGGTGAACATAAATTCGTTCATGGATTTAAAATTTTTCAAAACAAAGAAGGAATTAGTTTTTGTTTAAAGTAAACATACTAATGATAGTTAAAAACATTTTGGACTGTATAGCACGAAAAGTAGTGACACTGCCATGAGTACCACATGTATGATGGATTTTGAAAGGGCTGGGAAACAAGTAGGTCAAAACAATTATAGAGGTACGATTGGATGTATTATATACATGAATGCCACCTGACCTGAAATTATGTTTAGTGAGTGTATGTGTACTCATTTTCAAGAAAACCTAGTAGAGTAACACCTAATTTCTATTAAATTTATTTTTAAATACCTTAAATATTCTACCAATATATGACTATTTTTTCCAACAAAAGAAGAATTTTATTAAGTTAGTTGTTGTGATTAAAATTTCAGTGGATGTAAGTTAGACAGAGAAAGAACCTTTAGATTATTCCTGTTTTTGGTTATGTCCCAAGTATCTTGGAATAGTAAGAAGAAAAACATTGTTTCATTATCTACTATTGAAGTTGAATACATAGATTTTGGTAGTTATTGTGATCAAATTTTTTATATGAAACTATATTACTAGGTTATGGATATTGATTCTAGAATATCCCTATAAATTCTGAAAATAAATTTCTATTGACATTTCTAAAAATTCATTGTTTCATTCTGGAACAAAACATATTAATGTATGAGAGCACTTTTTTAAGATATCATTATCAAAAACGTTATATATTTCTTGAATACATTCCCATAGATCATTGACTTTCTAATATTGTTACTAAGCCTTTGAATTCATAGATAATGAGTTACATAAAATGTGAATTAGGGATGATGAATCTTAATTGTGTAAAACTCCATTAATGCCTCATTGTTTATTTCTCACCATTGAAGACTCGTTGTAGAAGACTCAGCATTGTTGTCTCGCTATTAAAGACTCACAATTATTTATTCATTGTTGATGTATCACTATTGGAGACTCACTATTTTTATCACTATTGAGTGTCTCACTATTGATTTTTCACAGCATTATAAATTTATCTCTCTTAATTATTAATTATTATTATTATTAAATTCATTTTATGATATGTTTTGTATATTTGATTTAAGAATTTGTAAATGATAAAATAGGAAATTGTCTAATTTCATCAGGCCTCTCAACCCTCAAACCCTTCTTCAAACCACCTTTTATAGCTTTATGCCTTCCCTATGTTACCTTTGAACACTCCAAAAAATTTTAGACTTGTTAAAATAAAGAGACCATATAAATCATTTCCAGACAAAATTTGATATACAAATAAGAATAAGAGTCTGAAAGATTAAGGAAACATTGAATCCTGAAATTTCCGATTATGTTGTTAAACTAAAAAAGGAGATATCTAGGGAATGGATTATATAAAGTAAGTCCCTTGTGTTATGAGTGTTGTAATATTAGGTATATCTAGAGTGGTTTTTGAATAATAAGCAACCCTTGAATCCAAATCTAGTATCACGGTTCTATAAATATGTTGAGTTTTTTTTCCAAAGGATATTATTTTGTGATAGGAACCAGAATAAAAGGAAACATATGTGTCAAATTATTGATTCTTTGGTAATATTGTTTAAGAGTACCCATGAGATTGACTATGAGGACCATTAGGGAAGTTCCCCTCATACAAGTGACTTTATATTATTTTAAAATGCTCTAATAGATGTCACTATAAATGGAACTTATAGAAGACCTATTTCTTCTAAGATAGATGGTGAAACTAGGATAATGTTTATGTTTATTATACATTTTATATTACTGATAAAAGGGGATTTTATTCACATTGAAATATTAGGATGCATATTTTTTGAACCTCATGAAGAAAGGATATAAAATATATATTAGAAAATACTTAATTCCTCATATGTTTCATATAATTATCCCCACATAAAGATTTACTTCTCCATTTTATTCAATATTGATTCCCATTATTTTAAAATCTAAATTATTACTGGAATAAAATGTAGAGTATGTTGTAGATTGGGGAATATTTTTCATTACCATGGTTATATGAAAAATCATGATGATAAGTTGTAATACATGTAAGAAATAATGGGTAGAGGATATTGAAAATATTTATCATAATTTCCACCATAGTGATCTATATAAAAAGACTAATGAATATTGTTGATACTCGTTTGAAACTAAATGATGTAATGGAAGATTCAGATGAAGAAGTAGAGGTTTTTTCCTCTAGAACTAAAGATGAAAATCTATCTGAATGTGAAAGAAGTAATTTAAATATTCCTAAAGAGCCTAAAGAACATTATCATGAATCTATGGGACCTTCAAAGCCTCTCCAATATTGGGAATATATTCTCAATGATTATGATAATGAATAAACTACAGTGGAAATCATTGATTTTAAAGTGGGTCTAAAACCCTAGAGACTATTGTAGAAAAACGATGATGAAGTTCCAAAAGTTCGTAATGAAAATACAAAATAATTTGATTGTGATGATGAATATGATAATGATGATATTGAACAATAAAAAAAATGATTATTATAGAGAAAAATAATATCATAAAAATGAAGGAAATAAGGAAGATAAATAAACTGATAGTTATAGATTTGATCATTCAAATCATGATGGAGCTGATGGAATGGATGCTACTCTACCTGCCATAGCTAATGATGAATCATTTGATCAGCCAAAGAAATATGTGGTCGAAATTTAATACCTCAAAATATGGGTGACACAATAAGTAGAAATGATGATATCCAATTTATAGGATTAGTTTATGATCAAATAGTATAATCTATTGAGTGGGATGAAAATCATATATTGGAAAGAGTTGAAGTACCCTACCCTTTTGATATAGCTTCATTGGATGAATGGTACAAGTACCCCTGTTATTTCAGTTTTTTTGGGTTTTCTATTTTTTAATTACCCTAAAAAATCATTAATTAAGGGAATAGACTTTTCAAAAGAGTTTTGGTTTAAACCAATATATTTTATAGCATCTACCCTAACCACTACTCAGATACCCTCAAATTATGTAAGTTATGATAACATGAAATATTTTGGATAGAAACTATTTTCTGGACTTGGAGATCATTTGAGATCACATCCTTCCCTTGAAACGTATCTTAGTCAAAAAGATACCCCACTACGTCTGGAGAAATTTCATGGGAAAATTAAACCCCATATACTTCATGAATTTATGTAATTAATAATTGAAAATAAGAGGATGAGTGCTGAACTTAAAACTCATAAATATTTTAATATAGAAATGATATTTCAATATAATTTTTTTGGATGGTATCCTAAAATGACTTGGAGATACATTTTATATGTTTTCTTTATATGATACACCTCCTTATCTAGTGTTTGACCTTGAATAGTTCAAATTAGAAGTCAGATATGAGATAATGGGTGCATCAAACTCTTCTACTTCTCCTCTATCTGAATCTTGTAATGTTGATTTTATTAGATCAGTTGTCACAGAACAATTGTAGTCTATGATAGGTGGTACAGATGAAGAGATATTAACCAAAATCTGGAAATTGGTGATCTTATACATTCCATGTTTTGGATTTTTTATAAATATGTCAACCCTTCTCAAGAATATATTTCCATGAAATTAGACTTCTAATTTAAATTAATGTCCACCAAACATCATTTGACTAGTCATTTTATGTTTTTTTTTTGAAAATATGGGGATTCCACCAGTCACTCAAGCCATTGAGGAGATAGTTATGAAGCTTAAAGAACAACCATATGCCCTTAAATACTTTATTGAAAATAAGGATGATTTTAATAAGGCTATAGAAAAAATAGGATAGAATATTATCGATTTTACCAACCTATTTAAGTTGTATCAAAATGTTAATACAAAAGCAGCAGTAGCTCTAGATTCCTTTTTCATTCTGTCAACCTCTTATGGACTCATTGGTGGACCTGTGTACCCTTATCGTCATACACAACATTATTCTTCCATTTTCAACAACCCTTTTTGCACCATTACCTCCTAGAGTTACAAATTTTCCCATGACTCATATTGAGGCACTTAGGCAGACATGCACTTCTGACGAGTCATTTATAGAGAGTTATCTTACTCTTATATATCGACTTCTTCTAAGATTCCGACATCTATCCCCATGCCTTCAACATCTTCTCCCAACAATTATAATAAAAGGAAATAACTTATTGATCATACCACTATGAATCCCTGACATTAGGCGTTTTTTTCATGGGGATGTAATTGGATCATTTTGTTAATATATCTATTCCATATGGCCTCTATATTATGATTTTAATCTGTTTTAACTGTTTTTATAATCCCAAAATGGGAAGAATATAATTACGGAATTTAACCATATTTCATATTTATATATCCTTTTTTGTTTATATTTCTCTGTACCATAATATTTGATAAAATTCAAGATTATAATTTGTACAATAAATAACATTGATTATTTTTTTATCTTCTTGGTTCTACCATATTTTGTGTAAATTAATTAATATTAATTCTATGATTTGTGATCATCAAAAAGGGCAATAATTTTGACAACTCCTATTTTTAATAATCACAAATCATACTTAATTATGTTTCTAATGAGTTTACTATGTTATTTTATCATTTTTCATTATAAAAAATGATTATAAGAATTAATTAAGTATGAGTCACCATAGCCTGAATTTCTAGTAAAAAAGAATCAATAATATCTTGTCTAACTACGAAGGATAAATTTCCATTATCAAGGATCACTGGTCTCGATTCTCCATTACTGAGTGATCTCTCCATGGAGTCACTATTACAATAAATATTACAAAATGCACTATGTATGACTCGCTGTTCCCGATTCACCATTCCTAAATCACCATTCAAAATACAACAACATATATACACTACCATGAATAATTAACCACCAGATTTAATTCATCATTGAATAAACATACAACTAGTGAGAGAACTCCAGAGAGTCACTACTCAAAATAATCTCTTCTACCTTTCCTTTAACTTTTTAAATTAAATATTTCAAATGGTCAAAATTTTAAAATTTTATAAAAAATATTAAATTAATGAACTTTTTTATAGAAAATTTTAATCAAATTTAGGATTTAGTACATGTTATGAGGTACCAAGACACAATAAAGAACATTCTCTATGTAGGTTCTAGTATATAAAGATGCAATCTCAATCAAAAAGTACATCTATACACGCATCTTAAAAGACAAGAACTCATATGACATAACAAGTGTGACAACCCGAAAAGCTATATTTTGAATGTGTTGGAGCTTTTAAATCAAGAATTAATATGACACATAAAGAAGAAATTTTTTTTCACATTATAATTCAGTAGCACTCATGGTACTCTATATTATGAAAAATTTCTTAAATACTAATCCAGATTCATTTCATGCTACCATCATGGAGTCAAGAAGCTTTAACATATATCCCACAAAGCAACATTATCTCTTATAAACTTTTATATAATCTATTTTTGTATTTTATTTACATTATGAGTAGTGTGGTATTTTCTCTATATGTTTAACACACACAAACTCGTATGTAAAACTGGAAGATACACTGATATCTTTACAACTTATTTTTTACACCTTATATTTTAATGGATAATAGGGGTAGAGGTCCATGTGTGGATTCTCACTCTTTGAAATCCCATGAAAACAATGGAAGATTTCATTATGACCTAGATTACACTATATGTGCTGTTGTAGACCTCGATCTAGGGTTTGAGACAAATTTATTTCTATATAAACTACGTGGTGAATGGTGATCACCATGTGATGATTTATAAGTCTCTACCTGAGATTGATCCACTTTTTATTATTTATGTTATGCATTTAATGTTTTATTTTCATTTCTCAATATATTTACATCTGAAAACATTTATTTCACTTTTATTGTTAATCATAGATAGTGTTTATATTAAAATTTTATTTAGTAAATTGTTTTAAAAATAAAAAATAGTATTTCATTTTTTTCATGCTGATAAAAAATCACTCTTTTAGAAATCTTTTAAATGATCAAACCTTTTATAAATGTTCTAATTTGGTTAAATTGCCTGTATTTTATTCATAATAGGGGCATTTGTTTTAAATACTTTTTAAATTGTAATTTACATCAAGAAATCAATTCACTCCCCCCCTCTTGAGTCTTCTCTCTAACTAATAAGGATTATCTACCCAAATTATCTTCCCATTGACATAATGTTGGTATCCCACAAAGACACACCCCATGGTCCTATGATTTAGTTTATCAATCCTTCTATGATCATAGGTAGTAAAAAATTCTAATATGTATAATATAGGGGTGAACCAATCTCTGTCACATTAGGGGTTTTGAAACTAATGGAACTGGAGGAGAGCCCATTTATCAGATAGATAGTATTATCTGTAGATTATACCAAAAAGGAATTAGGATGACCAAAATATGTGATCATTCCTCACACTCTTTCTTAGATAGTCTTATTCTTCTTCTATTTTAGGTCATTCTGTTGTGGGGTATTCACAATAGTTATATGTCTAAGAATACCTTCATAACAACAATAGTCATTATAATCATTAGTCAAATATTATAGACCATTATCAATCCTAATGGGTTTATGTTTGTTATTTGTTTCACTTTTAACAGTAGACATTCAAATTTTTCAAAGTTTTAAAGGGTTAATTTTTATGATTGAGTATTTCAATCCACACATTCTATCAATATTCATCTATAAATGACATATTGTAGTTCCCCAAACTATTTAAAGTTGTTCTATAAGTACCAGAAATACTAAATTTCATATTCTTCATGGGATTTATATTTATATGTATATGTCTCAAAACTAGAATGTTTGGACTTACTACGAACATATTATTAACAAAAGGGAAGATTGCCTGAGGTTACATCATTTAACATTATTATTTCCTTAGTTCATTCATCCATTCTATGATAATATTCCATGATCACCTATTCCATAACATTGTGTTATCTATTATGGGGGAAAGTGTTTTATTTAGTTTTTTTTATGATTCCAACCATATAAGACATATATATCATTGGTGAGGGTTCCTCTCAAAATATTAAGTGACACATTAGAGATATTAACGACCCAAACATTAGACATCAATGAACACCAATTTTGATCAGAGAGGCCTAGAGAAATATTATCATTATTCAAATTAGAAACAAACCTAACCTCCTATAAAGATTTCACTAAATTATCATTAAATTATAGGGAGATAAGTCTTATACACATGATTCTATATCTCTTATTATTTCCTAGGTGATCCTCACCACTCTCAATATCTTTTAGACCTGTGAATTAATCATGTTTGCGATATAAAAAACCATGAATCTAGGACATATTCAGAACACACTGAATCATTGAATACATTTAAATCATTAGAAGTTTATATATATTTATCAACTAAAAACAAATGGGTTTCTATATAATTCTCAACTAAAAACAAATTGTCATTATTATTAGTGTTGTTATTGTAATTTTTCCATTAAAGGAAATTGATTATAATTTGACTAGTTTTTTCAATGGAAACATTTTATTTGATTACCCCAAGACAATGATCGCATCCTTAATATTCACTTACATCTCTTATTCCCTCTCTGATATACGTAGCTCATACAATAAGCCCCTCATATTCATTCTTATCAGATAAAGGATTCTTCTTTTGAATAAATTCAAACAATAAGTAAGATTTAACTTCTTATCGGTTTAAGAACCCTAATCATGCATCATTGAATATTTAAATGAATTATAAGATTCAAATAAAGAGGTCAACAATATGATAGTAAAATCCACCTCTCCGGATATAACTTCTACATTAGAAAAATAAATAACTATTTTATTTAAATCATATACTTGAGTCCTTCATATAGTTCCAAGATGCAAATTTTTTTATAAAATCTCATCTTCTTTTGTATCCATATTACTATGGTTTTTTTTCAACATATAGAGTTTCATTCAAAGACCATATTTTTTTATATTTGGATTCATAATCTAACTTTTGAAGTTACTTATCAACTAAAAAATATAATTATACAACATGCCTTCCTACGAACATCATAAGGGACATCAAAATTATTAGTAGTAGGTATTCCATCATTGTAATGGGTACAAACATTCTTTTTAGGACTTCATAGGGCATCAATGTGTTTCCAATGGGCCAAAAATGAATTTATTTTTATCCACCATATAATAAAATAATTATAGGCTCCATGAATTTATATTTCCACTTTAATTCATCTCATTATTCTATATTGGGTTTCTATAATTCCAATTATTTGGGGATATATTGATGTGTTAGTCTCTATATTCTAACCAAGAATCTACTAATATATCTATTTGGTTAACCATTTTTTAAGGAAATTTCACAAATAGGAAAAATAAAAGTAATAAGGAAGATAAAAGATTAATGAATTGTGGGGAAAAATAAATAACACAGATATATAACATACTATGGTACATTATAGTCCTATTTTCATGATTGAAAACCCACCAAAAGATATTTCTTACTAAATAAAAATGGGAAATTATAAGACAAAAAATGAGTAATGGACTAGTGAAACAATTTTAGGATCAGATATATATAGAATGCATGATCGTGATGAAATTTGACATGAATAACTAGAAATTTACTTCTTAGAATAAATCACACTATGAAAATCAATAAAATAATACAACATCATACATGAATCAAGAAATAAAAACAATAAAGTAGAATAAACTTCATACAGTGCAAGGTTCTAAAAATAAAACCTAGTAGAATCTCAAATGGTGATAAAGATATTGATGTCTTCCTTCACGTGAGGATGTATCGTGATGAATGAAAAGAATCTTGTCAAATTTTTCATGTTAATGTTACAAATTAATTTTTTTTGTTTTTGATTTGTTTCTATCATGAATAATATTCTATTTCTTCTTATATTGTGCTTGTTTTATTATTATTTTTCATAGAAATAAACATGGCATCTTATGGGTTGTTTTTGGTGGCCCTTACATGTTTTGATTTTACCCTTCCATGATTTCATGTTTTCCTTAATAGCATTTATTTTTAAAGGATAACCCTTATGTAAGTGGGTTTTTACCCATACGAGATCTTTGAGTTATAGTGGCTACCATTACATATTGGTTGTTTTCCCCCTACGTAGTGTCTGTTCTATATTAGTTAGCTTTACATGGGGGATGAGGTACTAGTATTCAATATTGGGATAAACCTTATGTGAAGTGGGTAGCCATCATGTTACCCTACCATATCCTATAGAATGGAACATGATACCCTTACTAAAGCATTATGGAACCTTTACATGAGGATTGTGTGACCCTTTTGTAGTGGGTGATAACCCTTACATAGAACCATCCTACCATTATGTAGCAGTTGATCATCCCTTAAACAATGGTGAATTGACCCTTTAAACTCATGAGGTCAAACATTAATTGGATATTCTTATGAATACCTTTACATATTGTAGTTATTCAGTAATTTTTTTCAATTACTTATTTTATAATATCCTCAACTGAAAAAGTTTCTAAATGATATTTAAGGTTTTTTGAGGTATGTATTCCTTCAGTTTTATGTTCTTGAGATCACAGATTTTTCAAAGAGAGGAAATATTAAAATCTAATAGAGGTGAATCCTTGGGATATTATGATAGGGTAAGGAGATGATCCAGAGTGAGTGGGAATCATTCAAGGCCTTCTTCACGATGAAACATGCAATTAACTCTGGGGAGATTGTTATAGTGATGATATCATTATTGTGAATGTTTTTAAGAGGAGGAGAGTGGTTTCTATATTTTTAGAAACGTTTATTGGTGAGTTTCAACCCTTGTTATGGTGTCTTAACCTTGTTTCTTTTTCATGTATACTATTTTCTAATCATGTGTTGTTTTTTCCTCTTTTATTATTTTAAGCCTAAGTTTTATTTTCATATTTCTCTTTGTTATGTTTTCATCATTGTTTATTCCATTTTCCTATATCCCTATTTGAAAGATAATATTTTTTTTAATTTTTTGTATTACATTTGTGGCCACCTTGTTCATAGATTTCCTACTCCAATTTTCACGCCCAAATTCCCTTTTCCCCATTGCTACTCCAACTTCCCCCCTCTCACATCCTCGAATCACCTTACTATACACCTTCCCATAATCTATACATCCACATATCCCACCTACCAACCATTTTAACAAATTACTCCTCTTAAATACTATCACTTCTTTAACCTCCAACTCTACCCAAGCCCCTCCTCCCTCTCATAGTTCTCCTCACCTCTACCTCCCCCTCATATCCTCCCCCATTTCTTATATCTCCACCTACACCTCCTTCTCCTTACCCCCAATCCCCCATCTAACTCTCCACGACCTTCTCCTAACCCCCTCTATCACTTCTTCCTCTCATCCTCCCCACTCCCCTCCTTACCATCAACTCTGACTCCCTACCACGCTTCTTCGCATCCTCCTCTACCTCTACTCATTTCCCCCCACCTCCACAATTCATCTCCTAACATGATATCCTTAACTCCACCTCCACCCTTTATATACATAATTTCCACCAATAAAACATTATTTTCATCCATGGTTTCATTTTTTGTTATCTTTTTTCATCTAGGGTTCCTTTTATTTTCCCATTCCCTATAATCATATAACAACAAACTTCTTTTCTTATTCAACTCTTTGTATCACAATATCCTCTAATTTAATTTCACTAGCTAATGTCTATAATATATTATCCTCAAACCACTACCTCCACAAAGAACCATAAAACCTTGTTTTTGTGTTGTGGACACCATGGGTTTCACATAACCCCTAATATCCTCATACATTATCCAAAAAACCACCTACTATATCAACTTCTAAAATGGGTATGATTTTTGTTCATTTACAATTCATATAGATTACTATTGATTCTACAATATGGATTTGTATTTTTTATATTTTTTTCAACAATATTCTTCTTAGTTTTTCATATCTAATTTTTATTTCTTTTTTAAGATGATTTTGTAAAAATCATGTGAGTAGATTATTATTCCATGAGTTTGATAAGAGTTTCATAGAAAACCATGAGTACCCATGATTAAATATAAATATTTTAATAAGTTTCAATATAATTTTATCATGATATATTCATTATTGGTATTATATATTTACCAATATTTTGTTCTATTTATATTCCCAATTGACCTTATATATGCACCAGGCTAGGTACTTAGATGAGGTTACCTTCATCATCATGTTTGACCTTATATTTTTTTCTTCCAAAAATTATTATATTGTTTTACAATCTTATCTGTCAAACACATTTTTCATTTACTTAAAAACTTCACCATATCTTTTATTAGTTATTTCTACAACCAATGGTTTTGGAAATTTTTTTTCCATCCTCATGCATAAAATTCATGGAACCAATTTCTTCAAAATTTCTATACTTCTATTTCAATATATATTTGTTATACCTATTATTCTCAATCGCACTAGTATTATATCAATGTTACCTAATTTCCAGATTATCTTAAATATTTTGATGCCTTCCTAATGTAAACAGTATTATATTTAATTACTAAATTTATTATTTGTAAATTGTGTATTTTTCTTACTTATTTAATTAAAATGTACATTCATTTTTCATATTTTTTAAATATTCATTTCAATAATATTATATTCACAAAACATTTATCAGTCTAAAAATTTCAATGTCATTCAAAACTGTATATATAAATTTGAATGACTTTCTGGACTATTTCTAATCATTTATTTCCATTAATTATGTTGATTATGATGTTACATATATTATTTGGTTTTTATATTTATATTATTTCATTAATTACTCCTCATTTACCCTCATAAGATTCTTGCATCATTCCTCACAATGAGTGATCTATTTTTTAAGATATTTTCTTCTTTATTATCGCATGCTGGTTTTATATTATAATTAATAAATTTTATTTTTAGACCTGGTCAAGTCTAGCATAATCTATTGTAATGGAAACATTGTTGGGTCAGCATTTTTATCCATTTTAATAAAAAAAATTAATAATCCAGTTTTTTTTACAATAGAATATTCAAGAAAAATTATAATTTCTTTTTTTCAATTTTTTTAATCCATGAAGGACCTTCCTTTCAACTGAAAATCAAAATAAATTGGGCATGATACAAGGTTGGTTATTTCATATATATGATGAGGGACTGTTACATTATAAAATTGTTTTCTATTATTTAGTAAAAAAATTACCACCATGGTGTTGTATATTTTGATGATTTTACTGTTAGAACTATAATGTAGAAACTAGGTTTTTCAATTTGGATTTCATAGATTATAGGTGATAAATCAATTTTAAATGAACATTTTTATGAAAATTTGTTATAATTTATTTATAGTTCAGCTTTGTTATTTATAAATTAGAATATCTATTTTATATGTAACCATCTAAATAAAAATTACATAAGTGGAAGTACTTTTATTAGTCTACCCAATAAAATGTGAAAAACATTTTGATTACTACTAGAAAAAGATCCACAAAATATCAAACAATAACATACATACCTACTCAAATCCCAATGGTGTGCTTTTTAGTCAACTTCATTATCATTATACTGTAAAACTTTACTACACAAATGACTTCCTATCACATTCATTATGGAGGGGAATCAGTTGTATAGGAATGGGGTACCATGGTGTCTACTACAATGATGAATCAACCATAGGAATTGTGAGTTGTTGGCTCTACCATCATCTGATGCTTCTTTATCTAGATCATTGAAGGTGAAATATTTATTGGTGAAGGTTACATACTTGATACGATATTACAATCATTATAATCATTTATTCCATAGATATATCCACAAATCATGTATTGTAGTGTCGCACAAATTTTATTTTGAGGTGTGTAATAATTTTTATATCCTTTATAATATTAGGGGTGCGTTGTTTCATAGAATTTTATCACTATTAGAGACTTTTATGACTGAAATAAAAATTAATGTTATGATAAATTAAGTAGTACCATTGTGGACACCATGCAATAAAGATTGAGATGAAACTAAACCCATTTTATATTTTTGGATCTGTCTAATCATGATAATGATGCATGACTTATTTTATCAGTGGGGTTGGTGTTTGTGGTTTTCAATTAGTGATTTTAGGGAATGGTTATAAGTTTACATAATTTCCAAGTTAGTGGTATAAATTTGATCTGTAAACTCAATCTCATTATGATTCCATATATCCAACTAGGATATCACCCAGTCAATATAGAATGACATTGGTCTAAATAGATGGTTAAAGATGAAGTCATTCCTTCACACCCAAATAATCCAAGCCACTATAAATAGTGAATCCACCATCTCCATGGGAATATATGATGAAAACTTTACCAAAAATGATGTAATCATGGGAACTATGAACATCATGTGATCAGTATTAGAATCCCATTCTTATTATTTGGATCAAGCCCCAGAGTAAGAAATAATTCCATCCGATAGATACTCTGATGCTACCTTGTATATGGGAAAAATATTAACATCATATTAATTATATAACATAATGAAATCAATTTAAGTAAGTATGCAAGCACATATTTTCCCCTAGAAATATCATACATTTAGTGGAAACCCCATATGCCATAGAATATTTCAGAACACCTCATCCTTCAGGCTTTATGACCCCAATGTTATCAAATACCCTGATTTAACTGAGTAAATTCATGAGAATTATGTTCTATAGTAAATCCTATCTTGATCCATATCCTTTATATAGGGGATGCTCAAAATTATTTTTTCTATCATGCACATTTAAATAGTCATCCTATTTTTTGATATGCTAGTTCTTATATGCATTATAAAATAATTAGAAAATTGTGACATCTTCCCAAAAAGGGATCACTAGTGAGTTCTCCTTCACCCCATCCCCATCAGCCATCCATGGGTTATTATATGTTGTTAATGTTTCACCATCTATGATTCTATAGTAACGGACATCACAATGAATCTCATGTGTCCATGATAGGTTTCTTCAAAAAAAGTTGGGGCAGCACCAAAAATCAATCTACAAAAATCTGATTAAGGAAAATATATTCCCTTGAGAATATATGAACATAATAAATCAATTTGTTGCAAGAGACTCCTACCTTAATTTTCTAGAAGAGCATCATTGAGGCATCAAAAATCCCAAAAACCTTTCCCCCTCAAGATTTTAGTTGGCAATGTTTGTCCTAGGCTAAAGAATGCATTTACTTTCTTCTTCATTAAGGCCCCACCAAATTTTGGTGAGTTTGGAGTGTATTTGATCATAAAAATAGAGGGAGATTAAATAATGACCTAACATTGGTCATGATAATCTTTTACAAAACATTGATAAGAGTTTCCTTACCTATTTTAGAGATCCTCTTAAATTTCTATCTCTTGATTTTTTCCACTTTGTCCTTGATTCTTTAAAAATCCTCTATGTTATTGAGTCCAAACAATCATGGGAAGCCTAGGGTATTTATTATGTTTTACAAAAGACTAAATTACTCATGTTCTATTAAGTTAATTACTCATACTCATAGGGACTCCCGATTTGAATTACACTTCTGATTTAGCATGGTTGAAAAATGAACCAAATTCTCTCTCATACATGCAGATCAAGTGAAAAATAGAGTTTCATTATCCTATGGTATCCCTTCATAAAATAAATCAATCATTTTACTAAAAAATGGAATGACAAATGGGTGGAAATAATTTTCAAACCATTACCCCATGAAAAATATTGTCTTTTTCTACCACTAAAATAACATTATAAAAGACATCAACTACAAAAATAAAATGGAAAGGCGAAAGGGAGTCCCATAAGGAAGACCCATATTAGAAGAAATGCTAAGTAATGGGGTATCATTTATTTTTCTCACAAAATATTTAGAAAAGACACATTGCATGACATCCTCCAACAATTTAGGTAAGAATCCAATTCTACTAATAAAAACCCAAATAAAGGGCCACTTAACCCTATCATAGGCTTTTTTTTCATATCAATATTACAAGCCACAGTACCTATTTTTGAAATATTGTGTTTTCATATAGTGAAAAACTCAATGGGTTCTAATATAATTATCATACATAAGTATCATGGGAATGAAAGAACTTTGATATTCAAAAATAATGGAAAGAAAAAAACTAGAATAGATTGTTAACCAAAATCATTGAGAAAATTCTTAAATAACATTTCATAAACTAATGGGTCTAAAATATAAGACGATAAAGGTTTTTTTAACCCTGTGGATAATGATAATTATTTATCATTTAGCGCACACATGTTATATTGACCCTCCCATATATCTTTTGTGGTGCCCATGATCTCATGGCTGAAAATGTGACATAATTTTTTTTTAAATTAAATCATGGAACCCATCCATTTGTTGCGCTTGGTTGGGGTGAATATTTTTTAGTACAATAAATATTTTATCCTTAGTGAATTCATGTGTACGATGGGTCAGTGTATCTATAATAACTAGTTTAAAATAAGTTTCAATGCAAGAAGAAATAATGGATTCCCATTCCTCAAAAAAACCTGATAAAAAGATGATATATGATCATGGATCCCCCTATCAATAGAAACTATTATACCTTTATAATTTTTAATATAGGAGAAAGTGTTCTTACACCACCGTAAAGAGGAATTCTAATGGAAGTATAAGTTGTTAGAGTTACTGTCCTTGATATGGGATTCAATTTCATGTAAGGACCAACATATTTCCGTAATTTTAAGCAATGACAACTCTTCCACATCAAAGGATGCTATATAATGAATAACTATATTAGAGGGGGAAGATAATATAGATCATTATGATTCCTTTCAATAGATAAACAATGATAATATTGTTTTTATTACTTGAAATTTCTCCAATGTTTTAAATTTTTTGTCGCATGATCTATATTTCATCCCATATCTGGATCCTCTATATTCTAACATGAACAAATCACATCTGCCCATTCCTTAAACATAGATAAGAAGCATTAAAATCTGAAAATTCACTCAATTCATGGATTTTATTATGAGAATATTTTATGAGGATATGTAATTGGTCTAAAGTGGTAGATGAAATGTTAACAACCATGATGAATCTAAATGTGTTAATCCATTCACTCGATCCTGAGAATATATCAATCCTATATGAAATACTAGTATTTTCAGAGGTCCCATGAATCTGTGTCTGAATGCTTCTTGAGTAACCCGTATCAATAATTTTCACTATAAAAGTATCCAACTAAAACATCATCATCGATTCAAAGGGCATGTCCCCACCCCCCTTTCTTCTAAAGTTGGAACAAACTTTCATCAAAGACCCCATTAACATAGAAAGGTCTAAGAAAACTATATCATATGGTCTTGAGTGGCTTCTAATACATCCATTTATCCTTCTAGGATAAGAACCCCTAAAATACAATGAAACTAGAGACCAAAATTATTTTTGGTTAATGGGGGAAACAATGTGGTTATTAGAGAAGGATTTAACCATTACATCCAAACCCTCCCTCTAAAGATGAAATATTCCCCCAAATGGCCTTGTTGAGAGATGGGGAAACTCTTATGGAAGCCTATTTTTTTATCAATAGAATTTTTTTCTAATAGTGTAATATGGGTTTAGATAAGAAAACTATATTTAGGTAAATTTTATTGCATTGGGGGCGGAGAATCTATACTGAGCATGGGCTTCCATGCCTATAACAGTTCAAGCATAAGTTTTTCATTGATATATATAGGGATGGATCAAACTAGACTCTGCCTTTGAGTATTCAATTTAGGTTCCTTCTCCCACAACTTTATATCTCTTAGATAATATCTCTTTAACTAGTGGACAATCAATGAATATTTTGGAACCAGAGGTTTCCATAGTGCTCTAATCAATATTTGTCTCCATGTTTGCTTTCTGTCTCGAATACAATTTTTAGGCACGACAAATGGATATTTGATAGGATCATCTTCTAAAGGATAGGAATGTATGGGTTCCTTCAGTAACTGGGGAAATTTTTATATTGTGGGTCTTAGTAGAAATTTTTTGTTATTTGTTGATTTATTTTTTCCCTCCAATGTTGTATGGTTATTATCAGTGAAACTGTCCCTCACCACTAGGGCCTTAACCAAAGTTTCATAAGGATTTCTAGACTCATGTGATATTTTTTTGGTGGATTTATTCTCCATTATTCTTGTGTAAATGCACATTGATCTTTAATAAAGATTAACAGACCCAACATGATGATTTTATTTGTATATGGATCAGCTTGTGCACTTAGTGCCTTCAAAAGCCTATCTCTATCCATTTTTTCTTTTTTTTCTAGAATAAATGATGTCATAATCTTCTTTCACAAAAAATATATCCATACTAAAAAAAATTATCTTCTCCCCCATCCATTGACTTAGAACCACATTCATTCTCAATTAACACCCTGAACCCATAGAAGAAGTGAATGATTTTTAGTTTTTCAAATGCAAATGAGATCCAAATATTTGAGTTATACAAATAGAGGAATAGAAAATTAATATATATCTATGAAACATATATTATAACCCTAATCCAAATATTTAACCCCCAATGAATAGGGTTTAATCGATCCTATTCCACAAATTCTCTGATTTGGCCCCTGATTTTATGCATAATATGCACTGATATTCCACAAAATGGAATTCCATTAAGTCAAATCCAATGTGGGTTTTAGAAACAGAGGCATTCTGTATATCACCACCATTTCATAAATACATCATTAAAATAAGGTAGAAATCAAAATATCATAGTCTCCCTTTAAGAACCTTTTACATTCCCATTGCATTGATAAATTCAGAGACGATGAGGCCCACATCTATTTTTTATATGGACCCTCCATCATCTAAATGCAACAAATTTTTTACTGTATTTTTTAGGGAATTTTAATTAAATGGTTTATTTATTATCACTTATCTGATGACGAGAAGATTCATTCAGAGAAATAGAAAATCATTCAAGTAGTTTTTTTCAACTATAACCAATTTTTCCTACTATGTAAGCATTATAATATTTCAATGATTTATCTGGTTAAATTTTTTTTATGTCTCATGCAAAAGAAAAAAAGGGAATCATCTGAGAGGGGTCATAATTGTCCCCTGATCCTCATCACGCATACATAGCACCACTATTCCTAGGAACCCATAGGATTGGCCTAACCATATAAAGTCCCTGGAAACACTCTCAATGACCTAAGATACTTTATTTGCATCTTATCAAATTCCAATCAACAGTAACCATATAATCACGATTCAATATTGTTTGTTCTTATTTAAATATTTATATAAAATTAATTTCACCACTATAGATTCTCATTTTATAACCGCTACTTAATAACACTAAAATGTTTTACTTATAACCAAAAAAATTATAAGCTCTAATAAATGATTCCTCTTTTAGAGCTAAAATATCATTGATTAAACGCTATGTTTATCTATGATTTTTTTAGAGTTGATAGAAATGATATATTTATCAGCGCCCTTTGAGTGTAGATAAATGAGGAATTTTATTAGTTTTCATAAAATTTATTCAAAATATTTAAATTTATTAATACATATTTATATATTTTTAAAATTTATTTATATAAAAAAAATTATATATTTATATAAATACAATATATATATATATATTAATTTATAATCATTTATAACTATATTTACATTGATCATGTACATACAAACAATGAATTAAACCAATTAGATGAAGTGGATGGTGTTGAGGCTCATTTCTTAAATGTGTTGGAGTAGACCAAAATTGATGACCCATCCCACCACACATTGAGTTTATACTCGCCTAATGTATCTTTCATAAATTTGTGTGTATAAGTGTGTGTGTTTGTGTCTATATATTTGTAATTGAAAATATGAAACTTTAAATATTTAATGGAATTTAAATTATAAATTGATCATATTAGAATTTAAATATATTAATAATTATTAATGTAAATTTAAAATCCTTCTTAGAAATGTTTATAAATTAATTTTGTTTTTTAAATAATTATAATTAAAATTTCAAAATTATAATAATTAATTATATTTTTATATACAATCTGTAATATATATATATAATTATAAATAATAATATATATCTATATATTAATTTTAAATATATTTAAATACAATAATTAAAATTCTTATATATAATTTTTTATTTTATAATTATTGATATATCAAGAAAACATGTATACATGATATTATTATTTATTGATTTATATTAATGATATATTTATTAAACATTTATTTATTTATATAAACAATAACTTTTAATTATGCTTAATAAATTAACTAATATATTTATTAGTAAAACATGTTTATAATATATATAAATTTATAATATTTTTGGTACATTTTATAATACATTTAATAAAAAAAATTATTGATTATTTATTTTTTTCCAAATTTATTAATATCATTTTATTATATTAATATTATTTTAGTAATTTATTCATTTGTAATATTTATTAATTTTTAATATTTTTAAATTTATTCGTTTTTTAATATTTATTAATATATAGTAATTTATTAGTTTAAATATTTTCAATATGTTTTTAATTTATATGATTTTTATTTATTCATATTTATTTATTATGTTTTAATATTTTTATATCATTCAAACATGTATAATATTTTTATTTAAATGTATTTTATTATTTTTATTATTTAAATAGTTAATATAAATTATTTTGTATTAGTTTTATTATATATATAAGTAATATTATTGCGACTCCTCACTCTGAGCAACTAGATAGTGCCCCGAATGAGGTCACCAGATAAGGTCAGGCAAGCCTCCCCATATGCCAGAGGCTACTAACTTATAGTGGAGGCCTAATCAATACAATGGGGAGACTATGCTCTTGAATCAGATTCATGAAACAATAAAAACCAACTAAAATATTACACAACCTAAACATCAGAGTACATTGAGTAACATAAGCAAAAAGCCATAAAAAATCCCTGTGAATGTCATATAGTCATACATTCACTTATTTTCTATTGGGATAATCCCAAATATAAAACAAATAAAAAACAATGCATGCAAAATAATACACCAAGCCCCACCTAAGGCCTCATAAGAGACTAAATGAATCCTCCATCCCTTAGTGACATAATATTCTAGTGATCATAACCCAATTAAGTGCTAAAGATTACATATCTAGAGCATAAGTGGTTGAACACCATCTTTTATCTTCATCCCAATGCATCCCTAGTCATTATCCATCTACCCATCCCTAAGCAACATGAATACAAGTGTATAGTAATGAATAAGAACATATAATTATCTGAATTAAAGGGACTTACATAGTTACATTTTTTTCTTTTTTAATATATATCGACATTTATTTTCATTAATTTAACTTAAAAGAAAATATTTATTTTATTGTATTTGTTTTTATGAAATATTATTTTCAAATAATTGCATTTTTTTAAGATTTAATCTCTTAAATTAAATTAAATTATATATATATAAATGATTTGTATACCAAAACACTATATACACATTATATTAAAATGTTGTTATATCTTGTCATTAGGAAGTATCTAGAATAATTATATAATAATTACTAAATTATCAATTAATTTAATAATTTTGTTTTTTTAATAATAAATTATTACTTAAAAATAAAAATTATTTTTTAACAATTTAACACATTTATTTAACATTGTGAAAATTATAATATAAGGACCCTACCATAACACTTTACACAATATTAAATTAAATGAATAATTCACATCGAGGATCTTTTCAGGTTTAGAGTTTTAGGGAATTAGGGCATAACTTTTACATATAAAAAGATTACAAAGTGGACACTTCTAATCCTTTTCCATTTTTCCAAAAAATAAAAAATCTTGAAAAAAAAGTCATGTCTAGTTCCAAGATTTAGGTAGTATGAATTTTCCTTGATCCCATCCTTATCCCTATTCATCTTTAAGTCATGTGAAAAACATTACAAAAACAAGGGATGATCATAAAAATATCAGAAAGGGGTATAAGGCAAGGAATGAAAACATTAGTTCATCATTACATATATAATATAAGAACTTTAACATACCTCATGAAATCATAAGATTTTTGTTTAACACAATGGAAACATAAATTATAAAGGTAACTTGTGGCATCCATATGATACTTACATTGTAGTTTTCACAGCTACGTACGGAGTTACATTTGGAATACCCATCACATTATATTCCTGAAATCTCTTAGGAGAAACATTCACATTTGCCTCCATCACATTACACAATGCATTAGAGAGCAATATCAGGCTCACCCTCCCTAGGTTTATCACAGAACCACCCATAGATGTAGAAAAATCCCAAGAAATATGACATATTCATAACACCTAAAACAAAAATAAAGGAAAGATATCATTTCCACATTTTAATCACAATATATAATTTAAATATATTGAGATAACAAATCCATTATCAAAATAATTTTCAATACCAAATATGTAAAAAATGTATATGGTATTTATTTTCCTTTTAAAAACATTGTCGCTTGTAAAGGAAGCCATAGATCAAAAAATACTCGTGGCGGCGAAAAAGGTCGTTGTCACCGCTTACGTTAAAAGAAACATTCTTTTTTCGTTGTTTGCCGAAACTCCGCATAGGAAAAGGTTAAATTTGAATGAAATTAAAATTAAAAGGTATTTATACACCATTTAAAAAAACATTTAGAATAAAACCAAATATACCTCTATAAAAGGAGATAGAGACGAAGTCCCTTACCTCATGTCCGACTTGACCAGTATGTCCTTTAATCTCTTGAATAATAAACTAAAGTTAATTTCTACTAGCTTAAGAACCATTTTAAAGTTTATTATTCCTTTTATATCACATATTACCATGTTATAAACATTATGTAATGATTTAAGTTATTAATGGTTGTCATGTAGATATTTAGTACTTGAGTAAAAATGAACACCTTATAATTTTCAAATCATTCATGTGGTCAAGTATCCATTATCTTCAGAATGATATTAATTTTGTATATATCACATATATAATATATATCAATTATATACATGTATTTATATTTGTACATAACATTTGGAGGTAATAAATGAAATGCACTGTTCATGGAGGCGGTAAGCTGTACGTACACATGAACGCTACTTCCATTTCCATTTCATATTTTAATGGAATGAAAACATAATGATACATATGTATATTATAATTCCAGTATAATATCTTAAATAATATCATTAAATCCATACTTTATTAATCCCACATAAGGCATTAACGAGTCATATCACTTTGAGTGGGAAGTAGTCCGCACTTCCTAAAATGAAATTGTTGCGTTTACCCATTATGGAAACCATAAAGGTATGATATAAATGAAAAATAAAGAAGAATAAAGATAACATAAACATAATATATATCATATATAAATACAGTTCCATAATAATGGCTTCCATTAGAGGCAGTAAGAGATAATTGAACAGTCATCATTTCCTGAGGCGTTAGTTTTTCATCCACAGAAACATTATGTTATTTTCCCAGTAGATGTAAGTGTGTGTAGGTGTAGTTAAAAAACTTCTCATAAAAACATCCTAATATATTTATTTTTCTTTTTTTTACAAAATAAATAAATAAAAAGAATTTAGGGGGATGGATAATTAAAATAATACAAAAGAACTTAAGAGAAGACGTTAGCTTTAAATTGGGTAACTCCCTTTGGATTGAACCAAAAGAGTTTTTTGAAGTGCTTTATGCCTATGGTAAGGTTTCTAAGATGAAGAGAGGGATGTTATGAACTTTATTGAGCAGAGGTTTTACGCACCATAAGTCATAGAGGTGTGAGAAATTGGTTAGAAGTGACAGATTTTATATGGGAGAGGAGGGGCTCTTTAGGAATGATTGAAACAATTATTTTATTATAACCTCATCTTCAGTTTCAAAAGGTGAAATATTCATTAAAAACAAAGTTAAGATGACTCATGGTCTAAATAAAAGAATCCAACATAAATTGGATAGGTTTTGGATAATTTTTTAATATTTATAATCTTATTTATTTATATAAATTATTAATTAAGTAAATATTGCATCATTATTGTGTCATAAATAATTTAATTTATTTGGTGTCAAGAAATTATAAAATAAATACCATGATGTAGGAAATAATTTTGGATTTCCAAATAATAGTTATATGTGAAATTATAACTTATATAACCCAATGTAAAAATTTCTTTACTAAAAGATATTTTTTTATATCATTTTTCTGTGTACTTTAAATTAATTATTATAAAATGCCATTATTACTCCCATGTGGCTCCATGTGGTCCCAAATTCGACCCAAGGATTACCATGATTGTATATGTGTCAACCAATAGGATTAGGATACATTTTAGGGTAATATATTTTTATTAAAACATTATATTTTACCCTTATTAACTATATTTACCCTTTAATCATGGTAAATAAAATATTTACTGAAGTAAATATTTAAAATGTATAAAAATAAAAATTACCTATTTACACAAATTGGACCTGCTTATTCCAACTATTGAATCCATTTTTACAAATTCAAAAAATAGAAGTAGCAGAAATTAATTTAAAATTAATACCCGCTATTAAAACAAATAGCGTGTTATTAAGAAGTAATAACTATAAAAAGATTGACACTTGTTTATGTCCAATTTCAAAATGATATTACTTATAATGACCAAAATTAGATTAAATGGTAAAAAAAATTATAATTACACTTTAAAACCAATTAAAAAGTTAATATAACAATATAAATAAATTATATTAAAAGGTAATTTTGAATTAAAATACAGTATTTTTCGTTATTCAGTAAAAATGATCATTATCAGAAAAATGAAAAAATTTCATGCATAGTAAATTTTGATGTACTAATTATAAAGAATAATTTTATTTTGTCAAAAGTAACATATAAGAGTGACAAAAACTAGATTTAATTAGAGTTCGCCATTAAAAGGCATTAAATCATCCTTTTAAAAAATATAAGAGTATTGATGCTTAGATTCATTTACATTTTAAGCAACTAACTTTTATTGGATAAATGTAATAACATTAAAAAAACATGTATAATCATATTTTAGTTAGTTCTACTCATTCACACCTATACAATGTATAGGTGTTAACTATCATTTAAAATAAAAATATTATATTATTAGTTTGCAACGTAAGATTTCAATGAAATCCGCTATTGCGTATTGGGTATGCTATAGAACATAGAATACCCTTTAAAGATAAATTAATATTTAATTCAAAAATATTGTAAAGACCCGTAAATATCAAGGGAATTTCTTTTTTCTTAATTTTATTTGGGATTTTACAAGAACGCAGTTTCTGACGGCACCTGATTTCGTGGCCCGGTGTTCCCGGAATCAATTTCTGAAGCTAGGCTCAGGAACATTTAGTGAACGAAGGAGCCAGTTTTTCTAAATTTTGAATCGGTGCTCAGAATTGAAATCTGAGGGCACTGATGAGCTCGTAGTGCTGAAAATTTCATAGGAACACCTTTTTAGATGGTGCGTTTTCTAAGAATGAGTTGTTAAAATTTTGAGGATAAATTGTGATGTAAAAAAAATTTGTGGAACAAATTTTACTTCTAACCATGTGTGGAAGTTGGGGAACTATCCAAGTGTGAATAAAGGTGAGGTGGGGCCCACACGAACCCCATCCATTCAAATTCTCTAACCTCTTTAACTCTTTCCCTTAAAACCCCCTTGTATTAAATGTTGTGACTACCTTTCACATTCGTTAACCCCCCCCCCCCCATTAAATGCCTTGTAATTAATTATGTAACTCCCCCCTCTCTCCTCTTTAATTTTTCCAAAACACATATTAAATTAATTGATTAAACCTATTCAATTAATTTAACTCAGTGTTTGAATTTTGTTTTAAAAGTTCTAATGCATGGAAGAATAATAAAAGAAGGAGAGGCCTTATTTTATTTTATGAGTTTTTTTGTGTGAGAGAATTTGGGAGAGAGCTCTTAACTCTTTTGACGAACTTCTTCTCCAAACGAAGAACGACCATCCGACTCGGAGAAGAACGCACTACGTTTTCTCCAATCCTTTTTCATCCCCTTCCGTGACAAGTAAGGAGAAACTGACCGTGGAGACCGATGCCAACAACAACGTTCTTATTCTTCTTCTGACATCGACGGAAGCAGCACCATTTTTCTGCGACTCGATGACGTGCGATGTCCATTTCGAGGTAGGGGTTGATTACTTTTTGTTTGTGAAATATCACTCATCATTCTTCATCATTACTTTTGGGCCTCTAGTTATCATTGTAAAGGGAGGAGGTTGGACCGCCCAAACACGACCGACCCTCCTCCCCCTTGTTGTTGATTATATTGTTTCTCGAACAAAGGCGGTGTGGTGCAACGACACCACGCAGAAACAAAGAGGATCATGACGAAGAAGCGTGGCACCTTCGCGCCATGCAGTTGAGGTCGAACGAAGCCCCAGTTCCATCGCGTTTCTCCAAAAAACCTTGAAGAGGCCGCGGTTTTTTCATTTGACGTATGTATCAACAGGAGACAATGAAGCGGGCTGCAAGGGCTTTGAATCCCTTCGCAGTGAAGATTGGGTCCCAGGGGGACCGTTGGCAAAGATGGCAGGCGAAACGGACCACTGGAGGGCGTCTGATTGTCTGTAGAAGGCGGCGGCGGTGAGCCACCGGAGTAACCCGCCGCGGTTGTGCCGCGGCGGTGGAGGAAGAACCGGAATGGCTTAGGCCGTTCCGGATTGGGGCGGCGCAGCTTATGCTGTGCCGGTTCGTCAACCGCGGGGGGTTGTATTCCCCCCCCCCCCCCCCCGCACCCGCTGGCGACGCGGGCACCGCGCCAGTGCCAGGCCGGTCGGGCCACCCAGGACGGGTCGGGACGCACCCTATTGGGCTAGACCTGGACCCAGTTCTGGTTGTCCCGGTTCGGGCCGACACGGGGGGTATCGGGCCGGGTCGGACCGGGCCCGAACCCCCTAATTTGGGAAATATCTTTTCAAACGTCCATAACATGGGATTCAGAACTCCGATCGATGCACCGTCAGTTGCGTTGGGATCCTTGGATCGAGACAGATGTTTAGGTATATTACACTCAAGGTTTCAGAGAACTTTGGGTAAGTCCGGGTTGGTTCGAACCCGAAACCAACTGGGCCCTCAGAGCAGAAACACTTATAACATGTGGCTCGGACGTCCGATTGACATGACGTCCACTTTGTTGGATTCCTCTTGATGAGACAAAACTTTTGGAATATTTCGGCTGAGTTTTAGATGCAGTTTCATAGTGGCATGGTTGGATTGTACCCGAAATCCAACCGGGCCCCTGGAACGGAAAAGCTTATAACCTTTAGACTGAAAGTTCGTTTGAAAAACCGTCAGCGACGTTGGTGATCACGTTGAGAAACAGTCCCTACGAGTATACCCTATGAGAGTTCTGGGTACAGTTGAGATATGGTCGGGTTGGTTCGCACCTGAAACCAACCGGGCCCCTGGGACGAAAAGAATAATTACTCACAGACCAGGCATCTGATTGACGTGTCGTCTATTGAATTGAGACCCCTATGACAAGGCGGTCCTTGAGATACTTCTTTGTGGGACTTTGTGATACGTGGAGTATAGACCAGTAGGTCGTGTAGCGGACCCTCCCAGATATGAGCATACGAAGTATGGAGAAAGTGTAGCCGACTGAGAGCTAACAACTTCTTGACCAACTTGACTTGGAGTGAGTCGACTAGACCAGTGGACGGAGCACTACTTTGTTTGGGTGCAGACCCATGGAGGAAGGAGCACTACTGAGTTTGGGTGCAGACCCATGGTACTCGACCATAGAGTACCTCTAAGGCTATTAGGGGGGATGCACTTATGTGTTTGGGTGGCAGACCCCGACGGGAAGCACTTCTGTGTTTGGGTGGCTGGCCCACAGTACTCGACAGGAGGAGTACCTCATCAGTCTTAGGTTAGTGAGCAATACCTCGGAGTCGTGACAAGATCATTGTACTCTCTAGAGATGGGGCTCTTCAGCAGTTACAGATTCGATAATGAAAATCCTAGTTTGAGCTAAGAATATGAACTTTGTGTTTCTTGATGATTGAGATGGGTCACTTGATAACTTAGGTATATGTATGGGCATATATCTAAGTAGAGTTTATCCGTTGATTTCACGACCTTCCTGTTTTCTCATGATTGAGATTGGTTACTTGATGACTTATGTATAAGTATGGGCTTATTCCTATGTAAGGGTTATCTGTTGTGATTATGCTTTTTGATTATCCTTGTTGGATTTAGAGAGACCTTAAGGGTCTCGGGGTCCATACTGAGTATCATTATACTCACCCCTGCACGAGCTATGCCCGCACCTCATTGTGTTGGTTGCAGACGACGGGCAGTGCGGACGGAGGTCGAGTGTTCAAGGACTGGACGGTACCCGGAGGTGGACTTCACGACAAGTCAGTATCCGTAGGTGGACTTCACGACGAGACGACACTCAGAGGAGGTTGACAGGTGAGAGCGTTGTGGAGGCTATCTGTACCTACCCTTCAGGTATGATCCGTGGCAGACGATCCAGGAGCTGCGCTATCTGTACCTACCTTTCAGGTAGAATCCGAAGTGGATGACCCAGTATTTGTTTCTTTTCTTCCAGCTGTTTTTCTTTTCTGATGTACTTTCGTTTAGTTGTAGTTGTACTTTCAGTTGGGTTTTTATTCTGGCCCACTTACTTTTTAGCACTTTCTTTTGTAATTAGAGTATTACATCCGCTTGTACTCTATGATGTTTTGTTTACTATTATAAAGACAATTTCTTCCCAGTTATAGGGATTTATTCCATTGTTTCTAGTCGCCATCCCCTGGCCTATGGAAGGCGGGCTTGGGGTAGTCACGGCACGGGCCCCGAGGACGGGTCGTGAAAAATTGGTATCAAAGGAGTCGGTTCTATCACAGAACTTATAACTCTGATATTTTCTTTGTAACACCCCAGGTAAATAAAGAAAATGACATATTTATATTTATAAATATTTGTGAATAAAATATTAATATTACTTTAATGGTGATGTTATGCTTGATGGCGTACCCAATACGCAACAACGATTTTCTTTGGAATCTTACGTTGCACTCTAATAATAAAATAATATTATTTTAAAATGTAGTTAACGCCTAGCCGTTGTAATGGCGGGAATGAATAGATCTAACTATAAAATGATCATATATGTTTTTCAAATATTTTTACATTTTATAATAAATGTTAGAGAATTAAAAATGCGAATGAATCCAATTTTAAGCGTAAACATTCTAATATTCTTTAAAAGGTCGATTAAACGCCATTTGATGGAGAACCTCTTTTAAATAAACTTTTTGAGTATATTATGTGTTATATTTGACAAAATGAAACTCTTCTTTAGAATTGGGACATCAAAATTTACTTTGTGTAAATTTTTTGTATTTTTCTAAAAAAGTTCAATTTGTAATGAATAGTTAAAAATGTTGTATTTAAATTCAAAACCTCTTTTTAATATAATTTATTTATATGATTAGATTATATTTTGAATTTTTTTAAAGTGAAATTAGAATATATTTTTACCATTAAATGCAATACTGGTCGTTGGAATTAATTTCACTTTGAAATTGGACGTAAACTAGTGTCAATCTTTTGATACTTATTGTTTCATAAAAACACGCTATTTGCTCTGACAACGAGAATTAATTGTTAAACTAATTAATGCAATTAATATGTTTTTAATTTTGTAATATAGACATCATTTTTGAATTCAGAATATCAAATATTGCTTAGGGTGAAGTTTTGGTATTTTTCTGAAAAACTTCAATTTTTGATGAATAGTGAAACCACTAAGTGGTACTTATAAAAACTGATTTTTCGTTTAAATGAAATATTGTCATATTTGTGTTTTCAATTTAAAAAAATCTGACATACATGGTTTTCATTAAGAAGTTAAATGTGGCTCAATGGGATTAAAATAATTTTTTGGTGAATAGTAACTTGTTAAGTTTTTAATCGCGATTAGAGGTAATTAGTGTAGTTTAAGGTATGAATAATGTTTTAATAAAATTTAATGACCTAGAAACATGTCCTACCCTCATTGGATGTGTCATGTCTGACCAAGACAATCCATGGGTCAACTTGGGGACCCCATGGAGCCACTTTGGTTGGAAAATGACATAAATACCTTTTTATTTAATGTTAATGTAAAAATGACACAAACATGAGATGTTTTACTAAAACAATTTTTACATGGGGTTATACAAGTAATATTTTTGAATATAAATATTAATTTAAAATCTTAAAAGATTTCTACATCATAGTATTTTTTTTATAATTTTTAGACATCAAGTAAATTAAATTATTTACGACATCATGATGATGCAGCGATGACTTCATTATTTAACGATTTCAATAAAATGGAAAGATAATGTAATATCTAAGACCTAAACATGTCCAAAACCTATTAGAAGAGTGGATTTCGAACCCTTATCACCTTATCCTCGAAATAAATCAATGGGGGACCTTTAAAATCCGAAACTCTTTGGAAAATAAACTAACATTTTATAACTTTACAAGAGTGCCCCTCCTCTCCTCTTATAAAAGGCCCCCACCTCTACCTCATTACCCAATCTCCCAAAGGCTTTGGCTCGGCCAACCCCTGCCCAGTTTGTCTCTCCACTTCCCTCTCTTACTCCTTGAAACCTCACTTTGGGCATAAGTCATCCCAAGGAAGCCTTTGAGCTCAAACCAAATGGAGTTACCCGATTTTAAGGTAATGTCTTCACTTGAGTCCTTTTGTTTTATATTGATTCTCCAACCCCCTAAAATATTTTTATTCATTTATTTTGTAACAAATATAGTATCTTCAATATACTAGTATGTTTTTATAAGAATTTTTATAGCTACACATACACACACCTACATCTAATGGTTAAAGAACATATTGTTTCTATGGATGGCGAATTTCTGCCTTCCGAAAGGATGATTGTTAAACATTCTTCTAACACCTTCAAAGGTGGCCATTAATATGACACTATTTTTATATATGATATCTAATATTTTTCTGTCATACTTAAGCTTCTGTATTTTTCATTTATGACATACCATTGTGGTTTCCATTATGGGTAAACGCGATATCTTCATTTAAGGAAGTGCGGACTACCGCCCCTAAAAGTGATTTGATTCGTTAATACCATATGTGGTACGTATAAATGATATATTTAATAATATTATATATTATACCATACTGGAATTAAAATACTATTATTTATAATTATGTTTTAATTCCATTAAATGTGAAATAGAAATGGAAGTAGCGTTAATGCGTACGTACGGCTTACCGTCTCCATGAATGGTGCATTTCATTTCTTATCCCCAAATGTAATGTACTATTATAAGTACATATTTATAATGGATATATATAATTTATGTTACATATAAATGATTTATATAATTCTGGAATTAAAATATACATACCTCTCATTCAGTTTAAATTCCATTAATAGGACAATGAAATGAAAGTAGTGTTCATGCGTACGTACGGCTTACCGTCTCCATGAACGGTGCATTTCATTTCTTACCTCTAAATTATTATGTAATATTATAAATACATGTATATGCTGGATATATATTATATATATGATATATACATCATGAATACAATTCTGGATATAATGAACCTTTGACCACATGAACAACATGTAATTGTAAGAAGTCCACTTTCGACTTAAGAACCAAGTATCGACAAAACAAACATTATTAACATAAATGATTACATAATGTCTATGAAATTGTAATAATTGATATAATAGTAATAATTATCTTGAAAAAGGTTCTTAAGGAAGTATAAATTAACTCAAGTTTATTATTCAGGAGATTGATGAACGATCGTGTCAAGTCGGACCCGAGGTAAGGGATCCTACTCCTCTCTTTCTTTTTAAGTACACTCTTTTATATCATTCCTTTAAAGCTCATATTTCTTATGATTGGTATGTTATTTAATATTAATCTTACTGTAATTTTTATGTTAATATGATGAGAGACCTCATTCTCTCTCATCAATCTATTTTTGAAGTTTTCATTGGCGTCGTTAGGCTGCCGAATTTTCGTAAGAGATTTAACCACTCTCTTTCTTTTTAAGTACTCTTCTTTATGTCACTTCTTTTAAGCTCCTATTTGTTATGTTGGGGGATGTTCTTTTATATTCCTATTTCTGTAAACTTTATGTTAGTATTATGAGAGACCCTATTTTATCTCATCAATCCATTTTTGTGGCGTCGTTAGGCTGCAGAGTTTTCGTAAGCGATTTTTCATCTCTCTTTTATTCCCGTGAGATTTATGCTCCATTTGCCTCAATTTCCTTTGAGTTGTGTATGTACTGCATATTATTTTACACTTTGTGTATTATAATTTCATTTATGGGTATTCACATCCTCATTGTATGACCCTTCATCCATGGGGTGTATGTTTCGATAGTTACCCAACTCTGTAAGGGGACCACTCACCCTCCTTTTTTTTAAAAGACTTCTTTTGTTATGTCTTTTAATTCACATACTATTATGTTGGGATATGTTCTTATATATACTTATTTATGTAATTTTTTTTCCAAGTTAGGAGACCCCCTTTACCTCTCTCATCAAACCTTTTTTTAAAATTTTATGGGACGCCGTTAGGCTGTCGAATTTTACCAAGGGAACTTCTTAACCGAATTTCGATTTCTTTGGGTTCAACATGTGGTTATTGAATATGTCATCCTTTGAATATGTGTGAATAACCTTTGATTGTTTTAATCTTAATGTTCACTTATATTTTGTGTATTTATATTTGTCACACATAATTATGAGATTTATTTATCCTTAATTTAAGGATACCTTCTTTATAATGGATTTCATCTCATTTTACATTTCTTTTGAGACTTCATTGTTATTATGCACCAATTCACTCTTATATGGTGTGTATACTATCCTTTTACATATTATATCATGAATACTTTTATTCACATGATATTATAATGTTCGTATTAAATGTTATTCCGCTATTATTTGTATTCAAGAGTCTCTCATTTTGTTAAAAACTATTTAACAAAAATATCATTTTAAATGTTTTAAAGATTTATTATTCTAAATATTTATCTTTAATGTCCATGTTTTCAAAATGGTTTTCATTATTTATTTATATGGACATTAATGTTTTAAAATTATAATTCTATTAAAAGCTTCAAAGTGGTATGGGACACTTTGATTCAAAAATCTATTTTAAATGGTTTTTGAAAATGGATTGATCAATTCAATATCTGGGAATTACTTATTGTGATTGAAAATGAAATGATGTTATTGAAATGTTTATATTTTCAATATTTTATGTGTAATGACGGTACTTGGACATTTTACGGGGGGTTACGTGATAAACCATATGATGGGTGGTTTCGTGAATACCAGGACGGGTGGTTACATTATAACCTCCAATGCATTGGGTATGGAAGTCGGCCATATGGATATTCCATTAAGTATATATGGAAGTTGGATGAATGGCTATTCCATTAAGTGATATGTGTGGAAGTCGACCATATGGTTATTCCACTTATGTATGTTTATATCCCAAGTTACCTTTATATATTATGTGATCTTTATATGGGTTTTATGGTAATCTTTTGGTTAAAGAATGGTAAGTAATGAACTTTTATTCAGTGAAGAGTTTTTTTACTACTTCATAAAGGTGAAAAGTATTACTTTGATAAAGTATACATGGTTTACTTGTTTTTTTGATAATATAACATTTTTCATTCTTTGTGTATCCCTTACTGAGCTTTTTATGCTCAACCCATGTTTTTTTTAAACTTTTTTCACAGGACTTAATGTAGAATAGGGTCAAGGATGGGATCAAGGGAAATTCATGATATCTAAAACATGGAACTTGACATGTTTCTTTTTAAGAGTTTTTATTTTATGGAAACTTAGTAGAAGCGTCTACTTTGTAATCTTTTGAGATGTAATAGTTATGTTCTAATTCTATAAAACTCTAAACCTGAAGATATCCTCAACGTGAATTATACATTTAATTCAATATTAAGTAAGGATTAAGGTCGGGGCCTTATAGTTGGTATCAAAGGTCGGTTTAGATAAATTTAGAGGTTAGGGTATTCTTTAAGCATAAGTGTCATGACCATGATGGTTAGGATTTCAGAATGAGTCATTGTTTTTAGATAAAGTGAATGAGTAAGTATATCTTCCTCATTAGTACATGATGGTTTTGTTGTTATACTCACACTGGCCCTTTTTGGTTTTAGTAAATGGCTGGATCTAGTAGGCACCAAGGTAACGGTGGATGTGAAGGAATCTGTGATATTTTTCTGAGCGAGAAACTGAATGATATGGGAGCTACAATGAGAACTCTTGTGTTTATCCTCAACCAAATATCTGGAGTCATGCTTGACCACCTAAACGTTGGTGATTTCTATAAGGCATCATATATGCGAGAAACAAATCCCTAAAGAACTATAATTAATAATCATAAAGGTAATTGTGTTCAAAAATCTATGTGTCATAAATGTGGAAATAAACACCTAGGAAAATGTTTCAAAGGGACAGAAATATTCTATAGATGTGGAAATGAAGGTCATAAAGCATGAACCTGCCATGGAAAAAGGAAGCATCTAGTTGACTCGAGGAAAGGGAAAGAAGTTCATTCAGAGGGATCAATTGAATGTTTTAAATGTGGTGTGCATGGTCATTATTAAAACACATTTCCTATGAAGAAGTTTCGTGAATGGGTCACCAAGATCGTACAAATGTTCGTTTACCAATACCTAATGCCATTCCGACTGATGATGAAGAAACTGAAAATGACCAATCAAAGGTATGGATTATTTCGTAACTATTGTTTTCATATTTTGGAATCTTAGGATATGATTCATGATTTTGTTTTTAGGAAAGAGGTATTTCAAAATAAGATGGAAAGGAATGTTTAATGGATCATGAAGAATGTTTAATGAGTAAGATGCAAACATATAAGGGCTTCAAGAGTTATGGTGAAATTCATAAGATTATTAAGCCTCTTTTGATTATGGGGTTACATTAGAAGACTTTTTATAGTATGTGTAACCCTGATGTTTAATATATGAAATGTTAATTCAAGGAATAGTTATCTGTTATTTTGTGGACATAGTTATAAAGAACCATTTGGGTTTATATGATCTTTAATTTTGAGGTAATTATGGGTTACTATATGTTATGTTGGAAGTGAAAGGCTTGAGATAAAATTGAGGTTAAATTATGTTATTGTTATTTTTTATGATTTTATCTCTTTTTGGGGAATTATTTGAGAATTAAATATTTTTTGGAAAATGGACAACACGCAGACCGTGTGACAACCCGTCACGTCGGACAAAGCTACGGGAATCGAACCCACAACCAAAGTGAAACTGGTATTTCTCGCCTACCACTGGACTACGTGAAGTACCTGGTTAGTTTGAATGATTCTTTTTAGTTAGATGATTTTATGAATTAAGAGTAAGTTGATTTTGGGTTATCTATGGAAATTTATTAACCTATCATGGAGGATATGTGATTATGTTAATTACTTTTCAATACGAGACATTAAGAGCAACTGATGTTTTTTGGAGAAAAATGTTACGATTTAACTTGGAACACTATGTGACTAAAACCTTAAAATATTTGGGTTTCATCTTAGTTTGGTTTACATAGAAAAATTTTATGGACAAATTGATTATCGAATGGTCCTCGTTGAACATTGGGTTTTGTTGGACAAATTTTTGAGGTTAAGAATAGATTTTCTTTTTATAAAGGGTTATCCTTTTCTGGATTAACTGATCTTGTACTAACCTTTTTGGTTTTGGTTTTGGTTAATGTCTCAAGGAATGGGATGTATATAGTTTCCTTTTGTGGATTAGGTGATTCTCTAGAAGTTGATTATAGTACTCTTAATGTGAACAAGTCTTCCTAAATACTCGTCTTTTGGAGAAAATATGAGTTTGTGTAAGGAATCTAATAAATATTGAAAGTCAACATGATAAGTGATTATGCTTCCTTATGAAAAAATTACTCAATAAAAATTAACTTAAAACAAAAATGTTGTCTATTAACTTTTCCTAATGGGGAATCGAATACCATTTAACCCATCAGAAGTTTGTGATTTTCTTGTGGTTAACTTTCTCCTAATCATGTTTTCTATCACTCTCCATCAGAAAATGAGCCTTTGTTTTTTTCCTCCATGTCCATATTTTCATACTTGGAATCCTAGTATGGGTTAACTCAGGTGAACTTTGTACTTATCTTTCTTTATTTTAAAGTGATTGTTTTATCGACTCTTGTTACGATGTGGGACTTTCAAAGATGTTTCCAAGCCCAATTTTAAAATTGTGAGGACGCAATTCCCAAAAGGGGGGAAGGATGTAACACCTCAGGTAAATAAAGAATATGACATCTTTGTATTTATCCATATTTGTGAAGAAAATATTAATATTACTTTAAAGGGGATTCTATGCTCGATCGCGTACCCAATACGCAACAATGAGTTTCTTGGGAATCTTACGTTGAACTCTAATAATAGAATAATATTATTTTAAATGGTAGTTAACGCCTAGCCGTTGTAATGGTGAGAATGAATAGAACTAACTAAAAAATTATTATATATTTTTGTCAAATATTTTTACTTTTTATAATAAATTTTAGATAATTAAAAATTCGAATTAATCCAATTTTAAGCGTAAACATTCTAATATTCTTTAAAAGGTCGATTAAACGCCTTTTGATGGAGAACCTCTTTTAAATCCACTTTTTGACAATATAATGTGTTATATTTGACAAAATAAAACTTTTCTTTAGAATTGGGACATCAAAATTTACTTTGTGTAAATTTTTGTATATTTCCAAAAAAGTTCAATTTTTAATGAATAGTGAAAAATGTTGTATTTTAATTGAAAACATATTTTTAATCTAATTTATTTATATGATTATATTATCTTTTGAATTGGTTTTAAAGTGAAATTAGAATATATTTCTACCATTTAATACAATTGTGGTCATTGGAATTAATTTAACTTTGAAATTGGACTTAAACTAGTGTCAATCTTTTGATACTTATTGTTTCATAAAAACACGCTATTTGCACTGACAGCGTGAATTATTTATTAAATTAATTAATGAAACTAATATTTTTTGAATTTTGTAAAATAGAAATCATTTTTTAATTCGTAATATCAAATATATCTTAGGGTGAAGTTTTGGTATTTTTCTGAAAAACTTCAATTTTTGATGAATAGTGAAACCACTAAGTGGTACTTATAAAAACTGATTTTCCATTTAAATGAAATTTTTCCATATTTGTGTTTTGAATTTCAAAAATCAAACATACATGGTTGTCATTAAGAAGTAAAATGTGGTTCAATGGGATTAAAATAATTTTTTTGGTGAATAGTAACTTATTATGTTTTTAATCGCGATTAGAGGTAATTAGTGTAGGTTAAGGTACGAATAATGTTTTAATAAAATTAAATGACCTAGACACATGTTCTACCCTCATTGTATGTGTCATGGCCGACCAATACAATCCATGGGTCAACTTGGGGACCCCATGGAGACACTTTGGTTGGAAAATGACTTAAATATCTTTTTATTTAATGTTAAAGTAAAAATGACACAAACATGAGATGTTTTACTAAAACAATTTTTACATGGGGTTATACAAGTCATATATTTTACTATAAATATTCATTGAAAAGATAAAACTATTTCCTACATCATAGTAGTTTTTATATAATTTTTATACATTAAATATATTAATTTATTTATGACATCATGTTGAGGCAGCGATGACCTCCTTATTTAACGATTTAAATAAAATAGAAAAATAATGTAATATCTAAGACCTAAACATGTAAAAAACCTATTATATGAGTTTATTTCGAACCTTTATCACCTTATCCTAGAAATACATCAATTTGGGACATTTAAAATCTGAAACTCTTTTAAAAATAAAGTAATATTTTGTAACTTTACAAGAGTGCCCCTCCTCTCCTCTTATAAAAGGCCCCCACCTCTACCTCCTTAACCACACTCCCAAAGCCTTTGGCTCAGACAAAACCTGCCCATTTTGTCTCTCCACTTCCATCTATTACTCCTTGAAGCCTCACATTGGGCATAAGTCTTCCCAAGGAAGCCTTTGAGCTCAAACGAAAGGGAGTTACCCGATTTTAAGGTAATGTCTTCAATTTAGTCCTTTTGTTTTATTTTGCTTCTCCAACCCCCTAAACTATTTTTATTCATTTATTTTGTAACAAATACAGTATATTAAATATACTAGGATTCTTTTATAAGAAGGTTTAGAGACACACTTACACACATCTAGATCTAAATGTTAAAGAACATACTATTTCTGTGGATGGCGAATTTCTGCCTCCCGAAACGATGATTGTTCAACATTCTTATAACACCTTCAAAGGTGGCCATTAAGATGACACTATATTTATATATGATATCTAATATATTTATGTTTTACTTAAGCTTCTGTATTTTTCATTTATGACATACCTGTATGGTTTCCATTATGGGTAAACGTGATATCTTCATTTAAGGAAGTGCGGACTACCACCCCTCAAAGTGATTTGATTCGTTAATACCATATGTGGTACGTATAAAGGATATATTTGATGATATTATATATGATACCATACAAGAATTAAAATACTATTATGTATCATTATGTTTTAATTCCATTAAATATGAAATAGAAATGGAAGTAGCGTTCATGCGTACGTATGGCTTACCGTCACCATGAACGGTGCATTTCATTTAATATCCCCAAATGTAATGTACTATTATAAGTACCTATTTATATTGGATATATATAATTTATTTTACATATAAATAATTATTATAATTATGGAATTAAAATAAACATACTTCTCATTTAGTTTTAATTCCATTAATATGACAAAGAAATGAAAGTAGCGTTCATGCGTAAGTACGGCTTATCATCTCCATGAACGGTGCATTTCATTTCTTACCTCTAAATGATTATGTAATATTATAAATACATGTATATGATAGATATATATGATATATATGATATATACATCATGAATACAATTCTAGATATATTGAACCTTTGACCACACGAACAACATGTAATTGTCAGAAGTCCACTTTCGACTTAAGAACCAAGTATCGAAAAAACAAACATTATTAACTTAAATGATTACATAATGTCTATGACAAGGTAATAAGTGATATAAAAGGAATAATGAACTTGAAAATGGTTCTTAAGAAGTATAAATTAACTCAAGTTTATTATTAAGGAGATTAAAGAACGATCGAATCATGTCAGACCCGAGGTAAGGGATCCTACTCCTCTCAATCTTTTTAAATACACTCTTTTATTTCATTCATTTTAGGCTCATATTTCTTATGATTGGGATGTTCTTTTATATTAATCTTACTGTAATTTTTATTTTCATATGATGAGAGACCCCATTCTCTCTCATCAATCCATTTTGGAAGTTTTGAGTGGCGTCGTTAGGCTGCCGAATTTTCGTAAGAGATTTAACCTCTCTCTTTCGTTTTAAGTACTTTTCTTTATGTCACTTATTTTAAGATCCTCTTTGTTATGTTGGGGGATTTTATTTTATATTCACATTTCTTTAAAATTTATGTTAATTGAATGAGAGACCCAATTTGATCTCATCAGTCCATTTTTGTGGCGTCGTTAGGCTGCCGAGTTTTCGTAAGCGATTTTTCATCTCACTTTTATTCTCGGGAGATTTATGCTACATTTTCCACAATTTACATTAAGTGTTGTATGTACTGCCAATTATTATACACATTGTGTAGTATAATTTTATTTATGGGTATTCACATCCTCATTGTATAACCCTACTTCCATGGGGTGTATGTTTCGAAAGTTACCCAACACGGTTAGGGGACCTTTCACCCTTCTTTTTCTAAAAAGAATTCTTTTTTTATGTCTTTTAATTCACATACTATTATGTTGGGATATGTTCTTCTATATCCTTATTTATGTAAATTTTATTTCCAAGTGATGAGACCCCCTTTATCTCTCTCATCAACCCTTTTTGTAAAATTTTATGTGACACAGTTAGGCTGTCGAATTTTACCAAGGGAACTTCTTAACCCAATTATGATTTCTTTGGGTTCAACATGTGGTTATTGAATATGTCATCCTTTGAATATGTGTGAATATCCTTTGATTGTTTTACACATAATATCCACTTATATTGGGTGTATTTTTATTTTTCACACATAATTATGATATTGATTTATCCTTAATTTAAGGATACCTTCTTTATAATGGATTTCATATCATTTTACATTTCTTTTGAGACTTCATTGTTGTTTTGAACCAATTCACTCTTATATGGTGTGTATACTATCCTTTGACATATTATATCATGAATCCTTTTATTCTCATGATATTAAAATGTTCGTATTAAATGTTATTCCGCTATTATTTGTATTCAAGAGTCTCTCATTTTGTTAAAAACTATTTAACAAAATTATCGTTTTAAATGTTTTATAGATTTATTATTCTAAAACTTTATCATTAATGTCCATGTTGTGAAAATGGTTTTCAGTATTTATTTATATGGACATTAATGTTTTAAAATTATAATTCCATTAAAATATTCAAAGTGGTATGGGAGACATTGATTCAAAAATCTCTTTTAAATGGTTTTTGAAAATGGATTGATCAATTCAATATCTGGGAAATACTTATTGTGATTGAAAATGAAATGTTGTTATTGAAATGTTTATATTTTCAATATTTTATGTGTAATTATGGTACTTGGACATTTTACGGGTGGTTACGTGATAAACCATATGATGGGTGGTGCCGTGAATACCAGGATGGGTGGTTACATTATGACCTCCAATGCATTGGGTATGGAAGTTGGCCGTATGGCTATTCCATTAAGTATGTATGGAAGTTGGCCGAATGGCTATTCCATTAAGTGATATGTGTGTAATTTGACCTTATGGTTATTCCACTTAAGTATGTTTATGTCCCAAGTTAACTTTATATATCATGTGATCTTTATATGGGTTTTATGGTAATCTTTTGGTTACAGAAGGGTAGGTAATGAACTTTTATTCAGTGAAGAGTTTTTTTAAGTAATTAATAAAGGTGAAAAGTATTACTTTGATAAAGTATACGTGTTTTACTTGTTTTTTTGATAAACTAACAGTTTTCATTCTTTGTGTATCCATTACTGAGCTTTTTATGCTCACCCCAAGTTTTTTTTGAAATGTTTTTCACAGGACTTAATGTGGAATAGGGTCAAGGATGGGATCAAGGTAAAGTCATGCTATCTAAAACTTGGAAGTAGACATGTTTCTTTTTAATAGTTTTTATTTTATGGAAACATAGTAGAAGTGTCTACTTTGTAATCATTCGAGATGTAATAGTTATGTTCTAATTCTCTAAAACTCTGAACCTGAAAAGATCCTCAATGTGAATTATACATTTAATTCAATATTAAGTAAGGTTTAAGGTCGGGGCCTTATATTCTTTGTGTGAAGCGATAATGTTAAGAGTACTGACTGTGGTTTTCAGTTCAGGGAGTCCCGTGTTGTTGCAGGCGGCCGACGTATCCATACACCAGGACCCTGACAACTGATTTCCGACATTGTGCACGAAAACAGTGATTGCGTGTGTGTTTCCAAAAGTTTTTAAAAGTCAGCTCAAACTAGGTCAGATCAACAGGTATAATTGTTTGACCATGTCACATTTTTTCTTTCAGGATGACTTTCCACTGACGACTAGCTAGATCCCAGAGGTATGTAAGTACTAACATCCTGCCGAGCGACGAAGCTTCGATACAGGGCCCTCTTACAGTTGAGGAACCATCAGTACTACCATACATTGGGTCACTAATTCCACCAGCCCAAGCAGTAGGCGATGCGCGTCGCTTGATCGCGCTGCACGTGTTCTAGTGCCAGAGGCCACCCAGGTTTAAGGGAGAGACGGATCCACAGGAATCTGAGGATTTGCTGGAGGCTTTGGTGAGAGTTTACAGGATAGTGGGTACTCCAGCAGACTTTATGGTTATCTTTTCTGCCAGCATCCTTCAGGTAGCAGCTGAGAGATGGTGGAGCCACTTGTTCCAGTTTTGTGATGAGATGAACTTCACATGGGGAGATTTTGAGACCTTTTCAGGGTGGAGTTTGTACCAGTGGCTCTACACCCCGAGCGTGTTCATGATCTGCTGCCATTGCCTCGGGATTTTCGATCAGTAGACGAGTCATCTGTGAGAAGTAGAAAGTTGATGTGGAGGTCCAAGGGAACCAGTTCAAGCTGTACAAGGAGCAGGAAGTGTTATGAATGTGGCAGGAAGCGTCACCTGGCATGTGACTGTCCAACTCCCCGCATAGCTGATCCGCAGGCGTTGGAGGGGCCACTGAGACAGAAGCAGCGGCGGGTGCTTGAGCAACAGCCGAGCAGTGGACAAGGCAGTAGAGCTCCAGAAGCTGGTGGACAGGATCAGAACTAGTTGATTTTCTTTTTGTTCTTGGTACTTCTAGTTCCATGTTGTTGTTGTATTTATGTATTTGTACTATGAGCTGTAATAATAAAAAGACACTTATCCTAGTGAAACATGATTTCCTGTCCTTTTTTTTGGTTGATACTGAGAGGTCCCAGTTTAAACTGTTGACTTGACCCTCACATTTGATATTTCTACTAGAGGATACCCAGTGTCATCACACTGATGCTGATAGTGTGACTCGACCCTTATAGGTGAGAGTGACTGTTGGATATCTTGGTAGTAACGTCGAGGCCTTACTATTTCATCCATGGCATGAATGCATCATTCCTTTCAGGATTTACTGTATTAGGCAATGGGCGTGGTTCATCTGGGGGATGAGACATAGTTTCCCTTTTTGGAAAAGGAGAAATCATAGAACCTCTTACAGATCGTAGGAAAAGAAGGTGCAGATCATCCCGGAGTGGATGAAGACTGCACAGTGCAGTAAGAAACAGGAAACTGGCTCCAGTCTTAGAGAATCGGGCATGTTAAATATTTCAAAAAGAGGAATCTTTAAGGATAGATTAGTCTACGAAGAAGCAGATGTGGAGGCAGCGCTAGGAAAGCAACATGACGTGGTGTACATTTTAACATGCTACAACCACCCACCTTAGTTGGCCCCGCCAGGCTTAGAGAGCTGGAGGGTAGGGGAAGAGTGCGGCTGCATGCGGTCAAGGAGTGTGACCCAATGGCTCAAAAAATGATTCAAGGGCCAGTCGGTGTCCACTACTAGCTCCCGTAGTAATAGACATCGATATGAATCATTCCTTCCTTTCACAAATATTGTCTTATACCTAGAGTTTCGAGTAAGCCGTAGACTTGACCCTCGCGTCTGGAGATACCTTAGGAGAAGACTCGATAATCACACTTACACCGAAAGTGTAGTTAGACCCTCGAGGGGAGAGTTTCGGTTGGAATCACTTGGTGGAAGCTCGACGTTGGATTGAGTATGGACTGGGCAATCATAGTTCATACAAATATTTACGGTATTAGAGAAAAAAGGTTGTGGTTTAACTACAAATCCGGATGGGTTTTCCTTGGTCGGAAAAAAGGAAACCCCAGTCAGCAAAGTTTAAAACCATGTATAGGAGGGTGCGGCCAATCACTCTTGAGTTGGTCAACCATACCCTCGTGGCAGCATGAGTTTTGAGTTTTTGTTCTAAACAGGAATAGGAGACCTCTAGAGTTTGAGGATGATGATCACATCCTTATACGGGTCTCACCTCGATGAGGTTTACAGAGATGTGGCCAAGGCGGTAAGATATCTCTGAGGTTCAGTGGACCTTTTCAGGTCCTTAGCAGGGTAGGCGAGGTGGCTTACCGTTGGACCCATCCACCTTAGTTGCACCAGGTGCACGACGACTTCAATGTGTCTCAGCTGAGGAGATACGAGCACGACCCTTCGCATATCATCGAACATGAGTAGTGGGACGTTGGTGATGGGGTGACTATTGCGGGGTTCCAGTCGAGGTTGAGGATCGACAGGATTGGTTCCTATGAGGACGGTCGATTCCTCTTGTGCACTTTCGTAGACAGCACGGGAACCTCCAGGTGAGCACATGAGAGCAGAATGCTCAAATGTGTGCTTAGTACCGCTTTTTTATCCCTAGTTTGTGTTAAAGATTTACGAGGACGTAAAGCCCTCATGTGGGAGTAATGTAAATACCCATAAAATTCAAGGGAAATTTTTTTTTCTTAATTTTTTTTGGGATTTTACAAAAACGTAGTGTCTGACGGCGCCTGATTCCGAGGCTTGGTGTGCCCAGAATCAATTTCTGATGTAAGTCTTGGGTACATTCAGTGAACGAACGAGCGGGTTTTTTCTAACATTTGAATCGGTTCCCGAAATTGAAATCAGAGGGCACCAATGAGCTTGCAGCACCAGTAATTGTTTAATAACACCTTTTCCGATGGTGTGTTTTCTCGGAATAAGTTGTTTAAATTTTGAGGTTAAATTGTGAAGTAAAAACAATTTGTGGAACAAATTTTACTTCTAACCATGTGTGGAATTTGGGGAACTAACCAAGTGTGAATAAAGGTGAGGTGGGGGACACACGAACCCCATCCCTTCAAATTCCATAACCTCCTTAACTCTTTCCCTTAAAACCCCATTGTATTAAATGATTTGACAACCTTTCACATTCCTTAAACCCCCCATTAAACCCCTTGTACTTAATTGTGTAACTCTCCCCTCTATCCTCTTTAATTTTTCCAAAACACATCTTAAATTAATTGATTAAACCACTTCAATCAATTTAACTAAGTGTTTGAATTTTTTTTAAACGTTTCAATGCATGGAAGAATAATAAAATAAGGAGAGGCCTTATTTTATTTTATGAGTTTTGTTGTGTGAGAGAATTTGGTAGAGAGATCTTCCCTATTTTGAAGAACTTCTTCTCAAAAAGAAGAACGACCTTCCGACTCGGCAAAGAACGCACTACGTTTTCTCCAATCCTTTTTCTTCCTCTTCCGTGACAAGGAAGGTGACGCCGACCATGGAGACCAACGCCAAAAACAATGTTCTTCTTCTTCTTCTGACGTCGATGGAAGCGATACCATTTTCCACGACTTGACGATGTGCGACGTCTATTTCGAGGTAGGGGTTGATTACTTTTTGTTTGTGAAATATCCCTCGTCGTTCTTCGTCATTACTTTTCAGCCTCTTGTTATCATTGTAACGGGAGGAGGTCGGACTGCCCGAACATGGCCGACCCTCCTCCCCCTTGTTGTTGATTATATTGTGGCTCGAACGAAGGTGGAACGATGCAACGACACCGCGTGGAAACAAAGAGGATCACGGCGAAGAAACGTGGCGCCGTCGCGCCACACCGTTGAGGTCGAACGAAGTCGTGGCACCGGGCCGGAAAACCACGAAGAGGCTGCGGTTTTTTTTATTTTACCTATGGATCAACAGGTGACGATGAAGTGGGCCTCAAGGGAGTTTAAATCCCTTCGCAATGAAGATCGGGTCCCGGGAGGACCGTTGGCGAAGACGGTAGGCGAAACGGACCACTGGAGCACGTCCGGTGGTCCGCATAAGGCGGCAGCAGCGCGTCGCCGGAGTAACGCGCTACGGCGGTGGGGTATGAACCAGAACGGCTTCGACCATTTCGGATTGGGGCGGCCCGAACCCCCTAATTTCAGACAGATCCATTCAAACGTCCATAACAAGGGCTTAAAACCTCCGATCGCCGCACCGTCAGTTGCGTTCAGATCCTTGGATCGAGACGGTATTTTCGATATATTACACGCAAGGTTTCAGAGATCTTTGGGTAAGGCCGGGTTGGTTTGAACCCGAAACCAACCGGGCCCTCGAAGTGGAAATGCTTATAACATGAGCCTCGGACGTCCGAATCATGTGTCGTCGAATTTGTAGTATTCCTCTTGATGAGACAGAAATTTTTGTATACTTTGCCTGAGTTTTGGATGCAGTTGGATAGTGGCTGGGTTGGATTGTACCTGAAATCCAACCGGGCCTCTGGAACGGGAAAGCTGATAACCTTCAGACTGGATGTCCGTTTGACGAACCGTCAGCGAATTTGGGGATCATGTTGAGAAACGGTCCTTACGAGTATACCCTATTAGAGTTTGGGATACAGTTGAGATACGACCGGGTTGGTTCGCACACGAAACCAACCGGGCCCCTGGGACAAAAAGGCTAATAACTCACAGACCAGGCGTCTGATTGGCGCGCCGTCTGTTGTGTTGAGACCCCTATGACAAGGCGGTCCTTGAGATACTTATTCGTGGGATTTTTTGATACATGGAGTATTGACCAGTATCTCGTGCAACGAACCCTCCCGGAGATGAACATACGATGTACGGAGACAGTGTTGTCGGCTCAGACCTGACGACTGCTTGACTGACTCGACTTGGAGTGAGTCTACTAAACAAGTGTACATAGCACTACTTTTTTTGCGTGCAGAACATTGGTAGCTGGAGAACTACTGAGTTTGGGTGCAGACCCGCGGTACTCGACCAGAGAATACCTCTGCAGGCAATTAGGGGGGATGCACTACTATGTTTGTGTGGCAGACCCCGGTGGGAAGCTCTACTGTGTTTGGGTGGATGACACGCGGTACTCGACAGGAGGAGTACCTCATCAGTCTTAGGATAGTGAGCAGTACCTCAGAGTCATGATAGGATCACTGTACTCTCCAGAGATGGGGCTCTTCAGCAGTTACGGTTTCGATAATGTAAATCCTGGTTTGAGATGAGACTATGACCTTTGTGTCTTCCTCATGTTTGAGATGGGTCACTTGATAACTTAGGTATATGTATGGGCATATATCTAATTAGAGGCTATCTGTTGATTTCATGACCTTCCTGTTTCCTCATGATTGATATTGGTTACTTGATGACTTAGGTATAAGTATGGGCATATACCAAAGTAAGGGTTATCTATTGTGATTATGCTTTGTGATTATCCTTGTTGGATTTAGAGCGACCTTGAGGGTCTCAGAGTCCCTACTGAGTATCATTATCCTAACCCCTGCACTGGCTAAGCCCGCACCTCATTGTGTTGGTTGTAGATGACGGGCAGTGCTGACGGAGGCCGAGTGTTCGAGGACTGGACGGTACCCAGGGGTGGACCTCATGACGAGTCAGTATCCGGAGGTGGAATTCACGACGAGATGACACTCGGAGGAGGTTGACATGTGAGAGCGTTGTGGAGTCTATCTGTACCTACCCTTCAGGTAGGATTCGTGGCAGACAATCCAAGAGCTGCACTATCTGTACCTACCCTTCACGTAGGATCTGAGGTGGATGACCCAGGAGCTGTTTCTTTTATTCCAGCTGTTTGTCTTTTCTATTACACTTTCATTCAGTTGTAACTGTACTTTTAGTTGGATTTTTATTCTCTCCCACTTACTTTTCAGCACATTCATTTGTACTTAATGTATTACTTCCGCTTGTACTCTGTGATGTTTTGTTTAGTTTTATAAAGGCAATGCCTTCCCAGTTATCGGGATTTATTCCTTTGTTGCTAGTCGCCAGCCCTTGGCCTATGGAAGGCGGGCTTGGGGGAGTCACAGCACGGGCCCCGAGAACGGGTTGTGACAACTATTAATAAATAATTCAAAAGTATTATTCTTTATTTTCTAGGGATGTTACATCCTTCCCCCCTTTTGGGAATTTCATCCTCGTAATTTTAAACACATATCAAATAAATGGGGGTATTTATCATTAATAACATTTTCAGATTCCCACGTTTCCTCTTCAACCATATGATTTTCCACGAAGACGTTACCTAAAAAATTTCCTTATTCCGCAATAGTTTCTCTCTACGGTCAATAATATGGACTGGTTGTTCCTCATAAGAGAGATTATCTACCAACTGAACTACCTCTAGGATAAAAAATTGTGATGGATCTGGCATATACTTTCTCAATAATGAAACATGAAAAACATTGTGTACCTGAGATAAACATGGGGGTAAAGACACACTATACGCAACTACTCCAACTTTCTTCAGGATTTCATAAGGTCTAATGAACCTCGAACTCAACTTTACCTTCTTACAAAAATGCATCACACTTTTCCTTGGAGAAAAATTGAGGAAGACATGATCACCTACCTCAAAAAAGTGATCCTCCCTCTGGTTATCCGCATAACATTTCTACCTAATATGAGATGTTCTCATGTTCTTCTGAATCAATTGAAATTTTTCCGCCATCTCTTCTACCAATTCTTGTCCCATCAGCTTTATTTCACCTACTTCATCCCAAAAAGATGGAGTTTGACAATTCTTTACATATAATGCCTCAAATAGATACATCTGTATACTGGAATGAAAACTGTTATTATATGAAAATTCAACCAATGAAATATGTTGGTCCCAATATCCCTTGTAATCCAGTGAACAAGCTCGTAGCATATCCTCCAAGGTCTAAATTATTTGTTTTGACTGCCCATCTGATTGAGGATGAAAAGCTATAATAAAATTTAATTCAATACCCAATGTCTTCTGAAGGTCTTTCCAAAAGATAGATGTAAACATGGGATCACGATTAGATACAATGGAGAGGGGAACACCATGAAACCTAACTATTAATTTAACATACAACCGAGAAAGTTAATATAGAGACAGAGTATATCGAATAGGACAGAAGTAAGATGATTTAGTCAATCGATCTACAATAACCCAGATGGCATTGAAACCTCTAGATGTCTATGTTAATCCCATAATGAAGTCTGTGAATATATTTTCCCATTTCCTCTTCATCACCATTAAAGACTGAAGCATCCCTTTCGGTAACTACCATTGTTCTTTAACCAACTGACAAGTCAAACACTTCATAGTATGCTCAATAACATCTCGTTTTATTCCATTCCACCAGTAATACATCCAAAAATCTCTGTACATCTTAGTACTACTTGGATGAAATGATAATGGAGAACTATGATCTCCACATAACAAATCATTCTTCAACTATGAATCACAAGGCACACATAATCGACTTCCAGACCTCAAAGCACAATCATTATCAATTTTAAATTCAGGATACTTAACCTTCTGAACCAACTCTAACTTTTTATGTAACTCACTGTCTTCTTTCTGTGCTCTCTTAATTGTGTTTGACAGAGATGATTCCACAAACACCTGAAAAAAACAAAATAATTTCCTACACCAACAAATTCTATTCCATATTTTATCAAATCAAAAACCAAAGTATATTTTTCAAAATGTAGCATGGTTAATGAAGCATTAATTTTTCATCTCAAATAATCAACCACTTTATTTTCTTTTCCCAGATTGTAATGGATCGTGAAATCATAATCCTTGATGAATTCCAACCATTTCCTCTATCTCATGTTCAATTATATCCGAGTGAATATATATACATCACTGTTTTGTGGTCAGTATATATTTCACATTTTACTCCATACAAATGATGACCCCAAATTTTTATAGCAAAAACAACAGCAGCTAATTCCAAATCATGTGTAGGGTAATTTAACTCAGGAGGTTTCAACTGATGTGAAGCATAAAAAATTATCTAATCATTCTAAAAAAGGACACAACCATGTCCTTTCAGTGAAGCATCACAGTAAACAACAAACACAACATTTATTGAAGGTAGGGCCAAAACATCAGAGTTCACCAATCTTCATTTAAATTCCTGAAAACAATCATCACATTCTATTGTCCAAATGAACTGAACATTTTTTTGAGTTAATTTAGTCATTGTACTAGATAACCATCAAAAATTTTCAACAAAACTTCATTAATAACCAGACAAACCAAGAAAAATACGGATCACGGTTATATTTGTGGGTCTTGGCCATTCTTTAACAACTCTTATTTTAGTTGGATAAATAGTCATTCCATTTTTCGAAACAATGTGACCAAGTAATGAATTTTTTTGTAACCAAAACTCATACATTCTGAATTTTCCATACAGTTTATTTTCATTTAATGTTTGCAAGACAACCCATAAATAACTTTCATGTTCTTATTTTCTTCTGGTGAAAACCAAAATATCATCAATGAACACAACAAAAAACTTATCCAAGAAATCACAGAAAGTTCTATTTATAAGTTCCATGAATACAGCAGGTGCATTGGTTAACCCAAAATTCATAACTAAAAATTCATAATGGCCATATCTAGTACGAAACATGGTCTTCAGAATGTCTACTTCCATTACCTTCAATTGATGGTACCCCAACCTCATATTAATCATTGAAAAATACTGAGCTCCATGTAGCTGACCAAACAAATCATCAATATTTGTAAAAGGATACATGTTCTTAACAGTGATGTTTTTCGATGCTCTATAATCAATGCAATGCTTCATCGAACCATATTTCTTTTTAACAAACAAGACAGGAGCACCCTATGGATATGTGCTAGGTGGAATTAAACCTTTATATAATAACTTTGCCAATTGATTATTTAATTCTAATAGTTCAAATTGAGCCATTCAATAAGGGGGTTTTGAAATTGGTTTTGTATAAAGAAATAAGTCATCTGTAAATTCAACTTTCTGATCAGGTATAATACTAGGAAAATCATCTGGAAAAACATCAAGATACTCATTTACAACTGGAACATCATTAGTCTCAACAATTCCTTTATTTTAAAAAATATGAGAAAGATAACATTCATTTCCATATTTTACTTGTTTCTCATCTTCATAATATGTAATCAAAAGTTATGTTCATTCTTGTACACAATCTGAAAATCTTTCTGAAAAAAACCTCTTTAGCTCTGCAGTCAATCTTAGCATGATAAATAGAAATCCAAGCCATACCCAAAATAACAACAAACACTACTAGAGGAAAAAAAATGTTTGAAGGTAGATTCTTTCCACACACAAGAACATGAAGGTTCTTATGTTTTCTTTTTGTCTCAATACATCCTCCATGTGTTTTTACCATAAGTTATGTATTCATATCTTGATATGGAATTCCCAATTTACTAGAAAACATTCAAGAGATTAAAGAGTGTTAGACCCTGAATCAAAAAACACATTGGAATAATTTGAAAAAACAAACAGTGTACCTGATACTAATTCATTAGATGTCCCAACATCTTCTGATGTAGTTGCAAAAGATTTCACCCCCCCACTTTATTCTTGTAGTATGACTTCTTTCCCTCAGTTGAGTTATTTGTTGGAAACTCATTTGCATAATGACCCATTTCATTGATCTTAAAACTTTTTACTGACTATCAATCATATTTTTTGTTACCATTACCATGATATTTTTTAGTGAAATTATGAGACATATGTCCAATTTTACCACATCAGTAGCACATACCAGAATTCAAAAGACATTCCCCAGCATGTTTTTACAAAAATTTTCACAAACTGTAATCTTATGTTTCTTACCATCGGACTTTTTTGAAGACTTCTTCTCTTTCTCCTACCACCTTGACATATTATTCTGTTGTTTTCCAACGAACACCTAATCATCGACAAACTCCATTTCCACCATCTCCGCACAACGAACAATTTTTTCATAACTTTTGAACCCACGAGAAGCTAAATCCCATCGATACATTGGATTTAATCCTGAGTAAAAACGGTTTATTTTACTATCAATATATCATATGAAATTCAGAACATACCCTACGAGTCATGTGAATTTTGCTTCATAAGCAGCCACTGAGTCATCGTCCTACCTCAATTTTAGGAATTTTTTTTCTGTCCTAAGTGGAACAACCATATGAATATATTTTTTAAGGAACATACCTTTTAATTCATCCCAATAAAGTGGATCAATCTCCTCAATATCCCTAAAATTTTCACCATCCACCACCACTGATCAGATTCACCTTCAAAATTGTAAATATCAAGACTAACATTTTGGTATTCTGAACACCCCATGACATCAAAAATATTCTCCAGTGCTTTAATCCACCCTTTGGCAAGGACAGGGTCAGATGATCCTCTGAATAATGGGGGATGTTACCTCATGAAATGCTTTACTACTGAAATGTTCCTCTATGGTTGATCTGGCCGATCTCATGCATGGATACCAACACCATTTATATCTTGAGACAATTGTTCCATCACAGCAATAAACATTTCAGTTCTGATTTTGACCATCTCAGGCTTCTGATCTAGAAGGTTGTCTTCCTCTTGATTTCATCCCAATATTGCTTCCATGTTTCCTTTGTGGAAAACCATTCTAAAGATAGAAATATCTTAGGAAATCAACATGGTAATCTATAAATGCTATATCATTTCAATATTACTATAAATTAATTTTCTAGACATTAATGTAAAAATATTCTAACTCCTAAAGGTGTCTAAACCAACCTCTAATAGAAACTATAAGTACCCAGCCTTAAAACATTTCATAATATTGAATTGAATGAATACTTCACATTGACGATCTTTTCAGGTTTAGAGTTTTAGAGAATTAGGGCATAACTATGACATCTCAAAAGATTATAAAGTAGACACTTCTACTGAGTATTCATATTTTTACAAAATAGAAACTCTTGAAAAAAAAATAGTAATGTATAGTTCCATGTTTTAGACATCATGAATTTTCCTTGATCCAATCCATCACCATATTCTTCTTTAAGTCCAGTGAGTAATATTTCAAAAACATGGGATGATCATAAAAAACACATTAAGGGTATTTAGGCAAGGAATGAAAACATTATTTCATCATTACATTAATAATATAAGCTCTTAAACCTACCTCATGAAATCATAAGATTCATATTAACAAATAGAAAACATAAATCATAAAGGTTACTTTTGGAATTCATATCATACTTACATTGTAGCTATCAAAGCTACGTAGGGAGTTACATTTGGAATACCCATCACATTATACTTCATAAATCTCTATGAAGAAATATTAACATTTACCTCTATCATTTTACCCACTGTATTGGAGAGCTATCTTGGGCTCACCTGCCCTAGGTTTATCACTGAACCACCCATATACATAATCAATTCCCAAGAACCATAACATATTCATAACAAATAATACAAAAATAAAGGAAATATAACATTTCCACATTTTAATTACAATATATCATTTAAATATATTGACATAAAAAAGACATTATCAAAACCATTTTCAACACCAAAATACGTAAAAATTATATATGGTATTAATTTTCCTTTTAAAAACATTACATCTTATAAAGGAATCAAAAGATCAAATAATACTCATGGTGGCGGAAAAGGTCGTTGTCACCGCTTACGTTAAAAGAAACATTATTTTTTGTTCATTTAGTGAAAAGTCTCATAGGAAAGGATTCTCTTTGAATAAAAAGAATATTCAAAGTTATTTATACACTATATAAAAAAAATATGAGAGTAAAACACAATATGCCATAATAAAAGGATATGGAGATGAAGTCCCTTACCTTGTGTCGGACTTGACCCGTTTTTCCTTTAATCTGCTAAATAATAAACTAAAGTTAATTTCTACTTTCTGAAAAATCTTTTTCTAGTTTATTATTCCTTTTATATAACTTATTACCATGTTATAAACATTATGTAATCATTTAAGTTATTAACGGTTGTTCTGTCGATATTTGGTACATGTTTAAAATTTTACACCTTATAATTTACAAGTTGTCCATGTGGTCAAATATCCATTATCGTCAGAATGATACTAATGATGTATATATCACATATATCATATATATTCAGTATATACATGTATTTATATTAGTTTATAACATTTGAAGGTATGAAATGATATGCACCGTTATTGGAGACGGTAAGCCGTACGTATGCATGAAAGCAACTTTCATTTCTATTTCCTATTTTAACCAAATAAAAACATAATTACACATATGTATATTATAATTAAAGTATAATATATTAAATAATATCATTTAATCCACCATTTTTTCATCCCACATAAAGCATTAATGAGTCATATCACTTTGAGGGTGCGGTAGTCCGTACTTCCTAAAATGAAATTATCTCATTTACCCATTATGGAAACTATAAAGGTATGATATAAATGAAAAATATAGAATCAAAAAGAGAAAACTAACATAATTTATATCATATATAAATACATTTCCATCATAATGGCCCCCATGAGATGTGGTAAGAGGTAATTGAACAATCAACATTTCGTGAGGCGTTAGTTTTCCATCCACAAAAACATTAGGTTTTTTACCCATTAGATGGAGGTGTGTGTATGTGTAGTTCGAATACATCTCATAAAAACATTCTGATATATTTTTGATACTGGTTTTGTTACAAAAAAAATAAATAAAAATAGTTTATGTGGTTGTAGAAGTTAAATGAAACAAAAGAACTTCAGATAAGGCGTTACCTTTAAATCAGGTAATTCCCTTTGGATTGAACCAAAAGGGTTTCTTGATGTGCTTTCTGCCTACGGTAAGGCTTCTAGGATGTAGAGAGAGATGTAAGGAGATTATTTTCTTAGAGTTTGGACGCACCAAAAAGCTTGAGTGGTGTGAAGAATTGGTTAGAAGTGACGTATTTTTCTAAGGTAGAGGAGGGTCTCTTAAGGAATGTTTGAAACAATTATTTTATTATAACCACATATTCTGTTTAAAAAGGTCAACTATTCGTTAAAAACAATGTTTACCTGGCTCATGGTCTAAATAATATAATCAAATAAAAATTGAATAGGTTTTAGATATTTTTTTAATATTTATAATCTTATTTATTTAAATCATTTATTAATGAAGTAAATATTACATCATTTTTGTGTCATAAATAAATTAATTTATATGATTTTAAAAAATTAAACAAAAAATTTGATGATATAGAAAATTGTATTATCCTTCTAACTAAAATTTATAGTCAAAAATATAACTTATATAACCCCATGTAAAAATTTATTTTGTAAAATATATTTGTTTATGTCATTTTTGTCTTTACATTAAATTAATTAATATAAAATGTCATTATTATTGGAATTTGGCTCCATGGGGTCCCAAATTTGACCCAAGGATTTCCATGATCGGATATGTGTTATCCAATAGGATTAGGACAAATTTTAGAGTTATATTTTATTATTATAATATTGTATTGTACCCTTATTTATTATATTTACCCTTTAATCATGGTAAATAATATATTTAATGAAGTAAATATTTAAAATATCTTAAAATAAAAGTAACCTATTTACAAAATTTAGACCTAATTATTTCAAATAAGGAATCCATTTTTCCAAATTCAAAACACAGAAGTTGCAGAAATTAATTTAATATTAATTTTCGTTGTTAAAACAAATAGCGTGTTTTTATGAAATAGAAATTATCAAAATATTGACACTTGTATATATCCAATTTGAAAAATAAATACCTTAAAATGACAAAAATTAGATTATATGGTAAAAATATATTATAATTTAACTTTAAAACCAATTAAAAAGATAATATATCCATATAAATAATTTAGATTAAAAGGAACTTTTTATTTAAAATATAGTATTGTCACTTTTCATTAACAAATGAACATTATTAGAAAAATACCAAAATTTCTTCCAAAGTAAATTTTGATATGCCGATTTTAAAGAAAAATTTTATTTTTTCAAAAAGAACATATATGAGTGACAAAAACTATATTTAATTATGGTTCCACATTAAAAGGTGGTAGATCGACCTTTTAAAGAATATTAAAGTATTTATGATTAGATTCATTTAAATTTTAAGCCTCTAAATTTTACTAGATAAATGTAATAACATATAAAAAACATGTATAATAATATTTTAGTTAGTTCTATTAATTACCTCCTATAAAATGACTAGGCGTTATCTACCATTTAAAATAATAATATTATATTATTATTGAGCAACATAATATTTCAATGAAACCCGATATTGTGTATTGGGTATTCTATCGAACCTAAAATCCACTTTAATGTAAAATTAATATTTAATTCACAAATATTAATAAACATTAAAAATTATTATTCATTATTTTCTTGGGATGTTACATATATTCTTTTTATAAATATTTTTTTTCATTTATTAACTCATACTCATCAAATTAATGTTTTTCAATTTTCATAAAACCACTTTCTTGGGTAGAGTGGGAACCCTATCATTGTACAAATCACAAATTTTTGTAGGCACATGGTCACAAATCTAAAATTCAAAACCAAAATCAAATTTTAAAAGAGAGTATTTGTCATGGGAACATCACGTCAACAAAAATCCCCATGAAAATTGTTAAATAATAGTATTTTTGTGTCCAAAATTATATAGATCATGAAAAATATTAATATAATTAATATTTATTTAAATATACATATTTAATTAAAAGTTAAAATACTTATATAAAATTGTTAAAAATAAGAAATTGAAACAATATTCTTCAATTGGTACCATTATTATTAACCCTATTAAATTATTAATATTATTTAATTCATGTGATCAGAGATTGAAATGAATGATTAGAAATTTTAATAATATCATAATTCATGTAATTAAATAATTACAATAATAATTCTTAATAAAAGTTTTATTTTTTATTTTTTTAAATGTAGCATTTAAGGATAGTTTATTTTGAACTATTTTAATTTATATATTTAATGGTATGAATGAAAATTCCTGAACATAGAGATTGTAAATAATATTTTACGAGTTTATTTATATATCCATGATCAAAGAGAGTGTTGTGGAGGATATAGAGCTCTGTAAACTCCTCTACATCCTCTTGGTGTGGAGATGCACATCTAGAAGACCCTATAACATGAAATCATTTAGAAATATGTTTCAGTCAATCTACAGGTTGTAAGAGGGTGTTTCTATCCGGTAAATCAAACCTGGGATGATTATTGTTGAATTGTTTATGTAAAATCTTATGATGCACATTATGAATAAACATCCTTGCCTTTTTATAATCATCTTATTGTGATTATGTACATCCCTAATAGGTTAAACATGATAGGATAGAATTCCTTCATTCCCCTTTATGGATCCAAGTGAAAGCTATCCCATTTATTGTTAATAAAAATCATGTTATGTATGGGATTGGTAATACCATGGATGATTTTATGGAATGGCATGATCCAGACCATATTTATTGTGGTCATATGGTGAAAATAATTAATATGGTGGACATCACAGACCCCATTATATATGGTTTATTCTTGAAACTTCCAGACTCCATGTTATTGGTGTATTTAGAATTCTAAAATCCCCCCTCATTTAATTTCTTTTGTCGTATCATTGTTCATGTGATAAGGGGTTATGGAAAAAATGATCTTGTGGGGAGGATTATGCTGCAATATGGCACGTAGATCTGGGTGAAATATTTGGGTGGTCCACCCATTTTGGAGGCTAAAAAAATTTGGATAGGGAATAGATCACCAAATTTCTAGATCAATGTTTTATAGTGTTTAAGGTTGTGATAATCTTTGTGGGGTCACCATCCATCCCCCATGAACATGGGTTTTGGATTACCATTTTCTAATAGACATGGGCCTTTAATTCCCCATGGTTGATGGACATATTCTCTATATGATAGTGGATGAAAGATTCCCAAATGAGGACACACATGCTTTCGTGGATAGGTACAATTTTTTGTATAATCTGTTAATACCCATAAAAATTTTTCATAATGATTTTTTACACAAATTAATTATGACCTATCCCAAACAACTGGATATTTAACCACAGAGCAGAAAAACTAGAGGAAATGAAGGTTTCCCTTTCCCAAATGTTTCTACCTAAGGTGGGAGGTATGAATTTCACTTTTCCAGATGAAAAACTTCCAGGATTTCCTACCTAGAGGTTTCTTATTCCATTTCTATAAGAATATTCACTTGGATAAATCCTGGTTGAAAAAAAATTATAGTTGAAATGGAAGTGACATAATAAGAATAGAACTAATATTTACCACTGCAAATAAATTTTATAAATAAAATTACTTGTGGTGGGTTTCAAAATGAGGCTCTATAAGGTTCTCAGAAGCATGCAATGTCGTCATAGGGTGATATGGAAAATAACATGATAGAGGCATAGGATGGTTCATACCAACCCTACATGGAACTGTAAAAGTCCTCTACTAGAATAGTCATGTTCTTTGAAACTAACAATGCATTCATATTCACCATAAATGTTTCTCTAAGTATATCCCTGATATGGTCTTTTTTACTGATACCATGTTAGAATGAATGGAAAATACTAGGATTGAACTTAAATAAATATTTCAAAACTGTTTCTCAGTTTTATAGTTAGGATATGGAGGTTTCTTTCGAATAATTTTGAGAGAGTAATTTGAAGATTCAGTGGTTTTCTTCTCCCAAAACCAAATATCCTTTTGTATTCTTTAGCCTCAGGAACCTGAATGGATCTTCATGGGTTTTTATCACTAGTAAGGTGTAAGTGACATGGAGAGATCATGGGAGTTGATTAAATATATTAAAAATATGGTTCAAGGACCCATTTTATTTTGTGAGGATTCCAAGGAGATTATCTAATACCATAATAAGAAAGGTTGTTCTTGGAAGAAGTATCCTTCCAAACATCAATTAAAGAATTTTTATCTTCACTTTTGTTACTTAGATCTGGGATTTTATGGATTTAATTTACATAGTTCCAGGGATGTGGCCTATCTTATTGATTATCTAAATATATCAAGAGGTTTTTGGTGCTAAGATACTATGTATTGATGTTCCATAGGTATGAGGTCTCCCACTTTATCTGGTCTAATCTAATCATTGTCCAATTTTTCTCTAGGTAAATTGAAGATTTCTTATCTACATCACAAGGGTTGATAGCACTATAAAAACTTCTATCATATATTTATCAAGATTTAGAAAGCTCTTTGAAAATGTTATGAGGATCCTTCTTCTTATATTTATGTGAAATAGGTGGTAAATTTTGAAAATAAGATTCATGATGCCTTGATAGAAAAATAAATATATTGGATTATATGATCAATGGAGGATTTTATTAAACTGGGCAACTATAATACCAACTACTGTAATCAAAATCCTTCATCCAGAATAAAAAATAACATTATTTAAAAACTAGAGTTAGGGGATGGAAGCTTCACATTTTAGGGGGTTTAGATTCAGGTGAAAATCGGGTTATTTTATAGATATATAATTAGTTATGATAGTGGAACCCCCTAGGGTACTTTTGATCTATGTTGAGATATAATTTATTGAGGAAATGACTTTGGATGTTTAGTAAGACATTTATATAAAGTAAATTATCCCATCCCTTAATATAATTCATGAAACAAGTTTACATCTTCCAAATAGATTCTATTCCTTATTCATTAATTGGTTTCGTTATATTTTGTGTTATGACATTATCATACTGATGAATGGTTAATGGAGTAGTTCTACAGGCCTGGAAAAGTTCAATGAAACTCTCATTGTTTTGAGTCCAAAAATCACTATCCTAGAGAATATTTCTAATTTTAGGCTTTCAACTTGAGATATGCAGTCTATAAGATTTTCTCAAAATTCCTCTACCACCATTTCTGTTAGTTCATTCCCTCTATTATATTTGATAATTATTGTGCTTTTTTAGCCAATTTACTTATTATAGACAGTGCTATTTTTTCATGAAATATTCTATTCTATAAAATTGTACTCTTCTTCTAGTAGGGAGACTTTATAAAAGAAATTAGATATGAAAAAAGAATTTGATAGGCTATAATGGGATTTCTTGAATGTGTTCATGAGGAAACTATATTTGGACCAATATAGATGAGAGTGATCATGAGTTACGACAAGTTAGTTTCCTTCTATATGAAGGTCATTTGATATCTCATAAAAAACATCAACCAACTAGAGAATTGCATTAATTTTCCCTCTTTCCAATTAATCATTTTTCATTATTGTTGATTTTTTCTGTCATCCCATATTAAAGGTACCATTAGACAAACTAAATAATGGGGTGAATTTTTTCCAAGATAGTTTCCCACTTACTATCATTATTTAAAGTAATGATTATCTTCTTTTTGCAAGAGAAAATCCTCACGAATTATATAAGTTTCTAAAAATTATTGATGATTTTACAAAATCCTATGTCCAATGTGTCAACTTTACCAAATTAGAGATTTATTTTAGTTGGGTGTTTAGGATGTGATGAGATCTACCAACACTAGTTTGTGTAGAATCACAATTATATAGAATAATAAAAAATATTTGGGTCCCTTGATGTTCTTTAGGAATAGAAAAAGATAATTCTTCTCCTTCATCTTGGATATAGTTCAAAGTAAAATTCTTGGATTTTCTAAACAAAAACTACATAGGTTTAATAAATTTGTTTTTATTAAATTAGTATATCAAGAAATTCCATCTTAGATGATGTCTCTATTCGGGATATTGGATTTCTTTTTTGACCTAATCGATTCAGAATTTCTAATTTTTGGTGGGCTTTTCTTAAAGGAAAAAATAACATACCTTTGATATCTAAGGATATGTTTTTTGAACCCAAGGCTTGTGGAGATATTGGATTCAAGGACATTAATGTGTTTAGAAATTCCCTCTTGTCCAAGAAAGGATATAATTTATTATAGGAATCAGATAGTTTGTGTGCAATGGTTTTCAAAGTCAATTATTTCCCCCATAATGATTTTATATCCTCAATCTAGGTATTTATCTATGATATATCAATAAGAGATTTTGGGGATCCAAATATGTTTGAAATCATTGTATTTATTATAGAATTTCTTGTAATACTATTGTCAAAAGATGGGGTGATCCATGTCTGAATCCTTTTGATGGTATAAAACCCACTTCTATGCCATCACTCATTATATAGAATGATTTAATGAGGGATCTTCTGGTTTATGACCATATTGGATGGTATTTTTAGAGGATTTATATTAATTTTAAGGAGCATGAATGAAGGGAAATTTTAGTATTATTATTGCGCATGGAAAAGGACCACACAATCTATGATAGAAATGAAGAGTTTAGGTTGTTAATCTATTCACTCATGTTTCAGAAATAGCCTCACATAGGGAGATGCTATTTGGTTTCAACTGTGAAATAATATCTATAATTTAAAAGCCTCGTCAATTTAAAATCTCTTCTGTTAGAAAATGTGTAGAGGTATCCTCCCAACCTATGCCCTCCATGCTGATTAGAAATTATCTAATAACATAATGTCCCCTCTTTGTGGGGCAACTATGGAAATTGAGTTTCCAATTATATTCTATTTCTCTTAGATTACCATGTTCTGGTCATTGCGTGATGAGAAGGATCATTCTTGATGTAGAAGCCTTGGGATTTGAGTATTATTTTGAAGGATTGGTTCATATTTCTTATTTTATAGACTATCATGAGGTTTCGTATTTGTGCATGGATTATCTGGTTATGTTTTAACTCTTTTGTTTTTGAGATAATTTTAAAATAAGAAATGGTATGCCAATCTAGGATGAGAAAATATATTTCTGATTAAAATAATGATGGGGGAATCATCTTCCTTAACCAGGTCAATCTCCTGGCCCATTAGGGTGGCTACCTCCCCCTCCAGGATTCCTTAAAATTAACACTGACCCAACACTACCTAGAGATGGTACTAATGGCCTCGGGGTTGTTATCCTTGATCATGTTATCTCTTTAATCATGGATCGGCATTCCATGGTTGATGCATGTCAGGCTCCCTCTATATCCTAATCTGTAATTATTTGGTATGGTGTTCAGTTCACCTATTCTTGTGGAAAGATGAATATTGTGTTTAAATTCAATCTGAAGTTATTATAAATGCTTTGGAGTAAAATAAAGATGACTATGAAAATTTCTTTTCTATTATTGATAATATCGAGACTTTGGAACTATTGTTCTCTTCTTGTTGTTTCTACTTTCTTGGAGATAGTTAATCCTCATGGTTCATTTTCTGGATTATTTTTTATGAATTTTAGGGTCTATATGTTGTTTTTCATCTTTACCCTTGGATTTGTTTAATTTTCCATCCAATGATATTTAAGTTACAAATTGTATTCTGAAGAAAAAATCTATATAATAAAAATAATTTTATACTAATTGAGATATGATTAGGGTTAAAATATTATTTAATTTCACAACATCCATTAAATAATATATTAATCATTATATAACCCAATTACATGTAATAATATTATTATTATTATTTTTATATAACTAGTGTTAATTGGGGAAATGATAAATATTATAGTACCAAATTTCAAATAAATATTAATCACCAGCCACATTCTATGTATCTTATTCCTCATAGACATTTAACAAATACCAAAATAAATATTAATTCATTCAATAAATAAATATAATATTTCGGAGTAATGAAATGATTACTATGTGAATAAATATTTATTTATTTTATGTCATCACTCAAATCTAGATAAAATTGTTCCTCAGTATTGAATATATTATTTATACCAACAATTAAATTCACATATAATTTAATTGTGAATAATGGAAACAGTAATTGTATGACCCTCTGTTATTATTTCCCATTGAAATTAGGTGTGATTGCCTATATTCCAAGATTAATATATAGAAACAGGTCAAGGATCCGAAGAGAAGGAAGTTAGTGTTTCAATACCAACGGCCACACACACTCACTTAAATGTAATATAATAATTTTTTCACAAATCTCATAAAACATGTTACCTATGTCACCAAACTATAGGAATGAAATTTCTTTCATTAACTATTTCAAATAAACACTTTGTTACCCCATAGGCATGGAATTTCATTCCATATCTCTATTTCAATAAATGGTTTTAGATATGAGCTTCTACAAATATTTAAGGTAAAAAATCTTACTTGACATATACATTAATAACATATCATTAATGGCGCAACCAATGTATCCTACAACCCATTAATATATGGTGTCATGGTTTTGGTTAGTGAAAAAAATGTATGTGATTCATGACATAAATTAATAATAATCATAATGTATAAAGATCGTCACACATTCTAATAGAAAAAATGACAATGGAAAACAAACATGTAAAATTCCTATATGTATGTTTGTTCACGTAATATTTTGTCTTAGATATTACTAACTATGGACTTCATGAGATAGATTCTAATCTACTCATGAGTAATCTCACCTGATATTCAACATTTGATTTCTCCCATCAAATAATTTAACCCTCCATAGGACTATATTTAAGAATATTGACATTGAATTTAAATTTTCTCATCATAGTAGGGAACTTCTATAGCCTTTTAAATTCAATATATTCTCTAGTACCCTATTAAATAAAATTCACATAGACCAATAAACAATATGTAATTAGATGTTTTCATTGATATTCAATTATTTGAAAATACATGAAATCCAAAGTAATAAATTTTGTTTTAGAACACCAACTCCAACATCAAAAACATATGCTTGATAAAAGAAATGAGTGGAGTAGAACCACTAGGTCAAAAAATATAACATATAACGAAGAAAAGGTATAAAATTTGACGTGCAGTGGTATTAATGTAAACAACCTATTGAACCCAATTTGACAATTTTCATTAATTACCTTAGGGACCCAACTCAAATTCCTGTTTTTATTGATAAATATTCATGGAATAAATTTTTCCCTCAATTTAAGGAAATAATTTGGATGACATTAGGGTAACATTATGATATAATTTATCCATTTTAATGAAGAATCATACAATAAAACATTCATTTGATTTCTATTATCTCTTGAATAGTATGTTTCTTTTAGAAATTTTTTATAATAAATTCATATTCATGATCACTAAAAAGGTTCATATATTCTTTTAGTCACTTTTTACGTAGCGATATCTATGGTCTGCTGAGGGGAAAGTAAATCCCCACCCACTAGCTATGTTTGCAACAATGATAAATCAAGAAGCACATAAGTCATTCATTATCCATGGTGAGGATGAATATTTTCATTTTCATTGCAACTCATAGTATGTAATTAATGAATTCTTTTAAGGCCATCAGGTCCTATAATATCACGGGTTTCCCTTCAACGCTTAAAATGGGGATTATCATAAAAATGAAGGCCTTCGGGCCATTTAGACATGTACCCTTACCATAAAGAAATGATGAAGTAGGATTCACTTGAGAAAATGGTATTTATTTTAAATGTATAGTAATTTTTTTATGTGATACGAAACCACAACATAATTATGATCTTTTATCTATATGAAAATTTATGAAATGAAATCTAAAAACACTATTATCCCACATCATGTGTTATCAAATACTACTTGTGTAAATAAATAATAAAATATTTTAGTGGAAAAAAAATGTATGAGAATAATTGTTTTGTTGATATTATAGTAATTATTAATATTTTTAATAATATTACAAAAAAATATATTCTTATAATGATATAGTTTTTATAATGTTCAGAAAAAATTATTATTATTGGATGAACTATAATAATGACTACTTACAGTATCTTTGAAGTGTCTAGAATAATGTGGTTACATTAATGGTGATGGTTGTGGAGTGTCACCTCAACAATATTTTGAGGAAAAAATTCACATGGGGATGTAAATAAGAAAATTAAATACATGCATTAAAAAAAATATTATGTAAAAGTAATTATTAGCATGTATGGTTTTATGGAAGAGTATATAAAAAGTGGTCAAAGTGGGATAGCAATTGAGAAATAATAATACATGATGAATCAGAATCCAGTAGATTTGGGGCCATCAATTTCTCTCAAAATCCTTCTGTACCCATGGTAATCTATTTTTTATAATATTTTTTTCTAAACAAGAATAAAAAAACTATAGATAACATTCTTATGTTAAAAAACTATTCTTAGTTAAAGTAATTGTGATTTATATTTAGTACCACCCACACAACTTATTATGGTGAGGAGTACACTATAAAATATCAAGAAATATATTATTCCTAGTAAAAAAACATGAAGATCACATGATAGTGTGGATTCAAGTATCTCATGAGTTGAGCATTAAGTTTAATGTACCACTTGATGATTTGGATTTTACCATGGTTGAACATATTATTGGTGAATGATTTTTAGATACTAATAACATTTATCAAAATAAGTGGAAGTGATTAAAACCATAGTCTAAGGATCTCCATGAATGAAATATAAAACTAACATAAAAAAATGAAACAATGAATATTGTAAATTTGTGTATCTTTGTAACGAACCAAAATTTTATCAATGGAAATAAACTTCTTATAATTATTTCATATTTTATAAAGCTCATACAAACCATAATGAACTCAGTAAAAACTATATTCCCAAAAATAAATAATTAAATAAGTGTTATTTATAGTAATGAACCTATACAAATGGAATAGTAACTTGACTGTTGGAATAGTAACGTGGCCATTAAGAATATTAATCTATTTATTAAAATAGTAACATTTCCTATAAAAGTATAAATGAAATTTAAGTATCTTATAAATGAAAACATGATATATTTATATCAAGGAACAACTAAATAAATATTTTAAAAAAGATAATTTATGCATTTGATTTTTTGAAAAACGTTAGTGTTTATTTACAATTTTATAAATAATATTATGATTTAAAATGAAATTAATTATCATAAAATATATTAATAATTTTATTTTTTTGTCTTATAAATGTAATATAATTCTATGAGACAGTAATTAAGGTTTCAAGGTTCCATAAAATCAGTTATAATATTAAAATCAGTATTTTTTCAATAAATAATTATTTTAATTAAAAAATGAATTTATCATACATAGAAATTTATTTTTATAAAATTGATTATATTTTTTAAAAATTCATGTCAAAAAACTCTAGGGGTGAATTTTTGGCATTTTTCTAATATAGTTGAATTTTTTCTGAATACTAAAATATAGTAATTTATAGTATTTAACATTTTAATGAAAATAAATTAATTTTGGAGCCATGGATTATGTATGTACCCATTACGTCAAACTCACATTCACTATTTACTATTCTTATTCCCAATAATCAACAATATTTATTGTCTTGCGGAATAATAGTAAACTAATGAGTAAAATAATAAAAAACAATGCTCTCCTACCCTAATAAATACCACGCCTCACTAACTCTTCTCCTCAAACCAACTATGTTTTGAGATTAAAAATATTCTAGAAAATTACTCTTCCAAGCCTCTTCCCCACGTTTTTCCCTTTCTCGTCTCACCAAAATACCATTTCGAAGTGACTTAAGAAGCTTCTCAAGAGACGTTATTCAAGAAGTAAAATCATCCACCTTTCCCTTTTAAAGAATTTATTTATTCGACCTCATACTTTCTTCCACTATCCAAAGTGACTGGACAACCAATGTATCAAAAATACACAATAATTTTATTATTTTAATGTTTTATCCATCATCAAAATCTCTTCTCTTCTATTTTTATCTTAAAAAAAATAATATCATCCATGATGTGTCGATTCACCACCTTTGTGGACGACGATTATTCATTTTCTATTATCGACTTCAGGGCCATTTATAAAACCATTATAATGGTTTTATAATATTTTAAAATTTATTTTATAACTCTATTTATTTTCTTTAATTAGTATATACTCATAATATTAATCAAAAATTCACTAAAATAAACAAATATTCATCATTAACTATTTATCTAATGAATCATTCTAATTTATAAAAAAATGATATATGATACCATTTATAATTTTGGAGGTTAATTAATATCATATAATTTCACTTATGTAGTATTTATTCCATTTTATAAGAACTACCATTATTAAACTCAAGGGAATCGATCCAAAAATCATGTAACAAATGAACCTAGAAAAATGAAATCAAAAATTATAACTCATCAAAATGAGCATAAATAAACATAGAAAAACTATAATAAATAAAATACATTTTGAATAAGTTACTAATAAATTAATTGATGGGTTTAACTTTATTTTCCATGAAATTAATTTCATCTGTATAATGCTTTGAGATATAAGGTAAGTGTTCTCTCTGAACGCCCCAATTACCTTTGGGTTATGTTTTATCTTTATTTACACTAATGTAATTATTAATTATTCTTATATAACTCTCCCATAATCTTTTTATATGTACCAAAATTTTGTATCAACATCCATTCATCCTTATTTTATGGTTAAATACATGTTTTATATTTTTCCCTTCTTCATTCTTCTCAATAAGTAATCCCGATTAAAGGGAAACATCTCTATCTCTTACCCATTTTATAGTATACTCTATTTTCTATTTTAATCCACCACTATTTTTATAATATTTTTATTTTAATCATGAAAAACTATCTGATTTCATTTATGTATTTACACAAAAAATTATTCATTTTCCCTTTAAAAATAATCCTAAATTATTTTCCTTAAACCACCCTAATGTGTCTCATTTATAAATATTTTCTAACACTATTTTTATATTATTAACTTAATTTTCACAAAATTCTTCATTATATATACCTATTTTATCTTATTAATGTTCATGTATGAATTAAATTCATTCTTTAATTGACACCATTGTTATATTCCCATTGTTTATGCCTTATGACATGATTGTGATACCCATTTAGTTCCATGGGTTACCCATATGGTTATTCCATATGTTTGATTATTCATGTGGCACACATATTCTTGAAAATGTTATAATGGTTGTTACCAGATAGTGCATGAATGCATTAGCTAATGTTTAGTCTCGTGAGACATCATGCTAGGATAGAATGTAAACCTAATTAATTTATGGGACTTTGTTCACCATGTGATATAGTGTTGGAAAATATCCTTTAGTCGTGATTATATCATGTAATATATTGCTACCTCATTTCAAGGATTCCATGTTTCTATGATCCCATGTTTTATATTTTATTCTTCCATATGATTATTCATATTCTATTCCTTTATATGTCATCATGTTATTCCTTTTAACCCATGTGTTATTCTTTATTTTAATGTTTATTCCCTTACTGGAATTCTTAGCTCATCCCATTGTTCATGTATTCCGCTGGTTATCCTATGCATATGTTAGAGTTAAAGAAGTTAGGATCTTATTATGAAATTTAAATAAAATATGTATTTATTTTAGTTTCATGCATTCTAATTATGTACCTAATCATATTAATAAACTATAATTTACAGTCCTTGGTTTGTATTTGATGATTAAATATGGTTAAAATCATATAATAATAAGATTAATATTTTAGGGTTTCTATATTTTGTATCAAATAATGATCAACTTTTTTAGAGAATAGTACTAGAACACTTTATTAAGAACCCTCAGGATAATTTTATAAGGATTAATAACCATGATTTAAACATATAGAATCACATGTTACTATATAATTTTCAAGTATATGTTTGTCCTTCATTGTTCAGAGTTTCCTTTTTTATATGATTATGAGCTAAGTATTCAAGAACCCCAAATTTTACATTAATTATATTTTTTAATGGATATAAAATGTACAACCCATGCTAATAATAAATGTGGTAGAAAATTTGATAATTTTTCTAGTGAAAGGCCAAATCTGATGGGAATGGGAGCTCAAAACTTCGTGAATGCACTAGAAAATTTGGATCAAGTTATGAATAATAACTTCAATAATGTGAAACATCCTCCTTCTCTTAAGAATGATCTTATTGTGGTAAAATCCATTATGAAACACAAAACATCCTATCGTTAGTGGATCTTCCAATTCCCTTATCGCAATAAAATGTATTAGCTCTTTTGAAAAGATATTCTCTATCCTCCATTTCTCACACGAAGTGAAATTCATGTTGGAAGTCAATAATTTTGACGGGGAATATAGTAAATTTTGTAAAATGAACAAGAAACAGTGTCTAATAAGTAAATTTATTCCATGGATTGAGATAAATTCAATAAAATAATTTTCAATAAATAGTTTCCCCAAAATATCCATCTTTTGATGGTAAGGGATATCATTGAGCTGAACAAAAGGAATATGAGTCTATTGGGGTGTATGAGGCCATCATTACATTGTTTTCATAATATGCCTCTAGATTTTTCATGATCATAAATGAATGATGGATCACTTCTTTAGCATACTAAAGTCATGTATAGAAAAAGAATTGGTGATATGAGACTTCAAAATCTATCAATAGATTATATGTTGTGCCCTTAAAGATGATATTGAGATTTGATACTATCAGTGGTCTCTTAACCTCATAGATAAGAAAAAAATGGATTTTAATATGGAATAATCTATAGGTAAATACAAATATGTAAATAAATAAAACTACCCATGTGTCAAAATTGTATGAAGAAGCATCCCACGAACAATCTAAAGTTAATGAGGAGATTCTTTAAGTATAGAAGAGAGGGGAATCGAGTAATTATTGAGGAACTGATATGAAGAATCCCAAAAATTTGTAACAAGAAATGAAGGTTCATATCAACACTCAGTGGATAGTGAACTATTTCAACTGCAAGGAACATGGAAATTATGTGAACCAATTCCCTAAACAAAGGCTTTTTGGATGTTGAGAAAAACAATTACCTCCAAGACCACATAAAAGGGAATTTGTTATCACTATAGTGATGTGGAGCCCAAAAATTATGTGGTTATAGGAACACTGGTTATTCATTCAATAATAGAGAACATTATATTTGATTATCGTTCTGCACATTATTTCATATCTTTCAAGTTTGGTAGATCTATTCAAACACCCCATCAAAATATAGAGGTTCAATTATCTGTAGAATTGAAAATATATAAATGATTACATCCAAAGTAAAAAAAAATCTATTTGGTTAAAGACTCTAGAATGAAACTCCCAAAAAATATTATCTTACATCCTTTGGTGTAGTTTGATATTATATTGGTCATGGATTTTCTATCTTTAGAAAATTCCAACATCAACTATCGGGAATGGGAGATAACTCTTCACATCCCAAGGTATCCTTCAATTCTATATAAGTGTAACTATAAGGATGAATCCCCTTCAAAATAATCGTTTAAAATTTGGATATTATTTCTTTATGAGGAACAATATCTTGCTCAAATTATTGCAACAAAGGATATAATCATGCTTGAAGACACTAAAATTACGATGGACTAAAATGATATGTTCCACAAATATTTGTCTGGTCTTATTCATAAGAAATTTATTGAGTTCTCATTTAAAAAATTTCTTTGATTTTTACCTATATCAAAAACTCCTTATAGAATATCCACCATTGAGTTGTAAAAACATGAGAAGAAGTTACAAGAGAATCTATACAAGGGATTCATATGTCGGAGTACTTCGTTGTGGGGTTTTTCAATACTCTTTATCAAGAATAAATATGGATCAATGAACCTATTCATTGATTATCAGGATACCAATGAAATAACAATAAAATAAAAGTATCCCTCCCCATGGATTCATAACATATTTTATCACCTATGTGGGGATAACTATTTCTCTATGGTAGACCTTTAGTTAGGATATCTCTAAATAATGGCCAAGAAAAAATATATACACATGATTTCATTCTGAATGAGGTATGGAAACAACAAGTTCATAGTGATGATTCCCTTTGGACTCACTAATACTCTTAAAAATGTTATGGTCTTAATGAATAGAGTATTTATATATTGTCTTGAAATTTTTTTCAAAGTCTTTATAGATGATATTCTAATATACTCGAAGAGAACGGAGGAACATGATGATCATTTTAATACAGTGCTAAAGGACTTGTGAATGGATAAAATATAAGCAAATTATAGTAAATTTTAGTTCTAAATGGAGTAATTATCATTCTTATGGCATGTTATCACTGAAAAATTGAATATCTTTGGACCATTAAAAAATAAAGGAAATCAAAGTGGGGCCCATGCCAACATCTATAATAGATATCCATAGTTTACTTGGTCTATCTACATATGACCAATTATTTGGGAAGAAATTATCATGCTTTTAAAACCCACTAACAAAGATGAATCACAAGGGAGAAAAAAAATTTGGACCAATGAATCTGAACACTACTTCAAAGAGTTGAAAAAGAGGCTTATCACTTTAGCAGTACTCACACTTCTATCAAGTGGGGAACTATTTGTGGTATAAAGTGATTATTAAAAAATGTATTTGGTTTTTTAATAATAAAAATGATAAATTGATAGCCTATACCACAATAATGTTTAATGTTCATGAGAGAAAATATCCCACGCGTGATCTAGAGTCGGTAGCTGTAATATTCACATTGAATCTCTAGTGGTAGTATCTCTATGGGGAGATGTGTGAGATATATTATGATCATAAGAGCCACAAATATATATTCACATAGAAGGAGATTAATATTATCTAGTGAATATGATCAGATCTAATCAAGGATTACAACTTCTCAATACACAACCATCCAAGTAAAGCATCTAATGTGGTGGATGATCTAAGTAGAAATGATCCTGCATCATTATCAATGATGACAAATGAGAAGAGTCAAGTCTTCTTAGAATTTAAAAGGACGGATATGGGGATCATTAAGGAAGGAAAAAATCATTTCTAAAATTATTTCTCAATCATCCATCATATAGAAAAAAACGTATTCTAAAATAAATGTTGTGGAAATTCAAATGATGGTGAATTCTATCAGAAAATTGAAATACTTATTGTTAAAATTTGACGAGTAAAGAGTCATAAGATTTGGGTCATTACAATGTGTAACATTAAATTTTGAGGTAAATAATGATATTATAAATGACATCCATATCTCACCCTTCTCTGTTCACCCATGGAGCACAAAGACGTATCAAGATTTATGAGATAACTATTGGTTGGGAAATATGAAGAGACCACGAAAAATACATCAAGGTACTTCGTTTCTGCAAGTGAAGGCTGAAAAAAACAAAGTCTAAGGAGATGATGCAACCATTACCAATACAAACATGGGAAACTAAAAAAATTTCCATGTACTTTGCCAACAAAATTTTGAAGATATCATCAATAAAAATTATTATATGGGTTGTTTTGGATCATCTTACAAACAAAACTCACATTATCACAATTCGATAGAAATTATCACTAGATCAACATTAAAATATATAAATCAAAAAATTTGTATGTATTCATGGATTACCACTATCAATTATATAAAATCATGATCCAAGATTCACCTCCAAGTACTAAAAATGTCCCCAACATGCTCTAAACATCGAGTTGAACTTCAGTACATCATACCATTCTGAAACTGATGGATAATATGAGTTGACTAGTCAAACACTAGAAAACATGTTTATATAACGTTATATAGACTATAATGAAGGATGAGACCAACATATACCTCTGGTAGTGTTCACTTACAAAAATTGTTTCCAGTCAAGCATCCAAATGGCTCCATGGGAATCCCTTAATAGAAAATGATGCAGAATAATGACATGTTTGGATGAATTTATTGAACATAAATGTTAGGACCTAAAATGGTTGACGAAATATTAGAAACTTTTAAATATATTAAGAAGCACATCAAGGAATACCAAAGTCAATGTGGATTTATGAAAACAATCATTGATGAGACCTATAGATTAAGGTCAGATACATGATATTCCAATGTATATCCCCATCTAATTAAAACATTAGATTTGGAAACAAAGGAAATCAAAGTCCTAGGTACATCATCCCATTATAGATTCTTGATCATGTCGGAGCTCTGTCCTATCAACTAACTCTTACACCAACCATGTCCCAGGTACATGATTTATTCCATGTATCCCACTTAAATAAGTATATACCAGATCCCTGGCATGTACTAAATTCAAAGGTGGTATAGTAGGAAAATGATCTCTCTTTTGATGAGAATATAGTGAAGGTATTATATAATAGTGATAATTTTTTCGGAAAAAAGACTACTCACCTGGTCAATATATTATAAGAGAACCATAATTATGAACAGGAATGTCATGACCTGTCCCCCAGGGCCCATTCTGTGAGTACCCAAAGCTCGTCCTCCATATGCCTGGGACTGGAAACATGCACTAAAAGATGTATTCCCTAAAACTGGGAAGTCATTTCCATAAGATCCTGTAAACAAATTCAACCAAGCATATAAAAGGATATGAACAAAAGTAAACATTATGTAAAAAACAGTGATGAAAGTAAGAGGGGGCAGAATACAATCCCAACAGTAAAGGTACAAGTACAACTGAAATACAATACAACTAAAGAATGATAAAGACAGCTACTGGGTCATCCTTCGAGGTTATTACCTAAAGGGTAGGTACAAATTAGATCCTTAGCACTCCACCTCCGCCCGTCTCCTCTGCGTACAGACATGCCATATGGTCCACCTATGGGCACAATCAAGATGTGGTACCCTCAGCCTCGATCAGTGTTATAGGTCATCTGCACCAAACCCAACACGGTGCGGGCATATCCCATTTTGGGGTGAGTATAACAATACTAATAAGGGACCCCAAAACCCTCAAGATCTTCCAAAATACACAAAGGATAAACCACAAAGCATGAAATCAACTGACAACCCTACTTAGGTATATGCCCACACATATACCTATGTTATCAAGAATACCAATCTCAATCATGAGGAAACAGATCCCAACTCGAAATCCCAAATCTCAACTATTCCACAATGGAAATAATACCACCAAGGTAAGTACCACATAGGCACACCACACAAAAGAATACCACCAAGGTATTACCACGATGGAAAGTACCACAAGGTACAAACTCAACTCACACAAGGTATAAATCTGGTACAGTAGTAGAGATGATTAGATGTAACTACTGAATCATCTTACCCTGCTAAGAGGCAGACCCACGGAGGATCCTAAATCATCATCAGACCCACATAGGATCTCTAGGTACTGACCCACACAAGATCGATTGGTTTTGACCCACACAGGATCGCTCGGTGCTGACCTACACAGGATCACTCGGTGCTGAACCACACATGATCGCTCGGTCTTGACCCAAAAAGGATCGCTCAGTGTTGACCCACACTAGATCACTAGTTACATTATAAGTACGTTGTCAGACCCACACAGGATCCTAGTACATCGTCAGTATTTCGTCAAACCCACACAAGATCCTAGTACATCTTCAGTACGTTGTAAGACAAACACAAGATCCTAGTACATCATCAGATCCACACAGGATACTAGAGTGGTCCTGCATGGAATCCTTGTGTGGATCCATGTGGGACCCTTAATTACAAACCCATGAAGGATCCCTTTCACAAGTCACAGCTAGCTACTGGGTTCCCATACTAAGCTCGCTTGTCTCCGGGAGGGTCCGCTCCACAACTCATTGGTCGATACTCTAACTACAAAACATCTCATGAAGGAGTATCTCAAACAACATCCACGTCATAGGGGATTCAATGAAATAGTAGGTGCGTCAATCAGATGCACGATATATGATTTATTATCCTTTTTGTTGGAGGGACCAGTTGGATTTGTTCTCGCTCCAAAATGACCATACACTAACTTAATACAAATTTCTAGTGGGGTATACTAAAGAGACTGTCTCACTCCATGGTTTCCAGCACTGCTGACGGTTCATCAAACGGACGCCCGGTGCAAATTGTTTGGCGAAAAGAGTGTATAGGGTCGACACATGGTCTGGTCCGACCTGGTCGGACCTACCCGACCCGACCTACTGGGTCCTTCCAGGTCCATTATACACATCCCAGCCTGGATAGTAATGTAGGGCTGTGATGTGGCATGGAGGCCATGGGGGCCGCGATGTGGCAGAGCAGTGGGGGTAGCGGAGATCGTTGGGTGGCGGAGGCCGCGAGCGGTAGAGTTTGCTGATGGCAGGGTGTGGCAGAGCCGCAGAGGCTGCGGACGATGGGGCGTCGTGGAGGCTGTGTGGTGGCGGGGTGCCGTGGAGGCAGTGGGGCACCGCGGAGCGTTGGACACCGTGGATGGCGGGGTGATGCGGAGGCCATGGGGTGGTAGAGGCCATGGGTGGTGGAGCGTCATGCCTTTGCAAGCAGACTGCTTGAACAGTCGCCCTTCATTCATCACTATAAAGACACTAAAATTTGGTGGAAATTTTTTTCTTAAATACATGTGGATTTTACGAGTCCACAAAAATTGACGGCGCATGATTCTGAGGCCTGGTGCCTTTGCTAACGTACCATCGGGTTTTTATAACATTCTAACCAGTACTCGGAATTGAAATCAGAGGGCAACATTGAACTCTATGCACTGGAATTTCCTTAATAAGCCTTTCACCTCGATGTCAGATGGTCGAGAATCAAAGATAGATTTTGTGTTTCCTTGGAAAATAATAAAATAAAGTGGGCTTCATTTTAATTTATTTGAGCTGCCATGTGGGTGTTTTGAGGTGGGAGCCACAGAATCTATAACCACCTAGTGGAAGATGGAAGTGGGGACCACCAGGCCATAAAATCCCATTAAATATTATGGTGGTGGGGACCACCACTTGTCAACCTCCCATGTGATGTTAATGTGGTGGGGACCACCCGAGACCACATAACCCCCAATTTTGACTGATAGGGGTGGGGACCACCCATCCCCTATTAATAGGAGGAGAGAAAAACCTATGAACTCCCCTCATTAATGAGGGGAAGCCTCTTGACCTCATCTACCATTTACGGTGCCACCACATCCCCTATAATTATTTGAGCCAACACATAATTTTTTATGCCAAATCCTCCCCATTAATTAAGTGATCCATCTCATTTAATTAAACTCCACAATTTGAATTTTAAACCCAAAAATATAAAATAATAGACAACCTATTATTTGGAGGGGCAAGATATTCATTTTTTGGCAAAGTAGGATTAGAACTCTTGGGATAAAATCTCTCCAACGAAGAATTAGTTTCTCCAATGAAGAACGATGAATGCATTCTTCCAAGGAAGAACACCGACCTTCTTCAAATTCTTCCCCAGAGCTTCCTCCGACCTGGCACGTCTTCGATGACTGACTTCCCTCCTCATCATCATCAACGAACCGATGAAAGATCTCAGTTTTGGAAGTGTGTGGTAGACGCGACGAATGATGACAACACCATCTTCTTCCCCGCGACTCTATCGACAAATGACGATCAACGTAGGGGTTTTATTTGAATATGATATTATTCTTTTAATCCTTCCTTTCTAAAACAAATAATCATTGTGGATGATTTTCCTTGCATGTGGGGAGTAGTTTTTGTGGGAAGACGCGGGGTGTTGATAGGATTTTCTTCTTCTATCTTATTCTTGGTAATTATTTGAATATTAAGAAATATGGAATTGCATTCTACCACCCTATATGTGGAGGGTGCGGCCATACCAACATTTCCTGAACTATCTATCATTCATGTTTGTGATTTTAATTGGAATGGCGATAAGATGACTAGACGATGAAGGAAACGACCGCGCTACCCACGGTCTCAAAAAATTGTACCACCCTCACGATGTTCCGGCACCCCGATTCAAGATGCACCCCAGCCGCGCTGTACTCCACCCGCTGAACCGGCCCACGCCACCCACCGGGCAAACTGGACCACACCGTCGTCGGACCCCTCGCGGCCTCCCGGCCATGCTAGCATCTCGGCCCCCTTGTAGCCACCAGGCCGAGCTAGCATCTTAGCCCCCTCGTGGCCACCCGGCTGAGCTGAGGTCTTCGCCCCCTTGCAGCCTCCCTGCCGAGCCGACATCCTGGCCCCCTCATGGCCACCTGGCCGAGACAGAGTCCCGACCCCCCTCGCGGACTCTCGGCCGAGCTAGAGTCCCAGTTCCCTCACGACACCCTGGCCGAACAGGCCCCGGCCGCGCCCTCTATGTCGAGCCATGCCGAAACGTGCCCCCCTGCGGTGCCCTCCGGGCTGAGCTGCCACGGGGTTCCCTCCGGGTCGAACCATCCTCACGACCTGCTCGACTAGTCCCAACATGCATGGTCAAACACAACGAGCAGGTCCACCCAATGGGTTAGGTTAGACCCAATAGGTCTGGCTGGTATGACCCGAAATGGGTTGGCCCAGACTAGGTCGGGTCTGGTCAGTCTGACCGGGTCATACTGGACCTAGGCTGACTGTGGACCTTTACATCCTTTTGGCCATATATTTAGCACCTGATGTCTATTTGAAGAACCGTCAGTGGTGGTGGAATTCATTGAGAATGACGTTCTCTTTTATTATACCCCACAGAATATTTGGTTATAGTTGATATACAGTCAGGATTGGTCATACACAATTCCAACCAGGCCCAAGGGACTAAATGGCTAATAACTCACAGACTGTGCGTCTGACTGATGCCCTGTCTGTTACGTTGAGACCCCTATGACATGGCAGAACTTTGGGATTCTTCTTCATAGAAAATTGTGGTATTTGATGAATCAACACACGGCTTAAACAATAGACCCTCCTAGAGTCAAGTGTGCTTGAGCGGAAACCCTGTGGTTGGATGCTCTCTAACTACTATTCCTAGATCCTTTGTGGGTTCCACATTCCTGAATATTGTTCATGGATCCTGTGTGGGTTCGACAGTCCTAACATCTATTCCTGGATCCCATGTGGGGTCAACAGAATAGTTGTTCTTGGTTTCTGTGTGGCTTCGACAGCTATAACTACTGTTCCTGGACCCTGTGTGGGTTCGATATTCCTGATTTCTATTCCTGTATCCTATGTGGGGTTGATAGAATAGAAGTTACTAGATCCTGTGTGGTTTCTTCAGCTCTGACTACTATTCCCTGATCCTATGTGGGTTAGACAGTTCTGAATTCTATTCCTAGATCCTGTGTGGGTTTAACAGAATAGATTATTTAGTGGCTAAATCTGGTGATCTCTAAGTCTCTACATAAGGTTTTTAAATATGTGTGCTTAGTCAGTAACTTTTGTGTTTTCCACATGATTGAGATGAATTACTTGATAACTTAGGTATATGTATGGGCATATACCTAAGTGGGGTTATCTATTGATTTTATACTTCTTGTTTTATCTTTGATGGATTTTGGGAGACCTTGAGGGTCTTGTGGTCCCTACTGAATATCGATATACTCTCCCCTACATGGGAAATGCCAGCACCTCGTTGTGTTGGATGCAGATGAAAGACAGCGCTGACCGAGCCTGAGTGTACCTGGATTGGATGGTACACGGAGGTGGTCCTTAGGACGAGTCGGCACACTGAGGAGACCGACAAAAGAGGAGTGATGTGGTGGCTATCAAGACCTACCCCTATGGAAGGATTCTTGGTGGATGATACTGGAGATTCTTTTACCCTTTAATTTTTTTCCATTTTCAGTTGTACTCGAACTTTCTAATTGGGCCTGTATTCTGGCCTCTTTTTACTTATTATAATATCATTTGTTATACATTTTTACTTAATGTTTCGTATCTAGTACTGTACTCTGTAGTGTTTTTTTACAGTTATAAAGGCAATTCTTTCCCAGTTTTAGGGAATTTAGCCTTTGGTGCTTGTTGCCAGCCCCTGGCCTATGGAAGGTGGGCTTGGGGTAGTCACGGCACGGGCCCCGGGGGATAGGTCATGCCAAATTGGTATTAGTGGAGTCAGTTCTACCGTAGAACATGGAACACTGTTATTTTATATGAAGAAATAATTTTAATGTAATTGAGTGTGGTTTTTAGTCTGGGGAGTACAGTGTTGGTGTGACGGCTTATGTATACAAAAACCAGGACCCTGACTTCTGATTTCTAACTGAGTGCAGGAAAAAACTGATTACGTGTGTGATTCATGTGTTTTAATTGTGATCTCTTTGAGTCATCTCACCATGATTAACTTATTGACTGTGGCACACCTTCTTCCATTCATGATGTCCCCACGCAGACAGCCACCCAGGAGTCCAATATTTGTATGAGATGGAAGCCCACCGAGCGACGAGGCCTCAGTGCAGGGCCCTATCAATGCAGAGGTGCCAGGGGTACCACTAACAATTTGGCCACCGATGCATCCAGCCCTAGCAGTTGAAAATGAATGTCTCCGGAGCACAGTACACAAGTTAAATCACTAGAGTCCGCCCACGTTCTGGGGTGAGACGGACCTGTAGGTAGTTGAGGATTATTAGGAGGCTATGGTGAGAGTGTTCTGACTGGTAGGGATGCCAACGGACATCATGGTGATTCTTTTTGCGATTCTCTATTAGGAATCAGCAGTCAAATGGTGGAGCATGATGATCTAGGTACATGACGAGGTGACACTCCTCTAGGAAACCTTCGAGAGCCTGTTTCAGGCAGAGTTTCTCCTAGCCACCCCATGCAGTGCAGATACAGGAGCTACTTTATCTACAGTAGGGAAACATAATAGTGGCACAGTACTCAGCGAGCTTCACTTATCTCTCCTAATACACCATAGATATGGTGTGGGACCATTTCTTTAGGGCTCAGACCTTTGAGCAGGGAATCATGCTGGAGATCAGGGCATTGATGATCTCCCTCAGCATCCCCACATAGGCGGGGGTGCTAGAGAGAGCCCTCCCAGTAGAGAGTTTCTATGTTGAGCAGTCTCCAGCATCGAGATCCACAACTTGTTGACATGTAGCAAAGTCTTCTATAGTTGGTAGCAGATAGATGTCAGAGAGGTCCAATAGGACCAGACCTACAAGTGAATGATCACATGACTCAGGATTAGTTGTGTGGGGTACATGAGACAGAGTCAGTCATACCAGGAGCGAGCAGTGTTACGCATGTTGTGGACAGGGTCACATGGATCGCGACTGTCCGAACCACTGTATAGATGATCAATAGATGGTCGAAGGACTTCCCATGAATAGACAGAGATTCAATTGAGGTGGTCCCCAGGGAGTAGGCGGACGTGGCAGAGGAGTTGGTCGTGCAGCTGGCGGTGGACGATGCGTCGAGGTGTTACCACCACCACTACTAGGAGGTCCACCCCGACCGCAGGGAGTGGTTGGACAGGGGAGAGCTCAGCTCTAGGAAGCTGAGGCCTATGACCATGGTGCTTCGGGGACGATTTGAAGTACAATTTGTGTCTATTTCATCTTAGCATTAGTTCTTATAGACATAGGTTCCAGTCACTCTTTCTTTTCAACTACCATTGTTTTGAGCTTAGAGATTCTGAAGGAGCCGTTAATTCAGTCCTTATGGATAGAGACTCCTAAATGAGATGATTCAATGATTTCACACTAGGGTCGACAGTGTTAGCTTACTCTAGGAGGAGAGAGATTCGACTGGGATCTCCTAGTAGCGATGTCGAGGCCTTATGACGTCATCATTGGTATGGACTGGTTGTCTACAGTCCATTCTCAGATTGACTGTATTTGGTGCAAAGTGTTGTGTGTCCACACATATGAGACTTTGTTTACCGTCACTGGTGAGGATAGAGCCTTTGTAGCATAAGATCGACTTATCCAGAGGAGGGGTAGCAGATTAATAATCAGTTAGATAGCCTTATCCTCAGAGCGGTTGATATACAAAGTCTGAGCTCTCCTTTAGTGGTGGACCAGTACACAGATGGTTTCCTTGAAAATGTCCCTGGACTACCTCCTCACATTGAGTCGGACATTTACATTGACCTATACCCTAGGAAGGAACTGATATCTACACCAACATATTGGATGGCTCTCGCTAAGCTTTGTGAGCTATGCGTATAGTTGGAGGACTTGGAGGAGAAGGGATTCATCCAGCCTAGTTTTTCTACAAGGGAATCTCTGATTCTATTCTCCAAGAAGGAAGATGGATGACTGAGGCTTTGTGTTGATTATTGGTGCCTTAACCAGGTGACCGGGAAGAACAAGTACCAACTCCCAAGGGTTGTTGAACACTTTGTTCATCTGAAGGGAGAACATTGGTTTTCCAAGATAGACCTCATATCAGGCTATCACTAGCTCAGGATTTCAGAGGAGGATGTGCAGAGGACGAACTTTAGGTGTCATTACAACCATTATGAGTTTTTGGGCATTCCATTCGGCATAACTAATGCTCTAGAAGTGTTCATGGGACTCATGAACAAGATATTTTACCCGTACCTCAATCTCATTGTTGTAGTCATCATAGACGACATTCTTATCTACTCAACTACTGAGGGGGAGCATGATTATCATTTGCGAGTAGTACTAGAAACACTCTGACAGAACCAGCTTTATGGTAAGCTCTCAAAGTTCCAGTTTTGGATCCGAGAGGTTCACTTGCAGGGACATGTCATCTCAGAGACTGGAGTTGTAGTAGATCCTGTGAATATCGAGGCGGTAATTTCTTGGGAGCCACCAAGGAGTGTCACGGAGGTGCGGAGTTTCCTGGGATTGGTTGGGTAATATCCTTGATTTGTGCTAAATTTCTCCATAGTTGTAGCACCACTATCATCCTTGAAAAAGAAGGGTCAACCTTTAATGTGGTTGGAGAGATGCCAATAGACGTTTCCGGAGATGAGGTAGAGGCTGACTAGTGCCCCCATCTTAAGGCTTCCAGAGGAGGGGGTGGGGTACGTAGCATATTGTGATGCATCAAGGACTGGAATCATATGTGTCCTGATGCAGGAGTGAGCAGTGATCGCATATGGTTCTCAGTAACTGAGACAACATCACCAGAACTACGCTACCCATGACCTGGAGTTAGCAGTAGTGGTCTTTGCCTTGAAAATGTGGCAGCACTATCTTATGGGAGCACATTTTACCATGTAATCTGATCAAAAGAGTATCAGGTATATCTTCTCTTATAAGGACCTGAACCAGAGACAACGACATTGGATTGAGTTCCTCTAGGACGATGACATAGAGATAGTCTATACTCTTAAGAAGGGGAATGTTATAGAATATGCACTCAGCAGAAGATCTAGTATACAACTACTAGAAGAGGCGACTGAGCAGCTAGCCACTTTGCTGATACCCTTTGTGGATAGAGATAGAGCATCCACTCTATAGTCTCTTACAGTCACTCCCCCTCTTATTTAGCGAGTTAGGGAGGCGCAGTACGAGGACACTAACTGTGAGACCCGGCGTGCTTAGATATCCACAAGATAGGAACCTGATGGATTTTATGAAGGTAGGGAGCACATCATCCTCTTTAATGGATATACCATGGTACCAGTGTCCCATAAGGAGGAAGAGTTGAGGGAGTTCAAAACTTCCCCCCTAGAGGTACATCCATAAGATTTAAAGACGTACCAGGACCTCCAACGACATCACTAGTGGCCAATAATAAAGAAGGCAGTTGTAGAGTTTGTCTCTTGATGCCTCACATTCCAGTAAGTGAAGGTTGAGCATCAGGTACTAGCATGCCTGGTTCAACCTATAGAGGTCCCAGAGTGGAAGTGGGGTGGGATATCAATGGACTTCGTGACAGGACATCCACGTACATCCATGGGGCATGACATGTTTTGGGTGATCATTGACCGAATCACCAAGTCATCCCACTTACTACCTATCAGAGAGAAGGGCTTAGTGGAGAGCTTGGGACGCCTCTATGTGCAAGGGATTGTGAATTTACATGGTATAACCTTGACAATTGGCTCTAATCGTGAATCACAATTTACATTCCGGCTAAGGAAGGGGTTTTAAGAGGCTCTCAGGACACAACTTCACTTGAACACCCCCTTCTATCCTCAGACAGATGGTCAGACCGAGTGGACCATTTAGACCCTCCAGGACATGATCCGTGCATGTGTCCTTGACATCGGTCGCAGGTGGGAGGATAACTTACCATTGGTGGTGTTTAAATACAACAACAGCTATTATTCTAGCATAGGGATGTCACCTTTTGAGGAATTATACAGTTAACCTTGCAGATCACCTCTATGCTGGACTGACCTTGGGGAGTCTGCACTAGTGGAACCAGAGATGGTACGGGCTACCATAGAGAAAGTGCAGATCACCCAAGAGTGGATGAAGACTCAATAGAGTAGGCGGAAGTTTTATGTTGATAGGATATAGAGACCTCTGGTTTTTTAGGATGGAAACCACGTCTCCCTATAGGTATCACCCCGACAAGGTCTACAGAGATTTGGCTGAGGTGGAAAGTTATCTCCAAGGTTCATCAGGCCATTTCGGGTTCTCAATAGAGTTGGAGAGGTGGTATAACATTTAGATCATCCACCTCAGTTGCATTGGGTGGATGGCGTCTTCCACGTATCACAGCTGAGGAGATACATGCGCGACCCTTCTCACATGATCGACCATGGTGAGCTAGACATTGATGATGGGGATGTGTTTTCAGAGGTTCATGAGGAGATCGAGGATCGAAAAGAGCATGTCCTTCGGGGACAGTCGATTCCTCATGTGCCAGTACGCTGGTATCATGGGAACATCCTGGAGAGCGCATGGGGGATGGAGGCTTAGACACATGCTCAGTACCCCTACTTGTTCCCTTAGTTCGAGTTGTGGTTTAGAGGGATGTAAATCCCTGCAGTGGAGAGAATGTAAAGACCCAGAAATTCTGTGGAAACATTTTTCATAAATACATGGGAATTTTACGAGTTCGTGAAAACTAACGGAGCTTGATTCTGAGGCCTGTTGTGCCCAAAATCAATTTTTGATTTTTTGGCCAGGTACGTTCAGTAAACATACGAGAGGGTTTTTATAACATTTGAACTTGTGCTCAGAATTGAAATCCAAGGTCATCGTTGTACTCACAGCACCAAAGTTCTCTTAAGAATACTTTCACCTCAATGACAGATGGTTGAGAATAAAAGAAAGTTTTTGGGTTTTCGGAAAAATAACAAAATAAAGCGAGATTCACTTTATATTATTTGAGTCTCCATGTGGGTGTTTGGAGGTGGGAACCACAGAATATATAACCACCTATTGAAGGTTAGATGTGGGGACCACCGGTCCATATCCTCCCATGAGAGGTTATGGTGGTGGGGACCACCACGCATCAACCTCCCATGAGAGGTTAATGTGGTGGGGACCACCCAAGACCACATAACCCCCCATTTTGATTGATATGGGTGGGGACCACACGAACCCTATTAATTGGAGGAGAGGAAAACCTCTCAACTACCCTTATTAATGAGGGGACCCTCTTGACCTCCTCTACCATTTATGGTTCCACCACCTCCCCTTTAATTATTTGATCCAATGCATAATTTATTATGCCTAATCCTTCCCATTAATTAAGTGAGCCATATCATTTAATTAAACTCCACAATTTTAATTTTAATCCCAAAAATCGAAAATAATAGACAAAGAATTATTTGGATGGGTGGGCTATTCATTTGATGGAAAAGGAGTATTAGAGATCTTGGGAGAAAAGATCTCCGACGAAGAGCTACTTTCTCCAATGAAGAACGAAGAACACATTATTCCAATGAAGAATTCTTACCTTCTTCGACTTCTTCCCCGGAGCTTCCTCTAACGTGGCACGTCCTCGACAACCGACTTCCCTCATCGTCATCGTCAATGAATAAATGCACGAGCTCAGGATTGGAAGTGTGTGCCAGACGTGATGAACAATGACAACACTATCTTCTTCCCCGCAACTCTGTCAATGAACAATGATCAAGGTAGGGCTTTTATATGAATACGATATTATTATTTAATCCTTCCCTTCTAAAAAAATAATCATTGTGAATGATTTTCCTTGGGGGTTGGGAATAGTTTTTCCAGGGAGATGCGGGGTGTGGATTGACTTTTCTTCTTCTATCTTCTACTTGGTAAATCTTTGAAATTCAAGAATGATGGAACCGCTTGGTACCACCCTAAACGAAAATGGTGTGGCCAAACCAACATGGCTCGACCCTTCCATTGTTGTTGTTTGAAATGTTCTTCAGAATGGAGACAAGACAACAGGATGACGAAGGGAACGGCCGCGCTACCCGTGGCCTCCGCAAACTGCGCCACTCTCGTGACGTTCCAGCACCCTATGACAAACCACACCTCGGATGAGCCACACTCCACCGGCCGAACCGACCTATGACACCCACCGGTTGAACCAGCCCGCACTGCCAATGACCCCATCCCAGCCTCCCGGCCAAGCTGGCATCCCAACCCCCTAGTGACCACCCGGTCGAGCCGGTGTCTCGGCACCCTCGCGGAAACCCGGCCGAGCCGGAATCCTGACCCCCTTGTGGCCTCCTAGCCAAGCCGGTGTCACGACCCTCTCATGGCCACCTGGCCGAGCCAACATCCCGACCCCCCTCATAACCTCCCGTCTGAGCCGGAGACTTAGATCCCTCGCAGCGCCCTAGCCACACGGGCCCCGGATGTGCCCTCTGGGTCGAGATGCACCGAACTGGCCCCAATCGCACCCTCTGGGATGAGCCACTCCGAACTACGCACCCCCGCAGTGCCCTCCTGGGTGAGCGGCCCATGCGGTGCCCTCCGGGCCGAACCACCATCATGGCCTCCTTGGCTGGGCCCAGCGGGCCAGGCCGAACCCAGTGTGCTAGCCAACCCAATAAGTCAGGCCAGTCCAAACGGGTCAGCTGGGTCGACCTGAATCGGGTCATCCCAGACTAGGTTGGGCCGGTTCAGTCCTACCAAGTCGGACTGGACTTGGGCCCACTAACACCCTTGACATCCTTTTGGCTATATCGTTGGCACCGGACGTCTGTTTGACAATCTGTCAGTGGCACTGGATTTATTGGAGCGTAACTGTCCCTTTGAATATACCCCACGAATGATTTTGGTATAGTTGAGATATGGTCAGTTTGGGTCGTACACGAATCCAACCAGGCCCAACGGTCTAAAAATCTAATAACTCATAGACCGGGCGTCTGATTGACACGACGTCTATTACATTGAGACCCCTATGATGTGACAGACCTTTGGGATACTTCTTCATGAGACTTCGTGGCAGTTGATTAATTGCAACGTGGTATGAGGAGTGGACTCTCCAGCAATCAAGTGTGCTTGTGCGGAATCCATGTGGCTAGCTGCTCTTTGACTACTATTCCTAGATCCAGTGTGGGTTCGACAGTCCTAACTATTATTCCTGGATCCTCTGTGGGTTCGATAGTCCGGACTTCTGTTCCTGGATCCCATGTGGGTTCGACAGAATAGTTTTTCTTGGATCCTATGTGGGTTTCACAGCTCTGACAACTATTCCTGGATCCTATATGGGTTCAACAGTCCTAACTTCTGTTAGTGGATCTTGTTTGGGTTCGACAGAATAGTTTTTCCTTCATCCTATGTGGGTGCGACAGCTTTGACTACTGTTCCTAGATCCTGTGTGGGTTCAACAGTTTTGACTTCTATTCCTGGATCCTGTGTGGGTTTGCATAATAGATGATTTAGTGTATATATCTAATCATCTCTAACTCTATACATGAGTTTTTTACCTGTGTGAGCCGAGTCAGTAACATTTGTGTTTTCTTCGTGATTGAGATTGATTACTTGATAACATAGGTATATGTATGAGAATATACATAAGTGGGGTTATATATTGATTTCATACTTCGTGGTTTATCTTTGTTGGATTTTAGGAGTCCTTGAGGGTCTTGGGGTCCCTACTGAGTATCATTATACTCACCCCTACATGAGCTATGCCTGTACCTCGTGGTGTTGGATGCAGACGAGGGACATCATTGACCGAGGCTAAGTGTACCAGGACTGGACGGTACCTGAAGGTGGACCTTACGACGAGTCAGCACACGGAAGAGGCTGATGGACGAGGATTGCTGAGGAGTCAATCTGTACCAACCCTTCAGGTAGGAACTGTGGTGGATGATCCTAGAGCTTCTTTTACTCTTTAGTTGTTTTTCCTTTTTCAGTTGTGCTCATACTTTCTAATTGGGCTTGTATTGTGGACCCTCTTTACTTATTGTACTCTCCTTTGTTATATAGTTTTACATAGTGTTTTTTATACAGTTGTATACTTTGTTTTCATAAAGATTTACTTAGTGTTTTGTATCCAGTTGATGTAATGATTAATTTCCTTCCGGCGTATCTTGATGAGGACATCTAGATACAACATCCAAATGTATATGTTGAGTCATGAAATGAAGACCTGGTGTGAAAGCTCTATAATAGTTTTTTTGAGTTAAAGTATGCACCCAAGAAGTTGAAGAAGGACTATGATGCATTTATTATAAAAAATTCATCCAGTTGATCTGGAATGGATCAATGACTCTATTATAAGCCCTTTGTTGATTGATATATTATATTGATTTTGTATGCGTTTAACATGATCATTATAGGATCATGTATACAAAGGATTGATGACGTAAAAAGGAAACTGGATAAGGAGTTTGAGATGAAATATCGTAGAGAATATGATAATATTTTAGGGATGAATATCAAGAGAGACAGCATAGCTAGATCCTTGATGTTATCCTAGGATGAAAACATTGGAATGTTATTGATCATATTTTGTATACTGTGAGAAAATATAGTTTCTATTCCACTAATAATTATTTTCAAATTTTCATAGATAAAATAACAAATGATGGAAAAATAGTTTGAGCACATGTCAAAGGTTCCATACAAATCAGTTGTTGAAAGTTTTATGTACATCATGAAATGTACTCAACCTAATATATCTCATGCAGTGGGAGGTATGATCACATTCATGTATATACCTAGAAGAAAACATTGGGAATCTATGAATTGGATATTGATAATTCTTATGGGAAGTAAGGAAGTATCTATGTGCTTTGGGAAAGGAAAATCATTATGATGTTATATGGATGATATAATTTGAGATTATGTCAATAGGAGTAGTACCACAGTTTATGTGTTTACATGTTGAATAACTACAATGAGATGGATATCTCATTTTTTGGTGCTGAATTTATCTATCATAGTGGAAAAATACACTATATGCAAGGAAAGTTTCTAATGAGATTGTTGAATTGAACAACTTATTAAATAATATAGGTATAAATATAAATTGGAATGTATTTCACCATGCTAGCTTCATTTCTATACATATTTTAATGAACCCAGTGTTTCACTCTCAGAAAAGTAACATTTAGTAAAAGTTCCATTTTATTAGTAGTTTAATAAAGGAGGGTTTTATGATATTTTAGATGATTCATTGAACAAACAATCTATCATACATGTTGATGAAGTTGATGATGATTGAGAAGTTCAGGTACTCTTGTGCCTTAGTTGGTCTTCATTAGTGAATGATGGACGAAAAGTGGAATATGGGAGAATAATATGAGTTAATTCAAGGGAAAAAATAGGTATTTCAGGAATCATCAACTTGAAATATAATCTTTTAATAGAAATCACTCACCAGAGAGTGGATAAGAGGTGGATATTAGATGAATTAATTTTCTAACTCTATATCATTGAAGTATATTAGAAAACCAGATCAAGATATAATTAGTAGTTTGTTGAAATTGTGTATCCAAATCCTTGGATGAAATAAGGCCAAACATTGTTAGCACATATTGAACACCAGGTCTCAACATTGACTAGGAACTACAGTAATGATGACTTAGTGTATCAAAGCAAGACAAAGATACCTAAAAATAATTATAGTAATTTATACTTAGTCAACATGGAACTGTAGAACCTTGGTTTTTTTATTGTGGTAATATAGTTTTGCGGACTTCCTTCCGACAATTATTATATCATAGTTTACTTACTATGTTGTAGGTGGTAATATTAGACACCCATCTTTATAAGCTCATTTTGAGCTACGTTTTTATTTTGTGACTGTACCATGTAATTCCTTCTCCCTATTTTAGTGGATTCATTATTCCTATTTGTAGATGTATAGATTATTCCCAATCCATGTAAATCATTATTTCCATTGTTCTTGTTCTTATTCATTTTATTTTTTATCCTTTTTTACTCTCATTTTGTAGATCATTCATTGTTGTTGCTCCAGCATTTCTGCAAAAACATTATCATTCTTCTTGATCAGGAGGGAACTTGGGGTACCTGGAAAGTATAGAAACATTTATCATGTGGGGTTTACTAAAATAGAATTATTTTTTCATTGATCAGTACACAACATGAGTCCAACAATCACCATATGTACAAATTTCTTCCTGGTATCTTCATCCTTTAGCTGCACTAAATTCAGTCCATTACTTTCAAATACGACTTCCTTGATATCATTTATTGGTAATGAAAAATTTTGGTGTGGTAAATAGTTGGGTTTTGGGGGTTTCATCAAGGTTGTGGATCACAACTTGGAAAGTGGTATATGAGATATTTTATAAATGATTCATGACATCAATATATTACTATATAGATTAACTATGTTAAAAACCACTCTAGATACATAGGTGATATATATGGCTTGGAATATAGAAACAAGAAAATGATAAATGGCACGAAAACCAACAAATTATCCAAAAAAAATGAAAGGATGAGTGGAATTGGAATATGATATTATGATAGGTTCATATAAAAAGTTGATCCATTAGCCTAGCAGTTTCAAACTATAAAATATTGCACAATTTTCAATAATAAAAAATGAAACAATCATAGATAGTAATACACACACTCCCAGACTAGTGGGTGTTTGGAAAAATAAGTGATAATATAAGAGGATCCATCATCCATCATGGCCTTCTTGTTATCTTGGATGTTCTATCCAGTTGGGTATCAACCATTGGGTTTTACTCATTCATCACTCTTAGAGTGGACTTTACAACATCATCCACATCAAGAACTATTTCCTTATTTGATTTCCTATATTTTCATGATATTAATTAATTATTTCATAAATAAACCAAAAAAATAATTCTAAAATCCTTTTAGTAATTGAATATGTTTTTTTCAATTTTAAAAGAAATATATAGAAAAAACAAATCTGAAATTAAAAATGCGAATTTTTGAAAAAAAGTAAAAAATATCCATTTGATTACAAATAAGGACACAAAATATAATGAGATAAATACGAATGTTTTTAATGAGAAATATCGATTCAAGTTTATTAAAAATCATGGAAATGTTGGAAATTGATATTTTTAGAATATATTCATTTTTTAGAAAGGTTAACATCCTTTTTTTAAAAAAATGTATTTTTATTAAAATATGATTTAATCATAATAAATGACATTTTGAATTACCTAGGATTCCCTAGCTAAATCATTGTTGTCCTATGTTGGATTCCATAATAAGATATTGTGTATGATTTAAGGAAGAAACACTGATCATGAAAGGTGACCACAGGGGCCTCAGCGATAATAATGAGTTCCCATAAGACATCATTTTTTAGATCCTCTATTTCCTCCATGTGAAGATGGTGGAATACCTCTAGAAAATATCCATGAAATGGAGGAGACTAATGGATAGTCATCTCTTTGTGTAGGTTCACTATGCATGGATTGAAGACCATAACACCCTCACGATCTTCTTCCCCACCACCCTGAGATCACTTTTCCATCATTAGCATTGAGGTTAATTATGGGTGAATCCTATAGTACTTTCGGGATCCCCTAGAGACACTAGTGGGTTACTTAGAGAGATTCTCTTTAGAGGGAACATGTTGAGCTCTTCTCTACTTCGTTTGGTGCACACAGTGTTGGGATAATATCCTTAACCCCTTCACCCACCTGGGGTCTTTGAGTTATATCAATTATTTCCATTACCATTTGTGTCAAACATGTAATCCTATGATATCTATAGGTTTGGATTCGACAAGGTATATGGAATGTATGTGCCTGCCCGAGTGCCTACTTGGGGGACCTAACCAAATGCAGAGCGGACGGCTGCGGGGATTTTTGGGGCACAAGTGCTTGTTCTGGGCACGCGATCATGGAGGAGAGTGGGAGGGGCCAGTCATCACTATGTTGGGGATCACTAATCTTTTATCCCATTTTATCATCACATGTTCCCTCTATTACTGGATGCTCCATAGATATTTTAGGATCTGAACACAAGATCATTTTTACAAATGTAAGGGTTACGTTGTGACGCTTTTTTTGGAGGGTGTTGGATGGAAATTTCATATCAATGTAAATGAGGCATGAAAAATGAGGGATAATTTGGTTTGGATTTGGTATTTTCATTTTCTTTTTCTATGAAAGATATGAATAATTGTGGCATTACATTGCCGAATTTGGAATTTTCACTATGTTTTTTCTGGTGAGGATTGATGGATTGTTGGATTACATAGGAGAAGAAGATAAAACACAACCTCATTCATGATTTCATGGAATGGATTCACATTTTTAGTGGGTTTTTATGGTTATGTTATGATGGATTGTTGGATTGCATGGTAGGATTTTGAATTTTCATTGGATTTCACCACGTTTGGATTTTGTCACAGTGAAAATCGATTGAGTGCATAGAGTGCAGTGTAAAATCAATGTCATTTTTTCTTTAGCATGAATCTCCATATTGAAAATCATTGGAATTGATGTGATTATTTATTGGTTTTACCATTTTGGGGTGCAGTATCCTTAAGCCTACTACATTTTGGCGTTTTTATTTTTTCATATACGTATAATATATATCGATGAAGGTATTGTAAATTATATTTGAATTATTTTGATATTAGTTTTGTGGTAAATATTGAATTAATTTCAATCCATAACCTTGTGCTGAATTTTTCTATGGATTTAAAGGTATGAGATATAATATTTGATGTTTATTTACTATTAATTTTATGGTAAATATGTAATTAGTTTCTATCCATGATTATGTGCTAAATTTTGTAGTAGATGTTCTACTGAAATAAATATACAGTTTTGTTGCATTTTGGATGTTCATGTGTAACTTCTATTGGATCTTCCACTTGAAATTTATCTTTTATTAAATAAAAATATATTTACAAAAAGATCATTATAAATTAACCTTGTATTATTTTACCAATTATTTTATTTTTTATTTTATTTTTCTATCAAAATATATAATACATTTCCAAATATAAAATTAAATCGACTTTATAAAAATTAATTATTTGATAATCATATATTAATTATAGTTTAATTTTTGTTAACATATTCTTTTATTTTGGAAATAAATAGTTTTCTTGTAGTGTGAAACTTCTAGTAGAACATCTAGTGAAAATATATACAATATATCTTGTAAAATTAGTTATTTATAATTTCATAAATATATTTATATTTTATATATTTTTAAATCATTATTTCCATAATTATATTATTTTTAGATATATTTTTATTCATATAATATATAGATTTTAAAACGGATTAAATCCTACTATAGAATTAATTTTATTTACATAAACTTAAGTTTTCTTATTATAGGTTGCTTCAATGATGTTGATGTTAATGTTGTAGTCGCTTCAATTAAAACGGCTGTAGGGATGATGTTCAAATCACTTGATGATGTTCAATGTTTTTATATCATGTATGGGGGAGTGAAAGGGTTTAGTGTAAAATATAAATACGTTAATAAAGGTAGAAAGCATAAATCCATTGTCACTTCAAGACTTTTTCATGTAGAAAATAAGGTAATGTGGTTGTTGAAAAACATTATACCACAGTGAAATTCCCTCTAACTCGGACATTTATCGTTTTTCATTCTAGAATGGGGGTTAGTTTTTCATATTTTTTGAAATATGCATGTTCTAAATTTGTTGAAGGGAATAATCATGCCATTAATAGCCCCGAATTAATTCATATGATGAGGTCCCAAAGAAAAATAATATAATCACAGGACAATATGTTAGGTGTGAATGCATCAGTAGGTATTAAACCAAACTATTCATTCCCCTTGGTGACAGTAATTGCAAGGGGTTGAGATTTTATTTAGTACACACATGGTGATCAGTTGAATATTTTTATGTTATAAATGGTAAAGGTAATTTTTTCATGGTGATACATGTTGAATGTTATCGTACATAGAAATACAAAGTAGGGATAATCCATCATTTTTTTTATATTATATAGTTTCACATGAAAGAGAAATTAGTAATATTTTATAGGTAGATTAAAAAATGAAGACAAATTATAAATCTTTTGGAGATTTTGTGGTTTTTTACACCACTTTTAACAATAATAGAAAGTTTAGGCTCTTAGGTGTCTTCTTGGTGTTCAATTATCAATAAGAGACTTTTAATTTTGTGGAATATTTGTTATATGATGAAACTGTGACTTATTTTTCTTTGTTTTTTCAAATAAAATTAAAAGGTGCATCACATGAATCAGACTCGAACTTTATTTACTGATCAATATACAAAAATTAGAAAATACCTTTTCTTAGGTTTCAGTAGGAACAAAAAATTTCCTTTTTTCATGGAATTTTATGAAAAATGGAATTAGACATTTAGGTAATTGGGTGAAACATGGATCTAATTTTCTAACTATATTTAAGAGGTGTATATTACAATACCATGATGCACTTCAATTTTACCAGGAGTGGTCTTACCTTAAAGAAGAATATGGGGATGAGAAATTGCGTTTGTAAAATAATGTATTAATGTTGTAAGGAAAGTGGGCACATTGATTTTTGAAAGATTATTTAACATTTGGTTTTCAAAACACTCAATTAAGTGAATGTCTTATTGGATTTATTAAATATTACATTAATCATAAGTTATGTTTCGTTGATTTCCTTAACCAATTTGACTGATTCTTGGAAAAAATTGATATCATGAAACAAATACCACTTTTGATATGTGGGATAAGTTTCCATTATTTATTTATGCTTACCATAAATTGATATGATATGTTACTATTATATAAACAACAAAAATAATTTTATTTATTTGAAAATAAATATCAAATGATTGGTACTTATTTTATGATATCAATTATTTAAATTAGATTTCACTTCATTTATGTTATTGGAATGGTTGGCTATGAAGATTAATTTTTTTTATCATATTATGCTGCCAATGATGCTTTTGTATGTTCTTGTAAAATGATTGAATTGATTGGGTATATTTTTTTCATGTCTTAAAAATTTATGTTGTGCTTGATGTGAGATCAATACCTGAAAAATATATTATGTGGAGGTGGACCTAATTGGATATAAATTTTTAGATGATTAAACAATATTCAGTTGAGGTTAATGATGATATAAAACTCGTTATAGTAAAATGTTGCAAAGATTAAGCATGAATGGAAATAAAGTTGATTACTAGATCTTGTGAGACATATGCATGTTATGAAATTATCTTCTATAATTTCAGTAATTTTTCAAAAGATTTTTCTATGATAAATACATCATCTAGTAGAGTGATTGTTCATGATAGTTCATACATAATTTTAAAAAAGTATTCTTTTGATAGGAAAAAAAGTAGGTAAGGGGGAGATAGAATAAAAAACATTTTAGAAAATGGTTTCCCAAAGCATACAAAAATGAATAAAAATAATAACAAGACTACTGCTATTATGAAAATATGATTTCATTTTATGATTAATTTATTTTATAATAGCCGTATTATAATGGTAATTTGGTATCTGATATCATTTTTCTTTTCAAGTAGGTAATTTAAATATTAAGATCATTTTTTTGTTGTTACAAATACAAAAATATGTTTAAAATGTAATTTTTTTAGCAAAATTATTTTCTATATGTGTTGAAATTTTTTTCATTCTCTACTTCAAGAAACATATCATGAAATTTGGAACATCTTCTTTGGCGGTATACTGGTATTGCATTGGAAGAGGTCGAGCAGTCTAAAATATTATATGACAATTGTTTTTTTGGATGAATTGTGATGTGTCTATACAATGTTCAGGAATATTTAAATTTTAATGATTGAATTGAATCATTTATTAGTGGAAATAAGTTATAGTATAGTTTCAGTTGTCATGGATTGTGATACCATTTCAATAAACTTCTATTTTTGTGACAATGTGTTTTATTATAATACAGTAGTTTCACTAATTCCTTTATGGATTGGGCTACCATTTAGAGAAATTTTGAATGTGTTGTATGCAAATTTTAAAGTGAAACTCATGAATATAATTTTTTTTACTTCATATGTTAAAATAAAAATTCCTATAGATAATATAAAATATCCTAACATGGAAAATCCATGATCAACTTTTAATCCATGTTCTTCTTAATGATGAAAAATAATAATATAAGAAATTTTATATAAAACATGTGAAACTGAGCTATGGGATAATTGTTTAGAGGTTTGTTTTTTTTTAAAATAGAATGTATTCAAATAAGGGAAACTAAAAATGTGATACCTTTTTTCATCCCCCTAACTACTTCGAAATAAATCATTTCAATAACAAAAACCAAATAAATCACCCTCCTTAAAAACAACTCACCAAACAAATATAACTTTGCAGAAACTTCCCCCTAAAAACACTATAATAATGTAACCAAACATCAAATTGAATAAATAAACCTACATATCTGAAATAGTATAGATTCTATCATTAAGTAAATAAATGTATAAAATAAAAATTAGTAAACTTAACAAGGAAAAAACATTCCCCTCAGAAGCACAAACTCTTAGTATTCCCTACAACACTATAAAATCAAAATAATACCTATATAGAAAATATCAATATTAGTATTTAATTATCAATATCCCAATTGTAAAATCATTCATACAATGACCTTGAATGAGTAAAATATAAATATATTATCCAATATTATAATAGTTATGAAATATCCATCAACTAGGAACATAAACAATTTTGAACACACAATCACTAATAGTGATATATCAATACCAATAAAAAACCGCAATTAGTAAATATTTATAGCCAGAAATATAAATTATATGATCAAAAATCTATGGGATATTAAAATCTCATCATTGAAAAAAACCCTCCATTGAAAAAATTCCATTCCACATAAAACAATCAAATTCTACCATATATATAAAAACCAATATTATTTAACATCTATTTAACCCAAACAACGATACCAAAAATACATATACCACACCAAGAAGGATTTATAATATTAATGATATAACCCTAGAAGAGAAATATTCAATAATAATTTTGGAAATTCCATGTTTTGTAACAAACTTTTAATCAAACAAAATATTTTTTATCACAACAGAATCATGTGAATCATTAGAGAAAAACAGATTCATAAAAATATACAATAACAAACTTATATAACCACATAACATAATTACAAAGTCATTTCCATCACCACCTAATAAAAAATGCGTCAATAATTTATATTATTACTATGTTTAATGTATTATAGAAAACATAATCGTTTTAATTAAAATTATCCCAATTTATAGTCTAACACTCTTAAAAAATTAAATAAATAAGAAACCAAACCATCCAGATATTGCACTCTCACATTAAAAATATTTCTAGTCATTCAATAGTACCCATGATAGAAACATAATAACTAATTTCATATTCCCCTCTAGATAAGCTCTTATATGATTCAAGGATCTAATACATCCCCTCATATAATTTAAAAATTAATATTAAGAAACAAATTAATATGATACAACATATAATAATCCATCTAAAGAGGGACACAAAATAAACAATCAATTGTAATTTGCTATCACAGCCATAAAAATAGGTTTTATAACTATTTATAATCCTATAAACATTCAATTAAAGATTCCTATAAGAGCCAAAAAAATTTGGGTTTTATTAATTTTTATGAACCTGAGAACCTTTTCAATTTCAATTTGATGTCACAGCCATAAAACTGGGTTGTTTAAATGTTTGTGTCAATGTTGGTGGTGTTGTTTCTATGAAGAAATTCTTATTTATAAATAATTTTTTATATACCTTTTAATAGGTTTGGTAAGTAATAAATGTTCCATATAAATCTACAGGACATCAATTTATTCTTTTTCTAGAATCTTTTTATATTCTCGATCAGTTTACCACTTCTCTATATGATAAAAACATTTATTCCATAGTCCAAGGTTGCATCCCCCTATTGAAGAGTATCTTCCACTAGTGATGTGAGAATGGGAGTAGTATTTTCCAAGTAATTGGATCTCCATTTTTTGTTGATTTTTTGATAAATTCATTATGAAATTTTTACAAAAATAATTAACTCATTTGGTTTATATTAAAATGTATTTCATGTCAAAGAGGATAACACATAACCTTTCTATAGCATCATTTTGATAACAATAATGTCTAGAACTGCCCATCCGAGTGATCATTTGATTTTTATTGGCTAAAATATTTTCTATGCATATCAGAAATGATAAAATGTTCAATGCATATTTTCTTTGTTTATGGGGATGAAAATTATTCCATTTAACTACACAATATCCTTAACTAGTTTCTCCACCAACATCTCTAAAAAATTTTGGGGTTTCTCATAAATTATGACTTTCAATTATGAATAAATTTAGAAAAAAAATATTATTTAATATATTTATAACTTAAATAATATAGAGAGTAATACACTCATTATAAAATCCCTTATTATAAACAAAGATTTATCTGCGAAAATTCCATCTATCTTCCCCATTTCAAACATATTTTTTATTATCTAACCATAATAACCTATAACCTGATATCATTAAAAATGTTTGGAGGATATCACACTAACTGAATATTAGATTATTTTAAGCTTGGTTAACTTAAATAATCACCCATATCATGTATTTGTATAGAATATAAATTGTTCATATATTCATAGAAATATTCGCTATATAATAATAGTACTACATTATAAAAAAACATGTACAATTCCTTGGAAAATAATTGAAATCCTTAAATTTAGCGTGGTCATTCCCATTTGTTATAACAACATACCTGGTTAGGTCTTATTGTAGAATCTTCACAAGGTTATTCTAGCCTTTTTTTTATTTAATCTTTGACTATAACAGACATATTTTGGTATAAAAGCCAACCTGGTAATAGCCATTCCATGTTGTGGTTTCATGGAAACACTGGATACATTGATAGTTTTTACTAACTCAACTGGATCTTATAATACTTTTTTTGAGTTGTTTTTGTGCTTATTCTAGTATTTCAATTTTCATAAATATATATTTAATCTAATTTATTTTCTTTTTTCTCTTGTTTTCACATTCCTAATCATTGATTGGGTTAGCAAGTTTATATTTTTAGTTCTTCTTCTTAGTTGTTGTTAGGGAGAGGTTTGGATTTTTTCAGTATGTTATAAAAATTATTATTCATACTTATAGATCCCATCTTAATTTTTACATACTATCTAGCATTCCTTCATTATATAAGGGTTCATTTCCTCTCTATAAATGATACCTTCTCTTATGCTTGCCTATTTTTTGGGGCTGTTAGTTATGAACTGCATTAGTTTTTAAAATTATCCATCTTGTTTCCTAACTGTTTCTTCTATTATCACTATTTTTATATCCAATTCTGAGTTTTCATCTTCAAATGTTTTTATTTTTTCATCCTAGTCATGCACCATTTCCTTTTGGGAAACACCACTTTCCTTACTAGTTTTTGTCTCCTCAAAAATTTCTTCATGTTTTTGTATCTTTAATATTCTTCTTTTTTACATAACTATGGGTTAAGAATATAATTAATTTTTTACTATGATTAGTAGACATTCCCCACTAGCTGAAAGTTGTATAATATTTAGGTTTTTTACAGCATCATAAAAATATGACAATCTTCATTTTGTGAAATTTGTATTTCTATCTTGTCCATTTCCTTTCACTATTCATGTTTCTTCACAATACCAACACTACAATAATAAAAATACTATAAAGTCTAAATTTTATATAATAGTTCAAATAAACATTAATACATACTAATAATGTGACAATAGGACATGTATTCTTTGCATGTTTCTTGTGTGATTCATTGATAGATTTCATCACCTGTTGGTGGATGACATTATACAAAATTATTTTCCCCATGATACTCAAACTATACACAATATTGATGAAACCCCAGCTTACATAAGAACCTATATTAGGTAAAAACATATAATTCCATGTGTGTAACCATAGAAGTGTTGTTGTGTCAACATGATCTAATTCTTCATTTCCCAGTATATCTTCTAAACAAACTATTTTTATTGCCTTTTCTGTCTATAATTTAAAACCATCATTGAATCTCTGTATATAAAATGTTTTTTTGTTGTCTTGAAAGTGTAGGAGTCCTCTATTTCTGTTTCACATTTAGTTAACCCAAATATACATTATACATCAAATTTAAAAAAATCCCTTTCCACTCCACCAAAATTTAAAATCATTAGCTGAAGGAACATAGTTTTCCATTACATAAAAATAAAACTATTCAATTTCTTATAATTTGTTGATGGTTTAGTATTGGATTTAAATTCATGAAACATATTCCAAAAATAAATATTCTATAAAGAAATTGTATGAAATTATTTCAAATTTGGTTTGATTTATGGTATGACTCTTTTTAAATATTATATAATGGACGTAAAATGAAAATCATAAAATTTAAAGTATGACCTTTCCTTGAAAATCTCAAAACATAGAATATGTTTAGAAATAATATAAAAATTTCAGTTTGAATCTTGTAAATATTTCACTACAATATAGAAAACATGTTATCTGGGTGAATCCAAAAAATACAGTATAGGGTTGAATGGTAGAATAACACTAAAACATCAGTTGAAACTCAACTGGAAGTCCTTTGAGATAGAATAGAATGTTGTGTTGAAAAGGAATGGAAGTTCCAGTGGAACCACTTGTGGGAGTTTGAGTGTGAAATAAAAGCATAAAATTTAATTTTGAATCTTGTAGTAATTTCATTGAATTTTTTTTAAAGATTCTATAAATTATAGTTTATGTTTAAAATTTATAATATGACTATAACCTGCACTTGACCTTCTAGTGTAAGCTCTACTCCAACTTATAGTGGAAGATACAATGGATGTTCTATTGGTAATGAACAACAATTTTTTTTAATTAAAGTATATTTTCACTATAATTAGGTAGAATAGGTTGAATTGGATATTCTAGTGGAACCTCTTGTTGAATATCTTGTGGAACTTGTATTGAATCTTCCAGTGGAACCTCCAATACAACTTCCTGGGATGTTCCAGTTGAACCACAGGTGCAATTTCCAGTGGAAATGAATTTCATGAAATTCAATTTTTAATACTAAAAAAATTTAACTTCAAGAAATATTTTTGGGGTATTCCGAAAATTATAGTCTAGGTTTCAAAGGAAGAGCATGACTGGAAATTCCACTAAAACTTCTAATAGTAATGATCAATATGAATTTGTACGTAGGAAGATTTGAACGGTAATTAGGTAGAATATGTTTATGTGTAAGTTCTATTGTAATTTTTAGTGGAAGTTATAGTTGAACCTTCAGTGGAAGTTCTAGTGGAACCTTTGACAGATGTTCTGGTTGAGGTTCTAGTGATATTTTTGGTGGAACCTCTTGTGGGATTTCTGGTATAACCTCCAATTTTTATTCTTGTAAAACCTCCAATGGATGTTCTAGTGGATCCTCTAGTAGTGGATATAGTGGAACCATTAGTGGAAGTTCTAGTGAGGAGAAAAAAATTTATTCCCCCTAAATCCTCAACAAATTATGGTGTAATATAAAGCATGTTTGTATGAGGATTTTAAAAATTACTGTGGAAACCCCAAGGGAACTTTCATGAGTAATGTCTTAAAATATTTTATTTTTCCTCTATTTTCATGGGTTTTAGAATATTCAAAATAGATAATTTGAATATTTTAGAATTGAAAAATTATAGATATATAAAATTTGTAGAAAATTTGACATTATAAAAACATATTAAAAAGGGAATGGTAAGAACATACATTTATTTTTTTTGAAATAGTATATACACTTTCCAATGATAAGGAAAATACATATTTCAGTAGTAATAGAAACTCTACTCAAACTTTTTTATTCATTGGTGTATGTTTTGTACAAAAAAATAGTGTCGAAGACTAAGACTAAATAGAACCAGAGTCAGGGCAGTTATCATAGAATAATATTTTGTGCCTTTGTGTTGGGTGAGGCATGGGGACAACACGACACTGTGTCTCATGTATTAAATATCGATATTTAAGTCATCAAATTCGATGAAGTTGTTTCCAAAGTTAAATAAACTTTTCATTGTCACCATAATATCTGGATTCGTGGTGGTCTCCACCACTCCCAATGTCACCGTAGCCAAAGATCGATCTATCTATGGGATTTTCCTCACAAAAGTGAAAAACTCTTTACTAATTGAAATATAAGGAATATGCTAAAAAATGATCAAACACCAAGAAATATAATAGTACACACGTCCTCAGCCCAATGTTGTACTGTAATATCTAGTTAAAAGGTTAGCTAGAGACAATGTCATTCCATGTTTGTGGGAAGGGTGGTCTGCTGGGTGGATGGGTCGTTCGATACATATATGTTGAATGTTGTTATTTTCAATGTGAGGAGGGATGTGTTCAGGTGGATCAGGGTGCCGATTGATACAAAATCACTTAAAATAGTTGAATTGAGGGTGGTGTTTTGCTATGGTTGATCGGTCATCCTGGGAAAAGATTGGGATATTTGTGTCAAGGAGGGTATGAGATAGGTGTAGGACTATTACATTATATTATCAGTGCTGAACTGATATCAAATTAGTGTTTTGGGATTATGGGGAGGGAGGGAGTTATTAATGATAGGGTCTAATGTGTATTTCTTATTTTATCTCAATATTAGTGTATTGAGATACATTCATCATCTTATATATAATTTTGAATGGGGAGAGGTAAATATAGGTATTGATAGAGAGAATTTGAGGATTTATTATCATTGAGGGTGTTTAATTTCAATATTTAATTAAAAAATCCATGCTTTTCATTTCTGGTTTGGATTTTATATTGAGTTATTTTAAATATAATAATTAATGACAAAAACAAAACACAACAAAGAATATTTCATCCAATGTGGAAGAATATTCAAAACATATGATTGTGAATAATGGGATTATGAATTAATGTTTTTTAGTATAATGATTCTAGTTTAAAGAGATGGAATATATTTAATCATAACATTTTAGGTTTATAGAACATTATTATTTATTATGAATAAAGGGTTGATTTTAAATGTGTAAAAGTTAAATATTTAGAGTTTAATAACATTGAAGTTAATAATTTATGATTCAAGGTTTTAGATATTATAGCTATGATTTATGGTTTTAATGACTAAATTTGTGGTTTAGAATTTTTCCATTCATCCATCAATGAAACTATGGTTATATATTTTTCACACTTTAGGCTAAATTAAGAATATATATTTCCACACCAATATATCTAGTTCTCTTAATTTCATATAAGATCGACATTGAAAAACAAGCAGTTGATAAAAATACAAAACATGAAAATCAAAATCTCAGCATGCAAGAATTTTTGACTAGCACAAGTAAAAGAAGATAGTATTAATAATGATTCAATAGTTTATTCAAATGTAATATCAAAAATTAAAAAATAAAAATTTAAAGAGACACACCCTCGAGTATAGTCTTTAATATATTTTTTATGTGACAAAAGTATGAAAAGGAATTCAAAAAACTCTAAAAATTTAAGGGAACTGCAAGTTGATACCCCACTATATTTAGTGATATGAGGTAGTAGTGCTATAACATTCCCAAAAATCAAGATTTTTCTCATTTTATTCCTACAAAGAAAAACACACAAATAATTTAATTACATAAATAAGGTAAATTATTAATTAACCTATTTGGTGATTCAAAGATACTGCAACGCTCAATGCATTTTAGGGATCTTGAACCAATTAGTGTGAGACAAAATAGGGTTGAATAATTCATTTAAAATATATATCTGTAATGATAATGGAGAAAAACAAAACCAAAAACTATTTTATTGAAAACATTGGTTGAATATCATATAAATAACTATATTATAAGTCTTTATTTTGGATTATCTTGATAATTTATCCAAAAACCACTAGACGGATGTGGTTTATTATCTAGAAATCACCTCATATTAGGTGTGTAATGATTTTAAAGTGAAAATCAGAAAGATAGACTGTAACCCTCATAGGGAGACAACCATTTTCCATGGAGTCAATCATACATAGATAGATAATCCCCTCATTAAATAAGAACAATAATGTGTACATATTTTAATAAAAAATTGTTGGCTATCGACATTGAATTTAAAAAACAATTAACCCAATTGAAGATCCATTAATGTGAAAAATGGGTATAGGGTTTGAGAAAAATTATGTAAAAAATATCATGGATTCCCTTATAAAATACTCTATAATTATTCTCCAAAATAATTGTGATATCAATTTAGTTTTGAAAATGAGTTTTTGAATAAGGTTCTTTGATTCCTGTTTGAAAAATATTTGAGGCATTTGAATCCAGTTCTAAATTCCCTTCCACATTTTTCACAACTTCAATGTTTGATTGAAAAACTCTTATTTACATTTTAATGTTCAAAGGATTGTTTATTCTAGAAAAATATTCAAATATATTCATATTCACCAATATTATAGAACTTTTCACAAGCATTTGGTTTTCAACCTCATGTTCACACTTTGTATATAAAGGTTATTATTATATTACATGAACTCTTGGTTAATCCTTTTAAAATTTTATTTTGTGAAAAAAATTTACCATCTTTTTTTTATAAACCTGGATTTTCAATTTAATATTTATAAATTATTTCATCATTGAATTCCAAAAATGAATTTATTAATTTTTTGAACCTATTTTAATTTCATTTTGTGAGTGATTTGACATTCTTGTTTCATTAAACCTTGAATTTAAGTTTAATATACCACAATTATTTCATCATTTATGTCTCAAAATTACATGGTCAATTGATCAATATTTTCACATAAAATATTAAAGTTAAATATTTTTTCATTGAATTAAAAAATCATAGAATTTATAGATTAATAAAATATTTTTCCTCGTTTAGAAATCTTAGAATTTGAGAGTTTGAATTTATTATATCTAATTCATCACAAATTTCCTATATTTCCTCATCACTATAATACACATGAAATTCATTTATAATATTGTTCAAATAATTTTGATAACTCTCATTCAATATGATGTAATCAACTGAGTGTTTTTGAAATTGATTGATGAAAAGAATAGGGGAATAGACTCAGAAAATAATAAATGATAATTAGGTTTACAAATATTTAAAAATCTAATTTCTTATAAAAATTTAGTAAATAAATTTTGTAAGAGTGAAAGAAAGAAGAAAATTAGAGGTTATAATTTTTAGATTAGGTTTTAATATTAAAATCTTGATTTACATTTCATGTAAAATTTATTTTTTTATTAGTATTCAAATTTGTTATTTTTTGTGGTATATGTTTTTTTGGGATATCTTGTATGCTAGACCATTAGGTGATTTACTCTACTGGGCCATTGTTTGGCCTTCTATGTTTCTGGGATCCATGTGTACTTTGGGATTTAGTGGAATGTTTTTCCTAGATTGATCCTTTCACTTCCCTCTATTATGATGCTTGTTATTGATTAAGATGAATCCAACAACTATTCTTCTTGTTATTTGTGTTTTCTTGTTCTCAATGATCTTTGTTATCTTCCAAATACCTATTCATCACCTTTCACAAGTCCAAGATTTATGAAAATCAGTATCACCTAATATATAATCTTTACCCTTTAGTTCTCCCTAGTCCGTCCACCTATTTTCTTAATCTACAGTGTTGTTCATCCTATCACCTCACCACTTGAATTAGTATTATTTCTCCAACATCACTTCATTTCAGTAGGTCTCACCTCATAATATTTGGAGAGTCTCATTTTTGGTTTTCTATTTCTTATGAGAATAAATCTTGATAGGGAGGAGCTTCAACATTCCTATCTTGCACTTCTACATGCCCCTATTTTGGTTATTCCCTCTAGTGGATAGTTCTCAGTGTGAGAACTCTATTCGACTCTGACTACTTCAAAAAGTACCAAATTTGGAAGCAATATTGATCTTCTCTAATTGAATATTCTTGGGTTCCTTTTTTATGCCTTATTTTTATGATCATCCTTTTTCTATTTCTTCGGTTCTGTGATGTATCATACTTTTATATTATTTTAGTCAGAGTTGGGGTTGCATGAGTGAGTCTGTCGATCTTGGAGGTGAATTATACCATCATCAACTTGATTTCATCACAAGTCCTAGAGTGGTAAGGACCCAAATCCTGGATATCCTCTATGGTCCTCATGCATTGTCTATGATCCTTCATTTTCTCATTGTGTATTCTTTTTGATTTGTTTTACATAATAATAAAAAAAAAGTGTGGTGTTGTTTCAATGGAGTCTGACTAAACGGTTCCAAACCACAAAAATCTCTATATTGATCTATACAATGTGGTAATTTTTTTTCTCTTTCACTAATTCTGGTTTCTAGAATTCTTTTATCTTTTTTTTTCATCTTATCTTTCTTTCAACAATGTCTAACCAATTATTCACTTCCCTTATATTATCATTGGATAACATTCATAGATCTGTTATGAAATTAATAATTTTTATCAGTGTATATAATCAGTTTAACAATATCATCTATTATGTTTGATGTTTAAAATTTTGACTGTGAGAACGATTTTAGAATGATGAGTGTTAAGATTCATACATTTTTAGTCCATAGTGGGTTAGAATATGCTTTTCTTGGCCCCAAGAAAACCATAGTGGCTGTGTCTACTGATGTGCAGTCTGCAACCACTTACTTAGATGTTGACCCCAATATTCTTGAAGAGGATCACTTTTCACTTCACTTAACCCTAGGATACAAATTCTTACATGAATTATCCCATGAAACTATTGTTAAATCCATTTATATTAAGGATTAACATTTACATATTACAAAATAACATCTTGGTCTTTTGTATAAAAAATGCAATTTTATAATTTTAAAATGAACCTCAGCTCTTATGTGCATGTTCATATTGTTTATTTCAATATTGTCTTTCTAGAGTTTTATATATAATATATTGAAGATATGGAGAAAGAGTAGGTATTAATTCATCTAACCTACCATGAAGATTATTTTAATTTATTAAAGTATTCCATGATGTATGGTAGGGATTCAATTTCTTTAGAAGAAGATAAGTCTATTGTGTTGTGTCAAGATCTTAAATCGTGTGTTTTGATGGAAGGACTTTGGGTTTTTAAGAGTAAAAATTTATTGATGTATGTTAACAACCAAATAAAAAATAATAATAATTATCAAAAATATAATAATTATTTTAATAACATCAGTTGTTTTGAGTGTGGAAAGACCATCCATATAAAATATAGTATCCCAACTTTAAAATTAAAGAGCTTATGGACCAATCTCATGTGGTATTCCCTAGGTTCACCACTGAATATGTTCTTTAATTCTTTTTAGTATACAAAAGTTTTAATTAGGCATAGAATCTTTGGATTCCCTATCATGCAATCCTAAGAATATCCATGCTTGTTTTTTATTAGGGAACCTAGTTAGAAGACATGGTATTTCATGGAAAGCCAAAGATGTATGAGATTAGGTGGAGTTTCTTTTCCTTTTAGCTTCCTATTTTATGGTAGTTGTGTGTTTCTAATACTTTTACTATTGTATTAATTTTATCTTTTTTTTTGACATTTAACCATCGATAAAGGTATTGTTTAGTCAATTTTTGATTGCTTTGAAGCTCTAAAGTGTATTAGAACTTTGCTGGTGACTCAAGTATTGGTGATAATTACTCAATTTAATTTTTTTTCTTAGTCATATAATTTATGAGAATGATAAAGTTTGATAGTATTGTATGGTAGTATGGGTAGATCATGTGCCACTATGGGACATCCTATGTCATATTCTTGTTGTGTGAATACTTTGAATACTTATGTTTTTATATTTATGAAAATATATTTTTACTACTAACAAGATTGAGTTAGAAATTTTGTAATAACACCATCTGAAAGTGTTTTTATTTTATTTTGAAAAGGTGTATATTTGTTAAATTCTGTTTTCAAATTAAAATAATGTATTAGTTTTCATGAACAATTCAATGTATTATTATTTTGAAAAAAATTCATATGGGATCTATTATGTTACTCCTTCCACTATGTTGGGACATTGGGGGATTTTATTTACTAGACCATAGTATGGGAGTTCTTTGCTACTGGGATCCATGTGTACTTTGGGATCTAGGGGCCTTGTTTCCTGGATCGATCCTTTCGCTTACCTCTAATTTTCTACTAGTTTCTTATTAAGATATGCCCAAAAACACACCTTTTTTGTGTTTTCTAATTCCTAGTGATCGAAGTCAATTGTCACATGTTTGTTCATCACTAGTCAGGTGTACAATATTTAGTGAAATTAGTTTCACCTGATAGATCTTCTTCATATTTTAATTCAACCTTGGTCGTCCACCTATTAGAATCACATACTTTTAATTTCATCCCATTTCCTCACCACATGAGTCATTATTATTTATCCTAAATCACTTAATTTCAGAATATCTCACCTCATCATCTTTTGCGAGATTCATTTGTAGGTCTCTGTTTCGGGTGAGAAGGAAGCATGAGAGTGAGGAGCACCAGTATTCCTGGTTTGCACTCTTTCACACCCCTATTCTGGTAATTTCCTCTATTGGAGAGTTATTGTCATGAAAACACTTTTCATCTTTGACATATTTAAGCAATCCTATCTCCAGCAGCACTTTTGATCTTCTACGATGACCTCTTCTTGGGTTCGTTGTGTAAGATTGAGTTTCTAAGGACCAATTTGTTATGTTTCTTTGACTCAACATTTTATCTTATTTTGGTTTTATTTTGGTCAGTTTTTGGGTTTTGTGAATGAGACTATACTTCTTGGAGGTGTATTCTACCATCTTCGTCTCAGTTTCACCATGTGTCCTAGAGTGTCAAGGATATCATGACCGATAGCTTCTATGGTCCTTATGTGTTTTCTATGTGCATTTATTTTCCCTATTTGTATTAATATTATTATTCCATAATAATAACTGTTGTGGTGGTGTTCCTATCATTGAGTATGGCCAAACCTATCTGTACCATGTTAATATATGTGTTAATATGTAACTTCTTATAATTTTATTTTATTTTTCTCATTCTTATTTCTACCTTACTTATGTCTTCATTTTTAATATTTATTTTATTTTTACAATGTCAATCCAATTATTTACTTCTATTCTGTTAGCATCAAAAACCATTTTTGGATTTATTTTGAAATTAAAAATTGGTATCATAGCCTGTAATCAATTAAAAAATGTCAACATTAAACTTTAAAGTTGAAAAATCTGACGGTGAGAATGATTTTATTATGTGTATTGTTAAGATATGTTCATTATTAGTCCAAAGTGGGCATGAAGATGCTCTTCATGGCACCAAAAACTCCATAGTGATTGTGTCTATTGATGGCCAGTCTGTAACCAGTTACATAGATATTGACCCAAATATTCTGGAAAAGGCTCATTATATACTTCTCTTAACCCTAGGATACAAAGTCCTACAAGAATTTTCCCAGTAAATTTCTCCTAAATCCATTTGGATTAAACATTAAAATTTATATATATGACCAAAACACTTCTTTATTGTCTGTATATAAAATTTTGTTGGATAATTTAAAAACGACACATGCTTATATAGTGCATATTCACATTTATGAGTTTAATAAACTCGTTATAGATTTAGCTAACATTGATATTGAAGTTAAGGATAAAGATAGGGCTTTAATTATTATTACCTCCCTTTAAATTTATTTTAATTCATTAAAGGATATCATAATTCTTTATAGGGATTCAATTACTTTATAATATGTCATTCTTCTTAGTTTTTATTTGGATCTTCAAACACGTAGTATGAAGTATGAATTTAGTGGTTTTAGAAGTGAACCCCATGTAATGTATGTTATGGGATAAATGAAAAATTATAATAAATATTGAAAATATATGTATTGGTTTAATTAGATTCAGTTTTTAAAGTGTAGAAATACCATCCATAAAAGATATTGTCCTAACATTAAAAATTAATTCAGTATCATGTAGTCTCATGCGGTATGCCCCGGGTTTTCCACTACATATATTATTTAATTATTTATTAGAATTCCTTAGTCATATTTTGTAAAATATTAAATATATTATCTCTATTTTAATCCTTGAATTCTCCCTACTTATTTATTTGTAGGGGAACCTGGTTATAATAGATTGTTTTTGTGGATGGATTAATCCATTTGTGCTTAGGTGGAATTTCTTCTCTTATTATCTTCATCTTTTTTTATTGTTCTATTTTTCTTCTTCTTTTATTATTGATTTAATTTGATATTTTATGAGTTTTCTATTCCTTTCACCATTAAGAAAGGTATTTTTTATTAATTTAAATTTTGTTTTGATGATCAGAAGTGTATCAAGTCTTCAGTGGAGACTCAATTATTGGTGGTAATCTCTCCTTTTAATGTTGTTTCATTGTCTTATGATTACTAAGAATGTTATTGATTGACAGTAATATATGGTAGTATGGGTAGAATATGATCCACTACCGACACATCCTAAGTGATATTTATGGTGGGTAAATAATTTTTAGACTTATGTTTTTTTAATTAAAATATATCCATACCACTGATAAGATAGGGTTAAAAATGTTACAAGAACACCATCTGGAAGTGTTTATATTTTATTTTAAAAATGTGGATATTTGTAAAATTTGGTTTTGAAATTAAAACCATGTTTTATTTTTCATGAAAAATAATTATTTATTATTATGAAATATTGTTCTTTCTGTGTGGGATCTATTCTATTGGGCCTTCCTACATGTTGGACCTTTGGGTGATTTTCTCTATTGGGCATCCACTTGTTCCATCTATGTTGCTGGGATCCATGTGTGCTTGGGGATTTAGAAGCCTTATTTATTGGATTAATCATTTCAATGTACTATATTGTTCTGTTGACCATTAATTTAGATACATTTTACATATATAGTTCTTGTTGATTGTTTTTTCTTGTTCATTGTTATCTTTGTTAGCTAAAACCTACCCATTCCCTACCTACCACATGTCCTGGCTGTAGTGAAATCAATTTTTCTGGACATTTATTCTCAATAATTTAGTTATCCCTTGGCCGTCCACATTTAGACCTCACCTACTATATTTTTCCATCCCTTTTTATCACCAACTACCTCATTATTATTTATCATGTATCACTTTATTTAAATATTTCTCACCTCATCATCATTGGTGAGTTTTGTTTATGGTTCTCCATTTCTGGTGAAAATGATGCTTCTGGGAGAGGAGATTTGTTGTTCCTGGTCTACAATCATATATTAACCTAATCAGGTGACTCCCTCCAGTAGAGAGTTCTTAGCTTTAGAACTCTATTAAACTCTGATGATTTCAACATGTCCCAGCTACAACATCACTATTGATCTTCTCCAATGACCTCTTATTGGGTTCTTGAAGAAGAGATGAGTTTTAAGGATTTCAATAATCTGTTTCTTTGGTTATGTGCTATATCTTTATTCTATTTTTTTGGTCGGGGTTCGGGTTTCATCTTTGAGTTTTTCAGGCGTGGTGGTGTATGCTACAATCTTCATCTTGGTTTCACCGTTAGTCTTGAAGAGGCAATGACCACATCCACGAATATCTTTTTTTATTCCATGTGTGTTGTCTCTCAGCTTCAATTTCAACTAATTGTATTATTCTTATTTTTTTTAATAATAATAAATGTTTTGGTGTTGTTCTTGTCAGGGAGTAGGAAAAAATAGGTCTGAACCATGAAAATCATTATGTGGATCTTTACTTTCCTGTATTTTTTCTGTCTCACTCATTAATGTTTCATCATTTCTTCTATCTCCATTTATATTCTTATCTTTCTTTAATAATCATAAAACAGATTCTTAACTTCTCTTCTGTTTGCATTAGACATCCTTCTTGTTTTTGTTATGAAACTAACACTTAGTATCAGAGCCTATAATCAATTTAACAATTACTTCTATTGAGTTTGAAGTTTAAAAATTTAATAGTGGTCAAATTTTAGTATGTGAATAGTTAAGATGTTTTTGTTGTTTGTCCACAGTGGTCTGTAAAATTATTTACTTATCCCCAATAAACCCATAGTGACTATATCTACTGATATCCAGTCTACAATGACTTGCATGGATGTTGGTCTTATAATTTTGGGAAAGGATTATTGTACACTTCTATTAACTCAAGGAGATAAATTCTTATGTAAATTTTCCCATGAAACTGCTAAAAAATCCATTTAGCTTAATCTTTAACATTTATATATGACCAAAACACTACTTGGTCATTTTTATAAATAAATGTGGGTTTATAATTTTAAAATTACCCCTGATTCTTCTCAATGATTTCATATTTAAAAGATTAATAAATTCCTTCTAGATTTATCAAATATAGATTTTCATGTTCATTATTAAGATTAGGATTTAATTCTTCTATACTCCATTGATGATTATTTTATTTCACTAAAGTATTCCACGATGTATAGTAGGGATTTGATTACATTAGAATAAGTTAATTCTTTTGTGTTGTCTCGGGTTCTTCAAACACATGGTTTGAAGCAAGAACATAGTAGTTTTAAGAGTGAACCTTTTTTGATGAATGTTAAGGGCTAAATTAAAAATAATAATAATGATTGAAAATATAATAATAGGTTTAATAAATTTCAATGTTTCAAGGGTGGCAAGACCATCCATATAAAAAGATACTACCCTAAATTTAAAAATATTGATTATATGGACTAGTTTCATGTGGTATGAACCAAGTTCATCACTGTAGAAATTATTTAATTATTTTTTAGCATCCCTCTGATAGAATTTGGCAAAAATTATGTGGAGTCTATCTTTTGTGATCCTAGTACTGGCCTCAGTTGTTTTTTATAGGAGAACCCCGTTAGAGGAGAGGGTTATTAGTGTTAAACTAAGCCGTTCAGGCTTAGGTGGTGTTTTTTCTCTTGTCATATTCTTTTTTTATAGTTTATACGTGTTTCTGATACTTTATATAAGGTGTTAATTTGAGATTTCCTGGATTTATTCTTTTTTCAGTCATTAAACCATCATGTAATGTTTTGTACAATAATATTAATATTGTTTATATGCTCAATCATCTATCATGACATTGGTGGTGACTCGATTATTGGTGGTAACCTCTAATTTTAATGGTGTTTCTTAGTATTATAATTATTTTTCATGTCATAGTTTGATAAATGTAAATATCAGTATGGGTATTAAATGTTCCTCCACCAGCACATGCTAATTGTTATTCAGGCTAGGAAGATACATTTTAGAGTTAGTTTTCCTTATTAATGAAAGTATATTTGTACTAATGATATGATAGGGTTAAAAAGGATTCATGAAAACCATCTGGGTGTGTTTTCATTTCAATTTGAAACGGTGGAGATTTTTTAAATTTGGTTTTCAAATTAAAATCTTGTTTGAATTTTCATGCTAAATTCATTTTTTTATTAATATGGAAAACAAATTAATTGTGTGGTCTATGTTCTTTTTTTACTTCAAACATGAAGGGACTATGGGTGACTTTCTATTTTGGGCCTCCATTTAGTCCTTATATGTTTATGGCATCTTTTTTTCTTTGGGATTTGGTGGTTTAGTTTCCTAGATCGATCCATTCAGTTCCCTCTATTGTGTTATTAAAAATTTATTTAGATGCATCAAATGCATATTCATATTTCTATTTGTGTCTTCTCATTCAAAGTGGTCTTTTTTAGCTTTTTCATTCACGTTCCTGACATTCTACATCTTCCCTCTTTAGCATAATCAGTTTCACTAGATAAATCACTTCAATCCTTAAGTTCACCATTGGTTATCCACCTGTCTACCCAGACTTCTATGCATGTTATCCCCATTCCTTATCACACACCTCATTATGTTTTATCCTATGTTACATTATTTCAATACCTATCACCATATCATATCCAGTGAGTGTCACTTATGGTTCTCCATTTCTGGTGATAAGGAATATTGAGAGGGAGGATTTTTGGTCTTCCTAATCTTCCCTCCTATATGCCATTGTTTCGGTGATTCCCTCGGGTTGATAGTCCTTAGTGTTAGAACTTTTTTCAACTCTGAATCATTTAAAAATTCTTATCTCGGTAATCACTATTGATTGTCTTTAGTGACCTCTTATTTGGTTCTTACTATAGGCCCATGTTTGTAATGTCGTATTTGTTATTTTTCTTTGTTTCTTTCCTATATCTTATTTCTATTTTCTTTTGGTTGGGGCTAGGGTTTTGTGCATGATTTTTTCATGCTCGGAGGTTTCTACTACCGTATTCAGCTCGGTTTCCCCATTATTATAGAATGGAAAGGACATCATGCATGGATAGCATCTATGGTCTTCGTATATTGTCTTGGGCATTCATTTTCTAGATTTTCATGCTTCTTTTTTTTCATAATAAAAAATTGTGTGGGGGTATTCTTTCAATATATTAAGACCAAACACGTCCAACCCATGTAACTATCTATGTGATATTTACTTTATTATAATTTCATTTTCTATTTTTCTCATTCTTGTTTTTGATTTTATTTTGTCTTAAATTTTCTTCTTGTATATCTTTTGGAAAAGTCAAACTGATTCTTTGTTTCTCTTCTTTTAACATCGATTTGACTACATAGATATGTTTCAAAATTAAAAAATTGTATCGGTGACATTAATTGGTTTAAAATTTTATTCATTTAATTTGAAGTTGAAAAATATGACGGTGAGAAAAATTATAGTATGTGTAGAGTTAAGATTATTGTGTTTTTATTCCATAGTGGGCGAGAAGAAGCTTTTATTGGCCCCAAGAAACCCATAGTGATTGTGTCTCCTAATGGGATATCTACTACCACATACATAGATATTGACCCATGTATTTAAGAAAAGGATTTTTGTACACTTCTCTTAATTAAATGTGACAAATTATTATGTGAATTCTCCCATGAAACTATTATTAAATTAATTTGGATTTTAATTGAACATTTATATATGACCAAAATACTTCTTGGTTTTTTTATAAAAAAATTGGTTGTATAATTTCAAAATGACCCTTGTCTCTTTTATGTGTATTAATATTGAGGAGTTTAATAAATTCCTTGTAGATTTATCTAATATAGATATTGTAGTAATGGAGAAAGATTAGGCTTTAATTATTCTAATCTTTTTTACGGTTCTTTTAATTAATTAAATGATTCCATTATATATCATAAGGATTCAATTTCTATAGAATAAATTAGGTTTTTTTTTGTTTTATGAGGATATTATAACACCTAGTTTGATGGAAGAACAAAGTGGTTTTAAGTGTGAACCTCATTTAAATAATGTTAAGGGTGAACTAAATAATGACAATAAAGATAAAGAATACAATACCCAGTTTAATAACATTAAGTGTTTTGAGTATGAAAAGACCGACAATATAAAATGATACAGTACCAAATTGAAAAATAGAGGATGTATATCCCAGTATCTTGTTTTATGCCCCAGGTTCACCACTTCGAGTGTTATTTAATTCTTATTTAGAACCCATTAGTTAAAATTATTCATAGATTCTATGGAACCTCCCTTCTGTGTTCCGTGGATTGGTCTGACTTGTATTTATAGGGGAACCTGGTTAGAAGAGAAAGTGTCTTAGAGAAGGTCGTAGGTGATCGATATTTGGTGGAGTTTCTTCTCCAGTTAACATCCTTCTTTCAGGTTGGTGTGTGTTTCTACCGATTTTACTATTACGTTAAATTAATCTATTATGGGTTTCTTTTTTTCTATCTTTTAACCACTAAGAAAGGTATTTTAGTCATTTTTAGATTGATTTAATTCTTGGAAGTGTATAAGGACATCGATGGAGACTTGGGTATTGGTTGTAATATGTTATTTTAATGTTTTTTATTAGACATATAATTAATGAGCATGTTATAGTTTGATTTCATTAGATGGTATTATGGGTAGAACATGTTCCACTATGAGCACATTTTAAGTGATATTCCAGCTAGGTGAATACTTTATTCACTTATTTTTATATATTTTTTAATATATATTTGTACTTTTGATAGTTTAGGGTTATAAAGGTTACAAGAACACCATCTGGAAATATTATCTTCTTATTTTGAAAATGAGTAGAATTTTTAAATTTTGTTTTTAAATTAAAATCATGTTCGAGTTTTCATGAAAAATTAACTTTTTATTATTATGAAAAAACAATTATGTGGGCTCTATTCTATTGGGACTTCTGGTATACTATTCCTTTTGGTGATTTTCTATGGTGGGCCTTTGTTTTTACCATTTGTACTGTTGGGTTTCATGTTTAATTTGGGATTTAGAGACCTTTTTTCCTACCTTAAACCTTTATCTTCCATCTATTATGTTGATGGATGATAATTAATAATATTATAATGGATATATTTCTTATTGTTTGTGTTTTCTCATTCCCAATGATAAGAATTAGCTTCCGCCCATGCATTCCTCACATGCCATGTGTTTTAGATTTAGCATAATCTGTTGTGACCGAGAGTTATTCTCAATCCTTCAGTTCTCCCTTGGTCTTTCACCTATCTTCCTTGACTAATATGCATTCCATCCCATTACCTTTTCACCTACATTGTTATTATTTCTCCGGTGTTGCTTTGTTTAAGTAGCTCTCACCTCATCATCTTCGGTGAGTTTCATTTGTGGTTCTCTATTTCTGTTGACAGGGAGGGTTGAGAGGGAAGTGCTTTAGTGTTCTTGGTCTTCACTCCTACATTCCTCTAATCTGGTGACTACCTCTAGTGCAGAGTTCTCAATATGATAACACTGTTCCACTGTAACACCTTCAAGGATTCCCCGATCCAACAACACTTTTGATCTTTTCAGTGACTTCTTCTTAGGTTCATTATGTATTCCATGGTTTATACGGTCATATTTGTTATATTTATTTAGTTATTTATTGTATTTTACTTATTTTTTATTTTTGTTAGGGTTTCGGTTGCGTGCATGGGTATATACTTCATAGAGGTGTATGATACCAACTTTGGTTTTATTTCATTGTGAGTCATGGAGTGGAAAGTATCTCATGTGTAGATAGCAACATTGGTTCACATTTGTTTTCTATGAGCGATAATTTTTTCTTTTTGTATACTTCATGGTTTGTTTTGAATAATAATAAATATTTTGGTGGTTTTATTTCCATTAATTAGGACAAAACAGGTTCATAAAACATATATATCTATATTGATCTTTAATTTCCTACTATTTTATTTTTTTCACTCCTTATTTCTACCATGATTTTGTTTTTGTTTTTCTTCCTATACTTATATTGGAAACATCAAACTAATTATTTTATTCTATTATTTTAGCATCATATGGAATTCTAATATCAATTCTATAATTACAAATTTGCATCAGATCTAATAATCAATTTTAAAATGTAGTCTATTAATTTTTAAGTAAAAAACATGATAGTGAGAATGATTTTATTATATGGATAATTGATATGCATGAATTGTTAGTCCATATTGGATGAGAAGATTCTTTTATTGGCCGACGTAAACCCGTAGTGACTGTGTCTACTGGTGGATAGTCTGAAACCACAAACGTAGATGTTGAACCAAGAAGTCTAGAAATGGATCATTGTACACTTCTATTGTCACTAGTTGACAAATTATTACATGTATCCTCCGATTAAATTAAAACTAAATCCATTTAGATTTAACTTGAACATTTTTGTGTGACCAAAACACTTATTGGTTGTTTGAACTAGCAGATTCAGTTATATAATTTCAAAATGATCCATGAATCTTCTGTGCATGTTCATATTGGTGAGTTTAATAAATCCCTTATTGATTTATGTAATGTAGATACTAATGTTAAGGATGAAGATCCGGATTTGATTCTTCTAAGCTTCCTTTGTTCGTATCTTAATTCATTAAAGTATTCCATGATGAAGGGTCAGGATTCGATTACTTTAGAATAATTAATAACTGTTATGTTTTTTCGAGATATTCAAAAACATGGATTGAAGGAAAAAAATAGGGGTTTGAATAGTGATCCTCAGTTGATGTATGTTGAGGGTATAAAGTAAAAATTATAATAAATTCCAAAAATAGAAGAACCTTTTAGATATTATGGGGTTTTGAGTGTGGAAAAACTAGCCACCTATATAGATATTTTCCCAAAATTAAAACTAAAGGCATTATGGTTTTGTCACATGTGTTATGCCCCTCTTTCACCACCATATATGTTCTTTAATTATTGTTTAGTATCCCTTAGTTTTAATTAGGCATATATTCTGCAGAGTATTTCTTCTACAATCCTATGATTGGCCTTAATTGTTTTTTAGGGGAACCCATCTAGAATAAAGTTAGTTTTAGGGATATTCTAATCCATTAAGGCCTAGGTGGAGTTTTTTCTCCATTAGTGTTCTTATTTTATTTTTTTTTTGTCTCTACTTCTTTTATTAGTGTCTTAATTTTATATTTTCTATGTTTTTTGTCTTTTATCTGCCTAGAAGTGTTTTTTACCCATTTTTAGATTGTTTCTATGCTTGTAAGTATAACGGGAATTTGGTAGAGACATGAGTATTGGTGTTAAGATCTAATTTTAATATTGGATATTAGTCTTATAATTACTGAACATGTTTTATCTAGACATTAGTATATGATATTATGGGTATAAAATATTTCACTATCGACACATGGTAAGTGATATTCATGTGGGTTGAATACTTTATAGACTTAGGATTTCCTATTTATGAATATCAATTAGTACTACTGATGGGATATGGTTATAAAGGTTCATATAATCCCATATGGATGTTTTTTAATTTTATTATGTAAAGGTAGAGATTTTTTTGTTTTGGTTTTCAAAATTAAAATCATGCTTTAGTTTTCATGCAAAATTCACTATTTTATTATTATGCAAATAAGATTTTGGGATATGGTCTACTGGGACATCCATCATATTTGGACATTAGTTGATTTTCTATGATGGGACTCCATTTTTTACTTCTATGTTGTCAGTCACCATGTGTGATTTTCTATTTGGTGGCCTTGATTCCTTGATTGATCCTATCACTACCCTCTATTGTTCTGTTGATCATTGATTAAGATGCATCTGATAGCTCTGCTTCCTCTTTTTTGAGTATATTTGTTACTAGTGATATGCGTTAGTTTCTTCCTACTCATTCCTATCCTATAATGAGTCCTAGCTTTAGAGAAATTAGTATCCTCTAACATATATTATCATTCCTTCAGTTCTATATTGTCCATCCACCTATCTATCTCATATATTGTGCTTTTCATCCCATTGAGTCACCGCCATAGTCGTTATTATTGATCTTTCAAAAATTTATTTTGGTATATCAAGCTTCATAATCTTTGGTGAGTTTTTTTGGTTCTCAATTTTGGGTGATAAGTATACTTGAGAGAGATGAGCTTCGGTGTTCTTGGTCTATAGTCGGGTATACCCCTATTCATGTTAATCCCTTTGGTGGAAAGTTATAAAAATGAAAACTCTATTCCACTCTATAACCTTCAAGGAGTATCAGCTATAGTAGTACTATTGATATTCTCCAAAAACAACTTATTGGGTTATTGGTGATGACCCTAGTTTTTAAGGTTATCTTTGTTCTATTTATTTGGTTCTATGCTATATCTTCTTTATATTTTCCATCAGTCTGGGTTGGGGTTTCGTGCATGAATTGTTCCTACTTAGAGGTTGATACGACCATATTTAGCATATATTTACCATGAGTCCTTTAGTTTCAAGGACCCCATTCATGGATATCTTTTTTGGTCTATGTGCATTGTTTCCACCTTTCTTCTATCTTCATTTTTTACTTGTATTTTGTTTGGAAACATAAGACTGATTATTTGCAACACTTATGTTAGTATTGGAAATCCTTATTTGATCTATTATGAAACTAAATATTAGTATCAGAGCCTATAATCAGTTTAAAAATGTGTTCTATTATGTTTTAATATTAAAAATTGATAGTTAGAACAATTTTTTATGTGTAGAATTAAGATTCATGCACTATTTTTTCATAGATGTCTAGTAAATGCTTGTCTTTTCCCTAAGAAACCTATAGTGATTTTCCTTATATTGTCTAGTCTATAACCACTTACATATATTTTGACCAAAGTATTTTTGGAAAGGATTACTATACACTTCTCTAAACCATAGGATAAAAGATCTTATGTCAATGAACCCATGAAACTACTGCTAAATCCATTTTTATTAAACATTGACATTTATATATGACCAAAACACCACATGGAAATTTGTATAAAAAATATAGTTGTATAATTTCAAAATGACCCATGATTCTTCTTTGAGTGTTCATATCGATGAGGTTAATAAATTTCTTCTAGATTTAGCTGATATATATATTGAATGTAAGGATTATGATCGAGCTATAATTATTCTATCTATCAGTGAAGACTCCGTTAATTCAATAAAGGATTCAATAATGTATATTAGGGATTTAATTACTTTAGAAGAACATAAGTCTGTTGTGTTGTCTCAGGATCATCAATCAAATGGTTTGAAGGAAGAAGTTAGTGTATTGAAGAGTTGACCTTAGTTGATGAATGATAAGGGTCAAATGATAAAATATAATAAATATCGAAAAGATAAGAACTGGTTTAAGAACTTTTGGTGTTTTGAGTGTGGAAAGACCATTCATATAAAAAGATATCTCCATGACTTTAAAAATAATGATAGATTTGACCAATCTCATGTGGTAGGACCTGAGTTCACCATAATGGATATTCATTAATTCTTTTTTAGTATCCCTTAATTAGAATTATTTGTAGATTATATAGAGTCTCTCTTTTGTGATCCAATGACTCACCTTATTTTTTTATAAGGTAACCTAGTTAGAAAAGAGGGTGTTTTAGTGGTGAACTCATCTATTCAGTATTAGTTAATGTTTCTTATCCTATTAGCTTCCAATTATCTGGTTTATGTGTGTTTCTACAACATTTACTAACGTGTTAATATTAGATTTTTTGATTTTATCAGTATTAAAACCACAGATAAAGGTTTTGTTAGTAATTTTAATATTGTTTCAATGTTCGGCCATGTATGAAGACTTCAATGGAGACTTGGTTATGTTGGTAAGCTCTCATTTTAATGTTGTTTCTATGTCTTATAATTATGGAGAATTTTATAGTTTAATAGTAGTAAGTGGTAGTATGGTTAGAACATGTGCCAATACCAGAACATGATAAGTGATATTCATGTTGGGTTAATACTTTCTAGACTTATAATTTTATATTAATGAAAATATATCCATACTAATAATAGGATATGTTCAAAATGTTTTCAAGATCCCCGTATATAGTTTTTTATTTTATTTTAAAAATGTTGAGATTTGTTAAATTTTATTTTAAAATTGAAATAATTTTTTAGTTTTCATGTAAAAAATAATATTTTAATATGAAAAATTGTTTTATTAGTGTGGGTTTCGTTTTGTTGGGCCTTCCAGCATGTTGTACCTTTGAGTGATTTTCATTGTTGGGCCTCCATTTTTTCCTTATATACTACTGGGATCTATGTGTTCTTTGGGATTTAGCAGTATTGTTTCTATGTTCGATGCTTTCACATACCTCTATTGTGTCATAGATCATTGATTAAGACACATCCAATGGGTCTTCATCTTTATTTTTGTTTTATCATTCCTATTTATCTATATCATCTAATTCATGGTTGTTCCTCACCTTCTATGTGTCCCGGATTTCACACAATTAGTTGCGCTTCAAAAAATTATCAATACTTCAACTCTCAATTGGCCAACCACCTGTCCACCCTATCTATTGTTCTTATTTACTCATTTCCTAACTCATTATTATTATTCCTAAATAACTTCATTTAAGTAGATCTCGTGTCTTCATATTTATCATGTTTTGTTTGTGGTTTCGCATTTCTAGTGAGAATGAATATTTAGAAGGAGGATATTCAAGATTTCAAGTCTTCCCCCTTACAAGATATTGTTATAGTGAATCCCTCGGGTAAAGAGTTCATAGTGCAAGAACTATGTTCAAATATGAAACCTTCAACAAGTCTATGCTCTAAAAATGATGTTGATCTTCTATTAAAACCACTTATTGTGTTCTTGGTGTAGACCAAAGTATGTGAGTAGGACCCAATGGGTCGGAATTATGTAAATATATATCTTGATTTATACTTTAAAATAATTTTATTTTCTATATTTCTCATTGTTGTTTTGACCTTGTTTTTGTATTTGTTTTTCTTCTTATATTTAATTTGGAGACATCAAACTGATTCTTCGCTTCTCTTCTATTATCATATATCATCCTTCTTGGATCTGTTTAAATATTAAAAATTAGTATCAGATCCTGTAATTGGATTAAAATTTCATCTTTAAAGTTTTAAGTAGAAAAATGTAATGGTGATAATGATTTTATTATATGAAGAGTTAATATGTATGCACTCTTTTTTCACAACAGACTAGATTATTCCTTGCATGGTCCCAAGAAACCAGTAATGAATGTGTCTTCTAATGTAAAGTCTGCAACCACATAAGTACATGTTGACCCTAGTATTCTAAAAAAGGCACAATGTACACTTCTCTTACTCCTAGGATATGAAGTCTTACATGAATTAACGCATGAAACTATTGTTAAATTAATTTTTATTAAACATGAACAATTTATATTTTACCAAAAAAATTCTTAGTATATTGTATATAAAATTTGGTTTTATAATTCCAAAATGAACCTCAGGACTTCTGTGTATGTTCATACTGAGGATTTTTTTAAATTAGATCTAGAATTACCAAATATAGATATTGAAGTTAAGGATTATGATCCGGATTTAATACTTCTAACCTCCTATTATGATTATTTTAATTCATTAAAGGATTACTTGATGTATGGTTGGGATTCTATATCGTTAGAATAAATGATGTTTTTTGAGTTTTCTCAGGATCTTCAAACACATGGTTTGAAGGATAAACTTAGTGGTTTTGTGAGATTACCTTGGTTGATGTATGCTAAGTATAAATTGAAAAATAAAAATAAATATTGAATAGATAAAAACTATTTTATAAACATATAGTGTTTTATGAGTGGAAATACCAGCTATATAAAAAGATATAATACTGACTATAAAAAAAATATTATGGCCTAGTCTCATGTGTTATGCCTCAGTGTCACTACTAAATATTTAATTTAATTCTTATCTAGAAACCCTTAGATAAAATTAGTCATAGATTATATAGATCCTCTATTATATGATACTAGGACTCAACCTGCTTGTTTTCTATAGGGGAACTCTATTATAAGGGAGGGTGTCTTATGGTAGGTCTAAGTCATTTAGTATTATGTGTAGTTTTTTATCCTGTCGGCTTCCTACATTCTAGTTGGTGTGTGTTTCTAATAATTTTACTATTATGTTAATTTTAGATTTAAATATTTTCTATTCATTTACCTTTAAATGATTGAGAACGGTTGTGTTTAGTCATTTTCATATTGGTTTAATGTTTGGAAGTGTATCAGGCCTTCGGTGGAGACTCATGTATTGGTGGAAAGCTCTCATTTTAATGTTGTTACATAATCTCATAATTAATAAGCATGTATTATTTTTATTTAATTAGATGGTATTATGTGTTGAACATGTTCTACTACCGGTATATACTAATTTATATTCATGATGATTGAATTATTTATATACATAGATAGTTATGTATATGATAATATATATGTACTATATATAGTATAGGGTTATAAATGTTTCAAGAACACCAGCTATAAATGTTTTCATCTTATTTTGTAAATGTGTAGATTTTATAAATTTGGTTTTAAAATTAAAATCATGTTTTGGGTTTCATGAAAAAATCATTGTTTTGTTATTCGTCACAAAAATTTGTGTGGGATATGTTTTCTTAGGCCTCCCTTCATGCAGGTCCTTTTCAGGATTTTGATATGTTGGGGCTCTGTTTAGGCCTCTTATACTACAAGTCTCCATGTGTGATTTGGGTTTTCGAAGCCTTATTTCCTGGCTTGATCATTTATTTTCCCTATATTGTACCAATGGATAATAATTAATAAGAATCTAATGGATATACTTATTATTGTTTTTTATCATTCTTGATGATAAGAATCAAGTGTCATCTTCATCTTACTCACCTGCTATATGTCATATATTTGGTTCAATATATTTTTCTTGAGTGATCATCTCAATCATTCGGTTTTCCCTTGGTCGTCCACATGTCTGCCTCACCTACTATGCCTATCAGTACATTTCCTCACTACCTACCTAATTATTATTTCTCCTCTGTTGCATCATTTCTATAGCATTCGCCTCATCATCTTCGACGGGTTTCATTTGTGGTTCTCCATTTCTGTTGATAAGTTGGATTTATATAGAAGAGATTCAAAACTCTGGATCTTCACTCCTACACACCCCTATTTTGGTGATTCCCTCCAATGGAGACTTCTCGATCTGACAACTCTATTCAATTCCGATGCCATGAATAATGCCCAGCTCCAACAATGCTTTCGATCTTCTTCGGTGACATCATATAAGGTACTTTTTATAGGAAAAAGTTTGCAAGGATGTATTTGTTATTTTTCTTCAGTTCTACATTTTATATTATTTATTTTTTCTTTTGTTCAATGTTTGTGTGGCTTTCATGACTTCATGTAGATTGGAAGTGTATTCTACTATCTTTGGCTCAGTTTCACTATGAGTCCGGGAGTGGCAATGACCTCATGTGTGGATAGCATCTATGTTCCACATGAATTTTATCTAATCTATCATTTTCTCTATTTTTTATACAGATTTTATTTTTCTACATAATAATTAATATTTTGGTGGTGTTCTTTCCATGGAGTAGGACAAAACAAGTCTAGACCACATATTTTTTTAATGGTTGGGGTCGAAGCCTCATTTTATTATTAAATCAAAGCAAAGACCTCTTCTAACTAGGTATAGGGAAACCCATTACAAAGCCCAAAGGCCCAGTGGGCTTGTATCCCACTAAATAGCCCTTAGGCCCAAATTTTTGGCCCAATAGCCATTCTGTGAATAGTAACCCGCCTGCTACAGTACCTGTACCGTACTGCCACCTCTACAGTACCCATCGATCTATAGTGTTGTCGCTGCTACATTACCACTACAGTACTGCTACAGTACCCTTCACCCAATGGGTTTTGAACCTCAATTATTCATTTTAGATTACGGGTTTCTTACCGCTAATCCAAACCCCAACTACAAGCCTAAACCACATAAATCTATATGTTGATCTTTACTTTCATACAATTTTTTTTGTTTCTCTCATACTAGTTTCTTCCTTTAATCTGCATTCATTTTTATCCGTGTCTTTATTTTGGAAAGGTAAAACTGATTCTTTTCTTCTTGTATGTTAGCATCAACAATTGTTCATGGATCTCTTTCGAAATAAACATTTGGTATCTAGGCCTGTAATCGGTTTAACAATGTCATCTATTAAGTTTGAAGTCGAAAAAAGTTACAGTGAGAACAATTTTAGTTTGTGAAGAGTTAAGATACATGTTATGTTAGTCCATATTGGGATAGAAGATGCTTTTCTCGGCCCCATGAAACCCATAATGACTATGTATGCTGATGTCCAGTCTACAATCACATAGTATATTTTGACCCTATTATTCTCGAAAAGGCTCATTGTACACTTCTATTAACCCTATGAGACAAAGTCTTACAAGAAATCTCCCATGAAACTACTTCTAAATCCATTTAGCATAAAATTGAAAATTTATATTCAATCAAAAAAATTCTTGGTTGTTTTTACGAAGAAATGTGGTTGTATAATTTCAAAATAGCCCTCGTATCTTCTCTGTATGTTCATATTGATAAGTTTAATAAAGTCCTAAAAGATTTAGTTGATGTATATAATGAAGTTAAGTATGAACATTAGGATTTAATTTTTCTAACCAAGCTTGAGGATTAATTTAATTCATAAAGGATTCCATTATGTATGGTAGTGATTCTATTAATTTAGAAGAAGTTATGTCTATTGTGTTCTCTCAAGACCTTCAAAACAATTTTTTTGAAGTAAAAACATATTGGAATAAATTGGGAACCTTAGATGATGTATGATGAGGTTCAAATGAAAAATAATAATAAATATTTAAAATATAAGAACCTTTTAAAAATATATGGTGTTTCATGTGTGGAAAACCCATCTATATATAAAGGTATTGTCCTAAGTTTAAAAACAAAAGCATTATGACCCTTTCTCATGTGGTATGCCATGGGTGTGCCAATATGGATGTTATTTGATTCATATTTTGTATCCCTTGGTTAGAATTTGGTTCAAATTCGGTAGAGTATCTCTTATATGATACTAGGATTGTTCGTGATTATTTTTTTTCGGGAAAACCAACTAGAATAGAGGGAGTTTTAGGGATGGTATAATCTATTTAGGCTTATGTGGAGTTTATTCACCTATTAACTTCCCATTTTCTAGTTATTGTGTCTTTATACTTATTTTACTATTATACAAATTTTACATTTTTTGAGTTTTTTTATTTTTCTCTTAACCAATGAGAATAGTTTTGTCAACTCATTTTTAGATTGCTTCTATGCTTGAAGGTGTATCAGGACTTTGGTGGAAACTCATGTATTAGTGTTAAGATATCATTTTAATGTTGTTTCTTAGTATTAAAATTACTAAGAATGTAATAGTTTGATATAAGTAGATGATATTATCGGTAGGACATGTTCTACTATTGGAACATGCTATGTTGTATTCATGTTGGATGAATACTTTATAGACTTATTTTTTTTATGTTTTAGAAAAAATATCAGTACTAATTGTAGAATAGGTTTATAATGTTTTCATGAACACAATTTAGAGGGGTTAATTTTATTTTCAAAATTTAGATATTTTTTAAAAAATTAAATTAAAATCTTTTCTTAGTTTTCATCTAAAATTCAGTTTGTTATTATTAAGAAAAAATCATCTAGTATTTATTCTGTTAGTTCTTCCTTCATATCGGTCCTTTAGAGGATTTTCTCTACCGGGCCCCTCTTTGGGCCTTTTTGTGATGCTAGTTTTCATATGTTCTTTGTGATTTGGAAACCTTATTTTTTATCTCGATCCTTTTGCAGCCCTATGCTATGCTACAATCCATTGATTAAGATGCATCAATTAGGTCTTCTTCTTATTGTTTGTGTTTTATTATTCTTATATATTTTCATTAGCTTCAGCCTTCATGTTCCACACCTGATTTGAGTCCCAACTGTAGAGAAATTAGATTCACCTGATAGATCTTCTTGATCCTTCAATTATCCATTTTCTATCCACCTTTACACCTCATCTATTTTTACTTTCGGTTAATTACCTCACATCCTACCTCGTTATTACTCCCCCTATGTAATTTCATTTATATAACTATTACCTCGTAATATTTTGTGTGTTTTGTTTATGGTTCTACATTTCTTTTGAGAAGGAATCATGAGAGGGAGGAGCTCCAACATTCCCGATCTATACTCCTACACACCCCTGTTTTGGTGATTCCCTCTAGTAGATAGATCTTGGCATGAGAACTATGTTCAACTCTGACACCTTCAAGAAGTCCCATGAGTCCTAGAGTTTCAAGGACCTCACACACTAATATCTTCTATGGTCCACGTGCATTGTCTCTGAGATTTCATTTTCTCTATTTCTTTTCTTCTAGTTTTCATTTTTATAATAAATTTTTTTGGTTGTTTAATTTCCATAGAGTAGTACCAAACAAGAGTGAATCACTTAAATCTATAGGTTAATGTTTACTTTCCAAAAATATTAATTTTTTTGCTCGTTCTTATTTTCTCTTTGTTTATATCTTCTTATTTCTTCATGTATTTCATTCTGAAATGTCAAACTGATTCTTCACTTCTTTTCTATTATCATCGTACAAACTTCTTGGATATTTTATGAAATTAACAATTGGTATCATATCCTGTAATTGGATTAAAAATTTTGTATGTTAAGTTTGGAGTTGAGAACATTAATGGTCAGAATGATTTTAGTATGTGTAGAGTTAATATTCTTACATTGTTAGTCCATATTGGTCTAGAAGATGATTTGTTTGGCCCCTATAAACCCATAGTGACTGTGTCTACTAATGGCCAGTTAGCAAACACAAATGTTAATGTTCACCATAGTATTCTAGAAAATTCTCATTGTACACTTCTCTTAACCCTAGGAGACAACATCTTATGTGACGTCTCCCATGAAACTACAACATAATCGATTAGGAATAAACTTGAAAATTTATATATGGCCAAATTACTTCAAGGTCATTTTCATAAAAAAATGTGGTTTCATAATTTCAAAAATGACCCCCATTTCTTCTACATGTGTTCAGATTGATGATTTTAATAAATTCATTATTGATTTAGATCATATATATTGATGTTTATGAAAAGGACCAGCCTTTAAGTCTTATAACCTTCCTTGATGATTATTTTATCTCATTAAAGGATTACATGATGTATGGTAGGGATTTAATTACATTAGAAGAAGTTATGTCTGTTGTGTTGTCGTAGGATCTTCAAACACATGGTTTGAAGGAATAAATTAGTTGTTTTAATAGTAAATCCAAGTTGATGTATGTTAAGGGTCAAATTAAGAATATTAATAAATATAAAAAATATAAGAACTTCCATAAAACATCTATTGTTTTGAGTGCGGAAAAAACATCCATATAAAAAGATATTTTCTTGAATTTAAAAATAAAGACATTATGGCCCAATATCATGTTTTATTCCCTAGTTTCACTACTATGGATGTTCTATATTTCTTTTTAGAAGAAATTGGTTATAATTAGGCATTAATTCTATGTAGTCTCTCTTTGTTGATCCTAGGATTGGACATGTTTGTTTATTGTAGAGTAACTAGGATAGAAGTGATGGTATTTTAGGGTTTCCTAATCCATTTATACTTACATAGAGTTTCTTCTCCTATTGGATTATTATTATCTTGTTTTTATGTGTTTATATTGATTTCATTACTGGGTTAATTTGATCTTTTTTGAGTTCTTTTTCTATCTTTTAACCACCAATCATGGTTTTGTTTAGTCATTTTTAGATTGATTCAATGCTCAAATGTGTATCAAGACTTTTACGGAGACTTAGGTATTGGGGGTAAGATCTAATTTTAATGTCGTTTCTCAGTATTTTCATTATTGAGCATTTTATAGTTTGATAGAATTAGATAGTACTATAGGTAGAACATGTGTCACTAATGACAAATTCTATGTGATATTCATGCTAGTTGAATACTTTTTAGACTTTGGTTTTATTTTTTCTGAAAATATATATATAATATTCATATAATTGGGTCAGAAAGGTTGTAAAGAAACCATCTAGAAGTGTTTTAATTTTATTTTGAGAAGCTTGTGATTTTATAAATTTGGTTTTCAAATTAAAATAATGTATTAGTTTTCACGAAAAATTAATTATTTTATTATTATAAATATTTATTTTTATGTTTGTGGTATTTGTTCTATTGTTACTTCATACATATTGGGCCTTTGGGTGATGTTCCCTATTGGGCCTATGTTTAGAGCTTCTTTTCTATTATCATCCATGTGTTCTTCGGCCATTGGTGACCTTGTTTTCCAACTATATCATTTCACTACACAATGTTTTTCTACTAGCCATTGATTAAGAATAATCCAATAGCTCTAAATCTTGTTGTTTGTGTTTTATCATTTCTAGAAATCCACATTAGATTCCTCTAACATGTTCCTCAATTGTCGTGTGTCCTGGATTTAGCGCAGTTGGATTTTCCTGATAGATCTTCTCGATCCTTTAATTCTCCCTTTCCCATCCACATGTCCCCCACCCCTCTCATGCCTTTCATCCCATAACCATATCACATTCAATGTTATTATAGATCCTTCATCGCTTCATTTAAGTAGATCTCACTTCTTCAACTTCAATGAGTTTCGTTTGCGGTTCTCCATTTTTGATGAGAAAGAAAATGGAGAGGGAGGAGTATCTGTACTCCTAGTCTACAAACCCATATTTTAGTGATCCCTTCTAGTATTGAGATCTTGGTGTGAGAATTCAGTTCAACACTAACAAATTCAAGAAGTTTAAGCTCCAACATCACAATTGATCTTATATGGAGACCTATATTTAGGTTCTTGGTGTAGGCCTGAGTTTGTATGGTCGTATTTGTTATTTTTCTTAATATTTTTACTATATCTTATTTTTTTTTTCATTTGGTCAGGGTTGGTGTTGTGTGTGTGTGTGTCCATCCTTCTTAGAGGTGTATGCTATATTATTTATCTTAGTTTTACCATGAGTCATAGAGTGGAAAATACCTCTTACATGGATAGTTCTTATAGTCTGTGCATGTTTTCTATGATATTTTATTTTCATTGTTTGTATGATTCTTATTTTTTAAAAATAATAAATTATTTTTTTGTTCTTTTTATGGAGTAGGGACAATTGATTTTGAACCATGTAAATATCAATGTCGATCTTTACCTTATTGAAACAATATTTTCTATTTCACTCATTCTTATTTCCACCGTACCTTTATGTTCATTTTTCTTCTTGTATTTCCTTCTACATCATCATAATGATTCTTTTCTTCTCTTATGTTAGCATCGAATAGCCTTCGTCGATATATTCCCTAAATAAAAATTATAATAATAACAATAAAATAATGAAAGGTATAAGGAGTTTTGAAGTGTAAAAAGACTATCTAGTTAAGTAATCTCAATCTTCTCCATGATCCCTCATCACTGTCACTGCCCACTCTTGCATCTCTAGGATGTTGGGTCTGGACATCCCCTTGAATTAAAAAATTCCACAAATTCCTCCTACATATTTTTTTTAATAAAATTTTACATTGAATAAACTATTACATGTGTCATATTCTATGTTGACAATGATTTATTTCCCAAGGTTCCCATATGTGACTTGGACAAAAAACATGCACAGAAAAACACCCAGCATTGCAGTGAAGTGGGTGAGCTGCCAATGGACATTAATTAGTTCCAACTCTCACCATCTCCATCTTCGCTCATTTCCCTCATAACATATACAACCCCTCTCGGGCTTTCAATTTCATGTTATAATTCTTTTTTAGCATCTTGTTTTGTTTCTAAGACAAATAATTAGATATTGATTACAAATAGTTGATTTAGAAATAAAATAGACCACAAACATCATGGATTTTTTCCAGTTTCATTACATTTTCATCTTATTTTCTCTACTCCGAAATTTCCCTCATATAAAACAAATGGGTTAAAAAAATATGAAAAATGGAATAAAAAGTAGGCCGGAATTTTCTAATATATGTTTTTGAAAAAAAAATATAAATGTAATTCCAGGTGTAAAATATTTTTTAAACTAGGTCACAATAGAAGCAAGGGTCAACCCCCTTGGGCCTATTTTCACTCGGGCCAATGGTGGTAAGGACATTACTGTGTTTTCTATAGTGTTAGGACAATGGAGGCAATGGGCCTCTCTTCCTTTTCCAAAAAGGAAAAAAAATTTATTTTAAATATAAATGTTTTTAGATTTAAAATTTTTACTTTATATTTTTTATCTATATATATATATATATATATTAAAAAAAATTCAATGGAATTTAACTACTATTTAATATCCCACATTACTTTTATTAAAGAGGTCTATATTTCTCACAGAAACCAACATCCAAGGCTCTCGCTTATAAGGGGGTCTACTATGGAAATCATTTTGGATTTCCAAAATGGGATCTATTTTATAATAATTAACTATTAACATTTACAATTAAAAATTAAAAAATAATTAATTAATATTAGTAATATTTTAAATACTATTTATTAAAAAATAAATAACTTCTAATAAATTATTCATATATTATCAAAAGTTATAGTTATTAATTAATTAGTAATTATGTACTAATTATTTAATTTTTAATATTTGTAACTATAAATTTACAAATTAGTTATTAATTAAGTAATTAATATTAAAAAATGTTTATTTAAAAATTTCTAATAAATATTTTAAATTATTATTTAGTAACCAATTATTAAAAATTGAAATCTTAAGTAAAAATTAACTAATTAATTATCTAATAATTAATAATTATGAATAATTCTTATTTTACAATATGTAAGAAATTTTTAAAATAATATTTAGTAATTAAATATTAGTAAAAGTGATTAAATTATTAAAATACTGATTATTATTTAATTTTTTTAGTTATTATTTTTTAATTATATAATTATTAAAAATTAATATTAATTACAAATAAATATTAAAAATTATTCTTTAGTTACTAATTAATAATAATTTTTATTATGTATATATATTTACTATTTATTATTTAGTTATAATTAATTTTATACTTTTTATATACTAATGAATTAAAAACTATTATTTATTAACAATTTATTAGAAACTAATTTGTTTTTTATTGATATTATTAATAATTTATTAATAATTAACTAGTAATTATTTAGTTATTAATTAATATTTTATAAAACATTATTAACATTAATTACTTAATTATTAATATTTAGTGGTAAAAGGTAATATTTAATTATTATTATTTATTGGTAATTATTTTTAATTATTAACTAATTAATAAATTTTAATAATAATATATTAATAATTCTATGTATGAAAAGAAGGACGCATATCCCACATTGTAAATCTTGAAGGATATTTAGGGCAGGGCCCCTTATAAAACGGATCCCTCTACCCTATGATATATTTTCTATCAGGTTCCCAAAATTCTTTAATGATAGTAATGTTGGATAATAAATAGTTGTTAAATAATTTTGAAAAATGTTTGTTATATATTTATAACCAAAACAAATCAAAAATAAAATTTGGAATTTTTAATATACAAACATGTATATATAAAAAAAATTCCATTTGGGTAAAGGTGGTAATGGTCTTGCTCCCTTTTTCCAAATAGAAATTGGCCAAAGGAAACCAGTCCCTTAATGCCTTTGTGTCCTAGTTTTAAGAATATTTTAAACATAGACGTATATTAATATTTGTTTCAAAAAAATATATATAAATGGTTAATGTTCAACAAAATTTTAAATATGAGCTTCCAAAAATGACTCAACATTCAGTCCTTGTGCCCCTACATGCTTTCCTGGATATGACTCTTCATGGATATGGTTGTATCTGTCTTGGTATTTGTGATGGTGAGTGAGTGTTCATCGATCTAACCCTTGAACACTAAGTTGATGCTTCCCATTCCCAGCACACTAACTTGGTGGAAGTTACCTACACAAGAGCCATAGAGGGCCTAATATTCCTCAAATAACTCAAAAATTATCGAAAAAATCTTGGGGTTCATTTAAAAAACTTATGTTACCAAGGTCCTTGTGCCTAAATTCATTATGGAAGTAACACCCATTGTCGACACAATTGTTTTGAATGAACAAAATGGATTTTTTTTAAAATTTTTTGAAGAATGTGACTTTGTTAATAATGCGGGAAGTAATCACAAAAACACAGAACATGGAATGTACCAATTATGGATTTTGTGTGGGTATAGAAAGGTATCATAGATTTATATTGTGAAAAAATAGACGAAAACAGAGAGATTAATAATGTGGTCAAATCGTAGTATTAGTGTCAAACCATAACGATTGAAAACCATGGTTAATGAATAATGAAAAATATACGAGTGTGGATCCTTTGAAATAATTTAATTAATCAATATATATATATATATATATATATTTATTTAATGAATAACCCAAATAAAATATTTTATAACAATAAATTTTTTAAATCAATTCATTTATTTAAATGAATTTTAAAAAATCAATTAATATTCTAATAAATTCAAATTATTTTACAATATTATAATTATTCAAAAATTATTAACTCGTTCTTATAATTTAACTCTTAAATTTATGTTCATTTCTTTAAAAATAACAGCAATAAAATATTCAAATTATTTAATTATTTAATTAAATTAATTTTTTTAATTTTTTTAAGTATTCATGCAATTTAATTTTCTCAATCAAAGTAATTAATTTTAAAATTAATTGAATAGAAATTGTAAAATAATTTATTTTAATATTGAAAATAAATAATTTTCTTATAATATTTAAATGCCTTGAATATTTAAAAAAAATTATGTGATTAAAATTTTAATTTTTTTTATATTTTAAAATAACCTAAATATTTTAGGATAATGTTTTTTAATTTTCAAATAAATAGGTTGGGTATTCAAATTTTAAATTACTTGGATATTTGATTTTTTTAAGAATAAATGAATTTTTATGTATTTTTTAAATAAATTTATAATGTTATTGGTTTTTAATATATTTACTTCCTTTTGTGAAAATATTCTCCATAGTTCTGGTGTTTCTTTAGTTCCTCAATAGAATTTTTTTCTTGATTAATATATTTCATACATTTTTTGTAATTTAATATATAGGAAAATATACATTTATTGTATCTGTTTGTTTCTAAACATTATTTCAAAATTATTATATTTTTTTAATATTTAAAATATAAAATTATATTAAATTTTTTATTAATAATTATTTTATATACCAAAAATCTATATACACATTAAATCAAAAATATATTATCACTCATCATTGAAAAATATCTAGTCAAATTATTTCACAATTACTAAAGAGTCTATTCATTTAAGAATATTTTTTCGTTAATAAAAAATTCTTACGTAAAATTAAGAAAAATCATTTTATATAATTTAAAACTTTTATTTAACTTTTGAAAATTATAATCTTTTTTAAATACATTATTTTTCTTTTTTTATGCTCCTTTTATTAACTCAATCTTTTTATATATCCAAATATTATTTAACTACTTTAAAAACTATTTATAAATTTAAAATTTTAAAATTAATTTGTAAATATAAAATAAAATAATTTTATTTTTATTAAAGGATTATTAATAATTATTTCAAACGGATTTGAATTTAGAAATCATTGATAAAGACAATAGTTAATTAACATAAAATAAAATCAACATAAATAAATATATATAATAAAATATTACAATATTTTGGATTTTTATTATTACACATGAATCCCCCACATTCACAGTTTTCCTACCCAACTTTTCACTCTCGCATTCCATTTTCACAACTACCTCTCCTCCTCCTCATATACTTCCTCCCCAACACTATTACAACTTGCACCTTCCCACTACGATCACCTCTTCTACCTCAGACATTACTCACACCCCTCCTCCCTCCCTTAGTTCTCCTTACATAAGCCTCCGAGACTTTTCCTCCCTGATTTCATGACTCTCAACCTCCAAATCCTCCTCCCTACTCCCACCTCCTCCTTCTCCCTACCCCCTCTGCCTCCCCACCCCATGCTTCCCCCTCCTCAACTCTGCTTCCTTCTCCCCCTCCGCCTCCCCACCTATGCTTCCTCCCCTACTCCACCTCCACTTCTTCTGTCTTCCTCCTTGCATCCCCACTTACTCTCCATCCATGATATTTTTAACTCCTCCTTCACCCTTCAGGATCAATGATTTCCTCCCATCCAACATTATTTTCTTCCAGGGTTCCATATTTTTTTTAGTTTTTCATCTATGGTTCCTTTGATATTCTCATTCCCTCTATTCAACTCCTCTATAGTCATCAAAAAATTACTTTATTCCCTTATTATCATGATTAACACTTTATACCAGACGAGATTGATTAGGTGTGAGATGCCTATTGAGTCATGCCTACACCTTGTTTTATTGAATGAGGTGATCGTGAACATTTAAAATATATGAACTGGACTTGATTTTGATGTAGTTTGATAGTAGGAACAAAAATTAGATGGTCAGGACCTCTAGGTTCTCTGACACACCAACTTGAGGGTCAAAGGAGGATAATCTTAAGATATTTGAGGAAATTACTATATAACTAGAGCCATGGATTTTTTGGTCTGTAAATTATTGGCCAAAAAATAAACTGTAAAAAAATTGGAAATAAATGACACCATATGTAACGTGGAAACCCCCCTACCCCCACCAAATGAAAGGGGTAAAAACCATAGGCAAATATAAGGATCATTGTGGATAAATTTGGATGCACACTCTCTCAATATTACATGGATAAAACCCTTGTATCTCACATGAATATTTCGGTAAACCACCTCAAAAAATACCACACATATAAGAACAATCAAATAAGATCTACTGTTTTTGGTGAAGCTACTTACTTGTTGAAATAAGATGAGGATATTTCATTTTATAGGATACTATAATCCCCTCTATCATTGCATTTCTCCTTGGTTGGTGGGTTTGGTGGAGATGACAACCAAACACCTACCCAACCTATCCCCTTTCACAAATTGGGTAGCAAAACCATCCTGAAAAAAGAACTGTTGCCACATCTTCCATGTGGAGATTTTATTGTAGAGAAATTATATCTCCACACATCCTTTGTATCTACCAAATATGTTGGTCATGTCTCTGTGACTTCGATTGAGAATTTTCATAATCTGAACATATCAAATTCAATCAATTTCATTAAGAAATGTTTGATATTTTCTTCAATGTAAATTTTCTTCATTTCCACACTTCCTCCACTCCATCTTGGACAATGTGATACTATACCCCAATATTCATCGTCTTGTAATAAAAATATGGATTCCTTGTAATGTTCAAGTCAATTTACCTATCACTAAATAATGGAATATGGTATTGTATATTCCCAATATTCTCCAATAACTTTCTCATATAGGTCACCTCATTTCAAGCCTTTGTAGAATTCATGTACTCTTTCACGGTCATGGATAAAGATGTTGTATTTGGTGGCCTAGAACCAACTACGTTTTACTCTATTCATTAATAATATCCTTATCACATCTTGATTGTTCTATCTGATAATGCATGTGATAATTTCCTAAGGACAGCTGTTACATTAAAGGGTCAAAGAGGATCCCTGCTATGATGAGAACCCAGTAGTGTCGTAACACTGTTCTTTAATATTTTTTCTATGTCCAAATTATGTTATTTGATGGGCATAAATAATACATGAAATTTGGGGTGATGACTCATAAAATTTTGAAGCATATTCTCATGGTGTGCGCACTTGGTAATATCCAGGAGGATATTATGAAAACAAGGCACGCAAGTAGGAAATCCACATTTCATAGTGTCATTAGTTGTTCCTATCTGCAAATGTGTGTATTTTCCATAGACATTAAGATTATTATTAATGGGTATTACAACTCATACACTTATATGTATTGACAAAAACTATGACAACACACTATTCCCAGTGATGTAGGATACGTTGGGTGCGCCACGAGTAATACTGCATTAATAGATAATGCAAGAAAGGATTTGTACCTTCTGTTCCATAATAGAAGTAGATATCTCAGGACCTTTTATGGAATTGATATAGCCTAAATAAATCAATGGCCATGGTATGGTATGGGCGAGTTCAATTCAGGGATGTCAATGAAAGAATAATCGAGCACATGGATTGATGGAACTAGCATTCAACCTGCTTGATTAGGGATATTATGACAAAGGGATTATATTACACGGTAAGTATTCGAATGAGGTGACACATTATTGCGGCATTAAATTCTTTTTTTATGGGATCCTTGGCGTGTTTCTAGATTCTATCCTTGGACTTTATGCAGGCTCCACCTAATCCCACTAAGAAAGAGGCCTAGAGGGTCACACACTAAGTGTATCCATGTATCTTAGTTAAATATTAATTTAAAAAGATAAAAGAATATTACTCCCGACTATAGTTTAATAATTATTTCAGGATGCCATATCATATTTATTTTGACACTATAGATTTTATTGTGGACGAAATAATATTTATTACCAAGTTATGCAGTATATTTATTTAAGAAGTAAATAGCCATTACTCAAGTTCTAATAAATGTGGTGGAGGAAATAAAGGAAAGTATAAAATAAAATTTCACTCTGTGTATATTAAATATACACGCCGTGTAGTTTTATGGAAAATGGGTATACACTATGTATTAATGATTACACGCCATGTAGTTTTTTCACTCATGATTTTGAGGATATAATATTGTTTTATTAAGTGATATTTATTTTAATCATCATGGCCGAATGTTAAGGAATTAATAAGTCGACATGGGGTTTTTCAATAAGAGTTATTGAATAAATAAAACACGTAATGCGTTTATTTATTTTCATAACTCTACAACCTCAAACCCGATTATAAATATCCTCACAACCCCAATACATTTCACAAGAGAATCATTGTGCACAACAACTCTAGATAATTATTACAGGGCTGAAAGAACTCCTTCCTCCAAAAATGCTCTCAAGACCTAGAGACCAAGGCAATCGAAGGCAGACATCACAAGCATAGGTTCTTCTGTGCTAGCACCCGGAGATCCCTTCTGTGATGTCCGGAGATACGTGGCACACGTGTGGATCACCGCTAGAGGAACACTACATTTGGATTCTACGATGCTAAGACTGATCATCAGATCGTGACCAGAGACATCATTGATGAAATAATTCCACCATGGTAATTCTTGTAAATTAATTAAATTAATTATAACCAACATATGATGATCTTATCTCTATGGTTCAGGGATTCCCTCTTATGTTCTTCATTCCTCGTTTTATTCTGAAGATTCGGCATTTTACATCGTGATGGATCTCTAATTGAACGTTGTTTAACATTAAAATTAATGTTGGGAAAACCCACCAACACACTTCCATAGCACCCAGAACCTACAAGTGTTATTAGAGAGGTCATATCGTTGATTATAATAATTTATTTTTTCATTGATGTTTTATGCATTTAATAATTTAGTTGTTTTAATTCAATTATAATTGTTCTACAAATATGAATCTCAAGATCTGTTCCTCCTCCCTTGTTTCTCATTCATCTCAAACAAACAAATTATAATTTTAATTTTGATTAAAATAAAATAGAGGAGCTCATCCGGAGGATCCAAACATTTCTGGTTGTACAACACCAGAATATACGGCATGTATTCAGAAGTACACATCGTGTAGTCTAGGTTCAATGCATTGACTGATGCACCAAATTAGGTCGTGTGTTGGAGTATACCTATATCATTTATGACACCATGTGTTGACTAGGAACAAGTGAAACACAGTTTCTGGATTACACGTCGTGTGGTCCAACTGAACACGACGTGTAGTCCCTTCAGGTTCGGGTTGAACCATGTACCCCGTACACGATTGGCTGGCTGGAAGCCGTGTAACGTGGAAACCACACGGCGTGTGTCCCCCATACCACACCATGTACGTCGAAATTTTCTGATGAACATTAACACACCCAGTACTCGGGCATGTACATCAAATGGACAATGAAGAAAAGTACACACTGTGTAGTCAGAACTACATTCTGTGTACTCACCCAAATTACACAGATTTATTAAAATTTATTATTATATTATACAAACCCTTGAGACGTGTACCATGGTACAAGGGTAAAGCTGAGGCACAACACGTGATAGGTGTTTTATATATGTGTGTTTAATATAACATATGTGTAATGAACTGGAATTCACTAGGTTTCCTCCAAGGTATAAGTTACATACAATGATATTTTTAAATGAATTTATTTGTTTAAAATTATAATGCAGGATAATCTCAAGGAAGTTAAAAAAAATGTTTTAACATAAAAGGATTGATTAATTAAATATAATTAATTGATTCGAGAATGACTTATCTTAAACAAGAACGATTAAATAATTGAATGCTAGTTTTATTTATGTGTAAATATCATTGCATGTATGTATGATCATCAGCTATACTGAGACCTTTGTATGTGAATGGTTTCTTTTAATTAATATATTTAAATTAGATTTGTTATCCTGAGAGCCGTCTCCTCATTAATATACAGGGCCAGTGCACCCAAGGATTCCTTTATGTACAAACCCATTTCTACCCCTCAACTGCAACTGAGATAAATGCATATGTAATGGATGGAGCTCCCATGCTAGTGGAGGCGGTTCCGGTCATGAGCCAAGGTGAAACCGATCCATGGAGATAAAAAGGTGGATAGGTGGAAAGCTGTAGACAGAACCCCAAAAGGTTAAAGGTGTTTCTCCCCTAGGTCTTGGGTTAGTTTATCGACCACTAGATAAACTAACCAATAGAAAAAGCCCATGATAATAACATTTATTTTATTTCTGTCAGTTTTATGGTTTATTTATTGGGGTGTGTTGTTACGATCACACAATTAATGAATTAAACGAGCATGTAAAATGGAAATAAAATAAAACTGGATTATACGTAAATGTTATCTTAGACATGGTTAATCACATAAGTATATACCACTTTATATTAACAATCATGTAATCAATGATAATAAAATGGATATTTAATTATAAGGATAAAATCCCTCAAAAGAAATATTATGTCGATATAGCCTTCTATAATCTTGGTTAGAATCGAACCATAGTTCAAAGTGCTTGACCAACCCTAGTGGGGGTGCTTTCAATTATCAGGGAATTCTAATTCAAGGTTTTGGGTTGACATGACTTGGTTCGCATCAAGGGTTGACTGCCACAGCAGAACCCGGTGTGACCAAGAGGCAAAGGTTATGGAAATCCAAAATAAAAGGATTTCAGGATTGCTGTGTCAACTCAGCGGATCAAGGAGTTTCGAGTTAATGAAGTTGTCATATGGCATGCCTACCTAAAACCATTTAAGTTGCTTGACCAACCCTAGTTGGGGTAATTCGAAGGGAAATATAGATCCTTGACTCTAGAATATTTAGGAAACAGAATATTTCGAAGTCAATGGTGAGGGGATTTGGATTATGATAAAATAGTGGGAGACTAATAAGTATTAATTTATTTATTTGTCTCATTTTTGTAACAAAGAACTAAACCATTTCTCATCTAAATTTAAAGAAATTGAAAGAAAATGACTTCAAAAATAAAATTGTGTACCATGCACGAGAAGGAAAACCTACTCACCGGCACCAATTTCCAAGAGTGGTAGAGGCGTTTACACGTCATCCTTCTCCATGAAAGGAAATTGTATGTGCTGGAAGAGCATATTATAGTTGTGCCTGGGAAAGAGGCCAGTGATGAGGAAATATCTCTCTACGCGAAACACATGGATGATGCCATATATTTCCAGTGTTTCATGCTATTGGCCATGTCTAATGAGCTCTTGAAGAAACATGAAATCATGGACGCATATAGCATGATGTCTCACCTTACAGATCTCTACCAAGAGAAGGCGAGACAAGAGAGATATGAGATATACAATTCTTTGATTACAAATATGAAAGGAGATTCTGTGCCAGCTGGGCCTCATGTAGTCAAGAATATTGGCTACATTGTATGCCTGGACATCTTAGGGATTAAATTCCTCGATGAGTTGCGTACAGATATCATCCTATCATCACTGCCCAAGACCTTCTCTGGATTCATTGTCAATTATAACCTGATCATCAATGAGAAGAGTCTATTGGAGCTTCTGACTTTGATTCGCTAGGTAGAAATGGACATGGGGCGTAACAAACCCACAGTCCTTATGGTAAACAAGAAAAGGAAGGACAAGGCATAGGGTCCAAGGACTTATAAACGGTCTGAAGCCCCTGAGCACCGCTCCTCCAAGAAGGGGAAGATCCAGAGGCAGGGCAAGGAATAGGAGGTGGTGTGTTTTGAATGTGGCAAGCAGGGCCACTGAAAGAGGAACTGCACCTAGAAGCGTGGGGACACTAAAGGTGTGTTCGTTATCGAGGGTAATATTTTCATTTCTACACATTGGGTATTAGATAAATATTATGGGGCTCACATCTATATTAAAATGCAGAAACCAAGGAGATTTAGAAAAATTGATAGAGGATAGGTTGATTTTTGAACATCCAATGGCACAAGGCAGGCTTCGTTGGTTATTGGGGATTACCACCTCTCATTGCCGACTGAAATGATATTTGTTTTACATAATTGTTATTATGTTCCTAATGTTACCAAGATCATAATTTATGTATCATGTTTGGATATGGATGGATTTATTTTCAAGTTAGGAAATAATGGTTTATCTTTTATAAAAAAACGTATGTTATGGTATGGCACATTTAAAAAATGGTTTGTATGTATTAAATTACAAAAACCAAGTGTTGGCAATTGATAATGAAACAAACTCACATGACTCATACAGCAACCAGTTGTGGAATCACCGTCTCGGTCATACAAACGAGAAGCGCATGACAAAGATCCGCCAATATGGCTATTTAGACTCTACTGAGCTAAAACCGCGTGATAGATTTCATGCTTTTTTACAAGGAAAATGACCAAGCACCCATTTGGTGGAAAACTTGAAAGGGCCACAGATCTTATAGGATTGGTACACACAGATGTGTGTGGACCATTTCCAGTAGAAGCTAGAGGTGGATATTCATACCTCATCACTTTTACTAATGTTTTGAGTAGATATGGATATGTCTACTTAATGAGGTATAAGTCAGAGTCCTTAGAGAAATTTAAGGAATTGAAGAATGAAGTACAGAATCATCTTGGTAAGAAGATAATGAAGCTTCAATCGGATAGAGGTGGAGAATATCTGAAACAAGAGTTCATCAATCTTCGATGGGAGTCTGGGATTCTATCTTAGCCCAATCCTCCATATACACCATAGTGGAATGGTGTTAGTGAAAGGAGGAACCACACCTTGTTAGACATGGTGAGGTTGATGATGAGTCATCTAGATCTTCCATTATCCTTTTGGAGATATGCATTACAAACTGCAGCATACACATTAAACCGAGTACCAAATAAGGTGGTAAATGGAATTTCCTTCGAGTTATGAAATGTAAAGAATCCCATTTTTTCACATACACGTGTATGGGAATGAAAGGTGTTTGTTAAGTGCTTCTCAAACAACAAACTAGCACACTAGGGCATGATGTGTACCTTTATACGATATCCTAAGGAAACGAAAGGATATTACCTATATAAATCTCAAGACAAGAATGTGATTGTCGCTAGAAAAGTCGTCTTTCTTGAGAGGGATCACATACTAAAATAGGATAGTGGGAGAAAGATTGACTTTGATGGATTTAATGAACAATATACACAACAGTTGGTACAGGAAAAAGTTCCACAGGTCCCTGTGGAGGAGGTTCCCGAAACACAAGTACTGCGTAGGAGCTCAAGAGAGGTAAGGGAACCAGAGAGATTTGGTTTCCTAGTAACCGAGGATGGTGAATCATTATTGTTGGACAATGATGAACCTCTCTCCTACAAGGAAGCAGTAGAAAGCTTAGAAGCTGCAATATAGCTAGAAGCTACGAATTCTGAGATGGATTCCATGTATCAGAACCAGGTCTGGGTTTTGGTCGATGAGCCAGTTAGTGTAAATAATCTTCGATGCAAATGGGTATTCAAGAGAAAACTGGACATATAAGGTCAAGTTAGAACCTATAAAGAAAGGCTAGTAGCTAAAGGATTCATACAGCTTCAAGGAATTGACTATAAAGAAACCTTCTTTCCATTTTCCATGTTTAAATCCATAAGAATCATACTTTCCATAGCATCTTACCATGACTATGAGATTTGGAAAATGGATGTCAAAATGGAATTCCTTAACGGGAAACTTTAGAAAGATTTCTATATGACACAACCATAAGGTTTTGTGATAGAGGTGAAGCCAAACTGGTTTGCATGTTACAGAAATCCATTTATGGATTGAATTAAGAATCCAGGTCATGGAACATTCAATTTTATGAAGCCATAACAAAATTTGGTTTCATTAAGAACGAATGTGAGCCATGTGTTTATAAGAGGTTTAATGGGAATGAGATCATTATCCTAGTAGTATATGTTGATGACATATAACTTATTGGAAACGATTTACTAGTCTTACAGTCATTTAAGGACTTGTGGAACAAGTGTTTCTCTATGAAGGACTTAAGATAATCAGCCTACATTTTAGGGATCAAGATCATTCCTGATAATTCCAAGAGGCTTCTTGGACTAAGTCAGGGTACATACATTGACCAGTTACTAATTATATTTAGTATGGAACAACCCAAGATGGGATTAGTTCCAGTGTCATGTGGCCTACATATTTCTAAGAAAATCTGTCCTCATACACAACATGAAAAAGATTGAATGAGTAACTTCTCATAGGCTTCGGCTATAGGATCCGTCATGTATGCCCTGTTATGTACCAGGCTTGATGTTTCCTTTGCACAGAGCATGGTAGGAAGATATCAAGCAGATTCCGGAGAACATCATTGGACTACTGTTAAGACTATCCATAAGTGTCTAATAAGAACTAAAGATATGTTCTTGGTGTATGGAGGAGATGAGGAACATTTCATCCGATGGTATGCTGATGCTGGTTTTCAGACAGATCAGAACAACTTAAAGTCGCAATCTGGATATGTTTTCTGTCTCAATGGAGGAGTTGTGAGCTGGGAGAGTTCAAAGAAGCCATTTTTCGCTGATTCTACAGCGGAGTCTGAATATATAGCAGCTTCTGATGCAACAAAGGAAGTTTTAGGATTTTGAACTTTGTCCAAGAGATTGATGTGGTGCCTAGAAGTAAAGATCCCATTACATTGTATTGTGATAATACTGTAGTGGTGGCTCTTGCAAAAGAACCAAGGTCACACCAACGGACAAAGCACATACTCTGGAAGTACCACCTCTTGAAATAATTCTATCAAAGGGGTGAAGTTGCAGTAAGAAGAGTTTCCACGGAAGAAAACGTGGAAGACCCCATGACTAAAGGCATATCTCAGCAGAAGCATGAATATCATGTGACAGCTAGTGGGTTAAAGGTTGTTAGCAGTTGGCTATAGTCCATGTGGGAGTCTGTTAGATTTGGTGTCCTAGAACCAACTACTTTGTACTTTCTTCATTAATAAAAGCCTTATCACATCTTGATTGTTCTTTTGTGTGACAATGCATGTGATAATGTCCTAAGGACAGCTGTTGTATTAAAGGGTCATAGCGGATCCCTGCTATGATGAGAACCCAGATGATACATAACACTGTTCTTGAATATATGTTCTATAGCCGGATGATATTATTTGAGGGGCACAAATAATATAGGTCATTAGGGGTGAGGACTCATAAAACATTAAAGAACCTTATCATGGTGTGCGCCGTTGGTAATATCCAGGAGGATATTATGAGAACGAGGCCTGCCAGTAGGAAATCCACATTTCATAGTGTCATTGGATATTCCTATCTGCAGATGTGTGTATTGGTCTTAAACATTAATATTATTATTAATGGGTATTAAAACTCTTGCACTTAGATTTATTGACGAAAAATGTGGTGATACATTATTCACAGTGAGGTAGGATACGGTGGGTGCGTCACGAGTAATACTGCATTAATAGATAATGCGAGAAAGGATTTTTCCCTTCTGTTCCATAACAGAAGTAGATATCTCAGACCCTTTGATGGAATTTATATAGCCTAAATAAATCCATGGGCAAGGTAAGGTATGGGCGAGTTCAATTATGGGAAGTCAAAGAAAGAATAATCGAGCACACGGGTTGATGGCACTAGCATGAAACCCGCTTGATTAGAGATATCGTGACAAATAGATTATATTACATGGTAAGAATTCGTATGAGGTGACATGACATTATGATGTTAACTGCTTTCTTTGTGGGTGCTATGGTGTGTTTCTAGATGCTAACCTTGGAATTTAGGCAGGCTCCACCTAATGCCACTGAGAAAGTGTCCTAGAGGGTCACACACTAAGTGTGTCCATGTATCTCAGTTAAGTATTAATTTAACATGTTAAATAAATATTATTGCCGACTGAGGTTTAATAATTATTTAAGGATGCCTAATTGCATTTATTTTGACACTAGAGAATATATTGTGGATGAAATAATATTTATTAGAGAGTGATGCAGTTATATTTATTTGAGAAATAAATAGCCATTACTCAAGGTCTAATAAATGTGGTGGAGGAACTAATGGAAAGTGGAAAATAAAAGTACACACCATGTATATTAAATATACACACTATGTAGTTTTATGAAAAATGAGTACATGTAATGTATTAATGATTACACGTCGTGTAGTTTTTCCAATCAGGATTTTGAGAATATAATATTGTTTTATTAAATGATATTTATTATAATCAGCATGTGTGAATGTCAAGGAATTAATAATTCTACATGGGGTTATTCAATAATAGTTAATGAAATAAATAAAATGTGAAAAATGTTTATTTATTTTTATAACTCTATTTCCTCAAACCCGATTATAAATATTCTCACAACCCCCAACACTTATTCACAAGATACTCGTTGTGCACAAAAACTCTGGAGAATTCCTTCAAGGCTGAATGAACTCCTTCCTCCATGAACACTCTAAAGACCCAGAGACCAGGGTGATCAAAGGTGGACATCGCAAGCAAAGGTTCTTCTGCGCTAGCACCCGGAGATCCCTTCAGCGGCGTCCGGAGATATGTGGCACACGTTTGGATCACCGCTAGAGGAATCCTACACATGGATTCTACGACGCAACGACGGATCACGAAATCATGACTGGAGGTATCAACGAAAAAATAATTCCACCAAGGTAATTCTTGTGAACTAATTAAATTAATTATAAGCAACATATGATGATCATATCTCTATGGTTTTGGGATTCCTCCTTATGTTATTCATTCCTTATTCTATTCCAAAGATTCGGCATTTTACATCTTGATGGATCTCGGATTGAACGTTATTTAACGTTAATAATAAAGTTAGTCAAACCCACCAACGTGCTTCCGCTGTGATCAGAACCTAAAAAAGCCACAACTAACTATAACTTTAAAATTTATCTTACTGCTACACCTGTAAGAGTAAACACATATCTAGTAGTGGATTTCATAAAATCTGAATAACCTGCAAAATCTGAATCAATATATCTTCTTATAGTGAAATATTATCCTCCATAACATAATGGAACATCTAAGGTGCCATTTATATATCTTAGGATTATATTCATTATCCAATACTCCCACCCTAGATTTTCCATGTATTGACTAACTTCTCCCACTGTATGATAAATGTCTAGTCTAGTAAAAACCATATCAAACATCAGACTCACCACTATTGATTCATATGGTACTTGAGACATATCCATCATATCTGATTTATTGGTATGACTCATCATAGAAGATAACTTGAAATTAATTTGAAGTGGTGTAGATATTTGATTACAGTATTTCATGTTGAAGCATTTCAAGACTTTATATATGTAATTTTTTAGTGATATCAAAATCTTACAGTTATTTATGTCACAGTTAATATTCATCCCAATAATCGTTTTTTTGGTCCCAAGTCCTTTACATCAAACTCCCTATCCAACTGTTTCTTCATATCTTGCATCTAATCATTTTTGGGACATAAAACCAACATGTCATACACATACAATAGAAGAATGATGAAATCATTACAAACCTAAACCCCAGAAATATGAAAAATTATCTGAATAAATTTTTTTACATCCAAGTCTCATGATATATGAATAAAATCTCTGGTTCCAAAACCTTAGTGCATGTTTGAGAACGTACAGATAGTTTTTCAACCTAAATATCATGTTCTCTTTTTTTTTCTACAAATACATCTGATTAGAGAATATAGATCTCTCTATCAAGATCACCATGGAGAAAAGTGGTATTCTCATCTGGCTACTCTAGATGTAAACAGTATGTTGCACACATCACCACAACTATCCAAATAGTCATCAGTCTAACATCATGGGAAAATATTTCATTTAAATCAATAACTTCCTTTTGAGCATATCCTTTGAACACCAGTATGGTGATATATCTTTCTACTTTGTCTTTTCCATCCCAATTAATCATAATGACCCATTTTTTCAGATATCCTTCCTTCCATGAGGTAATGGAACAAGATCGCATCCCTTGTTATTATGTAGGTCTTTGAATTTTTCATGTATCACCATCATCCATGAGGATACATCTGGACTCTGGGTCCCCTCCAAAAAATAATATGGCTCTCCATCCTCCTTCATTAATTAGTACAAAAAATTTCTCTCAGTGACATTTTCTAAGTGGCATATTGGTACTCTTTTCTCATGCGTTGACCATCGTGATCTAGACTTGACTGATATTTTTTCGTCATACTTTGGTAATGCCACAGAGGAACATGATTCTTCATGGGACTAGTCCTCCACCTTGACTATTTTATTTTATATATTTTATTTGTCATTGTATCCATCAATTTTCATTTTCAAATTGTCTTATGAAAAAATTAAATCAATTTTGATGATAATTTTTCAAAAGTGGTGTCCAAAAAAAGTTACCCCTTCACACCATCAGCGCAGCACAAGACGATACATTTATGGGATCTTGAATCCAACTTCAATATTCATTGGTCATCAAAAAGTGAAAATATAGGACTTCTAAGAGTATGTAATTGAGAATAGTTATTAGGTTTACCTATCCACATCTCCATTGGTTCCTTCATATCAATCACCATTTAAGGATATCTATTTATCACATAATAGGTGGTATTCACTAATTCCACCCAGAATGTTTTGAAAATTCATGTAGTCTTAGAAATCACCCTTATTCTAATCCATAGGGTTTTGTTCATCCACTCTACCACTCCATTCTACAGAGGATTGTGTGACACCATGAACTGTATCTTGATTCCTTCCCATTGATAAAAAGTATCTAACTCTTTTTATTGTATATTCTACACCATTATCAATAATCAAATTCTTGATCTTATTTCTATATTTAGTTTCCTTCCATGATTTTAATATTTTGAAGACTTCAAAAAAATCCACTTTCCTATTAATTGGGTACACTCAAAATCTCCTTGAATAATCATCAATGAGGTATAAAAATTACCATTCTCCACCTAGGGATATAACTTGTGTTTTCCAAACATTTGAATGAATCTACAATAATTTTTATTTTCTTCTTGTTGTTGACATCCCAAACTTTAGCCTATGATTCTTGCTCAAAACATAATGATCACAAAATGGTAAGGATACCATTGTATGCCAAGGAAATGACTTCTAGTCTGTAATAATCTTTAGGTCTTGTTCTGACATATGGAAGAAATTAAAATGTCATAACTACATAAAATTTCAATTATGGTATTTGATGTGGAAACTATATTAACCTCCCATTATGTGTCACCCATAAGAACTTAGAGGTTCATTATGATCTTCTATACTTTCATTACCCCAAACGCACCCTTCAAAATAATAATGACTCCATTCTCGATGTGATTCTTGCTTCCAATATCATCAAATTATCCTAAATACAATATGTTATTCTCTAGGACCTAAACATAGTGTAATCCATTGATGGTTCATACCATGCCATAATGCATCTTCTATTTGATGGAATCAACTCCAATTATATTCAAAGTTAGATCATTACCAATGTACATAATTCATTCTGGGGTATTTTCATACTAAAAAAACCATTATTGTCGATATTTCATGTTCTATGTTAATCCTATGTCAATTATACATCCATTTTTGAGATGTTTCCTGCTTCAAGAAGTCATCGATGTTTCATTGATTAGTATATCTCTAGATGTACTCTCCAAATTTCTTTGATTTCTATTTTCATTGCTATTATTATTCCAAAAATCCTTCTTTATGTACCCCTTCATAAAACAATTGTAACATGTGAAATTCTTCTTCTTACTCCCGGATTTGGACCTTCTTAGATATTGGATACCACTGAAACCATGCTTCATCATCCATCCTCTCTCAATTGATAGAGGATCTGCTTGGTGTTAAGTTTCCTATATGTCATACTTGTTCTTAACTTGAATTTTTTCTTCATTAACCATGGATAAAACATCAAGGAATAGAAACATGTCCTTAAGTATATTATTGGGGACGTTGATGATGAGTTTATCATACAAATAGGAAAACACTGGAGTAGAATCTATAAATCTTAATTGTCCATAATTCTATAGTCTAATTCCTAAAGTTGAGAAAATTGGGTATTGAGGATTTTTCTGTGGTTGGAAACTGATGATGACTCATCCATTAAATGATTTTACTGTTTTTACTTTAAGAAAATATTGTTTTACAATTACATGTCCTCATATATATTCATTAGAGTATCTCATATTTCCTTCACCATGTTTTTCTCTAAAATGCCTGATAGGTATTCTTCTTCCAAATCCAAATTTATATTGGAAACAATATTCCCTTCCATGTCATTCCATTTCTCCTCCATCACACCCATTGTACTTTCTGAAATTTCTAGAAGTTAATTATCCTTCAGCATCACTATTTTCATCTTTATTTTCAATAATAGATAATTATTCAGATAAAATGTTTTGATCATGAATTTCACAACCATCCAGACATTTCGTTTGTCCAAAACTGATATTATTTCACAAAATTGTTTTTTTATAATTTCAATATACTTTTTCAAATAGGATGGATCAATTTGAGTTAAAATCATAGAACATACATAAATTGATGATAATTATAAACACCAAAGAAAACTTAATATCTCTAGGCTAGACCTTTACTCTGATACCACTTGTTAGGACCATAAATTATTGACCCACTATTACAATTATAATTATGATAGAAAATAAATTTCAGAATTTGGAAATAAATTATACCATATGTAACATGGAAAATCCAACAAAATGAAAGGGGTGAAAAACCATATCAAAATAGAATGATCGCTATATTTTAAAGTGGGAAACACTCCCTCAATCTTACAAGGAGAAAATCCTCATAAATATCTCTTTTTAATATGAGGGGAAAACAACTCAAAAATTACCACACATATAAGAACACTGAAATGGGATCTTCTGGTGTTGGTGATGTTGATATGCTGTGGAAATGAGGGGTGGACCATTTATTTTATAGGCTGTTGCCAACCCCTCCCACCATAACTTTATTTATGGTAAGTGGTTTTGGTGGATATGAACACCAACCAACAACATATAATTTCCCAATTTACAAAGTGCGGGGAAGCACCATCCTATAAATGAACTTCCAACATGTCCAATGTGAGTTTTATATCCTAGCTTTTCCATGGGGCATTATCGATCCATGTACAGACAAACATCACTATTGTGTATCCTATTAGACTCGAGGTTGTAGTTCTTGATCACATATTGTAACATTACACTAACTCCAAGACCTCCCAATGCCACTATTATTAAATCACCTCCTCACACCCATCACACTCAACATCACACATCCTTGCTCCTAGTTTTATAAGAAGTCCCAGTTCTAGCATGGCCTACCATAATTAATGCTGGAAAATAAAATCAGTCCCAAAATTGAGGACCTGATAAACTAAACATAGAACCCATTGTTCTTAAGGTCCATCCCACCCAGCACATGAGATCTAAATTGATTGAGTAAATGTGTCATAAATATTTTTCCTTTACATAAATGGAAAATAGGAGTGAAAGTAGCTACTTAATGGTTTTGATGTGAGAAGTTTATTGTCCATGTTAAGGTGGATTTAGACATGAATTGCCTATATTATGGTAAAAAAAATAGGAGTTGTGTGAAGGTAAAAAATTATTTCTATTTCTATTTAAATTTCATCTATTATTTACACAACCTGTGTATAGTTAACAAGGGACTTGTGAAGGCTGTGTATTAGTAAAATGCATCGAGTTGCACCATGTAAAGTTGATGAGGTGATGCATAAGGGTACATTGATATTTTAACTACTTATGTAGGTAGTTAAATGAAATATATTAGGGTAATAAGGAAAATTTATGATTTTTGTTTAAACATGAGTTATGTTGTTACGGTCAATTGGCTTTCAATCAATCTAGACATGTTCATGAGTCTGATTACATTCAATCAACATGAAGTAATTCATACAATTGATAATTGACGTGTTCATGTGGTCAATCTAGGTTAATATATGTGGTATAACCATTTTTATAGCTGATCTTCTAGGAGATTAATTGAGTTCTAGAATTTGTACATTCCGATGAAATGAAATTTGATGATGCTAATTATAATGTTCTCAAATGAAAAATAAATATCACAATCCTTGTCATGATGAACCAAGGTTGTTGAGTAAAAGAGGAAGGTACTATAAAAAGAATAAATTTTCATGTTAAATGAATTTTATTTTCATGGAATGAGAAAAATAAAGATGTCTCCATGACATAGTGATTTTTCTATTGTCATTTTGGTGACCATTTTGGAAATCTAGTCCTCACATGAGAAACAGTGTGATGAGTGACATCGTAAGTTATATTTTGGTATTTCATGGATTTATTAAGAGTTTTACAGGTATTAAAAGGATTTATATTCATTGTTATTTGAGGAGATAATATTATATCAAATATTAAAATACTGTGTGAGAATAAATTGTTGATACTTCAGGGGATTTAATAATAGGTTTTAATGAAAAAATATTCAATCAACTTGGAATTGTTTATGACTCAACATGAAGGTGATCCCATAAATATTTATTTTAATATTAAATGTAAAATAATATTCTAGAATATATGAGAATAATATTAATGATATTATTGAGAATATATATTTTTTTTTCATAGAATATGATGAGAATATTGATAACTAACAGAAATTGTGTGAGAGATTTGTGATATCCTGGTACCTGCATGAAGTGAGAGAAGGAGTTAATATAATGATCTATTGATTGTTTTCCACCCAATTATTCAGGAAAATAGAGAAAAACTAGATCATTCAAGATCATTTATGATTTTTGAGACCAACATAGCTGCTGTGAGATAATTTTAAAGATCTTGAATAATTAGTGCATGTATAGGCCTATTTATCTAGTGTGCTCATGAATGGAGGTTTATTTCTCAAGTGGACAAAAAGAATACATTTTCATAAAAATAACATACTATGAGAGGATTAAATTTGATGAAGAATCTTGTGATTGTTGTGCGTAACAAGTTATAAGTGTCTTGTGATTGGGTTGTATAACCAATCATAAAATAATTTTGATTGGGATCTCTAACAAATTGATGGAGATATGTAATTGTGGAGTCTAACATCTTATTACTAATTGTCATGTTAATGAGTAGGATTTTATTATGAGCTTTATAAATATTATTTTGTGTCCTCTCTTATTATCACATCATAAAAGTTTAGTTTTTGATATATTATTGAAAGGATGAATAAATTAAAATCATTCTAGTGGTTGGATTTATAAGAAGAATAATTTGTTAATGTAGTCCACTAATTCACCCCCTCTTAGTGGTCATCTGATTTGAGGTATTTTATAGAACCCAAAAAACTCCATGTGCTTTACAAGAAAATGTTTGTTACGGAAAATTGTGAGTGCATGGTTTGTGGTGGTAAATAGTATAAAAGGAATCTAAAGCGGATGTTTTTGAGGAACTTATGGAATTACAATCGAAGAGGGAGACTGGTCGTACAAATAATTTGAAAGAGGGTGTCGATACAATCAACATAAAACCATATAAAAATGATTATTTTATTAATAATGAAATTGAAAAATATGTTCAAAATATTTTTGAATAGGTTTTCATAAGATATAGCACCATCCCATACTCTAGCACAATAATTTTATTAAATAAGAAAGATAGATGGTGGATAATGTTCATGGATTACCGAGCACTAAATATTTTGGTAGTGCTGGAAAGATACCTAATTATAGTAATATAAGAGTTGATGGATTAGTTGTATAGATAATAATACTTCACAAAGGCCGATTTGAAATCTGCATTCCATGAGGTATATATAAAATAGGAAGATATTTTGAATATTACATTCAAAACACATAATGGGAAATGTGAATAACCTTTAATTCTCTTCATATTGATTAATTCACTGATGATTTTCCATGATATAATGAATGTGGTATTTTGGGAATTTCTTAGACTGTTTTTGTGTTATTTAATGATATTTTGTGTGTAATATGGGTAGGAATAAAGACCTAGATAAGGTGTATGTAGTTCTTAAAACATTGATAGGAAATTTAATAATATAAAACAATAATAAGTGTTCTTTCAGATGATATTATATAAATTATTTAGGGAATATAAATCCATCTTAAAGGGTTATGATAGATCCCAAAAATTGGAGGTGGTTAAATTGTGGTGTGGGACATGGAATGTGATGTATGTTAGGGTTTTTAGGGAAAATTGTATACGATAAAAAATTTATCAATGATTATGAAAATATTTCAAGATCCTTAATGATATTGAATATGAAGGAAGAGTTTAATTAGACACCTAGAACTCAAGATTCATTTGACTCATATAAAAATAACATGACTATTTTCCTACTTTTATGCATTCCAAAATTTTAAAAGGGATTTAAAGTTCAGTTTGATTCCTCTTGTATGAGAGTTTGAGTATTCTTTAATTAGTAAGGGAGCCCTATTTTATATTTTATTAAGGAATTATCTAATACCAACATGGAAAATTGATATATAAAAATGATATTATGGATTCAGTTATCTAAATTCATCACCTGAAATAATTTTAGATGGGAAGGTAGACTTAGGTATAAAAATATAATTGGGTCATTAAGTTCATTTTCATATTCAATGGTTAGTTTCAATTGAACAACAATCTAGGCAGGATATGTTAATATGATATGATTATATTGTGATTTTCAAGTCTGGGAAACTGAATAGAGTCACATATTATCTATCGAGGGTGATGTAGGGAGGAGATTATATGAAATTGGAAATTTCAGAACCTGGTTGGGAGGAACTTGATGTGTTGAAAAAATAGTTAATAAAAGTTCTTATTATGAAGGTGTTTATTGATATGTTATAGTGCAGTTGTTCCAAAAAGATAAGATATTATTTATGAAATGGATTTTTTATTCTCTAATAACTGATTGGACTTTCCAAATGGATCAAATTAAATTCCATGTTTATTTCAATATTTTCATTCTTATCTAGATGGAGGGAAACTATGGTACTAGAAAACATATAAATACCTTGAGTATAGGGTTTAATTGACTAGAATTATTTATTCATTGACTCATATTTATCATTGGTTCAACAATAACCAAATGTACAAACTACTTCTGGTGATCTTCATCCATCAATAGCAATACCTTCAATCAATTACTCATGGACACCATTCCCTCGATATCATTTTATGAGAATTCAATATTTGGTTGTGGTAAACAGTTTGGATGAGGTGGCTGCACCAAATTTGTGTCTTGCAGCTAGAAAAATAGTATATGAGCTAATGTATAAATTATTTATGGCATAAATATATTATAATTAATATTAACAAAATTTTAAATAATATTGATTATTTCATGATTCATATAGGTTGTAATATGGAAAAATTAAAATGAAAAATGGATTGACAACCAACAAAGTAGCCAATTAATGTGAAAGGATGAATGACATTCAAAATGATATCATGATATCAACATGTGAAAATATGATCCACCAAACAAGTTTTTTCCAACTAAAAAAGATATTAGGGGATTTCTTGATGTGGTAGTACTTATGAAACAACCATAAATAAAATAATATTGGTTTTTGGTTGACAAATTTTTTTGGTAGTTTGATAAAAAAATATAAATGGATAAGATGGATTTACGATGAATGCAGTGCAAGAAAAAATAAATAACATAGAAATATAGTGTACTTCGGTCCACTATGGACCTACGTGCATGGAAAGAAAACCACCAGAAGATCTTTATTACTAAAGAAAGAAAATACCCAAATTACAAGACATAAAAGTATTAAAAGACTATAGAAACTGTCTGATTATTAGTTATAGCTAGTTGGGATTACTGTAAAAAATATATTACATGCATAACTTGTAATTAGACCTCTTGGATGGACTCATGATATGCACATGAGTATAAGGATACATCATTGTACATGTAGTAAGAAATGAAAAAAAATAAAGTAGAATAATCTTTTACAATGTGAGGTTGTAAGACTAGAACCTGGAAGTATCTCAAATGGAGCTTAAGAATTCAAGGTATTCATTCATTTGAGGACATCCCTGGATAAAGGGAAAGAATCTCCACCACTCTCCACTAAATACCTATACCTGATTGGTGATGATGAACACAATATACTTTAGTGGGCTACATGAACCCTAGACAGGATATCCTCAGAGCTACTCTCATTCTTTATTAATGGGAAATAATAAAATCCATGACTCTCACAACAATAAAACTAGTGAAGAATCACACCAAATTATAGAGGTTGATCTTAAGGTGCAATCATTATTGTGGGAGAAGTGACAGTAATCTAGGCGGTGAAAGAATGATGTAGACCATATGGACGATCGATATCAAATAGATAGTATGGTGGGGTGGACATGAGAAGATAGGTGATTCACCAATATAATATAAAATTGACCGTTATATCTTTTTGAGGTCTAATGTTACACTTATGTGAGCTATTTTTCCTATACTCGAGCTTGGATGTACCCTTACATAAGCCAGGTTACCGTTATTCAAGCCATGGAAGTTCCCTTATCATTGCCAAGGCAGTACCCTTGTGCGATCTAGGGATCTCTCATACACAAGCTAGGGAGTACCCTTATTCAATCCAGGAGTACAATTATGAAATCTAGGTAGTACCCTTACATGTTCATAAATAACCCTTATGCATCCATGTTTTACCCTTATGCAATGACTGAGCCAATGATTTACCCTCATTTAATGATCATGTAAAATTTATGAAATTTACCTTTATGCAAGATCTATATATGGGGTAAGAATATTTAGCGAAATTTAAATTTAAAAATAAGAAATGTAAACAATATTTTTTCATGGAAAAAAATACAAGTACGAAATCTTAGAAAATCACATGGGAAAAAATATGAGTAAATCATGAAATCTGAATAATAATCAAACTAAGAATTGAGAAAAGATTATTTGATTGAAAAAAATAAATACATACATATAAAATTTCATAAATCATTACTTCGAAATAAAAATAATTTAAATAATAGGTTGTTATCACAACCTAGGATAATTAAATTGTACTATAATCATAGGTTCTATCCAATTTTTAAACATGTACAATTGAATAACCTTAGTCAAACTATTGGATGGATTCTCCATATTATATATCTATATTATCCTAGTTTCAATTAAAACCCTATCAACATGAAATATAATTTCTATGTACATTGATATTCCATTGAAAACATTATTTTTAGAATGTTAGAATGTAATATGACTATAGAAAAAATCTTCTATATTTCCATAAATATTTGATAATTAATTAACTAATTAATTCATCCATATTTCTTCTTAGAGTGCATCAATTAATTATTTTTATTCAACCTCATTTGAGGAATGGGAAAAAATGGATTTTGTATCACATTTCCATTCAATAATACAACCAAAAGCTAAAATAAAAAGAAAATGATCGATTTTATAATTATTTATATAAGAATCATAGTCAAAATCCACAAATTAGATGAAATCTTGATTATTAGAATCATTTTTACCAAATAAAATGCACAAATCAGAAAATATGGAAATATATCTGAGTATCTATTTTATTTCATACCAACATGGACTTCAAGGAATTTCATTAAACTTACTTAAGGTGCTAAAAATGATATATCTAGTTGAGAGAATATCGTGGCATACATAAGGACACCTACTATTCTTTCAGAAGGGATTTTACTCATAATATTATTATTAGAATAACTTCTAGGGGATTGGTGTATCGGAAACTTCATGTATTGACCTGAAGGAACACTTATATGTTCCAAAATTCCCATCAAATAACTTTTTAACACCCTATGAACATAATAATAATAGGATATGTATAATAACCTAACATTTATGTCCATAATTATTTTCAATCTAAGGATTTGATTTTCTTTCTTTAAATCATTCATTTCAAAATAATTATGCAATTGTGTTATCATATGATTTATTAACCATGTATCTTTTTAAATTTAAATTATATCATTAACATATTTAAGTAAATAAATAGAAACATGCTTTAATGATTTAAAATAAACACAAAAATCATATTTACTTCTATAAAATTCATTTTTTAAGAATGAAAAGAATCAAATTCTTTTTATAATTTTCTAGATGATTACCTACATTCATATATGGTTTTTCCTGAAATTCATACTTTATTAATTTTAAAATATTATGAATATCCATCAGGTGATACCATTTAAATCTGTTCATCTTACATACCATTAAAGAAAAAAGTTTTAACATCAAACTATTCAATATGAAAATTATTTTTGGCAGTGAAGGGAAAAAAATCTAATCGAAGTGTTCATAACAATGGGTGAAATAATATCATTGTAATCAATTCCTTAACGTTGGAGGAATCCATGTCCAGTAATTTTGTCTTTATACTTAATTTTATTCTCATCAGTGTTGTCATATTTTCTCTTAATAATCCAAATAGAACCTATAATTTTATCCTTTTCAGGTTTGTTTACAATTATTTGAGTTTCATTTTTAAGAAGAGAATCAATTTCACCTCTCAAGGTAGAAATGCACTGTCTAGAGTCATCATACATAAGACCTTGTCTGAAACTTTTTGGTACATCACTACCTTATAAAATGATATATTAATGGAAAAGTAAGAAACATATGAATTGGTAAACTAGGTCATAGTCCAAATGGTTCAATTCCTATCATGAGTCAACTAGTAGTCTCTCATGTCATCATCTCTCTCAACCATAGACTCTAGTTCACATTCACTAACATATTCTTCTTAAATGTGTGAAAGTTGGGGTTTATTAGTGGAGAAAACCGTAGTTTCTAGTAACATTATTGTCTCTAATCTAACCTCAACACCAATAGGTTGAGATGGATCAGTTTGGATAGGATTAGATGCCTTGTTTTTATAAGTAAAAGCCTCATGGAAAGAAAAATCGCGACTAAGTATTCAATTTTGAAGGCCAGGATTATCTTCCCAAAGACTTTAACCTTTGATTTCACATTGGTATCCCATAAATTCACACATAGTTTTCATGGGTTTGAGTTTATAAATCATTCTATTAGAGTAGGTAGTAAACCAAAAAAAATCTATGATGTCCTAAACTTGGGGGAAAATACTCCACATATCTTTAGGGGTTTTGAAACTAATGGAAATAGATGGGAATTTTTTGATCAGATAGATAATATTAGAAATAGATCCTACCTAGAAGGACATAAAAATACTAAAATATGAGAGAATTAATATCACTATTTCTAAAACCGTCATATTCCTCCTCTCAACAAGGATATTCTATTGTGGTGTTTCTCCAATAGTTATGTGTCTAAGAATACCATCATAAATACAATATTCTATATATTCATTAGAAAATATATTCTAGACCGTTATTAGTCCTAATAGTTTTATATTATTTTCCAGTATGACTTTCAATACTTTACTTCCAAATTTTGAATGTTTCAAATGTTTTATATTTTTTCTTGTGTATATAAATCCACAATTTATATGAATATATATATATATATGAAGTCCAAATAGTAGTGAACCCACAATGTGAAGTAGTTAAAAAGGGACCCCACAAATCAGAATGAGCATATTCTAAATGGGATTTAGATTTATATGTAGACCTCTTAAAACAAAAACATTTGGACTTACCAAGAATACTGCCTTCACAAAAGGGAAGAATATTTGATGTTACATCATCCAATTCCATTATTTCTTAGTTCATTCATATCTTTTGAACTAACATGTCCAAATCACCTATTCCATGACATTATGTTATCCTTTATGGGGGAATTTTCTTCATATGAGCCCTACCATATAAGACATATAATCCATTGGTGAGGGTTCCTCTCATAATAGTGAGTGAACCCTTAGAGATATTACACATCCATGAATCAGACCTAAAAGAATACCCATTTTGGTCTAATCCACCTAGGAAAATAAGATTCATCTTCAAATAATTTACCCACCTAACCTCTTATAAGTATTCGTCTTCCCTATACATTCCATAAATCTACTAAGGGTATAGATTTAAAAGGATACATCATGACTTCTGAAAATATTACTATAAATGATGATGCCAGCTATATTTTCAATGGTAATTTTAGACATAAACTCATTATGAACACAAAAAGTAGGTTCCTAGCCTAATGAAATTGTAATGAGTTTTTTGAAAGGTATAATTACAAGTTAGAGATATTAAAATAGGTAACTTTTATTAATTTTTAGAACATAATCATGTTGTGAAAGACATAATAGTATATTTTTTCTATCCCTAATTATTTATACAACTATAATTTTCATTATTTCACCCAATTCATTCATTTAAAACATACCATTTATTTGATATTTAAATAAAGTAATAAGATTCATGTTATTGAAAATAATAATATTTTAATCAACATAAGACAACTTGTAAAGAATTCTTTTTTTAATTGACTTAAAATAAACCCAATCATCATTATGTTTCCTAGTAAAATGTTTATCATGCACAAAAGAGTCAAATTCTATATACCACTTCCATAAGGCAGGTTTTTAACCATTAAATGATTTATTTAAAAAGAAAACATGTCCAGATTTTAACTATTTAGAGTAACCATTAATAAGATTCCTGTAAAGTTTCTCATTGAGGACACCAAGAAGGAAATAGGTTTTCATATCATGTTGGTCAATGTGAAAGTTATTATAAGTACTAAAAGAAAGTACTAGACTAATGTAATAATGCTTAATTACTATATTATTTTTTTAATAGTGTATTCCTTCAAGTTGAAGGAATCTCTTAACTACAAATATTCCTTTAAATTTGATTTTCTTCTCAGCAGTGTTATCATCTTTTATTTTATAAATCATCTTACATCCAATTATTTTTTCATTGGGTGAAATATTTGAGATATAATAAGTGTGATTTTTATTCAAAGAGTTTATTTCTTCATTCATGGTAGAGATCCACTATTTTGAATCTTTTTCATTAAGTGCTTTCTTATAAGTATGTAGACCATCATCAATGAGATATTAGGGAACATTAAAGGAAAATAAACCATGTCAGATTAGATAAACAAATAAGGAGTTCTAGGGACCCTTATTAATATATCTCAGGTAACCTAATCGTCAATATTATTAGTACAATATTTGGAATCTGAATTTGAAGAAAACCTAGATCTAGAATCACCTCGGGTCATAGGTTGAGGATCAGACTATGGAGACTTGTCACGACACGACCCTACACGCGCTCGAGCCGCAATTACCCCAAGCCCGCCTCCATAGGCCAGGGGCTGGCGACCATCTCTGAAGGCCCAAAAACTCGGGGTGGCCTTTGCCTAAGCACCTTTACACACACACACAGCACACTCAATGAAAAAGTTCCGAGTAAAAGAAAAGACAAGCAGAGTAAAATAGAAACTGCTATATAAAAACTACAAATGTGCATCGACCTCTAAACAGTACAAAGTACAAGATTAATGTAAACTGAAAAGAAAAGGGGAACAACACGTGCCCTACCAAAAAAGTGCCATAACCCGGCAACAGGTGAACAAAAGAAAACAGCTGGAAGGGTCCCCCACCTGGAACACAAATATGACCACCACACGCGGTCCAAGCTCACGAACTCCTGTGCTCCACTAAAGTCACGACCAACCTGTCCGTCGTCTGAAAGGGAACACTAAGTGCGGGGAAATCTCAAATAGGGGTGAGTATAAAAATACTCAGTAGGATACCTCGAAGGCTCGAGGGAGCAACAAAGGAGGCACCGAAGCGTGAGCAGTAGAGAGAACATGAAAAGTGAAGGAGTACAACAGAGAGTGCAGTAAAGAGTCCAGCCCAACCCAACAAGAGGAAAGAAGGTAGACTCGTCCGGACACAAGGAGATGGAAACGATGAGAAGATGATCTTCCCGTCGAGTCTTCTCTTCCTATAAAAGGAGAGTAGACTCGTCCAACCACAAGATTCTAGAAACGGAAAGCATGTGGCATACCCCGCGCGTCTTCGCCTCTCCTGGTAGAAGAGTAACCAAACCCAATAAGTGGGTACTGAAACAAGGTATATACAAATCCATATTCTCAACAAGAATCCAAAAACAAGGTCCTAAGAGGATCTCCATCCCGTAGCTCAGCCCATGAAAACTGAGTCTCCTACAGTCCCATAAGTAAACAACATCGATGCCCAGCATCCTGCACGTCTGCCCAAAACTACAATTTAAGGGCTCAATAACCGCACCTCGACACTATCCGCTTTGGGCAGCACTGACTCGGCCACACAGTTTTGGGTCACGTCACAAGGACGCGTCTCCGTGGGGAAAGTGCTCCTCATACTTGAGAGTTCTGGGGGAACGTCAAACCACTCCTCGTCACTGCCCCGCAGTCGAGAGGTCTCCTCAAAGTCAATGACATCACAACACTGACTCATCTAACCAAGGGTCCCGCCCCGATAATCATTGAGGAAATCCACAGGCTAGCCTAGTAGAAAGTGCTGAGCCTGGAATGCCAACGGATGACCCACTGCCCAGCCCTGATAGTGGGTAATTCATAATATGATATCGGTTGATCCACTACCCAGCCCTGCTAGAGGGTAAAACATAATACATCATCAGGCAACCCACGGCCCAGCCCCGCTGGAGGGTAGACCTGGAATAAGTCGACATGCGACCCACTGCCCAGCCTTGCTGGAGGGTAGACCTGGAACTAGACGACGGGCGACCCACTGCACAGCCCTGCTGGAGGGTAGACCCTAAGAGGTCGTTGGGTGACCCACTTCCCAGTGTCTGCTAGAGGGTAGACCCTAATAGTGTTGTTGGGTGACCCACTGCCCAGTCTCTACTGGAGGGTAGACCCTAAGAGTGTCAAGTGACCCACTGCCTAGTCTCTGCTAGAGGGTAGACCCTAAGAGTGTCCACGGGTGACCCAATATCCAGTCTCTGCTGGAGGGTAGTCCCTAAGAGGGTCGGGTGACCCACTTCCCAGTCTCTGCTAGAGGGTAGACCCTAAGAGCATCGGGTGACCCACTACCCAGTCTCTGCTAAAGGGTAGACCCTAAGAGCGTTGGGTGACCCACTGTCCAGTCTCTGCAGGAGGGTAGACCATAGAAGCCGATGAGTTACCCACTGCCCAACTCCACTGGAGGATAAAACTCAGAACTGCTCTGGCCATATCCACTGGAGGGTACAACACTGGCCAACCAAATACGGAGTGGGTATCGCGCAACCACCCAAATCCAGAACAACTCACCCAAAAGAAGCTCAGTGTCTTCTCCATCACTGGGTGTCACTATCACCGCTACCGGCCGATCCATCGAGAACGAAACTAGGGGGAGACCACTCAACCCTACTGGTAAAACAAAGAAGCACAGAGAATGGGGAAAAAATCCACCCTGCTAGTGAAACAAACGAGCACAGAGGGACCCTCTACGTTGCGAGAGGTCAAAGTACGTAAAGCAGAGCATGAAACACACATAGGGAGCACACGACGTGTGGACCCACATCAACCCCAACCAAGTGCACAAACAGTTCCAGGTACAAACCACACGTACCTCCAAGCACTCCTATGTACTCCTAGAGTATACCTCACTTTCAGACCAAGGGCTATCGTGCACATGGCACCCAACGTCAATGCGAAGGCATGACGTAACATCTCAAACATGTCACCTCAACAACTAGGGCATGGAAAACAACATCATTTCAAGCATTACTTCACTGACATGGGAGTGCACGCGATCACATGCTAAGGGTTCGCTATAAACACAGTAGAAGAACCGCCCCCAGGGAACCTTCACATCTCTACATTTAATAAGATCGCATAATAGGCTCCGCACAACCAAACAGATCATACCGTTTTAATCCTCGCGGAAAACATGTGAGATCAACTACCTAGTCCCGTCCAATGGATATCTGATAGAAAATTCACCAAAACCACCTCACGCCCGCATGGCGTCCCGTGATCCCGAGCCTCGGCCCCAAAAACAGTCGGGCACATCGCACCAATGTGATACCCTCAGGAAAACACTTCAAAAGAACTACCCACGTGAGTGCAACGGATATCCAGAGAAAAAGGTGCTTTCCGGCGCACCACACACGAGCGGTGCTTCGTGGGACCTGCAACCCGGTCCCGAAACTCAATGAATGGATCGCACCGTTGCGATCCTCTCGAAAAAGCATAGAAGATGGACTATTCACTTGTCCAAAACGGTCATCTGGTGATAAAGATGGAAAATCATCATCGATGCCCAAACGGCCCTCGTGGGCGCTGCACCATCGTGCCGAATTAGAGCGGGTGGATTGAAACATTGCAATCCCCTATGAAAAACATCCAAAAATGACTGCTTGGATGCCCCGATCGAACGTCCAATAAAAAAGTCATGAAATGTTGCATGCAGCTCGAAAGACGGACCGTGGGGCCCCCGCCTCAACTTTGGCCTCAATACCTAAAACCGACTTGGAAAGCTCCGCCTTAGTGCCAGGGTCCCAACACCACTGATGGTGCTTAAATCGAACTTCGGACGCATCCGCGCCGTGCAAAACAAGAATCTCTGGAAAAATGCTCGTCCACTTAAAGACATGTCGCGCCTCCGCGGCCCCTCGTTTCGAGAATTATAAATTCTCGAAACCATCTCAAAAAGTCTGCCTCGACGATACGACCCCACAGCCAGACATCATACAAATCGGACACCCTTAATGAGATTTACGGGCGTTGAAGGGGGGTGGGTGGAGATCCCATTGGGCTGGACCGGCCTAGAACGGCCGGTCTACCCGACATGGCCCGGCCCAGCCGGTTCGCGGTCCGTTCGTCCGCTCCACGCCGCGCGAGGATGCCATGGACGAAACATGCCGCCACACCAAAGACCACCGCTGCCAGGTAGAGAAGCCACCGCCAGCCGCCGCCACCGATGCCCCTGCCGCCGCCGCTGGAACTCACTGAAAATAGGGAAACCCCCCAGAAAAATTTGAAAACCCGCATGCTCCTACGAGCCGATGAGGCCTCCTCCGAACTCCGATTTCAATTCCGTAAAGGGTGATAGAAATCTCATAAATTATACTACGCATCCATGGGTTTCTTTCTAAAATCCAAAAGCAATTTGATTTATATTTATGGGTTTAAATGATGTGTGGGAATTAAAAACAATACACGCACGATCCTACCTCATGGGCGTTGCCCAGATCTTCACGGAGGATTCGTCCGCCGCACTGCTGCCTTGCCAGAATTTCCTCATCAGAGGGGTGGAGGAGAGGGAGGGCTCCCTCCTGCTGCTGTCCATGTGAGGAAGAAGAAGAGGGAGGGGGTGAGTTAAGCGTTTAAATAGAAAACGCTTAACCACCCGCCCGTCGGCCCAAACCCGAACCCTCAGTAGGGTTGAGGATAAGCCCCCTTAGACTAAACACCACCTCTCGAGCTCAACGGCAGTCTCATAATTTCAATATGAGACCCCATTCAAAAGTTATAAAACTGAACGCCCAAAACTTCCAATTTACGAAAATGCCCCTGGGGCCATTTTTCACAGACGTCACTTGCCCGCAAAACATATACCCCTCCTAGGGTAAAAGGCACGCTCCAAACTCAAAGGTGCCCTCAGTTTTCCAATCCGAGACACCGTTTAAGAGATAATTGCATTTCAACATTAAACGAATAAAGTAATTAATTAATTTATCTGTTTAACATTCCGAAAGTGAGCGATGGGTCCAAACATCCCGTGCCGAGAAGTCTTATGTTGTGCCTAGGGTAAACACCCCATTCCGGACCCATCCGTACCCTCGGATATCTGATCCGGATCACCGTTTAGGATTTATCCCATTTATTTGGCGTTTCCATTTTGAACGCACTGAAAATTTAATTCCGGCCACTCTGGGACTCGGAATCCACGTCGTCTGAAGGCGCTGCTCTAGAATATCATCAAGAATATTCCAAAGTCATTCACAGAAAAAACCGGGTTCTTACATCATTTCATCCTTCATGATTTTCTTACCCGAAATCCAAAACTAGGGAGAAACACAGGGTACTAAGCCCACACCCGGCAATTCTGTACCTAGAAGAACTCACGCACAGCTCTACGCCACTGTACACGGACCAAGGGATTTGATCTATTCACACGAGGTCGGACCTTGCCGATGTCGTGCACCCACTCCAGACTTTGGGGTTAGGGCAAGGCTGTAGGGAACCTCACCATCCCATTGCACAGTTTCAAACGGCCGGAAGGCTCTTGGGGGTAGCTCACCTCCCCGACCGAACCCTTACGTCGCACGCAGCGACTGGAATCACTGCCCAAACCTCGAACAAGGCCCGGTGATTCCCTCATTTAGATTATACATGTGGTGAAATACCCATGGATATCTTGTCACGCAAGGTTTTACAGTCGATGTTCCACAACCAAGGATCTCTTACACGCTCGAAAGGCGAAGGAGTCGACACCATCGACTAGAGAAAAAACAAGTGCAATGCCTTTTACCTTACCAACACAGAGTTACACCGGCGCCCCAAGCCACCCTGGTAACACCTCAAGCAATGATCAGGGAGAAAAACATTTCACACACAGAGTCTAACAATTCTACTGCATAAAGTAGAAGAGCTGTAGAGAATACCTCTTATTACCTCATCCTCTATAGGATCATAGATCCAAAGCCCACGACTGTCTGCGGTCCCAACTGTCATCTCCCGGAGCCTGTTGTGGACCACCTAGTGGTGATGGTAAGACCTCGTAATGTCTTCCCCCACTACCAGCTCATCCCACCCCTCTGCTGGTACCACCTCTATGGGTACTACTCCGATCACAGCGCTACCTATGATGTGGTGGTGCACTTGCAGCCTGCCCGAATCTCTCTGCATACCTGGTCGGGCAGTCTCGTTCCAGGTGACCTCATCCATCACAAGCATAACACCGCCAGTCCCTGAGATGTTCTGGTGCCCTCCGGCGCCACTGTGGTGTACGACCACGGCCCGGAGCCCACTCACAGAAGGGAACCCTCGGCTAAGGCCCCACACTTTTCCTCCCTAGTGGTATACGACCACTTCTCCAAAACCGGCAATGGAAAGGCCACCTGCATCGGGGTCCTGCTTGTTGACGCCCACTAGCTGTGGTAGACGTCTCTGCACTGACGTACCTGCTGCCACCACCAACTCTAAAACGTGATAGGAATCCCTCTTTCACCAGCGCCTGCTCCAGCACACCGACATATGTGGAATACCCAATGGTACTATGACAGCATGAATCTCTTAGCGGAGACCCTGCTCAAACTTCCATGCTCGGATGTTTTCGTCACGGACCAAGTCCGGGTAAAAGCGTGCACGGGCTGAAAAACTAGCCGCGTACTCGGCCACCGTCATCCCTCCCTGTTGAAATTGCAGGAGCACCTGAATCTGAAAGGAGTGCATGTAGGAGGGGGAAAAGTACTCACAAAATAACAACTGAAAGTCGCCCCATGAAAGCGACGACTCACCACGAAAATGAGTTACCAGACTCCACCAATGCCAAACTGCTCCACAAAAAGGGGTGGCTGCCAAAGCCACTCACTGATTTGTCGGCATCTGTACAAGCCTGAAAAGGCAAACCACTATCTTGAGCCAAGCCTCTGCTACCTGAGGGTCTGGCTCACCACTGAACCTCAGCGGTCTCTACCGCTGGAACTTACAGAGCGCGCTCAAGCTCAGTCTGCTCTGCTGAAACTATCTGCTGGTCAACAAGTGGGGGTGCTGCTACCGGCCCTCCCGGATAAAGGACTCACATGATGGGTCCTAGACTGTCGCCTCGTAGCTCACAAGATCGTTTTCATGCACTAAAGCTGGAATCTTGGATGGTTGTCTTCACGGAGACAACTTGAATATTATCAAAGAGTATCGCAGTCAGATGAGAATAATGTGTATACCAACAACAAAAATGATGGGGAGCGGACTCAAGAAGGACAGTCAAGACTAAGTCCTATGTGATGCACAAACAAATTTCCCAGCAACAAGTGTCTCAGCATGCTGAGTCGACAAGTGGGTGATCAGGGTCTTGGTGAATAGATACGTTGGTCGCCGCACCATCACTGGACTCCCTGGCCTGAGAGCCGCTCTCAAGACACGTTAACACTGTTTCCCTAAATCCCAAACAATTCCTTTTTAGGGACGTCCTTACAACGCACCAAGGAACGAACCACCTCTAATACCACTTTTTCACGACCCGACCATACCCGAGCTTGAGCCGCAACTACCCCAAGCCCGCCTCCATAGGCCAGGGGCTAGTGACTAGTGTCGAAGGTACAACAACTAGGGGAGGCCTTTGCATAAGCACCTATACACACACACATGCAGCAAACTCAATGAAAAAGTGCAGAGTAAAATAAAAGACAAGAAGAGTAAAAGAGAAACTGCTATATAACAACTACAAATGTGCATCGACCTCTAAACAGTACCATGTACAAACTAAAAGTAAACTGAAAAGAAAAGGCTAAAAACACCCACCCAACCAAAAAAAATTGCCACAACCCAGCAACAGGTGAACAAAAGAAAACATCTAGAAGGGTCCACCACCTCGAACCCAACTACGACCACCGGACGTGGTCCATGCTCCCAAACTCCTGTGCTCCACTGAATTCACAACCAACCTGTCTATTGTCTGCAATGGAACACCAAGTGCGGGCAAAGCCCAAGTAGTGGTGAGTATAAAAATTCCCAGTAGGATACCCCGAAGGCTCGAGGGAGAAAAAAAGGAGGCACCAATGGGTGAGCGGTAGAGCGAACATGAAAAGTAAAGGAGAAAAATAGAGAGTGCAGAAAAGAGTCCAGCTCAACCAAACAAGAGGAAAGAAGGTAGACTTTTCCAGACACAAGGAGCTGGAAACAGTGAGGAGATGATCTTCCCTTCGATTCTTCGCTACATATAGCAGGAGAGTAGACTCGTCCAACCACGAGAATCTAGACACAGAAATCACGTGGCATACCCTGCACGTCTTCACCTCTTTTGGTAGAAGAGTAACCAAACCCAAGAAGTAGGTACTAAAACAAGGTATATACAAACCCATATGCTCAACAAGAAGACCGAAACAAGTTCTTAAGGGGATCTCCATCCCATAGAGCAGCCCAAGAAATGTGAGTCACCTACAGTCCCAGAAGTAAACACCATCGATGCCCAGCATCCCGCATGTCTGCCCCGAACTTCAAGTAAAGGGCTCAATCACCGCACCTCGACAATATCCGTTTTGGGCGGCACTGACTCGCCTGCACCATTTTGGGTTGCTTCACAAGGATACATCTCAGTGGGGAAAGCGCTCCTCATACTTGAGAGTTCTGGGGGAACATCAAACCATGCCTCGTCACTACCCTACAGTCGAGTGGTCTCCTCAATGTCAAAGCCGTCACAACACTGACTCATATAACCAAGGGTCCCGCTCTGGTAATAATGGAGGAAATCCATAGGCTAGACTAGTAGAAAGGACTGAGCCTGGAATGCCAACAGATGACCCACTGCCCAGCCCTACTTGAGGGTAATTCCTAATATGATATTGAGTGACCCACTGCCCGGCCCTGCTGGAGGGTAAACCATAGTACATCATCATGCGACCCACAGCCCACCCCGCTGGAGGGGAGACCTAAAATAATTCGATAGGTGACCCACTGCCCATCCTTGCTAGAGGGTAGACCTGGAACTAGACGACGGGCCCAGCCCTGCTAGAGGGTACAACCTAAGAGGTCGTCAGGTAACCCACAACCTAGTCTCTGATGGAGGGTAGACCCTAAGAGTGTCAGAGGGTGACCCACTGCCCAGTCTCTGCCGGAGGGTAGACCCTAAGAGTGTCGGGTGACCCACTTTCTAGTCTATGCTAGAGGGTAGACCCGAAGAGTCTCGTCGAGTGACCCACAACCCAGTCTCTGCTGGAGGGTAGACCCTGAGAGCGTCGGGTGACCCACTTCCCAGTCTCTACTGGAGGGTAGACCCTAAGAGCTTCGACTGACCCACTGCCCAGTTTCTGCAGGAGGGTAGACCCTAAGAGCATCGGGTGACCCACTGTCCAGTCTCTGCTGGAGGGTAGACCCGAGAAGACGATTAGTAACCCACATCCCAGCACCGCTGGAGGAAAAAAGTCAGAACTGCTCTGGCCATATCCACTGGAGGGTACAACACTGGCCAACCAAACATAGAGTGGGTATCGCGCAAACACCCAACTCCAGAACAACTCACCCAAAAGAAGTTCAGCGCCTGCTCCATCACTGTGTGTCACTAGCACCGCTACCAGCCAATCCATTGAGAATGAAACCAGGGGGAGACCACTCAGCCCTGCTAGTCAAACAAACGAGCACAGAGCCAAGGGAAAAACTCCACCCTGCAAGTCAAACAAATGAGCACAGAGGGACCCTCTACGTCGCGAGAGGTCAAAGTACGTAAAGTAGATCATGGCACGCACATGGGGCCCACACGACCTGTGGCCCCATGCCAACCCAAACCAAGCACACAAACAGTGTCAAGTACAAACCAAACATACCTCCAAGCGCTCCCATGTACTCCTAGAGTATACCTCACTTTCAGCCCAAGGACTATCGTGCACACGGCACCCAACGTCAACGCAAATGCGTGATATAACATCTCCAACTTTCCGCCTCAACAACTGGGGCACGACCAACCACATCTATTCAAGCATTACTTCACTCACACGGGAGTGCACGTGATCACATGCCAAGGGTCCGCTATGAACACAGTATAAGAACCACCCCCAGGGCACCTTTACAACTCCGCATTTAATAATATCGCGTAAGATGCTCTGAGAAACCAAATGGATCGTACCATTGTAATCCTCGCAGAAAAACACGCGAGATCGACTACCTAATTGCCTCTAATGGATATCTGACAGATAAGTCGCCAACACCAGCTCAGGCCCGCACAGCGTCCCGTGATCCCGAGCCTCGGCCCCGAAAACAGTCGGGCACAACGCACTAATGCGATCCCCTTGGGAAAAACGTCAAAAGCACTACCCACTTGAGTGAAATGTATATCATGAGAAAAAGGTGCATTACGGTGCACCGTACATGAGCGGTTCTTCGTCGGACCCGCAATCCTGTCCTGAAACTCAAGAAACGGATCACACCATTACGATCCTCTCAAAAAAGAACACAAGATGGACTATTCAATTGTCCAAAACGGTCGTCCGGTGATAAAGATGGAAAGTCACCATTGACGCCCAAACATCCTTTATGGGCCCCGCACCATCATTCCGAATTAGATTAGGTGGATTGCACCATGGAAATCCCCTCTGAAAAACATCCAAAAATGACTGCTCGCACGCCCTGAACGAACGTCCGATAAAAATGTCGTGAAACGCTGCACGTAGCTCGAAAGACGGGTCGTGGGGCCCTCACCTCAACTTCGGCCTCAATGCCTGAAACCGCCCTAGAAAGCTTCGCCTCGGTTCCATGGTCCCAACGCCACTGATGGATCTTAAATCGGACATCGGACGCGTCCGCGCCGTCCAAAACAAGAATCTCGGGAAAAACGCTCGTCCACTTAAAGAAATGTCGCTCCTCCGTGGCCCCACTTTAAGGAATTAAAAATTCTGGAAACCACCTCAAAAAGTGCACCTCGATGATACAGCCCCACAGCCGCAGACGGCGTACAAATCGGACACCCGTAATGAGAATTAGGGGTGTCCGAAGGGGGCGGTGAGATCCCCTTAGGCTGGACAGGCCTGGACCGGTCGGTCCGCCCGACCAGGCCCGGCCCGCGGCCCAGCCGCATTGCCCGGCACCGGTTCACGGTCCGCCTGCAGACTGGCCACGAGGACCGGTCATCTCGCCCCGTGAAGACCCACCTGGCGCGAGTGTTTGCTTCCCCCGCGGGGTGGCGGCGTGTGACCCCGGTCTCCTGGGTCAACCGGCCGACACAGCCGGGCGGTCCTTCTGCTCCACGCCACGTGAGGATGCCGCAGCCAGAGCTCGACACCGTGTCGAAGAGCGCCACCTCTATGTAGAGAAGCCGCTGCCAACCGCCGTTGTCAAAGCCCCTGCCGCCGCCGCTGGAACTCGCTGGAAAAAGGGAAACCCGCCGGCAAAATCTGAAAACTCGCAAGGTTCGACGAGCTGTTGCGGCCTCCTCCGAACTCTTATTTCAATTCCGTAAATGGTGATATAAAGCTCATAAATTATACTACGCATAAATGGGTTTAGTTCGAAAATCCGACTGCAATTAGACGTATTTTTATGGGTTCAAATGATGTACGAGAATTAAAAACGAAACACGTATGATCCTACCTCGTGGGTGTTGCCCGGAGCTTCATGGAGGATCCGCCGGCCGCACTGCTGCGTTGCCGTAGTTTCCTCACCGGAGGGGAGGAGGATAGGGAGGGATGCCTCCTACTGCTATCCAGGTGTGGAAGAGGAAGAGGGAGGGGGTGAGTTAAGCGTTTAAATAGAAAACGCTTAACCACCCGCCCGTCGTCCCGAACCTGAACCCTCAGCAGGGTCGAGGTTAAGCCCCCCTTGGGTAAACACCACCTCCAGAGCACAACAACTGTCTCATAATTTCAATCCGATACCCCGTTCCAACGTTATAAAACTGAACACCCAAAACCACCAAATTACGAAAATGCCCCTGGGGCCATTTTTCACAGTAGCCCCACGCCCGCAAAACTTATACCCCTCCTAGGGTAAACAGCACGCTCCAAACTCAGTGGTGCCCTCGGTTTTCCAATATGAGCAACCATTTAAGAGATAATTGCATTTCAACATTAAACGAATAAAGTAATTAATTAATTTATATGTTTAACATTCTGAAAGCGAGAAAGGGGTCCAAACATCCTGCGCCGACAAGTTTTATGTCATTATTAGGGTAAACACCACATTCCAGACCCATCTGTACACTCGGATCTCTGATCAGGATCACCGTTTAGGAGTAATCCCATTTATTTTGTGTTTCAAGTGTGAACACACTTAAAATTTAATTCCGTCCATTCTGGGGCTCGTAATCGCACGCTGTCTGAAGGCGCTGCTCTAGAATATCATCAAGAATATTCCAAAGTCTTTCATAACAAAAACCAGGTTCGTACAAGATTAGATAGTAGCCTCAAACTAAGATGATGTCTTAGTTTCTAAAGCCTCATATATGGGTAAATCATTATTTTTAGATGTTACATATCACTAAAACAAAAATAGGTTTATCCAGTGCTTGGGAATTAACAGAACTAGCTGAAAGCTCTATTAAAGACCCCCTTTATTGGCATTAGAAAAACTATAGTTAAAGGGGGACCGTTATCAACCCTTTTTTATCTTTCACTTAGAAATGGTATATTTCATAAAAAATAATTTACTAATATATAAAATTACTTATATTGATATAAATATAATAAAAAATTAAATATGTTTTAGATAAGGAAAAATACGTATTTACACTTAATATATAAGATATTTAGTCAATGTGGAGTATAAAATAATTAAAAATATTATAAATTAATAATTTTTTAATATTTATATAGTAATAGTCATTCAATGATAGTTGGATGACATTAAAATTAAATAAATTAATTAAAGGTCTAAGATTAGTTGAACATAACAATGATCTTCAGACGTTCATAAATTTTTATCCGAGAGTCTATTTGGGCTCAACCACATATTAAATTGAAACCTGCAGTGACATCTATGCACTAGTGAATAGGTAAAACCCTTTTAACATTTTTCAAGGCTAAAAAGGCCCATAAGGTCTCCAAAACTGAGCTTTTAGTAAGGGTACCTAAATTTTTTAACATTTGATGGAATTACAGCCTCATTTAAGGAGTAATATTTTCCTATCTTCAATGGGAATTGAATTTATTCATAATGATTACATTCATTTTAATATTATGTTATGGAAATTTTATCATTTCTCACAATGTAATTTTATTTATAATTTAATATATGCATATTTTCATATATTTACTTATAATAAATCTCTTGTACAAATAAATATTTAAACATATTTAAATAATAATGTGTTTAAAAATATATATAATAAATATTTATTATTCATTTTATTTAAAATAAAAATTTATCCATTATACAAATGCACTAATACGTATATATATACTTATACAAGTAATGTTTCTATATAAACATGTATGTGTTAATAAAAAAATATTTATGTATATGTATATAATCATATATTTAAATAAATACATATTTAGAATATGTATTTAAAAAAATATCCAACCATATTTTTACATTATACAAATATATATAATGATTATATATACGTATATGTGTGTTTTAAGGATATATATTTAGATTATATTATAGTATATGTTAATGAATATAATATATAATATATTATTATAAATCTAAGTATATATATCACACACACATATATATTTTATAAATATATTTATAAATGAATATATTAATATATTAATAATATATATATATATATATATATATAAACAGAAATATCATTAAAAAGGAAACCAGACAACATGGTGTAGTAGTAAAGGTGATCCATCTTAAAAGGTGAGGTAGAGGGTTCGAAACTAGGAGTGCATGGAAGGATGGAAATTCAAAAAGAGATGTTAAAGCCATGGTACAGGGAAATGTGCTTCAATGGGGAGCTATTAAAGGGGTTGTGGAAGCATTGATAAAGGGTTCGAGCTGATTGAGGCCTAAAAAATATAATAATACCCCCTTTAATAGATATTTTTTTAACTGATAAAATAGACCATAATCAGAGCAAAAAAATTCCTTGTTAAATCCTACACTTTAACAGTGCTTGTGTAGATAACACTTTATAAGCACTGTTAAAGGCCCTTTACTAGCACTGTTAAAACACATATTTGTAGTGGTGAATTTGGATTTGGGTGAACATGACTCATGAAATACCGTATCTCTATTAATGTTTCACTATTAGAAATAAATTTTATCAACCCATGACTTATATGCTTTTACACCACTAGGATATCCCATAATGATACATTTAAGAGCTTGAGGGTCGGATTTATTAGTATTTACAAGGTCATAAATAGTGTAGTCGAACAATCTCAAATGTTTATAAGAGGATGGTTAGTTATACCGATGTTCTTATATGGTTTTAATCTTATTATTATAGTATTCGAACCTATTTGTGAGGTAAAATAATGTAGTGGTAGCCTCTTCCCAGATATATTTAGGGATACTTGAACATAAAAGCGTTATTCAGACTCTCTCTAAAATGGATCTATTTATTATTTATGTAAGACCATTCTATTGGGGGTTTCCCTAATAGTTTAGTGTCTAATAACACCCTCAGATTAAAAAAATGAATAAATTCAACAGACATGTATTCTAATACATTATCTATTATCTTTTTACTAATCTTATTTCCAATCATATTTTCAACTAGGATTTTATTGGTTTCAAAGATCTGAAAAAATAATATTTATTTTTAAGTATTTAAATCCACACCTTTCTTGAGAATTCAACTATGAAGGAAACAAAATAGTTCCTTACACAATGGGAGGTTGTCCTTGCTAGTCTTCATAGGCCAGAATGTATTTATTATAAGGGGTTGGTGGGTTTGAATTTTGACTTATTAAAGGTAACTATCTTAGCCTTCTCCATTACATAATATTTAAAAGGGGGAGATTTCTTGGTGTAATTTCATTCAACAACCCTTGTTTTTTATGTTATTCGAGACACTGATAGCATGCATTCTCCAATATCATATGTCATAATAGGGAATTATTAGTATTAGTAGTATGAACACTACCCAACTTCTTTGAATGAGTATTACCATTCAATATATACAACCCATCAATGACATAAACCTTTATGATAGTTATAGATCCTTTGGATACCATTAGGATACTTGATTTAGACCTAATGTTATACCCATTTTGATCCAAAATTCCTAATGAAATCAGGTTCCTATAGAGGATGGTAACCCACCTAATGTCAATAAAATTGATGAGGGAGTGGTAATATTGTTCTATTAAAATAGAACCACTTTCCAATAATTCATTACTCTTATTATTTATTAAAATAACATCTCCTTCTACTCTATATATCAAATCTATTAATGACTCTCTAAAAGTTCACATATGGGATGAGAAGACTGAGTCTAGGACCCACACATGGTTGAGGGAATGGCTATATACATTCAACAGGTCAATTTTTTCATAACCAAAATCCAAAAAAGGTACTATTGATTGAATTTTTTGGTCTCATGTTCTTATTTAATATTATTACACTCTATCATAGTGTGCCTATGATTTCTATTGTGGAAGAAAATGAATTTTAATTCCTTATAATTAGACCATGGATTGTGTCTTTAACTATTTTTTTAATTTATCCTTACTAAACTCTTTTTTTACCCTTATAATGTGGTCTACCTCCTGATAAAATACTCTCCTCCTCACCTTTAACTCTACTTCTAAAATGTAGTTCCTTAGAGAGAAGGGAAAACATAACCTCTTATAGGGTTAAAAAGTCACATACATACATCATAGTATCTAAAAACGTAATGTAGGCATTATCTAAATAAATTAAAAATATAATTCTTTGATCTTTATCTTCAACATTCACATTTATGTTGGATGCATCTAACATCACTTTATTGAATTCAACTAAATGAGCTTTATCAAAAAAATCAAGTTTGATTTTAAATGTAAAAATCTTGTTCTTATTATATATCCTTCCATATAGATAATTTTTCATGTATAATTTCTCTAACATAAGACATATAACAACAATAGTAGTTTCAAAAGAAAATTCTCAAAGGAATTTACCACTTAAAGAAAGATGTAGAGAACTTTGTGCCTTAATATGAACATTATGTGATACATCTTCATAAAGAGTATTTGTATATCAAGTTTTAGAAATAGTTACAATAGGATTATTAGGGATTAAATTAATCATTAATGAATAATAAATTCTCTCATCTTAATCTAATAAAATATTAATCAATTTTCAGCATATAATGTTTTGATATCAAACTCAGTTGATGTCATGTTTACCCAAAATATCGAATACTAATTTATTGCCGACAATGATAAGTGCGCACCCCGAAGAACTGACCAAGATCAATGAGTATGCAAGAGTTTACAATTAGGTTACTTTATTTGAAAATAAATTGAGACTATATTAACTCAAATTTCAAATATAAGATTTCAAAGTGAGAATAAATATGTTATTGAATAGAGGAGTTAAATAAAAAACCAAATTGAAATAACAAATAGATTTAAAAACAAAATAGGACCAATGAGTCTCCAATACCAATTTGTTGGGGGAAAGGTGAACTAGCTAGGGTAGATTGCACAATCCTAAATATGATTGGATTTGTTATTTATTAAAATGTTCAAATTGAATAGAAATAGATCATTCAAGATGAAATAAATTAAGAAAAAATTTACAATCGACACAGAGATTTAATGTGATTCGGTCCAGTTTGGACCTACATGAATGATAAGAACCCAAACACCCACACACACATTTTATTAAATCATAATGAAGAACAACTAGGAAACAAACATGATTGAAGAAACAATGAATTAAACATAAAATATAAAAATATAAAAAATTTGATTCATGAATGTAAAACTTGTATTTTTAAATGCATAGTTCTAGAATTCCTAATATCTTCTAGATATCGATTAAAAACTATAGTGGGTCTTTGTGCTCATAGAGGTACTCACCTAGAGTAGAAGTTTGAAATTAGATTTTCATCAATCAGGAACTCATCAACACATATTCAACGTTGAAGGATGAAATTATCATAACTACACCAGAAGAAATACACTAGCAGGGTACACAAGAGGATGGAAGTCATGAAGATTCACAATTGAGGAAAACAAACTAACTAAAGCTAGGATTCCCAGGACTGGTGGATAACCAAACCAAAAGGTTAAAATGGTACAATTGAGGTGAAAATATGGGATATAGGGGGGAGAAATTTTCTCTGACACCATATGATCTTAGAATCTACACAACCTACTAGAAGTCACCACATATCCATGTAGAAAATGAAAATAAAATAACACACTTGATAACATAGGGCATATTGATGACATGGATCATATTGGAGGAAAAATGATCAATATCTAGGGAAAAAATGTAGTGTATTTAGATGTTGTAAATGTAAAAGTCAACATTCCATAGAAAACATAGTATGGTTGTTCTAAATCCTTAGAATAAGAGACTGTGAATAGATTAATCATCCAAGTGCACATAACGGGTCCGGAATTAAATTTATCATATAAAATATAATCAAAAAAATTTAGGAATGAATATAAAAATATTTAATGGAATAATGAATTAAATTAATTTAAATATGGAAACAAATTAATTATCTTAATTTCACATCATTAAGGAATAAATAGGTCAGTTAGGAGATAATTATTACGTTGCAACAAAATATTTTGAGAATTTCAAACAAACATGAAGCATAAAAATACAAAGAAATAAATTGATTTGATGGATTTAACGTGTAAAGACCATATAATGAAGAGGATAAAAAAACCATGGGAAATTTCTTAAATATTCACTATGAATTATAGAGTAAAAATTACAAGTAATAATTGAACCTCAATTATAATTAGAACATAAAAAAACTTATGTGATAAACAACACCATGATATGCCTCCTTCACCTCTATAATAATAATATCATGGTTTGATTCCACCCTTTGAAGACCAAAATCAATAATGTAGCATCATTAAAACACCTAAAATAAGTCATTGTGATACCCAATTATCACTGCTTGCTGCTTCCCCATTATCAAAAATAGCTTCCTTCCATATATCGGCAGAAGAATATTTTCTCCCATATCTCAACTTTTATTTAATTACCATGTTGGTTATGTTATAGGTGTGTGAATAATCCAGAATATATCATGTTTTGGGTTCAAAATTGAAAAAAATTAAAAAAAAATATCACCATTTTAGAACAATAAGCTTCTAAATCCACATGACTCATTGAAAATTTAAAACATTATCATTAAATTTGAAAAATCCTAGACTAAACCACATTATATCTCCCATAATCCCATTAATTAATGAAATATCATCCATCAAACTCATTTGGGAATTAAACCAATTAGAATCAAAACAATTGTCACCATCCTAAAAAATACGACATCAACCTTTTTCACCATTCATATAAACATGATAGATCTCCTTGAAAAAAAAATACAAATGTCGAAGTCTTATACATTTATGTTTCAAAACAACCATCTTGAACAAAACTAGAACCGATATTTGGATCTCCCATAATAGCAATTTCCACATAATCAATAGTACTTGTTGAAATTAATTTCTCCATCTGATTAACATCCTCGGAGTAGTATATAACTCTCAGCGAATCACCTCAATCATTGATTTTACATCCGTATTCACTAGTGACATTATTTGAAATAAAAATTAGGTATAATACCTAAATAATATAACCTGACATTCCTCATATTCTAAACATTCTTCATCCTAGTCAATGGTATTAAACTCATGTACGATTTTCTATGACACAAATATAATGAAGTCCAATTTTCAACTACATTTTTAACTTCATCACACACCTTTACATTCATCCTATAAAGTATTTCACCCATTATTACTCATGTATATAAAATATATCCTCTAGATGAAGTCAATATTTAATTTCTAAATGATCTTCTAAATCCATTATTATCAAGAGTACAAGTAGATAAAAAATTGTGGAATATAACTAGCACATGACACAAATCCTTCTGTATCAGCATACAACATTCATTTGTAGTGGTAAAAATATCACTAAATCAATGAAACCAGAAGAATATCCATTTCACATATTTAATATAAACATGTCGTCTTCACCATATGATGAAAATAATTCACACTTTTGTTTAATATGTTTCAATGTTATTGAATAAATAACCTATTCATTGCATAGTTCCTACTTGTGACAATCAATTCCAACTGAATGTAAATCACCATCAATCTATATTATACTTACACTAGTGTCCTCAAATTCAGGGTCATGTATCATCTTTTCTTCCATAATATTTTTAAAAGAATATTTTTTTCTCTACACATGATTCTCCTCATCAAAAAATAAGCATTTTACCTTTCTAAATATCTTCATCCAACCTCTCAGATTATCATGTCAATATTTCATAGCTAAAATACCAATATTATCCATAGAATCACCATCATTTGTCATTTTTCAAATCTCATTCATCAAAGATGATTTAATAACATCATAAAAATTGACATTTTCATTAAAAAAAAAGAAATTAGGTGGTGATATTATTATATGAATCAAGTAACAAACTAAAATGAAGAAAATATTTGGTCATTTTATTTTATTTCAATGAGTTAAATATTACCTTTATCATTGATCTTAGCCAAAAATAAAGAAAGATATATCATAATTTTAGTGAACTCATCCATATAGTTACCTAAATCTACATTCAATGAAATTATCTAATGATACAGTCATAGTTTTAGATATAAATGATTTGGGAGAGATTTCAATTTATACCCACATTCAAAATTTTCCTAGATCTGTTCTATCATATATCATATTCGTCACCTCCTGTTGTGTTTTTTCTCCAAAATACATCTAGATTATTCTTATTTATAACACTCTTGAATCCTTCTAATAACCAATGATCATCATCTAGATTATTCTTATTATTATATGATGCAGGATGGTTTTTTAAGAAAGGTAGAAATATAAAATAAAATATATATATATTCATGTTAAATTTATGTGATTATCATGGAAAAAGAAAATAAAGACATCACCATTCCATGGTAATTTTCCTATGGGTGTTTTTGTGACCATATTAGAAATATGGTCCACCTATGAGAAATGGTGAGTTGAGTGGAATCATAGGTTATCCCATTGAATTTCATAGATTCATTTAGAGCTTGATAGGTTTTAAATGTATTTATATATATAAAAATTTGAGTAGATAATAAGGATTTTTTTATTCAAATACCATCTGGAATAAATTATTGGGTCTTTAGGGAATTAAATATTAGGTTTAAATGAAAAAAACAATCCACCCAGATTTTTGATGACTCAGGAAGATGGAGATCCTATTAATATTTCTTTTAATATTAAATGTGAAATAATATTCTAGAATAAATGAAAATTATATTCATGATATTATTGGGATTATATATTTATATGTGTACCAAATAAGAATTTATTGAGAATAATGAGAACTAACATACATTGTATGAGATATTTCTTAGAGCCCAATACATAACAGTATTTAGAGAAAATAATGAGATGAAACTAGGATACATTTTTCTATTGTGAATAAAAGTATTTAGGAAAATTAAGAAGAACCAGATCACTAAAGATCTGGTGTGTGTTTTGAGACCAAAAAAATTGTGAGAAGCTATTAAATATAAAGAATAATAATTACATGTGTAGGATTGTGGATTTATTCTTCTCATGAAAGGATATCTATTTCACAAGTGAAATAAAAGAATCTATGAGTATAAAAAATATTTTTTTGATTGGATTAATGTTGAGGAATAATCTTATAACTGGGGTGTGTAACAAGTTATTGGAGGCTTAAGAATGTAGATTCTAACCAATCACTAGCGAATTGATATTGGTGTGAGTAAAAAGTTATTAAATAATGGAAACTTCGGTGTCTATATACTTGTATCTAATATGCATAAGAAGAAGTAAATTTTTATGTCGAACCTTGTAAATTTTATGTTTTTCTCTCTCTTATTATAATATAAAATTAGTTGATGTTGTTAGATGTTATTGAGAGGATTGAGAAATCTAATACTTTCAAGAGGATGAATTTAGAAGAAAAATAATTTGTAAAATTAATACACTAATTCACCCCCACAATCTTATAGTTGTCATATGACATAAGGAACTTCAAATAATCCACACAAAAAAATAATATACTTGATAAGAATATTTAGGGAAAGAAAAGTTGTTGGTGTATGAGTTGAAGTGGGAAATAAAAGCAAAGAAGACCGGAGAGGGAGTTTTTTAGGAACCTATAGAATTACCATAAAAATGGAGACTGATCATAGAATACATTTGAAATATGGGGGGTTTCCATCCATCATCCGACCTTATAAACATTCTTCTTTCATGAATATTGATACTGATAAATATGTTGAAAATAGTTTTAAATAGGGTTTCATCAAACATAGAAACAACCCATATTATAGAACAATAAATTGAAAAAAGAAGATAAAATGGGATGGAGAATGTGTACGGATTACCATGTCATAAATAGTTTTTAAATTCTAGATAGATACCTAAATATATTAATAAATTAGATGATGGATGAGTTACATTGAGAAAAATACATCATAATGATGGATTTAAAATTAGGTTTCCACCACGTATAGATGAAAGATGAATAATTTTTTAATACTAAATTCATACCCCATGAGGGGTATTTCAAATACATTTTTAATCCTTCTAGATTATTTAATTAACCTATAGATTTTTATGCTATTATGAATGCGTAATTTTTGGGATTCGAAATGGAAAAGTGTTTTGGTGTTATCCGATGATATAAGGGTGTACAGTAAGGGCTATAATGAACTCCTAGAGATGGTTTGATTAGTTCTAAAAATAATTGTAAAAAGTTTACTATTTTTAAACAAATAAAAGGTATTATTTTGTAAAGAGGTCCAGAAATCATTTAGGGTATATAATTTCAGGTTAATTAGTTGTGATGATTCCCAAAAAAATATAAGCGCCTAAATTATAGTGTGATCTGTGGAATCTAAAGTAATTTATATAGTATTAGTGATAATTTTCTACATTAAAAGTTTATCACGGATTATGGAATGTTTTCAAAACCCCTAATGGTCATGAATAAGAAGTATACATTTAAATAGACACATGAAACCCAAGAAGCATTTGATAGACTTAAGTTAAACCTGACCAATGCCCCTAATTTATGCATTTAATATTTTTATAAGGGATTTTTAGTGGAATATGATGCCTAAAATTTAGATTTTGGATCTCTATTAACATATAAAGAGAGGAATATTTCCACTTTTAGTAAGGTGTTATCTGAAACCAACTTGGAAAATTAGTATATGAAATGAAGTTTATTGTTTCAACGCTAGAAATCTAGAACTGGAAATAATCTTGGATGGGAAGGTAGTTTAAGGTATAAACATATCGTTATATCATTATAAATTATCTTATTCAAAATTTAGATTCAATTGATCATTAGTTCTGGTAGTTAATTTTTTTCAGATAGGATTTTTTAGTGACATACAATCCATGGAAATTGAATAGTGGCATCAGTGTTCCATAAAGGGTGGCATAGGGAGTAGATTATATGTACTTATCAATTTTAGAACCCAATTAGGAGGATCAAGTTGACTTGAAAGAAGATTTAATATAATTTTTTCATCTAAATGTAATTATAGAAGTGTTAAAATGCCGTTGTGAGAGAAATAGATGATATTCTTTCTAAAATGGATAGGCATTCTATAAGAAGCGATTGGTATTTCCAAAAGAGTCTAATTTAATTCCAATTGTATTACAAAATATTTTATACTAGTTTTCACTAAAACATGAATGAATTTGGGCCAACTATTTTTTTTCCATACTGCACACCAAACCACAACTCCAACTAGAAATTATATAAATGCTAACTCACTATAGCATAGATGAATATAAATATTCAAAGGGAACTACATGAGTAAATTTTTTTTAACATTGAACTATAGTAGCTTGGAATTTGGTGCTAGGGGTATTATGGATCCATGGACTTCCTTCCACTAGTTATTATAGCGTAATGGACTTAATATTTAATTGGTGGCGCTATTTCACTGTATACATTATGAACTCATAATAAGCTATAGATTTATTATAATATTGTATATAGTAATTCATGCTCACTATTTTATTGAAGTGATTATACCTCTCCATGGGTGTATGTATTTATTCCTAAACCCCATAATTTTTTGGGTCTTGTGTTCTTGTTCTTATTCTTCATTATATAATTTCCTCTTATTTTCTCTCATTCTTGAGATTTTTCATCATTTTTGTACCATCATTTCCATAAAAACTGGTATCAAAGGTTGATTTTGGAAGACTATGTATGTATTTATCAAATTGAACAATGGATATAGAAGAAGGGAAGGTAAATATCAATCTCTTTGAAGAAAATGACTTTATTACTAGAGTAAATAAATCAAAGACTATCTTTATCAGAAAACAAATCTCACTTACCGCTTCAGGGAAAGAAACCAATGGACATGGAGAGGACGGAGTGGGAGCTACAAGATCTATATGTTCTGAAATTTGGGATACATTTTTTGTTCAGAAAGTGTTTTTCAATATTATAGAGGAGAATATAATGGCTATATTGGTGAAAGATCTTGTGAATATATATAATAATCCTTCTAAATTGAAAAAAAGTGTACATTCAATATTAATATTATTAATTGGATTATTTTATTTCATCATTTCAATGAATTAAACCCCTTCAGATTTTATTTTTCATTAGTTTAAATTAAACTCGAAGATGAGGTATGTGATCTTGTTTTATTGTATTCGCTACCTGACAGTTGGGAGGCCACTATAACCATCATGAGTAGGTATTTAGGGAATACAAATTTTGTTCTAAAATATTTTTGAGACCTAATCCTCAATGAGTATATTCATAGAAAATAATTTGGTAGATCTTGTGGTTCTACTCTAAACATAGAAGGAAGAATAAGGTACATGAAATGAGATAATCTCCGAGGATGATCAAAACCAAGAGTAAATAGGTGAGATAAGGAAAAGTGGCTTGGACATACCTGCTGTATTTTCGAGAAGAAAGGTTATGTCAACAAAGAGTTCATAGAAAAAAATAAGGATCTTGAAAACAATATAGAAAACACGGTAGCTGACGGAACCCATTATTTGTTACTACTGATCATGTATAGCCATATAGAGACATGGATTTAAAACTAAGGGGAATATTTTCATTACAATTCATAGATGAGTTTCCATAAAAATTGACATTATGTAAATTTTATCAAGGTACATCATATTGATTACGAATCCTTAAAAATTATAGGGAAGGGAGATGTATGGAATAGAACCAACTGGGGAAGATTACTAGTTTTGGATAAAGTAAGGTAGATATGTGGATTGAGAAGAAATCATATTTATTTCAAGTAGCTTGTTGATGTGGGTTTTATTACAAAATTCACTGGTGGTTTATGGAATATTACTAAGTGTGTAAAGTCATAACATGGAAAGTAAATAATGGAACCATAAACAATATGGTATATAATTTCAAGGACATTCTTGCAATAACAAATTCTGTGGGGCATTCACAATTATGGCACTTCAAGATTAGACACATTAGTGAGAATATGATGATGGTTATCATAATGAAAGGAATGATAACAAATCAAAAGTTAGTGGAATTTGGATTTTGTGAAAACTATATATTTGAAAAGTGTAAGATGGTATCCTTTGTAAAGGAGGATAAAACCCCAAAGGCCTAGAAGCTGGAGTAAGGGTACACTAATCGGAGAAGACGCTACCGATTTCACCATAATAGAATGGTGTAGCTAAAAGTGTTAACATGATAATAAATGAATGTTCTTGGAGTATTAGGCTACACTTGAGGTTACCCAAGAGTTTCCAGGAAGAGGAAATGAACATGGTAGTTTATATCATAAATAGGAGTCCATCTATTCTAATGGGAAAACGTATAACAAAGGAGATCTGGTTAGTAAAGGAGTTAACACTCTCTCATTTACAATTCGTTGGCAGCTTGGAATATGTGCATATAAATGCTAATGTAGGGTAAGACATGATTCTATGTCTAGATATCAGTTCTAAATTAACAACATTTTTACGAGTTTGTTTATCTCTTATCTAATGATAAGAAAAATATAAAATTCATAATCCATATCATAATACTTAATGAAGTGTTCATGCAATTAGGCCATCATGCAGTTGAAGATTATTGTGGGAATAAATAATTAGAGTGCTATGAGAAATTATATCTAGAGGGTGTACCTCAGTAGGTGACACCAAAACCACTGGAGTCTAATCCTCAAGTAGATTTAATGATATCAAAAAGAGTGATGAGACCTATGTCGAGGCATTCATCATTATTTATTTATTTTTTATTGACTAATGGTGGATAAACATAATCTCTTGAAGAGGAAATCTAATTGAAGGATTGAAACAAGTGGGAGATTGTTATTAAGGAGCGTATTTCTTCGATGCATGATAACAATACATAAGATCTGAATCATTTTCCAAAAATAAAGAAATAATTTGAGAATAAATGGTTATAGAGAATCACGGAGGAACTTGATGTTAAGAGGAGGTACAAGTTAAGGCTGGTGGTGAAAGGTTTTCAACAGAAGGAATGTGTGGACTTTACTGAAATGTCATCACCTATAATGAAGCTCATCACCATCTGGGTTATTCTTAGTACTCACTAAAATAGAACATGTAATTTTAAGAGATAATATTTATTAGTGTTAAAAAAATTAGTGGAAAAGTGGGTTCCTTGATCCTTTATTGGTAAAAGTACTGATAAATTCACACCCATGTCAGTATTTGTTTAGCACTGATAAAAGTCACATTTTAGCGTTAGTAAAGGGAAGACTATATTAGTTACATTTTATTGATTATAAAAGGTATATTTCATAAAAAATAATTAAATATATTTATATATTAATATATGAATATATTTATTCTAATATAAATATAATATATTTTTTAAAATATGATTTATATAAAACTAAATATATATCTACACTTAATATATAATATATTTAAAGAAAATGGATTACAAAATAATGAATAGAATAATATTAATTCATAATTTTATAATTATTACTAAGTAATTATCATTAAAAATAATTGGAAGAAATATAAATGCATTAAATTAATGATCAATCTAAGAAAAGTCGAAAACATTACTTGAACTTCAAACCACAATAACTTCTAATCAGAGTGTCTGTTTAGGATCAATCACATATAGAATAATATCTCGGGGAAAAATATATGATATGGTGACCTTGTTTGAACTATAAAACATTCTTTTCTGATTAAAAATGGCCCAAGAGTCTGCCAAAACTGAGATTTTTGTCTCGATGCTTTAATTTTTGAACATTCGATGGAATTTCAGTCTCTTTTGATGAGGAAATTTTTTATTTTCCTAAGGGATACTATATTTATTATCTGGTATCATAGTCGTGTGGATATTATAGTGTATAAATTTTTTAAATTTTCATATTTTAGTGTTATTTATAATTAAATATATACATATTTGAATACATTTACATATAATAAATCAAATTTTACAAATATATATTTAAACATTTTTAAATAAAAAAGAATTTCTAAATAAATAACGTATATGGAAATAATTTTTTATTTTAATAAAATAAACAATTACCATTTTATATTCCTTAAAAAATTCATTAATATATATATATACAAGTAATGTTTTTATAAAAATATATATGTGTCAATAAAAATATATATTTATGTGTATATTATAATATATGTAAATAAATACATATATTTAAATATTTTTGTGTGTATGTGTGGAATATAAATGTGTATGTGTGTGTGAGAATATGTGCATGTATGTGTGTATCTATGTGGTTGTATCAATATTATGTAAATATAGCATATATAAATGTATTTTTATAAATATATAATTATTATTTAATATATTATATAATCATATTCACAATAAATAACTATAAATACATTACAAAAAATATATATCTAAAGATCAAATTTTATTTAAATATGAATAAACTTTATATGAAAATATTAAATATAAAGGCATATTAAAAGAATTTATTTAATAATAACTACATAAATGTATATAATTATAAGAATAAATATTGACATAAAAATAAATTATGCGTATATATTTTCATAGATATATAATAAAATGTCATAAAAATCATGATGGTGTAGGGGTAAAGGTGTTAGGCCATAAAGGAAGAGGTCATGGGTTCAATTAAATACTTCAACAAAGATGAATGGTGTGAAAAGTATTGATAAAGGGGGTGGAAAGTGATGATAATGAAGGTGGGATTGAGTAAAGATGTGGGCTGGGAACATGGGGGATGGGGGTATGTAGTATTTATAAAGGGGGTTGGATCATTGATGAAATGATGACTGGGTTCAATGTGAAAAATTTAAAAATATTTAATGAATTTTACCAATGCTAAAAAAAGGTACTGATTATGGTGGAATTTGTTTGTTCTTTTGTTAATATAGATAAATTTCATAGGATTTCAAGGGAACGTATTCTTTCAGTGCTTTTTAGCAGTCAAAAGGCCCATTTATAGTGATTTTAAATGTTTTGTATGTAGTAGTGATTATTGTATCCATTGATTAGAATCTTGTGAATCTTGTTGTAAAGACCTCATTCCTTCATAAAGATCTATTGGAAGAAATATATATACGGTATCCATAGGGATATGTTGAGTCAGGAAAGGAAGACCTAGTGTGCAAACTCCATAAGAGCTTACATGCGTTAATGTAGAAAATCAAGCAGTGGAACAAGATGTTTAACTCATTCATAAGAAAAAATGAATACAAATGATGTGGAATGGATCAATGCTTTTATAACTGAGAGTATGTTTTTACATTCTTTGATGAAAATTTTTGAAAACATAACCAACTTGAATAGAAAATCCTAACTTTCTTTAATAGTGGAGAAATTATCCCTGAGCTTCTATATTTCAAGTAATCAATGAATCAGGATCTATAACCTTCCATTATGCTAATGATAGATGATGTGCAAAAAAAATTCAATATTTAAGTGGACTAATATTTAACAATACATTCCAAATATCATCGATGCACTATTTAATTTAAAAATACTAAACATATATGATAAATACTATGAAATATGACAAATATGTATGTTACAAATTATGAAAGAGGATAGTTTTTCTATATAGGATAATCTAGTTGTTGAGAATAAAGTTTCAAATAAAGTAGATTTAATCTCCATATTATTTATAAAATTCATATATAATATTATTCGTATTTCAAACATAGTATTTATAATATCCCAACCCAGGGGCCACTAACTGGTTCCCCAAGACGGTTCTCCACATGACCTATAGATTGCATCCCCGTACACCATAGGATTCTAACTATTAGTGAGGAGTTGAAGGAACACATGGGTAGAATCTACCCTCTTTATTAGGGTAAGATAGAACAGATAAAATATGAACTAGTAAAAATAACATGAATGAAAAAAGTTCTTTACAAAATTGATTTCCCAAACCAAGGTATATCCCATAACTAAATGGTAACTATGCCATGTCATGTCATATAGTTCCAATTATAAAGGTAAACCAAAAATAAAGACATGTTGAGGAATCCCCAAAATGGGTCCCAACATCACGTCTCGTCCCCTCATCCATGCACCTCCTTAATCCCCAAATCAACCCTCAAACATAGGGATCTTCCCCTCTCCTAACTGGAAACCATAAAATCTGCTCGGGTTCCCAATGGCATCCTCTGAAGAGTGTGAGTACAACTCAGTAGGCCACTATCTATGGTATCTAAAAAATATCTGGTCCAATATAGTGTAGTTATAAGTAAATAAAATAATGGAATCAAAAAAATAAAATATTTTACATAATTTTTCATTTATTAGATCAATTACATTCATTCTATATTCCATGTTTTACCCATTTTTCATCAAAACTTCTTCATCCCATGTCATTCATCTAAACCATGTGTCAAAATGGTCATAGGTCAACAAACATGGAGCCTCAGTCAATGAATCTAACTGGTATTTGGTATGTTGTGTCTGTCCATCCCAACCATTATAAGGAGTGTTGTGTCCATACTGTTGGATTCATGAGAATCATTCTATTCCCCAAAACAAATATTGTACATAGGGGTTCCTGGAGAATCATTCTCTCTCACCCATGGGATAGGAGCATCATTCCAACATCTCGATACCATTTATCATATTTACATAGGCTCTTCATCAATAACCATTTTATTATAGAAAACCACAAGGGTGCATCACTTCCATTTAATTGTATTTGCATCCATTTACACACCATAATTTACTTAACTATCCTAGTTAAAAAAATATGCCATCATTCTTTATTACTAGGTTAATCACAATAAAAATTTGTTTAATATAATAAATACATAAATTTATATTTCAATGCCCTAATATTTCATGTTCAAGGAAGTGGTCCACCCCATTGGTGTCTATAGTCCTGGTTTTTTCATCCTCATCGGATCACAAGGGGATCAAGAGGGGTTCAATTCATCATTTAATTAACCCAACATCCATTTCCTACCAAGTAAACTAAATGTAAAACCAAAATTTTCTAATATAAAAATACTTACACAATCAATAGTGCATAAATACTATGTGATATAACATTTAGACCACCTACTGTAGGTTTGTAGATGAATGCTCGCTTAACCATATCCTTTATCCAAACTCAAACAACCTTCAAAACCCAAACCATGAAGCTATTAGGTAAAAATTAAGTATTCAGATCGATAATAACAACCACACAAGGACTTTTCCATAAAATTAAGGAAATCAGAGGGTTAGACTCACCTAGCTCATCAATTCACACCCAACTATGCTCTGAACAACTCAAAATCGAAGGAGAATGATCCCTATGAAATTTGGTATGAATGATTTCAGGAACTAGGTTTCTAAAAGGAAAATGTTGGATAAATCAAGGTTATAAACCTTAAATATGAAGGGGAAATATAAATTCCTCCCTCTTTAATGAGGTGCATGGTTTGACCACATGGTTTTCCAAACCATGCACCAACCGTGTATTACCCTTTATCTAAGAGGGTCCTGGGACACAAAATATCCTAGAATCCTATAAAATTTGAAAAACCATGTTATGTACATTTGAAATGTATCTTTCGAATTTCTCATGGTTTTCTGGATCCCCCTTTCATGGTTTGTCAATTGTTCACCCTTCCCTTATAGGAAGCACAATTAAGGTGCACAGTTACTACTAAATGTGCGCTAACCATGAGATATACCATGTATAGCCACTTTTCTTCCATTTTTATGTCATCAACCCTCCAAGACACCCCCTATAATCATCATACTCTTGGGAAAATTCATTATCAAAAAAAGTAAATAGTTTAACAAAAACATAAATGGAGCATACCTCATTACATGTTTGGTATTTTACAACCTTTCTGCCATATAAAAGGTCATCCTTGAGCTTCACTCCCAGACATTACTGAGTCTCCAAAATAAAAAATATCAAGAAATTGGGAATGTATGTTTATCTCCCTCTCCCAGTTATCCTCTTAAATGTTACCATGCTTCCAAAAAACTCAAACAAACAACACAATCTTACCTTGCAATATTTTCTCACTATGATCCACAATATAAACTAGATGCATCTCAAAGTACGCATCGACTTCAAGCTCTACATCCTAAAAACGGATCACATGATAAGGTATAGTTTAATACTTCTAATGTCATGACACGTGAAAAACATCATGCGTGACATTAAACTATTGTGGAAGATCCAATCGGTACGTCGTAGGGTTGATCCTCTCTACTGTCTCAAACAACCCCACATATATGTGCACCAACTTGACATGTTTCTAGATTTGATGGTGACCCAACCATTATGAAACCTGGAGGAACACATAATCACCCACTGTATGTTCAAATGGTCGATGATAATGATTAGCATATGAATTTTTCCTACTCTGATCTGTTGAGATATGTTTCTGAAGAAAATAAACATTCCCCGATGTCTCATGCAAGAGGCATCACCTCAAAAAATCTTATTCCCTAGCCTCTATCCAACACAAAGGAGAACTACACGACATACCATAGAGTGCCTCCAATTTTTCCATATGAATATTCATCAAATAAATTTTGTTATAGGATAATTCAACAAGAAATAAATCATTTTCCAAAGCCCATCCAAAATCTACTACACATGCCCTCAACATGTCCTCTAGCACTTTTATAGTATGTTTAGATTGATTTTCTATCTGTGGGTGAAAATATATACTCAATAGAACCTAGGTACCAAGTTCCTTCTTAAAAAATATCTAGAATCATGACGAAAAATTTGGAGCATGATCTAAAAAAACTCTCCAAGGTACCTCGTACAAATGTAATGTCTCCCAAACATATAAGTCACCCATCTATTCCATGGTAAAAGTCTCTAAAATTGTTAAGAAGTGTGACACCATTGTCAATTGATCAATAATTACCCATATCACATCATTCTTCCATGGTGTACTTGTAATACCTACCGTGAATTATATAGTGACATTATTCCACTTCTATTATGGAATGGGAAATGGGTGTTTCATACCACCCAGCCGCTGATACTCGGCCTTTGCCTACATGAAGTCGTAAAACCATGCCACGAAACCTGAATCATCTTTCTTCAACCTGATCCACTAATACTATCTATGAAGATCACAATAATGTTTTGTCAAACTATGATGAATATTCCACATTGGTCCATGGAACTTATGCATCATCTTCTCTCGCACACATTTTGGATCAAAAAAATGTCCTTGAACATAAACAACATCATCCTCCCAAAAAATCCAATCATAATGTGTCTCCCAACCTTAAAGGTAAGTACAAGAAATACAATCTCGTAAATTGCCTATGAAAATTAAGGGAATACCCTCTAATCACCCCCCCCCCCCCGATCATCAAACTGGCCAAAATTATGAAGGCATACATCCACACACCCAATGACGTCCAGGTAGGCCAGGTGATCGTCCACTTTTCCCCCCACCCGCAACTTGTGAGACACATTATTGTTGGAATTACGAATGCCTCGACACTTATTGTGACATATCTAATCACTCATGGGGGTCTCTAAGATCTAGAAGGTAATTTTGGAGGAGCACGGAATCTGTTTCAGTTTCCATAATGTGTAATTAATTTTGGATGCATAAGGTGAGGCTAATAAACATTTCCAAGGCATCTTCCTTGAGAGAAATGTCCTATCGCATCCAAACCAATAAACGCAAGAAAAGAGATCCATTTCCATCCCAAACACCCCCCAAACAAACAAACATAGCTCCCAAGGTACAAGAAACATCAGTTTTATGTTGCAAACCTCAATCCATGGGGTTCCAGAAAACCCATCTACCCTTAATATTTCACTAAAGGGAGGTGTTGTTAGAGACTGTGGTTTAAAATGGAGATGAGAAGGAGCCTCACTCATGTTTATGATTATTATTACCATGTAAATGAGTTGTTTTCCAATCCAAGTGAAAATAAATATGGTTTTTAGGGAAACCTCCTCATGGTGAACCATATTCCTCTCTTGCTAGAGGCTCCTACAACCTGTTTTTAGGACCACTGTACAAGCAAGGCTCTCTGAACCGGCATCTCTAAAGTTGTAGTACCAATGATTTTGATTTCTAATATCATCCATGTTGGGGTTTGAGAATTTTGTGAACTCCATAAATAAATATCACACCTCTCAATCACAATCAATTTCAAAAAACATAGGTGGGTGTATATTTCCTCATGATGAGATTTGTATCATAAGCAATCAGATATTGTATAAATCATGTAACGTCTGATGTTATCATCTGTTAGCAATGCCCATTTCATAAATTCCAGGTGACAAAATTAAACCTAGTGGGGATGCTTTTAGTACAATCAGTCTCATTCTACCCATCTGCATGAAACATCGTGTCATTGATCCTTTGAAAACCTTTACACATGAAGTGACCTGAGGAGGACATAGTGAAGATACATAAATCTGGATCCAAGTTCCACTAAATGAGGTTTAGGAGACACTACTATTACCTATCATGAACTGGTGAAATGAACAGCGGATAAAGGATAGATTCTTAAAGTAGATGTTTTATGCTGGGAATCTGGGAAAACCAATGAAAGAACCACTATAGTTTTATTGCCAGAAAGAGATCTCACAAATCCCAACAAGCCAACGGCAATGCGGGGGGAGAGTAGAAATAAGAGGACCGAGCATCGACCAGGTGGAAGATACTTAATCCTCCACATCATAGTTCATGGTTTTCAACCATAAAAATGATGTTCGAAGATTCCCAAAGAAATCCTTGCATGCATGTAGTGAAGAGTATCATCAAGCTAATGGGCGTTGATCCCTCCCTCTCTAACTAGTTTCTCCATACTGCTTCAGGAGGTCCTATTATTTTTTCCTTCAGACAATGGGTCCCCTATAAATCTCACAAGGATCCTATATATACTCTTAATAATGTTTATCCGAACCTTGATGGAAGAGTGTGCATGCACCGGAGTATCCATAAGCACACTATTGACCATTTCAATCCAAACGTTGTAGGATATTAACATTTTATTATAGTTAACCACCTAATTCATGATCTCACTATGAATGGGGTCAAAGTCACAGATGCATATCATCCCTAAAGAAATAGGGCCACCCAGGTAGTCCATAGGGAAAAAACCTCTCTTCATTCCCAATGTGTTTCTCACTGATGATATGCAACTAAATGAAAACTTATAGGGACATGAAAAATTGTCTTGTAGAAATTGATTATTTGACAACTCCAGTGGTTGAAATACTCCTAAATTCTAATAAAAACATTAATAGTTATTCTAAAAACATTCATAATGATGATAGAATCATTAGTGAACATAAGTTGGGACACTGCTCGGGATCTCAAATTTTTTTATAATGGAAGAATAGATTTCTTGATAATACCTATATGAATGAGTCGACATAGAACAGCTTGAAATATAATGAAAAAAACTCAAATAGAATGGTTCTTTTTGTCTAAGGCCATTATTATTTTTAAAAATACACATACGATTTCCCCATGAAAGAGACCGAAACCTATGGGGAACTGAAGAAACAGAAAAGGTTATCAATATTAAATGAGGAGAAGCCCCTACTAGAAAGCACCTCTTTGATGAAGCTCCATTCAATGTTGTCATAAATGTTTTTCTTGTCAAGTTTGATGTCCATTTTAGAATAGCGGATTTTGAAGTTGATTTCTCTAAGAATCTATTATCTAAGATAAATCACCTCCTGAATGAAGCACCCCATCACAAAACCATGTTTCTCCAACGAGATTTACTGGGGAAGTTGAGACATGAGTCTATAATTAAAAATGATAGCCAACATCTTATATGGCACATTACACATGATCACTATCCTATACAGCAAGACAGAGGTGGGATTCCCAAACTTCGTTAGGAGAATGAGGGTGGTGGAAAAAGAAACTTGAGGCCGACAACCCCCATGGAATAATTCATTCATTTCTTCTGACAAGTAGGCCTCCACAACGTCCTAAGAAGATCTATAAAATAAATCAGGGAACCCATCTTGAGTTTCCACACTATCGGGGTCTAGGTGAATCATGGACTCATGTATCTCCTTCTCACTGGGAATGGCCATCAGACTAACATTATCCCCATCATTGAAAAGTGTGGGAATCACCTCAAAATGGTCTGATATCTATGATGGGTACTCATTTGGCATGCACTCATTAGGACCTACAAGTATATCATAAGAGAATGTGTTGGCCAATCCATCTGCAACATCTTTGTCATCCGCACAAGAACCATCATCTAGAAAAATATTTGGCATCAATAACCTATTCCTCTCTTTGATGAAATCATTGAAATACATGTTGTTCCTAACCCTCTCCGCAATCCATTTGAACTCCTCCTCATCCCTAGAAAGGAAATCCTAGTTCACGATCATGTCTGTGAGGAGGTCCTTCTTCCCCGCAAGCTCCTTGAAGTCATGGTCATCCCATAGCTCCTCCAAATGTCTCTCTAGAAATTGAACCTCATGCATGAAATTATCCAAACCCGTATCAAGAGAATAAATGTCATTCTTCCATATTTGGATCCTCAACTAGAGACCCCTAATCCATGACTCAATATCCCTACATCAACACTACTTCAAGTATGACCCTGGATGCATCAAAAAACAAGGTATACTTGTTACCTGGTTCTGGTAGGATCAGAATCGATGCAGTAGTCAAATGCTTATTCATCTCCTATATGGAATTATCAGGTGCTCTAGACCATTCTAACGTGATGCCCTTCTTGGTCATGCATGAAAGTGGTGATGCCAAGAAATATAATTCCTTGATGAACCATCAGTAATAAGTCACAAAACATAAAAATATTCAAATTTCAATAACATTATTAGGCTTCTCCAAAGTTATAATCTCTTTCTCTTTATCCGGGTTCATTGACACACCTTCTTTGGAGATGATGTGACCAATGAAATGAAACTATTAAATCAATAAATAATATTTTCATAGCTTGGAATATATACAATTATCTCTTAGTGTACTCAAGACGACGTTAAGATGCTTGGAATTATCATCATGAGTTTGGGAGTACACTAAGATTTAATCTACAAAAAATAACCCAAACTAATCCAATAAAATGTTAAACATTTATTCAATTATGTACATAGACATTTTAGGAACATTTTTCAACCCAAATGAATCACAACAAACTCATAAAACCCATACCTTCTTCTTAAAGAAGTTTGTGGTATATTAGAAGGTCTACGCCTCACCGGATGTTATCCTGACCTCAAATCAATCTCGAAGAGCCAACATGAATGCCTAATTTAGTTTAAAATGTCTTCAATACATGAAAGGGGATTTATATATTAACTAAATTCTTATTTAGCATCATATAATCAGCCCACAAGTGAAATGATCAATCAGCTTTCATGGAAAATAAGACTAGTGAACCCCAAGTTGATGTGCTTCGGTGGATAAACCCTTTATTATATTACCTATATAAGTATGACTTGATCTCCTGAACCACTACTGGTTCCATTATATAATGTATAATAGAGACCATCTAGGCTCTAGGTACTAATTAATTCATGAACTCAACATCTCTCGTGGGTAAAAATCCAATGAATTCTTTGGGAAATATGTGTCGAATCCAATCCACCAAACGTGGAAAGAAATAATCATCTTCTTCTCCATATTCAAGAATAATTCACTCTACTTGGGTTGCGATCTCACCAGACCACTGAAAAACTAGCCATGTATGGCATACCTTGATATCTCATTCCCCATGGTAAACATAAATTTCCCCATTAGGGGACGTGAATGCAACCCTTTAGCGATAAAAATAGATATGGTTTTGATAAAACACCAAATAATCCTTCCTCAATATTACATCAAAATCTAACATCTCAGGCTCAAAAAATCCACTAAGGAAATGACAGCCACCGAACTTGAGAGCACACTCCTTCCATAGTCAGATATTCTCTACTCATACTCCCAACGATGTGTCAATTGACATAACCCTACACAAAAGTTTCACCGCTAGACCCAAAACATTAAAAAACCAAGTAGATATAAAATAATTTGAGGTACATTTATTAAATAATGAACTAGAAAGTGTGGAATCTATAAGAATTGGACCTCGAACAGTTGATGCCCTAGCCTCACCATTACTAGGTGTAGATTGAACTTCACGAAGCTAAATTTCCCGTCTACCATAGGATCTAGTATGAGTTCCTAGGGTTGCACTACCCAGATGATATGGATTACATTGTCTCAAAGTAACACATCCCCAACCCTAACTGGATTGGCTGATGGAAGTCCAACTACCCAACTAATACAGAGTAGCTGACCCCCTTCTAGTGCTTTTCATTGGCATATATCTTCCACCACTACTAACCTACTATAGTTTTCTATAGAACCGCTATATATGACCCATAATTCTAATGATCCTCATTATACTAGTGGTAATGGACACTAAACAACAATATGGTTTGGTTGGCCACACTGATAGAAAATGACTGAGCTACCCCATTGGAGATATTTCCACTTCCCTGAATACTCTATCTCCACTAATCTAGTGGAAACCCTTACATAAACTCTTCCTACTATCAGAATATGTATTTCTAAATCACCCATCTACATTGATTGGTCCACTATGAGAAGCTCCATTCAGGTTCCCATTAAAAATGAGAGCTTGATCCACAACCTCAATAAACCTATCCAAGAGAATGATATTTTCTTAGGACTTGATCCCACATATAAGCCCAAAATAAAAATTCCATTCCATAATCAACTTATCTCCTTCCAATTTTGGAGAAAAAAAATAAATCAGTGAAGTGTCCAATACATTCCATCACTATCATACTTAACAGAGTTATGTTCATAAACTCTTAAACCACACTCTTCCTCATGGTGTTAGGGAAATAGTGTTCCATGAACTTATCCTATAAATACTTCTCTGACATACCATTCATCTCCACATTTCGGTCTCGTATGTCCCACCAATGCTTCTTTGTTCCCTAGAACATATAAGTTTCCATCTTAACTATCCCTTTAGGTGGGTTCTATAATTGATATAGAATCATCTGGATGGAATCAATCCAAATCTCTTCTACCTTAGGTCAACACTCTATAACAAACATTGTGTCTTGCGTCTTTAACTCTATTATCAAATAAAACATATTAGGCACAACCCGTACTATGTATCACTCCATAAACTCCATAAAATGGGTGATGCTCTCACATAATTTCCCTTCCCCCTGTAACATATAATCACTGAGGGTTCTTGCCCCTGCACTAAAAAATCATTCCCTGGAATTTCCTCCTGTCACCAATCTAGTAAATGTCGTTGTGGTGGAAACTCTCTAAAATTCCTAAAGTACATCTCAAAAAATATAACATAGGATTTTATCAAATTAAAAAAAGAAATATTACACCATGTAAAACATTCCACCCCATATAAACTATCCCAACAGACATAACCACCAACCCATCAATACTCTAAACCATTCCTATCCTAGGACACTTCTCAAAAGTGCTAAACCAACTCACAAATTTTCACTTTTCATTAGATGTTTTTTAACTATCCCACAACCATATTTCCACTATTTTCATAATTATAACATTTTTATTAGGTCCACTTTATTTATAATTTAAAAATGATCAAGATTCATTTCCAACTCTCATACTTTACAATTAACTATTTTCCAATGTGTGACTAGAATAATGCATGTCACATATTTCCCTATGTTCTTCGAATGATGCATACATATAAAACCTCATGCCATGTCGGACCACAAATTAAATATAAAAACAATAGCATCACACTACAAGTGAAATAATCAAGGTGAAATAACATTCAACTATCACAACAAATTTCAAATACAACAATCCCACCAAGGGACATGGTTTTTCTCATATACATGGGTTTGCTACTACCTTGAATGAGTTCATAGTCAAGGCCCGATAGTTATTAGTCTCATGTATACATTCTCTAAATAAAATAATTAATATAAAATATATGTTAGGATACTAATTTGAAACATCCTAATCCATGATACACTAATTGGAGTCTAGAGATGATTCTCCACATGACCTCATGTGTGCCTCCCCATATGCAAGAGGATTCCAACCAGTAGTTAATGTATAATGGAACACATTGATATATTATACCCTCTTTTTCAAAGTAATCCAATATAAGTAAAATAAGAATAAGTAGAAATAACATTCCAGAAAACCATGAATTACAAAAACGATTTACCAAAACTAGGCATATGTCCATAACCAAATGGTAACCTTTCCATGTCATGTCATAAAGTTCCATGTGTAAAGAAAAACCCAAAATAAATACATGATGAAGAATCCCTAAAATGGGTCCCTACATCAGGTTCGGTCCCCTCATCCTTACATCTCCCTATTCCATAAATCAACCTTCAAACATATGGCATGTTCCCTTATCCTAACCAGCAATTATAAACTCTACAGGGGTACCCAAAGGCAGCTCGAGCAGGGTGTGAGTACAATTCAGTAGGACACCACTAATATTTTCTATAAAATATCCAGTCTAATATAGAGTATTCATAAGTAAAGAAAATAATAGAAGAAAAAATATAAAATAGGTTACATCATTTATCCTTTAGTTTATCGATTACTTCCATCCCGTGTTCCCTATTTTAACCGTTTTTCATCAAACCTACTTCGACCTATATTAGTCATCCAAGCCCTATGTCAAAGGGTTCACATGCTGAAAAACATAGTGCCTTAGTTCATGAATCTTATCGGGATTCAAAACACCATGTATGACTATCTCGACCATGAAATGGAACACCATGTCCATACACTTGGGATCATGTTCATTAGTCCATTCTCCAAAAAAACTACAATTCATTGGGGTTTCTAAAGCATCAGTTTGGACCAAATATAGGATATGAGCATTATTCTAACATCCCACTACCATTTATCACATTCATGTAGTCTCATCATCATTAACAATTTTTTTTAATGAAAACCAAAATGGTGAACCATTTATATTTAATCGTATTTTCATCCATTATTACACCATCATTTAAATAAATATTCTAGTTAAGCTAAATATCCCATCATACTGTGTTACCGTGTTAATCAAATTCAGAATTGTTTTAATATCATAAACCCATCAATTAATCATTCAACACCCTAATCAGGAATGTTCGAGGGAGTGGTCCACCCTATGGGTGTCCATAGGCCTAGTCTATTCAACTTCATCAGATCCCACAGGGATCATGAAGGATTCAATTAATCATTAAATTAAACTTATTACCATTTCAAATCAATGAAACCAAATGGATAGTAATAATGTACCACAAAAAACCACAATCACATTAAATAGGCCATCAAGGCTATGGGATATAACTTATAGACCACCTTCCTCAAGTTCATAGATGAAAGATAGCTTAACCTAATCCTTTGATCCAAACTCAAAAAAACTTGAAATCCCTAACCTATAAGCTACTGTAAAAATAAAGTTTTAGGGCTTAAGATGGATAATAACAACTAGACAAATTCTTTTCTAGAAATTTGAGGAAATAGGATTCTTAAACTCACTTGGATCTTTGATTTGCACCCATGTGAGATCCAAATGTCCTAGAATCAAAGGATAATCGTCCCTTGCAATCTTGGGGGGATGTAGTTCATCACCAAGGTTTCTAGGATGAAATGGGAGAGAAATTTAGGTTAAAACCCTTAAATTCCTATGGAGAAATGGAAATTTCTCCCTATTTAATGAGGTAGATGGTATGGTTGAACGGTTTGCACAACCATACACCAACCATGGGCTACCCTATATCCAAGAGGGTCATGGGTAACATGATCTCCTAGGATACCACACGATTTAACAAACCCTGTGATGGACATGAAAAATGAATCTATCCAAGTTCATATGGTTTATAGGATTCCCCTTTCATTGTTTTTCAACTGTGTACCCTCTAGATACTATATGAACATTTAAGGCTCATGGTCACTACTAACCATCATCCAAATGTGCACCCCACCAAGTATAGCTTCTATTCTTTTATTTTCATATCCTGAACCCGTAGAACACCACCAAGCATCCTCATACTCTTAAGAAATAATTAATTAACCCAAAATAAAAAAATTCAACCATAACATAAAAAGATCATACCACATTATAATTTATGGAATTTACAGTATTATGATTTAATAAGAAAAGAGTATTTCATAATAGTGATTTGGTTCTTTTATATTTAAAATTTAAATTTCAGTAACTGTATGGTGTCCAGAATATGAATAATTCATATTTTAGTGTATGAATACATAGAATTTGTAACATGTGTTGAAGTATATACATACCTATTATTAAAAAACTAAATCAAAGGTTGTTATATGTAAAACAATATTACATTATTGTTATATAGTAGAAATGACAATTAATAAATTGAAATTAAAAATGAAGAATATGTTACAAAATTTTACCATGGTTATACTTGTAGGAAAGATTTATTACCTAATGTATTAATTTACTACTCTATAAAATGTAACAAATAGAATTAAATGATTTTCAGAAAACTATTTCAGTGAATGGATGCTATGTAATAATGTATAGAAGTAAGAACCTTTCTTCAAATTTTTTAAATATTTTTTAACATTAAATAAATTTTTATTTTGGTTATATTGTATTTTAATAATAAAAATTAGATAATATAAATTAAAATTAATAATGGGAAACATTAAAATATATAATAATTTTTCAAAATAAAAAAAAATCATTTTCTATTGTTCTGTTAATCTTAAAAGAGCTGTAATTAATATTTTAATTAAAAAATTGATATAAAAAAGATATATCAATAAGAAGTATCAAAATTATTGTAGAGAAATAATTTTTGTAGTCATGAAGTGGAATTGTATATCAATAAATAAACCACTTTGTAGTATATAGCACTTTTGATAAATAGTTTTGAAGATGTTATGGAAAAGTAAAATCTATTAAAAATGGAAAGTTCAATAATTCTATATTGTTAATTTTTTATAATGATTTAAAATTAAATGTTGATTTTAATTAAATCTAAACTTATAAGCATCCCAATTCACATAAAAATGGTGATATGAAATATTAGTGGAGTCAAATATGTAGTCATAGGTGAAAATTATGTCATATTAATAAGTTGGGAAGATAGTAGTTGTCTTCACCAGAAATTTATGACAATGCATATACAAATATATGAACAATTATTACATAGTTTATAAATATAATTTGTATAAACAATAGGACTAAATCTAAATAATATAAATAATCAAGTTAATGAGAATTGGTTGCACATAATTGATAAATATATTTTGTATATAATAAATAACCTGGATTTGATTGTTTCCACAAATGGAATGCCAAAATTGAACATCAGTTTCATCCCATACAGGCTTGTTGTAATAATTTTATAATAAATAATACATTGTATCAAAAATATCCAATTAAATAAATAATAATTTTTCAATAGATATAATAAATGTTAAATTAATATTTTTAATAACTTGTAACTATGTTTTTTTTCATTAACCAGTCGCATCACTAAAGTAGTGTCTGATGTTGACTGTTCATTCAAGATAGAGCTAATTTGTTTAGTTAAAGCATCCCATTGTATTCAATTTATAGTTACACATATAAAAAAATTAATTGTGTTATTCAAAGTATTTAAAAAAATAACAATCATATTCATATAAATAATAACAAAATATGAACTTTTTCATACAATAATGTAAAATATATGAACCAGTATAATTTTTTTTAAGAATATTATTTTAATATATTAATGAAAAATATAAGGCTATATATTTATGTGAAATCTATTAGTTTGTTAATAAATACGAAAATGTGAGAAGTAGTTTGAAAAAATATGAACTTATTTGAAAAAAAATAAACATTTATGAATAAATTAGATTCAATATTTAAAAAAATAGTGGTAAAAAATATGAAAACATGGGAAAACAACGAACATATATATTGAATTAGAATCAATTATAAAAAATATATGAACAAATAATTCCAAAAAAAATTACCTTTATGATGGAAAAGAGTGTGCACCTGTGTTAGAAAAATGTAAACAAATTCGAAAAATAATATGAACCTGTAAAAAATATAGACCTCTAAAAACACCCAAATATCCATTCCAATTTCACTAAAATTATTTCCAGCATGGTATAAACTATGGGTGTTTTAATGTTTGGAGAGATATTAATTCATCCTACAACTGATCTTCCAAAAAAACTTTTAAAAAACCCTCCAAAAATTCCTAAATCCAATCCAAACCACCTTATAATAAAAAATACATAATTAAATAGTGAAATACCATTAACTGGGGGTGTTACATCCTTAATCAACAGTTAGTGATATGTATAATACCAAATCCTCATATTTATATTTTAATTTTAATTATTAATTATATATTGTGTTAAAATAGTAAAAAACACATTGATTGTAAATATAATATGAATACATATCATTAAATAAAAAACACATTTCATATCTAAATTGAAATTTTTAAGAGGTTTTAATTTATTAAAATGAAACTTGAATAATAAATTTTTAAACATACCTAAATATTCAACTTCTTAATGATGAAACTAAAGTAAAATTTAGCATGTAAAATTTATTTTTTTATTTCATGTGTTTCTATAAATGTTATAATATATGAAAAATTATATAAAAAATCATCAAATATACACCAATATGTACAATCAATTATAAATTATAATGAAAATAAATTCATTTAATTTTATTTTTTTCACAAATGAAAATGATGAAGAATAAGAAATATGAAAATTGGATTCCTGGGTTACGACAGTGGTATAGTAGAAAAATATTAAATATTAATTTTATATTTATGAGATAAAATACTAATATGAAAATAAATTAATTTAATAAATATGGTTTGGAGTTTGATTTAAAATATCCTAGAAATTGTGGTTAAAAAATCATTTAGTTACGATTGTGATATGGATCAATAATATATGGATGTGGTTTTTGAGATAACATTTCATGAAGATGAACATTTTTTCATGATTTATAAGATTCATCTATATAGATAGGTAAAGGATTTTTTCTAAAATAAAATTATTGGATATAAATTAGAGTAAAACATACTTTCTAAAGGAGAAAAAAGTTTCAATAATTTAGCTAATAATCCGGAATACGATCGATCATTTGTGGGTAGAAGAAGAATAAGAATACAAATTTGGACATTAATAAAGCTCATTTTGACACAAATATCATTTCTGATCTTTTATAAGAAAATTTAGAAAGAACCATTCAAGAAATAAAATCTCATTATGATTTATTGGTGCATATATACTAACTACTATTGTAGAAATATCTGTGGGATTTTATTTATAAGAAATTAAATAATCAATAAAATCATCAAAGGAAAGTTCTCTTATTTTAATTCTGAAAAATATATTATGATAAATTTATATAAAACACCCTATATGATAATATAATAAGAAAATATATCATAATAAGAAAAAAAATATCAATATAAAATTGAAATTATTTTAGAGAAACATATTTGGATAAAAGAAAAATGAGTTAAAAAGTGTAAACATGTGCAAATAATCATCTTCAAGATGAATAAATAAGTGGAATTTAGTTTTAATGGGAGATAAAGATAGAACTATAGGTGGAGGCATAGAATTAGTAGTTAGTGTAGGTAGAGGTAGAGGTGAGAGATTGAGAAGAGAGGTGGCCTTCAGATGAAACATTTCAATATTTGTAGGGTTTCTAGATTTTGATGGGATATAAACTTCGATAGACTATGGGCTTGTAATAATTCAAGGGTGGAAGTCTGTAGGAAAAGTAATGGAGTTCGACGTGATTCCATTGAAGGAGAAGTAGTATATCTGGAGGTCAAGGTATTTCAGGATGAAATGCACTAGAGATTAGGGATTAGGTAGAAGGTAAAAAGAGGTGGTAGAATTTGGGGGTAGATTAGAGATTTGGGAATATGATGAATACATATTGTGGATAGGGATCTAGGGATTGTGAAAGTGGGGATGAAGAATAAGGGGAGGCATGGAGAGGGGAAAATTTGGGGGGGGGATCAGGGAGCCGAAAGAGGGAGGAGGTAGAATGATGGGATGCACTGTTCGAGAGGCAGACACATATTTGGATAATTGATGTAGAAGAGACATATAGTATTAGACACACATCAAATAGTACAGATAATGGATGTTTTAAAACAAAATCCATGTTAATATTTTAAGAAATTTCAATTAATTTTTAAAATTATATTTTTTCCAACATTATCAACTTGTTTATTTAATTTATCTAATCACATTATTTTAATTTTTTTTAAATAAATGGAATAAAATATTCAAATTATTTAATTAATATTTTTTATTTTTTTAAATATTTATGAAATTTAATTTCTCTATTCAGAGTAACTCATCCAAAATAACTTGAATAAAAAATGTAAAATTATTAATTTGAATATTGAAAATAAATATATATTATTAAAATTTAAATACCTTGAATATTTAAAATAAATCAATCAATTAAACTTTTTTATTTTTTAATGTTATTATATTTTTGAATACATTGAATATTTTAATTTCATTTTTATATGTTAAATTAAATAAATATAATATTTAAAATTTAAATAATTGGGTATTTAAATTTTTTTAGAATTAATTAATTTTGTATTTTAAAAATGATTTTTTAATATTATAGGATTTTAATATATTTTCATTATTTCTTTAAAATATTTTTCATAGATAGCATGTTACCTTGCATCGACCATCACATTTCATTATTGATTAATGTATTTCTTTATTTTTTGTAAAATTTAACATATATGAAAGTATATATTTTATTGTATCCTTTTTTTTCAAATATTAATTTCAAATTATTTCGTTTTTTTAATATTTTCCGTATTAAATTAAATTAAATTATTTTGTAAGAATTTATTCTTATACAAAAAATATATGTACACATTAAATCAAATATATATTTTCATTCATAATTGTAAAATATTTCATCAAATCATTTAACAATTACTAAAGTTACCTTTCTTCTAAGAATTTTGTTTGCATTGATAATAAATTCTTACATGAAAATAATAAATAATTTTCTATAATTTTATTTATTCATTTAAAATTTTAAAAAATATAATATATTTTAAATAATTTTTTCCCATTTTTAAGCTCTTTTTATTAACTCAATCTTATTATATATCCAAATACTTATTCAACTACTTAAAAAATCATTTTATTCCCACCTATGCACTCACATGACCTAATTCCTAATTAATTAATAATATATATATAATCTTAATATAATATATATAATATTAATATATGAAATAATTAGATAAAATCATATTCTAATCATACAAATTAAGTGTAAAAATATATATATAATTGAAAATTGAGTTTCGAGGTAATATAAAAATGAATATAAATTCAAACACATTCAATTTTCAATTTTTCATGTTTACATCTGAAGAAATTTTTCATTTAACCCCATTGTTAAAGCATAGGAATCCAAATCAACATCACTATCATGAGGTAGTATTTTTCATCATATCCCTATAGAAATTTTATATCTGAAAATATAATGTGATCCATAAGCATAAGCAGTGAGGTATGAAAAAATAAGTATAGTTAAAATTTTTGTATGATAATTCAAAGCATATTCACAATAAATGTTGAAAGATAAAAAGTAGTGTAAATGAAATATTTAGTCATGTGTAATCATATTATTGAATAAGAATATGTATTGTAAATATTTTATCTAGTTTCTTATCCCTTTTTTATGCTTATATTTGTTATAAATATTTTCCTTAACAAAAATGGAATACATAGATAAATTGTATAATCATAAACAACAATAAAGACAAACATGGTTGTGTAAGAAAAAATTTATACAATATGATTGTATAAAATTATTTTTCATAATCGTATGCATAACCACGTGTATTTTTTTAATTCGTATTTTTTTATTAACATATATGAAAATGTTTAGGTATTATAGTATTTGTAGAAACATAAGCATATGTCGAATCAAAATAAATCATAAGCATAAGCACAGTACATTTGAAAATATAAATGTATTATAGTGTATCTATGAATAGAATAGGCAACATAAAAATATATACTGACATGTTGAAAATTATATATTTATTTTAGTATTCAAGTAATAAAGTTTTTTTTATAATAATGTGCTAAAGAAACTATATTTTTTGGATATATATATATATATATATATTATAGCATTTTAAATTTTTTATGTATTACAATATTTGTATAAGAATAAATGTAAGAATAGGAATAAAATTATGTTTGTGAATAATCATAAAAATATTAAGTATCAAATTAAACTGGTTTGTATATTTCATTTCATTAACTGTATTAGGATAATCATGAGCATAAATATAAGTATAATCATAATCTATGTCATGAGAAGAGAATAAGAAATGAATATTTGAGAAAATTCATACACAATAAAATAGTTCTAAAGGGTATCTTGAACAAATATAAATCACAAATAACTACTACATAATAATTCATGTGGGTATGGAAGAAATATTAATTATAAATAAATTCTATATAAAAATAAATACATGTTTATAAATCATTGGTATATCATAAATAAAGGTGCCTAGAATTCATACCTGGAAGGAAAAATGTTATCCCATTTTTTCAGACTTTATATTCTTTATAATGGAAGTAGATGAAAAGGGATATTGAATATTTTTGTTTTGTAATCTAGAAAATTCAAAATTAATGACAGTATTTCCATTTCAGTGGCATCTTCAATATAAAAATATTATATAACATTTTTCTGTAATAAATAATATATTAATAGATGAAAAAATATTCCACGTTGTAATTTAATTCAAATCACGCATGATTCCATATTATAATTTAATATCATACTACATATTTGTAAAAATCCATTTTTATAATGGATTTTATATTTTATCTATTATGTATAATTCTTCAATCCACCATATAATCTAGATTCTAAAATGATAGTTTTATTAAAAACAAAATAAATGAAAACATTTTTAAAAATGAAGAATGACATAAATATTTAAGGGAATAAATTAGTAACCAAATTATTATTAATATGAATTTAAAATTTTTGAAATGGTAGATTCATTAAAAATATAAAATAAAATCATATTGAAATATGTATTATAATAAAATGATTTGATTTTCTCAAAATAGAAAAGTATTTTTTTCATAACCAAATTAATCCTTATTCAACCCATTTTTAGTTTCTTAATTTCAAAATATTTCTTTTAAACATTATAACATTAGTTTTGGGTATTTTGACTTTTGGTTCATAATTTTTTCAAAAATCATAAGAACATATTTCATCATGTTTCTTGTTTTTCTCAATACAAAAATGCATTTCATCATGTTTCTAAATAGTAGTTTCATATTTATCTATAAAAACACCGAAATACATAGATGTATTGAACATTGAAAATGCTAATTGAATTGAAAAAAAAACATCTTTCAAAATTTTATTTCTAGGATGAAAATATTGAAAAAGACTACCCCAAAATGTGTTGATAATTAAATATAGATAAAAAATATGGACTCTGTTGTAATTAATTTATAGTTTAGGTTTATATTATGATGGTGTAGCATTATAGTTCACTTTGACAGTAACCCCTTAATTTTCTAGAACTACTACAAAATTTGAAGGAATAAAAATTCTAAAAAATTAGAAAACAAATAATAAAAAAAATAAAAATGAAAATTCTGTCATTTATAAAAAAAATGAAATTAAAATTAAAATAAATGCATAAATTTTTTTGGAATCTTGGAACAATATCTGACTTACCAACAACATTACCATTTCCCTCATTAGAGACATACATAACCTTATTTTTTCCAAACAAACATCAACTTGAACACCAAATCCTTAAATACTTTGATTTCACATGCCATGTTACATTTTGGTAAAATAATGCTATTAACCAATTCCTATTATATGAATAATTATTTTGGGAGTGAGTATGCTAGAGAAAAGAGAGATAAAATAATGATATAGAAAATCATACTTTAGAAGCATCACTTTCACCTTTTCTATAATTGTGGAAGTTGTTTCTCCACATATATAGAAACAATTCTACTAAGAAATCTTGAATATCACCCTTGTTTGTATCCAGAAGTTCCCCTATTAGAGAATAAGTCTCAACAAGGAATATTTTCCAATTTTCCATAATTATAAACAATAAAATGATTTATTTATTTTATAATTGATAAGTTAAATTAAAATGATTATAAGGTTTTATAAATATTTTATTATTTTTACGGACCTAACCCACAAATAGGAGAGGCAAAAAATTATCCCACCAAGAAAAATCATCCTCAAGATTCTTGAGAGTCCCAAACACAATAGGAATCAACACACAAAAAATAACATCAAAAAACATACAGTTCTAATAAATATATATTACTTATGAATATTACATACTAGATCAAAAATAAAATCGATAAATATAATATGAAATTTTAGTTTAGATATGATGTTGATTAAAATATATATATATATATATATATTCATTTTACAAATTAAAGATTCAACATAAATGTTTCATACAAAAAAATTGATTATAATATATATTACCATTAAATAATTTACTAATCATTTTTTTGAAGAAAATAAAATAAACACCGCTTATTTCTTTAAACAATTTATCAAAAATGATTAATTTAGTAAAAAAATTGAATAAATGATGTAATATATATATAAAAGGTTCTTAAAAAAGTATATAACAATCCTTGTAGCACTTACCACTTAAGATAAATGGAGATGTATAATGGATCATGGATTTTTTTAAAATTAATATTTAATGTTTTAAATATGGGAATCAAGAGAAACTATTATTTTTTCTAAAAATGAAATTCTAGTCATTTAATTTTCATTAAAATATGTTATTAAAATAAAAAGTAAAATAATTTATGTTTAAATAAATATTAAAGTGAATAAAAATATGGATAAATACGATAGAATTTATAATATTAAAATTTAGATTAAGTAAATATTGTATTGTTTTATAATATTAATACTGAGGTATTATTAATGATTGTAGTATAATTTGAGTCTTTGGAGAATGTGTACGTAGTTAGTATTTTTTTCATTATCTATACCACAGAAGAAAAAAACATAATAAATTTAAATCATTCATAGATATAGGACAATTTAAATTTATAATTAAATTATTTTAATATAATGAATTGTAAAACAGTATAAGAAGCATAATAATAATAATTTCAGTGAAGTCAATGTAATATTTAGTGTAAATAGTGATATTAGTAACAGAAACACCTATTTGTGTGTTATATACCTTGATATCTATTTTATAGATATAGTTTGGATAATAAGAAACCATTCTAAAAAAATATTGAATTTTTAGGAGTACATAAAAGAAAAATATAGTTACTTTGCATTATGTTTTTTGAGAATAGTTAAATTAAAAATTTAATGGAATATATAATGGTCTAGAGAAAAAGAATGTGTTATGAATACATTCACTAATTTTTAATATGATAAAGGAATAAGTGATTGAAATGTACCTATTTTAATAACAAAAATTGTATCAAAATAATACTAATGGATAATAAAAGTATTGATTTATTAAAATGGAATAGATTTTTAGATAATGGAAATGGAAATGAGATAATTTTAAAAATAACCAAAGAATTTTTTTTCATTTAAATTGGAAAAATATAATTAAAGGGAAAGTAAATATCATTTATTTTTTATTCCCCTACCATCTATAAAAGTTATGGATCCAATACCATGTGGCATGTTATAGAAATAATGCATCATGATTCTGGTTATCTATAAAAAACCTGAAAAATGTGACCATATAATATTATATCATTTCAATAAAGGAAAATTAAATTAAAAAAATAATTTTAGTTCATGAATAAAATAAAAAATATAAAAAAAAAATTTAAACATAAATTATTTGATAAGTAGTAGAACAAAAGTATTATATTCAACAATGAGAACATATAATGTATTATGAAACAAGAAAATATGAAAATCTTTTTCATATATATGGTGAAACCCAAATAGATTATCCTTTTCTATGTTTCATAGTGTTTCCAATGGTACATGACCATAAAATTATTAGTATACAATCAATACAAAATCCCTACCTCATAGTGATTGAATTTATTGAAAATGTGCACATATTTCCTGGAATGTGTATAGTGGATACAATAACACAACTATATGCATTTATAGAATTTTTTCACATATTGATATATATTATGATCTACTATAAGATATTTGAAAATTGTGGATTGATAAATAATGTAGAGTATTAATTTAAAATTGACACTAAATTAAAATTCAACAATGTATAAAGAATAAATGGAAGAAAGTGAAAATAGATTGTCATAAGAATAATTAATTGAACTAATCATAGAATAACATGAATGAAATTAATGAACATATATTAAAATTAAAAATAATCAATTAGGGAATATTTAAAAATATATATGCATTGTTTTAAAGATAATAACTTATTTTTCATTAAACAAATTGATATTTGATGAAAAAACATGAAAGATGGTGTTATTGTTATAGATTCCAAAAGGACTATATTAAAGTTAACAGTGTTAAACATAACCTTAGTAAACAAAAAATAATAATAATACTAGACAAGATGATATTTAATATCAAACATAACAATATAAAATACTAAAATTTTACAGTAGTTTATATAAAACATAATAATATTTAATGAAAATATATTGAATTAAAGTGATATAAAATCAACCCAAATCAATGAGGTAATGAAATAATACCAACTATTTATGAATAATTGATTGAAAAAAATAATATCGTAAGAAATATTGTAGATTAAAAAAATACATTAGTATATTTCTTTGATGTCTCATTTTCTCATTGTATTAATCCTTGAAAAGTGGTCAACACACATGTAGTTAAAAACTTATGTAATATTTATGACATTATATAATAAATAATCATTGAATGTAGGGTTTAAAAATTAAATACCATATAGATTAATAATGAAATATTAATCAAACAACAATATTTAAGAATATTTTAAAATATTTGAATGATCCCCAAGCAATAAGAATTAGGATTCCAATTATTCATCAAAATTCTAGTAATAAATTATTGAACATAGAATAAATTAATTAATTACTTAAATTTAAGAAATGGAGTGGATAAAATAGGCATGTACCATTGGTCTTATCATATTAGAATATGTATTTCACAAGTCATTTTGATGAATTATGAATTTTTATCAAAACCAATAACAGAAAAAGTGTTAATTATAAATATAGTAAAATATTAAGTGTATATTTGAGTAATATTGATTATATAATTAAAAAAATAACTATTACTATCTATGATATGGTCTGTTGATAATAAATACCATTAATAATAAAGATTAAATTTTAAAAAAATATATACAGTGAACAATTTAGAGAGTTAATGTTGTAAAAACATAAATTTAATATATAAAAAGGAGAAACATCAAAAAGAGAACATTTAGAGATACAGTAAAAAAATAAATAGATAGTACGTTTCAATAAAATTACTTTAGTGAACATATAGGGTAAAAAAAATTAAAAGACATTGTAATGGGAGAATGGATGATGTGATTCTACGAAGAAGATAAACCCTATAATATCTAAAATAAAAAAAATAAGGAGATATAATTAAAACACAATTTTTTATAATCTATAGACACTAAAAATAAGTTCTATATTGGGAATGAATCCCTGTTTGGAGAAGGAAACATAATGTACAAAAATATATTCTTGGTTTCATTAGAACTATTATAAAATTGTACCCAAAATTAAATTATTTGAAATGAAATTATTATGAATGAATATATAGATACTGGATTATGAAATTATTAATAATATAGTACAAATAATTTAGTACACATTTAGAAAACTTTGGTAGTCGTATTCTATTGAAAAAAGAGAAACTAGTTGATTTTAGAAAAATGGGAACAAACCTATCCAACAATTACAGTGATGGGGAGATATTAATGATTCCAATTAATGAGGAAGACAACTAATGTTAAATTAATATTTAAAAAATATGAAATTGAGAATATATAACAAAGGGGAGATATGAATTGGGGGAGGATGAGGTTGAAGGAAGACCGACTAAGCATTCATAGATGACCAAGTTGGGTCGAAATGACTTAGAGGAGATCGGATAAGAATGAATCTCGATGAATAATCAATAACACTGATCAAGGATTTTTGATGAATAATTATGAATCATGTTGATGTTTTCATTGAATCTATCTGAGGTGTATTTGTTCGAACCAGATGAGATTGAATGGGTGGGAAATTATGACCAATCTGCCACGACACCTTGGTTGATTGAAGAAAAAAATGGTGAACTTTGAAAAGTATGAGATAGACTTTATTTTTTATGTGTTTGGTTGAATGTTGTTTGATAGAAGGACCAAGAAGAAGATGGTGTGGGACTCTAAGGCCTCTGCCACACCAGCTATATGGAAAAATAAGGATGCATGTAATATTTTTGAGGAAATTTCTATGTGACAAAATCAATTTCTAACTTGAAGTTCTTGTCCAAGATTTTTATTCGGTGTAGTATTGAACAATTTACTTACCATCCTCATCAGTGTGCATCCCAGTAGACATAAGGTACCATTTATTAATCATGGATTACAACATCATCACATCTCTATGTCCTCACCATGGAACCACTATCAAAATACCCCCTGCACCTATCACACTAAACACTAGAAATCCATACTTCTAACTCTACAACCAGACATAATTCAGCTCAAGACTACAAAAATAGAAGCCTTAAAATAAAATCATTACCTAACTTAAGGACCTAATGGAATAACCCTAGATCCCATTATTATTAAAATCCTTTACAACACGTAAGTGAGATATAAATTACTTACATAATGGTATCATGAAGTAAAAACAAAATTATAAGTAGATTCATAAATTTAGTTCTATATCTACATAATTTTCTATCCAAAAATTATGAAGTTTCCTAAATGTAACCTATTAATTGAACTTATTATGTGAAAGTAATGTGAGAAGTATAATATTTTTGTAATGGTGTATTTATAAATTCATTAACTACATCATGTTAATAAGGAAAATGAGGAGATTCATAAATGTAATATAGGATTCCTACAACTTCATAATGTTTATCTATGATTTACATGGCCTATGAAATGGAAATAAGAGAGTTATGAATGTTGTGTATAGTTAACCTGCACCAAATCTAAGAATTGTGTAAAGCTGATGATGATATGAATTATTGTACATTGATATATTAACTACTTAAAAAAATATGTATTAATTAAATAAGTCAAGGTAATAGATAAAATTACTTATCATCGTAATTATGAGTTAAGTCGGTACGGTTGATTGGATTTAAATGTGAGTTCTATTCGGACATTTTCATGTGGTTGATCACACAAGTTCGATCTAGATTTTTTATACCATCGATCCTTGGGTTGTTCATGTGTTATATCTTGGTTAACATATCTGATTGATCCATTACTATTTTTGATCTAATAGGATATGAACTTAGTTCTATAATTTTTATATTCTTATGAAAAGAATTCTAATGATGCTAGGTATGATGTATTAAAATAAAAAATAAATATCACGACACATTTAGTGATACATTAGGGATGATTAATAAGGGTAGAATCCATTATCACAACTATATATTCATGTTAAATTCATGTGATTATCATGAAAAATTAAAAATAAATTTGTCACTATGCCATTGTGATTTTTCTATGGTTTTTTGTGACCATTCTGGAAATCAGGTCCACCTATGAGAAATAGTGAGATGAGACACACCGTAGGATATCATGTTTTATTGAATTGATTAAAATATACATGGAGAGGTTTTAAATAGATTTATATATATCTTGAGTTTAGAAGATAATGGATTCATATTTATTCAAATAATATGATAGAATACATTGCCATCACTTTAGGACTTTTTGTAATAGGTTTAAGTGAAAAAATAACTGATCCACCTAAAGATTTGATGACTCAAGAAGGAAATATTGTTGATATTTATATAATGTATAATTTCAAATAATAATTTATAATAAATGATAATAATATCCTTGGTATTATTGTTAATTTTTTTAGGTATCAAAGAATAAGTTATTGAGAATATTGAGAACTAACATACATCATGTGAAAGATTTTTGGGAGGTGGATAGATCACAATATCGAGGGAATATAAGGGGTTAAAACTAAGAGCTATTGTTCTGTTGTGCACCTAATTGTTAGAGAAAATTTAGAAGAACCATGTCACTCAATATCTGATAAGAGTTTTGAGAGAAACGAAATTGTTGTGAGAAACTATTGAATATCATGAATAAAAATTACATGTTCATGTCAGTTGATGTAGTATAATCATGAAGGTAATTCTATTTCGTAATTTTAATAGAATAATCTAGGATTATAAAGAGATTTTTATAAAACTAAATAAAATTTGAAGAAGAATCTTATGATTGGGGTGTCTAAACATTTTTCAAAGGCATGAGAATTGGGTGTGTAACTAGTCATCAAAAAAATGAAATTGAGGTGTCTAACCAATTGCTTGAGAATTGTAACTGGTGTGTCTGTCCACTTGTGTATAAATAATAAGGAAAGGAGTGGGATTGTTTCCAAAAATTATAAATAACTTGTTTTTCTCTCTCTCTCTTATTATCACTTCATATGAGGTGAGGTTGTGAGATATTATTAAGAGGACAAAGATTAATAATATGTTTAAGAGGTTGAATTTGGAATAATAAGATATTTTAAAAGTATTACACTGTTTCAACCCCCCCCCCCCCCCCCCGTGCTCCAACAACCTTGTAATCTTTAAAAAACCCATAGAAAATGAAAATTGATTTATTATAATATTTAGGAAAAAGAAAATTGTGGTTGTATGTGTTGTAGTGGATGATGTGAGTACAGGTGAATGGAGAAAAAATATTTGACGAACCATAATAATTATCATAGAAGAGGGAGACTGATAACAAAATAAATTTTAATGAAGGGGCAGATCAAGTCAACATTAAACCTTATCAACATGCTTATTTCATGAATAATGGGATTCAAAAAAATTAAATTGATTTTAGAATATGGTTTCATCACCAGTAATGCATACTTTATCCCAATAATTTTTTTGAAGAACAATGGCAGTGGGTGGATAACATTCATATATTATCCGGCCATTAAGATTTTATAAGTGCTATAAAAATTCTGATTCTAGTAATAGAAGAGCTTATGGATGAGTTTCTTGGAGAAAAATACTTCACAAAGGGGTATTTAAAATCTAGTTCTCACCAGGTATAGATGAAATAGGATGATATTGTGAAAAATATTTTCAAAACCCATTATGGGAATTCAGAATACTTTTTTATGCATTTTAGTTTGATAAATGTACATGCGACTGTCTAGGAAACATTTAATTTAGTATTTTGGGATTTTCTATGGAAGACTGTTTTGGTGAGATTCAATGATATATCGAGGTACAATAAGGGTTGGAATAAACACCAATAGAATTTCCAATATGATCTACCAAGGATGATATAAAATGTATTATTTTCGAAGAAGAATCATTTTTCTATCATCTGGATGTCTATAGAGTATTTAGGGTATATAATTTTAGGTGAAAGAGTTGTGAAGGTTACCAAAAAACTTGAGTTAGTTATTTTTTTTAGGAGTTGATGAATTTGAAGGAAGTGAGGGGGTTGTACAGATAACTATATACATTAAAAATTAATCGAGATGATGGATGCATTTAAGGACACATCTTGGTATTTACTAAGAAAGAGGGGTTTAAATAGACAAATGGAACTCAATCATTACAAGACACATTTAAGAAATACTTGAATACTTCCCAAGTTTTATGCATGTCATATTTTTACAAGGTAATTGAAGTGGTTTGTGATGGGTCTAGTTCATGAGTTATAGTTGTTTTAACATAAGAAGGTATACCAATTTCCAATTCCATAATGTTTTATCTAAAAAACATGGTAAAATTTGTATATAAAAGGATATTATGGATTAATTGCTTTCAATCCATCACTATAAAGAATAATTTATGGGAAGTTTGTTTTAGGTATAAAAATATAATTAGATCCTTATACATTTTCTCAATCAAAGGGTAGTTTCAATAGATCATCAGTGTTAGAAATCTAATTTACTAACATGTGATTTTAGAGTGACTTACAATATAGGTAAATTTAATTATGTCGATGATGTTTTATTGAGTGTTATGTTTGAAGGATATTAGTTATACTTAGAAATTTCAGAACACAATTAGGAGGGTATTTATGGGTTGAAATAATATTTAATGAATGATTTGAGTTATAACTCAATTATAGATATGAAACAACATGATTTCGGAACAAATACATGATATTATTTTTGAAATGGATTGTTTTTTTAAGAACCAAATATTTTTTGCAAGAGGATAGAATTTAATACCAAATATTTTATAGAAAAATCGATAATTGTAACTTGTTCCTTATATGAATTTGGGCCAACTATTGGTTGCCCATATTGCACATCGGGCTGCAAATCCAATTAGGTACTTTAGCAATGATGACCAATGATATTGATAGGGAATTATAGTAATAAAAAATTATTAAAAATGTTTTTTAGTATATTTTACTTTGATGATGGTGGTATTGTATCTCTATGGACTTGTTGGCACTGATTATAATAGAATAATGGAATTATTGTTTGTTTGGTTCCAGTATTTCACTGTTGAGTTTATGAGATCATTTCAATATATATTTTTATTCTGAGATTGTACCTTTTAATTTTATTTATATATTTTAGGGAATCGATTCTTACACTCCATAGTTTTCAAGATTTATTTCCTAAACATGTAAATTATTATGTCCCATTTATTTTTTATTCTTTGTCTTTTTATATTTTTCTCACTTCTATATTAATTTCTGAGATTGTTCATAATTGTTTCTCTAGAACTTCCTTAGTAACCACTATCAAAGGTTGAGTTCGAAAGATCAAGGTTGGATTTCTCAAATTGAATAAGGGATATAAAATATGGAAAGTTAAAGATAAATTACATTGATAGAAGTAGATTTGGTTATAATAGGAGAAAGATCAAAGACTATATTTTTTAGAAAAATCATAACATTCCAATTCTAAGTGAGAAACCAATAGATATAGGGAATAGGGAGTGGAAAATACAATATCGATAGATTTCAGTGATCGTGTAATTTATGTTATCCCTAAATATAGTGTTCATCATCATAGAGGATAATGTGGTATATGGGTTAATGGAATTTCTTGTAAAAATGTTGGAGAAGAATTATGCATCAAAAAAGTGTACCTTCAATCTAAATATGATTGTAGGGAATATTATTGTTAATTAAGAAAATGAATAATGCACCATCACAAGTCATTTTTTATCTGTGGGAATTATGAAATATGATGAGGTATGTGATATTATTTTAGTCTCTTCATTACCTAACCATTGGGAATCCACTATAATCGAAGTGAGTAGTTATTAAAAGAATAAAAATTTGTTTATAAAAGATGTTTGTGAAATGATCCTCAATTAGGAAATTCATAGAAGGGAATCATAAAACTTCTCTAGTTCTTATTTGAACATGGAATTATGATCTAGATACATACAATAACATAATAATATAGCATAACTTAAAATCAAGTGTAAAGTGATAAGACAAGGAAAAGTGTCCTCGCCTTATATGTTGGATTTGTGGGAAGTAAGGACATGTTAAGAAGGGGTGAATTAAAAAATGGAAGGTGCCTGAAACCAATACAAAAAACATGAAAACTAACAGAACTGATGATGTGTTACTGAGGAGTGTGGATAGTTATATATTGTTTTATTATTTTAGACTTTGGGGAATATTTTCATTCAACTTTGGAGAAGGTTTTTCTAAAAAATTATTTTTATGGGAATTTTGGAAAGGTATATCTCATTGGTGAGGAACCCTTACAGATTTAGTGGAAGGGAGATGCACAAATTAAAACCATTAGTGGGAGTTTTATAGATTTGGTAAATGTAATTTATATCCCTAGACTGAAATTAAATCTTATTTTTATCAGGCAGTTTGATGATGAAGGTTTTAGTTCCACATTCACTTGTGGTGTATAGAAAATTACAAAGTGATAAGAGCTCAGAATTTTTTTTTATATTATTCATTGAAATTTATCCATTAATTAAATAAATACTATGTACTTTTGTGTTGTTTATAAATTTATTATTTTTGTACTTAATTTTAAAATGGATCTAAATGTTGATTTTAATTGATATATTCATCATTTTAGTTTAATTAATAATCCATAAATCAATTGAAATTGATTTTTAAACTGTGAACTTATAATTGTATGATATTTAATCTAAAACTCCTAAATGGATCTAATTTATTTTGAGATTTAATTAATTTACTAATTTTTGAATTAAATCTATAAATTTATTTTGTAATTGAAATTTAAATTGAGTAATTTTTTTTGGAAATGTAAAATTAGATTAGTTTGTGAACATTTAATGTTTAGAATCGAGTGCTTTAATTCATTGATTTAATGAATTTGAAATTATTTTTTAATGAGTAAAAATATGATTTTAATTTATTTTATCATTTTTTTAATTTAATTAGAAAAAAATGCCTTATGAGTAAAATGTGTGTTGTGATGATAAATAAAATGTCGGAAAAGGCATGGATTGACTGTAAGTTATCTTCTTATGCTCAATCTAACCACCAGAAAATTGTAAATTTATGGATCTACCTCATCATAAATTCAAGCAACCACAAGTGTCCTACTGACTATGATAGATAATTTTGGAAGAGTCAAGAGATAACTGCACCCAAGGAAATTTTCTATTAGAGTAATGTCTGGTAAAGGAATGCATATTTCATATGACAAAAATAAATTGACCACCCTTGAAATTCCATCTTTTACAACCACATTTCAACAAATGGATGGAGGTACCTTACAAAGAAACCAAGTGAACATGCCTTCTTTTTTTCATTAACCATGGAAATATAACAAAAAATTGGTAAGGCCATAGAGTTTACACAAAAAAAACACTAAAAAAAGACAGGTATTAGTAGTGGTCTTTTTTCAAACATGTCGGTCTAAACCACCTCTATATAGTTTAGTAGTGGTTAGCCAAATCGTCTCATGTTTCACTATCAAAAATAATTTAGTGGCACTTCTTCTTATTTAGTGGCGGTTTTAATATATATCATATTTGGATCATTTAGAGGGGATTCCCAATTAATTTATTGGATGTTTCTAAAAAATAACATAAAATATAATTGAAAAAAGGAACATTACCTCCACTAAAATATACAGCGGCGATTAATGAGAACCACTACTAAATATAAATTTTAGAAATATTTTTAATAGAAAAATATAAATATAAAACACTAAAATGTAGATAAACTATATCAAAAATTCTCAAAAAACTCATACATACACCATCATACATCCATAGTCATATATATATACAAACTCAATCAATCCTTACATCAGTTAACCCGCACCTCGATCAACCCATACCTCATTCATCAAAATAAACCTACAAAATATGTCCACAAAAAACAAACCATGACCAATATACATCCATCCCAAGACCTCTATTGCATCCATATCCCTCCACATCATCTCATCAACTAGAATTGGCCACATCATCTCATCAACTGGATTAAAAAAGAAGAAAAAAATTAGAGCAGAACATAATAAATCAGAATAACATTTGAATCATTGATAATATTTAAACATACCACAAAAATGTTGAACCCTCAAAAACTCATTATAAATAATTTCATGGATATTAATGGTCAACCTCTTTCCTACTTTTATCATTTTGTAACCTATAATAAAAAAACAAAGTATATATTTAAATAAATTTGAATGATAATATACAAAGAATATATTAAGAATATTTCACATCATTTTTTAAATTTTTTTATTCAAACAGAAGATATTTTAACAAAAAATAATAATATATCGTGCAAAAAACATTGATGACATAGAATTAATCATTTAAGATATGATTTGACACTTTAAACTAAAAAGGGATAAGTTTATAACAATCTAATGAATTTTTAAATCGATGTGTGATGGGATTGAAATTTACTTAATAAAAAAATTTCAAATAATTTGATATGGAATCATGTATTGTATTTCAAAAATAATTAAATAGTGATTTCCCCATAATTTAACATCAATATTATGTTGTTTTTTTATTATTTTGATCATTACATGCACGTTTTACAGTTTTAAAACACTAAAAACACATTTATAGGAATCCTAAGAAAATCGTAACACAAAATGATTTATTATTGGTTACTATATTTCAAAAATAAATCTAAAGTCATTTTAATATTATTTTGTAGTAATTCGACATCAGTTTCATAGATTTTACCCCCTAAAACATATTTTTAAAGAATTTGGAATCGTTAAAAACTACTTATTTAGTCATTTTGTGTACACCACATGTTTGATGGATGCATTGTCTACCTGTACTCACCAAAAATAATTCAACAGTGATTTTCCCATGAGTTTACAACAATTTTTGGTAATTTTATATGGTTTTGTTTGTTATACACATATTTTAGTGTTTTTAAAACACTATAAATCAATATACAGGAATACATGGAAAATATTTCTCAGAATGATTTTCTGTCAATTCAATCATTTAAAAATTCAATATACGGTCATTTTCTCTAATTTCATGTCCATAAAACATTATTTTCTAAGTTTTACCTCTCTGAAATATGATTTTAAAGGCATCATTACATTTAAAAATAGATTACCAAGTCATTTTGACAACACTACACATTGTATTGATGTTTTTTACATGAATACACCTCATAAATATCTCAAAAGTGGTTTTCCCATGATTTCACATCAATATGAGGTCGTTTTATATGATTTTCATTGTTACTTGCACGTTTTACTGTTGTAAAACACTAAAAACACATTTATGGGAAAATTTGAAAAACATTTACTAAAAATTATGTGTATTTAGTTCCAAAATTTTAAAAATAAATATAAGATCATTTTACATTGATTTCATGGAAATATAACATCATTTTACTTGTTTTTACCCCCCCCCCCCAAACACACATTTTTTAGGGATTCAGTGACTTTAAAAACATTCTACCTAGTCATTCTGACCACGTTGCATGTTGTATTAACATATTGTCTTCAATTAAAAATCATAAATAACTCAATGTCGATTTTCACATTGTTTTACAATAATATGAAGTTATTTAAAATGGTTTTGATCAGTACATGCAAGTTTTAGTGTTTTAAAACAACGAAAATATTTTTACAGGAATCTCGAGAAAACCATAACTTGGAATGATGTGTCATCAGTTCCTATATTTCAAAGTTAAATCTATGTTTTTTTCTTTGGATTTCATATCTATCATATATATATTTCTTTGGTTTTACCCCCTCCCCCAGACACACATTTTTTAAGTCTTTATTACATTTAAAAACTGTTTACCGAGTCATTTCAACCACATTTCATGTCATATTAATGTGTTGTCTATCTATACACACAAAAAATAATTAAGCAGTGGGTTTCCTTTGATTTCAAATCAATATGAGGACTTTTTAATGGTTTTGACTATTTCACAAACTTTTCAGTGTTTTAAAAAACTAAAATCACATTTATGGGCATCCTAGGAAAACTGAAACTCAGAATGATGTGTCATTAGTTCCAATATTTCAAAAATCAATCTATGGAAATTCTACTATAATTTCATGATAATAACAAGTAATTTTTATGGTTTTTACCACTGAAAAAATTATTAATATCTTTAGTATTTTTGTAAAATGTTTACAGAGTAATTATGAACACACCACACATCATATTGATATGATTCAATATATACACATAAAAATAACTCAAAAGATATTTTAGAATTGTTTCAGAAGAAAATGAGGTTGTTTTCTACGGTTTTGACCACTATAAGCATGTTTTAGTGTTCAGAAACACTAAAAATGGATTTACTGGATTCCGAGACATACCTTAACTCAGAATAGTGTGTATTCAGTTCTAACTTTTCAAAAATCAAAAATTACTGTTTTCTTATGAATTAATGGTAATCTAACATCATTTTTCTAGTTTTAACCCCTTGACACACTCTTTCAAAGGATTTGATGCCTTTAAAAACTTTTTATTTATTCATTCTGATAACACTACATGTATTATTGATGATATTTCCACAATTAAACATAAAAACTAACTCAATGGTGGTTTTCCTATGATTTCACATTAATATGAGGTTTTTTATATGGTTCTTCTATGAAAGACATGTTTTAATTTTTAAGAACACTAAAAATGAATTAACAAGAATCGTAAAGAAACCGTAACTCAATATAAAATGTTGTTGAATACTATATTTTAAAAATTAATATATATTTATTTTACTATGAGTATACATCAATCCAACATCATTTTACTAGTTTTGATTCGCCGACACATGCTTTCAAAGGCTTCAATATCTTTAAAAGCTATTTATTGGGTCATTCCATGAATGTCGCCAGTCGTATGGATGGGTTGTCTATGTGTAACTATCACAAATAACTAAATGGTGGTTTTAAAATTTGTTTCATGGCAATATGATGTTTTTTATATGGTTTTGACCATTACACATGTATTTTAGTGTTTTTAAACTCTAAAAATGCATTTACGGCCATCCCAAAAAAACTGTAACACTAAGTGATGGGTATTCAATTCCAATATTTAAAAATAATTCTATGTTAATTTTCATCTGATTTCATGTCCATATGACATCATTTTATTTGTTTTGAACATCAAACACACATTTCTAAAGGCTTTGGTGCCTTTAATAACAATTTACTGAGTCATTCTGACTACAACACACATCAGATTGTTTTTTTTTTCTACATGTACTTGTTAAGAATAACTTGGGGATGGTTTCCACATTATTTAATGTCAATATTAGGTCGTTTGATATGGTTTTGATAGTTATAGGAAAATTTTAGTGCTTTAGAACACTGAAAATGTGATTACAAGAATCCTAGAAAAACCATAACTCGAAATAATGTTTTTTCATTTAAAACATGTCAAAAATATATCAATTTTCATTTTATTATGATTTCATTTCCTTATGGAATCATTTTTCTATTTTTGAACCCCCAACACATCTTTTTAATGGCTTTAGTGCCGTTAAAATTTGTTTACCAAGTCATTTAGACCACACCACATGTCATATTGATGTGTTTTTTGTGCACACATATCAAAAATAATTAAACTGTTTTTTTCCATTGATAACACGTCAATATTATTCCTTTTTATATGGTTTTGACCAATATATGCATGTTCTACTATTTTAAAACCCTAAAAATGCATTAACAAGAATCTCTGGAAAACTATAACTAGGAATGATGTGTCATGGTTTCCAATATTTCAAAAATCTAACTATAGCCAATTTACTATGTTTTTATAGTAATAAGACATCATTTTCATGGTTTTGACCCCCCAACCCTTGTTTTTAAAGGCTTTTGTATCTCTAAAAATATTCACCAAGTCGCTTTGACCACACCAAACATCGGATTGACATGTTGTCTAACGTACATTTAAACAATAACTAAAATGGTTCTTTACCAATATTTCACATTGATATAAGGTCATTTTCTATGGTTTTTACTATTACATGCATGTTTTAATGTTTTGAAACGCTAAAAATTCATTTCTAGAATATCAAAAAAAACTATAACTTATAATGTCATGCCATCAATTCCTATATTTTAAAAATAAATCTATGTTAATATTCCTTTTCTTTCATTGAATGTCGACATCATTTTCCTGTTTTTGATCCTCTAACAAATGTCATTAAATGATTTGGTACCTTTAAAAACTCTTTACAATGTCATTCTGACCACACTAAATGACGAATTGATATGTTGTCTTTGTGTAAATATCAAAAACAACTCAACTATGTTTTTATATGATTTCATATCAATATGAGGTCTTTTTCTTTGGATTTGACCATTATTTGCATGTTTTAGTGTTTTAAAACACTAAAATTCTTGTATGGTCATCTCGAGTAAACCAAAACTTGGATTGATGTGGAATCAAGTCCTGTATTTCAAAAATAAATCTACAGTTGATTTCCTATGAATTCATGGCCAGCTGATGTCATTTTTCTATTTTTTACCCCACAACACATGTTTGTAAAGGCTTTGGTGCATTTAAAAACTATTTACTAAGTCAAAACTAAGCAAGTGATCTCAGATTATTTTCGAAATATAGAATTATGGTTCATAATTCATTTTTTATGTGTAGTAATCATCCACACATGAATATAGCACAAAATGTGGATGATATGACTCAAAGTACATGTTTTCAATATAAAATTTTCACATTATTTTTATTTCTGAAATTTTTAGTTTCACTTTGAAAATGTGTTAATGATATATGAAATATAGAATTTGCATTAGTAGGATGATCTATAAGGCCAGAAATTTCTTCAAGGATCACGACAGTCATTCATTTAATATAGAAACTAATGAAAATCTATTTCTGACCACATCTGATCATGTATTTACATATAACAGTCTTTTTCTTGCACTTTTTCTTTCAAACTTGTAATTTATCTTTGTGATTCCTGATTTATGAAACTATTATGAACCGCACAAGGGGTAACATTAACTGATGACAACACCTTTCCAAAGACAGCAGATAGAGCAAGCCCATAACTCATCACCCGTACATTTCTGGGATGCTCCTTACCAAAAAAGTATTACAACTGCATCATTCTAGGAAGCTGATGATGATTATGAAGTGTTTACATCCTAGACTTATTGAATTTTAACCCATTAATATAAATATATTTAAAATGATTTTTTAAATTATCTAAACATCATAATATTATCTAATTAATAAGTTTTTAATTAATATTTATTATTATTTGATTACTATAAAAACATAATAATGAAAAATAAATTATAACAACAAACAAGTCTTAAACCCAATTAAATGGGGTCGGCTATGTAGACTAAATGATGCAAAATTGTAATCATTTAATCCATGTAGCAGGCTCCATTAAACTTTTAAGGATTGTTTTATAATATATTTTTCATTATTATGTATATATATTAATTAAATAATGTGAAATAGTAATGAAAAGTACTTACATCAACATCTTTGGTACGTTCATTTACAAAACTACCATCGGGTTTCCTATGAACAATAAACCACATCTCCATTCATACAATAGAGTGACCTAATTCTTTATCCTTTATAAAAAAATACAAAAAAGATAGAAGCGACCCTTACTTGTAGTAAAATGATATAAATAATAAGAAAAAAATACAAACCTAATTTTTTTCCTCAAAAAACATTGAAATCCAAAAATATGAGGAACGACCTGTTTCTCTTGATTCATAGTATTTTTTAGATAATTACAAAAAAATAGATATATTAATAAATATCATATTCTTATTGTGTTTATACTATTAATATACTATAAAATATATAATTACCTCAGGAGAAGCATCTCTATTAATATAGGAAAACAACTTCCATTGATCACACGAAATGACTTTGGGAAAGCTCACCTTTTCTCAAGCAAGCTTCCCAAGAATCTATCTATATATTTTCATAGTGTCATCGATAGGCACCCCAAATTCATAAAATGGAATGATAATCTAGAAGTCATTCATGTCCCATACATCTTCTATATTCATATTTATATCCCTTATATTTTTATCTCTATCTATTTGAAAAATTAATTAAACAATTAGTAAAATATATAGTTTTTTCGAACAATTACATAAATGCCAGTAATGGTAACTTTCCAATACCCCCATATGGAGGGGTGACCAATAGATCCACTTCCAATGGTGAATAATATGTTGGGATTGCCACAACATCTGGAAAAACTATTGGCTTGCTAGAAGACTCAAATATAGTAAAATCACTTGGATCCACTAAAAGTGTTAGTAGCGGTGGTGTGCTCCGAGATACTGATCGAATAGGATATTTTAATTTTTTTTGTTCTATGCATTCCATCAATTACAATGGTTCATATATATTAAATTTATAAAAAATTAAAAACTAAAATATATTTATAAAAAAATAGAATATTTTTTATATGTACAAAATACTTAAAATGAGTAATTTTAATATAGTTTCATTTCCAATTTATACATTCAATTATATTCATATTAATTTTATTCATTTTTATAAACCTCTATTTTAATGACTATTTTATTTTCAACCTCTCATGGTTGTTTTATTATTTCAATATATTCAATAAATAACCATTCGATGTTTTGTGGTTATTGAGATTCACTATAATAAAGTACCAATTTATAGGCATCGAAAAAAATATATAAGTATCTCTACATTAAGTGTATAACAAGACTCATACCTTCATGTGTTTCATTATCCACATAATAAACCATATTCTCTTTTAAATCTAAGATAAATGGATCATACTCTATACACTCATCAGTACAGATCATGCAATAGAATATAAAAAAATAAAATGTAATGAATATTTCATTATACCCCTATCAATGTTGACCCACTTTCATATGAATTAGACAACTAAAAATATACCACGATAATTAAATTCAATTATATCACTCATATTTCCATAGTATCCCACCTCTGTATTTATAAATACACCACTATTTTAAGTTTTCGAGTCTTTTTAATGATAAATTTTATGAAACATGAAGCAATGAATATTGTATACAACAAATATCTAAGCCTTCATTTGACTACCACAATCCAAAAACATAAAATCATAATATATTTCAGCTCAAATATCAACATTAATTATCTAGAAAATAGGAAATTACGTGTTACATTTAACATCGGCAAAATAATTACACATCAATAATATGAATATGAGTATATTCATACACAATGGGTCAACTATTTAAAAAGCTCTTTATTAATGTCTTTTTTTAATTCCATCTCATTTTTTAGATCAAACCCTTAGTCGCATCTTTTTTTTCAATAAAAATTATTCAAAAAATGGATTTTTAATAATTTTGTCGATTACAGCATATCTATATGATTTTAGTAACTATAATCCATTCAGTGTGAAACTTAACCCCTTTACAATTGTCCATCCAATAGTCTGAAATACCGATGATTGGTTTCCATAAGGACAATTATGGGAGATGTCATTAACACATCCAAAATAATTGAATCTAGAATAAATCCCATCCAAATACCTAGATCAGTAGGTTTTGTACTCTATTTCTATATAACCTATAACAATTCAGCATTACAGTTATGCATTATTCCTCACATATGATTTCAAATGACATGAGGACCAGATGAATAAAATAAGAAACATATTGATAAAAATTGTGAACTGATTTGACAAAATTGAATTCAATATTAAAAATAAAAACAATTTACATGTACCCTTCAATTGGATACATCCAGCAATAGTGTACTGGTCCACCACGTTTAGCATTATCATCTAAATTAATATTTAAATGAATCCTGACTATGAAAAATGAATGGGGAAATTACATCTCCAAATGAAAAAGTGACAAATAAATTTTTTTATTAAATATTACCCAGATCAATTGGATTTATATTTTTTCTAAAACACTCTCTGAAAAAGTTACAAAAAACATCAAGAACCGCAATTTCTTTTTTTGGTAATGTATTATGAAATAAAAATTAAAAAATTGACTTTTTATAATATTTGAGTTATGAATTTTCAATCCTTGAAACTACCAATGTTCTAAGTCTACAATCCTAGTTATTTTACTTTAATATCCATATATAACTTTTACATTCATTAAATTTAAAAGGAATATGTCCTTCTTATGATTTTTCATGGTAAATACAATCGAAGGATACATTCCACTATCATTTTCCCAAAAACTATTCTTTATATTAATTAAATTTTAATCTGTGTGATCATTAAGATGATCCTTCAATTTACCATTCTAATTAAGAAATTTAAAAATTACACTTTTGTAGAAATTATTCTCACTATTAATTATATCAATATTATAGCTTATCAAATTAAAATCCAAACTAGGAAGGTTGAAAAATATAATCATTTTATTCATTTTTTATGTTCCATATTCTACAGATATAGTAACTTGTACCCTTTCCCCCCTTCTTTAAAATGATTAAATTTTACAAATTCTATTATGACATTCAATAATTGTCTCAATATTTATAAACTAGAAAATACATTTGGGGATTTCTTAATTCAATATCTCCATTAAATTTTGTCTTGTTAAACCTGAATTGATAAAAAGCATCAAGAAATTAAATATGACATGAAAGATGCCATTTTCTACTATGAGGTAATTGTTGAGGTTCAAAATCAAAATTACAAATGGGAAAAGACAAACTTGTATCAGTGTTATGAATGGATATGTTTTCTAGTCAATGAAAGGAACTAAATTTTCACATTAAATAAAAATGAATTTTGAATAGTTTTATCATTGAAGCATCATATTTTTCCTTGACATCATCCCATGACTATTTCAATTATTTGATTAAAGGTTGAAGGTATGCGTAAATTTCATTTCCAGTCATTTTGATCGTAGGAATAATCATTGAAATATTGAAAGAAGTATTCTTTATACACATCCAGGGAGGTACATTACTGGGTATAAAAACAACTTGTCAAATGTTATAATTAGTAATTAATGTACCAAATTTGTTAAAACCCTCCGAAACCAATCCCAAACATACATTCATATAATTCGAAGAAAAATATGGATATTATAAATAAAACACCTTCCATGATGTTGAATCTTTTAGATGTAACATCTAGCCATCATTACTATATTGATGATGCCACTTCAGGTCGTAGGAAGTCTTGGATGATGTGAATAATCTTTGCAATTGTGGTTTCAGAGGAAAATAATGCAATACATTTATAGGAGTTTTCTTCTTCTATTTATTCCTAGGGTTATATTGATTTATACTCTCATAATTATGAATTAAATTATGTATACATGTATGATATATTATGAATTATTATTTCTCGAACACTTCTCCCAAGTAAATAATGAAATCCCTAGGGCACACATGTATCTTTTTATAATCAAGTCCAAGTTTGATGATGAAATCTTCATCTCATAGAATTATGTAGGGATATTATCTTGACTAAATCCATCATGAATAAAATCTAAAATCATGGAAATTTCATTATCAGTAATTCAATATAGACACTTTATATGATACAAATTAAGTATAAAAGAAAACATTAAATACTTTTCACGGCCTTCATACAGATCTTATTTTCAATCTCCAAAAAATTCATAAAAAGAATCCTACAAATCCAAATGCATCATTTATCAAATTTCAAAATAAATTACCCTGTAGTGGGTCACATTGTGTTTTATTAATAGAATTGTCATTTTTTTGACTTTCTTTAACATTAGATTCTCAATTCCAAATGCAATATATATATCAAGTAGGAAACTGTTTCAGTATCAAATTCCCATATACTTAATTTCTATTTAATCATTGTGTTCATTTACAATCAGGAAATATACATTTTATTCTACTATCCACTAATCGATTTGAAATTTCATAATATAAAAAATATTATAAACCCTTGGAATATAGAGGTTTTTTATAGGTAAATTAATCTATCTTTTATACATAGGCATTGGATTGTAACTATTCTCCTTTTATATCAAGATTTAAAGATAAAAATGTTTAATGAAACAAGTAAAATTAAAATTAAACATCACCCAACTTCTTTATTATCTAGGGTAGTATCTTGATTTGACCTAACAAAAATTCAACATAAAAATGATTTGATCTAACATTGAATAAACAAAAAAAATAAATGATTAAATATTAACCATCATAATAATAAAGTTGAATATTGTGGAATAAGTTCATTGATCGGATGAGAGAGGTTAATGGGATGTTAAGAATACTATGGTTAGTCCACAATAATACATGAACATAATAATTCTATTAATAGATCTCTAACTTTTCATCTTTTCATATTATCAATTTTTATTTTATATTACAGACACATTATTTTCAATATAGATAGATATTTCTCTGACAATTATTAAAATCAAGAATTTTTTTATCTCAAAACAATAACTTCGAACTGTGATATTTAGTGTAAGTGTTTCCATATGTGTCAGATAATTTCATGCAATTATGGATTTACAACATTTTCATAATCTATTTGAAAAACATTACTCAACCTGAAGATAGTAGAACCTATATAATGATTCATGTAATATGATTTTATGTAGCTTGTAATAAGAATTGTTAATTATATTGGTGATTAAGCATATTTTTTATTAAATATATTAACTTCATGATATAATTTTAAAAAATAGTAGTAAATTATATGTTTCTTGTGATCCTAAACCTCATGCTAAATCATTGGGTTTTTTAAATGATTACCCCTCTAGGAAGAATCTAAAACAACTATTATACCTAAGAAAACCCATAATGGCCCATAATGTGGACCTCAATAGAAAAATTATGATTTTAAAAAAATTAAATTATTATAAAATGGATAACAGAAACAAAACCAAAAGGTTGACCTACCTCTTGATCAAAATGTAAAAGCCTCAAGTATTACACCACACACTCACAACACCATGGGAACCTGTATTATTCCATGTGAAATAATTAAAATTTATTAATAATATATAATTAATTATTAAAAATTAAAAAATTAGGAATACTTACCTAAAATAACATTGAGGGTAATCCAATCTCAAAAAATGTGACCAACCGCCAATGTAAGGTCTGTATTGTAACACTGAATTCATCCTAAGAAAGTCCCCAAAAATACTCAATTACATGGATCGTTATATAATTTAATTAAAACACTTATAAAAATTTGACAATCAATCGTTCTTTCAATGATATCGGGGGTCACAGTCATCATAAAAATGGGTAATATAGGCCTTTTGGGGGTCACCCTCTAGTAGAAGGGGGTTTTTGGATGGTCTTCATTAGGGAGCAGGGGGATGGGGTCAAGGGGATTGGAGGGGGAATCACCAGGGGTAGGAGGTTAGCATGATGGGGATCATTGGGGAGAAAGAATTTCCTCCATCTAGATCAGGGGTTTAGGGTCATGGGGGTCACCATTGGGAGCAGGAGGGTCGGTGTCGGTGGTTTCTATTAGGAGTGGGATGGTGGGGGTTATTTATGAATAATTGTATTGGGGGAGGGGGAGGATTGGTTTTTTTTAGATTTAGTGGCGGTTTAAATAAAACAACTACGAAATTGAAAATTTGAAAATATATACTTGTAGTTATAGTAAACATAATATAAATTATATTTTTTAATATGATTTATTTTGTGGTAGTTATTATAACCGCCGCTATGACCTTTTATATATTGAACAAAATAAGAAACCACACCTATTATCAAATTATATCATCCCAATTGATTGTGACACCCTCTTACACCGATGGATATTGGAATCTGAATATCATGAGGATGAAATCAAACTAGTCATAAATTCCAACCTTTTCTATATATAAGATATACAAACCCCACATACAGATAGCTCAAAATAAGAAGACCACAGACCAAGCTTCAATAAAAAGTCACACCCTGATCTAGACGGAAAGGTTGAATCGCATGACACTTGAATATACCAACCGAGGTAAGACACCCGATGCTTGAAACCCATGGAATCCCAAGAAATTATGGTGCTACACCTTCTTAATAGAAGTTGAATAAAACTCTCGAGATCACCACACTCCCTCAAACAGTATCAAGTGAATACCGAAGATCCCCTAAATCAGAACCAAAGCCACATGTTGAAGATCCAAGATTCCATTCGAAGATAAGTATATCAAATAAAAATATAAATATCAATCATGATTGGGATGATTCCATGAAACCAAACACTGAACACATCATCACCTGTAGATCAATGCTCCGTCTATTGCAGATGTCATGTGCTTTCCCCCCAAAGAATCTAAGTGAACCGCTAGAGGATCTGACCAAAATAAGATCCATGAGAATATATTCTTGATAAAACCTTATCATGAGTTGTGAACGGAATGTTTAGATTTATCAAATTAAAAAGGTATATAATTTAATTCTTATATTCTTATTTACCAACTAAAATCCATATATGGTGAGACCATGGTTTCTTCCCGATGCACTGGTTTGAGGATTGTAGATTCTTGAAAAGTGTTTGAGTGAGTCCAATCAACACGATTGCTTGTGTGAAAAAGCCTAACCATTAGAATGAATCACATTCACAGTTTCTCTTGAAGTCATAGCTATTTACTATCTAAATTTAGAGTTCTAGATGATTAAGTAGGGTCAATTTTTTTATGCTTGATGGTTCAACGTATCCAAAAACTCTACTTAGCTAGAATCACTATGTAGCCAATTCTACATACTCAATTAATGTCATATATGATTATAGAGAATGATTGAAATCAATTGGGATATATAAATTAACTTTTATATGAATTCTCACCTTACCTATAACCAAAATTGGAGAATCTCACGATGCCCTGAAGATCTAGAAAATAGGTAAATTCATTTAAAAATTTGGCCTCTAATTTTCAAATTCAACTTGCCTCGCAATCCTTTGGTTTGGACAAATTGTATAAGATGGGGATTCTTAGATATCCCTATCCATGTGGAATCCATATTCAAATGAGATCATACTCACTATTTAGTATGGAATTCTGATGGGGTTTCTCATGTCCTTGTAGGAGTTCACCTATTCTCATAGGGAATTCACCCAAATGTTCCAATGACTGCCTCAATGAACACCATTTGAAATTCACCAACTATGGGGATTTTTTGTGATTTTTTTTATTTATATTTTTTGAATAAGTGTATATGTTCTAATTTGTTTGACGGAATTCCTTGATTAATGGTTCGCTCTCTTATTCTCGAATTCCCATTCATCATTTGATACTAGTGTTGTTACCTGGATTTTTCTTTATTTCTTTTTTGTAATAACTCTAGTGTTGGAACACAAGGTGAATAGTGGTTGATTCAAGGAGAAATATCTCTCCCATATGATGAATTATTACTTTCAATAAAAATTATTCTTAAATTATTTATTTTTATGTTTTTATGATTAGTATATTATAGGATATTCTTTTTTCCATCACATTTAAATATTTCTTACTTTTCTTTCAAACTGCACACACAAGCCTCTTAGAAACTCCTTCACTACTAATATTATTTAATAGTTATATAACCCAGTATTTATTAGTGGTATCCAATCTCTAGTCCATGTGACGATAGAGAAAATACTAATTATTTTATTTTTTTGTTCCAAACAAAAATTTCTAGGAAATTCTAATCAAGGAGATTTCATTTGATTAGATATTTATGAGTTAGTGGAATTGAATAACGATTCATAGGGATGTTAGGTGAGTAATCTAAGTTTATAACCCTATTTTTTAAACAGATAATTTTGAACCAATAAACTACATCCACTATTTTCAATTTCTGAACCCATTAAATTATATTTTAATACATCAACAACATTTTCTTCTTTAGAGAAAACTTGAGATCCACTACTACATTTTTCCTAAGTTGAAAAATTGTTTTACTAGGGGCCCAATGATAGGTTTGCATAAAACCATCCACAATTTTGCGATAAGGCCAATTCTTTTGTTTTATTTTTGTTTTTTATATAGTTTAAAATAACTATATCTAGTTCCTCTAACCTCACTAATTTTGATCTAGAGGTTGAGAAAATAGTTCTAGCATAACATCAAACTCTAAAAATCACTGAACAAGATGAAAGAAATTTTGTTATAATTATATTCACTAACTATCCTTCCATTAAATCTTCTTCTAGAAGAGATAAATTATTATGTGAAAATTTTGGAGATAATCTTGCTCAACTGTATGAGACTTTAAGGGAGATGTATGCACCAAATTTCAACATCAATAATAAACAATTACAATTGTATGACCAACATGATAGTGAACTCAAAACATTAATGATTTTAATTATACCTAAATTTCATAGATTATCATGTGAGGACACCAACATACTTTTAAGAGTGATTAATAGACTATGTAATGGATTCAAAATAAGAGGATTCACCATGAATCAAATAAGCTGGAACGCTTTCCTATTATCTCTTAAAGGAGAAACCAATGAGTGTCTCAATAATCTACATCTTGGAGAAGTCACCTCATGGGATGACCTATAGATGAACTTCCTCAATAAATTATTTCATGGTTCATGGAGTGATCAACTAAGAATGGATATCTATATAATCAAAAAACAAACTGGAGAAACATTCTATGAGTTTTGGGGAGGGTTCAATAAACTGCCCACATCTTGCCCACACCATCCCTATGAAGATCATCATTTCATGGAATTATCTTACCAAGGATTGATTGAAAATGAACAGAACCTACTAAAATCATCTTTTTTAAGAGAAATAATTGATAATTCACTTACTGAAGTTAGAGAACTAAGTTAGAAAATCTCTAAAAATTCCTAAAAATTTGGTATGAAAATTACAAATATAAATGTACATCAGGTAAAAAGTTTTAAATAACATTTAATAGAAAATAAAATTGAATAAATAACAACTCTATTTAGATACATTTCTATGAAAATAGTGAATGTGTCATCACCCACCACACCCCCTCAAGTATTTCAACTCACTTTTCCCAGGATCATTTCATTGATGGATTCCCTCAATTTTAAGGGAATATATTATGAATGTCCATATACTAAAAAACATCAAAAATCAAAAAATTAGAAAAAAATGATTTATATAATTCCCCACTAATCATTTTGGAGATGGAATCCAATAGCCACAAAGTCCACCATTCCAAAAAGCTTTCTAATAACCTTTCTAAACCTCTTTATTCCAAAGACATAGTTTCCAACCCTCAGAAAGCTATGAGAAAGGAAAAAAAAACTTCCATGGATTATATGCTTAGTTAGGTAATAGAATTTTAAAATAGTCAATAGGAAAATCTAACCAATCATGGATCAGAGCTGAATGAATTAAAATGATAGTTTTACCATATCATGACCAAATTCAATAATCAAGTAAATCTAGGCTTAGGTATTCTTTTATCTAAAATAATTCATAACCCAAAATTAAATATCATGTCTATCAAATAAATTAGTGATAATTATCACGAAAAAAATGAATGAAAATCCTTGGAAACTAAACCTGTAAGTGAAAAGAAATATGTACATGATGAATCCTTCCAAGAAAAAGATCCTAATGAGGAATATGTAAAGGCACCATAAATGAACGATTCAGGGAAAAAGTATGGAATATAAACAACAACCCTAACCTCCCTTCATTTAAGGATGAAATAACCAATGAAACCTAATGAATAATATCTACAACAAGAGATCCAAGAGGTGTTCAAAAAAGTATAGATCAATATCCTTTTATTAGAGGTTATTCTACAAATTACAAGGAAAAAAATTATTATAGACATGTGCATGGACAGAAGGATACTATGAGTATATTAACAAGCGAGATTGATTAAGAATTTTCATTCCCTTGTTTCATATCAAATTCTTCAAAAATGTCAATATATTACTATCTTTTATATCCCCTACACTATTGGAGAGAAAATTATTCCAATGCATCGTGTGATTTAGGAGCCTCAATTAATGTAATTACTTATTCCATTAATTATTTTTTGGTATGGGATATCTCAACCCAACTCTAGTAGTTTTGAAACTCTCCAATCAAGTCACCACCTACCTATAATGTGTTCTTCGAGATTTCTTAGTATGTGTACACAGAAATTGTATCCCTACCAACTTATACATTCTCAACATGGATGAAGGAAATAGTAAAGTCCAATCTCCCAAAATTTTAGGTAGATCATTCCTCAACACTACTAAATCTATAATAAATTTCAATTATGGAACCCTTTTTAATACTTTTGGTGATTAAATATGAGATTCCAATATCCTGGACTCAATTAAACACCCACATGAAGAGAAACATGTTTTTAAATTAAAACATTTTGAATTACCCTATTCTTATAAGGAATAGATTGAAATTTTATATGATATAATATAACTGAGAGAATATTTATAAACACCAAGACTGTATTATAAGTATTATTTTTAATTGATCTCAATATATAGACTTTCTTAATGTGTTGAAAAAGTCAAAGAGATTATTGAATATTTCTTTCACAATCTAATCTATTCTGCTACTAATATTTTTTTCTTATATATATAGGATTCCAACATAGATAACTCTGACCTAAATCCATAATTAGAAAACTACCTTTAACTAGAACATAATTTTCTATAAGAAAACATAAAATATTCCTTTTTAAAGGAAAATGATAAAATACATATCATAATCTTAAATAATTTAGAACCCATCAAAGAACACCAACCAATAAAAATTCTCACACAAAATTATATGGCCATATAAGAAAAATTAGGGGGGATCAATGGAATTATCTCCACTACCTACATCTATAAAATTTTTCTAGAATATGGATCCAAAAAAGTGAGACATCCCCAAATGAGGCTCAATCTAACCCTTTTGAAAGTAGTAAAAATGAGGTAGAGACACTTTGAGGATATGGAATAATCTACCCATTCTCAGAATACCAATTGTTGAGTCCAATCCAAATAGTTCCAATGAAAACTATATTCCCATTTGTGAAAAATGAGAACAATGAATTAGTTCCCTCCTGAATACAGAATAATTAGATAGTCTACATAGATTATAGGATATTGAACCATTTAACCAAAAAAATATCATTTTCCAATAACCTCTATAGACCAAATACTAGAGAGACTAGCTGGGAAGGGTCAGTATTTTGTATTTGATGGATTTTATGGGATTTTAAGGTTCCAATAGCTCCATAGGACCAAGAAAAGACCATATTCACATGTCCCATTGGCAATTTTTCCTATAAAAATATTCCTTTCAGTCATTGCAATGCCCTCATGAGCCTTTCAATGTTGCATGGTAAGTATCTTCTTCAACCAAATTTAGATTTGATTAGAGGTACTCCATGATGACTCTACTATCTAGAGAAGTTATTTTAAACATTTTATATAATGTTTGGAAAAGATTTTAAATATATGTATTGTGATAAAAAAAATTCAAAAAAATCCATTTTATGGTGGAAAAAGGAAATGTGTTTTTCCATTTAATTTTTAAATAAGGAATTGAATTAGATAAATCTAAAGGTGATGTTATTTCAACAATACCTTACTCCACTGATGTGAGACACTTCAGATAATTTCAAGTCCATTTTGGATTTTATAGAAGGTTTATTAGGGTCCTTAGAAATATTTTTTCCCCTTAATAACCCACTCATGAAGTAAACTAATTTTTTATGATTCATGAATGTTATATTTTTTTTGAATGAATGAATTCCTGACTGTTACCCCCATTATCTATCCACAAAAATGTAGTTAACCCTTTAAATTTTTTTGTGTTTCTTTTAAATGATATGTTGGGGTTATGTTTACCAAAAATACTGATATTCTTGTATAAGTGATATCCTACAATTCAAAAATGTTTGACACTACCAAGATTAATAACAAAACATTGGAGAAGGAATTTTAACTATTGTTTTAGATTTATTAAAATTATATTCTAATATTTTAGAGAGTAAGGTAAATATTTATTATGATCATATTTTATTGATATATTTAAACAATAATCTGAATGAAAATCCTCTCTAGCAAGATGGATATTGTTGATATAAATTTTTGAACCAATGATTAAGGATATGAAGGGATGTGAAAATATAGTGGCTGATTAGATGAGAAATATTCCTCAAACTATCATAGTAGTACAAGTCCCTAAGACCAATTTGTATGATTCATTGCTTATTGAGTAACTATACAACCTGGACCATGTTCCCAGAATTCCGACATAGTGAATTTTCTGGTCACAACAATGGTTCCCTCCCTTCCTAAACATCAAACTATTAAATTGAAATATGAATCAACAAATTATGTATGGGAGGATCATTATTTATATAAAATTTACGATGAACATTTCATTAGAAGGTTAATCCCTCAAGAGGAAATGAACTTTGTTCTTTGTTTTTACCATACACTTGCATGAGGAGGCAATTTCGAACCTTAAATAACTGATAGAAAATTTTTGGAAACTAGATTATTTTTTTCCTAATGTTTTAAAAAACACATTAATTTTGTAATAAATTGTCTCATATTCTATATTAATGGTGTATTTTTTAAAATACCTAAGAATCCCTAAAAAACAATGATTTTTAAGATATTTTTTGTATTGGGAATTGAATTTGATGGACACATTCCTAGTTCATTTGGATTTTCCTACATATTTTAGAAGTAGACAATGTTACTAAGGTAATTAAAGAAAAATATTCTCAATTTAATGAAAAAAATGTAATTGAGTTCCTTAAATAAATTTTTTATCAGGTTGGAATACCTTGAACTATAAATCATTACCAAGGAACCATCTTTTTCAATAATAACATGGAGGACCTCAAGAAGAAATATTTTTTAACCACAAAAACCTCAACTACCTACCAACCATATATAAATAGATCGAATTAGGTTTCCAATAGAGAATTCAGTTTTTTTAGAATAAATAGTTCATCCAAATCTCAAAAGATGGAGTATTAAACTATATGATGAATTTTGGGCATACAAAACTACCTAAAATACCTTGTTCAGTGAGTCTCTCTCTAGAGTTTTTTATGTTAAGCATTTTCACTTTATTGTTGATCGACAATAAAAATCCCATTTGGCTGTTAAAAGAGTGAACCATGATTTTGGATAGAATGGAGAGCATATGAAGCTGAAAATGATAGAGATCGAGGACACAAGAAGGGAAATGTATGAAAAATCCATAATTTATAAAGAAAAAAACAAATCTTTCAATGATAAATTGATCCAAAAAAGATAATTTCAATCAATAGAAAAAGTGTTTTTATTTTCATAGATGATGAATATATTCCCTGTTAAGATTAATTCCAAGTGGATGAGTCCATACATAGTAACTAGTATATTTATTTTTACAGTAGTTAAGATTCAAGAACAAGGTTAAAAGAATCCATTCAAGGTCAATGTCCAAAAATTAAGGAAGTTCAATGAGTATTTCTGAAAAAGAACATATAGAGGAGTCTATACACCTCCTTACATCTTTTACAGAGATCATTATCAGGTTATCTTTCTCCATCATAGCAGCCTACCTGCTTAATTTATTTTGTACTATTTTTCTTGAAAAATGCATGTTGGAATTCAATTGGAAGTATATCTGAACTAATTTTGGGGGAGATGGAAAATGTAGTTTTATAATGTGAATACCATTATTTATGATTTAAATTTAAAAATCCAATAAAACAAAAACCAAATTTGTATAAATAATTTGAAAAATGCTTTTGTAGGTTTTTGTTTTTATATTTTTAGAGTGTAAATAAATAAATCAAAAAACTGTTTTTATTTAAAATAAAAAACAATTCTAGTTTTTTAGTTTTCAAACATTCATTGAGGAAAATTAGAGAAATAGATATATTTTTTAAACTCCAATTGATTTTTTAGGAGTTTTATAATACTATTGAATATGAGAAGATCAAATGATTTATGAAATGTAGTTGTTTTATTTGGATTTTATTTTAAAACATTTTATTTATTTTTTTAATAGAAAATGGATTCTAGAACCAATATTAATTGTACTAAATTTTGATTCATGTCCTGTGGGATTTATAACCCAATTTGACATCATATTTTTGATACCCTCACTTCTTAATAGAATCATAGGTTTTTTTATAACATATAAATTGTGTTTATACTCTTTTAAATCTCTTTAATTCGTATGATAATTTCAATATGATTGAGGCATTTTTTTATCATGACCATAATTTTTCCTTGAGTCCTACCATGAAAACTAATCCTAGTTAAACCCATAGATCTCCATGAATGGACTTATATGTTTAGCCCATAATAGAAGCTGAATGATCCCTCACCTATCCTCACTCTAAAATGTAATTTCATGATTGATTCAAGTCTAAGTATTTGGGAAATTATCTTCCGTGTGTTTTTTATCTGGGAATCAATACATAGTAAGGGGATTGTGAGAGGTTTGAGTCAAAATATTTGTGAATCTATGAGAGGTAAACAAAAATGGTTCACTTTCATTCACTATATTTTATTTGTGTTGTCATCTTCTTCACCTAAAACTATGTGTATAAAAAATAAAAAATGTAAAGGGGGATGATTTTGAAACAATAATTATGTTCATCTAAGTGATTAATGACCATAATCAAATAAAAGGGAATTATCACCATTTATTATTCTGATAGTTACAACTCATTTCCCCTCAAAAAAGAGAGAAAAAAAAGAGAGAGAAATTGTATATATTAAAAAGGAAATAGATAAAGGAGATAAGGATGACAAATTGTTTGGATTAATTTCATGACTCCTACCTAGTGAAAACTATACCATCCTTCCTTTTAATCACATATGCTTTCATTACATTTTACAAAATGGAGGATCTTTAAGGTTTAGTGTCTAGGAAACCAGGAACTTAAAAGAAGAAAACATAAAACATTCCTCTTAAACACTTGAAAGGGTTCTACTTATGTTCATCCTAGGTTCATTACTACATCTCATAACCTGGTGACATACATCAAAAGAATGGGTGATCATAAGGCCTAGTAAAGGAAACAAGGGGAAACATTTAACATGTGAACTTGAGATACATCAACAATGTCATGAAAAAGAACTTTAAGGCATGAGAAAGAAATATTGAGGCATATCATAATAAAAATAACGTATTTCATAACCTAAAGATGTGGATACAACATTTAATATTGAAAATAATTTCCATTTCACCAAGGTCCATCCCCAAGTTGTCATTAAAAATTACCAAGGTTATTCACCAAGGCGTCGTTAAAAATGGTCATCTCTAGAGATTAAGTCTTTACCCAATGCATTGGAGCGCTATCAGGGTGAAGACATAAATTTTCCTTTATTATTATGTGAGCCACATATATCATCATCAATAATTTAATAAACCACCCATATAGAATAAAATAAATGGGTTTCATTTCATAATAATAACGTTTTAAAAACTGCGTTAAAGACATGATCTTTATATCACATTAAACCTACAAAAATTGAAAGCGAGTCTCATGTATGTAAATGCCAGAATTTAAAATAGAATTTTTTTGTATATATGTGAATACCCCTTTAGAATAAAGATATTTTAGTATTCACTTAACAAAATAAATGAATTTGAGAATAAGAGAGAGACATTTTGAGACGGAAATTCTGCAACATAACGACTATGTTTCGGGGTTTTAGAAAACATTGAAAAGAGAGGGGACATGGTTCACCCACTCATAAATAATCCATAAAACAGTAGGGGCCAAAATATAAATTATTTATGTACATGGTAATGAAATTTGAAAGGTATACCATGTGAAATTAAGAACATCAAAGGAAGACAAAAAATAAGATTTCTCTTACTAAAATTCGGCAGCCTAACGGCGTCAATTAAACTTCAACAAAAAGAACTGACGAGATCAAATAGGGTATCTCATCATATGAACATAAAAGATCAGTATGATAGATATATAGATCATACCCCATCATAATAAAAAGAAATTTAAAAGACTTGACATGAAAGTAGAACATTGAAAAAATGATAAAGGTGAAAGAATCGCTTAAAAATTCGGCAACCTAACGATGCCACTTAAACTAAACAAAAATGAAATGATGGGATCAAAATACAGTCTCTCAAAATATTAACATAAAAGATCATTATGATAGATATAGAGATCATACCCCAACATAATAAAAAAGAACATGAAAGACTTTACATTAAAGTAGAACTTTGAAAAATGAGAAAGGTGAAAGAATCCCTGAAAAATCTGGCAGCCTAACGGCGCCACTTAAACATTCTTAAAACGAAATGATGTGAGCAAGAGGGGGTCTCTCATAATATTAAAATTAAAATGTCAGTAAAAGGAATATATAAGAACATCCTCCAACATAAGATCAAGGATCATAAAAGAAATGACATAAAAGAGATTACTTGAAAAGAAAGAGAGAGGTTGGATCCCTTATCTTAAAACGTAACTCTTAAAACTCAAATGTTGGGACTTTGAGGGCTTGGGGGCACCTTGGAAGGACTCCTTGGGAGGTAATGAGACCCGAGCATCATTGGGGTAGAGTTGGGAGTCTAATGGATGAGAGGATGGCTTGGTATTTATAGGGAAAGTGAGGGGACAAGGCATTAATGGCCAAGGGACACCTAATTGGTGGTTTTGGAAAAACCATGGGCTTTCCCATGGTATTTTCCCATGGTATTTGCCACTTGGGACACCTCATACCTTATCTTACTATTAATAAGGCTACCATATTTATTACATACTTAATATATCATTTAATGATGTCATTAAACACTCGTAACTTAAAAACTGTATTTTCACTATTCATTGAAAATTCAACTTTCTCAGAAAAATCCCAAAATTTTACCTTAACCAAATATTGATGCTCTGATTTCAAAAATGAACTCCATTTTATAAAAATAATTTTCTAAATAATTTTTATTTAATTTTTAAATAAATACACTATTCACAGAAAATTCATTTTTTTCAGAAAAATCCCCAAAAATTACCTTAACATAATATCGATGCTCTGAGTTCAAAAATGAAATCCATTTTATAGAAATAATTTTCAAAATATATTTAATTTAATTTTTAATTAAAAAACACTATTCATTTGAAAAAAACTAATTCTTGAATAATAATTTATGAAACCGTTATTTAACCATTTTATTGAGTAACATTACTTAATCAAGGTGCCTATATTATATTAATACTTTCTCTAAGTGAGATTACTAATTAATTTGTTCACATTACTAATCCTAAGCATAAAATCACTATTTATAATTTACTATTCATCAAAAATTAAGTTGAACTTATTAGACTCTAAATTTTGTATTAAACATAATTGTAGAAGACAATTTTTTGAAAATCATTACACATTTTTAATTATTTAATGTTTACATAAACATTTTTTTAAAATAACCTTTCTCTAAAATTAACCAATAATATGAATACTAAATTTATCCAGACATTTAAAAATTCATAAACTTCATCATAAGAAGAAATCAAAATTTTTATTTAAAACAACGGATTACACAAGGCAGTTATGGTCTCCTTACATATCCCCTTATCACACTAGCATATGACCTAAGTGTAAGGTGTCCTAAGCTGAGAGAATCTGAGGGAGTCTCAGACAACATCACACGAGTAGTAATTTATATCAGTTTGAACTTCTCACGAAGGTGATTCGGTTCTAGTTTCACTCGATGATGTTCGGCTTGCATTTTGTCCAGAGCAAAGCCCAGTGGTGCTACCTCCTTCCCAAGTTCTCCTAGATGGGCTTCGATCGGTCCAAGACTACTGAGTGGGGCCATCGAATCTTCTTTCTATATTAATTAACCAATATCACTTTTATTTAGAGACAATAATCAAAACATTTAGTTTCCAGCAGTCATATTGACCAATGGTCATATACTACTCAAAACCCAACGGTCTCATTTTAATTGTAATCATGTTATTAAATGAAAAAGATTTGTTGAGTATAAAAAATAAAATAACAATCAAAATTAGGAAACAAGATTTATTCAAAATTTCAGGTCGTTACAATCTTCCCCCCTTAAGAAATTACGTCCTTGCAATTTTTAAAATTGGGTTTCAAAATTTCATTGAAAGTCCCACATCGGAAAAGGAGTCAGTAAAACTATTACTTTAAAATAAAGAAAGGGATGTACAAAGGTCTCTCTAGTTAACCAACACTATGATTCAATGTAGGAAAACATGGACATGGAGGATAAAACGAAGGGCCAAGTTCTGAGGGAGAGTGATAGAAAACATTATTAGGATAATGTTACCCACGAGAAAATCACAGACTTATGATGTGTGTAAAGGGTCTTTGATTACCTAGTAGGAAATGTAAACCAACAACATTTTTGTTTTATGTTCATTTTCATAATTTTGAGTAATTCATCCACTACATAGAACAAAAGCATAAGGAAATATACCTACATTCAAGTAGTGTTTCATCCTTTAATTAGTTTATACCAAAACTAATCTTTTCTCCAAACGATGAGCATTCAAAAACACTTGTTCTCATCAAAACACAAGAATCATCTTCTTGAGAGTCATGTAATCCACAAAGGATTAACTATCAATTTCTTCTATCTTTAAACATTATCCCAATAACAGAAAGGGTAAGAGAAAACAACTCTTCAAAAAGAAATAATACCATAGGAAGGGAAACTACTTTTAAATCATCAAAGTTCTATTGAACTACCCAAAGTTCATCATAGACCATTCCATAAATAACTGTCCTTAAAATTCCTCAAAATAAACCAAACTAAGATTGAAACCCAATTATAAGAACGATCTCATAACATAGTCTTCCAAAAAATAATTTATCATTCATCTTCAAAGAACATCAACCACTCTTATCATCTTATAACAAATGTAACTAACCTAATCGCATTTTACCAAAGATAGGTTAATCATTTATATATGTAACCTAAATTACTATAAGTCCACCTTAAATTCATCGATTCTTCAAAATATAAGTCAACCTTTACTCATAAAAGAAAATATCGTAGTAATCTGTTTACCTCGATCAAATAGAGTTCCCAAAATAGTGAACATCTTCCAAAATAATAATAATCTTTTAATCCCCTAATCACCCCTTTTTTTAATAAGAACAGCTTCACTACATCAACATATGGTACATAACAATATATTTTTTCCTTAATGATATAAAATAATCTTAGTTAGTGACTCGATGATCTTAGAAAACATAAAAGATATCCTCATAGAGCACGAACTAAAATACAAAATGACATAGAGATTTATTGCGAAGAAGTTACATGTACTTCAGTCAGCATGATCCATCTTAGTATTAGACTTGCGTTGTTCCCTTGTCCTCGAAGATTGTTGATGCTGATCACGCTTTTCATCCATTCCAAGAGAGCATTGCCTTAGATAATGTCTAACTTCTCCACATTTACGACATTGAAATTTATAAGGTACATTAGATCAAACCTTATCTCCATTCATCACATTATCCATTTTTTTAAAGTAATTGGCTACTTCATGCCCTATCTTCCCACACTTAAAACATCTCCCTTTTCCATTGTGACATTGTCCTTGGTGCTTCTTCCCACACGTTTTGCAAAAAAAGAAATTGGGTCTTATTTCCCTTATCTACTTTATCTGATGAACATCCTTGAGACTTTGTCTTCTTCTTCCTTGATGAATTTGGGCATTCAACTAGGTACCAATTATTAATTTTGATTTTTGATATCTGGTTTTGGTATAATCACAATATGTTCAACTTGGTCTTTCATCATCTCTGTCACATTAATAGGGAAATCTTCACATTTCCTATCACATTTTTTGTTGGTACATTCTCTTCCATTTCCCTCCATTAACTAAGAAAAGAACGTATAATTAGGGGGCTTAAATACATAGCCAATAATCATGAAAAGAAAACTTAAATCATAGTAGGATAAACATGTAGAAGAAAAGTATATCCTAACTTGTGATCCCCTAGGTCCCAATCTAGGTTATCCATGATCATATGTTCTTATGTGAATATTTATTTTATTTTATCTTTTTTCCTTTAATAATGGTTCATACTAAGCTTATGAATTTACCAAATCATATCCTCTGGGAGTGTTGTAACCAAGAGTGTAGCAAGGCTCGTTGTTGTGTACCAGTTTCGATTCGATTCTAGTTCAAAGCGGTGTTTTCGGGTTTTACCCCTATGTACATCCATACCAGATCCACCTTTACGTGCTCATATCCAGACAAAGTTGTATTTAATTGGAAACCCCTTACTCAATTGTCACCAAAATACCAGGAAGATTTTATATATTTAAAAATTTCTATAGGTTTCTTCCTAAAGTTTTCATACCCTAATTTCCACAAATAACTAAACCATCCTTTTATACCAACTATAGCATCCCGCATTTTTATCACATAAAATTTCATTACATTTTACAAAACCGAGGATCTTTAAGGTTTAGTGTCTTGGAAACCAGGAACTTCAAAGATGAAAACATAAAACATTCATCTTAAAAACTTGAAAGGATTCTCCTTATGACCATCCCAGGTTCATTACTACATCTCATAACCTGGGGACATACATAAAAAGAAAGGGTGAGAAGAAGGCCCAGTAGTGGAAACAAGGGGAAACATTTAACATGTGAACTTGAGATACATCAACAATGTCATGAAAATGAACTTTAAGGAATGAGAAAGAAATATTGAGGCATATCAAAATAAAAATAACATATTTCATAACTTCAAGATGTTTCTGCAAAATTTAATATTTACAATCATTTTCGTTTCACCATGTTTCATCCCCAAGGTGTCATTAAAAATTACCAAGGTTATTCACCAAGGCATCTTTAAAAATGGTTATCTCTAGAGATTAAGTCTTTACCCAATGCATTGGAGCACTATCAGGGTGCACCCTTAAATTTTAATTTATTATCATGTGATCCACATATATCATAATCAATAATTTCATAAACCTCCCATATAGCATAAAAGCAATGGGTTTCATTTCATACTCATATTGTTTTAAAAACTGCTTTAAAGACATGATCTTTATGTCACATTAAACCCACGGAAAGGTAAAGCGGGTCTCATGTTTGTAAATCCCAGAATTTAAAATAGAACATTTTGTTATATATGTGAATACCCCTTTAGAATAAATATCTTTGATTATTCACTTAATAAAATAAATGAATTTTAGAATAAGAGAGAGACATTTTGAGACGTAAATTCTGCAGCATAATGACTATGTTTCTGGGTTTTAGAAAACATTAAAAAGAGAGGGGTCATGGTTCACCCACTCATTAATGTTCCATAAAACAGTATGGGGACATAATATAAATGATTTATTAACATGGTAATGAAATTTGAAAGATATACCATGTGAAATGAAGAACATGAAAGGAAGACAAAAATAAGATTTCTCTTCTGAAAATTCAACAGCCTAACAGCGTCACTTAAACTTCAACAAAAATGATTTGACGAGATAAAATAGGGTCTCTAATCATATGAAAATAAAAGATCAGTATGATAGATATAGAGATCATACCCCAACATAATAAAAAGTAACTTTAAGGCTTGACATTAAAGTAGAACTTTGAAAAAACTAGTAATGTGAAAGAATTCCTCAAACATTCGGCAGCCTAATGGCTCCACTTAAACATCACAAAAATGAATTGATGAGATCCAAATAGGGTCTCTAATCATATAAAAATAAATTATAAGTATGATAGATATAGATTTCATACCCCAACATAATAAAAAGGATCATTAAAGACTTGACATGAAAGTAGAACATTAAAAAATGAGAAAGGTGAAAGAATCCCTTAAAAATTCAGCAGCCTAACAACACCACTTAAACATTCATAAAACGAATTGATGAGTGAAAGAGGGGGTCTATAATCATATGAAAATCAAAAGGTCAGTGTGAGTAATATAAAATAACATCCTCCAATATAAGATAATGGAGCATAAAATAAATGACAAAAAATAGATTACTTGAAAAGAAAGAGAGAGGTAGGATCCCTTACCTTAAAATGTAACTCTTAAAACTCAACGGTTGGGACCTTGAGGGATTGGGGGAACCTTGGGAGGACTCCATGGGAGGTAACGAGACCAGAGATTAGTTGGGGGAGAGTTTGGAGTCGAATGGATGAGAGTATGGCTTGGTATTTATAGGGAATGTGAGGGGACAAGGCATTAATGGCCAAGGGACACCTCATTGGTGGTTTTGGCAAAACCATGGGCTTGCACATGTTATTTTCCCATGGTATTGTCCACTAGGGACACCTCACACCTTATCATACTATTCATAAGTCGACCGTATTGATTACATACTTAATACATCATTTAATGATGTCATTAAACACACGTAACTTAAAAACTGTATTTTCACTATTCATAGAAAATTCAACATGCTCAGAAATATCCCAAAATTTCCCCTTAACCAAATATCAATGATCTGATTTCAAAAATGAACTCCATTTTATAAAAAAAATTCTAAATATTTTTAATTTAATTTTTAAATAAATACACTATTCACCAAAAATTGCTTTTTTTCAGAAAAATCCTCAAAAATTACCTTAACATAATATCGATGCTCTGAGTTCAAAAATTAAATATATTTTATAAAAAAAAATTTATAAGTCTTTTTATTTTAATTTTTAATTAAAAAACACTATTTACATGAAAAAACTATTACTTGACTAATAATTTATGAAACCGTTGTTTAACCATTTTATTGAATCACATTACTTAATCAAGGTGCCTAGATTATATTAATACTTTCTTTAAGTGAGATTACTAATCCATTTGGTCACATTATTAATCCTAAGCATAAAATCACTATTCATAATTTACTATTCATCTAAAATTATGTTGATCTTATTAGACTCTAAATTTCATACTGAACATAATTGTAGAAGACAATTTTCAAAAATAAATACACATTTTTAATTATTTAAGGTTTACATAAACATTTTTTTAAAATATCCTTTCTCTAAAATTAACCAAAAATATGCATACTATATTTATCCAGACATTTGAAAATTCATAAACTTCATCATAAGAAGAAATAAACATTTTTATTTAAAAAAAAGGATTACACAAGGTAGTTAGAGTCTCCTTACATAGCCCCTTATCACACCAGCATAGTACCTAAGTGTAAGGTGTTCTAAGGTGAGAGAATATTAGGGAGGCTCGACCAACATCGCACGAGTGGTAATTTCTATCTATTTGAACTTCTCGCGAAGGCGATTCCATTCTAGCATCACACGATGAAGTTCGGCTTGGGTTTGGTCCAGAGCAAAGCCCAGTGGTGCTACCTCCTTCCCAAGTACTGTTAGATGGGCTTCGATCGGTCCAAGACTACTAGATGTGGCCATCGAATATTCTTTCTATATTAAATAACCAATATCACTTGTATTATAGACAATAATCGAAACATTTAGTTTCCAGCGGTCATATTGACCAATGGTCATATACCAGTCAAAACCCAACGGTCTCATTTTAATTATACTCAAGTTATCTAAAGAAACAGTTTTGTTGAGTATAAAAAAAATAAAATAACACACAAAATTAGGAAACAAGATTTATTCAAAATTTCAGGTCGTTACAAAAACAAAGAGTAAATTAGGAAGTGTGTGTTGGCCCTTATGTAGGTGTGATTGATTGAGGGATTCTCCCATGATTTACCTGATAAATCATGTATTGTATTTAAAGAGTAAAACCTTATTCTTTATTCTAATTCTTTTTTGAACAAATTACAACCAACCTCAATGCCATTGAAAAAACGTTTCAATGAACTCAGGATTGATTGTATTTTTTCATGATTTACAGTGTGGAGAGATGATAATTTTCCCATGACTAGTAAATATCCACTTCCCAAGTATGAGCATCACTCTATATGAATAATTTCTCATGAATAAAGAGTGGAAATGTACTTCCAGTGAGGTAGGTCAAGAAATGGATTTTGGAAGGATTTTGAAATTTGGATTTTACATAAATAGGATAATTTCATGCCATTGAAATTAAAAAAAATGTGTGAATGATGATTTCAATTTATTTGGAATGAATAGAAATTTTTTTCAACACTTTCTATTTTATAGTTTAGAATTTACTATGAGCATATATTTTTATTTCATTTATTTGATATTCTTTGATTTTGACCTTCATTTTAAAATAATTAATAAAATGAATTCAATGATAAAATTAGCTACGAGTGAAATAGTTCAATTGTGGGGGAGTGATAAGAGCTCAATTTTTTTTATTTCTTTATTATTCATTGAAATTTCCCATATTAATTAAAGAAATCATGATAATTGTTTTTTAATATTTATGAATTTTTATGTTTTGTACTTATTTTTTAAATAAATTAAAATAATTATTTCAATTGATATATTTATCATTGGAATTAAATCTTCAAGCTATTAATAAATTTAAATTGATGTGTACACTATGGACTTATAATTGTTTGATTCTAGAATTGACATTATTAAAGGGATTTAATATCTTTTGAAATTTAATTAATTTATTAATTTTTTACTTAAATTCATAAATTGACTATGAAAATTAAATTGAAATTGGGGGATTTTTTTTATAAATGACCAACTGGATTATAGTATAAGTATTTAATTTTGAGAACCTGATGTTTTAATTGGTTTATTTAACAAATTTTAAATATATTTCTTAAAGGGTGTAATTGTAAATTTAATTTTATTCATAATTTTTTAATTTAATTATAAAAAAAATCATACACTAAGAAAAAAATGCGTGTTGTGAAGATCACACAAATGGAAAAAAAAGGCATGGAAATAATATTACTTCTCTTCTTGTTGATGATCCAACCATAAGAAAATGGAAATGGTATGGATTCACCACATTAAAAAACCATGAAAATAATATGGTACTAGTGACCATGGCTAAATTTTTTGATAAACATAGGAAGTGACCATTCCCATGAAGAGTGGAAATGAGAGTGATTTTTGGAAAAGGAATGCATCTTCTGCATGATTATAATAGATTAACAGTACATGAAATTTAATCTACCAAAACCACATTTTGAAAAATGGATGGAGTTTCCCTACTGAATCCCAAGAGACTGTGCCTTATATATTGTAAAGACTGTGGAAAAATGGAAAAAAATTTGGCAAAGGAAAGGAGCTACAACAATCAAACAAAAACAATCAACCATGCATCTTATCGAGGTCCATATTCCTAATTGACCACACCACCCTCTTTATTGAATGGGGATCTAAAAAAAATCTCACAAGGAGGATGAAACCAAAATAATCACCATTGCTGACCATTTCTATACTAAAGATCACTTAACCCCCAGGCTAAAATTTCAGAGAAGATGACTGAATACCTACCTTGAACAAGAGCTATACCCAAATCTAGAAGCAAAATATGAATCCATAGAAACCTGATGATTCCAACCTAGGTGAAACACTTGATTTTTACCACCCATAGGTTCCCAAGAAACTTTTATAAGAATTCCTGCAAAACCAAAGAAGACAAATCTCTTGATCTCACTGCACTCCGTTGAATTGGATCATGACAGTACCCAATATACCACAAATCAAAGCCTAATATAGATAATAATAATCTATTCTTCCATTTGAATCAAAAGAGATCATGTTTTACAAAAAATCATGATCTCACCAATGAACCATACATGAAACTGAACACCATGAATTCCATTACCTGTAGATTTGGGCTCTACCTATTTCAGATTTTATATGCCTATCCATTTGAGAATTCAAGTGGTCCACCAAAGGAGATGACCCAAAATAGATCACTAAGAACCCAAGATTTATAAGACCTCAGCACCATAGAATAATATTCCATTCCACCACTCACCTAGGTATGCAAAAGCCTATTCTCACCAAGAATAAGTAATGCCACCCTGTGAAAAAAAATCAAGTTGTGGACAGAAAATTCAGGTTTAGATAAAAAAGAAAATAAATTAATTTATATATTTTTCATTATATTATGTAAGTTCAAAGATGGTGAGATCATATTTTCTATAACATGAAATTGTTTTGGATTTTTTTATTCTTGGAAAAAAATTTAATTATAAAAATCACTAGGATAAATTGTATGACATTCCCATCCATTCAAATGATGCACATTGACAATCAAGCTTGAAGGAAGAACTATTTACTATCCAAATTTGCAGTATGAGAATATGAAAAAGAATGGATGAATTTTACATTATAGGTGATTCAACATACCCAAAAACTCTATGTTTCTAGTATCTCTGTGTATCTAAATCCATGTACTTGATTGGAGACATGTATAATTATCAAGAATGACCAAAATCACCATGACTATCTAAATTCCCATATATGTGAATTCTCATCCTTCTTAGAAACAACCTTATAGAAGCTCATAATGACTATAAAATTCATAAAATGGGGAAATTAATTTCCCTATTTGGGTTCTCATTTTCGAAGTTAACTTGCATCTTGTTTCATTGGTTTGGCCAGATCAGGGAAGATAAATATACTTGGTGATCACTATCCACATGGGTACCACCTTATGTAGAGATTGTTCTCACTTCATAGTGTGTTATTATAAGGGGGTGTTTGAGGTCATTGATAGAGTTAAAATATACTCATAGGGACTTCACCTAGATATAGTGATGACTTCCTCATGTCACACTACATGGAATTCACCACATTTTAGGATTTTTTGTGAGCATTTTATATTTATATTTTTAGAATAAGAAGAGATATTATCCTATGGTTAAAGGGTCTTACCAAATTTATAAGGCGCTATCATTTTCTCATAGGTTGTTTCATCAGTGGTGGATACTAACATTTCCTATAATTTTATTTATTTCCTTTTTGTAATAAAACTAGTGATATAATACTAGGTGAATTATGTTTGAGCTGAGGATAAATATCCCTCCCCTGGGATGAACTTCTATTTTCAACAAAAAAATGATTCTCTATTTAATTTCCAATATGTGTTTGAAAATGTATCTTTTAGAAGATTCTTCTTTGTATTCTCATTTAAATATTTATTATCATATTTTTATAGGTTACACACACGAGCCCCAGGATAACTCATTTGCTTCATAAGATAGTAAATTGTGGGATATCCCAATAGTTATTGGTGGTATCCATTCACTAGACCAAATGAGGATAGAGAATAAAGTAATTATTTAATTTTTCTATTCCAAACCTAAAATTATAGGAAAGTATAATCAGGGTGATTTCCTTTAATTAGATAATGGTATAGAATTTAAATTATATAATGATTGATTAGGAAGTGAGGAGACTAATCCAAGGTTAGAGAACTATATTTTAAACATTTAAATTTAAACGAATCGATTGCATCCATTGTTTTAAAATTTCAAACCCATTAAATAATATTTAAGCACATACACAACATCATATTATATGCAGAAAACCTGAGTCCCATGTTACTAAATGTGTATCATGTTTAAAAATAACTTTGATAATAACCCTATGACATGTTAACATCACTGAGGGGGATATAGTCATAACTCACGGAGTAAATAATAAATACTATAAACAATAAGGTAGATAATTTCATTTATATTATTGCAACAAAAAATTATTTTGGGGATTCAAAAATGTGGAAATACAATCTAGGCCACATGAGTGAGAAAGAGATATAGGTGATCACAAAAAATAAGTCCTATAAGATATAATTTTAGTAGAAGTTTTCTAGTGTGAAGATTGTGTCTTTGGAATGTTGAACAATATATCCATTCAAAAAGGAGGTAGAACACTGAAGGCTGGGAAGTTGGAGCTGGTGTACACTAATTTTTTTGGGTCTGCACTGGAACATTCCATATAGAGGGTCAAAATATAATAAGACATTTATTTATGAATCAATGTTAAAGGTATGATTTTACATTCTTTAAATAAAATATGGCATGTTTAATATTTTTCAAAACTAGAAACTATGGAAGATAAATAATTAGGATCATAGTTGAAATTCCAAATGTCTGATAATATTTGAGAATATGACAATAATGAGTTCAATTAATTATTTTTTAATGATCGAATTCAGTATGAGAATAATATTCTCGGGACACTAAAATAGAATGGTTTATAAGAAGGCATATACCTGATACTAAATAAACATTGTAGGATTATATGGTTTCCCTCATGGTTACCCAAGACTTTCAAGGGAGTGGCATTAAAGAGGGAATCTCATCTCATAAATAGGATTCCATCCAATCCAACGACATGATTTTTACCTTGGTATCTCTAGTCAAGAAAGGTGGTAAGACTCCCATTTATTAGTCCTTAGTTGTTTTACATATGTACATATAGATGCTACTATAAGGGAAAAGCTTAATGCCAATTCCAAATCTAGTTTATTTGTTGGATATGTTTTTGAGGATTTTTATAGCTTTTAGGATGATAAGAACAAGATAATCATCAGAATACATATCATGATATTTAATAAAGGTTTATCATACATGTAACAGAATGAAACTAAAGTTAATAGTGGTAATAAAGAATCATAGTTCCAAGAGAAAGTGTAGCTTGAAGGTGTATATAAGCATGTGACACCAAAACCAGTGGAGCTACTCCTCGAGTTGAGATAATGAGATAAACATAAGTGAGGAGGACAATGTAAAGGTATTCATCATCCTTACATTATCAATTATTGAATGATTTAGGAGAATAATAAAGTTTTGATGATGCAATCTAGTTGAAGGAGTTGAAAAAATCTGAGATGGCTATGATGGAGGAGATTTCATCATTGTGTGATAACAATACATTAGATATTGATACATTTCCAAAAGTAAGGAAAGAATTGAAGAGTTAATGGGTATATAAATTTATTAGAGAACATGATTGTAAGAGGAGGAACAAGGAATGTTTGTTGGTGAATGGTTTTCAATAAACGGAATTTGAGTACATCCCTAACATTTTCCCACAAGTAGTGAAGCTCACCGCCCTATAAGTGGTTCTTAGTATTAACTTCTACAGATCGTGTGATATTAAGTGCTACCCTTTATCAGTATTAAACAATAATTAATAAAGGGGGTGTCTTTATCAATGATAGATAAAAATACTCATAAAATCACACCTCTTTGAGTGATTTTTTATTACTAATAATGGTCACTTTTAAAAGCACTAATAAATGGTGGCCTTATTAGTTCCATTTTAGCATTGATAAAAGGTATATTTCATAAAAACATTTATATATCATTAAATATATTTATTTATTAATATATAAATATAGTTATATAACATGAATAAATTATATTTTATTAAATATGATTTATATAAGAATAAATATTCATTTACACATAATATGTAAGATATTTAGTGAAAATGGATTATAAAATAATTAAAAATTAATATTAATTAATAATTTTCTAACTATTATTGTGTAATAGTCATTTAATTACCATTTTATGACATAAAAATTAATAAATTAATGAACAATCTAAGAAAAGATGAAAACCTTTTAAAAAAATAATTATTGTTCAGAAAAACATAACTTTTGATATGGGTGCCCATTTGGGCTCTACCACAAATCAAATAAAAAATTGTGAAAAAATATATGACGTGGTTACGTGTAAGACACTATTTAGTGCCTTTTGATAAAAAAAGGGCTATAACTCATCTAAAACTGAGTTTTCTGTCAACATTCCATCATTTCAGAACATTTAATGAATTTCAACCTTGTTTGAAGGTACTTTTTGTCATTTTTAAGTTGTGAATAAATTGTTTCTCTTGTATTGTAGTCATATAGATATTATAGTGTTTACAATTTACCATTTTTCTTTTCATAGTTGTATTTATAATTTAATATAAACACATTTCCATGGATTTACATATATTAAATCAATTGTACAAATAAATATTTTAATATATTTACATAAAAATTCATTATTAAATATATAAACCAATAAAAAATATTTATTTTTCATTTTATTTAAAATAACCAACATCCAATTTATTTACCTTATAAAAATTCATTAATATATATATATATATGTAAATATACCTATATAAGTAATTTTTATATATAAATATGTTTGTTTCAATAAAATGTGTGTGTGTGTGTGTATTATAATATATGTAAATAAATTCATATATGAAAATATTTTTATATGTATGTGTTAAATATAAATGTGTACCTATATGTGAATTGTGTGTGTGTGTGTGTGTGTTTCAATATTTTGTGAATACATCATATATAAATGGCTTTTATCAATATATCATTATAATTAAATATAGTACATAAAGGAATTTATAATAAATAATTATAAATACATTATAGAAATTGTATATCTAAATATAAAATTATATACAAATATGTATAAAATTTATATGAAATATACAATATATAGAAATATTATTACAAAATATTTAAAAATAATTATATATATAATTATATGAACAAATATTTAAATAAAAATAAATTATGTATGAATATATATCATAAAATAGTATACAGATCGTGATAGTTTAGTGTTAAAGGCATTAGGCCTTGAAGTTAAAGGTTTGGGGTTCGATTCCAGGAATGAGCAAGGCTTAAGGGCATGACAAGTGCTGATAAAGGGGTTGAAAAGCACTCATAAAGGGGGTGGGATTGAGCAAAGTTGTGGTATGGGAATGTGGGGGGAACATAGTTCTTATAAAGGTGGGTTTAGAGAACTAATAAAATGATGGCTGGGTTAAACAATCATAAATAAAAATTATTTTTTGAATTTTATCAGTACTAAACAAAAGCACTGATAAAGGTCACCTTTCTCAACACTAAAAAATCACTGATATAATCACCCTTTATCATCACTAAAAAAGCATTGATAAAGAAGGACTTTATCAACTGTTTTGTTAGAACTTATAAAGGAAATGGGTTTCTAATAGAACTTATCCTATCAGTGCATTTTAGTGCTGACAAAACCCATTTCTGCTGCTTTAAAAAGCATGATCTCTAGTATTTTTTATTGTGTATGAGGATTTTCATATTAATAATCATAATTTAAAAACATATTTCCTTCAAGTAGATCAAGAGGTGGGCACATATATGTATATATAGTTGTTAGAGGGATGTGTTGAGTATAGAAAGAAATATGTAGTGTGAAAACTGCAAAAGAGTTTATATGAGTTAAAACAAGCACCTAGTAAGTGGAATAAGAAGTTTGATGTGTTCATGAGAAAAAAAGTATCCAAATTATTTAACATGGAAATATTATTCTATTATGATTTATATGGTGATGGATATATTTTATTTATTTTATATGGGGATGAAATACTCATTTAAGGATCATGTATGATGAGGATTTATGGCCTAAAATCATATTTGGATGGGGAGTATGAGATGAAATATCTTAAAGATGATAAAAATATTTGGGTGATGAATATCAAGAGAGACCATATATGTCTAACCTTTATGTTATCACAGCTGACTACATTGTAAAATATTTTGGGTTAATTGAGTATGCTAGAAGAAAATCCATTTTCTATTCCCCACACAAGTCATTCAAAAATTTAAAAGGTGCAAGCACTAAATATTGTTAAAGAGTTTGAGTATATTGTAAAGGTTCCATACACATCAGTTTTTGGAAGTATAATTTATGTCATATTCTGTACTCGACCTGATATTTCTCATATAGTGGGAGTTATGATCATGTTTATTGATAACTCTATAAGACAACATTGGGAATCTGTGAAGTGGATATTGTGATACCTGATGGCAAGCATGGATGTATCACTTTTCATTGGGAAACAAAAGTCAATGTGGTGTTATATAGATGCTTAAATTAAAGGTAAGGTCAATTGTATTAGGAGTAACATAGTTTATGCATTTAACTATAAAAGAACTACAGTGAGTTGGATATCTCAGTTGTAGAAGGTGGTGACTTTATCAACAATTGTGATAGATTAAATAGTTATAACTAAAGCTGAGAATGAGATTTTATTGTTGAAGAACATTTTGGATAATCTGGGAAGAAAGGGAGAGGAGAATGTATTTAACTATGATACTCATATTTATATACATATTTCAAATGACCAATTGTTTCATACACATAAAAAGTATATTTAGTTTAAGTAAAAATTTATCAGAGGTTTAATATAGGAAGGATTGCTTATATAATAAAATATTCAGGGAACAAAAATTCTAACACACATATGGATGATATCAAAGGTGATATAGAAAATGGGGAAATTTTTTGCCTCTATTATTCTGTATTGGTGCATAAAGGGTGAAATTAATAATATGGGAGAATAATATGAGATCATAGAAATAGTTGGTATTTCATGAATTGTTAGCTTGAAATTGAATCATTTAAAAGAAATGATGCACTCGTGGGTGAAGAAGAGAAGGATCTCAAAGTAAGTAATATGTCTATGTCAATAACATCAAATATGGTCATTATACAAGATTAGGATCTTTGTGGGATAATTTTGGATAGTTGTATCCTAATCATTGTATTAATTAAGTCCATCTATTGGTATGCCATACTGCAAAATATGTCTCAACTCGGACTAGGAACTATAACGGTGCTGAGTTAGTGTAGCATAACTGACAAGTGACACTGAAAAGGGATTTATAACAATGAAAACATAGTTTATATGGAACTTTATTATCTTGGAATTTGGTGACAATGGTATTGTTGCTCCACGGACATCCCTCCACAAGTTACTATATCACATTTGACTTATTGCGTGGTTGGTGTTACTATTGCATCGTTTTCTTTATGGGTTCATTTTGAGATATGTATTTACTCTAAGATTGTACCTTGTAATTTCATCTCCTAATTTTTTTGGGGTAATAATGCCTTATAGTGTTTGTAGATATTATTCATGAACAACATAAATCTTTGGGTCTCATTTTCATGTTCACATTCATTTTATATTTTTCTCTATTTTACTTATAGTTTTTAGATAATTTATAATTTTTACTCTAGTATTTATGAAACAAAATTATCATTCTTCTCTATCTAAAGGGATCCTAGGGTACATGAAAAAATATAAACATATAGAGTTTTGGGTTTATTAGACTGGAATTATTTTTTTGTTGAATCATACTTAACACAAGTCCAAAAAATTCCATATATAAAAATTACTTCTACAGATATTCATTTTTCGGCATCACTACTTTCACTCAATAACATCCCAACACCATTTCCTCGGTATCATTCCATGAAAATGAAAAATGTGGGTGTGGTAAAGATTTAGGTTGAGGGTCTTGTACGAAAGCTGTGGATCACTATAGGAAAAGTGATATATGATATAATGTATAAATTATTCCTGACATCAATATGTTACCCTTTGGATTAATAGTGTTAGAAAATATCTATATATATATATATGCGATATACACATAGGTTGGAAGATAGAAATACGAAAATGAAAAATGGATCAAAAACCAACAAATTATCCAATTTAAGTGAACGGATGAGTTTAATTGGCATATGATATCGTGATATAAACATGTAAAACATTGATCCACCAACCTAGTTGTTTCAAACCATATAATATGTTGAAATTTACAATAAAAAAATGAAATAATGATAGCCGGTAATATAGTCACTCTTTCTCTAGTGGGTGTTTGAAAAAACAAGTGATAATGTAAGAGGATCCCTCTTTTATCATGTACTTAATATTATCTTCTAAGTTTCATCTAGGATGGGGTAATAAACACTAAGGTTTTACTCATTCATCTCTCTTAGAGAGGGTTTTATAGTAGCTACCACATCATGTCCCAGCTATTTATTTGATTTCCTATTTTTCCATCATCTTCACGAATTATGTCCTAAATGAAATAATCAACGAGAATATTATAATTCATTTGGTAAATGAAAAATTTTCATTCCATTTTCAAAAAAAGATTTGGAAACAAAATAACCCAAATTAAAAATTTGATTTTTTTAAAAAAATAGTCAAAAATTATCTATTTGATTCCAATTGAGGGAAAAAATATCAGATAATCAACCCAAATAAAAAATTTAATTCGAATTGAAACCAACACCTTATAATTATTTCTATACATCATACACCTTATATTTTTATTTCTATTTAGAAACCATATCTTTGATCAATTACTATATGTCTTATATATATTCATCTTTCTCTATTTGTGATTATTTGATCTCCTTTAATTTTTTCCAGCTCTCAGAATCTTCATATTCACTCATGGACCACATAACTTGCACATCCCCTCTCATACATTCAATTACAAGATCCAATGGTTGTTTATCACCGAGATTTTTTCCAAATCAAGAATTTTTTTCTTTATTTCATTATTCAACCCATGTCACCATACCCAGATAAAAAGACATGATTATATTTAGATAAATTAATTAGATATTGGTTTCCTAAAGTTGATACAAAAAGGAAATAGACCACCAACCTCATAGATTTTTTCTAGTTTAATTACATTTACATTTGCCTTTATCTTCTCCAATGTTTCCCTTATATTTTACCTCTCAAGAAGAATCCTATCTATCTATTTTATTCAGGCATTACCTTCTACGTAATTATTTATCATTCTAAAAAAATCCATTATTATATTATTCTAAATATTTTATGGCTATTTTATGCCCAAACTATCCTGCAACATACTGCTACATCTTTCTCATATCTAAAACAAAACATTCAGTAAACATATTTTATACCAAATATTTGATAAATTGTTAACCCAATTAACATAAAAAATAATACACATTATAATTACTAGATTGAAGAAAAAGTATCATACCTTCAACAAAATTTTGGAATATCGCATCATTCAATTAAATTGCATTGTTTGATGAGTTTTTATATTACCTCCCCACATCTGCCTAAATTTATAGATACTTCTCAAATACCTTCTCCTAGGTAGATGTTAACCAATTGAGATATTATCAATGATGTATTATTTTCCTCCCCCCCCCCCACTTGGAAAATTGATCCTTGAGTTTTGAAGAACCAAAATACTTCCCACAATCTAATTTAGTACTACAAATTATACCCATCTATATCCACACAATTTCCTCATCTGTGTTATTAATACCAGATGAAATTATAATCTTCTTCATAACTAAATTCTCTACAAGAGGTTTATTTTTTATTTTATTGGACTAAGAGTCCCTAGGTCGAGGATCCATAGAAGTATTTTATTTAGGAAAAGGATCTCTGATCATCTTCCACATTACTAGATTCTCCAAAATAGGATGATTTTTTACTCTATTAGACTCGGAGTCATCAAATATATTATCCAAGGAATTAGCTTCTTTGAAATGAGGATCACCAATCATCTTCTGTACAAATATTTTTTGGACAAAAAGAAGAGTTTTGATTCTACACATCATGGATTTTATACATGTAGGAGCCTTTGATGCAGCTTATTTGGAATGGGGATCACTGATCATTTTATGCACATCAACATTCTTTACAATAGGAAGAGTTTCGGTTCTACTAGACTCAAATTCCTACCATGAGGATCCATGGAAGTAGGTTTTTTATATTGAGGATCACCAACACCCCTTGTATGTGTTAAGGGGCCACTTCTGGATAGTAGGTTCTCTTCTAGTTCCCCCATGACCTCCCAAATGATCATCCTGGACTTGGTATCTTTGGACACACAGCTCAGTGTGAGATTTTCAAACTTGTAGGTGTTTCCCCTTGAGTAATGACCCTCCATCCAGTTTTCCAATGTGAAAAGTATTTACCATCAATAGATTATGTACAGTCTTACTCACTGAACTATGTTTTTTTACCCTATCATTTGGTTATTATCCACCACTCTCAACATATACATCATTTCTAGGAACACCACAATATAGCTATACATGTTATTATTCATCATAAAATTCCATAGATTATGTAACCCATGGGAAACAGGAATATAAATATGTTGAAATCGATGGGGAAAAATATATTTTATCAATGACCATATATTTAGGATATTCATAGCCATAAGTGTTAGTGATACACTTAGAGACATGGCATTTTTCACCCATTAGGTCATCCTTGGACTACTTAATATTATAAACCTTAAGTTTGTGATTATATAAACAAATATTAATGAACATGGTTTGAGGATCGAAAGAAATAATTAGAATATGAGAGTTCAAATGAGGTGCAACACCCATAGTAAATCTAGAAAGATGGTTGATTTCATTAAGTCTCTATAAACGGATGCCACGTTATCATTATTTATAAAAAAATCCCTCGGATTGCCACAAGTGCCATATTTAGCTAGAATTTCCATGACTACGTTGTTATAAATTTATTTCATTAAAAACATAAATGTGGGACCTAGATGTTTTGATTTGATTGATGAGGTGGAAAAATATGTGGAATTATATAATGGAGTTGGTGGTATAATTCTTATAGACCCTCCTTTTTAGAAAAGGATACTTTATAATTGGTATCATTATTAAAAGTATATATATTACTAAATTCATTTAATGTATTTATAAAATATATATTTTAATAAAAAAATTATATATTATATATAGGTATGAATAAAAAATAAAAAAAAATTAATAAAAATAAATAATAACATGATTAGTTGTAAGGGTTGGATTGTGAAAGTTTGAAATCTGAATGGGTTCCCCCATAAAGAGTTATCTTTTTTATGGTCAAATCAAGGTGTTATTTGTCCAAATTAGTTAGATTAAATCAGTGTGATTCACACAAATTTTTATCTATAATTAAGTGCAGATGTGGTTAGTTGTTTAATTAATTATTCTTTAATCTAAAAATTCTCTGTATTTTTTTTAACATCAATGTTGCGGAGCTGTCAAAAATTGGTGTTTGGATTTCCCTAAATAATTTTGAAATCCATGACGAAGACTTCCACCAAGAACCCTACACTAATAAGTGGGGGTGGATTAAATCCATTTGGATAGTAAACTAAATTCATGCATCGATATTCAATCTTTCTTCTCAATCTTTTTGTTTATTCTTCTTAAATCAAATGGGTGTCAAAATGGATGAACCTAAAATATGAATTTTGAATCCCTCAATGTGATGAACCAATACATGGTCAAACATGGTTGTTTCTTTGGAAACAACTTCTCATGATTGTAGTAAAATATGAATTTTCATCTTATTGTGTTAAAGTTTCATTACACTCATAAACCTAACCTTCCTACCATTCATAACAAGCCTCTTCCCAATCCTGATGGCACACCCATTTATGAGAATAAAGTTTAGTTCATTTGGGAAATGATTAATAAATGTGAAGAGGATTAGGTTTTCTGTTCATGAAATATTCTCAACACATTATCAAATATCATTTATGACTATTTCTCCAAATTAATTCTGTTTGAGAGATATGGCATGCACTCATGTTCAAGTAAAAACCTGAGGAAGAATGGACCAATAAATTTCTTATTGAAAGAATTATTAACATCAAATTGGTTGATAATATGCCAGTTTTGGAGAAAGTTCATGAGATCCATGTTATTGAAAACCAACTTCTTTTTCTTAAGATTAATAAATAATAAACTTTAAATGATGATGAAATTATTGATAAATTCAAATGTATATTGAAATAATTTGGTAAATCACTCATTAGAAAAGTGGTTATATTTACTTGGAACAATTGTAAAAGGATTTTTACATTGAAGAAGAATACATGCTGAGAGATGTGGGTATAGATTCAAATTTTGATTCCAAGATTAATATCATTAACAGAAAAGAAAAATCGAACTCTTCGTTACATGTCATGAATAAAAGTAAAAAAATTCAAGAAGAAAAGAAATACCTCCAGGAAGAATGTTGAATGATTTTTTTTTGTAAATTGTGGAATTTTTCTTGGTGATTTCACTATTGAAATAAATTTTATAAACATTCTAAAAATATAATAACTGAAGAGAATCTAGTTACAATAATCATTAAAGACAATATGATTTTGATTTAGTTAAAATGGTGGATTGATTTAAGAAAAATGATGAATGTGTGTAAGAATCATTCAATGATCAAAACATTTTATGATTGTACTATCTTGAAAGAAGTACACCAGGTAAATAATTCATACATCGTTGATGGTGGAAAAGAAATCATGGAAATAGACTTTACTTTTGGGAAGAAATTGACTCTTCTTAGTGTGTTGTATGTACCAGAAATTTGGAAGAATTTATTCTCTATATGTGTTCTATGTATGAATGGATTTTTATTTTTATTTGAATTCAACAAGGATACCTTGTATAAGGGAGGTTTGTTTTTGGGGAAGGGGTATTAAATGATGGTATGTATCAACTATAAATTAATAATATGATTTAATCCTCAACTTACATGGTTGATTCCTTTAATTTTCAACATGATCATTTAGCACATGTAAATTTTAATTCATTAAAATTAATGAATAATTAAAACTTAATTAAATTTGGAAATGACTTTAATAAATATAAAACATATTTATAATCTAAAAAAGTTAAGAATCATTTTCATAGTTTTGAATGAAATTATGATATTATAAATAATTCATTCTGATATTTGTGAATTAAATGGTTTATTATCTCATGGAGTAAAAAGTAATTTTATTGATTTTTTGATGACTTTTATAGATATTTACATTTATATCTTATTAGAATAATGAATGAATCCTTTAATATGTTTAAAAAGTATAAATATGTTGTTTAAAACTAATTAAATAAAAATTTAAAAGTATTATACTCATATAGATGTGGTGAATACCTTTTAAACAATTTTAATGAGTTATGTGAAGAAAATGATATAATTTATTAAAGTAAAGATCTTTACACATCTCAAGAAAATGGATTAGATGAAATGAAAAAATCATGTTTTGTTGAAATGGTAAATTACATTATTAATAAATCTAATTCACCATTAAGTTTATGGGGTAAATCATTATTAGTTTCATGTCGTGTTCCTCATAGTATTTACTCTAGGAAAAATAAGTTATCCCCATATGAAATTAGGAATGTTAAAAGTCATAATATTTCTTATTTTAATGTGTGGGGGTGTTTATATTCATATATATTTCTCAATCCTAAATGAACTATAATTGTTCCTAGATAAATTAAAGGTGTTTCTATTGGATATGTAGAAAATATAAAATAGTATAGAATTATAGATTTTGGAGAAAATATAATTGTAGAATCAAGGGATATAAGGTTTTTTGAAAATAAATTTTATAAAAAATGTTGTGGAGGAGTTTCTTCATCAAAAACACATCTCTTATACTCTATCTATCTCAGATATAATAGTTGATAATAATGATAATTCTTAAGTTTGACATAAGCAGAATTTAATAATTAAGAAGGAGAAACAACTAAACCCAAATTTTATTTCTCCTCATTCCACTATTTTCCTTGTTAATGGAGCTCAAAATAATGGTCTTCTAAATATGTATCCTATGGTATTGACATTAGAATATGTCCCAAATACATGAAAATAATGTATGACTTCTAGAGGTGTTACTTTCTAGAAAGAAGAAATTAATTATGAAATGAACTACATTATGGGGAATAGTAATTGGTTCATAAAATATTTACCAAGAGTTTGGGTTTTCAAATATATTCATTTGTTTAGACTATATTGGTATCCAAATGTTTCATAGAAAAGGAAGTAATTGATTATTTTGTTACTTAAGCTCTTGTAGTTTGGAATACAACAATAAGGATTTTATTTTTTAGCTTTAATTAATCATTTTTATATCCATCTAAAAGATTTCAAAACTACAATATTAAATTGAAAGTTAAATAAATAGATTTACATGGAATAACAATATTGGTTAATTTTACAAGGTAATGAAAAGAAAGTATGAAAACTACTTAAATCCCTTTATATCCTTAAATGATATATGAGAAAATGGTATGAGAAATTTGATTCTATTTTTTTATCTAATCGATTTACTCATAATAAATAAAATAAATGTCTTTAGTCAATTTTTAAACAAGAAAATGGTGTTACTGTGAGTTTATATGTATATTAGATATTAATTTTCAGAACCAATATGATTGGTTTAGATGAGACAAATATTTATTTATCCTCTGTCATTAAATAAAGGGTCATGGAATAGTTGATACTATTATCGGTATTAATGTTGGAAAAAATAGTGGGGTCATTCTTTACGTCAGTATCATCACATAAGAAAAATATTAAATAAATTTGATCATATCGGTTTCAAGGATCTTATTCTCCATTTGATTCAATTTTAAATTGTTTATGAATATGGGAAGAGCCATATAAAAAATTGAGTATTCTAGTGAAATTGGTTCTTTAATTTATGAAACAAATTCCATTAGACTTGTTATTTTTTTGTGGTATCTAAAATGACTAGATATACTAGTAATTATAGCATAGATAATTAGAGACATATAACAAGAATCTTTGTACACCTAAGAAATGAAAAATATTAAAGTTTGTTGGGTAATGATTTTCTAGATGTATTAGAAGGATACACTGATGACATATGGATTAACAGTATTTGTGATAACCAATCCACATCAGGATGGTTTATTACAATTAGAGGTTGTTCTATTTCTTAGGATATGAATAAATAAACATTTATTTCACATTAAACCACAGAGTCGTAGTTTATCACCATAGCAATAATTGTAATGGAAGCTAAATGGATTAGGAATCTATTATTGAATATGAGATTGTGGCCTATTCTGATTCCTATAATCTCAATCAGTTGTGATAGTGAAGAAACATTATCAGTGGAATATAGTTTCATGTACTATGGAATGTATAGACATATAATTTTGATACATTATTATGTGAGAATCATTTATAATATGGTACCATAAAAATTTTCTATGTGAGATCATGTAAAAATATTGTGGTTTTTCTTAAAAAATTCCTACCGAGAGAGATCATTTGTGAAAATAATAATGATATGGGGATAAAATTCTTATAATAGAACATTTTTTTAATGGAATCCCAACACTTTCTTTAGGTAGATCCTAGTCAAAGTGTTAATTGGGTAAAACAATTATTAAAATGATTATAAATATTGATAATTGTAAACCAAACTACTTGGTTTAAATATCATCTATAATATCTAGATGTTTATTTATAAACTCTTAACAAAATATTAATACTTGATGAGTTATGTGCTCTAATATTGGAAGCATGTTGTAATATTATTCCTTTGTGAACTTAGAATTGGTGTCTCTTCTTACCAGAGTTAATGGGTTTACTTATTAGAGCGCTCATGAAAAGGATATAATCACGTGGATATAATAGTGATAGAAAATGTGATATTATATGGAATGAACAATTTATGTATGATATCACTAGTTTATATTACTGATTAATAAGTTTAATTTTTTTATAACATGCAAATATGATAATACATTGAAATATTGATACAAAGGTATAAAACGATAGATACCTTTATTATGTATAATGATTCACTTATTATCTAGAGAGTTGATATTTATGAATAAAATTGGGAAATTATCATAATAATTATTCATAAAATAAGTAATCAAATATGGGACCCATACATTTGGCTTGGATTGATGAGGTGAAAAAATATGTGGAATCCCACATTGAAGTTAGGGGTGGAATTCACATATACACCCTATGAAAAGGATCCTTGGGAATTAATATTTTCATACATATATATATATATATTTGTAACTAATTTTAAATTTTTTTAACATATATATTTTAGTAAAATTTTCTTCTATAAAAATATATTACAAATATATATATAACAATTTTTTTTAAAAAAATATGATATTTTATAAAAATGACTAAGAATTTGATTAGTCATAATGGTTGGATTTTGAATTTTTGAAATCTCAATGGGTTCAACTCACCAATAGTTGTCTCATTTCAGTCAAACCAAGGTGTTCTTTGACTGAAACAGTGAGATCAGATCGTTGTGATTCACACCAAATTTGATCTATAAATAAGTAAAGATGTGGTCACTTATTTAATTAACTATTATTCGATCCAAAAGTTATCTAGATATTTCTTCCAGCATCAATTTTATGAGGATGTTGTAAGATAGTTTTTAAATTTCCTGAAATATTGGTGAAATACTCCAGGGAAACATCCACTAATAATACACACCAACAATTGGTGGTGGATGAAATCCTTTTTGACGGTGAACTAAGTTCATGTATCAAGATTAAATTTGTCTTCTATATATATTTTTTAACATGTGGTATTAATTTGAAGGAGGTATTACTTCAAAATAGATGGTTATCCAATATACCCTGAGTAATGTTATCAAAAACTAACAACGACTACTCACCCTCTAGGTAGTACTTGATGAATTTAACGATATGGGGATGGTTGAGGTTCCCCAGATAATTACTTTATGCCTATGAAGAAAAATGATTTAGGTTACATAGAAGATTAAATATGTTCTTCAAAGAAAATCATCACCAATCCATGTGTCCCTGCATACTTTCCTGGTAAATCCTCGACATAGTGATGGCCATGTATGTGTCAGGATTTATGGTGGAGAGTGAGTTCTCATAGATCTAGCCCTTGAACACCAAGTTTAACCCTCCCATTACATGTATTATATCAGGGAATATGTTCACAGTTTCCACCCTAAAGTTCCCAAAAGTGAATTTATTCAAATTAGGTGACCATATATCCCGCACTTATGAGATTTCCTAGAATTAGTTCCCTAGAGGGTGTGATGGTGCTCAAACTTCTCACATGACTAGGGCTTACATGGTAAGGGATTTGTGCTATAATTCTAACATAGAAGCAATACCCCATGCCAACACAATTTGTTTTGAATGAACCGATGGATTTTTTGACTTTTTTTTGGATGGATATGACATTGTTAACGATAAGGTAAGAACTCACAAAAACACAGAAGTAATACATGATGTAATTTATGTTGGAATGGTATGAGTTCCTGGATTTTTATACAATAAAAAACTATACTAAAATAGATAGAGAGATAATTATGTCAACATATATTAATTGGGTCATACTATAAAGAGGAAAAACAATGTTTAATGAATATTTAAAAAATGTAGGGGTGGGGATCAACTAAAATCTATAAATTATTCAAAACAATCCACTTTTTTTAATAAATAACCTAATCATTTAGTTTAAAAATTATTTTTTTAATCATGATAATTATTTAAATGTTTTTTAAAAATCAATGTTGATCATTTTAAAAAATACTATAATTTTAGAAATATTCTAATTATTCTAAAATTCTCAACACGTTTATATAATTTAACTATTCAATTTAGTTAAATTTTTTAAACAAAATAACTTGAATAAAATATTCAAACCATTTAAATATTTAATTAAAGTTACTTATTTAATTTTTTTAAATATTCATGCAATTTAATTTTCTAATTCAAATTTATTCATTTTAAAATAACGTGAATAAAAAATTTATAATTTATAATTCTAAAATTGAAAATAAATAATTTACTGATAAAATTTAAATACATTGAATACTGAAAAATAAATTATTTTATTAAACAATTAATTTTCTTAATGATTTTATATTTCAAAATATCTTGAATAGTTTAACTTAATGATTTTTTAATTTAAAATAAATCATTATAGTTTTAAAATTTAAACGACTTGGATATTTAATTTTTTTAGAATAAATTAATTTTGTTGAGTTTTAAAAATAAATTTCTAATTTTATTGGTTTTTAATATATTTCCTTCTTATTTTTTAAAAATATACTCTATAAATATCTAGTTGGTCAATTTTATCAATCACATTTCTTTCCTGTTTAATATATTTCATTCATCTTTTTTGAAATTTAATTTATAGGAAAATATACATTTTATTATATAAATTTTCTTACTATTATTGTCAAATTATTGTATTTTGTTAATATTTATTATATTAAATAATATTATATTATTTATTAATAATTTATTCATATACCTAAAATTTATATACATTTTAAATAAAAAATATACTTTCTCTCATGATTGGAAGGTATCTAGTAAAATTATTTCACAAATACTAAAGATTCCATTCATTTAAGTATTTTGATTGTTTCAATAATAAATTCTTTCAAAAAAAAATTCACAATTTTAAACATTTATTTAATTTTTTAAAAATAAATGTGCTTTGATTTTTTTTTCATTTTTATGCTCATTTTATTAACTAAATATTATTATATGTTTGAATAGTTATTTAACTACTTTAAATATTATTTATATGTATAAAATTTTTTAAAAAAATTTTGAATATAAAATGAATGAATGTTATTTTTATTAATGGCTTAATAATAGTTTATTTAATTGGAATTGAATTTATAATTCATTTAAAATTTTGATGTGTTTGAATGGATGTATTATGATTTTAGGACCAAAATTGAGCGGGCCTCCAGAATATCCATTACACCGATTTCAAGGTCAAAGGAGGATGCACATATGATGTTTGAATAAATTACAAGACAACTGGAATCATGTCCAACTTGAAGTACTTGTCCTGGATTTCCCCCAGTATAGTATTGATCAGTTTATAGACTAGATTATCTGTTGTACATCCCAGTAGACTTGAGTTAGTAATAGCTGATCACAAATTGAAACATCATAAAGTCTACAATACCTCCCCATGCCGCCACCATGAAATCACCTACTCACACTCATCACACAACGCATCACATATTCTTGTTTGCAATTCCATAACTAGACCCAGTTCATTCAAGACATACATGAATTAAAGCCTAAAAATAAAATCTTGCCCAAAATTAGGGACCTTATAGACTAATCCTAGAACCCATTGCTCTTAAAATCCATCCCACCCAGGACATGGGATATACATGAATTATTTAAAGGTTTCACCAATATTTTCTTCTATATGTAAATGTAAAATAGGTGTGTAAGTGGCTACATAATGGTAGTTATCTATCTGTGTCAAGGTCATCACCAAAATTATAAAACTGTGTAAATATAACAAGTCACATTCACTGGTTGTGTAAAAGTTATGTGAGAGGTAGATTGGCAATGTGATTTTCGATTTTGATATGAATTAACAACATGAAGGTAATGAGTAAACTGAGTAGTTCTGTGAAGGTACCATAGGATTTATATAACAACATAAAGGTCCTCTATGATTTTTAAAACCTTTGTGAGGGTAATGAGGGAGTTGTGAAGGCTACGAATTGGTAAGATGTATTAAGTCATTCCACTTAAAGGTGATGAGGTGATGAAATAGGTTATATTGATATTTGAACTACATACATAGGTTTTTCAATGCACTACATTATGGTAATACTAAAAATTGTTGAGCTAGGTAAACATGAGTTAAGATGCTAGAGTCGATTGGCTTTGAACGTGTAGTTTATCTAGACATGTTCATGCATTTGATCACACATAATCAATCAAGATTTATTCATATGGTCGATCATTGAGGTGTTCATGTGGTCGATCCAGGTTAATAAATGTGGTCTATCCATTTCTATGGTTGATTTGCTGGGATATGAACTGAGTTCCAGAATTTTTATATTCTGATGAAATGAAATATAATGATTCTAGGTATGATGTTCTCAAATGAATATTATATATAAAAATTATTATAATGATGCATCAAGGTTATTGAATAAGGGATTAATTCACAATCAATAATGAGTATTTTTATCTTAATTACATGTGATTATCATGGACAGAAAATAATAAAGATATCACCATTCCACAGTGATTTTTCCGTGGCTATTTTGGTGACCATTTTGAAAATTTTGTACACCTATAAGAAAGGATAAGCTGAGCAATACCATAGATTATACCGTGGTATCTTAGGGATTCATGCAGAGGTTGATATGTTTAAAATATATTTATATGTAGTGTGAGTTGCAGAGATAATGGATATGTAGTTACTCAAATACCGTGTGAGAATAAATTATTGAGTCTTCAATGCATTGAATAATAGGTTTAAATGCAAAAACGGTTCCACCTAAAGATTTGATGGCTCAAGAATAAGAAAATCCGAAAAATATTTTTTAAAATATTAAATGTGAAATAATCTTCTAGAATATATGATAATAATATTCTTGATATTATTGGGAATATATATTTTTGTAGGCATCGTACAATATATTGAGAAAATTGAGTCCTATCATACATTGTGTGAGATATTTGTAAGAGCCCGAAACATGTATCAAGGTAAGAGGTGTTAAATCAAAGATCCATTATTCAATTGTGAACCCAAGTATTTGAGAAAATTTTGATGAACCAGGTCACCCAAGATCTTGTAAGAGTTTTGAGACCAATACAACTATTGTGAGAAACTTTTGAAGATCTTGACGGATTATTACATGGGTAGGCCTATTGACCCCATCTAATCATGAAGGGAGATCTATTTCACAAGTGGCATAGAAGAATATCAGTACAAAAAATGATCTTTCAATGAGCAGATTAATGTTGAAGAACAGGCTTGTGGTTATGGTGTCTAATGTGTTTTTTTAATACATTTTTCGAAAAAAAATATTTAAATAATATTAGGTTAAAAAATTGAAATCTAAAGGCAAAGGAGGCAAGGACCTTGCCGCCTTTGGGTTTTTTCGCTCGGGACAATGGTAGCAAGGGTCCTGTTGCCTTTTCCGGGAATTTATGGAATAGGCAGGAATGCCCTTGCCACCATTTCCCAAATGAGAAAAAACTAATTCTAACTATACATGTTTGTATATTTAAAATTTTAATTTTAGTTTGTTTTGTTTTGTTTATATATATATATATATATAATTTAGTAGTGTTTATTTGTTATTCTATATCCATCATTACTACCATAAATGTTTTTTGGAATTCTGACAGAAACCATCACTCAATGACCCTTTTATAAAAGGGCTTGCCCGAGAAATCATTCTAGATTTTCAATGTGGGATTCAGATTCTCCGTTTCCTATGCATAATTAACAATATATTATTATTATTCATTTTTAATCAATTAGTAATGAATATTAATTACTAATAAATAATAATTAACTATTAATGTTTACTAGTAAATATTAATAATAAACTAATTCATGTGAATAATATTTTAAACCATATTAATTAATATTATTAGTTATTAATAAATTTTTAATGGTTATTAGTTATTAGTTAATTAGTAATTAAGCATTATTTAATTACTTTCTGATAATAGTAATTACTGTTTAACTAGTAAATAATTATTTAATTATTAATTATTATTAATTATTATTAATTATTATTATTATTAATTACTATTATTAATTATTATTAAGCAACTACTAATAAATATTTAAACTTATTATTTAGTTACTAAATATTAATAATTATTATTAAATTATTAATTTACTAATTATTAATTAATTATTATAATATTAGTATTAATTAATTAACTAATTATTGCTAATTTATACTAATTACTATTCAATATTAATTATTATTTTTTTCAATATCAATATTAATTATTAATAAATATTAATTAAATAATATGATTTACAATTTAATAATATTAATTTCTAATAAATATTAATTACTAGATAATATTAATTGTTAATAAATATTAAAAATTATAAATTAAATTATTAAAAATAATAATATAATTATTGGTTATAAATTAATTTGTAATTAAGAAATATTTAATTATTAAAAATAGTACATACTAATTAACTAACAAATTATTAATTAAATGTGAATGTATTCACAATTATTAATTATTATTAACCAATAACTAATACAATTTTAAAATTATTATTTTGTTACAAAATATTAATAATAATGATTAAATTACTAAATTATTAACTTTTAATTAATTATTATTATATCAGTATATATATTAGGTTCTTGGGGGTAAAGTTACATTCAAGTACACAAACCACATAGAGAGCCATCCCCCAAGGGATAGCTCACCCATGATGCGGTATTTATTAATTAAGTACATGGCCCACATAAAAGAGCCCAAGCCCAAGCCATTAACTAGCCAGCTTGCGTCGACTGCTATCAACGAACTAACCTCACACCGCAGCGGCCCCTGTTGTCCACCACATTTTTTAGATGGCCCTGCAATCCCATATACCAACCGGACTCGTTCCCGCTCACATCGCCCACCACTAGTGGCCCTTGTTGTCTGCCGCTTTTTTTACATGACCCTGCAATCCCATCTCCCTACCGGACTCCTCCACTCTCGCATCACCTGCCGCTGGTGGACGCTCCTTCCCGCCGCTTTTTTTTCATGTCCCCATATACCAACAAGACTCCTCCCCGCTCACATTGCCCGCTACTCCACCGACTGAAAACGTCACCACCGCGAGCTCTCTGCTTGCGTCACCCGCTGCCAGCCACTCCACTAACTGGAGATTCCACCACTCTCTCTGGTCGCATCGCCTCCCACGCATTAGGAGACAGATCTTCATGAACAGAGCTCGCTTACGTTTCCCACTGCCAGTCACTCCACTGACTGGAGACGCCACCACACTCTCTATTTAAATCGCCCACCATTCCTCCAGAGACACCACCACCGCGCGCACCAAGCTCTCCCAAACTAGTTGCGTCTGCACAATCCCACCCGGATGGCCCGCCTATAAATCTGTCATTGCCCCGTCGACACCATGTAGATGAAACTGGCAGCTCCAAAATTGGGGCAGAAGGTGGGAGTCGAATTGGACTCGACACCCATTATCGATGCCGCAGATAGGTGTAAGTCACCAACCGACCTTCACCCCATTGGAATGGTCTTGGGGGTAAGTGAGATTGTTGTTCACCCCACTGTCTCTCATGCTTCTTCATCATGATCCACATTTTATTCAAAAAAAATTGGACCATTTCTGGATTAGTTAATTTTTTTAATATTATTAGTTATTAATAAGATATTTTATAATTAAAAATTAGTTAATAACTAATATTACTAATAAAATTTTTAATAGTTTTATTTAGTATCTAATTATTAAAAATAGTTATATAATAATTAGTTATTAATTATTTAGTTATTATAAAATATGTAATTAATTTCTAATAATATTTTGTAAAATTAACTAATTAATTAATTATTAATTATTAATTATTATTATTATTATACAATTAATAATAAATATTTAAAAATATTATTTAGTTACTAAATATTATTAATAATGATTAAATTTTTAAAATAGTAATGATTAATTAATAATTATTAAATTGTAATTATTTAAATAAATAATTGTTGGTAATTAATATTAATTACTAAATAATATAAATTAGACAATATTATTTACTATTTTACAATATTAATTTCTAATAAACATTAAATAAAAATAAATATTTAAAATTAGTCATTAGTTACTAATTAATAACTATTATTGTTATACATTATATAATTATTATTTATTATTTAGTTATTATTGTTATTATTATTTATTAATTATATATTATTTAATTTATAAATAACTAAAAACATTTATTCATGTTTAACTATTTAGAGATTAATTAGTTATTTAATAATATTATTAATATAAATTAGTTAATTATTAATATTTAGTAGTAAACACTAATAATTAATTATTATCTATTAGTAATTAATATTTATAATTAATTGATTAATAATGATTAATAATAATATATAATTAATTCTGTTTAGGAAAGTTAGAACAACAATCCTACATCAGAAATCTAGAATAATTAACAGGGCAAACTCTCTTATAAAAGGGAGGCCTGGGTGATAGTTTCTATCAGAATTCCATACTGCTTTAAAGGAAGTGATGTGAGATATAAATTAATAGACAAATTCTAATATATATATATATATATATATATATATATATATATATAAACCCAACAAAAAAGATTATAAGGTCCTAAAAACTTCACTAAGGAAAGTAAATACTCCCATAAGCACGTTTCAAAAGGAAGAAAATATTCCTACAAGTCCAAGAAGACGAGTTGATGCAAATTGGATTGAAAATTTGAGAAGAAAACATTAAAAAAACAAAATTTCCAATGTGATTTAGGTTGACCGCATACCAACTTCAGGAAAGGTTCTTTGGGAAAAAAACCCGCAAACCATTAGTACGTGAAAGAACCTGTGAGGTGCAGGCCTGCGGGGCGATGGCCAGTAAACCCAAGAAACCGCGAACCATGTCAATTGGCATAAAAAAGTGGAGAAATAACACTACATATCGTTCCAAATAACTAATCAGTTCACAGGTGAACTAATCTGGCGGGTTCCAAGAACCACGTCTCACGAACCACAGCCTCCACAAACCCTGGTTGACTTATTCTTCCACAGGTTGAGGTATATCTTCATGCATTTCTAAAAATGGTGATGCATGCCCACAAATATTATTTCAATATTTCTCTATAAAAGGTGCGTATGACCAACGAAAAAGGTTCTAGTGCAAGAGACCACAAAGGAGACATTGAGGATGGAATAAAGGATTCAAATACAGAGAAGATTTTGACTTTGATTTTGCAATATCGATGAAGTGCAAACCGTGGACCACTTTTCCCACAATTATGGCCCATAACCAACAACAAAAGGAAGGATCTTAATAACCATTAAGGAACCGTGAACTTAATTGGTGAAATCGCAAACCATAATTCTATCTCGGATGAATTCCTGTTGGACCATAGGCTCTATGACCATTTTTCAATTTTGCGCTCCACATAATGCATCACTATATGGATCAAACCATGTACTGTGTACTACATCAGTATGAGGATGGGACCCGAGACAGCGTGTCGAACCACATCCAGCATCACATAAACTTTCTAGTATGTGGACCATATCTAGGACTACGTACCGCTTTGATATGAGGTGGTCCATACCTAGGTCCATGTATCACTCCGGTACGCTGACGAACCCTCTACCCGCATAGCAGCACGATATGTGGGGCAAACCCTATCCTATAAGATAAAATAGTACGTGTAATAGGGTGTCTTTGGGTTTCCTTCCTCCTAGCTCCAATCATGCTCCTCCATTACCATTCAGTCCTCCATATCTCTTCCATGAACCAATCCACCGGAATCAAGCCAAAGCCTTCTCCAAATCCATCAGAACCATATGATCATATCATCAGGTGCACCAGTGCACCACTCTGAGTCTACATATCCATGGTATGTGTAGTCACAAAAGTAACCCCTGCATCGGTATGAGTTCTAGGAATGTTGTTAAGTCTACATTCCCATGGTATCCCGGATTCCCACATTTGGATTCTGATGTGAAACTCCTCATTCTAGGGATCAAGGATGATTTCTTTTATTTCCATTCAATTAGGACAAATGATCAGTCAAAGGAATCATGCTCACATTTCCTTTTTCCATTCCTAATTTTTTCCAGAACCCGTGTCAGTGCACTCCTCATGATGTAATCCCCTATACTTTTGTGAGAGGTGTCACTCTTCACCCTCTTTAGCTCAGCTCGGGATGTGTCCAGATAGATCGCTATGAATTGACTATCCTGGTTACCAATATGGGTGAGGGTTTCATGTTCAAATCTCTCAATTACCTCTCCCATTAGGCTCATGACCACGACATCTTATGTTGTTGTTGTCCTTCTATTCCAATAGTGGAAAATATAAAGTGCACATTTGTTGAATCCTTCACACCCTCTTGTTTCTCACACCAATCATGAATCACCTAGGCTTATGGTTTTGTGATGATACAACATTCTCTAATTCCGAAACGAACTATGAGAACTCTGATTCCTGCTCCAACCAGGATACGTTGGTTTCTTTCTTGAAGGCTTGAGCTCAATGGGGATCCCTTATCAAAGGTTTACCTAATTATACCCCTGTCAAAAGGGCATCCTCCTTAGGAGTAATTACATATTGAAAACTCACAAATGGGCTTCCTCATAGGTATAATCCCCAACATAAAATAACTACAAGAACTCGGATTCCTGCTCTAACATCGATACGTACGATGCCTACTTGAAGGCCAAAGCTCAAAGAGGTCCTATTTTGTTAAAGGGTCACCCAAAAAAGTTCCCCAACAAATGGATTCTAATTTAGGAATAAGTCTCGATTCGAGTCTTTCTAACAAGAAGCTCCCATGTGTAATCCTAAATCAAGTCATAACCCATAAACTATCATTGAGAACTCTATTTCCTACACCAACCAGGATATGTAGGATGCGTGTTTGAAGGCCTGAGAACATGGGATGATATCTTGAGTTTGTCCTAATGAAATTCCCACACTAAGGTCTCATCTATGCTATATGACCCAATCATGTCTCCCAAAAGGGGAAGCACCTCTACGTAAGTCCTGAGAATCCATGTCCTCATGATGGGATACCTTGGAAAATATGTCCTTGTTCTTCTAGAACTCTACAGACATTGATTCCCCATTTGACCAGGATACATGGAAAGCTTAGCTGTGGTCCAAATCTGACCCTTATATCAACCCTAATGTTATTTGGGCCACATACTTGGCAGTTTCAGGTCCACCCAAGAGACCACATATCTCCTAGTAACATCAGGCTACCTGGACATGAGTCCCACACCAAATCTTGTCTAGACGCCTTTTTATAAGCATCCTCACCGCATGATGTTAAACTACATGGATGGATCCATGTCATATTAACCTAAAAGGTGTTCTCTCTAGTTGAGTGGCACCGAACTATGTGGATTATGTTTCATCTCATGAGGAAACGTAGGAAGCCCATCTCATGGGTTCAATCCCAACATCAAACCACCTTTCATCTCTCTTAGATGATTATAAACTGCAGAGTGCCTCATCACATGGATCACACCACCGTTGTATTAGCAATTCATGACCCATGCATATCCATGATGGATTTTTCAAACTAGGGGTAACCAATGGATAAACACTTTGCATATGAACCAAGAATTCATGATCATATGAACATGACATAAATCTATAAGACAGTCCCAGAATAAGCAATAATTCACCCCAAAAGGGTGTGATGAGCCTGACCACCCATCTTCTTGACCAATGTAGTCATGAAGTGTCATTGAAAAAATATCAATCCAATGAGAATCGGACTTTTTAAAGAGGGTCCATGAATCATGGATAGAAGAGACTTTGGGTGTATTTGGATCCACGAATAAACCTGTTTGAGACTATCTGAGGAAATATTATCCTAGGTGGACTGATTTCACAAATACTTAACCCCCTACAATTGCCTCTTGGGACCATTCGACTGTGGAACCTCCTTAGTAATATAATATGATGTAAATTTCCCATTATTTATGGGGTGAATCCAATTCCCCCTAATGGATAACAACATGGATCGGGCCGAAAAAAAAATGGAGATGTGAAAGTCTCTATAATAATAGATAAATACTTGTCACCCATCAAAACATTTTTCTTTCACCCAAACATGTCACCTCAGGCCAAAATAAAAATGGTGAACCTTACATGAATCCTAAACCATGGTGGTGGTTTTAACCCACTCAATCCCTTTCGCCTCTTAAAAAGAAAGGGGGATATTCCGAATCTTCAATTTTGACTATGATCAAGAGATGCTACTTTGAAAAGGTTTTTTGTATGTATGTCTCATATATATATATATATATATCAAGTTTCCATAGAAAAAATTATTCCAAATGAAATCTAAAAAACCATATCACACACACACCTCTGCAATCATATAGGCTTCTGGGGCCTAAATTAATAGCATGACCCCCTCACCGACCAAGAGTCTTCAACGCTGGGCATCCAACATGTTGATTAATGAGTACCACCAAAACAATAATCTCCCCACAGTGGAGGCTACAAAACAGGACTTCCAATCGACAATAGACCACAAGCCTCCACAACAGCCATGGCTAGAACCCTAGCACAGGGTGGCCCTAATGTCTATCTCCAACCGCTTTGGGAGCCTATCCTTGGAGCGTGATAACAAGTACCTCCATTATCCGAGGGAGGAAGATGAAGTCAATGGTGATGACTTCATCCTAGATGCACAGGGTCTTACACATGGGCCTCTACTGGAGAGCGTCTCCACCAACATCAGGTGACCATGTATCATCACTATGAACAGTATCTCATGTTAAGGGCACCCAATAAATTCAAAAGACACAGGCACCTAGAGCCGCCCGCTGAGGGAGGCAAACATATAACCATGAGTTTGTAATGACCCTAATTCTTGAGGAGGAATCCTATTATACAAACATGTCATAATTCCACAGGACTACATACAACTGTTCCCCCTCCACTCAAGCCCACAATGTAAATAGGGTGACATAATACGAGCACATGCACATTCCATCCAGTGATCGTTGGTTTCGTCATGGAGACATGGTGACAAATTAGAGGCAGATACAAATATCTATCAATGCAAAAGAAGAATTTCATTCAAATAGAATGGAAATCATAAACAGATAGCCACAAACACCTGATGATGCATATCAAACCCTCAATCAAAATAGGGCGGAATAAAAAATGAGCAGAGTCAAATTCCTACAGATGCATCCAAAGCTCGTGAGAAAAATACACTGGAAAGGGAGTAGATTAAAATTACTTCCCGCAAATATGACTCAAACCAGTCAAATACGATGGTAACCAAAGATGAAAACCAGCGACATACTTTTTCATCTATCTCTGCACAAGAAAACATCCAATATCCATAGGCAACCGAAAAAGGAATAGAGCATGCAGAAACACTTTCTCTGACATCGGAATGGGCATTCATACCCGTTCCATTTTATGATGTATCTCATCATTTCTTGGTAATTATGGATGATCAGACATCAATTCCACACCATATCCTCTAGAGATAACAAGAAATCACGATATCAGTGGAAAATGTGAGGAAACAGGCCCACAACCTGATTTCCTCATACAGAATGACTCATCTGAAAAATGGGTTGGTCACTACATAATAGTTATGCATCCATTATCTAGTATACAAGGGTCAAAGAAAAAAATACTTTTATATACAGACAACCAGGTCGGGAACAAATACCAGTTCCAATTTAGCTACGTTGGTCTAATGTGGTGTCCACTACAGGGTAGGCATATATCCCTTCCAAAACTCAAGATGTCTGTCAGCGTATCCCGATGACATCATGGGAAAAAACAGAACAAGAACCCATATATGAAGGCCGTTACCAAAAGCAGACGACCTCATTTTCTCATAAGAGAGCACCCAAATAGGAAATGTGCCGGAAGATACTATAAAATGAAGAGCATATTCATAATTCTACTCTGCTGGATGTTGGAGTTCTTGATGAAATAAAGAATATATCAATATAATCTCTAGATCCTGTCAGTATGTTACCAAATTAATGAAGTATCAGTAGTATTTGTGAAGTCCCTCCCCATAATGTTTCTACTAGTAGCTCTGATTTCCCTCCCCAAAGAACCCACAAGGCCTTACTCTATGGTCCAGGAATGGTCGATCATAATAGACTATCTTTTTATGCGTTTCACGGTCACCCTCCCCTTGACTAGACGATCAAACAGTAAGAAGGCCCTCCCCTTATTGTGATACATCCAAATGTTCGTTCCCATGGTATATGTTGTAGATATGATTCTCCTTGTAGTCAGATGTCAATCTATGTTGGTAGTACTCACCATGATTGTAACCACTATGAAGTCTGTCCCTACAATGGAAGTTGTTGCGAAGGCCCTCCCCACAACAACATCAAGCAACGATAAGGTCCTCCCCCCATTGTAGTATATCCCGAAGCCCCTCCACAAAATGTAGACTATAGAAACTCTCTCTGCAACTGGATATCAAGATTTGATAGTAGTCCTCACCATCATAGAGGTCATCAATAAGGTACTCCCCTCAGTGACATCAAGAAGCAAGAATGTCCTCATATTGCTGCAGCTCTCCCTAAATGTCCTCCTCTTGGTATATTCTATAGTGACATTCCCCGCGGTTGGTCATCAAGTTGTAAAGGTACTCCTCACCATTGTAGCACCAATTGAGAAGGTCCTCCCCACAGTCAAAAATTAAACTGGCAAGAAGGTCCTCCTCTTATTGTGGAAAATGTGAGAAAACACTCCTATGCCGAGGAGCTCAGAATGATAGAGTCAAACAATCTAGAAACTCGGTCTATGAAGAGTGACATCCTTTCTCAACCCGAAGGTAGTCGGGGGGCCATGCTCATCTTCTGATGCACCATCGTACCACTCACATATCAATGAGTCTCTTACCATCACCAAGGATAATAATAAAATTTAGGAGCATTCAATTTGGGTAGACCAAGAGAAGGAGTCTCTAGAAGAGAAACAATATGATATGTTGCTCCTATGAAGACAACTAGTTATAGATGACATACCAGTGATGTATTGGACCATGTCCACTCATCAATTTTACATACCAAGATAATTTTAATAAGATTTTACACATAACATTCACCTAAATATATATAAAACTCTTCGCCAACTAAAGGAAAAATTCCTTCCCTATCAGCGATATGCAGAAAATGTCTGCAAACTTGGGGTGCTCCTCCGTCTAATCTACTTAGAAGATCTCCCATCTAAACTATGGACATAATCAGTGAGGTGAACAAAAGATCTTGAATTGTCCATCCTTCATGAAATGAACATGTTTTGTTGCCTTATCGGTGATGTCCTATATAAAGTTCACATTCTGGGATGGGGAGGACATGGATCTCTACATTTCACCCCAATTCATGTCTAAAAAAAATCACTTGAAGTGAAATCTTACAAAGTCATTACCAAAAGGAAGAAATCAAATTGAACCGATTCTCAAGAAAGGAGGAATTCTCAACAAGAACCAGCCTTGAGTATGTCTCAATAGTGTCAGGCCTAATGAGATAAAACCATTGAGAATCTCATGATCCAAGAAATCGAGTACTTTCAGAAGGCTTATCACATAAGGGAACCCAACCAATGAGAAATTATCATATCCTTGGATGAAAATAAATATCATGAAAATCCATCACCATACTTGTCTCACACCGACAATGGAATGCGCAAAACCAAGAAGTAGGCAATTACAAGAGCTACAACGGTGGTACGGGAACATCCCCAGCCCGTAAATTCCCCCATAATATTAATGAATTAGATCCATATCATGTACAAGGATGAATGGGAGGAAACCCATCCTACAGGGTTGGGGGCATTTTTTACTTCAAATTCCATCATAGAGAACGGTTTTCTTCTCCCTTATGGGAACAATGATTAGCAAAGAGGTCAAACATTTTGTCCCATATCGTGGATCATACCCCTTAGGATGAACGCATATTGTGAAGTCAGATCAGCTCTCCCTTTGGGTCACTCTTCACCAAGAAATCTGAATAATATCATAGAATGGAAGGAGAAATTACAAAAAATGATGAAAAAATCTCTTCTACCATTCGGAACTGGGTACACCGCCCCCAATGCAGTATGCATTACTAAACATGGTGGACCTCAGTCCCAAAGACTTCTAATGAAATGATACAAATAAAGAGGATGCAAGGGAAGATGGTTCCCTCCAAGAGGTGCTCCATGTTGAGCCTGAGGGTGTGCATACCCAAAAATAAAGTGTTTCCATAAATCTGGTCACCCCCTCAGTTAATCAACCATTACCTCCTACGTGAATTATCATCAAGTAGAAGAATAAGGGAAAATTATATGACCCACCATATCCTCCTCATGATTATGATTAACCTCCTCATGGGGAGAGATTTTCTTGAAAGGAGGAATAATTGAATGAGTTGAGGTGACTCAATGACAAGAGGTTAAGAGAAAACCGTCCTACTGGGTATGTTCTTCAGGTGGAGAGTCAACACTCACTTCCATCAGACATCCCTATAACTCATGGGATCATCCAGACAAAAGAAGCAAGTATAGAAGGCTCATCCAATGTAGTACCATGATCCTTAGTTTACCTCAACCGAATACTGAAAAGATTTCAATATTTCCATCCATTAGAGATGAAACTAGAATAGAGATAGGAATATCCACAAAGGATACACCAAGTGTGGTATTCGCCTCAAGGCCCAATAACACTGTCAAATCCAATATTTCCCCCGAATTAACATTTTAATGGTCAAGTCCAACAAGAAATGGATAAAGGATCATGAACACCATCGAGCAATTCATATCTTGACTAGACTCCATGGAATTGTGGTGCACTCAATTACAACCAGAATGGAGGCATTACTTCGACTGGGTGAACAACGTCCTACCTACACCAAATTTCAAAAATCTCATATTTCCAATGTTCAATGGGCTTGGGGACCTGGAATAAAATCTAATGAACTAATCTTCCTACTGTGATCCCATGATGGGAACACCAGACCAACAACATGTTGTGAAACTCAGATTCTTTTTGTGAACTCTACAATGTTTTGCCTTCATGTGGTACACTAGTTTGCATGCTAACTCAATACCAGGTTCGGAGGATCTCCAGTCACAGTTTCTCTTCCAGTTCATTTTAACAATGCCTAATACAATAGACATTGATCTTGTGAAATTAAAGTAGTAATTGAATGAAATAGTTTCAGACTTCATCGCTATGTGGAATGGTCTAGCTTAGTCCATAAACATTCCACTCCCCCATGATGAAATTCTCGTTATGTCCATCGATAGTATCTATCATGAACTGTCCACTCCCTACCACTGAATACTAGGACACACCATCTAGGAGTGATTATTATTCAAGGATATCCTGCAAAAGATGTTATATTCTATAATAGAAAATATAGGACTACCACCAGTACAGGTAGTGTATGTTTCTACCTTAGAACCATTTGATGAAGCGCAGTGGAAAACCGTCTCGAGAGAAAATGATAAAAAAATTTATAGTTGGATGACTAAGAAAATAGTAATCCAAGCTCATGGTATCCTCCAGAATAGTTGAAGCAAGAAACCATGCCAACCAATAGCTCCTAATGCAACTCAACCATCATCATCATCCCCAAAACCCTCCATGTTTCAACCGTCTAGGAGACAGTCTGATTATAAAGGTAGAAAGCTGGGGAAAGAAGATGAACCTACACTAAGACTGAATTCTACCCCGACACTTTCAGAATTTATACCAGTAGAATTGAATGCATGGGAACTACCCCATAAAATGGGAATATGAGCCCCACCTCTCCAAATGGAACCATCTGAAGAATCCAGTCAAACAGAATAATTATCAGATCAAAACCTGATCTTTGGCTCCATTAATTTCAATTAATAAATGGACCCCTTCTCGGATGGAGACTATGGATACGATCCCAAAATCCCCATGACCAACTAGAGAGCTGGAGGAAGAGGTTTTAGAGGTCGAGGGATTCCAAGAAGGCATGGTCCTGACTGACATAAAATTCATAGCCACACTATAACTCAAACTATTATTGTTGCGAAAACTAGTAGAAGGACCCTCCACCAAAAACAATAAAAACATGAGTGTTTCTATTACCTTGCTAGAATAAATCCTATCCCAATAATCATATAGTATTCATTGTAGGAAGAAAATATGTCTAATCACCCAAAGCATTCATGAAACCCAATTCGGTCAAATCCAAAGAGCACAAGACCACCATCAGTTATCATCCCAAAGGTCAGCCTATCCACCTCTAAGTCTCTAGTACCTGAATCGCCTTTGAAAGAACATCCCCAACCCGAGAAGAATTTGAACATAGAGTAGAAATATGATATTTTGAGTTAGATTTACTTGGTACAAGAAGATATATTGATCCACTATGGATTGAATCTGTCAGTAGCCCTTAAAGTGGTGCTCATCGATGCTTTACTAAGTTCCCATGAATTTGAAGCCTAAGTAGCAGTTTTGGAATTCTATCGAACAGTGACCGATACCATTTAATTCTATGATATCATCAACTTCTCATATCAAGATGAATACATCATCATGCAGGGACACATCAATCCCTTATATAGTTCTGGAAAAATAAATGGCATTGATTCATATAAAATTTTCATCAACAATTGACCTGATGTTAACCTCCTCCAACTACGAACACATCGTTGGTTGGGGTATAATGGGGACAATCTAACACCCAGTTATATAACTTGATTTGATATGACAAAAGTGATTAGAATATATTGGGGGGAATCAATATTAAAACTTCTATTAGGGACCTTGTGTCTGATTTTAAGTTTCAGGTAGTGTGAAAAAAATATGTCGTTCAACATCCTATTGGGGAGTCCATGGCTGCATCAACATGATGAAATCCCCTCATCATACCATGTATGGGTAAAAAATTAATCTAATGGAAAAAACTAGATATTATATGTTGATAAATACACAACATAATGTTTTGAGTCTCATTACATTGATGCAGGATTATATGAACCCGAAGAGAAGTAGTATTTGACCGATGACATTGATTGGATCCCTCCCCCAAATGGATTGAAAATGGCTCCCTCTGATCCCCAAACATAGCATGGGGAATAGTATGTATTACAAATCAATCAGGATGGATGCATATGATCAAGAAAAAACACAGACTCCGCCATCTGTATGATCATCGTTGAGGTCGTCAGGTCTAACGATGCTACGAAGCTCGTTGGCCACAAAATGATGGTGAATTCCCAAATAAAAATGGCCCCAAATCTTCAATGGGGCTCCAGACCATTCCTTCCTTACTCCCCAATGAATAAGATGATGTACTATCACTAAAATAATGTGAGGACACTACCCCCCCCCCCTTCAATCCTCTTAAAAAATTTTCCTATATCCATTCAGGGAAAAAGAAACTACATCAGTTTCCAAAAATCATAGTTGTGATTCATACCCCAACATTGGAGTGTCCATATCAAGAATCATATCTCCATTATAAGAGGAATAAGTTAATGAATGGGGTCATGAGGGGGAGGAAGAAGAATAAGAATATGAATATCTCAAAGATTCTCTTCCAGCATTTGAAGAAGGAATCTCCACCAAAATCGATGAACATAGGGAGATAAACCAGGGAACCAAAGAAGACCCATGGCCCACCTTGATTAGCATGTTTTTTCCTTTCAAGGATAAATAGATATAAAACTATTTCTTAAATATTAATTGAGATGTTTTTTCCGAGAACTACATAGAAATTCTAGGCCCCAATCCAAAGGTTACCACTCATCAACAGGGTCTGCCGGAAGACCATCACAGTTACAAGTAGGCTGCTAGAAGGACCCACCAGACACATGATGCCAAAATTGAGGCTGAATAATAGAAGTTAGTCAATGATTAATTCATTCAGGAAGTCCAATATCCAATATTTTTGGGAAATATAGCCCCTTTTAAAAATAATAATGGAAAAATTAGAGTCTAAATTGACTTCATAGATCTCAATCGACACTGCCCAAATGATGATTTCTTGGTCCCAATCCTGGAATTGGTGATCGATTCACCTGCCAGATATGAGGCCTTATATTTCACAGAAGTATACTCTAGATACAACCAAATTATAATGTCTAGATAAGATAAATAATCCACTACCTTCAGGGCCCCTAAAGATTATTCTTCTATAATTTGATTCCCTTCATTTTGAAAAATGTCGACCCAACATATAAGCGTTGCATGCATCACATTTTCAAGTCCTTACTGGGAAAATTCTTCATGTTCAGTGGCTAAGACCTGGTGATAATATCCTGATAGTGCTCAAACTACCAAACAGATCTCGAAATTTTCTTAAAAAAACTATGAAAGCACAGTCTAATGATGAATCCCCAAATGTGTTCTTTTGTCATTACCTCCAGAAAATTTATAATATTCATCATAAAAAATTTATAATCTTCATCATAAACCATTACAGTAGAGAAGTAGATAATAAGAAGAGAAAATCCATCCTTGGTATGTCACCACCTCATAACATCAATGAGTTGAGGTGTCTCAAGTGGCACCTGGCCTACATTCAGTTCTTCATAGCCAACCATGCAGGTAATTGTTTTCCTTTCATTCGGATTATGGATAAATGGATCACATACCAGTGGGATAATGAATGTTAAGAAGCATTCAAAAATATTAAAAGGTATCTCTGAATCCCACTAGTTCTAATGGCATTAGTCGAGGAAAGGCCACTCATTCTGCATGTGAATACTTTGGAATGGTCACTGGGTTCTTTCCTCGCATAGAAGAAAGATGTTGGTAGATAGAATGGTATCTATTACCTCAATTGAACAATGATCTATGCCGAGAATCTAATTAAAATATAGAAAAGAGTTTCCTAACAATAATATATGTTGTTCAGAAACTCAGGCATTACCTGCAACACCATGAGGTGTATATGGTCTCCCGATGCAACCCAGTTATGTATATCCTCAGTCATCCTATGTTAACTAGATGCATATCATGGTGGGAAGTCATCCTACATCATTTATTCCTATGATAATTGCCCGATAAAACCATAAAGGGTCAGACATTATCATATTTCATAACGGGGAACCCCTCGAGTGAAATGAACCCATTGGATACTGAACTCTCTAATGAAGAAGTATTCTCCATCCAAGAAGGGCCCCAAGAAATGGGAAATTTACTTTGACGGTTCCTCGAGAAGCCTTTCCGGGAAATGGTTGGAAGATCCCAAGACTAATAATGTAGGGAAGGGACTTATAATCATATCCCCAAAAATGAATGTCTTACCTTACTCATTCTTGCTTTGAGAGTGATGCACAAATAATGAGGAAGAAAACTAGGCCCTCATTGATGTCTTGGATCTAGAACTACAAGCACAAACCGAGCGCCTAAAGATAATTTGTGATTTGGAAGTATTCATCATATAGGTAAATAGTGAATACAAAATCAAAAATGATGAAATAGTTCCATTCATGAACCATGTCTAAGAACTAATGGCATAATTCTTATCAAAACCAACACCGACTTATGTCCCCCGATGGAAAAATGCTCAAGCCGTTGCAGCGGAAAATGTATCCATAGCCCTAGATAATCTAGGACAATATGAAATAACCATCAACATTTCCCACCATCATATAGTTTTTCCATTCATTCAAATAAACAAGGAAGGGATCGACGAGATTATACCCATTCGTGAGACATGCGGTTACACCACCGGCTAGATGACTCCCTATGATAATTAGCTCTAGAGGGGGGGAACTCCCACCAGATTGAGTAGTAGATAACATATTCATAGGTTGGTAGTAAATTTAGTTTTGTACAATGGAACAAACAAAGAAAAGGTTATCTATAAGAGATGCTTTGATAGAGTCCTTCTCAGGTGCATTGATGTAGAAGATACTACTGCCATTATGAAATAAGTGCATGATAGAATATGTAGAGCACACCAATCAACATCCATGATCTACCATATAATTCAAAAGCTTGGATGCTATTGGATCTCTATGATATTGGAGTGTGACACATTCCCCAAGAAGTGCAATTCCTACCATGTCCATTCCAATTTTATCCACCAAACCCCGGAGCTGGTTCACAAAGCTAAGTTCTTTTGGCCATTTGCTAAATGAGGGATGAATGTCATGGGACAATATCCTCCATACACAGTCAAACAATTCATGTTCATTCTCACAACAACCGACATATTATATTAATGGGATTAATCCATACCACTTAAAGAGGATGGGGCCAGAAGCACTATTAACATTATGAAATCCAGCATCATTACCAGATTTAGTATCCCTCACACAATAATAAAAGACTATGACACTGACTTATGCTCTTATAAGTTGGAAAAGCTATACCAGGAATAAAAAATCAAATTAAAACATTCATCTAACTACCTTGTAGTAGCCAATGGAATGATAGAGGATTTAAACAAAATTTTTCCACTATACTCTAGAAGATTGTAGACAAAGACAGGAAATCGTGGTTGGACAAGATCCTCCATGCTTTATGGGCTTACTAGACCAGAACATGCACTACCACCCAAGAAATACCATACTCATTGGTATATTGGACAGATGAATTTTTTCCAATTTATAAGTTCAAGTACCATCATTCTGCATTGCAATTTGTGATCAATTATTTATAGATGAGCAATCTCAGAAATAGTTTGATGAGTTGGAGCAATTGGATGAGAAAAGGTTTCATACCATTTACTATTTGGAAATCTATAAGAATTGGATCACGGGAACATTCAACAAGAAGGTTCACCATTGGTCATTCCTCAATGGACAGATGGTGTTGGTTCTCAGAACCCCGATGGTACTCGGGAGGAAGATGCCAAAATTGAGGCCAAAATGGTAGGGACCATATGTCATACACAAGGTCTACTCTAATGGAGAATACACCTTGATTTCAATGTATGGGAGGCTCACCACACCCCCTACAAATTCATGGTTATTGAAGAAATATTTTATATAGAATGATGAATTCATTCTAGATATAGGACATAAAAATGAACAGTAAAATAAATTTTCATCATCACCCGATGTGAAAAGGCATGATCAATCGTCCTAAATGCAAGACATTAAACTACAAGGCCAAAATCGTCCATGATACATGAAACTAAACTACATAGAATCTTCATCCTTATCATAAGGCATTAAACTGCAAGGTAGGTATTGTATTATAGCTAGATGTCTGTCACATATAAGCTAAATTCATGGGAGGAAAAGATAGCAGCACCCTCCCACTTTCTGTGCATGGGTCAGACCAACATAATATGGGAGTTTTAGAACTAAATGTGGGTTGATTCCCATTCATTACTAGGATACATGGTGATGCCTTGACCCTCAATCATGTCCCACCCATCACATGAAATATAATTCCCCTGTTATTTCATCTATCACCACATACTATAAGGAAAATCATTGTCGCTCATTTTTTCTCCCATCGAGTATAGCTCACATGAGTTGAGGATCGGTGTTAAGGGTTCCCTTGCATAAACAAATCATAGATTAATATGATATACCTAGCACCCATAGAGTATGAAACTGTAATTCCCCTACTTCTACGCCGAATTCATATCAGTACAATGATCATATCATGTATAGAACATCATATGTCTTGTTTCATTCCCTTGAAAATATGTACTGATTCCCAGATTTAATATCCTAGGTAATACACCAATCAAATAAAATTTCACTCTCATTTCCCTGCACATGGACGAGACCCCTGTAGGGAACTTACAGAACTACGTATGACATGATACCTATCTCAGTGGGATACATTGTGATACTTGAATCCTAAGTTTTGGGCCCAACCATAATATGGTTACAATTAACATTGGATTGCTTTTATCCATACCACATGACGTTAAACTACAGAGAACCTACTAGAACTACGTATGGATTGATTCCTATCTCTGTCGGCTACATAGTGATTCCCAGATCTCATATCTCGGTTCATCCATAATTTAAAATTACCTCCCCACCATACGAATGGACCACACCATTACAGTGAGGATATGTCCATAACTACATGTGGCTTGATTCCAACCCTTGTAGGATACTTAATGATGCTCCAATCCTCCATCCTAGTACATTCGCCCTTCAAAAAAACAATAAATTCCCTTTCCTCTCTGTATAGGTCAGAATTGCAAATGGAAATCCATGAATGGTCCTAACCAAATGAAATTAAACCAAAAGGTTCATTAAGAATCCTTTGTGGACTACTATTTGGTGATAGAAGATCCTGATCATTCCCCCAATTTCATACATAATAAAATGAAAATGAATTTTGAATATTCCATGTGTTAATTCTTGACACCCATAAGGATTCAATGGATCGTGATTGCCCATACATATGATTAAGATCTATGTTTAATCTTCCATAGATCAAAGATAATCATGGTATGTATATTTATATCATTCCCATACACATCTTTCCTATTCATCAGACATCATACTCGGGGAAATATTAGGTCCCCATAAACATTCAAGACGACGGGAAACTGAAGTCCAATGTCCTGTGGACAAATTTTTTTTGACTATGCACATCATGCCTTGGAAGCTCTGCATATGTTTCTTATAAAATGGATACTAATCAAAGGCAAATTCATTCTCAAGATAGGATTTTCCTACTTATGTTTACCCAAGTTATTCCAAGTACAATGTCATTCCTCCTTATCCAAGGGACCCCCTAGACTATGGGTTACACCATCTATAATCTCTCATGTCTAAGGGAAATAATAATATCCTGACCATGATAAACCCATAGTTATTTAAGGTTTTTGTGACAAGTTGTCCTTATAATAAGATGATAACCTATGCACCCAACATCCGTAACAAAAAAAGTTAAACTGCAAGGCCAGAAGTGTCTCATCAGCATGACATTAAACATCACCACATAATGGATATGCTTTGATTCTTATATTGGCCCATCTTCACCAAAAAAAATTCCTTTCCTTCTTACGTGAGGTCTACACCTCCCCAAGTAATGTTCATTGGGAATCTTCCATGACTTTATTTCCCCCCGAATAAGATGTGTAGTGATACTTGAATCTTATAATCTGGAATCATCTATATGAAAAAGTTAAAATGTCCTCTTCTCTGTGCATAAATTTACCCAAAGAATAGAATCCATGAACAAGACCAATATACAAGGATGTTCAAGGGTAATTATATTTCCCTTCTTTCAAATTGCGATTACTCTAAATCCACCCCACATGGTGATAAATTGGGTTGAATCCATCCTTACTGCACAATGTTAAACTACAAAACATTGGTCTAAGCATAAAACTCTCCCTTACATTGATCACACCATTCTGATGTGGTGAACTAAAATCATTGTCATCCTTTTATTCTCAAACCGATCATTGGTCATGTGAGCATAGGGAGCTCTCTATGAAATCCACTATGGCGTCATGGAAAATCAGTCCAGCATTTTGGTCCTAGCATCATGGCCCAAAAAGGCATGTTGTGGTCCCCCAATAATATGTAACCCTTGGTCCTGACCATATGATGTTAAAATGTTGGGTACTCTAATGATGGAACAGATGCCTCACCCAACCTATTAGACAGATCTATGTTGGTGATTATTTGGTCCCATGGGTGAATCACAACCTGATCATTTATAATGTATCTAGATACACTTCTTCAACACATGAAAATATCTATTTTGAGAAATATTTGATCCCCATAATCCTTCATGTCCATTAGAGATGGAAGGATAGTGTCTTGAGGATACATTTGTTTGACTATCCAGATCATGCACTTGTGGCTCTGCATATGTTTCCTACCAAATGGCCAATAATCAAAGGAACATTCTTCCTCTGGAGTGTCCTTTCGTACCATGTTAACTAATGGTTGTCATGCCCCATGACATCCCTCATGACTTAAGAACCCTAAAATCCATGGTTTACATTATCTTTCCTACCCACATCCTACATCTGTCATAACATCCGACCCCTATTTAACTCTGCTTACACAAGGTTTCTGCAAGACAAAGATACACCATCCATGTGTGTGAACTCAATCCATGTACGGACAATGAAAATTCCCTCACTTATTTCTAGTTTTCCCAGTAATGTTCATCCAAATTAATGTACCCTTTCATATTTAGGGACACCCCCATTTGAAATTCATACTCTCTGACCAGAAAGGTCCCAATACCCATAATCCTTCATGGTTATCGGAGTGCAAGGCCAGTGTCCTGCATAAACATTTTTTGACTATCCACATCATTCCCCAGTGGATCTACCTATCTTTCCAACTAAATTTACATGATCTTAAGAAAAATTCATCCTTATGACAGACCTTTCCTGTTTCTGTTTGACCGTGTGACATTTATATCCCATATCACTCCCCTTATTTGGAAACCACCCAGATTACAGTTTATGTATTTCCCCTTTAAAATGACCTAAGATGAAAATAATTTCTAATTGAACTGATGAATAATTTAATATACTTTGGTTAGATTAAAATGATCCCCTGTAATATGTTTCAAGTGTCTTAGTTGTATGGTGTTGAATAATACCATTCTTCATCCCTCATTTACATGAGCCAAATTCAAGTGGGAGTGGTTTATAATTAATTACCTATATAAATGATTTTGTTAATTTTATACGTTTATCCCTTAATAGGACACCAATGTTGTCTTCTAGTCACAAATCAAATCCAAAATTCCTATAAATCATCCATTCCATCGTAAATGGATGGCCAATTTCATGCATACTCCTTTGTTTGACAATGCACATCATGCCCTAGTGTCTCTACAAATGTTTCCAACAAATCATTCATCAACCAAAGGAAAATTTATCCTCAGCAGAGTCCTTTACTACCTTTTCACGCCTAAAATGGATCACATTTCCCATATTCATCCGAAACTGACAAAGTTGATGTCATGAAAAATCCCTCATTCATGTATGAATGTTATTAACACATTCCAGAATGTTGAATCCCATGTTGGGACCCCTACCCTATCAATTTTGGTTAAAGGTGTTCAACCTTAAACATCAGTAATAAGTATAATAAGAATAATTTAATCCTCCAACAAAAAAGATAAAATAATCGCAAAAGTGAAACCCCATAATGGGAACCCATGGATAAAAGTTGAGTATTAGAGTTCGAAACCTATATTATATATGGTTTAGGCCTAAATTCCGAGCAATAAAATATTCAAAAGAGGTATAAAGCTAGTTAGTTATAAAATAAGCAAAGGTATGCCTAAGAAAAATTCAAGTTATATCCAATTATCCCATAAAAAATAGTCTTATGAAAAAATTAGTGTAATGATGAAAATGGAATAAATTTCGTGAAGTTTTTCATGTAACCCTACAAACTGCCAAACTACGCCTGCTGAGTACCTCAACTCAAGAAACAATTAGAACATGATTTGATTTTTTGAATCCAGTTTATGTTAAGAATTTGTCAAAATGGTATTTATATGATCAGTTGTGACCGATTGATGTTCAACAAAAAAATGAATAAAGAGAACTAGACTATAAGAAGGTTTCTATTCCATGAAATAAAAGGGAGGACCATCCCCAGTTTGGAGTCCCTCTATGATATAAAAAAATGGGTGGTACATAGAAAATTTGGGGAAATCACAACAGAACATGTCTTGCGATTTCAAATAGACCAATAATCATCTTTCGTGAACCATCAAGGGACTTCTAAAAAGTATCCATCCATTTAGATTCTACATCAACCATCATATGTTCTCACATCATGACATCTCTGAGGTCATGCCCCTTCTACATAATGGATTCACAATTGACACTAGACAATGCTAGTTGTGCCTTCATCCTGGCCAAATGTAAAGACTCGAAATTTTTCATGTAATTTTTTTAAAATATATGGAAATATTAGATTCCGCAAAAATTTATGGAATGTGATTTCAAGGACTGGTGTTCCCAAAATGAATTTCTGAACTTATTTTAGGTACGTTCAGTAATCGCGTGAGAGGAATTTTGTAACTTTTGAACCGGTTCTTGGCAATACCTTCACAATTGTAAGGATATGAAATTCTTCTGCAAGTCACCAGCCCCTGGCCTATGGAAAGAAGTCTTGGGGTAGTCACAACATGGGCCCCAAGGGACGGGTTGTGACAAATTGGCATCATACGAGTTCTGTTCTACAGGAGAACTAAGACGTTGATCTTTTATTTTTGGAAATATTGTTAATTGTTATGAGTGCAGTTTTTAGTTCTGATAGTCTAGTGTTGGTGCGGCGACCGACATGTCCATACACCAGGACCTTGACTTCTTGAATTCCGACTCAGTGCACAAGAACACTAATTTCATGTGTGTTTCTAAAAAATTTTCATTGTGATCTCTTCGAGTTATCTCACCAAGAATAACATATTTACTATGGCACACCTGTTTCTTTCAGGATGCCTCCACGTAGACTGCCATCTAGGTTTCTAGTTAGAGTACACGATGACAGTCCACCGAGAAACAAGGCTTTGGTGCAGGTCCCCCTTAAGACAGTTGTTCCAACGGGTGGTGAACCAGCAACACCACTACTCATTGGACAACCAATTCCACCAGCCCCAGTATCAGAGGGTTCACGTGGCTTGAACATGTTTCACAATTTCCAGTAGTAGAGGCCACCATGGTTCCTAGGTGAGACAGATCGACATGTGAATGGGTACTCGATAGAGGCCATGGTTAGGGTTTTTTGACTGCTAGGTACACCAGATGATCTCATGGTGGTCCTAGCTGCTAGTATTCTTCAGGAAGATGCGGGCAGATGGTCGATCACAATGCTGTAGGTTTTTTATGATGAGGTGACTCTCATCTGGGTGGAATTCAAGAGCAATTTCAGGGTAGAGTTCACCCCAGCTACTTTAGGCTCAGTACATATATATGATCTTATCCACTTTCAGTATGGTAGCATGACCCATGCTTGGTACTTAGCGAGGATCACCAACCTCTCATGATACTCCACTGACATGGTACGAGACCCTTTCTTTTGGGATCGTACATTTGAGAAGAGGCACATATGGGATATTAGATCTTCGATGATTTCAATCAGCATCCAGATGTAGGTTGGGCTGTTAGAGGGAGTACTCTTAGTGGAAAGATTCTTTATGAGTCGTCACCAGCACCGAGACCCAACACTGGACGACACATAGTAGAGCCATCTACAGATCTAAGTTGACAGATGACACATAGTTCTAGGTGAACCAAACCAATAGGTGGACAACCGTAGGATACATGGTAGGTTGTGAGTGGCTCTCGAGAAGGAGAAGGACATGCGAGGAGTAGGCAACGTTACTCGTATGGCGGGAAGGGTCACATGGCTCGCAACTGCCCGACCAACTATACGGACAAAAAACATATGATTGAAGGGCCGCCTGGCCAGAGGAAAAGATTAAACAGAGTAGGTATATGGATAGTAGGTAGAGGTGGCAGTGGACCAGGTCGTGCAACAGGTAGTGGGTGATGATTTGAGGTTCTACCGTCACCACCTACAGGTGGTCCTCCCCAACCACTAGGAGCAGTTGGACATGGATGAGCTCAGCTTCATGAATCTATGTCCTACAACCACAGTGCTCTGGATATGATTCGGTGTACGATCTATGTCTACTCCACCTTAGATGCAGTACTTATAGATATGGGTTCCAGTCATTCTATTATTGCCACAACCCTTGTTCGGAGCTCCGAGATTTCGATGGAGCCATTGACTCGATCCTTATGGCTAGAGACACCAATGAAAATGGATTAGATGATTTCACACTGGTGCTAGAAGTATGAGCATACTCTAGTAGTCCAGAGCGTCAGCTGTAATCTCCTAGTATCTGCATCAAGGCCTTATGATGTCATCTTCGGTATGGAGTGGTTATCCACAGTTCATGATCATATCCACTATATTAGGTTCAAAGTGCGGTGTGTCCATGAGGATGGGACTTTGTTTTCCTTCACCGGCGGGAAGAGAACCTTTTCAGCACAGGATGAAAATACCCATAGGAGGGTGCAGCTGATTACACATCAGTTTTCTGGCCTTACCTTCAGAGCGGTTGATGTTGAGAGTCTAATCTATCCTGTAGTGGTGGACGAGTATGCTGATGTTCTCCCAGATGATGTTTCAGGTCTACCTCCTCACAGGGAGGTGGAATTTTATTTCGACATGTTCCTTCAGACGACACCGATATCTACACCATCATATCAGATGGTTCCCACTGAGCTTTGAGAGCTGTGAGTATAGCTGGAGGACTTGTAGAGAATGGGGTTTATTAGGCCGAGTACTTCTCCTAAGGAAGCCCTGATTTTGTTCTCTATGAAGGTGGATGGGAGTTTGATACTCTGTGTGGAAAATAAGCACTTGAACCAGGGGACTGTGAAGAACAAGTACCCACTTCCAAGGTTTGATGTTCTCTTTGATCAGCTGAAGGGAGGACAGTGGTTTTCAAAGATAGACCTTAGATCAGGCTATCATCAGCTCAGGGTACAAGATGATGATGTAAAAAAGACAACCTTCAGATGTTGGTATGGCCATAATGAGTTCTTGATTATTCCATTCGGTGTGACCAACACCCCATCAGTGTACATGGGACTCATTAAATAGAATCTTCTAGCCATACCTCGATCGTTTTCTGGTAGTTTTCATCGATGACATACTGATTTACTCAACTACGGAGGAGGAACATGCCTATCATCTGCAGATAGTTATTGACACACTCTGAGAGAACCAGCATTATGGTAAGCTCTCGAACTGCCAGTTCTAGATCTGCATGGTTTACTTTCTGGGACACATTATCTCGGAGGCCAGAGTTTCAGTGTATCCATTAATGATAGAGATTTTACAATCATTGGAGCCACCCAAGACTGTGATAGAAGTGTGTAGAATCTTGGGTTTTCCCGGTTACTACCAGAGGTTTGTTATTAAATTTTACAGAGTTTCAGCACCCTTATAACCTTTTAAAAAGATGGGGAAACCTTTCATGTTGTTGTATAGATTCTAGCGATGTTTCCAGAAGATGAGTCATATAATTACAAGTGCCTCCATTTTGAGGCTACCAGAGGAGGGCGTTGGGTACGTAGTCTACTGTGACACATCAGGGAATAGGCATGGATGTATCATGATACATCAGTGAGTAGTGATCATGTATGGTCCTCTAATGTTGAGACAAAATGAGCAGAACTACGCTACCCATGACCTGGAGTCTGCTTCAATGGTCTTCGCCTTGATGATATGGAAAATTTACCTTATGGCAGAATGTTTTATAGTATACTCTGATAAAAATTCTCTGAGGTATATCTTCTCTCAAAAGAACTTGAACCTGAGATAGTGGTGTTGTATTGAGTTCCTCCAAGACTATTACTTCGAGATAGTCTGTACTCATAGGAATGGATACATAGTAGAAGATTTACTCAGCAGAAGATTTACTATACAGTTGATGAGTGAGGCGATAGAACAGCTTTCCACATTGCAGATAACATATGTGTATCGATATGGAGCAGCTTATCTTCATTCTCTAAAAGTGACTCCACCACTCCATCAGCAAGTCAGGGAGGCGCAACATGGGGACACTGACTGCAAGGCATGAAGTGCTCTGATATCCACAGGACTGGCACCTAATGGATTTTATGATGCTATGGAGCATGTCATCCTCATCATAGGGAGTACTATGGTACCTTTGGCACTATGAGAGAAAGTGTTGGGGTAGTTCCATGCGTCCTCTCTAGTGGTACATCCAGGAGTGGCAAAGATGTACGAGGACCTCTGGTGTCAATATTGGTGACCGAGAATGAATAAAGCTGTAACAGAGTTTGTCTCTCGGTGCCTCACATGATAGCAAATGAAGGCAGAGCACCAGCTTCCAGTAGGCTTAGTTTAGCCACTAGAGTTGCCAGAGAGGAAGTGGGATGGAATCTCTGTGGACTTTGTGACAGGACTTCCACGCACGTCCAAGGGGAATGATTCCATCTGGGTGATCATTGACTGACTAACCAAGTCGGCCCACTTCCTACCTATTAGAGAGTAGAGATTAGTAGAGGGTTTGGGACGCCTGTATGTACATGAGATTGTACAGATTTATTGATTACCATCTACAATTATCTCTGATCATGATCTACATTTCACTTCATGGCTATGAAAGGGGTTGCAGGAGGTGTTCGGGACACAACTACAGTTGAGCACTGCCTTCCATCCTCAGATAGATGGTCAGGTAGATCCGACCATTGAGACCCTTGAAGACAAGCTACAAGCTTGAGAACTTGATTTTGGTCATGGTTGGGAGGATCAATTTCCCATAGTGGATTACACGTACAAAAACAATTTTCACTCTACTATCGATATGGCACTGTTCGAGGAGTTGTACGGTCGACCTTTTTGATCACCTATTTTCTAGACTGACCCAGGGGAGTCAGCACTCACGGGACCATAGATGGTACGGGCTACCAATGAGAAGGTATAGATCATTCCAGAGCAGATGAAGACCGCAAAAAGTAGGCATAGGTAGTTTTCTACCATAATATTGAGACCTCTATAGTTCACGTATGGTGACCATGTCTTTTAGAGGTCTCACCATGATGAGGTTTTTGGAGATTTGGCAGGAGCAGCAAGTTACCTCTGAGGTTCATCGGACCATTTCAAGTCCTAAGTAATGTGGGCGAGGTGGCATACCACTTTCCTTCCCTATAAATTGCACCGGGTGCAAGACATTTTCCATGTATCATAGATGAGGAGATACGAGCATGATCTTTCGCATATCATTGACTGGGGAGTGTGGGACATCAATGATGGGGCATCATTTTTGAAGGTTCCAATGGAGATTGAGGATTGATAGGAGTGGGTCCTTTGTTGGCCGTTGATACCTCTAGTGCACGTTCGTTGGCAACATGAAAACCTCCAAGAGTGAACATTGGAGCAGAAGGCCCATATTCATGCTCATTACCCCCACTTGTTTCCCTAGTTTGTGTTGTGGTTTTATGAGATGAAAAGCACTAAGTTGGGGAGAATTTAAAGACCTGGATTTTCCCATGTAAGTTTTTTTAATTCTATGGAAATATTATGTGTCCTCAAAAATTGATGGTGCGTGATTCCTAGTCCCAGTGTGCCCAGAATGAATTTCTGAACTTTTTTTATCTATGTTTAGTAAATGCGTGAGCGGCATTTTGTAACTTTAGAACCGATGCTCATAAATTAAATCTGAGCACACCACTGAACTAGTAGCACTGATGTTCACTTATAGAGACCTTCAGCTCAACAGCAGTAGGTCGAGGGTAGAATTTCGTTTTTTGGATTTTCATAGAGGATTGGAAAATAAAATAAATAATTTTTATTTTATTTTTATTTGAAATCGCCCACATTAATGCTTGGTGGTGGGGACAACCAAAACATGAAACCTCTTCTTTAATGTGACATAACTGTTGTGATTCCCACAATTAATGTGTCAAAATTAATTGAATTAATTAACTTAACATAATTAATATCGGATCCTCGCTTCTTTGTTGGGAATCGTTGGAAAATGGAGAACATGGGGAGAGCCTTGGGAAGATCATCCTCCAACGAAGAACCACCTCTAGAAAAGAAGGAGGAACTAACACCCGAGTCCAAATAGGAAGTGTGTTGCGGGTGAAATGATCTCGTGTGACCCCTTCATCAATTTCATATTCTACCTCACGACACCTCCAACAAATGTCAAGGTAGGGGTGTGTTTATATTGTTATTTGTGGCTTTATGTTGAAACCTTTTTCTCAAAGCTTCTTGCAATCTGTCTAATGCAGAGGGAGAAGACCAAAATAAGATCGCTCGATCCCTCGACATCTATATTGATTAATGTTTTCTTCACAGACCATGATGACGGTGGTGGAACAGCCACGTGCCGAAGGAGAATGCCAGCCGATGGCCGTGGTAGAGGAATGTGGCAACTAGCACCCCGGTCGGCCGCGTGGAACCGGACCGGCTCGCATCTGCGCTGCTGTAAGTGAAGGAGGCCGCGGATCATCAGCCGAAGTGGTGGGAGGACGATGGCCAGCACGCTGGTCAGCTGCATGAAGGTGGAGTGGCACGCGTCTGTGCGACTGGTAGAGGAGGAGTCTGTGGGCCGAAGTCCATAGCGGTGCACTAAGGCGGCCGACAACCGTCCAGCCGCAGGATGTCAGTGGCACCGATGCACCGCAGGGAGGAGGACCAACATGTATTCCGGCCGACCGCGCCATGCTGGGCAGGACCCGCTCTGATGGGTCCTGTGTACCAGAAGTCCGAACGGTTCGTTGGACAACTCAAGAATACGAGGGGACGCCTCCCCCATGTAACTGCTAGGGCGGGACCCGCTACAATGGACCACACCTAGTCGCAAGCCACACCGTAGGCAGTGCCCAGTGCGGGCCTAGCCGGGCCCAGAACAGGTCGGGTCGGGTCGGCCTAGGATGGGTCAGACCAGGTAGACCGGACCCTGGCCCATCTGGACCAAGATACGATTTTATAGCAATATCATGATAACAGTGCGTCCATTTGATGAACTGTCTATGGCTGCGAGATCCATGGATCAAGATTGTCCTTTAGGTATACTCTACTTTGAGATTTCAATAATGTTGGTGTATGACCGGGTTGGTTCGTACCCGAATCCAACCGGGCCCTCGGAACGGAAACACTAATAACTTACAGATCGAGTGTCTGACTGACACGTTGTCTGTCGAGTTGGGTCACTTTTTACGTGACAGTCCTTTGTGATACTTCTTCATATGACTTTATGGTAGTAGAAGTATCGACTGATTTCATGAGGAGCAGAACATCCCAGAATCAATCATTCTTAGTTCGAGAACCCTGTGGCTGGCTATACTTGGGGAGACTTCAAATCCCATGTGGGTCATCTTCTTATCCCGTGTGTGTCAAAATCTACAGATCCTTTGTGGGTAATATTCAGATATTTTGTGGGTCATCTCTAGATCGTACGTGGGTCATCTTCGGATCCTGAGTGGGTCATCTTCGATCCTGTGTGTGTCAACAGAAGAGCTTCTCAATGAATTATGGTGGTCATGAAAAACAGCTAATCATCTATAATTTTGTACTTATGTTATACATGGTGTGACCATAGTATATACCTTTGGGGGAATTACATTTGTGGTAATATTTTTTGTGGTGTTACCATTGTGGTACTTACCTCCCTGATGATACCTCTATGGTATTTTTCTATGTGGTGTTATCTTTTTGGTACTTATGTTTGTGGTTCTACCATCATGGTATTCATTTCTTCGTAGAGCAGTTGTGCTTTTGGCCAATGATCCGGGCCTTGTGTTTCCTCAGGAATGAGATGGGTATACTTGATAAATTAGGCAACTGTATGGACATATACCTAAGTAGGTTTGAATATTGTTTTAATCCTTTGTGGTTTATTCTTTTTGGATTTTGAGAGACCTTAGGGGGTCTCGGGGTCCCTACAGAGTATCATTTCAATAACCCTTATAAGGGACACACCAGTGCATAATTGTGTATTATAAAGATGAAAGGTAGGTCTGAATTGAGGATGAGGGTAGCAGGACTGGATGCTTCAAAGTGGTGGACCATGGAGGAGGTGTACCGTAGAGACGACCGTTCGAGAGTTGTACCTACCCTTCAGGTAGAATCCTTGGTGGGTGTTCAGTGGAGATGATTTCAATTTTTCTTGTACATTCTAGTTGGGCTTGTATTCTGGCCCCTTTACATACCTTACTTGTTCCTTTTACTATATAGTTTACTTTGTGATGTTATCTTGCTATGTTCTTGGTTGGTGTGAATTTATAGGTTTAATGGAAATGACTTCCCAATGTTTGGGATATGTTTTTCCTGTGCTAGTCACCATCCCCTGGCCTATGGAAGGCGGCCATGGGTTGTCAAGGCATGGGCCCCGGGGGATGGTTCATGACACAACATGATCCTCACATTCTTGTAGCTCATCCATAGTGGTGGTTACCAAATCATGGTCTCTTGTATCTTTATCCACCATATTTTTTAGTTTCTAAAAAACATCTCAGAAGAGCATTCCCTGATGATGTGAAGCATTGAATTTGGGAAGGTTATCCTCCCATGAAGTGATGAATTTTCGGACTATGAGAACTTGGTGTATAAGAATGTAGAAATACTGGTGATCAAAGCCACCCAGACCCAATTCAGCAAATAATCACTAGAGGTTATCCTCTTCATTGGTGAATTTTGTCAAATGAGGTTCTAAAGAAAGGGCTCATAATTGACTCCATGACATTTTTTGCATGGCTCCACACCTCCTCATGGCATCAAAACCTGGGTTTGTCCCTGGTGCAACAGGTATATAAATAGGAATAATAATTGTAGTAGGTGTAAGAGTCCTATGATAAGTTACTCAAGCAGGGGGGCTTTCCCCCGAATTAATAGTTTGGCCCCTCGATTTATACGTGGGGGACGGGCCAAAAGTAGTGGGATATGTGGTGACACTCTGTTGGGGCCAACCTCATTAGTACCACAAGCTATGTCCATAGGGGGAGAATAGTCTGAACCACTTTTTACCGAAATGGTATGTGAAGATGAATCCCCTTTCAAATACATTTGTCAACAGATGGATAACCGTATTACTAGAGGGAGATGTGAAGATGTCATGGCTAGTATAGTTCGAAGAATTCATGGAACAGTCAGTGGCATTTGAACCTATTAAACTGGAATTTCTAGCACCATGCCATTGTAAAAAGTAACCCATAGTTGGGAATACTTCAATGAAAGAAAAGTTAAAGCCACCCCATTGGGAATTAGGAACTCCATGATAGAATCCTATAAAATAATTATCATACATAATTATAGAATAATCATAGGAAGAGATTCTCCCTTAAATGGGGTAGCAGGGTGGGGTGTAGTTTATTGTAGGTATCCAAATTCCCTAGCGAACCGATATAGGGTACATGGCTCAAAAATTTTCACATTATCTATGTGTGAAACTATAATTACGTCCCAAAGATCAATAAGGTAATATCGTTCTTCTATGGGACCATTCTCATTATCCTAAATTTATCTTGTGGGCACAGGGTAAGGTGCAAAAGAGAAGTGGGAGAAATCATTCAACAATAAAACAATGTCATTTGTAGTCAGGGGTTGAGGGTGAATAGAAGCAATGTATAGTAGAGATGGATGGAAATATCAATGAGTAACCCTTGAAATATGCCAATATTAATTGTAGGAATGGTGTTCAAACATACATCCATATAAAAATTGGAACGACCCACACAAGAGATGTTGGGGTCTCCCTCACTGTATCTTCCCTAGGAGCTAGTAAAGTCGTGCATCAGTGGGGATGACCAATTTATGGGTTCTCCCTCTTTCAATGTAGCCACCATCATCAGAGTAAAAGATCTATCACCATTATATACATCATAGGAGGCCAAGTCCATCCACTCAGAAAAATTGTAAAGAATCCTACTGACATAAGGTCAAGGGAACATCTAATTGGATGCTATCGCCTAGGTGGCGTATTGGCCTTCCTCAAGGGTCACACAGTACGACCCTGAAATTTTCCATGACTATTGGGTGATATGAGTTTGATTATAGTAGACCCTTATCATAGGCTCTTTAACTTTCCAAAAAAAATCACATTCAAGCCTTGAAGGAAATGTGGGAATTGGCATGGAGGGGTTGATCGAGAAATCCCCATTCCATGACAAATAAGTTCCTTTCCAAAGGAGATACCTGGTTGATGGCTCCCCAAGTGTTGTTAGCTAGGAGGAATTCATAATACATATTTTTGAGAATGGGGATACCTTTAATTTGTTGGTTCTCCCAAAAGATAATCCCCACCACGCCATGATACAGATGTAAGGTTTTGGTGCTTGAAAATCAACGAATAAGAAATTCAGGTTGTATCTCACAAGGTGAATATATCACAGACTAGGAAACACATGCTGCCTGATACAAGTTAGCTGCGTCTAAAGATCTAGGGTTTCCAAAAAAATTTGATTCTTCTATAAGGCTCAATACCACTCGTCAAAGAAAAATCCTCTGGATTGTAAGCCCCATATAGTGGACCACACAACACCATGGTTGTTTCGAGAATGATTTTTGATGGATGGATATTCCTTGATGAATGATTCTAAATAAATATCGCGATGGAGAAAATTGCTCTGAGACAACAGAGAGACCCTAAGGGTTAATGAATTCTCCCAATAATAAGATGTCCCAATTTCCCCCATTAAAAAATTATTGGCCCAATCGTGCCTTCAGGATGTCTTCAAGAGGACAATTGGGGTATTTTAGTTAGTTAGTGGCAAAGGAATGGCCTTAGGAAGGCCAATGTTTTAAAGTGGCAGTTTCAAAGATGATGGATACATCAAGATCTATGGCGGAAGAATATAATTAAGAATACCATCCTAGGGGATGATGTAATAACAAAGGCCCTCTTCGATGTTCTCTACCATAGCCGGTTGTTTTCCGGTCTCACTCCCAAGGGTCAAAGGAAGATCCTTTACAATATGCAAAAAAAAGTTACAAAAGGATACCTAAAAGTCATCCAAATGATAAAATTGATGGAATATGTCAACAAAAATGGACACAGGGCTTAAAAAGAAGTTACCAATGGGGCTCCATGTACTGCTCTCTGGAATAGTACCCGAAATCCATTTTTTACATACTACAACAATATGTAGAATTCGTTTCCCATGTATGGCCTCAATATACAGAAGGCCCTTGTGGGGCTGGCCCACAATGCATTGTCTAACGAACTATGTGGTTCAAGAAATAAAGAAAAAATGAACTGGGGCCTCTCTATGTAGATATTCTTTGTTTTCCAATTGATATTATAAGTTCGATTTAAATGTCCACATTGTTCAATTCACTGGTATAATGTTTAGTGTGTGGAACATGCAAACCCAATAATCATCTCACTATGTGGAAGGTCAAACATAGGTTTTAAATGCCATAGCACAGTTTATGGAATAAAATTTGGTTTGTGGGAAAAGGAAATTGTGAGGAATTGAGTCTGCAAAATGCACAGAACAGTTCACAGACAATGGATATCATAGAAATGTTCATACGTGAACGAAAAGTAAGCTGAGTACATGTCAATATCCATTTTCTACATGAGAGGTGGTAAAATACAAATGACATAGGCCCCTATAACTAGGCATGGTCCCCCTATAGATCTTTTCCATTCTACAATGAACTACTTTAGATCAGGACCACTTCTACATCGGAATGCACTCCTCTTCATTCCGATCAGTCCCCATTCTGATGGGGGCATTTTTAGGGTCCTGAAAACATCATGATGGGAAGTAAATATTCCCACAAGCACTTTTTGGAAAGAAGAAAATATTCCATCAAGCCCATCAAGGCAAATGGATGCAAATTAGATTTCAAATTTGAGATGAAACTTGAAAAAATTACATTTTAAAAGGGTTATAGGCTGATCGTGTACTATCTTAGGGAAGGGCTCGTGGGGTGAATAAACCAAAAATCATCAGTATGAAAAAGAACCCACGAGGTGTTGGCCCATGGGGAAATGGTTAGAAAACCCATGACACCACAAACCGTGACGATTGGTGGATGAAAACGGAAATATTAATCCAAATACCGCACTGCATAACTAAGCAGTTCGTGAGTGAAACAAGCCAGTGGGTTTTTGCGAACCACATATCATGAACCACCAACTCTGCAAACCCCAGTTGTTCGATTCTTCCATTGGTTGAGAAATATCTTTATGGGCCTCCTCAAGTGTTTCCACATTCCCAAAGATATGATATCCCCAATGCTCTATAAAATGAGCATATGACAAAATGAAAGGCACCGGTGGAAGATAGAATGAATGATACCCTAGAGGCGGGAAGAAAGAATTCAGATACAAAGAATATTTTCTCTTCGGTTTTGAGTTATCGATGAACTACGAATCGTAAACCACCTTCCCCATAGGTATAGCCCACCTAAAAAACAAAAATAAGGAACATAATAACAATTGGTGAACCATGAACTTAATTAGTGAAATCAAAAACCATAAATCCCTCATAGATGAATTCCCCAAGAACCATAGGCTCTAGGACCCTTCTTCAATTAAGTGATCCGCATAGTGCATCGCTATGTGGATCGAACCCTACAACGTATACTTCATAAGTATACAGATGGAACCCGGTATGGAGTGGTGAACCACATCCATATCTGCATAACATTACATTATTTGGACAATATCCAAGACTGCGTACTACTTTTATATGTGGTGGTATATACCCAGGTCCACATACCACTTTGGTACATGGATGACCCATCTACCCTTATGGAAGCACACTATGTGAGGCTACCCCCATCCTTTATGTGAAAATAGTATGCGTAATAGGGCGTATTTGGGTGTCCTTCCTCCTATCTTCGATCATGCCCCCCAATGACCATCCAGTACTCAATGGCTCATCCACAAACCAATCCACTAGCATCAAGCCAAAGCCTCCTCCATGGCCACTAGACTCATATGATCAGAACCTCGGGTGCACCATCTCCCCCCTCTAAGTCTACATACCCATGGTAAGTGGATCCACAAATATATTCCCCAAATCATTATGGCTTCTAGGAATGTTCATAAGTCTACATTTCCATGGAAACCTATTGTCCTACCTTGGGATAATGACATGAACATCCCCTTTCTAGGGATCATGGATGATTGATTTCATTTCCTTTCAATGAGTAACAGTGAACAGTCAAAGGAATCATGCTTACTTTTCTATTTGACATTTATACACATTCACATAACCTGTGTTTGGGAACTCCACCTAAGGTAAGCCCCATGCCTTTTGTGATAGGTGTCACTATTCACCCTCTTCGTCTCAGCTTGGGATGTTTCTGGATAGATCTCCACGATTTGAAAATCATAGATATTAAAATAGGAGAGGGTTGCATGATCAAAGCTCTCTTTTCCCTCTCCTGTTTGGCTAATATCCATGGCCTCTTCTGCTGTTGTCATCCTCCTTTTACATCCATAGGGAAGAGAAAGTGTGCCTTTGTTGAATATTTCACATCATATTATTTCTCACACCGATCATGAGTAACATGGGATTAGGTGTTATTGATGATACAACATTCTCAAACATAGAAAAAAACTATGACAACTCTGATTCCTGCTCAAACCAGGCTACATAGGACGCCTTTTGAAATGCCCGATCTGAAATGGGTGACCTTCCCGAAGTGTAATCCATTTATTCCATTGAAAAAAAGGGTTTCATCTTTAAGAGTAAGTCTCGATTCTAAACTTAGAAAAGGAACACCAGCTAGGTGTAATCTACAAGCTACACATTCTATGAGAACTTTGATTTCTTCTATAACCAGGATATGTAGGATTCTTGATTGAAAGATGAAGGTAAAAGTGGAACCCTTTTTTAAAAGGGTGGCCCCAACAATGTCCCAAAAATATGGTGTCCTATTTATGAGTAAGTCCTGATTTGATTATCTATGATGTGAAGATCCCATGAGTATACCCTAATCAAGTCACAAAACTTAAACAAACTATGAGAACACATATTCCTACTCCAACCAGGATATATAGGATGCCTTCATGATGAAATGAGCTTAAGGGATGTTCTCCTGATTCGGTCCCAATGAAATTACCACACTATGGCATTCTTTATTGTCTAATATCTAATCATGTCCCCCCAAATGGGAATCACCTCTACGTAAGCCCCAAGAAACCATGCCCCCCATGTTTGACTTCTTTAGAGTATATTTCCCAATTCTTATAGAACTATATGGACTTTGACTCCCCATTTGACCGGGATACATGGAAAGCATCCCTGAAATTCAAATCCTACCCTTAAATTAGACCTAATGTTCATCGAGCCATATTTTCAGTAGGGTCATGTTCACAGAAGAAAAAAAATATCTCATGGGAACTTCAGGATACATCACCATGAGTTCCATAACAAATATTGGCAAGACACCTTTTTCCTAGGTGTCCTCACTACATGATGTTATGCTTCATGGATGGGTCCTTGTCACACAACCATAAAATGTTTTTTTTTACATTTGAGTGGCACTGAACAACATGGATTCTGATTCCACTCATGAGTATATGCAGGAATCCCATCTCATGTGTTTGATCCCAACATAAAACCACCTATCAACTATCTTGGATGATGATAAACTCCAGAGTTACTCATCACATGGCTCACACCAACTTGTCACAGAACTTATTGACCCAATCATATCCATGATTGATTTTTAAACCCAGGGGTAAGACATGGATACACTATTCGGGAATTAATGAAGGATTCAATAACATATGAACATGAATTTAATCTATAGGAAAGTCATAGAATAGAAAATAATTCCCCCCAAAAGGGTGTGATGAGCATGAACTCCCATCCTCTCGAACAATGGATTATTGATGTGTTTTTTGAAAAATCATCATCTAATGAGTTCCTGCCTATTGATATCAGGTCCAGGAATCATGGATAGAGTGGTCGTTTGTTGTTTCAAGATCCATTAATAAACTCATTGGAGACCATATGATGAAATATTTTCCTATGTTGACCGATTGAACAAATACTTATCCCCCTGTAATTGGGCACATGGAATATTTTTTTGTGGAACCATATTCGTAATACAAAAAGGGGTAAACATCCTAGTCCCCTTGGGGTCAATCCAATTCCATCAAAAGGATAACACTTTAGATCAGTCTAAAATAAAAATGGTGATGTGAAAGTCTCTATAATAACATACAAATTCTAGTCACCCCTCAGAGTGTTTTTTATTCCCCCAAAAACGTCACCTAGGCACAAAAATGATATAAAAATAATGATATAAAATTAAAGATAAAAACATGTATATTTAAAATATGTATTTTTTAATTTGGGAAATAGAAAAAAGACCCATATCGCCTTTTTCCCAAGAGAAAGAAACCCAAAGGTGGAAAAGTTCTTTCCACCTTCACCCATTATATTTCAAAAAAAAAACTAACCTAGTATTAATTAAATAAATATTTCTTTCAAAAACCATATATTAAAAAACTCAGTGTCTAATCGCTATTAGAGTCATAAGATTGGTGTGTTTAACCAATCACAGAATAATTTTTATTGGGGTGTCTAACCAATTGATGGAGAATTGTAATTGGGGTTTCTAACTACTTCTGTCTTAATTTTATTCCAAGAAGAATAATTTTATATAGAACATTATAAATATCATTTTCCATCCTCTATTATTATCACTACATACAATTTGAGGATATGATATAATATTGAGAGGAATAAGAACATTGATCGGTTCAATAAGTTGAATTTTAAAAAAGAAGATTTCATAAAAGTTTACCATTAATTCACCTCCCCAACCAATTATAATACAAATTTGTTCAATTCATTAAACCCAAAAAATAGAAAAAATTTATGAATAGAAAATTTATTGGTGCATGGGTTGTATTGGGTGATGCTAGAAAGGGTGAATGTAGTGGAATTTATTGAGGCACGTTGGTAATTACCATTTAGGAGGAATACTGGTCACATAATAAATTTGGCGGGTGTGGATATAGTCATCATAAATCCATATAAACATGATTATTTCTAAATAATTACATTGAAAAATGAGTTCAAAAGTTGTTTAATAAGGTTTTATCAGACATGGAAGCAACCCATACTCTTGCCTAATAATTTTAGTAAAGAAGAATGATGGAGGGAGTATAATTTTCATATATTATTGGGAGTTAAATATTTTGGTCTTGCTGGATATATACCTAATATTAGTAATAAAAGTGCTGATGTATGAGTTTCATAAAGTGGAATACTTCAAAAAGGTGGATTTCAAATCCAATTTAGGTATTAATGAAAGAGGAAAATATTTGGAAGAATATATAGAGATTTATGATTACATTTTTATTCCCTTAATAATGATGAATTCATCGAGGAATTTCCATGATACTATGAATGCATTATTTTGGACTTTACTAAGGAATATTTTATTTTCTGATCTTAGATGATATATTGATGTGTATCAAGGGATGAAAGGATGATATAGAGAAGGCATGAGAAGTTATAAAAATGATAATGGATAATTTTGTATTTTAAAATGAGAATAAGTTTTATTTTAGTTTGAGGTCTATGGAGTATTTAGAGTTTATAATTGGAGTCAAAGGGTTTAAGATATAACCAAATAAACATGAGGTAGTTAAATTATATAATGGACCTAGTAATGTGAAGCAAGTTATGTGTTTTAGGGATAACTAGAAACTACTAGAAAATTAATAAATAATTATGGAAACATTAGAATACCCCTCCAATCTTTGACTAAGAAGGATTAGTATAAATATACACCTACAACTCAAGAAGAATTTGATACCCCTAATAAAATCATGACTACTACACCACACTCATGCATTCCAAATTTTTTGAAGGGATTCTTAATAGTGTTTGATGCCTTTGGTTCAGGAGTTTGAGTTGTTTTAACATGTAAATGGAAGAATCTTTCCTATTTTAGTAAGTTATTATATAAAACCAACTTGAAAAAAATTATATATATAATTGATCTTATAGCTTCAGTTTCATCAATCCAGTACAAAAAACAATATTTTATGGGATGTTGTTTTGAGGTATACATAGATATTGGAATTTTAAGCTCATTTTCTTCGTCAAGGGGTAGTTTTGACTGAACATCAGTACTAGAAGGATATGTTTCTACAATTTTATAGTGAATTATATGATTTGGAAATTTAATAGTGTCACAACTGCTATATCGATAGTGACACAGGGAGGGGATTTTATGTACATGGAAATTCCATAACTCGGTTGGGAGGAAATTGATGTGTTGGAAGAATATTTAATGCATGATATTAGTCTAAAGGTAGTAATAGATATCTTACAGTGCAGTTGTTCAAAAAATTTTGGATATTATTTTTGAAATTGAATGTTGTTCTATAAGAACCGATTGGTCTTTCAAAAAGGATCAGATTTAAATCCAAAGTTATTGAAATATTATCATTAATCTCCAGTTAGAAGAATTTTAAGGTTCTTTAAAGCATATAAATTCCATGAGGGTGGGGTTTAATGAACTATAATTATTTATTCATTGAATCATACTTAACACCAGTTCAATAATCTCCAAATATACAAATGACTTCTAATGATATTCATCAGTTTGTAGTATTACCTTCACTACATTAATTCTAAACACCATTTCCTCGGTGTCATTTCACAGGAATGGAAAATTTTGGTACGGTAAATATCTGGAATAATGTGGTTACGCCATAGTTGTGGCTTCTAGATAACAAAACAATATATGTGATAATGTATAAATTATTCATGGAATAAATATATTTTCATTTATATTGAATGCATTAAAAATCACGATAGATTATTAGGTGAAAAACATAAGTAGGAATATATAAAAAAGAAAATTAAAAATGGATAAAAAACCAATGACGTAGACAATTAATGAGAAATTGTGTGTAATGTTTTCACATTCTCTCATGATAGGAACATATTTAAAGAGTAATCACCATTGTTTTTGTATCAAACTAACAATGATTTTTTGGGCTTCATTGATGTGGTATTCCTTATAAAAAAACCAATAATCCACTAATATAGGTATTGGGTTCACAAATTTCTTTACCTAATTCAATAAAAAACCATATATGGATTAGATAGATTCAAGATGAATATAGAGAAAAAAAATTAATGAACACTGAGATATAGTGCACTTTAGTACACTGAGGACATAAATTCATATAAATAAAACAACCAAAATATATTTATTACTAAATAAATATAGTATCTAGATTATAAGACATGAAAGAGGTAAAGGAACAATGAAACTATCTGAGGATTAGATCTAGTTGGACCAGATGGACGTGATGAAATAAGACATATGGAACATGCAATATGAATACTTGGATAGAATCATGAAAAAATCACAAATAGAAGGATAAAACATCATACACATTGAAAGAAAAAAAAATAATGAAGTGGAATAAACTTTTTACAATATTAGGATTTAAAACCAAAAAATGGAAGAAGATCAAATGGTTATCAAGATATTGAATCCTTACATCATGTGAGGATATCCAATGATGAAGGAAAATAATTTACACCACTCTCTAGTGAATCCTTAGAACATGTTGGGGATAATGAATACAATATGGTTTAGTAGAATACATAATCCTTAGATAGGATCACTTCTAGGCTACTCTCATTCCATCTGATCAAAAAATAAGAAATTCCACAGCGCTCTCCTCTATCAAACTAGTGATGAAACGCACTGAATGCCATGGAGGATGCTGAGTTGACATCATGATGGTCGGATAAGAAATAAAGAGACACGCGGTTAAAGAGATATGCATACCACATTGATGACTGATATGAAATATACAGTTTGGTGAGATGTCCACATGATGGTAGGTGATTCACCCCCAAAATATAACATAGATTAGATTTTTTATGTGGGACAAGTTTACCCTTATGTGAGTTGGGTTAAACTTACTAGATTAATACAATACCCTTAAATAAGATAGGTTACCCTTACATGAGCCATGTAAGTACCCTTACACCTGCTAGGATACCCTTACATGATCCAAGGTAGTACCCTTACGCAATCTTCGGACTTCCCTTACGTAATATAGGGAGTAGCCTTACACAAGTCAAGTGTATTCTTAAATAGGGCATGGAGTACCCTTATGCGATAAGTAATTACCATTATGCATTCATTTATTTCCATAATGCAATGGTTAACCAAACACTTCACCCTCAAGCAATGGGAATGTAATCTTTACACATGTTACTTTTATGCGGTATCCAACAATGGGGTAATGGAAAACAATGAAATCAAAATTGAAAAATAAGAAATGTAAACAAATTTTTTTCATGGTAATAAATAGAATTAATAAATGAAAACAACATTTTTTCATAGGAAAAAATACTATTAAATCATGAAATCCAAATAATAATTCAAACAATGAATTAGGGAAATTCTATTTGATAACAAAAAAATACATACATTCTTGTAAAATTTTGAAAATATCTACCACTATAATAAAAAAAATATGATGGTGTTCTCACAACCCAGAGAATTTAAATGGGACTAAATTCTTATGTTCTAAACAATTCTTAATGTTGTACAATTGAATATCCTCAGTCAAATTATCAGTTGTATTCTCTGAAATATATATCTTAGTGAAACATCCATTCCAGTTTCAAGAAAAACCCAAAAAATGAAATCTTGTTTCTATGTAATTTGATCTTCCATGGAAAACAAGATTTTTAAAAATATGGAATATTGACTGAATATCACAAATGATTTCTATAATACCAGAAGATAAATATAGTTCATTAAAAAATACTTTCAACCAAATTTATTTTATGATATCTTCAATTAATGTTATGTGTTTGAGGTCGATTATGGAAAGGGAAAAAATTTATTTCATATTACATTTCCATAAAATAAGACCAACACAAGCTATGAATACATAACCAATGATATATTTTTTAGTATATATATTTATAGCATAGTTGGAATCAACAAAGATGATGACATCTTGAATATAAGATTCATTTTTATGAAAAAAAGCCAAATTTATAAGACATGGACACATACCTGATTAACTTTTATAATGCATAACAATGGGGATTTACATGAATTCCCATAAACCTTCTTAATATATAAACATCAATGGATTTATCTTGAAAAATAATATCATGTAATACATAAGGAGACCTACTATGTTTACATAAGGGATTTTACTCATAAATTCATTATCAGAATAACCGATTGGGGATTTTGACAAGAGAAACTTGAAGTGACGATCTAAAGGCACACTAACTAGATTCAAATTATCTAGAATATTAATTTTTAACAGAATCTAATCATAAGAATATTGGGATAGGTACAACATCCTAACATTTCTATCCCTGGTGATTTTCATACAATGGATTTTCTTTACGTCCACTAAATATTTATTTTCAAAAGTCATTATGATAGTAGTTTTTCATATGATTTATTAAATTTGTGTGTTTTAATATTGAAAGAATATCATTTATATATATGATAAAATAAATAGAAACAAAATTTAAATATTTATATTTAACATAAGAGTCATATTTACTTCTTGAAAAGTCATTTTTAAGCATCAAAGAATCAAATTCCTTATACCATTATCTAAATGAATTCTTAATTACATACATAGATATTATTAAAGGTTATACTTGATTGCTTTTAAAATATTTTAAAAAAACACTTGGTGGTCTAATATAAATCTATTCATCTTACATACCATGCAACAAGGCAGTTTTAAAATCCAATTATTTAATATGAAAATCACTTTATGTTATAAGGTCTATCAATAATCTAATGCACAAGTTCTTAACAACTGATGAAAAAATATCATTATAATCAATTCATTCATGTTTTATGAATCCATGTGCACCAATTTTAGATTTATACTTAATTTTATTTTCATTGGTGTTGTCTCCTTTCATCTTAAAAATCCAATTACAACATATAATTTTCTCATATTCAGGTTTGTTAACAATTATCTAGGTTTTATTTTTAAGAAGAGAATCTATTTCAACTTTCATAGCAGTTATAATCTTTTTAGAGTCATCATACTTAAGTTATTTTTTAAAACTATGTGGTTCAACACTACCTAGTAAAAACATATATTAAAGTAAAAGTAAGAAACACCAACCATGTTAGTCTAGGTCAAAGTAATAATGGTTCTTTTGGTCCTATCACAAGTCAAATGGAAGTTTCTCAAGTCACCATCTCTATAAATCATAAAATTAGGTTCATATTTTCAAATAGTTTATTCTTCAATGTGAGCTAGTTGGGGTGGATTAGTGGAGACAACCTCAAGTTCAGGATACATTTTAGGATCCAATCTAACATCAATACCTACAGGTTCAGATGGATTGCACTAGATAGAATTAGAAACATTATGTTTAGAAGTAGGATCCCCATGGAAAACAATATCACGACTAATTATAAATTTTTAAAAACCAGGATTTTATACCAAAATCATTTAACATTTAATACAATGATAGTATCACACAAATACAAACTTCATATTCATAGGTTAAAGTTTATTAGTCATTCTATGATCATAAGTTGTATAGAAAAAATATAAGATATCCTAAACTAGGGTAAACTATTCCACATCATGTTAGGGGTTTCGAAACTAATAGAACAATAGGGGAATCTATTCATCATATAGACATCATTAGTATCATATTATACCTATAACGACATTGGAAGACCATAATATGAGAGCATTCTCCCTCCACATTCTAAAATAGTCCTATTTATCCTCTCTAATATGGAATTCATTCATGGTATATCCACAATAGTTTTGTGTCTAAGAATACCTTCGAAAATAAATTATTATATGTAGTCATTAGAAAATATCATATACCTTTATTAGTACTAACAATTTTATGTTTGTTTGTTATTTTACTTTTAACACTATAATTCCAAATTTTGAAAGTTTTAAACCTTTTAATTTTATCTTGAGTATGTAAATCCACACCTTCTGTGAATATTCACCAATAATGGGAGTATAGTAGTTCCCCCACTATGGTAAGTAAATCTACAGGGACCCCACAATCTAAAATGTGAATATTCTAAAGTGGGTTTAGATTTATATGTATACCACTTAAAACTAACATGTTTGGACTTACAAATAACACAATATTCACAAAAGGGAAAACTTTCTAAAGTTAAAACATTTAAAATTCCATTTTTTTTATTTCATTCATCTCTTTTGATCTAATATGACATAATCACATGTGCTATAACATTGTGTTATCTGTTATGGGAGAAATAGTTGTATTTAATTGTTTCATATGAGTCCCACCATCTAAGAGATATATATCATTGGATAGAGTTCTCATCATAATAGTGACTGACGCCTTATATATATTACTATTCCCTGAAATAGTCCTAAAAGAATATATGTTCTGCTATACGATTCCTATTGAAATAAGATTCTTTTTCAAATCAGGAACCCACCAAACCTCCTCTATGGATTTGACTAACCTTTCATGAAATTAAATAAATATTATTTTCTAAACATGATTCAACAGTTCTTTTTTATTTCCCTGGTAAACCTTTACACTCTAAATATCTCTTAGATCAATGAAGTACTCACATTTGGGACATATATAAAAATAAAATCATGAATCAAGGACCCATTCATCACTCATTAAATTAGAATAGTCATTGTGAATATTAGTAGTATCAAAATATTTCTCTACTATTAACCAATGGTAACTATTATTGGTTTTTCTCTTAAAATTGTTCCTTTAGGGACAATTATTTTTAATTTTACCCAGTTTTTTCAAATGGAAACATTTTAATTTTTTACCCCTAGACCTAATCAGCTCCTAAACATGATCTTACCTCACCTATTCCCTCATTTCTCAAGATTACCCCTGAAATTAAGCCCCTCAAAGTTCATCTTAAAAGAACTATTATTCGTTTTTTGAATCTATTTAGACAGCAAGGAATATGTAACTTCTTATAGTTTTAAATAACCCCATACATAAATCATTTAATTTTTAAATGAATTATATGATTCATCTAAGGTGGTCAATGGTATGATATTCAAATCCCCATCACCCAAATGAACATTTATTTTAGAAAAATATAGAATGATTTTATTAAAAGCATCAATATTAGTCCTAACTATATTTATAGGATGCATAAGAAAGTTATAAAATTTCATTTTCTTATGTAACTATCCTACTAATGTTTTTATCAAATATAGAGTATTGTTTTTAGAATAGACTGGTGTAGAAGTGGATTCATAAGAAACCTCATTATGTACCTTATCAGCTAAACACATCATAATTAAACTACGCGCCTTACTAAGCACATTAATAGGGGAATCGAATTCAGTAGTAGCGGGTTTTTGATCATCATATAGGGTGGAAAACATCTTCTTTGGATACCATATGGAATCAACGATGTAATTATGTTCCAACAAAGTATTCATTTTTATCCCTTATATATTAAGATCATTATCCCCTCCAAAATTTTCTATTTCAAATTTCATCGATCTCATTATTCTATATTTGGTGGATCATATACCAATTTATAGGGGAAACATTAATTTGGTAGTCATTATGCACAAATCAATAATCTACTAATATATGTGTTGGGTTCATTGATTTTTTAGGTAGTTATATGAACAAACAAGGTGATAAGGTGGATTCAAGATGGATGTGGTTCAATAAGTAATAAATAACATAGATATATAGCATTAAATAGTTTAATGCGAACCTATGTACATATGAGAACACCACAAGAAGATATTTATTACTAAGTAAATAAAATAGAAGGATTACAAGATATGAATGCAGTAATGAACCAGAGAAACTATCCAATGATTAAATCTTGCTATAATATATGTTAGTGATGAAATCTGACATGAAGAATAAGAAATATGAATTCTTGAAATAACTCACACTATACACATGAAAAGAAGGATACAACATCATGTTGGAAGAAATAAATGAAAACATGTAATCAAAACAAACTTCTTATAGTGCTAGGTATAAATACTAGAACCCAGAAGAAGCTCAAATAGTGTTGGATATTTTGATATCTTCCTTTATTCGAGGATGTCCCGTGACAAAGGAAAATAATATTGACATATTTTCTTTAATGTTACATATTTCAATTATTATTATTTATTTATCTTTTATGTCATTAATAATCTGATGTTGAATTTAATCGCATCCTTGTTTTGGTTTTATTTTTCATAGAAATTGGTTTGGAATATCTGGATTTGTTTGGTTACCCTTATATGAGGTGTTTTACCCTTACATAAATTTATTTTATCCTTAAAAAAATATTTTGTTTGGATAACCCTTACATTTGTGGTATCGTACCCTCACATAAGCTTGGAGATATAGGATTTACCTTTGCATAGTGGTTGTTGAACCCTTACATAGCCTCTGTTCTGTGTGAGTTACCTTTATGTGGGGTATGGGATTCTCTTATGTAGGCTCAAGCTTACCATTAAATGAAGTGGTTATCCTCCATGTTACCCTTTTGTATCCAATGTAATGTAGTTCACTAACTTTATACCAGCGCTATGGTACCTTTACACGAGGACACTTGACCCTTACATAGTGGGTGTTGACCATTGCATAATGATATTATAACCTTATAATATGGTTGAGATACCTTTACACAATGGGGAATCTACCCTTACTCAATGTCGTGTCAACATTTACATTGGGTATATTATAAGGACATTTACATAGTTCAGTCATTTAGATTTTTGTTATAATTGCTTCTTCCAAAATCTCCTCAACAAAACATGAGAACATATGCTATTTAAGGATGTTCAAGGTAAATTTTTCATTTTTTTCACGTTCTCTAGGCCCTTAATTGTGCAGAGAGAGATATAATCAAAATCAAATATATGTGAATCAAAGATAAATCTAGAGAGTGGAAAGAGATTATCCAGAGTGAGGAGGTATCAGTTGAGGTCCCATTGGTGATAAAACTTATGATTGACTTTGGAGATATTGTTCTGATGGAGAGCTCATGGGTGTGAATGTTTTTAGGAGTAGGAATGTGGATACATGATTTGGAGGGACTTTTATTGGTGATTTTGACCCCTAGTAAGGGGGTTTTGACCGGATTTATTCTTCTTATCTACTATTTTACCCTGGTGTGTTGTTTGTGATTCTTTCATACATGCATGAATAAATGTTATTTCATTATTCTTTTGATTTGGTTTGTTTTATTCATTGTTTTTTCCATTTCTCGTATCTCTAAATATATTATATTATATATTTTTTGGATATTTTTTTCACTTGTGGCCATCATATTCACATTTTTTCACTCAAATTTTCACTCCAATGTTCACTTTTACCATGAATTTCCACATTCCTGTTATCTCTACCACCCTGTAACCCACTTCCCAACCATTTTTACTACTTATTCCTACCCACTACTATCACTACTTCTACCTCTAACTCTTCACACACAACTCCTCACTCTCTCGATTCTCCTCTCCTCGACCTCTTACTTATCACCACCACAGTTTCCTAGCTCTCCACCTCCGCCTCCTTCTCCCCACTCCATTCGTTAACTTTCCCCCACATCCCCCTCCTCCTAAACACCTCCCACTAAAACAAAACTGTTGTTTAGCAGCGGTTTATAATAAACCACTGCAAAATGTTGTTTTTTTAACACCCGACCCTTCCCCCCACCCCGACCCTCCTTCCCCCGCTTCCCCTGGCCCCCCGCTTCCCCCGCGACCCTGACCCCCACGACCCCGTCGACCCCGCGACCCCGACTCCGGCTACCACGGTGACCCTGGAAAACCCTCTACCCTGCGACCCCCGACCCCCTCAACCCCCAGCCCCCGCAACCCCGGAAGCTACACCATATTCCCCTCTAGGTAGGGTTTTGTTTCACCTTCTTTTGGTTTTTGGTTTTCTAGTAGGTAGATGATTTAGGGTTTGTCATGTTGGATAGGGGTTGATCTTGTTATTTTTGGGTAAATGCTCGTGAATGTTTGGTTAGAATATACAATTCTACCTACACCATGCCATTAGTGCGAATGTATGGGCTACTTGCAGTAGTTTTGTAAGGGTATTGTGATGAATTAGAGTACTGCAAGATCCTCAATGCAAAGATAATTTCCATCTCGATCTAGTATATTAATGATTATTGGTTATCATTTTATTGGTTTTTGTGGTAACGATGAGTCCCCTTATGGATAGAGTCATCTCATGGTAGATCCACAAGTGAGTAAACAACCAAATGTATTAAATAATTCAATGCACCCCTACTACATGAAATATACAATAGTTAAATTTTATTCATGGCATGTAATAGTACAAATTTAAATTTTTATTTATTAATTAATCGACAATAATTTATTTTATGTAATTGCATATAACTATTTTACTTCTTCCTATATTGTAGAACTGTTCATGTGACACACCATGATTATGCATTATTCATTTATTTTGATTTTTCTTATAGGAAAGAATTTGGAAAAGTGGTTAAAATGTGAGTTCTACAGTCTCACTATATTCAGATTAAAATTTCAGTGGTAAGTTAATGTTTTAGAAATAGATATTATTATTGTGATCCTCGATGTAGATTTTATGGTTCGTTTAAAGTAAAATGTTGATTGTTATCATTATTGAGTGATCCTTGTAGAACCTGATGGGTATAAACATGTTTTTTAAGTAGAATTTGATCCTTAATTAGGCTGAACTAGAACTCTACCTCTAAATTTAGGATATCTTATTTTCTAAGTATCTTCTCTTTTTATAGAGGATGGTGGTGTAGGTTTTGAGAATAGGTTACCTCCAGAATTCGATGTAGAGTTCACCATTGGATTATTTTTGGGAAAACAGTTGGTATCAATTCTCTTATATCACATGGACCCCACATAGTTGAATGAATTAATTATATAAATGGTTAATTTGGGATCTAAAGGATTTATTTTCCCGAGCGTCACTCCGATGGTCTCCCTAGTAAATTTTTTTAAAAAAGGCTAATTGATATCTATTATTTTTCATTGAGTAACATATGTTAAATGAGGTCACATTCAAGAATAAATACACCATAACCTACATTGAGGCCATTTTAGGTCCAAAAAAGGGTAAAAGTTTGTTCTATGAGATCAACCTATACTCTTTTAATTATCAGGTCAATGATATAGTGGAAAAAATATCCAAGATTGACATTTGATTTAGGTAATGGGACTTTTAGAAATTTGTCATACAATTTGGACTAATTAAATATATAATTAATTTCATGGATCTTATAAACCAGATGTTTCACCTATATGTAGATTCAATTATCATGGTGTTTATATGTGAAATATTTGTCTACTTGGGAGTGAAGAAGAGCATGGGAAGTACTGGGGGAATAATCTAGGCACTCTTAACGATCACTACATTTATGTTAATCCCTTATAGTGTAGATTATCATTTTGATAAGTAACGTTTCTTGGCCATGTAATCTCATAGCATGGAGTTATAGTGGAAACCAATAAAACAAGAGTAGTAATTTATTGGGTGAACCACAAGATCATATTAAATATTGAGAAATTATTAGGAATGGAAGGATACTACAAGAGTGTTGTCATAGATTTATCATGGAGTTCTTCACCCATGATCAATCTTACCTATAATGGGTTAAGGGTTATATGTAGCCTAGTATGTTAGGAATACATTGTGGTGCTCAAGTTGTGATTGAACACTCCCCATATATATATCTAACCTAAATCTAGAAAACTATAAGTGGAACAATGTGTTAAATTATGTTTGATTATTGGGTTTATGTTGAAGTATGAAGATCATGTAGTGTCATTTGGCTCTCCCTAACATCAACCACTTGAAATAAACTACCCAAGTAAATAATTAAAACTATTAGTTGTGATGTAAATGTCGATAAATCGATGTCACTATATATTTGAATATAAAATCATGGTTTACTCAGATCATAAGAGTTTGGACAACATTTAAATCTTCAATGATTTGAATATGAATTATCGATGATGTGTTTATAGACACCCCACTCGCCACAAGAAACTCAATATTGACAGTACTAGCTCATATAATTCCACAAAATAAGATATAACATTACCCAAAGAATGATAAAACCAATATTTGATAACATCAACCACTCATGAGACTTTTTATTTTTGACAGATTAGTATGGGAGTATGTCAATAACCCTTAAAATTTTGTTATATATTCTCCAATGAAATGGGTCATCAATTATGAGAATGATCATTTCATTGGTTATGGTCTTCACCAAGACCTTGGTACATCTCTACTTTCTTTGGGCATAATATCCATTTTGGAGGTTGTCACTAGGGACATGTGAATAGAAGCTAAATATTCATGGAAATTGATGGTTGTTCATTACTTAGTTTTATAAGGTATGAAACAAATTAATATTGGGAATGAAGAGAATCCAATTTTCATGGAATAGAGGAAGGATGAACCATAACATGATGGAAATCCCCATTCTTATAGGAATAGTTCTTCCATTTTGTGCCTCCAGTTTAGGGACTTTGAGAAATTTTGAGACCCATTTCTTGATATATCCATGAGTTTTTCTCCATTATGGAAATTTTGTTCATCATTATTTGTTTTTAATGATGGGGTTATAGAAGATGTCTCATGTTTGATTCCTTGTTTTCTGTGTAGGCACATTGTGATATACATGGATAAAAGCTGGATCATATTACCGAGGAACACACCTCAGTATTTTAAGGGTTTGAATGAGTTTTTAGATTTTTCAATTTCTAATCAATCCGTTGAAGGGGGAATAAAATGTCCATGTCCTAAATGTAAATTTAGAACATGGTTGAAGAGAGATGAGGTTTATGAACATTTAATACTTAAGAAATTTCATACTCAATATTTGTGTTGGATTTGGCATGGAGAATCGAACGTTACAGAAATATTGATCACTAATTTTAATCACCATAATGAGGTCCCAAGTTCGTCGACAATGGAAAATGAAATTAAAAACCTAGTAAATGATGCATTCGGCACTAGAAGACACCAATATTAGCATCAAAACATATCAGAACAACCAGAAGAGGGTGCTACAAATTGCAACATGACAAGTGATGTTTTTGATACTGTAACACCGGAAGATCAAGATTTTCAAATATCATTGGATCCTCCTCTTGATTCTGTAGAGCCAAATGTAAGAGAAAACATCACTGAGGAAAATGTGTTTCATGATTTAGTTGATAATGGAAATCAAGAGTTGTATAGTGGGTGTTTGAAATATTCAAAACATTCATTTATGATGAAGTTGTACCATATCAAATGTCTATGTGGAATTACAAATAAGGCAGTATCCATGATATTGGAATTGATTCCTGATGCATTTAGTGAAGCAAAAATCTTAGAATCTTTTTATGATATGAAAAAAGTTGTAAACAAGATTGGTCTTAATTATACAAAAATACATGCGTGTCCCAATGATTGTATACTTTATTACGGAGAGGATTCAAGTAGACAGAATTGCAAGAAATTTTCTTCTTCTAGATGGCAGGAAAAGGGTGATGTTCGAAGCTTGAATGAACATAATTTCATGGAGTAGAAGAAAATGAAAACACCTGCAAAGGTTTTGCATTACTTTCCTTTGAATCCTCCACTGTAATGATTATTCATCTCATCGAAAACCACCGAACACATGAAGTGGCATTCTGTAGATAATAACAATGACAGGTTAATGAGACATATAGATAGTCCCAATCATGGAAGAAATTTGATTCATTACCTCATGATGTCTCAGATGATACTATGAATGATCAATTGGGATTGGCTGCTGATGGATTCAACCCATTTGTGACTTTGTGTACAAATTATAGCATTTGGACAGTTGTTTTGATCCCGTATAATCTGCCACTATGTATGTGTATGCAACAAATATCATTTATCCTTTCAATGATTATTCCTGTAAAAAAAATTCATGGAAATTATATAGATGTATACTTGCAGCCTTTGATTGAAGAATTGCAGGAGTTATGGAGCAACAGTGTTGAGAAATTTAATGCTTCTTCTAAAACAATGTTCAAAATGCATGCTGCTTTAATGTGGACCATTAGTGACTTCTCGGGGCTTGGGAATTTTTATGGTTGGAACACATACACGGGTTTGGCTTTTCCCATTTGTAACTTTGATTTTGAGCCCAAATGTCTACCTTACAGTAGAAAATGGTGTTTCTTGGGTCATCGAAGATTTCTTGATGCATCTCATAGATTTCGGCTGAACATATCACAATTTAATGGTTCCATTGATCGTAGACCACCTCCAATGTTTTTAAATGGGTTTGAAATATTGGCACAACTTGAAAATGTTGAAACAGAATTTGGGAAGGTTCATCATTTGAATGATAGCGGAAAATGGGTCTGAAGTGCATTGTCAAGCGAAACAGGAATGCAACAATGGAAGACAAAAATTACATTTTTCAAACATCCGTATTGGGAATTTAATTTGTTGCAGCATAATCTTGATGTAATGCATAATGAGAAGAATGTCTGTGAAAATTTTATTTTCACATTGCTTAATGGGCATGGAAAGTCGAAGGATCATGTCAATTCTCACAAATACTTACAAGCAATGAACATAAAACACGATCTCTGGCCAGATGAGAATGGAAAGTATCCTCCGGAAATTTTTTCAATGAAAAATAGTGATAAAGATACATTCCTTCGAATGTTAAATAATGTTAAGGTATCTTATGGGTATTCAAGTAACATCTCATGGTGTGTTGACTTGAAGAATCATAAGTTACATGGATTGAAAAACCACGATTCACATATTTTGTTACAATAGTTACTACCATTGACATTGCGTACATTATTACCTAAAAAATTACTGCTGTTGTACTCCAGTTCTGCACATTTTTCAGAAAACTATTTTAGAAATATCTACATCCATTTCAGCTTGACAATATCTAGGAGAGGTTTGAATTGAACCTTTATGCAATTGAGATGTTCTTTGCTCCGTCCTTTTTTACAGTAATGATGCATTTAACAGTGCATTTGGTTGAGGAAGCTAAATTAAGAGGCCCCATTCATTATCGATGGATGTATCCAATTGAGAGGTACATTATTTAAATGTTTTCCAGTTATGTAAACAATTTTTGGTACTTAATTAAATGCATAATTATGTTTATTTTATTTCACAGATATCTTGGGCATTTGAAATCATACGTGACAAATAAAGGTAAACCAGAAGGCTCAATTGCTGAAGGCAATGTGGCTGAGGAGTGTCTTACCTTTTTTTCTCGATACTTGGATGATATTGAGATAATATTTAATCGATTTGGATGCATTGACGACCCATCAAATCAATCTCTAATACATCAGAAATCCAAAATATTTCCTGCTATTGGCCGATCTGTTGGAAGGACCTCACATATGACACTGACTGAATTGGAATTATTACAGGCACATATATATGTGCTACTAAATAGTGAAATTGCAGATCCATTTATTGAAGAGTTGAGGATACAAACAAAGAGACGAATGAGAGGCCGAACACGAAATGAGAAAGATATAACAAAGGCTGTTAATAAATGGGTTATAGAATAGTTTACACTATATGTAAGTTCATAAATATTGCAATAAATACGAATATTAGTTTGACAGATACATTTTGTAAATATAATAAATTATATTTGTTTTTTCAGATCATGAATACTGATACTCAAGCAGAGGTGTCAGAAGATTTCAAGTTTCTGGCTAGAGGTCCTCTAAAAGAAGTTAGAATGATCGACACTTATAATGTGAATGGCTTTAGATTTCATATAGTCGATTGAGAAGTGGGTTTGAGAACATAGAATAGTGGTATATTTACATTTTCTGAAGTGTAATAAAATGGATAGCTACATGATTTTATTTAATTAAACTTATGTAGACACTTTTCAGTTGTTTTAATCAAATAAATTGGTCGATATTATCTGAGGCGTTAAAAGAGAATCCTTGAAATTTAAATCTTTGACCTTCTCCAGCTTAAAGGATGTTAGTGATCGTGAACTGCATGATCCATATATATTACCATCGCAATAAAAAATGGTATATTATGAGAATGATGTTGACGATGAAGGGTGGAGTGTAGTTGCTCACGTAATAAAAAGAGATTCGTATGATATGGGTGATGAGTGGAAAATTTGACCTCTGAAATTGAATTTAATCAGTAACAGGAAGAAGAATTATTTGTCCATCATGATATTGAAAATATTAGTCTTGCAAGGATGAATGAAGTGGATGAAGAAATGGAAAAGGAAACCGACATGATTGAAGAGGAAAATGATTGTATGTACAATTATTTATTTATTCAGCAACCACTTGTTTCATTTCTGCAGTCATTCATTATCATTGTTATATAAATTATGTCTGTTAGTACTCCATCTGTTATCATTTTTAATTTTTTTTCTGCATATTTTTTTTGAAATATATATTCTGAACTTAATTTTATTTCTATTAAATGACAGGAATGCCAAGGATGAAGAGTTACATTATTTCATCCGGTTCTGTGACAGATGACTATCCATCTGGCTCCCTCCCCATGACATCTTATGCACCAGCTGCCAACACCCCTGCAGCATCTCTCCATGCACCATCTCTCACACTATATGTGGATGTCCCAGTAGAGGCTGATTCGTCGACTCCCCCTTTAGGAGCCTCAGCAGTGGGGTAGCGACACGCCCCTTCCAGTTCATCCCGAACATACTAGAGTGTCACTATCATAGGTACAAATTTTAATTAATTAAATTTATTGCATTTTGTTTATACTAATTGTTTTCTAATTGAAGATGAAAAAAATTCAGCCATGGAGAAAAACATAAAATTTTATGATGTATGGAATCTGAATGGAGAGAAGAAGGATGTGCCATTTGATTATTACGGGGTCCCTACGGATGATGCCGCGGGGTTGCTTGGCCAAATTCTTGGCCAGCGGGTAGGAGAGCCCATTTCCCTTCCCACTTTATATGATGATTCGAGGCATATGCCTCCAAGTAGGAAAAATGAAGTGTTATATTCTCAAATAAAGGTAAATTTATTACATTATGGTTTAATTGAATGTCATGTTACTAATATGTTCAAAATGAATTTATGTATACAGATGTTTTTCCACTTTACTATTGCTGATGTGATAACACAGAAGTGGACGTTGGAAAATCTAGGTAATATGTGGGAAGATTTTAAATGGCGATTGTGGTGTGATTTCAACGATTCTTCATTTACCGCACTGAAAATGTATGAGAATCTACCCAGTGGGGTACTGAAAGCGTAGTGGAAAGTGATTGTTGATAGGTATCGGGATCATAAGCAGATGGTATTGAAATATATATATTATTATACTATCCTCAGTTTACATTTATATATGTATATGAAAAGGAAATGACATTTAATACATCAGTATTAAATTTCATTTTATTTATTTTAGGATCTATCAAGACAGAATGCGTCAAACTGAGCGAAGCAAGTCATCTCACACACAGCGGGCTCAAAAATAATTTCTAGAAATCGAAGTACATCAGTAATATTTTAATTAGTTTAGATATTTATAATACAATTATATCTATTTAATATATTTAATTTTTGATTTATCTTTGATTAATTCAGTCACAGAGTTTTGGCCATGAAGCATCCAGAACTGAACTGGGGTTGGATATTCACAAGAAATCAGAAGGATGTTTTGTTAATGAGCCTGCTAAAGAAGTTGGGGTATGAAGTCAATTATTTATCAAAATAAGTTTTTTTAAATTTTTTCTGTGTTAATATATATTGATATTTGATTTATAGGTCAAAATTAAAGAACTATGGAATTCCAATCCTTTGCATTCCTACTATGTCTCCCAGGATGAACCGGTTGCTAAAGTCCTTGGGAAGGAGCATCCTAGGAGAGTGCGCGGGATGGGTTTGCGACCCGTTCCAACTGAGGTTTTTTAAAGGACACTGGGGATAGCTGCTGTATCTAATCCTGACATTAGTCAGCCCATACCCGGAGATGATAAGAAATAGATTATTTCTTTATGAAACACAGTTCCCCAGTAGGGGGATCAGATATCTGCATTGCAGAATGAGTTGATTAAACTACGTCAGCAGATGGGCAGATATGACCTCAGTGGGAGTGCATCGATTGGTGGTATGTAGGTAAATCACATAAAATAAAAATCATTTAGTTTTCTAAATTTCATTTTTTTATGTTTTAAAATAAATATGTAATCGTATTTAATTTTCAATAAAATTTTCTTACAGGTGACAGCACAAAGTGAAAATGTAGGTGGAGAGGGTGACGATGCATCATCGGACACTGAGTAGTTGTACTATTGATGTGTTGAACAAAATGGAAACAATTGGTTTGTATATGTAAATTTTTTGGCACATAGTTTCCACCACACACATTCATGTCCTAAAATTTCCTTGATTTTTCATGTTTCTTTTTATGCATTTTATTGATTTCTGATATTTCTTTTTATGTCTTCATTTCTCGAGTGTGGAATACATCATTATATTTAAGACTTTGTTTGAATTGGATGTTCAAATTTTGGATGACTAGGAGTTAAACCCATTGTTGATTTGTTGAACAAATTGGGTCATTTCATAGTGATTAAAGGGATAGTGTTGTGGACACTTTGGTGAGGCCCACTGTTGAAAATGTCTGATTTAAGTGTCAAAAGTATCTAAACATGATCTATCTCTTATAAAATGTCATGAGAATGTTCTAAATCAAGGGTGGTTCACTAAGATATAGGTGTGACTGAGGGGTGATAAATTAGCATAAGTCCATGAATATAGGCTAGAATACTTTATAAATTAAAATATAATCTCAAAGATTCATGTCGACTTGACGCACAATTGGTATGTATTATAAAAACATGAATTTTAAGAAAAAAAATTCTACCAAAAACTTCAATATTAGGATGGTTAACTCATATATTTATGTCTCTTGATTGAATAATAAATATATGAAAACGCATAACCTGAAAAAAGAACTAAAAATAGGGCATATAAGATTTCACAATGATAAGACTTAGAGAAATGAAGAAAAAAAGAGGTAAAAGGAGCAGAATCCAAACCCCTATCCTTCCTCTTATTTAAATGGATGAATAAATGGAGGAGTATTGAGTTTTTATTGGAATTGTTTGACGATACATACCTCCACTTACTAGAAACACAAAATAAAATTGACCGGTTACAATGGACCATTTCCAACCATAACTGTTTTGATTACTGAACTGTTACTGCATGACTTGAACTGCATTCCCAACACAATTTCTACACAATCATGGTCTGTCTGGTAATTATTACCTGTCATTATATCCCTGAATTATTTATATTATGATTCTTAATTCCATTTTTTGATTCATTACATGCTATCCAGTCATGAGACTTTAATTACTAGAATTCCAGAACATTATTCTTTACCAATAATAGGCCTTATAGGGAGATGTCATAAGTCTGGTACAAAACACATCTATCCAAACATACTCATTAGAAACCATAGTTATACTCCCATGAATCCGTGTAATGATCGTATTGAATTTCACCAACACCCACATCTAAAGGATGTCCAATTTAATAAGACCCCACAAACCACCTCTCAGCACCTGTCCCAAGGTTTGTTTTCCATCTGAATTTAATCCAGAAACAATAAACCAAGTGACACCACTTAGACACATTAACAATGAAAACTACTTAGAGCGAGCACCACATGATTTATAGGTCCATGGTGTCTTACCACCATAGTAATTCTCAAACCACTAAACCATGAGCACTATACTACTATACATCACTTCTAGTTTCACATTGACATGTTCGAGGTTTGCTTGCTTTATTTAAGACTTATCTCACTTGACATCACTTGAAAACTCCTTATGAAGCGATGCCACATGAAAATCACTACCTCTATTTACAAATCAACCATCATTGTTAATCTAGGCCTAAAAATTTAAACTAATGGATCATAACCAAAACACACTCTTCATTATTAATACATCCTAAAAAAGAAATCTTAGCTCACAACATGCACTAGTTTACTGAAATTCTATTCAGAACGCTTTAGGTTGACCTGCTTAGAGGACATCCAAATTGATGGCCAATGCCTTTATTTGAAAACTAAATCATATTAACATAAATTGAAAAGTTATATCATGATAATTGATATGAACCCACTGAATTCCAAAACTGACTCGTGGTGTGATTTAATGGGTGCATACTCAACCAACCATTTCAACATCATGCAACATTACAAGAAAATATGTGATATCAATTTATCACATTTCCTAGATTTCACATACAGCCCGAGTCAGAATATAATTTCCAAACCTGATTCAAAATCATACCTAAGTCTTAAATTCAACACCTCATCCATGTCTAGAAACCTTGAATTTTATAGCTCACAGGCTTCTAAAAGTCATTTTGACCATTCATGACTATTCTTTCTACAACCACTCTCCCAAAGGTTACATATTCCATGACTTGTGTGATTCTCCCCACCATAGGATTTTAATATTCATCATTTTAATAAAAATAGGAATCTAATTCCCATGAAAAACACTCTATCCACCACTAATCATGGTTTATGGATGGGAGTCAACACAATTATACCATGTTCCATCACGAAAATCCATCCTTGGCATACGCTGAAGCCTCATCTAGAACTAATATTCCATCCTTGAAAAACCTGTGGTTCACTTCCTACCACATAGATTTACATCATCAACTTAATAATAAATAGAAATGGTCTATTCATAATCACATGCATTTTGAAATCCAAATTCCATGCGCACACATTCAATCAACATCAATAACTACATCTTGAAATTTAACCCAGATTGATGATGTTATAAAACTCGATCCTCTTACACAGTCATCCATAGAACTAGGATAACATAGCTTTTCTACTAAAAACACTGGTCTACATCACTCACCACAAAATAGTTAATACCTAGGTAACCTCACTCAGGGAGTGATCATTTAACACATCCTTTTTAGATCCCACAACCATAAACCAAGTAGTTATGTGATATTACCACCAAATGTGTTACGTGTGATTTCATCCCTCAAACTCTCAGAGACTAGAAATTTTTTCACAAAACATCACACAACACTCTCCATTAAACCTTAGTTAAATATGAAATTTATATGATAATGAATACTAAATTGATGTTACATCAATGAAATGGGAACACCCATTTCATATAATTCATAGGACCAATGACACTGTGCATTCTTTGTATTATCTAGCCTAATCAAAAAATCAATCCCAAGGGTCACGTTATCCAACATAACCATTTAACATGGATGTTGACATCTTTAGTCATACACCATTGAAATTAAACTCACACAACTAACTAAACTAAATAAAATTAGATTGGCATGCCAGTCCCCTAATATCAATCATTAAAGATGCTCATAACACCAAGAAGTTTTACTTATCTCATGATCTCCTACCAACTTGGGGAATCATCCAACAACTAGAGTCCTTCTCAATCCCAAAATACATAAAAAACACATTCTATGACAAAAAACTAAAAACATGCATCCAATGATGCTTAATATCTCCAAGGATGCTAGAAAAACTAGGTTAACCCCTCACATAACACGAGGAATAAACTCAAATTTTAGGTTTATTCCTAAAAGGTCAGTAGAATCTCCCACCTAACCTATATTCCAACAAAAAAAGATGTCATCTAAAACTCACTGGATACATCCACATTCCTATAAAAGCTATATCCCAATGTGACTCTAAAACTATTCCCACAATTGGATTTTTTATAAAAATATATTTCTAATGTGGTATTTAAGCTATTTTATCAGTTCAAATTTATTATATGTATTAAGGTTGGTTTCTAGGCCACAAAACCAAAAAAATCATTATATAAATGGGTTGGTACTAATATAACTACTAATTCATCAATTATCAATTTATATAAGTAGATTGGAATCTCTATGGATGATCTATCCTAAGAAAGTGAAGTTATAAGATTTAGTGGAATCTAGTTTGGGATGATACAAAGTTGAATCAATGGATTTTTATCTTCCTAGTATTTACTATTTAGGATATTTTATACATGAGTATGAGGAATGTGTTGGAACCTTTGATGGATATCTAACTGCTGTGTTAATAATACTTTCTCTAATAGGAAGTATTATTCTCCAAGGATTCAGATTTTTGTTCTATTTTTAAATATTAAAGTTGTATATTATTTCTAATTGAGAGAAAAACATGTTTTTTGGATGCGGTGATTTATTCTGGATATTCAGCTCTTGGGTCATTGATGGGAGGCCAGGGATGGTTTTTTCTGGTTTTTTTTAGGCAGTGGTGCATCAGAAGCAAAGAACTATTTTTTGTTCTGGGTAGCTGTTCGCGGTAGTTTTAAGTACTGCGAAATGTATACTAGCGGTGGTTTAAACTGCCGCTAAACATAAAATAAAATTTACATTTAGCAGCGGTTATAACTGCCGCTAAATGGGATCATCGTGGCTACCTCATTCCATGGCGGTTCCCATGACTTTAGCGGTGGTTTTACAACTACTGGAATATGATTTTATTCGTGGTAGTTAAAATCGCTGTGATTAAAGTGATATCCAGGGCTCGTAAAACCGCCGCTAAATTCAGGGAAACTGCCGCGAAATGAGGTAGCGGTGACGCTTTCCTGAAACCGCCGCTAAACATAAATAACTGCCACTAATATATTGTCTACTCCCTATTTGACAGCGGTTTCTGTAAACCGCCGCCAAACAATGTAGCGGCGGATTAAACCGCTGTGAAACGCAAAAAAAACCGCCGCTAAATGACGATTTTATTGTAGTGTCCATCTCCCTAACCTCCTCTACCTCTTCTACCTCCCGTCCACCCCAAACCCTCCAGAACCCACTTCCCTCTAATTTGATATCATTGGATAAGTTATATAATTTTGAATCCCTAAACTACTTCCCCCACACACCACCCTCTTTTTTTTTGGGGCATGGACACACAATCATTCATATTGATGGTTTCAGCTGGGGTCATTGGTGAATTTTTTCAAATATGATGATATTGTTTTTTAAATTCAAATTTTGGCCTTCTACTATGTATTTTATAGAATGAGATATAGGTGATTTCTCATGATATATTTTTGAGATATATTTATAGATATCTATTTATAAAAAGATATGATGAACATGAGGACCTATAAAAAGGGAAATATACATCACTTGTATAGAGTGTAGGATACTTGAGTAATTGTTTCTAGGCATTGGAATTTTTAAGAGATGAAAAATTATGTTGTGAAATGAGGTGTTTCAATGATGTTGTGAGTTTAGTTTTGATCTCCCATGTATGAAGTTTTTTCATGGACTATTATTAGATATGCCATGGAGGTGTATTAGGGTGTGGATTTTCACTTTGGTTTTTCTATGTTCTATTATTAATTCAAGTCTTGAGCTTTACTTGTATTTTTGTAGTCTCTGATTCATAGTGTATTTTCTCAAATATTCCCTGTGGTTTTTAATAATTTGTAAGGAGGGTTTTTCAACATTAAAATCTATCTCTCCATTTATTGTTATTATATTTTGTTTTACACTTATTTATGTTGCTGATTCTCACAATTATTATTGTCACAACTGAGTATTATTCTGGACCGATCTTCTTTTGACCCAAAATTTGGTATCAAAGGAGGTTATGCATGTTTCTTGCGGATTAAATAAGTGTGATTAGCACCATGGAAATTATGCCAATATTGAAATTTTTAATGATAAAAATTATATTATACTTTTTTATAAAGGAGTGAAAAATATTATGGTTCATGAGAATATAGTGATGTAGTTGAAGAAAAAATAATATAAATAAGGGACTATGAGTGTTGGGGATTTGAAGGATATGAGTGAGTTGGTTACAAGTACGATTCATATGCATTTGGGTGATTATACTCTGCATGAAATGATGTATCAGAAAGATCCTGAGGATATATTGAAGAATCATGAATGAATTTATAAATAAATACCAGTCACAAATCATTTATTTATGAAAAAATTGTTGTATCATTTGTGAATATGAGAAAATAGAGATTTAGGTCACCATCTGTATGGGTTCGCCAATCTTCTGAAGAAGATGTCTTCAATAGTGGTCAACATTGATGATAAAGGTAATGTGGTACCTATTTAAATGGAAGAATAATATAAAGTATTTCTTATATTGGGTTTTTTACCTAATTCATATGATAATATTTTCACCACACTATTTTTTAGGATAGACACAATGAAGTTGGATGATGTGATTTCATCATTTTTTATGAACACGACTCGAAAAAAGATCAATGATAGTGAATCTTTATGTCATTTTTGTACTCTGACTATGGAAGATAGAAGTTGTAATCAGAGAGGTCAGTCTATGAAAAGAGGAATGGTCAAGTGCTTATTTTGTGACAAGGTAGTTCATGTGCATAAGAAAAAATTATGAATTGAAAAAGCCTAATGAATAAATGATGTTGCAGGACACAAATTAGGAGGATGTTAGGCTAAGTATTATTAATGGCTAGGGTGATTTACATTTACTTGGTGTTGATTGTTGCAATTCAGATTTGTACACCAAATGGGTTTTTGATTTAGTATCATCGATCCTTATTACATTGAAGAAAGAATTATTTTATTCATATAAATAATATGACTTTGGTGTAATAATGATGGGAAATGGAGAATCTTATGATGTCATTGTTGTTAGTGATATTTGTATCACTAAAAATTTAGGATTAATGCTGACGTTGATGGATGTGTGGCATGTTCTAGGTTTATGCCATAAATTTTTATCATCATTTACTCTTGATAATGATGTATTAAGAGTTCATTTCGCAGTGGAGGATGGACCTTGTCTAGACGATCAATGTTTTATGCGTGTGGAAGATTGGATGACACACTTGATAGGATAGATGTAATGGTGTAATGGGATGTGATTAATCATGTTGTGAATATGACATCATCAGAATTTAGTACCAGGAGATCATCATGCTTGAGTTGATGATAGTCAACTGCGATGAATAAGGTTTGGTAGATAAAGCATGTCAGGTCAGGTGTTTTTGATCTAACACCAAATTATTTTCATTCATGGATACCCACTATTGAAGAAAGTATTAAAATAAAATAGTTGGGTCATGCGCTAATAGATTCATACTAATAAAAGGATGTTAAGAAACGGTAGAAGTTAATTCCTACAGGTTCACCAGATAATGTGGTGGTCACAATTATAGGGGATCCAGATATTGTAGATTCTGGTATTAGCAGTGCAGATAAAATTTTGATGAATTTTTGGAAATTTGGATTTCTTTTACTAGGGGAGATTTTTGGTTTTTTTTTCAGAGATACGACTATGAACATTAATTAATAAAAACAATGTTCTTTAATTGTTACAAGTATTATTAAACCCATTAAATTATTAAAATTATTTAATTCCCATTATCAATTATCGTAATTAATGATTAATATTTTTTAATCATGAAATAATTATAATTATTAGGTAAATACCATAGAAATGATCTCAAATAGTTTTATCTAAATTTTTTATAAGTGCATCATTTAAAAATAGTTTATTTTCAATGTTTTAAATCAATATATTTAATGGTATTGATGATAATGTCTGGCCATATAGAATGTAAATAAAGTTTTTCTATGTTTTTTAAAGGCATAAATATTATTGGATTGAATGGATATAAAATCCAATAGTTTACTCACGAATCATTGTTTATTTCCCCAAAATATATTACTGATGCCCAATGTTGGTCATCATTCCCCCATATTTAAAAGTCTAGATTTGTTTTTTATTTTTTTGAAAATATTAATAACATATTATTAGAAAAAAAATAAATGTTTTGATTTAAATATTATTTTAAATTTTTGACTAAACCCAGTGATACATGTCAATATGGACCGAGGATATGGCATAGTTCGAGTGTTAACATTTTTTTCATTTATAAAATATTTCCAATCATGCATGTTAAGATAAGCTCGTATCCGAGCGAGCAAACCTGTATGGTCACTAACCATCCCCAAATCCTACGGAATTCAATTTTTAAAAATTACATATTTTGTTGACTCACTAATATTATATTTTTCACTTTAATATATATCACATTACTGCTTATATAAATTTGAACACATCTATTTTTTCCTTTAGATATTTTTAATTTCAATTAAATCAACAACTCAAGAAAGATGTGGGTAAAAAAATGAAATATCATAGGTGACATGATTCAAACATAATTAATATATCAAATTTAAATAATTTTTTTAACAAAAAAAATGGATTTCAAATAAGAGATCAAAAATCATAAAGTATTAGGTAATTCAACCAAGAAGGAAAATAATCTATCCAAACTTGTGACTCTCTTGTGAGAACTCATATTTCCAAAAAAATGAGGGTCCCAACTCCCCTCTATATTGTTGAAAGAAAAATTATAATAATAGAAGAGGTGGAAAAAGTAGTGGATCCTCATAACCAAAATAAAAAAAATATTGGGGACCACTGCCTCGAGCATGTATCCTGTAGATAATGGTGAGGAAATTTCATTCTAAAATAATATATTTTCATACTACTCTGATGGTAAGAATCATTCCCACACAAATGGCCTATGCTTCATCCACTAGTGGATCCAAATGGGCATGGATAGAATTATTCATGGCCCCATCAATGGGTCCATGGGAGTCAAAAACCATAACACCAATACCAACAACCCCTCTCTAGATAATGACACAACCATATTTTTTTTTTCAAAAAATCCACTGGGGGAGTATTCAACTTTCTAATCAAATAATCTTCATTTGGGTTCTAAAGATGAATCTCATTATTCTTCCATATCTCCAGCCAAAATGTCACTCTCCCAACCCACGATGACATTAGTTGTGATAGCCAGTTGAAGATGAATTAATTTCCTCTCACCCAAATAAACCACGACACCATACCAAGTGAATACACCATCTACATGGGGATAGATGATAACAACTTTATCACAATCAATGAAATAATTGGAACCATGTTCATCGGGTGATATGCATTAAAATACCATGATTTTCATATGGTTCTGGCCCTATAGTATGAGATAATTGTATCCAATAGAGACTTTGTAATTTTCATGCACATAGGACAAATAGAATCATTAGATGTGTGATGGAACATGAGCAATTCCTTGGAAGGGATGATGTCAACACATATTTTCTACTAGAAATATTGTACCTTTGGAGGAACACCCAGATTCTAGAGAATATGTTAAAAAACATCAACCTCAGATCTTCATGACCATATGCCTTCAAATACATTGATTAAATTAGTAAATTACCAAGAATTATTTTATCTATAAAATCATATCCTAAAACAAATCCTTCATGCATGTGATCATCATAATGATTTTTTATCTCTCACATTGACCGAGTAATCTGGTTATTTGATACATAATATATTGGCTTCATTATTAAATATGTAATAAACTATGGCATCTTCTCAAATAGGGATCACCAATTTGGTTGAGTTTACCTCATATCATTCAACCAGACAAGGGTTACTCTATATTTTGACTATATCTCTATCTTCAATTCTCTAGTAAATTCCACCATAAATAATCTCTCATGACCCCAAAAGATTCCCCACAAAAAGATGGGGTGGGGGCATACAACCAATCGAATGAAATCTGAGTGAGGAAAATTTTTGTCTTGGAGGATACCATAACATAGGGATTTAGTGTGTTACAATAACATCTATCATTTATTCTCTAGAATAGAATCATTGATGACTCAAAAATCTGGAAATCCCATTCCTCTAAAATCATTTTGGAGGTAATTTTTTTCCTATGCTATCTAATGAATTTTATTTCTCCGAATATTAACGCTCCCCCAGAAGTTGGAGAGGTAGGAGTGGATTTGATCCATAATAAATACATTGAACATAAATAAGTACATAACATAGGTATTGATCTCTTGTAAAACCACCTTGATAAGAGTTTCCTTACTTTAATTGTAAGTCCTCTTAATGTCCATCCCTATATTATTTTCCCTCTCTATGATAGATTCTTGAAAAATCCTATATTTTATTGTATCCAAAAATCATTGGTAGCCCAAGTTATTTATTATGTTTTTTGAACTCCTAAATGATTAAAGATATGTTTATTTCTACCCTCCAACTTATGAGGAATCCAAAGATAAAAAACACATTTGATTTAGCATGGTTGATAGATTGAACAGATTCCCTCTCTTACATGTGGATCAAGTGAAAAATTTAGTTTGATTCTTCAATGATGGAACATGAAAAATGAATGCTATAATCTATAAAAAAGAGATGAGAAATTGTTGGACTTCTTCTATAATCCTTCTACCCATAAATAATATTTTATTTTTCTTCCACTAAATAATATTATATAACACATCAGCTACAAAAATAAAAAAGAAAGGGGAAAGAGGCTCTCCCAAACAAAGACTCGAAGTAGGGAAAATTCTCTAAGAGAGGACACCATTAATTTAAATCCTAAAATATAATATAGATACACATTTCAAGAATTACTCAATGTAATTATTGAATAATCCCAATCTACTCTTTAAAAAATGAAGTATGAGCCTTTCAAACCTGTCATAGTCCTTTGTCATATCAGTATTCCAAGACATAGAACCTATTTTTTACGATAGAAAATGTTTTCTTAGAGTAAAAAAATCATGGTAGATAATGTAATTATCAAAGATAAGTCTTTCAGGGATGAAAGAACAATGAGTTTCAGAAATAATGGGTTGAAAAAATAGAGTGCAACTGGTTAACCAAAATCATTGAGACAATTTTGTAAATAAAATTTTGTAACATGATGGGACTAATATATGAGACCAGAGAGGGTTTTTTGAACATATGAATGATGGTAATAATGATTTCATTCATCACGTAGATGTTTTCCTTACCCACCCATAAATATTTTAGGAGGCTTTAGATATCTCACATGATAAAATGCTAGAATATTTTTTAAAAAAAGTCTGGAACCTATCTAGCCCTAGAGATTTGGTGTAGAAAATGTGTTTGAGCACCATAAATATCTTCTCCTTAGTAAATTCACATGTAAGCTAACAGTTCATCATATTTTTAACAATTGTTTTAATATAAGAGGCAATTTTAGAAGACATAATGTATTCCCTGGCCTTATAAATATCCTAATAAAAATCATGATAAGATCTTGAATCCACTCCACCAGAAATAGTTCTACGTTCTATATTTTCAAAATAGGAGATGAAGTTATTACACTACATTTAATAGGTAGTCTGATATAAATAGAAGGTATTAGAGTCACCTTCCTTGATATGGGTTTCACATGCGCCTGAGGACTATAATGTTTCTTTAATATTAAGTGTCGCATATAGTTCCTCTTCAAGGGAAGAAATACAATGAAGGCCTGCATTATAGGAGGATGAGAATACAACTCCTTAATATTTCTTTAAAAAATTTAACAATGAGAGTCTGGCTGCCATAACATAGATTCTTCAAAATTTCACATTTATTATCATCTGATAGATATTTCTTACTATACCAAGATACCCTACCTTATAGAATTAATGGATCATCCATCCAATGGCCCGAAGGCCTTCATTTTTTCATAGATTTTGATAATCCACCTTTATAGGGGTGAGGTGTAACCCTTACAATGCTCGTAGGCGTAAGTAATACATGGCACATAGGCCTTAGAGTAATTCATTACCCGTAGGCTTCAATCCTTACATATAACCCAAACTAACTACTTGGAACTGCTCCTCCCCAGCATCTTTATCGTGAAATTAGCTCTCCACCTTTGCATGACTGTTTGGCTAGGTTATCCCATTAATGCATAGGCTTGTCCCGATGGCAGGCTCCATACCCTTTCATTCCTTCAATTTGTGTATCTTCATCTTTGGTGAAAACTCCTTTCTCATCCTCCATTAGAGCTTTTTTTGTAGGTTTTTTGGTTTTCATATACACTTAAGGAGGCCCGAAGGCCTCACTGGACGAAAGTCTTGGGTGTCCCAAAGGCCTTAAAGGACACGGGGAACAAATCGATGGCTCGAAGGCCTAAATGGGGGAAAATTCCCTACTACTACAGTTCCAAACAGTTCCTACTAAAGTTCCCGCTACAGTACTGCATAGTTCCTGCTACAGTACCTACTATAGTACCACTACAGTACTGCTTCAGTAACCTATAAATTGTGTCTCCCCATGGATTTCATCCTGGGTCTCCTTGATGAGTATCGAACAGTGGTCTAATTTGGTGGGAGAAAGGTGAAAAACCTATATGAATATAGACACGTTATTATATTCACATAATCCTAATACTTTATATAGACACTCCACATTATGTGTATTTTTAGAGTACCCACAAAAACAATGTGTGATGTTTTCACGAGTACACCAGATCTGCAAGGTTTCCAATCTATGTATCCTACTGAAACTCCAACATTGGTGTGAAAGTTCTATTGACCGCCATTTATTCTCATGTTGGAACAATTTTTTTAATTCCCCAACAACATGGATAGGTCTATGAATTTATCTTTTAGTGTCATGAGAAGCTTCCAAGACATCCATTTATCCCTATGATATGTAAATCCATAATAGCCGATGAAAACCCAAACTGGGGCGCCTGGTTGGTGCTGGGAGGAAGCACTATGGTTATGATAGAAGGATTTAAGCATTATATCCACATCCTCTTTCTAAAGAAGAAATATTCCCCTTGAATGGACTTGTTAGGAGATGGTGAAATTGTTATGAAAACCTAATTTTTTCAAATACCATCCAATTCCTTACATTATAATGTGGACTCAAATAGGAAAACGATATCAGGGGAACTTTTAGTGCATCAATGTTGGAGAATACAAACTGAGCATGGGTTTCCAAGCCCAAAACAGTTCTTGTATAAGTTTTTCATTGAGATGTGTGGGGATATCTCGAACCAGTATCTACCTTGGATTATTCCTGGTAGGTGTTATCTCCCACCACATTCTATATCTTGGAGGGTCTCTTATTATCCAACAGACCCTTCATGCTTCTTTTAGAACTCCAAGTTTATTTTGTGATTAGATCAATACAGTTTTCCCCTATAACATTCTTTCTCCACATACATTGTTTTTATGAACTACTAATGGTGGTTTCATCGGATCATCTCTTAGATGAGAGGAATGTATAGGGGTCATGATGTACAATGGAAAAAACTGATCTGGCAGGTCATAGTAGATCTTCTTTGGTATATTAAGTGATTTATTTGTCCCTACAATGTTATGGGGTTATTATCATTGGGTGTTTCCTTTTACAATGGTGCCTTAAACAGGGTTTTACAAGGATTTCCAAACTCACATGATACAGTTCTGATGGCTTGATTTTCCCTCAGTTCTTCATATGAAAAAACAAATTCATATTTAGTAATGATTGTTGGACCCAACCAGATTATTTTATTCTAATATGGATCTAATTGGGTTCTTAGAGAATTAAAAAACCTATCTATATCTCTTTGTTTCTCCACTTCAAGAATGAAGGAAGTTTCAACATTCTTTTCCCACATCCATGATCCATAATATAAAATAATGATTCCTTCCCCATATATCGACCTCAAACTATATTCTTTCATGGTGTGCCCCATGAACCTATAGAATAATGAAAATATTAGTATTTTTTCATATTCATTTGAGATCCAAACAATCAAGTCCTCTAAATATAGGAATAAAACTCTCAAAAACGCTTACAAAACATTTATCAGAACCCTTGATCCAGAATCTGACCCCCAATGAATAGGATTCAATAAATCCCATTCCAAAAATTGTTTGATTCTACCATCAATTTCACATATAATATGCTCTAATCTTCAAAAAACTGTGATTCATTTAATTCAAATAAAAAAGGGGTTAATGAAAAGTATTGTATTCTAGATATTCCCACCATTTAATAAATCCTCCATTAATATAAGTTTATTATCAATGGACCATTGTATCCTTTTATGAATCATCTTCCTATCATTCATATTAAACAATTAAAAAATGATGAGGCTCACTCCTATTTATCTTATAGAAATTCCATCATTTAAATGTCCTACATTTGACATCATACTTTTTAGGGAGTTTATATTTTATGATTGATGGATTATAATTTTTTTTATGATGGGGAGAGACATCTGGTGTGTTAGAAAAGTATCAACATCCTTTTTTACTATTATAACTAATTATTCCTTCTATATCGATGATAGATTCTACCACTGATTTATCAGCTCAGAATCCATTACACCACATATAATGCCGAAGAATATAAGGGAATTTTTAGAAGAGGTGACACACTCAAACCTTCAATCGTCTTCTTGCTAGGGTCGCACCACTATTCCATGGAAACCCAAGGACTTTCCCAACCCAATGAAGCCTTAGGAGAAACTTATAACCAATGGAGATACTTATTTTATATTATTAATTTTAAATAATAAATAACCACATAATCACAAAATCTATTTAGTTTCTTTTTATTGAATTATTTATATAAAATTAATTTCACTACTAATTATTCATGTTTTATCACCTCTAGTTAAATTTTTTGAAAATGGTTTAATTATATCAACACTTATTAAAAAATATAATAATGTTTGTCTTTTATTAGCGCTAAAAAATAATTTATTAAAGGCTATGTTTTTTAGTGTTTTTTAGAGGTGATAAAAGTAAGAGCTTTATCCGCTCTTTTTGAGCACTGATAAATGATGAATTTTATTAGTGTTGTTAAAATTAATTTATAATAGGTTAAATTATTTATAAAATTTCTAGATTTTAAAATTTATTTATATATCAATTAGTATATATTTTTATAAATATTATATATATATATATATATATATTTGTGTGTGTGTATTAATTTATACTCATTTATAACTATATGGACATTAATTATTTACAAACAATAATTATGTAGGAAAAAAGAACGAATCTTGTGAATAAAATGAACAGGATGGTTCCACTTCTCATATCTCAAATTGGTTGGAAATTTTTAGCAAATAATGTCTCATAACATCATGCATGGGGTTTATACCCACATAATATATCTTTTATTAATTTGTGCACACACACACACACACACATACATATATATGGAAATATATATGTATATATATATATATAAGTAATTGTAAAAAATGAAACTTCTAATATTTAAATTAATTTAAATTATAGAATGAATTTATTAGAATTTTAGTAATTTCACTAATTATTAATTTTTATTTACAATATTTCATGAAAATGTTTATAAATTTATTTTTTAAAAAATATTTATAATTAAATATTCTAAAAGATAATAATTAATTATATTGTTTATATAAAATCAATAAAATAAATACATATATAACTAGATATAATAATATATATCTATATATAATTGTTAAATTTATTTAAATAAAATTACAAACATTATTTTATTTAATTTTATTGTTTTATAATTATTTTTATATCATGAAAAACGCATATATATATATATATATATAATATTATTATTTATACATTTGTATTAATGAAATTATTTAATACATTTAATTATTTATAAATAAACTATTTTAAATTTTAATTAAAACATTCATTGGTAAATTTATTAATAAATAATTTTTATAATATTAATACATTTATCATAATTTTAGTAAATTTTTAATAAATTTAATATAATTAATTTTTTATTCATATTTCATATTTTTCTAACTTATTCCATTTCATTTATTATTTTTTATAGTTTTTTTAATTAATTCATTTTTAATAATTATTAATTTCTAATATTTTTTAATTCATTTACTTTTAAATATTTATTTATATCTATTTATTAATTAGGTTTAAATTTTTTCAATATGTTAGTAATTTATATGATTAATTTTTATTCATATTTATTTATTAAGCTCTAGTTTTTTAATATGTTTTAAACATATATAATATATTTTTTTGAAGCATTATAATATTTTTAAATTTTAAATATTTTATATAAATAATTTTTTATAAATTTATTTTTTATATAATTTTTATTATTATGAAGGCTCGCCCTGACCGAGGTCATCAAATGATCTCAGTTGTGCCTTTTTGTACGCCAGAGGATGCTGGCTAGTGGTGGAGGTCTAATCTATATGATGGGGAGACTATTCCCCTGAATCAGAGTTGTAAAACAATGAAAACCTAACTAAAATCTTACACATTATAAACATCATAGTACACACAGATAGATAAACACAGTATTTTAATAAATACCATGTGGAAGTCATATAGCCATAAACTCACTAATCGACCATTGGGATGATACTAAAAAAACCCATCCAATGTGACCTTACTTCCATTCCCAAGCCTCCCTCACCTTGTCACCCAATAACCTCGAGTTGCACCACCATGATCCATTGCATGTCAATAGTTGAACCTGAATGTAATCATAAGGTTTTCACATGTAATTAGGTTCCTGAACTATGTTTGAGAAATACGTCCCGGTAGGGTCTCACCATGTTCCCATAATATACTCCAACATATACATGTATGCATGAGGGAAAAATATAAACATGTCACACATGCATGCCGGACATTGCGTGTTAACGAGGCCACCATGACTCACTGCGCATCAAGTCAATGTGTGTTAACCAAGCAATTATAACACCGAATCAAACCTACTTTGATGATATTCCATAATCCACCATGCCACATCATCTCATTCTATCATATTTATTCCCAACCAATTGTTAAATAATAAAAGTTTTATTGCATCCAAACCTCGACCTATTACCAGCAGAAACTGGGAGTGGTCGTACGTCAACATCATGAACCACTACTTGATAACTCCGAGAAGGGTCCATTGGTCTCATATTACATTGTCGCATGAACTATCACCTCATGGACTATCAAAAACATTACCCAATCATCTTAGGAAAGGTCCATCATCCACACTAGTAAATCCCTACATGTTCAAGGGATGTCACAAGATCACCAACCTATCCCTACAAATTTTAGGAGAGTTTCAAACACATCAATCAATCCCCATAAACTCTAGGGAGGCTACAAGCACACAAAACCATCCTCATAGAATATAAGGATGTAAAAAGCACCTTGAGTTATCCTCACATACTCTGGGGAGGTTATAAGTAAACCAACCCATCCTCATAGACTCTAAGGAGGAAAAAAGAAAATTGAGACATCCCCACAGTCTATTGGGGTCACGTCAAACAGACTAAGCCTCAGCCAAGCACAAAACTATTTAAATGATCTAATGGAACTATTCACTTCAATAATATCCCAATGTTGAACACATATGACCTCAATGTTAGGGTGTATATTGGGTCCCTTAGACCCACCATGGTCTCTGATCATTGATTACATCTCATCCCCCTCACCCCTTAGTTGCACCACAACTCGTACACTCATCTTAACCCAAACCTCAAGGTATGGTTTTTATATGATGGTATCTCATCACTATTATTCCTTATAACTAGGTATTATCCCAAACCATATGCTATAATCCATTTGGCATCCAAATTCGAAGTGCTGACCAAGATCACACCTAAAACTTGTGTCTCGTCTCACATCTTCAAAGGGAGATCTCTTAGCCAGTCACTCGGAGAAAACCCCTCTCCATCAGACCTTGTCTACTCCAAAGGACTCAGCAAACTTATAGTGCTAATTGAGCCTCATACCACTCTCAGGAAGTTTTCACTCACCAGGAATGAGATGAATGGTTTCCTCAACCATCATCACTAGGCTGATGCCTCTCTCATCCATCCATTTATCCTTAATAAATTTCTTCTTAGGATACCTTCTTCTAACATCATAACACATGACCTACCTAAGGAATCGTGTGAGATCAAACAACTTCTTCATCCCTTGGGTACATAATCACAAAGGGATCTTAACACTCTTAAGTGATAAAGATTATTTATCTAGAGCATAATTGGTCAAACATTGTCTTATCTCTTCTACCGAAGGTATTACTTGTCCCTATCTATAAACCCAGTCCCATGAAACATGCATGTATGTGTATATCCATGCATAAACACATATATGGATTTTTAATAAAGGGACTTCCTCAATAACATTTTTTTATTGAATATATTTCATTTATTTATTATATGAAATTTAATATATATATAAATATAGATTTTATTGTATCCATTTTTTAAAATATTATTTTCAAATTATATCATTTTGTTAATATTTACCATATTAAATTATTTTGAATTGTTTATTTATAATTGATTCATATATCTAGTATATATATATATATATTCAAATTAAATTAAAACAATATTATCTTTCATAATTGGAATGTATCTAGTCAAAAAAATTAACAATTAATAATGATTCCATTTATTTGAAATTTTTTTCGTAATAATAATAAATTCTTACTTAAAAATAATATCTAATTTCATAAAAGTTAACATATTTATTTAATATTTTGAAAAATAAATATTTTTTAAATACAATCATCATTTTGAAGATCCTTTTATTAACTCAATCTCATTATATATCAAAATACTTATTTAACTACGTTCAAAAAATCATTATAAATTTAAAATTTTAAAATTTATTTGTTAATATAAAATTAATGAATTTTATTATTAATAATTGAATAATAATAACTAATTTCATTGAATTTGAATTTTTAATTCATTTATAAATACAATATGTAATTAAATCATACTAAAGGTTCCATGAATATAATTATGAAAGGATTGGATAAATATTGTAAAATAATTGTAAACTTTTGTGTAAAAAGTTATATACAATCACGAACATTAACTAAATAATTAATATTTATTTAAATAGATATATTAAATAAATATTTAAATTAATTATATACAATATTAACACTATGTATTCAAAACAATGTTCTTCAATTTCTACCATTATTATTAACCCATTTTAATGATTAAAATTACTTAATTCCTATTTTTATTAATCATAATGAATGATTAACATTTTTTAATCATATCATATTTAGAATTATTGAATAATTTCCATAAAAATGCTTGTAAATAGGTTTTGTTTATATTTTTATAAATGTGACATTTAATGATTATTTATTTTGAACTGTTTAAACCGATATATTTAATCATATTAATGATAATTCATGACTAGAGAGAATATAAATAATATTTCAATATGTATTCTTTAAGAAATACATTTTTGAAATTAGCACTATGGATGATAAATAGCTTCTTAAATGCCTCTCCCGCCCCTTGGTGGTAAGATTCACATCTAGAATACCCTAAAACATGAACAACTAATGAATATGTTGTAGTAGATATAGAGGTATAAAGACGGAGTTAATAACAGGGAAATTGATCCTAAGTTGATTATTTTGGAATTTTTTCAAAAATATGATATGTTACACATTTTTAATGGACATCCTTATTCATATAGTAATCATCTTATTGTGATAAAGGACATGGTTAAGGGGTTTAACATCACTGGGATGGAATTCTCTCATTCTCCATTTTGGATCTAGGTGAATGGTATCCCGTTTACGGGTAGGTGTAATCAATTTATTCATGGTATTGGTAATACCATTGTGGATTTTATGGAATGGGATTCTTTTGATCCAATTTGGTGGGGTCCTACAATGTGAATTAGGGCTATAGTGGACCTCACATATCCATTTATATAAAGTTAATTCATGAAACTTATAGACTCTAAGACATGGGTGTATTTTGAAATTGACAATATCCCCTTATTTTTTTTATTATATGGCCTCATTATCCCAGTGGTAAATTATTATTGAATTAAAAAACCTGATATGTATGGTGACTTATTCTTTAATACATAATGTGGCTCTGGTAAAATTCTTTTGAGGTCCACCAACTTCATATGCTAAAAAATAGATTTATAAAGAACATCTTACCAAATTTACAGATCATAGATTTCTAGCATCGAAGGATGTGATAATCATAGTGTGTTTTCCATCATTCACCCATAATTTAGGGATTTTGTATTACTAACAGGCCCATGGGGAATTGTTAATTTCTTATGGGTCTATACAAAAGTAAATTTATAAAAACACATCTATCGTAGTCATTTAATTAAAATTGTTGTAGTAGTTTGTCAAGATTGATCCTTAGATATGGTGAAATTATTTTTTTTTAGGTTTTAAAAATATTTAATTTTATAAGATTTATGAAATATGTGAGAAAATATTGGTTTTGATTGATTTTGAGAAAAAATGTGGATAATGTTTATTGGTTTGTGATCATATTTTAAAAGTGCACTATGGGTTTTTAATTTTAGTATTTAGATGAAACTGAATTTAAGAAAATAGGTTCATTAATTCATGATTGTTGTTGGACCAGAGATGAGGACTATCCAATGGTAATGGTATCCCCTCCTCAACTTGTAAAGACCCTATTTCCCTTGGTCTGGTAATTTATGGTTGGCCTAAATCATGTTTTTCATGATACGTTATTTAAAACTCACTTCTAATACATTAAAAAATGTTCATGCCTTATTTGGGTTTGACATTTGAGAAATTTTAATGTTCCTTTTAGATTCAAATATCAATGGTCATGATAAAAGAAAAAACAAATGATTGGAAATTGATTGAAGAAATTAATAAAAACCAAATACATGAATAAAGGAAAATAAATTAATGTAACATGCCATCCCTATTATATTACATTTCCCTAGAACAAGTTGGGTTTACCCCTTAATCCTAGTGTTGAAAGGATTATTGGAAAGGAGAAAATAAAATGAAATCTTAATGAAAATTGAGATGAACTCAGTGAGGGCCCTGCAGAAAGCAGCTTCATGCTCCATGATTTGGTCTCTAGTTCTCAGAATCCATTCAAAAGTAATAGGATAGATCTCCATTTATATGATCCGGATGAATCATACATGTTTAGAAATCATTAAGGAATGGTAAAATAGTAATCATTTGTGGGCCCCATATTAAATATTATGTAAATATTTGAAGATATGCAGAATTTAGATTATTAAAATTCATCTCGAAAATTTACAGAATATGTAATGTGTTTACATGACGTATAATATTTTAATTTGTATGAGTCATAAATTTCAGCCTATCTCTTGCAAAAACACATCTCAAAAAATATAAAATCATGTAAATAGAATACACAACATGTAATTGGTTATCTCCAGTTTTCCAGCTCTGCTGCATCCTCAAAAATATCGTGTAATGCCGTGAGTGAAATGAAGCAGTGTGAAGTGTATGTTTTTCTCATTTTTAAATTATATTTTGTATCCTTCCTTAAAAAGTAATGAAATTTAATGCATTATAAAATTAAAAATATTAATCAATTAAATACTGAAATCAATACATTTAAATAGCATAAAATATCTGGATGATATACATATATCACTAAACCTTGTGTAAGAGACAAAGGCCTTATAGAAGGAACAACTTTGATTTCCTAACTTGAGGTAGGTTATTATAGTTCTAGAAGTATCTCCTCATCACACAATTTTGGTTGATCACAGATTTTAGGAAACATAGAAGTGGGGTAATAAATATATCACTAATATTTTGGAAAAAAAATAAAACTTTAAGCAATAAAATTATTCATGGTTGGTCAAATTATGATGTTTTGTTGGGTTTTTAGAAAAACTCAAAGCTGTTAGAGGGTGATTCACTAAATTACCTAATAGGGGAAGAGTCTAGTTCAGAACAACCCTACCTAGTTCCATGAATCAATTTTACTGTAACTATCATGGGCTTGGCAACCAACGATCAGTTTGTATGCCCAGTCATTGAAGCTCCAAGTATATCCCTAATACGATATTTCTGTCTGATACAATGTTGGAAATCAAGAATAGGAGAGGGATTTCATTGAATGATGGGTTTAAAAATTGTTTTTTGGTTGTATGTATAGGCCATAAATGTGGCCTTTTCATTATATAGTGAGATGAATTGAATGCTCCGGTGGTCATCTTCTCCGAAAACCACAATGCCTTTTTGATTCATCAACCTAAAGAACCAGAATGGAACTTCATTGGGTTTTTATTGATGGTCTGGTGAAAGTATAAAGTATATATTATGATATATAATTAAAAATATCAGGAATATGACTCAACATCCCATTATATTTGGTGTGTATTTCAATAAGAACCTCTACCTCCATGAAAATCAAGGTGGTGTCATGAAAACTTTTTCTTCCATGCATCAATTATTTGACTTCTTTCTTTACTGAAGACTCTTGGATTTAGGATTATTAGGGAGTTAATTTAATTGGTTCCATGGATAGGACCTAGCCTCCAAATTATCAAAATCACTTGATAGGTTTGTGGGGTCAAGAGACTGGGCATTGATGTTTCAAAGGTATGAGGTCTCCCACTTCCCTTCGATATTTTTTTATCATGGTCTTATTTTTTATTTACTAGTATGTTGTGTCCTAGTGTGAAAGGACACTATAGGCATTCTGATTTTAATTCATGTGGCTTCATAATTATAACATCTGGTATGTGGTCGAAGTTTCTTGTCCATCCTATCAAGAGCACATCTAGGATAAGAAAAAAGTGGTGGACGTTCAACTAATATAATGTATTCCAAAACACTATAAGAAAGTTGATCGAAGAATTATTAATATTCAAAAGGAACAAGTGAAATTTTATGAGGAAACATCTTTTGATTTTTGTTCAATAGGAGGCATTAACTCTAGAAAAGCATCTGGATAAGGCCTTGAGAGACCAATAAAGTTATTGGTTTGTTAGATTAAGGGAGGAATTCATAAAAAAGGTGACCATAATACTAACTAATTTCATCAAAATTCCTCATCTATAATAATAAATAACTTCATTTAAAAAGTTTATGTAGGGGATGTAATTTTTACTTTTGATGGGGTCGATATTAGGGAGCTGATTTGGTACTTTTATAGAGATATATTTAGTTCTGAGTGTTTTACCCCATGGGGGACCTTTTAATATATGCTGAGCCAAAAGGTACCAAGGAAATGACATTTTACTTGTACATTTCTGGGGATGAAATTATCACATCTCTTGAGGAATTCACACAAAAAAGGCCATTGATCTGGTAGGATTCCATGCCTTATTATTTAAATGGTTTTGGAATATTTTGGGTCTGAACATTTCACAGTAATGCATGGTTTATTGGATATTTCTATGAGTATGTAATAGTTCAATGAAACTATCAATGTTTTTATACCAATAAAATATATCCTTGTAAAAATTTCATATTTTAGGACTATCATCTTGTGCAATGTGGCCTATAATATTTATTTAAAAGTACTCTCCTTCAATTGAGGTATGTTTCTTCCCTCTATTATCTCTAATAACTAATGCACTATTTTACCCAAGAGACCTATTATAGACAAAACTATTGTTGATCATGAAATATTCCTTTCTATGAAAAGACATTCTACTTCTACACAGGTGACTTTAGAAATGAAATTTCATACAGAAAATAATTATGATAGGGTGGAATACGATTTCCTAGAAGTGGTAATGAGGAAATATTACTTTTTTCCAAAATAGATGAGATTGATCATGAGCTATGTCAAGATAGTTTCCTTTAGTATCTATGTCAATGGATATCTCAAAAATAACATCAAAATAACTAGATGATTACATCAGGGTGACCCACTTCCCACATACTTCTTTCTTCTTTTTACTGATGTTATCTCTCATCTATTATCAAAAGAAGAATTAGATGAGATCATTAATGGAGATGATGTTTGTCAATGTAGTATCCCCATTACTAATTTATTTTTTGCTGATGTTTTCCTTATTTTTTTAAATTAAATATTTATTAATTCCAGGAGGTTTTAAAAATTATTGATGATTTTACCGAAGACTTGGCCAAATGTGCTAAATTTTTCAAATAGGCTATGTGTTATATTTGGGGTATGTGATATGGGATAAGATATATGACCAATGTTTTGGGTGGAATCAAGATTATTGAGGAACATAAAAGGTATTTGGTTCTACTAATGATCATTGGCTACTCTAGAAGAAAATTCATCCCCTTCATGTCCGATAAATTTCATAGTAAAATTTGTAGATGGTTTAGGAAGAAACTCCATATGAACATAAAAGAGGTTCTTATTAAAGAAGTTTCTTAATAAGTTACATATTAAATGATTTCTCTATTCAAACTTCATGATTATTTTATTCCCCAACTCTATTCATCCATTCTTAATTTTTGGTGGGGTCATGCTAATGGAAAAAATAACTTACACGATATTTATTAGGAGAAGTCCTATTCAGCCACAGTTTGTGTTAAAATAGGATTTAAGTAATTAAAATTGATTAAAGAAAATTATTTCACTCGAAATTATTTTCTATCTATTAGTTTGAGTGCTTGGATGAGATTTTTTTGCAGCATAATTTGGGGATCTAAAGATATTTTGAATGGTGATATTAATTGGATAATTTCTAGTGTTTATATGGTTAAAATTTGGGGTAATCCTTGGCTACCTTATTTTGGCAACATGAAACCCACTTATAAACTCGCACCCCATTTGGATAATTCTTCATTGAGGGATATTTCGGTTGATAAGCTTAGTGTATAGGAATTTTAGATTCTTGATATTTGGTTTATTGAGAATGAATTAAAGATTATTTTAGAAGTTCTATTTTTTCTATTGTACAGGTCCAGAAAAGTTGTATTATAAATTTAGGTGTTTTAGGTGCTACTCAGTTTTCATGGGTTTCATTAATAGCCTTATGTAGGGAGATGCTATAGGGTTTTCACTATGGAAGTATCTGTGGAATTAAAAATACCCACTAAAGAAAAAAATATTCTGTTGGAAAATGTATAGAGGTATCCTCCTCACCTATGATCACCTTGTTGGTCAGCACCCGTCTGGCAACATCATGTTCCATCTTTGTGATACCACTATAGAAACTGAGATTCATGTGATATTCTATTGCTCTTGGGTTACCATGTTGTGTTCATAAGGTTCTAATAAATTTCATACTTGATGGATAAGTCTCAAGGAAGTGTATCTTGTTGTAGTGGAGTGGTTATTATCACTTATATTATATACTATCCTAGTCCTTTTAATCCCTGTGTGGATTATCTTGATCAATCATAACACCTTTGTGTTTGAGATAATAGTTAAAGATGATAGGTAATGGATAACCAAAATGAAAAACATGATTTCTTAGTTGAACGACGAAGTGGGGGATCCTATTTTTTCCATTTTACCCCCCCATAAATATAGGTGGCTTCCTCCCCCTTTCGGTATCCTTATAATTAACACTAATATGGTGCTTCCTGCAGATAGTAATATTGGCCTCGATGCTATTATATTTGATCATTTTGGATCATTAATCATGGAACGAAATTCCACGGTCTTTGCAAGCTGGGATACCTGTGTAGAAAAATATATGGCTATTTGTTTTAGATTGGAATTCACCTCTTCTCATGGATGGAGGAATGTTGTATTTGATTCCAACTATCAAGATAATATCAATTATTTAAACGATGGTGAAGGTGACTTTGAGACTTTCAACTCTATTATTGATAACATATATTATTTAGAAACATTTTTATGTTCTTCTAGATTCTAATTTTTTTTGAGAGTGAAATCATGTGGTGCATTTCATGGAATCTTTTTACGAGAATTTGGGGGTATATGTGTTGGTTTTCATCTTTTCCCCCAATGTTATGCAGTTTGGATTCTGCTAATATTTATGTTGATGATTGTATTTTAAAAAAAATTTATATAATATATATAATTTTATATTTATAGATATAGGGTTAGGGTTAAAATATTATTTAATTTCACAATGGACCATAGATGATATATTAAACCTTATATAACCCCATTTTGTGTAATAACTACAATAATATTATTTTATTATGGATTTTTTTTGGAACAGTGATAAATATTGTTTTACCACTTTGAAAATTAATATTTATCACGAGACACATTCTTGGTCCCCATGTACTCTTTATCATTCATAAAATAATAGAATAAATATTTAACCATTGAATAAATAAAGATTAAATATACAAGTAGTAAACTAATTACCCTAAAAATAAATAATTATTTAATTTATGCGATCTATAAAACACGGATAAAATTATTTCATAGTATTGAGTATAATATTTATTCCAATAATTTAATTCAAATAGAATGTAATTGTGATCAATGAAAATAATCATTGTATAAACCTTTATGCTTATCTCTCATTGATATTAGGTGATTTTTCCTAAAGTACAATATTAATATCTAGAAACAAGTCAAGGCTCCAAATAAAAAAGAAGTAATTTCATAATGTCGACAACCACACACAAGCACTGACTATGTAATATTATAAATTTGTCATAATATCTCATCAAATAGGTCACCTATGTCACCAACCTATATTGTTGATATGTATTTCATTGAAAATTTGAAATAAATCATCATTACCCCATGAACATGGAATTTAATGCGATTGTTCTATTCTGATAAAAGGGTTGAGATATCAACTTCCATTAATAGAGAGGAGATAAATTATTCCCTTAATTATTCATTAATAACATGCCATTCATGGTGCACCCAATGTACTCTACTTCCTGCGAAGATATAAAATCATGGTTTTGGTCGATATATAAATGTACAAAATTCATGACATGCATTCATAGTAATCTTAAAGTATATGGATCATCACACAAGCTTCCAGATAGTAAATTACAATGACATGAAAAAATGTATAATTTCTGTAGTTGGGTCTATTAACATAATCTATCATCTTATAGATTACCATGTGTAATGTTCGTGAGATAATGTCTCATATTCTTATGAGTACATGTACTTAAAATTCTACATTCAATGTTTCCCGTCATAGAATATTATCCGACCATAGAAATATATTAAAGGATATCATCATGGAATTTCATGGTTCTCATCATAATAGGGAACTATTATGGAATTTTAATTGTGATAGAAAATCTATCACATTATTTCATTAATGTCATGAAGACCAATGAACAATATGTAATAATATATTTTCCTTAATATTAAATTATTTTAATATAAATGTTATTAAAAGTAAAAAAAAATTGGTTCTAGAACACTAACTCAAACGTCAATAATATGTGGATGAAAAAATAAGCGGTATAGAACCACTATGTGAACTAGATCAATCCAGGAAAGAAGAGATTGTATAAAATTAAGGATTATATAGAATTAATGAAACCAACGTATTGAACCTGAAAAGTTAGTTATCATTAGTTATATTGGGACCACCACTCAAAATCATGTTCCAATTGATATACATACATAGTATAACATTTTTTCTATATTGAAGTCAATCATTTAGAAAAAAATTAGGGAAATGTTATGATATAATTTCTCCATTTTAATGAAAAATAGGAAAATGAAACATTGATTTAATTTTCCTTATACCTTGTAGGGTAAATTCATTTTGGATATTTTCTATAAATTTTTTTCATAATGATCAGTTGAAAGGTTCGTAGATATTTTTATACACTTCTGATATAGTGATATCTCTGGGATGTGGAGGGGAAAGTAAATCCCCACCTACCAGCTATTTATACACCCATGATAACATAAGAAACATAGAATTATTTAATTATTTGTCATGAGGATGAATCTGTTCAGGTGAATTTTTAATTTGTAATACTCTATCTAAAAATATTTTTATTATAAATTATTCTTATAAATCAATGTACCTAAAATATAAATCTATTATAATGTATGTTTAACTTGAAAATAAATTGTATTTATTTTAAATCTATAGTAAAAGTTTTATGTTTTATGAAACAAAAACATATTTATGTTATATTAATTTTATATATGGATGGATTGAAATATAAGGAAAATTTTATCCCAAATCAAGTGCTATGGAAGGAGTCTCAGGTAAATAAAGAAGGAAAAATAGTTGATGATCCATGGACACATAAAATACCAAAGGCATAATTATGATACTCGATGTGGTATACATATTAGGTCATCCAGCAAGCACAAAGAGTCGCATTCTTTGTATTATTCCTTATGATCATATGTTGTATCCCTATTAAATAATATTACTCTCTCTAAACTTAAAAGTTCTTCATAACCTATAATACTCCATTTTGAACATCAGATATGGATAAACTAAAAGTAATACTTTAAGAGTTCAATTATCAATTCACTTCATGAAATTTATATCTATATATATATTTATGTAGTTAAAATGAAACAAAGATAAAAGTGATGTTTTCTAAAATATGATACATTTTAATATTATTAAACTCTTTAATAATACTTAACAAACCTAATATAAACACCATTTTAACATATCATATATGTAAACATTCAAATCATCAATAAAATTGCTACACATTCTATGTTTTGTTAACTGTTTACATCGTATGTAATTCATTTCAATTCTATATGTGACAATTTTATAAAACCCTCCAATGAAAATATTTAGTGAGAAACGTTAATAAAGTAATCAAGATGGAAAAATGGTTACATTTAGTAATCATATTTTTAATATTTAAACAACATGTCATATTAAAACTTCTTAACTGAGAAACATCAAATGTCAAAATGTAGAATTCTATTGTATACTTATAAATCTGTCTAAGTTCATCATTATAATATTCAGAACACTATTACTTCATAAATTTTTCATGAAATAATGAAATTTTATACATTATTATTTACTAATACATCCCAACTCTATTAGGGAATTAAATACATTAACTTTAGATTAGTACAATACTTTCTTTATTAACATTGAAATTTTTTAAACCAAAACAAACTCCCACTATCCTCTAAAACATTATATTCTCTTCATAAAATCATGATAATATTCAAAAAGTCCTTTTTTGTTCTTAAATAACCTTAATTTGCTTTTAGTAAGATTATTTTAAATAAAATAAACTAGTTTTTTATATAATATAAATTATTTTATGTGTATGGAACATTTTCATTTGAAAATAATACATTGTTAAAATATACCACCGAATGGTGGTAGAAACACATTCTCTTATATTTTAACTAACACTTTGACAAAAATTTTATCCTAGATAAAACACTTTTATCCATATCATCTTCTCAAAACATGTAATAAAAATTAATGTATCATAAACCATGTGTATACATTTAATCATTTAATATTTGATCATAAAAACTCTTTGCTATCAAACATGTTCTCTTATCACATAATAGTAATGAGATGAAGATACACATCTTTTACAAAGAATCATTTTATCTTGATAAAATCCACTACATTTAAATCCTTTTGGTAGTAAATACTTCATCTCAAAAATATAAACTAAGGGATCAATCAATTTTTTATTGGATTTTGATATATTTTACATTTAAAACACTTTTTAAAGTATAAATTAGGTATCACATACCTTTCAGAGTCAAATAATTAATTTCTATAACATCTATATATGATATGGAAATTCTAGGGAGTTTCACAAACTCCTTAAGCTATATCTTGTACAATACAATAATATTTAATTATTACTCTTCCTTCATTAAAATAATAGGTTTAAATGACCTTTATGGGATTCTTAAAGAACCATTGGTAAACTTTTAAATTAATTTTTCTTCTTTTTGATTGAAATTTTACCGGCTTTTAATCTCTATACAATAATTTTGGACCTATAAATCATATTTGTAGATCATATATATTCCCAACCTTGAGAATATCGGGTAAATTTTCTTTGGATTCAATCATATTTTTAAAACATTTCCATAGATGATAATACGAAAAATTCCCTAATTACAACAAAACATTAGGGAAAACATTATTCTCTCCAAGTTAGCTAACATATTAAATCATATTTAATATCATTTTACATAGCCAATAATTTTAAGTAGAGACTAAGATTCCATTGTTCATTTAGAATATAATGCATTTGAATCCTTTATTTAATCACTCTATGCTTCCATAAGAATCTATTTTCCCTTTTTGAAAAACATCAATACTCAGCTACTAAGGAAGGAACTTTTATTACACATATAATTATCCTTAATAAATTTTCATAAATTACCCATCTTTATTAATAAATTTTATTAATTCACCAGTCTTAGGAGTAGATTTCATTATGTTTCTCACATTCAAGGAATAATCATAATGTATTGTTTAATTATGATGATGATATTCATATACAATATAATATTATTTCATATAAGCATCAAGTTACATAATATTTAAATAAGGACTTATATTAAATTGGATCCCACTAAAATTATTACACCTTTTAAATATTCACCATATCCATTAGCTGGAAAAGTTCCATATTTCATCATTACTTACACTATATTATTCATGAAAATAAGCCATGATTATTTATATAATGAATCATCCCAACAAAAATAGTTGTGAATCCCAGATATTTGAGTAAACAAACCATTTACAAATCATCATATAAATAAACTCAACCCTATTCCTCTGGTATCCAAACTATTAGGGATTCATAGCTAGAATAACCTAAATAAAATGTTGAAAATAATCCAATAAAGGACAATCAATATATACTCATTCTAATCTCAACAATACCATAAAGGTAATCCAAATTCACTTATAACATTCTATACATACAAAAGATATTCTAATGTTACTCAGGCTATGTTTAAAAATACTTGGTTGGATGATTTTGGTCTTGACGAGTGATACTTTGGATGAAATATCCCACTTAGTATTTAAAGGGGATTTTAGTCTCACCATATTATCTCATGCTATTCCCTTTTATGTATTCAGGCTTCTAGAAATTTATTTTGGAATCCAATTACCTCTACCAAATCAATATGTTCAAACCATATTGATGTGTAACCCTTTACAAAACCCATAAATTTTTGTAACTCACCCAAAAATAGAATCCAAACATATTCATACATATTCATACCCATTATATTTATAAGGTACATAAACACTTCATGGCGTCACAAAGAATTATATGATATTAACAATCTCAACATGAGTAATCCAAGATTGATAGATATCAAACCCGATTAACTTTTTTAGACAATGCATCGACCAATATGTAAGTAGCCAGTCTAACCCCAAGTCCCAATACTCGGGGATACATTACTCAATAGAGAATCAAATTCTTCATAACCATATCACCTAATATGCACAAACTATATTCAAGAACTAAATTGAAACTAAAAACATCAATTAAAAACTAAGGTTAATGTAGATTAAAAACTAAATTTATTATAGATTCGGTCCTATCATGTAATACAAGGATCTATCCTCGATGTAGTTCAACATTTTAAATGCACTCATACACTATATTCAAATTTCTTAATAAAACTACTTAACCTGAATATATAAGAGATTAACTTATAAATAAATGAACCATTATAATATTTAAACATGAGATAATCATTAATAAACAATCCATAAAGAAGTATAACTATAAATATGTAATAATCTCAAATTTAACATTATAAACATTCCCTGATTTTGAATATAAACATTTTATATTAATTTCAATATGAACTATTTAATATTTATCATTAAATGACATTTCCAATTAAAATATATGATATTATATTAATTTTAAACTATTTATAATCTAAAATATATTATGTAATCATTTTACATAGTCCAAATATCATATACATATTCATTATTGAAACCTTTATAATGTCAATCATAAAAATATTCATGAAGTGGTTTAAATAATATCCAAATAAGGTCCCCTTTTATTTTAAAAAAATGAAAATAATTAAATATGAACAATTCAGAATTTGAATATTAAATTTTTATATTTTGGACTTATTTCATAATTTACAACCCTTTATAAATTATTACTTATGATTAATAAATAAAAATATTTATTTTTAGAACATAATTTATACCATGTAATTTTGTTAATGGGGTTTTAAAATATTAACAATTAATATTTGAAAAAAATATAGTTTAATGAAAATTTAATTAATTAATTATAAATAATATATAATTAATTAATTCAATTATAAACCCATTATAAATTAAATATTCCCTAAATAACTTTTATAATGATTTATAAACATTTTATAAACCATTAAAACCATTTAATAATTTTAATATAATTTTAAAAAACTTTTCCATTGACTCTTACACATATAGGTATTCCTACATGATGGTAATCTCTTTTACCATTACATAGAACTTCTAGAACTATGGAATAAAGTAAAAAATTGGTTAGCATTATACGGTGTGAAGAAATCTTGGATATGTTTATGTAGAAACGACTTACCCTTATGTATCCAATAAAATCATTTTCTATGTAATGTTAGATCATAATAACCATAAAAAACTATAATATTACATTTGTGAAACCTGTGAAAATTCAGGTTTACCATTATCGGAACCCATTAACTTATATGGAATCCATTGGTTACCTTTATGTAAACAATCACATACGAGTAATTCCCCAAATAAACTTATGAAAATTTTTATTTTTAAGGGTTAACCTTGGATACCTTTATGTGTAAAGGTAAATATACCTCATACCCTTACGTAGCACCTTTACACATAAGGGTAGATTTGGGTGACCCTTATATAGACTGATCTACATAAGATTCAGGCTATATAACACTTGCATGGAACACTTTTCGTGAGGGAAAATCCTTAGTTACCCTAACACAATTCAACTATGTAGTTGTAAGTATGTAGTTACCTTTACACATCCCAACTATATAAGAGAAAATCCTTTTAAAAACCAGAATTACAGAATACAAAACAGATCTCTTTTTTTAGATTTGTTATTTATTTTCGTGCATGATTTCATAAATCTAAATCATGGGTTCCCACTAATACCACTAAATGTTTTTATTAAAGTTTAATAACTTTTATTATCAGAACCATAAGAGATTAAATCCCTAGTACGAGGATCTCAATAAAAGAAATATGAAACCTATGTAAAAAAATGAAATGAATAAATACTGAAAATGTGTGTATCTTACACAGAAGAGCCAATAAATCATTCTGATCATTTTCTAATTAGTTTGATAAAGATCTCCAAAGTGGGAAAAAATTATGAAAAAGTCCTAAAATGAGGTATGATATTATTGATGAAGAATGTGGGGGGGGGGGAACAGAAGGTCAATCCAAAATAATCTATTGGATCAACTGTGAAATGAAAAGGACCTTTAGAGATTACCTTTACCCCCACCAATTCCACTACATCATTTATTAGAATTATAGGTTTATGAGGATACAAAATTCATAGATAAAAATATGAACAATATTAAATTTTAAGAACAAATTTAGGGAGTGGACATTACATACATGATTGGTCTTGAGAGTATTAATAAAATTATCTATCATGAATGCTTGGGAATCTAAACTGTGAATGTATAATTATGGTACATTTTCATTAGTTGTTTTTTCAAAAATTGATTAACTATGTTAATTACTATTAATAACTAGTCATATTTTTTACAGGTTTATATAACACTACTATAAAAATGGAAAACCAGGAAAAGTAAATTTTTAACTCATTAATCAATCAATTATTTCTTTAGAAAAAACATCATTGGAAAAATATGAATTTGAAAAAAAATAGTTGTACTAGAAAAATACATATCAAAATTTTATATATAAACATTAAATTATTCATTTTATATTATTTTTATTTGGGAATTTTGTTATGATGGAGTGATATTTAAATATCAATAAAATCATGGCATTTTGATGGTGATTGAGAAAAAGAATATTATGGATTGAAACACATGGATACAAATTAAGGTATATATTATATTATTTCACAAGAAAAAATACATATAAAAACAAGTTATTTATCTAATTAATATTTATGTATTGTCCAAAACAAAATAATGACAATTATCATAGATATTAAATTTGTAAATTTATCATATATAATATATTCCATCACAAAACTATCCTCCTCAATGTGGTATTTATGAAGGTAATGACATTTTCATTTAAAATATTTTATAATATTTTGTTTCTATATATTTTTAAAGTACTACAATGATTTATAATAGTATATGCATGGAAAAGAAGAAGCATATTTATCTTGAAATGTGTGGGTGGAGTATATGATATTAGGATATTTTCATAAATCATCAAGAGGTGTTTTCATATTATGTTTTAAAATAATTTTTTTATTTCATATAGATCATGATGAGTTTATCATAATAATTAAAAGAGTTGTTTCATCTTCACATTTTTATTAAAGTAACAAATAACAATAATTGGATGAAAACCAATAAATTGAGTTCTTATTATCATTTAATCTCAAGATAATGATCCTTGGTAAATTATTATATTTATACGAATTGAATGTGTGTGAATATGATGTTCATATTTTTCAGGGTGATCCAATGTACCATATCACATTTTTTTACTAAAATGACATGTCACCAGTCAAGGGTAAAAGATAAATAAAATTACCCTATATTGATACAAAAACATAGTAATACTATCCTCTAATAGTTTTTAATCTATAGGAATTAGTTGAGAATAAAATATGATTCTTTAATTGATCAGTACAATAAAAATTACAATTTCACCATTGTATTTTAGGGTTTTAGACCCAATGGAATCAACTTTTGGGTGATTTTTTTTGAATATTTTTATGGTAAATCAAAATTTATTTAACATAAAAAATAAAAAATCTTAGAAAAAATGGAAAATACGGAACCCATTAAACGAAAGGGAAAAAATCCAAAAAGAAACAATTCACAAAGTCATAATTATTTTGTAAGCCCGAAGGGAATAAATTATTAATATAATGAACCAGAAAAGCCCCATCACCCCCTCACAAGATAGTTCAATAGTGAAATCAGCCGAAATGATGCATCACCCCCTCTTTCAAGAAGTTACACACTATTGGACTAGATAAATGTGTTAGATAACCTCTCCAACCAACAAAAACATGTAGAGTAGACCTAGATGAAAGTTTATATCGCACCTTTCCCTCTTTTAAGATGCCCACCCGATAATGTGTATCACAACAATGTCAAACTGGTACAATTTAAAATCATAATAAAATCACTAAAATGACTCAAATTAAGGTGACCATTCGTCTATAAAAAATGATAAAGGATGTCTGAATCATGAGTATCAACATACACATCCCACTTTTTAGGCCTCCCACCCAACAACACCTACCTAATTTAACATTGACAACAAAATGCAATGAGAATGAAACCAACACAAAAAATTAAATATTCATATCAATAGAAAATCATAATCAATAACCAAAACATATCTTGTTGATTTGATCACAAAACACTGGAAATGATCAACCACTGACCACCGAACCACCACTAGAGCATGAGGACCTTAACTGAACACCGGCCAACAAACCACTGAAAACATAGAAACATATTGAGTTGGACAACAATCACATTTTCGGTGAATAATCATTAATTTTTTTTTTATATTAGATGGATCATTTTCTAATTTTATAAGATATAAATTTAATGAAAAATGATATTTTTCAATAGAATATTGACATAGAAATCATAGAACCTGAAGATGATCTTTTTCATAATAAATTAATAATTAATTTAAATTGGATTGGAAAAAACAATACTTCATCTTAGGATATTTATTTTATGATGTTGTTGATAATATGAAACCTATTTTTCAATTGACCATGTTTCATAGGGAGTAATAAAAGTACATACTCTCTAGTATTGATCCATATGTGGTCCTTTGATCTATGAAAAATACTGATATATTGTTGTGTACCAACATGGTGGATCGATCATCTTGTTTTGTTCATCTTGATCACTTCAAGATCCTTCATGGTTGAGGGAGTTCATTTCCTTCTTGAGAATATGATATAATGAATAATATTGAGTGAATTTGTCCATGCATAATGATTCTTAATTCCTGATTAACCCTAAACAATATACATAGCCATATATTTATAATGTTAGAGTTTAGGATAAAATATTATTTAATTATAGAAAGACACTTAGATAGTTTAATATACCTTATCTGAAATCAAGCCAAAAAATAATAATAAAATTATTATTTAAATGGTGTGCATAAACTGGAGTAATGATAAATATTATTTTATTGTCTTGAAAATTAATATTTACCACCAGACACAATCTTATCCCGATTATCCTCCTCTGCGTGTATAGAATACCTGAATGAATTTTTATTCATAAATAAATATTCTATTCACAATCTAGGGAATTTAAATATTTAATAAATATATAATAATAAAATAATATATATATATTATATATCTTTATAGATGAACAATTGTCTTGTGAATAAATATTTATTTCTTTTATGTGATAATTTAATCCTAAATAAAATTATTCCTCAGCCTACATAATAATATTTATTATTATAATCAAACCCAAGAAGAACATTTCATAGTGATGTAAAAACCTAATAAAACATAGGATAATGAAACAGATATATTACATATCACCCTTCAAAGAGTCTAACCCAAATAAATGAATTCATATTGGTGTAATAACATAGGATAATGATATCAGAATCATTTTCGATATATTGGAATCAAATGTGCACAATATAATGTATGTATTTCTCTTTATGATGAAAAAAAATTAAATTGTTAACAGTTATTAATAAATGAAAAATCACAAGTGTAGGGGTAAAACTAAAAAAATGGGATCATATTAGTACCAAAAAAGACATGATAAATTGATATTTTTTTGGAAATTTTCTTTTAAATTCAATGTTAAAATCCTCTCAATAAATTTTAAAACCAATTTAAAATTCAAATTTTTGTGTCATCATGTGTTTCCAAGGAATGAAGTATAATTGAGCATAATTAGATGGTTTTATTACAATGTTAAAAATCATGGAATAAATTTGGATAATAATTCTATAAAATACTAGTTTTAAATATATACATATTAGTTTTCGATGAATAAATTGAATTTGGATTAAAACATTGAATTTTGAATAGTCAATTTTAAATTTAGATTTGCATTTAGTTAATTATCTTTAATTTATTGTGTTTTAAAAATCAAGGGTTAATTGTGGATTTTAATAAAATTTCATTTGGAATTTCAAATTCCAGAACCTCAAATTCATTTATTAAAATAAAATTCATTAAAATTTAACTGATTTTTAATGAAATTTATTAAAGATTTTATTTATTGTTTATATTATTTGAATTATTAAGATCTCTTAGTGGACCCACTTATCATGTCAAGAGATAACATGGGTAAAAATTTAGAAAAGGTACCATAGTGTCATCCCATCACCCTCAATCTACCATAAACCACCATATATGTAGTCATATAAACTCCCCACTGAAATAGACTACACCTCCATCATCAATCGACCAAAAAATCATTATCTTCCTACCATGTCAACTAACCTCAACCCACCAATCTTGATACAACCTATATTTTAAGATTTTTAGTTTAATTTGAACATTTTAAAATAAGGAACAAACCAATATGGGAAAAATATGCACCCACTTGACATCACCCAAGCTCATCTAGTAAAATATGATACTTCCTAGGCTATGTATGATAAAATAAAAGTAGGATAAGATCATAAAATCAAGTATTAATAAAATATTTATGTTAATGGTGAGTCACATGAATTGTGGATAAATATCACCAACATAGAAATTGATAATATCTAACTAATGGGTGCCATGAATCAAGGAAGACTGAGGTCAAAGGAATGTATTCTAGGCTTTCGATGATGACCAAGTTGGATCGTCATGTCCAATATGAGATCAAATAAGAATTAATATTAATGAAAAATATTGAAAATGATGGATTATTGATTATGATAAACTGTGACTTGGGTTGAAGTTTTCATCAAATATATCTTAGGAGTATCTGCTCAGACCAACCGAGATTGATTGGTTGTGAGATGCCAACTGAGTCATGTCTACACCTTGGTTTATTGAATGAGATGATGGTGAACATTGAACAGATATAACTTGGATTCAATTTGTAGGTGTTTTATTAGATTTAGTTTTATTTTAAGACCAAGAAGAATATGGTAGGGGCCTCTAGGATCTTTGGTGCACCAGCTGTAACGCTAAAGGAGGATGAAAAAAAGATGTTCATGGAAATTACTAAATGTATAGAACCATGTCCAATTTGAGATATTTTCAGGGATTTCCCTTTGTGTTGTACTGATCCATGTATAGTCCATCTTCACCAATGTACATCCTAGTGGAATCAATATAGTAGATCATGATCACAGATTGCAACATCCTAATATCTCTAAACCCTCTCCATGCCACCATCATGATATCACCGCCTCGTACCGATCACACTCAACATCATGCATCCCAATGGGGAGGAAATAGACCAGTTTCAGGATAATTGCTTATTTGTGAAAAAATATTGTGATTATCACCAACAAAAATGAAGAAAAAAACCAAATATCATGAAATAAATTGAGACGTAGGTTTTAATATGGAAAAACCATCACTACTTTTAGACACTCAATAAACATTTCCATCCATATATCTGCATGATATGTATTTATCCCATATCTCACATTTGATCGACTACCCATGTTGGTTTCTTTTTAAGCATGTGAAGGCCTCTAGAATATCATATGTTTTTGGTTCAATATTAAAAAAATTAAGGAAAAAACATATCTCTATTTTTAAACCTATAATCTTACAAATCCACATGCATCGTTTCAAATTTAAGACATTATCATAAATTTTTAAAAACCCTATGATGAACCTAAAAAATCCCCCTTGAATCCCATCAAATAAGGGTAACACATCCAATAAACTCAATTAGAAATAAAAAAAAGTTGGTATCACACAAACCATCACCTTATTCAAAAAATATGACATTTACCTTTTCACCACTTATTGAAACATGATATATCCGCTATAAAATAAATACAACTATTCAAGTACTAACTAAATCTATTTATGTACTACCTTTTTGAAAAATACAAAAAACCAACACTAGGATCCCCCATAATAGTGATTTCCACATAATAAATTTTTCATTTAAAAACTAATTTCTTTATCTTATCAACATCCATCAAGTAATATATAACTATCATCGCATTATTAGGATCTTTTATTTTAATTTCTTTTTCACTAGTGACACTCTGTAAAGAAAATTTTTCGGTGTAAGACCTAAAGCACCTAACCATACATGCTTAATCTTTTTAACATTTTTCATTCTAGTATATTGACTTTGACTCATGTTTGAAGATCTTATATTCCACAAATATGATGAATTATGTTTTGAAACTGCATTTTTCACATCATTCCACACTTTTACATCAGTCATTTCAATTATATCATCCATTATACATCGACCAAATACCATTGATCCTCAAGAAAATTTCAAACATCCATTACCAAATGAACTACTGAATCCATCATTATTGAGAATATAAGAAAAAGAAAAATTATGCTGTATAACTATCACATATCACACATCCTATAGCATCATCATACAGCATGTATTTTTAGTGATATAAATATTACCAACACCAATGAAACCATCATAATATTTATTTTTGGACTTCAATATACCAATGTATCCTTCTCTATATGATGAAAATAATTCAATTTTTGGTGTAATATGTTACTTTTATAGTGAATCAACCACCTATTAGTTGTGTATATCTAACCCTCAAAAATCAACTCCAACTAAAAGTAAATCACAATCACCCTATATAAGACCTATGTTGGTATCCGTAGAATCAGTTACATGTTTATTATTTTCTTCATTAAGATTTTTCAAATCATATTAGTTTCTTGGCACATGACCCTCCTTACCAAAAATGAAACACTTTTCCTTTATTCATATCTTAGACTAAAATTGTTGATTACTATATTCATTAATCATATCTATAGTACCACTATTACCCGAATAAGCACCATTATTGGTCTTTCACTAAGTCTCATTTATTAAAAATGATGAAATCACATCATCCACCTTGATTGTGTCGTTCTTGAATATATTATCATATGAATCATGTAATGTACTCAAAATGAAAAAAATCGGTGTCTTCTTATTCCATTTAATTATTTTTAATGTTACATTTATCATCAATATTGATTTACATATAATGAATCATTGTCATTAGTTTGGTGAACTCATCCAGATGGTTACCTAAATCACCATTCTCTATAATTCACAAATGATACAATAATTTTATGATATAAACAATTTGTGAGAGATTTTGATTTATACCTAATTTCAAGTTTCCCCCAGATCTACTCTGAATCCATTAGATTCATCACCTCCCATAATGTATTGTCACCCAAATACATATGTATTGTGCTTTTCAAAAACTATATCATGACTTTCTAATCAAAAACTCTCATTATATTTAATTTCTAGGATTTTTTCTTCCATACCATCATTTTATTCTCATGAACCAAAATAGTTTTTACTCACTACTACCATATAGTAATATCAATTTATCCATTAAACTGTTTAATGTGGGAAGAAATATCATGGAATGAATCACCCATATCCAATAAAAAAGAAACACATATTAATCCCTCTGATATCATTTTCTAGATAGGAAATGGATATTTTGGGATAATTATTCAGTAGAGACATAATATTGTGAGAAAAGATAATGAATAAAAGATAAAAACAAAATAGTAGGAAGTGAATTTTGAAAAAAGTTAACAAGGAAAAACTCTCTAATGAATATTATTAAAAAACCATGGGTAAACATCAAAATATCCACTATGAATCATTGAGTACAAAATCCAAGTAATACCCAAACCTAAATTACAATTAGATCATAGAAAATCATATGTGAAAAATCACACACCGAATTACCTCATTCACCTATCTAATAATCATAACATAACATTAAATCACCCTTTCATGATCAAAATTAATCACACTACATTGTTGTGTCACCTCAAATAATCAAGTACACAAAACAATTTTAACTACTCACTATTTCCCCACACTCAAAAACCACTCCTTGTAATATATCTGGTCAATAAGAATTTCTATTGTATATAAACTTTTATAAACTTCCCACATTGGTTCTTTTATATAAATGTGAAGTTTTAAATGTTCCATGATTACCTATCCCATTAATTTTCCAATTTTGGGGGTTATAGGTTTTTGGGGGTAGTTTTGGGCATTGTTGGTTGAGGTTGGGGGTATAGCAGAGCGTTTTCATGAAATACATATCATGTAAATGTATTAAATGACATGTAATGGTGGTTCATGACTTGTTTATCTAGGTGTTTCATGAATTTTATGAGGCTAAGGGGTATCATGTGAAAAGGGAACAAGTCATGTAAGTGGGATTCACAACTGTTTATAAATCAGATATTAAATCATTCGAGGCAAAACACTTTTTATTGAAATCAGAAATTATCGAGAAACCTAAGGATTAGAAAATGTGTAACAGTTACATGAAGTGCAGATTGTGGGATCTAGGTTATTTAATAACCCTTATATGTGAATTTTATTCATTTGGATGCTCCCTTCTCTCTTGTTTTGGAATATCCCTAGACACCCTGAGTATTTGTTCAATCCCTCTTCCTTCAGCTTCAATCCTTTGGTTTTGGTGGATTTCAATTGGATATTATTAGTAGGTTCTCCTCTATTTCATGGTTGTTTTCCTTCCAATAATCTTCTATTGATTCTCTATAGTGATGTTTCTTTGGTTTGGACTACGTTTTGGGAAATGTTTTGATGATCCTTTTGTGTGTTATAGGTTGATATATGGTTTCTCATGGTGCGTTTGTGGTTGGTGGGTGTCTCTTATTCACCCTATAGTTAACAATTAGTTGGAAATATTCTATGAGGTAGGGATTCCCCCATTTCTATTTATTGTGTATCATGAGGGAGGGGATTTCTCTTTTTTATCCATGTGTTGTGGTTGTGTAGGCTTAATCAAAGATAAAAAATTGGCTAATTGAAATTTAAGGGGGGGATGGGAATTATTTTCATGATTTTACAGCATTGATACTATTTTGATATTGTGATTATACAGGCTTAATGCCCCGCTTAAAATTTTCGATACTAGGAGATGTTTTTTGCGTTGGATTATAATTGTTGTGATTGTTGTTCCTTTTGTGATTGTTGATATATTAGCTTAAATTAGAAATTTTATAACCCATTATATTTGGATAATTAAATGTTTTCCCTTGGATTATGTCCTGTGTGATAATTCCCCTAGAATAAATTTGAATGTGGTAAAATCACTATTGTGAAATTGTAAAATTGTAAAATTGTTTTTTAGGTGTTGTAATCTTTGTCTATGCTTTTAGGGTGGTGAGTTGGTGGTTTTTTGTTCATTATATTAGGGTGGTGAGAGGGTGGTTTGTTTGGATGTTCTCTTTGTGTGATAAGGTGGCGACTTGTTCGGAGATGCTTTTGGGGTAGCGAGGTGGTGGTTGGTTTGACCGTTCTTTTGGGGAGGTGAGGTGGTAGTTTGTTTTACCCCGATTTTGGGGTGGTGAGTATTGGTCTGATGGGGGTGATGATCTCCTTGTGATATGTGGTTGTGTTGTTATGGATTCTCAGGTAATGATGTAATAAATGATTGTATAAAAATGATTTGGAATGGAATGGGTTGGTTTTTTAATGTATTGGAAATGGTTAATGAACAAATAAATGATGGGTCTTGTGGCTTGTTGTGTAGTGTTATGCATTTAGAGGTGGTAGAAACAATTGGAAATGTTTAGAGTTAATTAGTATATTGTTTTAAACTGATAGGTTGGGTTTGTGTGTGTCTATAAGTGTATACTTTTATATTCTTTTTGATTTATATACTCACCCCATCCATGGCTAGAACTATGTTTCAACACCCACATTGATGCGCAGGGGTTGTTTTTTTTGACATATAGTGAGGAGGACATGTGGATGGGTACCTTCCCTTTATCTCTCTTTGGGTGAGGTGTTTTTTTACCATGATTGTGGTGTGGTGTGTTATATGGAAGATATGGGAGTTCCAATACATAAGATGTTGGGGTGTGTGAGTGGTATACCATCAAGAATGTGGTACGGGGTACCCTTTATCGATGTGAATCATGTTATATTTTATTACATGGAATAGTTTATTTGGTGAATGTTCCTTGGCGAGGTTGGGTTTGGTTATCATACCTATATAGGTTCAATTTTGATATTCAATTATCTCATGTGTACATTAGAATACTTCTTTCAAATGTTCAAGAGAACCATTTGTTTTCCTACTGAAAATAATTATATGCTCACACTATGTATATAAACAATTTTTAGAATTCGAGGAGGATTACATAGACCGTGATGGAAATTAATAGATTATAAATTAGATGGTTGTTGTATAGTTTCATTATCTTAGATTTTGGGTATTTACATTTGGATACTTTTATCTCTATCGGTTTTATATATTTATGCATTGTGGGGTGATTTTGGTTACTTTTTATTTTATTTCATGGAGTTTTTTTGTGGATGATTCATCTTATCTGTTGATCATTCATTATTATAGAGGGTAATGCCTCCAATATCAATATATTTTTATACCCTCAGTTCTAGTATCTATCCCGGGACCTAGTAGAGGTGGGACATAGGTGTCATTGTCTCTTGCCCCTTAGTATATTATCTTTGGAGGGAGGGGGTCATGACCGAGTAGTATCAAAGGTGATGGTTGAGTGATAGGATGGAGTTTGGAGTTAGGAATAGTGAGTATAGAATGAGATGGTATGGAAACAGTTCTAGTTGACTGTGTTGCATGATATAGGATCGGGAGACAAGTTAGGAACAAATATTTTAGGGGGCCCCATGATCCAGTGCATGGACTATGCTCTTATTGAACCACCAAATACGGTGGATCAGTTTGCAGGGTAGATACAAAAGATAAGTAAATTAGTCATCATTACTTGTGTTCTTGTTTGAATTTAGTTTTTTATTGATGTTTAAAATGAATAAAATGAATTAAAATTAATCTAAATGAAATTCCATACTACTAGGATTAGGATTTAATTCTTTATAGCTATGAATCTAATTCTTTTTTCGTGTGTGGCTTATGAAATTGAGGTTCAATAGACTGATTAATTTGATCGTCATAGGTATGATCCAACAGAGGAGGATAAGTCTTGGTTGAGGGAATGGTGCACTTTTCAATAGTAGGATTTGGTAGAAGTACAAGGGAATTGTTTCAGATTTAGAGATAGAGATTTGGATTGAAGAGATCGCGATCACTTTCAATTTGATTCAGGACCTGATGGGATATTGGGTACCTTTGGTTTTAAGACATATGTGGGGATTTGTGCATAAGTGGTGGATACTATGTCTGGGATAGAGTAAGGATGAATTCATTTAATAAGATGACTTTTAGAAAGAGTTCTGGATAGAGTTTCATTCATTGACTATGAAGGTGGTGAATATTCTTGAGATTATTTCTCTTCACGATGGTAGTATGTCAGTGAAAGAGTTGGGAATCAAGTTCATGGACCTTCTATGTTTTACCCAATATCTTTTCCAAAATGAGAAGTCTCATGTGATATTTCTATAGGTGGCACCATATCCTTCTATTTAGTATGAATTTACTCATTTTATATTTCTAACATATCTAGAGGATCAAAATAAGGTAGAGGTGATCATGTGGATTCACTCATGAGGAGGTTTTCAGTGAAAAGGGAACCAGCAGGGTTCATTGAAGAGTAAAGTTATCAGTAGAAGGTATCAGGATCTGGGACCATTGAGATTTTGACTAGTAGGGAGTCTACCTACGAAACTTCCCTTGCAACATTTTTGGAGCTACTGGATTCTATGCTCTTCCTCAGGGATTTGTGTTGGGATCAATTTTATTTTTTTTGGTTTTATTTATTCTCAATAGATAATATTTGTTTGGAGTTTAGAAAATTTGGAGTTTTGGTTTCTAGACACACCCTATCAGACATACCAGGGAGATGCCTTGGATGTAGAAAATAGTATGTAAAATCTTAAGTAAACAGGGTTTTGGAAACAGAACTGTAGACCTAGATGATCAGATATAGTTTTATGTCTGAGTGAATCTAATGATTCTCTTCAAATCATGGAGTTCTCATAAATCATGAGAGTTATCATGATAAAATATTTTAAATAATTTAGGATGTTGAAAATGATGTTTTAGAGCATGAAAAAGATGATAAGATGAACATATTGGTTTTTTGTCAGACCAATAAGGCATAGAAAATAGGTCATCATATGATTATAGACACCAAACCTTCGATTTGATTCTATTTTAGAATTATATAAGGATCTAGAAATAGAGAATGAGTTAAATCATAGTTATGTGAAATATAGGGGATGTTTATCTTTCTGAACTTAGATATTTTGCAATTGTACTGGTTAACTGATCCATTAGACATTTTTATTCATTATAAAATAAGATCAATTAGATCCATCATTCATATAAGAGGATCAAAAGTAAATAAGTTGTTGTAAACATTGGTACATCAGTTACGGTATTCCATCGATCAATCATAATTAATTCTGACACCAATTAATTTTTTAAATTATTGGTATCTTTTAATCATAAGATATAGAGATTTATCAAAGGTATAATTGATTATTTATCTATTCTATATTCATAACATAAATAATATTTTGAGAAAAAACCACTGATGTGAATATAAGATTCATCTATCAGTATAAATTATATGTTGATCTATATGATATGAAGTAGGCACCTGATAATCAAATAGATTTTGAAACCGATAAAAAATTGTGTGTATAACATTTTATGGATCAATGTTGATGACAATGATTCATCTAACTTAGAAAAAACTGAGGGCAAGTTTTAATTTTAGTAATACAAATCATAAAATTAGTATGAGAAAAATTATGATGCCTTCTATCATAATGAGGAATCTAAAGAAAATGTGAGAAGTATTAGAGATTCTCTAGATTAATTAAAGGTGACTTAATTCTAAAGAAGGAAAAACAATTGATATTTTTTATTGTTTTATATTGTACAGATCATCAAAGTAGGAAATAATTTGTTTGTTTATTTCTTCAAGTGAGTTAAGAGAAAATTAATTGAGTATGTTTCAATTGAATTAATAGGGAAAGGATGTAGAGTTTCAAAGTGGTGAAGATAATTTCCATTAGATGATCTTTCCATAAGAAAGCCCATTAAATGTAGTTTTTGTAAGAAATTCGATCAGACTGACACTAAGGTAGAAACATCAATTAGAATCACCAAAAAATAATCAGACATAGTAAATAATAATAATTTTTTTTTAAAAAATATGAATGTTTGATAAGATTAATGAAGTTACCAAAAGTATTGAGAATAGTTTAAGATGTCAATGATGAAGCTAAAATTAGCATGAAATATAGAAATGTGTGAATATCATTGATTGGGAAGAATAATTGGTTTCCCACATTTTCTATTATGGGATGCCAATAAAACGAGTTCATAGTAAATTTTTACTTTCTATTGTTCATAAATGATGAGAGATGAAACCCTAATACATTAGTGATCGGTATTGAGGTTTCAACTGAGTCTTATTTCTGGTTGAATTTATGGAAGATCCATCAGAGAAAGATCCATTGGATGGTTTTTCATCAGTGCAGGTTCATCAAAGAGATACCATCAGAGAAAAATCATGTAGAGAGAGGTCCATCAGATGATGTTCCCTCAGAAAAATAAGAAGTTTGTTACTGATTAAGATTCTACTCAATTAAAGTAAAAAGTGCAGAAGGAGAATTGGATAGGGCCCAATCGAATGAATCCCATCAGTTTATGGTTGATCAGACAGACTTTTGATGAATTTTACATATTTAAGGTTCGATTAGGATTACTTATTTTGGAAGTGAATAAAATTTTTTTATGGCTCATAAAAGAATAAGAAGGTGAATCTTATAACTATATATCCTTACAAGTTATTAAAAAGTATTTTTGTTATCTAGGGAGTATAATCAGCTTTGGGAAAGTTGATACAAAAAGGATAGTTGTGGGGTATGACCAACTAATGTATATAATATACTAATATTATTTTAGAATTGATTGTTCCATGTACCTTTTTATTCTAGAAATAATATATTAAACAAATCTCTGTTGGTGGAACTATCCAACCTAGAAAGGAGTAGGTATTTGTACCAACCCTTGTAAATTTCATGTGTTTCCTTCACTTTACATTTTTTTAAAGAAAGTTAAGGTTGATAAGTTATATTGGGGTGGATCATAACTATAATTAGATTTATAGGTTAATAATGGTTTCTAAAATAGTTAATAAACTTTATTATAAAAATAACAAGGTACCATTGATTCACCCCCCAATGGTCTCGATCCTACCTAGTAAAGAAAATTGGTTTCATATCTAATTCCTAGTAAAAGATCCATATTTTACATTGGAGAATTTAAATTTAGTGAACAATAGGGGTGTAACTATTTTTTATATAAAGAAATATCATAGTTGGAAGAATAATATATTTTCACATCTTATTTATGTTGGCCTTGATGTTAGATTTACAGCAATATTCAGATTTCCTCCCATCAAGGAAGTTGTTATGGTAGTTGCCGATGGGAGGAGTTCAGAGGATGATGGAAAATATAGGATTGATTTGTGGATAAATATTATTGATAATGTTTATGAAAAGATTATGGGGTTTAAAATAGATTAAAAAATGTAGTATAAGTTGGAAGTATTTATGAATGAAATGATAATGTTAAGGAAGCCATGATAAAAATTTGGAGATATAGATTTGAGGATATTAAAATGGATCATGATGAAAGTATTAATGGTTACTTTACTTGATTAAATGTGATTATAAGTAACATCAGGGGTTTTGGGGAGAATCTAGAAGATTCTAAAATTGTTAATAAAATAATGATAAAATTTCCAGACACATTTTATGCCAAATTTTTAGATTTAGAAGATAATGAAGATTTATCCTTGTATAAACATCAGAATATTCTTTTGGAATATGAAATGAGAAAGGCCATTTCTTTTAAGAAATGGTTTGACAATGAAATGGCCTTAAAATGTTTATTAAAAGGGAAAAATAAATATAGATATGTTGAAGAATAATAAATTTATTATATGGCATAGAAAGAATATAAATATTTCAATACAATTGGTGTCCCCCTTTCTAATAAATAAAATTAGTGTAAATGGAATGGTAAAACTATGAAAAGATAGAATTACGAAGGGAAAGGAAATTTTAAGAGAAATTGTTCAATGAATAAAGCTGAAGAGTATGATTCCGAATAATTTGATAAGAAATATTGGAAAAAAGTAGAAGAAACATAAGGAAAGAGTTCCTTATGACAAGAAGAAGAAAAGAAATCTGATCGGAGGAAAGAAAGATGATTTCTCATCCAATGATTAATCTGGTCAAAAATTAACATTATTACTAAAATAAGAAATATAATTAATTCTTCAAACAATGACGAGTATGGTAAATATATTACAAAATATTAGTGGATTCTTAACAAAATGGAAAAACTATTGAGAAGAACACTTAACTCAAGAATGAAAAAATAATGTTGAAGAATGATGTTGAAACCCTAACATTTGAGAACAGTGATCAAATGAAGAAATAAGGGGAAAAATCAATTTGATCAAAACATATAAAATGAATATTAGTGAGCTTGAAATAAAATTGAAAATTTATGAAGACAAATTAGCTGGTAATAATAACCACAACATGAAAGAATCTACACTTGTGGATGAAAATAAGAAGAACAAGTTGAAGATAGCTGAATATGACAAAATTATATATATAATGAAATTTATTCTATACAAGAAAGAAGAGGAGTTATTATAAAAACAACAAATGATTCAAACAATGCAATGTGATATAATGAATATTAGATAAAACATCATCAAGTCATTTGATATTAAATTTGAAACTTCTAAAGATAGTAAAAATAAGGTTTTATAGAAGTAGATTTGTGAGAACAAAAATTCAGAAATTAAGAGATGAAATCTTTAGATAAGTATCTCCCAAAGAAAATTTTTCCATGCTTTATGAAGAAATAAAAATAAAAACGTTTTTAGAAATTTTACAATTAGTCCAAAAAATAAATAGTCATAGGTCAATGTTGGTGTTGTTTAGTTTTTAGACATATATCCAATTCATTTTGATATAACATGTCTCTAGAAAAAAATATCTTTGAATTAATAATGAGATATGATGAGAAAATAAGATCGAATGTTCATAAAAAATATGTCGAATCAAAAAAGATAACATAGAAGATGAATAAAGTTGAGTATGTAAATAAATATAAGAAGATGAAGAAAGATATATATGTTACAAAAGTTGATAAAATCTAATGTACTGAGTCCAAAAAGTATGAATTTTTTGTTATTTGGATAGAATAAGTTGACATTGTTAGAAATTTAGAAGAATCACTAAAAATAGCTGGATAAAAGAGAATGAAAAATTTTATGGAAGTTTTCAGAAAAGTTTTCAAAATTATATCAAAAAATTTTTATTTTATGATTCATACAATATTAAGGATATATGTGAAATATGGTAATGTTTCCAAAATTATTATAACTATTTTTACAAAACAATAGGAAGGCATGATTAAGATTTTACAAACTCATTCTGAGAAAATTTATGAATCACTCTACCATAATGAGTAAGAAATTAAAAATGTGATAAACTTTTGAGTTTATATAGAGTGATTGAAGGTGACTAAAGTTTAAAGGAAAAAAATTGATTTTTTTAAAGTTTCAGCTTGTAAAGATTATCTAAGTAGGAAATCATTTTTATGTTTATTTCATCAAGTGAGTAAAGAGAAAAAATGGGTATATTTCAATTCATTTAATATAAAAGGATATATACTTTTGATATGGTAAAGATATGTTCCATACTATTATCTTTCCATAATAAATTAAATCAAAATCATTTTTGTATGAAATTCCATCAAACTGACAGTAAGGAAAAAATATCAATCGGAGTCACACAAAAAAGAATGATCAGACTCAAAAAACCAAACTGATTTTTTAAATATTAATGTTTGATAAGATTCAATAACAGTCAATATGTTCCTATAAGTACTGAGAATATTTGAAGATGTCAATGATAAATCTCAAATGAATATGAAATTTAGTGATATGTGAATTTTTTTGATCGGGAAGAAAAATTGGGTTTAACACCTTTTCTATTCTGGGATTCTTATAAAATGAGTGTATAATTCATTTTTACTTGAAACTATTCATTTATGTTCAGATATAATGCCCTGATACTTTTTTGATGGTTATTTAGGTGTAAATAGAGTCTTGTTTTAGGTTAAATTTAAAGAAGATCCATCAGAGAAAGCTCTATCGGACGATGTTTAATCGATGTTAGTTCATTGAAGCGGGCCCATAAAAGTGACATCCATCAAAGAGAGGTCCATTAGATGAAGTTAAATTGTAAGAAGAGGTGGTGAGATGGTAATTGGGTTTCTACTAAATTAAAGAAGAATGATCAAATGAAAAATCATACGGAGGCTAATCCGACAAAGACCATCAGACAAATGGTATCGAACGATGGATGATTGGACTGAATTTTTTTGAACTGTATACAAGTAAAGTTTGATTCATACAACATTTATAGGAAGTGAATAACTTTATTAATTACATAATAAAAGGATTATAAGGTGAATCTTGTAACTATAGATCCTTACCAGTTACTGACATGGATTCTTGTTGTCTAGGGTGAATAATCATCTATGGGAGAGTGAATACGAAATGGATAGTTTGTGGGTATAACAAAATAAAGAAGATAATTTTCTACTAGGATTCTATAATTGTTTGTTTTTTGTGCCTTTGTATTCTAGAAATAATATAGTAAAATAATCCATGATTGTGGGACTATCCAATATGGAAAGGAGTATTTATTTGTACCAAACCATGTAAATTTCACGTGCTTCCTTCTTTTTACATTTGTTGCATACGAAAGACAATTTTTAGAAGTTACATTTTATTTGATAATAACTCTAACTAGTTTTAGAGGATAATAATCATTTCTAAATTATTTAATAATATTTCTTATAAAAATAAAATCGTACCAATGATTCACCCCCCAATGGTATTAATCATACTAAGTGAAAACACTTTATGCCAGTATTTTTTGGTTGTGCGATTCCTGGACATCAACAGAACCAATTCCTAGTGGTTCCCTAATATTAGTTTCGTGGTGGTGGATAAGATCAACACCATATTAAGCAACAGTTTCTTGTGAGACCATCTCAGTAGTAAGGGAAGCAGGATTATGCTCTACCGAGGGGAGATAGAGTAGGTAGAGGCTGACAGTAGGATATTCCATGTGACCAAGGACTTTGAAAATAGCGTGGTCAGGGAGGTGTTCATCAGTATAGAGGTAGAGTAGCTGGGAATGGTCATTTTCACGTAGTGGAAGCCGCAGTGCTATAGGGGATATAGATATTAAGAGTTATGATTTGTTTATTTAGTATGTTAGTTTGTGCCTTGTTTGATTTTGGAGCTTCACAATCCTTTTCTTCACATGATATTTCCCATTTATGGGAATATATGTAGATAGTTTTATCATTCACCTAGGGTTTACTACACCAATCTAAGGCTAGAATAGCTTGTTTGATGTCTGTCGAGGGTGTAAATTTATGATAGGGCCACATTAGTCCTTTGTGGGTCTATTATTTTGATAGAAGTATCCCTAATATGTCATCATTAGTATCTTAAGGTTGTATTACATGTGTTCTATTATCAAATTATTTCAAAGAAGAATCATTTTCTCAAATGTAGATGGCAATCATATAGTTTTCATTTCTAAGAAGGCTTGTATATGGAATCAGAAAATACTAGGATGGTATAGGTTCCCAAGGATTTTGTGGATTTTATATATGTTTTTATGATAAGTCTATGATGCGACCGTCTTGATATGATGTTGAGTTTGTGACAGAATTTTATTCTAGTGCTTCTCCAGGTTTTATATCTCCTTATCAGATGGAACCTTCTATGTTGTGGGAGTTGAGGATTTAGATAGATTATTTGATGTAGAAGGGTTTTATCCTACCATGTGTGTCATCATGGGGTGATCAAGTGTTGTTCACCACCAAGGTAGATAGTAGTGCACAGTTTTTTATAGATTACTAGTGGTTGAATCAGGTGACGGTTACGAACCACTACCCTCTTCCAAGGATAGAAAATATTTTCAACCACCTGAGAGGGGAAATTTGGTTTTCTAATATCGATCTTCAGTATGGAGATCACTAATTGAGAGGGAGGGAGAGAGATATTCTGAAGACAACCTTCAGATATAGGTATGGGAACTTTGAGTTTTTAGTTATACCATACAGTGTTATGAATGAACCATTTATGTTCATGGGGATTATGAACTTAGTGTTTTTTGAGTTCTTAGGCCGGTTCATTATTTTATTCATTGATGATATATTGGTCTAATCAAAGTCGAAGGAGTAGAATGTAGATAATTTCATATTTATCTTATAGGTTCTTTAATGCCCCCATCTATATGTAATGTTTACCAAGTGTAAATTCTAGACATGAGAGGTGCATTTCCTTGAGCATGTGATGTCTCACTAGGGTGTGGAAGTGGACCTGTTGAAGGTTAAGGAATTTCTTTCTTGGGAAATACCCATGAAAATTAAGGACGTTTGTAGTTTCATTGATTTATTTGGTTATTAGCAGAGGGTTGTACCTGAATTCTCTTGAGGTGCATCTTCATTGATAGGATCAACCAAGAAGGACCAAGATTTTACATGGAATGATAAGTATCAGGAAACATTTAGTTACTTAATGTGGAAGTTAGTTAGTGCTCCTATGCATCATTTTCATGAGTAGGAGAAGACTTTTTAGGTTTTTTTGTGACACTTCTTGTTTGGATTTGAGATACATGTTGATCCATTAGAGGTTATTGATCTATTACGGGTCTAGGTAGTTATTTACCAATGAGTGTAACCATTCCACCCATGATATAGAGTTAGTAGTTGTGTTATTTTCACTATATTTTTTTATGGAATTACCTCATTGGAGAGTGCTTTGTGGTCACCATGGATCATGAGATATTGAGGTATATTGTTCTTGGTGTGATCTGAATTTGAGGTAGTATAAGTGAATAGAGTCCCTTCGAGATTATGATTATGAATTCTCTTACACATTTGGAAAAGGTAATGTAGTGGCTAACACTTTGATAAGAAATTTGGGGAAGAATTTGTTTTAAAGAATGTCGATTCATAGAGATAAATAGAGGAGTGAGCATCCTTGAACAAATATTCAAGGGTGGATTTTGGTAGAGGCAATTTGTTTTATATGATTTTGTAGTCTTCTATGATGTAGTTGGTAGACTTGTCGCAATGGGGAGACTTATAGGTATAGGTGATGAATGATCATGATGTTTATGGTGATGCTTTATAGGTATGGTCGGAGGATGGTCAGAACTGCGTGTTGTTTCGTGGCAGGTTGTTTGTTCTAGAAGTGATTCATGAGGGATTACTTTTTGAATTTAATATCTCACCTTTGGGGGTACACCCAGTATTTTCCAAGATGTACTATGGTTTCAGGTTTCACTATTTGTAGTCTGGGACGAAATTGGAAGTGGCATTGTTTGTGGAAAATTGCTTGGTTTTATAACAGGTAAGGGATCAGTATAATGTTCTTGGTAGTTTTTTGTAGCCCTTTGATGTTACTTAGTGGATGTAGGATTAAATATCAATGGATTTTGTCCCAGGGATACCCTATGCTTAGAGATGTTGTGATTATATCTAGGTGATCATTGTTCAATTGATTAAATCAACCCACTTCTTAGAGATCAAAGAATCCATCATAGTGGGTGCATTAAACATGAGGTATGTAAATGATGTGGTGTGGTTTCATGTGTTTATGAAGCCTATTTCCTCAAATTATGATTCATTTTTTACCTCATGAATCTTTATGGGATTACAATATTCTTTTGGAACCATGTTAGGCCTCATAACATCTTTACACCACTATATAGATGGGAAGATGGAGAAGACTATCTAGAAATTGATGGATATGTTGCAGACATGTATCATTCACTTTGGTGGATCTTGGATGTGATACATTAACTAGATTTATTTTTTATATAATAATATCTATCACTCTTCCATTGGAATTGTTTCATTTGAGGATTTTTATGAGAGACTGTTTTGTTCTCCATTGTGATGGGTGGATCCTTGGGTGGAATTTTTTATTCGTCTTTATGTAGTGAGGAGCACAACAGAGAAGGTTTAGATTTTTCATGAGAGGAAGAAAGAAAAATAGCTTCAAAATAAGTCTTATGCCAATCAGAGGATGAGACCGTTATAGTTTGATGTATTCAACCACATGTTCTTTTTGGTTTCCCCAATGATGTGGGAAGCATAGGTTTAGTAGGGGGTATTCATTCTCCCAAGTTGGTTTGGACCTTTTATATGATGGGGTGAGTTGGTGAGGTGGATTATCAGTTGGAATTTCCACCATGTTTGGAGAGGATCCATGGAGTCTTCTACATCTATACACTACATTAGTATCCACATAATGACTCACAGGTCATTGACTTGAAAGAGTTGGATATCAAGGATGTAGAATCATTTGTGGAGGGAAAAGAACAGATCCAGGATCACTAATAGAATGAATTTCATGGACAAATCATTTCATTGATTTGTGTCTTGTGAAGGCATGATATCCTAGAGGGGAGTACTTCGGAAAATGATATGTAAATGTGTTCCTAGTACCCAGAGTAATTTTTGATATTATTGTTTCCTAGTTGGATTATCATGTGATATTTTGATCTTGTTTTATGTGATGAGTTGTTTTTTATTTGTTTTTGATGTATCATGTGTGATAAATTTATATTATATTATAAGTGGCGGACCTGATTCTTAATCCAGATTCATTAGATTTGATGTTACTAAACCCATGTGGGAAAGTTAGATCTACCTAGAGCAGAATATATCTTGACATGGAGGATGGAATACCATTATTTGTGTGTTTAGGATGGTGTGAATAATTGGTTATGATGGTTTTTAATTTGGGATGTGTGAATTTTGATGGGGATGTATGGTGATGGGGTTGTAAAATATGTCCTATGGAAATTTGGTTTGGCATGTTTGGCTCGTTGTAGCATTTGAGGTATGATAAGAACCTTGAGAGGTGTCTCATGGGGTGTTTGTTCAGACCACTATCCCTCTCGGATTCATTATTGAATATTTAGGGTGATAATAATTTTATAGGTATATGATGTAATAGTATGTTCCTTCCTAGCCAGTTACATTTCTAGTTTTGGTGGTTGCAGGAATTCGTGGGAAGTTTCAGGAGTTTTTTGTGGATGCTAGAGGTGGATTAGAGCTGTTATAGGAAATGAAAGCCATGTAAATATATTTCATGATATGTAATGGTCAATCATGACTTGTGTAGCTAGGTGTCTGAGGAATTGCATGCAGCTAAGGGTTGTCCAATGAAAAGGGTACACTTTATGTAAGTGGGGTTCACGATATGTAATAAATCAGTTGTTAAAACCTTTGAGGTGACTTTTTTTCAACTAAAGTCGAATGATTTGGGACACCATAGGATTACACGCCATGTAACGGTCACACGTCATGGAACCAGTGGGATCTAAGATATTTCATAACTCTTAAAACTGAATTTTATTTAATTTGGATGAATCCCTTTTCTATCATTTTGGTAGAGCCCTAGGTGTCCTAAGGAGTTATTCAATCCCACATCCTTCTTTTTCAATCCTTTGGTTTTGAAAAATAACATTAATCAATTTCTTCTAGGTTCTCCTCCTTTTCATGGTTGGTTTTCTTTTTTAATTCTTCTAGAGATTTGTTGCAGTTACATTTTTTTGGTTTGGGGTGTGTTTTGGACAATATTACTATGATCCTTTTCAATGATATAGGTTGATCCATGGTTTCTCGTGGTTCAGTTGTGGTTGGGGGTGTTTCTTCATCACCCGACAATGCATAACGAGTTATAAATCTTATTTAAGGTATGAAATCCCTCTTTTCATTTTATTGTGCATCATGTAGGAGGGTTTTATCTCCTGTTTATACATGGGTTGTGTTTATTTTGGATTAATCAATGATAAATAATTGGCTAATAGAAATTAGAGGGGGGAAAGGAGATGATTCACATGATTTTATATCATTGATATTATTGTGATATTTTGATTATACAGGAATGATGCCCCACAAAAAATTATGGTCATTGGGGAATTTTTTGTGCTAGATAATATTTGTTGTGACTGTTATGCTTCTTATGATTGTTTTAATATCACCCTAAAATGTAAATTATTTAACTACCTATATTTGGTTAATGAAATTGTATCCCTGGGATTATGGATTGTGTGATAACTCCCCAAAAATAAAGTTGAATGTAGTAAAATACCCTTTGTAAATTTGTAAAATGGCATTTAATGTGTTGTGATGTGTGGCCATTATTTTTGTTGGCGGGTGATAGTTGTTTGGTCATGCTTTTAGGGTTGCGAGGGGGTGTTTTTTTTCTTTTTCGGTGGTGAGGTGGTGGTTTGTTTGGTTCTTCTTTTGAGGGGGAGATGTGGTGGTTTTTTTGGGTGTTGAGGTGATGGTGTGATGGGGATGTTGAGATTCTTGTGATATGTGGTTTATTGTGATGGATAGATATGTAGTGATGGAATAAATAATTATTTAATAATGATTTTATATGTAATGTGTTGGATTGGTTAATGGTTTGTAAATAGTTAATGAAGAAATAAATTAGGGGGCTTGTGTATTATTGTGTGGTATTATGCATTTAGAGGAGGTATAAAAGAGGTGATGTTTTGAGTTGATTTATGTTTGGTTTTGAACCCATAGGTTGGGGTTGTGTGGGGATATATGTATATAATTTTATATTCCTTGGGATTTCTACATGCACCTCACCCATGTTAGGCACTATGTGTTGACAACCACATAGTCAAGCAAGGGGTGTTTTCCTGATATTTTGTGAGGAGGAAAGATGGTTGGGTTCCCACTCTTTCCCACTATCACTTACAAAAGTGGTAGGTATTTTATAGTTTGTGATGGATGGATGTATTTTAGTAAATTATATGGTGTTTATGATATCCTAGGTGTCTTTGGGTGAGATGTGATTACCTGTGTGTTTTTAGGTGGAATGTGATATGACCATTCTTGTGGGGTGGCTTACGGCGGGGGTCGTGCATGTAAATAGAAGGTAATAAGGTTTGTTTCCATCATGTCCATTATACCCTACTACTTTTATTATGGTTTTGAATGTGTTGCGGCCTAGGTGTTATTGGGTGTGATGTGATGTGGTCACGCTTGTGGGAGGTAATCCTCAGTGTCTTCAGGTGAGGTGTGTTGGGATCATACTTTTGGGGTGGGGTGGTATACAAAAGAGATGGGAGCACTAGGACGTATGATGTTGGTGTGTGAGAGAAACATACCAATGGAAATGTGGTGTGGGGTACCATTTATTAAGGTTACTCCTATAATATTATATTACTTGACATTCATTATTTGGTGAGTGTTCCTTTGTGAGGTTGGGTTTGCTTAGTATGTTTGTATAGGTGTTTTTTGTTTCTATTACTTTCTCACATGTGAATTAGTATTCTTCTTTCTCATATTCATGAGATACATCGGTTTCCCTACTGAGTATACTTGTATTCTCACCCTACGTATATAAACTATTTTTAGGAATCTATGAGGATTACATGGACAGTTCTGGACATTACAATGCCAAAACATATATAGTTGATTTGTCATTGCTTTAGGTTTTCATTTGGGTATTTACTTTTAGAGACCATTATCTATATGCGTTTTATTTAGACATGCATTGTGGGATGGTTTATGTTTATTTATATTTTACGTCATGGAGTTTTTGAGGATTATTCATATTATCTCGCAATCCTACAATATTATATAGTGTAATGCCTCCCCTTTCATGAAATTTTCATACCCTCAGTGCTAGTTGCCAACATGAGGCCTACAAGAGGGGGGACATGGGGGTCATTATCTCTCTGCCCTCATTACGGTATCTTTATAGGGAGGTGTCATGAAAAATGACTCATGAATCTCTCATGTGTTCCATTAAAATTTAATACAAATAAGGATAATACTTTTCAATATTTTCAATCTTATAAGCTTATAAATCCACGAGATTCATTTCAAATGTAAAATTTTATATTTAAATTTGAAAAACCTTTGGTTGATCCTCAACACACACTTTCAGCCCTCTCTATAATAAGACCTATTTTTGGCCAGTCCAACCAGAATTAAATCCGAGAAATAAAATTAGGCCCAAAATTGAGGATCGGATGGACTAAACCCAAATCACACTATTCCTAAAATCCATCCCACCTAGAACATGAGATCTAAATTAGCTATAAAAAGGTGTCACCAATGTTTTTCCTTATACATAAAGGTAAAATATGAGTGCAAGTGGATACATAAATGTGGTTCTCTATTTGCATCAATGTCAAACTAAAAATTATGAAGTTCTGTAAATGTAAAATTGGACTTAAACTGGTTATATAAAATTATTGTTAGTAGTACATTGGCTATATAAATGTGGATTTAGATATGAAGTCCCTATATTGTTGTAATATGTAAAATGAGGAGTTGTGTAAAGAAGAAAAAGGATTTATATTACTAGATAATGGACATCTATGATTTTTTAAATCTTCTTTGAGGTAATGAGAGAGTTGTGAAGGCTTTTTATAGGTATTATGAATTTTGTCACTCCATGAAAAGGTGTTAAAGTAATGTGTAAGGGTACATTTTTATTTGAACTACATAAATAAGTTATTAAATGAAATATGTTAATGTCAAAGGAAAATTGTTGAGATGCATAAACATGAGTTATGTGGATACATACGATTGGCTTTGAACATGCATTTGATCCATACGTGTTCATGTGTTCGATCATATTAATTTGATATAGAGTTATTCATATGGTCGATTATTGAGGTGTTCATATAGTCGATCTAGGTTAAGACATGTGTTCGATCCATTTCAACATTTTATCTACTGGGTGATTAACTGAGTTAATTTTTTTTAATATAATGATTATGATGTTAGGTATGATGTTCTCAGATGAAAAATAAATATCTCAATGCTTATCATGATACATATATGTTTTTTAATAAGGGAGTAAGACACAACAAAAATTATATATATTAATTTAAAATTCATGTGATTATCAAGGACATAGAAAAAAATATGTCTCCATGACATAGTGATTTTTCTATGGTTGTTTTGGTGAACATTTTTGAGATATGGTCCTCCTGGGAGAAATGATGAGCTAAGAAATGTCTTATGTTATCCCATGGTATTGCATGGATTCATGAAAAGGTGGAGTGGTTTTAATTTTATTTATATGAGGTTCATGTTTAAGAGATAATGGATCCATGGTTATTCAAAAACAATGTATAATAATTCATCAAGTCTTCAAGGAATTAAAAAATAGATTTAAATGAAAACATAACTGATCCACTTAGATAATTGATTGATCAATAAGAAATAAATCCTACCCATATTTCATTTAATATTAAATGTGAAATAGTTGTATATAATAAATTATAATAATATTCATTATATTATTTTGAACATATTTTTTTTGGTATTGATGAAGATGATATTTAGAATATTGAGACCTAACATACATTGTGTGAGAGATTTGTGAGATACTGATACATCACAGTATCAAGGTAAGAGAAGGAGTTTAAACAAAGATCCATTGTTCTATTTTTTCACCCAAGTATTAAATAAAATTGATAATAAACAGATCACCCAATATTAAGTAGAAGTTTTGACACCAACAGAACTGTTTCATGTAGCTATTGATTATTATGAAGAATAAGTATATGTGAAAGATTATTAATTTATATTTCTCATGTTGGGAGATATATTTCACTAGTTTCATAGAATAATACAAAAGTATAAAAAGATAAATCTATGAGTGGATTAAAACATAAGAAGAAGATTGTGACTTGGGTGTCTAACCAGTTATTGGAGTCTTGTAATTGGAGTGTCTAACTAATCACTATAGAATTATAATTTGGGTGTCTAAATAGTTGTTGAAGAATATAAATTGGGGTGTCTAACTAATTTTATCTAATAGTTATATGAAGGAGTGTATTTTTTGTCAAACCTTGTAAATATCATATGTTTTGATTTTTCATATTAACATTTCAAATTAGTTGTGGATGTGTGATATTATTGGGATGATCGGCAACATTAATAGGTTTAATTTGGAAGAAGATTAATTTTTAAAATGAATATACTGATTCACCCCCACCCCCTTTCAATGGTCATACAAAATAGAGAACATGAAATAACTTACAAAAAATCATGTTCTTTAAATGAATATTTAGGAAAAAGTAAAATTGGGTATGTATGGGTTATAATGGGAAATAATTGAAAAGGTGACTGGATTGAATGTTTTTGAGGCACCTAGGAAATTTCCATCATATACAGAGACTAATAAAGTAATAAATTTAAAAGAGGGGGTGGATATAGTTAACACAAAACATTATAAATAGGCTTATTTCATGAATATAGATATGGAAAAAATGTTTACAATATTTTTCAATAGGCTTTCATTGGACAGAGAACCATCCCATAATCTAGACCAATAATTTCACTAAATAATAAATACAGAGGGGGATGTGAATTTATTACTAGTAATTAAATACGATTGTGGTGTTGGAAACATTCCTAATTCTAGTAATATAAGAGTTGATTGATGTTCTAAATATAGGGGAATACTTAAAAAATGTAGATTTCTAATCATATTTCCACAAGGTAGAGATGAACGAAAAATATATTTCGAATAGTGCATTTAGAAACCATAAATGTAATTCAAAATACCTTTTTACCCAATTAAGTTTAATGACTTCACCTATGACATTCCATACTACATTGAATTAACTATTTTGGGATTTGAAATGGAAGAGTGTTTTGGGGTTATTTAATGATATACTGGTATCTAGTATGGGTTGGAATGAACACATATAAAATGTATGAAAAGATCTAAAAATTATGAAATATAATGTACTATTTGAAAATATGAATAATTATTCTTCCATAATGAGGATTATAGAGTATTTAAGGAATATAATTTTGAGGTGAATGAGTTGTGGGGGATCCCGTAAAAAATAATGGTTGTTAAATTATGGTATGAGGAGAGGGATGTGATGGAAGTGAGGGGTTTTAGTTATAAATGGATACATTAAAATTTTATCAAGGATTATAGAAATATTGGAAGACAAGTCCTTATCTCGAAAAATAATTATGGTTTTAAATATACACATTAAATTCAAGAATAATTTGAAACTCTTAAGAAAAACATGACCACACACAAGTTTTATGCATGTTAGATTTTTCTTTGGGGTTTTTAGTGAATTGTGATGACTTCTATTCAGGATTTGGAGCTAGATTAATATATGAAGGGATTATTATTGCATATTTTAGTAAGGAATTATCTTAAACCAACATGGAAAAATCTGTATGTGAAAAAATTTAATATATTTAGTTCTAGAAATCAAACACTAAAAACAATATTTTATGGGAAGGTAGGTTGTGGTATAAATAGATTATTAGATCCTTATGAATTTAATTATACAATGTGTGGTTTTAATTTATCATTATTATTGGTATGATAAGATGCTAGGATATGATTTTATAGTGATTTAAATGTCGGGGAAATTGAATAGTGTTGTTTATATTCTCTCGAGGGTCGCACATGGAGGGAATTATATATACTTAGAAATTTTAGAACCTAATTGGGAGGTTATTTTTTTCTATAATAACTAAGTGGTATTTCCAAAAGGATCAAATTTAATTCCAAAGATATTACAAAATTTATTAGACTATTGTAGCCTAATCCTTTACTAAAGTTGGTGCAACTTTTGTTGTCCCATGTTGCACACCAAGCCACAACTCTGACTAGTCATTGTAAAAATGTTCGATCACTATAGTAGAGATGATTAGTGATACTAATAGGGAACTGTATCAATGAAAACATGGTCAACATTAAACTGAATTAGCATAGAATTTGGTTATGGTGGCACTATATCTCCATGGGCATCATTCCACTAGTTGTTGTAGCACAGTGGACATAATGTGTGATTGGTGGAACCATTGCACTATCTTTTTTATGATATCATTTTAATCTAGGGTCGTATTATGATATTACACCTTGTAATTCCTCATCCTAATTTTAGTGATGTGGTTCAGAATATATGGGGGAGTATGAATTTATTTCCAGACCACATATATTTTTGGGATTGATTTTATTATTCTACTTCTTTATTTGATATTTTCCACCTTTACTCTAATTTCCAATGCCATTCATCATTGTTTCTCTAGTATTTCTACAACAAATAGAATTAAAGGTCTATTTTATAATATCAAGGATGAATTTCTCAAATTGAACAATAGATATAGAATAAGGGAATGTGAATATATATTTCATCTTTGAAACTAACTCTCCTTATTTGAGTAAATAGTTCAAACACTACCTTTATCATAAAAATTAAAATTCTAAAAATATATGTGAGAATTAAATGGATATGGAGAATATTGATTGTGAGATACTAGATATATAGGTTTTGTGATTTTTGTTCCTTAAGTTGTCTAAAAACATATCATTCAACATCATAGAGTAAAAGAACACATCTAGGTTAATGAAATATCTCGTGAATATTTATAGGAAGCCTTTTGTTTTGAAGAATGTGTACCTTCAGTATGAAGATGAATGAAGGGAATATTTTTGTTGAACATGTCAAAAAATTCAATACCAATATAATTAAATTTTCATTGGTGGGAATTATGTCTGATGATGACGTATGAGCTCTAGTTTTAATGTCTTCATTATCTAATATTTGGGAAACCACTATAACCACCAAGAGTAGTTTTTTAGGGAATACAATGTAGGTTTTAAAAGATGTGAAAGACCTAATCCACAATCAATTTATTCTTATAAGATAAATTGGTAGATTTTCTAGTTCTGCACTAAATATCGAAGTAAGTGTCAGATTCTTGAAATTATATATTTATAATGGATAATCAAAATTAATAATAAAGAGATAATAGAAGGTAAATGGGATTGTTCCTACCTACTTGATTGTGGGAATAGTGGAATAGTCAAGATCAGGTATAGATAAAAATAGATGATTCCCAAAACCAATACATAAAACATGACAGATAAAGTAATCAATTTTGTGTTACTATAGAGCAGGGATATCCCGATAGAGTCTTCTGTTTTAGAATTAGGGAAATATTTTCATTCCACTTTAGGAAAATGTTTCTGAAAATAATAATTATCAAAATTTTGGAAAAATACATCATTTTGATAAATAACCCATACAAATTAAAGGTAAGGGAGATTCATGGATTAAAATCCACAGTGGGAGATTACTGGTTGGGAGAATCTAATGTATATCCATGGACAAAGAAGTAATCTTATTTTTCCCGAGTAGCTTGATGATGTAGGTTTTTGTATCATTTTCACTAGTGGTTCATAGAATATTACTAGGGGAACTATAGTCATAACTCAGGGAGTAAATAATAGAACCATAAACAATATGGTCTATAATTTCATGGAAATTATAACAATAAAAAATTCTATTGGGGATTCACAATTGTTGAACTATAATCTATGGTACATGAGTAAGAAGGGGAATAAGTTGATCACAATAAATGGAATGACACCAGAGATAAATTTATTGAAATTTAACATATTTAAAGACTATATCTTTAGAAAACATAATATGGTATCCTTTATAAAAGGTCATAAAACACTGAAGGTTGGGAATATTAATCTGGTGCACACAAATGTTTGGGGGTCTTCACCAATACATTACCATGGTGTTGACAATATTATGTGAAATTTATTGATGATATAAAATATAATTCAGGAGTTTACTTTCTAAAAAGAAAATATGATGTGTTTAACATGTCTTTTAATTGGGAAACCATGTTAGAGAATAAGTTAGTATCAAAGATGAAATTCTTGAGAGCTGAAAATGGTGGAGAGAATAATAGCAATGATTTCAGGGAATTCTATGCTAAATAAGGAATTTAATGGGATAATACACTTCCAATAACACCAAAATATAATGGTGTATCTAAAAGTATGAACATAAAGAAAAATTAATGTTCTTGGAGTATGAGGATGCACTCATGGTTACCCAAGACTTTCTGGGTAGAGGTAGTGAACATGGAAGCATATCTCATCAACAATATTCCATTTATAATAATGTTAAAATTCCTAACTAAGATTATCTAGTTATAAAAATATTTAAGGCTCTCTCATTTATGAATATTTAGTTTTTTGGAATATTTTCATATCGATTCAAATGTGTGGGAAATGTGTGATGCTAAGTCCAAATCTCATTTATTTGTTAGCTATGTTATTGTGGATTTTGGTTATCATTTCTAGGATGATAAAAACAAGATAATCATCAAAATAAAGAGCATGATATTTATTTAAAGTTTCACATACAAGGACCATCATACATCTGATGTTGATAGTGGGAATAAAGAATTAGAATTCTGAGAGCAATTAGAGCATGAACGTGTACTTGAATATATGACACAAAAACTTTTTGAGTCTACTCCTCATGTGGAGTTGAGGATATCAACAAGGGTTAGGAGATACTTATAGATTTATTCCATATCCTTACATTATTTTTTTATTTACTAGTGGTGGAGAACCACATTATGTTAAAGATTCAATCCAGTTGAAGGAGTTGAACAAGTGGGAGCTGGCTTGAAAGGATGAGATTTCGTCATTTCATGATAATAATACATAGGTGCTGAAACCTTTTCTAGAAGGAAGGAAATAATTATAGAATTAATGTATATACCAACTCATGGAAAAACTTTATGGTAAGGGGATGTATAAGGAAATAGTTGTGAAAGGTTTTTAACAAAATTATTGTGTGGACTTCACTAAAATTTCCTCATCTAGAGTGAAGCTTAGCACCATCCGGGTGGTTCTTAGTAGTCACTACTATAGATTTCATGGTTTTAAGTTAGAAAAGTTATTAGTATTTAAAAAATAAGTGATAAAGGTGGTGTCATTATTAGTTATGACTAAAAATGATGATAGAAGAGAACCCCTGAATGTGGTTTTTTAGTGCAGATAAAGGCCACTTTTTTGCACTGATAAATGGTTACCATTATCAGTGTCATTTTATCGTGGATAAAAGGTATATTTCATAAAAAAATAACATTAAATATATTGATATATTAACATATAAATATATTCATACTGATATAAATATATTATATTTTACTTAATATTATTTATATAATACAAAATATGCATTTACACTTAATATATAAGATATTTCATGAAAAATTGATTATAATATAATGAAAAAATAATAATATTAATTAATAATTTATAAATTTTTATTTATTGATAATAAATTAGTAATAATTGTATGACATAAAAATTTAATAAATTTATGAATGATCTAAAAAAAGAAGAAAACAAGTCTTGGACATCAAATAATAATAAATTTTGCTCAAGGTGTCCATTTGGACTCTATCACAGATCAAATATAATTTTTCAAAAACAAAATACAATATGGTGGACATAGAAGAGCCTTATTAGCATTTATTGAGGAAAAAATTCCTAAAAAGACTCTAAAAGTGAGTTTTTTGTCAGGATGCCTTAATTTTGGAACATTTGATGGGATTTTAACCTCATTTGAGTGGGTATTTTTGTCTTTTTTAGTGGAGACTAAATTTATTCCCAATTCTTATAGTCATGTGTTTGTTATAGTGTATATAGTTTTTTTTGTTATAGTGTTATTTATGATTAAATATATACATATTTTCATACATTTTCATATAATAAATAATTTGTAAAAATAATTATTTAAACATATTTACCTGAAAATTAAACATTAAATATATAAACCATTTGGAAATAAATATTTATTTTTTAATTTATTTAAAATAAAAAATTGTCCATTTTAATTACCTTATAAAAACGAATAAATATATATATATATACAAATGTAATGCTTGTACATAAAAATGTGTGTGTTAATAAAAAAATATATTTATGTGTATATTATAATATATTTAAATAAATACTTATATGAAAATATTTGTGTGTGTGTGTGTGTGAAATATAAATGTGTGTGTGTGCGTGAAAATATGTGTCTTTCAATATTATGTTAATACATAATATATAAATATATTTTTATAAATATATCATTATCATTACATATTGTATATAAACAAATTTATAATAAATAATTATTAATAAAATATAATTTTATTTTATTTAAATATATGATTATATGTAAATATGTATAAAATTTATATGTAACTATATAATTTTAAGATATATTTAAAAATGTATTTAAAAATAATTATATAAATTTATATATTTACATGAATATATACATAAAAAATGAATTATATATATATATATATCATAAAATAGTATACAAATATGGATGCTGTAGTGGTAAAGGTGTTAGGATTTGATAGTAGAGGTCAGAGGTTCGATTCCATATGTGAGAAAAGATGAAGGGAATTAAATGAACTAATAAAGAGGTTTAAAAGTAATGATAAAGGGGGTGGTCTGGAGTAAGGGTGGGGACTAGGCACATGGGGGCACATAGTACTGATAAAGGGTTCCGATCACAGATAAAAGGGGGTTGGGTTGAGAAAATTTTTTTAGAAATTTTTTTTTAAAAATTTTATCATCACTAAAAAAAGTGGCTGATAAAGGTGTAATTTATCAACTCATTTTTTAGTAGAGATAAATATCACGTGATTTTAAGGGTTCTTATCCATTCAGTGATTTTATACTAACAAAACACTTTCTAGTGATTTGAAAAACATGGTTTGTAGCAGTAATTGTTGAGTCCAAGGATTTATATCTTGAGAAGATTGTGTAAAAACTACATTCCTTCTTAGAGATCTAGAGGGGGGAATATATATATATATATAGTATCTAGAGGGATGTGTTGATTTAGGAAAACAATACCTGCAATGTAAACTCCATAAGATATCATATGGGATAAAATAGACACACATTAAGTGGAACAAGAAGTTTGATGCATTCTTGAGAAAAAAATAATTACAAACAATGTTTCAGGGATCAATGCTTTTATTATAGCTGAGAAAATTATTATAGATACTCATAAGAAAATTTTCCTCAACATAACCAACTTTAATTGAAAATCCTAACCTATGTTAATTGTGATGAATGTTTCCATGAGTTTCACGATTTCAAGGAATCACCACCTCAAAATATATAACCTTCCATGATGTCAATTATTGATGGGGTGGATCAAACAAATCAACATTTCAGATGAAAAATATTTCACAATCTAATTCCAATATCATAAATGAAACTTTAATTTTACAAATACTGTATTTGATAAATAATATGAATATGAGAAATATATATCTTATATATTATGAAAGAGTATAGTTATTCTACATATGAGAATCTAGTTACTGAGAATATAGTATCAAATAAATTAGAGTTACATTAAATATTATTTAGCAATTTTATATATAATATTAATCCAATTTCATACTTAGTATTACCAGCTAATATCAAATGGGTATTTCATATTAGATATTTTGTACTTGTATATTTAAAATCTATATTTTAGTTACTGTTTGATGTTCAGTATATGAATAATTCATATTTTAATGTATGAATACATAGACTTTGTAACATCCATTAATGTTTATTCATATCTATTATTTAGTAAATAAATCAATGTTTGTGATATAGAAAATATGATTTCATGTTTTTTGTAGATTGTAAAATCAAATGAATATATTGAAACAGAAAATTAAGAATACAATAGAAACTTTTCTCATAGATATTCTAATAGGAAATATATATTTCATAAAGTATAAATTTAAAACTCAATAAAATTAAACAAATATAATTAAATAATGTTAACCAAATTTGTTAATGGAATCTAAAAAATTGTATAGTAGTAAGAAACTTTTTTCAACATTTTTAATTTTTTTAAACATCCAATCAATTGGGATTTTGGTTATATTGTACATTAATAATTAAAATTATAGAATTTTAATTCAAAATGAAAAAAATCAAAATACGAAAATATATAATAATTTTACAAAAATAAATAATCAATGGTTTCTGTTCTATTAATAATAAAATATTTTTCATTGAACTTTTAAATAAAATAAAGTGGAAGAAAACCAAGGTAAAAATAAGCAGTATCAGAATAATTATACAGAAAAATTTTATATTACCATGAAAAGGAAGAATATAACTTTAATTAACTATATTATAGTAGTTATAAGTTCAGATAAATAGTTTCAATGATTTTCCAAAAAAATAAAATCTAAAAAAATGGAATGAAAAAAAATTATAAAATGTTAATTTTTTATAAGAATTGAAAACTGCACGAATATTATAATTACTACTAAAAATATGTTGATCTTAAGTGTCATATACATATTTATATAAAATATTATTGGTTAAAAATATACACTGCAATTGACATTGAGGTTGGATTCATAAGTTGGGAGGATGATAATGGTGTTATCCTAAATTAAAATCATGAATCTACAAGTATAAGAAATTTTTTTAGATAGTTTAAAAATATAAGTTGTTTATACAATCGAACTGAATCTAAAGAACATGAATCATCAAGTAGATGATCATTGGTTACACATAATGTATACATAATGTCTGTAGATAATTATTCACCTAGATTTGAATATTTCCACAGATGCAATTATAAAATTGAACATCTATTTCATCACATACAAGCTTGTAGTTGCAATTGATGAATCTATAATAAATTATTTTAAAAAGATAAAATTAAATAAATAGTAATTTTTTTATTAGATACAATAAATAGAACATTTATATTTTCAATAATGTACAACTAATTCATTTAATATGAACCGGTTGCATCACTAAAGTAGTGTTTTACGGTCAGTTTTTATTCAAGATAGATCACATTTGTTCAATGAAAGCATCCTAGAGTACGTAGTTTTATGATACACCTCTGGTAATGATTTGGTTGTTTTATTCCTAGTAAAAAACAAATAATTAACTTCTTCATATAAATAATGACCAAATATGAACAAATATAAACTTATTCATACAATAACGAAATAACATAAACATGAATAATTTTTAAAAATATATATATATAATAATAATAAAAAATATAATCATTTATACTTAAGTGAAATATATTAGTTTTCTAATATGTATAATGTTATCTGAAAAATAAAAAATACACCACCTATTCTAAAAAAATATCAACCTCTATGAAGAAATTAGATTAAAGATAACTAAAAAGGAGGTAAAAAATGAAAAAATTGGGAAAATATGAACCTATATATTGAATTAGAATCAAATAAAAAAAATGAATAAATACAGTAATATTTTTAAAAATAGTTACTTGCATGAAGAAGAAAACCAGGTACCTTTATAGGAAAAATATGAACTTGTATGAAAAATTATGGGAAAAATGGATAAAAATTTGAACATGTAAAAAAATATAAACCTCTAAAAAATAGCTATATCACCATTCTAATAGAACTAAAATAACCTCCACTAGGGGATACACAATGGGTGTTTTATAACCAAAGAGATAATAATTCCTTATACTACTGAGATCCCCAACAGAACATCCCAAAAACCCTACAGAGCTTCCTAAAACCATTCAAACCACTCTTTTAATAATAAATACATAATAATACAGTACAAAATATAAAACTAGGGGTTTTACATCATTAATACCCTATTAATGATATGTTTAATACAAACTCCCCATATTCACATTTTAACATTAATTTTGAAATATTTACTGTGTTAAAATTTTATAAAATACATCAAATGTAAATAAAATATGAATACATATCATTGAAAAAACACACACATCATATATGAATATAAATTAGATTTTGATGATTTAATTTAGTAAAATAAAACATTATTTTTAAATTTTTAAACAAACCCAAATAATCATCTTCTCGATGAAAATAATAATGTAAAATTAACCTTGTAAAATTTATTTTTTCCTTTGTGTTTTTATTCATGTGTAAATAAATGAAAATTTTTGTAACAATGAATTAGATATATACCAATATGGTTAATCAACTCTACATTATAATTAAATTAAATGAATTTTATTTTATTTTGTTCACAAATGAAAATAATTAAATAATGAAATATTAATGTAGGATTCATGGGTTACGATGGTGATATGGCTAAAGAATATGAAATATAAATGTTGGATTCAGGTGTTGTGATAATGATACGAAAATAAATGTATTTATTAAATATAGTGTGGAGTTTGATAAAACTAACCTATAAATTGTGGCTCAAGAATCATTTGGTTATGATAGTGATATGGATCAAGAAAATATGGAGGTCGTTTTTGAGACCTGATTTCAAGTAGATGAACATTTTGTTCATGATTAATAATTTTTCGTTATTTGGATGGGAAAATTTAATTTGATAAACTTAAATTATTGGATATAAATACTCTTGTTACAACCTTTCTATAGTAGAAATTATTTTCACTTATTCAAGAGAATAATCAGGAATATGATCCATTAGTTGTGTGCAAGAAGAATAATAAGAATAAACATTAAGATCGATATAAAGCTCATTTTGACATAACTATCATTTCAGATAAGAATTCGGAAAATTTTTATGGAATTATTCAAGAATTGAAATCTCATGACTATTTACTATTACATATGGGGTTCCTACTATAATTGAATTTTATATGGGATTTTATTTAGAATAAATGGAAAAATCTATAAAAATGTCATAAGATAGTGTAATTATTTTAATTATGAAAATAAATTGTGTAAAAATTAATTTAAACACCCTATATGACAATATAATAAGAAAATATTTTATGATAGTAAAAAATTCATATCATAATAGAATTAAAATCTCTTTCGAGATACATATTTGGATAAAAGTAACATGAGTTATAAAACTACAAATATACCTAAATAATAACTTTCTTGATGAATAAATAAGTAAAGTATAATTTAGTGTGAATGGGAGTTAGAGATACAACTGGAGGTAGAGGTGGTGGAGGAGGCAGTCGGTGGAGACAGAGGTGGAGGCAAGATACAAAGGTGACAGGTGGTATTCTAATGAAACATTTGGAGATTTTAAAGGTTTCAAGATTCTAATGTCAGTGGAACTTCAATAGAAAATCATCTTTCTATGATGAAATGATAAAAGTTTGTAAGAAACATAATGGAATTTGATGTAGTACCATTGAAGGTGGAGTGTAATCTATAGAGGGAAACAGATATGAAGATGTGATGTACCATAGTGAAGGGATCATGAAGTTTGGACATAGAGGAAGTATATTTTTAGGGGAAGAATCACGGTTTTGAATTATAGAAAATAAAGATTGTGGGGAGGGATTAGGGGGACATGACCGGGAGGGGTTAGAATTAGGGGAGGTGCGTAGAAGGAGGAATTTTGGGAGGTTTTGGCGGGGGGAAACAGGGAGGAGGAATAATTAGGGGAGACATGGATTGAGATATAGACGGGTGTAGGGATAATTGTTGTGGAAGAGGCATGTGGCAATGGAGGCACAACAAATATAGATAGAGGATCTTTTTTTAAATAAATGTTAATGTTTTAAAAAATTAAATTAATTTTCAACACTATAATAATTCTAAAATTCTAAAATTGTTTATATAATTTAACTACTCAATTTATTTTAATTTACATAAAAAACCCAATATAAAATATTAAAATTTCTTAAATTATGTTAATTATTTAATTTTTTAAATATTCATGGAGCATAGTTTTTTCATTGAAATTTATTAACTTTAAAATAAATTTAATAAAAAATAAAAAATAAATAATATGAATATTGAATATAAAAAATTTATTAATAAAATTTAAATTCCTTGAATATTTAAAAAAAATGAATTGATTAGAATTTTAAAATTTTTAATGTTGTAATATTTTAAAAAACCTTTAATCTTCTATGTTAATGATTTTTAATTTCTAAAAAAAATAAGTAGAGTATTTGGAATTTAAATAACATTGATATTTCAAGAATAAATTAATAGTATTTTATTTTAAAATAATGTTTTATTATTAATGGTTTTTAATATATTTCATTTATTATTTTGTAAATATTCTCCACAGATCACATGTTAGTCTGCTTCCTCAGTCACATTTTTTTCTTGTCTAATGTATTTCCTTAATTTTTTTTTGAAATTTAATATAGAATAAATTATAGATTTTATTATATCCTTTTTTCAAATAATATTTTCCGATTACTTCATTTTGTAAATATTTTAAAAATTAAATTAAATTAAATTAATTATTAATAATTGATTCATATACCAAAAATCTATATACACATTAAATCAAAAATATATTATCATTCAACATTGGAATGTATCTAGTGAAATAATTTAATAAAATATAAATAGCCCATTCATTAAGGAATTTATTTTGCATTAATAATATATTCTTAATTAAAAATAAAAAAATTCTCCAATTTAATGCATTTATTTAATGTTTTCAATATCATAATGTTCTTTAAATAATTTTTTCATTTCTAAGATACTTTTATTAACTCATACTTATTATATATTATAATACATATCCAACTACTTTAAAAAAAATTACTTGTATTCCCACCCGTACATTCACATAGCTTAATTACTAATTAATTAATAGAATATATATAATCATAAAAATATATATATAATCTTAATATATGAAATAATAAAATAAAATCGAATTCTAATCATTCAAATTATGTTTAAAAAATTATTTTTTGAAAATTGATTTTGAAGGTAACAAAAAGGTATATAAATTCAAACATATACAATTTTCAATTTTTTCATATTGATATCGAAAGTAAGTTGTCATTGAATGAATTTTTTGAAACATTGGAATCCAAATCAACATCACTATCATGTGGTGGTTAATATCTTTCATTATACCCCTAAAGAAAATTTATATATGAAATTATAATGTGATCTGTAAGAATATGAAAATCATAAGGAGTGAGGTAAGAAAATCATAACCAGAGTAAAAATTGTGTATTATAATTCAAATAATATGCACTAAAAATGTAGAAAGGGTACAAAAACTATAAATATAGTATTTGGACAAATTTAATCTTATTATTGAATAATCTAAAGCACTAAAAATATTTTAGTTGGGTTCTTATCCTTATTTTTATTTTTTAATTGTTATAAATATTTTTCTTAACAAAAATGGAATAAGTAAATAAATTTTACATGAATAAACGCATATAATGATAAAATTTATTTCATAAGCTTATGATTATAATTATCTGACTATATTATGAATTTCTTTAACATAATCCTAACCACATGTTTATTTTCAATTATTATATTTATATTACAATATATGAAAATCTGTAGGTATATTAGTCTTTGTAGAAACATAAGTATAAGAATGAGAATAATAAAATCATAATCATAGTCATAAGAACTGTAATTTTTACAATTTATAAGTATAATATTATATTTATTAAATATAATAATCAGTATTTGAATATAGAATAAGATGTTGAAAATTATGTATCTATTTCATTATTTAAGTGACATAGTTTTTGTATAAGAATAATCTAAAGAAATTGTATTTGTTAAGAAATATATTTTATATTATTTTAAATTTTGTATTTATTTTAGTATTTTTATAATACTAGTTTTAAGAATAAGAATAAAAATATGTTTAATATAATTTTAAATATATTCTCTATCATATTCAAAATGTGTATATATTTAATTTCATTAATTATTTACAGAAAATATTGTGCATAGGCATAAGTATAGACATATGCTAAGACACGAGAAAAGCATAAAAAATAAATTATAATGGAAAATGCATTAATTTTTTTTTGAAAGGGGAGCTTGAACAAATATAAATTCCAAATAATTTCTATATAATAATTTGGGTGGATATTGAATAAATATTAATAATAAATAACTACTACATAATAAATGAAATCGAGTTTATAAATAATTAGTATATTACAAATAGATATTCATAGAATTCATATATAAAAGGTTAAATGTCAGCAAATTTTTTCAGAATTATTTATTATAGAAGATGATGAAAAGGGATATTTAATATCATTTCTCCATAATTGGGAAAAATCCAAATGAATGACTATATTACTTGTTTCAATAGCATCACCATATTAAAAATATTTTATAATAAAGAATATATTTGTAGATAAAAGAGTATTCCATATTTTAATTTAATTCAACGAGCACAATATTCCAAATTATAATTAATGTCACATTTCATATTAGGAAAAAAACCATTTTCATAAGGGATTCTATATTTTGTACTTTATGCAGAATTTCATAAATCTATCATATAATGTTGGTTTCTAAAAAAGTAGTTTGATTAAAAAACACAATAACTCATTACATAATTAAAAATTATGAATGGAATGATTATTTTAGGGAATAAATTATTAAAAATATTCTGATTAATATGAATCTAAAAATAATAAAAATCTAGATTAATTTAAATTTTAAAATAAGAGAATATTGAAAGGTATATTAAACATAATATCATAACAAAATGATTTTAGTTTTTCTAAATAGAAAAGGTATTTCTTCATAACCAAATATATCCCCATTCAACCCATTTTTTGTTTCCAAATTTTCAAATATTTCTTCTAAACCTTAACACATTAGTTTTGGGTACGTTGAAATACACTTCATAAAAATTTCAAAAATAATAAAAAAAAATTCAGTGTTTTTCAAGTTTATATCTCTCAAAAAATCATTTCATTGTGTACCAAAATATTGGTTTTATATTTAACTACAAAAACAAAAAAATACCAATATTTATTGAAAAATAAAAAATCCAACTTGTTTGAAAAAAATATCTATCAACTTGATACTATAAGGATGAAAATATTAATAATGAATAACCAATGGTGGGTTTATAATTAAATATAGATAAAATGAATGTTTTCTAGGGAAATCAATATATGGTTGAGGTTCATCTTCTACTAGTGTATCCTTCTTGTCCCCCCTGACATTAACCCCTAGGGGATTCATATGTACTATAAAATATTGAAGAAAAAGATTGTTCAAAATTTTAAAAAAATAAAATAAAAATAAAGATGTAAATTACATCATGTAAAAAGGGAACTATAATTAAAATTAAAATAGAGGGATCAAAAATATGTAAACTTGTAAAAATAACCGACCGACCAACAACATTTCCATTTCTATCCTCATATATTTCCACAACCGTATTTTGAAAGGAAAAAACATCAATTGGAACACCAAATCCTCAAATCCCTCGATTATACATATCATGTAACATTTGGTACAATCAGTGCCCAGAAACAGTTCATATTATATGAATAATTATTTGATGAATGAGTATTTTTGATAAAGGAGAGACAAAATAATTATTTATAAAAAAATTCTACAGTGGCTTCACTTGCAATTTTTCAATAATTAAAGTAGTTTTTTTCTCCATCTATAGACAAATTTCCAATAATATATCTATAATATGACTCTTGTTTATATCCACCAATTCCCTTATTGTAGAATCAATCTCAGTAATGAATATTCTCCCCTTTTCAATAATAATAAAAAATGAAATGATTATCCATGCTAGAATAGATTAAATAAAAACAAATAAGATGAAGGTTTTATAAATAGTGTATTGTTATTTTAGGAGCCCAACCCACAAACAGAATATCCAGAAAACAACACCACTAAGTAAAAGCATCCTCTAGAATCATGAAGGACCCAAAAAAAATATTGATCAAAACCAAAAACGGGCATCAAATATCATATAGCTCTGTTAAATATATATCAGTTCTATATATTACATATTAGCTCTGAACTAAAATACATAAATATAATATGAAATATTAGTTTCGATCTAATAACCATTAAAATACATTTAATTTAATATAACATATTGTAGTGTCAAATTTAATGTTTCATATTTTAAAATATATTATAAAATTTATCCATTATGATAACCACATTTAAATAATTTAGTACTCATTATTTTTTAAAAAGGAAGTAAAATAAACAGAACTTATTTATTTAAAATAATTATCAAAAATGATAAATTTTGTAAACAACATTGAATAAATAATGTAATAAAAAAAATAGAGGTGTTTGAAAAAAATTATAAAATAAATATGTTATTAATTATCACATATGATAAAAGGAAATGTATAATGGCTACTATATTTTTTTGAACATTAATATTTAAATGGTTTAACTCTGGGATTCAAGAGAAACTATTTTTTTTAATTTTAATTTTTACATAAAAGTAATATGGGAAGTATATTGGATACATAAAGGTGGATTAAGACGTGAATTACTTACATGATGGTAATAAGGAAATATATGATCTGTGGAAATGTACAATATGATTCTTATAACTTCATAAAGGTCATCTATGATTTACATAACCTATGTAAAGGAAATGAAGTAACATGCACTGATTCTAAGAACATTGTAAAGGAAAGAAGGAAATGTGTAACTATAAAATGAGATTTGAACTACATATATAAATGTAGTTCAATGCACTATGTCAAGGTAATAAAGAATTTTATTGAGATTCATAAACATGAGTTAAGTTGCTGTGTTCGGTTGGATTTAATCATTTTTTCTATACAAACATGCTCATGAGGTTGATCACAAGTGGTAAATCTAGAGTTTTCCTACAGTTGATCACTAAGGTGTTCATGTGGTCTCCCTAGGTTAATATATATATTTGATTCATTACTATAATTGATCTATTATGAGTTGAAATATAGAGACCATGTTTTTTCCCTTGTAAGTCTTTGGAATATTTATACATATATTTCTAAATCTAGGAACAAAGATTTCATGTTATTATAAGGCCCGGTGTTCCTGAAATAAATTTTACAAAAAATATTTTTTATATTTTATTCTATGAACATGGGTAAATGACATATCTCTCAAATGGTAGCTCAGATAAAAAATTTGAGTCCACGTTTGATTCAGTAGCATGGAATTTACACTAGGAAAGAAATAAATTTTTTTCGTCATGGGTTTTATGTAGAAAATTCCATAGAAGATTTAACCGTAAATAAAATTCTTCTATAATATTATTTTATATGAGACATAATTTTGAATAACATCTCAATGGGGACTCATATTGGAAATCTAAGATCACCGTTGATTTTTTAATAGTGTGTTTTACATAAGCACGACCCGCGTGGAAAAGAAGGGGGGAACATGTGTTCCCTCTTTGATTGATTGTAAAATAATAATAATAATAATAATTTAAAATATTATTATTATTATTATTTTGTTATCAAATATTATTTCGGTCATAATTCCCCTGTGCGACGTCCGGTTTAAGCGTTATCTGCGGCGATGTGACCCTGTTATTGAGACAGACATTTTAATATTTATTTTGAATTTCTTTTTATGAATTCTACATCGGGTCAATGACACACCAAATAATAGTAAAATTATTAATATTACAGGATATTGTATCTGACCTATATCCCTCATAAAGAGTCGAAATAACAAACATTCAGCAGCATTTTGACCGTGAATTCAATGCAATCATTTTAAGACCAATGTAAAGTACCTCTCACCAACTCATGTAGCGGGTGAATAGAATTCCTTAATAATACTATTATTATTATTATTATTGTTATTATTATTATTATTATTATTATTATTATTATTATTTTTTCTAACGATGATTCAAGAATAACTCCTACATAGAGCGTCTAATTTGTGTGTCGTCTGTAGAAACACGGCCCTTTATTCAATGTTAGACTTTGGAGGATATTTTTTATAATTAATTCTTTAGGATCAGTGGCAAAAAAAGTCCAATAATAATAATAATAATATAATTATTATTATTTGGGAAACTTGTATCGGACCATACATCTATATGCGGTGTCTAATTGATGCGCTTTTAGAGGCATTATGACCCTAGAGTTCTGTCAGAAATTTAATGACTGCTTTCAAGAGAATGGAGAAAAATGGAGTTTTGGGCCTCATAAGGCATGATTCATGAACAATACTGTGAAATGTTGTTTCATCACTAGGTGTCCGATTCGAAAAAATGAATAGTTTATCCTGTGCATTTTTTTGAAAGGATCGTGAAGGTGTGATCAGTTTGATTATCTAGGGCCATTTGAATATGCATGTTGGTATAATTACATTTTCTCCCCTTAGAAAAAACAACGAGCGTCGTGAACTCATCATCCTTTTGGGCTAGAGGTTCCATTTACACCGGGAGTACACTGGCAGACCTAGGGGGTACATGTTCACAGTTTAGCACCTGAGTATGTATGGGTGCATGGTAAAGCGACGAGGCAAGGCCGCACATCATGTAGACCCCACACGCTCTGTGTACCCCACTACGAATCTTCTACCTCTCATATATCCTTCATTTGAACTAAATTTTAGCATTCAAGTAGCCTATCCCATGTGTTTTTCTTCAGCCAAGAATTCAATAATGCTCTACATAGTGGATTTTGAGATATGACGTGAGATGATCCAGATGTGTTACCATTTTTATGAAATATATGATGATGGTAGTGACCAGGCACTGACATATCTGTTCCCTATGAGAGGTACCATCTAGCATGGATGGCCAGTGTAGTTCCTCGATACCTTCTTAGTGGAATCCCCCAACTAGGTAGGGCACGTGTCCTCGATGTCCTAGAGTGGAATCCCCCATTATTATGGGTGTGGGTCCTCTATGACTACTATAATAGTGGAATCCCCCTGATGAACTAGGGAGTGGGTCCACTACAAAAATAGATGTATAATCCCTCATCAGCATGGTCTTGGGTCCTCTAGCAGCTACATCTGAGTGGAATCCCTTGATGCTCTAGGGAGAGGGTCCTTAGTGATCAAGAGTGGAATCCCCCTAACGCATCAGAGTGTGGGTCCTCTATGATGATAATTAAAGTGGAATCCCCATGACATGCTATTTTGTGGGTTCAATACTTTGGAATTACTATATCCTACTATTGATCAATGGTGACACACGCTTCGATGTTAAATTGGACTCATGAGTAATGGGGATACATTTCACATTGAGTTGTGTCCATGTGACACAACCTTAAACTGTGAGGGTGAGACAACACTACACATAGAATATTGTATCAAGCTGCGGTGAGAGAGTCCCTTAGACTTGTAGTTCTAGGAAAATGTGTCATATGTTGGACATCATTGGTGGTTACTTTTAGGATTGTTGGATACAATCTTTCTTGGGTTGAGCTCTGAGATGGAGATCTCCATACTCTCTCATGTGTGTTTCTTTTACTAAGAATATTTTTGTATCCAATTTCGGAACCCACCCCATGTGTTTTGGTTACTCTCATTCCATGAAAGTTGAAGATGTGTGGGGTATGTCATATGATTTCTGTGTCCAGCATCTCATGGTTGGGAGATTCTACTCTTCTATTATTGGTAGAAAAGACTCAATGAGAAGTTCATCTTATCAGAATTTATAGCTCCTTGTGTTTTGGATGATTTTATATCACTACCTTTTTGGGTTTATTTGAACTTTATTTTATTGTACCTTGATCGATCTTCTTCTTCCCTCTTCAATACAAGTTTATCCACTCCCTTGATCCTACGGGGCATCCTAGTAATTATTTTTATACTCACCCCTTATTGGGTTTTTCACACACCTGGTGTGACCTTGCAGACAATAGATAGGTTGATAGTGACTTCAAAGGATCATAGGGATATGGGGTTCTTGGACCGCATGTGGTGGTCCAACCATGGGATCTAGGAGTGGGGACCTCTTAGTTATTTTACATTCCACATGTTGTTGGGTTGTGGCACTCTTCTAGTTGGGAATTTATTTTTTTCCCTTTACCTTTTATTTTACTTTACAGTACCTATACTTTTACTATTTAGAAGTCAATTCATATTTGTGGTTTATATATAGAAATTTTGTATCTTGTCCTTTTTCCTCTTCACTTTTTCATTGAGTTGGTTTTGTGCATCTGTACAGGTACTTAGGTAAAAGACTCCCTATTTTTTTTATGTCTTTTTTACTTGTCTCCAGCCCCTAGCCTATAGAGGTGGGCTTTGGGTAGTAGCGGCATAAGCCCCGCCATGGATTAGATTGTGACAATGTGGTTTCATAGGTTTTTTTGACCCTTAGTATTTTTTGGACATTTCCCCAAAATGGTATTGGTTGGGTTTATGGAATTAGTTTCAACATGTATCGAGGGTGTCTCTCGGGCTAGGGAGTCTAGTGATGGTGCGACGACTGATCTATCCATACACTAGGACACTGATTACATTATTTTCGACATGTCATGCTAAGAAATTTGTTGTAGAAAACATTGGTACATGCATAATATAGGATTGAATCCTTCACTACTATTCTTCCGTCAGATTCCCATTATTGTTGATATATATATATATATGCTCATTTGGTCGTGATACTCCTCGATAAGTTTCAAGATGCCTCTATAATAAAATAAATCTTGGATACTAGCTCTAGTTTGTGAGAATGATTCCATGAGTGATGACGTCTCAATTTGGGATCCATCATTCGATCCACCTTCCACAAGGTGGATAGGTAGAAATACCTCCACCTGTTGAGCATCAGTTAGTCCCAACAGAGTGGGCTGAGGATGTGCACAGGTTGAGCATGCTTCATGAGTTCTAGCATTAGAGACTGCTGAGGATCCACTAGGATTCATACCCTCAGTAAGTGGAGGTCTGGCTATAGTTGTTGGTTCTCCCCTTTAGGCTTGTCTAGATACTAACAAATGATATGGTTGATTTGGAAGACAGTCTTTTCCACGAAGTAGCTAGATATTGGTGGAGTTCGGTTACTCAAATACCCGATGAGTCGATACACTCATGGGATGAATTCCAGTATTTGTTCCTTGAGGAGAAGTTCCCCTCCTGCATATATTCCTTTTAGATTCAAGAGATCCTTCAGTTCTAGTAGGGAGGGATGATGGTGGATGAGTGTGGGTCTAGGTTTTCAGACATTGCATGCTACTGTATGGACATGTTCCATGATGGCAATGTCTGATCATGGAAGTTTAATAAGGGAATTCGTAGAGAGTTTTATGATATCATAGTAACCTTTTTCATCACCACCAATGTCATGGTGCTAGATAGGGCAGTAATGAATGAGATATTTCTGTTAGAGTACTGCCATATGGCTAGTTGTGGCAGTGGGTGTAACAGAGCTAAGACAATTTCTGTGGCTAGTAGGCGTCTGATGAAAATATCACGACATAGGAGGCCTCTCTATAATCGGTCTATGGAATGTAGTCATGTGGCACCAAGGAATCTTATAGCATGGAGACATCCTTTGTAGGGCTGGTGTAATGCTTGTGATGGGCGAGGTCACACGAAATGAGACTGCCCGCCCATACATGCTGATATTTCCAAGCAGATAGTAAACGAACTTCCATGGAAGAGATTAATTCATGATCAAGGATCTCCCAGGTGGGGAAAAGGTGGTCCCATAGGAGGAATTACAGATAGGGTAGTAGGAGGAGTAGTGTTTGGTGGACGATGCTACAGGGTCCTTTCACCACCACTAGGTAGCCCACATCAGGATCAGGGAGCAAGAGGTCGAGCCTATGGCTAGCTGCATGTTATGGTTGTATATAATCCTGCAGTTCATGAGATGATAAGAGATAGTTCATGTGTCCTTAATACCACTTTTGATTAGAACTTGTTATAAACTAGGTTAGGTACTCATTTCTCCCAACTTCTTTCATAATGTTTTACCAGGGTGATGTGTGGCGTCAGTGTAACCTTGTGTCGATGTTGTTCGATGTAGCTTTGAATGAATGAGGAAGAGAGGAACTTCCCCCATCGAGATGCATTTTTATGATGCAGTATAACCATGATTGAGTTTTAGTGTCATCAAAAGTGGATAGTATTGAGGTGTGGTGGATGACCTCATCTGACTTGTGTGTTCATGGAAGGATTGTGTAATGGAGTGTAAGAGTAGGTAATGATAATGTGAGTGGACTTTTACTGCATGACCTCCTTTTTTCTTGAGATGCCACTAGTGATTTTAGTAGATTATGTAGTTTTGGTGTTACTCTCCATCAAACGTAAGCAAATACACCTGGGTAATTCCATGTGATTTCTGTGTCCAGATAATTGCACTTGGATTAGTTTACTCACCTGCCATGTTCATTGACAGCATACGTTCTCAACATCGAACATATGGTAGTTATCAAGTACAGGTCGAGGTGATGGAGACTCCATAAATATAACTACAGGACTCAATATCTGGTTCTATCATTAGTAGTATTTTTTCTTGAGAATGTGGAGATGATATCTTATGGAAGAGCGCTTTTTGGTTTTCCCAGAGCACTAGAGTATCAGGTGCATCTTCACCCAGAGACACTTGAACCTGAGACAGTGACGTTGGTTGGAAATTTTTATAGGACTATGACTTAGAGATATTATATGATCTAGAAAGCGGTATAATTTTAGCATATTTCCTTCATAATAAGTCCAAGTATCTCCAAATGCAAGAGGTTTAGGAGCAGTTAGCTTCCTTGAAGTTAAACCTAATAGAGAAGGAGGGTACAATTTTCTTTAGTAGATGGTGTAGACTCTTTCTCTTATCGAGTGTGTAATATAGTCTCAGTTGTGAGAAATCTAATGAGAAATCATGAATGACTAGATATCCTTGGGTTCTTTATAAGATGGATATTCTAATGGATGGGATCACGAGACCTTGTTCCATGGATAAATAGTCGTTCCAGTTGTGATGTTATAGGAGGTGATGAAAGAGTTACACACATCTCCCTTAGTTGGAAATCCCAGTGTGGACAATGTGAATGGATCTTTATTGGTGGTTTTACTGGTCCGATATGAGATGATGTATATTTGAGTTTGTCTCATGCTGCCTCACCTATCAGCGGGTGAAGGCTGAGCATTGAGTTCCGGCAGGTCGTCATAACCTCTTGAAATCCTTGAGTGAAATGGGATATCATAACTATGAACTTCATCATAGGGATTCCATGTATAACAAAGGGCCATGGCACTAACAAGGCAATAGTAGATCGACTCATGAAATTAGAGCACTTCCTTGTTTTCTGGGAGCTTTGTTCGATGGATTATTTGGGGCAGTTTTATGTCTACGAGATCATTTTCCTTAATGGGTTACCCTTGAAGTTTGTATTCGATCATGATGCATGGTTTACATAACGATTGTGGTGATCCATAGAGGTGGCATTAGGGACCCAACTACAAATGATTACAACATTTCACCCCTAGAATGATGGGTAGAGTAAACATATTATTCTACTATTGAAGGATATGTTGAGGTCTTGTGTGTTTGTTTTTGACCAGGTAGGCAAGCTATCACAGGGATTCTTTGGGCCTTTTTGATATAGTGCAGATGTTTAATGAGTTTTCTTACATACTTTCCCTACTCCCAAAGCTATAGAGGGTGCACAAAATTTTCCACGTGTCACTATTGAGGAAATATGTTCAAGATCCTACACATGTCATCGTTAAGAAGAGACCTTTTGTGGATGGACCATCCCATTGGTTTGCATGTTCTGGAAGCACAAAAACATGTAAGAGTTTCTCTAGGAGTGGGAGAGCCAAGTGTAGACATAGTATCCCGTTTTTTTCCATAGTTTTCATTTTAGGGACAAAAATCGTGAAGGATGGAATGATGTAGAGATCCTATTTTTTAAATTGTATGATTTTGGAATATTTATACATATATTTCGAAATCTAGATGCTGATAAGGCATGTGATTATTAGTCCCGGTGTGCCCAAAATAAAATTGAGAAAAATATTAAGTATATTTTATACTATGAACATGGTGGAAATGAGATATCTCACAAATGGTAGCTCAAATAAAAAATTTGAGGTCATAGTTTATTCCAGAGAATGGCATTTACCCTAGGATGGAAATAACTTTTGTCAGTAAAGGTATTTTGTAGAAAAATCCATGGAGTATGTAACCATAAAATATTTAAATAAAATTATTATATCTCTAAATTTAATTAGAATAAATTATGAATGGGAACTCGTATTATAAATCTAAGACAACAATTATGTTCATAATGGGGTGTTTTACCTAAGTGTAACCGACATGGAAAATAAGGGGGGAACTTGCTTAACCTCATTGAATAATTTTAAATTAATAATAATAATAATAATAATAATTTAAAATATTATTATTTTATAAAAATTGTTATTTTGGTCATAATTCCCCCATACGACTTTTTCTTTACACACTATCAATGGTGAAGTGAACTTGTCATCAAGACGTTTATTTTAATAATGATATGGATATCCTTTTCTGACTCTTCTATCAGGTAAATGACACACCCAATAATAATAAAATTAGTATTATTGTGGGATATTATATCCAACCTATATCCCTTATACGGAGTCAGAATAATTACTGTCAAGGGAAATTTGACCCTGAATTCGATGTAGTCTTTTTAAGACCAATATTGAGTAAAATTCACCATCCTGTGGAGTGGGTCAATAATATGATATTAAATTAATAATAATAATAATAATAATAATAATAATTTTATTATTATTATTTTCTAACACATATTCGAGCGTAACACCTACATGGAGCGTTAGATTTGTGTGCTGTCTGTTGAAATGTGACCCTTCATTAGGGGTGGACCATTTAAAGCGATTTTGGGTTTTGTATAATTCATTCTCGGGGATTGATGGTAGGAAATGTAATATTGTAATAACAATAATATAATTATAATTATTCATGAAACATGAATCAGACCATACACCAGCTTACGACGTCTGATTGAAGTGCCATCATAGCATTGTGAACCAAGAGTTGAGGCGAACATTTCAAGTCTGATTTTGGGTGCTTACACCAAACTGGAGGTGTTGGCCCCATGAGGCGCGATTCAAGGGAAATATTCATATTATAATTATCAATATATTTTTTAGGTATCAAGGATGATTTTATTGAAAATATTGAGGAATAAAATATTTTGTGTGTGAGATTGTTGAGAGCCTGATAAATCACAATATAGAGGTAAGAGAAGGAATTAAACCCATGATCCATTGTTCTATTGTGCACCTAGGTATTTGAGGAAATTGAGAATAAATAGATCACTCAAAATCTCATAGTAGTTTCGAGACCAATAGAATTATTATGAGCAACTATTAAAGAACTTAATGAATAAGAACATGTATAGGCCTATTGATCTAGTATGATCATGAAGGGGGTCTATATTATATGTGGAACAGAAGAAGCTAGGAGTGGTATTTTATGTGAAACCTTGTAAATAATATGTGTTTTGATTTATCTTATTATGATTCCATATGAGGTTAGGATGTGATATATTATTTATAAGATCAATAACATCAATAGGTTCAAGAGGGTTAACTTTGAAGAATTTTTTTTTGTAAAAGTAGTACATTGATCCCACCTTAGTGGTCATCTGACCTAGTTTGCTTCATAAAACCCACAAACAATACCAAGTTCTTTATAATAATATTTTTGAAAAGGAAAATTGTGGGTGCAAGGCTTTCATTTAATAATGGTAGAAATGGTGATTGGAGTTAAATTTTTTTGTCACATCAATAATTACCACTAAATAGGGAGACTGTTCACACAATATATTTTAATTAAGGGGTGGTTCTAGCCAACATTTAACCTTATATGAAAGCTTATAAAACCTTAAAAACATTTTTAATAGTAGTACATTGATCCCCTGTAACACCCCGAGCTTCCACGATACGCTTCTCATTCAATAATGCAATAACTTGCATTGTACGCAACTTCGAGTTCTAAAACACCGCGACTAATCAAAGTAGCCATTATGAATAGTAATAACCACTTTTTAAAATTATAGAAATTTTATATTTAAAAATGGACTTCATTTTTGTATTCGTAATATCAAAATTATCCAAATTTGAATTTTTTGTAACTTTCTGAGAACTTCCAATTTTTTTATGAATAGTGAAAAATACTTAAAACAACTTTTTTAATCTAAATAATTTATTTTGATAAATTATACAATTTATTGGTTTTAAAGTATAATTAGAATATATTTTTACCATTTTATCCAATGGTGGTCATTAGAATTAATTTAACATTGAAATTGGACATAAACAATTGCCAATCTTTTGATATAAATTGTTTCTTAAAAACACGCTATTTGTTGTGACAGCGGGAATTAATTATAAAATTAATTAATGAAACTTATATGTTTGGAATTTTGTAAAATAGACATCATTTTTGAATTCGGAATATCAATTATAGCTTAGGGTGAAATTTTGGCATTGTTCTGAAAAACTTCAATTTTTGATGAATAGTGAAACCACTAAGTGGTAGTTAAATAACAGATTTTTCGTTTAAATGAAATATTACCACTTCTGTGATTTTATTTTCAAAAATCCGACATACATGGTTGTCATTAAGAAGTAAAATGTGGTTCAATGAGATTAAAATAATTTTTTGGTGAATAGTAACTTTTAAGTTCTTAATCGCGATTAGAGGTAATTAGTGTAGTTTATGGTAAAAAAAATGTTTTAATAATATGATATGAGCTTGACAATTGTCCTACTCCTATTTGATGAGTCATGGCCGACCAAGACAACCCATGGGTCAACTTCGGGACCCCATGGAGCCACTTTAGTTGGAAAATGACATTAATATATATTTATTTAATGTTAAAATTAAATTGACACAAACATGAGTTGTTTTACTAAAACAGTTTTTAAGTGGGGATACACAAGTCCAAATTTTGACTATAAATATTCATTAGAAATCTAAAAAGATTTACTACATCGTATTATTATTTTTTATAATTTTTAGACATTAAATAAATTAAAATATTTATGACATCATTATGATGCAGCGATGACCTCATTATTTAACGATTTAAATAAAATGAGACGATAATGCAAAATCCTAGGCTTAAACTTGTCCAAAGCCTATTGGATTAGGAGATTTCGAACCATTATCACCTTAGCCACGAATTATATAATTGTGGTACCTTTAGAATCCGAAAAGCATTGTATAATAATGTAACATTTCAATCTTTCCAAAAGAGCCCCTCCTCTCCTCTTATAAAAGGCCCCCACCTCTACCACCTTATTCATACCTTCAAGCCATTTGGCTCGGCCAACCTCTGCCCAAATACACTCCCAACTTCCCCCTCTTACTCCTAGAAGCCTCACTTTGGGCAGAAGTCTTCTCAAGGAATACTTTGGCTCAAATCAAAAAGAGTTAACTGATTTTGAGGTAATGTCTTCTCTAATGTTGTTTTATTTTATTTTTCTTCTCCAACCCCCTAAACTCTTTCTGTTAATTTCTTTTGTAACAACACCAGTATCCTCAATATACTAGGATGTTGTTATAAGAAGTATTTAAGCCACACTTACACACACCTACATCTAATGGTTAAAGAACATACTGTTTCTGTGGATGGCGAATTTCTGCCTCACGAAACGATGATTGTTCAACACTCATATAACACCTTAAAAGGTGGCCATTAAGATGTCACTATATTTATATATGATATATAATATGTTTATGTTTTACTTATGCTTCTGTATTTCTCATTAATGGCATACTTTATGATTTCCATTATGGGTAAACGCGATAATTTCATTTTAGGAAGTGCGGACTACCGCCCCCTCAAAGTGATTTGAATCGTTAATGCCATATGTGGGATGTATAAAGGATGGAGTAAATGGTATTATACACTAAATTTTACTGGAATTATATTATACATTTATATTATATTGATTTCATTCCATTAAATACGAAATAGAAATGAAAGTAGCGTTCATGCGTACGTACGGCTTACCGTCTCCATGAACGGTGCATTTCATTTCTTACCTCTAAATGTTACGTAATATTATAAATGAATGTATATACTTGATATATATGATATATATGACATCTAAATCATGAATATAATTATCTAGATAATGGATATTCTACCACATCAACAACTTGTAATTATAAGAAGTTTATTGTTGACTCAAGTACCAAAGATCGACAAAACGACCGTTATTAACTTAAATAATTACATAATGTTCATATCATTGTAATAAGTGATATAAAAAGGATAATGAAATTGAAAATAGTTCTTAATAGGGTATATATTAACTCTAGTTTATTATTTAGGAGGTTAAAGAATGGTTGAGTCAAGTTAGACATGAGGTAAGGGAATTTCTTAACCCAACTTCCATTCTTTGGGTTAATCTCCTACTTTCAAATTATGTCATTATATTATTATGTCTTATTTTGTATTTTTACTTTCTTTATGTGTACCTATAGTGAATACACATAATATATCTATTTTATTTTAAAAATGATCTTTGTAAGGACTTCGTCTCAATCTCCTTTCATTGAGGCATATTTGGTTTTATACACAAATTTATTTTATACGGTGTATAAACCACTTTGACTTTTACGTTTATTTAAAAGGAATCTTTTTTATACGAAGCGTTTACTAAACGAAAAAAGGGAATGTTTTTGTCGTACGTATGCGGCGACAACGACTACTCCGCCACCGTGACCACTATTTGAGTTTCGGCTTCCTCTACAAGCCATACCCTTTTTTTAATGAAAAATAAATGCCATGTTATACTTTTCTTTTATTTTGGTATTGAAAATGGTTTTGAAAGAATTTTTATTATATCAATGTGTTGTATTGATATCTTGTGATTAAAATGTGGAAATGTTATGTTTCCTTTATGCATGTTTTATGTGATACGATTATGTTATGGTTTATGAGATGTTTAAACCTGTTCATATGAGGAATGTATTGGACTTAATATGTGACGGGTGGAGCCCGCTATAGCTCCTCGATGCATCGGTAGGTCTCATGAGACAACTAGACGTGGAATTGGCCGAGACCCTTTCCCAATTTAATTTATGGTTTTGGCCGAGGCCTTAATCATTTTAGACGTCTTGGCCGTGGCCTTGACAAAATGTTTCAGAATGTATGGCATTATACATTCCCTCATTATGAAAGTGGTTATTGATATTTCATGTGATTATTCGTCAAGTAGAATATCCATGTGAGTAAGTAATGGCATTATTTTATTTTACTTTTTCCATATTATGCTGAATTTCAAGTTCAATAAGTCTTTTGTTTTAGTTATACATTGCCTTAAATTCTTATGTTTTCTTATAAAAGCTTCCGCAATATTGTTATCCTTACTGAGCATCTGAGTTCACCTCTTTCAATGTTTTAATATTTTCCAGGATGTGAAGAAGTGTATTATGACTGACTTGCAAGAATAGTCAGTGAGGATATTAGTGTGGACTATGAAGACCATGTTATTGTAGTTTTTCTAGTTTTTGATGTAATGAAAAACTTATGAATGTATCTAGTGTTTCCAAGGATACTAAACTAATCGGTCTTTCGAGACTTGATCTTTTGTGATCATGCCAATGTTACGAAGTAATGCACCGACTCTGGGTAGCTGGGGTCGGGGCGTTACAGTTGGTATCAGAGGTAGTTTAGTACTAACCTTGGAATCTAGATTTAGATAAACTCTGATTAGATCACATAGCCCAAAGATAGACTTTGAGGATTAGTATAGAAGAACTTCCTAGAATTTTGTTATTGTAGAGATTTTGTGAGTTTTCCGAGCAATACATCCCTGTCTGGATACGAGCATGTAGAGGCGGCTCTGGCACAGATGTACCTAGGGGTAAAACCTGAAAACACCGCTTTGAGCTAGACTCGAATGGGGACTGGTGCACGACAATGGGCCTTGCTGCACTCTTGGTTACGACACTCCCAGGGGATATGCTTTGGATAATTCTCATTTTCTTTATAAACCACTATGAAGGGTTATGAGTATATACTTCCTCAAAGAAAACATTTTTATGGATTATATCCATAAATAGTTCAATTTATGTTAAGTATCTTACAAGTATGGAATTATGTATTTTGATTTATAAACTAATATATTTTATGCCATTGTTTAGAAATGGCGCCTAGTGGAAGGAATGGAAACCGTATCAATGCACACACTCCATGTAGGGATTTCCCTCCTGCTCAAGATAATTATTGTGGAGCTGGAGATACAACTGGTGCTGATCAACTTATTAACATACTGGGACAACTCACTCAGGTTATGAATAATAACCGTACTCGTATGGAGCACCCTGATCCACAACGTGGAGGATCAATGTTAGACCACTTCATGAGGCAACAACCACCAACCTTCAATGGGAGTACAAATCCTATAGTAGCTGAGCAATGGATAAATTCCTTAGAGAAAATATTCCATGCCTTGGGGAGTAGTGAAAGGGAGAAGGTTGTCATGGCAGTTTACCGCCTCACTGGAGATGCCGATCAGTGGTGGTCACTGATTCAAAACACAAAGGAAGATGATGACGTATCGAATATGGAATGGAGGGAGTTCAAAGAGCTTTTCTAAGAAAAATACTTTCCTCGTGACCATCGACCAGATATGGAAAGGCAATTTCTGAGTCTGAGGCAGAAGGAGGATGAGAATGTCGCAAAGTATGAGGCTAACTTTACAAGGATAGCGAGGCATGCTGCCGATTATATAAGAAACCCAAGGAGTAAGATTGATCGTTTATTTGATGGGTTAAAACCATTTCTCTGTCGAGCATTAGTCTCACAATCCTTCTTGTCATACGAAGATATTGTCTCATGTGCTATCAAGAGAGAAAAGGAATTCTCTAAGTCTTATGACAACAAAGTAAAGCAAGAGAAGAAGAGAACGGTGGAACAAGAGACGGATAAAGGGAAAAAGGGAAAGAAGGATTTTCCATTATGTGATAATTGTGGGAAGAATCACCCCGGTTCTTGCCTAAAAGGAATGGTAGTTTGTTATAAATGTGGAGAAAAGGGTCACCAGGCTCGTGATTGCAAGGGAAAGAAAGAGGCTGTCAAAGTTGAATGCTACAATTGTAGGGAAACAGGGCATTATGCAAATGAATGTCCTAAGCGTCAAGGAAACTTACCTCAGAAAAGGCCAAGGGGTCAAGGACAATCTTATGCTATTACTACATTTGAAGCAGAATAATTAATGTATTGGTGCTTTTGGACTCATGGATTATATTCTGGTTATTAGAATAATTTGATATATATATATAAGGATTGTACTGCAGTACTTTTTGGTTATCATTAAGGTTTTAATATGATGAAGGAAATCATATTTTTAGTATGTGACAATAAGATAAACTTTACTTTGTTTAGGGAATCTAATGTTACAATTGATTTTGGAATTTAAGGACCCTTTAGAGAAGGTCAGGACGAAGGTATTTTGTATAACTATAAAGGTTGGAATGGATTAAGTTGAACTTTGGATAGTATTGTTTAAGGTTAAAAGATTTCTGAAGATAATTTTTGGAATACTATAATACTATAGTTTTAGGAAAAGGACAACCTACAGGGTGGGGCATAACCCGTCGCGTCGGACAAAGCTGCAGGAATCGAACCCACAACCATAGTGCGACAGGACTTTATTTCCTACCACTAGCCTACAGGAAGTCCCTGGTTATTACAATATAATTTTACTAATCTAAATGGTATGTGTTAACATTTGGAACCTTATACAATTAGGATAAGAATAATATTTTTGAGTTCTATTATCTTTTTGAGTGAAAGATGAGTTGAAGGTTGAAACACTAATTGTCAAGCATAAATATATATATACCTATCTATTATTCAATGAATAAATTAATTCTAAAACTTTAGTAAAGGGATATTAAAACAAAAAAAATGTGTTATCCTAATACCTTATGTCTTGTTGAACTGATGATATTTTAAATCAACATAGATTGAAGGCTTTGAGGCCCTCAATTTGACTGTTGATTGTGATTGATGACCTCAATCACTCCCTACAAATATTTACGTTTTTCCTCCAATTATATGTCTCTAATTTCCACCAATGTTCTCCTTATCGAGATCATAATTTGGTGGTGAATTTCTTATTTCCATTTCCCTCTTATTAAGGCTAAATTTTATTAACCTTATTTCCGATGTGGGTTTTCCTCAAAGGTATTTTCTCTTTTCAACCTTTTATTTTCAAAGAAAAATTTCAAATTGCGAGGACGCAATTTATTGAAGGAGGGGAGAATGTAACACCCCGAGCTTCCACGATACGCTTCTAATTCAATAATGCAATAGCTTGCATTGTACGCAACTTCGAGTTCTAAAACACCGCGACTAATCAAAGTAGCCGTTATGAATAGTAATAACCACTTTTTAAAATTATAGAAATTTTATATTTCAAAATGGACTTCATTTTTGTATTCGTAATATCGAAATTATCCAAATTTGAATTTTTTGTAACTTTTTGAGAACTTCCAATTTTTTTATGAATAGTGAAAAATACTTAAAACAACTTTTTTAATAAAAATAATTTATTGTGATAAATTATACTATTTAGTTGTTTTAAAGTGTAATTAGAATATATTTTTACCATTTTATCCAATGGTGGTCATTATAATTAATTTAACATTGAAATTGGACATAAACAATTGCCAATCTTTTGATATAAATTGTTTCTTAAAAACACGCTATTTGTTGTGATAGCGGGAATTAATTATAAAATTAATTAATGCACCATATATGTTTGTAATTTTGTAAAATAGACATCATTTTTGAATTCGGAATATCAATTATATCTTAGGGTGAAATTTTGGCATTGTTCTGAAAAACTTCAATTTTTGATGAATAGTGAAACCACTAAGTGGTAGTTAAATAACTGATTTTTCGTTTAAATGAAATATTACCACTTCTGTGATTTGATTTTCAAAAATCCGACATACATGGTTGTCATTAAGAAGTAAAATGTGGTTCAATGAGATTAAAATAATTTTTTGGTGAATAGTAACTTTTATGTTCTTAATCGCGATTAGAGGTAATTAGTGTAGTTTAAGGTAAAAACAATGTTTTAATAATATGATATGAGCTTGACACTTGTCCTACTCCTATTGGATGAGTCATGGCCGACCAAGAAAACCCATGGGTCAACTTGGGGACCCCATGGAGCCACTTTAGTTGGAAAATGACATTAATATATATTTATTTAATGTTAAAATTAAATTGACACAAACATGAGGTGTTTTACTAAAACTGTTTTTAAGTGGGGTTACACAAGTCACAATTTTGACTATAAATATTACTTAGAAAGCTAAAAAGATTTCCTACATCATATTATTTTTTTTATAATTTTTAGACATTAAATAAATTAAATTATTTATGACATCATTATGATGCAGCGATGACCTCATTATTTAATGATTTAAATAAAATGAGACGATAATGAAACATCCAAGGCTTACACTTGTCCAAAGCCTATTGGATGAAGAGATTTCGAACCCTTATCACCATAGCCACGAATTATATAAGTTTGGTACATTTAGAATCCGAAAATCATTGTATAATAATGTAACATTTCAATCTTTCCAAAAGAGCCCCTCCTCTCCTCTTATAAAAGGCCCCCACCTCTCCCACCTTATTCATACCTTCAAGCCATTTGGCTCGGCCAACCTCTGCCCAAATACTCTCCCAACTTCCCCCTCTTACTCCTAGAATCCTCACTTTGGGCAGAACTCTTCTCAAGGAAGCCTTTGTCTCAAATCAAAAAGAGTTACCCGATTTTGAGGTAATGTCTTCTCTAATCTTGTTTTATTTTATTTTTCTTCTCCATCCCCCTAAACTCTTTCTGTTCATTTCTTTTGTAACAAAACCAGTATCATCAATATACTAGGATGTTGTTATAAGAAGGTTTCGAGCTACACTTACACACACCTACATCTAATGGTTAAAGAACATACTGTTTCTGTGGATGGCGAATTTCTACCTCACGAAACGATGATTGTTCAACACTCATATAACACCTTAAAAGGTGGCCATTAAGATGTCACTATATTTATATATGGTATAAAATATGTTTATTTTTTTACTTATGCTTCTGTATTTCTCATTTATTGCATACTTTATGATTTCCATTATGGGTAAACGCGATAATTTCATTTTAGGAAGTGCGGACTACCGCCCCCTCAAAGTGATTTGAATCATTAATGCCATATGTGGGATGTATAAAGGATGGAGTAAATGGTATTATACACTAAATTATACTGGAATGATATTATACATTTATATTATTTTGATTTCATTCCATTAAATACGAAATAGAAATGAAAGTAGCGTTCATGCGTACGTACGGCTTACCGTCTCCATGAACAGTGCATTTCATTTCTTACCTCTAAATGTTACGTAATATTATAAATGAATGTATATACTGGATATATATGATATATATGACATCTAAATCATGAATATAATTCTGTAGATAATGGATATTCTACCACATAAACAACTTGTAATTATAAGAAGTTTATTGTTGACTCAAGTACCAAAGATCGACAAAACGACCGTTATTAACTTAAATAATTACATAATGTTCATATCATTGTAATAAGTGATATAAAAAGGATAATGAAATTGAAAATGGTTCTTAATAATTTATATATTAACTCTAGTTTATTATTCAGGAGGTTAAAGAACGGTTGAGTCAAGTCAGACACGAGGTAAGGGAATTTCTTATCCCAACTTCCATTCTTTGGGTTAATCTCCTACTTTAAAATTATGTCATGATATTATTATGTCTTATTTTGTATTTTTACTTTCTTTATGTGTACCTATAGTGAATACACATAATATATCTATTTTATTTTAAAAATTATCTTTGTAAGGACTTCGTCTCAATCTCCTTTCATTGAGGCATATTTGGTTTTATACACAAATTTCTTTTATACGGTGTATAAACCACTTTGACTTTTATGTTTATTCAAAAGGAAGCTTTTTTATACGAAGCGTTTACTAAACGACAAAAGGGAATGTTTTTGTCGTACATATGCGGCGACAACGACTTCTCTGCCACCGTGACCACTATTTGAGTTTCGGCTTCCTCTACAAGCCATACCCTTTTTTTTAATGAAAAATAAATGCCATGTTATACTTTTCTTTTATTTTGGTATTGAAAATGGTTTTGAAAGAATTTTTATTATATCAATGTGTTGTATTGATATCTTGTGATTAAAATGTGGAAATGTTATGATTCCTTTATGCATGTTTTATGTGATACGATTATGTTATGGTTTATGAGATGTTTAAACTTGTTCATATGAGGAATGTATTGGAATTAATATGTGACGGGTGGAGCCCGCTATAGCTCCTCGATGCATCGGTAGGTCTCATGAGACAACTAGACATGGAATTGGCCAAGTCCCTTTCCCAATTTGATTTATGGTTTTGGCCGAGGCCTTAATCATTTTAGACGTCTTGGTCGAGGCCTTGACAAAATGTTTCAGAATGTCTAGAATTATACATTCCCCCATTATGAAAGTGGTTATTGATATTTCATGTGATTATTCGTCTAGTAGAATATCCATGTGAGTAAGTAATGGCATTATTTTATTTTACTTTTTCCATATTATGCTGAAGTTCAAGTTCAATAAGGCTTTTGTTTTAGTTATACATTGCCTTAAATGCTTATGTTTTCTTATAAAAGCTTCCGCAATATTGTTATCCTTACTGAGCATCTGAGCTCACCCCTTTCAATGTTTTAATATTTTCCAGGATGTGAAGAAGTGTATTATGACTGACTTGCAAGAATAGTCAGTGAGGATATGAGTGTGGACTATGACGACCATGTTATTGTAGTTTTTCTACTTTTTGATGTAATGAAAGACTTATGAATGTATCTAGTGTTTCCAAGGCTACTAAACTAATCGGTCATTCGAGACTTGATCTTTTGTGATCATTCCAATGTTAAGAAGTAATGCACCGACTCTGGGTAGCTGGGGTCGGGGCGTTACATCCCCCCTCAGTGGTAATCTGGCCTAGTTTTCTTCATAAAACCCACAAACAGTACCATGGCCCTTATGCATTTTCTTAGTCAGATGGTGGTTTCAATTGATCATCAATTCTATAAAGATCAGTTTCTGGGATATGATTTTATAGTTATTTACAAGTTGGGGAAATTTAATTGTGTGTGTGATGTTCTATCAAGGGTGATGCATGGAGGAGATTATATATATTTATTGATTCCAGAACCCAATTGGTATGAGCTTGATGTGTTAAATGAAGTGTTAATTCAAGATGTGTGATTGAAGGAAATTATAGATATGTTACAATGTTGTTGTCCCACAATGTTGGGATATTATTTCCGAAATGGATTGATTTTCTATAAGAACAAATTGATCTTGCTAAAGGATCGTATTCAATTATAAATTTATTTCAACATTTTTTGGATTGGTGTAACATGATCCTTGGATGATGTTGGTCCTACTATTGGTGGCCCATACTGCACCCCAATCCCCAACTCTTCTTATTCACTATATTAATGTTGAATCACAACAGTAGAGGTGACCAACATGTCATAACCCCCTCCCACCAAAGATGCACCTCCTATTTTGGCAATAATGAAAGGGAAGAAATGACTCCCCCCCTGAGTCCCACCTCCTGTAGTCCCTAGGTTGGAGACTCGAACCAAGGGTATACAAATATTACAAAATGGGAGGCATTACCCTTTATACTAAATAAGATCAAAAGATAAGATGGTTCATCCCCAAAAATCTCTATGACCTATATATTATATAAATAAAAAATCCATCCCAAATGAATTCATAAAGTAGAACTATTAAAAGTACACAATTATCCAAAGTAAATACCAATTGTAAAGCTAAGCAGCAACATCACAACTGTCAAGATCTGAGCTACTAAGGTCCAGCATGATCTGTGAAATTTTACTAGAAACCTAAAAATAGTTTTATATACTTAGGATGAGTATAAATGTATACTCATTAAGAAAACTAAAGTCTTCCATGCACATGTGAAAGATGTATACTAATGCCCCTATGAGAAAATAGTTGAACCAAATATGACCTAACAAGTATACTAACCTGGACAAATTCACCAAATAATGCAATTCATGTAATGTAATATAATGAACATATATGATAGGGTATTCCACACCAATTATCAAGGATTGGCCTCTCTTACATAACAGAAAATGTCCTTATGCTCCAACCTTTTCTGAAAGTACCACATCACATCCCACCTGGAGAAACCTGGGTCAAAAAGCACATCACATCTAGCTCACAGTCACCTCGCCACAAACCACAACACATCCCACCAGCAGACACCTAGGCCACAAACTGCATCACATCTCTCCTGTAGACACCTGGGCCACAAACCACACCACACCTTGAGGACACTTGGGAAAGAAAATCACCTCTCATCCAAAATAAACCTGGGAAAGAACAACACCTCTCATTTCGAATACAATTGGGAAAGCACAACACGCCTGCAAACACCTCTCATCCCGAAGACACATGGGAAATCAAATCTCACCCTCACACACCTAGACATCACAAACCACAACTATCTTGAAGAATTTTGTGCTGTCCCCACCAGGATTTGGGATTAGGGAATAGTTAGTGGCCATCAATCCATCCTCCCCCCCGGATGTTTGAGAAAGATACCCTCCCCCCTGACGATGGATGTGTTCATCACATAGTTCTCAACTAGTGTGGAGAATGTGTATAAATAACAAGGAAAATACAAGTATATAAAAATATGATACCAAACACTCAATCCCAATCTATGGGTTCTCAAACAAACTAAAAACTCACTACACTGCCAACATTGATGCTACCTCTAATTGCACAATACCACACAACATGCCATGAAACCCGATTCACATTCCCAACCAATTTAGTTAACCATTTCCATGCTATTATCCAAACCAAACCTATCCATTCAAGGATTTAGTAATCATTTATTTATTTATTTATTCCATCACAACACAAGAAATCACTAAGAAAAACACACCACATAAATCACAGAAATAACCATTTCAGAAGGAAAGTATCTTAATAATTTAAGGAGGCTCTTGAATAAAGACACACCATTCAACATTCTCTAATTATAATACCCAATCATGGTATATCATATATTGATATCTTATATATAGGATAAATCTTTTTTCATGTTACTCATGGAGAAACTCTGGGAGAACTACCAATACCAATAACTACTTCCCTCCGTCAAACTGGTCCGGCTCAGGCCACACACCAATAGAAACCATCCACCAAATCAAAACCCCAAATGATAACACATTACCACAAAACCAGACTCACAGCCCCACTACACAATACTTCTCATCCACCTCTCAATCAAACAATCTCTCAACCTGAGATTCCATCACATAGACATTTTGACGTGTCATCTAAAAGTTTATCCATAATACCATCCATGAACACCCACAAAACATAGCCATGCTCACAAATATACAATAGAAAAAACCAAATTAAACCTACATATCACAACATAGCCACTTCACATTACATCAGTCCCATTCAAACAGACACATCCATTCCACACATCACATCACATACTATGACAATACACATTTTCATATCTATCAAAGGGGACAGTTATCTAATTAAAATACATTATTTATGTGTGTTATCACACAATCCAAATCATAGGGAATCCATTCATTAGCTGGATTTATGTGATTAACCAATATCCATATGTAAGTGTTCAATAGGAACTAAATAGCATGAAACTCATTTAGTGTGAAAACAAGGTCCCCCTACAGCCACGATTTTAGTGGGGTATAAAGCTTGTATAATTTAAAATATCACAATCATAATATCAAAACTGCAAAAGCATGGAAATTGAATCACTCTACCCCTTTCAATAGCATTTAACCAATTATTATCTTTGATTATCCTTCATCATCCATGATCCATAGGTTAAAAAACGTCTATCCCTCCCATATGATTTAAAAATGAATAGAAATGAACTAAATCATACCTATAATGTGTTTTAACGATCCTTGCATAATTACGGGCCATGAAACAGATCTACAATAACTTCTCCCGCAAGATATGCATCTATAAGAGCATGCCACAACTCCACTGCACCAACAAAAACCAAAGAGAATCCCATTTAGAACCATGGAAGATCCTTTACCATCATATGGATAGAATAAAGGAGAGAATAAAGAGACCAAACTAGAATAAACCCTCAAGAACAAAGGAATAACACACCTTAGATCAATGATGGATCGCTACAGATTGAAGGAGGGAAGCTATTAATCAATACATAGTGTAGGAATCCTCAAAATTCTAAAGAGGGGCCATTGGGTCTCTTGTGGTCAAGGAAGGTTCACTGCAGTCATTGGGTTTGATAACCTGAGTGTCTAGAAAAACACTTAATAGTTACAGTAGTGGTGTATTTCATGATGTGTAGTACTCTTTCACTTCGTGTAATGCCCGATAATCGACTTCTGCTGAAAACCCCATCTTCGTTCTATTTAATTTATTTTTAAGAACCCGAAACATGTCATACCATGATCTATCCTTGGATAAGTCTTGAAATGGAATTTCACATTGTGTAATATAGTTACACAACATGTATATCCTATAATAGATTTACTGCACCCCCAGCTCCTATGAAAACTTTTGAAACCTCTTTCGAAAAAATCCATAAATCAAAAACCAGAAAAGTAATGGACTAGGGGGGACATGGACCAATACATCAGATTCCTCTCAAATGGTTCTCGTACATGAGAATCGAAAACCACGTACATAAGGAAAAAGGGGTCCGAACAACCCTGATGTGAGACACCACTCAAGAGTCTATCCACTCTTCAAGTACTACCACTAGCCAAACACGTCAACTCAAATGAACACAACCACATTGCACATAACTATTGAGAAAACATCTCACCCTATACACAGCCCAAACCATAAATCTATACAGTAAATGAACGGAATCATCCTAAACACATGAATCAGGAAATTCAGTCCTCCATGTCCAGATAAAATATTCTTTGGGCAGCACTGACTCGCTCAACATGGGTTTAATCAAATCATAGTTAATGCATCTCGATTAGGAATCTTGTCCTCCCTTCTTTGTATGGTAGGAATTTATATCATACCACACCAAACACATCTCAAACCAAGATAAAAATTTCTCATTTGATAAAAAAATATTCAAACACATCATTCAAAAAAAACAAAATTCAGCAATACTTGGAACAAATCTGGGTACGAAGCAAGCATCTGTATTTGTCACTCCCATGTACACTCCTCTTGACCACCATGCCTCTACAACAAAAGAACCAAGGGAATGGTCTTCCCATGAAGCACATTCTCTTGATGATCCTGGATCTCTGCTAGCTACTCCAAAAATGTCACGTCATCCTCAATATCCAACTCTACCTAGTCAAGGACATATGAGTCATCCTTAAGATATCGATGAAACTAAGATACGTGGATGATTTCATTGATTCTATTTAACTTCGGATGCATCCTGAACTAGTATTCCACCTTTCCAACTCACACTAACACCTAAAAGGGTTCAAAATACCTAGGATAATGATTACTCACTCTTCCAAACCTCCATTGACTATGTCAAGGGGAAACCTTTATGAACACATAGTCCCCAACCTCGAAATCCAAGGTCCAACTCCTGCAATAAATATATTACATCTAATGATCCTACAGAACTTTTATCTTTTCACGAACAAGCCCAACCTTCCTTGTCATGATTTGTACTACATTGGGATCATGAATAACTAACTCTCCATCTTCTGTCAAGCACAACGAGGAATGACATGGTATTCTGTAAAAAGCATTAAATGGATCCATTCCAATGGAAGTGTGATATATATTATTATAGTAAAACTCTACTAAGTAAAGGTGTCATACGAAAGATCCAAAAAAGTACATCATGCATGATTGAAACATTTCCTCCAACATATAGAGTGTCTGCTCGGTCTTCCCATCTGTCTGTGGGTGGAAATCAGTGTCGAGGCATAACAGGGTAACAAAATCATGCTGAAATACCCTCTCAAATCATGAGGTGAAAAGTGTGTTCTGGTCCATGATAATGGATCTTGGAACTCCATATAGCTGCACCACCTCATCCACGTACCAGTTTTATATGGCATCCACTGCACCCTACTCCTTTAATGGAAACAAGTGAGCCAATGTTTTCATTAGATCCACTACTTCCGAGATAGAATTATAACCTTCATAAGATCTAGGTAATAATGTGATGAGATCCATCATGATTTAATCCCACTTACACTTAATAACATCTAAGGGATGTAACAAACCCCTTGGAACATGGTGTTCGGCCTTTACCTACTAGCATTCCATGCATCTTTCGACAAACTCTACTAATTCCCGCATTATCCCGGGCCACCAGAACTACATCCTCAAGCCACAATACTTATTAAAAACTTCTTGGTGTGCTAATAAAGTTGATATATGAAACTCACAATGGAATACCTCATTCATTTCTAATAGAACAAATAGATTCCTACATAACATCATCTAATTTTGAAAATCATATGACAATCCCTAAAGAGCATCACCATGGCCAAAATGATCATGCAATACCTAAACCTCTATGTATCCATACTAAGACTGTTCCACCTACTGGATCAGAGAAGACTACACTATCATATAAAAAAAATATCCTCTGTCTTCATCCACTCCTACACCCAAATGAAAGGAATCCAACTCCTCCATTGTAACACCCTGATATTATATGAGAAATATATATCTTTTATGTCTTATGTTATATGAAAAATCAAAGTAATCATTCACTGCATACAACACTAGCTTTGCTTGCATTACATGCAATAGTGTCCTTCCTCGATAGCGTGTGTAGTACGCAATACCGAGTCTCAATAAACAAAAATATATTATTATAATATTATAACCTTTAAATTGTGAATAGTATTAACAAAATTTTCAATTTTATAACATTATTATTCATATTACACATTTTCTAGAACATGGTGTGAGAACAAAATAAATATTTCATGAAAAATAAGTATTTTTCAAAAAATGTTGTTTTGCCGCCTTTTGATTGCACACCCAAAACAAATCTAGTTTTTGACATGTTTATAAGTTCAATTTGAAAAAAATAAAATTCTTCTATTGAATAAGGATATAAAAATTTACTTTGGATAAAATTTTCAAATTTTTCTGATAACTTTAATATTTTAATAAATAGAAAAAACACGGTATATTTTAATTAAAAACTACTTTTTCATCGCAATAATTTATATGGTTAAATTTTAATATTTAGTGGGTTTAAAGTATGAATAAAATATATTTTTACCATTTAATATAATGTATGTCATTACAATTAATTTTAAATTGAATTCATTGGTAAAAAAATTTCAATCTTTCGAAATGTTCTAACTTTTAAAACCCGTTTACTTAACAATGGGATTAATTATAAATTAATTACTGCAACTTATTTGATTTTAATTTTAAAAAATGTATTCAATATTTATATTCAGTGGGTCAAAATTATTTTAAAAGGTTACTTTTATGTTTTTGATATTATGAATAGTAACTACGATACTTTTTATTTATGCAGTTAAAGGTAAATCAGGAAATTAATGGTAAAAATAAAGATATAAAATTACTTTAACACCTGCCAAAATTCTATTGGATGACTAAAAGTATACCCTTATCACCTAAGGGTCGGAATAAATTCATTTCATGGTCTTTTCACAATGAAATAATATAACTAATGAATGTGACAACATGTCACTCTCTAAAATCTTATAAGTATAATAATTTAAATTTAGTGATAAACATTATGAAACTTCAAACATGAATTGTATCCATGAAGATAATAAAATTATAGACATCATGTGAATTTATTTATAATTTTTTGGGATTAAATGATTATCATTAATTCTGACACAATAGTGATGTCGAAATTATTTTATTGATTGAATTATCAAATAAATGATTTTAAATGTATTAAAATAAATATTATATGAACTATTTAATGTGAACCACTATTTTTATAGTTAAATATGACATGTTATGAATCTATTAAATCTTTTATTTCGAACATATCTTCTGTGTATATTTTATTTAAATTCAAATAAATGAATAGTGTCAAAATTGACACTATTTATATTTTATAAAAATTACATATTATAAAATTGTTTTAAAATCACAAAAATATTTATTAATAATAAATTAAAATTTATACGGTCTAAAATGTAATAAAGTATAAAATTATGGAAAATTCACAACATATAAGCAATTATTTATAATGATTTAAAATTTAGAATTTTATTACCTCAAATAAAATTAAATAGATTATATAAGGATAAATCATGTTAATATTTCTTATAATTCCAATGGTGCCCCTCTCCTCCCTTATAAAAGGCCTCCTCATATCTCTCCTCCTCACATAATTTTGAGCCTTCAAGATCAGCCAAACCCTGACCATTTCCCTTCTCAAATTCCATAGAAAAATACATGAGGTCCTGGTCTTCTTCAATGATCAATTTTAGTGACCTATGAGGAGGTTTCAGAGACGCGTGTCGAAGAAGAGGTAATTTAAGTTATTGATAAATTAAAATTTATTTCTTCTTTTATTTATTCTAATTTAATTGTTTCATTATGAAGTAATAACATCAGTATCAATCATATACTGATATGTTATTATAAATATGAAACAACCCTATTTCACCTTGAATCCATCCTACGGAAAATGAAATCACCGTGCGTGCGTACGTATGGAATACAATCTCACCGTTGTGGTGTAAACTGTTTTCCACCACCACCACACTTGGATGGGTATAATGGTGTGATGAATTACAATATATGATTATTGTAAAGAGAAATTTATTATGAAATAGTATACATACACTTCAATACAATTCCATGATCATGGGAACGATATCATCGCTCGTGCGTACGTACGGACTACCGTCTCCACGATGTGATGTGACTCATTCAACCTGATCATCATTGAATAATGATTATATAAATGAATTGAATGAGTAAATATGATATATATTACACAAATAACATTCTGTAAATGAGGTATCTATAACCTAAAAATATGAATTAGAATATATTTTACAAAACACACATAAGAACAAAAAGCAATAAACACCTGAATAACAAGTAGCAATGAAATATTACTAATAAGAAGCTATGAATATGACCATATATGATATCATAACAATGAGTATTACTATGGAATATGTAAATTAAATTATTTAAATCATTATACAGGAGGTTCAGACATGTACAATGTATATGAGACCCAAGAAACGGACATTCTCGCAATCTCAATTTTTATCCGAGATTGTTTAGACTTCTGTATTTAATAGGGAATATTTATCATCCACATCAATTTTTCCTCAATATTTAATATAATTTCTATCCTCCTAAAATTTTTTGAAATCAAATTTTACCTATTGGTGAATTTTTTAGTAAAATATATGAAAGGAATCTTTTGTCGTTTTTAGTACGAGATAGTTTTTGACTTTTCCGGCCAAAATACGAGAAGAATGTTTTTTAACTTATACAGCATGAATGGATTTTTATGATTTCAAAGATCATTATTCACATGAAGCTTCCTTTACATGTTTTCATGTTTATTTTTAATCAACTTATTTTAGTTTTAAATTTTATGACATTTTAAGAAATGAAGAATGTTTTTGAAGTAGAAAGGATATTTTCCTCAAGAATGGAGTTCAAATGTTTTATCAAAATTATTTTCGATCTAAGATAATATAGGGTTCTGTTTATAAACCTATTTTTACATTGATTTGATTATGTTATGATGGAATCATTTTTATGTTGACAAGATGTTTAAGAATCCAATTTTTGTTACATGAGTTATGCTATGGTATATGATTTATGATTTTGTGGCACACATAAGAATGGTTTCATTATGAGACGGGTGGGACCTATATCTCCCTCCAATGAATTGGGTAAAGATTTATATCTCATGAGATAAACATGGCTGGAATGGAATGTTAATATCGTTTAGTGATACAAGACTGGAACGAGGAATGAAATCGGTTCAGTAATGGACTTTTTCCACTATGATGGGATTGGAAATGAGCCTTGCCTAATATGAAATTATTCTCTATGATTATGTGTGTATGCCACAATTTTTCATGATGAAGGATATGATTATTTGGGATTACATTTACTTACTATGATTTATCCCATGACATGATATTATGGTCTCTTTTGCAGGTTAGGATTTTCAAAATGTTATCTTATGATGAATATGATATGATTGATATTTCTTTTGTTTACCCTTACTGAGCATTTGAGAGCACCCTTTTTGTTTGTTTTCTTTTACCCAGGTTAGGAAGTAGGATATTAAGTAGGATATGCCAAAAAGGGTCTCCAGATATGTTGAAATAAATGGGAGACAATGTAGATGTTTTTAGAACCAGTTGTTTATGTTTCCTAGTTTCTAAAGACACTATACATATAAGGTCCTTTCATGGTTTTGTTATATGTTGTAATAAGTATGCTTCTATTCTGAAGTAATAACAATTTATGTAGAGAATGGGTCATTATAATTGGTATCAGAGGAAAGCAATAGTCAACCTTTGGAAACTAGGATGTGAAAGCCTTAGTAAGATACCTGAGGATATGTCTAATAATAATACACAATATTAGTGTTTTAGAAATGTCCATGAATTACCTATGATAAGACCTTAAGTGTAAAATTTTATTCTTGATTATCTGTTTTTCCTATTATGATTAGTGTTTCTCAAACTAATCTTATTGGTTTTAGTCAATGGATGGAACCTAAAGGAACCGTGTTAATGCGGAATGTGATGAGCAATCCAATGATTTTCTGCCTGAGCAACCAAACGTTCTGGGAGCTGGAATGCAAAATATTGTTACCATGCTCACACAACTTTCTCAAGATATGAATCATACAAGACTTCCAAACGATCAAAGGAAGGAGAATCATACTCTTGAATCCTTCATGAGGCAGCGTCCACCTTCATTCAGTGTGTCTTATGATCCATTAGTGGCTGAAAAATGGATCAGTACCACTGAAAAGATATTTTCAGTCCTTCAATGTTCTAAACATGAAAAGGTCATCATACCAGTGTATCATTTGGAAGGTGATGCTGATAAATGGTGGAATCTTATCAAGACTATGAGGAAAAGAGATGAAATTGAGTCCCTAGAATGGGACGAGTTCAAGAACTAATTTTTCAATAAGTACTTCCCTCGTATTCTTCGAACAAAGAGGGAGAAGGAGTTTCTTGAACTAAAGCAAAAGGATGATGAATCTTTTGGTACCTAAGAAGCAAATTTTAGAAGACATTCAAGGTACACGTTCGGAATTATTATCCAACCTGAGATTAAGATCGATTGATTCTTTAGTTCCTTAAATCCAAGTCTTGGATGAGCATTATCCATAAGGGACTTCAATAGCTACGAAAAAAATTGTTCAAGGTGCTCTCAAGGATGAGATGGAGATTAAATTAACCCATCAATCCTATGGGTTTGATAAGAAGAGGAAAATGGAATTCAAAGGAAAATCTAGAGACCAGACTGAAAAGAAGATGACTTTTACTTTATGATCAAATTGTGGAAAGAAACATGGAGGGAATTGTATTAAAGGGACAAGAAAATGTTTTAAGTTTGGAAAAGAAGGTCATTGGGTAGTTGAATGTCGATAAAATGGGAAGAAGATGTCTAATGATGCCATCAAAGAAAGGGATACATAGAGTGAACCTCCTACACATCAATGTATCAAGTGAAAGGAAATGGGGAATTATGCTAATCAATGCCATAATCCAAGGGTTGTTGATGATGATCGACTTCAAAAAACTCTTAAGGCCAAAGACAAAGGAAAGTCACATGAAATTACTATCGACGATGTAGAGTACTATAACGAAGTGGTGAAAGGTACACTTGCCATCCAATATAAAGTAGAAAATGTTATATTTGATTATAGATCCACAAACTCTTTTATTTTTAAAGAATTTTTTAAGGGTATCTCTGTATCAACTCAACAATTAGATGTTGAGTTAGTTGTGACAACCCCTAATGGCACAACGGCCACATCGAAAGTTTACAATTCTTTTCCGATTGAAGTTTGTGGGAAAGTGCTTCCTGAATATCTTGTGATCCTTCCTAAAGTGGAATTTGATGTTATTCTTTGCATGGATTGAATTTTTTTTATATGGATCTCATATAAATTTTCAAATAAGGGATGTGACATTTCATATTCCAGATCAATCTATGATCGTCTATCGATGAAAGGATGAACCTAACCTTCTAGTGGAAATTTTTTCCATCTTATGGGTCGTTATTCCACTAAATGATGGTTATTTATCTTAAATGGTTGGATAGAAACTCATGATTAATAATATTCCCATTTTACGAGAGTTTGATGATGTCTTTCCAGAAGAATTTCCAGGTCTTCCACCAAATCATGAAGTTGAGTTTTCAATAGAAATCATACCGGGTGCTATGCCCATTTCAAAGAAAACATATAGAATGGGCCCAATTGAGTTGCAGGAATTGAAGAAGCTACTCCAAGAGAATCTTGATAAAGGATTCATACGCCTTAGTGTGTCACCTAGGGGGGCACCTATTCTATTTTTTAATAAGAACGATGGATCAATGAGACTATGCATTGATTATCTTGAACATTACAAGATCATGATCAAGAACAAAGATCCTCTCCCACGCATTGATGACTTATTTGACCAACTAGGTGGAGCTCAATACTTTTCCAAGATTGATCTTCGTTCAGGGTATCATCAATTAAGGGTCCAAAGGGAGGATATACCAAATATGACTTTCTGTACAAGGTATGGATACTTTGAATTTATAGTGATGCCATTTGGTCTTACTAATGCCACTGTTATGTTCATGGATCTGATGAATAGAGTCTTCAGAGACTATCTCTTTCAGTTTGTTGTAGTCTTTATAGATGATATTCTTTTCTATTCATAGAGTAAAGAAGAACATGAATATCACTTGATAATTGTATTAAAGTCCCTAAGAAAGGAGAGGCTTTATGCAATATTTACCAAGTGTGAATTTTGGCTTCAAAAACACTCATTTTTGGGTCACATAATCTCAAAAGAGGGGATATCTGTGGATCCAAAAAAACCGAGGTTTTCAAAAGATGGTCAAGACCAACAACATTAACCGGGATTTGATGTTTTCTTGGGTGAGTTGGATATTATCGACGTTTTGTGAAATATTTTTCATGATTATCTAATCCACTAACAAGGTCTACTCGAAAAGTAGTTAAGTTCATGTGGACAAGGGAGTGTGAAGATAATTTCAGGGAGTTGGAAAGAAGGTTATCCAGTGCACATGTGGTCACACTACCTTGTAGTGAAGAATGGTTTGTGATCTACAGTGATGAATCCAAGAAGGGATTGGGGTTTGTTCTCCTGAAAAATGATATGGTGATATCTTATGCCTCATGACAGTTGAAAATCCATGAGTAAAATTACCCAACTCATGATTTGGAGTTAGGTGAAGTAATATTTGCATTAAATATTTGGAGGCATTGACTTTATGGTGAATGGTGTGATATTTATACTAATCATAAAAGTTTAAAGAATATTTTCACACAAAAGGAGTCGAATATGCACCAAAGAAGATGTTTGGAGCTGATTAAGGATTATGACTTCTCAATTCATTATCACCCTGGGAAAGAAAACGAGGTGGAAGATGCATTAGGTCGACAAGACCATGCTTTCTTATCCATGTTGAGGATAAAAAAGATCCAATATTTATGTATTTACAATGGATGGATCTTGGAATTATAATGGAAGGTGAAAAATATTATCTTTCTCAAATGAATGTTCAAACATCTATTCATGTGAGGATTAAAGAGGCACAGAAAAAAGATATAGAGTTACAAACAAAGGTGAGAAAAATTCCTGAATTCAACCTTGATTGTGAAGGGATTATATGGTTCAAGAATCAGGCTTGTGTTCCTCCCATCCCAGAATTAAAGAAGGAGCTGCTGGATGAGGCACATAGTTCTTCATTATCTATTCATCCTAGAAGCACGAAGCAATATAGGGACCTGGAAGAGTACTTCTGGTGGGATGGTACAAAAGGATATGTTGCTGAATATGTCTCTATATGCTTGTTTTGTCAGCAAGTTAAAGCATAGAGACAAAAGTCTAACGAGATGTTACAACCATTACCCATACCCGAATGGAAATGTGAAAACATCACTATGGACTTGGTCACTAGACTTCCTAAGACATCCAAAGGCAATAATGCTATCTGGATCATAGTTGATCATCTTACGAAGTCGGCACACTTCATTTCTATTAGAGAAGATTTCTCTCTGGATAAACTTTCCAGTATATATGTAAAGGAAGTTGTAAGATTACATGGAGTTCCACATTCAATTATATCTAATCGGGATCCGAGGCTTACCTCAAAGTTTTGGATAATTTTTCAGCATACTCTTGATATAGAGTTGAGCTTTAGTACTGCTTGTCATCCTCAGACAGACTGTCCGTCTGAGAGAACAATTCGAACTCTAGATGAAACTTTGAGAGACTGCTCTATGGTTTTCAAAGGTGGTTCGGATCAACAGATACCTTTTGTGGAATTTTCTTATAATAATTGCTTTCACTCTAGTATTCAAATTTCTCCTTATAAATCTATCAATTGAATGAACTGCCGAACTCTAATTTGTTGGGATGATGTTGGGGAATAAAAGCTATTAGGACCTAATATTGTTGAGGATATGGCAGAAAAGGTCATATCTATTAAAAACACATAAGAGTAGCTCAGAGTCAACAAAACATTTATCCCAAAAACCGAAGAAAATACCTAGATTTTGAAGTGGTTGATAAGGTATTCTTATGAATATATCCTTAGAAGAGAGTAATGACATTTAGAATGGAGGGAAATCAGAGACCTAGGTATATTTGTCCTTTCGAAATACTGGATCATGTTGGGAAGGTAGATTACTGAATGGCGCTTCCACTGAATCTCTGTAAAGTTAACGATGTGTTCCATGTATCACTCTTGAGAATGTACATACCTGATCCTTCACATGTACTAAGCTCTGAATTTGTACCGCTAAAGCAATATATTTCTTATGAAGAACAACCGATTGAGATTTTGGATCATAGAGAAAAGGATCTATGGAACAAGAACACTTTCATGGTTAAAGTGTTATGGATGAACCACCAATTAGAAGAAGCTACATGGGATCTTGAGGATATGATGAGGGAGAGGTATCCTCATCTGTTTGTTACGAAGTGACGAATTTCGAGGGAAAAATTCATTTTAAGGGCGGTAGAATGTAACACCATGATATTTTATGAGAAATATATATTTTTTATATCTTATGTTATACCCAACATCTAAGGATTCTTTCAATGCACAAAACACTATCTTGTCTTGCATTACACGCAATCGCGGCCTTCCTCGATAGCGTTTGTTGTATGCAATACCGAGTTTCACTAAACAACGATATATTATTATAATATTATAAACTAGCCTTTATGAATAGTATTAAATAAATTTTTAATTTTATAACATTATTATTCATCTTACACATTTTCTAGAACATGGTGGGAGAACACAATAAATATTTCAGGTAAAATATTATTTATTAAAAAATGCAGTTTTGTCACCCTTTGATGGCGCACCCACTTTAAATCTAGTTTTGACCTGTTTATAAGTTCAATTTGACAAAATAAAATTCTTCTTTGGAATTAGGATATAAAAATTTACTTTGGATAAAATTTTCATAGTATTCTGATAACTTTCAAATATTAATGAATAGTAAAAACGCTATATTGTAATTAAAAACTACTTTTTTCATCACAATAATTTATTTGGATAAATTATAATTTTGAGTGGTTTTAAATTATGGATAGAATATATTTTTACCATTTAATATAATGTATGTCATTACCATTATGTTTACATTGAATTCATAAGTAAAAACATTTCAATCTTTGGCAATGTTTTAACTTTGAAAACTTGTTCGCTTTACAACAAGATTAATTTTAAATTAATTTCTGCAATTCTGTGTTTTGAATTTTTAAAAATTGAATCCATATTTAGATTCAATGGGTCCAAATTATTTTAATAGGTGAAATGTTTTTTTTGACATTATGAATAGTAACTACGGTAATTTTTATTTACTGCAGTAAAAGGTTAATCGGGTAATTAAGGGTAAAAATAAGGATATAAAATTATCATAACACCTGATAAAATTCTATTGGATAACTAAAAGTATAACCTTATCACCTAAGGGTCGGAATAAATTCATTTCATGTACTTCTAACCATGAAATAATATAATTATTATTAAAACCAAAGAAAGTTACAACATGTCACTCTATAATATTTTATATGTTTAATAATTTTAATTTAGTGCTAAACATCATGAAACTTAGAAAATGAATTGTCTCCAGAAATATAATAAAATTTTCTACATCATTTGAATTTATTTATAATTTTTAGGGATTAAATAATTATCATTAATTATGACACAAAAGTGATGTCGAAATTATTTTATTGATTGAATTATCAAATAAGTGATTTTAAAAGTATTAAAATAAATATTATATGTACTATTTAACGTTATACACTAATTTTCTAGATAAATATGACAAGTTTTGAATCTATTAAATCTTTTATCTAGAACAAATCTTCTGTGTATATTTTATTTAAATTCAAGTAACTGAATAGTGTCAAAATTGACACTAATGATATTTTATAAAAATTACATATTATAAAATTGTTTTAAAATCATAAAAATATTTAATAATTATTAATTAAAAGTTATATTGTATAAAATTTAATAATGTATACAATTATAGACAATTAACAATATATAAGAAATTATTTATAATGATTTAAAATTTAGAATTTTAGTACAACAAATAAAATTAAATAGATTAAATAAGGATAAATCATATTGATAATGTTTAAAATAAATTCACAACATGTCTAAATTTTATTGGTTTATGATATTACAACCCTATCTCATATAATATTCGGATTTGAGTCATTTTTGGATGTTTTTATGTGTGTTTTGAATTTATTATAAATTAATATTTCTTATAATTCAAAAGGTGCCCATATCCTCACTTATAAAAGGGCACTTACTCCCTCTCCTCATCACTCCATTTTGAGGCTCCATGCTCAAAACACCGCTGACCATTTCCCTTAAAAAATTTCTTGGAAACATACTAGAGGTCCTAGTTTCTTGGAAACATACTAGAGGTCCTAGTTTTCTTCAAAGAACAATTTAAGTGCCCTAAGAGGAGGTTTCAAAGAGGCGTGTCGAAGAAGAGGGAATATCCATTACTGATTTATTCAAATTTATTTCTTATTCTACTTATTATTATTTAGTTGTTTCATTATTAAGTAATAACATAAGTATAAATAATATACAGATATGTTATTATAAATATGAAACCAACCTATTTCACCTACTATCCATCCTACGGAAAATGAAATCACCGAGAATGCGTACGTACGGAATACCGTTTCCACGCCATGGGGTAATCTGTTTTCCACCACCACCTTACATGGATGAGTATAATGGTGTAAATAATAACTATATATGATTATTGTAAAGTGATATTGAATATGAAATATTATACATAAAATTCAATATAATTCCACGATCATGGGAATGATATCATCGCTCGTGCGTACGTACGGCCTACCGTATCCACGATGTGATGTGACTTCTTCTACATGATCTTCATTGAATAATGATTTTATAAATGAATTTAAATGAGTAAATTTGATATATATTACACTAATACCATTCATTAAATGAGGTATCTATAACCTAAAAAATAAGAATAAGAATTTATTTTACAAAACACGCATTAGAACAAAAAGCAATAAACACCCGAATAACAAGTAGTAATGAAATATTACTAATAAGAAGCTAAAAATATGAACATATATGATATCATAACAATGACTATGATTCTGGAATAAGTCAATGACATTATTTAAATCATTATACAGGAGGTTCAGACATGTACAATGCATATCGGACCTATTGTAAGGGAAAATCTCGCAATCTCAATTTTTATCCGAGATTGTTTATACTTCGGTATTTACTGGGGCATATTTATCATCTACATACATGTTTCCACAATATTTAATATTATTTATATCCTCCTACAATTTTTTAAATCCAATTTTACCCATTGGTGAATTTTTTTTAGTAAAATATATGAAAGTAATCTCTTGTTGTTTTCAGTACGAGATACTTTTTGACTTTTCCATCCAATGTACGAGAAGAATGTTTTTTTATCTTATACGGCATGAATGGACTTTTATGATTTCATAGAACATTATTTCCACGAAGCTTCCTTTACAGGTTTTCAAGTTTATTTTTAATCAACTTATTTTAGTTTTAAATTGTATGACATGTTAAGAAAGGAAGAATGTTTTTGAAGTAGAAAGGATATTTTCCTCAAGAATGGAGTTCAAGTGTTTTAACAAAATTATTTTCCATATATGATAATATAGGTGTATGTTTATATCCCTATTTTTACATTGATTTTATTATGTTATGATGGAATTATTTTGATTATGACATGATGTTTAATAATCCCATTTTTATTACATGTGTTATTCTATGATATATGATTTATGATTTTGTGGAAAACATAAGAATGGTTTCATTATGAGATGTGTGGGACCTATATCTCCCTCGAATGCATTGGGTAAATATTTATATCTAATGAGATAGAAATTTATGGAATGGAAAGTTAATCTGGTTTAGTGATACATGACTGGAATGAGGAGTGGACTCGGTTCAGTATTGGACTTTGTCCGCTATGATGGTTTTGGAAATGTGCCTTGACTAATATGAAACGATTTTCTATGATTATATGTGTATGCCACAATGTTTCATGTTATAAGTTATGATTATTTGGAATTAATTTTCATTACTATGATTTATCCCATGACATGATATTATGATCTCATTTGCAGGTTATGATTTTCAAAATGTTATGTTCTTAAGAATATGATATAAATGATATTTCTTTTGTTTTACCTTACTGAGAATTTGAGCTCACCCTTTTTGTATGTTTTCTTTTCCCCAGGTTAGGAAGAAGGATATTAAGTAGGATATGCCAAAAAGGGATTCTAGATATGATAAAATAAATGGCAGACAATGTAGTTGATTTTATGAACCAGTTGTTTATGTTTCCCAGTTTCAAAAGACACTATACCTATACGGTCCTTTCATGGTTCTGTTATATGTTGTAATAATAATGCTTCAATTCTGAAGTAATAAAAATGTGTGTAGAGTATGGGTCGTTATATCCAATGCTCTCCAATAATCTGCAGATTCCCTAAGAAATTCTTTATATAACATTATGCTCAATGCATCATCGTCGACATTCCCCTTTCCTAAGGTGTAGAATATCTCATAATTGTATACTGAATAAACTCCATCCACCACCAATGACGCAAGATCATATCTCAATAGTAAAATATGTATCCCAATATTTTGTGATCTGCGAAGACCATAAAGAAGTCCCCAATGAGATAATGACACCACAACGTCAGCATGAAAACCACCACTTCCAACTCCATATCATGGGTCACAGAGTTACACATGTGTGGACATAACTGCATATACCCATAAGATATCACTTCTCCTTGCTGCATCAAGAAGAATCCCAAACCCATATGCAATGTGTCATAGAACACCTCAAACATTACCCCTTCATCAGGAAAACAAAGCACTGGATCACCAACCAATATAGGATTTAGATAACTGAACTCTACCTATAAATTCTCAATCCACATTAAATATTGTTTCTTCCTAGTCCAAGTCATCAACGAGGCTAATAATTAAGAGAAATTGAGTACAAACCTCTGATAATATCCTAAACTACTGAATTTTTTTTCTATTATGCAACATTATTGGGTGTTTCCCAAGGAAGAACTACTTCAAACATTGTCTGTTCTACTACCCCACCCTAATGAGACACCATATGATAGAGTAAATGAACCTGCCATGTCCATATCTTACACTTTTAAAACTTCCCATAGAGTTCGTGGCATTGAAGAACCTACAAGACAATTCTGAGATGCTCAACATGCTACTCATCTATCTTCGAATAGATTAAGATATTTTTTATGAACATGGTGATGAACCGGTATAGGGAATCATGGAACATAAATTTTATAAGCCCCATGAACATAGTTGGTGTGTTTATAATACTGAATGGAATGACAAAAAACTTGAAGTTCCAATTCATGTATATGAAGCCAGTCTTTAGGATATCTCCCTCCTTTACCCTTAACTAGTGATATCAAAACAATAGACCAATATTAGAAAACAAACATTCACCTCTCAACTTATCTAAAAAATCATCTATCCTAAGAAGAGGGAAACAGTTCTTGGTTGTTACCTGATTCAACCTCCAATAGTCTATACATAGCCTCAAGCTACCATCTTCCATATTGGTGAACAATACTAGAGCACCCCCTGGTGACACATATGTCCAGATAAAACCCTTCATCGTCAGATCATCTATCTAAATCCATAACTCCCACAACTTATAAGGTTCCATCCTATAAGGGTCCACAGAAATCATAGAAGCACCAGGCGGTAAGTCTACCCCAGAACTCAAAATCACGTAAAGGGGTAGCATCACAACCTCCATGGGGAAAACACTCGGGAACTCCCTAAGAACCCTGGGATCCTCCACTATCTCAAAATTTGGTGATTCCACTAACATCTCATCAAACAATTAGATGAGGGGTTCCATAAGCTAACTGCTCATCTAAAAACACCACTCTCCAAAGAAAATGGCACACTAGACATCCATATCTGAAAGCATGAATCTTCTATAGAAATATGCAATCACATAATTCATCAAATACAACCAGTCAATGTCAAGAATAACATTGTAAGGTTGCATTTTTAGAATGAAATATCTCCATGGTACTGATTCATTCCCATCATCAGTCTACATCCCCATTCCACATCAAACAAGTTTTTCTGGCCTCTGACTAGTGTACTCATCACTAGGGTCACAAGTGCCTCTCTATGTCTAGTCCTAGATCATGGGATAGAGAAGGTGAAACAAAGATTTGAAAATATCCTAAAACAAATAAATCATAGGCAAGGGTATTAAACAAATTGATTCTAACTCTGACGATATCTGGCCGTACTAGAACAGCTGCCTCTGCTACATGCAACAGACCACACCCGGCTCCTCTATTTCTCTACAAACGACTGCCTCCATAACAATGCCCACTTTGAGTCCCCTAAAAATGAATAAAATCCTAATGTTGGACTCTTCGTTCTCCATCTCCCGTCGGTGGAGAGAATGTCTGCTGTCTATGATACTGAAACAGTCTCACCAAAAACTATTGCTGAGGATGACATTGAAGCTTTCCCCCACCACTATACTGATCTCGAAAAGCTACTGGACACTATTTCTGAAGATTGTTTTAAACTCCACAAAAGAATAATAATGTCCTCAATACCATAGGAAGAGAACAAGAACAACATTCCCTAGAAGGCCGAAATGGAAGCTTTTGAGGTCGGCTCCTTTCCAGTCGAAACCTCGAAGGTCATGGTGCTTGAGAATAAACACTAGTAACCATACCTGTTTAATAAATCTATTGGATCCAAACTAGAGGTAGACCTCCTAATGAGTGCAGAAGATCGATCACCTATGTCTTCATCTAAACCTCCAAGTACGTTGGAAATGTAAAATGAGTAACTGTATACTGGATCGAAGGACAAAGAGCCACCTAAAGACATCTCCCAAGAGAATACTCATTTGGAAAATGGTATGGGGAAAAATTAAGGAGGTCCTTGAAATTGATCCAATGTTCGCACACTAATATAATATTCTACAAAAGTAAGGGTATCTTATACCTCTTCTCAGCCTTCGTGTTTGTTGAAATCAACTCTACTCAGAATTCCCTCTTAAAGTCAACCCATAAAATTTCTTCTTTCTTCTTCTCCCCTAGATAAACCGTCCACCACTAACATTTAGGTCCTCAAATATTTATGACTTCTAAAGCAACCTAATAATCCATCAATGTTTGTATCAAACAGAAGTTGATCTCAAGCTCCTCGATCCATCATTCTATATCCATGTTTGAAAAACATCCCTCATAATTTCCATAATCCTACTGCTGGAATGAACACAACGTCCTCTAACTTAGGTTATCATCCTCAATTATATCAACCATCCATCGATAAACCAGATCATCCTTTTGAGCCATAACTTCTCAAGCCACACATGGATGATGACCATGATCTATATCTAGAAAGTAAACACGGATTTCCTAATCCTGAGTAGTTTGAAATTATTATTTACGATTAATTTTAACTCATTAAACTCATTTTATTATTCATTTAAAACATTCAAAAACAAAGTAATAGAAACAATAACACAATTAATTGTGATGCATTTACTTTTCCTAGGGTCTCTACCCTATAAATGATATACCCCAACTTGGTCGCTCAATAATCTCAATGTTCTTGAATCAAATCACGAGGGTCCTCTAATCTTGTGTCCTAGTTGATCTTACCTAGCCTAATTCATGAACCAAGATCACCTGACTCTATTTCCCTACCAATCCACACAATTTCTCATTGATCCTAACCCCAAAATTCATCATATCTCTCAACAATCACCACTGATACCATTTGTTCTGGACCCCCTCACTCCAAAGAAACTCCTCCTAGGCTGGAAATGAAGAAAGGGTGATAATGAAACATGAGTCCCGGCATCAATAGGCCATGTGATGGTGACTAGCACCTAGGGTATACAAATATCATAAAATTGGAGGACATACACTTTATAGGAAGTATGAACTAGAGATAATATGATTCATCCCCAAAAAAACTCCATGATCTATATATTAAATAAATCCAAAAACCATCCCACATGAATGAATAATGTATAATTGTTACAAGTACAAAAGTATCCAGAGTAAATACCAAAAGTAAAGCTATGAAACGACACAAAAAAAGTCAAGATCCAAGCTAGTAGGGTCTAAAAACATCCAAGAAATCCTCTTAAAAACCTGAAAATTGTTATCTATACATAGGGTGAGTATACAAGTATACTTAGTAGGAAATCCGAAGACTTTAATGAACCTATGAAAGAGGAATACTAATTCCCCTATGAGAAAATTACATAACCAAAAAGCACCTAATAGGTATACTAACCATCCCAACCTCACCAATACATGATCACAAAAAAACTTAAGTCAAGTAATTTAATATTATGAAATTAGATGATAGGGTACCCGACACCACTTCCCAATGATTATCCACTACTGCCTAATAGAAAATGACCCCACAATACAACCTCTTCTGAAATTACCACATCACATCCCACTAGAAGACACTTGTACCAACAACCACATTGTATCCCGCCCATAGATACCTGGGCCACAAACTGAATCATATACCACCCAAAGACACATGGGACACAAACCACATCACATCTCAAAGACATTTGAGAAAGCACAACACATCTTGTCCTAAAGACACTTGGGAAAGCACAACACCTCTCATCCTAAAGACACATGGGAAAGCACAAATCGCTCGCACACACCTCTCATCCCGGAGACACATTGGAAATCACAACATTCCCACACACACATAAGCCTCACAAACCATAGTTTTCCCAAATCATCTTGAGATATCACCACCCGGAAGAGGGAGAAGGGAAGAGTTGGTGGGTGGCTATCTATCATCCTACTATGATGTTTGAGATAGACACCCACCCCCATGATGATGGGGGTGTTTATAACATAGGTATAAACTAGGGTGGGAACATATAGAAATCACAAGTAAAATAAATTGTATAGATATATTATTATGAACACTCAAGCCCAACATATGGGTTCTCATAAAAACTACCAACTCACAACACTTCTAACTTTTCTACTACATCAAAATGCACAATACCACATAAAAATTCATGAAATCGGATTCTCATTCGCAATAAATTTAATTAAACATTTCCATACTATTATCCAAACCAACCCAATCAATTCCAGAATTTATTAATCAATTATTTATTTATTTATTCCATCACTACACTGGCAACCACTAATCACAACACACCATAGACATCACAAAAATAGTCTTTTCAAAATGAGAAGTGCATAATAAATTAAGGTGTCTCTACATTAAAGACACAATATTTTACATTATATATGTCTAATACCCATTCATTGTAAATCATATATTGAACTCTTAGATATAGGGTTAATCATTCTATTTGTTACTCATAGAGAAACTCTGGTGTAACTACCCATACCAATCACAATTTTCCTCCTTCAAATAGATCCCACTCATGAGAGACACCAACAAAAATCAACACCCAAATCACAACCCCAAACAATAACACATTACCGCACAACCAGTCTCAAATCCCTACTGCACAAAAATTCTCCTCCATCCCATAATAATTGAATATCTCAACCTTAGATTTCACTACATTGCTAGGATGATGTATCATCTATAAGTTCATCCATAACACCAACCAGGATAACCCACATCATACAACTATTCACATAGACATACCACAACACAAACCAGAGAAAAACCAGACATCACAACATACCCAATTCACATTACATGAGTCCCACACATGCAGCCACAACCATTCCACACATGACATCATAGAACAGGACATAACACATTTACATATTGTGTAAAGGGGACACATATGCAATTCTAATTCATAATTTAAGGGTGTTATCACACAAACCAGCTCATGGGTCATCAATTCCTTAGTCAGATTTGTGCGATTAACTAATTTACATTTGTACGTGTTCAATAGGAACCAAAAAGTATTCAACCCATTTAGTGTTAAAACAAGGCCCCCCAAAAGCCATGATTTCTAGTAGGGCATCAAGCCCGTATAATTCAAAATATCACAATCATAATATAAAATCTATAAAAGAATGAAAATTGAATACCCCTACCAATTTCAATTTCAATTAAATAATTTTTATCTTTCACTATCCTGTCACAACCATGTTCAATAGTTTAACAAAATTATATCCCTACCGTATAATAAAAAAAAGAAGATAAAAAAGGAAATCCTACCTATATAGTGTGTTAAATATCCTCGCACAAGAACATGCCATGAAAGAGATCTTTGATCACTTATCACGCAAGATCTGCATCGATTTGAGGATTTTGTGGCACCACTACACCAAAAATAACTAAATAGAATACCATTTAAAACCATGGGAGATCATTTAAAATCATATGTTAAAGAATATACTAGAGACGAAAGAGGCCAGACTAGAAGAAACGACAATGACGAAGAAAAAAAACCCCTTAGATTGTATATGGATCACTACTGATCAAAGGATGGAATATAAGAATCAATCCCTAGTTTAGGAATGATCAAAATGCTAAAGAGGGGTCGTCGGGTCTCATGCGGTTGAGGAAGGGTCACTGCAGTCATAGGGTATATCAAGCCGAGTAGCTGGAAAAACACCTAAAATTTACACAAGTAGGGTATTACACGACCTGTAATACCCTTTCACACTGTTCAAATCCCCGCAATCGACTATTGATGAAACCCCCATCACCTTTCAATTTATTTTATTTTTCGGACCCTAAAATATTTGAAATCGTGAACAATCCTTGTGAAGTTGTGAAACTGAATTTCAGATTGTGTAATATAGTTACACAATGTGTAACTCCTGCAGCAGCTTTTCTACATCCCCAACTCTTGCGAAAAATCCAAGAACTTCCTATGAAAATCTCCAACAACCAAAAACTGACAAAGTAATGAACTGGGGGGGACATGGAATATTACACATCAATAATGATAGGGTATTGTATTAGTGTCAACTTGGTCAACATAGAACTGTAGTATCTTGGACTATGGTGATAGTGCTATTGTATCTCCAGGAACTTCCTTCCACTAGTTACTATACCACAATTAACATAATGTGTGTTTGGTGTAATTGTTGAACTGTTTACATTATGAGATAATTTCATGATGGGGTTTTATTTTGAGATTTTACCATGTAATTTCTGCTCCATATTTTAATCAATTTATTCTTCATCTCCTTGACTGTATGGATTTATTCCCTACCCATGTAATTTTTTGTGCCTTATGTTCTTGTTCTTAACCTTCAATTTATATTTTTCTCCCTTTTACTATCTTTTACTATATCATTCATCATTTTTATCTTGTTTTTAACCAATAAATCCTATCAAATATTGAGTTCAAAAGATCAATGTCATATTTTTCAAATTGAATAATGGATATAGAAGAATGAAATTTAAATAACAATCGCTTCGACAGAAATAACATTAGTTATTAGAGAATGACAATAAAAGACTATATTTATTATAAAAATATTCACTTGGTGATTCTATGTGAAAATCAAATGGAGATGATGAATGTGGAGTGGGAGTTACTAAATATATATGTTTTCAGTGTTTTGTTCCTCAGGTTGGCCAAAAACATAGAATTTACCATCAGAGAGGAGAATATAACTTCTAGGTTTATGAAATCACTTACAAATAAGTATGATAATCCTTTTGCATAAAAGAAATTGTACCTTAAATATTAATATGATTGAAGGGAAGATTGATGTTGATCGCATCAATGAATTCAACACTATTACATGTTAATTTTGATCGGTGGGAATTTCATTGGACGAAGAGTTATGTGCTCTAGGTTTACTACCTTTGTTACCTGACCATTGGAAAGCCAATATAACCATTGTGAGTAGTTATTTGGGGAACACAAATTTGGTTCTAAAAGATGTGTGAGACTTGAACCTCAATGAGGATATCTATAAAAAAGAATCAGGATAATTCTATGGTCTTCTCTGAACATTGATAGAATATGAAAATACAGGAAATGAGGAAATACCCATGTGTGATCAAAATAAATAGTAAAAGTATAATACAAGGAAAAGGGGAATACTAGTACATGTTTTATTTGTGGGAACAAAAGAGACATCAAGAAGTAATGAAGAGAAAAATGGAAGGTACCTAAAACCAATACAAAATATACAACAATTGAAGGAACCAATGATTTGTTACTGATGAACATGGTTATTACTATAGAGACATTTATTTTAAAATTAGGGGAATATTTTCATTCTAATTTGGAGAAGGGTTTCCTATAAAATGGTGTTTATAGAAATTTAGGCAAGGTATTTCTTATTGGTGATGAACCCTTACATATTGAAGGGAAGGGGAACACATGGATTAAAACCAACAATAAGTGTTTTATGGTTTTGGGGAATGTTAGGTATAACCCTAGACTAATAATAAATCGTATTTATATTAGTAAAATTGATGATGAAGGTTTTATAACCACATTCATTGGTGGTAAATAGAAAATTACTAAGTGATAAGAGATCAAAATTTTTATTTTATTATCTATTATGGTTTGAAATTACCCAATTAATTAATTGAATTCAAATTAAATTTTTGATCTTTGTGACTTTTTTACTTTTCGTATTAATTTTCAAATGGATTAAAATGATATTTTTATTAATATATTCATCATTTCAGAAAAATTGAGAAGCCAAGTATAAATTGAAATTTATTCTCACACTATGTACATATAATTATTAGATTTTGGAATCCAAAATATTAAAGGGATTTAATTTATATTGATATTTTATTGATTTATTAATTTCTGAATTAAATCCAATAATTGAATTTGAAATTGAAATTTTAATTACATGATTTTTTATTGAAATTAAAATTAGATTATAGATTGAACATTTAATGTTAATAATATGATGTTTTAATTGATTGATTTAATGAATTTGAAATTATTTTATTAAAGGGTGAAATTTTGATATTAAATTGTTTTATAAATTTTTAATTTAATTATAACAAAATAATTCACTAAGAAAAAAAAGATGGGTTGTGCAGATCACTCAAATGTCGAAAAAGGCATGGATCGGTCTTGACTTCTCTTTTTAAGATTGATCAAAACACCAAAAAAATGGTAAAGAAATATATCTTCCTCAACATAAATTCATGTGACTACGAGTGTACCAGAGACCATAACTAAAATTTTTGGAAAAGTTAAGTGGTGATTTCACCCAGAAAGAGTTGATATGAGAGTGATGTTTCACAGAGTCATGAATTTACCTCATGAAAAAATAGAGCGAACTCTCTTTAAATTAAATCTAACGAAACCAAATTTTGAGAAAGGGATAGAGTTTCCTCACAAAAAATTAAATATACCCTGGCTTGTATCTCGAATCAACCATGGAAAATGGAAATTTTTTTCAAAGGGATCGAGCTTCCACACACATTAAAAAACAAGAAAACCACACATCTTCTCCCGATCAATCATATTAATTGCCTATGCCGCCCTCTTACACCAATTCATATCATAAACCAAAGATCATGAAGATGATGGAACTGGACCCAACATCGATGTCAGCATTTTCTATGATAAAGTTCACCAAACCCCCAAGCTAATAGCTCATAAGAAGAAGAATACAGTGGACTGATCTTAAAAAACTGGCATGCTTTGATTAGGAAGGAAAATATGAATTTCACAACACATGAAGATACCAACGGAGGGGAAACACCTAATGGTTTACACCCATGGGATTCCATGAATCTTTTGGTTCCATGCTTGCTTCATCGGGGAAGAAAAGAACACATGATCTCGCAAAACTCTCCTGAACAAGATCAGGAGAATATCAATGATCCCCAAAATTGGAACCAGAGCCACATGACGAAGATATAATCTTTAATATGATGTAAAGTTTGTCAAACCACACTGTAAATACCATGTTTTCTAGTGAATATTCCAATAAACCAAACACTGCATGCACCATCACATAGAGAACTGAGCTATTTCTATTATAGATGTTCTGGGTAGTTTCTTGAGTTGGGATGAAAAATCCCAATTACATTAAGAAGAAGTGTTTCCACCCAATGAAGAAAAAAAATCATGAGTTGTGAGTAGTGGGTTTATATTTATAAAAATAAAAAAGTAAATAAATTAATTGTTATATTTTTATTTCCACTATCAAAGTCTGAATACATTAAGACCACAGTTTCTCCCCCATTCACTAGTTGGAGGATCTCAAATGATTGAAAAAGTGAATTAATGAGAAAAATCATTATAATCACTTATATTCCATTACCCATTAATTCTAATTAATCACCTTGATAATCAATATCGAACGAATAACCATTTACTATGATAAATTTGAGTTCTATAAGATGATGATGGAGTGTAAAATTTTACGCCCCATGTTATTCGACACAACATAAAACTCAACATAGTAAGCATCACTGCATATCCATATCCATGTACCTGATTGGAAATGTATGTGATTATGGATAATGACCAAAATAACCTTATATATTCAAATTTCTAAATAGTCGAATGTTCACCCTACAAAAAACCAATATTGGAGAAGCTAACAATTCTCCAAAAAATTAGAAAATGGGTAAATTAATTTCCTTATCTAGCCTCTAATTTTCAATGTCAACTTGCCGCTCATTCATTTAGTTTTGACAAATTAAGGAAGATAAAGATACTTTGAAATACACATCTATGTGTTGTCCATATATAGTTGAGATCATGATCAATACCCAGTATGGAATCATAAGGTGGTGTTTCATGTTGTTTAATGAGTATCAACTATTCTCATAGGGACATCACTTAGAGCTAGTGGTGTTTGACGGATGGCACACCACATGGAATTCACCACTTGTGAGGAATTTTTTGTGATTTTTTTCTATTTATATTTTAAAAATAAGAATATATTTTCTCCTTTGATTTAGGGGACTTCCCATATTCATGTGACAATAACTAATTCTCAAAGGATATTACATCACTATTTTTTGTTTTGATTTCCAATGGTTTTATTTATTTATTTTTTATAATAACTCTAGTGATGGCATAATATGTGAACAGTGGACAAGTTGAGGTGAAATATGACACCCGTATGGTGAATTCTTATTTTCAATGAAAAAAATGCTTCATTGTTTAGTTATTTGGATGTGTATAGATGTGTAGATTTTATGAGATCCTTATTTTTATTCAAATTTAAATATTTCTTGCTTTTTTACTAGTTTCACACAAAATCATCTTGGGAACTATTTCACTATTAATGAAATTTAACAATGGGATGATGTAAGAGTGATTTTTTGTATAAAATCACTAGGATATCAAGGATAGAGAATATAATGATTATTGTATTTATCGATTCCAAACCAAAATTTCCAGGGAAGGATAATCAAGTACATTTCCATTGATTAACGAATGGTGAGGAAGTAAAATTGAATAATGGTTTATATGGGAATTGAGTTTTGTAATATGTATTTAGACCACTATGTTTTAATCATTGAGTTTTAAACCAATTAACTCTATCCAATTTTTTTAAATATTGAACCCATTAAATACGATTTTAATACATCCACTACATTGTATTTTCTAGAGAAAACCCAATTCCCACTTTACAACAGTTTTCTCAGGTTCAAAATCATTTTTCAATATACCCCAGGATAGGATCACATAAAACCAAAAAAATACAACGAAATTCAGGTTTTATTATTATTATTTTTTTTAAAAAAATGGTTTCAAATAACTATATATATTTCTTCCAACCTCAATGAATTTGTTCATGATGTTCAGAGAACCGTCCAAAGTAAAATTTGAAACACCACCTTATGATTATCCAAAGCATATCCCTCGGGAGTGTCGTAACCAAGAGTGAAGCAAGGCCCGTTGTCATGCACCAGTTCCCGTTCGCGTCTAGCTCAAAGCGTTGTTTTCGGGTTTTACCCCTAGGTACATCTGTGCCAGGGCCGCCTCTACCTGCTCGTATCCAGACAGGGATGTATTTCTTGGAAAACACACAAAATCTCTATAATACCAAAATTCTAGGAAGTTCTTCTATACTAATCCTCAAAGTCCATCTTAGTGCAATGTGATCTAATCAAACTTTATCTAAATCTAGCTTCCAAGGTTAGTACTAAACTGCCTCTAATACCAACTGTAACACCCCGAACCCAGTTACCCAGAGTCGGTGCATTATTGCGTAACATTGGAATGATCACAAAAGTTCAAGTCTCAAATGATCGATTAGTTTAGTAGCTTTGGAAATACTATATACATTCATAAAAGTTACATTACATCATAATGTAAAACAAAACTACAACACCATCTTGTATTAATATCCCAACATACTATCCCTGTAGGTCAATATTAATATACTTCTTCACATCCTAAAAAAAATTAAAACAATGAAAGCAGGGAGCTCAGATTCTCAGTAAGGATAACAATATATCGGAAGCTTTCATATGTAAACATAAAAATTTATGTCATTGTATAACTGAAACAAAAGCATTTTAATCTTGAACTTCAGAATAATATGGAAAAGAAAAATTAAATAATTCCATTTACTTATTCAAATGGATATTCTACTAGTCGAATAATCACATGCAATATCAATAAACACTTTCATAATAATGGAATGTATAATGCCAGAGTCTCATAACCACGTAGCCAAGGCCTCATGCCAAGACTACAAATAATATTTTGTCAAGGCCCATGCAAAAACACTAGTTTGTTCCATGATACCTATCGATTCATCGAGGAGCTATATCGGGCTCCACCCGTCACTTATTAAGTCCAATGCATTCCTAATATGAACAGGTTTAAACATATCATAAACCATAACATAATCATGTCACATAAAACATGCATAATGGAAACATAACATTTCCACATTTCAATCACAAGATATCAATACAACACATTGATATAATAAAAACATTATGAAATCCATTTTCAATACCAAAATCAAAGAAAATTAAAAATTGGTATTTATTTTTCATTAAAAAAAATTTATGGCTTGTAGAGGAAGCCGAAAATCAAATAATGGTCACGGTGGAAGAGAAGTCGTTGTCTCCGCATACGTAAGACAAAACATAACTTTTGTCGTTTAGTAAAAATGCTTCATATAAAAATATTTCTGTTGAAAAAAAATTAAAAGTCAAAGGGGTTTATACACCGTATAAAAGAAAGTTGTCTATAAAACAAAATATGCCTCAATGAAAGGAGATTGAGACGAAGTCCCTTACAAAGATAATTTTTTAAATAAAATAGATCTATTATGTGTATTCAATATAATTACAAATAATGAAAGTAAAAATACACGATATGACATAATAATATCATGACAAAATTTGAAAGTAGGAGATTAACCCAAAGAACAGAAATTGGGTTAAGAAGTTCCCTTACCTTGTGTCCGAATTGACTCGATCGTTCTTTAACCTACTGAATATTAAAATAGAGTTAATTTATAGTTTATTAAGAACCTTTTTAAAGTTCATTATTCCTTTTATATCACTTATTACAATGTTATGAACATTATGTAATTATTTATGTTAATAACGGTTGTTTTGTCGATCTTTGGTACTTGAGTCAAAAATAAACTTCTTATAATTACAAGTTGTTTATGTGGTAGAATATCCATTATCACAAGAATTAAATTCATGATGTAGATATCATATATATCATATATATCCAGTATATACTTTCATTCATAATATTACATATCATTTAGAGGTAATAAATGAAATGCACCGTTCATGGAGACGGTAAGCCGTACATACACATGAACGCTACTTTCATTTCTATTTCGTATTTATTGGAATGAAATCAGAATGATATAAAGGTATATTATAATTCCAGTATAATATCATATATAATATCATTTACTCCATCCTTTATACATCCCTCATATGGCATTAAATATTCAAATCACATTGAGGGGGAGGTAGTCCGCACTTCCTAAAATGAAATTATTACGTTTACCCATAATGGATATCATAAAGATATTCCATAAATGAGAAATAAAGAAGAATAAGGAAAACATAAACATAATATATATCATATATAAATATAGTGACATCTTAATGGCCACCATGAGAGGTGCTAAAAGATGATTGAACAATCATCATTTTGTGAGGTAGAAATTCGCCAAACACAGAAACAGTATGTTCTCTAACCATTAGACGAAGGTGTGTGTATGTTTAAATAAAATCCTTCTCATAAAAACACCCTATTATATTGAAGATACTGGTGTTGTTACAAAATAATGTAATAAAAATAGTTTAAGGGGTCGGAGAAGCACAATAAAACAAAATAACATAAGAGAAGACATTACCTTAAAATCGGTTAACTCTTTTTGATTTGAGCCAAAGGCTTCCTTGGGAAGTCTTCTGCCCAAAGTGAGGCTTCTATGAGTAATAGAATGAGGTTGATAGAGTATTTGGGAAGATTTTTGCCGAGACAAAAGGCTTGAAGGTTTGAATAATGTGGTATTGCTGGGGGGCTTTTATAAGAGGAGAAGAGGGGCACTCTTGGAATGTAATGAAATGTTACATTTTTATGAAGTGATTTTTAGATTTCGAAGGTCCCACAATAATATATTTCTAGAATAATGTGATAAGGGTTATAAATATACTCATTCAATTGGTTTTTGATATGTTTAAGTCTTATATTTTACATTATCTTTTTATTTTATTTAAATCGTTAATTAATGAGGTAATCGCTGCATCATCATGGTGTCATAAGCTATTTAATTTATTTAATGTCTAAAAATTATAAAAAAATTACTATGATGTAGGAAATAATTTTATCTTTCCAATTAATATTTATAGTAAAAACATTAACTTATATAACCCCATGAAATAATTGTTTTAGTAAAACAACACATGTTTGCGACAATTTTATTTTTACATTAAATAAAAAAGTTATTAATGTCATTTTCATACCCAAGTGTCTCCATGGGGTCCGCATGTAGACCGATGGATTGTCTTGGTTGGCCATGAATCATACAATAATGTTAGGACAATATTAATGGTATTTTTCATATTTTTATAATATCATTTTTACCTTAAATTTCACTAATTACCTTTAATAGCGATTAATAAAACATAAAAGTTACTATTCACCAAAAAATTATTTTAATCCCATTGAACCACATTTTACATTTTAATGACAACCATGTATGTCGGATTTTTTTAAATTAAATTCATAGAAGAGGTAAAGTTTCATTTAAATGAAAAAACAGTTTTTTAACTACCACTTAGTGGTTTCACTATTCATCAAAAAATTGATGTTTTTCAGAACAATGCCAAAATTTAACCCTAAGCTATAATTGATATTATGAATTAAAAAATTATGACTATTTTAAAAAATTACAAACATATAAGTTGAATTAATTAATTTTATAATTAATTCCCGCTGTCACAACAAATAGCGTGTTTTTAAGAAACAATATATATCAAAAGATTGACAATTGTTTATGTCCAATTTCGAAGTGAAATTAATTCTAATGAAGACCACTGGATAAAATGGTAAAAATATATTCTAATTACACTTTATAACCTATCAATGTTATAATTTATCACTATAAATTATTTTTATTAAAAAAGATGTTTTTAAGTATTTTTCACTATTGATAAAAAATTGGATGTTCTCAGAAAAATACCAAAAATTCAACATAAGATAATTTTGATATTCCAAATCCAAAAATGAAGTCCATTTTTAAATATAAAATTTATATAATTTCAAAAAGTGGGTATTACTATTCATAATGGCTACTTTGATTGGTCGCGGTGTGTTAGAATCTCGAACATGCGTACAATGCAAGATATTGCATTATTAAAAGAGAAGTGTATTGTGGAAGATTGGGGTGTTACACTATTGGTATAAGGAATAAATTGAAATGTTCGATGATTTAATTAGACTAGGATAATCTTTATAAATATCCATCTTTCTTGATAGTTATATTTTTGAAAAATGAACAGAATTTGGAGATTGTTTTGAGTGATGAACAATTTGATTAGATTAATGAATGTTATTTTAATGAGTTAATAAAATATGATAATAATAATTCTGTCTTATATTTATATGTTTCCAAAATATATAACTCCAAATTAAAACCATCATTAGAAAATCCACTGAACTAGAACACAGTTTTTAACCATGAAACATTAAATATTCATTTTTAAAGGGAAAAGAGAAACTACCAGTCATAATGTAAACTTATTTTGAACCCATCCAAGAAAACATAATGAGGAAATTTCTGAAACAAAATGATAGGGCCATAGGATGGTCATTTGGGGACATCCTAGGAATTATCCCTATAACATTCTTGCAAAGTATTTTTTCGAAAAGATGAATCCAAACATGTGATAGAACATCAAAGTAGGATAAACTCAACACTTATAGATGTAGTAAAAAATGAGGTAGAGATAATATTAGGATCTAAGATAATCTACCCATCTCGAACTCCCAATGGAAGAGTCCCATCCAAATACTATCAAAGAAAACTCGATATAAAATTGTGAAAATTGAGAATAATTAATTAGTGCCTAAACTAATTTATAATTATTGGAGATTCTACATAGAATATAGAATATTTAACCATGAAACCAGAAGAGACCATTTCCCTATACCATTTTTGGAACAAACACCAGAGATCCATGATAGGGAATCATCATTATTACATCATTGATGGATTTTCTAGGAATTTTCAAGTTACAATAGATCTGTAGGACCAATAGATAACTATCTTAAGATGTATCATCAGTACATTTTTCTACTGAAGGATACCTTTTAGTCTTTTCAATTACCCATGTACCTTTTAGTGTTACAGGTTAAGAATATTCTCAGACCTGATTGATAACTTTATAGAGGTCTAACATGATGACTTTACTGTCATTGAAACTTTTTCTAATAGTTCCTTATCAATTTTGGAAATGTTTTAAAAAATATGTATACAGAAAAACATGATTCATAATTTTGAAAAATTATACATTGCTGTTGAAAAAAGAAATGTTTTATGAAATTTAATTTAAAAATATGGAATTAATTTATATAAAGACAAAGTTGATTTTATTTACACATTACCTCACCCCACCACGGTGAGATTCATCAGATCATTTCAAGGCCATGTTGAATTTTATATAAGATTTATTAGGTACTTTAGCATGATTACTTTTCCCCTCACTAACCCACTCAAGAATGAAACTCATTTTCTTTTTGATGATTCAGGCAAGACATATTCTGACTAATTGAAATAATTTATAGAAACTTCCCTCATTATCTACCCTCTAAACTAGATTTACCCTTTTAATTTTTTTTGTGATGCTTCCAATTAAAATATAGGGTCTGTGTTTTCCCAAAATATTGATTGTATTCCACAAGTGATATTCTACACATCACAAACCATAGATATTTTTCAGAATTACTACACAAAAATAGAAAATGATTTTTTTTTCTAATTTTTTTTATAGAAAAACATCATTCTTATCATTTAGGGAGAAAATTAAGTATTTACTCTAATCCTTAATAGTTGAGAAATTTAGTCAATAAAACTTATGCAAATCCCAAACTAGTGTGATGCATGTTGCTACTATTAGAGTTTTTCCTAAAGATTAAGGACATGAAGGGCTGTAAAAATATAGTGGTTAACCACATTATATGACTACCCCACACTATCCAAGTAGAACCAATCCCTAATGCTTATATGGATAATTCATTCCATGGTAAGAAACTATACAACCTCACCCATGTTCCTTGTTTCGCTGACATAGATAATTTTATGGTCACAAAAAATGTACCCTTATTATTTTCTAAACATCAAACTACTAAATATAAATCTGAATCAAAATATTATGTCTGGGGGGATCCGTATTTATATAAAATTTATAATTTCCAAGTAACTAGAAGGTGCATACCGGAAGAGGAAATGAACTTTGTTATTTTCTCACACACTTGCATGTGTATTCCATTTTCGACCTCAAATAATTGCTATAAATTTTTTTGAAGATTGATTTTTTTGTGCCTAAATATTCATAAATTAAAATTACTTTTGAAAAGAAATATCTCAAATTCCTATTTACTAGTGTAAATTCCAAAATATATGAGATTCTCCAAAAACCTTTGTTTTTTTGTTAGATATTTTATATATGGAAAATTGAATTCATGGGCCCCTTTCCAATTTCATTTTTATGCTCTTACATTATTTAGCAGTAGACAATGTTTCTAAGTTGATTAAATAAAACGAAACTTAATTTTATGATTCAAAAATTGTGATTGAATTTAAAATATAATAATTTTTATAAGTTTTTAATACCTTGAGTTATAATTAGTGGCCAAGGAACCCACATATATAATAAGAACATGGATTCCCTCATGAATAAATATAGAATTCACTAAAAACACACACTTCTTTCCACCCATAGACAAATTAATTAGATGAGGTGCCCAATAGAGAAGTCAGTTTTTATTAGATAAAATATTGAAGACCAGTCACAAAGACCCGGGTAAGAAACTGGAGAATGCACTGTGGATATTCCTAACTACCAAAAAACCCAATTAGGTATGTATCCCAATATAATTTTTGTATTAAACATTTTCACATTCTTGTGGAGCTATAAAAAAAGCCTGTTGGGATTTTAAAAGAGTGAACATGGATTTTGGAAAGGATGGGGAGCATAAGAAGTTGTAAATTATGGAGATTGATGAGCTAGGATGGCAGGAATATGATAACTCACTATTGTATATGGAGAAAAAAAATAATTTCATGATAAAATGGTTGAAAAATAGTATTTTATGCTAAATAAATATTGTTGTTATTTTCTTTAAGGATAAAGCTCTTCCCTAGTAATATTTATTACAAGTTAATTGGGACATACATGGTAACTCATACATTTCCTTTTGGTGTAGAGGAGATTTAAGGAGATTGATCAAAGAATCCATTCAAGGTGAATGGTAAAAAATTGAATAAGTACCATAAGGACTTATAGAAAGAACCTATTGAGAAGTATAGACTCCCCCTTCTGTTGTTAAATAGATTACTTTTAAGTTTCCTCTTTCCCTCATTTTGGTATAGTTGATTACTTTATATTGAACTATTTTTTAAGAAAATGCTTGCTGAAATTCAATTCGATGTATTTTTGACCCATGTATGGGGTAGAGTGACAAATTTAGGATCTAAATACCATTTTTAATTTTTTTAATTTAAAACAAAAACCAAAAAAATAAAAACAAAATTTGTTTTCGGAATCTATATATAGTTTCTATGGGTTTTTGTTTTTAGAGTTTTGGATTGTAAATATATCAATCTAAAAAAATTATTTTCTATTATGAACATGTATACTTTTTTGTTTAGTTTTTGAGTTTTCTAATATGATTCAAGATGAATTGGAAAAATAACTAAATTTTTTGAACTCCAAGTGATTTTTGAGGTGTTTGATCACACTATCAAAGCTAAAAAGATCAAATGATTTCTGAAATATAATTTTTTTGTGCAGGGGATATTACATTCAATCAGTTGTATGATTTTTTACTAGAAATTAAAATCTAGAAACACTAGTGACTATCCGAAATTTTTATTCCTATATAGAAAGGTTTCTGAGCCAATTTGAATCATTTAAATGATATCTTCAATTCTTGAGATTAACTTGGTATTTTTTTATAAATCAGAACTTGTGTTTATACATTAAAATATTTGGAATTTGTGAGATACTTTTAATATGATTGATAAATTTGATTAACCAAATCCCTATTTTTCCTCGAGTGCTTCCTCAACCATTGATCATAGTTAATCCCTTATATTACCATGAATGGACTTATATGTTTAATCTGTATTACGAGATAGATTATACCTTACATACCCTCACTCTAAATTATAATTTCATGATTAATTCAAGTCTAAGTGTTGGGGATAGGGGCTTCCTTGTGTTTTTACTCAAGTATAAATTGCATTATAATTGGTCTATGAGAGGTATGAGTCAAAATATTGGGTTATAAAAGAGTGGAAAAAAAGGTATGGTTCACTGTCATTCATGGTATTCTATTTTACTTATCATCCAGTTATCCTAAAAAATCTGTATAAAAGAATTAAAAAAGGGGATGGGTTTGAAACATTACATGTTCTTATCTGAGTGATTCATGATCATAATAATAGAAAAGTACATTATCAAGATTCCTTATTCTAATATTCACTACTCATTTCACCTCAAAAAAAGATAATAAAAAAGATAAATCTTATTTATATATATAATAGAAGAGATTAGGACGACACATTCTTTAGATTCATTTCATGAATCATGCCTAGAGAAAACAAATAGTAAATTGGGAAGTGTGTGTCACATATTTTGTAAGTGGGATTGTGTAATGGATTATTCTATAATTTACTTGATAAATCATTCACTTCATTTAAAGAGTAAAACCTTCCTCTCTACCGATGTTTTTTTGAACACATTCCCACTGACCTAAAATCCACTGAACAAATTTTTCAAAGACCTCATGATTGATTGTATTTTTTAATGAATAATATTTTTTAGAGATGATAATTTAACAAATCCTATAGTTAATACCAACTTCCAAAGTATGATAATAACTCCACATAAATATTTTACCATGAGAGAAGAGTGGAAATATACTACGTGCGAGGTAGATCACAAAATGGATTTTGAAAGGATTTTAAAATTTAGATTTTATATAAATAGAATAATTTCATGCCCTTTAAATTAAACACACGTATGAAGCCTGATGTCATTTCTGTGGAAATAAAATAAAAAAATTCATCACATTCTTCTTGATAGTTTTGAATTTTCTAAAATCATATATTTTCATTTCATTGATTATCTATTATTTGAATTACCCATTAATTAAAAATCAATTTTAAATTTTAAATATATTTAAATACTTGAATAAATATAATTCAAGGATTAAATTAACCATGTGTTAAATAGTTCAATTGTGGGGGAGTGATAAGAGCTAAAAAATATGAACTTTTTTTCAATTATTATTTTGAAACATCCTCCATTAATTAAATAAATCTTGGGTAAATTTTTGATATTTGTGGATTTTATAGTTTTATACTTCATTATTAAAAGAATTAAATGATTATTTTTATTAAAATATTAATCATTATAAGCAAAAATATAATCCATTCAAAAAATTGAAATTTATTTTTACACTATGAACATAAAATTTTATAAATTTGTACAAATATTCTTAAAAAGATTTAATTTCTTTTGAGCTGGAATTGATTTATTAATTTTTGAATTAAATACATAAATTTACATTGAAATTGACTGATGTTTTTTGAGAAATTTAAAAATGGATTATATTGTAGACATTTAACGATGATAATACAATGTTATAATGGATTAATGTAAATAATTTGAAATTATTTGTTTAAATTTTAAAATTGTAGTTTTAATTTTTTTTTATCATATTTGGATTTAAATATAACAAATATTACTCAGTTAAAAAAATGTGTATTGGAAGAACAATAAAATAATGGAAATGGAATGGATAGACCATTACTTATCTTCCCATGGCCTATCCAAACACATAAAAAATGGAAAAGGCATGGATCTTCCGCATTGCAAAATGAAGAGACCCAATGTTTACAACTGAAATTTTGGTAAAATTAAGAAACGACTATGCTTCTGTTGCGGGTCTATGTGAGTTATTTTTGTAAAAGTCAGAATTTAATATATGAAAAATAATTAGATATACCACAACCATATTTTTGAAAAATATATTGAGTTTCCACACCACAAAACCAAGTGATTGTTCCTTGTATGTGGCGTCAACCATGGAAAAATAACAAATATTTTACAAAAGCATGGAGTTATTGCACACACCAAAAAAATCAACCAAACCTATTCTCACTCTTTATCATCTTGATCTACTATACCATCCTTTTATTACAATAGATATCAGAAACTAAATATTTCAATGAGGATGAAACCAAACCAGTTGTTGTTTCTGACCTTTTCTATGTTGATGTTCGCCAAACGCCAAAACTAAAAGCTCATCAGAAGAAGAAGACTATTGTCAAGATTAAACAAGATTCATTCCTAGATCTAGAATAAAAATATGAATCCCCTAAAACTATAAGATTCCAACCATGCTGAAGAACCTGATACTTTCCACCCTTGAGTGCCTAAGAATCTTTTGGTGCCACAAAAACAAAACTGGTTAAACAAGAACACTCGAGCTCACCTCACTTCCTCAAAATGGATTGAGATAAATACTGAAGATCCACCAAATCAGAACCAGATCCATGAGAAGAAGATCCAAGCTCCCATCCAAATCCAAGAATATCAATATGGAATGTAAATCATATGATCCATGGGGTATATTTCCTAAAACCAAATTCCACATGCACCATTGCATGTATATATGAGACTTGAAAATTGTAGATATCACATGCCTATGTACTGTAGAATATGAGTGCGTCATTGAAGGAGAAGACAAAACTAGAACATTGAGAAAAAAATATTTAGAAAACCTCACCTCCATGGAAGAATATGCAACGCCAGCACTCGCCTAGGGATACAAAATACTAATGTAATTGAAAACAAGTAATGTTTTCATGTGAAGAAAAAATCATGAGCTACAAGCATAAATTTTATATTTATCCAAATAGAAAATTAAATAAATATATTGTTATATTTTTCTTTTCCCCTATATTGGTCCGAAGAGTACAAGACTATAGTTTCACCCCCATTCATTGGTTTCGATATATCATATGTTTCGAATAATGATTAAATGAGGACAATAAACAAGATCAAATGTATTCTAGTGCCAATCCATTAAAATAAATCTCAATAACAATTGATCTTGAAGGAATAAATATTTACTATATGAATTTGGATTGCTATAATACAATGATGGATGGTTTAATATTATGGGTTTGATGGTTCAATGTACCCAAAAAACAAATGTTGTTAGAATCACTACCTAACCATATCCATGTACGTGATTGGTGATGTATCTAATTATGGTAAATGGCCAAAATTGCAATGGATATCTAAATTACCATGTATGTGAATTCTCACCATACCCAAAACTAATGTTGGAGAAGCTCATGGTTCCTTGAAAATTCTGAAAATATGGAAATTTATTTCCCCATTTTGATTCTCATTTTCAAAGTCAACATTCCTCTATTCCATTGGTTTTTTTAAATTTAGGAAGATGAAGAACCTTAGAAATCACCATCCATGTGTTATCCATATATAGTTGAGATCATTCTTGCTATATAGTATGTAATTCTAAGAGGGTGTTGTATGTCATTTCATGAGGTCAAATATTCTCATTGGGACTTCGCCCAAAGCTACTGAGGTGTGCCTTAAGGCACTCGATCTGGGGACCACCACCTATGAGCATTCATTTTTGACTATTTTCTATTTACATTTTCATAATAACAGGATATTTTCTCCTATTGTTTAGGGGACTTTATGGATTCATGAGAAACATTCTAATTCTCATAGGTTGTTTCATCACTGAATGCTGATGTTATTTCCTTTGGTTTTCATTATTAACTTATTGTAATAACTCTAGTTATGTCACACTAGTTGGATAGTGGTTTATTATAGGATAAATATCCCACCCCTAGGTTCAACACTAGTTTTAAATAAAAATTTCATCTTTGATTAATTATCTGAATGTGATTGGATTCATATCTTTTAGGAAATTCATATTTAGCTTTGTAATTAAATATTTCTATTCATTTTTTACTAGTATCACAAATAGGGAATTTGAGAACTCATTCAGTAATTATGATAGCTAAAAATGTAATCACCCAATAGTTAATAGTGGTACCAAATAACTAGGCCATGCGAGGATATATAATAAAAATATTATTATTATTTTTGTCTAAATCTAATTTTCTAGGGAATTCTAATCGAATAGATTTACATCAATTAGAAAATGGCAAGGAATTGAAATTGAATAATGATTCATTGGATAGTGAGGAGACTAATCCAATCTTATAACACCATGTCTTAAACTTTGAATATTAATCCAATCAATTTCATCCATTGATTTCAAATTTTCGACCTATTAAATATGATTTTAACACATATACTACACTTTATTTTCTAGAGACTATTTGATTCCCAATTTACTACATTTTTATTGGGTTTAAAAAATATTTTATTGAGTGCACCATGACAAGAATTTAGCACTGATGGTGCTATAGTAAAAACTAAGGGAGTAAATAATGGAACCTTAAAACAATATGGTAGATAATTTCATGGTCATTATTGCCTGACCAAATTCTATTAGGGATTCACTACTATAGCACTAAAATCTAGGCCACATGAATGAGAAGGGGATATAGATGTTAAAAAAATAGAATGCTACAATATTTAATGTTTATTGTCGTTATATTTTTTGATGATTGTATATTTGGAAAGAAAATGAATATGTCCTATGTAAAAGGAGGTAAAACCCCGATTTTCGAGATGTTGGAGCTGGTACACACTAATATATGTAGGCCAATACTAGAACATTGTCATAGAGTGTCACAAAATTATGTGACATTCCTATATGAATAAACATTAAAGGTAATATTTTACATTCTAAAAAGAAAATATTATGTGTTTAACATGTTTCAAAAGTGAATACCCATAGTGGTTAATGATTGAAGATCAAATTTTAAATTCTTTAGTTCTAAAAATAGCATATAGTATGACCATAATGAGATTAAGGAAGTGTTTTCTGATGATGTAATTTAGTGGGACAAGAATCTTCTAGGTTCACCACAATATAATGGTCTATCTAAAAGGATGAACATGATTCTAAATAAACATGTTATGAGTATGAGGTTTCACTCAGGGCTAGCGAAGACATTATGGGTAGAGGTAGTGAATAGGACATTATATATCATCAATAAAAGTATATCTATAACAATGGGAGAATGTATACTCGAGTAGATCATGTTAGGAAATGATGTAAGACTCTCTCATTTATGAGTTTTTGGTTGTTTGACATTTGTACATATATATTCTAATGCAAGGTAAAATCCTGATGCTATGTCCAAATCCTATTTTTGTATTGGGTATATTATTGAAGAGTTTTGTTACAACTTCATGGATGATAAAAATAAGATATTAATCAAGGGTTAGGATGCTTATGTAGTGGTATTGATAATCCTTAAATTAACTATTATTGAATAAAATAGTATAAAAATGTTTTGAATAGGTAATATAGTTGAATGAGACAAACAAGTAGGAGATATCTATGAAGGAGGAGATTTATTCATTGCATGAAAACAATAAATATGAGATTAAACAATTTCAAAAATGAAGTAAATAATTGTATAATAAATGGGTATATATATTTATGAAATAACATTATGGTAAGAGGAGGTATAAGGAAAGGCTGGTGGTGAAAGGTTTTCAATAGAAGGAAGGTGTTGACTTCACTAAAATTTTATCACCTGCACTGATGCACCCCACCATATGAGTGGTTCTTAGTATTCACTACTATAGATCTGGTGATATTAACTAGTACCCTTTATGAGTGATAAAAAAAGAACTGATAAAGGGGTTCTTTATCATCGCTAGCTAAAAGCGCTGAAAATAGTGAACCTTTATTAGTGATTTTTTTAATGAAAATATTGGTCACATTTATTAGTGTTTTTTAGTGAATATTAAGGGTGTTCTAATCAGATCCATTTTAGTGCTGATAGAATTTAGATTTCAATAAAATATTTATATCATTAAATATATTTATACAAAACAAATATAATATATTTTGTTAAATATTATTTATATAGAACTAAATATGAATTTAAACTTAATATATAAGATATTTAGTGATAATGGATTATAAAATACTTAATAATTAATATTAATTAATAGGTATTCATTATTTTAGACTAATAGTCATTTAATAAAACTTATATGACATTATAATCAATAGCTTAATGAACGATCAATGATAAGTTGAAAACATGACTTCAACATCAAATAACCATAGCTTTTGATATGCATGTCTATTTGGGATGTACCACATATAAAATATTATATTGAAAAAAATATCTATGATATCATAAACATGGAGGATCCTATTCATCATTTTTTTAGGTAAAAAGGGCCCTAATGAACTCAAAAATTGATTTTTTTGTGAGGATGCCTTAATTTTTAAACATTTTATTGATTTTCAACCACATTTGAGGGGGTCTTTTTGGATTTTTCCAGTGGAGAATAAATGTATTCCCGGTTAATTTAGTCATATCGATATTATAGAGTTTAAAGTTTACTATTTTTCATATTTTAGTGTTATTTATATTTAAATAAATATATATTTTCACACATTTACATATAATAAATCAATTGTAAAAATAAATATTTAATCATATTTACATAAAAATTAATTTTTATATATATAAACCATATATAAATAAATATTTACAATTAATTTTATTTAAAATAAAAAATTATCCATTTAATTTACCTTAAAAAATATCATTTATATATATATACCTATACAAGTCATGTTTATATATAAATATGTGTGTGTCAATAATATATATATATATATAGATATTATAATATATGTTAATAAATTAAAATATATAAATATTTCTGTGTGTATGTGTGAAATATAAATGTGTATGTGTTTGTGTGTGAAAATATGTGCATGTATGTCAATGCACCTATGTGTCAATATTATGTAAATACACAATATATAAATGTATTTTTATACATATATCATTATAAGTAAATATAGTATATAAAAATATATATAATAAATAATTATAAGTTAAATATAAAAAAATTATATATAAATATACAATTATTTTTAAATATATATATATAATTCATACGCAAGTATATAATATATTAACATATTTTTATAATATATATAAAAAATAATATAAATGTATATAATTATATAATTAAATATTTAAGTGAAAATTAATTGTGTGTATATATATAGATATAAATATATTTATATCCTAAAATATTATAAAAAACTGTAATGGTGCAACAGTAAAGGCATTAGGCCATGATGGTAGTGGTCATGGTTTCAATTCCAGACATGAGCAAGGGTGAATGGTGTTAAAAGTGCAGATAAAGGGGTAGGAAAATCAGAAATAAAGGGGTGGTATGAAGCGAGGATGTGGGCCAGGAACATATGGGAAAATTTATCGGATAAATGTGGGGTCTAATCGCTCATAAAAAGGGGATTGGGTTGAACAAAAAAAACATAAAAATTATTTTTTAATTTTATCAACAATAAATAAAAGCACTAATAATGTCCACCTTTATCAGTGTTAAAAAAGAACTAATAAAGGAACCCTTTGTAAACACTAAAAAAGTGCTGATTAAGATGTCATTTATATCAAAGATTTTTTTTGAACTGAAAAAATTGTTGTTTTTAAGGGCACATAGCCCATCAGTGCTTTTTAGTGCTAACGAAATCCATTTCTAGTGCTTTTAAAAGCACTGTTGGTTGTAGTGACAGTTTCATATGAAGATTTACATAAAAATAATATTGATTTAAATATTGTTTTACGTAATGGAAATTTAGAGTATGAAATCTATATACAGTATCCATATGGATATGTTGATTCAAGAAATAAATTCCTAGTGTACAAACTCTAGATTATTTTATATGGGTTAAAGTAGGAACCCGGGCAATGGAATAATATTTTTGATGCATTCATGATGAAAAATACATTCAAATTATATTGAATTGATTAATGTTTCTATTATTATTAAATTGGCGATGGAAATATTTTATTTATTTATTACATGGAATACATTTCATTGCGGGGTCATGTATGAATATGATTGATGGCCTAAAAGGGTAGTTGACTAAGGAATTTGAGATGATAGATCTTGTGAAGATAACTAGATTTTTGGGATAAAGATCAAGAGATACCACATAGATAGATCTTTGATGATAGCATTGGATGACTACCTTGAATATTTATTAGCTTATTTAGTAAACTTGAATAAAATCTAGTTCTTATTCCCATGAAAAGGCATTTCAAGTTGCCAATGATGCATTTACCAAAGATATTATAATAGTTTTATTACAAGGATAATGCTTCATGTGTGTTGGTTGTTGGAATATTGATATATATCATGGTCTGTACTGGACTTGATATTTCTCATGTAGTGGGAGTTATGATCAGGTTCATGGATAACCATGGAAGACAACATTAGGATATTTTATGGTGGATACAATGTTAATTGAATGGAATAAAGGAAGTATCCCAATGATTTGGAAAGGAAAAATAATTATGAAGGTATGTAGATGCTGACATTAGAGGTTATGAAAAAAATCAGAGGATTACTATAGGTTATGTGTTTACCTGTTGAAGAACTAAAGTGGGCTAGATATATTAGTTGCATAAGGTAGTGACATTATCCACCATAGTGGAAAAATACATTTTTGTAATAGAAGATGATAATGAGATAGTTTTTGTGGAGAAATATTTTCAGAATATGGGTAGAAAGATAGATGAGAATGTATTAAATTGTGATAGTGAGAGCATCGTACATCTTGAAAAGATCCTAATGTTATATTTATGGAAAAAGTAAATTCATTTGATATTATATTTAATCATAGGTTTAATAAATTAATGTTTACTGATATTATAGAAGAATCATGAAACAAATAATCTAGAACACATTTTTATGAAACTGATGGTGATATAGATGTTTAGACACTATTATTTATTTTTTGATCGTCATTAGTGAATGGAGGATGAAGGGTTGAATATGGGAGAACAATATGAATCTTGGAAGGGAATGAAATTAGTATTTCCTGAATCATTATCTTGAAATTGAATCATTGAATGGAAAGCATGCATTGGTGATTGATGAAGAGGAGAAGATCAGATTAAGTAAGTTTTCTAAGTCAGTAGCATCAAATAATGTCAGAATACATGATTTGGATCTCAGTGAGAGAATGTTGGATTGGTGTAGCCCAATCCTTGGATGGAGTAAGACAAACTATTGGTGGCCCATACTACACACTAGGTATCAACATCGACTGGGAAATGTAGTAATCTTGACTCATTTTATTAGAGCTAACTAGTTACAATGACAAGACACTATAGCAATACTGACATAATATACATGGAATTATATCATCTTAAAATTTGGTGAACTTGGTATTGTAGTTTTGGAGACTTCATGCTACCAGTTACTATAACATAGTTGACTTAATTTGTAGTTGGTCGTACTATTGTAGCATCTTTTTTATGAATTCATTTCAAGCTAGGGTTTTTATAAGAATTTACCTTTTAATTTTTTATCCTATTTATTATGGAGTGATTATTCCTCTTTATGGATGTTCAAGTTATTATTAAACCGTGTAAATCATTTTGTGATTCATGTTCTTCTTAATTTTATCTTTTTCTCCTTTTTACTCTAATTTTTGAGATCTTTCATCATGGGTTCTACAATGTTTCCACAACAACATTATCATTCCTATCCATATAAATGGAACCAAAAGAACATGAAAAAATATAAACATCTATCTATTGGGGTTTAATAGTCTTGGATTTTTTTCATTGATTCATAGTTAACATGAGTCTAACAATCGCCAGATTTGGAAATTGTTAATGGGGATCTTCTTCCATCAGCAGGGCTAATTTCACTCCATTATGTTCAGACACAATTTCCTTTGTATCATTTCATATGAATGAAAAATGTTGGTTTGGTAAATAGTTGGGTTGATGGGGTTGCACTAAATTTTTGGGTCACGGTTGGGAAAACGATATATGAGCTAATTAATAAACTATTCATGACATAAATATATTACCATTTTGATTATATGTGTTACAAACCATCTATATATATTTAGGAAAAACACATAGTTTGGAATATGAAAATAAGAAAATGAAAGAAAAAAAATCAAAATCCAATTGTAACAAACCATGCCAGGTCAACTTGACAAGCCTCCCAAACCATCTAGCCACATTATATGGGTAAAACAAGATAACACAAACTAGTCCTAAATATAAGATAAACATGACATGAAACTAGAGTACGAAGTGGAAACATACAACATACCAAAAAAGACATAAATCATATCCAAATAGACTAAACCAAAAAGAATGTCATATCTCCCTGTGACCAATAGTTACCTATAAACCAACCTAAACTAAAAGAAACATCCACAAGAGAAGTCGTCATGATACAAGATGATATTCACTTTACATTAATCCTATTATACATCATCTAAAAATACCCAAAGTCACAAGTAAGGTGTGAGCTATTTCTTAGAAGGATACCACCACAGTTTTCATACAATGTATTACAACAAGAATAAAACAAGTGAAGCTTATAAAACAATATAGTTTTAAAAATCATTTTCAAAAAATAAATTCTGTTTCAAATCATTTTCACTTTTCTATTCCTATAGTTTTTGTAAATACTTTAATATTATCAAACAAGAAATATGAAAATTATGATTGATTAACACAAAAAAATCTTATCCATGAATCAAGAGGTAAATAGGTAAACACATATCCATGAATCATCATATCATGCGATTCTATGTGATACAACATCATAAAAAAATCTATGAGAAAAAATCTATTATATTAAAACAATAATGTGATAAATAACGAGAATTTACAGATAGAAAATAACCATGCATATTGGTATCAAGTCTATGGGACACTATGTACTGTACACTCAAAATACAAAATATGTATACATTTGATCCCATACATTACGAGTCCTACCAGTCGATATCAAAAAAATATACCTCCTAGTGGTGCAACATAGAATAAGGATGCAATGTGTGTCTCTATCCTGACAGAACAAAATTTCCCAATGTGAAATTTTCCCATACATTTCCAAAACCATGCTCAAAATTTCATAATTTTTTTTCCAAATCCAAGACAATTTTCTTCATATTTTGAAGACCCATTTCAAAATCATGAAACTCCATTTTTAAGGAAAAAACCCTCTTTGAAAACACTTGTTTTTCCAAGAAATCATTTGAAATAATTTATCACTTTTAATCAATGATATAATAAAATTATTATATCAAGAACAATATTAAATTCATTAAATTATCCCATAGTATAGAAACACCTCCCTCAACATAGTATAATCTTTGATATTTTCAACAATGGATATTAGAAACCATGAGAAAGAACTTCGATAGAAAATAACCGTTATGAAATTGAATATAATTGATAGTAACAATATAATCTCAAAAATGTATCCAAACCGTAGCTGCAACTAAAACCAATGAAGATCCAAATGTAATGCTTAACTAGATAAACACACTAAAACTATAACAATGATTATTCATTGAATAAAATGATCCAGAGGGTTTGGTGGTATCAAAAAGCATCCTTGAGAGAATTTAGTTTTATAGGAAGAATATATTCCAAAATATGAAATGAAAACTCAATCAAGGGGAACCCTAATAACCCACCTCTTAATAATTACATGGAATTTAATGACTTTACATAGTGTAAAATTCATAAGGAAGATTAACACAAAAAAATTCACCATATTTTTTTTAAAAACCTAATATTTTCTCTTAGAAGTGTTGTACTTTTTTAATGATGTGTGGCCTTGCATATTGTGTATCATTTTCATGACATCTTCTTGGCGATGATTAAATGTTGTCTGATCCCATTACATGGTGTGTAAATCCCCATCAGACTATAAAAACTACATGTTTTAACATGAAAATTACCAAATATTCCAAACTTCACCATTATAGGTAACCTCCCAATTCTTTCTCACCATTACTCAACCAAAGAAAAAGGAATACACAAAAAAAATTAAAAGATACATAGATAAATGTTTATGGGGAATTAAAATCTCCCCACCATAAATTCTTTCCCCCCCATAAATCCATCAAGATCCTGGAACCACAAAAAAATAAGGCCACTGCCACCTCATCAATTACTCCCACTCCTATGTCTCATGGCTATCCTATTTGCACTTCCATAGTACCCAGAACAAGGGGGATCATTTTACCAAAAAGTACTTTATCCTGGTGATCCATAATCTGAATTGGCTGCTCAACCAAAGTGGTATCAAGCTTTAAAGAAACATCCTCACATATAATCACATTGAAAAGATCTAGTATATACCTTTTCAATTAACAAGCATTAAATAAATAATTGATAGATTTCAATTCAAATGGTAAGTGCAATAGACAGTCCACCCTCCCTAGTCGTACAACGATCTTAATGGGTCCCAAAAAACTCAGTTCCAACTTTCCCTTCTTACCTATGTAATGATGTCCCAAGCTCAATAAAACTTTTAAAAATACCTAATAAAAAAACTCAAAATCTAGTGACAAACACTGATGGTCCATCTTATATTGAACACCAAGTAGGAAAACCAATGATTTCTCTCCTCACTCTACCTAGAATAAGGGAGACCTACATGGCTACCCATACATGGCCACATAGGTTCCCATATTTATCGAATCTCGAAAACTATTATTATAGGAAAACTCATACAATGGATTATTATTTTCCCAACATCCTCTGAAATCTATCACACAAGCCCAGTGCATATCCTCTAAAACTTGGATATCCCTACATATCTGTGCACCCATTTTTAGATGATAATCTACGCTTAATTTAATTTGGGAACCCATCACCTCTTGCAATCATTTCCAGAAGCTGTATGTGAACCTTGGATCCCTATCAGAAAAAACTACATACGGAACCCCATGAAGTATTAAAATATCTTGGAAATACAAGTCCCCAACCTATTCCACCTTCATCACCTCCCGAATATGTAGGAAATGAATTAATTTTATGAGTTGACCAATGATCTCCCAAATTGAATCCTTCCCACAAGGAGTCCATTGAAAATTAATGATGAAATCCATAGAAATATCAACCCACTTCCATACTAGAATGGGTAAAGACTTCAATAACCCTATAGGTTTCTAGTGATCCACATTAATTATCTGACAAGTAAGGTACCATGAAATAAAATCAGCTATCAACCATCTCATCCCTTTCTACAAATACCAACTCCTCACGTCATGATACATCATGGTATCCCTAGAGTAAGTGGACCAAAAATAATGGGGTCCACTATACAAAAACTCATTTTTCATGTGAAATTGAAAACCCATCCTACCACAATAGATCAAATCTCCACCAGGTTAATGATTCAACTCACATGATGTCTCCCCACTATATAGGATTTCAATAAATTGTTGCAACTCAGTTTTTTCCACATACTCAAGAAGAACTCAATCATAAAAATATGATTTAGATTTCAACGAATATAAGAACACCAATCTACCAACCTCTTCCACTCCCATGATTATCTCAGCAATCAAACTCATTAAAGGCAACTACTCAACCGATTCATTCACAAAATCTATAGGTAATTTTCTACTCAATACATTGACAACCTCATTTCCTTTCTTAGGGTATATAAAATATCAAAATAAAAAATATGAAGATACTCAAGCCAGCTTCTCTATTTCAAATTTAGATACCTCTGAGTAAAAATTTATTTTAGGATCTTATGATTAGAATATACTATTACATTTTCTTAAAAGAGATTGTGACATTGTGTTTTGATCTCATGCAAAATAGCTACTAATTCATGATCAAGGGTAGTATAGTTCTCCTCATGAGAGTGCAACTAGGGTGAGCCATAAGACACAACTTATTTGCCCTCCATCAAGTCACATCCAAACCAAATTCCAAAAGCATCACAATAAACATCATAACCTAAAACTACTTCCAGAAGAATAAAAATTGGTGTTTAATTCAACCTCACCTTAATCTCCTAAAAATTTCTCCTACACTTGTCATTCCATTCAAACATTACACCCTTATTGGGTAAAGCTGTCATCAAAGATGCAATCATGGATAGGTCCTAAACAAACCATCCATAGTAACCAGCCAAACCCAAGAATCTATGGATCTCAAACACATTTTTTTGAAACTCCCTATAAATAACTTCCTATACCTTCTCAAGATATAGTATGATTCCCCTCTAATATATCAAAATCCCCAAAAAAATCACATATCTAATCTAAAACTAACACTTTGAAATATTACCATACAAATGATTGTATTTCAAGGTTTCAATAATGATATCCAAATGGACCACGTGCCCCTCTTCTAACTCGATGTACAGAAAAATATCATCCATGAACACAACAAAAAATATTCCAAGAACCGATGAAATATATGGCTCATAAAATCCATAAACCCACAAGAGAACTAATGAGTATGAATGGAATAACTAGAAACATGAAATGATCATATCAACTCCTAAATTAAATCATAAGTATATCATATTCTAAAACTCTCAAATGGCAGTACCCTAATCAAAGGTTATTTTTAGAAAAACAATGAGCCCCTCTAAGATGATTAATTAAGTTATTAATCATTATCAAAAGATATTTGTTCTTAATATTAACATAATTCAACTTTTTATAATCAATATAATGTCTAAGGCTCTCATTTTCATTCATAGAAAAGTGTACCGGTAAAGCCCATAGGGGAATTCTACGATTAATAATTTTTTAGACTCTAGTCCTCAAGCTAGACCTTAATTTCCACCAACTTTTCAGGTTTTATATGGTAAGATGACATAGACATGTGCATTGTTCCAGGGAGAAGGTAAATACTAAAATCAATTACTCTCGGTGGTGGTAAACAAAAAAAACATCTGAAAAGACCTCATGGTATGAACACAGAACATAAAGAGGTTAACCACCATAGAAATGGTAAACTAAATCAAAAAACATCTCTGAAAATTGGAATGAGATTACACCAACATATGGAAAAATATTACACGACCTTCCCAATCAATAGTCCCACTCACCCTGGAAAACATGAGTGACTCCATCGGTAGATAAGAACTAAACGTGATGATGATAACTTTCTATCGGGGCCTTGACACTGATCGCCCAATCCATGACAATAATCAAGTTAAATATTTCAAGATCAAGCACTAAAAAGTCCCACTCTACCTCAAAGTTGGCAATAATCAACCAATATGTGGGACATCTGAACCCTAGTTTGAACCTCTTTCCCAATGGTTTTTAAATATAAAACAAGAATGGAATTAGTTACAAATTCAATCCCAATATTTAAACTAATGTTTAAAATATAAAATAATTAGCATCACCTTTATCAAACAAATCCAGCAACATATAAGATGAAATTAACATTATACCTCTAATAGTTGTTGGCCTTGCTTTAGATTACACTAGTGCATGCTCCACTGTATAAATTCATTTGGTCTTAGATACATGAAAAAATACATTGGCATAAGGATTAGACACACCACACATGGGAGAATCTACTTGAACCTGTAAAAACTTAGTGAGACTGGATCCTTCCCTACTTCCTTGAGATAACATTTTACAAAAGCATTTTAGATATCGATATAATAAAAAGAGATGAAATGTTTTAGGAGACTTAACATAGTTAGTCTTGGTATGAAATCATATTATACACTACTATAATAAAACATGATGGTTCCCTTTCTTCACCCATGAGACCGGTCCTCAGGAAAACTGACCACTCTTACACTTCCTTTTCTGGACAAAATATACACTCAAGCTAACCACTTAACCTACAAAATCTTCACCCAAACCTATCTTCCCAACTATGTCTGCCTCAGATAAAGTTACCTTATCAACTACCTCCATAAAGATCATATGGTTCATGAGTATCGACATCTACTAAATATCATGCCTCAGTCCTAACTCTAACCTCTAAGCCTTCAAGTAATCATTAGTGACAAGCTCCGGTGCCAGATGAACTAACATATCAAAACTGGTATAATACTTTAAAACAGTACACTCCCTATATTCTAAGCTAAAGAACAACCATGTCCTCACCATGCACAATTTCTCGAGATAAAACTTATGGTTAAATATTTTCTTGAATAAATACCAAGTATGATATTCATGCATATTAACATGGACAATAGAGTCCCACCATATCCTTATTGATCCCTCGAGCTTATACATAAAAACCCCCACCATCAATCTTTTAAGAGTGTTCAAGAAGTTGAAGAACTTATCTTTCCACTCAAGTCGCTCTTTGGAATCCTAGGGTCATTTATAACCAAAAAATACAGCTAGATACTGGTTAGTAAATATTGATCTATGATCGACTATTCATCTTGGGTTCCTAACACCCACTTGACCCTGAGTGTAAATAGTGTGGATAACTGCAATTTACCAAAGTAGTGTCCACTATAAGTCCTGCCTATGGAACGTTTCTCATATATTTCTCTCTCAAATTTGGAATAAATTTTCTCTGAGGAATTGTATAACAATTGATAAAAACCAAATATGTCACGAGAAAATTCCAAAATCATGGGGCCAATATCAAGAATTGATAAAAATATTTTAAAAATAATGAATTTAAGGATATAATGAAAAGGCCTTTCATAAAAAGAAAGATGTATGTTTAAATAAACATCCTGTATAGTTCATTCAAATGACCTCCAAATACAATTCTCAAACCTGGTAAAAGTCCCTGATCAACATTGGTAACTTGGTTTCAGTCACGAATGTTATTTGTCTAGGCCCCTTTTTCACACCAACTTTTCAAATTCTGATAGTCCTGACTCGATAAACCCAAGACACAGAACTAAACTCAGGAAGTGATAACACACTTCAGTTTGAGAATACCCTTTAATAGAAAATTGTAATGAACCAACCCAGTTCAACAAGACAAGCCGCCATAACCGGAATGCAACATGATATGGGTAAAATAGGATAAAAAACCAATCCTGAATATAATACAAAAATACATAAAATCAGAGTACGAGAGTGTAAATACACCATATACCACGAAATACATACAATATAAGAAAAATCATCTAATACAAAAAATAATTCATATCCCCATGTCACCACAAGTCACCACTAGACTAACCTGAACAGAAAGCAATAATAACAAGAGAATTCATCATGCTACCGGATGATCTTACCTTTACCTGAATCATGTAATACAACATATACAAACACCCAAATCCATAATTTGGGTATGATCAAAATACTTGTAGGATACTACAACATATTTTTTACAAGGTCTAATATCCAGAATGAAACAATTAATGATTTTATAAAAAAATGTTTTATGAAGAATTTCTAAAAAATAAAATAGATATAAATCATTTTCCCTTTTATCATCCTTTGGTTTTTAAAAAGACATTAATATTATTAAATAGTAATTTTGAAAAGTAAAATTTATAAAAACATGAAATCATATACATTCATCAAGAGTTAAATAGGTAAACACATATATATGAATCATCATATCATGAGAAGCTATGTGATAGAACCTCATATAATAATATATGAGCTATAATCCATGATATAAAAACAATCATGACATAAATAACCATAAAATAAAAATTAAAAAGAATATTTCATATTGGGATCAATCCTATTAGACACTACTCACTAGACAGTCAAAATCCCAATATGTATAAGTTTTATCCAAAAGATATCTAGTCTTTCTAGTCGATATCACATAAAGATACCTTCTAATTGTGCACCACAAACTAAATCTACACGTGTCTCTATCTAGAGGAAGCCAAGGATCCCAATGTTCAATTTCTCAATATATTTCCAAAACAATGTTCACAACTTCATAAAAAAAATGAAATCCAATCCATTCTGGGTCGGATTTGGAAAACCCATTTCCAAATCAAGAAAATCAAAATTTAATGAAAAAACGAATTTTAATAACACTTGATTTTCCATGTAATCATATGAAATAATTTATTTCATATGATCAATGAAAAACCCAAATGATTTTATCAAGAACAATATTAAATTCATAAAATTAACCCATTTTATATAAATACATACATCAATATGGTATAAAAATATCTACTTTCGATAAGGGAGAGTAAAAACCTATAGAATGACCTTTTATAGATAAGGCATTCAAAGAAACAGAAAAGGATCGATAGAAAACACTATTAAATCATACAATCATAGCCAAGACACTATCAAACCAAAACTAAAGAATATCTAGAAGAAATTCTTACCCTGATAAATTCAATAAAATCATAACAATAATTAATCACGGAATGAATTGATCTAGAAGGTTTGGTGGTCTCTAAAATCACCATTGAGAGATTTTTGGATAAGAGGGGGATGATTATTCCAAAATATTAAATGAAAATTTAGTCTAGAGGAATCCTAAAAACCAAACTCTAAAAAAATACATGATGTGCAATTACTTTACATGGAATGAAATGATCGACAATCATATACACTGAAAAAACCTTCTTCTTTTTATTTAAACCTTTATTTTCTCCCTTAAATGGAATGTACTTGTTAAATGACATGTAACATTAATTGCTATGTATCAATTTCATGGAATCTCTCTAATGATGATTAAACATCATGTAATCCCATTAAATGGTGTGTAAATCCCCAGTAGACTGCAAAACTATAGTTTTTATACTGAACATTCGAACAAATCTATGATTTCACCATAATTGGTATCCTCCTAATTCCTTCTCAACATTACTAATCCAATGAAAAAAGAAAACCAAAAAAAGTGTTAAAACATACCTGGATGAATTGTAATGGGGTGTTACAATAAAAAATTATCCAATTAAAATGAAAGTATGAGTGAAATTGTCATATGATATCAAGTAAAGTGCATGTGAAATGTTTATCCACCAATCTAGTTGTTTACAGATAGAAAATATAGTGAAATTTGAAAAAACAAAATATTAATTAATGATAGTCAGTAATACATAAACTACCTCTCTAGTGGCTGATTGTAAAAAATGAGAATTTAAGAGGACCCCCCGTCCATCATTGCCTTCCTATTATCTTGGAAGATTTATCCATGATGAGGTAACGACCATTGGGGTATTACTCATTCATCTTTCTTATAGAGGTCATCACAATATCTAACAAATTGGGTCCTAGTTTGTTATTTTATTTCCTATTTTTTTTATCATCATTATTAATTATTTCATGAATGGATGAATCAAAAAGGATATTAGAATATTTTTGGTAATTAAAAAATGTTTCTTTTCATTTTCTAAAAAAGTTTTAAAAACAATATAACCTAAATAACAAATTTGAATTTTAAAAAAATTTACAAGTAAAAAAAATTCATTTGATTCTAAATAAGGACACAACATATCAGATACCGAACCCAAATAATAAATTTAATTCTAATTGAAACCAACATCCAAAAAATATTTTTGAGCATCCTACACCTTTTATTTTTTTTCTATTATAAAACCGGATCTTGGTTCAATTCCTCCATATCTTCCAACTCTTTTGATTTCTATTTTAATTCTTCCTCAATCACCTTTATTTTTTTCTAGCTCCTAGTATCTCACCCATGGCCCTCATAACCTGAAGAACTCCTCTACTAAATTCAATTTCAATCAACAATGATTGTTTAACATTTTTTTATTTCTAAATAAATAATTTTTTTGTGGGGTTGATTTCTATTCCTAATACATCAAACCCAAATAATAAGACATGATGAAAATTATATAAAATAATTAGATATTGATTACCTAATGTTGACACAAAAAAAAATGGACCACCAAACTCATGGATTTTTTTTCAGTTTATTTACACATTCATCAGCTTCTATCTACTCTAATGATTCCCTTGTATTCTACATAAAATGGGACAAAAAATAATTAGTTAATAAAAAAATCACATCACCAATAGACCTATGATCAAACAAGAACATTTGGTTCATTAGCATAATTCATTGGAAGGAAAAAATTATAGGAGACACAATTTTAGTTGGGGATAAGTCGTTAAAACATAGAACACCCAATACCCACTGTTACATATTTCTAGGTTACATATTCGGTATATTTCAATTATAATTTTGTTTAAAATAAACAATTGATATTTCTCATTTAAACGAATTAGTTGAATAAAAAAATTAGAAAGAACTAAAAAAAATAACACTACATATAACATGATTTGGATTAGCATGGTCCTACGTGCACAGTGATCACACCACCCAGGTCAGTCCTTTATTACTAAGAAAATAGAAATCAAAGATATACATACATGAAGAATAAAAAAGAAAACCCATAGAAACAATTATAGGAGGTCATCCATGTTAAACTAGGTGGCAGTGATGAAACCTATCATGTAGAGTCAAAACCACCAATCTAGGGTGGGCTCATGCTCACACAAAAAAATTATACAGTTCCAAACATGAAAAAAATTCACTACATATACAAGAATCAGAATTGAAACCTGTTTATGAGGAAAATGGTTCAATATCTGGAACCTCCTTTTGTGTACATTCGTCCTAGACCCAAATATCAATTTGGTATCCACTTAATCGCAACATGAATGGTACACCGGTTACAGGAGTCATCATGATCATGACATATGGGAGTGTTGGTGGTCGAACTGCCTCAATTACCATTATTCTCCTCTATGAATCCCTTTATGTCATAACTGAACCTGACATGGGAAATCTCTCGGAGATCCAAATGAATGAAGTCTCATCCATATATAATGGATCACACTAATCCAAGTGACAAGGTAGAGAAATGATGGGCTATCAACGAAGCATCAGGCGGTGCAAGAACACCATGGGATGAAATCCACATGTATGGCTATGGTCCTATAGATGGTTCCTCTAACAAAAGGAAACACAATGTGTAGGATATGTGGCACTGCATAATTGGCATATAAGAGGTGACCAGTATGAAATTTGATCCAAATAAGCTTAGTGAGGAGTATCTAGGGTCATTAGACGACCCGTGATCAATGATCCTCATTCAACCACTATACAGGTATGGAAAAATGGTAATTCTAGTATAAAAATTATCAAAAAAATCAAAATAAAGGCATCCCATGTGAACAACCTTCATGAAAATGATAATATCACCCTGAAAACATAATTCCTTAAGCATGTATAAAGACGTCATAGAAGAAATATTGAAGGAATTAAATTGAAACAATGTAAAGACATAAAACTAAATATCTCTACCTTGAAATTAAATTAATTCCAGAATGGTGTTATTGCATTCTAAGTTATATAATTAGAACTAAATTCGTTAATTTAAGACAATGAAAAAATTTAGAAAATACTACAACCCTAGTCAAACTAACATCAAGATTTTCCCTTGTGGGTATCATAGTGACACTCTTTGTCCCAGATTCTATAACATCCCTAAAAAATTAAGCTTCATTTCAATGTGTTTCAATATAACATAGAAAACATTGTTATTAGATAGATACAATGCGGATTGGCTATCATAGTGGAATGTTATACTATCAGTAGATAAAGACAACTCAGAAAAAAAACCATTCTACCATATAGCGCCTTTTATCGATTATATCAAGGATATATACTCTTCCTCAGTAGTATAGTGGGAAACCAATGATATCAAGTTTCATTTCCAAAATATCAGTCCTATGTATGCAAGAAACACACAACGAGTGAGTTATTTTCAATTGTAAATATTTGCAGCATAATCAATGTCCACAATACCAAAACCTTTGTCCCTAATATTATTATTTAATCCCTATCAAATACAAAATTTTTCCAACATAGATACGTACCTGAGGATTCACTTCCAATCATTTCAATGATGCTTACTAGGTTTTCCCATAAACTTATTCAAAGTACCAAAAAACAGATGTTATATCTAGTCTAGAACAGACCATAACATACATAAGACTTCCTACTATATCAGAATATAGAATCTTATTCATGAAGGCATCCTCATCAATATTTATAGGGTATTGTTCCAATGAAAATTTACCATTATGTTTGAAAGAAATACTAACAGGTTTAATGTGATCAAATAGATAACTTTTTCATACCTTCATAACATAAGAAAACTGAGATAAGTGAAAGGTTTGAGCTTTCCTATCAATAATTATGTCCACACCTATGACCTGATTATCATGTCCTACATTTTTTATTTCAAATAAAAATTTCATTTGTTTCTTGAAAGTATTTATAATTCTCAAGTTCTTATATATTATAAGTGTGTCATAAACATATAATAATAGGTAAGTAGATTCAATTATAACATTTTCATAATATACACATACGTCAAACATATTTCTATAATTTTTTTCAGTCATAAAATAATCAATCCTTTCATACCATTTCCTAGAAGATCTTTTAATCCCATATAATAACTTCTTAATAATGAAAAAAATATTGGATTTAAAAATATTTGAAAATATTCTAGGGGGAATCATATAAATTGTTTCACCATGGGTACCATGAAAAGAAAATAGTCTTTACATCCAATTGTTCTTCATGAAAATAAAACATAGAAGAAAAAGTAAGATGTATTTTTATAGATGAATGTTAAAAACATTTAGAGAAGATGTCACTATAATAAATACCTCCATATTGATGAAAGCCTTTAGAAAACATTCTAGATTTGAATTTGATTTTAGTTTCTAAAAGATTGTTTTCATTCTTCTTATATATCCACATAGAACCTATAATCTTCTATTTATCAAGATTGGAAACAGCAATCCTTGTGTTATTCATAAAGAGTGAATTCATATCTTCTTGCATATAACATAGCCACATAGTATATTATTTGAACTTAATGGATTGCTTATAAGTTTGATGTTCATCATTGAAAAAATCATGAGCAACATTAAATGAGTAAGCAATAATATCAGCCTCATTGAAGTGGGTTGGAGGCTAAATAATTCTTCCCTCTCTATCTCGAGTGAGAAAATAATTCCTTAGATTATCCGGTTCCTCTATTTCTGGTTAAAAATCCGAATCAAAATCGAATTTACCTATATTTTGGGGAATGATAGGAGCAGAACTAGTCGAAGAATGAGATTAGGATTATTCGTTTGATTATAATTGAACTTCAAAACCAATGGGTGTTGGGGATCTGAAAAATTCTCTATTATTATCAAAATACTATTTAGATTCTATTCCTTTTACATTGGAGAAACCAAACTCATGTAACACTACATGTCTACGGTCTATGAACTTTTGATAACCTGGTTTATCTACCTAGGGAGATCCCCCTTAACACCCTTTGGGAAACTCATGAATATACACATTACACCACAAGAAAATAGATTTTCTGTATGTGTATGAGAATATGATATGGATCCAAATATACTTAGGTGTGCAAGGATTAAGGGTGAACCTTTCCATAGTTTATCAGTTGTATTGAAGAAATTAGCATAAGACTGGAAATGATTGATCACGTAGACTATTGTTGAGGCAGCCTTGACCCAGATGCACCTAGGGAGTTTTCAGTAGGACCACATGCATCTAACCCTCTCATTATTAGTCATATTCAACCATTGTGATATTCCATTTTGTTTTTGTGTTTTCATAATATTTTGGTACATTTTTTCCTCAAATTCACAGAATTCAATGAATTCAGTGATAAAATATTCTAAACTGTTATCAGTTCTTAAGGCTTTGAGATTCTTGCTTGATTCACTTTCTACCCCAGCTTTCTATTTCTTAAAATTATTAAAGGTATTAGACTTATGTTTGATTATATAAATTATGAACATCCTAGAGTATACATTAATAAAGGACATGAAATACATACCTACCCCATGGGAGGTGACCCTAGAAGGACCCCACATATCAAAGCAGACACACTCAACAGGTTCTTTATCCATTTAAATTTATCAGCAAAAATTAACCCTTCTAGATTTTCCATATTTACAATCTTCATATAAAAGTATACTTCTAGAAGTGGCATTACTCAAAATAACTTGTTTTTTATGTTCATTGAGTCCTCTGGAACTAATGTTCCCTAACATTCTATGCCATAGGGTGGTTGTTTCATGTTCTAAATAACAATAGTTGTTTAACTGACTTCTATCAACATTAACATCTAACACATAAAAGACATTATTAAGGTTAACAGTCTTGATAGTGAGGTATCCTAAGGAAATCCTAAGACTCCTGGAGTTTAATTTAATGGTTTATCCCATTTGGTTAAGGAAACATAGGGAAATGGGGTTTATTATCAGTTCAGGTACCCTCTTAACCTCCTAAAGAGTTTTAACAATCATATTATGGAGCTCTAGTGAAATTGATCCTATCCTCATAATATAGAAGCTTCTATTATTCCCTAAGACACCTCTATTGAATAAATTTACCTCAAATCATTGAATAAATCCTTCATAGGAAACATTTGGAATGAACATCTGGAATCAATGATTCATTCATTAGATATGGAAATGTCAAAAATATTTAACATTTTAGTAGTGTCAAAATGCTTCTCACATAACAAGGAATGGTCTTTACTATTTTCTTTATAGTCATCGTTCTTATTAGGGAAATTATTCTAAAAGTGACCAGGTTGTTTTCATCAAATACACTTGATTACATTGTTATCAGGCTTATACCATTACATAATAGACTCACCCATATCTTTCTTACTACCCCTATACTCGCTTCTACCACTAGATTCACTTATGTCCCGATTGTTCAAACCCTCTACCTCAACCGTGACACTACCCTTACAATGAAGGTGTTTGGAGAGTAAATCATATTTAACTTCTTTGGGAGTAATATTTTCATTTTCATAAATCATATAATTTTAATATAATTAATGTATCATCTAATGAAGTTAATAGTATTATGGTTTTATCTTCATCATCTATCATAATGTCTACGGTGGATAGATCTAACAAGATTTTATTAAATTTGTCAATGTGTATCCTGATTGTCGTTCTTGGACACATATTGAAAGTATATAATATCATTCTTTGTATAATATACCAACAAAATAATTCCTCATAAAAATATATTAAAGGCTATACCATATACAAGTAGCTGAAGACTCATATGAATCTAATCTATGAACTTTTTATCCTAATGAAAAAATAATTGAGCTACATGATTTCCTAAGGGTTTCATCAGGGATGTCAACATAGGTGAAAACAGTCTATCCATTCGAGGCAAGGGTGGTGAATTTATTTTTAGTGTCATTAAGGGAATTAATTATATCAATAATATCTAATAAAGAAATCATTTTAATAGATCGTAGATTAAATTCATTTTCACCATCCAATTTATCAATATCAAATTTACTAGAACCCGTTATTTACATTAAACTGGGCTATGATACTACTTGCTGAGGTTATGTCGTTAACCCTTAGAACACCCAAGACATATTGTTATTTTATTGGGTTAAAAAATCAGTATATTTCAATTAGAATGTTAGTGTCAATAAAACAAGATATATTTTTTATTCCATTGAACTACTGGAAGCACAAAAATATAATGAACTGAAAAGAAATAACACCATATATAACATGAATCATATCAACTTGATCCGACATGCATAGAGAGAACCCCACCTAGGTTATTCCTTTATTACTATGAAAAAAGGCAATAAAAGATATATAGAATCAATGAATAAAGAAGAAAACCCATATAAACTATCTAAGGAGGTTGGCCCTATTGAGCTACGTGGTAGTGATGAAACCTGTCATATATAGTCAACATCACCCATTACTAAATGGACTCACGCACACACACAAAAAAGGATATTGTTTAAAAATGGAAAAAATAAATCACTATAGATCCAATAATGTAACCTAAAACCTTGTTACTATGAAAACAGATCAACATCTGGATCCTCTTTTTGTGCGTAGTCATCATAGACCTAAAGACTGAGTCGATCTTCACTGAATCTCCTCATGAATAGTACTCCAGTTACATGTGGTTGCATAAACTCGACATAGTGGAGTGCGGGTGGCCAAAACCCCTCAGTTCCCTTTCTTCTCTGTTGAGAAACCCTAGAAGTCATAGAAGAACCTCTCATGGTAAAGATATCGATGAACCAGATAAAAGAAGTCTCATCCGAAGAGAATGGATTTATTGAATCCAAGTGACTAGGCAGGGCAATGATGGGATACCAGCGGAGAATCAAGTGGCACAAGCACACCATGGGATGAAAGCCCCAAGAATGACTATGATCCCATATAAGATTTTGCAAATAGAAAGTGGCACAATAGGTGGGACATGTGGCGCTATGTCTTTAGAATATAAGAGGCGACTCTGATCAAATTCCATCCAAAGAAGCACAATGAAGAGTGTCTTGAGATGTAGGATGTCCCATGATCAGCAGTCCTCATCCAACCACTTTACAAGTAAAGAAAAATGGGAATTCCAATATAAAAATAATCTAAATAAAGGAAATTAAGACATGCCATGTGAACTACCCCATGAAAATGGTAATATCCCCATGAAAACATAAATTCCATACACAAGTATGAAGAAATCATATAATAAATGCTGAAGGAATTAAATTCCTATAATTCAGGGGAATAAAAAAACAATTTCCCTCAGATGAGGAAGCCTCTCTCTCCCTCTCTTTATGTTATTCAAGGCTTTTCTACTGCATGGTTCTTGCTCACACAAACAAAGCCCTTTTTTACGAGCTTTTAAACTATTGATGTCCTTTTCATGCCAAAATTGTCTTCTAGCATGATTCTCCATATTTATCATCTCTAATGAAACTGATTCAGTAAATAAATTTATACCAACTATTTGATAAAGTGTTGACCCAGTTAACATAAAAAATCATACACGATAGAATTACTGGATTAAAAAAATGTATCAAACCTTAATTAAAATTTTGGTGCATATAATCCTTCCCTTTAATTCTATTGTTTAGTAATTTCACATCATTCCTCCCCTCCTCATCTTGGATTTCAAAGACACATCTCAAATACTCACTCCTGGGTAGATGTTGACCAATTAAGCTATTATCAATGAATTCTTATTTTCGTTCCCCCTATCTATCCAAATGCACCTTGAATTTTAAAGCACCAAAATACTATCCACCATCCAATTTTTTGAAAATAATAATACCCATCCGCGACCACACAAACACCTCATCCATGTTATTGATACCAGGTGAAATTCTCATCTCTTGACCAACCACATTCTCCACAACAAAAATAACATCAATTCTACTGGACTTGGAGTCCATGGATCTAGGAGAAATGGATGTTGCCTGTCTGGGATGAGGATCACCAATCATCTCCTTAAACAACAACATTCTCTTCAATAGTATGAGTTTTGATTGTTTTGGACTTGGTGTTTTTACCTTAAGGATCCATGGAAGCATCTTGTTTGAAAAAAGGATACCTACTCATATTCTCCACGACCACGTTCTAGACAATATTAAGAGTTTTCATTTAACTGGACTTAGAGTTTGTACCATGTGGATCCAAGAAGGGAGTAATTTTGGAATAAGGATCATCACCCATATTTTTATTAGCCTCATTCTTGACAACAAGAAGTGTTTTGATTTTACCCGACCCAGAGTTCTTACTTAAAATTTAGAAATAATTTTTTACAATTTAACACAGTTATTTAATATTTCATAAATTATATTAATTTTAAATTGTTTTTTCATTTTAAGATCATTTTATTAACTAAGTCTTATTATATATCCAAATACATATTTGACTACCTTAAAAAACTATTTTAAATTTTAAAATTTTAAAATAAATTTTTATATATAAAACGAATGAATTTTATTTTTATTAATGGAAAAATAATAATTAATTTGATTTGATTTGAATTTATAATTTAATTATAATTACAATAGTTAATTAACTCAAAGTAAAATCAACATAAATATCTTGAATAATATTATATTTTCTTTTTGAATTTTTCGGATAAAACTGGTGGCCCCACTTCACAGATTTCCCAACAAAATTTCACTGCCGTATTACATTTTTGCTACTACCTCTTCGCGCCTTCCTATCGTCTCCACCTCCCCCATATGCCTCCTCCCCACTTCTTGGTTCTTTTTCCCTTGGCCTCCACCTCATTGGATCTGCTCTTTCCTATCTCTCCTCCTCTACCTCATTCTCCCCACCCCTCCACCTCCCCACCTCTTCACCTCTTTTTCCCCACCAATTCGCATCCGCTTCCTCCCTTCCTCATCAACAACCTACCTTCCCGCCCCCCAAATTGGCCTCCCCCCGACTCCGCCTTCTTATTGGTGATCGTGAAGTGTGGCATGGTCTCTAGTATAGGAATCGATGTTGGATTAGTATGTGTTTTCAAAATAAGATTAAATTTTTATTTATCCCACTTCTTAATTTGTTAAAATAGAATATTGAAAATAAATTTTATTTTTAAATTATTTTTGTTTTTACAATCATGAATTCCCTTTCTTTTGACTAAACATCAAAATACCTTTGCCATATTACAATTCTAGGTATCCCATCTACATGACGAGTGAGGCTTTATCAATGTTTTTTCTACTCGAGTATAAAAATTTCTTCTTAGGTGTTGGATACCTTGATTTTACCTTTTTTTTCTTTTAATCCTAGACTAGTTTTTCTTAATTGGAATGTTTAGATTAGAGATTATAAATACATCTTAAATGAAAATTTTTATAAAGACATGGACTGATTTTTTTCAGGGGTTATCCAAGTTAATCTATACATGAGCATATTTTTTTATATGTAATCATCTAAATAAAAATTACATAACTAGAAGAAAAATAATAATTTTTCCTAATATAACGTAAAAAACATTTAAATGTGTAAGAGAAAATGCTTTACCAAATTTCAAACAACTATATACATACCTCAGAATTTCGTGGTATACTTTTTAGTTAACATCATAATTATTTAACTATAATTTTTTAATGCATCAAGGGGGTGTTTTTTCTTTTAAATTTTGTATTTAGAACTTCATAAAATTATGTTTATTTTCAAAATTAATCTTATAATGAAACTTTTTAGTTTTAGTTCCCGATCATTAGAGTTATTATATTTTTCTATGCAATCATATCCTTTGATTTTATTGATATCATCTATGGAATAACATCATTCATTTACTCATGCATTGATTACATCTCCTTTTACACATCCCCTAATTAATAACCCACTATATTTTTTCATTTGGAAGTTGTATGAAAATGTAATGTTATTTACTTTTTAATTTATGTTTCATAGTTATTCTAATTTCTATGCATTAGCTCTCAACATGTGACTTGGATGAATGACAATGGATATTGAATTCACTAAAGCTTATCTTAGAATTTTTACTCATGTTAATGATGTCTTTATGAAAAATATCTATAAACATATTTATGAGCCTAAATGTTAATGAATTTTAGGGATTCTAAGAAATTTATGTCGATTTTTAACTATATTGTAATAGTTAATTGCATGGAAGTCTTTTCCCCTATTTGAGCATGAATTAATTTTTCCTAAATATGTTATCACTCTTTTTAACATGATTTATTTTTATTGAACCTAAAATTATTCCTTTTATATTGAGTATTATTTTATGTGTCTTTTATGTATCTTCCTATTTTAGTCTTGAGAGAGTATGTGGTAACATGAGTGATTATTAATGATTTGGTTATTTGAATGGTTATTATATGTATATGGTAGTTGAAATAAATTATTTATTTCTTTTCACCACCTTTTAAAATTTTGTTTACAATCTGTTATTTGGATATATATATTTACCTCATGATTTTGATAAGAAAATATTTTTTAAAAGTGAATTAATCATAAATGATTTCAATCATCCAACTTCAACATCTCATGAGATTAAAAAACACTCAAACTTTAATAAAATACACTAAGAAAACATAAATTAAAAATAAGTTTCATTTGATATATTCAAGTGTTTTCCAACACATAACAATGGCATTTATTGGATATCCATTTTTCATATGAGACAAACTTAATAATATTTGTTTTTTCTCTTTAATAACCATTTTAGAATTTTTTTCTGTTCTTATATTTCACTTGGATATATGTTTAATTACCAAATTTAATTTCTAATTGTTTTAAAACCTATTATGTCTCATATTTTTGTGTTCACAACATTTTCTACCATCATAGACTTTAATAATATAAATATAATTTACTGAAATAAATATATTAAATTAATAATTATATTAATTATATATAATAATGAAAATTAATTAATCAAAAAAATGTTTTTCAATTATTACCATTATTATTAACTCCCTTAAAGGATTAAAATTATTTAATTCCCACTGTGAATAATTGTAATGAATAATTAACCTTTTTTATTGATTTCTTTATAAGTGTTATTATGTAATTTCCATAATAATTATATTAAATAATTTTAATTGTATTTTTTATAAGCTCATCATTTATAGATTGTTTTGAATTTATTGAACCAATATATTTAATGGTATCACTGATAATATATAGCTCGAGAGAATGTAAGAAATATTTTCGTCATTATTGTTAAAAAGGAATAGGAAATCTTATTGTGTTGAATAGATCTAGTCTCAAAGGACTCATATTACCCATATCTCATTAATCCTCAAATTTCCCTCATAAGGGTTCTTGTCACTAGGCGTGAGATGAATGGTTGTCTTACCCATCATCAATAGGCTGGATCCTCTTTCGTCCTTCAATTATCCCTATTTGTTTCTTAGGCCACATGTGTCTCACCACATACATTGAGACTTAAGGCCTTATGAGATCTAAAATGGCTTTTCCATCCCATTTTGATAAGGTTCCTAAGAGATCTTATCTCACTATTGTGCTAATGAGTTCTTATTTAGAGCATAAGAGGTCATACACTGTCTTATCTATTTTTCCCAAGGAATCCTTGGTCCCTATCCATCTTGTTCCATGCAACATTCATGTAGTGTATAATAATTCCTATTCACATATATGGTTTTTCATTAAAGGGACATCTTTTCCACATTTCATTCATGTTTAATTTATTTCCTTTATTTATTTTGTGAAATTTAATATAAATGAAAATATAAATTTTATTGAATCTATTTTCAAAATAATACATACAAGTTTTTTCATTTTATTAACATTTGTCTTATTAACTTAAATTACTTATTTAGAATTGATTCATATACCTAAAATCAAAAATACACATTCAATAAAAAAGGTATTATATATCATCATTGGAATGTTTGTAGTTATATCATTTCACAATTACTAAAGATTTCATTCATTTAATAATTCTCTCTGTGTTAACAATATATTTTTACTTAAAATAAATTTGTAATATTTAACTCATTTATTTAATATTTTGAAAATTATAATTTTATATAATAATATTTTTTTTCATTTTCATCTCATTTTGTTTACTCAATATTATTTTATATTTAAATACATATGTCTATTTATTTTATAAATTTAAAATTTTAAATATAATTAATAAATCTAAAATGAATGAATTTTATTATTAAAAATCGATTAATATTATCTAATTAAATTGGATTTGAATTTAGAGTTCATTTATTAATGACATGTGAATCATGACACCCAATGTATTTTACTTTGCGCCAACATATGATGAGGCATTTTTCATTATTAAATCTACGTGTGTGAGCCATGTCCTGCATTAATTACAATCTTAATGTCTAAGGACCATTACAATGCTCATAGATAAGAATATTTGATAACATCAAAACATGTAGAATATTTACTGGAGAGTTTGTTCTCATAATCTCTTGTCTTAGAGATTATCAAGTGTGAATTTAATGAGTGGAAACCTCATCTGCTTATGAGTACTCTGACTTGACAGTTTAAATAGTACGTGTACCATCACAGTATGCTATCCAATTGTATAACAATATTAATATTATTGTCACGACACTTTTAGGTTCTCATTCTAGCAGGGAAATCCTATGATATTATCAATGTGATAAATACTTTAGTACATTATTACATTAAATCAATAAATAAAAATGGAATATATGTAATAAGGTGTTTAATTAATATTCAATACATCGAATATACATGTTATTAAAGTACAATCAATTGATTTTAGGACACCAACTCCAAAAAATCTCACTTCTAATAGAGCCGACTTCCAAGGACTTTTAATCCGTTAGACTACACATGATAATCATGTTTCTAATGAGTCAAGGATATAGTCATGAGGTTTTACACATTGTCTTCTATGGAAATACTACTCACTACCACCACACCTATCTGAGAAAAATCCTCCAAAATATGATAATTCTAAAGTATGTGCTTCAAATGTTGATATGACCCTGGCTCTTTTGTTCGAGTAACCCCTAAAGTATTATTACAATAAAGTGATAAAATCATTACATCTATGCACTACATCAAACACATGTATGAAGTTGTGCATCCAAAAAACTTACTTAGTTTCCTTTTAAGCCACCATATACTTATACTCTGCTGTAGAATATATGACCAAAACCTACTTTGGGATCATACAGCTTAGAAAACCTCTTTTCAAAGTGAAGATGCACCCCATTTGTGACTTAATGACATCTTGATCAGTTTGAAAACTTGCATATGTATATCCTCTCATGTCTATTTTCTCATCTCCTCCATGAAATAAGAACATATACTTATTACACCTCAGATAAAAAGGTTAGCCTTTACTTGCATCCAATGGTGGTCATCAAGATCAACTACATATTTTCCTACCACACTCAATATATCTGCAATTTATAGCATAGTACATAGAATAACATATATGAATGACCAATCAGTGATGTGAATGGAATATTTTCCACTATGTTTCTTTTCTCATGTGTTTGAGAAACATTTTATTGGAAAAATGAATTCCATGTGATGATTGAAATAATTCCCTATTGGATTTTACAATATACCTCTTCAATATCTTATCAATGTATGTACTTTGACTTCGGCGGAACAATATCTTGGATCTATCATGATGGATCTTGATCCAAAGAATATATTCTCCTTCACCAAATTCATTTATGGAGAAACATTTATTCAAAAATATCTTAACAAAATGTAAGAGTGGTATTTTTTTCTTAGGTGTAATATGTCATTAACATATACTCTTAAGAAAATGACCACACCCTGACTAAACAATTTTTAGATACAAGGTTCACACATATTCTTTATTAAACAATATTTCATTATGTCTTAATCAAAACTAATTTTTTATGATCGAGATAATTGGTTTAATCCATACATTGATTTTTTAAATTTCATCTCTTATCAGTATCTTTTGGAGTAAAAAACCCTCCGAGTTGTGTTATATAAACATTTTCTTGAGGGTTACCATTAAGGAAGGTTGTTTTGACATTTATTTTCCAAATCTCCTGGTCATGGTAAGTCACCATGGAAAATATAATTATTATGGACTTCAACATTGAAACTGGTGATAAATTTTCTTCGTTGTATATGTCTTGATGTTGTCTAAACCCTTTTACGACCAGTCATGACTTATAGGTACTGACCTGTCCTTCCATGTCCTTCCATATCCTTATATGTCAAGGTTATTCTTGAATAATCATGTTCAAAAAATGAGATTTAAATCTACCAAAGGATATACAAAAATCCATACTTGGTTTTGGTATATGGAATCCATTTCAAAATTCATGGATTCTTTCCACCTGACAATATATCTCTCATTTACTGCTTCTTTGTAGGTTAGAGGATCATTATTATCAATAAATAATGAGTCAACATCCTTGGTGGCTATAAAACCATAATTTTCTGGCTCTCTAACCTCTTGTACTCCTATACAATACTTATTTCTTTGGAATTACTTCATCATCAATGTGTTTTTGTAAAATCTATTCATGTACCAACTCTTATGTACATTGAGCTTCAACTTCATTAAAATCTATCCCACACCCACTATCCCTTTAAGAGACATTCTCCCTCTCAAGGAATACGACGTGTCTTTCCACTATAACCTTTTTTATATGTGGTCGTATAGTTAATATCTATTTATTTACATGGAACATCCAATAAAGGAACTTTTTGTGCTTCGGGGTGCATGTTTGATACTTGAAGAGAACTTAACAAACGCTTCGCTTTCCATCACATGTAAATTTGATAACTTGGGTTTTTTTCTATATCAAAATTCTTTTGGAAGACCATTTATCTATTTATTTGGTACATGGTTTAGTATATGTTTTGTTGTTTGTAATGTGTATCCAAAAAGGATAATATAAGATCCACATAACTCATCATTGATTTCAGTATGTCCATTAATGTGAATTTTATCCATTCATTTACATGGTTCCACTGAGGTGTGTGGAGAGATGCGTGAGTTGGGATAAGATCCCAAACTCCTCTAACAAATCAATGAATTATTGATTAAGATATATTCAACCATGGTCTGTGCGGAGTTTCTTAATCTTTTTACAAAGCTGGTTATCAACTTCATTCATATATTCCTTGAATTTATGAGAAGAATCTAACTTATACCTCATTAAGTATACATATTTATATCTGCTAAATTTATTAATAAAAGTTATGAAGTATGAGTACCCACCCCTTTATACAATAGGAAATTGACCATACACATTAGTATGAACTAATTCAAGATTCCCTTTAACCCTTTTACCATTCCCACTAAATGAGGCTTTGATCATTTTTCTTATAAACAGAAATTACATACACTAAGTGGTTTTAGTTTAAAAGAATCTAAATATCTATCTTGTTTTAATTTAGTAAATCAAATTTTTTATAGACCTAGACGGTGATTCCAAAGTTTGGTGTGGTATGAGTCATGTGAAGTAACATCCTTAATGATTTTCATAAATGGGTTCATGTATTCCGAAACATAATGGTCGATATTTAAATGTGTCTTACCATAAAAATTGTCAACATTATAAAATAAGCCACATTTATTCCCAAATTTGAAAATAAATCCATCTGTATTAAGTTTGAATAAAAAATACTGTTTTTGGTAACAAATAACACATAATAATAACATTTCAAAATCGAGATCATTATGGGTGACAACTTTATGCGGTATTCATTGATAGCTACAATATTAAGTTTAGCTTTCCTGGTTTCCCATAAATCTACCCACCTTGGTCAATATTTTTGAATCTACTTGGTTTTTTTATTTTAATACATATGTGAACACCACAACCTGTATCTAATACCCAATTTATAGAAATTGATACATTACAATCAATAAGAAACACACATGAAGCTATTTTCATGACATTTTTGTTTGTTCACTAAAAGGATGAATGATTTTTGGCACTTCATATCCTTATCTACATAGAGAAGAAAGGCAATAATATTTGGAAACAACTTCTTAATGTTTTTCATATTAAAATTGATAAAAAAATCATGGGAAGCTATGAGGGAGTGATACCAGAATGAGGTTGGTGCCCAGTTTTTTCGGGAGATTAAACCCTAGACCTCTAGGCGCTCAGTATATACCATGAGCTTGATTATATAATGTCTAGATGAGACACCATCTAGAAGCTTACTCTAAAATAGTTATTTGGAAATTTGAAAGTGCTACTTTTTATCTCTCTCTTGGTAAAGACCAAGGAGGCGCTCAAGAATGCTATACACATCTATGTTTTCATGAGACTTAATTACATCCATATACATATATGGAAATATCAAACCTTGAAAATCGATCATGTCTCTCACGTGTTTTTTATATAAAATGAACTCTTCATCAGTTTCCTCCTTAGCAGGCAGAACAAATATTGAGGATTCTAACATGTATGATTTTCGTTCATGGTGTAGAAAAACTTGAAGGTGTCATAACCACATCTGAATCTTATTTCCATTTGGGAGGTTATCTTTCTCCCATACTGATCATAGGGATAATGTGGATGATGATCTTGATATTTTATTCTTCAATTAAAAGATCAGTTTATTAGTATTTTTTTGATATAAAATTAAGTGATAAATAACAGATTATATGATTTTATTAAATCTCCCACTATTTTATCAATCCCCAAGAACACTCACTGTTGAACTTTTAATATCTAGTTTCTTTATCATTATAACAGAAAAGATCCTTATGCCCCTTCTCATAACCCCAAAAAGGGTTGTTCAAATAACATCAAAGTATTTAGGTAGATAATTAATTTCCAATTTTAGGCTTTCAACTCCTTGATTCATTGAGTGAACGCCCCAATCCTGGAATCCTAACTTGAATTTCCTCTACAATTTCCTTAAAATTACATCAAATTTATCATCTCACACTCGTATATATGTTGTAAATTTTTTATAATTTTTATTTGGCTGTAAATTTTCTTTGTTGAGGTGAAGGCTGGAACCAATGATTGTTTTTTCATTTTACTCATAAATTAGTGTTGTGGTGTGGTAATGTCCGACACGTGCATAGGGAATTGTTGAATCTAGGTGGCTCTTATAGAACACCGTACGTCCTCCCCATCATGTAGTTAACTAATAAGTTGATTGAATAAAAATTAAAGTGTGTAAAAAAAAAATTAATTTAAAACTATTTAAAATGAAAATAATAACAATAACAATAATATAGGATAAAGGTTATTGATATTATTATTACTATTATTATCACTTTTTTCATTGTTTTAATTAGGTTTTTATGTTATCATTATGTAAAATTTAACATTTTCCCCACTAATATTACTATCATTTTAAGTTAAATTTGAGTTTTTTTAGGTTTTAATTTTTCTTTATTTATATTTATGTTATGTTTATATGCCTTTTATTTTCTATTTTTTTCTTCCCCTCTCTCTCACTCTTCCTTTTTTCCATCGCAGACACCCCATTTCTTCTAGCAGGTTCACGCGGCCCCCCTCCGAACCCTAGCATCCTCGGAACCCCCATACATCCACCTCCTCAACGGACATCTCTATCCTCATACTCCTGTCCGAGCCACCTCTTCAGCCTCCTCAGCGCACGCACACCTCCCTCGCGCCACCTCCCTCTCAGCCAATCCACCTGATGACCCCGACGGTGCGTTGTCCGTCCTTCGCCTAGCACCCCTAGGTCGGGCCCCTTCCAGCTTCAATGACCAGCACCCCCTGAGCCACCCCTACTGTCCCATAAATTTAGAGACCATCATGAACCACCCATGGAAATACCCCCATCTTCATCTGGTTCTCCTTTGTGGTGACGAAACTGACCCCAACTACAAGCCTGACACTAAACCCCCCAGCGTGGCTCCTCCGATGGCGACTCCCTTGGCCGCACCTTCTTCCAGCGGGGCTCCTGCCAGTGTGACACCTTCTGGCACACTACATCTCACCCAGATAGCTTCTCGGACCCATAAAGTATGTTTGATATACCTCGGTTGTTCATTATTTCAATTTGATTAAGTTGTGGTTAGGGTTTTAGTTTGGAGTTTGGTTCGATTATGTTGTAAATGGTCCGATGTTTTGTTTTTAGGATCTAATTGTGTCATTTGTGGTGCATTTGGAATATGTTGGAAATTTCACACTGAAATATTGTGATTCTCGACACCGTGGAAGGAGGTTCCATGTTTGAGTATTAATTATTAAGTTCGTTTGCTTTATTATTTAATTTAGCATGTTCACTAATCAGTTTTTTTGTGCACATTTAATTTTTACTTGAGTTTTAATATGTTTTAATTTCTGTATTAGTGTGTTAATATGAAATGAGTATGTTGCTGATGTGAAAACCTTTGTTGAACTATTTACTAGTGTTTCATATGTTGTGATGTTTATTTGTTAGGATGTGCAAAGGGAGAGAATTATAATTTGGTGTAGTGTCTATATGTGCTTTGCCACAAATGAATATTTGAGTGGATTTTTGTTGTTTAAAGTCATGTGGCCTATTTGAAAATTGTTTGGTAAAATTTTCTGACATCATGTATAACCATATAAATGGCCCCTTTTTTTAACTATAGGTTTCTTTGGTGTGTAAAGTGGTGTTATGCTCATTAAGAGTCATTTATAAAAATTCTAAATGTTTATTTAAATAATTATTAAGAATTAGAAAATTGTTCTGATTGAATTGTGTAATGGTTAACGGTGTTTAAAGTCATGTGACATATGTTGAAATTGTTTAATAAATTTTTTTAATGGTTTGTTTGACAATGAATGTTCTTTATTCGACCAAACAATAGCTATAATTGGGTGTGTGAGTAGTGGAAGATTAGTTTTGCATTATTTTTAGTTTTCATATTCATTCAAAATGAAATTTCTGAGAAAAAGCAGTGGTTTTGGTTTATGTAGGGTTTTGTTTTCTTGGGGTGCATAAATATGACATGTGACATGAACTTGAAACATGGTTGAGCATAAAGCGGGAATCATGGGTAGCTAGAAGGGTGGACTAGACTAGTGGGCTAGTGATCTAGGGGTGGCTTTAGCCCTGCTTCACTTAGAAGGATCGACGACTGGAACACTAATTAAACACATGAATGACATAGGGTCATGGTTTCTAAGCCACATTTTCTGAGGGTCGTGGTTTCTAAGGCATGGTTTATAAGGGTCATGGTTTCTAATCCACGTTTCATTGAGACACAATGATCTAGGGACCCAAACTTGCTAACACCCACGAGGCTCTCCCATATTTGGTGCTCCGTGGTTACATTATGCTCATCAGTTTTCCTAATTAGGGGTAGTTTGGGATTTATGTTTTTGACTTTTTTCATTGTTTTTGGGGAATGATAATAGGATTAAATGGGTAATGCGCGCAGTATCACATGAAGTAGTGACCCATGGGATGCCCGAGAGTATGGTTAGACACTACTAGTGGTTGGTACCTACCTAGGGCATGGTCTTATAAATTATGAAGCCAGGTAAGGCACAAACACTTGTTCTTTGACTTAGTGATTTAGTGTTGGTGTTTTCATGGTTCAGTTTTTGGTTGGCACGAAAGATTTTTTTAAAAGGAAAAAAGACCTTGAGGTTTCTCTTAGTTTCTCTTCCTGTGAGTCTGACATGATTCTGGGGTGTGTTTTTTTTGGACCCTGGTTTCATAATTTTGTGTTTTATTTGTCAAATAAGAATTTATAAAAGAACGCATTTTTTAATTTTAAATTTTTTTAATTTATTGTGTAAATGTGAATCATTTTAAAAATTTGTCTTGAATTTTCAAAATATTTTTGGAAAAAGGTATCTTCAGAATATTGGGAATGCATTTTTTTGTAAGCGGAAGAGCCTTATTTCATCCAATGGTATTCCTATGGGTGCTCTCATGTAAATGTGAAAGTAATTAATGGAATTTTGGTGGATCTTGTAGATGAGTTCTTGAGTGGCACAAAAATGCATATTTGTAATTCATCATGGAATATCAGTGGCGATTGGATTTTATAGGCAGTTTATTATTCCTTGAAAAGTAAGGTTTTATTTAAAATAGGTTTTTTTTGCTTAAATGGTTTCAGAAATTGGGAAATGGTTTTGAGTCTGGAGTGAAAGAGATGAGTTCAAAAGAGTTGTTATGTATTATTATACTGTGCATGGTTTTTCAAGCAATTGATTTTCTTTAAGAATGAGTGGATGTTTTAAATTTGAATTACTGGATTTTTATCTGGAATTTTGATGTTTGTTTGGTTGGATTCTTGGTTTTGTGGAAGGCTAGTTTTGTGTTTCTTATTCAGGATATGCCCCTTAGAATGTCCCATGGGATTCATGAAGGTCTCTCAGTTCATGGCTCAGCCTAGACTCTCAGTGGAGTGGCAGAGCTGTGTTATGCTCAGTTGTGTCGACTGTTTGTAGACCTCGAGATCAGTTGAATATTGTTGAGAACACTAGGAAAGATGGATGTTTTTATGATTTAGGAGGATCCCAAAATGTTTTGTGGGTGTAAGATGTCTCTAGTACTTTCGGTGGAGAGGGACTAGACCAATAAATGAGGATTGTTCCATTTTAGTTACAAATGGGGATGTCTTGAGGGATTCTCAAGACTATCCTTGTTTTTCAGTAGTACATAAGGAGGTGAAGGTGAGGGAAAGTGGTGGATATCGTATGTGCTAGACCCGTCAAAAGGTGGAGAAGGGGGTTTGTTGACCTTTTCTGATGAGGTAGTTTTAGGTTCCCTAGAGGGTGTGTGGAAAAATTGGTTAAAATGTCGTAATAAATTTTGTTCTTGCCAAAATTTTGGTATGTGCTTGTTCCTCATCCGATTATGAGTGTGAACCAAAGGGACTCATTCTTGGAGTGCTCCTTCCGTCTGTTGTGTCACTTGTTTGACACACCACTCAATCTCTTATCTCTAATGTGGTCAGTTGGGAACTATAAGTCATTTGGTACAAATATCAGTTTTTATTTTGATGAAGTGGTTCTTGGAACACGCGGAGAAGTTTTTAGATTGATTTTCTAGTAGAGAATGTTCTAGTCAGAGGGGCCCAAATTATGAGTGTGAGGCATTAGATGTTTCAGACATCAGGGCCCCATCCATAGGTCTCTAGGTGAAGCTTGCATGCAGTCAAAATCTAGTACAAAGTGTGATGGTCTTGGTACAACTGAAGTACAAATAGACAAGATGAGGATAGAATAAATTTACATATTGCGGTGTCCTCTCTGAAGGAGTCATTTTTTTGTGAGGGGAATGAAGCCCTTGTCTCCTTATTGTGGACTTAATTTATGGGTGTTCATCTTGGGCTCTAAGCAGGTTAGGAGAATCTATATTCTTCCAAATCTAGTAGGAGTGCATTATGAACCTTATTGTGGGTTGTTAAGGAATCGAAATTGTACTCGTTTTGGAGATGCTCATGTATTTTTTCATCAACGTGTCCCCATATAGTTCACCTCTCAGTTCGGGGTTTCCACTGTCATACCCTTCCATTGTGGTAGAGCATTGACCAGGGTGGGAATCAATCACTCTGGTCAGCCTGTGTGGGTGGGTTCGTGATGAACCTTTCAGTCCATATCGCTTAATGTAAACTAGGAATTCCTGCACAGAAGTGTTGTCATGTATGGAAAATTCTAAAATGGTGGGGAGACCCACTACAAGTCTCGTCGACGTCCCCTCCTGTGTTTGTTGGTTAAAAATATTTATCTTGGATGGTCAAGCCAGTGTTATACGTTTTTTTGGGTTTGTGAGTTTTTTTGGTTTTAAGAAACAATGTTTGAAGACAACCCTGATATGGTGGGAAGACCTCCAAAGGGAGAACTTCTGAAAAAACTATGTTTTCAAAGTGCACCTGGCGGGGGAACCCCTTACTTCTGCTCCGCCCAACCTTGACCATGGAAGTTGGTTAGATCGAGTAGTGGGTCAGTTTACAAGTGTTCTTTGAGGTCAAAAGAGACCATGCTGCTCCCTATGTTAGGGTTCAGTGTGTTCCATTTTAAAGTTTTATGAAGGTGAATTATTTACTTTTGGTTATTTGGAATGGTTACACTGGTTTTGAGATCATTTGAGTTTCAGTTCATGGGTGTTTTTAATATCCAATCATAGGGTGATTGAGTTTTTTTTAGGTTTCCTCTCAGTCTTGATTGGAATCTTGGACTGATTAAGTCTTTTGGGACTTTCTAGGGGCAGAAGGTTTCATGGGGGGAAGAATTTTCACTCCCAGATATCTGTTGTAATTTTTAGTTTTTTTATTATATAATTTTTATTTGGATTTCAATAAAAGTTTTTGAGTCTTGGGCCAGACCTGATGACGATTTTATCATTTTTCTAATAAATAAGCATCGTTGTGGGGTAATGTTGAGTTTGAGCATGGTTTATTAATAAATTGATCAAATAAAAATCAATTTTATCAAAAAAATACGATTATTTTAAAATTGATTAATATTAAAATAACAACAATAATAATGAAATTAGGATTAAGGTCATTGATATTATTATTAATATTATGATCACTTTATTTATTGTTTTAATTAAGTTATAATTATTTTTATGTTATCATAATGTAATTTTTAACATTTTCCCCCACTAATATTACTATTATTTTAAGTGAATGTAGAGTTTTTTAGGTTTTAATTTTTCATTATTTTTATTTTCCATTTGTTTATTTTTCTTCTCTTTTCTATTTTGTTCATCCCCTCTCTCTTGGTCTCCCTTCTTTCTATCGCGTGACACCCACTTTCTTTCCCCTGGTTCATGTCGCCCCCTCCTCCAAACCCTTGCAACCTCGACACCCCCTTCCATTCACCTCCTCGCAGGATAGATCCACCCTCCTGCTACCATCCGCGAAACCGCTTTAGCAACCTCACTATGTGAACACCTCTCTTGCACCGACTCCCTCTCGGCTGAGCCACCCGACGACGCTTGTAGTGTGCTTCCCCTCCTCTGCCAAGCTCCCCCAAGTCGTGTGTAACGACCCACTTTTTTTCAATTTAAAACTAACTTCTTATATTTATGTCATAAAATAACATGAAAATGCAAAATAATGAACTAATAACTGATAAGTTGTCACGACTCATCCCAGTGGGGCCCAAGTCACAACTCCGCAAGCCCGCCTCCAATAGGACAGGGGTTGGTGACTAGCACCGAGTTGGCATGCTACTAAAAAGGGAGGCATTGCATATAAACCTGTACACACGAACACACATATCCAATCCCACAAAGTTGAAAAGTAAAAACTATTAAAAGGAAAAGATGCATGCATACAATAAAACCCAACCAACAGAGTACAACAAGAATGTAAAGTACAAGAAGGTAAAAACCTGGGTCAAAAGTACAAGCCCACCAAAAACAGAGTCTGTAACAATTTCCATTCTATAAAGAAAGGTGCTGGGATAGCATTCTATAGCAGTAGGAACACACCTTGGCCTGTCCGATCTCACTGAGTACCATCCGGTCCTGTTTTTTCCTAGTATCATGTCAAAGGCTCGCTCGTCTGCACAAGACACGACACATGTAGGCATAGCCCATGTATGGGTGATTATAAAAATATCCAGTAGGACACCTCGAAACCAAAAAGGAATACAAAAAAGGAAATACCATAAAAGAAAAGGTACAGTCAGCTCTACACATTATATGTCTACAGAACATATAACAAGAATATGGAGATATACTCATGCACGATCGACTATCGTGAATACCACCACTAGGATCTAGATCGAAGATTCCACGAAGTTTGCAACTGGGAGAACACACACCTTGGTCTGAAGAGAGAGATACGAAGTACTCGTTCTGGGATGACACCCTCCACATGTACCTTGAGAACATGATGCTCAGATGATCATCACAACCATGTCATGGTGTGATTCTGACAACCCAGTCTGAGCTAATCCACTAAGCAGAGGATCGACGCCCAGGTAAAGTTGGTCACGTCGATACCAATAACACTACCTAGGGTTCTAGGAATTAAGAGAGGATCAGGCTCTTAGTCTCAAAGAGGGGATTCCAACAACTTTATTCAGGAAGTCTTGCTGAAGGGATAATACTCATGTATAAAGGAAATGATACTAGAACCTTTAGGGAAAAGACCCGGGGTATGAACCCTAAGAAAACTAGTCCAAGACAAAGAAGAAAAGAGGCTCAATCAATGTAAAATTGGTTACACGGTGTGTAGTATGGTTACACGCCGTGTTCCTTGACCAAGGGTACTACCCGTGTAACAGAACATGTCATCTGTCCTGTCTAGGTAAAATAAGACTACATAGACTGTAGAAGGATCAAACGCCGTGTTCTTTGATTGTGGGTACTTCCCATGTAAACGACCTATGTCATCCATCCAATATGTGTAAATCCCAACTACATGGCATGTATGAAAATTTCACGCCATGATCCTTGACTCTGAGTACTACCCATGGAAATAGCCCATGTCCGAGCACCTGAGGCTTGCTCCGTGTACGCTGTCCATGTGCCCGTACACGGCTGCTACCCATGTGAGTGTCGCCTACCTGTGTACCATTACATGGGGTATCCCATGTACCAGTATTCGGGGTATCCCGTGTATCTTGTCGAGTCTGGCTGGGGAGGGGTATAAAATCTGTGTCCTTGGCCGTTTACCCAACTTGTGCTAGTGTACTCCAGTAGTACACGCCAGGTGCTCTTCCAACGAACACACGCCGTGTAGCCCATACTATACTGTGTGTAGTAGGGAAATTTCCCGAAACGCCGTCTTCTTCCACACGCTTCGGCCGATCTTATGGATCGCGTCTCTCTGGTCTTTTTTCCAGAAAACTAAAGATCAAGGGTCACCTCGACATCGTGATGCTGAATTCATGGGTTTTGGGCCTTCGATCGGCTCCAAATTCTGATCCCCATCATCCGAGCAGAAATCGTTTGAAGAACGATATCTTCCAATCTGCTTTGATCCATCCATTTCCACCATAGCTGCACCTCCGTGGGGTTGTACTGAGGCCAGATATTCAATTTGGGATAGTTGCATCGCACAACAGGTGTGTAAGGATCTGTTGTTCATATCCCCGTGAAGAACGCGTAGAACGCAACGAAGAACGCGAGAAATTGGGGAATAATGGCACCACAAATCGAGAGGGATGAACCTCGATAGATGTTCGTGTCGATCTTGGTTCATCACTGTTAGAAGATTAACGAACCAAAATAAATCCAAGTATCAAATCCCAAAAATCCCCGTAAAATCCCATTCTGCAAGAATGATCGATCCGCGGGCAACCCTATTCGTGGATTAGTCCGTGTTCATCATTTAAATCAAAAACGGGTAATAAATTGTCAAACAAAAATCCTACCTGATCTGCAGCGTTCTTTGGCGATGATCCGGTCGTCGCTTCGTCGTCCCCGATAAAAATCGTCAAGAACGTCATCGCCACGTTTGGAGGTTTTTAACCATAGCCTCCATAGCCTCCATGGGTTTCAGGGTTATGAGGTTTGTAACCCTGGACCCCTTCTCCAGCCATTAATTAAAGAGTATAGAAGATAACAACTATAACAGATTTAAAAAGATCTCGCTGGAGAATAAAATATTTGTACAAAATATTTTATTACTGTTAGGCCCAAAATCTAGATTTCACCACCAACCGGCATCAGATGATGTTAGGCCTCTCTTAAGGTAAAATCTTTGTTCTGAATTCAATGGTGCCCATGGATTTCTGATCCGAGCACCCTTTCAGTTTTTATTCCACATTTTCAGGAAAACTACACACCCACATAATTTAATTATTAAATTAAATTCAAAAATTCGTTCCGGGCTCACTGAGACTCGAAATTCCACGGAATCTCAGAGCCTGGTCTTGAATTAATTCCCATATAATATTAAAATAATACATGGAAAAATTCCGGACATTACTTCACACCCACCTTAGGGATTTTACGTACCCAAAAAGGCAAAAAAAGGATACTCAAAAAGATGCGGGTACAACACGCAAATCTGATCCTCCCACTACCATGTTCTCTCCTGAAGATTCCCATGCTTCCACCGTACACTCACCAAGGGAATATCCAATACATGAAGGATATTCTCCTGCAAATCCTTGATCTCCACTGGGAACTCAGCAAAGGTCGCCCATCATCGATGTCCAACTCACACCAGTAGATAACATGCGATAGATCATTCACGTACCTCTGTAGCTGTGAAACATCGATGAAGTTGTGTACCTGGTTCATCTGAGGATGTATAGACAATAGATATTCCACCTCAACAACTCTACTCAGAATCTGAAATGGGCCAATGAACCTTGGAGATATCTTGCTGCCTCGTCCAAATCTCTGCAATCCCCGTCGAGGTGAGACCCAAATGGTGCCATAACAATAGTGGAATGATATCTATTGTTAAAAGAAAATTCCACCAGTTGTAGGTGATCCTACCTGCTATGACCAATGTCAAGCATGCAAGATTGAAGGATATTCTTCATGACATAGATGTTCCGCTCTGTCTTACCATCAGTATGAGGATGAAACTCTATGCTCAAGCATAACTGAGTCCCAAAAGCTTCCTGAAATCCCTACCATAACTGGGATGTGAAACGAGCATAAATATTTGAGACGATCGTGGATGGAACTCAATGAAGTCGAACTATCTCTTGTGCATAGAGGCATCCCAGGATTTCTACTGAACTCTACTTCCGTATGGATGGGATGTGGCCCGACGTGGTGAGTTGATCAACGATCACACAGATGGAATAGTGTCCCCTAGATGTTCATGTTAACCCCGTCATGAAGTCCATGGATATCCATCCCACTTCCATAATGGCACCTCAAGGGGCTAAGTCAAACATGCTAGTACATGGTGCTCAGCCTTTACTTGCTGAAAATAAAGGGACCGAGAAACGAACTCTTCCACACTCTTCATCATTCCTGGCCACCATAATTGATGTCAGAGGTCCTGATACACCATTCCCACGCCTGGATGTACCACCAAATGATTTGTATGGAACTCCCTCAGATCCTCCTCTCGTAACGTCATTGGTACTACCGTACGCCCTCTAAGAAGAACAATGTGATCCCCACCTTCTGAATATCCATCAGCCCCAACACATGTGGACCTCTGAGGATGTAGATCCTCATAGCTAGAATACTTTTGCTGTGATTCCCTGACTCCCTATAAGAGTGGAGGTGTAACTACCATCGACTGAAGGTAATCTCCCTCATCTCCATCCACGAAAGATAACTATAAAAAGGCCAACTGCCTCGTCGCCTCATCTAGCAACTGTGAACTGGATTTCCTGCTGAGAGCATCTGCCACAACATTCCCCATCCTAGGTGTGTAAATGATCTCAAAGACATAATCCTAGAGGAACTCAAGCCTTCTACTTTGTCTCAAATTCATATCCTTCTATGAAATGATATTTCTGAGACTCTTGTGATCAGAGTAGATGATAAACTACTCACCCATCAGGTAGTGCCGCCCCATCTTAAATGCGAAGACTACCGCTGCAAACTCAAGATCATGGGTCGCATAGTTCTTCTCGTGTGGCCTGAACTGACATGAGCCATAAGCAATCAATGCTTACCTCTGCATCAGGACACAAGCAAGCCTAGTTCCTTATGCATCGTATAACACTATGTACTTGACACCCTCCACCGGTAATCCCAAGATCAGGGTGCTCGTCAGACTCTGTCTCAACTGCTGGAAAGCCTGCTTGCATCTCTCTGTCCACACGAAAGGATTCCCCTTTCAGGTCAAAACTATTATGGGTGATGAAATCCTAGAGAAATGAATAATGAATCTCTGATATTATCCTTCCAACCCAAGGAATCTCCGCAACTGCATCACACTCCGGGGTGGCCCCATCCTAGTACTACCTCCACCTTGGATGGGTCCACTGCTACACCATCTTCTGATATAACGTGTTCCAGAATGTGGCCCTCATGTATCCAGAACTGGCACTTCGAGAGTTTCTCATACAACCGGTGCTCTCGGAGTATGTCCAGAACCATCCTTAGGTGCCTCGTGTGCTTCTCCTCAGACATAGAGTACCCAAGGATATCATCGATGAAGACCATAATGAATCGATCTAGACAGGGCAGAAGGATCTGGTTCATGATTCCATAAACACTGCCAGGGTGTTCATCACGGCAAAGGGCATCACCAAAAAATCATAGTGACCATTGAGACATCTGAAAGCCATATTCGGTACCTCCTCTTCTTGTACTCACAACTGGTGTTTGCCTGATCATAGATCAACCTTCAAGAACCATCGTGCCGCTCTCAATTGGTTGAAGTGTTCATCGATCCTCGGTAGTGGATACCGATTCTTCATGGTCACCTAATTCAAGTGCCGGTAATCAACATATAGCCTAATGCTCGCATCTTCCTTATTGGGAAACATCACTGGGCCGCCCAGGGTGAAACGTTGCGCCTCACGAAGCCCATATTCTGCAAATCTTCAAGCTCCACCCTCAGCTCACAAAGCTCTGTAGGAGCAATCCAATATGCTGATGCTGATATCGGTGTCGTCTCGGGTTGCAACTCAATGCAAAAATCTGTCCCCTGACGGGGAGGTAGTCCGGGGACATGCCACGGAATGACGTCCTCGTACTCAGCCACCTCTTCTAGAAACTAGAAACTTTTAATGTCTATTGTGCCAAGGGCTAGGCTAGACAACTGATGTGAAATCAGATGCGCCTTCTTACACACGAGTCACTCCTGTGCTTCCAGGGTATCTCTTTCACCAAAAAAACAGAACCTCGTCCCATCACTGCGGACACACCACACCCTTCGCCTAAAAAAGTCAATCTGGGCATGAACTGTGGATAGCCAATCCATACCAATAATGACATTGTAAGGCTTAAATGCTACCACCAATAGGTTCCAACCGAAACTCTCTACTCCAAGGGTCAGGTCACAATGTCTACAGAGGTCTGTTATCTCTGAATGTCCTCCGATCGGTTTTTCTAAGAATAAGGGTCGATTCAATGTCTCAACTAGAATCTAAAGGTCTCAAACAAGATAAGCAGCCATAAAGGAATGACTAGCACCTGTGTCTATCAATACGGCATCTAAAGTAGAAAAGACACAATAGTACCTCTAATAATTCCCGGAGAACCTGGGTCAAAAGCCTCTGCCGCCTGCAACTGTCCCTTCCTCTATCCACCTGCTCCCTGGTCCTAGGGTGGACCTCCTTGGTGTGGTAATGGAAAAGGGTCAAAACACCAACCACCTCCATATTTTCTCTCATCTCTATTACCGTGTCTTCCGCCCCACGGATCTATCTTCTCCACACGTTGCCTCGGCCTCGGTGGTCCATCCACTACTCCCGTTTCAGTATTACGGTGGGTCAGACAATCACGAGTGAGATGTCCCCTTACATCACATGAGTAGCATCGCATCTCTCGAGGCTAGCTGGATGCATCCTGCGACCCCTGTATGGAAGATCTCCTATCCTGGGATCTCCTCTGAAAACATCTCCCATGCCTGGGTCCCAGATGTCGGCTCCCTGCAGTCGAGGTCTCTGCTCCAGCTTACCGACTACTGACAGCAACCGGTTGTCTCTGCTCTACCAAGAAGCTCTCAACCACCAAAGCCCACTTGAGCACCCTAGCATAAGTGGGAATTCTTATAGAGATGATTCTAGCTCGGATATCTCTTCGCATGCCCCACTCAAAAGTCCAAACTCTGAAGTACTGATCTCTGACCATATCTATCGAGTACCGTGATGGGTCGGTAAACCTTGATGAATAGTCAGCCACCATCATGGTTCCTAGATGGAGATTAGTAATCTCTTGTATACATATTACTATCAGGGTAACCGGTGAAAAAACATCTCTAAAGAGACTTTCAAACTCTGCCTATGCACGAGTCGCCTCGTTGTGAGTCTGGTTAACCAAACTCCACCATCGTCTTGCTGAGCCCTGCAGAAGGCTTGCTGCCAGGATCACCATTTGGTATGCTGGTGTCCTGACCAAACAGAAGACTCTGGCCACTACCTCAAGCCAGTCCTCTGATACCACTCTGTCACGACCCGTACGAGTGGTGCCTGAGCTGCTACTCCCCAAGCCCGCCTCCAATAGGGCAGGGGCTGGTGACTAGCACCGAGTAGGCATGCTACTAACATGGTAGGCATTGCCTATAAACCTGTACACACACACACACACACATCTTCATGCCCACAAAGATGAAAAGTAAAAACTACTAAAAGGAAAAGATGCATGCATACACAAAAACCCAAACAAAAGAGTATGATAGGAAAGTAAAGTACATGAAAGTAAAACCCTGGGACAAATGTACAAGCCCACCAAAAAGAGAGTCCGTAACAAATTCCAACCTATAAAGAAAGGTGATGGGACTGCAGTCTATAGCAGTAGGAACACACCTCGGCTTTTCTGATCTCACTGAGTACTGTAATGTATCAACTAGGTCCTGGTGACAACACAACCCACCAAGTACCACAAGTTTCCCCACAGACACATGGGGCCCACCCAAGGGTCCACCCACGTTCCCGAACGGGTCATATGACTAATGATTGTCCCCACAGGACAACACATATCCTTTCCAGTGTGTTTTTCCTCACTCACACACATCCTGTGTAAAATCAAAAGAGGTCACCCATCCTAATCATTACTCCAAACCAAGCATGCTTAACTGTGAAGTTCTAATCAGGTAGGCTCCCAAAAATTAAGGTTCACCTTGTTGACATGAGTAATGTCATTTAATCATTTAACACTTTATCATTCCATGGTGTTACAAACACCCCCCCTTTAGAGCACAACATCCTAGTTGTGGGTCCTACATATCAACCCAGGCAGTGCACCGCACTTAAGGATGGGTACCAACTCTGATACCAAATGTAACAACTAGGTCCCAGTGACAGCACATCCTACCAGGTACCACCAGTTGCCCCATAGACACGTGGGGCCCAAACCTGGTTCCACCCAAGTGCCCGAATGGGTCATTTAACTAATGATTGTCCCTATAGGCCAACACATGTCCTTTCCAATGTGTTTTGTCCTCACTCACACACATCCTAGGAAAATTCCAAGGAGGTCACCCATCCTGATCACTACTCCAGTCCAAGCACGCTTAACTGTGGAGTTCTAATCATGTAGGCTCCTGAAAAGGAAGGTGCACCATGTTGACATTAGTCATAAAATTTAGTCATTTAACACTTTATCATTTGGGGGTGCTACATAAGTGAACATTAAACATAAGTTTGTCACTACTATGTTTGGAATTTTTAAAATCCAACATACACGGTTGTGGTCAAGATGATTTTTGGAGTCTAATGAAACAAAAATAATTTTTGGTGAATTGTAACGTACCCTTAGGAATAGTAACATACCCTTATGAATAGTATTTTGACCCTTGTGAATATTAAATAATCCCACATAATAGTAAAATTACATATGAATAATAAAATAAAATGTAGACATCTTAGAAAGTGACAATTTGACCTTAGTAAAAGTTTTAGTATTTTATAAGTCATAAATAAATAATTATAATTATTTAATTAATTTAAAAGAATATTTATTTCCCTAAAATGTAATATTAAATTATTGAATCAATGTCTTATAGTTTTTATATAATATTATAAGACCCTACATAATTTTTGAAAGCACTATAAAATCAGTTTTAATCTTAAAAACTGTTTTTATGTAAATTATGATTTTAATTAAATATTATATTAATAATATTTAGAAAATTGTTTTTGAAAAATGGACATAATTTTTGGATTCTACACGTCTAAAAATTGTTGGAGTAAAGTTTTGGGATTTTTATGAGATAGTTGAATTTTTGATGAATAGTGAAATACCGTAATTTACAAAATAAGCTAAATAAGCTAATTATAGGGTCATGTGTGATGTTCTGCGGATGTAAGACCACTTGTTTCGGGATTAAATTATAAAATTACTATTCTTATTCGTTAAAGACTCACCATTACTTTTATTTTGGGGAAATAATAAACTAATGAATTTAATATTATGGAAACTTCTCTCCCCTCTACTATTAAAGCTACCCTTCACACCCTCATTTACTCACACCTCTCAAGATCTAATCCTTCTCTAAACTCTTCCCAAACACCTTCCATATCCCCTACTTCACGTCCAAGATCTTCTGGTCTCATCAAAATACCATGCCTAGGTCCTTAAGGAGGTTCTCAAGAGAAGGATTCAAGAGGTAATTTTCAACCCTCATCTCCTTTAATTTCTTTTCATGTTCAACTTCAATTCCCGATCTCTCCCCACCGATCTTCATCTAAATTGTATTTTTACTCCATTAATATACATATAATATAATTATATGATTCTAATGGTATATTATATCATCCAACCACCTTTCCCTCTTCCATCTATTAAAGAGAACGTTGTTCGTGAGGTGTTAATTTATCACCTTCTAGAACGTCATGCTTTATTCTTCCATTTATTCCTTTAGATCTGGTCATGAAATCATTTTTATGGTCGAAACAGAATATGATATGTGTATTATTTTCTATTTAATGTTTTGGAAATAACCTATGGACATATTACTATGTGATAAGTTTAAACAAGTTCGTTGTGATCCAAAAAACCGCCCAAATTGACCCAAATAACCACCATTTAATTATTATCTAATGATTCATCCAAATGAATCTAATATAATTCATTATAAAATACTTAATGAACCTGTAATATCATTAATAACATGTAATATCAATTGTATATGTTTACTCATGTTCTACCCAAACTTCAATTTAAGAATACAAGTGAACCACCCAAGAAAAACCATAAAAGGGAACATCCCCGAACCATTTTTTTTAGACTCTATAAGTCATCCAAAGGAACATAATATGAAATAATGAAACCAGAATAAACCCTCTTAATGTGAGCATGGTTATGGATTTCTAATTAATGAATATAATGTAATTATACAGGACATTAAAGAGAAGGAAGCATTCAGATACAAGGTAAGGGGAAATCTCGAACCCAATTTTCTTTCTTCAGGTTCTCCATCTTTCACTCAATTTTGGATATAGATACTCCATAAAAATTATTTTTTCATTATTGTATTTACTTTTTTGGGATATACAATTTTGTAACTGGTTTTTATGTCAAACAAAATGATTTCTAAAAGAACTCCTCTATTAAGAACACCCCTTTTACATCTCACTCAAAGGGGACGATTCTTGTAACATGTATGTTATTATCTCATTATTTTTGGAACAAAAATCTTATGAATGTTTTATTATGAGATTAAGCCCATTCCATTCCATGGGTTAGTTATGTACATTTTTGTTATATATGTTCTACATGTAATGCATGATGATGATAATGTTATGATATGACGGGTGCTCCCAGAATTATACAACGCTCCAATGCATTGGGTATATTGACGAATCTCATGAGTAAATGTGAAATGATGTTTGAAAAAGATTCTAGCATGTTTCACAAGTATGTGTGGTAGTTAACCACTATGAAATTATGTTTCATTTTTATGTGTTTCCACATTTCAAGTCTTTTATTTATGCCCCCTCATGTTAATGAACTTTTGCCTATGTTATGATTCTGCTCACCCCATGATATATTATTCCTATCTATCCCCTTACTGGGCTTCTAGCACTCCCCTTTTGATGTATATCCTCAGGTGGATACATTTAATATGGAGAGGAAAAGGGCCAATAAGAATCTAGAGAATAAGATATTAAATAAATTTTAATGCTAGATGTTGTATTTTTTATGTGTGGTCCTAGTTGGCCCAAGACACTATGCCTTCGGATCCTCTTTTTATAATACTATTATGTTCTTTATATTTGAAATGATGTAATAGTAATGTATGAAATGTCTGGTTTTCTATAGTTGTTATTAGAGGAAAGGTGTAGTTAATTTGAGATTTAGGATTATTGAACCCTTGAGAAAACCTCTAGCATGAGACTTAATACAAATATGAACACAAGAATATTTACATAGCGATCCCATATGTTTTTTTGGTATAAATTGTTTAAATGAATATTTTATTCATAAATTTTTTACTTATGATTTGTTCTAACCTTTTATATTTTAAAAAATGGTGGGAACTATGAGAAATCAGGCCAACAACTCTTGCGAGGGCCAATGAAATTATTTTCCCGAACAACATCCCCAATGATTTGGGTGGTGGAGTTCAAAACTTCATGCCAATGCTTACCCATTTATCTCAGGTTATGAATAATAACCATAACAATGGGGGAATTCATCCTTCACCGAAGAGGGAGCAACTGGATATCTAATGTTTTATGTGGCAACGAACACCAACCTTTTTTGGATCATCTGATCCACTAGTTGTAGAATAGTGGGTCAACTCCATGGAGAATATCTTTTCTGTGCTTCACTATTCTGAGATGGAGAAGGTGACTCTTGCCATTTATCATCTAGATATAGAATCCGATCAATGATGGAATTTATTAAGAACACCAATCCAAGGGAGGAAATTGATGAGATGGAATGGGAAGACTTTAAGATAATGCTTCTTAACAAGTATTTCTCATGAACTCTTCGCACGAAAATGGGGAGATAATTCCAAGAGCTCAAGAAAAAGGGAGAACCTATCACAACCTATGAAGAAAATTTCACAAAGATATCAAGGTATGCTTCGGGTTTTGTTATCAATAATGATAAAAAAATTGATAGACTCTATAGTGTATTAAAACCAAAATTTCAAAAGGCTCTTGCAATTAGAGACTTTGGGAGATATGAAGAAGTTGTTTGGTGTACTCTAAAAGTGGAGATGGAGTATGGAGAATGGTCCCATGGATAAGGGGATAAGAATCTAAAGATGGAATTACAATCCAGTGGAACTGGTGACAAAGGAGGGAAGAAAAATCAACGACCCACATGCCAAAAATGTGGGAAGTTGCACCATGGGAACTGCCTGAAAGGGACGGGGAAATGCTTCAAGAAAACCACTCATGGTTCAATGCTACAACTGTAAGGATCATGGGCACTATGCAAACTATTGCACTAAACCTCGAGTTCTCGAGGGTAATCAGTGTCAACATCCACCAAAGCCAAAGGAACAAGGGAAGGATTATTACATCACTACTATAGAGGTTGAGCATGATAATGAATTCGTATAAGGTACAATTCCTATGCACTCAAGAATAGAAAAAGTGTTATTTGATGCTGGTTCTATGAATTCCTTTATATCTTGCAAGTTTTCTTGAACTAGATAATCGAATCCCTAAAACCTTGAAGTATAGATATCTGTAAAAACACCATGTGGTGCAGTCATTTCAACCAAAGTGTTTGAATCTTCTCATGTCGGCGTATGTGGGTATATTCTTCTGGAAAATCTCGTAATACTTCCCTTGGAGGAATTCGACGCTATAAAGGGCATATACTGGCTCTCGTTATATAGAGTTCATATCAACATTCGGGAAAAGGAAATATCTTTTAATATTCTGAACAATCCCATGCTCCTCTACAAATTCATGGAAGATCATGAATCTTTTTTGAAAAATCCTTCAATGGTGTGGGTGTTGATTCCCTATGAAGAAGCATACCTCACCCAAATGGTTGAGTCGAAGGAATGATCCAACCATGAGAAAATTCCCATCGTGAGGGAATACATCGATGTATTTACCGAAGAGTTATCCAGAATTCCCCCGGACCGTGAGGTAGTGTTCTCAATTGAACTCATACCTGGAGCTACTCCTATCTCAATGTTCCCCTATAGGATGGCTCCTATAAAAATGGAGGATTTAAAGGAGCAGCTGCAGGAGCATCTGGTCAAAGGGTTCATACACCCTAGTGCATCACATTGGGGTGAACAAGTGCTATTTGTGACGAATAAGGATGGAACAATGCAGTTGTGTATCGATTATCGGGAACTCAACAAGACCACCATAAAGAACAAGTTTCCTTTTCCAAGGATTGATGACTTGTTCGACCAGTTAAGAGGAACTCAATACTTCTCAAAATTTGATCTTCGTTCTAGATATCATCAGGTAAATGTAAAGAAGGAAGATATTTAGAAGACTACCTTCCATATAAGGTATGGGCACTATGAGTTTATGGTGATTCCCTTAGGACTTTCTAATTCCCCTGAAATCTTCATGGATTTGTTGAATAGTGTCTTAAGACATTACCTCGACAAATTTTTTGTAGTGTTTTTCAACGATATTCTCTTATACTCCAAGAGAAATGAGGAACATTAATAACATCTACGACTTGTGTTGGCAACATTGAAAAAGGAGAAGTTGTACGCCGTTCAGCAAGTGTGAATTTTGGATGAATCAATTCACGTTCATGAGACATGTGATTACAAGTGAGGGAATTTCTGTGGATCCTTCAAAGACAAAGGTGATTGAGGAATGGCCCCAACCCTCTAGTGTCACAGAAATACATGGTTTTCTTGGATTGGCTGGGTACTACTGACTTTTGGTAACAAAATTGTCATTATTGCCATGCCCCTTAACTAAGATAACAAGGAAAGTGGTAAAGTATGTCTGGATGGAAGAATGTGAGGGAAGGTTCAAGGAGCTAAAGAGAAGGCTGATCACCCCACCTGTTCTCACACTACCAAAAATTGGAGAATGTTTTGTGATATATAGTGATGCTTCAAAGAAAGGATTGGGTTTTGTACACATGCACAATGACAATGTGATAACCTATGCCACACGACAGTTGCTGATCTATGAGCATAACTTTCAGACACATGATCTAGAGCTGGCAGCCATGATTTTTTCCTTGAAAATCTGGCAGCACTACCTTTATGGAGATAAGTGTGACATATACACTGACTACAAGAGACTAAAGTATATATTAAAAAAAAGAACTCAACATGCGTCAAAAGAGATGGTTAGAGATAATCAATGATTACGATTGCTCTATCCACTGTCATCCGGGAAAGGGGAACAAGGTAGCTGATGCTCTAAGCATAAAAGAACCCGCTACTCTATCCATGTTATGGATTGAGAAATACCCTATCTTCAAGGATATACAAATAATGTATTTATAAATCCTAAGGGTAAGGGATACATCATACCTATCCCAGATGATTGTGCAACCATATATCTAGGAGAATATTAAGGAAGCACAAAGGGATGATGTGGAGATAAAAAAGAGGGTGAATTCAGTAAAGGAATGGAAGCTTCAATAGTTCCTTATCGACTATGATGGTGTGATTCGGTTTGGAACGCGGCTTCGTGCGCCTTCATCACCTAGGATAAATAAGGAGCTATTAGATAAATCACATAGCTCAACTTTCCTTATCCATCCTGGGAGTACCAAGATGTATCGTGCTCTCTGAGAACACTTCTGGGGGGATAACATGAAGAAGGAGATTGTGGAATATATATCAAGGTGCTTGGTATGTCCACAAGTTAATGCTGAGCGACAAAAGTCCAAAGGTATGATGCAGCCATTGCCTATACCCATGTGGAAATGGGAAAATGTTACTACGGAAACTGTCACAGGTATCCTGAAGACATCAAATGTAAATAATGCGATATGGGTTGTGGTGGAACAACTCACAAAGACTTCCCATTTTAGCGCTATTCAGGAAGACCTATCGGTTGAACAACTTGCAAAGATACAAGTGTAGGAAGTGGTGATACTGCACAGTGTTCCACTCTCAATTGTCTCTGACCATGATCCAAGGATCATATCTAAATTCAGGAGGAGCCTTCAACATTATTTGATTACTGAATTAAATTTCAGCATGACCTATCACCCCCAAACAGATGGCCAGTCTGAAAGGACTATTCAGACGCTTGAAGATATGCTAAGAGCCTACTCTCTTGAATTCAAAGGTGGTTGGGATCAGTATCTCCCATTGGTTGAGTTCTCATACAACAATATCTTCCACTCAAGTATTTATAGTGCTCTATATGAAGCTCTGTATGGAAAGAGATGTCAAACTCCAACCTGTTGGGATGAAGTTAGAGAAAGAAAGCTATATGGACACGATCTTGTTCAAGAGATGACAGATAAGGTTCATGTAATCACAAAACACATAAAATATTCTCAAATTTGGCAAAAGATCTATTCTGAAAACCGTCAAAGGGACTTGGAGTTAGACATTGGAGATAAGGTCTTCATTCGAATATCTCAATGGAAGAGAGTTATGCTATTCGGGAAGAAATGGATGCTAAGACCAAGGTATATTGGCACCTTTGAGATCCTTGACTACATACGAGTCGTGCAATATCATTTTTCACTAAAACCGAATATGGATCAATTCATTATGTGTTTCATGTATCACTACTGAAAAAGTACATTCCAGACCAGTAACATGTACAAAACTCAGAGGTAGTGCAGCTGGAAAATAATAAATCTTATGGGGAGAAGCCAATAATGATTCTGGATCTGAGAGATAAGGTTCTACACAATAAGAAAACCCATATAGTCAATGTGTTGTGGAGGAACCATAAGTTTAAGGAAGAAACATGGGAACCAGAAGAGGCAATGAATGAGAAGTACGCTCACCTGTTTGTGTAAAGTGAAATTTCGGGGGACAAATTTCTTAAGGGGGAAGAATGTAACAACCCAATGTTCTTCTATGGAAAACTCTATTCTTATATTCATGTCATAAAATAACATGAAAACACAAAATAATTAACTAATAAGTGATAAGTGACCTTTAAATATAAGTTTTTCACTACTATGATTGGAATTTTGAAAATCTGTCATACACGGTTGTGTTCAAAATGATTTTTAGAGTCTAATGAAACAAAATTTTTTTTTGGTAAATTGTAACGTACCCAGAGGAATAGTAAAATACCCTTATAAATATTAATATGACCCTTATGAATATAAAATCATCCAACATAAGAGTAAAATTAACTATGAATAATAACATAAAAATTTAGACATCTTAGAAAGTGACAATTTGACCTTAGTTAACATTTTGGTATTTTGTAAGTCATAGATAATTTATAACAATTAATTAATTAATTTATTGAATATTTATTCCCCTAAAATTTTTTCATAAATTATTTAATCAATTTATTATAGTTTTAGATAATTTTATAAGACCCTACGTAATTTATGAAAGCACTATAAAATCAGTTTTAATCTTAAAAACTATTTTTTTAAGTAAATTATGATTTAATTAAAAATTAAATTAATAATATTTAGAAAATTAGTTTTGAAAAATGAACAAAATTTTTGGATTCTATATGTCAAATAATGGATGGGTTAAATTTTTAGGATATTTATGAGCTACTTGAATTTTTGATGAATAGTGAAATATCGTAATTTACAAAATAAGCTAAATAAGATAATTATAGGGTCATGTGTGATATTCTACTGATGTAGGCCCACTTGGTTCTGGATTAAATTTTAAAATTACTATTTTTTATTGTTCAATAATCACTATTCCTTGTCTTTTGTGGAAATAATAAACTAATGAATTTTATATTAAAGAAACCCTTCTCCCCTCCACTATAAAAGCCACCCTTCACACCCTCATTTCCTCACACCTATCAAGCTCAATGCCTTCTCTAAACTCTACCCCAACACATTCTCTAGACCCTCCCCCACTTCCAAGAGCTTCTGGTCCCATTAGAAGACCACTCTTAGGCCCTTAAGGAGGTTCTCAAGAGAATGATTCAAGAGGTAATTTCCCCCCCTCTTCTCCTTTAATTTCCTTTCAGGTTCAAGTTCATTTCTTGATCTCTTCCCACCTATCATCATCTAAATTGTATTTTAACTACATTAATACACATATACTGTAATTTTATGAATCTAATGTGATATTATATCATCCAACCCCCTTTCTATCTTCCTTTTATTAACGAGAATTTTGTTCGTGAGGTGTTAATTTATCACCTTCATGAATGACATGCATTCTTCTTCCATTTCTACCATCATATCTGGTCATGAACCCATTTTTTTGGTTTCACAAGAATATTTTATGAGTATTATGTTCTATTTAAAGTTCTGGAAATATCCTATGAACATATTAAGAAGTGATAAGTTAAAACAAGTTCGTTGTGATCCAAAAACCACCCAAATTGACCCAAATAACCATCATTTAATTATTATCTAATGATTCATCCACATGGAACTAATATAATTCATTATAAATTCATTAAAGCTCCTATAATAAAATTAATTTCATGTAATATAATTTTTTGATGTTTACTCATGTTCTACCCAATCATCAATTTAAGAATACTAGTGAACCACCCAAGAAAAACCATAAAAACGAACATCCCCGAACAATGTTTTTAGACTCTATAAGTCATCCATTGGAACATAATATGACATAATGAACCCAAAATGAACCCTGTTAATGTGAAAATGGTTATTTATTTCTAATTAAGGAATATAATTTTATTATACATGACATTAAAGAGAGGGAATCATTAAGATACAAGGTAATGGGAAATCTCGAACCCAATTTTCTTTCTTCGGGTTCTCCCTCTTTCACTCCATTTTGGATATTGATAGTCCATAAAAATCATTTTTTCATTATTTTATTTACATTTTTGGGATATACATTTTTTTCATTGGTTTTTATGTCAAAAAAAATTATTTCCAAAAGAACTCCTCTATTAAGAACACCCCTTTTACTTCTCACTCAAAGGGGACGATTCTTGTAACATGTATGTTATTATCTCATTGTTTTGGGAAAACAATTATTATTAATGTGTTATTATGAGATGAAACCCATTCCATTCCATGGGTTTGTTATGTACATTTCATATATGTGTTCTACATGTAATTCATGATGATTATAATGTTAGGATGTGACGGGTGCTCCTAGAATTATATAGCGCAATTATGAATGTTTCAATGTGACGGGTGTTCCCGGAATTATACAGAGTTCCAATGCATTGGGTAAAGTGATGAATCTCATGAGTAAATGTAAAATGATGTTTGAACATGATTATATCTTGGTTCACAAGTATGTGTGGTAGTTAACCACTAAGACATGATGTTTCATTTTTATGCATTGCCACATTTCAGGTCTTTTATTTAGGCTCCTCTCATGTTCATGATCTTTTTCCAATGTTATGATTATGCTCACCCCATAATATATTGTTCCTATATATCCTCTTACTGGGCTTCTAGATCACCCCTTTTGATGTATATCCTCAGGTGGCCACATTTACTAAGGATGGGACAAGTGCTAATAAGAATCTAGAGAAGAAGAAGTTAAATAAATGATTATGATTGATGTTGTATTTGTTATGTGTGGTCCTAGTTTTCCAAAGACACTAAGCCTTTGGATCCCCTTTGTGTAATAATATTATTTTGTTTATCTTTGAAATGATGTAATAGTAATGTAAGAGAATGTCGTGTCACTATATGGATCCCCTGCTGGCTTGACTGACCAGCACCACCAAGCCACCCCTACTACCCACTCGATTTGAATCCCAGCACACACCGCCCTTGGCCGTAACCCCTACATCTTCCGGTACTCCTTTTTGGGGACAAAACTGACCCCTGCTACCCACTTCACACTAAACCCCCCAGCACAGATCCCCTGATCACGAATCCCTTGGTTGCACCTTCTCCATGAGAGGATCCAACCAGGGTGACACCATTAGGTACCCTACATATCATTCAAAAAAGCTTCTCAGACCCTTTCTATATGTGCAATATACCTCGGTTGTTCACTCATTAAATTTTATTAGGTTGTGTATAGGGTTTTGTTTTAGGATCTATTTTGATTATTTTGTAAATAGTCTGATGTTATGTTTTTAGGTTCTAATTCTGTCTTTCATTGTGCATTTGGCGTACTGTAGAAATTTCACAATGAAATATTGTGATTCTCGACACCGAGGTAGGTGGTTCAATGTATGAGTATTAATTTTTAAGTTCATTTGCTTAATTAAATAATTTACCACGTTTATTAATCAGTTTTTTATGTGCACATTTAGTTTTTCTTAAGGATTAGTACGGTTTAATGTGTGTGTTATTATGAAATGAGTATGTTGTTGTTGTGAAAACCCTTATCAAACTATTTACTAGTGTTCCATAAGTTGTGCAGTTTATTTTTTATGATGTTCATAGGGAGCGGCTGGTGTTTTTGTGTAGTGTCCATATCTGTTTTTCCATAAATGAATATCTGAGTGGGTTTTGGTGTTTAAAGTCATGCAGTGTATTTTAAAATGGTTTGGTATATTTTTTGGACGCCTTGTTTAACCATATAAATGGCCCTTTTTTAACTGTAGGTTAGTTTGGTGTGTAATTTGGTGGTATTATATTTAAGAGTTATTTATAAAAATTATAAATGTATACTTAAATAATTTTTTAGGATGAAAAAAATTGTTCGGATTGAATTTTGTGAAGGTTTTTTGTGTTTGATGTCAGGGGACGCATGTTGAAATTGTTTAATAAATTAATTTAATGGTCTTTTTGACTATGAATGTGATTTCTTTGACCAAGTAGTAGTAATAATTGGTTGTGTAAGTAGTGAATAACTAGTTTTGAAATATTTTTAGATTGTGTATTCTTTCAAAATGGTAATTCTGAGTGAAAGTAGTGGTTTTGGCATGTGTAGTTTCTTTTTATCTTTGGTTACATAAATATGACTTGTGACATGAACTAGAAACTTGTATGAGTGTAATGTTGGAAGCCCGGGTAGCTAGAAGGGTGGATTAGACTAGTGGGCTAGTGATCCAGAGGTGGCTTTGGCCCGGTGCCACTTAGCAGGATCGATAACTACAACACTAATTAAACATATGCATGACTGAGGTTCGTGGTTTCTAAGATATTTTTTCTAAGGGTTGTGGTTTCTAAGACATGGTTGCTGAGGGTCATGGTTTGTTAGAAAAGATTCATCATGACACGAAGATCTAGAGACCCAAACTATCTAACACTGAAAAGGCATCTCCGATATTTGGTGCTCCCTGGTCACATTACGCTCATCAATGTGTCACTTTGGTTTTTTAAATAGAAATTGTGTGTGTGTGTGTGTGTTAATTTAAGTTGTTACATTTGAAACTATTTTATTTAATCATGTTTCATTTACAATTGTTCAAACATTTAATTATTTTCTTTAATTAAAATTTTAATTTTATTTTTCAATTAATAAATATTTGTGAAACCTTTTCTCAGTGACATCCTATAGGGATTTTCACTCACACTCTACATACAACTTTGGGTGTATGTAGATCCTATTATTTTTCTACTAGAGGTTGAGGCATTGAGAATAGAATGGGTGGTTTTGGTTTTAAGTGTGATACTTATGTTGGTTTTTTGAATGTGATTTGAGGTTGTTTCACCTCTTGTTGATTAGAGGTTTGAGTTAGTGTTTTTAGTTTTTCATATATTGTCGACTCCTTTTGGTTTTTGGTGAAAGTTGTAAACATAAATTTTTAGCCAAGTTTACTGGAATGTTTGGTTGTTTTATTTTAGTATTAAATTTATTCATCTTGTTGTTTGTTGTATGTTCAGTTATTCAGCTAAATCATTACCATGTTTATTTTTGATACCCGGGCACTTGTGCCAGCCTGTGGGGATTAGGAATGCCCCATGGGCCTTGCAGCGGACTGGGTCAGGCACCGGGTCGAATGGCGACCGATCTTGGTTTGTGACAAAATGGTATTAGAGGGAAGATTTGTTCTTGTTATTTGGGATTTCAAGAAGTTCATCGATAGGACTATCAATACTCAAGGGTTAGGTGTGGGAAGAGAGTACTGAACTCTTACTCGTTCTGATTCTCGAGTAACTAGGGGTAGTCCAGGATTTATCTTTTTGGATTTGGTCTTTTTGGATGGTGATTAAAAATAGGAGTAAACCAGTACTACACGTGGTCTTTCATGGAATAGTGACCTAGGTGATGCCTGAGAGTACGGTTCAACAGTCTTAGCTGTTGGAACCTACCTAGGGAATGGTATTCTAAAATATGTATCCAGATTAGGCATAACCACTAGTTCTCTATCTTGGTGATTTAGTGTTTCTGATGTCTTGTTTCAGTTTTTGGTTGGCGTGAAGGGATTTTTTTAAAAGGAATCCATACCTTGGGGTTCTCCTCAAACATTGGTTTTCAATCCAAACCTTCTCACAAACCCAGAAAAACATCTTACTCTGGCTTAGCCATCCAAGCTCCATATGTCTAACCAACCAACACGAGAGGGGACATCAATGAGACTCACAGTGGGTCTCCCCACCATTTTAGAATTTTCCTAACCCCAAAACACATGTACGGGCATTCCTAGTTTACATTATGTGATATGAACTGAACTATTCACCACGATCCCTCCAACACAGGACGACCTGCACAAATGATTCATACATTGGCCAATGCTCAGCCACAATGGAGGGGTTTGATAGCGGAAAACACTAACCAAGAGGTGATCTATAATGGCGTGCATCGATCCCACAATACATGAGCATCTCCAAAATGAGTAAAATTTTTATTCCTTGCCAACCAACAAGAATGTTCAGAGAGCGCAACTGCTAGTTTTACAAGAATACATATTCTCCGAACATCCTTAGAGCCCAAGAGGAACTCCAATAAATTAAGACCAAAACAAGGAGACTCACAATGGGTCTCCACACCATTTTATAATTCTCCTACCCCATGACACATGCGTGGGAATTCCTAGTTTACATTAAGTGATATAAACTGAACTCTTCACCCCCAAGACACCCCTTCTACCCCCTAACTTAGAAGCCTAGTGCACAATACCCTTGGTCGTACCCCCTTATTCTTCCGGTGCTCGTTTTTTATGATGATATCGACCCCCACTTCCACCTTTCACTAAACCCCCCAGACCGGCTCCCCCAGTCACCACTCCCTAAGTCTCACCTTCTTTCGGCGAGGCTCCATCTGGCGTAACACCTTCCGACACCCTGCATCTCCCTCGGACAGCTTCTCAGACCCTTGCCACAGGTTCGATATACATTAATTGTTCATTCTTTCAATTTGATTATGTCGTGGTTAGGGTTTTGATTTGGTGTTTCATTTTATTATGCTGTAAGTGGCCGGATGTTTTGTTTTTAGATCTTAATTGTGTCGTTTGTTGTGCATTTGCCGTGTGGTGGAAATTTCACCTCGAAATATTTTGATTCTCAACATCGAGGTAGGTGGTTCCACATATGTGTACTAATTGTTAAGTTCAGTTGCTTAATTAATTAGTTTTTCAGGTTTAAAAATCATATTTTTAGAGAATTTAATTTTTACATGAGGTTTAGTATGTTTTAATTTTTTTATTAGTTTGTTAATATGAAAAGAGTATATTGTTGCTGTGAAAAAACCTGTCGAACTATTTAGTAGTATTACAAAAGTTGTGCAGTTTATTTTTTAGGACGTAAAAATGGAGCGAGTGGTGTTTTGGTGTAGTTTCTATATGTGTTTTTTAATAAATGAATATTTGACTGGGTTTTGGTGTTTAAAGTCTTTTTGTGTATTTAAAAATGGTTTGATAAATTTTTCTGATGTCTTGTTTAACCATAAAAATGGACCCTTTTTTAAAATGAGAGTTGATTTGGTGGGTAAAGTGGTGTTATGCTCTTTTAAGATTTATTTATAAAAATTTAAAATGATTATTTAAATAATTATTAAGGATGGAAAAAATTGTTTTAATTGATTTCTCTGAAGTGTTTTGGTGCTTAATGTTCTGTGACGTATGATAAAATTGTTTAATAAATTCGTTTAATGGTATGTTTGACTATTAATGTGCTTTCCATGACAACACAGTAGTTGTAATTTGTTTTGTGAGTAGAGAAGATTTAGTTTTGAAATATTTTTAGTTTGTGTATTCTTTTAAAATGGTATTTCTGAGTGAAAGTAGTCGTTTTGGCATGTATAGTGTTGTGTTTTCTTTGGGTGCATAAATAAGACGTGTGACATGAACTTGAAACTTGTTAGAACATAATGCGGGAAGCCTGGATAGATATAAGGATGGACTAGACTAGCGGGATAGTAATCTAGGGGTGGCTTTGGCTCTATTTCACTTAGTAGGATTGACGACTGCAAAACCAATTAAAATTGTGAATGACTGAGGGACGTGGTTTCTAAGCCACCTTTTCTGAGGTTAGTGGTTTCTATGCCATGGTTTTTTACAGTCGGGGTGTATAAGCCACCTTTCAGCAAGACACGAAGATCTAGGGACCCAATCTATCTAACACCCATGAGGTATCTCCCATATTTCGTGCTCCTTGGTTACATTACACTCATCAATGTTCCACTTTGGTTTTTTTAAAGAGTAAGTCTGTGAATTATATTATGATTTGTACCATTTTAAACTATTTTCATTAATCCTATTTCCTTTAACACTGTTCAAATAATTAATTATTTTCTTTAATTTAAATTGAAAATGTATTTTTCATTTAATTATTATGTGTGGAACCTTTTATAAGGGACATGTTACTAGGAATTTGGATCACACCCTACATACACCTTTGGGTGTATGTAGATCCTATTTCTTTTATACTCGAAGTTGAGAAATAGAGCATACCATGGGTGGTTTAGGATGTCATTGGAATCCTCATGATGGTTCGGTGAACATGGAATGAGTTTGTTCCACCTCATGTTTCTTGGAAGTTTGAGTTAGTGTTTTTAGTTTTTCCTTTATTGTCGTCCCTTTTTTTTATTTGTTCAAGTTGTAAACCAAAATTTTGATGCTAGTTTAAGGGCATGTTGGGTTGTTTGACTTTATATTTGAATTTATTAAACTTTTTGTTAGTTTTATGATTACTTATTCGAGTAAATCATTCCTAAGTTTATTGTTGTTAATCTAGAACTTGTGCCATCCCGTGGGGATTAGGAATTCCCTTTGGGCCTTGCCACAGACTGGGTCAGGCACCAGCTAGGCTGGTGACCCGACTTGGGTCATGACATAGAAAGGGATACTTATGTTGATATAAAATGGTTTAGGTAACCCAAAAAAATCAAAAGAACTCCCCCTATAAAAGTAAGTGTCTCAATAAAGTTTAGTCAAACACTTAGTCATACTGAGTTTTGTTTCTAATCAAGTAATGAAAGGCTTAGTGTGACTTAATATTAGGTTGAGGGGATTAATTAATTATGCATAAATTGTATCATGTTTTAACTTTTACGTGTCTTGTTAATATTAATTGGTTTTTAGTTAATTAAAAATGTTACCCAAAACATTTACACCTAATTTATATACTTAATTTATTATGCATATATCATAAGTTTTTTTATCCATTGCATGTATTGTTGATATTATGTGGATGTTATTTAATTAACTAACCATAATAGATAAAACATTTTTTCAAAAATTTTTTATTTAAAATCTATTTTGGGAATTAGTTCACTGATTTATGGGACCGTGATCTTGATTCCCTAAAATAAATAATTGCATATACAAATATAAATAAAGAATTAAAGGTCTTGTTCATGATATTTATCTAACGTTTTATTTAATGAGAGGATTTTAAATCAACCTATGGCTTAAGGGAAATAACACCTTTTTCTGATCTTGATATGAGTTATAACATTCAACTTATACAACTATATATCACTTGATTTGATATCATTATGGGTTTGTCTTGAATGGCCTCCACATGTTTTGGGATACTCTATTAATTACATATATTTATGACTCACATGCAGGTGAGGGGAACCAAGTGATTGGTTAAAATGGGGCGACAGAAATTTTTTTGGACAAACGAGTTCTACATAATAATTGATGGAGGGATGACTCACATGCCATCATATTTAATTTAATAAATAATAATTTCAAACCCATGTAATAATTAAATTAAAAAATTCAACACATACACAGATCATGATCAAGCTCATGAATGATCATACATGTAATGAATAAATATAAGCAATATGTTAACATTCATCTCATCATTGATTCTTTATTAATTATTAATAACATGCTTGCATTAGTTAATTAATTAATTATTATATTAATTCTATTTCATTTTAATGATCATCTGAACTTAATTTGAGATACCTATCATTTTTTACATTTATGTAAAATAAACTGCGGAACCAATAGTGTCATATTAATCATAATTAATTAATTAATCATATAATATTATTTAAATCTATTATTTCATTGTCAAACACAACATAGTGTTCTCGTCAATAAAATAAGGTTTTAATTTTTTAATTTTTAATTTAATTTATTTTTTAATTCTATCATTTAATGGCAGACTACAAAACATGTCCAATCAAATTATATGTCGTGTACCGTGGTACCATGTGCCTGAGTGACAAACATTGGGTTTTGGTGTGTTATCTCGGTTGGACTACACATCATTTACATGGTAACCACATGACATTTATACATTTGTTGTGAGCCCGGATATCCCAATCAACACATGGTGTGAAATGAATTCACTACTTGGAATTAATTGCTTGACGTATCCAGGTATAATGATCATGGGTACATGATATGTGCTTCGGTTATATGTCGTGTAACGAAGTTTTATCGGCCAAAGATTTGACAATTTCAGATGGCATCATCATTTGTTCTTCATTTGTTCTTAAACCATTAAGATAATGAAATAGTGAACAAACATGATTAATATTGATAACATGTTAATTCAAATTAGATTAAAGAATTAATAACATGAAATGAACATCTAACCACAATTGTTTATAGATCAACAATCAATGAAATAATTATAAATTTAAATGTAATCTTTTCGATATCACTTGTTGGTTTTGAGTGCATCGCAAGTGTGTGGTGTGGGTGATATTTTAAAATTTATTTAATTAATCATTTCCTCAATCTAAGAGTAAGAATATAGCACATCAAATTTATAATTAATTTATTTAAATAACATTTATTACCTATAATAATTATCATGACACATAATAATAATAAATATATAATAATAATTATAATTTGTGGTGTGTGCCAACTTGCATCGTGACAAATATTATCTAATCGGCTTGTTAATTAATAATTTTTAACCGTAATGGTTTTGATTCATTCGAATTCATTCATTTAGTGAACACAAGAATAGATATTTTATTCATAAATTAATATTTCATTCACATTTTAGAGAATAATTATTTATTAAATATTCAATAATATAAATAAATATATTTATATTTATATTTCGGTGAAAAAATATTTATTTAATTTATATGGTCAATATAACTTGAATAAAATTAATTCTCAGACTTTAGAATAGAATTAATTTCATTAATTAAACTCAAATAATATTTAATTGAGATCAATGGAAATACTTAGTGTGTGACCCTATAGGATTATTTCTCATTTTAATTATATGAGTTTGCCTAAAGTCTAAGATGACTGTCTAGTAACAGATCAAATCACTAAATAAAAACATAATGTCACAATGTTGACTACCACATTCAAATTCTCAACATGTAATATAATCCCTTTGTTAGAGTATCTCATCAGGAAGGTTGTAGGATGATGTCATCAACCTATTTACTCAATATGTTTTTCTTTGACTATCTGAAATAAACACGTTGTTACATCATGACCATGTAATTTATTATGATGGTCTTATTTCAATGAAATAGTCGAGATATCAACACACATATAGATGGAATAAACAAATATTTCCTCAACTCATTCATCAATGATATGTTAATTGTGATGCACCCCACCTAGCTTATTTCCCACCAACATATGGCATGACATGTTTTTTAGTAAACATGTGACCACGAGACATGACATGCAATAATGTTAATAATAAATTCTAATGACCATTACACATTCTCGCCAACAAGAATATCTGATGACATCAAAACATGATGAATTTTTATTGAATGTTTTGTTCTTATAATCTCCCATTTTGTAGATACTCAAGTGTGCAATTCATGAGAGGAATTATCATCTACCTATGAGTACTCACACTTGATAGTCTAAATACTACGTGTCCCATCATATTACATTATCCAAGAACAAAACTATATTAATATTATTATCATATCACTATACAGTTCTCATCATAGTGGGGGAACTGTTATGACCTTATCAATACGAAAAATATTTTAGGCCATTATTACATTAAAGTCATATAGAACAATTAACAATATATAATAAAGTGTTTAATTAATATCCAATACATTGATTATACATGTAATAAATGTACAATCATTTGGTATTAGGACACAAAATCCTATATTTTTATCATGCCTTTATATATAAAAAGCTAAACAATATTTTTTTTAATTTGAAAATATAATTATTAACTTATTATTAAAAATATCAGTTTTCAATTTAAAAATTATTTTCATTGAGCTCTAGATTTTATTTTTCACAACCTTTCTCAATTTTGGATCAAACTCTACAAAATAAACATAATTGAATATTTATAGAGATAGGGTTTGGGTGAAATTATTATTTAATCACACAAAAGACCATAAATTATATATTAATTCTTATATGACCTGATGCCATGTAATAATATTATTATTCTTATTTTCTCATGGTTTTCACTAACTGGTTCAATGATAAATATTATTATACAAGATTGAAAATTATTTTTTATTGTCGAACACATTCATGTTCCCTCAGTCCTCCTTGATATTTATCAAAAACCTGAATAAATATTTAATTAGTCAAGAAATAAATTTTATGTATATGATTAATTAAATAATTAACTTATGAAGAAATACTTATTTGATTTACGCGATCAAAAAAACAGGGATGGATTTTTTTTCATTCCTATAAATAATATATCTTCCAATAATTAAATTAAAATATAATTTAATTAAGACTAATACGAATCACTTAGTGCATTAATCTTTATTCTTCTTTCTCATTGAAATTAGATGATATTGTATAAATTCTATGACTAATATCTATAAACATGTCATGAAGCCCGAGAGAAAGAAGTTAATGTTGCATCACCGACAACCACACACAAGCACTCACTGTTTAATATAATCTCTTTGTCATGATAAATCATAAAACATGTTTCTAGTGTCACCAACCTATATGCATGATACATCTTTTTTTGACCATTTGAAATAAAATCTTCGTTACCTATGGACCATAAAATTTAATGCAACAGTTCTATTTCAATAAAATGGTTGAGATATCAACATCCATAAATATGGAAGGGACAATTACTTTTTTTAATTATTCATTAATATCATGTCATTCATGGTGCACTCAACATACCCTTCTTCCCGTGAACATCAGGAATAACGGTTTTGGTCAGTACATCAATGTGAATGAGTCATGAAATGAATTAATAATAATAATAATGTCTATGTATCATCACACATGCTCATAGAAAGATAGTTCCAATGACATGAAAATGTGTTGAACTCTTATTGGTGTGTCTATTCACATAATCTCCCATCTTAGATATAAGTGTGAAATTCATGAGATAATGTCTCTTACGCTAATGAGTAATTGCATCCGGCAATCAATATTATATGTGTTCTATCATAGAACGTAATTCGACTATAGAAAAATATTTAAAAATACCATCATGGCCTTTCTATGATCTTTTATAGAACGAAACAACTTTGTCCTTTTCAATGTGATAGATAATCTAAGACGTTCTAAAATTAAAGTTATGCATTCCAATGAATAATATATAATAAGATGTTTTTATTAATGTATAATTATTTGAATATACATGTAATCCAAGGTATAAAAATTTGGTTCTAGAACACCAAATCCAACTGCAATAACACGTGGATGAAAAAAATATGAGTGTCCTAGCATCACCATGTTAACAAAATATATCAAGTAAAGAGGAAAAAATATACAATTAGAGGTTGGGTGTAATCAATGCAACAACGTATTGAACCCACTATGTCTATTTTTGTTACTTACATTGGGGTCACAACACAAATTAATGTGCCGATTGATATAGATACATGAACTAATGCAATTCCTACAATGAAGGAAATCATTTGGGAAGACATTATGGTATCATTATGATATAATTTATCAATTTAATGAAAAACATATAATTAAACATTTATTTAAATCTCATTATCCCTTACTAATTACATTTACATTAGATTCTTTCTGTAAAAAATTCATATTAATGGTCGCTAGATAGGTTCATATATCCTTTTAGACACTTCTAACATAGCGATATCTTTGGGATGCTGAGTTGAAAGTAAATCCTCACCCACTAGTTATACATGAACACATGATAAAACATGAATCATAACATTATTTCATTGGTGGTCATGAAAAATGAATATTTTTAGACACATTTAAATTAATAATATCTTATTATAATTTAATTTGTTTATTCTATTTTATTCAAAATTATTAATTTATGAAACTATAAATGAGTGTATAAAATATATAATGTGTGTATAAACCATTGTACCCATATCAAAAAAATGGATGACATATAAATCACTAGAAAGAAGGTATTTCTTTTCAATCTATAGTATTGGTTTTATGTGATATGAAGTAACTGATTTATTTTTATTTATATATATTTTGATGAATTCAAATCTATATCCACTTCTATACCATTCTAGGTGCAATGGAAAGATTCTCATGTAAATAAGAAGGAAAAATAATAGATGAAAAAAATAAAATTAGTTTGAGAATCATGTGTTAGTATGAAATAATATTAATTTTTTCTTATTTATAATAATACTACATAAAAATATCTAGTTAGGTTTGTATAGTTTTTATAAAATTTAGATGCAAGATTCATCAGTTGTTGTACTAGAAGAACGACTACTTACAGTAGCTTTGAAGCGGGTAGAACAGTAAGGCCACATTATAAGTGATGGTTTTCGTGTGTCACCTCGAGAATATTTTGAGAATGAAAAGTCACATGGGGATTTAAATAATAAAATGAAATGCATTCAAGATTAAAGAGATTCTCAAAGAGAAATTATTATAAAGTATGGTTTGATAGACTAATATATATTAAGGGGTCAAAGTCAACCAAAAATAGAGCATGAAAAACTACATAAAGACTCAGAACCAACAATATTTGGGGCTAGACATTCCCCTCAATGGCATGCCTTACCCAAGGTGATCAACTGTATTATAACATTTTTTCCTCAATGTGAATCAAACAAATAGTGCTGACTTTTTTATGTAAAAATTCCGCATGGTGAATGTGATTGCGATTTATATCTATTCTCACCCACCCATCACCTTATTGTGGTGGGGGAACACTACAATATAAAAGGAGATATGCTGCACAATAAACAACTCCCAAAATATCACATGTGAGTTTGGATTTTGTAGATTATGAGTCGAGCTTCATGTTTCATGTCACCTTGATGTATTGGATGTTACCATGGTAAAACTCAATCCCCACTCATTAAACCAAAAAGTTTAACCCTATGTGTATTTATAACATTGACAATAAATACGAATCCATGGATCCAAATATGTCAGTAAATATCATCCTCTACTAAAACGTCAATGCTACTCTGGCTATAAAGGGTTATGGTGTGATCTCTACAAAACACATCTATCTTTATACATATGTCCACCAATGTGCATAATATGGAAATTTTCATTCTCATATTTTCTTTTTTTACTGGACATAAAATGATCACGAGACACAAAGCATGTCGACACCATATATCTAACTCATATGCTCTCGATTCTCTGAGTATATACTGATTTGATCAATGAATACACCACATGCCATTTATCCTTATGGATAAGCTCATCACATGTCCCTTATCCAGCTAGATGTAAAATATCTATGTCTGGCCACACACTCCCACTGTTTATCTCATTTGAGGTATCAAATGTCATAGTCATCTTACAAGAGGGAAAATCCCTTTTTGGTTAAGCTCTAACCAATGACATGATCAACAACATACCCAAACAACACTATATTTTCTATGTCAATATGTAGACTTGAATAAGTATGATATCAAATTATGAAGGCTCTCATGCTAGGTAACCTTCCAATCATAATTAGTGGGGAAAGAAATATGATCCATGTGTAGGTTTTGAGCACTGCAGAAGAGAATGAAGGGCATGCACCCACCTTTTCAAAGTTTCATCATTGATGATTAATCTATGATCAACACGACAATGAATTCCAGTATCAATAGAAATAAATCAATGATAAAAGTCAAAGGGGGAGAAACAAGAATCAAGAAGAGAATATTGGAAATTTTTATTTATAAATAATATAATTAAATTATATAATTACATCTAAGGTGATTATTTCTTCATTGATGTGTCCAGCCATAGGTACGAGGTGTGGCTTCGTTGTGATGTATAATTCTAGTATAGGTATCCCCTAGCGGTGATCCACATGTGCTCCACGTACCTCCAGATGTCACCGAAGGAGTCTCTGGGTGATAATGTAGATGATCCTTGGACAAGCGATGTACACATTCGATCACATTGAGAATCACTTTCATATAATTCTACTTGATCTGTTGGAGAGGATCTTTCTATTTTTTGAGAGCTTTCTTAGAGAGGAAAAACTTCTATATTCTTGATATCTTTTCTTCAAGGATATTTTTCCCACAATGATTGGTTATCCAGTCGAATAACCCCTTGTGCAATATAGAGAATATTAACATAGTGGAGAATTTAAATCACCAGGTAATAATAAATAATTAACACATATTCTATTACTTAATTTATTATTCCATATGAAACACCATGTTCAATTATAATAGAAATGTTCTTATTTCCCTGACATGTTCTTAACATTCACATTATATTTATATATTATTTAGCTAAATAATATGTAATATTATTTCTCATTGGACCCATAACATGGTTGGCCAATCCACCACAATATTTACCAGGCCTTGAATAATAACTATTTATTTATTAAATAAATATAACTACATTATTCAATGATAAATACATATTATTTCCACAATATATTAGCTCAAATAACTAGTGAAAAAATAAATTTGATCATTCATACATGAATAATTATTAAATCACAAACGAGAATAAAATTTATTCTACTTATTAATTAAATATATTATTTAACTAAGATACAGACTGCACTTATTGTGTGACCCTATAGGGATCATTCTCAGCGGTGTTAAGAATTATTTCTTAATTTATAATATTACTATATAGCAATAGGTCACGGGACCCATGATAAATAAGTTTATATCTCAATGATATTTCACCTCATATGAATGTTTACCATGTAATATAATCATTTTTCCCCATATTTCCAATCAAGAATATTGCATTCAATTTTCATCAACCCATGTGCTTGATTTCACATTCATTGATTCCCAGAATTGAACTTTCCTAGAGAAAACCATGAACATAGATTTAGTTATTCTATATTTTTTACATCAAAAGGCATGAGATATCTACTTTTTTATAATTGGAAAATCATTTCTCACATTTATTCATTAATGCAATATTACACGTGACGCACCCAGCATATCCTATCTCACAACAAACATATGTTTTCATGGTTTTTGTCAATAAATTTATGTGAGCGAGTAATAATAACCAATAATAATACTCTTAATGTATAAGGACCAATACACACACCCTCAAATAGGAACATCCAATGATTCTTATGAATGTTGATTTCCAACTTGTGGGTCTTCTTCTCATAGTATATTCCTAGATATTTCCAAGGGTGTATACCATTAGAATGTGCCTCAATGGTTCATGATTCCCCACCCATGATATCATGTGTCATTTGTGTCCTTTCAAATTATATCATCCGATCATATGACATTTATTCAAGAATAGTGTAATGGCACTTCTGGGTTATAATCAGAGCATAGATTTTTTGTGACCATTTAATACAACAAAAATTCTTAAGACATTATCACATACTATGTCACACAGAAGAACAATCATGATGTGATAATTAATTTATTAATATTCATAAAATAAATACAGGTTTATCATAAAGTACAAATAAGTTGGTTTCTAGGGCACCAACTCCAACACCATGGTCCCATAGTTTACCAAATACATTAGTATGACACTCCATGTGGTATACTTGGTAGGTCATTGAACACACATAACAAATATTATTCTTTGTCCTATGCTTCATGAACATATGTTTTATCTCTATACATTAATCCTCCTCATTCTAACAATAATTTTTCTTCATATCCTATAATACTCCATGAAAAACATTGGTTAGGGATAAGCTCAAAGCTATATTTTGAGAGGTCGAATATCATTGCAATTCATGAAATGTATATCCATATATACATTTATTTTTCTAATGTGAAAGGATGATAAAATGGAGGTTTCCTAAAATATGAAACATTTTAATATTCTTAATCTTTTTAATAATATTTAACAAACCTAACATAATAATTTTTTAACACATAATATATGTAAAACTGCTAAATCAGCCTTATTTTTTCTAAACTTTTTTAGTTTTTTCAACTCTTTAAATCTTATGTAATTCATTTCATATATCTATGTGACTATTTGATAAGTCCCTCCCTCTAAAATCATTAGTGAGAGTCATTTATAATGTAATTAATTTGTAATAATAGTGAGATTTAGGAATCATATTCCTAAAAATTCAACTTCTTGACTATATTCAAATTCATAACTTTACAACTGTTGGAACCAGGTTCTTCAAAGCATGATTTGGTGTATGGTTTGTGTTTGTTGTCAATCCTCAGTGGAAGTTCAGGGTGTGTACCAACAAAGCAATCATACCATTCAAGCAGAAAACAGTAGTGAAGGTGGCGCTGTATCCCAGTGTTTGCCAAATTTTTGGGCCTAAAAATCGGCCAATAAAGTAAAGTGTTTTTGGCAAAGGTACTTGCGCGCCGTGCTCTTGGAGGATAAAAGACTTGCGCGCCATATGTTTTTGAGGATCAGAACATAAAAATTTGGCTAAGGAAAGAAGGTCGCGCAAGTGTTGGTTGGGTCGCGCAAGTGAGTTGCGCGATAGAGTTTATTGCAGACAAGACTTGCGCGCCGTCGAGTGACTTGCGCGCCGCCGCGCAGGGGGTCCAGTTTGCCTATAAATACTGGACCACCCCTCATCATTTCTAACGGAGTTCAAGGCCGAGAGATGGTTCGAGCTCTCGTTGCGCAGGTGGTTGAGTCGCGCAGGTGGTTGTTTTGTCGCGCAAGTAGAGCTTGCGCGCCGGTGTTTGGCTGTGCGCCCAAGGTGGTTTGGAAGAGAAAGGAAGTGGACCACGCAAGTTTGTAGTTGGGTAAGGAAGAGTCGCGCATCTGTGTTGATGACACTTGTGTGCCAGTGTGGACTTGCGCGCCGTAGTGAGACTTGCGCGACTGTCTTGGAGAAGCGCGCCTGGTTTTTCTGAAGCCCTCCAGCGTGTTTGGAGCTGCACGAAAGCCGAGAGACTACTCAGTACATTCGAGGAAAAGTGATATTCTTCTTCTGGTGAGAATCGGACTTCAATAGAGAATCTACTTACAACAAGGGATGCACTCTTATGAAAATGAAGAAGAGACCATCACGTCTATAAACTGAGTGGGACTTCACCAACGGCAGTGAGCCAGGGGGAGTCAACGGGAGTGACCCGAGGGACGCAGTGAGCTATCCCTGAACAATTGTAAAGGCAGGGAGCTTGGGACAGAGTGTCTGTACCCGAACTTTTGTATCCGCAGCTAGTGAAGCATAGTGGATTTAGGTACGACCGACAACCTGTCGGCGTATGCTCCTTGGACGTAGCCCTTGGTGGTGAACCAAGTTAAAATGGTTGTGTCTTCTCTGTGCATGTGAATGTTTTCATTTTGATCATAATCATCATACAGTTTCAACAAGTTCCTACCAACGTGGGAACAAGATCCAACACATTAAAAGAAAAAGTGGTCACCCTGATTCACCCCTCCCCTCTCAGGGTGTCCCGGGGTCCTTCAACAACATTAAATGTTACAATGTTAACGTCTGTACGCTTCTTAGAACTTTTCTACGTTCTTTATCATTATCTTGGGAATCCTATTACATTAAATTTTTTCCTTGAAATAATGTATCTATTTACATTATTGTTTACTAATACATCATAACTCTCTTAGGGTATTAAATACATTAACATAGGTAAGTGTAATACTTTATATTCTATAATTTAATTTCATTAAGACAAATCATACTCCCACAATCCTATTAAACATTATTTTTTATTTAATATATCTTTCTAGGATACTCAAAAAAATTTAATTTAGAAATAAAAGTTATTTTTCTTTTGGTAGGAATATTTAAAAGGTAAAATATTAATTTAATTACATATATTATATTCAACGTGTTTGTAACACTTTCAATTTAAAATAAGACTTTATAAAATATATACCACTAAATGGAGGTCGGAACACATTCCCATATATTTTCACAGATAATAGAATAAACAATTTATCATAGAAAAAGTATTTTATCCTCATATTCTTCTTAGAATTGTTATAGAAATTAATTAATCAAAAATGATACGTATACATTTAATCATCTCATATTTTATCATAATAACTATTTGTTATCAAACATGATATCTTATCACATAATATTAATTATATGGAGATAAAAAAAATTTACATAGAAACATTTGGTCTTGATAAAATCATTTACATTTAAATCCTTGAAGTAGAAACTAACAACTTCATCTCACAAATTTAAACTACAAGATCAATCAATTTTCCCTTGGATTTTGAACTCTTATATTTACAACACCTTATAAAATATACATTATATATCACATAAATTTCAAAATCACATAATTAATTTCTAAAACATCAATATCTAAAATGGACATTCCATGGAGTTTCAAAAACTCTTTCAGGTATATCTTGGGTAATAAAATCATATTTATTTATTTAACATCCTTTTTAACCAGCCTAGGATTCAATGACCTAGAATGGATTCTTGTAGAACCATTAGTGATATTTTCAAGTAATTTTTTGTTTTCTATATTGAAATTTACATGTGTGGTCTGTACAATAATTTAGAAACTATAAATCATATTCCTCATTCATATATATTCCCAATCTTGGGAATATCGGGTAAATGTTCTTTGGATTCAATCATATTGTTGAAAAATTTCCATATATGAAAATAGGATAAATTCATTAACTAGAAAAATCCATTAGTGAAATCTTTACAAGTTATTTAACATATTCAATCATATTAAATATCATTTGACATTCCTAATCATATTGATTAGAGACTAATATTCATTTTTCATTTAGCATATTATGCCTTTGAAACCGTAAATGAATCACTCTATTCTTCCATAACCATCTAGATTTACTTGTTGAACAACTTCAAATCATGGTTACTATGTAAGAAACTATTCGATCACATATAATTCTTCTTAATAAATTTTCTAAAATTACTAATCTTGCTTAAGAAATTTTATTAAGTTATAAAAATAAGAGTATCTTAAATTTAGTTTCTCCTTATAAATTATTGATAAAAAGTTCAGTTTGAACTAATTCATGCTTATGTATATCTTATAAAAAATAATGTTCAATTTAATGATTATGATAATATTCTTATACAATAGAAGCTTTTATCATATAAGTATCATGTATCATAACCATTATTTAAGTACTTATATTTAATTTTATCCCATTAAAATGATGAATCCTTTTAAATATTCATCATTTTTATTAAGATCCATATTAAAAAATGACTTCGATTGGTTTTTTCATCTAAATATGCCATGATTATTTAGGAACAACATCATCCCAATCATAATAGTTGTGACTCTTGGATAGTTAATAGAACAACCATTTTCTTAATACACCATATAGATATACTCAACTCTATTTATTTGGTATCATAAACATTAAGGTATATCATCTTATGCATCCTAAAGAAAACACAATGAATAGGCCAAAAAGGAAAAATGTAGGGATAATCATGAAAATCTCGACAATACAGTTAAGAAAATCCAAATTCAATTATTACTTTCTTTCCATACACAAGATAATCAAAGGTTACTTATGTTGAGTTTTATAATACCTAGTTAGAAGATCAATGTATAACCCTATGTCCCTCTACCTAGGGATACACTACTCAAGTGAGAAACAAATTCATCATAACTCTAACTCTTAATAATAATAAACTATATTCAAAAACTAAATTCAAGCTAAGAAATTCTATTACAAACTATGGATAAGGTAGATGGAAAATAAATTAATTATAGAGTCGATCCTAGAATGTAATGTAAGAATCTATCCTAGAATAAATATAAAATTTTAAACTAAACCATACTAAATATTTACATTTCTTAAATTTTTTACTAAACATGAAAATTGAAGTGAAAAAACATTAAATAAATGTACAATTTAAATATTTATATATGAGAAAATCATTTATGAATAATTCATTAATAAAATCAAACTATAAATATTTTATAATTTTATATTTAACATTATGGACATTACATAATGTGGAATATAATTATTTTATATTCCTTTCAATACAAACAATTTCATATAATTCTTTATATGACATTCACATTTTAAATATTTGATATCATATCAATTATAAACAATTTATAGTTTAACATCTATTATGTAATCATTTTACACAATCCAAATATCATATACTTAATAATTATTGAAACCTTAATCATATCAATCATCAATACATTATTTATGTTGTTTAAATAATATCCAAATAAGGTCCCCTTTTATTTTGACTAATTCAAAATAATTAATTATGAACAATTCATAATTTAAATATAAAAATTTTATATTTTTGACTTATTTCATAATTTAAAACCATTTATAAATTATTACATATGATTTCTAAATAAACACTTTTATTTTTAGATCATAAGTCCTGCCATATAATTTTGTTAAAATGAATTTTAATATCATGATTTACTATTTTTGAAAAATAAAAGTTTCATAAATATTTATTTAATTCTTTAAATACCATTTAAAATTAATTAATTAATTTAAATGGCCTTTATAAATTAAATTTTCCCAAAATACATTTTATATTGACTTATAAATATTTTATAATCATTTAAAAACAATAAAGAATTTAACCATATTTCTTTAAAATTTTTCTCTTTTCCCTTACACATAGAGGTATTCCAACGTGAAGGCAAACTCTTTACATTTACATGGGACTTCTGGAACCGCAACGTAAAGGTAAAAAACTGGTTACCTTTATATGGTGTGGAGAAATATTAGATTCCTTTATCTAGAAACCATTTACCCTTACGAAGATAATAAAATCTTTTTCTATGCAAATGTAGCTCGTAATAACCTTTATACAAGCTCTAATAATACCTTTATGAAACCGTTGGAAAATCATGTTTACCCTTACGTGAACCCATTCAAGTATAGGTAATGCATATATTACCTTTATGTGACCACTCCAGTAAGGGTAATTCTCAGGATACCCTTACAAAAAATTTCAATGTAAGGGTTCGAAATGGTTACCTTTATGTGCAATGATAAATATTCCACCCACCCTTATGTATCATCTTTACTCGTAAGGGTAGATTCAAGTGACCCTTACATTGACCTATCTGCATAATGTTAAGTCAAGATTACCCTTACTGAAACAACTTTTCATAAGGTTAAAGACTTATTTAACCTTATGCATCTTAGTGGAATAAGGTTAAAGATATGGTTACCTTTATGAATCCTAGCTATGTATGGGTAAATCTTTTTGAAAACTGAAATTCCAGGATACAAAACAGAGCTCTGTTTTTAGTTTTCTTCTTCATCTCCATTCATGATTTAATAAATCTAAATCATGGGTTCTCTTTGATACCACTAAATAGTTTTTTAGATTCTAATAGCATTTATTAGAAGTAATTTAAGGGATTAAATACCTAGTCCAATGATCTCCATGCATGAAATATGAAAACTATGTAGATACTAGAATTAATAAATACTATAAATTTTTGAAACATACATCAAAGAGTCACTAAATACTTTTTATCTTTGTTTGATGAGTTTTATAAAGATAGATAAAGTGTATAAAATATATGAAAAAGGACTGAAATGAGGTTTGCTATTATAAACAGAGAATGAGATGCTGAAACAAAATGTCAAACTAAAAAAATATAGTGGATCAACTGAAAAATTAAAAGGGAAATTATAGAGTACCTTCACCCTACCAATTTCACTACCACATTTATTAACATTAAAAATTATTGCAGATACAACAATCAATGATAAAAATATATTGTACATTGAATTTGAGGATAAAATATCCAGAGAGGTCATTACATACACAATTGATATTGATAGCATCAATGAAATTCTCAAGAGAATCCCTATTGTGAATGTATACATGATTTACACTTTCATAAGTTGTTTTTACAATAATTGATCAATTATTTTTATTACTATTAATAACTAGTCATATTTTATATAGGTTTATATATGATTATAAAAATGAAAAATCCTGCAAATAAAAAACACAGACTCATTTTTCATGTTACTATTTATGTGGAAAAAAACATCACTGGATACAGAAGAATTTGAAAAAAATAGTTAAACAACCACAACATTAGAACAAAAAATAACAAACGATATGATTTTATTGATGCTTATAATATAGGGGTAAAAATATAAAAATTTATAATATCAAATATATTAATATTTTTTCCATTACTCATTCTTTTTTTATTTTTTTGGATCACTAGATAATCATTGCTGTTAATTTGAATACTCTGATGGTTTATTATTTGGATTAAATGCATGGAAATCCAAAAAATCAGACAAACATGATGTTGATTATGAATTATTATGGCACTAATATCAACATTTTACAGATAATATTTATATTATACTTTTTAAATTATGTTTTAGTGAAAATGTAATTATGATAAAAAATTATGAAATCATATCATGGGGATGGTGAATGATACAAATAAGCTTATGGATTTTTACATATGGATACAAATTATGATATATATAATAATATTTCACTATCAAAACATATATAGAAACAAATTATTTATTTTCTTATTGTGATTATACTTTCCAAAACAAAATAATTGCAATGATTGTGGATATTACATTTGTAAATTTATGAAGGAAAATACATTCTATAAATAAACCATCATCCTTAAAGTGATATTTTTTATGTTAATTTCACGTTCATTTAATATATTTAGTAATATTTTGTTTGTCTATTTTTTTTCAAATAACTCAATGATTTTTGATAGTCTACGTATTCAAAAGAAATATTTTTATTTTGAAATGAGTGGGTAGAGTATATAAAATCCGGATTTTTACAGAAATCATGAAGGGTAGATTTCATATTATGGATTTAATTATGTTTTTATTTTCTAGAGATCATGGTGATTTGATCGGCATGATGAAAAATGATGTTTCACCTTTATATTGTTATTAATGTAACAAATCACCTAAATGTGGAAAAAACCAAGAAAATGTGTTATTATTTTTCGTAATGGGAATGATACTTGGGACATTTTTAATATGTATGAATTAACTATGTGTGAATTTGCTGCTAAAATTTCATAGTATGATCCAATGTACCATCACATGCTTATGTTTTTACTAAAATGACATATAACCACTCAAGGGGTCAAAACTACGAAAATGGCCACATATTGACACAAAAACAACGAAAAAAGATCCTATAGTAATATGTGATCTATGGGAATCAATTGACTATCAATATGATTCATATGTTTCTCAATACGATTCAATGTATAGTTTCAAATTTTTATTTGAATGTTTTGGAAATAGTGAATGTGACTTTTGGGTGAATTAACATTTAGATTTTTTTGGTTTTGATGGATCATTCTCCAAATGTAGAAGATGTAATATTCATGGCTAATGAATATTTTCCATCAAATATTGACATATAAATTCCATAAAATAGATAGTATATTTTTTATGTTATATTTATAACTAATTTGAATTAGATCCAAAGAAGGGATACCTCATCTTAGGATCTCTATTTGATGATGTTTTTGATCATTCAAAATCCCGTTTCAGATGGCTGACATTGTATAGAGGGGACCCAATGTAGAACCCCTCTAGCTGTGACTCAAAAATGGTCCTTTGATATTCGAACAATACCAATAGACTATCAGGTTCCAACATGACATATCAATCATCTTTTATTATTTATGTTTATTTCCTCAAAATCCTTCAGGCTTTTCATTTATGAGGAGATGGGGGAAAAATGAATCTAGAGAGAAGTATCCTATTCACAACAATTCTTAATCCTTGATTAACCCTATATAATAGTCATGAACATCTATTTATAGAGTTGAGTTTTGGTTAAATATAATATTTAATTTCAAAATGTCCCTTAAATAATATAATAAACATTATTTGACCCCATGCTATAAAATAATATAATTATTATTATTTTAATGGCGCGTAAAAACTTTCACACTGATTAATATTATTTTATCAGCTTGCAAATTAATATTTATCCCAAGATATAATCATTTTTCGCTCGTCCTCCTTGATATTTATCGAATACATGAATAAATATTGATATAAATATTTATTCATAAATAAATATACTATTTAGGGTTTGTAAAATATAAATATTTATTAAATATTACTAAATAAAATAAATAAATATATTATATATCTGTGAAAATGAACAATTTCATTGTGAATAAATATTTTATTTAATTCATGAAATCATTCTATCCAAAATAAAATAATTCCTCAGTCTTGAGAATAATATTTATTCCTATAATTAAATTCCAATAGAATATAATCGAGATTAATATAAATAATTAGTGGATGACTCTATAAGATTCATTCTGATTGACATTTCATGAGATTTATAAATTTCCAAGATTACTATACATTAATAGGTCATGGAACCGTAGAGAAATAAGTTAATTTCATAATGTCAACAACCACATATGAGTGCTCATTGTGTAATAAAATCCCTTTGTCTCGATATCTTATGTACTAGGTTTCACATTTGTGTCATCAACCTACATGCATGATACACCTTTCTATGAAAATTTTAAATAAACTTATTGTTTCACAATAATCACATAATTTAATGAGATAGTTCTATTCTAATCTGATGATAAATATATCAACTTCTATAAATATGGAAGCGACAAATCCCACACCCACTAATCTATTAACAACATGTCATTATAGATGAACCCCATGGATTTGTTCAGTAAATCTAAGTTTTTGAGTCATTACATTCATTAATAATAATCATAAAGTTCAAGGACCGCTACAAACACTCACATATATGAATATCCAATGAAACATAAACATGCAAAATTCAAACCAGTGGGTCTGTTTTCATAATCACCCATCCTAAAGATTACCAAGTTTGAACTTCATGAGATAAATTCACATCCTCTTAAGATTAATCGCACCTATAAACCAATATACTATGTTCTCTATCATACAATCTTATCCAACCATAGAACTAGGTTTAATAATACCATCATGAAATTTCTAGATTCTCATCATAACATGGAACTTCTACAACATTATAAACAAGAAAAATACTCTAATAAACTATTACATTAAATTGATGCAGAACAATGAATGATATTTAATAATATGTTTTATTAATATTCAAATCATGGAATTTATATGTAATCCAATGTTCAATGAGTGGATCTAGAACACCAACTCCAACAATATTTTTATTAAAATTACATATCACACGTTAAGTGTTAAAAACTAATTATGTGAGTTCATATTGGCATATAAACATAGTAAAATTATACTCAAATAATTTTTGATATGTAGGAATAGATCATAAATCAATGTGATAACTATATCTCCAAGTATAATGAAAAATATGATTTTAAATTGTGAACAATTATTAATAAATGAAAAATCATTAGTATAAGGGTCAAAACCAAGTAAACGTGTTCAAATTGACTCGAAATATTAGGACAATAATATTAAAGTCATTTCTGATTTGAAATAATAAAACATATTTCAATCTAATGCTCTAATTTCTCAATATGATCAATACTGTAATTTTTTTGTAAGGAAACTAAAACACTCTCATAGAACTATTTGAACTTCATATTATTATAAAAGTATCAGACCTCCTAAAATAGGTAAAAAAAATGGAGAAAACACATTCTCATTTCCATGAAAACATAGAATGATGAACCTAAAATAATTTTTTATCTATAAAAATTATCCACAATCAATATTATTCATAGATATCTTGATATGATCCCATGTAACATTTCACCTTTCTATTTTATTAAAATGACATATCATCTATCAAGAGGTAAAAAAACAAAGAAAGTTCATATTGATGTGAAAACATAAGACAAAGATCCTTGAATCATTTTTGATTTTTAAGAATCATCCACACTTCAATCTGATGCCCAAATTTCCTTCTATGATAGAAAATATTATTTCATATTGTTAAAACATATTAATTAATGAAAAGTCACATGTGTGGCGGTCAAGACTACAAAAATAATCATTGATTGGCATGAAGACATAGTAAAACAATATGATTCGTTTATGTACTATTACAGTGAACCACACATCAAATAGATACCTGAATTCAATGATATAATTATATGTTTTGTTTCACCTTCATGTTGTTATTAAAGTAAAAAATCTCATTAAAGGGGTAAAAACTAAGAAAATGAGTTTATATTTCCATGGAAACTTAGGAGAATGATCCTTGATATATTTTTGATTTATAGGAATATGCCACATGTCAATATAATGCTCGAATTGATCAGTATGATACAAAGTACCATTTCAACTTTATATTTTTATTAAAATTCCATATCACCCATCAAGTAGTCCAAACCGAGAATACAACCTTGGATTGACATTAACATTTTAAAAAAAGATCCTCTAGTCATTTTTTATCTGTATGACTCAATCGAGTTTCAATAAAAATATAATATTTATACATAAGATACAAAGTACAATTTGACCTTATTATTTTTATAAAAAATAAAATATCACCCATCTAGGGGTAAAAACAAGAAAAGAAGATAAAATTGTTTTAGAAAAATAGTAAAAGGTTTCTTGGGTCATTTGTGATATACAAGAATAAATCAAGAATCAATCTGATGTTTGGATATCTCATTAGGATCCAAAGTAAAATTTCACATTTTTATTTTTATTAAAATGACAAATCACACATCAAAGGGTCAAAAAAATATAGATGAATTTATATTGGTGTATAAAATTATGAAAATGATTCTAGAAACATTTTGGATTTATAGGAATCAACATTGCATCAACATGATGTCTTTATTTATTTGTATGATGAATAATTTGTTTTAACACATATTAATAAATGAAAAATTATTTAGATAAAGTTATATATTTTTGAAAATTTTATTTTAAATTAAATGTTAAAATACTCTAAGTAAATTTTAAAACCCCATTAAATTTTACACATTTTGTGTCATCATGTGTTTCTAGGGGATGAATTAGAATTTAACATAATTCATGGTTTTTTAAAAAATTCGATATCATGGAAATAATTTGTATAATTATTCTATAAAATATATTTTTTAGTATGTACATTTGATTTTTTTATGAATAAATTGAAGTTGGATCAGAAAGATGAATTTTGAGTAGTCAATTTGGAATTTAAATGTTTTTTAAACGATGAACCTGAATAAATTGTGCTTTAAAAAACCTAGGTTAATTTTGGATTTTAATAAAATTTCATTTTGGATTTTTAATTCCATAACCACAAATTCATTTATTGAAATAAACTTCATAATAATATAATTGATTTATGAGTAATTTTATTCATTCAATTATTGCATTGTTTCTATTTTTTGAATTGTGTTGATATCTTAATGGATCCACATATCATTCCATAATAAACCATGTGTGAAAAATTGGAAAAGGTGCCAAGGTGTCGTTCCATCATCCACAAGCTACCATAAACCACCATATAGTTAGTCATAATAACTTCCCACTGAAACTAGATACACCTCCTTCATCAACAGATCACACAAATCATTTTCTATTATACTTATATTCATAAGAATAATAAATAACTATGGGACACACACATTTGAATTTGATTGCTGAGGGGAGAAATGATGGGGAATCTCACATTGGAGTTGGGGGTAGAATTCCTAAATCTTCTCCCTTATAAAAATGGAATTTTGGAATTGGGTTTTAATAAAAAAAAAATATACCAAAATGATTTTAATGTGTTTTAAAAATATATATTTTTAGTAAAATGTTTTTTTTATTATATATATATAACCAAAAAAAGAAAAAAAATATAAAATAAAATAAAATAATTCATATAAATGACTAATAATTTGATTAGTCGTAATAGTTTTTATTTTGAATTTTTTTTAGTTTGAATAGGTGCCTTCCAAAAAGAGTTGTTTTTCTTTGATCAAATCAAGGTATCTTTTGATTTAAATGGGGAGATCAAATCAGTGAAATGCACACCAATTTTGATCTATAAATAAATGGATAATGAGTTCAACCACTCAATCAATCTTCTTCAATCATAAAATTATTCAGGTAAATGTTATTTATTATCAAAACTTCAGAACTATGTGAGTTTTATGTACAAAATTCCATAAATCATGGTGAAATCCTCTAGGTAAATTTCCACTAAGAACCCTACACCAAAAAGTGAGGGTGTATCATAACATTTTGTATAGTGAATTAAATTCATGCATCATGATTTGAAATGTCTTCCCCATATGTTGACCCATTTTCTAACAATCAAAAGGGTTTGATCCAAGACATACCATAGAATTTGGATTCTAAATCCCTTAAGGTGATGAACCAACACATGTTCAATATTGACCACATCTATGGAAACAACTTCTATTTGTTATAGGACTATATGAATTATATTTTTATAGTATTGATGGTTTTTTACATCCTGGAACCAAATCTTATTTCAATACCCAACAAGCCATCTCCAAATCCTGATGGCCCACTCATTTACATAACTGAAGTTGAATACATTCGTGTAATGAGGAATACATATGAATACAATCAGGTTTTGTTTCGAGGAAATATTCTCAACACATTATCAAATCTCCATTATGACTATTTTATCCAAACAATGTCTTCTTGAGAGATATAGGACACACTCAAACTCATGTAAAAAGTTGATGAAGAATATACCAAAAAAATTATTATTTCAAATTGTCTTAACTTCAAGATGGTTGATAACAAGATTATGTTGGATAAAGTTCATGAGATCCAAGTTGTAGTAAATTTTTTTCCTCTTACAATAAATATACAAAAAAAATTCAATGGTGGTTAAATTATTTCAAAATTTCCACATATATGGAAGTACATTGGTAATGAACTCATTAAAAAGAGTGAGGATATTTCCTTTGAAGAATTAAAAAAGATTCTTCACATTGAAGAAGAATCCATGTTTAGAGAAGTGAGTACGAGTCCATAATTTGACACCAAGTCTAAGATCATTGAGGAAAAGACCTCATTGAACTATTCCATACATGTAATGAAGAATCATAAACTATTTATGGAGAAAGTAAATCCATCCTAGAAGAAAAAGGAATTCATTATCTAAGGAAAACCATGGCATTTTGCAGGGAAATGTCTGTATCAAAAGAAACTTGACAAACCCATTATAAACATACTAACTAAAGAGAATCTTGTTGATATGATATCTGAAGTCAACATGATTTTTATGAAGATGGGATTGTGCCTGGATTATAGAGAAATTATGTGATCAAGGATCGATTTATGTTCAAAACATTTAATGATAGTACAATCATGAAGGAATTACACCTTTGGGATAAAACCAATAATAATATTTCTTGGCAAGGAAGCATGGAACTAGACATTACTTCTAAGAAGAATTTAAACCTTATTAATGTTATGTGTATACCTGAATTTTGAAATAATTTATTCTTTATTGATCTTCTATATAAGAAGGGATTATAGGTTTTATTCGAATTCGACAAGGTTATCTCATTGAAGGGAGATATGTTTGTGGGGAATGGGTATCCAAGTGATGATATTTATCAACTATACATTAAGAATATGATTGAATATTATACTTAATTGATCGAGTCCTATAATTTATTGTATGATCACTAACCACATGTTAATTATAATTCATTAATAGTGTTGATGTAAAAATTAATTAAATTTAGAAATGAATTTAATAAATGAGAGACATGTTTAGAATCTAAAATAGATAAGAAACCATTTCAATGGGTTGAAACAAATTTTGATATATTATAATTATTCTATTATGATTTTTTTAAATTAAATTTTTTATTAACTCATAGAAGAAAAATGTATTTTATTACTTTTTTTGATGAATGGAGTATATATTTACACACACACACACAGATATATATACATATATTTTCTTATAAATAAGGATTAATCCTTTAATTTGTTTTGGAAGTATAAATATGAAGTTGAAAATCAATTAAATGAAAGGATTAAAGTATAATGATCATATAGAGGTGTTGAATACATTATGAATGAGATTGATGAGTTCTCTAATGAAAATGGTATAATTCATCAATGTACTGCTCCTTATACACCTCTGAAAAATGGAATAGCTGAAAGGAAATTTTTTTACCATGGTATATATGGTAAATTAAATGATTAATAAATCTATGTTACCATTAAATTTACAGGAGATGATTTATTGTCTACATGTCATATTCATAAGACTATTTTTTCTAAGAAAAGTAATTTATTCCCATAATAAATTTGTTAATTTAAAAGACCTAATCATTAATATTTTAATGTTTCGGGGTGTTTAGATTACTATAGAGTTCCTAAACTTAAAATAACTAAAATTGGTCCTCCAAAAAATAAGGGTATTTTTTTGGATATGAAGAAAATATAAAAGCATATAGAATTATGGACTAGGAATCCATTGTCAATATTGAATCATGGGATGTGGAGTTTTTTGAAAATATATTTTATAAAAATGATATGGAGGATATTATTCCTCATAAATATGTCTTTTGTACTCCATATAGTTCAAATATAATAGTAGAGAATAATGATGGTTCTCCAGTTGAACCAAAATAGAGTAAAATTCATCGGAAGTAGAAACATCTACATCCATATTGTATTTCTCCTAATTTCATTGTTTTCTTTCTTATGTGACGCCCCAATAATCATATTCTAAATATGTATCCTATGATATTGAATATATAATATGACCCAATGAAATATAAAAGCTATATGACTTCTAGAGATTTTCTTTCTATAATAAAGTAATCAATGATGAAAAGCATTCCATTATTGGGAATAACACATATCTCATTTTGGTTCTTCTAAGATGATCAAATCCTATAGGATGTAAATGGACTTAATAAATAAATATAGTTCAAATACTAGCATTCTAGATTTAAAATCTAGATTCATTTCCAAAGTTTTCAGTCATAAATAAGGGATTGATGATTTTGATACTTATGCTCCTGCAACCCGAATTACAAAAATAAGGATTTTATTTTCCTTAGATTCAGTTAATCATTTGTATGTTCATCAAGTGGATGCTAAAAATACCTTTTTTAAATGGATACATAAATGAAGATATTTATATCGAACAACTAGAAGGGTTTGTTTTAAAAGGTAATGAATAGAATGTATATAAAGTAGTTAAATATCTTCATGGCCTTAAACTAGCTCTGATGGAATGGAATGAAAAATTTGATTATTCTATTTTATCTAATGTATTTTCCCATAAAAATGTGGATAAATTTGTTTATTCAAAGTTAGAAAATGAATATGTAGTTATTTTGTTTTTATAATTGGATGATATGTTTATTTTTAAAACAAAAATGATTAGTGTAAATGAGACAAATAATCAGTTATCTTCCATGTTTAAAATGAAGGTTATTAGAATAGTTAATACTATTCTCATTATTAATGTGAGAAAAAATATTGGGTAAAATTCAATAATTTTTTCACATTATATAGAAAAAAATGTTAAATAAATTTGATAATCATTGTTTCATGGATACTAATACTTCATTTGATTCTAGTTTTAAAATATTTATGAATATGTGAAGATCCATATGACAAATTAAATATGATAGTTTAATTGGTTCATTAATGTATTGTAGTGGACTTTATATTTTTTTTGTGGTATTTAAAATGAGTAGATAAAATAGTAATACAAGTGTGGATCATTGGAACAGTATAACAATATTTTTTTAATACTTGAGAAATACCAAATATTTAGGTTTATACTATTATGATTATCCGACTATATTAGAAGGATACGCCGTTGCGAGTTCAATTACTAGTATTGGGGATAATCAATACACATTTAGATGGTTATTTACTCTTGTTTGGTCTTCTGTTTCTTCAGAGAGAAAGAAACATATATGTATTTCACATTCAACCATGGAGTTAGATTTTAGTGCCTTAGCGACATATAGAATGGAAGCTGAATGGATTAGTAATCTATTATTTGATATTAGATTTTAGCCTAGTCCAATGCCTTCTTTCTATATTTGTTATGATAGTGAAGAATCTTTATTCAATAGAATATAGATTCTCATACAATGGAATGTCTTTACATATAAGTTTTAGGGAATATTATGTGAGACAATTGTAATAATATGTTACCCTAACAATTTTATATGTGATATCATGTAAAAAACTTGTGGATCCATTTAAAGAATATATACTGAGAGAGACCATTCATACAAATAGTTATGTAAATGGGTTAAAAACCATAGAATAAATCATTTTTGTAATGGAAACCCAACACTTTATTTAGGTAGATCTTAATCAAAGTGAATAATGGGTAAAAAAGGTATGAAGATGATTGTGATTATTGAAAATTATACCAACAAAATACATGGTGTCAATATCATCCATTATAAATATAATATTAGTTATTTACACATAAAAAAATTTACGTCCTGATGATTTATGAGTTCTAATTATGGGATCACACTGTAATATTTTTCATATGTTAACATAGATGTGGTGGTGCTTCTTACAACAGTAAATGGGGTTATTACATAGATAGTTCAAGGAAATGATATAAGCACATGACCATAAAAGTGATACAGAATGAGATTTTGGATGTAAAAATAATTGTATGTATGATATTTCTGATTTATCTTAAATATTAACTTGTTTAATTTTTTGGAAACTTGTAAATTTGATAAAACATTTAGATATTCATACTAAGTAAAGGTTTAATTCAGAATCTTTATTTTCAATGTATAATGATTCACTTTTGATCTAGATATTTAATTATATGAATAATAGTGGAGGATTTTTATATATTAAACATATAATGAATATATAAATTTGGGACCCACAATTTTTGTAGAGATTAATGAGGTGGTAAAAGATGTGGAATCACACTTTGGAGTCGGGGGAAAAATTCCCAAATATTCTCCATTATAAAAACAGTTTTAGGGAATTAGTTTTTATATTAAAAAAATATATATTCCAAAATGAGAGGACCAGTTTGGGATATACCTAACAGTGAGAGGGGGGTGAATCTATTTTGGGGGATTTTTAAACCAATCCCAAATTTTACCCTCTACCTATTGACCTCTTAGGATATTTATTATCTTATTCTTTTTTTTGATATCGCATGTAATAATAGAATGCAGAAAAAATATGCATGTGATATTTTTACAAGGTTCACCACTCAATAAGAGAAGCTACGTCCTTTCCATTCATGGGGATAAATAGAGCATAGATTTTCTATTATAATTTAATAATCTATTACAATGTAGTGGTTAGGAAAATAGTCCTCTAGGCAGTGTGAGTCCCTACACATTAGAGGGGGTGGGAAACAACCCTCTTCCCTGGACTAGTAATGACCTAGTCTAACTTGCTGCCTCTAGATAGTTATTTATACTGCTAATGGAGACAATCTTCTTCCTTCATTAGTAAAGGTAGGTTCTACTCTTGGACTTCTGTAGTATTATTCACTTTATTACTTGCAATGCAGTAGGCAAACAATTATCACTTCTTTCTTCATATTATTCTCTAGTGAAACACCAACTGTACTAGACTTCTTCATTATTATTCTTAGTTCAACAACCTACTGCACTAAAACTTATACTCTCTTCGTTTAAATAATCACATACACAAATTTGATTATTTAAACACATAAGATCTTCTCACATAAACTTACCTAAATTGTTGTCAGCCTTCAGTTGGGCATACATTATTATTATTCTTCTTATCTTATTTCTCTTTGAAATAATATAATTGCATTATCTTAATATCTTTCTTCAATTATCAATACCAACAAATTAGTGTATTGGTATAATTACTTCTTACTTTGTGAATATATGAATTAATTTTCACATCAAGTTCTTCTTCACTTTTCAAAGCACAACGAGAGTGTTAAACACCAGTCACGTGAGTGAGCTACAACGTCTCTTTGTGAATCTGAATGGTTCACAGTAATTTCATTTTAGAAAAGATAATTTGATAGTGCTATGAACCTTTCGATGGTGTATGAGACCCTAAAATTTTTCGTGCACCCTTCTAGGTGGCTAGCACGTAAAATTAAAATCTTGCACGTAAGAACATTTGTTGGCGTGAAAAACGCTTTTCGCGCAACTCTTCTTTTTCGTGCATAACATCCCTTTTTCGCGCAACACTTCCTTTTTCACGCACCACTTCTTATTTTCACTCACCACCCTATACTCCAATTTTTTCCAGGCATCAGACTCTAGATTTGTCTATTGGTCGAGCAATAAAAAATTAGAGGGATCACCTCATATTTATAGGCATTTTTAACCTTATGTGTAAAACCCATTCTTGGGCGTAAAACTTTATCCTACATGTAAAATTACCTCTACCATCTTTACATTATGCATACCTTAATGTATTTCCATGCATCACATGATTTGTTTGCGCTCCCCATGAATTTTTTATTTTCATCATTCTATACATTAATCCTCTGTTGCATGTAAAACATCAAACCCACATTTTTGTGCACAACAAATTTTTACATGCACAAGTCTTATGTTCTGCACACATTGTGCGAACATCTTAGATTTTTTTCCCACCACATGACTGTTATTTTTATTCTTTCTAATCATATTACACCAATTGTGCCCAAAATTCCACACCACGTTCCATATTTCTCGCATACCCAATCATTCCCGCAACCTCATTTTTCATGCCCTTTGCCCAATTTTTCCCGCATCTCATGCCATTGCCAATTTTCGAGTATCTCATATAGAGAAACTTATTTCACGAAAAACTTAATTCATCTATTTTGTACACCATGCCAATATTTCGCGCACTGTTTTATTTTTCACAGATCCCACTAATATTTCACGCAACCATTATTTGTTCACGCAACATGCCAAAATTTCGGCACACTCCATGCATTTTCCATCTTTTGGTGGTCTGAATTTAAATAATTCCTTATTCACAAAAAATTAAACCATATTTAATCTTGCACGCAACATCCATTGTCAAAAACACATTTGTTCATCTCCCGATTTTTAGGCCCTAAAATTTGGAAAACCCTGGAAAACGACGCCACCTTAAACTGTTCCTTTGTACCACCTCCAGATTTTCTATTCCTCATTAATTTCTCTATTCACCATAATTATTATTCATATTTCATCACGAACTCCACAATCATGATATATATCCTTTGATAGATAAGATTTAGCACATCTGAGTTACAATGGAAAGTACTGAATCTTCCCAATCTTCCAGTAGCATCATTCCTTCTGAACAAAATTGTATATGACTAGAATTATCATTTATCCCCCATTACTTCATAAGGATTTCATCACAAGTTCTCCTAACTTATGATATTTGTGAAATACATAGCAGAAAAGCATCGTCTGGTTTACACCATTCTTCATTGTTCTAGACAAGGTATCACCTTTGATACATGTACTTTGAACTTGAGAACAGCTCAACAATCATCTAAATTTTATTCCTTGTTAACTATGGAGTTCTTATTCATCTCCATCTTCATTTTCACATGTATTGAAAACTTTTGACAACAAATACAATCTTCATACAAAAAGTGGTCCCACCACAAAATTCATTTAAAGTGTTTCAAAATATATATTTTTATTAAAATGTTTTGTTATATATATATTATAACAAAAAACACAAAAAATATAAATAAAATATTCTAAAAAATGACTAACAGTGTGATCCATAATGGTTACATATTGAATTTTTCAAAATCCGAATAGGTGACCCCACTAAGAGATGTCTCCCTTCAATCAAACCAAGGTATCTTTTGATCAAAATATTGGGATAAAATCAATGTGATTCACACTGATTTTGATATATAAATAGTCACTGAGTTCAAAAATTAGATCAATATTATTCAACCCAAATATTCTCTAGTAATTTTTTCTAAAACTAAATGTTAAAAAATAGAATAAAATTGATTTTTGGAATTCCCATAATGGTGGTGAAATCCTGAAGGTAAATTTCTACATACACCCATACAAAAAGTGGTGTAAATAATAACCTTATGAACAATGAATTAAAATCACCCATCAAGATTTGATTGTCTTATCTGTATACCTACCCAATTTATATCATTTTTAACCTACCATAGAAATCACCTCCAACCTACTTTACCCAAAAAAAACCAATTATAAAAGAAGGAAAACTATGTTCGAGACTTTTTAAATAAGGAAAAAAACAATATTGGACAATGGTGCATCGGATCGATGCCGTCTGAGCTCAACTAGTCAAAGATGACACTTCTCCCACTGCGTCATATAAAACCAAAGTAAAAAATGTTTCTGATGTCGACGATTAATAAGAAATTGTGATTAAAGATAATTCACATGAATTGAGGATGAAGATCACCAACTAAGAAATTATGAATCTCCAACCTTGTGTTGCTACAAATTAAGGAAAAGCGAGGCTGGAAGAAGGAGGACAAAGATATTGAAGATGACCAAGACAAATCAACACTATAGAGAGTAGCATAGATAATAACGAAGCTCAATGATGATAATTGAGCATTTTTTTAGGAATTTTGATGAAAAAATATGACTTTAGCATAGTTTTTCATAAAATCCATATGATGAGTATTATTTGGAATAGACGATACTGATTGGGTGTGATATGACGATAGAAGTTGTTTCAAAAAGAAACTTTCTAAAGGACTTTATCACATATTGAAAGAAGTAGAGAACTATTTTCCTTAACAAGAAAATCAATGGATACATCTTCATAAATAGTAGATGTATATGAAATATTAGATATAGTTAAAATAATTATCTTAGTCTTGAATGAGGAATCAATTAATTCTTGTTGAATGAAAAAGGAGATCATCATAATCCTCCACAAATTAAAGTCTTTGTCACTATCAAATTCTTCTATTTCCAAACTAGTTGATGTCATGTTTTCCCCAAAGACCACATAATCAGTTGTAATAGAAAATTAAAATCATATGACCACATGAACTGACCAATATGAATAGGTATGCATGATTTTACAATTATTTCAATGAAGTCAAAAAATAATTTTATGTTTTATTGACTTTAATTACAATTAGAAAATGAAATCGGGATAATCGGGATGAAATTGAAGTGTAGAACTAATTTTGAAACCAAATTGATTCATATAACAGATTTGAAAATAAAAAATAACCAAAGAGGCTTTGATACCATTTTGTTGGGAGGTAAGTAACATTGGCTAGGGAAGAACGCGTGAACTTAAAATGAAATTTATTTGGACTTTTATGTAATGTGTTTGAATTTAATGGAAATAGATCATACAAGATTCAATAAATTAAGAAAGTAGTAAAGATTAAGACAAGGATTTAACATTATTTAGTCTAATTTATACCTTCATTAATTTAATGAACTTGCCCACCCACACACATGATTTATATATTCACAAATTAGAAAAAGAAAACATTATACAGGTTTGAAGAAACAATGGCATGAGATTAAAAAAATATAAAGCTATAAAAAGAGATGTAGGGATGTAAATATTATAGAATCAAATGCATGGTTCGTTAAATCCTGATATGTAATATCATTTGTCAGAAATCTATAGTAGAAATTTATGCATGTAGAGGTACTCACTTGGTCTAGAATTCAGAAATAATTTATTCTTTACTGAGTAACTCGACCAACCATCTACAACATTTATGGACACCATCATCAAAACTTCACCAGAATATATACATATGTGGTGTTTGTTGGAGAATGACAAAAATGGAGAATCACCACTAAGGAAAAAATGATTTCCAAATAAAGGGTTCTAGAGCATGAGGATAACCAAACCAGAAGGATAAAATGGTGCAAGTGAGGGGAAATGATGTGATTTAGGGGTGATCAATTCCATTAGCAGCCACAACTTCTCAAAACCACACAACCAACCAGAATTTTAGATGGATCCATGCATAAATAGACAGTTAAATGATGTAATCAGATATTCGGGACATATGGATTACAAGGGTGGTAAAATTATTGATATACCGGAAAAACATATAGTAGATTGATAAGGTGGAAACATAAAAGAGCATAGTCCATGTAAAACAGATGCAGGTCGTTCCAATTCCCCAACCCAAGATTCCATGCATAGATTAGGTGTCCTAGTGCACATAAAAGCTCCATAATTAAATCCAGAATATAAAATATATTTAATTTTTTTCCTACATTAATATTAAAAAAATTAATCGTATAATGAATAAATATAATTTAAATATTAAACAAAATAAAATAACCTAATTATACATTATTGGGGAGGGAAAATATTGGTTCTAGGATATTTATTCAATTGCAATAAAATATTTTGATCATCTCCAACGAAAATGAATTGAAAAACTAAATCGTAGGAATTAAGTAAAGATGTAGGATTTAATGTGGACAAACACTCTAATGCGAAGGTTTAAAAATACATGAGGAAACTATAAAATATCAACTATAAATCAGCTAGTAAAAAATCTAAGTAATACCCAAAATTGAATTACATTTAGGGAATATAAAAACATGTGTGATAAACCACAACCCTATTTACCTCATTTTCATCTCTAATATTAGTCCTTTTACAAGACTCCACCCTTCAATGATCAAATCTGATACACGAAATTGTTGAATCACCTGAGAAAATCTATTTTTCAACCCAATTTATACTTCTCACTTCTGAACCATGTTAAAAAATTGCTACCTTCATTATATTTAAACAAAAAATGTTTCTCTTGTGTCTCACCATTTATATATTAACCATGTTGGTTATTTAATATTTGTGTGAAGGACTCTAAAATCTCTCATGAATTGGGTTAAAATTCAAACAAATAATAATAAAAATATCATCATTTTTAAACCAATAATCTTCCGAATCCATAGGCCTCATTTCAAATTTAAAACATTATCATTAAATTTGAAAACCCTTAGGACGAACGTCAACAATATCCCCCTTCATCCCATTAAATAAAGATATCTACTAAAAAACAAAGTTGGAAATCAAACAAGTTGATATCACACTAATCATTACTCTTTTTAGAAATATGACATCACCATTTATCAACTATAATAGAAACATAATGGATCACCCTTAAGAATAAAATACAAATTTTGAAGTCTTATTAATATATATGTTTGAACGTCCCTACTGAACAAGGATGAGACCATCTTTTGGGTCCCCCATAATAGTGTTTTCCACATAATCAGGATAACATATGGAAACTAAATTTTCTATATGATCAACATTGTCTGAGAAATATGTAACTCTAAGCGCATCAACATGGTGTATTATTTGAAATCATTATTCACTAGTAAAAATATTTGATGAAAAATAATTAGGTGTAAGTCCTAAAAAACATGACTCCACTTCTTCAACATCCAAAATTTCTTAATCATCGTCGATGGTCTTAGATTCATGCATGATGATCATATATGCCACAAATATGAAAATATACTCTTGGAAACATCATTCATCACTTCACCTGACACCCATACATATTTCCTATAATGTGTGTCATCCATTATTCAACATGAATTTACTATTGATCCTCAATGAAATATCCATCCAACATTACCAAACTAGCTTTTAAATATATCAATAATTAGGGTAAAAAAAGATAAAAATTATGGCATAAACCAAGCACATGTTACACATCCTTTAGTGTCAATATAAAAAATACATTTGTAGTGATAAAAATATCAACAAAACTAATGACACCAATAGAATATACATTACCCATATTTACTATACCATATTCTCCTTCTACATATGGAGAAAATACCCCCCCATGTGGTGTAATATTGTACGATGATACTGAATAAACCTTGTATTCATTTTATTTATTTGACTGATGAAATTCAATACCAACTAAAAGTAAATCACCATAACTATTTATAATAATTACACCGGTATCCTCAGAATCAATTTCATGTGTCTTCTATTCATCCTTACGATTTTTCAAAGCACATCAATTTCTTTAAAAATGATCATATTTATCATAATATAAGTAATTTACTTTTCTTCTTATCCATGACCAAACTATTTAATTACCATGTCCAATTTTAATATCTAGAATAACACTATTACTAGAAGAATCACTATAATTGGTATTTTCAATGTATCTTTCATAAAAAAAATGAAATCACATCATCCAACTTGAGATTTTATTTCCTAAATATCAATATAGTGATGATATTATTATTTTAATATAGTAATGAACAAAAAATACAGAAAGATTTGTCCTCTTCTTCCATTTCATCAGTTACTGCATTACCTTTATCATTGATCTTGAACGCTACTGAGGAAAGCATCATTAAAAGTCTAGTGGACACTATCATATAGTTACCTAAATCTATATTCAAGGAAATTCACAATCGATAAAATCATTATTTTCGATATAAATGATTTTTGTGAATTTTTGATTTATACCATCATTCATGATTTCCTAGATATCATCTCGATCTATCAGATTCATCACATCCCATAGTGTATTTTCCCCTAAATACATATTGATTATGATTTTCTCCAACTCTCTCGTATCTTACCATTCAACAATGCTCATCATCTATAGTTTCTAGGATTATTTCTTTACATCCTTCACTTCCTTTGCACAGACAAAAAATATTTTTAATCCATTCTTCTATAGATTAAAAAAATTTAACCCATTAAGTATTATGAGGTGGGAACATATCACATTTCTTTAATCACCCATATCTAATATTTATGAAACAATGATAAATCCCTCTGATATATATTGTTGAGGAGGAAATATATTAGTTTTAGGATAATTATTTAGTTTTTACAAAATATAATGAGAATCGCTAATGAAAACAAAGTACAAAACCAAATAGCAATAAATAAATAGGTATATGGATTTTAACATGTAAAACTCTCTAATGTTGAGGATTAAAAAACCACAAGACAAATCCAATGTATCCACTATGAATCATAGAGTATTAAATTAAAGTGACACCTGAACAAGAATTAAAATTAGATAGTAGAAAAATTTTCATAAAAAACTACACACCAATACACCTCCTGATCTAGGATAATCATCTTGTGACCAGACATCACCCTTGAAAGATAAAAACCGAACACACAACGTCTTTGCGGCACCTCAAATATGCCATTACGTAACCCAATTTGAAATTCTCGCAGCTTCCCTTCTCTCAAAAACTACTTCCACCCATATATATACACTTAAATCATTTCTATCGTATCATAGCTATTATCTATTTCCCATGTTGGTTCTATTATAGGTGTGTGATGCCCTCTAAAATATCTCTTGTTTTGGGTTCAAAATTCAAAAAAATAAGGATGCAATTATCACCATTTTTTAATTAGTATTCCTTTAAGTCCACGAGCCTCATTTAAAATTTAATTAATTCATCAAATTTGAAAAACTGTTGGCTGAACATCAACACATCATTGATCCCAACAAGCTATCCATACCTAGTTTTGGTCAGGCCTTCCATAATTAAAGCCCACAAATAAAATCAATACCATAATTGAGGACCTGATGGACTAATCCTATAGCCAATTGTTCATAAAATCCATCCCACCCAACACATGATATATTCACATTACCTACATACACGAATCAACATTATTTTTCATTATATTTATTGGTAAAATAGAAGTATATGTATCCATTTAATGGTACTTTTCTATCTATTTCATTGTTATACAATAAATTATGACACTACATAAATGTAACTTGTTACATGTACTAGTTATATAAAACTAACGTGAGATGTACATTGGATAAATATAGGTGGATTTAGAAATACATTACCTAAGTGAAGGTAAAAAGGAAATTGATGAGTTGTGTGAATGAACTATAGAGTTTTTACAACTACATTAAGGCCATTTATGATTTACACAACCTGGGTAAATTTAATGAGAGCGTTGTGAGGGATGTTTATTGGTAACAATCACTGAGTCACACCACATAAAGGTGATGAGGATATTCATAAGAATACATTGAAATTTTAAATAAATATGCATGTAGTTTAATTCATTATGTAAAGGTAATAATGGGAAATTTTGAGCTACATAAACTTGAGTTTAGATACTACAATTAATTGTATTTTAACGTACAGGAGATCAAGACTTGTTCATGTGTTTGATCAACTATAGTTGATCTGGAGTTATTCATATGGATGATAATTGTGGTTTTCATGTGTTGAATCTTTGTTAACACATGCAGTCGATCCATTTCAATGGTTGAACTGATGGGAGATGAACTATGTTCTAGAATTTGTATATTTTGATGAAATGAAATGTTACGATGCTAGGTATGGTGTTCTCAAATGAAAAATAAATATCACAATGATTATCATGATGAAGGAAGGTTGTTGAATAATGGGAGAAGCCATAATAAAATGTATATATATTCATGATAATTTCATGTGATTATCATTGTGGAAAAAAACAAATATGTCACCATGCCATAGTGATTTATCTATGGAAATCTTGGATACCATTTTAAAAATATAGTTCACTTGTGAGAAATTTTGAATTAAGAGACATCATAGGTTATCAAGTGGTGTTTCATCGATTCATATGGAGGAAGATTATTTTTATAGGTATTTATATGTAGCGTGAGTTTAAGAGATAATGTATCCATGATTATTAAAATACCATGTGGAATAAATTATCGAGTAATCAGGGAATTTTATTAATTGGTTTGAATGAAAAAAATACCGAATCACATGGAGATTGATTAATCAAGAATAAAGAGATCCTACCATGATTTATTTTAATATTAATTCTGTAATAATCATCTCGAATAAATGAGAATTATATTCATTATATTATTTTAAAAATATATTTTTGTAGGTATTTAAGAAGATGTTATTGAGAATATTGAAAACTATCATAAATTGTGTGAGATATTATTGAGAGACCAATATATCATAGTACTAAGGGATGATAAGGAGTTAAGAGTATGATATATTATTATTTTTTGAAACAAGGTATTCAAGAAAATTTAGATAAACTAAATCACTAAAGATATAATAGGAGTTTCAGGACCAAAAAACTATTCTGAGAATCTATTGAAGATCTTGAAGAATAATTACATGTACATTCTTAATGATTTAGTCTAATCATGTAGTGAGATCTATTTAAAAAGTGCCACAAAATAATCCTAGAGAACAAAAATATATTTCTGTGAGTGGATTAAATTTGAAGAATAAGATTGTGGATATGGGGTCTAATAAATTATTGGAGTCTTGTTATTGGGGTGTCTAACCAATCACTAGGGAATTGAAATTGGGTTGTCTTACATTACTGGACCCAAAAATGCTGGTGTTATAAAAATATAATGTTTTGTTTTTTAGGATAAAATGTAGTACCAAAAGTAAGAATATATAGTATATATATAGTGGGTGTTCCAAGGACATTACTGTAAATAATAACTTCTTAAAGTTGATCATAATGATGAAAGGTGGTAATGTTACTTTCGTATATAATGTTCAAGGATAGATTATCAGAATAGGTAACATTTTCATTCTTGGAAAAACTCTTATTTAAATTTTTTTGATTGTCACAGGGTTTAAGCACAACCTTATAATCACAATTCAATTATGTGATGATGTTTACCTAGGGAACATTAAAAATGATAAACATTTTTTACATAGTTCACAGGATGAATTTATTCTATCTGCCAATTGGCAAGGGAATTTTTAAACGCTTAACTTAAAAGACAATAGGAGTCAGGAGATATCTTTATATAGTGAATTATAAAATCAATATTGGTTATTTCATTAATGTTTAGGGAACTATAAACATAGAAACTTATCCCAATTGAAAAACAAAGGAATTTTTCAGGATCTTCCAGAATATAGGATTGATACATATAAATTCTGTGACCCTTTTCAATACATTATGAAACATACGTCATGTTTTAAATCTATTAGTGAAGTATCAACATTTGATGCCTTTTAATTACTACACTTGTACTTATTTATGGAAACAAAATCTGGAAGTATTGGAGTAAAATACTATATATAGGTCTTAGTTGATGATTAAACTTGATATACATAGGTTTATTTTCTAACTAAATAGGGTATCAATTACTAATTCATCGGAACACAAGAACAATCTGCTGATATTTTTACAAAATAATTTCATTTTAATATATTTGAACACATCTAATAGAGTATTGGAATGATCAATATAATTTAATCATTAATATAGACTTCTTGATTACACATCTACTTAAATTAAGTTACCTATTGTAACACCCGAGACTTTTATGTTATATAAATCATCAAAGGAATCTTTTTCTACACAACACTTGCTTGGCTTGCTTTACACGCAATCACGACCTTCCTCGATAGCTTGCGTCGTACACAATACCGAGTTTCACTAAACAACAATATGCTATTAAAACTAGCTGTTATGAATAGTAATTACCACTTTTTGAAATTTTATAAATTTTATTTTTCAAAATGGACTTCATTTTTGGACTCAGAATATCGAAATTAGCCTAGGGTGAAATTTTGGTATTTTTCTGAAAACTTTCAATTTTTGATGAATAGTGAAACCACTAAGTGGTAGGTTAAAAACTGAATTTTGCATAAAACTTAATTTTACCGCTTCTGTGAATGGAATTTCAAAAATCCGACAGACACGGTTGATATCAGTAAGTAAAATGTGGTTCAATGAGATTAAAATAATTTTTTGGTGAATAGTAACTTTTTACTTTTTTTACCGCGGTTAATAGTAAATAGGGTAACTAAGGGTAAATATGATATTAATATTACCCTAACACATGTCCTAATTATATTGGAAAAGTTTAATTCGACCAAAAAAAAACTTAGGAATAAAATATGACCATTTAGGCCCACTTGGATTAGATTAGGACATTTATTATTAATTTATTTAAAGAAGGGTTAAAATAGTTAAAATCAATGTTTAATATGTAAATCATTTTTAATATGGGGTTATACATAAGATAAATTCGATTTTAAATATTCATTAGAAATCTAAAAAGATTTCCTACATGATGGTATTTTATTTGTAATTTTTAGACATCATATAATTTAATTTATTTATGACACAATGATGATGCAGTAATTATCTTATTAATGATATATTGACATAATTGATAATATAAATACCCAAATAAATGTAATTTAAGACTTTTGATGAATTCCACAAATTTTCTAGGTTACTATGATATATTAGTGTTGATTTAATCAACTTGGTTAGAACATATAATTCTGTTATGACTTTCACAAAAATCATATATCAAATAGTGTCAAAATTGACACAAAATAGTATTTAAATCAAATATTATATTATTAATTGTTATTTTATTCCTAAAAATCTAAGGTTCGGCCAAATAACATAGATAAGGATATATATATTAATAATAAACAATTTGGGGTTCGTTTGGCATGTTATAGTAAGTTTATTAACCATATAGTGAAAGAAAACAAAAAGACATGGTAAAAGTTAAATTATTTAACTTAGAGTTAAATCTAATTGATAAGGTTAAAATAATACCCTAAACTTGTCTAAATCTTATTGGTTGATAGTATTTAGACCCATCCGCACTTTAGATTCGAAATAAGACCCTTTGGAACCATTATAAACTGATTTTGACTTTAATATAAAATAATATTTTGAGATATTCCTAAGGTGCCCCTCTCCTCCCTTATAAAAGGGCACCTCCTCCCCCTCCTCCTCACACCAATTTGAGCACTCAAGCTCGGCCAACCCATGACATTTTCTCCTCTCCACTTCCCTAGAATAATCCTAGAGGTTCTGGTCTTCTTCAAAGACCAATCGTAGTTGCCTAAGTGTAGGATTCAAAGAGGCGTTCCAAAGAAGAGGTAATATCCATTACCGATCTTTTCAATTTATTTCTTCTTCAACTTCTTCTTCTTTAGTTGTTTCATGATAAAGTAATAACATCAGTATTAATTACATACTGATATGTTATTATAAATATGAAACAACCCTAATTCACCTTCTATCCATCCTACGGAAAAATGAAATCACCGCGCGTGCGTACGTACGGAATACCGTCTCTACGCCGTGGTGTAATCTATTTTTCCACCATCACTTTACAAGGATGGGTATAATGGTGTAATGAGTAACTATTTATGATTATTATAAAGTAATATTGATACTTAAATAATATATATATACTCCAATACAGTTCCACGATCATAGGAACGATATCATCACTCGTGCGTACGTACGGAATACCGTCTCCACGATGTGATGCGACTCGTTCTACATGATCATCATTACATAGTAATTATATAAATGAATTGAATGAATAAATATGATATATGTTACACTAATACCATTCTGGATATAAGGTATCTATAACCTTAAAAGAAGAATAAGAATGTATTCGGCAAAACACGCATAAGAACAAAAGGCAATAAAGACCCGAGTAACAAGTAACAATGAAATATTACTAACAAGAAGATAAGAATATGACCATATATGTTATCATATCAATATGTATGATTCTGGAATAAGTCAATAACATTATTTAAACCATTATACAGGAGCTTCGGACACGTACAAAGCAAATCGGACCTAAGGTAAGGGAAAATACCACAATCTCATTTTTATCCGAGATTGTTTATTCGTAAGTATTTACTGGGGTGTATTTTGTCATCCACATCCATGTTCCCTCAATATGTAATATTGTTTCCATCCACTTACAATAGTTTAAATCCAATTTTACCCTTAGGTGAGTTTTTAGTAAAGAATATGAAAGGAATCTTTTGTCTTTTTTCGTACGAGGTACTTTTTGACTTTTCCGACAAAAGTACGAAGAATGTTTTTTTAACTTATACGGCATGAATGGATTTTTAAAACATTTTTTCCAAGAATCTTCATTAAAAGTTTTCATGTTTATTTGTAATCAACTTCTTTTATTTTAAATATGTATGACATGTTATGAAAGGAAAAATGTTTTTGAAGAAGAAAGGATATTTTCCTCAAGAATGGAGTTCAAATGTTTTATCAAAATTATTTTCCATCTAAGATAATATAGGGTTCTGTTTTTATCCCTATTATTACATTGATTTGATTATGTTGTGAGGGAATTATTTTTATTAAGTCCTTTACCTTATATGGTTTTTTTATGATGTCATGATGTTTCAAGAATCCCATTTTTGTTACATGTGTTATGCGATGATGTATGATTTATGATTATGTGGTACACATAAGAAAGGATTCATTATAAGATGGGTGGGACCTATATCTCCCTCCAATGCATTGGGTAATGATTTTATATCCCATGAGATAGACATGGCTGGAACGGTAGGTTATACCGGTTTAGTGAAACAGGACTGGAACGAGGGTGACTCGGTTCAGAAAGGGACTTTGTCCACTAAGATAGTCTTGGCAATGAGTCATGACTAACAAGAAATGATTTTCCATGATTATGTGTGCATGCCACAAAGTTTCAAGTTTTATGTTATGATTATGGGGATCTCATTTTCACTTCTATGATTTATTCCATGTTAAGATATTATGATCTCTTTTGCAGGTTTTGATTTTCAAAAAGATATGATATGATTTTTATCTCCTTTATTTTCCCTTGCTGAGCATTTGAGCTCACCCTTTTATGTTTTCTTTTCCCCAGGTCAGGAAGATGGATATTAAGTAGAATATGCTAAAAGGGACCCTAGATATGATGAAATAAATGGGGGACACTGTAGAAGATTTATGAACCAGTTGTTTATGTTTCCCAGTTTCTAAAGACACTATACATATACGGTCCTTTGTGGTTTTGTCATATGTTGTAATAAGTGTGCTTCAATTTTGAAGTATTAACAATGTATGTAAAGTATGGGTCGTTATAGTTGGTATCAGAGGAAAGGTATAGTCAACCTTTGGAAACTCGGATGTGAAAGCCATAGTAAGAACCCTAAGGATAAGTCTAAGCATAGAACACAATCTTAGTGTTTTAGAAATGGCCTTGAATAACTTAGGATAAGACGTTAAGCATGAAAATTTTATTCTTGAATTACGTGGTTTTCCTATTATAGTTAGTGTTTCTCACACTATTCTTCTTGGTTTTAGTCAATGGCTGGAACCCGAAGGAACCGTGTTAATGCGGAATGCGATGGGAAATGCAATGATTGTCCCCCTGAGCAACCAAACGATATGGGAGCTGGAATGTAAAATCTTGTAGCCATGCTCACATAACTTTCTCAATCTATGAATAATGCAGGACTTCCAAACGAGCAAAGGAAGGAGTAACATTCTGTTGAATCCTTCATGAGGCAACGTCCATCTTCTTTCAGTGGGTCTACTGATCCATTAGTTGCTGAACAATGGATTAGTACTACTGAAAAGATATTTTCAGTTCTTCAATGTTCTAAACATGATAAAGTCATCCTAGTAGTGTATCGTTTGGAAGGAGATGCTGATCAATGGTGGAATCTTATTAAGAATACGAGGCAAAGGGATGAAATTGAGTCTATGGAATGGGACGAGTTCAAGAACTTATTTTTCAATAAGTACTTCCCTCGTATTCTCTGAACAAAGATGGAGAAAGAGTTTCTTGAACTGAAGCAAAGGGATGATGAATCTGTTGGTACCTATGAAGAAAATTTTACAAGACTTGCAAGGTACGCTTCTGGTATTATTATCCAACCTGAGAGTAAGATCGATCGATTCTTTAGTGGCTTAAAACCAAGTCTTCGAAGGGAGTTAGCCATAAGGGACTTCAATAGCTACGAGGAAATCGTTCGATTTGCTCTCAAAGTCGAGATGGAGATTGGAATAACCCATCAGTCACATGGGTTTGATAAGAAGAGGAAGATGGAATTCAAAGGAAAATCTAAAGAGCACACGGAAAAGAAGATGAGATTTTCCATATGCTCAATGTGTGGAAAGTAACATGGAGGGAGTTGTCTTAAAGGGACAAGTAAATGTTTTAAATGTGGAAAGGAAGGTCATCGGGCATTTTAATGCCGTGATAATGGGAAGAAGATGTCTGTTGACGAAAACAAAGGAAGGGATACACAGAATGAACCTACTACACTTCAATGTTTCAAGTGCAAGGAGATGGGGCATTATTCCAATCAATGCCCAGATCCAAGGGTTGATGATGATGGTCGACGTCAACAAAATCTTAAGGCTAAAGACAAAGGAAAGTCACATGCATTTTCTATCAACGATGTGGAGTACGATAACGAAGTGGTGAAAGGTACACTTACCATCCACTCTAAAGTAGCAAAAATTTTATTTGATTCTGGATCCACCCACTCTTTTATTTCTAAAGAATTTTCTAAGGGTATCACCGTATTACCTCAACAATTAGATGTTGAGTTAGCTGTGACAACACCTAATGGCACAACAGTCGCATAAAAAGTTTATAATTCTTCTCCGATCGAAGTTTGTGGGAAAGTGCTTCCTGCAAATCTTGTGATCCTTCCTTTAGTGGAATTTGATGTGATTCATGGCATGGATTGGCTTTCTCTACATGGAGCTCATATCAATTTCCAAAGAAGGGAAGTCACATTTCATATTCCAGATCAATCTACGATCGTATATCAATGCAAGGATGAACATAATCTTCCAGTGGAAATTTCTTCCATCATATGGGTATTGATTCCACTAAATGAAGGTTATTTATCTCAAATGGTTGGTGAGAAACTCATGATTAAGAATATGCCCATTGTACGGGAGTTTTATGATGTCTTTCCGGAGGAATTACCGAGTCTTCCACCAAATCGTGATGTTGAGTTTTCAATAGAACTCGTACCGGGTGCTTTGCCTATTTCAAAGACACCTTATTGAATGGCCCCAATTGAGTTGCAGGAATTGAAGAAGCAACTCCAAGAGAATCTTGATAAGGGATTCATACGCCCTAGTGCGTCACCTTGGGGAGCACCTATTCTATTTGTTAATAAGAAAGATGGATCAATGAAACTCTGCATTGATTATCGAGAACTTAACAAGATCACTATCAAGAAAAAATATCCTCTCCCACGCATTGATGACTTATTTGACCAACTACGCGGAGCTCAATACTTTTCCAAGATTGATCTTCGTTCAGGGTATCATCAATTAAGGGTCAAAAGGGAGGATATACCAAAGACGACTTTCCGTACAAGATATGGACACTATGAATTTATAGTGATGCCATTCGGTCTTACTAATGCCCCTACTATCTTCATGGATCTAATGAATAGAGTCTTTAGAGACTATCTTGATCAATTTTTGGTAGTCTTTATAGACGATATTCTTGTCTATTCAAAGAGCAAGGAAGAGCATGAAGATCACTTGAGAATTATATTGAGGACCCTGAGAAAGGAGAAGCTTTATGACAAATTTACCAAGTGTGAATTTTGGCTTCAAAAAGTTGCATTTTTGGGTCACATAATCTCAAAAGAGGGGATATCTATGGATCCAGCAAAAACAGAGGTTATCGAAAGATGGTCGAGACCAACAAAAGTAACTGAGATCCGAAGATTTCTTGGTTTGGCTGGATATTATCGACGTTTTGTAAAAGATTTTTCACGATTATCTAATCCACTCACCAAGTTGACTCGGAAATGAGTTATGTTTGTCTGGACAGAGGAATGTGAAGAGAATTTCATGGAGTTGAAAAGAAGGTTATCCAGTGCACCTGTGCTCACACTGCCGTGTAGTGGAGAAAGGTTTGTGATCTACAGTGATGCATCCAAGAAGGGATTGGGGTGTGTTCTTATGCAAAATGATATGGTGATAGCTTATGCCTCACGATAGTTGAAAATCCATGAGCAAAATTACCCAACACATGATTTGGAGTTGGCTGCGGTAATCTTTGCATTAAAGATTTGGAGGCATTACCTTTATGGTGAAAGGTGTGATATTTATACTGATCATAAAAGTTTAAAGTATATTTTCACACAAAAGGAGTTGAATATGCGTCAAAGAAGATGGTTGGAGCTGATTAAGGATTATGACTGCTCAATCCATTACCACCCTGGGAAAGCAAACAAGGTGGTAGATGCATTAAGTCGACAAGACCGTGCTAGTTTATCCATGATGAGGATCACAAAAGATCCAATATTTATGGATTTACAAAGGATGGATCTTGGAATTATAATGGAAGGGAAAAAATCTTATCTTTCTCAAATGAATGTTCAACCATCTATACATGTGAAGATTAAAGAGGCACAGAAAGAAGATGTCGAGTTACAAAAGAAGGTGAGAAATGTTCCTGAATTCAACCTTGATTGTGATGGGATAATAAAGTTCAGGAATCGGGTTTGTGTTCCTTCCATCCCCGAATTAATGAAGGAGCTGCTGGATGAGGCTCATAGTTCTTCATTCTCTATTCATCCTGGAAGCACGAAGACGTATAGGGACCTGAAAGAGTACTTCTGGTGGGATGGCATTAAAAGAGATGTTGCTGAATATGTCTCTCAATGCTTGGTTTGTCAACTTGTTAAAGCTGAGAGACAAAAGTCTAAGGGGATGTTACAACCATTACCCATACCCGAATGGAAATTGGAAAACATCACTATGGACTTTGTCACATGACTTCCTAAAACATCCAAAGGCAATAATGCTATCTGGGTCATAGTTGATCATCTTACAAAGTCTGCACACTTCATTCCTATTAGAGAGGATTTATCTCTAGATCAGCTTGCCAGGATATATGTAAAGGAAGTGGTAAGATTTCATGAAGTACCACTTTCTATTATATCTGATCGGGATCCGAGATTTACCTCGAAGTTCTGGGGAAGTCTTCAACATACTCTGGATACAGAGTTGAGTTTCAGCACTGCTTATCATCCCCAGACAGACGGTCAGTCTGAGAGAACAATTCAAACCCTAAAAGATATGTTGAGAGCTTGCTCTATGGATTTCATAGGAGGTTGGGATCAACACCTACCTTTGGTGGAATTTTCTTATAATAATATCTTTCACTCTAGTATTCAGATGGCTCCTTATGAAGCTCTCTATGGAAATAAATGTAGGACTCAAACTTGCTTGGATGAAGTTGGGGAAAGAAAGCTATTAGGACCTGATCTCGTTGATGAAATGGCAGAAAAGGTCAGATCTATTCAACAACACATAAGAGCAGCTCAGAGTCGACAGAAAAGTTATGCCGACAACTGAAGAAAAGACCTAGAGTTTGAAGTGGGTGATAAAGTGTTCTTACGAATATCTCCCTGGAATAGGGTTATGAGATTTGGAAAGAAGGGGAAGTTGAGCCATAGATATATCGGTCCTTTCGAAATACTAGATCGTGTTGGGAAGGTAGCTTACCGATTGGCGCTTCCACCGAATCTCTCTCAAGTTCACGATGTGTTCCATGTATCTCTCCTGAGAAAGTACATACCAGATCCTTCACATGTACTCAGCTCAGAAGTTGTACCGCTGGAGCAAGATCTTTCTTATGAAGAACAGCCGATAGAGATTCTGCATCGTAGCGAAAAAGTCCTACGAAACAAGACCACTCGATTGGTGAAAGTTTTATGGAGGAACCACCAACTTGAAGAAGCTACATGGGAGCTTGAGGATATGATGAGGGAGAAGTATCCTCATCTGTTTGTTACAAAGTGACGAATTTTGGGGGCGAAATTCTTTTTAAGGGGGGTAGAATGTAACAACCGAGACTTTTATGTTATATAAATCATCAAAGGAATCTTTTTCTACACAACACTTGCTTGTCTTGCTTTACACGCAATCACGCCCTTCCTCGATAGCTTGCGTCGTACGCAATACCGAGTTTCACTAAACAACAATATGCTATTAAAACTAGCCGTTATGAATAGTAATAACCACTTTTTGAAATTTTATAAATTTTATTTTTCAAAATGGACTTCATTTTTGGACTCAGAATATCGAAATTATCCTAGGGTGAAATTTTGGTATTTTTCTGAAAACTTTCAATTTTTGATGAATAGTGAAACTACTAAGTGGTAGGTTAAAAACTGAATTTTGCATAAAACATAATTTTACCGCTTCTGTGAATGGAATTTTAAAAATCCGACAGACACGGTTGATATCAGTAAGTAAAATGTGGTTCAATGAGATAAAAATAATTTTTTGGTGAATAGTAACTTTTTACTTTTTTTACCGCGGTTAATAGTAAATACGGTAACTAAGGGTAAATATGATATTAATATTACCCTAACACATGTCCTAATTCTATTGGACAAGTGTAATTCGACCAAAAACATACTTAGGAATAAAATATGACCATTTAGGCCCACTTGGATTAGATTAGGACATTTATTATTAATTTATTTAAATAAGGGTTAAAATAATTAAAATCAATGTTTAATAAGTAAATCATTTTTAATATGGGGTTATACATAAGATAAATTCGATTTTAAATATTCATTAGAAAGATAAAAGGATTTCCTACATGATTGTCTTTTATTTGTAATTTTTAGACATCAAATAATTTAATTTATTTATGGCACAAAGATGATGTAATAATTATCTTATTAATGAAATATTGACATAATTGATAATAAAAATACCAAAATAAATGTAATTTAAGACTTTTTATGAATTACACTAATTTTCTAGGTTACTATGATATATTAGTGTTGATTTAATCAACTTGGTTCGAACATATCATTCTGTTATGACTTTCACAAAAATCATATATCAAATAGTGTCAAAATATACACAAAATAGTTTTTAAATCAAATATTATATTATTAATTGTTATTTTATTCCTAAAAATCTAAGGTTCGGCCAAATGACTTAGATAAAGATATATATTAATAATAAACAATTTGGGGTTCGTTTGGTCATGTTATAGTAAGTTTATTAACCATATAGTGAAAGAAAACAAAAAGACATGGTAAAAGTTAAATTATTTAACTTAGAGTTAAATCTAATTGATAAGGTTAAAATAGTACCCTAAACTTGTCTAAATCTTATTGGTTGATAGGATTTCGACCCATCCCCACTTTAGCTTCAAAATAAGACCCTTTGGAACCATTATAAACCGATTTTGACTTTAATATAAAATAATATTTTGAGATATTCCTAAGGTGCCCCTCTCCTCCCTTATAAAAGGGCACCTCCTCCCCCTCCTCCTCACACCAATTTGATCACTCAAGCTAGGCCAACCCCTGACATTTTATCCTCTCCACTTCACTAGAATAATCCTAGAGGTTCTGGTCTTCTTCAAAGACCAATCTTAGTTCCCTAAGTGGAGGATTCAAAGAGGCGTTCCAAAGAAGAGGTAATATCCATTACCGATCTTTTCAATTTCTTTCTTCTTCAACTTCTTCTTCTTTAGTTGTTTCATGATAAAGTAATAACATCAGTATTACTTACATACTGATATGTTATTATAAATATGAAACAACTCTAATTCACCTTCTATCCATCCTACGAAAAAATGAAATCACCGCGCGTGCGTACGTACGGAATACCGTCTCCACGACGTGGTGTAATCTATTTTTCCACCATCACTTTACAAGGATGGGTATAATGGTGTAATGATTAACTATTTATTATTATTATAAAGTAATATTGATACTGAAATAATATATATATATATACTCTAATATAGTTCCACGATCATAGGAACGATATCATCACTCGTGCGTACGTACGGAATACCGTCTCCACGATGTGATGTGACTCGTTCTACATGATCATCATTACATAGTAATTATATAAATGAATTGAAGGAATAAATATGATATATGTTACACTAATACAATTCTGGATATAAGTTATCTATAACCTTAAAAGAAGAATAAGAATGTATTCGGAAAAACACGCATAAGAACAAAAGGCAATAAAGACCCGAGTAACAAGTAACAATGAAATATTACTAACAAGAAGCTAAGAATATGACCATATATGATATCATATAAATATGTATGATTCTGGAATAAGTCAATAACATTATTTAAACCATTATACAGGAGCTTCGGACACGTACAAAGCAAATCGGACCTATGGTAAGGGAAAATACCACAATCTCATTTTTATCCGAGATTGTTTATTCGTAAGTATTTACTGGGGTGTATTTTATCATACACATCCATGTTCCCTCAATATGTAATATTGTTTCCATCCACTTACAATAGTTTAAATCCAATTTTACCCTTAGGTGAGTTTTTAGTAAAGATTATGAAAGGAATCTTTTGTCTTTTTTCGTACGTGGTACTTTTTCACTTTTCCGACAAAAGTACGAAGAATGTTTTTTTTAACTTATACGGCATGAATGAATTTTTAAAACAGTGTTTCCAAGAAGCTTCATTTACAAGTTTTCATGTTTATTTGTAATCAACTTCTTTTATTTTAAAGATGTATGACATGTTATGAAAGGAAAAATGTTTTTGAAGAAGAAAGGATATTTTCCTCAAGAATGGAGTTCAAATGTTTTATAAAAATTATTTTCCATCTAAGATAATATAGGGTTCTGTTTTTATCCCTATTGTTACATTTATTTGATTATGTTGTGAGGGAATTATTTTTATTAAGTCATTTACCTTATATGGTTTGTTTTATGATGTCATGATGTTTCAAGAATCCCATTTTTTTTACATGTGTTATGCGATGATGTATGATTTATGATTATGTGGCACACATAAGAAAGGATTCATTATAAGATGGGTGGGACCTATATCTCCCTCCAATGCATTGGGTAAAGATTTTATATCTCATGAGATAGACATGGCTGGAACGGTAGGTTATACCGGTTCAGTGAAACAGGACTGGAACGAGGGTGACTCGGTTCAGAAAGGGACTTTGTCCACTAAGATAGTCTTGGAAATGAGTCATGACTAGCAAGAAATGATTTTACATGATTATGTGTGCATGCCACAAAGTTTCAAGTTTTATGTTATGATTATGGGGATCTCATTTTCACTTCTATGATTTATTCCATGTTAAGATATTATGATCTCTTTTGCAGGTTTTGATTTTCAAAAAGATATGATATGATTTTTATCTCCTTTATTTTCCTTTACTGAGCATTTGAGCTCACCCTTTTATGTTTTCTTTTCCCCAGGTCAGGAAGATGGACATTAAGTAGAATATGCTAAAAGGGACCCTAGATATGATGAAATAAATGGGAGACACTGTAGAAGATTTATGAACCAGTTGTTTGTGTTTCCCAGTTTCTAAAGACACTATACCTATACGGTCCTTTGTGGTTTTGTCATATGTTGTAATAAGTGTTCTTCAATTTTGAAGTATTAACAATGTATGTAAAGTATGGGTCGTTATACCTATTTTCATTTGGGTAATACATATGTTTTTTTTTCAAATTTTTTTTCATTTTCATAAAACCTTTATTTCTTTAATAGTTTTTAAGTATTTATTAAATTATTATCATAATAAGTTTTTCATACTCAAAATTATTTATACAGATTTCAAAGCTATAATTAAAAACATGATTCTACGACATAGAAAATATTATAAAATTTTCCAAATTCCTATTTTTTTTAAAAAAAATTGATTCAAAAAGATTCATAATCATTTATTATTTCAATTTTTTCATTATATTTTATAATAATAATTTTTTTTAAAAGGTACAATTTTATTATTTTTATTAATAAATTAGTTTTTGTACAGGTAATCATGTATTTAGTATTATTCAAAACTATAGTAATTTTTTACTTTACAAAATCCAAGAATAACAGGTTAATCATACCGATGGATATTTCCCCTATGAAAGGTAATATTCTATTATTTTATGTATTTACCATATCTCATTTTATTAAGTATTTAATTTATTTCTATTCAATTATTTTTATAATTTTTTAAATTTTTTTAAAAACCATTCTAATCAGATTCAATATCAATTCGATAAAACATTAAAAACATCAATAGTTCAAAAAATTCTTGTAGAACTTTCTTCGATGTAATTCTGACCTTTAGATCACTGAATTATTCATCTCAATCATTGGTTTGGATATATAAGATGAACCATCTCACCTGGTGCCTATATAATGGAGTGAGAACCCACACCCTACATTGATTGTTCATGATTTCTAATCCTTATTTCCTATGCCCCTCATGGATCCAATTATATAAAATATACTTTTTGTCCGAACATTATATTCTATTTTAGTTCCAATGGACGGTATATAAGACTTCAATAAATGGTTCATATTCCAGGATATGTTAGTAAAAATACATTTCTATGAAAAATATAAATCTACTTTGAGGAATATTATTGATTTTCAAGGTTGGGAATCAATATGCTTGAAAAAACTGAATAAGGACTTTGAATTATATAACATGAATATAGATCATGAGATTTATTTATCCCTTATGTTTTTAATAGAATATGGTATATAATAATTTTCTATTTATATGTATATAAATCACAGTAAATTTTCTTATAAGAAACCACAGAGTATGGTAGGAATATTAGTGTAAGGAGAGGCTTATTGTCCTTAACATAAGCTACCAGATAGTCCTGGTAATATTGATAAGACAAAAGCCGAAGATTCATTGTTTACTTATTACAAGATGTTTATGAATGTTTCAAATCCCATATAGGATAACCATGTAGTATCTTTGTGGATACAATGATTCCTAATATCGAGAAAAGGTGACTAAGATACATTAAATGCGTCAACTATTTTTTTGGATTTCATGGTGAATATTAGAAATATAGGATTGGTAAAATTTATCTTTATCACCATGGAGAACAAAAAGATAGGTTCAATCATGTCAACAATCATAATGTTTCTAGATTTAGCCCAAATAGCCTGAAGGCCTTCTTTATTTATTTATGTTTGATACCCCCATTTCAAGGGATGAGGGGGAACCCTTACAAGGCGCATTGGCTAAGAGATTACATGGACCATAGGCCTATGAATCATTACTTGACCTGAAGGTCTTAAGAAATTCAAAGAGACAATATCTACAAGGAACTTCCCTTCCCCAAAATTTGCATCATGATGGTGTATATTTTATTAGTGATGATATGATGAATAGAATGATGATTTTTTTGAAAAAAAGTCTATGAGTTATTTAGAGAAATTTGGTGGTACTCCATCAGAATAAAAGACATCACGGAAGCCAAAAAAATTTTATAATAATGAGAAATGGAAATTAGAGGCTTCTCCACCAAATAAAAGGATGAAATTAAAAAATTTACCAAAAGATGTTTTTTTATTGGATGAAAAAGAATGATGAGAAGAGTCTTGTGGATCTATAAATCAGAATCGATCTTATAGAGGCTAAATATTTGAGAATTCGTGTTGCTGATATGTTTTAATGAGAATAAGAGAAAATAAATAATGTCGATAAAAGCTCAACATTGTGAATTTTTTTGGAAATGAGTTGAGAGAGCTTTTGGGAATGTAGTTCTAGCTACTTCTCATATTGATCAAATAATATAAAAATAAAGGTTAACATTAAAATAAAATTTTGTGGTTCAGGATGATATTTCATCAATCATAGAAAAAGGAATAATGGAAATTTGTTAAATATGAATCGGTCCTTGTATTCCCCGAAAAATTATCGAAACTAGAACCATTGGGTAAGGGATTTATTATAACAACCCAGAAAATTCCTGCTGATCTTGAAAAAGAAATTGATTAAGAGGTTCATGGTGAATAAAAATATGGAAAATAAAAAGGATATGAAGAAGAATAAGAAGGATAATATTAATATGTTGAAGAATAGATCGAAGAAGAGATAGAAGAAGATGGGGAGGAACATGATGAAGATGAATATATGGAAGGAAATGATAGCGACGAAACTCATTATATAAGAATTCTGTGGATTTATTATCATCATACTCATCTGAATTACCTTACATGGATGATAAGGATAGTAAATCTGGTTGTTTTGAATAAGAAGCATCATCTTTAGAAGAATTAAAATCATCATCCAAGAAAGAAAAACATTATCAGAACTCAAAAAATGAAGGGTAGTTAGAAATTCAATACTGATGATGTTGATATAATGTAAATTTATGATGATAATATACTTTAAATAAAAACTGAGAATGCAGTCCAAAAGAAAGATATAAATAAAGGGAATGAAATGTAAGTTGGTACAAGTAAAATAAAACATCATGATTTTCAGAAAGAGTAGTTAGATTTATTAGGAACCATTTATTTAGAAGGATTCGACCATATTATTCATTCTCTGAAAAGGATAGAATGAAATATTACATAGTTTCCTAAACTAGAGTCTCAGTGAAAACTAATTACATAAATACTTCATAAAAAATCATAATTGATAATTATTTTTATGGAAAAGGTGACCTGGAATGAAGCATATATGTTACATCCCAGTTCCGGGTGCCACTTAATGGGTGCCCCAAACCTGGTTCTCCATGTGACCTCATGCGCATTACCATAAATACTAGAGGCTATAGACCTGTAGCGAGGGACCATTTCTGATAGTGGGGAAACTATGCCCTCATTTTTCAAAGTGCAGCACAGTGGAATATAAGATAAACATACAACAACAGCGGAAAAAACAACAGTATATATATAAGTGTAGTGGATAACTGATAAAACAAGAGAAACGAACATGCATGTATATATGAAAATGCATCATGTCACTATTCTATAAAATAGTTTGAACATGTTATATGATCAATACATTACAACTGATGTACAGGTATAGAAAAGAAAAATAGAACAGCCCGTAGAATCACGAGCCAATGCTCGGTCTCCTGCTGTCCTACACCCCAGTAGCAATCAAGAACCTGTGTAAGGGATCTTTAACTTATCTATACCTACAGAAAATTAATCTGTTTGGATTGAAAATCATGACCAAAACAGGGGGTGAGAAATGATACCCAGTAGGCACCCACCAAAGGCCTGTGCCCAACTATGTAAAACTATGCAACATCAGTGTGCCATAGTAGAATGCTATAAACTATGAAGTACTCAAAAGTAACTAACATAACTGTATATTGACATTTAATTATTCTTCTAATACATTTAATATAAGAAAACACCACAGTGCGTTTCGATGTAAACAGTCTGTGTCCTCAGACAAGCTAAATCTTACCCTCAGGTAATCAGAATCCAACACGTAGGTATTGCCCTCAGGCGTAACAGAAATTGCCCTCAGGATTACGGAGTGTTGCCCTCAGGCACCGAAGTCAAGCCCTTAGGCACGAAAGGTTTACCTCTGGAGAAATAGAGCATTGCCCGTAGGCTAATACAGTCATTCCCTCAGGACATAGTAGAACACCTCCCTCAGGCATAAGTAACCGGGCCATGCCCAACATGTAAATAAACATTCAAATTTAATTCCTCTCAAGGAAAATGTAATGCATAACGTAAACATGGAATACCCTCGGGCATCCTGGCCAAATGCTAAACAGAGGAACGCACCCCCGGGGTGGTCCTGGATCCAAGCAGTAATCCTAAACAGAATTTTAATATCAATTTAATTACCTATAAAAATCTAGGTATTAAAATACCCACGACCTCAGCCACATGACACCCAAAATATGGGTTCATATCTCAAAAGATCACAAAAACTCACGACAGTTGGAAAATAAAAACCAAGCCACCTATCTTAAACACGATGAATGAAATACATGAACGACGCCTTCTGAAATGTCCTAGAATGCCGTAGATCTGAGGTGAAAGAATTCACGCTTAAACAAAAATAACTCCCATTAGGGGAAGAATTGTCAAGAAAGAATAAAGAAGATGGAAGGTATTACCCGCACGGTTCAAACGAGATCATCCGAGCCGGAAACGGATTCCCGACGTGCGCTCAGCGGATCTCCGAAGGTTCGTCCGTCCTCTCCTGAGGTCCCATCCAGTTCTAAGACTTCCCTGTGAACATGGGAGGCGACTTCCCATTTTAAGAGAAAAAAACAATGTACACGGCATGTACTTCCTAGTACACAACGTATACTTCCCAATTTTAAACTGTTCCTCTGGTGGCTTCCTGCCAGTGTGGCACTGTTCACCTACCAACATGACTACACGATGTGTCTGCATGAGCACACATGGTGTTTTGTCACACAGATGGCCACTACCATACTATCCGCCTACCGACTGACTACACGGTGTGTAAAGGACCACTACACGGTGTGTTGTCGGTTCCTACACCCTTCATCGCAGACATGGAAACATGCCCTGTGTACTCATACCACATGGCCAGAAGTACATGGCGTATGGAAAAGTACATGGCGTATACTTCCAAAATTTGGGATTTTTCCACATTTTACTTATTTTCTCAAAAACACTTAAGGAAAATAGAAAGGAAGAAACTCATACCTCATGAATAAGAACTGGGTTCTTACAAACTTCCCCCCTTATAGAAATTCATCCCCGAATTGCCCATTTGTCGGAGCTCGGAAAAGAGGTGGTGTCTTTGGGATTATCCCTTGACCAAGCCCAATCCGAGCTACATTATGTCAAGCTTGAACATGACCGTCTACGGGAAAAGTTGAAGTTGTTTGAAATTACCACTTGAGCGATGTTATCTGAGCCACCCCAAGAGTCTATCACCATCGCACACCTTACCCTTAGGTCGTATGCAGCTGTTTTAAGGGGTTATGTAATAAATAAGTAGTACTATGTTCATGTACATTATTTTTGTATATAATAATGAATATAATTTCTAGTCAAGTTTGATACATTGTAAATAGTTTTTAAAGTACAAATGGTGTTTTTAGTTATTATTTAATTAAGAAGATTATTTTATTAAATTTAGGGATTTTTGAATTAAATAATATTTTAATAAAATAAGAATAATATTATTAAATTGATTTTTATTAAATATAAATGATATTATAATTTTATAAATACAATTAAAAATTTTATTAAGGTTTGAAAGCCATTTCTTTCAAAACCCGTGAATTTTCGATAAATGATGATTTTTATTTTAAAAGTAAAAATTAACATATTTAGAAATTTTTTTAGATAAAATAAATGTCATTTCTGGAATAAGGACATCGAAATAATCCAACGGTGAATTTTTCATAATTTTTTGAGACAGTCGAATTTTTGGGTAAAAATTAAATACCGTTTAAATATATAACGTGTTTTATGACCTCATAATGACCCAATGGTGATGTTAGAAAATACTATAATCTTTATGTTCGGCCAATATATGTTTTACCATTAAAATGAAGTGATTTTGGGTTTGTTTGACTTGATTTTCAAAGCATTAATGAACCCCTCAAGACATATTCAACACTTTGCCTTTTTAAATTAATTTCCATGGGAGTGTGACTCACATCCACATAAGCTACCTTATTATTTTAAAAAGTTCAGAACTTGGCCTTGTAAAATATTGTTTTCCTATTTCGTTTTGCAGAAACCATGGGCAAAAAACCATGTGACTGTTTGTGGTTTGGATTAGTTTAATATAAGTGGTCCCAAACCTAAATAATAAAGAATTCTATCACCTTTCCTATATAAACTCACCCAAGATCCCACTTAATCCCCACTAAAATCCTTTTTAGTTCATCCAACCTCTGCCCTACTATCTCTATAATCCTCCCAAGGTGCCCCAAGCTCCCAATAAGCCTCTCACAAGCCTCTCTCAAGCCTTTGGAAGCACACTTCCAAGTAAGGGTTTTTCCTTCCTTTCTCATTTTTGTCAATTTTCATTAAGTTGTATTGCCCTTTTAATTTCAATTATGAATGTTGGGGTATTGTTTCAAACCTCCCCCATAATGACCTCTTATTTTTTGAATGATGTGAGACCCCTTTTTCTCTCATTAAATTCCTCCCATGTACACCCGTTACTATGCCGAAATTCCGAAAAGAACTTCTCTCTCTTATTTTACATTCAAGCAAAACATTTGAATCATGAATCTAAATTCCATTACAATTGTTTGGAAATGTATCTATATGACCCCCTTACATTCCATTTCATTTAAATATGATGAGACACCCTTTCTCTCTCATCAAACCAATTATATGAATTCTTATGTCACGCCGTTACGCTGCCGAAATCGCACTGATTTTCTAAGACAATGCCATTGTGTAGTATATACCATGCCCATTTCTCCTTCATGGGTATTCAAGTTTATGAACATTTAATTATTGTTTATACTGTTTCATGTATGAATTCCACATTTCTTTATCATGGAATAAATGATTATGTTTTATGAATCCATGTTTTATGATCAATGTGGAACACTTATGCATGAAATGAAATTTTTAAGAAGGGTGCGCCCTTAAAGCGCTCCAATGCATTGGGTAAAGTATAGTATCATGACAGGTCATGTGAAATGAGTGTTGACTCATGCTAATTCAAGAGCAATGAGGGTTTACTCGTGCTTCATGTGCAATGAGGGTTTACTCATGCTTTATGTGCAATGATCCTTGGCTCATGCTAAATCCAGGTTAAGTGTTGTTGCCACATTTCCATGTTATGATTATCATGATTTATCGTGCCTTTATGTTCATGTTTCTCTTATGATCTATTGACATACCTATTTCCTAACATGTATTTTAATCCTCATTTTATTCCATGTGTACTCCCTTACTGGGCTTTATATCTCACCCTTTACTTATGCATGTCCTCAGGTTATCCCATGCAATGCTAAGTACGAGGAAATGTTGGTCATGTAAAGGAAGTTTTCAATAAAGATGTTGTATTTCATGTTTTAAGTTTTTATGTAATGATCCTAATCCCCAAATACTATAAACCTCTCAATCATCATTGTTGTATCAAGTGATGTTTTATGTAATAAATCATGTTTAAGTGGTAATAAAAAGCAGGGTTGTCATAGTCGGTATCAGAGGATAGGTTTAGTTATTTTTGGGATTAGGAAACCCCAGTAATGCCTTAGATACAAGACTATGTATAATAATAACATCCCTAAGATTTGGTAAATACTAATTAAGTGGTTTATCAATAAAATAAAACCATGTCTGGATACGAGCAGGTAGAGGCGGCTCTGGCACATATGTATCCTAGGGGTAAATCCCGAATACACCGCTTTGAGATAGACTCGAATGGGAACTGGTGCATGACAACAGGCCTTACTGCACTCTTGGATACGACACTCCCGGGGGATATGTTTTGATAAATTCACAATCTTGGTATGAACCCTTATTAATGGAAAAATTCCCCTAAGAATATATGTTAGAAAGTAGATCATGAAAAGCATAGATTGAATCCTATAGACTCATGAGTTAAAGAAATTAAATCTTATTTATAAGTCATCAACTTTTGTCTTTGGATTACCCTTTGTCTATTCCTCTAGCTTTTCTTTTATTCCAGCCAATGGCCGGTAATAGAAGGACTCGGGCTAACAACCGTTGTGAAGATTAGTGTGATGAATGTACTAATGAGATGCCCATTCCAATGGGAGTAGGAATCGTGAACTTTGTCACGCTTCTCTATCAGCTAACTCGTGTTTTGAATAGAAACATGGTTCAAGAGGAAAGTTCAACCACCACCCCCCAAGAAAGAACAAGTCGCTATCGAGAGCTTCAAGAGACAAAGGCCTCCTACTTTTAGTGGATCATCTGATCCCACGATTGCTGAACAATGGATCAACTCCATTGAAATGATTTTCTTCATCATCCAATGATCCAAACAAGAAAAGGTTCCCCTAGAATCATATAGTATGGAGGGTGAAGCTGATCAATGGTGGACAATGATAAAAAATACGAAGCCTGAGGAAGAGATCGAGGCTTTGGAATGGAAGGAATTCCGGAAGATGTTTTTCGATAAATATTTTCTGCGTACCCTCCGTCTTATGATGGAAAGGGACTTCCTTTACCTCAATCAAAAAGATGAAGAATCTGTGGGAATGTATGAGGAAAGCTTCAAAAGACTTGCACGATACGCTTCTGGCTTTGTCGTTACCCCCGAATTCAAGGTTGACCACTTCTTTGGTGGGGTGAAGCCTAGCTTGCAGAAAGCATTAGCGATCCGTGGCTTTGACAACTATGAGGAAATTGTCTGATGTGCCCTCATGGTCGGAATGGAGATCGGATAATCACATAGGTATCATGGGGAAAAGAAGCGTAAGGTGGACTTCAATGTTGGTGGTCCGATGGATAAATCCAACGGCGCAAAGAAGTTCTAGCACCCCACTTTCCAAAAGTGTGGAAATAAGCACCCTGGAAATTACCTTAAGGGGACAAGAAAATGCATCAGGTGTGGAAGAGAAGGGTACCTAGCTATTTACTGTCGGAAAGAAGGACCCACGGCAGCGACAAAGGAGAGGAACGCTCTGTTTGAACCTCAACGTGTTGTTCAATGCTATAAATGCAATTAACCGGGTCATTTTTCAAATCAGTTCCCTAATCCAAGGGTTATCGGAGGCATCTAACAACCTCCAAGATAGCAAGGAAGAGATTTTGCCATCACTTCTGATGAAGTAAACCCCGATAATGAAGTGGTGACAGGTATTCTAGTTATTAATTCAATAATAGCGAACGAACATTTTGTTTCAGGTTCTAGGAATTCTTTTATATCTCTAATGTTTAGTAGAACAATCCCAGCACCACCAAAAATCATGGAAGTAAAGATGTCGGTGAGTACGGAAAATGGGGAAATCATTGCATACCTTGAATATAAGTCCTCCCCTATTATAATTTGTGGATTGAATATCCCAGAGAACCTCATCATACATCCTTTGGTGGAATTTCATGCAATTCTTGGCATGGATTGGCTTTCCTTATATAGAGCCAACATAAAATGTCAGGAGAGGGAAATCACACTCTATATGGAGAATCAACCCCCGATTATTTACAAGTGTCAGGAGGAAGATGAATCTCCTTTAGATCCATCATCTCAAGCATGGATATTACTGCCAAATGAACACGCATATCTGGCTCAGATGATTGAGTCCAAGTAAGAAACCGTCCTTGATGAAATGCCTATTGTGAGGGAATTCACTGAAGTGTTTCCCGAGGAACTTCCTGGTCTTCCTCCAAGAAGAGAAGTTGATTTCTCAATCGAACATATACCTGGGGCACTACCAATATCCAAGACTCCATATAGAATGGCTGTTGTTGAGCTTGAAGAGATGAATAAAAAAATAAAGGAGAATCTGGATTAAGGTTTTATACGCCCAAGTGATTTACCATTGGGTGCACGAGTCCTCTTCGTCAAGAAGAAGGATAGGTCAATGCGGCTTGCATCAATTATCGTGAACTTAACAAAATCATGATAAAGAAAAAGTATCCACTCCCACGAATTGATGACTTGTTCGATCAGTTGCGTGGAGCACAACACTTCTCCAAGGTGGACTTGCGGTCGGGATATTATCAAGTTCGGGTGAAGAAGGAAGATATCCCCAAGACAGAATTTCATACAAGGTACGGGCACTATGAATTCATATTAATGCCTTTAGGACTCACCAATGCTATAGCAATATTCATGGACTTGATGAATAGAGTCTTTAGAGATTACCTTGAAAAATTTGTGGTAGTCTTTATAGATGATAATCTAATATACTCCAAAATCAAGGAGGACCATGAGGAGAATTTAAGAACTGTACTAGAGACTTTGCGCAAGGAGAAGCTCTATGTAAAGTATAGAAAGTGTGAGTTCTGGTTGAAGGAGCTCTCATTCTTGGGCCATATCATCATAAGCAATGGGATATCTGTGGATCCCTTTAAAACATATGCAATTGAGGGATGGCCGAGGCCAACATCAGTAACGGATATCCGTAGCTTCTTGGGGTCACCTTGATATTATCTATGATTTTTGAGAAATTTATCACGATTGTCCAACCCTCTTACCAAGCTAACTCAAAATGGAGTAAAGTTTTCTTGGAGTGATGAATGCGAAGAACGCTTCAAGGAGTTTAAAAGGAGGCTTATCACTGCACCCGTGCTCACTTTACCCACAAGTGGGGAGCTTTTTGTGGTATTCAGTGATGCTTTGAAAATGGGATTAGGCTATGTGCTGATGCAGAATGATAAAGTGATATCCTATGCCTCATGGAAGTTGAAAATCCATGAGTGAAACTATCCAACGCATGATCTGGAGTTGGCGGCTGTGATCATTGCCTTGAAAATTTGGCGGCAATATCTCTATGGAGAGAAATTTGAGATATATACTGACCACAAGAGTCTTAAATATATATTCACAAAGAAAGAGCGTAATATTCTCCAGAAAATATGGATAGATCTCATCATGGATTATGACTATTCAATACATTACCACCCTGGGAAAATGAAAAAGGTGGCGGATGCCCTAAGTAGAAATGATCCAACGATTCTATCAATGATGAGAATTGAGAAGGATACAATCTTCTTAGACTTGATGAAGATGGATGTGGGAATCATAAATAAGGGAACATCATCAATCCTTTCAATAATGATTGCTCAACCATCTCTTTTGGAAAGGTTAAAGGATGCTCAAAAGGATGATGTGGGAATTCAAGAAATAGTGGAAGCTATCAAAAAGGGGAAATCCTCAGAGTTTAATGTTAAAGAAGAAGGAATTGTGCGGTTTGGGAAAATACTATGTGTTCCGTCAAGTCCGGAGCTGAAGAAGGAACTTTTAGATGATGCACATAGTTCAAATTTCTCTATTCACCCAGGGAGCACAAAGATTTATCAAGATCTCCGAGACAACTTTTGGTGGGATAATATGAAGAAGGAGATCACCGAATATACATCAAAGTGCCTTGTGTGTCAGCAAGTGAAGGCAGGGAGGCAGAAGTCTAAGGGGATGATGCAACCATTTCCCATACTAGAATGGAAATGGGAGAAAATCACCATGGACTTTGTCACCGAACATCCAAGGACATCCAAAGGCAACAATTAAATCTGGGTTGTTGTGGATCATCTTACAAAGACTCCACACTTCATTGCTATTCGATAGGATTTCTCATTGGATCAACTGGCACAGGTATATATTAGAGAAGTGGTAAGGTTTCATGGAGTACCTCTATCTATTATGTTTGACTGAGATCCAAGATTCACATCAAATTTTTGGAAGAGTCTTCAACAGGCTCTGAATACTGAACTGAACTTTATTACGGCCTATCATTCTCAAACTGATGGCCAATCCGAGCAGACTATCTAAAAACTTGAGAATATTTTGAGAGCATGCTCAATGGACTTTAAAGGAGGATGGGATCAACATCTTCCACTATTTGAGTTCTCTTATAATAATAGTTTCCACTCGAGCATCCAAATGGTACCATATGAAGACTTGTACCGGAAAAGGTTCATAACACCGACATGTTGGGATATGGTCGGTGAACGTAAGCTGCTTGGACTAGAAATGGTCGAAGAAATGTAGAGTAAGTGAAAACCATTCAGCAGCATATCAAGGAATCCCAGAGTCGACAGAAGAGTTATGAAGATAATCATCGACGAGACCTTGAATTTAAAGTTGGAGACATTGTGTTTTTACTCATATCTCCGTGGAAGAAGGTCATGAGGTTTGGAATGAATGGGAAGTTAAGTCCAAGGTACATTGGCCCCTTCGAGATTATTGATCGTGTTGGGGCTGTGGCCTATCGACTAGCACTTCCACCTACTATGGACAATGTGCATGATGTCTTTCATGTATCCCTCTTAAGGAAGTACATACCGAACCCTTCACATGTACTCTCTTCCGAGGTGGTACAATTGGAAGAAGATATTTCTTATGAGGAGCAACCAGTGAATATCTTAGATCGTAGAAAAAAAGTTCTACGAAATAAGATAATGCCCTTCGTCAAGGTGTTGTGGAGAAACCACAAGTTTGAAGAAGAAACTTGGGAGTCGGAGGATATGTTGAATCTAAGTTACCCAAATTTTTTTTAGTGTGGGAAAAGGAAACTTTCGAGGGTGAAATTTCTTAAGGGGGGAATATTGTAACGAACCAAAGTTTCATTAATGGAAAATCCCTCTTGATCCAGTTAATTGTATCTTTATGAAAAAAAATTTTATAAGATGCCAAATTATTTGGTTTTATGTTAAGAATTTTGATCGTTGTTAATATAACCATTGAACAGTAATCACATGATTAGTGTAAATATAAGGCTTTAACGAACCCAATTTTTTACTCAGACAAAGGAAGCGATGGCCACATCCAGTAGAATTGCCCCATAAGAAGCCCATTTGTCGGAGCTCGGTATAGTGGTGGCATCTTTGGGCTTTCCCTTGACCAAGCCCAATCTGAGCTTCATTATGTCAAGCTCGAACGTGACCGTCTACAGGAAAAGTGGAAGTTTATTGAAATTACCACTCGAGCGATGTTATCCGAGCCACCCCAAGAGTCTGTCACCATCGCACACCTTAACCTTAGGTCTTATGTGGCTGTTTTAAGGGGTTATGTAACAAATAAGTAGTACTATGTTCATGTAAAATATTTTTTTATATAATAATGAATATAATTTCTTGTCATTTTTGATACATTGTAAATAGTTTTTAAAGTACAAATGGTGTTTTTAGTTTTTATTTAATTAAGAAATCTATTTTATTAAATTAACAGATTTTTGAATTAAATAATATTTTAATAAAATAATAATATTCTTATTAAATTAATTTTTATTAAATATAAATGATATTGTAATTTTATGAATGCAATTAAAAATTTTATTAAGGTTTGAAAGCAATTTCTGTCAAAACCTGTGAATTTTCGATAAATGTTGGATTTTATTTTAAAATTAAAAATTAACATCTTTATAATTTATTTAGATAAAATAAATTTCATTTCTGGAATCAGGACGTCGAAATTATTCAACGGTGAATTTTTCATAATTTTCTGAGACAATCAAATTTTTGGATAAAAATTAAATATCGTTTAAATATATAATGTGTTTTATGACATCATAATGATCCAATAGTGATGTAATAAAATACTATAATCTTTATGTTCGGACAATATATGTTTTACCATTAAAATAAAGTGATTTTGGGTTTGTTTGACTTACTTTTCAATGCATTAATGAACCCCTCAAGACATATTCAACACTTTGACTTTTTAAATTAATTTCCATGGGAGTGTGACTCACCTCAACATAAGCAACATTTTTATTTTAATAAGTTCAGACCTTGACCTTGTAAAATATTTTTTTCTCTTTCCTTTTCTATAATCCATGGGAAGAAACCATGGGATGGTTTGTTGTTTGGATTAGTTTAATATAAGGGGTCCCAAACCTAAATAATAAAGAATTCTCTCACCTTTCCGATATAAACCCACCCAAGATCCCACTTCCTCCTCACTAAAATCGTGTTGAGTTCATCCAACCTCTTCCCTACTCTCTCTAGAATCCTCCCTAGGTGCCCCAAGCTCCCAAGAAGCCTCTCACAAGCCTCTCTCTAGCATTTGGAAGCACACATCCAAGTAAGGGTTTTTCCTTCCTTTCTCATTTTTGTCAATTTTATTTAAGTTGTATTGCACTTTTAATTTAAATTATGAATTTTGAGGTATGTCTTCTCACATCCCCCATACTGCCCTCTTATTGTTTGAATGATGGGATACCCCTTTACCTATCATTAAATGCCTCCCGTGTACACCCGTTACTATGCCGAAATTCTGAAAGAAACTTCTCTCTCTTCTTTTACATTCAAGCAATACTTTTGTATCATGAATCTAAATTCCATTACAATTGTTTGGACATGTATCTATAAGACCCCCTTACTGTCCATTTCATGTTAATATGATGAGACACCTTTTCTCTCTCATCAATCCATTTTTATGAATTCTTATGTCACGTCGTTACGATGTTGAAATCGCACTGATTTTATAAGACAATGCCATTGTGTAGTGAATACCATGCCCATTTCTCCATAAAGGGTATTCAACTTTATGCACATTTACTTATTGTTTATAATTTATCATGTCTTAATTCAACATTTCTCTATTGTGGAATAAATTATTTTGTTTTATGAATCCATGTTTTATGATCCATGTGGAACACTTATGCATGAAATGAAATGTTTAAGAAGGGTGCGCCCTTATAGCGATCCAATGCATTGGGTAAAGTATAGTATCATGATATGTCATGTGAAATGAGTTTTTACTCATACTAATTCAAGTGAAATGAGGGATTACTTGTGCTTCATGTGCAATGAGGGTTTACTCATGCTTTATGTGAAATGAGCCTTGGCTCATACTAAATCCATGTTAAGTGTTGTTGCCACATTTCCATGTTATGATTATCATGATTTATCATGCCTTTATGTTCATGTTACTCTTATTCTCTATTGACATACCTATTTCCTAACATGTATTTTACTCCTCATGTTATTCCATGTGTACATTCTTACTGGGCTTTATAGCTCACCCTTTTCTTATGCATGTCCTCAGGTTATCCCATGCAATGCTAAGTACGAGGGAATGTTGGTCATGTAAAGGATGTTTTCAATAAAGATGTTGTATTTCATGTTTTTGGTTTTTATGTAATGATCCTAATCCCCAAAGACACTAAACCTATCAATCTTCATTGTTGTATCAAGTGAAGTTTTATGTAATAAAGAATGTTTAAGTTGTAATAAAAAGCAGGGTTGTCATACCTGGGGCTGTGACAGAGGAGAGGAATGCTCTGTTTGAACCTCAATGCATTGTTAAATGCTACAAACTCAAAGAACTGGATCATTTTTCAAATCAGTTCCCTAATCCAAGGGTTTTCGTAGTCGACCAACAACCTCCAAGGCATCAATGAAGATATTTTTCCATCACATATGCTGAAGTGAACCCCGATAACGAAGTGGTGATAGGTACACTTTTTATTCATTCAATAATAGCAAACATACTTTTTTATTCAGGTTCTACTCATTCTTTTATATCTCAAAAGTTTAGTAGAACAATCCCAGCACAACCACAAATAATCGATGTAATGATGTTGGTGATTATGGAAAATGGGGCAATCATTTCATCTCATGAATATAAGTCCTCCCCTGTTATAGGCTATGGATTGAATTTCCCTGCGAACCTTTTCATATTCCCTCTGGTGGAATTTGATGCAATTCTTTGCTTGGATTGGCTTTCCTTATATAGAGCCAACATAAATTTTCAGGAGAGGGAAATCACACTCTATATGGAGAATCGACCCTCGATTCATTACAACTGTTAGGAGGAAGATAAATTTCCTTTAGCTCCATCATCTCAAGCATGGATATTTCTGCCCTATGATCACGCATATTTGGCTCAAATGATTGAGTCCAAAGAAGAAACCATCCTTTAAGAAATGCCTATTATGAGGGAATTCGCGGAAGTGTTTCCCGAGGAACTGCCTGGTCTTCCTCCTAGAAAAGATGATGAGTTCTTAATTGAACATAAACCTGGGGCGCTACCAATATCCAAGAATCCATATAGAATGGCTGTTGTTGAGTTTGAAGAGCTAAAGAATCAACTACAGGAGAATCTGGATAAAGGGTTTATATGCCCAAGTGCTTCACCATGGGGTGCAACAGTCCTCTTTTTCAAGAAGAAGGATGGGTCAATGTGGATTTGCATCGATTATCATGAACTTAATAAAATCATGAAAAAGAGCAATTATCCTCTCCCAAGAATTAATGACATGTTCGATCAGCTGCATGGTGCACAATTATTCTCCAAGGTACACTTGTGGTTGGGATATTATCAGGCAAGGGTGAAGAAGGAAGATATCCCCAAGACTGCTTTTCGAACAAGATATGGGCACTATGAATTCATAGTAATGCCTTTCGGACTCACTAATGCTCCAGAAATCGTCATGTACATGATGAATAGAGTCATTAGATATTACCTTGAAAAATTGGTGGTAGTATTTATAGATGATATTCTAATATACTCCAAAACCAAGGAGGATTATGAGGAGCATTTAAAATATGTACTAGAGAGTTTGCGCAAGGAGAAGATCTATGAAAAGTACATAAAGTGTGAGTTCTGGTTGAAGGAGGTCTCATTCTCGGGCCATATCATCACAAGTAATGGAATATCTGTGGACCCCTCCAAAACAGATTCAATTGAGGGATGGACAAGGCCAACACCGATAACGAATATCAGTCGCTTCTTGGGGTTAGCTAGATATTATCGACAATTTGTGAGAAATTTATCACGATTGTCCAAGCCTCTTACCAAGCTAACTATAAAGGGAGTAAAGATTTCTTGGAGTGATGAATGCGAAGAAAGCTTCATGGAGTTGAAAAGGAGGCTTATAACTGAGCACGTGCTCACATTACCCACAAGTGGGGAATTTTTTTTGTTTTCAGTGATGCTTCATAGAAGGGCTTAGGCTGTGTGCTGATGCAGAATGATAAAGTTATATCCTATTCCTCAAGGCAGTTGAAAATCCAAGAGAAAAATCTATCCAACACATGGTCTAGAGTTTGGGCGGTGATCTTTTCCTTGAAAATCTGGTGGCATTATCTCTATGGAGAGAAATGTGAAATATATACTGACCATGAGAGTCTTAAATATATATTCACACAGAAAGAGCATAATATGCACCAGAGAAGATGGATAGAGCTCATCAAGGATTATGACCGTTCAATAAATTACCACCCTGGGAAAGTAAACAAGGTGGCAGATTACCTATGTAGAAAGGACCAAGAAATTCTACCAATGATGAGAATTGAGAAGGATCCAGTTTTAATAGACTTGATGAAGATTGAAGTGGGAATCATAAAGAAGGGAACATAATCAATCCTATCACAAATGATTGCTCAACCATCTCTTTTGTAATGGTGAAAGGATTCTCAAAAGGATGATGTGGGAATTCAGGAAAAAGTGGAAGCTATCAAAATGGGAAAAGCCTCGGAGTTTAATGTTAATGATGAAGGAATTGTGTGGTTTGGGAAAATACTATGTGTTTCATCAAGTCTGAAGCTGAAGAATGATCATTTTGATGATGCACATAGTATGAATTTTTCTATTCACAAATAGAGCACAAATATGTATCGAGATCTCTGAGAAAACTTTTGGTTGGATAATATGAAGAAGGAGATCACTGAATATACATCAAAGTACCTGGTTTTTCAGTAAGTGATGGAAGAGAGGCAGAAGTCTAAGGGGATGATGCAACCATTTCCCATACCAGAATTGAAATGGGAGAACCTCACCATGGACTTTGTCACCAGACATCCGAGGACATCCAAAGGCAACAATGCAATCTGGGTTGTTGTGGATAATCTTTCAAACACTGCACACTTCATTACTATTTGGGATGATTTCTCATTGGATCAACTGGAACAGATATATATCAAGGAAGTGGTAAGGCTGCATGGAGTACCACTATCTATTGTGTCTGACCGTGATCCATGATTCACCTCTATGTTTTGGATGAGTCTTCAACATGCTCTGAATATTGAACTGAACATCAGTACAACCTATCATCCTCAAACTGATGGCCAATCCAAGTTGACTATACAAACACCTGATGAAATGTTGAGAGCATGCTCAATGGACTTTAATGTACGATGGGATCAACATCTTCCTCTAGTTCAGTACTCTTATAACAATAGTTTCCACTCAAGCATCCAAATGGCACCATATAAAGCCCTATATGGGAAAAGATGCAGAACACCGGCATGTTTGGATGAGGTCGGTGAACGTAAGCTGCTTGGACCAGAAATGGTCGAGGAAATGGTGGAGAATGTTAAAACCATTCAGCAGCATATCAAGGCAGCCCAGAGTCTACAGAAGAGTTATGAAGATAACCATCGACGAGACCTTGAGTTTAAAGTTGGAGACATGGTTTTTATACGCATATCTCCGTGGAATAAGTTCATGAGGTTTGGAAAGAAAGGGAAGTTAAGTCCACGGTACATCGGCCCCTTCGATATTCCTGATCGTGTCGGGGCTGTGCCCTATCGACTAGAACTTTTACCTACCATGGACAAAGTGCAGAATGACTTTCATGTATCCCCCTAAAGGAAGTACATACCGGACACTTCACATTTACTCTCTTCTGAGGTGGTGCAATTGGAAGATGATCTCTCTTATGAGGAGCAACCAGTGAAGATAATAGATCATAGAGAAAAAGTTCTACGAAATAAGACAATTCCCCTATTCAAGGTGTTGTGGAGAAACCACAAGTTTGAATAAGCGACTTGGGAATCATAGGGAGAGATGAAGTTGAGTTACCCACATCTGTATTAGTGTGGGAAAAGGAAAATTTCGAGGGAGAAATTTCTTAAGGGGTGAATATTATAACAACCCGATGTTTCATTAATGGAAAATCCCTCTTGACCTAGCTAAATATCTCTTTATGAAAAATTATTTAATAAGATGTCAACTTCTTTGGGTTTATGTTAAGAATTTTGATCGTTGCTAATATAGTCATTGAATAGTGATCACATGATTAGTATAAATATATAAATTAACAAATACAATTTACAAAAACAAAGGAAGCAATGTCATCATCTAGTATAATTTCCCCATACAAATCCCATTTGTCAGAGCTAGGAAAAGAGGTGGCATCTTTGGCCTTTGAACTTGACCAAGCCCAAGAAGAGCTTCATCATCTCAAGATCGAACGTGACCGTCTACGGGAAAAGTGGAAGTTGATTGAAATTACCACTCGAGCGATATTATTCAAGCCACCCCAAGAGTCTATCACCATCGCACACCTTACCCATAGGTCTTATGCGGCTGTTTTAAGGGGTTATGTAACAAATAAATATTACTATGTTCATGTACATTATTTCTATTCATTATTGATACATTGTAAATAGTTTTTAAAGTACAAAAAGTGTTTCTAGTTATTATTTAATTAAGAATTATATTTTATTAAATTAAGGTATTTTTAAATTAAATAATATGTTAATAAAATATTATTATTATTAAATTAATTTTTATTAAATATAAATGATCTTATAGTTTTATGAATGCAATGATAATTTTTATAGAACTTTGAAATCCATTTCTGTCAAAACCAATGAATTTTCGATACAGGTCAATTTTTATTTTAAAAGTGAAAATTATCATTCTTATAAAATTATTCATATAAAATAAATGTTATTTATGGAATCAAGATGTCAAAATTATTAAACGGTGAATTTTTCATAATTTTTTGAGACAATCAAATTTTTGGGTAAAAATTAAACACCGTTTAAATATATAATGTGTTTTATGACATCATAATGACCAAATAGTGATTTAATAAAATACTATAATCTTTATTTTCGGACAATATATGTATTAACATTAAAATAATGTGATTTTGGGTTTGTTTGACTTACTTTTTAAAGCATTAATGGACCCTTCAAGACTTATTAAACACCTTGTCTTTTTAAATTAATTTCCATGGGAGTGGGAATCACCTCCACATAAGCAACCCTAATATTTTAAGAAGTTCGGACTTTGGCCTTATAAAATATTTTCTTCCTCTTCCCTTTGATAAAAACCATGGGCAACAACCATGTGATGGTTTGTGTTTTTTGATTAATTTAATGTAAGAGGACCCAAACCTAAATTATAAAGAATTCCCTCAACTTTCCTATATAAACCCACCCAAACTCCCACTTCCTCCTCACTAAAATACCTTTTAGTTCATCCATCCTCTAACATACTCTCTCTAGAATTCTCCCAAGGTTCTTTAAGGTCCCAAGAATCCTTTTAAAAGCCTCTCTCTAGCCTTTGGTAGCACACTTCCAAGTAAGGGTTTTTCTTCCTTTCTCATTTTTGACAATTACATTTAAGTTGTTTTACCCTTCTAATTTCAATTATGAATGTTGGGGTATGGTTTTAAACCTCACCAATACATCCCTATTATTGTTTGAATTATGGTAGACCCCTTTATCTCTCATTAAATTCCTCCCATGTACACCAGTTACGATGCCAAAATTCCGAAAGGAACTTCTCTCTCTTCTTTTACAATCATGCAATAATTTTGTATCATGAATCTAAATTCCATTACAATTGTTGGGACATGTATCTATATGACCTCCTTACTTTCCATTTCATGTAAATATGATGAGGAACCACTTTATCTCTCATCAACCTTTTTTATGAATTCTTTTGTCATGTCGTTACGCTGCCGAAATCGCACTGATTTTCTAAGCCAGTGCCATTGTGTAGTGAATACCATGCCCATTTCTCCATCAAGGGTATGCACCTTTATGCACATTTACTTATTTATTATAAAGATTCATGTATTAATTCCAAATTCCTTTATTTTGAAATAAATGATTATGTTTTATGTATGCATTTTTTATGATGCATTTGGCACACTTATGCATGAAATGAATTGTTTAAGAAGGGTGCACCCTTATAGCGCTCCAATGCATTGGGTAAAGTATAGTATCATGATAAATCATATTAAATTAGTGGTGAATCATGATAATTCAAGTGAAACAAGGTTTTACTCATTCTTTACGTGCAATGTGGATTTACTCAGGCTCCATGTGCAATGAGGCTTGGCTCCTGCTAATTCAATGTTAAGTGTTGTTGCCAGATTCCCATGTTATGATTATCATGGTTTATCATTTTTTTGTTCATGTTTTTCTTGTGCTCTATTGATATTCCTATTGTCTAACATGTATTGTATTCCTCATGTTATTTAATGTGTATTCCCTTATTGGGCTTTATAGCTCACCCTTTTCTTATGCATGTCCTCAAGTTTTCCCATGCAACGCTAAGTACTAAAGAATGTAGTGGTCATGTAAAGGATGTTTTAAATAAAGATGTTGTATTTAATGTTCTAAGTTTTTATGTAATGATCGTAAGCCCCAAAGACACTAAACCTATCGATCTTCTTTGTTGTATCAAGTTATGTTTTATGTGATAAATCATGTTTATGTCTGTAATAAAAGCAGGGTTGTCATATTATCTCAAATTGGAAATTCCCATTGTTTGATCTTTCTATAATGAGATATTTTTTATCTTTCCTTATAGAGCCTTGCCTTCTCAAATAATTATAACAGAATCTCCTCAATATGATGAATGTTTTGCTTCTATTGAATTCCATATTCTTCCAAATCCTTGTTACATTCCTTTAATTCCCAATATGCTAGATTCTCGAATTCCTTAGAGAGATTAAAAGCTTTCCCAAAAAATGATAAATGGGAACATACTAATGGGGGACATGAATGGTATCTTATAATCCCACGGTGCATCATCTAAGTGCTTTCTCTAATCCTTCCTATATAGTTTCATTTTTTTCTCCAAAATTTGATTCAATTCACGATTAAAATCATCATCCTACACATTTTGGGTTCTTATATTGTTGATATTTTTTATCTCTCCCCATTATTCTGAAGAAGGGAAGCCATATTAATATTGCATAAGTCTGTACATTGGTCATTGATGATGGATTTGGAACTCCAAACTGGCAACAATGTTTTTCCTTGATGAAATCCATGACCACATGAGAATCATTAGTCTAGGAGACCTTAGACCCTACACATTTTCAGTCATAATAAACAGAAACCAAAATAGAAAAAAAAATTATCTTTGAAAAAGAATTCTATAATCAATGCACCATAATTCAAAAATTTAACAGAATAATATTTTTTGTTGGGGAATCTCATGTTTCCTAAAAATATTCCAGTGTATTGGAAATAAGATCATGACTTATAAAAAACATTGGAATAATTTAATATGATATGAAAATATATTACAAAGTCTATGAAATTGCTACACACATTTTGGGTACAATGTTTCCACCAAAATAATGTGAATGACAATAATCTAAAACAAAATAAAACTTATGATTAGAAACACGCATCCTAATTACTTAGTCAATACAGAAGATCCATACGTGGGGATAATCTTACAACTAAAATAAAGTATCACTATTTAATTTTTGGACTTTCTGTTTATTTAAATATGTAGGAATTTAAGAGGCATCATTGTATTTATCTAAATCATCCTACAAGAATTTGTACCTGATAGTGTATAAATATACTCAATATGGAAAGTCTCCCGAAGTGATACATTGTCCTAGGTGTCATCCTCTAATGTGTGTGTGAGCCTACTAATGTGATACCCTGTGCAGATTTATGAACCCTTCTTATCAATTATCTCAAAATCAAATTTTTTAAGAAGATCCATCCATCTTATATGCCAGGTCATTGCATATAGATTCCTCAATAGGTACCTCATAGCTGTAGTGTTTGAAAAAAAAACAACTACTTTAGAAACCAATAAATATGAATATAATATATTAAAATAAAATATAATGGAATGAAACTCATTTTCTGTGGTTTTTGGGTTTATGGGGAAGAGTCTAATGTCCTCGATGCATAGTAATTCACATGTGAACATCCTTCCACCCTCTGGGATAAGACAGATCCAACTGCAAAATTATATACCTAACACATAAGTGAAAGGAAGCTCCCACCATGGGGATTTTTGTTTTTTGGAGTGGTAATATGTTTATATTACTCATCAAATGAATTCCTTAATGAATCATCAAACACAATGTCATAATCCTTTTGAAATAAATGTGTCATTAGGTGATTACTTTTACTAAAATCTTTGATGAAGCACCAATAAAATCATGCATTCCCTAGTATTGATCTAGCAACACGTACACATGAATGAGAGGGTAAGGATGAAATATTATCTGTATAATACTTATCATCCTCCATCATATATTTTGACACTACATTCCAAAAAACAATCCCATACTCTACAATGAAATGTCGCTTTTCAATGTTTCATACCAGATTCTCCTCAATACAATGATTCAAAACCATTAACGAACTAATGATAAATTCATTAAATGAGGATCCATATAATGCATGGTAATCCATAAATACCTCCATGATGTCTCAATGAAATCTAAAAAATACCCACTATGCATCCCTAGAAGGTACTGGGCATTGCATAGTCAAAATGGAATCCGTTGGTTGGAAAATGTACTGAATGGAAAAGTTAATTTTGACTTCTCTTGATTCTATAGATGTATATAAACCTCAGAATAACAATAAAATCCATCCATGGACAATATTGTCTTTTCCCAGCTCCTCCCTTAGACATTTAATCAATTAATGGGAGGGGAAATGGTCCTTGTGAGTTTATTCATTTAGCTTCCAATAATCAATACACACAAAGAAATGATTTTGTACCCTTATTGGAACTAACTCCTCTCGGCCATTTCTTCCAATAGTAACCCCACTATTCTTGGACATAATCTGAATTTGACCTAACCACTGGGAATCTGAAACAAGATAAATTATACTTGCCTCAATCAAATTTTCAACTTATTTAATAATAAATTAATGATGTGTTGGATTTAGTTTCTATTGTGGCTGACTCTACCTTTTATACCCATACTCAAAAAGAATCCTATGCTTGAAAATTGGGGTTCTAATATATGATTTTTCATCCACGTTCCACCCAATTTCCCTAATTGTATACCTCAAAATATTCAAATGTTTTTATTCATGATCAAAAGGGGTATTGATAAAATTGATAACATATAATCTCTAGCCACTTAACAAGTATGATTTTTTGTGATTTGGTGTAATTTTCATGACTTCCAATGTAGGGTGTCATGTATAGTTGTATACATTGTGGGATATGGAATATGCCGAAATTGAACATCTGTACTAGAATTGAAATTATAAATATAATTGAATAATGCATCAAATACGTCATCATAATAAATATACAAGTCAAAATTAGATTTAACATGATCAAAATAAGAATATGAATCCATTTCAAAATCAAATCTAAGAGAGTTTTTTGCAAAAGAAATTTGTGTAGAAGTTCTCTGAGATATCAAACTAAAACCAATACTCATAATCTCCCTAAGAATAGGGAAATAAAACTCTATGGGGTTTTTACTTTTTGGTTCAAATGGGAGATAACAAAATCATAATGGTCCTATCAGGGGTACTTCATGGAGTCCATGACAATAAACATCACAACTTCATCTCAAAACTACAAGGAAAGTGTACCCAACATGACATTTATGATAGCATTTATAGTTTTGAGTAAATTACTACTTATGATATTAGGAGAATGAGAACATACCTTATCATCCTTCATGTTAAGCACAAATATATCAGCTGGAAAGATCATGTCTCATACATGAACAAGTACATCCTCAAGGAATCCCTTTTTATATGTTGTAGATCTCATCTGAAACTGCACCACTACTCTTATCAGATTCAAATCACAACCAAATAAATAATAGAATAAATAGTGAGGAATCACATATATGGAATCTCACAAATCAAAAAAATCATTAGAAAAGTACAACTACTCTACGGTTCATCGGATGTTGAAGGTCCCTGGATACTTGAACATTATTTTCATTACGAGAGTAGTTTTAATGAGTGCTAACACATTCCTTCCAAGATTGATCCTTTCATTTTCCATGATCCCTCTATTATTGGTAAAATGTTAGTTTAAGAATTTGGAATACCTTAGGATTTGTTTAATTGATTCAATATGGGTTATGCTTATCTCCAAATGCTTGAATGTTTCCAAAAAAACTTTTTTCCTCACCTCATTATCCATATTTCTGTTTTGTACAACAATTTTTCTAAATTCATGAGGATTAGGAGGAAATACACCAATATTTTCATTACCATTGTATTTCTCCATGCGCTAGTCATCGATGGTTCTTGAATGGGGATTCTATGGAGTAGAGGTGAATACCGGTGGAATGACATGTTTAGATGTAGTAGTTGTTCTCTTCCAACATCTCAATATTGTGGCACTGACATTCCCAATTAGATTGGTAGTTGGTTTGGATAGTTTATTTCCATAATTCATATATACTTGTTCGTGGAAGGAAGTGTAAATTTGGATCATTTGAGTGTTCAACCCCCGTAACTATGAACCATGACTCTTCATCACATTCTTTTGATTAAGAACTATTTGATTCAAATGTTTATTAGTCTTTGAATATATCATGGGTGGGGGATTCCCTTATTTTTTCATTTTTATTTTATGGGCATCAAATATCATTGCGGGATATTTAAAACCATGTGGTTAAGGTAGAGGTTGCTTGATGTTTTTTTTGGAAAAGGGGGCCATTTCTATTATCCAGAGACATACCTAATATCTTATTGATAATTCCATCATTGGTTTTATATTGGATAAAAGGAATCATAAATCATTTGGGTATGTGGCTATTTTTTCTAATAATATGGTGATCCAGGGAATAGCATCGTGAAATCCTCCGTATCATGTAATTTGGGGAAAAAGTATTTTGCAGTTCTATTTCAATACTAATTCAATAAGGCCTTGTAAGAGATGGTTGGGATGTCTTATGTGCCAAAAAAATTATTTCTCACTATAGTGGTCAATTAATCTATCTTAGTATCAATAAAATTATTTTCAAGAGATGAAGGGATTACATGATGTACTCCTCTAATATGTTGTGTACCTTGATCACAAAATTGTATAGAGTTTTGTGCCATCTTGTCGATCAACTCAAATGTAGATACTTCTATTTTTCCACCAATTATCCAATATCTATTGAATCGACCATTCACCTCTCATATGTGTTATTCATTCATAGATGTACTATGTGAGTAGTTTCTCATTAATATTTTGATGTGGATAGCTTGCACAAAACATCTTGAATCGCTCCTAGTACTCTTACATTGAAAACCCTTATGCTTTATTGATCACAAGGGACTCCTTATGAATGGAAGTGGTCCTTGTTACCGGAAAAATAATTCCAATAAAAGACTTTTCAATTCATTACATCATGTTACATCTATATGTTTTATGAAATACACCCAATCCTTTTCAGTTCCATCAAATGAAAATGAGGATACTCTTAGTTTTACTTGATATTCAGATAAATTTCATGGTTTTAAGGATGAAAAAAATATATTATTTTAAATGTTTATTTATCCTCACCTGATAATACATGAAATTTTGGATTTAGGTGAATTAACCCAGATTTTAGCTCAATGTCCTATTTGAGATTTGGGATTGTAATACAATTTTTATGATTGTTAATGTTAGATGTAGCCAATTATCGATTGGTTTTATTAATTTAATTGAAATTGTCTTTATACATTGGATATTTTTTTATATTGGATTTAGAATTTATTCCAATTTCAGTGTTCTTAGATATGAGGAATTTCATTGTTGGGTAAATGTCAACAGTTCTTCTAGACTGAGATTGTCTCATTCAACTCCTAAGGATGCATTCTCTAAGGACCCGACCCCAGTTTCCCGGAGCTGATGCGTTATTTTGTTCCATTGTCATATAAAAAAAGAATATGAATCTTTAAGGACTTAGTATTTTAGTATTATTTAAATCAAGAAACATATATACGTTCAAAATTACAACATGTAAATAAATACTACTCATCAACTCCTTAGACAACATCCTTACCTCCAAGGTTATATCATCATGTCATTCATAATAAACTTCTTCATGTCCTGAGAAAATGAACCATAATAAAGGGGTGAGCACAAATGATCATTAAGGGTAAACAATACAACATAGGATAATATAAAAAATTGTCATGGTGAATAATTGAAAACACATGACTTTAAAAATAAAATTGAACAAAATATGAAATGTATAGAAGCTGAGTAAATAATGCCAAAATAAAACCAAATCATGGGTATTATACTAGTAGAATAAACACATGAAGATTGAATTACTAGAATCATAATGAGGTATGTTCATATTTTAGACATTATGAAACATTTATTCAAGGCCTCAGGCAAGAATCCCAAAATGATTAAGGCCTTTTCCAAAACCATATATCAAAATGGGAAAGGCCTCATACAGTTCCATGTCTATTTGTTTTATGAGACCTTATGATGCATCGAGGGGATATTTTGGGCACTACCGGTCACTTAATAAGTCCAATTAATTCTTTATATGATCATGGATAAAGCATAAACATCATATGAATTCATATTGAAACTGTCTTTTCAAATGTAACTATCTTTTCCCCAATAATTAATCATAAAACACTATCCATTCCAAATAATTTGGTGGATGTTTTTATGATAGATCTTAAAAAATAAACTTATACATAACAAGTCAATAAAATATGGTAGATTAGTTCATAAATTAGTAATCTCATTAATACATAATAATCAACAAGATTGTTGAATCAGTAGAAAATACTCTTATGAAATCATAAAGCAATTCTTGAGATAAATAATCTTTTATTTTGAAAAGAAGAGTTCTTTTGGAATAGTATTTTTATAAAAAAAGTGAATTAATATAGTATTTTCATAATAAAATTAGTGGTTTTATAAAGATAATGGTTAAAAAAAACATATTATAGAGTGCCCTTGAACATAGATTAGAATTTGACAAATTCCATTAAATCGGTCTTGTATTTGGAAAACAGTTATGAAAGATTATATAAATTGTGTCAATATCCATAAAATAAGGAAGGATTATGGCTAGTGTAAAGATATAAAGTACTCACATAGAATTTATTGGGAGTATATAATAATACATAAAAATTTCAATTAGGTAATTAGATAATGAATGTAACATGAATGAGAGTGGATGTTCAGGTGGAAAAACTCTTATCTTATGACTGAATATGATTTTCTCTTGAACATAAATTATTAGAATAAGAACATATAATTTTTATTAACTTATTTCAGAACCAAAAAAGAATTTATTTATTTTATCATAATTATTTTTAATTCAATTATGTTCTTATTGATATGTTATTATATTGAATTCTGTCATTCCGGAGTGCTCATTTTCATGATTTTCATAACTTGTTCAATTTATATGAAGTAATGGAGATCATGTGGAATGGTTCTAAAACTATAAAACTAAAATTAAATATTATTTATGAACATAATTAATTTTTAATGGTTGTTTATATTATTTTATTAAATGGAATGAGGATGAATCATTAGATGACAACCACTTCGGTTATTTGGTGGTATTTGGATTATTATGAACTCGTTTTGTCATATAAATTAATATATGTAAATATAATGGTTCCTAGATATTAATTAGTTTATTATACATATATTATAGTCTTTTTAAACAATAAAAATGGTTTTATGACCAGTAATGAATGAGAAATTTAGGAACGAAACTCTATCATCCATGAAATATATAAATTGGAACCTCATGGATATTGATTTTGTTTATAAAAATAAAAGGGAGGGATTAAGAATATTGATGATGTTTATTCCAATCACGTGATATAATTCCATTATATAGATGATACTGGAGTTTTCATGGTCATTTGGATAGAGGATGTGAGGTGAGAAAAAAAATTGATCTTTAAAATAAAAGAAAAGTTGAGAGACCCCTTATAAAAATTAGTTAGCCTAACGACATCACTTAAAATATCATATAATGAATTGTTGAGTGAAATTTTCTATCCCATAATATGGAAATCAAAATTAAAGTAAGAGGAATTCAAAAAATCAATCTCAAAAATATGATAATGGTAATTCCAGAGATAGCATAAATGAAGTGTCGACTAAATGATGACGATAACAAATTCCCATACCATGTATTGTAACTCCTAGAACATGATGGTTGGGATCTTGGGGGCTTAAGGAAACCGTGGGAGAAATCGTAGGAATGTAAAACCAGCAGAACGTCAATGATGTGGGATTTTGAATGAATGAAAACCAATGGATGAGTGGGTATTTATAGTAAAAGAGAGAGAATATTTTATTAATTTATAAAGACACCACATTAGTGGTTTTTAAAAAACCATTGACTTGCCCATGGTATTTTCCTATTGTATTATCCACTTGGGACACCTCATGTTTTATGTTATTGTACATAAGTCTACCAGCTTTTTATTTTAATTATTATATCATTATGATGTCATGAAACTACTAGAAACTGAAAACTTTAGTTTTACTAGTCACAAAAAATTCAAGTATTTAAGAAAGATCCTAAAAATTAACTCTAAAAATTTATCGATGTGTAGAATCCAAAAATTAAATACATTTTATGAAAATAATTTTATAAAAACTTTTAATTTAATTATTAAATAAACACATAGTTAATTCTAAAATTAACAATTTTAATGGTATATTTAGGTTTATATTATATTGAGAAATTAATTAAGATCTTGTTATCTTATTGCCTAAATAAAATAAAATAATGTCGCTATGTACTATTCATGTGGTTCATATTACTATTCATATGAGTATGTTACTACTCACCAAAAATCATGTTTGTTCTATCAGACTCCAAACGATTTATTGATCACAACTCTAGATGACCATTTTTTTAAATTCAAAACATAGAGGAGGAAAAGTTGTATTTAATGGGTAGAATATAAAATGAATTTATTTTCAAAACCATGTTGTGTTACATTACCCTATAATTAAAAAAATTTCATCCTCAAAATTCACAAAATGTTATCTAAACAGATTCAGGTATGTATTAAATATAAGCCCAACAGGATCCCATGTTTCATCCTCTATTTATGGATCCTCCGAAAAACCTTTATTAGATTAGTCATCTGATTTATCAATACTTGTTCTTTACTATAAAGAATCTTGATAGGTTCTTCACAATATGAAAATCTAGGCTCAAATTCTTATACATCATAGGTGAGTACATTTTTTTGTTATGGGATGAATTTCCATAACATTGACATATGGAACACATTGTGAACATTGGACAGAATTGTTGGCATTTCCAAGAAGAAATCTACATCTCCAATTCGGTATAGAATTTCAAAAGGTCTGATGTACCTAGGACTTAATTTTCCCTTCCTACTAAATCCTATAATACCCTTCCACGGAGATCCATTTAAGAAAACATAAACTCCTTATGGAAATTCCAAATCCTTCATCTTGTTGTCAAAATAGACATTTTCTATACGTTTAGCTATATTGATATGGGTTTGAATAATCTTCACATTTTCTGGTGTTTCCTTAATATGTTCTGGGACTATGTGATTTCATTCACCACCATCATCCCATCACGTTATTGTATGACATTGGTTTCTATATAATGATTCATATGGTGCTATCAGAATACTTTAACGGACGCTATCATTATAGGAAAATTCTACGAGAGGTAAATACAGATACCACATACCTATAATGTCATGTGAAAAAGTACTCAACATGTATTCCAATGTTTTAATAGTCTTTTCTGATTGTTTGACAATTTGTGAGTGGTAGGTAGTTCTCAAATGAAGATCAATATGAAAGGCCTTTTGAAGACTTTTATAGAATTATGATGTAAAATAGGGATCATTATCAGAGAAGATTCATAAGGGAACACCATTATTCTTTACAACATCATTAATATATAGTAATTACAAATGTTCAAGTGGTAAATCTTATCTTATTGCAAGAAAATTTTATCATTTTGTAATATGGTCAACAATGATCCATATTGCATCATTTCATTCATGGAGTCTTTTGTAGCCCCATGAATATTTTCTTTGTAACATCATTACATTTTTACATCGGAATAGGAATGGGTTTCGTGATTCTATATTACATTGCCTTCCATCATTTACCTATTGAAATTCCATACATGTTGACACATAATCAACAATCTCCCTCTTCATGTTTTCCCACAAAAAATGTTCCATTAGTTCACTATACATATTTTTTCTACAAGGGTTTATAGATAAATTAGAGCTATGAGATTCATCCAATAGTTCATTCTTTAGTACATGAATAGCAGGACCACAAAGCCTCTTTCTGAATTTAAAAATTCCACATTCATATAGGAAGTCAATCAACATACAATAATTTAGAGCTTTAATTATCTTTTAAAAATCCACATCATCACCTTGAGAACATTTTATCCATTCCAGTAAAGAAGGTTTAAAATCAATTTGAAAAATTAGTAATGTGTTAACTTCCTCGATAATTACCATATCCATATTCACTAGATCCATTAACATAGGATCTTTTTCAACTCTCATCTTGATCATAATTCCATGGTCATTTCTACTCAAATCATCAGCTACATTATTTTCCTTCCCCGGGTGGTATTTTATTGTGTAATAATTGTCTTTGAGTAGATCAATAAATCTCCTCTATCTCATGTTGCGTTCTTTCTGTGAAAATATATATTTCAATATATCATGATATTTATATATATCTCATTTTTTCCCGTAGTGGTAATGTATCCAAATATTAAGATCAAATATTACCACTACTAACTCAAGATCTTTAGTTGGATAGTTTTTAATGAATTTTTAACTACCTAGATGCATAAAAAATCAATCCATCATTATTCATAAGGACCCAAACAAGTCCATTCTTTGATGCGTCACTAAAGATTACAAACTCATCATTCCCCGATTGTAGTGATAGGATTAGAGCATTCTCTAATATCCTATTCAATTCATGGAATCATTCTTCACATTCCTTTTTCCATAAAAAATAACCCCTCTTCATGTGATCTTGGTCATTGGGTTGGATAAATGGGTGAAGTTATGAAAAAAATGCTCATAATAACCTACTAAACTAATAAAACTATGTACCTCAGTTATGTTCATTGGAGTAGCCCATGCATGAACTTCTTTTTTCATTTTATGATCGACAAATATTCCATCAATAGAGACAATGTGTCCATGAAAAGAAACTGATTGGAGCCAAAAAACACAATTGCTAAACATCCCTTATAATTCATTTCATCTAAGGGTCTTCAAAATAGTGTGAATGTGATTTTATTGATCATTATAGCTTTTAGAGTATACCAGGATATCACAAAGTGATAAAGATATAAATTGAAAAATCTATTAATCAGATCCATGAAATCATATGGTGCATTACATAGTCCAAAAGGAATTAATGTAACCTTGTAATGCCTGTACTGGGTTCAGAAAGTTGTTTTTGAAATTTCTTCCTTCCTCACAAGCAACTAATGATATCAGAATCAAAGATCAATCTTCACAAAATATTCGGCTCCATAAATTTGATAAAGGAAATAATCAATGCGAGGTAGGGGATACTTGATCTCTATTGTTATATCATTGATCTCCATATAGTCAAAACATAACCTAAGAGACCCATATTTCTTTTCATTGAAATGAAAAGTGCCTCCTTAAGGAGAAAAGCTAGTGAGAATAAATCCTTTATCACTCAATTCCCCTAGTTGTTTCATTAGTTCCACTAAATCCAGAGTCTCCATTCTATAATGGGTCTTTGGTATGGGCTTTGAACCATGAATTAAGTCAATAGAAAACTCAATTTACATTTCAGATGGATATCCTAGAAAATCGTCTTGAAACACATTAACAAATTCATGAATAATTTGTACAACCTCTATTTGTACGTTCCTTACCTAACCAATAGTTATTTCACACACTTCCTCATTAATAATATAATTTAGTATAGATAATATGGGTGGATCAAGATGAGAACAAGATGTTTATTTTTTTTCTCTAAATATATTAAATTCCTTATCATCATCAAAAATTGTATCCTCCTTCTAACAATAAAATTTTTCATGACGATCTTAAATCCAATCCATACCCAGGATTACATGAAATTCAATCACGTGTAAGGCAATAAGATCAGCAAATAAAGAACTTTTATATTACATAATGGTAACTAATTCACAATACTATTTTTCCATGATACTTCCCTAAGGAGTTTTGACTAAAAACTCCCTTAATAAGTCGAATTGGAAATATCTAATTTTCATTGAAAACTGGGAAGATATGAGACAATGCAATGATCTAGAATCAAATAAATCATTGGATAATTTTGAGGAAATGATTAATGTACATTCCACCACATCATTCATAACATCAACCTCTGTAGTTGTGATATCATAAGCTTGGCCTTGCCCCCTTGTCCTTTTCAGTGGAATGTTTCTTCGACACTTTGGACAATCATTAGTATAGTGTCCCCTGTCAAAAAATTTGTACCATTAAACATTTATAACTTCATTATTCCACTAACAACCACCAGAAATATGGCCCTTCTTTCCATATTTTTAGCATACCCCTTTTCCCTTTATGCAGATCCTAGGGTGTTTCCATCCACAATAATCACAGGGTAAAAATTAAACTCTTCCCTTCTTCCATGTTTCCTTATTTTTTTTCCAGAGTTTTCAGCGGCCCTCTTCTTAAATTTCATTCCCTTAAAGACATATGACTTAGAGAATTCATTTTCTGTTATGATAGCACCTGAAACTATATCTTCAAATGATGTGCAACTCTGGGAGACCAGAGCCCACCGGAGGAATTTCTTTAGGCCATAAAATAATGATCAATTTTTCTACTTGGATTATGTATGTAGTACACATCATATATTTCTATCATTGTGAAGTTATCTTCTTACTTTTAAACATTCTCATCTTCCTTTTAGATTCAAATTCAAAAACTGTGTTTCCATATCTGCTCGCTGTTCATAAAGAAAGTATTTCTCTAGGATTATTTCCTTATAGTTCATCCATTTCATCTCTTCCTCCTCCTTTGTGTTTTGGATTAGTGGGAACCATTGATCTAAATGTATAGATTGACAATAAATTTCCATGAAGACCTTATCATGTTCATTACATCTCAAAGCAATAAATATCTTCCCTAGGGAACTTATCAACTATTCAGAAACATATGGGTTTGTAGTCCCATTGAATTATGCATGATCTTGTCACATAATTCTATCTAGCATAGCCCCTCCATGTGGTTGATCCGGATGCTCCATACGGGTATGTTTATTATTCATAACCTAAGTATATTGTCGCAGAATAGTTATATGTTTCTCAGCACTAGTCATAGTACCAGAGCCAATATCATTATCATTACCCGGAGGGAAATTCCTATACGGGACACACATGTTTGTGTGGTTTCTATTTCATCCACTATGAGATATTTCTACATAATGATATAAAATATATCAGGTTATGTTTCATAATGTATAATTTTATCTTAATAAAATAATTAGCATAAATTTAAATCACATGCAAGGCTAATCCCATAATCTCAAAAATGGTTTCCTTGAGGAAGAATTTACATTTAAATCCTTCAAAATGGATAGTGATGAAAATTAGAATTATCCTAATAATTTCCCCTGAGTCTTTCATAACCAAGATTACAACAGTGTCTGTTGTCGTGTACCAGGATACCCCAGGTGAAGCCCATAACTCCTTGTTAGAGCATTCACTCCTAGGTACATCTGTACCAGATCCGCCTCTACCTACTTATATCCAGACATGGATTTATTTCTTGAATGATATTAAAAATCTATTCAATTTCATAATACCAGGATGTTCTTGTATTGTTATCCTCAAATTCTATCGCAAGTACTCTTACCTAATCTACATTTTCTAAATCTAATTTCCATGTTTTCTACTAAAACTTCCTCTGATACAACTATAATGACCTGACCCCAGTTTCCTGGAGCTGGTGCCTTATTATATTACATTGGAATATAAACAAGAAATTTTCATCCCAATGAATTATGTAGTTTAGTATTATTAGAAACAAGATACATACATAAGTTCAAAATTACAACTTGAAAATAAATACAACATTGAAACTCCATAGACAACATCCATAACTCCATGGTTATTTCCACTTGTCAATCATAATAAATTTAATCATGTCATAAGAAAATGAAACATAAGAATGGGTTTGTATCAAATGCTCAGTATGGGTAATCAATAAAACATTAGATAACATAAACATTATAAATATTGAATAATTGAAAACACATGCCTTTAAAAATAAACATTAAAATAATATGGCAAGAATATGAGATGAGTAAATAATACCCTAATAAAACATAATAAAGGGTATAATTCTAGTAGAATAACCACTTGAATATTCAATTAAAAGATTCATAATGTCTATTGTACATATTTCATACATTCTATAACATTTTTTGAAGGCCTCTGCCAAAAAATCTAAAATGATTACAGCCTCAACCAAAACAATATATCAAAATGGGAAAACCCTAGGCCAGTTCCATGTCTATTTGTTTCCTGAGACCTACCAATGAATCAAGAGAATGTAGTGGTCCCAACCCCTCACATAATATGTCAAATGAATTCCCCATGAATAGGGATAAAACATTAATAACATATACATTCAAATTGAAACTATAATATTAAATGTAACTAACTTTCCCCAAATCATTAAACATTATACACTAAGCATTCCCGGTAATATGGTGGATGGTTTTAGGATAGATCATTCACAATAAAGTCAGTAAAAAAACATTCAATAAAATATGGTAGATGACATGATAAATTATTAAAACCGATAATAGATAAGAACCTACAATAGTGTCGAATCAAACAAAAAAACCCTTATGAAATCATTAAGCAAATTTGGAAAGAAATGCTCTTTTATTTTGAAAATAAGATTTATTATAGAAAAATATTTGTATAAATACATAGTTTAAGTAATATAGTATTTGAATAAAAAAATTATTGGTTTTATAATGATAATGGTTCATAAAAACAAATTAATTTGTTCCCTTGAACATAGTTACAAATTTGACAAATTTCCTAGAATCGGGCTTGTATGTTAGAAACAGTTTTGAATGTTTATTTAAAAACATGTAACTATCCATAAAATATGGAAGGATTATTCATACTGTACATATATAAATACTCATAAAGAATTTCTGAGGAGTAAATAATAACCCATAATAATTTCATTGATGTAATTAAACAATGAATGTAACCAGAATGAACATAGATGTTCAGGAGGAAAAAATCCTTACCTTAAGTCTGAATGTGATCCGCTCTTGAACATAAGTTCAAAGAATATGGAATTAGAATTATTAATATCTTCTTTAAGAACATAATAGTCATGTATTTTTTATATCATAATTCTTTATAGTTCATATGTGTTCTTATTTATAAGTTATTATATTGAATTTCGTCGTTCTGGAGGGTTATTTGTCTTGATTTTCATAACTGGTTAACTTGATTTTATGAAATGGAATTCATGTGGAATGTTTGTAAATATCCAAATTTTAAATTAAATATTATTTAGGAAAATAAATAAATTTTATTGGTGATTTTAATAAATTGGAATCATTGAATGAGGTTGAATAATTAGATGACAACCACTATGGTTATTTGGTGGATTTTGGATTATTATGAACAAGTTCTGTCATATATATTAATAATATTTACATATACTGCTTCCTGGATATTAATTATGTTATAATACATATATTATAGTTTATTTTAACCATAAAAATGGTTCCATGACCCGTAGTGAAGGATAAATTGATGATAGAAACATCATCGTCCATGAAGGTTATAAATTGGAACCTAATGGACGTTGGTTTCTTTTATAAAAACAAAAGGGAGGGAGTAAGAGTATTGATGATGGTTCTTATATTAACATGATATATATCTAGAATATATATGATAATGGAGTTCTAATGGTCATTTGGATAGTCGAGTTTAGGATAAAAAATTCAATGTAATGAACATGATAATAAGAGAAAACTTTCGAGATCCCTTATAAAAAGTCGGTAGCCTAACAACATCTCTTAAAATTTCATAAAATTAACTGATGAGATAAAATGGGTATCTCATAATATCAGAATAATAATTAATGTAATATAAATACATAAAGTCAAACCCCAACATATGAGAAAGAAAATTCAACGAGATAACATAAATGAAATGTCAACTAAAAGAGGAGGGTGAAGGATTCCCTTACATTATAGAGTAACTAATAGAACATATATGTTGTGTCGTAGGGGATTATGTACACTTTGGTGGGACTCATAGGGTGTTTAGACAACCTTATATTCGTGGATTTGGGCTTTGTAATGAATTAAAACGAATGGATGAGTGTTTATTTATAGTTAAAGAGAGAAATTTTAATTAATTTAAAAAGATACCTCATTAGTGGTTTCTGAAAAACCATGGGATTTCCCATGGTTTTTTCTCATGGTTATAGCCACTTGGGACACCTCATGTCATATGTTACTTAAAAAATTATACCAGCCTTTTATGTAAATTATTATTTCATTATGATATCATTAAACTAACGAAAACTCCAAAGTGTATATTTACTATTCATGAAAAATTCCAGTATTTTAGAAAAATCCCAAAAATTCCCCCTATGCATTTTTTATGATTAGAATAAAAAAATGAACTTCATTTTTTAGAAATAATTTTAGAAATATTATTAATTTACTTTTTTAATAAAATCATAATTAATTCAAAAAAGAACATTTTAAAGGTATATTTTGTTTTATAGCACTTTGAAAAATTAATTAAAATATAATTATTGTATTATCTAATGAAAATAATATAATATAATTATTTACTATTCATAAAGTTCATATTACTATTAATATTAAAATACGTAAGGGTATGATACTATTCAAAAAATAATATTGTTTGTTATATCAGACTCCAAAATACTTACTGATCACAACTCTAGATGACCATTTTTTGAAATTCAAATCATAAAATAGGAAAAGTTGTGTTTAATTGAAATATTATAAAATTAATTTATTTTCATAACCATGGAGTGTTACACATTCAATCTCTGGGTCAAGATCAAGGAGATACTCATGATGGGATCATATCAGAAATCATATAAATTCATTATTTTATATAATAATATCAAGATAATAAGTTTCAATTGATGTTATAATATACAAGAACTAAGAGAGGATAGAAAAAAACAAAATTAATAGAGAAAGGGGAAAGAAGAATTTAGAATGACGTTAACACAATATGATAAAATAAAACTAAAAAATACATCTAGTTAGTTTAATAAAATACTTTCCTATTAGTAAATTGTTCAAATTTGAATGTAAATGTCATTGGTGTGCTCAAATGATATTCTAATTTATGTTATTTTGGTGTTGTAGATTGCATGGCCAAGGTCATCTCTCCATGGAGTATGTAATTTAAAGAAATTAAAGGTAATTTTTTTAAAAAATAAAATAAAATAAACACTCTTTTTAAAAGGTTTGGGACTTTTTTTATAAAATAATATGTAGTATGCTGGAAGAAAATTGAATTTTTTTTCTTTTTGAAAAAAATTTGATTAATAAAACACAAAAAGGATTTGTTATTTAGAAAATTTTTATAGATGGGGTAATCGATATCACACTTATTATTCATTTACATATTATTAATTATCATTTAAATTAATATCACTTAATTATGATACCTTACTTATTTAACTCCGAAACCTATATGAGTTAACTTAACCATTTATATTAAATGAATTAAAAAATATATAAGCATTAGAGCATGAGATCATAGCACCCTGATTTTATTGACATTCAAATTCTAGATTATGGGCAGTGGTAATTTAGGGAAAATATCCACTATATAAAATTAAGATTAATTGAGTTTAGGGATTATATTTTACCTCTTAAAATTTGTAATGTGTGCTTTTTTTCACCAGTTATTGTCACGCTCTCAAAATTCACACATTAGTCAACCTCATGTGTTTTTTCATGAATCGTTGAATTTCTATCTTAGATTCAATTAAATTAAAAACTAAATTCACAGATACTTTTATGTAAATTACATTATCTCATTGATTAAGAAAAATTGAATGAATAAGGTATGAGGTAGACCAATTAAATAAAAAATACTCTTCCATGGGTGGTTTAGTCAACGTAGAAATGCATTTCATGTGAAATTGTTTAGAAAGGGTAGAACCAAATATAGTTTCCTTCATTTATTTATAGATCAAATAGGAATATTAATAAAATAAAAAAAATTATTTTAACAGAAGAAATAGAAACGAAAAAAAGAGTTTGTTAAAATTACAACAATAATACAATGTAAATGGTAAGAAGAAGGCTCTGATGAAGGTATCCTAGCTTCAAGAGATATCCCTCTTTAAATTCATTGAGAAATGGAGTGAAACTAATTATAACCTACCTTTAATATTCCTATTCACGTTCTGACCTCTACATCTGAGAAAAACACCAATTTATTGAGTGGAGGGGAGGCTAGGTTTCATGTGGTTTCAAGTGTGTATAGGAGAATTATGCCAAATATTTTATTACAATTTGCACTGCATGTTTGACCTTCATGATACGTGAAAAATATTTCCATCTAGAATTATTATTTGTGTGAAATTTGTTTCTCGAGATCCTCTCCGAATATGGACCAAATTAAAGCACATATATAGACGATATGACACAAATATATAACTAATGTCCAATCTAGTGCATCCATCATATCGTTGACATCATATCCCTTTCACTCAAACCAAATGCACAAGTTAGATCTATAGTCCTGAATTAAATTTTCATCTCAGTGAGTTAGAAATATGTCTACAAAATATTATGTTCAAATAATTCAAATTATAATATTTATGTATTAATTACTACAATGCACTATAATGCATAAAACTGAAATCCTCATTTAATATTCAAAATAATGATGTAATCGAAAATATTTTGTAAATAAATATATTTAACATAATGTGACGAGGCAATATCATTTATTATTAAAAAATTCTCAATAAAATTGTTCTTTATTAGGCTACCATAATTGAAGTCCAAAAATAAAATATATCAAAAAAATGAGGACCTTATAGAATAAACCAAGTTCCCATTGTTCTTAAAATCTATCCCACTAATCATGTGAGATATGTATTACTTACATAAGGGTATCATAAAGGTAAACCAATAGTGTATTTATATGTGTAAAAGTAGTTATATTTCTTCAAAATGGAAAGACAAAAAATTATGATGCTGAATAAATGTAACCAGTGACTATAATTTTTTATTTAAAATTAATGTGAGATGTATATTGGTTATGTAAATGTGGATTTAGAACTGCATTACAAATGTGAAGGAAGTAAGAAAACCAAGATGATGGATAAATATACCATAGTTTCATGACCCCCTAGCCCCAATGTATACCCTCATGGGTTAGTAATGAGAGAAGAGAGATAGTGACTACCCTAGTCTCGCCAATAGTATGACACAGTTTGGATATTATCACCTAGAGTATAATAAACATGTATATGGGTCACATTACCCTCTAAGAGAAAAATAAAAAGTGTGAGATAAGACATATACACAAATAAAAACTGGATCATACATATATATATATATATATAAAGTAATTCCCATGTGTAATGTTCAATTCCATACATTACAATAACAAAAGGAAAGAAAATTACATGTACCAAAACGCTAAAAATAATAATTACCATAAGGCCAGGTATCTCTCACAAAACCACAAACTAGTAATTTCAATCACAATCTACTACCTAATATAGATGACCTATAAAAACTAGTATATATATGTAGGGTGACCATAATAGTATACTTAGTAGGATCCTCCTTGGACCCTATCAAGCAAAAGATTAAAAAGGACTGCTAAATCATAGTAAACACTAGTGTAACTAACTCTTCACCAAAACATGTATACTATGGTCGCAACCTCACCATGAATAAATCTCACTATGTATCTCATAAAATGAAAAATACAATATAATAATGAAACATCAAGGGTTCCCCAGTCCATCTTCTCCATCAGTTTTACACTCTTACCCAACATCGCACGTCCTGATCCATCTCTCTATAAAATAAGACATCCTAAAGACACCTAGAAAATGGATAACAACATTCACATCGTGAAACACATAATCAAATAAAAATAAACAAATATTGAAACCATGTATTTTTCATGAGCTTCCACAACCCATATGACATGTATCATACATCGGGTATTATACTTGAAACCATTACAACCCATACACTGAGTAAGTCCCTCAAGCCATCAAAACCTATACACATCATACCTATAATAATAACTTCGAAACTATATTTGCAGATACATGTGAGTGAAATAACCATAATCCATTATAACACCCTTCACACATATATTGGATATCTAACAATTATGTTTACTTGCATGAGTATGTACAATGTTAAGAGAGTTGGGTCAGAGGGGGTAGTCATCCTTCCACCCTCCCAATGGGATTTTTGGGAAAATACCCTCCCAGGGTCTACTGGGTGTCATTTTCAGTAAGCTACATATGCGGGCCAGTGTATGAAATCATATAATATACAAGATATAATATATATCACAACCACACCATGGGAATAAACAATTTATAGAACCATCTATAGCGAGCTTTTTTTACTACTGGCTTCACATTGAAGACATGATATCCTATAAGTACACAATAATTTAAAGATCAAAATTAATTAATACATTTCTTTTTATCATTTACTTATCTTAATTAATTCATTATCCATTAAATTAACCATTAAAATTGTTCCACATCACATTACATTAATCACAAGACTAAATTCCATTACCTCTAGTAATAATCAAAACGGAGTCCAAAGTTTATCAAAATTTACATCTTTTCAGCACTTTAAATCCATCAATACCAACCCCATGGGTTATGAATTATTTATTCATTATTAGAATCATTAAATAATATTTTTACTCTAGGAAACCCAACCTATGCTAAAACCATGCGGAAACATAAAAGAAATCACATCTAGCTATCTCAAGATGACAGGAATGGGATTTATATAAAACAATATTCTCAACCATCGTCCCATAAATAGATTCATTAAATCCTGAATCTAGCTTTATCACATGAATGGGTAAGCCTAGATTCAACCTATTACATATTCTATGATATCATCTGAGACACCCACATTGATATATTTATGCATCTCTCCATCACAGGCATTAACTACTGAAACATAATCTAGGACTACCTACATACATCATATATACCATCCCCATCCCAGGGATTCTAGGCTCAAATCACATATAGGCCTCCCTGACCAATATAAAATCAGAAAAGGTTTCTAGAAACAAGCATGAATAAACATTTGTGGAATATTGGCCATAAGATAGGCCATTCATCCTTCACACATAACTGATCTCTCACTGCTCCAACTCAAGGCACTCATCCTTCTCCAGCCGACAAGAAACTCAGAATCTAACAATTAACATTATAATGGCATCATTTCTTAATCCTTCATGAATTAACAGATTCATTATTTAAAGTTTCCAACTCTAGGATACCTTAGAAATAAATCTATTACACTTTACTAAAATAATTAAACAATTAATTTAAAAATTATTTTCTACATATATTTAATTTTCAAAAAACTTGTTGAATTCCAATTTTTATACATGAAATTAATTATATTTTATCTGTAATAATAAGAATTCTATATATTATTTAATAAATTCCATCAACACAAGGAATTACATATTCTATTAAACATGAGATCACCATAAATTTTAATATTATTAAATTACCGAAAACACAAGATTCATTAAACACGACTCATTATTATTCACCCAATTAATTATCTATTAATTCTAGATTTATATTATTTACTAGTTTCCATCAAGAAAAACATTTCAATACTTATAATAAGAAATCATGCTATTAGTAATAGTATAGCTAGAACATTATCTATCAAAATTAGAGGAAACCATTTATAACAGTATAAAGAAGAAACATCAATATGAAAACAATATTCAATTTTATTATTAATTTGGATTAATAATTATTATGTTAAATAAATTACTATACAGTTGGATAATCCATTCAAACATTATAATTGATTTATTTTCTAAAAAAAATAGGGGAATTTATTAATCCCCTACCTAGAAGAAGAAGATAAATGTTACTCTCTGATTTAATATAGGCGGCATACGTAAGATGGAATCATCGTTTGAGAAATGAAGCCACCAGAAGAATGATTCCATGATTCCCATGGAGAGGTTCTCAAATGTATGATCCCGAGAGAAAGATAAATGTTAGGAATTAAGGGGGGATCCACAATTTTCATGTCGATAGATTCAAGAAAATTGGATTTTCCAAATCCAAAAATACATTATTACAACTTACAAGGATCTCATTAAACACTACAAACAAGGGTGCATTACAACCTAGACTGTCATTTAAAAAACTATATGAATATCTTTGATAAAATTTCCTTTATTTGTTCCAATAAAGGGTTTTCATGGATGTTATCAAAAAACTGGTTAAAATATATCAATAGAAGATTTCATGTAGCCAGAAGTACCACAATGCCAAAATCCCCATGTAGTTATTTTCCCTATGTAGCTAAATTACCCATATAGCTAAATTTCCAAGGTAGTTGAATTCTCAATGTAGCTGAATTACTTATGTAGATGAATTACCCATATATATGATCCAACCACATAGATGATTCCCATAGCTGGTCTACATAGTCAGGTTACTCACATAGTAGATTCATACATGTAGTCAATCTAGCCAAAAAGTGGATTCACATAGCTGATCCGGCTATATATATGATTCACATAGATGATCCATCCATGTAGATAATTCACATAGTTGATCACTCATGTATACAAGACATCCATGTTATAGATGTATCAATATAGCAGATAGGACTTTAATGAGTTGGTCACTCACCCAAGTCATCAATCACACCCTCAGTACGTGAAACACTTCCTACTTGTATATTTTAGTATCAAAACACCTCTAGACCATGTTTATGCCCTCTATGAGCACCATAGTTTTCACAAAAATTATAAGGTTCATACTAGAATGATCTAGAAACTTATATCGGATAGCTATTTAGACATTAGAATCCTCATGAATCAAAATACAGTCTCATAGAGAAAACATAAATCAGATTTCCAAATAGCCACCCAGTATGATAATTCTCAAGGATTTCTTCATGACATGTCCTCAACAACCACATCATAGGAATAATATGAAACCACACCATACAAAGAACCCTCTCCTAAACAATCTCTTGGGGGAGATACCACTCAATAGAGAGAATGTATACTGACAGGAAATAAGTGGGAACCATATTATAAACCAAATAGGTAAACATCCGCAAGAGAAAAATGTTATAATATAATATATAAACATCGAACAGCTCCTGTTAATGAGTGTGCATCTATGACTCACATTCATAGGTACTCCCCTCCATGAATTAATTCCACCACAATAAAAGACGAAAGGGAATAGAATACTTATGAAACCACATCTCTTTGAAGTCCTAGATAAATACAAGTTACTCCTCAAATGTTGTATCATCATCAATATAACTATTTCCCCAATAGATGACATGGGAATAGTCATGAAGATAGAGAATGAGCTATGACACAAGAAAACACAATATATTCTGATCATAAAAGTTTAATGTTCTATCTGATACACCATGACTCCATCATCATCAAACACCTCCAAAGACTCATCAAACATGGGAGAAATAGTACTCCCACAACAAAACCATCAATACCCATGATGAGGAGTCACCTTTAAGAGCACGTGATATCCAATTTAAAACTCTATAGGTATCCTCCTTTCACCATAATTTGATTTTGGATGATCATTCACTACCTTTATCCTCTAGTGAATTACATGAACCATCAATATCGATTGAATATTAGTTCCGGCCATAGAATTTCTTCCTCTCCTACCCTATTCTAGTATAACAAATGAAAAACATATAGACGTACAATGCATAAAATAGAGTCATACCAATTCTAGAATAGATTTTATTATTATAAGAATACTTGACCAAGGTTTGGTTACTCATCCACGAACCTTCAAAATACAAGACCAAGATCACTACATGTTTTCATGTTTTTGGATGTTTTATTCTATCTGACTATCCATCTATGAATGATAAGTAGTGATAAGGAATAATTGATATCCAAAAGCATACTAGAGACCCACCCACACCCTAGAGTTAAAATGAGGATCTAGATTAGATATTAACATCCTCAGGACACTATGGAGTTCACCACCACTTCTAGATATTACCATGAAAATTCTTATTTTGAGCTCAACTCCATATACAAGAAATCAAAAGAATGGAGAGCTAAAAAACATATCCTTCATGTATTCAAATGTTCCCAAATAGTAGTATGTCCACAAGAATCCCCATTACTTTATATTAAAGGATTTTAGAGGATTCACAACACATGATAAATAACATATAAACCTCTTGTATTAGCCTGAGTGTCCATGAAAACTCAACCCCTCTTCCACTGTTTGTGGGAATTCCCAGGATATTTCCAATTTTACCTTTAGAGGATCCAAAACTACTACCTACTAGGAAAGAAAATTATCTAATAAATAGAATTTATGATCCTAGAACTCATTATTCATAAACATCATGAACAACTACTCATGATGAATAACAACCAAAATGGAAGGAATATTTTCTATATGATACTCTACAAGTGTGGATTAAACAAGGATATCATCGAGGAAAAAAATATTCATAAACTTTATAAAAAATGCATTTATCATCCCCAAGAACAGAACTATAGTATCATTATTTCTAAACCAAATCTCAAAAACCATGTAATACCAATGATGATAATGAAAGGTAGTCTGCTGAATATCATCATAATTAACCTAAATCTAAAGATGTCATAATTGAAAATTTATTTTTGAAAACCATATTCACCCTTTATCTAATCAAATAAATAATCAATTACTGTAAGAGGGTAGAGGTACTTCATTTTCACTTTGTTCACAAGATGATTATCGATAAAACGTCCCAAACCATAATCAAAATTTTCTACAAACAAAATGGGAGCACCTTAATGTGACACACTCGCTGAACAAATCCTCACTACAAAAAATCATCGAGATGTACTCTCGTATCTCACATCACATAAATTCACTTCCAATATGGATACATCAAGATGAGAGACACTCATAGGAGTGGCTCGTTTCTAAAAACAATGACACATTGAGGAGGTAACACATCAAACTCCTCTGTCAAGACACTAGGGTAATCATATTCAAAAATAGAAAACACTAACTATAGAGCTTTTGAAAGACTCATAATCACCTTTGATATTAATGATGACAAGGACAAAACACACCTCTGACCCATAGGAGGGACATTCTCATAAAAAAATAATTAGATCTTCATCTTCATTATATAATACAACCAACCTCTAGATCTAATACATGATATCCTACACAAAATATAAGCAATCCATACCGTTGATGATTTCACATCGTTGTATCCATAATCATAGTAAATCTCCCTAAGTTTTGTGATATCCCATAACTAGCTTAGAATATTTACATACATCATATAAGACATATTGACATCCAATTGGAAGAGTCTACATCAAGGGCATTAGAACCATGTCTTCCTAAAGTCATAAATCATGTATGTGTCTATATGATATAATAGTGTGAATCACTATATAATCATAAAAAGAATTAACCCTAGTAGAAAAAAGAAAAGGGTATCGTGAAAGATATATATCTCATCCAGCAAAGAAAATGTTAAAGCATGAAGCTGACCATGACCTACAATACAGCCTCTCTTACACTAATTATGATCATTTAAAGACCCTTAAAAATCAATGGATATTTTTTCTTAATTTTATATTGGATTTTACAAGAACACAGTTTCTGACGGCACCTGATTCCGAGGCCCAGTGTTCCCGAAATCATTTTCTGATGTTTAGCTCGGGTACGTTCAGTGAACGAATGAGTGGATTTTTCTAAATATTGAACCGGTGCTCAGAATCAATTTTTGAGGGCACCAATGGAATTGCAGCGCCAATAATTTCTTAGAAACAGATTTTCCGGAGTTGTGTTTGCTCGGGTGTGGGTTTAATTTTTTGGGGTAGTTAAGAAATAAAATAAAGGTGGTGCGACAATTTATTTTATTTCACTTAAAGTGGCTTCACCTATGTTAAGCAGATAAGGTGGGACCCAAAATATCGTACCCACTTGGTAGGATATTTGTGAGGTGGGGCCCGAACGAGCCCCACCGTTTCTTTCCTTCTATGTAACGCACCCGCACCCCCCTTTTTAATAAAGTCAACCGTGCATTTATTTTGTTTAAGAAACACCTCATTAAATTGGGTAGTTAAATCGTTACAATTAATTCATTGAATTAATTATTAGTTTCTTATCTTTTGAATTTCAAATTCTTATGTTATGATAATAAAATAAGGGAAGGACTTATTTTATTATCGTTGGGTTTTTGTTGTGTTATGACTTTGGGAGAAAAAGAGAGGTCTTGAGGATTCTTCGTTCTTCGATGAAGAACGCGAAGAACGCACCGCCGCCAACGAATAACGCTGACCTACGACGGAAGACAACGGTGAGAGACGCCTTCCTCAGAGATCACCTAACGCTAATGACGTTCCTTCCAGGATGCTTTCTTCCACGGAAATCCTCTTCTTCCATGATGGTTAATTCTGCGACGAACTCTCATTCGACGATAACATTGAGATAGGGGTTTTATGCGTTTCTATTTCGTGATTACTTCTATCGATTTATTCCTTCCAATTTGAACCGCATGTTATCGCAATAATGGGAGGAGTTCAGACCACACGGACATGGCCGACACTCCTCCCCTTTTTGTTATTGATATTGATGTGGCACGAGCAAGGTGACGCGGTGCCGAAGCACCACGCGGAAATTGTTAAAGGGATGGCGGAGAAACGCGGTGCCGTCGCACCGCGCCATTGGAAACAACTAATCCGTGGCGCCGTTGCGTCGCGTGGAAGAAGACAAACCATAGACGCGACACCGTCGCGCTGTGTCGGAGGACCAATAATGCACCGCAGCTAGAGCGGGGCTCGGCGAAGGGGCGCGGCGCTGTCGCGCCGCACCGGACGAACCAAGGCTGCGGCCGGTTCTGGGCCGCGGCGGTGCAGGAAACCGGCGGCCGGCGTCGGAGCCAGGGGACTGGCCTTGCTAGTACCGTGGCAGCAACAGCCGGCCGGCTGGGGTGGTCCGGTCAGACAAGGGAAAAGCCAGTGGTTACAAACCCCCATCCGGCCTGCTGAGCGGCCCCATAATGGGGCCGCAGTTTCTCCACGCGGGGGCAGCGCACCCCCAGCCCACTTCGCTCGGCCGTAACGGCCGTGCCGGCCGCCTGTCCACCCGGCCAGCGTCGGCGCGCCCAACACGCCGGGCCGAGCTGCCCAGGTCGGGCCAGACCGCGCCCAAGCGGGCCGGAACCGGACCCGGTGCGGGGAGACCCAGTTCGGGCCGACCCTGGGGGTATCGGGCCGGGTCGGACCGAGCCCGAACCCCTTAATATCAAACATCCTTTGGTCCGTAGCCCATTACATGAGCAGCAGACCTCTGATCGACGCACCGTCAGTTGCGTATAGATCCTTGGATCCAGGCGGTCGTTTTGGTATACTACACTCATGGTTTCTGGGTACTTTGGGATCAGCCGGGTTGGTTCGTAACTGAAACCAACCGGGCCCTCAGTGCGGAAACGCTCATAACATGAGCTCTGGACGTCTGATTGACGTGCCGTTGACCTTGTTGGATTCCTATTGATGAGTCAGAACATTTGGAATGTTTCTCCTGAGTTTTAGATGTATTTGGATAATGGCCGGGTTGGATTGTACCTGAAATCCAACTAGGCCCCTAGAACGGAAAGGCTGATAACTTTCAGACCGGACGTCCGTTTGACGAACCGTCAGCGGCGTTGGTGATCACGTTGAGAAAAGGTCCCTATGAGCATACCCTATGATAGTTCGGGGTACAATCGAGATACGTCCGGGTTGGTTCGCACACAGAACCAACCGGACCCCTGGGGAAAAAAGGCTAATAACTCATAGACCGGGAGTCTGATTGACGCACCGTCTGTTGTGTTTAGACCCCTATGACGAGGCGGTACATTGAAATACTTATTCTTGGAACCTTGTGATACATGGAGTATCGACCATTAGCTCATGGAGCGGACCCTCCTGGTGACGAGCTAGGAGAGTGAAGAGACCTAGTAGCTGGTTGAGACTTGACGAGTGCTGATTTATCAACTCGGTGTGTTTTGGATAGCCTAGTTGGGAGCACTGGGTTATAGCAGCAGACCTACAGCGGAGGAGCACTTGGTAGTAGCGGCGACCCGCGGTACTCAACAGAAGGAGTACCTCTGGAACCTATGTGGGGGATCGCTTGGCTGTAGCAGCAGAACCATGGTGGGAAGCGCTTGGTTGTAGCAGCAGGCCCACAGTACTCGTCAGGTGGAGTACTACAGGAGTCCAAGGAGTCCGTCGTGCTTGGTTGTAGCGGCAGACCCTCTATACTCGACAGAGGAGGATTTTGGTGCGCTTGGTTGTAGCGGTAGGCCCTTTGTACTTGACAGAGGAGGAGTTCGGCATGCTTGGTTGTAGCGGCATGCCCACTGTACTCGACGGAGGATGAGTTCTCCAGCAGCCGTGGTTTCAACGTCATGAATAAAATCCTAGTTGATCTGAGTCTGTAATCTTTTTGTTTCCTCATGATTGAGATATGTTACTTGATAACTTAGGTATATGTGTGGGCATATACCTATGTAGAGTTTATTCATTGATTTCCTAATCCTTGTGTTTCCTAATGATTGAGATGGGTTACTTGATACCTTGGGTATATGTATGGGCATGTACTTAAGTAGAGGTTTTCTGTTGATATCTTCTTTGTGGTTATCCTTGTTGGATTTAGTGAGACCTTGAGGGTCTCGGGGCCCCTACTGAGTATCGTTATACTCACCCCTGCACGGGATATGCCCACACCTCATTGTGTTGGTTGCAGACAACAGACAGCGTAGTCAGAGGCTGAGTGTTCGAGGATTGGACGGTATCCAGAGGTGGACCTCATGATGAGACAGTATTCGTTGGTGGACATCATGACGAGGCGACGCTCGGAGGAGGATAATGAGTGAGAGCATTGTAGAGGCTATCTGTACCTACCGTTCTGGTAGGATATGTGGTGGGCGATCTAGGAGATGCACTATCTGTACCTACCCTTCAAGTAGGATCTGAGGAAGACAACCCATGAGCTGCTTCCTTTCTTCCAGCTATTGTACTTTCTTTCTATTGTAGTTGTACCTTCGATTGGGTTTGTATTCTGGCCCATTTACTTTTCAGCACTTCTTTTTTTGTACTAGTTGTTTTACTTTCTCTTGTACTATGTGGTGTTTGTTTAACTTTATAAAGGAAATTCATTCCCAGTTATGGGGATTTACGCCTTTGGTGCTAGTCTCCAGCCCCTGGCCTATGGATGGTGGGCATGGGGTAGTCACGGCACGGGACCCGAGGACGGGTCATGAAAAATTGGTATCAGAGGAGTTCGGTTCTACCACAGAACTCAGGACTCTGATCTTTTTCTATGTGAAGCAATAGTGTTGAGAGTATAGAGTGTGGTTATCAGTCCAAGGAGTCCAGTGTTGGTGATGCAGCCGACGTATCCGTACACCAGGTCTCTGACTTCTGATTTCCATCTTAATGAACGAAAACATTGATTGTGTGTGTGTTTCAAGTTTTCTCTGTGATTACTTTGTGTTAGCTCACCAGGTATACTGTTTAACCGTGGCGCACCAGTTTCTTTTTAGGATGGCCCCACGACGACAACCAGCTAGGGTTCTGAGTGCTATGCGGGATGACACCCTACCGAGAGATGAAGCCTCAGTACAGGGCCCTTTGACAGCAGAGGCACCGGCGGTACCTCTTCCCGCTGAGCCACCGATGCTACCAGCCCCAGCCACTAACGGTTCACGTCGCCTTAGTGCACTGCATGAGATTCAGTGTTAGCGACCGCCCAGGATTTGTGGGGAGATGGACCCTCAGGTAGCCAAGGATTGGCTGGAGGTTGTTGTACGAGTTTTCCGTTTAGTAGGGACACCAACTGACATTATGGTGGTCCTTGCAGCAGGCCTCCTGCACGCGGCAGCAGGCAGATAGTGGATCTTGATGCTCCAGGTGCACGACGAGGCATATCTTTTTTGGACAGACTTTGAGAGCCTTTTTCTCTTAGAGTTTGTCCCAGCCACCCTCCGAGCAGTGCGCATCTAGGAGCTGCAACAGCTGCGGCAGGGCAGTATGACAGTAGCCAAGTACGCGGTGAGGTTTACTGATCTCTCGCGCTATTCCACGGACAGGGTACATGACCCATTCTTTAGGGACCGATCCATCGAGAAGGGGCTCAGGAGAGAGATCAGAGCTTCAGTTGTTTCTCACAGCCTTCTGACACATGAAGGGGAGTTGGAGCGAGGCCTCTTAGTGGAGAGTTTCCTTGCTGAGCAGTCTCTAGCAGTAGGACCCACCACTAGCCGGCTTGCGGAAGATTCTTCTGCAGCATGTAGTAGATAGATGATGCAGAGGTCCAAGAGGACTAGACCTACAAGTGGTCGACCGCATGAAACATGATCATTTGTGTGAGGCACCCGCGGTGGAGAACAACTTACCATGCGCAGACAGTGTTACTCCTGTGGAGGGGTTGGTCACATGGCTCATGACTGTCCAACCGACCGTACAGATGACCAGCAGATGAACGAAGGACCACTTGGGAAGAGGCAGAGGTTCGATCGAGGCAGACTGCATGGAGCAGGAGACTGTGGCAGGGGAGCTGGCCCTATGGCTGGAGGTGGACGATGCTTCGAGGTGTTTCCACCACCACCACCAGAAGGTACACCCCGACCGCAGGGAATGGGTGGATGTGGGTGAGCACAACTGCAGGCAGTTGAGGCCTATGATCATGGAGCTCCGGAAGCAGATAAACATGAGTGGGACTAGCTCCAAACCTAGAGAGTTTCGTTCATGTTTCTTCTAGCTCAATTTATGTTTTTTTGTTGATACTTTGTGTCTTTGTACTTTGAGATGCAGTAATAAAAGTCACCTTTCATGGGGCGTTTACCTTCATGTCCTCTCTCTATGTTGTTACTAAGAGGTTCCGGTTTAAAAACCGTTGACTTGACCCTCACTTTGAGATACCTACTGGTGGAGACCCAGTGACCACACACTGATGCCGACAGTGTGGCTCAGCCCTTGGAGGCAAGATTAACAGTTTGTTCTCTTGGTAGTAGCGTAGAGGCCTTACGACGTCATCTTTGGTATGGGTTAGTATCATCCATGTTGGGATTGACTGTATTAGGCGAAGAACGTGGTCCATCCAAGGGATGAGACCAGATTTCTCTTATCAGCAAAGAACAAATTTCAGCACCTCTTGTTGGACTAGAAATGTCCAAGTAATCCAAGAGTGGATGAGGACATCTTAGAGCCGGCAAAGGACTTGTGCTGACGGGGGGTGGAGACCACTAGAGTTCGAGGTTGGCGACCACATTTCCCTACGGGTCTCAACTCGACGTGTGTTATGGAGATGTGGCTGAGGTGACAAATTATCTCTGAGGTTCAACAGACCATTCTAGGTCCTCAACAGGGTAGGCAAGGTGGTTTACTGCTTGACCCACCCACCTTAGTTGCACCAGGTGCACGACGACTTCCAGGTATCTCAACTGAGGAGATACGAGCTCGACACTTCACTTTTCATCGACCATGAGGAGCTGGACTTGGGTGATGGGGTGAGCCTCACAGAGGTTCTAGTGGGGATCGAGGAACGATAGGAGCAGGTCCTACGAGGACGGCTTGATTCCTCAGGTGCGCTTTCACTGGCAGTATAGGAACCTCCGAGTGAGCACTTGGGAGAAAAAGGCTCAGATGCGTTCTCAGTACCGCTAATTTTTCCCTAGTTTGTGTTATAGCTTTACAGGTACGTAAAGCCTTGAGGTGGGAGTAATTTAAAGACCCGTAAAATTCAAGGGAAATTTTTTCTTAATTTTCTTTTGGATTTTACATGAACGCAGTTTCTGATGGCACCTGATTCCGAGCCTGGTGTGCCCTGAATCATTTTCTGAAGTTTAGCTCAGGTACATTCAGTGAACGAACTAGCGGGTTTTTCTAACTTTTAAACGGTGCTTGGAATCATATTCTGAGGACACCAATGGAATTGTAGCACCGGTAATTGCTTAGAAACACCTTTTCCAGAGTTGCGTTTGCTCAGGTGTGTTTATTATTTTTTTGGGGTTAAGTTAAAAAATAAAATAAAGGTGGTGCGACAATTTATTTTATTTCACTTAAAGCGGCTTAACCAAAGTTAAGCGGATAAGGTGGGACCCACAATATCCTACCCACTTGGTAGGATATTTGTGAGGTGGGGACCACATGAGCCCCACAGTTTTTTTCCTTCTATGTAATGCACCCATACCCCCCTTTTTAATAAAGTCAATTGTGCGTTTATTCTGGTTAAGAAACTCCTCATTAAATTGGGCGGTTAAATCGTTACAATTAAATTATTGAATTAATTGTTAGTTTCTTATCTTTTGAATTTCAAATTCTTATGTTATGATAATAAAATATGGGATGGACTTATTTTATTATCGTTGGGTTTTTTTGTGTTAAGACTTTGGGAGAAAAAGAGAGGTCTTGAGGATTCTTCGTTCTTCGACGAAGAACGCGAAGAACGCACCGCTGCCAACGAAGAACGCCGACCTCCGACGGCGGACGACGGTGAGAGACGCCTTCCTCAGAGATGATATAATGCCAACGAAGTTCCATCCGTGATGATTTCTTCCACGGCGATCCTCTTCTTCCGTGACGGCTAATTCCGCGACGGACTCTCGTTCGACGACAATGTTGAGGTAGGGGTTTTATGCGTTTCTATTTCGTGATTACTTCTGCCGATTTCATACTTCAAATTTGAACCGAATGTTATCACAAAAACAGGAGGAGGTCGGACCGCACGATCATGGCTGACACTCCTCTCCTTTTTGTTGTTGATATTGATGCGGCACGAGCAAGGCGACGCGGTGCTGAAGCACCGCGCGGAAATTGTTAAAGGGAGGGAGGAGAAGCCGGCGCTGTCACACCGCGCCGTTGGAAAAAACTAATCCGCAACGCTATTGTGCCACGCTGATGAAGATGAACCATAGACGTGGCGCCGTCACACTGCGCCGGAGGACCACTAACACACCGCGACCGGAGCAGGGCCGCGGTGGAGGGGCGCGACGCTATCGCGCCGCGACGGACAAACCAAAGTCGCAGCCGGTTCCGGGCCGCGGTGGTGTAGGAAACCAGCAGCTGGTTCCGGGCCGCCGACATCAGAGCAAGGGGATCAGCCATGCTGGTCCCGTGGCGACAACAGCCGGCCAGACAAAGGAAAATCTGGGGGTTACAAACCCCCAGCCGGCCAGCTGAGCGGCGCCATAAAGGGGATGCGGTTTCTCCACGTGGGGGCAGCGCACCCCCCCCGCCCACATCGCTCGGCCATAACGGCCGAGCCGCAGGGCCGGGCCACGCCCAAGCGGGCTGGACCCAGTCCCGACTCGGGTCGAACTGGTTCTGGCCGACCCTGGGGGTATCGGTCCAGGTCGGACTGGGCCCGAACCCCTTAATACCGAACCTCCTTCGGTCCATAGCCCTTAACATGAGCTGTAGAGCTTCGATCGATGCACCGTCAGTTGCGTAGCGATCCCTGGATGGAGACAGTCGTTTCGGTATACTACACTCAATGTTTCAGAGTACTTTGGGTTTAGCCGGGTTGGTTCGTACACCAAACCAACCGGGCCCTCGGAGCAGAAACGCTCATAACATGAGCTCCAAACATCCGATTTACGTTTCGTCGACCTTGTTGGATTATTCTTGATGAGAAGAAACATTTGGCATGATTCGCCTGAGTTTTGGATGCATTTTAATAATGGTCGGGTTGGATTGTACCAGAAATCCAACTGGACCCCTAGAACGGAAAGGATGATAACTTTCAGACCGTACTTCCGTTTGACGCACCATCAGCGGCGTTGGTGATCATGTTGAGAAACGGTCCCTATGAGAATACCATATGAGTGTTCAGGGTACAGTCGAGATACAGCCGGGTTGGTTCGTACACGAATCCAACCGGGCCCCTAGGACAAAAAGTCTAATAACTCCTAGACCGGGCGTCTGATTGATACGCCGTCGGTTGTATTGAGATCCCTATGACAAGGCGGTACATTAATATAATTCCTCATGGAACATTGTGATACATGGAGAATCTACCAGATGCTTGTGGAGCGGACCCTCCTAGTGACGAGCTAGCAGAGTGTAGAGACCTAGTAGCTGGCTGAGACTTGATGACTGCTAATCTATCGACTCAGTGTGTTTCAAATAGCCCAGTGGGGATCGCTTGGATGTAGCAGTAGACCCACGGTGGAGGAGCGCTTGGTAGTAGTGGAAGACCCACGTTACTCAATAGAAGGAGTACCTATAGAGGCTATGAGGGGGAATGCTTCGTTGTAACGGCAGACCCACGGTGGTGGAGCACTTGATTGTAGCGGCAGAACCACGGCACTCAACAGAAGGAGTACCTCTAGAACCTATGAGGGGGAACGATTGGTTGTAGCGGCAGACCCATGGTGCGAAGCGCTTAGCTGTAGCAGTAGGACCACAATACTCGTCAGGTGGAGTACTACAGCAGTCCAAGGAGTCCGATGCACTTGGTTGTAGCGGTAGACCCTCTGTACTCGATAGAGGAGGAGTTTGGCGCGCTTGGTTGTAGCGGTAGGCCCTCTATACTCGTTAGAGGAGGAGTTTGGCAAGCTTGGATGTAGCGGCAGGCCCACTGTACTTGACGGAGGAGTTCTCCAGTAGCTGTGGTTTCGACATCATGAATAAAATCTTGGTTGAGCTGGGTCTGTAATCTTTGTGTTTCCTCATGATTGAGATGGGTTACTTGATAACTTAGGTATATGTGTGGGCATATACCTGGGTAGAGGTTACCCGTTGATTTCACAATCCTTGTGTTTCCTCATGATTGAGATGGGTTACTTGATATCTTTGGTATATTTATGGAAATGTACCTAAGTAGAGGTTATCTGTTGAGATCTTCTTTGTGGTTATCCTTGTTGGATTTAGTGAGGCCTTGAGGGTCTCGGGGTCCCTACTGAGTATCGTTATACTCATCCCTGCACGGGCTATGACTGCATCTCGTTATGTTTTTAGCAGACGACGGACAGCACAGATAGAGGCCGAGTGTTCAAGTACTAGACGGTACCCGGAGGTGGACCTCAAAAAGAGATAGTATCCAGTGGTGGACTTCACGACGAGGCAACGCTCGGAGGAGGTTGACGGGCGAGAGAGTTGTAGAGGCTATCTATACCTAACCTTCAGGTAGGATCCGTGGTGGACGATCCAAGAGCTGTTCTATCTATACCTACCTTTCAGGTAGGATCCGAGGAGGACGACCCAGGAGCTACTTCCTTTCTTCCAGCTGTTGTACTTTCTTTCTGTTGTAGCTGTACCTTCGATTGGGTTTGTATTTTGACCCATTTACTTTTCAGCACTTCTTTTTTTTGTACTTGGTGTTTTATATCCGCTTGTACTATGTGGTGTTTGTTTACTTTTATAAAGGCAATTCCTTCCCAGTTATAGGGATTTATGCCTTTTTTTCTAGTTGCCCAACCTTGGCCTATGGAAGGTGGGCTTGGGGTATTCACGACACGGGCCCCGAGGATGGGTCATCACAGACCACCTCTATGGTCATTATATACTCATTATGGAAAGGGAGAATAATTTGTTTTTCTATTCCTACCCTATATCCTATTTTTTGTATCCCAAATTAGAACACCCTACTTTTTTTCCTCATTTGAAACTAGATCAATGGAGTTAACTAAAATGGAACAGTTGGAAAATTTTCACTACTTATGATGTTAGGGAACTCTCATGGCTTATGTACTCTTCCTGAAAAAAATAATCATGTCTGATCCCATAGAATATGACTACAATCCGCCCCTAGAGAATATAGAAGATGAGGGATAGGACCAATCATCAGATGATGAAATGATATTTTATCCAAGAAACAGGGAACCCCACACCACAACTATCTTTCATGAGGAATTTTGAAGAGTCACAAATTGTGATGATCCAATTCTGAAAATCATCTTGTCAATGATATATTCAAACGCAATCACCTCATGATACATCTTCAGTATAAATGGGGTGTTCTATAAATAAATCCATAAAATAAAATCCTCCTATAAATTCCTGACAATTACATCCCCATCTAAAATTTGTTCTAAAACATCAAGAATAAGGGTCCTAAAATGGATCCAAAACTCAGATACTCTTGTACTCTCCTTTTAATGGGTTAAATTCTCCTAGAAAATGGCGACAAACTTGGTCTGAGAAATAAGCTATTCATGAAACTTCTCTTTCAACCTCTCCAATGAGACTTCTGACTACACATGATCTCTGATGAAAATGAACCGCCACTACCTCGCTACTCTATGAAACATCATCACATCAATGAAACCTATTTCTCTTTCTATGAATAGATCCTACTGAAATCTATCATAACATCCTACAATATTTCTTCTATGATTGAATCTAAATAATTTCCCGCGTAGATATTCATACTATATGTGTTTAACCTTCATATTTTCCACCTGATAGTGTCATCATCATTAACATCCACTCTATGGTGATATGATATCACATCCTCCTAAACATATTTGATGTTAACCTGATTAGGAGAACACACACATGGAGAAATACATATAAAGGAAAAAAATTAGACTCATAATATTGGAATATAAAATAAAATCAATAACTATTTTTAATTAGATTATCTTGTTAAGGTTTCATCCTTTCCCATGGTCTACCCATTTCTCGCTTAGGCATAAAAAGGAATGACACATGTTCATTTCATGGGTCCTTACTATGAAAAACTGTCACACCATTTAGTCTGATTAGAAAAAGTAATGGCCAATGCATCTGATCACAGGGGGTCCAAAATACCTATTTATCAACCAATCTCCCATGTTTACATTGCTTACTAAACTACCCCGAAACTATTTCTCCACCAACCCATGAAATCTCAACTATGCCTAATTTGGAACTCTATTCTATCCCCCAACAGTTTTTGATAATACTATGTCATGGCATCCTCTCCCCGAAGTGTACCCATCCTAAGCCAGGAATAAGGGAAGGGAGATTGTGACTACCCTAGTGTCACCACCAATAGGCCACAAGTTGGTGACTAGCACCGAGGGTGGTAGGTATTACCCTCTAATAGAATATGTGAAAGAGATATATAAGAAATATACATAAATTAAAACATCCTCAAACACACACACACACACACATATATATATATATAATTCTTTGTTCAACATGAAATTCCATATAGTTGTATAAAAACAAAATCAAAAACTATAAATACCAATAAGATCTAATTTAACATATCATATATGTAAATCTGTTAGATACGCCTTATGTTATCTACAATATTGGTTTTTGATTACTCTATATATCTAATGTAATTCATGTCACATTTCTATGAGACCATTAGATAATACCCTCCCACTTAACTCATTAGTTATAAATGTGTATAAAGTAAAAAATTTGGTATTATTTGGAGATTTTGGAATCATATTTCTATTATTTCAACTTCTTAACATCACAACATAAAATGTTACGATGTCATCATATATTTTCTACTTATAATTAATTCTGTGTTCATCATCATCATATTAAGTATCTTATTACATCATCCTTCTTCATTTGTGTGTGTATGTGTGAGATATAAATGTGTACATGTGTGAGAAAATATGTTTGTGTATGTGTGTGCGTAAATATCCTGTAAATATACCATAAAAAATGTATTCTAAAGATATATCGTTATTTTTAAATATATTATATAAAAATATTTATAAGAAATAAATATCAATACAAATATAATTTTTGAGTCAAAATATAAAAATATTTGTAAATATGTCTAAAATTTATATATTAATATTCAACATATAGATGTATTTTTAAAATATATTTAAAATTAATTATAAGAATTTTTATAATTATATGAATAAATATATAAATAAAGTTGGATTATCTATGGAACCTTAAGCATCCCCATCTCGTTAAAATCATTGGGTACTTCCTGGAGGTTGAGCAGTAGTTGTGCGTGTCAATATTATGTAAATATTTCATATATAAATGTATTTTTATAAATATTTCATTATCTTCAATTAATGTATATAAAAATATATATAATAAATATTTATAAATACATTATAAATAAGATATATCTAAATATAAAATTATTTGAAAATATGTATAAAATTTATAAGTAAATTTATAATATGTTGAAATATTTTAAATTTATATTTAAAAGTAATTATATATATATATAATTATATGGATAAATATATAAATAACGATGGATTATCTAGGTCACCTTAACAATCCTAATCTCGTTAAACTCAACAGGTACTACCTGGATGGTGAGAAACAACTACTGGTTTATAGTTCATTCCCTAGGGTATCCTCGGTGACAATCTCTTTCAACGTAACCCCATATCCTTCAATGTTGATCCAAATTCATTGAATGTTTTGATAATGGTGGCACTTGGGAAAGACAATGGTCTTTAATTTCTCCACAATGACTAGATGAGATTCATTTATAGAGTCTTCAAGACATTGAACATGATGCTGGATATGGTATTGGGAATATTCCACCTTAAACTCCAATCCTTTACTTATATCTTCCAATCTGAATGTCGTGTGGGTTGATGTTTTTTCTAGAATCACAATACAAATCTTTCTGATTTTTTTTGTCCATGCATGGAATGATGGGAGAAAGAGGCCATGTATCCATTATTATCTCTATCACATGTGGATACACAACTCTTAAATATTTGGCCTCAGATAAAACATCTTCTTATTCATTGGTGTCATCGTATTTATCTTCCAGTTTCCCACTGGGATTCTTAATGGAGGGGTGATGATGAAGAAGGGAATTTACCAAATAGAGGGCCAGTATTAAGGGGACAGTTCCTTCAAGGTGGAAACACTCACACTACATTGTGTGTCCCTAGATCCCAAGTCTAGGTTGAGTAATGACGAGGTCCTGGGGGAATTAGAAGTTCTCCTGCTATAAAATAAAGGCATTCGACCCCATAAAATGGGTTTCAGTGATCTACAATCCGAAAAAGATGCTTCCATGGATCCCTAATGAAAGGGCTCAGATTTCAGTAATATCAAAACTCTTCCTATTATCAATAATTTGGTTGTGCATATGATGAGTAGTGATCCCCATTACAGAAACGCTGATTCCATAGCTCCTCAAGGTACGAACAGTCTGTCATGTATAATAAAATATCTTCATATTGTTAGGAAAATGGTTGTGTGGAAGTTGAGTGGTGGCCCTTATTTCAAACAAGCTCCTTCCATGGATCCTCGTGGTATTAACTCGTGCCACAAGAATTGCTAACAACTTTTTCAGTATAGCCTATATATATTTGGTCATTGATAAATCATATTCTACTTCATCATTTCCATCATATTTATCTTCCAGTTTCTCACTAGGTTTCTTCACATAGGGCTGAAGATGAAGAATGATGCGTACCAGATGGAGGGTTAGTACTCAAGGGATGGCACCTTCACGCCGGAAATCCTCGCACTACGTTGTGTGTATCAAGACCTGATGTTCAGGTTGAGCATGGGGGAGGACATGGGGTATTGGAAGAGCTCATATTTTCCAGCAGTGTCTCTTAAGCTCATAAGTGGGTTGTTAGTGATCTAAAATTTGAACAAGATGTTTCCATGGCTCCCTGAGGTAAGGACTCTGAGTTCGGTAGAATTAAAACTCATCCTATTGTCATGGGATCGGTGGTGCGTAAGGTGAGTAGTGATCCTCATTCCAAAAAAGATGCTTCCATAGCTCCTCATGGTACCAACTCCATGTTGATGGATTTTTTTGACCATTTTTGAGAAGGTTGTCACATTATTAACGATGTGTGTGGAACCAACAAGAACACAGAATGAAAGAATGATGGTCTGGCCGGGTTTCCTAGCTTTATATACAAGAAAAACGAGAATAAAACGGAGTGAGATATAATGGGGTCAAATATTATTTCATGAATATTCCAAAATCGATATCTACTGAAATATTTAAATCATTCAAAATATGGGATTTTTTTGAATGAATAGCCCAAATAAAATATTTAAAAACATATTTTTTTAATCAAGTTATTTAAATAAATTCTTTAAAAAAATAAAAAATTCATATTAATTTACAATATTCTAATTATTCTACCAATATCAAATTGTATATATAATTTCACTGTTAAATTATTTTTGTTTGGTTTAAAATTACTTGAATAAAATATTTAAATCATTTGAATATTTTTTTAATGTTATTTATTTAATATTCTAATTATTCATGTAATTTAATTTTTTTTTCGTTCAAATTTATTCATTCTAAAATAAATTAAATAAAATGTAAAATAAATAATTTTAATATTGAAAATAATTAATTTAGTAATAAAATTTCAATACATTGAATATTTAAATTAAATTAGTGGATTTTAAATGAAATTTTTAATGTTTTTATATTTTAAAATACCTTTAATATTTTTATATAATGTTTTCTAATATTAAAATAAATAAGATGGGTATTTAAAATTAAAATGACTTGGATATTTATTTTCTTATAAGAAATTAATGATGTTGTGTTTTGAAAATAAAAATCTATTGTTGTAGGTTTTCAATATACTTCCTTATTTATTTCGTCAAATATTCTATTCATATATCATATTTCTCTTATTCCTCGATCACATTGATTTCTTGTTTAGTATATTTCCTTCCTTGTTTGGGGGAAATTTAACACATAGGAAGATAAATATTTTATTGTATACATTTTTTCTCTAAGTATCTTTGTAAAATAATTAATTTTTTCTAATATTTTATATATTAAATTAAATTCTATTATTTTTTAAGAATTTATTCATATATTTAAAATATTTATACACATTAAATCAAAAAGATATTCTCAATCTATCAATGGAAAGTATCCCGTAAAATAATTTCACAATAACTAATGAGTTCATTCACTTATGAATTTTTTTTCAATAATAAAATCATACATATTTTTTTAAACAATTTAGAACATTTAAATAATTTTTAAAAATTATAATCTTTTTTATTTAATTTTGAAAAAATATCCTCTTTTTAGAAACTCAATCTTATTATATACCCATATACTTATTTAACTACATTTAAAAAAATTTATAATTATAAAATTATAAAATTAATTTGTAATTATAAAATTAATTAATTTTATTTTTATTAATGGATTTATAATATTTAATTTAATTGGATTTGATTTTAAAATTCATTTAAAAAATTTATGTGTTCGACTAGATGTAGTTTGATTGAAGGACCATGAACAAGATAGTGGGGGCCTCCAGGATCGTCGGCGCACTGAGTGTAAGGAAAAACGAGGATGCTCACAAGATGTTCAGGGAAATTCCTAGAGAAGTGGAACCATGTCCAACCTCATTTGCTTGCCATGGCTTACCCCAAGTCCAGTACTGATTCATGTACAGACCAGCTTTACCAATGTGCATCCCAGTAGACTGAAGGAAGCATATCCAGATAGCTGATTGCAATATCACTAAGTCTCGAAGACCTCACCATTCCACCACCATAACATCACCTCCCCACACCCATCACAGTCAGAAACACATATCCTTACTCCCAACACCATAAAAAGACACAATTATAGCCAAACCTACCAAAATTAAATCCCAAAAATAAAATTCATTCCTAAAATTGAGGACCTGTTAGACTAAGCCTAGAACCCATTATTCTTAAAATCCATCCCACCTAGGTTGTGAGATATGCATTACTTATGTAAAGTCATCATCAATATTTTTCCTTATATGTAATGATAAAATGGGAGTTTATGTAGCTACGTAAAGGTAGTTTTTTATCCACGTCAAGGTCAATCCGAAAAAATATGTTGTTACGACATGTCCCTGGGGCCCATGTTGCGACTAACCCAAGCCCACCTTCCATAGGCTAGGGGTCGGTGACTAGCACCGGAAATGAATATCCCTAAAATGGGAAGGCATTTCCTCCAATAATGAACATACACAGACTAAAAATACAATGAAAGAATACAACATAGTATAAATGATGATATTAATAGTATGTACTGAAAGAAAAGGGGCCAATATAAAAGCCCAACAGGAAATAAAGTACAACGAAAAGAAAAAATTCTCCTAAGGTCGTCCGAAAAGTATCGTACCTAAAGGGTAGGTACAGCTCATCTCGGCGGCTCACCACGCCAACCAGTCACCTCCGTACACTGTCTAGTCTGGGGTCCCATGTCTCGGTGAAATATATCTGTTGTTTTCACATGTCAAAATAAGGTGCGGGTGATTCATTTGTAGGGGTAAATATAACAATAATAAATATATAACCAGAGACCCCCGACGGTCTCTTTGAATTCCACAAAAAAAACACCACAAAGCCTGATCTGAATCACAGACAGAAAGTAAAGACAAATCACACCAGGAATAACTTATATATAAAAATACATATGATTTTTTTAAACCTATATCATCTTATTCTGTCAATAGGCTCTGCTACTGACACACACAGTATCGATAGGCACTGACCCACATAGGATTGATGGGCTCTAACCCACACATGATCGATAGGCTCTGACCCACATTGGTTTTGTGAGGGCTGACCCACACAGGATCAATAGGCACTTACTCACATAGGATCTTTGAGCGTTGACCCACACATGATCGATATGTACTGAATAATACACGATCACTATTAAATCTTCACGTCACAACTAGCCACTATATTCCCACAATTATCAAACATTATTTCAGGGGTATCTGCTCCCTATGACATCGAGCATACCTAACCCCCCCCCCCACACACACAGAAAAATTCCCATGAATAAGTAACCCAATGAACATCTATTTTATAAGGGTTCCAACACAATAGATGACGCGACAAACAAACACTCAGTCTGTATGTTATAGTCATTTTAGTGCCTAGGGCGCGAATGGATTCAGGTTCGATCCAACCCGGATATAATCCAAAATTATCCAAAACCCGGGTGGAATATGATAAAAGGAATGAAGTTTCCTAATGATTTCAGCACCATAGATGGTTTGTTAAATGAATGAATGATTGAGAAGATATGCCCCTTTAAGAAAATCTGGGACAAAAAGGGTTCGGGTCTGGTCCGACCCAGTCAAACTCACATGACCCAGTCCGCTTGGCCTGACCTGAACCGCCTAGGTTTGGACCAGTCTGAATGGGCCCCGTTTAGCCCACTCGGCTATAGGCTCGGCCCACTGGGTTACGGGCTCAGCCCTGCCTACCCGACTAAGCGCGGTCCGCCTCCCCAAATGGATAAGGGTCCGTTTAGACTCTCAAAATCAAGGGTGCTAGATGGAGAAGCGCCACCTAACCGGTCCACATGGATCAGTTGACATCAGGACCCACATGCATGGGTCCTCCCTCCACCACAACATGTATACCATTCCATCCTCCATGCCCCCCCCGTCAGCAATGCCAAAAAAGGCCAGCCGCCACTATTAGTTGTGGGACCTTCGGGCGCAGTCATTTCCTAATGGCTGACAAGAGCCAGCTGCCACCTCATCTGGTTGTCGGTGTTGTCATGTTGGTAGAGCATCCGCGGTCCACCGATGGAGCTCTGTAAGTATTTTTCCTTTTTCTTCTATGCCATTGGGTTACTCGGGACACCACCTACACTTTTGGGCCCTCAGTTTCGCATGCCCATGTGTTGCTCAGTCACCTATGAAGAACGCAACGAAAACAAAATTAGCGGAGGGTTCAGGCCTTATTCTATTCATCCTACGTCCTCCGTGTTATAGTTATAACAAGAAGAGAGTAAAAACATTATCAAGATAAGGTGAATTCATAAAACTATTATAATAGAAACAACCCCTACCTCGAATATGTTGGATTCTCTCAAAAAGAAGGAGTATAATCTGTTGTTCGAAGGTGTGTGTCTATGTTCGTTGTCGCCCGACGATGTCCAGTTTGAAACCATAATCGCATAATCAAATCTCTATTTTTATTTTTTTGTAAGACGTTATTAGTGTCTCATCAGTGGTTTCTCTCATGGGTATCAAAAACCCATGCCAATTATTTGTTTAAATAAAGCGAAATGAACCTCCCTCATAGCATTTCATTAATGCGGTCCATTAATGAACTACATTGAATGTTCCATTAAAACCTACAAGCATCACAGTTACATAACCAAAGTTCGTGTCATTAAATGAATCCCATTCATGCTGAAAGTTACACTGCAGTCCCACCGCCATCGCTCAACAGTTGAATGAAAATAAATTAACTCATGGAGTTATTTTATTAATTTTTGTAAAGTCAAAAAATTAACATTTTCGTTTAACCCTTTCTGGTCGATGTGAAGCATTTCCTAAGAAAATCCTGACATTTTGAATTCAACAGTTCTTTTGGATGTTAATATGAGCAATTGTTCAAAATATAGAAATTGTCACTCTAAAGTTTACAGAACACCCCATAAAAATGTTTAAAATTCAATTCTGGGCTCTCCGAGCCTCAGAATCATGTGCTGTCAATTTTCATAGTCACGTAATACTTCCATAGAGTTAAAACAATTATACGGAATTTTCAAGTCTTTACATTCTCCCCAGCTTAGGGCTATATTTCCTCAAAATCCACAAAAAAAATTTATAAATCAAATGGGGGTATTGAGCACGATTTTGAGAATCCCACTCTCATGTCCTCTCCTGGAGGTTCTTGTGCTACCACTGAACTTGCACTAGAGGGATCGACTATCCACGTAGGACCCTCTCAAGTTGAAACATTATTTCCACTAGAAACTCTATGAACATTGCCCCATCATCAATGTTCACATCTCCCCAGTCGATAACATGAAAGGGATCATGCACATACCTCCTCAGCTACAACACATGGATAACATCATACACCCAGTGCATCATTGGGGGAAGAGCTAGAAGGTATGCCACCTCTCCAACACTACTGAGAATCTGGAATGGTCTGATGATCCTCAGAGATAGCTTTCCACCCTAGCCAAATCACCACAATCCTCATTGGGGTGAGATCTGTATGATTAGAGGGTATCCTTCCTCGAACTCCAAGGGGCTCCGTCTTCTATCAGCATACATCTTTTTCCTAGTATATATTTTCTTCATCTGCTCCTATATGTTCTGCACCTTCTCAGTGGTAGCTCATACCAACTCTGGACAATGAAGTGATCACTCCCCTAGGTCTGTCCACCATAGTGGTGATTTGCATGGTCACCTATACAAAGACTCAATTGGTGCCATGCTGACGGTGGGGTGATAAATTGTTTTGTATGCGAACTTCACCAGTGGCTGGTGGTCCACCCAACTGCATCCAAAATCAAAGACACATGCATGAAGCATGTCTTCAAGTGTCTGTATGGTCTGATCCATCTGACCATCTATCTGATGATGAAAGACGGTACTCAAGTGTAGCTGAGTTCCGAACCCCTCCTATAATACCTTCCTCAATTAGGATGTAAAATGAGTGTCATGATCTGAGATGATCGTGGATGGTACCTCGTGAAGCAATACAATCCATTTTAGGTAGAGTTATCCTAATCCCCCTACAGATCCCTAATCTCGGATGTGTAGGAAGTGGGCCAAAACGGTGAGTCAGTCAACGATCTCCCAGATGGATTTGTGGACCTCGGATGTATACGGTTGTCCTATCATGAAGTCCATGGAGATACAATTCCATTTCTATTTTGACACCTCAAGTGGTTTTTTTATTCATGCATGAGCTTGATTCTTGGCCATCACATGAAGACAATTGATGTATTGTGAAATGAACTCCGCCACAGATTTATTCTAACCTTGCCACAAATACTAATGTCAGAGGACATGGTACATATTTTCCACACTAGGTTGTACCGTCAAAGGGGATGTATGGAACTCAAATAACGACTCCTCTCATTGCATCACTGGTAAACTGTCACATCCTCTGATGAGGTTGATGTTCTTTCCACCTTCAATAAAACCTTCAAGATCATATCCCAGGGATATCTAAGAACATTGGGCCTTGAAGTCATTCCCCACAAGTTTTGCCTCTCTGACTTGCTGAAGGAGTGGGGGAGTGACTGCCATAAACTAGATGTAAGATGCTTCATCACTATCCACGAATGATATCTCTATGATGGATATATTCTCTATCACCTCACTCAGCATCTGTAAACCAGACCTCCCGATGGGTGCGTCTTCCACCACATTCCCTTTCCCAGGAGTGTTGACTATTTCCGGGGCAGAGTCTTATAGGAACTTCATCCATCGTCATTATCTCAGGTTCAGGTCCTTTTCTGATAAGATATACTTGAGACTCTTTTGATCGGAGTGGAAAATAAATCATTCACCCATGAAGTAATGCCACCACATCTTCAAGGAAAAGACCACTACTGCTTACTCCAGGTCATGGGTAGTGTAGTTCTACTCATGTTGTCTCAACTATCGTGAGTCATAGGTGATCACTTCATACTCTAGCATCAAGAAACATCCCAGCCTGGTCCTTGATGCATCCTTGTATACTACATACTAAACACCCTCTTTTGGTAGGCTCAACATGGGGGCACTCATCAGTCTCTGGCTCAGCTCCTAGAAACAATGTTGGAATCTTTCTTTCCACAAGAATAGTTATCTCTTCTTTTTCAAAGATGAAAAGCATGTTTCTACTCTGGGGAAGTTAGTTACAAATCTATGGTAGTACCCATCTATTCCTAAGAAACATTGCACCTCGAACACGCTCATTGGTGGATCCCATGAAAGCACTACCTCTATCTTTGATAGATCCATTGCAACTCTAGACTCCGAGATAACATTCCCAAGATAGTACACATCATGTATCCAAAATTAGAACATTGTGAGGACTCTATAAAGTTGTTTCTATCAGAGTGTATCTAGGACTATCTATAGATATGTGGTATGCTCCTCCTCCGATGCTATGTATATCAAGATTTCATCAATGAAAACCACCATGAAGTGATCAAGGTAATGGTAAAATATCCTATTCATGAGTCTCATTAACAAAGTTGAAGCATTGGTAACACCAAAAGGCATAACCAATAACTTGTAGTGGCCATACCGACATCTAAAGGTAGTCTTTGGTATGTACTCATCCCTTAAACTGAGCTAATGATAGCCAGATCTGAGATCTATCTTCGAAAACAATCATGCGCCCTTATGCTGGTTGAAGAGATCATCAATCCTCAGTAGGGGATACTTGATCGTCAAAGTCTCCTAGTTTTGGCACAGATAGTCCACACAAAAGCCTCAGACTCCCACATGACTTCTCAACAAACAAAATTAGGTCTACCCAGGGAGAAACATTGGGCCTTACGATCCCCTTTATCTACAAGTCTTCCAACTATAACCTCAACTCATGAAGTTCTACAAGAGCCATCTAATATGATGATGTATATATCAATGACATCCCGGGGTATATATTGAGGTAAAATTATACCTCTCTATGAGGAGGTAGTCCCAGAATATCATCATTAAAGGCATCATCATACTGGTCCACCAAAACAGGATTACTCAGACTCCTCTCGTCCACCACACAGAGGGTGAGGCTGGCCAACTAGTGAGTGATTAGTTACACCCTCCATCAAGAAAATACATCATGTGCTCTAAAGGTTTCCTTCTCACTAGTGGGGGAAAACCTCATCCCATACTCTTGGACACAACACACTTTTCTCCTAAAATAGTCAATCTGAGCATGGACTATGGATAACCAGTCCATACACCAGATTACGTCATAAGGCTTTGATGCTGCTACTAGAATATCCCAGCCAATACTATAAACTCCTAGAGTAAGCTCACACAACCTAAACCAGTGTGTAATCATCCAATCCTCTCCCATAAGAGCCTATAAACGTAAGGTTCGTGCCAACAGCTCCATCAGAATCTCTGATCTCTGAATTAATGTCGTGGAAATGGAAGAGTAACTGGCACATGTGTCTATAGGTACTGCAAAAAGGGTGGAGTGCACACAAATTATAATTCAAATAATTTCTAGAGCACCATGATCATTGGCATCTAAAGCCTAAATCCGAGCTCTCTCCTATCCACTTTCTCCCTATGGTCAGCGTGGAACACCTAGGGTGGTGGGAATAGAACCTCAAATCGACGCCCACCGCCTACTGCACATCCAGCTCCTCTTCCACATCTGCCACCCTATGGACCTCCCCCTTGAATCTATGCCTCAGACTCAGTGGTCAATTGAATATCTTCTAATCATCAGTATGCCGGGTTGGGCAGTTAGGAGTCATGTGACCCTGCCCACTACATGTGTTGCACAATCTGCTCATTTTTTGACCTCCTCTATCTTGTGAGCTCTGCAGTTCCGACCCGACATCCCGAGGTCACCATTCAAAATCTCTGGCCCACTTGGACCACTATTTCATTTTCCTACTACCCACTGAAGATGACTCAGTTACCTTTCATCCAGTGGTGACTCTCACCGTTGGTGCCTGCTCAGCTAGGAAGCTCTCCACAAATAGTGCTCGCTCTAGAACTCCAGCCTGTATCTGGATAGTGAGAGATATCATCTATTCTTTGAACTCCTGTCAGATACCCTGTTCAAAGGTCTGGGCCTTGAAGAATGAGTCTTTTACAATGTCGGGGGAGTAGTGAGAGAGGTTAGTGATTATTATTGAGTATAGGGCTACTATCAGCCTTCCCTAATGTAATTGCAGGAGCTCCTGAATACACAGAAATCATAGAGTCGCTGGAACTAACTCTACCTTGAAGTGGCCCTTGAAGTCCAAGAAAAAATGTTTCGCCTCATCATGCATCTAGAGAATCATGCTCAACCATCTCCCAGTTGTTACCTAAAAGTGGCCAGGATCTAGGATCACCATCTGGTCTACTGGTGTTTCGACCAAATGAATTTTTTTTCCAATTTGGACATCCTGATTCCAAATATGGAATCCAATTTTCCAAATTCAAAACACAGAAGTGGAAGAAATTTATTTAAAATTAATTTCCATTGTCAAAACAAAAAGCGTGTTTTTATGATATAATAACTATCAAAAGATTAGTACTTGTTTATGTCCGGTTTAATTGTGAAATTATGTCCAATGACAAACATTGTATTAAATGGTAAAAATATATTCTAAATATACTTTAAAAACACTCAAATTCATAATTTATCACTATTAATTATTTTTATTAAAAAAGTTGTTTTTAATTAAAATTTAGTAATTTTCACTATTCATCTAAATATTAAAGTTATCCGAAAAGTACCAAAATTTCACCTTAGCATAAATTCGATACTCCGAATCCAAAAATGAAGTCCATTTTGAGAGATAAATTTTCTAAAATTTTTAAAACTAGATATTAATATTCATAACGGCTAGTTTGATCAGTTTTGGTTTGTGTTAGAACTCGATGTTGCGTACAACACACAGTATTGCATTATTCAAAGGGAAACGTACCGTAGAAGCTTGAGGTGTTACATTCTACCATCCATCAAATAATTTAGTCCTAAAATTTCTAGAATACTACCGCATCAAAAGACTCAGGAGGTTCTTCATTATATGTTCCTAGGGTTCCTACATTGCCTCTTCCATCTAATGGTATCTCCACAAGACTTTTACCAGATGAGTCGTCCGGTTTCTCAGTTCTTGTTCTCACGTATCAAGAATCTTGACGGGCTCTTCGCAATAAGACAGTTTTGGTTCCAGTTCTAATTCATCATAGGTGAGTACATGCTTTGGGTCAGACATGTATTTCCTCAAAAGAGATACATGGAACACATCGTGAACTTTGGAGACTTGGAGGCATTGCCAATCGGTAAGCTACAACCCCAATTCGTTCTAGAATTTCGAAATGTCTGATATACCTGGGACTCAATTTACCTTTCTTACCAAAACTTATGACTCCCTTCCATGGAGATACCTTCAAGAAAACATTATCACCGACTTGAAATTCCAAATTCTTCCTTCGAATATCAGCATAGCCCTTCTGCCTACTTTGAGCTGCTTTGATATGGTTTTGGATTACCTTCACCTTTTCCATCGTTTCCTCCACCAGTTTTGGACCTACAAGTTTTCATTCACCAACGTCATCCCATCAAGTTGGTGTGCGACATCTCTTTCCGTATAATGCTTCATATGGTGCCATCTGAATACTCGAATGGAAGCTATTGTTATAGGTAAAAATTCTACCAGAGGTAAATATTGATCCCCCATACCCTAGAAGTCATGTGAGCAGGATCTCAACATGTCTTCTATGGTTTGAATAGTTCATTCTTATTGTCCATCAATTTGAGGGTGGTAGGCAGCACTCAAATGAAGTTCAGTATCCAAGGCTTTCTGAACACTTTTCCCGAATCTTGAAGTAAAACGTGGATCACGATCAGAAACAATCGATAAGGGTACTCAATGAAGTCTCACAACATCATTAATATATAGTCTTTCTTGTCGTTCAAGTGGTAAATCATCCCTTATAGCATGAAAATGTGTTGACTTAGTAAGACGATCAACAATGACCCATATTGCATCGTTCCTTCTAGGAGTCTTTAGTAGTCCCATGACAAAGTCCATCATGATATTATTTCATTTCATCTCCAGTATTGGAAGAGTTTTCTATACTCCACCAGGCTATTTCCTTCCATCTTTCAATTGTTGACAAACCATACATCTTGACACAAAATCTGAAATCTTCTTCTTCATGTTGTCCCACCATAAATGTTCCTTCAAATATCTATGTATTTTGGTGCTCCCAGGGTGTATAGATAAATTGGAACTATGGGCATCATACAAGAATTCCCTTTTTAGATCTGGTATATCTAGAACACAAAGTCTCTTCCCAAATTTCAAATTTCCATTTCATACACAATGTCTCTCAATCTCCCATCATTCATAGCTTTAATCTTCGTTTGAAGTTCTTCATCATCGGTCTGAGAACTCTTAATCCTTTCTAGTAAAGATGGTTTGACATCCATTTAAAAAATCATTGATGTTTAAATTTCCCTAGTTATTCCCATGTCCATCTTCACTAGATCCATAAAAATTGGATCTCTTTAAATTATCATATTGTTCAAAACTCCATGGCCTTTTCTGCTCAAAGCATCTGCCACCATGTTTTCCATCCCCGGGTGGTAGTGTATCATGCAATCATAATCCTTTACTAATTAAAGCCATCTCCTTTGCCTCATGTTGAGTTATTTTTTTGAGAAATATACTTCAAACTCTTGTGATCAATATAAATCTCACATTTTTCACCATAGAGGTAGTTCCTCGATATCTTCAAAGAAAAGATCATAGCTGCTAACTCGAGATCATGAGTAGGATAGTTTTGTTCATTAATTTCCAACTGTCGTGATGCATAGGCAATAACCCAATCAATCTGCATAAGGACACAACCAAGCCCTTTCTTCGATGCATCATTATAAATAACGAACCCATCATTCCTTGATGGTAGATTCAATGTAGGATAATTGACTAATCTTCTCTTCAGTTCTTCGAAACATTGTTCACAATCTTTTGTCCAATCAAATTTAACCCCTTTATGCGTGAGCTTTGTTAATGGGTTAGCCTACTGAGAAAAATTATGGTCGAAATGTCGATAATAACCTGTTAAACCAATTAAACATCATACCTCAGTTATACTCGTCGGTGCTGGCCATTCTTGGATTGCTTTGGTCCTAGAAAGATCAACAGAGATTCCATCTTTAGATATAATATAGACAAGACAAGAAATCTCCTGAAGCCAGAATTCACACATGATAAACTGCCCATATAATTCATGTCTTCTCACAGTCTTCACGATAATACGCTAGTGATTTTCATGATCCTCATAGATTTTTGAGTATACCAGGATATCATCAACAAATACCACCACAAATTCATCAAGATATTCCTATAAATCTCTATTCATAAGATCCACGAATACAGAGGGTGCATTAGTCAATCCAAAAGGCATTACTGTAAACTCGTAATGCCCATACCTGGTTCAAAATGCTGTCTTCGGAATGTCTTCCTTCTACACTCACAACTGATGGTATCCAGATCAAAGGTCAATATTCGAAAAGTATTGATATCCTTGCAGTTGGTCAAATAAATCATCAATGAGAGGTAGGGGATACTTATTTTTTATTGGTATGGCATTGATCTCCCTATAGTCGATACATGACCTCATAGATCCATCTTTCTTTTTAACAAAAAGAACAGGGGCTCCCCATGGAGAAACACTAGGGAGAATAAATCCCTTATTACTCAATTCCTCTAGTTGTTTCTTTAGTTTAACTAATTCTACAGTGGCATTCTATACTGGGTCTTTGATATGGGCCTTGATCCAGGAATGAAATCAATGGAAAACTCAACTTCTCGCTCTGGAGGATGTCCAGGTAAATCTTTCAGAAACACATCTACATATTCTTTCACAATAGGTACATCCTCTATTTGAACATTCCTTTCCTCACCCACTGTAATTTCAACATCTTCCCCCCCAATAATTGAATTTATTTGAGCTACTGGGGGTGGATCTAGATAAGAATTAGGCGGTGATGATTCTCTTCTAAAGATAAGGTGTTCCTTATCATCATCATAAAAAATCGTTACCTTCTTCTTCTTACAATAAATCTTCGCATCATAGTCCGAAAGCCAATCCATACCGATGATTATATCAAACTCAATCATAGGTATGAGGATGAGATCAGCGGATAAAGAACATTTATGTGCTCTAATGGGGACTGATTCACAAAATGTTGTTGCCATGATACTTCCCTTAGGTGTTTTATCTGACAACACCCTTGTTAAATAAAATTGTAAATATCTAATTTTTCATAGAAAACTGGGATGATATGAAATAATGTGATGGTATAGAATCAAATAATTCATTTTAAAAATTTGAGTAAACTATTAAATTACATGCCACCACGTCTTTCGGAGCTTGTACCTCAGCAGTAGTGATACCATAAGCTTGGCCTTGATTCCATGGCCTTTTCTGAGGTATGTTCCTCTAACGCATAGGACATTCATTTGCATAATGTCCCATATCTTTTCAATTGTATCACTGAACATCGGTTTCTTCCATCTTCCCTTTGCAATCAGGAGCTTGGTGGCCTTTTTCACCACACTTGTAACTGACACCCATTCCTTTCAAGCAAGTACTGGGGTGTTTCTTCCCACATTTACTATAGCATGGATATTCAACCATTCCCTTCTTCCCCTTATTTCAATTCCCATATTGATCATCAAATCTCTTCTTCTCCTTCTTTGTTTTAAAGTCAGAAGACTTTGAGAATTCTATCTCTATCTTGATAGCACATAAGACAATGTCTTCATACGACGAGAAGGATTGAGAGAATAATGCTTCACGAAGAAATTGTTTTAACCCATCAAAGAAGCGATCAATCTTACTTCATGGATTTCGTATATAATCTCCAGCAGACCTTGGTAACCTTTTAAAGATAGCCTCATACTTTGCGACATTCTCATCCTCCTTTTGTCTCAGACTCATAAATTTCCATTCCATATCTGCTCGATGGTCTCGAGGAAAGTACTTTTCTAAAAACAGATCTTTGAACTCCCTCCATTACATATTTGAGACTTCATCATCTTACTTCGTGTTTTTAATCAATGACCACCATTTATCAGCATCTCCAGTGAGGCAGTAAACTGCCATGATAAATTTTTCCCTTTCACTACATCCCAAATCCTGAAAACTTTTCTCTAGGGAACTTATCTATTGCTCACCTACCAATGGATTTGTACTCCCATTGAACGTTGGAGGTTGTTGCCTCATGAAGCAATCTAACATTGATCCTCCACGCTGCGGATCAGGGTGCTCCATACGGGTAAGGTTATTATTCATAACCTGAGTGATTTGTCCCAGTATTGTGATTAGCTGATCGACACCAGTTGCATCACGAGCTCCACTATAATTATCTTGAGTAGGAGGGTAATCCCTACATGGAGTGCGTGGATTTATACAGTTTCCATTTCTTCCACTATGTGTCATTTCTAAACAATGGCATAAACTAGATCAGTTTATAAATCAAAATACATAATTCCATACTTATAAAAGACTTAACACAAATTGAACTATTTATGGATATAATCCATAATCATAAAAATGTTTTCTTTTAGGAATTATATACTCATAAACCCTTCAAAATGATTTAAAAAAAAGAGAGTTATCCTAAGCATATCCCCCGGGAGTGTCGTAACCAAGAGTGCAACAAGGCCCATTGTCATGCACCAGTTCCTGTTCGAGTCTAACTCAAAGCGGTGTTTTTAGGTTTTACCGCTAGGTACATCTGTGCCAGAGTCTCCTCTACCTGCTCGTATCCAGACATGGATGTATTGCTCGGAAAACTCACAAAATCACTATAATACCAAAATTCTAGGAAGTTCTTCTATACCAATCCTCAAAGTTCATCTTAGGTTAATGTGCTCTAATAAGAGTTTATCAAAATCTAGATTCTATGGTTTGTACTAAACATCCTCTGATACCAAATGTAATACCCCGACCCCAGTCACCCAGAGTCAGTGCATTATAAATAACATTGGCTTGATCACAATAAAGATCATGTCTCGAAAGACCGATTAGTTTAGTAGCCTTGGAAACATTAGATATATTTATAAATATTTACATTACATCATAAAAATTAAAACTACAACAACATAGTCTCCATAGTCTACAATATTATCCCCTCACACTATCCCTATAGGTCATTCATAATTTACTTCTTCACATCCTGGGAAAAATAAAACATAAAAGGGGTGATCTCAAATGCCCATTAAGGATACCAATATAGTGTAAACTTTCATAAATAGCAATAAATATTTAACGAAATGTATAACTAAAACAAAATCCTTTTAAAAATGAACATCAACATAGTTTGTCAAAAATAAAATGAAATAATGCCATTTAATTATTCACATGGATATTCTAATAATCGAACAATCACATACAATATCAATAACCACTTTCATAATGTTGGAATGCATAATACCAGAGTATCATAACCACATAGCCTAGGCCTTGTGGCAAGACTACAAATAAGATTTTTTCAAGGCCTTGGTCCAAGAAACTAGTTTGTCTCATGAGACATACCAATGCATCGAGGATCTATAGTGGGCTCCACCCGTCACATATTAAGTCCAACACATTCTCATATGAAAAGGTTTAAACATAACATAAACATTCATATTAAAACTAGAATACGAAATGTAAATACATCATCCATAAACAATGAATGGTATAAAAATAAAACATCCACATTCAAACATATCACAAAACCATCAATACAATATATATGTTTTGTATCATAATAAGTCAACTTCAAATAAGCATAAAATCCATCAAAGGATTTTGACATAGATGAAATTAAAACTCTTTTTAGAGAAATATCACCTTCTATTTTGAAATAATTTAAGAGTCATATATTTATAAAATAAAATATTTTATTTGAAAATATTCTTATTATCTTGTATGGGAAGCTTTGACAATTTTATAATGGTGGAAAATAGTCGCACCCGCCGTATAAGTTAAAAAAACATTCTTACCTTAATTCTGTCGAAAAGGTTAAAAAGCACCTTGTTTGGAAAGCAACGGAAAGATTCCTTTATAAACCTCTTATAAAAAGTAAAATAAGGTTATAAATTACTTTAACCCATATTCTTGTAAATATTAAAAATGTTTTGAAATACATTTTTAAGAAACATGGATGTGGATGATAAAGAGATCCCAGTAGATTATTACGTATAAACAACCTCGGATAATGAAGAGATTGTGAAATAAACCCTTACCTTGTACTTTTCCATGGTTAGGGTTGGTTAACCTCCTGTATAATGGTAAAATAATTGTTATTAAATTATAAAAGAATCATATATATTAATATGATATCATATATGATCTTTTAACATTGCTTTGTTAACAATATTTTAGAATTATCGTCGTTTCGGGTGTTAACTTACTCATTTTCATTTATATGTTTTGTTATGTAATCCATGTTTATTATGGATATATTTTATCTTATTCATATCCAGAATGATATTAAGTCCTTAAAAATTATTTTTAAAACATCAAATTTTAATTATACTTGAATGGATACGATGAAGAATGAATCTCATCGCATTCGTGGAGATGGTAGTCCGTACGGACGCACGAGCGACAATATCATTCTTTTGATATTAAAATAATATATAATTGGATGTTATATAATATATAAAGAATCATTATCATGTTATATTTATCATTTACATGAATTACAAATCATTATTATACCCATCCAAATAATAATATATTGAATTACAATTACACCACGACATGGAGACGGTAAGCCGTACGTACGCACGTATGGTGACATGTCATTCAAAAGATAGATAGAATAATGAATAGGGTTGTACCATATTTTTAATAACATCACATTATATATAAGTTACTGGAGTTATTATTTTAGAATGGTAATAACAAAGAAAGAAGAAGTGGAAGAAGAAAGGAATTTGAAAAAGGGTGGTGAAATCATTACCTCTTCTCCGGGGTCTTCCTTTTGATTTGATCAAAAGGGCTCCTTATGATGGATTTATGACTAAATTAAGGCCTCTAGGATGAATTTAGGGAAGTTGAGAGAGTAGTTTGGCAGGGTTTGGATGATCCAAAAGGCTTTGAAGGTGTGAAGTAATGAGAAGGAGGAGTGCCCTTTTATAAGAGGGGTGATGGGCACCTTTCAAAAAGCTAGAAATATTATTTTATAATAAATTTATATTCGGTTTCTAATGGCTCCAAAGTGGATTATAAAAAGGTTAAGGTGGGTATAGGTCGGAAACCATTCATCCAATAGAAGTTAGACAGGTTTGGGTCATTATATTGTCCTCATATTTTAGTTTTAACTCTTACTTAATTAGTTTGACACCTACCATGTCACTTTGTATTTTTATATTATACAGTTAATAAACATACTATATACCTCCAAGAGACCACAAAGTGGTCCATTAATGATACAAATATCATGATATATGTCTCTTGGTCGAGTCTTAGATCTTTAGGAATTGAATATCAATTAATAATATAATATTTGTTTTAAAAACTCTTTTATGTCAATTTTGACACTATTTGAAAAATTGATTTTTGTGAAACTCATAACAGAATGATTAATTAGAAAAAAGTTAATTAAATAATTCCTAACATGTCATATTAACATATAAAATTATTTTAATTCATTAAAAGTCTCAATTTATATTTATTTTTGTATTAATAATATAAATTATTTTGAGTTTTCACTATTATGGTAATTACTGCATCATCATTGTGTAATAAATAAATTAAATTATCTAATGTCTAAAAATTATAAATAAAATATCATTATGATGGAAATCGTTTTTATATTTCTAATAAATATTTATAATAGAAAGTAAAACATATATAACTCTATGTAAAAATTGTTTTTCTAAAAGATATATGCTTGTGTCATTTTTGTATTTATTTTACATTATTTAAAATAATGTGTCCCTATCACCTACAAGTGGCACCATGGGGTCCCAAAATTGACCCAAAGATGACCATTGTCGGAAATGTATCAACCAATAACTATAGGACACGTTTTAGTGTAATTTATTATTATTATAATATTATGTTTTAACCCTTAATTACCGGATTTACCCGTTAACCGTGGTAAATAAAATATTTACCGAAGTAATTATTCAAAATGACTAAAAATAAAAGTTACCTATTTACACAATTTGGATATCCTGATTCCAACTATGGAATCCATTTTTCCAAATTCAAAACACATAAGTGGCACAAATTAATTTAAAATTAATTCCTGCTGTCAAAACAATAAGTGTGTTTTTAAGATATAATAACTATCAAAAGATTGGTACTTGTTCATGTCCGGTTTAATTGTGAAATTATGTACAATGACCAAAATTGTATTCAATGGTAAAGTTATATTCTAAATATACTTTTAAAAAACTAAAATTCATAATTTATCACTATTAATTATTTTGGTTAAAAAAGTTGTTTTTAATTAAAATTTAGTAATTTTCACTATTCAGCAAATTATTAATGTTATCCGAAAAGAACCAAAATTTCACCTTAGGCTAAATTCGATACTCCAAATCCAAAAATGAAGTCCATTTTGAGAGATAAAATTTATTAAATTTTAAAAAATAGGTATTACTATTCATAACGGCTAGTTTGATCTGCTGTGGTGTGTGTTAGAACTCGATGTTGCGTACAACACACGCTATTGCATTATTCAAAGGTAAATGTACCGTAAAAGCTTGGAATTATACACCATTATGTAGGAAATATTTTTAGCTTTCTAATAAATATTTATAGTAAAATTTATCTTATGTATAACCCTATATTAAAAATTATTTACCTATTAAACATTGATTTTAACTATTTTAAGCCTTCTTTAAATAAATTAATATTAAATGTCCTAATCTAATCCAAGTGGGCCTAAATGGTCATATTTTATTCCTAAGGTTGTTTTTAGTTGAATTACAATTATAAAATAGAATATTGACATGTGTTAGAATAATAATAATATCAATATTACCCTTAATTATCCTACTTACTTTTAACCGTGGTAAATAAAAGTAAAAAGGAACTATTCACCAAAAATTATTTTAATCTCATTGAACCACATTTTACTCCTTGATATTAACTGTGCCTCTTGGATTTTTAAAATTCAATTCATAGAAGTGGTAAAATTTAATTTAAATTAAATAAAGTTAGTTTTTTAACTACCACTAAGTGGTTTCACTATTCATCGAAAATTGAATTTTTTTAAAAAATACCAACAATTCAGCCGAAGAAATATTTGATATTCCGAATTCGATATTGATGTCTATTTTTCCAAATTCATAACATATAAGTGGCATTAATTAATTTTAAATTTAATTCCCATTATCAAAACAAATAGCGTTTATTTAAGAAACAAAAACAATCAAAAGATTGATACTTGTTTATATCCAATATCAAAGTAAAATTAATTCCAATCAACATCATTGGATTAAATGGTAAAAATATAATATAATTACACTTTAAAACCAATTAATAATGTTAATATAACAATATAAATTATTGCGTTGAAAAAAGTTGTTTTTAATTAAAATTTAGCGTGTTCTTACTATTCATTAAAATATCAATGTTATCAGAATAATATGTAAATTTTATCCAAAGTAAATTTCTATATCGTGATTAAAAAGAAGAATTTTATTTTGTAAAATTGACTTATAGGCATGTAAAAAACAATATTTAAGGTGGGTCCGTCATCAAAAGGCGGGAAAACTGCAATTTTTGAAAAATACATATTTTACACGAAAAATTTATTTTGTTCTAATTCCATATTCTAGAAAAAGTGTAAGATGAATAAAATTGTTATAAAATTAAAAATGTAGGTAATAATATTCATAACAACTAGTCCATAATAATATTATAACAATATATCGTTGTTTAGTGAAACCTGGTATTGCGTACAACACACGCTATTGAGGAAGGTCGTGATTGCGTGTAATGCAATCCAAGTCAGGGTTGTGTGTTGTGAAAAACTCTTATGTTGTTTCGTATAACAGAATCCAACAATATTTCATTTATACATTTAATATATATATACACACTCAATGTTTCGTAGAATAACTACTATCAAAATTTTGTGTATCATGATCCAAGAATAGTGTTGTGTATACTGCAAGCTCATATGGTGTTTCCTATAGTGCAAGGAAATCTTATTGTAGCTTACAACACAAGACATCAATGAAATTAAAAAAATATTTTGCATAAAATATTGGGGTGTTACATTCTACCCCCCCTTAAAATGAATTTCTCCCTCGAAATTCGTCAGGGTTATAAATCATTTACTAATTATAGAAACCCACATCGTCAAAAGGAATACTAATACTTAATTTTAAAAATTAAAGTTTGAAATGTAACGATTACCAAAAGAAACTCATCACTCGGATTCCATATAGGAGAACATAGGTGAAAATATGGATATGGAAAAAAAATCTATCCATGAATTCTGATGGAGTGTGGTAGAGAACATGGCTATGAAAAAGACATCAATCACAAAGACATAGATTTGGGATGATCTAAGGTACCATCTGATTCATCGAATATAAGGGCACTAGGAAAACATATTTGGTTTTCAGGATCATTTCCCTAAAGTTGATAACATTGGAATTAGATGAAATAATTTCGTGATTTTGGTACAGTCTCACTGTTGGTCGGTCTTTGGAAAATTTCCAACTCATCTCTTAATGAAATAAAGTTGAATTTTTCCTTCGTGAAGTGTTAGAAAATCATGTGATATAATGATGGGTCATTCCATTTGTCTCAAACAAAAGGTTATAAAAGTTATCAAAAATACATAAGTCCATCAATAGTGAGATAAATCATATATGGTTCCTAAAATGGACTTATACTTCATATATCATACTGCTTAATATAATAAATCTAGTTTCTACTAAACAGTGACTTCATGTAGGCCAGTGGTAGGAGATAAAGGAAAGTCGCACTTCGGTTGTGGGTTTGGTTCCCATAGCCTTGTCCGACGTGATGGGATGTCGCCCATCTTGCATGTTGTCCTTTTCCTAAAACTACATTACTATAACATCCCATCAATAATATCGAAAAAAATTCTATCCTTAAAAAATACAAACCTATGTCCATAATAATCCATTCAAATCTTTAGGCTTATCCATAATACTGCAGTCCACTCTCATATTATAGTGAAAACGATTACCAGAGACTTCATATAACAAGCATGTTAATATCATCGTTGATCCCCATATATCATAAGATATGTCTTGGTGGTCACATTCTAAACATTCTAAGGCCTTAATCATGTATTCTCTTGAAAAATGAATACCCATTAAATCATAGTGAAAACATGAGTGCTGTCCAAAGTTAACTCTTTCCACATACAAAAAACCCAAAAATTCTATATACTCAAACCATGATATAACTATTTCCATATATCAGTCAAGGGCTAATGAATACTGTGAAACATTTCATTTTCTCTTTATCCCTTCATTGTGCGAATATCATCTTTTTTCCAAAAATATCTCAATCACATTCCATGGTTACCAGTACAATAAAATTATTGAAAACCAAAATATACCAAAACATAAATATTCTAATATTCCATGATACTATATACAACATTATTTTGGAATCCCATTACATAAACAGTTAATCATTCCACCACATCGTTGTCATATTCAACATCACCAATAATGATCGCATGTGACTTCCCTTTGCCCATTGCCTAAAGTGGTTTCTCAATTCGATCATCACTAACCCTTGGATTATGGCATTTATTAGCATAATGCCCCATTTCCTTGCACTTGATGTATTAAAGTGTTGGTGGTGCGTTTTCTGTAGTTTTTTCTTTATTCGGGTCAATAGAAACCTTTTTCCCATTACTTCGACAATCAACTGCTCGATGACCTTATTTTCCACACTTAAAACATTTTCTAGTACCTTTTAGGCAATCTACACCATGCTTATTTCCACACATTGAGCATAAAGAAAGATTCATCTTCTTTTCACCATTGTTCTGAGATTTCTCCTTGAACTCCATATTTCGTTTCTTTTCAAAACCATGAGATGGATAAGTAACACCAACTTCCATTTCTACCTTGATAGCATAATGCACAATTTCTTAATAGCTACTGATGTCTCTTATAGCTAATTCCCTTCAAAGTATTGTTTTTAATCCACTAAAGAATCGATCATCATTACTTTCAGGTTGGATGATAAAGCCAGATGCATACCTTGAAAGTCTTGTAAAATTCGCTTTGTATATACCAACAGATTCATCATCCTTCTGCTGAAGCTCAAGAAACCCCTTTTCCATCATTGTTCGAAGAATATGATGGATGTACTTACTGAAAAAAAAGTTCTTGAACTCGTCCCATTCCATGGACTCAATTTCATCTCTTTGCATCTCATTCTTGAAAAGATTCCACCATTGATCAGCATCACCTTCCAAACGATATACTGCTAGTATGACTTTATCATGCTCAGAACATTGTAGAACTGAAAATATCTTTTTAGTAGTACTGATCCATTGTTCAGCCACTAAGTGATCAGAAGACCCGCTGAATGAAGGTGGACGATGCCTCATGAAGGATTCAACAGAATGTTTCCCCTTTCTCTGCTCATTTTGAAATCCAGAATGATTCATAGATTGATTATGTATAGAAATAAGATTGTGCACTCAATCTCCTGTGACATTGGTTTGGTCAGGAGGACAATCATTGCATTGTCTATTACATTGATCAACACGGTTCCTTCGTGTTCCAGCCATCGTCTAAAACCGAAAAATAATAGTGTGAGAGGAAAATACCATGCTAGGGAAAACAAAATAATAAAGGTGGAGTACCTTCAATATCTAAAATCTTAGGTTTAATTCTATTATCGTTAGCGCAATTCTAGGACAATAACATATACGTATACTTAACCTTAGGGACATCCCTATACATACCTTAGAAATATCTCTATGGATCTCCCTAAAGTTTTCGCATCCTAGTTTCCAAAGGTTAACTAAACCTTTCTTCTAATACCAATTGTTGATACCCAAATGTTGACATACATAGATATTACATTACTTTTGCGGAATACTTAATACATAACAAAAACAGACACACAAGGACCATAATAGTTTAGTGTCTTTGGATACTTGGAATGTAATCTTCTAATCGTGGTGAAAGATCTATAACATCTCCCAAAAAGATATTCCACTTTTTATTTCCTTAACTAAAGCCTTTCTTTTAATCCTGGGGGAAAATACAAAATAAAAAGGCTGATCTCAAATGCTCAGTAAGGGTAAGCATGGATAAAATAAAACATACCATATACATTTGAACGTAAAAACATGAACATAATGTTTAAACATCAAAATCTCATGCAACGACATAAAACATGGAAGTACATAAGGCATAGATCATAATGGAACATAAATCATGATGAAATAGCATGGTAATAAAACATGTAATTGTGGAATCCATTAAGAACATGTAATGATTTCTATAGTAGCCAAGGCATTGCTGCCAAGACCATTATAGTGGACAAAGTCCCATTCTGAATCGAGTTCACTCCTCGTTCCAGTCCTGTAATATTGAACCAGGTTAACTTACCATTCCAGGCATGTATATCTCATGAGATATAAATCATTACCCAATTCATTTGAAGGAGATATAGGTCCCACCCATCTCATAATGAAATCATTCATACTTGTGCCAGAAAATAAACATACATCATTAATAAAAACCCAATATATAAAATGGGTTTCATAAACATCATCACATCATCAAATAATCCATATAAAATAAATGGATATCATTTCATAATAAGAAATGTTAAACCATGAAAATCATAGACATTATACTTGAAACATACATGTATGAAATAATTTTATCTTAGATAAAAATGGTTTTGATAAAACACTTGAAATGAATTATTGAGGAAAATATCATTTCTTCTTCAAAATAATTTACTTTTCACAACATGTCATGAAACTTTAATATAAAGGGATTTTTTTGAAAATAGTCATGAAATATTTTGGAGGATGTTTCATGAAAATAATGCTTTATAAAACAGTAAAAATCCTTTCATGCCGTATAAGTTAAAAAATCATTCTTCTTGTAATTTTGCCGGAAAAGTAAAAAAGTACCTCGTAAAAGAATCATGCCATACATACCATGTAGTAAAATCTAAAATGGGTAAAAAGGACATTAAACATACATGAATACACTTTTATAAAACATGGACATGGATGATATCAATAACCCCAATAAATACTTTCGAATAAGCAATCTCGGATAAAAATGATATTTGCACAATTATCCCTTACCTTAGGTCCGATATGCTTCCTACATATCTGAACCTTTTTTATAATGATTTAAATAATGTTATTTACTTATTAAATAATCTTATTAATTGTTATGATATCATATATGTTTCACTTATGACTTTATATTACCCGTTCTTTTGTAAATTCCATGTTAATGCATCGTTTTGGGTAAAATCATTTCATTTATCGTATGTGTTTCGACTTGTCGTTCATGATATTATTAAATATATCCTGATTTAAATAATTCCATAATATAAACAGTGATTTATATAAAATATATATTCATCATATATATATATATTATAGATTGATAAAAGGAATGAAATACACCGTTCATGGGGACGGTAGGCCGTACGTACGCATGAACAATGTTGTTGTTTCCTTATTAAATTGAATGAATCAAAATAGATAACATACATATATATATAAATAATTAAAGTATACTTATTATTTCATATATTTAATTATTATTCATTACATAAACCATATGATCATTCATGTATGGTTAACATGGAGAATGAATCTCATTGAGTCGTGGAGATGGTAGTCCGTATGTACGCACGAGCGATGATATTATTCTCATAATTATTAAATAGAATTGAAGTGGATGGTATAATATATAAGAATTAGTATGATGTTATAATAACCATATATAGTAATTCTTTACACCATTATACCCATACATGTAAGGTGTTGGTGGGAAAACATATTTCACCACGGCGTGGATACAGTTTTCCGTACGTACGCACGCGTGGTGATTTCATTTTCCGTAGGATGGATAGATGGTGAAATAGGGTGGTTTCATACATACAATAATATATATGTATATGAGTTATACTAAAGTTATTACTTCATAATGAAACAACTAACGAAGAATAAGTGGAAGAAGAAATAAAGTTGAACGAATCGGTAACGGACATTACCTCTTCTTTGAAGCGCCTCTTCGAGACTTCCTCATAGGGCACTACAATTGGCCTTTGAAGAAGACCAGAACATATATGATGTTTCTATAGAAGTGGATAAGGGAATTAGTTAGGTTTTTGAAGAGTTTTAAGGATCAAAGTGGTGAGAGGAAGAGAGGGAGCAGGTGCCCTTTTATAAGGGAGGAGAGGGGCACCTTTGAAAAAACTAAATATATTATTTTATTATAAAGTCATATTCGGTTTTTAATATCTCAAAAATAATTTCATTATAAGATAATGTGGGGATGGGTCTAAATAATCTCATCCAATATAATTTAGAAATGTTTAGGTTTCTATTTTAATCTTATCATTTAGATTTAACCTTAAGTTAAATAATTTTACTTTTACCGTGTCTTCTTGTTTTCTTACATTATAAGGTTAATAAACTTACTATAACAAGCCAAACGAACCCCAAGTTGTTTATTATTTTTATATATAAACTTATCTAAGTAATTTGGCCGAAACATAGATTTTTAGGAATAAAATAACAATTAATAATATAATATTTGTTTTTAAAACTACTTTATGTCAATTTTGACACTATTTGGTAGTTGATTTTTGTAAAAATTATAACAGAATGATTAGTTTGATAAAGTTAATTAAGTCAAAAATAACATTTAATATTAACCAATAAAATTAGTTAAATTCATAAAAATTCTCAAATTACATTTATTTGGGTATTTATAACATCAATTATGTCAATATTTCATTAATAAGATAATTACTGCATAATCATTGTGTCATAAATAAATTAAATTATTTAATGTCTAAAAATTATAAGTAAAATACCATTATGTAGGAATTTTTTTATATTTATAATTAATATTTATAGTCGAATTTATCTTATTTATAACCCTCTATTAAAAATGATTTAATTATTAAACATTGATTTTAACTATTTTAACCCTTAAATAAATTAATATTAAATGTCCTAATCTAATCCAAGTGGGCCTAAATGGTCATATTTTATTCGTAAGGTTGTTTTTGGTCGAATTACATTTATACAATAGAATTATGACATGTTTTAGGGTAATTATAATATCATTTTTACCCTTAATTATCCTATTTAATTTTAACCGTGGTAAATAAAAGTAAAAAGATACAATTCACCAAAAATTATTTTCATCTCATTGAACCACATTTTAGTCCTTGATATTAACCATGTCTCTTGGATTTTTACATTCAATTCACAGAAGTGGTAAAATTTAATTTAAATTAAAAAAATTTAGTTTTTTAACTACCACTAAGTGGTTTCACTATTCACCAAAAATTGAATTATTTCAGAAAAATACCAAAAATTCAGCCTAAGAATTATTTGATATTCCGAATTCAAAATTAATGTATATTTTTCCAAATTCATAACATATAAGTGGAATTAATTAATTTTTAATTTAATTCCCGTTATCAAAACAAATTGCGTGTTTTTAAGAAACAAAAACAATCAAAAGATTTATACTTTTTTATATCCATTTTCAATGTGAAATTAATTCCAATGAAAAACATTGGATTAAATGGTAAAACTATATTATAATTACACTTTCTAACCAATTTTGATGATAATATAACCATAAAAATTATTTCAATGAAAAAATTTCTTTTTTAATTAAAATATAGCGTGTTATTACTATTCATTGAAATATGAAAGTTATCAGAATAATATGAAAAATTGATCCAAAGTAAACTTTTATATCCTGATTCCAAAGAAGAATTTTATTTTGTCAAATTGAACTTACATACATGTCAAAAACAAGATTTAAGGTGGGTGCGTCATCAAAAGGCGGGAAAACTGCACTTTTTGAAATATACATATTTCACATGAAAAATTCATTTTGTTCTCATACCATATTATAGAAAATGTGTACGATGAAAAGTAATGTTATAAAATTCATAATGTATTTAATAATATTCATAATGTCTAGCCCATAATAATATTATAACAATATATCGTTGTTTAGTGAAACCTGGTATTGCGTACAACACACGCTATCGAGGAAGGTCACGATTGCGTGTAATGCAAGCCAAGTGAGGGTTGTGTGTTGTGAAAAACTCCTCCATTGTTTCGTATAACAGAATCCAACCATATTTCATTTATACATTGAATATATATATATACACACACTCAATGTTTCATAGAATAACTACTATCAATATTGGGTGTAACATGATCCAAGAATAGTGTAGTGTATACTGCAAGCTCAAATAGTGTAGCGTATAGCGCAATGCAATCTTGTTGTAGCTTACAACACAAAAAATTAATGAAATTAAAAGAATATTTTTCATAAAATCTTGGGGTGTTATAGAGAATACGTTGAACAAAAAAAATCTACGATGTACTAAACTAGGGGTGAAATAGTCCACGTAACATTAGGTGTATTAAAACTAATGGATCTAGAGGGGGATATATTGATCACATAGACAACTGTAGTAGAAACTTCTTCCCATGACATAAAAAGACTAGAATATAAGAGTGTGCTTATCACACTTTATAAATAGTTTTATTTATACTCTCTAATAATAAATTCTATTATTGGGTATCCATAATAGACTTGTGTCTAACAATACCTTCCAATCATAAATAGACGGTGTAGGAATTAGAGAAATATTCCAGAACATTATCAATTCTAATGATTTTATGTTTATTTCCAGTTTCACTTTCAACTCAAAACATCCAAATTTTAATGTTTCAAAGGTTTCAAATTTATTCATGATTATATAAATCCCCACATTACGAGATTAATCATCATTAATGTGGACATATTAGTGACCCCCACGACAAGAAGTAGTTCTAGAGGAAAACCAGAAATTAAATGTACATATTCTAAATTGGTATTATCTTTATATGTTTTCCTCTTAAAACTAAAATTTTTTGACTTGAAAAAGATCATGGTATTCCCAAAAATGGAATCCTCTATAAGTTCACCTCATTTAAAATTCCTTTATTTATTATTTCATTCATCACTTTTGAAAGAATATTTCCAAATAACCTGTTCCAAATCATTGTGTTGTTTGTCATGGGGGAAATAGTTTTATTTAATTGTTTCATTTTATTCCTACTATTTAAGAAATATATACCATTGGTGAGGGTTCCTCTCATAATATTGAGTGACCCCTTCGAGATATTATGACTCCCAGAATCTCACCTAAAAGAATTCCCATATTTTTCTAAGCAACCTATGCAAACAAGATTCATCATCAAATCAAGAACACACCTAACATCCTCTATGGATTTGAATGACCTTTCATTAAATTATAGATGGATTATTTTTATACCCATTATTTTATATCTCTTTTTATTTCCATGGTAAACCATTACACTCTCGTTGTCTCTTAAATCAGTGATGTACTCACATTTGTGACATATATGAAAAGAAAATTATAAATCCTTGACTCATTCAACACTCAAATCATCAAGCCAAAAATATTAAACATCAACAGTCTCAAAATATTTCACAACTAACAACCACTGGTAATTGTTTTTGGTTTTTTCTTATAAATTTTCCTTTTTGATAATTCCTTCCAATTTGACCATGTTTTTTATAATGAAATTGTTTTTTTATTTACCTATTGACCCTAATTATCTTACAAACATTCTCTTACCTCTCTCATTCCCTCTCATATCCTGATAACCCTAGACATTAATCCCCTCAAATTACATATTAACAGAATTAGGTTTTTATTTTGAATATATTTAGAAAACTAGGTAAATTTAACTTCATATAGGTTTTCGGAACCCTAACCATACACCATTGAATCTATAAATGAATTATTTTAATAATCTAATTATATTGGATGTATGATATTCAAATATCCATTATCCAACATAAATTCTATATTCGATAAATCTAGAATGATTTTATTAAATTCATTGATATGAGTATTGGAATAATTTTAAGGATTCATATGAAAGTTATACAATTGATTCTTCTTGTGTAGTTGGATAACTACGGTTTTTTCATATATACAGTTTCATGTTTAGACAAAATTTTGGTAGTATTGGATTCATTATCTACATGATGAAGTACCTTATCACCTCATGAAAAGATAATTAAACTGAAGTAATTCCTAATCACATAAATAGGGACATTAACTTTATAATTCCACCACGAATCCCTATATATATGGTCAATGTGTGCTTACCAGACCACCATGACACCTAATCATACCTACATTAGTTCTATATTGGAATACACTACCCCACATCATCTCAAGCCATCATAATGACACCCATTCCATAATCAAATAATTAAGGTTTTGTGGAATCCAAAACTCAACATGTTACCCTCAAGAACTACATGCAGTTTTACATCCACATCATGACCTAATGCTTAATCACTCAAGGTAGGGTCTATTGGTCTCATCTCACATCATCCCATGACCCAGCCCCTTATGGGTGGTTAGTTTCATTACTCAAGACTATGATTTAGGGTACATAATCCACACTAACCAATACCTTAATGATCAAGGGAGGTCCCAAGCATAACAAACCATTCCCCAAGGACTCTAGGGAGGTTACAAGAGAACCAAAAAATATATACAGACTCTGGGGAGGTTAAATGAAATCCAGCACATCCCCACAGACTCAAAAGTGGTAATAAGCACATTAAACAATCCCTATAGTTTCCGGGGAGGTCCCAACATGTAAACTAGGCTATAGATTGTCACACAACTCTTTAGTTAGTCCCAAGAAACTAGTCTCTAAAGATATATCCACTTGTTGAACACATACCACCTCACCTATTAGAGAATTTATTGAGTCCTCTAGACCCAAAATAGTCTCTTCTCATTAATACCAACCCATTTTCATTATCCCTTAGTAACAACACAACCCATATTATTATCTCAAATTATACCTCACGGTCTTGTTGTCCCCATAATGCTCTCTCATCACTCTTAATCTTGATACCCCAAGACTATCCCTTGGCGTACACTATAAAAAGATTTGAATCCGGAATCCATGTCCAGACCAAGCCCACTCCCAACACTTCGGTCTCACCTCACATCTTCTAGGGCATATCTCTTTGTCTGTAACTCATAGGAAACCACTCTTTGACACACCACATATATTCCAAAGGAATTTTCCCATTATTAATTATCATTAGGCCTCAGACCACCCTCCGGATGGTGTCACTCGCTCATCACTATGATATATCCTCTCACATCTATACAATTATCCATAAAACCCCAATCCGTGTCCAAATGAATCTCATCTCATACCCCAAGCCTTATATATGGCCTCGTGAGAGATTAAACGATTTTCCAACCCCTTAGTGACATAATACCCGACCAATCGTAACTCACTTAAGAGCTAAAGTGTACATATCTATATCATTAGGTGCCAAAAACCATCTTATCTTTTCTTCCCAAAGAATCCCTAGACCCTACCGATCTAACAATTCCCATACAACATGGTTAAAGGTGTACAGTAATGCATAAAAACATATAGGTTTTAAAGGGACATCCTCAATCACATTTATTTATTTTTTAAAATATTTTCTTCATTTAATTTCTGATATTTATATAATAATATAAGGATCTTATTGTATCTATTTCATTCAAAGTTTTATTTTCAAATTATTTCACATAATTATGATTCCATGTATTAAATTTAATTAAATTATTTATTTATAATTGATTCATATACCTAAAATATATATACAAAATAAATTAAAAGGATATTATCTTTCATCCCCAGGAAGTATCTAGTCAAATAAGTTCACAATTACTCAATAGTAAATTAATTTAATAATTCCTTTCCATTATTAATCAATTATTAAAAAAATTCTACAATTTAACACAATTATTTAATATTTGTAAAATGATAAACTTTTTGTAAATGATTTTTTATTTTATAAACACCATTTATTAACTAATATATTATAGAATGAAATACTTATTTAATTTCCCAAAAAATTATTCATAAATTTAAAAAATTAAATTAATTAGTAAATCTATAATAAATAAAATTTACTATTAATAATGTATTATTAATAATTATTTTAACTGGAATTGAATTTAGAATTCATTTATAAATCCAATATGAAATTAAATCATAATAAAAGAAAAATAAATTTATTTATAGAAGGATTAGCTAAATATTTTTAAGTGAAATCATTTTTGTTTTCAACAATTTATAAAATCATGAAAATTAATTATATAATAAATATTTATTTTAATAGATATATTGTCTTACTAGTTAAATTAATTATATACAATTACAAATATAAAGTTATATAAATTTTTTTTTAAATTTTTACCATTATTATTAAACCAATTAAATGATTAAAATAATTTTAATACCATTTTTGATAATGGTAATGAATGATTAACATTTTTTAATCATATCAAAATCAGTGCTATTAAATAATTACCAAAGAAATGCTTGTAAAATATTTTATATGTATTTTTTATAAACACAACATTTAAGGATAGTTTGTTTTTAACTATTTACTTTGATATATTTAAGGATATAGATGATAATGCAAGACAGAATATTCTGTAAATAATATTTCAATATGTTTTTTGAGAAATCAATGATTGGATATAGTGCTATGGAAGATAGAGAGATTTCTAAATTCCTCTCCCTCCTCTTGGTGGAGATATTCATATCTATAAGACACTATAAAATTAATGCCCTAAGGAATATGTTATAGTCAATTCAGAGGTTGGAAGAGGGAGATTTTTTCAAGGAAATCGAACCTTGGATAGTTGTTTTTTAATTTTTTAGGAATATATTAAGATACAAATTTTTAATAGTTTTCCCTCATATTTCTATAATCATATTACTATGATCAAGTATATGGATAACAGGTTTAACATGATGAGCTAGAATTCCCTCATTTCCCTTTTGGGATCCCGGTGGAATGTATCCCATTTTTGGGTAAGAGATATCAAGTTATGTGTGGGAATGGTAATTTCATTATGGATTTAATAGAATGGAATGTTTTTAATCTAATTCAGTGTGGTCCTATAGTGAAAATAAAGGCTATGGTGGAAATCACAATACCCATTATTGGGGGTTCATTCTTGAAACATCTAGACTCAAAGATATTAGTGTCTTTTGAATTTCAAAAATCACCTCCTTTAGTTTTTTTTGCTGCTTCATTGGACTTGCGATAAAGGATTTGGGAACAAAAATACTTGATTTTTAATCGGAGGCATACAAAATAATATATCCCTTGTCATTAAGAGAACTCTTTGGGTGGTCCACCCACTATGATCGCAAAAAATATATAGATTATAAAAAGCATTCCAAATTTCAATATCAAATATTAATATTATCGAATAAAACTGAGAGTTTTTATTAGCCTTTTCAAATAAACATGTTACATTATGTCCCCTTGGTTGATTGTTATATTCTTCATTGTATTGTGAATGAAGGATCATTGGACAAGTATACAAATGATGTTGGGGCTAAAAAAAATTTGGCTGACTATTTTTCCCCCATAGAAAATATTTGAAATAATTTTATACACCAAAAAATAGGACTGATCCCAAACCATTGACTACTTTAAAATTTCCCAGAAACACTAGAGGCATTGATGGTTTCCATATCCTAGGGCATGTTTCCACCTGAGGTGGGAGTTCCAGATTCCACTTTTTCGGGTGAGGAGGAACTTCTAGGATTTCCTAACTCTATGTTGGTTATTCCATTCCTATTTGAATATCTTCTTGGAGTGATCTTGGTTGAACACAAGTTTATGGAAACTTCGAAGTGGAATAATAAGAATATAAATAATTTTGAGAAAATAAAATAAAAAAATTTTAAAAATAAAATAATTTGTGGATGTTCTAAGGATGAGGCTCTATAGTGTTCTTAGAAACCCTCAAAGATATTAGAGGGTGATGTGTTTAACTACATGATAGAGGTAAAGGATGATTCAAACCAGCCCCACCTAGAACCATGAAATTCTAAATAATTAATAGTAATCTTCATGGAAACTCATTATCTGGTTGTATACTCTGTTAATGGCGCTCCAAGTGTGGCCCCAATATGGTCTTTCTATCAAAGTCTGTATTTTAAAGATAAGGAATGACATGGAAAACATTGAAATATGGATTGTTGAACTATTTTTTGGTAGGATAGTCATCACATGCATGTGTACTTTGAATAATTTGGAGAGATTATTTTGATGCTTCAGTGGTCATCTTCTCCCAAAACCACATCGCCTTTTCAATTCGTCAACCTTAGGAACTTGAATGGTGCATGATGGGATATTAATTCATGCTAGGTTTCTAAGAAAAGTAGAGGTCCAAAGAGTTGATTAAATCTATCAGAAATAAAATTCAATCCCCATAATCTATTTTGGGTATTTCAATGACCTCCTCACCACCATGATAATAATGGTAGTTCTGGGATGATTTTTTCTTCCATGTACCAATTCTGGGACTGCTTGTTTCACTCAGGTATCTTGGATATTGGCTTCATGGTGACTATATTTATAGTATTTGATTGATTTTTCCTGACATATAGATGATATGAACATCTAAATAGGTTTTTGGTGTCAAGATACTAAGATTTTATGTTCCATAGGTAAGAGGTCTCCAACAACCCTTCAGTTTCATCATATCATTGTCCTATTTTTTTATAATTGCAGGTGGTTTCCTCATGAGAATGTCCACAATGGAGATTTAGATTTCAATGCATGTGGAATTATAATAATAAATATAGGTAATTGGTCAAATTTACATGGTCATTTTCTCAAGACCATATAATTTATAAGACTAAATTGGTGGCTATAAAGTTGAAATGCAAGAGTCGATAGCACTACAAGAACATTGATCGGAGAATTATCAGGCTTGAGAGAGATATCAGAAGATATTATGAGGAACCTAAATATGATATTTCTCAGCATGATGATGTAAATATTTAATGGGATCTGAATGGGGACTTTAGAGAAAAATAAATTTATTGGTTTCTTTGATCATGTGGGGATTTTATCAAATAGGGTGACCAGAATACCAACTACTTTCATCAAAAGGCCGTATCCTGAATAAGAATGAACATCATTTTAACATTTTAGGTAGGGGATGGAATATTTAAATCTTATGGGGTTGCTAATAGGGATCTAATAACGTGATTTTATGTAGATATTTTTAGTTCTCAGCCTGGCTCCCCCCGGGGGACCTCCTATGTTGTGCAGAGCCACTAGTTGTTGAGGTAATGAATTTACAAGTGGAGTCTGAAATTTATGGAGAGTAAATTGTCTCATCCATTAATATAATTAATTCAAAAAAAATTCTTTGTCTATATGGATATCAGGACTTATTTTTATGTTGTTTTGGAATACTGTGAGTCCTTACATTATCATACTGATGTATGGATTATGGGCGGGTTTCATTAGTATAGAAAATGTCAATGAAACTCTCAGTGTTTTGATCTTGAAAATCTCAATCCAAGTGAAAATTAATGATATTAGGCCAATCATATTGTGATATATGGTATAAATTATTTTATCAAATGTTTTCTCCACCATTTGGGAATGTTCCTTCCCCCTATTTTCATTTAGAATTCAATTGATTTTGTACCCAAGATAATTTTTTAGACCATTTCATTATTTCCATAAAAATATTTGATTTTATAAAAACTCCTTGTACTTATATGAGGGGGACTATGGAATTGAAATTGGATATGAAAAAAATATAAAATCATTGAATATTATTTCTTATATTTGGTGATGTGAAAACAAGGATTTAGAAAAAATTGGATGAGAGTGATAATGAGTTCTAACAAGTCAGCTTCACTCAAAATCATTTTCATTGGTAATATCATAATGAACTTCAAACCAACTAGAAGATGGTATCATGATAATTCCCTTTCCCCTTATTCATTTCTCCTTATTGTCGATGTCTTATCTCATCTCGTATCGAAGGCAGCATTGTATGGACTAAATAATAGTGATATGGTCTGTCAGCATAGTATCCCCATTAATCACTTGTTTTCCACTAATGATTTTCTTCCTTTGCCAATAGAAACTCTTTTGGAATGATATTAGATTCTAAAAATAATTGATTCTTTTTCCAAATACTTAGGAAAATGCGTCAACTTTATAAAATCCTCAACATATTTTAGTTAGGTTGTGAAATAAGTGAGGAGAGATACCATCACTAGTTTTTGTGGCATCAACATTTTGGAAAAACAAAAAAATTATTTCTGTCACAAGATGGTCTTTGGGCACTATAAAAGTGAAGTCTTCTCCATCATCCTAAATAAATTTCATAGTAAAATTTAGGGATTATCTGAAAAGAAACTCTCTAGGTCTAGTAATTTGGTTCTTATTAAATTAGTGACTCAATAAAAATTCTATATTACATGACATCTTTTTTCAATATACTATATTTATTTATTCCAAAAATACATTCATACCATGTTAATTTTTTGTGGGGTAGTGGTTATGAAAAAAATAATATACAATGGATCTCATGGGATAATCGTTTGTCACACAAGGCTTGCAGTGATATGGCCTTCATGGACATGAATGTGTTTATCAATGCCCTCTTGGCCAAGAAAGCTCTTAATTTGTTATAGGAACTAGATTATTTGTGCATAAATGTTGTCAAAGAAAAATATTTCCACCAAAATGATTTCATATCCTCTAATCTATGTTCTAAAATGATATTTTTCGTATAGAATATTTGGGTATCCACATATATTTGAAACTGTGAGCTTTATTGTTGAATTTTCATCAGTGAAATGGTTAAAATCTGGAGTGATACATCAGTGAATGGTTTTGACAGTATAAAGAACACTTCTAAGCTCATACATGGTCTATAGCATGCATCAATGAGGTAACGTCTAGTTTATGACCCTAGTGGGTTGTATTTTCAGAATTATGGACTTTGGTTTAATTATTATTTAGTAAATTATATTTTTTTAGGACCTTGGGATCTTGGAGCAAGACTAGATATAATGTCCTGGAAATTCATGATTTCAGGCTACTACTAAGTTCACTTAGGTTTCAGGAAGAGCCTCAGACAAGAATATGTTATAGGGTTTCAACTATGGAAGAATATATATATATAATATAAATGCTCCATAATAATTCCAAACTCTTCTATTGTTAATTTGTAATGGTATCCTCCCCATCAATACTCACCTTCCTGACCATAAAATTTTAAAAAATATATAGTTCCCTCTTTGTGGGACCACTATGGAATATGAGTTTCATGTGATATTCTATTTCTCATGGGATGCTGCCATGTGGTCATCATTTGTTGAGTAGGATCATGATCAATGTAGAATCCTCAAGGATGTGATCATTTTTGGGCTGGAGTGGCTCATATTTCTTCTAGTGCAAACTATCATATGGTTTTTCATCTGTGCTTAGATTATTCTTTTCTTCTACAATGCCTTTGTGTTTGAGTGAATTTTTAAAAATTATAGATTATGGATAAATATGATAAAAAATAGATTTATCAGTGGAACAATGAATGGAGGTCATCTTCCTTCACTAGATCAACCCCACACCCCATCATGGTGGATACCTCCCCCTTCTGGAATCCTTAAAATAAATACTAACCTCATGATACCTAGATATTGTAATATTGGCCACAAGATGTTATCCATGATCTTATGGGATCATTAATTATGGTTTGAAATTCCATGGGTAATTCATGCTAGAATCCTAATGAGGCCTAATCTATGGATATTTTTTATGGTGTGGATTTCTCCATTTCTCATGGCTAGATGAATATTTTGGTCGAATCTGACGGTCAAGTTATTACCAATGCATTGGAGGATGGTGGAGCTATCTATGATACATTTATGTCTATTATTGATAATATTAGGTAGTTGGAACTTGTGTTCTATTCATAATGTTTCATCATATTTGGGATAGAGGGAAATCATGTAGCACATTTAATAGCTTCTTTTAGGATAATTCCATTGTATATGTAATTTTTCTTCTACTGGTATTTATATTGAGGATGGTCTTTTAAAAAAATATAAACAATATAAATAATAGTTTTTTTATAAATACATGTTGATGGTTAAATATTATTTGTTTTAAAAACATTCCTTAAATAATTTATTAAGCATTATATGTCTCCATCCCATCAAAAAAATTATTAATATTATCACATGTCTTACTTAAACTGGTGCAACCTTTAATTTAATTTTAATAAATTAATATTTAATATTTATTACTAGACACATTCTTGGCCACTAACCCACATTGAAATTTATCAAATACCTAAATAAATATTAATCAATTCAATAAATAAATACTATATAACTGAGTAATAAAATAATTACCTTATGAATAAATATTAATCTATTTTTTTGTGATCACTAAAGTATTATGAATAAATGTTTTTATAATAATTAAATTCAAATCGAATTTAACATAGATCAATGGAAGAACATTGTGTATGACCCTCTATGGTAATTTTTAATTGACATTATTTGGACTTTCCTAACGTCCATGATTTATATCTAGAAACAGGTCAAGTCATGTATGAAAAATAAGTTACTCCTGTAATTTTGACTACCAAACAGAAGAATTTATATGAAATATAATCACATTATCATTGTATCTCATCAAACAGGTCACCTGTGTTGTAATCCTATCATCTTGCTACATCATTATTTGACTATTTGAATGAAAATCATTGTTACCCCATTACCATGGAATTTAATGTTATATCTCTATTTTGATTAAGGGGTTGAGATGTCAACATAGATAAAAATATAAGGTAAAAATAATTCCATCAATTATTCATTAATAAAATTTCATTCGTGGCACACCCAATGTACCCTACATCCTATGAATATTTGGAATCACTGATTTGGATAGTATATCAACATGTGTGAATGATGGCATGAATTAAGAATAATCTTAAATATTGAGGATCATGACACATTCTCACAGATAGGAAATTATAATGAAACATGGGCATGTGTAATTACTCTATGTATTTTTATTCACACAATATCCCATATTATAGATTACCAAGTGGGTATATAATGAGATAATGTTTTATATTCTTATGGTTACTTATACCTGACCGTCAAAAGTCTACTTTTCCTGTCATTTTATGTTATCTAACCAAAGATTTATATTTTAGAATATCATCATAAAATTTGGAATTTATCATCTTAGAGGGGAATATCAATGTCCTTTTAAATGAAATATATAATCTAGGACATTGTTACATTACTTTCATGTAGACCAATAAACAATATGTAATTCGAATTTCTTTATTAATACTCAATTATTCCAATATACATGTAATGAAAAGTACAAACATTTGGTTCTAGAACACAAAATACAACATAAAAAACCTGTTGATGAAAAAATGAGTTGAGTGTAAAACATTGTTAACATAATAAATCAAGGCAAGAGGCAAAGTAATAAATTTTTAGGTCAGGTGGAATCAGTGCAACTAATATATTTAACACAAAAAGTCAATTTTTCTTAGTTACAATAGGTTCTCAAATCAAAAGCATATATCGATGGACATAGATACATGGCATTAATATTTTCATTTATTAATGTAAATTATTTGGGAATAAATTATGGTAACATTATGATATACTTTATCTATTTTAATGAAAAACATATAATGAAACATTGATTTTCTTTTCATTATCCCTTATAGAGTATTTTTGTTTAGATATTTTCTATAATAAATTTATATTAATAATCACTAAAAAGGTTTATGTATCCTTTTAGAAAAATTAGATGTAAAAATATCTCTAGGATGCTAAGGTGAAATTAAATCCCCAACCACCAATTCAATATTCATAAATGACAAAACAAGAAATATAAAATTCATTCATTACATATCACGAGAATGAATCCTTTCAAGTACATTATAATTCATAGTATTTTATTTGAAATTATTTGTATTATTCACTTTAATTGAAAATAAAAAATTTATAAAACAAAAAATGAGTGATGAAAATAAAATATTGGGCATTTCAACCCATGTACCCCTACTATAAATAATTAATTATGTAGGCCTCACATGAAAAATTGTTTTTATCGTAAATATATAGTAAATTTTTAATGTGATATAAAATAAATACATGATTATGTTCCTTTTTTATATACATATTTATGAACTGAAATCTAACTCCACTTTTATAGCATATCATGTGCTATAGAAGGAGGATCATGTGAATAATTAAGGAAAATGGTATATGATTGCAGAATAAAATTAATAGAATCATGTGTAAGTATGAAATAATAGTTATTTTTAATAATAATATTATTTAAAATATCTACTTATGTTTGTATAGTATTTATATAGTTTAGAAACAAGAATTGTTATTAGTTCTACTAGATTAAATACTACTTAAAATGTATTTTAACCGTCCCAAACCATATGTCTAAGTTAAAGGTAATGGTTTTGGAGTGTCACATTGATAATATTCTAAGAAATCAATGTCAAATGGGGATGTAAATAAGAGAATGAAAGATATTCAAACATAAATAGATTCTCTAAATGAAATTAATACCAATTAGGATTTGAATAAGAAGTATATATAAAGTGGTCATAGTGAACGAAAAATAGATAATAATAGTACCTTAAGACTTAGACCACAATAGATTTTGGGCTAGCTATTCCCCTCAAGAACCTACCTTGCCCAAGGTAATATGTTCTTTTATAACAATTTTTATAAATGTGAATCGAATAATTATTGATAACTTTATTATGATAAAATATTAGGCATGGTGAAGGTGAAAGTAATTTATTTTTAGTATCACCCACCGATCACATTATTGTGAAGAGTACACAATAAAATATCAAAGGAGATATGAATCATAATAAACTACTCCAAAAAAACAACATAAGTGTTTGTTTTTATATATCTCAAGAGTCGAGAATTTTTTTTAATGTACTCCTTAATATTCTAAATTCTACCATGGATTAACATTCTATTGGTGAAGTTTTTTGTAAGAGTGTAATATATTTTTTCAGATGAAGTGGAAATGATTAAAACCGTTGAATAATGATTTCCATGAAAGAAATATGAAACATACATAAAAATAAAATGAAGAAGACAATAAATATTTATACCCTACCCAGAAGATCCATTGAAACATTTTTATATTCTTCTGAAAAGATTGATAAAGATCACAAATTTATCAAACATAATCATTATTCCTCTTTTGTGCATCCACGAGCTGATCTAACTCACCTTCCATTCACAAGGGATTGAACTTTCTCTCCACAATATTCTAGTACTTTTATATGCAATGAAGGGCAATAAAATTTTGTATCAGGATAGAGAGTAATGACCAAGAATGAGAAAAACCCATGAACATTTCCATCAACTGTCAATAATATATATATCTAATTTAAAATAACCTTTGACTGCTACAACATTTACTAATGTGTCAATATCACAAGATTAAATTTCATGGACAATGCATTCATTTCAAGAATTCAAACTTCAATATATCATTATATATAATTTAACACATTAATAAATGATTATTTACATGATTTGATCTAATAAAATATTAACACATTGTCTATTTAGTTGTTTCTTTGATCAAAATTTAGAATCATGTAGGAAATATTATGCCATGCATGTATCTTGATATTCCATGCACATCATATAGCCAAGAATCACATAAATGCTATAACTTGGGGGATATCTCTTTTAATATCCCATATATACTGAATCTTAATAAACCATACACTATTTCACCTTATATTTTATCATATACTATAAATCAGGAAACCATTTCAAAAACTCATTTTTATGACTTCCCAAACACTTTTTGAAATATATCATTAATAATAACTTGTATCACATCATATGTAATACCTTATGAACACCCATTTGAAAATATTTTGGATTAAGTCTTAAACACCATGACTGCAGTTCACTAATTCATACTCAATCCACATTATATAAACAAAATTGTGTAAGCATTTGGGAATTTAAATTATTAACAATAAATATAAATCATTTTATCCATATATGTTAGAAAAGAGTGACCTCTAGAAATATTTCAATGTTACTCAACTAATAAAGAGATCCAGAATGATCTCCAACAAACAAATATAAATGTGTACTTGTTTCGACCATTATGAATCATATAAAAATGGGAATTATCATATGTTCAATTTTTTTCAATATTTACAGTTTCTATGGGACATAAAGAACGTCAATCCCAAATTTCCAACTCATCTGTTTTCAATTCTCAGAGTATATACTATTCTAATTTATCAATACACAACATGTTTTTTATCAATATGGATTAGCACATGAAATTTTATTTATCCTAATAGATATATAATAAATATTAATGGCCACATTGTACCATATCCTTTCTCAATCGAGGTATCAGATGTCATACTAATCATATGATAGAAAAAAAATCCCATCTCAGTTATCTTCAACTGTTGACAAGATCTATAATATACCCAAGTACTCCTGTATTAGCTAATTCAATATATAGAATTTTTTATGTTTGATATCAAATTATGAAGGGTCTCATGCTAGGTTTCTCACAAAACTCATGTATTGGGGACTGAAAATGATACATGCACTATTAACATACTAGGATATATATATGACACTCTATGTGGTATATATATTGGGTCTTCTAGTACACAAAAAGTATCTTATTATTTTCCTTATGCCACATGAGAATATGCCTTATCTATGTAAAAGAATCATTCTCATTCTAACCATAGCATGTTTTCGTAACCTATAAAACTCTATAGTGAATATTAGTTAGGTATAAAGAGAAAGTTATACTTTGAGAGGTCAATTATTATTTCACATTCAAAAATTTATATCTATATATAATTTTTTTAATCTAATGTGAAATAAGTAAAAAATTAATGTTACCTCAAATATTATAAATTTTAAGATTCTTGAACTCTTTAATAAGATTAACAAAACCTATAATAAGCACAAATTTAACATATCATATATGTAAAAATCATAGAAACCCCTTCTGTTTTCTACACTTTTTGGGTTTTTTTAACTCTTTACATCTAATGTAATTCTTTTTACATATCAGTGTGACCATAAAATAAAACCCTCCCAAAAAAATATTTAGTTATAAATGTCTATTAAGTATGAAATTTGGAATAATGGTGAGATTTTGGTATCATATTCCTTATAGTTTAACTTCTTACACATATTCAAACTTCTTAACATCACAACATAAAATGTTACAATGTAATCTTCTGTTGTATAGTTTTAATTCGTTATATGTTCATCATCATCTTCTTAAGAACCCTATTACATAAATCTTTTTACATTGTATGTGTATGTATGAAATATAAATGTTTACATGTGTGTGAAAATATGTTCGTGTATGTGTGTGTTAATATTATGTAAATAAATGACATATAATGAAGATTTATTAATATATTATTATCATTAAACATATTATTTAAATATATTTATAATAAATAAATATAAATACATTAATTTTTTTTATCTAAATATACAATTATATATAAATATGTCAACAATTTATATGTAAATATAAAATATTTAGATAAATTTTTAAAATAAATTTAAAAAATTTATGTAAATGTATATAATTATTTTTATAAATATTTAAATAAATGTATATTATCTAGGGTACCTTAACTATCCCCATCTCGTTAAACACATTGGGTATTGCGCGAAGGTTGAGCCGTAGTTGTGTGTGTGTGTGTGTGTGTCAATATTATGTAAATACATCGTATATAAATTTATTTTTATTAATATTTCATTATCTTTAAATATAGTGTATAAAAATATTTATAATAAATAATTCGAAATACTTTATAAAAAATTATATCAAAATAGAAAGTTATATGTAAAAATGAATAAAATTTATAAGTACAGATATAGTATATAGAAATATTTTTAAAATATATTTAGAAATAATTATATAAATGTATATAAATATATGTATTATTATTTAAATAAAGATATATTATCTAGGAAACCTCAACCATCCCCATCCTGTTAAACTCGTCGGGTACTGCCTAGATAGTGAGCAGTGACTACTGGTTTATGAGTTCATGTCCTACGGTGGCCGGGATGACTATCTCTTTCGAAGCCCTCATCCTAAAATGTTCATCCACAATCATGGAAGGTCTGGCTAATGGATGTGCATGGGATAACCAAGGGGCATGAATTTATCCTAAATTAATTTATTAAATTCATTTATAGATACATCAATACATTGAACATGTTGTTGGATTGGGTATGGGCAATGTTCCACCTTTAAACTTCTATATTTTACATAATTCTTGTATTCCTAAAACCATGTCTATAGATCTTTATTTCTGGAATCGCAACACAATTGTTTATGTTTATTGGTTGGACAAGGATAGGATTATGGTAGAAAATGGCCATTTATCGTTGTGTATCCATAGTACCTATGGATACACAACTCATAAATATTTATCCTATGATAAAAAATATTTTGATTCATCAGTGACATCATAATTATTATCCAGTTTCCTATTGTGTTTCTTCATAGAGGGATGGCGATGAATAATGAATTTTACCTAATAGAGGGTCAGTACTAAAGGGACAATTACTTCAAGGTGGAAACCCTCATACTGTGTTGTGTTTCCCAAGATCCCATGTTTAGGTTGAGGAAGTGGGAGGTCATGGGGGAACTTGAAGAGATCATGCTATCCAACAATGGCCACAACCTCACAGAAGGGGTGCCAGTGATCTACAATAAAAAAACGATTCTTCTATGTCTCCTTAAAGTAATAACTCCATGTTCGGTTGAATCAAATCTCTTTCTATTACCATGAGTGTGGTTGTTAATAAGATGATTAGTGATCCCCATTCCAAAAAAATTCTAATTCCATAGCTCCTCAATGTATGAAATCTGTGTCAAGTATAATAAAACCTCTTCCTGTTTCTAGGAACATGGTTGCATGGAAGATGAGTAGTGGTCCCCATTTCAAACAAGACCCTTCTATGGCACCACAAGGTATGAACTCATGAAACTTCTCTTTTTTTGGATCTAGAAGGCCGAGCTCACCAAGAAGATGTCACACCACATAGTGAAGAAACAAAATTGTGAGTTGTGGAGGGTGATTTTGAATTTATCCAAAGAAAATGTTAAATTAATGAATTTCTAAATTTTTTATTCCCTTATGAAATTGTAATGATGTTGAGACCATAGTTTCTCCCCCATGATCTGGTTTGTGGTTCTCGGATGCTTGAAAAATTCTTGAATGGGGAAAATAAACAATATATTCTATATAAAAGTTATCATCAATTCAATTAAAGAACCTTGAAAATAAATATGAAATGAAAAAATATTTACAAGATAAATGAAGAGTTAAATAAGAAGATGTAGAAGGGTTTATTTTTACATGCCTGATGGTTCAACGTACTCGAATGTTTCATATAGCCAGAATCACTACATATCCAATTCTACATATGTGATTGGCGACGCATTTGATTATAGAGAATATCTAAAATCACCTGAGCTCTCTGAATTTCCACATATGTGAATGCTCGTTATACATAGAAATAACATTGGACAAGCTCATAGTGTATTGAAAATTTCAAAAATGGGGAAATTCATTTACCTATTTTACCATTCATTTTCAATGTCAATTTCCCTCGCAGCCCTATGGTTTAGCTAAATCATGGAAGATGATGATCTTTAGTTATAATAATCCATGTGGTGGCCATATTTTTATGAGATCATGCTCGCTACATAATATGGAATTATGGTGGGATGTATCATGTCACTACAATCGTTCAACTATACTAAGTGGGACTTCACCTAGAGATGGTAATGAGGACATCAAGACACACCACTTTATGTTCACCACCTATGGGGATTTTTTGTGATTGTTTTCTATATCTATTCTTATAATAAGAATAAATATTCTAATTTGGTTTTGGGTACTTCTCATATTAATGATACACTCTATTATTATCAGAGTCTATTTCATCACTAGCAACTTGTTTTATATTCTATGGGTTTCTTTATTTCTTTTATAACTATTCTATTGATGGTACATTAGAAGAATTATAGTTGATCTGAGTAGGACACTCCCACACCAATAATGAATTATTGTATTAAATAAAAAATGCTTCTTAGTTTAATTATTTGGATGTGTTTGGATGTGTACATTTCAAAAGATTCTTATTTTTTGTTAAATTTATATATTTCATTATTTTTTATTGGTTGCACACATAATCATATTTGGAACTCCTTCAATACTTATGGTAGTTAATGATCAAATGGTCCATGAATTATTAGTGGTATCCAATCACTAGGCTAGGTGAGGGTACAAAATAAAGTGATTATTTTATTTTTCTATTCAAAACCAAAACATTTAAGAAAGTCTAGTCATGGATATATCCATTAATTTGATACTAATAGAGGATAAGAAATTGAATAATGATTCAATGGGAAGAGGGGAGAGTAATCTGAGGATGGATAACTGTGATTTAAAAATTAAATTTTCAACCAATCAACCACATCCACTTTTTTAAAAATTCAAACACATTAAATATGATTTTAATACATCAACAAAATTTCCTACCCTAGAGAAAACCCAAATCCAACTTTACTACATTTTTTTGGGTTCAAAAATAATTTTGTTGAGTTAATTGTGATAGGAATCCATAAAACCTGACACATTCTATAGAGAAGATTAGTGCATTTATTTTAATTTTGTTTAAAAAAATGGTTTCAAATGATTTGATCCAGTTTTTATAACCACACGGATTTTGATCCAAAGGTTGAGAGAACCATGATCACTAAACATCAAAATCTAACAATCATAAAATAATATGAAAGATATTTTTTCATCAATACATTGGATAATTATCAATCCACTTCTTATTCACCCTCAATAGATAAATTAGGAAGTGAAAATTGAAGATAATCACTATCAAGTGAGCGGGACATTGAAGGAAATGTATGCACTAAATTTTATCTTCAATAACAAACAATTATACTTGAATGAACAAAAATACAGTGAAATTAAAACTACAACGATTCTTATTTTAAATAAATTTCATATATTATTAGGTGAGGAATAAAATCGTAATTTGAGAGTATTTAAAGTACTGTGTAATTGATTCAAAAACAAGATGATTCACTATCATAATTATTGGTGAAAAAATCCATGTATCCAAAAGCATCATAAACACCATTGGATAAACAACTCTTAAATAGTTTGTTTTCAATAAAACATCTTCTACTTCATTAGTGTCATCTTATTTATCTTCCAGTTTCCCATGGGGTTTCATCAAATAGGGATGATGATGGAGAATGATGTGTACCAGATGGAGGGTCATTCCTCAAGGGAAAACTCCTTCATGGTGGAAAACCTCACACTACGTTGTTTGTACCAAGTCCCCAAGTATAGGTTGAGCATGGGGAAACGGGAAGATATCTTACTATATAGTAGTGGCCTTGAACTCATAGAAGGGCTGTTTTTGATCTACAATATGAATAAGATGCATCCATGGATCCTCGAGGTAAGGACTTCGAGTTTGGTAGAATCAAAACTCATCATATTTTCATGGATTTGGTTGTGCATAACGTGAGTAGTGATCCCCATTATAAATAAGTTTCTTCCATATCTCCTCATGGAACGTACTCCAAGCCATGTATAATGAAAACTCTTCCGGTTGTCGAAAACTTGGTTGTACAGAAGATGAGAAGTGATCCTCATTTTAAACAACTTTCTTCCATGGAACCTTGAGGTAAGGACTCTGAGTCTTGTAGAATAAAAAAATATTCCTATTTTAGAGAATGTGGTTTTGCAGAAGATGATTGGTGGTCCTCGTCCAAAACAAGTTTCTCCCTTGGCTCCTCAATCTATGTACTCATAGTATATTACAATAAAAAAACATCTTTTGGTAGAGATTGTGGTTGTGTATAAAAAGATAATTTTTTGTGGTATTAGTAATATCTATGAGGTGTTTGTGTGTTTATATATGGGTATAATTAGTAGCACTAAATTTGATGGTGGGTATTATTTGTGTGCTTCAAAACTCAAGGATCATTTTCCCAAGCAATAGAGGGGAGGAAAATTATTATTCATTGACAATAGCTTTGTTTCTCAACATCTAACCAGGAGTGGGTATTTGAGAGGTATCTCTTAAATCCATACAAAGGATGGTCGGAAAGATGCAAACTCATCAAAAAATATCATTGATGAGAAGGATGAGATGCACCAAAATTTTAATAAAGGCATGAGACCTTTTCTAATCCATTAATTCTAATGTGTATTATTTTTGTGTAAAAAGGGTCAATACTTTATCAAATAGTTGGTATAATATACCATTATTGATAGATTTTTTTTATAGATGAGAAAGATAGAGCAGTATGCTGGAGGCCAGTTTGGGCACGAAATAGTCATCAAACATTTAGAAAGAGAGAAAAAGGTAATTTTTTAGCAAGAGAAAGAACTATACATATGGCAAACCTTAAATAAAACAGATAAAAAAAGCTTCATCATGAGAGAGAAATGGTATCCCTTCTACTTTTCCCCTCTAATATATTCTGATAATGAACAAAATGTTCTTATATTCTCACAGAACTACTAGTGAGGCCATTATTTAGTTTTTTTATCAACACATTGTTTTTATTGACCCTTTTTTTGAAAATTATGAGGGAAACATTGGAGAAGAGAAAAGATGATGAAAATTTAATGAAACAGGATAAAATCTAGGAGGTTGGTGGTCCATTTCTTTTTTTTATCAACTTTAGATAACCCATATAAAATTATTTTATCTGAATCTCATCGTTTAATTTTATTATGGTATGATGGAAGGGGATGAAAAATGAGCTAAAAACAAATTATTTAGCTAGAATGAAAATTTGTAACTAATAAAACATTTTATCTTGAAATTGAATGCGTAAAATTGAACAAACCAATCCATACATTCAATTTCCTGATCCAATGCTTGTTTAACATCAAGTTTGCTTCCAGCACAATATTTTGTTTCTTTTTTTTCATTTTTCATCCCATTACATCATACATGGATAAAAATACATGATGATATTCATATATAACAATTAGATAATGATTACCTAAATTTGATTCATAAAAGAGATAGGCAATCATCCTCATAGATTTCTGCTAGTTTCATTGCATTTTCACTAGCTTTTCTCTCTTCCAATGTAGCCCTCATATTTTTCATCAAAAGGGATGATAAAAACAATGAGTAATTAAAAAACTAAAAAAATGTCTTCACTAGTAGGAATGTGAGAATACAATAAAATTTGGTTTGTTGGCATCACTGTCGAGAAACGTAAGACCTTTGGTCGCCCGATGTGCCACCAATTATTTCACTTTCCTACCCTTGTCAGCAATCTGAACCCAACCTTTCCTAGAACGATTTTTGGGAAGAAGTTATATGTGGCTTCCCTGAGGTCCACCAATGTGAATTTCATCAAATTATGTGAAAATATATAGGAGTTCCCAATATGGGATCCATGGAGGGCCTAACGGTGTTGTCACGTGACTAGGGATTTCATGGATAGGGCATTGTGTTATCATTCCAACACATAATCAAGACTCCATGACTAAAAATGTTTTAACCATTTCTTAGAATGAGGATACATTATTAACGATGTGGGAAGAACCAAAATGAACACAGAATGAATGGATTATGGTAAGGCTAGGATTCATGGCTTTATATACAAGAAAGAGGGAGAGATAATGGGGTCAAATCTTATTTAATGAATAATGAAAATTTGGGATCCGCTAAAATACATAAATCATTCAAAATATAGAATTAGTTTTGGAAGGTATAGACCAAATAAAATATCTAAATACATTAATTTTTTTATCAAGTTATTTATTTAAATGCTTTAAAAAATCCAAAATTAAATTTATTTTACAATATTCTAATTATTCTAGCATTATCAACTTGTTTATATCATTTAACTATTCAATTTGTTTTTATTTATTTTAAATAACATGAATAAAATATTCTAATCATTTGAATATTTAATTTATTTATTTATTTATTTATTTATTTTTTCTAAATATTCTTGTAATTTAATTTTTTTCATTCAAATTTATTAATTTTATAATTAATTGAACAAAAAATGTAATATAAATAATTTGAATATTGAAAATAAATAATTTAGTAATAAAATTTAAAATAATTAAAAAATAACATAAATCAGTTGATTAAAAATTAATGTTTTTATATTTTAAAATACCTTTAATATTTTATCTTAATTTATTATAATTTTAAAATAAATAATATTTTTATTTAAATTTTAAATGACTTGGATATTTAATTTTTTTTGAATAAATTAATAATGTTGTATTTTAAAAATGAAATTTTCATTTAATAGGTTTTTAATATACTTCATTATTTTTTCAAATATTCTACATAGATATCATGTTTCTCTAGTTCCTCAATCACATTTCTTTCTTGATTAATATATTTCCTTCTTTTTTTGGGAAATTTAACATTCTGGAAAATATACATTTTGTTGTATAATTTTTTTCTAAGTATCATGGTCAAATTATTTATTTATTTTTTTGATTTTCTGTATTAAATTAAATTATCTTTTTTATTAATAATTGATTCATATATTTAAAATCATTATACATATTAAATCAAAAAGATATTATCTCTCCATCATTGGAAAGTATCATGTCAAATCATTTCAATATTACTAATGAGTCCATTCATTTATGAAATTTGTTTGTTTCAATATTAAATTCTTAAAAATTATTAATTTTAGAACATTTACAAAATTTTTGAAAATTGTAATATTTTTTAAATACTTTTAAAAAAATTAATCTCTGTCTATCAACTCATTCTCATTATATATCCAAATACTAATTTAACTACATTTAAAAATTATTTATAATTTTAAAATTTTAAAACTAATTTGTACATATAAAATGAATTAATTTTTTTATTAATGGATTCATAATATTTATTTTAATTTATTTTAATGTTCAATTCCTTTAAAAAAATTTGTGTTCAACTATATGTAGTTTCATTATAGGACCAAGAAGAAGATAGTGGGGGCCTCCGGGATCTTTGGCACACTGACTGTAAGGTCAAACGAGGATGCTCGCAATATGTTTGAGGAAATTCCATGATAAGGGGAACCATGCCCAACCTCATGTGCTTTTCTTGGTTTTCCCTTCGTGTAGTGCTGATCCATGTATAGACAAACTTCACTTTGTGGATCATAATAGACTGGAAGAAGCATCTCTTGATCACGGATTGCAACATCACCAATTCTCCAACACCTCACCATGCCACCACCATAACATAACCTCCCCACACCCATTACATTCAAAATATCATATCCTTTATCACAACTCAAAAATGAGCCCCAATTATAGAAAAAAATGCAGGAATTATTGTCCAAAAAATAAAATCGTGGCCAAAATTGATGACCTACTAGAATAATCCTAGAACCCATTATTATTAAAATCCATCCCACCAAGTATGTGAGATCTATATTACTTATGTAAAGGTGTCACCAATATTTTTTCTTATATTGAATGCTAAAACAAGAGTGCAGGTATCTTTTTAAAGGTAGTTATCTATCCACATCAAGGTCAGACCAAAAATTATGAAAATGCATACATGTAACATGTGACTTGCACTGGTTATGTAAAGGTAATGCGAGAAGTACATTGGATATGTAAAGGTGGACTTAGAAATGAATTATATATTAAAAGGTAATAAAGAAACCGAGTAGCTCCATGAAGGTACCATATGATTTCTATAACTATGTAAAAGTCATATATGATTTACAGAACCCATGTAAAGGTAATGAGGGAGTTGTAAAGGATATGAATAGGTAACATGCACTGAGTCACTCAACCTAAATTTGTTGAGGCGATGCGTAAGGGTAAAATTAGTTTTTAACTACTTAAATAGGTACTTCAATGCACTATGTTAGTGAAACAAGGAATATTATTGAGGAATGTAAACATGAGTTATGCTACTATGGTAGATTGGATTTGAACATGATGTCAATACAAAACTTTTGAAGAGTTTAATCACACATAGTCGATTTCAAGTTATTCTTATGGTCAATTATTGAGGTGTTCATCTAGTCAATCTAGGTTAATACAGGCAGTTGATCCATTACTATTACTCATCTACTTGGAGATGAATTGAGTTCCATATTCTATATATTCTGATGAATTGATATTTGAAAATGCAAATTGTAATGCTCAAAAATGAAAAATAAACATCAAAATACTTAACATAATTCAACCAGGTTTCTGAATAAGGGAGGAAGCCATAATCACAAGTATATATATTCATGTTAAAGTCATGTTATTGTTGTGGAAAGATAAAAATAAAGAAGTCATCATGCTATAGTTATTTTTCAATGGATGTTTTCATGACCATTTTGGAAAACTAGTCAACTTGTAAGAAACGGTGAGTTCAGTGAAATAATAGGTTATCCCTTGGTATTACATTGATTCATGTAGTGGTGGGGATATTTTAAATATATTTATATGTAGTGTGACTTGAGGAGATAATGGAAACACGATAATTCAAATATCATGTGAGAATAAATTATTGAGTCTATAGGGCATTCAATAATAGGATTAAATGAAGAAAATAGCCGATCCACCTGGAAATTTGATGACTCCAGAAGAAGGATATACTACTAATATTTATTTTAATATTAAATGTTAAAAAACCTTCTACAATATATTTGAATAATATTCATGATATTATAGTGAATATATATTTTTGTAGGTATCAAAGAATATTTTGATAATATTGAGAACTAACGTACAATGTGTGAAATATTTGTGGGGGAATCATACATGTATCAAGGGATGATAGGAAGTTAAAACTATGATACATTGTTTTCATGTTCACCCAAGTATTTGATAACATTTATAATTACTATATCACTCATGATCTGGTATAATTTTTGAGACAAACTTGACTATTACGAGAACCTTTTGAAGATCTACAATAATTAGCACATGTGAAAGCATGTTGATCCAATATACTCATGAAGGGAATTCTATTTCATAAGTGGAACAAAAGTATTAATTTTCATAAAAATATATTTCTATTAATTGATTACTTTTATTAATAATCTTGTGACTATAGTGACTAACAAGTTGTTCAAGGATTACAATTGGAGTGTCTAACCAATCACCAGAGTATTGTGATTGGGGTGTCTAAAAAATATATGGATAATTATAACTAGGGTTTATAAATACAAGAATATAACTATAATGTAAAGGGGTAAAAATTTATAAGGAACATTAGAAATATAGTTTCTCACACTCTCTTATTATCACTGTATTCAAGTTTAGACTATGAGATATTATTTATAGCACAATGAACTTTAACAGATTCAAGAGGTAGGATTTTGAAGAACAATAATTCATAAAATTAGATCAATTATTCATCCCCCTCTAAATGGTCGTCCAACCTGGGGAAAATCAATTAACCCACAAAAACACCATATTCCTTACAATTAAATTTAGGAAAATGAATATAGTTGGTTCATGGGTTGTAGTTGGTGTTATACGAAAAAGCGGATGGAGAAAATGTTTTTGAGGCACCATGTGAATTACCATCAAAGAGGAAGAATGATCACATAATAAATTTAAAGGAGGGGTGGATTAAATCACCATAAAACCTTAAAAACGTGCTTATATCATTAATAATGAGATCCAAAAATTTGTCCAATGATTTTGGAACAAGGTTTTATCTGATATAACATCATCCCAAATTATATTCTAATAATTTTAGTAAAGAATTAAGATGTTCAGTGGAGAATGTTCATGGATTAGAAAGTGTTCAATAGCTTTGTGGTGATGGATAGGAACCTTATTCAACTAATAGATGAGCTGATGGATGAGTATCATAGTGCGGAATAATTCACAATGGTTGGTTTGAAATCTTGTTTCCACAAGGTATAGATGAAAGATGAAGATATTTAGAATACAATGTTTTTTGAACCATAAGGGGATTTCTGAATACCTTTTTATTCTCTTTAGATTGAGGAATTCATTGATGACATTTTACGCTTCTATGAATGTGGTTTTCTAGGACTTTCTATGGAAGGGTGTTTTATTATTCTTCGATGATATATTGGTCTACAGAAAGGGATATATTAAATACCTAGTAAATGAATATGAATTCATGCAAAAGAATAAAGACAATGTACTATTTAAAAATAAGAAGAAGTGTTCTTTCAAAAGGAGGTCTGTAAAGTATTAGGAAAAATAATTTACGTCGAAGGGGTTATGAAAGATCCCAAAAAATAGGAGGTTATAACAATATGAAATGGGTCAAGGAATTTGGATCAAGTTAGGGGTTTTAGGGATAAATAGATACAATATAAAATTTAATATTGATTATCTAAAATTATAAAAACCCTAACATCCATGAATAAGAATAAGTAGTTGAAATAAACACATGAAAATCCAGAATCATTTGATACACTTAAGAAAAACATGACTACCACCAAAATTTTATGCATTCTGAATTTTTGCAAGGGATTGTCAATAGAGTTTTATTCCTTTAGTTTGGGAGTTTGAGCTTGATGTGTTAAAATATTATTTAATGGAATATGTTATTTTGAACACAGTTATAGACATGTTACTACATGGTAATGCCACACAACCAGTATATTATTTTTGAAATAGAATATTTTTCAATTAATCAAATTTTTTCTTTGAAAAGTATCAAATTAAATTCCAGTGTTAATTTAATTTTATCATTTTTATTCATTATGATGGAACTTGGGGATCTTGAAAACATATAAACACCTAGCAGGATGGGTTTAATGGACTAGAATTATGTGTTTAATGATTCATAAATAACACCAATTCAACATTTTAAAAATGGAAAACTAATTTTGGTGATCATCATACATCTATATCATTACCTTCACTCCATTAATTATAGACACCATGTCCTCGGTATCATTTCATTGGAATACAAATATTCCGGTGTGGTAAATAGTTGGGATGATATGGTTGCACCAAATTTGTGGCTCAAAAATATCAAAACAATATATAAGATAAAATATATATGATTCATTAAACCAATATATTTTCATTTATATTAACTTCATTAAAAATACCTATAGATTATTAGGAAATGCACATAGGTAGGAATATAGAAACAAGAAAATTCAAAATAGATAAAAAAACAAATGACATATCCAATAAAAGTGAATCGATGAGTGAAATTCTCATATTCTATCATGACAAGAACATGTGAATATCTAATCCACTGACACATTTGTTTCGAACTTGAAAATTTGTTTGGGGACTTGTTGATGTGTTAGAGATTATGAAACAACCAAGAATCCTCTAATATAGTTATTGGCTTTACAAATTTTATTAGAAGTTTGATTAAAAAAAGAAATGTATAAGATGGATTCAAGAGGATTATGGTGCATGAAAAATAATGAAATTAGAGATATAACATAATTTAGTCCACTATAGTCCTTCGTTCAAAGAAAGAAAACCACTATTATATCGTTATAATTAAAGATAGAAAATCACAAGATTATAACACACAATATAAGTAATGTTCCAAAGAAACTATTTAAGATTAGTTCTAGCTATACTGTTTGGAAGTGATGTAATCTAACATATAGAACATGAAATTTGACTTCCTAGATGGACTCATGCTCTACACATTCATATAATTATAACACGTCAAACAGAAATAATTAAATGAAAACAATAAAGTGGAATAAATTTCTTCTAATTTTAGGTTCTAATTCCAAAACCTAAAAGAAGATCAAATGGTTTTTATGATGTTGACGCATTTCTTCACACAAGGACATATCATAATTAATGAAATAAATGTACACTACTCTCCATAATATTCCTAGACCATATTAGTGGTGAAAAAAACAATCTGCTCTAGTAGGCTATGGGAATCTTGTAGAGGATCTCATTCGGGATATACATATTCTATTTCAACTGAAAATTATAAATTCCCTAGAAATCTCCCCTCTTGAACCAATGAAGAAACACAATGAAAGATCAAGGAGGAGGATAATGTTATATCATGACGGTAGGATAAGAAATAGAGATCAAGGTGGTGAATGAAAGATAAATACCACATGGATGATTGATATGCAAGAGATAGTTTGATGACATATTCATTCATCAGCGGGTGATTCACCAAAAAAATATAAAACAAATCATCTTATCATTATGTATCTCAAGTTTAACCTTATTTGTGTCACATTACCCCAAATCAAGTGATAATGTACACTTATATAAGCTAGGTTACCCTTATGTGAGAATGGATGTACCCTTACATGTGACATGTTATCCTTATGTGAGACAAGGTAGTACCCTTAGACCAGCAAGGGAGTGCAAATATACGAGATAGGGAGTACCCTTAAGTGTGTAATGAGTTTGCTTAAACAATATAGGGAGTACCCTTACAATAATAGGAATTACCCTTATGCATCCATGTCTTACCCTTATGAAAATGAATATAAATTTTTATAGCCTCATGTAATAGGAAAGTAAACTTTACGCTAGTTAACTTTATGTGGGATCCATGTAAAGGGTAATGAAAAATCATGAAATCAAAAATTAAAAAAAAATCCAATAAAAATTTTTTTCTATGAAAAAGTAAATTAAGAGATGTAAACAACATTTTTTCAAGGGATAAAATAAAATTAAATCATGAAATCTAAAGAATAACTAAGGCCATGAATTGGAAAAATTATATTTTATAACAAACAAATAACTACACACATTTCAAATTTACAAATTCTCCACATTTGTAATAAAAAAATTAAAAAGGATGTTGTTCTCGCCACCAAGGGCTTTGAAATGGGACTACAATTCTATGTTATAAACAATGAATAAACATGGAAAATTGTATAGTTGTAGTCAAACTATCAGCTAGATCCTCCGAAGTGTGTATCTTAGTGATACATACCATCCTAATTTCAATTAAAACCCTTTAAAAATGAAATAAAATTTTTATATTCTTTAATATTCCATGGAAAACCTTATTTTTAAAAAGAAAAAATATAAAATTACTGTCACAAAGTAAATCTATACTACCAAAAGATGCATACAATTCATTAACAATACATTTAACCAAATTTCATCTTTGATTTAAATAGTTAATATTACGTATTTGACCTTGGTTATGGAAAGGGACACAATGTATTTCATTTTTCATTTCCATGAAACATGACCAGCACAAGAAAATTATACATAAATAGTGATATATTTATTAGAATCTATATTTTTATCATAACTAGAATCAACAAAGCTGACAAAATCTTGACTATTAGAATCCTTTTTAGCAAAATAAATTCACTAATCATAATATCTAGACACATAAATGAGTAACTATTTTAATGCATACAAATTATTCTTTACTTGAATTCCCATAAAACATTTTATGAACCAATAACAAAGGCTATATCTAGATATAATCATATCATGTAATACATAAGAACACATAATTTGTTTACAAAATCATTTTAATCATAAAATCATTATCATGATCACTTTTAGGGGATTGGGACAAGGTAATCATGAAGTTATGACCTAAAGGGACAATAACAAGTTGCAAATATTCTATAAAAAATCCTTTTGACACCCTATGTTCATAAGACGATTGGGAAAGGTACAATACCCTAACATTTCTATCCCTATCAATTTTCCAATCAATGGTTTACTTTTCTTCCTATAAAAATTTTATTTCAAAATAATTATATAGTTGGTTATTCATATGATTTATTAACCTGGTGTATTTTTAAATTATATGAATATCATTAACATATATGATTAAATAAACATAAACAAGATTGAAAGATTTAAAATAAAAATACACCTCATATTTAATTCAATCAACGTCATTTTAAGAAAAAAAGCATCAAATTCATTATATCATTGTCTAGATGACTTCTTAAGGACATACATGGATTTTTATAAAACATATACATGATTTATTTTAAAATATATTCAAAATCAATCAGGTGGTCTCAAAGAAATATATCCATCTTACATACCATGGAATAAGGAATACTAAACATCCAATTTTTCTACATGAACATCATTTTGGGTAGAAAAATATAACAATAATCTAATAGATTAGATATCCACAATAGGTGAAAATATCATTTTAATAAATTCCTTCATGTTGTAGGAATCCATGTAGAAAACATATAGATTTATCATTAATATTATCTTCACCAGCATTATCTTATTTATTTTTTAAAATTGAATTAAAATATTTAATTTTTCCTTTTTTAGGTTTGTTAACAATTATCCAGGTTTTATTTTTTTAAGATAATTCATTTAATATCTCATGATAGAAATCCACTACCAAGATTCATCAGACCTAAGATCATGTTTGAAACTATATGGTTCATCACGACATAGTAAAAACCAATATTAAAGTCAAAGGGAGAAACATCAGTCGTGGTAGACCAAAGTGGAGGCCTAATGATTCTTATGGTCTTATTATGATTCAACTGGTAGTCTCTCATGTCATCATCTCTCTTAACCTCAAACTTAGGTTCAAATTCACTAACAGGTTCTTATTCAATGTGATATAGTTGGGGTGGTTTAGGGGGGATACCCTCGTGTGCATGTTACATTTTGGAATCTAATATAAACTCAACACATATAGGTTTAGAAGGATCAGAATGGACATGATCAGATGACTTCTATTTAGAATATGAAGCCTCATTAAAAACAACATCACATCAGATTATACATTTCATAAAAACATGATTATTTATCTAAGGAATTTACACTATGACACAATGTGGGAATCTGACAAGGACACACATCATAGTCCCGGGTTCTATCTTATCATTACTACTGTGAGAATAAGTTGTACAATTAAAAAAATATAAGATAACATAAACTAGCGGTGAACCAGTCCACATTACTTTTGGGGTTTTTCAATCTAATGGAACTAGAGGGTAATATCTTTATCATATAAATAGTAGTAGCATCAAGTTATTCTTACAATGAATTAAAAATGATAGAAAATGAGAGCATGATTTTCTCTTTTTCAAAAATTACCTTATGGACACTCTCTTTTAGCCCAATCTATTGTGGGGTATCCACAAAAGTTCTGTTTCTTTGTGTACCTTTAGTACTATATTAAAAATGGTATTCATTAGACAAATATTCTATACCGTTATTGGTTATAATGGTTTTACGTCTAACTCTATTTTCACTTTCAACACTATACTACCATATTTTTTATGGGTTAAAGGTTTCAAATTCTTTCTTGAGTTTGTAAATCCACACTTTCGGAGAATAATCATCTATAAATGGAATATAATGTGACCCCAGCTATGGGAATTAGTTCCATAGGCATCCCAAAAATTAAAGTGTTCATTTTATAAAGGGGACTAAGCTTTATATATATACCTCTAAAAACTAACATGTATGGACTTACCAAGAACCTAGTATTCACAAAAGGGAAGAGTGTCTAATGTTACATCATTTGAAATTTCTTCATTCTATGTTCATTAATTACTTTTGAAATAAAATTACTTAATCACATATTCCATAACAATATGTTATCTTTTAGGGGAAAAAGAGTTTTGTTTTTTTTATATGAGCCCTACCATCTTAGACATATAGACCACAAGTGAGGATACCTCTCATAATAGTGAGTGGCCCCTTAAAAATATTATGAATCCCTGAATCAGACATAAAAGAATAACTATTTTGTTCTAAGACACATAGGTAAATAAGATTCTTCTTCAAATCAGGAAGAAACCTAACCACCTCTAAATATTTGAAATACCTTTCATACAATTCTAGAGAGACAATTTTTCTACCATTGATTCTATGGATATTATTATTTAATGGGTAATCCTTTTCACTCTCATTATCTCTTAGATTAGTGAAGTAATCACATTTGTGACATATATGTATAGAAAATCATAAATCCATGACCCATCCCATACTTATAGCATTAGAACATAAGTATAGAACATCAACATTATAAAAATACTACTCAACTATCAACCAATAGTCACTACTGTTGGTGTTGTTCTATGAATTGTTCCTTTGGGGTTAATTACTTCTAATTTTTCTTGGTTATCTGTAATTGAATAATCCTATTTTTTTACCCATAATACCTCATCATAACCAAGGATGTCTCTTACATCTCTTCTTCCCTCTTTACCCAAACTTACCCCAGATATTAATACCCTTATATTCCTTGTTAATAAAACTAGGATTCCTTTATTGAATCTCTTTACACAACAAGGTAGATTTAACTTCTTATATGTTTAAGGAACCCAAACCATATATATTCTAATCTTTAATTGACTTATATAAATTATCTAAATAGGTAAAAAGTAAGATATTCAAATCTCCTTCATCAAACTTAGATTCTATATTAGATAAATATAGAATGATTTTATTAAAATCATCGATAGGAGTTTGGACTATAGTTCAAGGAATCATACAAAAGTTATACAATTTATTACTCGTGTGTAACTAGCCTACTATGGTTTTTTTCATATATAGAGCTTCATGTTCAGGCCATATTTGGGTAGTGGGGGGGTTCCTAAGTGTCCTCATGAAGTACCTTGTCACCTAATGACAAGAGAACTAAACAATCGGAATTCCTAAGAACATCGATAGGTACATCAAAATTAGTAGGCCTCCATGAGTCCTTTTGTGTTTGGTCAATGTTGGATAACCTGGCTACCGGGACACCAAATCATACCTATTTCAATTCTATAATGGAATCCACCATGTTAGTTTGAATATAATGATAGATACGTTACAACATTGTTATTCAACATAGTCATTATATTATTTCTAAAATATATTGTTATTCTATAAAACAAATTTTTATTTTTAAAAGTATCAAATTTAATTCCAATATTATTCAAATATTATCATTCTTCATCAGAAAGATGCAACTTTGGAAAATTGAATACATATAAACACCTAACGGGTGGGGATTACTGGACTAGAATTATTTTCTCATTGATTCATACATAACACCAGTTCAACATTTTCCAATGGATAAACTTATTTTGGTGATCTTCATACAACTAAAAAATTGCCTTCACTTCATTAATTCTAGACACCGTGTCCTTGGTATCATTTCACAGGAATAAAAAATGTTGGTGTTGTAAGTATTTTGGGTGATATGGCTGCACCAATGTTTTGGGTCAAAACTATCAAAACAATATATATGTTAACATATACATGATTCAAGGAATAAATATACTTTCATTTAGATTAAAGACATTAAAAACCCTCTATAGATTATTAGACAATTCACATAGGATAAATGATAGATACAATAAAATTAAAAATGGAACAAAAACCTATGAAAGTGAAAGGATGAGTAACATTTTCACATTCTATCAGGACAAGAACATGTAGAAATTTGATCCACCAAACCATTTGTTTGTGGCATGAAAATATGATAAAGGATATTTTGATGTGGTATTCCTTATGAAAATACAAATAATCCACTAATATAGGTAATTGGTTCACAAATATTTTAGGAATTTCAATAAAAAATAGAAGTAGATAAGATGGATTAAATTAGATTATGGTGTAAGAAAAAATAACCACATATATATAACATACATTAGTCCACTATAGACCTACGTGCATTGAAAGAAAGCAGCTATAATATCATTATTACTAAAGAAATAAAATCAAAAGATTATAGAACATGAAATAAGTAAAGAACCTAATAAACTATTTTAGGATTATGTCTTGCTAGACCATATAGAAGTGGTGATGTCTAACATATGGATCTTCCAATATGAATTCTTGTATAGAATCACGCTATACACATGCATAGAAAGACTAAACATAAAATACATGAAAATAAATGAAAATAAGAATGTGGAATAGACTTCTTATAATTCTATGTTATTATACCAAATTGTTGAAAAAGGTCAAATGTTGCTTATGATATTGATTTATTCCTTAACATGAGGACATCTCATGATTAAGCTAAATAATCTGCACCACTCTCCACCAAATCCATAGACTAGGTGGTTGATGATAAAGACAATCTGCTTCAAAAAACTATGTGAAACAATGACATGATCTCCATGTCGCTACTCTCTTCATATTTCAACTGGAACCAAAAAATTAAATATAATATCCAATATTGAACTAGTGAAGAAACAATCCATATGATAAAGTAGAAGCTTGAGGTGAAATCAGGATGTTGAGGGAAATGATTGTGAGTCAGGAAGTGAGTGCGAGAAAAAGGCCATGTGGACGACTGATATACAAGATAAAGTTTGATGGGATGGCCATGTGGAGGTAGGTGATTAATTTCCAAAATGTAACACTGATCAACTTACCAATGTGTGTTCCAAGGCTACCCTTATAAGTGTCAGGTTACCGTTAATCTATCCATACATTACCCTAACGCGATCTTAGTTAATCTTATGTGATCCAAGGAAGTACCCTTTCACATTCCAGGATAGCCTTACATGAGCCAAGGTAGAACCCTTATGCAAGCTTTGGAGCTCCCATATGTATGTTAGGGAGTACTATTAAGAGTGTCAGTAGTACCCTTACACATGCCAGGGAGCACCCTTACACGAGAAGGCATTACCCTTATACATAGATTACTCAACCTTATTCAATGGTAGAGAAAATGGTTTACCCTCATGCAACCCAAATGTATAATTACTCAATTTACCTTTATTTCAGATCCATCTATGGGGTATGGAAAACTTGTGAAAAAAATTTGATAAATAAGAGACATAAAAAATATTTTTTTCATGGGAAAAAATAAAGATAAGAAGTGTAAACAACATTTTCACAAGGATATAAATAATATTATATTATGAAATCCAAATAATAATTCAGACCAATATTTGTAAAAATTATATTTGATAACAACTAAATAAATACATGGTTGTAAAATTTACAAATCCTCTAACTTTGTAATAAAAATAATTTGAAAATATGGTGTTCTCACTAACTAGGTATTCAAAATGGGACTACATTAGTATGATCTAAATAATTTATAAACAGTGACAATTGAATAGATTTATTCAAACACTCAACTAGATTATACGAATTATGTCCCTTAGTGAAACATACTGTCCTAATTGCAAGGAAAACCCCAAAAAAATTAAATCTAATGTATATGTGCTATGATCTTCCATGGAAAACATGATTTTTAGAAATATGGAATACAAACTAACTATCTCAAAAGACATCTATATTATCAGATGATAAAGATAGTTCATTAAAAATCCTTTCAACCAAAATGATTCATTGATTACTACAATTAATACAATGTATTTGACATTGGTATTGGAATGCGAAACAATGGATTTCATATTACATTTCCATGAATGAGTACCTACAAAGGAAAATAATATATAAACAGTGATATATTTATTATTATCTATATTTTTAGCACATCAAAATTCAATAAAGCTGAGGATATCTTGACTATAAGAATACTCTTTACCAATATAAATGCACAAATTAGAAGACATGGAACTGTCAATGAGTATCTATTTTAATTCATACCATGGATTCTATATAGGACTTCCTATAAAAATTATTACGGTATAAAAACTAAAGGATATAACTGGATCAGGAAGTATCATGGAATACATACAGTCACCAACTTTGTTTACAAAAATGATTTTAATCATAAAATAACTATCATAAAAACTGTAAGGTGATTGGGACAAGGTAAAAATTAATTGATGACCTAAAGTAACACTAATTTTTTTTAAATATTCTAGAAATTGTTTTTCTAAAACCATATAAATATATTAATATCAGGACATGTACAATACCCTAACATTTCAATCCATAGTGATTTACATACCAAGAAATTTATTTTTTCCCTCTAAATATATCATATAAAAAGAATTATATAATTTTTTTCATATGATTTATTAACATAGTTTCATTGAAAATTATAATCATGTCATCAACATATAGTATTAAATGAACATAATCAATATTAAATGATTTTAAATAATCATTGGGATCATATGTACTTCTATAGAAGTTAGTTTTAAGTATAAAATCATTAAATTCCTTATACCATTATCTAGATGATTTCTTAATGGCATACATGGATATTCCTAAAATTTATACTTTATTGATTTTAAAATATTTTTAAAACCCATCATGTGGTATCACATAAATATGTTCATCTTACTTTCCATGCAATGTAAGATTGAACATCCAATTATTCAACATGAAAATCATTTTGGGCAGAAATGGGTACCAATAATATAATATAAGAGGTCTTAGCAATAGTTTAAAAAAATATGATTTTAATCAATTCCATCATATTATTGGAATCAATGTGCCAAAATTATAGATATATACTTAATATCATTTCACTGGATTTTCGTATTTCTTTTTAAAAATGGAATTAAAATCTTTAAATTTCCCCTCTTTAGGTTTGTTAACATTTATAAAAGATTCATTTATAAGAAGATAATCCATTTTATCTCTCATAATAGAAATAAACTACCAAGATTCATCAGACATTAGTTCTTTTTTGAAAAATTTTGGTTCATCACTACCAAGTAAAACCCTATATTAAAGTCAAGGGTTGAAACATTAGCCATGGTAGACCAAGTTGGAGGCCTAATGATTCTTCTTCTCCTATAATGACTCAACTGGTAGTATTTCCTATCACAATCACTCTCAACCTAAATCTTATGTTCAAATTCCATAATAGGTTATTATTTTTTTGAGATAGCTGGGGGGTTTGGCGGATTCAACCTCGAGTTCAAGTTATATTTTAGGATCTAACCTAACCTCAACACCTATAGGTTAATATAGATGAACTGGGCAAGGTCAGAAGCATTATATTTTGAAGTAGAAGCCTCGTAGAAAACAAAATCATGATGGATTATAAATTTCTGATAACCATGATTATCTTACCAAAACCTTTAACCTTTGACACACAGTGCTTATCCCACTAAGTCACACATCATATTCCTAGGATCTAGTTTATCTTTCCAACTATAAGAATAGGTTGATCAAAAAAATCTAAGATGTCCAAAACTATGGTTGAGCTAGTCCCGAAAAAATCAGGGTTTTTAAAAGTAATGGAACTATAGGGGGGTCAATTTATTAGATAGAAACATTTAGTAGAAACTACTTCCCAAGAATTAAAAAGACTAGATTATAAGGGCATGCTTCTCACAATTTATAAATAGTATTATTCACCCTCTCTTGTTAGACATTCTATTATGGGGTATCTATAACAGTTCTGTGTTTGATAATTCCTTCCAAAATAAAATAGTCTATGTAGTCATAAGATATATATTATAGACTATTATTTATTCTAATGATTTTATGTTTTTTTCCAGTTTCTATTTCAACAATAAATATCCAATTTCAAATTATTGAAAGGTTTCATATTTTTTCTTAATTAGAGAAATCCAAACATTATGAGATTTTTCATCATTAAATTAATTATAGTAGTTTCCACCACTATGGGAAGTAGTTCTAGTAAAAAACAACAAATAAAAATGTGCATATTCTAAAGTGGAATTGTCTTTATGTGTAGACCTCTTAAAACTAAAATTTTTGTACTTAACAAGATCATGGTATTCACAAAAAGGAATAGTTTCTATGGTTACATCCTTTAATATTCATTTCTTTAATAGTTCATTCATGACTTTTAAACTAATATGTCCTAATCACATATGCCATAACATTGTGTTTTTTTCATGGGGGAAAGAGTTGTAATAAATTTTTTTGTCTGATTCTAAATATTTATGACATATAGATGATTGGTGACAACTCCTATTTATAGTGGGAGACCGCTTAGAGATATTATGACTACCTGAATCAGAACTAAATGAAGACCCATTTTGTTCTAAGACACATAGGAAAATAAAATTCATCTTCAAATCAGGAACCCACAAACCTCATCATAGGATTTGAAAAACCATTCATGAAATTATAGATGTATTATTTTGATACCCATGATTGGATAGATCATTTTATTTCCAAATTAATCCTTTACACTCTCATTCTCTCTTAGATCAGTGAAGTACTCATGTTTGTGACATATAATAAAATAAAATTCTAAATCCCTGACTCATTTCGCACACATTGCATTAGACCAGAAATGTAAAACATCAACCACCTCAAAATATTTCTCATCTAATAACCAGTGGTCATCTTTTTGGTTTTGTTACTAGAATTTTTCCTTTAGGATAATTCCTTCAAATGTTATCAGTTTTTTATAATTGAATTATTTTATTTATTTACCCATAGACCGTAATTATCTCCTAAACATGCTCTTAACTCTCTCGTTCCCTCCCTGGTCAAGATTACCCTAGACATTAAGTCCGTCAAATTCCTTATTAATAGAATTAGGTTTCTTATTTTTAATATCGTTAGAATATAAGATATATTTAACTTCTTATAGGTTAAACAAACCCTTACCAGATATCATTTAATCCTTAAATGAATTATTTTAATCATCTAATTTGGTCGGTAGTATGATAATTGAATCCCATTTATCCAGAAAAACTTCAATATTAGAAAAATCAAGAATGATTTTATTAAAAAAATTGATATGGTTCCTAGATGCATTTCAAGGATTCAAATAAATATATACAATTGAAACTTCTTGTGTAGCTGGATAACTAAGGTTATTTTCATATATAGAGTTTCATGTTTAGACCAAATTTTGGTAGTAGTGGATACATTATATATCTGATGAAGTACCTTATCACCTAAAGAAATGATAATTAAACTAAAGGCATTCTGAATCAAATCAATATAGACACAAACATTACAAGGCCACCACGACTCCCTACATTAATTGTCAATGTGTGCTTACCAGACCACCATGACACATAATCATACCTACTTTAGTTCCCTTCCATAATCCACCACACCACATCATATCAGGCCATCACAATGACACCCATTCAATAAATGAATACATAACATTTTGTGGAATCCAAAACTCATCCTGTTACCCACAAGAACTGAGTGCAATCACTCATCCACATCATGACCTAATTCTATATCACTCACGGTAGGGTCCATTTGTCTCATCTCACATCATCCTAATACCTAGCCCCTCATGGGTGGTCACATTCATTATTCAAGACCCTTAGGTAGGGTACATCATCCAAACTGGCCAATCTTTACATGCTCAAGGGAGGCCACAAAAAAACTGACCCATTATACATGGACTTTAGAGAGGTTATAGGAATACCAACCAATACATACAGACTCTGGGGAGGATACAAGAATACCAACCCATCCCCATATACACTAAATAGGTAATAATCACATCGAACCATCCCCATAGTTTCAAAGGAGGTCACAATGATTACACAAGGCCTTAGTCTAAATAATTTTTTATTCATTTTTAAACACCATTAATCAACTTAGTCTTATTATAATCGAAATACTTATTTAATTTCCTTAAAAATTATTTAAAAAATTAAAAAATAAAAATTAATTAGTTAATCTAAAATGAATGAAATTTACTATTAATAATGGTTTAGTAATAATTATTTTAATTGGTATTGAATTTAGAATTCATTTTTAAATCCAATATGTAATTAACTCATAATAAAGAAATAAATAAATAAATCTATGAAAGGAATGGCTAAATATTATTAAATAATATTATATTTTTGTATAACATTTTATAAAATCGTGAAAATTATTTATGTAATTAATGTTTAATTAAATAGATATATTAATTTAATAGTTCCATTAATTATATACAATTATAAATATTATGTAATCCAAACAATTTTATTAAATTATTACCATTATTATTAACCAAATTAAATGAATAAAAAATTTATTTTTCTATTTTTAATAATAGTAATGAATGATTAACATTTTTTAATCATATCATAATTAGGGTTATTAAATAATTACCACAATAATGGTTGTAAAATGTATTATTTGTATCTTTTATTAACACAACATTTAAAGAATGTTTATTTTTAAAATTATAAATTGATATATTTAATTTTATAAATGATAATGCAATACCATAGAGACTATAAATAATATTTCATTTTGTTTTTTGAGAAATCGATGATGGATTTTAGTGCGTTGAGGGATATAGAGTGCAACGTCCTAATTTCAGAAGCCACACAGAGGCACCCCATACCCGATTGGTCACATGGCCTCAAGCACATTTCCATGAATTCCAGTGGCTACCGACTAGTAGGAAGGGCCTTAGGTGTGATAGTGGGGAAACTATTCCCTCATTTGGAAGAGTACACGATGGAAGTAAACAAATATACAATAGCAGAAGCAGTAAATATCCAAAAATAGTAAAAAATGGTAGACTGAGATAATAAACAACTGGATCAATTCATAATAAATGATGCATGATACATATGTATAGAAAAACAGCCACACAAGTTACATTGTTTATAAAAACAATACTGAACCAAATTACAAATGAAAAGATAAACAGCTCCTCAGCCTCGCAGGCCTAGTCTTGGTCCCATTCACTCCAGCTCCATAGCAAATCAAGTACCTTAAGTGGAAGTGAGAATTCCCTTATCTATACCTGCAACAATATAATAGGTTTGGGCCCAAAAGCATGGCCCAAATAGGAAGTGAAAATAAATCCCAGTGGGAAACCACATGGAGATTTGTGCCTAACAATTAGTGAATATACGCTAGGTAAAAGTACATAAAACAGTAAACAAGAAGGTTCTCAGTAGTAAAAAGTTCCATAAGTCAAACAATCTATCAAGCATACCCCTCTTGGAAGTGCACATAGCCTATCCTCTCTGGTTCATCATATGAAGACTCTCTCAAGAAGCACTCAATCAATTCCCCGTATAGTCTAAGGTAGTCAGGAACTCTCTATGGAAGCTCACACAGTCAATTCCCATTTTAGCCCCAAGATCTTGGACTCTCTAAGGATTCTCACTCGGTCAACTCCCCTTATTTCTCAGGTCATTCATAGACTCTATGAGGAAGCACTAACCGTCAATTACCCTTATTGTCTAAAGATTTCAAAAATATAAATCAAAGACTCTCTTGGGGAGCTCACTTGTTCAATTTCCCTTATATCCCTATGTGGTTCTAGGATCCCAGAGGATGATCACTCAGTCAATCCCCCTTATAAACAAAAGTTCTCAAAGACTCTCTGAGGAAGCTCACCCCGTCAATTCCCCTTATTTTCTACTACACCAGGTTCTCATGGCCCTGTGTAAGACAATGATCATATTAGAGTAAATTTTAATGCAAACCTACAGAATTACTTGGATAAAAAATATTCATAATATCAAGCATGTTAGAACACAAACTCTCCATCCTACAATAACAGGTATGGAAAAACAGGCGAAGTATCCAAACTGGCTTACATGACCAAACAGTCGTAAATAGAGCATTTAAGGGAAAAGCATCCAAGTCACAAAAAAACAAACCTATTCTTATCTATTAAACCTCTACCAAGGCATACAATCATGGAAGTAAGACAATAGCTGTAAAATGGTAAGACACAATACCCCATTCAAGGGTATTGGTAGAATTTTCACATAATACTCAATGAATTTGAATGGAAAGGCACAATACACCTACCTCAGTGTTGTAGGAATGATATACTTGACCCAAGAGGCTTGAATCACCATATAACACCATAGATCTATGAAAACATATAAAATTTTCCACCCATGATAACTCATGAAAGATTAGAAATCACGAAACGAGTATAAAGAAGAAGAGAGAGCTCACCGATGTGATTCCAATGGAATCAACGGTGTCCTAATCGGAGGAAAGATGGAGGTTCAAGGGATTGTTGAATATTTGCAGTCGTATGGGTTCTCTCGGACGAAGATGACATAGAAGAAGGTTGTTATGTCCGTCATACGTGACCCCGGTGTGTTTAATGAAAAAAAAATACACAGCATGTAATTTTAGAGTACACAGCGTGTACTCTCTTTTTTCTTACTCCTCATTAGGCGGCCTCAAAGTCACTCCCACACAACTGTGTGTGTCGATAATACACGCCCAACACACGGCCTGTTGCGGCAAGGAAAACATGGAATGTACTCATATAGTACACGACGTGTACTTCAAAAATTTCTGTAAAGTCCTATTTTCCCCAAAAATTTCCAGAAAAGGAAAAACATACCGAAAAAATAAACTAGGTTCTTATAAACTTCCCCCTTAATTATTTCATCCACAAATTTCCCTGGCATGATGTAGAAGAATAAACCATGAAAAACTTCGGTCACTGAGCTCATACATCATCCACCCACTCCCAAGTCTCATCTTATACTCTCCAATGCTACCATAGCACTTGTACTTGAGGAATATACTGGCCAAGGAGAACCTTTGTACAACGATCTCTAATCCAGATAGGATGCTCTTCAAAATATGAATCCACTTTGAGATCAACCTCCTCGGGTTGAAATACATGTGACGGGTTTGACAAATAACGTCGAAGTAGATAAATGTGGAAGACTTCATGAATAGATTGGTACATATGAGGTAACTGCAACTGATAGGCAACTGGACCGAATCTCTCCAACACCTCAAATGGCCCGACGTATCTCGTTTAATGATTACCCTTTCTTCTGATCCTCTTATGTCCCAACCATGGTATTCCATGGAGGAAAACCTAATCCCTGACCTAGAACTCTAGAGGTCATCTCCACTGATCAGCATAAGACTTCCTTCAAGACTGTGTAGCATCCATCCTCTTCCAAATCATCTCTATCTGCACTATGGTCTCCTGAACAAGACGAAGTCCTAGAAAAACTACCTCTCCTTCCTCCAGCCAAGATAAGGGTGATCGGCATGGCCTACCATACAAATCCACATCATGTGAAATCTGAATAGTTTCTTGAAAACTATTGTTGTAGGAATAATCCACAAGAGGTATATGCTTCTCCCAAGAACCTCCAAAATCCAGAATGCATGCTCAGACCATGTCCTCATGAACTTGGATCGTACGCTCGGACTGGCAATCATTTTGGGGGTGCTAAGCTGTACTCAAAAGTACCTGTGTACCCAACACCTTCTAAATCCCCGGCCAGACCCGAGAAGTAAAACTTGGATCGTTGTCTAATATAATGGAGTGTGGAACCCCATACAGATATACTATCTCTCGGATTTACAACTACCCCAACTCATCAACACTGACGGTTTCCTTGATTTGCAAGAAGTGAGAAACATTCGTGAGCCTGTCAATGACAACCCAAACTGCGTCATTCCCATGGGGCGAACTTAGTAGCCCAGTCACAAAGTCCATCGCGACGTCATTCCCCTTCCACTCAGGAATGGGTAACTACTGTAAAAGCCCTACTGGCTGCTAATTCTCTGCTTTCACCTACTGAAAAATGGAACACCACATGAAGAAACCAGCAACATCACTCTTTATACCTGGCCACCAATACTAGCAGTGTAGATCACAATACATCTTGGTGACACTGGGATGAACTGCCCAATCTGAGGAATGAAATTATTGCATCACCTCCTCACGTATATCTGATGGCACCCATACACGTCCCTAGAAATGCAAGATCTCATTGTCACCTACGCTCCATCCAGGAATAGGGTCCTCCCCTGAAATTCGTTCCCGTAGGACTAGGCCTTTAGAATATGATAGCTTCCTCATTCGTACTCGGTCAAGAAGAGTATAGGTAACAGCTATAGAAGATAGAAATTTCTGCCCCTGTCTTTCGTGCACCTCCAAAATGAATCTCATAGAGCAGATCCATAAGCTTCCACTCACTATTGTCCTTCTGAACTACCTTTATCTGAGTCCTCCTTTTCAACGCATCATCCACCGTATTTCCCTTCCCAGCCGTATTGGCATGATAAATTTCAAAGGATTGTAAATACTCGACCCACCTCTGTTGTCTGATATTCAAATCACGCTGAGTGAAGATGTACTTGAGACTCTTGTGGTCGGTGAAAACCGCAATGTGATCTCCATGAAGATAATGCCTCCAAAATCTTAGGGCTTGAATAACAGCTACCAACTCCAGATCATTCATCGGGAAGTTCTTCTCATGTGGCCTCAACTACTGAGACCCGTATGTAATGAATCCATCTCCCAGCATAAGCACAGCTCCCATATCGATACCTAAAGCATCGCAGTAAACAATATAGCCCTTTCTCAGCTCTTGGAACACTAGTATTGGTGCTGAGTTCGACATCCCCTTCAGCTCTTGAAAAGTTGACTCACACCAATCTGACCATAAGAATGTCACACCCTTCTTAGTCAGACCCATCAACGGTGCTTTGAAGTATGAAAAGTCTTGTATGAAATGGTTTTAGTATCTAGCCGTCCCTAGAAAACTCCACACCTCAAAGACGTTCTTCGGATGCTCCTAGGAAACTACTACTCCCACTTTCTCTAGGTCCACTGATACTCCTGTCTCTGAGATTACATGACCTAGCAAGTGAATTTGATCCTTCAAAAAGAGGAATTTTGAGAGCTTATCATATAACTGATTCTCTCTCAGTGTACTCAAAATGTTCTCAAGATATGTGGCATGTTCGTGTTGAGTGTAAGAGTACCCCAAGATATCATCCATGAAGACAACAATGAAGGAATCCAAGTATGGATAGAACACTCGGTTCATATTTTCCATGAAAACTATAGGTGTGTTCGTGATACCAAACATCATAACCATATAATCGTATAGACTATACCTTCTCTGGATGGCTGTAAGAGGTATATCAGATGGTCTAACGCGCAAATGATGATAATTGGACCTCAAGTAAATCTTAAAGAACACTCGGGCTCCTCAAAGCTAATCAAAGAGATCATCAATCCTGGGAAAGGGATATCAGTTCTTGACTATCAACTAGTTCAGCTTCCGATAATACACAAAAATCCTAAGGGTATTGTCTACCTTCATCGCAAACAAGACAATGGAACCCGAGGATATGTATTGGGTCAGATGAAACCCTTTGCCTATAACTCCTTCAAATGTTTCTTGAGCTCCAATAACTCTGGTGTAGCCATCCTATAAGGAGTAATGGACACCGGTGCAGCTCCTGGCACAAGCTCAATTGAAATGTCTACCTCACGCTCCGGAGGTAAAATTGAAATGTCATGTAAAGAATTCTCTGAAACGATCCACCACTTGATGAAAGTCTAACTGTGAAGTCCCCTAGTCATCCAGATATTGACTAGCAATCTGGGTTGTAACTCATCCCAACCCATGATGCTCTGGACCTGCTCTGCATGCCAAGACATTCCATTCCCCCTTATGAAGAAAAGATTCACCGTCTTGTGACGTGAAACTCACCCTGCAGCAATAACAGTTGATGACTTCCTGGAATGGAAGTAACATGTCCATCTTGAGAATGACATCATTTCTCATCATATCTATGACATAGAGGTCCATTGAGAAGTGACATACACCAACCTCTAGAGGTGAATCCTTACTCTGACGTATTCTAGATTTTCTTATCCCCAATGGTGTGTTAAGCATCAACATCTCAATAGAAGAAAAGATGCAGAGCCCAAGGATCTCCACAACAGAAAAAAACATAAAGATATGGGAATCCAATATGTCAAAAAGTGAAGTAGATAAAATTGAGGCTACTAAGATTGTAACTCAAATTGTAGAGGGTCCAGGATCCTACTCCTACTGGGTCTGCTCCACTGCAAAATTATGGCCTTCTCCACAGCTTTGTTACCCTGTATGACTGCTCTGAGCTGATCCACCTTGTTGTCGCTGAAGGACCAGTGACTGACTACCCCGGCCATGGCCTCCACCTCCGCCTGAATAGCTGGAAGAACTCTAGTTCCCAGACTAGTGGTAAAATGGTGGTGCTACTCCTGAAAATGGAGTCATAGAAGAACCCCGGTCTCTAACGACTGGAGAGAAAAACTGATAGAAACTCTGAAGATGCCCATCTTTCTAGAAGATCGGAACTCCATCAAGTCTCTTGGGCAATGCGGCCTCATATGCCTGCTCGTCCCGCACTAGTAGAACACCACGTGTCTACCAGAAGGTGCATCCCACCTACTATGATCTCCCGATGATGCCTCGTTGGAGTGATTCCCTCTATCAGCTGGAGGAATACTAACTCTGGATGTCGAACCTCCCTGGCTCACACCTCCAGAATCCATAATATTGTGATCTGTAATTAGTGAATGGTTGACGATAGAAGATATCAAAGTCAGCCGATAGTTGTTCACCTGGGAACATATCTTCTGCCTGAGACCATCCTCAATCTTCTTAGCCAGGAAAAAATCATCACATGCTGGAATAGGTGTGAAACGCTACAGCTCTGTGAAGAGAGAGGAATAATCCATCATAGAAATTGTACCCTACTCCTGGCTCCTGAACTCCCGGGCTCGATCGAACCTTAAGGTCTCTGGGTAGAAGTAATCGTAAAAGATAAGTTGGAACTCCTCCCAATACATATTCTGTTGGTGTCCCTCTTTAGAGATGACATCCAACCACATATTGGGGGTGTCTCAGAGAATGTAGGTTGTGAGATTCACCCTCCTATCTGGTGGTACCTCGAGATGCTCGAAGATCGTCACTGTGGATTCAAGCCACGACTCTGCAGCCTGTGGTCCTCCTTCTATTGAGAAGGTGGGAGGATGTTGCTACTAAAAAACCCTTGTCAAATCTACCATCGATGGGGAAAGAGGTAGAGATACCTAGAAGGTCTCTATAATCCTTATAAAAAATTCCTTAAACAGTGCATCGGCGCCTAAAATTGGTATAACATATGGTCCCAAGGCTGGCACAACATGAAGATCTACAGGGAGTCCTTGATTATCCATATCAGGCGTCTGATCACTGCCTTGAAACTGGTGGTCAACCAGAGGACGTCTAGGTGGCTGACTCTGTAATTTATAATGCACACTTAGATTCATGATTATCAAAGACCCAATAATGAATGTACAAGAAGAAAAATAGAGAAAGAAAGCATTCATGTTAAGAAAAACATTACTACATGGCGTGTTCCCTTAATTCATTCACATGGACGTGTACTCCCGCCAATACTGGTCATGTAACACCCCAAAACACATGGTGTGTTGTACTCGAACACGGCGTGTACGTAAATCCCATTTCATTTCCCAGGTCCTTCTACACGGTTAAGCCACACTGCTCTCCTAAACAAGACTACACAGAGTGTTCAATGCAGACACGAAGTGTACTAGACAAGATTCACCTGGCTCGTGTTGTTAGTGACATGGCCAGACACACGACTGACACTACACGACATGTTTCAGAAGAAAACATTGTGTATGTGAAAGGATAACACTGACCTGTGTTGTACGTGACATGGCCGGGTACCTTGTTCAGACTACACGGCCTGCTAAACTGGTACACGGCATGTTCCTACAAGGAATTCCCCATCCCGTGTCTCCACCACATGGCCTATGACACTGTTAGACTTTACACTGTGTGTACATATTAAAAACTATTTCTTTCCAAACAGAAGAACACATGGGATGTAGTCAAAACTACACGACATGTATTCTGGGGTTTTTTAGATAGTAAGCCTCAGAAACTAATCTGAAGCCCAGAAATACACTAAAACAAACACTGAAAGTGCCAAATTTTGATCTGTGAGGGCCCATACTTCGTTCGATTCAAGGTTTTGCATCTTAAACAAGTTTTCAACAAGGTAAAAAAGTAAATTATCCACACAATTCCAGTCTGTGAGGTCCCATAACACCTCTAGAACCAAATTGTTTCATTCATTCAAACAAACCTGACACAATAAATGCTCTAACAAGAAGAATATATTTTTATCAAGGCATCTATCACAACAACATGAATATTCTACAAAAACTCTATCACAACAACATGAAATCACTAATGCATTATAGTTGGAATGGGAAGAATTCATGACATTTGATTTATAACAAGTGACTATATGATGCATTAGATGGTATACCCTCATATCATCGGGTTGCAACATAAATAGAACCTTATTAACATAAATAATAACCAACACAAAACATGTGAGTCAGCTAACGGTGAAAATCAAATCCACTGTAAACTTAAAAACCCAGAAAAATTGCGTTAACAAGGTAGATTGGCTTTTCCCTATATACGGGTTAGCTACTCCCAGAAATAGAAAATTACCATGTACCTATTCTTTCCTATCTCTGGATGAAGGTTTCAAATAGTAAATCAAGATAAAAGAATTACCCTAATACAACTTTGTAACATCCTAGTTCTGGAAGCCACCGAAGGGCACCCCGTACCTATTTTCTCACACAACCTCAAGAGACATTCCAAGAATGCCAGAGGCTGCCGACTAGAAGTGAGGGCCTTGGGTGTGATAGTTGGGAAACTATTACCACATTTGGAAGAATACACAGTGGAAGTAACGAATTACACAATTGTTGAAGTAGTAAATATTCAACAATAGTAAACAGCGGAAGACTGAGATAATAAATAGCTGGAGCATTGAATAATAAATGATGCATGATACATATGTCTAGGAAAACAGCCAAAAAGTCACAATGCTGATAAAAATAGTACCGAACGAAAGTAAAACAGAAAATATATACATGTCCTCAGCATCACATGCTAGGATTCATCCCATGATCTCCAGCTTCATATCAAGTCAAGTACCTGAAGTGGAAGGGTGCTTTCCCATATCTATACCTACAACAATATAATCCATTTGGGCCCAAAATCATGGCCAAAACAGGGTGTGAGACTAAATCCCAGTAGGAAACCACCTGAAGATCTGTGCCTAACAGTCAGTGAATATATGGCAGGTAAAAGTACAAAAAAATAGTAAACATGAAGGTTCTCAGTAGTAAATAGTTCCACATGTCAAACAAAAAATCAATCACAGTAACCCTCTTCGAAGTTCACAAAGACTATCTTCTCTTATTCAGTATATGAAGACTCTCCAAGGAAGCACTCAGAGTCATTTTCCTATGTATTCTAAGATAGTCAGGAACTCTTTGAGGAAACTCACACAATCAATTCCCTTTATAGCCCCAAGGTCTAGGACTCTCTAAAGAAGCTCACATGGTCAATTCGCCTTATAGCCCAGGTCGTTCATAAACTCTATGAGGAAGAACTCTCCATCGATTCCCCTTATAGTGTAAACAGTTCAAGAATAAAAATCAATGAATCCCTGAGGAATCTCACTCATTCAATTCCCCTTATAGTTTAAAGAAAACTAGGACTCTCTGAGGAATATCTTTTGGTCAATTAACCTTATAGCCCCAATTTGTTCTAGTATCCCTGAGGATTCTCACTCGGTAAATCCCCATTATATCCAAAAGTGCTCAATGACTCTTTGAGGAAGCTCAACCGGTCAATTCCTCGTATAGTCGACTATAACAAGTTATCATGGTCCTTTGTTGGTAAATGAGAATAGCAGTTTAAAATGGCCATGTAAACCTACAGAACTACTTGGCTAAACATTATTTAGCATATCAACGATGTCAGAAAAAAAACTGACCATCCTACAACAACAGGTATGAAATAATAGGAGAAGTAGCCAAACTAGCTAACATGACCAAATGGTTGTAAATAGGACATGCATGGGAAAAGAATCCAAGTCACAGCAAAACAACCCTATTCTTATCCATTCAACCTCTACCTAGGCATACAGTCATGGAAAGAAGAAAATAGGGGAAAACGGTAACACGCAAAACCCTGTTCAAGGGTATTGGTGCAATTTTCACATATTACTCAAATAATTTAAATTTAAAGGCACAAACCACCTACCATGGATTTTTAGGAACGATATACTTGAACCACAAGGATTGAATCAACTTTTAATGCCATATATCAATAAAAATGTATAAAAATCTCAACCCACGATAACTCTTGAAAGAGGTGAAATCACGAAAAGAGGCTCCTGAAGAAGATAGAACTCACCAATTTGATTCCAACATAATCAACGGTGTCCAAATCAGAGGATAGATGGAGGCTTGGGGGATCGTCGAAGATCTGTGGTCGTACGGGTTCTCTCATATGAAGATGACCTAGATGAAGGGTGTTTTATCCATCAGATACAACCCCAGTGCGTTTATTAAAAAAACAAAATACACGGCATGTACTTTTGTAGTAAATGTAATGTACCTTCTATTTCCATACTATGAATTAGGCGGCCTCCAATTCACTTCCACATGACCATGTGTGTGGATACAACACGGCCAGCATACGGCCTGCTGCAGCAAGGAAGTGCATGTTGTGTACTCATAAAGTACACAGTGCGTACTTCAAAAATTTCCAAAAAAGTACACTTTTTCAAAAAAAATGTCCAGAAAAAGAAAAAAATACCTGAAAAGAAGATCCAATGTAACACCCCAAGCTTCTACGGTACGTTTCCCTTTGAATAATGCGATAGCGTGTGTTGTACGCAACCTCGAGTTCTAACACACACCACAACTAATTAAACTAGCCGTTGTGAATAGTAATACCTAATTTTTGAAATCATATATATTCTATATGGACTTCATTTTTGGATTCGGAATATCAAAATTAGCCTAGGGTGAAATTTTGGTACATTTCGGATAACTTTCATATTTTGATGAATAGTGAAAATTTCTAAATTTTAATTAAAAACAACTTTTTTAATCAAAATAATTAATAGTGATAAATTATGAATTTGAGTGGTTTTAAAGTATATTTAGAATATATTTTTACCATTCAATTTAATGTTTATCATTGGACACAATTTTACAATTAAACCGAACATAAACAAGTGTCAATCTTTTGATAGTTATTATCTCTTAAAAACACGCTTTTTGTTTTAACAGCGGGAATTAATTTTAAATTAATTTCTGCCACTTCTGTGTTTTGAATTTAGGAAAATGGATTCCATATTTGGAATCAGGATGTCCAAATTATGTAAATAGGTAACTTTTATTTTTAGACATTTTGAATAATTACTGCGGTAAATATTTTATTTACCATGGTTAAAGGGTAAATCCGGTAAATAAGGGTTAAACAAATAATATTATAATAATACAAAATTACCCTAAAACGTGTCTTAACCCTATTGGTTGATACATGGTCGACCATGGGCATCTTTGTGTCAATTTTGGGACCCCATGGATCCACTTGTAAGTGATAATGACACTTTATTTTAATTAAGTTAAAATGAATACAAAAATGACACAAGCATATATCTTTTAGAAGAACAATTTTTACATAGGGTTATACATGTTGGATTTTCGATTATAAATATTCATTAGAAAGATAAAACGATTTCCTACATAATGATATTTTATTTATAATTTTTAGACAATAAATAAGGTATTTTATTTATGACACAATGATGATACAGTAATTACTATAATAGTGAAAAATTAAAATAATTGATATTATAAATACCCAAATAAATATAATATGAAACTTTTAATGAATTAAACTAATTTTCTAGGATAATATGATATATTATGATTGATTTAATGGACTTTTTTCGAAGTAATAAATCTTTTATGAGTTTCACAAAAATCAACTATTGAATAGTGTCAAAATTGACATAAAAGAGTTCTTAAAACAAATATTATATTATTAATTGATATTAAATTCCTAAAAATCTAAGGTTCGGCCAAGAGACTTATATTATGATAGGTTAATCATTAATGGACCACTTGGGGGTCGCTTGGATGTATATAGTAAGTTTATTAACCATATTATATAAAAATACAAAGAGACATTGTAAAAGTGAAACTAATTAACTTAGAGTTAATACTTAAAGATAAGGTTAATATAAGTACCCAAACCTGTCTAAATTCTATTGGATGAGTTGTTTTCGACCTATCCCCACCTCATCCTTTGAATAGTCAACTTTGGAGCCTTTAGAAACCGAATATGAATTTATTATAAATTAATATTTCTAGCTTTTCCAAAGGTGCCCCTCACCCCTCTTATAAAAGGGCACTCCTCCTTCTCATTTCTTCACACCTCTAAATCCTTTGGTTCGGCCAAACTCTGCCCAAATACTCTCCCAACATCCCTCAATACAACCTAGAGGCCTTAGTTTGATCAGAAAGCCAACCTAAGGAGCCCTTTTGATCAAATCAAAAGGAAGAACCCGAAGAAGAGGTAATGATCTCACCACCCTTTTCTAAGTTCATTTCTTCTTCCACTTCTTCTTCCTTTGTTCTTACCATTATGAAATAATAACTCCAGTATCTCACATATACTATGATGTTATTATAAATATGGTACAATCATATTCAGTATTCTATCCACCCTTTGAATAACATGTCACCATACGTGCGTACGTACGGCTTACCGTCTCCACGTCGTGGTGTAATTGTTATTCAATATAATATTATTTGGATGGGTATAATAATGATGTGTAACTCATGTAAATAATAATTATAACATGTTAATGATTCTTTATATATGATATACCATCCATTTATATATTATTTTAATATCAAAAGAATGATATTGTCGCTCGTGCGTACGTACGGACTACCGTCTCCACGAACGCGATGAGATTCATTCTCCATCGTAACCATTAAAGCGTAATTATCATTTTATGATTTAAAAATGATGTTTAAGGACTTGATATCATTCTGGATATGAATAATATACAACATATCCTTTACAAACATGTCTTACGTAACAAAACATATGAAAGAAAACAAGTAAGTTAACACCCGAAACAACGATAATACTAAGATATTATTATCAAATCAATATTAAAAGATAATATATGATATCATATTAATGTATATGATTCTTGTATAATTTAATAACAATTATTTCACCATTATACAGGAGTTTAACCTACCACAACCAAGGAAAAGTACAAGGTAAGGGTTATTTCACAATCTCTTCATTATCCGAGGTTGTATTATACGTAATAATCTACTGGGATCTCTTTATCATCCACATCCATGTTTCTTCGAAATGTATTTCAAAACATTTTTACTATTTACAAGAATATGGGTTAAAGTCATTTATACCCTTGTTTGACTTTTTATAAGAGGTTTATAAAGGAATCTTTCCGTCGTTTTCAAAACAAGGTCCTTTTTAACCTTTTCGACAGAATTGAGGTAAGAATGTTTTTTTTAACTTATACGGCGGGTGCGGTTATTTTCCGCTGTTATAAAATCGTCGAAGCTTCCCATACAAGCTTATAAGAATATTTTCAAAGAAAATGTTTTATTTTATATGGATCTTAAATGATTTCAAAATAAAAGGAGATATTTCTTTTAAAAGAATTTTGATTTCATCTATGTCAACATCCTTTGATGGATTTTAAGATTATTTGAAGTTGATTTATTATGATACAAAACTTCTATATTGTATTGAAGGTTTTGTGATATGTTTGACTGTGGATGTGCTATTTTTATACCATTCATAGTTTATTGTGAAAGTATTGACATTTCGTATGCTAGTTTTAATACGAATGTTTATGTTATGTTTAAACCTTTTCATATGGGAATGCATTGGACTTAATAAGTGACGGGTGGAGCCCGCTATAGCTCCTCGATGCATCGGTAGGTCTCATGAGACAAACTAGTGTCTTGGCACAAGGCCTTGACAAAATCTTATTTGTAGCCTTGGCACGAGGCCTTGGCTATGTGGTTATGATAGTCTGGCATTATGCATTCCAACATTATGAAAGTGGTTATTGATTTTTGCATGTGATTATTCGATTAGTAGAATATCCATGTGAATAAGTAAATGGCATTATTTCATTTTACTTTTGCCATACCATGTTGAAGTTCAATTTTAAAAGGCTTTTGTTTTAGTAATGCATTGCCTTAAATGTTTATTCTTATTTATGAAAGTTTCCGCTATATTGTTATCCTTACTGGGCATTTGAGCTCACCCCTTTTCTATGTTTTATTTTTCCCCAGGATGTGAAGAAGTAAATTATGAATGACCTGCAGGGATATTATGAGGGGATAGTAGTGTGGATTATGGAGACATTATGTTGTTGTAGTAGTTTTTCATTTTATGATGTAATGTAAAACTTATGAATATATCTAGTGTTTCCAAGGCTACTAAACCAATCGGTCTTTCGAGATTTGATCTTTCTTGTGATCATGCCAATGCTACGAAGTAATGCACCGACTCTAGGCAACTAGGGTCGGGGCGTTACAGTTGGTATCAGAGGAAGTTTAGTACAAACCTTGGAAGCTAGATTTAGATAAACTCTGATTAGAGCACGTAGACCTAAGATGAACTTTGAGGATTAGTATAGAAGAACTTCCTAGAATTTTGGTATTGTAGAGATTTTGTGAGTTTTTCGAGCAATACATCCCTGTCTGGATACGAGCAGGTAAAGGCGGCTCTGGCACAGATGTACCTAGGGGTAAAACCCGAAAACACCGCTTTGAGCTAGACTCGAACGGGAACTGGTGCACGATAACGGGCCTTGCTGCACTCTTGGTTACGACACTCCCGGGGGATATGCTTAGGATAACTCTCACTATCTTTACAAATCATTATGAAGGGTTTATGAGTATATATTTCCTCAAAGAAAACATTTTTATGATTATGGATTATATCCATAAATAGTTCAATTTATGTTAAGTGTTTTATAAGTATGGGATTATGTATTTTGATGCATAAACTGATCTAGTTTATGCCATTTTTTTAGAAATGGCGCATAGTGGAAGAAATGGAAACAGTATCAATGCACGCACTCCATGTAGGGATTGCCCTCCTGCTCAAGATAATTATAGTGGGGCTGGTGATGCAACTGGTGCTGATCAGCTAATCACCGTACTGGGACAACTTACTCAGGTTATGAATAATAACCTTACCCGTATGGAGCACCCTGATCCGCAGCGTGGAGGATCAATGTTAGATCGATTCATGAGACAACAACCACCAACGTTCAATGGGAGTACAATTCCCTTAGTAGCTGAGCAATGGATATTTTCCCTAGAGAAAATATTTCAGGCTTTGGGGAGTAGTGAAAGGGAAAAAGTTACCATGGCAGTTTACTGCCTCACTGGAGATGCTGATCAATGGTGGTCATTGATTCAAAACATGAAGGAAGATGATGAAGTATCAAACATGGAATGGAGGGAGTTCAAAGATCTGTTTTTAGAAAAATACTTTCCTCGCGACCATCGAGCAGATATGGAAAGGCAATTTCTGAGTCTGAGACAAAAGGAGGATGAGAATGTCACAAAGTATGAGGCTAACTTTACAAGGTTAGCGAGGTACGCTGGTGATTATATTCGCAACCCAAGAAGTAAGATTGATCGTTTCTTTGATGGGTTAAAACCATTTCTCCGTCGAGCATTAGTCTCACAATCCTTTTCATCGTACGAAGACATTGTCTCATGTGCTATCAAGACCGAAAAGGAATTCTCTAAGTCTTATGACTTTAAAGCAAAGCAAGAGAAGAAGAGACCTGCTGATCAATCTGGGAATGGAAATAAGGGGAAGAAGGGAAAGGTTGAACATCCATCTTGTGGTAAGTGCGGGAAGAAACACCCCGGTGCTTGCCTGAAGGGAATGGGAGTCTGTTACAAGTGTGGTGAAAAAGGCCACCAAGCTCATGATTGCAAGGGGAAGAAGGAAGCTACCAACGTTCAGTGCTACAATTGCAGGGAGATGGGGCATTATGCAAATGCATGTCCTAAGCGTCAGGAGAACTTACCTCAGAAAAGGCCAAGGGATCAAGGCCAGGCTTATGCTATCACTACTGCTGAGGTAGAAGCTCCGAAAGACGTGGTGGCAGGTAATTTAATGGTTTCCTCAAGTTTAGCAAATGCATTATTTGATTCTGGATCATCGCATTGTTTCATATCTTCCCAGTTTGCTAAGAAAATTAGATATTTCCAATTTGATTTAATAAGGGAGTTGTCAGTTAAAACTCCTAAGGGAAGTATCGTTGCAACAAAGTTTTGTGAATCAGTCCCCATTAGAGCACATAAATTTTCTTTATCTGCTGATTTCATCGTCATACCTATGATTGAGTTTGATATAATCCTCGGTATGGACTGGCTTTCGGACTATGATGCGAAGATTTATTGTAAGAAGAAAGAGGTTACGATTCTTGATGATAATGATAAGGAGCACCTTATTTTTAGAGCAGAATCGTCACCACCTAATTCTTATTTAGATCCACCCCCTGTAGCTCAACTTAATTCAATTATCGGGGAGGAAGAGAATGAAATAACTGTCGGTGAGGAATGAAATGTTCAAATATAGGATGTACCTATTGTGAAAGAGTTTGTAGATGTATTTCCGGAAGATTTACATGGACATCCTCCAGAACGAGAAGTAGAGTTTTCCATTGATTTAATTCCTGGATCAAGGCCTATATCGAAGACCCCTTATAGAATGGCCACTATAGAGCTAGTCGAACTAAAGAAACAACTAGAGGAATTGAGTAATAAGGGATTTATTCGCCCTAGTGTTTCTCCATGGGGAGCCCCTGTTCTTTTTGTTAAAAAGAAAGATGGATCTATGAGGTTATGTATCGACTACAGGGAGATCAATGCTATAACGATAATGAACAAGTATCCCCTACCTCGTATTGATGATTTATTTGACCAACTACATGGAGCTCAATACTTTTCAAAGATTGACCTTCGATCTGGATACCATCAGTTGTGTGTGAAGAAGGAAGACATTCCGAAGACAGCATTTCGAACCAGGTACGGGCATTACGAGTTTACTGTAATGCCGTTTGGATTGACTAATGCACCCTCTGTATTCATGGATCTGATGAATAGAGTTTTCAAGGAGTATCTCGATGAATTTGTGGTGGTATTTATTGATGATATCTTGGTATACTCCAAAACCTACAAAGATCATGAAAATCACTTGCGCATTATCTTGAAGACTCTGAGGAGGCATGAATTATATGGAAAGTTTAGCAAGTGTGAATTCTGGCTTCAGGAGATTTCTTTTCTTGGCCATATTGTCTCTAAAGATGGAATCTCTGTTGATCCTTCTAAGACCAAGGCAATCCAAGAATGGCCAGCACCTACGAATATAACTGAGGTACGTAGTTTTATTGGTTTGGCAGGTTATTATCGACGTTTCGTCCAGAATTTTGCCCGATTGGCTAACCCATTAACGAAGCTCACACGTAAAGGGGATAAATTTGTTTGGACAAAAGAGTGTGAAGAATGTTTCGAAGAACTGAAGAGAAGATTAGTCAATGCTCCTATATTGACTCTACCATCGGGGAATGATGGGTTCGTTATTTATAGTGATGCATCGAAGAAAGGACTTTGCTGTGTCCTTATGCAGAATGATAGAGTTATTGCCTATGCATCACGACAGTTGAAAATTCATGAACAAAACTATCCTACTCATGATCTTGAGTTAGCAGCTGTGATCTTTGCTTTGAAGATATGGAGGCACTACCTCTATGGTGAAAAATGTGAGATTTATACTGATCACAAGAGTTTGAAGTATATTTTCTCACAAAAAGAACTCAACATGAGGCAAAGGAGATGGCTTGAATTACTCAAGGATTATGATTGTACGATACACTACCACCCGGGGAAGGCAAACAAGGTGGCAGATGCTTTGAGCAGAAAAGACCATGGAGTTCTGAACATGATGAGAATTGAAAGGGATCCAATTTTCATGGATCTAGTGAAGATGGACATGGGAATAACCAGGGAAGGTGAAACATCAATGCTTTTTCAAATGGTTGCCAAACCATCTTTACTATAAAGGATTAAGAGTTCTCAGACCGATGATGAAGAATTTCAGAAGAAGATTAAAGCTGTGAATGATGGGAGATTGAGAGACTTTGCGTATGAAGGTGGAATTTTGAAATTCGGGAAGAGACTTTGTGTTCCCAATATACCTGATCTAAAAAGGGAATTGCTGGATGATGCTCATAGTTCCAATTTCTCTATACACCCTGGGAGCACCAAAATGTATAGAGATTTGAAGGAACATTTTTGGTGGGACAACATGAAGAGGGAGATTGCTGATTTTGTGTCAAGATGTATGGTTTGTCAACAAGTGAAAGCTGGAAGGCAACAGCCTGGAGGAGTCATGCAACCTCTTCCCATACCGGAGTGGAAATGGGACAATATTACGATGGACTTTGTCATGGGGCTACCAAAGACTCCTAGAAGGAACGATGCAATATGGGTTATTGTTGATCGTCTTACCAAGTCAGCACATTTTCTTGCTATAAGAGAAGATCTACCCCTGGAACGTCTAGCAAGACTATATATTAATGAAGTTGTGAGACTTCATGGAGTTCCCCTATCGATTGTTTCTGATCGTGATCCCCGTTTTACTTCAAGATTTTGGAAAAGTCTTCAGAAATCCATGGATACTGAACTTCATTTGAGCACTGCTTACCACCCTCAGACAGACGGACAATCAGAACGGACTATTCAGACCTTAGAAGACATGTTGAGATCTTGCTCACTTGATTTTCAGGGTATGTGGGATCAATATTTACCACTAGTAGAATTTTCCTATAACAATAGCTTCCATTCGAGTATACAGATGGCACCATATGAAGCGTTATACGGAATGAGATGTCGTACACCAACCTGTTGGGATGACATTGGTGAAAGAAAACTTGTAGGCCCAGAGCTGGTGGAGGAAACGGTGGAAAAGGTGAAAGTAATCCAAAATCACATTAAAGCAGCTCAAAGTAGGCAGAAGAGCTATGCCGATAATCGAAGGAAGGATTTGGAATTTCAAGTCGGTGATCATGTTTTCCTGAAGGTATCTCCATGGAAGGGAGTCATACGTTTTGGTAAGAAAGGTAAATTGAGTCCCAGGTACATCGGACCTTTCGAAATTCTAGAACGAATTGGGGTTGTAGCTTACCGATTGGCAATGCCGCCAAGTCTCTCCAAAGTTCACGATGTGTTCCACGTATCTCTGTTGAGGAAATACATGCCTGACCCAACGCATGTACTCACCTATGAGGAATTAGAACTGGAACCCGATCTTTCCTATTGTGAAGAGCCCGTCAGGATTCTTGATACAAGAGAACAAGTACTGAGAAACCGGACGACGCGTCTGGTAAAAGTTTTGTGGAGAAATCATAAGATGGAAGAGGCAACGTGGGAACCCGAGGAACTTATGATGAAGAACCACCCGAGTCTTTTTATGCAGTAATACCCTAGAAATTGCGAGGACGCAATTATTTGAAGGAGGGGAGAATGTAACACCCCAAGCTTCTACGGTACGTTTCCCTTTGAATAATGCGATAGCGTGTGTTGTACGCAACCTCGAGTTCTAACACACACCACAACTAATTAAACTAGCCGTTGTGAATAGTAATACCTAATTTTTGAAATCATATATATTCTATATGGACTTCATTTTTGGATTCGGAATATCAAAATTAGCCTAGGGTGAAATTTTGGTACATTTCGGATAACTTTCATATTTTGATGAATAGTGAAAATTTCTAAATTTTAATTAAAAACAACTTTTTTAATCAAAATAATTAATAGTGATAAATTATGAATTTGAGTGGTTTTAAAGTATATTTAGAATATATTTTTACCATTCAATTTAATGTTTATCATTGGACATAATTTTACAATTAAACCGAACATAAACAAGTGTCAATATTTTGATAGTTATTATCTCTTAAAAACACGCTTTTTGTTTTAACAGCGGGAATTAATTTTAAATTAATTTCTGCCACTTCTGTGTTTTGAATTTAGGAAAATGGATTCCATATTTGGAATCAGGATGTCCAAATTATGTAAATAGGTAACTTTTAATTTTAGACATTTTGAATAATTACTGCGGTAAATATTTTATTTACCATGGTTAAAGGGTAAATCCGGTAAATAAGGGTTAAAAAAATAATATTATAATAATACAAAATTACCCTAAAACGTGTCTTAACCCTATTGGTTGATACATGGTCGACCATGGGCATCTTTGTGTCAATTTTGGGACCCCATGGATCCACTTGTAAGTGATAATGACACTTTATTTTAATTAAGTTAAAATGAATACAAAAATGACACAAGCATATATCTTTTAGAAGAACAATTTTTACATAGGGTTATACATGTTGGATTTTCGATTATAAATATTCATTAGAAAGATAAAAAGATTTCCTACATAATGATATTTTATTTATAATTTTTAGACAATAAATAAGTTATTTTAATTATGACACAATGATGATGCAATAATTACTATAATAGTGACAAATTAAAATAATTGATATTATAAATACCCAAATAAATATAATATGAAACTTTTAATGAATTAAACTAATTTTCTAGGCTAATATGATATATTAGGATTGATTTAATGGACTTTGTTCGAAGTAATCAATCTGTTATGAGTTTCACAAAAATCAACTATTGAATAGTGTCAAAATTGACATAAAAGAGTTCTTAAAACAAATATTATATTATTAATTGATATTAAATTCCTAAAAATCTAAGGTTCGGCCAAGAGACTTATATTATGATAGGTTAATCATTAATGGACCACTTGGGGGTCGCTTGGATGTATATAGTAAGTTTATTAACCATATTATATAAAAATACAAAGAGACATTGTAAAAGTGAAACTAATTAACTTAGAGTTAATACTTAAAGATAAGGTTAATATAAGTACCCAAACCTGTCTAAATTCTATTGGATGAGTTGTTTTCGACCTATCCCCACCTCATCCTTTGAATAGTCAACTTTGGAGCCTTTAGAAACCGAATATGAATTTATTATAAATTAATATTTCTAGCTTTTCCAAAGGTGCCCCTCACCCCTCTTATAAAAGGGCACTCCTCCTTCTCATTTCTTCACACCTCTAAAGCCTTTGGTTCGGCCAAACTCTGCCCAAATACTCTCCCAACATCCCTCAATACAACCTAGAGGCCTTAGTTTGATCAGAAAGCCAACCTAATGAGCCCTTTTGATCAAATCAAAAGGAAGAACCCGAAGAAGAGGTAATGATCTCACCACCCTTTTCTAAGTTCATTTCTTCTTCCACTTCTTCTTCCTTTGTTCTTACCATTCTGAAATAATAACTCCAGTATCTCACATATACTGTGATGTTATTATAAATATGGTACAATCATATTCAGTATTCTATCCACCCTTTGAATAACATGTCACCATACGTGCGTACGTACGGCTTACCGTCTCCACGTCGTGGTGTAATTGTTATTCAATATAATATTATTTGGATGGGTATAATAATGATGTGTAACTCATGTAAATAATAAATATAACATGTTAATGATTCTTTATATATGATATACCATCCATTTATATATTATTTTAATATCAAAAGAATGATATTGTCGCTCGTGCGTACGTACGGACTACCGTCTCCACGAACGCGATGAGATTCATTCTCCATCGTAACCATTAAAGCGTAATTATCATTTTATGATTTAAAAATGATGTTTAAGGACTTGATATCATTCTGGATATGAATAATATACAACCTATCCTTTACAAACATGTCTTACGTAACAAAACATATGAAAGAAAACAAGTAAGTTAACACCCGAAACAACGATAATACTAAGATATTATTATCAAATCAATATTAAAAGATCATATATGATATCATATTAATGTATATGATTCTTGTATAATTTAATAACAATTATTTCACCATTATACAGGAGGTTAACCTACCACAACCAAGGAAAAGTACAAGGTAAGGGTTATTTCACAATCTCTTCATTATCCGAGGTTGTATTATACGTAATAATCTTCTGGGATCTCTTTATCATCCACATCCATGTTTCTTCGAAATGTATTTCAAAACATTTTTACTATTTACAAGAATATGGGTTAAAGTCATTTATACCCTTGTTTGACTTTTTATAAGAGGTTTATAAAGGAATCTTTCCGTCGTTTTCAAAACAAGGTCCTTTTTAACCTTTTCGACAGAATTGAGGTAAGAATGTTTTTTTTAACTTATACGGCGGGTGCGGTTATTTTCCGATGTTATAAAATCGTCGAAGCTTCCCATACAAGCTTATAAGAATATTTTCAAAGAAAATGTTTTATTTTATATGGATCTTAAATGATTTCAAAATAAAAGGAGATATTTCTTTTAAAAGAATTTTGATTTCATCTATGTCAACATCCTTTGATGGATTTTAAGATTATTTGAAGTTGATTTATTATGATACAAAACTTCTATATTGTATTGAAGGTTTTGTGATATGTTTGACTGTGGATGTGCTATTTTTATACCATTCATAGTTTATTGTGAAAGTATTGACATTTCGTATGCTAGTTTTAATACGAATGTTTATGTTATGTTTAAACCTTTTCATATGGGAATGCATTGGACTTAATAAGTGACGGGTGGAGCCCGCTATAGCTCCTCGATGCATCGGTAGGTCTCATGAGACAAACTAGTGTCTTGGCACAAGGCCTTGAAAAAATCTTATTTGTAGCCTTGGCACGAGGCCTTGGCTATGTGGTTATGATAGTCTGGCATTATGCATTCCAACATTATGAAAGTGGTTATTGATTTTTGCATGTGATTATTCGATTAGTAGAATATCCATGTGAATAAGTAAATGGCATTATTTCATTTTACTTTTGCCATACCATGTTGAAGTTCAATTTTAAAAGGCTTTTGTTTTAGTAATGCATTGCCTTAAATGTTTATTCTTATTTATGAAAGTTTCCGCTATATTGTTATCCTTACTGGGCATTTGAGCTCACCCCTTTTCTATGTTTTATTTTTCCCCAGGATGTGAAGAAGTAAATTATGAATGACCTGCAGGGATATTATGAGGGGATAGTAGTGTGGATTATGGAGACATTATGTTGTTGTAGTAGTTTTTCATTTTATGATGTAATGTAAAACTTATGAATATATCTAGTGTTTCCAAGGCTACTAAACCAATCAGTCTTTCGAGATTTGATCTTTCTTGTGATCATGTCAATGCTATGTAATAATGCACCGACTCTAGGCAACTAGGGTCGGGGCGTTACATCCAAGATCTTACAGAGAGCTTTATAAATTCATCTCCCTCCTCTAGGTGGGGAGATTCGCATCTATAAAACCCTATAGCATGAGCGACTTGAGGAATACATTATAGTCGATCTCAAGGATGGAAGAAGTAGATTGTATCAAGGAAATAGAACCTAGGAAGATTTTTTGTTTAATTTTTTAGGAATATATTAAGATGCACATTTCTAACGAACATCCCTTATATTTTGATAATCATATTATTGTGACCAAGTACATGGATAATAGGTTTGACATGATGAGATGGAATTCCCTCATTCCCCTTTCTGGATCTATATGAAATGTATCCCATTTATGGGTAGGAGTGATCATGTTATTTGTGGGAATGGTAATACCATTGGGTATTTTATAGAATTAGATGTTTCAGATCTAATTTAGTGGGGTCATATGGTGAAAATAAAGGTTGTATTAGACATCACACAACCCATTATATGGGGTTCATTATTGAAACATCCATAGTCCAAGATATTGTTGCATTTTGAATTTGAATGATACCCTCATTTATTTTATTTTTCGGCCTCATTGGAAATGGGATAAAGGATTTGGGGACAAAAAAACATGATCTAGATTGATGGCTTACACAATAATATTTTGCATGGAATTGGGAGAACTGTTTGAGTGGTCGACCCACATTGAAGGCTAAAAACATATGGATAGTGAAAAGCATACCAAATTTCATGATCATGTATTAAGAGTATAAAATGAAACCAAGATTTTGTATTACCCTTTTCAAATGAAAATCTTACTTGAATTCTCATTGGTTGATTGGTAAATTTTCCCTACGATGGTGTATAAAATATTATTTGATCTGGATACAAATGTTGTCAGGGAGAGGAATAATTTTTTGGTTGATTATTTGCCCCCTATAAAAATTTTGATAATGATTTTCTACACTAGAAAATAGGACCTATCCCAAACCAACGACTATTTTACCATGTCCCAGAAACACTTTAGGAAATTACAGATTCTATTTCCTAGGGTATAGTTCCACCTAAGGTGGGAGGTCTGCATTCAACTTTTCGGGGTGAGGAGTAACTTCTAGGATATCCTACCTTGAGGTAGGTTATTCTTGTCCTATGTGAATCTCCTCTTGGATTGATCTTCATTGAACACAGATTTCTAGAAACATGGAAGTGATGTAATAGGAATAGAAATAATATTGAGAAAACCAAATATAAAATATTTATAAATAAAAGACATTGTGGAGGTTCTAAGGATGAGGCTCAATCGTGTACTTACAAACACTCAATGATAATAGAGGGTGATGTGTTTAACTACCGAATAGAGGTAAAGGCAGGTTCAAACAATTCAAACATAGAACCATGAAACACATATTCTGGAATAGTAATGTTCTTGGAAACTCATGGTCAGTTCATAGGCTCCGTTAATGGGGCTCCAAATATGGCCTCGATATGGTCTTTCATTCCAAGAACATATTGGAAATCATGGTAATGATAGGGATAACATTGAAATATGGATTTTCTAAATGTTTCTAGCTACATATAGGTGTACTTTGAATCATTCTAGGAGATTAATTTGATGCTTTGGTGGTTATCTTCACCCAAAACCACATCTCCTTTTTGATTCGTCAACCTTAGTAACATGACTGGCGCTTTATGGGTTTTATAGATGGATATGTGTTGGTGAAAAGTGGATATCATAGGAGTTGATTAAATCTATCAATGATAAAATTCATTACCCATTATGTTTTCAGGGTATTTAAATGACATCCTCACCACCATGATAAGCAAGGGAGTCCCAGAAATATTTTTTCTTCCGTGCATCAATTTTTGGACAACTTGTTTCACTCAGGTCTCTTAGATATGGGATTCATGGAGAGTATATTTACTTTTTGATGGATATTTCACAACCTCTAGATGATATGAACATATAAATAAGTTTTCTATGTCAAGATACTAAGCGTTTATGTTTCCTAGGTAGGAGGTATCTAACTACACTATGGTTTCATCTGATCATTGCCCTATGTTTCTCTAGTCGTAGGTTATTACCCAATGTGAAAGTCCATTATGTTTATTTAGATATCAATGCATATGAAATTATATTAATAACTATAGGAAAGTGGTCAAATCTACTTGGTCATCATCTCGAGATCATTTCATTGACAAGACTAAATTGGTGGCTATATAGCTATAATGATGGAGTCGATAGAACTACAATAACATTGATTAGAGTTTTATCTGGCTTGAGAGAGAACATAGAAGATATAATTAGAAACCCACAAATGATATTTCCCATCATGAGGTTCTAAATATTGAAAAGGATCTGGATTATGCATTTAGAGACAATCAAATCTACATGTTTATCTGATCAAGGGATGATTTTATCAAACAAGGTGACAAAAATACTAACTGCATTCATCAAAATGGATTATACAGAATAAGAAATAACTTTTTTTTCAAAATTGTATGTATAGTATAGAAGATTCAAATATTACGGGGTTTGGATTAAGGATTTTATAGAGTTATCTTATATTGATCTTCTTTGTTCTTAGAGTGGCTTCCCCTGGGGACCTCTTGAGTAGTGTTGAGCCAAAAGATGTCAAGGTAATGACTTTGGAGCTGGAGTTAGAAATTTCTGGAGAGTAAATAGTCTCATCCTTTAATATAATACATTCAAAATAAAATTGGTCTTGATGGATACCAGTCCTTATTTTTAAGTTGTTTTGGCACATTATGAGTCCTTACATTATCATAATGATGTATAGTTTATGGGTTAGTTCCATTTTTGTGGAAAAGGTCACTAAAAATACCATTTTTTGATCATAAAAATCCTTATCTAAGTGAAAAGTAATGATTTTTGTATTATCATCTTGTTTTATGTGGTCTAAAAGATTTTATCAAAATTCCTCTCCCATCATTTGGGAAATTTCCTTCCCTCTATTATATTTTATAATTAGAGTTATTCTGTACCCAAGATACTTTTTTAGACATTTTCATTAGTTATCATAAAATATTATATTTTATAAAAACTCATTGTACTTCTAAGAGGGGGACCTTGGAAATGAAATTGGATATGAAAAAAATATAAGAATATGGAATAGGATTTCCTAGAATTGGTGATATGGAAACAAGGATATGGAAAAAAATTGATAGAGTGATCATGAGTTGTAAAAAGTGTATTTTCTTCAAAATAGTGTTCATTGGTTATCTCATAATGAAATTCACACTAATTATAGGATTGTATCATGTTAACCATATTTCCCCTTACTCATTTCTCCTTGTTGTTGTTGTTGTTGTTTTCGCTCCTCAATAATCGAAGGCATCATTGGATGGACTCAATAATCGGGATAAGGATTTTCAGAATAGTATCCCAATTACTTCTCATTTTCCACTAATAATTATCTTCCCTTTTCAATAGAAACTCCTTAGCAATGTTAAGAAATTCTAAAAATCATTTATGATTTTACCAAATCCCCATGATAATGTGTCAAATTTAAAAAATCATATACATGTTGCAGTTAGTCTGTGGAATATGTGATGAGAGCTAAAATCACTAGTTTGTGTGACATCAATATTGTGGAAAAACATTAAAAGTATTTGTGACTCCCAATGGAATTTTGGAACTCTAAAAGATAAGTCTTATCTATTATGATGGATAAATTTCATAGTAAAATTTAAGGATTGTCCAAAAAAACTCCCTAGGTTCAGAAATTTGGTTCTTATTAAATTAGTGACATAAGAGATTCTTTATTGCACAATGTCTCTCTTCAGTCTCCTTGATTTATTTATTAACAAAATCCATTCATATCTTATTAATTATTGGTGTGGTAGTGCTAATGAAAAAAATAACATACACTATATATCATGGGAGAATATTTTTTCACCCAACAATTGTAGTGATATGGTCTTCAAGGTCATGAATGTGTTTAACAATTCCCTCCAATACAAAAAAAGTCATCATTTGTTCAAGGAACTAGATAGTTTGTGCACAAATTTTTTCAAAGAAAAGTATTCCACCCACAATGATTTTATATCCTCCAGTCTAGGTTCTAAAAGAATATTTTTCTAGAGGATTATTTTGGGATCCACATGGGATTGAAAATGTGTGATTTATTGATGAATTTCCATCATTTTAATCGTTAAAATCTAGAGTGATACATCGGTGAATGATTTTGACAGTATAAAACCCACATCTAAGCTAGCACCTAGTCTAGAACATGCTTCAATGAGGGATATTCTAGTTCCTAACCTTAGTGGATGGTATTTTTAAAGCTTTAACATTGATTTAATGATTATGTATTTATTGATATTTTAGTATTTCTAGTAGTGCATGGAGTAGGACCAGATATGCTATGCTGGGAATTCAAGATTTTAGGCTGATACTAAGTTCACTCATGTTTCAGGAAAAGTCACAAAAAAGATGACGTTATAGGGTTTCAACTGTGGAAGAATATCTAGAATATAAAATCTCAATTTTAATTCTAAAATATTCTATTATAAATGTGTAATGGTATCCTCCCCACCTATTTAAACCTTGCAGATCAACACTTTTTTGAGAAAATAGCATTCATGCTTTATAGGACCACAGTGAAAAATGATTATCATGTGATATTATTTTGACATTGGGATACTGGGTTGTGGTCATCGTGTGTTGAGTAGGATCATGCTCAATGAAGAATCCTCAAGTATGTGATAATTTTTGTGGTGGAGTGGATAATATTTCTTCTAGTGAAAACTATCATGGGGTTTCACATCTATGGTGGGATTACCTTTTTCTTCTATAATTCCATTGTTTTTTTAGGGAATTTTAAAATATAATATAGTATGGATAAATATGATAGAAAAATGGATTTATCAGTGGAACAATGAAGGGGGTTATATTTCATAACTGATTCAAACCCACACCACATCAAGGCTGCTATCTCCCGCTCCAGGAGTCCATAAAATTTTCACTATCATAGCACTACCTAGAAATGGTAATGTTGGCCTTGGGGATTTTATCTGTGATCATGAAGAATCTTTAATTATGTGTTTAAATCAGATGGTTTATTTATAATAGACTCCATATGTGGCCTAATCTATGGATATTTAGTATGGTGTGGAGTTCCCCACTTCTCATGATTGGAGGAATAATGTGGTCGAATCTGACTGTCAATTTATTATCAATGCATTGGAGGATGGTTAAGCTATATATGATAAATTAAGGTCTATTATTGGTAAAATTTGGTATTTAGATCCTTTTTTCTCTCCATTAGGTTTCTCCATCATTGGGAAAGAAGGAAATCATGTGGCACATTTCACAGATGATTTTAAGATAATTCTAGTGTCTATGTAATTTATCATCAACTGATATTTAAGTTGAGTATAGTGTTTTGAAAAAAAAACACAATTTAAATAATAATATATTTCTAATGATAGGGTTAGCGTTAAAATATTATTTAATTTCAAAAAATCCCTTAAATAATATATTAAACCTTATATGACCCCATTCCATGTAATAATATTATTATTATTACTATCTCATGTATTATGCAAACCGGTGCAATGATAAATATTATTTTACTAGATTACAAATTAGTATTTATTTCCAGGCACATTCTTAGCCCCTAACACTCCTTGAAATTTATCAAATACCTGAATTAATATTTATCAATTCAATAAATAAATTATATATATCTGAGTAATGATATAATTACCTTGTTAATAAATATTTATTTAATTTTTGTTATCACTAAATTTTTGATAGTAATATTTATTGTAATGATTCAATTCTAATTGAATTTAATTGAGTTCAGTGGAAACACATAGTGTAATACCCACTATGGTTCTTTCTCTTTTACATTAGGTGATCTTTCATAAAGACCAATATTTCTATCTACTAATCGTTCAAGGCATGCTAGAAAATCAATTTAATGTCATAATTCTGACTACCACACACAATAAATTTCTATGTAATATAATCCCTTTAACATGATATCTCATAAAATAGGATACCAATGTTTCCAACCTATCTCCTTACTATTTCATTCTTTGAGCATTTGAAAGAAAATAATTATTACCCCATGACCATGGAATTTATTGTGATATCTCTATTTCAATCAAGGGGTTGGGATATAAACATCGATAGATATATAAGGGAAAAGTTTTTACCTAATTTATTCATTAATAGCATATAATTCGTGGCACTCCCAATGTACCCAACATTCTATGAATATAGGGCCTCACAGTTTTGGTTAGTGCATCAAAGTATGTGAATGATGAGAACAATTAATAAAAATCCCAATGATTTAGGACCATAACACATTCTCCCAGAAAGTAAATTCCAATTAAAGGTAGACATGTGGAATTCTTATAGGTTTTTATAGTCACATAATCTCCTATCCTAGAGATTACCAAGTGTAAACTTAACGAGATAATGATTCTTATTCTTACAGAAACATATACCTGAAATTCAACATTCTATTTTTTTGTCATTGAATGTTATCTAACCACAGATTTATATTTAAGAATATCATCATGGAATTTAAAATTTATCATCATATCCGGGAACATATATGGACTTTTGAATAAAATAAATAATCTAAGAAATTATTAAATTAATGTCATGTAGACCAATAAAAAATATGTAATTATAATATTGTTATTAATACTCAATTATTTGAATATAAAAGTAATGAAAATTTCAAACATTTGGTTTTAGAACACCAACTCAAACATAAATAACATGTGGATGAAAAAAAAGTGTGGATTAGCACATAATGTTAACAAAATATATCAAGGTAAGAAGAAAAGTAATAAAATTTGAGGTTGGGTGGAATAAGTGCAACTAACATATTGGACCCAACAAGCCAATTTTCCATAGTTATATTTGGGTGAAAAATTAAATGCATAAGTCGATTGACATAGATACATGGCCTTAATATTATCATGTATTGAAGGAAATCATTTTTCAATACATTATGGTAACATTATGATATACTTTATCCATTTTAATGCAAAACATATAATGAAACATTGATTTATTTTTCATTATCCCTTATAATGAATTTTAATAGATATTGTCTATAATAAATTAATATTAATGATCACTAAAAAGGTTTTTGGATCCATTCAGACAAATTTGAGGTAACAAAATCTCTAGGATGCTGAGGGGAAATTAAATCCCCAACCACCAGTTGTGTGTGAACAAATGATAAAAAAAACATAAAATTCATCCATCACCTATCATGATGATGAATCCTTTCATGTGCATTATAATTCATAACATTTTATTAGAAATTATTTATACTATTCAATTTTATTCAAAAGAAAAAATTTATGAAACAAAAAAATGAGTGGTGAGAATAAATAGTGTGCATTTAAACCCATGTACCCCTATAATAAATCAATGATTAAGTGTGTTCACTTGAAAAATTTGTATTTAACTTAAATATATAGTTAATATTTAATTTGATATAAAATAAAAACATAATTATGTTACTTATTTATATATAATGATGAATTTAATTCTAACTCCACTCTTATACCACATCATATGATATAGAAGGAGTAACATGTATGAAAAGAAGAAAAAATGGTATATGATAGCACATAAAAAGTAAGAAAATCATGTATAAGTATGAAATAATAGTTATTTTTTATTTTTTATAGTAATATTATATAAAATATCAATTAATTTTTTTTATAGTTTCTATATAGTTTAGACACAAGAATCCTTATTAGTTGTACTAAAAGAACGACTACTTACAATGGATTTTAATCATCAAAAACAATATGGCCATGTTAATGGTGATGGTTTTGGAGTGTCACATTGTGAATATTTTGAGAAAAAATGGGGGTTTAAATAACAAAATGAATGATATTCATACATAAGTAGATTCTATAAAAGATATTATTACCAATTAAAGTGTGATTAAGATGTATATACAATGGGGTCATGGTGAACCAACAATAGATAAAAAAAATTACAGAAGACTCAGACCCCACTGGATTTCGGGCTATTCAATCCCCTCAAGAAACTTCCTTAACCAATGTTATCTATTCCTTTATATCTAATTTTTTAAAATTTGAATCAAACAACTACCGATAACATTTGTATATTAAAAAATTAGGATGGTGAAATTGAAAGTTATTTATATTTAGTATCACCCACCCATCACATTATTGTGAGGAGTACATATGCAATATCAAAGGAGATATGATTCATAATAAACAACTCCCAAAATATCACATAATAGTGGGATTTCAAGTATCCAATTACTCGAGTAGTATGTTTAATGTACGCCTAGGTATTATAGATGTTACCATGGTGAACATGCTATTTGTTAAGTGTTTTTAAGAGTCTAATAACATTTATCGGATGAAGTGGAAGCGATTAAAATAGTGGTCTAAGGATCTCAATAACTGAAATGAGAATCGTACATAAAAACTACATTTATGAATATAGTAAATTTGTATACCGTACATAGAAGAGCCACATAAACCATTTTATATTCTTCGGATGAGTTTGATTAATATCACCAAATTATAAAAAAAATTAATCATACCTCTTAAGCGTATCCACAAACCGGTCCAAATCATCATCCATATATAAGGGGTTCAACTTTAATCTACAGTATTCATGTACCACTATATGAAAAGGGGAGTGATAAAAGATTATATCAGTTCAGGGAGTATTGACCAATAATGAGAAAAAAGCCATGGACCATTTCCATCAACATTAAATAATATATATTTCTATTTGAAAACAATATTTGATTTCTACAACATTTACTAATGTGTTCGCATCCCATGATTAAATTCCATGGCCAGTTCTTTCATTTCATGAATTCAAACTCCACTATATCATTATATATCATGCAATGCATTAATAAATGATTCTTGAGATGATTTGAACTAATACAATATAAACACATTGAATATTTAGAGGATCATTTGATCAAAATGTAGTATCATTCATGATATATTACTCTATGTATGTTTCTTGATATACCAGGCACATGATATATCCAGGCATCGCATAAATGTTAAAAATTTTGAGATATCTTCTTTAATAACCCACATTTACTAAATCTTAATAAAACTTGTATCATTTGACATTATATTTTATCATATAAAATATCTCACAAAACCATATCCAAAACTCATTTTTTATATCTTCCCAAACTCTTTTTGTAAATCTTTCATTAACAATGCCTTCTATCACATCATATGAAATACCTTATGAACACCCATCCAATACACTTTTTGATTATGTCTAAAACACCTTTAGGGTAGTTCACTATTTAGAACTCGATCCCCATTCAATAAACCAAATTGTGTTAATCTATGGGAATTTATATAATTGATAATAAATATAAATCATTTTATCCATATATGTTAGAAAAGTTTGACCTCTAAAAAATGTCTTTTTTACTCAAGTAATAATGTGTTCCTAAAGGATCTCCATAAAACACATTTATATTTATACTTGTTTCCACCACTATGGGTAATATGATAATGTGAATTCTCATATTTTACATTTTTCCAAGACATACATTGACCATGGGGCATGAATCTCACCAACCCAAACTATCTAACCAATGTGTTCTGTATTCTCACGGTATATACTAATCTGAATAAAAAAAAACCCCACATGTTGTTTATCATTATGGACAAGAACATCACATGTTCCTTTTCCAAATATATATAAAATATAAAATTGTGGACGCACCCTACCATATCTTGTCTCAATCTATGGATTAGCTGTCATACTCATCATATGAGAGTAGAAATCCCATCTTAGTTAATGATAAACTGAAAAATAGATCAACAATATACCCAACCACCCCCATACTAGAAAGGTCAATATATAAACTTTTTTAAGTATTGTATCAAATTATGAAGGGTCTCGTGATTGGTATCTCACAAACCTCATTTATTGGGGACTCAAATATGATACATGCACCCCTAATATACTAAAGATATCTCTATAAAAGTCCATGTTGTATATGTAATGGGTTATCTACTGAAAAAAGGGAATCATATTCATTGCCTTATGCCACATGGGAATACATTTTATCTCTATAAAAGAATCATACTCACTCTTACCTTAAAATGTTTTCAAAACCTATAAAACACTATGATGAATATTAGTTGGGGACAAATGGAATGTTATATTTTGTGAGGTAAATTATCATTTCACTTCAGTAAATGTAAATCTATAAATTAATTTATGTAGATAATTTAAGATAAGGATAAGGATAAAATGGAGGATACCTAACATATTATTCATTTTAATATTCTTAAACTCTTTAATAAAAATTAAAAAAAACGAGCATAAGAACTAATTTAACATACCATCCTTGTAAAATGTAAGATACTTCTTATGTTTTCTACATTATTTGGGTTTTGTAAACTCTTTAAATCCAATTTAATTCATGTCACATACATATGTGACCATCAGACAATACTATCCCACTAAACTCTTTAGTTATAAATGTCAATTAAGTAATAAAGCTGGAATAATGGTGAGATTTTTCTATCGTATTTTTAATATTTAAACTTCTTAGACATAATCAAAATTCATAACATCACAACATCACATGTTTCAATGTCAACTTCTGTTGTCTACATATAATTTATTCTATGTTCATCATAACCATCATAAGAACCCTATTACATTAATCATTATACTTTTTATGTGTATGTGTGAAATATAAATTTTCACATATGTGTGAAAATATGTCTATGTATGTGGGTGTGTCAATAATATGTAAATGCATCATATATTAAGGTTTTTTATAAATATATCATTATCATTAAACATATAATATAAAATTATTTATAATAAATAGATTATGTTTTTTTATCTAAATATACTATTATATGTAAATATGCCTAAAATTTATATTTAAATATACAATATAAAGATATATTTTTAATATATACTTAATAATAATTATATAAATGTATATAAATATTTTTATAAATAGTCAAAAAAATATAGAATTATATGGGGCACCTTAACCATCCCCATCTCGTTAAAAACATTAGGTACTGCCATGAGTTTGAGTAGCGGTTGACTATGTGGATGTGTGTGTGTCAATATTATGTAAATACATCATATATAAATTTATTTTTATAAATATATCATTATATTTAAATATAGTATCTAGACATATTTATAATAAATAATTATTAATACATTCTAAAAATTAATATCAAAATAGGCAATTATATGTAAATATGTAAAAAAATTATAAGAACATATACAATATATAGACATATTTTTAAAATATATTTAGAAATTATTATATAAATTTATATAATTATATAGATAAGTATTTAAATAAATATTGATTATCTGGGTCACCTTTACCATCCCTAACTCGTTAAATTCGTCGGGTACTTCCTGAATGGTGAGCAACAGCTACTGGTTTATGAGTTCATACCCTAGGTCAGCCAAGATGAATATCTCTTTCGAAGTAAGCCCTCGTCCTCCAATGTTCATCCACATTCATGGAAGGTCTAAATAATTTTGGTTCTTGGGATAACCAACAATCTTGCATTTATCCACAATAACTTGATGAAATTCATTTATAGATATATCAAGACATTAAACGTGTTGTTGGATTTGGTATAGGGAATGTGTCTCCATTAAACTCATATCTTTTACTTATTTACTCAAATACGAAAATCATGATCATTGGTATTTATTTATAGAATCCCATCAAAAAACATTCTTATTATTGGTTGGGAAAGAATGGAATGATGGGTGAAAATGACATGTATCCATGTGTATCACTAGCACCTATGGATACAAAAATTATAAATATTTCTCCATTGATAAATCATCATCTAATTAATCAGTGAAATCATATTTATCTTCTTGTTTCCCATTGGGTTTCTTCACAGAGTACTGATGGAGAATAATGACTTGTACCAAATGGAGGTTCAATACTAAAAATACATTTACTTTATGGTAGAAACCCTCACACTACGTTTTGAGTCCCTTGATCCTAAGTCTAGGTTGAGAATGGTGGAGGTCATGGGGGAACTAGAAGAGCTCCTACATTCCAACGGTGGCCCCAATATCACAAAAGGGGTGTCAGTGATCTACAATCCCAAAATGATTCTTCTATGGATCCCTATAGTAAGGACTCCAAGTTCTGTAGAATAAAAACTCTTCATATTGTCAATAATGCGGTAGTGCAAAAGATGAGTAGTGATCCCCATTCCAACAAAGCTAATTCCATATCTCCCCAAGGTATGAACTCCATGACTATTATAATAAAAACTCTTCCTCTTATTAGGAACATCATTACATGGAATATGAGCGGTGGTACTCATTTCGAACAAGATCATTCCTGGGATCCTCGAGGTATGAAATCGTACCACTACTATTTTTTTAGGATCTAGAAGGATGAGCTCACAAGGAAGTCACACCACATAGTAATGAAACCAAATCATGAGCTGTGAGCGGTGAGTTTGTATTTATCCAAATGAAATGGTAAATAAATTCATTTTTATATTTTTCATTCCCTTACGAAAATTTATAGATGGTGAGACCCTAGTTTCTCCCCCATGCACCAGTTGGTGGTTCGCAGATGCTTGAAAAATGCTTGAATGGGGAAAATCAACATGATAGCCTCTATAAAAGTGCTCATCCCTTTGATTAAATAACCTTGAAAATAAATATCGAATGAATAAATATTTACTGGATAATTTTGGAGTTCTATAATATGATGTAGAAGGGTTGAGTTTTACATGCCTGATAGTTCATGGTACTTGAATACTTCATATAGCCAGAATCCCAACATATCCAATTTTACATACCTGATTGGAATTGTATTTTATTATAGATAATGACTAAAATCACCTGAGTTATCTAAATTCCCACAAATGTCAATTCTCATTATAATTAGAACTAAAATTGGATATTCTCATAGTGTCTTGAAAATTTAAAAAATGGTGAAATTCATTTACCTATTTGGAATCTAATTTTCAAAGTCAATTTCCCTCCCAGTCATATGGTTTAGCTGAATCAGGGAAGATGATGATCCTTAGTGATCATCATCCAAGTGGTGTATATCTATTATTGAGATCATTACCTCTACACATTATGTAATGGTGGTTTGTTTCAAGTCATTTCATGAGTTCAACTATACTCATAGGGACTTCACCTAGAGCTGGTAATGAGGACATCCAGACTCACCACATGGAATTAACCACCTATGACGATTTGTTTGTGATTATTTTCTATTTATATTCTTTTAATAAAAATATATATTCTCCTTTGTTTTGGGGTAAATCTCATATTAATGATAAAAATTATTATTCTCAGTGTCTATTTCATCACAAGATACTGGTTTTTTCCACTATGGGTTTTTTATTTATTTTTTTAATTACTCTAGTGATGGAACATTAAGTGAATTATAGTTGAGATGAGAAGAACTCCCCCACCCCTATGATAAATTCATGTATTAAATAAAAATACATCTTAGTTTATTTTTTGGATATGTTTAGATGTGTAACTTTTAGAAGATTCTTATTTTTCATTAAAGTTAAATATTTCTCTATTTTTTACTGGTTTCACACATAATCCAAATAGGAACTCCTTAACTACATACGGTAGTTAAAAGTGGATTGACCCTTGATTTATTAGTGGTATGCAATCACTATGGTAGGTGAGGATACATAATAAAATGATTATTGTATTTTTCTGTTCTGAACCAAAACATCTAGGAAAGGCTAGTCAATGATATTTACTTGTATTATAGACTTATGGGGGATATGAAATTGAATAATGATTCACAGGGAAGAGAGGATAGTAATCTAAGGATGGAAAACTATGATTTCAAAATTATATTTTAAATCAATCAACCTCATATACTTTTTTGAAATTTAAAACCCATTAAATATGATTTTAATAGATCCACAACATTTTATACCCCTGAGACAACCCCAATCAAACATTACTACAGTTTTCTTTGGTTCAAAAATATTTTTGTTGACCACCACAAGACAGGAATGCATCAATCCGAACATATGTTCTAGGGAAGATTAAATCTTTTATTTTATTTTTTTTTAAAATGGTTTCAAATTATTTGATCCATTTCTTGTAACCACCCATATTTTAATCCTGAGGTTGAGAGAATCGTGTTTGTTAAACATAAAACTCTAAAAATCACCGAACAAGATGAAAGAGAATATTTCATCAATACATATTCTAATTATCCATTATCTTCTTCTTCCTCCACAATAATTAAATTAGGAAGTGAAAAAATGGATGATAATCATACTTATTTGAGTGGGACTATGAGGGAAATTTATGCACCAAATTTCAACATCAATAACCCAAAATTATAATTGAATCATAAAAAATATAGTGAAAAAAGAATTAGAATGATTAGTATTCTACAAAAATTTCATAGACAATTAGGTTAGAACTGAAACTAGAATTTGAGAGTGTATAAAGAAGTATTTAATAGATTTGAAAATAAGAGGATTCACCAACATAATGTTGGGTGAAAAATACATGTATCCAAAAGAATCACTAACACCTTTGGATGCATAACTCCTAAATATTTGGCCATTCAGAAAACATATTCTACTTCATCAATTTCATCATATTTATCTTCCTCTTTCCCAATGTGTTTCTTCACATAGGTTTGGAGATGAAGAATGATGTGTACCAAATTGTGGCTCAGTACTCAAGGGGAAATTCCTTCATAGTGGAAAACCTCACACTACATTGTGTGTACCTACACCCCAAGACTAGGTTGAGCATGGGGGAGGTCATGGGGGAACTATAAGAGCTCCAACTATCCATTAATAGACCCCAACATCTAAAAACGGGTTTTAGTTATCTTCAATCTGAACAAGACGCTTCTATGGCTCCTCGAGGTAAGGACTTCGAGTTTGGTAGAATCAAAACACATCCTATTGTCACGATTTTGGTTGTGCATAAGGTGAGTAGTGATCCCCATTCCAAAAAAGATGCTTCCATATCTTCTCATGGTATAAAATCAAAGCCAAGTAGAGTCAAAACACTTCATATTGTCAAGAACATGGTTGTGTAGAAGATGAGTGGTGATCCTTATGTCAAACAAGATGTTCCATGTAACCTTGAAGTAAGGAATTTTTGTCCGGTAGAATAATAAATATTCTCGTTTTTGAGAATGTGGTTGTGTCGATGATTATTTTTGTTCCTTCTCTTAAGAAAGTTGCTTCCATGGATCCTCTATATAAGTACTCATAGTATAGTATAATCAAAACTTTTACTATTGTAGAGATTTTGGATCTACATTAAAAGATAATTTTATGTGGTATTAATAATCTGGATGAGGTGTTTGAGTGGTTATGAATGGGTATAATTGGTAGCAATAAATTCGATGGTTGGTAGTATTTGGGAGCCTCAAAATTCAAGGATTTTTTTCCCAAGAAAGGTTTCGGAAGAAAATAATAATTCATTTACAATTGATTGATTGGTCAAAAATTACCCAAGAGTAGGTATTTGAGAAGTATCTCTGAAATACAGACATTGAATGGGAGGAAGGTTTCAAACTCATCAAGAATTTAATTGATGAGAAGGATGAGAAGTGAGAAAATTTAAATGAAGGCATGAGACATTTTAAAATAATGTTAATTTTAATGTGTAATATTTTTGTGTTAAATGGGTCAACACTTTATCAAATAGTTGGTATAAAATGCATTTACTAAATGTTTTGTGTTAAAATTGAGAAAGATGGTGCAGTATGCTGGAGGGCTTTTTGGGCATGAAATAGACATCAAACCTTTATATGCATAGAAAAAGTGTCTTTTTCATCATTAGAAATAACTATACAGAAGTTAATCCTTAAATAAAACAAATACAAAAAGACTTCATCATGATAGGGAAATATTAAATCCTCTACTTTTTTACTTCTAATATATTCAGATAATGAACCAAATGTGCTTGTTTACTCATAAAACTACTGTTGAATCAATTTTTTGTTCTTTTTTGAACTCATAGTTTTTTTCCATTTTTATGAAAAATAAGAGGGAAAATTTGGAGAAGATAATATCTGATGATAATGTAATTAAATTGGAAAAAAAATCACTAGGTTGGTTGACTATTTCCTCTTTCTATCAACTTTAGGTAATCAATATCTAATTTTTTTATGTGAATCTCATCATGTCATATTATTCGTGTATGATGTAAGGGTATAAACAATGAACTAAAAAACAAATTATTGAGCTGAAAAAAAAACTAAATGATAAAGAATCATTGGATCTTGAAATTGAATGCATGAACTTGAACAACCCCTCTAATGCATTCAATTTTAATATCCAATTCTTGTTTAATATCAAGTTTGTTTCCAGCACAATAGTTTTTTTTCTTTTTTCATCCCCTTCCATCATACACAGATAAAAATACATCAATAAATTAATATAAAATAATTAGATAATGATTACCTAAAGTTTCTACAGATATGGGATGGACAACCAACCTCGTGGATTTTTGCTAGTTTTGGTATATTTTCACATGATTTTCTCTTTTCTAAATTATCCCTTATATATTTCATAAAAAAGGGATTAGAAAAAAAATGGGTTAATAAAAAACTAAAAAAATAGATTCAAAATTAGGCTTATGAGAATTAAAGAACACTTGGTTAATTTGAAGAATACATTGGAAGGAAAAAAAGTAAAGGAGATACCATTTCCCTCTCATGATGAAGTTTTTCTCTGTGTTTTATTTAAGGATTTCCTTCTGCATTATTCTTACTCATGATGAAAAACCCCTTATTTATATGAATCTATATGTTTGATGGTCATTTCATTCCCAAACTACCCTCTTGTATACTGCACAATCTTTCTGATCTCTAATACAAAACATTCAGTAAATGCATTTTATACCAATTATTTGATAATGTGTTCACCCAATTAACAGAAAAAATCATACAAAATAGAATTACAAGTTTGAAACAAGTCTAATACATTCATTAAAATTGTTGTGTATGTCATCCTTCACTTCAATTATATTTTTCACTGAGTTTTCATCTTTCTTCTCATATTCTGTTTGGATTTTATCATTACTTCTCAGGTACCCACTCCTGGGTAGATTTTTACCAATAAAGATATTATCAATGAAGTATTCTTTTCCTCACCTCCCATGCCTAGGAAAATGCTCCTTTATTTTTGAAGCACCCTAATTCTACCCACCATCCAATTTGTTGCTACCAATTATACACTTCCACTGCCACACAAAAAACCACATCCATGTTATTGATACCAGATAAAATTTTCATCATATACACAACCACATATTTCAAAACGGTAAGGATTTTGATTCTACGAGACCATGATTCCTTAGATGGAGAATCCGTGGAAGCAAATTGTTTTTGATGTGGATCAAAAATCATATTCTGCACAACCACATTCTCCACTGTGGGATGATTTTTTATTCTAATAGACTCTAAATCATTACCTCTAGGAGCCATGTAAGAAGATTCCACACAACCATGTTATTAACAGTAGGAAGAATATTGAGTCTACCCGACTCGGAGTTCATACCTTAAAGAGCCATGAACTCATCATGTTTGGAATGTGGATTGTTTCTCATCTTATGCACAACCACATTCTTGAAGAGCCACGGTAGCAGCTTGTTGGGATTTCAGAGCTTCATAGCCATAGGTGCCTGCAATGCTAGTGGAGACATGGGATTTGTCACCCATCAGACCCTCCTTGGCCTACCAAAAATCAAAAAGCTTCAGGTTGTGATTCTCCAAATAAAGCTCAATAGATGGACTATCCATCCCTTGACACCGATCTGAACCCGACCTATACTAGCATGATGTCGGGGAAGAAGTTCTCTATGGCTACATTGAGATTTGGGAATGTGAAGTTCCTCAAAATAGGCAACAAGATATAAGTGTTTCCCACTTGGGGGATAGAAGGATTACTGGTGCAGTCACGTGACTAGGGATTCTGTGTAAAGAGATATGTGCTATAATTCCATCACATAAGTGAGACACTATGGCCAGGGTAACGATGCAGGCAGAACCAACTAGAACACAGAAAAAAGGCATGATAGTATGGATAGGTTTCATGGATTTATAAACAAGAAAGAGGTAGAGATAATGGAATCAAATATTGTTTAAAGAATAATGAAAAATTAGGATATGATGAAATCTTTAAATCATACAAAATATCCAATTTTTTGGATTGAATATCACAAATAAAATTTGAAAAAAAATTAATTTTTTTAATCATGTTATTTTTTTAAATGATTTTAAAAAAAATCCAAAATTCATATTATTTTATGATATTCTAATTATTCTAGTATTCCAGCTTGTTTATATAATTTAACTATTCAATTTATATTAATTTATTTTAAATAACATGAATAAAATATTCAAATAATTTAAATATTTAATTACAGTTATTAAATTAATTTTTCTAAATAATCATGTAATTTAAATATTTTTCATTCAAAGTAATTAATTTAAAAATAAATTAGAGAAATAATGTAAAATAAATAATTTGAATATTGAAAATAAATAATTTAGAGAAAAAATTTAAATACCTTGAATATTTAAAATAAATCAATTGATTAAAAATTTAATTTATTTTAATGTTTTTATATTACAAAATACCTTTAATATTTTAACTTAATGTTTTCTAATTTTATAATAAATAATTTGAGTATTTAAAATATAAATGACATGGATATTTAAATTTTTTGAATAAATCACTACTGTTTTGTTTTAAAAATAAAAATTTAATGTTATAGGTTTTTAATATATTTCCTTCTTTATTTTTTCAAATATTTTTTCAAAGATATCATGGTTCTATAGTTCCTCAATCATATTGCTTTCTTGTTTAATATATTTACTTCCTTTTTTGGGAAATTTAATATATAGGAAAATATACATTTCATTGTATCTATTTTTTACTCAGAGCATCATTGTCAAATTATTTAATTTTGTTAAGATATTCCATACTAAATTAAATTATGTTATTTATTAATAAATTATTCAAATATTTAAAATCATTATACACATTAAATCTAAAATATATTATCTCTCTATCATTGTAATGTATCCTATCAAATCAATTCGGAATTACCAATGAATCCATTCATTTTAGAATTTTATTTGTTTCAATAATAAATTATTAAAAACTCAATTTTATACAATTTATCACATTTACATAATTTTGGAAAATTATAATCTTTTCTAAATTATTTTTTAAATTATTTTTGTAAATAATCTCCTTTTATTAACTCATTATAATTATATATCCAAATACTATTTATAATTTTAAAATTTTATTATTAATTTGTAAATCTAAAATGAATGAATTTTTTTATTAATGGATTAATAATATTTATTTTAATTTGATTTTAATTCCAAATTAATTTAAAATTTTTGTCTGTTCAACTGGATGTAGTTTTATTTCAAGACCAAGAAGAAGATAGTGGGGGCTTCTAGGATCTCCGGCACAATAACAATAAGGTCAAAGAAGGATGATCGCAAGATGTTTACAGAAATTCCATGATAAGTGGAACCTTGTCCAACCTCATGTGTTTGTCTTATCTTTCCCCTCGTGCAGTATTGGTCCATGTATAGACCATCTTCACCATTATGCATAAGCATCTCCTTATCACTGATTGAAACAATACAATTTCTCTAAGAACTCACCATGCCGCCACCTTGACTTTACCTCCCCACACCCGTCACACTCAATAATGCATATCCTTGCTCCCAACTCCATAACAAGACCCAATTCTAGCCAATTGTACAAAAATTAAATCCAAAAAAATTAAATTGTCCCAAAATTAAAGACATGTTGGACTAAGCCTAGAACCCAATATTATTAAAATCAATCCCACCTAGAATGTGAGATCTTCATTACTTATTTAAAGGCATCACCAATATTTTTCCTTATACATAACTATAAAATAAGAGTGTAGGTTTCTGCATAAAGGTAGTTCTATATCTGGATCAAGGTCGGACCAAATATTATGAAGTTTCATAAAAGTAACATGTGACTTGCACTAGTAATTTAAAAGTAATTCTAGAAGTACATTGGATATTCAATGTAGGATTTCGAAATAAATTTCCTATGTGAAGTTAATAAGGAAACTAAGAAGCTACATGAAGGTACCGAAGGATTTCTATAACTACGTAAAATTCTTCTATGATTTACAAAACCAATGTAATTGTAATGAGGGCGTTTTAGAGGCTATTTATAGGTAACATACACTCATTCATGCCACATGAATGTGATGAGGCAATGTGTAAGGGTAAATTGAGTTTTGAACTAAGAGAAAAGGTAGTTCAATGCACTGTGTTAAAGAATCAAGGAAAATTATTGAGCTACGTAAACAAGATTTAAGCTACTATGGATGATTGGATTTGAATGTACCATCAATCCAGACATTTTAAAGTGTTTGATAATACAAAGTCGATCTAGAGTTATACATATGGTCGATTATTGTGGTGTTAATATGGTCGAGCTAGGTTATGACATGTAGCCGATTTATTACTATGACTGATATTCTAGGAGATGAACTGAGCTCCAGAATTTGTTTATTCTGATTAAATAAAATTTTACTATGCAAATTTTGATGCTCTCAAATAAAAAATATATATCAAATTTCATATCATGATGCAGCCTGGTTGCTGAATAACCGAGGAAGCCACAATCAAAATTATATATATTTATGTTAAATTCATGTTATTGTTGTGAAAAGATAAAAATAAATATGTCTATGTGCCATAGTTATTTTTCTATGGCCGTTTTGATGACCATTTTGGAAATCTGGTCCACCAATAAGAACTGGCGAGCTAAGCGACATAATAGGTTATCCCATTGTATTATATGGATTCATGTGATGTGGAATGGTTTTAAATAGATTTATATATCCCATTATTTGAGGTGAAAATTTGACCCAAAAATTCAAATATCGTGTGAGAATAAATTATTGAGTCTTCAGGGCATTCAATAATAGGATTAAATAAAAAAATAGTCGAACCACTTGGATATTTGATGATTCATGGTGAAGGATATCCTACTATGATTTAAATATATATTAAATATGAAATAATCTTCTAGAATAAATGAGAATAATATTCATGATATTATTTTGAATATATATATTTTTAGGTATCGAAGAAGATTTTGAGAATATTGATAACAAACATACATTGCGCGAGAGATTTGTGAGAGCATCATACATGTATCACTGGAAGATATGGAGTTGAAACTAGGATCTGTTGTTTTCTTGATCACCCAAGTATTTATGAAAATTGAGATGTACTATATAACTCATTATCTCATAGGATTTTTGAGACTAGCATGAATATTATGACCACATTTTAATGATTTTGAAGAATTAGCACATGTGAAGGCATGTTGATCCAATCTACTCATGAAGGAAAATATATTTCATAAGTAGAATATAAAAATCCATTTTAATAAAAAGATATTTCTATGAATGGATTAATATTGATGAATAATATTTCGACATTGGTGACTAACTATTTTTCAAGGCCTCTGATTGTAGTGTCTAACCAATCACTAGAGAATTTTGATTGGGGTGTTTAAGAAGTTTATGGAGAATTATAAATGGGGTGTCTGTGTACTTGAATCATACTAGAATGGAATGGAGTACACTTTTGTAAGGAACTTTGGATATATCATTTGTCTCAATCTCTTATTTTCACCGCATACAATTTTAGACTATGAGATATTATTTATAGGACTGAGAACTTTAATAGGGTCATGAAATTAAATTTAGGAGATAAATGATTCATAAAAGTAGATCAATGATTCAACCCCTCTCAATGGTCATCCAACCAAGGTCATATCAAATAACCCAAAAAAACAACATATTCATTACAATTAAATTTTGGAAAAGGGATATTTTGAGTGCATGGGTTGTAGTGCATGATACAAGAATAGGTGGATGGAGCATAAATTTTTTGGGAACCTTGGGAATTACCATCAAAGTGGAATAATTATAACACAATAAATTTGAAGGAATGGGTGGATTCATTCAATATACAACCTTAAAAAAAATTTTATTTCATGAAGAATGACTTTGAAAAATAGGATGAAAATATTTTGGAACAAGGTTTTGTCATAAATAACATCATCCCATACTATATTGTAATAATTTTAGTAAAGAATAAATATGTTTCATGGAGAATTTTCTTGGATTACCAAGAGTTCAACAGTTTGGTGGTGATGGATAAGAGCCTAATTCAACTTATAGAAGATCATGTTGATGAGTTTCATAGTGTGGAATACTTCACAAAGGTGGGTTTGAAATCTGATTTCTACTAGGTATAGATGTAGAGGAAGATATTTGGAAGACTATGTTCAAGACCCATAAGTGGAATTCAGAATTCCTTTTTATTCCCTTTAGATTGATGAATGCACCGATGAATTTCCATGATTCTATGAATGTGGTATTCTGGGACATTCTAAGGAAGAGTGTTTTATTATTCTTCAATTATATAATGGCGTGTCATAAGGGATGGAATGAAAACCAAGAAATGGAAAATTAGGTCCCACAAATGGTAACTGACGATTTAGTATTTGAAAATGAGAAGAAGTGTTCTTTCAAGAGATGGTATATGGAGTCTTTTTGGCCTATAATTTCTATTGAGGTAGTGATGATAGATCCCAAAAAAATTGGTAGTTAAATTATTGAATGGGCTATGGAATGTGAAGCATGTTAGGGGCTTTTCGGGATAATTGAATACAATCAAAAATTTATCAATAATTATGGAATGATTTCAGGACACCTCACGGCCTTGACTAAGAATATAGATGTTAAATAGACACCTGAAACACAATTATAATTTGATACACTTAAGAAAAACTTGACTACTACCAAACATTTATGCATTCTAAATTTTTACAACGGATTTTTAGTAATGTTTGATGCCTCTTTTTCAAGGGTTGGAGTTTTGATAACATTGTAAGGGAGGCCTATTTTATTTTTTTTAAGGAATTATCTAAAACCAAATTTCAAAAATTGATATAAGAAATAGATATTATGGATTTAGTTACATAAATTCGGCATTAGAAACAATATTAAATGGGAAGGTAGTTTGAGTTATACATGAATAATTGGAGAATTAAGTGAATTTTTTAGTCAAATAGTTGCTTAAAATTGAACATAATTACTGGTAGGATATGTTATAGGGATAGGATTTTATTAGGATTTACAAGCATGTGAAATTGAATAGTGTCATAGATGCTCTATCGAGGGTGACATGGGGAGGAAATTATGAGTACATTGATATTTTAAAACCTGGTTGGGAAGAGCTTGAGGTGTTGAGAGATGATATAATTCAAGATGTTCGTTTGAAGGAAATTATAGATATGTTACAACATAGTTATTCCATATAGTTAGTGTATTATTTTTTAAATAGATTGGGGTTCAATAAAACAAATTTTTCTCTTTAAAATGATCAAATTAAATTCCAATGTGATTACAATATTATCATTCTTCTTCAGAAAAATAAAACTTGGGGCACCTAAAAACATATAAACACTGAGTTGGTGGGGTTTACTCGACTAGAATTATTTGTTCATTGATTCATAATTAACACCAGTGCAACATTTTCCAAATTGAAAAACTAATCTTGGTGATCTTCATAAATCTAAAACATTACATTCACTCTATTAATTATATACACCATTTCCTCGGTATCATTTCACTGGAATGAGAAATGTTATTGGGGTAAATAGTTTGGTAGATATGGTTTCACCAACGCTGTGGCTGACAAATATGAAAACAATATATAAGATAACATATAAATGATTCATGGAATCAATATACTTTCATTTATATTAATAGCATCAAAAAAAATATCTATAGTTTATTAGTTGATGCACATAGGTTGGTATATAGAAACATGAAAATGAAAAATGGATCAAAAACCAATGACATAGACAATAAAATTGAAAGGATGAGTGACATTTTCATATACTATCATGATAGGAACATATGAAAATCTAGTCCACTGAGCCATTTGTTTCTAACATGAAAAGATGTTAATGGATTTGTTGATGTGGTAATCATTATAAAACAACCAAGAATCCAATAATATAGGTACCTGGTTTACAAATTTTTTTGGAAGGTTTGAAAAAAATATAAATGGATAAATGGATCCAAAACAAATATGGTTCCAGAAGTAATAAAGAACATAGAGATATAAAATACCTCAGTTTACTATGGACCTACGTGCAATGCATGAAAACTAGGGATTAACCTTACATGAGAATGCATTACCCTTATGCATCGATGAATTAACCTTATGTAATGGGAGATCTAATGGTTTACCCTCATGTAATAGAAATGTAAACTTTACACAAGTTTCCTTTATGTGGGATCCTACTATGGAGTAAAGAAAACATATTAAAAAATAATAAAAGGGAGATGTAAAAAACATTTTTCATGAGAAAATATACTACTAATAAATATAAAAAACATTTTCAAAAGGGAAAAATTAAATCATATAATGAAATCCCAATAATAATTCAGAACAATAATTGTAAAAATTATATTGGATAATAAACAAAAAAATACATGCATGTCGAATTTACAAAACCTACACCTTTTAAATGAAAATAATTTAAAAATATAGTGTTCTCACAACATAGGTATTTAAAATGGGACTACATTAGTAAGCTCTAAAAAATTTATAATCCTTTAAAATTGAATATCGTTATTCAAATAGTCGACTGGATTTTATAAAGTATGTATGTTTGTGAAACATATTTTCCTTGTTTCAATAAAAACCCTAACAAAATGAAATCTAATGTATATGTGAAAAAATATTCAATGAAAAACATTATTTTTAGAAATATGGAATATAAACTTACTATCACAAAAAAAATCTAAATTACCAAAAGATAAAGACAGATAATTAACAAATCCTATTAAAAAAATTGATTATTTGATTTATACAGTTAATACTATGAATTTGACCTTGGTTTTGGAAAGGGAAACAACGGATTTCATATTATATTTCCATGAATCAGGACCTCCAAAGGAATATAATACATAAACAATGATATTTCTATTAGTATCTATATTTTTAGGATAACCATATTGAATAAAGATGAGGATATCATAACTATAAGAATACTTTTTTCAAAAAAATGCACAAATCAGAAAAAATGGACACATAAATGACTATCTATTGTAATGCATACCAATGATTCATTATATGAATTAAAAAAAATTCTTAAGGTACAAACAATAAAGGATATATCTAGATAATGTAATATCCTCAAATATATAAGGCTACCACTATGTTTACAAGAATGATTTTGATCATAAAATAATTATCAGAATATCTTTTAGGGGATTGGGGCAAGGTAAACAAGAAGTGATAACCTAAAGTCACACTAACAAGTTTCAAAATTTCTATAAAATACATTTTTAACACCTTAATAACATAAGGATATTAGGACATTTTCATTACCCTAACATTTCTATCCATAGTAATTTTCATATAAAGGATTTTATTTTTTTTCTATAAATATTTCATTTCAAAAGAATTATGTAATTTTTTTAATATGTTTTATTAACCATGTGACTTTAAAAATAATAATCATGTCATCAAAATATTGTATTAAATAAAAATAAACAATATTGAATGATTTTAAATAAACATTGGAATCGTATGTACTTCTAGTAAAGTCATTTTTAAGAAAAAAAAATTTAATTATTTATACTATTGTCTAGATTATTTCTTAGGGACATACATGGATGTTCCTAAAATTTATAACTGATTTATTTTAAAATATTTTGAAAACCCATTAGGTGGTCTCATATAAATATTATCATCTTACATACCATGCAATTAGGCATTTTAACCTCCAATTATTCAAAATGAAAATCATTCAAGACAGAAAAGGATAACAATAATCGTATTGAAGAAGTCTTAACAACAAGTGAAATAATATAATTATAATCAATTCCTTCATATTATAAAAGTACATATAGAAAAAGTATATATTTATACTTAATTTTCTTTTCACTGGACTATTTTTATTTGTTCTTAAAAATTGAATTAAAATATATAATTTTCTCCCCTTTATGTTTATTAACAATTATCCATGATTCATTTGTAAGAAGGTAATCGATTTCATCTCTCATGACAGAAAGACACTACCTAGATTCATCAGACATAAGATCTTGTATGAAATATTATGCTTTATCACTATCTAGTAAAAACCAATATTAAAGTCAAAGGTAGAAACACCATCCTTGGTAGACCAGTTTGGAGGCCAAATGATTCTTCTGGCCCTATTACATGTAAACGGGTAGCCTCCCATGTCACTATCTCTTTGAACCTAAAACTTATGTTTATATTCACTAATATGTTATTCATGGTAGTGAGATAGTTGGGGTGGTTTAGTGGAGACATTCTTGAGTTCATGTTACATTTAAGGCTCTAATCTAACCTCAACACCTAGAGGTTTATATGGATGAGACTGGGAAGGACCATTAGAATTATATTTAGATGCATAAGCACCGTAGAAGACAATAACATGATGGATTTTAAATTTTTGATAACCATTATTATCTTCCCAAAGCCTTCACCGTTTGATAGAAAATGAATATCTCACAAAGTCACACTTCATATTCCTAGGATCCATTTTATTAGACCAAAAATGATAATAGGTAAAACAAAAATAAACTAAGATGTCCTAAACATGGGGTGAACCTGACCACATAATATCAAATGTTTTAAAACTAATTTAACTAGAGGGGGATATATTTATGATATATATAGATATAGTAGAAAAATCTTCCCAAGACACAAAATTACTAGAATATAAGACCACATTTCTCAATCATTATACGTAGTTTTATTCAAACTCTCCTAGAGGACATTCTGTTATGGGGTATCCATAACAGTTTTGTGTCTCATAATACCTTCCAAACTGAAGTAGTATATATAGGCATTAGATTAATATTCTCTACCGTTATCAATAAAAATGATTTTATGTTTCATTCCAGTTTCACTTTCGACTATAAACATCCAAATTGGAATGTTTGCAAGGTTTCATATTTTTTATTGATTATATAAATCCACACATTGTGATATTATTCGTAATTAAAGTGAAAATAGTAGTTTCCCCCACTATGGGAAGTAGACATATAAGAAAAAAATAATTAAAATGTTCATATTTTAAAGGGGAATTAGATTAATATGTATAACTCTTAAAAAAATTTGACTTCAAATGATCATAGTATTCTAAAAATGGAAGACTATATAAGGTTACATCATTTAAAATTCCTTTCTTTCTTATTTCATTCATCACTTTTGAACTAATATGTTCAAATCACCTATGCCATAACATTGTGTGATCTGTTATGGGGGAAAGAGTTCTATTTAACTGTATCATTTAATTCCTACAATTTAAGACATATAGAACATTGGGGAGGGTTACTATAATAATATTGACTGACCCCTTAGAGATATTAGGACTCCCAAAATCAGAACTAAATGAATACCCATTTTGTTCTAAGCCACCTAGGTAAATAAGATTCATCTTCCAATTAGGCAAGAACCTAACCTCTTATAAGGATTTGACTGAACTTTCATGAAATTCGATAGGGATTATTTTTATACCCATTATTTGATAGCTCTTGTTATTTACTAGGTAAAACATTACACTCTAATTGTCTCTCAGATCAGTGAGGTACTCACATTTGTGGCATATATGAATATAAAATTCTAAATCCATGGCTCATTAATCACTCATTGAATCAGAATAGAAATTTAGAACATAAGCACTCTCAAAATATTTCTCAACAAACAACCAATGGTTGTTGTTATTGTTTTTTTTCATATAATTTTTCCTTTGGAATAATTCCATCAAAAATGACCAGGATGTTTAAAATCGAATTATTTTATTTATTTACCCCTAGACCCTGATTATCTCTTAAACTTTCTCTTTCCTCTCTCGTTCCCTCTCTGCTCAAGATTACCCTAGACATTAAGTCCCTCAAATTCCTTATTTACAAAAGTTGGTTTCTTATTTTGAATATCTTTAGAAAACAATGTAGATTTAACTTCATATAGTTTTATGGAACCCTAAAAAACACCATTGAATATTAAATTGAATTATATTAATAATCAAATTAGGTTGATAGTTTGATAGTCAAATCCCATGTATTCTTTATTGTGGGATTTGTGGGGTGGTTTAGTGGACACAACATCGAGTTCAAGTTACATTTTAGGCACAAATCTGACCTCAATACCTACAGGTATATATAGATGTGTCTGAGCTAGATCAGAAGCATTATATTTATAATAAAATGCCTCATAGAAAAAAACATCATGCTGGATTATAAATTTTTGAAAATCATGCTTATCTTCCAAAAGCCTTTACCATTTGAAACAATGTGGGTATCCTCCAAAGTCTCACTTCCTATTCATAGGATCTAGTTTATCAGTCCAACTATGAGAATAGGTATAAAAACAAAATAATATAAGATTTCCTAAACTAGGGGTGAACCCGTCCACATAACATCAGTGGTTTTAGAAATAATGGAACTAGAGGGGGTCTGTCGACTAGATAGACAACTATAGTAGAAACTTCTTCCCATGACATAAAATAGAAAATAATATAAGAGAATGCTTCTCACACATTATAAATAGTCTTATTCATACTCTCCTATATGAAATTTTGTTATGCGGTATCCATAATACTTCTATATCTATAAATAACTTCCAAACTAAAATAGTCTATATAGTAATTAGATAAATATTCTATACCATTATCAATTATAATGATTTTATGATTGTTTCTAATTTCACTTTCATCTCTAAACGTCCAAATTTGAAAGTTTCAAAGGATTCATATTTTTTCATGATTATATAAATCCACACTTTTTGAGATTATTCATCATTATAGTGGACATAGTAGTGTCCCCAACTATAAGAATTAGTTTTTGAGGAAAACCATAAATTAAAATGTGAATATTATTAAAGGGGAATAATATTTATATGTAGACATATTAAAACTAAAATTTTTGTACATAACAAGATCATGGTATTCACAAAAGGATATATTGTCTAAGGTTACATCATTTAAAATTCCTTTCTTTCTTATTTCATTCATCATTTTTGAACTAATATTTCGTAATCAACTATGCAATAACATTGTGTTATTTTTTATGGGGAAAAGATTTGTATTTAACAGTTTCATTTGATTCCTATCATTTAGTAAATATAGACCATTGGAGAATGTTCCTCTCATAATAGTGTGTGACCCCTTAGAAGTATTATGACTCCCAAAATCAGACCAAAATGAATACCCATTTTGTTCCAAGACGCCATGGTAAATAAGATTCATCTTCAAATCAGGCACATAGCTAACCTCGTCTAAGGATTTTACGGACCTATCATGAAATTTTATAGGGATTATTTTTATAACTATGATTTGATAGATCTTGTTATTTCTTAGGTAAACCTTTACACTCTCAAGGTCTCTCATATCAGTGACGTAATAACATTTGTGACATATATGGAACGAAAATTATAAATCCTTGACTCATTCAGCACTCATACCATTAGGAGAGAAATTTAAAACATCAATAGCCTCAAAATATTTCTCAATTAACAACCAATGGAAATTTTTATTGTTTTTGTTCTTAGAATATTTCATTTGGAATAATTCTTTCAAATTTAAACAGGTTTTTATAATGGAATTATGTTATTTATTTACCCCTATACTCTGATTGTCTCCTAAACATGCTCATACCTCTCTCATTCCCTCTCTTATAAATATTTCTCTAGATATTAATCCCCTCAAATTCCATACTAACATAAGTAGGTTTCTTATTTTGAATATCGTTATAAAACATGGTATATGTAACTTATTATATGTTTAAGGAACCATTTCCATACACCGTTGAATCCTTTAATGAATTATTTTAATTATCTAATTAGGTCAGTAGTATGATAGTAAAATCCCCATTATCAAATATAGTTATTATAATAGATAAATATAGAATGATTTTATTAAAATCACCTACATGATTCCTCGATGAATTTCAAGGATTAATATGAAAGTTATAAAATGAAATATTCTTTTTTATCCGGATAACTGTGGTTTTGTTCATATATAGATTTTAATGTTTAGGCCAAATTTAGGCAATAGGGGATTCATTATCTACTTGATGATGTACCTTATCAACTAAAGACAAGATAATTTAACAAAAAATTCCTAATCCAATCAATAGGTATTTGAAATTTATATGGACACCATGATTCCCTGCATGTATTGTAAATGTGTTCATACCAGACCATTAAGACACCTAATCATACCTACTTCAGTGATATACTGGAATCCACCACACCACATCACCTCAGGCCATCATAATGACACCCATTCCATAAACGAATACTTAAGGTTTTGTGGCATCCGAAACTTAATCTTTTACCTACAAGAACTGTGTGCAGTAAAACATCCACATCATGACATAATGCCTGATAAGTCATGGTAGGGTCTATTAGTATCATATCACATAATCTCATCAATTATCCCCTCATGGGTGGTTACTTTCATTACTCAAGACTCTTAGGAAGGGTAAATCATCCACAGTGACCAATCCCTACATGCTCAAGGGAGGTCAAAAGCATACCGACCCATTCCCCACAGACTCTATGGAGGTTACAAGAATACCAACAAATACTTACAGACCCTAGGGAGGTTACAAGAATACCAACCCATCCCCACTGACTCTAAGAAGGTAATAAGAACATCAAACCATCCCCAAATTTTCTAGGGATTTCATAACAAGTACACTAGGCCTCACCGTATCACACAACTCTTTAGATGATGCGAGGACAGTAGTCTATAAAGATATAGCCCCTTTTTGAACACATCACACCTCTCTTGTTAGGGAATATATTGAGTCGTCTAGGCCTAGCATAGTCTCTTCTCACTAATACCAACCCATTCCTTTTACCCCTCAATGACACCACAACCCATATACTTATCTCAACCCATACCTCAAGGACTATTCCTCACTATCATGCTCTCTCATCACGCTTAATCTTTCTAACCAAGGACTATTCCATACCATACACTCTAAGAAGCTTTTATTCTTAATGCCAAGTCGCGACCAAGCCCACACCCTACACTTCTGTCTCACCTCACATCTTCTAAGACAGATCTCTTTGTCTGTCACTCAGAGGAAACCATTCACTCTCACAACATGTCTAGTCCCAATGTACTCATCCCATTCATAATATTAATCAAGCATCAAACAACCCTCATGAGGGCTTTAATCACTCATCACTAAGAAAAATACTCCCTCTTCTGTAAAATTATACCTAAAAACCCAATCCTAGGACACCTGAATATCTCCTAATTCCCCAAGACCTACCTATGGCATTGTGAGAGATTAAACGATTTCCCCACTCCTTAGTGAAATAATAAATGACTGACCGTAACTCACATAAGAGATAAAGAGTTCTTATATATATCATTGGTGGTTGAAGACCATGTTATCTTTTCTTCCCAAGGTATCCCTAGTACCTAAACATCTACCAATTCTCATGCAACATGAATGATGTTTTACAGTAATACAAAAACACATATATGGATTTTTATTTAAGCGACTTCCTCAATCAAATTTCTTTTTTAAAAAAAATATTTCCTTCAAATATTTTTTTAAATTAAATATATAAGAAAATATAGATCTTTTTATCTCTTTCTTTCCAAATATTATTTTTAAATTATTTCACATCATTAAGATACTATATATTAAATTAAATCTAATTATTTATTTATGATTAATACATATACCAAAAATATAAATACATAATAAATTAAAAAGATATTATATCTCATCATTGGGAAGTATAATGTCATGTAATTTTATAATTACTAAATAGTAAATTCATTTAATAATTTTTTTTCATTAATAATCAATTCTTACTAAAAAAAATCAACAATTTAACATGTTTATTTAATATTTGGAAAATTATAAACTATTTTAAATACTTTTTTTTAATTCTTAAAAACATTTTATTAACTCACTGTTATTATAGATTAAAATACTTATTTTATTACCTTAGAAATTATTAATAAATTTAAATTTTTTAAATTAAATAGTAACTATAATATGAATTAATTTTACTTTTAATAATGTTTTAGTAATAATTTTTTTAATTGAAATTGAATTTATAATTCATTTACCAATACAATATGTAATTAACTCATTATAATAGAAAAATAAACATTTCTATTAATGGATTATCGAAATCTTGTTAAATAACAGTTTTTTTGTAAAACATATTATAAAATCATAACGGTTAATGATATAATTAATATTTATTTAAATATATATTAATTTAATAGTTAAATTAAATATAAAAAAATACCAATATTAATTAATCTAAAAATTTCTCTTAAATTATTACAATTATTATTAACACAATTAAATAATAAAAATAATATAATTACCATTGATAATAATCATAATGGATAATTATCATTTTTTAATCATAACAGAAATAGCCTTATTACATAACTACTATAACAATGGTTGTAAACTGTTTTATTTGAATTTTTATAAACACAACATTTAAAGATTTGTTTATTTTGAATAATTTGATTTTAGATATTTATTGGTATAAATGATAACTCTTGACCAGAGAAACTATAAATAATATTTCAATGTGTTTTTTGAGAAATCGATTATTGAATTTAGTGCTACAAAGGATAGAGAGCTTTGTAAATTCCCCTCCCTCATCTTGGATGGGAGATTCACATATAGAAGACCCTATAACATAAATTCTTGCGAGGAATATGTTTCAGTCAATCTGGAGGTGGGATGAGGGAGATTATGTCATGGAAAGCGAACCAAGAGTTATTATTTTTGAATTTTTTTGGAATATATTACGATACACCTTTTTAACGGGCTTACCATGTATTTAGATAATCATATTACTATTATCAAGTACGTGGATAATAGGTTTTAGATGATGAGATGGAATTCCCTCATTCCCCTTTCCAGATCTATGAGAAATGTATCCAATTTATGGGTAGGATAGATCAAGTTTTTTTTGTGGGAATAGTAATACAATAGGTGACTTTATAGAATGGGATGTTTCATATATGATTTAGTGGGGTCATATAGTGTAATTAATGTCTATAGTGGATATCACCAAACGCATTATATGGGGATCATTCTTGAAACATGAAAACTCCAATATATTTATATCTTTTGAATTTGAAAAATCCCTTCCTTTAGTTTTTTTGCGGCCTCACTGGACATGAGATAAATGATTTGGGAACAAAAATACTTGATTTGGATCTAACACATATAAAATAATATATCCTATGGAATTTCAAAAACAGTTTGGGTAGTCCACCCACATTGAATGCTAAAAGCATGTGGATAGCAAAAAGGATGCCAAATTTAAAGAATGAGTATTAATAGTATCGAAAGAAACTGGGAGTTTGTATTAAACTTTTCAAATAACCATGTGACATTAAGTTCCCTTGTTTAATGGGTATATTCTGCCTAGGATGGTGGATTAAGGATCATAGGATGAGGATACAAATGATTTCAGGGCTTGGAAAAGTTTTTTGGAACACTATTTTCTCCCATAAAAGTATTTCATAATGAATTTATAAAAAAAATTGGACCTGTCCCAAACCACCGACTATTTTACCATGTCCCAAAAACACTCCATTCAATGAAGGATTCCCTATCCTAGGGTACGGTACCACTTATGGTGAGATGTAAGGATTCCACTTTTCATGGTGAGGAGAAACATCCAGAATGTTTTACCTCGAGGTTGGTTATTCCAATCCTCTTTGAATATCATCATGAATTGATCTTGGTCTAACACAGATTTATGAAAACATGGATGTGACGCAACAGAATTGTAAATATTGTTGAGAAAAAAAAATATAAAATATTTATAAATAAAATACATTGTGTTGGTTCTAGGGATGAGGCTCTATCATGTTTATAGAAACACTCAAAAATATTATAGGGTGATGTTTTTAACTACCTGAGAGCGGAAAAGGATGGTTCAAACTAAACCCACCTAGAACCATTAATCTCTTATTCTAAAATAATAATTTTCTTGGAAACTCATGATCAGTTTTTATTCTATGTTAATGGAGCTCCAAATATTTCCATGACATGGTCTTTATATCCATGACAATATAAAAAATAAAGGAAGTGAAATGAATAACACTGAAATATATATTTTTGAACTTATTTTTGATTTTACAATCATCACATGTAGTTGAACATTGAATCATGTGGAGAGATTAATTTGATTCTTCATTGGTCATCTTCTCCCAAAAAAATAACCTTTTTGATTCGTCAACCTCAGGAACCCGATTGGCACTTCATGGGTTTTTATAGTTGGATAGGTGTAGGTGACAAGTGGAGATCCTGAGAGTTGATTAAATCTATAAGAAATAATATTCAATCCTTATAATATTTTTTGGTTATTTCAATGACATCCTCACCACTATGAAAAGAAAGGTGGTGCCAGTCAGATTTTTTCTTCCATGCACCAATTCTGGGACTGCTTCTTTAACTCGGGTTTCTCAGATATGGGATTCTTAGGGAGTCTATTTACTTGGTTTTATGGATATATCCTAACCTCTAGATGATATGTACATGTAAATAGGTTTTGGGAGTCATGATACTAAGCGTTTATGTTTCATAGGTAAGAGGTCTCCAACTACCCTCTAGTTTCATCTAATCATTTTCTTACTTTTCTATAGTCACAGGTGGTGGTCTAGTGCAAAATTCCCCCATGTGGATTTAGATTTGAATTAATATAGAACTATAATAATAAATATAGGGAAGTGTTAAAAACTACATGGTCATCTTATCAAGAGAGTATCATTTATAAGAATAAATTGGAGGCTAAATAGCTGTAATGTTGAAGTCGATAGCACTACAAGAACACAGATCAGAGAATTATCTGGCTTGAGAGAGAAATCAGAAGATATTATAAAGAACCCACTTATTATATTTTTCATCATGAGGTTTTAAATCTTGACAAGGATCTTGATGAGGCCTTTAGAGACAAATCAATCCATTGGTTTATCTTATCAAGGGTGGATTTTATCAAAATGTGTGACCAAAATACCAAATAATTTCATCAAAAGTCCTTATCTAGAATAAAAACTAACATAATTTAAAAATTTTAGGTAGGTTATGGAAGATTCAAATTTATGGGGTTGGGATTCGTGATATGATCGAGTGATTTTATATAGATCTTTTTAGTTTTTAGAGTGGCTCACCCCGGGGGAACTCCTGAGCAATGTTGATCCAAATGTTGTTGGGGTAACGAATTTAGAGCTAGAGTCACAAATTTATGAAGATTAAATTGTCTCATCCATTAATAAAATACATTCAAAAAATGTTATTGGTCTATATGGATACCATGCTTTATTTATATGTGGTTTTGAAATATATTGAGTCCTTACATTATCTTACTGATGAAAGGTTTATGGGTTGGTTCCATTAGTATGGAAAAGGTCAATGAAACACTCATTGTTTTGATCTTGAAAATATCTATCTAGGTAGAAAGTAATGATTTTAAGCCTATCATCTTGTGCTATGTTGTCTAAAAGACTTTATCAAAAGTTCTCTCCACCATTTGGGAAAGATCCTACCCTCTTTTATCTTTTAGAATTAGAGTTCTTTTGTACACAAGATACTTTTTTATAGAACTTCATTAGTTCTCATGAAAACTTATATTTTATAAAAAATCATTGTACTTCTATAAGGGGGACCTTGGAATTAAAATTGGATATGAAAAAATTAAAAACAATCAGAATAGGATTTCTTAGAAGTGGTGATCTGGAAACTAGGATTTAGAAATCAAATGGATGAGAGAAATCATGATTTGTGACAAGGTAGTTTCCTAAAAAATTCTGTTCATTTGTTTTCTCAAAACGAACTTCAAACCAAGGATATGATCGTATCATGTTAACCCCCTTTCCCCTTATTCATTTCTCCTTATTACTGATGTCTTCTATCATCTCTTTTCAAAGGCAGCATTGGATGGACTCAATAATAGGGATAAGGTTTTCAGCCTAGTATCCCCATTACACACTTTTTTCCATTAATGTTTTTTTTCAATATTAACTCCTTTTGAATGATAGGAGATTCTAAAAATCATTGATACATTTAGAAAATCCCCAAGCCAATGTTTCAACTTTAGAAAATGGTAGCCATATTTTAGTTAGGTTGTAAAATATGTGATGAGTGCTACCATCACTAGTTTGCGTGGAATCAAGATTGTGGAAAAATATAAAAACTATTTTTGTCTCCTGATGGTATTGGGAACTCTAAAAGAAATGTCTTCTCCATCGTCCTGGTTAAATTTAAATGTAAATTTCTAGGATGGTCTAAAAACAAACTCTATAGGTTCAAGAATGTGGTTCTTTTTAAATTAGTGACTTGGGAAAATTCTATAATACATATAGTATCTCTTCAATCTCCCATATTTTAATATTCACAAAATCCATTCATACCTTGTTAATTTTTTTGTGATGTGGTGCTAATGAAAAAAATAACATACACTATATCTCATGGGAGAATATTTTGGCATCCAAGGCTTGCAGTGATATGGTCATCAAGGACATGAATGTGTCTAAAAATTCCGTCCTGACCAAGCAACGAATTCATTTGTTATAGGAACTCGATAGGTTGTGCACAAATATTTTCAACGAATATTATTTCCCCCATAATGATTTATTATCCTCTAGTCTAGGTTGTAAAATGATATTTTTAATACAGAATATTTGGGGATCCACATATGTTTTAAAATGTGAGATTTATTGATGAATTTTCATCGGTGAAATGCTTAAAATCTAGAGTGATACATCGGTGAATAATTTTTACATTATAAATCCAACTTCTAATCTATCACCTAGTCTGGATCATGATTCAATGAGGAATCTTCTAGTAGATGACCTTAGTAGATGTTATTTTCATAAGCATGAAATATTGTTTAATGATTACGTAGTATAGGATATTTTTTCCTTTCTAGTGGTTCATGGAGCAAGACAAGATATGCTATGCTGGAAATTCATGATTTCAAGATGCTACTCAGCTCAATAAGGTTTCATGAATATCCTCACACAAGAAGGTGTTATAGGGTTTCAACAATGGAAGAATATATATAATATAAAATCTTCCATTGAATTCCAGACTCTTCTATTGTAAATGTGTAAGGGTATCATCCCCACCTATTCTCACTATCATGATCAACATGTTTTTGAGAAAATCACATGCCCTCTTTATGGGACCACTGTGGAATATGAGTTTCATGAGTTATTCTATTTCCCTTGAGATAATTGGTTATGGTCATCGTGTGTTGTGTAGGATCATGGTCAATATAGAATCCTCTTAGATGTGATCATTGGTGGGGTGTAGTGGATCATATTTCTTCAAGTGTAATCTATCATGGTGTTTTTCATATGTGCTTGGATTATCTAGTTCTTCTGTAATGCTATTTTCTTTCACGGAATTTTAAAATATGATATATTATGGATAACTATGATGGAAAATTTGATTTATCAATGGAACAATGAAGGGGGGTCATCATCTTGCACTATCTCAACCCCTCACCCCATCTTGGTGGCTACCTCCCCCTCTGGGAGTCCTTATAATTATCACTAACCTAGCTCTTCCTAGATATGGTAATGTTGGTCATGCGGGTGTTATCCATGATCATGCCGGATCTTTAATTATGGTTTGAAATTCTATGTTTTCATCATGATGGACTCCCTATGTGGCCTAATCTATGGCTATTTAGTATGGTGTATATTTCTCCACTTCTCAAGTCTGAAGAATATTTTGGTCAAATCTGACTGTCATGTTATTATCAATGCATTTAAGGATGGTGAATCTATCTATGATACATTTAGGTAAATTATTTATAACATCAGGTATTTGAAACCTTTGTTATCTTCTTAATGTTTATCCATATTTGGGAGAGAGGGAAATCATGTGTCACATTTCACAGCTGCTTTTAAAAGAATTCTGAGGACATTGTAATTTTTCTTCTACTGATATTAAAGATGAGGATGGTATATTGGAAAAAATAAAGAATATAAATAATAGTATATTTATGAAGATATGGTTAGGGTAAAAATATTATTTAATTTAAAAACATACCGTAAATAATTTGTTAAACATTATATGACTCATTTCCATGTAATAATATTTTTATTTTTTTATCTCATGTATTACATAAACTGGTGCAATGGTAGATAATATTTTACTAGATTACAAATTAATATTTCTTTTCTAGAAAAATTCATGGCCCCTAACCCTCCATGAAATTTATCAAATACCAGAATAAATATTTATCCATTCAATAAAAAAATATTTTGTATCCAATAAATGAAATAATTACCTTGTGAATAAATATTTATTTTATTTTTACAATGAATAAAGAAATAATAATTTTATTTATTATAATAAGTATATTCAAATATACTTTTACTTAGATCAATCGAATCACATAGTATATTACCCACTATGGTTCTTACTCATTGACATTAGGTGATCTTGCCTAAATTCTAAGATTTCAATCTAGGAACAAGTCAATACATACAAGAAAAATAAGTTAATGTCATAATGATGAATAGCACACACAATAACATTCATTGTAATATAATCTCTTATCATGATATCTCATTAAAGAGGTTACCTCTGTCGCCAACTATTTTCTTGCTACATATTTATTTGAGTATTTTAATGAAAATCAATGTTAACCCATGACCATGGAATTTATCAAACTTGTCATAAAAAAATTTATTTTTATAAATATATCATTATCTTGAAATATATTTTATAAACGTATTTATAATAAATAACTAGAAATACATTATAAAAAAGTTAAATCAAAATAGAAAATTATATGTAAATATTTATGAAATTTATAAGTACATATAAAATATATAGACATATTTTTAAAATATTTTTTAAAAAATTATATAAAATTATATAATTATATCGATATATATTTAAATAAATCTATATTATCTAGGTTCCCTTAACCATACCAATCTTGATAAACTCATCAGGTACTTCCTGGATGGTGAGTAGTGGCTACTAGTTTATGAGTTCATGCCCTATGGTAGCCTGGATGACTATCTGTTTCAAAGTAATCCCTCATCCTATAATATTCATACAGATTCAGGGATGTTATGGATAATAGTGGTGCTTGGGAAAACCAAGGGGCTTTAATTTATCCATAATGACTGCATGAATTTCATTTATTGATACTTCAAGTCATTAAACATGTTGTTGGTTTTAGTATGGGGATTTTGGAACCTTAAACTCCTATATTTGACTTATTTTTTCTGATGTGAAAACCATGTTCATTGATCTTTATTTCCAAAATCACAACATAATGATTTATGATTATGGGTTGGATAAGGATGGAATGATTTGTGAAAAAGGACATGTATACATGTGTATTTCTATCACCTATGGCTTCAACACACTTAAATATTTAGCCTATGATAAAACATATTCACATTCACTTGTCAATTCATATTTATCTTCCAGTTTCCCACTGGGTTTTTTCATAGAGGTTTGACAATGAATAATGACTTGTACTGAATGGAGGGTCAGTACACAAGGGATAGTTATTTCAAGGTGGAAACCCTCAAACTGCATTTTGTGTCCCTAGATCTTAACTATATGTTGAAAAATGGGGAGGTCATGGGGGAATTGAAAGATATCCTACTATCCAGCAGTGACTGTGACCTCCCAGGAGGTGCCTCAGTGATCTACCATCAAAAGAAGATTCTTCTATGTCTCCCTAAGGTAAGTAATCTGAGTTCAATAGAATCAATACTTTTTTATTGTCAAAAATGTGGTTTTTCATAAGATGAGAAGTGTTCCCCCATTCCAAAAAAGCTAATTCTATAGCTCCTCAAGGTATGAAATTTGTGGAAAGTATAATAAAAACTCTTAATGTTGTCAAGAACATGGATATGTGAAAGATAAGAGGTGGTCCTCATTCCAATCAAGATCCTTCCATTTCTCCTTGAGTTATGAACATGTGCCACTGCACTTTTTTGTAATCTAGAATCCTAAGATCACCAAGAATAAGTCACACCACCTAGTGAAGAAACAAAATCATGAGTTGTGAGCGGTGAGTTTAGATTTATTCAAATAAAATGGTAAACAAACTAATTTTTATATTTTTCATTACCTTAGGAAATTCCATAGATGATGAGACCCTAGTTTCTCCCCCATGCATCAGTTGGATGTTTACGGATGCTTGAAAAATTATTTAATGGAAAAAATCAACATGGACTCCTCTATGAAAGTGTTATTCCATTCGATTAAATCATGTTGATAATCAATATCGAATGACAAAATATTTACTGGCTAAATTTGGAGTAATATATGATGATGTATAAGGGTTGAGTTTTACAGGCATGATGGTTCAACATACCCAAAAACATAATATATATAGAGTCACTACATATCAAATTCTACATACCTGATTGGTGATTTATTTGATTATAGAGACTAACTAAAATAACCAAAGCTATCTGAATTCCCACATATGTGAATGCTCATTCTACTTAGAACTGGAATTGGAAATCTCATAGTGTCTTGAGAATTTATAAAATTGGTAAATTGAGTTACCTATTTGGCCTCTCATTTTCAAAGTCAATTCCCTCCCATTACATTGGTTTAACTGAATCAGGGAATTAACGATCCTTATTGATCATCATCCATGTGGTGGCCATCTATTGACGAGACCATATTTTCTTAATGGTATGGAATTATGATTGGTTGTTTTCTATCACTGTAGGAGTTCAACTATTCTTAGAGGGACATCACCTAGAGCTAGTAATGAGGACCTCAAGACACCACTTGGAATTCACCACCTATAAGGATTTGTTTTTTATTTTTTCTATTTCTATTCTTATATTATGAAGATATATTCTCCTTTGATTTGGGGGACTTCTTATATTAATTATAAACTCTATTATTCTTGGTGTATATTTCATCAATATCTATTGGAGTTATTCCCAATGGTTTTCATTATTTCTTTTTTAATTACTTTACTAATGGAATATTATGTGAATTATGGTTGAGGTGAGGAGAATTCCCCCACCCCTATGATGAATTCATGTATTAAATAAAAAAATTATTCTTATTTTAATTATTTGGATGTGTTTAGATGTGTTTCTTTCAAGATATTCTTATTTTTCTTTAAATTTAAATATTTCATGCTTTTTACTAGTGTCAAACATAAGCCTATTGGGAACTCCTTAACTACTTACGATAGTTAATATTGAAATGACCCAAGAATTATTAGTGCAATCAAATAACTATGATTGGTGAGCATAGAGAATTTATTTTTTATTGTATTTTTCTATTCCAAACCATAATTCCTAGTAAAGGATAATCAAAGATATTTTCTTTTATTAGAGAATTACAGGGATGTGAAATTGAATAATGATTCATAGGGTAGAGAGGTGAGTAATCAAAGGTTGGATAACGATGATTTTAAAATTAAATTTTAAAAAAATCTACCACATCCAATGTTTCCTAATTTTGAACCCATTTAATATTATTTTAAAACATCCACAACAATTTCTACCACATAGACTACCACAAAAAAACTTTACTACATTTTTCTTGGGATTAAAAATAATTTTGATGAAGTCCCAATGACATGAATGCATCAAAACTTAAACCTTTACTATGAAAGATTAGTGCATTTATGATAGTTTTTTTAAAAAAATGTTTTCAAATGACTTCATTCAGTTCTTATAACCATCCAATTTTTGATCTTGAGGTTAAGAGAACCATTCTTTCTAAACTTCAAACTCTAACAATCACTAAACAATAGGAAATAGAGTTTTTCATAATTAAATTGGCTAATTATCAATCCTTTTCTTATTCCTCTGCAATAGTTTAACTTGGAAGTGAAAAAAATTGAAGATAATATTACTCACGTGAGTGGAACATTGAGGGAAAAGAATGCAACAAATTTCAACATCGATAACCGACAATTATAATTGAAAGACCAAAAATAAAATGAACTCAAAACTAGAATTATTGTTATTCTACATTAATTTAATAGATTGTTAGGTGAGGAATACAATTGAAATTTGAGAGTGTTTAATGGGGTATGTAATGGATTCAGAAACAAGAGGATTCACTATAAATACAATGGGAGAAAAATCCATGTATCCACAAGCAATGCCAACACCATTGATGGCATAGCTCATAAATATTTGGTCATTGATAAATCTTCTTCTATTTCATCAGTGCCATCGTATTTATCTTTCAGTTTCTCAGCGTGTTTCATCACACAAGGCTTAAGATGATGAATGAAGTGTACCAGATGGAGGTTATTACTCAAGGGATAGTGTCTTCATAGTGGAAACCCTCACACTACATTGTATGTACCAAGACACCAAGTCCAGGTTGAGCATGGGGAGGTCATGAGGGAACTAGAAGAGCTCCTACTTTCTATTAGAGGCCCATGACCTCATAGAAGGGGTGTCAATGATCTACAATATGAACAAGATGCTTCAATGGCTCCTTGAGTTATGGACATCGAGTTTTATAGAATCAAAACTCATCATATTGTCATGAATTTGGTTGTGCATAAGGTAAGAAGTGATCGCCATTGAAAAAAGAGACTTCCAAAGCTCCTCATGGTACAAACTCCAAGCCAATAATTGTCACAACTATTCTTGTTTTCAAGAACATGATTGTGTAGGAGATGATTCATGACCCATATTTCAATAACGATTCTTCCATGGAACATTGATTTAAGGACTCAGAGTTCGGTAGAATAAAAAATCATCTTGTTTTTGAGAATGTGGTTGTGTAGAAGATGATTGGTGATCCTCATCCTAAACAATATTCTTCCATGAATCCTTGATCTAAGGACTCTTATTTTAGTAGAATAAAAAATTTTATGTTTTAGATATTTATGTTATGCATAAAAAGATAATTTTATATGGTATCAATAATATCTATTAGGTTTTTGTGTGGCTATGGATGGGTATAATTGGTATAACTAAATTGGATGATGGGTAGTATTTGGATTCTTCAAAACTCAAGTATCATTTTCTCAGTAAAGGGAGGAGAGGAAAAGAATAATTCATTGAAAATAGCTTTATTGTTCAATTTCTACCCAAGAGTGGGTATGAGAGAATTATCTCTAAAATCCAAGAGGGGGATGGGAGGAAAGATGCAAACTCAGAAAAAAAATTTAATATATGAGAAGGAAGAGATGAAAGAAAATTTTAATGAAGGCATGGGACTTTCTCTGATCCAGTAATTCTTTTGGGTATTCTATTTGAGTTAAATGGTTCAACACTTTATCAAATAGTTGGTATAAAATTCCTTTACAAAATGTTTTGTGTTATCAATAAGAAAGATAGAGCAATATACTGGAAGCCATTTTGGGAATGAAATTGCCATCAAACTTTTAGAAGTATAGAAAAAAGGGGTTTTCAGCATGAGTAGGAACTATACAGAAGGGAATCCTTAAATAAAACAGAGAGAAAATGCTTCATCATGAGAGGGAAATGGTATCTCCTCTAGTTTTTTCCATCCAATATATTTTAATAACGAACCAAGTGTAATTTTTTGCTGACAAACCAACTAGTCAATCCATTTATAGGTATTTGTTAACACCTTGTTCTTGGGGTCCCTTTTTGTGCATAATATGATGGAAACTTTTGTGAATAGAAATGCTGATTAAAATATAATGAAACTGGAAAAAAATACTAGATGTTGGTAGCCCATTTCCTTTATTATCAACGTTAGTTAATCAATATCTAATTATTTTATCTTAATCTCATAATTTCATTTTATTCTGGTATTATGGAAGGGGATGAACAATAAACTAAAAAACAAATTATTGAGATCGAAACAAAACTAGATGATAAACAAGCATTGGATCTTTAAATTGAATGCATGAACTTGAAAACCCCCTCTCTTGCATTCAATTTCACGATTCAATGATTCTTTAACATCTAGTTTGTTTTGGGAACAATAATTTGTTTCGTTTATTTATTTTTCATTCCCTTCAAACATACATAGATAAAAAATAAATGATGACATACTTATAAGATAATTAGATAAAGACATCCTAAAGTTGATACATAAAGGATATGGGTAACCAACCTCATGTATTTTTTCCAGTTGCATTACATTTTATCTTTATTTTCTCTTCTCCAAATTAGACATCATATTTTTAATAAAAAGGAATGAAAAAAACAATGATTAAATAAAAAAACTAAAAAATAGATTTACCAATAAGCCTTTGATCATACAAGCACATTTCATTCATTGGCAAAAAGCATTTGAAGGAAAAAAGTAGAGGAGATACCATTTCCCTCTCATGATGAAGTGGTTCTCTATGTTTTATTTATCGATTCCCTTCTACGTAGTTCTCACTGACGTTGAGAAATCCCTTTTTTCTATGATTATAAATGTTTAATGGCCATTTCATTCCCAAACTGGCCTCTAGTATACTACACAGTCTTTCTCATATCCAATACAAGACATTCAGTAAATGAATTGTATACCAATTATTTGATATAGTGTTGACCCCGTTAACACAAAAAACAATACACATTAGAATTAACATACTGAAAAAATTTTCACGACTTCATTAAAATTGTGGTGTATCCTATGCTTCCGTTCAATTAAATTGTATACTGATTTTCCATCTTTCTTCTCAGCCTTTGTCAGAATTTTAAAGTTACTTCTCAGATACCTGCTCATGGGTAGATGTTGACCATCAAGATATTCTCATTGAAGTATGCTTTTCGTCCCCTCCTTTTTCTGGTAAGATGATCCTTAGGTTTGGAAGCACCCAAATACTACCCACCATCAAATTTAGTGCTACCAATTATACCCATCCACATCCAAACAAACACCTCATCCATGTTATTGATAGTAGATAAAATTCTCATCTTATGCACAACCACATTTTTCAGAACAGGAAGGGCTTTGATTCTACTATATTAGGAGTCCATACATTTAAATGACATGTAAGAAGATTTTTTGGGAAGAGGATCACCAATCATATTCTCTACAACCACATTCTCCACAATGGGATGATTTTTTATTCTACTAGACTAAAAACCCTTACCTCGCAGAGCTATGGTAGAAGATTCTACACAACCACATTATTGACAGTAGGAAGAGTTTTGATTCTACTTGACTCGGATTTCGTACCTTGAAGAGCCATTAAATCATCTTGTCTTGAATATGGGATCACCACTCATCTTATAAACAACCACATTCTCGAGGATCCACAGAAGAAGTTTGTTGGGATTGAGGATCATGGGAACCCCTTCCATGAGGTTAGGAGGTCACTACTAGACAACAGGAGCTCTTCCAGTTCCCCATGACCTCCCCCAGGCTCGGACAGGACATGGAATCTTGGGACACACAGAGCAGTGTCGGGTTTTCCACCTCAAAGGCATTGTCCCTTTGAGTATTGACTTGGAATCTTGTACACTTCGTTCTTTATTGTCAGACGCCCTACATGAATAAAACTAGTTGAATACTAGAATATAAATACGATAAAATGGATGAACAAAAAATTTGTTTTATAGGAATCCATAAATTTAGGAGCTTCATAGCACCATAGGTGCCAGGAATGCTCATGGATACATCGGTTTTGTCGCCCATCATGTCGTCCTGGGCCAACCCAAAATTAGAAAGCATCAGGTTGTGATTCTGACAAAAAAATTTCAACGGACATAGATTGAGGATCCGAATAAATAGGTAGAAGTTTAATGGAGGCTCATTTCACCTACCAAGCGCCATCTTTTTTGAGAAACGCAATCGCCTTGGCCACCCAATGGACCACCAATAGCTGGACTTTCCAACCCTTGTTAATGATGCCGACAGAACCAACATGAAAACAGAAACAATGCATGATGGTATGCCATGTTTCATGGATTTAAAACAAGAAAAACAAGACTAAAATGGAGGGAGATATAATAGGGTCAAATCTTGTTTAAAAAATTATCAAAAATCGGGATCCCCTGAAATCATTAAATCATTCAAAATATCCAAATTTTTTGGAATGAATAGCCCAAATAAAATATGTAAAAACAATAATTTTTTTAAAAAATTATTTATTTAAATTGTTTTAAAAAATCCAAAATCCATATTATTTTACAATATTCTAATTATTCTAACATTCTCAACTTGTTTATATAATTTAACAATTCAATTTATATTATTTTATGTTAAATTACTTGAATAAAATATTAAAATCATTTAAATATTTAATTAAAGTTATTTATTTATTTTTTCCTAAATATTAATGTAATTTAATTTTTTTCATTCAAAGTATTCATTTAAAAATAAATTGAATAAAAATGTAAATTAAAAAAGTTGAATATTGAAAATAAATAATTTAGTAATAAAATTAAAATACCTTAAAATTTTAAAATAGATCAGTTGATTAAAAAATTCATGTTTTATATTTTAAAATACCATTAAAATTTTAACTGAATATTTTTTAATTTTAAAATAAATAAGTTGAGTATTTAAAATTTAATTTACATTGATATTTAATTTTTAAAGAATAAAATAATGATGTTGTATTTTAATAATAAAATTTTCATGTTATAGGTTTTTAATATACTTCCTTCTATATTTTTGGTATCATGTTATAGAGATATCATGTTGCTCTAGTTCCTCAGTTACATTTCTTTCTTGTTTAATATATTTTAATCTTTGGGGGGGGGGGTTAAATATACTAGAAAATATAAATTTAATTTTATTTTTTTAAGTATAATTGCCAAATTATTTAATTTTTTTACGATTTGCTGTATTAAATTATATTTTGTTATTAATTAAGAATTGATTCATATATTTGAAATCATTATGCACATTAAATAAAAATGATATAATCTCTCTATCATTGGAAATTATCCTCTCAAATCATTTCACAATTACTAATGAGTCCATTTATTTAAGAATTTTGTTTGTTTCAATAAAAAATTTGTAAAAAAACAATTTTATATATTTTGTCACATTTAAATTTTTATTAAAAATTATTCTATTTTTTAAAAAAATTTACTTGAAAAAAATAAACTCCTTTTATCAACTAAAATTCATTATATATACCAATACTAATTTCACTACATTTAAAAACATTTTATAATTTTAAAATATTAATACTAATTTTTAAATCTAAAATGACTGATTTTTTTATTAATCAATTCAGAATATTTAATTAAATTAGATATTAATTGACAATTCATTTTAGAATTTTATGTGTTTGATTGGATGTAGTATCATTGCAAGACCAAGAAGAAGATAGTGGGGGCCTCTAGGATCATCAGCACACTAATTGTATGGTTAATGGGGGATGCTCACAAAATGTTCAAGGAAATGCCTTGATAAGTAGAACCATGCCCAACCTCATGAGCTTGTCTTGGATTTACCGTAGTGCGTTACTGATCCATGTACAGACCAGCTTCACCATTGTGCCTCCCAATAGACTGGGGGAAGCATCTTTTAATCATGGATTGCAACATCCCCAAGTCTTTGAGACGTCACAATTCCACCACAGTGACATCACCCCCACACACATCACACACAACATTGCATATCCTTGATCCAAACTCCATAATGATACCCAATTTAATCCAAACGTACCGAATTAAATCTCAAAAAATAAAATTAGGCCCAAAATTGAGGACCTGTTTCAATAAGCCTAGAACCCATTATTGTTAAAATCAATCCCACCTAGGATGTGAGATATAAATTACTGTGGTAAAGGCTTCACCAATATTTTTCCTTATATGTAACGCTAAAAGAAGAGTGTTAGTAGCTATGTAAAGGTACATCTCTATCTGCATCAAGGTAAAACAAAAAAATATGAAGCTGTGTAAATGTAACATGTGACTTAAATTGGTAATGTAAAATTAATGTGAGAATTATATTGGCAATGTAAAGGTGGATTTATAAATGAATTACCTACATGATGGTAGTAAGGTAACTGAGAAGCTACATGAAGGTACCTGAGGATTTCTATCACTACATAAAGGCCATCTATGATTTACAAAACCTATGTAAGAGTAATGAGTGTGTTGTGAAGGCAATGTATAGGTATCCTGCACTGAGTCATGCCTCATAAAGGTGATGAGGTGATGCGTAGGGGTACATTGAGTTTTCAAATACATACATATGTAGTTCAATGCACTTTGTTAATGACGTAAGGAAAATTATTGACTTGTGTAAACAAGAGTTAAGCTGCTATGGTTGATTGGATTTGAACGTGCCATCAATCTAGAAATTTTTATCTGTTTGATCACCCAAAATCGATCTGGAGTTATTCATATGGACATTTATTGAGGTGTTCATGTGGCAGATCCAGGTTAAGACATGCAGTCAATCCATTAATTCGACTGATCTTCTGGGATATTAACTGAGTTCAATAATTTTTATATACAGATGAAATAAAATTTGACTATGTAAAGTATGATGCTCTCTAATGAAAAGTAAATATCTTAATTATTATCATGATGTATCCAAGTTGTTGATTATGGGAGGAATCCATTGTAAAATTTATATTTATTCATGTTAAATTCATGTGATTGTCGTGGAAATAGAAAAATAAATATGTCACCATGCCATAGTGATTTTTCTATGGCCATTTTTTTAACCAGTTTGGAAATTTGGTCCACCTATAAGAAGCAGTGAGCTGAGAAACATAATAGTTTATCACATGGTATTTCATGGATTCATGTAGAGGTGGGTATATTTTAAATATATTTATATGTAGCATGAGTTAAGGAGGTTATGGAGACATGAATATTCAAATATTGTTTCATAATAAATTATTGAGTCATCCGGAAATTCAATAAATGTTTTAAATGAAATAATAGATGATCCACCAGGAGATTTGATCATTCAAGAAGAAAGAGTTCCTACTATGTTTTCATTTAATATTAAATGTGAAATAATATTATAGAATATATGATAATGATATTCATTATATTTTTGTGAATATTTATTTTTGTAGGTATCGAAGAAAATGTTGAGAATATTGAGAACTAACGTTCATTGTGTGAGATATTTGAGAGATCCTGATACATATATCAATGGAAGATAGGGAGTTGAAACTAGGATCCATTTTTTTATTTTTCACACATGTATTTGGGAAAATCTAGAAGTACTATGTCACTCATGATCTAGTAGGATTTTTGAGACCCACGTGACTATTGAGATCACCTTTTGAAGATCTTGAAGAATTAGCACATGTGAAAGCATGTTGATCCAATCTACTCGTGAAGGGAAATCTATTTCATAAGTGTCGCATAAGAATCCATTTTCATAAATAGATATCTCAATGAATGGATTAATGATAAAGAATAATCTTGGGACTATGGTGACTAACTAGTGTTTGAGGCTAGTGATTGGAGTGTCAAACCAATCACCAGAGAATTTTGATTAGGGTGTCTAAAATTTTTAAGGAGATTTATAAATGGGGTGTCTAACTACTTCAATCAAACCCGAATTGAAAAGAGTACAGTTTTATTAATAACATTTGAAATAAAATTTTTCACACTCTCTTATTATAAATGCATACAAGCTTAGACTATGAGATATTATTGGTAGGACATATAACATTAATAGGTTCATAAGGTTGAATTTATAAGATGAATAATTCATAAAATTTGAACAATTATTCATCCCCTATCAATGGCCATCCATCCTATGGATCATCAAATAACCCAAAAAAACACAATATTATTTACAATTAAAATTAGGAAAATGAATATTGTTGGTTCATGGGTTGCAGTGGGCGATACAAGAAAAGGTGTATGGAAAAGATGTTTTTGAGGCACCATGGAAATTACCATCAAAGAGGATGAATGATTACATAATAAATTGGAAAGAGGGGGTTGATTCAGTCAACATGAAACCTTAAAAACGTTCTTATTTCATGAATAATGTGATTGGAAAATAGTTTCGAAAGATTTTGGTACAAGATTTTTTCATACATAAGATCATCCCATACTATATCCTAATAATTTTAGTAATGAATACAGATGGTTAGTGTAGAATTTTCATTGATGACCCATAGAGAAATAGTTTGGTGGTGATGGAAATGAACCAAATTCAACTAATAAAAGAGCTGATGGACGAGTTTCATAGTGCGGAATACTTCACAGTGGTGGGTTTGAAATCTGGTTTTCACCAGGTACGGATACAAGAGGTATATCTTCAGAGGACTATGTTCTACACCCATAAGGGGAATTCAGAATACCATTTTATTCACTTTAGATTGATGAATGCACCGACAACTTTCCAGGATTATATGAATGGGGTATTTTGGGGCTTTTTAAGGAAGAGTTTTTTATTATTCATCGATGATATATTAGTATACATAAAGGGATTGATTGAAGACCTAGTAAAGGAATATAAAGTTCTAAAAATTGCAACGGACCATTTCCTATATGAAAAAGAGAATAAGTGTTCTTTCATAATGAGTTATGAGGATTATTTTTGGCGTATAATTTCTTTCTAAGTGGTTATGATAGATCCCCAAAAAGGTGGTAGTTAAATTATGGAATGGGATAAGTAATGTAAATCATGTTAGGGGTTTTTAGGGATAATTGGATACTATTAAAAATTTATCAATGATTGTAGAAAGATTTCAAGACACCTCGCAGACTTGAATAAGAAGACAGATGATAAATAGACAACTAAAACTCATTAATCGTTTGATACACTTATGAAATACATGACTACTACCCAACATTTATGCTTTGTGAATTTTTACAAGGGATTTTCAGGAAATATTAATGTCTCTAGTTAAGGAGTTGGAGCTATATTAACATAGTAATGGAGGTCTATTTCATATTTTTGTAAGGAATTATCTGAAAATAAATGGAAAAAATTGATATACAAAATGGATCATTTGGATTTAGTGCTAGAAATCCAGAATCAAAAACAATATTTAATGGGAATCAATATTAAGGTATACATGTATAATTGGACCATTAATTGAATATTCTTATTCAAAGAGTATATTCAGTTGAACTTCCTTACTGGTAGTATTTGTTATAGGGATATGATTTTATTATGATTTACAAGCATGGGAAATTGAAAAGTTTCATGGATGCTCTATTAAGGGTGACATGGGGAGGAGATTTTAAGTACTTTGATATTATAAAACCTGGTTGGGAGGAGATTGAGGTTTTGAGAGATGATTTAATTCATGATGTTAGTTTGAAGTAAATTATAGATATTTTACCACATGGTTATGCCATAGATTTGGGATTTTATTTTTGAAATAGATTGTGGTTCCATAAAACCAATTTTTCTTTTCAAAAGGATATAATTTAATTCTAATGTTATGGAAATATTATCATTCTTCTTCAGCAACATGGAACTTGGGGCACTTGAAAACATATAATCACTGTGCTGGTGGGGTTTACTGGACTAGAATTAATTTTTCATTGATTCATACTTAACACGAGTTCAACTTTTTCCTAATTGAAAAAGTTATTTTGTTGAACTTTATACATCATCAGTACTAACATCACTCCATTAATTCTATACACCATTTCCTTGGTATCCTTTCCCATGAATAAATAATGTTTGCACAGTAAATAGTTGGGTTGATATGGTTTCACCAAATTTGTGTCTCACAACTATGAAAAAAAAATATAATCTAACATATAATCATTCATTGAAGAAATATATTTTCATTTAGATTAAATTCAATAAAAAAACATTTATAAATTGTTAATAGATTCACATAGGTTTGAATATAGAAACAGGAAAATGAAAAATGGATTGAAAACCAATGACATATCCAATAAAAGTAAAAGTATGAGTGACATTCCCATATGAAATCATGATAGGAACAATTGAAAATATAGTCCATCGACCCATTTGTTTTTAACTTCAGGAGATGTTATGGGCTTCATTGATCTGGTGGTCCTTATGAAAAAACCAACAAAACACTAATATTGGTACTTGTTTACATATTTTATTAGAAGTTTAATAAAAAAAGAAAAGGATAATATGGATCCATGATGAATATGGTGAATGAATAAATAAATAACACAAATATATAACATACTTTATTCCACTATGTACCTACATGAAATGAATGAAAACCACCAAAATATTGTTATTACTATCGATAGAACCAGATTAAAAGACTCACCATAAGTAAAGCTCCAAAAAAACTATTTAGGATTATTAATATCTAGACTGTATGGAAGTTATGTAATGTAACATATGGATCATGAAATTTGACTTCTTGGATGGACTCATGATATGCACATTAATAGAAGGAAAATAAATTAAAGACATGGGATGATATATAAAAAAGAAAGTGGAATAAACTCTTTATAATTCTAGGTTCTAATACCAAAACCTAAAAGAAACTGAAATGTTATTCATGATGTTGATTTATTCCTTCACACAAGGACATATCATAATGAAGTAAAATAATCTTCACAAATCTCTATCAAATCACTAGACTAGGTTAGCAGTGATAATGACAATCTACTTTTGTAGACTATGGGAATCTTGGACATGATCTCCATCAGGATACACTTGTTCTATCATAGATAGAAATTAAAAATTTCCTAGAAATCTCCACACTTGAACCACAGAAGAAACACATTGAATGATCGAGGAGGATGCCAAGGTGAAATAATGATGGCGAGAGAAGAAATAGAGATCCATGTGGTGAAAGAAGGATAAAGACCACATGGATTACCAATATAAAAGAGATAGTTTGATGAGATTTCCATGAATCAGCAGGTGATTCACCACCACAATATAACAGAAATCAGCTTATCATTACGTTTTCCACGGTTACCAGTATATGAATCAGGTTATCCCTAATCGAGCTAGATAGTACCCTTACATGGGATTGGTTTCCCTTATGGAAGTATCCTTATATGTTTTAGGTTAGACTTATGTGATCCAAGGTAGTACCCTTATGCAATCTAGGGTGTTCCAATATACAAGATAGAGAGTACCCTTAAGCATGTCTTGAGTATTCTTACACAATCTAGGGAGTACCCATATATGAGTAGGAATTACCCTTATGCATCTATATCTTACCATTAATAAAAAGAAGAGCCAATCATTTCCCCTCATTCAATAGGAATGTAAACATTACACACGTTATTTTTATGTGGGATCCATCTATGGGGTAATGAAAATTCATGAAATCAAAATTGAAAAATAAAAAATTTCAAAAAAATTAATTTCATGGGAAATTCATGTAACATATGTAAAAAAAAATTTCACAAAGGATAAAATACACTTAAATAATTAAATCCAAATAATAATTCATACTAAGAATTGGGAATATTATATTTGATAAAAAAATAAATACATGCATGTCAAATTTCCATATTTTTCACATAGGTTGTTATTTTTTTAAAGAGGATGGTGTTCTCACCACCTAGGTCATTGAAATGGTACTAAAATACTAAGTTATAAACATTGAATAAACATGGATAATTTAATATCCCATGTCAATCTATCAGTAATATTCTCCGAAGTATGTATCTTAGTGAAGCATACCATCCTACTTTCAATGACAACCTTAGTAAAATGAAATAAAAATTCTATTTTCTTTGGTATTCCATGGAAAACTGATTTTTTACAAATATGGAATATAGAATGACTATCACAAAGGACTTATATATTATCATAAGATACATAAAATTCATTAATAAAAACATTAACCAAATTTCTTTATTAATTGAAATTGTTATTTCTATGTTTTTGACCATGGTTATGGAAAGGGAAACAATGGATTTCATATTACATTTCAATGAAATAGGCCCAATACTAGATAATAATACACAAAAAATGATATATTTTTTGGTACATATATTTTTATCTTAACTAGAATCAACAAAGATGATGAAATCATCACTATAGGAATCATTTTTACCAAAATAAATGAAAAAATCAGAATACATGGACACATAAATGAGTAATTATTTTAATGAATACCAATGATGCTTTTCATTAATTCCCAAAAAAATTCATAAGGAACAAAGACAAAAGGCAATATCCAGATATGAGCATATAATAGAATACAAAAGGCCACCTACAATGTTTACGTAATGGATTTTAATCATAAAATCATTATCGGAATCACTGCTAGGGGATCGGGACAAGGGAAACATGAAGTTATGACCTAAAGTCCCAATAACAGGTTTCAAATATTCTATAATTACCCTTCTAACACCTAATGTTCATTAGAATATTGTGAATGTTATAATAGACTAAATTTTCTATCCCAATTGATTATCATACCATGGATTTACTTTTCATCCTCTAAATATTTCATTTCCAAATCATTATGCAGTTGTTTTTTCATAGGATTTATTAACATGGTGTATTTGTAAATTATTATCATTTCATCAACATAGAAGATTAAATAAATAGAAACAATATTTAATGATTTAAAATAAACATACACATCATATTTACTTCAATAAAAGTCATATTTAGCACAAAATCAACATATTCATTATACCATTGTTTAGATGATTTCTTAAGGCAATAAATATATTTTCCTAAAAGTTATAATTTATTAATTTTAAAAAAAATTAAAATCCATCATGTGGCCTCATATAAATCTTTTCATCTTACATACCATGCTACAAGGTAGATTAAAAGTCCAATTATTCAACATGAACATAATTTTGAGAAGAAAAATATAACAATAATCTAATGAATTATATCTTTAAAAAAGGTGAAAAATCTCATTTTAATCGATTCCGTAATGTTATATGAATTCATGTAAAATGCCTATATCATTATACTTATTATTCTCTTTACGAGTTTTGTCATATTTAATCTTAAAATTGAATTAAAATCTATAATTTTATCTTTTTTAGGTTTGTTAACAATTATCGAGGATTTATTTTTATGAAGAGAATCCAGATCATCTCTCATAATAGAAATACACTACCATGATTCATCAAACATAAGATATTCTTTGAAACTGTATGGTTCATCACTAACATGAAAAAACCTATATTAAATTCAAAGGGATAAACATCATCCTTGGGAGACCAAATTAGAGGCCTATTGATTATTATGGTCTATTAAGATTCAACTGGTAGACTTTCATGTCATCATATATCTTAACCTCAAACTCACGTTCAAATTCACTAACTGGTTCTTCTTCAATGTGATATAGTAGGGGTGGTTAAGAGGATACAACCTCAGGTTCAAGTATCATTTATTCCTCTAATATAATGTCAATACATACAAGTTTAGAAGGATCAGACAAGACATGATTAGAAGCTGTTTATTTGAAAAAAGAATCCTCATAGTAAACAACAGAAAATCGGATTATACATTTCCGAAAAGCATGATTATCTACCTAATAAATTTACACTGTGACACAATGTTGGAATCCCACAAGGACACACATCATATTCCTAGGTTTAATATTATCATTCCTACTATGATCATAGGTATTATAATAAAAAAATCTATGATAACTTAATCTAGGCATTAACCAGTCCAAATTACTTTAGGGGTTTTGAATCTAATTGAACTAGAGGGGAATATCATGATCATATAAATAGTAGTAGCATCAAGTTCTTTCAATAAGGACATAAAAACTAGAATATGAGATCATGATTGTCACTTCTTCTAAAACTATCCTATGGATCCTCTATTTTAGGCCATTCTATTGTGCGGTATCCATAAATTTTTGTGTATAATAATATCTTCAGAACTACAATAGAATATGTAGCCATTAGACAAATATTCTAGACCATTATCGGTTATAATGGTTTAATTTTTTTCTGGTTTCACTTTCGACACTATACATCTATGTTTTTAATGTGTTAAAGGTTTCTAATTTGTGCTGGAGTTTGTCAATCCACACATTCCAGGAATATTCATCCATAAAGGGAACCTAGTAGTGGCCCCGAATATGGGAAGTAGTTCTAGAGGGATGCCAAAAATTAATGTGTGCATATTCTTAAGGGGTCTTAGATTTTTATATATATATATATAATAAAACTAACTTGTTTAAACATTCCAAGAACCTAGATATTACAAAACGGATTACTATCTGAGGTTACATCATTTGAAATTCATTACTTTCTATGTTCATTAATCCATTTTGAAATAAAATGTCTTAATCACTAATTGAATAAAATTATGTTATCATTCCTAGGGTAAGGAGTTATATTTAATTGTTTCATACGAGTCCTACCATCTAATACAGGTATACCATTGTTGAGGATTCCTATCATATGAGTGATTGACCACTTATAAGTATTGTGACTCCCTAAATTAGACATAAAAGAATAACTATTTTATTCTAAGGAAACTAGGGATATAAGATTACTCTTTGAATCTGGAACCCAGCTAACCACTACTAATTATTTGAATGATCTTTTATTCCATTATGGATAGAATATTTTTCTACAGATGTTTTGATTTCTCTTGTTATATCCTAGTTAAACCTTTTCACTCTCAATATCTCTTAGATCAGTGAAGAAGTCACATTTGTGAAAAATATGAATAGAAAAATCTAAATCCATGACCCATTAAACACACATAGAATTATTAAAAATATTTAGAACACCAACATTATCAAACTTTTACTCAACAAACATCCAATGGTCACAGTTATTGGTGTGGTTCTTAGAACATTTCTTATAGGGATAATTACTTCTAATTTGACCAGGTTTTTTGTAATGGAATAATTATATTTTTTTACTCATAGACCCTAATAATAGCCTTGTATATGTTTAACTGATCTTCATCCCTCTTTTCTCAAACATTCCCAAGATATTAATACCCTTAGATTCCTTCTTAATAAAACCCGTATTCAGTTTTTGAATGTATTTAGACAATAAGGTAGATTTAACATCTTATAAGTTTAAGAAACCCAAACCACACATAATTGAATCTCTAAATGAATTATATGAATCATATAAATAGGTTAGAAGTATGATATTGAAATCCTCTTTATCCAACATAAATTCTCTATTAGATAAATCTTTAATGATTTTATTAAAATCATCGATATGAGTCTGGACTACTGTTCAAGGATTCATTCGAAAGTTATAAAATTTAGTCTTCTTATGTAACTAGCCTAATAAGGTTTTATCATATATAGATATTCATGTTTATATAATATTTGGGTAGTATTGGATTCCTAAGATACCTCATGAAGTAACTTATCACATAAAGACAACAGAACTAAACTAAAATCATTCCTAAGAACATCAATAGGGACATTAGCATTATTAAGCCACCATGACTCCTTGCGTGTCTAGTCAATGTGGGCTAACCAGGACTCCAAGACACCAAATCGTACCTTCTTCATTACTATAATGGAATCCACCATGTTATTTTGAAGTCCGTAATAGATATGTTACAACATGGTTATACCACACAGTTAGGATATTATCTCTAAAATATATTTTTGTTCTATAAAACTAATTTTACATTTCAAAAGGATCAAATTTAAATCCAATGTTATTTCAATATTGTCATTCTTTTCCTTCAAGATAGAACTTGGGGAACTAGAAAACCAATAAACACCTAGTAGGTGGGGTTTACCGGACTAGAATTATTTGTTTATTGATTCATACTAAACACCAATTCAATGTTTTCCAAATGTAAAAACAGATTTTGGGGATCTTTATACATCTTCAGCATTACCTTCACTCCATTAATTCTAGACACCATGTCCTTAATATCATTTCAGAGGAATGAAAAATGATTGTTTGGTATATAGTTTGGTTGATATAGTCACACCAAAGTTGTGTCTCACAACTATCAAAACAATGTATAATCTATCATATAAATGATTCATAGAACTAATATATTTTCATTTAGATTAAATGAATAAAAAAAATCTATAAATTTATTTAAAATGCATATAGAATGTAATATAGAGACAATTAAATTTAAAATATATTGAAATCCTATGAAAGTGAAATGATGAGTGACATTTTTACATTCTACCAAGACATGAAGTTGAGATAAGATGATCCACAAGCCCATTTGATAGTAACTAGATAAGATATTGAGGGATTTTTTTGATGTGGTATTACTTATGAAACAACCATGAATCCACTAATATATGTAATTGGTTCAAAAATGTATTAGGAATTTAGATAAGAAATTGAAATGGATATGATGTCTTAAAGAATAATATAGTGAAAGAAAAAATAAGGAACACTGATATATAAAGTACTTTAGTCCATTAAGGACCTACATGCATTGCAATAAAGCCCCCATAATATCATTATTACTAATGAGATAAAATCAAAAGATTATAAGACCTGAATGAAGTAAAGTGCCAAAGAAACTATTTTAATATTAATTCTTACTAGACTATATGGAAGTGATGAAATATAACATATAGACCTCGCAATATGACATCTTGTATGGACTCACACTATGCCTATGAATATAAGGATACAACATCAACCACATGAAAGGAAATAATAAAAAGAATGTGGAATTAACTTCTTATAATTCTATGTTCTAATACCAAAACCTAGGATAAGGTCAAATGGATTTCATGATATTGATGTATTCCCTTAAACGAGGACATCTCATGATGAAGGTAATGAATCTGCTCTACTCTCCTCCAAATCCCTAGTCCAGGTGTGTAATGATGAAGATAATGTACATCAGAAAACTATGTGAATCGTTGTCAGGGTCTATTTCAAGATACTCTCATTCTATTTCAACTAGAAATCATAAATTCCCTAGAACTATCCTCTCTTTAACTAGTGAATAAACAAACCAATTGATCGAGGAGAAGCCTGAGGTAAAATCATGATGCTGGGAGAAATGAGGGTGAGCTAGGTAGTGAATGCAGGATGCAAGCCTTATGGATTACTGATATGCAAGAGACAGTTTGTTGGAAGGGCCATGTGGCGGTTGGTGATTCACCTCCAAAATGTAACACAGACCAACTTACCATTGCGAGTTCCATGGTTACCCTTATATGAGATAGGATACCCTTAATCAATCCATACAGTACCCTTACGTCAGCTAGGTTACCCTTATTTGAGCTAAGGATGTACCCTTTCACATTCCTGGTTATCTTTACATGAGACAAGGTAGAACCCTTACGCAAGTTAGAGCATTCACATATGCAGGTCTAGGAGTATTGTTAATAGTGCAAGGTGTACCCTGACACAAGCAAGAGAGAACACTTAAATGAGCAGGCATTACCCTTATGCATCAATTACATAAACTTATGAAATGGAAGATCCAATGGAATACCCTCATGTAACGGGAATGTAGACTTTACACAAGTTACCTTTATGTGGGATCCAGTTATGGGGTAAAGAAAAATTGTGAAAACAAAATTTATAAACAAGGGATGTAAAAAATATTTTTTTTTCTTTGGAAAAAATACAACTAAGAAATTTAAACAACATTTTCACAAGTGAAAAAATAAAAGTAAATTATGAAATCCAAATAATATTTCATACCATGAATTGTAAAAATTCTATTTGAAAATAAACAAATAAATACATGCTTGTCCAATTTACATAACCTCCACCATTATAATAAAAATTATTTAAAATTATGGTGTTTTTACCACCTAGATATTTGAAATGAAACAACATTAATAAGATCTAAATAATATATAAACATTGACAATTGAACATATTTATTCAAACAGTCGACTGGATTCTATGATGTATATATCTTAGTAAAACATATTGTCTTAGTTTCAAGGAAAACCCAAAAAATTAAATCTAATATATATGTGCTATGATATTCCATGGAAGACATGATTTTTAGAAATATGGATAAGAAATGTACTATAAAAAAAAGACTTATATATTAACAAAATATAATGATAGTTCATTAACAAATCCTTTCAACAAAATTGATTCTTTGATTGCTATAGTTAATACATTGTATTTGACATTGATTTTGGAAAGGGAAACAATGAATTTCATATTAAATTTCCATGAATCAGAGCCTCCAAATGAAAATAATACATAAATAGTGATATATTTATTAGTATCTATATTTTTAGAATTATAATATTCAATAATGATGATTTTATCTTGACTATAACAATCCTTTTTACAAAAATCAAAGTTCAAATTAGAAGACATGGACACGTAAATGAGTATCTATTTCAATGCATACCAAGGATTATTTATAGTACAAGGTATAAATATTCTCAGGGTACAAACAGTAAAGGATATATCTGGATATAAGAATATCATGGAATACATAAGGTCACCCACTATATTTACAAAAAGGATTTTAATCATAAAATAAAAATTAGAATAACTATTAGTGGATTGGGACAAGGTAAACATGAAGTGACGACCTATAGTAACACTAAAAGATTCAAATTTTGTTGAAAATTATTTTTTAACACCTTATGAACATAATGATATTGGGACATGTACAATAACATAACATTTCTATTCAAATTGATTTTTATACTAAGGATTTTATTTGTTTCTTCTAAATATTTCATTTCAAAAGAATTATATAATTTGATTTTCATATGATTTATTAATCGAGTGTCTTTGAAAATTATAATAACTTCATAAACATATATGATTAAATAAACATAAACAATATTGAATGATTTTAATTAAATAGTGGCATCATATATATTTCTAGAGAAATCAATTTTAAGCAGAAAATTATTAAATTCATTATACCTTTGTCTAGATGATTTATTAAGAACAGACATGGATTATCCTAAAATATAAACTTGATTTATTTTAAAATATTCTAATAACACATTAGGTGGTATCATAAAAATATTTTCATCTTACACACCATGAAAGAGGGAAATTTTATCATCCAATTATTCAACATCAAAACCATTTTGGGTAGAAAAGGCTAACTCTAATATAATGGAAGAGGTCTTAACAATAGATAAAAAAATATAATTCTAACCAATTACATTATATTATAGTAATTCCTGTTCCCAAATTATATATTTATAATTAATTTTATTTTCACTATCATTTTTTCATTTCTTCATAAAAATTGAATTAAAATTTATAATTTTCTCCTCTTTTGGTTTGTTAAAAATTATCCAAGTTTCATTTGTAAGATGATAATCCATTCCATCTATCTTCATAGAAAAAAACTACCTTGATTCATTAGACTTAAGATCTTGATTAAAAAATTAGGTTTCATAAACACCTATTAAAAACCTTTATTAAAGTCAAAGGTAGAAACACCAACCTTTTCATACCCGGATGGAGGCATAATGATTCTTCTGGTCCTATTATGATTCAACTAGAAGTCTATCATATAATTGTCTCTCTCAACCATAAACTTATCTTAAAATTAAGTAACATGTTATTCTTTATTGTGATATACTTGGGTTGTTTTAGTGGAGACAACCTACGGTTCAAGTTACATGCTTGTCTCCAATCTAACCTCAACACATATAGGTTAAGATGGATTAGAATGTGAATGATCAGAAGCATTATATTTAGTAACAGAAGCCTCATAGAAAACAACATCCTGATAGATTATAAATTTCTGATAACCACGATTATCTTCCCTAATCCTTTACCCTTTGACACAAAGTGTGTATCCTGAAAAGTCACACTTCATATTCATAGGATCTAGTTTATCAGTCCATCTATGAGAATAAGTACAGAAAAAAATCTATATTGTCATAAACTAGGGGTAAACCCATCCACATAACATCTTTGGTTTTAAAACTAATATAACTAGTGGGGGATCTATTGATCATATAAAGATCTATAGTAGAAGCTTCTTACAAAGATATAAAAAGAATAGAATATTAAATCAAGCTTCTCACAATTTATAAATATTCATATTCATACTCTCTTATAAGACATTCTATTATGGGGTATCCATAACAGTTCTATGTCTAATAATACCTTCCAAGCTAAAATAGTCTATGTAGGAATTAGATAAATATTCTAGGCCATTACCAATTCTAATGATTTTATGTTTGTTTCTAGTTTCACTTTCAACACTAAACATCCAAATTTTAATGATTCCAAGGTTTTAGATTCTTTCAGGATAATATAAATCCACACTATATGAGATTATTCATCATTAAAGTGAACATAGTAGTGTCCCCTACTATGGGAAGTAGTTCTAGAGGAAAACCAGAAGTTAAAATGTGAATAGTCTAAAGGGGCATTAGCTTTTTAAATAGACCTCATAGAACTAAATTTTTTGGACATACCAAGATCATGGTATTCACAAAAGGGAAAATATCTAAGGTTACATGATTTAGAATTCATATCATTCTTATTTCATTCATCACTTTAGAACTAATATGTCATAATCACCTATGCTATAAAATTGGGTTATTTTCCATGGGGGAAGGAGTTGTATTTTATTGTTTCATTTATTCATACCATTTATGAAATTTATACCGTTGCTGAGGGTTCCTCTCATTATATTGAGTAACCCCTTAGATATTATTATGACTCATGAAATTTGACCTAAAAAAATACCCATTGTTTTCTAAGACACCTAGGTATATAAGATTCATCTTCAAATTAGGCACACACCTAACCTTATATAAGGATTTGACTGAACATTCATGAAATTATAGAGGGACTATTTTTGTACCCATGATTTGATAGCTCATTTTATTTCTTAGGTAAACCTTTACAGACTAATTTCCTCTCAGATCAGTGAAGTACTCACATTTTTGAAATATATGAAAAACAAAATCCTAAATCCATGACTCATTTAGAACTCATAGCATCATGCCAAAAATTTAAAACATCAACTGTCCCAACGTATTTCTCAACTAACAACCAAGAGCCACTGTTATATTTTTTATCTTATAATCATTCCATTGGTATAATTCCTTTAAATTTGACCAGGTTGTTTATAATGGAATTATTTTATTTATTTAACCCTAGACCCTGATAAGATCCTAAAATTTTTCTTACTTCTCACATTCCCTCTCTGCTCAAGATTACCCTAGACATTAAGCCACTTAAATTCCTTATTAATATAAATAGGCTTTCTATTTTGTATATATTTAGAAAAAAAAGGTAGATTTATCTTCATATAGGTTAAAATAACCCTAACCATACACCATTAAATCATTAAATGAATTATTTTATCCATCTAATTAGTTTGAAAGTATGATAGTATAATAAACTTTATCCAACATAATTTCAGTATTAGATAAATCGAGAATGATTCTATTAAAATCATCGATATGATTCCTGGAATAATTTCAAGGATTCATATAAAAGTTATACAATTTAATCTTCTTGTGTTTCTGGATAACAACCGTTTTTTTCATATAGAGAGTTTTAGGTTTATACCAAATATAGGCAGTAGGGGATTAATTATCTACCTGATGAAGTACCTTATCACATAAAGACAATATAATTAAACTAAATTCATTTCTAATCACATAAATTTGGACATAAACTTTATGAGTCCACCATGAATCCCTGCATGTATGGTCAATGTGTGCTTACCAGACCACCAGGACACCTAATCACACCTTATTTAGTGCTATACTGGAATCCACCACACCGCATCATATCAGGCCATCATAATGACTCCCAAGCCGTAAATGATGTCTTAAGGTTTTTGGGCATCCAAAACTCAACCTGTTACCCATATGAACGTAGTGCATTCATACATCCACATCATGACCTAATACTTTATAACTTGAGGTAGGATCTATTGGTCTCATCTCAAATCATCCCATGACCTAGATCCTCATGGATGGTAACTTTCATTACTCAAGACTCTAAGGGTGGGTACATCATCCACACTAACCAATACCTACATTCTCAAGGGAGGTCACAAGCATACGGACCAAATCCCCACAGAATCTAGGGAGGTTACAAGAATGCCAAAAAATTCCATACATACTCTAGGGAGGTTACAAGAATACCAACTCATCCCCACATACACAATGGAGGTAATAACCACATTTTACCATCCCCGTAGTTTCTAGGGGGTGACAGCATGTACAATATTCCAGAACTAGTCACACAACTCTTTAGTTGATCCAGGAAAACTAGTCTCTAAAGATACATTCCCTTGTTGAACACATCCCACCTCACCTATTAAGGTTTAAATTAGTCCTCTAGACCCAACATAGTCACTTTTAATTAATACCAACCCATTCCCCTTACCCCTCCGGGACACCAAAACCCATATGCTCATCTCAACCCATACCTCAAGGTATAGTGCTCCCCATTACGCTCTCTCATCACGCTTAATCATGCTACCCCAGGACTATCCCATGTCGTACACTCTAAGAAGCCTAGAATCCTGATGCCATGTCATGACCACGCCCACACCTTACACTTGGGTCTCACCTCCCATCTTCTAAGGCAGATCCTTATATCTTTCACTTCGAGGAAACCAATATCTCTCACAATATGTCTTGTCCCAAAGGACACATCCAATTATTAATACAAATCAAGACTCAGACCACCCTCGGGAGGGTGTCAATAACTCATCAATAGGCTTAATCCTCTCCCATCCGTACAATTATCCCAAAAAACCCAGTCTTAGGGTACCTAAATGTCATCTCATACACCAAGCCCTCCCTATGGCCTTGTCAGATATTAAATGATTTCTCTACCACTTAGTGACAGAACAACTGACCGATCGTAACTCCCTTATGTGATAAACAGTAATTATCGATATCATTGGAGGCCAAACACCTTATTATATTTTCTTGAAAAAGGTCTCCTTAGTCCCTAGACATCTAGAAATTCCCATGCAACATGAATGAAGGAGTACAATAATGCAAAAACACATATATGGCTTTGTATTAAAGGCACTTCCTCTATCACATTTCTTTATTTTTAAAAATATTTCCCTCATTCATTTTTTGAAATTTAATATATATGAAAAGATATATTTTATTGTATATTTTATTTCCAAATATCTTTTTCAAATTATTTCACATCATTAAGATTCCCTGTATTAAATTAAATTAAAATATTTATTTATAATTGATTCATATACCAAAAATATATATACAAAACAAATTAAAAATATATTATCTCTTATCATTGGAAAGTATCTAGTCAAATATTTTCACAATTACTAAATAGTAAATTCATTTAATAATTTTATTTATTAATAATAATTTCTTACCTAAAAAATCTACAATTTAACACATTTATTTAATGTTTGGAAAATTATAATCCTTTTTAAATATTTTCTTCATTTATAAAAAACTTTTATAAACTCGATCTTATTATTGATTGAAATACCAATTTAATTTTATTAAAAATTATTATAAATTTAAAATTTTTAAATTAATTAGTAAATCCAAAAAAAATAAATTTTACTTTTGACATTGGATTAGTAATAATTATTTTAATTAGAATTGAATTTAGAATTAATTATTAAATCCAATATATAATTAACTCATAATAAAATAAAAATAAATATATCTAGGAAAGGATTAGCTAAATATTGATAAATAATAGTAATGTTTTTGTACAAAATATTACAAAATCATGGAAATTAATTATATAATTTATATTTATTTAAATAGATATATTAAGCTAACTGTTAAATTAATTATATACAATTAAGAATGTTAATTAATATAAACATTGTACTTAAATTGATACCATTATTATTAATCCAATTAAATAATTAAAATAATTTAATTACCATTTTCAATAATCGTAATTAATGATAAACATTTTTTATCTTATTAGAATTAGAGTTTTTAGATAATTACCATAACAATGGTTGTAAACTATTTTATTTATATTTTTTATAAACACATAATTTAAGGATAGATTATTTAGAAATATTTAATTCTATATATGTAATGGTATAAAAGGTAGTGCATGATTAGAGAGACTGTAAATAACATATCAATGTGTTTTTTTAGAAATCAATTATTGAATTTAGTGCTACAAAGGATAGATTGCTTTGTTAATTCTTCTCCCCCCTCTTGGTGGGGAGATTCACATCTAGCAGACCATATAATATGAATTCCATGAATAATATGTTGCGGTCGATCTAGAGGTTGGAAGATGGAAATTATATCAAGGAAATCGAACCCTATATGATTTATTTTGAATTATTTAGGATTATATTAAGATTAACATTTCTAATAGACTTCCCTAGTATTTTGATATTCATATTAATGTGATCATGTACATGGCTAATAGGTTTAACTTGATTTGATGTAATTCCCTCATTACCCTTTCTAGATCTAGGTGAAATGTATCCCATTTATGGCTAGGGCAGATCAATTTATGTGTGTGAATGATAATAACATTAGGGATTTTAAGAATGGGTTGTTTCATATCTGAATTAGCGGGGTCATTTGGTGAAAATAATGAATATGATGGATATCACACAACCCATTATACGGGGTTCATTCTTAAAACGTCCATACTCCAAGATGTTGGTGTCTTTTTAATTTGAAAATACCCTCCATTAGTTTCTTTTTTGGCATCATTGGACATGTAATAAAGGATTTGGAAACAAAAAAACTTGATCTGGATCAACTTCTTATACAATAATATATCCCATGGAATTTGGAAATCTCATTGGGAGCTCCACCAACTTTGAAGGATAAAAGAATATGGATAGAGAAAATAATACCAAATTTCAAGATCAAATATTAATAGTATCATATGTAACTAGGATTTTGTATTACCCTTTTCAAATGAACATGTTACTTTAATACCCCTTGGTTGATGGGTATATTCCCTCTAGTATGGTGGATGAAGGATCATAGGATGAGGATACAAATGATGTTGGTGCTAGGAAAAAAATTGGTAGAATATTTTTCCCTAAAAAAATTTCATAATGATTTTCTACCCCATAAAATAAGACTTATCCCATACCACTAACTATTTTAACATGTCTTAAAAACACTAGAGGAATTGATCGTTTCTTTATCCAAGGGTATGGTTCCACCTAATGTGGGAGGTCTGGATTCCACTTTTCTTGGTGAGGAGGATCTTCCAGGATTTATTACCTTGAGTTTGGTTACTCTAGTCCTATATGAATATCCTCTTTGAGTGATCTTGGTTGAACACAAATTTATTGAAACTTGGAAGTGATTTAACAGTAATATAAATAATGTTGAGAAAATAAAATATAAAATTTGTATAAATAAAATACTTTATTGAGGTTATATGTATGAGGCTCCATTGTTTTCATAGAAACACTCAAAGCTATTATAGGATGATGCGTTTAACAAACTGATAGAGGAAAAGGATGTTTCAAACTAGCCCCACCTAGAACCATGAAACTCTCTTTTTGTAATATTAGTGATCTTGGAAACTCATGATAAGTTTGTATGATCTGTTAATGGAGTTCCAAGTGTGGACCCAATAATTTTTTCTATCCAAGACCATATTGGATAGCAAAAAAAATAGGGATAACATTGAAATATGGATTTTTTTATCTATTTTTTTGTTGGAAAGACAACACATAATGGTGTACATGGAATCATGTGGAGGGGGTAATTTTATGCTTCAGTAGACATCCTATCCCAAAACCACATCTCCTTTTTGATTCATCAACCATAGGAACCAAAATGGCACTTCATGGGTTGTTATAGCTGGCTAGGTGTAGGTGAAAAGTGGATATTCTATGAGTTGATAAACTCTATCAAAATTAAAATTCACTCTCAATTATCATTGCAGGGTACTTCAATGACATACTCACCACCATGATAAGCAAGGTAGTTCGAGGGAGATTTTTTCTTCCATGCACCAATTCTGGGACTAATTTTTTTACTCAGGCCTCTCTAATATGGGATTCTTAGAGAGTCTATTTACTTTTTATGATGGATACTTCCTAACATGTAAATGATATAAACATATAAATAGGTTTTTGGTGTCATGATACTAAGTGTTTATGTTTCACAAGTAAGAGGTCTCCAACTACCCTCTGGATTTATCTGATCGTTTTCATATTTTTCTCTAGTCGTAGTTGGTGTCCCATTGCGAAAGTCCACTATGGGTATTTAGAACTGAATTCTTGTGAAATTATTATAATAACTATAGGGAATTCGATAAATCAAATTGGTCATCTTCTAAAGACAATATCATTTATAAAAATAAATTTGTGGCTATATAGCTGTAATGCTGAAGTTGATATCACTACAAGAGCATCGATCAGAGAATTATTAGGGTTTAGATAGAAATAATAGGATATTATAAGGAAACCAATTATGATATATCATAGAATAAGGATGTAAATATTGAAAATGGTTTGGATGCATCCCTTATAGAAAAATAAATCTGTTGGTTTATCTGAACAAGGGAGGATTTTATCAAACTGGATGACCATAACACAAACTACATTAATCAAAAGACCTTATATAGAATAAGAAATAACTTCATTTCAAAACTCTTGGTAGGGTATGGATGATTAAAATATTATTGGGTTGAAATTCAAGATCTTATAGAGTGGTTTTATATAGATGTTTTAGTTCTTAGAGTGGATCCCCTGAGGGACCTTGTGAGCATTGTTGATAAAAAAGTTATTCAGGTAATGACTCTGGAGCTGGAGTCAGACATTTCTGGAGAGTAAATTCTCTCATCCATTAAAATAATACATTTAAAAAATATTCCTGGTCTGTATGGGTACCATGCCTTATTTTTAAATAGTTTTGTCATATTGTGATTACATGCATTATCAAATTGATGTATGGTTTATGTGATGGTCCATTAGTAAGGAAAAGGTCAATGAAACTCTCAATGTATTGATCTTGAAATTATCTATCCAAGTTGAAATTAATGATTTTAGGCCTATCAGATTTTTCTATCTATTCGAATATATTATATAAAATTTTTTACCTCTATTATGGAACATTCCTTACCTCTTTTTTCATTTATAATTAGAGTTCTTTTGTACCCAAGATACTTTTTTAGACAATTTCATTAGTTATCATGAAATATTTTATTTTATAAAAACTTATTGTAATTTTATGAGGGGTACCTTTGAATAGAAATTGGATTTGAAAAAATATATGAAAAGTTCAAATAGGTTATCCTAGAAGCGGTGATGTGGAAACTAGGATTAAGATAAAAATGGATGACAGTGATCATGAGTTGTGACAAGTCAGTTTCCTAAAAAATAATTTTAATTGGTTTTATCATAATGAAATTAAAACCAATAATAGTATTGTATCATGCTAACCCCCTTTAACCTTACTCATTTCTCCTTGATTTTGATTTCTTCCCTCATCTCTTATTAAAAGTAGCATTGGATGGACTCAATAATACGGAGAAGTTTTATCAGTGTAGTATCCCCATTACTCACTTATTTTCCACTAATTATTATCTTCCTTTTTCAATATAAACTCCTTTGGAATGATAGGAGATTCTAAAAATCATTGATACTTTTACCAAATCCTCGTGAAAATGTGTCAACTTCAGAAAATTAAGACATATTATAGTTAGGTTGTGTAATATGTGATGAGAGCTACCATCACTATTTTGTGTGGCATCAAGATTATAAAAAAATTAAAATTATTGTTGTCTCCCAATGGTATTTGGGCACTCTAAAAGAAATTTCTTCTCAATCATCCTGGATATATTTAATAGGAAGATTCGTGGATGATCTGAGAAGAAACAATCTAGGTTTAGGAATGTGGTTCTTATTAAATTAGTAACTCAGGAAATTCTATACTACCTGACATCTCTCATTAATCTCCTAGATTTATTTATTCACAAAATCCATTCATACCTTGTTATTTTTTGGTGGGGTTGTTCTAATGAAAAAACATAATATATAATTAATCTCATGGGAGAATCATTTTTCACCCAAGGCTTGTAATGATATGGTCTTCAAAGACATGAACGTGTTTAACAATTCTGTTCTATCCAGTAAAGGTCTTCATTTGTTATAAGAACCAGATAGTTTGTGCACAAATGTGTTCAAAGAAAATTATTTCCCACACAATGTTTTTCTATCCTCTAGTATAGGTTCTAAAATGATATTTTTCTTGAAGAATATTTTGGGATCCACAAATGTTTGAAACTGCGAGATTTATTGATTAATTTCCATTGGTGAAATGGTTAAAATATGGAGTGATACATCGATGAATGATTTCGACAGTATAAAGCCCACTTCTAAGCTAACACCTAGTCTGGAGCATTCTTCAATGAGGGATCTTCTAATTGATGACCTTATTTGATGGTATTTTCAGAAACATGAACTTTTCTTTAATTAATTCGAACTAAATGATATTTTTTCCGTTCCAGTGGTTCATTGAGTGGGACCAGATATGTTATGCTGGAAATTCATGATTTTTGGTTGCTACTAAGTTCACTCAGGTTTCATAAATAGCCTCACACATGAAGATTTTATAGGGTTTCAACTATAGAAGAATATATTGAATATAAAAGCTTCATTTTAATTTTAAAATCGTATATTTTAAAATTTTAAAGGTATCCTCCCCACCAATGCTAACCTTCCTGATCAACACTTTTTTGAGAACATCTCATGCCATATTTTTGGGACGAATATGGAAATTGAGGAGCATGTGATATTATCTTACCCTTGGGTTACTTGGTTGTTGTCATCATTTGTTGACTAGGGTCATGATAAATGTATAAGACAAAATTATGTGAACATTGTTGTGGTGGAGTGGATCATATTTTTTCTAGTGCAAAGTATCATGGGTTTTTTCATCTGTGCGTGGATTATCTACTTCTTTTCCAATGCCTTTTTGTTTGGGGTGGATTTTCAAATATGATAGAGTATGGATAAATACGATGAAAAAATGGATTTATCAGTGGAACAAGGAAGGGGCATCTTGATTCACCAGTTCAACCCCACACCCCATCTTGGTGGCTACCTCTCCCTCTAGGAATCCTAAAAATTAACACTAACCTAGCACTACCTCGAGATGGAAATGTTGGCCTTGGGGATGTTTTCCATGGTCCTATAGTATCATTATTTGTGGTTTGAATTCCATGGTTCCAGCATGATAGATCCCTATGTGGCCTAATCTATGGATATTGGGTATGGTTTGGAGTTCTCCACTTCTCATGGGTAGAGGAATATAGTGGTTGAATTTGACTATCATGTTATTATCAAAGCATTGGAGGATAGTAAAACTATATATGATACATTTAGGTCTATTATTGATAACATCATTTATTTGGATCCTTTTTTCTCTTCGTAATGTTTCTCCATCAATAGGAGAGAGGGAACTAATGTGGCACATTTCTTGGCTGATTTTAGTAGAATATCAAGGTCTATGTAATTTTTCTTCAACTGATATTTAAGATGAGGATGGACTTCTGAAAAACAATACGCAATATAAACAATAGAATATTTATAAATAGATTGTTAGGGTTAAAATATTATTTAATTTCAAAACATACCTTATGTAATATATTAACCATTATATTACAACATTCTTGGTACTATTATTATTATTGTTATTATCTCTTGTATTACGTAAACTGAGGAAATATTAAAAATTATTTTACGAGATTACAAATTAACATTTATTTCCAGACACATTCTTGGAACCTAACCCTCCTTGAAATTTATCAAATACCTGAATAAATATTTATCCATTCAATAAATAAATATTATATATCTATGTAATGAAATAATTACCCTATGAATAAATATTTATTTAATTTTTGAGATCACTAATGTATTAAAATTTTTATTAATTATAATAATTAAATTCAACTTGAATTTTACTTAGATCAATGAAATCACATAGAGTATGACCCTATATGGTTCTTTCTCATTGACATTAGGTGGTCTTGCCTAATTTACACGATTTCGATCTAGAAATAGATCAAGGCATGCTAGAAAAATAAGTTAATGTCATAATGTTGACTACCACACCTAAGAACATTCTATGTAATATAATCCCTTTATCATGATATCTCATCAAAGAGGTTACCTATGTCGCCAACCTATAATATTGCAATGTCTTTCTTTGATGAAATGAAATAAAATGATTGTTACCCCATGACCAGTGAATTTAATGTGATATATCTATTTCAATCAAGGGGTTGAGATATCAACACAGATGAAAATATAAGGGAAGAAGTATTCATTGAATTATTCATTAATAACATGTCATTCATGGAACACCCAATTTATTATACTTACTATGAATATATGGCATCCCAGTTTTGATCAGTATATCAATATATGTGAATGATGACATGAATTGATAATAATCATTAAGTTTGAGGACCATCACAATTTCTCACAGATTGGAAATTCAAATGAAACACATACATGTGGAATTAATATAGGTATTTATATTCACATAATCTCCCATCCTAGATATTTCCAAATATAAACATAATGAGATAAAGTAACTTATTCATACAGATACTTATACCTGGAAGACAACATTCTATTTTTCCTGTCATTTAATGTTTTCTAACCATAGATTTATTTTTAAGAATATCATCGTGGAATTTTAAATTCCTCATCATAGTGGGGAATATATATGGCCTTTTGAATAAAATATATACTATAAGAAATTATTAAATTAATGTCATTTATACCAATAAACAATGTGAAATTAGAATATCTTTATCAATACTCAATTACTTGAATATACATGTACAGAAAAGAAAAAAAGAATTGGTTCTAGAAATCCAAATTTAGTATAAAAAACTTTTGGATTAAAAAAAGAGTGGATTAGCATAGAATGTTAAAAGAATATAACAAGGAAATAAGTAGAGTAATAAAATTTTAGGTCTGGTGGAATTAGTGAAACGAAAATATTTTACCCAACAAGTCAATTTTCCTTAGTAACATTATGGACACAATTCAAATTCATATGTCAATTGACATGGATATGTGGCATTAATATTTTCTTATATTTAATGAAATCATTTGGGAAGACATTATGTTAACATTATTATATACTTTTTCCATTTTAATGAAAATCATATAACTAAACATTGATTTAATTTAAATTATCCCTTATAGAGTATTTTTATTTACATATTTTATATAATAAATTTATATTAATGACCAGTAAAAAGGTTTATAGATCCTTTCAAACAAATCAGAAGAAAAATATCTCTAGGATTTTGAGCGGAAATTAATTTCCCAACCACCATTAGTGTATTAACAAATGATAAAAAAGGAAACATAGAATTCATTAATTACCTATAATGAGGACGAATCCTTTCATGTGAATTATATTTCATAATATTTTATTTAAAATTATTTATACTATTCACTTTTATTCAATATTATAAATTAATGGATCAAAAAAATGAGTGATGAGAATAAACAGTGTGCATTTAAACACATATACCCCTACCATAAAAAATTGATTCAGTGATCTTCACTTTAAATAATTTTATTTACCTTAAATCTATAGTACATGTTTAATGTGATACAAAATAACCACATAATTATGTTCCTTTCTTATATACATATTGATGAACTGAAATATAAATCCACTTCTATCCCACATCATATACTATTGAAAAGGCTCATGTTAATAAAGAAGGAAAAATGGTATATAATAGCACAAATTTTTTTGATAATCATGTTTAGGTATGAAATAATAGTTATTTTTTTATTATTTTTAATAATATTATATAAAATATCAACTTATGTTTGTATAATTTTTATTTAGTTTAGACACAAGAATCATTATTAGTTGTAGTAGAATGACAACTACTTACAATGGCTTTTAACCATCCAAAAAAATATGTCCATGTTAAAGGCGATGGTTTTGGAGTGTCACATTGGGAATAATTTGAGAAATAAAAGTCACATAGGGATGTAAATAAGAAAATGAAAGACATTCAGACATAAATAGAATCTCTATAAATTTTTACTAATTAGGGTTTTATTAATAATTATATATGAAGGGATCAAGTTTAAACAACTACAGAAAAAAATAGTACAAGAAGACTCTACCACACAATATTTGGCACCAGGAATTCCCCTCAACAAACTTTCATACATAAGGTAATCTATTTTTTTATAACATTTTTTTTCTAAATGTGAATAAAAAACTATCGATAACATTCCTATGTTACAAAATTATGCATGGTGAAAGTGAAAGTGATTTATATTTAGTATCACCCACCCATCACATTATTGCTTGGAGTACACTATACAATATCAAAAGTGATAGGATTCATAATAGACAACTCCAAAAAGATCACATAATAGTGGGTTTTCAAGTATCTCATTACTTGAGCATTATGTTTAATGTACCCATTGATATAATCGAGGTTACCATGGATGAACTTGATGTTAGTGAAGTGTTATATAATAGTATAACAACATTTTTCAGAAAAAGTGTAAGCAAATATAATTGTAGTATAAGGATCTCCGTTAATGAAATTTGATACCTACTAAAAAACAAAAATGTTGAATACATAAAAATTTTATACCTTACAAATAAGATCCACTGAATCCTTTTTATATTCTTCTAATAAGTTTTATAAAGATCACCAAATTCTCAAAAAAACTCATTATAATTCTGTAGTGTATCCATGAGCTGATCTAAATAATATTTTATACATAAGGGATTCATTTTTTCTACACAATATGCTAGTACCTCTATATGCAAAGGACAGAGATAAATGATTGTATCGGGTTAAGGAGTATTGACTACGAATGAACAAACAACCATCAACCATTTCCATCAACTATCAATAATATATATATCTAGTTGAAAACCCTCTTTGACTGCTATAACATTTACTAAAGTGTTTATATCTAAAGATTAAATTCCATGCCAAATGAATTCATTTCATGAATTCAAACTCCACTATATCATTATATATCATGTGATTCCTCAATAAATGATTCCTTAAATGAGTTGAACTAATAAAATATTAACACATTTAATATTTAGATGGTCATTTAATCAAAAGTTACTATCAGGCATGAAATTTTATTCCATGTAGGTATAATGATATTCTATGCACATGATATAGCCAGGCATCGCAAAAATGCTATAACTATGGGGATATATCCATTAATATCCCACATGCACTAAATCTTAACAAACCCTATTCCATTTCACCATATATTTTATCGTATACAATAACTCATGAAACCATATAGAAAACACATTTTTTATATCTTCCCAAACACATTTTTAAATATATAATTAACAATACAATGTATCACATCATATGCAATACCTTATGAACACCCATCAAAAGCACTTTTGTATTAAGTTTAAAACCCCATTAGAGTGGTTCATTAAGTCAAACATGATCTCCATTATATAAACCAAATTTTTTAAACCTATATGAATTTATATAATTAAAAATAAAAATAAATCATTGTATCCATATTTGTTAGAAAATAGTGACATATATAAAAAGTTCAATGATTATCAATCAATAAAGGGATCTAGAATGATCTCCATTAAACACATATAAATTTGTACTTGTTTCCACCCCTAGGAATCATATGAAAATGGGAATTATCATTTTTTCATTTTTCTAAGACATACAGTTACCATGGGGCATGAAGCACATCAACCCCAAATATCCAACTCATATGTTTTCTATTCTCAATGTATATACTAATCTTATTGAAGAATACACCACATGTTGTATATCATTATGGATAACCACATTAAAAGTTCTTTATCCAAATAGATATAAAATATATATGTTTGGCCACACAATCCAATAGCCTATCTCAATCGAGGGATCAGATGTCATACTCATCATATGAGAGTTAAAATACCATCTCAGTTAATCTACAACTAATGACATGATCTTCAATATACCCAACCATCCCCCATATTATCTAAGTCCATTTATAGTATTTTTTAAGTATGAAATCAAATTTTGAAGGGTCTCATTCTTGGTATCTCACAAACATCATTTATTGGGGACTCAAATATGATACATGAACCCCTAATATACTAATTATTTCCGTATGACACTCCATGTGGTATATGTAGTGGGTCATCCAGTGCAGAGAAAGAATCTTATTCTTTACCTTATGCTACATGAGAATATGTTTTATCTCTATAAAATAATAATACTAATGCTAACATTAGCATGTTCCTATATCCTATAATACTTTATGATGAATATTGGTTAGGGATAGACATAAAATTATATTGTATACGTACATATAAAATGGATTCTGCCTCAAATATTATACATTCTAATATTATTAAACTCATTCATAATATTTAACAAAACCTAGAATAAGCACAAATTTAATATATCATATATGAAAAATTGGGATATACGCCTTATGTTTTCTAAACTTTTTGGGTTTGGTGTACTCTATACATCTAATGTAATTCATGTCACCTATCTATGTGACCATAAGATAATACCCTCCCCCTAAAATCATTAGTTGTAAATGTATTTAAAGTAAAAATTTTGGAATAATGGAGATATTTAGGAATCATATTACTAATAGTTCAACTTCTTAGAAATATTCAAACTTCTTTACTTCACAACATCCAATATTACGATATCAACTTATGTTTTCTACATAGAATTCATTCTATTTTCATCATCATCATATTAATAACCCTATTACCACAATATTTTTTACTTTGTATGTGTATGTGTGAAATATAAAAGTGTACATGTTTGTGAAAATATGTATGTGTCTCTGTGTGTTTCAATATTATGTAAATACATCATATATAAAGGTTTTTTTATAAATATATCATTATATTTAAACATATTATATAAAAATATTTATAAAAAATAATATTCATACATTAATTTCTTTATCTAAATATATTATTATTTGTAAATATGTCTAAAATTTATATGTAAATATACAATATATAGATATATTTTTAAAATATAATAAAAAAAAATTATATAAGATTATATATTTATAGGTATAAATATTTAAATAAATGTTTATTATCAGTGGAAGATTAACCATCCCCATATCATAAAATACATCAGGTACTGAAAGGAGGTTGAGCAGTAGTTGTGTGTGTGTGTGTCTGTCAATATGATGTAAATACATCATATATAAATGTATTTTAATAAATATATTATTATATTTAAATATAATATATAAACCTATTTATAATAAATAATTAGAAATACATTATAAAAAATTTATATCAAAATAGACAATTTTATGTAAATATGTATAAAATTTATATGTACGTATACAATATAAAGACGGAGTTTTAAAATATATATAAAATAATTATATAAATTTATATAATAATATGGATAAATATTTAAATAAATCTCGATTATAAGGGTCTCCTTAACAATCCTCATCTTGTTAAATGCATTGCTTACTACCTAGATAGTGAGCAGTGACTACTTGTTTATGAGTTCATGCCCTAGGTCAGCCTGGATTACTATCTCTTTCAAAGTAAACCCCCATCCTCCAATATTCATCCAAATTCATGGAAGGTCTGGATAATGGTGGTGCCTGGGACAACCAGGGGACATGAATTTATTCACAATGACTGCATGAAATTCATTTATATTGACTTCAAGACATCGAACATGTTTTTGTATTTGGTATGGGGAATGACCCACCTTTAAACTCTTATGATTTACTCATTTTGTCCTATCCGAAAACCATGTCCTTTGATCTTTATTTAGTGAATAAAAAAACAATGATTTTTGTTTATTGGTTGTCCAAGGATGGAAGAATGGGAGAAAAGCCATGTATTCATGTGTATCACCATCACTTATGGATACACAACTCCTAAATATGTTACCTCTGATAAAACATATTCTCATTCATCAGTGACATCGTATTTATCTTCTAGTTACCCACTGGGTTTCTTCATAGATGGATTATTTTGATGAATGACATGTACTAAATGGAGGGTCATTTTTTAAGGGACAGTTACTTCAAGGTGGAAACCCTCACACTGCGTTGTGCATCCCTAAATCCCATGTCTAGGTCTATCAAGGGGGAGGTAATGTGGGAACTCAAAGATCTCGTAATATCCAACAGTGTCCCTGACCTCACAGAAGTGGTGTTGGTGATCTAAAATCCAAACAAGATGCTTCTTTGGTTCCCAAAGGTAAGGACATCAAGTTTGGTAGAATCAAAGCTCTTCCTATTTTCCATAATGTTGTTGTGCATAAGATGAGTAGTGATCCGCATTCAAAAAAAGATGATTCCATAGCTCCTCATGGTATGAAATCTTTGTCAATTATAATAAAAACTATTCTTGTCGTCAGGAACATGGTTGCATGGAAGATGGGCAGTGGTCCTCACTTTGAACAAGATCCTTCCATTTCTCCTCGAGGTTTGAAATAATGCCACTACTCTTTGTTGCGTATCCAGAAGCATGAGCTCTCAAAGAAGAAGTCACCCAACCTAGTGAAGAAACAAAATTGTGATTTGTGAGAGGTGAGTTTATATTTATGAAATAAAATGTCAAATAAATTAATTTTTATATTTTTTATTCCATTTTGAATGTATATAGATGTTGAGAACCTATTTTCTCTTCATGCACTGGTTGGAGGTTGGCAGATGCTTGAAAAATGCTTGAATGGGTAAATTCAACATGGTCGCCTGTTTGAAAGTGACAATCAATTTCATTTAAGAACCTTGACAATCAATATCTAATGAAAAAAATATTTTTTGGCTAAACTAGGAGTGCTATAAGATGATTTACGAGGGTTTATTTTTACATGTATGATGGTTCAACATAGAAAAAAACATAATATATCAAGAATCACTACATATCCAATTATACATACCAGATTGGCATCATATATGATAATAGAGAATGACTAAAATCACCTGAGCTATCATAATTTGCACAAATTTCAATGATCATCCTACTCAGAACTAGAATTGGAGAAGCTAATAGTGTCATCAAAATTTAGAAAATGGGGAAATTCATTTTCAATTTAAATTTCCTTCCCAGCCCTTCAGTTAACTAAATCAGTGAAGATGGTGATAATTAGTGATCATCATCCATGTGGTGTCCAAATACTATTGAGATCATATTATCTTTATAGAATGAAATTATGATGGGTTATTTCATGTCATTTCAGGAGTTCAACTATTCTCAAAGGAACTTCACCTAGAGCTGGTAATGTGGACCTCATGACACACCACATGTAATTCACCACCTATAAGGACATGTTTGTGATTGTTTTATATTTCTATTCTTATAATAAGAAGATATATTCTCCTTTGTTTTTAGGGACTTCCCATATTAATGATTTATTCTATTACTCTCGATGCCTATTTCATCACTATCTACTGGTGTTATTCTCTATGGTTTTCCTTATATTTTTTAATTACTCTATTAATGGAACATTAGGTGAATTATGGTTGAGCTGAGGAGAGCTCCCCCACCCCTATGATGAATTATGGTATTAAATAAAAAAAATTTCTTTGATTAATTATTTGGATGTGTTTGGATGTGTATCTTTATGAGGATTATTATTATTAATTAAATTGAAATATTTCATCCTTTTTTACTGGTTTCACACAAAATCCTATTGGGAACTACTTCCCTACATATGATAGTTAACAGTGGAATGACATAAGAATTATTAGTGGTATACAATAACTAGTCTATGTAATGATATAGAATATAATGATTAATGTATTTTTCTATTACAAACAAAATATTCTAGGAAAATATAACCATGTATATTTCATTTTATTATAGATTTATGGGTATGTGAAATTGAATAATGATTCACAGGGAAGAGTGGAGAGAACTCCGAGGATGGAAAACTATGATTTCAAAATTAAATTCTAAACCTATCAACCAAATATACTTTTAACAAATTTAAAACCCATTAAATATTATTTTAAAACATCTACAACATTTGCTAACCCCGAGACAACCCCAATCCAAATTTACTAGATTTTTCGTGGGTTCAAAAGTAATTTTGTTGAGCACCCTGTGACAGGCATGCATGAAACCTGACACATTTTCTAGGGAATATTAGTGATTTTATTTTAATTTTGTTTAAATAAATAGTTTCAAGTGACTTGATCCAATTCTTCTAACCCCCCAAATTTTGATCATGTGGATGATAGAACCATGCTCGCTAAACATAAAACACCAAAAATCACTAAATAAGAGGAAAGAGAGTTTTTCATCAATACATTGGATAATTATCCATCATCTTCTTCTTCCTAATAAGATTTAAATTACGAAGTGAAAAAATTGAAGATAATCTTACTCAAGTGAGTGGGACTTTGAAGGAAATGTATACACCAAATTTCAACATCTATAACCAACAATTATAATTGAATGACCAAAAATATAGTAAACTCGATACTATAATGACTGGTATTCTAAATAAATTTCATAGAATATTAAGTTACCAATACAATTGGAATATGATACTATTTAAAAGAGTATGTAATGGTTTCAAAAACAATAGGATTCACTAATGGAATTATGGGTGAAAAAATCCATGTATCCACAAGCAATGCTAATACATTTTGTTGCAAAACTCCAACATATTTGGCCATTGATAAAATATCTTCACATTCATTTATGCCATCGTATTTATCTCCAAGTTTCCCACATGGTTTCTTCTTTGCAGGATGAATTTGAAGAATTATGTTTACCATATGGAGGATCAGTACTCCAGGGACAGTGCCTTCAGGGTGGAAAACCTCACACTACATTTTGTGTACCAAGACCCGAGGTCCAGGTTGAGCATGGGGGAGGACATGGGGTAATTAGAAGCGATCATAACATCTAGTAGTGGCCCCAACCTCACAGAAGGGGTGTCAGTGATCTAAAATATGAAAAAAATGCTTCCATGGCTCCTCGAGGTAAACAGTCTAAGTTTTATAGAATCAAAACTCATCCTATTATCATGAATTTGGTTGTGCATAAAGGGAGTAGTGATCCCCATTCCAAAAAAAACTACTTCTATAACTCCTCATGGTATGAACTTCAAGACAATAATATCCTAAACTCTTCATGTTGTTAAGAACATGGTTGTGTAGAAGATGAACAATGATCCTCATTTCAAGAAACATGCTTCCATGGATCCTGTTTCTATGTACTCCGAGGCTGGTAGAATAAAATATACTCTTGTTGTTTAGAATGTGGTTGTGTAGAAGATGGTTGGTGGTCCTCATCCTAAACACGCTGCTTCTATAAATACTCGATATTAGGACACATAGTATAGTGGATTCAAAACTCTACTTATTATAGAGATTCTAGTTGTGTATAAAACGATAATTTTATATGGTATCAATAATATGGAGGAGGTGTTTTGAGGTTATGGATGGGCATAATTGGCAGCACTAAATTGGATGGTGGGTAGTATTTGGGTGCTTCAAAACTCGAGGATCATTTTCCCAAGATAGGGATTGGTGGAAAAGAATACCTCACTGATGATAGCTTGATTGGTCAACATCTATCCTAGAGAGGGTATCTGAAAAGTATCTCTAAAATCTAGAGAGATGATTAGAGGAAAGTTGCAAACTCAGTAAAAATGTAATTGGTGAGAATGATGAGATGCACAACTGTTTTAATGAAGGAATGTGACCTTTTCCAATCTAGTAATTCTAATGTGTATCGTTTTTGTGTTAAATGGTTCAATTATTTATCAAATAGTTGGTATAAAGTTCCTTTATTGAATGTTTTGTTCTAAAGATGAGAAAGATGGAGTAGTATGATGGAGGATAGTTTGGGAATGAAATAGCCGTCAAATATTTAGAAGCATAGAAAAAGGGGATTTGTTAGCACGATAAAGAACTATATATAAGGGAATCCTTAAATAAAATATAGAGAAAAATGCTTCATCAAGAGGGAAATGGTATCTCCTCAACTTTTGTCCTTCCAATATATTCTGATAATGAACCAAATGTACTCGTATGGTCACATACCAACTGGTGAATCCATTTCATAGTTTTTTTTAACTCATTGTTTCTTGTTTTAACTTTTTATGAAATATATGAGGGAAAATTTGGAGGAAAAGTAAATCCAATGAACATATAATGAAATTGGAAAAAGTACACAAGGTTGGTGGTCCATTACATTTCTGTATCAACTTTAGGCAGTTGATATCTAATTTGTTTATATGAATATCACTGTGTCATTTTATTTATGTATGATGGAAGTGGATGAACAATGAACTAAAAAACAAATTATTGGGATGGAAACAAAACTATATGATAAAGATTTCTTGGATCATGAAATTGAATGCATGAACTTGAACATCCACTCTCATGCATTCTATTTCAATATCCAATGCTTGTTTAACATCTAGTTTGTGTCTACCACAATAATTTTTTTCCTTTGATCATTTTTCATCTACATCCAACATACAGGGATAAAATGATATGATGAGATTCATATAAGGTGTTTAGATAATGATTACCTAAAGTTGATACAAAAAGGAGATAGACAACCAACCACATACATTTTTACCAGTTCCGTTACTTTTTCACTTACTTTTCTCTACTCCAAAGTAACCCTTATTTTTTCATAAAAATGGACGATAAAAACATAGAGTTTACAAAAAATTAAAAAAAATGGCTTCACTGGTAGGCCTGTGATCATAAAAGCACAGTTGATTCATTGGAAGAATACATTGGAAGGGAAAAAGTAGTGGATATACATCTCCCCCTCATGATGAATTTGTTTTCTATGTTTTATTTACGGATTCCCTTATGTATTGTTCTTATTCACGATGAAAAATCCCTTTTTTCTATGATTCTAAATGTTTGACGGTCAATTCATGCCCAAACCGGCCTCTAGTATATTACACAATATTTCTCATATCTAATTCTAAACATTTAGTAAACGCATTTTATTCAAATTATTTAATATTGTGTTGAATCAATTAACACATTAAAAGCATACACATTAGAATGATAGGATTGAAAAAAGTCTCAAGCCTTCATTAAAATTTTGGTGAATATAATACTTCTTTTCAATTAAATTGTTTCATGATTTTATATCTTTATTCTTATCCCCTTTCTATATTTAATAGTTATTTTTCAGATACCCCCTCATGGATAGATGTTGACCATTGAAGCTATTATCAATGAAGTATTCTTTTCCTCCCCTCCCTTTCCTGGGAAAATGCTCCTTGAGTTTTGAAGAAACCAAATACTACCCAACATCAAATTTTTTTCTACCAATTATACCCATCCACAACCACAAAAATACCTCATCCATGTTATTGATACTAGATAAAATTCTCATATTATGCGCAGCCACATTTCTCACAATAGGAAGGGTTTTGATTCTACTAGACTAGGAGTCCTTAGAATGAGAATCCATTGATGCACCTTGTTAGGGATCAGGATCACAAATCATATTCTGCAATAGCACATTCTCCACAATGGGATGAGTTTTTATTCTAAGACTCAAAATCCTCACCTCCAGGATCCATGGAAGCTGATTCTACACCACCACGTTATTGATAATGTGAAGATTTTTTTATTTTACTCCACTCGTAGTTCTTACATTGAAGAGCCATGAAATCAGCTTGTCTAGAATGGGGATGACCGCTCATCTTATGAATAACCACATTTTCGAGGAGCCATGGTAGAATCTTGTTGGGATTGAGGATCACGGGACACACAACACAGTGCCAGGGTTTCCACCTCGAAGGCACAATGCCTTCGAGTATTGACCCACCATCTGGTACACCTCATTCTTTATCATGGGATGCCATGCATGAAAAAACCCATTTGAAAACAAGAAGATAAATACGATGAAACATATAAAGTAAAATATGTTTTACCAACATCCATATATTTAGGAGCAGCATAGCCTTAGGTGACAACAATGCTCGTGGAGACGTGGGTTTTGTTCCCCATTGAGCCATCCATGGACAACCCAAAATTAGAAATCTTGGGGTTGTGATTCTTCAAATAAATCTCAACAGACATTGTTTGAGGATTGTAAGAAATAAGTGTTAGTTTAAAGGAGGTGCAATTCCCGTACCAACAGGAATCATTGTTGATAAATGCAAGCCACTTGGCCGCCCAATGTGCCACCAATAGCTGGTCTTTGCTGCCATTATCACCGATCTAAACCCGGTCTTTCCCATCAAACATTCAGGGCGGAAGTCTATGTGGCTTTCACATGACTAGGGATTCAGTGGAAAGGGATGTTCGCTGTAATTCTCCCACTTAAGAAGGACTCCATGTCAAGGGATATTTGACCATTTTTTATAAGGAGGTCACGTTTTTAACAATTTAGGGGGAACTAACAGGATCACAGAGAGAAGGCCTGATGTTTTGGCCATGTTTTGTGGCTTTATACTCATGAACAATTGAGATAGAATAAGATCAAATCTGGTTTATAGAATATAAAAAAAATTTGTATTCTCTGAAATCATTAAATCATTCAAAATATCCTTTTTTGAATTATTTTCCTAAAGTAAATACGTTAAAACATTAATTTTTTTAATCATGTTTTTATTTAATTTTTTTTAAATATATTTTAATATTTTATAAAATTCATATTATTTTACAATATTCTAATTATTATATATTTCTCAACTTTCTTATATAAATCTACTATTAAATTTATATTTTTTATTTTAAATAACATGAATAAAATATTCAAATCATTTAAATATTTATTTAAAGCTACTTATTTTATTTTTCTAAATATTCATGTTATTTAATTTCCTCCATTAAAAATTATTCATTTTAAAATAAATTGAATAAAAAATGGAAAAAAATAATTTGAATATTGAATATAAATAATTTAGTAATAAAATTTAAATACCTTGTATATTTAAAATAAATTATTTTATTAAAAATTTAATTTTTTTTATGTATTTATATTTTAACATACTTTTAATTTTTTAACGAAATGTTTTCAAATTTTAAAATAAATAATATGAGTATTTTAAATTTAAATGACTCGGATATTTGTGTTTTTTAGAATAAATTAATGATTTTGTATTTTAAAATTATATTTTTTATATTATAGGATTTTAATATACTTCATTATTTATTTTTGAAAATATTCCAAGCAGATATCATGTTTCTCAAGTTCCTCGATGACATATTTTTCTTGATTAATATATTTACATCCATTCTTGGGGGAATTTAATATAAAGAATAATATACATTTTACGGTATCTGTTTTTTCTAAGTATCATTGTCATATTATTAAATTTTGATAAGATTTTCCATATTAAATTAAATTATGTTATTTATTAAGAATTGATTCATATATTTAAAATATTTATAATCATTAAATAAAAAATATATTATCTCTCTATCATTGGAAATTATCCTTTCAAATCATTTCATAATTACTAATGAATCCATTCATTTAATAATTTTGATTTTTTCAAAGTAGAAGTCTTAAAAAAATAATTTTATAAAATTTAGTACATTTAAATAATTTTTGAAAATAATAATCTTTTTTAAAAACTATAAAAAACTAGGCTCCTTTTATCAACTCAATCTTATTATATATCCAAATACTAATTTAAGTACATTTAAAAAAAATTATAATTTTAAAATTTTAAAACTAATTTGTAAATCTAAAATGAATGAATTTTTTTTATTAATGGATTCATAATACATAATTTAATAGGATTTTAATTTACAATTCATTTAAAAATAATATGTGTTTGGTTGGATGTAGATTTATTACAGGATAAAGAAGAAGATATTGGGGGCCTCTAGGGTCATCATCACACTAACTGTAAGGTCAAAAGATAGATTCTAACTAGATATTCATGGAAATTCCTTTATAAGTGGAACCATGACCAACCACAAGTTCTTGTCTTGGATTTCCTCCGGTGCAGTTATGATCCATATATAGACCAGCTTCACCATTGTGCGTCCTATTAGACTGGAGGATGCATCTTCGGATCATGGACTGCAACATCACCAAGTCTCCAAGACCTCACCATTTTACCACAATGACATCACCTCGCCACACCCATCCCACAAAACATCGCATATCCTTGATCCCAACTCCATAAGGAGACCCAATTCTAGTCAAACCTACATGAATTAAATCCCAAAAAATAAAAGCGGGCCCAAAATTGAGGACCTATTGGACTAAGCCTAGAACCCATTATTCTTAAAATCCATCCCACCTTGGATGTGATATCTGCATTAATTTTGTAAAGGTGTCACCTATATGTGTCCTTATACATAACTCTAAAATTGGAGAGTAATTATCTATGTAAAGGTTGTTCTCTATCTGCATCAAGGTCAAAAAAATTATGAATCTGTGTAAATGTAACATGTGACTCACACTTATTATGTAAAATTAATGTGAGAAGTACATGGGCTATGTAAAGGTGGATGTATAAATGAATTTCCTTTGTGAAGGTACCTGAGGATTTCTATAACTACGTAAAGTTCATCTATGATTTACCAAACCATTGTAAATGTAATGAGGGAGTTGTGAAGGCTATGTATAGGTAACATTCACTATGTCGCACCACATAAAGGTGACGAGGAGATACATAATGGTACATTGAGTTTCGAATTACATACATAGGAAGTTCAATGTACTATGTCAATGAAACAAGGAAAATTATTGAGCTGCATAAACATGAGTAAAGATACTATGATTGATTGGATTTTAATGTGCCATCACCCCTGACATTTTCATATGTTTGATCATACACAATAGATATAGATCTATTCATATGGTCGATTATTGAGGCGTTCACGTGGTCGATCTAGGTTAAGATATGAAATCTGTCCATTTATACGACTGATCTGCAGGGAGATGAACTGAGTTCAAGAATTTGTATATTATGATGAAATGAAATTTGACTATGAAAAGTATGATGCTCTCAAATGAAAAATAAATATCACAATGCTTATCATGATGCACCCAGGTTTCAAAATAAGGGAGGATTCTAAAATAAAACATATATATATATATTGGTTAAATTCATGTGATTTTCATGAATAGATAAAAATAAATATGTCACAATGCCATAGTGATTTTTCTATAGACATTTTGATGACAATTTTGGAAATCCAGTCCACAAGTAAGAAGTGATGAGCTGAGTGAAATAATAACTAGGTTATCCCATGGAATTAAATGTATTCATGTAGAGGTGGGTATATTTAAAATATATTTATATATAGAGCGAGTTAAAGAGATAAAATAGACACGGTAATTCAAATATCATGTGAGAACAAATTATTGAGTCATTATGACATTAAATAATAGGTTTAAATGAAAAAATAGTTGATCCACCTGAAGATTTGATGATTCAAGAAGAATGAGATCCTAATAATATTTTTTTAATAAAAAATGTGAAATAATATTCTATTATATATGAGAATTATATTCATGATATTATTGTGAATATATATTTTTTAGTTATCAGAGAAGATGTTGGGAGAATTGTTAACTAACATACATTGTGTGAGAGATTTGTGAGAGCTTGATACTTGTATCAAGGGAAGAGAGGGAGTTGAAACAAGGATCCATTTTTTTTTGATCACCCAAGTATTTGATAAAATTGAAAAGTACTATATCACTCATGATCTAGTAAGATTTTTGAGACCAGCATGACTGTTGCAAGCACCTTTTTAAGATCTTGAAGAATTAACACATGTGAAAGCATGTTGATCTCATCTACTCGTGAAGGGGAATCTATTTCATAAGTGTAACATAAGAATCCATTTTCATAAATTGATATTTATATGAACTAATTAAAGTTTAAGAATAATCTTGTGACTATGGTGACTAACTTGTCGTTCGAGACTTGTGATTGGAGTGTTAAACAAATCATTGGAGAATTTTTATTGGGGTGTCTAAAAAAATTTATGTAGAATTATAATTGTGGTGCCTATCTACATTAATCTAACGAAAATTAATGGAATTACACTTTAATAAAGAAACATTTTAAATATAATTTTCCACACTCCCTTATTATCACTGCATTTAAGTTTATACTATGAGATATCATTGATAGGACTCGGAACATTGACAAGATCAAGAGGTTGAATTTAAAAGATGAATAATTCATAAAATTAGATCAATAATTAATCTCCCTCTAAATGGCCATCCAACCAAAAGAACATCAAATTAATAACAAAAACACCATATTATTTACAATTAAATTTAGGGAAATTTATATTATGGGTGCATGGGTTACAATGGGTGGTACAAGAAATGGAATATGGAGCAGAAGTTTTTGATGAACCTTGGAAATTACCATCAATGATGAAGATTTATCACAAAATAAATTTGATAGAGGGGGTGGATTCAGCCAATATACAACCTTAAAAACATGCTTATTTCATGAAGAATGGGATTGGAATATAGGGTCAAAATATTTTGGAACAATGTTTTATCAGACAAAACCTCATCCCGTACTATATTCTAATAATTTTAGGAAATATTAAATATATTCAATGTAGAATTCTCTTTGATTACCAAGAGTTTAATAGATTGGTGGTGATGGATAGGAACCTAATTCAACTAATAGAAGAGCTGATGGACGAGTTTCATAGTGTGGAATACTTGACAAATCTGGGTTTGAAATCGAGTTTCCACCAGGTATTAATGCAAAAGAATGATATTTAAAAGACAATTATCAAGATCTATAAGTGGAATTCAGGATACCTTTTTATGCCCTTTAGATTAATGAATAAACTAATTTCTTTCCATGCTTCTATGAATGCGGTGTTTTGGGACGTTCTATGGAAGAGTGTTTTATTGTTATTCAATTATATAATATTCTGTAGAAAAAGATTGATTGAAAACCTAGTAAAAGAATATTAAGTTCTATAAATGGTAATGGACCATTTAATATTTAAAAATGAGAAGAATTTTTCATTCAAAATGATGTATGTGGAGTATTTTTTTCATATAATTTCTATCAAAATGGTTATGATAAATCACCAATAAGGTGGTAGTTAAATTATAGGATGGGATAAGGAATGTGAATACTGTCATAGGTTTTTATGGATAATTAGATACTATAAAAAATTTATCAATGATTATGGACAGATTTCAAGACACATCACGGACTTGACTAAGAATAAAGATGTTAAATAGATAGATAAAACTCATGAATCATTTGATACACTTGGGAAAACATGACTACTATCCATAATCTATGCTTTTTGAATTTTTACAAGGTATTTTCAGTTATGTTTGATGCCTCTAGTTTGAGGTATGCAAGGATAATTGGAGAATTAAGTGCATTTTCTTAGATTATGATATATTATTTATTGGACTATGAACTTTAATAGGTTGAAGAGGTTGAATTTAGAAGAAAAATAATTCATAAAAGTATATCAATGATTCATCCCCCTTTTAGTGGTCATCCAACCTAGGGAAAAACATATAACCCACAAAAACAGCATATGCTTTACAATTAAATTTAGGAAAAGGAATATTGTCGGTGAATGGGTTACAGCGAGTGATACAAGAAAAGGCGGATGAGGTAGATGGTTTTAAGGCACCTTGGGAATTTCCATAAAAGTGTAATAATGATCACATAATAAATTTGAAAGAGGGGGTTGATTGAGTCAATGTAAAACATTAAAAACATGCTTATTTCATGAAGAATGAGATAGATAAATAGAGTAAAATGATTTTGGATCAAGGATTTACCACACATAACATCATACCATACAATATTCTAATATTTTTAGTAAGGAATAAATATTTTCAGTGGATAAAGCTCATGTATTTCAAAGTGTTCAATATTTTGGTGGAGATGAATATGAACCTAATTAAACTAATTGAAGAGATGATGGATGAGTTTCATAGTGTGGAATAATTCACAACGGTGGGTTTGAAGTCCAATTTTGACTAGGTATAGATGAAAGAGGAAGATATTTTGAGGACTATGTTCAATACATAAAATGGGAATTAATAATAACTTCTCCCTTCAGATTAATGAATGCATAGATGATTTTCCAAGAAACTATGAATGTGGTATTCTAAGATTTTATAAGGAGGAGTTTTTTGTGGTTCATAGATGATATATTGGGGTGCAGAAAGGGATATAATGAATACCTAATGAAGTAATATGAAGTTCTAAATATAAAAATATACAACTAACAGTTTGAAAATGAGAAGTGTTCTTTCCGAAGAAGGTATATAGAGTATTAGGGCTTATAATTTCTATCGAAGGGGATATGATAGATCCAAAAATGGTGGGTAGTTAAATTATGGAATAGGCCGAGGAATGTGAAGAAATTTAGGGGCTTTTAGGGATAACTGAATACTATAAAAAATTTATCAATGATTATCTATACATTTTAGGACCCTTCACATCCTTGACTAATAATAAATAATTTAAATAAACACATTAAACTCAAGATTCATTTGTTGCACATAATAAAATCATGACTACCACCCAACTTTTATGCATGATGAATACTCTCAAGGGATTATAAATAGTGTTTAATGCCTCCTGTTTGGGATTTGGAGTTGCGTTAACATTATAAGAGATGCCTATTTCATATTTTAGTAAGGCCTTATATGATACTAACATCGGAAAATTGATAAAAAAAATGGAGCTTATGGATTTGGTTCCATAAATCCAGCATTAGAAACAATATTTGATGGTAATGAGTTTTTTTTGTATACATGGATCATTGGAGTCTTCTATTAATATTGTTAATAAAAGGGTAGCTTTGATTTCACATCAGTTCAGACTAGATATGTTTTAGGGATATGATTTTGATGTTATTTACATGAATGGGAAATTGAATAGTGCCAAAGATGCTCTATCGAGGGTGACATGGGGAGGTGAATAGAACATGAAAATTTTAAAACCTATTTGTGAGGATATTGATGTGTTAAAATAATATTTAATGATAGATGTTAGTTTAGAGATAGTTATAGATATGTTACAACATGGTAATTCCACAATGTTAGCATATTATTTCTAAAATATATTATTGTTTTATAAAAACAATTTTTTTCAAAAGAATCAAATTTAATTTAGAAGTTATTGTAATATTATCTTTCTACTTCAATAAGATGAATCCTGGAGGACATGACAACATATAAACTCATAGTGGTTGGGGATTTATGGACTAGAATTATTTTTTCATTGATTTATACTTAACACCAGTCCAACATTTTCTAAATGTATGAACTGATTTTGGTGATCTCCATACATCTATAGCATTAACATCAGTCCATTAATTCGAGACACAATGTCCATAGTTTCATTTCACAGGAATGAAAGATGTTGGTGTGGTAAATAGTTGTGTTGATATGCTTTCACCAATCTTGTCGCTCACAACGATAAAACCAATATATAAGATAACATATAAATGATTAATGGAGTAAATATATTTTCATTTAGATTAACATCATTAAAAAACCACTATATATTATTAGGCGACACACATATGATGGAAGCTAGAGACAAAAAAATGAATAATGGATCAAAAACCAATGGCATGACCAATAAAATTTAAAGGATGAGTGATATTCACATATGATATCATGATAAGAATATGTGAAAATATAATCCACTGACCCATTTTTTTCTAACAATAATAACATGTTTGAGCCTTTGTTGATGCGGTAGTCCTTATAAAACAACCAAGAATCCATTAATATCAGTACTTGGTTTACAAATTTTTTTTGAAGTTTGATAAAAAATAAATTTATAATAAGGATTCAAGTAAAATATGGTACAAGAAGAAATTAATAACATATAGATATAACATACTTCAATCCATTATGGACCTATGTGAAATGAATGAAAACCATTAGAATATGGTTGTTACTAAAGAAAGAAAATCACCAGATTATATGACACAAAATATGTACAGGATTGATGAAACTGTTTAGTATTAGTTCCAGTTTGACCATATTGAAGTGATGTAATATAACATATGGAACTTGAAATTCGACTTCCTAGATTGACTCATGCTACACAATTTCATAGAAGGATAAAATATCAAACACATGGAATGAAATGAAAATTCAAAAGTGGAAGAAACATCTTATAATTTCATGTTCTAATACCAAAATCTATAAGAATCTCTAATGGTGTTCATGATGTTGAGGTATTCCTTCACGATAAGACATATAATGATAAAACAAACGAATCTTAAACACTCTCCACAAAATCCCTAGACCATGCTAGCAGTGAGAAGGACAATATGCTTTAGTACTCTATGGGGATCTTGGACATGATAACCTTCAGGATACACTTGATCTGTTTCAATTAGAAATTTCAATTTATATAGAATTTTCCTCTCTTGAACTAGTTTAGAAACACACAAAATGATTGAGGAGGAGGCCAAGGTGAAATCATGAAGTTAGGAGAAGCAATGGAGATCCAGGAAGTGATAGAAGGACAAATATCACATAGACGACTGATATACATGAGAGAGTTTTATGAGATGTACATGCATTGGTAGGTGATTCACAAAAAAATATAACTCAAATAAATTTATCATTATGTGTTCTATGGTTACCCTTATATGAGTCAGGTTACCCCAAATCAATCCAGATAGTACCCTTAAATGAGCTTGGTTACCCTTATGGGAGCTAGTATGTACCCTTACACGTGCCAGATCATCCTTATATGAGCCAAGGTAGTACCCTTACACAATCTATGTAGAGCCAATATACAATGTAGGGATAACCATTAGGCGCATCATGAGAATTCTTATATAATCTAGGGAGTACCCTTACCTGAGTAGGAATTACCCATATGCATCCATTTGTTACCCTTCTGTAATAAATGGTCCAATGTGTTACCCTCATACAATACGAATGTAAACTTTATGCATTTACCTTTATATGTGATCCATCAATGGGGTAAGAAAAATAATAAAATCAAAATTGAAAATTAAGAAATGTAAACAATATTTATATCATGGTAAAAATTTAATGTAAGATATGTAAGCAACATTTTCACAAGTAATATGTAAATCGTGAAATCCAAATAATAATTCAGCCCATGAATTGGGAAAATTATATTTTACAACAATAAAATAAATACATTCGCCTCAAATTTCCAAATTATCCACCTTTTCTGATAAATATTTTTAAATAGAATGGTGTTCTTATCACCTAGGTCTCTGAAATAGGACTACAATCCTATGTTCTAAACAATGAATAAAAATGGAAAATTGAATAGCCATAGTCAATCTATCCTTTGGATTCTCTGAAGTATGTATCTTAGGGAATCAAAATTTCTATGTGCTTTCTTCTTCCATAAAAACCTAATTTTCAAAATTATGGAATATAGAATTAATATCACAAAATACATATATATTACCAGAAGATACATATAATTCATTAGAAAATCCTTTAACCAAATTTCTTCATGGATTTCTATAGTTAATGATATGTATTCGACCTTGGTTATGGAAAGGGAAAAAATGGATTTCATTTTACATTTCCATGATACAGTACCATCATAAGAAAATAATACATAAAGAGTGATATATTTATTAGTATCTATATTTTTAGAATAACTAGAATCAACAAACGAGATGACATATTGACTATAAGAATCATTTTTACTAAAATAAATACACAAATCAGAATACATGGACACATAAATGTGTTATTATATTAATGCATACCAATGATGTTTTACAGGACTTCCCATAAAACATCTAAAGGAAACAACACCAAAGTCTATATCTAGATAAGAGTATATCATTGAATACATATGACTATATAATATGTTTACAAAAGGGACATTACTCATAAATTCATTATCAGAATTGCTGCTAAGGTATTTTTATAGGGGAATGATGAAGTAATGACCACAAGGCACAATAACAAGTTTCAAATATTCTATAGAATACCCTTTTAACACCTTATGTTCATAAAAAGATTGGGAAAGGTACAATACCCTAACAAGTCTGTCCCTAGATATTTTTCTACTAAGGATTTATTTTTATTACTATAAATATTTCATTTCAAAAGCATTGTGCAGTTGGTTTTTAATATGATTTTTGAACCGGTGTATTTGTAAATTATTTGAATATCATCAAAATATAGGATTAAATAAATAAAAACAATATTTATTTATTCAAAATAAACATAAACATAATATTGACATAAATCAATGTCATTTAAGCACAAAAGAATCAAAATCATTATATCATTGTCTAGATGATTTCTTAACGAAATACAGAGATTTTTATAAAAATTATACTTGATTACTTTTAAAATGTTTTGAAATTCATCAGGTGGTCTCATATAAATCTATTAATCTTACATACCATAAAAGAAGGAAGATTTAATATCCAATTATTTAGCATGAACATCATTTTGGATAGAAAAAGTCTAATAACAATCTAATGGAATAGTTCTTAACAATAGTTGAAAAATCTCATTGTAATCAATTCCTTCATGTCGTATAAATCCATGTTGCAAACTTATGACATTATAATTAAAACTAATTTCACGCATGTATTCTTATTTCTTCATAAAAATTGAATTATAATATATAATTTTCCCCTTTCTAGGTTTGAAAACAATTATCCAGGTTCGATTTTTATGAAGAGAATACATTCCAACTCTCAGGAAAGAAATCCACTACCATGATTTTTCAGACATAAGATCTTGTTTGAAGATGTATGGTTCATCACTACCTAGTAAAAACCTATATTAAATTCACAAGAAGAAACATCATCCTTGGTAGAACAAATTGGAGGCCTAATAATTCTTATGGTCATATTTCGAGTAAACTGGTAGTCTCTCACGTCTCCGTCTCTCTTAACCTCAAACTCAGGTTCAAATTCACTAACGGGTTCTTCTTCAATGTGATCTTGTATGGATGTTTTAGTTTAGATAACCACGGTTCCAATTTACCGTTTAGCCTCTAATATAACATCAACATATATATATTTAGGAGGATTATATTAGATATGATCAGAAGCCTTCTTTTTTGAATGATAATCCCTATGGAATACAACATCACACCGGATTATTCATTTATAAAAACAATGATTATCTACCAAAGGACATTTACCATTGTCACAATATGGGCATACCACAAATTCAGATTTCATAGTCCTAGACTCTAGTTTATCATTCATTCTATGAGTATAGGTAGTATAATAAAAAATCTAATATAACCTAAACTAGGTGTGAACCAGTCCACATTACTTTAGGGGTTTTGAATCTAATGGAACTGGAGGGGAATATCTTGATAATATAGATAGTAGTAGAATAAAAATTATACCAAGAAGTAATTAAAATACTATAATATGAGATCATGAATTTCAATTTTTCTAAAACTGTATTATGCATCCTCTCTTATAGGCCATTTTATTATTGGGTATCCCCAAAAGTTATGTGTAAAAGAATACCTTCAGAGCTACAATGGTCTATGTAGTCAATAGAAAAATATTCTATAAGATTATCATATCTAATTATTTTATGTTTTCTTCTGATTTCCCTTTCAACACTAGACATCCATAATTTGAAAGTTTCGGAGGATTCATATTTGATCTTGAGTGTGTAAATCCACACATTCCAATAATAATCATCTACAAAGGGAAAAGAGTATTGTCCCCAACTATGGGAATTATTTCTAGATGGACCCCAAAAATTAAAGTGTTCATATTCTAAAGGGGAATTAGATTTATATATAGAACTCTTCAAGCTAACATTTTTGGACTTATTGAGAACCTTGTATTCACAAAAGGAAAGACTATTTGAGGTTACTTCATGTAAAATTCCTTGATTTCTAATTTCAATAATTCATTTTGAAATTAAATGTATTAATCACCTATTATATAACATTATGCTATATTTTATGGGGGAAATATTTGTAATTATTTTTTTCATATGATTCTTAATATATAATACTTATAGACCATTGGTGAGGATTCCTCTAATAAGAGTGAGTGACCCCTTAGAGATATTATGACTCCGTGAATCAGACATAAAAATTAATAATTTTATTTTAATAAACATAGTAAAATAACATTATTCTTCAAATTAGGATCCAAATTAACCACCTCTATGTATTTGAATGATCTTTCATGCAATTCTAGAGAGAATATTTTTTACCCAAGATTTTGTAGCTCTTTTTTTACTGCATATACCTTTTCACTCTCAAACTCTCTTATAATAGTGAAGTAATCAAATTTGTGACATATATGGAAAGAAAATCCTAAATCCAGGATCCATTTTGCTCTCATATCACTAGAATAGTAATTTAGAACATCAGAATTATCAAAATATTTCTCATATAACAAACAATTGTCACTATTATTGGTGTGGTTCTAAGAATTGTTCCTTTGGGGAAAATTATGTCTAATTTGGACAGGTTGTTTGTAATGGAATAATTATATTTGTTTACCCAATTGACCCTGATCATATCCAATGATATCTCTTACCTATATTCTTTCCTCTTTGATGAATATTTCCCTAGATATTAATCCCCATAGATTACTTCTTAATAGAACTAGGATTCATTTTTTTATTCTCAATATAAAACAAGGCTGATTTAATATATTATATGTTTTGGTAATCCAAACCATACATAATTGAATCATTTAATTAATTATAAGAATCTTATAAATAGGTTAGATATATGATATTCAAATCCCCTTCATACAACTTAAATTCTATATTAGATAAATCTATAATTATTTTTTTAAAATCATCGATATGAATCTAGACTACAGTTCAAGGATGCATACGAAAGTTATACAATTTAATCTTCTTGTGTAACTATACTACTAATGTTTTTTCTTCATATATATAGCTTCATGTTTAGACCATATTTGGGTAGTAGTGGATTCCTAATCTACCTCCTGATGAACCTTATCACCTAGAGATAATAGAATTAAACTACAGGCATTCCTATGCATATTGATCGGGACATCAAAATTATTAGGCCGCCATGACGCGTTGCGTGTCTAGTCAATTTGGCCAAACCAGGCCACCATGACACCAAATCATACCAACACCAATTATATAATGTAATACACCATGTTAGTTTGAATACAATTATACATATTATACCACATGGTTATGAAACACTGTCCGGATATTATTTCAGAAATTGATTATTGTTCAATAAAACCAATTTTTCTTTTCAAAATGATCAAATTTAATTCCAATGATACTAAAATATTATCATTTTTCACCTATAATATGGAACTTGGGGTACTTGAAAACATATAAACACATAACAAGTGGGGTTTACTAGACCATAATTATTTTTCCATTGATTCCAACATAACACCAGTTCAACATTGTCCAAATAGACAAACTGGTTTTTGTGATCATCATGCATATGAAACATTACCTTAACTCCATTTATTCTAGATATCATGTCCTCTGTATCATTTAACATGAATGAAAAAAATTTAGGTGGTAAATATTTGGGTTGATATTCTTTCCCTAATGTTGTGGCTCACAACAATCAAAACAATATATAAACTAAGATATAAATGAATCATGGAAAAAATAAATTTTGATTTTGATAAACTATATTAAAAAACATCTATATATTATTAGGTTATTTACATAGGATGGAATATAGTGAAAATTAAATAAAATATAGATATAAAACGTTTTAAAGTTAAAGTATTAGTGACATTTTCACCTTCTATTTGGACAAGAACATGTGAAAAGTTAATCCACCATCCCATTTGTTTGTAACTAAAAAATATGTTCAGGAATTCATTGATGTTGTATTCCTTATGAAACAACCATGAATCCACTAATATAGGTAATTGGTTCACAAATATTTTTGGAATTTCGATAAAAATGGAGATGGATAAGATAGATTAAAGAATAAAATGGTATAAGAAATAATAAAAACACACACATTTAACCTACATTAGTCCACTATGGACCTTTGTGCATTACAGAAAGCCCCAATAATATTTTTATTACTAATGAAATAAAATCATGAGATTATAGGACATGAAAGAAGTAAAGTACCAATGAAGCTATTTTATGATCAAGTATTGCTAGACCATATAAAAGTGATGAAATCTATCTATGGACATTGCAATCTAACATCTGGTATGGTCTCATGATATAAACATACATATAAGGATACAACATCAAACACATGAAAAGAAATGAAAATAGGAATGTGGAATGAACTTATAATAATTCTATATTTTAACACTAAAAACTGAAATAAGGTCAAATTGTGTTCCGGATAAAGATGAATTTCTTCACATGAGGACATCTCATGATGAAGTTAAAGAATCTGCAACACTCCCCACCAAATCCCAAGACTAGGTTGGTGATGATGAAGACAATCTACTTTAGTGGAATATGTGAATCAGAGACATGATCTTCTTCAAGATACTACCATTCTATTTCAACTGGAAATAGAAAATTACCTAAAAGTATTCTTTCATGAAATATTGAAGAAACACAATAAATGATCAAGATTGAGACTGAGGTGAAATCATGATGTTGGGAGAAATGTTAGCGAGACACTTAGTGAATGAAAGATATAGTCCATGTGGATTACTGATATTTAAGAGATAGTTTAATGGGATGGCCTTGTGGCAGTAGGTGATTCACCGCCAAAAATGTAACATGGATCAACTTACCATTTCCTGTTCTAAAGTTTCCCTTATATGAGTAAGGATATGCTTAATCAAACCATACAGTACCCTTATATAATCTAGGATACACTTATGTGAACCAGGAAAGTACCCTTTCACATTCTGGGACAACCTTACATGAGCCAATGTAGAACCCTTACACAAGCTAGGGAGTTCCCATATGCAAGCTAGGGAGTACCCTTAAGAGTGTCAAGAGTACCCTTACACAAGCCAGAGAGTACCCTTAAAAGAGTATGAATTATCCTTATACATCAATGACTTAACCTTATACAATAGGAGAGCCAATGGTTTACCATCATGCAACTGGAAAGTAGAAATTACACAAGTTACCTTTATGTGGGATCCATCTACGGGGTAAGGAAAATTCATGAATGAAAAACATGAAAAATAAGAGATTTAAAAACATTTTTTTCAGTGCAAAAAATAAACAAATAAATGTAAAGAACATTTTTACAAGAGAACAAATAAAATTAAATTATTATATCAAAATAATAACTCAGATCATCAATTATAAAAATTCTATTTCATAATTAAAAATAAATACATGCATTCCAAATTTACAAAACCTTCCCATTTTTAATAAAAATAATTTAAGCAATATGGTTTTCTCACCACCTATGTCTTTGAAATTGGGAAAAATTCATAAGTTCTAAATAATGTGTAAACATTGAAAATTGAATATCTTTAGTCAAATGGTCAACTGGATTGTACAAAGTATGTATCTAAGTGAATCATACCATCTTATTTTCAATGAAAACCCTATGAAATGAAATTTATTGTATATGTGCAATGATATTCCATGGAAAACATGATTTTTAGAAATATGGAATAAAAACTGACTATCACAAAAGACTTTTATATTACCAAAAGATAAAAATATCTCAATAACAAATCCTTTCAACCAAATTGATTCTTTGATTTATACCGTTAATACCATGTATTTGACCTTGGTTTTGGAAAGGGAAACAATGGATTCCATATTACATTTCTATGAATCAGGACCTCCAAAGGAAAATAAAACATAAACTGTGATATACTTATTAGTATCTAAATTTTTAGCATAACTAGAATAAATTGATCTGATGATATCTTGACTATAATAATCCTTTCTACCAAAAAAATTCAAAAATTTGAAGACATGGACACATAAATGAGTATCTATTTTAATTCATACTATGGATTATTTATATGAATTCTCATAAAAATTATTAAGGTTCAAAGAATAAATGATATATGAAGAAATGGGAATATAATATAATATATAAGGCCACTGACTATGTTTACAAAAATTATTTTAATCATGAAATAATAATCAGAATAAATATTTGGGGATTCGGACAAGGTAAACATGAATTTAAGACCTAAATTCACACTAACAAGTATCAAATTTTCAAGAAAATAAATTTTTAACACCTTATGAACATAAGAATATCGGTACATGTACAATTATATAACATTTCTATCCATAGTTATTTTTATACTAATGATTTTATTTGTTTCCTCTAAATATTTCATTTGAAAAGATTTAGGTAATTGGTTTTTCATTTGATTTATTAACTGAGTGTCATTGAAAATAATATGCATGTCATTAACTTTAACAATTAAATATACATAAATAATATTGAAATATTTTAAATAAACATTGTCATTATATGTACTTATAGCTAATTCATTTTTAAGAAGAAAATAATTAAATTATTTATAACATTTTCTATATGATTTCATAAGGACACACATGGATTTTCGTAAAATTTATTACTGATTTATTTTAAAATATTTTGAAAACCCATCAGGTGGTCTCATATAAATATGTTCATCTTACATTTCATGAATGAAGTTAGTTTTAACATCCAATTATTCAATATTAAAATTATTTTAGGAACAAAAGTTAGACCATAATCTAGTGGAAGAGGTCTTAACAATAGGTGAAAAAATATCATCGTAATCAATTCCATCTTATTATAGGAACCTGTTTTCCAAAACTATAGATTTATACTTAATTTTCTTTTCACTATAATTTTCGTATTTCATCACAAAAAATGATTTAAAATCTATAATTTTCACTTTTATAGGTTTCTTAAGATTTATCAATGTTTCATTTGTAAGAAGATAATCCATTTCGTCTCTCAAGAAAAAAAGACACTACCATGATTTATTAGAATTAAGATCTTGTTTTAATGTTTATGTTTCATCACTACCTAGTAAAATCCAATATTAAATTAAATGGTAGAAACAACAGCCTTGGTAGACTAAGTTAGTGGCCTAATGATTCTTATGGTCCTATTACGAGTCAAACAGTAGTCTCTCATGTCACCATATCTCTCAACCTCAAACTTCTGGTCAAATTACCTAACATGTTATTCTTTTTGTGAGATATTTGGGGTGGTTTAGTGGAGACAACCTTGAGTTCATGTTTTATTTTAGGATCTAATATAACCTCAACACCTACAGGCATAGATGGATGAGATTAAGCAAGATCAAAAACATTATATTGAGAAGAATAATCATAATAGAAAACAACAGCATGATAGATTATAAACTTATGATAACCACGATTATCATTCCAAAGTCTTTACCCTTTGACACAAAGTTGTTATCCCACAAATTCACAATTCATATTACTAGGATATAGTTTATCAGTTCAGCTATGAGAATAGGTAAAACAAAAAAAATGATAAGATTTCCTAAACTAGGGGTGAACCAATCCACATTACATTAGGGGTTTTAAAACTAATGGATCTAGAGTGGAATCTATTTATCAAATAGATATCCGTAGTGACACCTTCATCCCAGGAATTAAAAAGACTAAAATATAAGAGCATGATTCTCACACATTATAAATAGTATTATTCATACTCTCTTATAGTACATTATATTACGGTTTATCCATAATAGTTCTATGTCTAATAATAACTTCCAAACAAAAATATTCTATGTAGGCATTAGATAAATATGCTAGACCATTATCAGTTCTAATGATATTATATTTGTTATCATTTTCACTTTCAACACTAAACATCCAAATTTTAAATGTTTTGAAGGTTTAATATGTTTTCTTGATTATATAAATCCACACATTATGATATTCTTAATCATTAATGTGAACATAGTAGGGTACACACAACAGGAAGTATTTCTAGAAGAAAACCATAAATTAAAATGTGGAAATTTTAAATTAGCATTATCCATAAATGTAAAAATATTAAAAATAAAAAATTTCGACTTTACAATGTCATGATATTCACAAAAGGTAAGAATGTCTGAGGTTTCATCATTTAAAGTTCCTTTATTTATTAATTCACTCATCCCTTTAGAACTAATATGTCCTAATCACATATGTCATATCATTGTGTTATCTGTCACGGGGGGAAAGATTTTAATTTAATTGTTTCATTTAATTCTAACAATTTAAGACATATATACCTTTGGTGAGGGTTACTCTGAAAACATTGGGTGACAACTTATAGATATTATTGTAGGTTTCGGGCGCAGCGGAAGCACGTTGGTGGGTTTTCTAAACTTTAATTTTATCGTTAAACAACGTTCAATTCAAGATCTTTCTTGATATAAAACGTCGGATCTTCGGAATGCAACGAAGAATGAAAAAGAAATAAAGAGTCCTAGAACCATTGAGATAGGATCATCATATGATGGTTATAATTAATTTAATTAATTCACAAGAATTGCCTTGGTGGAATTATTTCTTCATCGATGTCTCTGGTAACGATCATGTGATTCGTTGTTGCGTCGTAGAATCCAAGAATATGATTCCTCTAGCGGTGATCCACACATGCTCCACGTATCTTTAGACGTCACCGAAGGGATCTCCGGGTGCTAGTGCGGATGAACCTTCGCTTGCAATGTCCGCCTTCGACCACCTTGATCTGGTGGAGGATCTTGCTCTCGTAAGTTTATGGAATTCTTGGTGGAAAGGGAATTCTCTCTTGGCATGAGAGTATTTCCAAATATGTTGTGCACAATAGTGGCTCTTGTAAAAAAGGTGTTGGGGTTGTGATGAAATTTATAACCAGGTTTGAGGTTATACAGTTATGACAATAAATAAATGTGTTACACATTTTATTTATTTCATTAACTCTTATTTAAAACCCCCATGTCGAATTATTAATTACATGACATGTGCCCACCCTCATTATAATTAATATCACAATAATGATATTATTTCCTCAAAATCCCGACTAGAAAAACTACACGCCCTGTAATAATTAATACACGGCGTGTTATTGTTTTTCCTTAAAACTACATGGTGTGTATATTTAATATACATGGCGTGTACTTTTATTTTCCACGTTCCTTTATTTCCTCCACCATATTTATTAGTCCTTGAGTAATGGCTATTTATTTCGTAAATAAATGTAATGATATTACTCACTAATAAATGTATTATTTCACCCACAATATATTCTCTTGAATAACTAGTGTCGAAATAAATGTGATCAGGAATCCTTAAATAATTATTAAACCACAGTCGGGAATAATCTTTATTTAACTTGTTAAATTAATATTTAACTTTGATACATGGGCACACTTAGTGTGAGACCCTCTAGGCCTCTTTCACAGTGTTATAAGGCAGAGCCTGCCTAAAGTCCGAGGTTAGCATCCAGCAACACGCCAAGGCACCCATAGAGAAAGAAGTTAACGCAGCAATGATGTGTTTCCTCCTACGAACGCTTATTGTGTAATATAATCCCTTTGTATCGATATCTCTAATCAAGCGGGTTGCATGCTACTGCCATCTACCCATGTTCTCGATTATTCATTATTTCACTTCCTGAAATTGAACTCTCCCACACCTTACCATGGACATGGATTTATTTAGGCTATATCAATTCCATAAAAGGGCGTGAGATATCTACTTCTGATATGGAACAGAAGGGACAAATCCTTTCTCGAATTTTCTATTAATGCAGTATTACTCGTGACGCACCCAAAGTATCCAACCTCTCTGCGAACAGTGTGTCATCATAGTTTTCATCAATACATCTAAGTGCATGTGTTTTAATACCCATTAATAATAATCTTAATGTCTAGGGATCAATACACACGTCTGCAGATAGGAACATGCAATGACACTATGAAATTTGGATTTAATACTGCTGGGTCTCGTTCTCATAATATCTTACTAGATATTACCAAGGGTACACACCATGAGAAGGTGCCTCAAAGTTTTATGAGTCCTCGCCCCTAATGACCTGTATTATTTGTGTCCCTAAAATAACATCATCTGACCATAGAACATATATTCATGAACAATGTTATGGAACTTCTAGGTTCTCATCATAGCAGAGATCCACTATGACCCTTTAATGCAATAGTTGTCTTTAAGACATTATCACATGCATTGTCACGCAGATGAACAATCAGGATGTGATGAGGATTGTATTTGATGAATAAATTAAAAAGTAGTTGGTTCTAGGACACCAACTCCAACAGACTCCCACTTGGACTAGAGACAACTGCTAACAACCATTAACCCGCTAGCTCTCTCATGATGTTCATTCTTTGGCTGAGATAGGCCTTTAGTAATGGGGTCTGCCATGTTCTCTTCCGTGGACACTCTTCTCACAGCTACCTCACCCCTCTGATAGAAATCCCTCAAGAGGTGACACTTCTGAAGAATTTTTTTGTCTGTTGATGTGACCTTCGTTTTTTTTGCAAGAGACCCCCCTACAGTATTATCACAATACAATGTAATGTGATCTTAACTTCTAGGAACCACATGAAGATCCTGGACAAAGATCCGAATCCAGACGTCTTCCTTTGCTGTATAAGAAGCCGCTATATATTCAGACTCCAATGTATAATTCGCAACAAATTGCTGCTTTGATCTCTTCCAGCTCACAACTCCTCCATTGAGATAGAAAACATATCTAGATTGCGACTTTAGATCATTATAATCTATCTGAAAGCCAGCATCAGCATACCCTCTGATGACAAGCTCCTTGTATCCTCCATAAACTAGGAACATATCCTTAGTTCTTCTCAGATACTTAAGGATAGTCTTAATAGCAGTCCAATCCTATTTTCCTGGATTTGCTTGATATCTGCCTACCATTATTAGTGCATAGGCAACATCAAGCTTGGTACATTTCATGGCATACATGATGGATCCTATAGCCGAAGCGTATGGGATCTTACTCATTCTATCTTACTATTGTTGTGTATGAGGACACATTTTCTTAGAAAGATGTGGGCCGTGTGACACTGGAACCAATCCCCTCTTGGATTGTTCCATACTAAGTCTCTTTAGTATCTTGTCAATGTATGTACCCTGACTTAGTCCAGGCAGCCTCTTGGATCTGTCATGAATGATCTTGATCCCTAGAATGTAGGATGCTTCTCTTATGTCCTTCATAGAGAAAAACTTGTTCAAGTAGTCCTTAAATAACTGTAATACTGGTACATCGTTTCCAATAAGAAATATGTCATCAACATATACTACAAGGATAAACACCGCATTCCCATTAAACCGTTTATAAACACATGGATCACAGTCATTTTTAATGAACCCAGATTCCTTTATGGCTTCATCAAATCGAATGTTCCATGACTTGGATGATTTATTTAATCCATAAATGGATTTTTGCATCTTGAAATCCCGTTTGGATTTACTTGGTGTCACAAACCCTTCTGGTTGTGTCATATAGACATCTTTCTAAAGGATCCCATTATGGAATGCTGTTTTGACATCCATCTGCCAAATCTCGTAATCATGGTAAGCTGCTAGGGCAAGTATGATTCTTATTGAATTCAACAAGGAAACTTGCGAGAATGTTTCATCATAGTCAATTACTTGACGTTGTCTTAACCCTTTAGCCACTATCCTCGCTTTATAGGTGATAACATGACCTTCCATATCCAGCTTTCTCTTGAATACCCATTTTCATCCCATAGGCTTTACATCAACGGGATCATCTAACAGAACCCATACTTGGTTCTAATACATGGAATCTATCTCAAAATTCATAGATTCTAGCCGTCTTTTAGATTCAGATAATTCTACTACATCCTTTCTGGATAGATTATCCTCGTTTTCCAACAATAATGATTCACCATCCTTAGTGACTAGGAACCCAAATCTCTCTAGTTCCCTTACCTCTCTTGAGTTCCTACGTAGTACTTGTGTTTTTGGAACCTCTTCCATGGGGACCTGTGGAACTTGTTCCAGCACCAACTCCTATGTATCTTGAGCATCAACTTCATCAAAGTCAATATTTCTCCCACTATCCTTCTTTAGGATGTGCTCCCTCTCAAGAAAGAAGGCTTGTTTGGTGATAGTCTCTTTCTTGTCTTAAGGTTTATATAGGTATTATCCTTTCATTTCCTTGGGATATCCTATAAATATACACCTTATGCTCTGGGGTGCTAGTTTTTTTCCTCATAATGCCTTAAAAACACCTCGCATCCCCATACACATGTGTGCGACAATGTGGGTTTCCTTCCATTCTATAACTCGGATGGAATTCCATTTTCCACCTTAGTTGGTACTCAGCTTAATGTTTATGATTCTGTTTGTAATGCATATCCCCGAAAGGATAACGGAAGATCCACATGACTCATCATCGACCTCACCATGTCTAACAAGGTGTGGTTCCTCCTTTCACTAACACCGTTCCACTATGGTTTATAAGGAGGAGTGAGCTGAGATAGAATCACAGACTCCCATATAAGATCAATGAACTCTTGGTTCAGATATTCTCCACCTCGATCCGATCGAAGATTCTTTATCTTCTTACCAAGCGGTTTCTCTACTTCATTTTTGAATTCCTTAAATTTCTCTAAGGCCTCTGATCTATACATAATTATGTATTCATAGGCGTATCTACTCAAATCATCAGTAAAAGTAATGAAGTAATAATATCCACCTCTAGATTCTACTATAAATGGTCCACACACATCCGTGTGTACCGATCATAGAAGCTTTGTGGCCCTTTCACCTTGTCCACCAAACAGCGGCTTGGACATTTTTCCTTGTAAACAAGTCTGACATCAATCAAGTGGTTTTAGCTCAATAGAGTCTAAATAGACATCTTAGCAGAGCTTTGTCAAGTGCTTCTCATTTACATGACAGAGACGGTGATGCCACAACTGGGTCATGTATGAGTCATGTGAGTTTGTTTCGTTATCGATTTCCAACACTTGGTTTTTGTAATTTAATAAATACAAACCATTATTAAAATGTTCAATACCATAACCTACTTTGTTCTTATAAATTATAAAACCCTTATTTCCAAACATGAAAATAAATCCATCCATATCCAAGCAATATACAAAAATTAAGTTTTTGGTAACACTAGGCACATAATAACAGTTATGTAACACCAAGATCATCCCAGTTGGCAATGAGAGGTGTTAGTCGCCAATAGCCAACACAGCCAGCCTTGCATCATTGGCAGCATGAAGATCCACCTCTCCTCTGGAAATAATTCTAAATCTACTTGGTTCTTTCATTTTAATACACATATGAGCCCCACAAGCGGTATCTAATACCCAATGTGTAGAAATAGAAAGATTTCACTTGGTAATGAATGCACCATTAGCGTACCGACACTTCTGGGTGTAGTTCCTCTTCCAGTGGACTTGCATGCCACATGCCAAACTCAATGCCTCCAAATCCTTGCCCTACCTATGGATCATCCCCTTCTTGGAGGGACGGTGCTCGGGGGGCTTCAGACCATTTATAATTCTTTTGCCACTTTGCCTTTTCCTTACTTTTGTTGATCACCATAAGGACTATAGGTTTGTCATTCCCCATGTCCTTATCTACCTAGTGAGTAAAGGGTAGATGTTCCGATCTAGGTTCAACTAGAACATGCTCTTCCATCACATACAATATCCTCTCATGGTGATGGATAACACGTAAACGCCTCTGCCACTCTTGGAAATTGGTGCCGGTGAGAAGGTTTTCCTTCTCGAGTGTGGTGCACAATGATATGTTTGAAGTCATTTTCTTGCTGTTTCGACAAATTAAGATGAGAAAATGTTTATTACTTTATAACAAAACTGAGAAAAATAAATAAATAAATACTTATTAGTCTCCCACTGTTTTATCGAAATCCAATAGCCCTCACCATTTACTTCATAATATTATGTTGCCTGAATATTCTAGTGGAAAGGATCCATATTGCCCTTCGCATTACCCCAACTAGGGTTGGTCAAGAAAATTGAAGCGTTTTAGGTAGTCATTCCAAATTCCAACTGCATTAACTCGCAGCTCCTTGATCCGCTGACTGGACTCCCCAATCCGAAAATCCTTTTATTTTCAATTTCCTCAACCTTTGCCTCTTCGTCACAGCATGTCCTGCTGTGGTAGTCATCCCTTGATGTGAACCAAGTCAGGTGAACCCAAAACCATTAATTATAATTCATCGATAATTGAAAGCACACCAACTAGTGTTGGTCAAGCACTTTTAACTATGTTTCGATTCTAACCAAGATTATGAAAGGGTATACCAACTTAAAATTTATTTTGAGGGATTTTATACATATATATAAATTTCCAATTTATTATCTTTTATTACATGATTTTTAAAATTAAGTGGGATTTACATAAGTGATTGACCATGTCAAAGATAATATTCACGTATAATCCGGTTTTATTTTAGTTCCATCCTGCATGCTCGTTTAATTCATTTAATTGTGTGATCGTTACAACACACCCACAATAAATAAACCATGAAACTGATATAAATAAAATAAATGGTAGGATCATGATCTTTTCCTATTGGACAGTTTATCTAGAGGTTGATAAACTAACCAAAGACCTAGGGGAGAAACACCTTGAACCATTCGGGTTCGTGTTTACAGCTTTCCACCTATCCACCTTTGTATCTCCTGGGATTGGTTTCACCATGGCTCCTGACTTTAGTCGCCTCCACTTGCAAGGGATCTCCATCCATTACATATGCATTTATCTCACATGAAGGTGAGGGGTAAAGGGTGTTTTTCCAAAAATAATCCTTAGGCACGTAGGCCCTACATATTAATGAGGAGATAGCTTGTAGGCCAACAAATTTAATTTAAATAAAATAATTAAAAGAAACCATTCACAAACAAAGGTCTTGGTCTAGCTCATGATCATCCATACACGCAACGATATTTATGCATAAATAATACTAACATTAAATTATTTAATCATTATTATTTAAGATAAATCACACTCGAATCAATTAATTATCTTTAATTAATCAATAATTTTATCTTAAACCCTTTTCTGAACTTAATATATAATCTCATCCATCATAGATTTAAACAAATAAATTCATTTAAAATTATCCTTGTACATAACTTGGACCTTTGAGGAAACCTGGTGAATTCCCATTTATTACGCAGTTGTTAAATTAAACACATATATATAAAAAAACTATCCTATGTTGTGCCTCAGCTTTACGCCTTCACCATGGTACACGTCTCAAGCATTTTTATAATATAATAATAAATTTTAATAAATCTACGTAATTTGGGTGAGTACACAACATGTAGTTCTGACTACACGGTGTGTACTTTTCATCACCCTTCATCCGAAGTACATGCCTGTGGACATGGCATGTTTATGTACATCAGAACTTTTTTTAGTACATGGCGTGTTTTGTGTGATACATGCCATGTAGTTTCCATGTTACAAGGTTTCCATCTAGGCAAGCTGTGTACGGGGTACACGGCCCAACCCTAACCCGAAGGGACTACACACAGTGTTCATTGGACCACATGGCGAGTAATCCGGAAACCGTGTGCCACCTGTTTCTAGTCAACACACAGTGTATTAAATTATTAGAAAGAATCCAATACATGGCCTAATTTGGCGGATCAGCCGATGCATTGAACCTAGACAACATGGAGTGTTCTTCCGAATACACACAATGTATTCTAGTGTTGTACGGTCAGATACGTTTGGCTTCTCCAGATGAGTTCCTCTATTTTATTTTAATCAAAATTTTTTAAAAAAAAATCATTTCTATGATGTGAATGAAAAATGAGGGAGGAGGAATAGATCTCAAGATTCATATTTCCAGAATGATTAAAGATGAATTGAAATAACTAAATTATTAAATGCGTAAAACATCAACAAAAAACTATATATTTATAATCAATGATATGACCGCTCTGATACCACTTGTAGGTTCCGGGCACAGCGGAAGCGTGTTGGTGGGTTTTCCCAACTTTAATTTTTGCGTTAAACAACGTTCAACCCAAGATCCATCACGATATAAAACATAGGATCTTTGGAATGGAATGAAGAACCAAAAAGAAAACAAGAGTCCTAGAACCATTGAGATAGGATCATCATTTGTTGGTTATAATTAATTTAATTAATTCACCAGAATTACCTCAGTGGAATTAATTCTTCGTCGATGTCTCTGGTCACGATCATGTGATCCGTTGTTGCCTCGTATAATCCATGTATTGGATTCCTCTAGTGGTAATCCACATGTGCTCCACGTATCTCTCGACGTCACCGAAGAAATCTCTGAGTGCTAGCACGGAAAAACCTTCGCTTTCGATGTTCGCCATTGAATGCCTTGATCCGTTGGAGGATCTCACTCTAGTAACTTGAGGGTATTCTTGGTAGAAAGGGAATTCTCTCTTGTCTTGAGAGTATTTCCAAATCTATTGTGCACAACAATGGCTCTTGTAAAAAACGTTTTGGGGTTGTGAGGATATTTATAATTTGGTTTGAGGTTATAGAGTTATGACAATAAATAAACATGTTACGCGTTTTATTTCCTTCGTTAACTCTTATTTAAAACCCCCATGTCGAATTATTAATTCCTTGACATGAGCCCACGCTGATTATAATTAATATCACAACAATGATATTATTTCCTCAAAATCCGGACTACAAATACTACACGCCATGTAATAATTAATACACTGCATGTACATGTTTTTCCTTAAAACTATATGGCATGTGTATTTAATATATACAACGTGTATTTTTATTTTCCACTTTCTGTTATTTCCGCCACCATATTTATTAGTCCTTGAGTAATGGATATTTATTTATTAAATAAGTGTAACTGCATTAATCGCTAATAAATGTATTATTTCACCCACAATATATTCTATCGAATAACTAGTGTCGAAATAATTGCGATCAGGCATCCTTAAAAAATTATTAAACCACAGTCATGAATAATCTTTATTTAACTTGTTAAATTAATATTTAACTGAGATACATGGACACACTTAGTATATGACCCTCTAGGCCTCTTTCTCAGTGGAATTAGGTGGAGCCTGCCTAAAGTCCAAGGTTACCATCTAGCAACACGCCAAGGCACCCATAGAGAACGAAGTTATCACTGCAATGATGTGTCACCTCCTAAGAATGCTTACCGTGTAATATAATCCCTTTGTCTCAATATCCCTAATCAAGAGGGTTGCATGCTAGTGCCATCAACCCATGTGCTCGATTATTCTTTCTTTGACTTCCCGAAATTGAACTCGCCCATACCTTACAATGTTCATGGATATATTTAGGCTATATCAATTCCATAAAAGGGCCTGAGATATCTACATCTGTTATGGAACAGAAGGGACAAATCCTTTCTCGTGTTATCTATTAATGAAGTATTACTCGTGACGCACCCAACATATCCTACCTCACTGCGAATAGTGTTTTGTCACAGTTTTCATCAATACATCTAAGTGCGTGAGTTATAATACCCATTAATACTAATCTTAAAGTCTAAGGACCAATACACATATCTGCAGATAGGATCATCCAATGTCACTATGATGTGTGGATTTCCTACTTGCGGGTCTCATTCTAATAATATCCTCTTGGATATTACCAAGGGCTCACACCATGAGAGGGTGCCTCAATGTTTTATGAGTCCTCGCCCCCAATGACCAGTATTATTTGTGTCCCACAAATAACTTCATCCAGCCATATAAAATATATTCAAGAATAGTGTTATGGAACTTCCAGGTTCTCATCCTAGCAGGGATCCACTATGACCCTTTAATGCAATAGGTGTCCTTAGGAAATTATCACATGCATTTTCACGCAGAAGAACAATAAATATGTGATAAGTCTTTTATTTTATGAATAAAGTACAAATTAGTTTGTTCTAGGCCAAAAAATCCAACAATTATGACTCCCTGAATCATACCTAATAGAATACCCATTTTGATCTAACATGCCTAGGGAAATAAAATTCATCTTTAAATCAGGCACTCACCTAACCTCCCTTAATTATTTGACTGAACATTCATGAAATTATAGAGTGATTATTTGTGTACCGATGATTTTTTTTGCTCTTTTTATTTCCTAGGTAATCCTTTTCACTCTCATTATCTCTTAGATTAGTGAAGTACTAGTGTTTTTTACATATATTTAACAGAAAATTCTAAATCCATGACTCATTTAGCACTCATAGCATCAGAAATGCATTTTAAAACATCAAGAGTCTCAAAATATTTCTCAACTAAGAAATAAAGGTCATTGTTATAGGTTTTTTCATTAGATTTTTTCTTTTGGGATTATTCCATCAAATTTTACCAGGTTGTATATAATGGGATTATTTTATTTATTTACCCCTAGACCCTGATTAGCTCCAAAAAATTATCTTACCTCTATCGTTCACATTCTGCTCAATATTACTGTAGACATTAATCCCCTCAAATTTCTTATTAATATACATAGTTCTCTTATTTTGAATATCTTTATAAAAAAGGTAGATTTAACTTCATATAGGTTTAAGGAATCGTAACCATACATCATTTAATCTTTAATTAATTATATCAATCATCTAATTAGGTCGGTATTATGATAGAAAATTCCTGTTTATCCAACATAACTTCTATATTAGATAAATCTAAAATGATTTTATTAAAATCATCAATATGATTCCTAGTTGTATTTCAAGGATTCAAATGAAAGTAATTCAATTGAATCTTTTTTCTTTATCCAGATAACTAAAGTATTTTTTTCATATAAAGTGTTTCATGGTTAGACCAAATTTAGGCACCAGTTGATTCATTAGATACCTGATGATGTACCTTATCTCCTAAAGATAAGAGAATTAAACTAAATTCATTCATAATCACATCAATAGGGACATAATCATTATAAGTACACCACAACTCCCTGTGTGTCTAGTCAATATGTTATTACTAGACCACCATGACACCTGAACATACCTACTTTAGTTCTATACTAGAATCCACCACACCACATCATATCAAGCCATCATAATGACACTCAGGCCATAAACAACGTCATACGGTTTTGTGGAATCTACAACTCAACCTATTACACATAAAAACTGTGTGTATTCATACATCCATCTAATGACCTAATGGTTGATCAATCAAGGTTGGGTCAATTGGTCTCATATCACATTATCCTCTGACCTATCCCCTAATGGGTGGTCACATTCATTACTCAAGACTCTTAGGAAGGGTACATCATCCACATTTTCCTATCCATACATGCTCAAGGGAGGTCATAGAATACCGACCCATTCCCCTACAGACTCTAGGGAGGTTACAAGAATACCAACCAATTCTTGAAAACTATAGGGAGGTTACAAGCATACCAACCCTTCCCCACAAACTATAAGGAGGTAATTAGCACAATGAACCATACCTATGATATCTAGAGGGGTTACATGATGTAAAATAGGCCATATATTGTCACACAACTCCTTAGTTGATCCTGGGACACTGGTATCTAAAGATATAGCCCCTTGTTGAACACAACTCACCTCACCTGTTAGGGCATCTATTGGGTCCCCTATACCCAACAAAATCTAAACTCAATAATACATACCCATTACCTTTACCCATCAGTGACACCACAACCCATATGCCCATCTCATCCCATAAAAAGAAGTATTTTCTTCCCTATCATACTCTCTAATCACTATTAGACTTGTAACCCCAGGACTATCCCATGTCATACACTTTAAGAAACCTGGAATCCTGATGCCATGTCCCAACCAAGCCCACACCCTAAACTTTTTTCTCACATTATATATTCTAAGGAAGATCTCTCTATCCATCACTTGGTGGAAACCACTCTCTTTCACCCCATGTATAGTACAAAAGGACTGGTCCCATTCATAATACTAATCAATCCTCAGACCACCCCCTGGAGGGTGTCACTTGCTCATCACTAGGATAAATCGCCTATCATCTGTCCAATTATCCATAAAACCCAATCCTAGGCTACCTGCATCTCATCTCATACCCCAAGCCCACCTATGGCCATGTGAGAGATTAAAAAATTTCCCCATCCTTTAGTGATATAATAACCAACGGATTGTAACTCACTTAAGGGATAATGAGTACTTATCTATATCATTGGAGGCCAAACACCATCTTATCTCTTCTATTCAAGGTATCCCTAATCCCTACCATCTACGAATCCCCATGCAACATTCATGAAGGTGTACAGTAATGCATAAACACATATATGGATTTTTATTAAAGGGAATTACTCAGTCACATTCCATTATTTTTTAAAATATTTCCTTCATTTATTTTTTGAAATTTAATATTTTATTAAATATTGATTTTATTATATCTATTATTTCAAAATATAATTTTTAAATTATTTCACATCCTTATGATTCCATGTATTTAATTAAATTTAAATTTTTATTTAGAATTGATTCATATTCAAAAACGATATATTCACAATAAATTAAAAAGATATTATCTCTCAACATTTGGAGGTATCTAGTCAAATAATATCACAATTACTAATTAGTCAATTCATTTAATATTTTTATCATTAATAATCAATTCTTACATAAAAATAAAAAATAATTTAAAACAATTTAACACATTTATTTAATATTTTAAAAATTATAATCTTTTTTAAATACTTTTTTTCATTTTTAAACTTCTTTTGTCAACTCAATATTATTATATATTGAAATACTTATTTATTTTCTTGAAAAATATATTTATAAATTTAATATTTCTAAATTATTTATTAAATAAAAAATGAATTAATTTTTCTATTAATAATGGATTATTATTAATTATTTTAAATAGAATTGAATTTAGAATTCATTTATAAATCCCATTTGAAATTAACTTATAATAAAATAAAAAATATATATATGGAAGGATTAGATAAATTTTGTTAAATAATAGTATTTTTTTGTACAAAATTTTATAAAATCATGATAATAAATTATATAATTGATATTTATTTAAATAGATAAATTATGTTAATAGTTAAATTTATTATATACAATTACAAATATTATGTAATATAAATAATGTTTTTAAATTTTTACCACTATTATTAACCCAATTAAGTGATTAAAATTATTTAATTACCATTTTCAATAATAGTAATGAATAATTAGCATTTTTTAATCATATCAAAATTAGTATTATGATATAAATACCATATAAAATTGTGGTAAACTGTTTAATTTTTTTTATAAACAGAACATTAAAGGATAGTTTATTTTGAACTATTTAATTCGATATATTTAACTATATAAATGATACAGAGTGACTTTTAATAATATTTCAATGTGTATTTTTGAAAAATCAATGATTGAAGCCGATGCTTCGAAGGAAAAAGAGATTTTTTAATTATTCTCCCTCCAATTGTGGAGGAGAATCACATCATGCAGACCCAATAACATGAACACCTTGATGAAAATGTTGGAGTTGATCCAAAGGTTGGAAGAGAGAGATTATATCAAGGAAATCAAACCTAGGGTGATTGTTTTTTAATTTCATGGGAATATATTAAGATACAAATTTTTTAACAGACGTACCTTGTATTTTGGTAATCATATTTCTGTGATCAAGTACATGGATAACAAGATAAACATGATGAGATGGAATTCCCTCATTCCCTTTTCTAGATCATGGTGAAATGTATCCAGTTTATGGGTAAGAGTGGTCATGTTATGTGTGGGAATGGTAATACCAATGGGAATTTTATAGAATGGGATGTTTTAGATATGATTTAGTGGGGTCTTATGGTTAAAATAAAGGTTATGGTGGACATCACAATACCCATTATATGGGGTTCATTATTGAAATATCCAGACTTCAAGATATTGGTGTCTTTTTAATCGGAAAAATCCCCTCCTTTGGTTTCTTTTTTGGCCTCATTTGACATGTGTTAAAGGATTTTCGAACTAGAAAATATAATTTGGATCATTGAATTTGAAAATAATATATCCCATGGAATTAAGACAACTCTTTTGGTGTTCTACCCACTTTGATGCATCAAAACATATGGATAGAGAAAAGCATTCAAAATTTAAAGGTCAAATATTTATATTATCAAATGAAAATTAGAGTTTGTATTACCCTTTTCAAAGGAACATGTGACTTTAAGTCCCCTTGTTTGATGGGTATATTATCCCTATCATGGTGGATCTATGTTCTTAGGATGAGGAATGAAATGATGTCGGGACTAGGATTATTTGTTGGTATACTATTTGACCCATATAAACATTTTCATAATAATTTTCTACAGACACAAAAATCGGACCTATCCCAAACCACCAACAATTTTACCATGTCCTAGAAACACTAGAGGTGATGAAGGGTTCCCTTTCCTAGGGTATAGTTCCACCTGAGGTGGGAGGTCTAGATTACAATTTTCTGGGTGAGGAGGAACTTCTAGGATTTCCTACCTCATGGTTGGTTATTCTAGTCTTATATGAATATCCTCTTGGAGTGATCTTTGTTGATCACAGATTTCTGTAATCATGGAAGTGATTTAATAAGAATATAAATAATATTGAGAATATAAAATATAAAATTTTTATAAGTAAAAGACATTGTGGAGGTTCTAAAGATGAGGCTCCATAATGTTCTTAGAAACACTCAATGCTATTAGAGGGTGATGTGTTTGACTAACTGATAGAGGAAAAGACTGGTTCAAAGTATCCTCACCTACAACAATGGAACTCTTTTTCTGGAATAGTAATGTTCTTTGAAACTCATGATCAGTTCGTATACTCCGTTAATAGAGCTCTATGTATTGCCGCAATATGGTATTTATATCCAAGACCATATTAGAAAGAAAGGAAATGACATGGATAATATTGAAATATATATTTTTTTATCTATTTATAGGTTTGGAATTCATCACATGAAGGTGTAATTTGAATCATGTGGAGAGTGGTATTTGATGCTTCAGTGGTCATATTCTCCCAAAACCACATCACATTTTCGATTTGTCGACTTTATGAACCTGAATGTGGCTTCGTGGGGCTTTATAGATGGATAGGTGTAGGTGAAAATTATATATCCTAGAAGTTTACTAAATCTATACAAACTAAAATTGATTCCTCATTATCTTTTTAGGGTATTTCAATGAAATTATTATCACCATGATAAGAAAGGCGGTGCCAAGAAGATTTTTTCTTCCATGCATCAATTCTGGGACTACTTGTTTCACTCTGGTCTCTCAGATATGGGATTCTTGGGGAGTCTATTTACATTATTTGATGGATATTTCTTAAACTCTTGATGATATGAACATCTAAATAGGGTTTTTGTGTTATGATACTAAGCCTTTAGGTTCCATAGGTAAGAGGTCTCCAACTACCCTCCGATTTCATCTAAATATTTTCCTATTTTTCTCTAGTCGTGGGTGGTGTCCTAGTGAGAAATTTCACTATAGGGATTTATATTTGAATTAATGTTGAATTATAATAATAACTATAGGGTTTTTGTCAAATCTTATTTGTTATCTTCTCAAGACCATATCATTGATAAGACCAAGTTGGTGGCTATATAGCTGTAACGTTGGAGTCGATAATACTACAAGAACATCGATTAGAGAATTATCAGGCATGACAGAGAACTTAGCGGATATTATAAGAAAGCCACTTATGATATTTTCCATAATTATGTTTTAAATATTGAAAATTATATGGATGAGTCCTTTAGATACAAATAAATCTATGGGTTTATCTAATCAATGGAAGATTTTATCAAATAGGGCGACCAAAATACCAACTACATTCATCAAAAATACTAAGCCTGAATAAGAAATAACATAATTTTAATATTGTAGGTAGGTTATGTAATATTTATATCTTATGGGGTTGAGACTCTGGATTTGATCGAGTGGTTTTATATAGATCTTTGTAGTTCCTAGAGTGGCTCTCCCCAGTGGACATCCAAAGAAATGTTGAGCCAAAAGAAATCAAGGTAATGACTTTGGAGCTGGAGTCAGACATTTATAAGGTGTAAACTGCCTCATCTATTAACATAATACATTCAAATAATGTACTTGGTATGGATGGATTTGATGCCTTATTTTTAATTGGTTTAGGAATATTGTTAGTCCTTACATTATCATACTGATGTGAGGATTATGGGTTTTGTTCAATTGGTATGGAAAATTTCACTGAAACTCTCATTGTTTTGATATTGAAAATCTCTATCCAAGAGAAAATTAATTTTTTTAAGCCTATCATCTTGTGCTATGTGGTCTAAAATATTTTATCAAAATCCTTCTCCCACCATTTAGGAAAGTTCCTTCCCTCTACTATATTTTTGAATTAGAGTACTTTTGTACCCAAGATACTATTTTAGACACTTTCATTAGTTCTCATGAAATATTATATTTTATAAAAACACATTGTACTTCTATGAGGGGTACCTTTTAAATTAAATTAGATATAAAGAAAATATAAAAAGTTTTAGTAGGATTTCCAAGAAGTGATGATGTGGAAACTAGGATTTAGACAAAAATAGATGAGAGTGATCATGACTTGTGATAAGTCAGTTTCCTTAAAAATAATATTCATTGGTTATCTCATAATGAACATCAATCTAAAATGAGGATTTTATCATGTAAACCAACTTTCCCCTTACTCATTTCCCCTTTTTGCAGATGTTTTCCCTATTCTCTTATAGATGGTTGCATTGGATGGACTCAATAATAAGGATAAGGTTTGCCAGTGTAGTATACCCATTACTCACTTCTTTTCCACTAATTATTGTCTTCCTTTTTTAATAGAAACACCGTATTAATGATAGGAGATTCTAAAATCATTAATTCTTTTACCAAATCCTCAAGCCAATGTGTCAAATTTAGAAAATCATAGACATATTTTAGTTAGGTTGTGAAATATATTATGAGATCTACCATCACTAGTTTGTGTGGCATCATGATTTTGGAAAAATATAAAAAGTATTTATGTCTCCCAATGGTGGTTGTGCACTCTAAAAGAGAAGTATTCTCCATTATCCTGGATAAATTGCACAGTAAAATTTTGGTATGATCCAAAATAACACTTTAGGTTTAGGAATGTGGTTATCATTAAATTAGTGAGTTATGAAATTCTATATTACATGATTTCTCTCTTTAATCTCTCAAATTTCTTTATTCACAAAATCCATTCTTACCTTTTTAATTTTTTTTGTTAGTGCTAATGAAAAAAAATACATACATTGGATCTCATTGGAGAATATTTTGTCACCCACGACTTGCATTGATATGGTAATCAAGGACATGGATGTGTTTAATAGTTCCCTCCTGGCCAAGAATGGTCTTCATTTGTTATAGGGACCAGATTGTTTGTCCACAAATGTTTTCAAAGAATATTATTTCCACCTCAATGATTTTTTACCCTCCAGTCTTGGTTCTAAAATGAAATTTTTCTTGAGGAATATTTGGGGATCCACATTTGTTTGAAACTCTGAGCTTTATTGATGAACTTCCATTAGCGCAATTGTTTAAATCAATAGTGATACATCATTGATTGATTTTGACAATATAAAACCCACTTCAAAGCCAGCACCTAGTCCAGAGAATGTTTCAATGAGGGATCTTCTAGTTCATTTACTTAGTGGATGGTATTTTCAAAATCTTCAACTTTGATTTAATGAGTATATAGTAAATTATATTTTATCATTTCTTGTAGTGAATGGAGAAGAACCATATATGCTATGCATGGAATTCAAAATTTCAGGGTGCAACTCAGTTCTCTCAGGTTTCGATAATAGTCTCACACAAGAAGATTTTATAGGGTTTCAACTATGTAATAATATATAGAATATAAAAATATCCATTTGAATTAAAAAATCATATATTGTAAATGTGTAAAGGTTTTCTTCCCACCTATGCCCACCTTTCTAATCAACATGTTTTTTGAGAAAATATCATGCCCTCTTTGTGGAAAAACTTTGGAAAATGAGTTTCATGAGATATTATCTTTCCATTGGTATATTGGGTTGGGGATATCATGTTTTGAGTAGTATCATGATTAATTTCGAATCCTCAAGGACGTGATCATTGTTGTGGTGGAGTGGTTCAAATTTCTTCTAGAGTAAACTATTATCGGGTTTTCCATCTATTCTTGGATTATCTAGTTCTTTTGTAATTCATCTGTGTTTGGGGAAATTTAAAAATATGATAGAGTATGGATAAATATGATGAAAAAATGGATTATTCAGTGGATCAATGTATGGGGGTCATATTCCTTCATAGGTTCAACCCCACACACCATCTAGGTGGCTACCTCCCCCTCTGGGAGTCCTTAAAATTAACACTAACCTAGCACTACCTAGAGATGGTAATGTTTTCCCTAGGGATGTTATATGTGATCATGTATGATCTTTAATTATGGTATGAAATTACATGGTTTCTGCATGCTAGACTCCATATGTGGCCTAATCTATGGTTATTTGGTATGGTGTGGATTTCTCCACTACTCATGGTAGGAGGAATATTGTGGTCGAATCTGACTATCAATTTATTATCAATGCATTGGAGTATGTTTAATCTATCTTTCATAATTTTAGGTATATTATCCATAACATCCGGTATTTGGATCCTTTGTTCTCTTCTTACTGTTTCTCCATCATTGGGAGAGAGGTAAATCATGTGGAACATGTCACGACTTCTTTTTTGAGAATTCTAGGGGCTATGTAATTTTTCTTCTTCTGATATTTAAGTAGAGGATGATATTTTGAAGCAACATACACAATATAAATAATAGTATATTCATAATGATAAGGTTAGGGTTAAAATATTATTTAATTTCACAACATCCATTAAATAATATATTTAACATTATATGACCCCATTCCATGTAATAATAATAATATTATTATCTCATCTCTTGCACAAATTGGTGCAACGATAAATATTGTTTTACAAGGTTACAAATTAATATTTATTGCCTTACACATTCTTGGCCCCTAACCCTCCATGAAATTTATCCAATACATGAATAAATATTTATCCATTCAATACAAAAATCCTATATATCCGAGTAATGAAATAATTACCTTGTATATGAATATTTATTTAATTTTTGTGATCAATAAATTATTAATAATAATATTTTTATAATAATTAAATTCAAATATAATTTAACTGATATTAATGGAATCACATAGTATATGAACCTCTATGGTTATTTCTAACTGAAATTAGGTGGTCTTGCCTAAAGTCCAATATTTCTATCAATAAATAGGTCAAGGCATGCAAGAAAAATAATTTATTATCATAATGCTGACTATAGCGTACAAGAAAATTCAATTTAATATAATACATTTATTATGATATCTCATCAAACGGGTTTACAATGTCACCAACCTATCTTCTTACTATGTATTTGTTTGATCAATTGAATGAAAACCATTGTTACCAAATGACCATGTAATTTAATTCAATTTCTGTATTTCAATCAAGGGGTTGAGATATCAACATCAATAAATATATAAGGGAAAAATTATTACCTAACTTATTCATTAATAACTTGTAATTCTTGGAACACCGAATGTAACCTACTTACAATGATAACATTTTATCACAATTTTTTTCATTAAATCAAAGTATGTGAATGATGACATGAATTCATAATAATATTAACATTTAGGACCATCACACATTCTCACAGATAGGAAATTCCAATGAAACACAAACATGTGTAATTCCTATAGCTATTTTTATTCACATAATCTCCCATCTATGAGATTACCATGTTTGAACATAATGAGATAATGTTTCTTATTATTATGGGTACTCATACCTGAGATTCAACATTCTATTTTTCCCATCAAATAATGTTATCTAACCATAGATTTATATTAAATAATATGATCATGGAATTTCAAATTTCCCATCATAGTGGGGAACTTCTATGACCTCTTCAATGAAATATATACTCTATTACATTATTACATTTATTTCACATAGACCAATAAACAATATGTAAATAGAATATCTTTATCAATACTAAATTTATTCAATATACTTGTAATGAAAAAGTATAAATATTTTGTTCTAGAACACCAACTCCAACATAAAAAACATGTGGATGAAAAAATAGTGTATAATCACACAATGATAAAAAAATATCAAGGCAAGAAGCAAAGTAATAAAATATGAGGTTGGGTGGAATTGGTGCAACTAACATATTGAACCCAACAAGTCAATTTTCCTTAGTTACATTAGGGTCACAATTCAAATGTATATGTTTATTGACATAGATACGTGGAAATAATATATATTTTTATTGATGGAAATCATTTGGAAATACATTATTGTAAGATTATGATATTCTTTCTCCATTTCAATGAAAAAAATCTAATTAAACATTGATTTACTTTTATTTATCACTTATAGAGTAAAATTTAGATATTTCATATAATAAATTTATATTAATGATCACTAAAAAGGTTTATGGATCCTTTCATACACATTGAAAGTAACTATATATCTACGGTGTTGAGGGGAAATTAAAGCCCCAACCACCAGTTGTGTGTTCACAAATGAAAAAACATGAAACATAAAATTCATTCATTACCTATCACGAGGATGAATATTTTAATGTGCATTATAATTCATAATATTTTATTTGAAATTATTTATACTATTCAATTTTACACAAAATTATATATTTATGAAACAAAAAATTTGTGATGAGAATAAATAGTGTGAATTTGATCCCATGTAACCTTACCATAAAGCAAAGATTAGGTGTGATTCACTAAAATAAATTGTATGTAACTTAAATCTATATTAAATGTCTAATGTGATATAAAATAAAAATATAGTTATGTTCCTTTTTTTATATACATATTGATGAATTGAAATCTAACACCACTTATATCCCACATCAAATTCTATGGAAGGAGGATCATTTAAATAACGAAGGAAAATGGTATATGATCCTACACAAAAAGTAATAGAATCATGTGTAATGATGAAATAATAATTATTTTTAATTATTTTTAATAATTTTATATAAAATATCTACTAATGTTTTTATAGATTTTATATTATTTAGACATAAGAATCGGTATTAGTTTTACTAGAAGAACGACTACATACAATGGATTTTAACCATCCAAAATAATTTGGCCATGTTAATGGTGATGGTTGTGGAGTGCCACATTGAGAATATTTTGAGGAAAAAGTCACATGGTGATATGAATAAGAAAATGAAAGATATTTAGATATAAGTATATTCCCTAAAAGAAATTTTTACCATTTAGAGTTTGATTAAGAAGTATATACAGAAGCGTCAAGGTGAACCAACAATAGAAAAAAACTAGTACTTGAATAATCAGACCCCAGTAGATTTGGGTCTAGACATTCTCCTCATGAACCTTCCATACCCAAGTTAATCTATTCATTTATAACAGATTTTTCTAAATATGAATCAAACATCTACCAATAACTTTATTATGTTACAAAATTTTAAATGGTGAATGTGAAAGTGATTTATATTTAGTATCACCCACCCATCACACTATTGTGAGGAGTACACAATACAATTTGAATGGAGATATTATTCATAATAAACAACTCCCAAAATATCACATAAGAGTGGGTTTTCAAGTATCTCATGAGTTGAGCATTATGTTTTTTACACCCATTGATATTCTGGATGTTACCATGGATGAAAATGCTATTGGTGAAGTGTTTTTTAGAGAAAATATCATTTATCATAAGAAGTAGAAGCGATTGAAAACGTAGTCTAAGGATATCCATGAAATAATTATAAAACCTACATAAATACTAAAATGAATAATACGGTAAATTTTTATACCTTATATAGAAGATCCACTAAAAAAAATTTGTATTATTTTGATAAGTTTGATAAAGATCACCAAAATATCAAGAAAAATCATCATACCTCTATATTGTATCCACAAGATGATCTAAATCATCTTCCATTAATAATGGATTCATCTTTTCTCCATAGTATTCTAGTACATATATATGCAAAAGAGAGTGATAAAAGATTGTATTGGGTCAGGGAGTGTCGACCAAGATTGAGAAAACACCCATGAACCATTTACATCAATGGTAAAATATATATATATAACTAGTTTAAAACACTCTTTGAATACTAAAACATTTACTAATGTGTTTATATCACTTGAGTAAATTCTATGGCCAATGAATTCATTTCATGAATTCAAACTCCACTATATCATTATATATCATGTAACTCCTTAATAATTGATTCTTTAAATGAGTTGAACTAATAAAATATTAATAGATTTAATTATTTAGTTATATATTTAATCGAAAGGTTGTATAATGAATGAAATATTATTCCATGCATGTATCTTGATATTCCATGCACATGATATCGCATGGAATCTCATAAATGCTATAACTTTGGGGATATATCCTTTAATACCCCACATGTACTAAAGCTTAATAAACCATGTACCATTTCAACTTGTATTTTATCATATACAATAACACATCAAACCATATCCAAAACAAATTTTTTATATATTCCCAAATAATTTCGGAAATCTATCATTAACAATACCTTATATCACAACAAATACAATACCTTATGAACACCCATCAAAAACATTTTGGATTATGTCTAAAACATCTTAAGAGTAGTTCACTAAGTCAAAATCGATCCCCATTATGTAAACAAAATTGTGTAAACCTATGGGAAGTTATAGAATTGACAATAAATATAAATCATTTTATCCATATATTTTAGAAATGAGTGACCTCTATAACAATTTCAATGTTACTTGAGCAATAAAGGGATCATGAATGATCTCCATCAAATACATGTATAAGTATTCATATTCCTGCCACTATGAATCATGTAAAAATAGGAATTATCATATTTTCCATTTTTCCAAGACATATAGTGACCATGGGGCATGAAGCACATCAATCCCAAATATCCAACTGATATATTTTATATTCTCAAAGTATATACTAATCTGATTGAAGAATACACCACATGTTGTTTATCATTATGGATTAGCACATCCCATGTTCCTTATCCAAATAGATATAAAATATATATATTTGGCCACACACTCCCATAGCCTATCTCAATCAAGGGATAAAATGTCATACTCATTATATGAGGGTAAAAATCCCATCTCACTTAATCTCCAACTAATGACATGATCAACAATATACCCAACCACCCCCATATTGGCTAAGTCAATATATAGACTTTTGAATGTATGGTATCAAATTATGAAGGGTATCATGATAGGTATCTCACAAACCTCATTTATTGGGGACTCAAATATGATACATGCACCCAAAATATACTAAAGGTATCTGTATGACACTCCATGTGGTACATGTAGTGGGTCATCTAGTGAAAAAAGAATCTTTTTCTTTGTCTTACGCCACATGAGAATATGTTTTATCTCTATAAAATAATCATACTCACGCTAACCTTAGAATATTTTCATATCCTAGAAATCTGTATGATGAATATTAGTAAGGGATAAACAGAAAGTTATACTTTGAGTGGTTAATTATCATTTAACATCATGAAATACATATTTATATATACATTTATGTAGATAATGTCAAATAAGGATAAAATAGAGGATACCTAAAATATTATACATTTTAATATTCGTAAACTCTATAATAATATTTAACAAGACCTAGAATAAGCATCAATTTAACATATCATATTTGTAAAACTATCAGATACGCCTTATGTTTTCTACACTTTTAAGGTTTTTTCACTCTTTACATCTATTGTAATTCATGTCACATATCTATGTGACCATCAAATAACACAATACCACCAAACTCTTTAGTTATAAATCATTATAAAGAAAGAAAGTTGGAATAATGCTTAGATTTGGGAATCTTATTCCTTATTGATCAACCTCGTAGACATATTCAAACTTTTTAACAATACCACATAAAATCTTTTGATGTATAATTATTTTCTCTACTTATAATTCACTCTATATTCATCATCATCATATTAATAACCCTATTACATCAATATTTTTTACATTGTATGTGCATGTGTGAGATATAAATGTGTACAAGTGTGTGAAAATATGTCTATGTGTGTGTGTGTCAATATTATGTACATACATCATATTTAAATGTTTTTTTTATAAATATATCATTATCATTAAACATATTATATAAAAATATTTATAAGAAATAAATCTCAATACATTATAATTTTTTATCTAAATATACTATTATATGTAAATATTTCTACAATTTATAAGTAAATATACAATATATAGTTATATTTTTAAAAAATATTAACAAATAATTATAAAAATGTATATAATTATATGTATAAATATTTCAATAAAGGTGGATTATCTGGGGAAAGATAACCATCCCCATCATGTTAAACCCATCGGGTACATCAAGGAGGTTGAGCAGTGGTTGTGTGTGTGTGTGTTTAAATATTATATAAATACATCATATATAAATGTATTTTTATAAATATATCATTTTCATTAAGTATAGTTTATAAACATATTTATAATAAATAATTATAAATACATTATAAAATATTTATATCAAAATAGACAATTATATGTAAATATGTATAAAATTTATAAGTAAATATACAATATGTAGACATATTTATAAAATATATTTAAAAATAAATATATAAATGTATATAATTGTATGGATAAATGTTTAAATAAATCTATATTATCTAGTATACATTAATCATCCCCATCGCATTAAACTCATCGGGTACTACATGGACGGTGAGCAACGACTACTGGTTTATGAGTTCTTTCCCTAGGGTACCCTGGGTAACTATCTCTTTCGATATAAGCCCTCATCCTCCAATGTTCATCCACATTCATGGATGGTCGGTATTATGGTGTTACTTGGGGAAACCAAGGGGCTTGCATTAATCCACAATGACTACATAAAATTCAATGGTTGATGCTCAAGACATAGAAAATGTTGATGGATTTGGTATGGGAAATGTGCCACCTTTAAACTCTTATCTTTTACATATTTATTCCATTTGAAAATCATGTCTGTTGATATTTGTTTCTAGAAACACAACACAAATATTTCTGATTTTTGGTTGTAAATGCATGTAATGATGGGTGAAAAAGGCCATGTATCCATGATTATTTCTAGCACCTATGGCTACACAACTCCAAAATATTTGGTCTATGATAAAACAGCTTCTCATTCATTGGTGACATTGCATTTATCTTCCAGTTTCCCAATGGGTTTCTTCATATAGGGATGGCGATGAAGAATGACGTGTACTGAATGGAGGTTCGGTAGTAAAGGGATATTTACTTCAAGGTGGAAACCATCACACTGTGTTGTGGGTCTCTATATCCCTAGTCTAGGTTGAGTAAGGGGGAGTTCATGGGGGAAATAGGAGAGCTCATACAATCCACCATTGGCCCTGACCTTCAAGAATGGGTGTCAGTGATCTAAAATATAAACAAAACTCTTATATGGATCCCTATGGTAAGGAATCCAAGTTTGGTAGAATCAAAAATCTCCATATTGTCAATAATGTGGTTGTGCCAAAGATGAGTAGTGATCCACATTCCAAAATAATTGATTCCATTTATCCTTAAGGTATGAACTTTGTTTCATGTATAATAAAAACTCTTCATGTTTTCAAAAACATGGTTGCGTGGAAGCCGAGTGGTTTTCATTATTTAAAACAAGCTCCATAAATAGCTTATTGAGGTATTAACTCATGACACTACTCTTTTTTTGGGATCCAGAAGACCGATCTCACCAAGAAAAAGTCACACCACTTATTGAAGAACCAAAATTGTGAGCAGTGAGCGGTGAGTTAGGATTTAACAAAATTAAATTGTAAATAAATTAATCTTTATATTTTTCATTCCCTTATGAAATTCTATAGATGGTGAGACCATAGTTTCTCCCCTGTTCATTAGTTGGAGATTCTCATATGCTTGAAAAACTATTGAATTGGGAAAATCAACCTGATCGCCTATATGAATGTTCTCATCCATTCAATTAAAGCACATTCAAAATCAATATCTAATGAATAAATATATACTAGATAAATTTGGAGTGCTATAAGATGATGTAGAAGGGTGGAGATATTCATTCCCTATGGTCCAACATACTTGAAAACTTTATATATGCAGAATCACTACATATCCAATTCTACATACCTGATTGGTGACATATTTGATTATAGAGAATAAATAATATCACCTGAGCTGTCTGAATTCCCACATATGTGAATTCACATTCTACTCAGAACTGACATTGGATAAGATAATAGTGTCTTGAAAATTTTGAAAATGGGGAAACTCATTTTCCTCTTTGGCCTCTCATTTTTATATTCAACTTCTCGCCCAACCCATTGGTTGGGATGAATCAAGAAAGATGATGATCCTTAATGATAATCATCCATGTGGTGGCCATATATTGATGAGATCATGCTCGCTTAATTTTATTGAATTATGGTGGGTTTTTCATTTCATTATGGGAGGTCAACTATTCTTATAGGGACTTCACCTAGAACTGGTAATGATGACCTCAAGCCACACCATATATAATTCACCACCTATGAGGATTTGTTTTTGATTGTTTTATATTTCTATTCTTATAAAAAGAAGATATTTTCTCCATTTGTATGGGGGGACTTACCATATTAATGATACACTCTATTATTCTCAGAGTCTATTTCATAACTAGCTACTGGTGTTATTATCTATGGTTTAATTTATTTCTTTTTCTAATTAAACTTGTGATGGATTATTATGGTAATTATGGTGGAGGTGAGGAGATCTCTCCCACCCCTTGATGAATTCGTGTATTAAATAAAAAATTCTTCTTAGTATAATTATTTGGATGTGTTTGGATGTGTAGCTTTCAGAAGATTATTATTTTTCTTTTATATTTAAATATTCAATGCTTTTTTATTTGTTTCAAACATAATACTATTGAGAAATCCTTCACTACTTACGATAGTTAACAATACAATTACCTAAGAATTATTAGTTGTATCCAATCAATAGGCTAGGTGAGGATATATAATAAAATGATTATTTAATTTTTCTATTCAAAACCAAAACATCTAGTAATTGGTGATCACGGATATTTCTAGTTATTATAGACAGATGGGGGATGTGAAATTGAATAATGATTCATAGGGAAAAGAAGAGAGTAATCCGAGGTTGGATAACTATGATTTTAAAACTAAATTTTATACTAATCAATCACATACACTATTTTAAAATTTCAAACAAATTAAATATGATATTAATACATCCACAATATTTCCTACCCAAGAGACTACCCAAATCAAACTTTACTACATTTTACATGGGTTCAAAAATAATTTTGTTGATCACCTCATGATAGGCATGCATCAAACCTGACAAATTTACTAGGGATGATTAATGATTTTCTTTTAATTTGGATTAAAAATGGTTTAATATGACTTGATTCAGTTATTCTAACCATCTAGATTTTGAACCCGAGGTTGAGATAACCATGCTCGCCAAGCATAAAACTATAAAAAACCCTGAAAAAAAGGAGATGGATTTATTCATCAATACATTTTCTAATTATCCATCCTCATATTCTTCCTCCACAATAGTTAAATTTGGAAGTGAAAATGGAAGATAATCTTAATCAAGTGAGTGAGACTTTGATGGAAATGTATGCCCCAAATTTAAACATTGATAAAAAATAATTATAACTGAATGGCAAAAAATACTTTGAACTCAAAACTAGAATGATTGGTATTCTATATAAATATCATAAAATATTAGGTGAGTACTGAAAAATGAATTTAAGATTTGTTTGAAGGAGTATGTAATGGATTCAAAAACAATAGGATTGACCAATGGAATGATTGATGAAAAAAGCCATGTATCCATAAGTATCACTAGAACCTATGGCCACACATGTAAAAAGATTTGTTCGTTGATAAAACATATTCTCATTCATCGATTTCATCGTATTTATCTTCCAGTTTCGCACTAGGATTCTTCATATATGGATGAATATGAAGAAATATGTGTACCATATGAAGGGTCAGTACTCAAGGTACATTTCCTTCGTGTTAGAAAACCTCACACTGTGTTGTCTGTCCCAGTATTCCAAGTCCATGTTGAGAATGTGGGATCATGGGGGAACTGGAAGAGATATTATTCTCTAGTAGTGACCCTTGACCTCACAGAAGGGGTGTCGGTGATCTAAAATCTAAACAATATTCTTCTATGGCTCCTGATTGTAAGACATTGAGTTCAGAAGAATCAACACTAATCCTATTGTCATGAATTTGCATGTTAATAATGTGAGAAGTGAACCCAATTCCAAAAAATCTACGTCTATAGATCTTTATGGTATGAACTCCAAGCCAAGTATAATAAATTTTCATCAGGTTGTCAAGAACATGGTTGTGTAGAAGATGATCGGTGATCCCCATTTCAAACTAGATTCTTCCATGGCACCTTCAGTTAAGGACTTAGAGTCAGATAGAAGAAAAAATATTCATGTTGTTGAGAATGTGGTTATGTTGAAGATGATTGGGGATCCTTGTCTTAAATAAGCTACTTCCTTGTATCCTCAATCTAAGTACTTTAGTCTAGTAGAGTCAAAACATTTCCTATTGTAGGTATTGAGATTGTGCATAAAAATAATGATTTATGTGGTATCGATAATATCGATGTGGTCTTTGTGTGGTTATGGATGTGAATAATTGGAAGCACTAAATTTGATGGTGGGTACTTTTCGGGTGATTCAAACCTCAAGGATCGTTTTCCCAAGGAAGGGAGGGGAGGAAAAGAATACTTTATTGATAATATCATGATTTTTCAACATCTACCCAGGAGTGGGTATCTTAGAAGTATCAATAAAATATGGGAAGAGGATGGGAGGAAAGATGCAAACTTGTGAAAAAATGTAATTGATGATAAGGATGTGATTCAAGAAAATTTTAATAAAGGAATGAGACTTTTTCCAATCTTGTAATTCTAATGTGTACTATTTTTTTGCTAAATGGGTCAACACATTATCAAATAGTTGGTATAAAATGCCTATACTGAATGTTTTGTGTTAGAGATGAGAATTAAGGAGCAGTTTGTTGGAGGTATGTTAGGGGTTGAAATAACCATCAAACATTTAGAACCATGGAAAGGGATTTTTCAGAGTGAGAAATAACTATACAGAAGGTAATCTTTAAATAAAATAGAGAGAAAAAAGATTCATCCTGAGATGGAAATGGTGTCTCCTCTACTTTATTCCTTCCTATAAATTTTGATAATGAACCAAATGTTTTTTTTTGATTAGAGTCCTACTTGAGACACCATATTTTAGTTTTTTATTAACACATTGTTTTTTTGTCCCTTTTTACAAAAAATATGAGGGAAACATTAGGGATGCGAAAAGATGATGAAAATATAATGGAACTAGAAATAATACATATGATTGGTGGGCCTTTTCCCTTCTGTATCAACTTTAGGTAATCAATATCTAATTCATTTACTTGAATCTCATCATGTAATTCTATTCGGGTATGATTTAAGGGGATAAATAGTGAAATAATGTAACAAATTATTGATTTGGAAACAAAACTAGATTCTTAACAAGAATTGGATCTTGAAATTGAATGCATGAACTTGAACAATCCCTCTCATGCATTAAATTTCAACATCCAATGGTTTTTTAACACCTAGTTTTTATCTAGCACACTAATTTGTTTCATTTGTTCCTTTTTCATCCCATGCCATCATACAGGGATAAAAAGAAATGATGAGATTCATATAAGATAATTAGATAATGAATGCTTAAAATTGATAATGAAATGATATGGACAATACTCCTCATGGATTTTTACTAGCTTCATTACATTTTTACCTACTTTTCTCTGCTCTAATGTAGCCCTCATAATTTTCATAACAAAGGTACTAGAAAAACATTGAGTTGATAAAGAAACTAAAAAAATGGCTTCACAAGTTGGCTTGTGTGCATACAAACACATTTGGATCATTGGCAGAATACATTGGAAGAAAAAAAGAAGGGGAGATACCATTTCTCTCTCCTAAAGAAGTAGTCCTCCATGTTTTATTTAAGGATTCCCTTTTTCATAGTTCATACCCATTGTTTAAAAGACATTTTTTCTATGATTTTAAATGTTTGATGCTCATTTCATGCCCAAACTAGCCTCTAGTATACTGCACAATCATTCTCAACTTTAATACCGAACATATAGTAAACACATTTTATACCGATTATTTGTTAAAGTGTTTACCCAATTAACACAAAAAAGCATATACATTAGAATTACTGGATTGAAAAATGTCTCATGCCATCATTAAAATTGTGTTACATCTCATATTTCCATTGAATTAAATTTTTTACTGATTTATCATCTTTCTTCTAACCCTCTTCTTGGATTTTAGAGTTACTTCTCAAATACCCACTCCTGGATTTCAGAGTTACTTCTCAGAAAGCATTGGATTATGATACTGAAATCAAAGTTCAAGGGACATGGTTAGAGGATCGAAAGAAATAAGTAGAATATATGAGTTTAAAGGAAGCGCAGTTCCCATACCAAGTACCAACAATGTCAAGAAACGCAAGCCCCTTTTCCGCATGATGCGCAACCAATTGCTGGACAGAGGTGCTCTTCTAGTTCCCCACGACATCCCCCATGTACTTGGGATCTTGGGACACATAGCGTAGTGTTAGGTTTTCCACCTCGAAGGAAGATGTAAATAAATTTAAAATGGAGGGATAGAACACAGAATGATGGAGGGACAGAACATAGAAATACAACATGATAGTATGGCCATGTTTCATGGAATTATATACAAGAAGAACATTACTAAAACAGAGGGAGAGATAATGGGGTCAAATCCTGTTTCAAAAATATTCCAAAAATGGGCTCCGCTGAAATCTTTAAATCATTCAAAATATCTGATTTATTTTTTTTAATGAATAGACCTAATAAAGTTTTTAAAATCATTAAATTTTTTAATCAAGTTATTTATTTAAATTCTTTTAAAAAAATCCGAAATAGATATTATTTTACAATATTATAAATATTCTTAACATTCTCACCTTGTTTATATAATTTAACTATTCAGTTTATTTTATTTTATTTTAAATTAATTGAATGAAGTATTCAAATCATTTAAATATTTAATTAAATCTATTTCTTAAATTTTTCTATATATTCATATAATATAATTTTGTTCATTCAATGTTATTCATTTTAAAATAAATTTAATATAAATGTAAAATAAATAATTTGAATATTGAAAATAAATAATTTAGAAATAAAATTTCATTACCTGGAATATTAAAAATAAATTAGCTGATTAAATATTAATTTTTTTAATGTTTTTATATTTTAAAATTCCAATAATATTTTAACATAATGTTTTTTGATTTTAATATAAATAAGTTGAGTATTTAAAATTTAAACAGCTTGAATATTTAATTTTTTTAGAATAAAATAATGGTGTTTTATTTTCAAAGTAAAATATTATTATTATAAGTTATTAATATACTACTTTATTTTTCCAAATATTCTATGCAAATGTCATTTTGCTCTTGTTCCTCAATCACATTGCTTTGTTGTTTAATATATTTTCTTCCTTTTTTGGGAAATTTAATAACTAGGAAAATATACACTTTATATTATCTATTTTTTTCCAAAATATCATTGTCAAATTATTTATTTTTTCTATGATTTTCCATATTAATTTAAATTATGTTATTTATTAATAATTGATTCATATATTTAAAATGTTTATACACATTAAATCAAAAAGATATTCTCACTCTATCATTGGAAATCATCCCTTCAAATCATTTCACAATTACTAATGAGCCTATTCCTTTAAGAATGTTGTTTGATTCAATAATAAATTATTAAAAATAAAATTTTATACAATTTACCGCATTTAAATAATTTTTGAAAATTATAGTCTTTTCAAAATATTTTTAAAAAAAATTAAGATCTTTTTACCAACTCAATCTTATTATATATCCAGATACTTATTTAACTACATTTGAAAACTATTTATAATTTTAATATTTTAAAATAAATTTATAAATATAAAACGAGAGTGTAAGTTGCTACGTAAAGGTGTCACCAATATTTTTCCTTATATGTAACACTAAAACAGGAGTGTAAGTAGCTACATTAAAGTAGTTCTCTATCCGCATAAAGATCAAACCAACAATTATGATTTCATGACCCACCCCAGGGCCCGTGTTGTGACTACCCCCAATCCCCCTTCCATAGGCCAGGGGTTGGAAACTAGCACCGGAAAGGCATATCCCAAAAATAGGAAGGCATTGCCTCAAAACATGTACACACACAGACTAGATATACAAGGAATGTATACCATGTAGGATAACTAATGAAAGTAAAAGTAAGTACTGAATGTAAAGGGGAAAAATATAAAAACAACTGGAAAGGAAGTACAATGAAATGAAAAACAGCTCCTAAGGTCGTACAACAAGGATCCTACCTGAAGGGTAGGTACAACTCCTCTCTAAGGCTCACCACTCCAATCGTTCACCTTCGTACACCGTCTAGTCCAGGCTCCCAAGTCTCAGTCAAAGTTTCTCATCATCTACACAAGACACAACAAGGTGCGGGCGATTCTCGTGCAGGGGTCAATATGAAAATACTCAGTAAAGAACCTAAGACCCCCAAAGGTCTCTCACAATTCCATAAAAAAAACCAAAAAGAATGATCATAATCACAAAACACAACGTAATGACAGATCATGCTAGGAATAACATAAGTACAGAAATATAGATTATTAGTTGTTAATCTAGATCATCTGATTCTGTCGTGAGGCTCTATTGGTGACAAACATAGGATCAATAGGTGCTAACCCACACAGGATCGATGTGCGTTAACCCACACATGGTCGATAGGTTGTGACCCACACATGTTCCCTGAGAACTAACCCACAAAAGATAGATAGGCTCTTACCCACACAGGATTGCTGAGCGCTGACCCACACATGATCGATAAGTACTGACCCATACAGTATTACCATTCATTCTTCACGTCACAGCCAGCCACAGGATTCCCACACATAGCACACTTGATTCCAAGATAATTCTCTTCTCAATCCATCAAGCATACATCAACCACCACAAATTCCCACGAAGAAGTAACACGATGAACTGCCTTGTCATAAGGGTTCCAACACAATAGACAACACGTCAAACGAACACTCAATCTATAAGTTATAGTCATTTTAGTGCCGAGGTCCTGGTTGGATTAAGGTTTGATCCAACTCCACCATACTCAAACTTTCTCGAAAACTAAAGTGAAGTATCTCCAAAGGAACTCCTTTTCCTAAAGATTCTAGCGTCGTAGACTGTTTTTCAAACGAGCATCTGATTTAGATGATATACCCCTTTAAGTGAAACATGGCCAAAAAGGGTCCAGGACTGGTCTGACCCGGTCGGACCGACCCGACCCGGTCTGTCGGGGCCGACCCGAACCACCTGGTCTTGGCCTAGTTCGGTTGGGCCCTGTTTAACCCGCTGGGCCGCAGTCTCACCCCGTTGGGTCGTAGACTCGGCTCGGCCAACCCGGCTGGTAGTGGTCCGCCTCCACGAATAGACAAGGGTATTTTCCGGCTCCCAAAATCAGTGACGTCGGTCGGTGAAGCTCCACCTAATCAGGTCGCGTTGACCGGTCAATAGTGGGACCTTCGGGCGCGGGTCCACCATCTGTCGTTGCTCGGAGCCACCACCCTCTTTCGCAGGGAATCACCCACCATCAACACGGCCGGAAAAGGTAAGCCACCCTTGTCTGTCGTGACCCCTTAAGGCGTGGTAGTACCCTCATGGCCCGTAAGAGACGGCTTCCACCTCCTCTATTTGTCAGTGTCGCCGCACCAACATAGCTTCTACAGGAAACTGGTGGAGCTCTGAAGGTCTGATTCATTTCCCTTCTACGCCTAAGGTCCACCCGTGATGCCGCCTACCCTGCGGGGCCCTCGGTTTCACATGTCGTTCTGTTGATTTATCGCCCAAGAAGAACTCAACCAAAACAAAATTGGCATAGGGACCAGGACATGTTCAGTTTGCCCCACACCCTCCGCGTTATCGTTATAATAAGGGGAAAGTATAAACATCATCAAGATAAGATGAATTCATAAAACTCTTAGAATAGAAATAAACCCTACATTGAATACATCGTATTCACTGAAGACGGTGGAGAATCTGTTGTTTTATGGTGTGTGTCGATGTTCGTTGCCACCCGATGATGTCTGGTTCGTAACCTTAATGGCATCGTCGAATCTCTGTTTTTTGTTGGAGGAAGGCTTCGCTGGTGTTTTTTCAAAGTTTCCTCTCGTGGGTATCCAAAACTTATGCCAAATCTTTGTTTAAATAAGGTGAAATTGAACCTCCCTCATTGAATTTCATTAATGTGGTTTGTTAATGAACCGCATTTAATGTTCCATTAAAACCTAAAAGCATCATGGTTACACAACCAAAGGTCATGTCATTAAATGACTCCCATAAAAGACTGATGTTACATTGCAGTACTGCCACCATCTCTCAATTACTGAAAGAAAATAAAACAACATATGGAGTTATTTTATTATTTTTTGTAAAGTCCAAAAATTAACTTTTTCATTCAACCCATGCTGGTAAAACTTAAACTTTTCCTTAGTGAATACCGATGCTCTGAATTAAATGGTGCCCTTAGATTTTTAATATGACCACTACTTCAAAAGATAGAAATCTTCACTCACATGTAAACTGAATGCACCTTAAAAAACATCAAAATTCAATTCAGGGCTCTCCGGGCCACTGAATCATGTGCCGTTAATTTTTTTAGTTACGTAATAATTCCATTTAATTAAAAAAAATTATATGGAACTTCCAAATATTTACATTCTACCCAAATTAGGGATTTACGTTCTCGAAAGCCACAATAGAAACCACGAAAACAAATGGGGGTATTGAGCACAAATATGAGCCCCCCGCTCCCATGTGCTCTTCTGGAGGTTCCCGTGCTGCCACCAAACTTTAACCAAAGGTATCGACCGTCCACATTGGAAATGCTCCTGTTGATCCTTTATTTCCACTAGAAACTTCGCGAACGTCATCCCATTTTCAAGGTCTAGCTCACACCATTTGATAACATGAAATGGATCATGCACATACGTCCTCAGCTGCAACACATGAAAAATGTTCTACTCCTGGTGCATATTTGGGGGAAGAGCATGGTGAAATGCCACCTCACCAACTCTACTAAGAATCTATAAAGGTCCGATGATTCTCAGAGAGAGCATGTCACCCCGGCCAAATAACCACAATCTATGTTTGGGTGAGACCCGTAAGAAGACATCATCTCCCTGATCAAACTCCATGGGTCTTCGTCTTCTGTCTGCATACTTCTTTTTCTTCCTTTGTGCTATCATTATCAGCTCATGGATGATCTGCACCTTCTCAGTTGTAGCCCGTACCAACTCGGGACCCGTAAGTGCTGACTCCCCTGGGTCTGTCCAGCATAGAGGTTATCTTCATCGTCTCCCATAAAAAGCCTTAAACAGTTCCATACCGATGGTGGAGTGACAACGGTTGTTGTATGCATACTCAACCAATGGAACGTGGTCCTCCCAACTGCAGCCAAAATCAATGACAAAAGAACAAAGCATGTATTCAAGTGTATGTATGGTATACTCTGTCTTACCATCTGTATGAGGATGAAAGGAGGTACTCAAGAATAGCTACGACTCGAATTCCTCCTATAATCCCTTACACAACTGTGATGTAAAATGGGCATCGTGATCTGAGATGATCGTTGATTATACCTCATGAAGATGTAAAATATCCTGTATGGAGAGGCATCCCAAGCCCTCTACTGATCCCTTCTCTTAGATAAGTAAGAAATGGTATGACTTGGTGAGTCGATCAATGATCACCCAGATGGAATCGTGGCCCCTGGACGTATAAGGTAGTCCTGTCACAAATTCATTGTACATACATACCATTTCCATTTTGAAACCTCAAGTGGCTACTCTATGAATACTGGAACTTTATGCTTGACCATCACTTGATGACAAGTGAGGCATTGTGAAATGGACTCTGCCACTACTTTCATCATTCCTGGCAACCAGTACTAATGTTGGAGGTCTAGGAACATCTTCTCCACACCAGGATAACCACCAAATGAGTTGTGTGAAACACCCTCAAAAACTCCTCTCGTAGCATCACTGGTACCATGGTGCGTCCTCTGAAGAGGATGACATTCTTTCCACCTTCATAAAATCCTTCAAGAGACCTTCCTGAGTATATCTAAGCACATAGGGCCTCACATTCAACATCACAAAGTTTTCCCTCTCTGAATCGATAAAGGAGTCAAGGAGTGACTGTCATAAATTGGAGGTAAGCTCCTCTTTCACTATCCACGAAGGATATCTATAACATGGCTAGATTATTTGTTGCCGTACTCAGAAACAATAAACCAGACCTCCCACTGAGTGCATCTGCCACCACATTCCCCTTCCCAGGAGTGTGGACTAGATCATAGTCATAGTCCTGGAGGAACTCCATCCATTGCTGATGTCTCAGTTTTAGGTCCTTTTGCGAGAAGATATACCTGAGACTCTTGTGATTTGAGTACACTAAAAAACATTCACCAATGAACTAGATCATCCACATCTTCAAGGAAAAGACCAGTAATAGTAACTCTAGTACATGGTTAGTGTAGTAATACTCATGTTGTATCAACTGTAATGATTTTTAAGAGATAAATTTTTACTCTGAAATCAAAGAACATTCCAGTCTGGTCCCTGATGTATTGTAGTAGAATACATACCCAACACCATCTTTTGGTAGCCTCAATATGGTGTCACTCATCACTCTATGCTTCAACTCCTATAAAATATGTTGGAATCTTTATGTCCACAAGAATTGTTTTCCCTTATTTGTCAAAGCGTAAAAGGGTGTTTCTACTCTGGAGAAATTAGGTATGAATCTTTTGTAGTACCCATAAAATCCTAAGAGACTCTGCACCTTGTTCGTGCTCCTAGGTGGATCCCACGCAAGCACTGCCTCTATCTTTTCTACATCCACTGAAAATATAGCCTTCGAGATAACATATCTCAGAAAATACAATTCCCGTATCAAGAACTCACACATTGAGAGCATATCCATAAAGCTGGTGCTCTCGGAGTGTATCCAGAACTATCTACAGATGCGTGGTATACTCCTCCTCTGATGCCAAGAATATCTGGATGGCGTTAATGAAAACCACCACGAAGAGATCATGGTAAGGATGAAAGATCATATTCATGAGTCCCATGAACAATTCCAAAGCATTGGTTATGCCAAATGGAATCACCAAGAACACTTATTTTCCACACTAACATCCGAAGGCAGTCTTCGATTTGTCCTCATCATGAAAACCGGTGCGGAATGTACGTGGGTGATGTGACTCGGTAGCGGTGGTTTTAACAACCGCTAAATATAATCCAATAGCGGCGGTTATAAACACCACAAAGTAAAAATTACTTACGTTTAGCAGTGGTTTTAATTGCCGATAATGTCTTACCAGTATACTTATGCAGCGGTTAAAACCGCCGCAAAAAGCTGACTAGAAAAAAAATAGTTGTTCTGCTTCCACGACACCACTTCCTTGAAAAAATAAATCAAACTAGAAATACCAATAGCCTAACAAATTAATGCACACAAAATTTAAAAAATTATAAAGATAAATAGTAAAAAAATCATGGTCATGATTCTTGGAAAATATAGAGGAACATCATAAATGTATATGTGTAGTGAGGAGGAGTAAAACAATGACCTGAATTGATAGAGAATGGGTACAACACAACAAAAAACATTCTAAGGTAGATTTAATATTAGTTTTGATTAGTGATTCACAGACATGGAATACACATTTAAGGTAATATAATTAGGTCCATGTGGTGATCATTCAACTAAACCATGCTTGAGGTGTACTTCCTCCCAAACCCTAAGCCCTGCAGAGCCATGATTGATTCATGAATCAAGGATAGTTATATAGTTATAATTGATTATAGTGGTGAAACCAATGAGGGGAAGAAGTGGCCTGAAAAATATCATGATGAAATGACAACTTTTGAGAACTGGGAAGTGAAATGGGATTAATCGACAAAAATATAATTATTATTGACCATGTTTGAAGCATAGGATACATGAGCTGGTTGAGGATAAGATGAAAAATATTATTATATACAATTAATGGAGATCAAAGAATGAGATTCTCTTTTTATCAGTAAATATACTTCATTGGATGAGCCTGATAAGGTTTGTAGGACACTATGTCCATGAATCATTTCCTTAGAGATCATTTTCAGATTGGTAGGGTGAGGATTATCTAAATAGTAGAATGTGTGAACCACACAAGTGTATATGGGGATGTACCATATAGAATATTAGGTTCTGTGGGAGATATTTCCTCATGTGATCAAATGTTCTATTCACAACATATGGGTTGAATAGATTCAATCCAGGCCCAAAGGGAAACGTACCCATGATGAGTTGTTGGTAGGGATGTGACTGAGATGAAATATGCATGCATCAATATGTGTCTCGTCATAATGGGCATCTAGACAAGAATAGTTTTGATGCATTACATAGTAAGAGACTATTGCCAGTGGAGTGATTTTATCTCTGGAAAGGATATCATATCATCTCATATTCAGATAAATACATGTTTTATACGAGTAATGTGTGGTTCATTTCATACTTATCATATGAGGAATCTATGTTTTAAATGTGGTGATTGTTTTTATAATCATCCCACACTTATCAGATGAGGCATCATTATTTCATTTAATAGGGTATGGTTTTTAATTAACATTGTTTTATGAGGACATTGGGCTTTGATGTGTAAAATCAAACAACATGGACTATGAATACAACTAGTTTAAATTCCAAGAGCTCTAAATATAGGAAGAGGATTGAATTAAAGGTCTCCAAAATTTGACCAAAGAGAATAGGAAAGGGAGAAACCTATAATGAATTGGTGATAGGGTTATTCCCTATATTAAATATTAATATTTAACCACCTATATCGTGATTATTGGAATAAATCCACATGTTTTTATGATTCACAGAGTCCTAGAATACCAAAGAAAAAATGGTTTAGCTTCTTGTATGATGATATTATATAATTACATATTATAATGTTAGGCATAGAGAATTTATATGAGGTGAAATTATCTCTCTTTAAGATATATATCAATTTTTTATGGGGTTAAATTATCTATCATTAATAGGTATATATATTTTACACAGGGTAATGATATAGCTTAAATTCATCTTATTAGGATTTTAGAAGGTCTTTTGCATCTATATACGTATTATTTACTTCTTTATATCAGGAAATGAGAGAATTTTTCCGCACTGATGTGTCAACATAAATGAAAGGAGATTATTTCTAAAAAAGAGTCTCATGTGAGTGTTTTGGGGAAATGACACCTTATGTAATGGATTGTTATATGTTGATTCATCAGCTAGGATCAATGATAGAAGATATATGCATCTGTATGTATCCTACGAAAATGGGAATCAATACCCCATAGTTCTAGAGTGTTGAGGAAATATATGTTTGATGAAACTCCAGGGATGAATAAACCCATTTGATGGATATATGAGAATATTTTATTCTCGTAATTCTTGGACTAGGGATCTCTTGATATAAACTGTTATAGTATAGATTGGTGAGGTGGGGAAATCATGAATGTTTTTTTGGTGACAAAAACTTGGGGTTATAGGATAAAAAATACCCTTCAACCCATGATGAAATCCAAAATATGATTGCACACATTGTAAGATCATATAACCAAGACCATGATGAAAAATTTTATGTCAGGATTCATGGACTAGGATGATGATTCTCTACATGGTATCTATGTGTCATGGTATGGGTAAAAACAGATTTATAAGGGGTTAATGTAGTCCCAAGTACCACGTGAACATTTTTCGATGAACTGGACATAATTTAAGGTTATAATATGTGGATCGTAAATGGAGCAATGGGGCCAAAGGCTTAATAAATTTACATCTAGACCCAAAAAAAAGGATGTCTATGAATCATTATGAATCCCATGAGAGTGTGAATCAAGACACATGTTGTTGTAGAATATGGTATAGTATAAGAACAACATTGGAACTAGGGGTAATCTTAAATATAGAGAGAATTTTGGAATATAATAATTATCATGAGGCATCACATTTAGAAGGAATGAGATAAGGTTAAAGTTTAATGTCATGTCTTGAAGAAAATGATTTTATTCATCTCAGATAATGTTTTACATCGATGTATTATATGATGTAATGTCTTTGAACATATCATAATTATCATAAGAGGAATCCAAATTTTATATATTGTAAGACTTTTAGATCATCCAATACACATCATACAATGAATCCCAGTTTTATACGGTTTAATACCATCTCCCATTAAAAGGAACCTATGTATTATATGGGGTATGACCACATTTTATCATCATGAAGAGAATGTGATAACCATTGAAAACACATGAAGATTCACTATCTACACCTTCTTCCTCACCAAAGTGTCCACAAAACTATCCCCTTGATCACTATGAAATGACCCAATTTGTTCAACACATCAAAAATGGGTTTAACTCCTGGTCATCCAAAATCTAGACAACCAATTCAAACACAGGCCTAAATGGAATGATGTATACAATAATCGAGAAATCAATACATAAAAGGAAACATCAGAAAACAATAAAATTCATATAAGGAATCATGAGAAATCAAAAAAAATTAGGACATGAAAATGTTTGCTACAAACTGTGTGCCACATATGTTACATATACAAACCAATTGTTCCCATATTTGTTAAAAAAATCAACAATACAACCACTCACTATCCGATGATGCATCTTCACCCTCTCCACCTCAATCTCTACTTTCTTTTGTAACCTATAAGAACATTATATTGAAAAATTAAATATTATTGCTTATTTATATGAACACTTAAAACCAATGAATGTTTTCAATCTAAATGATTTTGATTTTTTGTGATTTACCTGCTTACCACTAGTCGATGCACTACCACCAAGGGCATATCTACTCATCTGCTGATGTATATCAGTCATGGCTTTCTACAAAGTGGATATCTGAGCCCCCTAGTCTTGAACAGTGGTTCGTAGAGAATCAATCTCCCTATGAGTATCTTTGGGTATAGACTTACTATAACCAAGAGTATATGAAGCTATAAAACCTAGTGGCATGCCAAAGACCTCAGATGGTATGAGTTCAAAACCCATCCCACGCACTCTATCAGGATGCTCTATCCTAAGGACTTCAGAAATTGGGTCATCCTGGGAGACTGAGTAGGACTGCCTGAGATTAGCATCCCATAGTTCATTAATTTTTACCTATAAATTAAATATAAATATATATTACCATAGTAAAAGCTGATAATAAGTTATTATAATAAAAAATTGACTTCATACCCCAACATCTTTGGCATTCTCATTAATAAAACATCCATCTAAATTTTTGTGAACATCCAACCACAGTTCAGTTCGGGATGCATCGTGCCCAAAACTCTATTACATCATTATGAAAAGATAAATGAAAAATTAAATATATTAAATAGATAATATTGTATTATAAATATTTAATCTAACTAAAAGATTACCAATGTCATTCAACTTCTAGAAAATCTTTTTGAGCCTGCAGTTTGAGGGATGACTTGCTTAGCACGGTTTGATGCATTCTTCCTTGAGAGATCCTGATATAAATAAAATTCAATTTAACAGTAATGTATTCAATTTCATATCCTCTTTATATACAAATATAAATTTAAAATGAGGATAATATAATACTATATATTTCAATACCATCCACTTCTCATCACGATGTCTATCAACAAAAACATTCCACTGTTCTTTCGGTACCACACTAGGTAGGTTCTCATACATTTGTTGCACGGTCAACGAAGTATCATTGACATCACACCACATCATTCATTTAAAATCATTCCATTTCTTACCAAGATTTTTCAACATCCACTTCTGTGCTATCACATCAGCAACTATAAAGTGGAATAATATCTGTATACAAAAACTCATTTTGAATATATTAGTAACATGACATTCAATTAAACCATAATGTAATAAAATTATAATTAATTGAGAATCAAAAACCTCATTTTTCCAGCATGGAGGCATATGTCTCCAATCATCATAAGAAATAGGAAGGAAAATGGGCTCTGCTACCAGCTGGCCTAGAATCTAGCCAAGTAACCACACAGCTTCATCTATAGGGACCCCATAAGAATCAAATGGCATGACTATCTTCTCACCATTCAAATTCAAAACATCTGATTTTTTTTGTTTTTCTCCACGGATTCATTTTTTCATCTTCAATGAGAAAACAATTAGTTTAAAAAAATGACATAAATTTATTTAATTTAAATTTGTACCTATGACAGTGACATGCTAGTATGTTCATGATGAACTGGAGGGGGCATGTCACTTCCCCACTACTGAGTCTCCTTAAGGTGGAGTTAATGACTCAGCCTCTAATGAGACACCCAAAGATGTTGTGAGAGATAGTGCCGGGGGGGATGGTGTAGGGGTGTAGGCAGCTGGTGCCTCAGATGTCGTGGGGAGGGAGCCCGATGGATCATCATCTGTTGCATAACTAGATCAAATAGTGTATCACTTTCTCCTTGGCATTCCTGTCACTTAATCAAATATAATTATGTTCAGAATATATATTTCACAAAAATTATGCAGAAAAAAAATAAAAATGATAATAGATGCCCAGTACTAACAGAGAAAATATATATATCAATGATAATGATTGACTGCAGAAATGAAACAAGTGGTTGCTGAATGAATAAATAATTGTACATACAATAATTTTCCCCTTTAATCTTTTTGGTTTACTGCTCCATTGTGTCATCCACTTCATTCACCCTTTCTAGGCTAATATTTTCAATATCATGATGGACAAATAATTCTACTTCCTGTTGTTGATGAAATTCAATTTCAGATGTCATATTTTCCACTTCATCACCGATATCATACAAATCTCTTTTTATTACATGATCAACTACACTACACCCTTCGACCACAACATCATTCACATAATATACCATTTTTGTGATGCTAAGATATATGGATCTTGCAGTTCATGATCACTAACATCCATCAAGTGAGAGTAGTTAACATAAGTAAATTGCAAGGAATATCTTTTAACTCCTATGATAATATAGACCTATTTTCATTTGAATAAAACAACAGAACAATTTCCATGGTAGTTTAATTCAATAATATCATGCATCTTTCCATAGTATCCCACTTCAGAAAATTTAAATATACCACTATTCTGTGTTTTCAAACCCACTTCTCGATTGACTGTATGAAATATAAATCCATTCAAATTATAAGCGCTGAACTTTCTAAATTTTTTATATGACCTCTATCATGAAACATCAAATATTCTGAAATGTCTGCTTGAGTATCAGTATTCAACATATGAAAAAAGAAATATAATTTATTAGATTTAAAAAATGTAAGTGTCAAACTAATATTCGTATTTATTACAATATTTATGAACTTACACATCGTGAAAACCATTCCACAATCTCTTTATTCACATATTTCGTTATATATTTCTCATTTCGTGTTCTGCCTCTTGTTTTTATTTTTTGTTTGTATCATCAACTCTTCAATAAATGGATCTAAAATTTCACTATTCAGTAGCGCATATATATGTTCCTGTAATAATTTCAATTTTGTCAATGTCACATTTGAGGTCCTCCCAACTGATCGGCCAATATCAAGAAATATTTTTGATTTCTGATGAATTAGAGATTTAGTTGATTTTTCATCAACACATCCAACTTGATTAAATATTGTCTCAATATCATCCAAATATTTGGAACAAGAGGTAAGACACTCCACAACCAAATAGTCTTCAGCAATATAGCCTTCTGGTTGAGCTATATTTTTCACGTATGTTTTCAAATGCCCAAGATATCTGTGAAATAAAATAATAATATTATCCATTTATTTAAATGCAAAAAATTGTTTAATTAACTAAAAAACATGAAAATTAAATACATCTTAATTGTATACATCCATCGATAATGAACGGGGAATCCTAATTTAGCTTCCTCAACCAAATTCACTGTTAAATTCATCATGACATTAAAAACTGATAGAGGAAAGATCATCTCCATTACACAAAGGCTCAATACAAACCTCTCCATGAGGTTTTAAAACTGAAATGGATGTAGAGATTTCTCACATAATTGCTTGAAAAATGAGTAGAATTAAAGTTCAACTACCGTAATTTTTTTAGGTAATAATGTAGGCAATGTAAATGGTATTAACTGTTGTAAAAAAATATATGAATCGTGACTATTCAATCCATGTAACTAATGATTCTTCAAGTCAACTATAACACCCTGAGCTTCCACGATACGCTTCTCATTCAATAATGCAATAGCTTGCATTGTACGCAAATTCGAGTTCTAAAACACCGCGACTAATCAAAGTAGCCGTTATGAATAGTAATAACCATTTTTTAAAATAATTGAAATTTTATATTTCAAAATGGACTTCATTTTTTGGATTCGGAATATCGAAATTAGCCTATGTTGATTTTTTGTTATTTTTCTGAGAACTTCTAATTTTTTATGAATAGTGAAAAATACTTAAAAAAACTTTTTTAATCAAAATAATTTATTGTGATAAATTATACTATTTAGTGGTTTTAAAGTATAATTAGAATATATTTTTACGATTTTATCCAATGGTGGTCATTAGAATTAATTTAACATTGAAATTGGACATAAACAATTGCCAATCTTTTGATATAAATTGTTTCTTAAAAACACGCTATTTGTTGTCACAGCGATAATTAATTATAAAATTAATTAATGAAACATATATGTTTGTAATTTTGTAAAATAAACATCATATTTGAATTTTGAATATCAATTATAGCTTAGGGTGAAATTTTGGAATTGTTCTGAAAAACTTCAATTTTTGATGAATAGTGAACCCACTAAGCGGTAGTTAAATAACTGATTTTTCGTTTAAATGAAATATTGCCACTTCTGTGATTTGATTTTCAAAAATCCAATATACATGTTTGTCATTAAGAAGTAAAATGTGGTTCAATGAGATTAAAATAATTTTTGGTGAATAGTAACTTTTAAGTTCTTAATCGCGATTAGAGGTAATTAGTGTAGTTTAAGGTAAAAATAATGTTTTAATAATATGAGATGAGCTTGACACATGTCCTACCCTCATTGGATGTGCCATGGTCGACCAAGACAATCCATGGGTCAACTTGGGGACCCCATGGAGCCAATTTATTTGGAAAATGACATAAATACCTTTTATTTAATGGTAAAGTAAAAAATGACACAAACATGAAATGTTTTACTAAAACAATTTTTACATGGGGTTATACAAGTCATATTTTTGACTATAAATAGTAATTGGAAAGATAAGAAGATTTCCTACATCATAGTAGTTTTTTTTATAATTTTTTGACATTAAATAAATTAAATTATTTATGACATCATTATGATGCAGCGATGAACTCATTATTTAACGATTTTTATAAAATGAAAAGATAATGTACAATACAAGGCTTACACTTGTCCAAAGACTATTGTATGGGTATCTTTAGAACCCTTATCACCTTATCCACGAATTATATAAGTGTTGGACCTTTAGAATCCGAAAAGCATTGTATAATAGAATAACATTTCATTACTTTCCAAAAGTGCCCCTCCTCTCCACTTATAAAAGGCCCCACCCACTCCCACCTTATTCACACCTTCAAGCCATTTGGCTCGGCCAAACTCTGCACAAATACTCTCCCAACATCCCTCCTTTACTCCTAGAAGCCTCACTTTGGGCAGAATTCCTCACAAGGAGGCCTTTGGCTCAAATCAAAAATAGTTACACGATTTTTAAGGTAATGTCTTCTCTAATGTTGTTTTGTTTTATTTTGCTTCTCCATCCCCTTAAACTCTTTTCATTCCTTTATTTTGTAACAACACCAGTATCTACAATATAATATGATGTTGTTATGATAAGGATTTGGTTTACACTTACACACAACTTCGTCTAATGGTTAAAGAACATACTGTTTCTGTGGGTGGTGAAACACTGCCTCACGAAACGATGATTGTTCAAATTCTTTTAACACCTATAATGGTGGCCATTTTGATGACACTATTTTCATATATTATATGTATATTATTTTTACGTTTTCCTTATTCTTCTTTATTTCTCATTTATGGCAAATTTTATGATTTCCATTATGGGTGAACGCGATAATTTCATTTTAGGAAGTACGGACTACCGCCCCCTCAAAGTGATGTGAATCGTTAATGCCATATGTGGGATGTATAAAGGATCGAGTAAATGATATTATATATGATATTATAATGGAAATATATTATAACTTTATATAACTATGATTTTATTCCATTAAATATGAAATAGAAATGAAATTAGCGTTCATGCGTACGTACGGCTTACCGTCTCCATGAACGGTGCATTTCATTTCTTACCTCTAAATGTTACGTAATATTATGAATGAATGTATATACTAAATATATATGATATATATGACATCTAAATCATGAATATAATTCTGGAGATAATGGATATTCTACCACATAAACAACTTGTAATTATAAGAAGTTTATTGTTGACTCAAGTACCAAAGATCGACAAAACGACCGTTATTTAGTTAAATAATTACATAAAGTTCATAACATGGTAATAAGTGATATAAAAGGAATAATGAACATGAAAAAGTTACTTATGTAAATATAAATTAACCCTACTTTATTATTCAGGAGATAAAGAACGGTCGAGTCAGGACAAGACGCAAGGTAAGGGAACTTCTTAACCCAATTTCTATTCTTTGGGTTAATCTCCTACTTTCAAATTATGTCATGATATTATTATGTCCTATCTTGTATTTTTACATTATTTATGTGTACTTATAGTGAATACACATTATAGATGTACTTTATTAAAAAAAATGATCTTTTTATGGACTTCGTCTCAATTCCCTTTCATTGAGGCATATTTGGTTTTATACACAACTTTCTTTTATACGGTGTATAAACCCCTTTGACTTTTACATTTATTCAAAAGGAATCTTTTTTATATGAAGCAGTTTGCTAAATGACAAAAGGGAATGTTTTTCTTTCCGTACATATGCGGCGACAACGACTTCTCCGCCACCGTGACCATTATTTGAGTTTCGGCTTCCTCTACAAGCCATCATTTTTTTAATGAAAAATAAATACCATGTTATACTTTTCTTTTCTTTTGGTATTGAAAATGGTTTTGAAAGCGTTATTATTATATCAATGTGTTGTATTGATATTTTGTGATTGAAATGTGGAAATGTTATGTTTCCTTTATGCATGTCTTATGTGATACGATTATGTTATGGTTTATGATATGATTAAACCTATTCATATGAGGAATGTATTGGACATAATAAGTGACAGGGGGAGCCCGCTATAGCTCCTCGATGCATCGGTAGGTCTCATGAGACAACTAGACGTGGAATTGGCCGAGGCCCTTTCCCAATTTGATTTATGGTTTTGGCCGAGGCCTTAATCATTTTAGACGTCTTGGCCGAGGCCTTGACAAAATGTTTCAGAATGTCTGGCATTATACATTCCCTCATTATGAAAGTTGTTATTGATATTTCATGTGATTATTCGACTAGTAGAATATCCATGTGAGTAAGTAAATGGAATTATTTCAGTTTAATTTTTCCATATTATGCTAAAGTTCATGTTTAAAAGGTTTTTGTTTTAGATATACATTGCCTTAAATGTTAATGTTTATTTATGAAAGCTTCCACTATATTATTATCCTTACTGAGCATCTGACCTCACCCCTTTCAATGTTTTAATATTTTCTAGGATGTGAAGAAGTATTTTATGAATGACCTGCAGGGATAGTCCGAAGAGGATAGAAGTGTGGACTATGGAGACTATGTTATTATAATTTTTCACTTTCTGATTTAATGTAACATTTATGAATGTATCTATTGTTTCCAAGGCTACTAAACTAATCAGTCTTTCGATACTTGATCTTTTGTGATCATGCCAATGTTACGAAGTAATGCACCGACTCTGGGTAGCTGGGGTCAGGGCGTTACATCAACACACCTTGATATGTTACGTGAATACCCATCAGATACCTTCACATACTTTCAAATTCAATGGAATGTATATTTATCCCAATTTTTCATTGCAAAAATGGCTGGAGCATACTTTTCATTCTCAACTGGCCAGAGATCACGTTTTATGTTCATTACTTATAAGTCTTTGCAAACATTGAGATGATCCTTCAACTTTCATGCTCATTAAGTAATGTGAAAATCAAATTATCACAAATATTCTTCTCAATATGCATCACATCAAGATTGTACTACAAAAAATAAAATTTCCAATATGAATTTTCGAAGAATATACTTTTTTCATCCATTATTGCGTTCTGATTTCACCTGACGATGCACTTCGGACCCATTTTCTGCTATCATTCAAATGATGAACCTTCCAAAATTTTGTTTCAACATTTTCAAGCTGTGTCAATATTTCAGAACCAGTTAACAACTTTGGAGGTGGTCTATGATCAATAGAACCATTAAATTTCGATTTGTTTAGCCAAAATCTATGAGATGCATCGAGAACTCTTCGATGGCACGAGAGGCACCATTTTCTACTATGAGGTAGCCATTTGGGCTCAAAATCATATTTACAAATGGGACAATCCAAAATCATGTATGTGTTTCAACCTAATAAATTCTCATTCCTAGGGATGTCACTAATGGTCCACATTAATGAAACATGCATTTTGAACATTTTTTTTAGAAGAAGCATCAAATGTCTCAGCACCGTTGCTCTGTTACTCCAACAATTCGTCAATCAGAGCCTGGAAGTATACATCAATATCATTTCCAGGAATTTTTTTCTAGAAATAATCATTGAAATGATAAAAGATGTTTGTTGCATACACATCCACAGAGGCATATTATAAGGGATTGAAGAAACTGACCAAATGCTATAAATGGTACTCAAAGTCCCAAATGGGTTGAATTCATCGACATCCAATCCCAATCGATCATTCCAAGGATCAGATGGGAAATCTAGATGTAATGAATCAAATGTCTTCCACAATTGGGAATCTCTTGGATGTCTCATTAACCCATCATTGTTATTATCTACAGAATTCCACTTCATGTGTTCGGTAGTTTTTGATGACATGAATAATCATTGCAATCGAGGCTTCAAAGGAATGTAACGAAAAATCTTTGATGGTGTGTTCCTTTTATTATTCTCCATGAAATTATGTTCATTCTAACTTCCAACATCACCCTTAGACAACCATCTTGAAGAAGAAGATTTCTTATAATTCTATCTAAATGGATCCTCTCCCCAATAAAGAATACAATCAATGGGACAAGCATGTATTTTTGTATAATTTAGACCACGCTTATTAAGAAATTTTTTCATACCATAAAAATATTCAGGGATTTTTTTCTTCAGGAAATGCATCACGAATAAATTCCAATATCATGGACATTTCCTTATTTGTAATTCCACATAGACATTTGATATGGTAAAACATCAACATAAATGAAAGCATTGAATATTTCAAACACCCACTATACATCTCTCGATTTCCATCGTCAACTAAATCATGAAACACACTTTCCTAAGTGAATTTTTCTCTTACATTTCACTCCACAGAATCAAGATAAGGATCCAATGATATGTTACAATATAGATCTTCTTGGGTTATAGTCCCAAAAAAATCACTTGTCATGTTTCAATTTTTATCACCTTCTTCTAGTTATTCTAATATGTTTTGATGCTGATAGTGGTGTCTTATAGTGCCGAATGCATCATTTATGTGGTTTTTCATTTCAATTTCCATTGTCGATGAACATGGGACCTCATTCTATGGATTAAAATCAGTGCTCAATCTTTCTGTAATGATAGATTCTCCATGCCAAATCCACCAGAAATATTGACGAGGAAATTTTTTCAGTATTAAATTTTTATAAACTTCATCTCTCTTCAACAATGTTCTAAATTTACATTTAATACATGGAAATCATATTCTCCCTTCAACAGATCGATTAGAATTTTCAAAACTTATAAACTCATTCAATCCCTTAACATACTGAGGTCTTTTCCTCGGTAATGTGATCCAAATTTTATACACGTATATTACAATGTGCCTACACAAAAAAAAATTAAAACTGATAGTTACTACTAAATAGAGAAAGCGATTCATATATATAATAGTCAAATATTGTAGAAACATAATATAATAATAATGATTTCCTGAGTTAGATATGTACCCTCTAGTGTTTGGGATAGAGGACGTTTCTTTGGTAAAGAGAGACAGTGTGCTAACAATGTGGTAGCTACTTTACCATGAAAACAAATGCACATTGTTAATTTGGAATAACTACGTGGATATAACAATCATTAACAACGTATTATAAAACATCTATAATATAGTCCATTCATCCAAATGGTTTTCATGGAAATTAATGGTTAAAACAAATCTGCTGAAAAAATAAAAATTGTCAATAGAACCAACAATTCCATATTACTAAATTACCACATGGTCAATACTGAAAGTTATGATAAACATTATTCCTATCATGATTCTCCCAAATCTCCAAATTTTCACCCCTTGATTTTTGAAATTATTTATAGCATCAAAATATAAAATTAGATAACAAAAAGTAACATAATCATAACTTGGTTGGAATCACATTTCCTAAGGAAAATAATAATTTTTCCAATCTTGATGAAGAAGCATAGAAATAGCAGGATGTCACCTTTTCCAAAAAATACACCAAATGCGCCCTGGAGGTTTAACTAAAGATAGTAGAAGATGAGTTTTCTTCAAAAAATTATAGAGAATCTATATATGAGTATGAGAAATCCACAATTTATTTTCAAGTAGATGATGTTTTTCCTAGAGGTGACATGGATTACAATGAGATATCCAAGCCATTGTATGATGTCTAATACACGCAAATTAGGTTTTTCCAAGCAAAAATATTCGATCACCAGATAAAAAATATAGGGGGTATTTTGTTTTAAATGGAAAAGGATTCAATAAGTGTGTGATCCTACTCTAAATTTCCAAAAAAATAAAATAATTTCTTATTTGAATTCCTTGCATTGAGTTTTTTCACTTTGACAACATTACGATATAAGAACTCACAATATCTATGTCCACATGATTCATTATTGCTGGGAGAAAAAAGAGATAAATATAAGTGAATCTATAATCCTGGACAATAACACTTGATTTGCATATTCAGAATGCATGTTGATGCATATGTCAGGTTCCCATTAAGAAAAAACCATGGTTTTTTATATATGAGTACCCTTGAATTATTCATAATTCACATGAAGTAAATCCTCAACCATCACTAAGTCATATTAAACCAAGAAACCATATGATGGGAAAATAACTACCACTTCTCAAGGGTTTGAGCTACTTGATAAACCTAATAGGGTCCCATTCACTATTTAAGGTGGAACTCATCTCATTTACAAAACCACATATCACCATATAACAATACAAAAGGGTAACCAATACAAACCGAGGAAGATACTATTTTGCATCATCTCTACCAAAAAGGAATCCTGTGAATGAACCCTTTCTCCATTGGGGATAAAATCACTTTACCAGAAAGTATGATTGAAAGATATTCACCATTAGTGAAAATTCTCTAGTTGATAAAAGGTATTATAAGGGTCTAAATTAGAATCTATAACTCCCAAAAAATTGACATAGAAATAATAGCATGACATGTATCATCCAGTATGAAGGTACATGAAGAGAGGACACAAATCATACCTAAAACCAAAATAGATGTCACCTAAATCATCTATACACATAAACCTATATATAACTCTTATCACTGTGTTATTGACTAGAAACAATCAAATGTGGTGATTGCGGGAGTGTGTCAAAGTGTCACTCATCTCTTACTACTCCTACACCACCAGCTTCATAACCAAAACCAATTCCAAGGAAGTCAATTATATTATAATAGTAGAGTCTATGACCTCAATGTTACTTCTAATATTGAGGTTTGAGCACATCATTTCTCAAGAAAGTTTCAATAAAAACTATAACCTTATCATAACTCTTGGATACATCCCCACTAGGAATTCTCCACCTAACAACACTCAAATGAGGACTCCAACACCGGTGGATTTTTGTAAGAGAAAACCCCAACCTAATTTATCTATATATTCTTCTTATAAAACTATACTATCGAATAAATCTATTATTAATAATGTTTATAGAAAACAATATGATGATTACAAAACACAACATTCTTAGATATGGTCATGGAACCCTACAATGGGCTTAACATCTCCAGAACTAAAACTATTATTAGTATTTGTGGATATAATCTCATCTAGAACAAGGTCGTAAATTAAAACCATAACATTTTGATACCATATGAGTTTGAGAAAACATCATCCACTAGAAACATAGTGTGTTGTGTAGATAACATGGTTCTAGGATCACCATATGGTTTTTGGGTTTCTGAAATAGATGAATTGCATAAGTTGATAACCTCACTAAATCCTATACCACAAGAGGAGTAGTGGATTCTCAGAATCTAGGAGGCCTCAACTACTAGAATTCATGTTACACAGTTTTCTCATGAGTGGAGAATTATGGTTAAAAGGAACGATCGAGGATTTGACCTTGGAGTTGAACTAAGAGTCAGATTCAGACTTCGGTGAGGGAATTGAACATTTTTGTTATTCCTTGAGTTTTAAGGCATTGTGTTCTAGATATAATAGCGCAATGGTGGGTGGGATTGAGTGCCTTTGGTATAATTCATCTAGATAAGGACTTACTAGTGTTGTTGCCTAAAAATTTAGGTGGTAAGGTGGAGAACACATTAGAAATGACCTTCATGATGTGGCTGATGTGGTTTAGGGATCAAACTAGTGTATATGAAGAATAGTTGATGTGTTTGGGCTTGGTTTTTGGAGTTTCATAGTAGAATCATGTTGGGAATTTGGAGATGAAATGTGGAATGTTGGTACTATCCTCCAGGAAAACATAAAAAGATAATCATAATCACAAAGGTGGAATTAAATCGAAGAAGGAATTCTCTCTAGTCATTATATTCAGAAACGTTGAAGAATTATATTCATCCAAACCACTACAATAAGTTAGAATGAAATCAATTCCATTCACTTCAACACACAAATGAAATTTATGAAAATTAAAGTAAATGATAGTACGAAAAAATGCTTCGGTTTTTGGTTGTTTGGATTGAAATTATGGCTTCTAAAGGAGAAACACTACAACATTCCATTTTACTGAAATAATGATATTGCTACTTGTGAGTAACAATCTAGGACCTAAGGTATTACTCAGGCATCCCTATAAAGTCACTAGAGTCTCATATGGTAGTTGGGGATTCCATGAAATTTATCAAAAGTATAAGGGATTCCATGACCATATATCACAAGTATGAGGTACTACATACCTTAGTAATACTATAATTAGGGATTTCATTACCATGTCTTACAAGTATTATTGATTCAATGACTTATTATTCTAAGTATTAGGGACACCATGCTCGGGGGTCACAAGTATAAGGGACACAATACCCGAGTACCACACATATTAGTGATGATATGCATGAGTAACACATGTTTGATGGACACCATGATAGAGTATCAAAAGTATAAGGAAGTCTATACCTAAGTGTCATAATTCATTATAGTCAAGTAGGCCTTATAATCTATCAGCATTATAATTTAACAAGGTAGTATCCTTTTGTATTTAACCTTCTCATCAAATTCATTATAGTCATTACAATTAAGATTCAAAGAAAAACAACATTGAATGTCGTTTGGTCACCTAAGAATGCACAATACCTCTGGGGATTCCAATTGAACACCTTAATTTGTTGAAATAGTTGACAGGGATTAAACATAAATAAAAACAATGATATAATAAGTTTTTCCATCAAGGATAACATATTAAAAACGGGTTATGTGAATGTATAATGAATCGAATGGAATATTAACCAGGAATGTTCATAATTCATAATATAAGGAGACACGAATCGAGGTAAAATTACTAGAATTCAAACCTTAGGGTTCTTATAGGTCATCGGGGTTCACAGGGGGTTGGGGGAAGTGGGGTCACAGGGGTCGCGGGGTCGTCGGGGTTGTGGGGGTTCGGGGTCTCCGGGGTTGCGGGGTCACCTAGGTCGTGGGGGGCTGGGGTCGTGGGGGAAGTGGGGGGCGGGGGAAACATGGTCGCCGGGTGAGAAGGGGGGTCGGGGTGGGGGGAGTGGTCGGTAGTGTAAAAAAATATTTTTTCGAATCGGTTTTTTATAAACTACCGCAAAACCATTTTTAAAAAGGGTTTAGCAGTGGTTCCCAAAAACCGCCGATAAAAAAACCACTGCAAAAGTCAATTTCTGCTGTAGTGAATTTTAAACCAGTCAACCACATAGAATATTTTCGAATTTCAAACCCATTAAATATTATTTTAATACATCAAAAATATTTTCTACCCAAGATACTACAACAATCAAACATTACTACATTTTATGGGATCAAAAATAATTATGTCGATCACCTCATGATTTGAATGCATCAAACATTACCCATTTTCTTGGGATTATTAGTGATTTTTTTATTTGGTTAGAAAAATGGTTTAAAATGACTTGATTCAGTTATTCTAAACATCGATTTTCTTGATCTTGAGGTTGAGAGAACCACACTCGCTAAACATATAACTCTAAAAAACATAGAAAAAAGAGGAATGAGAGTTTTTCATCAATACATTTGATAATTATCCATACACTTATTATTCCTCCGCAAGAGATGAATTAGGAAGTGAAAAAAATGGAGATAATCTCACTCAAGTGAGTGGGACATTGAGGGAAATGTATGTACCAAATTCCAACAACAATAACCAATAATTATAATTGAATGACCAAAAATATTGTGAACTCAAAACTAGAATGATTGGTATTCTACATAAATTTCAAAGAATATTTGGTGAGGACAAAAAAATTAATTTAAGATTGTTTAAAGGAGTATGTAATGGATTCAAAAACAATTGGATTCACTAATGGAACGACTGGTGAAAAAACCATTTATCCATAAGAATCGCTAGAACCTATGGCTAAATAGCCCAAAAATATTTCGTTGTTGATAAAACATATTCTCCTTCATCAATGACATCGTATTTATCTTCCAGTTTCCCACTAGTTTTATTCATATATGGATTAAGATAAAGAATTATGTGGACCAGATGATGGTTCAGTACTCCTGGGACAATGCCTTCGAGTTGGAAAACCACACACTACGTTGTGTGTCCCTAGATTATAAGTCTGGGTTGAGCATGGGGGAGGTCTCGGGGGAACTGTAAGATCGCCTATTGACTATTAGTGACTGTTGACCTCACAGAAGGGGTGTCAGTTGTAACACCCAAGACTTTTTTGTTATATAAATCATCAAACGAATCTTTTTCTACACAACACTTGCTTGGCTTGCTTTACACGCAATCGCGACCTTCCTCGATATCTTGCGTCGTACGCAATACCGAGTTTCACTAAACAACAATATGCTATTAAAATTAGCCGTTATGAATAGTAATAACCACTTTTTGAAATTTTATAAATTTTATTTTTCAAAATGGACTTCATTTTTGGACTCAGAATATCGAAATTAGCCTAGCGTGAAATTTTGGTATTTTTCTGAAAACATTCAATTTTTGATAAATAGTGAAACCACTAAGTGGTAGGTTAAAAACTGAATTTTGCATAAAACTTAATTTTACCGCTTCTGTGAATGGAATTTCAAAAATCCGACAGACACGGTTGATATCAGTAAGTAAAATGTGGTTCAATAAGATAAAAATAATTTTTTGGTGAATAGTAACTTTTTACTTTTTTTACCGCGGTTAATAGTAAATAGGGTAACTAAGGGTAAATATGATATTAATATTACCCTAACACATGTCCTAATTCTATTGGATAAGTGTAATTCGACCAAAAACAAACTTAGGAATAAAATATGACCATTTAGGCCCACTTGGATTAGATTAGGACATTTATTATTAATTTATTTAAAGAAGGGTTAAAATAGTTAAAATCAAAGTTTAATAAGTAAATCATTTTTAATATGGGGTTATACATAAGATAAATTCGATTGTAAATATTAATTAGAAATCTAAAAAGATTTCCTACATGATGGTATTTTATTTGTAATTTTTAGACATCAAATAATTTAATTTATTTATGACACAAAGATGATGCAGTAATTATCTTATTAATGAAATATTGACATAATTGATAATATAAATACCAAAATAAATGTAATTTAAGACTTTTTATGAATTCCACTAATTTTCTAGGTTACTATGATATATTAGTGTTGATTTAATCAACTTGGTTCGAACATATAATTCTGTTATGACTTTCACAAAAATCATATATCAAATAGTGTCAAAATTGACACAAAATAGTTTTTAAATAAAATATTATATTATTAATTGTTATTTTATTACTAAAAATATAAGGTTCGGCCAAATAACATAGATAAAGATATATATATTAATAATAAACAATTTGGGGTTCGTTTGGCATGTTATAGTAAGTTTATTAACCATATAGTGAATGAAAACAAAAAGACATGGTAAAAGTTAAATTATTTAACTTAGAGTTAAATCTAATTGATAAGGTTAACATAATACCCTAAACATGTCTAAATCTTATTGGTTGATAGGCTTTCGACCCATCCCAACTTTAGCTTCGAAATAAGACCCTTTGGAACCATTATAAACCGATTTTGACTTTAATATAAAATAATATTTTGAGATATTCCTAAGGTGCCCCTCTCCTCCCTTATAAAAGGGCACCTCCTCCCCCTCCTCCTCACACCAATTTGAACACTCAAGCTCGGCCAACCCCTGACATTTTCTCCTCTCCACTTCCCTAGAATAATCCTAGAGGTTCTGGTCTTCTTCAAAGTCCAATCTTAGTTCCCTAAGTGGAGGATTCAAAGAGGCGTTCCAAAGAAGAGGTAATATCCATTACCGATCTTTTCAATTTCGTTCTTCTTCAACTTCTTCTTCTTTAGTTGTTTAATGATAAAGTAATAACATCAGTGTTACTTACATACTGATATGTTATTATAAATATGAAACAACCCTAATTCACCTTATATCCATCCTATGGAAAAATGAAATCACCGCGCGTGCGTACGTACGGAATACCGTGTCCACACCGTGGTGTATTCTATTTTTCCACCATCACTTTACAAGGATGGGTATAATGGTGTAATGAGTAACTATTTATGATTATTATAAAGTAATATTGATACTGAAATAATATATATATACTCCAATACAGTTCCACGATCATAGGAACGATATCATCACTCGTGCGTACGTACAGAATACCGTCTCCACGATGTGATGCGACTCGTTCTACATGATCATCATTACATAGTAATTATATAAATGAATTGAATGAATAAATATGATATATGTTACACTAATACCATTCTGGATATAAGGTATCTATAACCTTAAAATAAGAATAAGAATTTATTCGGCAAAACACGCATAAGAACAAAAGGCAATAAAGACCCGAGTAACAAGTAACAATGAAATATTACTAACAAGAAGCTAAGAATATGACCATATATGATATCATATCAATATGTATGATTCTGGAATAAGTCAATAACATTATTTAAACCATTATACAGGAGATTCGGACACGTACAAAGCAAATCGGACCTAAGGTAAGGGAAAATACCACAATCTCATTTTTATCCGAGATTGTTTATTCGTAAGTATTTACTGGGATGTATTTTATCATCCACATCCATGTTCCCTCAATATGTAATATTGTTTCCATCCACTTACAATAGTTTAAATCCAATTATACCCTTAGGTGAGTTTTTAGTAAAGAATATGAAAGGAATCTTTTGTCTTTTTTCGTACGAGGTACTTTTTGATTTTTCCGACAAAAGTACGAAGAATGTTTTTTTTAACTTATACGGCATGAATGGAGTTTTAAAGCATTGTTTCCATGAAGCTTCCTTTACATGTTTTCAAGTTTATTTGTAATCAACTTCTTTTATTTTAAATATGTATGACATGTTATGAAAGGAAAAATGTATTTGAAGAAGAAAGGATATTTTCCTCAAGAATGGAGTTCAAATGTTTTATCAAAATTATTTTCCATCTAAGATAATATAGGGTTCTGTTTTTATCCCTATTATTACATTGATTTGATTATGTTGTGATGGACTTATTTTTATTAAGTCATTTACCTTATATGGTTTGTTTTATGATGTCATGATGTTTCAAGAATCCCATTTTTGTTACATGTGTTATGCGATGATGTATGATTTATGATTATGTGGCACACATAAGAATGGATTCATTATAAGATGGGTGGGACCTATATCTCCCTCCAATGCATTGGGTAAAGATTTTATATCTCATGAGATAGACATGGCTGGAACGGTAGGTTATACCGGTTCAGTGAAACAGGACTGGAACGAGGGTGACTCGGTTCAGAAAGGGACTTTGTCCACTAAGATAGTCTTGGCAATGAGTCATGACTAACAAGAAATGATTTTCCATAATTATGTGTGCATGCCACAAAGTTTCTAGTTTTATGTTATGATTATGGGGATCTCATTTTCACTTCTATGATTTATTCCATGTTAAGATATTATGATCTCTTTTGCATGTTTTGATTTTCAAAAACATATGATATGATTTTTATCTCCTTTATTTGCCCTTGCTGAGCATTTGAGCTCACCCTTTTATGTTTTCTTTTCCCCACTTCAGGAAGATGGATATTCAGTAGAATATGCTAAAAGGGACCCTAGATATAATGAAATAAATGGGAGACACTGTAGAAGATTTATGAACCAGTTGTTTATGTTTCCCTGTTTCTAAAGACACTATACCTATACGGTCCTTTGTGTTTTTGTCATATGTTGTAATATGTGTGCTTCAATTTTGAAGTATTAACAATGTATGTAATGTATGGGTCGTTATAGTTGGTATCAGAGGCAAAGGAGGTAGGAATGTATCCGATCCTTGGGAACTCCCACATGTGAGCGTTGGACGAAGAATGGCTCTCCTCCCAAGGGCTTCATGAGGAAATGGCTGCCACTGGGGATGGTGGTGTGTCCCGCCCAGGGGGTGTAGCCGCCCATGGAGTGCCCTGATAGGTATCAACTATATTCCACTGGAAGTAATTCCATACCGTTATAGTTGGTATCAGAGGAAAGGTATAGTCAACCTTTGGAAACTAGGATGTGAAAGCCTTAGTAAGAACCCTAAGGATAATTCTAAGCATAGAACACAATCTTAGTGTTTTAGAAATGGACATGAATAACCTAGGATAAGACCTTAAGCATGAAAATTTTATTCTTGAATTATGTGGTTTTCCTATTATAATTAGTGTTGCTCACACTATTCTTCTTGGTTTTAGTCAATGGCTGGAACCCGAAGGAACCGTGTTAATGCGGAATGCGATGGGAAATGCAATGATTGTCCCCCTGAGCAACCAAACGATATGGGAGATGGAATGAAAAATCTTGTAGCCATGCTCACACAACTTTCTCAAGCTATGAATCATGCAGGACTTCCAAACGAGCAAAGGAAGGAGCAACATTCTGTTGAATCCTTCATGAGGCATCGTCTACCTTCTTTCAGTGGGTCTACTGATCCATTAGTTGCTGAACAATGGATTAGTACTACTGAAAAGATATTTTCAGTTCTTCAATGTTCTGAACATGATAAAGTCATCCTAGCAGTGTATCGTTTGGAAGGAGATGCTGATCAATGGTGGAATCTTATTAAGATTACGAGGCAAAGGGATGAAATTGAGTCTATGGAATGGGACGAGTTCAAGAACTTATTTTTCAATAAGTACTTCTCTCGTATTCTCCGATCAAAGATGGTGAAAGAGTTTCTTGAACTGAAGCAAAGGGCTGATGAATCTGTTGGTACCTATGAAGCAAATTTTACAAGACTTGCAAGGTACACTTCTGGTATTATTATCCAACCTGAGAGTAAGATCGATCGATTCTTTAGTGGCTTAAAACCAAGTCTTCGAAGGGCATTAGCCTTAAGGGACTTCAATAGCTATGAGGAAATCGTTCGATGTGCTCTCAAAGTCGAGATGTAGATTGGAATAACCCATCAGTCACATGGGTTTGATAAGAAGAGGAAGATGGAATTCAAAGGAAAATCTAAAGAGCACACGGAAAAGAAGATGAGCTTTTCCTTATGCTCAAAGTGTGGAAAGAAACATGGAGGGAGTTGTCTTAAAGGGATAAGTAATTGTTTTAAATTTGGAAAGGAAGGTCATCAGGCATTTGAATGCCGTGATAATGGGAAGAAGATGTCTAATGACGCAAACAAAGGAAGGGATACACAGAATGAACCTACTACACTTCAATGTTTCAAGTGCAAGGAGATGGGGCATTATGCCAATCAATGCCCAAATCCAAGGGTTGATGATGATGGTCGACGTCAACAAAATCTTAAGGCTAAAGACAAAGGAAAGTCACATGCAATTTCTATCAGTGATGTGGAGTACGATAATGAAGTGGTGAATGGTACACTTACCATACACTCTAAAGTAGCAATTGTTTTATTTGATTCTAGATCCACCCACTCTTTTATTTCTAAAGAATTTTCTAATGGTATCACCTTATTACCTCAACAATTAGATGTTGAGTAAGCTGTGACAACACCTAATGGCACAACAGTCGCATCAAAAGTTTATAATTCTTCTCCGATCGAAGTTTGTGGGAAAGTGCTTCCTGCAAATCTTGTGATCCTTAATTTAGTGGAATTTGATGTGATTCTTGGCATGGATTGGATTTCTCTACATGGAGCTCATATCAATTGCCAAAGAAGGGAAGTCACATTTCATATTCCAGATCAATATACGATCGTATATCAATGCAAGGATGAAAATAATCTTCCAGTGGAAATTTCTTCCATCTTATGGGTATTGATTCCACTAAATGAAGGTTATTTATCTCAAATGGTTGGTGATAAACTCACGATTAAAAATATGCCCATTGTACGGGAGTTTGATGATGTCTTTCCGGAGGAATTACCGGGTCTTCCACCAAATCGTGAAGTTGAGTTTTCAATAGAACTCGTACCGGGTGCTTTGTCTATTTCAAAGACACCTTATAGAATGGCCCCAATTGAGTTGCAGGAATTGAAGAAGCAAATCCAAGAGAATCTTGATAAGGGATTCATACTCCCTAGTGTGTCACCTTGGGGAGCACCTGTTCTATTTGTTAAGAAGAAAGATGGATCAATGAGACTCTGCATTGATTATCAAGAACTTAACAAGATCACTATCAAGAACAAATATCCTCTCCCACGCATTGATGACTTATTTGACCAACTACGCGGAGCTCAATACTTTTCCAAGATTGATCTTCATTCAGGGTATCATCAATTAAGGGTCCAAAGGGAGGATATACCAAAGACGGCGTTCCGTACAAGGTATGGACACTATGAATTTATAGTGATGCCATTTGGTCTTACTAATGCCCCTGCTATCTTCATGGATCTAATGAATAGAGTCTTTAGAGACTATCTTGATCAATTTGTGGTAGTCTTTATAGACGATATTCTTGTCTATTCAAAGAGAAAGGAAGAGCATGAAGATCACTTGAGAATTATATTGAAGACCCTGAGAAAGGAGAAGCTTTATGCCAAATTTACCAAGTGTGAATTTTGGCTTAAAAAAGTTGCATTTTTGGGTCACATAATCTCAAAAGAGGGGATATCTGTGGATCCAGCAAAAATAGAGGTTATCGAAAGATGGTCGAGACCAACAACAGTAACTGAGATCCAAAGTTTTCTTGGTTTTCCTGGATATTATCGACGTTTTGTAAAATATTTTTCAGGATTATCTAATCCACTCACCAAGTTGACTTGGAAAGTAGTTAAGTTTGTCTGGACAGAGGAATGTGAAGAGAATTTCAAGGAGTTGAAAAGAAGATTATCCAGTGCACCTGTGCTCACACTGCCTTGTAGTGGAGAAAGGTTTGTGATCTACAGTGATGCATCCAAGAAGGGATTGGGGTGTGTTCTTATGAAAAATGATATGGTGATAGCTTATGCCTCACGACAGTTGAAAATCCATGAGCAAAATTACCCAACACATGATTTGGAGTTGGCTGCGGTTATATTTGCATTAAAGATTTGGAGGCATTACCTTTATGGTGAAAGGTGTGATATTTATACTGATCATAAAAGTTTAAAGTATATTTTCACAAAAAAGGAGTTGAATATGCGTCAAAGAAGATGGTTGGAGCTGATTAAGGATTATGACTGCTCAATCCATTACCACCCTGGGAAAGCAAACAAGGTGGCCGATGTATTAAGTCGACAAGACCATGCTAGTTTATCCATGATGAGGATCACAAAAGATCCAATATTTATGGATTTACAAAGGATGGATCTTGGAATTATAATGGAAGGGGAAAAATCTTATCTTTCTCAAATGAATGTTCAACCATCTATACATGTGAAGATTAAAGAGGCACAGAAAGAAGATGTCGAGTTACAAAAGAAGGTGAGAAATGTTCCTGAATTCAACCTTGATTGTGATGGGATAATAAAGTTCAGGAATCAGGTTTGTGTTCCTTCCATCCCCGAATTAAAGAAGGAGATGCTGGATGAGGCTAATAGTTCTTCATTCTCTATTCATCCTGGAAGCACGAAGATGTATAGGGACCTGAAAGAGTACTTCTGGTGGGATGGCATGAAAAGAGATGTTGCTGAATATGTCTATCGATGCTTGGTTTGTCAACAAGTTAATGCTGAGAGACAAAAGTCTAAGGGGTTGTTACAACCATTACCCATACCCTAATGGAAATGGGAAAACATCACTATGGACTTTGTCACAGGACTTCCTAAAACATCCAAAGGCAATAATGCTATCTGGGTCATAGTTGATCGTCTTACAAAGTCTGCACACTTCATTCCTATTAGAGAGGATTTCTCTCTAGATCAGCTTTCCAGGATATATGTAAAGGAAGTGGTAAGATTGCATGGAGTACCACTTTCTATTATATCTGATCGGGATCCGAGATTTACCTCGAAGTTCTGGCAAAGTCTTCAGCATACTCTGGATACAGAGTTGAGTTTTAGCACTGCTTATCATCCCCAGACAGATGGTCAGTCTGAGAGAACAATTCAAACCCTAGAAGATATGTTGAGAGCTTGCACTATGGATTTCAAAGGAGGTTGGGATCAACACCTACCTTTGGTGGAATTTTCTTATAATAATAGCTTTCACTCCAGTATTCAGATGGCTCCTTATGAAGCTCTCTATGGAATGAAATGCAGGACTCCAACTTGCTGGGATGAAGTTGGGGAAAGAAAGCTATTAGGACCTGATCTCGTTGATGAAATGGCTGAAAAGGTCAGATCTATTCAACAACAGATAAGAGCAGCTCAGAGTCGACAGAAAAGTTATGCCGACAACCGAAGAAAAGACCTAGAGTTTGAAGTGGGTGATAAAGTGTTCTTACGAATATCTCCCTGGAAGAGGGTTATGAGATTTGGAAAGAAGGGGAAGTTGAGCCCTAGATATATCGGTCCTTTCGAAATACTGGATCGTGTTGGGAAGGTAGCTTACCGATTGGCGCTTCCACCGAATCTCTCTCAAGTTTACGATGTGTTCCATGTATCTCTCCTGAGAAAGTACATACCAGATCCTTCACATGTACTCAGCTCAGAAGTTGTACCGCTGGAGCAAGATCATTCTTATGAAGAACAGCTGATAGAGATTGTGGATCGTAGCGAAAAAGTCCTACGAAACAAGACCACTCGATTGGTGAAAGTTTTATGGAGGAACCACCAACTTGAAGAAGCTACATGGGAGCTTGAGGATATGATGAGGGAGAAGTATCCTCATCTGTTTGTCACAAAGTGACGAATTTCGAGGGCGAAATTCTTTTTAAGGGGGTTAGAATGTAACACCCGAGGCTTTTATGTTATATAAATCATCAAAGGAATCTTTTTCTACATAACACTTGCTTGGCTTGCTTTACACGCAATCGCGACCTTCCTCGATAGCTTGCGTCGTACGCAATAACGAATTTCACTAAACAACAATATGCTATTAAAATTAGACGTTATGAATAGTAATAACCACTTTTTGAAATTTTATAAATTTTATTTTTCAAAATGGACTTCATTTTTGGACTCAGAATATCGAAATTAGCCTAGGGTGAAATTTTGGTATTTTTCTAAAAACTTTCAATTTTTGATGAATAGTGAAACCACTAAGTGGTAGGTTAAAAACTGAATTTTGAATAAAACTTAATTTTACCGCTTCTGTGAATGGAATTTCAAAAATCCGACAGACACGGTTGATATCAGTAAGTAAAATGTGGTTCAATAAGATAAAAATAATTTTTCGGTGAATAGTAACTTTTTACTTTTTTTACCGCGGTTAATATTAAATAGTGTAACTAAGGGTAAATATGATATTAATATTACCCTAACACATGTCCTAATTCTATTGGACAAGTGTAATTCGACCAAAAACAAACTTAGGAATAAAATATGACCATTTAGGCCCACTTGTATTAGATTAGGACATTTATTATTAATTTATTTAAAGAAGGGTTAAAATAGTTAAAATCAAAGTTTAATAAGTAAATAATTTTTAATATGGGGTTATACATAAGATAAATTCGATTTTAAATATTAATTAGAAAGCTGAAAAGATTTCCTACATGATGGTATTTTATTTGTAATTTTTAAACATCAAATAATTTAATTTATTTGTGACACAAAAATGATGCAGTAAATATCTTATTAATGAAATATTGACATAATTGATAATATAAATACCAAAATAAATGTAATTTAAGACTTTTTATGAATTCCACTAATTTTCTAGGTTACTATGATATATTCGTGTTGATTTAATCAATTTGGTTCGAACATATAATTCTGTTATGACTTTCACAAAAATCATATATCAAATAGTGTAAAAATTGACACAAAATAGTTTTTAAATCAAATATTATATTATTAATTGTTATTTTATTCCTAAAAATCTAATCTTCGGCCAAATGACTTAGATAAGGATATATATATTAATAATAAACAATTTGGCGTTCGTTTGGCATGTTATAGTAAGTTTATTAACCATATAGTGAAAGAAAACAAAAAGACATGGTAAAAGTTAAATTATTTAACTTAGAGTTAAATATAATTGATAAGGTTAAAATAATACCCTAAAACATGTCTAAATCTTATTGGTTGATAGGATTTAGACCCATCCCCACTTTAGCTTCGAAATAAGACCCTTTGGAACCATTATAAACCGATTTTGACTTTAATATAAAATAATATTTTGAGATATTCCTAAGGTGCCCCTCTCCTCCCTTATAAAAGGGCACCACCTCCCCCTCTTCCTCACACAAATTTGAGCACTCAAGCTCGGCCAACCCCTGCCATGTTCTTCTCTCCACTTCCCTAGAATAATCCTAGAGGTTCTGGTCTTCTTCAAAGCCCAATCATAGTTCCCTAAGTGGAGGATTCAAAGAGGCGTTCCAAAGAAGAGGTAATATCTATTACCGATCTTTTCAATTTCTTTCTTCTTCAACTTCTTCTTCTTTAGTTGTTTCATGATAAAGTAATAACAACAGTATTACTTACATAATGATATGTTATTATAAATATTAAACAACCCTAATTCACCTTCTATCCATCCTATGGAAAAATGAAATCACCGCGCGTGCGTACATACGGAATACCGTCTCCACGCCGTGGTGTAATCTATTTTTCCACCATCACTTTAAAAGGATGGGTATAATGGTGTAATGAGTAAATATTTATGATTATTATAAAGTAATATTGATACTGAAATAATATATATACTCCAATACAGTTCCACGATCATAGGAACGATATCATCACTCGTGTGTACGTACGGAATACCGTCTCCACGATGTGATGCGACTTGTTCTACATGATCATCATTACATAGTAATTATATAAATGAATTGAATGAATAAATATGATATATGTTACACTAATACCATTATGGATATAAGGTATCTATAACCTTAAAAGAATAATAAGAATGTATTCGGCAAAACACGCATAAGAACAAAAGGCAATAAAGACCCGAGTAACAAGTAACAATGAAATATTACTAACAAGAAGCTAAGAATATGACAATATATGATATCATATCAATATGTATGATTCTGGAATAATTCAATAACATTATTTAAACCATTATACAGGAGCTTCGGACACGTACAAAGCAAATCGGACCTAAGGTAAGGGAAAATACCACAATCTCATTTTTATCCGAGATTGTTTATTCGTAAGTATTTACTGGGGTGTATTTTATCATCCACATCCATGTTCCCTCAATATGTAATATTGTTTCCATCCACTTACAATATTTTAAATCCAATTTTACCCTTAGGTGAGTTTTTAGTAAAGAATATGAAAGGAATATTTTTTCTTTTTTCGTACGAGGTACTTTTTGACTTTTCCGACAAAAGTACGAAGAATGTTTTTTTTAACTTATACGGCATGAATGGATTTTTAAAACATTGTTTCCAAGAAGCTTCCTTTACAAGTTTTCACGTTTATTTGTAATCAACTTCTTTTATTTTAAAGATGTATGACATGTTATGAAAGGAAAAATGTTTTTGAAGAAGAAAGGATATTTTCCTCAAGAATGGAGTTCAAATGTTTTATCAAAATTATTTTCCATCTAAGATAATATAGGGTTCTGTTTTTATCCCTATTATTACATTGATTGGATTATGTAGTGAGGGAATTATTTTTATTAAGTCATTTACCTTATATGGTCTGTTTTATGATGTCATGATGTTTCAAGAATCCCATTTTTGTTACATGTGTTATGCGATGATGTATGATTTATGATTATGTGGCACACATAAGAAAGGATTAATTATAAGATGGGTGGGACCTATATCTCCCTCCAATGCATTTGGGTAAAGATTTTATATCTCATGAGATAGACATGGCTGGAACGGTAGGTTATACCGGTTCAGTGAAACAGGACTAGAACGAGGGTGACTCGGTTCAGAAAGGGACTTTGTCCACTAAGATAGTCTTGGCAATGAGTCTTGACTAACAAGAAATGATTTTCCATGATTATGTGTGCATGCCACAAAGTTTCAAGTTTTATGTTATGATTATGGGGATCTCATTTTCACTTCTATGATTTATTCCATGTTAAGATATTTTGATCGCTTTTGCAGGTTTTGATTTTCAAAAAGATATGATATGATTTTTATCTCCTTTATTTGCCCTTGCTGAGCAATTGATCTCACCCTTTTATGTTTTCTTTTCCCCAGGTCAGGAAGATGGATATTAAGTAGAATATTCTAAATGGGACCCTAGATATGATGAAATAAATGGGAGACACTGTAGAAGATTTATGAACCAGTTGTTTATGTTTCCCAGTTTCTAAAGACACTATACCTATACGGTCCTTTGTGGTTTTGTCATATGTTGTAATAAGTGTGCTTTAATTTTGAAGTATTAACAATGTATGTAAATTATGGGTCGTTATATAAGTGTTATACAATATGAACAAGATTCTTCCATGTCACTTGAAGGTAAGGACTCTGAGTTCGGTATAATAAAAAACTCATACTATTCTTAATAATTATGTTGTTCTTAAGGTGAGTAGTGATCCACATTCAAAAAAATATACTTCTATAGATCTTCATGGTACAAACTCCAAGACAAGTATTATCAATACTCTTACTATTTTCAAGAACATGGTTGTGTAGAAGATGATTGTTGATCCCCATTTCAAACAAGCTTCTTCCATGCCACCTTGAGGTAAGGACTCCGAGTCTGGTAGAATAAAAAATCATCATGTTGTTGGGAATGTGGTTATGTAGAATATGATTGGTGATCCTCATCCTAATTAATATACTTCCATGGATCCTCAATCTAAGGACTCATAATCTAGTAGAGTCAAAACTTTTCCTGCTGTAGAGTTTTGGTTGTGCAAAAAAATAGAATTTTATGTGGTATCAATAATATGGATGAGGTGTTGTGTGGTTATGGAGGGGAATAATTAGTAGAACTAAATTGGATGGTGGGTAGTATTTGGGTGCATCAAAACTCAAGGTTCATTTTCCCAAGGAATTGAGATGAGGAAAAGAATACTTCATTTATAATAGCTTGATTAGTCAACATCTACCTAGGAGCGGGTATCAAAGAAGTATCTTTGAGATCCAGGAAAAGTATTACAGGAAAGATGCAAACTTAGCAAAAATGTAATTGATGAGAAGGATGAGATTCAAGATAATTTTAATGAAGGTGTCAGACTTTTTCAAATCTTTTAATTCTAATGTGTATTCTTTTTGAGTTAAATGGTTCACAACTTTATCAAATAGTTTGTATAAAAATCCTTTACTGAATGTTTTGTATTATAGTTTAGAATGAAGGAGTGGCATGTTGGATGCCATTTTGGGAATGAAATAACCATCAATCATTTAGTAGCATAGAAAAAAGGGCTTTGTCAGAGTGATAAATAACTATACAGAAGGGAATCTTTAAATAAAACAGAGAGAAAAAAGATTCATCATGAGAGGGAAATGGTATCTCCTCTACTTTTTTCTTCCAAAATATTCTGATAATGACCCAAATGTTTTTGTATGCTCAGAGACCTACTGGTGATTCCATTTTTTTAGTTTTTGTATTAAAACATTGTATTTTTTGCCCATTTTTATGAAAAATATGAGGGCAACATTGGAGAAGAGAAAATCTGATGAAAACATAATGAAAATGGAAAAAATCCATGGGGATGGTGGACCATTTCTTTTTTTGTATCAAAACTAGGTAATCAATATCTAATTCTTTTATATGAATCACATCATGGAATTTTATTCGGGTATGATGGAAGGTGAAGAATAATGAACTAATGTAACAAATTATTGAGATATAAACAAAACAAGATGCTAAAGAATCATTAGATCTTAAAATTGAATGCTTGAACCTGAACAACACCTCTCATTCATTTAATTTCAAGATCCAATGCATGTTTAACATCTAGTTTGTCTCCAACATTATAATATTTTCGTTTGCTCCTTTTCCATCCTCTGCCATCAAATAGGGATAAAAAGACATTATGATATTCATATAAGATAATTTGAAAATTATTGCCTAAAATTGATACAGAAAGGAGATGGACAACAGACCTTATAGATTTTTACTGTTTTCATTACATTTTCACCTACTTTTCTCTCCTCTAAAGTAGCCCTCATATTTTTCATAAAAAAGGACTAGAAAAATAGTGATTTGATATTAAACTAAAAAAAATGGCTTCATGAGTAGGCAAGTGAGCATAAAATCACATTTGGTTCATTGGCAGAATACATTGGAAGAATAAAAAAAGGGGAGATACCATTTCCCTATCCTGATGAAGTCGTTCACTATGTTTTATTTTAGGATTCCAATTTCTGTAGGTCTTACTCACGCTGACAAAGCCATTTTTTCTATGATTCTAATTGTTTGATAGTCATTTCATGCCCATACTAGCCTCCAGTATACTGCACAATCTTTCTGATCTCTAATACCGATCATTCAGTAAACACATTTTATACCAATTATTTGATAAAGTGTTGACCCAATTTACACAAAAAGGCATATACATTAGAGTTACTAGATTGAAAAAATTATCATGCTTTCATTAAAATTGTGTTGCATCTCATCATTTCCTTCAATTAAATTGTTCACTGATTTTATATCTTTCTTCACATCCTTTGTCTGGATTTCAGAGTTATGTCTCAAATACCCACTTCTGGATTTTAGAGTTACTTCTCAGAAATCATCGAATTGTGATTCTACAAACATTTTTCAACAGAAATGGTTTTAGGATTAGATAAAATAATTAGAATATAGAAGTTTAAAGGAAGTGCAGTTCCCATACCAAGCGGCATCATTCTGATTCTGCAAGCCCCTTGGCCGCCCGATGCACAACACAGTGATAGTTTTTCCACCTCGAAGGAAGATAAATACGATGAAATGGATGAAAGAAAATATGTTGTACCGGTAGCCATATATTATGGAGCAATATACTCATATGTTCCAGTAATTCTCATGGAATAACTGACAAGAACATCAATCCTACATTTCGTAGCACATAAGCAAGACTTTATGGCTTTATATACAAGAAATGCCAGACTAAAATGGAGGGAGAGATAATGGGGTCAAATCAAGTTTCAAGAATAATCCAAAATCGGGATCCACTAAAATCTTTAAATCATTCAAAATATCATTTTTTTTTTTGGAATGAATATCCCAAATAAAATATTTAAAAACATTAAATTTTTTATTCCAGTAATTTATTTAAATGATTTTTAAATAATCCAAAATAAATATTATTTTACTATATTCGAATTATTCTAAAATTCTAAACTTGTTTATATAATTTAACTATTTCATTTGTTTAATTTTATTTTAAATTACTTGAATAAAATATTCAAATAATTTAAATATTTAATTAAATCATTTTTTTTTATTTTTTCAAAATATTCATGTAATTTCATTTTGTTCATTCAAAGTTTTTCATTTTAAAATAAATTGAATAGAAATGTAAAATAAATAATTTTAATATTGAATATAAATAATTTAGTAACATATAAAATAAATCAGTTGATTAAAAAATAATTTTTTTAATGTTTTTATATTTTAAAATGCCTTGAATATTTTAACATAATGTTTTTAAATTATAAAATAAATAATTTGAGTATTTAAAATTTAAATGGCTAGGATATTTAATTTTTTTGAATAAATTAATGATGTTGTATTTTAAAAGTAAAATTTTAATGTTATAGGTTTTTAAAATACTTCCTTATTTATTTTTTCAAATATTCTATGCAAATGGCATGTTTCTCTTATTCCTCAATCACATTGTTTTCTTGTTTCATATATTTTCTTCCTTTTTGGAAAATTTAATAAATAGGAAAATATAAATTTTACTGTATATGTTTTTTCCAAAATATCAATGTCAAATTATTTATTTTTTCTAAGATTTTCCATATTAAATTAAATTATGATATTTATTAAGAATTGATTAATATATTTAAAATATTTACACACATTAAATCAAAATGATATTCTCAATATATCATTGGAAAGTATACCGTCAAATCATTTCACAATTACTATGGAGTCCATAAATTGATGAATTTGTTTGTTTCCATAATAGAATCTTAAAAAAACAATTTTATACATTTATCGGATTTAAATATTTTTAAAAAATTATAATCATTTTTAAATTATTTTTTAAAAAATTAATCTTATTTTATCAACTCAATCTTATTATATATCAAAATACATATTTAACTACAATTAAAAACAATTTATAATTTTATAATGTTAAAATAAATTTGTAAATATAAAACGGGAGTGTAAGTAGATATGTAAAGGTGTCACCAATAGTTTTCCTTGTATGTAATGCTAAAACGGGAGTGTAAGTAGCTACGTAAAGATAGTTCTCTATCTACGTAAAGGTCAAAACAAAAATTATGATGTCACGACCCATCCACGGGGCATGTGTCGTGACTACCCCAAACCCGCCTTCCATAGGCCAGGGTTTGGCGAGTTGCACCGGAAAGACATATCCCAAAAATGGGAAGGCATTGTGTCAAAACTTGTACACACACAAAATAGGTATAAAACAAAAGTTCACCACATAGTATAACTGATGAATGTAAAAGAAAGTACTGAAAGTAAAGAGGCCAATATATAAGACCAACTGGAAAGAAAGTACTTCAAAAATAAAAACAGCTCCTATGGTTGTACGCCAATGATCCTACCTGAAGGGTAGGTAAAACTCCTCTCTACGGCTCACAACGCCAACCGATCACCTCTGTACACCATCTAGTCCAGGTTCCCAAGTCTCGGTCAAAGTTTCTAGTTGTCTGCACAAGTCACAACATGGAGAATGCGATTCCCATGCATGGCTGAATATAAAAATACTTATTAAAGAACCCAAGACCCCCATAGGTCTCTCAGAATTCCAAAAAACAAAAACCACAAAGAATGATCGCAATCACAAAACAAAATGTAAAGAAATCTCATGAAAGGAATAATATAAGTATAGAAATACATATGATTAGTCATAAAACTAGATCATCTAATTCTGTCAAAAGGCTCTACTAGTGACACACACAGGATTGATAGGCGCTAACTCACATAGGATCAATGCGCGCTGACCCACATAGGGTTGATAGGCGCTGACCCACACATGTTCACTGAGCGTCGAACCACACAGGATAGATATGTGATTACCCACACAGGATCACGAAGCACTTACACACACATGATCGACAAGAACTGACCCATACACGATCACCTTTCATTCTTCACGTCACAGCCAGCCACGAGATTCCCGCACTTAGCACACTTGATTCCAGGAGTATTCTCTCCTCAATCTATTGGGCATACCTAAACCACCAAAAATTCCCACGAAAAGTAACATGATGAACCACAATGTCATAAGGGTTCCCACACATTAGACAACACATCAAACGAACACTCCGTCTGTAAGTGATAGTCATTTACCCGACCATTCTCCAACATTCTCAAAAACTCAAGTGAATTATCTCAAAAGGAAATCATTGTAATAAGGATTCCAGTGTCTTAGAATATTTCTCAAATGAGCGTCTTATTACAAAGATATTCGCCTTTAATTGAAACATGTCCAAAAAGGGTCTGTGACTGGTCAGACATGGTCGGACCGCCTTGACCCGGTCCGCTGGGCCCGACCCAAACCACCTGGTCTTGGCCCGGTCCGGCTGGGCCCTGTTCAGCCCGCTAAGCCGCAGTCTCAGCCCGATGGGTCTCGAGCATTGCTCGGACCACCCAGCTGGGAGCGGTCTACCTCCCCAAGGAGATGAGGGTCTGTTCGGGCTCCCAAAATCATCGACACTAGTTGGTGAAGCTTCACCTAATCGGGTCGCGTGGTTCGGTCAATAGCGGGACCTGCAGGCGCAGGTCCACCCTCCGCCATGGCTTGGAGCCACCACCCTCCATCCCGGTGCATCGCTCGCTATCAACACGGCTGAAAAAGTATATCCACCAACATCCATCGTGATACCTTAAGGCACAGTCGTCCCCTTGCGGCCCACAAGAGTCAGCTGCCACCTCCTCCGGATGTCGATGTCGTTGCACCATCAGAGCTTCTGCGGGCCACCGGTGGAGCTCTCGAGGTCCAATTTCTTTCCCTTCTATTCCCAGGGGCCAACCATGACGCCACCTACACTATAGGTCCCTCGGTTTCAACTTCCGTTGTTTTTTACTATTTCCCACATAGAACGCAACCAAAAAAAAATTGGCCGAGTGTCCGAGACTTGTTCGGTTTGGCCCGCACCCTCCATGTTAGCGTTATAGGAAGGGGAGAGTATAAACATAATCAAGATAAGATCAATTCACAAAAATCTTAGAATAGAAATAAAACTTACACTGAATACATTAGATTCACTGACTATGAAGGAGGAGAATCTATTGTTCGAAGGTGTACGTCGATTTTTCGTCGTTGCCCGATGATGTCCAGTTCAAAAACATAATGGCATCGTTGAATCTCTGTTTTTCATTGGAAGAAGAATTAGCTGGTGTTTAGTCAGAAGTTCCTCTCATGGATAACCAAAACTCATGCCAATCTTTTGTTTAAATAAGGGTAAATTGAACCCACCCCCCCCCCTCTTTGCATTTCATTAATGCGGTTCGTTAATGAACCGCATTGAATGTTCCATTAAAACCTACAAGTGTCGCGGTTACAAAACCAAATGTAGTGTAATTAAATGACTCCCATTCAATCCTGATGTTACATTGCAGTCCCACAACCATCCCCCAATGGTTGAAAGAAAATAAAACCACTTATGGAGTTATTTTATTATTTTTTTTAAAGTCCAAAAATTAACTTTTTCATCCGACCCTTGCTGGTTGGATTTAAGCTTTGCCTTAGTGAATCCCGATGCTTCGAATTCAATGGCTCCCTTAGATTTTTAATCTGAGAACTGGATCAAAAGATAGAAATTGTTGCTCACATGTTTACTGAATGCAACATAAAAAATCTCAGAATTCTATTCAGGGATCTCCAGGCCACTGAATCATGGGTCGTTGTATTTTGTAATTTTGTAATAATTTCATTTAATTATAATTGATTATACGGAATATCCAATAATTACATTCTACCCACGTTAGGGATTTAATTCCTCTAAATTCACAACAAAAACGATGAAAAAATTGGGGTATTGGGCACGAATATGAGCATCCCACTCCCATGTTCTCTTCTGGAGGTTCTCGTGCTACCACCGAACATTCCCCAAAGCGATCGATCGTCCACATAGGACATGCTCATGTTTATGCATTTTTTCCACTAAAAACTCCCTGAATGTCACCATGTTGTCAATTTCTAGCTCGCCCCATTTTATAACATGCAATGGATCATGCACGTACCTCCTCAACTGCAACACATGCAAAACGACTTGCACCCAGTGCATATTAGGGGGAAGAGCTTGGCGATATGCCACCTCACCAACTATGGTGAGAATCTGGAACGGTCTGATGATCATCAGAAAGAGCATGTCACCCCGGACAAATCTCCACAATCCCCTTTTGGGTGACACCCGTAGGAAGACATTTTATCCCTCCTCAAACTCTAAGGGGCTCTGTCTTCACTCTGCATACGACTTTTTCTTGATTTGTTCTATCATTATCCACTCTTGGATGATCTGCACCTTCTCAGTTATAGCCCGTACCAACTCTAGACCCATAGTTGCCGATTCCCCTAGATCTGTCAAGAATAGAGGTGATATGAATGGTCTCCCATACAATGCCATAAACAGATCCATGCTGATGGTGGAGTGATAAATGTTGTTGTATGTAAACTCCACCAATGGCAGTCGGTCCTCCAAACTGCAGCCAAAATCAAAGACACAAGCACGAAGCATGTTCTCACGTGTATGTGTGATCCGCTCTATCCGACCATTTGTATGAGGATGAAAGGTGGTACTCAAGCATAGTTGAGTCCCAAATGCCTCTTACAATCCCATACACAACCAGGATGTAAAATGAGCATCATGATCTGAGACGATTGTTCATGGTACCTCATGAAGCCGTACAATCTCCTATACATAGAGGCATCCCAAGCCTTCTACTAATCCATGCTCTCATATTGGTAGAACATGGGATGACATGGTGAGTCGATCAATGATCACCTATATGGATTCGTGGCCCCTAGATGTACACGGTTGTCCTGTCACAAATTCCATTGAGATACATCCCATTTCTATTCCGACACCTCAAGTGGCTAATATTTGACTAATAGAACATGATTCTCGACCTTCACTTTCTAACATGTGAGGCATGGTGAAAGGAACTCTACCACTACATTCATCATCCCTGGCCACCAGTACTAATGCTGGCGGTCCTGGTACATCTTCACCACACCAGGATATACCGCCAAATGGGTTGTGTGGAACTCCCTCAACACCTCCTCTTGTAGCATCACTAGTACCGTGGTACATCCTCTGAAAAGGATGACGTTCTTTCCACCTTCATAATATTTTTCAGAAGCCCGTATTGAGGATATCTAGGCACATAGGGACTCACATTCAACATCCCCAAGTTGTGCCTCTCTGACTCGCTGAAGGAGTGGGGGAGTGATTTTCATAAATTAGAGGTAAGCTACTCTATCAATTTCCACGAAGGATATCTCTAACATGGCTAGATTCTATGTCACCTCACTCAGCAACTGTAAAGCAGACCTCCCACTAAATACGTCTGCCACAGCATTCCCCTTCCTAGAAGTGTAGACTAGTTCATAGTCATAATCATTGAGGAACTCCATCCATTTCTAATGTCTCATGTTCAGGTCCTTTTTTGAGAAGATATACCAATGAATCTTGTGTTTGGATTAGACTGTAGACTGTTCACCCATGAAGTATATCTGCCACATCATCAAGGAAAAGGCCACTGCTGCTAACTCTAGGTCATGGGTAGTGTAGTAATACTCTTGTTGTCTCAATTTTAATTATTCGTAGAAGATACACACTTACTTCTACATCAGGACACATCCCATTCCAGTCCCTAATGCATCGCAGTAGAATACATACCCAATGCCCTCTTTTGTTAGCCCCAAGATGGTGGCACTCATCAGTCTCTGCCTCAGCTCCTAGAAACTCTATTGGAATATTTATGTCAACAACAATGGTTTTCCCTTCTTTGTCACAGATGAAAATGTTGTTGCTACTATATAGAAATTAGGTATGAATCTCTGGTAGTACCCAGCTAATCCTAGAAAACATATAATCTCGGCCGTGCTCCTAGGTGGATCCCACACAAGCATTGACTCTATCTTTTCTAGAACCACAACAACTCCAGCCTCCGAGATAACATTCCCCTGAACGTATAATTCTCATATCAAGAACTCGCACATCGAGAACATTCCATAAATCTGGTGCTCTCAGAGTGTATCCAGAACTGTATACTGATTCATGGTATACTCCTCCTCTGATGATAAGTATAAAAGGATGTCATCAATGAAAACCACCATGAAGTGATCAAGGTAAGGATGAAAGATCCTATTCCTGAGTCTCGTGAACACTTCCATAGCATTGGTTACGCCAAAAGGCATCACGAAGAACCTTTATTGGAAATACCGACATCTGAAGGCAGTCTTCGCTATATCCTCATCACGAAAACTGCCACAAAATGCACGTGGGTGATACGACTCTGTAGTTCCGGTTAAAATTGCTGCTAAATGTAATCCAATAGTTGCGGTTATAACCGCCACTAAGTAAAAATTACTTACATTTAGTGGTAGTTTTAACTACCACTAATTTATTTCCAGTATACTTTAGTGGCGGTTAAAACCTCCGCGAAAAGATGGCAAAAAAAGAGTTGTTCTTCTTCCACTTCACCACTTCCCTGGAAAAAAAATCAAACCAGAAATACCAATAGCCTAACAAATTAATGCACACAAAATTTAAAAAATAATTGAGAAAACAAGAAAAAAAATTTATTATCATGATGCTTAGAAAATATAGTGGAACATCATAAATGGAAATGTGTAGTGAGGAGGAGTAAAAAACATGACCTAAATTGATAGAGAATGGGTAATACACCACACAACACATTCTAAGGTTGATTTAAAATTAGTTTAGATTAGTGATTCATGGACATGGAATAATCATTTAAGGTTATAGAATTAGGCCCTTGTGGTGATCATGAAACTCAACCATGCTTGAGGTGCAATTCATACCAACACTTAATCCCTACATAGCCATGATTGATTCATGACTCATAGAAATTTTTATAATTATAATTGATTATAGGGGGGAACCCATTGAGGGGAAGAAGTGACCTGAAAAATATCAGGATTAAAATTACAACTTTTGAGAACTGGGAAGTGAAATGGGATTAATCGGCAGAAATAAAATTATTATTGACCATGTTTTAAACATAGGATACCTGAGCTGGTTGAAGACAAGATGAAAATTATCATGATCTACTATTCATGGAGATCAAAGCATGAGATCCTCTTTTTATCAGTAAATGTACTTCATTGAATGAGCCTGATATGGTATGTAAGACACTATTTCCATGAATCATTTCATTAGAGATCATTTTCTGAATGGTAGGGTGAGGAATATCCAAATAGCGGAATGTGTGAACCGAACAAGTGTAAGTAGGAATGTACCATATAGAATATTAGGTTCCATGGGAGATATTTCCTCATGTCCTAAAATGTTATATTTAAACATGTGGGTTGACAAGATTCAATCCTGTCCTAGAGGGAAATGTCTCTAGGATTAGTTGCTGGTAGGGATGGGACTGAGATGAAATATACATGCATCAATATGTGTCTCCACATAATGGGAATCATGACAAACATAGTTTTGATGCATGACACAGTAAGAGACTATTGTTGGTGGAGTGATTTCATCTCTGGCAAGGATATCATATGATCTCATATTCGGAGAAATACATGTTTTATATGGGTAATTTGTGGCTCATTTCATACTTATCATATAAGGAATCTCATTTTCATATGTGGTAATTATTTTTATAATCAACCCACACTTATCAGATGATGCATCCATATGTCATTTAATAGCGTATGGTTGGTAATTAACATTGTTTGTTGAGGACATTGGGATTTGATGTTTAAAATCATACAACATGGACTATGACTACAACTGGTTTAAATTCATAGAGCTCCAAATTTATGAATAGGTTTGAGTTAAAGGTATTTAAACTTTGACCAAAGTAGATAGGAAAGGGAGAAACCTTTAATGAGTCGGTGATAGGGTTGTTCCCTGGATTAAATATTTATATGCAACAACTAATATCCTGATTATTGGAATCAATACAAATATTTTTGTGATTCACAGTGTCATAGGATACCAATGCCATAAGGGTTTTCCTACTTGTATGATGATATTGAATAATTAAATATTATAATATTAGCCATCGATAATTTATAAGAGGTGAAATTATATCTCTTTAAGATCCATATCAATTTTTTATGGGGTTAAATTATCTATCATTAATAAGTATATTTATTTTACCCAGGGTAATGATATAGTTTAAATTCATCTTAATATGATTTTAGATGGACTTTTTCATCAATATATCCATTATTTACTTCCTCATATCAAGAAATGAGAGCATCTTGGCGCACTGATGTGTCAACATAAATGAAAGGATATTATTGATAAAAAAGAGGCTCATGTGAGTGTTTTGGTGCAATGACACCTTATGTAATGGATTATTATATGGTAAATCATCAACTAGGCTCAATGATAGAATATATATGCATCAATACATATCCCATGGAAATGGAAATCAATCCACCCATAGTTCTAGAATGTTGTGGAAATAGATGTTTGATGAAACTCCAGGGATGAATAAACCCATGTGATGGATGTATGAGCATATTTTATTGTCATAATGCTTAGACAACGGATCTATTGATATAAACTATTATAGTATAGATTGGTGAGGTGGGGGAATCAATATTGTTTTGTGGTGAATAAAACATGGGGTTATAGGATAAAATAAACCTTTCAACCCATGACGAAATCCTGAATATGATTGCACATAGTGTAAGATCATACAACCAAGACCATGATGAAAAATTTAACGTCCTGATTCTTGGACTAGGATGATGATTCTATACATGGTATATATGTGTCATGGTTTCGGTAAAAACCAATGTATAACGGGTTAATGTAGTCCTAGGTACCACATGAACATTTTGATATGAACTGATATTTATTTAAGGTTATAATCTGTGGACTGTAAATGGAGCAATGGGGCCAAAGGCTTAATAAATTTACATCTAGACCCGAAAAAAGGACATCTAAGCATCATTATGTATCCCATGAGAGTGTGAATCAAGACACATGTTGTTCTAGAACATGGTATAGTATTAGAACAACATTGGAACTAGGGGTAATCATATATATAGAGGAATTTTTGTAATATAATGTTTATCATGAGGCATCAGATTTCGAATGTATGAGATAAGGATAAAGTTTACTGTCACATCTTGAAGAAAATGATTTTTTTCATCTCACATAATGTGATGATTCAATGTTTTATATGAGGTAATTTTTTTGAACATATCATAATTATCCTAAGATGAATCCAAATTTTGTATATTGTAAGACTTTTAGATCATCAAATACACATATTACAATGAATCCCAGTTTTATACGGTTCAATACCATCTCCCATTAAGGGGAACCTAGGTTCTATATGGTGTTTGACCAAATTTTATCATCATGAATAGAATATGATAACCATTAACAATGAATAAAGATTTAATATCTATGCATTATGCCTCACCAATGTGTCCACATCACTATCCCCTTGATCACTATGAAATAACCCAATTTTTTCAACAAATAAACAATGTGTTTAACTCATAGTCAACCAAAATCTCGACTACCAATTAAAACACAGGCCTAAATGGAATGATTTATACCACACTTGAGAAATAAAGTCAATAAAGGAAACATAAGAAATTAATAAAATGCATAAAAGGAATCATGGAAAATTTTGAAAATGTTAGGACATGAAATTGTTTTGTGGAAAATATGTTCCACACAAGTTAAATATACAAACCAATTGTCCCCATAATTGTTCAACACATCAACAATACAACTACTCACTATCCAATGATGCATCGTCACCTTCTCAACCTCAATCTCCACTTTCTGCTGTAACCTATAAGAACATTATATTGAAAATTAAATAATGTTGCTTATTTATATTAAAACTTAAAACCAATTAATGATTGAAAAATAAATAATTTTGATTTTTTGTGATTTACCTACTTTCCACCAATAGATGCACTACCACCAGGGGAATATCTTCTCATCTGCTGATGTATATCAGTCATCGCTTTCTACAAAGAGGATATCTGAGCCCCCTTGTCTTGAACTGTGGTTCATAGGGAAGAAATATCCCTCTGAGCATCTTTGAGTATGGAATGACTATAACTATAACTAGATGTAGCTGGAATCCCTAGTGGTATGCCAAAGACCTCAGATGGTATGGGACTGATACCCATCCCGCGCACTCTACCAGGATTCTCCTTCCCAAGGACTTTAGCAACTAGGTTATCCTGGGAGACTGAGTTGGACTACCCAGGATTGGCATCCCATAGTTCTTGTATATTAACCAATAAATCAAAAATAAATATATATTAACACATTAAAAACTTATAATAAGTTATCATAATAAAAAATTGACTTCATACCCAAACTTCTTTGGAAGTCTCATTAACAAAACTTCCATCTGATTTTTTTGAACATCCAACACAGTTCAGTTCGGGATGCTTCATGCCCGAAACTCTATTACTAAATTAAGCAAAGATAAATAAAAAATTCAATATATTAAAAAAATAATATTTTCTTATAAATATTTAAACTAATTAAAATATTACCAATGACGTTCGGCTTCTAGAAATGATTTTTGAGCCTGTAGTGTGAGGGATGACTTTCTTAGCCCGGTTTGATGCATTCTGTCTTGAGAGATCCTGAAATAAATAAAATGGAATTTAACAATAATGTATTAAATTTCATCTACTCTTCATATACATGTATAAATGAAAAATAAGGATAATTTAATAATATATATTTTAATACCATCTTCTTCTTATAATGACCTCTGCCAACAAAAATTTTCCAATGTTCATTCAGTACCCCCACTGGGTAGCTTCTCATACATTTTTTGTACAGTTAATGAAGTATATTTGACATCACAACACAATCTACATTTGAAATCTTTCCATTTCATACCATGATTTTTCAACATCCACTTTTGTGTTATCACATCCGCAACTGTAAAGTGTAAGAACATCTGTATACAGAAATTCATTTTGAACATATTAGTAACATGACATTCAATTAAACAATAATTTCATAAAATTACCTTTATTTGGGAATCAAAAACATCATTTTTCCATCTTGGAGGCATATTTCTACAATCATCATAAGAAATATGAAGGGAATTTGGCTCTGCTACCAGCCGGCTTAGAATATGGCCAGGTAACCCTATGGCGTCATCCGTCGGTAGCCCATAAGAATCAAATGGCACAACTTTATTCTCACCATTCATATTCCAAACATCTGAAATTTTTATGTTTTTCTCCACAGTTGCATTTTTTTATCTTCAATGAGAAAAAAATTAGTATAAAAAAAATTCAATAAATTTATATATTTAAAATTTGTACATATGAAAGTGACACACTAGTATGTCTGTGATGAACTGGAAATGGCATGTCGCAACCCCACTACTGAGGCTCCTGAAGGGGGAGTCGATGACTCAGCCTCTAATGAGACACCCAAAGATGGTCTGGGAGATGGTGCAGGGGGAGATGGTGTAGGGGTGTAGGCAGCTGGTGCCTCAGATGTCGTGGGGAGGGAGCCAGATGGATCATCATATATCACATAACTAGATGAAATAGTGTTCTGCTTCCTCCATGGAATTCCTGTCATTTATTCAAATAAAATTATGTTTTGAATATATATTTCAAAAAATATATACAGAAAAACAATAAAAATTATAATAGATTCCTAGTACTAACAGAAAAAATATATATAACAATGATAATGAATGACTTCAGAAATGAAACAAGTGGTTATTGAATGAATAAATAATTGTTCATACTATCATTTTTCCCTTTAATCATATCGGTTTCCTACTCCATTTCTTCATCCAACTCATTCAAATTTTGTAGACTAATATTTTAAATCTCATGATGGATAAATAATTCTGCTTCCTGTTGTTGATGAAATTCAATTTCAGGGGTCAAATATTCCACTTCATCACCCATATCATACAAATCTCTTTGTATTATGTGAAAAACTACACTCCACCCTTCATCCACAACATCATTCACATAATATACCATTTTTTTCTTATGATTCAAAGATATATGGATCATGTAATTCCTGATCACCAACATCCATCAAGCTAGAGAAGTTCACAGAAATAAATTTCAAGGAAACTTTTTTAACACCACTGATAATATTGACCCATTTTCATTTGAATAAAACAACAAGAAAAATTTCATGGAAGTTTAATTCAATAATATCATACAATATTCCACAGTATCCCACTTCCAAAAATGTAAATATACCACTATTCTATGTCTTCAAACCCACTTCTCGATTGATTGTACGAAATCTAAAGCCACTCACATTATAAGCATCGAACTTTCTAACTTTTTTATAGGACCTCTTGCTAGAAAAATCAAATCATATGACAAGTATACTCAAGTATAAGTATTCATAATCTGAAAAATGAAATATAATTTAATAGATATAAAAAATGTATGTGTCAAGCTAATATTCATATTTATTTAAATATTTGTGAACTTACACATCGTGAAAACCATTATACAAACTCTCTATTCACAGATTTCGTTATATCTTTCTCATTTCATGTTCAGCCTCTCATTTGTCTCTTTGTTTGTATCCTCAACTTTTCAATAAATGGATCTGTAATTTCACTATTAAGCATCGCATATCTACGTTCCTGTAATAATTCCAATTCTGTCAGAGTCACATTTGAGGTCCTCCCAACTAATCGGCCAATAGAAGGAATTTTTTTTGATTTCTGATGCATTTGAGAATGAGTTTATGTGTCGTCAACACATCTAAACCGATTGAATCTTGTATCAATTTCATCCAAATATCTGATACAAAAGGTAAGACACTCCTTAGCAAAATAACCTTCAGCAATAGAGCCTTCTGGTTGAGCTTTATTTATCACTTATGCTTTTAAATGCCCAAGATATCTGTGAAATAAAATAATAATAATATGCATTTTTTTAAATGAAAAAATTTGATTAATTAACTGGAAAACTTATAAATAAAATAACTCTTAATTTGACACATCCATCAATAATTAACGGGGACACCTAATTTAGCTTCCTCAACCAAATGAACAGTTAAATGCATCATGACAGTAAAAAACGATGGTGGAAAGATCATCTCCATTGCACAAAGGGTCAATAAAAACCTCTCCTGGAGGTTTTCATACTAAAATTGATGTGGATATTTCTCACATAATCGCCTGAAAAATGTGCATAATTGGTGTAAAACAGTCGTATCTGTTTCAGGTAAATATGTACGCAATTCCAATGGTAGTAACTATTGTAACAAAATATGTGAATCGAGACTTTTCAATCCATCTAACTTACAATTTTTCAAGTAAAAAAACCTCGATATGTTACTCGAATACCCATCAGATACCTTCACACTCTTTATAATTCAATGGAATGTATCTTTATCCCTATTTTTCATTGCAAAAATGGTCGGAGCATACTTTTCATTCTCATCTGGCTTGAGATCACGTTTTATGTTTATTACTTGTAAGTCTTTGCGATCATTTACATGATCCTTTGCCTTTCCATTCTCATTAAGTAATGTAAAAATAAAATTATCACAAAAAGTATTATAAATATGAATCACATCATGATTGTGCTGTAAAAAATTAAATTCCCAATACATAAGTTTGAAGAATATACTCTTTTTCTTCCATTTTTGTGTTCTAATTTCACTTGACGATGATGTTCAGACCCGTTTTCCGCTTTCATTCAAATGGTAAATCCTCCCAAATTCAATTTCAAAATTTTCAAGTCGTGTCAATATTTAAGAACTAGTTAAAAACATTTGAGGTGGTCTATGATCAATGGAACCTTTATATTTTGATCTGTTCAGCCAAAATCTATGAGATGCATCGAGAAATCTTTGATGGCACAAGAAGCACCATTTTCTACTGTGAGGTAGCCATTTGTGCTCAAAATCAATGTTACAAATGGGATAAGCCTAACCCTTGTAAATTTTCCAACCAGATAAATTCCTAAGCCCATAGAAGTCAATAATGGTCCACATTAAAGCAACATGCATTTTGAACATTGTTTAAGAAGAAGCATCAAATGTCTCAACCCCATTGCTCCATAACTACTGCAATTCGTCAATCAAAGGCTGCAAGTATACATAAATATCATTTCCAATATTTTTTTTTCTAGTAATAATCAAAAAAATGATAGAAGATGTTTGTTGCATACACATCCACAGAGGAATATTATAAGGAATCAAAACAACTAGACAAATGTTATAACTGGTAGTCAAAGTCCCAAATGGGTTGAATCAATCAGTAGCCAATCCCAATCAAACATTCCTAGGATTAGCTGAGAAATATAGATTTAATGAATCAACTGTATTCCATGATTTGGAATATCATGGACGTATCATTAACCATCATTATTATTATCTATAGAATTCCACTTCATATGTTCGGTGGTTTTTGATGACATGAATAATATTTGTAATTGAGGGTTCAAAGTAATGTAACACAAAACCTTTGCAGGTGTGTTCCTTTTCTTCATCTCTATGAAATTATGTTCATTCAGACATCCAACATCACCCTTTGACTATCAGCTAGAAGAAGAACATTTCTTGAAATTCTGTCTACTTGAATCATCTCCCCAATAAAGCATACAATCATTGAGACACACATGTATTTTTGTATAATTCAGACCAAGCCTGTTAAATAATTTTTTCATATCATAAAATGATTCTGGGATTTTTTCTTTATGAAGTGTGTCCTGAATAAATTCCAATATCATGGGCATCTCCATATTTGTAATTCCACATAGACATTTTATATGGTACAACATCAACAGAAATGAATGTTTTGAATATTTCAAACACCCACTATACAACTCTTGATTTCCATAATCAACTAAATCATGAAACAAATATTCCTCAATGATGTTTTTTATTAAATTTTTCTCCACATAATCAATAAAAGGATCTAATGATATGTTACAGTCTTGATCATCTTGTGTTATAGTCTCAAAAACATCACTTGACATGTTGCAATTTGTAACACCCTATTCCGGTTGTTCTGATATGTTTTGATGCTGATAGTGGTGTCTTGTAGTGCTAGATGCATCTTTTATGAGGTTTTTCATTTCATTTTCCATTTTCTATGACCTTGGGACCTAATTCTGTGGATTAACATCAGTGCTCAATATTTTTGTATTGTTTGATTCTATATGCCAAATCCAACCGAAATATTGACCAGGGAATTTCATTATTATTAAATGTTTATAAAATTAATATCTCTTCAACCATGTTATAAATTTACATTTAGGACATGAACATATTATTCTCCCTTAAACAGATCCATTAGAAATTTTAAAATCTAAAAACTCATTCAATCCTTTAACATAATGATGTGTGTTTCTCGGTAATGCGATCCAACTTTTATCCATGTATATCACAATGTTTCTGCAGAATAAAAAAAATTAAAACACATAGTTAATACTAAATAGAGAAAGATATTCATATATAAAATAGTGTATGATTTCATAAACATAAAATAATAAAGATGAGTCCCTGAGTTAGATATGAACCCCCTAGTGTTTTGGATAGGGGAAGTTTCTTTGGTAAAGAGAAACAGTGTTCTAACAACTAGGTAGCTACATTACCATTAAAACCAAAGCACACTGTTAATTTGGAATAACTACGTGGATATAAAAATCAATCATAAAGTTTGAGAAAACATCTATAATATAGTCCATTAATCCAAATGGTTTTCATGTAATTGAATGGTTAATAAAAATATGATGAAATAAAGAAAATTTCAATAGAACCAACAATACCATATTACTAAAACGCTGCATGGTCAATACTGAATGTTATGCTAAACAGTAGTCCTATCATATTTCTCCCAAATATCCAAATTTTCAACCCCTGTCTTTTTAATTCCTTTATAGCATCAAAATATAATATTAGATAAAAAATGTATCATAATCATAACTTGGTTGGAATCAAATTTTTTGAGGCAAAAAATAATGTTTCCAATCTGGATGAAGATGCATAGAAATTGCAGGATGTAACCTTTTCCTAAAAAGAAACCAAATGCACCCTGGAGGGTGAACTAAAGATAGTAAAAGATGGGTTTTCCTTGAAAAATTATAATGCAGATGTATATGAGTATGAGAAATCCACAATTTATTTTCGAGTAGATGAGGTTTTTCCAATAGTTGACATGGATTACAATGTGCTATCCAAACCATCGGAAGCAATCAAATCCACTCAAATTAGGTTTTCCAAGAACAAATATTCAATCTCTAGATAAAAAATATAGAGGGTATTTAGTATTAAAAGGAAAAGGATTCAATAAGTGGGTGATCCTATTCAAAATTTTTAATAAAAAAAATAATTTCTAATTTGAATTCCTTGCATTGAGTTTTTCACATTGACAACATTATGAGATAAGAACTCACAATATCTATGTTCACATGATTCATTCATGAAGGGAGAAAAAAGAGATAAATATAAGGGAATCCATAATCCTACTCAATAACAATTGAATTTCGTATTTCGAAAGCAGGTTGAAGCATATGTTAGGTTCCCATTAAGAAACAACCATGGGTTTTCATATATGAGTACCCTAGAAATATTCAACATTCGGATGAAGTAAATCCTCGACCACCCCTAAGACATATAAAACCATGCAACCATCTGATGGGAAAATAACTACCACTTCTCATGGGTCGGCACAACTTGATACACCCAATAGGGTCCCATTCATTATTGAATGTAGAACTCTTCTCTTTTACAAAACCACATAACACTATATAACAATAGGAGATTGTAACCAATACAAACCAGGGAAGATACTATTGGGTATCATCTCTACCAAAAAGGAATCCCATGAATGAATCCTTTCTTCATTAGGGATAAAATCACTTTACCAAAAAGTATGATTGAAAAATAGTCACCATTAGTAGAAATTCTCTTGTTCATAAAAGGTATGATAAGGGTCTAAATTAGAATCTATTACTCCAAAAAAATCGACACAGATATAATACCATGACCTGTATCATTCATCTTGAAGGTACATGAAGAGAGGGTAGAAATCATACCTAAAACCAAACTAGATGTCACTGTTGACGCTCCTTTTGTCACAGAATCTAAAGATTGGAAAAGTGGAAGATCTGAGATTAAAATGGTTCGAACATTGAAGAAGACATCAAAAATTGACAAAGGGATGAACAAGGAGAACTTTGCCCATATGCCGCGCAAGTTTCCTCATGGTCGCGCAAGTGGACTTGCGCGACGCACTTTGGCATGCAAGTGACTTGTGCGACCTAAGTGATAACCGCTCGGTAACCGCTCAGGGTCTTCTCCTGCATATAAATAGACCCTGTGGGCCCCCCATTTAAATGAATTTTTCTAGAAACTCGGATTTAAGCTCCCGACACCCAAGTCTCTTCTCAAAGCTTCTGGAACACTTATAAGGTAATTTCATACCTAGAACAGATGATCTATAGAGAGGGAGGATGGCCTAAGTGTTGAAACTCATAAACACATGTGCGCCTGAGTGGCCAACCCTTAAGGGAAGTGGCCACACTTGCGCGCCGCCTTACTCCTTCGATAGAACTTGCTCATCCCTTTTCTGGAAGAACCTCAAGAGGATTCTAAAGGATTTAATCAAGAGGCACTCAAGTATTTCAATGCTAGTTGAACATCTCGCAAGTACCCTACACATGTCATGCAGATAACCGGCGCGACCAATACTTGCGCGGCCACGTAGTACTTGCACGTCTATCAGGACTTGCGCGCCCCTGCCTTTTTGGGTGCCCATCTTGCCTATTTTACCCCTCTTAAGCCATTACACCTTTCCTATTCAAGATTCAGTATTCAAGACACTCTTCAAATCCATTTATGGCGTGATTTCTTGATTTGACTTGCTTATCTGCAAGGAATTCTGTGGAATATCTCTCAAAACATTGTGATTTACATATCTTTATGTAACTAAATATTGAGATTTCATTCATTCAACCTCATCCTTTAAGATGAGAGAATCCTTTACCTGGGTCTCCTTTTCAGGAATAATCCCCAGTTATAAGTCCTTTAAACTGGGCATCTTCCTCAGGAGTAAGCCCCAAATTCTTAATGTTCCCTAATCTAGGCATCCTCCTCAGGAGTAACCCCCAAACCTTAATCCTTAACATGGGCCTCTTTTTCAGGAGTACGTCCCATTCATAATCCTTTTACCTGGGCCTCCTTTTCAGGAATAAGTCCTAGTCATAATTTTGGGCTTCCTTTTCAGGAGTAAGCCCCAAGTCCCCTAACCACTGATTCCTTGTTAGGAATAAGCCCTAGTAATAAATTTGGGCTTCTTTTTCAAGAGTAAGCTCAAAATCCCTTAATTTCTCTTTAACCAGTCCAAATTTACGTTTGATCTGGGATTCCTTCTCAGGAGTAAAACCCAATTATCAATCCTCTCCTAATTTGGGTTTCATTTTCAGGAATAAGTCCAAAGTTAGAGTATTCAAATCTCTATAAAGCACATATACCTTTATGGACCCTGTTCCTGGATTTTCTCCCTAAAGAAAATCCTAACCTTCATTTATCTGGGCAGTTATACATACATAAGCCCCAAACCATTTCTTATGATTACATCTTTTATGGCCCAATTTTCTATTTTTACCAATACCTCTTGATTCTCACACCGAGCATGAATCACGTGAGCTTAGAGGGTAAAAGTAGTTATGACATCCTTCTTTGATCCATAAATCATAAACATCATACTCCATTACTCGAACTATGTGGTTTCTGATTCCTTTTCCAAAACAAAGGATACGTAGGTAGCCCATCTATGGGTTCAATCCCAACTCTGAAATAATCCATGTCCTTCTGAATGACAATAAACTTCAAGTGCGCCACTGAGTGGCTTTAAAACCAGCCTCGTCATCATAATGACCAAGATACTTTTATATAAATGTTTTGAAGGATACCATCGACCAAGAATCTCTAAATAGATACAGATGATTCTCTATTGATGAAGAACCTCGAATAAATATAAAAGATTCTCTAAATTTCTTACATATTTAATAATTGATTGTAAAAACTGAAGGAAACCTCATTTTATACTTGGTAATATAATAAGGATTCACGAACATAACTTAAATATATAAAGAGAGTCCCGGAATAGATAATAATTCGCCTCAAAAAGGTGTGATGAGTCCGACCTCCCATCCTCTCGACCAATGAAAATTCTTAATCCTCATTAGTTCACAAACTAATGAAGCACCTACCTTTGGGATGTAGGTTCAAATGGATGTGGAATTATTGGATGTTTCCGGTTCTACGAACAAACCCGTTATAAACCGATCGGAACGTTTGAATCTCCAATCTAGGAGGTCATCCCCGAATTCAGAGGGAAAAAAATGGTGAACCCGACATGAATTCTTAACGAAGTTAAAATGATGTTTTACCTATTTGTTAAGCCCCTATTTAATACTCAATAAAAGGGATAACAAAGACAATCATTTGACATGTGTGCTCATCCAAAGGATGAAGTGGATGAATTTTTCTTGATTGCGTTTCTTATATCAAATAGGTACTCTTTTACAAGATCTTCTGTATTTCCATAATGGCTGCACTCAAATTCACACCTGTGAATACCGCTTCTGCAAATACCACTGCTACTATTCCTACTGGATCGTCATCCGCCCTGAGGATGACATCACCTACTCAGTGTCTTCAACGCTGGGTATCAAATCCACTGGTTAAGGAGTATCATCAACATGGTACCATCCCAACTCTGGAGGCTGCCTGACAGGTCCTCCAAGTAAACAACTCACACAGGTCATCCGGACAATGACGACCAGTGATCAAGAGGCAGGCGGTGCTGACTACCGTCTCCAACCATTTTGGGTCGTTATCCCCGGAATTCAATTTCCATTCGCTCCCTTACTCTGAGGAAGTGAATGAGCAGGTCCCTCAGGGCCTTAATTCAAAAATACGGGAGTCCTTACCGAGGGCCCCCATCAAAAATCGTGGCTAGACTCGTGCGGCAGTGCGCCCTCAACATGATGAGGGTACTGACTCCAAGCGTTCGGCTCATGTTCCTTAAAACCGAGCAGGAAAGACGAACCTCCAGAGGTGGAATCCAGTTTACAATGGGTAGGTTCTCATCCCTGCCATCTCTAGAGAAGTCCACCAACCTAACTTGGTGGCGAACAATGATTAGGCACACACACCTGTCCGTTTTAATTCCGCTGTCCAGTAGACTCGTCTGGCAGCATCACGCCAATCCCGCCAGGCAATTCCGGCGGAGTACTATAGGCAGGAACATACACCTTCTTATACATCATCAGTTAGTCAGCAGGCACGCCTGACTACATATGATGGATCTCATCAACTGATTTTGGTGATGTGTAATTAGCAGGCACATACACCTGCTAATACTAATCAAGCCTACCAACAGTCTCCCTTGGTAGCGCACGGAGAAGTCAGTCGGAAAGCTCCGATGACAAACAGGAAGCAGAATCATCTCTCTGCCTCCACACTTAAGTACTGTCAGGATTCATTAACAGGAAAAGGAGGACAGGAGCATGCGCATACACCTAATCCAAGCCCGGAAGGGTCGTATATCCCCGTTCAGGCAGCTGAAGTCACCAAGCATATTTTGTCAATGGTGAAAGAACAGAAAAAAATTCCTGCTCATATTCTGGATGCTTTCCAGGATATCATAACAGCTTCAGCATCATCTCTGGGAAAGACACATAAATCTATCCCTAGAAGTGGAGTGACACATCAACGATTCACTCCGGAACAAACACACACATCTGTTCCAGTCCAAGAGGGTTATGGGGCATACTCTCCCATATCATACGGACAACAAAGTCTGGCACATACACCTGATTTGAGTGGATATCGTCAGCCTAACCTAGCCATCTTTCCGGATCAGGCACATACACCTGCCCTGAGCATCCACTTTCGTCAACAAGTGGTTTCCAAAGTGAGTATGAAGGCATCTAAGAAAAAGAATCTCCCAGCACAGTCAAGAGATCAAAGGCCAATCTGTAACAAGGCCTTGCTCGATGATGGAGTTCTTGAAGCCCTCAGACATTTATCTGTTGGAGTTCAATATTCTACTCCCTCAGTTCCCAATAATTGGAACATTAATTGCGAAGGTCTTAAACAAACAATTCCCTATGAAGGCTTGCTTCGTGACAATTCGGTCAATCGTGAAGTTTCGTCTTCAGATGAGAGCCACAGGAACCCTCTGTGTGGTCTGAAGACCAAGGAGCAAGAGATCTCATCTTTTTCTGTAACTCATTATAGTGGTCCTCCCCATGATGATGAATTTCGCTGTGAAAGTCCTCTCCGCAGTAGTGATTCACATTGCCTGGAAAATACTCCAGTGGACAATGTAGTGCCGAGAAATCCCTCTTATCTTGAGGCACTTGCAAATGAGAAACCAGTCATGTTTGATGCTTTATCGCTAGCAAGTGAAAAACTTTGTCAATCAGAAGATAGCCCAGGGTGTAGGTCATTCTCCGAACCACCCCTAAGTCATGCATCTTCTAGTTTGATGAATGATATCTCTACCAATCTTGTTGAATCCGATGAAGCAACGAGGAAACACCAAATCTGGTCAAAATAGGTAGAAGAATATTAATTTAATGATGAAGAGGAAATGCTGAACATGAGGAAAAAACTGGCAAAAAGTGAGGTACCAGTCATGTTTTGGCCTTTGTATGACTCCCAGTATGAAATTCCAAAGATGTTGACGGAAGATGGAATCCATGATATTCATCTCAACATATGGAAAACTCTTTGTCAATTGAAGAATAAAGTATTATCTTATGATAAATATGAAAATCATCTTAAGATAATAGAAGGGCTACAACATCATACTGATTTGGCATCTCTATCAGTCTCTTGGTATCCGAAGGCTAAAAAGTAGCAGAGAACCCTTCAACATTCATGCCTTGGCGCACTAAGAAAATTGCGCCAGTTAATTGCCAATGCCCCATCTGGTGTTCATATCATAGGATGGGGTGTTCGCGGAGCAATACATTTCACAGTGCTTTCCAGTAAGCAAAGCCCACCAAAAATGGTCTCATGAAATGTTATTGCCCATGGACGGCCACAATCAATGGGCTTTGTTTGTAATCAAAATCTTTCTCAAGAACAGGCTTCAACTAGTTCCTCTCAAAATCAAGCATATAGAGAACAAGTTGTTGAATTGCTCCTACATCAAGCAGGCGAGAATATTGCACAATCCTCTCGTATTAAGCGAACACATAATCAAGTGACAGATGTATCGGAAATCATCCAACGGTCTGTTGAACCAGGTGATAAAAGTGGATACAGGTTAATGCATCCAACTAATTTCCGAACTATGGTTCGCAAGATCAAGAGATCTTTTAAGAAGGTCTCAGACATAGCATGTCAATAGCCACCCCAGCTTGTTATACTGGGGACTCCTTTAACCCAACCCTCATAGTCAACAAATGGGATTCGAGGAGTTCAGCGGAAACAGCAGGAACATCCCCAGTTCACGAGACTAGGGACTCTTTCAAATAATCAATCCCCCTCCTCAGAGAATTTCGGTCTTTTCTCGATTGGGAACGAAGCCCCAAGAGGAACAAAGATCCAAATTATCAGGAGATTCCCTCCAAGTTATAGCTCGACAAGAATTTCATAAATTATTGAATCAACAAAAGGCAATGTCTCATCAAAGACATGAAAGAAGACAATATCACAAGAATGTTGATAGAATGGATGGGATGCATTATTCATCAATAAATTTCATCAATGTCGTTGTTGCTAATCCACCAGAGGAGACTCACTCAGGCGACTCAGATGAAGAGCATCTAGCTCAAGAAAATGTATGTACCGATACAAATGAAGAAGGTGTGCATACACGAAGTCAAAGGATTACTCAGAACCTAGGTAATCCACTTACCTCTCTCCAAAAAGTATCCAACAAAAGAAGGGGAAAGAATCAGGTTACATATCCTTCCTTTGGAGAAGGTCAATCACTCACATTGGAGAAATGGTTTGCACAACATGAGGAAGAAATGAAATAATTATTAAGGTTGAATGAAGAACTACTTCAGAGTAGTCTTCTTCTTAAGAATGCTGGAGTCCAATAGCCGAAGGAATTTGTTGCAGCTACTGAGATGGAACAGTAATATCCTCCTTTATCAGTACACCCTCAGAGGTATAATCCTACGGGTCAAGCGCAACAACGGTTTGCAGTGCTACCATCAGTGGCAGCACCAACCACCACATATTTCCAAGCTCCATTCATTGCACCTACCCAAGACCAAATTCAACCGGATGATTCTCAAAAGATAATAACTATTATTGAGTCATTAACAGCTCGGTTAGAAACCATGGAAGGGAAACGGGCGCAAGTTCTACCAGAAAAGAATGTTTACCCTGAATGGGTAGATTCAATTTCTCCTCCATCTAGTTTTAGAAACCCTGTTTTCCCTACATTCAATGGATCATGCGACCCTGAACAACATTTGACACATTACGTGTCTTGTTGTGATCCTATGATGGGAAATCCAGAGCAGCAAGAAGTAGTGAAACTCAGATGCTTCATGAGAACCTTGCAAAGACCGTTTTTTGTCTGGTATATAAGCTTGCAATCCCGGTCAATCATCGGATGGGAGGATCTTCGCCGAAAATTTCTTCTTTAGTTCAGCTCATCTTTTCCAAAAATGACAGTTTTCAATCTTACAAACTGCAAGCAAAGGGAGAATGAAAGAGACTCTGATTTCATTGCTTGCTGGAAGGGATTAACATATTCCCTGAGTTTAGAACTCCCTCAGGAGGATCTGTTTCCAATCTGTGTGGCAAATTTTCGTGAAAAATTACGCACGCCATTGATACCTGTGAAGTACACATGAGGGTTTCGAGACCTTACTTCAATCGCTCAGCAGATTGAAGATTCCCTTATACAGGCTAAGGCTAAATCTCATGTAATTCCATCAGCTCCAGGAAGGAGAATGGGTAAAGTGGAAACTGCTACAGTTATTCTTAAACAAGTGCTTGTACCTATTTCTACTTCAAAACCTTCATATTCTAGAAGGACTCCACCTCCTGAACGCCAACAACAAAGGTCGTTTCATCCAATTGATCACAGAGATCAAAGACGAAAATAATTTGAGGATTTGAAGAGTAAAACATACTCTTTCTGAAATGAGCAAGTTCATGGTTACTTCATTTCAGCTCTGAAAAATAATTTGGTTCAATTACCATTGCCCAAGAGGCCAAACAAGGAAGGAGATGAGGACCATCCCAATTATTGTCCCTTTCATCGAATGTTGGGGCATCCCATCCAGGAGAGTTTTGTCTTTAAAGACCTCCTGCAAAAGATGGTCGACTTGGGAAAAGTCAAGTTGAAAGGTTTTTTAACTCAGGTAGCATGTGTTACTGCTACAGTTCTAGAGGAGGAAGGTGAATGGAAAGAAGTAAAAAGAAGAAATTCACAGAAGTATGATGATTGGATGGTCAGAAAGAAAATCAATAAGACTCATGCCATTTTGCGAACAAAATTAAAGAAACCAATTGTGTATTCTGCCATGAATATTACGGTAAAACCCTCTTCGTCAGAGGGAAAGTTCTCAAAGAAACGGCTTGATTCAATGAAGGAAAAAGAATCAGAAGATGATAGGTATGTGTCAAAGCCTAAATTGTCTTTGACTCTGGCAGACTTTATGCCATCTACTTCAAAGCCACAAGCACCGCCCCACCAAACGGCATTGCCTAAACAGGCTAATCAGGCAGAGTCTTCATCAGACGAAGAGTTAATATTCGGATCTCTTTAATCTCAATGGATGTAGAACTCATTACTAATCCAACTAATGCAAGATTTTTTAAGAAGTATTTTTTATAAACTACAAAGTACCTCTAAGATGTCCCTGCAACATGACATTAAACTCTGCAGCACCAGTTCGTCCTTGCTATATGACGTTAAAAAATACAGCAATGGTCCAATATGACCTTAAACTATTCACAAGATGTCCCCGCAACATGACATTAAACTGTGCGGCACCAGTTCGTTCTTTCTATATGACGTTAAATAATATAGCAATGGTCCAGTATGACCTTAAACAATTCACATTATGTCCCCGCAACATGACATTAAACTGTGCGGCACCATGTTTTCCTTGCTATATGACGTTAAACTATACAGAAATGGTCCAGTATGACCTTAAACTATTCACAAGATGTCCCCGCAACATTAAACTAAACTGTGCGGCACCATATCGTCCTTGATATATGAAGTTAAACAATACAACAATGGTCCAGTATGACCTTAAACTACACCTTTGTCCAGTATGACCTTAAACTATTCACAAGATGTCCCAGCAACACGACACTAAACTGTGTGGCACCAGTTTGTCCTTGCTATATGACGTTAAACTATACAGGAATGGTCCAGTATGACATTAAACTGCAACTTCATCCCACACGACATAAAACTTTGAAAAAGTTCCCTAAAAGGTCCTGTATGACTTTAAACTACACCATGGTCCTGTATGACATTAAACTGCACCATCCATGGTCCATGCATATGACCCAAAACTATTCACACTTTTTTCCAGCATGACACTAAACTGAAGAAAAAAAATGTCCCTAATCTGTCCTCACTGCATGACATTAAACTGCACAGTCCCCCTTTTGTCCAACATGACGTTAAACTATATTGTCTCTGCAACATGACATTAAACTGTGCAGCACCAGTTTGTCCTTTCTATACGACGTTAAACTATACAGCAACAGTCCATGAATAAGACCCTAAACTATTTGATAGTCCCTTATGTACGAAAAGACGTTAAATTATATAATCATCAAAATTCCTGTATGACCTTAAACTGTACTTATGTCCATCATGACATTAAACTGCGCCATCCATGGTCCATGTATATGACCTTAAACTATTTTCCCTTTTGTCCAACATGACATTAAACTATATTGTCCCCATAATCCTAACTACATGACACTAAACTCTACAGAATGTCCTTGATATGTCTTACATGATGCTAAACTGTACTTTGTCCCTACTACATGACATTAAACTGTGCATCGTTAAGGTTGTTTCTACCTCTTGTTTCTCACAACGATTATGACTCACGTGAGCTTAGAGAAAACCTCAACCATAACACTCTCTCGGGGCTACTAACCATGTGTAAGTCCCAGCATCATTTTTTAGGTCATTCTCCCCAAGAATAACTTGATCATTAATTTATTCTTTAATTGAACTACGCGGATTTTGATCCTTGACTTCCAAGCTGGGTACGTAGGCAACCTCCAAAGGTTCAAGCCCAAAAACAATCTCTTCACTTCGGTTCACCTTCATCTCATACGATGTTGATTCGTGAAACCGCCCTTAGAATCAATATGTTTACATTTGATTCACTTTCGTCCTTGTTATAAGACGTTAAACTATACAACACTTTTTGTCCGGTATGACAATAAACTACAATACTCTTTGATTTCCTCATTTGAGAGGGAACCATTATTTACATTGAATTTTCAATAATTTTTCATTTCAAAAGACTACGTGTATACATGGAAATGCCTAAAAATTCTATCTCGGGTTAAACCATCATTGTACTAAAGTCCCCTTTCACCCATCACATGTACGAACCAAATTTGTACAAAGGGTATTTCTAGAACTACATGGGCTTTATTCCCATCCTTATGGGAAATGTTGGAATGTTCGAGTATCCCTCGAATCCAGCCCCAAGTCTTTTGGGCCTAACCCCAAATTTGACTTTCAGTCCCTTGGCTGAAAAGTCCTCAAGAAAACACACAGTGTGTATTAATTATTATGGTCCAAACTCTATGACCCTAAACTAATATCTCTCATAATTTCGTCCTGCACGACGTTAAAATGAATTTCAAGAACTACGTATGGCATGATTCTCATTCTTATGAGATACGTAGTGAAGTCCAAAATTTCAATTCAGGACCCATCCACAACATGATTATGGTTATCATAGACCTATGTATCTCTATATACATTGGAAAATACCCATATTTATGTGTTATAATCCTAACCTTAAATATTTTCAGATCTTCATAACCCTTTTCATGAATTTTAGTCACAAAAATGTCAAACTTCTGAGAATTCTTTTGCCTCACTATGCATTACATGCCCATAGGTGGCCTTGCATAAACAGACCACATAACAGACTTGTCATCCAAAAGATGCTATTTATTTGACCATCCAGCCAATGCCCTTAGGTGGCCCTGCATAATTCAACCCCCTAACGGGTTTTGTTAAATAATAGTAACTTCATTCTTGGGAAGCATGCCTCTTTTGTCCTTATTTGTCTTAAATGATGGTATGTAGGGATCTGCAAAAAAATAACCACCCTTAACATATTTTTCCCATATCATTTTTCATGATCTGAAAGTATTCAAGTCTATGGTTTATTCTTCTTCCCTACATTTGGGTCAGACATTCGTAGGAGTGATATTCATCCAGTTCTTTGATAATCTTGTCTGGAAATATCTTTTCTATATTCAAGTACCTCTTTCCATACAAAAAACTCTATACTTTATAAAATTGGAATCTCCATAAACTTTCACTGGCTTTTAGCACTAGGAATGTAAATTTCTAAGATTTCTTTTTCCTAACTATACAGCACGTGCCCATAGGCGGCCTTGCATAAACCGTCCACATAACAGACTTGTCAGCCGAATGATGCTATTTATTTGACCATGCATCCAGTTCCCTTAGGTGGCCTGCATAATTCAACCCCCTAAAGGGTTTTGTTAAATAATAGTTACTTCATTCTTGGAAACTACTTCTTCTGATGACTTTTAGCTCTTTTTCATATAATTCATCATATTCAAATATTCTTAAAGCCATAGTTTACATTTTTTTTCTCCCTCATACATGAGTATGGTAATATGTTTTCAGATAAATTGTCAAGGAATTGAGTCAATTCTAATCCATTTTCGGTCAAAGCTATTTCGACCTTAAACATTAACCTGTTTATGTCTGGCATGCATGACCTTAAACTTCCAGATTTCTTATTTCTTCTCACCTCAGAGTGAAACCCTCTTTTCTCACCGGATCCAACTCTGAGGGGGGACTTTTGTTGACACTCCTTTCATCATAGAATCTAATGATTGGAAAAGGGGAAGATCTGAGATTAAAATGGTTTTACCTTTGAAGAAGACATCGAAAATCGACAAAGGGATGAACAAGGAGAACATTGCCCATATGCCGCGCAAGTTTCCTAATGGTCGCGGAAGTGGACTTGCGCGACGCACTTTGGCGCGCAAGTGACTTGCGAGACCTAAGTGATAACCACCCTGTAACCGCTTGGGGTTTTCTCCTGCCTATAAATAGACCCTGTGGGCCCCCCATTTTGAGGAATTTTTCTATAAACTCGGATTTAAGCTCCCGACGCCCATGTATCTTCTAAAAGCTTCTGGAACACTTCTAAGGTAATTTTTTTCCTAGAACGGAAGATATAAAGAGTGGGAGGAAGGCCTATGTGTTTAAACTCATCAACACTTGTGTGCCTTAGTGGCCAACCCTAAAGGGAAGTGGCCACACTTGCGCGCCGCCTTACTCTTTCGATAGAACATGCACGTCCCTTTTCTGGAAGAACCTCAAGAGGATTCTAAAGGCTTTAATCAAGAGTCACTCAAGTATTTCAATGCTGGTTGAACATCGCGCAAGTACCCTACACATGTCATGCAGATAACCTGCGCGACCAATACTTGCGCTCCCACGTAGTACTTGCGTGTCTCCCAGGACTTGCGCTCCCCTACCTTTTTGGGTGCCCATCTTGCCCATTTTACCCCTCTTAAGCCATTACACCATTCTTATTCAAGATTCAGTCTTCAAGACAATCTTCAAAGCCATTTATGGTGTGATTTCTTGATTTGACTTCCATATCTGAAAGGAATTCTGTGAAATATATCTCAAAACTTAGTGATTTACATATCTTTATGTCACTAAAGATTGAGAGTTCATTCATTCAACCTAATCCTTTAAGATGAGAGAATCATTTACCTGGGTCTCATTTTCAAGAATAATCCCCAGTTATAAGTCCCTTAACCTGGGCATCTTCCTTAGGAGTAAGCCCCAAATTCTTAAAGTTCCCAAATCTGGGCATCCTCCTCCGGAGTAAACCCCAAACCATAATCCTCAACTTGGGCCTCCTTTTCAAGAGTAAGTCCCAATCATAATCCTTTAACCTAGGCCTCCTTTTGAGGAATAAGTCCCAGTCATAATTTTGGGCTTCCTTTTTAGAAGTAAGCCCCAATTCCCCTAACCTGGGATTCCTTGTTAGGAATAAGCCACAGTCATAAATTTGGGCTTCCTTTTTAGGAGTAAGCCCCAAAACCCTTAATTTCTCTTTAACTAGTCCTAATTTACGTTTGATCTGGGATTCCTTCTCAGGAGTAAAACTCAATTATCAATCCTCTCCTAATTTTGGTTTCCTTTTCAGGAATAAGTCCCAAGTTAGAGTATTCAAATCTCCATGAAGCACATATACCTCTATGGACCCTATTCCTGGATTTTCTCCCTAATGTAAATCCTAACATTCATTTATATGGGCAGTCATACATATATAAGCCCCAAACCATTTCTTATGATAACATCTTTAGTGGCCCAATTGTCTATTTTTACCAATACCTCTTGTTTCTCACACCGAGCATGACTCAAGTGAGCTTAGAGGGTAAAAGTAATTATGACATCCTTCTTTGAGCTGTCAATCATAAACATCATACTCCCTTACTCGAACTACGTGGGTTCTGATTCCTTTTCCAAAACAAAGGATACGTAGGTAGCCCATCTAGAAGTTCGATCACAACTCTGAAATAATCCATGTCCTTCTTAATGACAATAAACATCAAGTTCCCCACTGAGTGGCTTTAAAACCATCCCGGTCATCATAATGACCAAGAGACTTTTATATAAATGTTTTGAAGGATAAAATCGACCAAGAATCTCTAAATAGATACAGATGATTCTCTATTGATGAAGAACCTCGAATACATATAAAAGATTCTCTAAATTTATTACATATTTAATCATTGATTGTCAAAATTGAAGGAAAGCTCATTTTATACTTGGTAATATAATAAGGATTCACGAACATAACGTAAATATATAAAAAGAGTCCCGGAATAGACAATAATTCCCCTCAAATAGGTGTGATGAGTCCGACCTCCCATCCTCTCGACCAATGAAAATTCCTAAGCCTCATCAGTTCACAAACTAATGAAGCGCCTACCTTTGGAAAGTAGGTCCAAATAGATGTCGAATCATTGGATGTTTCCGGTTCTACGAACAAACCCGTTAGAAACTGATCGGAACGTTTGAATCTCCCATACAGGAGGTCATCCCCGAATTCTGAGGGAAACAGTCACCTAAATAATCCATACACATAAACCAATATATATATATATATATAACTCTTATCACTATGTTATTAACAAGAATCAATCAAATGTGGTCATTGTGGGAGTGTGTCAAACTGACACTCATCTCTTACTACTCCTACACCACCAGCTTCTTAACCAAGACCAATTCCATGTAAATCAATTATCATATAATAGTAGAGTCTATGACCTCTATGTTACTTCTAATCTAGAGGTTTTAGCACATCATTTCTCTAGAAATTTTCAATAAAAACTTTAACCTTATCCTAACTCTTGGATAGATCCCTACTAGGAATTCTCAACCTAACAAAACTCACATGAGGACTCCAACACATGTAGAGTTTTGTAAGATAAAAACCCAACCTATGTTCTCTATAGAGTCTTCATAAAAAACTCTAATATCGAGTAAATATAGTATAAATAATGTTTAGGGAAAACCTTATGATGCCTAAAAAACTCAACACATTCATAGATATTGTCATGCAACCCTACACATGGTTTAACATCTCTGGAACTCAAACTATCCTTAGTATTTGTGGATAGAATCTCCTATAGATCAAGAACATAAATTAAAACCATACCTGATTAATACTATATGAGTTTGAGAAAACATCATCCACTAAAAAATTAGTGTGTCTTGTAGATAAATTGGTTCTATGATCGCCATATGGTTTGTGGGTTTTCTGAAATTGATGAATTTCATGAGTTTATGACTCCACTAAATCCTATACCACATGAGGATTAGTGGATTCTCAAAATCTATGATGCCTAAACTACTAGAATATATGTTAAATAGTTTGCTCATGAGTGGAGAATTATGGTTAAATAGGATGATCAATGATCTGACCATGGATTTGAACACCAAAGTCAGATTCAGACTTTGGTGTGGGCATTGAACATTTTTGTTATTTCTTGAGTTTAAGGAATCGTGGTCGAGATATGATAGCACATTGGTGGGTGGGATTGAGCACCTTTGGTATAAATCCTTTAGAGAAGGTCATACTAGTGTTGTTGCATAAAAATTCATGTGGTAAGGTGGAGACCACATCAGAAATGTCATTCATGATGCGGATGATGTGGTTTGAGGATCATACCCTATAAAGCCAGTAGAGTCTCATATGGTAGTAAGAGATTCCATGAAAATGTATTAAAAGTATAAGGGATTCCATGACCATATGTCACAAGTATGAGGTACTCCAGACCTTAGTAATACTATAATTTGGGACGTGATTACCATGTATTACAAGAAAAAGGGATTCAATGACTAATTATTCTAAGTACTAGGAACACCATGCTCGGGTGTCGCAAGTATAAGGGACACAATGCCCGAGTACCACACATATAAGGGATGATATGTTTGAGTAACACATGTTTCATGGACTCCATGATCGAGTATCAAAAGTATAAGGAACACTATACCTAAGTGTCATAATTCATTATAGTCAAGTAGGCCTTATAATCTATCATCATTATTGTTTAACAAGGGACTATTCTTTTTTATGTAGAAACAGGTGATATGGTCTCATGAAACCCTTTTCATCAAATTCATTATAGACATTACAATTACGATTCAAGAAAAAACCACCTAGAATGTGATTTGGTCACCTAAGAATGCACAATACCTAGGGAGATTCCAATTGAAAACCTTAGGTTGTTGAAATATTCGACAGTGATTAAACATAGATAATAACAAAGTGATAATAAGTTTTCCTATCAAGCATAACATATTAAACACGGGTTATGTGTATGTTTAATGAATCAAATGGAAAATCAACCATGAATCTTTATAATTCAATATATAAGGAGACAAGAATTGAGGAAAAATTACTAGAATTTAAACCTTAGGGTTTATATAGGTCATCAGGGTCACCGGGGGGGGGGGGTCAGGGTCGCCGGGGTCGTGGTGTCGCTGCGGTCACAGGGTCGCGGGGTCGTCAGGGTGAGAAGAGGGTCGGGGTGGGGGGGAAGGGTTTGCAGTGTTAAAAAAAGTATATTTTCATGGTGGTTTATTATAAACCGTAGAAAAACCATTTTAAAAAAGGTTTTAGGGGCGGTTCACAAAATCGCAGCTAAAAAACCATCGCTAAAGTCAATTTCTGTTGTAGTGAATTTTAAACCAGTCAACCACATACACTATTTTCAAATTTCAAACCCATTAAATTTTATTTTAATACATCCACAATATTGCCTTCCCAAGAGACTACCCCAATCAAAAATTACTACATTTTTTTATGGGTTAAAAAATAATCTTGTTGATCACCTCATGATTGGCATGCGTCAAACCTTACCCATATTCTTTGGATTATTAGTGATTTTTTATTTGGTTAAAAATGGTTTTAAATGACTTGATTCAATTATTCAAACCATCAAGATTTTTAATCCTGAGGTTGACAGAACCACACTTACAAAACGTAAAACTCTAAAAAACATTGAAAAAGAGTAATGAGATTTTTTCAACAATACATTAGCTAATTATCCATCCTCTTCTTCTTCCTCCATAGGAGATAAATTAGGAAGTGAAAAAACAGGTGATAATCTTACTCAAGTGAGTGGGACTTTGAGGGAAATATATGCACCAAATTTCAACATCAATAAGAAATAATTATAATTGAACGACCAAATATATTGTGAACTCAAAACTAGAATGATTGGTATTCTACATAAATTTCATATTCTATTAGGTGAGGACCAAAACATGAATTTAAGATTGCCTAAAGGACTATGTAATGGATTAAAAAACAAGTGGATTCACCAACAGAATGATTGCTGAAAAAAACAATGTATCCACAATCATCGCTAGAACCAATGGCTCACTATGAGAAAAATCAATATTTGTGAATGGTGATTTCTGACGAGAATAAATACCGTCACAAATAACCCGTCCAGGAAAATATTTTCCATGGGGAAATTTCCCCGTCACAAATAACCAAATATTTGCGACGGGTTTTCGTCTCCCATCGTAAATAGTTTGGCGCGACTTGTGCGCCAAACCGTGCGGCTTACGCGCCAAACCGCGCAAGAGAATTTGCGACGGTACCCGTCGCAAATACCCGACGGCAGTTAATAGCTTTTTCGTGACGGGATGTCGCCCTATCGTAAAAAGATTGTCGGCAAGAACTATTTGCGACGGACCCCGTCGCAAATACCCTTTTAACCGCTGACTGTAATTAATTCGGGGTAGGGTATTTGCGACGGGAAAGCCGTCACAAAAAAACCTGTCGCAACTAATCTAACCTATATATACCCTCACCCGTTTTTTTCCAAAATCACTCAAATCTTCCTCTCCCTCTCTTTTCATTCTTCAGTTTTACGGGAAAAAAAATTAGTTACAATTTTATATACGAAGCAATTGGAAGGCGCCAATACTTTCAGAATAACAAAGTTTAAGGTATTTATTTTTTATTTTTTTATATTTATTTTATTTTTTATGTTAATTTTAGTTGTTGTTTATTAGTTGTAATTAAATTAGATTACAATTGATTTTTATTTATATTTATTTTTAGTAAGAAATTGATATTGTTATTGATAATTATAAATAATTAGTGTTAATTTGCAATAATTAGATATAATTAGTAATAATTAGTAATAATTAGTAATAATGAGACATAATTAGTAATAATTAGATATAATTGTAATAATTAGATACAATTACTAATAATTAGATATAATTAGAATAAATAGATATAAATAGAAATAATTAGTAATAATTTGATATAATTAGTAATAATTAGTAAAAAATAATTATAATTAGTAATAAATAGATATAAATAGTATTAAAAAGATATAATTAGTAGTAATTAGATATAATTAGTATTAAATAGATATAATTAGTAATAAATAGATATAATTAGTAATAATTAGATATAATGAGTAATAATTAGATATAATTAGTAATAATTATATATAATTAGTAATAATTATACATAATTATTAATAATTAGATATAATTAGTAATTAATAAATATAATTAGTAATAAATAGATATAATTAGTAATAATTAGATATTATTAGTAATAATTAGATATAATTATTAATAATTAGCATAAATTAGTAATAATTAGTAATATTTAGCTAAATTTTGTAATAATTTGTAATAATTAGATATAATTAGTAATAATTAGATATAATTAGTAATAATTAGTAATAAATTGATATAATTAGTAATAATAATTAGATATAATTAGAATTAAATAGATATAATTAGTAATAAATATATATAATTTGTATTAAATAGATATAAATAGTATTAAATAGATATAAATATTAACAAATAGATATAAATAGATAGAATTAGTAATAAATAGATAGAATTAGTAATAAATAGATATAATTAGTAATAATTAGATATAATTAGTAATAATTAGATATAATTAGTAATAATTAGATATAATGAGCTAAAATTAGTAATAATTAGCTGAAGTTAGTAATAATTAGCTAAAATTAGTAATAATTAGCTAAAATTAGTAATAATTAGTAATAATTATTACTAATTAGTAATAATTAGTAATATTTAGTAATAATTTTATGTAATTAGTAATAATTAGATCTAATTAGTAATAATTAGATAAAATTAGTAATAATTAGATGTAATTAGTAATAATTCGATATAATTAGATATATTTTGATATAATGAGATATAATGTGATATAATTAGACATAATTAGATATAATTAGATATAATTAGATATAATTAGATATAATTACATATAATTAGATACAATTAGATATAATTAGATATAATTGGATATAATTAGTAATAATTTTATATAATTAGTGATAATTATATATAATTAGTAATAATTAGTAATAATTAGATATAATTAGTAATACTTAGACATAATAATGTATAATTTGCTATAATTAGTAATAATTAGATATAATTAGATATAATTAGTAATAATTAGTTATAATTATATATAATTTGTAATAATGAGTAATAATTCGTAATAATTAAAATAATAGTAAAAATTAGTAAAAATTAGTAATAATAAGATATAAGTAGACATAATTAGATATAATTAGATATAATTTGTAATAATTAGCAATAATTAGTAATAATTAGTAATCATTAGTAATAATTAGTAATAATTATTAATAATTAGTCATAATATGTAATAATTAGATATAATTTTATATAATTTGATATAATTAGATATAATTAGATAAAATAAGATAAAATAAGATATAATTAGATATAATTAGATGTAATTAGATGTAATTAGATATAATTACATATAATTAGATATAATTAGTAATAAATAGATATAATTAGTAATAAATATATAAAAATAGATATAAATAGATAGAATTAGATATAATTAGATATAATTAGATATAATTAGTAATAATTCGTAACAATTAGTAATAATTAGATATAATTAGATATAATTATTAATAATTAGATATAATTAGTAATAATTAGTTATAAATAGTAATAATTAGATATAATCAGTAATAATTAGGTATAATTAGTAATAATTAGATATAATTAGTAAGAATTAGATATAATTAGTAATAATTAGTAATAATTAGTAATAATTCCTAATAATTCGTAATAATTCGTAATAATTAGTAATAATTAGTAATAATTAGTAATAATTAGTAATAATTATATATAATTAGATATAATTAGTAAAAGTTAGATATAATAAGTAATAATTAGATATAATTAGTACTAATTAGTACTAATTAGTAATAATTAGTAGTAATTAGTAATAATTAGATATAATTAGTAATTATTAGATATAATTTGTAATAATTAGATATAATTAGTAATAATTTGATATAATTAGTAATAATTATATATAAATAGAAATAATAAGATATAATTAGATATAATTAGATATAATTAGATATAAATAGATATATTTAGATATAATTAGATATAATTTGATATAATAATATATAATAATATATAATTTGATATAATTTGATATAAATCGATATAATTATTAATAAATAGGTATAATTAGTAATAAATAATAATAATAAAATTATATTATCAATATTTATGAAAAAAACAATATTAATATTATTAAAATAATAAAATATTTATAAAATATTAAAATTATCAATATTCGCAACAGACTTTTCTCTATTCTTAACATATTAAAATCTCAAAGGGTCACCAATTTTCAGATCATGTGCTATAAAAAGTTTGTGTCAGGCATGTCCAATGTAAACTCTATAATTGTCCTTGCATGGTTGAACACCTTGCAAGTAGTGTTGCAACAGGACAACCCAAGTCATGTCCTTCTCATCTATAAGAATTATATCACATGACCCTTTACATAGTACATTCTTCATTGAAAATTTAATGGAAAGATACTGATATTCTCTCAAAATTTTAATGAAGAATGATCTATATAAAGGGAGCGAGAGGATTCTTAGAGACGAGAATGACATTAATTTTGTTGTCCTGTCGCAACACTACTTGTGAGGTGATCAACCATGCAAGTAAAATTATAGAGTTCACATTGGACATGGCTGACACAAACTTTTTATTGGGCATGACATGACAATTGACGACCCTTTGAGATTTGAACAAGTTAAGAATAGAGAAAAGTCGGTTGCAAATATTGATAATTTTAATATTGTATAATTTTTTTTTATTTTAATAATATTAATATTGTTTTTTCATAAATATTGATAATATAATTTTTTTATTGGTAGTAATTACTATATGAAAACTACTTGGATAATGAAGGAAAAATTTATAATCATCTCTACAATGATGATTACCAAATTTCATTTCATTATTCAAGAAATTTTCATTTTCCTATGTACTACTAAGTATTTCTAAATTAGTAATAAATTTTAATAATTAGTAATAATTATTAATAAAATTTAATAATTAGTAATAAATTTTAATAACTAGTAATAATTAGTAATAATTAGTAATAATTTGTAATAATTTGTCAAATATAGTAATAATTGTTAATAATTTGTAATAATTAAGAATAATTAGGAATAATTATGATTAATTAGGAATAATTAGGAATAATTATGAATAATTAAGGATAATTGGGAATAATTAGAAATAATTTGGAATAATAAGGAATAATTAAGAATAATTAGCAGTAATTAGATATAATTAGAAATAATTAGTGTGAGAAAGATGCAATTAAATGAGCTGTCAGACAAAAGAGTATCTGTCAATCCACTGGAAATTGTGTCTCCTTAATTAATGGTATTTATTAAGTAGTTTTAATTATTTATCTTCTTTTTTAGATAGTTTTTTTATAATTTCAAATTATTCAAAAATCGTGATGATTTGATATTTTAAGTAGAAAAATATGGAACAAGGAAGTCAACGTCAGTCCGTATTAGATGATCGCGCTTGGATAAATTAGCGCATAAATACAAATGGTTATGGTTTATATAATGTATATATTGAGGGTGTTGAAGATTTCATAGAATTTGCATCATCAAAACCATAATATGTATTAGAAGTCACAATTAAGTGTCCTTGTAAAAAATCTGCTCTAAGAACGTTTGAAAAATTTGACATGGTTGTGGGGACATCTCTTACGGTTTGGTTTTCAACTAGATTATGTTTTTTGGTATCAAAAAGGTGAACGTAGTTCCAGAGAAGATACTAATAACTTTATTCCAGATCCATCGTTGTTTAAAAATTTATTACATGATGTTGCAGGTCCATTTGTGTAACAAAATGAAACTCAAGATGATATTGATTTAACTCCTGAGTTGGCACCATCAGAATATTATGAGTTATTGAGGTCTGCTGAAGATGCATCATATCCATGATTCAAGATAAGAAAATTATAATCAGTTGAAAATTTTATATCTATTATATCAGATAATGCAATGTCAAACAACTGTTTTGATCAGATATTTTCTATGGTTAAAACACTCTTACCTGAAGTGAATGTGTTTCCTGAAAATTACTATGAGAGGAAGTGGTTGATTCTTAATCTGGGCCTTAGTTATCAAGAGATTCATGCATGTCCAAATGGTTGCATCTTATATTCTGGAAAAAATGAGTCATTGGACTGTTGTCCCACATTTGGAAAATCATGGTATAAAGAGTCTCAACTAGGGAAGTCTAGATTGATTCCAGTAAAACAGTTGAGATATTTCCCCCTTACACCAAGGTTTCAGCATTTATTTATGTCTCAGAACACATCAGCAATGATGTAATGGCACAAAACCACGATTTCAACTGATAAAATCTTGAATCATCCATCTGATGGTGATTCATGGAATCATTTTGACCGTCTGCATCCGTCTTTTGGTATAAAAGCCTGAAACATGCGATTGGGTCTTTCTACTGATGGTTTCTATCTGTTTAGTTTTTATGGTAGTCAGTATTCATCTTGGCATGTCTTTATGTCTTCGTACAATTTTCCTCCATGGATGTTGATGAAGGAGCCTTATATCATTTTGACTCTGTTAATCCCAGGACATCCAAAAAAGATTATTGATGTTTATTTGAAACTGTTGATTGATGAGTTAAATGCATAGTGGAGTGATGGTGTTAATATATATGATATTGCTGCAAAACAAAATTTCATATTAAAAGTTTTATTGATGTGAATGATTATTGACTTTCTGATATATGGTGTCACGAACTGTCCTCGGGGCCCATGTCGTGACTACCCCAAGCCCGCCTTCCATAGGCCAGGGGCTGGCGACTAGCTCCAAGGCATAAATCTCGATAAAAAGGAGAAGGCATTGCCTTGTAAAGTAAACAAACACACAGAGTAAGCAAGAAAAAGTAAACACTAAGTAAAACTGGGTACAATAGTAAGTGTGGAAAAGTATTTGGGCCAGAATACAATCCCAAACTGAAAGTAAAGTACAACTGAAAAATGGAGTACAACAACTGAAAAGTAAAGCTGCAACGTCGAGCTGTCCACTGGTACTCCCACCTGAAGGGTGGGTACACATAGCCACCTCAGCTCCTCGGGTCCAGCCGTCTGCTCCGTGTACGTCCCGCCCAGTGGTCCACCTCTGGGTACCGACTTGCTCCATAAACCACCACCACGATCAGTGTTGTCCGTCGTCTGCATCCAACAAAACGAAGTTCGGGCATATCCCGTGAAGGGATGATTATACGTTACTCAGTAGAGAAACCAAGACCCCCTAAGGTCCCCCAGAATCCACAAAGGATAATCCACAATGGAAAGATACAAACACAAACTAACATCTGACTCTACTTAGGTAAATGACCATACATATACCTAAGTCATCAACTCTCGTTCGGCTCCAACATCCGAGCCTATGTACAACCCAGTACAGAAAGGAAAACACAACCCAATCCACATAGGAAACCATAACGTAATCCACACAGGATATCAAGTAAATCTTATCGAAGATAAGGATTGAAAGTCAAGACTCAGCTCACATAGGTATACTTCTTCGTAAGACGATAAAGATGATCAGATGTTGCCACTGATTCATCTAAGCCATCGGACCCACACAGTGTCGATAAATACTAACCCCCGCAATGACCCACAAAGGATCGAAAGGTACTAACCCCCGCAATGACCCACAAAGGATCGATAGATAACTAACCCCCGCAATGAACCACACAGGATCTGACCCACACAGGATCTGTATGCGTTGGACCACACAGGACCATTGAGCACTGACCCACATAGGATCTGACCCACAGAGGATCGGAAGCATTGATCCACTGAGGATCGCTGAGTTCTCTAGTCATCGCTGTCGAACCCACGGAGGATTTCTGTACTATCATCATTGTCGTCACATTCGCAACCAGCTCTTGGGTTTTCGTACACAGCAAGCTCATTCGGGAGGGTCCGCTCCACGAGCCGAGGGGCTGATACATCAATTGACATGAAGTCCGAAGTTTATGTATCCAAAAGTTCTATATCGTGAACAGGAACTCAACGTCAAAGATGGAACATCAATCAGACGTCTGGTTTGTGTGTTATTGGATTTTTCGTCACAGGGGCACGGTTGGTTTTTAAGTCAAAACCAACCCGACCATACTCCAACTACATCCAAACCTCGAGTGGAGTAAGCCAAAAGCTCTATCTCACTAAGATAAATCCATCAAAGTCGACGGCACGTCAATCGGACATCCGGAGCTCAAGTTATAAGTGTTTCCGCTCCGAGGGCCCGGTTGGTTTCGTGTACCAACCAACCCGGCTAAACCCAAAGTTCTCCGAAACATTGAGTGTAATATTCCTAAATGATCGTCTCGATCCATAGATCGCATCGCAGCTGATGGTGCATCAAACGGAGGTCCACAACCCATGTTGTGGGAAAAAGACCGAAAGAGGTCCGGAATAGGGGGTTTGGGCCCTGTCTGACCCGACCCGATACCCCCTAGGTCGGCCCGAACCGGGTCGACCCGACCGAGGTCTGTGTTCGGCCTACTTGGGCTCGGCCGGGGCGCGGCCCAGCCCATCCTGGGTGCCGCCCGGCCTGGCGGGCTCGGCCTGGCCAGCGTGACCAGGCAGGTCGGCCGTAACGGTCGAGCGGTAAAAGTGGGGGGCACTACCCCCTGTTTGGAAAACCACGGCCCCCATGTGGGGGCCGATCCTCCTTCCAGCCAGGGGTTAAGAACCCCCAGTTTTCCCCCTGAATAGCTGGCCTACTCCGGCCGGCCGGTTGCTGCCACCACGGGACCAGTTTTGTTCTGTCCCCCTACTCCGACGCCGGCGGCCGAAAGTCGGTCGCTGCTCCCTGCTCCGCCATGGCCAAAGGCCACGACCTTGGTCCTACAGGCGCGGCGCGACAGCGCGGCGCACCTTTGTAGGGGTTCCCTCTCTTTCCCACATTGTGCGACAGCACAACGCCATATCCGTTCTAAACCACAACAAAGAAAACAACAAAAATAAGGGAAGAGGTTCAGTCGTGTTTGTGCAGTCCGGCCCCCTCCCGTTAATCGATTGCAAGCGGCTAACAGATTAACGAAAAATTTCCAAAAAAAATTCACGAACATATAATCAAACCCCTACCTTGATCGTTGTTGAACAAAGGCTCATCTCAGAATTGAACGTCCAGGAAGAAGGCGACGCAGAATTGAACGTTGCGGAAGAAGGTTTCATTCACTTTGATGGAGATCATCCAAGGAGGTACGGTGTCTCCCTTCCTTTGACGCGGGAAGAAGGAATGAAGGAATGCGTGTCGGTGTTCTTCGCGTTCTTCAAGGAAGAAGATGAATATTCTTCAAGAGTTGGAAATATCCCTTCTCAAAACACCACAAAACGATTCCAGCCAAAATAAAATAAGACTCTACTTATTTTATTAAATCTTGGAATGTATTTCAAAAATACAAAAATTCAAAAAGATGCCACATAATTAATTAAACTTTTGTTGTCATATTAAAAGGCGGGTAATGGGAGTTAGGGAATATGAAGGGGTAGGTTTCGTGTGGGCCCCACCCCACAAATATCCTAACTAGGATAGTTCCTCAACATCCACACAATGGATATAACCACTTAGTAAAAAAAATTGTAGCTCAATTTTATTTTACCTTCCACAGTTTTTCATTACTCCTCCAAAGAAAAATCAACCCTAGTAAAGGTCTTCTTAAACTATTAATGGCGTTGTGGTTCCATCGATGTCCTCAGATTTAGATTCTGAGCACCGGTTCAAAAGTTAGAAAATCCCACTCGTTTGTTCACTGAACGTACCCAAGATAAACTTCGGTAATTGATTTCGGGCACACCTGGCCTCAGAATCAGGTGTCGTCAGAAACTGAGTTCCTGTAAAATCCCAATGAAAACTAATAAAAAATGTTCCCATGAATTTTACGGGTATTTAAATTACTCCCACCTCTGGGTTTTACGTCTCCGTAAAGATACATCAAAAACTAGGGAAACAAAAGTTGGTACTGAGCACGCATCTGAGCCACCCGCTCCCAAGTTCTCTCCTGGAGGTTCCCGTGCTGCCATATGATGCGCACTAAAGGAATCAACCATCCATGTAGGACCCTCACCTTTCGATCCTCGATCTCCACTGGGACCTCCACAAAAGTCGCCCCATCATCAATGTCTAGCTTCCCATAGTCAATGATATGTGTCGGGTCGTGCACGTATCCCCTAAGCTGAGATAGGTGGAAGAAGTTGTCCACCCGGTGCAATTGAGGTGGTAGAGCCAGGTGGTAGGCCACCTCGCCAATCCTGTTGAGGACCTGGAATGGTCTGATAAGCATGGAGATAACTTGCCACATCGGAAAAATCTCTGTATTCCACGTCGATGTGAGACCCATAAGAAAACGTGGTCGCCATACTCTAACTCTAGTGGCCTCCTCCTCCTCTCAGCATAAGACTTTTTCCGGCTCTAAGCAGTCCTCATCCGCTCATGGATGACCTGGACCTTCTCCGTCATGGCATGGGCCATCTCTAGTCCCACAAGTGCTGACTCCCCATGGTCTGTCCAGCACAGAGGTGATCTGCAAGGTCTGTCGTACAATGCCTCGCATGGTGCCATCCCGATGGTGGAGTGGTAGCTGTTGTTGTACGCGAACTCCACCAAGGGTAAGTGGTCCTCCCAGCAGTGACCAAAGTCGAGGACAAATGAACGGAACATGTCCTCAAGAGTTTGAATGGTCATCTCCATCTGACAATCTTTCCGAGGGTTGAAGGCGGTTCTCATACGTAGCTACGTCTCGAACCCACCCTGCAACCACTTCCAAAGCCAGGAAGTAAAGAGAGCATCTCGATCGGAGACAATAGATGATGGTACACCATGAAGCCGTAAAATCTCCTAAACGTAGAGGCGTCCCAAGCTCTCCACAGAGCCCTGCTCTCTAATGGGTAAGAAGTGGGCCGACTTTGTGAGTCGGTCGACAATCACCCAAATGGAGTCGTGACCTCTGGAAGTACGTGGAAGTAAATTCACGAAGTCCATAGTTATCCCATCCCACTTCCACTCCGGGACCTCCAAGGGTTGTACCAATCCTGCTGGTACCTGGTGCTCTACCTTCACCTGCTGGCTGGTGAGGCATCGAGAAACAAACACAGCCACGTGAATAGATTGTAAAGCGCTCGCCCACCAGATAGTGTCACCACATCTTCAGAGCGAAGACCACTACTGCTAACTCCCGGTCATGGGTAGCGTAGTTCTTCTTATGATGCATCAACTGACGTTATCCAAAGGCGATCACTGGCCGCTTTTTCATCTGGACACATCTGAGTCCGGTCCCTGATACATCGTAGTAGAATACGTACCCCACTCCCTCCTTCGGTAGCCTCAAGATAGGTGCGCTGGTCAATCTCTGTCTCAACTCCTGGAAGCTCTGCTGACATCTTTCTAACCACACGAAGGGTTTCCCCTTCATCCTTAATGTTCAGAAATGTTTCATTGAATTCTCTTTTGCCGAAAAGAGAAATCATGTCTCATCCCCTGGATGAACCATGTTCCTTGCCTAATACAGTCAATCCCATCATTATATGTTAATTCATTCCATGGATGACGTCGTAAGGCCTCGACGCTGCTACCAAGAGATCCAACCATTACACTCGCCTCCAATGGTTGATTCACACTTTCGACATCATTGTGTGGTCACTGGGTCTCCTCTAGTAGGAATCTCATATGTGAGGGTCAATTCAACAGCTTTTAACCGGAACCTCTTAGAATTAACATACAAAATACAAGAAAGCAAACGTCACTATTGTAGGTGACTTTTATTATTACAACTCAAAGTACAAGGATACAAGGCAATACAAACAACGAAGCTAGAGGCATTATGGGAAAAGGCCTCCATGCCTGGAGGTAGTTGCACACTTGTCCACCCGCTTCAAGAGATCCATGATCATAAGCTTCAGCTGCCTGAAGTTGTGCTCTCCACTGTGGTCAGGGTGGACCTCCTGGTGGTGGTGGTGGGAGAGCCTCAAAACATCATCCACCACCTGCTGCTCGACTGGCTCCTCGGCCACGTCCACCTGCTCCCTGCGGACTGCCACGTTCGAACCTCTACCTCAGCCTGGGTGGTTCCTCAACCGTCTGTTGCTCCTCTTCATGGCAGGTCGGGTAGTCACAAGCAAAGTGGCCCTACCTGCCGCTTGCATATTACTGTCTTCCACTCGTAAGACTAGCTCTACTGCGTGTGCCCCACACCTCTGAGCCAGTATCTTGTGGTCGTCCGCCCGATGGCCTGTTCTGCTTGGACCTCTATGACATCTGTCTACTACCGACTGCAGAAGACTCTGCTACGTGCCACCCTGTGGTAGGTCTCACTGCTGGTGTAGGCTCATCATGAAATCTCTCAATGAGAAGGGATTTCTTCAGTACTTCTACCTACATCGGAATGCTGAGGGAGATCAGCGATGCCCTAATATCATGCTTCAGTCCATACTCGAAGGTCTAGTCCCGGAAGAATGGGTCTCATACCATGTCCGTCGAATAGCGCGAGAGGTCGGTAAATCTCGTCGAGTACTGGGTGAATGTCATGCTACCCAGCCGCAGCTGTAGTAGCTCCTGTATGTGCACTGCATGGAGGGTGGCTGGAACAAACTCTGAGTGGAAGAGCCTCTCCAAGTCTTTCCAGAGGATAGATGCCTCGTCGTGCACCTGGAGCATCAAGCTCCACCATCTTCCTGCTGCCGCATGTAGGAGGCTCGCATCAAGGATCACCATGAGGTCAGCTAGTGTCCCCACTAACATGAAATCTCGTACAACTGCCTCCAGCCAATCCTCGGTTGCCTGAGGGTCTGTCTCCCCGTGGAACCTGGGTTGTCGCTGACACAGAAACTCATGCAGTGCACCAAGGTGACATGCACTATCAGTGGCTGGGGCTGGTAGAACCGGTGGCTCAGTAGGTAGTAGAAACACTGGTGCCTCCACTGAAAAAGGTCCCTACACTGAGGCATCGTCGCTTGGTGGGCTGTTGGCTCGCACAAAACTCGGTACCCTAGTTGGCTGCCATCGTGGGGCCATCCTAAAAAGAGACAGGTGTTCCACGATCAAACAGTATACCTGGTGAGCTGACAAAATGTAATTACAAAGAAAACTTTTGAAACACACATGCAATCAATGTTTTCGTGACTTTAGTAGGAAATCAGAAGTCATGGTCCTAGTGTACGGATATGTCGGCCACCGCACCAACACTGGACTCCTTGGACTGATAACCATACTAAATACCCATAACACTCATGCTTCACATAGATGAAAGATCAGAGTCCTGAGTTCTGTGGTTGAACCGAACTCCTCTGATACCAATTTTTCACGACCCGTCCTCGGGGCCTGTGTCGTGACTACCCCAAACCCGCCTTCCATAGGCCAGGGGGTGGCAAATAGCACCAAGGCGTAAATACCTATAAAAAGGGGAAGTCATTGACTTGTAATGTAAACAAACACAAAGAGTAATCATGTAGATGTAATCACTATTTAAAACTGGGTACAATAGTAAGTGTGGAAAAGTAAGTGAGCCAGAATACAAACCCTAACTGAATGTAATGTACAATTGAAAAAGGGAGTACATCAACTAAAAAGTAAACCCGCAAAGTCGAGTCGTCCCCTGGTACTCCCACCTGATGTGTGGGTACGGATAGCCACCTCAACTCCTCGGGTCCAGTCGTCCTCTTCGTGTACATCCCGTCCAGTGGTCCACCTCCAGGTACAGACTTGCTCCACAATCCTCCACCACGATCAGTGATGTCCGTCGTCTTCATCCAACACAATGAAGTTCATGCATGGCCTGTGCAGGGGTGAGTATACGATACTAGGTAGGGACCCTGAGACCCCCGAAGGTCTCCCAGAATCCACAAAGGACAATCCATAAAGGAAATATACAAACACAATGTAACATCAGACTCTACTTAGGTATATGACCATACACATACCTAAGTCATCAATTCTGGTTTGGCTCCAACATCCGAGCCCAAGTACAACCCAGTCCACACAGGAAAGCACAACCCAATCCACACAGGAAAGCATAACGTAATCCACACAGGATATCAAGTCAATTTTCTCAAAGATAAGGATTGAATGTTAAGACTCAGCTCACACAGGTATACTTCTTCGTAAGATGATAGAGATGATCAGATGTAGCCACTGATTCATCTAAGCCATCAGACCCACACATGTTCGATAGGTATTAACCCCCGCATGTCCCACAAAGGATCGATTGGTACTAACCCCCTCAATGACCCACAAAGATAGATAGATAGGTAACCCCCGCAATGACCCACACAGGATCTGACCCACACGAGATCTATATGCACTGGCCCACACAGGACCACTGAGCGTTGAACCACACGGGATCTGACCCACACACGATCAGTAGCACTGATCCACTGAGGATCGCTGAGTGCTGTAGTCGTTGCTGTCGAACCCACGGAGGATTCTCGTACTGTCTTCATCGTCGTCGTAGTCACAACCAGTTCAAGGGTTCTCGCACACAGCAAGCATGTTCGAGAGGGTCCACTCCACGAGTTGAGGTTCGAATACATCAAAAGAAAATAATTACGGAGTTGATGTGTCAAAAAATTCTGTATCGTCAATAGGAACTCAAAGTCACAGATGGTGCGTCAATCGGACGTCTGGTCTGTGAGTTATTGGCCTTTTCGTCCCTGGGTCCCGGTTGGTTTTTAAGTCAAAACCAAACTAACCATACTCCAACTGCATCCAAACCTTGAGCAGAGTTAGACAAAAGGTCCTTTTCACTATGAGGAATCCATAAAATTCAACGGCATGTCAATCGGACTTCCGGAGCTCAAGTTCTAAGTGTTTCCACTACGAGGGCACTGTTGGTTTCATGTACGAAACAACCCATCCAAACCCAAAATTCTCCGAAACATTGAGTGTAATATACTGAAATGAGCGTCTCGATCCAAGGATCGCATCACAGCTGACAGTGTGTCAAACAGAGGTCTGCATCCCATGTTATGATCAAAAGACCGAAAGAGGTCCGGAATAGGGGGTTCGGGCCTGGTCCGACCCGGCCCGATACCCCTGGGTCAGCCCAAACCGGGTCGACCCGACCCAGGTCCGTGTCCGGCCCACTTGGGCACTGCCCGGCTTGGCTGCCGCAGCCCGCCCCAGCCTGGGCGCTGCCCGCCCCGGCCAGGGCGCGGCCCGATCTGGCGGGCTCGGCCTGGGCAGCGTAGCCAGGCGGCTCTGCTGTAACGACCGAGCGGTAGAGGGGGGGGGGGCACTGCCCCCCTGTTTGGAAAACCGCTGGCCCCATGTGGCGACCGCTCCTCCTTCCAGCCAAGGGTTACGAACCCCCGATTTTCCCCCTGTACGGCCAGCCTGCTCTGGCCGGCCGGTTGTTACTGCCACGGGATCAGTGATGTCCCGCCCCCCTACTCCGACACCGGCGGCCAGAAGTAGGCCACCGCTCCCTGCTCTGCCGTGGCCAAAGGTCATGGCCTTGGTCCGACCGCCGCGGCATGACAGCGCCATGCCCATCCACCACGGCCCCGCTCCGGCCGCGGCCTCTTTGAGGTTCTCCGGCGTGGCGCGACGGCAGTGCGCCTCTTCATTGTGGTTCCCTCACTTTCCCTCACGGTGCAACAGCACCGCGCCATCTCTGTTCCAAAGAAAAACAAGGACAACAACAGAAATAAGGGAGGAGGGTCGGCCGTGTTTGTGCGGTCTGGCCCCCTCCCGTTAATCGATAGAAAGTGGCTAAAAGATTAACGAAGAACGTCCAAAAAAACGTGAACATATAATCAAACCCCTACATCGAGCGTTGTTGAACAAAGGCTTGTCGCGGAATTGACCGTCGCGAAATAAGGCATCGCAGAATTGAACGTCGTGGAAGAAGGTTCCATTCACGTTGACGGAGGTCGTCCGAGGAGGAACAATGTCTCCCTTCCTTTGATGCGGTAAGAAGGAACGAAGGAATGAACGTCGGTGTTCTTCGCATTCGTCAAGGAAGAAGATGATGATTCTTCACGAGTTGGAAATCTCCCTTCTCAAAACTCCACACAACTAGTCCAGCCATAATAACATAAGACTCTAATTATTTTATTAAAGAATCGCATGTATTTCAAAAATACAAAAATTCAAAAAGAATCCACATAATTAATTAAACTTATGTTGTCATATTAAACGGAGGGTTATGGGAGTTAGGGAATATGAAGGTGTGGGGTTCGTGTGGACCCCACCCCACAAATATCCTAACTAAGTTATTTCCTCAACATCCACACAATGGATATAACCACTTAGTAAAAAGAAATAAAATTGTAGCTCAGTTTTATTTTACCTTCCACAATTATTAATTACTCCTCCCAAGGAAACACAACCCCAGTAAAGGTCTTCTTAAGCAATTAACAGTGCTACAGTTCCATCAGTGTCCTCAGATTTCGATTCCAAGCACCGGTTCAAAATTTAGAAAAACCCGCTAATTCGTTCACTGAAAGTACCCGAGCTAAACTTCGGTAAATAATTCTGGGCACACCGGGCCTCGGAATCACGTGCCTTCAGAAACTATGTTCTTGTGAAATCCCAATGAAAATTAAGAAAAAAATTACCCTTGAATTTTACGGGTCTTTACATATGGCATGTTATCTTGTTGGAGTACACATCGTCTGAAATCTTGTCCATATTGTATGATAGAAAACAAAGACTTTATGCTCATCAATGGAAAAAATATTTCTATTTTGATTGTCACTGTAGATTTCTTCCAACCGATCATCCCTTTCGGAGGAACGAATCTCATTTCAAAAAAGGATCAATTGAATGGGATGAACCGTGAAATATAATCTCATGTACATAGTTAAAATTAGTTGTATTTTCAATAACCTCCATCACATTTGGACCAATAGTAAACCAATAAAAAATTCATGGCTCTGGGAAAGAATATAATTGGATAAACTGAAATTTTTTGGGATCTTCTATATTTTTCTGATTTTTTGGTCCGTAACATATTGGATTTTATGTATATTGAGAAGAACAATTTTGATAATTTATTTCATACCATTTTGGATACTCCAAGTAAGACCAAAGATACTATAAACGCACGATTAGATCTTGCCCATATTTGCAGGTGACCAGAACATGAACTATTTGAAAATGTCAGATCACAGAGGTTAATAAACCCAAAGGCAACTTATACACTATCCAAAGAGAGTCACTTATTATATTGTAAGTGGATTGCAGATTTGAGACATCTAGATGGCTATGCTTTCAATTTAGGCATATGTGTTAAGAATGGTTATATTACTGGATTAAAAAGTCATGAATGTCATCATATAATGGAATGAATTGTGCTGATTGGATTCATAGCTTTGTTGAATTCTATGATTTGGGATTCGATAATAGATATATCATATATTTTTCTGAGACATTTGTTCTGCTACAATAGACTACGATGCGCTAACAAAACTGGAAGAAGATGTTCCTATAATTATATGTAAACTATAAACAATCTTTCAACTGACTTTCTTTGACTCAATGGAACATCTAATATTTCATTTTCCACATGAATCTAAATATGGAGGTCCAGTAATGTTTCGATGGAAGTACCCATCAGAGAGATGCATGAAGAAATTGATGAAAAAAGTACGTAACAAAGCATCGGTTGAAGGCTCAATTGTTCAAGATTATTTTCCAGAGGAAATTTCTTTTTTCATCTCTCATTATTTTGAATCTCAATATCCATCAATAAAAAATTGCATAGAAATAAGTGAGGAGAATGTTAATGACGAAATGGAAAATCAATTAAATGTTTTTAATCATCCAAATATTGGTTTCGGTGGAGTTCATGAACAATGGATTTCAGATGATGAACATCACAGAGCTCATACATACGTTCTCCTCAATTGTGAAGAAATGACATCATTTGTCCTATGTGTTCTTCTATCAATTATTTTTTAATTTATGTTACAATATTTAAAATTATTTTATTTGTAGGTTATATGATAATCATATCAAGAAACAACTTCCTAAAATTATAGCAGCTGCTCATGAAGAACGCAGACAAAAAAAAATTCTCACTGGTTTCAAAAACTGGTAAAATAAATTATTGATGGTTTAATATAAATTCTATTTATAATTTATTATATTGATAATTTTTTTCAAAATTTTTAAGTGTCTCAATATGCTGATGAAATTGCTAAGATACTGTGTATATTGAGTAACCCACCATCCAAAATGGTTAAATATTATAATTCATATGTGGCGAATGGTTTTTTATTTCATACACATGCAAACGGGGAATCAAAAAATTAATGAATAGTGGAGTTTTCTTGAGAGGATCACATCACAGAGACACTGATGTTGACTTTTATGGAATTTTGGATGAAATTATTGAGCAATGTTATCTAGGACATAAGTACATAACAATGTTTAAATATTGGTGGTTGGATACTGAGAGTGGCTTGCTTGTTCATCCGACTCATGGAATCGTCGAAATTAAATATAAAAGTCTTCTTGTAGTAAATGAACCATTTTTACTGCCTCAATAGGCTCATCAAATTAATTTTAAAGTACTGTGATACTTCAAGAGACTCGAGCGATTGGTGGAGCATAATAAAAATGAAATTTCGGGAAAATCAGTTTACTCAAACTGAATGTGGTTCCACCTAAGTAGAAGGAATTGAATTTTTTTCAAGAGACTGCACAAAATCCATATGATTCACAAAGAGACATGAATATCAATGATGACACCCAAAAATTAAGGATCGATGGTGATGAAAATGTTAATGATGTTACAAATGCATTTGAAATGACAAGAGATGCTAAAACTGAAACTCATTTGGATATTGAAGATGCTGAGGTGGAAAATGAAGATATTGACATTAACAGCTCTGGAGAAGATGATTACGATGAACATTGACACAGTTAAATGATGGTTATAATCAAAACTAATATATATCTATTTATAATAGTTATTTTCAACTATCTTATAACAAAAATCTTTTTGTGTTTCAGATGGACCCTGAGCTATATCTCAAGTTGCAGGAGGCTGACATACCATTGGATGAAGGGGATTTTGGATCATCTGACCCTCAGCCTACAAGCATTTTAGGGGGTACGTGGAGGGGGGGGCCAGTCTTTCATAATTGATGATTCCTGACCCTATCCCAGAGTGACGTCCACATATTGGTTTCGATGCACACACACGGAGGTATAGTAACCTGTATATTTTAGTAAAATTTTATTAATTTATTTATATATATACTAATTGTTTTATTATTTATTCCTTTTTCACAGTTTTGAGCATGTAGCTACTGTACATGGGAGCACTATCTTGTGCAATTATTTTTCTCAGCCATGGATCACATGGGAATAGATCCTCGTTGATGTGTGATGCGACATGTTCCATCATTATCTGGTACGTAAATAACTATTATTTATTTTGAAAATTATTTTATTAACATCACCATATTATAAATTATTTGTAGGTTTTATGGTATCCTATTGTTGATATCATGCGCGACGCTATCCATGGGGCATGAAATGTTTTTACGTGATACTGTTTCCGTCAGTTTTTTCACAATTTGAGAATGACAGCCATTATGAATGCAAGAGTGACAGAATATGATGATTAGTGTAGAGCCCACTGACCAGAATGCATTTCATCGCACATTTCGGATGGATTATGTTTACACTAGTTTTGTGGTGGATTTCAGTGGAGATATTTAGTGGGACGATAGAACCGGGGGAGACAGGAGGTGACGTGTCGAGTTGGTAGCCGTACATTCAGTTCGAATATAGTGAATTTGGTAAGTATATTTTATAATATTTTATATAAATTTTAAAATAAAAAGTTTATTTTATATTTATGGAGGTGTTCGAGCATCCCAATATTACGGATTACGACATTTATCTGAGGATGTATAGTGATCCATCCACTAGAGAGATTAGAGGTGATCGCCAGCATCAGATTGTGGTTATTATTATTTTTTTAGTTTGACAATTAACTTCATATAATATTTTCACAGTTTTAATTTTAAATTGTAATTGATGATTTCATATAAGGCTACGACCTCTCAGACAAAGGATGAGGGTAAGGACGAGATGACTGATCAGACTAGTGCTCGCCATTTTGATGAGGTGGCAAGGATGCAGGTGACTCAGTATGGCTTTGAGAAGGGCAGAGTAGTTGGTATCAGCTCTCATTTGACTCCTAGAACTTATTATGGTACTGTTGCGATGTCGGCATCCAGGTCAAGAGGAGCTCATGGGGAGGCATAGTCAACTGGCTCACAGTATCAGGAGCAGTTGCGAGCTCAGGCTGAGCTTATAGAGTCTTTGCAGAACCAGCCAGAAGAGATGTGTTGGCGGCCGTAATAGTAGGAGCAACATCACGAGGAGTAGATGCATCGATGGTAGTAGTAGCAGCATCAGAAGTATGAGGATGAGATGTATCGATGGCAGCAGCAGCATCACGAGCAGTTGGAGTACATATGCCTTCTGACTCGTAGTTTAGGGATGAAGTTTTTTCCACCTTCTCCTTCTGCTCCTGCACCTCCTCCAGAAGATGACCCCAGTGATTTTTTTATGTTAAAAACATTTGAATTTAACATTGTAATATGAATTATTTACATTTTTTGTCTTTTATATCAGTGAAAATATAACATAGTTTAATTTTTAATATTTTTTTATATTTTTTTGTGAATATTGAGAATTTTAATATTTTTTGTTTTTTATTTATTTTAATCATATTAATATTATTTTATTAAATATATTTTTTCAGTATTATATTTTTTAATGTTTTTTTATTTACTAATAATAATAATAATAATATTTTTTTATTTTTTTTATTTTTCATTGTGAATATTGAGAGTTTTAATATTTTTTATTTTTTTAATAATAGTAATATTATTCATTCATTAATCATAATTTTTTTAAATTTATTTATTTTTAATTAATTTATTATTTGTGATGCGACCCCGTCACAAATAGTCTAAATAAATATTTTTTAAAAACATATTTGCGATGAAACTACATACCCGTCACAAATACTTTGTTGTGACGGGACCATTGCAGAACGTTATATATATATATATATATATATATATATATTTTCGACGAGACGGTGAGCCCGTATCAAAAACTATATTCGACGGGCCCGTCAGCAAAAAGGTTATGTATATATAATTCATATAATTGGAGACATATTTATGACGGTGATGTTTCCCATCACAAATACCATTATTTGTGATTGGCCTGTCGCAAATAATGGTATTTGCGACAGCGTTTTCTGCAACGGGCTATTTGAGACGGGGCCCCATCCCTAAAGCTTATTTTCGATGGGATCCCATCACAAATACCAATAATTCCAGTAGTGGCTAAACAGCCCCAAAATATTTCTTCATTTATAAAACATATTCTCCATCATCGATGATGTTGTATTTATCTTCTAGTGTCCCACTGGGTTTCTTCATATATGGATGAAGATAAAGAAGGATGTGTACCATATGAAGGTTCAGTACTCATGGGACAGTGCCTCTGAGTTGAAAAACCTCACACTATGTTGTGTGTCCCTAGATTAAAAGTCCAGGTTGAGTGTGGGGGAGGTCACTGGGGAACTGGAAGAGCTCCTATTGACTAGTAGTGAACCTCGACCTCACAGAAGGTGTGTCAGTGATCTATATTCTGAACACGATTCTTCCATGGCACCTAAATGTAAGGACTCTGAGTTCGATAGAATAAAAAACTCATCTTATTGTCATGAATTGTTTTGTGCATAAGGTGAGTGGTGATCCCCATTCCAAAAAATCTACTTCAATAGCTCTTCATGGTACAAACTCCAAGCCATGTATAATCAATACTCTTCCTATTTTCAAGAACATGGTTATGTAGAAGATGATTTTCAATCCCTATTTCAAACAAGCTTCTTCTATGGCACCTTGAGGTAAGGACTCCGAGTCTGGAAGAATAAAAAATATTCATGTTGTTGAGAATGTGGTTATGCAGAAGATGATTGGGGATCCTTGCCCAAAATAAGATTCTTCCATGGATCCTCAATCTAAGGACAAATAGTCTAGTAGAGACCAAACTTTTCCCATTGTATAGATTGTGGTTGTGCCTAAAAAGATAATTTTATGTGGTATCAATAAAATGGATGTGGTATTCATGTGGTTAGGGATGTGAATATTTAGTAGCACTAAATTGGATGGTGGGTTGTATTTTGGTGCTTCAAAACTAAAGGATCGTTTCCCTAAGGAAGGGAGGGGAGGAAAATAATACTTCATTGATAATAGCATGATTGGTCAGAATCTACCTAGGAGAGGGTATCTATGTAGTATCTCTGAGATCCATGAAGAAGATGGGAGGAAAGATGAAAACTGAGCAGAAAATGTAATTGATGAGAAGGATGGGATTCATGATAATTTTAATGAAGGCATTAGACTTTTTCAAATCCTGTAATTCTAATGTGTATTCTTATTTTGTTAAAGGGGTCAACACTTTATTAAATAGTTGGTATAAAATACCTTTACTGATTGTTTTGTGTTAGAGATGAGAATGAAGGGGCAGTATGTTGTAGGCCAGTTTGGGCATGAAATAACCATCAAACATTTAGAGGCATAGAAAAAAGGGCTTTGTTAGTGTGAGAAATAACTATACATAAGGGAATCCATAAATAAAACAGAGAGAAAAAAGCTTCATCTTTAGAGGGAAATGGTATCTCCTTGACTTTTTTCCTTCAAATATATTATGATAATGAATCAAATGTGATTGTTTTCTCAGAGACCTACTGGTGAAGCAATTTTCTAGTATTTTTATTATCTCATTGTTTTGGTTGTCCCTTTTAATGAAAAATATGAGGGAAACATTTGAGAATAGAAAAGCTAATGAAAACATAATGAAACTGGAAAAAATCCATGAGGATGGTAGACCATTTCCATTCTGTATCAACTTTAGGTAATCAATATATAATTCTTTTATATGAATCTCATCATGAAATTTTATTAGGGTATGATGGAAGGGGATGAAAAATGGACTAAATAACAAATTATTGAGTTGGAAACAAAACTAGATGCTAAAGAATCATTGGATCTTGAAATTGAATGCTTGAACTTGAACAACCCCTCTCATGCATTCAATTTCAAGATCTAAAGCTTGTTTAATATCTATTTTGTCTCCAACACTATAATTTGTTTCATTTTTCCCTTTTTCATCCACTGTCATCAAACAGGGATAAAAAGACATTATGAGATTCATATAAGATAATTAGATAATTATTGCCTAAAAATGATACAGAAAGGAGCTGGACACTAGGCCTCGTGGATTTTTACTTGTTTCATTATATTTTCTATTGATTTTCTCTGCTCTAAAGTAACCCTTATATTTTTCATAAAAAAGGGACAAGAAAATCAATGAATTAACAAAAAACTAAAAAATGGCTTCACGAGTAGGCCTGTGAGCATACAAGCACATTTGGTTCATTAGCGGAAAACATTGGAAGAAAAAAAGGAGAGATACCATTTCCCTCTCTTGATGAAGTCGTTTTCTATGTTTTATTTTAGGATCCCCTTTTTTATAGTTCATTCTCATGCTGAAAAAGCCATTTCTTCTATGATTCTAAATGTTTGATGGTCATTTCATCCCACTGGACATGGGATCATGGGACACACAACACAGTGCTAGGTTTTCCACCTCAAAAGAATATAAATAAGATGAAACAGATGAAGGAAAAGATTATTTACCAGTAGCTATATATTTTGGAGCAGCATAGATATATTTTCCAGTAATACACATGGAGGAACCAACAAGAACACTGATCCACCCTTTTCCAGAACATAAGTAATACTCCATACCGATGGATTTTTTGACCATTTTTGAGAAGGTGGTAACTTTGTTAACGATGTGGGCAGAACCCACAAGAACACTAAAAGAAAGCATGATGGTATGGCCAGGTTTCATGGCTTTATACATAATAGAAACTAGACTACAACGGAGGGAGAGATAATGGGGTCAAATCATATTTCACGAATAATCCAAAATCGGGATCTGCTGAAATCTTTAAATCATTAAAAATATCCAATTTCTTCTTCTTTTTGGAATGAATATCCCAAATAAAATATTTAAAACATTAAATTTTTTAGTCATGTTATTTATTTAAATGGTTTTTAAAAAATCTGAAATATATATTATTTTAAAATATTATAATTATTCTAACATTCTCAACTTGTTTATAAAATTTAACTATTCCATTTGTTTTATTATATTTTAAATTACGTGAATAAAAAATTCAAATCATTTAAATATTTAATTAAATAAATTTCGTTAATTATTCTCTATATTAATGTAATTTAATTTTGATCATTCAAAGTTATTCATTTTAAAATAAATTGAATTAAAATGTAAAATAAATAATTTGAATATTGAAAATAAATAATTTAGTAATATTTAATAACAAGTAGTTGATTAAAAATTAATTATTTTAATGTTTTTATATTTTAAAATGCCTTTAATATTGTAACATAATGTTTAATAATTTTAAAATAAATAATTTGAGTATTTAAAATTTAAATGGGTTGGATATTTAGTTTTTTTAGAATAAATTAAAGTTGTTTTATTTTAAAAGTAAAATTTTAATGTTGTAGGTTTTTAATATACTCCTTTCATTATTTTTGAAAATATCCTACGCAAATGTTGTGTTTCTCTTGTTCCTCAATCACATTTCTTTCTTGTTTCATATATTTTAATCCTATTTTGGGAAATTAAATATATAGGAAAATATAAATTTTATTGTGTCTGTTTTTTTTCCAAAATATCATTGTCAAGTTATTTATTTTTTATAAGATTTTCAATATTAAATTAAATTAAGTTATTTATTTTTAGTTGACTCATATATTTAAAATATTTATAACCATTAAATCAAAAATATATTCTCACTCTATCATTGGAAAGAATCCCATTAAATCATTTCACAGTTACTAATGAGTCCATTCATTTAAGAATTTTGTTAGTTTCAATAATAAATTCTTAAAAAACAATTTTCTACAATTTAGTGAATTTAAATGTTTTTTCAAAATTATAATCATTTATAAATACTTTTAAAAAAATAAGCTTCTTTTATCAAATCTATCTTATAATATATCCAAATACTTATTTAACTACATTTAAAAACTATTTATAATTTTAAAATTTTAAAATAAATTTGTAAATATAAAATAGTAGTATAAGTTGCTACGTAAAGGTAGTTCCCTATCTGCATCAAGGTCAATCTAACAATTATGATGTCACGACCCATCCCTAGGGCCCGTGTCATGACTACCTCAATCTCACCTTTTATATGCTAGGGGTTGGCGACTCCCAGTGGAAAGACATATCCCAAAAATGGGAAGGCATTTCCTCAAAACCTGTACACACACAGACTAGATATACAACAAAAGTCACATAGTATAAATGATGAAAGTCAAAGTAAGTACTGAAAGAAAGGGGCAATTATATAAGTCCAACTGAATAGAAAGTACAGCGAAAAGAAAAAGAGCTCCTAAGGTCATCCACGAAGGATTTATACCTAAAGGGTAGGTACAACTCCTCTCTACGGCTCACCAACCCAACTGGTCACCTCTTTACACCATCTAGTCCAGGATCCCAAGCATCGGTAAAAGTTTCTCGTTGTCTGTAGAATATACAATAAGGTGCGGTCGATGCCCGTGCAGGGCTGAATATAACAATACTCAGTAATGAAACCAAGACCCCCAAAGGTCTCTCATAATTCCACAATACAAAAACCACAAATCATGATCTCAATCACAAAATCACAAAGTAAAGATAGCACACACCATGAATAACATAAGTACAGAAATATAGATGAATAATCATAAAACTAGATCATCTGATTCTGTCAAGAGGCTCTGATGGTGACACACACAGGATCGATAGATGCTAACCCACACAGGGTCGATGTGCGTTGACCCACACATGGTCGATAGGTGCTGACCCACATAGGTTCACTGAGTGCTAACCCACACCGGATAGATAGAATCTTACACACACAGGATCGCTGAGCACTGACCCAAACATGATCGACATGTACTGACCCATAAAATATCACCATGCATTCTTTACATCACAGCCAGCCATGGGATTCCCACACTTAGCACACTTGATTCCATGAGTATTCTCTCCTCAATACATTGGGCATACCTCAACAACCAAAAATTCCCACAAAAAGTAAAGTGATGAACCACCATTTCATAAGAGTTCCAACACAATAGATGGCAGGTCAAACAAACACTCAGTCTGTAAGTTATAGTCATTTTAGTGCTGAGAGCCCGGTTAGATTTAGGTTTGATCCAACCTAACCGTACTCCAACTTTATCCAAAAAATCAAGTGAAGTATCTTAAAAGGAACTCCTTTTCATAAGGATTCTATTTTCGTAGACTATTTGTCAAATGGGCGTCTAATTTAGAAGATATGCCCCTTTAAGTGAAACTTGGCCAAAAAGGGTCTGGGACTGGCCCGACCCGGTCAGACTGACCCGACCTGGTCCGCTGGGCCCGACCCAAACCACCTAGTCTTGGCCCAGTCCGAATGGGCCCCATTCAGCCAACTCGATCGTAGGCTCAGCCTGCTGGGTCACGAGCTTGGCCCAGCTCACCTGGCTAGGCGCGGTCTGCCTCCCCGAATAGATGAGGGTCTGTTCGGGCTCCCAAAATCTGCAGCACCAGTTGGTGAATCTCCACCTAACCAGGTCTCATGGATCGGTCAATAGAGGGACTTGCTGGTGCGAGTCCACCCTCAGCCGTGGCTCGTAGCCACCACCCTCCTCTACAGCATGTCGCCACCATCAACACTGCTGGAAACAGCTGGTCTCCCCTGTTAGCCGCGACACCTTCAGGCGCAGTCGTCCCCTTGTGGCCAACAAGAGCCGGCCGCCCCCTCCTCCGGTTGTCGGTGTCACCGCGCCGATGGAGCTTATGTGGGACACTGGTGGAGCTTAAGAGTTCTGAATCCATTCCCCTCTAAACCTAGTGGCCACATGTGAAGCCGCCTAAACCATGGGGCCCTCGGTTTCTCCTACCATTGTGTTGCTCTGTCACCCATAAAGAATGCAACTAATAAAAAATTGGCAGAGGGTCCGGGACTTGTTTGGTTTGGCCCGTGCCCTCCGCGTTAGCATTATAGAAAGGGAAGAGTATAAACATCCTCAAGATAAGATGAATTCATAAATCTCATAGAATAGAAATAAACCTTACCTTGAATACATTGGATTCTCTGAAGATGGAGTAGGATAATCTATTGTTCGATGGTGTGCGTCGATGTTCGTTGACGCTCGATGATTTTCGGTTCGAAAACATAATGGCATTATCGAATATCAATTTTTCATTGGAGGAAGACTTCGCTGGTGTTTTTTTATAGGTTCCTCTCATGGGTATCCAAAACTCATTCCAAATCATTGTTTATATAAGGGGAAATTGTACCTCCCTCTTTGTATTTCATTAATGTGATTCGTTAATGAACTACATTGAATGTTCCATTAAAACCTAAAAACATTGTGGATACATAACCAAAATTTTTGTCATTAAATAACTCCCATTCAAGCCTGGAGATACATTATAGTCCCACCACCATCTCTCAATGTATGAAAGAAAATAATACAACTCATTGAGTTATTTTATTATTTTTTGCAAAGTCCAAAAATTAAATTTTTCGTCTTACCCTTGCTTGTCGTAGTTAAACTTTACCTTAGCGAATACTGATGCCTCCAATTCAATGGTGCCATTTGATTTTTAATATGAGAACTGGTGCAAAAGATATAAATCACCGCTCACACGTTTACTAAATTCACCTTAAAATAAGTTCAAAACTATATTCATGGCTCTCTGGGCTACTGAATCTCATTCCGTTAATTTTTTTAGTTACGTAATAATTCCATTTAATTAAAAAAATTATATAGAATTTATGAATATTTACATTTTTCCCACATTAGGTATTCACGTCCTCGATTTCCACAACAAAAAACAAGAAAAAAATGGGGGTATTGAGTGCAAAAATGAGCCTCCCGCTCCCATGTGCTCTCCTGAAGGTTCTCGTGATGACACCGAGTTTTCCCCAAACGGATCAACCATCCACATAAGAAATGATCCTATCGATCCTTTATTTCCACTAAAAACTCCTTGAACGTCACCCCTTTGTCAATGTCCTGCTCGCCCCATTTGATAACATGCAATGGATCATGCACGTACCTCTTCAGCAGCAACATGTGAAAAACATCTTGCACCCAGTGCATATTTGGGGGAAAAGCTTTGTGATATTCCACCTCACCAACATTGATGAGAATCTATAATGGTTTGATGATCCATGGATAGAGCTTGTCACTATGACCAAATCTCCACAATCCTCGTCTGGGGGAGACCCGTATGGAGACATGGTCTCCCTCCTCGAACTCCAAGGGTCTATGTCTGTAGTCTGCATACGACTTTTTCTTGCTATGTGCCTTCATTATCTGCTCCTGGATGATATGCACCTTCTCCATTATATCCCGTACCAACTCTGGACTCATAAGTGATGACTCCCCTGTGTTTTTCCAGCATAGAGGTGATCTGCATGGTCTCCCATACAAAGCCTTAAACAGTTCCATGCTGATGGTAGAGTGATAAATTTTTTTGTATGCGAACTCCACCAATGGCAGGTGGTCCTCCCTACTACATAAAAAGTCAAGGACACAAGAACTATCCATGTACTCAAGTGTATGTATGGTCTTCTCCATTTGACCATCTGTATGAGGATGAAAGGCGGTACTCAAGCATAATTGTGCCCCAAATTCCTCCTATAATCACTTACACAACCAGGATATAAAATGAGCATCACGATCTGAGACGGTCGTTGATAGTACCACATGAAGCCATACAATCTCATGTAGATATAGGCATCCTAATCCCTCTATAGATCCCTTCTGTCAGATTGGTAGGAAATGAGATGACTGAGTGAGTCGATCAATGATCACCTAGATGGAATCATGGCCCCTGGAAATACATGGTAGTCATTTCAAAAATTCCATGGAGATACATCCCATTTTTGTTATAACACCTCAAGTGGCTAATCTATGCATACTATAAATTGATGCTCGACCTTCACTTGTTGACAAGTGAGGCATTGGGAAACGAACACTACCACTACTTTCGGCATCCCTGGCCACCGGTATGAATGTTGGAGGTCCTGGTACATCTTCATCACATCAGGATATACCGTCAAATGGGTTTTGTGGAAATCCCTCAACAACTCCTCTCGTAGTATCACTGGTATCATGGTGCATCCTTAGAAGAGGATGACGTTCTTTCCACCTTCATAAAATCCTTCAGGTTCCCATCTTGAGGATATCTAAGCACATAGGGCCTCGCATTCAACATCAACAAGTTTTGCCTCTATAACTCGTTGAAGGAGTGGGGGAGAAACTGTTATAAACTAGAAGTAAACTACCATATCACTATCCACGAAGGATATCTCTAATGTAGCTAGAAGTTATGTCACCTCACTCACAAAATGTAAACCAGACCTCCCTTCGAGTACATCTACCAACACATTCCCCTTCCTAGGAATGTAGACTAGTTCAAAGTCATTGTCCTGGAAGAACTCCATCCATCACTGATGTCTCAAGTTCAGGTCCTTTTGTCATAAGATATACATAAGGCTCTTGTGATAGGAGTAGATATTAAATCGTTCACCCATGAAGTAGATATGCCACATCTTCAAGGAAACTACCAATGCAGCTAAATCTAGGTCATGGGTAGTGTAGTAATACTTGTGTTGTCTCAACTATAATTATTCATCAGAGATAAATACTTACTCTTGCATCAGGACACATCCTAGTCTGGTCCCTGATGTGTCGTAGTAGAATACCCACCCAACGCCCTCTTTTGGTAGCCTCAATATGGGGGAACTCATCAGTCTCTAACTCAGGTCCTAAAAACTCTGTTGGGATCTTTATGTCCACAAGAATGGTTTTTTGTTCTTTGTCAAAACTGAAAATGGTGTTGCTACTCTGGAGAAATTAGGTATGATTCTCCGGTTGTAGCTAGCTAATCCTAGGAAACTCGGCACCTTGTTCGTGCTCCTAGGTATATCCCACGCAATCACTTCCTCTATCTTTCCTAGATCCACTACTACTCTAGCCTCCGAGATAACGTTCCCCCGAAAGTAGAATTTCTGTATCAAGAACTTGCACTTCATGAAATTTCAAAAAAGATGGTTCTCTTGGAGTGTATCCAGAACTATCTATATATGCATGGTGTAGTCATCCTCTGATGCTAAGTATATCAGGATGTCGTCAATGAAAACCACCACGAAGAGATCAAGGTAAAGAAGAAAGATCCTATTCATGAGTCCCATGAACACTTCCAGAGCATTGGTTATGCCAAAAAGCATCACCAAGAACTCGTATTTTCCATACCAACATTTGAAGTTAGTCTTCGGTATGTCCTCATCACAAAAACCACCACGGAATACACGCGAGTGATGCAACTCTGTAGCGGCGGATAAAAACGCCGCTAAATGTTAGCCAATAACGGAGTTTGTAACCACTACTAAGTAAATATTACTTACCTTTAGTGGTGGTTTTAACAACCACTAATGTCTTACCTGTATATGTTAGGGGTGATAAAAATCAACATTAAATGCTAAAATAAGAATAGATGTTTTGCGTCTATTGCACCACAGCCCTGAAAAACAAATCAAACTAGAAATACCAATAGCCTAACAGATTAATGCACATAAAATTTAAAAAAATACTAGAGATAACTAGTAAGAAATTATGGTCACGATGCTTGAAAATTATAGTGGAACATCATAAATAGATATGTGTAGTGAGGAGGAGTAAAAAAAATGACCTGACTTGATAGATAATGGGTACAACACCGAACAAAACATTCTAAGGTTGATTTAAAATTAGTCTAGATTAGTGATTCATAGACATTGAATAATAATTTAAGGATATAGAATTAGGACCATGTGGGGATCATGCAACTCAACCATGCTTGAGGTAGATTTCCTCCCAACCCCTAAGCCCTTCTGATCCATGATTGATTCAAGAATGAAGTAAATTTATATAGTTATCACTGATTATAGTGGTGATCCCAATGAGGGGAAAAACTGACCTGAAAAATATCACAATGACAATTACAACTTTTGAGAACTTGGAAGTGAAATGGGGGTAATCGACAGAAATAAAATTATTATTGACCATGTTTGAAACATAGGACACATGAGCTAATTCCGGATAGTATAAAAAATATCATGATCTAATATTCATGGAGATCAAAGCATGAGATCCTCTTTTTATCAGTAAATGTACTTCATTGAATGAGCTTGAGATGGTATGTAAGACACTATGTCCATGAATTATTTCTTTAGATATCTTTTCAGATTGGTAGGGTGAGGATTATCCAAATAGTAGAATTTGTGAACCACACAAGTGTATGTGGGGATGTACCATATATAATATTAGGTTCCATGGGAGATATTTCCACATGTCCTCAAATGTTCTATTTAAACATGTGGGTGGACAAGATTCAATCCTGGACCAGAGGGAAAAGTCCCCATGATGATTTTCTGGTAGGTATGGGACTGAGATGAAATATACATGCATCATTATGTGTCTCCTCATAATGGGCATCAAGACAAACATAGTTTTGATGTGTGGCATATTAAGAGACTATTGTTGGTGTAGTGATTACATCTCTGGAAATGATAACATATCATCTCATATTCGGAAAAATACAAGTTTTATACAGGTAATTTGTGGATCATTTCATACTTATCATATGAGGAATCTCAATTTTATATGTGTTAATTATTTTTATAATCATCCCACACTTATCGGATGAGGCATCTGTATTTCATTTAATAGTGTATGGTTATTAATTAACATTGTTTGCTGACGACATTGGGCTTTGATGTTTAAAATAATAAAACATGGACTATGACTACAACTAGTTTAAATTCATAGATCTCCAAATATATGAATAGTTTTTAGTTAAAGTTCTCTAAGCTTTTACCAAAGATGATAGGAATGGGAGAAACTTATAATGAGTGAGTGATGGGGTTGTTCCCAGGATTAAATATTTATATGTAACTACTCATATCATGATTACTGGAACAAATCCACATGTTTTTATGACTCCAGGTGTCATGGGATACCAATTACAGAAGGGTTTACCTTCTTGGATGATGACATTGTATAATTAAATAATATAATATTATGCATCAAGAATTTATTAGAGGATAAATTATCTCTCTTTAAGAGACATATATATTTATTATGGGGTTAAATTATCTATCATTAATAGGTATATATATTTTTCACAGGGTAATGATATAGTTTAAATTCATCTAATTAGGTTTTTAGAAGATCTTTTGAATCTATATACACATTATGTACTTCCTCATATCAGGAAATGAGAGCATCTTGGCCCACTGATGTGTCAACATAAATGGAAGAAGATTATTTCTAAAAAAGATGCTCATGTGAGTGTTTTGGGGAAATGACACCTTATGTAAGGGATTATTATATGCTGAATCATCAGATAGGCTCAATGATAGAAGATATATGCATCAATACATATCCTATGAAAATGGGAATCAATCCACCCATAGTTCTAGAATGTTGTGTAAACAGATGTTTGATGAAACTCTAGGGATGAATAAACCCATGTGATGGATGCATGAGTATATTTTATTGTCACAATGCTTAGAGTAGGGATCACTTGATATAAGCTGCTATAGTATAGATTGGTGAGGTGGGGGAATCAATAATGTATTTGTGGTGAAAAAAACCTGGGGTTATATGATAAAATAGGCCCTTTAACCCATGATGAAATTTTGAATATGACTACACATAGAGTAAGATCATACAACCAAGACCATGATGAAAAATTTAATGTCATGATTTATGGACTAGGATGATGATTATCTACATGGTATCTATTTGTCATGGTTTGGTTAAGAACCAATGTATAAGGGGTTTATGTAGTCCCAAGTACCACATGAACATTTTCATATGAACTGAACATTATTTAAGGTTATAATCTGTGGACCGTAAATGGAGAAATGGGGACAAAGGTTTAATAAATTTACATATAGACCCAAAAAAGGACATCTGAGCATCATTAGGTATCCCATGAGAGTGTGAATCAAGATACATGTTGTTATAGAATATGGTACATTATAAGAACTACATTGGAACTAGGGGTAATCCTATATATAGAGGGAATTTTATAATATATTGATTATCATGAGGAATCAAATTTCGAAGGAATGAGATAAGGATAATGTTTAATGTCATGTCTTGAAGAAAATTATTTTATATTCATATGACATAATGTGATGCTAACATGTTTTATATGAGGTAATGGTTTTGGATATATCATAATTATTGTAAGAAGAATCCAAATTCTATATAGTCTAAGACTTTTAGATCATCCAATACACATCGTACAATGAATCCCAGTTTTGTATGGTTTAATAAAAAATCACATTAAAAGGATCCTAGGTTTTATATGGGTTATGGCCACATTTTCTCATCATAAAGAGAATATGATAACCATTAACAACCATGAAGATTCACTATTTACACATTCTCCCTCACTAAAATGTCCACATCACTATCCCCTTGATCACTAGGAAATGACCCAATTTGTTCAACGCATCAATAATGGGATTAACTCCTAGTCATCCAAAATCTCAACTACCAATTCAAACATAGGACAAAATGTGAAGATGTATAACAAACTGGAGAAATCAAGACATAAAAGGAAACATCAGAAATCAATAAAATGACTAAAAACATGATAAATCAAGAAAATATTCGAGCATGAAAATGTTTTGTGGAAACTATCTTACACACATGTTACCTATACAACCCAATTGTCCCAATATTTGTTCAACACATCAACAATACAAATACTGACTATTCGATGATGCATCGTCACCCTCTCCACCTCTATCTCCACTTTCTGTTGTCACCTGTAAGAACGTTATATTGAAAGTTTAATACAGATGTCTAGTAGAGAGATATATGACACACTCATGATCATGTATGATGTTATGGAAGAAGGTACCAATAAATTTATTATTGTAAAGTATCTTAACATCAAGATTTATAGTACTAATATGGTGTTTGAGAATGTACATGAACACTATGTTATATAAAACAAACTTCCTTACCATAAAATAAATATAAAAAAGCATTCTAAGTTAGTGAAATTATTTCTAAATTTCCACCTATATTAAAATAATTTGGTAAATAATCATTAAAAAGAGTGAGGATATTTCTATGGAACAATTGAAAATCCTCCTTCACATTGTAGAAGAATACATGTTGTGAGATGTGGGTATAGATTTAAATATCAGACACAAAGGTAAATATCATTAATGGAAAGACACAATTGAAATATTCCTCACATGTCAAGAATAAATGACATCTATTAAAGAAGAAAAGAAATACTTCCAATAAGAAAGGATAATACTTTATCTATTGAAAAGATAGGTATTTTCAAGGGAATTTCACTATAAAATGAATGTCAACAAACTCGCTATAAAATTTCCAACTGAATGGAATCCAGTTTTGATGATATCTGAAGTCATTATGAATTAAACGAATATGGGATGGTTACTTTATTATGGAGTAATGTTTTTTGTGTGTGAAATGATCATTTATTATTAAAAACATTTGATGATATTACTACCGTGAAGGATGTACACCTTAGTAATAACACATGCAATATTGTTGCTCAACAAGGAAGCACAGAAGAATACATTACTTCAATGAATATATTGAATCTTCTTAATTTGTAGTATGTTCCTAGAATTAGAAAGAATTTATTCTCTATTGATATTCTATGTAAGATGTTATTTTAGGTTTATTATAATCTAATATGGTTATATTGTTCAAGGGATGCATGTTTGTGGGGAAGGGGTACTCAAATGATGGCGTATATCAACTATCCATTAAAAATATCATTGAATCTTCTTTTGAATTGATTGGGTCATATGATTTGTGGAATTTTTTTTTAATTTATTCTATTATAATTCATTAAAATCAATAATTAATTAAAACATAATTAAATTTAGAAATTGATTTATTAAATTTGAGACAAGTGTAGAATCTAAAATATTTATGAAACTATTTCAAAGTACTAAATGAAATTACAATATATTATAATTAGTACATTATGATATTTATGAAATAAATGGTTTATTAACTAAAATAGGGAAGTTTTATATTATTTATATTTTTGATAATTTTAGTATATATTTACATATATATCCTCTTTAAAAAAAGGATGAAGACTTTAACATGTTTAATAAGTATAAAGCTAAAGGTGAATATAGGAAGTTCCATCACATTACATGGTTACGCTAGTCAAATTGGCATTTTAATATATGAAAAAAATTATAATGGATCTATTATTTCTTTTGAGGTATGTAAAATAAGTTGATAGACTAGTAATTCTTATGATGATTATTGGAAATATATAATAAGAATATTTTGATACTTGATAATGATCAGTGATTTAAGTATATAATATTATGATTATCTAGAGGTATTAAAAGGATACACCGATGCTGGTTATAATAAAAAATAATTTCATATAATCAATCCAAATATAGATTTTTATTTACACTTTTAGGTTGTGTTGTTTCCTATGTGAGAAATAAAAAAATATGTATTTCACATTCAAATATAGTTTAGAGTTAAGTGCCTTTACGGAATGTGTAATGGAAATTGAATTGAATAGGAATAAAATATTGGTTATTAGATTGTGGACTATTCTCATGTCAAACTAATAAAGTGATCGGGTTAAAACCCATATAATACATCATTTTTTAATGGAACCAAACACTTTCATTATGCAGTTGTAACACCCTAAGATTTTTACAATATATATATATATTTCATTTATATCTTTTTTGGTTCTCAATAAAAATATAATATTGTGCTATATGAAACACCGTATTAGCTTCCGATATACACACCACTATGGCTGGCCTGTGTTACAAAAATTTCAATTTCTTTTGATAAAATCCAATTCATGAAAGAGTAATTTTAATCTATGTTTATAAAATAATAAAATAACGCTTTATGGAATTTATTACAAAAATATATATTAAATATATTCAATATAATGTGTAATATTCATCTTATATGTTTCATATTCATAATATAATAAAAATTCAATATTTGAAATAAAAGAAATATTTTGTTTAAAATGTAATTTTGCAGCCTTTTGGTGGCGCATCCATTTGAATTTTAGATTTTTATATTTTTGAATAAATTCTTTAACAAAATAAACATATTATTTGGAGTAAGGATTTAAAAATACACTTTCGATTAAATTTAGATATTTTTTGATGACTTTCAAGTTCTAATGAATAGTAAAAATACATTAAATTTTAATTGAAAACAACTTTTTTCATCAAAATACATTATATGGACAAATTATATTATTTAATGGTTTTAAATTATAAATAGAATCTATTTTTATCAATCAATATGATTTATTTCAATCGAATTATTTTTACATATAATTTTGATGTAAACAATTTTCAATCTTTTGAACTGTTTTAACTTTTAAAACTCATTTTTATTTCCATTAAGAGGATTAATTTTAAATTATTTACTGAAAATTCTGTAATTCAAATTTTTTAAAATGGGTTCAATATTATTAATCACTAGTTAAAAATTATGTTAATAATCTCCTTTTATTTTTTTGGATTTTATAAATAGTAACATAGGTAAAATTTATTTACCGTAGTTAATGTTAAATCTGGTAAATTAGGGTAACAAATAATATGACATGGACAATAAAATTACCCTAAAACTTTAAAAGATCATATTTTATGAATAGAAGTCTACCCTTTACACATAATTAGTGAAATTGACTCATTTAATAGTCTCTTGTGAATGAAAATGATATTTATTGTTAAAATAAAATAATGTAACAACATGTCATCCTCTTATTTCATATAAGTAGAATAATTTTAATATATTGATAAATATGAGATAACATTGTTGATAAGTAGTCTCTATAATTTTAATGAAATTATCTACATTATGGTAATTTATTTATAATTTTTTAAGATTATATAATTACCTTAAATACTTATACAATGATGGTGTAGAAATTATTTAATTGTTGAAAAATAAATAAAATATTTTTAAATAAATTTATGATAAACATTAAAAAAAAACTTACTAGTATAGTATATCAAGATAATAATAATCCAATGGTTGAGTTATTGAACATATTTCCCCATATTGAAAAGGTTATAACACTTATAATATTTTATTTAAAGTGATGATAATGTTGTCAAATTCAAGTTTTAATAATTAAAAAAAATTAATGTAGGATATTCTAGTATATATATTTGAATATAAGTAATACTATGAAATATAGAGCATTAAACATTTTAATTTTTACCACAAAATAAATTATTTTAAATAAATACACAAAACTGATGTAGTAATTATTTTTATATGGAAATAAGAAATTAATGTTATTCAAAATACTAAAATGAATATAATTTGGGTTAATTAACATAGGAGACAAATTTTATATAATCTATTAACCCCATATAGATATAATAAAATATTTTATTCTAGGTAAACATATTATCATAATATATTTTAAAATACATCAAATGAATAGTTGCAAAATTGACAGAATTGTAATTTTTTCAAATAATGTTTTATCGAATTATATAAAAATAAGAAATTATTTGAAAAAATGTAAAATAATTATTTTTTACCATAAATTGTTCTATATTTATCATTTTCATTCTAATTTGCATCAAATAATTAAAAAATACACTATTTTAATACTGAACAACTTGTTACCTTAGTTAAAATTAAAGGAGAATAATAAAGGATGAATTGAAATGTTAAGGATTAAAATGAAATAAAAACATGTATAAAATTTATTTCGGAATGATATTACAACCATATCACATATAATATTAAAAAATATGACATTTTTTGTCTTTTGGGTTGGTATTTATTATTTTAGATAAATTAGTTTTTTTAGAAATTCCAAAGAATCCTCAAACCTCAATTATAAAAGGTCACTTCCTCCATCACTCATTCACATCAATTTTCAGATTTAATTTCATACATACCATACCAAATTCCATTATATAATTACTAATTCACATTTTAGAGGATATGGTCTTCTCAAAATACTAACTGTAAAACTGTTAAGAGGAGATCTAGAGGGAGTTCCTTGAAGAAGAGGTAATCCAATCTACTGATTCATTCAAATTATTTCCTCTTCTGCTTCTTATTAATGAGTTGTTTCAATTATAAATTAATTACTCATGTATCACTTTTATTCTTCAATTTGATTAAAATTATGGGACAACCATATTCAACCTTCTGTCTATCCTATGAAAAATTAAGTCACCTTGTGTACGTACATACAACATACTGTCCCTAGGTTGTGTTGTAATCTATTTTTCCCCACCACATGACATGGAAGTGTATAATGATGGAAATAATAAATATATTATATTTTCATAAAAAGTTTTGTATTCTGGAATAATATATATATTATCCCCTTAGATACCATTTCATAATTAAATTAATGATATTATCACTCATTCGTACGTACGACCTACCGTCTTCAAGATTTGATAAGATTCATTCTACATGATATCAAATAAAAATGATTATATAAATGGAAATAAATAAATAAATAATATTTATGCTGTGTTAATATCATTTTTAATGATATAACTATGTCCTAAGAAGGATAACCTAATCTTATTCCAGAAAACATACATAAGAAAATAAAGCATTTAATACCCGGATAACGTGAAATAATGAAATATTTTTAAGAGGATGAGAATATCATAAAATATAATATCATAAAAATGACTATTACTCTTTAATAAATTAATTAAATCATTTAAATCATTATATATGAGGTTCAGATATATATAAAAGATAGTGGACCTAAGGTAAGGGAAAATTTTTCCATCTCATTATTATTTAATATTGATTATTCATAAGTATTTACTGTGGTATATTTAACAACCAAATCCATGATACCTAAATATTTATAAAAAATATTATTTCAATCCTTCTAAAAAAAATTTATTTCAATTTTACCCATTAGAGAAATTTTATTAAATGGTATGAAAGAAATATTTTCTCTTTTTCAGTATGAGTTAATTTTTAACTTTTCTAAAAAAAGTATGAGAATATTTTTTTAAAACATATAAGGAATTAATCGATTTTTTGAGAATTCATCAATCCTTCATTAAATGAATCATCAATTAAAATATTTAAATTTTATTTTCAATTTAACTATTTTCTTTTTAAATTGAGATGAATTTTGTGAAAATAAATCAGTTTTTGAAGTAGAACGGATTTTTCCTCAAGAATTAATTTTAAGTGTTTTATCAAAATTTTATTACATCTATGATGACATTATTTAGATGGGGTTATGTTTCTGTCCCTATTATTACTATTATTTGGTTGTGTTCACGATGGAATTATTTTAATGAAATCCATTTTATTTTATATTGATTATGATGGAATGATGTTTAAGAAACCTATTTTTTTTATTGGGTTATTCTATGATGAATTTATTATTTTTTGTGGCACACGTAAGAATGATTTCATTATGAGATTGGTGGGACCTATATCTCCCTCCAACACATTGGGTGAAAATTAATATCTCCTGATATAGACATGTATGGATCAAAAATTAAATTTGGTTCAGTAATACAGGGATGGAACGACATGTAAATTCGGTTAAAAAAACAGTGGTGGAATGAAGAGTGAACATTGTTCAGTAATGGACTTTGTCCCCTATGATGTTCTTGGAGATTATCTATGGATAATATGGAAATGATTTTATAGGCTTATGTGTTATCCAAATTTCCATGTTTTATGTGAATTATATTTTATCATGGTTCGTATGCACTGCAAATGTTTATTTCCTGACTCACGGTTTTGATATTTCTTATATATTGTATGAATTTTAAAATTTATGTTCATTTTTTTACATTCGTATGTTTTTTATGATATATCCCATTGTTACCCTTACCGACCATTTGAGACCACATTTTTTATATGTTTTCTTTAACCCAGGATATATATAATGGTTCTCGATATAAAAACTAAAGGGTAAGGTATTTATGTGAGATTTTGAAGATCAATCACCAAGTTAGAAGAATGTGTTCCCGGTTTCTAAAGACACTAAACTAATATTGTATTTGGGAGTCATTATGTTTAATACATTATGTTTTCCAAAAAAGTATTGTAATGTTCCTATTCGTCAATATTGGGTCATTAGAGTTTGTATGAGAGTGAAGGTTTAGTTAATAATTAGAAAGTAGTATGGGAAAACTTTAGTGAGTTCCTTTGAGGTATTTTTAAGGATATGTTTATGGATTTATTAAGGATAACTCTCATCATAGGTTATAATCCTAAAATATTGGTAACAAACATAAATAAACTAGAATTATATGTAATATAATAGAGTGTACTCCCCCTTGATTTTTTTGTTTTCCTAGTATTATTTTTCCCTCTCACAATATTCTTTTTGGGTTTTAGATAATGGATGGAACCCAAAGGAACTGTGTTAATGATAGATGCAATGTAAAATCGAATGATTTTCCTCTTGAACAACTGAATATTATGGGAGGTAGAATAAATAATTTTGTTTCTATGACCACAAATCCAACTTAAAATCCAAATGACCAAAGGTGGGAACACTGTTTTCATTAATCCTTTTTGATGAAATTTCCACCTTCATTTAGTGGAAAGACCAATCCAATAGTTGATGAGAAATGGATTTGTGCGATTGAAAAGATATTTTTCATTCTACACTATTAAAAATGTGACAAATTTAAGTTTAAAACTTATCAGTTATATGGAATAGAGAATATGTGGTGGAACAGTATCTAGAATATAAGAGGAAAATATAATATTGAAACCATGGATTGGGATGAGTTTGAAAAAATATTTTTTAGTTGGTACCTTCCTTGTATTATTCTTAAAAAAGTATTATGTAATTTGTTCATCTATCTAGTTGTTATGATAAGAAATTAATGAAATAATTCAAAGGAAACTCTAAAAATCAAGGAGAAAATAATATTAGATATTCTTTATGCTCAAATTATGGAAGGACACATGGATGAAATTTCCTTAAGGTGACTGATAAGTGGTATAACTATGGTAAATAAAGTTATTGAGCATTTTACTACCGAAATAATGGGAATAAACAGAAATCATCAAATAGTGTGCCTCTCGAAATTCAGTGTTTCAAGAGAAAGTAGCATAGGCATTATGTTAACCAATTCCCAAATTCAAGGGTTAATGATGATGACCAACCTTATAAATCTATTAAGGAAAATGAAAATAGAATGTCACAAGTGATCCCTATTTGGGATGTGGCCTAAGAAAATGAATCTGTGGAATGATTGAGTGATTATGAATTAGGATTGAAGAAAAATGTTGTGGATTTACATTTATGGTATTATGGAATAATGAAACATTTATGTATTGGTATGGTGTAGTTTTTTCATTAGTATTTATGATCATATACTGAATGGTACTAGTATACATGAATAGTTATTGAGGTAACAAGGTGATACATGATTAAGATAAGTATAACCCTTAGTATGAGCATGATCATGAGATAATGATATTTGGAAAATGATTTTTTCTACATGAATAAGTATGTTAGACAGTAATTATTTCATTATAACAAATTAAAGATTATTGAAAAGTGTCCTATGTTATCATGGATTATGTTTATAGATTTTTTACTTAAGAATAATGAAATATTCATGTTTTCAATAAGGATGTATGGTAAAGAAATTACATGATTGATGTATTCACGTGTTTGGAATATGACAACCAAGAACTATATTATGAGATTAGAGAGTGAAATGTTAAAATAATTTAGTTCACCTCTTTATTAAATTTTAGATTTTCTTTTTTAGAATGATTGTAAGGATATCCACTGTTAGATAGTATAAGTTAAATTCTGGGTGATGTTTATATTTTCTCACTATAGGTGGACTTATGCATATTTGATATATTATGATGACCTTCTTATTGTGTCAGAGACATATTGAATGAGCTATTATTCTATATATGAATCGCATGATCTACTAATGATTCAGGAATAAAAAATTTAAAATCATTTTTTTGAATAAGAGATGACATCAAAAAAAAATCAAGTCATGACCAATGGTAATATTTTACTGAAATCACGTAATAATATCTTCTCATGAAAATTCTACAAAATTATCAAAAGGTATTGTGATGTAATAGGGTGTACTATTATCATCAATTTTGATGATATCAATGAACTCTTTGAGGATTATTTTGTCAATGGTTTATTTCATTTTTAACCTTTATTAGATCACCATATTTCTTGTGATTTTTGATCTTTATCAATCGCTAGTATTATTTCTACATTTCCTCTATTCCCAATAATCACATATCTTCGTTTAAGTAGAGATGTAGTTAAGATTTACTTTGGGTAACTATTATTTTCCAAATATTCTATTTTAAAAAGAAGTTTTAGTCTTTTCCTTTATGGAGTGAGAGTATTTAAAATAATCTTTCATTAATGAAAACCTTTAGAAACCCAAACGAATTTTGAGGGAGAAATTCATATTAAGGGGGGTATAATGTAACACCGCAATATTTTTATGATATATATATATATATCTAATTTTCAATGATGTTTTGTGTTTTACGCTACACCAATATAATCTTGTGATATATGCAACATTGTCTTCACTTTTGGTATATGTAACACTATGATTGGCATGTGTTGCACACAATTTCATGTTATTTTGATATAATTCAATTCATGCAAGAGTATGTTTAATCAATTCTATAAAATAATAAAACTACTCTTGATGGATTTAATTAATGAAATATATATGTAATATATTCAATATAATATTTAAAATTCATCTTTTATGTCTTCTAGACATGATAAAAGAACAAATTTAATATTTTGAATAAAGGAATCATTTTTTAAAAAATGCAGTTTCATTACCTTTTGATGGAGCACCCATTTTAAATCAATTTTTTGACAGTTTAAAATATTATATTTAACAAAACAAACATGTTCTTTATAATAATGATATAAAAAATTACTTCAGATGAATTTTTGTTCTTTTTTCTGATAACTTTTATGTTTTGGTGAATAGTAAAAATTCAGTAAATTTAAATTGAAAACAACATTTTTCATCAAAATAATTTATATGGTTAAATTATATTATTGAATTACATTAAAGTATAAATTAAATATATTTTTATCATTCAATATAATTCATATTCTTCGAATTAATTTTACATTTCTTTTTTTTTGTAATAATATTTCTATATTTTGCAATATTTCAACTTTTAAGACACCATTTTCATTCCGACCGTGGGAATAATTTTTAATTAAATACTGCAAATTCTGTATTTCAGATTTTGAAAAATTTATTACATACATGTAATAAATGGGTCTAAATTATTTAAATATGATCCTTTAATTTTTTTGGTTTTTATAAATAGTAATGTTGGAATTTTTTATTTACCACGGTTAGAGCAAAATCAGGTGAATTAGGGCAACAAATAATTTTATATGGATAAAACAACTACCCTAAAACCTTCTAAAATCACATTTCATGAATATTAGTCGACCCTTAAAACTTATGTATTTAAATTCACTCATTTAATGGTCTCTTTTCCATGAAAATGATATTTAATATTAAAATAAATGAAATTGACAACATGTCTCCCTCTTATTTCTTATAAGTAGAATAAATGTTATATAGTGATACATATGAGATAACATAAACAATATATAGTCCTGAAAAATATAATGAAATTATCTACATCATGGTAGTTTATTTTTAATTTTTATAGATTAAATAATCACCCTAAATTCTTATACAATGATGATGTATAAATTATTTAATTGGTGAAAATTCATTAATATAATATTAAATAAACTGATAATTATAATTAAAATACCAAAAAACTTATTGGTAGAGTATATATTGACTATAATCATCCAAGGGTCATGTGATTGACCATTCTGGTCCATATGGAAAATATTATGATATATATAATATTTTATTTGAAGTGTCACATTCAGGTTTTAATAAATAAAACATTTTTAATATAGGATTTTCCATGAGATATGTTCGTCAATATTTATTATTATGAAATATCGAGGATTTATCTTTGTTATAATTTTTTATTTTTGATTATTACTCAATAAATAAGTATATTAAATAATTACACAATACTTATGTAGTAATTATTTTAATAATTGAAATACAAAATTAATTTTATTATAAATACTAAAAATATTATAATATGGGTAAATTAAAATATCAAAAAAATTAATAGATTACCTTGATAAGTTTTATATATAATAAGACATTTTATTATTGTTTTAAATCTTATCTGGATTTTTTTAAAGACCCATTAAATGAATAATGTGAAAATTGACACTAATGATAATTTTTTAAAATAATGTTTCATTGAGTTTTTTTTTAAATAGTAAATTATTTTCAGAAATATAAAATAATTATTTTTTGCACTAAAATGTTCTATATTGTTAATTTATGGTCTAATTTACATCTTATATGTAATAATTACACTATTTTAATACTGAACAACTTGTTATGTTAGTTAAAATTAAAATATAACAATTAATGGTAAAGTGGAATAATAGGTTTAAAATGAAATTAAAAAATGTATAAAAATTATTGGTTGATCATATTACAACATTTTATAATCTAATATTCTAAAATATGACATTTTGGATGGTTTTGGTGGGTTTTTAATTCTTTTATATAAATTATTATTTTTTGATATTCCAAAAGTGCCCCCAAGCTCAATAATAAAAGGGAACATCCTCCCTCACTTATTCACATATATATGAGAATACAATCTCATCCATCCACCACCCAATTTCCTTATAAACTTCCTTATTCAGATTCTACAGTTTATGGTATTTTCAAAATACCATTAATAAGAGATCTTTACACTGTTTGTCGAAGAAGAGTTAATATCCTCTACGGATTCTTTCAAATTATTTCTTATCCTGGTTCTTCTTCATGAGTTATTTACAATATAACTTAATGAATCCAGTATCACTTTTATACTGAGATGTTATTATGATTATATAACAACCATATTCCTACTTCTATCTATCTTATGAAAGATGAAATCACCACAAGTGCGTACTTACGACATACCGTATCCACGTCGTGGTGTAATATGTTTTTCACCACCACATGAATTGCATGGGTATACTTAGGGAAATAATTACTAATTAGGATTATTATAAAAAATTATATATTCTATAATAATATATATACCATCCACTTCGATACCATTTCATAATTAACGGAATGATATCATCACTCATGCGTACGTATGAACTGCCATCTCCCTGATGCGATGTGATTCACTAAAAATGATATCCATTAAAGAATGATTATATAAATTTATATAATAAATAAATATTATAAATATTATATTAATATATATTTTTAATGATATAACTATGACCTAAGAAGGATAACTAGAACTTATTTGACAAAACAAGAATAATAAAATGAAGCAGTTAATACCCGAATAACGAGTAATGAAGAAATATTATTACCAAGAGGATGATAACATGATCATATATAATATCATAAAAATATCTATGATTATGGAATAATTTAATGACACTATTTAAATCAAAATAAAAGAAGTTCAGATACTTATAAAGGATAATAGACCTCAGTTAAGGGATAAAATTTCCATATCATTATTATTCGAGATTATTTATTTGTAAATTTTAACAGCGGTATATTTATAAACAATGTCTGTTTTTCTTAAAAACGTATTCCAAAATATTCTTTATATTCTTATATAATTGTTTAATATCATTATATACCATTATTGAAATTTTATTAAATTGTATGAAAAGAATATTTTGTCATTTTCGGTACGAGGTACTTTTTGACTTTTCTGAAAAATAGTATGAGAATAATGTTATTAACTTGTATGAAATGAACATATTTTTTAAGATTTACTAATGACATATTTCCATGGAGATTCATTTACATGATTTCCTGTTTCTTTTCAATTAAAATATTTTCTTTTTAAATTGCACATCATTTTGAGAAAATAAATTTCTTTTGATGAAGAACGCATCTTTTCCTCAAGAATTAATTTCAACTATTTTATCAAAATTAATATCCATCTAAAATGAAATTAATTATATAGGGTGTTGTTTCTATCCCCATTATAACTATGATTTTTTTTAATATGATTGAATGATTTTTATGAAATCTGTTTATTTGATATGTATTATGATGGAATGATGTTTGAGATACCCATTTTTGATACATTGGTTATGCGATGATGAATGATTTATGTTTTCATGGTACATGTAATAATGATGTAATTATGATATGGGTGGGAACTATATCTCCCCCAATTAATTAGGAAATTATTTATATCTCAATATATATACATGGTTGGAAAGGAATGTAAATATTATTCAGTAATACAATGCTGGAATGACATGTAAATCTTATACAGCAATACATGGATAGTACGAGGACTGAACTCAGTTTATTAATGGACATTGTCTTCTATGATGGAATTGAAAATTATACTTGGATAATATGTAAATGATTATATTTTCTTATATGTTACCCACAATTTCCAATTTAATTCCAATGAAATTTTATCATGCTTACTATGAAATTCCATGATTTATTTCATGACTCGGGATTTTGAATTTTTTTATACAAGGTATGAATTTCAAATTTATGTTCTTGTTTTTACTATTGGATTTTGTGGCCTCAAACCAACTAAATTGTACCTAACTAAAAAATTATATTCCTGGATTTTTAATATTAATAATTACATTATCATATCATGATTGTTAATCTACATGAAAATGCATGTGATAGTGTCCTAATGATAGTTGTTGTACTAAAGGGTCATATCAAATCCCTGCTATGATGAGAACCCAAAAGTTCCAAAACACTAATATTGAATATATGTTCTATGGTCTGATGATGTTATTTGAGGTACATAAATAATATATACCATTAGCGGTGAGGAATCATAAAACATTGAGGCACCTTCTCACGGTGTGCACCCGTGCTAATAACCAGAATGATATTATGAGAAAGAGACCCTCCATCATGAAATCCACATTTCATAGTTTCATTGGAATTTCCTATCTACGGACATGTATATTGGTCCTTAAACATTAGGATTATTATTAATGGTTATTACAACTCGTGCACTAAGATTTATTGAACAAAACTATGATGAGACAATATTTGTAGGAATGTAGGATATGTTTGGTTCACCACGAGTAATACTTCATTAATTGATAATGCAAGAAAGAATTTATCCCTTATGTGCCATAACAGAAGTTGATATATTAGGACTTTTGATGGAATTGATATATCAGAAAAAAATCCATGAACATGGTGAGGAATGGGAAAGTTCAATTCCATGAGGTCAAAGAAAGAGTAATCGAGCACATTGGTCGAAGACACTAGAATGAAACCCGCTTGATTTGAGATATCGAGAAAAATGGATTAGATTTCTCGAAAAGCGTTCATATTAGGTGGCATGTCATTGAGGAATTAGTTTATTTCTCCATGGGTTCCATGTCATGTTTCTAGATGATAACCTTAGACTTTAAGTAGGCTCTACCAAATGCCACAGAGAAAGAGGCCAAGAGGGTTACACAATATGTGTATCCTTGTATCTCATTTAAATATTCATTTAACATGTTATATAAAGATTATTTTTAGTTGTGGTTTAATAATTATTCAAGGATGTATGATCACGTTTATTTCTCCACTATTTATTCGATAGAATATATTGTTGGCAGAATAGTATATTTATTATCTATAAAATTTTTTATATTTATTTATGAAATAAATAGTCATTATTCAAGATCGAATAAATGTTGTGGAGGAAATAAAAAAATACAAAAACAAAATTACACGTCATGTATATTAATATACATTGTATGTAGTTTTTTTAAATTATTTGTGAGAAATAATATTATTTATTTAATTAAATAATATTATGTGTAATTATCTATGTGCATGTCATGTGATAATAATAGTCAAATGTTATTATAAGACACGAGGTATTTCTATTAATTAAATGAAATAAATATATTCATTTGGGTAATTAATTATTTTTATTATTCTAATTAACATAAATCTGAATTACATTATTCTCATTAGATCTAGAAATTCTCTATGGTTGTGCACAATGGATATGGACAAAGCTCTCATGCCAAGAGAGAATTCATTTCCTCCTAGAACACTCTCATGTTAAAACAGTGATTCTACTCCATCAGATGAAGTTGATTTATTTGAAAGTGGGAATCAAGGAGATCAAAGGAAGACCACACAAGTGAAGTCTCTTCTCCTCTATCACCCTAAGATCCCTTCAGTGACATACATAGATATGTGGAGCATGTGTGGATCATTGTTAGAGGAATCCTACCCGTGGATTCTATGACGCAATGATGGATAACATATGGTCATGACTGAAAGAATCAACGGAGAGAGAATTACATCATGGTAATTATTTTATTTTCATAAAATTAATTATAATAAACATATGATGATCCTCTCTATGGTTCCAAGACATGCCTCTTTCCTTTTTAATTTTTCATTATATTCCAAAAATCTGGTATTTTATCATCATGATGGATCTCTGATTGATCATTGTTAACAGTAAAATTAATTTTTGGTACACCCATCCATGCCCTTTTTCTACTCCTGAAACCTACAAGTGGTATCAGAGTGGTCATATCAATGATTATAATTATTTTTTTATTTTGTTGAAGATTTACACATTTAATAAATTAGTTGTTTCAAATCAGGTTAATCAATCAGTAAATCTATATCTCAATATATATTCATCCTCTTTCAATTCTTTTTATCCCTAGATAAATGTTTTTTCTTTTCATTTTGATTATAATAAAAATATTGGATCTCCTTCTTAGGTTCCAACAGTTCCTGGCCATAAAACACTAGAACACACTTTGTGTATTCTTCCTCACACCCCTTGTAGTCATGTTTCAATGCATCAGGAAGGGATGGCCAAACCAAAACATGTGTTGGAGTTTATCTATGACTTTATGAATCTGTGTGATGATTAGGAATAGGTGGAACAAATTTTCCAGATTACATACTGTGTGTACAACTGGACATGACCTATAGTCCCTTCAGTTAAGGGTTGGATTGTGTACCCCGTACATAGCTTTCCCTACTGGAGACTGTGTAATACAGATACTACACGACATGTGGCCCACTTGTAGTAAACCATTAAATGTGGTTTTTGTTGACTCAAATTGGTTCATATAAACGGTTGACTAACATAGTAGGACTAGGTATGACCAAGTGGAAAATGATGAATAAATCATAAATAAAATGATTTCAGTATTGGGGAGTCCCTTCAGCAGATTATGGATCTTTGAGTTAATGTATTTTGAATTTAGAATGCCGACCTAAAACCTTTTATTTTGCTTGACCTACATTTTTTTGGGTAATAAGGTGGGAAATATTAGTCTATGACACTTGAATATTTAGGCTACAGAATATTCTGAAGTCAGTGGTGAGGGTTATTGGATTTTTATTTAATAGTGGGACACTAATAAGTATTAATTTTTTTATTTATATCATCATTATCATGATAAAGTAGAAAATAATTTCCCATATTAATTTTTATAAATTTAAAGAAAAATGAGATCAAATATATCATTTTCAACCACACTCGAGAAGGAAAACGTTCTCACTGTCATCAATTTCTAGGAGTGGTAGTGGAATTTAGGCATAATCCTTCACCATGAGAGGAAATTTTTTATACTGGAGGAGACTATTCTAGATTCACCTTCAAATGATACCAATGATGGGAAAATATCTCTCTATATGAAACAATTGGACGATTCCACTGATGACCAATATTTCATTCTATCTTACATGTCTAATGAGCTCTTGAAGCAACATGAAAATGTGGATGTGTATAGAATGATGTCTCACCTTAAGGATCTCTAAAAAGATAATGGGGGAAACAAGAGATATAAGATCACAAAATATTTTTTTACAACTAATCTATAAGAATCCACCCCTGAAGGACCTCATGTTGTCATGCTTATTGGAATCATTGAATTCCTAGATATCTTAGGGATTAAGTTCCTGGATGATTTTCATATAGATCTAATCATATCATCAAATTCCATGACATTCTCTAGCTTTATTGAAAACTACAACATGAGAAATAATAAGTAGAGTATATTGGAACTTATTAACCATGATTCCATTGGTAGATAAGGACATGGGGCATGAATAACACATAGTCCTTATGGTGAATAATAAAAAGAAGCACAAGGCAATGTGTCAAAGGATTTATAAATGGTGTGAATCCTCAAGAACCATCCCTCCAAGAAGGTGACGATCCAAAGATAGGGAAAGGATTGATAGGGAGTATGTTTTTCATGTGCCAATATAGGCCACTAGAAGAGGAACTACTCCCAAAAGCTTGGCGATTCTAATGGTGTGTTTGTTATCAAGTGTAATCATTACATATCTACACATTGGGTATTAGATATAGCATGTGTGGGTCACATCTACATTCAAATGCTACAACAATGTAGATTTTGAAAATTTTCCACAAGAGAGGTGGATCTTCGAGCTACCAATGGTGCCATGCTAGTTGCATTGTCCATAGTTGATTACTATCTCTCTTTTCCAACTAAGATTATTTTTGTGTTACAAAACTATTTTTATGTACTTAGTGTTACTAAGAACATAATTTTTGTATCATGTTTGGATATGGATAGATTTACCTTCATGTTTGGAAATAAAGTTTGTTTCTTTTATAATAACAACATATGTTTTGGTATGTCACATTTAAATTACATCTTCTATGTATTAAATTATGAAAACCATGTTTTTTCAATTGATAACGAAACAAACCTATATGACTCATACAACACCCAGTTGTGGCATCAATATCTTGGTCATGTAAATCAGAATAGCTTGACAATGCTCTACCAAGATAGTTATTTAGATTCTACTAAGATAAAACCACATGGTAGATGTAATTGTTGTTTACAAAGGAAAATGAACCATCCACCTTTTGGTGGATACGGTGAAAGGTTCAATGTGCTTCTAGGATTGGTACACATGGATGTGAGTGGACCATTTCCAGTAGAAGCTATAGGTGGATATTGTTACTCTAATAATTTTACTGATGATTTGAGTAGATATGGGTATATCTACATAATGAGGTATAAGTCAGACTCCTTGGATAAATTTAGGGAATTAAATAATGATTTAGAGAATCAAATTAGTAAGAATACAAAGAATATTCCATCAGATCGAGGTGGAGAATATCTGAACCAATAGATCATCAAACTTTTATTGGAATCTAAGATACTATCTCAACTCACTCCTCTTTATAGACTATAATAGAATTGTGTTAGAGAAAGTAGGAACCTCACATTTTTGGACACATTGTGGTTGATGATGAGTCATGTAGATCATCCATTATCCTTTTGAGGATATACATTACAAACAACAGCATTCACATTAGAATGAGTACCTAGTAAGGTGGAAAATGGAATCCCCTCTGAGTTAAGGAATGTAGAGAAACAAATTGTATCGCACACAAGTGTATGGGGATGTGAGTCATTTGGAAATGATTTATCAGGAAACAAACTAGCACTATGGGTCTCGATGTGTGTTTTTCTAAGATATCCCAAGGAAACGAATGGATATTACCTATATAACCCTTCATACAAGAAAGTGATTGTTGCCAAACAAGCCATCTTTCTTAAGAGGGATAACATCCAGAAAAAGTATAGAGGGAGAAAGATTGACTTCGATGATGTTGATGCTCATGACACACTAGAGTTGGTAAAGGAAAATGTTACACAGGTCCCCGTGAAGAGGTTCCAGAAACCCAAGTACTGCATAGGAGCTCAATAGAGGTAAGGGAACATGAGATATTTGGTTTCCTAGTCACCAAGGATGGTGAATCATTATTTTTGGATGATGATGAACCTCTCTCTTACAAGAAAGTAGTAGAGAGCTCAGAAGCTGCAAGATGGCTAGAATCTTTGAATGCTAAGATGGATTTCATGTATTTGCAATAATTCATGGTTATTTTTATGAGCCATTTGATGTGAAGAATGTTGGAAGAAAATGGGTGTTTAAGATAAATTTATACGTCGATGGTAATGTAAGAACCTATAAAGCAGGGCTGGTGGAAAATGATTTAAAAAAACTCATGGAATTGACTAAAATGAAACTGCCTCACTCATTTCCATGTTTAAATAAATATGAATCATACATGTCATAGTATCTTACCATGAATATGAGATTTGAAAGTTGGATGTCAACACAACATTCCTTAATGGGAATCTTCTGGAAGATGTATATATAATAGAACCATAAGGGTTTCTGAAACTAGGTAAAGAAAATTGGGTTTTCAAGTTCTAGAAACCCTTTTATGGATTAAATAAATCATCTAGGTCATGGAACATTTGATTTGATAAAGCCATAAAGGAATTTCATTTAATTAATAACCAAAGTGAGGCATGTGTTTATAAGCAGTTTAATGGGAATGTGGTGATTATCCTAGTAGTACTTTTTGACTAAATATTTCTTATTTTAAATGATGTACCAGTCTTACAGTTAGTCAAGGACAGGCTGAACAAGTGTGTCTCCATGTAGGACTTAGGTGAAGAATCCTATATTATAGGGATCAAGATTATTCATGAAAGATCCAAGAATATTCTTAGACTAAGTTAGGGTATATACATTGATCTTATACTAAAGAGATTTATTATGGAGGAATACAATAAGGGATTGGTTCCAGTGTCATATATCCTACGTCTTTCTAAGAGAATGTGTCCTCAATCACAACAGTAGAAAGATAGGTTGAGTAAGATCCCATAGTCTTCGGCTTTCGGATCCATCATGTATGCCATATTATATACCAATCATGATGTTGAATATGCACTGAGCATGGTGGGGATATATCAAGAAGATCCTGGAGAAAAATATTATACTACTATTAAGACAATCCTTATGTATATTTTAAGAACTAATGATATGTTCCTAGTGATTGGATGAGATGAAGAGATTGTCATCAAAGGGTATGTTGATGCTAGTTTTCAGACAGATCAGAATGATCTGAAGTCACAATAAAGATATTTTTTCTGTCTTAACAAAGGAGCTATGAGCTAGAAGATTTAAAAGTAGCTATTTTTCAGCTATTCTATAACAGAGTATAAATATATAGCGACTTCTGGTGCATCCAAGGGAGTCGTATGGATTCATAAATTTTTCCAAGATCTTGATGTGGTTCCTAGAAGTACAGAACCTATCACATTTTATTTTGATAATATTTTAGAGGTGGATCTTGTGAAAGAACCTGGGTCACATCAATGGACAAAGAACATCCAATAAAAGTATCACCTCTTAAGTGATATCTATCGAAGGGGTGATCTTATAGTGAGTAGAGTGTCTGCAGAAGACAATGTGGTTGACCCCATGAGTAATGGAATGTCTTAGAAGAAGCATGAATATCTTGTCATAACTATTGTTTTAAAGTTTATTATCAGGTAGCTCTCATCCAAGTGGGGGTCTATTAGAGTTGTTGTCTAAGAACCAACTACTTTTTACTTTATGATAAACTTGTATTCCTAGAATTGAATATTAATAAATACCATATCACATATTGATTGTTCTTATATGTGAAAATGCATGTGATAATGCCTTAAGGATAGCTGTAAAACTAAAGGGTCATAGTAGATCCCTATTATGATTAAAACCTGGAACTACCAAAACAGAATTCATGAATATATGTTCTATGGCCAGTTGATTTTATTTAAGGGATAAAAATAATAAATTCCATTAGCGGTGAGGACTCATAAAAATTTGAGTCACCTTCTCATGGTGTGATCCCTAGGTAATATCATGGAAGATATTATGAGAATGAGACATGCCAATTAGGAATCCACATTTCATAGGGTCATTGGATTTTCCCATATGCAGATGTTTTCATTAGTCCTTAGACATTAAGATTTCGATTAATGGGTATTACAACTCATGTAATTTGTTTTATTAATGAAAACTATGATGACACACTGTTCACAGTGATTCATGATATGTTGGGTGCCTCATGAGTTATATTACATTAATAGATAATGAGATATGGATTTATCCCTTATGTTCCATAATAGAAGTTGATATATTATGCCATTTTATGGAATTGATATTGCATAAATAATTCCATGGAAATGGTGAGGAATTTGAAATATCAATATCAATAAGACAAATAAAGAGTAATCAAGCACATATGTTAATGACAGTAGCATAAAACCCACTTGTTTCAAGATATCGAGACAAAGAGATTACATTACATTGTAAGTGTTCATATGGGGTGACAAATAATTGTGGGGTAAAATTCTTTCTCTATGGTTTCCTTGACATGTTACAATATTCTAATCATTGACATTAGGTGGGCTCCACATAATGACACTAAGAAAGTTGCCTTCATGGCCACTCACTAAGTGTATCCATGTATCACATTTAAATAATCATTTAACATGTTAAATAAAGATTATTCACTGTTGTGGTTTAATAATTATTCAATTATTCCTGATCACATTTATTTTGACACTAGTTCGTTGAGAAAATATATTATGGTATGAATAATATATTTATTAGTGAAAACTATTGTGATATTTATTTATGAAATAAATAGTCATATTCAAGATCTAATAAATGTGGTTGAAGAAATAAAGAAAAAAACAAAAGTACACACTGTGTATATTCATATACATGCCTTGTAGTTTTTCTGTGGATTTATGAGATATAATATTATTTATTTAAATAAATAATATTAGGTGTAATTCATTGGGAGCAAGTGATAAAAATAGCCAGCTGTTATTTTTAGACTTGGGGTCTTACTAATAATTAAATGAAATAAATAAATTCCTTATGGAATTAATTAATTTTATTATTCAATGTAATATAAATAACAATTACAATACTCTTATTAGATATAAAAATTTTATGTTGTTATTCACAACAGAACTAGAGAAAGCTCTCAAGCCAATATTGAATTCTATTTCTCCAAGAATGTTCCCATGTTACGAGAGAGAATCTCCTCCACCAGATCAAGGAGAGATCTTTGAAGAAGATCTAAAGGAGATTTAAGGAAAACATCACAGGTAAATGCTTTTTAGCACTAGCACCAAGATATCCCTTCTACACCATCCAATGATACATGGAGAATGTGTGGATCACCTCAAGAGGAATCATACACTTGGCTTTTGTGAGGCAATGATAGATCACATTATATCATGACTGTAAGAATTAATGGAGAGTGAATTCCATTAAGGTAATTCTTGTCTTTTAAATAAATTAATTATAACCATCATATGATGATCCTATCTATGGTTCTGTGAGTTCCCTAGTTCATTTTTTTGTTTTTAATTATATTCCAATTATTTAGTGTTTTATCATCATGACGGATCTCGGAATGATTTTTTTAATTGTAAAATTAATGTTGGGTACACTCATCCACACATTATCGTTGTGCCCGAAACATATATTTACATTCATGTGTTTTGTATGATATTTTCCAATCTTACCCTCACTAAGAATTTTACCATACACTTTTTATTTGTTTTTTCTTTTACCCATGTCATAAATAAGGGTTTTAGGTATGAAAACTAAATGGGAACGTCTTTATGAGAGATGATGAAGATCTTTCACGAAGTTACCATATTCTGTTCCTAGTTTCCAAAGAAACTAACCTAATACAGTCTTTCAGTGTATTTCTATATAATGTAGTATGTAATACAAAAATTTAACTTAATATCCATGTACGTAAAGCTTGGGTTGTTATAGTATTTCCTACTCATAATGTTTAATGGGTAGAAACAAGTTATGAATATGATTGTTGATATTGAAAATTATTACCCCAAAATAAATATTTTAAACATCATCCATTATTACTAGTGGATTTGTTATATAATCTTAACTAAATATTAAGACTCAAAGATTTATTTGTTCTTATAATAGATAAAAAATTGAAATATTTTTCAAAAATTAACATAGAATTGATTCTTCTTCATAACAGAGTTGATGGGTTTACTCCTTCGATAGTTCATGTAAAGGATATAAACACATGGATATAAAGTGATAAATAATTAGATGTCGGATAGAATGATCATTGTATCTATGATATCTGTATTTTATCTTAAATATTAACAATATTAATGTTTCAACAACATGAAAATATGATAACACTTTGAGATATGAATACTATGTAATGGTTTAAATAAAAACCTTCATATATTATGTATAATGATTCTCTTGTGATATTTAGAGTTAATCTTATAATTAAAATCAGAGGACAAATATATTTTATTCATAAAATAAATAAATATATTTGGGACCCACAATTTTCAATTGAATTGATGAGGTTGAAAAATATATGGAATCCCTCATTAGATTTGGGGATATAATTACCAAAGTGCATCCCATATAAAAAGGGGCTTTTGGAATTGGGTTTTACATAAAAAAATATATTCCACAATAATTTTAATTTGTTTTAAAAATATATATTTTTAGTAAATTTTTTTATTATTAATATATATATATATTATAAAAAACAAAACAAAAATATAAATTAAAATTAAAATTTTTAAAAAAATACTTATAATGTGATTAGTCTTTACAGTTTTGATTTTTGATTTTTCATAATCTGAATATTTTCCCCCCAACAGGATTTTTATAACTTTAATAAAAACGAGGTATCTTTCAATAAAAACATTGTGATCCCATCAGTGCAATTCACATTGGTTTGATCTATAAATTGATGTTGAGTTCAACCATTCGATCAATATTCTTCAATACAAAAACACTCTAGTTATATTTTTCTATCATTGGTGCTATTGAACTTTCAAAAATTGGTGTTCGGAATTCCCAAAATCATGGTGAAATCCATAAGTGAAATTTCCATTGATAACCCTACACCAAAAACTGGGGGCGGATGAAACCCTTTTGAACAATCAATTAAATTAACCCATCAATATATGATTTTAATCTCTATTTTCATAATCATATTATAACATTTTCAACATACTATGGAACTCATATTCGAATTAACATGACAAATAAAACCTATGGATGAAGAAGGAAAACTAAATCTGAGCATTTTTGAATGAGGAACAAAGAAATATGGTACCAAGATGCACCAACTCGACACCACCTGAGATCAACTAGTCAAAGATGATACTTCCCCAAGTGTACCGGATAAAATATGTGTAGGAAAAGTTCTAGTATCAAGGATTAATAAAAAATTGTGATTAAACATAATTCACAAGGATAGTGTTTGAAGATCTCCAACAGAAAAAATGAGAATCTCAAACCAAGGGTTTCTATAAATTGATGAAGACTGAGGTATAAGGAAGGTCGATCATGCTTTTGAAGATAACCAAGTTGGATCATCATGGTTGAGATAGGCTATGATAATAGTGAATCGTGATGACAAATATTGAACACTGATTGAGGATAAATTATGAACAACTATGAATCTATTTGATGTTTTCATTGAGTTCATCTGAGGAGTAATGTTCAGACCATAAGAGATTTTCTGGGTGTGAGATTCTAATCTAGTCACACTTCAACCTTGGTTGATTGAAAAATATGACAGCAAAATTTGAAAATATATGAGTTGGAATCAATTTTAATGTGTTTGACTAGTTTAGAATGATTGTAAGATCAAGAAAAATACGGTAGGGGCCTCAATGATCTTCGACACACTGGTTGCGTGGTAAAAATATGATGGACACAAGATTTTTGAGGATATTCTTAGATGATTGAAATCATTTTCAACTAGAACTAATTTTCCTAGATTTATTTTAGTCCATTAAGGATCCTTTTCAAACTAGACTAACTAATGTGCATCCAAGATACATGAGTAATAATGTTCTATTCATATATTTCAGCATCATTATATCTTGAAGACCTCACTATGCCACCACCATGACATCACCTCCTCACACCCATCATACTCAGCATTGCACATCCCATTGGCAATGATAATGATGGTTTCCAAGATAATTTTTCAATTATGGGTATGTAACAATATATAGGGTATATTTCAAAAAATATAAAATAAACATATTGATTATTTTGATTATATTGTTCAAATTTAATGGAAAAATATCCTATAAGATGCAAGTAATTAAGAAATCAGTATATATTAAAACATGGATTTATCATGATTCTGCCTAGTTTGGACCTACTTTCATGGAAAGAACACTACTATCCACACACACATTTTATTAAAGCTTAGTTAAGAAGAAGAATATAATATATGGGTATAAAGAAACAATTACAGAAGTGTCAAATAGATAAATTAACAAAATGATAAGTAGGAATTTAAAAATTATAGGACCAAAAATATGGGTTCCACAATCTACATCTCTTATAGATTTTATTGAATTAATATAACATATCATTGTGCATGAAGAGTAACTTACCTATTATGGAAGATGGAAATCAGACGTTATTCACAACCGAACTCAAACACACATCTTCAACATCAACTGATGTTGTCATAAAAAATCCACTAGATTCTATATACAAATGGTGAATGGAGGAGGATGAAAGGCATTGAGATTCACCAGTGACAAAAAAATCACTAAATCTAGTGTTTAAGGACTAGAGGTTGGACAAATAAGACTATAAAAATGATGCAAGTGAGGAAAAATTATGGGATGTAGGGGTATTCAATTCCTCTAACTTCATCCCCTCCTTGAAGCCGCACAAGCTACTATATGTCTTCACAAATCCACACTGAAATAGAAAGGTAATGACACACTTGATCACCATGGATAGATGGAGGATATGGATCACACAGCTAAAAAAATTATCAAGGGATAGGAACAAAATGGGTGGCTTTCCATAGTCGCCATGAAAAAGAGCCTGATCCATGGAAGACACAAGAAATTCATGCAATGACCCATCCCAAGAGCCCATGTGGATATTAAGAGGAAGAGAGGACAAAATAGGTCTAGAATTTAATTTATCATATAAAATATATTCAAAAAATTGTTTATGTATGAATACTAATAAATTTAATAAAGGAATTAATAAATGAAATTTCAATATGTAAACAAATAAAACAACCAAATTTAAGAAAATATCCACCTTTTTCAATTGAAATTGATGATTTTATTGAACTTATTTTTATTGATTGGTAACCAAATTAATTATCTTTATGTAATATTTAAATATAGATAATACCTTTAATTTAGTTTAACTAATAGCTGGGTTGTCTTGGTGTGTATCTTATTGACACACATAGTTCATGATTCTATAACATATCTAATGAAATGTAATATAATACATATATGTTTGGGTTAATTATGGAATATTATATTCATTGATAAATTCAATGTGGATTGACTATAACTGTACACAATAATAGTATAATCATAATGTCTGAGTTCAGAAAAAAAATCCCTTAATACACAAGGATTCTTTAAATGCCGCAGGAAATGTTATGTATTCTGATTCTATGGTTTAAAGAGAAACCAAAGACTACATATATCATTTTGAAGAAATGAGACCTCCAAAAGTAGTGAAGACATACCAATTCAACAAATTTATGGTATCAGAATTCCTTATATATTCAACATCAACATATATAATAATTAATTTAGTAGTATCCACAATGTTACCATAATATATAGATAACTCTTAAGTAGAAGAAAAATGTTGCAACATCCACTTTTGGGAATTCCAATGTGTTGTCTCTAGAATTTCCAATAATCTACAATTGGGGAAGATTTAAAAGGCTACATCCGGAATTGTGTAGATCATACTATACATGATGTTCTCAACTATATTTTCATAGGGAATTTTAGACATAAACTAAATATCAATAATAGCATCCAGTTCATGACTTATGGAAAGTATAATGTGTTTCCCAAAATGTATACTTATATTATTGAGTGATTAAAAAACCATATATTAGTAATTTTATGAACATAACTATGATGAGGATTATATGACAATTAATTTGGTCTATTGGTAATGATTTCCACACCTATAATTCACTTTTCTACACATCAAAACATCATTTCAAACAATCCTTTTAATTGATATGAAATAGTTGCAATAAGATTCATGTTATTACATATAATAAACATATCATAAACATAAATAATCACATGAATCATTATAATTTTAATTGAATTTATATATACACAAGCATCATATTGTATCCTAGTGAAATTATTTTGAAGCATAAAGGAATCAAATTTTCTATACTACTTCCTAGATAAAATTTTAATCCATATAGTGATTTACATAAAAGAAAAACTTCATTATATTTAAATTATTTATACTAACCATAATGAGGCTCCTTGTAAAATTTATCATTTTGATCACAGTGAAGGAAAATAGTTTTCACATATATTTCTTCTATGTGAATGTTATTATAATTAGCATAATCAAGAAACAGTCCAATAGAAGAATTCTTTAAAACATGGTTAATTTTTTTTATAACTATCCAATAATTATTTTTTATAGAATCCATTAGTAATTAATATTTATTTAAATTTTATTTTCTTATTAGAAATTTTATCCTATTTTATTTTATATATCTACTTACATACAGTTATTATTTCATTGGGTGATTTTTATATGAAAGGCCAATGTGATTTTTATTCAATGGGTGAAATTATTAATTGATGGAGGAGATCAACTATTTTTAATATTTTTTATTGAGGTATTGTCTATACATATGAGGATAATAATCATTTATATATTGGGAATCATTATAGGAAAATGAGCCATTTCATATTGACTAAATTCATCAGGAGGTCTATGGACCCTCCAAACTCTGTCTTGGGTTAATAGATAGTTAGTATTATTGGAAGGAGGTTCAAAAGATGAGTCTAAATCAGAAATGATGATAGAATAATCATAGGTCATAGGATGAGGATCATGGGGAGGAGGTTAGAAAATTTTCTCAAATTGAGCTGAAGGTTCAAATTCTATAGCCTCATCTATGGATGGATCATTATTATCAGATGTTATAGAATTGGATTTGGGAGAACATGACTCATGTAACACCACATCTCTACTAATGATTCACTTTTGGTAAATGGTTATTTCAACCCATAGCTTATAAATTTTTACACCGTCAATATATCCTATAAATATATATTTTAGTGCTCAAGGGACAATATTATAGTATTTACATGGGAATAAGATATGCAGCTTAATTCTCTCAAATGATTATAAGATGGTGGATTTCTATTCCAATGTTATTCCATGTTTTTAAAATTATTTATAGATGTTGGAAACCTATTTATGAGGTAAAATTACATTATGGAAGCCTTTTCATAGAATTATTTAGCGATACCGAAGTATGAAAGACTGATTCATTATCACTCTAAAATGATTCTACTCATTATTTCTATAAGTCCATTCTGTTGGGGGTCCCAAAAAATCAGATGCATTCCAATACCATAAGATAAAAATAACTCAATAAATTATTTACATAGTTGTTCTATGACACTATCCATTCTAATTATTATAATATTTTTCCAACCTAGTTTTCAACTTGGATTTTCTTTGTTTTAAAGCATTAAAAAACAGAATATTTATTTCTTATTATGTAAATTGACACCTTTCTTGAGAACTCATCGATGAAGGTAACAAAATATTAACCTGCATCATGGGAGGTGCTGATATATGGTTTCCATAGGTCTGAATGAATGTATTCTAATGAGAAATAACATTTTATGTTAGACATATTATAGGTTACTCTATTAGCCATACAAATTCCACAATCTTCACAAAAGGGAATATTTCTTATTGTAATATCAGCCAAAATCCCCTGTTTGTTTTGTTGTTTTCAACCCTTGGATCTAACATCAACCAATCTATTATTCCATAATAGGGTATTATAACTATTAGTGGTATAAAAACTATCAAATACCTTGAATGGGTTTTGAAATTCAATATATATATCCAATTAATGAGATAAACCATTATGATAGTTATAAATCCTTTAGATTCCTTTACGATACCTAATTCGTACCTTAAGGTTTACATCTTTCTATCCAAAATTACTATGGAAATAAATTTTCTATAGAGGTTGATAGCCCTCCTAATATTATGAAATGTGATGATGGTGTGGCCATCTAGTTCTATTATAATAGAATATTTTGCATCTAATTTACACAACATATTATAACTAAAAGAACGTACGCATCTAATATTTCAATCAGTTATAGGAATAACTATTTAAAAGGAAACATATGGAATGAGAAGCCTAAGATTAGGACCCACTCATTGTTGCAGGCATGGAAATACATGTTCAAAACTTTAGTTGTTTCATAACCAGAATCCATAATAATAGACTAGTGAGTGGGTTTTTAGTATCAAGTTCTTCTTTAAGATTACTATACTCAATATTATTGTCCTTGATATTTCCATAGTGGATGAAAATGATTCTTTATTCCCTATAATTAGAACTAGTATTTGTTTTTATTTATTATTCCTGACATTTTCCTTATTAAAATATTTCTTTTTTCCTCTAGACCATGGTCTTCCTATTGTGAAAATACTTTCTACCTCACATATAACTATAGGTATATGATGTAGTTCTGTAGATAGAATGGTTGATTTAACCTCCTCTAGGGTTAATAAGTCATGTCCATACATCAAAGTTTCTACTAATGTTATATAGGAATTCAATAAAGAAATTAAAAATGATCATTTTACGATCATCATAATAAACAGTAACATTTATGTTAGAAAGATCTGACATCAAATTATTTAATTCATCTAAATATGATTTAATTAGAATATTATGTTTCATTTTAAATTTTAGCATTAAGAATCTCTTATAAATCTAACCAACTAGAGAAGCTACCTTGTATAATTTCTCTAATTTGATCCATCTACGAGTTGTAGTTGTTTCAAAAGAAACTTCCCCAAAGACATTATCACCTAAACATGGAAGTAGAAAACTATGCTCCTTAATAAGAACATCAAGGGATAAATATTAATAAATATTATATTTAAATCTTGTATCATACACAGTTACAACAGGTTTCTTAGGAATTAATAGAGAACCAGTTAATCAATTCTGAATTAAAAGGCTATCATCATAATCTTCCATAAAATAAAGTAATTGTCACCATTGAATTTTTTGATTTTGAAACTAGTTGACATCATGTTTACCCAAAAAATTAGACGTTGAGTTGTTTTGGACGTTGGTAAGTGTATTCTTCCAAGAATTGTCCAAGATAAATAGGTATTAATGAGTTTACAATTAGGTAAGATAATTAGAAAATAATTTGATGTTATAGTGAATTTGATTTTGAAAAGAATATCATAGAGGGTGAATCAAGTTGAGATTGAATTGTAGAATTAAATTTGAAACCAATTTAAATTAAGAAATAAATTCTAAAACAAAAGATAACAAATGTGGCTATAATACGGCTTTGTTTCAGGTAATGTACACTAGCTATGGAAGATCACATGAACTAAAAAATGACTGGATTGGGACATTTTTCATAGTGTTAAAATCGAATAGAAACATTTCATACAATATGAAATAAATTAAGAATGTAGTAGAAATTTGTATAAGGATTTAACATGTTTTAGTTAAATTTGGAACTACACTCTTGGAAAGAACATGACAACCCTCACACATGTTTTATTAAAGCTCAAATAAAAACATGATTACAATATTCTATTTTGAAGAAATAGTGACACAAGCTTCAAAAATCATGAGCTACAAAATAAGAAGTAAGAATATAAAACATACAGTGTCAGACACATGGTTTAGACAAGCTGTATCTCTTTAGCTTACATTAGAAAAATATAGTGGATATTTAGGCTCTTATAGGCACTCACTTGGTTGGAAGTCAGATATTAAACATTATTCACTCAATAACTCAATCACACAACTTATACTTTGAAGGCCTTCGTCTTCATAACTGCACTAGAAGTTATACACCTGTGGTGTATGAACGATGATGGTAGGAATGGAGATCCATTGTCGATAAAAACAAACTTACAAAATCTAGGGTTCTAAATTCATAAGGAGAATCAATTCATAAAGATAAAATGGTATTGGTAAGTTGAAATGGAATTATTTAGGGGTGTTCAATTCACTTAACACCCATAGATCCTCAAAACCACAGAAGTATCACAATGTCTCTTTGGATTCATGATGAAAAAGAAATGAAAACAACACACTCGTTTTTCTGTGATTGATGAATGAAATGTATCACATGCGATAAAAAAATAATTGACAATAAGGAAAACATAAAGCAGATATCCGTGGTGGAAAAAAAGGGAACAGTCCATAGAAAACACAAGAAGGTCATTCAAAAGCCCCAACCCTAGAGACCACATAGAGATTAAAGGTCATAGTGCACTTAACAGGTTCAAAATTAAAATGGGCATATAAAATCTAGAAGTTTGTTTTTCGTGATTCCATATTTTAAATGTTATTGGAAAAATGAATATTGGTGTTTTAAATTTGAAAAAAATGAAATAACATAATTTCAAACTATAGTGGAGGAAATAGATTGGTTCTCGGATAATTATTTAGTTGTGCAATAATATTTGGAGAATCCTCAATGAAAATGGATCACACAACAAAATATTATGAGATAAATATAGATACGTGTTTTAATATGGAAACCCCTATAATGGTGAATACTAAAAACACACAGGGAAACTATAGAATATCCAATTTGAATTATAGTGTAAAAAATCTTTTTAAAACATAAATTTTATTAAAATTAGAGCAGATAAAAACTTGTGTGATAAAACACATCCCGATATTCCTAATTTTCCTATATTATAACCATCTATTGAATAGATTTGACCCTTCGATGATTAAAATCCAACATACAACATTGTTCCAGCACCTCAAATAAGCCGTTTCACAACCCAATTATCACTACTCACTACTACCCCATGATCAAAAAACAACTACCTCCCATATATCTACTTATGAAATATTTCTACCGTATCTCACCTTTTATCTACTTCATATATTGGTTCTTTTTTAGCAGTGTAATGGACTCCAGAATCACACCTGCATTGGGTACAAAATTAAAATAAATATTTAAAAAACATATACTCATTTTTATACCTATAATATTCCAAATCCAAAAGAGTCATTTTGAATTTAAAACATTATCAATAAATTTTAAAACCACTAGGATGGAAAAAAATATTCCCCCAAATCATCCAATAAAATAAAGAGATATCATCCATCAAAATCAGTTAGAAAATAAACCAGTTGGTATCACACAATCCATCACACTCTATAGAAAATATGGAATCATTGATTTACATCTATCGTAGAAACATGATTTATCCCCCTGCAAAAGAAATAGAAATTAAAACGTCTTCATCATATCTATTTTTGAACTTCCCTATAGAACCAGAACAGAACCAACACTTGGGTCCCTTTAAATAGGTACTTTTATATAATTGAGATTACCTAAAAAATAACATTTCTATTTTTTAGACATCTTTAGAGTAGTTTATAACTCTTAGAACATCACCTCGATCTTTTATTTCAATACCTTCTTCACTAGTGAGATTCTCTATAGAAAAATAATTAGGTATGAGACCAAAAAAACATGACCGGACTAGCTTTAGATTCAAACATTGTTCATCCTAGATGATAGTCTATAACTAATGTCTAATGATCATTTATGCCACAAATATAATTATTTCTACTTCACAATTTCATTTTTCACTTTAACACAAACCTTTTCATCTATCTTATAAATCGGTTCACTCATTATGCCTCATGAATATACCATTCATCCTTTATGAAATTTCCATATTCCATTACAAAACTATATGCTAAATCAATCATTAATAAGATTTAATGTATATATGAAATTATACCTATAACAATTCATACATCATTCAGCATCATCATATAACCTGAAATTGTTGTGATAAAAATATCTCCAACAATAATAACACTATAAAAAATCTCCATTCCCTGTCTACAATATAAAAAATTATTCTTCTTCATATGAAGTAAATAATTCCCTCCCTTGTCTAATATGTTATGATACTGCTGAATCCACCACCTATTCATTCTATATATCCGACCTAAGATAATCAATTCCAATTGAATGTAAATCATCGTCACTCCATATAAGAAATATTCCTATATCCTCCAAATATAGGTCATGTATATTCTTTTTTTCATCAATGTTTTTCGAAGTGTATAATTTTCTCTATACATGACCCTCTTTATCACAAAAAACCCCCATGGCCTTTCTTCATGTCTTCGTCCAAACATATTGATTATCGAGTCTATATTTCATAGGTAAAAATCCATTATTACCCCAATAATCGTTATAATTGTTCTTTTATAATGTATCTTTCATCAACAATAATATAACCATTTCATCTAAATTGATAGTGTATTTCCTGAAATGTAATACAGTGGTGATATTATCATATGAATATGGTAAATAAACCAAAAGAATAAAATATTTGTCTTATTCGTCCTTTTCATTAGGTATTACATTTCATTTATCATTGATCTTGACTTCCACTAAAGAAATATCCATAAAAAGTATTGTGAACACTTAAAAATTGTTACCATAACCTTCATCCAATGAAATTAAAAAATTATATAATAATTTTTGAAAATATTAACGATTTTGAGAGATTCCAATTTATATCTTTATTCAATTTTTCACATAACTCGTCTAAATATGTCATATTCATCACCTCACACGTTATAATATTACCCAAATACATTCAGTTTTTCATTTTTTCCATCACTCTCATATCCTACAAATCACTAATACTCATTTTCATTGGTTTTATTGATTCTTTCTTTGATTCCTTCACTTTCTTCTTACATACCAAAATATTTTATACTCATTACTTCTATAGTATAAAATTATTTTACCAATTAAAATTTTCTATTTGAGAATTAATCACGTGGACTTACCCACCCATATCTAATCATTATGAAACATGGGTAAATCCATATGATATTAGTTGTTGGGGAGAAAACAGATCAGTTATGGGATAATTATTTAGTTTCAGAAAATGATTATTTAAATTTATAATGAAAACAAAGTGAAAAAAACTGAAAAAATGATATTTAGATAGATATTTCAACTTTAAAAGACCCTCAATGAGAAGGATTAAAAAACCATGGTCAAATACAGAAATATCCACTATGAATCAGTGATTACAAAATCTATGTAATACCTAAACTTGATTTACAATTAGTGAATATAAAAACATGTGTCAAAAATACACCCCAATACAACTCTTGATCCACTATAATAATCATATCATGATAATACCTAACCATTGGATGATCAATACCAAACACATAGTTTCATCGAATCACATCAATAAAGCCATTTTGGATCCCAATCTTCCCTACTCATTGTAGCCCCATGCTCAAAAACTATTGCCTCCCATATATATGCGCAAGATAGTTTTCTCTCATATCTTTCCTTTTATATATATACCATGCTGGTTCACTTATATTCTAATGATTCTATCAATAATATCTCATGTTTTTCATTCAAAATTTATTGAAATAAGGATAAAAATTTTCACCATTTTTATTACTTTATTCCTCAAAATCCATGGTATTCATTTAAAATTTAAAACAGTATTTAAATTTGAATAACCATGTTTTAAAAATAATGTCATCCTAACACCCAAATCTATAATTCAACCCAATTTTTTCCTTTATACCAATAATAAATCCCAAAAATAAAATTAGCCCCAAAATTAAGGACCTGGTAGACTAATCCAATATCAATTTATTCATAAAATCCATCACACACAACATTTTAGATATACATTACATATATAAAGGTTCCAAAAATATATTTCCTTATACATATAGTTAAAATAAAAGTTCATGTATATTGTTAAAGGTATATCACTATCTATTTCATGGACTGACAAAAAATTATGAAGTTCTTTAAATGTAACATGTTAATTTAACTAGTTATGTAAAACTAATGTGAGATGCAAACTGGATTTGTAAAGGATGTTTTAGAAATAAAATGCCTATGTAAAGGTTATAAGGAAGATAAATATTTATGTGACTGTTCCATTGGATTTATATAACTATATAAGGTCATAAATGATTTACACAACCTAGATAAAGGTAATGAGTGAGTTGTGAAGGCAATGTATTGGTAACATTCACTAAGTCACATTATTTAATGGTGATGAGGTAATGAATAATGTTACATTGATATTTTATCTACATATGTAGGTTGTTAAATTAACTTCATTAACATAATAAGGAAATTGTTTCCAGCTATATGAACTTATTTGAAGATGTTATAATAGATTTCCTTTGAATATGCAGTTGATCCATACTCGTTCATGTGTTTGATCACATGAAGTCAATATGGATCTATTCATATGGTCCATCATTGAGGTGTTCATGTCATTGATCTATGTAAAAATAATTGGTTGATCCATTGTTAGGTTTTATCTTTTAATAGATGAGCTACATTCTAGAATTTATATATTTTTATGAAATGAAATCATATTATTCAAGGTATGATGTTCTCAAATGAAAAATAATAATTACAAAGTTTATTATGATGCATGATGTTTTTTGAAGAAGGGGGTAATAGAAAATATTTTATATATATATATACATGTTAAATTCTTGTGATTATCATGAACATAAAAAATAAATATTTCATCATACCATAGTGATTTTCTATGGTTGTTTTGGTTACCATTTTTGAAATTTAGTGCACAAGTGTGAAATGGTGATCTAAGAGGTGTCATAGATTATCATGTGTTATTGTATGGATTCAAGTAGAGGCGAAGTGGTTTTAAATGGATTTATATGCAGTTTGAGTTCAAGATATAATGGATCCATTACTATTCAAATACCGTGTGGAATAAATTTTGATGTATTTATGGAATTTAATAAATGGTTTAAATGAAAAAATAATCGATCCTCCTAGAGATATAATGAGTAAAGGAGAATGATATCTGACATTAATTTATTTAACTATAAACATCAAAATAATATTCTAGAAAAAATTATAATAATATTCATGATATTATTTTGAATATTTTTTTGGTATCAAATAAGATTTTGTTTTGAATATTGACAACTAACATACGTTGTGCGAGAGATTTGTGAGAGCCTGATGCATTTCAATATTGAGGGAAACAAATGGGTTAATACTAGGAGACATTGATTTTTTGTGAACCTATGTATTTGAGAAAATTGAGAAGAACTTGTTCAATCAAGATCTGGTAGGAGTTTCGAGACCCAAAAAACAATTACAATAAGCTATTGAAGATCTTGGAGAATATATAAATGTACATGCTTGTTGATTCATCCCACTCATGAAGTGAGATCTATTTCAAAATTGGCATAGAATAATCGAAGAGTATAAAAAGATATTTCTACGAGCAGATTAATGTTGAAGAAGAATATTGTGACTAGGGTTTTTAACCAATTGTTATAGTTTTAAGATAGGGTTCTCTATCCAATCACCATGGAATTGAAATTGGGGTGTCTAACCAGTTAATGAAAAAATTTTACAGGGGTTCCTAACCACTTCTGTCTAACAGGCATGGAATGGAGTAATATTTTTTTAACATTGTTAATATCATGATTTTATCTGTATTATTATCATTTGAAATAAGTTTATGGTGTGAGATATTATTTAAAGGAATGGGATCTTTAACCGTTTAAAGAGTTTGAATTTATAATATGAAGATGAATTTGTAAAATTAATATACTAAATAATTCCCCACACACTCTTAGTGATCATCTGATCTCGAGGACATCAAAGAACCTACAAAAAAGGCCATATGATTTACAATAATATTTATGTAGTGTAAAATTATGGTTGTATGAGTTGCAATGTAAAATTATAGAAAATTAAACTGGAGAAGATGTTTTTGAGGAACCATAGGAATTACCATCGAAGAGAGAGAATGATCACACAATACATTTGAAATAGTGGATGAATCCCTTCAACATACAAACATATAAACATTATTATTTCATGAATATTGAGATTGAAAAATATGTTCATAATCCTTTTGAGTTGGAATTCATTGGACACTAACACATCACATACTCTAGCCCAATAATTTGAGTAATGAAGAATGACGGATGGTGGGGAATTTGTATAGATTACTGGGTGTTGAATAGTTTGGTGATACTAGATGAATACCTAATTCCAATAATAGAAGAGTTGATGGATGAGTTACATAGAGAGGAATACTTCACAAATTTGGACATGAAATACTATCTCTTTCAGTTATTGATGAAAGAATTATATATTGGGAAGATTTCATTAAAAACCCATGAGGGACTTTATTAAGACATTTTCTTCCATTCATATTGAAGAATTAACCTACAATTTTCCATGAAATTATGAATGTGTTATTTTGGCCTTTTTGAAGGAAGAGTGTTTTTGTTTTATTCAATAATATAGTGGGTTAGAGTAAGGGCAGGAATGAAAACCCAGATAAGGTTTGAAAATTAATATAATTTATTGAAGACATTGTACTATTTTTCAAAATGCATAATTTCACTTACCTGAGTTATATAGATTATTTAAAGTATATAATTTTAGTTGAAAGAGTTATAATGGATCCCAAAATACTTGAGGCAGCGAAATTGTGGACTTCTTTGGAATATGAAGTAAGTGAAAATGCTTTAAGGCAAATTTGATACATTAAAATTTTATCAAGGATTAAAGAATGGATAAAAGATTACTATGTGTATTGAATAATAAAGACGGGTTTAAATAGACACATGAAACTCGAGTAGCATTTGGAACCCTTTTGAAAAACATGACTAAAACCACAATTTCATGTATGTTATAATTTTAATGGGGGTTTCAGTGTATTATAATGCCTCTTGTTTGAAATACATAAGCTATGTTAAACTAAAAAGGGAGGACTATTTCCAATTTTAATAAGGCATTAACTGAAAAAAACTTATAAAATTTTGTATAAGAAAATTTTTTTATGGATTTATTTCTAGAAATCTATCATTGTAATCAATATATAATGGTAAGGAATTTTTAGGTATACACATATCACTATGGAATTATTCATTTTCTTATTTATATGGTAGTTTCAGTTGATAATCAGTGTTGGTCAGATAAGTTAATCAGATATGATGTTGTTGTTATTTTAAAAAAAGGAAATTGAATAGTATTGTTGATGTTCTATCGAGGGTGGATCAAGGAAAATATTTTAAGTGCATATAAATTTTAAAAACCAATTTGGACGAGCATAATATTTTGAACTATGTGTTAATCCATGATGTTATTCTAAGGGAAATTATCGAAGTGTTACAATATGGTTGTTACACAAGGCATATAAGTTCATTCTAAAATGTAATGTTGTTCTATATAAACTGATTTGTGTTTAAAAAAGGATTGAATTTAATTCAAAATCTGATAAAAAAATTTTTAGACTAGTATATCCTAATCCTTTAATAAAGTTGGGCCATATATTAGTAGCCCATACAACACACCAAGCCGCAACTCTAACTATGCACTATAGTAATGATGACTCACTATAGCCGAAAAGACTAGTGATACTGACATGGAACTACAGTAGTGAAAACATTTTCAAATTTGAAATGTAGTATTTTGGAATTTGGTGATGGTGGTATAATTGCTCCAAGGAGTTACTAACATCGATTACTATATCATAATGAGATTACAATGCGATTGGTGGTACTATTGATGTGTCTTATTTGTGAGATAATTTTAACTTGGGTTTTATTATGATATTGTGACTTATAAGTGCTATTCCTAATTTTTGTGAAGTGATTCTTCCTCTCTATGGTAGTATGACTTTATTCAAAAAACACCTAAAAGTTTTATCTCCCCTATTCTTTTTCTTCTTCATCATTTTATAATTTTATCCCTTTTATACTCATTCTCGATGAATTTCATCATTGTTGATGTAGATTTTTTACAACAACTAGTTTCAATGTTTGAGTTCAGATGATCAGGGTCAGATTTTACAAATTGAAGAATGGAAATAAAATAAGGTAATGTGAAGATTGATCACCTCAATAAAACTGACATTAGTTACTGGAAGACAAATATAAAAGACTATATTAATTAGAAAATGATTCACTTGCCCATTCCAGGAGAGAAACCAATGATGATGGAGAATACAGAGTGGAATCTACTAGATATGTAGCTTCTATGAGTCTTCTTTGTAAATAACCCAACTTTTATAGCTCAGATCCAGTGGTTAAATTACTACATAGGCATAAGATACAAGTGTTCAAATACCAACAGAATGAATAAATTATTTGTCTTATTAATATAGATACATATCTGATTACCATATTAAATTTGAAAACAAAAACTTCAACATATTTTATTCATAATTTTATTATCACCTTTATCATATCCTTGCATATTATTTTTAGTAATGTTCTTGTATTCTTGGGGGATGAAACAAAATAAGGGTGGGAAAAAATTCACAGTAATATTTAAGTACAATGGAAGATATCATAAATCAATAAACATAATCATCATGGAATGGTCAATAATAATACACACATTCAATTTAAATAATATGTTTACTATCATTATTAGATACGTAAAAATCAATATGGAATTCTAAATATCCAAAAAAATATACATTTAATCAATTAAATGAGTAAAAAATGAATCCATGGATAATATCATTGAGAAAATATTGGGGATATTAATCATTTAATTCTTAATGAGTGAATTACTTAATTATTTGATTACATGACCTTTGGAATCATGATACCTCTACTATTTAGAACTTTCATAAGAATGTTTAAAAACTATTGGTAAAAAAATTTAAATTCTAGCTTACGGATTTTACTCAGGAGACTAATCATACATGAAGGGATAAAAAATTCTAGCCCCCACACATCAGTATAGGTCAGAGGAATTCCTCCTATATCAAATGATCGATTTAATCCATGATTCAATTTGAATTATCAATAAATATATGTATTGAGTAAAGAATATATATTGATCAAAATTTTACCAATTTAATCAAATAAATTTCATAATAAAACATCATATTTAAAAAGTGGTATATGTTTTAGGAAATAATAATATCCATGATATAAACCATATGTATATTTATTTGAAATGAAATGTAATAATGATCACAAGAAATTTAATATTTAAAAAGAAAGTTAACGATAATGAAAAAAATCAAGAAATTAAATTTCAATAATTCCATTGATTAAAATGATCATAAAATATACATAAAAATAATAAGGAAGCTATAAATACAACATATACCCAGTGTATTATAAGTAAAATAATGGTTTTTTCTCATTGATGAATAGAAATTCCATACAGATACTTTTAAAAACATTATTGAGGTAAATAGGCATTTTATTTTGAAAATGTTTTTGACACTAAAAGTTTTTAAAAAAAATTTCTAAAATAATTTTATTTCTAATAACATTTTAAACATATAACTTAGTTTTTTATACATTGAGTTTCCATGATTCTTGGAAATTCCACACATGACAAGTACATTAAACAAAAAATCACTTTCACATTTCTAGTAAAAGTCAAAAATGCCTTATTTTGAAAATGAAATGAATATTAATTTAAAAAAAGTATCAAACATGTCAAAATTTATTTAATAAATAATTTTTATATGTTTAGAATCAATTTAAAAAAAAAATAAGAAAACATAGTTCTGGAAGAAAGCCGATTTATGACCGAAGGAAAAAAAATAAAGTCATAGTTTATTAAAAACTTTTTATAAATTATTTTCGGTACCAAATAGTTGAAAAATAGTGATATTACGTTAAAATATCATGAAAAACTAGAGGATAAAAAAATAAATATGTTTATTATATAATGATAAAATAATTTCCTTCAATGGGAATTCAAAAATAAAAAATCTCAATTCTAATTAGACTTTGAAATAACCCTTACAATGATCTTAACATTGAAGTGAGAATTTATAAATGAATCAACTTTATGTAGAAAATTTAAATCCAAATAAAACTAGTGTAAATAAAAATTAATATAATCAAAATTCACTACAAACATAATTATAAAATATCAAAGAAAACAATAAAGTAATATAACCTAATGAAAATAAATTGAGTTATGAAGTTATTAACCATGCTTTAACTTTTAAGTAAATCATACTTGGATAAAATAATTAAAATAAAAACATAAAATTCCATGAAATATTATGAAAAAATTATATTACAAGTCAAATGGTAGTATGTACACCACATAAAATAAAATAGCTTCATAGCATTAGATAATTCTCAATCAAAGGAAATGAGATGATTCCCCTTACCTCCTGATTCCCTTTAGTTGAGAGCTTTATAACCACTTTTATATTCATTTTATACACAAAATTAACATATAAATAAATTATAATTTTTATAATATCATATATGATCTTTTTTTAACTTCTTACCAAGTGTTCATTAAAAATAATTCATTACTACTGTTGTTTTGGGTGTTAATTGCCTTATTTATCATGCATGTTTTCCCATGAAAGTTAGACGTCCTGAATATAGAATATATTTAAATTATATTAAGAATTATATTAATATTATAAATATTCCTTTTTAATTATATAATTCCTTATTACCATTTGTTAAAAGTGGGAAATGAAAATAAATCTCATCTCTTCGCGAATATTGTAACTCATACGTACGCATGAGCGACGATATAATTTCTCAATAGATGAATGGGTATGGAAGTGGGTGATAAATTAATTTTATATAATTAATATAATTTTATATATTTCACATACATTAATTAAATTTATCCTTTAATACCTTCCATGTAAATTACTAGTGAAAATGAATCACATCACTTTCTGAGGTGGTAGTCCACCGTACAGACGAGGGACATTATCGTATCCCTAGCATAATACAGAGTAAGAGTGAATATATTATTTTATGATTCAATAATTATAATATTGTCACCAGAAATATATATATATATATATACACATATATATATATATGTATGTATATTTATATACAATATATCTATCATCATAGCAAATCATGACAGGTGTTGGTGGAAAACGAGTTACATTGGTTCACTTGGTATTAGTTAGTCGAACAAACGATCGATGTTATAATTTACCATTTGTGGTTAGATAATATGAATATCCATAATTACATTAAAATAATTAAATATCGTTATATTTTATATTCTTTATCCATTATTTCATTGTGATTGAATAATATTCTAAGGATGTGGAAGAAGAAATAGAAAAACGCTCGTTTAAGAAAAATAACTATTCATCAAACGACTCATTTAAGTTTTCACCATAATCCTATCTATGTTAGATTTATAATAATAATAAGGAATATAAGAATTTGGGATGGATTTTAGGAAATTATTTCTGTAGGTATAGGATAATAAAAATGTATTTGGAATTGCAATGATTAGAGGAGAGGAGGCAGCCTTTTTTAAGTGGGGGAGAAGGACACACTTGGAATTTTTCAAAATAATCAACCATAACCATGTTTTTTTCATTCCAAAAGGATACAAAATGAAAATTAATCAACCATAGATGAGATAAGTTCTAAATATTCTAATCCAATAAAAATTGTATAAGTGTTTATGTCATTTTGAACTTTATTTGTTTAGTTTAATACCTTTGTAAACCTGTTTCTACATTAACCTCACTAACTAATCGATACTATTTCCACTATTAATTATGGTAAAATATTAATTTGATCGTATTATATAATATAAATTATTCTGATTCAAAATATTTAATCCATTTCTCCAGATTAAATTCACATAGTCGTATAATTCAATTTAAAATTAAACGTGTAGATGTGTTGAAAAAGTTGTTTGTCCAAAGAAATACATTGAAAAAGTTTAAAATTCTTTTATATCATAATTCAATATTACATAGATTCCAATGACATAAATTGTAAAAAATTTATAGCATTTTAATTAATTTCACATTGAAACAAATTTAAAATATAATTGAACTTTTAAAATATTTTATCTGGAATGGAGGGTTTTTAACAAAAAATGTATTTTTCACTATTCCTTAAGAACTAATAATTTCAGAAAATAATCAAAAATTGACCCAAATATAATTCTGAAATGTATATTTCAAAAATGAAGGTTATTTTGTCTAATAAAATTTTTGAAGGTTATAATAATTAATTTTAAATTATTTTTTCATTGCGTGACTAAACCACCTTTTAGAAAAGTATAGTTTTTTTGAAAACACTCCTTTTTATTTCCAATTATTTTTATTTAATTTTTAATCACTTGATAACCATTGAATTTATTTTATAAATTTTTTAACCATATAATTTTCATAATTTATTTAGTATTATTCATACCCTCTAATTTAATAGCTTGGTTATAACGGTATACTATATTACATTTCATTTGGGTTTGAGGTTGCATGTTCCATAAGTTATTAATGAGATTAAATTTATTTAAAAATAAAAAATCATAAACAATTGGGGTGTTACAATATCTTATAAATGTGTTGTTGTGTTTCATATACAATACCAGACATGGTCTTCCTATTTTAAAATCTCATGGAGTTACAGTGTACCTTAAAATAGAAAAAAATGGGGCGTTTAACATCCAAAAGGGGAACATGATAATTAGGATGATAAAATACATCATGAATATAAAAATAATCCTTTTTAATTGAAAGAAGTGAAATTTTTGTTTAAAGATGATTACCATGTCATCAAATTCCACACCATCAGAAGTCAGTTGTCATCGGTGGGTATTATTCTTGATGGTAAGGCATGGGATATAGTTTTACTATATTCATTACTGAATAGTTGGTAATAAATTGTATTAATAACCTGTTGTTTTTTGGGAATTAAAAATTTGGTTCCAAAATATCTATCGGATCTGATCCTAAATGAGGATATTTGTAGAAAATAGTATGGAATATTATATGGTTCTTCTCTGAACCTATAAAGAAGATGAAGATACATGCAATGAGATAATTTGATAATATGAAAAAAAAAATAGTAATGTCTATAGATAATGAAAGGGTGAATGGTTCTACATAATAGATTTTTGGGAAGAAAGGAAATTTTAAGAAGGAGTTCAGAGAAAAATAGTATGTTCCTAAAAACAATATAACAAACAAGACAACTGAATAAACTAGTGATGTGTTACTAATTAGTGTGGATATCCCTATAGAGTCATGGATTTTAGACCCAGGTGAATATTGTTTTCAACTCTAGAGAAGGGTTTCCTAAAAAATTATATTTATGTAAGTTTTGGCCAAGTACATATTGTTGTTGATGAACCCATAAAAATTAAATGGAAGGGAAATATATGGATTAAAACCAATAGTGGGAGATTACCGGTTTTGTAGAATGTAAGCTTTATCCTTATATAGATAAGAAATATTATTTCTTTTCGATTCCTTGATTATGCACATTTTATTACACACATTAATTTTTAGTTAAAGGAATATTACTATGGGGGTATAATCATATCTTAGGGAGTAAATAATGGAACCTTAAAAATATGGTAGAGAATTTCATGGACAGAATATAAAAAAATGATTGGGGATTCAAAACTATGGAACTAAAATCATGTTCATATGAGTGAGAAGGGAATTATGGTGATAATAATAAAAGGATTTATAATAGAGCTAAATTTGATGTAATTTTGAATATGTAAATAATGTATATTTATAAATCATTACACAGAATCCTTTGTAAAGGGATATAGAACACTGAAGGATGGGATTCTAGAGATGGTTCATACTATTTTTTGGGGGCCTACAACAATAAATTCCCTAATAGAGTCATGATATTATGTTATATTTATTTATGATTTGACATTTAAGGATTATTATTTTACCTCATTAAAATAAAATTTTATTTTTTGAAATTGTTTGATTAGTGAAAAAACAATGTGCAAAATTATTCAGGATCAGATATAAAATTCATTGGGTTTTAAAATGGTAGTGATTTTTACAATAATGAGTTTAGGTAATTCTATTCTAGTTATGGAATTTTTTGGTAGAATACTCTTCCATGTAAGCCGTAATATAATGGTGTAGCTGAAATTATGAACATGATAATAAATGAATGTGATATGATTATGAGGCTACACTCTGGGTTAATAAAGAACTTCTAAGAAGATGCAGTGAACATGGTAGTGTATCTCATCAATAGGAGTCCATCAACAGAAATGGGATAATGTCTATCTGAGGAGATCTGGTTATAAATATAGTTAATTATCTCTAATTTACAAGCCTTTAGTAGTTTAAAATATATACATATATATTTTCTAATACAAGGGAAAATCTTGTTTCTAAGTCCAAATCATGTTTCTTTATTGTTTAATTGTTTTGGAGTTTGGCTATCACTATTAGGATGAAAAGAACAAGATAATCTTAAGAATAAAAGTGTGATATTTAATGAGGGTATAATATACATGGAATATAATGAATCTAAAGATGATTGTGGAAATAGATAATTAGTGATGAAATATCAATTAGAGTTTGATGGTGTGCCTATTTATGTGACATAAAAAATAGCGAACTATACACATCATTTGGATTTTAGGGGATAAAATTGGTGATGATACCTATGAGGTTGCTTTTATCATTATTATATTTTCCATTATTGATTATAGGTAGTGAACCATAATGTTTTGAAAAGAAAAGTATAGGTGAAGGAGTCAAATAAGTGGTTACTGGGTATGAAAGAGGATATTTATTCGTTGTTAGATAACAATAAATAGGATTTGATACCATCTCCAAAGGGAATAAAATAATTGAAGAATAAATGTGTATACCAAATCAGTGATGAACATGATGGTAAGAGGAGGCACACAAAAATTATAGTGGTGGAAGATTTTCAATATAAGAAATTTGTGGACTTCATTAAATTTACCTCCCCTGTATTGAAGATCTCCACATTCTGAGTGGTTCTTAATATTAAATGCTTAAAATTAAGATATATTAAATGATCCCTTTTATCATTGTAAAAAATACTATGATAAATGGGGTTCCCTTAACAATATAATATTAAATAAATGATAAAAATTCACCCTTGATAGTGTTTTTTATCCCTATTAAAGGCCACTTTTTAGCATTGACAGTGATTTTCCTTTCATAGTTTATTTTTAGCAATGAGAAATAGTATACTTTGTCAAAAAACAATTATATCATTATATATATATATATATATATATTAATATTGATATAAGTATAATATATTTTTTCAAATATTATTTAGATATGAAAAAATATACATTTACACTGAATATAAAAGATATTTATTTAAAACGGCTTATAAAATAATTAAACAATTTAACATTAAAAAATAATTTGAAAATTATTATTGATTAATAGTCATCTAATAATAGTTGGAAGACATAAAAATTCAATTAATTAATTAATGATCTACGATCTGTTTAATATATGACTTGAACATAAAAAACCACAACTTTTGATCCAAGTTTTAGTTTGGGATATATCATATGTAAAATCAAATATCCTGAAAAAATATATTATATAGTACCCTTGGTGGTCCCTAGTCAGTATTTTTTGGTTAAAAAGGGACAAAAAGAACACAAATAACGAATTACATATCAACATTCTATAATTTTAAAACAATTTATGGAATTTCAGATTTTCTTGGTGGGATAATTTTTTTAGTGGAGACTAAATTTATTCTCATGTATTATTTTATTGGATTATTTCCTAATAAATATTTCAATGGAGGATCAATGTGAAATTCATGAAAGGCCATTAGAGTTTATTTGAATGATGAACAATCCTCATCGATTGACAAACCTATCATGATATTGATACGTGGTTTCAATAAGGGGAAAACAATAATGGAGAATCATGTGTGGACTTGTGAACAAATGGATTTTTACATTGAGGATCTCAATAAAGAAAATATAGAAATAGAGGTTACCTCTCGTGAATGGAAACATCATAAAGTTAAAAACTCAAATCGATTTAATTTTTTCTTGAATAGATTTATAATTTCTTATGAGGTTTCATAATTTTTGGTATTCTTGAACTTTATTGATTTCCCACATTTTCCTAAAAAGTTATTCTGAATTAAAAAAATTATTTTTTGTATATATTTTTCTATATTTTCATTTTTCAGTGTTATATATAATTAAATATATAGATATTCTCATACATTTACATACAATAAAACACTTATATAAAAATAATAGACAGATTTTCAAAAAAATGTATTTAAAAATATATTAACCATTTGAAAATAATTTTTTATTATTAATTTATATTAAAATAAAAATTTGTCTATTTTATTTATCTTATAAAAATTCATTAATATATATATATATGTAATTTTTATATATAAATTTTTGTGTGTCAATAATCAAATATATATTATTGTGTATATTAAAATATACGTAAATAAATACATATATATAAATTTCTATGTATGTATGTGTGAAATATAAATGTGTATATGGGTGTGAAAATATTCATGTGTGTGTGTGTCAATTTTATATAAATACATCATATATAAATTTATTTTTATAATTATTTCATTATCATTAAATATAGTACAAACACATAATTACAATAAATAATAATAAATATTTTATAAATTTTCTATATCTAAATATTAAATTATATTTAAATATGTATAAGATATATATTTAAATATTCAATATAAATATATATTTATAAAATTTTCTTAAAATTTATTATATAAATGTATATAATTATATGATTAATTATTTAAATGAAAATTATTTATGTATATATATAGATATATCAGAAAATATAATAGAAATATTGATTGTGTAGGGGTAAATGTATTAGGCATTAAAGGCAACTGTAATGGATTTAAATCCATGCATGAGGAAAGTTGAGGGCATGAAAAGTGTTGATAAAGGGGTTTGAAAGTGATGATAAAGTGGTTTTGATCGAATATGGTTGTATACTAGTCAAATGGGAGCATGTTGCACTGATAAATGGGGGTCAAATCACTGATAAAAGGTGGGCTATATGGAATTGTTTTTTAAAAAAATTATTTTTTGAATTTTTTCAGAGCTAAAATAGGCGCCAATAAGGGAGGAATTTATTTAAAATTTTTACTAAAGATAATGGTCAAGGGATTTTAATGGTTCTTATCATATTAGTGTTTTTTAGTGCTAACAAAATCTATTTCTAGTGATTTTAAAATCATGGTATGTAGTAGTGATTATTACATCTAACAATTTACATCTAGAGATTCTTAATGTAAAGGCATATTTCATTCATGGAGATTTATAGGAGAAATTATATATACAACATCTAGAGGGATATATTGAGTCCTGAAAAGTAGTCCTAGTGTAAAAAATATGGAATATATTATATCAGTTAAATATGACACATGGGTAGTAGAATAAGAATTTGGATGCATTCATGAGAAAAAAATTCATAAAAATATTATTGCACGGATCAATGAATTTATTATGATCGAGAATATTCTTATAGATAATAATATAAAAATTTCGGACAACATAACCTACTTGAATAGATAATCCTAACCTCTGCTAACGATGATGAATGTAGCCTTGAATTTCTTGATTTCAGGGAATCACTACATCAAAATCTCTAACCTTACAAAATTCAAGTGACTGATGAGGTGCATCAAATTTTTTTCCCAATTAATGAAAAATAATATGTCTCAATCTAATCCATGTATCATGAAGGTACCACTGAAGATACAAATACTAAACATATATTCAAAATACTATGAAAATGAAGAATATCTATATTAAATATAATGAAATTGAATAGTTATTCTATATATGATAATCTAGTTGTCGAGAATCATGTTATAAACAAAGTAGAGTTACTATACATATTATTTTGAAATGTAATATATAATATTATTCCTATTTCATACTAAGTATTATAATTCATCATGAATTAATTACTACATAGTATAGATTAAAAACTTTTATATTTAAAATTTACATTCTAGTAACTGTATGATATTGAGTAAATTCGTAGTTCATATTATAGTTTATGAATATATATACTCGGAATAATTAATTGATGTATATGCATGCTACTAATTGTAAAATTAAATCAATTTTTAGGATATGAAAAATAATATTTTATGTTGGTTATAGAGTGGAAATGATAATGGATAAATTCAAATAAAAAATAAAGCATGTAGTGGAAAAATTTACAATATTTATTCAAGTAGGAAGATGAATTTTATAAATTATCAATTTGGAAATCCTTAATTTAAAACAAATAGAATTAAATAATGTTAAGAAAACCATTTTATTAAATTGAATGTAATAAATAAAGTGTAGTATTAAGAACGATTATTCTTCATTTTTAAATATTGTTTTTATCATTCAATAATTTGGGATTTGGGTTCTATTGGACATTTATAATGAAAATAATATAATATTTCCTCTTAAATCTAAAAGGAAACAATGAAAATATATAATCATTTAAAAAAATCATTGTCCACTGATATTATAATCTTAAAATATTTGGAATTAAAATTTTATTTAAAACAAAGGGGTAGAAAGATAATATAACAATAAGAAGATTAAAAATATGTATAAAAAGTAGTTTTTATAGCCCTAAAATGGACCTGAATTTCAAGACCTAAAATACATCTCATAGTTATTACTATGGATAAACTGTTTTGAAGATGTTATAGAAAAGTAAAATATGATAAAAATGGTAAGAAGAACAATTGTAGATAGTTAATTTTTCATATGAATTTAAAACAACATGAATAAAATAAGTACCTCTAAATATCTTTTGAGCTCATGTATCTTCTACATATTGATATGAAATATTAATGGTGTTAAATATGAAATTAAAAATGTTGTTTATGTCAGATTAACAAATTGGAAAGATGATAGTGGTGTTCACATATAATTTAAGATCATGAATATATAAATTTATGAAAAAAATATTAAAACTTTTATAATTATAACATTTTTATATAGTATAATGAAATATGAAGGATATGAATAATAAAAAATCTGAATATTAGTTATACCATATGTATAGATATAGTTTTTATAGAATAAATCACCTGAATTTGAATGTTTCAATAAAAAGAATTCCATAATTGAATATCAGTTTCATCTGATTGGGGATTTTAGAAACAATTACAGAATCATTAAGAAATTATTTGAAAAATATTCAAATTTTATAAATAATAATGTTTTTCATATTAATTATAATAAATGGAACATTTATATTTTAATTTTCCTATAAGTATGTCATTTTTTTCATAAACCTGTTGCATCAATAGTGTTGCATTTGAAAATGAGTTGTTATTCAAGATAGAGATTGTTTTTTGAGAGAAATACAATTACACCTCTTAAAATGTTTTAATCAATGTATTCCTCATAAAAAACAAATAAAAATTGTGGTCATATTAATAACATCCAAATATAAAAAAATAAGTACTTGGTTGTTCTAAACAGACAAATATGAACATGTATTAGAATTATTAACAATAAAAATTATATATAATGACGGAAAAATATATTCATATATATTTGAATGAAATATATTAATTTGTCAATAAAAATGATGTTGTGTTAAAAAAATTTAAAATATATGATCACATTTTTATAAACAAATATCAATCTGTATAAACAAAATCGACTAAAGATAACTTAATGGGGTAAAAAATATGAAAAAATTAATAAAATATGAACCTTTATATTGAATTGGAATAAATTATTACAAAATATTAACATCTAATTTGAAAAAAAATAAAAATTATATATCTTTATGTATACAAAATAGGCTCTGATATGGAGAATATATGTACCTGTATGAAAAAAAATGGAAAAAATGAACCTATATGAAATATGATCCTATAAAAAACACCAAAAACATCATTATAATAACACTAAATAAACCTCCACCATGGGACGCACCATGGTTTTTTTGAACCCTAAATAGATAATAAATCATTCTACAACTGATCTCCCCAACAAACAATCATAAAACACTCCATTAATTCTTGAAACCAATCCCAAAACTATTACAATAAAAAAATTAGTGAAATACAGTAAATTGGGGGTGTTATATCTGCACTCAACTATTGATTATATTTTTAATCCCATCTCCTCACAATCATATTTTAAATTTAATTATGAAATATTAATTATTTAAAAGTAGTTTAGGACATATAGAATCTATATTGAATATGAATACATATCTTTGAAAAAATGTACTCATATCATATATGAATAGAAATTAGTTTAGAGGAATTAATTAATAAAAAAAGAAACATGAATTAGAAATCATTAAACATACCTAAATATTCTACTCCTTGATTAAAAAACTAATGAAAAATTAATCGTCTAAAATTTATTTTTTTTCATTTGCATGTGTTTTTAGAACTGTGGAAATTAATGAAAACCTGTGCGACAAGGCATAATAAATATTCCAACATGGTTAATAAAATTTACATTATAAGGAAAATAAATTCATTAAATATTATTTGGATCACAAATGAGAATCATTAGGAATATGAAATAAATAAGATGGATTCATGGTTTAGGGTACTGATATGGATGGAGAATATGAAAGATAAATTTTTTATTCATGGGATACAATAGTTATTTGAAAACAAATGTAACAAGTTATAAAAATGGAATGAATCATTCATGATTTAAAATATCATGAAGATTTAGTGGTGCATCCAATGTTCAAATTATAGTAGAATTATTAGTGGGATTTTATTCTGAATAAATATAACAATCAATGAAATCATTAGAGGAGTTTTTTTATTATGAAAACATTATTAAGATACAATTCTATAATGCACCCTACATGAGAATATAATAAGAAAATATATGATAATATGAAAAAACTCATATGCGGATAGAATTGAAATCTATTTAGAGAAATGCATTTGGATAAAAGGAACACAAGCATAAAAAATGTAAACATAACTAAATAATATGATTCCATATGAATATATAATTAAGGTGAAAATTATATTGAATGTGACACAGAGATGGAAATGGAGGTGGAGGTGAAGGAGGAGGCGGTATGTTGAGGTGAAGGGGGAGGTGAGAGACTGAGGAGATAGAGGGTAATATGATAAAATATTGAGAGATTTGTAGGGTTTCAAAATTTCACCAGAGATGACATTCGATAGAATATGGGATTATAATGATGTAGGGGTGGAAATTTTTAAGAAACCAAATGGCTCAAGATACAATGAAATTATTGGAGAAGGATAATCTATGGAGGAAAATAGATCTGAGGGTTAAATGTGCCAAATATTAGGGATTATGAATAATGGATGCAACAAAGGTAGAATTTGGGAGTGGAATCACGGTTCAAGAATGTGGAGAATACAGATTGTGGGGAGGGATTAGGGTCTCAATATGGGGAAGAGGATGAATGAGGGGAAGTGTAGAGAAGGAAAAATTTAAGGAGGGGTTAATGGGATGAAAGGAGGAGGAGGAAGAATTAGAAGATATGTGGATCAATAGGTAGGCACAAATATGGAAAATTATTGAGGAAGATATGTGTGTAATTAGAAGCACATAAAATACCATAGATAATGAATTTTTTTTTAAAATCAATTTTAATCATTTAAAAAATTAAAAACAATCAAAAATATTTTAATTATTCTAAAATTATAAAATTGTTTATATAATTTAACAACTCATTTTATTTTAATTTTTTTCAAAATTAACATAAAATAATATTCAAATTATTTAATTATTTAATTAATTGTATTTATTTAAATCATTTAAATATTCATGAAATTTATTTTATCCATTAGATTTATTTATCATAAAACATCATGAATAGAAAATTTAAAATATTTAATTTGAATATTGAAAATAAATAATTTATTAATAAAATTGAAACACCTTGAATATTTAAATAAATCAATTCATTTAAAATTTAAAAATATTTATGTTGTTATATTTTAAAGAACCTCAAATATTTTGTGTTAATGATTTTTAAATTTAAAATAAATAATTATATTATTTTTAATTTAAATAACTTGGATATTAAATTTTTTTAGAACAATTAAATTTTATTTTAGTTTACACTAAATTTTCACGGTTATATTTCATTTAAATTAGTACACATATTCTCCATAGGTCATGTGGTTCCATGATTCCTCCGTCACATTTAATTCCTAATTAATGCATTTCTTTAATTTTTAAATAATATTTAATATATATTAAAATATACATTTTATTCTATTCGTTTCTTCCAAATAATATTGTCAAATTATTGCATTTTTTAGATCTCCCGTATTAAATTAAATTTATTTTTTTAATATGAATTGATTTCTATATCAATAATCAATATACACAGTAAATTAAAAATAGATTATCTTTCTTCATTCAAAATTATCTAGTTAAACTAAGAAATAATCAATTAATTTAAGAATTTCATTGATTAATAAAAAATTATTATTTAAAAAATTAAAAATAATTTTCTGCAATTTATCATATTTTTTTATTATTTTGAAAATTATAACATTTTTAAACACTATTTTCATTTTTTATCATCCATTTAATAACAAAATATTATTATATATCTAAATACTTATTCAACAACGATAAAAAATTGCTATTATTTCCAACAAGGTATTCACACTGCCAAATTCTTACTTAATAATAATATATAAAATCTTGAAAAATATATATATATTCTTGATATATGAAATAATTAAATAAAATTATATGTGAATCATACAAATTAACTGTAAACATATACATATTTTTGAAAGTTGAATTTGAAGGTAACCTAAAAATGTATATAAAATAAAACACATTTAGTATTAATTTTATTATGTTGACATCCGAAGAAATTTGTCAATGAACACCTTTATTTATCCAAAAAAATCCTAATCAACAACACTATCAATTGGTGGTTAATCATTTTCATCGTAGCCTTGATGAAAATTTAGAGCTTAAAATAAAATGTGATCCAGAATCACAAGTAAAGAATAAACATTGAGGTAGTAAAGCTATAATCATAGTCAAATTCTATGTCTAATAATTCAATGCATATGCACAGTAAATATAGAAGGGGTAAAAGAACAATAGATGCAGTAATTTTTTTATGTGTAATCATATTACGAAATTTTCATAATCCATTTAAATATATTTTTTAGTTATTGATCCATATTTTTATGATAATATTTCTTAGAAATATTTTTCCTAACTAAAAAGAAATAAGTAAATAAATTTTTTTTGAATAAACACTAATTAAGATGAACATGGTTGTGAAAGGATATGCTTCTACTTATATTTAAATATTATTCTATTTTATATAATCATAATTATAACCACATGAATTTTTGTTATTTGTATTTATATATTACAATGTTCAAATATATGTATTTATTATAATATTTTTAGAAGCATAACTATAAGCATGAGCATAAGAAAATAAAAAGAATAAGAATAAAAACTATAATTTTAAAAATGTACATTTATTATAGTGTGTCTATAAACATAAGAAGAAGCATAAACATATAGAATTACTTGCCGAAAACTATATATTTATTTCATTATTTAAATACCGTAGTTTTTTTAGAAGCATAAGCTAATGAACTATAATTGTTTAGACATAAATATTACAATATTTGAAATTTTGTATATATTATATTATTTTTAGAAGCCTACCTGTAAGAATATTCATAATCATATGGTTAAGAATAATCTTAAACATATTCATTATAAATTTGACATTGTGTGTGTATTTCATTTTTTTAATTGTATATGGAAATGATTGAGCACATAAATAAGTATAAGCACATAATAAGACATGAAAAAACAATAAAAATAAATATATAGGAAAATGAATACACACCAAATAGTTAAAAAGTGGATATTGAATAAAATATAAATCCCAAATATCTAAAACATAATAATTTATGTGGATACTGAAGTGATTATAATCATAAATAATTTCTATATAATAAATTAATACAAGTTTATAATTTATTTGTAAATCATAAATAGAGATTCCTAGAATTCATTCCTAAAAGTTAAAATGTTATCTGATTTATACTATGTTCATTTTCTTTGTAATAGGAGTAGATGAAAAGGTATATTGTATATCATTGTTTCAAAACCTAGAGAAATCCAAAATAATGATTGTATTTCTAGTTTTAGTGGAATCTCCATCATAAAAATCTGACAGAAAATAATGTTAAAATAAGTAATATATTAAGAGTAGAAACAAAATTACAAATTGTAATTTAAGTAAAATTACACAAGATTCCATATTATAATTTAATGTCATATTCCATATCTGGATAAATCAATTTTCATAATAGATTCTATATTTAATCCATTATATAGAATTCCTAAATCCATCATATAATATTGGATTCTGAAAAGCAAGATTCAATAAAAAATAAAAAATAATATTATTTTAAAAAAAAAATTGAATCGCCAAAATATTTGAGCGGAAAAAATAGTACCTAAATCTTGGGTAATATCAATCTAAAAATTAAATATAAATACATTGATTTAATATTTAAAAGATATGAATATTAAATTTTATTTTTAACATCAAATCATATCTGAATTATATGAGTTTATCTAAATAGAAAAGGATCTTTTTTGGTAACTAGATATAGCCTCATTCAACACATTATTTTTTTTTACAAATTTTAAAACTATTTTCTTTAAATTATAACAAATTTGTTATTAGTACATCGACTTTGAGTTCATGATTTTTTAAAAAATTATATAAACAATTTTCATCATCTTTTGTTTTTCTCTCTCTACAATAAAGTATTTCATCATGTTTATAAATTGTACTTCTAGATTTATCTGTAAAAAATAAAAATACCTTGATGTATTGAGAAATAACTGAGATACAAAATTAGAAAAAAATCAAACAAATTGTTCCTATAAGGATGAAAATATTAAGAAAGAATAACCCATGGGGGTTGATAATAAAATATATATAAATAAAATGTTTACATTGAAATATGTTTTTGGTTGAGGTTTGTCTTTTAATGGTTCATCATTCAAGTTTGCATTGACATTAACACCTTTATGTTCTTAAAATACTATAAAAATTTGAAGAACAACAATTATTGTCATTTAAAAAAAATATATATATATGAATATTAAGTCATGTAAAAATGAAACTACATTTAAATTTATAAGGGAAGGATAAAATGTTCTTGAGTCAAGGAATAATAATTGAATGACTAGAAACATTTCTATTTCCATTTTTAGAGATATCAAAAACCATATTTGACACCAACAATCGTCGATTATAACCCCAAAGCCCTAAATCCATGTATTACACATATCATGTGACATTTGGGTCAATCAAGGCAATTAACCAATTAATATTATATAAGTAATGCTTTGATGAATGAGTATATTAGTGAAATGATAGATAATATATTGATATAAATGGAAAACATTAGTAGCATCATTTTCACTTTTTCTATAATTGAGGGAGTTCTTTCACCCTATCTAGAGAAAACATTATACTCTAAAATCTAGAATATTACAATTGTTTGTATCCAATAGTTCCCTTATTAGAGAATCAGTCCCACCAATTAGTATTTGCCCTTTTCAATATTAAAATATATTGAAAATATTTTTCATTACTTTAATAGATTAAATAAATACAAACCAACATAAGGTCTTATAAATAGTGTATTATTTATTAGGATCCCAACACACAAATAGGGGAGCTATAAAATAACCCCATCAAGAAAAAACATTGTCAAGAGTCTTGAAGGACCATACATTGTTGATATCAATAATAAAATAGTCCATAAAATATCATATAGATATGGTAAATAAATATCAATTATACATATTACATTTATCTCTAAAGTAAAATAAATAAATATAATATGAAATATTAGTTCATATATGATATTGATCAAAAAATATATATTTTCATATTACAGATTACAGTGTAAAATTAAATGCTTCATATATGAAAATTTATTATAATATTTATCCACTATGATAAAAAACTTTAAATTATTTACAACTAATTATTTTTTAAATAAAATAAAAGAATCACAACTTATTCCTTCAAAATATTTATAAGAATTGATAAATCATCTAAAAAATTGAATAAATGATGTAATATATATGTAAAAAGAGGTACTTGAAAATATTTACAAAAAATATTGTTGATTTTATCTATATTGAAAAAAGGAAATGTTTAATGGCTCATATATTTTTTGACAATTGATTTTAAAATTTTTTATCTTTGGTATTTAAGACCAACTATTATTTTTTTTAAACTATTTTCAAGTAATTTATTTTTTATAAAAATAAGTGACTAAAATAGAAAGTAAAATAAGGTATGATTTAATAAAGTTCAAAGTGAATAAAAATGTTAATGTATAAAATATAATGTATAATATTAAACGATAGAGTAAGTAAATATTAATGGATTTTATCATATTAAAACTAGGTTATTTTTAATGGTTGTAGTAAAATTTGACTCTTAAGTGAAAGTATACATATTTAGTGTATTTTTTCATTACCAAAATTATATAGGAAAATAAAAAAACATAATAAATTATAATAATCGAAAAATATAAGATAGTGTGATGTTATAATAAATTAATTGTAATCTATTGATTTTTAAAACAATATAAGAAGAAAATAATGGAATGTCATGGAAATAAAACTAATATGTAGTGTAAAATTGTGATAGGAGTGACAGAAAAACCTATGTGTTTAAGATATTCCATGATATCTATTTTATAGATATATGATTTATAATAAGGAACCCTTTAGAAAAAATATTGAATTATTAAGAGTACTTTATTGAAAAATTGATTTATTTTTTATAATGTTTAATAATAATAATTTAATTAAAAATTGAATTTAATATATAAGGGGATATTCAAGAAGATATAGTTATGAATAAATTAAATAAAATTCAATATGGTAAAAAAATTAATTTATTTAAATGAACCCTTTATACTGACCCAATTGTATAAAAATAAAATAAATCGATAAAAAATGGTTTGATTTATGAAAACAGAAAGACTTTTTTATATAACTAATATGGAAATGGTATAATTTTAAAAAACACCATAGAATATGTTTTCATCATACAATAAAAACTAAAATTAAAGTGAACACCGAAGTGAATATCCTATTAATTTATGTTTGTTACACAACGATTCCAACAGTAAAAAAATATAAAATTATGAGTATAAAAGTAATTCACAATCCCAACCACAGAGTGAATGCATTTATAAAAATTATTTAGACATTTCATGGAAAGTATAGAGGGAATATAATAGACCAAATATATGAATTTGTAGAATTTTTTAATAGATAGACATTGATGGAGGTCTATTATAACATATTTTAAAATAGAGAATTGATAAATATTGCATAATATTAATAGATTATTAACTATATATTAAAATTGTACAATTTATCAAAAATATTGGGTAGAAAGGGAAAACAGATTATCATATGAAAATTTAACCAGAATAATATGGGAATACTACGAAAGAAATTAATGACATCATATTAAATATAAAATAATTAATGGAGACATAGATAAATAATATTTCCATTATTTTGAAGATAAAAACTTATTTTACAATTAAAAAAATTACATTTAATGAAAAAACATGGAAAAAAGTGATATTTTTAGAGATACAAAAAATAACTACATTAAACATAATAAGAGAAAATCTAAAATTAATAAATATATATATATTTAATATTATATTATATTTTATTTAAAATTAAATATAAAAATATATAATTATATACATTTTCAATAATTGATTTAAAACATAATAAATTTTTTTTGAAAATGAATGGAATCGGTACAAAATAATAGTAATAAAAATCTATGAGGTAATAATAAAATACCAACAATTATTACCAAATTGATAGAAAAAAATAATATCATAATAAATATTCTGGAATAAAAAAATCCATGAGTATATTCCTATGATTTCTCTTTTTCTCATTTTTTTTCCTTGATAGGTTGTCTACACATGTTAATTTAAAAATCGTTATGAATTATTTTAATAATGATATAATGAATAATAATTAATTGGATGGCTTAAGAAGAAAATACAATATAAATGCATGATGAATTAGAAATCCAACATCAATATTAAAGAATATGCCAAAATATTTGAATGAGGCCCAAGGAATATGAAATAGGATTCTAATATTTCATCAAAATTCAAGTAATAAATTCTTACACATAAAATAAATTAATTAATTTCATAAATGTAAAAAATAGAGTGGAGAAAATATGTATGTATCATCAGTCTTAATACTATTGAATATGTATTTCTGAGGTTATTTTAGTGATATTTGAATTTTTATCAAAACCAAGAACATATAAAGTATTAGTAAAAAATATATAATATAAAATTACATTTATATTTGAATAATATTTTTTAGATAATTAAAAAATGAATTATTAATTCCTATGATATTGAAAAATGGTATGTTGATAATACATATGGTACACAATAAAGAGTAATTTGCAAAAAAATATACAATGAAAAATTTAGAGAGTTAGTGTTGTAACAATCTGGATTGAACCTAAAATAAGGTAAAATTTCATATTAGGAACATTTATAAATAAAGTACATAACAAATAAATATAATTTACATTTTAGAAAAATTTATTTAGTAAACTTATAAGGAAAAATAAAAATAAAATTAATTTTATATGATAAGAGATGAGGTGCTTGTATAAATAAGTTCAACCCTATTATACCTGAAATAAAAATGTACTAGGGAGATATAATTCAAACATATGTTTTTTAGACACTATTAACACTCCAAAGAAGTCTTATTTTGTGAAATAATATCTTTTTGGTGAGAGAAAAATATTTTACAAAAACAATTCTTGATTTCCTTAGAAATTTAATAGAATGGATCTACAAATGTAGGTACTGGGAATCCATTTAATTTAAATGAATATGTATATACTAGAATACAAAAGTACTATTGGAATAGGACATGATAAATTCGTTACCATGGAATATGACATGATAAATCATAAAGAATAAGAGAATAAAATTTTCATTAAAGAAACATAAAAGTGTCTATGTGTATTTTAATTTATGGATTCCACCAACCTAATTCATGCTCCATGTTGTTGTTGATTCATGAATGAACACCGACATCCCCATTTTTTTGAAATTCTATGAAGGTGTCCTGACAAATAAATAAGGAATGAAGTTCATCAACTTCTGTCCAATAAAATATAATCATGAAATCATAAACATGAAGGCAGGTGATTAGAGGAAGGATTCAGGGATATATAAGTGGGGTTGTATCATAGAAGAAATTATGGTGATCCAGAGGTGGAGATAGAAGAGTTAAGGATAGGTGGAGGAAGTGACGGGCTTTGTATATGTTCTAATGTATAATTAAAAATTATTAGTTGTGTAACAATTTTATGAAATAATATTTAACTATAAAAATAAAAAACAATTAATATATGGATAAATAAATTATTATTTGTTTTATCATGTTTTTTCAATTTTAAATAATTGTTTACTAGTTTTTAAGTGCAATAAAATACTATATTAATAAGGGCATAACCACATTTTATATAAATGTGACAATCCCAAGTTTTACTTCATTCATATCCAATGGTTAAATCTTTTTAACTATGCATGGAATGATCTCTTGAGTGTTGGATGTTCTAGAGAAGGTTAACCATATACTATTTGGATCCATAAAGAGATGTTTTTGAATGCCTTCATGCTACCACATGACTGCACCCCCAATCATGATTTATCATTCTACTGTACCCAAGCCTTCCATCCTCATGGTAAACTCACTACCCAAAGACCCTATCCATGACATGACTTTCCAAGAATTCTTCAACGGGTAAATCATCAAAAACCTATAAAAACATCCAACATATTTATCATGTCATCAAACAAGAGTTAACATAAGCCCTCATGTAAGCTTCCACAAGAACTCCCTATTATAATAGACCACACCTCCTTCATCAACCTACCATATGAAGAATTTTTGACCTACCATAGTCATCACCATTGACCTACCACAAATGAGAAAACCTAATATGGAATATGGTTACCTATGTCTAACCATTTTCTAATTAGTTATAAACCAATATAAGCCAAATTTTCACCATCTCAATGTCACCATGCTCAACTAATCAAAGATGATACTTCCCAATCTGTGTCAGAAGAAGTTGGAGTATGTGAAGTTATTTGTGCCATGTATAAATATAAAATTGTGAAAAAATTTTAATCACATGAATTTAGGATGAAGGGAATTAATCTTAAATTAATATTTAGCAACTATGAAATTGAGAATATTTAACCAAGGCATTTTAAGGATCATGAAGTATATATTTTTGTATTCAAATAGATGTAGTTTGAATGTCCGTCCAAAAAGAACATTGTCAAGGCCACAAATATCTCCACCATATTAGTTGTGAGGTAAAGGATGAATCATGTGAAATCATTCATGAAGTTTCTATATGATTGAACTGATGTCCAACGTGAATTTATAGGCCTCTCTTTTCCCCGGTGCAATATTGATTCATGTACATGCCAACATCACTATTATGAAGTATAGTAAACTTTAGGCACCAGCTCTTGATCATATATTGTTACATCATAATGTATCCAAGACCTAAACATAACACCACTATGAAAATACCTTCCCACACCCATCACACTTATCATCACACATTCGTACTTCTAAATACATATCCAAATCTAGTTTAGGCTAGGCCTACCCATATTATAGCTGAAAAATAAAATCTGTACCAAAATTGAAGACTATATGAACTAAGACTAGAGCCCATCAATTATAAAATCCATCCCACAAAGCATGTAAGATTTATATTAAATACATAAAAATGTTGTAAAGGTAAAAAATAATGTATGTATATGTGTAAATGTAGTTCTCTACATTCATAAAGGTCAGGTAAAAAGTTATGAAGTTGTGAAAATGTAACCTATGAAATGAATTCGTTACGTAAAAGTAACATGAGAAATATATTTCCAACGTAAAGGTGGATTTATAAATTCATTACCTACAAGAAGGTAGTACGGAAGTCGAGGAGATGTTTTAATGTACTATAGGATTATTACAACTTTATAAAGTCCATTTGTTATTTAAAAGTCCAACATAATGGTAATGAAAGAGTTTTGAAAGTTTTGTACATGTAACATGCATAGAATCTAGGCTTTCTGTAAAGGAGATGAAGTAATGCGTAAGGGTAAATTTAGATTTAAACTAGTTACATAATGGTATTTGAGTACAATATGTTAAGGTAATACGAAAAATTATTGAGCTTTGTAAACAAGATTTAAGCTAATATAGATGATTGGATATAAACGTGTGGTCTATATAGATAATTTTTTGTGGACTATCTATGAGATCAATATGGATTTTTTTCATACGATTGATCATTTATGTGTCTATGTGGTTCATCCATGTTAAGATATACAATCAATTAATTACTAGGGTTGATCAATTGGGAGAGGAATTGAGTTCAAGAATTTTTATGTTTTGATGAAATGAATTATAATGATTCTTCGTCTGATTTAATTAAATGGAAAATAAATATCTTGATGATTATCGTGATACATGAAGGTTATTAATGAAGTGATGAAGCCATTATGACTAGTATATATTCATGATAAATTCATATGATAATCATTCATAGAGAAAAATAAATATATCACCATGCCATTATAGTTTTTCTATGGTTTCTTTGGTGAACAATTTCGAAATTGTGTCCACCTAGGAGAAACATTAAGCTGAACTATGACACAAGATATATCTAAGTACTCTGTAGATCCATGTATATTCAAAAGTGTTTTAAGTGGATTTATATGTAGAATGAGTTAAGGAGATAATGGATTCACAATTAATGAAATATCCTATGAGGATAAATTGTTGTGTCTTCGTGGAATTCAATAATAGATTAAAATGAAAATAAAAATTCTCCACTTGGAGATTTGATGGAATAAGAATAAGAAGGATATCCTGTTGATATTTATATAATATTAAATTACAAATAATATTTTTGTAAAAAATGAGAATAATATTAATTATATTATTATCAATATATATTTTTGCAGGCGTTGAAGAAGATTTTATTGGGAATATTTAGAACTAACGTATATCGCATGATAGAATCATGAGAGCATGATACATCACAATATTGATGGAAGATAGGGAGTTGAAACATTGATCCATTTCTCTATTTTTCAAATGTGTATTCGAGAAAATTGAGATAAACCAAATCACTCAAGATCTGGTAGGAGTTTCGATAATTATTGAACTATTGATAGTAACTGTTAAATATATTGAAGATAAAGTGCATATTCTTGTTTGTTGATCTAGTATTCTTATTAAGAGAGATCTATTTCACAAGAGGAATAGAATAATATAGGAGTATAAATAGATTACTCAAAAATTGTATTGAATTTTTTTTAATATTCTTATGATTGGGGTGTATAACTAGTAATCGATTGATTATGATTGGGGTGTATAAATAATCATAAAAAATTGTAATTAGAGCTTCTAACCAATTTCGGGAGAATTGTAACTAGGGTTTTTATCAACTTGTTTCTAAATGGATTAGAAAATAGTGGGTTTTTATAGTGAACATTTTAAATAACATTTGTTGATCTCTCCCTTATTATCACTTCATATGATGTGAGGTTTTGAGGTGTTATTATGTGGATCAACAACTTTAACAGGTTCAAGTGATTGAATTTAAAATTAAAAAAAATTAATATTTTTTCAATTAATTCACCTATAGTGGTCATCCAACTCAGAGAACATTATGAAAACCCAAAAAATATTCTATACAAGTATATTTAGTAAAAGTAAAATATTGGGGTTATGGTTTATAGTGGATGATGGAGAAAAAGGTGACTAGATCTAATGTTTTTTAGTAACCTTAGGAATTACCAATGAAGAGGGAGACCGATCACATAATAAATTTAAAAGGGTAGGAAGTAGTTCATATTTGACCTTATAAAAAAAATTATTTCCTGAATAATTATTTTGTGAAACTTGTTCAATATATTTTGGAATAAATTTTCATCACAACAAAGGCATTCATTGGTAGAATAATTTGAGTAAATAAGAAGAATGGGGGTTGGAGAATGTATATGGTTTATAGAGAATTGATTTTTTTAGTGGTTCTATAAAAATAAAAATCTATAGTAATAAAAAAGTTGATGAATGAGTTTCATGGAGAAGAATACTTAAAAAAGGTGGATTTGAATTCTGGTTTCATCCTGGCATAGAGGAAAGAGGATGATATTTGGAAGACTATGTTCATATCCCATTATACGAATTACAATTATGTTTTTACACGATTCAGTTGGATGAATGAACCTATAAATTTAAAGGCTACTATGAATGTATTATTCTATAGGGTTTTATGGAAGTTTTTTAGTGTTCTTCAATGATATACTGATGTACAAAATGAGATTGGATGAAACCCTATTGAAGGTACAAGAATTTATACAATTGATGATTGAAAATGTACTACTTTTAAAGAAGAATAAGAAGAAGTGATCTTTAAGAAAGAGGTATAGAGTATTTATGGAATATAATTATAGGTGAAAGAGTTTTAATGGATCGCAAAAATATAGAGTTAACTAAATTGAGGGATGATCGAAGTAATGTGAATGAATTTATGGGGTTTTAGGGATTATTGGATACTTTAAAAAAATTCCAGGACAATAGAATGATTGGAATACCCATCAGGGTCTTGAATAAGAAGGATTGGTTTTAAAAAAAGCATGAAACCCAAGAAGTATTTGACCTAGTTTAGAAAAATATGTCCATTACCCCTATTTTATGAATGTTGGATTTTTACAAGGGATTTTGAATGGAGTGTGATTCCTATGGTTCATGATTTGGAGTTATGTTTATAAGAACCTGAATTTTTCTATGTAATTTTTTTAATTATATGGGAATGTTACAAGTCCGTGAAAATTTATGGCTCGTTATTCCGATGCCCGGAGTGCCCAGAATGAATTTTTTGATCTTTTTTTGAGGTACGTTCTGTAAGCATAGAGGCCGGTTTTTGTAAATTTTGAAATGGTTCTCAGAATTGATATATTAGAACACAGTTTAACTCGTTGCGCTTATATTCTATTAAAGATACATTCACATCGACTGCAATAGGTCGACGGTGAATGTTATTTTCCATGTTTTATTTGGAAATAAAAATAAAATAAATAAAGAAAATTATTTTATATTTATACTCTCTCTTTTAAAATTTTCAAGGTGGGGACCACCCGACCTAGAAAGACCTCCAAATTTTGAATTCATGGTGGTGGGGACCACCCGAACCCATCTAAATAGAGGAAAACCGCTCAACTCCCCAATTAATTAATCGTGCAAAATTAATTGGGCCAACTATAGTTGTGATAATATAAATTAATTTGATGAACCTATTTTAATTTATTGGATCCCCATTTCCTTGGGGAAATCGTTGGAAAATGGGTTGATATTTGTAGAAACTCTTCCTCCAACGAAGAACGCCCTCTCCAATGAAGAACAAGGAACCAACCCCATGCTCGGATTCGAAGCACATTGCAGAAGCAACAAACGCATTCATTCATCAATGACTACAACTTTTACCTCTTGAATCCTCCAACAAACGACAAGGTAGGGTTTTTTTATTAATATTCATTAATTTCATTTATGAATTAATCTCTCCCCATGATTCTCTTGCTATTGCTCTAACATGGGGGGTGTGGACCAAACAAACATGGCCCGACCACTCCGCAACCTTTGTGGTTTTTTATGTGTTCATCATGATGGAGGAGTACAACAATTGGTGCTAGCGAAAGGTGCCTTTAGGGCTCGAGAGTGGCGGCTGACACACTGGCTAGCCGTGGAGATGGCGGTAGTGCAACCCCGCCACCAGTGTAGAGCTGCAGCCCTTCGGCCGCTGTGGAGAAGTGGCGGCGGCCGACACGCAGCGGGCCTTGTGAAGGGGAGGTGGCAACACGCGTCTGCACCACCAGGCATGCAGGAGCTGTGGCCTGAGGCGGCGATGGTGAAGTGAGGGCGGTTGGCTCGCATCAGGCCACCGATGATGGCGTGGTGCGTGACCACGCCATGCGGAGGAGGGCTGGCCGTCTGGGCAACTGCGATCTGAGTGGGTCGTGCTGGAAAGCTGGGTCGGACCCATTGGGCCGGACCTGGGTTGGGTCGGGTCAACCTGAACAGGGTCAGGTCGGCCCATTATGGGTCGATTCAGGTCATTCTGACCCGGTCATCCCGGACCTGGACCACCTTCGGCCCCTAGTTACTCATTCGACTATATCATGAGAAATAGGCGTCCGTATGAGGAACCATTTGTGGTGCCAGAGTCCTTTGATAGAGTTAGTCTTTTTGATATACCCCAATTGAGTTTTGGATAATGTCGGGGTATGGCCGGGATGAATCAAGCACGAATCCCAATGGGCCATCACGACTAAAAGGTCAATAACATACATATCGGGCGTTTGATTGACGCATCATCTATTGTGTTGAAACCCCTTTTACGTGGTGGTCCTTTGGGATACATACTCTTGGAACTACATAGAATTTGGAGTATCGGCCTGTGGCTTGAGGAGTGGACCCTCATAGAATCAAGCGAGCTTAGTACGGGAACCCTGTAGTTGGTTGTAACATGGAAAAGGTATCCTATGTGGGTCTATTATTTGGGATCCTATGGGGGTGTATGTTTGAGAGTCCCACATGGATCCATTCTAGGAAATCCATGTGTGACTACTCTAGGATCCTACGTGGGTCTTCTATACTGGATCCTACTTAGGTATGATTAATTTGGATTCTACATGGGTCTGATAATTTAGGATCCTACATGGGTCTACCTCTTAACAGAGTAAGATGATTCATTATTTACATGAAATCATCTTTACTACCGTACCTATATTATACCTGGTGTGATTTGAGTCTTTACCTTTGTGGTAGTCATATATGTGACGTACCATTGTGGTGCATACTTTGTTGTGATACCTTTGTGTTATTCTTCTATGTGGCATTAAATTTGTGGTACTTACCTTCATGTTGTTACCATGGTGGTATACATTACTTCATGGGATAGTTGAGCTTTGGTCTTTTGAGTTGGGCCTTGTGTTTTCCTCATAATTGAGATGGGTAAACATAATAACTTACGTATATGTATGGGCATATGCCTAAGTAGGGTTTTCAGTTGTTTACATTCTTTGTGGTTTATCCTTTGAAGATTTCTTGATACCCTTGAGGGTCTCAAGGTCCCTACTAAGTATCATTACACTCACCTCTGCACGGGCTACGTCCGCACCTTGTTGTGTTTGGTGGAGATGACAGACCACGCTGACTGTGGATGATGGTATCAGGGCTGGAGGTATCTCGAGGTGGATGTCAGATGAGGCGTCCTGAAGAGATGACTATTCACGATTTGTACCTACCCAACAAGTAGGATCTTTGGTGGGAGTTCATAGTAGTTGTTTTCAGTTATTCTTGTACTTCCCAGTTCTCCATGTAGTTTTTAGTAGGGAATGTATTCTACCCCTTTTGCTTACTGTACGCACTCTTTTTAAAATATAATTTTCTAGTGTTCTTATCTTGATGTATTCTTGGTTTATGTGAATTTACATATTATAAAATAAGTTTCTTCCCATTTAAGGAAATACGCCTTTCGGTGCTAGTCGCCAGGCCCTGGCCTAGGGAAGGCGGGCTTGGGGTAGTCATGGAACGGGCCCCGGGGGATGGGTTGTGAAAAATTGTCATCAGAGGAGCCTATTCTACCATATAACATTGGACTCTGATCTTTTAACAACAATATTGTTAAGTGTTATGAGTGTGGTTATCAGTTTAGGGAATCTAGTGTTGGTGTGGCAGCCGACATATCCAAACACCAAGATCTTGACTTATTATTTCTAACTAAGTGCACAAAGACACTGATTGTGTGTGTGTTTTGAAAAGTTCATTGCATTCTCTTTGAGTCAGATCACCGAGTATATCTTATTGATCAGGAAACAATAGTTTCTTTTTAGGATGCAACCACATAGACAGCCATTTAGGGTTCCAGGTATAGTACGCGATAAAAGCCCACCGAGCGATGATGCCTCGGTGCAAGGCCCATTATTAATAGAGGAAGAAGAGTTACTGATACCTGTTGGGCCACCGATGCCATCAGTCCCAACAGCAGAGAGTGCATGCCTCTTGAGCTCATTGCACGAGTTCCAGCTCCAATGGTCACCCAGGTTCAAGGGAGAGACGGACCCACAGGTGGTTGAGGATTTTCTGGAGGTCGTGGCTAGAGACTTCCGACTAGTAGGGACACCAAAGGATCTAATGGTGATCCTTTTCACCAGTATTATATAGAAACAATTAGGCATATGGTGGGGCTTCGTGACTGAGGTTCACAACGAGGTGGTGATTCGCTGTGTAGACTTTGAGGGCCTATATCAGGCGGAGTTTTTCCCAGTGACTCTTCGCACAGTGCAGATACAGGAGCTTCTTCATCTGCAGTAGGGAAGCATGATTGTAGCTCAGGATTCATTGAGGTTCTCTGACCTCTCATTCTACTCCACTAATATGGTGCGAGATCCATTCATCAGGGCATGTACCATCGAGAAGGGACTCGGGCGAGAGATCAGGGTTTCGATGATTTCTCTTATCATCCCGAAGGAGGCGAGGGTGTTAGAGAGAGCCCTCTTAGTGGATAGTTTCCTTACTAAGAAGACATAAGCGGCGAGACCCACCACCGGAAATTACGTAGCAATGTCATCTGCATTTGGCAGTAGAAGGGTGTCACAGAGTTCCAAACCGACCCGACCTACAAGTGGATGACTACAGGATTCAGGGTTGGTTGTGCGGGGCACCAGAGACAGATCCAGTCATGCGAGGATCATATAGTGTTATACATGTGGCTGGTAGCATCACAAGGCTCGTGACTGTCTGACCCCCCATTCAGATGATCAATAGAGGGTTGAAGGACCACCCAGGCAGAGACAGAGGTTCAACCGAGGAGGCCTACAGTGAGAAGGCGTATGTGGTATAGGAGCTGGTCGTGCAGCTTGTGGTGGGAAACAATTTGAGATGTTACCGCCACAACCACCATTTGGTCCAACCCGGCCATAGGAATCAGGTGGGCAGGGGAGAGCTCAGCTCCAGGCAGCTGAGGCCTACGAACAGGGCACTCTGGAGATGATATGAGGTACGATCTGTGTCTAATCCACCATAGCTACAATACTTATAGAAAATTGATCCAGTCATCCTTTTAATTCCATGTCCCTCATTCAAATCTCAGATCATACGACAGATCCATTTACTTGATCAATATGTAAATTGAATCATATGGGAGTGGATTCAATGATTACGCACTGGTGCCAGTAGTGTGAACATACTCTAGGAGGTGAGAGTTTCAGCTGGGATCTCAAAGTAGCGGCTTTTAGGCCTTACGATATCATCATGGGTATGGATTGGTTATCTATACTTCATGCTTAGATTTAATGTATTAGGTACAATGTGTGGTGTGTCCTCACCAATGGGACCAGTTTTACCTTCACCAGTGATAAGGGATCCTTTACAGCATAGAATGGACTTACCTAGAGGAGAGTGTACCTGATCACTCATTAGTTGGCTATCCATTCCCATAGAGCGGTTGATGTGGAGAGTCCGATCTATCCTGTAGTGGTGAACTATTATGTGGATGTATTCCCTGATGATGTTCTAGGATTAACTCCTCACAGAGAGGTGGAGATTTACATTGACTTGTACCCCGATACGGCACTGATATCTACACCAACGTATCATATGGCTACTGGTGAGATTCATGAGTTGTAGGTACATCTAGAGGACTTACATGGTATGAGATTCATCCGACCCAGAGTTTCCCCTTGGGAATCCCATATTTTTTCACCAAGAAGGCCGATGAGAGTTTGAGAATTTGTGTTGACTTTCGGCGCCTACATCAGGTGACCGTGAAAATCATGTACCCAATCCCGAGGATTTACAACCTATTTGATAAATTAAAGGGATCACGGTGTTTCTCAAACATTGACCTCAGATCAGGATATCTCTATCTCAGAGTACGAGATGAGGATGTAAAGAAGATAGCTTTCAGATACCGGTATGCTCATTACGAGTTCTTGGTTATACCATTCGTCGTGACAAATGCTCTAATAGTGTTCATGGGACTCATGTACATGACCATTCGTCCATACCCTGATCAATTTTTATTAGATTTCATCGAGGAAATTCTAATATTCTTGGCTATTGAGGAGAAGCATTCCTATCATTTGAAGATAGTTCTAAAGACACTCCTAGAGCACCATCATTATGGTAAGATCTCGAAGTGCCAGTTCTGGATCCAAGAGGATCACTTCCTGGGGCATGTTGTCTTTAAGGGTGGAGTTGAGGTGGATCCAGTGAATATTGTGGAGGTACTTGCTTGAGACCCACCCAAGATTTTGACGGATGTACAAAGTTTCTTGGGCTTGGTCAGTTACTACCGGAGATTTTTTCCAGACTTATCCAGAGTTTTAACACCCTTATCAGCATTGAAAAAGAAGGGGTAACCCTTCGTGTGGTCAGAGAGATACCATCCGAGCATTCAGAAGTTGAGGTAGTGTTTGACTAATGCCCCCATCCTGAAGCTACCAGTGTAGGACGTTGGTTACGTAGTCTACTGTGACACATTAGGAACCGGCCTTGGAAGTGTCTACATGCAGGATCAAGCAGTTATCGCATATGTTTCTTGACAGTTGAGATAGCTTGAAGAAATCAATGCTACCCATGATGTTGAGATAGAAGCAGTAGTATTCTTTGTGAAGATGTGGTGACACTATCTGATGGGTGATCATTTTACGGTCTACTCTGATCACCAGATTCTCAATTATATCTTCTCTCCAAAGGACCTAAACCTGTAACAATGACGTTGGCTTCAGTTCCTCCAAGACTATGACTTCAAGATAGTCTACTCCAAGTAAGGGGAAGGTTCTAGTAGATGCACTGAGAACGAGATCTAGTATATAGATGTTAGGATAGGAAATGGATCACCTAGCCTCTTTTTAGATATCCTATGTAGATTGATATGGAGCATCGTTTCTTCAGTCTCTTATAGTCACTCCCCCACTACATCATCAAGTCAGGGAGGCACAACCTGGGTACACTGACTACGAGACCCGACGTGTTCAGATATCCATAGACCAGGCACCTGATAGATTTTCTAAAGGTGGGGAGCACGTTGTCCTTTTCAGAGGGCGTACCATGATACCAGTGTCACTTCTGGAGTAATTATTTAGGTATATCCATACGTCTCCTCTAGTGGTACATCCATCAGTTCCAAAGATTTACCAGGACCACTGAAGACAGCACTGGTGGCCAGGAATTAAGAAACTAGTAGCAGAGTTTACATCTCTGTGTCTCACTTGTCAGCAACTGAAGGTGGAGCATCAGGAACAAAAAGGATTAGTTCATACTTTTGAGGTCCTGGAGTGGATGTGGGACAAAATATACAAGGACATAATGAAAAGATGTCAACGTGCATCCAGGGGTCATGATTCTATCTGGGTGATCATCAACCGATTCACCAAGTAGCCCCACTTCCTACCGATCGGAGAAAAGAGCTCATTAGAGTGGTATGGATGCATTTATGTGGAGTAGATTTTGTGGATACATGGGGTACGCATGACGATTTTCACCGATCGTGATGCACGTTTCACTTGCCAGCTATAGAAGGGGTTGTAGGAGGCTTTTGGGACCCAGATTTTTTAGACAACCTCCTTCCATCCTCAAAAAAATGGGTAGACTGAACGGATCATACAGACCCTCAAGGACATGTTGCGTGCTTGCATACTTGACTTAGGTCACAGCTAGGATGATCACATTCCCTTGAAGGAGTTTGCATAAAACAACAACCATCACACCACCATTGGGTTTTCACTATACAAGGCTTTGTAAAGCCAACCTTGCTGATCGCCTAGGTCCTGGACTGCCCTAGGGGATTCAGCAATCATGAGACCTGAGATTGTTCATGCTACCCCAGAAAAGGTTCATATCATCTAGGAGCGGATGAAAATTTCACAGAGCAGGCAGATGTCTTATGCCGACAAGAGACATAGACCTTTGGAGTTCATGGATGGTGACAATGTTTTTCTACGGGTCTAACCTCATCGAGGTTTGCGGAGATTTGGCCAGGACGGAAAGTTACCTCCAGGGTTCATCGGACCCTTTCAGGTCCTCAGCAGAGTTGGCCGGGTGGATTACCACCTAGCACTTACCCCTCAATTGCACCAGGTACACAACACCTTCCACGTATCCCAGATGAGGAGATATGCGTACGACCCTTCCCATAACATTTACTTGGGAGTGCTGGAAATCAATGATGGAGAAAAATTTATAGAGGTTCCCTTAGATATTGGGGATCTATAGGAGTGGGTCCTTCATGGGTAGTCGATACCTCTGGTGCGCGTTCGTTGGTAGCACAAGAACCTCTAGTAGAGCACGTGGTGTGAGAGGCTCAGATTCATGCTCAATACACCATCTTTTTTTCCTAGTATTAGTGATGTGGATTTCAGGGACACAAAGCCCTGTTATGGGGAGAATTTTATGACCCGTATTTTTTCACGTAATTTTTTTTAATTATATGGGAATATTATGAGTCCGTGAAAATTGATGGCACGTGATTCTGAGGCCCAAAGTACCCAGAATGAATTTCTGTACTTTTTTCATGTATGTTCAATAAACGCATGAGTAGGTTTTTTTATCTTTTGAGCCGGTGCTCAGAATTGATATTTGGGTGGGGGGACACCATTGAACTTGTAGCACTGGTATTTTCTTAAAGATTCTATCACCTCGATTGCAGTAGGTTGAGGGTGAAAGTTATTTTTCGTATTTAACGGGGAAATAAAAATTAAATAAAGAAAAAAATTTATTTTGTTTTTATAATCTATCTTTTAAATTTTTGGAGGTGGGGACAAACTGAGCTAGAAAAACCTCCCAATTCTATTCATGGTGGTGGGGACCACCCGAAACCCTTATAATAAGGGAAAACATCTCAGCTCCCCAATTAATTAATTGTGCCTATTAATTGAGCCAAGTCTAATTGTGCCAACATAAATTATTTTGATAAATCTATTTTAATTTATTTGATCCCCATTTTCTTGGGGAAAATGATCGAAAAAATGGAGAACATTGGAGAAACTCTTCCTCCAATAAAGAATGCCCTCTCCAACGAAGAATGGGGAACTAACCCCAAGATCGGATCGGAAGCGCTTTTCAGTAGAAAAAAACGATAACATTTTTCAATGACTAAATCTTCTATATCTCAAATCCTACAACAAATGACAAGGTAGGATGTTTTTTTATTAATATTTGTTAATTTATTTCATGATTCAATCTTTCCCCATGATCTGCTTTCTATCACTCTAACGTGGAGGGTGCGGGCCAAAAAAACATGGCCCAACCACTCCGCAACCTTTGTGGTTTTTATGTGTTCTTAGAGATTGGGGAGGATGGAGACCCGTGATGACGAAAGGCGCCGGTAGGGCACGAGAGTAGGTGTCGGCACACTGGTCAGCCGCAGAGACAGCAGCGGCGCAACCGCACCGTCGGTGGAGGGTCGCGGCTCGTCTGCTGTGGTAGATAAGAGGTGGTGGCCGGTGCGCATCCGGCCACATGAAGGGTAGGTGGCGGCGTGCGTCCGCACTGTTGGGCATGTAAGAGTTGTGGCCCGAGCCCTTGACAGAGAAGGGAGGGTTGGCAGTCCGGCTAGCCATGAGCCTAGTGGACCACCCAACAGGTCAGGCCACACCGGCAAGCCGGGTCGGACCATACCTGGACTAGCTTCGACCCCGTTTTACTATTCTGGCTATATCTTGATCTACAAGCATCTGTTTGATGAACATTCTATGGTGACAGAAACCTTGGATCGAGTCAGTTCATTCGGTATACCCAACTTGAGTTTTCGATAATGTGGGGGTAGGAATGGGTTGGATCGAGCACAAATCCAATTGGGCCCTCAGGACTAAAAGTTCAATAAATTACAGACCGGGCATCTGATTGACGCACCGTATATTTCATTGAGACCCCTTTTACTTGGCGGTACATTAGTATAACTTTTCTTCGTACTTCATGGATGTTTGAGTATCGAATTTTGGCTTGAGGAGTAGACCCTCCCAGAATGAAGTGAGCTTAGTGTGGGAACCCTATAGTAGGCTGTACCGTGAGAAAGGGATCCTATGTGGGTCTATGCTTTGGGATCCTATGTGGGTCTGTGTTCGAGAGTCCCACATGGATCCTCTATAGTAAATCCACGTGGGACTACTCTAGGATCCTACGTGGGTCTGTTATACTAGGATCTTTTGTGGGTCTGATAAATTGGGATCCTATGTGGATCTAATGATTTAGGGTCCTACGTTGTTCTGCCTCTTAACAGAGTAAGATGATTCAGTAATTACATCTAATCATCTTTACAACCATACCTATGTTATACCTAGTGTGAGATGAGTCTTTACCTTTGTGGTAATCATATGTGTGGTGTACCTTTGTGGTGCATACTTCTGCAGTGATACCATTGTGGTATTCTTATGTGTGGCATTACCTTTGTGGTACTTACCTATGTGTTGTTACCTTTGTGGTGTACTTTCATTAATGGGATAGTTGAGATTTGGGATTTTGTGTTGTGCCTTTTGTTTTCCTCATGATTGACATTGGTATACTTGATAAAATAGGTATATGTATGGGCATATACCTATGTAGGGTTGTTAGTTGATTTAATTATTTGTGGTTTATCATTTGTAGATTTTGTGTGACCTTTGAGGGTATCAGGGTTTCTAATGAGTATTGTTATACTCACCCCTACACAGGATATGCCGGAACCTTGTTGTGTTTGGTGCAGACGATGGAAAGCTATGACTGATGACGAGGGTACCAAGACTAGAGGTAGCTCAAGGTGGACGTTAGAAGTGGCGTACCACAGAGACAACTCTTAGAAAGTTGTACCTACCATTCAGGTAGGATCCTCGGTGGGTGTTCACAGGAGCTATTTTCAGTTTTTCTTTTACTTCCCTGTTTTCCTTGTACTTTCGAGTAGGGCATGTATTCTGGCCCCTGTTGATAAATATATTCACTCTTTTTACTATACAGTTTTCTAGTGTTTTTATCTTGTTTTGTTCTTGTTTTATGTGAGTTTAGAGGTTATAAAGTCAATGCCTTCTCATTTTAAGGAATATGCCTTTCGATGCTAGTTTCCATCCCTAGGCCTATGGAAGACGAGCTTGGGGTAGTCCCTGCATGGTCCTCGGGGGATGAGTTGTGACAATATTAATATATGAATGGAGGATTCATTCATATTTCAATAAGGATTTATCCAAAAAAATGCAGAAATGTCAATATAAGAAATGGAGCTTATGAATTTAGTTCGTTCAATCCAGAACTAGAGACAAAATTTGATTTGGGAGTGGTTTCAATTATACATGGATGATATGTGACATATTTTTTTCTTATTCAAAGTGATGTTTCAATTGATAATCTCTTCTAGCTAGCTAAGTTACTAGGATATTATTTTCTAGTGATTTACAAGATATGGAAATTTAATTTTGTTGATGATGTTCTATTGAAGGTGAAACATGGAAGATATTGTGTATAATTAGATATTTCATAATGCAATTTGGATTATCATTATGTTTTAAAAGAAGTGTTAGTGAATGATTTGAGTCTAAAAGAATTTATAGACATGTTACAGCTCAATTGTACCACTATTCTATGATATTCTCTCCGAAATGGATTGATAATATATTAGAACCTATTGTTCCTGAAAAATGTATAATGTTTTATTCCAAATAAATTATAACATTTGTTGGACTACTGTAACCCGATCCATGGATGAAGTTGGGCCAACTATTGGGGGGCCATACTAAATAGTAGGCTGTAACTCCCACTAGGAATCATATTAATACAAACTCACATTAAAATACACACCCATAAATACTTATAGGGAATTAAAAAAGTGAATGGTTGGTCAAAATAGTGCAATAGAATCTTCAGATTTGGTAATATGGTATTTTAGATCCATAAAATTCCTACAGTTGGTTATAAAAGATCAATGGACTAATTATGTGTTGGGTGGCATCGTTACACTAGAATTTCTATAAGGACATTTCTATCTAGGGATTTATTCAGAAATTGAACCTTATATTTTTTGTTCCTTATTTTAGTGAAGTAATTCTGCATCTCTGTGGGTATAGGGATTTATTCCCGAACCCTGTAATTTTTTTTATCATCGGTTCTTGTTTTTCTACTTTATTTTTTATTTCATTCCCTTTCACTCTAATTTTTGAGATCATTCATCATTGTTACATTATAATTTCTATAATAACTCCAATCAAAGGTTGATTTAAAAATATCATTGTCATATATATAGATTGAAAAATTTCTATTGAAGAAGGAAAGGGGAATATCAATCAACTCGAATGAAATAAATTCTATTACTGGTGGACATAGGTCAAATAATATATTTATTATAAAAATATTTACATGACACTTCTAAGTGAGAAGCTAATGGATACGGAGAAGGCATAGTGGGAGCTACTAGATCTATAGGTTCTGCGATTCGTAAACAATAATTTGGCCCAAATCATGGAGATTAGAATCATAGAGAAGAAGATAATGACTAGGTTTATGAAATTTCATACAAATATATATGATAAGACTTATATATAAAACAAATTTTACATTAAATTTAATTTGATTGAAGGGGGTTTGTTGATGATCACGTCTCCAAATTCAACACAATCACAAGTTAATCTGATCAGTGGGAATTATTCTAGAAGATAAGTTATGTGCTCTTATTTTATTTTATTAATTTCTTAACAATTAAGAATACACATTAACAACTGAGTATTTCTTCGATGAATACAGTGTTTTTTTAAATATAGTTCATTCCTGATCCTTAATGTTGAAATTCATTGAATATATTTAGGTGGATTCTATAATTATATATTAGACATTGAATATAGAGGTAGATATGTGCAACAAGATAATTGTAGGGGATGATAAGAATAATGAGTAAAGATTTGAGAAAAGGCAAATGGGTTAATTATAATTGGTTGTAATTGTGGGAAAAAAGGAACCATAAAATAACAAGATAGAAAAATGGTAGGTGCCTAAAACCAGTACAACAAACATGAAAACTAAAGAAACAAATGATGTATTCCTGGTGAGTTTGGATAGTACTATAGAGTGCTAGATTTTAGACTCAAGGAAATATTTTCATTATAATTGGGAGAAGGGTTTTATAAAAATATGTTTATAGAAATTTTATAAAGATATATCTTCTTGGTGATGATCCCTTGCATATTGTGTGGATGGGAGATTCATGGATTAAAACTAACAGTGGGAGTTTTATAATTTTGTGGAAAAATTTATATCCCTAGACTAAGATAAAATTTTATTTTTATCGAGCATCATGATAATGATGGTTTTTGTTCCACATTCACTAGCAGTGCATTGAAAATTACTAAGTGATGAGTGTTTAAAATTTTTCTATTTTTTAACTATTGTTATTTTAAATTTCCCACATCAATTAAAGATATCAAGAGTAAATTTTTTATCTTTGTGACTTATGAGTTTTGGAATTAATAATTAAATACATTAAGATAATTTTTTTATTGATATATTCAACATTACAGTTAAATTGAGAATCTATGAATAATATGAAATTTATTATCATATGATGAACATCTATTTTTATGATTTTTGAGATGATATAATTAAACGGATTTAATTTATTTTTAGATATAATTGATATAAATGTTTTTAAAAATCCATAAATCAAATTTGAAATTTAAATTAGAATTTTGTGATTTTTTTGTGAAATGAAAAATTAGATTAGAGTGTAAAAATTTAATGATGAAAAAATAATGTTCTTATTAATTGAGTTAATAAAATAGAAATTATTTTTTAAAAGGGTGAAATTATGATCTTAATTTTTTTTATCATTTTGTAATTTAATTATAAAAAACCCAACTAATAAAAAAATGTGATCTATTTAGATCACATAAATATTGGAGAAGACACAGATTGACTGTGACTTCTCTTCTTATGGTTGATACAACCACAAAAAATGGTAATTTAATTTATCTAATTCACCAAAAATTCAAGTGACCTCAAGTTTACCAGTGACAGGAAATGAAAATTTTGGCAAAGTTTGGAGGAAGCCATACCCATGAAGAGTGGATTTGAGAGTGATGTTTGGAAACAAAAATCATCTACTGCATGAAAAAAGACCAACCACCCTTGAAATTCAATTTACCTCATACAAATTTTAACAAACAGATGGTGTTTCCACACAAAAAAAACCAACATAACATTACTTTTATGTGAAAAAACCATGGAAAATGACCAAAATTATGAAAAAGGAATGGAGATGCAACACACAAAAACAAGTTACCATAGCTCTTCGTGTGTTTACTCATCCCAATTGACTGAAAGACTCTCTTTCACTAATAGAGATCTGAAACCATTTATCCCGAGGAGGTTGAAGCCAATATAATCACTGATGATGACCTTTTCTGTAATGAAGATCATTGAATACCCTAGCTGATAGATCAAAAGAAAACGACTGTTGAACATGATTGAAAAGAATACATGCCCAGATCTAGAAGGATAATATGAATCACATAGCACCAAAATATACCAACTGAGGTGAGACACTCGACAATCACAACATATGGGATCCTAAAATTTTTTTTAGTGTCGTGCTAACATGATCGGAGATGAAAAAAACTAGTAAGATCACCACACACCCTCAAATTGGATCAAAACAATACCAAAGATCCCATATATTCGAAGTAGAGACACATGATGAATATCCAAATTTGAATCCAAATAAAAGGAGGTAAACCCACACTATAAATACTAATATATTTTGTGAAGATTCCCTGAAACCGAACTGTATCAGCTTGAGATTTTTTGACATATTATCATCAATTATATAAATTTATTTCTATGTTATTAATTACATTACATATTTAGTTTATATTTAGTTACACAGAAAACAATGTTTTTATTTTTTTACCTGAAAAACTATGTTTTTATTTCATTAAACGTAACACTATGTTTAGGATGCATTACACGCGACATCGATATGAAATGAAACATGAAATTTTATTAGAATTTTATTATTTAATATGATAATTATCACTTAGCCACCATAAAGGAGGTTATTAATAATACTAGAAAAATTATGAAACTATATTTTTTACACACATATATAAAATTAATTATTTGGTGACATAGTAATTAAAAATGATAATAATAACTTATTGAAAATAATGGAAATATTTTTATGGAAAACAACTTTAGGAAATCAAAAACGTTATAACTCAATAAAAAAAATAAAATTTTGTGTTATTTTAATGAAATTTATATTTTATATATTAAATAAACAATTTAACATTCATATTATGTGTTTTCTGGACAAGAGGTATGAATAAATCCAATTTCTTTTATAAAATTATTATTTTTCTAAAAATATGTTCTGGGGACTTTTTACACACTCATAATAAAATAAAATTTTGACACTTTTGAAAAATTAATTTTCATAAAATAAAATTTATTTATTTAATATTAATATCAAAACCATTGTATGGTTAATTTTTTAACATTTTTGGAGAATATTAATTTTTTGATAAATAGGTAAAAATAATAATTTTTAATTTTAAACTGCATTTTTTTTAAATTATTCACAAAGATAAGTTATATATTATTTTTTTTAAAGTAAAATTAGTTTAATTATTTATTTATATATCCAATTTATATAATTTTAATCATTTTCTAATTTTTTTGATATATATTATTTTTAATCTTTTGATCATTTTCCCTTTCAAAATCCCCATTCTCACCGCATCTGTGGAATAAAATTAAAATTTAAATTTTTAACATATAAGAATTTAATCTATAATAATGGATTGAATATTTTTAATAATTATAATTTATATTATCTAATAATTTAATTCTTTATCTAAATTAATAGTGAAAATAGTAAAAACTAACTGATGCATTTACTGTAAAAATGGGTTTACTGGGGGTTATACTAAAATGATATGGGATAAAAATGTCCCAAAACATTTCCAACACCCATTTTATAGAAATATGTTGAACATAAATCTTATAGATTCAATAATTTCCAATTTCAATTATTTATTTCAGGATAATAACATAGGTAAACCTTTTCCTTTTAGAAAATTACAATTGTGCCACTCACCTCACTATAGAAAGTTATCCCCTCTCCTCTCCTCTTCACACCATAGAAACCTTTAGGTTCATAAAATATATGAAAAGATAACTTAATTAAATCCCGTGAATTAAAATGGAAGACTTATTTTGAATATTAATCCAATATGTGAAGGCTTTTGTTGAAAACCTATGGAGTATTTTCAAAGAAAAGGTAACATTCTTCAAGGATCATTTTTGTAGTATTTCTCCTAAACTATATTAAATTCATATTATACCAATTATATATTATAAAATATGTATATTAAATATAATCAGATGTTTTTATATTAATTTAATTACTTAAAACCATCCCCATGTCTATAAAATGGGCTTTGAATTCATTGTTCCTGTGTACGCTGGACTACCGCCTTGCAAACCGATGTCATTAATTTTTCCATTACCACCTCTCATCATTGGGTATGATGATGTATATAATGTATATTTATGATATTTATAAAATTATTATACATATTTTTTAATTATATCATACAAACAAATTTTTCATTCCATTCATAGGGGATACGGTATTGTTGTTCATGTGTATGGTGGAGAACTTCTTCTCAAAGCGATGTGATTCATTTTCACAAATGCATTACCTGGAATATTGTAAGGATTAAAATAATATATATATGTGGTATAAATTAAATATATATTATATCAATGACGTATTTATCATTCTTAAGAGATAATATATCATTTTTTTCATACCATTTCACCCCCTAGAAGATGATTACGTTGTTCGGGTATGTGTGGACAATCACCTTCATGAAGCACTGTGACTCTATCTTTTAATCACCACACCAAATTTATGAAATATATATGTATATTTAAATAAATAATATTCTATTTTTGTTATTTTTATTTTTATTTAAATACTATATCTTACTTTCCTATTCTCCATAACGATTATTGAAAAATGTAAACGTTAATCTTGCATACGTACAAGGTACAGTCTTTATGATCGTATGTACTTAATTGTTTAAAATAATATTTAATCATGGGGATTAATGTTTTAATTAATGTTTATTTATTATAATTATTTCATAATTATTATTACGGAGATGATGGATGTAATAGAAAATTAAGAAGACCAAAAATAACAAAATAAAATCTATAAGAAACATAAAGTGATTATAAACTGAAACATGCCATTAAAATGGAATTTTGAATAAACGAGTAAATAAAGGGCATAAGTAAATAATATCTAGAATATTAAAGTGTGTTTTTTTAATATATTTATAATAATATTATATATATTATACATTAGGTTCAAACTAAATCAATGTATTTGAAGACTTACGTTAATGGATTTCTAGTCACTCTTTTATTTTAGGGAGATATATGAACATTATCCACCTATTTATTTAGTGTTGTGTATATACATTACCTATGAAATTTTATATCTTAAATCCCATTATTTTCATGATATTTAAATTATTATTTTATTTTTTATTTATTGGGGAATATAATTATAAATATTACTAAAATGTTAATCTGTTTTTGTCTCAGGTTGCCTTATTTTGATATTTATGTCATGTTATTTTCCTATTTTCTATTATTATGTGAATATACTGACCCTTTTATAGGTAATATCATGAATTTATTTATTTTCATGAAGTTTTAGTTTTATTTAATGGTATCCTTTCATTGGGATAATGATTCAATGTTTCTAAAGTGGTAAGAGTTTTATGTTACAATATTAACATTTATTAGGATTGTTTATTGTTAAATACAAAATATTGAAATATTATGATTTACCTCTCAATATTTGTTATTAAATTTTTTATCCTCTAGTTAATACTAATATTTTAAAATCATAGTTCCATTTTCCCACTCATTGGTAATTAAAATAATTGAAATATTATTTAAAAAATATTCTTTTCAATCAAAAACCCATTTTCTTCCAAAACCATGTTTTCTAAAATTGTATTTAAACATATTTTTAATAATTTTAAAATAATATATTACAGAAATTTTTATTCATTTGGGTTTTTTACAAAAAATTTTAAAAGTTATATTAATTTTTTTTCAAAAATAATCCCTTTCGGATTTTACCAAAATTGTCAAAGGAATATTAGTATTAATGTGTACAACCCAAACAAACCTTCCAACCATCATGACCATTATTACATTTGAAAATTAATTTATAATTTTGGAATTTAATTTTAAAAAAATATTATTTTCAAAGAAAATTATTCTTTTAAAAATTATTTTTTCAAAGTGGAATTTATATTTTCCTTAAGAAATGTTTTAATTGATTATTAATGAATTTTTTATATTTTTTAAATGATATTTTCAAAGAAAATTATTTTGAAAAAGTTTTAAATTTTAAAATATTATTTTCAAAGAAAGGATATTTTCATTAATAAATTTTTTATGTGATCATTAAAAATCCTTATCTATCTAAGTTGATATCCTTTGATGTAACTTATGCTTTACTAGGGATATTAACCAGAGATACCATTATTATTCTTTCTATTAAGAGTTTTATGTTTATGAGGAAATATTATTGTGAAACTTATCTCTATTATATGGTTTATATCATGATAAATTTATGATGACTCTTTCTTAATTTTATAAAGGTTATGATTTGATATAATTATTTTGAAAATAGTTTATTTTCCAAATATTTTGTTACGATGAAATGTTTATGAAACCATTTTTATTTCATGGGTTGAAATACGATGAAAGTTTTATGATATTGTGGCACATATATGTATGATTTCAATTATGTGATAGTGGTTATGTTATAACCAAGGATGATGGTTACATTGTACCCAACAATGGTGGTTTAGTTATAACCAACGATGGTGGTTATGTTGTAATGAAAAATGGTTTGGACCTATATCTACCTCTAATGCATCGGATAATGATTTATATCTCATGAGATAGATAGAACTATAATGGGGAGTTATACAAGTTTAGTTAAGTACTTCGTCGAATGTGATGGTCTTGGGAGAGAACCATGACTATTATAAGGGATTGGTGAGTGATCCCATTCTACTATGAGGAATGGGATTCTGCTAGTGTTGGTGGTGTGTCCCTCCCAAAGGGTGTATCCTCCCATGGAGTACCCTGATATGATTTGGAAGTAATCCTTGACTACTAAGGAAATTATTTTCTATGATTATGGGTATTCCACAATTCCATATATTATACCATTATTATGCACTCATGGATTGTCTTATTTGATCTCGATATGATTCATTTATTATGAACTGCCAATATTTATTCCATGACTCAATATTCTAATCTTTTATATGAAAGGTGTGGTTTTAAAAAAATCATGTTCACGTTATCATACCATTATTTTTATATTACTCTTATATATCTCCCTTGTTTACCCTTAATGATCATCCGAGATCACCCTTTCCAATGTTTCATTTCCCCAGGTTGTGAAAAAAAATTCAATTATGGTATTTTTATAAACATTTTCAAAGGGGGGTATATTTTCGTAAAATATTGATGATATTTCACCAAATTATGAGGATTTTATTATATGTTTCCAAAGGCACTAAAATAATATGGTTTTTAGGTGTTTTCTACTGTAATGTTTTTAATATTCATCTAAAAAGATATAATAACCATGTATGAGAAGCATGGCTGTATATTATTGGAATCAATGGTATGGTTTAGTTATCCTTTTAAAATTAAGATCATAAAACTTTTGTGTGAGGCCCTCAGATATTTCTAGGGATTTTTCTATGGATGTCTGTAAGGATAAATCTAAGGATGGTTCAATGTATAGGAAAATGTCCTAGAATTTTGTAAAATGGGAGAGAAAGTGGTTTCCATGAAATTACACCACTTTATCAATTCTATAATTGGATGTGGCTCTAGTATAGATTTATATTTTGTTAATAACAATGAAATGGGTGCATTGAGCTGGACACGATCATCACATGTAATATGACAACGATCCTTACTGCACGCATTGTTTGATAGTCTCAGTGGATATTGTTTGGAAATTCAAAAAATCTTTATGAAACATCAAGAAGGATTTAAATAGATGATGACTTCGAATGACCAAGATAAATACTAAGGGTTCATAGAGTGAAAATAATGTTTCATGATTTAGGCACCCAATAACTGATTTTTCATGATTATGTTGTTCCCCATTATGATATTGTTGCTCACATTATTATTTTTGTTATACTAAATTGGTGGAAACATGAGAAATCATGTTAACACTAAATCCAAAAGACAATTTAGTCACTATGAGTGACCAAATTGGATCATTAATAGATAGATAGATATTTTTATTATGACTAATTATGTATTGTGATATATGATTAACAATGTGAATTTTGGAATAATTATTAAAGAGTAAAATAAAAGTAATATGATCTATTTTGATAGTTTATGTGGAGATGAACACTGAGAAAAGAATATTCGTATTCACACATGTCAAGAAGGTGTGAAGAAGAACATAGAAGAATATATAAAATGGTGGGGACGATTTTACCTATTCATAAAAGAAGGTAATGGAGTGAAAATTTGTCAAGGAGTTCAATATATTATGTGTGGGGAACATGTGCATTATACAATTCAATGCCTTTTCCCATGAATTATATTCTAGAAAAAGTAATTAATTATTCTTTATCAATTATTTAATTATAATTAATTAAGTATTTATGTATTGGTATTCAAGGATTATGTAGGATAATTATTTTTTTAATGGTATTTGGATTGTAAGAATCAGAAACATATAAGAAATTATGTTACTTTTATAATCATATATTCCTCCACATAATATTAAATTAATAGTTATGTATTCCATAATGTGTTTCTAATTTTTTGGTTGATCATAACTTCAAATTCTTCTAAATCCCTTATTAGGTTTTACATGATGACATTTTATCAAGATTAAGGATTTTTAATGGAATTTAATAGAAATATAACCCTGTTGTTTTGAGGAGGAATGAATTTTAATAAAAATATTATTAATGTTTTTGGTAACCTTTAGGTTTTATATATTTTTTATTATTAAGGTAATTTTTGGTTATTTTAAATTAGATGTTTTATTAATACAGTTTTTTAAAAATGATAACCCATAAGTCAGGAAAAACTTATTGCATCCGATAAGGCTGTGGGGAATTGAACCACAATCCAAGGGTGACAATAGTATACTACCTACCACTGGAATATATGAATGATTAATTCTAGTTGGATAATATAAAGAGATATATTATTGAGTTTTTATCACAATTCATATTAATTTAGCTAGTAAAGTCTAATAGACAAAGGTATAAAAGGTTGATATGACCATTATTCAAACTAGAATAGAAATTATAAGACATCAGTATATGTTTTATCATCTAACTCCATAGAATATCTAATAGGAATAATGATAAATTGATTTTATTCTATAATTTTATAAATTCAACACTCATCAATAATATAAAATAATATTTCCCTTGAGACATGTTTTATAGGATACACATTAAGGATGCTATAAGGTTGCACGGTGTACCATATTCAATTTTATATGGTTGGAATTTATATTTTACCACATTTTTTTGTCAAAGTCTTCAGCAAGATATTAATATAGAGTTGAGTTTCAAAATGGTGTATCATCCTCGTATAGATGGTCAGTCTGAGAGAATAATTCAAACCCTATAGGATATGCTATGATCATTTTCAACGGATTTAAAAGTTGTTTGGGATGACACCGTTCTTGGGATGAGTTTATTTAGAAAAATATATTTCACTCAATCATTTATAAAGATCCTAATGAATCACATTATATGTACTAGAATTTAGTTTCGAAAAGATATTGGTACCCGATAAAGTTGATGAGATATTAGATAAGTTTAGGTCTATTAAACAAAATATATGATCTATATAATGTTTATAGAAATGTAATGATGATAATCATCAATTTGATCTATAAATTTAAGATTGTAAGAATTTCATTAAATTAATTTCTATAGGGAAGAAATAAGGGAAAACTATTCCCTAGGTATATGGATCCCATTAAAATTATTTATTGTATCGGGGTAGTTTCGTATCATTTAGTGCTCCAAAAAACATCAATTAGGCTCACGATGTGCTCCATGTATCACTCTTGATAAAGTACATACTTTATACATCACATTTATTTAACTCCTAGGTCATACCACAAGATCAATATATTTCTTATGAGGACAACCAATAGAGAATCTGAATCAAATAGAGAATATTTTTAAAAAAGACTACTCAGATATTCAGTGTGTTCTGAAAAAATATCCAGCTTAAAGAAGATATGTGGAATCAAAAGAAGTAATGAGGGAGAATTATACTCAGTATATGGTACCAATGTGATGAATTTTGAGGGGTAAATTCATTTTAAGGGGTATAATGTAACACAATAAGATTTAGTGAAATATTTTTTTGTTAAATTTACTATTTTCTATATATAAAATTAAATGAAATGCCATGTGTAGATTACATTACATGTAAAATTGGGTTTCAATTTCAATACAATTAGAACATAGTTTGGCTTGAATTTCATGTAACACTGAGTTTATCATGTGTTACACACAAAACTAAAATTAATCAAAAAATGAAATATTACTAAAATATTATTATTTAATATGATAAAAAATGTATTTTTGGTGGGTATTAATAGGTTTAAATAATATATGAAAATACAATCAATATATATTCATATAAAATTAAATATCTTGGTGACCAATTCCTTAAAAATGGAAATAATAACTATTTGAAAATAACGGAAACCATTTTATGAAAAACTATTTTTATGAAAAAAAATATGTTTTGCAAATATTACTTGAAAAAACCACTTTTAGTGGATGATATTAATTAAATTTATTTATTTTATATGAAATATAATTATTAACAATCATATTATGTGTTTTCTAGATAATAAATATGAATAAATCAAATTTTACACTTAAAAACATATTTTTCTAAAATGTAGTTTTGTCGCCTTATTTTGAACATATAATAAAATTAACATTTGAAACTTTTAGAAAATAAATTTTATAAAATAAAAATAATTTAAAATCATATTAAAATTAAATTGTGATGAATTTTTGATAATTTTCTGAGAAGTCTAATGTTTTGACAAATAGTGAAAAATACTGAATTTTGATTGAAAACTCCCTTTTTGATGATATTATTATAAAAGAAAAATTATATTTTAAATTTGTTTTACGGAAAAAGTAGGTAATTTATATATATATATATTAAACAAATTTATATCATTTGAATACTTTTCATATGTAGTTTTTATATAAAAACATCATTTACTTTTGAAAACATTCTATTTGAAACCTTGCATTCTTATCACGTATGTGGGAATATTTTCAATTAAAATTTTCCAATTTTATAAATTAAATATAGAAAAAGGGATTCAATATTTTGATAAATTATAATATATATTATATAATAATATAAACTCAATTTCTGACTATAAGGAATATTGAATTCAATAAAAATTAATTATTGTGGGTAAAGTAAAAAAAACGAGTTTACAAAGGGTTAAACTGACATGATATTGGTTAAAAATGATCCAAAACTTTTCAAATGAACATTTTTTCAATATTTATAACTTCTCTATTATATGTTATATAATTTAACAATTTTTTTTCTTGTGGAATGAGAATAATGTGGGTACACCTTTTTCTTTTCATAAATTACAAGTGTTCTGCTCGCCTCACTTATAAAAAGCCACCACTCTCCTCTGTTCTTAACACCTGAAAACATAATTATTTTTTCCAAGAGATAACCAAAATACTTAAATAATTACCTCCTATAATCCTATATGTATTAAATTTTAATGAGAATAATTTGGGTACACCTTTTTCTTTTCAAAAATTACAAGTGTTCGGGTCGCCTCACTTATAAAAACCCACCCCTATCTTCTGTTCTTAACACCATACAACATAATTATTTTTTCCAAGACATAACCAAAACACTTAAAAATTACCTCCTATAATCCTAGAAGTATTAAATTGGGTATAAAGACAACCTAGGTAGGGTTATGTTAAAAACATTAGGAGGACCACCAAATAAGATGTTATGTTCTTCAAGTTGCATTTTTGTTTTATTTCATCCTCCACATCCTTAAATTATTATTATTTCATGTTGAAATAATAAAATTTTTATATTAAATATAGTTCTATTTTTTTGTTAATTTAATGATATAAAACTATCTACACTTCCATCAAAAGGGTTATGAAATCATTGTTCCCGTCTCAGGCGGGCTACCACCACTTCGAGTGATATCTTTAAATTTTCAATTACCACTTATCATGGATGGATATGATGATGGATATAAATTATATATAAGATATTTATAACATTATTATACTAATTTATTTATTATATCATAAATAATTTTTAATTTCCATTCCATAGTGTATACGATAATGACATTCGTGTGTATAAAAGAATACCGCCTCATGAAGTGATGTGATATGTTTTCACAAACTCTTTAAATTGAATATAATATTGATAAAGAAAATAAATATATATCATATAAATAAAATAATTATGATTTTACTGATATATTTATTGTTATTAAATTATAATAAATAATTTTATTTCGCACCCTTTCACACACAAAAAGATGACAACATCAATCATGTACTTGTGGACTACGCCTTCACAATGTGATGTGAATCTTTTTTTCATCACCATACCAAGAGGATGATATGTATAAGAATATATAAATTAATAGTATGGTATTAATAATATTTTTATTTTTATTTAAATATAATATATTACTTACCACCTTTCTATAATAACCGTTGAAAAATGATAACGTTACTCTTACATATGTATGACCTACCATCTCCATGATCGTAACATACCCCTTTTATAAAAATAATATTTCATGGTTGGTATTAAAAGTATAATTGATGTATTTGTATGATAATTATTTAATTATTTGTATTCTATTTATAATTTCAAAATAATAACTGTAAGATTACAAAAAATAACAAATCAAAACATATATGAAAAACAATATAGCTTTTACCCAAACACAATGTTAACATGGAATTCATAATAAATTAATAATAAAATGTAATAAGTAAATAATATATATTTTATATAATAATATTTATTTTATATATTTATAATCTAAATTATATTTATTATATAGTATTTTCTAATGAATACAACGGAATTTTAGACTTAATATAAGGTATTTCTAGAATGTCTTTTATTTTTGGGAGACAAATTAAAATTGTCCACTAATTTCTTTATAGTGGTGTATATACTACTAAATTAATATTTTATATAATAAATCATGTTATTTAAATGATATTTGAGGTTTCAATTTAGGTTATTATTTATTGTGGATTGTGATACAAAACATTACTTATGTCGTCAGAATGTTTTCTCTCAATTTTCCTTCTTCGAAAGATATATCATCTTATGCACCTATATTAATTTATGAAGTATATATATAGACCATATGAAATTTAATATAATGAATTTATTTATTTTCATGATATTTTTAGTTTCATTAAATTTTATCCTTTCATTGAGATTATGATTCAAAGTTACCAAAGTGGTAAGAGTTTTATGTTACAATCTCATCATTTATACAGATAGTTTATAACTAAGTATCCATTGATCAAATAATACAATTTACCTATCCTGAATTATCATTAATTTTATTATAATATTGTTATTTATGATTTTTATATGTACTAGTTTCATTTTACAACTCATTGGTAATTAAAATAATTGGGAAAAACATTTTAAGGAAAATAATCTTTTTGGTCGAAAACATATTTTTATTATAAGACCATGTTTTATAAAAATGATTTCAAAAATGTTTTTAACATTTTCGAAATATTATTTAAATAAATTTTTATCCATTTTTAACTTTTTTAGAATTTTTTTAAAGGAATCTTAATACCATTATCCAAAAAAATCACTATTTGGATTTTATTAATAATGTGAAAGGGATATTTGTTTTAACGTGTATGCAATGAATGTAATTTCCAAACATCATAACCATTATTTTCATTGAATATTAATTTATATATTTCCAAGGTTATTTTAAAAAAAATTATTTTAAAAATATTTTATGTATTTCTTTAAAAAACCAATGAGTAAAGTATATTTTCCTCCAGGAAAATTTTATTTTTTTTAAGCATCATTTATATGTTTACAATTTCATTTAGAAAAAAGAATTTTTAAAACGGTATATATTTTATAAATTGATTTTCATAGAATGTTTATTTACTTATAATATGTTCTAACTGATATTTAAAAATCCTTCACCAATAAAGACGATGTCCAAGGATGTCATTTTTACTTTAATAACGATATGATCTAAGGATACCATTTTAATTATTTCTATGAATCATTTATGTTATTGATTAAAAACATTTTATAAAACCACTTTTTATTCCATCATTTATACCAAGATAAAATTATTATGAAACCCCCTTATTTCTCCAATGGTCATTAATTAATGAAATTATTTTAAAACCAATTAATTTTTTATAGGATATGTCATGATGAAATTTTTATGAAACCCATTTCATTTCATGGTTTTTGATTTTAAAAATGTTTTACAATCATGTGGCACACATGTGTATTATTTTCATTATGTGATGGTGGTTACATTATAACCATTGACGGTGGTTACATTTTAACTTAGTATAGTGTTTATGTTCTATCCAAGGTCAGTGGTTACATTATAACAAATTATAGGTGGGACCTATATATTCCACCAATGAATTGGGTAAATATATATATCTCATGAGATAGGTGGGATTAGAATAAGAAGTGGACCCAGTTTAGTATTGGACTTTATCCACTATGTTGATCGTGGGGGTGAACTTTGACTACTATGATGTTTTAGGGAGTGAACCCACTCCACAATGAAGAAAGGGATGCCACAGGGGATGGTGGTGTGTCTTTCCCAATAGGTGTAGTCTCCCATTGAGAACCTCAGTATATTTTGGAAATGATACTTGAATACTATGGAAATGATTTTATATTCATTTGTCTATTCCACAATTCCATGTTTTATCCCAATGCTATGATGTAATGGATCATGCTATTTGATCTCCTTATGATTTATGTCTTTTTAATTTCAAATATTTATTCCAGGACTCAAAATTATGATATTTGATTTTCAAGTTATGTTTTTCATATGTTATTATAATGTTATTATAATCTTATGTTCATGTTATGCTTACTAATCTCAACTTTTACCCATACTAAGAATCTAAGATCTCCCTTTATCATGTTTCTTTTCCCCAGGTTATTAAGATATGTTTTAGTAGCGTATGATTAAAAAGATTACTAAAGTGTATGGTCTTTATGGGACAAACAAAATATATTTCACAAAATAAAAAATATTTTTTTCTAAGTTTCCAAATGCACTAATCTATTACTTTCGGCATGCGTGTTTTTGTGTAATTTTTTTATATTAATATAAAAATATGTAATATCCATTTATGATAAGACTTATTATGTATAAAAACATTAAGTGTGTCATCACCTATAGTTTTGAACTCTTCCTGTTGTAGATTTCATGTTCTTACCCACCAAAAAATCTCAACATGAAGAGGGATTAGATGACCATAAGTAGATCTGTTAGAAACAAATCTTGATTAATCAACACCATTGAATAAGAATATATTTCCCCACCACTCTCCTAGGGGTGAATAATCTTGAGCCTGTCGAGAATAATTCACATCACCCTGTGAAGAAACAATATCGTGAGATGTGAGTGGTGAGTTTAAAATTATCTAAATAAAATATGTAAAAAAATTAAAATTTTTATTTTTATTTCACATATGAAGTTATAAAGATGGTGAGACCATGTTTTCCCCCACATGTACTTGTTAGAGGTTTTTAGAGTCTAGAAAAAGTGATTTAATTAGGAAAATCAACATGATCGCCTAAATATTAATTCAAAGCTGATAAAATAAATCAAATTGAAAATAAATATACAAGGAATAACTATTTACTAACCAAATTCTTAGTGATGGAAGATGACAAAGGAGTGTTTAATTTTACATGCCTAATGGTTTGATGTACCTGAAAACTCCACATTTATGAAACCACAATGTATCCAACTCCACATACTTGATTGGTGACATATTTCATTATAGAGAATGAATGAAATCATCTCACCTAACCAAATTCCCATGTATCTGAATTCTCACCCTATCAAAAACAAACATTTGAGATGCTCATAGTGCTCAGAAATTTCAGAAAATGGGGAAATTCATTTCCCCATTTGGTCTCTCATTTTCAAATTAAACATAACTCCCATTCCATTAGTTTTGATAAATTGGGGATGATGAATATCCTTGTAGATCCCCATCAATGTGGTAGCCAACTGTAGATGCGACCATTCTCACTACTCATAATGATATTCAAAGGGGGTGTTTCAAGTTGTTCCAAGAGTCCAACTATTATCATAGGGGATTTACCTAGAGTTTATAATTAGTACCTCCTATCACATCACTTGTAATTCACCATTCATGGGGATTTTCTTTTGATTGTTTTTCTATTTAAATTTTTAGAATAAGAGGAGATGTTCCCCTTTCATTTTTTTGAATTTTAAATTTCATTAGATGATCACTTATTATCCAAGGTTGTGTCATTACTAGATTCTACTTTTGTTTCCATAAATTTTCTATGTTTCTTTTTAATAATAACTCAAGTGATGGAACACTAGGATAATAGGGGTCAATCTGAGAAGAAATATCCCACCCTTATGAATAAATATTGTTTTATATATAAAATTCTTCTTATTTTACATATTATAATGTTTTTTATGTATTTATTTTAGGGTATTATTATTTTTATTAACATTAATATATTTTTTATTTTATTTACTGTTTCTACACTCAAGCCTCTTGGTAACTCCATCACTACTTAAGATAGTTAATAGTGTGATGGCCAAATATTTAATGGTGATATTAAATCACTATGCCAGGAAAGGATATAGAATTCAATGAATATTGTATTTTTTGTTCCAAACAAAAGTACCCAAGGAATGAATAATCGAGGATATTTCTTATCATCAGAGAATGATAGGGAAGTGAAAATTAATAATGATTCATTGTGAAGTGATTATTGTAATCCAAGTCTAGAGAATTATATTTTAAACATTAAATTCTAAACCAATCAATTAGTTATACTAGTTTCAAATTTTAAAACCATTAAATATTATTTTAGTACATCCCCAAAACTGTATTCTCCATAGACAACCTAAGTCCAACTTTACTATATTATTCATGGAATCAAAAATAATTTTTCTATGTGACCGATAATTGGAACACATCAAAACTAGAATTGTTGCAATTTAATCTAGTTATTTTTAATTAATTCTATTTTAAAAAATTGTTTAAAATGATTATATCTAGTTCTTCAAACCTCACTGATTTTGATCCAAAGGATGAGAGAACCTTGTTCACTAAACTTCAAACTATAAAATTCAATGAATAAGAAGACAGATAGTTTTTCACCATTCCATTGGATTACTATCCCAACACTTATTATTAGTCCACAAGTGTTACATTACGTAGTGAAAATGGAATAAAATATTTATTCTGTGAATGAGACTTTGTGGCGAATGTATACATCAAATTTTAACATCAATAACAAACATTTAAAATTGAATTACTTTCCCGAATATGACCTCAAAATAGGAATAAAGGGAATCCTAAATTTCATAGATTGTTAGGTGAATACCCCAACAAACATTTGATAACGTTTAGCGGAGAATTTCATGGTTTTAGAAAAATATAATTCATCAAGACTCAAATAATATAGATTTGTTCACCCATCTTACTGAAAGGATAAACCCGGGAGTGGATCCATAGTCTACTACATTGGGCATTTACCTCATTTGATGCACTATATAGGACCTTCCCCTATAAATTATTCCTTGATTCATAGAGTTCTTGACTAGTAAAGGATACAAAATCAAAGGTGAAATTGGATAAACATTTTATGAGTTTTTTGAAGGGTTCATGAAATTTTATACATCATGAAAACACCATCCCTATAAGGAACATAATTTAATGGTATTATTTTAAAAATTATTAAAGAAAAACTACTAGATGAATCTATATTAATATCCTATAAGAGCATTGATTGATTATTTTCCCTCTAATTTTAGATAACTGATTGATATAATCCCACAAAATTCCAAACAATTTGGTACGAGATCTATAGCTAGAGGTGTACATGAAGTAAAAGGTTACAAATTAGAATTATTATAAAATTAATTGAATAATTAATGCATATTCTAAGATAAATAGTCAATAATAAAGTACCTAATTTATCACCCACCAAACCCCCTCGATTATGATAGCTATTCTTTTCTAAGAATCATTTCACTAATGGTTTCCCTCAAGTTCAAAGGGTTGAAAGATGTGATGCCATGTACCATAAGAAATTTTTGAATCAACCAAGTAGAATCCAAGGATTTAGAGAATTCTTAACCAATAAATTTAGAGTTGGGATCCAATAATAATAAATGAAAATATTCTAGAAATTTTCCCATCACTATTTATAACCAACTACATTCCAAACACCGAGTTTCCAACCATTCATAAGCTACTAGTAAAGTCATGCGCAAGATAATTCGATGAAATACATGTTGAGATTGGTAATATAATCTAAAAAATAGTCAATATAATGTTATCACCACTATTGTAATAGAGTTTAAGGAATTAAAAGGATAGTTCATCCATCCCATTCCCACCCTCAATATTATAGAAAATCAAGGATAAATTAAAATTCCTACTCAACCATTTGAAAACCCTTATGGAAATATCTTCTCTATCACATCAAAGAGTAGAATAGAGCTAGAAATAATTGAAGGAACACCCATGGATACAAAATGAATATGTTACCAAAATTATATACCGAATCAATCCTATTAAGAAAAAAACCTAATAAGGAATTTTTAAAGGCGCTATAAAAGATAGAAAAATTGAAATGAATGATGGATGATCCACATCAACCATAATATATCATCCCAATAATGATAAAATTTGATAGAAAATCCATTGTATAATAACTATAACAATATATATTAGAGGTGTCGAAATTATTAGATATTATAATCTCTCTCTTTGAGGTTATCCATTAAATTTCACAGTATATAAAATTCATTAAAGACAGATGCATCAAGAGAATGAGATTTTGAGAAAATGAAGATGTGAGATTATTTAAGAATTTTTCTAGACTTATTACCCGTAAAATGCCCAAAAAATTACATAACCCAAGTATCTTGTCTAACACTTTCACTATTTGAGGGAATAATATTTAGAAGTCATTGTGTGATTTAGGAGATGATTTTGAAAGAACTATCCTAATTGATAATTCTATTATCAAAATGATATGAATTTGGATATTATTTTGGGTATTGAACAATTTTATGTGATTGATAAAAGTTATTTTGATGAGTAACTCAAATATGCTAATAATAAGTCTATCTTATATTTGTAGGTTCCCAATATATAGAACTCTAAACTAAAACCATCCTTATAAAATGCCCATTGAACTAGAACTAAAGTTTCGACCATCAAACCTAAAGTATACCTTTTTAATGGAAACTCAATGATATCGATTATTAATATCAAATTTTTTAGATCTCATCCAAGAACCCCAATAGTTAAAAATTATGAAACTCAATTCTAGGACTATAGGCTAGACATTAGAGGTCATCCTAGAAATTATTCCTACCACATACATGCAAATGATTTATCTAAAATATGAATCAAAACAAGTGATATAGGCCTAGAGGAGGATGAACACAATCCTTCAGGATATTGAAAAAAAAATTAAATATACTATTAGGTGTTGGAATAATCTATACAATATTGGTCTTCCTATTGATGAGTCCCATAAAATAGTCCAAAATAAAACTAGATACATAATTTTTAAAAATGATAACAATGAATTAATACTCATATGAATTTAGATTCGTCGAAGAGTCTATAAACATTATAGGATATTGTACCATGTTACTAGAGAAGACATTTCCACATAATCTTTATGGACCAAATACTAGTGATACTAGCTTGTAAGGGTAATTTTGGGGTCGTTGCTGTATTTTATGTGTATTTTAGGGTTCAAATAACTAAAAAGGACCCATAAAAGTCTATATTAACACGTCCCTTCTATTTTTTTACCTATAAAAGGATGCCTTTTGGTATTTTAAATTTCCTGGGAACATTTTATCATTAAATGTTTTGTAAATTCGCAAACCTAAATGAGAGAAACTTAGAGTAACTCATTGATTACATTACGTTATATGGAACTTATTATCAAATGATTTTGGAAATTTTGGTAATGGATATAAAAATATGAATCGAGAATTTCATCAAGTTAAATTTTAAAAAATTATATTTTTTGGTGGGAAATTGAAATTTTCTATAGCATGAAATTTTTAAAGATTTAATTGATGTAGATAAATCAAAATTTGATTCAATTTTCCCACTACCTTACCCCAACTCTAAGGGAAACATCACATCACTTAAAGGACATGTTGGATTTTATAAAAGGTTTATTAGGTACTTTAGAATGATTTATTTTCCCATAACTATCCCACATAATAAGGAAACTCGTTTTTTTATGATTTAAGCATGAAATCTTTTTATTGATTGAAATAATTCTTGACCACTTCCCCCATTATCTATCCACAAAATTAGAGTTATTACAGTAAAATTATGTGTGATGATTGTAAATAAAATTTAGTGGTTGTGCATTCAAAAAAATATAGATTGGATTACACATGTGATATCCTATAATTCATAAACCTTATACATTATTCAGATTGATTACACAACAACAGATAATATCATTTAACTATTGTTACAACATTATTAAAATTTTTGTTCTTATATTTTAGGGGGTGAATTAACTATTTAATTTGATTTACAACATTGAGATATTTAATCAATAATGAGAAATAAAATATCATACAATTGATATGGATATTTAAGCTACAAGAGTTTGACATATATATTAAGGATAAAAAGGGAAGTGAAAATATAGTGGTTGACCACATGAGGCAGCTAAACCACTTTTTTAATGTAGAAATCATCCCTAACACAAATCTAGATTATTCATTCCTTAGAGAGTAACCATTAAACTTCACCCAAGTTCCCTGGTAGGATGAAATAGATATTCTTCTAGTCACAACACTGGTACCCACCTTTTTTTCTAAACATCATAATACTAAATTGGAATCTTAATCAAAATATTATTTCTTGGAGGATCCTTAATTTATATAATATATTTAGTGAAAAAGTCATTATAAGGTACATCCTGGAATAGGAAATGAAATTTTTATTTATTTTTACCATACACTTTCATGTGGTCTCCATTTTAAACCCTAAAGAACTATTAGATTTTTTTGTTTCAATAATTTTTTGGCCGTGAATTTTTAAATATTTGCATGAATTTTACAAAAATATTTCCTAAATTCTAGTTTTATATTCAATTTCCAAAATACATGTGATTCCCTAAAAGAATTGATGTTTTGTGACATATTTGATGTATTTGTAATGAAAATTATACGCCCAATTCATATTTCAATTTTTTCTTATATTTTTTAGCAGCAAAACATGTTTATTAATAGATTAAATGAAAATATTTTCAATTTGATGATTTAAAATGGTGTTATATTTTATAAAATCAATTTTTTATTTTATTAGATTACCTTGAGAAATAATTAGTTACCAAGGAACACAATTTGGTAACTAGAAGATGGATTCCCTCATGAATAAATATTAATTTCACAACAAAAAATCCACTGGTTACCTACTATGGATAAATTTATTGGATGAGGTTTCCAACAGAGAAGTAATTTATTTGGGATTAAACTATGCATCCAAATCCCATATACTGATTTAAAGAACTATAGGATACACTATGGTCATACATAACTACATATTAAACCCCATTAGGTATGTCTCCAAAAAATATTTTTTAAGGTAATAATTTTTAATTACCTATTTTCCTACAACACAATGCTTTTTGTTTTTTCAAATATAAAACCAAGAGTTTGGAATGGCTGGAGAGTAGACGATGTTGAAAAATAAATATCTTGAGGATATTATAAGGGAAACATATGAGAATTAACCACTTTATAAGTAGAAAACGAAATATACTCCTAAAAAATTGATCATGAAAACAGAATTTCAATATAGAGACAAATTGTTGTTATTTTCATTAAAGATGAAGATCATCCTCAAAAATATTCATTCTATGTGGAATGGGCCATAAAATGTAAGAAATACACTTTTATTTTGGTACAGTTTAAAATCAAGGAGAATTTTCAAAGTAACCATTTAAATTGAATGGACAAAAATCAAATAAGTACCGTGAGGATTTATAGAAAAAACCTATGGAGGATTCTAGACAAATCCCTCCTTCTATTAAATATATCACTATTAGTTTTTCCATTTCCCTCAAATTGGTCTATTTAATTACTTAATTTTGAACTATTTTTCTTTAACAAATAAATAATGTAAATCAATTGGAAGTATGTCTAATCATTGTGTGGTGGATATAGAAAAAGTAGTTTTATTATGTATATATTATTGTTTATGTTTTATATTTAAAAATACAAAAAATATAATTTTTTTTGGAATATATAAATTGTATCTATAGATTTTTTTTATGTACTTTTTGTGTAAATAAATAAATAAATAATCCTTTCTATTTTTAACATTTGTTATGTTTTGTATAGTTTTTGATTTTTCAATTTTTAATTGAGGTTCATTGGAAGAATCACTACATTTTATTAACTCCATGTGATTTATCAGAAGCTTGATAATAATATTGAAGAAGAAAAGATCAAAATATTTTTTTAAATTAATTTTTTATTGGGTTTTATGTTCAATTATTTCCCTGATTTTTTACTATAAATTGAAATCAAAAACCACTGATGACTATCCTAAATTTGGATTCTTACCTTGAGTGGTTTTCAGTCCAATCTGACAACAAAATTTTGATACCCTCACATCTTGAGAGATGCTTGGTATTTTTGGAAATCTAGAATTATGGTTTATACTATCTCAAATATTTTTAATTCTTGAGATACTTCAAATATGAATGAGGAATTCGATTATCAATACCATTATTCATCCTTGAGTCCTACATTGAACATTAATCCTTATTAAACTTTTAGATAACCTCTAATGTACTTATAGGATTAAGCCTAATTACGAGTCCAATTATCCATTAGCATCACTAAAACTAAAATATAATTGCATGATTAATTCAGGTCTGTGTTTTGGGGAAAGGGGATTCTATGTGTTTTTTCTCTCGGATGCATTTCTGATAAGGTGTATGTGATAGGTAAGAGTAATCATAATGGGTTATCTGAGAGACAAAAATAGTTATGGGTCACTTTAATTCAATTTATTATTTTTTCTTTATCATCCATTTCTCCTAAAAATGTGTATAAAAATATATAAAATAAAAAATGTTGAGCATTTTAAAACATTCCATGTACTCATCTAAGTGATTCATGACTAGAATCAAAGAAATGTGAATGATGACTATTCATTATTTTAATAGTGATAACTACTTCCCCTTAAAAAAGAGACAAAGATAGAGAAAAAATAATATATACATAAATAAAAAAACTAAGGAGATTATGAAGACACATTCATTGGATTCATTTCATGACTCATGCTTAGTGAAAAAAGTGTAAAATGGAAATTATATGTTACATATTATATAGGTGGACATATGTAATTGATTATTCCGTGGATTAACTAATAAATCTTGATATATATTTAAATGGTAAAACCCCCCTCTCTCTACTGATGTGTTTTTTAAAACATTCCCACCAAACATGAAGCTAATGAAAAACCATTTCAAAGTCCACATGATTAATTATATTTTATTACGATTGACAATGTTAATAGATGATAATTTTTCCAATCCTATGATAAATACTAATTTCGCAATTTTGATCATAAATTTAAATTAATATTTTTCTTTTGTTAAGAGGGGATATATACTACATGTGAGGTTAGTCATTAAATGGGTTTTTAATTGTTTTTAAAAGATAAATTTTCGGTAAATAAGAGAATTTCATTCCTTTATAATTCAACACACATATGAAGTAAGATGTCATTTTTCATAGAATGAATCAAAAAAATTTCACTTTCTTCATGGTAGATTCAAATCTACTATGATCATTTGTTTTGATTACATTGATTTCCTCTTCTTAGAATTGAACATTCAATTTAAATCTTTTTTTATTTGTGAAGATCTATAAATACATGAGTAAATTGAATTCAATGATATAATGATCTGGGAGCACAATATCTCAAGTGTTTGGGAGTGATAACAGCTTGAAAATTTTAATTTTTTATGTTATTATTCTAAATTACACACATTAATTAAATAATCCTTGGTTTATTTTTTTTATTTTTTGTATCTTTTTTATTTTTGGGTTTAATTGTTTAATGTATTGAAGTTTATATTTATATTCATATATTCATCATTGGAAGTAAATTGAGAAGCCATACATAAATTTGAATTTATTATTAGCCTATGATATTATTATTGATTGACTTATGATGAAAAATTCTTAAAGGTATTAATTTATTTTTTAATTTAATGTATTTATTAATTTTTTAATTCAATCCATAATTTGAAATTGAAATTGTAATTGTAATTAAATTATTATTATTTAGAGAAATGAGGAATTAGATTATAGTTTGAACATTTAATTATGTGAATTTTATTCATTAATGTATTGATTTAATTAATCTAAATTTATTTTTTTAATGTGTGAATTTGTGATTATAATTCGATTTATCATTTTTGAATTGAATAAGAAAAAAAAATCATGCAATTAGAAAAACAATTGTTGGGAAAATTACTCTAATATTAGCAAAAGAATGGATTGACCATTAATTATCTCCATATAGTCGATCCAACCACCGAAAAAAGGTAATGTAATAGATCTTTGAGATGGGACCACATCCCGTTGCTAAAGGCTATAAACCACCACTGGTTGTTTGCGATGGTCCCCATCGCAAAAGGTGTCCCATTGCAAAAAGCTATAAACCGTTATCGGTTATTTACGACGGCCCCCATCTCAAATACTTAACTATTTGTGATGGTGGGATCCCACCATCTCAAATAACCTTCACTACTAGAAATCTGACCTTTCCCAACGCTTCTATACCAATGGTTCATAAAACCCGTTGGTATAGGTTCCCTTTCCCAATGGTTTGGCCAAACTGTTGGGAAATCACACTATGAGGCCACATTTCTCAGCTGTTTGGCAAAACCGTTTGGGAAAGGGTATGGCTTTACCAACGGTTTGGCCAAACCATTGGGAAAGCCCACATTGTGGCCACCATTCCCAACGATTTGGGAACACCATGGGGATAGGTATACCCTTTCCCAACGGTTCTCCCAAACCATTGGGAAAGGTCCCCCACAAATCAACCTTACTCCCAGAATCAAAATCCAGAATCAAAATCTATACCAACGGTTTTGACAAACGTTGGTATAGATCCTTTGATTTCTTATCATTTCTTCTTACCCAGAACATTATATAAATCAAAATTTAAAATAATTATGAGAATACATATATATATTTATGTAATTATATTCACAAAAGTTATGTTAGGTTAGTGGTTATGTCGTTCAATAATAAACTAGGGGTCCTGGGATCAAATCCTAGTGAATGTTTTTTTTGAAATACATATACCAACGGTTCCATAACCAATGGTATAGATTTTCATATTAATTATACCAATAGTTTCCAAAACCATTGGGATAGGTCTATACCAAAAGTTTTGGGAAAACCATTTGTATAGGCTCTACCAATGGTTTGGAGGCCTATACCAACAGTTCCAAACCATTTGTATAGGTTAGTTTTCCAGTAGTGATTCATGCGGTTTGGAGCTCTATCCACGCCAAACTATTTGTGACGAGAGACAAAATCCCGTTGCAAATATTTGGTTATTTGTGACGGGTCATTACCTCTGCCGCAAAAAACCTCTTGTATGGACCTTTTGTGATGGGAATTATTCTCGTCAGAAATGTCCCGTCACAAAAAATCTCATTTTCCTGTAGTAGTGTGTCTGTAAACTGAGAACATAATCTTCTAATCATGGTGAAAGATCTTCAACATCTGTCATAATGATCTACCCCTTATATTTTCTTACCTAAAACCTCTATTTATCTCCTGGGGAAAAGAAAACATAATAAAAGTTGAGCTCAAATTCTTAGTAAGGGTAAACATGGAACACATAAAAACAATCCATAAACAATTGAACATAAAAACATGAACAGAAAACATCAAAATCATGAGCAATGACATTACTCTTGGCAGTACATAATGCATAGATTACAAAGGTACATTAATCAAGATAAAATAGAATGGGAATAAAATAGTCAACTGTGGAAAACCATTAATCACATGATATTACTTCCATAGTAGCCAAGGCATTGCTGCCAAGACCATCATAGTGGAAAAAGTCCATTACTGAACCGGCTTTACATATTGTTCCAGCCCTGTATTACTGAACCGGATTTTACTTTCCATTCCAGCCATGTCTATCTCATGAGATATAAATCTTTAACCAATGCATTGGATAGAGATATAGTTCTCACCCATATCATAATGAAATCATTTTTTTGTGCCACAAAATAAATATAAATCAAGCTTCATAACCCAAGGAATAATATCGTTTTCATAAAAATCAACCCATCATAACATAATCCATATAAAACAAATGTATATCATTCGATCAAATGAAAAATAAAACCATGTAAATAATAGAGACATTATATTTGAAACATAAACATACTAAATAATGTCATATTAGATTGAAAATAGTTTTTATAAAACACTTGATATGAATTCTTGAGGAAAATATCCTTACTTTTTCAAAATCATTTTCTATTCAAAAAATGCCATGTAATTTTAAAAGAAAAGGATTTTATAGAAAATAATCATGAAATCGTGTATAATAATCCTAAAAAAAATAAGGCGTTATGAAACCATAAAAATCCATCCATGCCGTATACGTTTTAAAAAAACATTATCCTCGAACATTTTCTTAAAAAGTAAAAAAGTACCTCGTATGCTAAACAAAAGAAATATTCCTTCTATAACTTGTGGTAAAATTAGAAAAAAGGGTTAACATGAATTTAAAAACTCAAGGAAGAATATTAATCATTTTATGGAAACATTTTTAGAAAACATGGATGATAAATATAACCCCAATAAATACTTACGAACAAACAATTTCGCATAAGAATGAGATTGGACTAATTATCCCTTAACTGAGATCCAATTTCATTCGTACATGTCCGAAACTCCTGTACAGATGGTTTAAACATATTTTTAACTTGTAAAAGAACCATTATAATATTTATAATATCATATTTGATTCACTTAGGACTTTATATTACCCGTTCTTTTGTCAAAACCATGTTAAAGTAGTGTTTTTAGGTAAAATCGTTTCATTTATCCTACGTGTTTCGACTTTTTGTTCATGATATTATTACTTATATCCTGGTTTACATAACTACATAATGTAAAACATGATTAATATATAATATATATTAATTATAAAAATATATATGATATATCGATAAATGAAATTAAATACAGGGTTCATGGAGACGGTAGGTCGTACATATGCAAGAACGTTGTTTTCATTTCCTTATTGAATTGAATGGAATTAAGTAAATGAAACATATATGTACATAAATCCAGTTACATTATTATGTAATATCATTAATTATTATTTATTATATACACTTTATAATCATACATGAATGGTTAATCATTGACAATGAATCTCATCGCATCGTGGAGACGGTAATCCGTACGTAAACACGAGCGATGATATCATTCCTATAATTATTGAATAGAATTGAAGTTGGTGATATAATTTATCAAATTCAGTATTATGTTATAATAATGATATATAGTTGTTATTTCCACCATTAAAACAATCTATTTAAGGTGTTTGTAGAAAACAGATTACACCACGGCGTGGACAAGGTATTCTGTACGTAGACACGCGCGGAGATTTCGTTTTTCGTAGGATTGATAGAATGTGAAATATGGTTGTTTCATATTTATAATTACATATCAGTATATGAGTGATACTTATGTTATTACTTTATAATGAAACAAATAAATAAGAGGATGTATAAGAAGAAATTAATATGAATGAATTGGTAAAGGATATTACCTCTTCTTCGACGTGCCTCTTCTAAACCTCCTCTTAGGGCACTAAAGTAGGTATTTGAAAAAAGACCAGGACCTCTAGTATGTTACTAGTGAAATGTAGAAGAGAAATGGTCAGGGGTTATCCAAGATTGAAGTCTCAAAATTGTGTAAAGAGTAGAGGGAGGAGGTACCATTTTATATGGGAGGAGAGAGCACCTTTGGAAACATAAGAAATATTAATAGATAATAAATTCAAAACCCACTTAAAAACCTTCAAAAATGACCAAAATATGAATATTAGATGAGATAGGGTTATAATATCATCATCCAAAAAAATTTAGACATGTGGCAAAATTATTTAAACCTTATCAACTTTATTTACCATTATTTAATATATTTAATTTGTTTTGTGGTAATAATAATCTAAATTTTAAATTATTATAAATAATTAATTATGTGTTGTTAATTTTACATAATTGTATAATTTATGACATTTTAGACCATATAATTTTAAATTTATAATTTTAAAATATTTTTGTGATTTTTAATCAATTTTATAATATGTTATTGTTGTGAAATAACAATAGTGTCAATTTTTACACTATTTATTTATTTTAATTTAAATATAATCCAATAAATATATATGTTTGAAACAAAAGATTTAATATATTAATATCATGTCATATTTATTTATAAAATTATTGGATAACATTAAATAGGTCATATAATATATTTTTAATATTTTTAAAACCATTTATTTGATATTCTAATCAATAAAATAATTTCAACATCAATAGTGTGTCATAGTTAATGATAATTATTTAATCCCTCAAAATTAAAAATAAATTTACATGATGTAGATAATTTTATAAGATTTATTGAGACTATTCATGTTCGATGTTTTAAAAAGTTTATCAATAAAATAAAATTATAACACTTATAATATTTAAGAGAGTGACATGTTGTCTCTTTCTTTGGTTTTAATAATAATTATACATTTTCCATTGTCAAAAGTCCATGAAATGAGTATATTACGACCCTAAATATATATGGGTCTACTTGTATTCATCCAATAGAATTTTTTCTGGTCTTAGGATAATTTAATAATTTTATTTTTACCCTTACTTACCTGATTTACCTTTAATTGTAGTAAACAAAAATTACCATAGTTACTATTCATAATATAAAAAAATAACCTATTAACTTAATTTAGACCCACTAAATCCAAATATTGATTCCATTTTTATAAATTAAAAAAAATCAGTAATTAATTTAAAATTAATCGCATTGTTAAGAAAATGGGTTTTAAAAGTTAAAACGTTGCAAAAGATTGAAATGTTTTTACCTATGAATTCAGAGTAAAATTAATGATAATGACACACTCTATATTAACTCATAAAAATATATTATAATTGTAAATTAAATAAAATACATATTATAATTTTACTAAACAAATTATCTCAATGAAAAATGTTTTTTTAATGAAAATTTAGTCTATTTTTACTAATCATTAAAATATTAAATTTATGAGAAAAATATTAAAAAATTATCCAACATTAATTTTTATATCCCTATTGAAATTAATAAGTTTATTTATACAAATTAAACCTATAAATGTGTGAAAAACTAGATTTAATGTGGGTTCACCATCAAAAGGTGGTAAAACAGCCATTTTTGAAAAATACTTATTTTACCCGAAAAAATTATTTTGTTCTAACACCATGTTCTATAAAATGTATAAGATGAATTATAATGTCATAAAATTAAAAATGTAGTCACTACTATTCATAAAGGCTAGTTCATAATAATATTTTAACAATATATCATTGTTTAGTGAAACTCCGTATTTTGTAAAACACACACTATCGAGGAAGGTCGCTATTACGTCTAACACAAGGGAAGAATAGTTTTTTCATATAATAAAAGCTAATACGGTGTTTCGTATAGTGCAAGATACTATTGTTGAAGCATGCAACACATGATGTAAATGAAATTAAAAAAACAATTCTCATAAAATCTCAGGGTGTTACACTCTACCTCCCTTAAAATGAATTTCTCCTTCGAAATTCTCCATGGTTATAAATGGATTTCTACTTGAAATTTTCTTTCATAGAAACCCACATAGTATAAAGGAATACAATAACATATTTTATAGAAGGAAGGTTATAAAATAATGGTCTCCCAAATTAACTCATCACTGGGATTCCACATAGGAGAATATAGGTAAAAATATGGATATGGAAGAGAAATCTAACCATCATGTTTGGATGAAGAGTGTAAGATAAAATGGCTATGAAAAATCCAACAATCACAATGCCATAAATTTTTTATTATCTAAGGTAACATCTAATTAATCAGATATTAGGGCACTAGGACATCATTTTTTGTTTTCAAGATCATTTCCCTAATGTTGAAGCATTTTTTGAATTAAAAGAAATACATACATGATTATCTATAATATCACTGTTGTCTGTGCCATGAACAATTTCAACTTCTTCACTTAATTAAATAATGTTGAATTTTTCTTCTGTGAAGTGTTATCAAATGATGCGATAGAATGATAGGTCATTCCATCTGCCTCAAAATTAAGGTTATCAAAAGTTATATACATAAGTCCATCTAATGGTTATATTAATCGTTTATGGTTCCAAAGAATGACTTATACCTCATATATCATAACAGTTAATAAAATAAAACATGTTTTTACTAACTAGTGACTTCCTGTAGTCCATTGGTAGGTAATAAAGGCTTTTCGCACTTTGGTTGTGGATTTGATTCCCACAACCTTGTCCGACGTGATGAGTTGTCGTCAGTCCTGCAGGTTGTCCATTGTCTAAAACTTCACCATTATAACATTCCAGAAATAATATCAAAAAAAGGTTCTAGTCTTAAACAATAATATCTGATGTCCAACATAATCCATTCCATTCTTTAGGCATATCCAAAATACTTCTATCCAATCATATAGTATAAAGAAAATGACTACTATATATGTCATCTAATGAGCATGTCAATACCATCATTTATCCCCCATATATCATACAATATATCTTGTTGGTCAAATTCCAAACATGTGAATACCTTAATCAAGTATTCTCGTGAAAAATAAATACCCATTGAGCCTTAGTGAAAACATGAATACTGTCAAAAGTTAACTCCTTCCACATACCAAAATACCAGAATTTCTATATACTCAATCCATGATATAACTTTGTCCTTGTATCGGTCATGAGATCATTAATAGTATCAAACATTTCATTTTATTTATCTCCCTTGATTATGCACATATCATCTACTTTCCAAAAACATTTCAATCACTTTTCATGGTTATTGGTACCATATTATTATTGAAAACCACAATAAACAAATTCATAGAAATTACAATATTCCACAATACAGTAAATGAGATTCCACAACATTATTTTGGAATCCCGTAACATAAACAGATAATCATTCCACCACATCGTTGTCATACTAAACATCGCCAATAGAGATTTCATGTGTCTTCCCTTTGTACTTTTCTTTAAGAGGTTGTTTATGACGATCATCATTAACCCTTGGATTAGGGAATTGGTTAGAATAATTCCCCATTCCCTTGCACTTATAGCACTAAGGTGTTGGTGGAGCATTATATGAAGTCTTTTATCTATTCACATCATTAGAAACATTTCTCCCATTACATTGGAACTCAGATGCTCGATAAAATTCTTTTCCACACTTAAAACATTTTCTAGTTCATTTTAGACAACCTCCACCATGCTTCTTTCCACACTTTGAGCATAAATAAACATTCACCTTCTTTTCACCATTGTTCTGTGATTTGTCTTTGAACTCCATCTTTCATTTCATTTCAAAACCATGAGATGGATATGTAACACCAGCATCCATTTCTTCCTTGACAGCACAGTGCACAATTTCTTCATAGCTACTAAAGTCTCCTATAGCTAATTCCCTTCAAATATATGGTTTTATGATACGGAAGAATCGATCAACTTTACATTCAGGTTGAATGATAAAGCCAGATGCATACCTTTCAAGCCTTGTAAAATTTTATTCATATATACCAGGAGATTAATCATCATTTTTCTTAATATCAAGGAACTCATTTTTTATCATTGTAATAAAAATATGAGGGATGTACTTATTGAAAAATAAGTTCTTGAACTCATCCCATTGCATGGATTCAATTTCATCATGGGGCCATTTATTCATAATTAGTGTCCACCACTGGTCTGCTTCTCATGATAAACATTAAACATCCATAATGACTTTTTCATGTTCCGAAGAGCGAATTATAGAAAATACCTTTTCAATGGTACTGATCCATTTCTTAGAAACAAGTGGATCAGAAGACCAATTGAAAGAAGGTGGACGTTACCTCATGAAGGACTCAATAGAATATTGTTCCATTCTCTACTCATTCAGAAGTCCAGAATGATTCATATCTTCTGTAAGTAAAGAAATAGTATTTTTCACTTCATCTCCCATAATAGTGGTTTGTTCAGGAGGAAAATCATTTCATTTCATTTTACATTGATCAACACGGTTCCTTTGGGTTCTATCCATCGTATAAAACCCAAAAAGAATAGTGTAAGAGGAAAAATTAATGCTTGGAAAACAAAATAATAATAGGGGAGTAATTTCAATATATAACATCTTAGGATTAGTTATATGATAATTACTGTAATCCTAGGACTATAAACTATACTTATACTTATCCTTAGGGATATCCATAAACATACCTTAGAAATATCACTAGGGATCTCACTAAAGTTTTCGCATCCTAGTTTCCATAGGTTGACTAAACCATCGCTCTGATACTAACTGTAGAGACACAAGCTTAACATAGATGGACATTACATTACTTTTTCAGAATACCTAATAGATAACAAAAATAGACACCATTGATCCATAATAGTTTAGTGTCTTAGGAAACTCAGAACATAATCTTCTAGTCTTGGTAAAAGATCTTCAACATCTCCCATAAAGATCTTCCCCTTTTCTTTTCTTTCCTAAACCCATTATTTATATCTGAGAGAAAAGAAAACATAAAAATGGTGACCTCGAATGCTCTGTAAGGGTAAACATGGAGAACATAAAAACAATCCATAAAATTTTTAACATAAAAACATGAACATAAAACATCAAAATCATGAACAATGACATAACTCTTGGCTATACATAAGGCATAGATCATAAAGGAACATTAATCATGATAAAATAGAATGGGAATGAAACAATACATTGAGGAAAACCATTAATCACATGATATGATTTACATAGTAGCCAAGGCATTGCTAACAAGACCATCATAGTGGACAAAGTCCATTACTGAAAAGTCGTTACTTGCTGTTCCATGCCTGTATTACTGAACTGGATTTTACTTGTCATTCCAGCCATATCTATATCATGAGATATAAATATTTACCCAAATAATTGGAGGGAGATATAGATCCCACCCATCTCATAATGAAATCATTATTTTTTTTCCAAAAAATAAACACAAATCATTCATCATAACCCAAAGAATAAAATGGGTTTCATAAACATCATCCCATCATAACAAAATCCATATAAATCAAATGGATATCATTTCATCATAAGGAAAATAAAACCATGTAAATAATATATATATTATACTTGAAACATAAACATGCTAAATAATTTCATCTTATATGGAAAATAGTTTTGATAAAACAGCTGAAATATATTCTTGAGGAAAATATCCTTTCTTTTTCAAAATCATTATCTTTTCACAAAATGCCATGTAATTTTAATAGAAAATAAATTTTTTAGAAAATAATCACGAAATCATGTAGAGTAATACTCATGAAAATAAGGCATTATGAAACCGTAAAAATCCATTCATGCCATATAATTTTTAAAAAACATTCTCCACGTACTTTTTCCTGAAATGTCAAAAAGTACCTCGTATGGTAAACAAAAGAATAATTTATTCCATAACTTGTGGTAAAATTAAAAAATTGTAAAAATGACATTAAACATAAATGGAAGAATAGTAAACATTTTTTTAAAACATTTTTAGAAAAAATGGATGGTAAATATAAACCCAGTAAATATTTACGAACAAACAATCTCGGATAAGAATGAGATTGGAATAATTATCCCTTACCTTCAGTCCAATTTCTTCCATACATGTCTGAAACTTCTGTATAGTGGGTTTAAACATATTATTAACTTCTAACAGAACCATAATAATATTTATGATATCATATATGATTCACTTATGACTTTATATTACCCGTTCTTCTGTCAATTCAATTTTAAAGTAGTGTTTTTAGTAAAATCGTTTCATTTATCGTATGTGTTCCGACTTGTTGTTCTTGATATTATTACTTATAACCTAATTTATGTACATCCAGAATTTAAAACATTATTTATATAAAATATATATTCAGAATATAAATATATATGATAGATCGATAAATGAAATGAAATAAACCGTTCATGGAGACGGTAGGTCGTACGTACGCATGAACGCTTTTTTCGTTTCCTTATTGAATGGAATGGAATTAAGTAAATGAAACATATATGTACATAAATACAGTATAATTATTATTTCACAAAATTCATTATTATTTATTATATATATATTATAATCACACTCAAATGGTTAATCAGGGAGAATTAATATCATCGCGTCGGGGAGACGATAATCTGTACGAACGCACGAGCGATGATATCATTCCCATAATTATTGAATGGAATTGTAGTGGATGATATAATTTATCAGAATCAGTATGATGTTTTAATAATCATATGTAGTTATTATTTCCACCATTATACCAATCCATGTAAGGTGGTGGTGGAAAACAGATTACGCCACGGCGTGCAGACGGTATTCTGTACGTACGCATGCGCAGTGATTTCGTTTTCCGTATGATGGATAGAAGGTGAAATAGGGTTGTTTCATATTTCTAATAACATATCACTATATGAGTGATACTTATGTTATTACTTTATAATGAAACAAATAATGAATAGGAAGTAGAAGAAGAAATAAATTTGAAAGAATCGGTAAAGGATATTACCTCTTTTTCGACACGCCTCTTCTAAACCACCTCTTCGGGCACTAAAGTTGGTCTATAAAGAGGACCAGGACCTCTTGTGTGTTACTAGGAAAATGTAGAAGAGAAATGGTCAGGGTTTGTCCGATATTGAAGGCTCAAAATTGTGTAAAGAGGAGAGGGAGGAGTTGCCCATTTATAAGGGAGGAGAGGAGAACCTTTGGAAAATAAGAAATATAAATTTACAATAAATTCAAACCACACATAAAAACCGCCAAAAATGACTCTAATCCTAATATTAGATTATATAGGGTTGTAATATCATCAAAGAATAAAATTTAGACATGTTGTGAAATTATTTTAATCCTTATCAACTTTATTTATCTTTCTTTATTCTATTTAATTTTATTTGTGGTAATAATATTATAAATGTTAGATTGTTTTAAATAATTACTTATGTGTTTTTAATTTTACATAATTTAATAATTTATTATATTTTAGACCATATAAATTTCATTTTTAATTTTTCAATATTTTTTTTATTTTTAAACAATTTTATAATATGTTATTATTATAAAATAACAATAGTGGAAATTTTGACCCTATTAATTTATTTGAATTTAAATAAAATACAAAAAATAGATATCATCGAAATAAAAGATTTAATGGAGTCATAAAATGTGATATTTATCTAGAAAATTCGTGTAGGACATTAAATATTTCATTTAATATTTATATTAATATTTTTAAAACCATTTATTTGATATTTCAATCAATAAAATATATTCAACATCACTATTGTGTCATAATTAATGATAATTATTTAATCCCTAAAAATTATAAATAAATTTACATGTTGTAGATAATTTTATTAGAATTATGTAAACTATTCAAGTTTAAAGATTTATGATGTTTATCAATAAATTAAAATTATTACACTTATAAGATATAAGAGAGTGACATGTTGTCACTTTCTTTTCTTTTAATAATATTTATAAAATTTTCATGGTTAAAAGGTAATTAAATGAATCTATTTTGACCATTATTTGATATGGGTAGAATTTTATCATCCAATATAATTTTTTCAGGTCTTATTGTAATTTTATAATCTTATTTTTATTTTTAATTACCCAATTTACTTTAACGGTAGTAAATAAAAATTACCGTAGTTACTATTCATTATATCAAAATAATAAAACTTACCTATTAACATAATGTGGACCCACTAAATCCAAATATTATATCCATATTTAAAAATTCAATACACAGAAGTTGCCGTAATTATTTTAAAATTAATCATGTTGTTAAGAAAACGGTTTTGAAAAGTTAAAACATTGAAGAAGATTGAAATGTATTTACTTATGAATTCAGTGTAATATTAATGCTAATGACTTATATTAAATTAAATGGTAAAAATATATTATATTGATACTTTAAAACCATTCAATATTTTAATTTAACCATATAAATTATCTCGATGAAAAAAGTTTTCAATTAAAATTTAGCGTATTTTTACTATTCATCAAAATATGAAAGTTAACAGAAAAATATTAAAAAATTATCCAAAGTTAATTTTTTTATCCTTTTTTAAATTAATAAGTATATTTAAACAAATTGAACTTATAAATGTGTCAAAAACTAGATTTAATGTTGGGACGCCATCAAAAGGTGAAAAAACTGCATTTTTTTAAAAATATTTATTTTACCCGAAAAATTTATCTTGTTCTCATATCATGTTCTATAAAATGTGTAAGATGAATTATAATGTCACAAAATTCATAATTTAGTTACAACTATTCAAAACAGCTAGTTAATAATAATCATATAACAATATATCATTGTTTAGTGAAACTCAGTATTGTATATAACACACGCTATCATGGAAGGTCGCTATTTCATGTAACACAACCCAAGAATTGTGTTTGTGAATACTTGAAGCTAATACCTTGTCGCGTATAGTGAAAGATACTATTGGTGAAGCGTACAACACAATATTTAAATGAAATTAAAAATAATAACTCTCACAAAATTTCTGGGTGTTACAAATATTTTATTAATAGGATTCCATCTATACAAATTAGAGAATGTCAGCCTGAGTAGCTCTAGTCAAAAAAAATAGGTAAGAATTTCTCATTTATGAGTCTTTGTTTTTTAATATATTTATATATCGATTCTTATTAATGGTATAATATTGATGATAAGTCTAAATATATTGATGAATCCTATGCATCTATACCAATTAGATCTTGAAGGTGTCCTTATACATGTGACACTGAAACTAGAATAGCATAGTCCTTAAGTAGATTTTAGAAGATCAAAATATTTGAGGATGGATGTGTAGAGTTATTAAACATTTTTACATTAATTTATATCAAATGATGATGGAGAACATGAATATTTTGACTTGGTAATCCAGTTGATGGATTACAACAAGTGGGGCCTAGATATAAAGGGTGATATTTCTGCATTGTAAGATATAAATACATTTGAGTTGATTACGTTTTAAAAAGGAAAGAATGCATCGAAAAATAAATAGTTATATTGAATTAAATAAGAACATGATGTTAAGGGATGGTACAGGGAAAAAATGGTGGTAAAAGGTTTTCAGGAAAAGGAATGTGCAGACTTCACCGACATTTTCTCAACTATAGGGAATCGCACCAACATCCTGGTGGTTCATAGTATTCACTACTATAGATGACATGATATTACGTCCTACCCATTTCCAGAATTAAAAATAGAACTGATAAATTAGTTTCCTTTATCATTTCTAGCTAAATTAAATGATAAATTAAAACATTTTTCACTGTTTTTTTAGCGCTGGTAAAGGTCACTTTTGTACGTCTTTTTTAGAGTTGATAAATGGTTTCTTTATTATAGCCATAAAGGCACATTTCATAAACAAAATTATATAAGATTAAATATATTAATATATTAATATATTTTTACTGATATAAATATAATATATTTTATCAAATATGATTTATATAATAATAAACAAGCCTTTACACTTAATATACATGATATTTAGTGAAAATGACTTAAAAAATAATTAAAAATTAATATTAATTAATAATTTTATAATTACTATTTATTAATATTAATTTAGTAAAAATAGGATGACAGAAAAAAATAAATTAATGAATAATCACATATAAGTAGAAAACATGACTTGAACTTCAAACAACCATAACTTCTGATCTGTGAGTCTGTTTGAGTTCTATCACATATAAAATCATATATTTTGAACAAATATTTGATATGATGAACTCAGAGGACCCTATTCTTTGTTTTTTGAGGTAAAATGGCCCATAAGTCCCCCAAACTGATTATTTTTTAGGATGCCTTAATTTTTTAACATTTAATGAAATTTCATTCTTATTTAAGTGTTTGTTTTTGTATTTTGTCATTAGAGACTAAATTTATTCTATGGTATTATAATAATACAAATATTATAATTCATAAATATTAAAAAATATATATTTTAGTGTTATTTTTCATTAAATATATACATATTTCCATACATTTACATATAAAAAAATCAATTGTAAAAATAAATATTTAAACATATTGACATATAAATGAATTATTAAAAACATAAAACAAATGGAAATAATTTTATTTCATTTTATTTAATATACAAAATCATCCATTTTATTTATTCATAAAAATGAATATATATATATATATATATATATTGATACAAGTAATGTCTATATATAAATATGTGTGTGTTAATATTTTTTTATGTATATGTATTTTATATTATATTTATGTAAATATATATATATATATATATTAATATATGTGTGTGTCTTTGAAAAATATAAATGTTTACATGTGTGTAAAAATATGTGGGTTTATGTGTGTCTATGTCAAAATTATTTGAATTCATCATATATAAATTTATTTTTATAAAAAATTATTATAATTAAATATATCATACAACCACATTAATAATTAATAATTAAGCATACATAAGATATAATTTATATCTATATATACAATTATAGGTAAATATGTATAAAATTTAAATGTAAATATAATATAAATATATGTATATATATTTAAAAAATATATTAAAAATAATTATATAAATCTATATAATTACATGAATAAATATTTAAATAAAAATAATTATATTTATATATATAAATTGATATATCATAAAAATTATACAAATATTGATGGTGCAGTTTTAAAGGCATTAGACCTTGAAGGTAGAGGTTATGGGTTTAATTACAACCATGATCAGGGCTGAAGGGGGTCAAAAGCACTAATAAAAGGGTTAGAAAGCACTGATAAAGGGTGTGGGATTGATAAAGGCTACAATCATGGTGTGTAGGGTCTATATAGTAAAAATAAAGGTGGGGTTGGAGCACACATAATAATGGAGTTTGGTTGAATGAAAACATTTTAAAAATTATTTTTTGGATTTCATCAGTGCTAAAAAAGTATTGATAAATTCCACATTTTTCAATAATAAAAAAAGAAATCATGAAGGAACCCTTTATCAGTGCTAAAAAATCCATGATATAGGTGGCCTATATTAGTGATTTTTTTATCATCAATGATTGTTATGATTTTTTATGGGCTCCTAGCCTATTGGTGATTTTTAGTACTCAAAAAGCCTATTTCTAGTTCTTTTAAAAGAATGGTCCATTGTAGTGATTGTTGTATATGAGTATTTATGGATTGGGAAGGCTGATGTAAATATTATCTTATTTAATGGAGATAAAAAGGAATACATATATATAGCTTCTAGTGGGATATGGTCAATCAGGAATGGAAGACCTAGTTTGTCGACTCCCAAAGAGCTTATATGAGTTAAAGTAGGCACCCATGATGTGGAACAAGAAATTTGTTGTGTTAATGATAAAAAATGACCCCAAATAATCAATCATGGATCAATGATACTATTATAACTCTATTGGTGTTGGATAAATTATATTTATTATTTATATAAATTACACACTAATTACTAGATCTTGTATAGAGATGATTAATGAAATAAATGGGAAGCTAGAGGAGTTGTTCGAGATAAAATATCATGGAGAAGATTAAATTATTTAGGGGATGAAGATCAAGAGAAACTACATAGCTGGAACCTTGACGTTGTAATTGGTTGGAAACAATGGAAATATTTGAATTATAGATATTATTCTAGAAAAAAATCCATTTTCTATTCCCCAACAAGTCCTTTAAAATTTTCAAATTTAAATGCACCAAAGAAAGAATAAAAGGTTGAGTACATGGTATAAGTTCCATACACATAATTTATTAGAATCTAGATGTATGTCATTGTCTTTAATTAACCTGATGTTTCTCATCAAGTGGTAGTTATGATCATGTACAAGTATAACCATAGATCAAAACATTGGGAAGTTTTGAAGTGGATATTTAGATAACTGAAGGGATGAAATGAAGTATCTATGTGATTTGGGAAATTAAAGACCTTATAGAGGTATGTGGATTCTAAAATTAGAAATGATTTTAATAGAAAGAGGATTTTTATGGGTTCTATATTTAACCATGTATGAACTATAGTGAGATGGATATCTTAGTCATACATGGTGGTGAATTTATCCACCACATAGGTAGAATACATTATTTTTACCTAAGACATTAATGATATTGTCTTGATTAATACATTTTTTGAGAATATGGGAATAAAAATATTGTAGAATGTATTTAAGTAAGATAGTTATAGTGTTATACAACTTTTAAAGAACCCCATGTTTCATCCCTAGATGAAGAAAATTATGTTGAAATTCACTTTTATTAGTGGTTTGATATTGGAAGGGTTGCTGATATTTTATAAGAATGATTGAAGAAACAATCAATAAGATATTTTGATTAATTAAATTGATATTGAGATGTTTTGGAACTATTATTCCCCTTTTCATCGACATTAGTGAATGAGGGTTGAAAGTAAAAATATGGGAGGATAATATGAGAACATGGAAGGGAAAATAGTTGTAATTTCATCAATCATCGGCTTGAAATTGATGCTTGGAATAGACACATTAGAGTGGTGAGTGTAGAAGAGAAGGATTTGAAATTAACTTTGTTTTCTATGTTAGTTGCATTTAAGATTTTATCATATTGGATCATGCTCTAAGTGAGAAGATGTTGGATTTGTGTTGCTCAATCCTGCGATGGATTAAGGGAAACTATTAGTGGCCCATACTGGATAATATTTCCCACCTATGACTCAACACTATATCAATGATGACTCATTTCAGTAGAGGTAATTACTGACACTGACAAGAAACAATAATAATATAGACAAATTTGACATGGAACTATTGAAGCTTTGACATTACTGATGGTGGTACTATAGTTCTGTGAAATTCTTTCAATCGGTTTATATTGTATAGTTAACTATCTATGTGTTTTGTGGTACTATTTCACCATGTACTTTATGAGTTCATTTCCATAAATGGTTTTATTATGATATTGTACCCTCTGATTTCCTCTTCATATTTTAGTAGATTGGTTATTCCTCTCGATTGATGTAAAAATTGTTCATGAACAACAAAAATTATTTTGTCATATGATCTTGTTATTCTATATTTTATTTTTTTCTCATTTTTTTATCATTTCTCTGTGTTGCTTCATATTTTTTTCCACAACAGTATCATTCTTGTCTAGTTAGAGGGAACTTGGGGTACTTAAAAAAATATAAACATCTTGAAGGTGGGTTTTACTGGTCTTGAATTATTTTTTCATTGATTCATACATAACATGATTTCAACAATATCTCGATGTACATATATCTTCTATATATCTTCATCCACCAATCTCACAACGTTCACTTTATTAATTTCTTCCAACATTGCCTTCTTAACATTTCAGGGGAATGAAGAATGTGGGTGTGGTAAATAGTTTGGTTGAGGGGATTCACTAAAGTTGTGGGTCACTAATAGAAAAGAGATATATGATATAATTTATTAATAATTCATGATATCAATATATAACAATTTTTATTAACTATGTTAAAACCCATTAATGATATTTAGGTGACACATATAGGTTGAAAGATAGAAATAGTAAAATGAAAATCAAATCAAAAACCAATACAACAATCAATTAAATTGAATGGATGAGTGGAATTAAAATATGATATAATATGATAGGATCATGTGAAAATTTGACCCACCATCCTCGTTGTTTCTAGCTTGTAATGATAGTGTAATTTTAAATAATGAAAAATAAAAAATTGATGGTCGAGGAAACATATACTCCCCCTCTTGTGGTTCTTCCTAAAAATAACTAAGAATGTAATAGGATCCCTCTTCCATCATTGCCTTCTTATTATCTTGAAAGTTATATCTCGGACGGTGTAATGAACATTACAGTTGTACACATTAATATATATGATAGATATGTATTCACAACATCTGCAATATCATGTCATTGTTCTTTATTTTATTACCTCTATTTTTAATCATCTTTATTTTGTATTTCATTAATGAACTAAAAAAATTATTATAATCCATTTGTTAATTGAAAATGTATCATTACATTTTCAACAAAATATTTGAAAAAAACATAAATGAAAAAAATAATAATTTTTTAAAAAAATGAATAAAATATCCATTTGAATCCAATCGAGGATACAACATATCAAATACCCAACCCAAATAATAAATTTGATTCAAATTTATATCAACAAAAAAAATTATTTATGTGTGTCCTACACATTTTATTTTATTTTACATTTCAAAACATGAGAATGGTTCAATTAATCTATTTATTTTTCTTCTTCATCTTCCAATTTCAATTCATCTAGATTGTTTTTAATTTTTCCAGTTCTTGGCATCTCAATAATCACTTGTGGACCATTTAACTTCCACAACCCCTCTCATGCATTCAATTTAATTCTCCAATTCTTTTTTAGAATCTAGTTTTGTTTTTTGATGAAAATTTTATTTAAATAGTTCATTCTTCTTACCCTACCATCATAACTGGATAAAAACACATTATGATATTCATCTAAAAGAATTAGAGATTGATTAACTAAAGTTCATAAAGAATGGAAATGGACCACCAACCTCATAGATATTTTCCAGTTTCATTACATTTTCAATTTCATTACTATGCTCCATATTTTCCCCAATATTTTTCATAAAATTGGATAGAAAAAATATTGACTTAAAAAATAATTGGAATCACCAATAGGCCTTTGAATAGACAAGAACATTTGGTTATATTTTAGAATACATTGGAACAGAAAAATAAGGGCAAATACAATTTCCCTCTCATGATGAAACTTAATTATATATACATATTATCCATGTTTTCCCTTCAACATAGTTCATTGTCATGGTAAAAAAGACCTTTTTCTAAGATTCTAAATGTTTGGTGGCCATTTCATGTCCAAACTGGTCACCATCATTCTGCCTGATATTTCTCATATCTAACAAAAACCATTCAGGAAATGAATTTTAAACAATATATTTTATAAATTGTTAACCCAGTTAACCTGAAATCATACACATTTGAATAACTTGATTGAAAAATATTCTCATACCATAATTGAAAATTTGGTGCATCTCATCCTTCCATTCAATTACATCTTTTACTAAGATTTAATTTTCCTCACATCTTCTCCATTGATTTCGTAGATACTTATTATATACCCACTCCTGGGTAGATGTTGACTAATCAAGCTATTATTAATAATTAATTCTTTCCATCCCCATTACTACATAGATAAATGCTTCTTGAGCATTGATGCACCAAAATACTACCCACTATCCAATTTAGTGCTGCCAATTATACACTACTACAAAAATTCCCTTTAACAGAACACCAAATGGTTCTTAATAATGCTAAAAATCAATATTAATCACATTAAAGTTAAATGGGGGACCCTTTATCAATTATACAAAAGAAATGATAAATGGGGTATTTTATAAGAATTAAAAAAAGATTTGATAAAGGACCCCCTTTATTTGTGCAAGAAATAACACTGATAAATGTCACATCTATAGCATTGTGATGTTTGATAAAAGAACATTGAAATAACTTAATATACACAAAAACACCAAATTGCAACCTCCTATACACAAAATATATAATTTAATGGAAATACATTTGACAACATGAATAAAAAACACATCTCTAAACATTTTAGAAAATGTTTTTTATAACTACAATTAGAATAAGTATCCACAAAAAATTTAAGTCAGTAATTTTTGTCTTTAGAACCTATGCTCCTATCTCAAAAAGGTCCACCCATTGTCTTCATTGCTGAAAAAATCACCTCAACTTGAGAAAACTAATCCACCAATATAATTAAATAAATCATATGTCAGTAATATTTGGATGAAATAAATTAAACATTAACATAAATGAATACATTAAAAATGTGAATTTTAAATAAAAAGACATAGTTTGTGTTAAACTGGCAACGACTTAAATTTTATTGAGGTGTAGTTGATTCCAACACATCAAAAATGAGGAACTACTAGAAAACATGTCTATATGGATAGGTTTACAAAAAAACATGAGTATAGTCCACCCTATACCCCTAGTTTTTTTAAATCATGGGAAGAGGTAATATTTTCTATCCTATAACCATATTTCCTGATAAATCGTGGTAATAGGATCCCCACATAAGCACAGGAAGCAGAAAAAATTTATGGGAATTCCCTGGGAAAATTTATACCAATGTTTTACAATTTTCTGTGTGTATAGGTGAAACCTATACCCACAGTTTGAATGAACCGTGGGGATAGCCTTCATGATTAAAACCTATACCCACAGTTCACCTGAAATCATGGGAATAGGTTCCACTATACAAATGGTTCTAGGAGAACCATGGGTATAGGTTTCAGTACTAAAGGTTATCCCTATTGTAAATTAAAACATTGGCTATAGGTTCCCTATGTTTTCAGTGGAAAAACAATCAGGCGGGAAATCCTATTGCCACAGTTTATTTACATAAACCCAATGATTATAAATATATATATATAATAATATATTTATATAAGTATAAAATTTTTAGTGATGAAGGACTTCGGTTATATGCGAGGTTTCAAAACCTCCATGCAACATTTTTTAATTTTATACCCATGGTTTCAGAACTGTGGGTATGACATTTTTGAACCATGGGTATAGGTCATTACTATACCCACACATTTAGGAATGAAAATTTTATGAACATTGTGTATAGGTATTTCAAACTGTGGGTATAACTTAGGGTTATCCCGATTCCTCGGTTACCTATGTTCAATTAAAACCATGGGTATAGTATATACGCGTTATTTTGTGTGCTATACTCATGGTTCGAAACCTTGGGTATAGGCTAAATTTTTATTAGTGTGGTATGGATCATTGTTCTAAACAATAAAAATAATTTGAAAGAATTTTCTTAATTTTTAGTATGGAACTTGTTCCTTTCATTGAAATTAATGGCAATTTTAAATAAAGACAAGTTTAGACTTATATCGGTCACATCGTGTGTTGTATTAAGGTGAATATAATTCCTATATGAAAAATTTTTCATAAGGATCATAGTAATAATGTATCAGAGAAATCTAAATACATTTTCTCTATTTTTAGTGTGTTACTTATGTTTTTAACTAAAATGTCATTTCAGGATGTAAACATGCACATTGATTCATACTGGTCACATCATGTGTTTTTTTATGTGATACTACTTTTTACATGTCAAAACTTACATCTGAATTGTTTTACTAAGTTATAAAGACAATCCGAGTGCATTTTCATTGTTTTCTATGATTGAATCATGTTTTGAACTAATATGTCAATTTTAAACTCATATTGGGAGCATTGATTCATATCAGTTACAACGTGCATAAGTGTATGGTTTGGGTGACTCCTATATGTCCCAAATAACTCATGTATCATTCCTATAAAGTATCAAAATAGAACAAATGTGATTTCTTGGTTTTAGTTCATCACATGTTTCTTTTTTACTAATAATGATGTCAACTTTAAATAAATAAATGCACTTTGAGTCATACCACTCACACCTTGCCTCATATTGGGGTGTCTCTGCTTTTTACACATCCCAAATAACTCATGGATCATTTTCTTAAAGTATCAACTCAATCCTAATGTTTTTCTCCCATTTTTCAGTATGACATATATTCCATTTGCTAAAACTGATCTCAATTTTAATTAAAAAGTTACAATTGTAGTCATAATTGTTACAAAATGCATCGAATTAAGGTGTAGATGATATTGACATATCTTAAATGGCTCATGGATCATTTTTCTTAGTTATCAAAACAATAAGAATGCCTTTTATCAGTTTTGAGTTGGTTTTTTTCCCTTTTTACTAAAATTTATTTAAATTTTAAATAACAAAGATGCATTTAGAGTCATATAGGTCGCATTGTACCTTATATTGAGTAGATAATGATTTATACACATCCCAAATGATGTATGGATGATTTACCTAATTTATCAAAATAAAAAGAATGTGTCTTCTTATTTTTCATTAAGTTACATATTCCTTTTTACTAAAAATTATGTCAATTGTTTTTAAAAAAAAGATGAACATGGAGTCATACCAGTCACACCGTGACTTGGATTGAGGTTTGGATGATTCCTAAACATCCCAAATAACTCATGGATCATTTTACTATAGTATCAAAACAATATGAATTTTTTTCTCCGTTTCCAGTATGACACTTATTTCTTTTTCTAATTTTGAAGTCAATTTTAAATAAAAAGACGCACATGGAGTCATACTAGGTACACTATGCATCTAATTAAGGTAGGTATAATTACTACATGTTTCAAAATAGATCATTTTTCTAAATTATAAAAATAATACAAATTTATTTTCATGGTTTTGAGTAGGTTAGTTTTTTTTAACTAATATTGATGCATATTGAAAATAAAAAAGTCTCACTTCGGATCATACCGGTCACATCCTGCCTCGGGCTGTGGTAAAACTTATTTCTACATATCCCAAATGACTCATAGATCATTTACCTAAAGTATTAAAACCAAATAAATGCATTTTCTCTATTTTTAGTACACCACTTGTTCTGTTTTACTAAAATTGATGTAAATTTTAAATAAAAAGACACACATTTAGCCATACCAGTGACACCATGCAATAGATTTTCATACCCCTAACTACTAAAAATCTCGAATGACTGAAGAATAATTTTCCTAATTTACTAAAATAATATGAATGTATTTTCTCAACTTTTAGTAGGCATGTTATCCTTTTTACTAAAATTTATTCCATTTTAAATAAAAATGTGCTCATGGAGTCACACTGATCACATTGTTAATCGGATTGACATGCACATGATTCTTACATATCCCAAATGACACATGGATTTTTTTAATAATGTATCAAAATGGTCTGAATGAATTGTATAATTTTCCAGTATATAACTTGTTCCTTTTCAAAAATTGATGTCAATTTTATATAGAAATATTCACATCTAGTCATACCAATTAAGATGTTCACCAGATTAAGGCATGACTGATTCCTACACATTTAAAATACTCATGGAGTATTTTAATAATGTATAAAAATAATTGAAATTTGTTTTGTCGGTTTTTAGTAGGGTCAATTTCCCCTTTTATAGAAATTGAAGTAAATTTTAATTAAAAATATTCACTTGGAGTCATACCGGTCAAACAATGCCTCAGATTGAGGTAAAGAAGATTCCTACACATCCCAAATGACTCATAGATCATTTAAATAAAGTATAAAAATAATATGAATGTGATTTATTGTTTTTTAGTATATCACATGTTTCTTTTTACTAATATTGGTGTTAATTTAAAATAAAAAGATGCACATGGAGTCTTATCTGTTGCATCATGCATTGAATAGAGGTGGGACTCATTCATACACATCCAAAATAACTCATTGATGGTTGCCCTATTTTTTAAAACAATATGAATATTGTTTCTTGTTTTCCAGTATGTCACATTTCTTTTTTACTAAAATTTCATGTTAAACAAGAAACAAGCACTTTGACTTAAAATAGATAAATTTTGTATCAGTTTGATGTGAGATCGATTCCTACATCTCAAAAATGATTTTTGGATCAATTTTATAAATTATAAATAAAATATGACACTGTTTTCTTAGTTTTCATTGAGCGACACATTTTGATTTAAAATTTTGGTTTTAAAATGATATTGGACACTTTGTGTCATACTGTTCACACCGTTTGTCAAATTGAGGTGTAGCTGATTCCTACACATCTTATACGGCTTATGGATAATTTTAAAAAAGTTTCAAAATAATGTGAATGTTTTTTCTCTGGTTTTAATTATCATAGTTTTATATTGTACTAAAATTAATGTAATTTTTAAATAAAAATATGCACCTGGAGTCTTACCGATCACACCACGTGTCGTATTGAGGTGCAGATGCTTCCTAAACGTCCAAAAGTCTCAAAAAAAATCCAAAATGATAATAATACACCTGTATAAAAAAATTATGCGAGTAATAATGAAAATAAATAAATTAATCATAAATACGAAATAATACATTACTTTTGTGCATGTTACATCATCATGGTATTTTTATGTATTCTATTATTATGTATAAAGCCAATTCATTTAAATAAAAAATTTATATTGTATTTTGAATATGATTTTATCGATAGTCATAGCAGTTTCTGAATAATAAAAATACAAAAAGAATTAATAAATATATTAAATGAAGTAGTAATTAACTTTTAAAATACCTCTTTGAGGATATGTGATTTTTTTATGGAATATGATCTCTCTCATAAATTTAGAAACTTAATAACAATAATTTTTTCCCATAAATTGGTTTTAGATTCTACAGACACATTGAGAAAAATAAGTAATTTTTTTATATGTGTTGGGATATTGAAATTTTATTATATTTACCCTGATAATTATCCAATTGTAGAACTTTTCGAGGTTATTGAACATAATCCCTTCCCTGATGCCATGATATAGACAATATTTACACAAAAACTAAAATAATATAATCCTAATTAATTATATATATTGATGTTTAGTTTTAAAACATTGAATGTAGTGTATAAAAATTGAAAAACACCAACACGTGTGGTCGGTTTGTTCATGATCCATGCAATGAATCATGAAAAGAAATATTTAGAGTATCCAAATTGATTGCAATAAGCATCCAATGTTTCCTAAAAACAAAAAAAAAAGTAATATTTAATTACTGAAATGAAAATATATTTGATATGATTAATTTGTAATGTTTTACCCCTATATTGTTCATATTAAGAAGAGTATGTCATCCCCACATTTTCATTCAAATTATTTTGCTATATTTTCCATTATTTCACCCATTTGATTGGATTCTATTTATTTTTAATGTAGAGGTGTCGTGTGGACTAACGAGTACCAAATTTATTCGTGGGTAAATCACTTCAATTGGTATTGTTATATACGCCTGCAAAAAATAGTAAATGTATTTATTAATAATTAACATATTATATCAGATTTTGGAAAATTAAATCATTTAACATACCATCTATATACAATTATAACTGAGGGTCTTTGCTAATCATAGTCAAGGATTTCATCTACATTCTCATAATAAATATAGTCAGAAACTTCCTCTCCATACTTTTTTTTTTCAAAATCAACTATGTAACTACTACCACTTAGTAACTTTTTATTTTCACGAATGTTCATTATTAGTAAATGTGGATATTCAATGGGTAGGTTAAATATCGTTTTAGAAGATTTTTTTGATTGGATGGTTGATCATTAAATGATTTAGAGTCAACCCCTCAATTCACCCCTTTAACGTTTTCTGTCTGTAATAACATTCATCAGTTCAATGATTTTTTCATTAATTGGTAAACGTTTGGCATGAAAAATAAATTTGAAATGAATAACTCATTACCAACAAGTTTTTTTAGAATATGTCGTTGCCATGTGATGAATGTTCCAAGAGATTTTTTAACCTTATGAATATCTTCCTTGTTACTTTGAATAGGAAGACTAGTGCATGGATCATGGTCTATACTAATCAATACTCTAACTTAACCTGTTGGAAGTGGTCTAGTGTGTAGCATGTAATTTTTATATTGAACACTATATACCTCAATAAAAGATAATGGGTGTGTATTGATAGATATAAATCGAGCATTATCACCTTATATAATATCGGTATAAGAAAGGTATCATTGCCAATCTTATTTACATTTTATAGAAAAAAGTATTAGAACATTGATTACCTCAGGTAAGATAACTCTTTGAGGGGAATGGCACACCTAAAATATGGTGGTTCTGGGGGTGGGATTGTGAGACAATGGTTGTTATTGATTTTTTTTTCTTTTCTTCCCCCCCCCAAACGTTTCAAGAAACACTCATCACTATGGGAATATATCTTCAGTGGTATCTATTCTATATTTCATCAATTTCATTTATTTATCATTATCATCCTATTTTTTCTCAAAATATGTTAAATGAGTTACCCCAAATCAACACCTTTGACACAACAATTCTATTCTAGACCCTTTAAGTCCACCAATAGTAAGTGTTCATATAAGTCCCCAGCCTTAAACCTTGCTTAATCTTGAGTTATTACAAGATTACACATTGAGGATCTTTTCTGGTTTAGAGTTTTAGAGAATTAGATCATAAAACTTGCATTACATTCCACATATAAACAAAGTGGTTACATAAAGATATTATTCTTCATTCCCATCAATGGAAACAAATTTAAAATAAAACACGGATTATTTCTTGACACTTCCTTGACACTATAATCATATCATGTACCTTTCCCTTGACCTGTGAAAAACATTTCAAAAAAACCTGGGATGAGAATAAAAAGTTCAGTATGGGTTATATAAAAAAAATGGAAAGGAAACATGAGTTCATATGTACATAATAATGAAATCATACTTTACCCATAAAACATAGGCACTTTAACACACCTCATAAAATCATGAATAAATCATAGAAATCAAAAGACTTAAAGGTAACTTGAGGCATTCATAACATTCTTACATAGGGAGTAACCCTCTTGGTTACGTTTGGAATACCCATCACAGTATATTCCCTAAAATCTCTTCGGAGAATCCTTAACGTTTCACTCCTTCGCGTTACCCAATGCATTTGAGAGCTATAACGGGCTCACCCGCCCTTAGTCTATCACGGAACCACCCGTCTTCATAATAATGCCCAAGAACCTCAACATAAACCTATCACATAAAACATGCATAAAGGAAACATAAAATTTCCACCATTCAATCACAAGATATCAATACCACACATTTATATAAAAATATTATGAAAACCATTTTCAATACCAAAATAAAAGAAAAGTAAAACATGGTATTTATTTTTCTTTTAAAAAAAGGTATGTCTTGTAGAGGAAGCCGAAACTCAAATAACGGTCATGACGGTGGAGAAGTCGTTGTCGCCGCATACGTACGACAAAAACATTCCCTTTTGTCGTTTAGTAAACGCTTCATATAAAAAGATTCATTTTGAATAAACGTAAAAGTCAAAGGGGTTTATACACCGTATAAAAGAAAGTTTTGTATAAAATAAAATATGCCTCAATGAAAGGAGATTGAGACGAAGTCCCATACCTCGTATCCGACTTGACCCGACCGTTCTTTAATCTCCTGAATAATAAACTTGAGTTAATCTCTAATTGCTTATGAACCTTTTTTTCAAGTTCATTATTCCTTTTATACCATGTTATGAACATCATGTAATCATTTAAATTAGTAGTTTTCATTTTGTCGGTATCTGGTTCTTAAGTCAAAAATAGACCTCTTACACTTACATGTTGTTAATTTGGTCAAAGTTTCATTATATCCAGAATGATATTAATGTTTTGGATAACATATATATCATATATAATCAGAATATACATGTATTTATAATATTACATCACATTTAGAGGTAAGAAATGAAATGCACCGTTCATGGAGACGGTAAGCCGTACGTACGCATGAACGCTACTTCCATTTCTATTTCGTATTTTCTGGAATGGAATCATAATGATATAAGAGTATATTATAATTCCAGTATAATAACATATATAATATCATTAACTTTATCCTTTACACATCCCACATATGGTATTAACGAATCAAATCACTTTTAGGGGGCGGTAGTCCGCACTTCCTAAAGTGAAGATATCGTGTTTACCCATAATGGGAACCATAAAGGTATGCCCAAAATGAAAAAAAAACAGAAGCATAAGGAAAACATAAACATATTATATATCATATATAAAAATAGTGACATCATAATGGCCACCTTTGAAGGTGTTAAATGAGTATTGAACAATCATCGTTTCAGGAGGCAGAATTTCACCATCCACGGACACCGTATGTTCTTTCACCATTTGATGTAGTTGTGTGAGAGTGTAGCTCAAATAAATCTTATAACAACATCCTAGTATATTTAATATATTGTTGTTGTTACAAAAGAAGTAAATAAAAAGAGTTTAGGGGGTTGGAGAAGCAAAATAAAACAAATGAACATGAGAGAAACAATTACCTTTAAAAGTGTAACTCCTTTTGATTTGAGCCTAAAGGCTTCCTTTGAAAGGATTCTGCCCAAGGGGAATCCTCTAGGATGAGGATAGGGATGTGGAGAGAGTAAATGGGCACGGGTTGGCCGAGCCAAATGCTTGAGGATTGTGTGAAATGAGATAGAGGTGGGGGCCTTTTATAAGAGGAGAGGAGGGGCACTTTTGGAAAGTAAAGAAATATTACTTTACTTGAAAATGTGTTTCGGTTTTAAAAGGTCCCACATTGATAGAATTCGAGGATAAGGTGATAAGTCTTCGAAATCAACTCATCCAATTGGTTTTGGCCGTGTGTAGTTCATAGAGTTTACATTATCTTTCCATTTTATTTAAATCGTCAAATAATGATGTCATCGCTACATCATTATTATGTCATAAATAATTTAATTTATTTAATGTCTAAAAATCATAAAATAAATACTATGGTATAGGAAATCCTTTTAGCTTTCCAATGACTATTTATAATCAAAATTTGGACTTGTATAACCCCACTTAAAAATTGTTTTCGTAAAACATATTATGTTTGTGTCATTTTCACTTTAACATTAAATAAAAAGTAATTTATGTCATTCCCCAACAAAAGTGGATCCATGGGGTCCCCAAGCTGACCAATGGCTTGTATTGGTCGGCCATGACACAACCAATAAGGGTAGGACATGTGTCTAGGCCATTTCATATTATTAAAGCATTATTTATACCTTAAACTACACTAATTACCACTAATCGCGATTAAAAACTTAATAAGTTACTATTCGCCAAAAAATTATTTTAATCTCATTGAACCACATTTTACATACTAATGACAACCATGTATGTCGGATTTTCAAAATTCAATACACATTAGTGGTAAACATTCATTTAACTGATAAATCAGTTTGCTTGATTATCACTTAGTGGTTTCACTATTCATCAAAAATTGAAGTTTTTCAGAAAATTACCAAAAAATCACCCTAAGCTATATTTGATATTCCGATTTCAAAAATGAAGTATATTTTACAAAATTAAAAACATTTAGGTCACATTAATTAATTTAATAATTAATTCACGCTGTCAGAGCAAATAGCGTGTTTTTATGAAACAATAAGTATCAAAAGATTGACACTAGTTTAAGTCCAATTTCAAAGTGAAATTGACTCCAATGACCACCATTGGATTAAATGGTAAAAATATATTCATATTACACATTAAGACCAATTCAAAAGATAATCTAATCATATAAATAAATTAGATTAAAAAGCAGTTTTGATGTAAAATGCAGTATTTTTCACTATTCATTAAAAAATGAACCTTGTCAGAAAAATACCAAAAATTCACACAAAGTAAATTTTGATGTCCCAATCATAAAGAATAAATTTATTTTGACAAACATAGTTTATAAAACTGTCAAAAGATAAATTTAAAAAGGGTTTTCCATCATAAGGCAGTAAAACAATCTGTTAAGAATATTAGTGTATTCCATGCTTAAGATTGGATTTATTTTCATCTTAAGCCTCTAAAACACTATCATAATCATTAATAGACATAGGTAAAAATATCTATTATTCATTACTTACTTGGGATGTTACATCCTTACCCCCTTTAGAAAATTGCGTCCCCGCAATTTATTTACTTATCGAATAAATGGGGGTACTTATCCCTCATTTCATTTTCAGATTCCCATGTTGCCTCTTCAATCATGTGGTTTTTCCACAAAACCTTTACCTGGTGAATCACCTTATTCCATAACACTTGCTCCCTGTGGTCAAGAATCTGGACCGGTTGTTCCTCATAAGATAGGTTCTCTTCCAGTTGAACTACCTCTGGACTCAAAACATGAGATGGATCTGGCATATACTTTCTCAACATAGAAACGTGAAAAACATTGTGTACCTGAGATAAACTCGGAGGTAAAGCCACTCGGTATGCAACTGATCCAACTCTCTCCAGAATTTCGTATGGTCCAATGAACCATGGACTCAACTTTCCTTTCTTACCAAATCTCATCACACTTTTCCAAGGAGAAACCTTGAGAAAAACATGATCACCTACCTCGAAAGATAGATCCTTCCTCCGGTTATCAGCATAAATCTTCTGCCTGCTCTGAGCTGTTCTCATGTGTTTCTGAATCAGCTGAACTTTTTCTGCCATCTCTTCTACCAATTCTGGTCCCATCAACTTCCTTTCACCCACTTCATCCCAGAAAGCTGGAGTTCGACACCTCTTCCCATATAATGCCTGAAATGGTGCCATCTGTATACTGGAATGAAAACTGTTATTATATGAAAACTCAACCAAGGAAAGATGTTGGTCCCAACATCCTGATAATCCATAGAACAAGCTCGTAGCATATCCTCCAATGTCTGAATTGTTCGTTCTGACTGCCCATCTGATTGAGGATGAAAAGTTGTACTAAAATTTAACTCAGTAACCAAAGACTTCTGAAGGCCCTTCCAAAAGTTAGAAGTAAACCTGGGATCACGATCCGATACAATGGAGAGAGGAACTCCATGTAACCTGACTATCTCTTTAAGATACAAACGGGAAAGTTGATCAAGAGAGAAAGTATCTCGTATAGAAAGGAAATGAGCAGACTTGGTCAAGCGATCAACAATAACCCAGATAACATTATTACCTCGATATGTCTTCGGTAATCCAACAACAAAGTCCATGGATATGTTCTCCCATTTCCACTCTGGCACTGGTAAAGGCTGAAGCATCCCTTTCGATAACTGCCGCTCTACTTTAACCTGTTGACATGTCAAACACTTCACAGTAAAATCAGCAATATCTCTTTTCATTCCATCCCACCAGTAATACTCACGCAGATCACTGTACATCTTAGTACTGCCAGGATGAAAAAAACAACTCATTCTTAAACTGTGAATCACAAGGCACACATAACCTCTTCACAAACCTCAAAACAGAAACACAAACGTATCCAAGAACTCATGGAAAATTCTATTCATTAAGTCCATGAATAAAGCAGGTGCATTGGTTAGCCCAAAAGGCATTACTACAAATTCATAATGGCCATATCTCGTACGGAACGCGGTCTTTGGAATATCTGCCTCCTTTAACATCAGCTGATGGCACCCCGATCTCAGGTCAATCTTTGAAAAAAACTGAGCTCCCTGGAGCTGATCAAACAAATCATCGATATGAGGCAAAGGATATTTGTTCTTAACAGTGATATTATTCAAGGATCTATAATCAATGCAAAGTCTCATAGAACCATCTTTCATTTTAACAAATAAAATAGGAGCACCCCATGGTGATGTGCTAGGTCTAATGAAACATTTCTCTAATAAATCTTGCAATTGCTCCTTCAACTCTAAAAGTTCAATTTTTTCCATTCGATAGGGGGGATTTGAAATTGGCTTAGCATCAGGAACTAAGTCAACAGTAAACTCAACTTCCCGATCTGGTATTATTCCAGGAAACTCATCAGGAAAAACATAAGGATACTCATTTACCACTGGCACATCATTAATCTGAACAGTTCCTTTATTTTCAATGACATGTGCAAGGTAACATTCATTTGCATCTTTTACAAGTTTCTCGGCCTCTTTATATGTTATCAAAAGTAAGGGTTCATTCTTGTAAACATACTGAAAGTCTTTCTGAAAAAAACTTCTTTAGCTCTACAGTCAATCTTAGCATGGTAAATAGAGAGCCAATCCATACCCAGGATAACATCAAACTCTACTAGAGGTAGAAAAATAAGGTTTTCAAGTAGGTTCTTTCCACAGATAAGGATAGGAAGTTTCTTATAAATTCTTTTTGCCTCAACATTTCCCCCAGGCGTTTTTACCAAAAGTTCAGGAGTCATTTCTTTAGATGGTATTCCCATTTTACTAGAAAAGGTTTCAGAGATGAAAGAATGTGTAGACCCCGAATCAAACAACACACTGGCATAATCTGAAAAAACAAGCAAAATACCTGATACAACTTCATTTGATGGCCCGACATCTGCTAGAGTAGTTGCAAAGGATTTCACCACCCCTTTCTTCTTGTAGTCTTACTAATTCCCATCACTCAAGCTCTTTTCCGGACACTCGTTTGCATAGTGACCCATCTCATTGCACTTATAACACTTCACTAACTGTAAATCAAATTTGTTCTTACCTTCAGCTTGATCCTTTTCAGTGCAATCACGAGCCTTATGTCCCATCTTACCACATCGGTAGCACTTTCCAGAATTCAGAAGACATTCCCCAGCATGCCTTTTTCCACATTTATCACAAACTGGAAATGTAGTTTTCCTACCATCAGACTTTTTTGAAGAATTCTTACCTTTCTCCTGCCACCTCGGTCTCTTCTTCTGCTGGTTGTTATAGAAAACTTGGTCATCGGCAAACTCCATTTCCACCTTCTCAGCACATCGAACAAGCTTTTCATAACTTTTAAACTAACGAGAAGCCAATGACCTTCGATACTTTGGCTTAATCTTGAGTAAAAACGATTGATTTTACTATCAAGGTCCCGGATAAAATTTGGAGCATACCTTGCCAATCGAGTGAACCTTTCTTCATAGGCAGCCACTGAGTCTTCCTCTTGCCTCAATTCCAAGAATTGCTTTTCCATCATAAGTCTAACAGCCTTAGGAAAATACTTCTCAAGAAACATACCTTTGAATTCATTCCAGTCAAGAGCATCAATCTCATCGGCGTCCCTGATATTTCTAACCATAGACCACCACTGATCTGCTTCACCCTCCAAACGGTAAATAGCAAGACTAACCATTTTATTGTCTGAACACCCCATGACATCAAAAATCTTCTCCAGTGCTTTAATCCACCCTTCTGCTAGCACAGGGTCAGATGATCCTCTGAATGATGGGGGATGTTGCCTCATGAAATATTCCACCACTGATATGTTCCTCTGCGGTTGATCTGCCTGATCTCGTGCATGGATACCACCACCATTTATCGCTTGATTCAACTGCACCATTACTGCAACAAACTGTTCAGTTCCAATTCCGACCATTTCTGGATGCTGATTCAGAAGGTTATTTCCTTCTGTATTCCTTCCTATCACTGCTTCCCTGTTTCCTCTGCGGAAAACCATTCTGAACAAACATGTCTTAGATGAAGCAACATGGTAATCCGTAAATGCTATATCATTTCAAAAAAAAATTGGATAATCATTTAATATAATTCTAACTCCTAAAGATATCTAAACCGACCTCTGATACCAACTATAAGGCCCCAGCCTTAAACCTTGCTTAATCTTGAGTTATTACAAGATTACACATTGAGGATCTTTTCAGGTTTAGAGTTTTAGAGAATTAGATCATAAAACTTGAATTACATTCCACATATAAACAAAGTGGTTACATAAAGATAGTATTCTTCATTCCCATCAATGGAAACACATTTAAAATAAAACACGGATTATTTATTGACACTTCCTTGACACTATCATCATATCATGTACCTTTCCCTTGACCTGTGAAAAACATTTCAAAAAAACTTGGGATGAGCATAAAAAGCTCAGTATGGGTTATATAGAAAAAATGGAAAGGAAACATGAGTTCATATGTACATAATAATGAAATCATACTTTACCCATAAAACAAAGGCACTTTAACACACCTCATAAAATCATGAATAAATCATAGAAATCATAAGACTTAAAGGTAACTTAAGGCATTCATAACATTCTTACGTAGGGAGTAACCCTCTTGGTTACGTTTGGAATACCCATCACAGTATATTCCCTAAAATATCTTCGGAGAAACCTTAACGTTTCACTCCTTCGCGTTACCCAATGCATTGGAGAGCTATAACGGGCTCACCCGCCCTTAGTCTATCACGGAACCACCCGTCTTCATAATAATGCCCAAGAACCTCAACATAAACGTATCACATAAAACATGCATAAAGGAAACATAATATTTCCACCATTCAATCACAAGATATCAATACCACACATTGATATAAAAATATTATGAAAACCATTTTCAATACCAAAATAAAAGAAAAGTAAAACATGGTATTTATTTTTCTTTTAAAAAAAAGGTATGGCTTGTAGAGGAAGCCGAAACTCAAATAACGGTCATGACGGCGGAGAAGTCGTTGTCGCCGCATACGTACGACAAAAACATTCCCTTTTGTCATTTAGTAAACGCTTCGTATAAAAAGATTCATTTTGAATAAATGTAAAAGTCAAAGGGGTTTATACACCGTATAAAAGAAAGTTGTGTATAAAATAAAATATTCCTCAAGGAAAGGAGATTGAGACGAAGTCCCATACCTCATATCCGACTTGACCCGACCGTTCTTTAATCTCCTGAATAATAAACTTGAGTTAATCTCTAATTGCTTATGAACCTTTTTTTCAAGTTCATTATTCCTTTTATACCATGTTATGAACATCATGTAATCATTTAAATTAGTAGTTTTCATTTTGTTGGTATTTGGTTCTTAAGTCAAAAATTTACCTCTTACACTTACATGTTGTTAATTTGGTCAAAGTTTCATTATATCCAGAATGATATTAATGTTTTGGATAACATATATATCATATATATTCAGAATATACATGTATTTATAATATTACATCACATTTAGAGGTAAGAAGTGAAATCCACCGTTCATGGAGACGGTAAGCCGTACGTACGCATGAACGCTACTTCCATTTCTATTTCGTATTTTCTGGAATGGAATCATAATGATATAAAAGTATATTATAATTCCAGTATAATAACATATATAATATCATTAACTTTATCCTTTACACATCCCACATATGGTATTAACGAATCAAATCACTTTTAGGGGGTGGTAGTCCGCACTTCCTAAAGTGAAGATATCGTGTTTACCCATAATGGGAACCATAAAGGTATGCCCAAAATGAAAAAAACAGAAGCATAAGGAAAACATAAACATATTATATATCATATATAAAAATAGTGACATCATAATGTCCACCTTTGAAGGTGTTAAATGAGTATTGAACAATCATCGTTTCGGGAGGCAGAATTTCGCCATCCACGGAAACCGTATGTTCTTTAACCATTTGATGTAGTTGTGTGAGAGTGTAGCTCAAATAAATCTTATAACAACATCCTAGTATATTGAAGATACTGGTGTTGTTACAAAAGAAGTAAATAAAAAGAGTTTAGGGGGTTGGAGAAGCAAAATAAAACAAATGAACATGAGAGAAAGAATTACCTTTAAAAGTGTAAATCCTTTTGATTTGAGCCTAAAGGCGTCTTTTGAAAGGATTCTACCCAAGGGGAATCCTCTAGGATGAGGATAGGGATGTGGAGAGAGTAAATGGGTAGGGGTTGGCCGAGCCAAAGGCTTGAGGATTGTGTGAAATGAGATAGAGGTGGGGGCCTTTTATAAGAGGAGAGGAGGGGCACTTTTGGAAAGTAAAGAAATATTACTTACTTGAAAATGTGTTTCGGTTTTAAAAGGTCCCACATTGATAGAATTCGTGGAGAAGGTGATAAGGCTTCGAAATCCACTCATCCAATTGGTTTTGGCCATGTGTAGTTTATAGATTTTACATTATCTTTCCATTTTATTTAAATCGTCAAATAATGATGTCATCGCTGCATCATTATTATGTCATAAATAATTTAATTTATCTAATGTATATAAATCATAAAAAAAATACTATGGTATAGGAAATCATTTTAGCTTTACAATTACTATTTATAATCAAAATTTGGACTTGTATAACCCCACTTGAAAATTGTTTTCGTAAAACATAATATGTTTGTGTCATTTTCACTTTAACATTAAATAAAAAGTAATTTATGTCATTCCCCAACAAAAGTGGATCCATGGGGTCCCCAGGTTGACCCATGGCTTGTCTTGGTCGGCCATGACACAACCAATAAGGGTAGGACATGTGTCTAGGTAATTTCATATTATTAAAGCATTATTTATACCTTAAACTACACTAATTACCACTAATCGCGATTAAAAACTTAATAAGTTACTATTCACCAAAATATTATTTTAATCTCATTGAACCACATTTTACATACCAATGACAACCATGTATGTCGGATTTTTAAAATTCAATACACATTAGTGGTAAACTTTCATTTAACTGAAAAATCAGTTTGCTTGATTATCACTTAGTGGTTTCACTATTCATCAAAAATTGAAGTTTTTCAGAAAATTACCAAAAATTCACCCTAAGATATATTTGATAGTCCGAATTCAAAAATGAATTCTATTTTACAAAATTCAAAACATATAGGTCACATTAATTAATTTAATAATTAATTCCCGCTGTCAGAGCAAATAGCGTGTTTTTATGAAACAATAAGTATCAAAAGATTGACACCAGTTTAAGTCCAATTTCAAAGTGAAATTGACTCCAATGACCACCATTAGATTAAATGGTAAAAATATATTCATATTACACATTAAGACCAATTCAAAAGATAATCTATTCATATAAATAAATTAGATTTAAAAGCAGTTTTGATGTAAAATGCAGTATTTTTCACTATTCATTAAAAAATGAACCTTGTCAGAAAAATACAAAAAATTCACACAAAGTAAATTTTGATGTCCTAATCATAAAGAATAAGTTTATTTTGACAAACATAGTTTATAAAACTGTCAAAAGATAAATTTAAAAAGGGTTTTCCATCATAAGGCAGTAAAACTATCTTTTAAGAATATTAGTGTATTCCATGCTTAAGATTGGATTTATTTTCATCTTAAGCCTATAAAACACTATCTTAATCATTAATAGACATAGGTAAAAATATCTATTATTCATTACATACTTGGGATGTTACAGTTCATCCATTAGTATCTATTTCTTGTGACTATCTCAGATAGAAAATATAGACAAATAAGAAATATTTTTTATATAGTACTGATTTAAAGAAAATATATTATTATTTCATACTTGCACATGTTCCCACAATTTTTGTATTTTTTCATCTATTAGAATCACATATTTATGTACACGTGATTACTTCCATAGCACATGTAATGGGATAGAAGTGGATTTAGATTTGTATTCATCAATTTGTATATAAATAGGGGAACATAATTATTATATTTTTTTCATGCCACATAGATGTCTTATGGTTGATTTAAAATATGTACTATTTTTTCTACTGAAGTTTACCCCATCATTGATTTATGGTAGGGGTACGTTGGTTTTTCTACACGTTCCTTATTTTCATCACTCAATTTTGGTTTCATAAGTAAAAAATTCACAATCAATGTGATGAGTACACATATTATCAAAAAATATTATACCAAAAACAATTTACATGAAAATTCAACTCCCCACGACAACTAATAAACTCATCCCATGCTTTATTGGTTATCATGTGTTCATACATTAACGGTTGGTGTGGGTTTATTTTCCTTTCAACATCTTTAATGTGAAATCTTGTTAGAATTGTGTGAAATCCCATATGAATCCTTCCATAAAACATTAATACATATTTCTTTTGGGGTCATCTACCATAAATTCACTCTGTAGGGGATGGTGAAGAGTAAATCAATTCTTCCATATATTATTTTTTAGTAAAATTAAAAAATAATATAATAATTTTATCGTAATCTCTTCCAACATCAGTGTATTAATTGTGGGAACAACATGGTTCCATAAATCTACATTAATAAACATGTGTTTTCGAGTGATTTTTCAAATGTAACTAATAAACATGGATTTTTGGGGGTTAACATTCTAGCCCCATGCATTCTATCCAACCACGAATTTTATGCCATTGAGTTTTGTCTTAATGACTTTTTCCAACACCGTCAAACTATAATGCACTTATTTTTTCTGCATCGCTGATCCTTGATCACTAACCATTTCTTCGGATTCAACATTATCAATATGTTCTTCCTATGTAGAAGTAGCATCATCATGTGTATAAGGTCATTTTACCTCTCCATTATGAGTAGTAGAAGGTCGATAAACCTATTTTTCTTTTTAGAGATGGCATCGACTGTGAAAAAGGTCATTTTTCTTCTGCACTACGTGCAACAGTAGGTTGAGAGACCTGATATTCCTCAAGATTGGGAGCACAAGAATGTGTAGAAGTCATTATATATATAAATTGATTAACATTTCAACTATGTTATATAAATACAATTGTGAATAGATAATAACTTTAGGTAACACCATATATATTACAAAAATATATACGATTATTTTTGAATTCTCTTTTTTTAAGGGATAAAGGGATTTAACGCCTATATCGACTATCCAACTTAGTTTATTATAGTCTTCTATGACCAAAAAACTGCCACCAACATTGGGAGAACTGTGAAATGATTTAGACATCCCAATAAAAGGTTCCTCCTAAGTTGATTTTCCATATGACTCTTCATTGGTTTTTGTTAATAACCGAACAATTAACCACGTTCAATTTCGAGGATATAGAACATAAAATACTTGTCATCCCTATGAAACCATTATAAATAATCAATTCTTATACACTTCATTACTAAAATCCATTTTCATGAATTTTAATTCATCTATTTTAACATCACTCCTATTATCAAATAAATTTGAATTAAAAAATCAGTACTTATAATGTTATATAATACAATTGACATATTTAATTTTATGATTCCAATGTTTGACATATTCAAATAAATTGTATTTCTATCTGTAGTACCAGAAACATGCATTGCATCATCCACAAGTGTAACTCCACAATTTTTCATGTTACTATCTTCATCATGTTTATTTTTATTGAACATATAACCATTAATTTCATTACCATTTTAAGATAATACATACACACTTGTTCCTCCAACTATCCATCAAAGTCATTATGAAATTAAATCCATTATTCATATAAATCCTTAAAAATATGATCCCAAAACCATCTTATACACTATTGATTATGTGTATTTGATATCCATCTTTCATCCCTTGATGGATTCTAATGCCTGAGAAATTTTTTAATGGCTTTTATCATATGGGGAAACATCTAAATTGTTCTGAAAAACATAAATTTGTGACTACTCCCGATATTTAAGATTTATTTTGAAAACATATTATCAAGAAATTACATCACTTAAAATCCACCCCAGTTTGATTAGATTTTGGTAGACCAATGCTTTCTACACAATATATGAATTCGGTATAGAATTCATCGGTTTCCTCAACAATATATGGCTCCATGATACAACCCTCTGGCTGACATTTATTTTTGACATACAATTTCAAAATCATCATATATCATTATATAATTTGTCATTCATGATAAAAAGTAGTTCTATAAAACTAGAATCACTCCATCTATTGCATAATTTCATATGATACATCTTCAGTATGGTTTCAAATACTATATATTTTCTGAAACTAGTATACAATGGCATCTTTACATAACTCTTTAACTCTCGAACAATTTTGGACAATCACAACGGTCATCATCAAATATCCTGGGAATTTACTCAATATGATATTCATCATCATTCAACTATGAAATCACATCCTTGATACAATGTTATTCATTTCCCACACGTGTAATAATATCAAATGATCCCTAAAATACATTGTTATCCCATCCACTAGCTACATTTTTTTCTATATGTTTATTACATAATTTATAAGTTTTTTATATTCTTTGATATATCAAGTGTTCCAACAACTCCTATTCACTAACTATTCATGAATACCAACAACATAACAAGTGACAAAGGGGTCATATTTATTATCATTTGAAAACATGATGAACTCTTTCACACCATAGTCATACACTTCTTTCATATGATTGGAATACATCTATTCATTATTCATATCCATATTATTTGATTCGGTAATATTTATATTTATGGAAACAAATACATAATAATATTTAACTAGGGTGACCATCTAACCATATATCCCTCTCAAAAGATCCAAAGGAAGGGAAATATGCCCGAACAAAACTGAACCTAAATAATATAGATGTTTTTTAAAAGTTCATTTGGTCTCAACAACCTACCAAAAATTAGATTTTTATTTCATGAACTTGTATTGAAATGTTCGAAACCAATAAACATCATAGAAACAAATGGACATCAAAATACATATAAGATAAAGAGACCATTCTAGAAAAAATTAAAGGAGTTGGAATTATTTAACCTGTATAAACCCTATTCAATAGATTCATCCTTCAATTCTGGATTGTCTTTGATAAGGTCCTCGAAGTGGTATTCCATTTTGTCCCAGGTTTGTATATGTTCCTCTAATCTTGTTATCCTCTCATTGAAACCACAGTTCAAAATATGATTCTATTTATCAATCGAAGCAGTTTTTTCTTCATTCAAATCCAATTTCAGCAGTCGTTCGAACATTATATGAGAATATTCCATTGATATGTTGAACTGAAATGTCTCTTCAAATATCTCTACATTATAATTAAAGATAATATCCTAGATTCTTACACGGTCCACCTCTCTTTGTCTCCTATTTCAATAAATTCCATGTCAACATGACAATCCATTGCATTTGGCCCCTTTGACTTACTGGCTTTAGGATCAAGGGGACATTTATCTGACAACCTTGGAGTATCCAGAACAACTAAATGTTTCATTTGAAAAAGGAACCTTATTTTGATGATCATGTAACTGGATAAGTAGGTATTTTGGAGTAATCATTTTTTGGCCTCAATTTTCTCACTTTCATGATGAAACAATCAGAATAATAAAATATTTTCTCCCTTTATTTGTTTAAGAGAGAATATATTCTTCCTCTAATTTCATTTCCTTACTCTCATAAGATATAGTTTCAAGATCTGAATCCATCTAAGCCTCCATATCCACCAATCTGTCTCTTACGGGTCGATTCCCTTCACGACCTATATCATTTCCACATCCTCCTTCGAGTGAGGTATGATCTTTATATTGTATCACCACATATCTATTTTGGCTTCATATTCCATTATAATTTTTGTTGATAGCTTTTAATATTGAACTTTAACAAGGTTCCTTCCTTGGATGGGTAGAACATCTCATCCCTGACCGTTGAGCAGACTTAGGCCATCAGAGTGAGAAACTTTTGTTGACCCGTTGGGTCTATCCTCTATCGACTTTGTACCCAAGCTCATTACCGAGCACAACCAACCAAATATTAGATATTTAATTCTTAATACATTCTAAAAAATCCAGTTATAAATATATTATAATAATAAATATTTTCTATAATGTTTTACCAAATAAGTAGTAACATGTAAAAGTGTGTTAAAACTCTTTTTATATGATTTTAATTAAATGAAAACAATAACTTGTAAAAAAATTTACTAGGCCAATACCTCTTGGTCAAATCACCTTTTTAAAATCGGATGTCAAACTGTTTCATAAACACCCATTTTTTCAATTCACATTTCATAACTCAAAGGTGTTTTGAACAATCATACAGTTTTCTAAAACATGTTTGAAAACCAACCATTTCTATAAAACTAGGAATGTTTTCTTAAATCCCCATTTTCAAAACTCACACATTGTTGTAATTTCAAATACAAACCATTCTAATGAATCTCATTTGTGACCAGTTTTCAAACTCAATATTAAAATAGTTTGAAATCACTTCAATATCATGGATTTTGTTATTTCCTTCATTAAAAACCTTTCAAAATCCCTTTTCAAAAAATCTAAAAAGAAAAACATTAAATGAAGGAAGAAAGAAAAAGGTCAAGAACCAGTATGTCAATATGAACAACATGGTTAAAATGATAAGAAAACGTCTTCCAAAATATAATATAAATAGTAGGGGATACATTAGAAGGAGAGAGATAAACCCCCTAAATGATCCTAAAAATGATTTTAGTGTCATGGGAATCATCAGTAGGTTGTATTAATAAAAGGACTTGAACTATAGATAAGAATACTAGGTGATAAATAAAAATCCTATCAACACCCCACAATTCCCATAAAACCATTTCATCCATAATAAATATTCCCAAATGGGATCATATGCTACAATGGTTGTATAAGAATCAAAGGGTCTTAAGTGGGTATCACACAATTTATCAAAACATGATTTTTATAAAATTTAAAATGGGACTTATAATGTCAAAACATTCTTGGAAAGCCATGAAATTTTATTATTTATAAAAGTCATCCAAATCTACTATTCAGATCAGTTTTATTAGAATGCAATTAAACTAAAATAGGAATTGACCTTACCCTTTAAACAACCATTAAAAAACATTCAAAGACACAATAAATTTCAAAATCCAATCTACATAAGAATACACACCCTTTTGAAATAATTTATGTTATTTTGAAATTATAAAACTTTTAAACACCCCCAAAACATTGATATAAAATTTAATCAAGGATAAAATGTGGTTTTAAACGTAGATCACATGGGTCATCTAACAACTTTAAAAATAAAACATATTTTCAAACATTTTTATCACATTAAAATAACCCAATATATAGGTTTGAAATCCAATTAACCCAATAATAATTTTTAAAACATCATGTTGGTGATTACAATAGATTTTATAACCAAAATCATTCTTAAAAAAATCCATTTAGGCATTTTCTGAAACACTTTTTTTTATCAAATTTCATTCCATAACAAAGGATAAAACCACTTGTTAAGCACCATTTATCACTCATGGAAACTCATATAGGCATTAGTATAACTAAAAACACTTCAAAATAATTTAATTATAAAGAAAATATAAATTATAAATAAAAATAAAGGGAAAATGGAATAAAATAATGATATTAAAAATAAGATGATGTAGCAGGGACTGATTATGACGCACCAAATCTAACCAAAGTATATTTGTAAATGACACATAATCACTTTGTAAAGAGTAAGATCCATGGAATTTATTAAGAGTAATATAATATGTTAATATAATTGTTCAAGAAAAAATACAACAACATTACATTCACCATTGAAACCTCACAAATGTCATTATGTGCCTTGTTCCTTAAGGAAATCATTTATAATAAAAATAAATTAGAAGATATATTAGTAGTTTTACTAAGAGATTATTTCTTATTTCTTATTCAATGAATTATTACACTATAACATCATGTTACATGTAGATTTCCAATTCCATGTAATATATGAGCACGAACTTTGTAGAATTCCCTTTTAGATTTATAGGGGTCTATCTGACCTATGAAGCTAAATATTTTCAAGAAAAGTAATCCAAATACAATAGATGTTATTATTTTACAATTCTAATAGTACATAGATAAAATAATTGGAATTTAGGATGATGTCTTGGTCTATCTAGGTAAATTAAAAATTCCCTTTGATATAATCAATATAGAAATTTAAGAATAATTATAAGCATTAATAATCATTGGATGAAAATTACTATACATGGGGATGTTGTTTATTAATTTTAATCTAGGATAGTAGTTATTTTAATTTTTGGAGGATCAAGTCTAATTTTTCTTATTTATGGAGATGAATTCAGTAGATGAATATGAATATTTTCATTTCTTCATCACCACTAATTAAGATTATAGAGAATTAAAAATAAACTTTTTTAAAGAAAAGGTATGATTTACTTGATTGAGGTAAAATCTAAAAGGATTACAATGTAAAGTCTTGAGAATTTGGAATAAGAATAAATATTCACTACAATAGAACTAATTTCAACGGATTCCTTTACTAAATTACATATCTATATTTTGGTTCCTCGGTAGTTGGGGTTATGGAAATTCATCAATAACTTGAGTTACTCAATCATATGAATAAGAGAAAACAGAATATGGTCTCCCAAGGGAATTTAGTTTCATTGGGGGAATAAACAAGTGAGGTTTTGACTCATTGGGAGTATAACCTATTAAAATTATGATTTTTTATACTTAAAATGGATATAACACTCTTATTCACTCTCTTGTTTTATTTTGAGGTGTGTATTTGGTATTTCCTGGAATCCTTAGTTAATTAATTCCTTAAATAGATGGTCATGTGGAAAAAAGGTCGGCCTGTAAGAAGTGCAAGATCATAAATGAGTCTGAAATCTATATTGGGATATTTCATATGTGTTGGGTGTCAACGTTTGATACTCATATCACAAAAGTGATATGTTGAGGGTTAAAACATTTGATAATTGAATGCTTTAGAAATAGAGGTTCAACTTCACGAACATAAGCCATAATATCCCACTATTTTATAATTTCAATATTAACTAATTTCATAATTAATCTAAACATACTAATTCTAAAAACTCATCAGGTTCTCCCAGCACATCAACACCACAACAAAACACCCATTGGAGCTCTAAGACACACTCCCAATACCATTTTAGGTAGATAACCTAGAAAACAATAATGATTTGATCAATAATTTTGTTGTGTTTTGAATAAAATACATGAAAACAAACAAATAACAATATAAAGTCTTAAAGGAAACATGAAACAACATCCATACATCATCTAAAGTCCTTTTTACAAATTTTAGGAAAATCCACATTAACTAGGATGGTTTCTACCTTGATCTTTTGGAAATCATCAAGAAAATCTAACCAAAATCGAACTGAAATCAACTTAAAATTAAGGTGATATAGAGTGATGAGAACTCAAGGGGAATAACATTCAAAGAGTGACGAAAACAAGGAGTAAAGGTGGGAGGGAGTGACATTGGAAGGGAGGGATGGCGAGAGAATCAATGGAAGGAGGGTAGTGGGGATAGTGGGGACAGTGCGGCTGGAGGAGAGCAGCGTTCGATGGGGGGTGTGTGGTTAGGGGAGAGGGGATGGGGGATAGCGCTGCTTGTTGGTGGCAGTGTGGCTAGGGAGATTGGTGCATGGTGGGGGAAGTGCGGTAAGAGGAGTGAGACAAGGGAGAGCATTGTAAAGGTTTTGCATTTGGGGGAGAGTCTCTCACGACAGAAGAGGGGTTCTATAATAGAGGAGGCGTGGTGTGGATACGGCAGTGTGGTTAGGTGAGATTGGCGGAACAACATCAATAGGGTTCAGCAAGAGTGTCGGCACAGCGGCAGTCGGCTTCCTCAAGATCTTGAATTTGTGCGAGAATAGAAGTTGACCGTTTGGATTCATTTACAACATTAGGTAACAATTTTATCAGCTCTCTGTAAAAATTATGATAAATATATGTTCTATTAGTGCTAAAATATAACACATTAATAAAACATACCTTTATAAGCTATTTTTTAGCGCTGATAAAGATATTCCATTATCTATGCTAAAAACCACTGATAAATGGTGTCTTTATTAGTGATAACATTATAACATTAATAATGACACAATTTATTAGTGTTTTTCAGTGCTGATAAAGGCGTATATTTATCAAGGCTAAAAAAGCACTGAAAATATATAATTTTATTAATATAATTATATTATTAAGTATATCTACAATAATAAATATTCAATAAGTATATATTTATTTATTTATAATTATAAATATATATATATATAAATTTATTTATTAACATTTACATAAATAATAAATGTATTTATATAATTACAAATATTTATGAAATTATGAATACTATAAATAAATATTCACAACTATATATAATAAATATATTTAATAAATATATTTATTATAAATAATAATAAACATATATTTATTTATAATTTAAAACATATAATAAATAGATTTATTATAATTTTCTAATTATTTAAATATTTATATACATTAAGAAATTACAACATTATAAGAACTGTATTTTTTATAATTATAATTTTATAAATATATATAATTAATATATTTATAATATATTTATAATTATTTAAATATATTAATATTAATTTAAATTTGAAATTATAAATATTTTTATTTATTTATAAAACTTTGTATATATTAATAAATATATTTATTTCATTATATGGATTTATGACATTATATGTATAATAAACATATTTGTTATAATTTTATACATTTAAATATATATATATATATAATTAGAAGTGTAAATATATATATATATATTTATAATAATATTTTTTTAAAAAAATTATATTTACTTATAGTTTTAACTCGAAATGAAAATATTTATTTAATTAAATAATTATAAAATTATAAGAAATATATTTTTTATATTTATTATATTTATAATTTTATTAATATATATTTCATATATTTATTATAACTATATAATTATTTAAAAATATCGATATTTATTTATAAATATATTTATTTAATTATATATTTTTAAAATTATATGTTTAATATATATATTTCTTATAATTCTATAATTAATTTAAAAATTATATAATTATTTAAATAAATAAATATTTATTTATAATTATAACTTTATATAAATATATATATATAATTATAATAAATATATATTTATTTATTCTTATAATTTTAAATATAAATATTTATTTATTTATTTTTATTTATTTAAATAATTATAAAATTATAACCAATATATTTATTATATTTATAAATTTATAAATATATATAATGAATATTTTTATTATCTTTTAATTATATTTTTATAATTATTTAAATATATCTTTATTAATTTAGAATTGTAATTATAAATATTTTTATTTATTTATAAATATGGGTATATATTTTTTAATATATTTATTTAATTATATATATCTATAACTTTATATATATAATAATGATAAAGAGGATGTTGAGGGGGGTGCTCATGGCGATTATGGTGATTAGGGTTTTTTCACTTTGATTGAATACTCATATTTCATCAATCTAGCCGATGTATTCATTAGGCTATTAATTTCGGATGATCGAATGAGGGTCTGAGCCTCAGATTCGATGGTCTCTGTCAATCCACTTGGGATTGAACCTTCAAAGGCATGTGATATTAACGATGTTTTAGATCTGAATGTTTCTATGACTCTTCTGATGAAGCCTTCAACGTTAGACGACCGGTTGAGGTTCTCTGCCTTATATCTAGTTGTTTCATCAACGGGGAATGTGGATAACTGTGTTTCTCTAACTGATACTCGAAAGAGGGTCATAGCATATCTAAATGTCTCTGGTATTCCGAAGGAATACTTCAATCTAGCCGACCTTGGGGAATAAATTCATGACCAGATGAAGGCAGGGACCCAAATTTGGATGTGAATCTTCCATTGGATGGATCTTCAAATCCGCATGTCATTATCCGTGTTTCTTTTGATGATCAGCTGATGTCAAAACATTTTTTCACTATTTTGAGGAGTGTATCCTCTTCTGGGGCCATAAAAATGATTTTTATGCAATTACTGAATAAAATCAGAAATTGATTGCGGAAATACATGAGATTTCGAAGCATGTGATTTTTGTATGACTGGATTCTCAAGGTTAGGGTAATCAATGGAAGATCGAGGATCTGAAGAACTTGCTTCATCAAATATGGGGCATTAGTGGATTGAGGAACACCTCAATTAGTAAAGGGTTCTTTTGGATTTTTTCCCTTATGATGAACTAAAATCCAAAGCATGGGTATTTTAAACGTGGAATTTTTAAGATCCATGATTGGGATCCTTTCTTCAGTCCTTATGTGATGATGAACTTCATCACCAATACATGGATACGAATTCACAGTCTACTGTGGTTCCTTTTATATTCTCATTTTTTTGGGATATTCCATCTACTATTGGGGATCTAATCTAATTTTACAAGGAAACATAGATTGCTCACTTTTGGAATTTTTTATAGAGTGATTGTGGATGTTGATCTACTGTCAACTATTATGGATTCATTTCTATTTCTTACTGCGGATTGATTGTTAAAACACTCAATAGATTTTGATATGAAGGCTTCCTTTTGAAAGATATTTGGGAATACAGGGCACCTGGACATTGAATGTCGCAAATAACCTTTTTTCTATAACTACAATATGAATAGTCACTCAACGATAAATTGAGAATTTGTTATTCCGTTGGTTGAGAATATTAATGATAGGGAATGAATAAATCTTATGATATAGTAGACTTCTTTCCGAGTAGTGTTCGGTGATGTTCAACCCTTGTATGGACTTATTGTTGAACCTATAAATCAAAATATGGATGACCGTGATGAAGTTATTTTCCAATAGGGTGATGCTCATAGTGGTGTTGAGATAGACCCCCAAAGGGCTTCCACTATATTGATCACTGGTAAGAATAATATTTGGTTAGATATTGTTTCCAAAAAAAATTCATGTCATGATGAGGGCCAAAAAAGATGTGGCTGAAGTCTCAAGAATCTGTAAAGGAAAACATACCATGTAGCATTCAATGAATGCCACACTAACTTGGTAGGATGCACCTGATAAAGTAGGGAATGATTTTGTTTTTTATTGCTCCCATAGAGGGAATTTGGTAACTGGGGAGGATACAATTGTTCTTCTGACACCTAGATTTAGATGTGGGTAGCTTGAGATCCTTCTTTGTGATGCACGGCATGGTAAAAAATTTAAATAATGGATTATCAAATTCTATTATTGGGGAGGTATGGTTCATAACGGGTATGGAAGCAACCCATGTCTTTGAAACAGTGTCGTCATGAAAAATCTTGTGGTTGGGAAATGGGTCATGATGATTGGGTTGCAACAGGGGGCATGAGCATTCTACAAGACAACTCACTTTGGACTAGAATAAGCTCAGGGGGATGTACATTCTTCTCTTCAATCAGAGAAATTCAACGTCCAAGTGGGAATCTGATGATGATTCCTCTAATCATGATTATGTGGATGCCTAATTCCCTTCATTTTTATTTTTATTTTTATGGATGAGGGCTTGTCTCTATTTGACCTTGTCCTTCCATGTTTTCTTTGTAATCTTTATATTCTAATAAATTTTTTAGGATCACGCTCGCATGTCTCCACAACCATTGTAGTATAAGTATAATAAATATGTTTATTATATTTCTATATTTTTTCCATATATAAATATTTATTTACAATTACAACTATAAATATATATAATATAAAAATTTGTATATAATTAATAATATTTATTTATTTATTTATTTATTTATAAAACTATAATATATGTATCTATTATAATTTTATAATTAATTATATATTTATTTATTTAGTTATAATTAAAATTATATATAAAATTATATTAAAAGTTCTTATATATAATTAAAATTTTATAATAATAAATAATATAAATATATTTATTATTTAAATATATTTTTTGTAATTTTATAATTATTTATGAGAACATATTGGATTCATGTTTAATGAATGAATCATATAACTAGTAAAGTATAGATCATAAAAAATGAGTCGTCGCATATATTGACACCATGAATAATAATAATGGTGTAATGTAGAAAGGAACATTCATGATTAATAAATAACCCAAGAATGCCAATTATAAAAACAAATCAATATATTTATTAACCAAATTCATTTGAAACATATATATATATATAATTATATATATAAAAGTATTTATATATAATTATAAATATAAAATTATAAATATATTAAATATATTTACTATCTAATAAAATTTATTATAATTTTTTAATTATTTAAATATATTCTTGTTTAATTATAAAATTATAAATATTTTCTTAAAAACATTATATATATTTAATTTATTAAAATATATATGTTATTTATAAACATATGGTTTTTATTTAAGGTATTTAATTAATAAATATTTTTGGATATAAATATAATAATTTTATATAAATTAAAAATATTTTTTATTAAAAAATTTTATTAATGCTTTTTTCTTAGAACTGATAAAAGTCAGTGTTGCCCTAATGCTGATCTGTTGTAGTAATTCCCATCCATATCCACACAAACACCTCATCCATGTTTTTCATACCAGATGAAATTATCATCTTCTTCATACCATATTCTCTAAAATAGGAAGATTTTTGATTATAAGAGATCGGGTGTCCATAGATCAAGAGCCATGGGAGCAGCTTATTTTGGATGATGATCACTGACCTGCTTCTACACAACAACATTTTACACAATTAAATGTTTTTTTTATTCTATTGGACTCGAATTCCTTACCTCGAGGATCCATGAGAGAATTTTATTTGAATTAAGGATCATCACTCATCTTCTAAACAAAAATGTTTTGATTCTACTCAACTCATAGTTTATTCCTCGAGGAGGTGAGTACTTATATTTTATGGAATGTGAATGACCAATAATCTTTGGCACAACTACATTCATGAAAATTGCAATAATTTCTATTTTATCAGACTTACATTCATTACCTGGAGGATCCATGGACATAGATTGTTTGGATTAAGGATCATTGAAACACCCTCTATGAGGTCGGGGGCCACTTCATGACAAAACTATCTCTTTAGGTTCCCCCACAAAATCCCCCACGATCAGCCTAGACATGGGTTCTTGGGACACATAAGTTATTGAAAGGTTTTCCACCTTAAAGGAATTTTCCCTTGAGTAATAATCCTCCATCTGGTTGTCCAACATGATAAAAAATACCCTATTAGTGGCTCATGTACAGTCTCAACCACTCTTGTAGGTTCTTCTACCCCATTAGCTGATTCTTTTACACCACCTTACACCATGAAATCATTTCCAGGAACACCACCATGAAGTTGTACACGTCGTTCTTCATTTTTAGATCCCCTAAATAAAGAAACCCAGTTTGAAACTGGAAGATAAATATGATGATGTTGGTAAAGGAGAAGGTGTTTTAAAGGTCGCCATTTATTCAAGAGTTGTGTAGCCATATGTTCCAGCAATACTCATGGAGATATGGCTTCAATCACCCATCAGGCTATCCTTGTCCAACCTGAAATAAAAAATATTTGGTTTGTGATCCTACAAACAAATATTACCATACATGGTTTGAGGATTAGATGAAACAAGTATAATATGGTAGATTAAAGGAGGATCACTCCTCATACCAAATATGTCTTGATTTCTAACGTCTTTAATTCAATTTAAATGAATATCACACCATCACTGTCGAGAAATTGAATCCCCTTGGCCATCCCAGCACAACCTTTAGCCATATGTTACATGAAAGATGGTAAATGTTGGAGTACGGATTACTTTAATAGAGATGGATATCCCAGATGCCCAGAGTAATAAACTCATAAACCAAAATACACAGCTCTCCCTCTAGGATGTACTTGATAAATTTAACAAGATTGGGATTTTTATGTTTCAATCCATTTCTACCTCAATAAAAATGAAATAATCCCTCATGAATGATCAGCGAGGCACTCCAAAAAGTGACTCACCAGCCTCAAATTGTGTCCCCATATTCTTTCCTGGTTAATCCTCTTCATAGCAATATTCATTCTCATGATTTGATTTATGGAAATGAGAAAGTGATCGTTGACCCAACCCTAAAATACCAAGCTGAAATTTCCCTTTCCTAGTATGCAGTCAAGGTAGAAGTTCCTGATGTTTTTGAATGTGATGTTATTAAAATTAGGTGACTTGATATTTTCCTCCCTTATGTGAGTTCGTAGAACTGGGGCCACGGGGAGCCTATTAGTGCTCGCGTGACATGGGAGTGCATGTATACCTATCTAAAAATCCCCAAGACCATGGGCTAATCTGTTATCCAGTGGATTTATTTTGGTTAGGGTTTTTCATATTTAGGCCCCCAAAAATTAAGACTGTATTTTATCCAACCATCAAAACCCATAGCTTGTGTGTACTATCCCATCGGGTTTCCATGGGTCATATGTCACAAAATATTATATGTGGTAATCTAGAAAAATATGTTTGAAAAATAGAATTAATTAATGTTATACAATAAATTAACATTTGTGTTGGAAAAAATATTTCAATTTTAACAAAATCATATATAAATTAGAGTAAATACAATCTTATGTTTGTTTTTAAACCTGATGGTCAGGTGGACCATGGGATATGTGTGTTTATTTGGAGTGTGATAGTAGATTAATGAATATGATTAATTGATTAAATACATAATTTATTATTTCTAAGAATGGATGTACAATACTACCCTTTTATTTCCAATACAATGATTTACAGTTAATTCTATTCGGGTATATAAATATTTTTATTATAATTTTATATATACAAATATTCATATTTCTTATCATTTTAATATATAAAATAATCACTACTGATATAATTTTTAAATAGAATATATGTTAACATACGTTATTTATTTTTATAATTTTTATAATATCTTAAAAATAAAAATATCTAATTTCCATTATTTTATTTTAATGAAAAATATATATATTTCTGTGAGTTTTCAATAGTAACTCACAAGAATTAATAAATAGGAAAAATTAAAAATTAAAAATAATATTATTATATATTAATATATATTCACTGAAAAATCTAAATATAAATTACTTTTAAAATTTATATATTTAAGAATCCAATTAAAGTTTATACTGTAACATTTCAATGAAAATTTTGAGAACAGATTTACATGTATAACATTAAATTTCTAGTACATATAAAATATAATTTGGTTAATTAAATAAAACATTAAAATTAAAAAATTAAAATTCATTTTTCCAATTTAAATTTCCACTAAGATTTTCTTTTGTAAATTTTCAATATAAATTTCTAAATAAATTTTTTATTTTTTATTTATGTATCAATATATTTTTTTATTTTTAAGTTTATATTTCTAGTTTAAACTTATAATAAAAGTTTTTAATAAAAATTTTAAATTTAATTTTCAAGTACAAATTTACATTTATTCATTATGTTTTAATGTGTCCATATTTTAATTTCTAGTCAAAATTTTAATATAGGATTTCAAATGGGCTTTTTTATTTAGAATTTATTGTATATGATTTCCCTAGAAAAATTCATAGGGAATTTGTGGTTCATATATTAAGTTCAAAGTAAAATTATTTAGGTGTTGTTATCTTTTAACTAAAAATTTGAGAATCAATTTATTTTAGATTTTTTTAATAAAATTTCCATTATAATTATAGTACAAAAAAGTAACTTTTCATTATAAAGTTTAGTATAAATTAGAACTAAACATTCCCAATGAAAATATGTACTAGAGGTTTTTCCTTAAAAATTTTAATGAAAATTTCTAGTTAAAATATAAATTATATATATATATATGTATTACTATATATGTATTTTAGTTTTAATTATTGAAATTTAAATTATTTATTTATTTTTTAATATATCTACAATCTAATTTTATGTGAAAATTTGAACTACAAATTACCAATGAAAATTTTCACTGGAAATTTCCAGCGAAAGTTTGCACTGAAAATTTACATTGAAAATTTTCAGTTCAAATTTTCATTACAAATTTAAATTATTTAATTATGTGTTAATATATTTAAAATGAAATTTTATGCAGTTATTTATTTGATAATTATTTTCATATAATTTTCAGTATAATTTTATTAAAAAATTGTATTTTTCATTGGAAATTTATATCGAGATTCAAATTGATTTTTCAGTGGAAGTTTGCATTGATAGTTAGCCTGTGAAAATTTATTGTGCCAATTTTCTATAAAAAGTTTAATTTTTTATTTATGTATTAATATATTTTGTTTGTAATTTTAGGTGAAAATTATAAGTGTAATGTTTCTATGGAAATTTACACATGAAATTTCCAAAATAAATTTTCAAAGGAAATTTTAAGTTGAAATTTTCATTGGAAGTTTTCCTATGTAAATATAGTAAATAAAATATATCATACGTAATATGTAATAAATATATTATTTTTTTATACAAATTTATATGATAAATAATATTTTTTATTATATGTATATTTACGAGATATTATATATTGTATTTGTCACATTTACAAGAGGCACATGGGTATTATTGTCCATAAACTAGTTTGGACAGTCATATTTTGGTTTTGAGATGTAAAAATATTACTAATCAATTGATCTAGAAATATATATCAATTTTAGATCATAATAAAACAAAAATTTATTACCCCATGACATCGAAATTCTTAGAAGTCGATGGTCAGTGAGATTACCCCTACACAAAATGAAAGAAAAATAGCAAGAAGAAAATTCCCCAACACATGGCCACATTTTTTTAAGAATAATACCGATCTATTGTAAATCCTCTCATATTTTTGAAAAATTATTGATAAATTCATGGAAAATAGATTCAAACAAATCTGGCATCCATCTTTTTGAGCGAGAATAGAGGATTCTTTGGAGGATAACAAAATCTCCCAGCACAACCGGGCTCCACGAGGAATGAAATTCAATGAAATGGGCTTCATCGACCTTGACATTGTGATGGTGTCCTATGAGCCCCACCCTGACCCTCCATCGTACATAAAAAGACACATCGTAGATAATATTTATGAAACCTTAATTTAGGGGGGTCAGGAAGAGGGGGCGTTCCTAAGCGGTCATGAGACGATAAATTTTATTTCATACTCCAATAGTTCAACCAATCAGTAGCCCATTTGAACCAGATGCAATCTAGAGTTGATTTATTCTATAATATCCATTCATTTAATCTATTCCAAATCTTCCATGAAATTTGACATAACATCCCCACCTCCTTAAGGCTAATGGACGATGAAATCCACTTTTTAATGATTAGGGAATGATCTATGTAGGGATCAATGGTCTTAAATAATTTCGGTGACCATTCTATCCAAATATCCACCACTGTGGTGCAAGGAAGAAGAGAATGTAGTGGAGATTTAGTCATTTGAGGGAATAGGGGGAAAGGATTTTCCTCAACCAGATGTCTCCTTTTCAGAAAGTAATGAGTATGAATAACCCCCAAGAAAACGTTCCATGTCAAAAATTTGACCTTTGGGGGTTGTCTAGTGTCGAGATATTCATCCACGTAGAGGTTGGGTGAGCCTACGAAAAATAATGGGCCATAAATATAAAGCCCATATGAATAGAGTACATCATAGATGATTCTCTATTATAGTAGAGCTGGTCGATTCCCACACTAGATGTGAGTGGTATACTAAATATGACATGTCAATCAATCTCATTAAACCAATCACATATTCTATCATGATCCCACTCCTCAAGAGATTCCTTAATAAGGTTCTATAATTTTGCATCATCAAATCCTAGATTCATTGTAGAAGATACTCTCATATTGACACTACTATCCATCCATTGGTAGTTCTAGATACTAAACATATTTCCATCAATGATTCTCTAGATACTTCCATAATTGTGGATTTATTTATCACCACAAATGTTATTCCACAAAAAATCTCGGCCCTGTCCCTAGATGGGCAATGTATAAATCATAATGTGGTATGTATTTTTCACAAAGGACATTCATAAAAAGAAATTTTGAGCAAGAAAGAATCTTCCACCCTTTCATCATCGTGAGGGTAGTTTTGAACCACTTAAGGTTCCTAAAACCCAGGCCTCCACGAAACAAAAAGACACACATCATGTCCTAGGACATCTAATGGCTATTATGATTTCAATTTTAGGATCTCCACCAGAAGTTAGGCAAGAAAGAGTGGATTCAATCTACCAAGAAATCCGACAATAGGAAAAGTGAGATGGAATAAGAGGGAATTTATTAAAAGATAGATTTAAGTGGAACTTTATTCCCATCCTTGGAGATATTCCTACAAGAACTTATATTGTTGAATTTTTTAAATTACCTTTTAATGTTAGGGGTTTTTAATATATCTCATTTTTTATAATATTCTCTATAGACCTTCTGTTTCTTTGGTTACTCAATCACATTTTTTTCTTTTTTAATATATTTACATTTTTAAATAAAAATAATATATAGGGAAAAAAATTAATTGTATCCAGGTTTTTCGAAATATTATTGTCAAATTATTTCATTTTGGTAAGATTTCCCATATTAAATTTAGTTATATAATTTATTATTAATTTATCCATATACCTAATATATATATACATATTAAATTAAAATGATATTACCTCTCATCATTGGAAATTATCTAGTCAAATAATTTCACAATTACTAAATATTCCATTAATTTAAGAATTTTCTTTTCATTAATAATAAATTATTATGTAGAAATAAGTAATAATTTTACAGAATTTAACAAATTTATTTATTTTTTTAAAATTATAATATTTTTCAAATAGTTTTTTTAAATTTTATGCTTCTATTATTAACTGAATCTTATTATATATCAAAATACTTATTTCTCTACATTAAAAAACAATTTTTCATATTAAAAATTATAAAATTATTTGAAAATCTAAAATGAATAATTTTTATTTTTATTAACTGGTTAAAAATAATAAATTCTATTTTATTTGAATTAAAATTAATTTAAAATTTTGGTGTGTTTGGCCATATGTATATTGATTACCGGACCAAGAAGAAGATGGTAGGGCCTAAAAGAGCTCTGACGCACTATCTACAAGGTTAAAATTCAACACAAAAATGATGTTTGTGGAAATTATTAGATGAATAAAACAATGTACAACTTGATATTTTTTCCTGGCATTCCTCTAGTGTAGTACCATTCCATGTAAAGAGTATCTTAACTACCATGCATTATAGTAGATTCGATGCAGTAGCTACTGATTACATCTTTCAAAATCATCACATCTCCAAGACCTCATAATTCCACCACCATGACATCAACTCCTCAAACCCATCACACTCAATATCTCACATCCTTTCTCCCAACTCAATAACCAGACCCTGTTCTGGCCCGACTGTCCAGAATTAAAGCCAAAAAATAAAATCATTCCCTAAATGGAGGACCCAATTGACTAAGACATGAACCTGTTGTTCATAAAATTCATCCCACATAGGTCATGTGATCTATATTACCTACATAAATTTGTAACAAATATTTTTATTTATACATAAAGGTAAAATATGATTCTAATTAGCTACATAATTGTATTTCTCAATCTATGTCATGGTTAGACTAAAAAATATGAAGTTGTGTAAATGTAACTAGTAACTAGCACTTGGTATGTAAAATAAATAAGCCAAGTACATTGAATATATAATGCTAGAATTAGATATTATTTACCTATGTGAAGATAATAATAATACTATGGAGTTTAATTAAGGTACCATAGGATTTATATAACTATGTAAAGGTCGTATATTATTTACACAACCTATGTAAAGTTTATGAGGGAGTTATGAAAGATTCTTATAGGTAACATGAACTAAGTTGTAACATGTAAATGTGGTGATGAAATGTATAAGGGTATGCTGATATTTTAACTACTTACAAAATCATTTCAATGAACTATGTTACAATAATTATGATGAAATTTTAGCTATGTAAATATGATTTAAACTACTATGATCGATTAGATTTTAACATGTTGTCGATCCAGACTTGTTCGTCAATTTGATCACATGAAGTTGATCCAAATCTATTCATATAGTTGATCATTTATGTGTTCATGAAGTCCATATAATTTAATACATGCGTTCATTCCATTTTAATTATTGATCTTCTTAGAGATGAAATGAGTCCTAGAATTTGTGTATTCCGATGGAATGAAATCTGATGACTCAAGGGATGATGTTCACAAATGAAAAATAAATATCAAAATTCTTATCATGATGCAACCAGGTTTTTTATGAATGGTGGAATAATTAATAAAATTTATATATATTAATTATCAAATCATTTGATTATCATGGCTAGAGAAAGATAAAGATGTCTCTATGTGATAGTGATTTATCTATGGTCGTTTTGTGATGCTTTTGGAAATCTGGTCCACCTTTGAGAAATGGCGAGTTAACTAACGTTTTTGGTTATCCCATGTAATTTCCTGAATTCATGAAGAGTTTGAGAGGTTTTAAATGGATTTATATTACTATTTAGTTGAGGAGATAATGGCTCTGTAGTTATTCAAATTCCACGTGATGATAAATTTTGGATTCTTTAGGGAAATGAGTAATAGGATTAAATGAAAAAATAGCTAATCCACTGAGATATTTGATGAATCAAAATAAAGTGGATGTTACAATGATTTATTTTATTATTAAATGTGAAAATAAATTCTATAATATATGATAAAAATATTCATGATATTATTGTTAATATATATTTTTACGTATCAATCAAGATGTTAAGAATATTGATAACTAAGATACATTGTGTTAGATATTTGTGAGTGCCTGATACATATATCAGGGGAGGATGTGGAATTGAAAAATGAGGTTATTGTTCTATTGTACACACAAGAAGTACAGAAAATTGGGATGAACCAAATAGCTCATGATATAGTAGGAGTTTCAAGATCAACAAAACTATAATGAGAAAATATCGAAGATCTTGAAGAATTAATACCAGTGAAATCCTATCAATACAGTCTACTCGTGAAGGGAGATATATTTTAAAAGTGGTAAAAAATAATCAAAGTGTATAAAAATATATTTCTATGAGATAATTGATGTTGAAGAAGAATATCCTGACTGTGGTGTCTAACCAGATGTTAGAGTTTTGTTAATTGAGTGTCTAACCAATTACCATAGAATTGTGATTTGGGTGTCTAACCAATTGATAGAGAATTATAACTAGGGTGTCTCACCACTTGTATGTAATGTGCATGTAAAGGAGTATAATTTTATATTGATCATTATAAATATAATTTTTTTTGAAATCTTATTATCACTTCATACAAGTTTATGTTTTGAGATATTATTGAGATGATAGATACCTTTAACAAGCTCAAGAGGTTAACATTAAAAGAATAAGGATGAGTCAAATTACTCATTTGATTCACCCCCCCCCCCCCCCACCCCCCCACCCCACCCCCCCTCAATGGTCATACAACCAAGGTAAATTAATATAAACATAAAAAAATCAATACTATTTATAATAAAATGTAGGAAAAGTAAAATTGTCAGCAAATAAGTTGTAGTGGGTGATAGTTGAAAAAAAAACTAGAGCAGATGTTTTTTATACACATCAGGTATTACTATAAAAGATAGAGACTTATCACACAATAAATATGGAATATGATGGGGATATTGGTAATATAATACATCATAAACATTATTATTTCATGAATAATGAGATTTAAAAACATGTTCAAATGATTTTTTAATAGGGTTTCATCTGAAATAGAGCCAACCCATACACAAGCCCAATAATTTTATTAATGAATATATATGGAATTTGGAGAATTATCATGGATTAATAGTTATTAAATAGTTTTGTGGTGGTGGGTAGATACATAATTATTATAACAGAATAGTTGATATATGAGATGAAAATAGCATAATACTTCCCAAAGTTTGATATGAAATTCAATTTCCATCAGGAATGGGTAAAAGAGGAAGATATTAAGAAGAATCTGTTAAAACTAATAAGGGTAATTATGAATACCTTTTCATTACCATCATAATTAGGAATTAAATAAAGAAATTCCATACTATAATGAGTTCGGTATTCTAGGATTTTATAAGGAAGAGTGTATTGGTGTTGTTTAATGATATACTAGTTTGTAGTAAAACTTGGAATGAAGACCTAGAGATGGTGCACGATGATCTAAAATGATGATATAAAATGTTATATTTTTCTGACAATAAGAAGTTCTATTTCAAAATTATGTCTATAGTGTATTTAGGGCACATTATTATTACCGAATAGGTTAAGATGGATCCTAAAAAACTAGAGGTGGATAAATTGTGGTGTGTTGTGAGAATTGTGAAGAATATTTAAGGGTTTTAAGGATAATTGGATAACATCTGAAAATTATCAATGATTATGTAAATACTATAAGACCCCTCATGGGCTTGACTATGATGGAAATGTTTAAATAAAAACTTGAAACTCAAGAGGAATATGACACACCTAAGAAAAACAAGACTAATGTCCAACTTTTATGCAATCCAGATTTTTAAAAGGGTTTTTTTGTGGAGTTTGAGGCCTCAAATTTGGGAGTTGGAGTATTGTTAACATGGGAAGGGAGAATAATTTCTTATTTTAGTAAGTAATTTTCTGAAACAGACCATGAAAAATCAAAATTTTGAAAGGATTATGTCTTTTGTGCCAGTAATACTGCACCGGTAACAAAATTTGATGGGAAGGTGGTTTGAGGTACACATAGAGAATTGGAACAATAAATGTGTTTTCTTTGTCAAGGAGTATTTTAGAATGAAAATAATTTTTTGATGGATATGTTGTGGGTATATGATCTTATACTGATTTACTAGCTATTAAAATTGAATAGTGTCACAGATGCTCTATTGAGTATGACATGTGGAGGAGATTATATGTAATTGGAAATTTCAGAACCTTGTTGGGAAGGGGTTGATGTGTTGAAATAATAACTAATGACTGATTTTAGTATGAAGGAATTTATAGATACGTTACATCACGGTTCTACCACATAACTAGGATTTTCTTTCTGAAATGGATTGTTATTCTATAATAATTGATTGGTCTTTCCAAAAGTATCAAATTTAATTCAAAATTTATTTAAATATTATCTTAATTCTCTATCTAGAGGGTGCTTGGTGTATATGAAAACATATAAAGTCCTAGTGGGTGGGGTTTACTGGATTGGAATTATTTTTCACTGATTTATACTTAACACTAGTTCAATAATATCCAATTATAAAAAACCCATATGGTGATCTTCATCCATAAAAACAGTACCTTAACTCCATTACTTCTGGACATAGATTTCATAGGAATGAAAAATGTGTTTGTGGTAAAATGTTTGGTTGATGTGGTTCCATTAATGTTATGTTTTTTAGTTATAAAACCAATATATGAGCTAACATATAAATGTTTCATACCATCAAAATGTTATCATTTAGATTAACTCAATTAAAAAACATTTTATATAATTTGGTAATTCACAAAGTCTGGGTGATAGAAATATAAAAATGCAAATTTTCACAAATACTGAAAATGTATCTAATGAAAGTGACAATATGGGTGATATTAACACATGTAATCATGATAGGAACAAGTGAAAAGCTGATCCACTAGACCATGTTTTTCAAAATCGATAATATAATTAGAAATTTTTTGATCAGTTGGTCCTTATAAAGAAACTAATAATCTACTAATATAGGTATTGGGTTCATTATATTTTTTTAAGAAATTAAATAATAAAACATAAAGGGATAAGACTGATTCAAGATGAATGTGGAGCAAGAAAAACTAAAAAACACAGAGATATAACATACTTTTGTATATTTTGGGCTTACATGCGTGGTTGGAAAACCACCAAATTATATTTATTACTAATGAATTAAAATAGAAAGATTGTAAGACAAGAAAGCAGTAAATAACTATAGAAAATATCCATGGATTGTTTCTAGCTAAATTGAGTTGTTGTGATGAAATATGACATAAAATATTCAAAATAATACATCATGTGAGGACTCATGCTGCACACATGCATAGAAGGATACATCATCATATACATAGTAATAAATGAATTTAAGAAAGTATAACTAACTTATTACAGTTCTAGGTTTTAATACCAAAACATGGAATAATAATAAATGGTGGTCATGATGTTGATGTCTTCTTTCACGTTAGGACATCCCACGATAGACATAACGAATCTGCACCACTCTCCACAAAATCCCTATACATGTTTGAAAATTATAAAGATAGTACACTTCCTTGAACCACATGAAATGTGGATATTTTATCTTCTTTGACACTCCCATTCTATCTCCAACAAGAAACTAGAAATTCCCTAGTGTTATAATCTCTCTAACTAGTGAAGAAACACATCGATTGACTAAGGAGGTTCTTGAGGTGAAATTATACTAGTGGGAGAAGTGACAGTGACCTAGGTAGTGAAAGAGGGGTGTAAACCACATGGATTTCAAATTTTACTCTGATAGTTTGGTAGAATGGCCATGCTGTAGTAGGTGATTCACCATCAAAATATAACACAAATTATTTTTTTTCTTTATGCGACAAAAGTTAACCCTTACAAGAGACAAGACACAATTACTCAAGAAAGTATGTACCTTTACACAAACCATGTAAGCCTTATGAGAATTAATATAGTACCCTTATGTGAGCTAGTTAAACCTTATGTAATCTAAGGTAGTACCCTTATGAATGTTAGGGGGTTAACTTATGCAAACTATGGATTACCCTTAAATGAGTTAGGAGTAAATTTATGTAATCTAGAGAGTACCACTATATGAGAAAGAATAACCCATAGGAATATATGTCTTTCCCTTACACAACGATTGATCCAATACATTACCATCATGAAATGTGAAAGTAAACATTACACAAGTTACCTTTATGCAAGATCCAGCTATAGGGGAAGAAAAACCTGTGAAATCAAAATTAAAAATTAATAAATGTACACATTATTTTTTCATGAGAAAAAATAAATTTAAAAAAATTTAAACAACATATTAGTCTTGGTAACAAATAGATGTAAATCATGAAATCCAAATAATAATTTAAACCAAGAATTGGGATAATTATATTTGATAGAAAACAAAGAAATATGTGCAAGTGAAATTTCAACAGACTACACCTTTTTAATAAGAATAATTTAAAAATGATGCTGGTATCTCCACCTAGGTCATTGAAATGGGACTACATTCATTAGTTCCAAATATTTCCTAACCATAGAAAATTTAATATCCATAGTCAAACAATAGGTTGGATTCTCTGATGTATGTATCTTAGTGACACAAACCATCCATGTTTCAATGAAAACCCTAAAAATAAAATCTATTGTCTATATTATTTGATCATAGATGAAAAACATGATTTATAGAAATGTGGAATGTAGACTAACTATCACAATGAATTTATGTTTTACTAAAATATAAATAAAGTCTATTAACCCTGAGTTTCAAGAAAATTGATTATTTGATTTCTTTAGTTTGATATATGTATTCAGCCTCAATTGTGGAATGGGAAACAATGGATTTAATATTAAATTCCCTTGGAATAAGACGACCATATGATAAGAATACATCGCCAGTGATATATTTTTTAGTATCAATATTTACAACATAGTTAGAATCAAAAAATTTGATTCCATATTAACAATAATTATTAGTTTTACCAAAGCAATTTTCGAATCAGAATACTTGGACACATACATATGTAACCATTTTAATGCATAAAAATGAGGATTTCCAAGAAGTACAATAATATTTATTAAGGAATAAATAGAGAATGATATATACATATTAGGTCATATCATGGAATATATTTAACCACATACTATTTTTTCATAGATTATTTTACTCATAAAATAATAATTAGAATCACTACCGAGGGATTAAGTCAAGTAAAACTTCTAGTGATGACCAAAAAATGTACCGAAAGGTTTCAAATTACCTAGAAAATTCTCTTTTAACACCTTATGAACAGTTGTTTTTGGGATAAGTTCAATACCCTAACTTTTCTATCTTTAGTGATTTTCATACCAAGTATTTTCTTTGTTTCCTCTAAATAATTTATCTCAAAAAATTATATAATTGGATTTTCATTTGATTTACTAGCCTATTTATTTTCAAATTATGATTATATCATCAACATATAGTGTAAATAAATAGAAAAATTATTGAAGGATTGAAAATAAAAAGTCGCATCATATTTACTTCTCAAAAATAAATTTTAATCATAAAACAAAGAAATTCAATATACAATTGTCTATATGATTTGTAAGGGCATCCATGGGTTTTATTAAAAGGAATAATTTATTTATTTTAATTTCTTCTTGAAAATCCATTATATGTTCTAATAAAAAATTTCTATCTTGAATACCCTGAAAAGAAGGTAGTTTTGACATCCAATTATTCAAAATGAAATTAATTACATGTAGAAAATGATAACAATAATCTAATATAATAATTCTTAAAAATATGTGTGAAAATATCATTGTAATCAATTCCATTATGTTATATTAATCCATGTACAACAAGTCCAGATTTATACGTAATTTACTTTTCACTATTGTGGTCTTCTTTCATCATAAAAATCCAATTATACACTATAATTTTCTTCTTTTTAGGTTTTTTAACAATTATCTGGGTTTTATTTTTATGAATAAAACCCATTTAATCATTCATGATAGATAGGAACTTCATAAAGTCATCATCCATAAGAGATTTTTTGAAACGTTTTTTGTTCATGACGTCCGGGTAAAAACCTATATTAAAGGAAAATGTTGAAACATCATGCTCGGTGGTCCAAGTCGGAGGCCTAATAGTTCCTCTAGTATTATCACGAGTCAATTGGAAGTCTCTTAAGTCACTATATCTCTCAACCTCAGACTCATGATCAAATTCATCAGAAGGTTATTCTTCAATATGAGCTACTTGGGATGTATTAGTTGAGAAAAAATTGAGGTTTATGGTACATTTTATGATTTAATAAAACCTTGATGCCTATATGTTTAGATGAATCAAACTAGTTAGGGTCAAAAGCCTTATGTTCATAATTAAAATCATCATGGAAAAAACATCATGACTGATTATACATTTTTAAAACTGGATTATATACCGAAATCCTTTACCCTTTGACACGATGTGGGTATCATAGAAAGACAAACATCAAAGTCTCATATTCATTTTTATTAGTCCTTCCTTGAGAATATACTGTACAAAAATAAAAATATAAGATTTCATAAACTAGGGGTGAACCATTCAACATCACTTCATGGGTTTTGAAACTAATGTAAATAGATGGGAATATATTGATCAAATAGATAGATTTTTTAGTATCTTCAACCTAGAATGAATTAAGAAGAATATAATATGAGATGATTCATATCACTCTTTAAAATATATTATTTTTCATTCTCTCTACTATGCTATTCTTCTATGGGGTATGCACAATAGTTCTATTTCTAATGATAAATTCATAACTACAATAGTCTATATAGTTATTAGATATATATTCTATATTATTATTAGTTCTAGTGGCTTTATGTTTGTTTTTGGCTTCACTTTAAACAATATACTAACAATTTTTTAAAGTTTACATGGTTTTTTATTTGTTATTGACATTGTAAATCCCCACTTTTTGTTAATATTTGTCTATAAAGGTCACATATTATTGCCCGACACTATAGGAAGTAGTTCTAGATAGACCCCACAAATAAAAATGTACAAATTATAAAATTTATTTAGATTTATATTTATACATATGAAAACTATAATGTTTGGAAATACCAATAACATAGTCATCACAAAAGGTTTGACTGTCTGAGGTTACATATTTTAAAATTCCATGATTTTTTAGTTCATTCGTCCCTTTTGAACTAACTAGTACTAATATTTTGTTTCATACTATTTTGTTATCTATCATGGGGGAAATAGTTTCATTTAATTATTTCATATGATTTCTACCATCTAAGGCATATAGACCATTGGTAAGGGTTCCCCTAATAATAATAAGTGACCCCTTATAGATATTAAGACTCCCTGAATCAACCTAAAGGAATACACCTTTTGTTCTATGTCACATTTTGAAACAAGATTACACTTCAAATTAGGCACCCACCTATCCTTGTATAAGGATTTTACCAAACTATCAAACAATTATTTAGAGACAACACCACTAACCATTATTTGAAAACTCTTGTTATTTCCTTGGTAAACCTTTACGCTCTAAATCTCTCTCAGATCATTGAAGTACTCATGTTTGGGAAATATATGAAAATAAATCCTAAATCTAGGACACATTCAACACTCATAGAATGAGAAAATACATTTATAACATCAACATTGTTAAAAATGTTTCTCAACCAATGAAAAATGATAATTTTTATTAGTGTTGTTTATAGATTTTTTCCTTTGGGTATAATTCCTTCTTATTTTACCATCTTTCTTTCAATGGAAAAATGTTATTTGTTTAACCATAGACAATGATAATATCTTATAATTTCCCTTTTATATTATCTTCCCTCTCTACTTAGGATTACCCATGATATTAAACCCCATAGAATCCTTCTTATCATGACTTAGATTCTTCTTTTGAATCTCCTTAGACAACAAGGTAGATTTTACTTCTTCAATATCTAAAGAATTCTAAATATACATCAATTAACATTTTAATAAATTATAAGAATCATATAAAGAGTTTGACATTATGATATTCAAAACCCCACCATCTAATGTAACATATATATTAGAAAAATCAATCACATTTTTATTAAAAGTGTAACGACCCGAATTCGGAGCCACTCAACTGGTGCCCATTACCGGTTCGCCACATGACCTCAAGCGCATTCCCCTGAACGTCAGAGGCTGCCGACTAATAGTGAGGGACATGGCTAAGGTTGTTGGGGGAATTATTCCCTCATAGATAATATAAATAAAATGAAGTAAATGATATATAACAATGGAAGCAGTAAACAAAATTCCCATCAGAATTTAACAGCGGAAGACTATATAAAATAATAATTAACTAGAACTGAAGATATGATGCATGGAATGTTATAAGTCTAATAAAAAGGCCAAAACAAACAACAGGATAGAAGGAATATAGTAACAATGAAAAGGAAAAACAAAAAAACCAAAAGTCTCCTCAGCATCGCAAGCCTTAGCTTGGTCCCATTCTCTCCATCTCCATAGCAAGTCAGGTACCTGAAGTAGAAGGGAGCATTTCCATATCTATACATGCAACAACATAGTCTTCTTGGGCCCAAAAACATGGCCCATAAAAGGTGTGAGACAATGTCCGAGTAGGAAACCACCCAATGATCTGTGCCTAATAGTTAATGAATACATGGCATGTAAAGTACAGGAATAGTAAACAAAAAATACACAACAGCTACAATTCACAGTTCTAACAAATAATGTACACAAGTAAACAGCCATAAACAAGAATAAAATAGGTAACCCTCTACGTTTCTCTCATATCCTAACCCATATGGTTGAACATATAAGTACTAGCAACCCTCTAGGAGGCACACACAGTCTCACCCCTCTGGTTCAGCTATGAAATTAAGGAGACTCTCTGGGGAAACACTCATCGTCAATTCCCCCTATAGTCTCGTATTGTGCTAAAGGCTCTCTGAGGATGCACTCAGCCTCAATTCCCCATGTGGCCCTCATCGTAATTAAAAGAACTCTAGATAATCCCTTCCGTCAATTCTCTCTTTGGTCTCACATCATGTTTAAAAGACACTCTGGAGAATCCCTTCCATCAATTCTCCCTTTGGTCTACTACTCTAGGTTCTCACAGTCCTGAGTGAAATTAAACATGCTCAGTGTACGTGTACATCATCCAAGTAAACCTAAAGAACTACATGGCTATCAGCTAAGGCTCGGTAGCATAACAAGGTAGCAGTTCCACTTTCCTATGAATAACCAAGGCAACTAGGAAACTCCAAACAGGAAGAACAAGCACAGAAAACATCCAAATATAGTAAATCTACCATAATCACAGGCAAAACATCTAATCTAGAAATCATGCAAAGTAGGAAATACAATATTGGAAAAACATGAACACTCAATACCCTGTTCAAGGGTATTGGAGGAAAGTTTACAAAAATATTCATAAACTTTCTACGGAAAGGCACAAACCACCTACCTTGATCATAGGAGATCGATATACGTCAACCATGATGACAGATTCCCCTCGGAATGATGTAGATATGAGAAAACGCACAAAAATTTCATCCCACAATAACTTGGGAATAAGGAGGAATCAAGAACAAGACTCAAGCAGAAGGAAGAACTCACCGTTGCGATTCCAACTCAACTGACCATGCTCGAATCGGAGAACAGACGGCGAGGCGGGATTTCGTCGAAGATCCGGTCGTATGGTCACTCTCGGACGGACGAAAACTAAAGAAGAAGATGAAAATATGGATTAGGCGCGACCTCGGTCTGTATAATGAAAAAAATACACGGCATGTAATTCGTGGGTACACGGCGTGTACTTCAGATTTTCGTACTTCGAATTAACAGACCTCCACCTCACCCTTACACACCGTGTGTGTGGCCCAGACATTTCCAGCAAACGACATTGATCCGGAACATAGTACATGGTGTGTACCCAAAAATTACATGCTTTGTACTTTGAAAATTTCTAGAAAAATTAATTTTTCTTAAAAACTCCAGAAAAATGAAAAACGTACATGAAAAGAGGATCTGGGTTCTTACAAACTTCCCCCATTAATGAAATTCATCCCCAAATTTCCCTAACGAGGCGGAGAATAAGAAACCCTGAACAAATCCAGCCACTGCGATTGTAAATCGGTCTCCCTCTCCGAGGTCTCATCTTGTACACATCTGTGCTGCCATAGCACCCGTACCAGAGGAATAGTCCACCTGCGGAGAACCTTTGTACTATGATCGACAATCCGGATAGGATGCTCCTCGAACAATGCATCCACTTCAAGCTCCACTTCCTCAGGCTCAAAGATGTGAGATGGGTCTGAAATGTAAAATCAGAGTTGAGAGACGTAGAAGACGTCGTGCTTGGCCCGATACCTCTGAGGTAGCTGCAACTGATAGGCGACCGTCCCAACTCTCTCCAAGACCTTGAACGGCCTGACGTACCGCAGGGAAAGCTTACCCTGTCTCTGAATCCTCTTGTGTCCCAACCTCGATGCGACATGTAGGAAAACCTGATCACCGACCAAGAACTCTAGAGGTCGTCTCCACTGATCAGCATAGGACTTATGTTGAGACTGCGCTGTAGCCATCCTCTTCCGAATCAGCTCTATCTGCTCTGAAGTCTCCTGAACAAGACGAGGTCCCAGCAAGGCTGCCTCTCCTGCCTCCAGCTGGCATAAGGGTGATCGGCATGGGCTACCATACAAATCCCCGTATGGTGCCATATGAATGGTCATCTGGAAACTGTTGTTGTAGGAGAACTCCACCAAAGGGATATGCTTCTCCCAAGAACCACCAAAGTATAGGATGCAAGATCGGAGCATATCCTCAAGCACCTGGATCGTGCGCTCAGACTAGCCATTAGTCTGGGGATGGTATGCTGTACTCAAAAGTACTTGTGTACCCAAGGCCTTCTGAAGTCTATTCCATAACCAAGAGGTAAAACGCGCATCCCTGTCTGAAACGATGGAGTGTGGGACTCCATGCAAACGAACGATCTCCCGGATGTAAAGTCAACCCAAATCATCAACACTGAATGTCTCCTTGATCGGCAAGAAGTGATCAACCATTGTAAGCTTGTCGAAGACAACCCAAACAACATCGTTCCCTTGAGGAGACCTCAGAAAACCAGTCATGAAGTCCACCGCAACATTGTTCCACTTCCACTCTGGAATGGGTAACTGCTGTAAAAGCACCACTGGTCGCTGATGCTATTCTTTCACCTGCTGACAAGTAGAACATCTCAAGACAAAACCAGCAACATCCTTCATCATACTTGGCCACCAGTACTGGTGATGAAGATCCCGATACATCTTGGTGACGCCAGGATGAACAGCCCAAACTGAGGAATGGAAATCCCGCATCAGCTCCTCACATATTTCTGTTGGCACCCATACACGTCCTTGGAAATGCATGATCTCATCCTCGCCCACTACCCATCCAGGAAGAGGGTCCTCTCCCGACACACTCTCCCGCAGGACTAATACTTCTGAGTCTGATAGCTACCTCATCCGTACCCGATCATGTAGCATGGAGGTAACAGCTACAAAAGATAAAATAGTTTTTCCTCTTCTATCATTCACCTCCAGATGCATCTCAGAGAACAGATCCATTAGCTTCCTCTCACTACTAGCCTCTTGAACTGTATAAATCTAAGTTCTCTTCCTCAACGCATCTGCCACTACGTTGCCCTTCCTTGACGTATAGGCATGCTCGAAATCAAAAGACTGTAGACACTCGACCCTCCTACGCAGCCTCAGATTCATATCACGCTGAGTGAAGATATACTTGAGACTCTTGTGGTCAGTGAAGACCACAAAGGGAGTTCCCAAAAGATATTGTCTCCAAATGTGCAAGGCATGAACAACATCTACCAACTCCAGATCGTGCGTCGGGTAGTTCCTCTCATGAGGCCTCAACTGTCGAGACTCGTACGCAACGACTCCATCTCCCTGCATAAGCATATCTCCTAGCCCGATACCTTAAGTATCCCAATAAATAAGAAAGCACAAGCATGTTAATTGTATCACTGAAATGCGCTATCTAATCAAGACATACTAAATAAATGCAAGACATATCACATATTCAAGGCACACATTCTCTATTAGCCGGAAATTTACTAATGAAACTACATGGCATGGCACATATGCTGCATATGAATCAATAAGTGCCTAATATGATGCATGTAATGCAATTTTTTTCCTTTCCATAATAGGACAAGGCAAATTTTCTTAAAACTTTTCAGAATCAATAAGCCGCGGAAAGTACATCATTCACCAAAGGTGAAATCATATCAACTGTAACAGCAACCAGTATAAATGTCAATCCTAACCCTGGTCACTTGGTCATTTCCCGTACATTGGGTGATCAGCCCCAAGAACGTCTATTAACCCAAGCGTCGACACATTCCTAGTCTCATGTCTACTAACCCCGAAACAGTAATAAAAAAGGAAAATAAAGAACAACCTCCTCTGATACCACTTTGTAACGACCAGAATCCGGAGCCACTCAGCCGGTGCCTGTTCCTGGTTCGCCACATGACCTCAAGCGCATTCCCCCGAATTCCAGAGGCTGCTGACTAGTAGCAATGGCCTTGGGTAAGGTAGTTGGGGGAACTATTCCCTCATAGGTAATGGAAATTAATGGAAGGAAATGATATATAACAACGGAAGGAATAAACAAAATTCCCATCAGAATCTAACAGCGGAAGACTCTATAAAATAATAATTAATTGGAACTGAAGATATTATGCATGTAATGTTATAATTCTAATAAAATAGCCAAACCAAAAAATAGGCAGGATGAAATATAGTAACAATGAAAAGGGAAAAATCAGCCAAAAGTCTCCTTAGCATCGCAAGCCTCATCTTGGTCCAATGCTCTCCATCTCCATAGAATGTCAGTTACCCAAAGTAGAATGGTTTCTTCCCTTATCTATACCTGCAGAAATATAGTCTGCTTGGGGCCAAAAACATGGAACAAACAGGGTGTGAGACAAATTCCAAGTAGGCAGCCACCCAAATATTTTTTCCTAACTGTTAATGAATACATGGAAAGTAATGTACAATAACAATAAATAGGAAATACACAGCAGCTATAATTCACAATTCTAACAAATAAAGTACACAAATAAAAATCTAGGAAAAAGAAGAAAACAGGTAACCCTCTGGGTAGCTCTCACAGCCTAACCCCTATGGTTCAACCTATAAGTACTAGCAACCTTTTAGGAGGCACACACAGTCTCACCCCTCTGGTTCAGCTATGAAATTAAGCAGACTATTTGGGGAAGCACTCACCATCAATTCCCCATATAGTCTCGTATCGTGCTAAAGGCTCTCTAGGGAAGCACTCAACGTCAATTCCCCCTGTGGCCCGCATCATAAATAAAATACACTCTGGAGAATCCCTTCCGTCAATTCCCCCCCATGGTCTCACATCGCGATTAAAAGACACTCGGGAGAAGTCGTTCTGTCAATTCTCCCTTTGGTCTACTACTCTAGGTTCTCATAGTCCTGAGTGAAACTATACATGCTCAGCACACATGTACATTGTCCATGTAAACCTCAAAAACGAGTTGGCTATCAACTAAGGCTCAGTAGCATAACAAGGTAGCAGTTCCACTGTCTTATGACTAAGCATGGAAACTGGAAAACTCCAAACAGGAAGAATATGCATAGAAAACATCCAAAGTACAGTAAAGCTACCATAATCAAAGTCAAACATCTACTCTAAAAATCAAGAAAAGTAGGCAATATAACAAGGGAAAATCAGTAACACGCAATACCCCGTTCAAGTGAATTGATGTAAATTTCACAAAATATTCATCAACTTTATATGGAGAGGAACAAACCACCTACCTCGATTCTAAGAGATCGATAAACGTGAATCACGATGACAGATTCACCTCAAAACAATGTAGATCTTAGAAAATAAAGAAAAGTTTTATCCCACGATAACATGGGAACGAGGAGGAATCAAGAAACAAGACTCAAGCAGAAGGAAAAACTCACCGCTGCGATTCCAATGCAACTGACCGTGCTCAAATCGGAGAACGGATGGCGAGGCGGGAGTTCGTCGACGATCCGGTCGTACGGTCCCTCTCAGACGGACGAAAACTGGAGAAGAAGATGAAAATAGGGGTTAGGCGCGACCCTGGTCCGTTGAATGAAAAAAAAATACACTACATGTACTTCTTGAGTACACAGCGTGTAATCCAGTTTTCCGTAATCCAAATTAACCAGCTTCCAGCTGACCCTTACACACCGTGTGTGTATCCCGGACACGACCAGCACAGTGCTTTGAGCCGGAACAGAGTACACGGCATGTACCCAGAAAGTACACGGCATGTACTTTGAAAATTTCCAGAAAAATTCAATTTTTCTTAAAAACTCAAGAAAAATGAAAAACGTTCCTGAAAATAGGATCTGGGTTCTTACAAATATTATCGATATGTGTCTTGATTGTAGTTCCAGTATGAGTAAAAAAGGTATACAATGTTATATTTGTATGATTCTAGTCTTCTAATGGTTTTTTCATATATATAGTTTCATATTTTAACTATATTTTGGTAGAAGTGGATTCGTAAGCTACCTCATGAGGATTTTATCCCCTAAAGAAAATAGCATTAAACTAAAAATATTTATAAGAACATTAGTAGGGATATAAAATTCAATACTAGAAGGTCTTCCATCATCAGATTGGGTTGAAAAATTCTTAATAAGAATTTATAGAGAATCAATGAGTTCATTATGGCTTAATATTTCATTCATTTTTATTTACCATATATTAAAATCAATAACCCCACCAAACTTTTCTAATTCAAAATTCATCAATCTCATTATTATATATTATGAGTCTCTAATACCAATTCATAGGGGCTATATTGATTTTGAAATACATATACACCAACCATGAATCCACTAAAATAGGTGTTGGGTTCATCAATTTTTTAGGCAGTTAAATGAATATAAAAAAGGATAATATGGATTCAAGAAGAATATTGTGCATGAAAAAATAAATAACATGGATATATAACATTATTTGGTCCGTTATAAACCATCGTGCATGATTCTAACACTAACATAATATATTTTTTATTAAAGAAGGAAAACAGGTAGATTACAAGACACGAAAGTAGTAAAGGACTAGAGAAACTATCTGAGGATAATATCTATCTCGACTAAAAAATAGTGATGAAATCATATATTATGAACAATTAATATAACATCCTAGATTGACTCAAAATATTCACATACATAAAAAATACAGAATCATACATGAAGGAAGAAAAAAAACATGATTAGATAATAAACTTCTTATAGTTCTGGATCACAATACATGAACCTAGAAGAAGCTCAAATTGAGATTAGAATATCAATTCATTCATACACATGAGGATTTAGCATGAAGAAGGAAAATAATTTTGTCAAATTTTTCATATCATTATTATCTTTTTTTAAATGATAAGTTAATATCATGAATAATCATTATAGTTGCCCCAATCAGTCTTGTCTGACCTTTCACATGTTTTTGGAGCCAGTGGTTGTTAGAGGAGGGCTAGAGGACATATCGAGGTGATTGGATGATAAAACATGGAAGCAGGGAGAATTGAAGACATGTAAGGGTATCGCATCATTAATGTGAGGTTCATATCATGTATAATAATTGTTTGTTGGGTGCTTCATGACATGACATAAATCAACGTTAAATTGTCAATGGTGATTATGTTTTTTAAAGAACTTAAAACAATATACTTTCATGATTCGAAATTGTCTCACACTATGAAAATGAAATATGTATAGCACCTTCATTTGTTATAGTGACTCATGTTTTATAAAAACCTATGTATCACCCTTTATTTATAGTATATCATCAATACTTTATCTACCATTTTTAGAATACCTTCTATAGTGATTAAGTATTGGCCATCTATATTCAGTATGTACTAATTTGAAGTACATTCTACCACTTCCCTTGATGTTCTTCATTCTCGATCCTCTGAATTCTTCTTGGAGTTAAATGGTATATTCTCTCTCTCATTCTAATATAGTTTTCGTGGTTGTTTTTTTGGTGAATTTTTAGGGCATAATTCTTGGAGTGATGTAACTCTTGAGAGAGGGGAGATCAGGATCTACAATGTTAGTTCATTATCATGTGAAGAACGACGATTCCATTGATGTAGGGTATTGGTATGTTCTTCTATTTATTTATTTTAAATATTAAGGATTTCATGGTTTATACCTTTGTGTAGAAATGTAATTAAAAAAATAATTATTGATTCATATTAAAAAATAATTGCATAGATATTTCATATTGATGTTGTTGCTTTTGACCATGAGAATAGTTTTCCTCATGATTTAATAGGTATTGTTAAATATATTTAATTCTTATTGTCATTTAATATTAGTTTATGTATTATAATGTTGTTCTTGATATAAAATTATAACAAATTTATTGATATAATTTTATTATTAATTATATTATCAATTAATGAAGAGTTGTGTGGTAATGAATATGAACATTCATATAATTTGATGATAATCAATTTGATTCAATTATCATTTATAATTTAATATGATCTTCCATGTGATTAATGATTTTCAAAAAATAATTCGAAAAATATTTATACATGATGTTGATATTTTTTAAAAGTCATGTTAATGAGAAGGGCACTTCACTAATTTTTTTGAAACTGGTTTTCATGCTATGATCATGTTTAACTTTTGATATCTTTTTATAGCTTGATGATTTATGTTGAAAATAGTTCGAACCTATTAATAATGAATAAATTTATTCATGATGGAATAAAAACTGGTTTTTTATAATGATAATTTCTAGGGCCAGATTTTCCCATGTTTTTGAGAAGGCTATGTGCATTGTGTTTCAGCCGTGAGAGATCGATTTGTTTAAAGGATGGATGCCTTGTGTCAGGAACTAGATTTCCCCATTGGCTATGTTTTTTTTTATTTCCTTATGAAGTGATATGAATGTGATATCCTCTATGTGATGTGTTGAGCCTGGGATGGATGAGCCCGGGATAGCTGATGTCTATTGGGGATGGATGGCCTAGATGATGTTTTAGTAGTTTACAACTGTGAATGTGATATGCATTAGTATATGAATGAGGGTGTTGGGGATTTAATCATAGATTAAGGATTAGGAAGAATCTATTCTTACCCATTGATGTGATAAATTTTAATTATTTCATGTAAGAGAATCTATTTAATAGCTAATGGATGGGTTTCTTGTTTAATTTTCATTCATTTCCCCACTTCATGAGTTAGTTGAGTGTTCATGGATCCATGTTTACTATTTGTGTAAGACTTGTATTTTTTTACTATGGCACCTAGATTATGAAATTATACTAAAAATGAATAAATAATTTTTATCCCCTGGGGGTTGGTGTTGTTGGAATAAAATTTCTCAAAATAGGTTAATCTTGAAAAACATTGACAATGGTTTAGATTATTCTTTCAGGGCATAAAATTCATGCTATTAGTTAATGAATGTATCCTAAAAAATATAAATATTCAATCTAATGAATAATAAATAAATTAATAAAATTAAATTATAAAAATTAAATAAGTAATTAATGTATCACTTTTAAACATTGGTGTGCTTATAGTAAATCAATTCTTAGAACTGGAAGTTGGGAGTCTAAGTGATGTTAATTGTAATTGAATATAATACTTGGTAATTCCTATAATGTGGTAGTTAGATATAAATCATTTGGTATATTATGTGATTTTATATGCTTCCCTACCCATGTCAGTTAGGGAGACTGACAACTAGTCGACTATGGGAGGGTATTTTCTAAATAATCCTAGTGGGAGGATGGATCTATAACTACCCCCTATTACCCCACTCTCTTTTCATGGTAGTTACTTGTGTGGGTATGCATGGTGGTCATTTTCACTATATATGTGTGTAGAGGGTTTTAATGGATTTTGGTTATTTCACAAACATGTATTACCAGATAAAGTATCCATAGGATTATAATAGGTGTGACTTGTATAGTCAGTAAGGGAATTTTGTACCTTACTCAGTGTATGGGTTGTAATGGAATGGAATATAATACATTATATATAATACATTTTATAGGATATATGGTGGATCTTTGAAACAACCTTTTTGCTGTATATGTTTATTTGATATCATATGATGTGATAACTGATGCATGAGGTGCATATTGTGATGCCTTGACCAAGTGTCTTTGGGAGGATTATTTTGTAGAGAGATGGATCAAGAAATGTGATGTTGGGGATGAGAGGAAAGCTAATGGGGGAGTAGGATTGGGGTTCCAAAGATGTTTTATTTTTATATTATATACACTCTTGTATGTAATACTGGGTGAGAGTTATCCATTGTGAGGCTAGGAACTTAGTATACATGCTTAGTCGATGAGTTAGTTTCGATGTTGTCTAGAATGATTTAGCATCATTTATTTGCATTTTTTATGAAATTATTTTGGGAGGATCCTATTTAGTATACTATTATGATCACCCTATCTGTATATAAACTATTATTCAATTCATCTAGAGTAGGTTAGAGATCGGGATGAAAATTAATATCTCATGGGTTTTCTGGATCTATTTTGGGTTCGTGGTCAAGGTTGTCTTTATCTTGTGGTACTTGTAGTATTCCTTTCAGTTTTTATATTAATATATTAAATTGTATGTTTTCATTTAGGATATATTTATATTTTTATGAGTATATTTTCATTGTTTTATCCTTCTTATCTCCCTCTTCCTCATGTTTTCTTTGAGGGTAATGCCTGGTTGTTGTCTCAAGGTTTACTAGAGGCGGATCTCAGTAAACCGCCATCTCCCTTATCTCATTTTTTGGAAATTAGGGGTATACTTTGGGTTGATGTTTCATGATAGAGTGGTTTTAGATGATTAGGTTTGAGGTATAGGATTGATTTTGGAGTTAGGTATGGGTGAAATTGTGTGGTTTGGAAGGGAATGGTGTAAACTAAGTTTAGTGAGTGATGTAAACAAGGGAGACCAGATGATACAGTGGTATTTAGCCCCATTCATGATCTCATTCATGAGAATTTATGTTTATTGCACCGACTAAATGAAGTGTAATAATTTTTAGGGTAGAAACATTGGGAAGGAGTATGTATAAATGTTTTGTGCCTATATTTGAAATGGGTATACTTTGGGATATCTTAAAACCATAACATGATAAAAAATAATTAATTAATTGATTGATATTAAATATTACATATTTTTGGATTAATAGATCTAATATTTTTTTCATTTTACATGCATGGATCTTGGCCGATATCCTTTTTATATTTATGCTAAACATGTTTAGCAGGATGTAGTAGAAAATCATTGTAGAGTGTAGGTTGATGATGAAGAAACTTAGAGGAGGACACTCCAAGTGTTTCAATGCCATAGTATGCATATGTACAAGATATATTTTTAATATTTATTCATAGAAGGCTGGATGGAGGAGGTTGAGATATATTTTAGTTCAATTTATGATCATAAGGGTCTTTGGGTTTTGTTGGCTGTGATGGTTCTATGTACAGCAGTGAGGTAGTGGTGGTTCTTATTCCCCTAGGGTTGTGTAGAGTCGAAAGTATCATGAGGGACTTTTTAAGACTAGATCTGTATAGAGTTCTTTTTTTGACCGTGATATTAGTAAGATTCATGGATATGTCGAACCTTCAATAGGGGAGTCCCAGTGTGGAAGAGTTTGGGATCCATTTCAAGACCCTTATGTGTTATGATCCTTACATTTTTCCTGATGATAAGACTGGGGTGAGGAAACTCTAGGAGGCATTTCATCCAGAGATCTAGTTCCAAGCCACCCCATTTATGCTGATTATGTATCTTGAGGTTTCTTAGAGAGTGACCAAACATTCCAAGAAGATAAAATCCACTATGTTTTTCGCTTCAGGATCCTCTATTGAATCAGTTTCAATGAAGGTAGCAGCTGAAGGGTATTCCACTATAGGGATAACAGATTGGATAAGGGGTGGTCAGAGTAAAACCCTGAGAATATCCTTATCCTTAGAGTGTTCAGAATAGATATAGAGGTGGTCATCAGTAGATTATTAGAGTACATGGATCAGGTGATGACTAGTTTCATGATTTATCATTGCCAACACCGAGCGATTAAGACATAATTTAATGTATAATTTTCTATTTTTACACATTGGTGCATTATTTGTTTGATTAAGGAGTGACACACTTCTTTATATCACATTCCCTCATCAATTCATTGGGACATGAGGTAGAGAGGCTTTTGGTTCCCTTGTAGTTGACTACACCAATTGGAGTTTGAAGTGAGTTATATGAATTATGTAGTGATTGTGATATATTATTAGGGAAACACTTTTCTTTGGTATATTTCTCATGATTATTGATATATCCATATGAAATCATCCGGAGAATGGATTTGTTTTATTTGGTTAAGGAAATTATGGATTTATTCATGAGGTATGTTGTGTAATATGATGGTGGTGAAGAGATAGTAGTGTTCATTAGTGAGGTAGGACCTCATATAGGTCATAGAAATGCTCTTTTCTTGACTTCCATGATGGACAAGATGATGTTCTGTTCATTATAAGTTCAATTGATAGTGTTTTTGAGGGTTGTGTAAGAGTAGCCTAATATCATCCCAGATGTATTTGTAGTGTTACCCCTCAATGGGAGATCGTGTTAGGGATCGAGATATATCCATTAATGTCTCCTATATCATTGTATCCATATTTGATGGTGCCTTATGCATTGTTATAGCTACGATTACAACTCAATGATCTATTGTAGGAAGGATTTGTTTGATAGTGTGTGTCACCTTTGGGTGAACAAATTATGTTACTGAGGAAGGATGATGGTGGTTGGTATTTTTTTATTTATTATCATCACTTTAACTAGGTGATGATGAAGACCTAATATCATCCTTCATGGACTGAAAATTTATTTGATCAATTCAAAGGACAATGTTTGTTCTCAACGATCGACCTGCAATCAGGATATCATCAGATGTAGGTGAAGGATTGTGATATTTTGAAGAATGATTTTGGTCGCCATCATGGGAATTATGAGTTTTTTGTGATATTGAATGATGTTATGAAGGCTCTAGTTGTTTTCATGGGGTTGAGAAACCCATTTTTTAGTGAGTTCTTTGATAATTTCGTTGTTTTATTATCGACAACATCCTTATGTAATCCACATCCGAGTTGGAGCGTGTAGAGAATCTAGGTTCCATATTAGGATTTATTCATCATGAGAAGCTATTTTGGAAGTATTTGACGTGTGATTTTCTGTATCATAATGTCTATTTCAAGGGTATTGTTTTTCAATAGGGAGTAGTTGTGGATCCTTAGAATAAAGATACAGTTGTTTCATGGGTATCCCCTAAGAACATGGAACAGGTGCAATATTTCATTGGTCTTTTTGGATAATATAGGATGTTTGTATACAATTTATCTAGGGTTGTGACTCCTATGTCATCCTTCACTCAGAAGTATTAGGAATTCATGTGGACTGACCAGTTTCAAGTATCTTTCAACTACCTAATGGCGAATTTGGTTAGTGCACCAGACCTTTGTTTTCCCATGGAGGGAGTTCAATATGAGGTTTTTTATGACGCTTTTCATATTTTCTTGGGTTTTGATATAATTAAATGAAGAATAATTTATTTTTTATTGGTCTTAGAAATTACCTAACCCTGGACATAACTGTTCCATCCAAGAACTTGAGCTGGTGATATTTTTATTTACATTGAAGATGTAGTGACATTACCTCATCAGTGACCGTTTATGGATTTTCCCAACCAAACGAGCCTAAGATATATCATCTCCCAGAATTAATTGATCATATTTCACCATCGGTGGATGTAATAACTATATTATTATGACATTTAGATTTCATATACACTGTTAAAGGGTATTTCGAAGCTGATGTGTGGAGCAGGAAGTAACATAGTGATTTCCTTCATGAATACCGGGATTCCTATAGTGATTTAAGAACTTTAAATGATGTATCTAGATATTAGAGAGGATGGAGGAAAAGGTTTTTTTCTAGATGATGGTGTATTCATATTTTGATCAGGATGAATAGGAGTCCCAGTTTGTGGATTTGGAGAGGGATTTCTAGAGAGAATCAGTTGTTTCAAGAGATACCCCTAATGGTTGATTTAAGTATGGATAGAACTATTTGTTGTAATAGGGGATGATTTTGGTTCCTTTAGTGATGAGTTAAATAGTTCTCCATAAGTTAAATATCTCACCCTTAGTGGTATATCATGATCTGAAGAATATGTATCAAGTTTTGAGAGGTCATTTTTTGTGTTTTTGGTTAAATTGTGATGATTCATAGTTTGTTAATTGATGTTTGGACTTCCAGAAGGTGAAGGTCGATCACCATGCTCCTGATGCTTTTCTATATCCATTAGTTGTTCCCTAGTGGAAGTAGTATGGAATTTGTATGGGCTTAATTATTCGTTTACCTCGATATTAGGGAGGACATGACTCCATAGGGGTTATAGTGGATTATTTGAGTAAATCAGTGCACTTTAGATCGATCAGGTTGTTGAGCTCAGTTGGGTTTTTTTATGAATTATCTAGAGGAGGCTTTGTGACTCCATGGAGTCCCGATGAAGATAATCTTTTATTGGTATCCTTATTTTACCTACCAGGTGTGGAGTGGTCTCCATCTTGATTTTGGATCCCAATTGTTACTTAGAAATATTATTCATATATAGATGGATGATCAGATAGAGCAGACCATGCATAATCTTGAAGGCAAGTTCCACTATTGTGTATATAATTTTGGAGGGTTTATGATGAGGAACCTTCACTTTCTTGAGTTTTCTTACCAAAATAGTTTTCACTCCACCATTGATATATCTTTTTTATGATTTATACGACCAACCTCACTGTTTTCCATTATGATGGACTGGGGTCACAGAGTCAACAATTATTTGTTAGGAACAATAATAAACAACAAAATAGATGGCTCAAGTAATTCATGAATGGATGAAGGAAACATATGATTATCATAAATCTTATGTCAATCAAAAAAGGACCTTCATAGTTTAATGTAAGATATCATGTTTTCTTCAATTTGAATCCTCATCATGTTTAGAAATGGCTTGGAATTAAGAGTATGTTTTATCCCCATTTGGTTAGACCTTTCAAGGTGTGGGATCTTGATAGAGATATGGAATATTAGATAACACTTCCCCTATATATGATTTTGATACATGATGTTTTTCATGTATCGTAGAACCATTATTGTATTCTTTTTTATTCCATTGATGAGGTGTTTCACCACATGTCGTGGTGAGATCCTGGAGAGGTATCTCATGGGGTATCTTTTTGAACAATCCCATTTCGTTTTCCATCATGGATGGTTTAGGTTTCTAAAGAATGATAATGATTTTAGAGGTATCTAATTTAAGGTCCGGAATTCATCTAGTCTGATCCTTTTCCTATTTCGGAAGCGTGTGGTGCTCAAAGGAGGCCTACAGTGGGTTTGGAGGTTTTTCTATTCTAAAAACATGAAGCATGGAGAATTAAAAATGTGTAGGGGTTTTATGTAATGATTGTGATGTTTACATATTATGTAAGATTAGTGCATGGGGTGATACATGATATTGAACATATCAAGGTTGAATGGTCTGAGGTGATGAGTTTTTCAGCAGAATGTAAAACATGAAAATTTCATGATGTGAAAGTGTTTCACATCATAAATATTCAATATGAATCAGAAATTTATACAATACAACACCAAATTTTTTCTCAAACCCTACAAATATCTCATTATTTCCATTGATCTCTTGTGGTCACTCCAAGAGTTTTGGAATCCCTTGACAAAGATCAATTCTGGGCCTTTTGTCTTTGATCTGTAGTGATCTGAGGTATGTTTTACAAATTATCTTATAGTTCATTGATCTGGATATTCCCTCTTCATCATTAAATGAGATGTAATTTTCTCATTTTCATCGTAATGGAGTTCTCTTTGTTGTTTTATGGTGCAGTTATGGGGTGGTATCATTGGAATAATTTACCTATTGTTGGGGGGAAATCGAAATCTACAATTTTGTTCCATTCTCATGTGATGAATGGAGACGCTATGAGATATGGGGTTCATTGTTTCTCCTATTTTTTTTATATTGTCATTAATATGGCATGATTTACCTCCTATGGAAGTAATGAAATAAACCTAAAGATTATTGAATCAGATTAATAAAGAATTGGATGATTATCACAAGATGATGTTTTTTCTATCTAATATGATGGATATTTACTTCTTCATTTTTTAGATAGTGTTACATATATGTTATGATTATTATCATTTCATGTTATGATATGGATTTTCATATTTTTCTTGATGGAAAATGGTAAAGAACATAATGCCTGAATTAATTTCTTAATTGGATTTAGAATTAAAGAAGAGGAATGTTGAAATAAATCATATGTTTCATATAATTTCATGATAATCACATTTATGTAATGAAAATTTATAATTTAATATGATCATCCTTTTGATTAGTGGAATTGGTAAATAATGTGAAGAATTTTTATGCTTGAATTTGATAATAATGAAATGGAATGTTAATTAGAATGGTAGTTCTCTATGTTTGTTGAAACTAGATTTGATACTAAGAGATTTTTTATATTTTCAAATCTTGTTATAGACTGAGGACAGTGGTTTCCCATAGTTGGAACCTCTGAATAATGAATTTTTTTGTCCAATATGGCATAAAATGTTATTTCTTCATAAAGATAATTTCAAGGACCCAAGTTGACCATATTCTTGAGAAGGTCGAGTGCATTTTGTTTGAACCATGAGACATCATTTTGTGTGAATGATAGATGTATTGTTTTAGGTACTATATTACCCTATTGACTATTTTTTTTGTTTCCTTGTGAAATTCTCTACATGTGATCATCGCTATATAATGTGTTGAGGACGAGATGGATGATGTTTTATTGGGAGCGGATTCCAGGATGATGTGAGAGTAGTTGACACCTTGGATGGTAAGATGCATCTAGATATGAATGTGGGTTTCAAGGATGGAACTAGATAATATAGAATGGGCTGAAGATTTTCTTACCCATTTAGGTGATAAAGTTAGTTGATTTCTTGAAATGAATCAATTTCGTGGATGAAGGTTAGTTTTCTTGTATTATCTACTTTCTTTTCACCTCTACATGAAGTAGATGGGTGTGCTTGGCTTCATGTTTCCTCTTTTTGGTAGCTTAGGATGAATTTCCTAGAGTAACTATATTATTTAATGATTCTAATAATGAATAAATAATTATTAACCCATGAGGTGAGTGTTGTTTTAATGTATATGATGAAAAGATGTGAATCATGAGAAACCACAAACTTGGATTAGATTATGCTTAGAGGGCATGAACTTCAAGTTGGTGGTTAATGAATGTATATTGAAATAATTTTAATGTTAAATTTAATATATAAAAAATAAAAATAATTAAATGAAATTGTAAAGAAGAAAGAAGTAATAAATGTACCACTTTTAAATTCTGGTGTGCTTATATTATATATATTCTTAGTGGTGGTAATCAAGAATTCGTGCAATGTTAGGTGTATTTGAGTCTAAGACTCGGTTATTCCTACAGTTTTTTTGTGAGATATATTATATGTCATATATTCTATGATTTCATATGCTTCACAACCCATGTGGGTTAGGGAAACTAACACCTAGTGGACACAATTAATGTGTTTTTTCCAATATCCCAATGGGAGGATGGATCAATGGATACACCCTCTAGCCATGCTCTCTTCTCTTGGTAGTTACTTATGCTAGTATGCATGTAAATTGGTTTATCTAAATATTTTTTTATAGGTATGTATTGATTTGTGGTTATTTCACACACATGTTCAATAGGATTTATTATGGAAAGTATTATTATATGTATAAGTTTTATAAGATTTGATGGCTATGGTGACATACATGGTGTATGGGATGTAATCGATTGAGGTATAATACTCGATGTATGATACATGTCATACAGGTTTTTTTGGATCCAAAAAACTACTTTGTTACTATATATGTTGATGTGAAATAAGATGATGTGGTGATGTGATGCACGTGGTGCATAATGTGATTCCTTTCCCAGGTGTCTTTGGGCTGGCTTATTTTGGAGAGAGATGACTCAAGATATGTAGAATTGGGGTATAGAGGAAAACCATTAGAAAAGAAGGAAAGGGGTACCCTTGATATTTCATGATTATATTATATTCTATCTTGTATGTGATACTTGATGAGAGTTATCCATCGTGATGCTAGGAACATAGTGTACCTACTTAGGTGTTGAATTTATTTCACTATTACTTACTATTCTTTATCATGTTTTCATTGTCTTTTTTTCAAGTGGCTCCAAGTTGGATCTCACTATGTATACTATTATTCTAACCCTGTGTATATATAAAATATTCACTAGCTCATCCATAACAGGTTAGATATCATGATGGACATTACTTTCTTGTGGTTTTGTAGGAGATATTTGGGCTTTGTTGTCTCTATCGTATTTTCCTTTTAGAACATGTATTTTTCCTATCAGCAGTAAGAATACTATATGTATTTTCATTTTTACAAGGTAGTTCATTATATATATTATTGATAAGGTTTTGATTGGTTTATCCTTATTATCTATCTCTTATACATGTTTTTTAGAGGTTAATTCCTCCCATTATATGATTAATCTAACCTCAGTGCAGGTCTCCATGCCATGACGTATTAGATCTGAGACTCGAGAAGTCACTATATACTTTCTCATATTGCAGACCCTATAGGGGTACACATTTGGGAGACGGGTTCATAATAATTTCCTATTTTACCTATATATCCTAGTTTTTTTGTTTTATTTTTATTAGAAATTGTTTTTTCAACTTTTGGATAGTTTTTGGGTACCCTTAAATGAGTTTTTTTTACCCATACAAATGGTTATGTTATACATAAATGACATTGATTCTGTAGGGCTAAACCATATGAAAGTGATTTTATAACCTTATGTATTCTTTTAGTTAAAATTTTTACCTTTGAATATGGGGTTTTTAGGCTTATTTAGCCTCAATTTTGTGTGAGGGACCATTATTTTGGGTTGGGATACACTTATGTAGGATTAAGTAGCCCCTTACGTGAAGTTGGTAGACTTCATGTCACCCTTATGTTACCAGTGGAATGAAACACACTAACCATATGTGATCATTATGGGACCTTTATGTGAGGATAGTGTGACCATAGTTTAGTGGGTGGAAACCCTAACATAGAGGAAGTATACCCTTACAAAGTGGTCAGTTGACCTTTAGGCATAAGAGATTCGACCCATACATGGTTCGCAGTCGACCATTACATGTGGAATCTTCTGAAGACCTTTACATAGTGAAGTAATTCGATTTTTTGTTGCAAATACTTATTTCAGAAGCTCCACAATTGAACACATGTCGATATACTGTTTAAGGTTGTTCGAGGGATTTTTTTTATTGGTTTTATGTTCCCGAAGTCCCATATTGGGATAAAAGAGATATAATTCAAATATAAGAGAGGTGAATCCTGGAGATATTGAGAGAGTGTAAGGAGATGATCCATAGTGAGGAGGGATCATTTGAGACCCTGTTGGTGATGATAATAGTGATTGAACCTTGAAATACTATTCAGGTGGATAGATTTTGGTTGTAAATGTATGGGGAAGAAAGAGGCTATGGAATGTAGATTGACATACATATGTGAGTTCAAACCCATGTAAGGGGGTTTCGACCGAGTTTATTCTACTTATTTAATGTTTTACCCCACTCAATTTTTTTACGTCATTTTTCCTACATAGTTGAGTGATATTGAATTTTTCTTATGGTTTGGTTTGTTTTCTTCATTGTTTTTTTCATTTCCTATATCCCTATTTATAAGATATTATTATTTTTTGGATATTTTAAATTACAATTTTTCTTTTGTGTTCACAGATTTCCCGCTCCAATTTTCACTCTCATTTTCCCTTTTTATTGTTTTATTCCCACATTCCCTCTCACATTACTAAATATATGTCATCTCTACCTCATTGTAATCTTCACCTCCCCATATCCCACCTCTACACCATTTTCAACACTTCCACATCCTCACTAAAGTCACTCCTTCCACCTCTAACTCTACCCAAACCCCTCATCCCTCTCTTAATTCTCCCCACATCAGTATTCACTTAATCACCTCCCTAATTTCCCAGCTCTCAACCTCTACCTCCTTCTCCATGCACCCTTTTACTCCCAGCCACCACTTTTCCATCCTCCTCCCTGCCTCCTTCTCCCTATGACCTCTACCTCCCTCCATGTCCACCTCCTCACCAACGCTTCCTCCTCTCCTCATGAATCTCTACTACATCTATCTCCCAACCTCCACACTACCTCTACCTCCATAATCTTGTTTACTTTGTCTCCTCCCTTCAGGATCTACAATTTCCTCCCATCTGGCATGATTTTCATTCAAGGTTTTTTTATTGTGTTTTTTCTAGGGTTACTTTGATTTTCTCATTACATATATTCCACTCTTCTGGATTCATAATTATACATATTTTAAGAAGATTAAAAAATATTTATAATGGTATATTTATATTTAGTATGCGTCCATTATCGATATTTCTTTCCATTAATTTGTTCCCCCAATTAGCCTAAGACACACCAAGTGGGGTACTTATAAGAGGTTACCTTTTTCTTTTTCATTTACCTTATACTCTCCCCTTCACAAGATTATAATAATTTATTACAATCTTATACACCATACCCTTTTTTATTTATCATAAAAAATTTTACCTTATCGTTTTTTTCAATCATTACTACAACCAACTTCTTTTTAAATTTTTTATCTTCCTCGTGCATTGTATTCATGGTTGAAATTTCCAAAAAAAATCTATATTTTTTTTCAATGATTATTTTTCATACATATTATTTTCAATAACACTTGTACCATATTAGTATTATCCAATTTCCATATTGTACTATTATGTAGATATATTCCTAATGATAAAAATATTATAGTTACTTACTATATTTTTTGTTCTCAATTTTTTATAAATATTACTTATATAATTAAAATTTATATTCATTTTCTATATTTTTAAAATGTGTAGTTTAATTTTGTAATATTGAAAATGTATTTATCTCTTTAAAAAAAATTATGTTATACCAATCTATATATATAAATTTAAATTTCATCCCCGACTATTTCTATTCATTTTATTCCATTCAAAATATTTATTTAAATATTTCATATAAAGTTGAGTTTTTATATTTATAGTTTATCAGAAATTACTCCCCCATTCCTATAATAAGGTTTTGACATCATTTTTCACAACCAATGCTATATTTTTTGATGATATTTTCTTCTTTATTATAACATGATGTATTGATTTTGAATCAATGAAATTTTTTATTTGTGATGGTAAAGTGTGTCATCGTCTTTGTTATATTAATTATTGTTGGATTAGTATGTATATTCATTTTAAAAGGAAATATTTATTTATCATACAATTTAATTTGTTGTAATAGAACATTAATAAAAAATTATAATTTATTTTTTATATTTTTTAAAATCATATAGGACCTTTCGTTTGATTAAACTTAAAAATACACTAATCATGATACTAGACTATATATCCCATCTAAATTATATGTGATTCTTAATTTATAAAAAAAAATCGACTTTTGAATAAAAAAGTTTCATCTATGGTGTAGGGTATTTTTATGATTGTACCATTTGATCTCTGATGTAGAAACATTGTAAATATTAGAGATGAAAAATATATATTAAATTAAATTTTTTATGAAAATATTTTTTTCCTATTTAATTGTTTGTCCAAGTTAACTATATATGATCATATATTTTTAATATGTAATCAACTAAATTAAAATTACATATGTGGAGGAAAATCAAATATTATACTCAATAGAATGGGAAAACATTTAGATTTCTAGTAGAAAATGCTCCACAAAATGTCAAATGGTTACATACATACCTTCTCAGAACCTAATGGTATCTTTTTTTTAACTTCATTATTATTTTATTAAAATTTATTTACTTCACCAATGACTTCCCATGACATTTACTATATAGGGGAAGAACTTGTACTAGAATGGGAGACCACAGTATCCACTCTAATGATGATAGAACCATAGGAATCGTGATTCTATTTTAATCTTCACAATCATCTAAATCATCGTTATCAAAATCATTCAATGTTAAATATTCATTAGTGAGGGTTAAAAACTTGATAAAACATTACCATAATTTTTATCTTACCTTCCTATGAAAGATACACAGCCCAAGTGTTTTAGTAACACAACAAAAAAAATAATGAGGTCTGTCACAATTTTGATATCCTTTAGGATATATGGGACACATTATTTATTACACTATTTAGACTATTAGGTACCTTTATAAATGAAATACTAATGAATGTTATAAAGGACTATGTGGTTCTAATGGGGAGACCATGGAAGCATTCTTTAGATGAAATCTCAACCAATATTCTAATTCTGGATCTGTCTGAACATGATAATGATGGATGTATTATTTTATTAGTGGGGTTGGTGTTTTTAGTTTTTCGTTAATTATTTCAGTAAATGGTTATAAATTTTTATAATTATCATGGTATTTTTGTATACCAATTCTTTATAATACAGTACAATTATAATTAAACAATTCACATTTCAATATGCACATATTATAAGCATAAAAAAGATATTTTTTTTTATACCCAATACTCACACATAATATATATATATATATATATGTATAATTGTTTCATTGAAAAAAAATTTGTCTATTAAACAGATCATTTAATTTCTTATATAGATAAATTTATTGTAGGAATTTAATAATATTGATTCCCCTCAAATTGGATGTGACGTTGATTTGGATTTTCCCACTTAAAAAAACATTGTTAAATTAAAAATTTATTCTCATTTCAACATGTAGGAAATGAAATATAATTGGATTTGGTATCCTCCTCTTCCCTTTATAAAAGAAGATAAATTTTAAATTTCTGAATCACTAATTATATTTCCCTTTAACATTCTCCTATTCTCTACCCACATATTCGAACTCATTCATTCTCTTCTCCACATCCATGAATACCTATTGCCACTGAATATATCAAAACATCAAACATCACTAGAAAATATTAAAAATGAGACTTCCTTGATCGATTCTAGGATATATATGATTTTGATGTAGATCCATTTATCACAATCTATCAGAAATATCACCAGAATTTCAATAACCTGAATCTGATTACCTATCATCCCAATTAGGGATCTTCATAAATGATGTATAACCTTCCGATTTTAGCATAGGATGTTCCAAAATCTCTATTTTTTCGATTGGATGTCTCAATATGGGTAATACTTCTTTTCTAAGGAATGTGAAGTAATATAATCCTTATGATGTTCCTATATAATAGTTATTTAAATATTCATTAAGATTTCATTATGGACTGAACACCATCATATGGCATGAGGAGTTCAAAATTGGCACTTTTATAGAGGGTGATCTAGGGGGTATTAGTGATTACACATTTTTTTTGTTCTTTATTTATATCCTTTACTCCATTAAAAAGATCATTACTCCATTCCTACTTCTATAAATAACACATATGTTTACCCTATTATAAAAATAAAATGCATTACCCGTTTAAATTATTTTTCATTTTTACCCTTTTAGGTAAATTAAATGTAAATGAAAAATGTCTTTTTATTATTCATCTAGATTAGAAAATTTTATTACAAATGAATTATTTATTATGTTTTAATTTTACACAATTAGTATATATATATTATTAAAAATATTGATTTCCGCTCTCTTTTCTTCCACTAATATGTGGAATATTTTCATCAAGTAAGTATTTTATAACCTTCCATTTTGATTAATTACATGGTTTTGGGATTGGCTATCATTTTATCAAAACTATATATTTCTCATTAATTCCATTAATTATTATAGATGTTCATTTTTATTTTTTGTAGGTTCATTAATTTATATGAAAATTTGAGGCTATTTCCACATTTTTATAAATAATTGAATATTCAAAGATTACTTTGCATTTTTTGAATTTATTATAGAGAACATGTGTCATATTTTTCTAATATTTTTTCTATTATTTATATTGTTTTTTGTAATTTTTATTTAATTTTATATGATTTTTATTGTGATATTATATCATGTTAGAATTTATTTTACATACCATTGTGATTTTGATATTTTTTCAATATTCATACATGTTTTCCTATTTATAGGGATCAACAGAAATATTGATTCTATATTAATGTTTAATTGGGAATAATTCTATTAAAAATCCCAAGTTCTTGACTAATATTCAATTTATTTGTTTAATCTTGTTCCACGATTTTATGAATATATACATTCATGACTTGAAACTCAAAACATGTTAAGGAAAAATTAAAACAATTGGGATTATACAATGATCATACTATGTGTGGGATTCCATGAAAATCTTTCATTGACTAAATATTTATCAAACTATTTACATAGATGAGGTTACCTTCGTCTTAATTTTTTACCATGTATTTTACCCTACAAATATTATCTTATTTTTTCCAATCTTTTCCCCCCTTATGCCTCCTAAAATTTTAACCATATATTTTTTATCTTATTTGATGCTTCAAATAACTTCTGTGGAAATTTTGTTTCATTATTATGATTTATATTCATGGTGGAAATTTTTTTAAAATTCAAATGTTTTGTTTCAAAATAAATATTTTTACATATTTTTCTCAATCAGACTATGTACTATATCAATATTGCATAATTTATATATTATCCTATTATATTATTTCTTTTATAATGATAATGACATTATATTTACATTCTAAAATTCATGTTTTAAATTTTATATTAGTTTTAGTTATTTTATTATAAATCTTATTCATATTAAATATTTTTCAAATATGTACATCAATGTTATAATTTCGACAAATAATTTATCTCTATAGGTCATAAATTCCAATCCCAAATGTATAAAAATCTCCTATTATATTGTATTTTTTATTATGCATTCCACCCTATGTCATGGAAGGTACCTATTGTTTACATAATGAGTGAAAAAAATACAATTTCAAAAATAAATGAAAATTATTTCTTAAAAATTGATCATACAACACTCTATGAGTGTTTTTATTTTACATTATTTTTGTCATAAACTCAATTCATGTTTCTTAGACATGACATGATAAATATGTTTTGGGAAATTATTCTTTGTGTATAAACATATACATCAAAGATTTTATTCATAAAACACGTTTTTTATGTAAAAAATTATGTACTTAATTAAAAATATTATTCAACAAAACATTCTCTTAAAAAAATTCACAAATTGTTTTATCAATATCATTATTTTTAATAAAACATATTAGGTAGTATATTCTAAAATATAAATTAGATTTATATATTCATTATGGGGAAATCCATTTATCATTTTTCTAAGTATTAGTTGAGTTCTAATAGAGTAACACTAGTTTTTATAGGTTCCTAAAAAGAAACCATATATATAGATGTAGTGTTATTGATGCTTATAATACATTTATATTTCTGAACTTCACTAAATAAAGTTTCCCATTAACTGCCTCGTATTGTAAGGTTATACATTGAAAATTGATTTCATTTTTCTTGAATTTTCTATTATAAATGTTTATGGAAAATTATATTTCATTTTCATTATTTTATTATGTATATTAAATAATTTTTTTATAAATCTTCTATTTTTTCATTCATCCCATCATTATTTTCCATTTTTATAAAAACAATTAATACTGGGATAAAGAAAATAATGTGAAGTGGATATGATAATGTTTTTCATTTTGATAATACTATCCCATTTCATTCTACATTCCATTAAATACACTTTATTGACCCTTGATTCTATGGATATAAGTGAGAACACCAGTTTTATCATAGTAAAACATGTTGTATCTCATTGTGTAGGAGTGGTTAATTTTCCTCTTCTTCTAAATGAATGTGATATTAATTTTAGTTCAACAGAATGAAAATCAGATAAAAAAATTGATAATTAATTTTTCTTATTAAAAAATACCCTCTTAATTTCTATGAATATTTAACACCTAATATATTTATTATTGGATTCTGCACTTTTTGAACACATTTTAACACACTCTTTTGTTTTTTATTTAAATATTTTCATTAGAACTATGGAACATCCATTATTTTCCTTTTCAAAAGAAATATTACAATGTAATCATTTAATTTTATCACAAGATCATTGGGGTTGTTATATTTCGTTTATAATCATATCCATAGATTTTATCAATCATATATATGAAAAATCATCATCCATAGACACTCATACATTGATCACATGTCATATGACAACTCACCTCATCATCAACCTACTCTCCTCACCATTTTTTCATCATGTAGTTTAATATAATGGTAATGTCATATAATTTTAATTTATATTTCTTAGTAATTCTAATATCATGGAACTACCTCTCGACATGGGACCTGGATGACTAAACAAGGTAATTGACTTGACATGGTAATATCATATAATTTTTACTCTAGTTAATTTTGGATTTATAATATCCATCTATAAATCGATTTATGTACCTAGTCCATAATGAAATCATGGTATTATAAGAAATTTTAAGATCCTAGACTTTATTAGAGTCATCTTTGGTACATATTTAGGTAATTTTTGAGGATTTATGTACCTTTGTTTTGGATTAGTGGCTTGGGGTGTGTTTGGGTGAATTTTTATGAAAAACTAACAAAAAATGGGTTGTTCATGGTTTGCACACAGTTTGAAAAACCGTGTGACTAAACCATGCCAACTGGGATAACCTGGACAGAGAGTTCCACAAGGTTTGTGCACGGTTTGAAAAACTGACTAAATAGTGCTAACCGTGAAAGCCTGGATAGAGAGGTCTGCACAGTTGGCACACAGTTTTCCCTAACCATGGGCCCCTACCTCAAAAACTATGCGCGAGAGATTAATTATCTAAAAATATATTTTAAAACCAATAAAACCCCCAAGACTCCCTTATTTTGACATTGTCTTAGGCTTGAAAAGTTCAAGGTGATCCTAGATCCTTCCGGAGGGATTCCAAGGTGATTCGATCATTGTTTCATGAGATCGAAATCCCATATTGAAGATCTCTTATCTTCCAATTAAGTGTATTTCATCCCATTACTTCTCTTATTCATCTCTATATCCTTCCATGATCTTTTCATGGAAGATATCCACCATTTCCATGGATCTAAACCTGTGATTTGAGATCTAGATCTAGGATTGTGGATCTAGATCTATATTTTCATGTTTTCGAAGCCTTTGATCTTAATTATTCTTTAGGAATTTAGATCCAATGTTTTATCAAAAACGTTGTGTAGATCAAATTTTAGGGATTTATATTAGGATAGCATCCATTAATAAACATTGGTAGGTGGTCTAAATCATACTTCTATAGTCATGGATTTGATATTTGAATGTGAGTTTTGGGATTCTCAATATTCCCTTGATAATTTATTTCTTAAATTGGCATAATTAGGAAGGTGGTATTTACTTCTGATTTCCTTAGTGACTAATTGATAATTGAATATAAAAATAAATGATGGGTTGTTTTTGAGAATGATATTTTGTTTGGAGATTAGTTATGGGTTTAGATATTTTAATTTATATATTGAATTGATCGTCGTAACATAATTTCTTCTGAGAATTAATTATTATAAGTTGAGTTTTGATATTGATAATTAATTTTGAAGAATTAATTCTTAAATTATGTTTGGATACGTAAGATATGAAATTATGAGAATTAATTATGTTCCACTATGTTGATCAATGATAATTAATTGAGAGAATTAATTATGACATGTTGAGATTTTATATGGATAATTAATTGGGAAGAATTAATTATGGAAAGATAATTATATTGATTGATTAATTAATTGATGAATTAATTAATGGGTTATGTGCATAGTTAATTGTGTAGTAAACTAATGGTGTTTGAAATGTTTAAATAATCATTGGATTATTAATGGAATTATGCGGCTAATACTTGTGAATTAAAGAATTATTAAATGGATGGGATTTTTGTTTTCCTAGACATGGCATTCTATATCGATTAGATGTTGGAACATGGACACGGTGTTCCTACCCAATCTTTATCCAAGATTTAGATTTTGTGGTTCTAGGCAAGATTCCCTACCCAGAATGAGATATGGAGTGTTAGGCATGCCGAACTACACTAAATGAAATTTTGGGTGCTTGACATGACGTTAAACACCAAATGAATGATGATTTATATGGAAAACTTGAATTAAAACTGGTCCTAAAGTGATGATTAAATATTCAATGATAAGGTGATAAATATTTAATTAATCATTGTAATTATTGCTTCATAAAAATACATACACTTTCTTTTGACTAGATTTGTTTTAGACATAGTTGGTGGTGCCCTGCTGAGTTGTGCTCACCCCCTATTTGGGATGCCTAATCGGCACCTAAGTAGACTCTTTTGTTGAAGGATAGGATAAGGGAAAGAACTTGGGATAGGTTGTAATTTGGGATTGTAGCAAGTTTTAGGAAACCGAACTTGGTTTTGGACACTCTTTGGAGTCTTTGTGTCTTTACTTTTAGTTTCATTTTAGAAACATAACATTCACATTGGCATAGAATGTTTTACCTTTTATTTGAGCACTGTATTTTCTTGTTTTTAAAATCATATGACGTGAAATGGTTCTGGTTATTTATACGCTTTCAAACATGGTTATTATTTTTTTCTTTCATTTGTGTTCATTCTGAAAAATGTGGGTATGGTCTCACCAATACATACTTACCATACCCTCGATGCTAGTCATCACCCTCTGGCATACGGAGAGGTTCTCTTGAGGGCATCTGGAAAACCAACTCGTGGCACCATTTAGTGGAACCTAGGTTGGAACGTCCCAAAGTGGTATCAAAAGAGATTTGATCTCAATCTTATTCTTTTGTATTACTATGTTGGGAAATTTATTTTGGAAACTATTATGATTTGAGGATTATTAATGACCTTATGCATGGGAGTTGTAAACCCATGTATGGGAAAAATCTGAGTACTCAGGATGGAGATGTTGTGAATGCTAATTATTTCTACAGTTGAATATTATTTCACCATGTGTGATTAACTTGTGGTGTCATGTGATATTTGTTTTGAAAGTAGTTGAATTTTTATTCTTAGCCTAAAGAGGAATGATAGATGAGTCTGCATGCATCATTCTAAGAACTCAGGGTTTTGGTGACATGAAAAATTCTGGGCACTCGCAGGAAAATGGGTTATGGGTATGTCCTTGAACATGAACTATTTTTCCTTGTTGTGCGATTGAAATAATGATGTATAACTTAGAATAAATGGAACTCTAATAAGAAAATTGATTGATGAAATTACTATTATTAATTAATTAATTATTTAATTAATTAATATTATTTAATTTGATTAATTAATGGATGAATTAATTAATGAGAAAGTATTTTACCATGTTAATCAAGATCGATGAGTAGGTTGGTTAAGGGTAGTGATAACTCCTTGTTGTTGATCTTGGGGAAAGAAAAGGGGGAAAGGATATGTTCAGACTTGTTGTGCTAGTTTATAATCTAACATAAATGTTATAAGGTTGTGTTATGATACCTAAGATGTCTGTTTTTATTCATAGATATATGAATCTATAATGCTTGTTGAGGGAGAGACCTAGGGGTATAAACCATAACAAACTTCCAGATTGGGAACATGAGGCACCAATTGTGCAAGATGAGGAGGAAGGAGAAAAGTTCTAATAGAACTTTTCTTGTTCCATGCAATTCATGGAGAGAGACTCAGGGTGGGTTCTAAAAAGCATGTCTAAGTTGACAAGGGAGATTCAGCTATAGAACCCTCTTACTTTTACAAGAGATGGTGGACCTAAGGGAGATGAATTAGGGATTGAATCCATAGAGTGGATACATGACCATTTGGATACATTGGATGGTATGAGGGTCTATTTGGCTACTTATATGATACGGGGGTCATCGAAATGATGGTGGGACATTTAGGTACAATATAGAAAGAAAACATAAATATTTTGGAAGGACTTTCTATACAAGTTATTGGAGCACTTCTATTCATAGATGCTGATACAAGATTAAGATTTTGATTTTATGCATCTGAACCAAGGTAGCATGTCCAAATGAATTATGCTCAATGTTTCAAATATTTAGAGCATTTTCCTTCATATTTGGTGGTAGATGAGGCTTCTTCGGCACAATGATTTCAGGATGGAATTAACTATGAAATTAAGTCCTAGGTAAAAATCTTTTGGATGAAGAAATTATCAGAAGTGGTTTATCAGGATCTCATTATAGAGGGGAACTTGAATGAGGATTCCAGTATTAGACAAGTAGCTATCACTAGACAATCATGGAGTGTGACTTCTGAGAGCAGGAAGTGACATTACAATAACCTTGTCCAGGATAGTGGAAGGAAAGGTGGACGGTTAGAAGGAACAGTTGCACGAGATCTTACTCATGTGATTTTCCACTAGTACGGTGGGCATGGACACTATCGTACACATTGACCTCGACTACCATATGAATGCCAGTTTTGTGGATGGATGGGTAACCTAAAGAATTTATTTTGGAAGTAGGGGAAAGATAGTGCTGAGGGAGAAGTTGCTCTGAGATAGAGTGTGGGAAGGGGGTCTTCTACACAATATAGGTCTGGCATTAGGAACTCTACGGTCATACACAGTAAAGGTAGTGGATTTGGTGCTTCAATGTATGAGGACCCATATCATCATAGTGGTTCTACTCAAGGGAGTCATATGACACCACAGAGAAGAGGGGATGGATAGTTACATGTAGTGCAGTCTACACTTTTTGAGAGAGAGGCTGGTCCATCGACATTAAGAGGTACTATTTTAGTTGCTTCTAGTTTATCTACTACCTTGTTTTATACTGTTACCTCTCCTTTCCTTTATATCTAAAAATTCGGTTAATGGTTTGACCCTAGTGTTGGGGTCCGTAATTAGGGTGACGAATATCGATACACTATTAGGAACATGGTCTAGGGATATCTATTCATGTAATAAATGTATCCTAGAGATCGGAGAGTTTTGTTTTCTTCAGGATATCTATATCCTTTTCATAACAGGCTTTGATCTGATTATTGGTATGAACTAACTAGTCGCATACCGAGAACAGATAGATTGTTATCACATGAGAGTGACCATGGTATCTCCTCGAGATGTCATGTATGTTCGTTGTAGATAATGGTATATCCATGGAGGCTGATATGGTCCAATTACCGATCAACTGGAAGAGCTCACAACCAATATTGAAAGTATTTTTTTGGATAATGGGAGTGGTATACAAGACATCCTTCCACCAGTATTAGAAAATTTTCTAGATTTTATTCCTAAAGACTTTATAGAGTTTCCACCTGAAAGAGATTCGGAATTCACTATTGAGCTCATGTCAGGGGAAAAGCCCATATCAATTCCACCTTACAAAATGTTACATACAGAGCTTTAAGAGATCAAAATGATATTGGAGGAGTTAGAGGATAAATGTTTTATCCATCCATGTATGTCACCATGGGGTCACCTGTATTGTTTTAAAATAAGGCTAACAGGAGTTTGCGCTTGTGTGTTGATTACTGAAAGTTTAATGAAATGACCATGAAAAATCAATGTCCTCTTCTGCATATAGATGATATGTATGACCGGCTAAAGGGGGATTGTGTGTTCTCAAAGATTGATCTAAGATAAGGGTATCATCAAGTGAGATTTCATAATTATGATATACCAAGAACTACTTTTAGGCGTAGGTATAAACTTTATGAGTTTTTGGTAATGCTATTTCAGTTGACAAATGCTTCAGTAGTATTTATAGACTTGATGAATATGATCATTCATCCACATGTAGATTAGTTTGTGGTGGTGTTTTTGGGTGACATTTTGGTGTACTCTGAGACTCATTAAAATCATTCCCTACATCTTGACATCATCCTGGGTACACTGAGATAGAATTGGCTATATTCCATGATATCTAAATGTTAATTTTAAATTGGTAGGATACTATTTTTTGGGCATATCATCTTGAATGAATGTGTGGAAGTGGACCCAAAAAAGTTCAGTTAGTGATTATTTCGGACCAAGCCATGAATGTTTTTGATATCTGATGGTTTTTTGGATTAGAGGGTAATTTCAAGAATTTCATATAAGACTTTTCTGGATAGCCAGCATCTCTTTCATGTTTAGAAAAGAAATCTGTAAAGTTTGATTCAGAAGAATCATTATAGAATACCTTCCAGGAGTTGAATAAACACTTGGCATCAGTACCAATTTTTATCTTACCTGACATGGGTGAGGATTGTATGGATTATTGTGACGCATCTAGGATTGGACTTAGAGCTGTGCCGATGTAAGGGGATTGATTTGTTTCATACAGGGCTCAACAATTGAGGCTACATGAATTGAATTACCCTTCTCATGACATCGAATTTTCAGTAGTGGTTTATGCTCTTTAGTGTTGGAAACACTATCTTTCAGTTGAAATGTTTATAGTTTTTATGGATTACAAAACTTTGATGTATATCTTTTCACCGCCTGACATGAATCTTCAACAGTGAAGATGGGTAGAGTATATGCAGTACATCGATTTTGAACTAAAATATACACCTAAAAAGGGGAATAATTTAAAATATTCCTTGAGTTGGAAAACTCAGACTCAGTTGGTATATGAGTCAAGTGTAGAGTAAAAGATGATGACTTTGTCGGTGGAAATTCATGTCGTGGTTTAGGAGAGTAAGGAGAGGATTTCTCTAGTTTCTTTAGAAGTGTAGTTTACACACTGATAGCTAAAATTAGGATCTGGAGTGTTTATCCTTAAGGTAAAGCCTCGAAGGTGGGGATACACCTTCAGACTGGATAATAGATGATGATGAGATTATGTATGTTAAAAATCGGGTTGTTGTGCCTATGATTATGCGAGAGGAACTCTTGTGATAATTTAATTCCTCAAAGTGGGTGGAACATCCTGGGTGAAAAAAATTTACCATGACCTATGATGATGGTTTTTGTGGCCTGCAATGAAAATGAGATAACATGTTTCATAATAAGATGTTTCACCTATCAGCAGGTGAAGGAAGAGAATTAACGACCTGGATGCCAATTGCAGTCGTTGCCTATTCTAGAATGGATGTTGGATGATGTGACTATGGATATTGTTGTTTTACATCCAATGGAACATAGGAAGAATGATTCTATTTTTAATTTTGTGGATCGAATAATAAAGGTAACCCATTTAATTCCTATCAGAAAAACTTTTAGAGTATAATAGTTGGGAGAACTATACGTACGATAAATAGTTCATTTTATTGGGGTGCCACTAACAATAGTTTTTGATCAAGATTCGCGATTTACATCACACTTATATTAGGGATTATAGAAGTTTATTGGTATATGGGTTTTATTACGTATGACCTTCGACCTAAAGACATATGGGAAATCAGAGCATACCATACAGGTGTTAGAAGATATGTTGCGAGAATGTGTTCTTGACATTGGTTATTCTTGGGAGAATAAATTGGATTTTGTGGAGTTCGCCTATAACAAAAGTTTTGGGGAAACTGTATAGATGGAACCATATGAGGAACTTTATGGTACACCTTGTATATCACAATAATGTTGGCTATAGGTGGGTGAGTTGGAGCTATTGGGACTGAGTCTCAATCAAGAGACATCAGAGCAGGTGAAGTTGATTCATAAACATATGGCTACAGCTCAGAGTAGGCAGAAGTTGAATGTTGATAGACAAAGACAACCCCTAGATTATATAAATAGAGATCGTGTTTTCCTATGGTTTTTGCAGAGACTAGGTCACCACAAGATACAGAGGTTGGGAAAGTTTCGGTACATGTTTGTAGGACCGTTGGAGGTGCTGGATAGAATTTTTCCAGTGGCGTACTGATATTCCCTTCCACATAAATTCAGATCTATGAATGATATTTTTATATATAAAAACTATAGCGGTATTACCCTGACCCTTTTCATGATATGGATTTTTAAGACGTTGACCTCTAGATAGATGTGTCCTTTGAGGAGAATCTAATACATGTGTGGGGTCATAGGGAGAAAGTGTTACAGGGGATGATTGTATTATTTGATCACGTTTTATGGAAACATGGAAGCGTTCAAGATGAATCTTGGGAATGGGATGTAGACATCAGGGCTCAATGGTCCTATATTTTTGTCTTGTAATCTTAGAGATGGTCGGGAGTTCATCTTGGGGATTAGATGTTATAAGGTGCAGTGATTTTAAGATCCTGGCATTTTCTAGATTCATCTCTGGAACATTTTCAGGTTATCTTTGAGGATTTTAAGAATTGTTATTTTTGATTAGTGTATTGGGGTTTGTTTGGGTGAATTATAAGGAAAACATAATGGACAGTGAGATGTGCACTATTTGCGCACGGTTTGAAAAACTGTGCCAACCGTGAATACCTGGATAGAGAGGTCGCCAAGGTTTGCTCATGGTTTGGGAAACCATGTGACTAAACCATTCCAACCATTCAAACCAATATATATATGTCCACATGGTTGTTTCATGGTTTTCCCTAACTATGCACCCCTACCTTGTAAAACGTTTATGTGGGATTAATTATCCAAAAATCTATTTTAAAACCACCAAATCCCCCGAGTCTACCATATTTTTACATTGCCTCGGGCATGAAAAGCTCTAGTTCATCTCATAGCCTTTTATAAGGATTCCAAGCTGATTTCAACATCATTATTTGAAATAAAAATCCTAGATTGAAGATCTTCTCTCTTCAAAGTAAGTGTATTTCATCCCATTGCTTATCTCATTCTTTCCTCTATCTTTCCTCGAACATTTCATGGATGATCTCCAACATTTCCATAGATCCAAACCTATTAGTTGAGAGATGTATCTTAAATTGTGGATCTAGATCAAGATTTGAAATATCTTTATCTCTTTGATCTTAAAATTGGTATATGGATTTAGATCCGAAGCATGATTAATGTCATTGTTCCACTCGTATTTTGGGGATTTTTGTTGGGATAACATCCATCAGTAATCCAACATAGGTGTTATAAATAAAACTCCCACAGTATTGGATTTGATATGTGAATGTGAGTTAATATATTTTCTATCTTCCCGTGCTAATATATTTCCAAAATTGGAGTAATTGGGAATGTGGAATTGACTTGTGATATCCTTGGTGATTAATTGATAATTAAATCACAGAAAAAACGAAGGGGGGTTTTCCAACTAGATATTTGTTTTGGGGATTGGTATGGGTTGAGATATTGTAATTGATGTATTGAATTGATTATTATAACATAATTAATTGTGATAATTAATTATAAAAATTTGATATTTGATATGGATAATTAATTGTAAAGAATTAATTATGAAATGATATCTGCCTGTGTAAGATAATTAATTTTGAGAAATAATTATGTTCCATAATGCTGATCAATGATAATTAATTGTGATAATTAATTATGAAATGTTGATATTTGATATAGATAATTAATTTGGATGAGTTAATTATGGAAACATAATTGGATTGATTTATATATTAATTTATGATTTAATTAATGGGTTATGTGCTTAGTTAATTTATGTGTTCACTAATGGTATTTGAAATGTTTAACTAAACGTTGGATTAGTAATGGAATTATGTAGATTATTTTTGTGAATTAAATAATGATTAAATATATGAGATTTTTTTTTGTTTCTAAAAATGGAATTCTATACCGAGTAGAAGTTGGGACTAGAATTTGGCATTCCTCCCCAATAGTTATCCAACCATGCAATTTTTGGGTGTTATGCATGATGACCTACACCAAATGAGATATGGAGTGTTACGCATGGTGACCTAAAATGAATGATATTTGGGGTGTTCGACATGAAATTCAACTCCAAATGAATGATAATAATGAATGACCATTCAAATGGAAAAATTGAATTGAAACTCATCTAATGTGATGATTAAATATTCAATGATAATGTGATAACAGTTTAATTATGCATTTTATTTGTTTCATCATAAAATTGAATACACTATCCTTTGACTGGGTGTATTTTAGACATCGTTGGTGGTGGCCTACAAGGTTTCTATATCACCCTATTAAGGCCGCCTGATCGGAACCTGAGTACAGTTTTTTGTTGTAGGACAGGATAAAGAAAAAGCCATTGGATAAGATGTTGTTTGGGATTGGTTAATTGGAGAGGTAATTGTACGTGGTTCAGGACTCTATTGGGATTTGTTGTGTCTTTAATTTTAGTTTCATTAAAGACAGTTGACATACACATTGTCATATAATTTTTTTCCTTTCCTTTGAGTATTCTATTATCTTGTTTTGAATATCATATGACACAACATTGTTCTGGTTTTTTATAATCTTCAGCACTTGGTTATTGTTGTTTGCTTCCATTGGTGTTCATTGTTATAAAGGAGGGTATAGTATCCCCATGATTGACTTATCAGACCCTTGATCCTTGTCGGCAACCTATGCCGTACGGCGAGGCGTTCTTGAGTGCATGTGGCCAACTGGATTATGGCACTGTTTAGAGGCACCTAGTTTGGGACATCACAAAGTGGTATCAAAGGAGTTTTTTTTCTTTTTCGTTCATTTGACTTCATTTATTAGTAAAGGTATAAATGAGACAAGGAAGAGTTGAGGCTTGGTAATGAGTCATGCATGGGAGTTTCAATCCCATGTAAGGGGGAAAATATGAGTATTTATGGTGGGATTATTGTGATTTTTTTTGTTCTTATAGTTGGATATTATTTCACCTTGGGTGATGAACTTGTGGTGGGATGTGAAATTTTTTTAACAGTTTTTGAATTTTAATTTGTGGCCTAAAGAGGCACGATACATAAGTTGGTATGCATCATTATACGCACTCCGGATATTTGTGACATCCATCATTCTATGAACTCATAGAAAAATGGGTTATGGGTATGTTTTTGAACTTGAATAGTTTTTCATTGTTGGGATAATGAAATAATGAATAAAAATGAGAATAAATTGGTGTCTAATGAGAACCTTGATTCCTGAAATGAGTATGATTAATTAATTAATTTTTGAATTAATTAATATGAGATAATGTGATTAATTAATGGTTTAAATAATTAATGAGAATATATGTACCCTTGTCAACGAAGACCTGGGAGTAGGATTGTTAAGGGTAGTGATAAAGCCTCAATGATGACTGTGTGGAGAGAAAAGTGGGAAATGACATGTTCAAACTTGTTTTGATAGTTTCTCCTTTTAAGTAAATGTTAAAGTGTTTCGTTAAGAGATATAAGACATGTGTTTGGCTTTGTATAGATATACCTCCATGATACATGTTGAGGGTGAGACTGAGAGGTATGTCCTAGAAATACCTTAAAAATAGGGAGATTTTGGAACCATTGGTGAAAGATGAGGAGGAAGGGGAATAATTCTGAGAGAACATTTCACATTTCATGATATTCATGGAGAGAGACCTAGGGAGGGTTCTGAAATGCATGTCTGAGTTAAAAAGGGAGTTTTAACTATAGCACCCTCTAACTTTTACTAGAGAGGGTGGACCTAAGGAGGCTGAATTTTTGAATGAATCTATAGAGATGATACTTTAACATTTAGAGACTCCTACTTGGAGGAGGATTAAGTTAGCTACTAATATTATCTAGGGGTCAATGAAGCAATAGTGGGACATTCATGGACGATCTGGATTGACAATTGATATGTTATAAAAGTATTTTATAGAGAAGTTCTTGGAGCACTTCTCTCTAGATATGCTGATACAAGAGAAGGATTTAGATTTTATGCATCTGACCAAAGTAAGCATGTCCATAATGGATTATGCTAAATGATTCCCAGATTTAAAAAAAAATCTCCATCTTTGATGGAGATAAGGGTTATTGGGAAAAATGATTTCATGATGGACTTAGGTGTGAGATTAAGTCCCAGGTAAATATATTTAGTCTGAATAAATTCTCAAAAGTGGTTAATAAGGCTCTCATTTTAGAGGGGAACCCAAAAGAAGGATTCCAGTACTGGACAAGTAGTTGTCACTGGACAATCAAAGAGTGTGCCTTCTAAGACCAGGAAGCACCATTACAAGAACCATAGTTAGGACAATGGAGAGCATTTTTTATATCCAAGATGAATTGTTGCACCAGATATTACTCAGGTTCATTTCCACCAGTGCGGTAGGAAGGTACACTATCGTACACATTATCCTTAAACACCAGTGTAATGATAGTTTTTTTGGAATGATGGAGAACCTACAAAAGTTCTATATAAAACAGAGGCATGCTAGTGTTGAGGGATCCGCTACTCAGAGTCATAGTGTGGGAAGGCGGTCTTCTACACCATACAGGTCTAGTAGATTAAACTCTACGGGTTGAGGTGATAGAGGTAGTGGATATGGTGCTTCCGGGTATAATCACCCATATCATCATAATTTTTCTACTCAAAGGATTTAGATGACACAAAATGAAATAGGGGCAAGACAGTTACATGTAGTATAGCCTACCCTTGGGGATAGTGAGATTGGTCCAATGATAATGAGATGTACTATTCTAGTCGCTTCTACATTACCATCTACCATGTTTGATATTAGTGCATCTCATTACATTATATATTAAAATATAGTTAATGGTTTGATCCTCAAGGTGGAGTCAGTATGGGGGGATGAATATTGACGCACCGTTGGGAATAGTATCTAGGGATATATGTTTATGCAAGGACTGTTTTCTAGAGATTGAATTGTATAATTATCTTTGGGATATCTTCATCCTTGATATAACGGAATTTGGACAGATTATGGGTATGATCTGGATTATCACATACTGAGCCTACAAAGATTGTAATAGAATGAGAGTGGCCTCTGTATCTCCAAAGGGTTACCAGTATGTTCATTAGGGATAATGGGATATCCTTTTAGGCTAACATGGACCAATTACTCAGCAACTAAGAGATCTCACAACCCATGTTTCTAGTCTTTTGCTGGATGATTGGAGTGGTAGGAAAGACGTCCTTCCACTAGTATTAGAACTATTTCAATATGTATTTACTGAATAATTTTTACTTTTTCCACCTAAGATATATGTGGAATTAACTAAGGATCTCATTTTGGGGGTGGAGCCTGTATCTATTCCACCATACATAATGGAACCAACTAATATTCAAGAGCTCAAAACACAATTGGAGGAGTTGGATGATAAAGGGTTTTTTATTCCAAGTACATCACCTTGGAGATCACCAGTATTGTTTGAAATGTAGGATGACGGGAGTTTTCTATTTTTTGTCGTTTACCAGAAGATGAATTAAAAGACCACAAGGAATCGATATCCTCTTTTGCGTATTGATGATCTGTTTGACAAGCTAAAGGTGGCATGTGTGTTCTCAAAGATTTATATGAGATTAGGGTATCATCATGTTAAAGTTTGTACCTTTGATATACTAAGAAAAACGTTCAGAATTAGGTATAGACATTATGTGTTTTTTGAAATTCTTTTTGGGTTAACAAAATCTTCAACATTATTTATGACCATGACGAACAGTACCGCTCATCAATAATTATATCAATTGGTGGTGGTGTTTTTGGATGACATCTTGGTTTGCTCTATGGCTCATGAAGATCAATCCCAACATCTTGAAATCATCATGGGTAGACTGAGTGAGCACTAGATATATTCCAATGTATCTATGTTTCATTTTTTTGATTGAGAGGTATATATTTTTGGGGAATATCATCTCACAAGATGGTGTGTCATTGGACCCAGAAAAGGCAGTGGCATTGATTTCATGGGAGCATCCCAAGAATGTTTTTGATATTTGAATTTTTTTTGGATTATTTGTTATTTAAAGGTGGTTCATCATGGACATTTAATTGATTGGAATAACCACTTTCAGGTTTTAAAAATAATGGGATTATGTTTTATTTGAAAGAATCATGCGATAATGCTATCGAGGAGTTGAAGAATCACTTGACATTGACACAAATTTTGATCTTACCTGAGTCAGGTGAGGAGTAAATGGTGTATTGTGACACTTATAGGATCAGACTTAGAGCTTCGTTGATTCAAGGGGATCGATTCATTGCTTACGGATCTCTATAGTTGAGGCCACATGAACGGAATTACCCTAAACATACACTCAAGTTCGTACCAGTGGTTTCTGATATTAACTGTTGGAGAAATAATATTTTGGTTGAAAAGTTTATAGTTTTATGGATCTAAAAATATTGATGTATATATTTTTATAGCGTGACATAAATCTTAGGGAGAAAATATGGGTAGAGTATATGCATTACTTTGATTTTGAACTGGATTTTACACCCATAAAGGGGAGTAGTGTGGATGATTCCTTGAGCAGGAAAACTCAAATTCATTTGGTATATAAGTCAAGTTCATAGTGGAAGTAGATGACTTTTCTTGTGGAAATGCATGTGGTAGTTCACGAAAGTTAGTAGAGAACGACCTCAATTTCTATAACAGTGGATTCTATACACTTGAGATGCATCAATGACAGGTAATATAAGGATCTAATGTTTTTATTCTTAAGGGAAATCCATTAATGTGGGGAGACACCTTAAAACTAGATAATAGATGAGGATGAGATCATCTATGTAAAAAATACTGTGGTTGTGCCTACAAGTATGTGAGAGGAAATCATGCGATAATTTCATGCCTCAAAGTGGGCATTACATCCTATTGGGAAAAAACATTTTTGTGACCCAAGATTATAGTTTTGGTGGCCAATCATGAAATATGAGATACCAGGTTTTGTAACAAGATATTTTCCTAGTCAACAGGTGATAGCAGAGATTCAATGACCTGGAGGCCTATTGTAGTAGTTTCCTATTCTTGAATGGATGTCACGTGAGGTGACTATGGATTTCTAGGTATGAATTCCAAGGTAACTAAAAAATAATGATGCTATTTGGGTAATTTTGAATCAAATAAAAAATGCAGCACATTTATTTCCTATCAGGGAAACAATTTAATTTAGAACACTTCTGAGAACATTTTGTAAAATATATATTTTGTTTTCAATGGGGTTCCATAGACTATAGTTTAAGATCACCATTTCCGCTTTACTTCGCACTTCTGGAAGGGCTTACAGAAGGTTCTTGGTACACAGGTTTTATTAAGTATGGGCATTCTCCCACAAACATATGAGAAGTTGGAGAGTACAATACAGGTGTTTGAGGATATGATGCAAGTATGTGTGCATGAAATTGGTATTTTTTTTAAAAGATTAACTTGTATTTTTTGGATTTTACTCTAACAATAGATATCACAAAACTATACAGATGTCACCATATGAGGAACATTATAGTAGACCTTGTAGATAACCTTTGTGTTGGTTAGTGTTGCGTGAGTAATAGCTGTTGGGACCATGTCTTGTTTAGGAGACATCGTATCAAGTGTTTTTTATTCGAAAATGTTCAGGTATGGATCATAGTGTGAAAAATTCATATGCTGATAGAGGGAGATAAACCCTAGAGTTTACATAGTGCGATCATGTATTCTTTTTAGTGTTGCCATGATTCGGTCACAACACTATACAATGGCAGGGAAAGTTAGTGCCCAGGTTTGTAGGACCGTTGGAGGTGCTGGAGTGAATTAGGCCAGTGGAATACCGACTACCATTCCACATAAATTCATAAATTTGCCTGATTTTTTTCCCATTTGTCACAACTATAGGGGTGTCACCCTAACCCTTCTCATGTGATTGATGAGGAAGAGGTTGATCTCGAGATAGATGCTTCCTTTGAAGAGAATCTGATATGCTTACTAGGTTGCAATGAGAATGTGTTACGGGGAAAGATCTTTCAATTAGTTCATGTGTTTTAGAATCATGGAAGTGCTCAAGAGGAAACATGGGGATGATAAGCAAAAAATATGGCTCAATGGCCCAATATATTTTGGGTGAAATCATAGAGATGTTTGAGACTACAGCTCGAGGACAATCTGTTATATGTTTTTGGAGATTTTAAGAACCTGACCTTTTTGGAGTAATCGTGGGCGCGCTTTCATGTACTTTTTCAATTTTTTAAGTACCTTTATTTTGGATTAGTGGTATGAGGTGTGTTTAGGGGAATTTTTATGAAAAAATTATAGGCATTGGTCAGTGTACAGTTTTCTCAAGGTTTGACAAATCGTGTAACTAAACTGTACCAACCATACAAACCTATATATAGAGTTTGGAATGTTTTGCGCATGGTTTGACAAACAATGAGACTAAACGTTGCCTAATATGTAGTCCTTGATAGATATTTCATCACGATTAGTGCATGGTTTGACCTAACTATGTACCCCTTCATAGAAAATTGGTCATGCGTGATTAATTATACGAAAATCAATTATAAAACCACCTAAACCCCCAAGACGCCAATATTTTGACCTTGGTTCGGGATTAAAAAAATTTATGTGATCTTGGAGCTATCTAGAGGGATTACAAGGTGATTTGAACATAGTTCTTTGAGATCTGATTCCTGGATTACAGATCTTCTCTCTTCCTGGTAAGTAGATTTCCTCACATTACTTCTCTAGTTAATTCCTCTATATTTCATTGAACATTTCATGGAAGATATCCATTTTTTCCATTGATCTAAACCTATGTGTTGAGATCTTTATAAAGTATTGTGGATACATATCAAGATTTTTAAGATCATTATGCATTTGATCATAATTTTGGATTAGGGATTTAGATCTGGAGCTTGATCGATTATATTGTGCAACTTGAATTTTGGGGCTTTCTATTGGGCTAACATCCATCAATAAACTGAAGTGGGTGGTCTAAATTGAAATCCCATAGTTGTGGATTTGATATGTGAATGTATCTTTATGGATTTTCTAGCTTCCATTGATAACTGAATTTCTAAATTTGAGTAATTAGGAATGTAGAATTGACTTTTCATTGTCTTGGTGATTAATTTATAATTAAATCATAGAAAACTTGAAGGGGGGTTTCCCAAATATATATTTGTTATGGATTTGTTATGGTTTGAGATATTTTTATTGAGATATTGAATTATTATGTTAAGATAATTTATTGTGAGAATTAATTATGACATGGTGAGATTTGATAACGATAATTAATTGTAAAGAATTTTTTATTAAATGATGTTTGGCTATGTAAGAAAATTAAATTTGAGAATTAATTATGTTCCATGATGTGATCAGAGATAATTAATTGTGAAAACTAATAATGATAAGTTGATATTTGATATGTATTATTAATTAGGATTAATTAATTATGGAAATATAATTTTTTGGATTTATTAATTAATTGATAAATTTAGTAATGGGTTATGTTCTTAGTTCATTGTTGAGTAATATAATAGCCTTTGAAATGTTTAATTAAGCATTAGATTAGTAATGGAATTACATGGATAATTCTTGTAAATTAATGAATGATTAAGTGGATTATATTTTTGTGGTGCTACACATAGACTCATCGACCGATTAGAAGTTGGGACTTCGACATGGCGTTCCTCCCCAATGGATATCCAAGCTTGGGATTTTGCGGTGCTGGGCATGAAGACCTACACTGAATGAGATATGGTGTGTTAAGCATGTTGACCTACAATAAATGATATTTGGGGTGGTTGAAATTTCGTTCCTCACTAAATGAATGATAATAATTAATGATGATTCAAATGGAAAATATGAATTGAAACTGGGCCTAGTGTGATGATTAATGATTAAATAACAATGTGATTACTGTTTAATTATTCATAGTATTTATTGATTCATAATATTTAATACACTATCTTTTTACTAGATTTGTTTTAAACACCTTTGGTGGTGGCCTAATGAGTTGTGATCACACCTGATTTGGGCCACCAGATCAGCACTCGAGTAGACCTTGTTTTTGTAGGAGAGGATAAGGGAAAGGCCCTAGGATAGGTTTTTGTTTGTGATTAAAGAAAGGTAGATGGAACCTAAAGTGGATTGGGACCCACTTGGGGTGGTTGTGTCTTTAAATTTGGTTTCATTTTATACACTTGACATTCTCATTGTCATAGAAAGTTTTACATTTCCATTGAGTATTGTATTTTCGTGTTTTGAATATCATATGACAAGGGATTGTTCTTGTTATTTATATGATTCTGCAATTTTTTTTTGTGGTTTTCTTCTATAAATGTTTATTATCATAGATGAGGGTATAGTCTCCCATCTACTGACTTACCAAACCCTCGCTACTAGTAAGAACCCTCTGGCATATGGGGAGGCATGTTTGAGGGCATGTGGCCAAATCGCTCGGGGGACAATTTAGTGGCACCAGGTTCCAAATGTCATATATTTTGAGGAGTAATTTTACTCATAATATATTGGTTAGTTTCATGGAAATGTATTTCAACCTAAATTAATTTATTTCTTATTAATATTTTTTCACTCTTTTTAACATTATTTATCTCTATTAAAAAATAAATTTTTACCTCTATTTTATTGAGTTTTATTTTATGTTTCTTTAATGATTCTTATTATTTTATCCTTGAGAGATTATATGGTTGTGAAAATGATTACGAATGGTTCATTATTCAAATGATCATGAATTGAATACTTCATTTAAAATTAATTATTTGTTAATTTTCCTCAAATCACATATTTTAATTAAAAAATGTGTTATTTTTAAAGAGATTTACCACATGAATTTTAAAATAAATGATTTATTAATAGAGTGGTCGTGAGTGACTTCCATAACAATTCTAAAACAACTAATGAGCTTAAAAGGTAGATGACTCCAAATATATGCAAGAAGATTATTTTTAAATAATGAGTATAATTTGATATATTCATGTGTTTTCTTACACTATATAATTATATTTATTGGATAACACTTTACATTTTATACGAACATAATAAAAATTTTTTAATTATAATTTTTTTATTTTTTTATTTAATAATCATTCTAGAATTTGTTTGTCTTCTTATATTGTGTTTGGCTATATTTTAATAACAAATTTATTTCATTTTTGTTTCATAACCTCTTACTTCCCATGTATATTAATTTGATACTACTATTTATGAATGTATTAGGTGACTATTGTAAAATAATAATAATTTTTGTGCACAAGATTATATAAAATCATTATCATTAATGATATAATTAACATTTATTCCAATATTTATTTTAAATTAATAGTTAAATTTACTATATAAAAATATTAACTTTAAGTAATTAAAACAATGTTCATAAAAAATTACCATTATTATTAATCACATTTAATGATTAAAAATATTTAATTCCCATTATCAATAATCGTAATGAATGATTAACATTTTTTATTCATATCATAATTCATGTTTTCACATAATTACCATAGCAATGCTCTTAAAAAATTTAATTTGTATTTTTTTATAAGTGCATCATTTATGGATATTCTATTTTGAACTATTTAAACAGTTATATTTAAGTTTATCAATGATAATTATTAACCAGGGAGAATGTAAAAAAATTGATTTGTTTTGTGTGAAAAAAAGGGAGAAATATTTTTGTGTTGAATAGATCTAGAAGCCAATCATTTACTCATGACTCATTATTTATTTCTCAAAAATCATCTACAGATGTCTGTTGTTGGTCATTATTCCCCCATATAAAAAATTCTGGTCATGATTTTAATTTTTCAAAAAAAATTATTATCATCTTATTATTAAAAATATCAATGATTGATTTTCAAAATTATTTTAACAAATAGTACTAAACTGAGTGAGATATGTCAATATAGGCTAAGGATATAGAATAGGTTGTTTTTAATATTTGGTTTCTTTTGAAAAATAGGACAAAAAATAATTTTGAATCAATCTTGTATCTGGGTGAGTAAACCCGCATGGACACATGCCATCCCGTAAGACCAAGGACTTCAACATTTATTAAAATGGCTCAGGTTGTTGACTCACTACTATTAGTTTTCTAAATTTAATATATATTACATTACTTTTTATATCAATGTTAAAAACTATAATTTTTTCCTTTGGATCATTTTAATTTCAATTAAATCAGTAATTCATGAAAGTGTTGGGTAAAAAATATAAAATATCACAGGAGACCAGACTGAAACTTATGACATATATCTAATTTTAATCATTTTTTGCAAAATAGGGGATTTAAATTAAGGGATAAAAGAACATTAATTATAATATATTTAATACAATTAGTAAAATCATAGAACAAAACAAGTGACTCACAAGTTATACAGTGCCTTTCTAAAAAAATACAATACCCAGTTCCCCTCTTTGTTGATGAAAGAGAAATTAAATGTTGAGAACATATGAAAAAGGGATTGGATCTTCAAAACCAGCGATCAAAAATATTGGATACCACTTTCTAGTGCATGGATTGTGTTGATAATGGTGAGGTAATCTGATTCCAAAATAATATATTTCCATCCTATCTCGATTGTAAGAATCATTCCCATGAAAATGGATTGTGATTCATCCATTGGTTTTTCCCAATAATTATTGAGAGAATTATGGATGGCTACAATAGTTCATTTGTGGGAGTCCCAAACCATAACACCAATACCAAAAAAAACCTCCTCCAATGAGAGATTCATCCACATTAATCATTAACACATAAATTGGGGGAGGATTCACCTTTCTAATCAAGGATTTTTCTTTTGTGTTCCCAAGATGGATCTCATTACAATTCCATGTCTTCAACCAAGATACCACCTGCTCAATCTATAATGACATTGGTATCAATAGCTGGTTGAAGACATAGTCATTTCATCTCACCCAAATAATATAGGAAACTATACGAAGAGAATCCACCATCTATATAGGGATAGATGATGACTACATTCTTAAAATTGATGAAATCATGGGTGCCATATCCACCATGTGATATTCATTAGGATCCCAAGATTATAAAATGAGTATGGCCTAATAGTTGGAGATAATTTCATAAAAAAGTGACTACATAGTTTCCATGAACATGGGATAAATAATATCATTATATTCATGTTGGAACTTGAGGAGTTCCATATAACAGCGGACCCTGACATATATTTTCCAATAGAAATATTTTACATTTTGTGAAACACACATATGCCATAAAAGTTTCAGAAAAACATCATCCTCTGGGCATTATGACATGAGTTCAATCAAATATCATGTTTAATACAGTAAATTCCCAAGCATTACTTTCTCCATTAAAGCATGTCCTTTCCCATAACCATTATTCATGTGATGCTCAGAATGATTTTTTATCACTCACGCAGAAACGATAATCATGATTTCTAAAAAACTAGTTTTTTCCTACATTATATAATAGGGATTGAGCCATGGAATCGTCCCAATAATGGATCACCATCGAGATAGTATTCACCACATCTCCATCAAAAAGTAAAGTACCTTCCATATATTGACCATGGAAGCATCTTTGATTCTCCGATAAGGGCCACCACAAATAAGTTTCTGCGACCCCCATAGGCTTCTCCAAAAACAATATGGGGAAGGGGACTAAAAAATACATTGAAACGTGAGTGAGGAAAATATTTTTATTGGAGGAACCAATGAGACAAGTAATTACGGTGTTACAAAATCCACTACCCTAGCTTCAATAGAAGAGCATTGTTGAAGAATATAAAATCCCAAACCCTATACCCACTCCCAAACCAACCAATAAATTTTATTTATCTAACTATTAAGGCCCCACAAATAATTGGTGATGTGAGAGTAGATTTGATCAATAAAAAATATAGGGATATTAAATAAGGATATAATGTAGGTTAGGATCCCCTGTGATACTACCTTGATAAGATTCTCCTTCCCTATTTTTTAGATCCTCTTAAAAGTCAATCCTTAGCTTTTTTTTCCAGTATATACAGGATTATATAAAAAACATCTCTTTATGGAATCTAATAATCTAGTTCATCCCAATGTATTTTTTATGTTTTTAAAACCACTCGAATATCTGAATTTATGTTGAGTTATTACCTCCTCCTCATGGGGACTCTTGTGTTGAAATAGAAATCTGATCTAGTAAGGTTTATAGATTTACTAGATTCCCTCTCATACATGTAGATCAAGTGAAAAATAGAGATTAATTTTTATAGTGTGGCCCTAGAAAAAATAAAGCTGTCATCTGAAGAACAAAAGATGGTAAATGGGTGGAACTCATCCTCACACATTAACCACCGGAATAATATTTTGTTTTACTACCACTAAAATAATATTAGAAAACACATCATCTACCAAAATAAAAAATAAATGGGAAAGTGGGACCCCCTTAAAAAACCACTATTTGGGGAAATGTTATGAAAGAGGCAACTATTTATTTTAATCCAAAATGATACAAAAGAGATGAATTTCATTTTAACCTCAATCCATTTAGAGAAAAATCTCATTCTACTCAAAAAATGGAGAAAGGGTGACTCAACCCTATCACAGGCCATTTCAATATCAATACTACAATCCATAGTAAATAATTTTTTAATAGAGTCTATTTTCATAGAGTGAAACACTTCATGGGAGATAATTAAATTGTCAAATATTAGTCATTTGCGGTTGGAACAACTCTGAAGTTTAGAAATAATTTTAGGGGAAAAAAGTTTTCCAAACTATTTCAGAAAAAATTGTAAATAACAATGTATAAACAATTATGCATAAAATATGAGATCATAGATGTTATTTTGATATAAGGGGTGAGGGTAATAATGGTTTCATTCATCACACTGAAATTTTCATTACCCACCCATAGATCATTCATGAGGCCTAATATATCATGCCCGATAATTTGCCCTAATTTTTTAAATAAAAATCTAGGGAACCCATCTTGACCTATATATTTTATAGAGTGAATTTATTTGAGAACCATAAATATTTTCTCCTCAGTGAAGTCACATGTAAGTTAATGGTTCATCATATCTATAACCACCAGCTTTATATAAGTGGTAATTCTAGAAGAAATGATGGATTCCCGCTACATATAATGATCTTGATGAAAATTCATGATAAGATCATGGATCCCCCTCATAATATATACAGTTTTAGAATCTACATTTTTATGATTGGAGATGGAGTTCGAACACCACCTTATAGTGGCCATCAGATGGATGTATAAGGTATTAGATTTACCTTACTTGATATGGGATTCACATGAATTTAAGAACCATACAATTTCCCAAATTTTATGTGCAACTTCCCGTTATTCTACATGGGATGAAAGACAATGATGTAATGAGCCATAGGGGAGATTAGAGTAAAACTCGTTAAACATTATTTCAATTGCATTACTTTGAGAATATGTCTGTTGGAATAAGTTATTACTCCAAAATTTTAAAATCAATATCATTTGATGGATATTCCTTCCCAATACCGGGATCCTCTACCCTCCAGCATGAACATATTAGATCCTTACATGAATTATCATCAAACCAGAAGCTTTCAAATATAAAAATTCCTTCAAGTATTGTATTACATTGTTTGAGAGAGAAGTTTTTGGGGGATATGGTAGTGGTATGAAGTGGTAGGAGCAAGGTGAGAAACCTAGAAGAAGTTGAAAGGTTTAGTCTATTCACTAAATCACAATAATCTATCCATCTACTCTCTAATATGGGAATTTTCAGAGTTCCCAAGAATCCATGTGTGAAGGTTTCCTGAGTACGCTTTATCTTCATGGTCTTCTATTTGAGTAGCCTAGTGAATCTCCATCTTTGACATAGAAGGAATATTTTCCCCAATTTCATCTAATGTTGTAAGAAAATTTCATTAAAGTACCCACTGAATAGGACTGGTCTTGGAAGGTTATATTATATTATCTTGTGTAACTTCAAAGGCTTATATTTGTCCCTCGAAGAGGGAAATCCATAAAATCCGCTGAAATCCCAAATTGAGGTGATTGGTTGGTAATTGGAGGTAGAAATGTGGTTATGAGACAATTATATAACCCTTATATCCAAATCCTCCCTCCAAAGAAGATATATTCCCCCAAAATTTTCATGTTAGGAGATATGAAAATAGTAACTGAAATCTAATTTTTTTTACAAAACCATAAATTTATATGATATATAATATGGTTTCATATAGGAAAACTATATCTGGTAAACTATTAGTGCCTTAGTTTGGGAGCATCCAGGTTTTGTAACGCCCCGACCCCAGTTACCCAGAGTCAGTGCATTATTACATAACATTGGCATGGTCACAAAAGATTAGGTCTTGAAAGACCAATTATTTTAGTAGCCTTGGAAACACTAGATACATTCATAAGGTTTACATTACATCATAAAATGAAAAAAATACAACAACATAGTCTCCATAGTCCACACTCATATCCCCTTAGACTATCCCTATAGGTCATTCATAAAATACATTTTCACATCTTGGGAAAAATAAAACATAGAAAGGGGTGAGCTCAGATTCTCAGTAAGGATAACAATATAGTGGATGCTTTCATAAATAAGCATAACAATTTAAGGAAATGTATTACTAAAACAAAAGCCTTTTAAACATGAATTTCGGCATAATATGGAAAAAATAAAATTAAATAATTCCATTTAAATTCTCACATGAATATTCTACTAGTCGAATAATCACATGCAATATCAATAACCACTTTCATAATGATGAAATGCATAATGCCAGACTTTCATAACCACATAGTCAAGGCCTTGTACGAAGACTACAAATATGATTTTTTCAAAACCATGTTCCAAGACACTAGTTTGTCTCATGAGACCTATTGATGCATAGAGGAGCTATAGCGGGCCCCACCCGCCACTTACTAAGTCCAATGCATTCCTCATATGAACAAGTTTAAACATAACAAAAACATTCATTTTAAAAATAGCATACGAAATGTCAATAATTTCTCCATAAACCATGAATGGTATAAAATTAACACACCCATAGTGAAAGATATCACAAAACCTTCCATAAAATATTTAAGTTTTTTATCATAATAAATCAACTTCAAATAAGCATAAAATCCAACAAAGGATGTTGACATAGATGAAAAAAAACTATTTGCAAGAAATATCCCCTTTTTGAAATCATTTAATGTAAAATAATTATAAAAGAAACCATTTAATTTGAAAATATTCTTATAAGATTGTATGGGAATATTCAGTGATTTTATAATGGTGGAAAATAGTTGCACCCACCGTATAAGTTAAAAAAGACATCCTCACCTTAATTTTGTTGAAAAGGTTAAAAGGACCTTGTTTTGAAAACAAAAGAAATATTCAATTATTAAAATCTTATAAAAATTACAAAAACGGTATAAATGACTTTAAACCATATTCTATAAAATAGTAAAAATGTTTTGAAATACATTTTTAAGAAACATGGATGTGGATGATAAAGTGGTCCCAGTAGATAATTATGTATAAACAAACTCGGATAATTAATAGATTGTGAAATAAACCCTTTCCTTGTACTTTTCCTTGGTCGAGGGAAGTTTAACCTCCTGTATAATGGTGAAATATTTTTTATTAAATTATACAAGAATCATCTACTTTAATATTATATTATATATGATCATTTAACCTTTCTTTGTTAACAATATCTTAGTATTATCTTGGTTTCTGGTGTTAACAGATTTGTTTTCCGTTATATTATTTGTTATGTGAGTCATATTTGTTATGGATTGGATGTATCTTATTCATATACAAAATTATATCAGGTATTAAAATATTATTTTTAATCATCAAATTAAAATTATTCTTGAATGGATAGGATGGGGAATAAATCCCATCACGTTCGTGGAGACAGTAATCCGTATGTACGCTCGAGCGACAATATCTTTATTTTTATATTAAAATAATATATAATTGGATGGTATATCATATATACATAATAATTATTATGTTTTATTTATAATTTACATCAATTAAACCTCATTATTATACCCATCCAAATAATAATGTATTGAATAACAATTACATCACGACGTGGAGACGGTAATCCGTACGTACGCACGTATGGTGACATGTAATTCAAAGGATGGATAGAATAATGAGTATGATTGTACCAAATTCATAATAACATCACATTATATAGAATATATTGGAGTTAATATTTTAGAATTGAAACAAAAAATAATGATGAAGTGGAAGAATAAAGGAAAATGAAAGAGGTGTTGAAATATTTACCTCTTATTCGGGTTCTTCCATTTGATTTGATCAAAAGGGCTCCTTAAGATGGCTTTCTGACTAAAGGAAGTCCCCTAGGATAAATTGAGGAAATATTAGAGGATATTTGGGTAGGTTTTGGCCGAGTAAAATGGATTTGAGGGTGTGAAATTTAGATAAGGGGATGTTCCCTTTTATAAGAGGGGTGAGGGGCACCTTAGGAAAAACTTAAAATATTATTTTATAATAAAATTATTTTCGATTTCTAATGGATCAAAACTGATTTATTTCATTGATAAGGAAGGGATGGGTCGAAATCCTTTCAGACATTAGATTTTAGATAGGTTTAGGTCACCATATTAACCTTATCATTTATATTTAACTCTAAGATAAATATTTTGACATTTACCATGTCTCTTTGTATTTTTATATTATATGGTTAAGAAAGATACTATAAACATCCAATCGAACCTAAAGTGGTTCATTAATGATATATATAATATTATTTAAATCCTTTGGACAAACCGTATATTTTTAGGAATATATTATCATTTAATAATATAATATTTGTTTTAAAAACTCTTTTATGTCAATTTTGACACTATTTTGTATTTTGTTTTTGTTAAATTCATAACAACATTATTACTTTGAAAAAAATTCATATAACCATCCCTAATATGTCATATTAACTTATAAAATTATTGTAATTCATAAAAATTCTCAAATTACATTTTTTGGATATTTATAATATCAATTATTTTAATATTTCATTAATTAGGTAATTACTGCATCATCATTGTGTCATAAATGAATTTAATTATATAATGTCTAAAAGTTATAAATAAAATAACATTATGTACGAAATATTTTTTCTTTCTAATGAATTTTTATTGTCTAATTAATGTTATGTATAACCCTATATTAAAAATGTTTTATTTATTAAACTTTGATTTTAATTCTTTTAACTCTTCATTGAATTAAATAATAATAAATGTCCTAATCCAATCCAAGTGGACCAATGAGGTTCATATTTTATTTCTAAGGTTTTTTCTGGTTGAATTATACTTATCCAATAGAATTATGTCATGTGTTAGGGTAATAATAATTTCATTTTTACCCTTAATTACCCCTTTTACATTTAACTATGGTACATAAAAGTAAAGTGTTATTATTCACCAAAAATTATTTTCATCTCATTGAACCACATTTTACATACAGATATCAAATGTGTCTCTTGGATGTTTGAAATTCCATTCACATAAGTTGTAAAATTATGTTTTATATGAATTTGCAACTTCTCCTAGGAGGTGAGTAAAAGACGGTAAATAGTTCAACAAAATTATATATATAAAAAATTAATATAAAATCACTCCAATAAATTACATTGAACTTATATATGTATTATGTATCTATTTTTAAGAAAAATAAATTTAAATAAAATAAATAATTATTTAAATAAAAAGTTGGTTTTAACTAATAACTCAGTGTTTTTCACTAATTGTCAAAAATTGAAAGTTTTCTAAAAAATAAAAAAATTCACCCTAAGATAATTTCAAAATTTTGAATCCAAAAATGATGTACATTTTGAAATATAAAATTTATAAAATTTCAAAAAGTGGCTATTACAGTTCAAAACGGCTAGTTTGAGTTGTTGTGGTGTGTTAGAACTCGATGCTGTGTACAACACACGCTATTGTATTATTCAAAGAGAAGCGTACCGTTGAAGCTTGGGGTGTGATATTCTCCCCTCCTTCAAATAATTTCTTCCTCAAATTTTCTAGAATATTACTGCATAAAAAGACTCGGGTGGTTCTTCCTCATAAGTTCCTCGGGTTCCCATGTTGCATCATCCATCTTATGGTTTCTCCATAGAACTTTTACCAGATGAGACTTTCGATTTCTCAGTACTTGTTCTCTTATATCAAGAATCTTAACAGACTCTCCGCAATAAGACAGATTGGGTTCTAGTTCTAATTCCTTATAGGTGAGTATATGCATTGGGTCAGGCATGTAATTTCTCTATAGTGATACGTGGAATGCATCGTGAACTTTGGAGAGTATTTTTGGCATTACAAAATGGTAAGTTACAACTCCAATTCATTCTAGAATTTCGAAAGGTTTGATTTACCTGGGACTCAATTTACCTTTCTTACCGAAATGTATAACACCCTTCCATGGAGATACGTTCATGAAAACAATATCTCCTACCTGAAATTCCAAATCCTTCCTTTGGTTATCAACATAGCTCTTCTTCCTACTTTGATCTGCTTTGATGTGGTTTTGGATTAACATCACATTTTCCATCGTTTCTTCCTCATGTTCTGGGCCTACAAGTTTTCATTCACCAACATCATCCCAACAGGTTGGTGTGTGACATATCTTTCTGTATAACGCTTCATATGGTGCCATCTGAATACTTCAATGGATGCTATTGTTATAGGAAAATTCTACCAGAGGTAAATATTGATCCCACATACCTTGAATGTCAAGTGAGCAAGATATCAACAATTTTTATAAGGTTTGAATAGTTCATTCTGATTGTCCATCAGTTTGTGGGCGGTAGGTAGTGCTCAAACGAAGTTCAGTATCCAGGGATTTCTAAATAATTTTCCATAATAGTGAAGTAAAATGGGGATCACGATAATAAACATTCAATAGGGGTACTCTATGAAGTCTCACAACTTCGTTAATATATAGTCTTTCTAGACGTTCAAGTGGTAGATCATCTCTTATAGCAAGAAAATGTGCTTATTTGGTAAGACAATCAACAATGATTCATATTGCATTGTTCCTTCTAGGAGTATTTGGTAGTCCCATGACAAATTACATCATAATATAATCCCATTTCCACCCAGGTCTGGGAAGAGGTTTCATAACTCCACCAGGTTGTTGCCTTCCAGCTTTCACCTGTGGACAAACTTTACACCTTGACACAAAATCAGAAATCTCCCTCTTCATGTTGCCCCAACATAAATGTTCCTTCAAATCACTATATATATTAGTGCTACCATGATGTATAGAGAAATTGTAGCTATGAGAATCATCCAAAAATTACCTTTTTAGATCAGGTACATCAGGAACACAATGTATCTTCCCAAATTTCAAAATTCCATCTTCATACACAAATTCACTCAATCTCCCATCATTCACAGATTTAATCTTTGTTTAAAACTCTTCATCATCGGTCTAACTACTCTTTATCTTTTATAGTAAGGAAGTTTTAGAAACCATTTGGAAAGGCATTTATTTTTCACCTTCCATGGTTATTCACATATCCATTAATACTAGATCCATGAAAATAGGATCCCTTTCAACTCTCATCTTGTTCAAAACTCCATGATCTTTTCTACTCAAAGAATCTACCACCTTATTTTCCTTCCCCGGGTGGTAGTGTATGGTGCAATAATAATCCTTGAGTAGTTAAAGCCATCTCCTTTGCCTCATATTGAGTTCTCTCTGTGAGAAAATATACTTCAAACTCTTGTGATCAGTATAAATCTCACATTTTTCACCATAGAGATAATGTCTTCATATCTTCAAAGAAAAGATTACTGCTAATAACTCAAGATCATGAGTAGGATAGTTTTTCTCATGAATATTTAGCTATTGTGTTGTGTAGGCAGTAACCCTATCATTCTGCAGCAGGACATAACCAAGTCATTTCTTTGAAGCATCACTATAATTAAGGAACCCATCATTCCCAGATAGTAAAGTCAATATTAGAGCATTAACTAATCTTCTCTCCAGTTATTTAAAAAATTCTTCAAACTCATTTGTCCAGAAAAATTTAACCCCTTTACATGTGAGCTAGGTTAATGGGTTATCCAATCAGAAAAAAATCTAGACGAAACAGAGATAATAACCTGCTAAACCAATAAAACTGCATACGTCGGTTATACTCGTTGGTGCTGGCCATTCATTGATTTATCTTGTCTTATAAGGATCAACGGAGATTCCATCTTTAGAGAAAATATGACCAGGAAAAGAAATATCTTGAATCCATAATTCACATTTGCTAAACTTCTGAAATAATTCATGTCATCTAAGTGTCTTGAGGATAATGTGCAAGTGATTTTGAAGATCTTCGTAGATTTTGGCGTATACCAAGATATCATCAATAAATACAACTACAAATTCATCAATATATTCCTTGAAATTCCTATTCATTAGATCAATGAAGACAGAGGTTGAATTATTCAATCCAAAAGGCATCACTGTAAACTCATAATGCACATACCTGGTTCAAAATGCTATTTTTGGAATGTCTTTCTTCTTCACACACAACTGATGATATCCAGATGGAAGTTCAATCTTTGAAAAATATAGAGCTCCACGAAGTTGGTTGAATAAATCATCAATGCGAGGTAGGGGATACTTTTTCTTCATTGTTATAGCATTGATCTCCCAATAGTCAATGCACAACCCCATAGATCCATCTTTCTTCTTAACAAAAAGAACAGGGGATCCTCATGGAGAAACACTATGTTAAATAAATCCGTTATTACTAAATTCCTCTAGTTGTTTCTTTAGTTAATCTAATTCCACAGTGGCCATTCTGTAAGGGTCTTTTGATATGGGACTTTATCCAGCAATTAAATCAATGGAAAATTCAATTTCTCATTCTGAAGAATATCCAGATAAATCTTCTAGAAACACATCAACATATTCTTTCCCAATGGGTACATCCTCTATTTGAACATTCCTTTCCTCTCCCGCATTCATTTCATTCTCTTCATCCCCAATAATTGAATTGAGTGGAGCTATTGTGGGTGGATCTAGATAAGAATTATGTGGTGACATTTCTTCTCTAAATATAAGGTGTTCTTTCTCATCGTTATCAAAAATAGTAACGTCCATCTTCTTACAAAAATTGTTTGCATCAAGGTCTGAAAAACAATCCATACCATGGATTATATCAAATTAAATCATGGTTATAATGATGATATTAGCAGATAAAGAACATTTATATGCCCCAATGGGGACTGATTCACAAAACTTTGTTGCAATGATACTTCCCATAAGATTTTTGACTGAAAACTCCCTTGTTAAATCAAATTAGAAATATCTAATTTTCTTAGAAAACTGGGATGATATGAAACAATGCGATGATCCAGAATCAAATAAAGCATTTTCTAAACTTTAGGAAACCATTAAATTACCTTCCACCACATCTTTTTGAGCTTCAACGTCAGCAGTAGTGATAGCATAATCTTGGCCTTTATCCCTTGTCCTTTTTTGGTGTTAGTTCCCCTAACTATTAGGAAATTAATTTTCATAATATCACATCTCCTTGAAATTTTTTCATTGAACATTGATAGCTTCTTTCCTTACCAATCAATCATGAGCTTGGTGTCCTTTTTCACCACACTTGTAACAGAATCCCATTCTCTTCAAGAAGGTACCAGAGTGTTTCTTCCAACATTTACTGCATGATGGATATTCAAGTTTTCCCCTCATCCCATTATTTCAATTGCCATAGTGTTCAGAAGATCTCTTATTCTATTGATTTGCATTAAATTCGTAAGACATAGATAATTATTTTTTTTATTGATAGCACATGGGACAATATCATCGTACGATGAGAAGGATTGTGAGACTAATGCTTAACATAGAAACAGTTTTAACACATCAAAGAAACTTTCAATATTACTTCTTGGGTTATGTATATAATCTGTAGCATGCCCTGCTAACCTTGTAAAGTTAGATTCATACTTTGCAACATTATCATCGTCCTTTTTCCTCACACTCAGAAACTGTCTTTCCATATCTGCTCGATGGTCATGAAGAAAGTATTTTTCTAATAAAATAAATTTAAACTCTTCCATTCCCTATTTGATGCTTCATTATCTTCTTTCATTTTTTGAATCAATGAACACCATTGATCAGCATCTCTAGTGAGGCACTAAACTACCATGACAAATTTTTCCCGTTAGCTACTCCCCAAGGAGTGGAGTATTTTATCTAAGGAATTTATCCATTGTTCGACTACTAGTTGATTTTTACCCCCATTGAGTGTTGGTGGTTGTTTCCTCATGAATTGATCTAACATTGATCCTCCACACTATATATCAGGGTGCTCCATACGGGTAAGGTTATTATTCATAACCTCTGTGAGTTATCCTAGTATGGTAATAAGCTGATCAGAAACAGTTGTATCACCAAGTCCACTATAATTATCTTAAGCAGGATAGAAATCCCTACATGGAGTGCGTTCATTTATACGGATTCCATTCCTTCCACTATGACCATTTCTAACCAATGAAATACACTATAATAGTTTTTTAATTGAAATACATAATTCCAAACTTGAAAAACACTTAATATAAATTAAACAGTTTATGGATATAATCCATAATTATAAAAAAATACTTTGAGGAAGTATATACTCATAAAAACTTCATAATGGTTTTTAAAAAAATGAGAATTATCCTAAGAATATCCCCTAACAGTGTCATAACCAAAAGTGAAGTAAGGCCTGTTTTTGTTCACCAGTTCCCGTTTGAGTCTAGCTAAAAGAGGTGTTTTTGCGTTTTACCCCTACGTACATCTTTTCTAGAGCTGCCTCTACCTGCTCGTATCTAGAAAGGGATGTATTTCATGGAAAACTCACAAAATCACTACAATGCCAAAATTATACGATGTTTTTCTATACTAATCTTCAAATTCTATCATAGGGTAATGTGCTCTAATCAGAGTTTATCAAAATCTATATTCCAAGTTTTGTACTATACATCCTCTAATGTAAACTATAACGTCCTGACCCTAGTTACCCAGAGTCGATGCATTATTACATAACATTGGTATGATCATAAAAGATCAAGTCTTGAATGAACGATTATTTTAGTACCCTTGTAAACAGTAGATACATTCATTAGGTTTACATTAAATCATAAAGTGAAAAACTTCAACAACATAGTATCCATAGTCCACACACATATCCCCTTATAATATACCTTCAGGTCAGTCATAAAATACCTTTTCACATCCTGGGAAGAATAATACATAGAAAGGGGTGAGCTCAAATTCTCAATAAGGATATCAATATAGAGGGTGCTTTCATAAATAACCATAAACATTTAAGGCAATGTATAACTAAAACAAAATCCTTTTTAACTTCAATTTCTGCATAATATGGAAAAAATGAAATAATTCCAATTACATATTCACCTGAATATTCTACTAGTCGAATAATCACATGCAATTTTAATAACCACTTTCATAATGATGGAATGCATAATGCCAGACTTTCAAAACCACATAGTGAAGGCCTTTTTCCAAGACTACAAATAAAGTTTTTTCAAGGCCTTGTTCCAAGACACTAGTTTGTCTCATGAGACCTACCAATGCATAAAAGAGCTATATAAGTCTCCAACCATCACATACTAAGTCCAATGCATTCATCATATGAACAGGTTTAAACAAAACAAAAACATTTTTATTAAAACTAGCATACAAAATTTCAATACTATCTCTATAAACCATGAATGGTTTAAAAATAACACATACACAATCAAACATATCAAAAAACCTTCAATACAATATGTAAGTTTTGTATCTTAATAAATCAGCTTCAAATAAGATTTAAACCCTTCAAAGGATGTTGACATATATGAAAACAAAACTATTTGAGAGAAATATCCACGTTTTGAAATCATTTAAAAGCCACATAATTATAAAATAAAACATTTACATTGAAAATATTCTTATAAGATTTTAAGGAAAGAATCCAAAATTTTATAATGGCAGAAAATAGTTACACCCACTGCATAAGTTGAAAATGGACATTCTTACCATCATTTTGCCAAAAAATTTAAAAGGACCTTGTTTGGGAAAATATGGAAATGTTACTTTATAAAAATCATATAAGAAGTCAAAAAATTGTATAAAAGTCATTATCCCATAGTCTATAAAATATTAAAAATGTTTTGAAATACATTTTTAAGAAACATGGTTGTGGATGATAAAGAGGTCCCAGTGGATAATTATGTATAAACAACCTCGGATAATGAAGAGATTGTGAAATAAACCTGTACCTTGTAATTTTCCATGGTCAAGGGTAGGTTAACCTCCTGTATAATTGTGAAATATTTTTTATTAAATTATACAATAATCATATAAATTAATATAATATGATATATGATATTTTATCATTTCTTTGTTAATAATATCTTAGTATTATCGTTGTTTTGGGTGTTAACGGATTTGTTTTCCTTTATATTATTTGTTATGTGAGTCATATTTGTTATGTATGGGATGTATCTTATTCATATCCAGAATGATATCATATATTTAAATTTTACTTTTAATCATCAAATGAAAATTAGTCTTGAATGGATACGATGGGGAATGAATCTCATCACGTTCGTGGAGACGGTAATCTGTACGTATGCACGAGAAACAATATCATTATTTTGATATTAAAATAATATATAATTGGATGGTATATCATATATACAGAATCATTATCATGTTTTATTTATTATTTACATCAATTACACATCATTATTATACCCATCCCAATAATAATGTATCAAATAACAATTACACCACGACATGGAGACGGTAATCCGTACGTACGCACGTATGGTGTCATGTCATTAAAAGGATGGATAGAATAATGAATATGGTTGTACCATATTCACAATAAAACCACAATATATAGAATATACTGGAGTTATTATTTTATAATGTAAACAATAAATAAAGAGTAAGTGAAAGAAGAATGAAATTTGAAAGAGGTGATGAAATATTTACCTCTACATCAGGTTCTTCCTTTTAATTTGATCAAAAGGGCTCTTTAAGTTTGATTTCAAACTGAAGAAAGGCCTCTATGATGAATTGAGTGAAGTTTAGAAGATATTTTTTTTGGGTTTGGCCAAGCCAAATTGCTATGGAGGTGTGAAATTGAGAGAAGGGAAAGTGTCCTTTTATAAGAGGGGTGAGGGGAACCTTAAGAAAAACATACAATATTATTTTATAATAAAATCATTTTCAGATTCTAATGGCTCCAAACTGATTTTTTTCTAGTATAAGGTTGGTATGGGTCTAAATCCTTTCAAATAATAGATTTTAGACTTGATTATGTCACCATATTAACTTTATCATTTATGTTTAAATCTTTGTTAAATATTTTGACATTTACCATGTCTCTGTGTATTTTTATATTACATGGTTAATAAACATACAATAAACTTCCAAGAAAACCTCAAGTGGTTCATTAATGAGATATATAATATTATTTATGCCCTTTGGATAATCCTTATAATTTTAGAAATATAATATCAATTAATAATATAAGATTTGTTTTAAAAAATCTTTTATGAAAAGTTTTACACTATTTGGTATTTTAATTTTTCTAAATTCATAACAGCATTATTACATAAAAAAGATCATCTAACCAATCCTAATATGTCATATTAACTTATAAAATTGTTGGCTTCCTAAAAAGTATCAAATTACATTTATTTTGATATTTAAAATATCAATTATTTTAATAATTCATTAATTATGTAATTACTGCATCATTATTGTGTCATAATTAAATTTAACAATTTAAGGATTAAAAATTATAAATAAAATACCATTATGTAGGAAATTTTTTTATATTTCTAATGAATATTTATAGTCTAATTTATCTTAGTCATAACCCTATATTAAAAATGTTTTAGTTATTAATCTTTGATTTTAACTTTTTTAAGTCTTTTTTGAATTCAATAATAATAAATGTCCTAATCTAGTCCAAGTGGAACAAAGAGGTTCATATTTTATTCCTAATGTTTCTTTTTGTCAAATTATACTTATCCTATAGAATTGGGACTTGTTTTATGGTAATTATAATATCATTTTTACCCCTAATTACCATATTTATTTTTAGCTGTGGTAAATAAAAGTAAAAAGTCACTATTCACCAAAACTTATTTTCATCTCATTGATCTACATTTTACTTAATGATATCAATTTTTTCCCTAGGATTTTTAAAATTCCATTCACAGAAGTAGTAAAATTAATTTTTATGTGAATTTATAAGTTCTCCTAGGAGGTGGGTAAAAGACGATAAATAGTTCAAAAAAATTATATATCTAAAATTATTATAAAAAGAATCTAATGAATTACATTGAACATATATAAGTATTATTATTCTATTTTGACCTAAAAAATTTTAAACAAAATAAATAATTATTTAAATAAAAAGTCGATTTTAACTAATAACACAGTGTTTTTCACTATTCTTCAAAAATTGAAAGTTTTCCGAAAAATACCAAAAAATCACACTAATCTAATTTGAAAATTATGAATCCAAAAATGAAGTCCATTTTGAAAGATAAAATTTATAAAATTTCAAAAAGTGGGAATTACTATTCATAATGGCTAGTTTGAGTGGTTTTGGTGTGTTAGAACTCAAAGTTGCGTACAACACACGCTATTGTATTATTCAAAAAGAAGTGTACCGTGGAAGGTTGGGGTGTTACAAATTGGGCATGGGTTTCAAAGCCCACTCCAGTTCTAGCATAGGGTCATCATTGATATTGGTAGGGATGGTTCAAACTAACCTCTACCTCTATGTATTCAAGATTGGTTCTATCTCTAACCACTTTCCTTCTCTTGGGCTATCCCTCATTAACTAGTAGAACCTCCATTCATCTTTTCGAACTACACATTTTTTCCATCCTATGATCAATATTAAACTCCCCTCTAACATTTGTTACCCAAAACCATTTTTAACTAATTTAGGTTCTATAGGATCATCATCGGAGAGAGAGGAATGCATTGGGTCCTCAATAGAATGAAGAAACATTGATTTGGTGGATCAGAGAAGACCCACTTTGGGCTATTGGGTGATATATTGTTTCCCTCCAATGTGGGAGGGTTATTCCCAGAGAAAGTTTCCCTCACCACTAGGGTTGTAACCAGTGATTCACTAGTATTTATATAATATTGTGATATATTTTAGGTGTCTTGATTATCATTGCCTTATTCACATGAAAAAACAAATTTATCTACAGTAATGACTGAAAGACCCGGCAAGATGATTTTATTTTGATCTGAATTTTCTTATGCACTTAGAGCCTTCGAAATCATATCCCTATACATTCATTTATCTATTTATGTAATGAAGTATGTTTTAATATTATTTTATCACAATCATGGACCATACTATAAAAACAATTCATTTCACTTATATAATCTCCGAACTACATTCTTTCTCAATGTACCCCATGAACCCAAAAAAGAAATAATGATTACTAATTCTTCATCCTAAAATGAGATTTCTAAATATGAGAAGTCTAAGTATAGTGACAATCCTCTCATGAACAGGTATCCAACATAAATAAAAACCCAAATCTAGATATTCAAACTCTAATGAATATTATCTTATCAATCCCATTTGAAAAATTCTCTGATTTGGCCATGGATTTCATGCATAACACACTTAAATATTCTATAAAATGGGATTCTATTAAGATGAATCCAAAAGAGTGTTTTGCAAAGATATGTTTTTTCATATCCCAATCATTTCATAAATCCTCCATTAAAATTAGGTGGTTATCAAAGGTCCACAGTCTCCCTTTAAGCTCTTTCTTCTTCTCCTTTACATAGAAAAAATCCTAGATAATGAGGCCCGCTTAGATTTATCATTTTTCCACTCAATAATCTAAATTCCATATATTTGGTATCATATTTTTTAGTGTATAAATATTTAATAGTTGAATGATTATAATTTTTTTGATGTGGAGACACATTTGGTGCATTACAAAAGAATTCTCATCATTTTTTACTAGTAATGTTGATTTTTTCCATATTTGTCAGTACTAGATCATTCCACAGGTTTATTAGGTTAGACTACATTTCACCATATCTAATGAAGAAGAATATTTGGGAAATGCTAGGAGAGGGTTCATACACATCCACCCAATCATCTTCAAGATGGATTAGCACTGATGTTCCTATGAAACCCTAGGACTTAGTCAAACATAACAATCCCTAGGAGAAACACTCAAGAAATGAAGAGAATTTGTTTTCATATTATAAAATTTTAATCATCAGTAACCACATAATCAAAATAACTATTTATTTTCTTGTTATTTAAATATTTATATGAACGTAATTTCACTACTAAAGATTCATGTTTTGTTATTTCTAGATAATAGCACCGAAGAAGTTTTACTTATATCAACACTAATTAGAAGCACAATTAAAGGATATCATTAATTAGTGCTGAAAAACATTAATTAAAGGATATGTTTATTAGTGATTTTTTCAGAATTGACAAAATTAAGAGATTTATCATCTCCTTTTAGCACTAATAAATGTTGAACTTTTTTATCATACGTATTTATATATTTTAAAATTTGAATTATAAAAAATAAGTCCATATTTATATTAATAATATATTCATAAATATTTATTAATTTATACTCATTTATAACTATTTGTACATTAATCAAGTATTTATAATAATTAACCTCGTATAAAAAAATAATTTAGTAAATTAGTTGAATAGGATGGTGTTTATGTTCATATCTTAAACAGGTTGGGGCAGGTTAGTGAATGAAGACACATCCCATCAAGCATGTGGTCAATACCGGACTAATAGATCTTTCAGGAATCCATGAATCTATGTGTGTGTGTATATATATATATATATTATTAATTGAAAAAATGAAACTTCAAATATTTGAATGAATTTAAATTATAAAATGAAGTTATTAGAATTTTAGTAATTTCACTAATTAGTGATGTATATTTAAAATCAACCTTGAAATTTTTTATAAATTTAATTCCAAAATTATTTTTAATTCTAATTAAAGTAAAATTATAAAAACACATATATTTGATTTTATTGTTTTATAATTATTCATATATCATGAAAAACATATATATAGATATAATATTATTATTTGTACATTTATATTAGTGATATATTTATAAAGAATATATTTATTAATATAGAAAATAAATTGTTTACTTATACGTAATACATTAACTGATTCATTTATTAATAAAACATTTTTATAGTATTAATAAAATTATCATAATATTATTACATTATTTAATAAATTTAATACAATTAGTTTTTTATTCATTTTCCATATTTTTATAGATTAATAATTTTCAATTATTACATTTAACTTATTCATTTGTAATATTTATTAATTTATAATATTTTTGGATTTATTTATTTTTAATATTTATTTATATTTATTTATTTATTAGGTTTAGGTGTTTTCAATTGATTCATAATTAATATAATTAATATTTATTTATATTTATTTATTTTGTTTTACTATTTGTAATATCTTTGATACTTATATAATACATTTATTTCATTGAAATTTAATATTATTATTATTTAAATAGTTTATATAATTCATTTTTAATAACTTTATTATTTATATAATTAATATTATTATGACACCTCACCCTAAGGCACTTGATAGTGCAATGACCAAGGTCACTACAAAACCTCAGTCGAGCCTCTCCATATGCCAGAGGTTTTTCACTAGCAGAGGAGGCTAATCTTATAAAAGTGGGAGAATATTCCTTTGAATCAAAGTGATTCAATAATGAAAAAGTAACTAAAATAATACATAACATAAACATTAGAGTACACATATAGGGATAAACACAATACTATAATGAATTCTATGTTAAAGTCACTTCTAATCCATCAAGATGATCCCAAATACAAAACAAATATTAAAAAAAATTCATGTACACTGACCTTACTGCCATCCTTGGGCCTCACTCACCCTGTCTCCCAATACACATGATCTACACAACCTTGATCTAGTGAACATCCTATATTGAACTTGAAATAATACATATGGTCTACACACACTCTGAGCTTACTGTGTGAGGTGTGAGAAATACATCCTAGGAGGGTCTCACCATGTTCCCATACTATGATCCATCATATAAATGTATGCATGAGGAAAAATATAAACATGTCACACATGTGTGATGTACATTGTGTGCTAACCATGGCACCACGACTCGTTCTACGTCAGATCAATGTGTTATAACTAGTCCACCACAACACCCGACCATACCTACTTTTTGGACAAACCATAGTGCACCATGTCGCATCATCTCATGCAATTGAACTGATGCCCAACCCACCCCCTAAAACTCAATGTATTGTGTCATCCAAATATTGACCTATTACCCACAAGAAATTTGTGTGTTCATGTCTCCACATCATGCCCCACAACATGATTACTCATGGTAGGGTCCATTGGTCTCATCTTCCATTGACTCATGACCTATCCCCTCATAGATGGTCACTTTTATTACCCAATCCTCTTAAGAAAGGTTCATCATCCAAACTGACCATTTCTTACTTGCTCAAGGGATGTCACAAGCTTACCAAACCATACTCAAAGACTCTATGGAGCTTACTAGCACACCAACCCATCCCCACATACTCTAGGATGGTTACAATCACACCGACTCATCCCCACATGCTCTAAAGAGGTAACAAGAACATTAAGCCATCCCCACAACCTCTTGGGAGGCCACATCAAGTGCACTAGGCCATAGCCTATCACAAAAATCTTTAGATAATCCCATGAAATTAGCCACGTAATACATAACCCCTTGATTAAAACATACCACCACAAATTTTATGGGTGTCTATTGGGTCCCCTAGACTCACCATGGTCTCTTCTTATTGATACATACTCATTCGCCTCACCCATCAGTGGCTCCACAACCCATACGCTCATCGAAACCAAACCAACAGGTCTATTCCTCCCCATCATGGTCTCTCATCACTCCTAGTCTTTCTACCCCAGGACTATCCCAAACTGCACACTCTAAGCCCCTTGGCATCTGGATTCCATGTCCTTAACAAGACCATTACCCACACCATGGTATCTTATCACATCTTCTAATGGACATCTATTATCTCATCACTCATAGGAAACCCATCTCTATCCCACCATGTCTAGACCTGAAGGAATCATTTTTCGCATAGTTCAAATCAAGACTAAGGCCACCCTAAAGAGGGTTTCACTCACTAGGAATGAGATGAATAGATTTATTATCCATTATCAACAGGAAAAATCCTCTCTCATATGTCTAATTATCCCTAAAAATTAATCCTAGGCTACCCACATCTCATATTGTACACAAAAACCTACCTAAGGCTTGAAAGATCACAAATTACTTCCACATCTCTTGGGGACACAATTTTTTGTGATATTAAGTCACTTTAGTCCTAAAGAATACTTATCTAGAAAATATGAGGATGAACATCATCTTATATCTTCTTCTTCATGGTATCCCTGGTCCTAAGACATCAACCAAGTCCCACGAAGCATGCTATGAGGTGTCCAGTATTGCATAAACACAAATATTGATTTGTATTAAACGGACTTCCTCGGTAATATTTATTTAAGGTTTAATATATGTAGTTTATTTATTTTTTGAAATTTAATATATAATAAAATATAGATTTTACTATATCTTTTTTTTTTTGAAATATTAATTTAAAATTATTATGTTTGGTTAAGATTTTTCGTATTAAATTTAATTAAATTATTTATTTGAATTGATTCATATACCTAAAATCTATATATTGATTAAATTAAAAAGATATTATCTATTATCATTGGAAAGTATTTAGTCAAATCAGTTCACAATTACTTAGGACTCAATTCATTTAATCATTCAATTTCCATTAATAAAAAAAATTACTTGAAAATAAAAATAATATTTTACAATTCAACACATTTATTTAATATTTTTTAAATTATAATATTTTTTAAATAATTTTTTTTCAAGAAAATTTTATTATTTCAATATTAGTATATATAGAAATATTTATTTAGTCACTTTAAAAAATTATTTATAATTTTAAAATTCTAAAAAATAATTAGTAAATATAAATTGAATTAATTTTATTATTAATATTTTATCAATAATAATTAATTTAAAGGAATATAATTTATAATTGGTTTATAAATCCAATATATAATAAAATCCTAATACATGAAACATTAATAGATTTATGAAATGATTGGATAGATATTTTTAAATAATGGTAATTATTTTTTTACAATGTTATATAACATCATGAAAATTAATTATATAATTAATATTAATTTAAATAGTTAAATCATATTAATAATTAAATTAATTATATAAAATTGATCACATCAAGTAATCAAAACAAAATTCTTCAATTGTAAGTATTTCTATTACCCCTATTCAATGATTGATATGATTTAATTACAATTTTTAACAATCATAATGAATGATTAACATTAATTTTTCATATCATAATTAGAGTTATTAAATAATTACCATATCAATGATTGTAAATAGTTTTATATGTATTTTTGAAAAAACACAAAAAAAAGTAATGATATTTTTTTGAAGTATTTAAACTAATAAATTTAATGGTATTAATGATAATTTATGATAAGAGAAACCGTAAATAATATTTCAACATGTTTCTTTTGGGAAATCCATGATTGAAGTTATTATTGTGGAGAATGCAGTGCTCCATAAATACCTCTCCCTCTTCTTGGTGGGGAAATTGACATATATTAGACTATATAACATGATTTTCTTCATGAATACGTTGAAGTTGATTTCCAGGTTGGAAGAGGGAGTTTCGATGAGGGAAATAGAAGATGGGATGATTATTTTTCAAATTTTTAGCGAATATGATATGATATACATTTTAAATTATTTTTCATGGTCATTTGATAATCATCTTATTGTGATCAAGTACATGGTTAACATTTTTAACATCACTAGGATAGAGTTCATTCATTCCCCTTTCTAGATCTTGGTGAAATTTATCCCATTTATATGTAGGATTGATCAAGTTATGTGTGGGACTGGTAATACCATTGGGGTGTTTATGTAATGGTATGTTTCAATATCTGATTCATTAGGGCCCAACTATGTGAACTAGAGCTGTGGTGGACATCACAAAACCCATTACATGAGGTTAATTCTTTATACTCCTAGACTCCAAGATATGGGTTTCTTTGTAATTGGAAAATATCCCCTCCATTAGTTTCTTCAACAGACTCATTGGTCATGCAGTAACTGATTACCGAAAAAACATATTTTAAGGATGAATTACTCTAAAATTTGTTCTATGGCTCGGATTGAAATCTTTTGGTTGTCCACCCACTTTGTAGGCTAAAAAATTTAGTGGGGGAAAATATCACCAAATTTCTAGATCAATGTTCTCCAAAATCAATGTTTTTATAATCTTTATGTGAACACTATACTTTCCCCATGTACTAGGGAGATTTTCAAACAAATGACAAAAAGACATGGGCCTTTAATTTCCCTTAATCAGGGGATAGATTCTCCCTAATATGGGGGTTGGAGTATCATAGGATAATGATAAACATAATTTCAGGGCATGGAACAATTTTTTAGCTGACCATTTATGCGCCTTACAAAATGCGTATAATGACTTGGTGAACCAAAAAAAAGACCTATATCAAATCACTGAGTTTTTAACCATGGATGTGAGAATCATAAGAAATAAAATTTTCACTATCCTAGGGTGAGGTTCCACAAGAAGTGGGATATATGGATTGCACTTTTCTGGGTGAGGAGGTACTACCAATATTTCTTACTCTGAGGATGGTTATTCTAGTTCTTTAAGAATCTACTCCTAGAGTGATCCTAGTAGAAAAAAGTCAAAACTAACTTTGAATCTGTGTACTAAGAATATAACTAATATTGATCACTTCAATAATAAAATGTGTTTCAATATAAGACATCATGGAGGGCCTGAGGATGATGTTCCTTCAGGTTCTCAAAAATATTCAATGTAGTCCGAGGGTGATGTGCCAAATTACATAATAGAGGTGGAGGTTAGTTTAGGACAACCTCACCTGGAACTATGAAACTCTTCTATTGTATGTTTTTTGAATATAAAAACTAATTATTATATCATATTCTATATCAATGGAGATACAAGTACATCCTTGATATGGTCTTTTTGTTCGATACCATATTAGAAATCAAGGACATACAAGGGATTACATTGAAAACTAGATTTAAAAACAATTTCTTGGTTCAATGGGTAGGCCATATAGATATAATTTTCATCCTTTAGTGAGTGTAATTTGAATCTTAGGTGTTCATATTATCCCAAAACCAAAACACTTTTTCAATTCATCTACCTCAGGAACCCAAATGGAACTTCATGGGTTTTATGGATTGTAGGGTGAAAGTGACATGTGGAAAACCTAGTAGTTAATTAAATCTATCAGAAAAATGATTCATTGACCTATTTAATTTAGTGATTATTTAAATGAGATACTCTACCAGCATAAGAAGCAAAGAGTTTCCAAGAAAATTGTTTCTCCCATGCATCAATTCTTGGACCACCTACTTCACTTACGACTCTCAGTTCTGGGATTCTCAGGGCTTCTGTTTACATGGTTCCATGGATGTGTCCTAGACTCCAGATTACCTAATTGTCACAATATGTTTTTATATTGAAGATACTAGGTTTATATGTTCCATAGGTATGCGGTATCCCACTTCCCTATTGTTTCATCTAGTTATATTCCTATTTTTCTCCAGTCACAGGTGGTGTCCTAGTGCGAAAGGACATCATGGGTTTTAGATTTGAATGCATGTGGATTCACAGTAATTACTAATGGGAAGTGGTAGAAGAAACTTGGTCATCCCCTAAAGCATATTTCTAGGATAAGACTAAATTTATGTCAACTCAACTATAGTGCTGGAGTCAACAACACTATATGAAATTTCATTGAAAAAATTACCATGCATGATAAAGAACTCAAAATATGTTTTTAGGAACCCAATTATGATATTTCCCTACATGAGGCAGTACCTCTATAAATTTAGTTGGATGTGGTCTTAAGATACATATAAATCTATTGGTTTATCTGATCATGGGAGTGTTTTATCAAACATGATGACCAAAATACCAACTCTTTTCCTTATAAGTCCTAAGCCAGAAGAACAAGGAACATCACTTCAAAATTAGTGGTACAGGATGGAAACTTCACATATAATGGAATTGAGATTCAGGATATGATTGGGTCCCTTTATAAATATATGTTTTATTCTGAGAGTGGATCTCCCCCCCCCCCACTCAAGGGACCTCCCAAGCTGTGTTGAGTAGAAACTTACCAAGGTCATGACTCTACATATTTCAAATTACATTTTATCACCAAACACATTTGTGTCACCTTATTCCCCCTTAAATTTTATCAAATACCCACAAAAATTTATTCATTCAATAAATAGATATTATATTACCATGTAATGAAATAATAACCTTCAAAATAAATATTTATTCAGTTTATGTGATCACTAAAACTTGGATAAAATTATTCCTAATTATTGAGAATAATATTTAATCTAATAATTAAATTAAAATATAATTTAACTGGTATTAATGGAAAAAAATAGTTTATAGACCTCTTATGCTTCATTCATATTGACATTAAGTGGTCTTTCATAAATTCCAAGATTAATATTTTTTCCATAGTTAAGGAATCCAATCGAAAAAAGTTAATACGTCAACATCAAAAACCACACACAATCCCTCACTATGTAATATAATCCCTATATCATACTATCTTATCTAATAGGTTTCATGATTCACTTACCTATATAATTGATGCATATTAAATTTTCCTTTTTAATGAAACATTTCATTACGCTATGGCCATGGAATTTAATGCATTAGTTCTATTTTAATCAAAGGGATGAGATATCAACATCAATAAATAATGAAGGGAAAAATTCATCTTCTACCTATTCATTAATAACATATCATTTGTAGTGAACCCAGTGTACCCTACATCCCAAAAACATATGACATCAGATTTTTGATTAGTACATCAATGTAAGTGAGTCATGACATGAATTAATAACAATATTAATGTCTAAGGATCATCACACATGCTTGTAGATAAGGAATTCTAATGAAACACACACAAGTGGGATTTTTATAGGTGGGTTTATTCACATAATCTTCCATATTTGAGATTACCAAGTGTGAAATTCATGAAGTAAAGTCTCATATGCTTATGACTACTCACATATTATAGTCATTAATTTAATTTCTCTTCATTGGATGTTATCCTTACATAGATATATTTTTAAGAATATCATCATAAAATTTCTAGAATCTTATCACAGTGAGGAACCGCCATGTCCCTTACAATGAAATAGATAATCTAGGGAATTATTAAATTAAATTCATGTATTCCAATGAACAATATGTAATAAATTTGTTTACTAATATTCAATTCATTGAATTTAAATTTAATCAAAATTATGTACATTTGGGTCTAGAACACCAACTACAACATAAAAAATATGTGCATGTAAAACAAACATGAGTGTAATAGTACCACCATGTTGGAAAAATATATTAATGCATGATGAAATGGTATAAATTTTCATGTTTGGAAGAGTCCATTCAACAAACCTATTAAACCCAATAAAATCAATTTTCCTTATTTACATTGGCTTGATAAAAAAATACTTGTAATGATATATATATATATGTGTGTGTGTGTGTGTGTGTGTGTGGAAAAATGTTTTTCCTTAATTAAAGGAAGTCATTTGGGAATAAGCTTCAGGAAAATTATAATATAGTTTCTCAATTTTAATGAAAAATAATATAACAAAACAATGATTGAATTTTCATTATTCATTATAGAGTACATTAATATTAGATATTTTATATATTAAATGCATATTCAGGATCACTGAATGGGTTTATATATCCTTATACACACTTTTTATATAGTGATATCTTTAGTATGATGAGGGGAAAGTAAATCCACACCCACTAGCTATGTATGAACACATGATAAAATAGTAAACACAGATAAAATATTTCTTTGGACATCATGAGAATGAATCATTTCATGAGAATTATATTTCATAGTATTTTATATAAAATTATTTATATTATTCACTTTTATTGAAAATTAATAATTTATGAAATAACAAATAATTACTAAAAATAAATAGTCTTCATAAAAACCCATGTACCCCTAACATAAATCTTTGATGAATTATACTTCACATGAGAAAATGGTATTTATTTTAAATCTATAGTAAACATTTTATGTGATTTGAAACAACAACATAATAAAGCTCATTTTTAGATACAAATTGATGGATTGAAATCTACATCCACATCTATCCAATTTCATAAGATATAGAAGGAGGATGATGTAAATAAATAAGGAAAATAGTCTCAGAAAACACACAAAATGTTTGAGAATGATGTGTAAGTTTGATATAACATTAATTTTTTCTGATTTATAATGATATTACATTAAAATATATACTTATGTTCATATTGTTTTCATATAGTTTATACAAAATAATCTTCATTAGATGTACTACATAAAAAACTACTTATAGTATCATTAAAGTGGTTGAAACAATATGGACATGTTAAAGGTTATGGTTTTGAGGTTCTACCTCGAGAATATTTTGAGAATGAAAAGTCACATGGGGATATAAATAATAAAATTAAAGACATAAATTCACAAATCGATTCTCTAAATTAAATTATTAATACATAAGGTTTTATGTACAAATATGTTAAAAGTGATCAATGTGAACAAACAATAGAGAAACAACCACTATATAATGACGCAACACCCACTAGATTTGGGGTTATGCATTCCCCTCAATTGTATTCCAAACCCAAGGTAATCGATTTTGTTGTAATTTTTTTTCTAAATGATAATAAAACAACTACTGGTAACATTCTTATGCTAAAAATTTTCATGGTGAAGGTAATTGTGATTTATATCTAGTATCACCCACCCATATCTTTATTGTGTGGAGTACACTATACAATATCAACAGTGATATGGTATACAATAAAAAACTCCCAAAAGATCACATGAGTTTGAGGATTCAAGTAGAACTAGAGTTGATCATTAAGATGCATGTACCCCTTGAAGATGTAGATGGTACCATAGTTAAACTATCTATTGGTAAAGGGTTTTGTTAGAGTCTAATAACATTTATCACAATCATTATAAGTTATCAAAACCCTAGTATTATAATATCTTTTCAATAAATATAAATCCTATGAAAAATGAAATGAATAATGCTATAAATGTTTGTACCATACACAAATTATCCACTGAACCTTTTTATATTTGTTTGATGAGTTAGATCAAGATCACCAAAGTGGAAAACAAAATTATCCCACCTCTATATTTTATCAACGTGCCAATATAAATATTATGAGATTCGTATGGTATTAATATTTTCTCCATGTTATTCCAGTACCTCTATATGAAAATGATAATGATAAAAGAGAGTATTATGTTAGGGAGTATTGACCTAGAATGATAAAGAACCCATGAACCATTTCCATCGAATAAAAATACTATATATATATATCATGTTGAATACACTCTTTGACTAATTGTAAATTTACTTGTGTGTTTATAACACATGTGTAAATTCTAGGGAAAATACATTCATTTCCTGAATGTAAACTACACTCTAAACTTACATATAATGTAATTCCTAAATAAATAAATCCTTAAATGAGTTCAAATTTTCAAATATTAACACATTGTATATTAATATTTTCATTTGATCAATGATGGTAGCCTACCTAAAATATTATATCTGGCATGTATCTAGATATCCCATTCACATGATATATACATACATCATATACATGCTATATATTTAAGAAATATATCTTTCAATCTCTGGCATGTACTAAATCCAAATAAACATTTTTCCATCTCACCTTACATTTTATCATGTACAATAACTTTTGAAACCATATCCAAAAATCCTTTTGCATATCTTCCAAAAATAATTTTTTGAATTTATAATTAACATATCCATGTATGGAATCATATGAAATACCTTGTGAAGAGCCATCCAAAACAATTTTATATTAAATATAGAACACAATTAGCGTAGATCTCTGATTCAAACACAATCCCTACTCATTAAAGCACAATCCCTAAACCAATGGGAATTTATATCATTGACAATAAATAAAAATATGATGATCAATATATGTTATCAAAGAGAATCCTCTTGAAAAACAAAAATATTACTCCAGATATAAAGGGATATGTCATGATCTCCATCAAACACATATATATCTATACGAGTTTCGATCAGTATACATCACATGAAAATGTGAATTCTCATATTTTTCATTTTCCAGGACATACAATGACCATGGAACAAAAAACATGTCAACCCCACATAGCTAACTCATCTATTTTCGATTTTTATAGTATATACTAATTTTATTGATGAATAAAACACATGTAATTTATCCTTATGGATAATCACATAAAATTTAAATTATCTATGTAGGTATAAACTATCTAAGTGTGGAAACACACACACTAATATCCTATCTCAATCAAGGGTTCAAATGTCATACTCATCATATGAGAGGAAAAAGCCCATATTTATTAATCTCAAACTAATAACATAATCAGTAGCATATCTAAACACCATCTTATTAGATAAGTAAATATGTAGTTTTGTGTAAGTTGGGTATCAAAGTATGAAGGTTCTCATGCTAGTTATCTCACAAAACTCAAGTATTGGGGACTCAAATATGATCCATACACCCATAGTATACCAAATTCATCTTAATTATATTCCATTTTTTATACTTAGTGGGTCATCCAACGCACCCAAATAATATTATTCTTTTTCGTGTGTCTCAAGAGCATATGTTGTATCTCTATACAATAATCCTACTTATTCTGGAACATAAATTTATTCATAACCTATAATAAATCATGTCAAACTTCAGTTGGGGATAAAAAATTTATAATTTGTGAGGTCAAATATCATTTCACTTCATGAAATGAAAATTAATATATAAATTTATGTAGATAATGTTAATGAATGATAAAATTGAGGTTTCCTAAAATATGATTTATTTTAATATTATTATCCTCTTTAGGAATATTTAACATACCTAATTTATGCTCTGGTTTAACATATTATATATATAAAACTTCAATATTAACCGTATGTTTTCTACACATTCTGGGTTTTTTAACTCTCTAAATCTTATGTAATTCATTTCAAATTGTTATGTGACCATATAATAGAAAATTCCCACCAATATCTTTATTGGGAAACATATATAAAGTAATCAAGTCGGGATAATAATGATATTTGGGAATCATGTTCTTAAAATTTAACTTCTTAACCATATTTAAACTTCATAACTTCACAACATCCAATGTTATGAAATCAACTTATCTTATCTACTTAAAACTCTTTTTAAGTTCATTATCATCATCTTTGGATCCCTCATACATAAGTTTTATTCCATAAAATAAAGCATTTTCTTACATATTTTTTTACTAATACATCATAAATCTCTTAGAGTATTAAATAATTTAACTTTTTATTGTTTTAATAATTTATTTATTATCTCTGAATTTCTATTAGTCAAAAAATACTCCCACTAGAAAATTAGAAATTATATTCTCTTCAATATCTAATTCTAAGATTAAAAACCCATTAATTTTAAGAAATAAAATTTATTTCCTTTTAGTATAAATACTAAAAAAATAAACTATTTTTTAATATCATATATTCAATTCTATGTCATTAAAACACTATCATTCGAAAATATTTCGTTATTATAATATACCACCAGATTTTGGTTGGAACACATTCCATTATAATTTTTCAAATACCTGTATAAACATTTTATCATACCAAAAACACTTTTATCCGTAAATTCTTCTCAAAATATGTTTTTTAAATTAATGAATCAATAACCATGGATATGCATTTAATTATCTCATATTCATTCAGAAAAAATCATTGTTATCAAACATATTCTCTTATCATATATGATCAATGATATAGAGATTCACATATTTTACTTATAAACATTTCATCTTAATAAAATACACTACATTAAAATACTTTATGTATTAAATACTCACTCCATCTCATAAATATAATCTAAAAGATCGATCAATTCCTAATTAGATTTTTAACTCTTGTAAATTTACAATAAATTATATAATATAAATTTGGAATCACATACATTTCAATATTAATGAATTAATTTCTATAAAATCCATATTTTAGATGTAAATTCCATAGATATTAAAAAACTCCATCAAGTATATCTTGGATAATCCAATCATATTGAATATTTACTCTTCTTTATTAACAAGACTATCTTTCATTGGATTTAATTGGATTCTTGAAGAACCATTGGAGTCCTTTTAAACTAAATTGTTATCTTTTACTTTGAAATTTTAGGTACTTGTACTATCTTTATTGTACATTAGAACCTATACATCATATTACCAGTTCATATATATTCCCATCCATGATAATTCTAGGTAAATGTTCTTTGGATTCAATCATATTATCAAAACATTTCCATAGATGAAAATAGTATAAATTAACATGATAGAACAATTCATAGGTGAAAACATGAATCTCTTCAAGTCATTGAACATATTCAATCATATTGAATATCATTTGATATATAAAATAATATTGAGTGGAGACTAATATTACTTTGGTTTTTTAGCATATGATCCCTTTGAAATATTAAATGAATCACTATATACCTCTATAAGCATCTAGATTCACTTTTTGACCAAGATCAACCCTTGGTTATTATAGAAGAAACTATTCTAACACATAGAATCTATTTAATATTTCTTTTTATATTACTAATATTTCTGAAGATATTTTCTTAAGTCACCAAACTTATGAGTATCTTGCATTAATTTTACACTTATCATGGATTGATCAAAATGTTTAGTTTGATGATGTTGATATTATTCATCTACAATATAATATATTAACAGATTAGTATCATGCTTCAAAAACATTAAATAAAGACTAATATTTAATAGAATACCACTAAAAGGATGACCCCTTTTAAACATTCACCATATCCATTAGTGGAACGATATCCATATTTCACAACAATTTATACTGATTTGTTTATGTAAATAAGAAATGATAATGTTAGTAAGTCATAAAGCTAATATAAATAGTTTTGACTCTTTGATAGTTGAGAAAACAATACTTTTCCCAATCCATCATATAGATATACTCAACTATATTCCCACGGTATCATAAACATTAAGGATTCTCATCTAGTGTAACCCAAATAAATTCCAAGAATAATCCCACGAAAGAAAATAAAGGGATACTCATTCTTAGATTGATAACACCTTCAATTAAATACAAAGTCACTTATAACTTGTTTTACATATATAATATAATCCATAGGTACTCTTATTTATTTTACAATACCTAGATGGATGATCAAGGTTTTAATAAGTTCTTATTTAGAAGGATTCTCAAACATAGTATTTAAAGGGTATTTTAATATCACTATATTATCTCATGTTATTCACCTTAATTTTTGTATTCTTCAAGTAATTTAGTTCGGAATTATATTCCCTCTACCAAATCCATTTGTTCAAACTGTATTTATGTGTAATCCTTTACATAACCCATAAGATTGTGATACTCACTAATAAAATAGAATCCAATCATATTCATGCATATTCAGATGCATCATATGCCTTAGTTAAATTAAAAATTCATGTAAAGTAATATAATTATATGACAATGAAAATATCCACACCAGTAATCCTAGAGTTACAGATAACAAAACCATTAACTTTCCAATATAAGGCATATCCCTCCATGTAAGTTGGTATCCCAACCCAAAATCCCTCTACTCGGGGAAAAATTTCTCAAGGTAGAATCAAATTCATCATAACTCTATCACTTAATATGAACTAACTATATTTAATAACTATATTCAAGCTAATAGAATCAATTAAAAACAAAGATGAAGGTATATGAAAATCTAAATTCATTTTAGATTCTATACTAGAATGTAATGTAAAGCTCTATCCTAGAAGAAGTTTGAAATTTTAAAAAATTGTATACACAATATTCCCATTTCATAAAGTTTTTACAAAAAAATGATTATAATTGGGAATAAAAATTAAATAAATGAATAGTTTAAATATCCAAACATGATATAAGAATTTATGATCAATAAATAAATAAAAGTGAACTATAAATATTTTATAATTTCAACTTTAACAATAAGGACAATCCACAATTTCGAAAATAAAAATTTTATATTCATTTTAATATGAATTATATAATATTTATCGTTATATTAAATATCCATTTTAAATATATGATATTATATGAATTATTACTATTTATAATCCAAATTGTAATATTTATAAATTTTACATAATCCAAATATCATATACTTAATCTTTATTTAAACCATTATTATATCAATCTTCAAATCATTATTGATGGGCATTAAGTAATATCCAAAATATGGACCCTTTTTATTTTGAAAAATTAAAAATAATTAATTATGAAAAATTCATAATTTAAATATAAGCTGTTTATATTTTAGCATTTTTTCATAATTTATAAATTTTATAAATTATTACTTAATATTTATAAATAAAGACATGAATTTTTTATCTTAATTCATTCCATATAATCTGATTAAATGGTATTTAAAATATTGACATTTAATATTTTAGAAAAATAAATTTTTCATAAACATTTATTTAATTAATTATAAATCATTTTTAATTAATTATTAAATTTATAAACCCTTAATAAATTAAATATTACCAAAATATATTTTATAATGATTTATAAAAAATTTATAAACCTATAAAATCATTTAATAATTATATGTAATTTTTAAAAACTTTTCTCTTTACCCTTACACATAGTGTTTTCCCTACTTAAAGGTAAACTATTTTAACATTACATAGGACTTCTGAAAATATGACATAATTGTAAAAAATTGGTTACCATTATACATTATGGAGAAATCCCATCTACCATTATACAGAAACCATTTACCCTTACATAGAAAATAAAATCATTTTCTAGGTAAAGTTATCTTGCAACAAACTTTACCACCAAAAATACGATTTTTTTTATTAATCCCAAGCAACCCCATACATAACACCAAAAATAGAAAAACAAAAACAAAAACAAAAACAAACGCGGACCCCCCTACAGAGGGAGAAAATAATGTAGTCCTAGTGCATCTCCCCTAATCTGATTGACCCCCTCAAGTCTAATTGTCAATGTGTTATCCACCCAAACTGAAATATCCCCCGGAGATGCAATAGAAGAAAATTAGTCCGTAACCTTGTTCCCTTCCCTCCAGGTATGGGTAACCCTTATGCGACCATTTAGATTTTATTAAAACCCCAGATATCTTTATTCAACTCATTTGTGTAATGGTTCGTCCTTGGATACCTTTATGTGTAAAAGTAATCATGCTGCCTACCCTTACGTATCACCTTTACACATAAGCATATATTTAGTTAACCCAAACATCAACTAATATATATAAGGATAAGGAAGGATGACCCATAAAAATCAATTTTCATAAGGATAAATCCTTATTAAACCTTATACATCTCATTTTCATAAGGGTAATGATCTATTAATTTTTACACAACCCAAATGTGTAAAAATAAATCCTTGTAAAAACCAAAACTCCAGAATATGAAACAAATGTATATCTTCAAATATCATCATTGTTTCCATGCATGAATTCATATATCTAAATAATGGGTTCCCTCATATAATAATTAAGGGATTTGTTAATATTTAATATCATTTATTAGAAGCATCAAAAGTTATTAAATCCCTAGTCTAAGGATCTTTATGCAAGAAATTTGAAACCTATATAATAACTAATAATGAAGAAATATTGTAAATGTGTGTTCCACTGAAGATCCACTAACTATATTTTATCATTATTTGATGAGTATCAAATGAGGTATGCTTATATAGATGAAAAAAATAGGGCAAAATGGAAAGTTGAACCAAAACAATCTAGTGGATCAATTGTGAAAGCAATATGACGTTTTGAGAGTACCTTAACCCCACATATTCCACTACCACATTTTTTTACATTATAAGTTTTTATGGGTGCAACATTAAAAGATAAAAATATTTCCTACATTGAATTTAAATAAATAAAATTAGTATAGGACATTACATACATAATTGGTCCTGTGAGTACAAATGAAATTCTCTAGCATGAATTCTTTGGAATCTCAATAGTGAATTTATACATGAGTAACATTTTGATAAGTTTTTTTTCTAATAGTTGATCAATTATGTTAATTATCATTAATAACTAATCATATTTTCGATATGTTTATATATCACTACATTAAAAATATAAAATCCTGTAAAGAAAATTTTTGACTCATTAATCCTATTATAGTTTCCATGGAAAAAATTCAATGTATAAAGAAGAATTTGATAAAAAACCATTTGAACTAGCAAAAACATTTGAAATTAAAATAAAAAATGACTTAAACTTCTTGATTCCTATAATGTTGGGGTAAAACACTATAATCAAATCAGATAAAATATTTTTTTTATTACTTATTTCTTTTTTTTAGGGATCATTGGATTCTCATTACAATCTATTTGAATAATATAAAGGTTTATTTATTATATTCAGTGGATGTAAATCCAAAAAATAGACCGTACATGATCTCTATTATGATTTTGTATTGAAATATAGTCAATATTTAATAGATAAAATTTAAATTATACATTTATATTATGTTTTAATGAGAATTTTTTTATGATAGGGTGTTCTATAAATAATGAAAAAATCATGGCATAGGGATGGTGATTGAGGAAAATAATCTTAGGGATTTTTACACATTGATAAAAATTATGGTATATATGATAATATTTCACCATTAAAACACATATCAAAAAATTATTTATTTTCATCTTGTTTATGTAGTGTTCAAAATAAAATAATGACAGTGATTGTGGATATTATGTTTGTAAATTTATGAAAGATAACAGATTCAATCAGTAAACAATCATCTTCAGTGTGTTATTTTAAATGGTGATTATACATTAATTACAATATTTAGTAATCATTTGTTTGTCTGTATTTTTCAATTACTACCAGGATTTTCAATAGTCGTCACATTTAAAAGAAGAAGTAGATTTATTTTGAAATGAGAGGGAAGAGTACATGATATAATACTCTTTGATTAAATCATGAAGAGGTTATTTCCTCTTAAATTTTCAATTATGTTTTAATTTCAATATATATCATGATGATTTTATCATCATGATGAAAACTATTTTTTCACCATAAGATTGTCATTAATGCTACAAATATTTTAAATGGGGTGATAACCAAGAAAATGAGTTCGTATTATCATTTAATCTTATGAGAATTATCCTTTGGGGAATTTATATTTATAAGAAATGATTGGGAATGAATATGATGCTCATATTTCTCCATGTGGTCCAAATTAACATAACACATTTTTTTAACTAAAATGACATATCACCAGTCTAGTGGTCAAAACCAAGAAAATGGTCTTATATTGGCACAAAAACCTAGGAAAATTACCGTACAATCATTTGTGATTTATAAGAACCAATTGAGTATCAATATAATTCTTTGATTATATGATATGATCCAATTTACAATTTCACATTCACATTTTAAGGTTATAGATACATTGGAAGTGAGTTTTGGGTGAATAATCATTATGGATTTGGTCATATTCAATGGATTATTATCCAATTGTGAAAGATATAAATTTCATGAGAAATAAAATTTTATCATCGAATATTGACATATAAATATCAAAAACTGAAGAGAATATTTTTCATGTTCAAGTTATAATTAATTTAAAGTAGATCTAAAGAAATATTATCCTATCTTTGGATCTTTTTATGATGATATTTTTGATCATCTAAAACCCCTATCTAGATTAACAATGTCTTGTAAGGAGGAACCAAAGTAAATATCTATATCTATGATCCCCACATGGTCATTTGATAACTAAAAAACAATGATATACTATGGGGTGCCATCATAGTGGATTGATCACCTTGTGTTGTTCATCTTTATCACTTCAATATCCTTCAATACTAAAGGAGTTCATCTCATTCGTAAGAATATGAGAGAACTATGAATCTTGAGATAAGTTTTTCATGAACAAAATTCCCAATTTGTGATTAAACCTACACAATATACGTAACCATTTATAAATAGATTTTTCGTTTTGGATTAAAATATTATTTAATTGAAAAAATATTAAATTATATAATAAACCTTATATAACCTAATCCCATAAATTAATAATAAAAATATTATTTTAATGTAGTGAACAAACTGGTATAAGGGTAGATATCATTTTAGATTCTTTTAAATTAATATCTATCAACCAAAACAATATTTTTCAACTCATCCTCCATGGAATTTATTGAATACAATAATGAAATATTTATTTTTATATTAATTCATAAAAAATATTCTATTAGGAATCTAGAAAATATAAATATTTATTAAAATTTTAAAATATAATATAAATAAATAAATTATATATCTTCATAAGTTAACAATTTCTGTGTGAATAAATATTATTTTAATTTATACAGTCATTTAATCCAAAATAAAATTATTCCCCATCCTTGCTAAAAACATGTATTCTTATAATTAAATTTGAATAGAATATATCCATGATCAATATATACACTTAGTGTGTGACTCTCTAAGATTCTTTCTCATTGTAATTTGGCAAGATTTCCTAAAATCCAAGATTACTATCTAAAAATGGGTCATGAAACCCAAGATAAAGAAGTTAATTTTTCAATATTGAAAACCACATACAAGCAAAAATTTTGTAATAAAATCTCTTCTCAAAATATCTTATCAACTAGGTTCCACATCTATTCCAACAACCTATGTGATTGATATGTCTTTTTTTGACTATATGAAATAAACTAATCCTTGCACCATGGCCATGGTATTTAATTCCACTGTTCTATTTCAGTCATAGGTTTTATATATCAACTTTCATAAATATGGACTACAAAAACCCTTGCATGTATTATCTTAAATAAAATTTCATTCATGATGAACCTATTGTACCCTACTTCCTATGAGAATATGGAATCATGGTTTTGGTAAATAAATTTAAGTGAAAAAGTCATGAAATGAATTAATAATAATCTTAATGTCTAAGGACCATTAAACACACTCTCATATTAGAATATAATATGACACAAAATCATAAGTAATTCCTACTGGTGAGTCTATTTTTATAATATCCTATCATGGATATTACCATGTAAAGACTTCATGAGATGAATTCAAATCCTCTTACGAGTACTCAATCCTAAAATCCAACACACTATGTTCCCCATCATAAAATATTATCTTATCATAGAACTATTTATTAGTATATTATCATGAAATTTGAACATTCTCATCATAACGAGGAACACGTACAACATTATAAACATGAATGATAATCTAGGAAATTATTACATTAATGACATATAGAATAATGAAAAATATTTAATAAGATGTTTTATTAATATTAAAATAATCTAATATACATGTCATCCAAATTATAAACAATGGATATAGGTTACAGACTCTGATATTAATCTTATAAAAATTATATATCAAACATCAATTGGTAAAAACCAAGCATGCGAGTTTATGATGGTGTAGAAACATGGTAGAATGATACTCGAATAATTTTTGATTTGTATGAATCAATCAAGCAACAATGTGATGTGTGGACTACACCATATGAAGAAATATTTGATTTTAAATTTCTAACAATTATTAATAAATGACTAATCACTAGTATAGGGCATCAAAAAATAGAAAACGAGTTCAGATTGGATCAAAAAAATTAGGACAATTACTTCAAATTAATTTTTGATCTGTAAGAATAAGACACACATTAATAAAATTCACCAAATTAATGATATAATTAAAAATTTCATCTGATATTCATATTTTTGATAAAGTTTATGGTCACCTAAAAGGGTTAAAAACAATGAAAACAAGTTCATTTTACAATAAAAATGTAGAATAGTGATCCTAAAATCATTTATTATCTATAAAAATTAACCACACATCAATCTGATACCCATATTTCATGATAAATTCCAAAGTAACTTTTCACATGTCTATTTTTATTAAAATGATATATCTTCCATAAAGGGGTCAAAACCAAGTAGAATAATTCATATTTATGTGACAACATGAGCCAACGATCCTCAAATCATTTTTGATCTGTAAGAATCAATTGTGCATCAATCTGATTCTCATATTGTCTACTATGATGAAAAATATGATTTTATATTGTTAACACTTATTAATTAAGGAAAAATCACATATATAGGAGTCATAAATGTACACACATTCATGGATTGGCATGAAAACTTAGGAAAATAATTTGATTCAGTTTTGAACTATTCGAATCAATAAAATTTCAATTTGATACCTAAGTTGACTAACATGATAAAATGTAGCATTTCACCTTCATGTTGTTATTAAAGTAAAAAATCACCTAAAAGGGGTCAAATTGATAAAATGAGTTCATATTTTCATGGGAACGTAGTTGAATTATCCTTGAGACATGTTTTATTTATAGGAATATAGAACATGTAAATCTAATGCATGGATTTCATGGAATGATCTGAAGTACGATTTTATCATTTAATTTTATTAAATTTACATATCACTCATAAAGTGGTACGAACCAATAAAATTGTCGTATATTGAGATGAAAAGTTTTTAATATGATCCTCGGGTAATTTGTGATCTATATAAATCAATTGTGTGTCAATCTGAATCTCATATTTCTTATTATGCTCCAATCTACAATATCACCTTTTCAATTTTATTAAAATTACAAATCACCTATAAAATGGTCAAAACCGAGAAGATGAGTTCATATTGGTATATATACATAGATAATTATCCTTATCCTTTTTGGGATCTATAGTAATAAATAAAGAATCAATTTGAGGCTTGGTTTCATTATTAGGATCCAAAGTATAATTTCACCTTTGTATTTCTATTTAAATGACCCATCACCCGTCCAAAGGTAAAAACCAAATAGAAAAACTCATATTTCTTTATAAATATTGGAATATGATCTTAGAATCATTTTTGGATCTTTAGGAATAAAATATGCATCAATATGATGTATGGATTTCTCGGTATGATGAAAAATATTTTTTCAAATTCTTAACACTTATTAATAAATGACAAAACTCTAGTGTAAGGGTCAAAAATGAGAATAAATTGTTCAAAATAGCACAAAAAAAATGAGATGATAAAGTGATATATTTTTTAAAATTTTATTTTAAATTCAATTTTTTAATCCACTCAATTAATTTTAAAACCTAGGTCAAATTCAAATTTTTTGTGTCATCATGTGTTTTCCTAGAGAGAATATGAATTATGTATAATTTGGAGTTTTTAATAAAATTTTCAACATATTGGGGATCATTTCGATATTAATTCTATAAAATACATGTTTTTAATAGGGACATATGAGTTTCTAATGAGTAAATTGATGTTGGTTTAAAACAATTAATGTTCAATTATTAATTTGGAACATAAATGTGTTTTAAAATGATGATGCTTAATTTTTTGTCTTTTGACAAACTAGGTAAAATTGTGGATTTTATTTAAATTTCATTTTGAATATTAATTATCATACCTCAAATAAATTTATTTAAATGGACATATTAAAAATTAATTGATTTGTGGTTAATTATCTCTAATCGTTTATTTGATTTTTTTTATTTTTTGAATCATGATGATATCTTAGTAGATCTACTAACAACTCCTGGAGAGACCATGGGTGAAAATTTTTCAATGGTACCATGTTTTCATCACATCACGCTCATGCTATTTTAAACCTCCATACAAGAAGTTATAAGAACTCCCCGCTGTAATTGACCACGCCTCCTTCATCAAAAGACTATACAAATAATTTTTAACCTACCATGGAAATACCCTTTCTCCAACCTCACCTGAGAAAACCTATGGTGGATGAAGATCATACATGTTTTGAATGAGGAACAAACCATGATGGGTCAATGATGCACTAGCTCGATGCCGCCCGAACTCAACTACTGAAATATGGAACATCCCAAGATATTTTGAATGAAAACCGAGTAGGATAATTTCCTGAAACTAATGATTAATAAAAAATTTTGATTGAAGAGGAGTCACAATGATTGATAATTAAGATCACCGACTAAGAAATTGATAATCTCTAGCTAATGGGTTCTATGAATTGAGGAAGTCTGAGGTAGAAGGAAGGTCAGACATGCTTTCGATGATTATCAAGTTGGTTTGACACAGTTGGGAGGAGATCAGATAAGAATGAATATTGATAATGAAGCATGAAAACTCCAACCTGAATTACAATCATAGCATAGAAATACAAGTGTGGTAAACCAACCTTGATATGCCAGATTCACCTCTCTGAGTTTTTGGCTCATGAAGAGACTCCACACTTTGATGATCAAAACCAAACACAAGGCTTCATTGCATCACCTAAAAAAAATATTTGCGCTACCCAATTTTCACTGCTTTCTACTTCCCCATATTCAAAAATCACTTCCTCTCATATATATTCAGGAGAAATATTTCTCCCATATCTCACCTTTTGTCTACTACCCACATTGTTTCCCTTATAGGTGTGTGGAGGACTCTAGAATCACTCATGAATTGGGATCAAAATTCAATCAAGTAAGGATAAAATTTATTACTTTTTTAAACCTATAAGATTGAAAATCCATGGGCCTCATTTTAAATTTAATCAATTATAATTAAATTTGTAAAAACTAATGTTGAACCTCAAAAATATCCACCATCCTCCCATAAATAAAGGAAATGTCATCTAAAAAACACAATTGGATAGAAAAATAGTCGGTATCACACATACTATCACCCTCTATAGAAAGTATGACATCACCCTTTTCCACCACTCATAGAAACATGATATCTCCCCTTATAAAAGAAGTATAAAATAAAAATTCATCATGATATATATGTATAAACTTCATTTCTGTAAAATATTGGATCCAATACTTGGTTCTCCCATAATATTGATTAGAACATAATTAAGAGTACATGTAGAAACTAATTTCTCCATCTACTCAACATTCCCCGAGAAGTCGATAACTGCCAGTGGATCCCCTTGATCCTTTATTTTAATTACTTATTCAATATTGACATTATTTAATGAAAAATAATTAGCTGTAAGTCCTGAAACACCTGATGTTACATGGTTCATCTTTCAAACTTTTTCTGCCTTACTCAGTGGTCTTAAACTCATGTATGACCATCATATATTCCAGAAATCTAAAGAAGTCCACATCGCAACATAATTTTTCACTTCACCAAACATTGTTACATCCATTATGTAATTTTTCTCATTTAAGTTTCCTTGAACATATACAATATATTCCCTAGAAAAATTTCATCTTACTTTTCTAAACAAACTCTAGAATCCATCATTATCTAGGGTACACAAATGAAAAAAATCATGGTGTAAACCTAGAACATGTCGCCTATCCTTCAGTATAAGTGTACAACATGAATTTGTACTAACAAAAATATCATCAAACATAATCACACAATAATAATATCCATTTACCATCTTCAGCATACCAGATTTTCCTTCTTGATATAAAAAAATAATTCCCTCCTTGATGTAACATGGTATAAAGCTACTAAACCAACCACTAATTCATTGCACAGATATAAAATATGATAATTAATGCTATCCAAAATTAAATCACCATCATCTTGTATAAGACATAATGTAGTATCCTCAGGATTTGAGTTAATTGTATACTCTTGTTCTTTTTTTTCAAAGAATTACAGTTTCTTTACACATGACCTTATTTATCATGAAAGAAGAACTTTACCTTTCTTATTATATTAAACTAAGATCTCTAATTATAGAATCCTTCAGTCACAACTATAATACCAATATTACATGAAGAATCACTATAATTTGTCTTTTACTGAGTCTCTTTGATCAAAAATGATGAAATCACATCATCAAACGTGAGATTTCCGTTCCCAAAATACAATGTTCTGATGAGATTACCATTTGAATCTGGTAATGAACCCCCAAGAATAAAATTTTTCTTCTTCCATTTCAATAGGTATCATGTTACCATTATCATTGATTTTTTCCACCAAAAAATAAGGATCTATGGGATGTTTTTGGTTCTATATCAATTGTACCAAAATATATATTCTATAACATTCACAAATGATACAGTCATTTTTTATTTATAAATTATTTGTAAGAGATTTTGATTTATAACCACATTCAATATTCACAGAAATATCCTCTAGAGAAATTATATTTATCACCTCCAATAGTTTTTTGTCACCCAAATCCAATTAGATTGTGCTTGTCACTAAATCTTTCATATCCTATCAGTCACCGAAGCTTATAGTGTTTAGTTTCTCTGATTTTTTCAGCACATTCACTGTACTTTAATGAAGAAAAATATTTTTTACTCATTTTAACAATAAATTAAAATCATTTTACTTGTTAAAAAATTAAATTTCGGCATAAATCTCATGGCATGAATCCCTCATATCCAATCAACCAAAAACATAGATAAATCCATATGAAAGTAGTTATTGGGGAAGAAAAAGATCTGTTTTAGGATAATTATTCAGTTGTGAAAACATATTTTGATAATTGACAATGAAAACAAAGCACAAAACCAAATTTTAGGAAATAATTTGAAATTTACATTTTAACAAGGATACCCTCTATAATTAAGTGGATTTTAAACCCATGTGGAAACTCTGAAATATCCAATATGAATTAGAGAGTATAAAATACATGTAAAACACATACATAAATTATAATCATAGTATTAAAAAACCAATGTAAAAAACCACCCCCAATACACCTCTTTAACCTACCTAATAATAATTTTGTGATATTACATTACCCATGGATAACAAAAACCAAGCACATGAGATCATTTTTTCTCCTCAAATAAGTCCTTACCTAACCTATTTTTCCTTGATCGTTGCTGACTCATACTCAAAAACCATTTCCATCCATATATATTCACATGACAGCTTTATCCTATATCCCACCTTTTAACTACTACACACATTAGTTATTCTATAGGTGTGTGAAGGACTCAAAAATATTTCATGTGTTGGGTTCAAAATTCAAACAAATAAGGATAAAACGTATCACCGTTTTTAGACTTATAAGCTTCCAAATCCATTGGCCTCATTACAAATTTGAAAAATTATCATTAAATTTGAAACACCCCGGGATGAACCTCAAAAAATCCTTTCTCTCAAATCCATAACCATACCTGGTATCAAATAGTCCTACAATAATTAAATCCCAAAAATAAAATAGGGCCTAAAACTGAGGACCAAAGGGACTAATCATAGATCACATTCTTCTTAAAATCATTTCCACCTAGAAAATGAGATATTAATTACCTATGTGATGGTGTCCCAAATTATTTTATTTATAGGTAAAGGAAAAATTGGTGATTATTATAAATGTAAAGGTATTTATATATTTTCATCAAGGGCATGCCAAAATTTATTAAGTTTTGTAAATTTAACATGTGACATTCATTTTTTATATAAAAGTAATATGAGATGTACACTGGCTATGTAAAGGTTGATTTAGATGGGGATTACCAATTTCATGTTAATAAGGAAACTGGGTTCTTGCGTAAATTTACTTGAGGATTAATATTTTTAAGTAAATGTCATCTATGATTTAAACAACCTAAGTAAAAGTAATGAGAGATTTTTGAAGGCTGCATATAAGAAAAATGAACTGAGTCGCACCACTCAAAGGTGATGAGGTGAAGTGTAAGGTTACATTGATATTTTAAATAATTAAATTGGTAGTTCAATGCACTATGATAAGGTAATAAATAATATTTTTGAGATACATAATCAAGAGTTAATATGGGGTAATAGATCGTCTTTTAATATGAAGTTGATCTAGAAATGATCGTGTGTTTTATCACATGTATTAAATCTAGAGTTATTCATATAGTTGATCATTGGGGTCTTTTGGTGGTCGATATAGTATAAGACATTAAATCGATCCGTTTCTATATTTTTTATGGTGGGAGATGAACTAAGTTCTATAATTTTTTAGTTCAAATTAAATGAAACCATATAATGTTAAGTACAATGTTCTCAATTAAAAAATAAATATCACAATACCTATCAAGATTCTGGAAGGTTGTTAATGAAGGGAGGGGGACACATTAAAACGTATATATATTCTTATTAAATTCTTGTGATTGTCATGGGAAGGAAAAAATAAATACATCATCATGACATAGTGATTTGTTTATGACCATTTTGGTGATCATTTTGGAAATCCATTACACCTATGGGAAGCGGTGAGCTGAGAGGCATACTAGGTTATCCAATGTTGTTACATGGATTAATTCAGAGGTGGAGAGGTTTGAAATGGATGTATATATAGTGTGAGTTGAGATGATAATGGAGATGCAATTATTCAAATATCATTTGGAATAAATTATTGAGTCCACAGGATATTCAATAATAGGATTTAATAAAAAATTGACCCTCTTATATATTTTTTGGACTTCTGAAGAAGCAGATAATACCCAGAATTATTTTAATATTAAATGTGAAATAATATTCTAGAATAAATGATAATATAATTCATGATATTATTGTGAACATATATTTTAATCTGTATCAAAGAATATTTTGTTGCGAATATTGATAACTAACATGGATTGTGTGAGATATTGTTGATACCCAGATACATCATATTATTAAAGTAATAGAATGAGTCAAAACATGTATCCCTTATTCTATTGTACGCCTAAGTATTTGAGAAAATTGATAAGAACCAAATCACTCAACATTTTTTAGGAGTTTTGAAACAAAAAAACTACTGTGATTTGGTATTGAAGATCTTGAAGAACAAGTACATGTACTGGATTTTTGATTTAGTCTTCTCATAAATGGTGTTCTATTTAACAAGTTTTATAGTTGAAACAATGATTATAAACAAATCCTTCTTCGAGTGGATTAATGTTAAAAAAGAAACATGTGACTGGGTTGTCTATCCATTTGTTACAGGGTTTTGATTGGGGTGTCAACCAATCACTGTAGAATTTCACTTTGGGTATCCAACCAGTTAGAGATGAATGGTAACTGGGGATTCTATCTAGATATGTATAACTGCAATGTAAGTGAGTATATTTTTATATTTAACCTTGAAAATATGATGTGTTTTTCTCTTTCTTATTATCATTAAAAATGAGTTGAGTCTGTTAGATATTATTTAGATGATTGAAAACATTAACTGGTTCGAGAGTATTAATTTATAATAATAAGAATTTGTAAATGTAATATACTAATTCACCCCCACCCCACCCCCTCTCAGAGGTCATCTGACTTGGGGTACATACAGGAATCTACAAAAATTTAATTTAATTTAAAAAAATATTTAAGAAAATTAAAATTTTAGGCGAATCGTTTGCAATGGTAAATTCTAGAAAATGTTACTAGAGTGATGTTTTTTAGGAAACTCAGGAATTACCATTGAAAAGGGAGACTGATCATGTAATATAATTAAAATAGGGGGTGGATCTAGTGAACATTCGACCATATAAGCATGATTATTCCGAGAATATTGAGATTGAAAAGCACATTCAAAATATTTTTGAACACGGTTTAATCAGATATATATCCATCCCATATTATAGTCCAATAATTTGTGTAAAAAAGAAATATTGGGGGTAGGTAATGTGCATGTATTATTGGGAATTAAATAGTTTTTCAGTTCTAAACAAATAACTAATTCAAGAAATACAAGAGCTTTTGTAAGTATTGTATAGAGTGGAATACTTCACAAATGTGGATTTGAAATCTGGATTCCGCTAGGTACGGATAAAGGAGGTATATATTGTGAATGTTGCATTCATAACGCACTAAAGGAATTATGAATACCTTTTTATGACTTTTATATTAATTAATGAATCCTTTAATTTAAAGCTACTAGGAATGTGGTTTTTTGGGCCTCACAAAGGAAGTGTGTTTTTTGTTATTTATTGATATAATGGTTTATAAAAGGAATAGAATGTATACTTAGAGAAGGTGTGAGAATTTATATAAATGATGGTATAAAATATAAAATTTTCAAAAAAGAAGAATTGTTCTTGAAAAATGATTTCTGTATAGTATTTTCAGTATATAATTTCAGGTGAAGGATAACTGATGGATCCCAAAAATCTAAAGGTGGTCAAATTTTGGTGTGATCTAAGGAATATGGAGGAAGTTATGGGGTTTTAGGGATACTTTTATCAAGGATTATATAAATAGTTCAACACCCCTTGTGCTCCTAAAAAATTCGGATGGGTTTAAATAGACACATGAAACTAAAGAAACCATTGACACACTTAAGAAAAATATGACTACTACCCATATTTTGTTCATGTAAACTTTTCCAATGGATTTTTAGTGGAATATGATATATGTAGTTCAATATTTAGATTTATGTTAACATATAAAGGGAGGACACTTTTTTTGAGTGAGGAATTATCTGAAAACAACCTGAAAAATTTGGTCTATGAAAAGGATTTTATGGATTTGGTAATATATATCCTTAACTAGAAAAAATTTTGATGGGAACGTGGTTTTAGATATAGAAGGATTATTGTATTCTTATTCATTTTCTTATTCAATGGTTAGTTTCAATTCATTATTAGAGTTTCCAGGCTTAGTTATCATGATATTATTTTATAATGATTTACAATCTAGCCAAATTGATTAATGTCACTAGTGTTCTATCAAGGGTTGTGTAGGGAGGTGATTATATGTAATTAGAGATTTAATAACCCAATTAGGGAAGATCTTGATGTTCTTAAGTAATATTTTATGAAAGATTTTAGTTTTATGAAAATTATAGATGCATTACAGTATAGTTCTGACACAAAGCTAGGATATTATTTCCAAAATGGATTGATTCTCTTTAAGAACAGATTGTTCATTCCAAAAGAATCACATTTATTTCAAAATCTATTAAAACATATTTATGATAGGTGTATCCTATTCCATGAATGATATTGGTCCAAATATTAGTAGCAGATACAACACACCATGCTAAAACATCGACTAGGAACTATAGAAATTCTGACTCACCAAAGAAGAGTTGACTAGTGATACTATCAAGGCACTGCATCAGTGAAAACATGGTCAACATTGAATTGTAGTAGTTTGGGCATTGGTGATGGTAGTATTGTAGCTCCATGTAATTCCAACTATCAATGACTATAGAATAATAGACATACTATGGGATAGGTGGTGTTGTTGCACTATCTTCTTTATGAACTCATTTTATAATATAGTTTTATTTTGAGATTCTACCTTGTAATTTATACTCCAAATTCTTGTGAAGTGATTATGCATCTCCAAGAGTGTATGGATTTATTCCCTAGCCTCATAAATTTTTGGGTCTCTTGTTTATGTTCTTCTTCTTCATTTTATAATTTCATCCCTTTTAATTTCATTCATGATATTGTTCATTGATATTACTGTGGAATTTCCAAAAAAAGGGTATCAATGCTTGAGTTTAAAAGATAAATATTTGATTTATCGAATTGAAAAATGTCTATAGAAATAGCTAAGGTGAATATTTATGGTATCTTGGAAACTAAATTTAGTTATTGGTGGACCTAGTTCACATAATATCTTCATCAAAAAAATGTCACATATCACTTCTGGGAGAGAAAACAATCGATATGGAAAAGATAGAGTGGGAGATAATATATCTATATGTTCTTGGATTTTCATTCCTTATTTTTTCCAAAAACATGGAGTTCAACATCAAAGTGGATAATATGATGGGTCTATTGATGAAAGAACTCAAAAAATGTATGATTGGGATTTTTCATTGAATAATGTGTACCATAAATTTGAAGATGATTGAAGGTAAGATTGTTACTAATCATGTCAACAAATTAAACACCATCACAAGTCAGTTTATTTAGTGAATATTATGTTGGATGGTGAAGTTTGTGCTCTAGTTTTACTGTATTCATTACCTGATTGTTAGGAAGCCACTATAACCACCCAGAGTATTAATTTTAGGAATAAAATGATGGTTATAAAATATGTGTGAGACTCGATTCTTAATGAGAATAGTCATAGAGGATAATTGAGAAGATTCACTAGTTCTACTATAAATATAGAAGGAAGAGATAGATATGTGTTATTAGATAATCGTAGAGGTTGAGAAAAATAAAATGTAAAGTTACATGACAAGGAAATGGGACCTGGTACTACCTGTTGGATTTGTGGAAATAAATGAAGTGTTAAGAAAGAGTGGAATGAAAAATGGAATGTACGTAAAACCAATAAAGAAAACATGAAAAATGAAGGAATGGTTGATGCGTTATTGGTGAGTGTGTATAATCCTATAAAGTCATATATTTTAGACTCAGATTAATATTTTCATTCCAATTCAGAGAACGGTTTACTGAAAAATTATATTCATGGAAATTGTGGCAGGGTACAACATGTGGATGAAAAACCCTTGAAAATTGTGGAAAGTGATATTCATATATTAATACCAACAGTGGGATAATGTTGGTTTTGGAGAATATAAGGTATATCCCTATAATGAGATGAAATATTTTTTCTGTCAGGGAAGTTTGATGATGCTTGTTTTGGTACAACATTCACCAGTGGTTCATAGAATATTACTAAGGTAGATATAGTCATAACTCAGGGAGTATTAAATGGAACCTTAAAAAATGATATATAATTTCATGGAAAATTTTCCCACAATAAATTCAATTATGGATTCACAACTATAGAACTAAAATCTCTACCACATGATTGAGAAGGGGATAAAGGTTCTCACAATAGATGGAATGCTTCTAGAGCTGAAGTTGGTGGTAGTTTTCTTCTATTAATTTGTATATTTTGCATTACAGAAGAAGGTATCCTTTGTAAATAGAGGTAGAACATTAATGCTTGAGAATATGGAGCTAGTGTGTACTGATGTTTGGTTTCTTTCACTAGTATGTTCTCTTAGAGTGTCACAATATTATGTGAAATTTACTTATTACTCAACACTAATGGAATGAGTTTACTTCCAGAAAATAAAATATGATGTGTTTAGCATGATTCAAAAGTGGCAAACCATGGTGTATAATGAGTCCAGATCAAATCTAAAATTATTAAGGTCTAAAAATAGTGGAGAGTATGATAGTAATGATTTTAGGTAATTCTATGTTAATTATGGAATCTGGTGAGTGAAGACTCTTCAAAGTACAAAACAATACAATGGTATGAATTAAAGGATGAACATATCACTAAATTAATTTGATGGGAGTACGAGGATTCACTCATGGTTACCCAATAATTTCTAGACATTGGAAGTGATCATTTTAGCTTGTCAAATCAATAGGAGTACATCTATACCAATGGGAGAATGTTTACTTGAGAAGATATTTTTGGGAAAGGAGGAATGGATCTATCATTTACGTGTTCTTTTGTTTCGAAGATGTGCATATTGATGATAATGTAAGGGACAAACATAATGCTAAGTACAAATCCTCTTTCCTTATCACCGCTGTTATTTTGGAGTTTGGTTATCATTTTTGGGATGATAATAACAAGATAAACATAATAAGTAATAGAATAATATTTATGAAGGTTTCATGTACATGGACCATCATGCAGCTAAAGTTGATAGTGGGAATTAATTATTAGTGTTCCAAGAAAAAAATATATATTGAAGATGTACCAGTTTATGTGACATCTAAACAAGTGGAGTTTACTCCTCAAGTAGAGTTTACTCCTCAAGTGGATTTGAAGAGATAAAAAATGGTGAGGAGGGTTATTAAAATGAATTAATCATCCTTGCATTATATTTTATTGACTGATGGTGGAGAAATATATTTTATCAAGAGTCAATCAAGTTGAAGGAGTCGAACAAGTTGGAGCTGTTTATGAAGGATAATATTTCATCATTTAATGATAATAATACATTGGATCTGACACCTATTCTAAAATGATGGAAATAATTGTAGGATAAATGGTATCCCAACTTCTGGAAGAACATGATGGTTAGAGGAGTTACAAGGAATGGCTGGTGGTGAATGGTTTCTATAGAAAGAATGTGTGGAGTTAATTGAAATTTCATAACCTATAGTAAAATACACTAGAATTCATGTGGTTCATAGTTTTCACTATTATATATAAGATGATATTAAGAACTAACCATTATCATTATTTTAAAAAATAATTTTTTAGGTCCACTAGCTATAATACCCTTAGGGGGTTGGGTTGAATCAGGGTATGAAAGATTGAAATTTTTTCACCTTCAGATCTTGATTTGTCATTAAACAAAACTCTCTACCTCTATTTAGTGGGATTATATCTCCTAATATTAAAAAATATATCCACTTAATATTCTAAATCTAGATTTACTAAATCTTTGATTATACACCACCTTCTTCACCTACCGCTTCAACCACCGCAAACTGCAAGCCTTCCAACAAACCATTTTTCATACCCAATCCATATACATCCTTTTCACCTACATGGTGTCATCCTCTCATTCCATCCCAAAAACCATCACGCCTTCCGCCAACCAGATTACCTTCCCCATAAACCATTATCACAAAACGTTTATACCGCTCCGCATACCATTCCTATTGTCTGGTACGCAGTCGCGAACTGTTCCTAGACATGGTACATGAACCATTTTCTGAGGTACGCAGTTCCCTTATTTTTACAATTTTCTTCATAATTTTTCATAGCATTTAATTCTATAAAGAAAACCTTGCATTAATAAACAGAAATTCTCGATTTTGACGCCCAAAAATTTGGCGAACACTTGGAAATTGTTCCACCTTAAAAACCAATCTTTAGAAAGCTCCAACCATACTCATTCGCAGTCATTTAGCTTTGCCAATAAACACAATCCCACCCAAAACATACCGAGAGGACACATTGAGGGATTTTTTCCCGATAATCTCACCATTTCGGTTTGTTGAAAACTATTCTCATAACAATTATTCTCATTTTGATACCATGTTAAGGATTGTACTTCTTTAATTATCATTCGCATCATGTGATTAAGGTAGTGATCACAGATTTACTCAAAACGTACTATAAGCCCACACGATCCTGGCTCGGTGTGAGAAACAAGGCTACAATGAAAATTTATTCAATGAATCACTTCATTCATGACACCATATCGTGAAACTAATAAAATTCCTTCATCAAAAACCTCATCTTTCATGATATATAATCCTTGATTGAACATTTATAGATTCTTCAGATTTAATACTCCTCCTATGTAATAGCTCCCCCAAACAGCTCCTCTAAATAGCTTCAGCTTATCCTCAACTCCCCTATCTCACTACTCCTCTTAACAGCTTCTCCCTATGTATTTTCTCCCCGTAATAGTCACACATTATCTCCCTTTTTCAAAAAACCCAAAGGGCACTTCAAGGTTTTCTAAAATACGGTAAATAACACATATCAGTATAATAGGGAAATACACATCATATCTCGGAGAGAGGGGATACCACATTTATACTTTTCAAGTGTGGGGAGTCGAATGGACTCCCAATGAACGTTGATGATTTTCAAATGCTTCTTTGGGTAGGACCATCATATGAATATTTACTACTTATTATTCTATTGGAACATACTCCAGAATTAGAAGAACGTGCACCACCTTCTCCCTAAAAAATGATACTTTATTTCAATGTTATTTTTACTTGAGTGATACATAGGAGATTTTCTTTGATTTATTGAACTTGAAATAACATAATGTATTCTGATTCGAGATTTCACATCAACTCTCATATCCTCAAGCTACTGCTTCATCCACAATAACTGCATACGAGCATGAGTGGCTGGAATATATTAATCATATATAGAGCTCAATGAAATTCATTCAGGTTTCTTGCTCAAATAAGAAATACATAATCCTACAATATAAAATTAACCAACGGACATTGATTTTTTGTCATCTAATGATCCTTCCCAATCATCATATCTATATTCCAATAACTCTCACTAAGATTTTTCATTATACTTTAAAGAAAAATCTATTGTTCCCTTGATATAATAAAGTATACATTTAACTACAATCTTATGGATATCTTTGGGATTTATTTGATATCTCACTGATTGGCATATGGAAAATACAATATCATGACATTTCACTATCAAGTACAACAAACTTCCAATTATTTTTCTATATTATATGATATTAATCGCCTTTACTTCATCATTCTAGGACAGTTACAACTAGTCAACAACTACAGTATTCATATATTTGAAATTATCCATTCCAAATATTCTCAAAACGTCCTTGGAATATTTATATTGAGGATTAAATGTGGAATTCTTTCCTTGTGTTACCTATAAACCAATGAAAAACATCAGTTCACTAATCATTAAAATTTCGAACTCACTTCTCATTAATTTGGAAAACTATCTTCATTGTTCTTTGTATGATCCACCAAATAATATATCATCAACATAAACCAGCACTATAATTCTTTGATTACTTCCATTTTTGAAATTTATATTGTAATCAACTCTGCCACATTGGAAACTAAGCTTATTCAAAAACTGGACAAGCCTTGAATACCATTCTCTTGGTCCTTACTTCAAACCACATAAATCTTTCTTCAGATGACAAACAATGTTCTCATCTTCATGAATGAGAAAACCATATGGCTGATCAATGTAAATATCTTCTTCTAGTGCTCCATTCCAAACTATTGACTTGACGTCCATCAGGAAAACCATAAACTTTCTTTTCACTGCCATGGCCAAGAATAATCTGATTGTCTCTAGCCTCACAATAGGTGAAAATGTTTTATAAATGTCTATATCATTTATGTGGGAGTACCCTTTGCACACAAGTCATGGTTTGTTTAGAATCACAACACCATATTCATTAATTTTATTATGAATGACCCATTTCACCCCTATGGAATTTGTGTGTGATGGTATTGAAACAATCTCCCATCATTGATTCTTTATAATTTGGTTAAGCTCTTCATTCATATCTTGAACCCTATTATCATCTCTAGCTACTTCATCACAACAATTTGGTTCCTCCTATGGTAAGTATGATGCTTGTTGTAGAGTCTTCATTCTCTTTGTCTACACTGGTGCTATCTGATCACCAATTTTGTTTTGTCTGTCAATTTCATAACTTCTTGTTGGTTACTATATAGACATTGATTTATTCTCATCATCTGAGTTTTCTCATGTATCAACCTCTAAAGCTAGAGTGACTCTTGATCTACTCATCTCTTCATCACTATCTTCCTAAGTCTGATCATATTTTTTGAATAATTTCTTCATTCTGCATTACAGTCATATAATTACTTTAAACTGTCATTCCTATCCACTTATTGAAGCATTTATATGATTTTCCTTTCATTGAGTAGCCAATAAATATACCTTCATCCCCATGGGATTCAAACATCCATTGTTTCTCCTTATTGATAATGAAAAATTTACATCTGAAGACTCATATGTAAATTAGTAATGGATTAATTCCACACCACAACTCATATAGAGTCTTCTCCTCATTCAGAAATATTAAATATCTATTTTAAGTGTATATTTCTATCATCAATAATTCTTTCTAAAATTTATCTGGTAGGTCTTTATCAATGATCATTGTTCTAGATATGTTGTTGAAAATTTGATTTTTTACCTCAACTAATCTATTATATTGTTGAGTTCTTACCACTAAAACATTATTACATATACTGTGTATCATGATATAATCCCCCACTTGTAATTTTTGGAAATCTATTCCATTATTTTTTTGAATCGTATGGATTTTTCGACCAATATTCTGTTCACAATCCCATAGATATCTTGTAATACAACTAAACACTTTAGATTGGTTTGTGATTATTGAAACCCATTACATTATTCTATAATCATCAATGAAGAGAACATAATATCTTCTCTCATCAATATCCCCTGGTGAAATTTTCCCACACACATCAATATGCACCTATTCAAGTAGTATTTTTGCTTTTTTTCGTTGGATTATATGTCTTTAGAATGATCCTCCCTTCTTGTATTGCATTGCACGTATGAGTACAATCACTTGATAATCTAGGAGATTTCAAGTAGTATCATATTTCACCATTTCTTCCAAGTAATTTGGTTTTTGTGGAAAAGATGCTTATTAAATAACTTGTTTTCTCCATTATTGAACAGAAAACATGTATCTCCTTCTCCACTCACAAGGTAGGGATTCCCTTTTGTACACATTCTTTGCATCAAAACAACACCATACATTGTATTGATGGTACATAATTTCCTAGAAAACATATGGCATTCCATGAGTCACACAATTGACCAACACTAATAAAGTTGTGACTAAACCCTTCAATAACCAAGACATCTGCTCATCCCATCTCTTATCCTCTAAACTTTGGTTCTCCTAAACCAATAATTTTCAAGCCTTAATAATTTCAAATTCTTCAAATACCTTCTTTATCATACCTGATTACGGTCACTAGATCATTATTTCTAGTCATATAGAGGTCCATCCACTTTCAATGATCCATATCCCAGTGTGATCTGAGGCCTTGAAAACAATTTTTTCAACCACTGCTTTCTCAACCCTTTACTCTTTGACCCATGTATTTGACATCAAACCCATCATATAATGATAATCATGATCTTCCATGATATATGATGGACTAGATTAAAATTTCATAGCTTAAAATTTATTTGTAATTTTCAGAAATCTTAATGATACATTTGGTTGCTTCTTATGAAAAAATTCATACTTCCTCGACAAATTCATCTTCATTGTTTATCTGATATATGTTTTCATGTGTTAGGGTCCTTTACACCTGAAACAATAACCATCAAATGGAGTCCTAGAATATTGAGCTATGTGTAACCACCTCTGTTGGTCTTGTTCTCTTTCATACCTATTATCTATGGGACATACCTTTTTAGATATTCTCATCTTACCATAACAATAGAAAATTATGTGAGGTATATTCCCATGTGAAAATGATGCACCACTACTTGTACCTTTGGTTATTTAAATCTTCTGAACCTACTTCTTACCCTAGTCAATTTTCAAACATGGAGTGGGTGGTTTTATTCTGACTTGAACCATAACTGTTTTTGATTTTAGATCAAGCCCCATACTAACCTTATCATTCAAAGTTTATTGTAGCTCCTATAATGTCGGACCACTCTGGTCAAATTTCATCTTCCCTATTACATGTATGATCTTCATTCCTAATGTTGAACTAAGAGTTAATAGTTTCTCTTGATCATTAAGTGTTTTTTATTGACCGATGACTTCCTCTTCTTGTTCTTTGATAAGTTTGATTTGATCTTTTCTTGTTTCATCCAAAATATTCATTTCTATTTTCTATTATTCAATTTTGAGTTTATGCTAAATCACCTTTCCTCTGATTTCTTTCATTGAAGACCTCATATTTTCAATTTCTACATTCATCTTAGAATTATCTTCTTCCTGCAGCTGCATATAGAGTTTTTCATCATGAAAAATATTATTTTCATTCATTTTTTTGTCCCCCAAAATATCAATCTATTCAAGGATAGCTCTTAATTCATCCTGAATATAAACTCTTCCTTTAATTTCTCTTTCTTCAAGATCACTTTATTCTCATGTTAAAGAATTTATTACAACTGCCACCAAAGCATCTCCATTATGATCTTTTCCATCCTCCAACTCTTCTTCCTTATATTATTCTAAACATTCATATTTTTTTCAATGTAGATTCTTATTTTTGAATAAAATTATCTTAGTACTTCTTTTACATTTTTTATTTGATGAATACATAATTCAGAGAATTTCATAATTGTCTTCATTATCATCCTAAAAATTATTAAGAAAAATTACTAGAAAATTCCCACTATTTCCAGATCAAAAGCATGTAAATGGAAGTTTACCTTCGAACATCCCTTTCCCCTTTGCATATTTGAGGAGAGAAATGACATGAAATTTTCCATATTATCCTCCTTAGGACTATATTCAAGAGAGATATTCTTCATGGTCTTGAATTCAACTTCTTTAGACTTCTGCTTTTCCCCTGCATCATTATCACTATTTCTCCTTACATATTCTACAAAGGTACTGTGTAGGTTATCTACTCTCAACTCTTTTGGGTCTGTGTCTTCTGAAACTGAAACATTCACGTTGAACCCTGATGGACGATTCATCAATATACATTTCAAAATCTTTATATATTCAATTAATTCTTCAATAACTTTCATTTATTCCATAATAACATCTAACCCATCAAAGATTTCCTTAATAGTCTCATTGGTGTTTATTATGAGATCCTCATATTTGTTCCTTGGAACCGTGCATCTTTTCTTCTCGGACTTCTGTGTCACCCTCATAAATGATCAAAAAAAATTCTCACATAGCATGTGATGTTTCCAAGGATATCACCTTTATATAAATTGTATTTTATATGGCTAAGCATAATGCATTGAACACATTAGCATCGGCATCCAATTCCCTTATTTCATCGTCTGATAAAGCACCACTATTGATGTCAACTGATATTCCATTCATAGCTATGGTGAAGACATTAATTCCTAATGATAGGAAGTAGTGTTCCATCTGATTCTCCGATAGTTGAAAATTATTTACATCAAAGTTTGAAATTCCTTTATGATTGACCTCCTCCATTTCTTCTTCTGAGAGATAACTACTGACATTCAACCATTCCCTTTGATACCAATTATATGTTCCACTAGGTCAAATACCCTAATAGGGGGTGAATCACAATATGATAGATTAAAATTTCTTCCCTTCGGATCTTGTTTCGTTGATAAACAAAACACTATTCTCCCTTTCATTCCTGTTGCAAAGTATGAACGGAATTTAAAACATGTGGAAGACATAGAAATTTTTTATTAGTTCAACCTCACTGGGCTACGTCCATAAACCATACAATGGAGGTGTCCCAATGTACAATATTAACTAAGGATCACTCTTAAAAATGAGTACAATGTTTGGGCTAGATTTTATATGCCCAGACTCACTTCCTGTACATAGTTTAGGGTCTGCTCACTATGTTCCCAAGGTTCACTCCATGTGCCTCTTTCACTGGCTGACTGTCAGTGGAAAGGGTCCCCATCTTCCTCATCTTTCTCTTTCTATTCTTGGAAAGAAATACAATAACATTATGTAAACATGTATGTTGAACACACTTTGTGGACATGTTGGTCCCTTCAGTTTCATGAATTTATACATCCTCAACTTTTGGTAGATGCTCTGTAAAATTACTTTTTCAACCACTGATTAATTCCACCTGCCTGGGTATTGATTGATATCATAAAATAATTTCATAGACTGATTTGAAGATTTTTTAAGCTTCCTTGACTGTTCTAAAACCCACCTTCTCCTACTGTATATTGTGTTGAGGGGTTCCTATGTGGACTCCCTGTTCAACATACCAATGCCACATCCGCTAATATCCCTCAATTTATGGATTTCCACCACCGTCACTATCACATACCACCTTCACAGACTGACACCGCGAACCTCCTCTAGGAACTTCTTCCAAAAATAGTTTGTACAAACTTTCCTCTATCTGTGGATTGTTCTCTTTCCACGGACAACCTATTCCTCTACGAACCACCCTCTGTCCACCGACTATTTTCTGTTCATGGACTGCCTTAACATCCAGGTATGGGAGATCCCCCTCTATATGCTTCATTCTTCTTCTATGGTGTTTTCTTCCTTTGTGGACTACGACATCCTACAAAAAAACTTTTGCGAACTATTCTGCGAACATCTTTAGCCTTTATAGAATCACTTCCGGAAAACCACTTTTGAACTTCACCTAATTCCTGGAGAAAATAGATGTTCTCTAATGATATTATATCTCTCCTTTAATTAGTGGGATTATCTCTCATTATATAGGGAAATATATCCTCTTAATCCTCTAAATTTAGATTTACCAAATTGTTGATTAAGCACCACCTTCACTGTGTGCTCCTTCTCCCACCGCAAACCGTTAGCCGTCCAGTGAACCATTTTTCATATGCAGTCTATGTAATAACTATTCTCCTATAAATCATAATAATATTCCTACATCCCACATACCATCATTCCTTTTATATACCACATTCCCTTCACCACAAACTATTTCCACGAACTGTTTCAGCCACTCTGCATACTGTTCCCACTGTCCGGTATGCAGCCACAAAATATTCCAAGACATGGTATGTAGACCATGTTACGAGGTAAGAGGTTTTCTTATTTTTCTGATTTTCTTCATCTTTCTTTATACCATTCAGTCTAATGAATAAAACCTTACATTTCCAAACACAAATTCCTTCTTTTGAGGCCCAAAATTTTTCAAAACAATGGGAAACTCTGCCACCTTATAAAACAATCTTCAGAAAGCACCAACCATACTCATTCACGGTATTCAAGATTTTTCAACAAACACAATCATTAAAATAACATAACGAGATGGAACATTGAGATATTTTTTCCATCTTAATTGATAATGGGGGTTACATTATCAGCACTTACTAAATGTGTTAATAAAAGAACACACTTTTATGATCTTTTTTAGTGCTAATAATGTTAATTTTTTAGGACTAATATAGAGTGGCCTTTATCAGTTCCATTTTAGTGATGATAAAAGTTATGTTTCATAAAAAATCATATATCATTAATTATATTTATATATTAATATAAAAATATATTTTTACAGCTATATTTATATTTATTTCATTAAATATTGTTAATATAAGACTACATATGAATTTTCATATAATATATAAGATATTAATTGAAAATTTCATATAAAATAATGAAAAAATAAATATTAATTACTAATATGATAATTAATATTGAGTAATAGTCATTTAATAACAATTAGAATACATAAATATTCAATAAATTACTGAACGATCAAAGATAATTTTAAAGAAAGAATTGAACTTCAAACAAATATACCTTTTGATTCAGATATCCATTTAGGATCTATCACAAATAATATAAAATATTGAAAAAAAATTGATATGGTGACCTTGGAGGACCCAATTCAACATTCTTTTGAGGTAAAAAGTTGTTTTAAATACCTCCAAAACTGAGGTTTTTGTTAGGATTCCTTAATTTTTGAACATTTTATGGAATTTAAACTTCATTTTATGGGGTATTTTTGACTTTTTCATTTTATATTAAATTTATTTTATGGTCTTGCAGCCATAGAGATAATATTGTGTATACATTTTATTGTTTATCATACTATATTGTCAATTAAAAGTAAATATATACATATTTTTATACATTTACATATAATAAATCAATTTTATATATTAATATTTAAAAATATTTACATGAAAATCAATTTTTAAATATATAAAAAATATGGAAATAAATTTTAATTAATTATTTTGTTGGAAATAAAAAACATTCCATTTTATTTACCATAAAAAATTCATTAATATATTTATACAAGTAATTCTTATATATAAATATGTGTGTCTCAATAAAAAAATATATATTTCGGTATATATTATAATATATTTAAATAAATATATATGTAAATATTTGTTTCTATATGTATGTAATATAAATGTGTATGTGTGTGTCAAAATATGTTCATGTGTGTGTGTGTTTGTTTCAATATTATGTAAATACGACATATATAACTGTATTTTTATAAATATATCATTATCATTAAATATATTATATATAATAATTTACAATAAATTATTATAAATTAATTATAAAAAATTTATATCTAAATATACAATTATATGTAAATATGTATGAAATTTATACATAAATATTCAATATAAAAACATTTTTTTAAAATGTATTTGAAATTATTATATACATTTATATAATTATATTAATAAATATGAAAAGAAAAAATTAATAATGTATATTTATATATAAAAAGATAAATCATGAAATATTATACAAATCATGATGGTGTAGTGGTAAAGGCCTTATGCCAAGAAGGCAGAGGTTAGCGGTATTATTCTGTGCATGAGCAATGATGAAGGGTGTGAGAAGTGATAATAAAGGTGTTGGGAAGGGATGATAAAGGGGGTAATATCTTGTAAGGATATGGGCTGGGAATGTATCGGGGAATATAACACTGTTAAGGGGATCATATCATTGATAAAAGGCAGCTGGGTTGAAGGGATTTTTTAAAAAAAAATCGTTTTTTAATTTTATCAGAGTTAAAAAAGATGTAGATAAAGGAAGAATTTATCTATTATATATTTAGTATACAGAAAGTTCATGGGATTTTGAGGATTCATATCGTACCTGTGCTCTTTAGATCTGACATAACCAATTTCTAGTGATTTTAAAACTCTGATCTATAGTTGTGATTGTTGCATCTATGGATTTACATCTTGAGTAGCTTAATGTAAAGACTACCCTCCTTCACAGAGATCTCGAGGAGTTAATCTATATATACCATCTAGTGGGATATGTTTAGTCAGGAAATGTAGAGTAGGTGTGAAAACTCTAGAAGATATTATATGGGTTAAATCATACACCCATGAAGTGGTACAAGATGTTTGATGAATTCATGAAAAAAATGCATAAAATTGATGTGGAATTTATCAATTATACTATTATAACTATGAATATGATTATAGATACTCAGATGAAAATTTGGGACAACATAACCAACTAGAATTGAAAATCCTAACCTCTATTAATAGTGATGAAAAAAAGCCTTGAGTTTTTTAATTTTAATGAATTACCACCTCAGAACCTCAAACATTCCTTGATGCTAATGATTAATGTGGTGCATAAATGTTTTTCATGATTTAGAAGGAAAAATATTACACAATCCAATCCACATATCAATAATTCATAATTTATGTTAAATATACTAAACATATTTGATAAATACTATGAAAAAGGAGAAATATGTGTCTTTCATATTATGAAAGAGTATAATAATTCTACATATGATAATCTAATTGAAAACAAAGTATAGTTACTGTACATATTATTTAATGAATTCATATATAATATTATTCTAATTCCATACATAGTATTATCAGGTAATATGAAATGATTATTTAATATTAGAGATTTTATACATGTATATTTAAAATTTAAATTTATGTAACATTATGATGATCAATATATGCATATGTCATATTGTAGTGTATGAATAGATGGAATTTTTGACATGTGTTTATGTATATTCATACCTCTTATTGAAAAAATAAATCAAAGGTTGTGATATGGAAAATATTATTTTATTTTTATTGAAGATTGAAAACACTAATGAATAAATAGAGACCAAAAAATGAATAATAAAATAAAAATATTTACCAAATTTATTATAGTTAGAAAGATTTATTTCAAAAATGATAAATTTATAACTCCATAAAATCAACCAAATTGAATTAAATATTTTTCAAAAAATCTTTTTGGTTATTGAAAGCTATGAAAAAATCCATATTAGTAAGAACCTTTCTTAAATGATTTTAAATATTTTTTTAGAATTTAATCAATTGGGAATTCAGTTATGTTGGAATTTAATATTGAATATTAGTGAATTTAACTTCTAAAATAACAAATAAAAATATTAAATGATATACTCAATTTATAAAAAATATCTATGGACATTATTCTATTTATCACTACAATTTTGAATAAAAAAGGGTAGAAACCCAATATATCAATAAGTATTAACTAAATAAATATATATAAAAAAATTTAGTCATGAAATGGAACACTATGTTAAAAACTAACTAACTTATAACTATTATCACTTCAGATAAATAGTTTTGAAGATGTTATAGAAAAAAAATTGTTAAAAATGGAATGATAAACAATTTTATACTGGTAATTTTTTATATGAATTGAAATATACATGATGATAGTAATTACCTCTAAAAACACTACCAATCTCATGTATTGTCTACATATTGATATGAAATATTATTGAAGTCTAATATGAAGTCAATAGCAATGTTAATGACAAATTAATAAGTTTGAACTACAGTATTGGTGTTCAACTAAAATTTAAGACCATGAATATATAAATAAATGAACAATTATTACATGGTTTTAAATATATGTTTTTTATAGAATAGAACTAAATATAAAGAATACAAATAATATAGTAGATGATAATTGGTTACACATAATGTATAGATATAGTTTTTATATAATTAATCATCTTGATTTGAATTTTTCCACAAATGGGTAGCTATAATTGAACCCCAGTTTCGCCCCATCTAAGCTTGTAGTAATATTTTCATAATCAATAAGACATTATTTGAAAAATATAAAATTGAATAAATAATATTTTTTTGATATTCGTGATAATAAATGGAATATTTTGATTTGAAAAAACATAAAACTATTTTGTTTTTTAAGAACTAGTTGTGTTAGTATAGTAGTGTTTGAAGGTGAGTTTTTATTCAAGATAGAGCTCATTTGTTTAGTGAATCATCATAAAATATAGAGTTTACAATTACACCTCTGAAAAAGTTTTAGTTGTTTCATTCCTAATAACAAAAAAATAACGAACCTATTCATATAAATAATGACTACATATGAAAAATATGAACTTTTTGTACATTAATGAACAAATATGAACCTATATAAAATATATTGTTAACAAAAAAACATATATAATAATGAAAAAATAAAAGCATGTATATTTAACTTAAATCTAAAAGATTCTTTATAAATATGGTGATATGTAGAATAATATGAAAAATTATGAATTCATTATTTAAAAAAATATAAAAAAATTTATGGAAAAAATAGATTAAATATAACACAAAATGAGGTAAAAATATGAACAAACATGGAATATATGAACTTTTATATTGAATTGGAATCAATTATAAAAAAAATATGAACAACTACTCTGAAAAATATAAAAAATAGTTACCAATATAAATAAAAAAATTTGTAATTGTATATAAAAAATATACACCTATCTGAAAACAATATGATGAAATTGAAAAAAAATATGAACCTCTAAAAACCCAAAAAACCATTCCCAAAACACTAAAATGACCTCCACCATGGGATACATCAAGGGTGTTTTGAAGCCCAGATAGATAATGATTCATTCTAAAAATATCCACAATTAAACATCCAAAATACCATCCAAGACATATTAAATGTAATCCAAACCCTCTTGTAAAAAAATAAATAGTGAAATAGAGAAATACCTCAAACTTTGGGTGTTACACCCTCATTTAACTATTGATGATATTTTTAACACTGACTACTCATATTCATATTTTAACTTTAATTCAAAAATAACTATTATGTTACTACAGTATAAAATGAATAATGAGGAAATAGAATATGAATACATTTTAACAAAAAAACTCATATAATATATGCATTGAAATTATTTTAGAGGTTTTATTTGAGAAAAAACAAATATGAATTCCAAATTTGTAATCATACCTAAATATTTTGATTCTTAATGAACAAACTAAACAAAAATTTGATTGTAAAATTGTTTTTTCTTTGCATGTGTTACTATTGAAGTGACAATTAATGAAAACGTATGTAACAATGAACATATATATATAAACGTGGTCAATCAAATCTAAATTATAATGAAAATAAATATATTTTATTTTATTTTTTTCACAAATTAAAATCACAAAGAATATGAAATATAAATGGTCTATTAATCGGTTATAATCATGATATGGATGAATAATATGAATTATAAATGTCAGATTATTGGGTTAGAATTGTGATATGTAAATAAATTCATTTAACAAATATTGTGTAGAGTTTGATTAAATTATCCTACAAATTATGGCTGATGAATATTCTGGTTGCGATATTGATATGGCTCAAGAATTTAAAAATGGGGTTTTTGGGACATCATTTCATGAAGGGGAATATTTATTTCTTTATTTATAATATTCCTATATTTAGATGGGAAAATTAAATTTGGTGAACTAAACTTATTGGAATTAATATTCTTGTAAAATTCTTTTCTAAAGGGGAAAACATTTTCACTTATTCAAGTGAATAATTAGGAATATGATCCATTGGTTATCTGTGGAATAAGAATAAAAATTGATATTTGGATAGAAATAAACATCATTTTTACATAACTATCATTTATGATTATTATATTGAAATATTGGAAGGAATCATTTTAGTAGTAAAACCTTATTTTGATTTAGTGGTGCATACGGAGTTCTTACTATTGTAGAAGTATCTTTGGGATTTTATTCAGTATAAATTGAACAATCTATAAAATCATCATAGGATAATATACTTATTTAAATTATTAAATATACTATTATGTTAAAATTCTATAAAACACCCTAGATGAGAATAGAATAAAAACAAATATCATAATAGGGAAAATCATAACAGATTTGAATTGAAATCGGTTAAGAGAAACATACTTAGATAAAAGGTACATGAGTTTGAAAAATGTAAAAATACCTAAATATTTGTCTACCATATGAATAAATAAGTAAAGTGATATTTAGTCAGAATGAGAGATTGAGAAGTTACTAGAGTTGGAGGAAATGGACTATGGGGTTGGTGGTGGTGGAGGTGGAGGTGAGAGCCAGAGTCGAGAAGTGGTATTTTTAGGAAACATCAAGGTATTTTCAAGGTTTTATTATTTTGATTACATTTGATGTGGTACTATTGAAGGAGAAGCGGTACCTGCAGTGGAAAATAAATATGTGGTTTCCATGTTCAAAAGATTAGGGATAATGAAAAAGGGATGTGGGAGAGATAGAATTTGGGGGGTGGAATCATTGTTTTGGAATGTAGAGAATGTATATTTTTTGGGGACGGATTGGGGGTAATGATAGGGAGGAAGACAAATTAGGGGAGTCCTAATAAAGGTTGAATTTGGGGTGGGAACAAGGGCCAAAATGGGAATGAGGAATAATAAAGAGAGATTTGGATCAAGAGGCACACACATGTAGGGAGGATTTATGGAAAGACACACATGGAATTAGAGCCACATCAAATAGTATATATAATTGTTATTTTTTAAATATTCGCGTTAATCAATTAATAATTTCAATTTAATTTACAATATTCTATTTATTCCATAACTATAAACATATTTATACAATTTGACTACTCAATTTATTTTAATTTTTTGAAAAGACGTGAATAAAATAATCAAATTATTTAATTATATAATTAATGATATTTATTAATTTTATTAAAATATTCATGAAATTTAATTTTTTAATTCAAAGTTACTCATTTTAAACAAAAAATGATTAAAAAATGAAAAATATCTAATTTGAATATTCAGAACAGATAATTTATTAATAAAATTTAAAATACTTGAATATTTAAAATTGATAAATTGATAAAAATATTAAAAAATTATTATTTTTATATATTAAAATACCTTAAATATAATAATTTACTATTTTAAAAATTTTAAAAAAAATAAGTAGAGTTTTTAAAATTTAAATAACTTGGTTATTTAAATTTTTAGAATAAATTAATGTTGTCATATTTTAAAAATAATTTTTTAATGTTATATGTTTTTAATATGATTTCTTTTTTTAAATTCTTCTCTAAAGATCTCATGTTACCCTCCCTCCTCAGTCACATTTCCTTCTTGATTAATGTATTTCGTTAATTTTATGTAAAATTTTATATAAGAGAAAATATACTTTTTATTGTATCTTTTTTTTCAAATATTATCATCAATTTATTGCATTTTTTATGATTAATCTTATTAAATTAAATAAAATTATTTATTCAGATTAGATTCACATAACTAAAATCTATATACACATTAAATCAAAAAGATATTATCATTCATCGTTGCAATGTATCTAATCAAATCATTTGACAATTACTAAAGTGTACATTAAATTAAAAAAAAATGGGTTAAAAATAAATTATTGCCTAAAAATAAAAAAAATTACTATAATTTAACACATTTATTTAATATTCCAATAATTATATTTTTTTAAATACATTTTTTATACTCATTTTATTAACCCAATCTTATTATATATCAAAATACTTATTCAACTAATTTAAAAATATACTATTATTCCCTCATGTGCGTTCAAAAGACATAATTCCTACTTAATTAAAAATATATATATTCTTAACATAGTTTATATAATCTAAATATGTAACATAATTAAATAAATTCAGATTCCATTAATACAAATTTAATGTAATTATATACATATTTTTGAAAATTGAGCTTGAAGGTTACATCAAAAATGTGTATAAATTCCAAAAAAATTAATTTTATTTTGTTCGTGTTGACATCAGTAGAAATTTGTCATTTAACACCTTTATTTAAGCATTGGAATCAAAATAAATAGCACTATCAAGTTATTTCTAATCTTTTTCATCATATCCCTAAGGAAAAATTATATCTGAAAATATAATGTGAACCATAATCATAAGCAGCGATGTACAAAAATCACAAGCATTGTAAAATGATATGTTTAATAATTCAAACCATATGCACTATAAATGTGTAAAAGGAAAAAAGAACTATAAATGCAGTATTTTTCCATGAATAATCAAATTATTGAATAAACATAATCATTATAAATATTGTATTTAGTTTCTTACACTTATTTTTATGGTTATTTTTGTTAGATTTAATTTTCTTAACTTAAATAAAATAATTAAAGAAATGTTATAAGAATAAACACTAAAATAGGTTAACATGGTTGTGTAAACATATGCTTCTACTTATATAACAATATTACAATATTTTCATTAAATTTAAGAATAACCACATGTATTTTTATGTATTAGTATTTATATATTACAATATATTAATATTTATAGGAATTATACTATTTGTAGTAGACTAAGATTAAGCATGAGTATAAGAAAAGCATAAGAATAGGCATAAGAACCGTAATATTGAAATGTATGTGTATTATAGTGTAACTATAAACATAAGAAGCAATATATGAATATAGACTAAAATGATAAAAATAATGTATTTATTTCAGTATTTATGTAACACATTTTTTTATATAATCATAATATAAATGTATTGACCCGCCAATTATCATTGGCTTGAGAGCTCAACGAGTCATTAATAGGCCATAAGCAACATCACCAAGGTGCCAAAGGCTGGCAATAAATGCCGAAGGGTTTCGAAATACATGGGGGACGATTTACCTTTTATCTGAAAACAACGAACAAAGAAAGCAAACCAGATAAACATATCCAAGAAACCACCATATGATGCATGATTTAAAACCAAAACAACTCAACCATTATTTTTATAATAACCCAACCAAGTGAAACAAGGGAGTATAAAACCAAATCAGAGTAAACAAAAGAAAGACAACTACATGACTTCAAGATGACAACCCAACTCAATTCTCCACAAGCTCCAAGCTCCAACATCACGAACCAGCCCAAGAGTCATGAAGTAGTGCTATAAACCTGTGACACTTTACCATTTCCAAAATCCAAATGTACGACATCTTTAAAAGAACCATCATTCCAAAGCAGGGGTTGAGTAATGAAACTCGGTAGGTTTTCCCCGATGACTCCCCAACCCATGCCTCTGGGATAAAACATGTTAGAACATTTATATAAAACAATTTATATAAAACCATTATAACAGAGATCACAATATAAAAAGTTCCATGTCAAGCCATTTTCCAACAAAACCCATTTTCCAACAAAATCAACCAAGCAAAGTTTCCCAATCAAATTCACATTTCCATTTTTGCACTTTCATTTTATTTCACAAATCCACACAACCAACCATTTCACAACCCATGAAATCCACTATGCATGCATTGTTATGACAGTTCCATACTCATGAGTGGTTTCTTGTCGATCTACCAAGTCATCACAAGGTAATTATTCCCCATGTTCCATTACACCTTTGGCACTGAGCACAAGGTCATATTTCAACCAAGCCTCATGAATGCAATATGAACACACACAGCAAGAATGCCCAAAAACCACACCATTTCAACCATGCCAAAACCATTTCAATAAAACAACCTTTTATTGAAAACCTTTTTCCCATAAAACATTTTCCAAATCCCGAAAATCCATATATTAAAATCACTATTTTAAAGTCCGGAAACCAAAACACTTTTCACAAACCATTCGTTTAATTTCCAGAATTTCATCAGAACCCATAAATCATCAGCAAAGAAGATTTATAACATGCTTTGCACCACAATTTTACAATCAAAACCAAGAGATTAAATCAATTTGAACTAAGCCTTAAAGTTCTAAGAAAGAGGAATCGAGAGTGAATCCACCTACCTCAACAAATTGTGAGAAACCAAGCCACGGACGAACAATGCTTAACAACACCGAGTCAAAACTCAAAAAACATTCCTTATATCTCTTCTCCTAACACAAACAAGACCAAATCCTTCCATATTTAGAATCCACACCCTTAGCTCTACCCATAATGGGCATAGATCTAAGAAAACGAGAGAATGAGAGAAGTAGTTCAAAGTATATCTAAGAAACCGATCAAGATTAGTGACATACCTTAATAATCTGACTTCGATTCTACAAGAGAATCCTTCGGATCGCCTCTGGAATGCTAGTGATAAGTTTTCCAAACTTCAAGGGAGAGTAATCCTGAGTTAGGGCTGCTTACAATCATTAAACAAGGAAATTAAAGGCAAAATGAGTTAGATCCTAAATTTTAGGATCTAATTTTAAGTGACCCCATGGTTTGAAAAACTGTGCGCTAACCATGCATTAGCTTCTACCTCATCCATCCTTCGCGCACGGCATCATCGCATGGTTTCCCATAATCGTGCGCCGACCGGCCGGAATCCACTACCTCCCCAGTCAGACATGCATGGTTTGGCCACACGGTTTGACAAACCGTGCACTGACCGTGTGCCGCCTGTCCGCCTTCCCGCTTTGCTTCAAACATCACTCCAGGATCTCCTGATTCTCTCATATGTCACCCATAATTTCAAGAACCAATAAAAGAATCAATTAAGTGTTACATAAAATAAACCAGGGGTACTAAATTCTCCACACCATTGGCCATTCCATCCCCGAAAAGTATAAAACCATTACTTGACCGAAAGTGTTCTGTCCACTGCTCCATCATTTCTTTCTCGCATTCCTAAGTCTCTTCCAGAATATGACCATGTTGCCACAAAACCCACACTAGGATGATGATTTTTTCACGAAAGATATTATCCTGCCTATCCACAATACACACCAGGATATGTACCAAGGAAGCATCTGTCTCTCAGTCAACGTGATCCCATCTAATCACATGGTCAGGATCAGGCTGATACTTCTTCAACTAAGATACATGGAACACATTATGCACTGCACTGAACCATGGTGGTAATGAAAAATGATATGCCAACTCTAAAACCCATTCTAGTATCTGAAAAGGGAATATATATCGAGGAGATAAATTTCCTTGCTTCCCAAAATGACAATGTCCTAGCCTTGGAGAGATTCTCAAAAAGGCATGATCACCCACAACGAACGTCAATGGTCTGTAACGGTGATCTGCATATGAATTTTGATGACTTTGAGCCGTCCCAATCCTCATTCTAATCAACTTAATCTTCGACATTGTTTCTTTGACAAGGCTCGGCATAACTAGTGAAGTATCACCTATTTCTACCCAGCATAGTGGAGAACGACAAGGACGCCCATACAATGATTCAAACAGAGCCATGTGTATCGAGGCCTTATAACTGTTATAGTATGAGAACTCCACTACGGGTATATGCTCCTCCCATGAGCCAACAAAATCCATTACACAATCCCGCAACATGTCTTCCAATGTCTTTATTGTCCTTTCGGATTGTCTGTCTGTCTGAGGATGATACGCCGTGCTCATAGTCAACTGAGTCCAAAGGGATAGTTGTAAGGATTTCCAGAAATGAGATGTGAACCTCCGATATCTATTTGAGACAATAGACACTGGTACACCATGTCTATTTACCAAATTTCGAATATATATTTTTTAATGATCTTCCACCATATGGGTTTCGTGAATTGGGATGAAATGGGCCGACATGGTTAGATAGTCCACTATCACCTAAATGGAATCGTGTTTCCGGACCGTTCTTGTATGACCTGTAACAAAATCCATTGTTATATGCCCCCATTTCCACACTGGGATAGGTAAATATTGTAACATACCAGCTAGTCTCTGATGCTCTGCTTTAACCTGCTGACAAGTTAAGCATCGCAAGATGAATTTGGCCACCTTCCCTTTCATTCTGCGCTACTAAAATTGTGCCCTTAGCGCCTTATACATCTTCTATGTACTCGAATGTACAACCCATATTGAATAGTGGTAATCATTAAGTGGTTGTTCCTAAGAAGTTAAATGTACAACCATCTGTTCTCGAAACCGCACAACTGAACTCCCATCTAGCTTCCATCCTTCAATGGTCTCCCCACCATTTAGTTTTGAACTCATTGAAACACAGTCTAGGATGGATGCCTATGCCTCTTTTACTATCTCCACAAAATCAGGAACAAGCGCAACTGGAAAGAAAATTGAAACATCACCTCGGTCTTTACATTCCACATGCATGTCGGCTAAGACCGACATCAACTACCATTCACCTAAAGCTTTTTTTTTCAACTGAACATATGACTTACAGCTTAATGCATCTTCCACCGAATTTACCTTACATGTTTTATACATTAAGTCAAATTCAAACATTTGAATATACTCTATCCATCTCCACTGCCTCAGATTCAAATCTCACTGTGAGAAAATGTGTTTCAAGATTTTGTGATCTGTAAACACGGTGAACTTCTCCCCAAAGAGATAATGATTCCAAGTTTTCAAGGCATGGACAACTGACGCTAAATACAAATTGGGTGTTGGGTAATTCTTCTAATGCACCCTCAACTGCCTTGAACCATAAGCAACAACATGGTCTCCTTGCATGAGAACACAACCCAAACCTGTTCCCCAAGCGTCACAATAAACCACACACCCCTGTCTTGATTCTGGAAAAATCAAGATGGGTGCTGATGTAAGTTGAACGTTCAACTCTTGAAAAGAACTCTGACATTCTTCCTTCCATTGAAATTCACTGTTTTTCTTTGTCAAAGTTGTCATGGGAGAAGATAGTCGTGAGAATTCACGCAAAAAGAATCAGTAATAACCAGCTAGACCAAGAAACCTTCGCATTTCAAAGACATTCTTTAGCGGTTTCCAAGAAAGAATAGCTTCTATCTCTTTTGGATCGACTGAAACACCTTTCTCAGAAATGACATGGCCCAAAAAAATGTACTTCTTGTATCAATAAATCACACTTTGATAGTTTGGAATACAACTGATGGTCCCTCAATATTTCCAATATTGTCTCCAAGTGTTGTTCATGGTCATCCCTTGATCTAGAATACACCAATATGTCATCCACAAACACCACAATAAAAGAATACAAATATGGCTGAAATATCTAATATATCAAATCCATGAAGCCCACTGGTGCATTCATAAGACCAACATGCATGACTACATATTCATAGTGTCCATATCTGATTTTGAAGGATGACTTCATAATATCCTCCTTCCGAACTCGCAACTGGTGATATCCTGACCATAAGTCAATTTGGGATAACCACTGAGCTCCCCTCAATTGATCAAACAGGTCATCAATGTGTGGAATTGGATATCTATTGTTTATCGTTACTTGGGAAAGTTTATGATAATCCACACATATCATCAAAGTTCTATCTGCTTTCTTTACAAACAAAATTGGTGCTTCCCATGGAAACATGCTTGGATGAATAAAACTATTGCTTTATAGCTCTTCTAACATCAACTTCAATTCCTTTAACTCTAATGGTGCCATCCTATATGATAAAAGTGAGATAGGACTGGTCCGCAGAAGGATATCAATCGTAAACTCCACTTCTCTTACAGGTGGTAAAACTAAGAAGTTTTCATGAAAAAAATCCTAAAATTGATCCACCACAGTTGGAAAACTTTTTTCTGAGATCTCTTCCAATGATGCCAAAGTCAATGCTGCCAATTGGTAAGAGATCACTCCCACCATTGGTGCCAACAAGCTCTTTTCACCTTTCTTTTCCATCATCTATCCTCTGAATAAGTGGACGATTCTGTCCTCCGTCGTGAAACTAACCATTCTCCCAAAACATTCGATTTGAGACTTAAACGTTTTCAACCAATCCATACCTTGTATTATATCATAGACATCCATATCCAACATGGAGAAGTCCCATTTCAGATCAGCTGCAACAACCGTTATAGCACATGCTCTCCACACGAAGGCTTGACATTATGTTTCACCTAGAGGATTTTTGAAGTTTTAACACAGAAGGCAGCATTTCAAGTATTAAGTTCATCAAATCAGAAATCCAAGAAGAAAGAAAAGAATGGGATGTGCCAGTATCAAACAACACTTTCATGATGGTAGAATTCAAGACAATTTTACCTCTAACCGTAGATGGTCCATACTGGTCATCCACAATCACCAGTTCTACTCTATAAAATTATTTTGTTGCTTCACATTTCTCCTTATTTCCTTGTTGAGATTGCCCTGCCTGAGGTTTCATGGTATTCCTAGAATCACCATAACTGGCTTTGTTCTGCTGGCGAGGCTGATTTTGTTTTCCTCTCCCTGTCGAAGCATAAGATGCTTGCGACGCTTGGGAGGTGTCACACGCACCCGATCTCAGAGCACTGTGACAATATCACTGAAGATGCCCTATCATGTTGGAATTGTGATGTTCCTTCGGTGGTTCAGTAAATTCTCGTTTCATGTGGTCAATCGCACCACATTAAAAACACCCAACATTCATCATGGGTCATGGAGGAAGATTTACCGATCATGCCGTCTGATTCTGATTTGCACTCCCACCTTGGAAGTAGGTGTCCCTTTTTGCTTGTTCCCAGCATTAGAGTTCTCACCTATTCCCATGGGTATCAACATACTTCCTCCTCCCATAACTCCTAATATGTCTCTTTCTGCTACTGTTTCTCTGTTTACCATCTCCGTATAATCCATAATATAGAGTACAGCTATCTTCGAATGAATCTCTTGTCGCAATCCTGATTCAAATATGTCTGCCTTCAATGACACACTTCCATAAACTTCTGGTGAAAAGCATACTAAATTCATGAATTTATCTTCATACTCAGTGACAAAGATATTTTCCTGCTTCAGGCTGAAAAAGTCAGTTGTCCTATGGATCTTGAATGTGTGAGGATAGAATTGTTTATTGAACAGTTCCTCAAATTCCTCCCAGCCCAGGCCTTGATCTACCTTAGCCTACACCACTGTCTCCCACCACTGTCATGCAAGATCCTCCATCATATATGTCACCAACTTTACATCCAGTTCTGCTGGGGTGCCGATGAAGTTGACGATACGATTCATCATTCTTAGTCACACCTCCTTCTTTTCTAGTTCAGAGTCACCCCAAAAGATGGGTGGGTTCTGCTTCTGGAATTGGACAGAATGGTCTACATGCCTTGACTCATCCATCTGATTCCCCTTGTCCACATCCTAAAATTCTTGAACTTTACTTTGGACAAGATGATGGTTCAGTTGTGGCTCAGGTGCGACCCCATTCTCCGCAGCCTCTTCCGTTTGGTTTCTATGACGCCTAACGGGTGCCATTTTCTATACAAACAATGCATGACGTTAGTCTCACTTCCTAGAAACTGAAGTCTTAGAATTTAAAATTCTATCACATAAATATCAAAAAATTGATTTCCAACCATCATGTTTTTCCACATTTACCCATTTCTAAAAAAACATTTCTTTCTTTTTAAATCAATCTATTTTCATTATACATCAACCATTTTCTTTTCAAAATAATTCATTTGAAAACAAGTTTAAAATTTTCCAAAATCACATTTTTTCATCAACCCATTATCCATTTATGAAAATGATATATGAACTCCTAGTGGGAAGTCATTACCCTACATTGCATGTCATGCTCATCTCATTGGCTAGACCCATGACAATGAGATTTCCAGCATTCTAGAAGTTTATGCAAAACACTTATGTACCCAACACCATGGTAACACGAATTTCAGCATAAATAAGTCAGCTACGTCCTTTTATGCTATACATTTCATGTTCTGACAATGGTACTCTTGTTTAAGATGACCACCCAAGGAATGGAAAAGAAGGAATTTCAACTCCAAGACTAAGAACATCGATGACCACTTGTTATGCAAGGACCGAACAAACCGATACCATCTCTAATGACCCGCCAATTATCATTGTCTTGAGAGCTCAACGAGTCATTACTAGGCCTGAAGCGACATCCCCAAGGCACCAAAGGCTGGAAATAAATGCCGATGGGTTTCAAAATACATGGGGGAAAATTTACCCTTTAACTGAAAACATCCAAAAAACAAAGCAAACCAGATAAACATACCCAAGAAACCACCATATGATGCATGATTTAAAACCAAAACAACTCAACCATTATTTTCATAATAACCCAACCAAGTGGAACAATGGAGTACAAAACCAAATTAGTGTAAAAAACGGAATGACAACTACAAGATTTCATGATGACAACCCAACTCCATCCTCCACAAGCTCCAAGATCCAACATCACGAACCAGCCCAAGAGTCACGAAGTAGTGCTATAAATGTGTGACACTTTACCTTTGCCAACATCCCGGTATATGAAATCTGCAATAGCACCATCGTGCCAAAGCAGGGGGTGTGTAATGAAACTCAGTAGGTTTTCCCCGATGACTTCCCAACCCATGCCTCTCGGATAAAACATGTTAGGACATTTATATAAAACAATTTATATAAAACAATTCCAAAACAGTTCTACATATATCAAGTTTCATGTCAAGCCATTTTCCAACAAAACCCATTTTCCAACAAAATCAACCAAGCAAATTTTCCCAATAAAATTCACATTTCTATTTTGGAACTTTCATTTCATTTCACAAATCCACACAACCAACCAGTTCACAACCAATGAAATCCACTAGGCATCCATCGTTATGACAGTTCTATACTCATGAGCAGTTTCTCATCGATCTAAAAATTCGTCACAAGGTAATTATTCCCCATTTTTCATTACACCTTTGGCACCAATCACATGGTTATATTTCAACCAAGCCTCGTAAATGAAATATGAACACTCACACCAAGTATGCCCAAAAGCCAAACCATTTCAACCATCCCAATACCATTTCAATAAAACACCCTTTTATTGAAAACCTTTTTCCCACAAACCATTTCTCAAATCCCAAAAATCCATATTTTAAAATCACTATTTTAAAATCAAGAAACCAAAACACTTTTCACAAATCATTCTTTCAATTTCCATAATTTCATTAAAACCCATAAATCATCACTAAAGAAGATTTATAACATGCTTTGCACCACAATTTCACAATCAAAACCAAGCGATTAAATCAATTTTAACTAAGCATTCAAGTAATAAGAAAGTATAATCAAGAGTGAATCCTCTTACCTAAACAAATTGGGAGAAACAAAGCCACGGACACAGAACGCTCAAGAACACCGATTCAAAACTCAAAAAACCCTCATTAGATCTCTTCTCCTAACATAACCAAGACCAAATCATGTCATATTAGGCATCCACACCCTTAGATCTAACCATAATGGGCATAGATCTAAGAAAAAAATAGAAGAGGAGAAGTAGATCTAATTAGATCTAAGAAACCGATCAAGAACGATCACATACCTTAAGAATCCGGCTTCGATTCACCAAGAGAAGCCTTCGAATCACCTCCGGAACGCTAGGAAGAAGTTTTCCAACCTTCCATGGAGAGTAATCCCGATTTAGGGCCACATAGCAGCTTTAAACAAAGAAATTAAAGGCAAAATGTGTTAGATCCAAAATTTTAGGATCTAATTATAAGTGACCGCATGGTTAGTCCACACGGTTTGACAAATTGTGCATTAACCGTGTGTTAGCTTCATCCTCAGCCATCCTTCAGGCACGACCTCCTCGCACGGTTTACCTTAACTTTGTGCCGACCGTGCGGAAGCCACTTCCCACCCAGTCAGACACGCATGGTTTTGCCACACTGTTTGATAAACTGTGTGCCACCCGTGCACCATCCCCCTTTGCTTCAAACTTCACTCTTGGATCTCTCGATTCTCCCATATGTCACACATAACATTTAGAACAAAGAAAAGAATCATGTAACGGTTACATACCAGAAACCGAGGGTAATACACTAAATGAACAATATTCTTTAGGCAATATATATTACAGTATTTGATATTTTTCATATATTAAAGTATTTTTATAAGACAGATTATAAGCATAAGAATAATCATATCCTTATGAATAATCATAAGCATATTAAATATGAAAATAATTTTTTTTGTATCTCATTTAGTTAATTTAATATGTAAAATAATGACCATATACATAAGTATAAGCATATTCTCTGACATTAAAAATGAATAAAAAATGAATATAAGTTGAAATTTATGCAACAAAATCATTCTTAAAGAGGATCTTGAACAAATATAAAACATAAAATTACTACATAATCAATGTGAATATTGAATAAATAAATATAATAAATAACCCCTATAGAATTAATTAATCAATGTTTAGAAATAATTAGTATATTATAAATAGATATGCATAGAAGTTATAAATGGAAGGAAAATGTTTGCCCATTTATTGGACCTTACATTAATTGTAATGGAAGAAAATAATAGGTGATATCGAATATCCTTATTTTTAAATTTGAAAAAATCCAAATGAATGATTGTATTTTCAGTTTTAGTGGTATCTTCAACATGAAAATATTGCAAAATATTCTTCTGAAATAGAAAATATATTAACAGATGAAACAATATTCCATACTGTAATTCAATTCAATGAAAAAAAGACTCCATATTGTAATTTAATATCATATTTCATATTAGGAAAAAATTAATTTTCATTAGGGAATATATATTTAATCCATTATGAAGAATTCCTAAATCCATCATATAATGTTGGATTTTAAAAAGGCTATTTTATTAATAAATAAATAATTGACAACAAGTTTGAAATGATTGATGACATGAATATTTGATTGAAGAAAGTATTGAATAAATTTTGATTAATATGAATCTAGAAATTATGAAATTGTATTTTGATTAAAAATTTAAAATAAGAACATATTGAAAGTTATATTAAACATGAAATCATATCAAAATTCATTGATTTTCTTGATATATGTATTTTATGCATATATTTTAGGTCGTTTTAAAACATTTAATTATGTAATTTAAATTATATTATTTCTAGTATTTGTACTTTTTAACTTGTTTTGTGATTTATGGAAGGATACAACTAATAATTGGAAAAAAAACAGAAAAGAGGTGAATATTAGTGGAAAAAAAGAAAAAAATAAGGCTTCCCATGATGAAGGATTCGTATATAATACTCATATTTGTTGATACTAAATAACCATGGTGAAATAGAGCATTAAGAGCTAGAAAAACAATATTCACATCATGAAAAAATCAAACAATGATAAAGTATTAAATGTTATGAATCCATAATAGTACATGAAGAAATTAATTAGAGGGACCAATACTTCCACGAGGTCAAACAAATTTCACAACGTGAAACCTTCCATATAGTGACAAATTAGAAATATTTAACATATATTTCAATGGAGACTTTTTAAACTTGGTCTAGGATTCCATTTAACACTAGGTTTGGACTCGTGATTCATTAGGGTCTACATTAATGGAAAAATAAATGCAACTCGAGCCCCCTATAATTCTATAAAGAGAGGGCTAAGCTCTTCCTACCAAAAAATATCCAGATACTAAATCGGAGAGCTATAATATTGGGAAATAATAACCCATAGTGGTTTGATAGTTAAATATAGATAGAAAAGGTTTCCATTGTAATCAATGTATAGTTGAGGTTTATCTTTTGTTGGTAAACTCTCAAGGTCACTTTGAAAGTAATCCCTTGGAGTTCTAGTAATACTATAAAATTTGTAAGAGAAAATTTTTTTAGTGTTTTTTAAAAATTACAATAAAAATAACGTTTAAAATTATTTCATGTAAAAAATTGAACTAAAATTAAAATCAAAAGGTAAGAGTAATGTTATGGAATGTTGGAAAAATAACTGATTAAAAAGAATAATTTCAATTTCCATTTATAGAGAAAACCATAGCCTTAGTTTGACACCAAAAAACATCAATCTTGACACCAAAACCCCAAATCCCTTGATTAAAAAAATAATATGACATTTGGGTCAATCAAGGCCATAAACCAATTCCTATTATTTGAATAATTATTTAGTTATTTAGTATGTTAGAGAAAATAGTGATAAAATAATGATATCTAAAAAGAATACATCAGTAGATTCACATTCACTTTTTCTATAATTGATGAAGATATTTCTCTGAATCCATAGAAAATTTCTACTATGAAATCTAGAATATCACACTTGTTTGTTTCCACCAGTTCCCCTATTTGAGAATTAGGCTCAACTACAACTATTTCCCCATTCTCAATAAAAATAGAGAATGAAATTATTTATCCATGTTATAATAGATAAAATAAATACAATCAATCATAAGGTTATATAAACAGTGTATTTAATTTTCTAGAGCCCAACCCACAAAAGGAAGAAAAAAATAATCTCACCAATCAAAAACATCCTCAAGAGTCATGAAGGACCAATGAAAAGTTGGGATTAACACAAAAATAGGTCAAAAATATCATATATCTCTAGTAAATATATATCAGTTCTACATATTACATATTAGCTATGAAATAAAATACATATCTATAATATAAAATATCAGTTCAGATCTGATATTCATTAAAATACATACATTTTCATATTTCATATTACAGTGTCAACATAAATGTTTCATATAAGGAAAATGATTATAACATTTACCACCTTCAATTAATTTACTACATGTTATTTTTTGAAAAATAAAATATAATAAATACCACTAATTTCACTAAATAATTTATCCAAATGATAAATGTTGTGAACAACATTGAATAAATGATGTAATATATTTAAAAACATGTGTTTCAAAGCATATATAAAACAAAGAATTTATCAATTATAACTTATGATAAAAGGAAATTTATAATAGCTCCAATATTTTTAGAAATTAATTTTTAAGTGGTTTAACTATGGTAGTCAAAAGAATTTTTTTTCAAAAATGAAATTCAGGTCATTTATTTTTTAGAAAAATATGTTCTTAAATATGAAAAAAAAAATATCGTTGGTATTATTAATGTTGAAAATGAATATAAAATTTAATGTAGAAAAATGACTTTATAATATTAAAATTTATGTTATATAAATACCATATATTTTTATAATATAAAAAATGGGGTATTATTAATTAATGCAGTAATGGTGGAGTCTGATGTGAATGTATACATAGTTAGTATATTTTTTTCATTATGAAAAATACATAGAAAAAAACTAAAACATAAGTAATTCAAATAATTCACAAATATAAGACAGTGCAAAGTTATTATAAAATAGTTGTAAATTTTTTATTTTTATAACATTATAAGAAGAAAAAAAATGAGATTTCAATGAAATCGTCATAATGTTTTGTGGTATATAGTGATATTCATAACATAAACACCTTTGTGTGTGAGATATAATTTTATCTATTTTGTAGATATTTTTTGGGTAATAAGTAACTCTTCAGGAAAAATATTGAATTCTTAAGAGTGTATAATAGAAAAATATTGTTATTTTATATTATGTTTTTTAAAAACAGTTTAATTGAAAATTTAATAGAATATAAAATTTTCTATCTAAGAAGAATAAGTTAGAATATATTAACTAAATTTCAATATGAAAACATAATTAAATGATTGAAATTTTCATATTTTTCTAAATAAATTGAATAAAAATAATAATAAACATATAATAAATGTATTGATTTATGGAAAAGTAAGGGAAGTTTTATAAAATGGAAATAAAAATGTGAATATTTAAAAAACACCATAAAATAAGTTTTTATTTTATAAGAAAAATTAAAATGATAGAGAAAGTAAATAACATACCATTTTTCATCCCCTAATCTGCATCTAAGTTATGGATCCACAAATATGTAGCATATTATTGAGATGATGCATTATGATTCTAGGTATTTATACAAAAATTGAAAAATGTCATCACATAAATTTATATCACTACAATAAAGGAAAATTTTATCAACAAAATAGTATTATGTCATGGTTAAAATAAAAAATATAATATTCTAATATAATTTCAATACGAATGATTTTATAAAGAGTACAACACTAGTATGATATTCAACAATGATAACATATAACATTTATTGAAATAATAAAATAGGAAAAAAATTCATATAGATGGGGAACTGCAAGTGAATATCCTTTGTATTTATGTTTTTTTCACAGTGATTTCCATGGTTAATGACCATAAAATTATGAGTATACAATCAATAAAAAATCTTAACCACATAGTGAATGCATTTTCAAAAATTATTTACACATTCTCGATAATGTTTATAGTGAATACAATAGAAAAACTATATGCATTAGATAAATTACATTCAGAATTGATATTGACGATGACATACAATAAAAAATTTTAAAATTGCAATTTGATAAAAAAATTAGATTATTAATAGAAAATTGACTATAAATTAAAATCTGACAATTTAAAAATAAGAAATGGAATAAAGTGAAATAATATTATCATAAGAAAAAGTAACTTTAATATTATGGGAATATCGATAAAGAAAATAATGAATTCATATAATACATAAATATATTTAATTTATGAATATTTATTAAATATGTTCATTATTTTGAAGATAATAACTTATTTTTCATTAAACAGAATGATATTTAATGAGAAATATTGGAAAATGGTGTTATTGTTAGTGATACAAAAAATAAATTTATTTAACATAACATTGTTATGAAAAAAAAATTAAATAAAAAGTATATTAAATTATACATTATGATATTTATCAATAAACAAAATAATATATAATAAAAAACTTTTATTGTATTTGATTTGAAACATAAAATTATTTAATGAGAATTATTTTACACATTATAATAAATCAATAATAAAAAAATGAGGTATTGAAAAATACTAACTATTTATGCCAAAATTGATTGATAACAAATAATATCATAATAAAGATTTTCTATTAAAACAAAATCCATCAGTAGATTCCAAGGATATTTCATTTTCTAATTTTTTAATCCTTTATATGTGATCTACACATACGTAGTTAAAAAACTATGTAATTTTTTTTAAATGATATAATGAATAGTCATTTATTGGATTGTTTAAAAATGAAAAACCGTACAAATTCATAAGAAATTAGCAATCAAACATAAATCATGAATAATAGTTCAAAATATTAGAATATGGACCATGGAATAGGAATTTAGATTCTAATTGTTCAGAAAAATTCTTGTAATAAATTCATACAAATATAATAAATTATTTCATTCTGTAAATGTAAAAATGGAGTGTATAAAATAGGTATAAACCATATCTCTTAATATAGTAGAAGATGTATTTCTCCAGTCATTTGGGTGAATTTTGAATTTTTATAAAAACCAAGTACTAAAAATTGTTAATAGAAAATAGAATAAAAGATTAAGTTTATATTTGAATAATATGGTTTTGATAATTAAATAACTATCTCTTAATGACTATGATATTGAATAATCACATGTTGATAATACATATTGTTCACAATAAAGGGTAAATTTGTAAAATAAAAAAAATATAGTGAAAAATTTAGAGAACTAATATTGTAAAATCAATAATTGAACCTATATAAAAGATAAATTTTATAAATTGAAAATTTAGAAAAACAATATATAAAAATAAATAGATAGTAAATTTTAAGAAAATACATTTAGTAAACATACTAGTAAAAATAAATGAAAAGATATTATTACGTGAGAAGTGATGAGGTGATTGTCAAAGATGTTCAATCCTATGGTATCTAAAATAAAAGATTTCTAAGTAGATTTCATTCAAACATAAGTTATTTTACTACTCTAAAGTCACTCCAAATGAGTCTGGTTTGGTGAAATCATATTTATCCAGTGAAAGAAAAATAAGGTATAACAATAATTATTTGAGATTCATTAGAACTATAAAATGATTGTAAAAAAAATACAGGTACTAGAAATGAAATTATTATGAATGAATATATAGATACTATAATATGAAAGTACTAAAAATATAGTACAAATAATGCAGTACACATTTAGAAAATTTTAGTACCCGTATTCTGAGAAAAAAAATGAGATAGTGGTAGATTTGAAAAAAAAATGGGAACAAGCCAATCATACACTAGCAGTGATGGGGAGATACTTAAGAATCCTATTGATGATGAAGAACACTAATCATAACGTAAGATTTATTAACTAAAAAATTAAAAATATATAACCAAGGGGTGCTAAGAATCGAGTAAGGGTGAGTCCATAGGTTTCATGACTGGGCATTCAAAGATGAAAAAATAGGTTCGGTGTGACTGAGAGGATCTCAGATAAGAATGAATCCTGAAAATGAACCTTTACCACTGATAACGGATTGATGATGAACAACTATGAGTCAAGATGAGGTTTTGTTGAATTAATCTAAGGAGTATATACATTTACAAGATGATATTTAATGGGGGTGATATACCGACTGAGATGCACATGCACCATGGTTTATTTAATGAGACAATGGTGAAATATGAAAAGATATGATATAGATATTATTTTAATATGTTCAAACATAGGTAGTTTGGTTATAATAATAATAAGAAGATGATGCGGGACTCTAAGATATCTTCTTCAGTAGCTGTATGGGAAAAGGAGGATGCACTAAATATGTTTATTGAAATTCTAATACAAATGAATCAATATATAACTTTATGTTATTTTCCTAGATTCCCCCACGAGTAGTACTGATCAATGTATAGACCAACATCACTATTGTATATCCCAGTAGACTCGAGGAACCATATCCTAATCATATATTGCAACATCATCAAGTCTCTAGGACCTCACCATGCCACCACCATGACAACACCTCCCCACACCCATCTCCCTCAACATCGCACATACATACTCTTAACATCATAAAAAGACCATGTTTAGGAGAGGATTTCCAGAATATAATCCCAACAATAATATTATTCCCAAAATTGAGGACCTTCTAGAATAACTCAAATGCATATTGTTTTTAATATACATCCTATAAAGAATGTCAGATCCTACTTACTTACGGAAAGTTATCTTAAAGGTAAAATAAAAGTGTTAGTAGATTCAGAAAGGTTGTTATCTTTTTGTGTAAATGTCATATAAAAAATTAGAGTGTTTTATAAATGTGACTGGTGACATGCACTTATCATGTACATGTAATTTGAGAATTATATGGGTTATGTGAAGGTGGATTTATAAATTAATTACCTAAATGAAGGTGATAATGAAAATATATAGGTACATAAATGTACCATATGATTCCTACAACTTCATAAAGGTTATATATAATTTACATGACCCATATAAAGGTAATGATGGAGTTGTGAAGGCTTCATATAGGTAACATGCCCTAATTTTAGGAACTGTATAAAGGTGATGAGGCTATACGTAATGTTACATTGAGATTTGATCTACTTACATAATGGTAGTTCAATGAACTGGGTTAAGCTCATAAGGAAAATTATTGACCAGCATAAACATGTGTTAAGTTACTATGGTCAATTAAATTTAAATGAGTGGTTTATCCAGGAATGTTCATATGGTTGATCACATGTGTTCCATCTATATTTTTTCATACAATCAATCAATAATGTGTTTATGGGTTCTCTATATGATAAAATATATAGTCAATCCAATGCTATGTTTGATCTATTAAAAGATGAGCTGAGTTATAAAATTTGTATATTTTGATGAAATGAAATCTAATGATTCTAGGTAGGATGTTCTAAAATGAAAAATTAATATCATGATGCTTTTTATGACACCATAATATTGTTGAATAAGGGAGGAATCCCCAATCAAAAGTATATATTCATGTTAAATTCATGTGATTATCAAATATAGTGATAAATAATGATTTCACCACACCAGTTTGATTTTTCTATTGCTTTTTTTGTGGCCATTTTGGAAATCAGGTCCACATGTGAGAAATAGTGAGTTGAGGTATGTTGTGGGTTATCCTGTGGTACTGCATATATTCATACAGACATAGATAGGTTTTAAATAGATTTATATGTAGCACATGTTAAGGATATAATAGACTTAGTGTAATTAATATATCACGTTAGAATAAATTTTTGATTATTCAAGAAATTTAATAATATGTTTAAATAAAAAAATTAATCAACTAGAAAATTGGATTACTCAAGTAGAATTAGGAGACCCTATTGATATTTCTGTAATAATAAATTCAAAATAATATTTTATAATAAATTAGAATAATATTCTAGATATTATTCTTAATATATATTTTTTGCAGGTATTGAAGATGATTTCCTTGAGAATATTAAGAACTAACAGGTTTCGTGTGAGAGATTTTTGGGAGCCCGATACATCATAATATCATGTTGAGAGAAATAGTTGAAACCATGAGACATTTAATTATTGTGAACCTAATTATTTAAGAAAATTAAGAAGAATCATATCACTCATGATCTTGCCAGAGTTTCGAGAAAAATATAATTGTTTTGATCAACTAGTTATGATACTGAAGAATAAGTACATGATAATTCCTATTGATTTAGTATTCTCATGAAGGGAGATGTATTTCACAATTGGAGTAGAATAATCTAGTAGAATAAATTGATTTTTATAAAAGTGGATCAAATGTGAATAATAGTCTTATGATTAGGGTGTATTACTAATTATAGAAGGCTTGTAATTGGGGTGTCTAAGTAATCATTCGAAAATTACTATTAGGGTGCCTAACCAGATGGAGGATAATTTTAAATGGTATTTCTAAACACTTGTGTTTAAATAGTATGTAAAGGATTGGTATTTTTTTAAAGCTTATAAATAACATATATTCTACTATCTCTTATTATAACTACATTTTATGTGATGTTATGAGATATTATTGAGAGGATCAAGAACATTAATAGGTTCAAGAGGCTGAATGTAGAATAAGAATAATTTTTAAAATGAGTCCAATGATTCACCCCAAGTGGTCAAATCACCATTGGAATATCATAAAACTAGAAGGAATTTCCAAGTGATTTATAAGCATATTTATGTAATGGAAATTAGTGGGTGCATGGGTTGTATTGGTTGATGGTAGAAAAGGTGACTAAATAAAAATATTTTAGGAACCTCAATATTTACCATTGATGAGGGAGACCTAACACATAATAAATTGTAATGAAGGGGTAGATCTAGTCAACATTTGACCTATAAACATTCTTATTTCATAAATAATGTAATTTAAAGACATGTTCATGCACTTATAGAATATGGTTTCATCAGCACCAACCCATAACATTGCCAAATATTTTTAGTAAAAATGAAATTTTTATGGTGGATAATGTGCCTCAATTATCAGCCACTTTACTGTATGGAAGTGCTAGAAAAATACCTAATTCTAGTAATATAAGTGCTGACAGATGAGTTTCATGGTGAAAAATAGTTTGTAATGGTTGAATTGAAATATATTTTGAACCATGTAAAATGGAAATTGGATGATATTGGGATGAATATTTTCAAAACCCCTTTACCTCTATTACAAATAAGATTTTATACCTTTATTTTTCATGAATGCACCTATGGCTTTACAGACTACTATGAACGTGGTATTTTAGGATTTGTTTGGGAATAGTGTCTTAGTGTTATTAAATGATATATAAATATACATTAAAGGCTATAATTAACACCTATATAAGGTTTAATATGTTCTAAAAATAATGATATACAATTTATTATTTGCAAAGAATCAGAAGTGTTCTTTCAAAATGAGGTGCGTATAGTATTTAGGCAATATACATTTTGGTGAAGGAGTTTCTATGGATCCCAAAAAACTATAGGCAATAAAATTGATGGTTTAGATGAGTAATTTGAAGGATTTTAGGTGGTTTTAGGTATAACTATATACATTAAAAAATAAAGGATTATGGAGGGATTGGAGGACCCTCACTGTGTTGACTAAGAAGGATGGGTTTAAATAGACACATGAATCTCAAGAAGTAATTTCCACACTTATTAAAAAAATTACTACTACCCCAGTTTTATGCATGTTAGATTTTTACAAGGGATTTTCAATGGATTGTAATGACTTCAGTTTAGGAGTCGGACCAATGTTAATGTGGTAAGGGAGGCCACTTTCATATTTTAGAAAGGCGTTATCTGAAAACAACATGGAAGAATCAGCATATAAAAATTTTCTTATGGATTTAGTGCTTGAAATCCAACATTAGATATAGTATTTCATGGGATGTAAGTTTCATTTATATATAAATCATTGGATCCAAATAAAGTTTCATAGTAAAAGTGATGTTTTAATTGATCAATGGTGAAATCAGGCTATGTTAATAGGATATGATTTTATAAATATTTAGAAGCTGGGGAAATGTCATTGTGTTAATAATGTTCTATAAAGGGTGAAAAATGGATGAGAATTTACATACATAGAGATTTAAGAACCCAATTGGGATGTTAATAATGTGTTAAAAAAATATTTAATGAAAGATGTGATTTTGAAGAAAATTATATATACGTTATAATGTGATATGCCACAAATATATGATATTCATTCAATGTTGGATTAATGTTTATAAGAAATTATTATTATTTCAAAAATAACTACATTTAAGTCCTAATATTATATAAAATTTATTAAACTAGTGTAACCAGATCCATTGATGAAATTGGACCAACTGTTTCCAACATATAATGTACACTAGGCTGAAACTCCAACTATTCACTATATCAAGGTGGAATCACTATAGAAGAGATAACTAGGGATGCGGATAAGGAATTTCAATAGTGGAAAATCTGTCAAAATGGTACTATATTGTCATGGAATTTGGTGGTGGTAGTATTGTAGCTCCATGGACTTCCTACCATCAGTTACATTAACACAATGGAATTACTATTCATTTGGTGGCATTATTGCACTATCTTCTTTATGAGATAATTTCAAGCTAGGGTTTTTCATGAGATTATACATTTTAATTTATACTCACAATTTTAGTGAAGTGATTCTTCCAATCCATGTACATAGGTATTTTTTCCCTAACCATGTAAATTATTATGTCCATTATTCTTTTTCATTATCTTCATTTTATATTTTTATCAATTTTACACTCATTTTTTAGATCATTCTTTATTATTTTTCTATAATTTCTATATTAACTACTATAAATGTTCTAGTTTAAAAGAACAATTTATTATTTCTTAAATTGAATAATGTCTATGTTAGAAGGCAAGGTGAAGATCAATTTCATTGATATAAATAACTTTAGTTACAAGAGGATTATGATCGGAGTCTCCATTTATAAGAAAAAATTTCACTTTCCACTTCTAGTTATAAAACCAATGGATGTAGAGAACATGGAGTGAGAGCTAATAAATATATAGGTTTAAGGGGTTCGGTGCCTTAATTTATCCAAAAATGGTGTGTTCAACGTCAAAGATGAGAATATGATGGATAAGTTGATGAAATATATTTTTAATATGTACGAGAATACTTATGAATCAAAAAAGTGAACCTTCAATGAAAAGATAATTGAAAGGAATATTGTTTCTAATCACATCAATGAATTCAACATAATCACAAGTTAGTTGTCATCAATGGGAATTATGCTGGATAATAAGGTATGTGGTCTTTTTAACGATATTCATTACCTAGATAATGGGAAGCCATAATAACCACTATGATTAGTTCTTCATAGAAAACATATTTGGTCTTGAAATATGTGTGAGACATGATCCTTAATAAGGAAATTAATAGAAGATAATTGGGATGATTCTTTGGTTTTGATTTGAACATTGAAGGAACACGCACATACATGTAACGAGATAATCATATAAGATGATAAAAACACATTTAAAGATATGAGACTTGAAAAATGGGCCTAGTTCGTCCTGTTAGATTTTTGTGAATAAAAGAGACATCTAAAATTTGTGCATATTGAATAGAAAGTGCATAAAACCAATAAAAAAATTAAAATTTAAAGAACCAACGATTTTTTAATAATGAGTGTATATAGTACTATAGTGTCATGAATTTTGGACTTAGGTGTATCTTTTCACTATACATTGTAGAAGGGTTTCCAAAAAATAATGTTTGTGGAAATTTTGGAAAGGTATATATCATTGGTGATGCATGGATTAAAACCAATAGTGGGAGTTTATTAGTTTTTGGGGTAGTATGGTATATCCCAAGAATAAAAAGAAATATTGATTCTATCATGTAGCTCGATAATGATGGTTTTAGTACCACATTCACTAGTGGTGCATAGAAAATTACTAAGTGATAAGAGATCAAAATATAGATTTGTTATCTATTATTATTTTTAATCACAGAATTATTTAAATAAATCCTATTTAAATTTTTGATCTTGTTCATTTTTTAGTTTTTTAAATAATTTTCCAAATAATTAAAATATCGATATTTATGATATAATCATAATTGGAGTCAAATTGAGAATTCATGCAAAAATTTAAATATATTTTCTCACTTTCAAATTATAATTGTTTGATATTGAAAATAAAACTGTTAATGGGATTTAATTTATTTTAATATTTAGTTTTTTTATTAATTGTTGAATTAGATACATAAAATTACTTTGAAATTGAAATTGTAAATGAGTGATTTTGGTTGGGAAATGAAAAATTAGATTAGAATGTGAAAATTTAATTATGAGAATATTTTTTTTTAATTGATTGATTTAATGAATTTGGAATTATTTGTTTAATGAATGAAATTATGATTTTATATTGTTTTATCATTTTTTAATTTAATTATACAAAAAATGTGCACTAAAAAAATAATGTGTGTTGAAAATATCATTAAAATGTTTACAAAGGCATGGATTGAGTGTGAATTATCTTCTTACGATTGATCCAACCACCAAAAATGGTAAAGGAATAGATCTAGAGTGTCTAAAATTCAATCAATCGTAAGAGTACAAGTTACTGCAAATGAAAATTTTGGAAAATTCAAGACTCAACCGCACCCACAAAGAGTGTATATGAGAGTCATGTTTCAAAAATTAGTTCATTATACATACAACAAAAATAGATCAACCACCCTTGATATTTAAACTACTAAAACCAAATTTTAATAATGGGATAGAGTTTACTAATATAAAATCCAAGTGACCATGCCTTACAGGTGTCATCAACCATGGAAAAATGACAAACTAAAATTGGGAAAGGCATAGAGTTTCCATGCACAAAAAAACAAAAAACCACACCACTTCTAACAGTATATAATCTCAATCAACCACACCACCCTATTAATCTAATGAATATCATAAACCAAAGATCATGGTGAGGATGGACCTAAAATATTCAACAACACGGACCTTTTACTATGTTAATGATTTATGAACCCCCCCCCCCCCATATTTATATATCAAAAGTAGAATAACATATACCAATCTTGAATAAGAGTCGTGCCTCGATTCGAAAGGAAAAGATGAATCCCAGGACACATAAAGATACCAATCCTGGTGAAATACCTAATTCTCACCCCCAATATTATGCTAAGATACTTATGTTGTTTTCCTTCTCGAACGTAGAAGATAATAACTTATGATCTCACCACACACCCTTGAACATGTTCTTGAGAATGAAAAAAATACCTTGGATCATAGTTAGATTCAAATGATGAAGATCCAAGACTCTATCCAAATCCAAGGAGATATAATCACACTATAAATCATGATAATTCCAGAGAATATTCTCGAAAACCAAAAATTTCATGGTTTATCCCCTATATATCCATGCTCATCCTGTTGAAGATGGTGCGTGCTTTCCCACTGAAGAATCCATGTGCACCACTAGATGATATGACCAGAACCAGATCTGTGAGAACCCTATATTGAGAAACCTATATTTTCATAAAATAATATGTCGCGCCACTACTCTTTTATAGGGATCTGGAAACTCGGGCTCTACACAGAGAAGTCTCTCCACCTAGTGAAGAAAAAAAATTTATGTTGAGAGCAATGGGATATGATTTATCAAAATAAAATGGTAAATAAATTAATTTTTATATTATTGATTCCATTGTGAATGTCCATATATGGTGAGGCCCTAGTTTCTCCCCCAATTCATCGATTGGAGGTTCGTAGATTCTTGAAAAATGATTGAATGGGAAAATCTACATGATCACCTGTATGAATGTGTTGATCCATTATATTTATACAGCCTGAAAATCAATATAGAATAAAGAAAAATTTAATGCCTAAATTTAGAGTTCTATAACATGATTTAGAAGGGTTGAGTTTTACATTCTTTATGTTTCAACATATCCAAAAAGTCCATATATCCAGAATCACTACATATCCAATTATACAAACCCATTTGGAGATGAATTTGATTATATAGAATGAATAAAATCACCTTAGATATCTGAATTCCTACATATGTGAATGATCATGTTACTTAGAACTAACATTGGAGAAGATCACAATGTCTTGAAAATTTAGAAAATAGGGAAATTCATTTACCAATTTGGACTCTCATTTTCAAAGTCAACATCCCTTCCAATCCTTTAGTTTTTCCGAATCATGGAAGATGATGATTTTTAGTGATCATCATCCATATGGTGACCATCTATTGATGAGATCATTATCTCTTCATAGTATAAAATTCCAATGGGGTTTTCATGTCATTGAATGAGTTAAACTGTTCTCAGAGGGACTTCACCTAGAGCTGGTAATGAGGAACTCAAGACACACCACATGGTAATCACCACCATTGAAGATTTTTCTGTGATTGTTTTCTATTTCAATTATTATAATAAGAAGATATATTATCCTTTGGTTTGCGGGAAATATCATATTAATGATACAATTTATTATTCTCAGATTCTATTTCATCACTAGCTACTGGTGTTATTCCATATGGGTTTCATTCTTTATTTTTTTAATTACTCTAGTGATTGGACGTTAAGAGAATTATGGTTGATCTGAGTAGCAATCTCCCATTCCTATGATGAATTCATGTATTAAATAAATAAATGATTATTACTTTAATTATTTGTATGTGTTTGGATGTGTAGCTTTCAATAGATTCTTATTTGTATTTAAATTTAATTATTTCATGATTTTATACTGGTTTCACACATAAGTATATTGGGAACTCCTTCACTACTTACGATAGTTAATAGTAGAATGACCGAAGAATTATTAGTGGTATCTAATCACTAGGCTAGTTGAGGATACATAATACAATGATTATTGTATTTGTCTATTCCAAAACAAATCTTCAAGGAAAGAATAATCAAGGATATTTCATTTCATTAGAGATAGATGGGGATGTGAAATTGAATAATGATTCATAGGCAAGAGAGGAGAGTTATTCTTGGAACGGTAACTATGATTTCAAAATTAATTTTTAAACCAATCAACAACATCCACTTTTTTCAAATTTCAAACACATTAAATACGATTTTAATAAAACCACAGCATTTTCTACCCACAAGAATAGCCTAATACAACCTTACTACTTTTTTCTTGGGTTCAAAAATAATTTTGTTGAGCACCCATTGACAAGAATGCGTCAAACCTAACACATTTTCTATGAAAGATAGTGATTTTATTTTAATTTTGTTTTAAAAAAATTCTTTCAAATTACTTGATCCAGTTCTACTAACCACCCAAATTTTGATTCGGAGGTTGAGAGAACCATGGTCTCTAAACTTCAATCTATAAAAATCACCCAATAAAAGGAAAGAGAGTTTTTCATCAATACATTGGATAATTATCCATCCCCACTTTCATCCTCCACAAGAGTTAAATTAGTAAGTGATAAAATAGATGATAATCTTACTCAAGTGAGTGGAACTTTGAGGGAAATGTATGAACCTAATTTCGACATCGATAACCAATAATTATAATTGAAAGGCCAACAATAAAATGAACTCAAAACAAGAATGATTGATATTCTACATAAATTTCATAGACTATTAGGTCAGGACTAAAAATAGAATTTGAGAGTGTTTAAAGGAGTATTTAATGGATTCAAAAACAAGAGGATACACCAATGGTATGATGGGTGAAAAAATCCATGTATCCATAAGTGTTGCTAGCACTTTTGGCTGCACAACTCCTAAATATTTGTTTATTGATAAAACATTTATCCTTCATCACTTTCATCATATTTATCTTCCATTTTCTCACTTGGATTCATCACACATGGATGAAGATAAGGAATGATGTGTACCAGATTGAGGTTTAGTACTCAGGAAAAGTTCCTTCATTGGGGGAAACCTCAAAGTATGTTGTGTGTACCTAGACCCCAAGTCTAGGTTGATCATGGGGGAGGTCATGGGGGAACTGGATGATATTATACTATCTACTAGTTTCCCTTAACCTACAATAAGGGGTGTCAGTGATCTGAAATATGAACAAGATACTTCCATGGATCTTTAAGGTAAAGAATTCGAGTTCGGTAGAATCCAAACTCATCCTATTTTCATAAATTTTGTTGTGCATAAGGTGAACCATGAACCCCATTCTAAAAAAGATGCTTCCATAGCCCCTTATGTTATAAAATCCATGAAAAATATAGTCATAACTCTTCTTGTTGCAAAGAACATGGTTTTGTAAAAGATGAGAAGTTATCCTCATTTCAAACAAGCTACTTCCATGGAAACTTGAGGTAAGAACTCCGAGTCCGGTAGCATAAGAAATCATCCCATTGTAGAGAATGTGGGTGTGTAGAATATTATTGGTGATCCTCATCATAGACAATATTATTCCATGATTCTTCAATCTAAGGACCCATAGTCTAGTAGAATCAAAACATTTCTGGTTGTAGAGATTGTGGTTATGCATAAAAATAGAATTTGATGTGGTATTACTAATATGGATAAGGTGTTTCTGTGGTTATGTATGGGTATATTTGGTAGCACTAAATTGGATAGTGTGTAGTTGTTTGGTTCCCCAAAACTCATGTATTGTTTTCATAGGAAACGTAGGGGAGAAAAATAATACATCATTGAAAATTTCTTGATTATTCAACATATACCCAGGAGCAGGTATCAGATATGTATCTCCAAAATCCATGCAGTGGATGGGAGGAAAGATGCAAAAATAGAAAAAAAAATTAATCGACAAGAAGGATGAGATGAATGAAAAATTTAATGAAGGCATAGGACTTTTTCTGATCCAATAATTACAATCTGTATTATTTTTAGAGTTAAATTGGTCAACACTTTATCAAATAGTTGGTATAAAATTCCTTTAATAAATTTTTTTTGTTAGAGATGAGAAAGATAGAGAATTATGATGGTGGCTAGTTTTGGAATGAAACAGCCATCAAACATTTAGAAGCATAGAAAAAAGGGCTTTGTTAGCTTCAGAAAGAACTATATAGAAGGGAATCCTTAAATAAAACAAAAATAAAAAAGCTTCATTGGGTGGGGGAAATGGTATGTCCTATATTTGTTTCTTCCAATATATTCTGATAATTAACCTAATGTGCATGTATGCTCAGAGCCTACTGGTGGAGCCTTTTATTAGTTTTGTTTATTAACACATTGTTTTTTTTGTCCATTTTTTTGAAAAATAGGATATCAACATTGTAGAAGATAAAATTCTATGAAAATGTAATGAAACTAGAAAATATCCATGTGTTTGGTGATCCATTTTATTTCTTATCAACATTAGGTAATAAATATCTAATTATTTTATCTGAATCTTGTCATGTCATTTTATTCAGGTTTGATGGAAGTGGATGAAGAAAAAAATAATGAAAAAAATTATTGATTTGGAATCAAAGTTAGATGCTAAAAATGCTTTGGATCTTGGAATTGAATGAATGAACATTCAAAACTCCACTCGTGTATCCAATTCCAAGATCCAATCCTTGATTAACATCTAGTTTTTTCCATCACAATAATTTTTTTCATTAGTTCATTTTTCATCTCTTTCAATCATACACAGATAAGAAGACATGATGAGATTTATATAAAATAATTAGATAATGATTACCTAAAGCTGATATAGAAAGGTCATGAACCACCAACCTCGTGGATTTTTTCCAGTTTCATTACATTTTCACCTTCTTTTCTCTACTCCAATGTTTCCCCTTGTTTTCATAAAAAGGGACAAAAAGCAATTTGTTACTAAAAAACCTAAAAATGGATTCACCAGTAGGCCTATGAGCATAAAATCACATTTGGTTCATTGATAGAATACATTTTAAGGATAAAAGTAGAGGTGATACCATTTCCCCATCATGATTAAGTTGTTCTTTATATTTTATTTAAGGATTCCCTTATGCATAATTATTTCTCAGGCAGAAAAATCCCCTTTTCTATGATTCTAAATGTTTTATGGTCATTTAATGACCAATCTAGCATCTAGTATACTACACAATCTTTCTAATCTATAATAAAAAACATTCAGTAAATTCATGTTACACCATTTATTTGATAATGTGTTGACCCAATTAACACAAAAAGCATACACATTAGAATTACTGGATTGAAAAAAATCGCATGCCTTCATTAAAATTTTAGTGGATCTTATCCTTCCCATAAATTAAATTGTTTTCTGAGTTCGCATCATTATTCTCATCTTCGGTCTGGATTTTAGAGTTACTTCTTAGATACCCTCTCCTAGGAAGATGTTGACCAATCAAGCTACTATCAATGAAGTATTATTTTCCTCCCCTCCCTTTCCTGGGAAAATTCTCCTTGAGTTTCAAAGCACCAAAATACTACCCATCATCCAATTTAGTTGTACCAATTATACCCATCCAGAGCCACATAAGCACCTCATCCATGTTATTGATACCAATTAAATTATCATCTTATCGACAGCCACATTTTTTACAACATGAAGGTTTTTTGTTCTATTTGAATTGAAGTCCATAGATTGGGAATCTATGGAACCGGCTTGTTTGGGATGAAGACCACCAATCATATTCTGTATAACCACATTCTCGATAATAGGATGATTTTTTATTCTTCTAGACTCGAAATACGAACCTCAAGGTTCCATGGAAGTACCTTGTTTAGAATAAGGAGCTCTTTTCATCTTCTACATAACCATGTTATTCATAGTAGGAAGTATTTTGATTCTACTCGAATCGGAGTTCTTACAATGAAGATACATGAAATCAGGTTTTCTAGAATGGGGATCACTTCTCGTATTATGAAAAAACACATTCTCAAGTATCCATGGCAGTATCTTGTTGGGATTGAGGATCACGAGCACCCCTTCCATGAGGTTGGGTCCACTAATGGATAGCAGGATCTCTTCAAGTTCCCCATGACCTCCCCCAAGCTCATCCGGGACTCGAGATCATGGGAAACACAGTGCAGTGCAACGTTTTCCCCCTCCAAGGTGATGTCGCTTTGAGTGTTGACCCTCTATCTGCTACATTTCATTCTTTATCATCAGACTCCCTCCATGAATAAACCCAATTGAAAACAGGATGATTAATATGATGAAACGGATGAAGGAAAATATGTTTTACGGGAATGCATATATTTTGGAAATGCATACCCATAGGTGGCAGTAATGCTTGTGGAGACATGGGTTTTTCTACCCATCAGGCCATTATTTTCCAAATCAAAATCAGAAAATCTCGGGCTGTGATTTTGTAGAAATGTTAAATGGACATGGTCTAAGGATTGGAAGAAATAAGTTTAAGTTTAAAGGAAGTGGAGTTCCCATACCAAGAAGCATCATTTTTGAGAAACTCAAGCCCATTTCTTGACCCTTTTTTAGAAGGAGGTCACTTTGGTAACAATGCAGGAGGGAACCTACAAGAACCCAGAAAGAAGACATGATAGAATGTCCAGGTTTTAGGGCATTATATACAAGAAAAACGAGAGTAAAATGGAGGGATGGATAATGGGATAAAATCATATGTAATTAATAATGAAAAATTATGATCCACCAAAATCATTAAATCATTCTAAATATCCTTTTTTTTAATGAATATCCCAAATAAAATATTTAAAAACATTAATTTCTATAATAAAGTTATTTATTTAAGTGATTTTAAAAAAACAAAAATTCATATTATTTGACAATATTTTCATTATTCTAACATTATCAACATGTTTATATTATTTAACTATTAAATTTGTTTTATATTATTTTAAATAACATGAATAAAACATTCAAATCATTTCAATATTTAATTAAATTTATTATGTTATGTTTTCTAAATAATCATGTAATTTAATTTTTTCATTCAATGTTATTCATTTTAAAATAAAGTGAATAAAAAATATAAAATAAATAATTTGAATACTGAAAATCAATAATTTAGTAATAAAATTTAAATACCTTAAATATTTAAAATAAATCAGTTGATTAAAAATTTATTTTTTAAAATGTTTGTTAATTTTAAAATACCTTTAATGTTTTAACTTAATGTTTTACAATTTTGAAATAAATTTTTGGAGTATTTAAAATTTAAATGACTTTCATGTTTAATTTTTTTGAATGAATTAATGATATTGGATTTTAAAAATAAAATTTTAATTTTATAGGTTTTTAATATACTTCATTCTTTCTTTTTTCAAATATTCTAGAAAGATATCATGTTGCTCTAGTTCCTCAATAACATTTATTTATTGTGGAATATATTTCCTTCCTTTTTGGGAAATTTAATATATAAGAAAATATACATTTTATTTTATCTGATTTTTTCTAAGCATCATTGTCAAATTATTTAATTTTGTTAAGGTTTTACATATTAAATTAAATTATGTTATTTATTAAGAATTCATTCATATATTTAAAATATTTATAGTCATTAAATCAAAAATATATTATCACTCTGTCATTGGAAAGTATCATGTCAAATCATTTCACAATTACTAATAAGTCCGTTCATTTAAGAATTTTATTTGTTTCAATAATAAATTCATAAAAAATATACAATTTATCACATTTAAATAATTTTTTAAAATCATAATCTTTTTTAAATACTATTAAAAATATTAAGCTCTTTTTATCAACTCAATCTTATTATATATCCAAATACTAATTTAACTACATTAAAAAATATATAATTTTAAATTTTAAATTTAATTTGTAAATATAAAACGAATTAATGTTATTTTTATTAATAGATTTATAATATTTAATTTAATTGGATTTGAATTTACAATTCATTTAAAAAATTAATTCATTCGACTGGATGAAGTTTGTTTGGAGCACCATGAAGAAGATAGTGGGGGCCTCCAGGATCTTCGGCACACTGACTGTTAGGTCAAGAGAGGATTATCACAAGATGTTCAAGGAAATTCCCTGATAAGTGCAGCCATGTACAACTACATATACATCTCTTAGCTTCCCCCTAGTTATATATTAATCCATTTATAAGACAACTTCACCATTGTGCATCCCCGTAAATTGGAGGAAGCATTTCCTGATCACGGATTGCAACATCACCAAGTCACCAAGACCACACAATTCCACCACCATGATATCACCTCCCCACACCCATCACACTAAACATCGCATAACCCCTCTCCCAACTCCATAACAAGATCCAATTCTAGCCAAACCTACCGAAATTAAATCCCAAAAAAATAATATTTGGCCCGTAATTGAGGGCATGTTGGACTAAACCTAGAAACCATTATTCTTAAAATCCACCCCACCTAGGATGTGAGATCTGAATTATGTTTCTAAAGCAGTTACCAATATTTTTCCTTATACATAATGTTAAAATTGGAGTTTAATTCTCTACGTAAACGTAGTTCTCCTTCCACATAAAGGTCAAACCCAAAATTATGAAGCTGTGTAAATATAACATCTGACTTGAACAAGTTATGTAAAAGTAATGTGAGCAGTAAATTGGCTATGTAAAGGTGGATTTAGAAATGAATTACCTACATGAAGTAATAAGTAAACTGAGTAGCTTTGTGATGTTACCAGAGGATTTCTATAACTACTTAGAGGCAATCTATGATTTACAAATACTATGTAAATGTAATGAAAGAGTTATGAAGGATATATATATATATATAACATGCACTGAGTCATGCCATATAAAGGTGATGAGGTGATGTGTAAGGGTACATTGAGTTTTGAACAACTTACATAGGTAGTTCAATGCATTATGTTAATGAAACAAGGAAAATTATTGAGCTACAAAAACTTGAGTTAAGATGTTGTGGTTGATTGGATTTGAATGTGCCATCTGTAAGGACCCGAACCTAGTTTCACGTAGCCGGTGCCTTATTTTTTTACATTGGAATATAAGTAGTTAATATGAATACCTAAGTACCATGTAGTTTAGTAGCCTTTTAAAACAAGATACATAAAAAAGTTCAACATTACATCTTCAATGGAAAACAAAAATATTTTATTCCATTAGAAAAATCCATGCCTCCTATATTATTCTTGCAAGTCATTCATAATTTACATCTTCATATCTTGAGAAAATGAAACATAAGAAAGGGGTGACCTCAAATGATTTGTAAGTGTAGGAAATATATTGTAATATAACATAAACATTAGACTTGGTGAATAATTGAAAACACATTCCTTTAAACAAATAAACTTGAACATAATATGGCAGGAATAAGTGTTGAGTAAATAATTCCATAATAAAACATAATAATGGGTATTATTATCATCAAATAACCTCATGAAATTTCAATTACTATCTTCATAATAAGGGAATTTTATATTCTGTACATTTTGAAACATTTTTTCAAGACCTTATCCCAGACCTCTAAAAATGATTTAGGCCTCCGCCAAATCCATATATCACATTGGGAAAGGCCTCATCCAATTCCACGTCTATTTGCCTCATGAGACCTAATGATGGATCGAGGGGCTATAGAAGGCCCCAACCATCACACAATAATTCCAATTAATTTCTCATATGAGAGGCGATAAACATAATCAACATATATATTCATATTGAAATTAACATATGATATGTATCTAACTTTCCCCAATCATTAAACAAAAACACTAACCATTTGAAGTAATATGCTGAATGGTTTTAAGACATCACATAAAGAATAAAAATATTCATAAATAATAAAATTAAATAAGGTATATGACATCATAAATGATTAATCCCAACAATAAATAATAATCAACAAGTGTTTTGAAAAATATTAAAATACTCTTATAAAACAATTAAGTAATTCCATAGAAAAAAACTCTTTTATTCTGAAAATAAGAGATATATTGTGGAAATATTTGTATGAAACTAGAAATGATGTAAGATATTATTCTCATAATTAAATCAGTGATTTTAGAAAGATAATTGTTTCTAAAAATAGATTATATAGTGCCCTTGAAAATATATTTGAATTTGAGAAATTCCCTTGAATCGGGATTGTATTTCGGAACTGTTTTGAAAGATTCTTTTAAAACGTGTAACTATCCATAAAATAAGGAATTATTAGGGTTTGTGTTAATATAAATAATACTCACACAGAATTTATTAGGTGTAAAAAATAATACATAAGAATTTAATTGAGTTAATTAGACAATGAATGTAACCCCAATGAAAATGGAAGTTCAGGTGGAAAACTCATACCTTAAGTATGAATGTGTTCCGTTCATGAAATTAAGGTTCTGGAATATTAAATTATACTCATTAATAAGTCAATTAAAATCTTGTTACACATGAATTTTGTTTATCATAATTCTATTTAGTTCATTTATGTCCTTATTGATAAGTTATAATATCGAATTCCATCGTTCCGGAGTGTTTGTATTCTTGATTTTCATAATCTATTCACTTGTTTTTAAGTAATGGAGTTCATGTGCAATTGTTGTAAATCTCTAGAATTGAAATTAAATATAATTTATTACCACCTTTGATTGTTGATTGTAATTTCTATCATTTTGTTACATGGAAATATGATGAATCATTAGATTACAACCACTTCGATTATTTGGTGGTATTTTGATTATTATAAACTAGTTTTTTTATATAGATTAATAATATGTATATATACTAGTTAATGAATATTAATTAGGTTATAATACATATATTATAGTATTTTTAAACCATATAAATGGTTTAATTACCATTAATGAAGGAGAAATTGAATATGGAAACATCGTTGTCCACGAAGCTTATAAATTGGAACCTCATGGATGTTGATTTCATTTATAAAAATAAAAGGGACGGAGTAAGAATTTTGATTATGGTTCTTCCATTAACATGATATAATTCTAGTATATATATAATAGTGGAGTTATCATAGTCATTTGGATAGAGGAGGTGGGGACAAAAAAATAAGAGATATGAACTTGAAAATAAATGAAAAGTTGAGGGATCCCTTGTGAAAATACGGCAGCCTAATGATGTCGCTTAAAATTTCATAAAATGAATTGATGAGAATAAAAGGGTATATAATAATATTTAAATAAAATGAAAATAAATAGGAATACAAAATATCAAACCCCAACATATGTTAATAGAAATTCAAAGTGATAACATAAAAGAAGTGTTGACTAAAAGAGGAGGGTGAAAGGTTCCCTTACATTGTAATGTAACTCCTAGAACATGATGGTTGGGACATTGGGATCTTAAGGACACCTTGGTAGGACTACTAGGGAGTTAAAAACACCATATCTTGGAGGATGAGGGATTTGGAATTAAATAAAATGATGGGATTAGTGGATATTTATAGTAAAAGACAGATAATTTTTTATTAATTTAAAAAGACCCCTCATTAGTGGTTTTTGTAAAACCATGGGCTTGGCCATGGTATTTTCCCATGGTATTAGCCAGTTGGGACACCTAATATTTTATTATAATTTACACATGTAAACTATCATTTTAAATATATTATTACCTCATGATGATGTTAGTAAACATACTGAAAACTCATAATTGTATTTTTACTATTCATGGAAAATTCACGTATTTTAGAAAAATCCCAAAAAATCACCCCTACCATTTTTTGATGTGCAAAAATCAAAAATGAAATCCATTTTTCAAAAATAATTTTCTAAATATTATTAATTTAATTTTTTTAATAAAATTATAGTTAATTTGAAAAATAAAATTTTAAAGGTATAATTAGTTTTATATCTCATTGAAAAATTAATTAAGATCTCATTATCTTATTACCTTAAGAATATAAAATAAAATAATTATTTACTATTCATAAGGGTCATATTACTATTCATAAGGGTATGTTACTATTCACCAAAAATAAATTTTGTTGTATTAGACTCCAAATGACTTTCTGATCACAACTCTAGATGACCATTTTTTTAAATTAAAAACATAGAAGTGGAAAAGATGTGTTAAATATATATATTATAAAATGAATTTATTTTCAAAACATTGGGGTGTTACACCATCAATACAGACATTTTATTTTGTTTGATCACATAAATTCAATCTGGAGTTATTTATATGGTCGATTAATGAGGTGTTCATGTGGTCAATCTCGGTTAATACATGCAGTCGATCCATTACTATGACTGATCAGCTGGGAGATGAATTAAGTTCCAGAATTTTTATATTCTGATGAAATTAAATTTGACTATGCAAAGTATGATGCTCTCAAATGAAAAATAATTTTCACAATGCTTATCCTGATGCAACCAGGTAGCTGAATAATAGAGGAATCCATAGTAAAAATTATATATAATCATATTATATGAATGTGATTTTCATGAATGGATAAAAATAAATATGCCACCATGCCATTGTGAATTTTCTATGTCCATTTTTATGACCATTTTACAAATTTGGTCCACCAATGGGAAACGGTGAGTTGAGTGACATAATATGTTATCCCATGGTATTACATGGATTCATGTAGAAATGTATGATTTTAAATAGATTTATATGTAGAGTGATTTGATGAGATAGAGGAGACATGGTAATTCAAATATCATGTGAGAATAAATCATTGAGTCTTTAGGGCATTCAATGATGGGTTTAAATGAAAAAATACCTAATCCACCAGGAGATTTGATGATTCCAAAAGGTGAATATCCTACTAAAATTTCTTTTAATATTAAATGTGAAAAAATCATATAGATTATATGAGAATAATATTCATGATATAGTTGTGATTATATATTTGTGTAGGTATCGAAGAAGTTGCTGAGAATATTGATAACTAAAAAACATTATGTGAAATATTTGTGAGAGCATGATACATGTGTCAAGGTAAGAGAGGGAGTTCAAACTAGGATCCATTGTTTTCTTGTTCACCCATGTATTTGAGAAAATTGAGAAGAACTATATCACCCATGATCTGGTATGATTTTTCAGACTAACATAACTACTAAGATCACCATTTTAAGATCGAGATGAATTAGAAAATGTTAAGGTATGTGGATCCAATCTAATAATGAAGGGAAATATATTTCATAAGTGGCACATAAGAATTAATTTTATAAAAATATATTTCTTTTATAGGATTAATGTTGAAGAATAATCTTTTGACCATGGTTACTAGCAAGTTGTTTGAGGCTTGTGATTAGAGTGTCTAACTAATCACCAATGAATTATGATTGGGGTGTCTAAATATTTATGGAGAATTATAATTAGGGTGTCTAACTACATGAATCTAACCAGAATGGAAAGAAGTACACTTTTATAATGAAAATTTTAAATATCATATTACGCACTCTCTTATTATCACTAAAAAAAAGTTTAGACTACGTGATATTATTAATAGTATTTGAACCCATAACGTGTTCAAGGGGTTGAATTTAGAAGATGAATAATTGATAAAAGTATACCAATGATTCATCCTCATCTCAGTGGTCATCTAAACTGAGGCACATCAAATAAACAACAAAACAACATATTCTTTACAATTAAATTTAGAAAAAGTAATATTGTTGTTTCATGGATTATAGTGGGTGCTACACGAGAAGGTGGATAGAGTATAAGTTTTTGAGGCACTGTGGAAATTACCATCAAAGAGGAAGAATGATCGCCCAATAAATTTGAAAGAGGGGGTAGATTCAGTCAATATACAAACCTAATTAAAAACATGATTATTTCATGAATAATGAGATTGAAAAATATGGTCAAAAGATTTTGGAACAATGTTTTATCAGACATAACATCATCCCATACTATACTCTAATAATTTTATTAAAGAAAAAATATGGTCGGTGGAGAATGTTCATGGATTACCAAGAGTTCAATAGTTCTGTTGTGATGGATAGAAACATAATTTAGCTAATATAATAGATGATGGATGAGTTTCATAGTGCGGAATACTTCAGAAAGGTGGTTTAGAAATCTGGTTTCCACTAGGTATGGATGAAAGAGGAAGATATTCAGAAGACTATGTTCAAGACCCATAAGGATAATTTATAATAACTTTTCATTCCCTTTATATTAATTAATGAAGTGACAAATTTCCATGCTACTACGAATGTGGAATTCTGGGATTTTATACAGAAAATGTGTTTTATTGATTTTCAATGATATAATGATATGTTGTAACGGATGTAATGAATTCCCAAAAAAGGTACATGAGGTTCTTCAAATGGAAATACAGAATTTACTATTTGAATATGAGAAGAATTTTTCTTTCAAAAGGAGGTATGTGGAGTATTTTTGGCATATAATTTCATTTTAAGTGGTTATGATAAATCCCAAAAAAATGTGGTAGTTATATAATGGAATGTAATAAGTAATTTGAATCATGTCATGGGTTTCATGGGATTAGTGGATACTATCCAAAATAATCAATGATTATAGAAATATTTCAAGACCACTCATGGCCTTGAATAAGAATAAAGATGTCAAATAGAAACATGAAACTCACAAATCATTTGATACACTTAAAAAAACATGACTACTACCCAAAATTTATGACTTCTAAATTTTTACAAGGTATTTTAAGTAAATTTTGATGCCTCTAGTTCAAGATTTGGAGCACTGTTAACATAGTAAGGGTGGCATGTTACCTGTTTTAGTAAAGAAGTATCAGAAAAAAATTGTAAAAATTGTATAATAAATGGATATTTTTGATTTAGTGCCATAAATCTTGAATCAGAAACAATATTTTATGGGAAGGCAGTTTGTGGAATACATGGATAATAAGATCCTTAAGTTAATTTCTTAGCCAAAGATTAGCTTCAATTATACCTTATTATTGGTAGGATATGTTACTAGGATACGATTTTATTAGGATTAACATGCATAGGAAATTGAATATTGTTATAGATGCTCTATCGAGGGTGACATGGGTAGAAGATTATATGTACAATGAAATTTTAAATCCTGATTGGTGAGAGGTTCATGTGTTGAAAGAATAGTTAATGTAGGATGTTAGTTTTAATGGAATTATGGGTATATTACTTCATGGTTGTGCCACAAAGTTAGCATATTATTTCTGAAGTAGATTTTTATTCTATAAGAACTGATTTTTCCATTGAAAAGGATCAAATTTAATTCTAAAGATATTTCAATATTATCATTCATCTTCAGTCAAAGGGAAATAGGGGAACATGAAAACATATAAACACCTATCATGTGGGGTTTATTGGATTATAATTATTTGTTCATTAAATCATACGTAACACCAGTTCAACTATTTCAAAAAGGAAAAATAGATTCTGTTGATTTTCATCTATTTGCAAAATTACCTTCACTCCATTAATTCTAGTCACCATTTCCTCAGTATCATTTCACAACAATGAAAATTGTTGTTTTTGTAAATATTTGGGTTGAAATGGTTGCACCAAATTTGTGGCTCACAGCTAGAAAAATAATATATAAGCTAAAAAATAAATGTTTCATGAAATAAATATATTTTCATTTATATTAACTACATTAAAACCTTTATAGATTATTAAGTGATGCACATAGGATGGAACATAGAGAGAATAAAATAAAAAATGGATCTAAACCAATGAAAAAGAAAGGATGAGTGCCATTTTCATATTCTATCATGATAGGAACATGTGAAAATTTGATCCACTAGACCAGTTGTTTGTACTTCAAAATATGTTAAGGGATTCATTAAAGTGGTATTCTTTATGAAACAACCAAGAATCGACTAATATTGGTTGTTAGGTAAAAACACATTAGTAAGTTTGATAAAAAAATTTATAAATGGATAAGATGGATCAAAGAAGAACATGGTGTAAGAAAAAATAAAGAACACATATATAAACCATACTTTAGTCCACTATGGAACTATGTGCATTACTAGAAATCCCCCAAAATATCATTATTACTAAAGAAAAAAAATCACTATATTATAAGAAATGAAATAATTAAACTACCAAAGAAACTATTTTAATATTAGGTATTGCTAGACCATATGGAAGTGATGAAATCTAATATATGGAACATGCAATTTAACATCCTGAATGGACTCATGCTATGCACATTCATTGAAAGATACAACATAAAACATATAAAAAAGAAATGAAAATAGGGAAGTGGAGTAAACATATTATAATTCATCGGTATAATACAAAAACTTGGAAGAAGGAAAATTCATGTTCATGATATTGATGAATTCTTTCACCTGAGGACATATCCGGATGATGGAAAATAATATTCACTACTCTACACTAAATCTCTAGACTAGGTTGGTGATGATGAAGACAATATACATTAACAGACTACATGAATCATGGATAGGATCTCTTTCAGGATACTTTCATACTATTTCAACTGGAAATCAAAATTTACCTAGAACACTCCTCTATTGAACTAGTGAATAAATGCACCAAATGACCGAGGAGGAGCCTGAGGTGAACTAATATGGTGGGATAAATGATAGAAAAGTAGGCAGTGAATGCAAGATGCAGTACGTGTGAATGACTGATATGAAAGATATAGTTTGATGGGATTTCCACATAGAAGTAGGTGATTCACCAACAAAATGTAACACATGTCATCTTACAATTGAGTGTTCCATGGTTACCCTTATATGAGCTATGTTTACCTTAATTGATCCATGCAGTACCATTTTGTGAGCTAGGATACCCTTATTTGAGCCAAGTACCTTTTCTCATTCTAGGTTATCCTTACATGAGCCAAGGTAGTACCCTTACACATGTTTGGGAGTGCCCATATACAATCTAGGTAGTACCCTTATGTGAGTCACGAGTATACTTACATAAGCCAGGTAGTACCATTAAATGAGTAAGCATTACCCTTATGAATTAATGTCTTAACATTATGCAACATGATATCCAATGGTTTACCCTCATGCTACAGGAAATTAAACTTGACACATGTTAACTTTATGTGGGATCTAGCTATGGGGTAAGGAAAACTCAAGAAATCAAGATTGAAAAATAAGATATGTAAAAAAAATTAATGGGAAAAAATACAATGAAAATTTGTAAACATAATTTTCACAAAGGTACAAATACATGTAATTTACGAAATCCAAATAATAATTTAGACCAAGAATTGTAAAAATTCCATTTGATAACAAAAAAATAAATACATGCATGCCAAATTCACAAAACCTCCACCTTTGTAATAGAAATAATATAAACAATATGGTTTTCTCAACACATAGGTCTTCGAAATAGGACTACATTCCTAACCTCTATATAATGTGTAAACATTGAAAATTGAATAGATTTAGTCAAATAATCGAACAAATTATCGAAATTATGTTTCATAGTGAAACATATCATCATAGTTTCAACGAAAACCCTAAAAAATGAAATCTTATGTATATGTGCTATGATATTCCAAGGAAAACATGATTTTTAAAAATATGGAATAAAAACTGACTATCAAAAAAGGCATCTATATTACCAAAAGATAAAGACAGTTCATTGACATAGCATTTCAACCAAACTGATTATTTTGTTGCTATAGTTAATAATATGTATTTGACTTTGGTTTTGGAAAGGGAAACAATAGATTTCATATTAAATTTCTATGAATGATGACATACAAAAGAAAACAATACATAAACTGTTATATATTTATTAGTTTCTATATTTTTAGCATAACCAAAATCAATAAATCTAATGATATGTTGACTATAAGAATCATTTTTACCAAAAAAAATCACAAATTAGAAGACATAGACACATAAATCAGTATCAATTTTATTTCATACCAAGGATTCTTTACAAGACTTCCCATTAACATTATTAAGGTATAAAAACCAAAGGATATATGCAGATAAGGTAATATCATAGAATACATAAGGCCACCCACTATGTTTACAAAAATAATTTTACTTATAAAATAATTATTAGAATCACTGCTAGTGGATTGGGACAAGGTAAACTTGAAGTGACAACCTAAAGTCTCACAAAAAAGTTTCACATTTTCTAGAAAATACCATTTTAACACCTTATGAACATAAGAATATTGGGACATGTAAAATACCATAAAATTTAAATCAGTAATGATTTTCATACTAAGGATTTTATTTTATTCCTCTAAATATTTCATTTCTATAGAATTATGTAATTTATTTTCATATGATTTCTTAACCCAGTGCCTTTGAAAATTATAATCAAGCCATAAACATCTAGGATTAAATAAACATAAACAATATTTAATGATTTTAAATAAAAATTTTCATCATATGTACTTCTATAAAATTCATTTTAAAGTAGAAAAGAATTAAATTATTAATACCACTTTCTAGAGGATTTCTTATGTACAAACATTGATTTTCCTTAAAGCTATACTAGATTGATTTTAAAATATTTTTAAAAACCATCAGGTGGTTTAATATAAATATGATCATCTTATATACCATTCTGGAAGGAAATTTTAACATCAAATTATTCAAGATGAAAATCACAAATTAAAATGTGAATATTCTAAAGGGGTATTAGCTGTATATGTACACCTCTTAAAATTAACATGTTTAGAGTTGAACAAATCATGGTATTCACAAATGGTAAGAGGTTACATCATTTTAAATTCCTTTCATTCTTAGTAAATTCATCCATTTTGATCTGATATGTCCTGATATCCTATTTCATATCATTGTGTTATCTGTCATAGAGGAAAGAGTTGAATTTAATTGTTTAATTTGATTCCTAGCATTTAAGAAAAATTTACCATTGGTGAGGGTTTATCTAGTAACAGTGTGTGACCGCTTAGAGATATTATGACTCCTTGAATTAGACTGAAGATAATACAGATTTGGTTCTTAGACGCCAAGAGAAATAAGATTCATCTTCAAATTACGCCTCCACCAAACCTCCTCTCCTAAGTCTACTGACATTTAATGCAATTATAGTGGGATTAGTTTTCTACACATGATTCTACATATATTTGTATTTCCTTGGTAAACCTTTACACTCTCATTATCTATAAGTTTAGTGAAGTGCTCATTTTTGGGACATATATGAAAAGAAAATCCTAAATCGATGACTCACTCCACACTCAAAACATTAGGCCAAAAATTTAAAACACCAATAGTCTAAAAATATTTCTCAACTAACAACCAATGGTCATTGTTATTTGTTTTGTTCTTAGAATTAATAATTTGGGGATAATTCATTCAAATTTTACCAGGTTGTTTGTAGTGGAATAATTTTATTTTTTCCCTAGTATTTGATTAGCTCAAAAACATGTTCTTACCTCTCTCATTCCCTCTCTGCTCAAGCTTACCCTACATATTAAGCCCCTCAGATTCCTTATTAACTGAAGTAGGTTTTTTATTTTGAATATCTTTAGAAAACAAGGTAGACTTAAATTATTATATGTTTAAGGGACCTTGTCCATACATCATTGAATCATTAAATGAAATATTTTAATCATCTAATTTGGTCAGTAGTATGATAGTCAAGTATGATGTTCTCAAATGATAAATAAATATCACAAAGCTTATAATGATACAGCTAGGATGTTGAATAAAGGAGGAATCCCCAATAAAAAGTATATATATTCATGTTAAATATCTGTCATTATCATGAAAATAGAAAAATTAATATGTCACCATGCCATAGTGATTTTTTATGGCCGTTTTGATGACCATTTTGGAAATTTGGTCCACCTGTAAGAAATGGTGAGTTGAGTGACATAACAGCTTATCCCATGGTATTACATGGATTCATGTAGAGGTGGGGAGATTTTAAAAAGATTTATATATATCACGATTTGAGGAGATAATGGAGACACGATAATTCAAATATCATGTGATAATAAATTATGGAGTCTTGATGGCATTCAATAATATGTTTAAATGAAAAAATAGCTAATCCACTTAGAGAATTGATGATTCATGAATAAGGAGACCCAACTATGATTAATTTTAATATTAAATATGAAATAATATTTGAGAATATATGAGAATAATATTCATGGTATTATTGTGATTATATATTTTTTAGGTATCGAAGAAGATGTTGATAATATTGATAACTAACATACATTGTGTGGGAGATTTGTGAGAGCCTCATACAAGTATCAAGGGAAGAGAGGGAGTTGAAACTAGGAGTGATTGTTTTCTTGTTCACACAAGTATTTGAGAAAATTTACAACAACTATATCACTCATGATTTGTTAGGATTTTTGAGACCGAAATAACTATTACGAGAACCTTTCGAATATATTGAAGTATTAGAACATGTGCAGGCCTATTGATCCAATGTACTCGTGAAGGGTAATCTACTTCATAAGTGGCACGAGAGAGCCCATGTTCATAAAAATATATTTTTATGTTAAATTAATGTTTAATAATAAGTGTGTTACTATGGTGACTAACTAGTTGTTTGAGGCTTGTGATTGGGGTGTCTAAAAAATTTTTATAGAATTATAATTGGGGTTTCAAACTAATTGAAACTAACCAGAATGGAATGGAGTACAGTTTTTTGAAGAAAATTGTTAATATTGTTTATTTCACTCTCTTATTATCAATACAAACATGTTTTAATTGTGATATATTATCAAAAGGACTGGGATCTTTAATAGTTTCCTAGGGTTGAATATGGAAGAAGAATAATACATTAAATTAGATCATTGATTCCTTCCCCTATCAGTGGCCATCCAACATGGGGAATATCAAAAAACCATCAAAAATACAATATTCATTACAATTAAGTATTGGAAAAGGAATATTTTTGGTGCATGGGCTATAGTGGGTGATAGAAGAAAAAGTTTCTGGAACGGAAATTTCTTAGGAACCTTAGGATTTACCATCGAAGAGGAAGAATTATCAAACAACAAATTTGAAAAATGGTGGTGGATTAAGACATCAAACAACCTTATAAACATGACTATCTCAAGAATAATGATACTTAAAAATAATTTTAATGTCATTTTCAATTGAGTTTGATCAGACATAGCATCAGCCGATACTATGGACTAATAATTTTATTAAAGAAGAATGATGGTTGGTGGATAATGTGTATGGATTACAAGGAGTTAAATAGTTTTGGTGGTGCTATAAATATACCTAATTCTAGATATAGAAGAGTTTTTGGATGAGTTTCATAGAGTGGAATACTTCAACGAGGTGGATTTGAAATCCAGTTTTGACTAGGTAGAGATGAAAGAGGATGATATAGGTAAATATTTTTGTTCAAGACTCATTAGGTTCATTAATAATACCTTTTTATTACCTTAATAATAATAAATTCATCAATGACTTTCCATGAATCTGTTAATGTAGTATTCTGCGATTTTCGATGGAATAGTGTTTTTGTGTTCTTTGAAGATATATTGGTGTGTAGAAAGGGATGGAATGAAGTCCTAGTGAAGGAATATGATGTTCTGCAATTGGAAATAGACAATGTTCTATTTGAAAAAGAGAATAAGTGTTCTTTTAGAAGGAGTTATGTGGAGTATTAGGGAATATAATTTCAATCAAAGGGGTTACAATAGATCCCAAAAAATGGGATGTATTTTAATTTTGGAATGGTCTATTGAATGTGAAGCATGTTAGTGGTTTTTAATGATAACTGGATAATAAAAAATTTATATGTGATTATATAAATATTTCAAGACCTTCACATCCTTAACTAAGAATGAAGAGTTCAAATAAACACATGAAACTTAAGAATCATTTGATGCACTTATGAAAAACATGACTATAGCCCAACTTTTATGCATAAGAAATTTTTGAAAGATATTTTCAATTGATTTTGATGCCTCTAGTTTGGGATTCAGAGATGTGTTAACATAGGAAGAGTGGAATATTTCATATTTTAGTAAGGCATTATCTGAAACCAACATGGAAATTTTTGATATAAAAAATAGAGCATATTGATTTAGTGCCAAAAATCCTGCATTAGAAACAATATTTTAGGGGAATGATTTTTGAGGTATAAATGGATCATTAGAGATTTATTTAATTGTCTTAGTCCAAGGGTAGATTTTATTTCACATCAGTGCAACGAATATATATTATAGGTATATGATTTCATTGTGATTTACAAGCATGGAAAATTGAATAGTGTCATAGATGCTCTATCGAGGGTGACATGGGGAGGAGATTATAAGTACATGGAAATTTTAAACCCTAGTTTGGAAGAGCAGGATGTATTGAAAGATGATGTAATTCAATATGTTAGTTTGGAGATGGTTATAGAAACATTACAACATGGTTATGCTACAAATTTAGGATATTATTTTTGAAATATAATGTTGTTCTATAAAACCAATTTTTCATTCAAAATAATCAAATTTAATTCCAATGTTATTGCAATATTATCTTTATTCTTCAATAAGATGGAACTTGGAAAACTTTAAAACATATAAACACCTATAAGTTGGGGTTTACTAAACTATAATTATTTGTTAATTGATTCATACATAACACCATTTCAACATTTTTCAAGTAGACAAACTAGTTTTGGAGATCTTTATGCATCTACAACATTATATTCACTCCATTAATTCTAGACACAATGTCCTCAGTATCATTTCACAAAAATACAATATGTTGGTGTGGTAAATAGTTTTTTTGATATGGTTACACCAGATTTGTGGATCACAACTATCAAAACAATAAATAAGATAACATATAAATGATTCATGGAAAATATATATTTTAATTTAGATTAACTACATTAAAACACCTCTTTAGATTATTAGGTGATGCACATAGGATGGAAGATAGAGACAAGAAAATGAAAAATGGATAAAAAACCAATGATATAGCCATTAAAAGTGAAAGGATTTGTGAAATTCACATTTGATATCATGATAGGAACATGTGAAAGGCTAATCCATCAACCCATTTGTTTCTAAATAGAAAATATTCTAGGGGCTTCGTTGATGTGGAAGTCCTTATGAAACAACCATGAATCTATTAATTTAAGTACTTAGTTTAAAATGTTTTAGGAATTTTGATAAAAAATAAATGGATTAGATGGATCAAAGATGAATATGTTGTAAGAATAAATAATGAACACATAGATATATAATATTGCAATCCATTATGGACCTATGATCAAAGATAGAAAACCACTAAAATTTTTTTTATTACAAAAGAATGAAAATCACCTGACTATAAGACACAAAAGAAGTAATGACCAAAGAAACTATTCATGATTAGTTCTATCTAGACCATATATATGTGAAGTAATCTAAAATACAGATTTTGAAATTAGGTATCCTAGACGGGCTCATGCTACGCACATTCATGGAACGATAAAAACCAAAAATTGATTGGAAATAAAAAAATTAAATTTTCAGTCATAGAATGATAAAACATCAAACAAATGAAATGAAATGAAAACAATAAAGTGGAATAAATATAATATAATCTCATTTTCTAATACCAATATATATAAGAAGATCAAATGGTGTTCATGATGTTGACGTATTCCTTCACATGATTACATATCCTTATGAAGGAAAATAATCATCGCCACTCTAAACCAGATACATAGACCATGATAGCAGTTATAAAGACTATATTCTTTAGTAGAATATGAGAATCTGGAATATGATCTCCTTCAGGATACAATTGTTCAATATCAATTGGAAATTTGAAATTCCCTAGCAATTTATTCTCTTGAACTAGTGAAGAAACTAACTGAATGATCGAGGAGGAGCCCGAGTTGAAATCATAATGATAGGATAAGAAATAGAGATCTAGGAAATTAAAGAAGGAAAAAAGACCACATGGTTTACCGATATACATGATATAGTTTTATAAGATGCACATGCATTAGTAGGTGATTCACTACAAAAATATAACACAAATCAGCTTACCGTTACATGTTCCAAGGATACACTTATACAAATCAAGTTACCCCTAATCATGCCAGAAAATATCCTTACATGAGCTAGGTTACACATATGTGTGTATGTAAGTAACCTTACATGTGACAGGTCAGCCCTATGTGATCCATGGTAGTAACCATACAAAATATAAGGAGTTCCAATATACATGTTAGGGAGTAACCTTAAGCACATCATGAGTATTATTACAAAATCCAGGGAGTACCCTCACATGACTAGGAATTACCCTTACGCATCCATGTATTACCCTTAAGAAATAATGTATCCAATGCTTTACCCTCGTGAAATTGGAATGTAAACTTTACACAAGTTACCTTAATGTGGGATCCATCAATGGGGTAAGAAAAAATCATGAATTCAAAATTGAGTAACAATAATAAATGTAAAAAAAACATTTATTTGCTGGGAAATAATTCGAGGGGCGTAAATAACATTTTCAAAAGGGTTAAAGTACATGTAAATAATTAAATCCAAATAATAATTCAGTCCATGAATTGGAAAAATTATATTTTATAAAAAACTAACAAATACTTGTCTGCCAAATTTCCAAATTATCCACCTTTGTAATAAAAAAAATTAAACAAGATAGTGTTCTCATAACATAGTTCATTGAAATAGGGCTAAAATCCATTATTCTAAACAATGAATAAACTTGGAAATTTGAATAGCCATAGTCAAACAATCGGCTGGATTCTCCAAAGTATGTATCGTAATGAAACAAAATATCTATGTGCTTTGTTCTTCCATGGAAAACCTCATTTTTTAAAATATGTAATATAGAATGACTATGACAAACTACTTATAAATTACCAGAAGATACATACAATTCATTAAGAAAGCCTTTAACCTAATTTATTTCTATGATTTCTATACATAATGTTATGTATTCGACCTTGGTTATGGAAAAGGAAGTAATGGATTTCATTTTACATTTCAATGAAATAGTAAAAAAATAAGAAAATAATACATAAATAGTGATATATTTATTAGTATATATATTTTTATCATAACTATAATCGACAAATATGATGACATCTTGACTATAAGAATCATTGTTTACCAAAATAAATCACAAATCCGAAGACATGGACACATAAATAAGTAATTATTTTAATGCATAAATATGATGCTTTATAGGACTTTTCATAAAACATCTTAAGGAACATACACCAAAGCCTAGATATAGATATAATTATATCATGGAATATATAAGTCCAACTACTATGTTTAAAAAAGGGATTTTACGCATAAATTAATTATCAGAATTGATTCCAGGGGATTGGGATAAGGGAAACATAAAGTTATGACATAAAGTCACAATAACAAGTTTCAAATATTCAATAAAATACCCTTTTAACACCATATGTTAATTATAAGATTTGTAAAGGTAAAATACCAAAAAAATTATCCCTAGTGATTTTTATACAAATGATTTCCTTTTTTCCTCTAAATATTTCATTTCAAAAGCATTGTGTAGTTGGTTTTTAATATGATGTATTAACCTGGTGTATTTGTAAATTATAAGAATATAATAAACATATAAGAATAAATAAATAGAAACAATATTGATTGAATTAAAATTAACATACACATAATAATTACTTCAATCAAAGTCATTTTAAGCACAAAAGCATCAGATTATTTATCCCGTTGTATAGATGATTTCATAAGGAAATACATGGATTTTCCTAAAAGTTATACTTGATTACATTTAAAAGGTTCTGGAAATCCATTAGGTGTTCTCATATAAATCTATTCATCTTATGTACCATGCAAGAAGGAAGTTTAAAAATCCAATTATTTAACCCAAACAACATTTTGGCTAGAAAAGGCTAACAATAATCTAATTGAATAGTTCTTAACAATAGGTGAAAAATATCATTGTAATCAACTACATTATGTTGTAGAAATCCATGTAAAAAACTTATAACGTTATAATTAATATTATTTTCACTTATGTTTCCTTATTGATTCTTTATAATTTAATTAAAATCTCTAATTTTCTCATTTTTAGGATTATTAACAATTTTCTAGGTTTGATTTTTGTGAAGAGAAACCATTTCATCTCATATGGAAGAAATCCCTTACCAAGATTCATTAGTCTTAAGATCCTGTTTGAGACTTTATGGTTCATAACAACAGTGTAAAAGCCTATATCAAAGTCAAATGGAGTGGCATATTCTTTGGTAAACCAAATTGGAGGCCTAATGATTCTTACGGTCCTATTATTAGTCAACTACTAGTCTCTCATGTAACCATCTCTCTTCACCACAAACTTAGGTTCAAATTCACAAACAGGTTCTTCTTAAATGTGATCTAGTTTGGGTGGTTTTCGGGAGATAACCTCAAGTTCAAGTTAAATTTTATCCTCAAATATAACCTTAATACCTATAGGTTTATAAGGATCAAACTAGACATGATCAGAAGACTTCTATTTAGAATAAGAATCCTCATGAAATATAACATCACGTTAGATTATAAATTTCTAAAAACCGTGATTATCTACCTAAGGAATTTAACATGTGTCGCAATGTGGAAATACCACAAAGACACACATTATTGTCCAAGGTTCTAGTTTATCATTACTTCTATGAGCATAGGTAGTACAGTTAAAAAATCTAAGATAACCTAAACTAGGGGTGAACCTGTTCACATTACATTAGGGGTTTTGAATCTAATGGAACTAGAGGGGAATATATTGATCATATAGATAGTACTAGCATCAAAATTATACCTATATGGACTTAAAAATACGACAATATGAGGGCATTATTCTAACTTTTTCTAAAACTATCATATGAATCCTCTCTTCTTGGACATTCTATTGTGGGGTATCCAAAAAAGATATGTGTCTAATAATGCCTTCATAACTACAACAGTCTATAAAGTCATTATACAAATATTCTAGACCATTATGAATTATAATTGTTTAATTTTTTCTTCTAGTTTCTCTTACAACAGTATACTTTCATATTTTGAAAGTGTCAAAGATTTCATAATTGTTCTTGAGTATGTAAATCCACACTTTATAAGAATATTCATCTATAAATGGAAGATATTAGTTTCCCAAACTTTGGGAATTTATTATAGAGGGACCCCTAAAATTAATGTGTGGATATTATAAAGGGTACTTAGCTTTATATATAAACCTCTTAAAATTAACATGTTTGGACCTTCAAGAACCTAGTCTTCACAAAAGGGAATAATGTCTGAGGTTACATCATTTATAATTCCTTTCATTCTATGTTCATTAATCCCTTTTGAAATAGAATGTCTTAATAACCTATTCCATAGCATTATGTTATCTTTCATGGGGTAAATATTTGTATATAATTGTTTCATATGAGTCTTACCATCTAAGACTTATAGACCATTGGTGGGGACTCCCCTAAAAAGAGTGAGTGACTCCTTAAAGATATTATGATTCCCTAAATTAGGCATAAAAGAATAATTATTTTGTTCTTAGACACCTAGGGAAATAAGATTATTCTTAAAATTAGTCACCCACCTATCCACAACTAAGTATTTGAATGACCATTCATGAAATTCTAGAGAGGATATTTTTCTACCCATGGTTTGATAGATCTTGTTACATCCTAATTAAACCTTTGCACTCTCAATCTCTCTTATATTTGTGAAGTAATCATAGTTGTGTCATATATGGAAAGAAAATCCTAAATATATGACCCATTCAGCACTCATATCATTAGAAAATACATTTAGAACATCATAATTATCAAAATATTTCACAACTAAAAACAATGGTCATTGTTATTGTTGTGGTTCAATGAATTTTTCCTTTGGGTATAATTATTTCTAATTTGACCAGGTATTTTGTAAGGGAATATTACTATTTTTTACCCATAGACCCTGATCATATTCAAGGATATCTCTTACATCTCTTCTAACATCTTTGATCAAGCTTACCGTAGATATTAATCCTCTTAGATTACATCTTAATAGAACTATGATTCTTTTTTTGAATATATTTAGACAACAAGGTAGATTTAACCTCTTAAAGGTTTAAATAACCCGAACCATACATCATTGAATAATTAAATTAATTATATAAATCATATAAATTGGTCAAAAGTATGATATTAAAATCCCCTTTATCCAAATTAAATTCAATATTAGATAAATATTGATTGATTTTATTAAAATCATCGATATGAGTTTGAACTGTAGATCAAGGATGCATACTAATGTTATACAATTTAATATTCTTGTGTACCTATCCTACTAAGGTTTTTTTCATATATAGAGATTAATCTTTAGACCAGATTTGGGTAGTAGTGGATTTATAAGCTACCACATTAAGAACCTTATCATCTAAGGACAATAGAACTAAACTAGAGGCATTCCAAAGAACATTGATAAGAACATCAACATTTTTAGGCCGCCCTGACTCCATATGTGTCTGGCCAATGTGGTCTAACCAAGCCACGATGACATCAATTAATACATACATTACAGCTATAATGTAATCCACCGTGTTAGTTTGAATAAAGTTATAAATACGTTACAACATGGTTATGCCACAGAGTCAGGATATTATTTCTGAAATTGATTTTTGTTCTATAAAACCAATTTTTATTCTCAAAATGATCAAATTTAAGTCCAATGTAATTGTAATATTATCATTCATGTTCATAAATATGTAACATGGGGAACTTAAAAACATATAAACATCTATCAGGTGGGGTTTACTAGACTAGAATTATTTATTCATTGATTCACACATAAGAGAAGTTCAAAATTTTCCAAATGGAAAAACTAATTTTGGTAGTATTTATATATTTTCAACAATACAATCACTCTATTAATTCTAGACACCATTTCCTCAGTATCATTTCACAAGAATGATAAATTTTGGTGTGTTAAATAGTTGTGTTGATAAGGTTTCCCCAAAGTTGTGGCTCACAACTATCAAAACAATATATAATCTAACATATAAAGGATTCATGGGATAAATATATTTTTATTTGGATTTATCCATTAAAATAACATCTATATATTATTAGGTGATTCATATAGGATGGAAGAAAGATAAAATAAAATGAAAAATGGATCTAAAAACTATGAAAGTGAATAGATGAGTGCCATTTTCACATTCTATCCAGACATGAAAATGTGAAAAGTTGATCCACCAACCCATTTTTTATAATTATAAAAGATGTTAAGGGTTTCATGGATATGGTATTCCTTATTAATCAACATGAATCCACTAATATAGGTAATTGGTTCACAAATATTTTTAGGTATTTTTATAAAAAAAGGAATGGATAAGTTGGAATAAAGAAGAATATAGTGTAAGGAAAAAATAAAGAACACAAATATATAACGTACATTTGTCTAAAATGGACCTATGTGAATTACAATAATTCCCCCATAATATCATTATTATTAAATAAATAAAATCAACAGATTATAAGACATGAATGAAGTAATGTATCAAAGAAACTATTTTAGGATTGTGTCTTGCTAGACCATATATAAGTGATGGAATCCAACATATGGACGTTGATAATTAACTTCATGTATGGACTCACACTACTACATGAATTGAAGGATAGAACATCAAACATAAGAAAAGAAATAAAAATAGGAAAGTGGAATAAACATCATTTAATTCTATGTTCTAATACCAATACGTGGAAAAAGGTCCAATGGTGTTCATGATATAGATGTATTCCTTCACACGAGGACATCTCATGTTGAAGGTAAGGAATATTCACCACTATCCAATAAATCCCTAGACAAGTTTGGTGATAATAAATACAATATGATTTAGTGAACTATGTAAATCATGGTCATGATCTCCCTTAGGATACTATCATTCTATTTCAACTGAAAATAAAAATTTCCCTAGAACAATCCTCTCTTGTACTAGCGAAGAAACACACCAAATCATTGAGGAGGATCCTGATGTAAAATCATGATACTGGGATAAATAATTGTGAGCCAGGCATTAAACATAGGATGCTGGTATTATGGATGACTAATATGAAAGATACAGTTTGATTGGATGTCCATGTGGTGGTAGGTGATTCACTACCAAAACATAACACAGATCAACATACCGATGTGTTTTCCAAGGTTACCCTTATATGAGCCAGTTACGCTTAATCGATCAATATTGTACCCTTACGTGAGCTTCGATTCCTTTATGTGAGCCAAGGAAGTACCTTTTCACCTTAGATGTTACCCTGACATGAGCCAATGTACAACACTTATGCAAGCTAATGAGATACCATATGCAAGACAAGGAGTACCCTTAATAGTGTCAAGATTACCCTTACACAAGACAATGAGTACCCTTACATGAGAAGGAATTACCCTTATGAATCAATGAATTAAACTTTTACAATAGGAGATCCAATAGTTTACCCACATGAAACGGGAATGTTGACTTTACAAAAGTTACCTTTATGTGGGATCCCGCTATGGGGTAAGGTAAACTTGTGAAAAAAAATGAGAAATAAGAGATGTAAATAATCATGGGAAAAAATAGAACTATGAAATGTAGCCAACATTTTCCCAAGGGAACAAAAAAAAAATGAAATTATTAAATACAAACTATAATTAAGTCCAAGAAATTAAAAACATCTATTTGATAATAAACAAATAAATACATGCATGTAAAACTTAAAAAACCTCTAACTTTTTAATAAATATAATTTTAACAATATGGTGTTCCCACAACCTAGGTCTTTGAAATGGAACTACATTCATCAGATCTAAATAATTTCTAAACATTTACAATTGAATATATTTTGTAAAATTGTTAACTAGATTATATGAAGTATGTATCTTAGTGAAACGTACCATCCTCGTTTCAATGAAAACCCTAACAAAATGAAATCTAATGTATATGTTCTATAATCTCCCATGGAAAACATGATTTTTAGAAATATGGAATAATAATAACTATCAAAAAAACGTCTATATTACCAAAAGATAAAGATAGTACATTAACAAATCATTTCAACCAAATTGATTCTTTGATTTCTATAGTTAATAATATGTATTTGACCTTGGTTTTGGAATGTGAAACAATGTACTTTATATTACATTTCCATGAATCAATAACTCCAAAGGAAAATAATACATAAACAGTGATATATTTATGAGTATCTATATTTTAATCCCAACTAGAATCAATAGTGATGATTATATCTTGAATATAAGAATCCTTTTTTCCAAAAAAATGCATAAATTATAAGTCATGGACACATAAATGAGTATTTATTTTAATGAATGACACGGATACTTTACAGGACTTCCCATAAAAATTATTAAGGTAAAAACACTAAAGGATTTATCCAGAAAAGGGAGCATCATGGAATACATAAGGCCACCCACTATTTACAAAAATGATTTTAATCAAAAAATAATTGTCTGAATAAATTTTAGGGGATTGGGAAAAGGTTAGCAGAAAGTGACGACCTAAAGTCACACTAAAAAGTTTCAAATTTTCTATACAATACCTTTTTAACACCTTATGAACATAAGAATATTGGTACATGTACAATACCCTGCCATTTCTATCCGTAGTGATTTTCGTACCAAGGATTTTATTTTTTTCCTCTAAATATTTCATCTCAAAATAATTATGTAATTTTTTTCATATGATTTTTTCACCAAGTGTCTTTGAAAATTATATTCATGTCATCAACATATAGGATTAAATAAACAAAAAAAATATTGAAATATTTTAAAAAAATAATGGCATCATATGTACTTCTAGGAAATAAGTTTTTAAGCAGAAAAGCATTAAATTCTTTATACCACTGTCTAGATGATTTCTGAAGGACATAAAAGGATTTTCCAAAAAAATATAATTGATCAATTTTAAAATATTTTTTAAAATCCATTAGGTGGTCTCATATAAATATGTTCATGTTACATACCATACAATAAGCCAGTTTTAACCTCCAATTATTTAACATGAAAAATCATTTTGTCCAGAAAAGGCTAACAATAATCTAACTGAAGAGGTTTTAAAAAGTTGAAAAAATATCATTGTAATCAATTACTTCATATTATATGAATCCATGTTCCAAATTTATCGATTTATACTTATTTTTCTTTTCAATGGTGTTTTATTATTTCTTCTTAAAAATTAATTATAATCCATAATTTTCTTATTTTTAGGTTTGTTAAAAATTATCCAAGTTTCATTTGTAAGATGATAATAAATTTTGACTCTTATGACAAAAAGATATTACCTAGATTCATCTGAATTAAGGTCTTTTTTGAGACATTATAGTTCATAATTAACATGTAAAAACCTAAATTAATGTGACATGTAGAAACATCATCCTTGGTAGACTTTGTTGGACACCTAATGATTCTTCTAGTCCTATTATGAGTCAACTGGTAGTCTCTTATATCACTATTTCTCTCAAACACAAACTTATGTTCAAATTCACTAATAGATTATTCTTTATTGTGAGATAGTTGGGGTGGTTTAGTGGATATAACCTCAAGTTCAAGTTACATTTCAGAATCTCATCTATCCTCAACACCTATAGGCTTAGATGGATGAGACTTGGAAAGATAAGAAGCATTATATTTATAAGTATAATCCTCCTAGAAAACAACATCATGGTGGATTATAAATTTAATATAACCATGACGATCTTCCCAAAGATTTTACCCTTTAACAGAAATTGGGTATCCCATTAATCAAGACATCATATTCCTAAGATCTAGATTATAATTTTATATATGAGAAAAGGTAAAATAACAAAAACAACTAAGATATACTAAAACAGGGGTGAACCAATCCATATAACATCAGCGGTTTTAAAACTAATGGAACTAGAGGGGAATCTATTGATCAGACTGACATATATTGTATCAACCACTTCCTAGGACATAAAAATATGAGAATATAAGATCATTATTCTCAAGATTTATAAATTGTATAATTCATACTCTCTTATAGGACATTATATTAATGGGTACCCATAATTTTTCTATGTTTAATAATACCTTCCAATCTAAAATAGTCTATATAGGCATTAAATAAATATTCTTGACCATTATCACTTATAATGATTTTAGGTTAGTTTTAGTTTTCACATTCGACACTAAACATCCAAATTTTGAATGTTTCAAAGGTTTTAAAATTTTTCATGATTGTATAAATCCTCACATTTTGAGATTACTCATCATTAAAGTGAACATAGTAATGTCCCCCACTACGGGATGTAGTTCTATAGGAAAAAAAATTAAAATGTGCATATTTTAAAGGGGAATTATCTTTATATATAGACCTCCTAAAATAAAATTTTTAGACATAAAAAATCAATGTATTCACAAAAGGTATGATTCTCTGAGGTTACATCATTTAAAATTCATTTCTTTATTAGATCATTCTTTCCTTTTAAACTAATATATCCTAATCACATATGTCTTAACATTTTATTATTTGTCTTGGGGAAAAGAGTAGTATTTAATTGTTTCATTTGATTCCTACCATTTACAACATACATCCCATTGGTAAGGGTTCCTCTAAAAATAGTTAGTGAACACTTATAGATATTATGACTCCCTGAATCAGACAAAAATGAATACCCATTTTTTTCATAAGACACCTAGGTAAAGAAGATTCACCTTTAAATCAGGAACCCACCTAAGATACTCTAAGGATTTGACTAAAAATATATGAAATTATAGAGGGATTATTTTTATACCCATGATTTTATATCTCTTTTTATTTCCTAGGTAAACCATTAAACTCTCATTCTCTCTCAGATAAGTGAAGTAATCACGTCTATGACATATATGAAATGAAAATTCTAAATCCATGGAAAATTCAGAATTCATAGCATCAGGCCAGAATTTGAAAACATCAACAGTCTCAAAATATTTTTAAACTAACAACAATGGTCATTATTATTTGTTTTTTCATAGAATTGTTCCTTTGGGATAACTCCTTCAAATTTGACTAAGTTTTTTATAATGGAATTATTTTATTTATTTACCCCTAGACCCTGATAAATATTCATGACCCTAATAAATATAATAGTTCTATGTTTAATAATACCTTCCAAACTAAAATAGTCTATGTAGTCATTAGATAAATATTCTTGACCATTATCAGTTATAATGATTTTATCTTAGTTTTCGTTTTCAATTTCGACACTAAACATCCAAATTTTGAATGTTTCTATGATTTTAAATTTTTTCTTGATTATATAAATCCGCACTTTTTGAGATTATTCATCATTAAAGTGATCATAGAAGTGGCCCCCACAATGAGAAGTAGTTTTATAGGAAAACCACAAATTAAAATGTGCATATTTTAAAGAGGAATTACCTTTACATATATACCTCTTAAACTAAAATTTTTAGACTTAACAAGATCAAAGTATTCACAAAAGTTATGATTGTCTGAGGTTCCATCATTTAAAAATCATTTCATTCTTAGTTCATTCATCCCTTTTGAACTATTATGTCCTAATCACCTATGTCAAAACATTGTGTTATCTATCATGGGGGAAAGAGTAGTATTTAATTGTTTCATTTGATACCTACCATTTAAAACATATAGACCATTGGTGAGGGTTCCTCTCATAATAGTGATTTACCCCTTAGAGATATTATGACTCCCTGAATCAGACCTAAATGAATACCCATTTTTTTCTAAGACACCTAGGGAAAGGAGATTCATATTTAAATCAAGAACCCACCTAATCTTCTCTATGTATTGGAATGAAATTTTATGAAATTATAGAGGGATTATTTTTATACATGGGATTTGATACATCTTTTTATTTTATAGGTAAACCTTTAAACTCTCATTATCTCTCTAATAAGTGAAGTAATAATGTCTATGAAATATATGAAAAGAATATTATAAATCCATGGATCATTTAGCACTCATATAAACAGGCCAGAAATTGAAAACATCAACGGTCACAAAATATTTCTCAACTAACAACCAATGGTCATTATTATTGTTTGTTTCTTAGAATTGTTACTTTGGGATAATTCCTTCAAATTTTACTAGGTTTTTTATAATGGAATTATTTTATTTATTTACTCCTAGACTCTGATTAGATCATAAACATTCTATTACCTCTCTCATTCCCTCTCTGCTCAAAATTACACTAGATAGTAAGCCCCTCAAATTCCTTATCAACATAAGTTGGTTTATTATTTTGGATATCTAAAAAAACAAGGTAGATTTAACTTCTTATAGGTTTAAGGAACCCTTAACATACATCAATAAATCATTAAATGAATTATTTGAATCATCTAATTGGGTCGGTAGTATAATAGAGAAATAATATTTATCCAAAATAACATCTATTTTAGATAAATATAGAATGATTTTATTTAAATCATAGATATGAGTCCTAGATTCATTTCAAGGATACATATGGTAGTTATAAAATTGAATCTTCTTCTGTATCCAGCTAACTAAGGATTGTTTTCATATATAGAGTTTCTAGTGTAGACCAAATTTAGGCAGTAGTGGATTCATTAGCTACCCGATGAAGTACCTTATCACATAAACACCAGATAATGAAACAAAATGCATTCCTAGTCACATAAATAGGGGCTTGAACTTTATAAGGCCACCACAACTCCATGTGGGTCTGGTCAATGTGTGCATACCAGAACACCATAACACCCGATCATACCTCCTTTATTGGTATACTATAATCCACCACACCACATCATCTCAAGCCATCATAATTAAACCCAATCCATAAACAAAGAGTTAAGGTTTTGTGGCATCCCAAACTCAAACTGTTACCCACAAGAACTGGGTGCATTCATAGATCCACATCATGACCTAACACATGATCACTCAATGTAGGGTCCATTGGACACATTTCACATCATCCCATGATGTATCCCTTCATGGGTGGTCACATTCATTACTCCAGAATCCTGTGTAGGGTACATAATCCACATTGTCCATTCCCTACATTACCAAGGGAGGTATCAATCATACTGACATATTCCCCACAGACCCTGGGGAGGTAACAATAATACAAAGAAATCCTTGCAAACACTAGATATGTTACAAGCATACCAACCCATCCCCACAAACTCCAAGGTGGTAATAATCACATCAAACCATCCCTATAGTATCTAGGGAGGTCACATCAAGTACACTAGGCCATATCTTCTCCCAAAACTCTTTAGTTGATCCCAGGACACTAGTATCAAAAGATATATCCCCTTATTGAACACATCCGACCTCAATTGTAAGAGAATCTATTGGGTCCTCTAGACCTAGCATCGTCTCTTCTCATTAATACTAACCCATTCTCCTAACCCCTCAGTGACTCCATAACCCAAATTCTCATCTCAACCAATACATCAAGGTATATTCCTCCCCATAATGCTCCCTCATAAATCTTATTCATGCAACCCTAGTACTATCCCATATCATACACTCTAAGAAACCTAGAATCCTAATGCCTTGTCCTGACCAAGCCCACACACTACACTTGGGTCTCACCTCACATATTCTACGTTAGATCTCTATGTTCGTCACTCAGAGGAATCCACTCTCTATCACACCCTGACTAGTCCTAATGGACTTGTCCCATTCATAATACTAATCAAGCATCATACCACCCTCAGGAGGGAATCACTCACTCATCACTAGGTTAACTCCTCTCTCATCCTTCCAATTTTCCCTAAAAACCCAATCTAAGGACACCTGCATCTCATCTAAAACCCCAAGACCTACATATGGCATTGTGAGAGAATAAAATACTTCTCCATCCCTTAGTGACACAATAAATGACTGATTATAACTCACTTAAGTGCTAAAAAGTACTTATCTATATCATTGGAGGCCAAAATTCATCTTATCTCTTCTTCCCAAGGTGTCCCTAGTCCCCAGCCATCTACTAATTCCCATGAAACATGCATGAAGGTGTATTGTAATGCATAAACACATATATGGATTTGTATTATAGGGACTTCCTTAGCCACATTTCTTTATTTTTTAATATATTTCATTTATTTATTTTTTTAAATTTATTATATAAGAAAATATATATATTTTATTGTATCTGTTATTTTTTTCAAATATTATTTTCAAATTATTTCATGGCTTTAACAATCCCTGTACTAAATTAAATTAAAATTTTTATTCAGGATGATTCAAATACCTAAAATACATATAGACAATAATTTAAAAAGATTTTATCTCTCATCAATGGGATGTATCTATTCATATTATTTGACAATTACTAAATAGTCAATTCATTTATTTTTTTCATTAATAATCAATTATTAATTGAAAGTAAAAAAAAATCTAAAATTTGACACATTCATTTAATATGTTTTAAAATTATAAACTTTTTAAAATACTTTTTTTCATTTTTGAGCACCTTTTATTAACTCAATCTTATTATAGATTGAAATACATATTTAATTTCCTTAAAAATTATTTATAAATTTAAAATTTTTAAATTAATTAGTAAATATAAAATGAATTAATTTTTTTATTAATAATGGATATTTAATAATTATTTTAATTGGAATTGAATTTATAATTCATTTAAAAATACAATATGTAATTAAATCATAATGAAACAAAACTAAATATCTATGAAAGGATTATAAAAATAGTATTAAAAATAGTATTTTTTGTGTACAAAATTTTATAAAGTCATGAACATTAATTATATAATTAATACTTTTTTAAATATATATATTAAGTTAATAGTTAAATTAATTATATACAATTGTGATTATTATGTAATCTAAACATTGTTCTTAAATTTTTAGCATTATTATTAACCCAATTAAATGAATAAAATAATTTAATTACCATTGTCAACAATCATAATAAATGATTAACATTTTTTAATCATATCAGAATTAGTGTTATGAAATAATTACCATAACAAGGGTCGAAAAATATTTTATTTTTATTTTTTATTAACAAAACATTTAAGGATATTTTATTTTGAACTAATTAATTCGATATATTTAATGTTATAAAAGATACCAGATAGACATTAAATAGTATTTCAATTGTTTTTTCTTGGAAATTGACGATTGAAGTTAATGCTACAGAGGATAGAGAGCTTTGTAAATTCCTCTCCCTCTTCTTGGTGGAGAGATTAACATCTTCGAGACCCTATAACATGAATGCCTTGAGGAATATGTTGCAGTCGATCCAGATGTTGGAAGAGGGAGATTATATCAATGAAATCAAACCTATGATGATTTTTGTTGAATATTTTGGGAATATATAAAGATGCACATTTTTAATGGATGTCCCTTGTATTTTTATAATCATGTTATTGTGATCATGTACATGGCTAACTAGTTTACAAGATGAGAATGAATTCCCTCATTCCCCTTTCTGGATCTAGGTGAAATGTTTCCCATTTATGGGTAGGAGATATCAAGTTTTGTTGGAATGGTATTACCATTTGCAATTTTATATAATGGGATGTTTTATATCTAATTTAGTAAGGTCCTATGGTGAAAATAAAAGCAATGTTGGACATCACACAACTGATTATATGGGGTTCCTTATTCAAACATCAAGACTCCAAGATATTGGTGTCTTTTGAATATGAAAAATCCCCTATTTTAGTTTCTTCTACGACCTCATTGGACATGTGATAAAGGATTTTGGAACAAAAAAAACATGATCTGGAGTGGTTTATTACACAATAATATATCCCATGGCATTAGAAAAAACCATTAGGTGGTCCACCCACTTAGAATGCTAAAACAATATAGATAGAGAAAATCATATGAAATTTAAAGATAAAATATTAATAGTATCATATGAACCTAGGAGTTTTTTTTCTTTTCAAATGAACATGTTACTTTAAGTCCCCTTATTTGATGGGTATATTCTCCCTAGGATGGTTGATATAGGATCATAGGATGAGGATACACATGATGTCAGGGCTAGGAACAATTTTTGGCTGACTGTTTATTGCCCATAAAAAAATTTCTTTCTAATTTTATACACTAGAAAATAGGACCTATCCCAAACCTCCAACAATTTTAACATGTCCCAAAAACACTAGTGGAAATGAATGTTTCCCTATCATAGGTTATAGTTCCACCTATGTTGGGAGGTCTGGATTCCACTTTTCTAGGTGTGGAGAAACTTCAAGGATTCCTACCTCGAGGATAGTTATTCTAGTACTATATTAGTCTCCTCTTGGAGTGATGTTTGTTAAATCGTGATGTCTGCAAACATGGAAGTGATGTAATAGGAAATAAAATTATATTAAGAAAATAAAATATAAAATTTGAATAAATAAAATAATTTGTGGATTTTTTAAGAATGAGACTCCATTGTGTTCTTAGAAACACTCAAAATTATTAGGGGTGATGTTTGGAACTACATGATAGACAAAAATGATGGTTCAATCTAGCCCCACCCAGAACCATGAAACTCTTATTATCTAATAGTAATGTTCTTGTAAACTCTTGATCTTTTCATATTATTTGTTAATGGAGCTCCATGTATGGCCTAGATATGGTCTTTATATCTAAGAACATATTGGAAAGAAAGGATATAATAGAGATAAAATTGAAATATTTATTTTTGAAAACTTTCATAGTAGGACAGTCATCACATGCTTTTGTACTTTGAATCATGTGGAGAGAGTAATTTTACGCTTCAGTGGTTATCTTCTCCCAAAACCACATCGCGTTTTCGAATCATCGACCTTAGGAACCTGGATAGTGCCTCATGGGTTTTTATAGATGGATTGTATTTGGTTACAATTGAAGATCTTGGGAGTTGATTAAATATATCAAAAATAAAATTAAAGCCCTATTATCTTTGCAGAGTATTTCAATGAGATCCTCACCACCATGATAAGCAATGTGGTTCTAGGTATAATTTTTCTTCCATGCATTAGTTCCAGGAATGCTTGTTTCACTTAGTTCTATCATATATGGGATTATTGGGGAGTATATTTAATTTTTTTTTGATATATCCTAACCTCTAGATGATATGAACATCTCAATGGGTTTGTGGTGTCAAGATACTAAGTGTTTATGTTCTGTATGTAAGAGGTCTCTAACTTCCTTCCAATTTCATTTAATCATTGTCCTATTTTTCTCTAGTCACAGGTGGTGTCCAACTGAAACTATCCAATATGGGGATTCACGTTTGAATTCATGTGTAATTGTAATAATAACTATACGAATGTGGTCAAATATACGGTGTCATCTTCTGAAGACCATGTCTAGTATAAGACTTAATTGTTGGCTATCTAGTTGTAATGATGGAGTCGATAGAACTACAAGAACTTCAATTAGAGAATTATCAGGCTTGAGAGATAACTCAAAATATATTATAAGGAAACCACTTATGATATTTCCCAGCATGAGGTTGTAAATCTTTAAAAGGATCTGGATGAGGCCTTTAGAGATAAATAAATCTATTGGTTTATCTGATCAAGGGAGGACTTTTTCAAACAGGTTGACTAGAATAACAAATACATTCATTAAAATCCCTTAGATAGAATATTAAATAACTTCATTTCAAAATTTTAGGTATGGTATGGAAGCATAAAATCATTTGGGGTTTAGATTCAGGATATGATAGAGTTATTTTAAATAGATCTTTTTAGTTCTTGGATTGGATCCCCTCGGGGGACCACCAAAGCAGTGTTTATCTAAAATTTTTTGAGGTAATGACTTCGGAGATGGAGTCAAACATTTATGAAGAGTAAATTGTCTCATCCATTAATATAATACATTTAAAAGGGTTTTTGTTCTGGATAGATACCATGAATTAATATTAAGTTCTTTTGGAATATTGTAAGTCCTTACATTATCATACTAATATAATGTTTATGGGTTAGTTCTATTGGTAAGGAAAATTTCAATATAACTCTCATTGTTTTGATCTTTAAAATCTATATCCAAGTTAAAATATATGAGTTTAGGCCTATCACATTGTGATATGTGGTCTAAAATATATTATCAAAAGTCCTCTCCCACTATTTGGGAATATTCTTTCCCTATATTATCTTATAGAATTGGAGTTCTTTGTACCCAATATACATTTTTAGACATTTTAGTTTGTTCTCATGAAATCTTATATTTTATAAAAACTCATTCTACTTCTATGAGGTGGACCTAGGAAATGAAATTAGTTGTGAAAAAAAAATTGGAATAGGATTTCCTAGAAGTGGTGATGTGGAAACTAGGATTTAAACAAAAAATTATTAGAGAGATCATGAGGATTGACAATTTAGTTTCAATCAAAATAATGTTCATCTGTTATCTCATAATGAACATCCAACAAACTATAGGATTATAGCATGTTATTCCCCTTTCCCCTTACTCAATTATACTAGTTGCTGATGTTTTCCCTCATTTATTTTAAAAGTAATATTTGGATGGACTCAATAATAGGGATAAGGTTTGTTAGCACAATATATTTATTACTCACTTATTTACACTAATGATTATATTACTTTTTCAATAGAAACTGCTTAGGTTTTCTAGGAGATTGTAAAAATAATTGATGCTTTTACCAAATCCCCGTGCTAATGTGTCAACTTTATAAAATCATAGACATATTTTAGTTAGGTTGTGCAATATGTTACTAGAGATACCATCAATAGTTTATGTGGAATCAAGATTTTGGAAAAACATAAAATGTATTTGTGTCTCTTGACAGTATTTGGGCACTCTAAAAGGGATGTTTTCTCCATCATCTTGGATAAATTTCATAGTAAAAATTAATATGTTCTGAAAAACAACACACTATGTTTAGGAAAGTGATTCATATTAAATTAGTGACTCATGAAATTGTATATTACATAATTTATCTCTTTAATCTCCCAAATTTCATTATAAACAAAATCCATTCAAACTTTGTTATGTTTGTGGGGTAGTGTTAATGGTAAAAATAACATACATAGGATCTCTAGTGAGATTCTTTTTTCACCCAAGGATTGAAGTGATATGGTATTCAAGGAAATGAATGTGTTTAATAGTGCCCTCCTGGCCAAGTAAGGTTTTCATTTTTTATAGGAACCAGATAGTTTGTTCATAAATGATTTCAAAAAAAAAGTAATTCCCACACAATGGTTTTCTATCCTCTAGTCTGGGTTTTAAATTGAGATTTTTCTCAAGGAATATTTGAGGATACACATATGATTGAAACTATGAGATTTATTAATGAATTTCTATCACTTCAATGGTTAAAATCTAGAGTGATACATCAGTGAATAATTTTGACAGTATAAAACCCACTTCCAAGATATCACCTGGTCTAGAGCATACTTCAATGAGGGATATTCTTTTTGATGACCATAGTGGTTGGTATTTTTAACAAAATGAACATTGGTTTAATGAGTATGTAGTAAAACATATTTTAGTAGTTCCAGTGGTTCGTGGAGTAGGACCAGATACGCTATGCTGGAAATTCATGATTTCAGATTGCTACTGAGTTCACTTAGGTTTTGGGAATGTCCTCAGACAAGATGATTTTATAAGGTTTAAACTATGGAAGAATACCTAGAATATAAAAGATCCATTACAATTATAAACTTTATATTGTAAATGTGTAAAGGTGACCTCCCCACCTATTCTAACCTTGCTGATCAACACTTTTTTTTTGAGAAAATATGTTTCCCTCTTTGTGAGACCATAATGGAAAATGAGTTTTATGCGATATTATTTTTCTCTTGTGATACTAGGTTGTGGTGATCATTTTTTGAGTAGGACCATTCTCAATATAGAATCCTCAAGGTTGCGAACATTTTTTTGGTGGAGTGGCTCATATTTTTTCTAGTGAAAAAAATCATTGGGTTTTGCATCCATTCTTATATTATCTAGTTCTTATATAATGCCTTTGTGTTTCAGGGAATTTTAAAATTTGATAGAGTACGGATAACTATGATGAAAAAATGGATTTATCAGTGGAACAGTGATGGGATTTTATCTTCCGCCACTGGTTCAACCCCTCAACCCATCTTGGTGGCTTCCTCCACTACCTAGAGTCCTTAAAATTAACCCTAACCTAGTGCTACCTAGAGATGGTAATGTTATCCTTGGGGATGTTATCTGTGATCATGTCAGATCCTTATTTATAGATTACAATTACATGCTTACTTCATGCTAGACTCCCTATATGGCCTCGTCTATAGTTATTTGGTATGGTGAGGAGTTCTCCACTTCTCATGGATGGATGAATATTGTGCTCGAATCTGACTGTCAAGTTATTATCAATGCATTAGTGGATGGGTAAGCTATCTTTGATACTTTTAGGTTTATCATTGATAACATCATGTAATTTCAACCTTTGTTCTCTTCTGAAGGGTTCTCTTTATTTGTGAGATTGGGAAATCTTGTGGCACATTTCACCGAAGCTTTTAAGAGAATTTCATGGTCTATGTAATATTCCTTCTACTGATATTTAAGTTTCGGATGGTCCTTTGAAAAAAATTAACAATATAAATAATATATATATATATAATGATAGGGTTAGGGTTAAAATATTATTTAATTTCAAAACATCCCTCAAATAATATAGTACACATTATTTGACCCCATTCAATGTAATTTTATTTTATTATTATCTCATGTCTTACGGAAACTTGTGAAATGGTAAATATTATTTACTAGCTTACAAATTAATATTTATCACCAGTCACATTCCTAGCCACTAACCCTCTTCAAAATTTATCAAATACCTAAATAAATTTTTATACATTCAATAAATAAATAATATATATCCGAGTAATGATATAATTACCTTGAAAATAAATATTTCTTTAATTTTTTCAATCACTAAAGTATTAAAAATAATATTTATTATAATATTTAAAGTAAATTAGAATTAAACTTAGATAAGTTTAGGCACATAGTGTATGACCCTTTATGGTTCTTTATCATTAACATTAGGTGGTCTTTCCTAAATTCCAAGATTTCTATCTTGCAACAGGTCATGGCATGCAAAAAAATAAGTTAATTTGCAATGATGACTACCTAACACAAGAAATTTCTATTTAATATAATCCCTTTATTAGAATATCTCATCAAACAGATTAATTTTGTCACCAACCAATCTTCGTGACATTTCTTTCTTTATGTATTTGAAGGAAAATCATTATTACCCCATGACCATGGAAATTAATGTGATATTTCTATTTCAATCAAGGGGTTGAGATTTCAACATCCATAAATATATAAGGGAAAAATTATTCCTTGACTTATTCATTAATAACATTTCATTAATGGGACAACCAATATACCATACTTCCAATGAATATATGGCATCACGGTTTTGGTCAGTACATCAAAGTATGGGAATGATGACATGAATTAATAATAATATTAAAGTTTGTGGACCATCTCCAATTCTCAGAGATAGGAAATTTCAATGAAACACAAACATGTGGAATTTATATAGGTATTTCTATTCACATAGTCTCCCATCTTAGAGATTACCATTTGTGAAAATAATGAGATAAAGTTTGGTATTTTTATGGGTACTCATACCTGACAGTCAATATTCCATTTTTTCCTATCATAGAATGTTATCTAACCATAGATTTATATTTAAGAATCTCATCATGGAATTTCAAATTTCTCATCATAGAGTGTTAGTACTATGGACTTTTTAATGAAATATATATTCTAGGACATTATTACATTAATGTCATTCAGACTAATAAACAATATATAATTATAATATCTATATTAATACTAAATTATTTGAATATACATATAATGAAAAGTAAAAAAATTTGGTTCTAGAACACCAGATCGAACATAAAAAAGATGTGGATATGAAAAAAAGAGTGGAGTAATATACAATGTTAACAAAATATATCAAGGTAAGATGCAATGTAATAAAATTTGAGGTCGGGTGGAATCATTGCAGCTAACATATTGAACCCAACAAGTAAATTTTCCATTGTTACATTAGGGACACAAATGAAACGCATATATCAGTTGACATAGATATTGGAATTAATATTTCATATATTTAATTAAATAATTTGGGAAGACATTATGGTAACATTATGATATAATTTCTCCATTATAAAGAAATTTTAATGAAACATTGATTTACTTTTCATGGGCCCTTATATAGAATTTTTGTTTAGATATTTTCTATAATAAATTTCTATAACAATCACTAAAAAGGTTTCTCGATCCATTCAGACACTTTTGACATAACAATATCTCTTCGATGTTGAGGGGAAAGTAAATCCCCAACCACCAGTTGTGTATTCACAAATAATAAAACAAGAAATATAAAATTCATTCATTGCCTATCATGAGGATGAATCTTTTCATGTGCATTATAATTCAGAATATATTATTTGAAATTATTTATAGTATTAACATTTATTAAAAATTATAATTTTATGAAACATAAATTAAGTGATGAGTATAAATAGTGCTTATTTAAACCCTTGTACCCATTCCATAAATCAAGTATTAAGTGTGCTTTACTTGAATGAATTGTATTTAAATTAAATCTATAGTAAATGTTTTATGTTATATAAAATAACAACATAATTATGTTCCTTTCTTTATATAAATATTGATGAATTGAAATATAACTCCACTTCTATCCCACATCATATGTTATGGAAGGAGGATCATGTAAATAAATAATTAAAATTGTAGATGATAGCACAAAAAACATAAGAGAATCATGTGTGAGTATAACATAATAGTTATTTTTTATTATTTATAATAATATAATATAAAATATAAACTTATGTTTTTATTGTTTTTATATAGTTTAGACACAGGAATCATTATTAGTTTTACTATAAGAACAACTACTTACAATGGATTTTAACCGTCCAGTACAATATGGCTATGTTAAAGTCGATGGTTTTGGAGTGCCACATTGAAAAAAAATTGAGAAAACAAAGTCACATGGGGATGTAAATTAGAAAATGAAATATATTAAGACACAAATAGATTCTCTAAAATAAATTATTATCAATTAGGGTATGATTAATAAGTATATACAAAGTGGTCAAGGTGAACCAACAATAGATAAAAAACCAGTACATGAAGACTTAGACCCCACTACGTTTGGGGCTAGCCATTCCCCTTAAGAACCTTCCTTACCTAAGGTAATATATTAATTTATAATAATTTTTATAAATGTGAATCAAACAACTACCAATAACTTTATTATGTTACAAAATTATGCATGTTGAAAGTAAAAGTGATATATATTTACTATCAACCACCCATCATATTATTGTGAGGAGTACACAAAACAATATCAAAGGAGATACAGTTCATAATAAACAACTTCCAAAAGATCACATGAGTTTGGGTTTTCATGTATCTCATGAGTCAAGCAGAACATTTAATGTACCCTTGATATTTTGGATGTTACCATGGATGAAAATTATATTGGTGAATTGTTTTGTAAGTGTATAATATCATTTCATAGAAAAAGTGGAAGTGATTAAAACCGTACTCTAAGGATCTTCAGAAAATAAATAGGATGCCTACATAAAAATTAAAATGAAGAATACATTAAATTTTTCTAACTTACATAGAAGATCCACTGAACCCATTTTGTATTTTTCTGATATTTTTTATAAAGATCCCCATATTCTAAAACAAAATCATCGTACCTATGTAGTGTATCTATGAGCTAATCTGAATCATCTTTTATACGTAAGGGATTAAAATTTTCTCAATATCATGATAATACCTATATTTGAAATGGAGAATGATAAATGATTGTATTCGTTCAAGGAGTATTGACCAAGATTTAGAAAACACCCATGAACCATTTCCATCAACTATCAATAATATATATATATATATCTAGTTGAAAACACTATTTGAAAACTACTAAATTTACAAATGTGTTTATATCACAAGAGTAAATTCCATGACCAATGCATTCATTTCATTAATTCAAACACTGATATATCATTATATATCATGTAACACCTTAATAAATGATGCTTTAAATGAGTTGAACTAATAAAATATTAACACATTGAATATTTAGTTGTTCATTTGATTAAAATGTAGTATCATGCATGAAATATTATTCCATGCATTTATCTTGATATTACATGCACATGATATTTCCAGGCATCACATAAATGCTATAACTTTTTGGATATCTCCATCATTATCCCACATGTAATAAATCTTAATAAACCTTGTACCATTTCACATTATATTTTATCATTTAAAATAACTCTTGAAACAATATCCAAAACTCATTTTTTATATCTTCCCTAACACGTTTGTAAATATATCATTAACAATACCTTGTATCACATAATATGAAATACCTTATGAACACCCATCAAAAATACTTTTGGTTTATGTCTAAAACATGTTTAGGGTAGTTCACTATGTAAGACTCAATCCCCATTCTATAAACCAAATTGTGTAAACCTAGGGTAATTCATAGAAATGAAAATAATTATAAGTCATTTTATCCATATATGTTAGAAAAGAGTGACCTCTATAAAAATATCAATTTTACTCAAGCAATAAAGGGATCCAAAATGATCTCAATCAAACACAAGTATATGTATACTTGTTCGCATCACTATTAATCATATGAAAATGGGAATTCTACAATTTTCCATTTTTTCAAGACATAAATTGACCATGGGGTATGAATCATGTCAACCCAAAATATCCAATCCATCTGTTCTCTATTCTCAAAGTATATACTAATTTGATTTAAGAATATACCACATGTTGTTTATCATTATGGATAAGAACATCACAAGTTCCATATAAATATAGATATACTATATATATATTTTTGCAGACACTCTCCTGTCCTATCTCAGTTGAGGTATCAAATGTCATTCTCATCATATGAGAGTAAAAATCCCATCTTAGTTAAGCTCTAACTGATGACATGATCAATAATATACCCAAACACCCTCATATTAGCTAAGTCAATATATATATTTCTGTATGTATGGTATCAAATTATGAAGGGTCACAAGATTGATATCTCACAAACCTAATATATTGGGGACCCAAATATCATCCATTCACCCCTGATATACAAAAGGAATCTCTATGACACTCCATGTGGTATATGTAGTGGGTCATGTAATGCACAAAAAGAATCTTATTCTTTTCCTTGTGCCACTTGAGAATATTTTTTATCTATATAAAACAATCATAATCATGATAATATTTACATGTTTTCATAACCTATAAAACTCTATGATGAATATTAGTTAGGGATAAACATAATTTTATACTTTGAGAGGTCAATTATAATTTCATTTCCTAAAATGTATATCTAAATATACATTTATATAGATAATGTTAAATAATGATAAAATAAAGGATGCCTCAAATAGTATAAATTTTAATATTCTTAGACTCATTAATAATATTTGACAAACCTAGCATAAGCACCAATTTAAGAAATCATGTAGGTAAAATTATCTGGTATGCCTTATGTAAGCTACACATTTGGGTTTTCTTATCTTTTTACATATAATTTAAGTCATCTCACATATCTATGTGACCATCGGATAATACACTCACACTAAACACTTTAGTTATAAATGTCTATAAGGTAAGAAATTTGGAATAATGGTGATGTTTAGGAATCATATTCCTAATAGTTCAACTTCTTAGTCATATTCAAAATACATAACTTCACAACATAAAATGTTATGATGTAACCTTTTTTTTCTACTTTGAATTCATTCTGTGTTCATTATCATCATCCTGTGAAACCTATTACATCAATATTTTTACTTTGTGTGTGTATGTGTGAAATATAAATTTGTACACGTGTGTGAAAATATTTCTATGTATGTCTGTGTGGCAATATTATGTAAATACATCATATATAAAAGTGTTTTTATAAATATATCATTATTGTTAATTATATATTATATAAAAATATTTATAATAATTAAATATAAACACAATATATTGTTTTTATCTAAATATAATATTATATATAAATATGTCTGAAATTTATATGTAAATATACAATATATAGATATATTTTTAAAATATATTTAAAAATAGTTATATAAGTGTATAAAATTATAAGAATAAATATTTAAATAAAAGTGGATTATCTGGGGAACCTTAATCATCCTCATCTCCTTAAATTCATCGAGTACTGCTTGGAGGTTGAGAAGCGGTTGTGTGTGTGTGTGTCTGTCTGTATTATGTAAATACATCATATATAAATTTATTTTTATAAATATATCATTATCTTTAAAAATTATATAAACATATTTATAATAAAAAATTATAAATACATTATAAAAAATTTATATCAAAATATACAATTATATGTAAATATGTATAAAATTTATAAGTAAATATACAATATATAGACATATTTTTAAGATATATTTAAAAATAATTATATAAATTTATATAATTATATGGATAAATATTTAAATAAAGCTAGATTATCTAGGACACCTTAACCATCCCCATCTAATTAAACTCATCAGGTACTACCTAAATGGTGAGTAGTGACTGTTGGTTTATGAGTTGATTCCCTAGGGTAGCCTGGATGACTATCTTATTCGAAGTTAGCCCTCATCCTCTAATTTTCTTCCACATTCATGGAAGGTCTGGGTAATGGTGGCGCCTTAGACAGCCAAGGGGCATGAATTTATCCACAATGACTACATGAAATCCATTTATAGATACTTTAAGACATCAAACATGTTTTTAGATTTGGTATGGGGAATGTTCCACCTTTAAACTCATATATTTTAATTATTTCCTATAATCCTCAAACCATCTCTATTGATCTTTGTTTGCAGAATCACAATAGAAATATTTCTGATTTTTTGATGGAAAAAGATGGAGTGATGGGTGAAGAAGGCCATGTATCCATGAGTATCTATAGAACACATGGCTACATAGCTCCAAAAAAAATTTCTCAAATAAAACATATTTTCATTCATTAGTGTCATCATATTTATCTCCTAGTTTCCCATTGGGTTTCTTCATAAAGGGCTGATGATGAAGAATGACTTGTATTAGATATAGGTTAAGTACATATGGGATTGTTCCTTCATGTTGGAAACCTTTGCATTGCATTGTGTGTCCCTAGATCCTAAGCATAGGGTGGTCATGGGGGAGTTCATGGGGGAACGAGAAGAGATTATGTTATCTAGTAGTGGCCCTCAAACTCACATAATGGGTTTTGGTTATATATAATCCAAACAAGATGCTTACATTGCTCCCTTAGGTAAGGAATCCACATTTGGTATAATCAAAACCCATCCTACTTTAAAAAATGTGGTTGTGCATAAGATAAGTAGTGATATCGATTCCAAAAAGAAGCTTCTTCCATAGCTCCTCAAGGTATGAAATCTGTTTCAAGTATAATAATAATTTCCCATTTATCAAGAACATGGATGTCTGGTATAAGAGCAGTGGTCCTCATTTCAAGCAAGCTCCTTCTAGGTCTACTTCTGGTATGAACTCATTCCACTACAATTTTCATGGGATCTAGAAACCCGAACATTCCATGATAAATTCATGCCACAAAGTGAGAAACAAAGTCATGATTTGTGAGCAATGAGTTTGGATTTATCCAAACAAAAAAGTAAATAAATTAATTTTTATATTTTTCTTTCCCTTGTGAATTTTTGTAGACAGCGAGACCCTTGTTTCTCCCACATGAACCGATTGGAGGTTCTCAAATGCTTGAAAATTCTTGAATTGGGAAAACCTACATGATTGCTAATATGAAAGTGCACATCCATTAAATTGAATCACCTTGACTATCAATATAGAACAAAGAAATATTTATTGGATAAATTTAGTGTTCTATTAGATGATGTAGAAGGGTTGAATTTACCTGAATGATGGTTCAACATACCTGAAAACTCCTTATAGATAGAATCACTACATAAAAATTCTAGATACCTGACTAGAAATGTATTTGATTATAGAGAATGACTAAAATCACTTCAACTATATAAATTCCCATTTATTTGAATTCTCATGCTACTCCAGACTAACATTGGAGAAGAAATAAGTGTCTTGAAAATTTAGATAATAGAGAAATTCATTTACCTATTTGGGCTATCATTTTCAAAGTCAATTTTCCTCATAGTCCATCGGTTTATCCGAAGTAGGGAAGATAATGATCCTTCGTGATCCTCATCTATGTGGTTTCCATATATTGATGAGATCATGCTTGCTTCATATTATTGAATTATGATGAGTTGTTTTATTTCATTGTAGGAGTTCAACTATTCTCACAGAGACTTAACCCTAAGTTGGTAATGTGGATCTCAAGACACACCACACGTAATTCACCACATATGAGGATTTGATTGTGATTTTTTTCTATTTATATTCTTATAATATGAACATATATTCTCCTTCAGTGTGGGGTACTTCCAATATTAATGATACACTAAATTATTCTCGGAGCCTATTTCTTCACTAGTTGTTGGTGTCATTCCGTATGGTTTTATTTATTTATTTTTATTTAATTACTCTAGTGATGTAGCATTAACATAATTATGGTTGAGCTGAGGAGAAATCTACCACCACTGGGATGAATTCTTGTATTTAATAAAAAAATTCTTCTTACTTTAATTATTTGGATGGTTTTTGATGTCCATATTTTAGGAGATTCTTAATTGTCTTTAATTTTAAAAATTTCTTACTTGTTATATTGGTTTCACAAATAAGCCTCTTAGGAACTCGTTAACTACTAATGATAGTTAATATTTGAATAGCCCAAGAATTATTAGTTGAACCCAATCACTAGACTAGGTGAGGATGTAGGATACAATGATTATTGTATTTTTCTACTCCAAACCAAAATTTCTATGAAAGGAAAATCAAGGATATTTCCATTTATTAGAGAATGTTGGGGTTGTGAAATTGAATAATGATTCATAGGGAAGAGAGGATAGTAATCCGAGGTTGGATAATTATGATTTAAAAACTAAATTTTAAACCAATCAACCACATCCAGTATTTTAAAATATCGAAACCATTTAATATGATTTTAGTGCATACACAACATTGTCTTCACTAGAGACTACCCCAATCCAACTTTACTATATTTTTCTTGGGTTTAAAAATAATATTTTTGAGCTCCCCATGGAAGGAATTCATCAATCCTGACACCTTTACTAGGGAAGATTAGTGCTTTTATTTTAATTTTTTTTAAATGGTTTCAAATGACATGATCTGATTCTTATAACCACATAATTTTTTATCATGAGGTTGAGATAATCATGCTCACTAAACATCAAACTCTAAAAAACACCGAACAAGTGTAAAGAGAGTTTTTCATCAATACATTTTCTAACTATCCATCCTCTTCTTCTTCCTCCACAACAGTTAAATTAGGAAGTGAAAAAATGGAAGATAATCTTACTCATGTGAGTGGGACTTTGAGGGAAATGTAAGAACCAAATTCCACCATTGATAACCAACAATTATAATTGAAAGTCCAAAAATATTGGGAACTCAAAACTAGAATGTTTTGAATTCTACATAAATTTCATAGAATATTACGTGAGGATAGCAACTTGCCTTTGTGAGAGTATAAAGGAGTATGTAATGAATTCTAAAACAAGAGGAGTCACCAATGGAATGATGCATGATAAAATACATGTATCCATAATCATCACTACCACCTATGGCTACACAGCTAATAAATAATTGGTTGTTGATAAAAAATCTCCTCCTTCATTGTTGTCATTATATTTATCTTCTAGTTTCCCATTGGGTTTCTTTATATAGGGCTGACGATGAAAATTTATGTGTACTAGGTTGAGGGTCAGTGCCTTCAAGGTGGAAAACCTCACACTACGTTGTGTGTCCCTGCACTCCAAGTCCAGGTTCAGCATGGGTGAGGTCATGGGGAACTAGAGGAGCCCCTAAAATCCAATAGTGGCCCCCGACTTTAAGAAACTCGGAGTTTAGAAAGGGTCAAATCCAGACCCTGTTTGAAAATTTTGGCATGTTTCTGAGGAAACTGGGAAAAACTGGGAAATTCTGGAAATTTTCAGACTACACTTCTTGTACTTTTAAGTACACATTATGTATGTGTTGGTCGAGTGTTTTCCATGTTCTTGGACAGTACATGTTGTGTGATGACCGTGTATAAATTTCTTACTACACAGGGTGTAGTTATAGGCACCCCGTGTACATGTGACCATGTAGAGGCCATATATGGCATGTGGGCCTGTTGGCTGGGTAGAATAGTATATACCTAGTACACATCATGTCCTCCTTGGACATGCCATGGAGTCTAGATGTGTAAGAGGGATATACATGGTTTGTGGGTAAGTCAGTGAGGAAGAAAATAAAAACCAAGTACACGCCATGTTTGAACTAGTACACTCTATGTACTCATGTCAGAAGGTTCTAGAAAGTATGTTGGGGGAATTCTAGCAGTCATATGAACAATTAAATGATATACACGGTGTGTAGTCATAAATTACATTCCGTGTACTTTATTTTTTTGGCTCTATCAGGATGTGGCCTCGTTTTTTAGGCAGAACACAAGTTTTTGGCTGGGTTTCGTGAACCAAGCTAGCCAAACATTAACTTATCTCCCGATTCTTCGTCCAATGTCGGTTTCCAACACTGATTGATGTGTTGGAACCCCCTCGGTAAGGCCTCGATTCCTCTTGAGCCATTTTGTTTGATTTCTGTTCTAGAAAGATTTATAGGGGTTTGAGTGGTTTTGATTCTTTTGTAGATCTACCTCATTTTAGACCAAATTAGAGGCTGTTATCTGAGGAGTATCATCATATGAGTTTCAGGTAGGTGGTGCATACCTCATTTTATATTTTCATGGTTATTTGAATGGCATGGCCTTCGGCGCATTTTTGGGTATTTTGAGTGGGACCCATTTTATCTATTGTTTCATATTGAATTTATTATTTGACATATGGGATGCCATTGAGTATGCCTTGTGACAAGTTTTTCTTGAGAGGGGTCGGGTGAGGGGTCTTTGCTCACTATTCATTTTGGTCGGGAAATTCCAAAAGGGTTTTATTTCACTTATATCATTTAAAAATATTGAGTTTAGTTATTAAACAAAGATATAAATTGTTAGAGGCATTCAAGACCTCAGTTTTGTTTATTATAATTGTTGGGTTAGGGAAATTCTACTGTTTAGAATGTTTTTCTTATTTATGTGTTCTGTTAAATATGTTATATATACAATTGTTGGATTGTGTATGTTGTAAGATTTGGGTTGTGTTGGGCATGGCCTGGGTATTCTTGAGTGATGTTGATCATAGGTTGGGCTTGGCCCGGGTTACGTTGGGTGGTTCTGACCATGGGATTGGGTGTCATGGGCGTCGGTTTGAGGCAGGATGATTGTCAGGTTGGGCATGGCCCGGTTTACTGGGATGGAAAGGCCATCAGACTTGAGCGACATGGTAGTAGGGACATGAGGTGTCAAAGATGTTGTGGCTTGGGTACTATTTCAGTTATTTCCTCTCACTAGGAAACATTGAGTAGTGTGAACACAGAAATACTCTAGATGAGGTGGTTTTGACAACTCGTATATGTAAATTCTCTCGTTAGTTGTGGTTTAGGTACTTTTGGTTAGGGGTGCTTATCATAGGAAGCCACATGGGCGGTGAGGAGCCTTCAGGGGATAGTTCTGAGGCTATCTGGTTGGGGGCCTAGGATCGCCATTATTTGAGTGCAGGCATCGCTGTCCCTCCTGGTACATTATTTTGAGGGTAGGCATCGCTATCCCTTTGGTTACGTTATTTGAGGGAAGACATCGATGTCCCTCCGGTACTTATTTGAGGGCAGACATCGATGACCCTTCGGTTATTTATTTGGGGATAGGCTTCGCAGTTCTTCCAGGTTACTTCTTGGGCATGCCTTCGGGAGGTCGGTACTTGAGACACATTCGGTAAGGGGCACACGGTGCGGGGTTACACGATAGAGATTCCAGCATTGGTAGAAGCAGGTGACACTCTAGGTTGGTCGCTGAGCACCAGTGGGGTTTGTGTTTATTTGTGCATCGTACTGTTCACTATTTTCCTTATAAATTCATGTCTGCTTAAACACTCATATTAGGTACGCACTGTTGGGTCGTATCCTACTGAGATTCATCTCACACCCTTCACAGACCCTTCGTGACGTGTGTAGACATTATGGATTTATGTGTAGTAAAGAGCCCAGCTTCAGGATATGGGCTGTATTAGCTGTTGCAGGGAGATGGTATGGACCTTGAGGTCTTTCCTAGCTGGTGTTTACTATATTTTTCTTCCTTACCTATTTTAGTATGCTTACTTGAATTGTAACTATTTTTGTTTATCCATGGGCACCCGTTTTATATACATTGACTTGTTATAGACGCATGCTTTGTTTGATTAGTGGTTACAATGGTGTCCAGCATGCTATTCGGTTTACTTTCTGCTGCTGTTGTTTATATTTATTGCTTCCGCTGTTTATCTATATTGATTGTGCTTCCGCTATGCGGGTCTGGTTTGAGTCTTCTGATTCATTAATTCCACTGCATATTTATTATTATACATAGACTTGTGCCATTATTATTATCTTCCAAGAGGGTATAACCTCCCCACAATACCTACAGGACCCTCATTGCTAGTCAGCAGCCTTTGGCGTTTGGGGTGGTGTGCCTAAGGTAGTATCACCCGACCCGTTTAGCACTGTTCGGGTGGCTGTTCGGGTCTGGTTCGTTACACCGACCTCATAGAAGGGATGTCGGTGATCTACAATCTAAAAAAGATGTATCCATGGAACCTCAAGGTAAAGAGTCTGAGTCCGGAAGAATAAAAACTCATCTTATTTTCATGAATTTGGTTGTTCATATGATGAGAAAAGATCCCCATTATGAAAAAACTAATTCCATTTCTCTTCATGGTACAGAATCAAAGCCAAGTATAGTAAAAAATATTCATGTTGTAAAGAACATGGTTGTGTAGAAGATGATTGGTGATCCTCATTTCAAACAAGCTTCTTCCATGGAACCTTGAGGTAAGGACTCCAATTCTAGTAGAATTATAAATCTTCATGTTGTTGAGAATGTGGTTTTGTAGAAGACGATTGGAGATCCTCATCCTAAAAAAGTTGCTTCCTTGACTCCTTAATCTAAGGAATCATAGTCTAGTAGAATCAAAACTTTTCCGATTGTATAGATTATGGTTATACATAAAACTATAATTTTATATGGTATCAATAATATGGATGAGGTGTTTTGTGGTTATGGATGGGTACAATTGGGAGCACTAAATTGGATGGTTGGTGGTATTTGGGTGCTTCAAAACTCAAGGACCATTTTTTAGGGCATGTGAGGGGAGGAAATGAATAATTCATTCAAAATAGCTTGATTGGAAAAAATCTACCCAGGAGCAGGTATCTTAGAAGTAACCCTGAAATATAAATAGGGGATGATAAGAAAGATGCAAAATCAGTAAACAATGTAATTGAAGGGAAGGATGAGACACACCACAATTTTAATGAAGTCATGATACTTTTTTCTAATGTGTCTTCTTTTTTGTGTTAATTGGGTCAACACATTATCAAGTAATTGGTATAAAATGTGTTAACTAAATGTTTTTTAGTATAGATGAGAAAGATAGAGCAGTATGCTGGAGGACAGTTTGGGCATGAAATAGGCATCAAGCATTTAGAAGCATATAAAAAGGGCTTTGTTAGCGTGAGAAAGAACTATATAAAAGGGAATCCTTAAATAAAATAGAGAGAAAAAAATGTTTCATCGGGAGAGGGAAATGGTATCTCGTATACTTTTTTACTTCCAATATATTCTGATAATGAACCTAATGTGATTTTATGTATATATACCTACTGGTGAATCCATTTTATAGTTTTTTATTAACTCATTATTTTTTCCTTCCTTTTTATGAAAAATATGAGGGCAACTTTGGAGCAAAGAAAAGAAGGTGAAAATGTTACAAAACTGGAAAAATCCATGAGGATGGTGGTCCATTTCCTTTTTGTATCATCTTTAGTTAATCAATATCTAATTCTTTTATCTGAATCTCTTCATGTCATTTAATTCAGGTATGATGGAAGGGGATGAAGAATAATCTAAAGATACAAATTATTGAGCTGGAAACAAATGTAAATGCTAAACAAGCATTGGATATTGAAATTGAATGCATGAAATTACATAATCCCTCCCATGAATTCAATTTCAAGATCCAATGCTTGTTTACCATCTAGTTTGTTTGCACCATAATAATTTGTTTCATTAGTTCATTTTTCATCCCTATCAATCATACATGGATAAAAAGACATGATGAGATTCATATATAATAATTTGATAATGATTACCTAAATTTGATAGAGAAAGGAGATGGACCACCAACTTCTTGGATTGTTGTCGTTTCATAACATTTTCACCTTCTTTTCTTTGATCCACTTTTTTCCTCATATTTTGCATTAAAATAAATGACAAAAAGAATGAATTAATAAAAAAACTAAAAAAATGGCTTCACCAGAATGTCTGTGGGCAAACAAGCACTTTTGGTACATTGGTAGAATACATTGGAAGGAGAAAAGTAGAGGAGATACCATTTCCCTCTCATGATGAAGTAGTTTTCTATGTTTCATGTAAGGAATCCCTTCTGCATAGTTCTTACTAACGCTGACAAAGCCCCTATTTCTATGATTCTAAAAGTTTGACGTCCATTTCATGCCAAAACTAGCATGCATCATATTGTTCAATATTTCCCATATCTAGTACAAAACATTTATTAAACTCATTATATACGATTTATTTGATAAATCGTTGATCGAGTTAACACAAAAAACATACACATTAGAGAAAAGTCTCACAACTTCATTAAAATTGTGGTGCATCTCATTATTCCCTTCAATTACATTGTTTAGTGAGTTTGCATCTTTCTTCTCATACTTTGTCTGGATTTCAGAGTTACTTCTGAGATACCCCTCCTGGGTAGATATTGACCAATCAAGCTATTATCAATGAAGTATTCTTTTCCTCCCCTCCCTTTCTCGGGAAAATGCTCCTCAAGTTTTGAAGCACCCAAATACCACCCACCATCCAATTTGGTGCTACCAATTATACCCATCCACAGCCACACAAACATCTCATCCATGTTATTGATAGCAGATAAAATTCTCATCTTAGATGGAGAAGCCATGGAAGAAGATTGTTTGGGATGAGGATCACCAATCATATTCTGCACCACCACATTCTCCACAATGGGATGATTTTTTATTCTACTAGACTCGAAATCCTTACCTCCAGGATCCATGGAAGCAGCTTGGTTGAATCGAGGATCGATGCCTTTATTGCCCAGTCCAAGCTCGGCCCGGACATGGGATCTAGGGACAGATAGCGCGGTTCCAGGTTTTTCACCTCAAGGGCACTCTCTCTTTGAGTATTGACCCGCCATCTGGTACATGTCGTTATTTACCGTCAGATTCCCTGCATGAAGAAACCCAGTTGCAAACTGGAAGATAAATATGATGAAACGGGTGAAGGAAAAGATGTTTTACCAATGGATTTTTTGACCCTTTTATAGAGGGAGGTACGATGATGGAAGAACCAACAGGAACACATAAAGAAAATGTGATGGTATAGTGAGGTTTGATGGCTTTATATACAGTTAAAAGCTAGATGAAAACGGAGGGAGACATAATGAGAGCAAATCTTCTTTAATAAATAATGAAAAATCGGGATCCGCTGAAATCTTTAAAGTCTTCAAAATATATGATTTTTTTGGAATGAATAGCCCAAATTAGATATTTAAAAACTTTAATTTTTTTAATCAAGTAATCTATTTAAATGTTTTCTAAAAATTCCATTTTAATCTTTCACGAAATTCAAATTACTTTACAATATTCTAATTATTCTAAAATTCTTAACTTGTTTATGTAATTTAACTATTCAATTTATTTTAATTTCTTTTCAATAACATGATTCAAATCATTTAAATATTTAATTAAAGTTATTTCATTAATTTTTCTAAATAATCATGTAATTTAATTTTTTTCATTCCAAGTTATTCGTTTTAACATTAATTGAATAAAAAATGTAAAATAGCTCATTTTAATATTTAAAATTAATAAGTTAGTAATAAAATTTAAATTCCTTGAATATTTAAAATAAATCAGTTGATTGAAAATATAATTTTTTTAAAGTTTTTATATTTTAAAATACCATAAATATTTTAACTTAATGTTTTAAATTTCAAAATAAATAAGTGGAGTATTTAAAATTTAAATGACCTGGATATTTAGTTTTTTTATCATAAATTAATGATGTTGTATTTTAAAAATAAAATTTTAATGATATAGGCTTTTAATATACTTCATTCTATATTTTTTCAAATATTCTACGCAGATATCATGTTTCTCTAGTTCTTGAATCACATTGCTTTATTCTTTAATATATTTCCTTCCTTTTGTAAAATTTAATATATAAGAAAACATACATTTTATTGTATCTGTTTTTTTCAATATATCATTGTCAAATTATTTCATTTTGTTAAGATTTTCCATTTTAATTTAAATTATGTTATTTATTAAGGATTGATTCATATAATTAAAATCATTATACACATTGAATTTTGGAAAAGAAATATCGTGGGTGCATGGGTTACAGTGGGTGATACAAGAAAAGGCGGGTGTAGTATGTCACACTCAGACATTGCACTGCGTCATGTTTCTAATTTTTAGTTTTTATCTTATAATTTTATCTACTTCTAATTATTATTTCATTCTTTTTATATGAAATGTTGGTCGATCCCTACTGGGGTTTTGCGCATTTGGGCTGATAAATGAGCGTTTTGGCCATGACAGCATTCTACGTGCTCCTGTCAAAGCTGTGCGGCCTCGCATAGGTCATCGCGCGGCCTCGCCGCTTCCACGCACGCCTTCCTGATGTTCATAAAGTTAAATGAAATTAATTAATAACGAATAAATAAAAATAAATGAGTGATAAAATGTAAATAAAATAAAATAAAGAGGGCGATAAAAATTTAAGAATTGTTTTATGGATAATAATATATTTATTATTATTTGGGGATATTATTAATTATTATTGAGTATTATTATTATTATTTATATTAGGGATGATAATTTATTTATTTTATTGTTTTTTATAACTCTTGTTTAGTTTATTATTATTATTGTTGTTGTTGTTGTTGTTGTTATTATTATTATTGTTGTTGTTGTTGTTGTTGCTGCTGCTGCTATTATTGTTAGTGTTAGAGAATGAATATTATTATTAATATCTTTATTCTTATTATTTTTAAGATTATAGTTATTGCTAACCTTAGTAATATTATTATTGTTGTTGGTGTTTTATTTAAGTTATTAATATGGACATCATTAACATTATTAGGTTATTATTGTTAATGTTTTTAATTTGAGAATATTATTATTTTGAATATGACTATTATTATAATTATTTTTCTTAGATTGATTTTTTTACATTTATTTTTATCTTATTTCTTTTTTTAGGGTTTCTTGTGCGTGGAAGCCCTCTCCCCAACCCCTTTTCGTCGCATTGTAGGTTCCACCCCCTCAGCTCGGTTCTTCTCACACCCTTCATTGGCCGCTCCACCACCTGGTGATGGCCCTCCTTCCTTAGTCCGGCGAACCCCAACGCCCCTCCTGCTCTGTCTGGTCCTTCTTCCCCTTCTCCCTCGCACCCTGTCCCCCACTCAGAACCGCAAAAACCCTCACCAAAGACCTCCCACACCGGCTTCCCATTCCCATCACACAAATTTTTCATTGGCCTCACCTTGGTCCACCGCACCCTATGGCCGTCGACCCCCCGGTTTTCCCTCGTTTTCCAGTCGGACCCCTCCTACCCAGCCTTTCCGACACACCCCCTCTCAGCTGGTGCCTTCATTTCTCCTTTCCAATCGGGTTTTCTAGCACGAAAAACCATTGATGGACTCCTCTTGTCTTCGGACTGCCTCCCACAGCCTCACCTCTGGTGAATTTTCCATCGTCTAGTTGTTTCTTCAATATTGGGGCTTGTCTGGTTAGGTTTTTAGGTTGCGGTTGGTTTAATTTTGATGCAAAGTGTTTAGTATTTTGTTTTTAGGACATAACCCCGTGGTTTGACCTTGCACATGGCGTGGAGTGACATTTTGACGTTATTAATATTTTTATGACTTATTATATACTCTCTTTACTTATTTTATATGAAATGTGCATAATTTGTGTGAAATGTTAATGTTTTAATACTAAGTATAATTTTTTAGCATTTTTAGAAGTAGTCCAATTGAGTTAGTTTACAATTTCATTTATAACTATCACCCTACGAATAAAAATTGTGGGGTTCTTGTTTTGTGGGATTTCTAATTTAATATCCAACATTTCATTATAAGGGGTCATGTGCCAATTCTTCCATTTTAAGGCTCATATGGACCACACAAAAACACCCACAGAATCTGTGAGGAAACTGGACCATCCATGAAGATTGAATTACTGGGCACAATCCAGAAGTGAAAATTCATTAATTCTCCTAAAAAATTCGGATAACAATGCAAGGAGGAATGGATAAAAATTTCAGGGCCCAACTCCAAGAACAATGGGCCCAAATAATGCTTTGAAGTCCAGCCCACCATTCTGGCCGAGAATTAAAATATGGACACTGTTCATGACATATCTCAGGATTTAATAATCAAATCAATATGATATTTTTCAGTGTGAAAGTCGAGATGTAGTAGGCCGACTTTGTTGGAGAAATCATTTTGATTTGAAGGCATCTTCCTATTCAAAAACTCATTCACATTTGGCCTTCAAAAAGTTTGGATTTAAATGGAAAGATTGACTTTGTTTAATCAACTGGCCATAACGTTGGCTACATAAGTCCAATGGCCTCCAAATTTTCATAATAGACATAGGAGATGTTTAAAACTTGTAATAAGATCATATCTCAATATTTTTCTGTCTAATTTATCAACTTATCGATGCAAGTTGAGGGTCAGTTTTGGAATGTAAACAGCCCACAACATTGGGCTATAAATACACCCCCTCCACTCCTTGTAAAGAGTTGGCATTTTGAAAGAGGGGAGAACATATTGGCCAGACCAAAACCTTGTCATGGGATTGGGACGAGATCCCATACTCAAGTTTTCAGTTCAGAGACATTTCCTCCTCTCTTTTTTTCATTTACTTCTGTGATGTTCATTATTGTAATATTGTAAGTCTCTTTCTTTGTAATTTTGTTTTAATGAAACTTTCTTCTTCAATATATCTTATTCTCATACACCTTCTGTAGTTTAATATTAATGTTCTAAAAATATTTCAAATACTTTTTAATCCCCTTCCCTTATTTTTCTTCCTCATTCAATCGAAATTCTATTTTTAATTTTCATCATAGTTTGTGTGTGTGTGTTCGATGCACAACTCCTTTCTTATCCCTTTCTTTTTCTTCTCTTGTTAATTCATCATCATAAATATATAAAACATATTACTATTAATATAAATGGTTGAGTTAATCTTTTATTGGGGTGAGTCAAAAGTTTGGGATGTTATGTGATTGGGAGTATTTTCTTGATGAATATTCATTAATTTATCATTGTCTATGTTGGACTTAACATGTCATGGATTAATGACTTGTTTTGTATAAGGTGTGGTTTCCATCGATTAGTGAAACCATAAATACACTACCATCAACAAGAACCAATTAAGATTAGAACCATAAGTTATGTTAAGGCTTGGATTAAAGCCTCAACACTCAGTAATTCCAATCAACATTATCTTGTGAAGTGGGTGTTAAATTAAATACAATATAAAGCAAAGCTCAAGGATATCACAAGCTTAACTCCCTAAAAATGAACTCACCCCAATATTTATCAATTTGTTAAATCAAACATCATCAATAAATTTTTTCATAAGCTCTGTAAACAAACCCCCCAATCAGAATACAATTAACTAAAAACAAATGACTATTTAAAACGTATCATTGTTGAGGATTCGACCCGAGTGCTGTTATACACATTAGTAGAGCACCGTAACATTGACCGGTCGACATGTGACAATATGCCGCACATTTCAAATGGTGTCATTTCCAGGGATGGTGCTTTTAAAAGTCATTAGTTTCTGGTTATTTTAAAAAAACTAAAAAAACACAAAATTTTAAAAAAAATTAAAAATACACCAAGAAAAACCCGCCTTCTCATAAAAAACATAAACAGAAAACACACAGAGAAAAAACTGTCATCCTTTTCCTTCCAAAATATTTTTGAATGCCCTGTAGCCTCCCAAACAATCCCTTGGATTTGTTTGACCCTGAAATTGAGCGAACACTTCGCCATCTTAGGAGGAACGTAATAGATAATCAAATAATTCAAGAACCAGTCCTTGTCCAACCAATTGAATTAGAAATGACCAATCCTAGGGAACAAACACCTAAACAAATTGCTGCCCCTAATATTAATTACCTACTTCTTGGTATTCAATATCCAAACATAGAGGCTGACTTCGACTCAAATCAGGTTTTATTCATCTTCTTTCTCATTTCCACGGGCTAGCCGGTGAGGATCCACATCATTATCTTAAAGAGTTCAAATTTTTGTGCTCAACCATAAAGCCTCAAGGGGTTTCTGAGGAACAAATAAAACTCTGAAAATTCCCTTTCTCCCTAGCTGACACTACTAATTCATGGCTCTGCTACCTTCCACCTAGTTCCATAACCACATCGAATGACATGAAGCGACTCTTCTTAGAGAAATTCTTTCCTGCTTCTCGTACTTCTTCTGTCTGAAAGGAAATAACTGGTATTCGTAAATTCCAAAATGAATCACTCCATGAATACTAGGAGAGGTTCAAAAATCTTGTTACAACCTGCCCACATCACCAAATTCCTGACCAACTATTGATCCAATACTTTTATAAGGGGTTTTTGGCTATGGAGAGAACCCTCATTGATGCTGCAAGTGGAAGTGATCTTGTTGATTAAACTCCCACAGAAGTAAGAGATCACATATGTAACATGGCTGAAAAAAAACAAAAATTCCATACTCAAGCACATGCTCAATTCAAACAAGCCCAAGATAATCAATAAATAGTTCCGAACAAGATGACCAAGTGGATGAGTGAACTTACAGGTCTTGTGCGACAACTAGTTGGGACTACCAAAGCCCCAATGTCATCTTATCCACAATCTATTTTTCCAAGACCTGTCAAAAAATGTGTAATTTACACCTCTCCATCTCATCCAACTGACACATGTCCACAACTTCAAGAGGATCAATCCGATTCATCTGGACCAACGGAGCTCAATGCAGCAAATGCTCAGCGGAACACCAACCCCCAACTATGAGGTCAATTTGTTAGAAACTTCAACCAACCTCACTCTGATCCCTTTTCTTCTACATATAACCCTAACTTGATATATGGGAATCCCATTTCTCATCCCCCTCAGTTCCCTCCTAAAAACCCAAACCAGTTCCAATATGGTCTAGGTGTTGGTAACTTCCAAAAATCATACCCTTTTGTCCCTCAACTTCAAAGTATCAATCCTCCTCTTCCTCCTCTAGGATTACACTATCCTGGTGAGCCTTCCCAATTCCCAAACCAATTCAATCACTTTCCCAAGAACCAATAGCAAGCTAATCCCAATCCAGGACAGGCCACTTCTTCCAAGAAACCACGGGAAAGCACTGTAAAAGATCTTGCCTCCTTCACCCGTTCTAGCCTCAAAAATATTGATACCCAAGTTGGTCAACTTGTGTCCCACATTAGTCAGCAGTAACCATCCAATTATTCCCAACTCCCATCTCAACCATTACCCAACCCCAGGGGTAATGTATGTGAAATTGCACTTAGATTGGGAAAGCAATTTTCTATGCCTCATGTTGAGTCCTCCAAAACTCCTTTGAATGTGGACCTATGAAATGAAAAGAAAAAGAAATATGAAAAGGAACCTCAATCCATTCCCTCACCTACTTGTATTCCACATAGGAATCCAATTCCTTTTCCTCAAGCCATTTCTTAGATAAATAAGTCCTTTGAACCCAATCCTGAAATGCTTGACAGGTTTAGACATTTTGAATTCAACATTCCCCTCTTAGATGGAATAAAACAAATACCTAAGTATGACTAGTTTATTAAGGAATTGTGTACCCACAAGAGGCAACTTATGACCTTTGAAAATGTCTCCACCCAACAATCTATTCCCACAAAGTGGAATGATCTAGGGACCTTTACAGTTCCATTCCAAAAATGAAGTTCAAATATTGATGATGTGCTCATAGACCTAGTAGCCTCAATTAATGTCATGCCCAAATCCATCTTCTCTAACATTGGTCTAGGTCCCTTTCACCCAATGAGTGTTTTCATTCAGTTAGCCAATCGAATCACAACCAGTCCTGAGGGAATAATAGAGGATGTCCTTGTTTGGGTTAATGATCTTATCTTCCCAAATGATTTCTATATTATTGACATAGAAGGTGAGATGAACTCTTCTCGATCTCCCCTAATTCTAGGAAGACCATTCCTTATGACTTCAAAAACCAAAATTGATGTCCATGATGGCATCTTATCCATGGAATTTGGTGACCAACTGTTCAAGTTCAATATTTTTCAATCCATGCGATGCCCATCAGAGAATGAATCTGCATTCTATATGCATTCTTCTAAAATTCTAATTAAGATGTTGTTGAATCCCAATCCATCATATTACTCATGTTCTATAGATATAAGAGTATTTGAATATTGCATCCTCATTAACCAAGTAATAAATGGAGAAGTTGATGTTGACATTACAAATGAAGACTCCATTGATCTAAAGGATCTTGAAAACTCTTTAGAAACCCATCTCCCCTCTGAAATCCAATACTCCAACATGGATGATATTAAGGAAAATGAACTTGAATGCTCATTTTTTGATTCAGATTAGATTATACAACATTCATTATTTCATATCTGTGATTCTGAAAATTATGTTATATGTGAGGTGAACCTTGAACCAATGTGTTTATCTTGTCCCAATGGGAGTGAAGATTGTGATATTTGTCCCATAATTAATAAAGGGATCACTGGTGAGGTTGAAATTGACCACTCTTTGGAAAACAACATTGATATAAAGGATATTGAAAATTTTATTCAGTTTATGACTCCACTGATCCTCATTAATCTACATTGGTAAGTGATGAAATAAATGAGTAACAAACAATTGGCATCTCATACTCTAGTATCATGTTATCTGATCCTTACATAAATGAACCATCATAAGTGAGACATCTTCCTGAATTTACAAGCATAGAAAACTTTCACTTTGTGGATAACATCATTATTTAAGTTGAATACCAAAGGTAGGATAGTCATATTATATTTCCACCCCCATTGAATTTTAAGATAAAAAACAATGAATGGATTAAATTATCCAATGAATCATTTGGCCTCCCAAAGGAAATGTTTATCTGGATTCACACTGGAGTTGCGAAAATACATTGGCCACCGTCAGACTATGGGTAGTCCACCATAATTGTCCAGCTGTAGAAAAATAAATGCAGTACTTCTTGGAAGGCAACCCATGTTTTCTTTTACTTTTATGAAATTTTATTTTCTTTTTAGTTTTTCATTAGATGAATAATGATTTTTCTTTTTCAGGTATCATCACACAATCCTGGAACCACCTCAACTTCTATCAGATCCCCAACTTCTGTAGTCAACCCACCACTGGATGGAGATGGAAACCCACCAAATCCAAACCAGGGGGCACCTCATTCCCTTTAAATCCTCTTCTATCTCTCTCTATCTATCTTCCTCTCTCTAATGTTTTATTCTTCTTACTCTCTATTTCATTTTTTTACCACTTCCCTCATCAAACCCCTTAATTTTTTCGTTCTCTTTTGTGTTGGTGTGTATTATCCAAAAACACTAAAAAACTAATGAAAATAAAAAAATGAAAAAAAGAGTCATAATTACTCACCATATAGTTTTAAAATTTTGTCCAACCATTTTTGGGAGTCAAAAGACATTTTTTTATCTCATAAAAATTCTATTTTCATCGTGACTTTGGATAAGGAATCTTGTGTTAAAGCCAACAAATTTTGAATGCTAAATTTTTGATATAGAAAAGGATTTTCCCCACCCATGAAGAAGAACATTTTATTTAACGTCAATGCCCCATATGGCCATCTTTTCAAATGTGTGTTTTTCACCCTCATTTGTGAGTCTTGAGTTTTTGGATCTTCGAGCTGAATTTCCTACTTTAGTGTGCATTAATATGATAAAGGAATTTTATAATCCCCATGAGAATTAAAATAGCCAAATAGCCTCCCATAAACCATACATTAATCCTCCTTTTGAAATCCCCTTAGGGCCTATGAAAACCTTTTCTTTGATAGCCACATTACAAGCCCAATACCTTACCCCACCCAATATCAATATGGAATTTCATTGCATAATTTATTCAAATTTAAGTGTGGGGGGGATGGATTTCATTTTGGGTACGCTTTTTTGATTTTCACCATGTTATAATATGACTGAGTAAAAGCATATATTTTATTGTTGGAGAGAGATTGTCATTCATTGAGTTTTGGGAATTTATATAGTTTTATCTTTTTAAAATGAAAAGTGTTAAAAAAAATCAAAAAAAAAATAAAAAAAAATTCAAACAAATGAAAATAAGAATGGGTTGTGTCTTAGGTGGGTCACAAATCACTCTTCCTAAAAATTTTATCTTCTTATAACTATTGAAATTAGTGTCGTGAGGAGATCAATAATGGGTTGGTAGATAAGTGTGAGATCTATTTCAAGTTCATATTTCAAAAAAATAAAAAAAAAATAAAGAAAAAAACACTTATGCCATTGGGAAAAGTTTCGTGGTTTATAAATATTTAATCTTCTCATCCACTTCAAATTTCCATTATCTGTTGTGTATTATTTCACAATTCCATTATAAATATGTGTTTCCATTTCCTTCCATGTTTCATTTCAAAAAAACATATGCATTGATTTTTCCATGTAAGCGTTTTACCCCCTTTTCCTATCCTTTGGATATCATCTTCCTACTATCATATAGCCACAGAAAAACCCCTAAAAGACCTCTTGATTATTCAGAAACTTTAGATAGGGAGTGAAAGCTAAGAGCTATTACAAACTCTAATATTTTCACTCTTTTTTGGTGAATGAGTGAAGCTCCATAAATTAATTTTATCATCTTGAGAGGAGTAAGTTTTGTGTGCCACTATTTTCCATTTCTAAATTTGAGCATAAAAAAGTGTTTTTTGGAACATTGTTTCAATAATAATTTTTGGTGTAATTCAATATGGATGAGTGATATTGTCTAAACCTCCTTTCTCTATTATTTTATTTTATTTTAAATTACATGATTCAAATCATTTAAATTTTTAATTAATGTTATTTGTTTGATTTTTTTAAATAATCATTTAATTTAATATTTTTTCATTCCAAGTTATTCGTTTTAACATAATTTGAATAAAAAAATGTAAAATATCTAATTTGAATATTTAAAATAATTTAATTGATTGAAATTTTATTTTTTTATGTTTTTATATTTTAAAATCCTTGAATATTTTAACTTAATGTTTTAAATTTTAAAATAAATAAGTTGAGTATTTAAAATTTAAATGACATGGATGTTTAGTTTTAAGAGAATAAATTAATGATGTATTATTTTTAAAATAAAATATTAATTTTATAAGTTTTTAATATACTTCCTTCTTTATTTTAGCAAATATTATACCCCGATATCATGTTTCTCTAGTTCGTGAATCACATTGCCTTCTTGTTTAATATATTTCCTTTCTTTTTTTTGAAATTTAATATATAGGAAAACATGCATTTTATTGTATCTGTTTTTTTTATATAGCATTGTCAAATTATTTTATTTTTTTATGATTTTTCGTATTAAATTAAATTATGTTATTTATTAAGGATTGATTTATATACTCAAAATCCTTATACACATTAAATTTTGGAAATTGAATATTGCGAGTGCATGGGTTATAGTGGGTGATGTAAGAAAAGGTGGGTGTTGTAGAAGTTTTTGAGGCCCTTTGGGAATTGCCATCAAAGAGGAAGAATGATCACATAATAAATTTTAAAGAGGGGGTGGATTCAGTAACCATAAAACATTATAAACCTGATAATTTCATGAATAATGATATTGACAAATAGGGTCAAAATATTTTGTAATAGGGCTTCATCATACATAACATTATCCCATACTATATTCTAAAAATTTTCGTAAAGAATAAATATGGTTGCTAGAGAATGATCATGGATTACCAAGAGTTCAATAGTTTGGTGGTGATAGACATGTACCTAATTCAACTAATATAAGATCTAATGGTTGAGTTTCATAGTGAGGAATACTTTACAATGGTGGGTTTGAAATCTTGTTTCCAACAGGTATGAATGAAAGAGAAAGATATTCAGAAGACTATGTTAAAGACGCATAATGGGAATTTAGAATACCTTTTTATGCCCTTCAGATTGATGAATGCACCGATGAATTTCCAACAGGTCAAAGAGTGCAAGAAAAATAAGTTAATTTCACAATGTTGACTACCAAACACAAGAAATATATATGTAATATAATCCCTTTATCACAACATCTCATCAAATAGGTTACTTTTGTCGCCAACCGAACTTCTTGCTATGTCTTTCTTTGTGTATTTGAAATAAAATCATTGTTACCCCATGACCATGGAATTAAATACGATATTTCTATTTCAATAAAGGGGTTGAGATTTCAACTTCCATTAAAATGTAAGGGAAAAATTATTCCTTGTATTATTCATTAATAACGTTTCATTAATGGAACACCTTATATACCCTACTTCCTCTGAATATATGGCATCGTGGATTGGGTCAGTACATCAAATTATGTGAATGATGACATGAATTAATAATAATCTTAATGTTTTTGGACCATCAAAAATTATCACAGATAGGAAATTCTAATGAAACACAGACATGTGGAATTCTTATAGGTATTTCTATTCACATAATCTCCCATCCTAAATAATACCATTTGTGAACTTAATGAGATAATGTTTCAGATTCTTATGGGTACTCATACCTAACAGTCAACATTCCATTTGTCCCTTCATAGAATTTTATCCAACCACATATTTATATTTAAGAATATCATCATAGAATTTCAAATTTCTCATCATAGCACAGAATTAATATGGCCTTTTTAATGAAATATATATTTTAGTACATTATTACATTAATGTCATTCAGACCAGTAATCAATATGTAACTAGAATATCTTTATTAATACTCAAATATTTGAATATAAATGTAATGAAAAGTACAAAAATTTGGTTCTAGAACACCAAATCAAACATAAAAAACATGTGGATGAAAAAAGAGTGGAGAATCACACAATGTTAACAAAATATATGAAGGCAAGAACAAAAGTAATAAAATTTGAGGTTGGTTGGAATCAGTGCAACTAATATAATGAACCCAACAATTAAATTTTCTATAGTTATATTCGGGTCACAAATCAAATGCATATGTCGATTGACATAGATAAGTGACATTAATGTTTTCTTGTATTGAAGGAAATCATTTGGGAAGAAATTATGGTAACATTATGATATACTTCCTCCATTTTAAGAAAACAACATATAATGAAATATTGATTTATTATTAATTATCACTTATAGAGTAGTTTTTTTATATTTTCTATAATAAATTAATATTAATGATCACCAAAAAGGTTTATTGATCTATTCAGAAACTTCTGACGTAACAATATCTCTAAGATGTTTAGGGGAATGTAAATACCCAACCACCTGTTGCGTATTCACAAATGATAAAACAAGAATTATAAAGTTTATTCATTACCTATCACGTGGATGAATCTTTTCATGTGAATTATAATTAATAATAATTTATTTGAAATTATTTATAGTATTAAATTTTATTAAAAATTACATAAAATGAGTGATGAGAATAAATAGTGTGGATTTAAACCCATGTACCCCTACCATAAAGAAAGGATTAAGTGTTCTTCACTTGAAAAAATTCTATTCAACACAAATTTATAGTAAATGTTTTATGTGATATAAAATAACAACATAATTATGTTTCTTTATTTATATACATATTGATGAATTTAAATGTAACTCCACTTCTATCCAACATCATATGCAATGGAAGGAGGATCATGTAAATAAAGAAGGAAAATGATAGATGAGAACACCAATAATGTAAGAGAATCATGTGAAAGTATGACATAATAGTTATTTTTTATTATTTATAATAATATATTATAAAATATCTACTAATTTTTTTGTAGATTCTTTTATAGTTTAGACACCAGAATCATTATTAGTTTTAATAGAATAACGACTACATACAATGGATTTTGACCGTCCAGAACAATATGACCATGTTAAAGGTGATGGTTTTGGAGAGTCACATTGAAACAAAATTGAGAAAACAAAGTCATATGGGGATGTAAATAAGAAAATGAAATATATTCAGACAAAAATAGATTCCATAAAATAAATTATTATCAATTAGGGTTTTATTAAGAAGTATATGCAATGTGGTGAAGGTGAACCAACAATAGATAAAAAACCAGTACATGAACACTCAGACCCCACTAGATTTTTGGCAAGCCATTCCCTATAAGAACCTTCTTTACTCATGGAAATCTATTAATTTATAATAATTTTTTATAAATGTGAATCAAACAACTACTGATAACTTTATATGTTACAAAATTATGCATGTCGAAAGTGAAAGTGATTTATATTTAGTATCACCCACCCATAAAATTATTTTGAGGAGTACACTATAAAATATGAAAGGATATACATTTAATAATAAACAACTCTCAAAAGATCACATGAGAGTGGGTTTTCATGTATCTCATGACTCGAGCATAACTTTTAAAGTACCCTTTATGTTTTGTATGTTACAATGGATGAAAATTATATTGGTGAAGTTTTTTGAAAGTGTCTAATAACATTTATTAGAAAAAGTGGAAGCGAATAAAACCATAGTCTAAGGATCTTCATGAAAGAAATAGGAAACCTACATAAAAAATAAAATGAAGAATACAGTAAATTTTTATACCTTACATAGAAGATCCACTCAAACCATTTTATATTTTTTTGATTTGTTTGATAAAGATCACCATATTCTCAAACAAAATCAGTATACCTCTGTAGTGTATCTACAAGCCAATCTGAATCATCTTTCATACATAATGGATTCAACTTTTCTCCATAGCATTCTAGTACATCTATTTGAAAGGGAGAGTGATAAATGATTGTATTAGGTTATGGATTATTGACCCAGATTGAGGAAACACCCATGAAAAATTTCCAACAATTTTCAATAATATATATATATATATTGTTGAAAACACTCTTTGACCGCTACTACATTTACAAATGTGCTTATATCATAAGAGTAAATTCCATGGCCAATGAATTCATTTCATTAATTAAAACACCCCTATATCATTAAATATCATGTAAAACATTAAAAATGATGCTTTAAATGAGTTGAACTAATAGAATATTAACACATTGAATATTTAGTCGTTTATTTGATTAAAAGGTAGTATCATGCATGAAATATTATTCCATGCATGTATCTTGATATTCCTTGCACATGATATATCCAAGCATCACATAAATGCTATAACTTTGTGGATATCTCCATCAATATCCCACATGTAATAAAGATTAATAAACCTTGTACCATTTCACATTATATTTTATCATATACAATAACTCCCGAAACCATATCCAAAACTCATTTTTATATCTTCCCAAACACTTTCAGAAATCTAACATTAACAATACCTTGTATCACATCATATGCAATACCTTATGATCACCCATCGGAAACACTTTTGGATTAAGTGTAAAACATGTTTAGGGTAGTTCACTAAGTAAATCTTTATCCCTATTCTATAAACCAAATTGTGTAAACCTATGGAAATTTATGGAAATGACAAAAAATATAAGTCATTTTATCCATATATGTCAGAAAATAGTGACCTCTATAAAAATATCAATTTTACTTAAGCAATAAAGGGATCCAGAATGATCTCCATCAAACACATGTATATGTATACTTGTTCCCACAACTATTAATCGTATGAAAATGGGAATTCTCAAATTTTCCATTTTTGCAAGGCATACAGTGACCATGAGGCATGGAGCCCATCAACCCAAAATACCCAATTCATCTATTCTCTATTCTCAATGTATATACTAATCTAATTAAATAATACACCACATGTTTTTTATAATTATGGATAATAACATCACAAGTTCCTTATCCATATAGATATACAATATATAATTTTGTCCACACACACCCCTAACCTATCTCAATCGAGGGATCAAATGTCATTCACATCATATGATAGTAAAAATCCCATCTCAGTTAAGCTCCAACTAACGACATGAACCAAAATATACCCAACCAACCTTGTATTAGCTAAGTCAATATATAGAATTTTGTATGTATGGTATCAAATTATGAAGGGTCTCATGCTAGTTATCTCACAAACCTAATATATTGGGGACCCAAATATGATCCATGCACCCCTAATATAAAAAATGCATTTGTATGACACTTCATGTGGTATATGTAGTGGGTCATGTAGTTCACAAAAAAAATCTTATTCCATGGCTTGTGCCACATGAGAATATGTTTTATCTCTACAAAATAATCACACTCATTCCAACCTTTAAATGTTTTCATAACCTATAAAACTCTATGATGTATATCAGTTAGGGATAAACATAAAGTTATACTTTCATAGGTCAATGATCATTTCACTTCCTGAAATGTATATCTATATATACATTTATGTAGCTAATGTGAAATAATGATAAAATGGAGGCTGCCTCAAATAGTATACATTTTAATATTCTTAATCTCATTAATAATATTTTACAAACCTAGCATAAGCACCAATTTAAAATATCATATATTTAAAACTGTCAGGTATACGTTATGTTTGCTACACTTTTGGGTTTGGTTAAATTTTTCCATCTAATATAATTCATGTCACATATCTATGTGACCATCAGATAATACTCTCCCACTAAAATCATTAGTTATAAATGTCTATAAAGTAAGAAATTTGGAATAATGGTGAGGTTTAGGAATTAAATTCTAAGTAGTTCAACTTCTTAGTCATATTAAAAATTCTTAACTTCACAACATCAAATGTTACGTTGTAAACTTCTTTTTTCTACTTTGAATTAATTCTATGTTCGACATCATCATCTTTAGAAACCTATTACATCAATCTTTTTCCATTGTGTGTGAATGTGTGAAATATAAATGTGTACTTGTGTGTGAAAGTACGTCTGTGTATGTTTGTGTGTCAATATTATGTAAATACATCATATATAAATGTATTTTTATAAATATATCATTATCATTAAATATATTATATTAAAATATTTATAATAAATAAATATAAACACAATATAATTTTTTTATCTAAATATACTATTATATGTAAATCTGTCTAAAATTTATATATAAATATAAAATATATAGATATATTTTTAAAATATATTTAAAAATAGTTATATAAATGTATATAATTATATTAATAAATATTTAAATAAAGGTGGATTATATGGGGCACATTAACCATCCTCATATCATTAAACTCATCGAGTACTACCTGGAGGTTGAGCAGCGGTAGTGTGTGTGTGTGTGTGTGTCAGTATTATGTAAATACATCATAAATAAATGTATTTTTATAAATATATCACTATCTTTAAATATAGTATATAAACATATTTATAATAAATAATTATAAATACATTATATAAAAGTTATATCAAAATATACAATTATATGTAAATATGTATAAAATTAAAAAGTAAATATGCACTATATAGACATATTTTTAAAATATATTTAAAAATAATTATATAAATGTATATAATTATATGGATAAATATTTAAATAAATTTGGATTATCTGGGACACCTTAACCATCCCCATCTAATTAAACTCATCAGGTACTGCCTAGATGGTGAGCAATGACTACTGGGTTATGAGTTCATTCCCTAGGGTAGCCTGGATGACTATCTCATTCAATGTAATCCCTCATCCTCTAATGTTCATCCACATTCAGGGAAGGTCTGGCTTATGGTGGCGCTTTGGATAGCCAAGGGGCATTCATGTCTCCACAATGACTACATGAAATTAATTTGTAGATACTTCAAGACATCAAACATGATTCAATATTTGGTATGGGTAATGTTCCACCTTTAAACTCCAATCTTTTAATTATTTCTTATAATCCTCAAACCATGTATATTGATCTTTGTTTGCATAATCACAATAGAAAACATTCTGATTTTTTGATGGCCAAAGATAGAGCAATGGGTGAAGAAGGCCATGTATCCATGAGTATCTTTAGCACCTATGGCTACAAAACTCTTAAATATTATGACATTAATAAGAAATATTCTCCTTCATCAGTTTCAACATATTAATCTTCTAGTTTCCCATTGGGTTTCTTCTTACAGGGTTGATGATGAAGAATGACTTGTACCAGATATAGGGTTTGTACTAAAGGGACAATTCGTTTATGTTGGAAACCCTTTCACTGCGATGTTTGTCCCTAGATCTCAAGCATAGACGGATCATGCGGGAGGTCATGGGAGAACTGGAAGATATTATGTTATCCAGTAGTGTCTCTCGACCTCACAGAATGGGTTACAGTGATCTATAATCCAAACAAGATGCTTCCATGGCTCCCTTAGGTAAGGACTCCAAGTTTGGTAGAATCAAAACTCGTCCTATTTTCAAGAATGTTGTTGTGAATATGATTAATAGTGATACTAATTCCAAAAAGAAGCTTCTTCTATAGCTCCTCTTGGTATGAACTCAGTTTCGAGTATAATAAAAAACATTCCATTTGTCAAGAAAATGGATGTGTGGAAGAAGACTAGTGGTCCTAATTGCAAGCAATATCCTTCCATGGCTTTTTCTGGTAAGAACTCATGCCACTACTCTTTTCTTCAGATCTAGAAGCCCGAACTCGCCATGAAAATGTCATGCCACCTAGTAAAGAAACAAAATCATGAGCTGTGAGCTGTGTGATTGTATTTACTCTAATAAAAAATTAAATAAAATAATTTATATATTTTTCATTCCCTTGTGAATGTTGGTAGATAGTGAGACCCTAGGTTTTCCCCCATGCACTGTTTGGAGGTTCTTAGATTCTTGAAAACTTCTTGAATCGGTAAAATCAACATGATCACATATATTAAAGTGATCATCCATTCTATTGATGCACCTTGATAAAAAATATTGAACGATGAAATATTGATTGGCTAAATTTGGAGTTCTATAGATGATGTAGAGGGGTTTTTTACATGCACGGTGGTTCAACAAACATGAAACTTCATTAGCTAGAATCATTACATATAAAATTCTACATAACTGATTAGTGATGTATTTGATTATAGAGAATGACTAAAATCACCCCATAAATCAGAATTCCCATGTATGTGAATGCTCATGCTACTCCGAACTAACATTGGAGAAGAAAAAAGTGTCTTGAAAATTTAGAAAATGGGGAAATGCATTTACCTATTTTCCCTCTCATTTTCAAAGTCAATTTCCCTCCCAATCCTTTTGTTTAGCTGAATCAGGGAAGATAATGATCCTTAGTTATCCTCAACCATGTGGTGTCCATCTATTGATGAGATCATGCTTGCTTCATAGTATGAAATTATGATGGGTTGTCATTGAATGAGTTCAACTATTCTCATAGAGACTTAACCCAGAGCTGGTAATGATGACCTCAAGACACACAACATATAATTCACCACCTATGAGGATTTTATTGTGATTTTTTTTCTATTTCTATTCTTATAATAGGAACATATATTATCCTTTAGCGTGGGTTACTTCCCATATTAATGATACACTGGCTTATTCTCAGAGCCTATTTCATCACTACATGCTTTTTTCATTCCCTATGATATTCATTATTTATTTTTATTTAATTACTCTAGTAATGGAACATTAAGAGAATTATGGTTGAGTTGTGGAGAACCCTACCACCCCTATGATGAATTCATGTATTAAATAAAAAAAATTCTTCTTAGTTTTATTATTTGGATGGGTTTGGATGTGTAGCTTTTAGTAGATCTTTATTTTTCCTTAAATTTAAAATTTTCTTACTCTTTTTATTGGTTTAACACATAATCTTCTTGGGAACTCGTTCACTACTAATGATAGTTAATATTGGAATGACCCCAGAATTATTAGTGGAAACCAATCACTAGACTAGGTGATGAGAGTGAATATAATGATTATTGTATTTTTCTATTCCAAAACAAAATTTCTAGTAAAGGCTAATCAAGGATATTTCCATTTATTAGAGAATGATGGGGATGTGAAATTGATTAATGATTCATAGGGAAGAGATGATAGTAATCTGAGGTTGGATAACTACGATTTAAAAATTAAATATTAAACAGATCAACCACATCCACTGTTTTGAAATTTCAAACCAATGAAATATGATTTTAATGCATCCACAACATTATCTTCCCCAGAGACTACCCCAATCCAAATTTAAAACATTTTTATTGGGTTTAAAAATAATTTTGTTGACCTACCCGTGACAGGCATGCATCAAACCTGAAACCTTTAGTAGGGAAGATTAGTGCTTTTATTTTAATTTTTTTTAACAATTGTTTCAAATGACTTGAGTCGATTATTCTAACCACCCAAATTTTTATCGTGAGGTAGAGAGAATCATTCTATCTATGCTTCGAACTCTAAAAATCATCGAACAAGTGGAAATAGAGTTTTTCATCAATACATTTTCTAATTATCCATCTTTTTCATCTTCCTCTACAAGTGTTAAATTAGGAAGTAAAAAAATGTAATATAATCTTACTCATGTGAGTGGGAATTTGAGGGAAATTTATGCACCAAATTCCAACATAGATAACCAAAAATTATAATTGAGAGACCAAAAATATTGTGAACTCAAAACTAGGATGATTGGTATTCTACATAAATTTCCTGGACTATTAGGTGAGGACTGTAACTTGCCTTTTAGAGAGTTTAAAGGAGTATGTAATGCATTTCAAAACAAACGATTCACCAATGGAACGCTGCTTGAAAAAAATACATGTATCCATAATCATCGCTGCCACCTATGGCTACACAACTACTAAATATTTGGTCGTTGATAAAACATATTCTCCTTCATTAGTGTCATCATATTTATCTTTCAGTTTCCCATTGGGCTTCTTCATACAGGGTTGAAGATGAAGTATGATGTGTACCAGGTGGAGGGTCACTTCCTTCAAGGTGGAAAACCTCATACTACGTTGTGTGTCCCTACACCCGAAATACAAGTTGATCATAGGGGAGGTCATGGGGGAACTAGAGGAGATCCTACTATCCAGTAGTACCCCCCAACCTCGTAGAAGGGGTGTCGGTTATCTACAATATGTACAAGATGCATCCATGGATCCTCGAGGCAAGGACTCTGAGTTTGGTAGAATTAAAACTCATCCTATTTTCATGAATTTGGTTGTGCATAAGATGATATGTGAACCCCATTTCAAGAAATATACTTCTATATCCACTCAAGGTACAAAATACAAGCCAAGTATAGTAAAAAAATATTCATGTTGTCAAGAATATGGTTGTGTAGATGATGATTTGTGATCCTCATTTCGAACAATCTTCTTACATGTAACCTTGAGGTAAGGACTTCGAGTCCTGTAGAATCATATATCTTCTTGTTGTTGAGAATGTGGTTGTGTTGAAGATGATTGGTGATCCTCATCCTAAACAAGCCGCTTCCTTGACTCCTCGGTCTAAGGAATCGTAGTCTAGTAGAGTCAAAACATTTCTGGTTGTAGAGATTGTGGTTATGCATAGAATAGAATTTTCTGTGGTATCAATAATATGGATGGGGTGTTTTGTGGTTATGGATGGGTTCAATTGGTAGCACTAAATTGGATGGTGGGTAGTATTTGGGTGCTTCAATACTCAAGGATCATTTTGCTGGGTAAGGGAGGGGAGGAAAAGAATAATTCATTGAAAATAGCTTGATTGGTCAATATCTAACCATAAGCGGGTATCTGAGAAGTAACTCTGAAATTCAGATAGTTGTTGAGAAGAAAGATTCAAACCTAGTAAACAATGTAATTGAAGGGAAGGATGAGACACACCATAATTTTAATGAAGGCATGAGACTTTTTTCTAATTTGTATGCTTTTTTGTGTTAATCGGGTCAACACATTATCAATGAATTGGCATAAAATGCGTTTACTAAATGTTTTGTATTATAGATGAGAAAGATGGAGCAGTTTGCTGGAGGCCAGTTTGGGAATGAAATAGCCACCAAACATTTAAAAGCCTAGAAAAAAGGGCTTTGTCATCGTGAGCAAGAACTATATAGAAGGGGATCCTTAAATAAAAGAGAGAGAAAAAAAGATTCATCATGAAAGGGAAATGGTATCTCCTATACTTCTTTCCTTTCAATATATTCTGATAACGAACCTAATGTGCTTGTATGCTCACAGACCTACTAGTGAATCCATTTTTTAGTTTTTCTATTAAATCATTGTTTTTTTCATCCCATTTTATGAAAAATATGAGGGCAACTTTGGAGCAAAGAAAAGAAGGTGAGGCAATAATCCATGAGGTTGGTGGTCCATTTCCCTTTTGTATCAACTTTAGGTATTCAATATCTAATTCTTTTTTCTGAATCTCATTATGTCATTTTTTTCAGGTATGATGGTAGGGGATGAAGAATAATCTAAAGAAACAAATTATTGAGTTGGAAAAAAAGTAGATGCTAAACAAGCATTGGATCTTGAAATTGAATGCATGAACTCGCACAACCCCTCCCATGCATTCAATTTCAAGATCCGTTGCATGTTTAACATCTAGTTTTTTTCGAGCACAATAATTTGTTTCTTTAGTTCATTTTTCATCCACTACCATCATACATGGATAAAAAGACATGATGAGATTCATATAAAATAATTTGATATTGATTAAATAAAGTTGATACAGAAAGGAGATGGATCACCAACCTCATGGATTTTTGCCAGTTTCGTAACATTTTCACCTTCTTTTCTCCACTCCGAAGTTGTCCTCATATTTTACATAAAAATGGAAGATAAAAACAATGAATTAATAAAAAACTAAAAAACGGCTTCACCAGTAGGCTTGTGAACATATAGGCACATTTGGTTCATTGGCAGAATACATTGGAAAGAAAAAAAGTAGTGGATATACCATTTCCCTCCCATGATGAAGCTGTTTTCTATGTTTTATTTAAGGCATCCCTTTTGTATAGTTCTTACTCACGCTGACAAAGCCCTTTTTTCTATTATTCTAAATGTTTGACAGTCATTTCATGCCCAAACTAATCTCCAGTATACTGCTCCATCTTTCCCATCTCTAATACAAAACATTCAGTAAACGCATTTTATAACAATTATTTGATAAAGTGTTGACCCGGTTAACCCAAAAAGAAAGCACACTTTAGAAAAAAGTCTCATGTCTTCTTTAAAATTGTGGTGCTCTCATTCTTCCATTCAATTACATTGTTTACTGAGTTTGCATCTTTATTTTCATCCTCTGTCTGGATTTCAGAGTTACTTCTAAGATACCCGCTCCGGGGTAGATGTTGACCAATCATGCTATTTTCAATCAAGTATTATTTTCCTCCCCTCCCTTGCCCGGGAAAATGCTCCTTGAGTTTTGAAGCACTCAAATACTACCCACCATTCAATTTAGTGATACCAATTATATCAATCCACAGCCACACAAACATCTCATCCATGCGCCACCAATAGCTGGATTTTTTTAACCCTTTCTGAGAAGGAGGTCACTGTGTTAACGATGCTGGCGGAACCAACAATAAAACATAAAGAAGACGTGATTTCTATGGCGAGGTTTGATGGCTTTATATACAATGAAAAACTAGACGAAAACGGAGGAAGAGATAAGGAGGGGAAATCTTGTTTAATGATTAATGAAAAATAGGGATCCGCTGAAATCTTTAATGAATAATGAACTTTCGTGGAATCACGGCTTTTGCCGCCCATCGGGCCGTCATTCGCCAACCCAAAATCAGAAAGATTCTGGTTGTGATTCTGCAAACAAAGATCAACGAAGAGGGTTTGAGGATCGGAAGAAATAAGTAGAAGATATGAGTTTAAATGAGGCGCAGTCACCGTACCACGCGCCATCATTGGGGAGAAGCGCAAGCCCGTTGGGCGCCCCAAGCGCCACCATTAGCCGGACTTTCCGTGATTGTGGCACCGAGTGAGCGCGCATCGTTCCAGCCATTGAACACGGAGCCCAACCCGACCTTTCCCAGCAGGCTGTCGGGGCTGAAGTTCTCGGTGGCTGCAACTAGGGATTGCCTGGAAAGGGCTCTGTGCTTTAATTCCTGCACATAAGCAACACTCCATGCCGACCCAAGTTGTTCCGAATGAACCGATGGATTTTTTGACCCTTTTTCGGTGGGAGGTACGATGCTCGCGGAACCAACAAGAACACATAGAGAAGACGTGATGGTATGGCGAGGTTTGATGGCTTTATATACAGTGAAATGCTGGACGAAAACGGAGGGAGAGATAAATTAGAGCAAATCTTCTTTAATAAATAATGAAAAATCGGGATCCGCAGAAATCTTTAAATTCTTCAAAATATACGATTTTTTTTTTGGAATGAATAGCCCAAATAAGATATTTAAAAACTTTAATTTTTTTAATCAAGTAATCTTTTTAAATGCTTTCTAAAAAATCCATTTTAATCTTTCACGAAATTCAAATTACTTTACAATATTCTAATTATTCTAAAATTCTTAACATGTTTATGTAATTTAACTATTCAATTTATTTTATTTTCTTTTAAATAACTTGATTCAAATCATTTAAATATTTAATTAAAGTTATTTCTTTAATTTTTTTAAATAATCATGTAATTTAATTTTTTTCATTCCAAGTTATTCGTTTTAACATAAATTGAATAAAAAATGTAAAATAACTAATTTGAATTTTTAAAATAAATAATTTAGTAATAAAATTTAAATTCCTTGAATATTTAAAATAAATCAGTTGATTGAAAATTTAATTTTTTTAATGTTTTTATATTTTAAAATACCTTAAATATTTTAACTTAATGTTTGTAATTTCAAAATAAATAAGTGGAGTATTTAAAATTTAAATGACCTAGATATTTATTTTTTTTAGCATAAATTAATGATCTTGTATTTTAAAAATAAAATTTTCATGATACATGCTTTTAATATACTTCTTTATTTTTGAAAATATTCTAGGTAGATATCATGTTGCTCTAGTTCCTCAATCACATTGCTTTCTGGTTTAATATATTTCCTTCCTTTTTATTGGGAAAATTTAATATATTGGAAAATATACATTTTATTGTATCTATTTCTTTTCTATGTGTCATTGTCCAATTATTTTATTTTGTAAAGATTTCCCGTATTAAATTAAATTATGTTATTTATAATGAATTGATTAATATAGTTAAAATCATTATACACAATAAATAAAAATGATATTATCTCTCATTATTGGAATGTATCTTGTAAAATCATTTCACAATTACTAAGGATTCCATTCATTTAAGAATTTTTTTAATTTGAACTGTCAATTCTTAAAAAATAATTTCATACAATTTAGCACATTTAGATAATTTTTTAAAATTATAATATTTTTTAAATACTTTAAAAAAAATTAAGCTCTATTTATCAACTCAATCTTATTATATATCCAAATACTAATTTAACTACATTAAAAAACTATTTATAATTTTTAAATTTTAAAGCTAATTTGTTAATCTAAAATGAATGGATTTTATTTTTATTAATGGATTAATAATAGTTAATATAATTGGATTTGAATTTAGAATTCATTTAAAATTTTGATGTGTTCGACTGGATGTAGTTTGATTGGTGGACCAAGATGAAGATAGTGGGGGTGTCGACACACTAACTTTAAGGTGAAAGGAGGATGCTCGCAAGATGTTCGAGGAAATTCCTTGATAAGTGGAACCATGTCCAACCTCATGTGCCTATCCGGGCTTTCCCTGACATAGTAAGAATCTATGTATAGACCAGCTTCACCACTGTGCATCCTAGTAGACTAGAGGAAGCATACCCTGATCATGGATTGCAACATCACCAAGTCTCAAAGACCACACCATCCAACCCCCATGACTTAACCTCCTCACACCCATCCAACTCAGCATCACATACCATTGTTCCCAACTCCAAAAAGAGACCAAATTCTAGCCAAACCTACCGGAATTAAAGCCCAAAAATAAAATTGACCCCAAAATTGAGAACCTGTTGGACTAATCCTAGAACCCATTAATCTTAAAATCCATCCCACCTAGGATGTGAGATCCGTATTACTTATGTCAAGGATTCACCAATATTTTTTCTTATACGTAACTCCAAAACCGGAGTGTAAGTAGCAAAGTAACGGTAGTTCTCTGTCTGCATCAAGGTCAGAAAAAAAATTAGGAAACTCCATTAATGTAACATGTGACTTGCATTAGTTATGTAAAAGTAATGTGAGAAGTACATTGGGTATATAAAAGTGGATTTAGAAATGAATTACCTATGTGAAGGAAATAAGGAAAATGAGTAGTTGCCTGAAGGTACCAGAGGATTTCTTTAACTACGTAAAGGTCATCAATGATTTACAATACCAGTGTAAAGGTAATGAGGGAGTTTTGAAGGATATGTATAGGTAACATTCATTGAGTCACACCACATAACGGTGATGAGGCGATGCGTAAGGGTACGTTGAGTTTTGAATTACTTACATATATATTTCAATGCACTATGTTAACAAAACAAGGGAAATTATTTAGATGTGTAAACATGAGTTAAGCTGTTATGTTGTTTGGATTTGAACGTGATGTCAATCTAGACATTTTTAGGTATTTGATCACACACAGTTGATCTGAAGTTATTCATATGGTCACTCATTGAGTTGTTCATGTTTTTGATCTAGTTTAAGACAAGCAGTCGATCCATTACTATGGAAGATCTATGAGGAGATAAACTGAGTTATAGAATTTGTATATTCTAATGAAATGAAATTTGACTATGCTGAGTATGATGTTCTCAAATGATAAATAAATATCACAATGCTTATCATGATGCATCTAGGTTAATGAATAAGGGATGAGGTCACAATCATAAGTATATATATTCATATTAAATGCATGTGATTATAATGAAAAGATAAAAATAAATATGTATACATGACATATTGATTTTTCCATGGCTGTTTTGATGACCATTTTGGAAATCTGGTCCACCTGTATGAAACAGTGGGATGAGCGACATAATAGGTTATCCCATGGTATTACATGAATTCATATAGAGGTGGGGAGATTTTAAATAGATTTATATGTATGTGTGAGTTGAGGAGATAATGGAGATACAATAATTCCAATATCATGTGGGAATAAATTATTGAGTCTTTAGGGCATTAAATAATAGGTTTTAATGAATAAATTTCTAATCTACCTAGAGATTTGATGAATCAAGAAGAAGGCGATCCTACTAATATTTCTTTTAATATTAAATGTAAAATAATGTTACAGATATATGAGAATAATATTCAAGATATTATTGTGAATATATATTTTTGTAGGTATCGAAGAAGATGTTGAGAATATTGTGAACAAACATAAATAGTGTGATAGCTTTCTGAGAGCCTGATACATGTATCAAGGGAAGAGAGCGAGTTCAACCCAAGTAATTGAGAAAATTGAGAAGAAATATATTTCTCCTGGCCTGGTTGGATTTTTTGAGACCAACATAACTATTACGAGCACCTATTAGTGATCTTTAAGAATTAGCACATGCCCATCCCTATTGATCCAATCTACTCGTGAAGGGAAATCTATTTCATAAGAGGCGCATAATAATCGATTTTCATAAAAATATATTTATATGGATAGATTAATGTTTAAAAATAATCTTTTGACTGTGGTGACTAACTAATTGTATGAGGATTGTGACTGGGGTGTCTAACAAATCACTAGAGAATTGTGATTGGGTGTCTAACAAATTTATGGAGAATTTTAACTGGGGTTTCTAACTACATGATTCTAAAAATAATGTAATGGAATACACTTTTATGAAGAACATTGTAAATATAATTTGTTTCAATCTCTTATTATCACTGCATACAAGTTTAGACTGTGAGATATTATTGAGAGGACTGGTAACTTTAACAAGTTTCACATGTTTAATTTAGAAGAAGAATAATTGGTAAAAGTAGACCATTGATTCCTCCCCCTTTAGTGGTCATCCAAACAAGGGGCATATCAAATAACACACAAAAACCAAATATGCTTTACAATTAAATTTAGGAAAAGGAATAATGTGGGTGCATGTGTTACAGTGGGTGATACAAGAAAAGGATTCTGGAGTAGATGTTTTTGAGGCACCTTGGGAATTACCATCAATGTGGAAGAATGATCATATAATAATTTTTAAAGAGGGAGTGGATTTAGTCAACAAACAACCTTACAGTCATGGTTCTTTCATGGAGAATGAGACTGAAAAATATGGTCAAAATATTTTGGAATATGGTTTCATCTTACATAACATCACCCCATGAAATATTCTAATAATTTTAATAATGAATAAAGATGGTTGGTGGAGAATGTTTCTGGATTACCAAGAGGTCAATAGTTTTGTGGTGATGGATAGGTACCTAATTAAACTAATATAAGAGTTAATGGTTGAGTTTCATAGTGTGGAATACTTCACAAATGTGGGTTTGAAATCTAGTTTCCACCAGGTATGAATGAAAGTGGAAGATATTCAGAAGACTATGTTCAAAACCCATAATGGGAATTTAGAACACCTTTTTATTCCATTCAGATTGATGAATGCACCGATGACATTCCATGCTACTATAAATGTGGTATTCTGGGATTTTCTAAAGAAGAGTGGTTTGTTGTTCTTAGATGATATAATGGTGTGTTGTAAGGGATGGAATGAAGACCTAGAGAAGGCACATGAGGTCCTTCAAGTGAAAATAAACAATTTACTATTTGAAAATGAGAATAAGTGTTCTTTAAAAAGGAGTTATGTGGAGTATTTTGGACATATAATTTCTATCAACGTGGTTATGATATGTCCCAAAAAAAGGTTGTAGCTAAATTATGGAATGGGCTACGAAATGTGAAGAATGTAAGGGGTTTTTAGGGATAATTGGATACTAAAATTTTTTTATCAATGATTATGGAAATATTTCAAGTCCCCTCACGAATGTGAATAAGAATAAATATGTTAAATAAACACCTGAAACTCATGAATCATCTGATACAATTAAGAAAAAAAATGACCACTGCCCAACATTTATGCTTTCTGAATTTTTCCAAGGGATTTTCAGTAATGTTTGATGCCTAGAGTTTAGAAGATGGAGATGTGTTAACATTGTAATGGTGTCCTCTTACCTATTTTAGTATGTAATTATCTGAAACCAACTTGTAAAAATTCATATACGAAAATGAGCTTATGGATTTAGTGCCAGAAATCCATCATCAGAAAAAATATTTTATGGGAAGGTAATTTGATCTATACATATATAATTGGATCCTTAAGTGAATTTTATTAGTCAAAGAGTAGCTTCAATTGAACATCAGTACTTATAGGATATGTTATTGGGATATGATTTTTTGTGATTTACAAGCATGTGACATTGAATAGTGTCATAGATTCTCTATGAGGGTGACATGGGGAGGACATTATATGTACATGGAATCTTTAAGACCTGATTGAGAGGAGGTTGATGGGTTGAAAGAAGTGTTAATTTAGGATGTTAGTTTGAAGGCAATTATAGATATGTTACAGCATGGTTATGCCACAATTTTAGGATATTCATTATTACACAGATTGTTGTTCTATAAGAATCAATTTTTCTTTCCAGAAAGACAAAATTAAATTCCGATGAAATTTAAATATTATTATTATTATTAAGCTATAGGGAAGTAGGGGAACTTGAAATCATATAAACACATAGAGGGTGGGGTTGTCGAGAGTAGAATTATTTGTTCATTGATTAATACATAACAAAAGTTCATCAATTTCCAAATGAAAAAACTGATTCTGGTGATCTTTATCTATCTGAAACATTACCTTCACTCCATTAAATATAGAAAAAATATCCTTAGTATAAATTCAAATGAATGAAAAATGGTATTTTGGTAAATAGTTTGGTTGATATGGTTTCACCCAATTTGCGGGTCACTACTAGTGAAAAAATATATAACCTGACATATAAATTATTCATGGAAGAAATTTATATTCATTTAGATTAAATTCATTAAAAAAATCTATATATTATTAGGTAATCCACATGGGATGGAAGATAGAGACAATAAAATGAATAATGGATTGAAAAACAATGAATGTTAATGTATGTGTGGCATTTTAACATTCTATCATGACATGAACATGTGAAAAGAAGCTAAACCAGCCTAGTTGTTTGTAACTGTAAAAGTTGTTGAGGGATTCCTTGATGTGTTATTCCTTATAAAACAACTTATAATCCACTAATACAGGTAATTGGTTGGAAATTGTTTTAGAAGGTTCGATAAAAAATAGAAATGGATTAGATGGATTCAAGGAGAATATGGTGTAAGGAAAAAATAAAGAACCCATATGTATAACATACTTTAGTCCCCTATGGACACATGTGAATTGAAATAAATCCCCCAGAATATCATTATTACTGAAGAAACAAAATCATCAGATTATAAGACATAAAATAATTAAAGTACCAAATAAACTATTTTAAGAATAATTCATGCTAGACCGTATGGAATTTATGAGATCTTACATATGGAACTTGAAATCTAACTTCTTGTATTGGATCATGTTATAAACATGCATAGAAGGATAAAAAATCAAACACATGAAATGAAATGAAAATAGGAAAGTGAAATAAACTTCTTATAATTCTAGATTCTAATACCAAAACCTGAAAGAATGTCAAATTGTGTACGTGATATTTATGTATTCATTCACGTGAGGACATATGATGATGAAATAAATGAATCTGCACCACTCTCCAACAAATACCTAGACCATTATTGTGATGATGAATACAATCTACTTCTACGGACTATGTGAATCGTGGACATGATATCCTTCAGGGTACTCTGATTTTATTTCAAGTGGAAATAAAAAATTACCAATAACTCTCCTCTATTGAACCAGTAAAGAAACACAACAAATGATTGAGGGGATCCTAAGGTGAAATCATGACGGTGAGAGAAATGATTTTGAGCTAGGCAGTGAATGCAGGATGTAGTCTATGTGGATGACTGCTATTTAAGAGATGGATTAATGGGATGGCCATGTGGCAGTAGGGGATTCAACACCAAAATGTAACACAGGTCAACTTAACATTGAGTATTACAAGGTTACCCTTATATGATCTAGGTTACCCTTAATAAATCCAAACAATACCCTTAAGAGATCTAGGTTACACTTATATGAGACAATGAAGTACCCTTTCACATTCCAAGTTAGCCTTACACAAGATAAGGATGTGCCCTTACATAAGCTCGGGAGTGCCCATATGCATGATAGAGAGTACCCTTAAGAGAGTCTGGAGTACCCATACGAAAGATAGAGAGTTCCCTTACATTGGCTAGCATTATCCTTATGTATCGATGTATTACCATTGTGTAATGGGATAGCAAATGGTTTACCCTCATGCAACAGAAAAGTTGACTTTACACAAGTTAACATTATGTGGGAACCAACAATGGGGTATGGAAAAAGCATGAAATCAAAATTGAAAAATAAGAGACCTCAAAAAAATTTGTTTCATGGTAAAAAATAAAACTAAGAAATGTAAAATATGTTTTCACAAGGGAAAAAATACAATTAAATTATGAAATCCAAATTATAATTCAGACCAAGAATTTTAAAAATTCTATTTCACAACAAACAAATAAATACATCCACATAAAATTTACAAAAGTCCACCTTTGTAATAAGAATAATTTAAAATTATGGTGTTCTCAGCACCTAGGTCATTGAAATGGGACTACATTCATAATCGTTAAATAATGTATAAACAGTGACAGTTTAATAGCTTTCGTCAAATTGTCTATTGGATTCTCCAATGTTTGTATCTTTGTGAAACATACCATCCTAGTTTCAAAAAAATCCCTAACAAAATAAAATCTAATGTATATTATCTATTATATTCCATGGAAAAAATGATTTTTAGAAAGATGGAATACGAACTGAATATCTCAAAAGACTTATATATTACCAAAAGATAAAGAAATTCATTAAAAAATAATTTCAACCAAATTGATTCTTTGATTTATACAGTTAATACTATCTATATGACCTTGGTTTTGTTAAGGGAAAAAATGTAATTAATGTTATATTTCCATTAATTTGGACATTCAAAGTGGGGATAATACATAAATAATAATTTATTTATTAGTATCAATATTTTTAGCATAACCTGAATCAATAAAGCTAATGATATCTTGACTATAAGAACCATTTTTACCAAAACAAATGCAAAAATTACAATACATGGACACATAAATGAGTATAAATTTTAATTCATACTAAGGATTATTTAAAGGGCTTCCCAAAAACATTCGTAAGGTACGATCAGCTAATGATATTTCCAAATAATGGAATATCATGGAATACATAAGGCCACCCACTGTGTTTTAAAAAAATATTTTACTCAAGAAATAATTATCTGAATTTCTGTTAGGGGATTGGGACAAGGTAAACATGAAGTGACGACCTAATGTCACAATAAATAGTTTCAAATTTTATATAAAATACCTTTTTATCACCTTTTAAATATAATAATATTGGTACATATACAATACCCTAACATTTCTATCCATAGTGATTTTCATACCAAGAATTTTATTTGATTCCTCTAAATATTTCATTCCAAAAGAATTATGTAATTTTTTTCATATGATTTTTAAGCCAATGTATTTGAAAATTATAATCATGCCATTAACATATATGATTGAATATAAATAAATAATATTTAATTATTTAAAATAAACTTTGGTATAATATGTACTTCTTGCAAAGTCATTTTTAAGTAGAAAAGCATTAAATTATTTATACCACTGTCTAGATTATTTCTTAAGGAAATACTTAGATTTCCCTAAAATTTATACTTGATGAATTGAAAATATTTTAAAAACCCATCGTGCGGTCTCATATAAATATGATCATCATACATTCCATGTAAGAAGGTAGTTTTAACATCTAAATTATTCAAAAAGAAAATCATTTTGGTCAGAAAAGGATAACAACAATCTAATGGAACAGGTCTTAACAACATGTGAAAAAATATCATTACAATCAATTCCTTTTTATTATAGGAATACATATGCTAAAAGTATATATTTATACTTAATTTTATTTTCACCGGAATTTTATTTTTTCTTCTTAAAAATTAATTTAAAATCTATAATTTTCTTCTTTTTTGGTTTGTTAACAATTATCCAAGTTTCACTTGTAAGAAAATAATATATTTCATCTCTCATGATAGAAATATTATACCTTGATTCATCAAACTTAATATCTTGTTTGAAACTTTATGGTTCATCACTACCTAATAAAAACCTATATTAATGTCAATGGAAACCACATCAGCCTTGGTAGACCAGGTTAGAGGCCTAATGATTCTTCAAGTCCTATTACGAGTCAACTGGTAGCCTTTAATCTCACCATGTCTCTAAACCTCAAACTTATGTTCAAATTCACTAACATGTTATTCTTTATTGTGAACTATTTGGGGTGGTTTAGTGGAGACAAAATCAATTTCAAGTCACATTTCAGATTCTAATCTAACCTCAACACCTATAGTTTTATATGGATTAGGCTAGGCAAGATCAGAAGCCATATATATAGAAGAAAAATCCTCATGGAAAACATCATCATGAGGGATTATAAATTTCTGAAATCCATGATTATCTTCCCAAATCCTTTACCACATAACACAATGTGGGTATCCCATAAAGTCAAAATTCATATTCCTAGTTTCTAGTTTATCAGTCCAACTATGAGAATAGGTAGAACAAATAAAAAATCTAAGATATACTAAACTTGGAGAGAACCAATCCACATAACATCAGAGGTTTTGAAACTAATGGAACTAGAGGAGAATATATTTTTCATATAGACAACTATAGTGGAGACTTCTTCACAGGACTAAAAAAGACTAGAATATAATAGCATGCTTCTAAAACATTATAAATAGTAGTATTCATCCCCTCTTTTGGACATTATATTATAGGGTATCCATAATAGTTTTATTTCAAAGAATACCATCAAAACTAAAATAGTATATGTAGGAATTATATAAATATTCCAGACCATTATCAGTTTTAATGATTTTATGTTTGTTTCCAGTTTCACAGTCAATAATAAACATCCACGTTTTTAAATTTTCAAAGGTTTCATATTTTTTTCTAGTGCATATAAATCCACACTTTACGAGATTATTCATCTTTAAAGGGAATACAATATTGGTCCCAACTATGGGAAGTAGTTCTAGAGGGAAACCAAAAATTAAAATGTGCATATTCTAAAGGGGATTTATTTTTTAATGTTGACTTATTAAAACTAACATGTCTGGACCTACAAAGTTCACGGTATTCAAAAAAGGGAAAATTTTATAAAGTGACATCATTTCAAATTCATTTCTTTCTTATCTCATTCATCAATTTAGAACTAATATGTACTATTAACATATGACATAACTTTTTGTTATCTATCATGGGGGAAAGAGTTGTATTTATTTGTTTCATTTTATTCCTACCAATGAAGACATATAGACCATTAGTGAGGGTTCCTATCATAATAGTGAGTGACCCCTTAGAGATATTACGAATCCCTGAATCAGACCTAAAAGAATACCCATTTTGTTCCTAAACACCTAGGGAAATAAGATTAAAATTCAAATCAGGATCCCACCTTACACTTCTATGAATTTGACCGACCATTCATGGAATTCTAGAGGGATTATTTTTGTACCCATGATTCGACAACTCTTGTTATTTCCTAGGTAAACATTTTCACTCTCATTCTCTATTAGATCAGTGATATATTCATGTTTGTGACATATATGAAAATAAAATCCTAAATATGTATCACATTTTCCATTCATATCATCTGGATTGAAATTTAAAACATCAACAATCTAAAAATATTTCTCAACTAACAACCAATGGTCATTGTTATTTGTTTTTTTCATAGAATTTTTTCTTTGAGGATAATTCATTCAAATTTGAACAGGTTTTTTACAATGGAATAATTTAATTTGTTTACTACTTGACCCTAATTAGCCCCTAAATTATGTCTTAACTCTCTCATTCCCTCTATACTCAATCTTACCATAGACATTAATCCCCTCAGAATCCTTATTAATAGAAGTATGTTTCTTACTTTGAGTCTCTTTAGAAAACAAGGTAGATTTAACATCTTATAGGTTTATGGAACCATGAACATACATCATATAATATTTAAATTAATTATTTTAACAATCTTATTAGGTCATTAGTTTGATATTCAACTCCCCTTAATCTAATATAATGTCTATATTTAATAAATATAGAATTTTTTTTTTTAATCTTTGATATAATTCCTGGATGCATTTCAAGGATTCATATGAAAAATATACAGTTGAATATTCTTTTGTATCTGGAAAAATTAGGTTTTTTTATATATTGAGTTTCATGTTTATTAAAATTTTAGCTGCAGTGGATTTATAATCTACCTCATGAAGTACCTAATCACATAAAAGAAATATAATTAATGTATAGGTATTCCTAATCACATCAATAGGAACATAAACATTATAAGGAATCCAAAACTCTATTTATGTTTGATCAATGTGTGCCTACCTGACCACCATGACACCCAATCATGCCTAATTTAGTGCTATACTAGAACCCACCAAAGCACGTCAACTCATACCATTGTATCGATACCCAGGCCATAAATGAAGAATTAAAGTTTTGTGGCATCCAATCCTTTATCTCTTACCCATAAGAACTGGGTGCATTCATACATCCACATCATGACCCAATGCTTTATCACTCAAGGGAGGGTCCATTTTTCTAATCTCACATCATCCCGTGACCTATCCCCCCATGGGTGGTCACATTCATTGCACAAGATTCTTATAGAGGGCACATCATCCACACCGACCAATCCCTACATGCTCAAGGGAGTCCATAAGCATAACAACCCATCCCCACAGACTCTAGGGAGGTTAAAAGAATACCAACCCATTCATGAAGACTCTAGGGAGGTTACAATCATACCAACCCATCCCCACTGAATCCAAGGAGGTAATAAGAACATTTAACCATCCCCACAATCTTTATGGAGGTCACGTCGAGTACACTGGGCCTCTACTTATCACACAACACTTCAGTTTATCCAAGGAAACTAGTCTCTAAATATATATTATAAGTCTCCAACCTTAAACATTACCAAATTTTGAGTTAAGTCAACAATTAACGTTAATTAACTTAGAGGATCTTTTTAGGTTTAGTGATTTCGATAATTAGGCCACAACTCATAAATAAAAACTTAAATATTACAAGTAGACAAATCTACTCACAATCTATTTTTTCCTAAAACAAAAACTCCTTAAAAAGAAACATCATATCGTTTCTTCTCTAAACATAATGTCTTTTACTTGATCCCATCCTTGACTATATTCTTATTTATGTCATGTGAAAAAAAATTCAAAACATGGGATGAGCATAAAAAGCTCAGTAAGGGATATAAAATAAGGATAGAAAACATTAGTCGATGAATACATAAAAATCAATGAAATCATACTTTTTAATCATAGAACATAAGCTCTCTAACTTACCTCATGAAATCATAAGATTTATGAATAAATTATAGAAATCATAAATCATAAAGGTAATTTGTGTCATCCTTAACATACTTACGTTGTAGATTTCGCAGCTACATAGGGAGTAACCTTCATGGTTATGTTTGGAATACCCCTCAAAGTATATTCTCTAAATCTCATAGGTTAAACCATAATTTTTACCTAAAATATGTTACCCAATGCATTGGAGGAATATTACGTGCTCACATGCCCTTGGTTTATCCTGGAACAACCCTTATACAGAAAAAATGTCCAAGAACCATAATATAATCATAACACTTGAACAAGCATAAAGGAAAAATAACATTTCTAAATTGCAGTCATAAGAATCAACTGCACCTCAATCCTATGCACGGTGAGACCAGTATGGTTAGAAGTGTCTTATATTAGTTTAAAATTGACATTAACTTTAGAAATCAACACTAGTGACATACGGAAGACAGATCAAATGTGTTCGGATTGTTTTGATACATTAGGAAAATTATCCATGAGTCATTTGTGATGTATATGAATCAACCTCACCTCAATCTACCACACGGTGTGACTAGTATGGATGAAACTATCTAATATTAGTTCAAATTGACATTAACATTATAAAACAACACATGTGACATACTGAAAACTAAGAAAACATGTTCATATTATTTTGATACTTTAGTAAAACGATGCATGAGTCATTTTGGACGTGTATGAATCAACCGCACCTTAATCTAACGCACGGTGTGACCAGTATGGCTAAAAGATTCTGATATCATTTTGAAAGTGACATTAACATTTGAAAACAACACAAGTGACAAACTAAAAACTGATCAAATGCATTCGGATTGTTTTGATACTTTAGTACAATGATCCATGAGTCATTTTTGACGTGCACTAATCAACCACACCTCAATATGATGCATGGTAATAACAGTATGGCTAAAATTGTCTGATATCAGTTTGAAATTGATATTAAATTTAGAAAACAACACATGTGACGTATGAAAACCCGAGAAAATGCATTTGGATTGTTTTGATACTTTAGAAAAACAATCCATGTGTCATTTGTAACGTGTACAAATCAAACACACCTTAATCCGATGCATGGTGTGACCGGTATGGATAAAAGTGTCCGATATCAGCTTAAAATTGACATTAACTTTAGAAAACAACACAAGTGACATACGGAAAACCGAGCAAACACGTTAGGATTGTTTTGATACATTAGGAAAGCGTTCCATGAGTCATTTCTGACGTGTAAAAATCAACCGCACCTCAATCCGATGCACGGTGTGACCGGTATGGATAAAATTGTCTGATATCAATTTGAAATTGACATTAACTTTAGAAAACAACAAAAATGACATATGGAAAACCGATAAAACACATTAGGAGTGTTTTTATACATTAGGACAACGATCCATGAGTCATTTTTGACGTGTAAGAATCAACCACACCTCAATCCAATGCATGGTGTGACCGGTATGGATAAAAGTGTATGATATCAGTTTAAAGTGTACATTAACTTTAGAAAACAACAACTGTGACATACGGAAAACTGTGCAAAAGCGTTCGGATTGTTTTGAAACTCTTGGACAATGATCCATGAGTCATTTCTTGACGTGTACAAATCAACTGCACATCAATCTGAAACATGGTGTGACCAGTATGGATAAAAGTTTATGATATTAGTTTACAATTGACATTAACTTTTTAAAAAATACAAGTGACATATGACAAACCAAGAAAACGTGTTCGGATTGTTTTGATACATTAAGACAATGATACATGAGTTATTCAATTTAATTGTTATCAGAATGAAAACATTTGAGTTTATCATTTCCATATTTTAGTTTCACATTTCCATATTAATGTATTCTTTCATATTAATGTTTTAATTAATATCATTATTGTATTACTAACATAATATTTGTTTTCTTATAGAGTTGAATTTTCTTCCTTGAGTTCGGATGCTTTTTCGGCAACTAATACCATGGATGACAATTTTTGAGAGGGGATCACCAATATCAAAGGATGAAACATTAATCTTTATAACTGTTGTTGGATAATTGTAATTGTAACCAAGTAAAACATTGTTTGAAATGTATATAGCAGTTTTTTTCTGTATTCATGATGTTAAGAAAATGTATATAGCATTGTTTGTCAAAATATTGTGTGTGTTGTGTCGTCTTTTGGTTCTTGGTTCATGTGATGGTGCTATTTTATGCAGGTGTGCAGATGTGCAGGTGCTGCAATTTTGTGTAGGTGTGCAGATGTGTAGGTGCTGGTTGTGTAGGTGTAGGGGAAGGTGCCTTTATCAGTGCATTTTTGAGCACTGATAAAGGATTTCATTAACAGCACTAAAAAAACACCGATATAGGGTCCCATTATTAGTGCTCAAGATAGTGATGATAAATTCCCCTTTATCAGCACTTTTCAGAGCACTAATAAAGTCCCCCCCCCCCTTTATTGTTGAGTCAATAAGGTTTTCCTTATGACTTTTCCATTCCTTCTTGTTTTGAAAATCACAAACACCTTTCTTAAGGAAAATTTCTTTTATAAGGAAAATTGCTTTCTTTAGGAAAATTGCTTTCTTTAGGAAAATTGCTTTCTTTAGGAAAATTGATTTTATAAGGAAAATTGCTTTCTTAAGGAAAATCGCTTTTATAAGAAAAATTATCCTTATCATATATTCTTTCATATTTTTCTTAAGTATAAGATTCGGAATCATTTTTTCGGAATCAGTTTCTCGGAATCATTAAAGCTTTGATATAAAGCATTCTGTTTTAGGATCTGAATTCCGGATAGGAACTGTAAGGAAGTTTCATTCCGATTTCTGGATATGAACTCTGACTAAGTTCTACACCAGATTCAAGATATGAATTCTAATGATGAAATCCCATTACGAACTCTAATGAAGAATTCTCATTACGAACTCTAATGAAGAATTCCCATTACGAACTCTAATGAAGAATTCTCATTACAAATTCTCACTACGAATTATGATGAAGAATTTTTATTATGAATTCTGGTAATGAATTCTCATTACAAATTCTGATGATGAATTCTCATTACGAATCTTGATGATGAATTCTCATTACGAATTCAGATGACGAATTCATATTCCGAATTCTCATTCCGAATTCTCATTCCGAATTCACCTATTAAACAGAATCTGATTATCATTGTTTTATACACTCTGAATTTATTCACTCCGAACCTTCACTCCGAAGTTTTCATTCCAAACTTTTATGTTAGAGTTTAAAACGATGTCGTACATCCTGTTACACTTGTTTTGTTATAAAACGATGTCGTCCATTTTGTTATAAACTAACCGTTGTCTAAGTGAAACGTGTACAGGTCCCTCCGATCTTTAAGGAAAATATGACCGTTGAAGAAGGAGCCGACCTTACCTATAAATAGGAGCTTATTTGAAAAAGCTCACAACGGATGGATGAACATTTTGGACTTTGTGCATACATGCTGTTGAAGTGATTTCTAGAGAGAGAGTCTCTTATTAAACTCTCAAAGCTTCGTGCAACTCCGAATGTTGGTGATTACATTCGAGGGCTTCCGGGGATAGGAAGACAGAGGTGCCGACTACCTTAAAGATCGAGGGCTTTCTTGCTGAGAAAGACAGAGGTTGCCAACTACCTTGAAGTTGATGGCTTGCGGGGATAGCAAGGCAGAGACTCTGATCTTCGTATCGAGGGCTTACCCTGGTGTGGGTAAGACAGACTTGCTTGAAAGTATAAATCAAGGGACCTTTATCCAAGGTTGTTGGATACCCTTCTCTTTGGGTTAAAAGACTATTATCTTGTTACTAGTAGTTTTACTACTTGTCTTTATTCCACTACATTTTGTATCTTAAGGAAAGTATAACTTTCTTATACTTCCTTACTTACTCTGATTCTTTTAGATTCTATACGCTTTAAGGTAGAATCTCATATTATAACTTTTGTTAAGTTTCTATTTCCGGAACCATATTTCCGGAACCTACTTTTGGAATCACTTTCCAAGTTTAGTTCGGTGTTAGAGGTGTTGTGAATTTACTTGGTTTAATCTTTGTTAAACTTAGCCCTTTCCTTTTCTTAAGGAAACTACAGTTATTCATAATTAATTTTAAAGGTTCCAAAGGAATTTTTAAAGTTTACAATTCACCCCCCCTCTTGTATATTGAGCATCTCATATTATATTTAGATCCTACAATTGGTATCAGAGGTTGGAAACCTCTTACTCTATACCATTCTTACATTTGGTATCAGAGCAGGTTACTGAAATACTTATACTTACGAATAAGTTTTTATTGCTCAGTTTTTCATTCCGAACTTTCCATTCCGGAATTTCCCATTCCGAACTTTTCTGTTACGAACTTTTTCTACTAACAAGTTTGTGTGTTCAAAAGTTATATTAAGTATGGCAGGAATTAATGTTGGTTCGATTGACAATCTAAATCCTACAAGACCACCTATCTTTGATGGTAATGATTATGAGTACTGGAGAGATCGTATGAAGACTTTTGTTATCAACACTGGGGTAGACAACTTTGTTATGCTTACTGGTGATTACAAAATTCCTGACAAGGAAGTCAGATCTTTTACTAACCTGGAAAAGCAAGAGTATCAACTAAACTATAAGGTACGCAATAATTTACTATGTTCAATGACTAGAAATATATATAGCCAAATTTCTTCTTGTTAAGCAGCTAACTGTATATGGAAGAAGTTAGAGGTTACACACTTTGGGACTTCTAAGGTGATTGAGACTAGAAGAGCTATGCTTAGAGCTGAATATCATGGCTTCAATTTTCCTTATGGAGAACCTATCTGTAAAGTTCAACAAAGGTTTATGACTATTGTCAACAGTCTGCAATCTATGGGAGAAAAAGGTCTAGATGATGAAGTTCTTGTGGACAAGATAATTGACATTATGCCCAATGAGTGGGAATCCAAGAGAACAGCTATAGATGATAATAGGAAGGTTACTCAAATTACTCTTGATGAATTATTTGGAACTCTTCTGCAACATGAGACTAGAATGAAGAGAGATGCTGACAACATCAAGAAAAAGAATGGAAATGGTACTGTTGCTTTTACTACTACTTCAAATCAGATGAAAGCTAAAACTCCTGAGAGAGTAACCAGATCCAAGTCTAAGAAAGTCATTTTCCAATCCGAATCCAGTGAAAGTGAAGTTTCTGAAAGTGAATTAGCCAATCTTGCTCGAAGGATGAACAAGATAGCTGGACAGAGAAATTTTCATTCCAAGTATAAGAAAAAGGATAGGAAAGATAAGAAAGATGGAGAAGTTACTTGTTATGAATGTAAACGAGCTGGACATATTAGACCAGATTTCCCTATGCTCAGAAAGAAAGAAAGAAAGGAAAGACATTCAGACAGGAACAGGAAGAAATATTATAAAGCTAAAGCTAAGAAAGTTCTGAAAGCTAATGACACCTGGAGTGCCAGTGGTGGTGACTCTTCAGATGAATCTTCTGAATATGAATCTTCAGGACAGAAGAATCTTGGTCTTATAGCCAGATTACATATTGCTAATCATTGTCTTATGGCTAAGGTATGAAATGCTGAATCATTGACCAATGTTTCTTTAAATGCTAATGATAGTAAGTATTATAACTCTTCTGATGAGAATCATCTTCTGATGAGGAAAATACTTTACCTACTTTTGAAGAAGTCTCTAGGTTTGCTGAACTTCTTGAGATTGAGAATTCCAAACTCAATAAGAAACTTGATAAGGCAAACACTCGGAATTCTATTCTTACTAAATAGATATCAGATCTTTCTAAAGATCTTGATAAGAAAAATGCTGATTTTAAAAATATTTCAAAAAATCTTGAGGAAGTAAGTTCTGAGAAGAACAAACTTTCTAAAGAGTTAGAAAACGTAATTTCTAAGAAAAATGTTTTCGAGCCTAACTCTAGTTCTAAAACTAATGATTTTGAAGATAAAAACTTGGTTGTAAAACTCAAGTCCGAAATCCTTTCCTTAAAGAAGTGCTTATCAAACTTTACCCATGGTAAGGAAAATTTTGATAAGATGTATTCTCAAATACGACCATTAAGGAATAAATCCGGATTTGGTTATACTCATGCAAAACCGGTTTTCAGTAACAATTATTTTGTTCCTCAAAGTGCCCCATTTTGCACTAAATGTCAATGTGGTGGTCACTGGGCAAAGAATTGTTCATTAAACAAAACCCAATCCTTAGGTTTTCATAAAGCTTATTTTTCTAAGAAAATGTGGGTACCAAAAACTTTATTGTCTGGAAATCTCGGATCCAAACAAGTTTGGATTCCGAAAATCTATCTTTGTTCTTAATTTTAGGAAAATAAAGAAAGTTCCAGCAACAATACATGGTACAAGGATAGTGGATGTTCCCGGCACATGACTGGTAACAAAAGCTTTTTTGAAAAGATTATCAAAACGAAAGGAGGAAAGGTAACCTTCGGAGATAATGCTAAAGGAGATATTATTCTTCAATTTATCGGAACGCAAGATCAACTTGCTGATATTTTCACAAAATCTTTTCCTTCTGATAGATTTGAATATATTAAATAGAAGTTAAGAATGATAACTGTAAGGTAATCTTTCTTAATTAACTTTCTGCTGAAAAAAAATCACCTTACAGTAATAAACTCCTTTTCATAGGGGGAGTACATTTGATTGTTTATTTAACAAAGTTTTTCAAAATTTTGTTTCCAACTTTTTCGGAACGAAGATTTCCGGAATGGAACTTCCGGAACTACGATTTTCCAGAATGGATGTTTTCGAACAAAACACTTCTGGGATGGATGTACTCATGTTGAAAATTTCCGGAATGATAGTTTCATACTGGAAGTTTCATAAAGGAATTTTCATACTAAATTCTTCGTACTGATTTTCTTCTTAAGACTGTTTTTCGTATTTAGTTTTTCGTATTTACTTTTTTGTATTTAGTTTTTGTATTAAGTTTTTCGTATTAAGTTTTTCGTATTCAGTTTTTCGTATTGAGTTTTTCGTAGTCATCTTTATATTACCCATTACGAATAACTTTCCTAAACTAATCCGAAAGATATGATTTCCTTACTGAAGTTTTTGTAATCATATTTTACTTGCTGGCATTTTCTTGTAGTTTGTTTTCGAATTATAGTTTTCTTAAATCTTTGCTTTAATAAAACCTCAAAAATATCGGATTCAAGCTTTCAACCGTCAGATCTGATCGCAGCTCATTCCAACCGTTAGATCAACTATGGAAGTTCAACCGTCATCTCGTTGCCTATATAAAGGGGTCCTAATTTCTAGTCCCACATCGGTTTCAAGCTCTCGCGTGCTGAAGCTCTGCCCCTCTGATTTAAGGCCGTTCCGAACTTCAGTCTTCTCCGTTCCGAACTTCCCAGAGAACTTCTAATCCGAATGTCTGCAGAGTTAGCTTCTCAAGAAATGTCTTCAACCAAGCCTATATCTCAGTGGTTAGTTTACAGAGAAAGGTTAGTTCATCCGACTTTCTTCAGCAACTACGATTCTATCATCTCAAAGAACATCAAGTTAAATGGCTGGGAGGATGTTGCGGTATCTAAAACCGGGAATCAAGATGAAGTATATTCTGATTTGCTTGTTGAATTTTATGAATCTGTTTCTTTCATTAAGGAAGATGATAAAGAGAAGTTTTCCTTCAAATCGTATGGCAAGACATATAAGCTTTCTTACACCAAGGCTGCAAGCTTGGTAGGGTTAAGTTATGAAGGTGAAGCTGAGTTTATTTCGCACGTATTGCCAGACTCTTTGGGTAGTTTCAACAAGGAAAAGGCCTTAGAAACTCTCGGATTAGCTGATGACAAGGCTCCGAAGATTGCAACTCTATCAACAATCTTCCGGATTCTAGAATTATGGGTGCAAGGCCTTATCGTACCGAGAAAAGGTGATAAGGATAGCTTGAAGAAGAGTGAGATATATATCTTAGATTTCCTGATAAATCTAAGGAAGTTTAACTTGATGAAGCATATTCTTCTTAATATTGAGAATTTGAAGAAGGGGAATCTGAGAGCTCAGATTATTATGTATCCAGCAATCCTCTCCAAGTTGATTGTTCGATGTTTTGAGTCTTTCAAGGAGGCTTGCAAATCCAAGCCGAGAGTTTTCAAGATCATGTTGCTCAGCGATGGCACTCTTAAAAGAATGAATATAGCTTTTTACAAGAAGTCTGGGAAATTTATTGATCTACCTCCTCAAGAAGAAGTAGCTCCGAAAATGGCTGATCTGGAATCATCCAAGCCAGTAAGAAAGAGAAAGCTGAAAGAAGTGGAAGAACAAGGATAAAATCCCAAGTCTAAGGAAGTCCACTCCGCACCACCAAAGCCTAAGAAGAAGAAGACCTATCCTGATGAGGTTGTTACAAAGTGGAGAGCTGACAAAGAGAAGAGGAAAGAAGGGGATCCGCAGTTCGGATTGGACCCTGCGGAAGCTAAAGCTTTAAAGGAAAAAGCTGCTGATGAGCCTGAGAAACAAGCTAAGGAGAAGAAGCTTAAAAAGAAAATGTCAGAAGCTGAGGCAGTCCAAGCGTTGTTAAAATTCAATGAAATGGTTTCAACAACAATTCCAGTTCCGAGATCTTTCTCCCTGGAATCTCTACCTGAGACTCCAGGAAGAAATCTTGTTGCTCCAGAAGAGAATGTTGCTAAGAATTCTGAGGAAGTAGAGAAAGTGGAACAAGTTGTAGAGGCTGCTGAAGGAAGTGGTGAGACAGGAGATGTGCTAAAACAAGTAGATGAGTACAAGGGAACTCCTTTGGAACACTTGTCACTCCGAACTTCAGAAGCCGAATCCTAAAAACTAGTTACTCCAGTAATAGAAGAAAAGGAAGGAGAGGAAGAAGTTTCTTATCATAGAGAAGAAGAACAACTTTTACTTAATGTTTCTCAGAAGAAAAGTATAGAAGTTTCTGTTGAGGAAGATGATGTTTTTCGAGTTTCTGATAGCGAGAAGAGATCCCCGGAACAGGTTTCAATTCCGGAAAAAGATAAGGGGAAGAAAATTCTTGCTGATACTCCGAGTTCAGAAAAGAGTATGAGAAAGGAGGCTGGTAGTTCTTCTAAGAGAAAGTTGGAGCTTATTGAGGAAGAAAACTCTCCGAGCAAGATTTCAGATTCAGAGTCATCCTCGTTGGGGCATGATTTTGTTGTTCAGTCTTTGAAGAAGTTGGTGGGAACCATTCTGACCTTCTCCAGTATTGATTCACGATGCCAGATGCTCCAACATGCACTGAATCAGAAAACGGACTCCGTATCCATGGTTATGGACAAGTGTGTTGACATTGAAGCTCAATTCAAAACGTTCTTTGTTGGTTACGAAGCTCATAAAAGATCTTGCAAAAGGATGACAAGCTGGTCTAAGAAGATTGTGGAAGAGATGAGGCTTTTCGATGAGTTTCAAGACAATGTCAAAGATGCCTTTGAAACCGAGGACAAGAAAATCAATGAGATGACTGCATCCTTTGAAGAAAAGCTGACTGAAGAAAAGAACTTCCGGATCCAAGAAGTCAAGGATCTGAATGGGAAGTTGAATTCTGTTTCTCAGAATTGGAAATTTGAAAGGGATCATCGGATGGATTTTGAAAAGAGGATGAAGGCTCAGGATGAAAATATCCAAGCTCAGGAAGAAAAACTGAAGGCTCAGGAAGAAAAAATTAAAGCTCAGTCCGCAAGAATAGTCGTCTTAGAGAAGCAAGCAGAAGAATATCATAAGGACCTCAAGAAGATCAAGACTATTCTGAAGGGCCTCATGTCAAAGGAAAAAGATCCGAAATAACCCAATCCGATCTTTTTGTTGTATTCCTTTCATTGTTGTCGAGATTTAAAATTTAATGAAAGTTATATTTTTTGTTTCTATTGTTGTCATTACTAATCTTTCAGGAAATTTGTTAAGTTTTTCCATTCCCTCCAATTCTTTTTGAAAATCACAAAGGGGGAGAAGGAAAAGATCCTTAAGAAAAAAGAAGAACTCTAATAAGAGTTTATCAAAGGGGGAGAAAGAAAAAATACCAAAGGAAAAAGAACTCTAATAAGAGTTTGTTTAAGGGGGGGTTTTTCTTAAAGAAGACCTTCTTATGAAATATCACTCCGGAAATATGAATACGATCTTTAGAGTTTCAAAGCCTAAGGGGGAGTTAGTCGTATTCACCTATATCCTCAAAACAACGGAGATAAGCTTTAATATGTTTCTTTCTTCTTAGAATCATTGTTTTTCGTAAGGATGTTTGTGCTTTCCAAAAAGGGGGAGATTGTTGAGTCAATAAGGTTTTCCTTATGACTTTTCCATTCCTTCTTGTTTTGAAAATCACAAACACCTTTCTTAAGGAAAATTACTTTTATAAGGAAAATTTCTTTCTTAAGGAAAATCGCTTTTATAAGAAAAATTATCCTTATCATATATTCTTTCATATTTTTCTTAAGTATAAGATTCAGAATCATTTTTTCGGAATCAGTTTCTCGGAATCATTAAAGCTTTGATATAAAGCATTCTGTTTTAGGATCTGAATTCCGGATATGAACTGTAAGGAAGTTTCATTCCGAATTCTGGATATGAACTCTGACTAAGTTCTACACCAGATTCAAGATATGAATTCTAATGATGAAATCCCATTACGAACTCTAATGAAGAATTCCCATTACGAACTCTAATGAAGAATTCCCATTACGAACTCTAATGAAGAATTCTCATTACAAATTCTCACTACGAATTATGATGAAGAATTTTCATTATGAATTCTGGTAATGAATTCTCATTACGAATTCTGATGATGAATTCTCATTACGAATCTTGATGATGAATTCTCATTACGAATTCAGATGACGAATTCCTATTCCGAATTCTCATTCCGAATTCTCATTCCGAATTCTCATTCCGAATTCACCTATTAAACAGAATCTGATTATCATTGTTTTATACACTCTGAATTTATTCACTCCGAACCTTCACTCCGAAGTTTTCATTCCGAACTTTTATGTTAGAGTTTAAAACGATGTCGTACATCCTGTTACACTTGTTTTGTTATAAAACGATGTCGTCCATTTTGTTATAAACTAACCGTTGTCTAAGTGACACGTGTACAGGTCCCTCCGATCTTTAAGGAAAATATGACCGTTGAAGAAGGAGCCGACCTTACCTATAAATAGGAGCTCATTTGAAAAAGCTCACAACGGATGGATGAACATTTTGGACTTTGTGCATACATGCTGTTGAAGTGATTTCTAGAGAGAGAGTATCTTATTAAACTCTCAAAGCTTCGTGCAACTCCGAATGTTGGTGATTACATTCGAGGGCTTCCGGGGATAGGAAGACAGAGGTTCCGACTACCTTAAAGATCCAGGGATTTCTTGCTGAGAAAGACAGAGGTTGCCAACTACCTTGAAGTTGAGGGCTTGCAGGGATAGCAAGACAGAGACTCCGATCTTCGTATCGAGGGCTTACCCTGGTGTGGGTAAGACAGACTTGCTTGAAAGCATAAATCAAGGGACCTTTATCCAAGGTTGTTGGATACCCTTCTCTTTGGGTTAAAAGACTATTATCTTGTTACTAGTAGTTTTACTACTTGTCTTTATTCCGCTACATTTTGTATCTTAAGGAAAGTATAACTTTCTTATACTTCCTTACTTACTCTGATTCTTTTAGATTCTATACGCTTTAAGGTAGAATCTCATATTGTAACTTTTGTTAAGTTTCAATTTCCGGAACCATATTTCCGAAACCTACTTTTCGAATCACTTTCCATGTTTAGTTCGGTGTTAGAGGTGTTGTGAATTTACTTGGTTTAATCTTTGTTAAACTTAGCCCTTTCCTTTTCTTAAGTAAACTACAGTTATTCATAATTAATTTTAAAGGTTCCAAAGGAATTTTTAAAGTATTCAATTCACCCCCCTCTTGTATATTGAGCATCTCATATTATATTTCAATCCTACAATTATCTATGTCGGCATTAACAAAACTTTTCTAGCGCTGTTAATTTACATTTTTAGCACTTATAAAAGGCCAAGTTGTAGTAGTGCTTGTTATTTCCAAGGTAAACATTTTCACTCTCAATCTCTCTTAGATCAGTGAAGTAATCACATTTGTGACATATATGGAAATAAAATCCCAAATATAAGGACTCATTCAGCACTCATAACATTGGAAAAGACATTTAGAACATCAAAATTATCAAAATATTAATCAAATAACAACCAATGGTCACAGATATTGGTTTAGATCTTAAAATTGTTCCTTTGGGGATAAGTACTTCTAATTTGACCAGGTTGTTTGTAATGGAATAATTATATTTGTTTACCCATAGACACTTATCACCTCTAAGGATATCTCTTACATATCTTCATTCCTATTTGATCAGGCTTCCTCTAGATATTAATCCCCTTAGATTCCAGTTTAATAGAATTATGATTCTTTTTTTGAATCTCTTTAGAGAACCTGGTAGATTTAACATCTTATAGGTTTAATAAACCCAAACCATATATCATTGAATATTAAAATTAATTATATGAATCATATAAATTGGTCAGAAGTATGATATTAAAATCACCTTCATCCAACTTAAATTCTATATTAGATAAATCATTGTTGATTTTATTAAAATCGTCGATATGAGTTTGAACTGTTGTTCAAGGATGCATACAAATGTTATACAATTTATTATTCATGTGTAAAAATCCTAGTATGGTTTTTTTCATATATAGAGCTTCATGTTTAGACTATATTTGGGTATTAGTGGATTCCTAAGCTACCACATGATGTACCTTATAATCTAATGACAAGAGAACTAAACTAGAGTCATTCCTAAGCACATTGATAGGGACATCAACATTATTCTGCAACCATGACTCCATCTGTATCTAGTCAATGTGGTCTAAACAAGCCACAATGACACCAAATCATACCTACATTAATGCTATAATTTAATCCACCATGTTAGTTTGAATAAAGTTATAGATACGTTACAACATGGTTATTCCACACAGTCCGGCTGTTATTTCAAAAATTAATTTTTGTTCTATAAAACCAGATTTTATTTTCGAAAGGATCAAATTTAAATACAATGTCAATGTAATATTATCATTATTATTTACAATGATGGAACTTTGGGAACTTGAAAACATATAAACACCTATCTGGTCGGGTTTACTAAATTAGAATTATTTATCCATTGGTTCACACATAACAGAAGTTCAAAATTTTACAAATGGAAAAACATGTTTTTGTGATATTTATACATCTTCAAAATTAAGATCACTCCATTAATTCTAGAAATCATTTCCTTGGTATCATTTCACATGAATGAAAAATTTTGGTGTGGTAAATAGTTAGGTTTATATGGTTTCACCAAAGTAGTGTCTCACAACTATATAAACAATATATAAGCTAACATATAAATGAATCATGGGATAAATATATGTTTATTTCGATTTACTCTATTAAAAAAACTCAATATATTATTAGTTGATTCGTGTAGGATTTAATATATGGAAAAAATTGAAAAATGGATCGAAAACCTATGAAAGTGAATGGATGAGATCCATTTGCACATTCCATCAGGACATGAACATGTGAAAATTTGATCCATCGGCCCATTTGTTTGTAATTAGAAGTTATGTAATGGGATTAATGGATTTGGTATTCCTTATGAAACCACAATAATCCTCTAATATAGGTAATTGGTTCACATAATGTTTATGAATTTTGATAAAAAATATAAATGTATAAGTTGTATTAAAGAAGAATAAAGTGCTAGAAAAAAATAAAGAACACATATATATAATATACTTTAGTCTTATATGGACCTATTTGCAATGCAAGAATGACCCCATAATATTATTACTACTAAAGAAATAAAATCACCAGATTATAAGACATGCAAGAAGTAATATACTAAAGAAACTATTTTAGGATTAAGTCTTCCTAGACCATATAGAATTGATGAAATCTAACATATGGACCGTGAAATTTAACTTAATGTATGCACTTAAACTATGAACATGCATAGAAGGATACGACATAAAACACTTGAAAAGAAATGAAAATTGGAAAGTGAAATAAACTTCTTATAATTCTATGTTATAATACCAATACCTAGAAAAAGGTCAAATGATGTTCATGATATATATATATATATATATTCCTTCAAACGAGGACATCTCATGATGAAGGTAATGAATATTCACCACTCTCCACTAAATCCCTAGACCAGTTTGGTGATAATAAAGACCATCTTCATTAGTTAACTATGTGAATCATGAACATGATATTCTTCAGACTACTATTATTCTATTTTATTTTAAAATAAAAAATTCCCTAGAACTATACTCTCTTGAACTAGTGAAGAAACAAACAAAATTATAGAGGATGAGCTTGATGTGAAATCATGATTCTGGGATAAATTATTTCAAGCTATACATTGAACACATGATGCTGGTCATATGGATGACTGATATGCAAGAGACAGTTTGACTAGATGGCCATGTGGTGGTAGGTGATTCACTACCAAAACATAACACAGTTCAACTTATCATTGTGTGTTCCAAGGTTACCCTTATATGAGCCTGGGTACGCTTAATCAATCAATACAGTACACTTACACAATCTAGGGTTACCTTATGTTAGCTAAAAAAGTACCCTTTCAAATTACAGTTTAGCCTTACATGAGCCAATGTACAACCCTTACGAAAGCTAGGGAGCTACCATATGCAGGCCAAGGAGTACCCTTAAGAGTGTCATGAGTACCCTTACACATGCCAAGGAGTACCCATACATGAGTAGGAATTACCCTTATGCATCAATGAATTAAACTTTTACAATATGAGATCCAATAGTTTACCCACATGCAACGAGAAAGTAGACTTTACAAAATTTTCCATTATGTGGGATCAAACTATGGGGTAAGGGAAACTTGTGAAAACAGAATTGAAAAATAATTGTTGTTAAAAAAATCATGGGAAAAAATACAACTATGAAATGTAACCAATATTTTGACAAGGGAACAAATAAAATTAAATTACTAAATCCAAACAATAATTAAGACAAAGAATTTTAAAACTTCTATTTGATAATAAAAAAATCAATACATGCATGTAAAATTTATAAAATCTTAAATCATTTTAATAAAAATAATATAAAAATATGGTGTTCTCAGCACCAAGGTCTTTGAAATGGGACAAAATTCATCACCATTAAATAATTTATAAACATTGACAATTGAATAGCTTTAGAAAAATAGTCAACTGGATTATATGAAGTATGTATCTTAGTGAAACATATCGTACAAGTTTAAATGAAAACCCTAAACAAATGAAATCCAATGTATATGTTCTATGATCTTCCATGGAATACATGATTTTTAGAAATATGGAATAAAATATAACTATCAAGAAAACATCTATATTACCAAAAGATAAAGATAGTTCATTAACAAATCCTTTCAACCAAATTGACTCTTGGATTGTTATAGTTAATACTATGTATTTTACCTTGGTTTTAGAATGTGAAAAAATGTATTTTAAATTAAATTTCCATGAATCAGGACCTACAATGGAAAATAATACATAAAAAGTGATATATTTATTAGTATCTATATTTTTCGCAAACCCAAAATCAATAAAGATGATGATATCTTGAATATAAGAATCCTTTTTACCAAAACAAATGCACAAATTAGAATTGATGGACACATAAATGAGTATCTATTTTAATTCATGCCAAGGATTCATTACAGCACTTCCCATAAAAATTATTAAGGTAATAACACTAAAGGATATATCCAGATAAGGGAATATCATGGAATACATAAAGCCACCAACTATGTTTACAAAAATAATTAAAATCATAAAATAATTATAAGAATAACTATTAGGGGATTGGGACAAGGTTAGAATGTAGTGACGACCTAAAGTCACACTAACAAGTTTCAAATTTTCTAGAAAATAACATTTTAACACCTTATGATCATATGAATATTAGGACATATAGAATACCCGAACATGTATATCAATATTGATTTTCATAATTAGGATTTTATTTGCTTTCTCTAAATATTTCATATCAAAATCATTATGTAAATTTTTTTTCATATGATTGATTAACCAAGTGTCTTTGAAAATTATATGCATGTCATCAACATAGAGGATTAAATAAACATAAAAAATATTCAAATATTTTAAATAAATAATGGAATCATATGTACTTATAGGAAAGTAGTTTTTAAGTATAAAATAATTAAATTCTTTATACCATTATCTAGAGAATTTCTAAAGGACATACAATGATTTTCCTAAAATTTATACTTGATTGATTTTAAAATATTTTTTAAACCCATTATGTGGTCTCATATTAATATGTTCATCTTTAATACCATTATATAAAGAAGTTTATCATCCAATTATTCATATTGAACAAAATTTTGGATAGAAAATTCTAACAATAATATAATTTAAGTGGCCTTAACAAAAGGTGAAAAAATATAATTGTAATCAATTCCTTCGTATTATAGGATCCATGTTCCATAATTAAAGAATTATACTTAATTTTCCTTTTAATGAAGTTTTCTTATTTCTTCTTAAAAATGAATTAAAATATATAATTTTCTCCTATTTAGGTTTGTTAACCATTATCCAAATTTAATTGGTAAGAAGATAATCTATTTCATCTCTCATGACAAAAAGACACTGCCAAGATTAATCAATCATAAGATCATTTTTGAAACGTTATGATTCATAATTACCTTGTAAAAAATTAAATTAAAGTGAAATATAGAAACATCATCCTTGATAGACTTGGTTGGAGGCCTAATGATTATTTTAGTCCTATTATGAGTCAACTGTTAGTCTCTCATGTTAGTATTTCTCTCAACCTCAAACTTATGTTCAAATTCACTAACAGGTTATTCATTATTCTGAGATAGTTTGGGTGGTTTATTGGAGACAACATCAAGTTCAAGTTACATTTTAGGATCTAATCTAACCTCAACACCAGCACGTTTAAATGGATGAGACATGGAAAGAACAGAAGCATGATATTTAGAGGTAGAAGCCTCCTAGAAAACAACATCATAGTGGATTATAAATTTCTGATAACCATGACTATCTTCGAAAAATTTTACCCTTTGACACAGAGTGGGTATCTCATGAAGCCACAATACATAATCCTGGGATCAAGTTTATCATTTTATCTATTAGAATAGGTAGTACAAAAAAACTAATATGTATGAAACTTTGGGTGAAACAATCCATATAACATCAGAGGCTTTAAAACTAATAGAACTAGAGGGGAATCTATTGATCAGATAGACAGATGTAGTGGAAACTTCTTCCCATGACTTAAAAATATTAGAATATAAGGTCATGCTTCTCACACATTATAAATGGTCTTATTCATACTCTCTTATAGGAAATTCTATTAATGGGTGCCCATAGTAGTTCTGTGTTTAATAATACCTTCTAAACTAAAATAGTCTATGTAGGCATTTGATAAATATTCTTGACCATTATCAGTTCTAATGATTTTATGTTAGATTTCATTTTCTCTTTCAACACTAAACATCAAAATTTTGAATGTTATTAAGGTTTAATACTTTTTAATGATTATATAAATCTGCACTTTACCAGATTACTCATCATTAAAGTGAACATAGTAGTGGCCCCCACTATGGGAAGCAGTTCTATAAGAATACAAAAAATTAAAATGTGCATATTCTAAAGGGGCTTTAGATTTATATATAGTCCTCCAAAAACTAAAATTTTTAGACTTAGCAAGATCATATTATTCACAAAAGGTAATATTTTATGAGGATACATCATTTAAAATTTTTTATTTCTTAGTTCATTCATCCCTTTTTAACTAATATGTCATAATCACCTATGTCGTAATATTTTGTTATCTGTCATGGGGGAAATAGTTGTATTTTATTATTTCATTTGATTCCTACCATTTAAAACTTATAGACCATTGGTGAGGTTTCCTCTCATAATAGTTAGTGACCCTTTAAATATATTATGACTCCCTGAATCATACCTATTTGAAAACCCATTTCATTCTAAGACACCTAGGGAAGGAATATTCATCTTTAAATCAGGATCCCACATAATCTCTTATAAGGATTTGACTAACATTTTATGATATTCTATATGGATTATCTTTATACCCATGATTTGATATATCTTGTTATTTCATAGGTAAACCCTTAAACTCTCATTCTCTCTCAGATACGATAATTAATGATGTCTATGACATATATGAAAATAACATTCTAAATCCATGAATCATTCAACACTTATAGCATCAGGGCAAAAATTTAAAACATCAATAGTCTTAAAATATTTCTCAACTAACAACCAAGAGTCATTATTATTGGTTTTTTTTCTTAGAATTTTTCCTTTTAGATAATTCTATAAAATTTGACCATGTTTTTTATAATGGAATTATTTGATTTATTTACCCCTAGACCCTGATTAGCTTCTAAACTTTCTGTTACGCCACTCATTCCCTCTCAACTTAAAATTACTCTAGACATTAATCCCCTAAAATTCCTTATCAACATAAGTAGGTTTCTTTTTTTTAATATCTTTAGAAAATAAGGTAGATTTAACTTCTTACAGTTTTAAGGGAACCTTACCATACATCAATGAATAATTAAATGAATTATTTTAATCAACTAAATGGGTCTGTAGTATGATAGAAAAATACCCTTTATCCAACATAACTTCTATATTAGATAAATCTAGAATTATTTTATTGAAATATTCGAATGAGTCCTAGGTTCATTTCATGGATTCATATGAATGTTATAAAATTGAATCTTATTTTATATCCGGATAAATACGGGTTTTTTTAATATATAGAGTTTCATTTTTATACCAAATTTAGGAAGTAGTGGATTCATTAGCTACCTGATGAAGTACATTATAACCTAAATACTCGATAATTAAACTAAAGGCATTCATAATCACAACAATAGGGACAAGAACTTTATAAGGTCACCACAACTCCATGCCTGTCTTGTCAATGTGTGCATACTAGACCACCATGACACCTGGTTATACATACTTTAGTGCTATATTAGATTCCACCACAACACATCATCTCAGTACATCATAATTAAACCCAATCCATAAAAAAAGAGTTAAGGTTTTCTGGCATCCAAAACTCAATCTATTTCCCAAAAGAACTGGGTGTATTCATAGATCCACATCATGAACTAATTCTTGATCACACAAGGTAGGGTCTATTGGACTCATCTGACATCATCCCATGACATAGCCCCTCATTGGCGGTCACATTCAATACTCAAGAATCATAGGTAGGGTACATCATCCACATTGTCCAATCCCAACACTCCCAAGGGAGTTCACAAGAATACCGACGTATTCCCCACATACTCTAGGGTGGTTACAAGAATACCAATCCATCCTTGCAAACTCTAGAGAGGTTAAAAGAAAACTAACCCATCCCCACAGACTATAAAGAGTAAATAATCAGATCAAACCATCCCTGAAGTATCTTGGAAGGTCACATCAAGTACACTAGGTGTTATCTTGTAACAAAACTATTTATTTGATCCCAGGACACTAGTATAAAAAATATATCCCCTTTTTTAACACATCCCACCTCACTTGTTAAGGAATCTATTGGGTTCTCTATACCCAATACCATCTCTTCTCATTAATACCAACTCATTCCCCTTACCCCTCAGTGAAACCATAACCCGTATTTTCATCTCAACCTATACCTTAAGGTATAGTCATCCCCATCATGCTCTCACATCACTCTTAGTCTTTCAACCCCATTATTATCCCATGTCATACACTTTAAGAAGCCTGGAATCCTAAAGCGAAGCCCCGAACAAGCCCACACCCAACACATGGGTATCACCTCACATATTCTAAGGCAGATCTCTCTATCCATCACTTAGCAGAAACCACTCTCTATCACAACATGTCTAGTCCCAAACAACTATCACCATTAATAATACTAATCATGTCATAGACCACCCTTAAAAGGGTATCACTCACTCATCACTAGGTTAAGTCATCTCTCATACTTCCAGTTTTCCCTAAAAACCCAATCCAAGGACAATTGCATCTCATATAATACCACAACCCATACATATGTCCTTGTGAGAGATTAAAAATTTCCCCATCCCTTAGTGACTCAATAACCGACCGATTGTAACTCAATTAAGTGCTAAAGGGTACTTATCTATATCATTGGAGGCCCAAAATCATCTTATCTCTTCTTCCCAATGTATCCCTAGTCCCTATCCATCTACCAATTCCCATGAAACATTCATAAAGGTGTATAGTAATGCATAAAAACATATATGGATTTTTATTAAAGGGACTTCCTTAGCCACATTTCGTTATTTTTTAATATATTTCCTTAATTTATTTTTTTAAGTTTATTATATATAAAAAATAGATTTTATTGTATCTGTTTTTTTGAAAATTTTATTTTCAAATTATTTAACATCGTTAACCTTCCTTGTATTAAATTAAATTAATCTTTTTTTCATAATTTATTCAAATACCAAAAATATATATACACAATAAATAAAAAAGATTTTAACTCTCATCATTGGGAAGTATGTAGTCAAATAATTTCACAATTACTAAATTGTCATTTCATTTAATAATTTTTTTCATTAATAATATTTTCTAACTTAAAATGAAAAAATAATTTTCTACAATTTGAAAAATTTAATTAATATTTTTTAAAAATATAAACTTTTCAAAATACTTTTTTCATTTTTGAACTCCTTTTATTAACTCAATATTATTATAGATTGAAATTCATATCTAATTTCCATAAAAAATTATAAATTAAAAAATTTTAAATTAATTAGTATATATAAAATGAATAATTTTTTCTATTAATAATGGATTATTAATAATTATTTTAATTAGAATTTAATTTACAACTCATAAACCCAATACGTAATTAACACATAATAAAAGAAAAAATATCTATGAATGGATTAAAAAAATATTGTTAAATAATTGTATGTTTGTGTAAAAAATTTTATAAAATCATGAACATTAATAATATATTTAATATTTATTTAAATATATATATTATGTTAATAGTTAAATTAATTTTATACAATTACGAATATTATGTGATCTAAATAATGTAATTATATTTTTACCATTATTATGAACCCAATTAAATGATTGAAATAATATAATTACCATTGTCAAAAATCATAATGAATGATTAAATTTTTTTAATAATATTAGAATTAGTGTTATAAAATAATTACCATAAAAATGGTTGTAAAAAAAATTATTTGTATTTTTTATAAAAACAACATTTAAGGAAAGTTTAGTTTTAAACTATTTAATTCGATATATTTAATTGTATAAATTATTCTAGAGAGACTTTAAATAATATTTCAATGTGTTTTTTTGGAAATCATTGATTTAAGTTAGTGCTACAGAGGATAGAGAGATTTGAAAATTTCTCTCCCTCCTCTTGGTTGGGAGATTTACATCTTGTAGACCCTATAACATGAACGCCTTGAAGAATATGTTGAAATCGATCCATAGGTTTTTAATTTGGAGATTATATCAAGGAAATAAAACCTAGGATGATTGTTTCCGAAATTTTTTGGGAATATATTAAGATACACATTTTTAACGGACGTCCCTTGTATTGTGATCAAGTACATGGCTAATTTGTTTAACATGATGAGATGGAATTCCCTCATTCTACTTTCTAGATCCAGATGAAATGTATCCCATTTATGGGTAGGAGTGATCAAGTTATGATGGAATGGTAATACCATTCACGATTTAATATAATGGTATGTTTTATATCTAATTTAGTTGGGTCCTATGGTTGAAATAAAGGCTATGGTGGACATCACAGAACCCATTATATGGGGTTCATTATTAAAACATCGAGGTCTAAGATATTCGTGTCTTTTGAATTTGAAAAATCCCCTCCTTAAATTTCTTTTACAACCTCATTAGACATGCGATAAAGGATTTTGGAACAAAAAATATTGATCTGGAGTGGTGGATTACATAATAATATAGACAATGGCATTAGGAAAACTCATTGGGTGGTCCACCATGTTCAAAGGATACAAAATATAGATAGTGAAAAGCACACTAAATGTAAAGATGAAATATTAATAGTATCAAATGAACCTGGGAGTTTGAATTACCCTTTTAAAATGAACATGTGACTTTAAGTCACCTTGGTTTATGGGTATATTCTCCCAAGGATGGTGGATAGAGGATCACAGGATGAGGATACACATGATGTCAGAGCTAGGAAAATTTTTGGCTGACTATTTATCACCCATAAAAAATTTTCATAATGATTTTCTACAGTAGAGAATAGGACCTATGCTAAAACAACAACAATTTTACCATGTCCCATAAACACTAGAGGCAATGAAGTTTTCCCTATCATAGGGTATGGTTCCACCTAATGTGGGAGGTCTGTATTCAACTTTTCATGGTGAGGAGGAACTTCTAGGATTTCTTACCTTGAGGATCGTTATTCTAGTACTATATGAATCTCCTATACCAGTTATATTTTTTTAACATAGATGTTTAGAAAAATTGGAAGTTATTTAATAGGAAATGAAATGATATTGTGAAAATAAAATTTAAAAATTGATTAAATAAAAAAATTTGTGGAGGTTTTAAGGATGAGGATCCATCCTGTTCCAAGAAACACTCAAAACTATTAGAGGGTGATGTGTGGAACTACATGATTGAGGAAAAGGATAGTTCAAAATAGCCCCACCTAGAACCATGAAACTCTTCTTATGGAATAGTAATGTTCTTGGAACCTCTTGATCAGTTTGTATTCTCCATTGATGGAGCTCCCAGTATAGCAATGATATGGTTTTTCTATCAAAGAACATATTGGAAAGAAAGGAAATTATTGGGATAACATTGAAATATTTATATTTGAATAATTTCATTGCTGGAATGTCATCACATACAGGTGTACTTTGAATCATGTGGATAGAGTAATTTGATGATTCATTAGTTATCTTATCTCAAAACCTCATCGCCTTTTCGATTCATTGACCTTAGGAGCATCGATGGTGCTTCATGGGTTTTTTATAGCTGGCATGGAGTTGGTTAGAGGTGGAGATCCTAGGATTTGATTAAATCTATCAAAATTAAATTAAAACCCTATTATCTTTTGCAGGGTATATCAAGGAGATCCTTACTACCATGATAATAAAGGAGGTTCCAAGTAGATTTTTTCTTCCATGCATCAACTCTGGGACAAATTTTTTCACTCAGTTCTATCATATATGGGATTCATGGGGTGTCTATTTACTTTTTATGGATATTTCCTAACCTTTAGATGATGTGAACATATCAATAGGTTTGTGGTGTCAAGATACTAAGTGTTTATGTTCCTTATGTAAGAGGTCTACAACTTCCCTCCAGTTTCATCTGATCATTGTCTTATTTTTCCCTAGTCACAGGTGTTGTCCTAGTGAAACTATCCACTATGGGGATTTACATTTGAATTCATGTGGAATTTTAATAATAACTATATGTAATTGGTAAAATATACATGGTGATCTTCTCAATACCATGTCTAGGATAAGACTAAATTTGTGGTTATCTAGTTGTAATGCTGGAGTCGATAGCACTACAAGAACTTCAATCACATAATTATCAGGCTTGATAGAGAACTCAAAAGATTTTATAAGGAAACAAATTATAATATTTCCCAGTATGAGTTTTAAAGCTTTAAAAGGATATGGATGATTCCTTTATAATCAAATAAATCTATTAGTTTATCTGATCAAGGGGGGGATTTATCAAACTGGTTGACAAGAATAACAACTAATTTCATTAAAAGGCCTTAGCCAGAATAAGAAATAACTTCATTTCAAAATTAGAGGTACTGTATGGAAGCTTCAAATCAAATGTGGTTGAGATTCGGGATCTGATTGAGTGCTTTTTTATAGATATTTTTAGTTCTTAGAGTGTATCCCCCTAGGGGACCACCAGAGTAGTGTTGAGCCAAAAGTTGTTTAGGTAATGACTTTGGATCTGGAGTCAAACATTTATGGAGAGTAAATTGACTCATCCTTTAATATAATAGATTTAAAAATAATGTTTGTTCTGGATGGATACCATTCCTTATTATTAAGTGATTTTGGAATATTGTACATCCTTAATTTCTAATACTAATGTAAGGTTAATGGGCTAGTTCCATTGGTATGGAAAAGTTCAATGGAACTCTCATTGTTTTGATCTTGAAAATCTATATCCAAGTGAAACATTATGTGTTTATGCCTATAATATTGTGCTATGTGGTCTAAAATATTTTCTCAAAAGTCCCCTCCCACTATTTGGGAAAGTTGATTCCCTTTATTATCTTATATAATTAGAGTGCTTTGTACCCAATATACATTTTTTGATAATTTATTCAGTTCTCATTAAATCTTATATTTTATAAAAACTCATTGTTTTTCATTGAGGGGGACCTTAGAAATGAAATTGGATGTGAAAAAAATGTAATAAATTTAGAATAGGATTTACTATAAGTGGTGATGTGGAAACAAGGATTTAAACAAAAAATGATGAGATATATCATTAGTTTTAAAAAGTCATTTTCGTTTAAAATATTGTTCTTCAGGTATCTCATAATGCACTTCAAAACAACTATAGGATTGTAGCATGTTAACCCCCTTTACCCTTACTCAATTCTCCTTTTGCTGATGTTTTTCTCATATCTTATCTAAGTAATAATTGGATGGAATCAATAATAGGGATATGGTTTTTCAGCATAGTATCCCTATTACTCATATATTTTACACTAATGATTATCTTCCTTTTTCAATAGAAACTACTTTGGTTTTCTAAGATATTCTAAAAAAATTTATTCTTTTACCAAATCTTAAGGCCAATGTGTCAACTTTAGAAAATCATAGACATATTTTAGTTAGGTTGTGGAATATGTGATTAGATCTACCATCACTAGTTTGTGTGGGATCAAGATTTTGGAAAAACATAAAAAGTATTTGTGTCTCTCGATAGTATTTTGGCAATCTAAAAGATATGTGTTCTCCATCATCTGGGATAAATTTCATAGTAAAAATTAGTATGTTCTGAAAAAAAAAATCTCTAGGTTTATGAATGTGGTTCTTATTAAATTAGTGACTCAATAAATTGTATATTACATGATGTCTCTTTTTAATATCTCAAATTTCTTTATTCACAAAATCCATTCATACTGTTTTAATTTTTTGTGGGGTAGTGCTAATGAAAAAAATAACATACATTAGATATCTTGGGAGAAGATTTTTTCACCCATGGATTATAGTGATATGGACCTTAGGGAAAATAATGTGTTTAACAATGACATCCTATCAAAGGAACGTTTTCATTTGTTATTAGAACCAGATAGTTTGTGAAAAATGTTTTCAAAAAATGTATTTCCCCAACAATGATTTTCTATCGTATAGTTTGGGTTATAAAATGATATTTTTCTCAAGGAATATTTGGGGATCCAAAAATTATTGAAACTGTGAGCTTTATTGATTAATTTACATCACTGCAATGGTTAAAATCTAGAGTGATACATCGGTGAATAATCTTGACATTATAAAACTCACATCTAAGCTAGAACCTTGTCTAGAGCATGCTTCAATGAGGTATCTTCTGGTTTATGACCTCATAGGATGGTATTTTCGAAAGATTGAACTTTTGTTCAATGAGTTTGTAGTAAAACCTATTTTAGAAGTTCCAGTGGTGCATGGAGCCGGAATAGATGTGCTATGATAGAAATTCAAGATTCCAAGATGCTACTAAGTTCAATTAGGTTTCAGGAATAGCCTTAGACAAGAATATTTTATTGGGTTTAAAGTGTGGAAGAATATATATAATATAAAAGAGCCATTAGATTTCCAAACTCTTCTATTGTAAATGTGTAAAGGTATCCTTCCCACCTATTCTCACCTTGCTAATCAACACTTTTTTTGAAAAAATCTATTTCCCTATATGTGAGACCATTGTGGAAAATGAGTTTCATGCGATATTATTTTTCTCTTGGGATATTGGGTTGTGGTCATCGTTTTTTGAGTAGGATCATGCCCAATGTAGAATCCTCAAGGATGTGAACATTTTTGTGGTGGAGTGGCTCAAATTTATTCTAGTGCAAACTATCATGGGGATTTGCATTCGTACAAGGATTATCTAGTTCTTCAATAATGCCTTTGTGTTTGATAGAATTTTCAAATATGATAGAGTATGGATAAATATGTTGACAAATGGATTTATTAATGGAACAACAAAGAGAAGTTATCTTCCTTCACAGGTTCAACCCCTCACCCCATCTTGGTGGCTACCTCCCCTTCCGAGAGTCCTTAAATTAACACCAACCTAGCGCTACTTAGAGATGGTAATGTTGGCCTTAGGGATGTTAACCGTGATCATCTAGGATTTTTAATTATTGTTTGAAATTACATGCTTTCTTCAATCTAGACTCTCTATGTGGCCTTGTCTATGGTCATTTGGTATGGTGAGGAGTTCTCCATATCTCATGGCTGGAGGAATATTGTGCTAAAATCTGAATGTTATGTTATTATCGATGCATTAGAGGATGGTGAATCTATCTTTGATTCTTTTTGGTATAATATTGATAACATCAGTCATTTTGAACCTTTTTTCTCTTATTAAGGTTTCTCTTTATTTGGGAGAGAGAGATATAATGAGGCACAATTCACGGATGCTTTTAGGGGAATTCCATGGCCTGTGTAATTTTCATTCTATGGATATTTAAGTTGTGGATGGTCTTTTGAAAAAAAATAAACAACATAAATAATAGTATATTTATAAAGATAGGTATAGGGTTAAAATATTATTTAATTTCAAAAAATTCCTTTAATAATATAGTAAACATTATATGACCCAATTCCATGTAATATTATTATTATTATGGAATGTCTTTGGAAAACTTGTGCAATGGTAAATATTAGTTAACTAGTTTACAAATTAATATTTATCACCAGACACATTATTATCCCCTAAACCTCTTCAACATTTATCAAATACCAGAATAAATTTTCATCCATTAAATAAATAAATAATATATATCCTAGTGATGATATAATTACCTTGCAAATATATATTTATTTATTTTTTGCGATCAATAAAGTATTAATAATAAAATTTATTATAATAATTGAATTCAAATAGGATTTAACTTAGATTAATGGAAGCACATAGCGTATGACCCTATATTGTTCTTTCTCATTAACAATAGGTGGTCTTGCCTAAATTCCAAGATTTATATATTGCAACAGGTCAAGGAATACAGGAAAATAAGTCAATTTCACAATGCTGACTACCAATCACAATAAATTTCTATGTAATATAATCCCTTCATCACAATGTCTTATCAAACTGGTTACTTTTGTTGCCAACCTATCTTCTTTTTATGTATTTCCTTGTTTATTTGAAATAAAATCATTGTTACCCCATGACCAGTGAGTTTAATATGATATTTCAATTTCAATTAAGGGGTTGATATTTAAAATTCCATTAATATATATGGGAAAAATTAATCCTTGACTAATTCATTAATAATTTTTCATTAATGTCACACCCAATGTACCCTACATCCTATGAATATATGGAATCAAGGTTTTGGTCAGTACATCAATGCATGTGAATTATGACAAGAATTAATAATAATCTTAATTATTATGGACCATCAAAAATTCTCACAGATATGATATTCCAATGAAACAGAGACATGTGAAATTCTTATAGGTTTTTTTACTCACATAATATCCCATATTAGATATTACCATGTGTGAAATTAATGAGATAAAGTTAAATATTCTTACGGGTTCTCATACCAGAGAGTCAACATTCCATTTGTCCCGTCATAGAATGTTATCTAACCATAGATTTATATTTAAGAATATCATCAAGGAATTTGAAATTTCTCATCATATATGGGAAGTACCATGGCATTTTTAATGAAATATATATTCTAGTAAATAATTACATTAATTTCACTCATAGCAATAAAAAATATGTAATTATAATATCTTTATTAATACTCAATTATTTTAATATTCATGTAATGAAAAGTAAAAAAATTTGTTTCTAGAACACCAAATCGAACATAAAAGACACGTGGATTCAAAAAAGAGTGAATTAGAACACAATGTTAACAAAATATATCAAGGAAAGAAGAAATGTAATAAAATTTATGGTTGGTTGGAATCAATTCAACTAACATATTGAACCAAAAATTCAATTTTACATGGCTACATTATGGTCACAAATCAAATTCATATGTCTATTTACATAGATACATGGAATTAATGTTTTCTTGTATTGAAGGAAATATTTTGGGAAGACATTAAGGTAACATTATGATATACTTTACCCATTTTAATAAGAAAAAATATAATGAAACATTGATTTACTTTTCATTATCAATTATAGAGTATTTTTGTTTAGATGTTTTCTATAATAAATTTATATTAATGGTCACTAAACAGGTTTATTGATCCATTCAGACACTTCTGGAGTAACAATATCTCTAGGATGTTGAGGGGAAAGTAAATACCCAACCCCCAGTTGTGTATGCACAAATGGTAAAATGAGAAATATATAATTCAGTCATCACCTATCATGAGGGTGAATCTTTTCATGTGCATTATAATTCAAAATATGTTATTCGAAATTATTTACAGTATTAACTTTTATTCAAAATTATTAATTTATGAAACACAAATTGAGTGTTGAGAATTAGTAGTGCACATTTAACCCCATGTACCCCTACCATAAATAAAATATTAAGAGCGCTTTAGTTGAACAAATTGTATTTACTTTAAATCGATAGTAAATGATTTATGTTATATAAAATATAAACATAATTATGTTCCTTTCATTATATAAAAATTAATGAATTGAAATATAACTTCACTTATATCCCACATCATATTCTATTGAAGGAGGATAATGTAAATAAAGAAGGAAAATGGTAGATGGTAGCACACAAAACGTAAGAGAATCATGTGTAAGTATGACATTATAGTTATTTTTTTATTATTTATAATTATATAATATAAAATATCTACTTATTTTTTTATTGTTTTTATATAGTTTAGACACAATAAGCGTTATTAGTTTTAATATGAGAATGACTACTTACAATGGATTTTAACCATCGAGAACAATATGGCCATGTTAAAGGTGATGGTTTTGGAGTGTCATGCTGAAAAACATTTGACATTACAATTTCACAGGGGGATGTAAATAAGAAAATTAAATATATTCAGACCCAAATAGATTCACTAAAAAAATTATTATCAATTATGGTTTGATTAAGAAGTATATACAAAGTGTTCAAGGTGAACCAACAATAGATAAAAAACAAGTACATAAATACTCCTACCCCACTAGATTTGGTGCCACCCATTCCCCACAAGAACATTCCTTACCCAAGTCAATCTATTAATTTATAATAATTTTTTATAAATGTGAATCAAACAACTACCGATAATTTTCTTATGTTAAAAAATTGTTCATGTTGAATGTGAAAGTGATTTATATTTATTGTCACCCATAAATCAAATTATTGTGAGGAGTCCACTATACAATATCAAAGGAGATACAATTCATAATAAACAACTCCCAAAAGATCACATGAGAGTGGGTTTTCATGTATCTCATGAGTCAAGCATAATGTTTAATGTACCCTTGATATTTTGGATGTTACCATGGATGAGAATTCTATTGGTATACTATTTTGTATGGGTCTAATAACATTTATTAGAAAATGTGGAAGCGATTAAAACCATAGTCAATGGATCTTCATGAAAGAAATAGGAAACCTACATAAAAACTAAAATGAGGAATACAGTAAATTTTTGTACCTTACATAGAAGATCCAATGAAACCTTTTTATATTTTTCTAATATGTTTGATAAAGATCACCATATTCTCAAACCAAATCACCATACCTATTTGGTGTATCTACGATATAATCTGAATCATCTTCCATGCAAAGGAGATTCAACATTTCTCCATAGCATGAGAGTACCTCTATTTGAAAAGGAGAGTGATAAATGATTGTATTAGGTCAGGGAGTGTTGACCACGATTGATAAAACTCCCATGATCCATTTCTATCAATTGTAAATAATATATATATCTAGTTTAAAACACTCTTTGACTGCTACTACATTTACTACAGTGTTTATATCTCAAGAGTAAATTCCATGGACAATGCATTCGTTTCATGAATTCAGACACCCCTATATCATTATATATAATGTAACACCTTAATAAATGATTCCTTAAAAGAGTGGAACTAATAAAATTTTAACACATTTAATATTTAGTTGTTCATTTGAATAAAAGGTAGTATCATGCATGCAATATTATTCCATGATTGTATCGTGATATTCCATGAACATGATATATCCATGAATCCAATAAATTCTATAACATTGGAGATATCTCCATCAATATCACACATGTACTAATGCTTAATAAACCTTGTACCGTTTCACTTTATATTTTATCGTATACAATAACTCCTGAAACCTTATCCAAAACTCATTTTTTATATCTTCGCAAAAACATTCGGAAATCTATCATTAACAATACATTGTATCACATCATATGAAATAGCTTATTAATAGCCATCCAAAACACTTTTGGATTAAGTATAAACTTGTTTAGAGTAGTTCACTAAGTAAAACTTGATACCCATTCTATAAACCAAATTGTGTAACCCTGTGGGAATTTATTGAAATGACAATAAATATAAGTCATTTTATCCATATATGTTAGAAAAGAGTGACATCTATAAAAATATCAATTTTACTCAAGAAATAAAGGGATCCAGAGTGATCTCTATCAAACACATGTATATGTATACTTGTTCACACCACTTTTAATCTTATAAAAATGGGAATTATAAAATTTCCTTTTTTTGAAAGACATACAGTGACCATGGGGCATGAAGCACGTCAACCCCAAATAAACAATTCATTTCTTCTCTATTCTCAATGTATATACTAATCTGATTAAAGAATACACCACATATTTTCTATCATTATGGATAAGCACATCACATGTTCCTTGTCCATATAGATATACAATATATATGTTTGGCAACACACTCCCCTAGCCTATCTCAATGGAGGGATCAGATGTCATTCTCATCATATGAGAGTAAAAATCTCATCTCAATTAAGCTCCAACTGACGACATGATCAATAATATACCCAACCACCCTCGTATTAGCTAAGTCAATATATAGACTTTTGTTTGTATGGTATCAAATTATGAAGTTTCACATGCTAGGTATCTCACAAACCTATTATATTGGGGACACAAATATGATCTATCCACCCCTAATATACAAAATTCATCTTTATGACACTCCATGTGGAATATGTAGTGGGTCATGTAATGCAAAAATAGAATCTTATTATTTGCCTTGTTCCACATGAGAATATTTTTTATCTATATAAAAGAATCATACTCATGCTAACTTTTATATGTTTTCATAACCAAGAAAACTATATTATGAATATCAGTTAGAGATAACCATAAAGTTATACTTTGAGAGGTTAATTATCATTTCACTTTTTGAAATATATATCTATATATACATTTATGTAGCTAATATGAAATAATGCAAAAATGGAGGCTTCCTCAAATAGTATACATTTTAATAATCCTAAACTCATTAATAATATTTTGCAAACCTAGAATAAGCACCAATTTGACATATCATATATGTAAAACTGTCAGGTACACCTTATGTTTGCTACACTTTTAGGATTTGTTAACTTTTTACATCTAATGTAATTCATGTCACATATCTATATGACTATTAGATAATACCCTCCCACTAAACTCTTTAGTTATAAATGTCTATAAAGTAAGAAATATGGAATAATGGTGAGGTTTAGGAATCATATTCGTAATAGTTAAACTTCATAGTCATATTCAAACTTAATAACTTCACAACATCAAATGTTATGATGTCAAATTATGTTGTCTACTTTGAATTCATTCTATGTTCATCATCATTATCTTTAGAAACCTATTACATCAAAAATTTTCTTTTGTGTGTGTATGTGTGAAATATAAATGTGTACATGTCTGTGAAAATATGTTTGTGTATGTGTGTGTGTGTAAATATTATGTAAATACAACATATATAAATGTATTTTTATAAATATATTGTAACACCCCAGGTAAATAAAGAGTATGAAATTTTCACATTTATCCATATTTGTGAATAAAATATTAATATGACATTAAAGGGGACGCTATGCTCGATGGCGTACCCAACACGCAACAACGAGTTTCTTGGGAATCTTACGTTGCACTCTAATAATAAAATAATATTATTTTAAATAGTAGTTAAGGTCTAGCCGTTGTAATGGCAGGAATGAACAGAACTAACTACAAAATTATTATATATGTTTGTCAAATATTTTCACTTTTTAAAATAAATTATAGAGGATTAAAAATGTGAATGAATCAAATTTTAAACGTAAACATTCCAATATTCTTTAAAAGGTCAATTAGCCGCCTTTTAATGGAGAACCTCTTTTAAATCCACTTTTTGACAATTTTATGTTTTATAATTGAGAAAATAAAATTCTTCTTTAGAATCGGGACATCAAAATTTACTTTGTGTAAATTTTTGGTATTTTTCCGAAAAAGTTCAATTTTTAATGAATAGTGAAAAATGTTGTATTTTAATTCAAAACCTCTTTTTAATATAATTTATTTATATGATTAGATTGTCTTTTGAATTGTTTTTAAAGTGAAATTAGAATATATGTTTACCATTTAATCCAATAGTGGTCATTGGAATTAATTTCACTTTGAAATCGGACTTAAACTAGTGTCAATCTTTTGATACATTTTGTTTCATAAAAACACGCTATTTGTTTTGAAAGTGGGAATTAATTATTAAATTAATTAATGCAACTTATATGTTTTTAATTTTATAAAATAGAAATCATTTTTGAATTCGGAATATCAAATATAGCTTAGGGTGAATTTTTGGTAATTTTCTGAAAAACATCAATTTTTGATGAATAGTGAAACCACTAAGTGGTACTTATAAAAACTGATTTTCCGTTTAAATGAAATTTTTCCATCTTTGTGTTTTGAATTTAAAAAATCCTACATACATGGTTGTCATTAAGAAGTAAAATGTGGTTCAATGGGATTAAAATAATTTTTTGGTGAATAGCAACTTATTAAGTTTTTAATCACGATTCGAGGTAATTAGTCTAGTTTAAGGTAAGAATAACGTTTTAATAAAATGAAATGACATAGACACATGTCCTACCCTCATTGGATGTGTCATGGACGACCAATACAATCCATGGGTCAACTTGGGGACCCCATGTAGCCACTTTGGTTGGAGAATGACATAAATACCTTTTTATTTAATGTTAAAGTAAAAATGACAAAAATATGATATGTTTTTCTAAAAAAATATTTAACATGGGGTTATTCAAGTCATATGTTTGACTATAAATATTAATTAGAAAGCTAAAACTATTTCCTACATCATAGTATTTTTTTTATAATTTTTAGACATTATCTATATTAAATTATTTATGACATCATGATGATGCAACGATGACCTCATTATTTAACGATTTAAATAAAATGGAAAGATAATATAAAATATAAGACCTAAACATTTCCAAAACCTATTGGATGGGTGGATTTTAAACCCTTATCACCTTATACTAGAAACCCATCAATTTGGGACCATTAAAATCCGAATCTAATTCTAAAATAAAGTAACAAGTCTTTACTTTCCAAGAGTGCCCCTTCTCTCCTCTTATAAAAGGCCCCCACCTCTACCTCCTTAACCATACTTCCAAAGCCTTTGGCTCGGAAAAACCCTGCCAATTATGTCTCTACACAGCCCTATCTAACTCCTTGAATCCTCACTTTGGGCAGAAGTCTTCCCAAGAAAGCCTTTGATCTCAAACCAAAGGGAGTTACCCGATTTTAAGGTAATGTCTTCACTTGAGTCCTATTGTTTTATTTTGCTTCTCCAACCCCCTAAACTCTTTTTATTATTTTATTTTTTAACAAATACAGTATCTTCAATGTACTAGGATGTTGTTATACGAATTATTCTATCTACACTTACACACACCTTCGTCTAATGGTTAAAGAACATACTGTTTCTGTGGTTAGCAATTTTCTACCTCACGAAACGATGATTGTTCAATATTCTTTTAACACCTTTAAAGGTGGACATTATGATGTCACTGTATTTTATATATGATATATATGGTATTTCGGTTTACTATATGCTTCTGTATTTTATATTTAAACCATACCTTTATTCTTTTCATGTTGTGTAAATGCGATAATTTCATATGAGGAAGTGTGGACTACCGCCCCCTCTAGTGATGTGACTCGTACATGCAATACATGGAATGTATAAAGAATGAAAATAATGAACATATGTGACCTATATAACATATATATTATACTTTAATTATAATATATATTTATATATAACATTTATTTTTAATTCCATTAATATGACAAAGAAAAAATGAAAGTAGCGTTCATGCGTACGTACGACCTACCGTCTCCATGAACGGTTCTTTTCGTTTTTTATCTCCAAATGATATGGAATAGTATAATATGAATATGTAATGGATATATATGATATTTTAATCATTAATAATATTCTGGAAATTATTTACTTATAACTACATGGACAATCATTTTTCAAACAAGTCCATTTTTGACTCATGTAGCAAACATCGGCAAAAACATCTGATATGAACTAGCATTATTAAACAATTATTATAACATTATAATATGTGATATGAACTGAATAATAATCTATAAAGGATGTACTTATGAAATTATAAGTTGAAAAATGTTTATTATTCAGGAATATAAAGAAACGAACAAGACAAGTCGGACTTGAGGTAAGGGATCCTACTTCTCTCTTTCTTTTTAAGTACACTCTTTTATGTCATTCCTTTTAATCTCATCTTTCTTGTGATTGGGATGTTATTTTATATTACTATTACTATAATTTTTATGTTCATATGATGAGAGACCCTATTCTCTCTCATCAATCCACTTTGGAAGTATTGAGTGGCGCCGTTAGGCTGCCGAATTATCGTAAGAGATCTAACCTCTCTTTCTTTTTAAGTAATCTCCTTTATGTCACTTCTTTTAAGGTCCTCTTTGTTATTTTGGGTGATGTTCTTTTATATTCATCTTTCTGTAAACTTTATGTCAATATGATGAGAGACCTTATTTGATCTCATCAATCCATTTTTTGTAAGTTTTAAGTGGCGTCGTTAGGATGCTGAGTTTTCATAAGGGATTTTTCATCTCACTTTTATTCTCGTGAGCTTTATGCTACATTGGCCAAAATTTCATTTGAGTGGTTTATGTACTACCCATTATTTTACTCATTGTGTTATATACATTCATTTAAGAGTATTTAAATCAATGTTGTATTGTCCTTCTATCATGGGGTGTATGTTTCGGAAGATACCCATGTCGGTAAGGGAACCTTTCACCCACCTCTTTTTAAAGACGTATTTTTTTATGTCTTTTAATTCACATAATATTATGTTGTGATATGTTCTTATATATCCTTATTGATTTAAATTTTATGTCCAAGTGATGAGATACCCTTTTTATCTCTCATCAACTCATTTTCTAAATGTTGTAGTGACTCCGTTAGGATGTCAAATTTTTGCAAGGGAACTTCTTAACCCAATTTTGATTCTTTGGGATAAACTTGTACTCCTTGAATATGTCATTCTATGAATATGTGTTAATAACCTCTGATTGTTTTACAATTAATATCCACTTATATTTGGTGTATTCATTTGTCACACATAATTATGTAATTGATTTATCCTTAATCCAATGATACCGTCTTTGTAAGGGACATCGTCTCAATATCCTTTCATTGAGGAATATTTTGTTTATTACACAAATTTATTTTATACGGTGTATAAACCCCTTAGACTTTTACGTTTATTCAAAAGGAATCTTTTTCATACGAATCATTTTACTAAACAACAAAAGGGAATGTTTTTTTCGTACGTATGCGGTGACAACGACATCTCTGTCGTCGTGACCATTATTTGAGTTTCGGCTTCCTCTCCAAGCCATACCTTCTTTTTAAAAGAAAAATAAATACCATGTTTTACTTTTCTTTTATTTTGGTATTGAAAATGGTTTTCATAATGTTTTTATATCAATGTGTTGTATTGATATCTTGTTATTGAAAGGTAGAAATGTTATGTTTCCATTATGCATGTTTTATGTGATAAGATTATGTTATGGTTCTTGGGCATTGTTATGAATACGGGTGGTTCCGTGATAAACTAAGGGTGGGTGAGCCCGATATAGCTCTCTAATGCATTGGGTAACACGAAGGAGGGAAACATTAAGGTTTCTCCGAAGGGATTTAGGGAATATACTGTGGTGGGTATTCCAAATGTAACCAAGAGGGTTACTACCTACGTAAGAAAGTTATGAATGCCTCAAGTTACCTTTATGCCTTATTATTTCAATGATTTATTCATTATTTGATGAGGTATGTTAAAGTGCTTATGTTTTATGAGTAAAGTATGATATTATTGATTCTTATGTGTACATGTACTCATGTTTCCTTTCCATATTTTTATAACCCTTACTGAGCTTTTTATGCTCATCCCAATTTTTTTGAAATGTTTTTCACAGGACAAGGGAAAGGTACATGATATGGTGATAGTATCAAGGAAGTGTCAATAAAGAATCCATGTTTTATTTTAAATATGTTTCCATTGATGGTAAGAATGAATATTATCTTTTATGTAACCACTTTGCTTAAATGTGGAATGTAATACATGTTTTAGGATCTAATTCTCTAAAACTCTAAACCTGAAAAGATCCTTAATGTGAATTATTCATTTAATTCAATATTAAGTAAGGTTTAAGGTTGGGGCCTTATAGTTGGTATCAAAGTTCGGTTAAGATAACTTTAGAGGTTAGGGTATTATTTAAGCATAAGTGACATTACCATAATGGTTAGGATTTTAGAAAGATTCGTAGTTTTTAGATAAAGTGAATGAGTAAGTATATCTTCCTCATTAGTACATGATGGTTTTGTTGATATACTCACACCAACTTTTCTGTTTTTAGTGAATGGATGGATCTAGCAGGCACTAAATTGACAATAGGTTTGAAGGAAACTGTGGTGGTTCTCTGATTAAGAGACTAGATGAAATGGGGGATTCAATGAGGAAACTTGTGGTTGTTCTAAACCAACTATCAAGGAGTCATGATTAACCACTTGAACCTTGGTATGTTCTGTAATGCATCATGTACGAGATGACCAATCGATGTGGAAGTTCAGGTAATAATTATAAAGGTAACTATTATGGTTTATATGATCCTTACTTTAGAGGTAATTATGGGTTATTATATGTTATGATGGAAAATGAAAGGCATGAGATAAACTTGAGGTTAAAATATTTTATGATTATTTTTTTGATGATTTTATCTCTTTTTGGGGAATTATTTGAGAATTATATAGTTTTGGAAAAAGGACAACATGCAGACCGTGTTACAACCCATCGCGCCAGACAAAGCGGTGGGAATCGAACCCACAACCAAAGTGCGACTGGTATTTATCGCCTACCACTGGACTACGTGAAGTCCTTGTTTAGTTTGACTAATTCTTTTTAGTTAGATTATTTTAGGAATCAAGAGTAAGTTTATTTTGTGTTATATATGGAAATGATTAACCTATCATGGAGGATATGTTATTAGGTTAATTACTTTTCAATACGAGACATTAAGAGCAACTGATGTTGTTTGGAGACAAATGTTACGATTTAACTTGGAAGACTATGTGACTAAATCCTTCAAATATTTGGGTTTCAATCTTACTTTGGTTTACTTTGAAGAATTTTATGGACAAATTGTTTATCGAATGGTCCTCATTGAACTTTGGGGTTTGTTGGAAAAATTTTGGAGATTAAGAATATATTTTCTTTTTATAAAGGGATATCCTTTTCTGGATTATCTGATCTTGTACTAACCTTTTTAGTTTTGGTTTTGGTTAAAGTATAAAGACATGGAAAATATATATTTATCTTTTGTGGATTAGGTGATTCTCTATAAGTTGATTATCGTACTCTTAATGTGAACAAGTCTTCCTAAATACTCGTCTTTTGAAGAAAATATGAGTTTGTGTAAGAAATCTAAAAAAAGTTGAAAGGCAACATGATAAGTGATTATGTTTCCTTATGAATAAATTCATCAATAAAAAGTAACTTAAAAAAATGTTGTCTATTAACTTTTCCTACTGGGGAATCGAATACCGTTTAACCCATCACAAGTTTGTGATTTTCTTGTGGTTAACTTTCTCCTAAACATGTTTTCTATCACTCTCCATCAGAACATGACCCTATGTTTTCTCCTCCATGTCCATGTTTTCCTACATGGAATCCTAGTATGGGTTAACTCGGGTGACCTCTGTACTTATCTTCCTTTATTTTAAAGTGATTGTTTTAGAGACTCTTGTTTCGATGTGGGACTTTCAAGGATGTTTACAAGCTCAATTTTAAAATTCTGAGGACGCAATTCCCAAAAGGGGGGAAGGATGTAACAGCCCAGGTAAATAAAGAGTATGAAATTTTCACATTTATCCATATTTTTGAATAAAATATTAATATTACTTTAAAGGGGATGCTATGCTCGATGACATACCCAAAACGCAACAACGAGTTTCTTGGGAATCTTACGTTGCACTCTAATAATAAAATAATATTATTTTAAATAGCAGTTAACGCCTAGCCGTTGTAATGGAGGGAATGAATAGAACTAACTACAAAATGATTATATATGTTTGTCAAATATTTTCACTTTTTTCAATTAATGTTAGAGGATTAAAAATGCGAATGAATCCAATTTTAAGCGTAAACATTCCAATATTCTTTAAAAGGTCGATTAAACGCCTTTTAATGGAGAACCTCTTTTAATTCCACTTTTTGACAATTTTATGTGTTATATTTGACAAAATAAAATTCTTCTTTAGAATCGGGACATCAAAATTTACTTTTTGTAAATTTTTTGTATTTTTTCGAAAAAGTTCAATTTTTAATGAACAGTGAAAAATGTTGTATTTTAATTTAAAACCACTTTTTAATCTAATTAATTTATATGATTAGATTATGTTTTGAATTTGTTTTAAATTGAAATTAGAATATATTTTTACCATTTAATCTAATAGTGGTTTTTGGAATTAATTTCACTCTAAAATCGGACTTAAACTAGTGTTAATCTTTTGATACATTTTGTTTCATAAAAACACGCTATTTGTTTTGACATCGGGAATTAATTATTAAATTAATTAATCAAACTTATATGTTTTGAATTTTTTAAAATAGACACCATTTTTGAATTCAGAATATCATATATAGCTTAGGGTGAATTTTTGGTAATTTTCTGAAAAAGTTCAATTTTTTATGAATAGTGAAACCACTAAGTGGTACTTATAAAAACTGATTTTCTGTTTAAAAGAAATTTTTTCCATCTATGTGTTTTGAATTTCAAAAATCCAACATACATGGTTGTCATTAAGAATTAAAATGTGGTTCAATGGTTTTAAAATAATTTTTTGGTGAATAGTAACTTATTAAGTTTTTAATCGCGATTACAGGTAATTAGTGTAGTTTAAGGTAAGAATAATGTTTTAATAAAATCAAATGACCTAGACACATGTCATACCCTCATTTTATGTGTCATGGACAACAAAGAAAATCCATACGTCAACTTGGGGACCCCATGGAGCCACTTTGGTTGGAAAATGACATAAATACCTTTTTATTTAATGTTAAAGTAAAAATGGCACAAACATGAGATATTTTACTAAAACAATTTTTACATGGGGTTATATAGGTCAGATTTTTGACTATAAATATTCATTGGAAAGATAAAAATATTTCCTACATCATATTATTTTTTTTATAATTTTTAGACATTATCTAAATTAAATTATGTATAACATCATGATGATACAGCGATGACATCATTATTTAACGATTTAAATAAAATGGAAAGATAATGTATACTCTAAGACCTACACATATCCAAAACCTATTATATTGGTGGATTTATAACCCTTATCACCTTATACCTGAAACAAATCAATTTGGGAACATTAAAATCTGAAACTCATTCTAAGATTAAGTAACATTTCTTTACTTTCCAAGAGTGACCCTCCTCTCCTCTTATAAAAGTCCCTCACCTCTACCTCCTTACCCACACTTCCAAAGCCTTTGGCTCTGCCAAACCCTGCCCATTTTGTCTTTCCACATCCCTCGATAACTCCTTGAAGCCTCACTTTGGGCATAAGTCTTCCCAAGGAAGCTTTTGAGCACAAACCAAAGGGAGTTACCCGATTTTAAGGTAATGTCTTCACTTGAGACCTTTTGTTTTATTTTGATTCTCCAACCCCCTAAACTATTTTTATTATTTTCTTTTGTAAAAACTCCAGTATCTTCAATATACTAGGATGTTGTTATAATATGTATTAGAGCTACACTTACACAAACCTTCGTCTAATGGTTAAATAACATACTGTTTCTGTGGTTGGCGATTTTCTGCCTCACGAAACGATGATTGTTCAATATTCTTTTAACACCTTTAAAGGGGGCCATTATGATGTCACTGTATTTTATATATTATATATATGGTATTTATGTTTACTATATGCTTCTGTATTTTATATTTAAACCATACCTTTATTCTTTTCATGTTGTGTAAATGCGATAATTTCATATGAGGAAGTGTGGACTACCGCCCCCACAAGTGATGTGGCTCGTACATGCAATACATTGAACGTATAAAGAATTAAATTAATGAACATATGTGACCTATATAACATATATATTATACTGGAATTATAATATATATATATATATATCATTTATTTTTCATTTCATTAATATGACATAGAAAAAATGAAAGTAGCGTTCATGCGTACGTACGGCCTACCGTCTCCATGAACGGTGATTTTCGTTTTTTGTCTCCAAATGATATGGAATATTATAAAATGAATATGTACTAGATATATATTATATTTTAATAATTAATACTATTTTGGAAATTATTTACTTATAACTACATGGACAATCATTTTTCAAACAAGTTCATTTTTGACTCGTGTACCAAACATCGGCAAAAACGTCTGATATGAACTACCATTATTAAACAATTATTATAACATTATAATATGTGATATGAACTGAATAATAATATCTAAATGAGGTCCTTAGGTAATAATAAATTGACCAATGTTTATTATTCCGGAATATAAAGAAATGAACAAGACAAGTCGGACTTGAGGTAAGGGATCCTACTCCTCTCTTTCTTTTTAAGTACACTCTTTTATGTCATTCCTTTTAAGCTCATCTTTCTTGTGATTGGGATGTTATTTTATACTAATATTTCTATAATTTTTATGTTCATATGATGAGAGACCTTATTCTCTCTCATCAATCCATTTTGGATGTTTTGAGTGGCGTCGTTAGGCTGCTGAATTTTCGTAAGAGATCTAACCTCCCTCTTTCTTTTTATGTACTCTCCTTTATGTCACTTATTTTAATCTCTTCTTTGTTATGTTGGGGGATGTTATTTTATATTCATCTTTCTGTAAACTTTATTTCAATATGATTAGATACCTTATTTGATCTCATCAATCCATTTTTGGTAAGTTTTAAGTGGCGCCGTTAGGCTGCCGAGTTTTCATAAGGGAATTTTCATCTCACTTTTATTCCCGTGAGATTTATGCTACATTGGCCAAAATTTCCTTTGAGTGGTGTATGTACTGCCCATTATTTTACTCATTGTGTAATATACATTCATTTAAGAGTATTTACATCAATGTCGTATTGTCCTTCTTTCACGGGGTGTATGTTTCGGAAGATACCCATATCGGTAAGGGAACCTTTCACCCACCTCTTTTTAAAAGACTTATTTTGTTATGTCTTTAATTCACATACTATTATGTTGTGATATGTTCTTCTATATCCTTATTGATTTAAATTTTATGTTCAAGTGATGATATACCTATTTTATCTCTCATCAACTCATTTTTTAAATGTTGTAGTGACGCCGTTAGGATGTCAAATTTTTGCAAGGGAACTTCTTAACCCAATTTTGATTCATTGGGATAAACTTATACTCCTTGAATATGTTGTTCTATGAATATGTGTGAATAACCTCTGATTGTTTTACACTTAATATCCACTTATATTTGGTGTATTCGTTTGTCACACATAATTATGTAATTGATTTATCCTTAATCCAAGGATACCATCTTTGTAAGGGACTTCATCTCAATGTCCTTTCATTGAGGCATATTTTGTTTTGTACACAAATTTCTTTTATACAATGTATAAACCCCTTTGACTTTTACGTTTATCCAAAAGGAATCATTTTTATACGAAGCGTTTTACTAAACGAAAAAAGGGAATGTTTTTGTCGTACGTATGCGGCGAATACGACTTCTCTGTCGTCGTGACCATTATATGAGTTTTGGCTTCCTCTCCAAGCCATACCTTCTTTCTAAAAGAAAAATAAATACAATGTTTTACTTCTCTTTTATTTTGGTATTGAAAATGTTTTCCATAATGTTTTTATATCAATGTGTTTTATTGATATCTTGTTATTGAATGGTGGAAATGTTGTGTTTCCTTTATGCATGTTTTATGTGATAATATTATGTTACGGTTCTTGGGCATTGTTATGAAGACGGGTGGTTCCATGATAAAATAAGGGAGGGTGATCCTGATATAGCTCTCCAATGCATTGGGTAACGCAAAGGAGTGAAACGTTAAGGTTTCTCCAAAGATATTTAGGGAATATACTGTGGTGGGTATTCCAAACGTAACCAAGAGGGTTACTCCCTACGTAAGAATGTTATGAATGCCTCAAGTTACCTTTATGTATTATGATTTCTATGATTTATTCATGATTTGATGAGGTATGTTAAAGTGCTTATGTTTTATGAGTAATGTATGATTTCATTGATTCTTATGTGTACATGTACTCATGTTTCCTTTCCATATTTTTATAACCCTTACTGAGCTTTTTATGCTCATCCCTTGTTTTTTGAAATGTTTTTCACAGGACAAGGGAAAGGTACATGATATGGTTATAGTGTCAAGGAATTGTGAAGAAATAATACATTTTTATTTTAAATATGTTTCCATTGATGGGAAAAAATGAATACTATCTTTTATGTAACCACTTTGCTTTAATGTGGAATGTAATACATGTTTTATGATCTAATTCTCTAAAACTCTAAACCTGAAAAGATCCTCAATGTGAATTATTCATTTAATTCAATATTAAGTAAGGTTTAAGGCTGGGGCCTTATATATATCATTATCATTAAATATGTTATATAAAAATATATATTATAAATAAACATAAACACAATATAATTTTTTATCTGAATATACTATTATATGTAAATATGTCAAAAATTTATATGTAAATATACTATATATAGATATATTTTTAAAATATATTTAAAAATAGTTATATAAATATATATAATTATAAGAATAAATATTTAAATAAAGGTGGATTATCTAGGGCACCTTAACCATCCTCATCTCGTTAAACTCATCGAGTACTGCCTGGAGGTTGAGCAGCGGTTGTGTGTGTGTGTGTGTGTCAGTATTATGTAAATACATCATATATAAATGTATTTTTATAAATATATCATTATCATAAAATATAGTATATACTCATATTTATTATAAATAATTATAAATACATTATAAAAAATTTATATCAAAATATACATTTATATGTATATATGTATAAAATTTAAAAGTAAATATGCAATATATAGAAATATTTTTAAAATATATCTAAAAAAATTATATAAATGTATATAATTATTTGGATAAATATTTAAATAAATATGGATTATCTGGGACACCTTATCCATCCCCATATCATTAAACTCATGAGGTACTCTATAGATGGTGAGCGGTGACTGTTGGTTTATGAGTTCATTCCTTAGGGTAGCCTAGATGACTATCTTATTCGTTGTAAGCCTTCATCCTCCAATGTTCATCCGCATTCATGGAAGTTCTGGCTAATGGTGGTGCTTGGGACATCCAAGTAGATTGAATTTCTCCACAATGACTACATGAAGTTCAATTATAGATACTTCAAGACATCAAACATGTTTCTAGATTAGATATGGGGAATCTTCCACCATTAAACTCCTATCAATTAGTTATGGATTATAATCCTCAAACCATGTCTATTGATATTTGATTTTAGAATCACAATAGAAAACTTTCTGAATTTTGTATGGCCAAAGATGGAGCAATGGGAGAAGAAGGCCATGTATCCATGAGTATCTCTAGAACCTAATGCTACACAGCTCCTAAATATTGTGCCTCTAATAAAAATTATTCTCATTCATCATTGTCATCATTTTTATTTTCCAGTTTCCCAATGGGTTTCTTCATACAGGGCTGATGATGAAGAATGACTTGTACCGGATATAGGGTTATTACTAAAGGGATAGTTCCTACATGTTAGAAACCCTTTCACTACACAGTGCATCCCTAGATTACAAGTATAGGTTGATCATGGGGGAGGTCATGGGGGAACTAGAAGAGCTTATGAAATCCATTAGTGGCCCTTGACCTCACAAAATGGGTTTCGATGATCTATAATCTAGAAAAGATGCTTCCATGAATCCCTTTGGTAAGGACTCCGAGTCTGATAGAATCAAAACTCATCATATTTTCAAGAATGTGGTTGTGCATAAGATTAGTAGTGATACCGATTCCAAAAAGAAGCTTCTTCCATATCTCCTCAAGGTATGAACTCTGTTTCAAGTATACTAAAAAAATCCATTTTTCAAGAACTTGGATGTGTGGAAGAAGAGAAGTCATGCTCATTTCAAGAAAGCTCCTTCCATGGCTTCTTCTAGTATGAACGCAAGCCACTACTCTTTTAATTGGATCTATAATCCCAAAATCACCAAGAAAAAGTCACTCCACCTAGTGAAGAAAAAAAAATCATGATATGTGATAGGTGACATTGGATTTATCCAAATAAAAAAGTAAATAAATTAAGTTTTATATTTTTCATTCCCTTGTGAATGTCTGTAGATAGTGAGATCCTAGTTTCTCGCCCATGCACCGGTTATAGGTTCTAGGATTCTTGAAGAATTATTGAATGAGGAAAATCAACATGATCGCCGATATAAAAGTGACCATCCATTCTATTGAAGCACCTTGACTATCAATATAGAATGATGAAATATTAAATGGCTAAATTTGGAGTTCTATAAGATTATGTAGAAGGGTTGTTTTTTACATTCATGATGGTTCAACATACCTAAAAACTATATATAGCTAGAATCACTATATATAAAATTATACATACCCAATTTGTGATGTATTTGATTATAGAAAATGACTAAAACCTCCTCAGCTATCTTAATTCCCATGTATGTGAATGCTCGTGCTACTCTGAACTAACAATGGAGAATAAAAAATTGTCTTGAGAATTTAGAAAATGGGGAAATTCATTTACCAATTTGGACTCTCATTTTCAAATTCAATTTCCCTCCCAGTCCTTTGGTTTAGCCGAATTATGGAAGATAATGATCCTTTGTGATCCTCATCCATGTGGTGTCTATCTATTGATGAGATCACGCTTGCTTCATAGTATGAAATTATTATGGGTTGTTTCATGTTATTGTAGGAGTTCAAATTTTCTAACAGAGACATAACCCAGTGTTGGTAATGAGGTCCTCAAGACACACCAGACATAATTCACCACCTATGAGGATTTTATTGTCATTGTATTCTATTTCTATTATGATAATAAGAATATATATTCTTCTTCAGTGTGGGAGACTTCCCATAATAATGATACACTGGCTTATTGTTCAAGCCTATTTCATCACTGGCTACTGGTGTTATCCCCTATGGTTTTCTTTATTTATTTATTTCAATTACTCTAATGATATAACAATAGGAGAATAATGGTTGAGCTGAGGAGAACTCTACCACCCCTATGATGTATTCATGTATTAAATAGAAAAATGATTCTTACTTTAATTATTTGGATGGGTTTGGATGTGTAGCTTTTAGTAGATTCTTATTTGTCTTTAAATTAAAAAAAATTCTTATTTTTTTATTGGTCTCACACATAATCCTTTTGGGAACTCGTTCACTACTAATGATAGAAAATATTGGAATGACCTGAGAATTATTAGTGGAATCCAATCACTATACTAGGTGAGGATAGAGAATACACTGATTATTGTATTTTCTATTCCAAACAAAAATTAATAGGAAATGCTAATCAAGGATATTTCCATTTACTATAGAATGATTGGGATGTGAAATTGAATAATGATTCATAGGGAAGAGAGGATAGTAATCTGATGTTGGATAACTATGATTTAAAAATTTAATTTTAAACCAATCAACCACATCCACTGTTTTCAAATTTCGAACCCATTAAATTTTATTTTAGTGCATCCACAACATTTTCTTCCCCAGATACTTCCCCAATCAAACTTTACTACATTTATCTTGGGTTTAAAAATAATTTTTTGAGCTCCCCTTGATAGGAGTACATCAAACCTAACACCTTTACTAGGGAAGATTAGTTCTTTTATTTTAATTTTTTTTTAAAAACTTGTTTTCAAATTACTTGATTCGATTCTGTAACCTCCCAAATTTTTATCCATAGGATGAGAAAATCATGCTCGCTAAACATCGAACTCTAAAATTCACTGAACAAGTGGAAAGAGTGTTTTTCATCAATACATTTTCTAATTATCCATCCTCTTCTACTTCCTCCACAATAGTTAAATTTGGAAGTGAAAAAATGGAAGATAATCTTACTCTTGTTAGTGGGACTTTGATGGAAATGTATGCACAAAATTACAAAATCGATAACCAACAATTATAATTGAAAGACCAAAAATACTATCAACTCAACACTAGAATATTTGGTATTCTACATAAATTTCATAGAATATTCGGTGAGGATTGATACTTTCCTTTGAGCGAGTTTAAATGACTATAAAATGCACTCCAAAACAAGATGATTCACCAATGGAACAATGCATGGTGAAATACATGTATCCATAATCATCGCTACCACCTATGGATACATATCTACTAAATATTCTTTCATTGATAAAACATATTCTCCTTCATCGGTGTCATCATAATTATCTTCCATTTTCCCATTGGGTTTCTTCATACAGGGCTGAAGATGATGATTGATGTGTACCAGGTGGAGTGTCAGTTCTTTCAAGGTGGAAAAACTCAAACTACATTGTGTGTCCCTACACCCCAATTCCAGGTTGAGAATGGGGAGGTCATGGGGGAACTGGATGAGCTCTTACTATCAAGTAGTGCCCCCCCCGACCTCATAGAAAGGGTGTCAGTGATCTATAATCTGAACAAGATGCATCCATAGATCCTCAAGGTAAGGACTTCGAGTTCGGTAGAATCAAAACTCATCCTATTATCATGAATTTGGTTTTTCATAATATGAGAAGTGATCCCCATTTAAAAAAAAACTACCTCTATAGATCATCATAATACGGACTCCAAGCCAAGTATAGTAAAAAAATATTCCTGTTGTCAAGAACATGGTTGTGTAGAAGATGATCGGTGATCCTCATTTCAAACAATCTTCTTCCATGGAACCTTGAGGTAAGGACTCCGATTCTGGTTGAATCATAAATCTTCTAGTTTTTGAGAATGTGGTTGTGTAGAAGATGATTGGTGATCCTCGTCCTAAACAAGCTGCTTCCTTGACTCCTCGATCTATGGAACTGTAGTCTAGTAAAATCAAAATTTTCCGATCGTAGAGATTGTGGTTATGCATAGAAATAGAATTTTATGTGGTGTCAATAATTGGGATGAGGTGTTTTGTGGTTATAAATGGGTACAACTGGTAGCACTAAATTGGATTCTGTGTAGTATTTGGGTGCTTCAAAACTGAAGGATCATTATCATGGGAAAGAGAGGGGAGGAAAAGAATAATTCTTTGAAAATAGATTGATTGGACAACATCTACCTAGGAGCGGGTATCTTAGATGTAACTACAAAATCTAGAAAGAGGATGAGAAGAAAGATGCAAACTCAGTAAATAATGTAATTGAAGGGAAGGATGAGACAGACTATAATTTTAATGAAGGCATAATACTTTTTTCTAATGAGTATGCTTTTTTGTGTTAATCGGGTCAACACATTATCAAATAATTGGTATAAAATGCCTTTACTAAACATTTTGTATTTTAGATGGGAAAGATGGAGCAGTATGTTGGAGGCCAGTTTGGGCAAGAAACAACCATCAAACATTTAAAAGCAAAGAAAAAAGGGATTTGTCAGTGTGAGAAAGAACTATACAGAAGGGAATCCTTAAACAAAACAAATAGAAAAAAGATTCATCGTGAGAGGGAAATGGTATCTCTTATACTTATTTCCTTCTAAAATATTCTGATAATGAACCTAATGTGCTTGTATGCTCACAAACCTATTGGTGAATCCATTTTTTAGTTTTTTTATTAACTCATTGTTTTTGTTGTCCCTTTTTATGAAAAATATGAGGGCAACTTTGGAGCAAAGAAAAGAAGGTGATTTTTTTTCAAAACTGGCAATAATCCATTAGGTTGGTGGTCCATTTCCGTTTTGTATCAACTTTTTGTAATCAATATCTAATTCTTTTATCCGAATCTCGTTATGTCATTTTATTCATGTATGATGGAAGAGGATGAAGAATAATCTAAAGAAAAATATTATTGAGCTGGAAAAAAAGGTAGATGCTAATCAAGTATTGGATCCTGAAATTGAAAGCATGAACTCACACAACCCCTCTCATGCATTCAATTTCAAGATCCAAAGCTTGTTTAACATCTAGTTTGTTTCCAGCAAAATAATTTGTTTATTTAGTTCATTTTTCATCCCTTATCAATCATGGAAAAAAAGACATGATGAGATTCGTATAAAATAATTAAATAATGATTACCTAAAGTTCATATAGAAAGGAGATGGACCACCAACCTCATGGATTTTTGCCAATTTCGTAACATTTTCACCTGTTTTCACTGCTACAAAGTTGTCCTCGTATTTTGCATAAAAACAGACGACAAAAACAATGAATTAATAAAAAAACTAAAAAACAGCTTCACCCATAGGCCTATGAGCATACAAGCACATTTTGTACATTGGCAGAATACATTGGAAGGAAAAAAGTAGAGGAGATACCATTTCTCTCTCATGATGAAGTTATTTTCTATGTTTTATTTAAGGATTCCCTTCTGCATGGTTCTTACTCACGCTGACAAAGCCCTTTTTTCCATGTTAATAAATGTTTGACGGCCATTTCATGCCCAAACTTGCCTCCAGTATACTGCTCCGTATTTCCCATCTCTAATACAAAATATTCAGTAGACACATTTTATACCAATTATTTGATAAAGTGTTGACCCGGTTAACACAAAAAAAAGAACACATTAGAAAAAAGTTTCATGTCTTCATTAAAATTGTGGTGCTCTCTTCCTTCAATTCAATTACATTGTTAAACACAAGACCCTTGGCCGCCCCATGCGCCACCAATAGCCGGATTTTTTAACCCTTTTTCAGAAGGAGGTCACTTTGTTAACGATGCTGGCGGAACCAACAATAAAACATAAAGAAGACGTGATTTTTATGGAGAGGTTTTATGGATTTATATACAATGAAAAACTAGACGAAAACGGAGGAAGAGATAATGAGGGCAAATCTTGTTTAATGATTAATGAAAAATAGGGATCCGCTGAAATCTTTAATGAATAATGAACTAGGGATCCGGTGAAATCTTTAATGAATAATGAACTTTCGTGGAAACACGGCTTTGTCGCCCATCGGGCCGTCATCCGCCAACCCAAAATCAGAAATATTCTGGTTGTGATTCTGCAAACAAATATCAATGAACAGGGTTTGAGGATCCGAAGAAATAAATGAGGCGCAGTCACCGTACCAGGCGCCATCATTGGGGAGAAACGCAAGCCCGTTGGCCGCCCCAAGCACCACCATTAGCCGGACTTTCTGTGTTCCTACCATTGAACACGGAGCCCAACCCGACCTTTCCCAGCAGTCACTGTACCCGGCGCCATCATTCGGTGCATTTTAGAACATTGAAATGTGTCGAATCATTTCTCATCCCTCAAAGCATTTTGTATTTTTGAGGCGGGGGTTAAAATTGGTGGTTTAATAGTGCATCATTAACTTTGGTAAAAATGAGGGCTGTCCACATTTAATGAAACTGAATTGGGGGGTTAATATGGATGTAGAAAGTTGTGGTGGGGTGACATTTCATTTTTTTGAAAATATACTTCTATAGGAGTTACCGAAGTTGGATGAATGGGTAGAAGGGGTGGGCATGGGGTTGATGTTTCCTTGTCATCCCCATTATCCTTCAATTCCAGGGTCTAATAGTTTTCCCCCTCACCAAAATTAACTAATTACTTTTCTACTACTTCTTATATGTTTAATCTATGTTCTAAGTTTCATTTATATGAGTCATTAAGTTTATATTTTATAGGCTTTTCAAGTCTCATATCTGAAATATTTTTGAGTTGAAAGAAGTGTTTTTGAAAGCTTATAATTGTATTTCATCAGCAATTTTTAAGAAATAGTTTTTATTTTCAATTACTTATTATATGTTTAATCCATGTTTTAAGTTTCATTTCAATAGATCTTATGGTTTATATTTTATACGCTTTCAAAGTCACTTACTTGAAACATTTTTGAGTTTCAGAAAGGTGGTTTTGAAACCTTTTAAATTATTAATCAGATGAAAACACCAATGATTCCACATAGCCCAGTCAAAATGGACTGGAATCTTGCTATTGGGTACTTACACTATTTGTATCATACTTACCGTGTAACTGCATTTAATCGTCCAGAGCAAAGATTTGAGGTCGCTGAGCCTGGTGATGTTGTGGCATGAAGTAATGGTCGTGTGCGAGTTGTTTTATTGGAGAAGCGTTACTGTGATTGTGGCAACTTTCAGGCACTGAGATATCCATGTGGCCATGTGATTGCTGCATGTGCTTACATACACGTATCTTGGGAGCCGTTCGTTGATCCGGCTTATCGACTCGAGAGCATCAACTCCTACTACAGTACTCCGTGGATGCCAATCGGGGAATATCAGAATTTTCGGCTGCCTGATGACACACCGACGCTTCTACCGAACAACAATAGACTTCAACCTAAAGGGAGGCCAAAGTCGACTCGTATTCGGAATGAGATGGATTGTCCTAGTGAACATCCAGCTGGACGGCGGTGCAGCATATACCGCCAGGAAGGTCATACGAAGACACGTTGCCCGAGACACATAGGGCAATCATCTAATGGTTAAAATGAATCACGTACTCTATCAGTTACTGTAAAAATTTGTACATGTAATTATTTTAATCATTTCACCATTTTTAATCATATTTGTTGTACTTGTAATAGGGTAATTTTTGGAAAATGTACCACGATTTCACGTGACATTTTTTGTCGAACGATCAACATTACATGAGTAGCTTTAAACAAACAACACCAACTCAAAAAAAGGAATGTACCTGTATAAGAAACCAAAACCATTTGAACTATTAAATGAAAATGTCATCAGTTTTTATAATGAAAGATGAACTTACAGTGACTACAAAACAAAAACGAGGAAACTCTGAACGTCTTCACCCCAACACCCCAACACGGGAGACAACAACTAACCCAATGTGTTTATACTTCTTTAAAAATTATATGATAAATTACATATCATACATGATAAAAGTCATAACTTACATGAAATTAATGTTTTATTGTTTGCACATTCAGATGGAGCAGCCACTTTTATCTTGCCAGGAGACGCACGTGTCGCGCGATGTGTTGGCGCGACGACCTGTTAGACATCTTCATGTTCGTAGAGCGCACCGTTTCCATCATAAGGCACCGCAGGAAGCTATTTGTCCATACCTTAGACGTGCAGGCTTTTATGGAGTCGCTATGTGTGACTTCAAGACCATCGACCATCATTTGATAGCTGCGTTGGTTGAGAGATGGCGGCCAGAGACACACACATTTCATCTCCCAGAGGGGGAGATGACTATTACATTAGAGGATGCCGCCTACATGCTGGGGTTACCTATCCATGGAGATGCAGTTACGGGGTCCAGTACTGACGATTGGGTTGCAGTCATACAGAGGCTGCTAGGCATTGACGTCATCGGCGCACGGGGTGTCCTCCAGGGTTCGCGCCTGCGAATGAGGTGGCTCGATCAGCATTTCGACATCATTCCAGATGATGCAGACGAGGAGACGCTTCTTCAGAACACACGTGCATACATTTTGCATCTGCTCGGAGGCATGTTGTGCGTCGACTAATTCACCGCTTTGGTACACATGATGTACCTCCCATTACTTGAGGATCTGGATCAGACTGCTACATACAGTTGGGGATCCGCTGTATTAGCACATCTGTACAGATCTCTCTGCACCAGTTGTTGGGCCGATTCACATCAGATTGCAGGTTGCATGGTGTTAGTACAGATGTGGGCCTGGGAGCGTTTTCCACGCATCGCTCCTCGAGTTGTCGCACCGCTTGCACCAGAGCTACTTTAGGACTTTCCTCGGGGACGATGGTATGTCTACGTCATTACTTTCGGTTACTTAGTAATTTTGTTATTGTTTTTTATAAACTTACTGTAGGTTACTCTTTTTTCACCAGGTGGAGTCAGTCTCAGAAGTTTGCACATACTCCGAGACATAGTGTGCACAGATTCAGACAGATATTTGATGCTATAGTGCCGGCTGATGTAAGTTAAACATTACTTTTTTATAGGAAAATTTGTTTTGTTATCACTATTTTAAGTTATTTCAATATAATCTCAGTAAAATTATCATGCTACTATATGACTTATTTTTTGAGTTTAAATTTCAGGTTTCATGGACTCCTTATACAGGTTATGTCTACGTATCACTTCCACTATAATGCACATCTTTGGCTGGAGATCGTGCTGCAGTAGTACCACTCACTCACTTCCACATCGTTGAGTGGCACTAGCTAGACCGGGTCATGCGCCAGTTCGGTTTTATATAGCATATCCCCTTGGCACCACGACAGTCTACCGAGTTACATTCGATTGTTCTTATAGGTAGACAGACGACAGACTGGCGGCGACATCATGCATCTTATATCCAGCTTTGGGACAGGCATGACCGATTCAGTATCTTTCCACAGGGATATATCACATCACACTCTCATTTATCTGATCAGGGGGATTATGCACACTGGTATCGACGTCACACCATCATGCACCTTACGAGTCAGAGGATTGGCATTCAGCGATTGGTATGTTTACTAATACTTATTAATTTTGTTTAACTCATTTTTGATATTAATTTGATTGTTATTTCATTTGCAGACAGACGCCATTGGTCAGCTTTCACATTCCACACAGCCTCAGGAGCATGCATATATTCTATGGTAGGTAGTTCATCGGGATGTGGTGGCTCTATTGGATCATCTCTGGTTGATACGTGACAGTTTTTTTGATGAGGAGCCACAGATATATCCTGATCCATATCTTCAGGCAGAAGCACCTGAGGATGACGATGTCCCTGCTATGCCTGCCGAGGAGGATGCACCACCACCGCCGCCGCCAGCTGGACGATAGAGACGAGCACATCCAGAGGGGCAGAGGCGACGACATCGACATCCGAGATCGGCTCCTGCAGATGTCGTCGAACCACAGAGAGACGATCCTGCCCAGCCGACTGATGATTTTGCACAGCAGGGAGACGCTTATATAGCGCATATGGTGTCTCCGAAGACTACTATGGACTTCGATCTGGGTGCAGTCACACAGCTTATGGCGGCCCCCTCTCCTCCCGACGAGACCTTCTTCCGTACCCCATTTCTACCATTTATAGGAGCTTCAGATCCATATGTCACCCCATATGATTTTGGGGCATCCTCACATGATTTTAGTCAGTCCTCTACACACCATCATGGGGAGGCACCAGAAGCACCAGAACAGGAGGAACCTGTAGAGAGGACACTGGAGCGACACGGACGTCGGACGCGGAGAGGACATGACATTCAGACACCGCGTTGTGGTACCGGGGGGCATCGTCGTTGATGTTTTTGGATGTAATGTTGTATATATTAAAAAACTTATTCACTATGATAAGTAATTGTTTTTTAAGTCGAATAATAATAAAATCAAAAATATATTAAATACAAACTTATTTCAATTAACTATTAAATTATAAAGTACAGGTACAATATAAAAAAAATTTATCACAGCGACTTAACCATTAATAATTAATAATTATAGTGAAAAATAATAATTAATAATTATATTACTAACTAATTAATTATTGTATATCAAATAATAATGTTTTATAGACGTTCAAAGTCACATAGTTGAAACATTTTTAAGTTTCAACTAGGTGGTTTTAAAAGCCTATAAAATATTTTCTGTCAACATTTTTTACTTATTTTTTTTATTTTCATCTATTTAGTATATGTTTAATCCATGTTTTAAGTTTCATTCATACTGGTCATATGGATTATGTTTTATAGACGTTCAAAGTCACATAGTTGAAACATTTTTAAGTTTCAACTAGGTGGTTTTGAAAGCCTATAAAATATTTTCTGTCGACATTTTTTACTTATTTTTTTTATTTTCATCTATTTAGTATATGTTTAATCCATGTTTTAAGTTTCATTCATACTGGTCATATGGATTATGTTTTATAGACGTTCAAAGTCACATAGTTGAAACATTTTTAAGTTTCAACTAGGTGGTTTTGAAAGCCTATAAAATATTTTCTGTCGACATTTTTTACTTATTTTTTTTTATTTTCATCTATTTAGTATATTTTTAATCCATTTTTTAAGTTTCATTCATACTGGTCATATGGATTATGTTTTATAGATGTTCAAAGTCACATAGTTGAAACATTTTTATGTTTCAACTAGGTGGTTTTGAAAGCCTATAAAATATTTTCTGTCGACATTTTTTATGTTTTTTCCCATCTATTTATATATTTTTAATCAATGTTTTATGTTTCATTCATATTGGTCATATAGATTATCTTTTATAGCGTTTAAAGTCACATAGTGGAAACATTTTTAAGTTACAACTAGGTTGTTTTGAAATCCTATCAAATATTTTCTAACGACATTTTTTACGTAACTTTTTTATTTTCATATATTTAGTATATTTTTAAAACATGTTTTAAGTTTCATTCATATTGGTCATTTAGATTATATTTTATAGGCTTTCAAAGTCACATACTTGAAACATTTTTAAGTTTCAAGTAGGTGGTATTGAAAGACTATATGTTTAACAATATTTCATTTTTTTTATAAATAATTACTTATAACTACGTAAATATATATATGTACAAATATATATTTATAAATATACAAGTACAACTATAATTACAATATAATTCTAATTATAATTATAAATATAATTCTCCACACACACACATACTTACATATATATATATATATGAATATTAAATATATTTATAAATAAATTTTAAATATATATGTAACAATATTTTCATAATTATATATTTTAAATATATTCATATTCATATAATTATAAATATTTATATATAAAGATTGGTTTATAATTATATAATTACAAATATATTTTTTATTTAAAAAATATATATAAATAGATTTATATATATAAATATTTATTTTTAATTATATATATACGTAATTATATTTATACACACACATATAATTATATATATACATAAATATAATTTCATAATTATATAATTATAAATATAATAATAATTAATTTATCATTTTTAAATACATATTTATAAGATTATTTTTCAAATTTTATTTAATTATTTTGAAATTTTTTATTAAAAAGAGATGAGGTTGAAAAAAAATTAAAACAACAAAAAAGGAAAACAAAACCATAAAAAAGGTGGCAAAGCGCCACTTGAAGTGGCGCTATCCACCCGAATTGTTGAGCACCACTTCAAGTGGCGCTCAACAAACCCATAATCCTAAATATATTAAACCTAGACCCATTTAAAAAAAACACCCTCCCAACCAAATTTTCCCTCCTTGGTTAACGATGTCGGCCGAACCAACAAGAACAAAGAAAGAAGATGTGATGGAGTGGCGAGGTTTGATGGCTTTATATACAGTGAAAAGCTAGACGAAAATGGAGGGGAAGATAATGAGGGCAAATCTTGTTTAATGAATAATGAAAAATCGGGATCCGCTGAAATCTTTAATGATGTTGTATATTAAAAATAAAATTTTAATGTTATAGGTTTTTAATATACTTCCTTCATTATTTTTGCAAATATTCTATGAAGATATCATGTTGCTCTAGTTCTTGAATCACATTGCTTTCTTGTTTAATATATTTCCTTCCTTTTTCTGAAATTTTATATATAGGAAAACATACATTTTATTGTATCTGTTTTTTCTATATAGAATTGTCAAATTATTTCATTTTGTTAAGATTTTCCGTATAAAATTAAATTATGTTATTTATTAAGGATTTAATTATATACATAAAATACTTATATAGATTAAATTTAGGAAAAGAAATATTGCGGGTGCATGGGTTACAGTGGGTGATACAAGAAAAGGTGGGTGCACTAGATGTTTTTTAGGCCAATTGAGAATTTCCATCAAAGAGGAAGAGTGATCACAAAATAATTTTTAAAGAGGGGGTGGATTCAGTAAACAAACAACATTATAATCATGCTTATTTCATCAAGAATGATATTGAAAAATAGGGTCAAAAGATTTTGGAACTGGGTTTCATCATACATAACATTAGCCCATGCTATATTCTAATAATTATAGAAATCAATAAAGATGGTCGCTGGAGAATGATCATGATAGCGACGGCCGTGCCCGTGTGGGAGTTTGCAGCACAGAGTGAGTGCTCATCATTCCTGCCATTGAACACGGAGCCCAACCCGACCTTTCCCAGCAGGATATTGCGGCGGAAGTTCTCGGTGGCAGCAACAAGGGATTTCTAGGAAAGGTCTCTGCGCATTAATTCCTGCACATAAGCAACACTCCATGCCGAACCAAGTTGTTCAGAATGAACCGATGGATTGTTTGAACCTTTTTCTTATACGTAATGCCAAAACCGGAGTGTAAGTAGCTAAGTAATGGTAGTTCTCTATCTGCATCAAGGTCAGACAAAAAATTAGGAAACTGCGTTAATGTAACATGTGACTTGCACTGGTTATGTAAAAGTAATGTGAGAAGTACATTTTCTATATAAAAGTGGATTTAGAAATGAATTACCTACATGAAGGTAATAAGGAAAATGAGTAGTTGCCTGAAGGTACGAGAGGATTTCTTTAACTACGTAAAGGTCATCAATGATTTACAATACCAGTGTAAAGGTAATGAGGGAGTTTGGAAGGCTATGTATAGGTAACATGCATTGAGTCACACCACATAAAGGTGATGAGGAGATGCGTAAGGGTACATTGAGTTTTGAACTACTTACATATATATTTCAATGCACTATGTTAACAAAACAAGGGAAATTATTTATCTGTCTAAACATGAGTTAAGCTGTTATGGTTGTTTGGATTTGAAGGTGATGTCAATCTAGACATTTTCATGTATTTGATCACACACAGTCAACCTGGAGTTATTCATATGGTCCCTCATTGAGTTGTTCATGTGGTCGATCTAGTTTCAAACAAGCAGTCAATCCATTACTATTGAAGATCTTCTAGGAGATAAACGGAGTTATAGATTTTGTATATTCTAATGAAATGAAATTTGACTATGCTAAGTATGATGTTCTCAAATGATAAATAAATATCACAATGCTTATCATGATGCGGCTAGGTTAATGAATAAGGGATGAGGTCACAATCATAAGTATATATATTCATGTTAAATGCATGTGATTATAATGAAAAGAGAAAAATAAATATGTCTCTATGAAATATTGATTTTTCCATTGCTGTTTTGATGACCATTTTGGAAATCTAGTCCACTTGTATGAAACAGTGGGATGACCGACATAATATGTTATCCCATGGTATTACATGAATTCATATAGAGGTGGGGAGATTTTAAATAGATTTATATATATGTGTGAGTTGAGGAGATAATGGAAACACAATAATTCCAATATCTTGTGGGAATAAATTATTGAGTCTTCAGGGCATTAAATAATAGGTTTCAGTGAATAAATATCTGATCTACCTGGAAATTTGATGAATCAAGAAGAAGGAAATCCTACTAATATTTTTTTTAATATTAAATGTAAAATAATGTTCTAGATATATGAGAATAACATTCATGATATTATTGTGAATATATATTTTTGTAGGTATCGAGGAAGATGTTGAGAATATTGTGAACAAACATAAATAGTGTGATAGATTTGTGAGAGCCTGATACATGTATCAAGGGAAGAGAGGGAGTTGAACCCAAGTAATTGAGAAAATTGAGAAGAAATAAATTTCTCCTGACCTGGTTGGATTTTCTGAGACCAACATAACTATTATGAGCACCTATTAGTGATCTTTAAGAATTAGCACATGCCCATGCCTGTTGATCCAATCTTCTAGTGAAGGGAAATCTATTTCATAACTGGCACATAATAATCCATTTTCATAAAAATATCTTTCAATGGCCGGATTAAATTTTAAAAATAAGCTTTTGACTGTGGTGACTAACTAATTGTTTGAGTCTTGTGATTGGGGTGTCTAACAAATCACTAGAGAATTGTGATTGGGTGTCTAAAATATTTATGGTGAATTTTAATTGGGGTTTCTAACTACTTGAATCTAAAAATAATGTAATGGAATACACTTCTATGAAGAACATTGTAAATATCATTTGTTTCAATCTCTTATTATCACTACATACATGTTTAGACTGTGAGATATTATTGAGAGGACTGGTAACATTAACAAGTTCCACATGTTTAATTTAGAAGAAGAATAATTGGAAAAAGTAGACCATTGATTCGCCCCCCTTTAGTGGTCATCCTAACAAGGGTCATATAAAATAACACACAAAAACCAAATATGCTTTACAATTAAATTTTGGAAAAAGAATAATGTTGGTGCATGTGTTACAGTGGGTGATACAAGAAAAGGATTATGGAGTAGATGTTTTTGAGGCACCTTGGGAATTACCATTAATGAGAAAGAATGATCATATAATAATTTTTAAAGAGGGAGTGGATTCAGTCAACAAACAACCTTGTAGACATGGTTCTTTCATGAAGAATGAGATTGAAAAATATGGTCAAAATATTTTGGAATATGGTTTCATCATACATAACATCATCCCATGCAATATTCTAATAATTTTAATAAAGAATAAAGATGGTCGGTGGAGAATGTTTCTGGATTACCAAGAGGTCAACAGTATTGTGGTGATGGAAATGTACCTAATTAAACTAATATAAGAGTTAAATGGTTGAGTTTCATAGTGCCGAATACATCACAAATGTGGGTTTGAAATCTGGTTTCCACCAGGTATGAATGAAGTGGAGGATATTCAGAAGACTATTTAAAACACTTAATGTGAATTTAGAATACCTTTTTATTCCCTTCATATTGATGAATGCACCGATGACTTTCCATGCTACTATGAATGTGGTATTCTGGGATTTTCTAAAGAAGAGTGGTTTGTTGTTCTTAGATGTTATAATGGTGTGTTGTAAGGGATGGAATGAAGACCTAGAGAAGGCACATGAGGTCCTTCAAGTGAAAATAAACAATTTACTATTTGAAAATGAGAATAAGTGTTCTTTCAAAAGTAGGTATGTGTATTATTTTGGACATATAATTTCTATCAACGTGGTTATGATGTGTCCCAAAAAAAGGTTGTAGTTAAATTATGGAATGGGATACGAAATGTGAAGAATGTAAGGGGTTTTTAGGGATAATTGGATACTAAATTTTTTTTATCAATGATTATGGAAATATTTCAAGACCCCTCACGAATGTGTCTAAGAATAAATATGTTAAATAAACACCTAAAACTCATGAATCATCTGATACAATTAAGAAAAAAATGACCACTGCCCAACATTTATGCTTTCTGAAATTTTCCCAGGGATTTTCAGTAATTTTTAATGCCTAGATTTTAGAAGATGGAGATGTGTTAACATAGTAATGGTGTCCTCTTGCCTATTTTAGTATGTAATTATCTGAAACCAACTTGTAAAAATTCATATACGAAAATGAGCTTATGGATTTAGTGCTAGAAATCCATCATTAGAAAAAATATTTTATGGGAAGGTAATTTGATCTATACATAGATAATTGGATCCTTAAGTGAATTTTATTAGTAAAAGAGTAGCTTCAATTGAACATCAGTACTTATAGGATATGTTATTGGAATATGATTTTTTTGTGATTTACAAGCATGTGACATTGAATAGTGTCATAGATTCTCTATGAGGGTGACATGGGGAGGACATTATATGTAGATAGAATCTTTAAGACCTCATTGAGAGGAGGTTGATGGGTTAAAAGAAGAGTTAATTTAGGATGTTAGTTTGAAGGCAAATATAGATATGTTACAGCATGGTTATGCCACAATTTTAGGATATTCATTATTACATAGATTGTTGTTCTATAAGAATCAATATTTCTTTCCAGGAAGACAAAATTAAATTCCAATGATATTTAAATATTATTATTATTCTTAAGCTGTAGGGAAGTAGGGGATATTGAAATCATATAAACACATAGAGGGTGGGGTTGTCTAGAGTATAATTATTTGTTCATTGATTCATACATAACAACAGTTCATCAATTTCCAAATGAAAAAACTGATTCTGGTGATCTTTATCTATCTGCAACATTACCTTCACTCAATTAAATATAGAAAAAATATCCTTAGTATCAATTCAAAAGAATGAAAAATGGTATTTTGGTAAATAGTTGGGTTGATATGGTTTCACCCAATTTATGGGTCACTACTAGTGAAACAATATATAACCTGACATATAAATTATTCATGGAATAAATATATATTCATTTAGATTAAATTCATTAAAAACATCTATATATTATTAGGTAATCCACATGGGATGGAAGATAGAGACAATAAAATGAATAATGGATTGAAAAACAATTAATGTTAAAGGATGTGTGGCATTTTAACATTATATCATGACATGAACATGTGAAAAGAAGCTAAACCAGCCTAGTTTTTTGTAAGTATAAAAGTTGTTGAGGGATTACTTGATGTGGTATTCCTTATGAAACAACCTATAATCCACTAATACAGGTAATTGGTAGGAAATTTTTTTAGAAGTTTCGATAAAAAATAGAAATGGATTAGATGGATTCATGGAGAATATGGTGTAAGGAAAAAATAAAGAACCCATACGTATGACATACTTTAGTCCCCTATGGGCACATGTGAATTGCAATAAATACCCCAGAATATCATTATTTCTAAAGAAACAAAATCATCAGATTATAATACATAAAAGAAGTAAAGTACCAAATAAACTATTTTAAGAATAGTTCATGCTAGACCGTATGGAATTGATGAGATCTTACATATGGAACTTGAAATCTAACTTCTTGTATTGGATCATGTTATAAACATGCATAGAAGGATAAAAAATCAAACACATGAAATGAAATGAAAACAGGAAAGTGAAATAAACATCTTATAATTCTAGGTTCTAATACCAAAACCTGGAAGAATGTCAAATTGTGTACATGATATTTATGTATTCATCCACGTGAGGACATATCATGATGAAAGAAATGAATCTGCACCACTCTCCACCAAATACCTAGACCATGACTGTGATGATGAATACAATCTACTTCTACAGACTATGTGAATCATGGACATGATATCCTTCAGGGTACTCTGATTTTATTTCAAGTGGAAATAAAAAATTACCAATAAATATCCTCTATTGAACCAGTAAAGAAACACAACAAATGATTGAGGGGATCCTAAGGTGAAATCATGAAGGTGAGAGAAATGATTATGAGCTAGGAAGTGAATGCAGGATGTAGTCTATGTGGATGACTGTTATTTAAGAGATGGATTAATGGGATGGCCATGTGGCAGCAGGGGATTCAACATCAAAATGTAACACAGATCAACTTAACATTGATTATTACAAGGTTACCCTTATATGAGTCGGGTTACCCTTAATAAATCCAAACAGTACCCTTAATAGATCTAGGTTACACTTATATGAGACAATGAAGTACCCTTTCACATTCCAAGTTAGCCTTACTCAAGCTAAGGATGTACCGTTACATAAGCTCGAGAGTGCCCATATGCATGATAGAGAGTACCCTTAAGAGAGTCTGGAGTACCCATATGAAAGATAGGGAGTGCCCTTACATTGGCTAGCATTATCCTTATGTATCGATGTCTTACCATTGTGTAATGGGATAGCCAATGGTTTACCCTCATGCAACAGAAAAGTTGACTTTACACAAGTTAACATTATGTGGGAACCAACAATGGGGTAAGGAAAAAGCGTGAAATCAAAATTGAAAAACTAGAGACCTCAAAAAAAATTGTTTCATGGTAAAAAATAATACTAAGAAATGTAAAAAACATTTTCACAAGGGAAAAAATACAAGTAAATTATGAAATCCAAATAATAATTCTGACCAAGAATTTTAAAAATTCTATTTCACAACAAACAAATAAATACATGCACATCAAATTTACAAAACTCCACCTTGGTAATAAGAATAATTTTTAAATATGGTGTTCTCAGCACCTAGGTCTTTGAAATGGGACTACATTCATAATCGCTAAATAATGTATAAATAGTGATAGTTTAATATCTTTCGTCAAATAGTCTATTGGATTCTCCAGTGTTTGTATCTTAGTGAAACATATCATCCTAGTTTCAACAAAATCCCTAACAAAATATAATCTAATGTATATTATCTATTATATTCAATGGAAAACCTGATTTTTAGAAAGATGGAATACGAACAGAATATCTCAAAAGACTTATATATTACCAAAAGATAAAGAAATTCATTAAAAAAGCATTTAAACCAAATTGATTCTTTGATTTCTAGAGTTAATACTATCTATATGACCTTGGTTTTGGTAAGGGAAAAATGGAATTAATGTTATATTTCCATTAATTAGGACATTCAAAGGGGGGATAATACATAAACAATAATATATTTATTAGTATCAACATTTTTAGCATAACCTGAATATATAAATCTAATGATATATTGACTATAAGAACCATTTTTACCAAAACAAATGAAAAAATTACAATACATGGACACATAAATGAGTATAAATTTTAATTCATACTAAGGATTATTTAAAGGGCTTCCCATAAACATTCTTAAAGTACGATCAGCAAATGATATTTCCAAATAATGGAATATCATGGAATACATAAGGCCGCCCACTGTGTTTTCAAAAAATATTTTACTCATAATTATCAGAATATTTGTTAGGGGATTGGGACAAGGTAAACATGAAGTGACGACCTAATGTCACACTAAATAGTTTCAAATTTTATATAAAATACCTTTTTATTAACTTTTAAATATAATAATATTGGTACATGTACAATACCCTAACATTTATATCCATAGTGATTTTCATACCAAGGATTTTATTTGATTCCTCTAAATATTTCATTCCAAAATAATTATGTAATTTTTTTCATATGATTTTTTAAGCCAATGTATTTGAAAATTATAATCATGACATTAACATATATGATTTAATATAAATAAATAATATTTAATGATTTAAAATAAACTTTGGTATAATATGTACTTCTTACAAAGTCATTTTTAAGTAGAAAAGCATTAAATTATTTATACCACTGTCTAGATTATTTCTTAAGGAAATACCTGGATTTCCCTAAAATTTATACTTGATGAATTGAAAATATTTTTAAAAACCATCGGGCGGTCTCATATAAATATGTTCTTCTTAAATTCCATGTAAGAAGGTAGTTTTAACATCCCAATTATTCAACAAGAAAATAATTTTGGTCAGAAAAGGATAACAACAATCTAATGGAACAAGTCTTAACAACATGTGAAAAAATATCATTACAATAAATTCCTTTGTATTATAGGAATCCATATGCTAAAAGTATATATTTATACTTAATTTTATTTTCACCATAATTTTATTTTTTCTTCTTAAAAATTGATTTAAAATCTATAATTTTCTTCTTTTTTGGTTTGTTAACAATTATCCAAGTTTCACTTGTAAGAAAATAATACATTTCATCTCTCATGACAGAAATATTATACCTAGATTCATCAAACTTAATATCTTGTTTGAAACTTTATGGTTCATCAATACCTAGTAAAAACCTATATTAATGCCAATGGAAACCACATCAGCCTTGGTAGACCAGGTTAGAGGCCTAATGATTCTTCAAGTCCTATTACGAGTCAACTGGTAGTCTCTAATGTCACCATGTCTCTGAACCTCAAACTTATGTTCAAATTCACTAACATGTTATTCTTTATTGTGAACTATTTGGGGTGGTTTAGTGGAGACAAAATCAATTTCAAGTCACATTTAAGGTTCTAATCTAACCTCAACACCTATAGTTTTAGATGGATTAGGCTAGGCAAGATCAGAATCCATATATATAGAAGAAAAATCCTCATGGAAAACATCATCATGAGGGATTATAAATTTCTGAAATCCATGATTATCTTCCCAAATCCTTTACCACATAACACAATGTGGGTATCCCATAATGTCAAAATTCATATTCCTAGTTTCTAGTTTATCAGTCCAACTATGAGAATAGGTAGAACAAATAAAAAATCTATGATATACTAAACTTGGGGAGAACCAATCCACATAACATTAGAGGTTTTGAAACTAATGGAAATAGAGGAGAATATATTTATCATATAGACAACTATAGTGGAGACTTCTTCACAGGACTAAAAAAGACTAGAATATAATAGCATGCTTCTAAAACATTATAAATAGTAGTATTCATCCCCTCTTTTGGACATTATATTATAGGGTATCCATAATAGTTTTATTTAAAAGAATACCTTCAAAACTAAAATAGTATATGAAGGAATTATATAAATATTCCAGACCATTATCAGTTTTAATGATTTCATGTTTGTTTCCAGTTTCACAGTCAACAATAAACATCCACATTTTTAAATTTTCAAAGGTTTCGTATTTTTTCTAGTGCATATAAATCCACACTTTATGAGATTACTCATCTTTAAAGGGAATACAGTATTGGTCCCAACTATGGGAAGTTGTTCTAGAGGGAAACCAAAAATTAAAATGTGCATATTCTAAAGGGGAATTATCTTTTAATGTTGAATTCTAAAAACTAACATGTTTAGACCTACCAAGTTCACGGTATTCAAAAAAGGGAAAATTTTCTATGGTTACATCATTTAAAATTCATTTCTTTCTTAGCTCATTCATCGATTTAGAACTAATATGTACTAATAACCTATGACATAACTTTTTGTTATCTATCATGGGGGAAAGAGTTGTATATATTTGTTTTATTTTATTCCTACCATTGAAGACATATAGAAAATTGGTGAGGGTTCCTATCATAACAGTGAGTGACCCCTTAGAGATATTACGAATCCCTGAATCAGACCTAAAAGAATACCAATTTTGTTCCTAAACACCTAGGGAAATAAGATTAAAATTACAATCAGGATCCCACCTTACACTTCTATGAATTTGACTGACCATTCATGGAATTATAGAGGGATTATTTTTGTACCCATGATTCGACAACTCTTGTTATTTCCTAGGTAAACATTTCCACTCTCATTCTCTATTAGATCAGTGATATATTCTTGTTTGTGACATATATGAAAATAAAATCCTAAATATGTGACACATTTTGCAGTCATATCATAGGGATTGAAATTTAAAACATCAACAGTCTGAAAATATTTCTCAACTAACAACCAATGGTCATTGTTATTTGTTTTTTTCTTAGAATTTTTTCTTTGAGGATAATTCATTCAAATTTGACTAGGTTTTTTACAGTGGAATAATTTTATTTGTTTACTACTTGACCCTGATTAGCCCCTAAATTATGTCTTACCTCTCTTGTTCCCTCTATACTCAAGCTTACTATAGACATTAATCCCCTCAGAATCCTTATTAATAGAATTATGTTTCTTATTTTGAGTCTCTTTAGAATACAAGGTAGATTTAACATCTTATAGGTTTATGGAACCATGACCATACATCATATAATATTTAAATTAATTATTTTAATCATCTTATTAGGTCATTAGATTGATATTCAACTCCAATTTATCTAATATAACGTCTATATTTAATAAATCTAGAATGATTTTTTTAAAATCATTGATATAATTCCTGGATGCATTTCAAGGATTCATATGAAATATATACAGTTGAATCTTCTTTTGTATCTGGAAAAATTGGGTTTTTATATATATTGAGTTTCATGTTTATTAAAATTTTAGGCTGCAGTGGATTTATAATCTACCTCATGAAGTACCAAATAACATAAAGGGAATATAATTAATGTATAGGCATTCCTAATCACATCAATAGGAACATAAACAATATAAGGAATCCAAAAAACTATTTATATTTGATCAATGTGTGCTTACCTGGCCACCATGACACCCAATCATGACTAATTTAGTTCTATACTAGAACCCACCAAAGCACGTCAACTCAGACCATTGTTTCGATACCCAAGCCATAAATGAAGACTTAAAGTTTTGTGGCATCCAATCCTCTAGCCCATACCCATAAGAACTGGGTGCATTCATACATCCACATCGAGACCCAATGTTTTATCACTCAAGGGAGGGTCCATTTTTTTAATCTCACATCATCCCATGACCTATTCCCCCATGGTTGGTCACATTCATTACACAAGATTCTTATAGAGGGAAAATCATCCACACTGACCAATCCCTACATGCTCACGGGAGTTTATAACCATAACAACCCATCCCCATAGACTCTAGGGAGGTTAAAAGAATACCAACCCATTCATGAAGACTCTAGGGAGGTTACAATCATACCAACCCATCCCCACTGACTCCAATGTGGTAATAAGAACATTTAACCATCCCCACATTCTCTATGGAGGTCACGTCGAGTACACTGGGCCTCTACTTATCACACAACACTTCATTTTATCCAAGGAAACTAGTATATAAATATATATTATAAGTCTCTGAACTTAAACATTACCAAATTTTGATTTAAGTCAACAATTACCGTTAATTCACTTAGAGGATATTTTTAGGTTTAGTGATTTTGATAATTACGCCACAACTCATATATAGAAACTTAAATATTATAAGTAGACAAATCTACTCACAATCTATTTTTTCCTAAAACAAAAACTCCTTAAAAAGAAACATCATATTTTTTCCTCTCTAAACATAATGGCTTTTACTTGATCCCATCCTTGACTATATTTTTATTTATGTCATGTGAAAAACATTTCAAAACATGGGATGATCATAAAAAGCTCAGTAAGGGATATAAAATAAGGATAGAAAACATTAGTTGATGAATACATAAATATCAATGAAATCATGATTTTTACTCATAAAACAAAAGCTCTCTAACTTACCTCATGAAATCATAAGATTTATGAATAATTTATAGAAATAATAAATCATAAAGGTAATTTGTGGCATTCATAACATACTTACATTGTAGATTTCACAGCTACATATGGAGTAACCTTCATGGTTATGTTTGGAATACCGATCAAAGTATATTATCTAAATATCATAGGTTAAACCATAATTTTTACCTCTAATATGTTACCCAATGCATTGGAGGAATATTATGTGCTCACTTGCCCTTGGTTTATCCTGGAACCACCCGTATACAGAAAAAATGTCCAAGAACCATAATATAATCATAACAATTGAGCAAGCATAAAGGAAAAATAACATTTCTAAATTGCAGTCATAATAATCAACCACACCTAAATCCTATGCACGGTAAGACTGGTATGGTTAGAAGTGTCTAATATCAGTTTAAAATTGAGATTAACTTTAGAAAACATCACTAGTGATATACGGAAGACAAATCAAATGTGTTCAGATTGTTTTGATACATTATGAAAATTATCCATGAGTCATCTGTGATGTGTATGAATCAACCTCACCTCAATCTGTCACCCGGTGTGACCGGTATGGCTGAAAATATCTAATATTAGTTCAAATTGACATTATCATTATAAAACAACACAAGTGACATACTGAAAACCAAGAAAACGTGTTCAGATTTTTTTTGAAACTTTAGGAAAACGATCCACGAGTCATTTTGGACATGTACGAATCAACCGCACCTTAATCTGACGCACAGTGTGACCAGTATGGCTAAAAGTGTTTGATACCAGTTTGAAATTGACATTAACATTTGAAAACAACACAAGTGACAAATGGAAAACCGAGCAAATGCGTTCGGATTGTTTTGATACTTTAGTAAAATGATCCATGAGTCATTTTTGATTCTCACTAATCAACCACACCTCAATCCGATGCATGGTAATAACGGTATGGATAAAAGTGTCTGATATCAGTTTGAAATTGACATTAAATTTAGAAAACAACACATGTGACATACGAAAAACTGAGAAAACGCGTTCGGATTGTTTTGATACTTTAGGAAAATGATCCATGTGTAATTTATAACGTGTACGAATCAAACACACCTTAATCCGATGCATGGTGTGACTGGCATGGATAAAAGTGTCTGATATCAGTTTAAAATTGACATTAACCTTAGAAAAAACACAAGTGACATACGGAAAACCGAGCAAGCACGTTTGGATTGTTTTGATACATTAGGAAAACGTTCCATGAGTCATTTCTGACGTGCAAAAATCAACCGCACCTCAATCCAATGCACGGTGTGACTGGTATGGCTAAAAGTATCCGATATCAGTTGGAAATTGACATTAACTTTAGAAAACAACAAAAGTGACATATGGAAAACCGATAAAATGCATTAGGATTGTTTTGATACATTAGGACAACGATCCATGAGTCATTTATGACGTGTAAGAATCAACCACACCTCAATCCGATGCATGGTGTGACCAGTATGGATAAAAGTGTATGATATCAGTTTAAAATGTACATTAACTTTAGAAAACAACACTTGTGACATACGAAAAACTGTGCAAAAGCGTTCGGAATGTTTTGACACTTTTAGACAATGATCCATGAGTCATTTCTTAACGTGTACGAATCAACCGCACATCAATCCGACACATGGTGTGACCAGTATGGATAAAAGTGTATGATATCAGTTTACAATTGACATTAACTTTAGAAAAAACACAAGTGACATAAGACAAACCAAGAAAAAGTGTTCGGATTGTTTTGATACATTAATACAATGATACATGAGTTATTCAATTTAATTGTTATCAGAATGAAAAAATTTGAGTTTATCATTTCCATATTTTAGTTTCACATTTCCATATTAATTTATTCTTTCATATTAATTTTTTTAATTAATTTCATTATTGTATTACTAAAATAATATTTGTTTTCTTATATAGGTGATTTTTCTTCCTTGAGTTCGGATGCTTTTTCGGCAACTAATACCATGGACAACAATTTTTGAGAGGGGATCACCAATATCAAAGAATGAAACATTAATCTTTATAACTGTTGTTGGATAATTATAATTGTAACCAAATAAAACATTGTTTGAAATGTATATAGCAGTCTGTTTTTCTGTATTCATGATGTTATGAAAATGTATATAGCATTGTTTGTCAAAATATTGTGTGTGTTGTGTCGTCTTTTGGTTCTTGGTTCGTGTGATGGTGCTATTTTATGCAGGTGTGCAGATGTGCAGGTGCTGCAATTTTGTGCAGGTGTGCAGATGTGTAGGTGCTAGTTGTGTAGGTGCAAGGGCAGGTGCCTTTATCAGTGCTTTTTTGAGCACTAATAAAGGATTCCTTTAAGAGCGCTAAAACAACACCGATATAGGGTCCCATTATCAGTGCTCAAGATAGTGATGATAATGTCCCCTTTATCAGCACTTTTCAGAGCACTGATAAAGTGGGCCCCCCCTCTATCTATGCCGGCATTGACAACACTTTTCTAGCACTGTTAATTTACTTTTTTAGCGCTTATAAAAGGCCAAGTTGTAGTAGTGCTTGTTATTTCCAAGGTAAACCTTTTCACTCTCAATCTCTCTTAGATCAGTGAAGTAATCACATTTGTGACATATATGGAAAAAAAAATCCCAAATCTAGGACCCATTCAGAACTCATAACATTGGAAAAGACATTTTGAACATCAAAATTATCAAAATATTAATCAAATAACAACCAATGGTCACAGATATTGGTTTAGATCTTAAAATTGTTCCTTTGGGGATAATTACATCTAATTTGACCAGGTTGTTTGTAATGGAATAATTATATTTGTTTACCCATAGACCCTTATCATCTCTAAGGATATCTCTTACATATCTTCTTCCCTATTTGATCCAGCTTCCTATAGATATTAATCCCTTAAGATTCCATCTTAATAGAATTATGATTCTTTTTTTGAATCTCTTTAGAGAACCTGGTAGATTTAACATCTTATAGGTTTAATGAACCCAAACCATATATCATTGAATATTAAAATTAATTATATGAATCATATAAATTGGTCAGAAGTATGATATTAAATTCACCTTCATCCAACATAAATTATATATTAGATAAATAATTATTGATTTTATTAAAATCATCGATATGAGTTTGAACTGTTGTTCAAGGAGGCATACAAATGTTATACAATTTAATATTCATATGTAACAATCCTAGTATGTTTTTTTCATATATAGAGCTTCATGTTTAGACTAGATTTGGGTAGTAGTGGATTCCTAAGCTACCACATGATGTACATTATCATCTAATGACAAGAGAACAAAACTAGAGGCATTCCTAAGCACATTGATAGGGACATCAACATTTTTCTGCAACCATGACTCCATATGAATCTAGTCAATGTGGTCTAAACAAGCCACAATGACACCAAACCATACCTACATTAATGCTATAATTTAATCCACCATGTTAGTTTGAATACAGTTATAGATACGTTACAACATGGTTATTCCACACAGTCCGGATATTATTTCAAAAATTAATTATTGATCTATAAAACCAGATTTTATTTTCAAAAGGATCAAATTTAAATACAATGTTAATGTAATATTAGCATTATTATTTAGAATGATGGAACTTTGGAAACTTGAAAACATATAAAAACCTAGCCGGTCGGGTTTACTAGATTAGAATTATTTATTCATTGGTTCATACATAACACAAGTTCAAAAATTTTCAAATGGAAAATCATATTTTTGTGATATTTATACATCTTCAAAATTAATATCACTTCATTAATTCTAGACACCATGTCCTTGGTATCATTTCACATGAATGAAAAATTTTGGTGTGGTAAATAGTTGTGTTTATATGGTTTCACCAAAGTAGTGTCTCACAATTATATAAACAATATATAAGCTAACATATAAATGAATCATGGGATAAATATATGTTTATTTCGATTTAATCTATTAAAAAACCTTTATATATTATTAGTTGATTCATGTAGGATTTAAGATATGGAAAAAAATGAAAAATGGATCGAAAACCTATGAAAGTGAATGGATGAGATCCATTTGCACATTCTATCAGGACATGAACATGTGAAAAGTTGATCCATCGGCCCATTTGTTTGTAATTAGAATTTATGTAAAGAGATTAATTGATGTGGAATTCCTTATGAAACCACAATAATCCTCTAATATAGGTAATTGGTTCACAAAATGTTTATGAATTTTGATAAAAAAAATATAAATGGATAAGTTGGATTAAAGAAGAATATAGTGCTAGAAAAAAAAATAAAGAACACATATATATAATTTACTTTAGTCTTATATGGACCTATTTGCAGTGCAAGAATGCCCCCATAATATCATTACTACTAAAGAAATAAAATCACCAGATTATAAGACATGCAAGAAGTAATATACCAAAGAAACAATTTTAGGATTAAGTCTTCCTAGACCATATAGAATTGATGAAATCTAACATATGGACCGTGAAATTTAACTTAATGTATGGACTCAAACTATGAACATGCATAGAAGGATATGACATCAAACACTTGAAAAGAAATGAAAATTGGAAAGTGGAATAAACTTCTTATAATTCTATGTTATAATACCAATACCTGGAAAAAGGTAAAATGATGTTCATGATATATATATTCCTTCACACGAGGACATCTCATGATGAAGGTAAAGAATATTCACCACTCTCCACTAAATCCCTAGACCATTTTGGTGATAATAAAGACCATCTGCATTAGTTAACTATGTGAATCATGGACATGATATTCTTCAGACTACTATTATTCTATTTTATTTTAAAATAAAAAATTACCTTGAACTATACTCTCTTGAACTAGTGAAGAAACAAACAAAATTATCGAGGATGATCTTGATGTGAAATCATGATGTTGGGATAAATTATTTCAAGCTTGACATTGAACACAGGATGCTGGTCATATGGATGACTGATATGCAAGAGACAGTTTGACTAGATGTCCATGTGGTGGTAGGTGATTCACTACCAAAACATAACACAGTTCAACTTATCATTGTGTGTTCCAAGGTTACCCTTATATGAGCCTGGGTATGCTTAATCAATCAATACAGTACCCTTACACAATCTAGGGTTACCTTATGTTAGCTAAGGAAGTACCCTTTCAAATTACAGTTTAGCCTTGCATGAGCCAATGTACAACCCTTACGAAAGCTAGGAAGCTACCATATGCAGGCCAAGGAGTACCCTTAAGAGTGTCATGATTACCCTTACACATGCCAAGGAGTACCCATACATGAGTAGGAATTACCCTTATTCATTAATGAATTAAAATTTTACAATATGAGAGCCAATAGTTTACCCACATGCAACGAGAAAGTAGACTTTACAATATTTTCCATTATGTGGGATCCAACTATGGGGTAAGGGAAACTTGTGAAAACAGAATTGAAAATTAATTGATGTTAAAAAAATCATGGGAAAAAATGCAACTATGAAATTTAACCAACATTTTCACAAGGGAAAAAATTAAATTAAATTACTAAATCCAAAAAATAATTAAGACCAAGAATTTTTAAACTTCTATTTGATAATAAAGAAATCAATACATGCATGTAAAATTTAAAAAAACCTAAATCATTTTAATAAATATAATATAAAAATATGGTGTTCTCAGCACCAAGGTCTTTGAAATGGTACAAAATTCATCACCAATAAATAATTTATAAACATTGAAAATTGAATAGATTTAGTCAAATAGTCAACTGGATTATATGAAGTATGTATCTTAGTGAAACATATCGTACAAGTTTCAATGAAAACCCTAAAAAAATGAAATCTAATGTATATGTGCTATGATCTTCCATGGAAAACATGATTTTTAGAAATATGGAATAAAATATAACTATCAAGAAAACATCTATATTACCAAAAGATAAAGATAGTTCATTAACAAATCCTTTCATCCAAATTGATTCTTGAATTGTTATAGTTAATACTATGTATTTTACCTTGGTTTTGGAATGTGAAAAAATGTATTTTAAATTAAATTTTCATGAATCAGGACCTACAATGGAAAATAATACATAACCCGTGATATATTTATTAGTATCTATATTTTTCGCAAACCCAAAATCAATAAAGATGATGATATCTTGAATATAAGAATCCTTTTTACCAAAACAAATGCACAAATTAGAAGTGATGGACACATAAATGAGTATCTATTTTAATTCATGCCAAGGATTCATTATAGGACTTCCCATAAAAATTATTAAGGTAATAACACTAAAGGATATATCCAGATAAGGGAATATCATGGAATACATAAAGCCACCCACTATGTTTACAAAAATAATTTAAATCATAAAATAATTATAAGAATAACTGTTAGGGGATTGGGACAAGGTTAGAATGTACTGACGGCCTAAAGTCACACTAACAAGTTTCAAATTTTCTAGAAAATAAGTTTTTAACACCTTATGATCATAAGAATATTGGGACATGTAGAATACCCGAACATTTATATAAATATTGATTTTCATAATTAGGATTTTATTTGTTTCCTCTAAATATTTCATATCAAAATCATTATGTAAATTTTTTTTCATATGATTTATTAACCAAGTGTCTTTGAAAATAATATGCATGTCATCAACATATAGGATTAAATAAACATAAAAAATATTGAAATATTTTAAATAAATAATGGAATCATATGTACTTCTAGGAAAGTAGTTTTTACGTTTAAAAAAATTAAATTCTTTATACCATTATCTATATGATTTCTAAAGGACATACAATGATTTTCCTAAAATTTATACTTGATTTATTTTAAAATATTTTTTAAACCCATTATGTGGTCTCATATAAATATGTTCATCTTAAATACCATGAAATAAGGAAGTTTATCATCCAATTATTCATATTGAACAAAATTTTGGATATAAAATTCTAACAATAATCTAATGGTAGTGGTCTTAACAAAAGGTTAAAAAAGATCATTGTAATCAATTCCTTCGTATTATAGGAATCCATGTTCCATAATTAATGATTTATACTTAATTTTCCTTTTAATGGACTTTTCTTATTTCTTCTTAAAAATGAATTAAAATATATAATTTTCTCTTATTTAGGTTTGTTAACCATTATCCAAATTTCATTGGAAAGAAGATAATCCATTTCATCTCTCATGACAAAAAGACACTGCCAAAATTAATCAATCTTAAGATCATTTTTGAAATGTTATGGTTCATAATTACCTTGTAAAAAAATAAATTAAAGTGAAATGTAAAAACATCATCCTTGATAGACTTGGTTGGAGGCCTAATTATTATTTTAGTCCTATTATGAGTCAACTGTTAGTCTCTCATGTTAGTATTTCTCTTAACCTCAAACTTATGTTAAAATTCACTAACAGGTTATTCATTATTCTGAGATAGTTTGGGTGGTTTAGTAGAGATAACCTCAAGTTCAAGTTACATTATAGGATCTAATCTAACCTCAACACCTACACGTTTAAATGGATGATACATGGAAAGATCAGAAGCATGATATTTAGAATTAGAAGCCTCCTAGAAAACAAAATCATAGTGGATTATAAATTTTTGATAACCATGACTATCTTCGCAAAGATTTTACCCATTGACACAGAGTGGGTATCCCATGAAGCCACACTACATACTCCTGGGATCAAGTTTATTATTTTATCTATTAGAATAGGTAGTACAAAAAAACTAAGATGTATGAAACTTGGGGTGAAACAATCCATATAACATCAGAGGGTTTAAAACTAATGGAACTAGAGGGGAATCTATTGATCAGATAGATAGATGTAGTGGAAACTTCTTCCCATGACTTAAAAATACTAGAATATAAGGTCATGCTTCTCACACTTTATAAATGTTCTTATTCATGCTCTCTTATAGGAAATTCTATTAATGGGTTCCCATAATAGTTTTGTGTTTAATAATACCTTCTAAACTAAAATAGTCTATGTAGGCATTAAATAAAAATTCTTGACCATTATTAGTTCTAATGATTTTATGTTAGATTTCATTTTCACTTTCGACACTAAACATCCAAATTTTGAATGTTTTAAAGGTTTAATAATTTTTAATGATTATATAAATCCACACTTTACCAGATTACTCATCATTAAAGTGAACATAGTAGTGGCCCCCACTATGGGAAGCAGTTCTATAAGAATACAAAAAATTAAAATGTGCATATTCTAAAGGGGCTTTAGTTTTATATATAGACCTCCTAAAACTAAAATTTTTAGACTTAGCAAGATCATATTATTCACAAAAGGTAATATTTTCTGAGGATACATCATTTAAAAATTTTTATTTCTTAGTTCATTCATCCCTTTTTAACTAATATGTCATAATCACCTATGTCATAATATTTTGTTATCTTTCATGGGGGAAATAGTTGTATTTTATTGTTTCATTTGATTCCTACCATTTAAAACTTATAGACCATTGGTTAGGTTTCCTCTCATAATAGTTAGTGACCCTTTAAATATATTATGACTCCCTGAATCATACCTATTTGAAAACCCATTTCATTCTAAGACACCTAAGGAAGTAAGATTCATCTTTAAATCAGGATCCCACATAATCTCCTATAAGGATTTGACTAACATTTTATGATATTATAGATGGATTATTTTTATACACATGATTTGATATATCTTGTTATTTCATAGGTAAACCCTTAAACTCTCATTCTCTCTCAGATAAGATAATTAATGATGTATATGACATATATGAAAATAACATTCGAAATCCATGAATCATTCAGCACTTATAACATCAGGCCAGAAATTTAAAACATCAATAGTCTTAAAATATTTCTCAACTAACAACCAATAGTCATTATTATTGGTTTTTTTCTTAGAATTGCTCCTTTTGGATAATTCCTTAAAATTTGACCATGTTTTTTATAATGGAATTATTTGATTTATTTACCCCTAGACCCTGATTAGCTCTTAAACTTTCTGTAACCCCACTCATTCCCTATCTGCTTAAAATTACTCTTAACATTAGGCCCCTAAAATTCCTTATCAACATAAGTAGGTTTATTATTTTTAATATCTTTAGAAAACAAGGTAGATTTAACTTCTTACAGGTTTAAGGGACCCTTACCATACATCAATGAATAATTAAATGAATTAATTTAATCATCTAATTGGGTATCTAGTATGATAGAAAAATCCCCTTTATCCAACATAACATCTATATTAGATAAATCTAGAATGATTTTATTGAAATATTCGAATGAGTCCTAGGTTCGTTTCATGGATTCATATGAATGTTATAAAATTGAATCTTATTTTGTATCTGAATAAATAAGGTTTTTTTTTCATATATAGAGTTTCATTTTTAGACCAAATTTAGGAAGTAGTGGATTCATTAGCTACCTGATGAAGTACATTATCTCCTAAATACTAGATAATTAAACTAAAGGCACTCGTAATCACAACAATCGGGACATGAACTTTATAAGGCCACCACAACTCCATGCATGTCTTGTCAATGTGTGCATACCAGACCACCATGACACCTGATCATACATACATTAGTTCTATATTAGATTCCACCACAACACATCATCTCAGTCCATAATAATTAAACCCAATCCATAAAAAAAGAGTTAAGGTTTTCTGGCATCCAAAACACAACCTATTTCCCAAAAGAACTGGGTGTATTCATAGATCCACATCATGAACTAATTCTTGATCACACAAGGTAGGGTCCATTGGACTCATCTGACACCATCCCATGACATAGCCCATCATGGGCGGTCACTTTCAATACTCAAGAATCATAGGTAGGGTACATCATCCACATTGTCCAATCCCAACATTCCCAAGGGAGTTCACAAGCATACCGACATATACCCCACATACACTAGGGTGGTTACAAGAATATCAATCCATCCTTGCAAACTCTAGAGAGGTTACAAGCAAACTAACCCATCCCCACAGACTATAATGAGTAAATAATCAGATCAAACCATTCCTAAAGTATCTTGGGAGGTCACATCAAGTACACTAGGTGTTATCTTGTAACAAAACTATTTATTTGATCCCAGGACACTAGTATAAAAAATATATCCCCTTTTTGAACACATCCCACCTCACTTGTTAAGGAATCCATTGGGTTCTCTAGACCCAATACCATCTCTTCTCATTAATACCAACCCATTCCCCTTACCCCTTAGTGAAACCATAACCCATATTCTCATCTCAACCTATTCCTTAAGGTATAGTCATCCCCATCATGCTCTCACATCACTCTTAGTCTTTCAATCCCATGATTATCCCATGTCGTAGACTTTAAGATGCCTGGAATCCTAAAGCGAAGCCACGAACAAGCCCACACCCAACACATGGGTATCACCTCACATATTCTAAGGCAGATCTCTCTATCCATCACTTAGCAGAATCCACTCTCTATCACAACATGTCTAGTCCCAAACAACCATCACCATTAATAATACTAATCAAGATGCAGACCACCCTTAAAAGGGTATCACTCACTCATCACTAGGTTAAGTCCTCTCTCATACTTCTAGTTTTCCCTAAAAACCCAATCCAAGGACAATTGCATCTCATATAATACCCCAACCCCTACATATGTCCTTGTGAGAGATTAAAAAATTTCCCCATCCCTTAGTGACTCAATAACCGACCGATTGTAACTCAATTAAGTGCTAAAGAGTACTTATCTATATAATTGGAGGCCAAAACTCATCTTATCTCTTCTTCCCAAGGTATCCCTAGTCCCTAGCCATCTACCAATTCCCATGAAAAATTCATGAAGGTGTATAGTATTGCATAAACACATATATGGATTTTTATTAAAGGGACTTCCTTAGCCACATTTCGTTATTTTTTAATATATTTCCTTCATTTATTTTTTTAAATTTATTATATATAAAAAATAGATTTTATTGTATATGTTTTTTGCAAATTTTATTTTAAAATTATTTCACATTGTTAACATTCCTTGTATTAAATTAAATTAATCTTTTTATTCATAATTGATTAAAATACCTAAAATATATATACACAATAAATAAAAAAGATTTTATCTCTCGTCATTGGGAAGTATGTTGTCAAATAATTTCACAATTACTAAATAGTCATTTCATTTAATAATTTTTTTCATTAATAATCTATTCTAACTTAAAATTAAAAAATAATTTTCTACAATTTAACAAATTTATTTAATATTTTTTAAAAATATAAACTTTTCGAAATACTTTTTTTTTCATTTTTGTACACCTTTTATTAACTCAATATTATTAAAGATTGAAATACATATCTAATTTTAATAAAGAATTTAAAAATTTAAAAATTTTAAATTAATTAGTATATTTAAAATGAATAATTTTTTCTATTAATAATGGATTATTAATAATTATTTTTATTAGAAATTAATTTACAATTCATAAACATAATACGTAATTAACACATAATAAAAGAAAAAATATCTATGAATGGATTAGAAAAATATTGTTAAATAATTGTATGTTTGTGTACAAAATTTTATAAAATCATGAACATTAATTATATATATAATATTTATTTAAATAGATATATTATGTTAATAGTTAAATTAATTTTATACAATTACGAATATTATGTGATCTAAATAATGTAATTATATTTTTAACATTATTATGAACTCAATTAAATGATTGAAATAATATAATTACCATTGTCAAAAATCATAATGAATGATTAAATTTTTTTAATCATATCAGAATTAGTGTTATGAAATAATTACCATAACAATGGTTGTAAAAAAATTTATTTGTATTTTTTATAAAAACAACATTTAGGAATAGTTTATTTTTAAACTATTTAATTCAATATATATAATGTTATAAATGATTCTAGAGAGACTTTAAATAATATTTCAATGTGTTTTCATGGAAATCGTTGATTGAAGTTAGTGCTACAGAGGATAGAGAGATTTGTAAATTTCTCTCCCTCCTCTTGGTGGATAGATTTACATCTTGTAGACCCTATAACATGAACACCTTGAAGAATATGTTGCAATCGATCCATAGGTTTTTAATTTGGAAATTATATCAATGAAATAAAACCTAGGATGATTGTTTCTGATTTTTTTTGGGAATATATTAAGATACACATTTTTAACGGACGTCCCTTGAATTTTGATAATCATATTATTGTGATCGAGTACATGGCTAACAGGTTTAACATGATGAGATGGAATTCCCTCATTCAACTTTCTAGATCCAGGTGAAATGTATCCCATTTAGGGGTAGGAGTGATCAAGTTATGATGGAATTGTAATACCATTCATGATTTAATATTATGGGATGTTTTATATCTAATTTAGTTGGGTCATATGGTTAAAATAAAGGCTATGGTGGACATCACAGAACCCATTATATGGGGTTCATTATTAAAACATCGAGGTCTAAGATATTTGTGTCTTTTGAATTTGAAAAATCCCCTCCTTCAGTTTCTTTTACAACCTCATTAGACATGTGATAAAGGATTTTGGAACAAAAAATATTGATCTGGAGCGGTGGATTACACAAAAATATAGATCATGGAATTAGTAAAACTCATTGGGTGGTCCACCAAGTTCAAAGGATACAAAATATAGATAGTGAAAAGCACACCAAATGTAAAGATGAAATATTAATAGTATCAAATGAACCTGGGAGTTTGAATTACCCTTTTCAAATGAACATGTGACTTTAAGTCACCTTGGTTTATGGGTATTTTCTCCCAAGGATGGTGGATAGAGGATCACCGGATGAGGATACACATGATGTCAGAGCTAGGAAGAATTTTTGGCTGACTATTTATCACCCATAAAAAATTTTCATAATGATTTTCTACACAAGAAAATAGGACCTATGCTAAACCAACAACAATTTTACCATGTCCCAGAAACACTAGAGGCAATGAAGTTTTCCCTATCATAGGGTATGATTCCACCTAATTTAAGAGGTCTGTATTCCAATTTTCATAGTGAGGAGGAACTTCTAGGATTTCTTACCTCAAGGATGGTTATTCTAGTACTATATGAATCTCCTCTACCAGTGATATTTTTTGAACATAGATGTCTAGAAAAATTGGAAGTGATGTAATAGGAAATGAAATGATATTGTGAAAATAAAATTTAAAAATTGATTAAATAATTTTTTTGGAGGTTTTAAGGATGAGGATCCACCTTGTTCCTATAAACACTCAAAACTATTAGAGGGTGATGTGTGGAACTACATGATTGAGGAAAAGGACAGTTCCAAATAGTCCCACCTAGAACCATGAAACTCTTCATATGGAATAGTAATGTTCTTGGAAACTCTTGATCAGTTTTTATTCTCCATTGATGGAGCTCCCAGTATAGCCCTGATATGGTTTTTCTATCAAAGAACATATTGGAATGAAAGGAAGTTATTGGGATAACATTGAAATATTTATATTTGAATAATTTTATTGTTGGAAAGTCATCACATATAGGTGTACTTTGAATCATGTGGAGAGAGTAATTTGATGATTCATTAGTTATCTTATCACAAAACCTCATCTCCTTTTCGATTCATCGACCTTAGGATCCTCGATGGTGCTTCATGAGTTTTTTATAGCTGTCTTGGAGTTGGTTAGAGGTGGAGATCCTAGGATTTGATTAAATCTATCAAAATTAAATTAAAACCCTATTATCTTTTGTAGGGTATGTCAAGGAGATCCTTACTACCATGATAATAAAGGAGGTTCCAAGTAGATTTTTTCTTCCATGAATCAACTATGGGACTACATTTTTCACTTAGTTCTATCATATATGGGATTCTTGGGGTGTCTATTTACTTTTTTATGGATATTTACTAACCTCTAGATGATATGAACATCTAAATAGGTTGGTGGTGTCATGATACTAAGTGTTTATGTTCCATATGTAAGAGGTCTACAACTTCCCTCCAGTTTCATCTGATCATTGTCCTATTTTTTCCTAGTCGTAGGTGTTGTCCTAGTGAAACTATCAACTATGGGGATTCACATTTGAATTCATGTGGAATTTTAATAATAACTATATGTAATTGGTAAAATCTACATGGTGATCTTCTCAATACCATGTCTAGGATAAGACTAAATTTGTGGTTATTTAGCTGTAATGCTGGAGTCGATAGCACTACAAGAACTTCAATCACATAATTATCACGCTTGATAGAGAACTCAAAAGATTTTATAAGGAAACCAATTATGATATTTCCCAGTATGAGTTTTTAAAGATTTAAAAGGATAAGGATGATTCTTTTAGAATCAAATAAATCTATTGGTTTATCTGATCAAGGGGGGGGATTTATCAAACTGGTTGACAAGAATAACAACTAATTTCATTAAAAGGCCTTAGCCAGAATAATAAATAACTTCATTTCAAAATTAGAGGTACGGTATGGAAGCTTCAAATCAAATGGGGTTGAGATTCGGGATCTGATCGGGTGCTTTTTTATAGATATTTTTAGTTCTTAGAGTGTCTCCCCCTAGGGGACCACCAGAGTAGTGTTGAGCCAAAAGTTGTTTAGGTAATGACTTTGGATCTGGAGTCAAACATTTACGGAGAGTAAATTGACTCATCCATTAATATAATAGATTTAAAAATAATGTTTGTTTTGGATGGATACCATTCTTTATTATTAAGTGCTTTTGGAATACTGTACATCCTTACATTATAATACTAATGTAAGGTTAATTGGCTGGTTCCATTGGTAAGGAAAAGGTCAATGGAACTCTCATTGTATTGATCTTGAAAATCTATATCCAAGTGAAAATTTATGTGTTTAGGCCTATAATATTGTGCTATGTGGGCTAAAATATTTTCTCAAAAGTCCCCTCAAACTATTTGGGAAAGTTCATTCCCTCTATTATCTTATAGAATTAGAGTGCTTTGTACCCAATATACATTTTTTGATAATTTAATCAGTTCTCATGAAATCTTATATTTTATAAAAACTCATTGTTCTTCTTTGAGGGGGACCTTAGAAATGAAATTGGATGTGAAAAAAATGTAATAAATTTAGAATTGGATTTACTATAAGTGGTGATGTGGAAACAAGGATTTAAACAAACAATGATGAGATATATCATGAGTTTTAAAAAGTCATTTTAGTTTAAAATATTGTTCTTCGGATATCTCATAAATAACTTCAAAACAACTATAGGATTGTAGCATGTTAACCCCCTTTACCCTTACTCAATTCTCCTTTTGCTGATGTTTTATCTCATATCTTATCCAAGTAATAATTGGAGGGACTCAATAATAGGGATAAAGTTTTTCAGCATAGTATCCCTATTACTCATATATTTTACACTAATGATTATCTTCCTTTTTCAATAGAAACTACTTTGGTTTTCTAGGAGATTCTAAAAAAATTGATTATTTTACCAAATCCTAAGGCCAATGTCTCAACTTCAGAAAATCATAGACATATTTTAGTTAGGTTGTGGAATATGTGATTAGATCTACCATCACTAGTTTGTGTGGGATCAATATTGTGGAAAAACATAAAAAGTATTTTTGTCTCCCAATAGTATTTTGGAACTCTAAAATATATGTGTTCTCCATCATCTGGGATAAATTTCATAGTAAAAATTAGTATGTTCTGAAAAAAAATCTCTAGGTTAATTAATGTGGTTTTTATTCAATTAGTGGCTCAATAAATTGTATATTACATGATGTCTCTCTTTAATATCTCAAATTTCTTTATTCACAAAATCCATTCATACTTTTTTAATTTTTTGTGGGGATGTGCTAATGAAAAAAATAACATACACAAGATATCTTGGGAGAAGATTATTTCACCCAAGGATTATAGTGATATGGACCTTAGGGAAAAGAATGTGTTTAACAATGACCTCCAATCAAAGGAATGTTTTCATTTGTTATTAAAACCAGATATTTTGTGCAAAATGTTTTCAGAAAATGTATTTCCCCCACAATGATTTTCTATCCTATAGTCTGGGTTATAAAAAGATATTCGTCTCATGGAATATTTGGGGATCCACAAATTATTGAAACTGTGAGCTTTATTGATTAATTTACATTACTACAATGGTTAAAATCTAGAGTGATACATCGGTGAATAATCTTGACATTATAAAACCCACATCTAAGCTAGAACCTTGTCTAGAGAATGCTTTAATGAGGTATCTTCTGGTTTATGACCTTAGAGGATGGTATTTTCAAAAGATTGAAATTTTGTTAAATGAGTTTGTAGTAAAACCTATTTTAGAAGTTCTAGTGGTGAATGGAGCGGGACTAGATATTATATGATGGAAATTCAAGATTATAGGATGCTACTAAGTTCACTTAGGTTTCAGGAATAGCCTCAGACAAGAATATTTTATTGGGTTTCAAGTGTGGAAAAATATATATAACATAAAAGAGCCATTAGATTTCCAAACTCTTCTATTGTAAATGTGTAATGGTATCCTTCCAACCTATTCTCACCTTGCTAATAAAAACTTTTTTAGAAAAAATCTATTTCCCTATATGTAAGACCACTGTGGAAAATGAGTTTCATGCGATATTATTTTTCTATTGGTATAGTGGGTTGTGGTCATCGTTTTTTGAGTAGGATCATGCCCAATGTAGAATACTCAAGGATGTGAACATTGTTGTGGTGGAGTGGCTCATATTTAGTTTAGGGAAAACTATTATGGGGTTTTGCATCCATACATGGATTATCTAGTTCTTCAATAAAGCCTTTGTGTTTGATAGAATTTTCAAATATGATAGAGTATGGATAAATATGATGACAAATGGATTTATCAATGGAACGACAAAGAGAAGTTATCTTCCTTCACAGGTTCAACACCTCACCCCATCTTGGTGGCTACCTCCCCTTCCAAGAGTCCTTAAAATTAACACCAACCTAGTGCTACTTAGAGATGGTAATGTTGGCCTTAGGGATGTTAACCGTGATCATCTAGGATTTTTAATTATTTTTTTAAATTACATGCTTTCTTCATTCTAGACTTCCTATGTGGCCTTGTCTATGGTCATTTGGTATGGTTAGAAGTTCTCTATATCTCATGGCTGGAGGAATATTGTGCTCGAATCTGAATATCATGTTGTTATCGATGTATTAGAGGATGGTGAATCTATCTTTGATACTTTTTGGTATATTATTGATAACATCAGTTATTTTGAACCTTTTTTCTCTTATTAAGGTTTCTCTTTATTTGGGAGAGTGGGATATAATGAGGCACAATTCACGGATGCTTTTAGGAGAATTCCATGGCCTGTGTAATTTTCATTCTACGGATATTTAAGTTGTGGATGGTATTTTGAAAAAAAATAAACAATATAAATAATACTATATTTATAAAGATAGGGATAGGGTTTAAATTTTATTTAATTTCAAAAAATCCCTTTAATAATATAGTAAACATTATATGAACCAATTCCATGTAATATTATTATTATTATGGCATGTCTTTGGAAAACTTGTGCAATGGTAAATATTAGTTTCCTAGTTTACAAATTAATATTTATCACCAGACACATTATTATCCCCTAAACCTCTTCAAAATTTATCAAATACCTGAATAAATTTTCATCCATTCAATAAATAAATAATATATATCCTAGTAATGATATAATTAACTTGAAAATACATATTTATATAATTTTTGCGATCACTAAAGTATTAATAATAAAATATATTATAATAATTAAATTCAAATAGAATTTAACTTAGATCAATGGAAGCAACTAGCGTATGACCCTATATGGTTCTTTCTCGTTAACAATAGGTGGTCTTGCCTAAATTCCAAGATTTATATATTCCAACAGGTCAAGGCATACAGGAAAAATAAGTCAATTTCACAATGATGACTACCAATCACAAGAAATTTCTATTTAATATAATCCCTTCATCACAATGTCATATCAAACCGGTTACTTTTGTTGCCAACCTATCTTCTTTTTATGTCTTTCTTTGTTTATTTGAAATAAAATCATTGTTACCCCATGACCAATGAGTTTAATACGATATTTCAATTTCAATTTAGGGGTTGATATTTAAAATTCCATAAATATATATGGGAAAAATTAATCCTTGAATTATTCATTAATAATTTTTCATTAATGTCACACCCAATGTACCCTACATCCTATGAATATATGGAATCAAGGTTTTGTTCAGTACATCAATGCATGTGAATGATGACAAGAATTAATAATAATCTTAATTATTATGGACCATCAAATATTCTCCCAGATATGATATTCCAATGAAACAGAGACATGTGAAATTCCTATAGGTGTTTTTACTCACATAATATCCCATATTAGATATTACCATGTTTGAAATTAATGAGATAAAGTTATATATTCTTATGGGTGCTCAAACCTGAGAGTCAACATTCTATTTGTCCCGTTATAGAATGTCATCTAACCATAGATTTATATTTAAGAATATCATCAAGTAATTTGAAATTTCTCATCACATATGGGAAGTACCATGGCCTTTTTAATGAAATATATATTCTAGTAAATAATTACCTTAATGTCACTCATAGAAATAAAAAATATGTAATTATAATATCTTTATTAATACTCAATTATTTTAATATTCATGTAATGAAATGTAAAAAAATTTGTTTCTAGAACACCAAATCAAACATAAAATACATGTGGATGAAAAAAAGAGTGAATTAGAACACAATGTTAACAAAATATATCAAGGAAAGAAGAAATGTAATAAAATTTAAGGTTGGTTGGAATCAATACAACTAACATATTGAACGAACAAGTCAATTTTACATAGCTACATTAGGGTCACAAATAAAATTCATATGTCTATTTACATAGATACATGGAATTAATGTTTTCTTGTATTGAAGGAAATATTTTGGAAAGACATTAAGGTAACATTATGATATACTTTACCCATTTTAATAAGAGAACATATAATGAAACACTAATTTACTTTTAATTATCAATTATAGAGTATTTTTGTTTAGATGTTTTCTATAATAAATTTATATTAATGGTCACTAAACAGGTTTATTGATCCATTCAGAAACTTCTGAAGTAACAATATCTCTAGGATGTTGAGAGGAAAGTAAATACCCAACCCCCAGTTGTGTATGCACAAATGGTAAAACGAGAAATATATAATTCATTCATAACCTATCATGAGGATGAATCTTTTCATGTGCATTATAATTCAAAATATTTTATTCGAAATTATTTACAGTATTAACTTTTCTTCAAAATTATAAATTTATGAAACACAAATTGAGTGATGAGAATTAATAGTGAACTTTTAACCCCATGTACCCCTACCATAAATAAAATATTAAGAGCGCTTTAGTTGAAAAAATTGTATTTAATTTAAATCGATAGTAAATGTTTTATGTTATATAAAATATAAACATAATTATGTTCCTTTCAATATATACAAATTAATGAATTGAAATCTAAATTCACTTATATCGCACATCATATGCTATGGAAGGAGGATAATTTAAATAAAGAAGGAAAATGGTAGATGGTAGCACACAAAACGTAAGAGAATCATGTGTAAGTATGGCATTATAATTATTTTTTTATTATTTATAATTATATAATATAAAATATCTACTTATTTTTTTATAGTTTTTATATAGTTTAGACACAATAAGCGTTATTAGTTTTACTATGAGAATGACTACTTACAATGGATTTTAACCATCTAGAACAATATGGCCATGTTAAAGGTGATGGTTTTGGAGTATCATTTTGAAAAACATTTGACATTACAATGTCACAGGGGGATGTAAATAAAAAAATTAAATATATTTAGACCCAAATAGATTGAATAAAAAAATTATTATCAATTTGGGTTTGATTAAGAAGTATATACAAAGTGGTCAAGGTGAACCAACAATAGATAAAAAACCAGTACATAAATACTCATACCCCACTAGATTTGGGGCCACCCATTCCCCACAAGAACATTCCTTACCCAAGTCAATCTATTAATTTATAATAATTTTTTATAAATGTGAATCAAAAAACTACCGATAACTTTCTTATGTTAAAAAATTGTTCATGTTGAATGTGAAAGTGATTTATATTTATTGTCACCCACACATCAAATTATTGTGAGGAGTCCACTATACAATATCAAAGAAGATAAAATTCATAGTAAACAACTCCCAAAAGATCACATGAGAGTGGGTTTTCAAGTATCTCATGAGTCAAGCATAATGTTTAATGTACCCTTGATATTTTGGATGTCACCATGGATGAGAATTCTATTGGTATACTGTTTTTTATGTGTCAAATAACATGTATTAGAAAATGTGGAAGCGATTAAAACCATAGTCAACGGATCTTCATGAAAGAAATAGGAATCCTACATAAAAACTAAAATGTGGAATACAATAAATTTTTATAACTTACATAGAAGATCCAATGAAACCTTTTTATATTTTTCTGATATGTTTGATAAAGATCACCATATTCTCAAACCAAATCACCATACTTGTTTGATGTATCTACGAGCTAATCTAAATCATCTTTCATACATAGGAGATTCAACATTTCTCCATAGCATGCGAGTACCTATATTTGAAAAGGGGAGTGATAAATGATTGTATTAGGTCAGGGAGTATTCACCACGATTGAGAAAAATCCCATGATCCATTTACATCAATTGTAAATAATATATATATCTACTTGAAAACACTCTTTGACTGCTACTATATTTACTACTGTGTTTATATCTCAAGAGTAAATTCCATGGACAATGCATTCGTTTCATGAATTCAGACACCCCTATATCATTATATATCATGCAACACCTTAATAAATGATTCTTTAAATGAGTGGAACTAATAAAATTTTAACACATTTAATATTTAGTTGTTCATTTGATTAAAAGGTAGTATCATGCATGCAATATTATTCCATGCTTGTATCGTGATATTCCATGAACATGATATATCCAGGAATCCAATAAATTCTATAACATTGGGGATATCTCCATCAATATCACACATGTACTAAAGCTTAATAAACCTTGTACCATTTCACATTATATTTTATCGTATACAATAACTCCTGAAACCTTATCCAAAAATCATTTTTTATATCTTCCCAAACACTTTCGGAAATCTATCATTAAAATACATTGTATCACATCATATGAAATAGCTTATGAATAGCCATCCAAAACACTTTTGGATTAAGTCTAAAACATGTTTAGAGTAGTTCACTAAGTAAAACTCAATCCCCATTCTAATAACCAAATTGTGTAACCCTGTGGGAATTTATAGAAATGACAATAAATATAAGTCATTTTATCCATATATGTTAGAAAAGAGTGACATCTATAAAAATATAAATTTTACTCAAGAAATAAAGGGATCCAGAGTGATCTCTATCAAACACATGTATATGTATACTTGTTCGAACCACTTTTAATCATATAAAAATGGGAATTATAAAATTTCCTTTTTTTTGAAAGACATACAGTGACCGTGGGGCATGAAGCATGTCAACCCCAAATAACTAATTCATTTGTTCTCTATTCTCAATGTATATACTAATCTGATTAAAGAATACACCACATATTTTTTTATCATTATGGATAAGCACATCACATGTTCCTTATCCATATAGATATACAATATATATGTTTGGAAACACACTCCCCTAGCCTATCTCAATCGAGGGATCAGATGTCATTCTCATCATATGAGAGTAAAAATCTCATCTCAATTATGCTCCAACTGACGACATGATCAATAATATACCCAACCACCCTCGTATTAGCTAAGTCAATATATAAACGTTTGTTTGTATGGTATCAAATTATGAAGGTTCACATGCTTGGTATCTCACAAACCTATTATATTGGGGACACAAATATGATCCATCCACCCCTAATATACAAAAGCCATCTTTATGACACTCCATGTGGAATATTTAGTGGGTCATGTAATGCAAAAATAGATCCTTATTCTTTCCCTTGTTCCACTTGAGAATATTTTTTATCTATATAAAAGAATCATACTAATGATAACCTTTACATGTTTTCATAACGAAGAAAACTCTATGATGAATATCAGTTAGACATAAACATAAATTTATACTTTGAGAGGTCAATTATCATTTCACTTCCTGAAATATATATCTATATATTATTTTATGTAGCTAATGTGAAATAATGAAAAAATGGAGGCTTCCTCAAATAGTATACATTTTAATATTCTTAAACACATTAATAATATTTGAAAAACCTAGCATAAGAACCAGTTTGACATATCATATATGTAAAACTATCAGGTACGCCTTATGTTTGCTACACTTTTGGGATTTGTTAACTTTTTACATCTAATGTAATTCATGTCACATATCTATGTGACTATTAGATAATACCCTCCCACTAAACTCTTTAGTTATAAATGTCTATAAAGTAAGAAATATGGAATAATGGTGATGTTTAGGAATCATATTCATAATAGTTAAACTTCATAGTCATATTCAAACTTATTAACTTCACAACATAAAATGTTACGATGTCAACTTATGTTGTCTACTTTGAATTCATTCTATGTTCATCATCATTATCTTGAGAAACCTATTACATAAATCTTTTTATTTTGTGTGTGTATGTGTGAAATATAAATGTGTACATGTCTGTGAAAATATGTCTGTGTTTGTGTGTGTGTGTAAATATTATGTAAATACAACATATATAAATGTTTTTTTATAAATATATTGTAACACCCCAGGTAAATAAAGAGTATGAAATTTTCACATTTATCCATATTTGTGAATAAAATATTAATATGACTTTAAAGGGGACACTATGCTCGATGGCATACCCAACACGCAACAACAAGTTTCTTGGGAATCTTACATTGCACTCTAATAATAAAATAATATTATTTTAAATAGTAGTTAACGTCTAGCCGTTGTAATGGTGGGAATGAACAGAACTAACTACAAAATTATTATATATTTTTTTCAAATATTTTCACTTTTTAAAATAAATGTTAGAGGATTAAAAATGAGAATGAATCCAATTTTAAGCGTATACATTCCAATATTCTTTAAAAGGTCGATTAGCCGCCATTTAATGGAGAACCTCTTTTAAATCCATTTTTTGACAATTTTATCTGTTATATTTGAAAAAATAAAATTTTTCTTTAGAATTGGGACATCAAAATTTACTTTGTGTAAATTTTTGGTATTTTTTCGAAAAAGATCAATTTTTAATGAATAGTGAAAAATGTTGTATTTTAATTCAAAACCTCTTATTAATATAATTTATTTGTATGATTAGATTATATTTTGTATTGATTTTAAAGTGAAATTAGAATATACTTTTACCATTTAATCCAATAGTGGTCATTGGAATTAATTTCACTTTGAAATCGGACTTTAACTAGTGTCAATCTTTTGATACATTTTGTTTCATAAAAACACGCTATTTGTTTTGACAACGGGAATTAATTTTAAATTAATTAATGAAACTTATATGATTTGAATTTTGTAAAATAGAAATAGTTTTTGAATTCGGAATATCAAAAATAGCTTAGGGTGAATTTTTGGTAATTTTCTGAAAAAACATCAATTTTTGATGAATAGTGAAACCACTAAGTGGTACTTATAAAAACAGATTTTCCGTTTAAATGAAAATTTTCCATCTTTGTGTTCTGAATTTCAAAAATCCGATATACATGGTTGTCATTAAGAGGTAAAATGTGGTTCAATGGGATTAAAATAATTTTTTGGTGATTAGTAACTTATTAAGTTTTTAATCGCGATTATAGGTAATTAGTGTAGTTTAAGGTAAGAATAATGTTTTAATAAACTGAAATGACCTAGACACATGGCCTACCCTCGTTGGATGTTTCATGGCCGACCAAGACAATCCATGGGTCAACTTGGGGACCCCATGGAGCCACTTTGGTTAGAGAATGACATAAATACCTTTTTATTTAATGTTAAAGTACAAATGACACAAACATGAGATGTTTTACTAAAACAATTTTTACATGGGGTTATACAAGTCAGATTTTTGACTATAAATATTAATTGGAAAGATAAAAATATTTCCTACATCATTATATTTTTTTTATAATTTTTAGACATTATCTATATTAAATTATTTATGACATCATGATGATGTAGTGATGACCTCATTATTTAACGATTTAAATAAAATGGAAAGATAATGTAAAATCTAAGACCTAAACATTTCCAAAACCTATTGGATGGGTGGAGTTAGAACCCTTATCACCTTATACTAGAAACCCATCAATGTGGGACCATTAAAATCAGAAACTAATTCTAAAATAAAGTAACAAGTCTTTACTTTCCAAGAGTGCCCCTTCTCTCCTCTTATAAAAGGCCCCCACCTCTACCTCCTTACCCACACTTCCAAAGCCTTTGGCTCGGCACAAACCAGACCATTTTGTCTCTCCACATCCCTCTATAACTCCTTGAATCCTCACTTTATGCAGAATTCTTCCCAAGAATGCCTTTGAGCTCAAACCAAAGGGAGTTACCCGATTTTAAGGTAATGTCTTCACTTGAGTCTTTTTGTTTCATTTTGCTTCTCCAACCTCCTAAAATCTTTTTATTCTTTTCTTTTGTAACAAATAAATTATATTCAATATACTAGGATGTTTTTATAAGAATTATTTGAGCTACAATTACACACACCTTCGTCTAATGGTTAAAGAACATACTGTTTCTGTGGTTGGCAATTTTCTACCTCACGAAATGATGATTGTTCAATATTCTTTTAACACCTTTAAATGTGGACATTATGATGTCACTGTATTTTATATATGATATATATGGTATTTATGTTTACTATATGCTTATGTATTTTATATTTAAACCATAACTTTATTTATTTCATGTTGTGTAAATGCGATAATTTCATATGAGGAAGTGTGGACTACCACCCCCTCTAGTGATGTGACTCGTACATGCAATACATGGAATGTATAAAGAATGAAATTAATGAACATATGTGACCTATATAACATATATATTATACTGGAATTATAATATATATATATATATATCTCATTTATTTTTAATTCCATTAATATGAAAAAGAAAAAATGAAAGTAGCGTTCATGCGTACGTACGGCCTACCGTCTCCATGAACGGTGCTTTTCATTTTTTATCTCCAAATGATATGGAATAGTATAAAATTAATATGTACTGGATATATATGAAATTTTAATCATTAATACTACTCTAGAAATTATTTACTTATAACTACATGGACAATCATTTTTCAAACAAGTTCATTTTTGACTCATGTACCAAACATCGGCAAAAACGTCTGATATGAACAAACATTATTAAACAATTATTATAACATTATAATATGTGATATGAGGTGAATAATAATCTCTAAAGGAGGTACTTAGGAAATTATAAGTTGAACAAAGTTTATTATTCAGGAATATAAAGAAACGAACAAGACAAGCCGGACTTGAGGTAAGGGATCCTACTTCTCTCGTTCTTTTTAAGTACACTCTTTTATGTCATTCTTTTTAAGCTCATCATTCTTGTGATTGGGATGTTATTTTCTATTAATCTTACTGTAATTTTTATTTTCATATTATGAGAGACCCTATTCTCTCTCATCAATCCATTTTGGAAGTTTTGAGTGGTTCCGTTAGGCTGCCGAATTTTCATAAGAGATCTAATCTCTCTCTTTCTTTTTAAGTACTCTCCTTTATGTCACTTCTTTTAAGGTCCTATTTGTTATGTTGGGTGATGTTATTTTATATTCATCTTTCTGTAAACTTTATGTCAATATGATTAGAGACCTTATTTGATCTCATAAATCCATTTTTGGTATGTTTTAAGTGGCGTCGTTAGGCTGCCGAGTTTTCGTAAGGGATTTTTCATCTCACTTTTATTCCCGTGAGATTTATGCTACATTGGCCACAATTTCCTTTTAGTGGTGTATGTACTGCACATTATTTTACTCATTGTGTAATATAAATTCATTTAATAGTATTTAAATCAATGTTGTATTGTCCTTCTTTCAGGGGGTGTATGTTTCAGAAGATACCCATGTCGGTAAGAAAACCTTTCAACCACCTCTTTTTAAAAGACTTATTTTGTTATGTATTTTAATTCACATAATATTATGTTCGTATATGTTCTTATATATCCTTATTGATTTAAATTTTATGTCCAAGTGATGAGATACCCTTTTATCTCTCATCAACTCATTTTCAAAATGTTGTAGTGACACCGTTAGGCTGTCAAAGTTTTGCAACAGAACATATTAACCCAATTTTGATTCTTTGGGATAAACTTTTACTCCTTGAATATGTCATTATATGAATATGTGTTAATAAACTCAGATTGTTTTACACTTAATATCCACTTATATTTGGTGTATTCGTTTGTCACACATAATTATGTAATTGATTTATCCTTAATCCAAGGATACCGTCTTTGTAAGGGACTTTGTCTCAATATCCTTTCATTGAGGAATATTTTATTTTGTACACAAATTTATTTTATACGGTTTATAAACCCCTTTGACTTTTACGTTTATCCAAAAGTAATATTCTTTATACGAAGCGTTTTACTAAATGACAAAAGGGAATGTATTTGTCGTACGTATGCGGCGACAACGACTTCTCTGCCGTCGTGACCATTGTTTGAGTATCAGCTTCCTCTCCAAGCCATACCATCTTTTTCAAAGAAAAATAAATACCATGTTTTACTTTTCTTTTATTTTGGTATTGAAAATGGTTTTCATAATGTTTTTATATCAATGTTTTGTATTGATATCTTATTATTGAAAGGTAGAAATGTTATGTTTCCTTTATGCATGTTTTATGTGATAAGATTATGTTATGGTTCTTGGGCATTGTTATGAAGATGGGTGGTTCTGTGATAAACTAAGGGCAGGTGAGCCCGATATATCTCTCTAATTCATTGGGTAACGTGAAGGAGTGAAACGTTAAAGTTTTTCTGAAGAGATTTAGGGAATATACTGTGGTGGGCATTCCAAACGTAACCAAGAGGGTTACTACCTACGTAAGAATGTTATGAATGCCTCAAGTTAACTTTATGTCTTATGATTTCTATGATTTATTAATTATTTGATGAGTTACGTTAAAGTGCTTATGTTTTATGAGTAAAGTATGATTTCATTGATTCTTATGTGTACATGTACTCATGTTTCCTTTCCATATTTTTATAACCCTTACTGAGCTTTTTATGCTCATCCCAAGTTTTTTGAAATGTTTTTCATAGGACAAGGGAAATGTACATGATATGGTGATATTTTCAAGGAATTGTCAAGAAAGAATCCATGTTTTATTTTAAATTTGTTTCCATTGATGGGAAGAATGAATACTATCTTTTATGTAACCACTTTTCTTAAATGTGGAATGTAATACATGTTTTAGGATTTAATTCTTTAAAACTCTAAACCTGAAAAGATCCTCAATGTGAATTATTCATTTAATTCTATATTAAGTAAGGTTTAAGGTCGGGGCCTTATAGTTCGTATCAAAGGTCGGTTTAGATAACTTTAGAGGTTAGGGTATTCTTTAAGCATAATTGACATTACCATAATGGTTAGGATTTCAGAAAGAGTCATAGTTTTTAGATAAAGTGAATGAGTAAGTATATATTCCTCATTAGTACATGATGGTTTTGTTGATATACTCACAGTGACATTTCTATTTTTAGTGAATGGATGGATCTAGCAGGCACCAAAGTGACAATAGGTTTGAAGGAAACTGTGGTGGTTCTCTGATTAAGAGACTGGATGAAATGGGGGAATCAATGAGGAAAATTGTGGTTGTTCTAAACCAACTATCAAGGAGTCATGATCAACCACTTGAACCTTGGTATGTTATATAATGCATCATGTACGAGATGACCAATCGATGTGTATGTTCAGGTAATAATTATTAAGGTAACCATTAGGGTTTATATGATCCTTACTTTTGATGTAATTATGGGTTATTATATGTTATGATGGAAAATGAAAGGCATGAGATAAACTTGAGGTTAAAATATTTTATGATTATTTTTTTGATGATTTTATCTCTTTTTGGGGAATGATTTGAGAATTATATAGTTTTGGAAAAAGGACAACACGCAGACCGTGTGACAACCTGTCGCGCCAGACAAAGCTGTGGGAATCGAACCCACAACCAAAGTGCGACTAGTATTTATCGCCTACCACTGGACTACGTGATGTCCCTGTTTAGTTTGACTAATTATTTTTAGTTATATGATTTTAGGAATCAAGAGTAAGTTTATTTTGGGTTATATATGGAAATGATTAACCTATCATGGAGGATATGTGATTAGGTTAATTATTTTTCAATACGAGACATTAAGAGCAACTGATGTTGTTTGGAGATAAATGTTACGATTTAACTTGGAAGACAATGTGAATAAATCCTTCAAATATTTGGGTTTCAATATTAGTTTGGTTTACTTTGAAGAATTTTATGGACAAATTGTTTATCGAATGGTCCTCGTTGAACTTTGGGTTTTGTTGGACAAATTTTGGAGATTAAGAATATATTTTCTTTTTATAAAGGGTTATCCTTTTCTGGATTATCTGATCTTGTACTAACCTTTTTAGTTTTGGTTTTGGTTAAAGTCTAAAGACATGGGAAATATATATTTATCTTTTTTGGATTAGGTGATTCTCTATAAGTTGATTATAGTACTCTTAATGTGAACAAGTCTTCATAAATACTCATCTTTTGGAGAAAATATTAGTTTGTGAAAGAAATCTAATAAAAGTTGAAAGTCAACTTGATAAGTGATTATGTTTCCTTATGAATAAATTCCTCAATAAAAAGTAACTTAAAAAAATTTTTGTCTATTAACTTTTGCTACTGGGGAATCGAATACCGTTTAACCCATCACAAGTTTTTGATTTTCTTGTGGTTAACTTTCTCCTAAACATGTTTTCTATCACTCTCCATCAGAACATGACCCTATGTTTTCTCATCCATGTCCATATTTTCCTACATGGAATCCTAGTATGGGTTAACTCGGGTGACCTCTGTACTTAAATTCCTTTATTTTAAAGTGATTGTTTTAACGACTCTTGATCCGAGGTGGGACTTTCAAGGATTTTTCCAAGCTCAATTTTAAAATTGCGAGGACGCAATTCCCAAAAGGGGGGAAGGATGTAACACCCCATGTAAATAAAGAGTATGAAATTTTCACATTTATCCATATTTTTGAATAAAATATTAATATGACTTTAAAGGGGATGCTATGCTCGATGGCATACCCAAAACGCAACAATGAGTTTCTTGGGAATCTTACCTTGCACTCTAATAACAAAATAATATTATTTTAAATAGTAGTTAACGCCTAACCGTTGTAATGGAGGGAATGAATAGAACTAACTACAAAATGATTATATATGTTTGTCAAATATTTTCACTTTTTACAATAAATGTTAGAGGATTAAAAATGCGAATGAATTCAATTTTAAGCGTAAACATTCCAATATTATTTAAAAGGTCGATTAACCGCCTTTTAATGGAGAACCTCTTTTAATTCCACATTTTGACAATTTTATGTGTTATATTTGACAAAATAAAATTCTTATTTAGAATCGGGACATCAAAATTTACTTTTTGTAAATTTTGTGTATTTTTCTGAAAAAGTTCACTTTTTAATGAATAGTGAAAAATGTTGTATTTTAATTCAAAGGCTCTTTTTAATCTAATTTAATTATATGATTATATTATCTTTTTAATTGTTTTTAAAGTGAAATTAGAATATATTTTTACCATTTAATACAATATTGGTTTTTGGAATTAATTTCACTCTGAAATCGGAATTTAACTAGTGTCAATCTTTTGATACATTTTGTTTCATAAAAACACACTATTTGTTTTGATAGCAGAAATTAATTATTAAATAAATTAATGAAACTTATATTTTTTGAATTTTCTAAAATAGACATCATTTTTGAATTCCGAATATCAAATATAGCTTAGGGTGAATTTTTGTTAATTTTCTAAAAAACTTCAATTTTTTATGAATAGTGAAACCACTAAGTGGTACTTATAAAAACTGATTTTCCGTTTAAATGAAATTTTTCCATCTTTGTGTTTTTAATTTCAAAAATCTGACATAAATGGTTGTAATTAAGAAGTAAAATGTTGTTCAATGGTTTTAAAATAATTTTTGGTGAATAGTAACTTATTAAGTTTTTAATCGCGATTAAAGGTAATTAGTGTAGTTTAAGGTAAGAATAATGTTTTAATAAAATGAAATGACCTAGACACATGTCCTACCCTCATTGTATGTGTCATGTCCGACCAAGAAAATCCATGGGTCAACTTGGGGACCCCATGGAGCCACTTTGGTTGGAAAATGACATAAATACCTTTTTATTTAATGTTAAAGTAAAAATGACACAAACATGAGATATTTTACTAAAACAATTTTTACATGGGGTCATACAAGTCATATTTTTTACTATAAATATTCATTGGAAATAGACAACGATTTCCTACATCATAGTTGTTTTTTTATAATTTTTATACATTATCTAAATTAAATTATGTATGACATCATGATGATGTAGCGATGACATCATTATTTAACGATTTAAATAAAATGGAAAGATAATGTATACTCTAAGACCTACACAAGTCCAAAACCTATTAAATGGGTGGATTTCTAACCCTTATCACCTTATCCTAGAAACACATCAATGTGGGAACATTAAAATCCTAAAATCATTCTAAAATAAAGTAACATTTCTTTACTTTCCAAGAGTGCCCCTCCTCTCCTCTTATAAAAGTCCCCCAACTCTACCTCCTTACCCACACTTACAAAGCCTTTTGCTCGGCCATCCCCTGCCCATTTTGCCTCTCCACATCCCTCTATAACTCCTTGAAGCATCACTTTGGGAAGAAGTCTTCCCAAGGAAGCTTTTGAGCTCAAACCAAAGGGAGTTACCCAATTTTAAGGTAATGTCTTCACTTGAGGCCTTTTGTTTTATTTTGCTTCTCCAACCCTATAAACTCTTTTTATTCTATTCTTTTGTAAAAAATCCAGTATCATAAATATACTAGGATGTTTTTATAATAAGTATCAGAGCTACACTTACACAAACATTCGTCTAATGGTTAATGAACATATTGTTTCTGTGGTTGGCGATTTTCTGCCTCACGAAACGATGATTGTTCAATATTCTTTTAACACCTTTAAAGGGGGCCATTATTATGTCAATGTATTTTATATATGATATATATGGTATTTATTTTTACTATATGATTCTTTATTTAATATTTAAACCATACCTTTATTCTTTGCATGTTGTGTAAATGCGATAATTTCATATGAGGAAGTGTGGACTACCGCCCCTCAAGTGATGTGACTCGTAAATGCAATACATTGAATGTATAAAGAATGAAATTAATGAACATATGTGACCTATATAACATATATATTATACTGGAATTATAATATATATATATATATATCATTTATTTTTAATTTCATTAATATGACATAGAAAAAATGAAAGTAGCGTTCATGCGTACGTACGGCCTACCGTCTCCATGAACGGTGATTTTCGTTTTTTATCTCCAAATGATATGGAATAGTATAAAATGAATATTTACTGGATTTATATTATATTTCAATCATTAATACTATTTTGGAAATTATTTACTTATAACTACATGGAAAATCATTTTTCAAACAAGTTCATTTTTGACTCATGTACCAAACATCGGCAAAAACGTCTGATATGAACTAACATTATTAAACAATTATTATAACATTATAATATGTGATATGAACTGAATAATAATATCTTAAGGAGGTCCTTAGTCAATTATAAATTGAACAATGGTTATTATTAAGGAATATAAAGAAACGAACAAGACAAGTCGGACTTGAGGTAAGGGATCCTACTCATCTCTTTCTTTTTAAGTACACTCTTTTATGTCATTCCTTTTAAGCTCATCTTTCTTTTGATTGGGATGTTATTTTATATTACTATTACAATAATTTTTATGTTCATTTGATGAGAGACCCTATTCTCTCTCATCAATCCATTTTGGATGTTTTGAGTGGCGCCGTTAGGCTGCCGAATTTTCGTAAGAGATCTAACCTCTCTCTTTCTTTTTAAGTACTCTATTTTATGTCACTTCTTTTAAGCTCTTCTTTGTTATTTTGGGGGATGTTATTTTATATTCATATTTCTGTAAACTTTATTTCAATATTATTAGAGACCTTATTTGATCTCATCAATCCTTTTTTGGTAAGTTTTAAGTGGTGCTGTTAGGCTGCCAAGTTTTTGTAAGGGAATTTTCATCTCACTTTTATTCCCGTGAGATTTATGCTAAATTGGCCACAATTTCCTTTGAGTGGTGTATCTACTGCCCATTATTTTACTCATTGTATAATATAAATTCATTTAATAGTATTTACATCAATGTTTTATTGTCCTTCTTTCACGGGGTGTATGTTTCGGAAGATACTCATGTCGGTAAGGGAACCTTTCACACACCACTTTTTAAAAGAATTATTTTGTTATGTATTTTAATTAAAATACTATTATGTTGGGATATGTTCTTATATATCCTTATTGATTTAAATTTTATGTCCAAGTCATGAGATGCCCTTTTTATCTCTCATCAACTCATTTTCTAAATGTTGTAGTGACGCTGTTAGGCTGTCAAATTTTTGCAAGAGAACTTCTTAAACCAATTTTGATTCTTTGGGATAAACTTATACTCCTTGAATATGTTGTTCTATGAATATGTGTGAATAACCTATGATTGTTTTACACTTAATATCCACTTATATTTGGTGTATTCTTTTTTCACACATAATTATGTAATTGATTTATCCTTAATCCAAGGATACCGTCTTTGTATGGGACTTCGTCTCAATATCCTTTCATTGAGGCATATTTTGTTTTGTACACAAATTTCTTTTATACGGTGTATAAACCCCTTTGACTTTTACATTTATCCAAAAGGAATCTTTTTTATATGAAGTATTTTACTACGACAAAAGGGAATGTTTTTGTCGTATGTATGCGGCGACAACGACTTCTCTGCCGTCGTGACCATTATATGAGATTCGGCTTCCTCTGCAAGCCATACCTTCTTTTTAAAAGAAAATTAACTACCATGTTTTACTTTTCCTTTATTTTGGTATTGAAAATGGTTTTAATAATGTTTTTATATCAATGTGTTGTATTGATATCTTATTATTGAAAGGTGGAAATGTTATGTTTCCTTTATGCATGTTTTATGTGATAAGATTATTTAATGGTTCTTGGGCATTGTTATGAAGATGGGTGGTTCCGTGATAAACTAAGGCCGGGTGATCCCGATATAGCTCTCCAATGCATTGGGTAATGTGAAGGAGTGAAACGTTAATGTTTCTCTGAAGAGATTTAGGGAATATACTGTGGTGGGTATTCCAAATGTAACCAAGAGGGTTACTCCCTACGTAAAAATGTTATGAATGCCTCAAGTTAACTTTATGTCTTATTATTTCTATGATTTATTCATGATTTGATGAGGTATGTTAAAGTACTTATGTTTTATGAGTAAAGTATGATTTCATTGATTCTTATGTGTACATGTACTCATGTTTCCTTTCCATATTTTTATAACCCTTACTGAGATTTTTATGCTCACCCCAAGTTTTTTGAAATGTTTTTCACCGGACAAGGGAAAGGTACATGATATGGTTATAGTGTCAAGGAAGTGTGAATAAAGAATCCATGTTTTATTTTAAATATGTTTCCGTTGATGGAAAAAATGAATACTATCTTTTATGTAACCACTTTTCTTTAATGTGGAATGTAATACATGTTTTATGATCTAATTCTCTAAAACTCTAAACCTGAAAAGATCCTCAATGTGAATTATTCATTTAATTCAATATTAAGTAGGGTTTAAGGCTAGGGCCTTATATATATCATGATCATTAAATATATTATATAAAAATATTTATTATAAATAAACATAAACACAGTATAATTTTTTATCTGAATATACTATTATATATAAATATGTCAAAAATTTATATGTAAATATACTATATATAGATATATTTTTAAAATATATTTAAAAATAGTTATATAAATATATATAATTATAAGAATAAATATTTAAATAAAGGTGGATTATCCGGGGCACCTTAACCATCCTCATCTCGTTAAACTCATCGAGTACAGCCTGGAGGTTGAGTAGCGGTTGTGTGTGTGTGTGTGTGTCAGTATTATGTAAATACATCATATATAAATGTATTTTTATAAATATATAATTATCATAAAATATAGTATATAATCATATTTATTATAAATAATTATAAATACATTATAAAAAATTTATTTCAAAATATACATTTATATGTATATATGTATAAAATTTAAAAGTAAATATGCAATATATAGACATATTTTTAAAATATATCTAGAAATAATTATATAAATGTATATAATTATTTGGATAAATATTTAAATAAAGATGGATTATCTGGGACACCTTAGCCATCCCCATATCATTAAACTCATGAGGTACTCCCTAGATGGTGAGCGGCGACTGTTGGTTTATGAGTTCATTCCCTAGGGTATCCTAGATGACTATCTTATTCGATGTAAGCCCTCATCCTCCAATGTTCATCTGAATTCATGGAAGGTCTGGCTAATGGTGGTGCTTGGGACAACCAAGTAGATTGAATTTCTCCACAATGACTACATGAATTTCAATTATAGATACTTCAAGACATCAAACATATTTCTATATTAGGTATGGGGAATCTTACACCATTAAACTCCTATCAATTAATTATGGATTATAATCCTCAAACCATGTCTATTGATCTTTGATTTTAGAATCACAATAGAAAACTTTCTGAATTTTTGATGGCCAAAGATGGAGCAATGGGAGAAGAAGGCCATGTATCCATGAGTATCTCTATCACCTAATGCTACACAACTCCTAAACATTGTGCCTCTAATAAAAATTATTCTCATTCATCATTGTCATCATTTTTATTTTCCAGTTTCCCAATGGGTTTCTTCATACAGGGCTGATGATAAAGAATGACTTGTACCGAATATAGGGTCATTACTAAAGGGATAGTTCATACATGTTGGAAACCCTTTCACTACACTGTGCATCCCTAGATTCCAAGCATAGGTTTATCATGGGGGAGGTCATGGGGGAACTAGAAGATCTTATGAAATCCAGTAGTGGCCCTTGACCTCAAAAAATGGGTTTTGATGATCTATAATCCAGAAAAGATGCTTCCATGACTCCCTTTGGTAAGGAATCCGAATCTGATAGAATCAAAACTCGTCATATTTTCAAGAATGTGGTTGTGCATAAGATTAGTAGTGATACTGATTCCAAAAAGAAGCTTCTTCCATATCTCCTCAATGTATGAACTCTGTTTCAAGTATACTAAAAAATACATTTGTCAAGAACTTGGATGTGTGGAAGAATAGAATTCATGCACATTTCAAGAAATCTCTTTCCATGGCTTCTTCTAGTATGAACGCAAGCCACAACTCTTTTAATTGGATCTAGAAGCCCAAAATCACCATGAAAAAGTCACTCCACCTAGTGAAGAAAAAAAATCATGATATGTGAGCGGTGACTTTGGATTTATCCAAATAAAAAAGTAAATAAATTAAGTTTTATATTTTTCATTCCCTTGTGAATGTCTGTAGATAGTGAGACCCTAGTTTCTCACCCATGCACCAGTTATAGGTTCTAGGATTCTTGAAGAATTCTTGAATGAGGAAAATCAACATGATCGCCGATATAAAAGTGACCATCCATTCGATTGAAGCACCTTGACTATCAATATAGAACGATGAAATATTAAATGGATAAATTTTGAGTTCTATAAGATGATGTAGAAGGGTTGTTTTTTACATTCATGATGGTTCAGCATACCTAAAAACTATATATAGCTAGAATCACTATATATAAAATTCTAAATACCCGATTTGTGATGTATTTGATTATAGAAAATGACTAAAACCTCCTCAGCTATCTTAATTCCCATGTATGTGAATGCTCGTGCTACTCTGAACTAACAATGGAGAAGAAAAAATTGTCTTGAGAATTTAGAAAATGGGGAAATTCATTTACCTATTTGGACTCACATTTTCAAATTCAATTTCCCTCCCAGTCCTTTGGTCTAGCCGAATTATTGAAGATAATGATCCTTAGTGATACTCATCCATGTGGTGTCTATATATTGATGAGATCATGCTTGCTTCATAGTATGACATTATTATGGGTTGTTTCATGTCATTGTAGGAGTTCAACTTTTCTAACAGAGACATAACCCAGTGTTGGTAATGAGGTCCTCAAGACACACCAGACATAATTCACCACCTATGAGGATTTTATTGTCATTGTATTCTATTTCTATTATGATAATAAGAATATATATTCTTCTTTAGTGTGGGGGACTTCCCATAATAATGATACACTAACTTATTGTTCGAGCATATTTCATCAGTATCTACTGGTGTCATCCCCTATGGTTTTCTTTATTTATTTTTATTCAATTACTCTAGTGATATAACATTAGGAGAATTATGGTTGAGCTGAGGAGAACTATACCACCCCAATGATGTATTCATGTATTAAATAGAAAAATGATTCTTACTTTAATTATTTGGATGGGTTTGGATGTGTAGCTTTTAGTAGATTCTTATTTGTATTTAAATTAAAAAATTTATTACTTTTTTTTGGTCTCACACATAAGCCTTTTGGGAACTCGTTCACTACTAATGATAGAAAATATTGGAATGACCTGAGAATTAATAGTGGAATCAAATCACTATACTAGGTGAGGATAGAGAATACACTGATTATTGTATTTTCTATTCCAAACAAAAATTAATAGGAAAGGATAATCAAGGATTTTTCCATTTATTATAGAATGATGGGGATGTTAAATTGAATAATGATTCATAGGGAAGAGAGGATAGTAATCTAATGTTGGATAACTATGATTTAAATATTTAATTTTAAACCAATCAACCATATCCACTATTTTCAAATTTCGAACCCATTAAATTTTATTTTAGTGCATCCACAACATTTTCATCCCCAAAGACTTCCCCAATCCAACTTTACTACATTTTTCTTTGGTTTAAAAATAATTTTTTGAGCTCCCCATGACAGGAATACATCAAACCTAACACCTTTACTAGGGAAGATTAGTGCTTTTATTTTAATTTTTTTTTAAAAAAATTTAATTCAAATTACTTGATTCGATTCTTCTAACCTCCCAAATTTTTATCCAGAGGATGAGAAAATCATGCTCGCTAAACATCAAACTCTAAAATTCACCGAACAAGTGGAAAGAGTGTTATTCATCAATACATTTTCTAATTATCCATACTCTTCTACTTCCTCCACAACAGTTAAATTTGGATGTGAAAAAATGGAAGATAATATTACTCTTCTTTGTGGGACTTTGATGGAAATGTATGCACAAAATTAAAAAATAGATAACCAACAATTATAATTGAAAGACCAAAAACACTATGAACTCAACACTAGAATCTTTGGTATTCTACATAAATTTCATAGACTATTAGGTGAGGATTGCTAATTTCCTTTGAGCGAGTTTAAATGACTATGAAATGCATTCCAAAACAAGAGGATTCACCAATGGAACAATGCATGAAAAAATACATGTATCCATAATCATCGCTACCACCTATGGATACATATCTACTATATATTTTTTCGTTGATAAAACATATTCTCCTTCATCGGTGTCATCATAATTATCTTCCATTTTCCCATTGGGTTTCTTCATACAGGGCTGAAGATGACAAATGATGTGTACCAGGTGGAGTGTCAGTTCTTTCATGGTGGAAAAACTCAAACTACATTGTGTGTCCCTACACCCCAATTCTAGGTTGAGCATGGGGAGGTCATGGGGGAACTGGATGAGCTCTTACAATCTAGTAGTTCCCCCCGACCTTATAGAAGCGGTGTCAGTGATCTATAATCAGAACAAGATGCATCCATAGATCCTCGAGGTAAGGACTTCATGTTCGGTAGAATCAAAACTCATCCTATTATCATGAATTTGGTTTTTCATAATATGAGAAGTGATCCCCATTTCAAAAAAACTACCTCTGTAGATCCTCATGGTATGGACTCCAAGCCATGTATAATAAAAAATATTCCTGTTGTCAAGAACATGGTTGTGTAGAAGATGATCGGTGATCCTCATTTCAAAGAATCTTCTTCCATGGAACCTTGAGGTAAGGACTCCGAGTCTGGTTGAATCATAAATCTTCTAGTTTTTTAGAATGTGGTTGTGTAGATGATGATTGGTGATCCTCGTCCTAAACAAGCTGCTTCCTTGACTCCTCGATCTAAGGAACTGTAGTCTAGTAAAATCAAAACGTTTCCGATCATAGAGATTGTGGTTATGCATAGGAATAGAATTTTATGTGGTGTCAATAATTGGGATGAGGTTTTTTGTGGTTATAAATGGGTATAACTGGTACCACTAAATTGGATTGTGTGTAGTATTTGGGTGCTTCAAAACTCAAGGATCACTATCATGGGAAAGAGAGGGGAGGAAAATAATAATTCATTGAAAATAGATTGATTGGACAACATCTACCTAGGAGCGGGTATCTGAGATGTAACTACGAAATCTAGAAAGAGGATGAGAAGAAAGATACAAAATCAGTAAACAATGTAATTGAACGGAAGGATGAGACAGACCATAATTTTAATGAAGGCATAATACTTTTTTCTAATGTGTATGCTTTTTTGTGTTAATCGGGTCAACACATTATCAAATAATTGGTATAAAATGCGTTTACTAAACTTTTTGTATTATAGATGGGAAAGATGGAGTAGTATGATGGAGGCCTGTTTGGGCAAGAAACAACCATCAAACATTTAGAAGCAAAGAAAAAAGGGATTTGTCAGCGTGAGAAAGAACTATACAGAAGGGAATCCTTAAACAAAACAAATCGAAAAAAGCTTCATCGTGGGAGGGAAATGGTATCTCCTATACTTTTTTCCTTCCAATATATTTTGATAATGAACCTAATGTGCTTGTATTCTCACAAAACTACTGGTGAATCCATTTTTTAGTTTTTTTATTAACTCATTGTTTTTGTTGTCCCTTTTTATGAAAAATATGAGGGCAACTTTGGAGCAAAGAAAAGAAGGTGAATTTTTTTCAAAACTGGCAATAATCCATTAGGTTGGTGGTCCATTTCTGTTTTGTATCAACTTTTGGTAATCAATATCCAATTCTTTTATCTGAATCTCGTTATGTCATTTTATTCAGGTATGATGGTAGGGGATGAAGAATAATCTAAAGAAAATTATTATTGAGTTGGAAACAAAAGTAGATGCTAATCAAGTATTGGATCCTGAAATTGAAAGCATGAACTCTCACAACCCCTCTCATGCATTAAATGTCAAGATCCAATGCTTGTTTAACATCTAGTTTTTTTCCAGCACAATAATTTGTTTCTTTAGTTCATTTTTTATCCCTTATCAATCATGGATAAAAAGACATGATGAGATTCATATAAAATAATTAAATAATGATTACCTAAAGTTCATACAGAAAGGAGATGGACCACCAACCTCATGGATTTTTGCCAGTTTCATAACATTTTCACCTATTTTCACTGCTACAAAGTTGTCCTCGTATTTTTCATAAAAACAGACGACAAAAACAATGAATTAATAAAAAAACTAAAAAACAGATTCACCCGTAGGCCTGTGAGCATACAAGCACATTTTGTACATTGGCAGAATACATTGGAAGGAAAAAAGTAGAAGAGATACCATTTCTCTCTCATGATGAAGTTATTTTCTATGTTTTATTTAAGGATTCCCTTCTGCATAGTTCTTACTCACGCTGACAAAGCCCTTTTTTCCATGTTAATAAATGTTTGACAACCATTTCATGCCGAAACGTGCCTCCAGTATACTGCTATGTATTTCCCATCTCTAATACAAAATATTTAGTGGACACATTTTATACCAATTATTTGATAAAGTGTTGACCCAGTTAACACAAAAAAAGCATACACATTAGAAAAAAGTTTCATGTCTTCATTAAAATTGTGGTGCTCTCATCCTTCCATTCTATTACATTGTTAAACTCAAGACCCTTGGACGCCCCATGCACCACCAATAGATGGATTTTTTAACCATTTTTTAGAAGGAGGTCACTTTGTTAACGATGCTGGAGGAACCAACAAAAAAACATAAAGAAGACATGATTTTTATGGCGTGGTTTTATGGCTTTATATACAATGAAAAACTAGATCGAAATGAAGGAAGAGATAATGAGGGCAAATCTTGTTTAATGATTAATGAAAAATAGGGATCCGCTGAAATATTTAATGAATAATGAACTAGGGATCCGGTGAAATCTTTAATGAATAATGAACTTTCGTGGAAACACGACTTTTGTCACCCATCGGGCCGTCATCCGCCAACCCAAAATCAGAAATTAGTGACCTCTATAAAAATATCAATTTTACTTAAGCAATAAAGGGATCCAGAATGATCTCCATCAAACACATGTATATGTATACTTGTTCCCACAACTATTAATCGTATGAAAATGGGAATTCCCTAATTTTCCATTTTTGTAAGGCATACAGTGACCATGAGGCATGGAGCACGTCTACCCCAAATACCCAATTCATCTATTCTCTATTCTCAATGTATATACTAATCTAATTAAATAATACACCACATGTTATTTATAATTATGGATAAGAACATCACAAGTTCCTTATCCATATAGATATACAATATATAATTTTGTCCACACACACCCCTAGCCTATCTCAATCGAGGGATCAAATGTCATTCTCATCATATGATAGTAAAAATCCCATCTCAGTTAAGCTCCAACTGTCGACATGAACAACAATATACCCAACCAACCTTGTATTAGTTAAGTCAATATATAGAATTTTGTATGTATGGTATCAAATTATGAAGGGTCTCATGCTAGTTATCTCACAAACCTAATATATTGGGGACCCAAATATGATCCATGGACCCCAAATATAAAAAAGGCATTTGTATGACACTTCTTGTTGTATATGTAGTGGGTCATGTAGTGCACAAAAAGAATCTTATTCCATGACTTGTGCCACATGAGAATATGTTTTATCTCTACAAAAGAATCACACTCATTCTAACCTTTAAATGTTTTCATAACCTATAAAACTATATGATGAATATCAGTTAGGGATAAACATAAAGTTATACTTTCATAGGTCAATGATCATTTCACTTCCTGAAATGTATATCTATATATATATTTATGTAGCTAATGTGAAATAATGATAAAATGGAGGCTACCTCAAATAGTATACATTTTAATATTCTTAATCTCATTAATAATATTTTACAAACCTAGCATAAGCACCAATTTAAAATATCATATATTTAAAACTGTCAGGTATGCCTTATGTTTGCTACACTTTTGGGTTTTGTCAACTTTTCCCAACTAATGTAATTCATGTCACATATCTATGTGACCATCAGATAATACTCTCCCACTAAAATCATTAGTTATAAATTTCTATAAAGTAAGAAATTTGGAATAATGGTGAGGTTTAAGAATTATATTCCTAATAGTTAAACTTCTTAGTCATATTAAAAATTCATAACTTCACAACATCAAATGTTACATTGTAAACTTCTGTTTTCTACTTTGAAATAATTCTATGTTCATCATAATCATCTTTAGAAACCTATTACATCAATCTTTTTCCATTGTGTGTGAATGTGTGAAATATAAATGTGTACATGTGTGTGAAAATATGTCTGTGTATGTCTGTGTGTCAATATTATGTAAATACATCATATATAAATGTATTTTTATAAATATACCATTATCATTAAATATATTATATAAAAATATTTATAATAAATAAATATAAACACAATATAATTTTTGTATCTAAATGTACTATTATATGTAAATCTGTCTAAAATATATATATTAATATAAAATATATAGATATATTTTTAAAATATATTTAAAAATAGTTATATATGTGTATATAATTATAATAATAAATATTTAAATGAAGGTGGATTATATGGGTCACATTAACCATCCTCATATCATTAAACTCATCGAGTACTGCCTGGAGGTTGAGCAGTGGTTGTGTGTGTGTGTGTGTCAGTATTATGTAAATACATCACAAATAAATGTATTTTTATAAATATATCATTATCTTTAAATATAGTATATAAACATATTTATAATAATTAATTACAAATACATTATAGAAAAGTTATATCAAAATATACAATTATATGTAAATATGTATAAAATTAAAAAGTAAATATGCACTATATAGACATATTTTTAAAATATATTTAAAAATAATTATATAAATGTATATAATTATATGGATAAATATTTAAATAAATTTGGATTATCTGGGACACCTTAACCATCCCCATCTATTTAAACTCATCAGGTACTGCCTAGATGGTGAGCAATGACTACTGGGTTATGAGTTCATTCCCTAGGGTAGCCTGGATGACTATCTCATTCAATGTAATCCCTCATCCTCCAATGTTCATCTACATTCATGGAAGGTCTGGCTTATGGTGGCCCTTTGGATAGACAAGGGTCATTCATGTCTCCACAATGAGTACATGAAATTAATTTGTAGATACTTGAAAACATCAAACATGATTCCAGATTTGGTATGGGTAATGTTCCACCTTTAAACTCTAATCTTTTAATTATTTCATATAATCCTCAAACAATGTATATTGATCTTGGTTTGAAGAATTACAACAGAAAACTTTCTGATTTTTTGATGGCCAAAGATAGAGCGATGGGTGAAGATGGCCATGTATCCATGATTATCTCTCACACATATGGCTACACAGCTCATAAATATGACTTTAATAAAAAATATTTTCATTCATCAGTTTCAACATATTAATCTTCCAGTTTCCCATTGGGTTTCTTCATACAGGGTTGATGATGAAGAATGAATTGTACCGGATATAGGGTTTGTACTAAAGGGACAACTCCTTTATGTTGGAAACCCTTTCACTGCGATGTTTTTCCCTAGATCGCAAGCATAGACGGATCATGCGGGAGTTCATGGGGGAACTGGAAGATATTATGTTATCCAGTAGTGTCTCTCGACCTCACAAAATGGGTTACAGTGATCTATAATCCAAACAAGATGCTTCCATGGCTCCCTTAGGTAAGGACTCCAAGTTTGGTAGAATCAAAACTTGTCCTATTTTCAATAATGTTGTTGTTCATATGATTAACAGTGATACTGATTCCAAAAAGAAGCTTCTTCTATTTCTCCTCTTGGTATGAACTCAGTTTCAAGTATAATAAAAAACATTCCATTTGTCAAGAACATGGATGTGTGGAAGAAGACTAGTGGTCCTAATTTCAAGCAATATCCTTCCATGGCTTTATCTGGTAAGAACTCATGCCACTACTCTTTTCTTCAGATCTAGAAGCCTGAACTCACCATGAAAAAGTCATGGCACCTAGTGAATAAACAAAATCAGTATCTGTGAGTTGTGTGTTTGGATTTATCCTAATAAAAAAGTAAATAAAATAATTTATATATTATTCATTCCCTTGTGAATATTTGTAGATATTGAGACCCTAGGTTCTCCCCCATGCACTGGTAGGAGGTTCTTAGATGCTTGAAAACTTCTTGAATGGGGAAAATCAACATGATAAAATATATTAAAGTGCTCATCCATTCTATTGAAGCACCTTGATAAACAATATTTAACGAAGAAATATTTATTGGCTAAATTTGGAGTTATATAAGATGATGTAGAAGGGTTTTTTTTACATTCATGATAGTTCAAAATACATGAAACTTCATTAGCTAGAGTCATTACATATCAAATTCTACATACCCGATTAGTGATGTATTTGATTATAGAGAATGACTAAAATCACCCTAGCAATCGGAATTCCCATGTATGTGAATGATCATTCTACTCCGAACTAACATTGGAGAAGAAAAAAGTGTCTTGAAAATTTAGAAAATGGGGAAATGCATTTACCTATTTGCCCTCTCATTTTCAAAGTCAATTTCCCTCCCAATCCTTTGGTTTAGCTGAATTAGGGAAGATAATAATCCTTAGTGATCCTCAACCATGTGGTGTCCATCTATTGATGAGATCATTCTTGCTTCATAGTATGAAATTATGATGGGTAGTCATTGAATGAGTTCAACTATTCTCATAGAGACTTAACTTAGAGCTGGTAATGATGACCTCAAGACACACCACACAGAATTCACCACCTATGAGTATTTGATTGTGATTTTTTTCTATTTCTATTCTTATAATAGGAACATATATTATCCTTTAGCATGGGGGACTTCCCATATTAATGATACACTGTCTTATTCTCAGAGCCTATTTCATCACTGCATGCTGTTTTCATTCCCTATGGTTTTCTTTATTTATTTTTATTTAATTACTCTAGTGATGGAACATTAAGAGAATTATGGTTGAGTTGTGGAGAACCCTACCACCCCTATGACGAATTCATGTATTAAATAAAAAAAATTTCTCCTTAGTTTTATTATTTGGATGGGTTTGGATGTGTAGCTTTTAGTAGATCTTTATTTTTCCTTAAATTTAAAAATTTCTTACTCTTTTTATTGGTTTAACACATAATCTTCTTGGGAACTCGTTCACTACTAATGATAGTTAATATTGGAATGACCCCAGAATTATTAGTGGAAACCAATCACTAGACTAGGTGATGAGAGTGAATATAATGATTATTGTAATTTTCTATTCCAAACCAAAATTTCTAGTAAAGGCTAATCAAGGATATTTCCATTTATTAGAGAATGATGGGGATGTGAAATTGATTAATGATTCATAGGGAAGAGATGATAGTAATCTGAGGTTGGATAACTACGATTTAAAAATTAAATTTTAAACAGATCAACCACATCCACTATTTTCAAATTTCAAACCCATGAAATATGATTTTAATGCATCCACAACATTGTCTTCCCCAGAGACTACCCCAATCCAAATTTAAAACATTTTTTTTTGGGTTTAAAAATAATTTTGTTGACCTACCCATGACAGGCATGCATCAAACCTGAAACCTTTAGTAGGGAAGATTAGTGCATTTATTTTAATTTTTTTAACAATTGTTTCAAATGACTTGATCTGATTATTCTAAGCACCCAAATTTTTATCATGAGGTAGAGAGAATCATTATCTCTATGCTTCGAACTCTAAAAATCATCGAACAAGTGGAAATAGAGTTTTTCATCAATACATTTTCCAATTATCCATCTTTTTCTTCTTCCTCTACAAGTGTTAAATTAGGAAGTGAAAAAATGTAAAATAATCTTACTCCTGTGAGTGGGAATTTGAGGGAAATGTATACACCAAATTCCAACATCGATAACCAATAATTATAATGGAGAGACCAAAAATACTGTGAACTCAAAACTAGGATGATTGGTATTCTACAAAAATTTCCTAGACTATTAGGTGAGGACTGTAACTTTCCTTTGAGAGAGTTTAAAGGAGTATGTAATGCATTTCAAAACAAACGATTCACCAATGGAACACTGCTTGAAAAAAATACATGTATCCATAATCATCGCTGCCACCTATAGCTACACAACTACTAAATATTTGGCCATTGATAAAACATCTTCTCCTTCATTAGTGTTATCATATTTATCTTTCAGTTTCCCATTGGGCTTCTTCATACAGGGTTGAAGATGAAGAATGATGTGTACTAGGTGGAGGGCCAGTTCCTTCAAGGTGGAAAACCTCATACTACGTTGTGTGTCCCTACACCCCATATACTTGTTGGTCATGGGGGAGGTCATGGGGGAACTAGAAGAGAACCTACCATCCAGTAGTGCCCCCCAACCTCATGGAAGGGGTGTCGGTGATCTATAATATGTACAAGATGCATCCATGGATCCTCGAGGCAAGGACTCTGAGTTTGGTAGAATTAAAACTCAGCCTATTGTCATGAATTTGGTTGTGAATAAGATGAGAAGTGATCCCCATTTCAAGAAATCTACTTCTATATCCATTCATGGTACGAAATACAACCCAAGTATAGTAAAAAAATATTCATGTTGTCAAGAATATGGTTGTGTAGATGATGATCTGTGATCCTCATTTCAAACAAGATTCTTGCATGTAACCTTGAGGTAAGGACTTTGAGTCCTGTAGAATCATAAATCTTCTTGTTGTTGAGAATGTGGTTGTGTTGAAGATGATTGGTGATCCTCATCCTAAACAAGCCGCTTCCTTGACTCCTCGGTCTAAGGAATTGTAGTTTAGTAGAATCAAAACTTTTCTGGTTGTAGAGATTGTGGTTATGCATAAAATAGAATTTTATGTGGTATCAATAATATGGATGGGGTGTTTTGTGGTTATGGATGGGTTCAAATGGTAGCACTAAGTTGGATGGGGGGTAGTATTTGGGTGCATCAAAACTCAAGGATCATTTTGCTGGGTAAGGGAGGGGAGGAAAAGAATAATTCATTGAAAATAGCTTGATTGGTCAATATCTAACCATGAGCGGGTATCTGAGAAGTAACTTTGAAATTCAGACAGTGGTTGAGAAGAAAGATTCAAACCTAGTAAACAATGTAATTGAAGGGAAGGATGAGACACACCACAATTTTAATGAAGGCATGAGACTTTTTTCTAATTTTTATGTTTTTTTTGTGTTAATCGGGTCAACACATTATCAAAGAATTGGCATAAAATGTGTTTACTAAATGTTTTGTATTATAGATGAGAAAGATGGAGCAGTATGTTGGAGGCCAGTTTGGGAATGAAATAGCCACCAAACATTTAAAAGCCTAGAAAAAAGGACATTGTCAGCGTGAGCAAGAACTATATAGAAGGGAATCCTTAAATAAAACAGAGAGAAAAAAAGCATCATCGTGAGAGGGAAATGGTATCTCCTATACTTCTTTCCTTTCAATATATTCTGATAACGAACCTAATGTGCTTGTATGCTCACAGACCTACTAGTGAATCCATTTTTTAGTTTTTTATTAACTCATTGTTTTTTTCGTCCCTTTTTATGAAAAATATGAGGGCAACTTTGGAGCAAAGAAAAGAAGGTGAAAATTTTACAAAACTGGCAATAATCCATGAGGTTGGTGGTCCATTTCCCTTTTGTATCAACTTTAGGTAATCAATATCTAATTCTATTTTCTGAATCTCATTATGTCATTTTATTCAGGTATGATGGAAGGGGATGAAGAATAATCTAAAGAAACAAATTATTGAGTTGGAAAAAAAGTACATGCTAAACAAGCATTGGATCTTGAAATTGAATGCATGAACTCGAACAACCCCTCCCATGCATTCAATTTCAAGATCCGTTGCATGTTTGACATCTAGTTTTTTTTAGCACAATAATTTGTTTCTGTAGTTCATTTTTCATCCCCTACCATCATACATGGATAAAAAGACATGATGAGATTCATATAAAATAATTAGATAATGATTACATAAAGTTGATACAGAAAGGAGATGGATCACCAACCTCATGGATTTTTCCCAGTTTCGTAACATTTTAACCTTCTTTTCTCCACTCCGAAGTTGTCCTCATATTTTATATAAAAATGGAGGATAAAAACAATGAATTAATAAAAAAACTAAAAAATGGCTTCACCAGTAGGCTTGTCAACATACATGCACATTTGGTTCATTGGCAGAATACATTGGAAAGAAAAAAGTAGTGGATATACCATTTCCCTCCCATGATGAAGCTGTTTTCTATGTTTTATTCAAGGAATCCCTTTTGCATAGTTCTTACTCACGCTGACAAAGCCCTTTTTTCTATTATTCTAAATGTTTGACAGCCATTTGATGCCCAAACTAGTCTCCAGTATACTGCTCCATCTTTCCCATCTCTAATACAAAACATTCAGTAAACACATTTTATACCAATTATTTGATAAAGTGTTGACCCGATTAACCCAAAAAGAAAGCATACACTTCAGAAAAAAGTCTCATGTCATTTTCCTCCCCTCCCTTGCCCGGGAAAATGCTCCTTGAGTTTTGAAGCACTCAAATACTACCCACCATTCAATTTAGTGCTACCAATTATACCAATCCACAGCCACACAAACATCTCATCCATGTTATTGATAGGATAAAATTCTCATCTTATGCACAACAGGAAGGGTTTTGATTCTTCACAATGGGGTGATTTTTTATTCTACTAGACTCGAAATCCTTACCTCCAGGAGCCATGGAAGCAGCTTGTTTGAAGAAACCCAGTTGCAAACAGGAAGGTAAGTACGATGACACGGGTCGAGAAACGCAAGAACCCTGGCCGCCCCATGCGCCACCAATAGCTGGATTTTTTAACCCTTTTTGAGAAGGAGGTCACTTTGTTAACGATGCTGGCGGAACCAACAATAAAACATAAAGAAGACGTGATTTGTATGGCGAGGTTTGATGGCTTTATATACAATGAAAACCTATACGAAAACGGATGGAGAGATAATGAGGGCAAATCTTGTTTAATGATTAATGAAAAATAGGGATCCGCTGAAATCTTTAATGAATAATGAACTTTCGTTGAAACACGGCTTTTGTCGCCCATCGGGCCGTCATTCGCCAACCCAAAATCAGAAAGATTCTGGTTGTGATTCTGCAAACAAATATCAACGAAGAGGGTTTGAGGATCGGAAGAAATAAGTAGAAGATATGAGTTTAAATGAGGCGCAGTCACCGTACCACGCGCCATCATTGGGGAGAAACGCAATCCCGTTGGCCGCCCCAAGCGCCACCATTAGCCGGACTTTCCGTGATTGTGGCAAAAAACGACTCATCGCCTATCCATGTGTCCCTGCAGGGTTTTCTGGTAAAGCATCATGACGGCGACGGCCGTGCCCGTGTGGGAGTTTGCGGCACCGAGTGAGCGCTCATCCTTCCTGCCATTGAGCACGGAGCCCAACCCGACCTTTCCCAGCAGGCTGTCGGGGCGGAAGTTCTCGGTGGCTGCAACAAGGGATTGCCTGGAAAGGGCTCTGCGCTTTAATTCCTGCACATAAGCAACACTCCATGCCGACCCAAGTTGTTCCGAATGAACCGATGGATTTTTTGACCCTTCTTCAGTGGGAGGTACGATGCTGGCGGAACCAACAAGAACACATAAAGAAGACGTGACGGTATGGCGAGGTTTGATGGCTTTATATACAGTGAAAAGCGGGACGAAATCGGAGGGAGAGATAATTAGAGCAAATCTTGTTTAATAAATAATGAAAAATCGGGATCCGCTGAAATCTTTAAATTCTTCAAAATATACGATTTTTTTTTTTTTTTGGAATGAATAGCCCAAATAAGATATTTAAAAACTTTAATTTTTTTTAATCAAGTAATCTATTTAAATGCTTTCTAAAAAATCCATTTTATTCTTTCACGAAAGTCAAATTACTTTACAATATTCTAGTTATTCTAAAATTATTAACTTGTTTATATAATTTAACTATTCAATTTATTTTATTTTATTTTAAATAACTTGATTCAAATCATTTAAATATTTCATTAAAGTTATTTATTTAATTTTTCTAAATAATCATGTAATTTAATTTTTTTCATTCCAAGCTATTCGTTTTAACATAAATTGAATAAAAATGTAAAATAACTAATTTGAATATTTAAAATAAATAATTTAGTAATAAAATTTATATTCCTTGAATATTTAAAATAAATCAGTTGATTGAAAATTTAATTTTTTTAATGTTTTTATATTTCAAAATACCTTGAATATTTTAACTTAATGTTTTTAATTTCAAAATAAATAAGTGGAGTATTTAAAATTTAAATGACCTGGATATTTAGTTTTTTAGCATAAATTGATGATGTTGTATTTTAAAAATAAAATTTTAATGATATAGGCTTTTAATATACTTCTTTATTTTTGAAAATATTCAAGGTAGATATCATGTTGCTCTAGTTCCTCAATCACATTGTTTTCTTATTTAATATATTTCATTCCTTTTTATTGGGAAAATTTAATATATTGGAAAATATACATTTTATTGTATCTATTTCTCTTCTATGTGTCATTGTCCAATTATTTTATTTTGTAAAGTTTTTCCGTATTAAATTAAATTATGTTATTTATAATGAATTGATTAATATAGTTAAAATCATTATACACAATAAATCAAAATGATATTATCTCTCATCATTGGAATGTATCTTGTAAAATCATTTCACAATTACTAACGACTCTATTCATTTAAGAAATTTGTTTATTTGAATTGTCAATTCTTAAAAAATAATTTCATACAATTTAGCACATTTAGATAATTTTTTAAAATTATAATCTTTTTTAAATACTTTAAAAAAAATTAAGCTCCATTTATCAACTCAATCTTATTATATATCCAAATACTAATTTAACTACATTTAAAAACTATTTAAAAATTTAAAAATTTAAAACTAATTTGTTAATCTAAAATGAATGGATTTTATTTTTATTAATGGATTAATAATAGTTAATTTAATTGGTTTTGAATTTAGAATTCATTTAAAATTTTGATGTGTTCGACTGGATGTAGTTTGATTGGTGGACCAATATGAAGATAGTGGGGGCCTCAACACACTGACTGTAAGGTGAAAGGAGGATGCTCGCAAAATGTTCGAAGAAATTCCTTGATAAGTGGAACCATGTCCAACCTCATGTGCCTGTCCGGGCTATCCCCTGGCATAGTAAGAATCCATGTATAAACCAGATTCACCATTGTGCATCCTAGTAGACTGGAGGAAGCATCCGCTGATCACGGATTGCAACATCACCAAGTCTCAAAGACTTCACCATCACACCACCATGACATCACCTCCTCACCCCCATCCAACTCAGCATCACATATGATTGTTCCCAACTCCATAAAGAGACCAAATTCAAGCCAAACCTACCGAAATTAAAGCCCAAAAATAAAATCGACCGCAAAAATTGAGGACCTGTTGAACTAAGCCTAGAACCCATTATTCTTAAAATCCATCCCACCTAGGATGTGAGATCCGTATTACTTATGTAAAGGATTCACCAATATTTTTTCTTATACGTAACGCCAAAACCGGAGTGTAAGTAGCTAAGTAACGGTAGTTCTCTGTCTGCATCAAGGTCAGACAAAAAAATAGGAAACTATGTTAATGTAACATGTGACTTGCACTAGTTATGTAAAAGTAATGGGAGAAGTACATTGGCTATATATAAGTGGATTTAGAAATGAATTACCTACGTGAAGGTAATAAGGAAAATGAGTAGTTGCCTGAAGGTACGAGAGGATTTCTTTAACTATGTAAAGGTCATCAATGATTTACAATACCAGTGTAAAGGTAATGAGAGAGTTTGGAAGGCTATGTATAGGTAACATGCATTGAGTTGCACCACATAAAGGTGATGAGGAGATGTGTAAGGGTACATTGAGTTTTGAACTACTTACATATATATTTCAATGCACTATGTTAACAAAACAAGGGAAATTATTTAGCTGTGTAAACATGAGTTAAGCTGTTATGGTTGTTTGGATTGGAACGTGATGTCAATCTAGACATTTTCATTTATTTGATCACACACAGTCGATCTGGAGTTATTCATATGGTCGCTCATTGATTTGTTCATGTGGTCGATCTAGTTTCAGACAAGCAGTCAATCCATTACTATGGAAGATCTGCTAGGAGATAAACTGAGTTATAGAATTTGTATATTCTAATGAAATGAAATTTGACTATGCTAAGTATGATGTTCTCAAATGATAAATAAATATCACAATTCTTATCATGATGCGGCTCGGTTAATGAATAAGGGATGAGGTCACAATCATAAGTATATATATTCATGTTAAATGCATGTGATTATAATGAAAAGAGAAAAATATATATGTCTCCATGACATATTGATTTTTCCATGGATGTTTTGATGACCATTTTGGAAATCTAGTCCACTTGTATGAAACAGTGGGATGAGCGACATAATAGGTTATCCCATGGTATTACATGAATTCATATAGAGGTGGGGAGATTTTAAATAGATTTATATGTATGTGTGAGTTGAGGAGATAATGGAGACACAATAATTCCTACATCTTGTGGGAATAAATTATTGAGTCTTCAGGGCATTAAATAATAGGTTTCAATGAATAAATATCTGATCTACCTGGAGATTTGATGAATCAAGAAGAAGGAAATCCTACTAATATTTTTCTTATATTAAATGTAAAATAATGTTCTAGATATATGAGAATAATATTCATGATATTATTGTGAATATATATTTTTGTAGGTATCGAGGAAGATGTTGAGAATATTGTGAACAAACATAAATAGTGTGATAGATTTGTGAGAGCCCGATACATGTATCAAGGGAAGAGAGGGAGTTGAACCCAAGTAATTGAGAAAATTGAGAAGAAATATATTCCTCCTGACCTGGTTGGATTTTTTGAGACCAACATAACTATTACGAGCACCTATTAGTGATCTTTAAGAATTAGCACATGCCCATGCATGTTGATCCAATCTACTCCTGAAGGGAAATCAATTTCAAAAGTGGCACAAAATAATCCATTCTCATAAAAATATCTTTCTATGGCCGGATTAAAGTTTAAAAATAAGCTTTTGACTGTGGTGACTAACTAATTGTTTGAGGCTTGTGATTGGGGTGTCTAACAAATCACTAGAGAATTGTGATTGGGTGTCTAACAAATTTATGGTGAATTTTAACTGGGGTTTCTAACTACTTGAATCTAAAAATAATGTAATGGAACACACTTTTATGAAGAACATTGTAAATATCATTTGTTTCAATCTCTTATTATCACTGCATTCAAGTTTAGACTGTGTGATATTATTGAGAGGACTGGTAACTTTAACAAGTTCCACATGTTTAATTTAGAAGAAGAATAATTGGTAAAAGTAAACCATTGATTCGTCCCCCTTTAGTGGTCATCCGAACAAGGGGAATATCAAATAACACACAAAAACCAATTATGCTTTACAATTAAATTTAGGAAAAGGAATAATGTGGGTGCATGTGTTACAATGGGTGATACAAGAAAAGGATTCTGGAGTAGATGTTTTTGAGGCACCTTGGGAATTACCATCAATGAGAAAGAATGATCATATAATAATTTTCAAATAGGGAGTGGATTCAGTCAACAAACAACCTTGTAGACATGGTTCATTCATGAAGAATGAGATTGAAAAATATGGTTAAAATATTTTGGAATATGGTTTCATCATACATAACATCATCCCATGCAATATTCTAATAATTTTAATAAAGAATAAAGATGGTCGGTGGAGAATGTTTCTGGATTACCAAGAGGTCAACAGTTTTGTGGTGATGGAAAGGTACCTAATTAAACTAATATAAGAGTTAATGGTTGAGTTTCATAGTGCAGAATACTTCACAAATGTGGGTTTGAAATCTGGTTTCCACCAGGTATGAATGAAAGTAGAGGATATTCAGAAGACTGTTTAAAACCCATAATGGGAATTTAGAATACCTTTTTATTCCCTTCAGATTGATGAATGCACCGATGACTTTCCATGCTACTATGAATGTGGTATTCTAGGATTTTCTAAAGAAGAGTGGTTTTTTGTTCTTAGATGATATAATGGTGTGTTGTAAGGGATGGAATGAAGACCTAGAGAAGGCACATGAGGTCCTTCAAGTGAAAATAAAAAATTTACTATTTAAAAATGAGAATAAGTGTTCTTTCAAAAGGAGGTATGTGGAGTATTTTGGACATATAATTTCTGTCAACGTGGTTATGATATGTCCCAAAAAAAGGTTGTAGTTAAATTATGGAATGGGCTATGAAATGTGAAGAATGTAAGCGGTTTTAGGGATAATTGGATACTAAAAAAAATTTATCAATGATTATGGAAATATTTCAAGACCCCTCACGAATGTGACTAAGAATAAATATGTTAAATAAACACCTGAAACTCATGAATCATCTGATACAATTAAGAAAAAAATGACCACTACCCAACATTAATGCTTTCTGAATTTTTCCAAGGGATTTTCAGTAATGTTTGATGCCTAGAGTTTAGAAGATGGAGATGTGTTAACATAGTAATGGTGTCCTCTTGCCTATTTTAGTAAGTAATTTTCTGAAACCAACTTGTAAAAATTCATATATGAAAATGAGCTTATGGATTTAGTGCCAGAAATCCATCATCAGAAAAAATATTTTATGGGAAGGTAATTTGATCTATACATAGATAATTGGATCCTAAAGTGAATTTTATTAGTCAAAGAGTAGCTTCAATTGAACATCAGTACTTATAGGATATGTTATTGGGATATGATTTTTTTTGTGATTTACAAGCATGTGACATTGAATAGTGTCATAGATTCTCTATGAGGGTGACATGGGGAGGACATTATATGTACATGGAAACTTTAAGACCTGATTGAGAGGAGGTTTATGGGTTGAAAGAAGATTTAATTTAGGATGTTAGTTTGAAGGCAATTATAGATATGTTACAGCATGGTTATGCCACAATTTTAGGATATTCATTATTACACAGATTGTTGTTCTATAAGAATCAACTTTTCTTTCTAGAAAGAAAAAATTAAATTCCAATGATATTTAAATATTATTATTATTCTTAAGCTATAGAGAAGTAGGGGAACTTGAAATCATATAAACACATAGCGGGTGGGGTTGTCTAGAGTAGAATTATTTGTTCATTGATTCATACATAACAACAGTTCATCAATTTCCAAATGAAAAAACTGATTCTGGTGATCTTTATCTATATGCAACATTACCTTCACTCCATTAAATATAGAAAAAATATCCTTAGTATCAATTCAAAAGAATGAAAATGGTATTTTGGTAAATAGTTGGGTTGATATGGTTTCACCCAATTTGCGGGTCACTACTAGTGAAACAATATATAACCTGACATATAAATTATTCATGGAAGAAATATATATTAATTTAAATTAAATTCATTAAAAAACATCTATATATTATTAGGTAATCCACATGGGAGGGAAGATAGAGACAATAAAATGAATAATGGATTGAAAAACAATGAATGTTAAAGGATGTGTGGCATTTTAACATTCTATCATGACATGAACATGTGAAAAGAAGCTAAACCATCCTAGTTGTTTGTAACTATAAAAGTTGTTGAGGGATTCCTTGATGTGGTATTCCTTATGAAACAACCTATAATCCACTACTACAGGTAATTGGTTGAAATTTTTTTAGGAAGTTCGATAATAAATAGAAATGGATAAGATGGATTCAAGGAGAATATGGTGTAAGGAAAAAAATAAAGAACACATATGTATAACATACTTTATTCCCCTATGGACACATGTGAATTGCAATAAATCCCCCAGAATATCATTATTACTGAAGAAACAAAATCATCAGATTATAATACATAAAAGAAGTAAAGTACCAAATAAACTATTTTAAGAATAGTTCATGCTAGACCGTATGGAATTGATGAGATCTTACATATAGAACTTGAAATCTAGCTTCTTGTATTGGATCATGTTATAAACATGTATAGAAGGATAAAAAATCAAACACATGAAATGAAATGAAAACAAGAAAGTGAAATAAACTTCTTATAATTCAAGGTTCTAATACCAAAACCTGGAAGAATGTCAAATTGTGTACATGATATTTATATATTCATTCACGTGAGGACATATCATAATGAATGAAATGAATCTGCACCACTCTCCACCAAATACCTAGACCATGATTGTGATGATGAATACAATCTACTTCTATGGACTATGTGAATCATGGACATGATATCCTTCAGGGTACTCTGATTTTATTTCAAGTGGAAATAAAAAAATTACCAATAACTCTCCTCTATTGAACCAGTAAAGAAACACAACAAATGATTGAGGGGATCCTAAGGTGAAATCATGACGGTGAGAGAAATGATTATGATCTAGGTAGTGAATGCAGGATGTAGTCTATGTGGATGACTTCTATCTAAGAGATGGATTAATGGGATGGCCATGTGGCAGTAGGGGATTCAACACCAAAATGTAACACATATCAACTTAACATTGAGTATTACAAGGTTACCCTTATATGAGCCAGGTTACCCTTAATAAATCCATACAGTACCCTTACAATATCTAGGTTACACTTATATGAGACAATGAAGTACCCTTTCACATTCCATGTTAGCCTTACACAAGCTAAGGATGTACCCTTACATAAGCTCGAGAGTGCCCATATGCATGATAGAGAGTACCCTTAAGAGAGTATAGAGTACACATATGAAAGATAGGGATTTCCCTTACATTGTCTAGCATTATCCTTATGTATCGATGTCTTACCATTGTGCAATGGGATAACCAGTGGTTTACCCTCATGCAACAGAAAATTTGACTTTACACAAGTTAAAATTATGTGGGAACCAACAATGGGGTAAGGAAAAAGCGTGAAATCAAAATTGAAAAATAAGAGACCTCAAAAAAATTTGTTTCATGGTAAAAAATAAAACTAAGAAATGTAAAAAAAAATCACAAGGGAAAAAATACAAGTAAATTATGAAATCCAAATAATAATTCAGACCATGAATTTTAAAAATTCTATTTCACAACAAACAAATAAATACATGCACATCAAATTTAAAAAACTCCACCTTTGTAATAAGAATAATTTAAAAATATTGTGTTCTCAGCACCTAGGTCTTTGAAATGGGACTACATTCATAATCTCTAAATAATGTATAAACAATGACAGTTTAATAGCTTTCGTCAAATAGTCTACTGGATTCTCCAATGTTTGTATCTTAGTGAAACATACCATCCTAGTTTCAAAAAAATCCCTAACAAAATAAAATCTAATGTATATTATCTATTATATTCCATGGAAAACATGATTTTTAGAAAGATGGAATACGAACTGAATATCTCAAAAGACTTATATATTACCAAAAGATAAAGAAATTCATTAATAAAGCATTTCAAACAAATTGATTCTTTGATTTCTATAGTTAATACTATCTATATGACCTTGGTTTTGGTAAGGGAAAAAATAGAATTAATGTTATATTTCCATTAATTAGGACATTCAAAGGGGGGATAATACATAAACAATAATATATTTATTAGTATTAATATTTTTAGCATAACCTGAATCAATAAAGCTAATGATATCTTGACTATAAGAACCATTTTTACCAAAAAAAATGCAAAAATTACAATACATGGACACATAAATGAGTATAAATTTTAATTCATACTAAGGATTATTTACAGGGCTTCCCATAAACATTCTTAAGGTACGAGCATCAAATGATATTTCCAAATAATGGAATATCATGGAATACATAAGGCCACCCACTGTGTTTTCAAAAAATATTTTACTCATGAAATAACTATCAGAATATCTATTAGGGGATTGGGACAAGGTAAACATGAAGTGACAACCTAATGTCACACTAAAAAGTTTCAAATTTTATATAAAATACCTTTTTATCACCTTTTAAATATAATAATATTGGTACATGTACAATACCCTAACATTTCTATCCATAGTGATTTTCATACCAAGGATTTTATTTGATTCCTCTAAATATTTCTTTCCAAAAGAATTATGTAATTTTTTTCATATGATTTTTTAAGCCAATGTATTTGAAAATTATAATCATGCAACTAACATATATTATTGAATATAAATAAATAATATTTAATGATTTAAAATAAACTTTGGTATAATATGTACTTCTTGCAAAGTCATTTTTAAGTAGAAAAGCATTAAATTATTTATACCAATGTCTAGATTATTTCTTAAGAAAATACCTGGATTTCCCTAAACTTGATGAATTGAAAATAGTTTAAAAACCCATCGGGCAGTCTCATATAAATATGTTCATCTTACATTCCATGTAAGAAGGTAGTTTTAACATCCCAATTATTCAACAAGAAAATCATTTTGGTCAGAAAAGGATAACAACAATCTAATGAAACAGGTCTTAACAACATGTGAAAAAATATCATTACAATCAATTCCTTTGTATTATAGGAATCCATATGCTAAAAGTATATATTTATACTTAATTTTATTTTCACCGGAATTTTATTTTTTCTTCTTAAAAATTGATATAAAATCAATAATTTTCTTCTTTTTGGGTTTGTTAACAATTATCCATGATTCACTTGTAAGAAAATAATACATTTCATCCCTCATGACAGAAAGATTATACCTAGATTCATCAAACATTATATCTTGTTTGAAACATTATGGTTCATCACTACCTAGTAAAAACCTATATTAATGTCAATGGAAACCACATTAGCCTTGGTAGACCAAGTTAGAGGCCTAATGATTCTTCAAGTCATATTACGAGTCAACTGGTAGTCTCTAATGTCACCATGTCTCTGAACCTCAAACTTATGTTCAAATTCACTAACATGTTATTATTTATTGTGAACTATTTGGGGTGGTTTAGTGGAGACAAAATCAATTTCAAGTCACATTTCTGGTTCTAATCTAACCTCAACACCTATAGTTTTAGATGGATTAGGCTAGGCAAGATTAGAAGCCATACATATAGAAGAAAATCCTCATGGAAGACATCATCATGAGGGATTATAAATTTCTGAAATCCATGATTATCTTCCCAAATCCTTTACCACATAACACAATGTGGGTATCCCATAAAGTCAAAATTCATATTCCTAGTTTCTAGTTTATCAGTCCAACTATGAGAATAGGTAGAAAAAATAAAAAATCTAAGATATACTAAACTAGGGGAGAACCAATCCACATAACATCAGGGGTTCTGAAACTAATGGAACTAGAGGAGAATATATTTATCATATAGACAACTAGAGTGGAGACTTCTTCACAGGACTAAAAAATACTAGAATATAATAGCATGCTTCTAAAACATTATAAATAGTAGTATTCATCCCCTCTTTTGGACATTATATTATAGGGTATCCATAATAGTTTTATTTCTAAGAATACCTTCAAAACTAAAATAGTATATGTAGGCATTATATAAATATTCCAGACCGTTATCAGTTTTAATGATTTTATGTTTGTTTCCAGCTTCACATTCAACAATAAACATCCACGTTTTGAAATTTTCAAAGGTTTTGTATTTTTTCTAGTGTATATAAATCCACACTTTACGAGATTATTCATCTTTAAAGTGAATACACTATTGCTCCAAAATATGGGAAGTAGTTCTAGAGGGAAACCAAAAATTAAAATTTGCATATTCTAAAGGGGAATTATCTTTTATTGTTGACTTCTTAAACTAACATGTTTGGACCTACCAAGTTCACGGTATTCAAAAAAGGGGAACTTTTCTAAGGTTTCATCATTTAAAATTCATTTCTTTCTTAGCTCATTCATCAATTTAAAACTAATATGTACTAATAACCTATGACATAACTTTTTGTTATCTATCATGGGGGAAATAGTTGTATTTATTTGTTTCATTTTATTCCTACCATTGAAGACATATAGAACATTGGTGAGGGTTCCTATCATAACAGTGAGTGACCCCTTAGAGATATTACGAATCCCTGAATCAGACCTAAAAGAATACCCATTTTGTTCCTAAACACCTAGGGAAATAAGATTAAAATTCAAATCAGGATCCCACCTTACTCTTCTATGAATTTGACTGACCATTCATGGAATTCTAGAGGGATTATTTTTGTACCCATGATTCGACAGCTTTTGTTATTTCCTAAGTAAACATTTCCACTCTCATTCTTTATTAGATCAGTGATATATTCATGTTTGTGACATATATGAAAATAAAATCCTAAATATGTGACACATTTTGCAGTCATATCATCGGGATTGAAATTTAAAACATCAACAGTCTAAAAATATTTCTCAACTAACAACCAATGGTCATTGTTATTTGTTTTTTTCTTAGAATTTTTCCTTTGAGGATAATTCATTCAAATTTGACCAGGTTTTTTACAATGGAATAATTTTATTTGTTTACTGCTTGACCTTGATTATCCCCTAAATTATGTTTTACCTCTCTCGTTCCCTCTATACTCAAGCTTACCATAGAAATTAATCCCCTCCGAATCCTTATTAATAGAAGTATGTTTCTTTTTTTTTTGAGTCTCTTTAGAATACAAGGTAGATTTAACATCTTATAGGTTTATGGAACCATGACCATACATCATATAATATTTAAATTAATTATTTTAATCATCTTATTAGGTTATTAGTTTGATATTCAACTCCCCTTTATCTAATATAACGTCTATATTAAATAAATCTAGAATGATTTTTTTAAAATTGTTGATATAATTCCTGGATGCATTTCAAGGATTCATATGAAAGATATACAGTTGAATCTTCTTTTTTATCTAGAAAAATTACGTTTTTATATATATTGAGTTTCATGTTTATTAAAAATTTAGGCTGCAGTGGATTTATAATCTACCTCATGAAGTACCTAATCACATAAAGGAAATATAATTAATGTACAAGCATTCTTAATCACATCAATAGGAACATAAACATTATAAGGAATACAAAAATCTATTTTTGTTTGATCAATGTGTGCTTACCTGGCCACAATGACACCCAATCATGCCTAATTTAGTGCTATACTAGAACCCACCAAAGCACGTCAACTCAGACCATTGTATCGATACCCAAGCCATAAATGAAGACTTAAAGTTTTGTGGCATCCAATCCTCTATCACTTACCCATAAGAACTAGGTTCATTCATACATCCACATCATGACCCAATGCTTTATCACTAAAGGTAGGGTCTATTGGTCTAATATCACATCATCCCATGACCTATCCCCCTATGGGTGGTCACATTCATTACCCAAGATTCTTATAGAGGTCACATCATCCACACCGACCAATCCCTACATGCTCAAGGGAGTTCATAAGCATAACAAACCATCCCCACAGACTCTAGGGAGGTTAAAAGAATACCAACCCATTCATGAAGACTCTAGGGAGGTTACAATCATACCAACCCATCCCCACTGACTCCAAGTAGGTAATAAGAACATTTAACTATCCCCACAGTCTCTATGGAGGTCACGTCGAGTACACTGGGCCTCTGCTTATCACACAACACTTTAGTTTATCCAAGGACACCAGTCTCTAAATATATTTTATAAGTCTCTGACCTTAAACATTACCAAATTTTGAGTTAAGTCAGCAATTACTGTTAATTCACTTAGAGGATCTTTTTAGGTTTAGTGATTTAGATAATTAGGCCATAACTCATAAATAGAAACTTAAATATTATAAGTAGACAAATCTACTCACAATATATTTTTTCCTAAAACAAAAACTCCTTAAAAAGAAACATCGTATCATTTCCTCTCTAAACATAATGGATTATACTTGATCCCATCCTTGACTATATTCTTCATTATGTCATGTGAAAAACATTTCAAAACATGGGATGAGCATAAAAAGCTCAGTAAGGGATATAAAATAAGGATAGAAAACATTAGTCGATGAATACATAAAAATCAATGAAATCATACTTTTTACTCATAAAACATAAGCTCTCTAACTTACCTCATGAAATCATAAGATTTATGAATAAATTATAGAAATCATAAATCATAAAGGTAATTTTTGGCATCCGTAACATACTTACAATGTAGATTTCACAGCTACATAGGGAGTTACCTTTATGGTTATGTTTGGAATGCCCATCAAAGTATATTCTCTAAATCTCATAGGTTAAACCATAATTTTTTACCTCCTATATGTTACCCAATGCATTGGAGGAATATTACGTGCTCACTTTCCCTTGGTTTATCCTGGAACCACCCGTATACAGAAAAAATGTCCAAGAACCATAATATAATCATAACACTTGAACAAGCATAAAGGAAAAATAACATTTCTAAATTGTAGTCATAAGAATCAACCACACCTCAATCCTATGCATGGTGAGACCAGTATGGTTAGAAGTGTCTAATATCAGTTTAAAATTGACATTAACTTTAGAAAACAACACTGGTGACATATGGAAGACAAATCAAATGTGTTCAGATTGTTTTGATACATTAGGAATATTATCCATGAGTCATTTGTGATGTGTATGAATCAACCTCACCTCAATCCGTCACACGGTGTGACCGGTATGGCTGAAACTGTCTAATATTAGTTTGAAATTGACATTAACATTATAAAACAACATAAGTGACATACTGAAAACCAAGAAAACTTGTTCGGATTTTTTTTGATACTTTAGGAAAGTGATCCACGAGTCATTTTTGAAGTGTAAGAATCAACCGCACCTTAATCTGACGCACGGTGTGACCAGTATGGCTAAAAGTGTCTGATATCAGTTTGAAATTGAAATTAACATTTGAAAACAACACAAGTGACAAACGGAAAACCGAGCAAATGAATTCGGATTGTTTTTATACTTTAGTACAACGATCCATGAGTCATTTTTGACGTGCACTAATCAACAACACCTCAATCCGATGCATGGTAATACCGGTATGGCTAAAAGTGTAACATCCCTAGTAAGTAATGAATAATAGATATTTTTGACTATGTCTATTAATGATTAAGATAGTGTTATAGAGGCTTAAAATGAAAATAAATACAATCTTATGCATGGAATACACTAATATTCTTAAAAGATTGTTTTACTACCTTTTGATGGCAAACCATTTTTGAATCTATATTTTGACAATTTTATAAACTATGTTTGTCAAAATAAACTTATTATTTATTATTGGTACATCAAAATTTACCTTGTGTGAATTTTTGGTATATTTCTGACAATGTTCATTTTTTAATGAATAGTGAAAAATACTGCATTTTACATCAAAACTGCTTTTTAATCTAATTTATTTATATGATTAGATTATGTTTTGAATTTGTTTTGAAGTGAAATTAGAATATATGTTTACCATTTTATCCAATGGTGGTCATTGGAATCAATTTCACTTTGAAATTAGACTTAAACTGGTGTCAATCTTTTGATACTTATTGTTTTGTAAAAACACGCTATTTGCTCTGGCAGCGGGAATTAATTATTAAATTAATTAATGTGACTTATATGATTTGAATTTTGTAAAATAGACTTCATTTTTGAATTCAGAATATCAAATATAGCTTAGGGTGAATTTTTGGTAATTTTCTGAAAAACTTCAATTTTTGATGAATAGTGAAACCACTAAGTGGTAATCAAGCAAACTGATTTTTCAGTTAAATGAAAGTTTACCACTAATGTGTATTGAATTTTGAAAATCCGACATACATGGTTGTCGTTAAGAAGTAAAATGTGGTTCAATGGGATTAAAATATTTTTTTGGTGAATAGTAACTTATTAAGTTTTTAATCACGATTAGTGGTAATTAAGGTAGTTTAAGGTATAAATAATGCTTTAATAATATGAAATGACCTAGACACATGTCCCAACCTTATTGGTTGTGTCATGGCCGACCAAGAAAAACCATGGGTCAACTTGGGGACCCCATGGAGACATTTTGGTTGGGAAATGACATAAATAACTTTTTATTTAATGTAAAAGTAAAAATGACACAAACATAATATGTTTTACGAAAACAATTTTTACATGGGGTTATAAAGCTCAGATATTTGATTATAAATAGAAATTGGAAAGCTAAAAAGCTTTCCTACATAATATTAATTTTTTTATGATTTTTAGACATTAAATAAATAAAATTATTTATGACATAATAATGATGCAGCGATGACATCATTATTTGACGATTTAAATAAAATGGAAAGACAATGTAAAATATATGAACTACACATGTCCAAAACATATTGGATGGGTGGATTTCGAACCCTTATCACCTTATCCACGAATTCTATCAATGTGGGACCTTTTAAAACCGAAACACATTTTCAAATAAAGTAATATTTCTTTACTTTCCAAAAGTGCCCCTCCTCTCCTCTTATAAAAGGCCCCCACCTCTACCTCATTTCACACACTCCTCAAGCCTTTGGCTCGGCCAAACCCTACCCATTTAATCTCTCCACATCCCTATTCTCATCCTAGATGATTCCCTTTAGGCATAATCCTTTCAAAGGAAGCCTTTAGGCTCAAATCAAAAGGAGTTACACTTTTAAAGGTAATTCATTCTCTCATGTTCATTTGTTTTATTTTTCTTCTCCAACCCCGTAAACTCTTTTTATTTTCTTATTTTGTAACAAAACCAGTATATTCAATATACTAGGATGTTGTTATAATATTTATTTGAGCTACACTCTCACACAACTACATCAAATGGTTAAAGAACATACGGTTTCCGTGGATGGAGAAATTCTACCTCCCGAAACGATGATTGTTCAATACTCATTTAACACCTTCAAAGGTGGCCATTATGATGTCACTATTTTTATATATGATATATAATATGTTTATGTTTTCCTTAAGCTTCTGTTTTTTTCATTTTGGGCATACCTTTATGGTTTCCATTATGGGTAAACACGATATCTTCATTTTAGGAAGTGCAGACTACCGCCCCCTGAAAGTGATTTGATTCGTTAATACCATATGTGGGATGTGTAAAGGATAAAGTTAATGATATTATATATGTTATTATACTGGAATTATAATATACTCTTATATCATTATAATTCCATTCCAGAAAATATGAAATAGAAATGGAAGTATCGTTCATGCGTACGTACGGCTTACCGTCTCCATGAACGGTGCATTTCATTTATTACCTCTAAATGTGATGTAATATTATAAATACATGTATATGATGAATATATATGATATATATGTTATCCAAATCATTAATATCATTCTCGATATAACGAACCTATGACCAAATTAACAACATGTAAGTGTAAGAAGTCTATTTTGACTTAAGAACCAAATACCGACAAAATGAACATTATTAACTTAAATGATTAAATGATGTTCATAACATGGTATAAAAGGAAAAATGAACTTGAAAAAGATTCTTAAGCAAGTGGAGATTAACTCAAGTTTATTATTCATGAGATTAAAGAACAGTCGGGTCAAGTCGGATACGAGGTATGGGACTTCGTCTCAATCTCCTTTCATTGAGGCATATTTTATTTTATACACAACTTTCTTTTATATGGTGTATAAACCCCTTTGACTTTTATGTTTATTCAAAAGGAATCTCTTTTATACGAAGCGTTTACTAAATGACAAAAGGGAATGTTTTTGTCGTACGTATGCGGCGACAACGACTTCTCCGCCGTCGTGACCGTTATTTGAGTTTCGGCTTCCTCTACAAGCCATACCTTCTTTTTAAAAGAAAAATAAATACCATGTTTTACTTTTATTTTATTTTAGTATTGAAAATGGTTTTCATAATGTTTTTATATCAATGTGTTGTATTGATATCTTGTTATTGAAATGTGGAAATTTTATGTTTCTTTTATGCATGTTTTATGTGATATGATTATGTTCTGGTTCTTGGGTATTATTATGAAGATGGGTGGTTCCGCGATAAACTAAGGGCGGGTGAGCCCGTTATAGCTCTCCAATGCATTGGGTAACGCGAAGGAGTGAAACGTTTAGGTTTCTCCGAAGAGATTTAGGGAATATACTGTGATGGGTATTCCAAACGTAACCAAGAGGGTTACTCCCTACGTAAGAATGTTATGAATGCCTCAAGTTACCTTTACGTCTTATGATTTCTATGATTTATTCATGATTTTATGAGGTATGTTGAAATGCCTATGTTTTATGGGTAAAGTATTATTTCATTCTTATGTATATATGAACTCATGTTTCCTTTACATGTTTTTTTATAACCCATACTGAGTTTTTATGCTCATCCCAAGTTTTTGAAATGTTTTTCACAGGTCAAGGGAAAGGTACATGATAAGATGATAGAGTCAAGGATGTGTTAAGAAATAATCCATGTTTTATTTTAAATGTGTTTCCATTGATGGGAATGAAGAATACTATCTTTATGTAACCACTTTGTTTATATGTGGAATGTAATGCAAGTTTTATGGTCTAATTCTCTAAAACTCTAAACCCGAAAAGATCCTCAATCTGTAATCTTGTAATAACTCAATATTAAGTAAGGTTTAAGGCTGGGGCCTTATAGTTGGTATCAAAGGGAGGTTTAGATAATTTTAGGAGTTAGAATTCTATTAAATTATTATCCAAATATATATATATATATATATATATATATTGAAATGATATAGCATTTAAAGATTACCATGTTGCTTCATCTAAGACATGTTTGTTCAGAATGGTTTTCCGCAGAGGAAACAGGGAAGCAGTGCTAGGAAGGCATACAGAAGGAAATAACCTTCCGAATCAGCATCCAGAAATGGTCGGAATTGGAACTGAACAGTTTGTTGCAGTAATGGCGCAGTTGACTCAAGCGATAAATGGCGGTGGTATCCATACACGAGATCAGCCAGACCAACCGCAGAGGAACATGTCAGTGGTGGAACATTTCATGAGGCAACATCCACCATCATTCAGAGGATCATCTGACCCTGTGCTAGCTGAAGGGTGGATTAAAGCACTGGAGAAGATTTTTGATGTCATGGGGTGTTCAGACAATCAAAAGGTTAGTCTTGCTATTTACCATTTGGAGGGTGAAGCAGATCAGTGGTGGTCTATGGTTAAAAATATCAGGGACGCCGATGAGATTGATGCTCTTGACTGGGATGGATTCAAAGGTATGTTTCTTGAGAAGTATTTTCCTAAGGCTGTTCGACTTAGGATGGAAAAGCAATTCTTGGAATTGAGGCAAGAGTAAGACTCAATGGCTGCCTATGAAGAAAGGTTCACTCGATTTGCAAGGTATGCTCCAAATTTTATCCGGGACCTTGATAGTAAAATCAATCGTTTTTACTCAGGATTAAAGACAAAATATCGAAGGGAATTAGCTTCTCGTGAGTTTAAAAGTTATGAAAAGCTTGTTCGATGTGCTGAGAAGGTGGAAATGGAGTTTTCCGATGACCAAGTTTTCTATAACAACCAGCAGAAGAAGAGACCAAGGTGGAAGGAGAAAGGTAAGAATTCTTCAAAAAAGTCTGATGGTAAGAGAACTAAGTTTCTAGTTTGTGATAAATGTGGCAAAAGGCATGCTGTGGAATGTCTTCTGAATTCTGGGAAGTGCTACCGATGTGGTAAGATGGGACATAAGGCTCGTGATTGCACTGAAAAGGATCAAGGTGAAGGTAAGAACAAATTTGATTTACAGTTAGTGAAATTTTATAAGTGCAATGAGATGGGTCACTATGAAAACGAGTACCCGACAAGGAGCTTGAGTGATGGGAAGCAGTTAGACTACAAGCAGAAAGAGGTGGTGAAATCCTTTGCAACTACTTCAGCAGATGTCGGGCCATCAAATGAAGTTGTATCAGGTACTTTGTTTGTTTTTTCAGATTATGCCAGTGTGTTGTTTGATTCGGCGTGTACACATTCTTTCATCTCTGAAACCTTTTCTAGTAAAATGGGAATACCATCTCAAGAAATGACTACTGAACTTTTGGTAAAAACACCGGGGGGAATGTTGAGGCAAAAAGAATTTATAAGAATCTTCCTATCCTTATCTGTGGAAAGAACCTACTTGCAAACCTTATTGTTCTACCTCTAGTAGAGTTTGATGTTATCCTGGGTATGGATTGGCTCTCTATTTACCATGCTAAGATTGACTGTAGAGCTAAAGAAGTTTCTTTAAAGAAAGGCTTTCAGTTTGTTTACAATAATGAAACCTTACTTTTGATAACATATCAAGAGGCTGAGAAACTTGTAAAAGATGGAAATGAATGTTACCTTGCACACGTCGTTGAAAATAAAGGAACTGTTCAGATTAATGATTTGCCAGTGGTAAATGAGTATCCTGATGTTTTTCCTAATGAGTTGTCTGGAATAATACCAGATCGAGAAGTTGAGTTTACTGTTGACTTAGTTCCTGATGCTAAGCCAATTTCAAAACCCCCTTATCGAATGGCACAAATTGAACTTTTAGAGTTGAAGGAGCAATTGCAAGATTTATTAGAGAAAGGTTTCATTAGACCTAGAACATCACCATGGGGTGCTCCTGTTTTGTTTGTTAAGAAAAAAGATGGTTCTATGAGACTTTTCATTGATTATAGAGCCTTGAATAATATCACTGTTAAGAAAAAATATCCTTTGCCTCATATCGATGATTTGTTTGATCATCTCTAGGGAGCTCAGTTTTTTTCAAAGATTAACCTGAGATCGGGGTACCATCAGCTGAAGGTAAAGGAGGAAGATATTCCGAAGACCGCGTTCCGTACGAGATATGGCCATTATGAATTTGTAGTAATGCCTTTTGGGCTAACCAATGCACCTGCTATATTCATGGACTTAATGAATATAATTTTCCATGAGTTCTTGGATAAGTTTGTGGTGGTTTTCATTGATGATATTTTGGTGTTTTCTAAAAGTAAAGAGGAGCATAAAAAACATTTAAGGGTTATCTTGCAAACCTTAAAAGAAAAAAAACTGTATGGGAAATTCAGCAAGTGTGAGTTTTGGTTGCAACAAATTTCTTTCCTTGGTCACATTGTTTCTAAAGATGGAATAACTGTTGATCCTGCAAAAACAAAAGTTGTGGAAGAATGGCCAAGACCCACAAATGTAACCGAGATTCGTAGCTTCCTTGGTTTGGCGGGCTATTACCGAAGGTTTGTTAGAAATTTTTCACGGTTATCTAGTCTAATGACTAAGCTAACTCGGAAGGGTGTTAAGTTTATCTGGACAAAAGAATGTGATGATTGTTTTCAGGAATTGAAAAGAAGATTGGTGAATGCTCCAGTTTTGGCACTACCTTCCAGGAATGGTGAGTTTGTTATATACAGTGATGCTTCATTGAAAGGACTTGGTTGCGTCCTAATGCAGAATGATCAGGTAATTGCTTATGCTTCACGACAGTTGAAAACTCATGAGGTAAATTACCCTACACATGATTTGGAACTAGCTGCTGTTGTTTTTGCTTTAAAAATTTGGAGGCATCATTTGTATGGAGTAAAGTGTGAAATATATACCGATCACAAAAGTTTAAAGTATATATTCACTCAGAAAGAGTTAAACATGAGACAAAGGAGATGGCTGGAATTAATCAAGGATTATGATTGTACAATTCATTACCATCCGGGAAAAGCAAATAAAGTGGCTGATGTTTTGAGTCGAAAAAGTAATGCTTCATTAACAATGTTGCATTTGGAACGTGATCCTTTGGTTAAGGATTTGATGAACTTTGGCATAGAAGTTGTTGGTGCAAGAAGTCCTTCTGTTTTGTTTCAGGTATCAGTGAGATCATCTCTATCAGATAGAATCAAGCAAGCACAGAAGCAAGATAGTGAGTTGCAGAAAAAGGTAGAGATGGTTCAGAAAGGTAAGTTGCCTGAATTCAACATTGATAATGATTGCGTTTTGAGATTTGGGAAGAGATTGTGTGTGCCTTGTGATTCATAGTTGAAGAGAGAGTTGTTATGTGAAGCTCATAGTTCTCCGTTTTCAGTTCATCCGGGCAGTACTAAGATGTATAGAGATCTGCAGGAGTATTACTGGTGGGATGGAATGAAAAGAGATATTGCTGATTTTACTGTGAAGTGTTTGACTTGTCAGCAGGTTAAAGCAGAGTGGCAGTTACCGAAAGGGATGCTTCAGCCTTTACCAGTGCCAGAGTGGAAATGGGAGAATATATCCATGGACTTTGTTGTTGGATTACTGAAGACATCTCGAGGTAATAATGCAATCTGGGTTATTGTTGATCGCTAGACCAAATCTACTCATTTCCTTGCTATACGAGATACTTTCTCTCTTGATCAACTTTCCCGTTTGTATCTTAAAGAGATATTCAGGTTACATGGAGTTCCTCTCTCCATTGTATCGGATCGTGATCCCAGGTTTACTTCTAACTTTTGGAAAGGCCTTCAGAAGTCGTTGGGCACTGAATTAAATTTTAGTACAGCTTTTCATCCTCAATCAGATGGGCAGTCAGAACGAAAAATTCAGACATTGGAGGATATGCTACGAGCTTGTTCTATGGATTATCAGGGAAGTTGGGACCAACATCTTTCTTTGGTTGAGTTTTCATATAATAACAGTTTTCATTCCAGTATACAGATGGCACCATTTCAGGCATTATATGGGAAGCGGTGTCGAACTCCAGCTTTCTGGGATGAAGTGGGTGAAAGGAAGTTGATGGGACCAGAATTGGTAGAAGAGATGGCAGAAAAAGTTCAGCTGATTCAGAAGCACATGAGAACAGCTCAGAGCAGGCAGAAGAGTTATGCGGATAACCGGAGGAAGGATCTATCTTTCGAGGTAGGTGATCATGTTTTTCTCAAGGTTTCTCCTTGGAAAAGCGTGATGAGATTTGGTAAGAAAGGAAAGTTGAGTCCAAGGTTTGTTGGACCATACGAAATTCTGGAGAGAGTTGGATCAGTTGCATACCGAGTGGCTTTACCTCCGATTTTATCTCAGGTACACAATGTTTTTCACGTTTCGATGTTGAGAAAGTATATGCCAGATCCATCTCATGTTTTGAGTCCAGAGGTAGTTCAGCTGGAAGAGAACCTATCTTATGAGGAACAACCAGTCCAGATTCTTGACCACAGGGAGCAAGTGTTACGGAATAAGGTGATTAAGCAGGTAAAGGTTTTGTGGAAAAACCACATGATTGAAGAGGCAACATGGGAATATGAAAATGCAATGAGGGATAAGTACCCCCATTTATTCGATAAGTAAATAAATTTCGGGGACACAATTTTCTAAAGGGGGGAAGGATGTAACATCCCAAGTAAGTAATGAATAATAGATATTTTTTTCTATGTCTATTAATGATTAAGATAGTGTTATAGAGGCTTAAAATGAAAATAAATACAATCTTATGCATGGAATACACTAATATTCTTAAAAGATTGTTTTACTGCCTTTTGATGGCAAACCATTTTTGAATCTATATTTTGACAATTTTATAAACTATGTTTGTCAAAATAAACTTATTATTTATGATTGGGACATCAAAATTTACCTTGTGTGAATTTTTGGTATTTTTTTGACAATGTTCATTTTTTAATGAATAGTGAAAAATACTGCATTTTACATCAAAACTGCTTTTTAATCTAATTTATTTATATTATTAGATTATGTTTTGAATTGTTTTTGAAGTGAAATTAGAATATATTTTTACCATTTTATCCAATGGTGGTCATTGGAATCAATTTCACTTTGAAATTAGACTTAAACTGGTGTCAATCTTTTGATACTTATTGTTTTGTAAAAACACGCTATTTGCTCTGGCAGCGGGAATTAATTATTAAATTAATTAATGTGACTTATATGATTTTAATTTTGTAAAATATACTTCATTTTTGAATTCGGAATATCAAATATATCTTAGGGTGAATTTTTGGTAATTTTCTGAAAAACTTCAATTTTTGATGAATAGTGAAACCACTAAGTGGTAATCAAGCAAACTGATTTTTCAGTTAAATGAAAGTTTACTACTAATGTGTATTGAATTTTGAAAATTCGACATACATGGTTGTAATTAAGAAGTAAAATGTGGTTCAATGGGATTAAAATATTTTTTTGGTGAATAGTAACTTATTAAGTTTTTAATCACGATTAGTGGTAATTAGGGTAGTTTAAGGTATAAATAATGCTTTAATAATATGAAATGACCTAGACACATGTCCCAACCATATTGGTTGTGTCATGGCCGACCAAGACAAGCCATGGGTCAACTTGGGGACCCCATGGAGACATTTTGGTTGGGAAATGACATAAATAACTTTTTATTTAATGTAAAAGTAAAAATGACACAAACATAATATGTTTTACGAAACAAATTTTTACATGGGGTTATAAAGCTCAGATATTTGATTATAAATAGTCATTGGAAAGCTAAAAAGATTTCCTACATCATAGTATTTTTTTTATGATTTTTAGACATTAAATAAATAAAATTATTTATGACATAATAATGATGTAATGATGACATCATTATTTGACGATTTAAATAAAATGGAAATAAAATGTAAAATATACGAACTACACATGTCCAAAACTTATTGGATGGGTGGATTTCGAACCCTTATCACCTTATCCACGAATTATTTCAATGTGGGACCTTTTAAAACCGAAACACATTTTCAAATAAATTAATATTTCTTTACTTTCCAAAAGTACCCCTCCTCTCCTCTTATAAAAGGCCCCCACCTCTACCTCATTTCACACACTCCTCAAGCCTTTGTCTCGGCCAAACCCTGACCATTTACTCTCTCCACATCCCTCTACTCATCCTAGAGGATTCCCTTTGGGCAGAATCCTTTCAAAGGAATCCTTTAGCCTCAAATCAAAAGGAGTTACACTTTTAAAGGTAATTCATTCTCTCATGTTCATTTGTTTTATTTTGCTTCTCCAACCCCCTAAAATCTTTTTATTTACTTTTTTTGTAACAAAACCAGTATCTTCAATATACTAGGATGTTTTTATAATATTTATTTGAGCTACACTCTCACACAACTACATCAAATGGTTAAAGAACATACGGTTTCCGTGGATGGCGAAATTCTGCCTCCCGAAACGATGATTGTTCAATACTCATTTAACACCTTCAAAGGTGTCCATTATGATGTCACTATTTTTATATATGATATATAATATGTTTATGTTTTCCTTAATCTTATGTTTTTTTCATTTTGGGAATACCTTTATGGTTTCCATTATGGGTAAACACGATATCTTCATTTTAGGAAGTGCGGACTACCGCCCCCTGAAAGTGATTTGATTCGTTAATAACATATGTGGGATGTGTAAAGGATAAAGTTAATGATATTATATATGTTATTATACTAGAATTATAATATACTCTTATATCATTATGATTCCATTCCAGAAAATATGAAATAGAAATGGAAGTAGCGTTCATGCGTACGTACGGCTTACCGTCTCCATGAACGGTGCATTTCATTTCTTACCTCTAAATGTGATGTAATATTATAAATACATGTATATGATGAATATATATAATATATATGTTATCCAAATCATTAATATCATTCTGGATATAACGAACCTATGACCAAATTAACAACATGTAAGTGTAAGAAGTCTATTTTGACTTAAGAACCAAATACCGACAAAATGAACATTATTAACTTAAATGATTACATGATGTTCATAACATGGTATAAAAGGAATAATGAACTTGAAAAAGATTCTTACGAAAGTGGATATTAACTCAAGTTTATTATTCAGGATATTAAAGAACGGTCGGGTCAAGTCGGATACGAGGTATGGGACTTCGTCTCAATCTCCTTTCGTTGAGGCATATTTTATTTTATACACAACTTTCTTTTATACGGTGTACAAACCCCTTTGACTTTTCCGTTTATTAAAAATGAATATTTTTTATACAAAGCATTTACTAAACGACAAAAGGGAATGTTTTTGTCGTACGTATGCGGCGACAACGACTTCTCCGTTGTCGTGACCGTTATTTGAGTTTCGGCTTCCTCTACATGCCATACCTTCTTTTTAAAAGAAAAATAAATACCATGTTTTACTTTTCTTTTATTTTAGTATTGAAAATGGTTTTCATAATGTTTTTATATCAATGTGTTGTATTGATATCTCGTGATTGAAATGTGGAAATTTTATGTTTCCTTTATGCATGTTTTATGTGATATGATTATGTTATGGTTCTTGGGCATTATTATGAAGACGGGTGGTTACGTGATAAACTAAGGGCAGGTGAGCCCATTATAGCTCTCCAATGCATTGGGTAACACGAAGGAGTGAAACGTTAAGGTTTCTCTGAAGAGATTTAGGGAATATACTGTGATGGGTATTCCAAACGTAACCAAGAGGGTTACTCCCTACGTAAGAATGTTATGAATGCCTCAAGTTACCTTTACGTCTTATGATTTCTATGATTTATTCATGATTTTATGAGGTATGTTAAAGTGCCTATGTTTTATGGGTAAAGTATGATTTCATTCTTATGTATATATGAACTCATGTTTCCTTTCCATGTTTTCTTTATAACCCATACTGAGTTTTTATGCTCATCCCAAGTTTTTGAAATGTTTTTCACAGGTCAAGGGAAAGGTACATGATAAGATGATAGAGTCAAGGATGTGTCAAGAAATAATCCATGTTTTATTTTAAATGTGTTTCCATTGATGGGAATGAAGAATACTATCTTTATGTACCCACTTTGTTTATATGTGGAATGTAATGCAAGTTTTATGGTCTAATTCTCTAAAACTCTAAACCCGAAAAGATCCTCAATGTGTAATCTTGTAATAACTCAAGATTAAGTAAGGTTTAAGGCTGAGGCCTTATAAAAAGTGTCTGATATCAGTTTGAAATTGACAATAAATTTAGAAAACAACACATGTGACATACGAAAAACCGAGAAAACGCATTCGGATTGTTTTGATACTTTAGGAAAACGATCCATGTGTCGTTTGTGACGTGTACAAATCAAACACACCTTAATTCGACGCATGGTGTGACTGGTATGGATAAAAGTGTCTGATATCAGTTTAAAATTGACATTAACTTTAGAAAACAACATAAGTGACATACGGAAAACTGATCAAACACGTTAGGATTGTTTTGATACATTAGGAAAACGTTCTATGAGTCATTTCTGACGTGTAAAAATCAACCGCACCTCAATCCGATGCACGGTGTGACCGGTATGGCTAAAAGTGTCCTATATCAGTTTGAAATTGACATTAACTTTAGAAAACAACAAAAGTGACATATAGAAAACTGAGAAAACACATTCGGATTGTTTTGATACATTAGGAAAACGATACATGAGTCGTTTTTGACGTGTAAGAATCAACCACACCTCAATCTGATGCATGGTGTGACCGGTATGGCTAAAAGTGTATGATATCAGTTTAAAATTTACATTAACTTTAGAAAACAACACATGTGACATACGGAAAACTGTGCAAAAGCATTCAGACTGTTTTGATACTTTTGGACAATGATCCATGAGTCATTTCTTGACGTGTACGAATCAACCGCACATCAATCCCACACATGGTGTGACCAGTATGGATAAAAGTTTATGATATCAGTATACAATTGACATTAACTTTAGAAAAAACACAAGTGACATACAACAAAACAAGAAAATACGTTCGGATTATTTTGATACTTTAAGAAAACGATACATGAGTTATTCACATTAATTGTTATCAGAATGAAAACATTTGAGTTTATCATTTCCATATTTTAGTTTCACATTTCCATATTAATGTATTCTTTCATATTAATGTTTTAATTAATTTCATTATTGTATTACTAACATAATATTTTTTTCTTATATAGTTGAATTTTTTTCCTTGAGTTCAGATGCTTTTTTCGGCAACTAATACCATGGACGACAATTTTTGAGAGGGGATCACCAATATCAAAGGATGAAACATTAATCTTTATAAATGTTGTTGGATAATTGTAATTGTAACCAAGTAAGACATTGTTTGAAATGTATATAGCAGTGTGTTTTTATATATTCATGATGTTAAGAAAATGTATATATCATTGTTTGTCAAAATATTGTGTGCGTTGTGTCGTCTTTTGGGTCTTGGTTTGTGTGATGGTGCTATTTTATGCAGGTGTGCAGATGTGCAGGTGCTGAAATTTTGTGCAGGTGTGTAGATGTGTAGGTGCTGGTTGTGCAGGTGTAGAGGCAGGTGCCTTTATCAGTGTTTTTTTGAGCACTGATAAAGGATTCCTTTAACAGCGCTAAAAAAACACCAATATAGGGTCCCATTATCAGTGCTCAAGATAGTGATGATAAAGTCCCCCTTTATCAGCACTTTTCAGAGCACTGATAAAGTGGACCCCCTTTATCAATGTCGGCATTAAAAACACTTTTCTAGCGCTGTTAAAGTACTTTTTTAGCGCTTATAAAAGGCCAAGTTGTAGTAGTGCTTGTTATTTACAAGGTAAACCTTTTCACTCTCAATCTCTCTTAGATCAATGAAGTAATCACATTTGTGACATATATGGAAATAAAATCCCAAATCTAGGACCCATTCAGCACTCATAACAATAGAAAAGACATTTAGAACATCAACATTATCAAAATATTAATCAAATAACAACCAATGGTCACAGATATTGGTTTAGATATTAAGATTGTTCCTTTGGGGATAATTACTTCTAATTTGACCAGGTTGTTTGTAATGGAATAATTATATTTGTTTACCCATAGACCTTATCATCTCTAAGTATATATCTTACATATCTTCTTCCCTATTTGATCAGGCTTCCTCTAGATATTAATCCCCTTAGATTCCAGCTTAATAGAATTGTGATTCTTTATTTGAATCTCTTTAGAGAACCTGGTAGATTTGACATCTTATAGGTTTAATGAACCCAAACCATATATCATTGAATACAAAAATTAATTATATGAATTATATAAATTGGTCAGAAGTATGATATTAAAATCACCTTCATCCCACATAAATTCTATATTAGATAAATCTTTTTTGATTTTATTAAAATCATCGATATGAGTTTGAACTGTTGTTCAAGGATGCATACAAATGTTATAAAATTTAATATTCATGTGTAACAATCCTAGTATGGTTTTTTTCATATATAGAGCTTCATTTTTAGACTAGATTTGGGTAGTATTGGATTCTTAAGCTACCTCATGATGTACCTTATCATCTATGACAAGAGAACTAAACTAGAGGCATTCCTAAGCACATTGATAGGGACATCAACATTATTTTGCCACCATGACTCCATCTGTATCTAGTCAATGTGGTCTAAACAAGACACAATGACACCAAATCATACCTACATTAATGCTATAATTGAATCCTCCATGTTAGTTTGAATACAGTTATAGATACGTTACAACATGGTTATTCCACACAGTCAGGATATTATTTCAAAAATTAATTTTTGTTCTATAAAACCAGATTTTATTTTCGAAAGGGTCAAATTTAAATCCAATGTTAATGTAATATTATCATTATTCTTTAGAATTATGGAACTTTGGGAACTTGAAAACATATAAACACCTAGCCGGTCGGGTTTACTAGATTAGAATTATTTATTCATTGGTTCACACATAACACAAGTTCAAAATTTTGCAAATGGAAAAACATATTTTTGTGATATTTATACATCTTCAAAATTAAGATCACTCCATTAATTATAGACACCATGTCCTTGGTATAATTTCACATGAATGAAAAATTTTGGTGTGGTAAATAGTTGGGTTTATATGGATTCACCAAAGTAGTGTCTCAGAACTATATAAACAATATATAAGCTAATATATAAATGAATCATGGGATAAATATATGTTTATTTCGATTTACTCTATTAAAAAACCTATATATATTATTAGTTGATTATTGTAGGATTTAAGATACAGAAAAAAATGAAAAACGGATCGAAAACCTATGAAAGTGAATGGATGAGATCCATTTGCACATTCTATCAGGATATGAACATGTGAAAAGTTGATCCATCAGCCCATTTGTTTGTAATTAGAAATTATTTAAACGGATTAATGGATGTGGTATTCTTTATGAAACAACAATAATACTCTAATATAGGTAATTGGTTCACAAAATGTTTATGAATTTTGATAAAAAAATATAAATGGATAAGTTGGATTAAAGAAGAATATAGTGCTAGAAAAAAATAAAGAACACATATATATAATGTACATTAGTCTTATATGGACCTATTTGTAGTGCAAGAATGCCCCCATAATATCATTATTACTAAAGAAATAAAATCACCAGATTATAAGACATGCAAGAAGTAATATACCAAAGAAACTATTTTAGGATTAAGTCTTCCTAGACCATATATAATTTATGAAATCTAACATATGGACCTTGCAATTTAACTTAATGTATGGACTCAAACTATGAACATGCATAGAAGGATACGACATCAAACACTTTAAAAGAAATGAAAATTGGAATGTGGAATAAACTTCTTATAATTCTATGTTATAATACCAATACCTGGAAAAAGGTCGAATGGTGTCCATGATATATATATATATATATATTCCTTCACACGAGGAAATATAATGATAAAGGTAAAGAATCTTCACCACTCTCCACTAAATCCCTAGACCGGTTTGGTGATAATAAAGACCATCTGCATTAGTTAACTATGTGAATCATGGACATGATATTCTTCAGACTACTATTATTCGATTTCAATTTAAAATAAAAAATTCCCTAGAACTATACTCTCTTGAACTAGTGAAGAAACAAACAAAATATTCGAGGATGAGCTTGATGTGAAATCATGATGCTGGGATAAATTATTTCAGGCTAGGCATTGAACACAGGATGCTGGTCATATGGATGACTGATATGAAAGAGACAGTTTGACTAGATGGCCATGTGGTGGTAGGTGATTCACTACCAAAACATAACACAGTTCAACTTATCATTGTGTGTTCCAAGGTTAACCTTATATGAGCATGGGTACGCTTAATCAATCAATACAGTACCCTTACACAATCTAGGTTTACCTTATGTTAGATAAGGAAGTACCCTTTCAAATTACAGTTTAGCCTTACATGAGCCAATGTACAACCCTTATGCAAGCTAGGGAGCTACCATATGCAGGCCAAGGAGTACCCTTAAGTGTGTCATGAGTACCCTTACACATGCCAAGGAGTACCCATACATGAGTAGGAATTACCCATATGCATCAATGAATTAATCTTTTAAAATAGGAGAGCCAATAGTTTACCCACATGCAACGAGAAAGTAGACTTTACAAAAATTTCCATTATGTGGGATCCAACTATTGGGTAAGGGAAACTTGTGAAAACATAATTGAAAAATAATTGATGTTAAAAAAATCATGGGAAAAAATACAACTATGAAATGTAACCAACATTTTCACAAGGTAAAAAATAAAATTAAATTACTAAATCCAAACAATAATTAAGACCAAGAACTTTAACACTTCTATTTGATAATAAAAAAATCAATACCTGCATGTAAAATTTACAAAAACCTAAATCATTTTAATAAAAATAATATAAAAAATCTGGTGTTCTCAGCACCAAGGTCTTTGAAATGGGACAAAACTCATCACCAATAAATAATTTATAAACATTGACAATTGAATAGCTTTATTCAAATACTCAACTGGATTATATGAATTATGTATCTTAGTGAAACATATCGTACAAGTTTCAATGAAAACACTAACAAAATGAAATCTAATGTATATGTGCTATGATCTTCCATGGAAAACATGATTTTTAGAAATATGGAATAAAATATAACTATCAAGAAATCATCTATATTACCAAAAGATAAAGATAGTTCATTAACAAATCCTTTCAACCAAATTGATTCTTGGATTGTTATAGTTAATACTATGTATTTTACCTTGGTTTTGGAATGTGAAAAAATGTATTTTAAATTAAATTTCCATGAATCAGGACCTAAAATGGAAAATAATACATAAACAGTGATATATTTATTAGTATCTATATTTTTCGCAAACCCAAAATCAATAAATATGATTATATCTTGAATATAAGAATCCTTTTTACCAAAACAAATGCACAAATTAGAAGTGATGGACACATAAATGAGTATCTATTTTAATTCATTCCAAGGATTCATTACAGGACTTCCCATAAAAATTATTAAGGTAATAACACTAAAGGATATATCCAGATAAGGGAATATCATGGAATACATAAGGCCACCCACTATGTTTACAAAAATAATTTAAATCATAAAATAATTATAAGAATAACTGTTAGGGGATTGGGACAAGGTTAGAATGTAGTGACGACCTAAAGTCACCCTAACAAGTTTCAAATTTTCTAGAAAATAACTTTTTAACACCTTATGAACATAAGAATATTGGGACATGTAGAATACCCGAACATTTATATCCATATTGATTTTCATAATTAGGATTTTATTTGTTTCCTCTAAATATTTCATATCAAAATCATTATGTAATTTTTTTTCATATGATTTATTAACCAAGTGTCTTTGAAGATTATATGCATGTCATCAACATATAAGATTAAATAAACAGAAAAAATATTGAAATATTTTAAATAAACAATGGAATCATATGTACTTCTAGGAAAGTAGTTTTTAAGTATAATATAATTAAATTCTTTATACCATTATCTAGATGATTTCTAAAGTAAATACAATGATTTTCCTAAAATTTATACTTGATTGATTTTAAAATATTTTTTAAACCCATTATGTGGTCTCATATAAATATGTTCATCTTAAATACCATGCAATAGGGATGTTTATCATCCAATTATTCATATTGAACATAATTTTGGAGAGAAAATTCTAACAATAATCTAATGGAAGTGGTCTTAAAAAAAGGTGAAAAAAGATCACTGTAATCAATTCCATCGTATTATAGGAATCCATGTTCCAAAATTAAAGATTTATACTTAATTTTCCTTTTAATGGAGTTTTCTTATTTGTTCTTAAAAATGAATTAAAATATATATTTTTCTCCTATTTAGGTTTGTTAACCATTATCAAAATTTCATTGGTAATAAGATAATCCATTTCATCTCTCATGACAAAAAGACACTGCCAAGATTAATCAATCTTAAGATCAATTTTGAAACGTTATGGTTCATAATTACCTTGTAAAAAAATAAATTAAAGTGAAATGTAGAAACATAATCCTTGATAGACTTGGTTGGAGGCCTAATGATTATTTTAGTCCTATTATGAGTCAACTGTTAGTCTCTCATGTTAGTATTTCTCTCAACCTCAAAATTATGTTCAAATTCACTAACAGGTTATTCATTATTCTGAGATAGTTTGGGTGGTTTAGTGGAGATAACCTCAAGTTCAAGTTACATTTTAGGATCTAATATAACCTCAACAGCTACATGTTTAAATGGAAGAGACATGGAAAGATCAGAAGCATGATATTTAGAAGTAGAAGCCTCCTAGAAAACAACATCATGGTGGATTATAAATTTCTGATAACCATGACTATCTTCGCAAAGATTTTACCCTTTGACACATAGTGGGAATCCCATGAAGCCACACTACATACTCCTGGGATCAAGTTTATCATTTTATCTATTAGAATAGGTAGTACAAAAAAACTAAGATGTATGAAAATTGGGGTGATACAATCCATATAACATCAAAGGGGTTAAAACTAATGGAACTAGAGGGGAATCTATTGATCAGACATACAGATGTAGTGGAAACTTCTTCCCATGACTTAAAAATACTAGAATATAAGGTCATGCTTATCACACTTTATAAATGTTCTTATTCATACTCTCTTATAGGAAATTCTATTAATGGGTTCCCATAATAGTTCTGTGTTTAATAATACCTTCAAAACTAAAATAGTCTATGTAGGCATTAGATAAATATTCTTGACTATTATCAGTTCTAATGATTTTATGTTAGTTTTCATTTTCACTTTCGACACTAAACATCCAAATTTTGAATGTTTTAAGGGTTTAATACTTTTTAATGATTATATAAATCCGCACTTTATGAGATTACTCATCATTAAAGTGAACATAGTAGTGGCCCCCACTATGGGAAGCAGTTCTATAAGAATACCAAAAATTAAAATGTGCATATTCTAAAGGGGCTTCAGCTTTATATATAGACCTCATAAAACTAAAATTTGTAGACTTAGCAAGATCATATTATTCAAAAAAGGTAATATTTTATGAGGATACATCATTTAAAATTCCTTTATTTCTCAGTTCATTAATCCCTTTTTAACTAATATTTCATAATCACCTATGTCATAATATTTTGTTATCTGTCATGGGGGAAATAGTTGTATTTTATTTTTTCATCTGATTCCTACCATTTAAAACTTATATACCATTGGTGAGGTTTCCTATCATAATAGTTAGTGACCCTTTAAAGATATTATGACTCCCTGAATCATACCTATTTGAAAACCCATTTCATTCTAAGACACCTAGGGAAGGAAGATTCATCTTTAAATCAAGATCCCACATAATCTCCTCTAAGGATTTGACTAACATTTTATGATATTCTAGATGGATTATTTTTATACCCATGATTTGATATATCTTGTTATTTCATAGGTAAACCCTTAAACTCTCATTCTCTTTCAGATAAGATAATTAATGATGTCTATGACATATATGAAAATAATATTCTAAATCCATGAATCATTCAGAACTTATAGCATCAGGCCAGAAATTTAAAACATCAATAGTCTTAAAATATTTCTCAACTAACAACCAATAGTCATTATTATTGGTTTTTTTCTTAGAATTGTTCCTTTTGGATAATTCCTTAAAATTTGGCAATGTTTTTCATAATGGAATTATTTGATTTATTTACCCCTAGACCCTGATTAGCTCCTAAACTTTCTGTTACCCCTCTCATTCCCTCTCTGCTTAAAATTACTCTAGACATTAAGCCCCTAAAATTCCTTATCAACATAAGTAGGTTTCTTATTTTTAATATCTTTAGAAAACAAGGTAGATTTAACTTCTTACAGGTTTAAGGGACCCTTACCATACATTAATGAATAATTAAATGAATTATTTTAATCATCTAATTTGGTCTGTAGTATGATAGAAAAATCCCCTTTATCCAACATAACTACTATATTAGATAAATATAGAATGATTTTATTGAAATCTTCGAATGATTCCTAGGTTCATTTCATGGATTCATATGAATGTTATAAAATTGAATCTTATTTTGTATCCAGATAAATACAGTTTTTTTTTTCATATATAGAGTTTCATTTTTAGACCAAATTTAGGAAGTAGTGGATTAATTAGCTACCTGATGAAGTACATTATCACCTAAATACTAGATATTTAAACTAAAGGCATTCATAATCACAACAATAGGGACATGAAATTTATAAGGCCACCACAACTCCATGCATGTCTTGTCAATGTGTGCATACCAGACCACCATGACACCTGATCATACCTACTTTAGTGCTATATTAGATTCCACCACAACACATTATCTCAGTCCATCATAATTAAACCCAATCCATAAAAAAAGAGTTAAGGTTTTCTGGCATCCAAAACTCAACCTATTTCCCAAAAGAACTGGGTGTATTCATAGATCCACATAGTGACCTAATTCTTGATCACACAAGGTAGGGTCTATTGGACTCATCTGAAATCATCCCATGACCTAGCCCCTCATGGGCAGACACTTTCAATACTCAAGAATCTTAGCTAGTGTACATCATCCACATTTTCCAATCCCAAAATTTCCAAGGTAGTTCACAAGCATACCGACATATTCCCCACATAATCTAGGGTGGTTACAAGAATACCAAGCCATCCTTGCAAACTCTAGAGAGGTTACAAGCATACCAACCCATCCCCACAGACTATAAAGAGTAAATAATCAGATCAAACCATCCCTAAAGTATCATGGGAGCTCACATCAAGTACACTAGGTGTTATCTTGTAACAAAACTAATTATTTGATCCCAGGACACTAGTATCAAAAATATATCCCCTTTTTGAACACATCCCACCTCACTTGTTAAGGAATCTATTGGGTTCTCTAGACCCAATACCATCTCTTCTCATTAATACCAACCCATTCCCCTTACCCATAAGTGAAACCATAACCCATATTCTCATCTCAACCTATAAATTAAGGTATAGTCATCCCCATCATGCTCTCACATCACTTTTAGTCTTTCAACCCCATGATTATCCCATGTCGTACACTTTAAGAAGCCTGGAATCCTAAAGCGAAGCCTCGAACAAGCCCACACCCAACACATGGGTATCACCTCACATATTCTAAGGCAGATCTCTCTATCCATCACTTAGAAGAAACCACTCTCTATCACAACATGTCTAGTCCCAAACAACTAGCACCATTCATAATACTAATCAACCCTCATACCACCCTTAAAAGGGTATCACTCACTCATCACTAGGTTAAGTCCTCTCTCATACTTCCAGTTTTCCCTAAAAACCCAATCCAAGGACAATTGCATCTCATATAATACCCCAACCCCTACATATGGCCTTGTGAGAGATTAAAAAATTCCCACATCCCTTAGTGACTCAATAACCGACCGATTGTAACTCAATTAAGTGCTAAAGAGTACTTATCTATATCCTTGGAGGCCAAAAATCATCTTATCTCTTCTTCCCAAGGTATCCCTAGTCCCTAGCCAACTACCAATTCCCATGAAACATTCATTAAGGTGTATAGTAATGCATAAAAACATATATGGATTTTTATTAAAGGGACTTCCTTAGCCACATTTTGTTATTTTTTAATATATTTCCTTCATTTATTTTTTTAAATTTATTATATATAAAAAATAGATTTTGTTGTATATGTTTTTGGCAAATTTTATTTTCAAATTATTTTACATCGTTAACATTCCTTGTATTAAATTAAATTAATCTTTTTATTCATAATTGATTCAAATACCTAAAATATATATACACAATAAATAAAAAAGATTTTATCTCTCATCATTGGGAAGTATGTAGTCAAATAATTTCACAATTACTAAATAGTCATTTCATTTAATAATTTTGTTCATTAATAATCTATTCTAACTTAAAATTAAAAAATAATTTTGTACAATTTAACAAATTTATTTAATATTTTTCAAAAATATAAACTTTTCAAAATACTTTTTTTTTCATTTTTGAACACCTTTTATTAACTCAATATTATTATATATTGAAATACATATCTAATTTCCATAAAAAAATTATAAATTTAAAAATTTTAAATTAATTAGTATATATAAAATGAATAATTTTTTCTATTAATAATGGATTATTAATAATTATTTTAATTTCAATTTAATTTACAATTCATAAACCCAATATGTAATTAACTCATAATAAATGAAAAAATATCTACGAATGGATTAGAAAAATATTGTTAAATAATTGTATATTTGTGTACAAAATTTTATAAAATCATGAACATTAATTATATATTTAATATTTATTTAAATAGATATATTATGTTAATAGTTAAATTAATTTTATACAATTACGAATATTATTTGATCTAAATAATGTAATTATATTTTTACCATTATTATTAACCCAATTAAATGATTGAAATAGTATAATTACCATTTTCAAAAATCATAATGAATGATTAAATTTTTTTAATCATATCAGAATTAGTGTTATGAAATAATTACCATAACAATGGTTGAAAAAATTTTATTTGTATTTTTTATAAAAACAACATTTAAGGATAGTTTATTTTTAAACTATTTAATTCGATATATTTAATGGTATAAATGATTCTAGAGAGACTTTAAATAATATTTCAATGTGTTTTTTTGGAAATAGTTGATTGAAGTTAGTGCTATAGAGGATAGAGAGATTTGTAAATTTCTCTCCCTCCTCTTGGTGGGGAGATTTACATCTTGTAGACCCTATAACATGAACACCTTGAGGAATATGTTGCAATCTATCCATAGGTTTTTAATTGGGAGATTATATCAAGGAAATAAAACCTAGGATGATTGTTTTTTAATTTTTTGGGAATATATTAAGACACACATTTTTAATGGACTTCCCTTGTATTTTGATAGTCATATTATTGTGATCAAGTAAATGGCTAACTGGTTTAACATGATGAGATGGAATTCCCTCATTCAACTTTCTAGATCCAGGTGAAATGCATCCCATTTATGGGTAGGAGTGATCAAGTTATAATGGAATGGTAATACCATTCACGATTTAATATAATGGGATTTTTTATATCTAATTTAGTTGGGTTCTATGGTTAAAATAAAGGCTATGGTGGACATCACAGAACCCATTATATGGGGTTCATTATTAAAACATCCAGGTCTAAGATATTTGTGTCTTTTGAATTTGAAAAATACCCTCCAATTTCTTTTGCGACCTCATTAGACATGTGATAAAAAATTATGGAACAAAAAATATTGATCTGGAGCGGTGGATTACACAATAATATAGACCATTGCATTAGGAAAACTCATTGGGTGGTCCACTAACTTCAAAGGATAAAAAATATAGATAGAGAAAAGCACACCAATTGTAAAGATGAAATATTAATAGTATCAAATGAACCTAGGAGTTTGAATTACCCTTTTCAAATGAACATGTGACTTTAAGTCACCTTGGTTTATGGGTATATTCTCCCAAGGATGGTGGATAGAGGATCACAGGATGAGGATACACATGATGTCAGAGCTAGGAAGAATTTTTTGCTGACTATTTATCACCCATAAAAAAATTTCATAATGATTTTCTACACCAGAAAATAGGACCTATGCTAAACCAACTACAATTTTACAATGTCCCTGAAACACTAGAGGCAATGAAGTTTTCTCTATCATAGGATATGGTTCCACCTAATGTGGGAGGTCTGTATTCCACTTTTCATGGTGAGGAGGAACTTCTAGTATTTCCTACCTCGAGGATGGTTATTCCATTACTATATGAATCTCCTCTACCAGTGATATTTCTTGAACATAGATGTCTAGAAAAATTGGAAGTGATGTAATAGGAAATGAAATGATATTGTAAAAATAAAATTTAAAAATTGATTATATAAAAAAATTTGTGGAGGTTTTAAGGATGAGGATCCATCGTGTTCATAGAAAAACTCAAAACTATTAGAGGGTGATGTGTGGAACTACATGATTGAGGAAAAGGATGGTTCAAAATAGCCCCACCTAGAACCATGAATCTCTTCTTATGGAATAGTAATGTTCTTGGAAACTCTTGATCAGTTCGTATTCTCCATTGATGGAGCACCAAGTATAGCCCTGATATGGTTTTTCTATCAAAGAACATATTGGAAAGAAAGGAAATTATTGGGATAACATTGAAATATTTATATTTGAATAATTTCATTGTTGGGAAGTCATCACATACAGGTGTACTTTGAATCATGTGGAGAGAGTAATTTGATGATTCATTAGTTATCTTATCCCAAAACCTCATCGCCTTTTCGATTCATCGACCTTAGGAACCTCGATTGTGCTTCATGGGTTTTTTATAGCTGGCTTGGAGTTGGTTATAGGTGGAGATCCTAGGATTTGATTAAATCTATCAAAATTAAATTAAAACCCTATTATATTTTGCAGGGTATGTCAAGGAGATCCTTATTACCATGATAAGAAAAGAGGTTCCAAGTAGATTTTTTCTTCCATGCATCAACTCTGGGACTACTTTTTTCACTCAGTTCTATCATATATGGGATTCTTGGGGTGTCTATTTAATTTTTTATGGATATTTATTAACCTCTAGATGATATGAAAATCTCAACAGGTTTGTGGTGTCAAGATACTAAGTGTTTGTGTTCCATATGTAAGAGGTCTACAACTTCCCTACAGTTTCATCTGATCATTGTCCTATTTTTCCCTAGTCGCAGGTGTTGTCCTAGTGAAACTATCCACTATGGGGATTCACATTTGAATTCATGTGTAATTTTAATAATAACTATATGTAATTGGTAAAATCTACATGGTGATCTTCTCAATACCATGTCTAGGATAAGACTAAATTTTTTGTTATCTAGCTGTAATGCTGGAGTCGATAGCACTACAAGAACTTCAATCACATAATTATCAGGATTGATAGGGAACTCAAAAGATATTATAAGGAAACAAATTATGATATTTCCCAGTATGAGTTTTTAAATCTTTAAAAGGATATAGATGATTCCTTTAGAGGCAAATAAATCTATTGGTTTATCTGATCAAGGGGGGGATTTATCAATCTGGTTGACAAGAATAACAACTAATTTCATTAAAAGGACTTAGCCAGAATAATAAATAACTTCATTTAAAAATTAGAGGTATGGTATGGAAGCTTCAAATCGAATGGGGTTGAGATTCGGGATCTGATCGAGTGCTTTTTTATAGATATTTTTAGTTCTTAGAGTGTCTCCCCCTAGGGGACCACCAGAGTAGTGTTGAGCCAAAAGTTGTTTAGGTAATGACTTTGGAGATAGAGTCAAACATTTATGGAGAGTAAATTGACTCATCCATTAATATAATAGATTTAAAAATAATGTTTGTTCTGGATGGATACCATTCCTTATTATTAAGTGATTTTGGAATATTGTACTTCCTTACTTTATAATACTAATGTAAGGTTAATGGGCTGGTTCCATTGGTAAGGAAAAGGTCAATGGAACTCTCATTGTTTTGATCTTGAAAATCTATATCCAAGTGAATATTTATGTGTTTAGGCCTATAATATTGTGCTATGTGGTCTAAAATATTTTCTCAAAAGTCCCCTCCCAATATTTGGGAAAGTTCATTCCCTCTATTATCTTATTGAATTAGATTTCTTTGTACCCAATATACATTTTTAGATAATTTAATCAGTTCTCATGAAATCTTATATTTTATAAAAAGTCATTGTTCTTCTTTGAGGGGGAACTTAGAAATGAAATTGGATGTGAAAAAAATGTAATAAATTTAGAATAGGATTTACTAGAAGTGGTGATGTGGAAACAAGGATTTAAACAAAAAATGATGAGATATATCATGAGTTTTGAAAGTCAGTTTCGTTTAAAATATTGTTCTTCAGATATCTCATAATGAACTTCAAACCAACTATAGGATTGTAGCATGTTAACCCCCTTTACCCATACTCAATTCTCCTTTTGCTGATGTTTTATCTCATATCTTATCTACATAATAATTGGATGGACTCAATCATAGGGATAAAGTTATTCAGCATAGTATCCCTATTACTCACTTATTTTCAACTAATGATTATCTTCCTTTTTCAATAGAAACTACTTTGGTTTTCGAGGAGATTCTAAAACAATTGATTCTTTTACCAAATCCTAAGGCCAATGTGTCAAATTTAGAAAATAATAGACATATTTTAGTTAGGTTGTTCAATATGTGATTAGATCTACCATCACTAGTTTGTGTGGGATCCAAATTGTGGAAAAACATAAAAAGTATTTGTGTCTCCCGATAGTATTTTGGCACTCTAAAATAGATGTGTTCCCCATCATCTGGGATAAATTTCATAGTAAAAATTAGTATGTTCTGAAAAAAAAATCTCTAGGTTCATGAATGTGGTTCTTATTAAATTAGTGACTCAATAAATTGTATATTACATGATGTCTCTCTTTAATATCTCAAATTTCTTTATTCACAAAATCCATTCATAGTTTTTTAATTTTTTGTCGGGTAGTGCTACTGAAAAAAATAACATACACTAGATATCTTGGGAGAAGATTATTTCACCTAAGGATTATAGTGATATGGACCTTAGGGAAAAAAATGTGTTTAACAATGACCTCCTATCAAAGGAATGTTTTCATTTGTTATTAGAACCTGATAGTTTCTGCAAAATGTTTTCAAAAAATGTATTTCCCCCACAATGATTTTCTATCCTATAGTCTGGGTTATAAAATGTTATTTTTCTCAAGGAATATTTGGGGATCCACAAATTATTGAAACTGTGAGCTTTATTGATTAATTTACATCACTGCAATGGTTAAAATCTGGAGTGATACATCGGTGAATAATCTTGACATTATAAAACCCACATCTAAGCTAGAACCTTGTCTAGAGCATGCTTCAATGCGGTATCTTCTGGTTTATGACCTTAGAGGATGGTATTTTAAAAATATTGAACTTTTGTTCAATGAGTTTGTAGTAAAACCTATTTTAGAAGTTCCAGTGGTGCATGGAGCGGGATTAGATATGCTATGATGGAAATTCAAGATTACAGGATGCTACTAAGTTCACATAGGTTTCAGGAATAGCCTCAGACAAGAAGATTTTATTGGGTTTCAAGTGTGGAAAAATATATATAATATAAAAGAGACATTAGATTTCCAAACTCTTCTACTGTAAATGTGTAAAGGTATCCTTCCCACCTATTCTCACCTTGCTAATCAACACTTTTTTTGAAAAAATCGATTTCCCTATATGTGAGACTATTGTGGAAAATGAGTTTCATGCGATATTATTTTTCTCTTGGGATAGTGGGTTGTGGTCATCATTTTTTGAGTAGGACCATGCCCAATGTAGAATCCTCAAGGATGTGAACATTGTTGTGGTGGAGTGGATCATATTTATTCTAGTGAAAACTATCATGGGGTTTTTCATTCATACATGGATTATCTAGTTCTTCAATAATGCCTTTGTGTTTGATAGAATTTTCAAATATGATAGAGTATGGATAAATATGATGACAAATGTATTTATCAATGGAACGAAAAAGGGAAGTTATCTTCCTTCACCGGTTCAACCCCTCACCCCATCTTGGTGGCTACCTCCCCTTCCGAGAGTCCTTAAAATTAACACTAACCTAGCGCTACTTAGAGATGGTAATGTTGGCCTTAGGGATGTTAACCGTGATCATCTGGGATTTTTAATTATTGTTTGAAATTACATGCTTTCTTCATTCTAGACTCCCTATGTGGCCTTGTCTATGGTCATTTGGTATGGTGAGGAGTTCTCCATATCTCATGGCTGGAGGAATATTGTTCTCGAATCTGAATGTCATGTTATTATCGACGCATTAGAGGATGGTGAATCTATCTTTGATACTTTTTGGTATATTATTGATAAAATCAATTATTTTGAACCTTTTTTCTCTTATTAAGGTTTCTCTTTATTTAGGAGAGATGGAAATAATGAGGGACAATTCACGGATGCTTTTAGGAGAATTCCATGGCCTGTGTAATTTTCATTCAATGGATATTTAAGTTGTGGATGGTCTTTTGAAAAAAAATAAACAATATAAATAATAGTATATTTATAAAGATAGGGATAGGGTTAAAATATTATTTAATTTCAAAAAATCCCTGTAATAATATAGTAAACATTATATGACCCAATTCCATGTGGTAATATTATTATTATGGCATGTCTTTGGCAAACTTGTGCAATGGTAAATATTAGTTTACTAGTTTACAAATTAATATTTATCACCAGACACATTATTATCCCCTAAACCTCTTCAAAATTTATCAAATACCAGAATAAATTTTCATCCATTCAATAAATAAATAATATATATCCTATTAATGATATAATTACCTTGCAAATATATATTTATTTAATTTTTGCAATCACTAAAGTATTAATAATAAAATTTTTAAAATAATTAAATTCAAATAGAATTTAACTTTGATCAATGGAATCACATAGTGTATGACCCTATATGGTTCTTTCTCATAGAAAATAGGTGGTCTTTCCTAAATTCAATGATTTATATATTACAACAGGTCAAGGAATACAGGAAAAATAAGTCAATTTCACAATGCTGACTACCAAACACAAGAAATTTCTATGTAATATAATCCCTTCATCACAATGTCTTATCAAATTGGTTACTTTTGTTTCCAAACAATCTTCTTTTTATGTCTTTTTTTATTTGAAAGAAAATCATTGTTACCCCATGACCAATGAGTTTAATATGATATTTCAATTTCAATTAAGGGGTTGCGATTTAAAATTCCATAAATATATATGGGAAAAATTAATCCTTGACTTATTAATTAATAATTTTTCACTAATGTCACACCCAATGTACCCTACATCCTATGAATATATGGCATCATGGTTTTGGTCAGTACATCAATGCATGTGAATGATGACAAGAATTAATAATAATATTAATTATTATGGACCATCAAAAATTTTCACAGATATGATATTCCAATGAAACATAGACATGTGAAATTCCTATAGGTGTTTTTACTCACATAATATCCCATATTAGATATTACCATGTGTGAACATAATGAGATAAAGTTAAATATTCTTATGGGTAGTCATACTTGAGAGTCAACATTCCATTTGTCCCATCATAGAATGTTATCTAACCATAGATTTACATTTAAGAATATCATCAGGGAATTTGAAATTTCTCATCATATATGGGAAGTACCATGGCCTTTTTAATGAAATATATATTCTAGTAAATAATTACATTAATTTCACTCATAGAAAAAAAATATGTAATTATAATATCTTTATTAATATTCAATTATTTGAATATTCACGTAATGAAAAGTACAAAAATTTGTTTCTAGAACACCAAATCAAACATAAAAGACATTTGGATGAAAAAAAGAGTGAATTAGAACACAATGTTAACAAAATATATCAAGGAAAGAAGAAATGTAATAAAATTTAAGGTTGGTTGGAATCAATGCAACTAACATATTGAACTAATAATTCAATTTTACATAGCTACATTAGGGTCACAAATCAAATTCATACGTCTATTTACATAGATACGTGGAATTAATGTTTTCTTGTATTGAAGGAAATATTTTGGGAAGACATTAAGGTAACATTATGATATACTTTTCCCATTTTAATAAGAAAACATATAATGAAACATTAATTTACTTTTCATTATCAATTATAGAGTATTTTTGTTTAGATGTTTTCTATAATAAATTTATATTAATGGTCACTAAACAGGTTTATTGATCCATTCAGACACTTCTGACGTAACAATATCTCTAGGATTTTGAGGGGAATGTAAATCCCCAACCCCCAGTTGTGTATGCACAAATGGTAAAACGAGAAATACACAATTTATTCATCACCTATCATGAGGATGAATCTTTTCATGTGCATTATAATTCAAAATATTTTATTCGAAATTATTTACAGTATTAACTTTTATTCAAAATTATAAATCTATTAAACACAAATTGAGTGATGAGAATTAATAGTGCACATTTAACCCCATGTACCCCTTCCATAAATAAAATATTAAGAGTGCTTTAGTTGAAAAAATATTATTTAATTTAAATCGATAGTAAATGTTTTATGTTATATAAAATATAAAAATAATCATGTTCCTTTCATTATATAAAAATTAATGAATTTAAATCTAACTTCACTTATACCCCATATCATATGCTATGGAAGGAGGATAATGTAAATAAAGAAGGAAAATGGTAGATGGTAGCACACAAAACGTAATAGAATCATGTGTAAGTATGAAATTATAGTTATTTTATTATTATTTATAATTATATAATATAAAATATCTACTTATTTTTTTATAGTTTTTATATAGTTTAGACACAATAAGCGTTATTAGTTTTACTATGAGAATGACTACTTACAATGGATTTTAAACATCTAGAACAATATGGCCATGTTAAAGGTGATGGTTTTGGAGTGTCATGTTGAAAAACATTTGACATTACAATGTCACAGGGGGATGTTAAAAAGAAAATTAAATATATTCAGACCCAAATAGATTCACTAAAAGAAATTATTATCAATTAGGATTTGATTAAGAAGTATATACAAAGTGGTCAAGGTGAACCAACAATAAATAAAAAACCAATACATAAATACTCATACCCCACTAGATTTGGGGCCACCCATTCCCCACAAGAACATTCTTTACCCAAGTCAATCTATTAATTTATAATTATTTTTTATAAATGTGAATCAAACAACTACCGATAACTTTCTTATGTTAAAAAATTGTTCATGTTGAATGTGAAAGTGATTTATATTTATTTTCACCCACACATCAAATTATTATGAGGAGTCCACTATACAATATCAAAGGATATACAATTCATAATAAAAAACTCCCAAAAGATCACATGAGAGTGGGTTTTCATGTATCTCATGAGTCAAGCATAACGTTTAATGTACCCTTGATATTTTGGATGTTACCATGGATGATAATTCTATTAGTATACTGTTTTGTATGTGTCTAATAACATTTATTAGAAAATGTGGAAGCAATTAAAACCATAGTCAACGGATCTTCATGAATGAAATAGGAAACCTACATAAAAACTAAAATGAGGAATATCGTAAATTTTTATACCTTACATAGAAGATCCAATGAAACCTTTTTATATTTTTCTGATATGTTTGATAAAGATCACCATATTCTCAAACAAAATCACCATACCTTTTTGGTGTATCTACGAGCTAATCTGAATCATCTTCCATACATAGGAGATTCAACATTTCTCCATAGCATTCGAGTACCTCTATTTGAAAAGGAGAGTGATAAATTATTGTATTAAGTCAGGGAGTATTGACCAAGATTGAGAAAACTCCCATGATCCATTTCCATCAATTGTAAATAATATATATATCTAGTTGTAAACACTCCTTGACTACCACTACATTTACTATTGTGTTTACATCTCAAGAGTAAATTCCATGGACAATGCATTCGTTTCATGAATTCAAACACCCCTATATCATTATATATCATGTAACACCTTAATAGATGATTCTTTAAATGAGTGGAAATAATAAAATTTTAACACATTTAATATTTAGTTGTTCATTTGATTAAAAGGTAATATCATGCATGCAATATTATTCCATGCTTGTATCGTGATATTCCATGAACATGATATATCCAGGAATCCAATAAATTCTATAACATTGGGGATATCTCCATCAATATCACACATGTAATAAAGCTTAATAAACCTTGTACCATTTCACATTATATTTTATCGTATACAATAACTCCTGAAACCTTATCCAAAACTCATTTTTTATATCTTCTCAAACACTTTCGGAAATCTATCATTAACAATACATTGTATCACATCATATGAAATAGCTTATGAATAGCCATCCAAAACACTTTTGGATTAAGTCTAAAACATATTTAGAGTAGTTCACTAAGTAAAACTCGATCCCCATTCTATAAACCAAATTTTGTAACCCTGTGGGAATTTATATAAATGACAATAAATATAAGTCATTTTATCCATATATGTTAGAAAAGAGTGACATCTATAAAAATATCAATTTTACTCAAGAAATAAAGGGATCCAGAATGATCTCTATCAAACACATGTATATGTATACTTGTTCGCACCACTTTTAATCATATAAAAATGGGAATTATAAAATTTCCTTTTTTTGAAAGATATACAGTGACCATGGGGCATGAAGCACGTCAACCCCAAATACCCAATTCATTTGTTCTCTATTCTCAATGTATATACTAATCTGATTAAAGAATACACCACATATTTTTTATCATTATGGATAAGCACATCACATGTTCCTTATCCATGTAGATATACAATATATATGTTTGTCCACACACTCCCCTATCCTATCTCAATCGAGGGATCAGATGTCATTCTCATCATATGAGAGTAAAAATATCATCTCAATTAAGCTCCAATTGACGACATGATCAATAATATACCCAACCACCCTCGTATTAGCTAAGTCAATATATAGACTTTTGTTTGTATGGTATCAAATTAAGAAGGGTCACATGCTAGGTATCTCACAAACCTATTATATTGGGGACCCAAATATGATCCATCCACCCCTAATATGCAGAAGTCATCTTTATGACACTCCATGTGGAATATGTAGTGGGTCATGTAATGAGAAAATAGAATCTTATTCTTTGCCTTGTTCAACTTGAGAATATTTTTTATCTATATAAAAGAATCATACTCATTCTAACCTTTACATGTTTTCATAACTGAGAAAACTCTATGATGAATATCAGTTAGAGATAAACATAAAGTTATACTTTGAGAGGTCATTTATCATTTCACTTCCTGAAATATATATCTATATATACATTTATGTAGCTAATGTGAAATAATGAAAAAATGGAGGCTTCCTCAAATAGTATACATTTTAATATTCTTAAAATCATTAATAATATTTGAAAAACCTAGCATAAGAACCAATTTGACAAATCATATATGTAAAACTGTCAGGTACACCTTATGTTTGCTACACTTTTGGGTTTTGTTAAATTTTTACATATAATGTAATTCATGTCACATATCTATGTATATATTAGATAATACCCTCCCACTAAACTATTTTGTTATAAATGTCAATAAAGTAAGAAAGATGGAATAATGGTGAGGTTTAGGAATCATATTCGTAATAGTTAAACTTCATAGTCATATTAAAACTTATTAACTTCACAACATCAAATGTTACGATGTCAACTTATGTTGTCTACTTTGAATTCATTCTATGTTCATCATCATTATCTTGAGAAACCTATTACATCAATCTTTTTCTTTTGTGTGTGTATGTGTGAAATATAAATGTGTACATGTCTGTGAAAATATGTCTGTGTATGTGTGTGTGTGTAAATATTATGTAAATACAACATATATAAATGTATTTTTTAAATATATCATTATCATTAAATATATTATATAAAAATATTTATTATAAATAAACATAAACACAATATAATTTTTTATCTGAATATACTATTATATGTAAATATGTCAAAAATTTATATGTAAATATACTATATATAGATATATTTTAAAATATATTTAAAAATAGTTATATAAATATATATAATTATAAGAATAAATATTTAAATAAAGGTGGATTATCTGGGGCACCTTAACCATACTCATCTCGTTAAACTCATTGAGTACTGCCTGGAGGTTGAGTAGCGGTTGTGTGTGTGTGTGTGTCAGTATTATGTAAATACATCATATATAAATGTATTTATATATATATATCATTATCATAAAATATAGTATATAATCATATTTATTATAAATAATTATGAATACATTATAAAAAATTTATATCAAAATATACATTTACATGTATATACGTATAAAATTTAAAAGTAAATATGCAATATATAGACATATTTTTAAAATATATCTAAAAATAATTATATAAATGTATATAATTATTTGGATAAATATTTAAATAAAGATGGATTATCTGGGACACCTTAGCCATCCCCATATCATTAATCTCATGAGGTACTCCATAGATGGTGAGCGGCGACTGTTGGTTTATGAGTTCATTACCTTGGGTAGCCTAGATGACTATCTTATTCGATGTAAGCCCTCATCCTCCAATGTTCATCCGCATTCATGGAAGGTCTGGCTAATGGTGGTGCTTGGGACAACCAAGTAGATTGAATTTCTCCACAATGACTACATGAAATTCAGTTATAGATACTTCAAGACATAAAACATGTTCTTAGATTACGTATAGGGAATCTTCCACCATTAAACTCTTATCAATTAATTATGGCTTATAATCCTCAAACCATGTCTATTGATCTTTGATTTTAGAATCAAAATAGAAAACTTTCTGATTTTTGGATGGCCAATGATGGAGCAATGGGAGAAGAAGGCCATGTATCCATGAGTATCTCTAGCACCTATGGCTACACAGCTCCTAAATATTGTGCCTCTAATAAAAATAATTCTCATTCATCATTGTCATCATTTTTATTTTCCAGTTTCCCAATGGGTTTCTTCATACAGGGCTGATGATGAAGAATGACTTGTACCGGATATAGGGTCATTACTAAAGGGATAGTTCCTACATGTTGGAAACCCTTTCACTACACTGTGCATCCCTAGATTCCAAGCATAGGTTGATCATGGGGGAGGTCACGGGGGAACTAGAAGAGCTTAAGAAATCCAGTAGTGGCCCTTGACCTCACAAAATGGGTTTCGATGATCTATAATCCAGAAAAGATGCTTCCATGACTCCCTTTGGTAAGGACTCTAAGTCTGATAGAATCAAAACTCGTCATATATTCAAGAATGTGGTTGTGCATAAGATTAGTAGTGATACCGATTCCAAAAATAATCTTTTCCATATCTCCTCAAGTTATGAACTCTATTTCAAGTATACTAAAAAAATCCATTTGTCAAGAACTTGGATGTGTGGAAGAAGAGAAGTCATTCTCATTTCAAGAAATCTCCTTTTATGGCTTCTTCTAGTATGAACACATGCCACTACTCTTTTAATTGGATCTAGAAGCCCAAAATCACCAAGAAAAAGTCACTCCACCTAGTGAAGAAAAAAATCATGATATGTGAGCGGTGAATTTGGATTTATCCAAATAAAAAAGTAAATAAATTAAGTTTTATATTTTTCATTCCCTTGTGAATGTCTGTAGATAGTGAGACCCTAGTTTCTCGCCCATGCACCGGTTATAGGTTCTAGGATTCTTGAATAATTCTTGAATGAGGAAAATCAACATGATCTCCGATATAAAAGTGACCATCCATTCGATTGAAGCACCTTGACTATCAATATATAATGATGAAATATTAAATGGCAAAATTTTGAGTACTATAAGATGATGTAGAAGGGTTGTTTTTTACATGCATGATGGTTCAACATACCTAAAAACTATATATAGCTAGAATCACTATATATAAAATTCTACATACACGATTTGTGATGTATTTGATTATAGAAAATGATTAAAACCTCCTCAGCTATCTTAATTCCCATGTATGTGAATTCTCGTGCTACTCTGAACTAACAATGGAGAAGAAAAAACTGTCTTGAAAATTTAGAAAATGGGGAAATTCATTTACCTATTTGGACTCTCATTTCAAATTCAATTTCCCTCCCAGTCCTTTGGTTTAGCCGAATAATGGAAGATAATGATCCTTAGTGATCCTCATCCATGTGGTGTCTATCTATTGATGAGATCATGCTTGCTTCATAGTATGACATTATTATGGGTTGTTTCATGTCATTGTAGGAGTTCAACTTTTCTAACAGAGACATAACACAGTGCTGGTAATGGTGTCCTCAAGACACACCAGACATAATTCACGACCTATGAGGATTTTATTTTCATTGTATTATATTTCTATTATGATAATAAAAATATATATTCTTCTTCAGTGTGGGGGACTTCCCATAATAATGATACACTTGCTTATTGTTCGAGCCTATTTCATCACTAGCTACTGGTGTCATCCCCTATGGTTTTGTTTATTTATTTTTATTCAATTACTCTAGTGATATAACATTAGGAGAATTATGGTTGAGTTGAGGAGAACTCTACCACCCCTATGATGTATTCATGTATTAAATAGAAAAATGCTTCTTACTTTAATTATTTGGATGGGTTTGGATGTGTAGCTTTTAGTAGATTCTTATTTGTCTTTAAATTAAAAAATTTCTTACTTTTTTTATTGGTCTCACACATAAGCCTTTTAGGAACTCGTTCACTACTAATGATAGAAAATATTGGAATGACCTGAGAATTATTAGCGGAATCCAATCACTATACTAGGTGAGGATAGAGAATACACTGATTATTGTATTTTTCTATTCCAAACAATAATTAATAGGAAATGCTAATCAAGGATATTTCCATTTATTATAGAATGATGGGGATGTGAAATTGAATAATGATTCATAGGGAAGAGAGGATAGTAATCTGATGTTGGTTAACTATGATTTAAAAATTTAATTTAAAACCAATCAACCACATCCACTGTTTTCAAATTTCGAACCCATTAAATTTGATTTTAGTGCATCCACAACATTGTCATCCCCAGAGACTTCCCCAATCCAACATTACTACATTTTTATTGGGTTTAAAAATAATTTTTTGAGCTCCCCATGACAGGAATACATCAAATCTAACACCTTTACTAGGTAAGATTCGTGCTTTTATTTTAATTTTTTTTAAAAAAATTGTTTTCAAATTACTTGATTCGATTCTTCTAACCTCCCAAATTTTTATCCAGAGGATGAGAAAATCATGCTCTCTAAACATCGAACTCTAAAATTCATAGAACAAGTGGAAAGAGTGTTTTCATCAATACATTTTGTAATTATCCATCCTCTTCTACTTCCTCCACAACAGTTAAATTTGGAAGTGAAAAAATGTAAGATAATCTTACTCCTGTTAGTGGAACTTTGATGGGAATGTATGCACAAAATTACAAAATCGATAACCAACAATTATAATTGAAAGACCAAAAATACTATGAACCCAACACTAGAATCTTTGGTATTCTACATAAATTTCATATACTATTAGGTGAGGATTGCTACTTTCCTTTGAGCGAGTTTAAATGACTATGAAATGCATTCCAAAACAAGAGGATTCACCAATGGAACAATGCATGAAAAAATACATGTATCCATAATCATCGCTACCACCTATGGATACATATCTACTGAATATTTTTTCATTGATAAAACATATTCTCCTTCATCGGTGTCATCATAATTATCTTCCATTTTCCCATTGGGTTTCTTCATACAGGGCTGAAGATGACGATTGATGTGTACCAGGTGGAGTTTTAGTTCTTTCAAGGTGGAAAAACTCAAACTACATTGTGTGTCCCTACACCCCAATTCCAGGTTGAGCATGGGGAGGTCATGGGGGAACTGGATGAGCTCTTACTATCCAGTAGTGCCCCCCCGACTTCATAGAAGGGGTGTCAGTGATCTATAATATGAACAAGATGCATCCATAGATCCTCGAGGTAAGGACTTCGAGTTCGGTAGAATCAAAACTCATCCTATTATCATGAATTTGGTTTTTCATAATATGAGAAGTGATCCCCATTTCAAAAAAAACTACCTCTGTAGATCCTCATGGTACGGACTCCAAGCCAAGTATAGTAAAAAATATTCCTGTTGTCAAGAACATGGTTGTGTAGAAGATGATCGGTGATCCTCATTTCAAACAATCTTCTTCCATGGAACCTTGAGGTAAGGACTCCGAGTCTGGTTGAATCATAAATCTTCTAGTTTTTCAGAATGTGGTTGTGTAGAAGATGATTGGTGATCCTCGTCCTAAACAAGCTGCTTCCTTGACTCCTCGATCTAAGGAACCGTAGTCTAGTAAAATCAAAACTTTTCCGATCGTATAGATTGTGGTTATGCATAGAAATAGAATTTTATGTGGTGTCAATAATTGGGATGAGGTGTTTTGTGGTTATAAATGGGTACAACTGGTAGCACTAAATTGGATTGTGTGTAGTATTTGGGTGCTTCAAAACTCAAGGATCATTATCATGGGAAAGAGAGGGGAGGAAAAGAATAATTCATTGAAAATAGATTGATTGGACAACATCTACCTTGGAGCGGGTATCTGAGATGTAACTACGAAATCTAGACAGAGGATGAGAAGAAAGATGCAAACTCAGTAAACAATGTAATTGAAGGGAAGGATGAGACAGACCCTACTTTTAATGAAGGCATAATACTTTTTTCTAATGTGTATGCTTTTTTATGTTAATCGGGTCAACACATTATCAAATAATTGGTATAAAATGCGTTTACTAAACGTTTTGTATTATAGATGGGAAAGATGGAGCAGCATACTGGAGGCCAGTTTGGGCAAGAAATAGCCATCAAACATTTAGAAGCAAAGAAAAAAGGGATTTGTCAGCGTGAGAGAGAACTATACAGAAGGGAATCCTTAAACAAAACAAATAGAAAAAAGTTTCATCGTGAGAGGGAAATGGTATCTCCAATACTTTTTTCCTTCCAATATATTCTGATAATGAACCTAATGTGCTTGTATGCTCACAAACCTACTGGTGAATCCATTTTTTAGTTTTTTTATTAACTCATTGTTTTTGTTGTCCCTTTTTATGAAAAATATGAGGGCAACTTTGGAGCAATGAAAAGAAGGTGCTTTTTTTTCAAAACTGGCAATAATCCATTAGGTTGGTGGTCCATTTCCCTTTTGTATCAACTTTTGGTAATCAATATCTAATTCTTTTTTTTGAATCTCGTTATGTCATTTTATTCAGGTATGATGGAAGGGGATGAAGAATAATCTAAAGAAAAATATTATTGAGCTGGAAACAAAAGTAGATGCTAATCAAGTATTGGATCCTGTAATTGAAAGCATGAACTCGCACAACCCCTCTCATGCATTCAATTTCAAGATCCAATGCTTGTTTAACATCTAGTTTGTTTCCAGCACAATAATTTGATTCTTTAGTTCATTTTTCATCCCTTATCAATCATGGATAAAAAGACATGATGAGATTCATAAAAAATAATTAAATAATGATTACCTAAAGTTCATACAGAAAGGAGATGGACCACCAACCTCATGGATTTTTGCCAGTTTCGTAATATTTTCACCTGTTTTCATTGCTACAAAGTTGTCCTCGTATTTTGCATAAAAACAGACGACAAAAACAATGAATTAATAAAAAAACTAAAAAACAGCTTCACCCGTAGGCCTGTGAGCATACAAGAACATTTTGTACATTGGCAGAATACATTGGAAGGAAAAAAGTAGAGGAGATACCATTTCTCTCTCATGATGAAGTTATTTTCTATGTTTTATTTAAGGATTCCCTTCTGCATAGTTCTTACTCACGCTGACAAAGCCCTTTTTTCCATGTTTCTAAATGTTTGACGGCCATTTCATGCCCAAACTTGCCTCCAGTATACTGCTCCGTATTTCCCATCTCTAATACAAAATATTCAGTAGACACATTTTATACCAATTATTTGATAAAGTGTTGACCCGGTTAACACAAAAAAAAAAAAGCACACATTAGAAAAAAGTTTCATGTCTTCATTAAAATTGTGGGGCTCTGATCCTTCCATTCAATTACTTTGTTTACTGAGTTTGCGTTACTTCCAGAAACGCAAGACCCTTGGCCGCCCCATGCGCCACCAATAGCTGGATTTTTTTAACCCTTTTTGAGAAGGAGGTCACTTTGTTAACGATGCTGGCGGAACCAACAATAAAACATAAAGAAGACGTGATTTGTATGGCGAGGTTTGATGGCTTTATATACAATGAAAAACTAGACGAAAACGGAGGAAGAGATAATGAGGGCAAATCTTGTTTAATGATTAATGAAAAATAGGGATCCCCTGAAATCTTTAATGAATAATGAACTTTCGTGGAAACACGGCTTTTGTCGCCCATCGGGCCGTCATTCGCCAACCCAAAATCAGAAAGATTCTGGTTGTGATTCTGCAAACAAATATCAACGAAGAGGGTTTGAGGATCGGAAGAAATAAGTAGAAGATATGAGTTTAAATGCGGCGCAGTCACCGTACCAGCGCCATCATTGGGGAGAAACGCAAGCCCGTTGGCCGCCCCAAGCGCCACCATTTGCCGGACTTTCCGTGATTGTGGCACCCACTGAGCGCGCATCGTTCCAGCCATTGAACACGGAGCCCAACCCGACCTTTCCCAGCAGGCTGTCGGGGCGGAAGTTCTCGGTGGCTGCAACTAGGGATTCCCTGGAAAGGGATCTGTGCTTTAATTCCTGCACATAAGCAACACTCCTTGGTTAACGATGCCGGCCGAACCAACAAGAACACAGAAAGAAGACGTGATGGTATGGCGAGGTTTGATGGCGTTATATACAGTGAAAAGCTAGACGAAAACGGAGGGGGAGATAATGAGGGCAAATCTTGTTTAATGAATAATGAAAAATCGGGATCCGCTGAAATCTTTTATGATGTTGTATATTAAAAATAAAATTTTATTGTTATAGGTTTTTAATATACTTACTTCTTTATTTTTGCAAATATTCTACGAAGATATCATGTTGCTCTAGTTCTTGAATCACATTGCTTTCTTGTTTAATATATTTCCTTTCTTTTTCTGAAATTTAATATATAGGAAAACACACATTTTATTGCATCTGTTTTTTCTATATAGCATTGTCAAATTATTTCATTTTGTTAAGATTTTCCGTATTAAATTAAATTATGTTATTTATTCAGGATTGATTTATAAACATAAAATCCTTATATATATTAAATTTAGGAAAAGGAATATTGCGGGTGCATGGGTTACAGTGGGTGATACAAGAAAAGGTGGGTGCAGTAGAAGTTTTTTAGGCCAATTGAGAATTGCCATCAAAGAGGAAGAGTGATCACATAATAAATTTTAAAGAGGGGGTGGATTCAGTAAACACACAACATTATAAACATGCTTATTTCATGAAGAATGATATTGAAAAATAGGGTCAAAAGATTTTGGAACTGGGTTTCATCAAACATAATATTAGCCCATGCTATATTCTAATAATTATAGAAATGAATAAAGATGGTCGCTGGAGAATGATCATGGATTACCAAGAGTTCTATAGTTTGGTGGTGATGGACAGGTACCCAATTCAACTAATATACGAGCTAATGGTTGAGTTTCATAGTGCGGAATACTTTACAAAGGTGGGTTCAAAATCTTGTTTCCACCGGGTATGAATGAAAGAGGAAGATATTCAGAAAACAATGTTCAAGACGCATAATGGGAATTTAGAATCCCTTTTTATGCCCTTCAGATTGATGAATGCACCGATGACATTCCTTGCTACAATAAATGTGGTATTCTGGGATTTTCTAAGGAGGAGTGTTTTGTTGTTCTTCGATGATAAAATGGTGTGTTGAAAGGGATGGGATGAAGACCTAGAGAAGGCACATGAGATCCTACAAATATGTCACGACCCCCTCCCACCAAAGATGCCCCTCCTGAGCTGGCAATGGTGAAAGGGAGATAATGACCCCCCGAGTCCCGCCTCCAGTAGGCCCCGGGGTGGCGACTAGCACCAAGGGTATGAGTTTTCACAAATATGGGAGGCATTACCCTTTTTATTTATTTAGGATTGGGAAATAGGACAAGTCAACCACCAAAAAGGAAAAGAACCAGTGTATATAAATAAACCCAAACCAAGCCCACATGCATGTTTAAATAATTTTGTAACAAGGTACAAGTACAAGAAAGCTCAAAGTACAATACCAAAAGAAAACAAGGTACAACATCAACAACAACTCCAACTGTCCGACTAGTAGGGTCCCGCACGGCTCTGGTAGTCCTCCTGGAAACCTGAAAGTAAACGTAGGGTGACCATACAAGTATACTCAGTAGGGAAACCTAAAGCTCTCGTTCACAAGTGAGGAGACATCCTAATGTCCCGTGAGAACAACAGAAAAAACCTAGCAAAGAATTCTATCCACCCAACCTCACCAGCCACACTCATCAAAACACAATCACAACAGGTAGTAGAAGTATATAAGAACAAGAGTATTGGGTACCCCGCACCATTTCCCTTTAGTTAGCTGCTCTTCCTAACGATGAACGTCCTGACGCTGCCACACTCTCCACGCCCGCACACACCTGGGCCTCACAACCACGTATCCCGCCCGCACACACCTGGGCCTCATCCTGAAGATTCTTGGGAAACAGTAAAATCTGCCCGAAGAGTCTTGGGCTAAAACCACCCCAATCGAAACCTACCCGAAGAGTCTTAGGTGTAAGGTTGCCTTAAGCCATCAGAGTCTAGGGGAGAAGGAGCAGGAAGAAGCTAGTAACTAAAGGAAAAACACCCTCTCCCAAAAAATGGGAGTGTTCGGCACTAAGTGCTCAACATGGGTGAGGTGCGATAAAACACAAAAGATACAGATATCTATATATATACCAACACACAACCCAACCTATGGATTCTAAGCAGAGAAACTGAGCACGTGCCTCGGCACTGCTACCACGAAGTATGCATAGAACAAACAACCCCAACCCCATTTAGGTTTTCGCGTTTCAGCAGAATTAATTTATTTAGTTCCTTAACTACTGGGCAACTACCCACAACCAACCACATCGATCGTTCGTAAACATATCCCTGCCATCCACAAATCAAGTTAGGAAAACACAAGTAGCACAACCAAGCCCTTCTTATCAACCAACCAACCCCATTGATTATTAATCCCGTACCATTACCATGACCCACCGTTTATTAACTCTTCCACTTTTAAGTTATTATCACAACCCATAGCCCGTTCACATTCAAACACATCCCTGCAGCCCCGCTGCCAACCACCATAACCACAACCACACCAAACCCGCACATCATCATCCCTTTAATACCATTTATCACAGCCCTGCCACCCATCACCATCACAACATTCACACCAACCCACCAAACACCCCCATCACATGCCACGTAACCATGCCAACACCCACATGTTCATTATTCCATTTTGTTTAACTGGGGTGATCACACAAGGGTTCTAGATTTTAAACAGCCAACTTTACGTGATTAACCAATTTCCACATTCCACAAAGTTCCATTCACAAAAATGGTCTATAAGATAGGGCAACATTTAATTGCACAAGCAAAGGCCCCCAACGACCGTGATTTTCAGTAGGCATAAGCCTATTCAATTCACAACATAATATCACATGATATAAAGTAACATCAATCACAAATTCCCATTCCCGTTCTTTAACCAATTATTATATTTATTTAGGTTCAAATATTTCTCATGAAAACAAGAGGATACCCACCCTGCATGATGCAAAAATTAGAGAGAGACAAAGGTAAGATCCCTACCTCAACAGGTTCCTGATCGCAACACTCCCCTAGATCAACCTTAGAAGACGTCCGTCGGCGTCCGTCACTTCTGTCGGTCCCGGAAAAACCTCCTCGAGTGGAGGTCGGAAAGGAAAGGCTGAAGGAAAGACAACGGATCCAATCTCAGAAACTCCGCCTCGTCGTTACCATCCCGTGGCCGCTGATGGATCGTAAATCGGAGCTCGGACGAAGAAGTAATGGAAGGAAGAGCCTTCGAGTCTCTTGGGAGAGCTCTGCTCAGAGGAGAGGGGAGGAGAGGTGTGAGTTGAAAGGAGGAGGGGACCCCTCCTTTTATAGGCATGAGAAGTAAAAGTAAATGACATGTACTTTATGGTACACGGCGTGTACTCGGTTCTTTCATACGGTCTCCACACGGCTTCCAACACGGCTCCGCGTCCGTTGACTGGTCAACACACGGTTTGAGGGTAATGCATACGCGGGAAAGGACTACACGATGTGTAGTTTGGACACACGATGTGTACTCATTCATTGCACACGACAAGGACACAGATCCTACACGGTACATGACCGTTGACTGGTAAAGCATACGCGGGGAAGGACTACACGGCGTATAGAACTGGTCACACGACGTGCACCCATTATTCCACAGAGCAAGGACACGACTTGCCACACGGGGTGTACCCGGAAATTAAGTACACGACATGTACTCAAACTACACGGCGTGTAGTTTCAAAATTCTGGAAAGTGTGGAAAAAGTCCATTTTACCCTCCAGAACACTTCTTGACCTTCTTTTTGACAATGGAATGGGTCGGAGAGGTCCGAGCCACTACATCAGATACCTCTTAAACCATTATCATCCCCGAGAATTTGAAAACCAAACCAGACGAAACCCAACAAGATACCTCTTAGGGATCTTGTTATAACAGGAACCCAACCAACAACCCTAATCATATGTGTTAGGAATTCCTTCTCCTATGTCGAGATATTATCCGCTTTAGGTGTCACTGACTTGCCTACACGGGTTCAATCGCATCATCATTAATGCGTCTCGATTAAGAATTGGGTCTTCCCACTTTCATACATTAGGATTTTTCAACTTACACTAACCCCAACACCACACAACCAACACACTGCCCGATGTTGGAACCAGGGTCTTCAAAGCATGATTTGGCATATAGTTTGTGTTTTTTGTCAATCCTCAGTGGAAGTTCAGGATGTGTACCAACAAAGAGATCATACCGTTCAAGCAAAAAATAGTAGTGAAGGTGGCGTCGTTTCCCAGTGTTTGCCAAATTTTTGGGCCTGAAAATCGGCCAATAAAGTAAAGTGTTTTTGGAAAAGGTACTTGCGCGCCGAGCTCTTGGAGGATATAAGACTTGCGCGCCACATGTTTTTGAGGATCAGAATATCAAAATTTGGCTAAGGAAAGAAGGTCGCGCATGTGTTGGTTGGGTCGCGCAAGTGAGTTGCGCGACAGAGGTTACTGGAGACAAGACTTGCGCGCTGATGAGGGACTTGCGCGCCTCCGCGCAGGGGGTCCAGTTTACCTATAAATACTGGACCACCCCTCCTCATTTGCAACGGAGCTCAAGACTTCGAGATTGTTTGAGCTCTCGTCACGCAGGTGGTCGAGTCGCGCAGGTGGTAGTTTTGTCGCGCAAGTAGAGCTTGCGCGCCGGTTGTTGGCTGTGCGCCCAAGGCGGTTTGGAAGAGAAAGGAAGTGGACCGCACAAGTTTGTAGTTGGGGAAGGAAGCGTCGCGCAGGTGCGTTGATGGCACTTGCGTGCCAGTTTGGACTTGCGCGCCGTAGTGGGACTTGCGCGACTGTCTTAGAGAAGCGCGCCTGGTTTTGCTGAAGCCCACCGGCCTGTTTGGAGCTGCACAAAAGCCGAGAGACTACACGATACATTCGAGGAAAAATGATATTCTTCTTCTGGTGAGAATCAGACTTCAATAGAGCATCTACATACAACAAAGGATGCATTCTTATGCAAATGATGAAGAGACCTTCACGTCTATAAACTGAGTGGGACTTCACCAACGGTAGTGAGCCAGGGGGAGTCAACGGGAGTGACCCGAGGGACGCAGTGAGCTATCCCTGAACAATTGTAAAGGCAGTGAGCCTGGGACAGAGTGACTGTACCCAAACCTTTGTAATCTACAGCTATTAAAGCATAGTGGATTTAGGTACGACCGACAACCTGTCGGCGTATGCTCCTTGGACGTAGCCCTTAGTGGTGAACCCAGTAAAAATGGTCGTGTCTTCTCTATGCATGTGAATGTTTGCTGTCTAATCATAATCATCATACAAGTTCAACAAGTTCCTACCAACGTGGGACACAAGATCCATCACTTTAAAAGAAAAAGTGGTCACCCTGATTCACCCCTCCCCTCTCAGGGTGTCCCGGGGTCCTACAAGTGGTATCAGAGGTTAAAGGTTGCTGGTGTTGAATCAGAACTTCTTCGTCATGGAAAATGCGGTCAATGTTAGGGGAGTCCCTCACTTCGATGGAAGAAATTTCCAGATCTGGAAGAACAGAATGAGATCTCATCTAAGATCTCTTGGAATGGAAGTTCTTTTTTCTACTGTGCAAGGAATACAAGTCACTGATCCAACAGGTCTGGCTATGACTGAAACAGACAGGAAACTTTTTGATGCAGATGCTAAAGCATAGAATGCTCTCACTGCAGCCCTTTCTGATCAGATCTACCTAAAGGTGATGAATTGCACCTCATCAAAATCCATGTGGGATAAACTTGAGAATGTTTATGAAGGAGATATCAAAGTGAAGGAGGCGAAACTACAAGTGCTACACAATCGGTTTGATGATCTGAAGATGCATCTAGACGAGAATGCAGACTCTTTCTTCAATCGAATTACTGAAGTGGTTGGAGCAATTCGGGGTCTAGGTGAAGAAATCAAAGACATTGATATTGTAAAGAAAATATTAAGAAGACTTCCACCTCTGTATAATGCGAAGGTGTCAGCCCTTGAGGAAAGAGATCTTTCCAAACTTTTTCTAGATGATCTACTGAGTAGCTTGGTAGCATATGAAATGAGAGTCAAGCCAGAAGATGCTACGACTCGGGTGAGCAAGGAAATGGCATTCAAGACCATGGACAAATTGAAAATCTCAAAGGATAGTAGCGGTGATGATGACGAAGAGAAAGAAATTCTTTCTCTCATTGCAAAGAAGTTCCAGAAGGTGAAAGGGAAATTCAAAGGGAAGTTACCTCTCGCATGTTTCCGTTGTGGAAAAGTTGGTCACATTGCCTCTCAGTGCTTGAAGAATATCAATGATGATGACAGTGAAGATGAAAACTTCAAGAAGCCTCAGAGAAGGTTCTTCAAAAAGGGAGACTTCAAATCTGGTAAGAAAATGCAAAGGAAGAGTTTTGTCTCTGAAGAGGAAGAAGATGACAGTGAATTCTTTGATGAAGAAGAACCAGAATTCAAAACTGGGAACCATGCTTCTATGATGGCCACTGTTGAAAAGTCAGAAGATACTGATGGAGAAAAACAACTGAGAACTTGTGTAGATCCTGAGGTGCAACTTAAGGATGCAGTTAGTAAGCTTAAAATTAAATGTAAGAGCTGCAATAAGTGGAAATCAATTGTAGAAGAATCAACTGAATACGTTGATCAACTTGAAGCTGAAATTGAACGACTGAAAGAATTTGTGAAGGTACAGTCTAAAATAATTGAAAGCAATGATGATGTAGTTGATCTAAAGCTGAGAATTGAAGAGCAGGAAAAGGTCATCAATGACCTCACATCCAGACTGGATGAAAAATCCAAGACTGCTGAGGGTCTTGAGGAGGAGGTAGTTACTCTAAGGAGTAAACTGGAGACTGAATCAGTTCCAAAAGAATCGAGGAAGAAAATACAGTTAAGAAGATTCTCAGATGCAGAATTACTAGCAAGAGCCAAGTGTGGATCAGATGGGGTTGGAAAAATCTTGAGTGATCAAAGACCCACTTTCATGGGAAAGAGTGGAATTGGCTATGAGGCTGAGTCATCAACTACTATAAGTGAAAAGATCCAAAAGAAAGATAAGATGAAAGTTGAACATGTTGAAATGATACCTAGAGTGCTGAAAAAGGAACACTCAATCCAAACTAAAAAGGAGACCTGAAAATTATCCTCAAACTTTCAAAAATGACAGACAGTCTTACTATTCTCCCAAGGAAGAAGGTATAAGGAGAAATTCAAGTGAGAAGACATTTCCTCTCATGAAGTGTCAGTTCTGTGGCTATCTGGGCCATACCATGTCTTATTGTGAAGTGGGCCGAAGCTATCTGAATGGAGAAGATATAGATGCTCAACAAATGAGAACAATCTCATATCCTAATTCTTATAGAAGAAATAATTTCTATGGATATTGTTTTCGTTGTTCTAACTTTGGTCATAAGGCCATTAATTGCAGGTAGAGAAGGGACATAGACACCTCATACCGAAGTTCAAGACAAGTCAAGTCTCGTCAGCAAGACAGTGTTTCTCTTTCAAACAGGTTCTCACCTCTCAAAGAAGACTTTGACTATAAAGAGCCTGGGTATGCGGAAGAAATAGTTGAAAGGCCATCAGTTCTATATACTCAATCTAATGTCTCATGGAAGGAAAGGAAGAAGATTGAGAAATCGAACCTTGCAGAGGTAGCCCTCAAAGCTACAAAGAACAACAGTACCTGGATTCTGGATAGTGGTTGTTCATCTCATATGACAGGTAATGCTGGCCTACTAACGAATATCATAAAGAATGTTGATGGTACAGTAAGATTCGGTAACGATGGGGCTCTGAAAATCAAAGGAAGTGGAAGTACCCAATTAGCTAATGGAGAACTAAAGAAGACTGAAGTCCTTTACATGGATGTCCTACATCATAATCTTCTCAGCGTGAGTCAACTCTGTGACTCAGGACTTATAGTTACTTTTAATCAGAAACGCTGCAATATCAAGGGAAAAACCGGCAATTCGCTTATGAAGGGATGCAGAACAGAAGACAACTTATATCAGGTTGATAGTGAAGAAAATGTATGTTACATGACTGTTGAAGAAGAAAACAATTTGTGGCATCGGAGAATGGGACACATCAATCAACAAGACATGGAGAAAATATCAAAATTGAGAATTGTCATGGACATCCCCAACCTGAAGCGTGAGCATGAAAAATCTTGTGATACTTGTATTCGTGGGAAGCTGGTCTGCAGTTCATATCGGCCAATGAAGAAAAAGGTGTCTCACCTTCTTGATCTGATTCATACAGATGTTTTTGGTCTAATAAATGTTTCCGAAACACATGGAGAAAGGTACTTTGTCCTTTTCATAGATGATTATTGTATAATGGCATGTGGGATGGTCATTCGCAGGAAACGACAAGTCCTTGACTACATGAAAACATATCGGCGAATCGCCGAGAATGATACTGGACGAACAATCAAAGTATTTCGATCTGACAACGGAAGAGAATACACGTCCATTGAATTTGAGAATTATCTAGAGAATCATGGGATACAACGTGAGGTATCTGCTGTGAGAAATCCACAATAAAATGGAGTTGTTGAACGTAGGAATCGACAGGTGAACAACATGGCACGAACTATGCTGATTGAGAGTCATATTCCACGACATTACTGGAAAGAGGCTGTTCAAGCTGCAGTGTACATTCAGAATCGAACAGGACTTTATATGGGTGAGACGAAGACACCATATGAATTGTGGCATGGAAGGAAGCCTTCTCTAAAATACTTTCATGTCTTTGGAAGTAAATGCTTCATTAGGAACAAAGAAGGAAATCAAGGGAAATATGGAGACAATGCAGATGAAGGAATTTTCCTTGGTTACTCAATGAACAACAAAGCCTACAAATGCTTCAACAAGCGTTTGGGAAGAATTGTGGAAAGCAGTGATGTTAAGATAATTGAAGAGAAAACCACAATTTCTTCAAGGACGTCATATACTGATGTGATAGAAAGTCAGGAAGAATGTGAACGTGAAGAAAGTACAAATGCATAAATAGATGAAGTTGTTCAAAACACTCAGCATTCACATCATGATATTGACTCATAAGAAGAATCTCAAGAAGAAACTATGGCTGAAAGAAATTCTACTGAACCTCGCAGGAGAAATCGAAGTGCTGAGATTGATCCATCCAACATAATTGGGGACAGGAGTGCACCCACTCAAACAAGGAGAATGAGGAATAACACACAATCTGCATTTCTATCAGTTTTAGAGCCATCCTCATTCGAAGAAGCTTCTAATGATGAATCTTGGGTGAAAGCCATGAATGATGAATTAGATCAGATTGACAAGAATCAGACATGGGATCTTGTCCAGAGACCCGAAGGTCAAAATGTGATTGGTACCAAATGGATCTTCAAAAATAAGTTTGATGAACACGGAAGTGTCATCAGAAACAAGGCACGTCTGGTATGTAAAGGATACTCTCAGATTGAAGGCATTGATGTTGAAGAAACCTTTGCTCCAGTGGCTAGACTGGAGTCAATCAGGCTTTTCCTTGCCATGGAACTCCAAAGAGGATATAAAGTATATCAAATGGATGTTAAGACAACATTCTTGAATGGTGTACTCGAAGAAGAAGTCTACATTGAACAACCAGTGGGCTTTGTTTTGGGTACTGATGAAACAAAGGTCTGTAAACTGAAGAAAGATCTATATGGTTTGAAGCAGGCACCACGGGCATGGTACTCACGGCTGGATTAATATCTCAAGAAGTTGGAATTCAAAAGAGGAGGAGTTGATCACAATCTCTATGTGAAGAATTCTCCAAAAGATCAATTCATGGTTCTTGTCTACGTTGATGATATCATATTTGGTGGCAGTAGGCAGAAATCAGTGGATGAATTTGCCAACCACATGAAATCAGAATTTGAAATGTCTATGATTGGGGAGCTCACATATTTCTTGGGGCTGCAGGTGATTCAAAAGAAGTAATACACTTTCATTTCTCAGGAAAAATATGCAAGAGAGCTACTGAAGAAGTTCAATATGCAAGACTCCAAACCAATGTCAACTCTGGTTTCAGTCAGAACTAAACTCAGAAAGCATGAGGTTGGGGACTCTGTTGATTCCACCATGTACAGGAGGATCATTGGAAGCCTACTGTACCTGACAGCGACAAGGCCAGATATTGTCTTTGCCACATGCCTTGCAGCCCGCTTTTAGAGTAATCCAAAAGGGGAACATATGGAAGCAGTAAAAAGAATCATGAGATACATTCACGGTACACATAACTTCGGGTTATTTTTTGCTGCAGGCAGGGATAGTGAATTATCCGCATTTTCAGATGCTGACTGGGCTGGTGATGTGGTAGACAGAAAGTCCACTAGTGGTGGAGCTTTCTATATTGGGAAGAAATGTGTCGGTTGGTTGAGCAAGAAACAAGAAAGTACTTTTCTTAGTACGGCTGAAGCTGAGTATATTTATGCCACAAAAGCATGCACTCAACTTCTTTGGATGAAGCAGCAGCTAACAGATATTGGTGATAAGGTGCAGCAACCAATGGTGATTTATTGTGATAACAAAAGTGCAATTGATCTTACGAAGAATCCGGTTCAGCATTCTCGTACAAAACATATTGAAATACGGTATCATTTAATCAAAGAAAAGGTTGAACAAGGCATGATTAGAAAGGATCATGTTGGAACTGATGAGCAAGTGGCTAATATCCTGACCAAGCCATTGTCTGCGGCTGTGTTTGAGAAGCATCGGTTGAACCTTGGTGTTCAACCACCTCCTACTGCATAAGGAGGCTCCGGAAATCCCCTCTCCCCATTTGTTTTAACTGTTTTTTTCTGCTTATGGATGTGATGCAGGTTTATGGGGGAGATACTATCCAGGGGGAGTATGGCTTGAGCAGAACGTTGAACAACTTATCGGTCTTTGGTTTTATTGTCAATGGGGGAGAAAGGAATAAATTCAAGGCAAGAAATTCTTCTATGATGAGAAGTGTAAGATTGTGATGAGAAGTATAAGAAGGATACAATCGGGCGTCATGGAGAATTTCAAAACACCGGAACCCAATTCAAGATTCCTCTCTTGTTTTCTACACCGAGCATTGCTCACATAGACTTAGAGTGTTGGCTGAGTTGATTCTTGCGTTTTGGGTTTGCTCATGGTTGGAGACCTGTTGAATTTATTCTAATTGCCAACAAACCCAAAGGGGGAGATTGTTGGAACCAGGGTCTTCAAAGCATGATTTGGCGTATGGTTTGTGTTTGTTGTCAATTCTCAGTGAAAGTTCAGGATGTGTACCAACAAAGAGATCATACCGTTCAAGCAGAAAACAATAGTGAAGGTGGCGTTGTTTCCCAGTGTTTTCCAAATTTTTGGGCCTGAAAATCGGCCAATAAAGTAAAGTGTTTTTGGAAAAGGTACTTGCGCACCGAGCTCTTGGAGGATATAAGACTTGCGCGCCACATGTTTTTGAGGACCAGAACATCAAAATTTGGCTAAGGAAAGAAGGTCGCGCAAGTGTTGGTTGGGTCGCGCAAGTGAGTTGCGCGACAGAGGTTACTGGAGACAAGACTTGCGCGCCGATGAGGGACTTGCACGCCTCCGCGCAGGGGGTCCAGTTTGCCTATAAATACTGGACCACCCCTCCTCATTTGCAAGAGAGCTCAAGACTTCAAGATTGTTCGAGTTCTCGTCGCGCAGGTGGTCGAGTCGCGCAGGTGGTAGTTTTGTCGCGCAAGTAGAGCTTGTGCGCCGGTTGTTGGATGTACGCCCAAGGCGGTTTGGAAGAGAAAGGAAGTGGACCGCGCAAGTTTGAAGTCGGGGAAGGAAGCGTCGCGCAGGTGCGTTGATGGAACTTGCGCGCCAGTTTGGACTTGCGCGCCGTAGTGGGACTTGCGCGACTATCTTGGAGAAGCGCGCCTGGTTTTGCTGAAGCCCACCGGCCTGTTTGGAGCTGCACAAAAGCCGAGAGACTACCCGATACATTCGAAGAAAAATGATATTCTTCTTATGGTGAGAATCGGACTTCAATAGAGCATCTACATACAACAAAGGATGCATTCTTATGCAAATGATGAAGAGACCTTCACGTCTATAAACTGAGTGGGACTTCACCAATGGTAGTGAGCCAGGGGGAGTCAACGGGAGTGACCCGAGGGACGCAGTGAGCTATCCCTGAACAATTGTAAAGGCAGTGAGCCTGGGACAGAGTGACTGTACCCGAACCTTTGTAATCTACAGCTAGTGAAGTATATTAGATTTAGGTATGACCGACAACCTGTCGGTGTATGCTCCTTGGACGTAGCCCTTAGTGGTGAACCAAGTAAAAAGGGTCGTGTCTTCTCTGTGCATGTGAATGTTTGCTTTCTAATCATAATCATCATACAGGTTCAACAAGTTCCTACCAACATGGGAACAAGATCCATCACTTTAAAAGAAAAAGTGGTCACCCTGATTCACCCCTCCCCTCTCAGGGTGTCCCGGGGTCCTACACCCGAACACATGGGTTTGGGAAATTCCTTTACCTATGTCGAGATATTATCCGTTTTAGGCAGCACTGACTCGCCCGCATGGGTTCAATCGCATCTGCATTAATGCGTCTCCATTAAGGGTCAGGTTTTTGCCTTTCCCACACATCCGGACATGTTACACATTACCAGGGAACAAAGAAACAAAAGGTCTCACAACTGACAAGCCAATCATTCCATATAACAAGGGTAAAGAGTACAACATCAACACAAGCTTAGAAGAACAAGGGAAAAACACAAGTAAAGACAACTTTGGGTACTGAGCGTGCATCTGGGTCTCCCTCTCCCAAGTGCTCTCCTCGAGGCCGCCATGTCTCCACAACACACGAACCAACGGAATGGTTCGTCGACGGAGCACCTTCTCTTTACGATCTTCAATTCTGACTGGTCGTTCCTAGAAGGTCACGTCGTCTCCCATATCTATCTCTCCCCAGTCAATAATGTGGGAGTCGTCGTGTATCTACCGACGAAGCTGGGAGACGTGGAAGACGTCATGGACCTTCTCCAACTGAGGTGGTAGGGCTAGCTGGTAAGCCACCTCGCCAACTCGCCTCAACACCTCAAAAGGTCTGATGAACCTAGGTGAGAGCTTGCTCCCCTTCCCAAACCTCCGCTGCCCCCGTCGAGGGGAAACCTTCAAGAACACATGATACCCCACCTCAAACTCCAAGGGCCTCCTCCGAAGATCGGTATAAGACTTCTGTCAGTCCTGATTCGCTTTCATCCTCTCACGTACAAGCTGGACTTTCTCTGTGGTGCTCTGCACTACCTCTGGCCCAAGAGCACCTGTCTCACCAACCTCTACCCAACAAAGGGGTGAACGAAATGACCTTCCATAAAAAGCCTCAAATGGTGACATGCCAATAGTAGAGTGGATGTTTTTATTGTAGGAAAACTCTACTAAAGGCAAGTGTCGTACCCATGATCCTCCAAAATCTAGAACGCATGCTCGCAGCATGTCCTCCAACATCTGGATAGTCCGCTCCATCTTCCCATCGGTCTGGGGGTGGAAGGTAGTGCTAAGGCGTAGCTGGGTGCCAAAAGCATTCTTTAACCCCCTCCAGACTCGTGAGGTAAACTGATTATCCCGATCTAAGATGATAGTCCTCAGAATGCCATGCAAGCACACCACCTCGTCTACGTACCTCTGTGCTAAGGTACTCACCGGGCCCGACTCCTTGATTTCTAAGAAGTGAGCCAATTTCTTCAATCGATCCACCACCACACAGATAGCATCATAACCACCCTGAGCTCTGGGTAGTCCTATGATGAAGTCCATTCAGATGTCATCCCACTTCCACTCGGGGACATCTAAAGGATGCAACAAACCACCGGGAACACGGTGTTCAGCCTTCACTTGCTGACACACTAGGCATTTAGCCACAAACTTCGCCACTACCCGTTTCACCCTAGGCCACCAAAACTGATCCATCAGGACTCGGTACATTTTTGAAACTCTTGGATGTACCTCCAAGGCTGAGCTATGGAACTCATGGAGAACTCCCTCACGCATCGCCTCAGGAACAAACAACCTTCCATGGAAAAGCATATGATGTCGGCTATCCTCTGACCATCCTTCTAGAGCGTTCCCCTAATCGACATGATCCCGCATCACTTCCACCTCAGAGTCCCCCCAATGAGACTCTTCCACCTGCTACAACAAGGAGGACTGCACCGTCATCTGAACCAAACAACCTCTAACACCTTCTACCCTTGCATCCAAGTGTAAGGCAACCAACTCTCCCATCGCCTCCCAAGAATCATCGGATTCCTGAACTACTTCCTGATGCAATTTCCTGCTCAGGGCATCAGCCAAAACTTTTCCCTTACCGTCAGTGTAAGAGATCTCAAAGTCATAGTCTTGGAGAAACTCGACCCATCCCCGCTGCCGTAAGTTCAGGTCACGCTGGGAGAAGATATAACGCAGGCTCTTGTGATCTGAGAAGACCACAAAGCGCTCCCCAAAGAGGTAATGTCTCCAAAACTTCAGTGCGAACACTACTGCTGCAAGCTCGAGGTCATGGGTGGCATAGTTACGCTCATGGGGGCGCAACTGCCTAGACCCATAACAAATCACTCCCTTTTCTGAATCAGCACGCACCCCAGACCAAGGCCAGAAGCATCACAAAACACCTCATACAACAACCCTTCCTCTCGCAACCTGAGTACGTGAGCACTGACCAACTTCTCCTTCAGGTAGTCAAAAGCTTTCTGGCACTGCTCGCTCCATAGGAAGACCTTGTTCTTCCTCGTCAAAGCTGTCAATGGAGCAGCAAATCGAGAGAAGTCCGAAACGAAACTGTGATAGTAACCTGCTAACCCCATGAAACTACGATCTTCTGCCACACTCTTGGGTGCTGCCTAAGAAACAACTGCCTCCACCTTCGACGGGTCCACTGACACTCCATTCTGAGACACCACGTTCCAAAGGAAGTGCACTTCTTGTGTCAATAACATACACTTCGACAATTTCCCATAAAGCTGGTGGTGTCGAAGGACTTCCAAGACTGCCCTGAGATGCTCAAAGTGCTCCTCATCTGATCTTGAGTAGATCAGGATGTCGTCGATAAACACAACGACGAACCGGTCTAGAAACTCTCAGAAGACAAAGTTCATAAGTCCCATGAACACAGCCGGTGCATTCGTCACTCCAAACGGCATCACTACAAACTCTAAGTGCCCATACCTGCACCTGAAATCCATCTTCGAGATGTCACTGTCCTTTACCCTTAGCTGATGATATCCCGATCACAGATCAATCTTAGAGAACCTACCTGATCCCCTCAGCTGGTCGAAGAGATCACCTATCCTTGGAAGGGGGTAGCGGTTCTTGACCGTTACGTGGTTAAACCTTCGGTAGTCTATGCATAGCCTGAGACCACCTTCCGCCTTCTTCACGAACAAAACTGGAGCACCCCATGGAGACACGCTGGGTCGAACAAAACCCTTCTCCATCAGACCGTCAATCTGAATCCGCATCTCCCGCAACTCTGAAAGTGCCATTCGATAAGGGGACATCGAAATCGGACGGGCACTAGGCTGTAAGTCTATCCCAAAATAAACGTCACGTCGGGGGGGGGGGGGGGGGGGTAGAGTCACAACCTCGTCAGGAAAATCATCGAGGAACTACGCAAAAACTTCCGGGACATCCATCATCTCTATATGAGATGGAACCACTGATAACCCGCCTAACAAAGAAAGGAGAGGCTTTATATGCTGGCTTCCCGCATGATAGCTCCTCTTGCCAACAAAAGATACGCGCTTCCCATCTACGTCGGAGAACACGACTCTTCTACAGAAGCAGTCAATAATGGCACTAACAGAAAACAACCAGTCGAGGCCTAGGATGACATCGTATGACTGCATCTGTAACAGAAGAAGGTCTCCACTAGATCGATGTGGTCCCTGTTGGGTCGTAGAGGATGGCAAGAGGGGGGGTGAATTGCATTTTCAAAAATAATTAACAATTTAGAACAATTATCAATGCAGCGGAAATAAAAAAGGCAAGACACAATTTGATAACGAAGTTCGGCTTAATTCCCAAGCCTACGTCTCCGCTCCCAACAAGAACCGTTGAGAGATTAATACGTCAGCTTGCTTTTTAATGGTTGTAGCAAGAAACCAACAAGCCGTTTTAAGGTAGGCTAGAACACCTTCGTACAACTTGCTTTTTTATTATGGTTGTAGCAAGAAACCAAATTGAAAGAAAGAATGGAAATGAGAGGCTTGTTTTAATCCAAACCCAATAAAGAACTAAACAAATAAAATAATACAAACACACGGAATCCTTGAGCGCCAAAAGTGTGAGAGCAGCTGATGGAGAGGGAGATCAAGCTTCAAGGATGGCAATGGATCACAAGAGGCCTTGGAGATTTGTCGTTAGAGCGTCAAGACATCAAAATATCTTTAGGTTGTGTTCCTGGCATCCATGGTTTCTTATTTATAGGAGAAATACCCATAAACACTTCAATATGGCCGTTGGAGGGCTTCCGGAGCCGTTGGGGGTCAAAAGTACAAGTCTGGTCAAAGCCCAACGGCTAGTTTGACTGGGCACACCGACTGGCCGGTGGTGTCTCACCAGCTGGCTGGTGGTCCACCGGCTGGCCGGTGCTGAGCTCACGGCTGGCCGGTGGTCCAGACAGAGCAGGCTTTCTGTCCGGGTTCCACCGGCTGGCCGGTGGGAAAGAACCGGTTGGCCGGTGCCCATACCGGCTGGCCGGTGGGAATCCACCAATTGGCCGGTGGACTCAGAGAGTCCACTATCAACCTTCTTGGGCCAACTCCTGGGCAACCTTTTTCCTAGCATCAAAACACTTGAAAACAAGTTAGAACACGATGAGAGTGATTGTGATCATTAAAATCCAAGAGAGAGGGGTACAACAATCTCCCCCTATTTTTATGATCACAATCACAAAAGATAAAGCTTTAAAAAGGATATGCCAATTTAAAACTTAAATAAACAATTTTGGACATGAAAATATATTAGAGATCATTTCAAAAAAAAAAATAAATTGAAGAGATGTACCATGTATTGAAAATGATCTTAATCTAAAGAGATTGAGTCATTTTGAAATTGTAACCATAGGTCATTTTTTTTAAAAGGAACAAAATCATTAACTTACTGGTTTTAAAAAAATTTGAACTTTAAAAAAGAGCACTTTAATCAATTGAAATATGAAACTAGTAAACAGAGAAATTTCTCCCCCTTTGGGATTATCAAAATAGGAGGGAAAAAGAAAAAAAAATGAGAAGAAATTAGATAAACAACAAAAAAAGAGTTAAATATTTAATAGTGCTCATTGACGAATCATTCCTAACTCCCCCTTAATAAAATCAAAACGTTCAACCGGGAGCGGTTTGGTAAAAATATCAGCTAATTGAAAATCAGTAGAAATGAAGTCCAAAGTGATATCCCCTTTTTGAAAATGGTCACGAAGGAAATGATGCCTTAAGTCTATATTCTTTGTTCTAGAGTGTTGTATTGGATTCTTAGAAATACTAATGGCACTAGTGTTGTCACACCGAATAGGGACATGATCGTAGGAAAGGCCATAATCCAAGAGAGTGTGCTGCATCCAAATATTTGGGCACAATAATTCCCAGCGGCTACGTACTTGGCCTCGGCAGTAGAAAGAGCAACACAGTTTTTCTTCTTGCTACTCCACGATACAAGGGACTTGCCTAGCAGATGACAGGTTCCACTAGTACTCTTTCGATCTAATTGACATCCGCCAAAATCAGCATCCGAATATGAAGAAAGTTCAAAAGAAGTATTAGAAGGATAAAATAAACCAATGTTTTTGGATCCTCTTAAATACCTAAAAATCCTTTTGACCAATTTAAAATGAGATTCTTTGGGATTGGCTTGAAAACAAGCACAAAGGCAAACACTGAACATGATGTCAGGACGGGTCGCAGTTAGGTAAAGTAGACTCCCGATCATACTCCTATAAAGCTTGTTATCAACCAGTTTCCCGACTTCATCTAACGTAAGTTTACAGGAAGTACTCATGGGGGTACTAATTTCCTTTACTTGATCCATACCAAAACGACTTAAGAGCTCATTTGTGTATTTGCCTTGGCTTAGAAAAATACCTTTTGAATTTTGAAAGATTTGAAAACCGAGAAAAAATTTCAATTCCCCCATAAAGCTCATTTCAAATTCTTTTCTCATTAAATCTGAAAAATCAGTACAAATTGATTCTTTGGTAGAACCAAAGATAACGTCATCGACGTAGATTTGGACGATTAAGAGATCTTTTGAAGTGTGTTTTAAAAAGAGGGTACAATCAGCTTGACCAATTTTAAAATCATTTTCTAAAAGGAATTTTGTTAACCGCTCATACCAAGCCCGAGGGGCTTGCTTTAAGCCATATAGAGCCTTGGTTAATTTAAAAACATGATTTGGAAATTTTGGATCTTCAAAACTGGGAGGTTGTTCAACAAAGATTTTTTCTGAAATAAAACCATTTAAAAAGGCGCTTTTAACATCCATTTGAAAAAGTTTGAAATTTAAGTGGGTGGTGAAAGCCAACAAGATCCTAATGGATTCCAATCTAGCAACGGGCGCAAAGGTTTCACCATAATAAATTCCTTCTTCTTGATTATAGCCCTTAGCTACTAGGCGAGCCTTGTTCTGGTTTATATTTCCTTGATCATCAAGTTTGTTCCTAAAAACCCATTTAGTGCCAATAATTGGATGATCATTGGGTCTTTCAACAAGAGTCCAAACATCATTTCTAGAGAATTGATTTAGTTCAGCTTGCATTGCAAGAACCCAATTCTCATCATTAATGGCATCATTAATGGTTTGAGGCTCTAGGTGAGAAATGAAGGCTTGATGTTCAACCTCGTTGAGGATTGATCTTCTAGTTTGAGTACCGGCTTGAAGATCACCTATAACATTTTCTAATGGATGGTCTCTAGAAGGTTTCCAAACCTTAGGCAAGGTGGAAGGCAAAGAAGGTGAAGAAGGTTCATGATCATCATCTTCCTTGAGAGGAGAAGAGGAATCATTTAATTCAAGTTTATCAAGCTTATCTTCAACATCTTCAATGACCGGATGGGGTTTTGGAAGATTTTCATCAAACTTGACATGAGATGATTCTTCGATGGTTTTTGAACGTTTGTTGAAGACATGATAGGCTTTACTTGAGTTGGAGTACCCATGAAAAATACCTTCATCGGATTTTACATCAAATTTCCCAAGGTTATCTTTTGTGTTAAGGATAAAGAATTTACAACCAAACACTTTAAAATAACCAACTTTGGGAAATTTGCCTTTCCAAAGTTCACATGGGGTTTTCTTAAGAAGGGGTCTTACAAGGACTCTATTGATAGTATAACAAGCAGTTTTAACTTCCTCGGCCCAAAAAAATTGATGGAGGTTGAATTCACTAAGGAGGGTTCGAGCAATTTCTTGGAGAGTTCGGTTTCTCCTTTCAACCACTCCATTTTGTTGTGGAGTCCTAGGGGCAGAGAAGGTGTGATTGTATCCTTGAGAGGAACACAATTCATCAAATTCTTTGTTCTTGAATTCACCTCCATGGTCACTGCGGAGTGATATAATTTTATATCCTTTTTCATTTTCTACTATACTAGAGAATTTCAAAAAGGTTCTACAAGCATCATTTTTATGAGCTAAAAATAAAACCCAAGTGAAACGAGAATAGTCATCTACTAGTACAAAGGTATAGGATTTTCCACCTAGACTTGCTATAGGGGTAGGACCAAAAAGATCAAGATGTAGGAGCTCAAGAGATTTTGAAGTGGACACTTCCTTCTTAGATTTGAAAGAAGACTTGTGTTGCTTACCAATTTGGCATGGCTCACAAATAAAATCTTTCTTAAACTTAAGTTTAGGAAGGTCACGGATGAGCTTGTTTTTATTAAGCTTTAGAAGTGAATGAGAGCTACAATGCCCCAACCTTCTATGCCAAAGCCAAGACTCATTATCAAGAGCACTTAAACATTTAACATTTTGGCTAGCTAAAGACTTTAAATCAATAATGTAAACATTTTGAAAACGGGAAGCAGAAAATATCAATTTGTTTTGAAAATCAAACACATTGCATAAATCATTTTGAAAATTCACCGAAAAACCACTATCAAAAAGTTGACTAATGCTAATTAGATTATGTTTTAAACCTTTAAAAAATAAAACATCTTTAATTAAAGAGGTGCTACCAAATCCAATGGTACCTATTCCGACGATCTTGCTTTTTGAATTGTCACCGAAGGTGACGTATCCTCCATCAAATTCTTCAAGGGAGTTGAACTCGGAGGGATCGCCACACATGTGACTCGAGCATCCGCTGTCGAGATACCACGAGCCTTTCGAAGTCCTACTTCTTTGGCGTTTATCCTACAAAATCAAGAGAGAATAGATTTTGGTACCCATATAAGTTTGGGTCCGGAAAGTTTAGCTAAAAGATACTTTTGAAGCCATATTTTTCTAGAGGGTTGCCATCTAAAATACTCATCCGAGTAGGTAATGGTTTTGGGGCTTCCATACCTTGAATTTTTACAATCACACTCATAAATCATGTGCCCGATCTTTTTACAATAATTACAAAATTTATATTGAGATCTCCCCCTTACAAAAGTAGTGGGTGCTCTAGAAGAAGTGGCTTGTTTGTTAAAGCCAAGTCCATGTGTTGTTCTAGCTGAACGCTGAGAACCTAGTAATTTGGTCAAATTTTGTTCACCTTGGGTGAACTTGGAAAGAGACTCCATTAGATCTTTAATGGTTGAATTCAAAGAATCAACATTTGGAATATCTTGGATCTTAAGGGTAAGTTCCTCATTCTTTTTGAGAAGTTGTTCTTTTTCAGAAATGAGAATTTTATTTTTCTTTTTCAAAGCCATAAATTTAGAGGTAAGTTCATGAAAACCTTCCTCTAATTGATCTCTCGCATTTTGAAGATCTTCATAGGATATGTCATTATTGAAAGAGGAAGATGAGGAAGAGGATTCGGAAGAAGATACCTCATCAAATGCCATTAGGCATTGTTCACCTTCATCACTTGAGTCGCTTGAAGACATGGAGTCATCACTTGCACTCCATGTGGATGCTTTGAAAGCCTTCTTGTTTTTCTTTTCTTTTACCCTTTTCTTGAAAATGGAGCACTCTGGTTTGATGTGGCCTTTCTTTCTACATTCAAAGCATGTAACTTCATTCTCCGCTTTGGGCTCTTCCTTTCGTGCCCTTCGAAAGTTCTTCTTTTTCTTCATGAATTTGCTCCTTTTTCTTGATAGTTGAGCAATCTCAGATTCACTATCAATGGAGGAGCTTTCTTCCTTTGCTTTGAAAGCAATGTTATTTTTCTCCTTGAAGGTTTTACCTTCTTTATCGGCTTGCCTCTTTATGGTGATCTCGTAGGTCATGAGTGATCCAATGAGCTCTTTAACCAGAATTTTCTTGACATCTTTTGCTTCTTGAATTGCGGTCACCTTTGGTGCCCATGAGTTTGGTAGGACCCAAAGAATCTTCTTGACCATCATTTCTGCAGAAACATCCTCACCAAGAGATTTTCTTCCATTGCAAACGTCAGTAAAACGAGTAAACATTTCAGTAATTGATTCATGTGGGTGCATGGTGAAACTTTCAAAATCTTGGTGATACATGTCTAATCTAGTGTCTTTGACTTTGTTAGTGCCCTCATGGGTTACTTCTAAACGTTTCCAAATTTCATAAGAAGAGGAGAAAGTAGAAACACGGTTGAATTCATTACGGTCTAGCCCACAATGAAGAGCATTCATGGCTTCGCCATCAAGCTCAAAATTGGCAATGTCTTCGGGGGTCCATTTGGACTCATCCTTGTTAGATAAAGTACAACCTTGCATTACAATCCTATAGATAGGATAACCAATGCTTCTAAGAAAAGTAATCATGCGAGTTTTCCAATAAGTGTAATCGGTTCCATCAAAGAATGGAGCCCGAGTCATAGAATACCCTTCCGGAGCATGCGAGGAATTATCCATCACTAAGGATCTTAAGTTTGTAACCGTTTAAGGTATTACACAAACACTCCATCTGATACCAAATGTTGGGTCGTAGAGGATGGCAAGAGGGGGGGGGGGTGAATTGTCTTTTCAAAAATAATTAACAATTTAAAACAATTATCAATGCAGCGGAAATAAAAAAGGCAAGACACAATTTGATAACGAAGTTCAGCTTAATTCCCAAACCTACGTCTCCGCTCCCAACAAGAACCGTTGAGATATTAATACGTCAGCTTGCTTTTTAATGGTTGTAGCAAGAAACCCACTAGCCGTTTTAAGGTAGGCTAGAACACCTTCGTACAACTTGCTTTTTTATTATGGTTGTAGCAAGAAACCCAATTGAAAGAAAGAATGGAAATGAGAGGTTTGTTTTAATCCAAACCCAATGAAGAACTAAACAAATAAAATAATACAAACACACAGAAGCCTTGAGCGCCAAAAGTGTGAGAGCAGCTGATGGAGAGGGAGCTCAAGCTTCAAGGATGGAAATGGATCACAAGAGGCCTTAGAGATTTGTCGTTAGAGCGTCAAGACATCAAAATATCTTTCGGTTGTGTTCCTGGAATCCATGGTTTCTTATTTATAGGATAAATACCCATAAACACTTCAATATGGCCGTTGGAGGGCTTTCGGAGCCATTGGAGGTCAAAAGTACAAGTCTGGTCAAAGCCCAACGGCTAGTTTGACTGGGCACACCGGCTGGCTGGTGGTGTCTCACCAGCTGGCTGGTGGTCCACCGGCTGGCCGGTGCTGAGCTCACGGCTGGCCGGTGGTCCAGACAGAGCATGCTTTCTGTCTGGGTTCCACCGGCTGGCCGGTGGTCATCCACCGGTTGGCCGGTGGCACCAGGCAGTGGGCAAGCCTACTGCCTGGGTCCTCCGGCGGGCCGGTGGGCAAGAACCGGTGGGCCGGTGCGCTAGCACCGGCTGACCGGTGGCTCTGGCAGAAAGCAATGCTTCTACCAGAGACCACCGGCTGGCCGGTGGGAATCCACCGGTTGGCCGGTGGACTCAGAGAGTCCACTATCAAACTTCTTAGGCCAACTCCTGGGCAACCTTTTTCCTAGCATCAAAACACTTGAAAACAAGTTAGAACATGATGAGAGTGATTGTGATCATTAAAATCCAAGAGAGAGGGGTACAACAGTCCCAACGTCATCCCACATCCCCGGCAAACACAAGATACGCTGGTCTGGCCCCCAACTGGTGTACTCAATACCAGTGGTATGAAAAGTCTCTCTACGTCTAGTCCCAAATCATGGGCTAGACTAGGTGAAAAAAAGGAGTGCGAGGCTCCCGAATCAAATAAAGCAGAAAAAAGAGTGCTGAACAAACAAATCGTACCTCGTACCACCTATGGTCCTGCCGGAGCTGCCAACTCTGCTGCATGCAACTGTCCACGCTCAGCTCCTCTGCCTCTCTGATGTCGTCCACCTCCCCGACCACGCCCTGGTCGAGGTCCCTGAGGAGCACCCTGAGGTCGGCCTCCTGCTGCAAAGTCTGCCCTCAGAGGAGCATGGTCCTGCTGCTGCTGGAAGGGCCTCGCTGGCAACTGGTGCTACTGAGGTGGGCGCTGAACCTTCCCACCTCCACTGTACTGAGCTCGGGTCGGGAAACGACTCTGAATGTGACCGAAACCTCCACAAGAAAAACACATCGGTCCTGGGCTTGTGAAAAAGGGATGAGGACCCGAAGATCTGAACTGGAACTGCTGGGGCCTGCTCCCCACTGGCCTGAACCTGGAAGGTCCCGTCGCAGGAGCCCTGCTGCTGACTGCCTTCCCCTTCGATGCGCCTGGATGGATCCCCTCTCAGGGTGCACGTCCCTGCGAGTGCATCCTCTATACAACCTCTGCCTTCTTCTGTAATGCCAAGTACGTCGGAAGGGTGAAGGGGGTGACAACATACTGGAGCGAAGGACAGAGTGCCTCCTCCAAACGTCTCGCCTGAGACTCCTCATCCGGAATGAGATCCAGAGAAAAGCACAAGAGATCATTGAACTTGATCCCCATCTCTCATACCAACATACTCCCATACTGAAGGGAGAGTAACTCCTGCCGCTTCTCTTCCTTGATCATGGAGGAATTGAATTCCTCTCGGAATTCCTTCTCAAAGTCCGCCCATGGAACCTCTGCCTCTATCCTCTCTCCAAGGTAGAGCGTCCACCACTTTTGCGCCGAACCTCTTAGCTGACTGACTTCTAGGGGAACCCAGTACTCCCTCGGATCATGGATCAAGGTAAAAGCGATACCTATCTCCTCAAGCCACCCCTCCGTCTCCGTATCTGAAGTACTACCCTTGTACTTCTTGAGGGTCTACCGCTGGAAAGAACGAAGAGTCTTCTTCCACTGGCTATCTTGCTTCTCTCTGTCAATCCTCAACTGATCGACCACTTGAATCTACTAGGCCTCGGCCGTCTGGGCCACCCGGGGACGACGTCCAGGTGCCATAGATGTACGGTAAACAAGGATCGTCTAAGCCCATGTAGTAAGGAAAACTCAAGGTTTCATTTTATCATTTTATTTTAATTTCTTTCCCAGAACACCCAAATCAAGTAAAACACAATCATGATGAAGCATGTACCTTCCCTAGGGTCTCTACCCTGTAATAAATGTAGTCTCACTTGGTCGTTACGTAGGCTTAGAGTCTTTGAATTGGATCACGTGGGGACCTAAAATCCCGTGTCCTAGCCGGTCTTCCCTGGACTATGTCACACACCAAGATTGACTAACCCTGTTGCCCTACCATCCCATGCAATCATCACTATGCCTAACTCCAAACTCCATCCTATCTCTCGACCTGCCTCTGATACCATTCTGTCACGACCCCCTCCCACCAAAGATGCCCCTCCTGAGCTGGCAATGGTGAAAGGGAGATAATGACCCCCGAGTCCCGCCTCCAGTAGGTCCTGGGGTGGAGACTAGCACCAAGGGTATGAGTTTTCACAAATATGGGAGGCATTACCCTTTTTATTTATTTAGGATCGGGAAATAAGACAAGCCAACCACCAAAAAGGAAATGAACCAGTGTATATAAATAAACCCAAACCAAGCCCACATGCATGTTTAAATAATTTTATAACAAGGTACAAGTACAAGAAAAGCTCAAAGTAAAATACCAAAAGAAAACAAGGTACAACAACAGCAAAAACTCCAACTGTCTGACTAGTAGGGTCCCACACGACCCTGGTAGTCCTCCTAGAAACCTGAAAGTAAACGTAGGGTGAGCATACAAGTATACTCAGTAAGGAAACCTAAATCTCTTGTGCACAAGTGAGGAGACATCCTAATGTCCCGTGAGAACAACAGAAGAAACCTAGGAAGGAATTTTATCCACCCAACCTCACCAGCCATACTCACCAAAACAAAATCACAACAGGTAGTAGTAGTATATAAGAACAAGAGTATTGGGTACCCATCACCATTTCCCTTTAGTTAGCTGCTCTTCCTAACGATCAACGTCCTTACGCTGCCACAATCTCCCCGCCCGCACACACCTGGGCCTCATAACCACGTATCCCGCCCGCACACACCTGGGCCTCACAACCACGTATCCCGCCCGCACACACCTGGGCCTCACAACCACATATCCTGTCCTCACACACTTGGGACTCACAACCACGTAACCCGCCTGCACACACCTGGTATTCACAACCACGTATCCCGCCCACACACACACCTGGGCCTCATCCTGAAGATTCTTGGGAAACAGTAAAACCTGCCCGAAGAGTCTTGGGCTAAAACCACCCCAATCGAAACCTACCTGAAGAGTCTTAGGTGTAAGGTTGCCTCAATCCATCACAGCCTAGGGGAGAAGGAGCAGAAATGAGCTAATAACTAATGGAAAAACACCCTCTCCCATAAAATGGGAGTGTTCGGCACTAAGTGCTCAACATGGGTGGGGTGCGATAAAACACAAAAGATACAGATATATATATATATATACCAACACAGAGCCCAACCTATTGCTTTTAAACAGAGAAACTGAGCACATTCCTTGGCACTGATACCACGAAGTATGCATACAAAAAACAACCCCAACCCCATTTAGGTTTTCGCGTTTCAGCAGAATTAATTTATTTAGTTTCGTAACTACTGGGAAACTACCCACAACCAACCACATCGATCATTCATAAACATATCCCTTCCATCCACAAATCAAGTTAGGAAAACACAATTAGCACAACCAAACCCTTCTTATCAACCAACCAACCCCATTGATTATTAATCCCGTTCCATTACCATGACCCACCATTTATTAACTCTTCCACTTTTAAGTTATTATCACAACCCATAGCCCGTTCACATTCAAACACATCCCTGCAGCCCTACTGCCAACCACCATAACCACAACCACACCGAACCCGCACATCATCATCCCTTTAATACCATTTATCGCATCCCCACCATCCATCACCATCACAACATTCACACCAACCCACGAAACACCCCCATCACATGCCACGTAACCAAGCCAATACCCACATGTTCATTATTCCATTTTGTTTAACCGAGGTGATCACACAAGAGTTCCAGATTTTAAACATCCAACTTTACGTGATTAACCAATTTCCACATTCCACAAAGTTCCATTCACAAAAATGGTCTAGAAGACAGGGAAACATTTAATTGCACAAGCAAAGGCCCCCAACGACCGTGATTTTCAGTAGGCATTAGCCCATTCAATTCACAACATAATATCACAGGATATAAAGTAACATCAATCACAACTTCCCATTCCCGTTCTTTAACCAATTATTATCTTTATTTAGGTTCAACTATTTCTCATGAAAACAAGAGTATACCCACCCCGCATGATGCACAATTTAGAGAGAGACAAAGATATGATCCATGCCTCAACAGGTTCCTGATCAAAACGCTCCCCCGGATCAACCTTAAAAGACGTCCGTCAGAATCTGTCACTTCTGTTATTCCCGAAAAAACCTCCTCGGTTGGAGTTCGGAAAGGAAAGACCGAAGTAAAGACAACAGATCCAAGCTCGGAAGCTTCGCCTCATCATTACGATCCTGTGGTCGCTGACGGATCGTAAATCAGAGCTCGGATGAAGAAGTTATAGAAGGAAGAGCCTTCGAGTCTCTTGGGAGAGCTCTGCTCAGAGGAGAGGGGAGGAGAGGTGTGAGTTGAAAGGAGGAGGGGACCCCTCCTTTTATAGGTGTGAAAAGAAAGAGTACACGACATGTACTTTATGGTACACAGCGTGTACTCGGTTCTTTCACACGGTCTCCATGCGGCTTCTAACACGGCTCTGTGGCCGTTGACTGGTCAACACACAGTTTGAGGGTAACGCATACGTGGGAAAGGACTACACGACATGTAGTTTGGACACACGGCGTGTACTCATTCATTTCACATAGTAAGGACATAGATCCTATACGCTACACGGTCGTTGACTGGTAACGCGTACGCGGGGAAGGACTACACGACATGTAGAACTGGTCACATGGCATGTACCCATTATTCCACATAGCAAGGACACGACTTGCAACACGGGGTGTAATCGGAAAGGATGTACATGGCGTGTACTCAAACTACACGGCGTGTAGTTTCAAAATTCTGGAATGTGTGGAAAAAGTCCATTTTACCCTCCATAAAACTTCTTGACCTTCTTTTTGACAAAGGAATGAGCCGGAGAGGTTTGGGCCATTGCAAAATAGAAATATACAATTTACTATTTGAAAATGAGAAGAAGTGTTCTTTTAAAAGGAGGTATTTGGAGTATTTTGGGCATATAATTTCTGTCGATGTGGTTATGATATATCCTAAAAAAGGTGGTAGTTAAATTATGGAATGTTCTATGGAATGTGAAGCATGTCAAGGTTTTTAGGGATAATTGGATACTATAAAAAATTTATCAATTATTATAGAACAATTTCAAGACCCCTCACAACCTTGAATAAGAAGAAAGATCTTAAATAGACACATTAAAATCAAGAATAATATGATACACTTGAGAAAAACATTACTACTAGACAACATTTATGATTTCTGAATTTTTCCAAGGGATTTTCAATAAAGTTTTATGCATCTAGTTCAGAATTTGGAGCTGTGTTAACATAGAAAGGAATGCCTCTTTATTGTATTAGTAATGATTTATTTGAAACCAACTTGGAAAAATTTATATACAAAATGGAGCTTATGAATTTAATTCTAGAAATATAGAATCACAAACACTATTTTATGGGAAGATAGTTTGATGTATACACAGATAATTGGAGTGGTAAGTAAATTTACTTAGTCAAAGAGTAACTTCAATTGAACATCACTACTAGTAGGTTGTGTTACTATGATATGATTTTATTGTGATTTACAAGCATGAGAAATTGAATAGTGTCATAGATTCTCTATCAAGGGTGACATGGGGAGGAGATTATATGTACATGGAAATTTTAAAAATTGATTGGGAGGAGGTAGATGTGTTGAAAGAAGAGTTAATTCAGGATGTTAGTTTGAAGGCAATTATAGATATGTTACAACAAGGTTCTGTCATAATGTTAGGATATTCTTTCTGATGAAGATTGTTGTTCTATAAGAACTGTTTTTTATTTCCAAAAGAATCAAATTTAATTCGAAAGATATTTCAATATTATCACTCTTCTTTAGCCGGAGGGAAATAGATGAACTTGAAAATATATAAACACATAGCGGGTGGGGTTTTGTAGATTAGAATTATTTGTTCATTGATTCATACATAACACCAGTTCAATAATTTCAAAAGAGAAAACACGATTTTGTTGATCTTCATCTATCTGAAACATTACCTTCACTCCATTAATTCTAGACACCATTTCCTCAGTAACATTTCAAAATAATGAAAAATGTTGTTGTGGTAAATAGTTGGGTTGATATGGTTTCACCAAAGTTGTGGCTCAGAGATAGAAAAACAATGTACAAGATAACATATAAATGACTCAACGAATAAATATATTTTCATTTCGATTAAATTCATTAAAAAAATCTATATATTATTATGCTATGCACATATGATTGAATATAGGGACAATAAAATTTAAATGGATTGAAAACCAATGAAATTGAAAGAATTAGTGACATTTTCACATTCTATTGTAACATGAATATGTGAAAAGTTGACCCACTATCCCAGTTCTTTTTAACCAGGAAAGATGTTATGGGATTCATTGATATATAAATCCTTATAAAACAACCATGAATCCACTAATATAGATAATTGGTTTGATTTTTTTAGGAATTTCGATAAAAAATAGAAATGGATAAGATGGATTAATAAAGAATATGTTGCAAGAAAAAAATAAATAACACAGATATATAACGTATATTATTCCCCTATGGACTAATGTTCTTTGCATTAAATCCCCTAAAATATTGTTATTACTAAAGAAACAAAATCACCAGATTATAAGTCATGAATAAAGTAAAGTAATAAATAAACTATTTTAAGAATAACTATTGATAAACCGTATGGATTTGATGAAATATTACATATGAAACTTGAAATATAACTTCTAGTATGGACTCATGCTATGAACATGCATAAAAGGATACAAATTCAAACACATGAAAAGAAATGAAAACAATAAATTGGAATAAACTTCTTATAATTCTAGGATCTAGAACAATAACCTGGAATATGGTCATATGGTGTTCATGATATTGATGTATTCATTCATTTGCGGAAATCTAATGATGAAGGAAAATAATCTTCACCACTCTCCAACAAATTCATAGACCAAGATGGTGATGTTGAAGATAATCTGCTTCAATAGACTATGTGGATCATGGGCATAATCTCTTTCAAGGTACTCTCATTTTATTTCAACTAGAAATAAAAAATTACCGAGAAATTTACTATCCTGAACTAGTGAAGAAACATCCCAAATGATAGAGGGGGATCCTGAGGTGAAATCAAGATGGTGGGAGAAATGATTGCAAGCTAGGCAGTTAATGCAGGATGTTGTCCATGTGGATGACTGATATGCAAGAGATAATTTAATGGGTTGTCCACGAGGCAGTAGGTGATTCACCACCAAAATGTACCACAAATCAACTTACCATTGAGTGTTCCAAGGATACCCTTATATGATCTAGGTTACCCTTAATCGATCCATACAGTTTCCTTATGGTAGCTAGGTTACCCTTATGGGAGGTAATGAAGTACCCTTTCACATTCCAGGTTAGGCTTACACAAGCCAAGGTAGTACCCTTATGCAATCCCAAGAGTGCCCATATGAAATATAATGAGTACCCTTAAGAAAGTATGGAGTACCTTTATGCATGATAGGGAGTACCCTTACATTGGTAGGAATTACCCTTATGCATCAATGTCTTACCCCTATGAAACGAGAAAACCAATGGTTTACTATCTTGCAATGGGAACATAGACTTTACACAAGTTAACTTTATGATAGATCCAACAATGCGGTATGGAAAACTCGTGAAATCAAAATTGAAAAATGGGAGACATAAAAAATATTTGATTCATGGTAAAATATACAACTAGGAAATGTAAACCCAATTTTCACAAGGGATCAAATAAAAGTAAATTAGGAAATCCAAAAAATAATTTAGACCAAGAATTTTAGAAATTACATTTGATAACAAACAAATACATACATGCATGTCAAATTTTCAAAACCTCAACCTTTGTAATAAAAATAATTTATAATATATAGTGTTCTCTCCACCTAGGTCTTTGAAATGGGACTACATTCATAAGATATAAATAATGTATAAATATTGACGATTGTATAACTTTAGACAAAAAGTCGTTTGGATTCTTTGAAGTATGTATCATAGTTAAACATACCATCCTAGTTTCAATGAAAACCCAAAAAAATGAAATGTAATGTATATTTTTTATGATATTACTTGAAAAAAATGATTTTTAGAAACATGGAATACAAACTGACTATCACAAAAAACTTTAACATTACAAAAAGATAAAGACAATTCATTAATAAATCCTTTCAACCAAATTGATTATTTTATTAATATAGTTAATACTATCTATTTGACCTAGGTTTTGGAAAGGAAAACAATATATTTCACATTAAATTTCCATGAATAAGGATATCCAATGGAAAATAATACATAGACAATTATATATTTATCAGTATCAATATTTTTAGCATAACCAAAATCAATACAGATAATTATATCTTGACTATAAGAATCATTTTTACCAAAACAGATGCACAAATTAGAAGACATGGACACAAAAATGAGTATCAATTTTAATGCATACTAAGGATTATTTATAGTACTTCTGAAAAAAATTATTAATGTACAAGTACAAAAGGATATATCCAGATAATTGAATATCATGGAGTACATAAGGCCACCCACTATGTTTAAAAAGTATTTTCCTCATAAAATAACTATTAGAATCTCTACTAGGCGATTGGGACAAGGTAAACATTAAGTGATGACCTAAAGTCACACTAACATGTTCCAAATTTTCTAGAAAATACCTTTTTAACACCTTATAAACATAAAAACATTGGAAAATGTACAATACCATATAATTTCTATCCATAGTGATTTTCAAGCCCATGATTTTATTTTTTTCCTCTAAATATTTAATTTCGAAATAATTATGTAATTATTTTTCATATAATTTATTAACCTAGTGTCTTTGAAAATTATAATCATTACATCAAAATATATGATTAAATATACATAAACAATATTGAATAATTTTAAAAAAACAATGGCATCATATATACTTCTTGAAAAGTCATTTTTAAGTAAAAAAGAAATAAATTTTTTATACCATTGTCAAGATGATTTATTAAGTACATACATTTATTTTCCTAAAAGTTATACTTTATTGATTTTAAAATATTTTTAAAACCCATTATGTGGTCTCATATAAATATGTTAATCTTACATAACATGTAAGAATTAAGTTTTAACATCCAATTATTCAACATAAAAAAAAATTTGGTCAGAAAAGGATAACAATAATATAATGGAAGTGGTCTTAATAAAAGGTTAAAAAATTTCATTATAATCAGTTCCCTCGTATTATAGGAATCCATGGGCCAAAATTATATATTTATGCTTAATTTTATTTTTCACTTTCAATTTTTTATTTCATCTTAAAAATTGAATTAAAATTAATAATTTTCTCCTTTTTAGGTTTTATAACAACTATCCAAGTTTCATTTGTATGAATATAATCCATTTCATCTATCATTATAGAAAGAAAATACCTAGATTCATCAAACATAATATCTTGTTTGGAACTTTATGGTTCATCACTACCTAGTAAAAACCTATATTAATGTCAAAGGTAGAAACATCGACCTTGGTAGACCAGGTTGGAAGCCTAATGATTCTTCTGGTGCAATTACAGGTCAACTAGTAGTCTCTAATATCGCCTTCTCCCTCAACCTCAAACTTACGTTCAAGTTCACTAACATGTTATACTTTATCGTGAGATATTTGGGGTGGTTTAGTGGAGAAAAAATCTAGTTCATGTTACATTTTAGGCTCTAATATAACCTCAACACCTATAGGTTTAGATGGATTATATTGGGAAAGATTAGAAGCCTTATATTTAGAAGAAAATACCTTACGGAAAACAACATCACGATGGATTATAAAATTAAAAAAACCATGGTTATCTTCCCAAATATTTAACCCTTTGACACAAAGTGGGTATCCCAAAAATTCAAACTTCATATTCCGAGATTCCAGTTTATTAGTCCAACAATGAGAATAGGGTGATAAAAAATGCAATAAACTAGGGGTGAACCAGTTGACATAACATCAAGGGTTTTGACACTAATGGAACGAGAGGGGAATCTAATTGATCAGATAGACAGAAGTAATATAATCTTCTTCATAGGACTTAAAAATACTTGAATATAAGAGCATGATTATCAAACTTTATAAATAGTCTTATTCATCCTCTCTTTTAGGACATTCTATTACGGGGTATCCATAACAGTTTTTTGTCTATGAATACCTTCAAAACTAAAATATTATAGTTAGTATTTATATAAAGATTCTAGGACATTATCAATTCTAATGATTTTATTTTTGATTCCAGTTTCACTTTCAACACTAAGCATCCAAATTTTGAAAGTTTCAATGGTTTCAGATTTGTTCTTGATTATAAAAATACACACATTACAAGACTCTTCATATTTAAAGGGAATAAAATAGTGTCCCCCACTATGGTATGTAGTTCTAGAGGAAAACCAAAAATTAAAATGCGCATATTCTAAAGGGGAATTAGCTTTATATGTAGACTTCTTAAAACAAACATGTTTGGACTTACCAAGATCACGGTATTCAAAAAAGGGAAGACTATATCATGTTACGTCTTTCAAAATTCCTTTCATTCTTAGTTCATTTATACCTTTAGAACTAATATTTCCTAATCACCTATGTCATAACATTATGTTATCTATCATGGGGGAAAAAGTTGTATTTAATTGTTTCATTTTATTCCTACCATTTAAGACATATAGACCATTGGTGAGGGTTCCTCTCATAATAGTGAGTGACCCCTTAAAGATATTATGACTCCTTAAATCAGACCTAAAAGAATACCCATTTTTTTCTAATACACCTATGTAAATAGGATTCATATTCAAATCAAGAACCCACCTATCCTCCTATAAGGATTTGACCAACCTTTCATGCAATTATAGAGGGATTATTTTTCTACACATGATTTGAAATCTCTTGTTATTTCTTAGGTAAACCTTCCCACTCTCATTCTATCTCAGATCAATGATGAACTCATGTGTGTGACATAAGTGAAAAGAAAATCCTAAATCCATTGCTCATTCAGCACCCATATCATTATACAAGAAATTTAAAACATCAATAGTATCAAAATACTTACCAACTAACAACCAATGGACATTTTTTTGGTTTTGTTCTAAGAATTGTTCCTTTGGGGAAAATTCCTTAAAATTTGACCAGGGTGTTTACAATGGAATAATTTTCGTTGTTTAGCACTAGAACCTGATTAGCTTTTAAAATTTCTTATACAGCTCTCTTTCCCTCTCTACTAAAGCTCATCATAGATATTAAGCCCCTCATATTCCTTATTAATAGAAGTAGGTTACTTATTTTGAATCTCTTCAGAAAATAAGGTAGATTTAAATTCTTATAGGTTTAAGGAACCCTGACCATACATCATTGAATATTTAAATGAACTATTTTATTAATCTAATTATGTTAGTATTTTGATAGTAAAATCCCCTTTATCTAATATAACTTCTATATTAGATAAATCTAGAAAGATTTTTTTTAAAATCATTGATATGAGTCCTGGATGCATTTCAAGGATTCATATTAAAGTTATACAGTTGAATCTTTTAGTGTATCTGTAAAACTAATATTTTTTTTTCATATATAGAGTATCATGTTTAGTCCAAATTTAGGCTGGAGTGGATTCATAAGTCGCCTCATGAAGTAACTTATCACATAAAGACAATATAACTAAACTACAATAATTCCTAATCACATCAATAGGGATATACACATTATAAGGCCACCATGACTCTTTGCATGTATAGTAAATGTGTGCTTACAAGGACACCATGACACCCGATCATGCCTATATTAGTGCTATACTAGAACCCACCACACCACATCATCTCAGACCATCGTACCGATACACAAGACATAAATAAAGACTTAAGGTTTTGTGGCACCCAATCCTCAACCTGTTACCCATAAGAACTGGGTCCCGTCATACATCTACATCATGACCAAATGCTTGATCACTCAATATAGGGTCCATTGGTCTCATATCACATCATCCCTTGACCTATCCCCTCACAGGTGGTCACATTCATCACACAAGATTCTTAGATAGGGTACATCATCCACACTGACCAATCCATACATTCTCAAGGGAGGTCATAAGCATATCGATCCATCCCCATAGACTCTATGGAGGTTACAAGAATACCAAACCATCCCTGAAGACTCTATGGAGGTTACAAGAATACCAACCCATACCCAAAAACTCAAAGGAGGTAATAAGAAAATCAAACTTCCCCATAGTCTCTAGGGAGGTCATATCAAGTACACTATGCCTCATCTTGTCACACAACTCTTTAGTTGATCCCAACACACTAGTCTCTAAAGATATATTATTAGTCCTCAGCCTTAAACATTAATTAATCTTGAGATAAGTCAATAATTGACATGAATTCACTTCGAAGATCATTTTAGGTTTAGAGTTTTAGAGAATTAGGCCATAACACTTACATAGAAACTTGAAAAGTAGACAAATATACTCAGTATCCATTTTTTCATAAATCAAAAACTCCTTAAAAAACACAGTATCGTTTCATGTTTAAATAGAATGGATTTTCCTTGATCCCATCCTTCACTCTATTATTATTTATGTCATGTTAAAAACATTTCAAAACCTGGGATGAGAATAAAATTCACAAAACAAGATATAAAATAAGGAAAGAAAACATTAGTCCATGAAAACATACAAATCACTGAAATCACACATTGTACACATAAAAAAAATTCTCTTTAACATACCTCATGAAGTCATAATTTTTATGAATAACTTATAGTAGTCATAAATCATATTGGTAACTTGTGGCATCCATAACAAACTTACATTTTTGATTTCATACCTACATAGGGAGTAACCACCGTGGTTACGTTTGGAATACCAATCACAGTATATTCTCTAAATATCTTTGGAGAAACCATAGAGTGTACCTCTATCAAATTACACAATGCATTGGAGAGATATCATAGGCTTACCCACCCTCGGTTTAACACAAAACCACCCTTAAAAATAAACAATTCCCAAGAACCATAGTATAATCATAACACATGAACATGAATAAAGGAAAAATAACATTTCCAAATTGTATCCATAATACATCATTTCATGATATTGATATAATCAATTAATTTTCCAAACCATTTAAAACATTTAATAAAGAGAATTTTGAATCAATGTGTCCCATACCACATTGAAACTAATGATATAAATTATCATTTGCAAAACATTCATTTCCATATAAATAAATTCTTGAAAACCATTTTAAAAACATTGACATGAAATAGGAGGTTTTAAATGAATAAATCATTAAACCATTTAAAACAATGTTTTATTTAAAGAGTCCCTTACCACTTGAGAAACAATTGCATAAAAATAATTATGGAATAAAATTTGACAGATCACTAAATATAATTATAATATACTAATTAATGATATAAAGAGTCAAAAGGGTTGTATATACACATTAATGGATAATAAATGTTTGTGAAAACTATAGGTTTCGGGCGAAACAGAAGTGCATGGGTGGGTTTACCCAACTTTAATTTTAGCGTTAACGAAGATCAATCCGGGACCCATCATGATAATAAAACAACGGATATTCGGAAAATAATGAAGAACAAAAAAGAAAGTGGGAGTCCTTTAACCAAGGAGAGGATCATCATGTGTTCATTATAATTAACTTAATTACTTTACAAGAATTACCTTGATGGAATTATTTCTCCGTCGATATTTTAGTCACTATCTGATATGATCTGTCATTGCATCGTAGAATCCAAGTGTAGGAATCCTCTAGCGGTGATCCACACGTTCTCCACGTATCACAGGACTTCTCTGAAGGGATATTCGGGTGCTAGCGTAGAAGATCCTTCGCTTGCGATGTTCGCCTTCGATCACCTTGATCTGTTGGAGGAGGATCTCTTTGTCGTATCTTGAGATCATTCTTGGAAAAATAGAATTCTCTCTTGGCTTGAGAGCTTTCTCTATATCTGTTGTGCACAACCAAAAATAATGGATAGGATAAATGAGAATAATGTAATTAGGATTTATAATTCATAGAATAATAAAATGAATTAATCACCTGAAATCATTTATTCATTTCATTTAATTATTAGTAATACCCCATGTCTAATAATAACTGTTGACTATTATTATTATTTGAAATGCACCCAACGAATTACACCAAATATTATTTGATTAATTAAATAATATTATTTCTCATAAATTCCTGGAAAAAATACATGGCGTGTATATTTAATATACATGGAGTGTACTTTTGTTTTTTCATTTTTCTTTATTTTTTACACATTTATTAGACCTTGAATCATGGCTATTTATTTCTCAAATAAATGTCACTTCATTACTCGCTAATAAATATATTATTTCTCTTACAATATATTCTCTCTAATAATTAGTGTCCAAATAAATATGATAAAGAATACTTGAATAATTATTAAACCAAAATTGGGAATAATATTTATTAAACTTGTTAAATTAGTATTTAACTGAGACACTTAGACACACTTAGTTTGTGACCCTCTAGGACTCTTTCTCAGTGGCATTAGGATAAGCCTGCCTAATGTCCATGGTTGGCTTCTAGAAACATGCCAATGCACCCATAAGGAAATAAGTTAACGCTATAATGATGTGTCACCACCTAAGAATGCTTACTATGTAATGTACTCCCATTGTCCTTATATATCAAATCGAGCAGGTTGCATTCTAGTTCCATCAACCCATGTGCTCGATTATTCTTTATTTGAATTTCCAAAATTGAACTCTCCCATTACTTACATGCCATGGATTTATTTCGGCTATATCAATTCCATAAAAGGGCCTAATATATCTACTTTTGTTATGGAACAGAAGGGAAACATCATTTCTCACTTTATCTATTAATGCAGTATTACTCGTGATGCACCCAACATATCCTACCTCGCTGTGAACAATGTGTCTTCACAGTTTTCATCAATACATCTAAGTGCGTGAGTTGTAATACCCATTAATAATAATAATCTTAATGTCTATGGACCAATACACACGTCTGCAGATAGGAACATCCAATGACACTATGAAATGTGGATTTCCTACTGGCAGGTCTCGTTGTCATAACATCCTTTTGGATATTACCAAGGGGGAACACCATGAGAAGGTGCCTCAAATTTTTATGAGTCCTAACCCCTAATGTCCTATATTATGTGTGTCCCTCAAATAACATCATCCGACCATAGAACATATGTTAAAGAACAGTGTTATGGAACTTCCGCGTCCTAATCATAGCAGGGATCCACTATGACCCTTTAATGCAACAACTATCCTTAAGAAATTATCACATGAATTGTCATGCAGAATAACAATCAATATGTGATAAGGTATTTCTTAATTAATAAAGTAAAAATTAGTTGGTTCTTGTCCACCAACTCCACATCAATAATATATGCATGAATGAAAGGAGATTGAGACGAAATAACTTACCTTGAGTCTGACTCGTCACGTACAGTCATTATGTTCCTACATAATAAACTAATGTCAATTTATAATTTTTGAGAACATTTTTCAAATTCATTATTCCTTTTATATCACTTATTAAAATTCTATAAAAATTACATAATTATTTTTGTTCATATCGGTCATTTTTGTCGATATTCATTACTTGAGTCAAAAATGAACTTGTTTTGCTGTAAATTGTCCATGTGGTCAAATTCCATCATATAGAGAATATAATTCATGATTTAAATATCATATATATCCAGTAAATATGTATTTAGAATAGTCTATAACATTTTTATATAATAAATGAAATGAACCATTCATGGAGACAGTAGACGTACGTACGCCTGAATGCTACATTTATTTCATTATCATATTAATGGAATGAAAAATAAATGATACATAGGTATATTATAATTATAGTATAATATCTATGTTATATATGTTACATATGTTCATTAACTCCATCCTTTATATGTTCCATTTATGTAATGAACGATCATATCACATTGAGGGGGCGGTAGTCCACCCATTCTATAATGAAATTATTGTATTTACACATAATGTATAGCATAAAGGAATGTTGTAAATAAAAATTACAGAAGCATAGAGTCAAAATAAATATAATAAATATAATATTTATTCATTATATTCATTTATATAATCATGGTTTAATGAAAATCATATATAATGAATCACTTCACATCGTGGAGACTGTAGGCCGTACATAGGCACGAGCGACGATATCATTCACTTAATGGTTAAACGGTGGATAATTGGATGGTATATTAATTATACCGAATAAATTCATTTTATATTAATTATTTAAATACATTATAATCATTATTATACCCATCCAAATTAATTCTTTTTGAATAACAAATTACACCACAATGTGGAGACGATAAGTCGCACGTACATACACATAGTGATATTATTATTCATAGGATAGATAAAATAAGGTATAATATTTTCCCATAATTATAATCAGATTAATGCATGTAGAAGATTTGGGATTTATTTATTTAGTATGGAAATGACATAAAAAGTTGAAGTAAAATAAGAAAAGAAATTTGAAAGAGGTGATAAAACAAATTCATCCTTTTCTAGTATCTCCTTTTGATTTAAAAAAAGGTCTCCTTAGGTTGGATTTATTCCAAAATTTTTTCCACTAGAAGGAAGGTAGGGATGTTGGGATATTATTGTATAAATGTTTGGATGATACAATGGGCTTTAGAGGTGTGAGTACATGGGTATAGGTGGTGTCCTTTTATAAGAGGGAGGAGGGACGCATTCAGAATGTCTTGAAATATTATTTTATTATAAAATTATTTTGGAATTATAATAGCTCAAAAGTGATAAATTTAGAGTATATGATGATTATGTATCTAAATCCTCTCAAAAAATATATTTTATACAAGTTTAGGTCATAAAATTAACCTTATATTTTTTCTTTAACCCTTAGTTAAGAAAATTTACTCTTACCATGTCTTCTTGTATCTTCATAATATATAGTTACTAAAGTTACTATAAAATAAAAATAGAACCACAAGTGGGTCATTAATGAAATTTTTAACATTATATAAGTTATTTGGATGAATATAACAATTTTAGGACTATTATATCTTTTAATTAAATAGTATTTGTTTTAAAAACTTATTTATGACAATTTTGACACTATTTAGTAATTGATTTTTGATAAAGTCGCAAAACTTTATTACATCAAAAAAAAGCATTAAATAAAATATTATATTTAATAATAATAAATAAAATAATTTTATTGCATAAAAAAGTTTAAATTATATTTATTTTAATATTTATAATATCATTTATTGGAATCTTTCATTAATAAGGTAATCATTGTATAATCATTGTGTCATAAATAAATTTATTTATTTAATGTCTAAAAATTATAAATTAAATAAAATTATGTAAGAACACTATTTATCTTTATAATTAATATTTAAAGTAAAAATGATCAATTATATAGCCCTATTTTAAATTTTTTTTATTAAAATATACATGTTTATGTTATATTTCCCATTTCATTAAATTAAATGTTATAAAATGTCATTTTCACACCCAAGTTGCTCCCAAATGCCAAAGGTTCATCCTAAGGATGACAATGGTTGGAAATATCTCATCAAATAGGATTAGGACACATTTTAGGGTAGTTTTATATTGTTATAGTATTATTTTTTTACCCATATTTACCTGATTTAACTCTTAACCATGGTAAATAAAAATAATTAAGGAAGTTACTATTCATAATGTCCAAAAATAAAATGTACATATTTATAGAATTTGGACCTTATGATTCCAAATATGGAATCCATTTTTCTAAATTGAAAATACAGAAATTGTAGTAATTAATTTAAAATTATTTCTTGTTATCAAAACCAAAAGGTAGGTTTTTTAGGATGTAAAAACTCTCAAATGATTGACATGTGTTTATATCATATTTAAATGTGAAATTAATTCCATTGAAAAAAATTGCATTAAATGATAAAAACTTAATCAAAGTACACTTTAAATCCAATTAAAAGGACAAAATAACTATATCAATAAATTAAATGAAAATGTTGTTTTGAATTAAAGTGTAGTATTTTTTCACTATTCATTAAAATATGGATTTATCAGAATGATACCAAAATTTCAAACAATGTAAATTTTTATGTCCCTCTTTTAAAAAGAAGATTATTTTTTCAATTAGAACATATAAGAGTGAGAAAAAATATTTTTAAAAAAGTTTCACCATTAAAAGGTTATGAAATGACCAATAAAAAATATTATAGTATTTTATTATTAAATTTAGACTAATTCTCATTTTAAGACTCTTAAATTCATTAGATAAATGTAAAAACATTTAAAAAACATTTAAAATCATAATATAGTTATTTCTTTTTATTCCCACCAATACAACGACTAGGAGTTAACTACCATTTAAAATAATAATAATATTATTGTATTATTTTTCGGCATAACTCAGTGTTGTATGCAATGTAATATTTCAGAGAAAACCATTATTGAGTGTCAGGTATGCTATCCTATATAGTTTCCCCTTTTAACTAAAATTAATATTAATTTAAAAAATATTAATAGATATGAAAATGTATTATTCTATAAATACCAGGGATGTTAAATCAATCCCCCTTTTGAAAATTGAATCCTCATAATATTAAAATTTGTCTCTAAAACATCATTGAAAATCCCACATTGGAAAAAGGTTCAATAAAACTATCACTTTAAAAGATATAAAGATTAGTTAGAACGTCAAACGAGATAACACATACTAGGATTCCATGTTGGTAAACATGGATATTGAAGAGAAATTAACCATCTTGTTCTGATAGAGAGTGATAGAAAACATGATCAGAAGAAAGTTAACAACCAGAAAACCTTAAACTTGTGATGAGTTAAACAATATTTTATTTACCAATAGGAAAATTAAATGGAAAACAGTTTTTTTTAATATCCATTTTATAAAGTTGAGGAATTTATTTTTGAGATCGACTAAGAACATAAGGAAACATTTATACTTGTCTTTTATAGTTTCATCCTAAATATCTACCACAAACTCATCGTTCCTCTAAATGATGAGTATTCAAGATGACTTGGTCACACATGAAGTGCTAGAATAAACTACTTGAGAATCACTTAATCCACAAAATATGAACAGTATATTTCTCCTATCATTAGACATGAACCAAAACCAAAATGATTAGTACAAGATTATATAATATCCTAAAATAATAATCATTTATAAAAATAAATACTACTCTTAATCTCCAAATATAAATTGTAATGACCAAACTTTAACATAGACCACTTAACAAATAATTGTCCATAAAATTCATCAATATAATCCAAACAAGGATTGAAATAAAAACTCAAAAATATTTAATCAAATAATCTGCCATGATAAATTTTTACATTTTTCTCCAAATAAAATCAACCACTCTTTATGTCTCATACCAAAAAGTAATCAACCTAATCACATTTTCTCCATGATAGGTTATTCATTTCCAAAAATAACCCAAATCACTATTTTTCCACAATAAAAACATAGATTTTCCAAAATAATATTCAACCATTACTCCTCAAATAAAATACCATAGTATAATATTTTCCTTATACATATACCGTTTCCAAAAGAGAGAACTTCTTCCAAAATATGATTTATCACTTAATCCCCATATCATTTTTCCAATACCAATTATATCAATTTGATAAAACATAAGTTTCCAAAAATAAACATATTATGATTCCATAAACTCATTAAACTAAAAATTTAAAGTCATAATAACTAGGAACTTCATGTAGGCCGGTCGTAGGCAATAAAGCCTTTTCACACTTCAGTTGTGTGTTTGATTCCCACAGCCTTGTTCAACACAATATGTTATCCTTTTTCTAAAACATTAAAATTCCTAAAACATGCCAAAAATAAGATAAAATCATCCTAGAATAATTTAACCTCATTTTTATCTCATTTATTTCATTTTTCATCTCAAGATGTAAAAAACCATAACTACCTCGAAATGAAGGGTCATATAAACCCTAAAGATTCATTATACTTATAACAAAAAAAGAAAAGGCAATTCTTCCTCAAATAGAATTTCCACATAAAAAACATCACGATAACACCTACTAGAAAAATGTATTCCAAATTAATCCCATCAACAAAAGACCATTAATACTTTTAAACATTTCATCTCCCATAGATCAAGAAAAATTCTCTAATCCCTTATATGTAGACTTCTTTATCATTTAGTGTTCTTCATAATGCATTATCTTTGAATTTCCACATTATTTCTTTATAAATCACCATTGAATTTAAAATATCCTCATAATTTATAAATATTAATCCAATGATGATTAATTCTTTAGGGATAATAAAATAAATAAAACATTGGATCCATATATCTTGATCTTTATGATGTTCCATTTCTCTTTCATTATGTTATCATACTTACCAAAAGAAAAAGTTCACCCCATTTCTGTAATTTTGCTTTTTGATAGAGTTGGAAAATTTGATATCTTGAAATAATATGAAAACGATACCACAAACCATAAAATTATTTTAGAAATGAGTAGGTGTTGAATAACTCAAACAATTTCTTGGAGGTGATTTGAATACTCAAGAAGCTGTCAAAATAATTTGAATAGGATTTTTCCATAATAGTGATGATCAAATCATCAGGGAGGGATTAGAAGGTTGTGAAATATATATTTCATTCCATATTTACAAATTATAATTAATCTTCTAAAATTAATCATTAATTAAACATGTAATGAATAATTAAAAAAATAATCCTCTATAGGGTAAAGATAACATTAAAACTTTTATATTAATTTGATCTATACAACTTTTTATATATCTATTGTTCAAGTTTTTATCCAATAATCCTAATTTACCATAACCCACAGAATATTTCCATATGTTAGTAACCCTCTTGGTTATATGGGATCTTTAACATACACCAAAATAACATCCTAACCTCTAAAGTTATCTAAATCAACCTCTGATACCTACTATAAGGTCCTGACCTGAAACATTACTTAAATATTGATATAGTCACCAATTGAATTCTAATTCACATAGACGATATTTTTAGGTTAATAGTTTTAGATAATTATGCCATAACTTATACATAGAAGATTAAATATAACATGTAGACAATTCTACTCACTATCCATTTTTTAATAAAGCAAAAACTCCTTAAAAAGAAATATGGTATCGTTTCATGTTTAAACTACATGAATTTTACTTGATCCCATCATTGTACCTATTCTTATTTATGTCGTGTGAAAACATTTAAAAACATGGGATGATAATAGAAGACTCAGTATGAGATATAAAATATGGAAATAAAATATTAGTCCATGAATACATAAAAATCAATTAAATTATATTTTTTACTCATAAAACATAATCTCACCCTCCATTGGTTTGTCATAGAACCAACCATATAAATAAGGAATGAACAAGAAACCTAACATAAACATAACACATGAAGAAGAAAAAAGGAAAATAACATTTCCAAAATTCAATCACAGTACATAATTTCAAGATATTGATATAGTCAATCCATTTTCAAAACTATTTAAAACATTAAATATTAAGAATTTTGAATCAAAGTGTCCCATACCACAAGAAAATTTTGAAATAAATTATCATTTTAGAATATTAATGTCCATATAAATAAATTATTAAAAACCATTTTGACAACATGGACATGAAATAGAAGGTTTTAAATGAATTTTTTTTAAAACATTTAAAATGATGATTTTGTCAAAGAGTCCCTTACCACTTGAGAAACAATTGAATAAATATCATTATGGATAAAATGTAATAGGACTTTAAGTATAATTATAATATACAAATTTAAGATATATAGATTCAATAGGGAATTATATACACATTATAGAATAATAAATGTGCTTGAAAACAAGATATGCCTCAATAAATGGAGATTGAGACAAAATCCCTTAACATGAGTCTGACTCGTCACATACAATCATTATGTTCCCAAATAATAAATATAGGTTAATTTTTTTTACATTCCTGAAAATTTTGTTCATGTTTATTATTCCTTTTATATGAATTATTACCATTTTATAAAAATCACACAATTATTTAATTTCATATCGGTCGTTTTGTCAATATTCCGAACTTGAGTAAAAAATAAAATTGTTTTGATGTAAATTGTACATGTGGTAAAAGTAAATAATCTCCCAAATATTATTCATGATTTAAATATCATATATATCCTGTATATAAGTGTTGGTCGGAGTGGACACTCAATAGGTGGGTGAATTGAGTTCCAATTAAAATTTTTGCTAAAAACAATTTCTATTAAAATCCCCCAATTTCAAAAAAAAATTAAACTATAGTGAATTTATACTGATTATAAAGGTTCAATTAGTTTCTCAAAGATTGATTAATTCTAAGTTAACTTATTCTTATGATTAAATTAACTTTTGAAACTAACTTACTGGTTTATAATAAATATAAACACTTGAGAGTTTAACTATCAAAGTAGCTTTGAAAATAAATTATATTTCAAAGTAATAGCAGCGGAATATGAAATCAATGTATATAGTATGGATATAGATTTTAACTAAAAACATAAGAGTTAACCAAGAGGTTCAGTCTCAAGCCGAGACTTAGTCCTCTCAAAATTTATATAAATTGATCCACACCCTGGATCTGGGTTAACAACAGTGATCACACTGTTCAGGTCAAGAGGCCTCTACCACAGTTATACGTGGGATAACAACCAACAGCTCAAAGCTGTCCAGGTCACACTCGACCTCTACCACTATCCACAGTGGGAAATAAAGAATGTAAATATTGTGAGTGAGGATTTACAAATCCTCCAGTTCAGGTTCAGGAGACAGTGTGTGTGTAATAATTAACAGGCTACACACACTGCTCGCAATGAAAATACTAAATCACTTAGAGCAAGATAAAGAGTTTAGAATGGCTCTAGTGATTGCAGTGTAGATCTGGACTCCTTTGGATTTGATCAGAAATGGTTCTGAGTCCTTCTCTGGTATTTGACTAAAAAACAGAGTATCGTTTCTTCTTTTAGTGCTTCCAGGTTCAGCTTGGTTATCGGCTCAGGAAATGAAGTGTTCTGTGTAGTTCTTCCTTAGCATAGATTGCTCGATGTATGCTCTGTGTTCTGGAGTCTGGTAGTAGTAGTAGTCTTGTGAGTGCAAGTTCTCCAGTTGTTCTTGGCACGTTTTGAGCTTGATCTCAAGTGTGTTCCCGTGTGCTCAATCTCTTTAAGTCTCTTGTCTTAATTCACTTGATCACTTACTCATACACGTTGTCTTGTATGCCTTTATTATTCTGAGAAGAAGAAATGATTATGCTTTTTAATCGTACCTGGTACGGTTTCCTGAAATGGCAACATAAATCATTTAATAACATTAAATGCATCAAAAGTAACAAATGTAGCCGTTAGTGTAATAAACAAATAGGGTCGAGGATATAGGATTTGACATCGTAGTTAATTATAGGTAGAAGTTTGTTTGTAGACGTGTACGGTTGACTCTGTGCAGGATATTCCATCGGTAGCTCTTCAAACTCCTATCGGTGGCTCTTATCGGTAGCTCGATGAACTTAGTTCCATCAGTTGCTCTTGACTGTCGGTAGCTCTATTTATCGGTAGCTCTTTGTCCATCGGTAGCTCTGTGCATCGGTAGCTCTGTGCATCGGTAGCTCTATACATCGGTAGCTCTATGCATCGGAAGCTCTATGCATCGGTAGCTCTGTGCATCGGTAGCTCTGTGCATCGGTAGCTCTGTGCATCGGCAGCTCTATGCATTGGTAGCTCTGTGCATCAGTAGCTCTCTGTCTATCGGTAGCTCTGGCTGTCGGTAGCTCTGTGTCTATCGGTAGCTCTGGCTGTCGGTAGCTCTGTGTCTATCGGTAGTTCTTCTGCATCGGTAGCTCTGGCTATTATGCATATTGGTAGCTCTCTATTCAGGTCAGTGATACTTACACTTGACTGTCTTTTGAAAAACACATCTAATTCACTTTGAATCATTTCAAAACTTTTATAAACATGGATAATTGAGATTAACATAAATCAGAAATTATTTTAACATTATTATTAACTTGATCATCGATTTGAAAGAATTAATGTGTAGATCAATAGTAATTGTGAATATCATAATATATTAACACATAATTGGGATTGCCAAAACATATTAATACAAGATTGGGATTATCAAAACAGGTGAGGTCAACAATCTCCCCCGTTTTGATAATCACAACTTATGATATGGCCATTTTAAAATAGTGAGAATATAGTATTAGATAGTATGACATTAATATTCAATTTTTGCAAAGAAAACAGTATCATAGGAAAGAGGAAATAGTAATAGAAAGATATAGATCAAAAATTATCATAGGTAGAATTAGATACAATAGTATCAGAGGTAAGGTTTGACAGAATTAGTACCAAATAAGGAAATGTAAGAAATAGTATCAAAGGCTCCTCCTTTGATCATATTTATCCCCTTTTATATTTCTCCTTTTATATTTCTCCCCCCCTTTATAGTTCTCCCCCTTTGTGATAATCAAAAAGTGGGAAACCAATCATAGAAAACTGATAAACTGAGATAGTGGAAAGAAAGGCATTTGGATTAGATCAGACAAAAATTACAGAAATAGAATAGAAAAAACAAAATGATTCCTATCAACCATCCTTGCCACTTTATCAATCCACAGCTTCAATGTGAGCTTTTCCCTTGGGATCAGAAGAGAATTCAGGTGTTGAGGATACTGGGGAGGACTTTGGAATTCCCGAAATGATCAGAGGAGGCTGAGCAACTGATACAGTGCCGGGCCTGTAATGGGAATTCCTTTGGGTGATCATAGGTGTGAGACTTCTTATCACTTGAGCAGGAGTCATCTGAACTGGAGACGCAGTAGAGGCTGAGGCAGGCAAAGCAGGAGGTACAATGACAGGCCTGGCATCCACATGCAGGAAGGGAATCAACAGGTTTCTGAAATCCATTATAATTCTTCCTCCTCTCTCCATTGCAGACACAAAATCAACTCTATTTTCAATGAATTTATCCAAAGCAGGAGTAAGCTCCCTGAGATTACTAACCTGCTCTCTGAAATCCTGAGTCACTGGAAGTAACTTTAGATTCTCAAGCAGAAGTTTGAAATGGTTGGTCAGTTGTTTCTTGGTATAAACCTTTTCAAAATAAGTATCCACCTTATTCTTGATTGCCTCTTGAGAAGCAGAGGCCTCTATCATGTAGTCCTGGATGATTTTCATTATTTCTCTGGCTGAATCCCAAGTAGACAACACAACTCGACTTAAATCTGATGAGTCCACAGAGCCACTGGTTGAAATAGAACCAAGCTCCTCCTTCATCAGAGCATGAAATTGATTCAGATCAATTGCAAGTTTTGGAACTAGAGGACCAACAGAGAAGGATACAGTTTCTTTGAAGCTTTTGGTCAACCCACTAATCAGATTTTCCATTTGAGAGTCCTGATTTTTGACACGATCCTTCATAGATGTTTTGAAATCTTCAAACACCGAGACCAGCTGACTTACAACACTCTTCACATAAGCTAAAACCTTGTCAGCTTGAGATTTTGAACTCATGAAAGAGTCTAAGGAAACAACAGATATCCGTAGAGCTTCACGATCTGCTTCTAGAATAGAAGTTTGAGTGTGGCACACCTTGACTTCTTCCATTATCTCACCCACAAAAGTTGACAGATTGCAACCAAGATAAATCTCAAAAGACCTTTCTAACATCTTCATTTCTTCACCAAAACAGTGCTTTATCTCAGCAACAAAGGCACTGAAGGATTCCATCAGCTCATGCTTTAGGGATTCGAGGTCAGACTTTGTTACAAAATCAGTAGGAGCAACTGTAGTAGATACTCTTTCAGAAGCTAAACTGAACACAGAGTCAGTCATGACTGATTGAATCGAGGATACTAAAAAAGATTCCATTGTCTTTACTTCATCTACAAAACTGACTTTGATATTTTCTTTCAGCACATCTAAATCATGTACTCGGACCACATCAGCAGGTAAAAACTCAGAATTGATGTCATAGCTGATCGTTGGTCTATTCAAAGATACTTCATTATCCGAATCAGGATAATCCAAGCCAAAGACTATAAAACCTGGGTCTTCTACCCAGTATTCAGACTTGATAGTCACTGTAACATTTCCAAACTTGGCGTGATGCTCCCCCTCAATGGGTGCATTCTCATATATAGAAACTACATTCTCTGCTGGTCTTTCTTTATCAGAATATTCCACAACAACTTCCATCTCTGCAATAGCAAGATGATTTTCTAGAATAGGTACAACTTCTCCTCTTTCTCTTTCTTCATCCATAGAAGGTACAATTGAGCTTCCAATAACTGGACTTAGACTCAATTCAGCAGAATCAGATAATTCAGAGACATTCTTTTCTTCCTCTACATGATTAGAGACCGACTGGTCTTCTTCATTAGCAGGTGTCTCCACTTCTGCTAGCACTTCCTTTTCTAAAGACATAACTTCAGCAACAGGGCTTGGAGGCAAGTCAGGATCTCCTACCTCATCCATAGGAGTTTCTTCCTCTTTTTCTTCTTCTTCTTCTGACTCATCACTGTACTCAGGTTCCTCTTCATCAGGTCCTAGACCTGGATCTCTTTTATCCTTTGGCCTTGAAGGATAATCGATAGTATTGAATTTATCATATACCTTTTGGTCATCATTGACCCATTCTCCTCTCCACAGATTCCAATTAATCTTCATATATTTGCAAACTGTAGTAGTGATACAAAAGTTTCTCTTCACTACAACTGTCTCATCTTGAGACTCAGCTATCCCTTTCACTTTGATCATTACAGAAACCAGCTTAGCAAAGAATAAGGTGTTAGTCTTTGATTTCGGCCTTGTCATATCTTCCATTTGATTCATCACCAATCTGCACAAATTGAATTTGACATCATGTCTCAAAAGATGTAGGAGATAGATATCCTGATATCTCAAATTAGAAAAGTCTCCTCTCCTTGGTATCAACACATGTTGAACAAACTTGAATAGTAATCTGTTCTCTCCATCCATTTCTGCAGCAACCACTTGCCTTCGAGTTCCATCACCAGTTAGTTATTTCAATGTGATCTCATGATCAAAAATGTCACTGGTAGGTGGCATTTCTCTTGATACATATCCAGACATACCTTCATGAGGAACTTTTAAGCAATCAACCCATTATACTGATGAAAATGATATCACTTTACCATTTACAAACGAAGATACTCGGTTCTCATTATATAGCTTCTCGAAGCATACGAATTCGTAAAACTGTTTTACCCACTTTGGGTAGCAGGGACCGTTGTTATTTGAAAAGCAGTCTACCCATCTCTGAGCTTCCTGAACTTCGAGCACCAAGGACTTGCTGGGCAGCAACCAGTCTACACACAACTCTTTTTCGATCATAATAGCTCTATTTTGCAGATGAGGATTTACTGGTCTCCTTCCTGACCTAGTTCTAACAGCACTACTCGCTTCTGGCTCAGACTTCTGCCTTTTTTCTTTAGGCTCAACACAATTCTCTCGGATGACAGGAATTTTGGTTTTTGCCATCGCTGGTTCGAGGGATCTCAGGTTTGCAGAGGGTTCGGGTTCTAAGGTTCGAAGGTGAAAGGTTTTGGGTTCGGTGGAGTGAGAAGCATCATAGACTTAGTTTTATCATTTAGGAATCATAAGTTAAATAAATAAAAATAAAATAAAATAAAAAAAGAAAAAACGGTTCAGATTCTTGACAGTAGACAAAAAGATTTAAAACAGCACTTTATCAGTGATGATTTTTGTCGGTGAGGATTTTTATCAGTGAGGATTTCTATCGGTGAGGAATTCTATCGGTGGGGATTTCTATCGGTGAGGATTTCTATCGGTGAGGATTTCTATCAGTGAGGATTTCTATCGGTGAGGATTTCTATCGGTGATGATTTCTATCGGTGAGGATTTCTATCAGTGAAGATTAAACATCCCCAGATCGTGCCTAATGTAACATAACCTATCCACACTTAAGGGTTTTGTGAAAATGTCGGCCAATTGATGTTTAGTACGGATAAATTCAAGAGAAATATCACCCTTTTGATAATGATCTCTCAGAAAATGATGCTTTACATCAATGTGTTTGGTTCTTGAGTGCGATACAGGGTTCTTCGAGATGTTTATTGAACTAGTGTTTTACAGTTAATCGAAACATGCTTAAAATCATATCCATAGTACAAGAGAGTGTGTTTCATCCACAAAATTTGTGCACAGCAACTACCAGCAGCTATATACTCTGCTTCGGCAGTGGATAGAGCTACAGAATTCTGCTTTTTACTACACCAAGATACAAAGGATTTTCCTAATAAATGACATGTTCCTGAAGTGCTTTTTCTGTCTAATTTTCAACCAGCAAAGTCAGCATCTGAATAACTCATTAAATCAAAGGATTTTCCTTTTGGATAAAATAAACCAAGGTTAACAGTATGTTTGAGATACTTGAAAATTCTTTTAACAGCAAGCAAATGAGATTCTTTCGGGTTAGCTTGAAATCTTGCACACATACACACACTGAACATAATATCTGGTCGACTAGTAGTAAGATAAAGTAAACTACCAATCAAACCCCTATAATTGGTTTGATCCACTGGTTTCCCATTTTCATCTGTATCCAATTTACAGATTTTACTCATAGGAGTTTCACTCTCCTTAATACTATCCAAACCAAAACATTTTATGAGATCCTTTGTATATTTACTTTGATTCAAAATAATACCATTTTCATTCTGAAATACTTGAAATCCAAGAATGTATTTAAGTTCTCCCATTAAACTCATTTCAAATTCACTTTGCATAATTTTTGAAAAATCAGTACATAAAGAAGGTTTAGAAGATTCAAAAATAATATCATCAACATATATTTGTACAACTAAAACATCTTTAGAAATTCTTTTAATAAAAAGAGTTGGATCAGCAATCCCTTTATTAAAACCTTTTGAAATAAGAAAATTACTGAGTCTATCATACCAAGCTCTTGGAGCTTGTTTTAAGCCATATAAATCTTTAGAAAGTTTAAAAACTTGATTTGGAAAATGGGGGTTTGTAAATCCAGGAGGTTGTTCTAAAAAACATCTTCAATTATAAAACCATTTAGAAATGCACTTTTGACATCCATTTGATATAACATGAAATTTAGATGTGCAGAATATGCAAGTAAAATCCTAATGGCTTCTAGTCTAGCTACAGGTGAAAAGGTCTCCTCATAGTCTATGCCTTCTTCTTGACTATATCCTTGTGAAACTATCCTAGCTTTGTTTCTAACTATGTTTCCGGATTCATCAACTTTATTTCTAAAAACCCATTTAGTGCTTATTGTTAGTGTGTCCTTAGGTCTGGCAACTAATTCCCAGAATTTGTTTCCTTCAAATTGATTTAACTCTTCTTGAATAGCCATTACCCAGAATTCATCAACGATAGCATCATTAATATTTTTGGGTTCTAGCTGGGAGAGAAAATCTTGATGTTCAACCTGATTTCTTAGAGAAGCTCTAGTCTGTGTTCCTCTATGAGGATTACCAACAACAACATCCAAAGGATGATTCTTTTGAATTCTTGTTGATCTAGTAAAAGTAGGACTAGAAACTTCAGGTTCATCAGTAGGTTCGGGTTCAACCGAAACAGATTCTGGAAAAAGTCCAGAACTGGAAGTTTTTATAACAGGTTCTTTGGATTTATCATTAAGGTCCAGAACGGACAAATCTTCTTCAAGATTCTCAAGAGAGGTTTTAGGCTCATGTGGATCGGTTTCATCGAATTTGACGTGAATAGATTCTTCCACACATTTGGATTTCTTATTAAACACTCTATAAGCTTTACTTGAAGTAGAGTAACCCAGAAAAATTCCATCATCACTTTTAGAAGCAAAGTTATCCAGATTATCCTTTTTGTTAAGAATAAATACTTTGCAACCAAAAACTCTGAAGTAATTAACCGTAAGCTTCCTATTGTTCCACAACTCATATGGGGTTTTCTTAAGAACATGTCTGATCAAGACTCTATTGATAACATAACAAGCTGTATTTACAGCTTCAGCCCAAAAGTAAATAGGCAGTTCATATTCATTGAGCATGGTTCTAGCTATTTCTTGAAGGGTTCGGTTTCTCCTTTCTACTACACCATTTTGCTGAGGTGTCCTAGGAGCTGAAAAGTTATGTGTTTAGCCATTGTGTGAGCAATAATATTCAAAGTATTGATTTTCAAACTCACGGCCATGATCACTTCTCAGGGTCTTAATTTTGAGTCCACTAAGATTTTCTGCAGACTTGGAGTATTTAACAAAGGAAGAATAAGCTTCACTTTTGTGAGCTAAGAAATATACCCAAGTATATCTAGAGAAGTCATCTACTAGAACATAGACATAGTGCTTCCCATTTAAACTAGAAACTCTTGATGGTCCAAACAAATTCATGTGAACCAACTCATGTGGTTGAGAAGTTGAGACTTCTTTCTTTAATTTAAAAGAAACTTTGTGTTGTTTTCCCTTTTGACAGGGATTACACACTTTGTCATTTAGGAATTCTAATTTAGGTAAGTCTCTAACTAAGTTTTTCCTAGCCAGTTTTCTAAGTGAGTGAATGTTGCAGTGTACTAATCTTCTGTGCCATAGCCAAGATTCTTTATAAAAAGCATTCAAACAAGGAATATTTTGTTTAGCTAAAGAATTTAAATCAACAACATAAACATTTTCATTCCTTAGAGAAGAAAATACTAAAGCATTTTTGGAGTTAAAAACATCACAGGAATCATTTTCAAACTTGACATTGAAACCATCATCACATAATTGAGATATACTAAACAAGTTATATTTAAGTCCATCAACGAATAAAACTTTAGAAATTAATACTGAGTCAGTGTTACCAATCTGGCCTAGGCCGATGATTTTTCCTTTAGAGTTGTCACCAAAGGTGACATGACCTCCATCAACCTTTATTAAGCTCTTGAAGCAAGAATAATCTCCAGTGATGTGTCTTGAGCACCCACTATCTAAATACCATATCTTCTTGTGACAGCTCTTCAAGCAGGTCTCCTATAAAACAGATTTAAACAGGAAATGACTTTGGTACCCAGATTTTCTTAGGTCCAGATAGGTTAGCAATCAGGGATTTAGGTACCCAGATTTGTTTTATTGGTTTCATACAATTAACAGAAGTAACAGATTTTTAAAGATAAAATTTATTTGGTCTATAACCATATGAATATCCTTTTGAAGCATATGAATTTCCAAAACTGGAACTAGCAATATTTTTTTTAGACTTAGGAATAAATCGGGTTCTGGTGAACTCTCTCTGTCCAGGTTGATATCCTAAACCAGTAGCATATCTAGGTGCAACTTTCTTTCCTAGCATTTGAGTTAGAGAATTATTTCCATTTGTGAATTTTTCTAAGTCCTTTCTGAGTTGCTCATTTGACAGTTTCAGTTCTGTATTTTCCTTTAATAGTTGAGCATTCTTTTCCTTTTCTATATCAAGATCAGATTTATGCTTAACACTTAAAGCATACTGTTTCTTTAATCCTTTGTATTTGTCTTTAAGCTCAATACAGGTTTCTTCTAACATATCACAGTATTCAAATAGTTCATATTTTGACATGTTTTCCGAATCAGAATCATCTCCAGAGTAATATGAATTTAAAACAGGAGTGTCAGATGTTACCTCATAAGTATTTGTCATGAAACACATGTTGGCTCGATTCCTTTCAGAGTCCGAATATTCGGCTTCACTTGTGCTGTCTTCTGAAGCACTCCAGGTAGCATTCATGGCTTTCTTGTACTTCTTGTCTTTGTAATCATATTTCTTTTTTAATTTTAACTTTGGACAATCTGCTTTGATATGTCCTTTTCGCTTGCATTCGTAGCAGATAACTTCATCAGTCCTGTCAGCTTTCTTCCAATCTTTTTTCCATTTGCCTTGTTGATCATACTTTCCTTTGTAATTTGTTTTCCAAAAGAATTTCTTTTTCCTATAAAACTTTTTGAATATCCTGGCTATCTGAGCCATTTCTGCATCACTGTCATACTCTGAGTTTTCACTTGTTGAACTCTCATCCTCCATCTGTATTTTTTCCTTCTCCTTACACTTCAAAGCAGTAGACTTGAAAGCTACATATTTTCTTTTCAGTTCATCATCTTCCTCTTTGTTTACCTTGAGATCTTCTTCATACATCATTAATTTTCCAATAAGCTCTTTGACAGGTAGAGCAGCAATGTCACATGATTCTCTGATTGAGACAGATGTGCCTCTCCATCGGTCCGGTAGACATCTCAAGATTCTCATAATTTGTTCCTTTGCTGGAACAGCTTTTCTGAGTGAATTCATCGTGTTGACTATCTCATTAAACCTGAGATACATGTCAGAAATAAGTTCATCAGACTTAATTTTGAAATTATCATACTTAATAGTATAAGTGTTCAATCTCATTTCTTTAACATTATTTGTTCCTTCATGAGAAACAGCCAAGGTATCCCAAAATTTCAAAAGCAGTTTTGCATGCAGAAATTCTGTTGAATTCTTCATCTCCTAGAGCACAGTACAGAGCATTCACAGCTTTAAAATTATTATTATAAGTAGTCTTTGTAGGTTCATCCCAAGTAGATCTATCAGTAGTGGGAATTTTGTATTCAGATTCAATAGCAGTCCAAATATCAAAACTCATGCTCTCTAGATGAATTTTCATTTTAAGTTTCCACTGAGCATAATTATTTCCATTAAAGAAAGGTGGCCGGTTAGTAGCAGCACCCTCAAGTCTATTATCCATTATAAACACAATTTAAAGAGATAAAAATTTAGAAATAACAGAAATTTTAAGAACTTTAAAATACAACTAAAATCACAGTTGAAAAGCAGAGAGTAAATAAAAAGTTTTGCAAAACACACAACCACTGATACCAAATGTTGGTCGGAGTGGACACTCAAGAGGGGGGTGAATTGAGTTCCAATTAAAATTTCTGCTAAAAACAATTTCTATTAAAATCCCCCAATTTCAAAAACAAATTTAACTGTAGTGAATTTATACAGATTATAAAGGTTCAATTAGTTTCTCAAAGATTGATTAATTCTCAGTTAACTTATTCTTATGATTAAATTAACTTTTGAAACTAACTTACTGGTTTATAATAAATATAAACACTTGCGAGTTTAACTATCAAAGTAGATTTCAAAATAAATTATATTTCAATGTAATAGCAGCGGAATATGAAATCAATGTATATAGTATGGATATAGATTTTAACTAAAAACACAAGAGTTAACCAAGAGGTCCAGTCTCAAGCCGAGACTTAGTCCTCTCAAAATTTATATAAATTGATCCACACCATGGATCTGGGTTAACAACAATGATCAAACTGTTCAGGTCAAGAGACCTCTACCACAGTTATACGTGGGATAACAACCAACAGCTCAAAGCTGTCTAGGTCACACTCGACCTCTACCACTATCCACAGTGGGAAATAAAGAATGTAAAGATTGTGAGTGAGGATTTACAAATCCTCCAGTTCAGGTTCAGGAGACAGTGTGTGTGTGTAATAATTAACAGGCTACACACACTGCTCGTAATGAAAATACTAAATCACTTAGAGCAAGATAAAGAGTTTAGAATGGCTCTAGTGATTGCAGTGCAGCTCTGGACTCCTTTGGATTTGATCAGAAATGGTTCTGAGTCCTTCTATGGTATTTGAATGAAAAACAGAGTATCGTTTCTTCTTTTAGTGCTTCTAGGTTCAGCTTGGTAATCGGCTCAGGAAATGAAGTGTTCTGTGTAGTTCTTCCTTATCATTGATTGCTCGATGTATGCTCTATGTTCTGGAGTCTGGTAGTAGTAGTAGTCTTGTGAGTGAAAGTTCTCGAGTTGTTCTTGGCACGTTTTGAGCTTGATCGCAAGTGTGTTCCCGTGTGCTCAATCTCTTTAAGTCTCTTGTCTTAATTCACTTGCTCACTTACTCATACACATTGTCTTGAATGCCTTTATTATACTGAGAAGAAGGAATGATTATGCTTTTTAATCGTACTTGGTACGGTTTCCTGAAATGGCAACATAAATCATTTAATAACATTAAATACATCAAAAGTAAAAAATGTAGCCGTTAGTGTAATAAACAAATAGGGTCGAGGATATAGGATTTGACTCTGTAGTTAATTATAGGTAGCCGTTTGTTTGTAGACGTGTACGGTTGAATCTGTGCAGGATCTTCCATCGGTAGCTCTTCAAACTCTTAACGATGGCTCTTATCGGTAGCTCTTATCGGTAGCCCAAAGAACTTAGTTTCATCGGTTTCTCTTGACTGTCGGTATCTCTATGCATCGGTAGCTCTTTGTCCATCGGTTGCTCTGTGCATCGGTAGCTCTGTGCATCGGTAGCTCTGTGCATCGGTAGCTCTGTGCATCGACAACTCTGTGCATCGGTAGCTCTGTGCATCGGTAGCTCTGTGCATTGATAGCTCTGTGCATCGGTATCTCTCTGTCTATCAGTAGATCTGGCTGTTGGTAGCTCTGTGTCTATCAGTAGCTCTGGCTATCGGTAGCTCTGTGTCTATCGGTAGCTCTTATGCATCGGTAGCTCTGGCTATTATGCATATCGGTAGCTCTCTGTTCAGGTCAGTGATACATACACTTGACTTTCTTATGAAAAACACATCTAATTCACTTAGAATCATTTCAAAACTTATATAAACATGGATAATCGAGATTAACATAAATCGACAATTATTTTAACATTATTATTAACTTGATCATCGATTTGAAAGAATTAATGTGTAGATCAACAGTAATTGTGAATATCATAATATATGAACACATAATTGGGATTGTCAAAACATATGAATACAAGATTGGGATTATCAAAACAGGTGAGGTAAACAATAAGAATTTAAAATAGTCCATAAAATTTGGAGATAATAAATGAAATGCACCGTTCATGGAGACGGTAGGCCATACGTACGCATGAACGCTACTTTCATTTCATTGTCATATTAAATGAAAGAAATACAAACGATACATATGTATATTATAATTACAGTATAATATATATGTTATATATATTACATAAATTTATTAACTATATCTTTTATATGTTCCATGTATGAAATGAAAAAGTCATTTCACTTTGAGGGGGTGGTAGTCCACACTTCCTCAAATGAAATTATCGTATTTACAAAGTATGGAAAGCATAAAGGTATGTTGTAAATAAAAATTATAGAATCATAGATTAAACAAAAATATAATATATATAATATTTATTCATTCGATTCATGTATATAACCATGGTTTACTGACATTCATGTAGAATGAATCGCATCGCAACGTGGAGACGGTATGCCGTACGTATGCACGAGCAACAATATCATCCTCTTAATGGTTAAACGGTAGATAATTGGATTGTATATTAATTATAAAGAATAATTTTTATGTTATATTCGTTATTTAAATCCATTGTAATCATTATTATACCGATCCAAATTAAGCCTTGTTGAATAAAAAATATCACCACACCGTGGAGATGGTAAACCATACGTACGGATGCATGGTGATATTGTCATTCATATGATTGAAAAAAGTATGTATAAGGTTGTCCCATTATTATAATACCATCCCACAATGTTGGAGATGATGGTTTTATTTCTTTATTATGGAAATTTCATAATAAGGGAAAGTAGAAGAAGAAAATAATTTTGAAACTGGTGATAAATCAAAGACCTCTTTTTTGAGTATCTCCTTTTGATTTTCACAAAAGGTATCCATAGGATTGATTTCATCCCAATGTGTTTACACTAAGTGGAGGGGAGGGATGTTTGTTGACTATTTTAGAAAAACATGGATGAGCCAAATTTCTTGAGAGGTGTGATTAATTGGGTAGAGGTGGTTGAATTTTATAAGAGGGAGGACATGCACTTTAGGAAAGTCTTGAAATATTATTTTATTATAAAAATATCATCGAATTATAATATTTCCAAAGTGATAAATATTGAGGATAAGATAAGGATGGGGTGAAATTCTGTAAACGGATTTGTTTTAGAGAAGTTTTGGTCACAATAATAACCTTATATTTGTTTCATTAACCCTTAGTTACAAACATTAACTCTTACCATGTGTTCTTGTATCTTTATAATATATGGTTACTATAGTTTTGAAAAAATGAAAATTGAACCACAAGTGGATAATTAATGAAATTTTTAACATTATATAATTTAGTTGGAAGATCATTTGATTTTGTGGACCACTATATCACTTAATTAAATAGTTATTTTATTTAAAAACTCATTTATGTCAATTTTAACACTATTTAATAATTGATTTTTGTTAAAGTCATAACAACTTGATTCCTTATAACCAAAAGAATTAAATGAAATATAATATGTAATAATAATGAAAAACAATTCATGGATGACATCAAAATGTTCAAATTATATTTATTTTAATATTTATAATATCATTTATTTGAATATTTCAATAATAAGGTAATCACCAAATCATCATTGTGTCATAATTAAATTTATTTATTTAGTGAATAAAAATTATAAATAAAATTCCATTTTGTACAAAATATTTTAATCTATATAATTACAATTTATAGTTAAATATATATGCTATATAACCCTATATTATTTTTTTATTAAAAAATACATTTTTATTTTATATTTCAATTTTCATAAAATTAAATATTATAAAATTTTATCTTCAAACCCATGTTGATCCAAAATTCCAAAATTTCAGCCTAAGGATGATAATGGTCGGTAATATCACATCCAATAGGATTAAGACGTGTTCAAGGGTAGTTTTATATTATTATATTAATACTTTTTTACCCTTATTTACCCGATTTAACCCTTAACCATGCTAAACAAAAATAATTACTGAAGTTACAATTCATAATGTCAAAAAATAAAGGTTACTATTTACACAATTTCTAAATTCTGATTCCAAATATAAAATCCATTTTTCAAAATTCAAAAAAAAGAACTTGTAGTAATTAGTTAAAAATTAATTACCATTGTCAAAACCAGAAAGTGGGCTTTTTAAGAAGTAAAAACTATCAAAAGATTGACTTGTGTTTATATCAAATTTTATGTTGAAATTACTTCCAAAGACCAAAATTGGATTAAATGAAAAAATTTAATCCAATTATACATTAAAACTAATTAAAAAGAAAATCTAGCTATATAAATAAATTAGATGAAATTGTAGTTCTGAATTAAAATGCAGAATTTTTTAACAATTCATTAAAATTGGTATTTATTAGAAAAATTCCAAAATTTCATCCAAAGAAAATTATGATGTCCATATTTTAAATAATATGTTTTTTTCAGATATAACATATAAAAGTAACAAAAACTATTTTTAAAAAGGTTTCTCCATTAAAATATGGTAAATCGACCCTTTAAAAATATTAGAGTATTTTATGCTTAAAATTGGATTTATTCACATTTTAGGCCTCTAAAATAACTACAAAAAAATTGGGTTTTCGCAGCGACACCCTTTAACAGTGCTAAAAAAAGCACTGATAAAGGGAAATTTTAATTGCGCTAAAAAATGCTGTTAAATGTGACACTTTATTAGTTCCTTATTTAGCGATGATAAATGCACCCCCTTTATCTGTGATTTTTTTAGCACTTTTAAAGGGGCCCCCTTTATTAGTGAATTTTTTAGTAGTCCTGATAAAGGGGAGGCTTTATTAACACTTTTTCCTAGCACTAATAAAAGTGTGTATTTCAAAAAAAATCATAAAAATTAATATATTGATATATAAGTATATTTATATTGATACAAATATAATATGCATTTTCTAAAATATGTTTTAGATAAGATAAATAGGCATTTACACTTAATTTATAAGATATTTAGTGAATTTGGATTATAAAATAACTTAAAAAATATTTTTAATTAATAAATTTCTTATTATTATCGAGTAAAAGTCATTTATTATCATTTAGAAGATAAAAAATGAAAATATTAATAAAAGATCTAAAATAAGTTGAAAAGGTAACTCAAATTTCAAACGACCATAACATTTGATCCGGCTGTCCGTTTGAGCTCTACAACATATCAAATAAAAGCCTACGACAAGCCCTACACATTGGGATTAATGTGTAATTTTTCTTCCATTTTTCATATTTCAATTTTTAAAATTTATTTTCTTCTTCATTTAAATTTTTCAAAGTCTATTTATCTTAAAAAAATATGTTTGAAGGTAATTTACAAGTTAATTAAACTCATATTTCCTATATCATTTATGAAATTTCTTGTAATTAAAATACATGATTATAAATTCACTAATGTGGTTTGGGATTTTTTAAAAGATACTGAAAATCAATTTTTTTTAAATTTTAATTAATTTATTTATTTAAAATTATAATTTCTTGTGTTATTTGGAAAATTTAAATACATTAATTTTTTTGGGGGATTTGTATTTAAAATTTCATTTTCTTACATTTTTTGATGCTTCAATCGTGAAACAAGTTAACTGAACTTTTTTGCGTGAATTTTATATTAATTTAATGATTTAATGTCTTGACGTGATTTAATTTTCAATTACATGTTATAAGTGCTGGATTTTGTTGTGTGTGTTGGGGGTTGTTGATTCGTGTAGCGTGTGATGATCATTTCGTGGGAACATATGTCCCTGTGTGTGTGTATATTATATATTTTTATTTATTTATTTATAAACACACATAAAATGAATATTTTTTAAATGCATTCAAAACTGATCTTATAAATATATAATAGTATATATATATATGTATATATATATATACGGATATATATATATATATATTAATATGACTATATGTATATACTAAAATAATGAAATATATGTTAATATATATATATATATATATTAATATACGATTAAATATAAGTAAATATATATATAAATAAAAAGATATATTAATAAATGAAGAGAAAGAAAATATGGTGGAGTGGTAAAAGATTAGGCGCGTAAAAAACGTGTCCCATGTTTGAATCCTGGGGAAGACAAGTCACACGCGCAGGTGGGGAGTAAATCCTAGTGCGGTCAAAGGGTTTGGGGGCGCTGTTAAAGGCTGGTGCGATGGCTGGGGTGTTCGGGCTATAGTGGGGGGGGGGTGGGGCACTGTTGAAGGGGAGATTCAAGCACTATTTAATCCCCTCCAAAAAAAAAATATTTTTTATTTTTATTTTTCTATTTTTTTACTTTTATCAGTGCTTTTAAAAAAACACTGGTAAAAGGGGTCTTTTAACATCGCTAAAAAATCACTGATAAAGGACCCCTTTTATGAGTGTTTTTTAGCACTGATAAAATTCCCCCTTTATCAGCGTTTTTTAGCACTGATAAAAGGGGCCTTTATCAACACTTTTTTGTGGACTGACAAATGGGACCCATTTTATCTTTTCCTCGATTAACAGTGCTTTTTTAGCACTATTAATGACCTTTTCTAGGGCGGATAAAAGCCATATTTGTAGTAGTGAATTCATTAGATAAATGTAAAAACATTTATCAAATATGTAAAATCATAATATAGTTAATTCTATTCATTCCCGCCAATACAAAGGCTAGGCGTTAACTACCATATAAAATAATAATATTATTGTTGAATTATTTTGCGGTATAACTCAGAGTTGTGTGAAGCGTAAGATTTCAGAGAAACCCGTTGTTTTGTGTCGGGTATGCTATCGTACATATTATCCCCTTTAAACGAAAATTAATATAACATTCAAAAAAAAAATAATATATATGCATATGTATTATTATATAAATACCAAGAATTTTACACATATATCCCCTTGTTGAACATATCACACCTCATCTTTTAGGGCATATATTGGGTCCTCTAGACCCCACACATTCTATTCTCATTAATACCAACCCATTCACCTTATCCCTTAGTGACAACACAACCCATATTCTCATATCAACCCAGACCTCAAGGTCTAGTCCTCACAATCATGCTCTCTCATTACACATAGTCTTTCTACCAAAGGACTATACCATGTCGTACAATCTATATAGCTTGCAATCCTGATGCCATGTCCTGACCAAGCCCACCCCCTACACTTGGGTGTCACCTTAAATATTCTAAGGATGTTCTCTCTATCCGCCACTCAGAGGAAACTACTTTCTGTCAAACCATATCTTGTCTTGAAGGAATCATTCCATTCATAGTACTAATCAAGCCTCAGACCACCCTCGGGAGGGTGTCCCCCACCAGTTGGGAGACAAATCGATTTCATACCAATAATCACTTGGATAAATCATCTCTCATCCATCTAATTATTCCTAAAAAAATAAAAGGCCACCAGCATCTTATCTCATACCCCAATCCCTACCTATGGCCTCATGAGAGATTAAATGATTTACCCATCCCTTAGGGATAGAATCACGGATCAATTGTAACTCACATAAGTGATAAAGAGTACATTTCAATATCATTGGAGACTAAAAAATATCTTATCTTTTATTCCCAAGGTATCCCTAATCCCTAACCATCTACCAATTCCTATGAAACATGCATGAAGGAGTATTGTAATGCATAAACACATATCTGGATTTTTATTAAGGGGGCTTCCTCGGACACATTTCATTATTTTTTAATATATTTCATTCATTTATTTTTTGAAATTTAATATATTAAAAAATATATATTTTATTATATCAATTTTTCCAAATACTATTTTCAAATTATTTCATTTTTTCAAGATTTCATATATTAAATTAAATGAAATAAAATAAATTTTTTAGAACTGATTCATATAACTAAAATATATATACAGAATAAATTAAAAAGATATTATCTCACATCATTGGGATGTATCTACTCAAACCATTTCACAATTACTAAAGATTAAATTAATTTAATAATTTTGTTTTCATTAATAATCAATTCTTACTTAAAAATAAAAAATAATTTTCTGCAATTTAACACATTTATATAATATTTTAAAAATTATAATATTTTTTATTTTATTTTTCATTTTTAAAAACCTTTTATTAACTCAATCTTATTATAGATCGAAATACTTATATAATTTCGTTAAAAAGTTATTTATGAATTTAATTTTTTTAAATTAATTATTAAATATAAAATGAATTAAATTTACTATTAATAATGTATTAGTAATAATTAAATTAATTGGAATTGAATTTAGAATTCTTTTATAAATACATTTTTCAATTAATTCATAATAAAAAAACATAAATATATCTATGAAAGGATTATCTAAATATTGTGAAATAATAGTATTTTTTTGTGTAAATTTTTCTATAAAATTGAGAACATTAATTATATAATTAATATTTATTTAAATAGATATATTAAGTTAATAGTCAAATTAATTATATAAAATTACAAATATTGCGTAATCTAAAAAATGATCTTAAACTGTTACCATTATTGTTTACCCATTTAAATGATTTAAATAATTTAATGACCACTATTAATAATCATAATGAATGATTAAAAAAATTCAATCATATCAAAATTTGTGTTATTAAATAATTACCATAACAATGTTTATAAACTCTTTAATTTGTATTATTTATAAAGACAACATTTAAGGATATTTTATTTTGAACTATTTAATTCAATATATTTAATATTATAAATGATTATTGATTAAAAAAGTGACTATAAATAATATTTCAATGTGTTTCTTTGAGAAATAAATGATTGAAGTTATTTCTATAGAGTATAGATATATTTCTAAATTCCTCTCCCTCCTCTTGGTGGGGAGATTCAAATCTATCCGACCCCATAACATGAATACCTAGAAGAAAATGTTGTAGTCGATCTAGAGGTTGGAAGAGGGAGATTCTATCAATGAAATCAAACATATGATGATTGTTTTTGAATTTTTTTGGAATATATAATGATACACATTTTTAATGGACTTCCCTTGTATTATGATAATCATATTACCATAATCAAGTAAATTGTTAATGGGTTTAACCTGATAAGATTGAATTCCCTCATTCCCGTATCGGGATCCGAGTGAAATGTATCCCATTTATGGATTGGTGCGATTAAGTTATGTCTAGTATTGGTAATACCATTGGGGATTTCAAAGAATGGGATGTTTCAGATCTAATTTAATGGGGTCTTATGGTGCAAATCTAGGCTATGGAGGACATCACACAACCCATTATATGGGGTTCATTCTTGAAACTTCCAGACTCAAAGATATTGGAGTCTTTTGAATTTGAAAAATACCCTCCTTTTGTTTCTTTTGTGGACTCATTGGACATGTGATAATGGATTTTTGAACAAAAAAACATGATTCAGAGTGGTGAATTACACATTAATATATCCCATGGAATCGAGAACACTCTTAGGATGGTCTATCCACATCGAAGGATAAAAAAATATTGATAGAAAAAAGTACACTGCAAGATTTTTCCTCGGAGCGGCGTCTACTTCCCCTTCTCATTTTCTAGGGTTTCCTCTTGACAGGACTCTCCTTCCCTCTTCTAGTGTGTCCCGGTGCGGCTCGCCGTCAGCTTCCTGAATCTTGTCTCGGCATTGGAGTGACTTGTCGTCGACTACAGACTTCCTCTAGTTCCCATCTCCACGGAGGTGCGGCGCTGCATCAGCTTTGGCATGGCCTAAGCATCGCCATGATCTCTTCTCGACATGGAATTGGATTTGGATTCGGCATGGGCTTGGATTTTGTCGGCCTTGGATCCCTTGTGGACCTGGTTATACCATGGCGTGACCAGTTTTCTGGTGTAAATTAGAGTTTTTCTCGAATAAGTGGTGGTGCTTCTTGGCGTCGGCTCTGATAAGGCCTCATCTTCGTCTCCTGGAGTGGATTGAAGTCAACTCCTGTGTGGATTTGAGGGGTGGATCATGTGTTCATGGTTTGTATTTTTTGGTACTACATCTTAAGGAGGTGGTTTATTTTACCCCATGTGGGTCGGCTGTAGATCCTCTCAACAGTGATTCTCCACGGTGAGTTCGTGGAATGACCCTCCTGCTATGGTGACATGTATCCAGTAATCTGCAGAATTTATAGTTCAAGGTCCATTAGAGGAAGACCTAATTTTTTTCACCAGGATGCGATGTCTGAGTATTCGTGGGTTTGATCTCTTCTTAGTGGTGCATGAAAGGTCATGTGGTCAGTTCTGTAGTTTGAGGGTTTCAACTTTGATCTGCGGTGGTTGTGAGTGCTTTAGATTTTTATTGGTCTTCTTCAGCAGGGTTGATGGTGGAAAAGGGCTCTTTTGGATCGATTTTTCTATGATGAGGCTTGATTTTGGCGTATTGGGAATTTGAGAGACAGTTATTGTGGTGAAAATTTTAATCCTTGATTATCCATGTTGAATCGGTTTCCTTTTGTGATTTTCTTTATTGTTGTGAATCAGTTGTGTAACTTTGTTATGGTGGTGTTTTCTACTGTGTGTTCTGGGGTTCAAGGGTCTTGGTGCGAGATCTACTTCAAGGGATGCTTCAGTTGAGGTTTAGATCTAAGAGTTTTCACCAGATCATAGCTATTTGTAATTATACTTTTGATAGGGTATGGCTCTTGCTGTCGGTAGCAAGACCATGCATCATTGCGTGGGACAACTAGCTGGGAGTGATGCAAAGGTGGAAGATGGATTAATTTTTTTTATGCTGGGGCAGGGTTTCTCTTATTGATGTGATTTGGATTCATGGACTTTGATCCTTTTGTGCATAGTTTAATGTTTTAATTATTGAAGTCATGTTGGTTTCCCCCTTATCCATTAAATGGGAGTAAGGGGGTTATGATAATAATGAATATTTAATTTTCATTCATAGTAATAGGCATACCAAATTTCAAGACCAAATATTAATAGTGTCGAATGAACTTGGGATTTTGTATTACCCTTTTAAAATTAACATGTGACTTTAATTCCCTTTGGTTGATGGGTATATTCTCCCTATAATGGTGGATGAAAAATCCTAGAATGGGGATTCACATGATTCCGGGGCTTGGAATAATTTTTTGGATGACTATTTATGCCCCATAAAAAATTTCATAAGGATTTTATACACAAGAATATTGGACCTCTCCCAAACTACCGACCATTTTACTATGTACCAGAAACACTTGATACAATGAAGGTTTCCCTATTATAGGGTATGGTTCCACTCGATGTGGGTGGTCTAGATTCCACTTTTCTGGGTGAGGAGGAACTTCCAGAATTTTCTACCTTGAGTCTTGTTATTCCATCCTATATAAATATCCTCTTGGTGTGATCTTGGTTGAACATAGATGTCTAAAAACATGGCAGTGATGTAATAGGAATATAAATAATATTGAGAAAATAAAATTTAAACTTTTTATAAATAAAATACTTTGTGGAGGTTCTAAGGATGAGGCTCCAATAGGTTTTTAGAAACACTCAATGTTATTAGAGGGTGATTTGTTAAAGTACCTAATAGAGGAAGAGTCTAGTTCAAACTATCCCTACGTAGAACCATAAAACTCTTTTGATGGAAGAATAATGTGCTTGGAAAATCATGATCAATTCGTATGCTCTATTAATGGAGCACCAAGTATGGCCCCGATATAGTCTTTCTGTCCAAGAACATATTATAAAGCAAGGAAATGACATAGATAATAATGAAATATAGATTTTTGAAATGTTTCTTGGTTATACAGTCATCAGATGAATGTGTCCTTTGAATCACGTGGAGGGAGTAATTTGATGCTTCACTGGACATCTTCCCCAAAACCACATTAGCTGTTCGATTCATCATCCTTAGGAACCTGAATGATGCATCATGGGTTTTTTATAGCTATCTAGGTGTAGGTGACAAGTGGAGATCCTAAGAGTTGATTAAATCTATCAAAAATAAAATTGAAGCCCCATTCTCATTTCTCCGTATTTCAATGAGATCCTCACCACCATGATATAGAAGGTAGTGGTAGGTAGATTTTTTATTCCACACATCAATTATGAGACTGGTTGTTTCACTCAGTTCTCTTTGATATGGTATTCATGGTGAGTTTATTTTCTTTTTTATGGATATTTCCTAACCTCTAGATTATACGATCATCTTAATAGGTTTTTGGTGTCAAGATACTACGTGTTTATGTTCCATAAGTAATAGACCTCCAACTTCCCTCCAGTTTCATCTAATCACTTTCATATTTTTCTATTGTGGTAGGTGGTGTACTAGTGAAAAATCCCACTATGAGGATTAATATTTGAATGGATGTATAATTACAACAATAACTATAGTGAAGTGGTCAAATCTACATGGTTATCCTCTTAATACCATATCTATGATAAGACTAATTTGGTTTCCATATAGCTGTAGTGATGGAGTCGATATCACTACACCAACTCCATTAAGAGAATTATCAGACTTGAGAGAGATCTCAAAAGATATTATTTGGAACCCACTTATGATGTTTCCCAACATGAGTTTTTAAATCTTGAAAATTATTTGGATGAGGCCTTTAAAGACAAATAAACATATTGATTCATCCTATCAAGGGAGTATTTTATCAAATAGGGAAACAAGAATACCAAATATATTCATCAAAAATCCTTATCCAGAGTAAGGAATAAAATAATTTCAAAATTGAAGATATGGGATGGAAGCTTTACTTCTTATGGGCTTGAGATTCAGTATTTCATAGAGTGATTTTATATAGAACTTTTTAGTTCATAATTTGGCGCCCCTCGGGGGACCTTCTGAGCAGTGTTGAGGCATGATTTGTTGGGGTAATGAATTTGGAGCTTGAGTCAGACATTTCTGGAGAGGAAATTATCTCATCCATTAATATTAAAAACTCAAAAAAGGTTCTTAGTTTGGATGGATACCATGCCTTATTTTTATGTGGTTTTGGAATATTGTGAGTGCAAACATTATCCTACTAACTAATGGTTTATGGGTTGGTTTAATTGGTATAGAAAGGGTCAATGAAACCCTCATTTGTTTGATCTTTAAATTATCTATCCAAGTGAATATTTACGATTTTAGGCATATCATCTTGTGTATGTGTTCTTCAAGATTTAATCAAAATTCATCTACGAACATTTGGGAAAGTTCATTCATAATATTATTTTTTAGAATTAGAGTGAATTTGTACCCAAGATACATATTATATCCAATTTCATTATTTCTCATGAAATCTTATATTTTATAAAAAAACATTACACTTCTATGAGGGGGAACATTGAAATGAAATTTGATATGAAAAAATAAAAAATGTTGGAATATGATTTCTTATAAGTGGTGATGTAGAAACTAGGATTTATAAAAAAATGGATGAGAGCGATCATGAGTTGTTACAAGTCCGTTTCCCTTCATTGGTCATCCAATAATGAACTTCAATACAACTAAGTATTTTAACATGTTAATCCCCATTCCCCTTACCCATTTATCCTAGTTACTGATGTTTCCTCTCATCTCTTGTCAAAGGTAGCATTGGATGGACTCAATAATATGGATAGGGTTTTACAGTGTAGTATCCCCATTACTCACTTATCTTTCACTAATGATCATCTTCCTTTTCAATAGAAACTCATTAGGAATTCTAGGAGGTTCTAAAAATAATTTATTTTTTACCAAATCCTCAGGATAATGTGTCAACATTACCAAATCTTAGACATCTTTTAGTTAGGTTGTGAAATATGGGATGAGATATACCATTACTAGTTTGTGTGGACTACATATTGTGGGAAAAAAATAAAAAGTCTATGGGTCTCCTAAATATATTTGGGCACTCTAAAAGAGATGTCTTCTCCATAATTATGGATAAATTTAATTATAAAATTCTGGGATGGTCAAGAAAGACATTATCTAGGTTCATGAATTTGGTTCTTGGTAAATTAGTGTCTCAAGAATTTATATATCACACTATGTCTCTCTGAAATCCCCTAGATTTTTTTATTCAAAAAATCTATTCATAATTTACTAATTTTTTGTGGGGTACTTCTAATGAAAAAATAACATACACTAGATCTCATTGGCCAAGCTTTTGTCACCCAAGTCTTGTAGTGATATGGTCTTCAAGGACATGAAAGTGTTTGAAAATTCCCACCTAGAAAAGAATGGTTTTAATTTATTATTGGAACAAGATAAATCGTGAAAAAATGTTTTCAAAGAAAATTATTTCCCCCACAATGATTTTGTATCCTCCAATTTCGGTTTTAAAATGAGTTTTTTCTCAAGGAACATTTGGGTGTCCACATTTGTTTGAAACTCTGAGATTTATTGATCAATTTGCATCAGATAAATGGTTAAAATTAAGAGTGAAACTTGGGTGAATTATTTTGATAGGTTAAAACCCACATCTAAGAGAGGACTTTGTGTAAAGCATGCTTCAATGAGGGATCTTATGGTTAATGAAATTAGTGTTTTTTTTTTCAGAAGCTCAAATTTGGTTTATTGAGTATTTAGTAACATCTATTTTAGAGGTTCTAGTGGTTTATAGAGTGGAAACAGATATGCTATGTTGGAAATTCATGATTTCAGGCTGCTACTCAGTTAACTCAGGTTTCGGGAATACCGTTTGCACAAGAAGATGTTATAGGGTTTGAACTATGGATGAATATCTAGAATATAAAATATTCATTCGAATTCCAAAATCTTTTTTTTGTAAAAGTATAAAGGTATTCACTCCGGCTAAGATCACCTTGCTGATCAACACTTTTTTGAGAAAATCTCATGCCCTCTATGTGGGACCACTTTGGAAAATGAGTTTCATGTGATATTCTCTTAATCTTGGGATACTGGGTTGTGGTCATCGTGTGTGGAGTAGGATCATGCCCAATGTAGAAGCATCAAGGATGTGAAGATTTTTTTGATGGAGTGGCTCATATTTATTCTAGTGCAAACTATAATGGGGTTTTGCATCAGTTCATGGATTATATAGTTATTCTATAATGAATTTATGTTTGAGGGAATTGTCAAAGATGATAGATTATGGATAATTATGATAAGAAAATGGATTTATCTGGGGAGAAATGAGGGGGGGGGGTCAACTTCATTAATCAGTTCCACCCTACACCCCATCTCAGTGGCTACCTCCCCCTCCAAGAGTCCTTAAAAATAACACCAACCTAAAACAACCTAGAGATGGAAATGTGGGCCTCATGGATGTTACCCATGATCAGGTAGAATATTTAATTATGGTTTTAAATTCCATGGTTTTGTCATGATAGACTCGTTATGTGGTCTAATCTATTGTTATTTAGTATGGTGTGGAGTTCGCCACTTCTCATGACTAGAGGAATATTGTGGTCATATTCGAATGTCATGTTATTATCAATGCAGCCGAGGCTAGTGAAACTATCTATGACACATTTAGGTCTATTATTGAAAACATATTGTATTTGGAACCTTTTTTCGCTTCTTAAGGTTTCTCTATCTTTGGGAGAAAGGGAATCATGTGGCACATTTCACAGCTACTTTTAGGATGATTACAAGGTCTATGTAATTTTCCTTCTGCTGATATTTACCTTGAAGGTGGTATTTTGAAAAAAAACACCATATAAATAATGTTATATCTATAGAGATAGGGTTAGGGTTAAAATATTATTAAATTTAAAAACATACCTTAAATAATATATTAAACATTTTATAACCCCATTCCATGTGATAATAATAAAAAATATATTATTATTAATATTTCCTCATGTATTATGCAAACTGGTGAAATGGTAAATATTATTTTACTATCTTACAAATGAATATATGTTTCAAGACACATTCTTGGCCCCTAACCCTCCTTGAAATTTATCATATACCTGAATACATATTTATCCACTCAATAAATAAATATTATATATATAAGTAATGAAATAATTACATTGTGAATAAATATTTATTTAATTTTTGCAATTAATAATGTATTAAGAATAATATTTATTTTAATAATTAAATTCAAATTGTATTTTACATAGGTTAATTGAAGCACATAGTGTATGACCCTATATAGTTCTTTGTCATTGACATTAGGTGGTCTTTCCTAATGTCTAATATTTATATCTAAAAATAGGTCAATGTTTCCAAGATAAATAATTTAATTTCGTAATGATTATTACCACACATAAGAACTTTCTGTGTAGTATAATCCCTTTATCCTGATTTTTATCAAACAGGTTACCTGTGTCACAATCGTATCTTCTTGATATGTCGTTCTTTGAGTATTTCAATGAAACTCATTGTTTCCCCATGACCATGGAATTTATTGTGATATATCTATTTCAATCAAGTGGTTGAGATATCAAATTCCATCAATATATAAGGGAAAACTATTCCTTGACTTATTCATTAATAACATTTCATTCCTGACACACCCAATGCACCCTACTTCCTGCAAATATATGGCATCACAGTTTTGGTCAGTACATCAAATTATGTGAATGATGACATGAATTAATAATAATCTTAATGTTTGAGGACTATAAATCATTCTCACAGATAGGAAATTACAATGAAAGAATGACATGAAGAATTAATATTGGTATTTCTAGTCACATAATCTCTCATCTTAGAGATTACCAAGTGCGAACATAATGAGATAAAGTTTCACATACTTATGGGTGCACATACCTGAAAATGAATATTCTATTTGTCACATCATATAATGTTATCTAACCATAGATTTATGTTTTAGAATATGATCTTGGAATTTAAAATTTTTCATCATGGAGGGAAACTATTATGGACTTTTCAATGAAATAAATAAACTAGGACATTTTTATATTAATTTCATGTAGACCAATAAAAAAATATGTAATTAGAATGTTTTTATTAATACCCAATTTTTTGAATATTCATGTAATGAGAAGTATAAGAATTTGGTTATAGAAAACCAACTCCAACATAAAAAACATGTGGATTAAATAAAATAGTGGAGTAGCACATAATGTTGACAAAATATAACAAGGAAATAATAAAAGTTATAAAATTTGAGGTTGGGTGAAATTATTGTAGCTAACATATTTAACCCAACAAGTCAATTTTCCTTAGTTACATTTGGGTCACCAATCAAATTCATATGTTGATTGACATAGATTCATGGCATTAATATTTTCCAACATTGAAGGAAATCATTTGGTAAGACATTATGGAAACATTATGATATACTTTCTATATTTTAATGAAAAACATATAATGAAACATTGACTTAATTTTTATTATCCCTTATAGAGTATTTTAGTATAGATATTTTCTATAATAAATTTCTATTAATTATCATTAGAAGGTTTGTAGATCCTTTTAGACACTTCTGACATAGAAATATCTCTTGCATGCTAAGGGGGATGTATGACCCCAACAACCATGCACCAATGATAAAACGAGAAGCATAATATTCTTTCATTATCTATAAAAAGTATGAATCCTTTCACGTGAAATATAATTCATAATATTTTATTTGAAATTATTTATAATATTCATTTTTATTCAAAATTATAAATTTATGAAACAAAAAAAATGAGTGATGAGAATAAATAGTTCGAATTTAAACCTACGTACCCTTACCATAAAGCGAGGATTAAGAATTATTCACTTGAAAAAATGTATTGAACATTAATTTAAAGTAAAAGTTTTATGTGCTATAAAACAACATCATAATTATGTTCCTTTGTTTATGTATATATTGATTAATTGGAATCTAACTCCCCTTCTATCCCACATCATATGCTATGGAATGAGGTTCATGTAAATAAAGAAGAAGAAATGGTAGGTGAAAACACACAACAACTAAGAGAATCATAGGTAATTATAAGATAATAGTAATTTGTTATTCTTTATAATAATATTATATAAAATATCTAATTATGTTTTTATAGTTTTAATATAGTTTATACACATGAATTGGTATTAGTTTTACTATAAAAATAACTAATTAAAATATATTTTAAGCATCCAGAAAAAATATGGCCATGTTAATAGTGATGGTTTAAGAGTGTCACATTGAGAATATTTTGAGAAAATAAATTCACATTGAGATGTAAATAAGAAATTTAAAGATATTCAAAACACAAATAGAATCTCTAAAAGAAATAATTACAAATAAAGGTTTGATTAAGAAGTATATACAAAGGGGTCAAGGTGAACCAACAATAGATAAAAAATAGTACATGAAGACTCAAACCCCACTGGATTTGGGGCTATCCATTCCCCTCAAGAACCGTCCTTACCAAAGGTAATCAATTATTTTGTATCATTTTTTCTAAATGTGAATAAAAAACTACCTATAACTTTGTTATGTCAAACAATTATGCATGGTGAAAGTGGTTGTGATTTATATTAAGTATCACTGACCCATCACATTATTGTGAGGAGTACACTATATAGTATCAAAGGAGATATGATTCATAATAAATAGATCCCAAAAGATCACATGAGAGTGGGTTTTCAAGTATCTCATGAGTTGAGTATTAAGTTTAATGTACCCCTTTATATTATGAATGTTACCATGGATGATCATGCTATTAGTGAAGTGTTTTGTAAGAGTATAATAAAATTTAACAGAAGAAGTGGAAGGATTAAAACTATAGTCTAAGGATCTCCATGCAGGTAATATAAAACCTACATAAAAACTGATATGAAGAATACTAAAATTTTGTAAACCTTATATTGAAGAGATAATGAATCATTTTTATATTATTCTTATAAGATTAATAATGATCACCAAATTCTAAAAAAAGAGGCATACCTCTATATTGTATCCATGAGTTGATTTGATCATCTTCTATACATAAGTGTTTCACCTTTTTCCCATAGTATGCTAGTACCTCTATATGAATAAAAGATCGATAAAAGATAGTATGAGGTCAGGGAGTACTAAAAAAGACTGAGAACACACCATTGAACCATTTCCATCAACTGAAAATAAAATATATATATTTGAAAACACACTTTTAATGATAGTACATTCAATAAAGTGTTTATAACACAAGATTAAATTTCATGGTCAATGTATTCGTTTCATGAATTCAAACTCCACTATATCAATATATATCATGTAACACCTTCATCAACGATGCTTTAAATGAGTTGAACTAATCGAATAATAACACATTGAATATTTAGTTTTTCATTTGATAAAAGGTAGTATCATGTATGAAATATTATTCCTTTCATGTATCTCGATATTCCATGCATGTGATATAGAAAATCTTCACATATATGCTATAACTTTGGGGATATCTTCATTAATATCCCATGGGTAATAAATATTAACAAACCTTGTACCATTTTACCTTATATTTCATCATATACAATAACTCAAGAAACCATATCCAAAACTCGTTTTTGATATCTTCCAAAACACTTTTGTAAGTCTATCATTATCAAAACCATGTAGCACATCATATGCAATACCTTATGAACAACCATACAAAACACATTTGGATTAAGTCTAAAACATGTTTAGATTAGTTCACTAAGTCAAAATAAATACCCATTATGTAAACCAAAGTGTGTTAACCTATGGGGATTTATATAATTGACAATAACTTTAAACCGTTTTATCTATATATGTTAGAAAATAGCGACCTCTAGAAAAATTTCAATGTTAGTCAAGATATAAATGGATCTGGAATGATATACATAAAACACAAGTATATGTATAGTTGTTTCCACCACTATAAATAATATTAAAATGGGAATTCTAATATTTTCCTTTTTTCCAAGACATATTGTGACCATGGGGCATGAAGCATTTCAACCCCAAATATCCAACTCATCTATTATTGATTCTCAAAGTATATAAAAATCTGATTGTAGAATACACCACATGCTATTTATAATTATGGATAATAACATAACAAGTGCCTCATCCAAATAGATATACAATATATATGTGTGGACACACACTCCCATAGCCTATCTCAATCAAGGGATCAAATTTCATAATCATCATATGGGATAAAAAATCCCATCCTAGTTTAGCTTTAACTAACGACATGATCATAAATATACCCAACCAACTCAGTATTAGATAAGTCAATATATAGACTTTTGTAAGTATGTTATAAAATTATGAAGGGTATCATGCTAGGTATCTCACAAAAATTATGTAGTGGGACCTTAAATACGATCCATGCACCCCTAATAGACTTAAGGCATCTGTGACACTCGATGTAGATTACGTAGTGGTCATCTAGTGCACAAAAAGAATCTTATTATTTGTATTGTGCCACATGAGAAAATGTTATATCACTATAAAAGAATCATACTCATTCTAACCATAACATGTTGTCGTAACCTATAAATCTTTATGATGAATATTAGTTTAGGATAAACTCAAAGTTATAAATTGAGAGGTCAATTATCATTTCAATTACTAATATATATATATATATATTTATAAATTTATGAAGATAATGTGAAATAATGATAAAATACAGGCTGTATCAAAAATTGTAACACCCTAAGTTTCCATGGTACGCTTCTCTTTGAGTAATACAATAGCGTGTGTTGTACGCAACTTTGAGTTCTAAAACACCACAACCAATCGAAGTTGCCATTATGAATAGTAATACCCACTTTTTTAAAATTTTTAAAATTTTATTTTTCAAAATGGACTTCATTTTTGGATTTGGAATATCAAAATTATCCTAGGCAGATTTTTTGGTATTTTTCTGAAAACATTCAATTTTTGATGAATAGTAAAAAACAGTGAGTTATTAGTTAAAACCGACTTTTTCTTTAAATTATTATTTATTTTATTTAAATTTATTTTAGGTCAAAATAGGCACATAATACCTATATAAGTTCATTTTAATTCATTCGGGTCATTTTATATTAATTTTAGATACATACAATTTTATTGAACTTTTTACCGTCTTTTACCCACCTCCTAGGAGCTTTTGCAAATTTTCATAAAACATAATTTTACCGCTTCTGTGAATAGAATTTCAAAAATCCGAGAGACACGGTTGATATCAGTAAGTTAAAATTGACTCAATGAGAGAAAATAATTTTTGGTGAATAGTAACTTTTTACTTTTATTTACCACGACTAAAAGTAAATAGGGTAATTAAAGGTCAAAAAGATATTATTTTTACCATAACACATGTTCTAATTCTATTGGATAAGTATAATTTGACCAAAGAACAACCTTAGTAATAAAATATGAACTTCTGTGATCCACTTGGATTAGATTAGGACATTTAATATTATTTAATTCAAAGAAGAGTTAAAAGTGCTAAATTCAAAGTTTAATAACTACAACATTTTTAATATAGGGTTAAACATAAGATAAATTTGATTAAAAATATTCAATAGAAAGATAAAAATATTTCCTACATAATGGTTTCTTATTAATAATTTTTATATGTTAAATAGTTTAATTTATTTATGACACAATGATGATACAATAATTACCTTAATAACGAAATATTAAATAAATTGCTAATATAAATACCGAAATAAATATAATTTGAGACTTTTAATAAATTCCATGAATTTCATCGGTTAATATGACATGTTAGGGTTGTTTAAATGAATTGGGTTCGAAGTAATAATGCTATCATGAATTTAGTAAAAACAAAATACAAAATAGTGTCAAAATGTACATAAAAGAGTTTTTAAAACAAATATTATATTATTAAAATATATTATTTTCCTAAAAATATAAGGTTCATCCAGAAGACTTATATAATGATAGGTGTATCATTAATAAACCACTTGGGGTTCTCTTGGAAGTATATAGTATGTTTATTAAACATATAATATAAAAATACAAAGAGACATGGTAAATGTCAAACGAATTAACTAAGAGATAAATTTAAAAGATAAGGTTAATATAGTGACCCAAACGTGTCTAAAACTTATTGTTTGAGTGTTTTGAGACCCACAACAACCTTATCCTCTAAATAAATCAGTTTTTATCCATTATAAACTGAAAATGATTTTATTATAAAATAATATTTCTAGATTTTCCTAAGGTGCCCCTCACCCTTCTTATAAAAGGGCACTCCCCCTTATCTCAAATTAACACCTTAAAAGCCATTTGGATCGGAAAAACCCTACCCAAATATCCTCCCAACTTCTCTCACTTCAACTTAGAGGCATTAATTTGGGCATAAAGCTAACCTAAGGATCCCATTTTATCAAATCAAAAGGAAACACCAGGAGAAGGGGTAATAATTTCACCACCCTCTTTCAAGTTCTTTTCTTCTTCCACTTATTATTTTCTTGTTGTTTCAATTATAAAATAATAACTCTAGTATCATATATATATTTTTATGTTATTATAAAAATTGTACAACCATATTAGTTATTTTATCAATCCTATGAATGAAAAATTCACCACACGTGCGTACGTACGGATTATCGTCTCCACGTCGTGGTGTAGTTTGTTATTCAAAAATATCATCATTTGGTTGGGTATAATAATGATTATAACTGATGTAAATATTAATTATAACATTATAATGATTCTGTATATATGATATACCATTCACTTATAAACTATTTTAATATCAAAAGAATGATCTTGTCACTCGTGCGTACGTACGGAATACCGTCTCCATGAACGCGATTAGATTAATTCCCCATCGTATCCATTCAAGAATAATTTTCATTTGATGATTAAAAATAATTTTTAAGGACTTGATATCATTATATATATGACTAATATACAACCTATCAAAAAAAATGTCTTATGAAACAAAACATATAAAATAAAATAAGTAAGTTAACACCCAAAATGACGATAATAATAAAATATTATTAACAAAGAAATATTAGAAGATCATATATGATATCATATATATGTATATGATTCTTGAATAATTTAATAAAAATGTTTTCAATACTATACAAGAGGTTAACATACCATCTACTAAGGAAAAGAACCAGGTGAGGGTTAATTCTACAACCTCTTTATTTTCCGAGGTTGTTTTTACGTAAGTATCTTCTGGGACCTCTTTATCATCCACATCCATGTTTCTTAAAAATGTATTTCAAAACATTTTTAGGATTTAATAGAAAATGTATTAAATTCATTTATTCCATTGTTTTAATTTTTATAAGATGTTTATAAAGGAATCATTCTATTGTTTTCCAAACTAGGTCCTTTTAACCTTTTCGACAAAATTATAGTAAGAATATATTTTTTAACTTATACGGAGGGTGCGGCTATTTTCTGCCATTATAAAATCTTCAAATATTACCTTACAAGATTATTAGAGTATTTTTAAAATAAATGTTTTTGTTTAATAATTATTTGACATTTAAATTATTTTAAAAAGGAGATATTTCTCTCAAATAGTTTTGATTTCATGTATGTCAACATCCTTTGATGGATTTTAAGCTTATTTCAAGTTTTTTTATTATGATAAAAAACATCCATATTGTATTGAATATTTTGTGATATGTTTGACTGTGGATGTGTTATTTATATACCACTCATGGTTTATGGATAAATTGTTGACATTTCGTATTCTAGTTTCATTATGAATATTTATGTTATGTTTAAACCTTTTCATACGAGGAATGCATTGAACTTAGTAAGTGACAGGTGGAGCCCGCTATAGCTCCTCGATGCATCGGTAGGTCTCATGAGACAAACTAGTGTCTTGGAACAATGCCTTGACAAAATCTTATTTTTATTCTTGGCACAAGGCCTTGACTATGTGGTTATGAAAGTCTAGAATTATGCATTTCATTATTATGAATGTGGTTATTGATATTTAATGTGATTATTCGATTAGTAGAATATACATGTGAATAAGTAAATTAAATTATTTCATTTTATCGTTGCCATATTATTCTTAAGTTGATGATTAAAAGGATTTTTTTTAGTTATACATTGCCTTAAATGTTTATGATTATTTATGAACGTTTCCGCTATATTGTTATCCTTACTGTGCATTTGAGCTCACCCCTTTGTATGTTTTATTTTTCCCATGATGTGAAGAAATATTTTATGAATGACCTGTAGGGATAGTATGAGGAAATATGAGCGTGGTTTATAGAGACAAGAAGTTGTGGTAGTTTTCACTTTATGATGTAATGTAAGACCTATGAATATATCTAGTATTTCAAAGGCTACTAAACTAATCGGTCTTTCGAGACATGATCTTTTGCGATCATGAAAATGTTATGTAATAATGCACCGACTCTGGGTAACTGGGTTCGGGGTGCTACAGTTGGTATTAGAGGATGTTTAGTAATAAACCTTGGAAGCTAGATTTAGATAAACTCTTATTAGATTACATATCCCTAAGATATACTTTGATGATTAGTATAGAACAACTTCCTAGAATTTTTTATAGTGTAGAGATTTTGTGATTTTTCCTAGAAATACATCAATGTCTTGATATGAGTAGGTAGAGGTTGCTCTAGCACAGATGTACCTAGGGGTAAAACCTGAAAACACTTCTTTGAGCTAGACTAAAATGGGAACTAGTGCACAACAACGGGCCATGATACACTCTTGGTTACGACACTCCCCGGGGATATGCTTAAGATAATTCTCATTTTCTTTAAAAACCATTATGATGGGTTTATGAGTATATAATTCCTAAAAGAAAACATTTTTATGATTATGGATTATATCCACAAACTGTTCAATTAATGTTAAGTGTTTTACAAGTATAGAATTATGTATTTCGATTCATAAACTAATCTAGTTTATGCCATTTTTTAGAAAGGGCGCCTAGTGGAAGGAACTGAAACCGTATCAATGCATGCAATCCATGTAGGGATTTCCCTCTTGATCAAGATAATTATAGTGGAGTTGGTTATACAACTGGTGCTGATCAGCTTATAACTATACTAGGACTACTCACTCAGGTTATAAATAATAACCTTACCCATATGGAGCACCCTGATCTGCATCGTGGAGGATTAATGTTAGACCGATTCATGAGAAAAAACCACAAAAATTAAATGGGGGTACAAATCCAATAGTTGTTGAGAAATGGATAAATTCCCTAGAGAAAATATTTCCGTCTTTGGAGAGTAGTGAAAGGGAAAAAGTCGTCATGGTAGTTTACCGCCTCACTGGAGATGCTGATCAATGGTGGTCATTGATTCAAAATACAAAGGTAGATGAAGAAGTATCAAGTATGGAATGGAGGGAGTTTAAAGAAATTTTCTTAGAAAAATACTTTCCTCATGACCATCAAGAAGATATGGAAAGACAATTTCGAAGTCTGAGGAAAAATGAGGATGAGAATGTCGCAAAGTATGAAGCTTACTTTACAAGGTTAGCGAGGCATGAAACATATTATATACATAACCCCAAGAGTAATATTGAACATTTCTTTGATGGGTTAAAACAATTTCTCCATCAAGCATCAGTCTCACAATCCTTCTCGTCATACGAAGACATTGCCTCATGTGCTAATAAGAAGGAAAATGAATTCTCTATGTCTTACAAATTTAAAGCAATGCAAGAGAAGAAGAGATCTGCTGATCACTCTGGAAATAGAAAATAAGGGAATAAGGGAAAAGTTGAATATCCATCCTACAGTAAATGTGGGAAGAAACACCCCAGTACTTGTTTGAAGAGAATGGGAGTCTGTTACATGTGTGGTGAAAATGACCACCAAGATCATGATTTCAAGGAGAAGAAAGAAGCTACCGATTTTCAGTGATACAATTACAGGGAGATGGGACATTATAAAAATTAATTTCCTAAGAATCAGGGAGACTTACCTTAGAAAATGCCAAGGGATCAAGGACATGCTTATGCAATCACTACTACTAAGGTTGATGCTCCTAAAGATGTAGTGGCAGGTAATTTAATGGTTTCCTCAAGTTTATCAATTACTTTATTTGATTCTGGATCATCGCATTGTTTCACATCTTCCCAGTTTTCTAAGAAAATTATATATTTCAAATTTAATTTAACAAGGGAGTTGTCAGTCAAACCTCCTAAGGGAAGTATCATTGCAACAATGTTTTGTGAATCAGTTCCCATTAGAGCATATAAATGATCTTTATCTGCTGATCACATCATCATACCCATGATTGAATTTAATATAATCATTGGTATGGATTGGCTTTCAGACCATGATGGGAATATTTTTTGTAATAAGAAGTAGGTTACGATTTTTAATGATGATAAAGAGTACCTTATCTTTAGAGTAGAAACGTCACCACCTAATTCTTATCTAGATCCACCCCCAAAAGCTCAAATAAATTCAATTATTGGAGAGGAATAGAATGAAATAACTATTGGTGAGGAATGGAATGTTAAAATAGAGTATATACATATTGTTCAAGAATATATTGATGTGTTTCCAGACGATTTACCTGGACATCCCCCAGAACAAGAAATCTAGTTTTCCATTGACTTAATTCCTGGTTCAAGGCCAATATTGAGGCCCCTTATAGAATGACCACTGTGGAATTAGTGGAACTGAATAAACAAATTGAGGAATTGAGAAATAAGGTATTTATTCTCCCTAGTGTTTCTCCATGGGGATCCCCTGTTATTTTTGTTAAGAAGAAAGATGGATCTATGAGGTTGTGCATTGACTATAGGGAGATCAATGCTATAACAATAAATAACAAGTATCCCCTGCCTCACATTGATTATTTATTCGACCAACTTCATGGAGCTCAATACTTTTCAAAGATTGACCTTTGATCTGGATATCATCAGTTATGTGTGAAGGAGGAAGAAATTCTGAAAATGGAATTTTGAACCGGGTACGGGCATTACGAGTTTACATTAATGCCTTTTTGATTGACTAATGCACCCTCTATCTTCATGGATCTAATGAATAGAGTTTTCAAGGAATATAATGATGACTTCGTAGTGGTATTTATTGATGATATCTTGGTATACTCCAAAATCTATGAAGAGCATGAATATCCCCTGCACAACGTTTTGAAAACCCTCATAAGAAATGAATTATACGAGAAGTTTAGAAAGTGTGAATTCTGGATTCAAGAGATTTCTTTTCTTGGCCATATTGTCTCTATGTATGGAATATTCGTTGATCCTTCCAAGACAAGAAAAATCCAAGAATGGACAACACCTACAAGTATAACTGAGGTACACAGTTTAATTGGTTAAACAGGTTATTATCGATGTTTCGTCCAGAATTTTGCCCGATTGGCTAACCCATTAACGAATCTCACACGTAAAGGGGTTACATTTTTTTTACAAAAAAGTGTGTGAAGAATGTTTCGAAGAATTTAAGAGAATATTATTCAATTATCCTACCATGAATCTACCATCGGGGAATGATGGGTTTGTTATTTATAGTGATGCGTCAAAAAAAAAGACTTGGTTTTGTCCTTATGCAGAGTGACAGGGTTATTGTCTATGCACCACGATGGCTAAAAATTCATGAGAAAAAATATCCTACTCATGATCTTGAGTTAGCAGCTATAATATTTTCTTTGAATATATGGAGACACTATCTATATGGTGAAAAATGTGTGATATATACTGATCATAAGAGTTTGAAGTATATTTTCTCACCGAAAGAACTCAACATGAGGCAAAGAACATGGCTTGAATTACTCAAGGATTATGATTGCACTATACACTACCACCCAGGGAAGGAAAATAAAGTGGAATATGGTTTGAGCAGAAAGGATCATGGAGTTTTGAACAAGATGAGAGTTGAAAAGGATCCTATATACAAGGATCTAGTGAAGATGGTTATGGGAGTAACCATGGAAGGTGAAACATCAATGATTTTTCAAATGTTTGCAAAACCATATTTACTAGAAAGGATGAAGTGTTCTCAGGCCGATGTTGAAGAGTTTAAAAATAAGATTAAATCAGTGAATGATGGGAGATTGAGTGACTTTGTGTATGAAGATGGAATTTTGAAATTTGGGAAGAGGCTTTGTGTTCCCGATATACCTGATCTAAAAAGATAATTGTTGGATGATACTCATAGTTCCAATTTACCTATACACCATGGTAGAACTATGATGTATAGTGATTTGAAAAATCATTTTTGGTGGGAAAACATGGAGAGGGAGATTGCTGATTTTGTGGCAAGATGTATGGTTTGTCAATAAGTGAAAGCTGGAAGGAAACCGCCTGGAGGAGTCATGAAACCTCTTACCGTACCTGAGTGGAAATGGGATAATATTATGATTGACTTTGTCATGGGACAAAAAATGAATCCTAGAAGGAATGATGCAATATGAGTCATTGTTGATCGTCTTACCAAGTCAGAAAATTTTCTTACTATAAGATAAGATCTACCACTTGAACGTCTAGCAGGACTATATATTAATGAAGTTCTGAGACTTCATGGATTACCCCTATAAATTGTTTTGGATTGTGATCCCTGTTTCACATCATGATTATGGAAAAGTCTTCAGAAGGCCTTGGATACTGATATTTGTTTGAGCACTGCCTACCAGCCGGAAACAGATGGAAAAATCGGAATGAACTATTCAAACTTTATAAGACATGTTGGGATCCTGCTAAAATGACTTTCAGGGTATGTGGGATCAATATTTACCTCTTGTAGAACTTTCCTATAACAATATATTCCATTCAAGTATTCAGATGGCAGCATATGAAGCATTATACAGAAAAAGATGTCACACACCAACCTGTTGGGATGATGTTGGTAGAAGAAAACTCATAGGCTTAGAACATGTGGAGGAAACAATGGAAAAGGTAAAGGTAATCCAAACCCACACCAAAGCAGCTCAAATTAGGTAGAAGAGCTATGCCGATAATTGAAGGAAGGATTTGGAATTTCAAGTCAGTGATCATGTTTTCTTGAAGGTATCTCCATGGAAGGGTGTTATATGTTTCGGTAAGAAGGGTAAATTGAGTCCCAGGTACATCAGACCTTTTGAAATTCTAGAACGAATTGGGGCTGTAGCTTACCATTTGGGAATACCGCCAAATCTCTCCAAAGTTCACGATGTGTTCCACGTATCACTGTTGAGAAAATACATGCCTGACCCAACACATGTACTCACCAATGAGGAATTATAACTGGAACCCGATCTGTCTTATTACAAAGAGCCAGTTAGGATTCTTGATACCTGAGAACAAGTGTTGATAAACCGAACGACTCGTCTGGTAAAATTTCTATGGAGAAACCATAAGATGGAAGAGGCAATGTGGGAACCCGAGGAACTTATAATGAAGAACCACCTAAGTCTTTTTATGTAGTAATAAACTAGAAATTTCAAGGTCGAAATTATTTGAATGAGGGAAGAATGTAACACCCCAACCTTCCACGGTACGCTTCTCATTGAATAATAGAATAGCGTGTGTTGTATGAAACTTCAAGTTCTAACACACCATAACCAATTAAACTAGCCGTTATGAATAGTAATACCCAATTTTTGAAATTTTATAAATTTAATTTTTCAAAATAGACTTGATTTTTGGATTCAGAATATCGAAATTAGCATAGGGTGAATTTTTTGTATTTTTCTGAAAATTATCAATTTTTGATGAATAGTGAAAAACATAGAGTTATTAGTTAAAACCGACATTTTATTTAAATAATTATTTATTTTATTTAAATTTTTTTAGGTCAAAATAGATACATAATACCTATATAATTTTAATGTAATTCATTGGAGTCATTTTATATTAATTTTAGATATATAAAACGTTATTGAACTTTTTACCGTCTTTTACCCACCTCCTAGGAGCTTTTACAAATTTTCATAAAACATAATTTTATCGCCTTTTTGAATTGAATTTAAAAGATATGAGAGAAACGTTTGATATCAGTAAGTAAAATATGGTTCAATGAGATGAAAATAATTTTTTGGTGAATAGTAACGTTTTACTTTTATTTACCACGGTTAAAAGTAAATAGGGTAATTAAAGGTAAAAATGATTTTATACTTCCCCTAACACATGTATTAATTCTATTGGATAAGTATAATTCGACCAAAAAAACCTTAGGAATAAATTACGAACCTCTTTGGTCCACTTGGATTAGATTAGGACATTTATTATTATTTAATTCAAAGAAGAGTTAAAAGTGTTAAATTCAAAATTTAATAACTAAACCATTTTTAATATAGGGTTAAACAAATGGTAAATTCGATTATAAATATTAATTAGAAAAATAAAAATATTTCCTACATAATGGTATTTTATTTAAATTTTTTAGAAATTAAATACTTTAATTTATTTATGGCATAATGATGATGCAGTAATAACCTTAATAATGAAATATTAAAATAATTGATATTATAAATACCCAAATAAATATAATTTGAGACTTTTAATGAATTCAAAGAATTTTATAGGTTAATATGACATGTTAGGGTTTATTAAATGAATTGGGTTCGAAGTAATAATGATGTTATGAATTTAGAAATAACAAAATACCAAATAGTGTCAAAATTGACATAAAAAAGAGTCTTTAAAACAAATATTATATTATTAATTGATATTCTATTCCTAAAAATATAAGGATAATCCAAAAGACTAATATAATGATATGTGTATCATTAATGAACCACTTGGGGTTATCTTGGAAGTATGTAGTATGTTTATTAAACATATAATATAAAAATACAAAGAGACATGGTAAATGTCAAACTAATTAACTAAGAGTAAAATTTAAATGATAAGGTTAATATAGTAACCCAAACCTGTCTAAAACCTATTGGATGAGTGGTTTTTGACCCATCCCTACCTTATCCTCGAAATAAATCAGTTTGGAGCTATTAGAAACCGAATATGGTTTTATTATAAAATAATATTTCTATCTTTTCCTAAGGTGCCCCTCACCCCTCTTATAAAAGGGAACTCCCACTTCTCTCAAACTCACACCACCAAAGCCATTTGGTTTGGCCAAATCCTGCCAAAATATACTCCAAAATTCACTCAATTAAACCTAGAGGCTCTACTTTGTTCATAAATCTATCCTATCCAGCCCTTTGTATTAACTCAAAAGAAAACACACGAAGAAGTATTAATAATTTCACCACCCTCTTTCAAGTTTTTCTTCTTACACTTATTCTTTCCTTGTTGTTTCCATTATAAAATAATAAATCCAGTATCTTCTATATATTGTGATTTTATTATAAAAATGGTACAACCATATTAGTTAATTTATCCATCCTATGAATGCAAAATTCACCACACGTGCGAATGTACGGATTACCGTCACCACGTCGTGGTGTAGTTTGCAATTCAAACATTTCATCATTTGGATGGGTATAATAATAATTATAAATGATGTAAATAATAAATATAACATGATAATTATTCTTTATATATGATATAACATTCAATTATACACTATTTTAATATCAAAAGAATGATATTGTCGCGCATGCGTACGTACGGAATACCGTCTCCACGAACGCGATGAGATTCATTCCCCATTATATACATTCATGACTAAATTTCATTTTATGATTAAAAATAATTTTTAAGGACTTTATTTCATTCTGTATAGGAATAAGATACAACCTATCAATAATAAAGACATCTAATGTAACAAAATATATAAAACAAAACGAGTATGTTAACACCCAAAATGACGATAATACTAAAATATTATCAAAAAAGCAATATTAGAAGATCAGATATGATATAATATTTATGTATATGATTATTTTATAATTTAAAAACAATGTTTTAACTTTTATACAAGAGGTTAACATACCATCTACTAAGGAAAAGAACAAGGTGAGGGTTAATTCTAAAAGCTCTTTATTATCAGAGATTGTTTTTACGTAAGTATCTACTGGGACCTCTTTATCCTCCACATCCATGTTTCTTAAAAATTTATTTCAAAACATTTTTACTATTTAATAGAAAATTGGTTAAAGTAATTTATACCCTTGTTTGACTTTTTATAAGACTTTTATAAAGGAATATTCCTATCCTTTTCCAAAAAAGGCCCTTTTAACCTTTTTGACCAAATTAAGGTAAGAATGTATTTTTTAACATATACGGTGGGTGCGACTATTTTCCACCATTATAAAATCATTGAAGATTCCCTTACAATCTTATAAGAGTATTTTCAAAATAAAGGTTTTATTTAATAATTATGTGACTTTTAAATGAATTCAAAAAAGATATATTTCTCTCAAAAAGTTTTGATTTCATCTATGTCAACATCCTTTGATGGATTTTAAGATTTTTTCAAGTTTATTTATTATGATACAAGACTTCCATATTGTATTGAAGGTTTTGTGAAATGTTTGACTATAGATGTGTTATTTTTATACCTTTCATGGTTTATCAATACATTTTTGACATTTCATATTCTAGTTTCAATATGAATGTTTACGTTACGTTTAAACCTTTTCATATGAGGAATGAATTGGACTTAGTAAGTGACAGGTGGAGCCCGCTATAGCTCCTCGATGCATCGGTAGGTCAAATGAGACAAACTAGTGTCTTGGAACAAGGCCTTGACAAAATCTTATTTTTAGTTTTTGTACAAGGCCTTGACTATGTGGTTATGAATGTCTAGAAATATGCATTCCATTATTTTGAAAGTGGTTATTGATATTGCATGTGATTATTCAATTATTATAATATCAATGTGAATAAGTAAATGGAATTATTTTATTTTATATTTTCCATATTATGTTTATGTTCATGTTTAAAAGTATTTTGTTTTAGTTATACATTACCTTAAATGTTTATGCTTATTTATGAATGTTTCCACTATATTGTTATCCTAACTGAGCATCTGAGCTCACCCCTTTCAATGTTTTATTTTTCCCAGGATGTGAAGAAGTATTTTATGAATGACCTATAGGGATAGTATGAGGGGATATGAGTGTGGTCTATGGAGGCAAGATGTTGTTGTAGTTTTAAATTTATGATGTATCATATGACTTATGAATATATCTAGTGTTTCCAAAGCTACTAAACTAATCGGTCTTTCGAGACATGATATTTTGTGATCATGAAAATGTTATGTAATAATGAACTAAGTCTGGGTAACTAGGGTTAGGGAGTTACAAAAATTATACAATTTAATATTCTTAAACTATTTAATAATATTTATCAAACCTAGCATAAGCACCGGTTTATCATATCATATATACAAAAGTTGTAGATATGCATTATGTTTTCTAATTTTTCTGGGTTTTGTTAAATCTTTACATATAAAATAATTCATTTCACATATCTATGTAACCTTTAGATAATACCCTCCCACTAAACTCTATGTTTATAAATTTCTATAAAGTATTAACATTGAAATAATGATGAGATTTTGGAATCATATTCCTAATAGTTCAACTTCATAGTTGTATTCAAAATCATTAACTTCGCAACATCAAATATTACAATGTCAACTTCTATTGTCTACAAAATTCATTCTAATTTCATCATCATCATCTTAAGAACCCTATTACATAAAACATTTTTTTATGTGTGTATGTGTGAAATATAAAAGTGTACAAGTGTGTGAAAATATGATTTTTTATGTGCATGTCTCAATATTATGTAAATAATCATATATAAATGTATTTTTATAAATATATCATTATCATTTAATATAGTATATAAAAATATTTCAAATAAATAAATATAAATACATTGTAAAAATTTTATATGGAAATACACTATTATATGTATGTCTAAAATTTATATGTAAATATACATTATATAGAAATATTTTTTGAATATATTTAAAAATAATTATATTATTATATATAATAACGTGAATAAATATTTAAATAATGGTGGATTATATAGGGCACCATAACCATCCCCATCTCGTTAAACTCATCGGCTACTACATGGTGGTTGAGCAGCGATTGTGTGTGTGTGTGTGTCAATATTATGTAAATTCATCATATATAAATGCATTTTTATAAATATATCATTACCTTTAAATATATTATATAATCATATTTATAATAATTAATTATAAATACATTAGAATTTTTTTATATCAAAATATACAATTATATATAAATATTTATAAAATTTACAAGTAAATATGCCATATATAGACATGTTTTTAAAATATATTTAAAAGTAATTAAATAAATATATATTATTATATGGGAAATTTTTTAAATAAATATAGATTATATGGGTCACCTTAACCATCCCCATCTCATTAAACTCTTTGGGTACTACCTAGATGGTGAGAAAAGACTGCTGGATTATGAGTTCATGCCCTAGGGTAGCTTGGATGACTCTCTCTTTCAATGTAAGCCCACATCCACTAGTGTTTATCCACATTCATGGATGGTTTGGTGAATGATGGTGCTTGGAACACACAAGGGGCTTGTATTTCTCCACAATGACTATATGAAATTCTTTTATAGAGATTTCAAGATATCAAACATGTTTCTGGATTTGGTATAGGGAATGTGCAGCCTTTAAACTCCAATATTTTACATATTTCATCCAATCCTCAAACCATGTCTGTTGATCTTTTTTTTTGCAGAATCACAACCCAAATATTTCAGGTTTTTGGTTCTTAAATGATGGAATGATGGGAGAAAAATTCCATGTATCCATGATTATCTCTAGAACATATGGATACAAAGTTTCTAAATATTTGGCCTCCAAAAAAGGAACTTCTCATTCATCAATTCCATCATTTTTACCTTCGATTTTCCATATGGGTTTATTCATATAGGTCTATTAATGAATAATGATTTGTACAGGATGTAGGGTCAGTACTAAAGGGACAGTTCCTTCAAGGTGGAAACACTTACACTTTAATGTGTGTCCATAGATCCCAAGTCTAGGTTGAGAACGAGGGAGGTCATAGGGAAACTGGAAGAGCTCCTGCTATCCAGAAGTGGCCCCCGACCTCACAGAATCAGTTTTGGTGATCTACAATACAAACAAGATACTTCCATGGGTCCCTATGTTAAGGGCTCAGAATTCGGTAGATCCAAAAATCTTCTTGATGTCAAGAAAGTGGTTGTCCATAATATGAGTAGTGATCCTCATTCCAGAAATGATACTTCCATAGCTCCTCAAGGTATGACCTCTACATCAAGTATAATCAAAAGTCTTCCTATTTTCAAGAACATGGTTGGGTGGATGATGAGTAGTGTTCCTCATTTCAAACATGCTCCTGGCATAGCTCCTTGAGGTATGAACTCAATCCAATACTCTTTTTTTGGGATCCAGAAGCTCGAGCTTGCCAAGAAGAAGTCAAACCACCTATTGAAGAAACAAAATCATGAGATTTGAACATTGAGTTTGGATTGATCCAAATAAAAATGTAAATAAATTAATTTTTTATATTTTTCATTCCCTTGTGAATGTACATAGATGGTGAGACCCTATTTTCTCCCCCATGTGGCGGTTGGTGGTTCGTGAAGCTTCAAAAATTCATGAATGGGAAAAATCAGCATGATCATCTGTATGAAAGTGATCATCCATTTTATTTAATAACATTGAAAATCAATAATCAAAGAAGAAATATTTGTTAGATAAGTTTGGAGTTCTATACAATGATGTATAAGGGTTGAGTTTACATGCCTGATGGTTCAACGAACCCGAAAAATCCATATACTAAGAATCACTACATATCCAATTATACACACCTGATTGGAAACATATTTGATTATATAGAAGGGATAAAATCACCTTAGTTATCTGAATTACCACATATGTGAATGCTAATTCTACTTAAAACTAATATTGGAGAAGCTCACAGTGTCTTGAAAATTTAGAAAATGAGAAAATTCATTTACCTATTTAGCCTCTGATTTTCAAAGTCAATTTCCTACCCAGTAAGATGGTTTGGCCAGACAAGGGAATATGATTATCCTTAGTGATCCACGTCTATGTGGTGGCCATATATTGATGAGATCATGCTCGATTCATAGTAAAAAATTATGATGGATTGTTTTATGTCATTGTAGGAGTTCAACTATTCTGATAGGGACTTCACCTAGAGCTGGAAATGAGTACCTCAAGACAGACCACATGGAATTCACCACCATTGAGTATTTGTTTTTTTCTATTTATAATTGTATAATAAAAAGATATATTCTCCTTTGGTTTTTGGGACTTCCCATATTAAGGATACAATCACTTATTCTAGGAGTCTATTTTATCACTAGCTTCTGGTGTCATTCCAGATGGTTTTATTTATTTATTTTTCTAAAAAATCTAGTGATGGGAAATTAATATAAATATGGTTGATCCAAGGATAAATCTCCCACCACTATGATTAATTCATGTATTAAATAAGAAACATTATTCTCTGTTTAATTATTTGGATGAGTTTAGATGTGTATGTTTTAGGAGATTCTTATTTTATATTGAATTTAAATATTTCTTTCTTTATTATTGGTTTAACACATAATAATCTTGGGAAACCCTTCATTACTTATAATTGTTAATAGTGGTATGACCAAAGAATTGTTAGTGGTATCCAATCAATAGGCTTCGTGAGGATAGAGAATAAAATTATTATTTTATTTTTATATTCCAAACCAGACATTCTAGGAAAGGCTAATCTAGTATATTTATTTTTATTATAGAAACTTGGGGATGTGAAATTGAATAATGATTCATAGGGAAGATAGAAGAGTAATCCGAGGTTGGATAAATATGAATTAAAAATTAAATTTTAAACCAATCAACCACATCCATTGTTTTCAAATTTTGAACCCATTAAATATGATTTTAATACATCCACAACACTATATTCCCAAGACACTACCCCAATCTAACATTAATACATTTTTTTAGGGTAAAAAATAATTTTCTTGAGCACCCCATGACAAGAATGCCTCAAACCTGACACATTTTATAGGGAATATTAGTTCTTTTATTTTATTTTTTTTTTAAAAAATGGTTAGAAATTATTTGACTCAGTTCATCTAACCATACATATTATGGCCATATGGTTAAGAGAACCGTGCTAATTAATTTTCAAACTCTAAAAATCATCAAACAATAGGAAAGAGATTTTTTCATCAGTACATTGGCTAATTATCGTTCCTCTTCTTCTTCCTCCACAAGAGTTAAATTAGGAAGTTAAAAAATTGAAGATAATCTTACTCAAGTGAGTGGGACTATGAGGGAAATGTATGCACCAAATTTCAACATTGATAACAAAAAAACATTATTTAATGACCAAAAATAATGTGAACTCAAAACTAGAATGATTAGTATTCGACATAAATTTCATAGACTATTAGGTGAGGACTGCAACATGAAATTGAGAGTGTTTAAAAGAGTATGTAATGGATTCAAAAACAAGAGGAATTTCCAACAGAATGATGGGTGAAAAAAACAATGTATCCACAAGTATCTCTAGAACCTATGGCTACATAGCTTCTAAATATTTGGTCGTTGATAAGACATATTCTCCTTCATCGGTGTCATCGTATTTATATTCCAATTTCCCACTGGGTTTCTTAATACAGGGATGATGATGAAGAATGATGTGTACTAGTTGGAGGGCCAGTACTCAAGGGACAATGACTTCAAGTTGGAAAACCTCACCCTACATTTTTTCCCTAGACCACATGTATATGTTGATCTTGTGGGAGGTCATGGGGGAATAAGAAGAGGACCTAGTCTCTAGTATTGATTACTAACCTCATAGAAAGGGTGTCACTGATCTACAATATTAATAATATGCTTCCATGATTTATTGGTGCATATAGAGTTCTTACTCTATTAGAAGTATCTGTAGTATTTTATTCAGTTTAAATTGAACAATATATAAAATCATTATCGGATAATATACTTATTTATGGTTTGAAATAAACTATTATAATGATTTAAAAAATGTAGAATAGAATAGAATATGAAAATATATAATAATAGGAAAAAAATCATATCAGAATAGAATTGATATCATTTTAGAGAAACATATTTTGATAAAATGAACATGACTTAAAAAATGTATAGATACGTAAATATTATTCTCCCAGATGAATAAATAAGTAATATGATATTTAGTCCGAATGGGAGAGAAATATGGTTCTAGAGGTGGATGAAAAGGATGAGGTGGAGGGTGGAGGTGGAGGTAGAGGTCAGATCCAAAGTCGAGAAGTGGTATTATGATGAATAATTGATATTTTTCAGGGTTTTAGGATTTTGATGGCATTTGATGTGGTTTAATTTAAGGAGAAGCGCTATCTACATAGGAAAATAGATCTGAGAATGATATGTTCTTGAGATCAGGGATAAGGAATAAGGGATGTAGGGGAGGAAGAATTTAGCAGAAGAATCATGGTTTTGGAATATAGAGAATGCATATTTTGGGGAGGTGTCGAGGGGTCATGATGGGGAGGAAGAAAAATGATGGGAGGAACGAAAAGGATAGAATTTGGGGAGGGATCTGGGCCGAAATGATAAAGAGAAAGAATGAGGAGAGATTTGGATCAAGAGGCACAGACATGTAGGGAAAAGTTTCTGGATAGAGACACATGGCATTGAAGCCACATAAAATAGTATATATAATGGAAGTAATTTTAATTTCTATATTAATATATTAATATTTTAAAATTAATTTACAATATTCTAATTATTCCCAAATTCACAACATTTTTATATAATATAACTACTCAATTTATTTTAATTTTTTTTGAAAAAATATGAATAAAATATTCAAAATATTTAATAATTTAATTAATGATATTTAATAATTTTCTTAAAATATTCATAAAATATAATTTTTTTAATTCAAAGTTATACATTTTAAAATAACTCAATTAAAAATGAAAAATAACACATTTGAATATTGAAAACAAATAATTTATGAATAAAATATAAAGAACATGAAAATTTAAAATAAATCAATTGATTAAAAATTTATTTTTTAAGGTTTTTATATTTTAAAATACCTTAAATATTTTAATTTGACATTATTTAATTTGAAAATAAATAAGAAGTGTTTTTAAAAATTAAATAACGTTGATATTTAAAATTTTAGATTTAATTAATGTTGTTGTATTATAAAAATAAGTTTTTAATTTTATAGATTTTTAATATATTTCCTTCATTTTTTTGAAAATATTCTCCATAGATCTCATGTTACCCTCTTTCCCAGTAACATTTCTTTCTTAGTTAATGTATTTACTTCATTTTTTTGAAATTTTTTATATAAGAAAATATATATTTTATTATATAATTTTTTTTTCAAATATTATAGCCAAATTATTGCATTTTGTTATGATTTATAATATTGAATTAAATTAAATTATTTATTAAGAATTGATTAATATACCAAATATATATATACATATTAAATCAAAAAATATATTATCTTTCATCATTGTAATGTATCTAGTCAAATCATTTAACAATTACTAATGATTCCACCCAATTAATATTTTTTTACATTAATAATAATTTATTACTTAAAAATAAAAACAAATTCTACAATTTCACACATTTATTTATTATTTTGAAAATTATAATCTTTTTTAAAAATAATTATTTATTTTTTAAGATCAATTTATTAACTCAATCTTATTATATATAAAAATAATTATTTAACTACTTTAAAAAATTACTAGTATTCCAACATGTGCATTCACACAGAATAATTCCTACTTAATTAATAATATATATAACCTTAAAATATTATATATACTCTTAATATATGAAATAAGTTAATAAAATCAACTTCCAATCATTCAAATTATGTGTAATCATATACATATTTTTAAAAATTGATCTTGAATACAACATAAAAAATGTATATAAATTCAAAAACATTAAATTTTATTTTTTTAGTGTTGACATCATATGAAACTTGTCATTAAACAACTTTATTTAAGCATAGGAATCCAAATCAATATCACTACCATGTTGTGGCTGATCTTTTTCATCATAGCCCTGATGAAAATTTATATCTGAAAATATAATGTGAACCATTAGCACAATCCTTGATGTATGAAAAGAACATGCATTGTCAAAAGTTATATATAACAATTCAAAGAAAAATAACTATAAATGTATAAAGGGAACATGAATTGTAAATGTAGTATTTTTCTATGCATGATAATATAATTGAAGATGAATAAGCACTATAAATATTTTAATTGGTTTCTTATAATTATTTTTATTCTTATATTTGGTAGAAATAATTTTCTTAACTAAAGTGGAATAAGTAAATCTATTTTATAATCATAAACACTAGAAAAGATGAAATTGGTTGTGTAAACATATTCTTATACTCATATGAATATATTACAATATATTCTATAAGAATAAAAATAACCACATGTATTTTTTTATTTAGTATTTATATATTATAATATATGAAAATGTGAAGTTATTATTGTATTTGTAGAAGAATATGCATAAGCATGAGCATAATAAATGCATTAGAATATGAAAAATAACTCTAATTTTGAAAATATATATGTATTATAGTGAAACTATAAACATAAGAAGCAACATAGGAATATATATTGAAATGTTTAAAATTATTTATTTATTTTAGTATTTAAGTAACACGTTTTTATATAATAATAATATAAAAAAACTATATTATTTAGGCTATATACGTTAAAATATTTAAAATTTTGTGTATATTACAGAATTTTTAAAAGCCCAACTGTAAGCATGAGCATAATCATATATTTAAGAACAATCATAAGCATATTCATTATGAATTTTTTATTTGTATTTATTTCATTTATTTAATTGAATAAGAAAAATCATGACCATATACATAATTATAAGGAAATAATAATAATTGAGAAAATTATAAAAAATGAATATATGTGGAAATTTATTCACAATGTTTTTTGAAAGGGGATCTTGAAAAAATATAAATGATAAATAACTACTGTGTAATTCATACTGATATTGATGAAGTTGTAATCATAAATAACTGATACATAATAAATGTACATAAGTTTAGAAATTATTAGTATATCATAAATAGATATGCATAGAATTCATACATTGAAGGAAAAATGTCAGCCCATTTTTTCAGACATCATTTTCATTGTAATGGAAGTAGATGAAAAGGGATATTTAATATCCTTATTACATAATCTGGATAAAATCCAAATGACTGAATATATTTCTTGTTTTAGGGGTATCTTCATTATGAAAATCTTAACAAAAATTATTTCACAATAAAAATATATAAATAGATGAAATAATATTTCATAATGTAATTTAATTCTAAGAACACAAGATTCAATATTATAATTTAAAATACTATTTTATTTTAGGAAAAAATCCATTTTCATACAGGATTCTATATTTAATCCATTATGTAGAATTATTAAAACCATCATATAATGTTGTATTCATAAAAATAATTTTTATTAAAAGAAATATAACTGGCATCATTTTTGAAAATGATGAATATAAAGAATATTTGAGGGAATAAATTAGTAACTATATTTTTATTAACATGAATCTAAAAATTATGAAAAGTTATTTTGATTAAAAATTTTAAATAAGAACATATTTAATGGTATATTAAAAATGATATCATAACAAATTTTTTTGTGTTTCTTGATAAATGTATTTTAAGAATATATTTTATGGTGTTTTAATACATTTACTGTTCAAATATAAATGAAAATATTTCTAGTATTTAGATTTTATAACTTTTTTTGTGATTTTTGGTAGGATTCAACCAAAAATTGAAAAAAAAACAGAAAAGAGGAGAATATGAGGAGAAAAAAATCTGAATAAATAAGGATTCCATTGATGAAGGATGCTTATGGAACAATCTAGGGGGTTGAAACTAAAGAAATGGGGTGAAACAGAGCTTTAAGAGCTGGAAAAAAAGATTCAAATAACAAAACATTACACAATGGTAAAGTATTAAAAAGCATGAATCCATTATAGGACACTAAGAAACAGATGGGAGGGGACAATATGTTCATGATGTGAAACCACATTTACACTGTGAAACCTTCTAGATAGACCCATATCAGAAATATTTAACATAGATCTCAATGGAGATTTTTTAAATAGGTTCTGGTATTCCATTTAATATTTGGGGTGGACTCGTGATTCATTATAGGCTGCATTAGTGGATAATTAAATGAAACATGATCCCCCAAGAATTCTATAAATAGAGTGGTGAGATGATTCTACCAAGAAAGATCTAGAGACCAAATCATTGAGTGAGAATATTAAGAAATAATAACCTACAGTAGTTTACTAATTAAATTATGATAAATAAAAGTATAAATTACAATTAATGTATATTTGAGGTTCATATTTTGTTGGTCCATCCTTCAAGGTCACTTTAAAGTTAATCCCTTGGTTTTCCAATAATACTATATACTTTTGAAGAGAAAACATGTTCTGAATTTTAAAAAATAACAATAATAATAAAGTTGAAAATTATTTCATTTAAGAAAATACACTACAATTAAAATTAAAAGGGAAGGGTAAGAGTTCTAGAATAATAGAACAATAACTAATTGACCGGAAGAATTTCCATTTCTATCTATAGAGACAACCAAATCCTTAGTTTGACACCAATAAACATTATCCTGGATACCAAATCTCCAAATCCCTCAATTACACAAATAATGAGACATTTGGGACAATCAAGGCCATAAACAAATTCTTATTATTTAAATAATTCTTTGGTTAGTGAGTATGTTAGAGAAATACATATAAAATAATGATGTAGAAATGTATACTTCAGTAGATTCACTTTCACTTTTTATATAATTCATGGAGTTGTTTCTCCTCATTCACAGAAAATTTATACTAAGCAATATCAAATATCACACTAGTTTGTATCTAAAAGTTCCTCTATTTGTGAATTTTTCTCAACTAAAAATAATTTCCCCTTTTAAATAATAATTTAAAATGAAATGATTTATCTATGTTAGAATAGATTAAATAAATACAAACTAGAACTAGGATTTAAAAATAAATTATTATTTTCTCGTAGCCCAACCCACAAATGGAAGGGCCAAAAAAGAATCCCACCAAGCAAAAGCATCCTCAAGAGTCGTGTATGACCCAAACATAGTAGAGATCACCTCAAAAAAAAGACATCAAATATGAAATAGATTTGATAAATATATATCAGTTCTACATATTACATATTATCTCTGAAATAAAATACTTATATAAAATTTATAATATTAATTCAGATATGAAATTGATTAAAATACATATATTTTTATATTTCATATTGTAGTGTCAACATAAATGTTTCATACATGAAAAATTATTATAAAATTAACCGCCATTAAATAATTTACATCTTGTTATTTTTTTAAAAGGAAATACAATAAACACCACTTATGTCTTAAAACTATTTAATAGAAATGATAAATGTCATTATAAACATTGAATAAATGATGTAATATATTTAAAAAAGTGGTGCTTGAAAACATATATAAAAAAATAATGTAGAAATTATCACTTATTATAGAAGGCAGTGTATAAGAGCTATTAATTTTTTAAATTAATTTTTAAATGGTCTAACTATTGAATTTAAAAAAACTATTTTTTAAAAAAAAATTAAAATCCAGGTCATTTATTTTTTTGAAAAATTAGTTATTAAAATATAAACTAAAATATCATAATTTTTTAAAAAGTTGAAGATGAATACTAATTTTGATGAAAAAAACATAATGTATAATGTAAAAATTTAGATTATATAAATAACATAGGATTTTATAATAATAAAAATTCAATATTATTAATTATTGCAGTAATAAAAGAGTCTTAAGAGAAAGTATACATAGTTAGTATTTTTTGTTTCATTATTAAAAATACATAGGAAAAAACTAAAACATAAGGAATTCAAATCATTAAAAAATATAATACAATGAAATTTTATAACAAAATAATTATAAAATGTTGAATTTCAAAACATTTTAATATTGAAAAAATGCGATGTCAATGATATTAATGTAATGTTTAGTGGTAAATAGTGATATTTTTAATATAAAAACCTATGTGTGTGTGATATACCTTATTATATATTTTGTAGTTATATGTTGGATAATAACAAACCCTTGAGGAAAAATATTGAATTCTTAGGAGTGAATAATAGAATTTTTTTTTCGTATTATGTTTCTTAAGAATAGGTTAATTAAAAATTGAAAGGAATATCAAATGGGATAGCTAATAAGAATATGTTATGAATATATTAACTAAAATTCAATATGATAAGAAAAGTAAATGATTTTGATATACCTATTATATTGGATAAATTGAATAAAAATAATAAAAATGGATAATAAATGTATTGACTTATGAAAATGGAAGTGATTTTTTTAGAAAATGGAAATGAAAATGTGATAATTTAAAAAAACCAAAGAATGTGTTTTGATTTTAAAAGAAATATTAAAATTAAAGATAAGGTAAATAAAATAAATTTTTTCTTCCCCTACACTGCTTAAAAGTTATAGATCCGAAAACATGTATCATATTATTGATATGGATCATTATGATTCATAGTATCTATTAAAAATGTAAAAAGTCACCGCATAAATTTATATAACTAAAATTAAGGAAAATTGTATCAATAAAATAGTATTATATCATGAATAAAATAAAAAATATAATATTATAATATAATTTCAATATGAATTATTTGATAATGATTACAATACTAGAATGATATTCAACAAAAAGAACATATAAGATATATTGAAATTAAAAAATATGAGAATATATTTCTTATAGATGGCGAACACCAAGTGAATATCCAATGTATTTATGGTTGTTTCAAAAATAATACTATAGTAAATGATGATAAAATTAGGATTATATATTAAATAAAAAATCCTATCCACTTAGTGAACGTATTTACAAAACTTATGCACACATTTACTGGAATGTTTATTGTGAATATAGTAGCAAAAATATATGTATTTGTAGAATTTTTCACCAATTGTTATTGGTGAAGATATACTGTAACAAATTTGAAAATTGTGATTTCATAAATAATGTAGAGTATTAATAAAAAATTGACTATAAATTTAAAATTTAACAATGTACCAAGAAGAAATGTAGGAAAGAGAAAACATATTATCTTAAGAAAAAGTAACTGGACAATTATAATAATACCAAGAATGAAGATAATTACTTCCTATTAAACAAAAAAATATTTAATGTAGGAATATTTAAAAAATATATGCATGGTTTCAAAGATGAAAACTTATTCTTAATTAAACAAAATTATATTTAATGAAAAATAATAGAAAGGTAATGATTGTTTGTTATACAAAATATAAATATATTTAACATTAAATTTTTAAGAATAAAATTTTTCAATAAAAAGATATTTAATATTATACATGATGATATTTAACATTAAACAAACTAATATAAAATATAGAACATTTATAGTATTGAATATGAAACATACTAATATTTAATGAAAATTCATTGAATAATATAAATATAACAATAATCAAATTAAATGTGGTAATGAAAAATACCAACTATTAAGGGAAAATTGATCGATAAAAAATAATATCATAAGAATGATTATAGATAAAAAAAATACTTTTGTAGATTCTGAGGATGTCTCATTTTCTCACTGTTCTAATCCTATATATGTGATCTACAAACACATAGTTAAAAACCTATATAATTTTTTTAAACATGATATAATGAATAATCATTTACTGGAATGTTAAAAAATTAAATACCATATAAATTCATAATGAATTAAAAATCAAACATAAATATTGTATAATAGTTTAATATATTATAATGTGGACCGTGGAATAAAAATTAGGATTCCAATTGTTCATAAAATTTCTAGAAATAAATTATTCCACATATAATAAATTATTTAATTTATAAAATGTAAAAATGGAGTGGATAAAATAGGCATATAACAATGGTATTAATACAGTAGAACATGTATATCTTAGGTCATTTGGGTGAATTTTGAATTTCTATCAAAACTATGATCCTAAAAATTGTTAAAAAAAGACTAAGTTTATATTTGAAAAATATGGATAATATAATTAAAAAATTAAATATTAATGCCTATGATATTGAATAATGTCATATTGATAATACATATGGTTCATAATAAAGAGTAAATTTTGAAATGAAAAAATATACAGTGAATTTTTTGAGAATTAATACTGTTAAAACAAACATTGAACCAATAGAAAGGATAACTTTACTAATGTGAACATTTTTACATCCAATATATAAAAATAAATAGATAATACATCTAAAAAATAAATTTAGTAAATTAATTGGTTAAAAAAATTAAAAGATGATATTGGTTGAGAATATATGAGCTGACTGTCCAAATAAACTCAAACCTATAGTATCATAACTAAAAAAGTTATGAGGAGATATCATTCAAACATAAGTTTTGTTTATACTTTATTATCACTCCAAATAAGCCTAGTTTTCGAAAACAATATTTATCCAATGATTGAAAAATAATGTACAACATGAATTATCTGGGTTTCATTAGAACTATAAAAGAACGGTACAAAAAATGAAGGTACTGGAAATGAGTGTATTATTAAAGAATTTAAAAATACTGTAATATAACAGTACAAAAAATACAGTAAAAATAATCTATTACACATTTAGAAAATTTTAGTACTTGTATTCTGAGAAACAAAATTAGATAGTTGTATATTTGAAAAAAATGGGAACATACCTGTCAAACACTAGCAGTGATGGGGAGGTATTAAATAATCCCATTAATGCTGAAGAACCCAAATCTTAAAGTAATATTTATTAACTATGAAATTGAAAATTTCTAACCATGGGGTGCTAAGAATCTATGGAGGCCAATTACGAAGGAATCCTTACTAACCATTCTAAGATGAAAAAGTGGGTTTGGTATGACTGAGAGGTTCTCAGATAAGAATGAGTCTAGATGAAAAACATGAACACTGATCAATGATTGATGATGATTAATAATGAATCTTGTTTTTTTCATTGAATCAATATAAGGAGTATCAGTTTAGACCAGATAAGACTGAATGGGGTGATATGCTGACTGATCTACACATGTACCTTAGTTGATTGAATGAGATGATGGTGAATTTTGAGAAGATATGATATGGCCTTGATTTTAATGTGTGCAGCCATATGTAGTTTGATTATAGGAATAAGAAGAAGATAGTGGGGGGATTTTAAGATCTCTTCTTCACCAACTATAATGTAAAAATAGGATTTATGAAAAATGTTGGAGGAAATTCTTATATGAATGAATAAATTTATAACAATATGTTCCTGTCCTAGATTTCTCCTAGTGCAGTATTAATCCATGTGTAGACCAACTTCACCATTTTTCATCCCAGTAGACTCGAGGAACCATCTCCTGATTATAGATTTCAACATCATCATGTCTCCAAGACCTCACCATTACACCACCATGAAAACACCCTCCCACACACATCCCACTCAACATCACACATACATACTTCCAGCTCCATAACTAGACCATGTTCAGGCCATGATTACCAAGATTGAAGCCCAAAAACAAAATCCTTTCCAAATTTGAAGACCTTATAGAATAATCTCAGAGCCCATTGTTTTTAATATAAATATAAAGAAACTTGTGAGATCCTCCTTACCTATATAAGGGTATTTGAAATGTAAAATAAGAGTGTAAGTAGATTCATAAAGGTAGTTCTCTATTTGTGTAAAGGTCATACGAAAAATTATAATGTTGTATAAATGTGATTGGAGACTTTCACTTGATATGTAAAAGTAAATTGAGAATTATATTTTCTATGTAAAGTTGGATTTTCAAATTAATTACCTATGTGAAGGTAATAAAGAAACCATGGATTTACATAAATGTACCATATGATTCTTACAACTTCATAAATGTTATATATGATTTACACGACCTATTTAAAGGTAATGAGGTAGTTGTGAAGGCTACATATAGGTAACATGCACTGAGTCAATGCACTATGTAAAGGTGATGATGCTATACATAAGGGTAAATTGAGATTTGAAGTACTTACAAAAATGCATTTCAATGCACTATGTTAAGTTAATAAGGAAATTTATTATCCTACATAAACATGTGTTAAACTGCTACGATCAATTGTATTTAAATGAGTAGTCTATCCAGATATGTTCATATGGTTGATAACATGTGGTCTATCTAAATTTCTTCATATGGTAAATCAACATGGTTTTTAGGTTTTCTCTCCAGGTTAAGATATGTAGTCGATCCAATGCAACGATTGATAAGTGTGTTTCATGAATACATTTTAGAGTGATTTTATTACATTAATTTGTGGATCAAATTGAATATTCATAAAAAATTGTGATTAATTTGAGTTGTTTTATGATATATGAAAGGAAACTATAAATGTTTGGAAAAGGAAAGAGAAGGGATGTAAATATGTTCAAAAAGACACTTCTCCCTACAAGAGAAGTGAAGTGTCATGAAACTGAATTTTAGAGGATGAACAGGAGATGGAAAATGAAGAAACACTATTTCATGATGTGTAATCTAAGTACACATCATTACTTAATAAGAATAAACCAACAGAACTAGATAACTATAGATACAAAAAACATGCTGTGAATGACAAGTAAAAGTCATGTAACCTCATAACATGATAAGAAATATTTTAGGACACGTTTTTAGAAAAGATTTCGGTGAGATATATAAAGACTAAAGAATGAACACTTACACGTTGTGTGTCCCAAGTACATGAATTAATTTTAGTCAAACATAAAATTCATGAATGTGATATGCACAAAATTCATGCGGGCGTGGAGGAAACACAGATAAAGATTACACAACATGCATCTGAAGTACACGTCGTGTAATGGGTCAAATTTACAAAATCATATCAGAGATCCATGCATGAGTCACATGGATTCAAAAAATGCAAAGTGACCTTACATGGTGTGTAATTCTAGTACACGCTGTGAATGGGGTTGAGTATATTACATCAAGTGACTATAAATAGAGGGCCTGAATTCACCTGTTGGGCATTCGAATTCGGTCAGAGACCAAATCCTAGAGCGAATATGATATGTCCTCAAAGAATTATTTCCCAATTTTCTTTATGAATTTATTTTATTTTCTCCTTCCCCCTTATTCTCTCATTACTAGGATGAGAGGGTAAACCCATCTTGGTCTCGGGAAATGTCACCGACGGGGGAAGGTGTGTTGGATTTAATTGTTTTTATTATTCATGTAATTGGTTTTTTCAATTTATATTCATCATCTTCCAAACCCCTTTATTTTTATTTTGTCATGACCATTGGTAATCTAATTAAAAGGAAAATTATAATTGCACAACTCATAACCCTAATGGAGGCATTACCATTATTAACTTGAGGGGAAATTAGGATTAAATATGATATCAATACAAACTTAATTTGGTGAAAAACAAAACTACCGGACCAAGGGAAATACGGTATAGCCGCATTGGGGAGAAGATACCATGAACATTGGATCTACCTCGTCTCGACTCCGACACCAATCATGAATCAAATTATTTTATTAAATATATTTACACCTGAACTTGGAAATTACAAATCCCCGACATAGATTCAATCATTTCTCTAATTTTCCCACCATTTAATAAAATTAATATTTTGAAATCCTAATCAAACTAATTCACCATATCTATGGGTTTGATCATAACCTTTGTTAGTATTGTGTTTTAATTAATCAAGTAGCATAGTTTAGGTGTTGTAAATTTATTTTTTCATAGTACTATAGGGAATTAATGATTCCCTACAGGGGTATCAGAAATATAAATATACATCAAGGGATAAAATGAACACTTAGAGAATGTTTAATATGTTCTAAGAATGATGACATACAATTTACTATTTGAAAAAGATGCAGAAGTATTATTTCATAATGAGGGGTGTAGAGTATTTTGGGAATATAATTTTTGGTGAATGAGTTGCGATGAATCCCAAAAAACTATATACAATAATATTGTAGAATGATTATTGGAATGTGATAGAAGTTAGGGGGTTTTAGGTATATCTAGATACAATAAAAATCAAGGATTATAGAAAGATTGAAGGACCCTCATGGTCTTGACTGAGAAGGAGGGGTTTAAATAGACACATGATTCTCATGTAGTATTTGAAACACTTATGATAAACATGACTAATTCTCTAATTTTATACATGATATTTTTTATAAGGGATTTTTAGGGGATTTCACTACCTCTAGTTCAGAAGTTGGAGTTGTGTTAACATAGGAAGGGGGGCCTCTTTCCAATTTTAGTAAGGTGTATTTTGAAAAAACTTAGAAAAATCAGTATATGAAAATGTTCTAATTGATTTAGTGCTTGAAATACAACAATGAAACCTATATTATATGGGAAGGATGTTTCATGTTTATAGAAATAATTGGAGCCATATAATTTTTCTTAGTTAAAGGGAAGTTTTAACTTATCATTAGTAAAACCAGGTTATGTTACTGGGATATGATTTTATAATGATTTAGAATATGAATAAATATAATTATGTTGATGATGTTCTATTTAGGGTGACATATGTAGGAGAATTTATATTCTATGAAATTTTAGAAGGGAGAAGATTGATGTGTTGATAGAAGAGTTAATGAAATATGTGAGTCTAACGAAAGGTAAAGATATTTTATAATGTGATTGTGCAAAAAATATAGGGTATTCATTCTAAAATGGGTTAATGTTCATAATTAATGATTGGTCTTTCCAAGAGGATCAGATTTAATTCCTAAGTTTATATGAAATTTGTTTGACTAGTGTAACCTGATCCTCTGATGAAGTTGGGCATACTATTTCTAACCCCTATTGTAAACTAGGCTGAAAATCCAACTAGGCATTGTAGCAATGTTAAATCACTATATAGAGCTAACCAGGGATACTGATAGGTAATAACAGTAGTGAAAACTCAGTCAACATGGGATCATAGAGTTTTGGATTTCGGTTTTGGTAGTATAATATCTCCATGGACTTCCTTCAATCGACTACTGTAGCACAATGGATTTACTATTCTTTTGGTGGAATTGTTGCACTGTCTTCTTTATAAGATAATTTCAAGATATAATTTTAGTATGAGATTACACCTTTTATTTTATAGTCCTAATTTTAGTGAAGTGATTTTTCCTCTCCATTAACATAGGGATTTATTCCCTAACCATGTAAATTATTGGGTATACTGTTCTTTTTCTACATCTTCATTTTTAATTTTTATCAATTTTACTCTAATTTTTGAGATCATTCATCATTGTTTCCCTAGAATTTATTTATTATCTAATATAAAAGTTTGAGTTTTAATGAACAAGGTATGATTTCTCAAATTGAATAATGTCTATGAAAAAGGAAAGGTGAAGATCAATTGATTTTATAGAACTTAATTTAGTAATCAGTGGATACTGATCAAAGAATATATTTATAAGATAATGTTTCACATTCCACTTATAGGTAAGAAACCTATGGATATGGAGAAGAAAGAGTGGGTGATACTAGATCTATAGGTTATAGGGGTTGTGTTCCTTATGTTATCCAAAAATGGTTTGTTCAACATAAAAGAAGGTAATATGATGGATCTGTTGATTAAAGATCTTATGAATATGTATGAGAATACTTATGAATCAAAAAAGTGTACCTTAAATCTAATGATGACTGAAGGGAATATTTTTTATAATCACATCAATGAATTCAATACCATCACAAGTCAGTTTTCATCTTTGGTAATTATCATGGAAAATAAGTTATGTGATCTTGTTTTACTATATTCATTACCTAAACAATGGGAAGACACTATAACCACTATGATTAGTTCTTCGGGGAATAAAAATTTGGTCCTGAAATATAAATGAGACATGATCCTCAATGAGGAAATTCATAGAGGAGAATCAAGAAGATTATATAGTTATGATCTGGCCATCTAAGGAAGAGGCACATACATACAATGAGATAATCTTAAAGGATGGTAAAAATAAATTTTAAAGAGATTAGATAAAGAAAAGGACCCTAGTACTACTTGTAAGACTCATGAGAATAAATGATAAATCAAGATTGTGTACACATAAAAATGGAAGGTTCTTAAAACCAATAAAACATAATTGAAAGGTGAAGGATCAAATGATGTGTTATTAATGAGTGTGAAAAGTAGTATAGTTTCTCAAATTTTAATCTTCGGGTTATCTATTCATTCCACTTTGGAGAATGGTTTTCAAAAAATAATTTTTATGGAAATTTTAGAAAGGTATATCTTATTGGTGATGCAAGGATTAAAACCAACAGTGGGAGTTTATAAGTTTTAGGGATCATAAGTTATATCCATAGAATAATAAGAAATCATATTTATATCAGTTATCTTGATAATGATAATTTTAGTACCACATTCACTGGTGGTGTACATAAATTACTAAGTGATAAGAGCTCAAAATTTTGGTTTTTTTGTCTATTATTCTATGTAATCACCAAATTAATTAAATAAACCCTACATATATTTGTGAAATTTGTGCATTTTTTATTTTTTACTTAACATTCAAATGGATTAAACTGATGATTTTCTTTATATATTCATAATTGGAGTTAAATTGAGAATCCATGGACAAATTGAAAATCATTTTCACATTGGAAATTACAATCATTTGATTTTGAAAATGAAATTGTTTTATGGATTAAATTTATTTTGATATTTAATTATGTTTTTAATTTTTGAATCATATCCATAAATTTACTTTGAAATTGAAATTTTAATTGAGTGATTTTGGTATTGAAATGAAATATTATATTAGATTGTAAAAATTTAATGATGGGAATCTAATTATTTAATTGATTGATTTAATGAATTTGAAATTATTTTAATAAAGGTTGAAATTATATTTTTAAATTGTTTTATTATTTTTGAATTTAGTTTTAAAAAATTCATGCACTAAGAAAATAATTTGTGTTGTGTAGATCATGTAGATGTCGACAAAGGAAATGATCAACTTTGAAATATCTTCTTACAGTTGATCCAACCACCAATAAATGGTAAAATAAAATATCTAGAGTGTCTAAAAATCATGAAACTACAAGTGTATGAGTGTCTGCAACTGAAAATTTTGGACAATTCTGGAGCTGATCGTTCCCACAATGAGTGGATATGAGAGTGATGTTTCACAAAGTAATGCATTTTCCACCCAACAAAAACAGACCGACCACCCATAATATTCCATCTACCAAAACCAAATATTTAGTAATGGGATGGAATTTACTCATATCAATACGAAGTAACTATGCTTTTTAGGTGTCATCAACCACGATAAAATGACCAATATTTTGAAAAGGCATGGAGTTTCGACACACATAAAAAAACAAGACACCACACTACTTCACAAATTGATCATCCTGATTGACCATGCCACCCTATCGAGATAATAGATATTTTAAAGAAAATAATTTAGGGAGGAAGGATCTTAAACAATCATCCACATTGACCTTTTATATGTTGAATATTTCTAAACCCCAATGATGATATCTTAATATAAAGATACCAAATAGAAATCTTGAATAAGAGTCATTCCCAGATCCAGATGGAAATGAAGAATCCCACAGAACCTAAAGATACTGATCAAGGTGAAATACCCGATTCTCACTACCCATGGGATCCAGAGAAATATATAGTGTTGTGCCTTCTTGATCATAGAAGACAAGAACAACTGATCTCACTACACACCCGTGACCAGGATTAGGAGAATACAAAAAATCCCCAAAATCAGAATTAGATTGAAATGATGAAGATCCAAGACTTAATCCAAATACAAGGAGATAAAATCACACTATAAATCATGGTAATTACAATGAATATTCTCTGAAACAAAACACTACCTGGGGTATCACCTATAGATCTAAGCTTCACCTGTGGTAGATATCGTGTGTTTTCCCACTGAGGAATCCAAGTGCACCGCTAGAGGAGATGACCAGAACCAGATCTATGAGAACTCTAGATTGGGAAAACATCATTTTCCTAGATGAATATTTCATGTGACTACAATTTTTTATGGATCCAAAAGCCCGAGAACACCAAGAAGAAGTCACACCACCTAGTGAAGAAACAAAATCATGAGCTGTGAGTGGTGAGTATTGATTTATCCAAATAAAAAGGAAAATAAATTAATTTTTACATTTTTAACTCCCTTGTGATGGTTCATAGATTGCAAGACCCTAGATTCTCCCCCATAAACCGATTGGAGGTTCATAGATGATTGAAAACTGCTTGAATTTGGAAAATCAAACTAATCACCTATATGAATGTGCCCATTAATTTAATTGAAGAACCTTGAAATCAATATCAAATGAAGAACTATCTACTGGCTAAATTTGGAGAGATATAAGATTATGTACAAGGGTTTAGTTTTACATTACCTATGGTTCAATGTAACCGAAAAATCCATATAGCATGAATCACTACATATCAAATTTTACAAACCTAATTGGAGATGTATATGTTTATAGAGAAAGACTAAAATCACCTCAGATATCTGAATTCCCTTATATGTGAATGCTCATGATACTCATAACTAGCATTGGAGAAGAACACTATGTCTTGATAATTTATAAAATGAGGGACTTCATTTACCTATTTGGCCTGTCATTTACAAAGTCAACTTATGTCCAAGTCCTTTGGTTTATCTGAATCACAGAATATGATGATCTATAATGATTCTCATCAATGTAGTGGCCATCTAGTGATGAGATCATGCTCACTTCATAGTATGGAATTCTAATGGTCTCTTTCATGTCATTATAGGAGTTCAAATATTCTCACAAAAACTTCACCAAGAGATGGTAATGAGGACCTCAAGACACACCACATGGAATTAACCACCTATGAAGATTTTTTTGTGATTGTTTTCTATTTATATTCTTATAATAAAAATTCATATTATACTTGGTTTGGGGGACTTCCCATATTAATGATACACTCACTTATTCTTGAATTATATTTCATCACTAGCTACTGGTGTCATTCTCTATAGGTTGCTTTATTGTTTTAATTACAATATTGACGAAACATTAAGCGAGTTATGGTTGAGATGAGGAGAACTCTACAACCCCTATGTTTAATTCATGTATTAAATATAAAAATTGTTCTTTATTTAATTATTTTGATGTTTTGGTATTTATAGATTTTAAGAGTTTATTAGTTTTCTTTAAATTTAAATATTTATTTATTTTTTACACGTTTCACACAGAAGCTTATTGGGAACTCTTATACTATATACTATAGTGAACAGTAGAATGATCTAAGAATTATAAGTGGTATCCAATCACTAAGATAGGTGAGTATAGAGAATAATAATATTATTTTATTTTACCATTCCAAACCAATGTTTCAAGGAAAGTATAATCAAGGATATTTCCTTTTATTAGAGAATGATGGGGATGCGAAATTGAATGATGACTAATAGGGAAAAGAGAAGAGTAATTTGAGTTTGGATAACTATGATTTAAAATATTAATTTTAAACCAAAAAACCACATCCACTATTTTCAAATTTTGAACCCATTAAATATGATTTTCATACATCCACAATAGTGTCTTCCCAAGAGACTACCCCAATCCAACATTACTAGATTTTTTATGGGTTCAAAAATAATTTTTTTTGAGTGCCCCATGATAGGGATGCATCAAACCTAACACATTTTCTAGGGAAGATTAGTGATTTTGTTTTTTTAAATAATTTCCAATGACTTGATATAGTTTTCATAACCATCCAGATTTTCATCTCGAGGTTGATAGAACCTTGCTCACTAAACGTCAAACTCTAAAAATAACTAAAAAAGAGGAAAGTGAGTTTTTCATCAATACATTGGATAATTATCCATCCTCTTCTTATTCTTCCATAAGAGTTAAATTAATTAGTGAAAAAATGGAAGATTATCTTACCCAAGTGAGTGGGACTTTGAGGGAGATGTATGCACAAAATTTCATCATAGATAACCAATAATTATAATTGAATGACCAAAAATACAATGAACTCAAAACGTCCATGATTGATATTCCACATAAATATCATATACTATTATGTGAGGAATGAAACTTGCATTTGAGTGTATTTAAAAGAGTATGTATGGATTGAAAAACTAGAGGATTCACTAATTGAATGATGGGTAAAAAAATCCATGTATCCACAAGCACCGCTAGCACCTATGGCTACACAGATCTGAAATATTTGGTCGTTGATACAACATCTCCTCCTTTATCGATGTCATCATATTTATCTTCCATTTTACCACTAGGTTTCGTCATATAGTGAAGAAGATGAAGAATGATGTGTACCCAATGGAGGGTCTATAATGCCCTGAACCCAGTTACCCATAGCTGGTGCATTATTACATAACATTGGCATGATACATGGAAATCATGTCCCGAAAGACTGATCAGTTTAGTAGCATTGAAAGTACTAGATACATTATTAAGATTTACATTAAATTATAATAAGGAAAACAACAACAAAATTTTCTCCATTGACCACATTCATTTCTCATAGACTATCCCTACAGGTCAGTCACAATATATGTTTCACATCCTGGGAAAAATAAAACATAGAACGGGGTGAGCTCAGATGCTCAGAAAGGATAAAAATATACCATAACCATTCATAAATAAGATTAAACATGTTAAGGGAATGTATAAGATTAAAAAATATGCCTCTTAAACATAAATATCATAATAATATGGAAATGATAAATAAAATAATTACTTTTACTTATTCACATAGATATTCTACTAGTCGAATAATCACATGAAATACTAATAGGTTATTTCATAATGATGGAATGCGTAATGTCAGACATCATAACCATATAGTCAAGGCCTTGTGACAAAACTACAAATAAAATTTGTTCAAGGACTTGTGCCAAGACACTATTTTGTCTCATGATACCTACTGATTTATTGAGTAGAAATAGCGGGCTCCACCCGTCACTTAATATGTCAAATGCATTCCTCATATGAAAAGGTTGAAACATAACATAATCATTTGTATTAAAACTAGAAAAGGAAATGACAATAATTTATACATAAACTAGGAATGGTATAAAAATAAAACATCCACAGTCAAACGTATCACAAACATTTCAACACAATATGGAAGATTTGTATCATAATAAATCAACTTCAAACAAGTTTAAAATCCATCAATGGATGTTGCCATAGATGAAATAAATACTATTTTAAATAAATACCACTGTCTATTTTGAAATCATTTAAAGGTCATGTAATTATAAAAGAAAACATTTATTTTTAAAAATATTATTATAAGCTTCTAAGCGATGCTTTTAAGATTTTATAACGCCAGGAAATAGCTTCACCCACCATATAAGTTAAAAAATACATTCTTACCATAATTTTGTTGAAAAGTCATAAAGTACCTTGTTTGGAAAATGATAGAAATATTCCTTTATAAACATATTATAAAAAGTAAAACAAGGGTATAAATGACTTTAACCCATATCCTAGGAAATAGTAATTTTTTTTTCAAATACAATTTACGAAACATGGATGTGGATGATAAGGAGGTCCCTATAGATAATTACATATAAACAATCACAAATAACGAAGAGATTGTATAATTAACCCTTGCCTTGTACTTTTCATAGTTGATGGTATATTAACCTCCTGTATAATAGTTAAAACATTTTTATTATATTATAAAATAACTGCATATATAAATATGATATCATATATGATTCTCTAATATTGCTTTGTTAATAATATTTCAGTAGTATCATCATTTCACGTGTTTAACTGATTCATTTTCCTTTATATGATTGGTTATATAAGACATGTTTGTTATAGATAGGATGTGTTTGATTCATATACAGAATTATATTAAGTTATTAAACATTATTTTTAATGAAAAAATTAAAATTACTCTTGAATTATTTTGATGGGAAATGAATTTCATCACATTCGTGGAGACGGTAATCCGTACATACGCATGAGTGAAAAAATAATTATTTTGATTGAAAATAGTATGTAAATATATTTTATATCATATATAAAAAATCATTAACATGTTATATTTATTATTTACATAAATTATAAATCATTATTATTACCATAAAAAAATAATGTATTGAATAACAATTACACCACGACGTGGAGACGGTAAGCCGTACGTACGCTCGTATGTTGACTTTGTCATTCATATGATAAATAGAATAATGAATATGGTTGTACCATTTTTATAATAAAATCAATGTATCTATAAGTTACATGAGTAATTATTTTATAATGGAAACAACAAAGAAAGAGGAAATGGAAGAAGAAAAGAACTTGAAAGAGGTGATGAAATATTTTCCTCTTCTTCAAGTTCTTCCTTTTTATTTGATAAAAAGGGATCCATAGGATGGCTTTATGATCAAAATAAGGCCTCTTGGTTGAAGGGAGGATAGTTGAGAGGAAATTTTGGTAGGGTTTGGCCTATCCAAAAGGATTTAGTGGTGTGAATCTGAGAGAAGGGGAAGTTCCCTTTTATAAGAGAGGTGAGGGGCACCTTAGGAAAAGATTGAAATATTATTTTATAATAAAATAATTGTCGATTTATAATGACTAAAAAATGATTTATTTCGAGTTGAATATGGGTATGGGTCGAAAAAATCTAAAACAATAGGTTTTATACAAGTTTAGATTACCATATTAAACTTTTCTTTTAGATTTAACTATTAGCTAAATATTTTGACATTAACCATGTCTCTTTGTATTTTTATATTCTATGCTTAATAAACATACTATAAACTACCAAGAGAACCCCAAGTGGTTCATTATTGATACATATATCTTTATCTCAGTATTTTGGAAAAACCTTATATTTTTAGGAATATTTTATCAATTAATAATATAGTATTGGTTTTAAAAACCCATTTTGTAAATTTTTACACTATTAATTAATTGATTTATTTAAAGTCCTAAAAACATTATCACATAGAAATAAATTCATTTAATAAACCCTAAAATGTCATATTAACCTATTAAATTCGTGTAATTCATCAAAACTCTCAATTTACATTTATTTGGGTATTTATAATATCAATTATTTTAATATTCCATTAATATGGTAATTATTTCATCACCATTGTTTAATAAATAAATTAAAATATTTAATGTCTAAATACTATAAATAAAATACCATTATGTAGGAAATTGTTTTATATTTATAATTAATATTTATAGTCGAATTAATCTTTTTTATAACCCTATATTAAAAATGGTATAGTTATTAATCAATGAATTTAACACTTTTAACTCTTCTTTAAATAAAACAATAATAAATGTCCTAATCAAATCCATGTGGACCTAAAGGATCATATTTTATTCTGAAGGTTATTTTTGGTTGAAATACACTTATCTAATTTAATTAGGACATGTTTTAGGGAAATAATAATATCATTTTAATATTCAATTACCCTATTTACTTTTAACCATGGTAAATATAAGTCAAATGTTACACTTTAACAAAAATTATTTTCATCTTATTGAATCAAATTTTACTTACTGATATCACCTAATTCTCTCAGATTTTTGAAATTCAACTCACATAAGCGGAAACATTAAGTTTTATGCAAATTTTCAAATGCTCCTAAGCGGGTAAAAGACGGTAAGAAGTTCAATAAAATTTTATACATCTAATATTATTATAAAAAAAGACTCTAATGAATTACATTGAAAAAATATTGGTATTGTGTATCTATATTGACTTAAAATAAATTTAAACAAATTTAGTAATTATTTAAATAAAAAGTGGATTTTAAACAATAATGCAGTGTTTTTCACTATTCGTCAAAAAATTGAATGTTTTTAGAAGAATACCAAAAATTCACCCTAAGATAATTTTGATATTCCGAATTCAAAAATTAAGACCACTTTGAAACAAAAAATTTATAAAATTTCATAAAGTGGGTATTACTATTCATAACGGCTAGTTTGATCGGTCGCAGTGTGTTAAAACTCCATGTTGCATACAACGCATGCTAGTACCATATTCAAAGGAAAAATACCATGGAAGCTTTGGGTGTTAAATTCTTCCCTCCTTTAAATAATTTTGTCCTCGAAATTTCTAAAGTATTACTACATAAAAAGATTTGGGTGGATCTTCATCATAAGTTCTTTGGGTTCCCACGTTGCCTCTTCGACATTATGATTTCTCCATATAAATTTTACCAGACGAGTCATCTGATTTCTCAACACTTTTTCTCTTGTATCAAGAATCTTGAGAAGCTCATTACAATAAGACAGATCAGGTTCTAGTTCAATTTCTTCATAGGTGATTACATGTGTTATGTCAGACATCTATTTTCTCAAATAGTGATACGTAGAACACAACATGAACTTTGGAGAGACTTGGCAGCACTGCCAAAAAATAATCTACAACCCCAATTTGTTCTAGAATTTTGAAAGGTATGATGTACCTAAGACTCAATTTACCCTTCTTACCAAAACTTATAACACTCTTCAATGGAGATACCATCAAGAAAACATTGTCTCATACATAAAATTACAAATCTTTCCTTTGGTTATCGACATAGCTATTTTTCCTACATTGAGATTCTTTGGTGTGGGTTTGGATAACCATCACCTTTTCTATTGTTTCCTCAACAAGTTCTAGGCCTACGAGTTTTCTTTCACCAACATCATCCCAACATGTTGGTGTGCAACATCTCTTTCCATATAATGCTTCATATGGTGCCATATGAATACTTGAATGGAAGCTATTATTACAGGAAAATTCTACCAGAGTTAAATATTGACCCCACATACCTTGAATGTCGAGTGATCAAGATATCAACATGTATTTTGAGGTTTGAATAGTCCGTTTTGATTGTCCATCAGTTTGAGGGTGGTAGGCAGTGCTGAAATGAAGGTCAGTATCCAGGGATTTCTGATGAATTTTCCAGAATCTTGATGTAAAATGGGGATCACGATTAGAATCAATTGATAGGGGTAATCCATCAAGTCTTACAACTTCATTAATATATATTCTTATGAGATGGTCAAGGGGAAAATCTTCTCTTATAGCAATACAGTGTGCTAACTTGGTAAGACGAAAAAAATGACCCATATTGAATCATTCCTTCTTGGAGTCTTTGGTAGCCCCATGACAAAGTCCATTGCAATATCATCCCATTTACACTCAGGTATGGGAAGAGGGTTCATGACTCATCCAGGATGTTGCCTTCCAGATTTCACTTGTTTACAAACCATACATCTTGACACATAATCAGCAATCTCTCTCTTCATGTTGTCCCAAAAAAAATGTTCCTTCAAATATCTATACATCTTGGTGCTAGTAGGGTGTATAGAAAACTTTGAGCTATGAGAATCATCCAACAATTCTATTTTTAGATCAGGTATGTCAGGAACACAAAGTCTCTTCCTAAATTTCAAAATCCCATATTCATATATGATGTATATCAATCAATCATTGTTCACAACTTTAATTTTTTTTGAAACTGTTTATCATCTGTCTGAGAACTCTTTATCCTTTCTAGTAAAGATAGTTTTGCAACCATTTGAAAAAGTATTTATGTTCCACCTTCCATGGTCATTCCCATATCCAGATTTACTAGATCCATGAAAATAAGATCTCCTTCCATTATCATCTTGTTCATAACTCCAAGATCCTTTCTGATCGAAGAATCTGCCACCATATTTTCCTTCCCTGAGTGGTAGTGTATAGTGAAATAAAAATCCATGAGTAGTTCAATCCATCATCATTGCCTCATGTTGAGTTATTTATATGAGATAATATACTTCAAAATCTTATGATCATTATAAATATCATATTTTTCACCAAAGAGATAATTTCTCCATATTTTCAGAGAAATGATTACTACTACTAACTCGATATCATGAGTGGGATTGTTTTGTTCATGAATTTTTAGCTGTCGTGATGTATATGCAATAACTCTATCATTTTGCAGGAGAAAACAACCAAGTCCTTTATTTGAAGAATCACTATGAATAACAAACCCATCATTCCAAGATCGTAGATTCAACATAGGATCATTGACTAATCTCCTCTTTAGTTCATCAAAACATTCTTCATAATATTTTGTCCAAACAAATTTAACCCCTTTACATGCGAGCTTAGTTAATTGGGTTTCCAATCGAGAAACATTCTAGACAAAACACCGATAATAACTTGAATAACTAATAAAACTATGTACCTCTGTTATAGTTGTCGGTTCTCTCCATTTGTGGATTTCCTTTGTCTTAGAAGGATCAACATAGATTCCATCATTAGAGACACTATGGCCATGAAAATAAATCTCCTAAAACCAGAATTCACACATTCTAAACTTCCCATATAATTCATTTATTCTAAGAGTATTTAGGATAATGCGCAAGTGATTTTTATGATCTTCGTATCTTTTAGAGTATACCAGGATATCATCAACAAATACCACTACAATGTAATCAATACATTCCTTAAAATCTCTGTTCATTATATCCATGAAAACAAAGGGTTCATTAGTTAGACCAAAAGGCATTACTGTAAACTCATAATGGCCATACCTGGTTCGAAATTATATCTTTGGAATATCTTCCTTCATCACACACAACTGATGATATCAAGATCGTAGGTCAATCTTGGAAAAATATATTAGCTCCATGAAGTTGGTCGAATAAATCGTCAATGCGAGGTAGGGGATACATGTTCTTTATAGTTATAGCATTGATCATCTTTTAGTCAATGCAAAACCTCATAGATCCATCTTTCTTCTAATCAAAAAGAACAGGGGCTCCCCATTGAGAGACACTAGGGGGAATAAATCCTTCATTAATCAATTCCTCTTGTTATTTCTTTAGTTCCACTATTTCTGCAGTGGACATTCTATAAGGGGTCTTCGATATGGGCGTTGAATCATGAATTAAGTCAATGGAAAACTCAATTTCATGTTCTGGAGGATGTCCTGGTAAATCCTCTGGAAACACATAAACATATTCTTACACAATAGGTACATCCTCTATTTGAACATTAATTTCCTCGCCCACAACTATTTCATCCTCTTCCCCCTTAATAATTGAATTTAGTCGAACTACTTGGGGTGGATCTAGATAAGAATTGGATGGTGACATTTCTTCTCTAATGATAAGGTACTCCTTATCATCATCTAGAATTCTAACCTCATTCATCTTATAATAAATTTTATCATCATGGTTCGAAAGCTAATCCATACCGATGATTATATCAAATTAAATCATGGTTATGATGATGATATCAACAAATAAAGAACATTTATACATCGTAATGGGAACTGATTCACAAAACATTGTTGCAATGATACTTCCTTTAGGAGTATTGACTTACAAATCCCTTGTTAAATCAAATTGGAAATATCTATTTTTCTTTACAAACTGGGAAGATATTAAATAATGCGATGATCCAGAATCAAATAAAGCATTGACTAAACCTGAGGAAACCATTAAATTACCCACCAATACCTATTTCGGAGCTTCAACCTCTGCAGTAAGGATCTCATAAGCTTGGCCTTGATCCCATGTAATTTTTTGTGGAAAGTTTCCCTTTTGTTTAGGACATTAATTTGCACAATTCCCCATTTCTTTACAATTGTAGCATTCAATATTGACAACAACTTTCTTTCCCTTACAATCACAAGATCGGTGGCCTTTTTCACTACACTTGTAACAGGCTCCCATTCCCTTCAAGAAAGTACCTAGGTGTTTCTTCCCACATTTAATACATGATTGATATTCAACTTTTCCCTTAATCCCCTTATTTTAATTCCCAGAGTGTTTAGTAGATCTCTTATTCTTTTTCATTGCTTTAAAGTCATAAGACTTAGAGAATTACTTTTTTGTCTTGATAGCATATGAGACTATATATTCGTATAATAAGAAGGATTGTGAGAATAATTCTCAGTAGAGAAATAGTATTAACCCATAAATAATCTATAAATATTACTCCTTGGATTATGTACATAATATGATGCATGCCATTATACCCTTGTAATGTTAGCGTCATACTTTGCGACATTCTAATCATCCTTTTTCCACAAACTCAGAAATTTCCTATCCATATCTGCTCGATGGTCATGAGGAAAGTATTTTTCTAAGAAAATATCATTAAACTCCCTATATTACATATTTTATACTTCTTCATCTTCCTTTGGGTTTTGGATTAATGACCACCAATGATTTTCATCTCTCGTGAGGCGATAAACTGCCATGAAAACTTTTTCCATTTCTCAACTCCCCAAAGCATGAAATATTTTCTCTAAGGAATTTATCCATTGATCATATACCAATGGATTTTTAATCCCATTTAATGTTGGTGTTTTTTTCCACATGAAGAGTTCTATCATTGATCCTCCATGTTTTGGATCGGGGTGCTCTAAATGGGTAAGGTTATTATTCATAACTTGATTGAGTTGTCCCGGTATGGTGATATGATGATCAGCACCAGTTGTATCACCATCAACACTATAATTATCTTGAGTAGAAGGGAAATACCTACATGGATTACATTCGTTGATAAAATTTCCACTCCTTTAAATAGGTTCCATTTCTAAACAATTTCATACCCTAGATTAGTTTATAACTCGCAATGCATAATTCCAAACTTGAAAAAAACTTAACATAAATTGAATAGTTTTTGGATATAATCCATATTCATAAAAATGTTTTCATTGAGGAGTTATATACTCATAAATTATTCATAATGGTTTCTAATGAAATTGATAATTATCCTAAGAATATCCCACGGGAGTGTCATAACCAAGAGTGAAACAAGGCCCGTTGTCGTGCACTAGTTCCCATTCGAGTATAGCTCAAAGTGGTGTTTTTGGGATTTAGCACTAGGTACATCTGTGCTAGAGCTGCCTCTACGTTCTCATATCTAGAAATGGGTGTATTGTTTGGAAAACTCACAAAATCTCTACATTACCTATATTCTTTGGAGTTCCTCTATACTAATCCACAAATTCTATCTTTGGGTAGTGTTATCTAATAAGACTTTTTCTAAATCTAGTTTACATGGTTTTTACTAAACACCCTATAATACCAACTGTAACACCCCAAACCTAGTTACCCATAGCCGGTGCATTATTACATAAAATTGGCATGAAATAATGAAATAATGTACTGAAAGACCGATCAGTTTAGTATCCTTAGAAGTATTAGATACATTCATAAGTTTTACATTACATTATAAAATGAAAAACAACAACAACATTGTATCCATTTAACACATTGATATCCTATAGACTACTCCTACAGGACAGTCATAATATATGTCCTTGCATCCTGGAAAAAATAAAACATAGAAAGGGGTGACCTCATATTCTCATTAAGGATAACAATATAGAAGAAACTTTCATAAATAAGCTTAAACATTTTATAGAAATGTATACGACTAAATCATAAACCTTTTAAACATAAATATTAGAATAATATGGTAATGATAGATCAAATAATTCCATTTACTCATTCATGTAGATATCCTACTAGTCGAATGATCACATGAAATATCAATAGCTAATTTAATAATGATGGAATGCATAATGCCATACTTCAAAACCATATAGTCAAGGCCTTGTGCTAAGACTACAAATAAGATTTTGTCAAGGCCTTGTTCCAAGACAATAGTTTGTCTCATGACACCTAACGATGCATCGAGGAGCTATATCATGCTCCACCCATCAATTACTAAGTCCAATGCATTCCTCATATGAAAAGGTTGAAACATAACATAAATATTCATATTAAAACTAGCATAGGAAATGTCAATAATTTATCAATAAACCATGAATGGTATAAAAATAACACATCCAAAATCAAAAATATCACAAAACATTCAATACAATATGGGATATTGCTATTATAATTAATCAACTTCAAAAAATTTTAAATTCCATCAAAGGATGTTGAAATATATGAAATGAAAACTATTTTAGAGAAATACCTCTTTATATTCTGAAATCATTTAAAGGTCATGTAATTATAAAATAAAGAATTTATTTTTGAAAATAATCTTATAATATTTTAAGGGAAGATTAGAAGATGTTATGATGGTGGAAATTAGCTGTACCCTCCGTATAAGTTAAAAAAGTCATTTTTACCTTAATTTTGTCGAAAAGGTCATAAAGTACCTTGTTTGGAAAATGAAGAAAAGATTCCTTTTTAAAACATCTTATAAAAATTAAAATGATTTTATAAATAACTTTAATACATAGCCTAGGAAATAGTAAAAATGCATTGAAATACATTTTATGAAACATGGATGTGGATGATAAAGAGGTCCCGGTTGATAATTACTTATAAAAAATCTCGGATAATGACGAGATTGTAGAATTTACCCTTACCTTGTACTTTTACATAGTTTATTTTATGTTAAACTGATTTATAATAGTTAAAAAATTGTTATTAAATTATTCAAGAACTATATACATAAATATTATATCATATATGATCCTCTATTATTTCTTTGTTAATAATATTTCAGTAGTATCGTCGTTTTGGGTGTTTAACTGAATCATTTTCCTTTATATGATTGGATACGTAAGACATGTTTGTTATGGATAGGATGTGTTTGATTCATATACATAATGATATTATATTTGTAGCCCTTATTTTTAATCATAAAATTAAAATTATTCTGGAATGATTATGATGGGGAATGAATCTCATCGTGTTTGTGAAGACGATAATCTGTATGTACGCACGAGTGGCAATATTTTCATATTTAAATGTGAAATTAATTCCATTGCAAAACATTTCATTAAATGATTAAAACCTAATCAAATTACACTTTCAAACCAATTAAAATAACAAAATAACTATATCAATAAATTAGATGAAAATGTTATTTTGAATTAAAGTGTAGTATTTTTTCACTATTCATTAAAATATGGATTTATTAGAATGATACCAAAATTTCAAACAATGTAAATTTTTATTTCCCTCTTTTAAAAAGAAGTTTATTTTTTTCAATTAGAACATATAAGAGTGAGAAAAAATATTTTTAAAAATGTTTCACCATTAAAAGGTTATGAAATGACCAATAAAAAATATTATAGTATTTTATTATTAAATTTAGATTAATTCTCATTTTAAGACTCTTAAATTTATTATATAAAGGTAAAAATGTTTAAAAAACATTTAAAATCATAATATAGTTATTTATTTTCATTCCCACCAATACAACGGTTAGGAGTTAACTACCATTTAAAATAATAATAATATTGTTGTATTATTTTTCGGCATAACTCAGTGTTGTATGAAATGTAATATTTCAGAGAAAACAATTATTGAGTGTCAGGTATGCTATCCTATATAGTTTCCACTTTTAACTAAAATTAATATTAAATTAAAAAATATTAATAGATATGAAAATGTATTATTCTATAAATACCTGGGATGTTAAATCAATCACCCTTTTGAAAATTGAATCATCATAATTTTAAAATTTGTCTCAGAAACATCATTGAAAATCCCACATTGGAAAAAGGTTCAATAAAACTATCACTTTAAAATATATAAATATTAGTTAAAAGGTCAACCGAGATAACACATACTAGGATTCCATGTTGGTAAACATTGATATTGAAGAGAAATTAACCATCTTGTTCTGATGGAGAGTGATAGAAAACATGATCAGAAGAAAGTTAACAACCAGAAAACCATAAACTTGTGATGAGTTAAACAATATTTTATTTACCAATAGGAAAATTAAATGGAAAATAGTTTTGTTTTAATATCCATTTCATAAAGTTGAGGAATTTATTTATGAGATCGACTAAGAACATAAGGAAACATTCATAATTGTCTTTTATAGTTTCATCCTCTAAAAAATATATACCACAAACTCATCGTTTCTCTAAATGATTAGTATTCAAGATGACATGGTCACACATGAAGTGACAGAATAAAATTCTTGAGAATCACTTAATTTACAAAATATGAACAGTGTATTTCCCCTATCATTAGAAATTAACCAAAACCAAAATGATTAGTACAAGATTATATAATACCCCAAAATAATAATCATTTATAAAAATATATACTACTCTTAATCTCTAAATATAAATTTTAATGCCCAAACTCTAACATAGACCACTTAACAAATAATTGTCCATAAAATTCGTCAATATAATCCAAAAAAGGATTGAAATCAAAACTCAAAAGGATTTAATCACATAATCTTCCATGATAAATTTTTACATTTATCTCCAAATAACATCAACCACTATTTATGTCTCATACCAAAAAGTAATCAACCTAATAACATTTTCTCCATGATAGGCTATTCATTTCCACAAATAACCCAAATCACTATTTTTCCACAATAAAAACATAGATTTTTCCAAAATAATATTCAACCATTACTCATCAAATAAAATCCCATAGTATAATATTTTCCTTATATATATACTGTTTCCAAAAGAGATAACTTCTTCCAAAATAACATTTATCACTTAATACCCATATCATTTTTCCAATACCAATTATATCAATTTGATAAAACATAAGTTTCCAAAATCAACTTATTATGATTCCATAAGCTCATTAAACTAAAAATTAAAAGTCATATAACTAGGGACTTCATGTAGGCCAATTGTAGGCAATAAATCCTTGTCACACTTCAGTTTTCGATTTTATTCCCACAGCCTTGTTCGACATGATAGGTTATCCTTTTTCTAAAACATTAAAATTCCTAAAACATTCCAAAAATGAGATAAAATCATCCTAGAATAATTTAACCTCATTTTTATCTCATTTAATTCATTTTTCATATCAAAACGTAATAAACCACAACTACCTTGAAATGAAGGATCATATAAACCGTAATGTTTCATTATACTTATAACCAAAAAAGAAAAGGCAATTCTTCCTCAAATAGAATTTCCACATTAAAAACATCACGGTAACACCTAATAGAGAAATTTATTCCTATGTAATCCCATCAACAAAATACCATTCTTAATTTTGAACATTTCATCTCCCATACATGAAGAAAAATTCTCTAATCCCTTATATGTAGACTTCTTAATCATTTAGTGTTCTTCATAATGAATTATCTTTTAATTTCCACCTTATTTCTTAATAAATCACTATTGAATTTCAAATATCCTCATAATTTATAAATATTAATCCAATGATGATTAATTATTTATGGATAAGAAAATAAATAAAACATTGGATCCATATATCATGATTTTTATGATGTTCCCTTTCTCTTTCATTATGTTATCATACTTACAAAAAGAAAAAGTTCACTCCATTTCTGTAATTTTGATTTTTGATAGAGTTGGAAAATTTGAGATCTTGAAATAATATTAAAAAGATACCACAACCCATAAAATTATTTTTGAAATGATTAGGTGTTGAATAACTCAAACAGTTTCTTGCAGGTGATTTGAATACTCAAGAATCTGTCAAAATAATTTGAATAGGATTTTTCCATAAAAGTGATGATCAAATCATCAGGGAGGGATTAGAAGGTTGTGAAATATATATTTCATTATATATTTACAAATGATACTTAATATTCTAAAAATAATCATTACTTAAATATGTAATGAATTATTAAAGAAATAATCCTCTATAGGGTAAAGATAACAGAAAAACTTTTATATTAATTTGATCCATAAAACTTTTTATATCTCCATTGTTCAATTTTTTATCAAATAATCCTAATTTACCATAACCCACAGAATATTTCCATATTTTAGTAACCCTCTTGGTTATATGGGATCCTTAACATACACAAAGATAACATCCTAACCTCTAAAGTTATCTAAATCAACCTCTGATACCTACTATAAGGCCCTGACCTAAAACATTACTTAATCTTGATATAGTAACCAATTGACTTCTAATTCACGTAGACGATATTTTTAGGTTAATAGTTTTAGATAATTAGTCCATAACTCATACATAGAAGATTAAATATAACAAGTAGACAATTCTACTCACTATCCATTTTTTTATAAAGCAAAAACTCCTTAAAAAGAAATATGGTATCGTTTCATGTTTAAACTACATGAATTTTAGTTGATCCCATCATTGTACCTATTCTTATGTATTCCGTGTGAAAACATTTCAAAACATGGGATGATAATAGAAGACTCAATATGGGATATAAAATATGGAATTAAAATATTAGTCCATGAATACATAAAAATCAATTAAATTATATTTTTTACTCATAAAATATAATCTCACCCTACATTGGTTTGTCATGGAACCACCCATATAAATAAGGAATGAACAATAAAACTAACTTAAAAATAACACATAAAGAAGAATAAAGGAAAAATAATATTTACAAATTTCAATCATAGTACATAATTTCAATATATTGATATAGTCAATCCATTTTCAAAACCATTTAAAACATTAAATAATAAGAATTTTGAATCAAAGTGTCCCATACCACAAGAAAATTTTGAAATAAATTATCATTTTAGAATATTAATTTCCATATAAATAAATTATTAAAAACAATTTTGAAAACATGGACATGAAATAGAAGGTTTTAGATGAATAAATTTTCTAAAACATTTAAAATGATGTTTTTTTCAAAGAGTCCCTTTCCACTTGAGAAACAATTGAATAAAGATCATTATGGAATAAAATGAATTAGGACTTTAATTATAATTATAATATACTAATTCAAGATATATGGAGTCAAAAGGGTTTTATATACACATTATATCATAATAAATGTGCATGAAAACAAGATATGCCTCAATAAATGGAGATTGAGACAAAATCCCTTAACTTGAGTCTGACTCGTCACATACAATCATTATGTTCCCAAATAATAAATATAGGTTTTTTTTTACTTTACTGAAAATGTTTTCCAAGTTTATTATTCATTTTATATGACTTATTACCATGTTATCAAAATCACACAATTATTTAATTTCATATCGGTCGTTTTGTCAATATTCAGAACTTGAGTAAAAAATAAAATTTTTTTGATGTAAATTGTACATGTGGTAAAAGTAAATAATCTCCAAAATATTATTAATGATTTAAATATCATATATAACCTGTATATGAGTATTTAAAATAGTCCATAACATTTGGAGATAATAAATGAAATGCACCGTTCATGGAGACGGTAGGCCGTACGTACGCATGAACGCTACTTTCCTTTCATTGTCATATTAAATGAATGAAATCTAAACGATAAATATGTATATTATAATTACATTATAATATATATGTTATATATATTACATAAATTTATTAACTACCTCTTTTATATGTTCCATGTAAGGAATGAAAAAGTCATTTCACTTTGAAGGGGTGGTAGTCCACACTTCCTCAAATGAAATTATCGTATTTAAAAAGTATGGAAAGAAAAAAAGGTATGTTTTAAATAAAAATTAAAGAAGAATAGATTAAAAAAATATAATATATATAATATTTATTCATTCCATTCATTTATATAACCATGGTTTACTGACATTCTTGTAGAATGAATCGCATCGCAACGTGGAGACGGTATGTCGTACGTACGCACAAGCAATGATATCATTCACTTAATGGTTAAAAGATAGATAATTGGATTGTATATTATTTATAAAGAATAATTTGTATGTTATATTCATTATTTAAATCCATTATAATCACCATTATACTGATCCAAATTAAGTCTTGTTGAATAAAAAATATCACCACTCCGTGGAGATGGTAAACCGTATGTACGGATGCATGGTGATATTGTCATTCATATGATTGATAAAATTATGTATAAGGTTGTCCCATTATTATAATACCGTCCCAAAATGTTGAAGATAATGGTTTTATTACTTTATTATGGAAACTTCATAATAAGGGAAAGTAGAAGAAGAAAATAATTTTGAAAGAGGTGATAAAACAAAGACCTCTTTTTTGAGTATCTCTTTTTGATTTTCACAAAAGGTATCCATAGGATTGATTTCTTCCCAATGTGTTTACACTAAGATGAGGGGAGGGATGTTTTTTGAATATTTTAGCAAAACATGGATGAGAAAAATGGCTTTAGAGGTGTGATTAAGTGGGTAGAGGTGGTTGAATTTTATAAGAGTGAGGACAAACACTTTAGGAAAGTCTTGAAATATTATTTTATTATAAAAATATAATTGAATTATAATATTCCCAAAGTGATAAATTTTGAGGATATGATAAGGATGGGGTGAAATCCTGTAATCTAATTTGTTTTAGAGAATTTTTTGTTACAATATTAACCTTATATTTTTTTTCATTAACCCTTATTTACAAACATTAACTCTTACCATGTGGTCTCGTATCTTTATAATATATGGTTACTATAGTTTTGATAAAATGAAAATCGAATAAAAGTGGATCATTAATGATATTTTTAACATTATATAATTTATTTGGTAGATCCTTTGATTTTGTGGACCACTATATCACTTAATTAAATAATAATTTTTTTAAAAAAACTCATTTATGTCAATTTTAACACTATTTAATAATTGATTTTTGTTAAAGTCATAACAACTTGATTCTCTATAACCAAAAGCATTAACTCAAATATAATATGTAATAATAATAAAAAAAAAATCATGGATGACATCAAAATGTTCAAATTATATTTATTTTAATATTTATAATATCATTTATTTGAATATTTCAATAATAAGGTAATCATCGCATCATCATTGTGTCATAATTAAATTTATTTATTTAATAAATAAAAATTATAAATAAAATACCATTTTGTACAAAATATTTTAATCTATATAATTACAATTTATAGTCATATATATAATTTATATAAACCTATTTTAATTTTTTTATTAAAAAATACATGGTTATTTTATATTTCAATTTTCATAAAATTAAATATTATAAAATGTCATCTTCAAACCCATGTTGATCCAAAATGCCAAAATTTCGTCCTAATGATGATAATGGTCAAAAATATCACATCCAATAGGATTAAGATGTGTTCAAGTGTAGTTTTATAATATTATAATATTACTTTTTTACCCTTATTTACCTGATTTAACCCTTAACCATGCTAAACAAAAATAATTACTGAAGTTACTATTCATAATGTCAAAAAATAATTATTCCTATTTACACAATTTCTAACTTATGATTCCAAATATGAAATCCATTTGTCAAAATTCAAAACAAAGAAATTGTAGTAATTAATTTAAAATCAATTACCATTGTTAAAACCAGAAAGTGGGTTTTTTAAGAAGTAAAAACTATCAAAAGATTGACTTGTGTTTATATCAAATTTCAAGTTGAAATTACTTCCAATGACCAAAATTGGATTAAATGAAAAAAATTTAATCCAATTATACATTAAAACCAATTAAATGGAAAATCTAGCTATATAAATAAATTAGATGAAATTGTAGTTCTGAATTAAAATGCATCATTTTTTAATAATTCATTAAAATTGGGATTTAATTGAAAAAATACCAAAATTTCATCCAAAGTAAATTATGATGTCCATATTTTAAATAATACTTTTTTTCCAGATATAACATATAAAAGTAACAAAAACAATTTTTAAAGAGGTTTCTCCATTAAAAGGTGGTAAATCGACCCTTTAAAAATATTAGAGTATTTTATGCTTAAAATTGGATTTATTCGCATTTTAGGCCTCTAAAATAACTGCAAAAAAATTGGGTTTCCGCACCAACACCGTTTAATAGTGCTAAAAAATCACTGATAATGGGAAATTTTAATAGTGCTAAAAAATGCTGTTAAATGTGACACTTTATTAGTTTTTTTTAGCGATGATAAAGGCATACACTTTATCTGTGATTTATTTAGCACTGTTAAAGGGGCCCCCTTTATCAGTGCATTTTTTAGTAGCGCTGATAAAGGGGGGTCTTTATTAACACTTTTTCCTAGCACTGATAAAAGTGTGTATTTCGAAAAAAATCATAAAATATAATATATTGATATATAAGAATATTTATATTGATATAAATATAATATGTATTCTCTAAAATATGTTTTAGATAAGATAAATAGGAATTTACACATAATTTATAAGATATTTAGTGAATTTGGATGATAAAATATTTTATAAAATATTTTTAATTAATAAATTTCTTATTATTATCGAGTAACAGTCATTTATTATAAATTAGAAGATAAAAAATGAAAATATTAATAAAAGATCTAAAATAAGATGAAAAGGTAACTCAAATTTCAAACGACCATAACTTTTGATATGACTGTCCGTTTGAGCCCTACAACATATCAAATCAAAGCCTACGACAAGCCCTATGCATTGTGATTAACATGTAATTTTTCTTCCATTTTTTATATTTCAATTTTTAAAATTTATTTCAATATTCATTTAAATTTTTCAATGTCTATTTATCTTTAAAGAAGACGTTTGAAGGTAATTTACAAGTTAATTAAACTCATATTTCATATATCATTTCTGAAATTTCTTGTGATTAAAATAAATGATTATAAATTCACTAAAGTGGTGTGGGAATTTTTAAAAGATACTGAAAATCAATTTTTTTAAAATGTTAATTTTTTTATTGATTTAAAATTATAATTTCTTGTGTTATTTAGAAAATTTAAGTACATAATTTTATTTGGGGGATTTGTATTTAAAATTTCATTTGATTACATTTTTTGATGCTTCAACTGTGAAACAAGTTACCTGAACTTTTGTGCATGAATTTTATATTAATTTAATAATTTTATGTGTTGACATGATTTAATTTTCGATTACATGTTTTAAATGATGGATTTTGTTTTCTGTGTTGGGGGTTGTTGATTCGTGTAGCTTGGGATGATCCTTTTGTGGGAACATATGTCCCTATGTGTTTTTATATTATATATTTTTATTTATTTATTTATAAACACACATAAAATGAATATTTTATAAATGCATTCAAAACTGATCTTATAAATATATATTAATATATGAATATATATATAGCTATATATATATATATATATTAATATATGTATATATATATACGAATATATATATATTAATATAACTATATATATATATATTAATATAATGAAATATATGTTAATATATATATATATATATATTAATATACGATTAAATATAACTAAATATATATATAAACAAAAAGATATATTAATAAATGAAGAGAAAGAAAATATGATGAAGTGGTACAAGATTAGGCGCGCAGGAAACATGTCCCATGTTCCAATCCTCGGGAAGACAGGTCACACACGTAGGTGGGGAGTAAATCTTAGTGCTCTTAAAGGGTTTGGGGGCGCTGTTAAAGGCTGGTGTGATGGTTGGGGTGTTCGGGCTGTAGTGGGGGGGGGCACTGTTGAAGGGGAGATTCAAGCACTGTTTAAGCCCCTCCAAAAAAAATATTTTTTATTTTTATTTTTCTATTTTTTAACTTTTATCAGTGCTTTTAAAAAAACACCGATAAAAGGGGTCCTTTAACATCGCTAAAAAAGCACTGATAAAGGACCCCTTTTATGAGCATTTTTAGCACTGATAAAATGCCCTCTTTATCAGCGCTTTTTTTAGTACTGATAAAAGGGGACTTTATCAATGCTTTTATGGGGACTGAAAAATGGGACACATTTTATCTTTTCCTCGATTAACAGTGCCTTTTTAGCACTATTAATGACCTTTTATAGGGCGGATAAAAGCCATATTTGTAGTAGTGAATTCATTAGATAAATGTAAAAACATTTATCAAATATTTAAAATCATAATATAGTTAATTCTATTCATTCCCGCCAACACAAAGGATAGGCGTTAACTACCATATAAAATAATAATATTATTATTGAATTATTTTGTGGTATAACTCAGTGTTGTGTGAAACGTATGATTTCGGAGAAACCCGTTGTTGTGTGTCGGGTATGCTATCATACATATTACCCCCTTTAAACGAAAATTAATGTAACATTCAAAAAAATTAATAGATATGGACATGTATTATTATATAAATACCAAGGATTTTACACATGTATCCCCTTGTTGAACATATCACACCTCATCTTTTGGGGAATCTATTGGGTCCTCTAGACCCCGCACATTGTATTCTCATTAATACCATCCCATTCACCTTATCCCTTAGTGACAACACAACCCATATTCTCATATCAACCCAGACCTCAAGGTCTAGTCCTCCCCATCATGCTCTCTCATCACACATAGTCTTTCAACCAAAGGACTATACCATGTCATACAATCTATATAGATTGCAATCCTGATGCCATGTCCTGACCAAGCCCACCCCCTACACTTGGGTGTCACCTTAAATCTCCTATGGAAGTTCTCTCTATCCGCCACTCAGAGGAAACTGCTTTCTGTCACACCATATCTTGCCCTGAAGGACTCATTCCATTCATAGTACTAATCATGCCTCAGACCACCCTTGGGAGGGTTTCCCCCACCAGTTGGGAGACAAATGGATTTTATACCAATAATCACTTGGCTAAATCCTCTCTCATCCATCTAATTATTCCTAAAAAATCCATGGCCACCACCATCTTATCTCATACCCCAATCCCAACCTATGGCCTCATGAGAGATTAAATGATTTACCCATCCCTTAGGGACACAATCACCGATCGATTTTAACTCATGTAAGTGATAAAGAGTACATTTAAATATCATTGGAGACTAAAAAATATCTTATCTTTTATTCCCAAGGTATCCCTAGTCCCTAACCATCTACCAACTCCTATGAAACATGCATGAAGGAGTATTGTAATGCATAAACACATATATGGATTTTTATTATGGGGGCTTCCTCAGACACATTTCATTATTTTTTAATATATTTCATTCATTTATTTTTTGAAATTTAATATATTAGAAAATATATATTTAATTGTATCAATTTCTTCCAAATATTATTTTCAAATTATTTCATTTTTTCAAGATTTCATATATAAAATTAAATTAAATTAAATTATTTTTTTTAGAATTGATTCATATAACTAAAATATATATACAGAATAAATTAAAAAGATATTATCTCACATCATTGTGAAAAATCTAGTCAAATAATTTCACAATTACTAAAGATTCAATTCATTTAATAATTTTGTTTTCATTAATAATAAATTCATACTAAAAAATAAAAAATAATTTTCTGCAATTTAACACATTTATTTAATATTTTGAAAATTATAATCTTTTTTATTTTATTTTTCATTTTTAAACACCTTTTTTAACTCAATCTTATTATAGATCTAAATACTTATATAATTTTGTTAAAAAGTTATTTATGAATTTAATTTTTTTAAATTAATTATTAAATCTAAAATGAATTAAATTTATTATTAATAATGTATTTGTAATAATTTAATTAATTGGAATTGAATTTAGAATTCTTTTATAAATAAATTTTTCAATTAATTCAGAATAAAAAAACATAAATATATCTATGAAAGGATTAACTAAATATTGTTAAATAATAGTATTTATTTGTGCAATTTTTTCTATAAAATTGAGAACATTAACTATATAATTAATATTTATATAAATAGATATATTAATTTAATAGTCAAATTAATTATATAAAATTACAAATATTATGTAATCAAAAAAATGTTCTTAAACTGTTAGCATTATTATTTACCCAATTAAATGATTAAAATAATTTAATGACCATTGTTAATAATCATAATGAATGATTAAAATTTTTCAATCATATCGGAATTTTTGTTATTAAATAATTACCATAACAATGTTTGTAAACTCATTAATTTGTATTATTTATAAACACAATATTTAAGGATAGTTTATTTTGAACTATTTAATTAAATATATTTAATGGTATAAATGATTATTCATTAAAAAAGTGGCTATAAATAATATTTCATTGTGTCTTTTTGAGAAATAAATGATTGATTTTATTTCTATAGAGTATATATATCTTTCTAAATTCCTCTCCCTCCTCTCGGTGGGGAGATTCAAATTTATCAGACCCTATAACATGAATACCTAGAAGAAAAAGTTGTAGTCGATCTAGAGGTTGGAAGAGGGAGATTCTATCAACGAAATCAAACCTATGATGATTGTTTTTGATTTTTTTTGGGAATATATTATGATACACATTTTTAATGGACTTCCCTTGTATTATGATAATCATATTACCGTAATCAAGTACATTGTTAATGGGTTTAACCTGATAAGATTAAATTCTCTCATTCCCCTATCGGGATCTGAGTGAAATGTATCCCATTTATGGATTGGAGCGATTAAGTTATGTCTTGGATTGGTAACACCATTGGGGATTTTAAAGAATGGGATGTTTCAGATATGGTTTAATGAAGTCCTATGGTGGAAATCTAGGCTATGGTGGACATCACACAATACATTATATGGGATTTATTCTTGAAACTTCCATACTCAATGATATTAGAGTCTTTTGAATTTGAAAAATCCCCTCCTTTTTTTTCTTTTGTGGACTCATAGGACATGTGATAATAGATTTTGGAACAAAAAAACATGATCTAGAGTGGCAGATTACACATTAATATATCCCATGGAATTGAGAACCCTCTTAGGATGGTCTATCCACATCGAAGGATACAAAAATATTGATAGAAAAAAGTGCACTGCAATATTTTTCCTCGGAGCAGCATCTACTTCCCCTTCTCATGTTCTAGGGTTTCCTCTTGACAGGCCTATCCTTCAATCTTCCAGCGTGTCCCAGTGCAGCTTGCCATCAGCTTCCGGAATCTCATCTCGGCATTGGAGTGACTCGTCGTCGACTACGGACTTCCTTTAGTTCTCATATTCACGGAGGTGAGGCGCTGCATCAACTTTGGCATGGCGTCAGCTTTGCCATGATCTCTTCTCGGCATGGCATTGGATTTGGATCCAGCGTGTCCTTGGATTTTCTCGGCCTTGGATCCCTTGTGGCCCTGGTTATAGCGTGGCGTGACCAGTTTTCTGGTGTAGATTAGAGTTGTTCTCGAATCGTTGGTGGTGCTTCTTAGCGTCAGCTCTGATAAGGCCTCAGCTTCGTCTCCTGGAGTGGATTGGAGTCAACTCCGGTGTGGTTTGGAGGGGTGGATCATGTGTTCATGGTTTGGATTTTTTGGTGCTACCTCTTAAGGAGGTGGTTTCTTTTCCCCCATGTGGGTCGGCTGTTGATCCTCTCAATAGTGCTTCTCTATGGTGAGTTCGTGTCATGTGAACCCTCCTGCTATGGTGACGTGTATCAAGGAAACTGCGGCATTTCTAGTTCAAGGTCCATTAGAGGAAGACCTAATTTTTTTTCACCAGGTTGCGATGTCTGAGTATTCATGGGTTTGATCTCTTCTTAGAGGTTCATCAAAGGTCATGTGGTCAGTTCTGTAGTTTGAGTGTTGCAGCTTTGATCTGTGGTGGTTGTGAGTGCTTTAGATTTTTATTGGTCTTCTTTGGCAGGGTCAACGGTGGAAAATGTCTCTTTTGGATCGATTTTTCTATGATGAGGCTTGATTTTGGCGTATTGGGAATTCGAGAGACTTTTCTTGTGGTGAAAATTTTAATCTTTTATTATCCATATTGAATATGTTTCCTTCTGTGATTCTCTTTATTGTTGTGAATTAGTTGTGTAACTTTGGTATGGTGGTGTTTTCTATTGTGTGGTCTGGGGTTCAATGGTCTTAGTGCGAGATCTACATCAAGGGATGCTTTAGTTGAGGTTTAGATCTGAGAGTTTTCACCAGATCATAGCTACATGGAATTAGACTTTTGATAGGGTATGGATGTAACGCCCCGACCCTAGTTACCAAGAGTCAGTGCCTTATTGCGTAACATTGGCATGATAAAAAAACATCATGTATCGAAAGACATATTAGTTTAGTAGCTTTGGAAACACTAGATACATTCATAAATGTTACATTACATCATAAAGTGAAAAACTACAATAACATAGTCTCCATAGTCCACACCCATATCCCCTTCAGACTATCCCTATAGGTCAGTCATAAAATATTTCTTCACATCTTGGGAAAAATAAAACATATAAAGGGGTGAGCTCAGATGCTCAGTAAGGATAACAATACTGCCGAAGCTTTCATAAATAAACATAAACATTTAAGGCAATGTATAACTAAAACAAAAGCCTTTTAAACTTGAACTTCAACATAATATGACAAAAGTAAAATGAGATAATTCCATTTTCTTATTCACATGGATATTCTACTGGTCGAATAATCACATGCAATATCAATAACCACTTTCATAATGATGGAATTCATAATGCCAGACTATCATAACCACATACCCAAGGCCTCATGCCAAGACTAAAAATAAGATTTTGTCAAGGCCTCGTGCCAAAACACTAGTCTATGTCACGAGACCTACCGATGCATCGAGGAGCTATAGCGGGCTGCACCCATCACTTATTAAGTCCAATTCATTACTCATATGAACATGTTTAAAAATATCATAAACCATAACATAATCGTCTCACATAAAACATGCATAAAGGAAACATAAATTTTCCACATTTCAAACACAAGATATCAAAACAATACATTGATATAATAAAAAACACGTTCAAAACTATTTTCAATACCAAAATAAAAGAAAATTAAAACTTTGTATTTATTTTTCATTTTTAAAAAAGTTATGGCTTGTAGAGGAAGCCGAAACTCAAATAATGGTCATGGCGGCGGAGAAGTCATTGTCTCCGCATACATACAACAAAAAAACATTCCTTTTTTGTCATTTAGTAAAACGCTTCATATAAAAAGATTCCTTTTGAATAAATGTAAAAGTCAAAGGGGCTTATACACAGTATAAAAGAAAGTTGTGTATAAAACAAAATATGCCTCAATGAATGGAGATTGAGACGAAGTCCCTTAGAAAGATCATTTTTAAATAAAATAGATCTATTATGTGTATTTAATATATGTACACATAATGAAATTATAAATACAAGATAGGAAATAATAATATCATGACATAATTTGAAAATAGGAGATTAACCCAAAGAATAGAAATTGGGTTAAAAAGTTCCCTTACCTTGTGTCTGACTTGACTCGTTCGTTCTTTAATCTCCTGAATAATAAACTCGAGTTAATTTTTACTTGCTTAATAACCTTTTTCATGTTAATTATTCATTTTATATCACTTATTACCATGTTATGAACATTATGTAATTATTTATGTTAATAACGGTCATTTTTTCGATCTTTGGTACTTGCGTCAAAAATAAACTTATTATAATAACAAGTTGTTCATGCGGTGAAATATCCATTATATAAAGAATTATATTAGTTATTTATATCTCATATATATCATATATATCCAGTATATACATTAATTTATAATATTACATAACATTTAGAGGTAAAAAATGAAATGCACCGTTCATGGAGACGGTAAGCTGTACGTACACATGAACGCTACTTTCATTTCTATTTCGTATTTAATGGAATGAAATTATAATTATATAAAGGTATAATATAATTACAGTATAATATAATGTATAATACCATTTACTCCATCCTTTATACATCCCACATATGGCATTAACGATTCAAATCACTTTGAGGGGCGGTAGTCCGCACTTCCTAATATGAAATTGTCGCGTTTACCCAGAATGGAAATCGTAAAGGTATGTCATAAATGAAAAATACAGAATAATAAGAAAAAAAAAACATAATATATATCATATATAAAAATAGTGTCATCATAATGGCCACCATTATAGGTGTTAAAAGAAGATTGAACAATCATCGTTTCGTGAGGCAGAAATTTTCCAACCACAGAAACAGTATGTTCTTTAACCATTAGACGAAGGTGTGTGTAAGTTTAAATCAAATAATTCTCATCAAAACATTATAGTATAATTAATATACTGGTGTCATTACAAATTAATGGGAAAAATAGAGTTTAAGGGGTTGGAGTGGAAAAATAAAACAAAATAACATAAAGAAGACATTACCTTAAAATCCGGTAACTCTTTTTGATTTGAGCAAAGGCTTCCTTGGAAATAATTCTGCCCAAAGTGAGGCTTCTAGGAGTAAGATTGGGAAGTTTATATAGTATTTGGGAAGAGGTTGGCCAAGCCAAATGGATTGGATGATGTGAATAAGGTGGTAGTGGTGGGGGCCTTTTATAAGAGGAGAGGAGGGGACTCTTGGAAAGTTATGAAATGTTACTTTATTATATAATGAGGTTTAGATTTTAAGGGTCCCAGACTTATATATTTCGAGGCTAAGGTGATAAGGGTTAAAAATATATTCATCCAATAGGTTTTTGACAAGTTTAAGTCGTAGATTTTTCATTATCTTTTCATTTTATTTAAATCGTTAATTAATGAGGTTATCGCTGCATCATCATGGTGTCATAATGATTTTAATTTATTTAGTGTCTAAAAATTATAAAAAAATATAATGATGTATGAAATATTTTTATCTTTACAATGAATATTTATAGTCTAAATGTTAAATTATATTACCCCATGTAATAATTGTTTTAGTAAAACATCACATGTTTGTGACAATGTTATTTTTACTTCAAATAAAAAGTTACTAATGTCATTTTCTTACCCAAGTGGCTCCATGGGGTCCCCAAGTTGAACCATGGATTTTATTGTTCTTCCATGACTCATCCAATAAGGGTAGGACAAGTGTAAGGGTATTTTCATATTTTTATAATATCATTTTTACCTTAAATTTCACGAATTACCTTTAATCACGATTAATTAAACTTAAAAGTTACTATTCACCAAAAAATTATTTTAATCCCATTGAACCACATTTTACTTCTTAATGACAACCATGTATCTTGGATTTTTGAAAATAAAATCATAGAAGTGTTAATGTTTCATTTAAATGAAAAATCAGTTTTTTAACTACAACTTAGTGGTTTCACTATTCATCAAAAATTGATGTTTTTCAGAACAATGCCAAAATTTCACCCTAAGCTATAATTGATATTCCGAATTAAAAAATTTTGTCTATTTTACAAAATTCGAAACATATAAGTTTCATTAATTAATTTTATAATTAATTCCCGTTGTCACAACAAATAGCGTGTTTTTAAGAAACAATATATATCAAAAGATTGACAATTGTTTATGTCCAATTTCAAAGTGAAAATAATTATAATGACCACCATTGGATAAAATGGTAATAATATATTGTAATTATACTTTAAAACCACTCAATAGTATAATTTATCACTATAAATTATTTTGATTAAAAAAGTTGTTTTTAAGTATTTTTTACTATTCATCGAAAATTGGATGTTCTCATAAAAATACAAAAAATTCAACATAGGCTAATTTTGATATCAGGAATCCAAAAATGAAGTCCATTATAAAAGATAAAATTTATAAAATTTCAAAAAGTAGGTATTACTATTTATAATAGCTACTTTGATTGGTCGCGGTGTGTTAGAATCTCGAACCTGCGTACAATGCAAGCTATTGCATTATTGAAAGAGAAGTGTATCGTGGAAGCTCGGGGTGTTACATTCTCCCCTCCTTCAATAAATTGCATCCCTGCAATTTGAAAACTTTATTTGAAAATAAAAGGTTGAAAATAGAAAATACCTTTTTGGAAAACCCACATCCGAAGTAAGGTTAATAAAATTTAGCCTTAATAAGAGGGAAAGGGAAATGAAAAAGTCACCACGAAATTATGATCTCGATAAGGAGAACATTGGTGGGAATTAGAGACATATAATTGGAGGAAAAACGTAAATATTTTTAGGGAGTGATTGAGGTCATCAGTCACAAACAAGTGTAAAATTGAGGGCCTCAAAGCCTTCAATCTATGTTGATTTAAAATATTATCAGTTCAACAAGACATAAGGTATTAGGATAACACATTTTTTGTTTTAATATCTCTTTACTAAAGTTTAAGAATTAATTTATTCATAGAATAAGAGATAGGTATATATATATTTATGCTTGACATGTAGAGTTTCAACCTTCAACTAATTTCTACCACAAACTCATCTTTCACTCAAAAAGTTAATAGAACTCAAAAATATTATATTTATCCTAATCATACAAGGTTGAAAATATTAACACATACAATTTAGATTAGGAAAAATATTTTTTAATAACCAGGGAATTCCTCTAGGCTAGTGGTAGGTAATAAAGGCTTGTCTCACTACGGTTGTGGGTTCGATTCCTACAGCTTTTTCCAATGCGACGGGTTATCCCTCGACCTACACGTTGTCCTTTTCCTAAAACTATAGTATTATAATATTTCAAAAATAATATTACGAAATGGTTTAACATTAAACAATACTATCCAAGGTTCAACTTAATCCATTCCAACCTTTATAGTTATCGAAAATCCTTTTATCCAACTCACAATCCAAATTTTATAAGGAAGATAAACATAATGAAGATCCTTTTTTCCGCGTAACAACATGTGAACACCTTCATCATGTATTCTTTTAAAACACTGCAACATCCTTAATTACCATAAATCCTTATTTATTACATTCATGATCCCTTATTCCTTTTAAGATACTAGATATACTCCTCCTATCCAAAAATGTATACAAATCATTAATCAATTTCAAGGAAGTTAAGAATATCCAATATAATTTATCCAAATCAATCATGTATTATTCCAAAATCAATATCTTGGTATCAGAACCATATAATGGTTTATCTTTCTCTCAACCATATATTTTCCAAAAAATTTAACCTGCCGTGGAGTAACTTTTCTTGATTCCACAAAACCTCAAGTCCTTGATGAAATAGTACTACAGTAAAATCCTTATATACTTCATAATTATTATAACCAGTACATCATTGATACAAAACTAAAATGACAAAATTATTTAATAAAAATATAATAACTCTAATCATTCCTTCTCATCTGTGGTAGTATCATAACTTGATTATTATCCAATAACATCATTTGGGGCATACTCTGATGATTTGGACATTGGTTTGCGTAGTGACCCCACTCCTTGCAGATGATGCATTGTACATTTGAAACCTTTTTCTTACCCTTGTAGTCACGCACTTGGTGTCCTTTTTCTCCACACTTATAACAAAATCCCATTCCCTTTAGGCAAGTTCCAAGGTGTTTCTTCCCACAGTTATCACATATTTGAAAATTCTTCTTTTCCCTCGTCCCTTTATCCATCATTCTCTCTTCCATCCCTTTCTTCTCTTTCGTCCCTTCAAAGCCATAAGACTCCGAGAATTATTTAATTATCTTATTAACACATGATACTATTTCTTCATATGTTGAGAACACATGAGAGACTATTTCCCTTAAAAATGTTGCCTTAATACCGTGAAAGATATGATCCTTATTACTCTTTGGATCATACGTATTGATGGTGTTCACATTCCTTCTACTGGGCGCCATTTCTATACAATGGTATAAACTAAGTTAGTTTATGAATTGAAATGAATAATTCCAAACTTGTAAAATACTTAATGTAAATTGAACGGTTTATGATATAATCCATAATCATAAAAAATGTATTCTTTGAGGAAGTATATACTCAAAAACCCTTCATAACGGTTTGTAAAAAAATTTAGAATTATCCTAAGAATATCCCCCGGGAGTGTCGTGACCAAGAGCGCAGCAAGGCCAGTTGTCGTGCACCATTTCCCGTTCGAGTCTAGCTCAAAGCGGTGTTTTTGGGTTTTACCCCTAGGCACATCTGTTCCAGAGCCGCCTCTACCTGCTCGTATCCAGACCGGGATGTATTGCTAGGAAAACTCACAAAATCCTTATAATATCAAAATTCTCGGAAGTTCTTCTATACTAATCCTCAAAGTCTATCTTAGGGCTATGTGATCTAATTAGAGTTTATCTAAATCTAGCTTCCAAGGTTAGTACTAAACTGCCTCTGATTCCAAATGTAACACCCCGACCCCAGTGACCCAGAGTTGATGCATTATTGCGTAACATTGGCACGATCACAAAAGATCAAGTCTCGAAAGACCGATTAGTTTAGTAGCCTTGGAAACACTAGATACATTCATAAATGTTACATTAAATCATAAAGTGAAAAACTACAATAACATAGTCTCCATAGTCCACACCCATATCCCCTTCAGACTATCCCTATAGGTCATTCATAAAATATTTCTTCACATCCTGGGAAAAATAAAACATATAAAGGGGTCAGCTCAGATGCTCAGTAAGGATAACAATATTGCAGAATCTTTCATAAATAAACATAAACATTTTAGGCAATGTATAACTAAAACAAAATCCTTTTAAACTTGAACTTCAACATAATATGGAAAAAGTAAAATGAGATAATTCCATTTACTTATTCACATGGATATTCTACTGGTCGAATAATCACATGCAATATCAATAACCACTTTCATAATGATGGAAGGCATAATGCCAGACTATCATAACCACGTATCCAAGGCCACATGCTAAGACTACAAATAAGATTTTGTCAAGGCCTCATGCCAAGACACTAGTTTGTCTCACGAGACCTACCGATGCATCGAGGAGCTATAGCGGGCTCCACCAGTCACTTATTAAGTCCAATGCATTTCTCATATGAACAGGTTTAAACATATCATAAACCATAACATAATCATATCACATAAAACATGCATAAAGATAACATAACATTTCCACATTTCAATCACAAGATATCAATACAACACATTTATATAATAAAAAACACTTTCAAAACCATTTTCAATACCAAAATAAAAGAAAATTAAAACTTTGTATTTATTTTTCATTTTAAAAAAAGTTATGGCTTGTAGAGGAAGCCGAAACTCAAATAATGATCACGGTTGCGGAGAATTCGTTGTCACCACATACGTACAACAACAAAAAATTCCTTTTTTTCGTTTAGTAAAACGATTCATATAAAAATATTCCTTTTGAATAAACGTAAAAGTCAAAGGGGTTTATACACAGTATAAAAGAAAGTTGTGTATAAAACAAAATATGCCTCAATGAATGGAGATTGAGACGAAGTCCCTTACTAAGATAATTTTTAAATAAAATAGATCTATTATGTGTATTTACTATATGTACACATAATGAATGTATAAATACAATATAGGACATAATAATATCATGACATAATTTGAAAATAGGAGATTAACCCAAAGAATTGAAATTGTGTAAAGAAGTTCCCATACCTTGTGTCTGACTTGACTCATTCGTTCTTTAATCTCTTGAATAATAAACTAGAATTAATTTATACTTGCTTAAGAACCTTTTTCATGTTCATTATTCCTGTTATATCACTTATTACCATATTATGAACATTATGTAATTATTTAAGTTAATAACGGTCGTTTTGTCGATCTTTGGTACTTGAGTCAAAAATAAACTTCTTATAATTACAAGTTGCTCATGCGGTGAAATATCCATTATATAAAGAATTATATTGATGATTTAGATCTAATATATATCATATATATATCTAGTATATAAATTCATTTATAATATTACATAACATTTAGAGGTAAAAAATGAAATGCACCGTTCATGGAGACGGTAAGCCATACGTACGCATGAACGCTACATTCATTTCAATTTCGTATTTAATGGAATGAATTTATAATTATTTAAAGGTATAATATAATTCCAGTATAATATAATTTATAATACCATTTACTCCATCCTTTATACATCCCACATATGGCATTAACGATTCAAATCACTTTTGAGTGGGTGATAGTCCGCACTTCCTAAAATGAAATTATCGCATTTACCCATAATGGAAATTGTAAAGGTATGAAATAATTGAAAAATACAGAATCATAAGGAAAAAAAACATAATATATATCATATATAAAAATAGTGTCATCATAATGGCCACCATGAGAGGTGTTAAAAGAAGATTGAACAATCATCATTTCGTGAGGCAGAAATTTGCGAACCACAGAAACAGTATGTTCTTTAACCATTAGATGAAGGTGTGTGTAAGTTTAAATCAAATCCTTCTCATAAACACATCCTAGTATATTGAAGACAATGGTGTTGTTACAAAATAAAGGAATAAAAAGAGTTTAAGGGGTTGGAGAAGAAAAATAAAACAAAATTACATAAGAGAAGACATTACCTTAAAATTGGGTAACCCTTTTTGATTTTTGCCAAAGGCTTACTTGGGAAGAATTATGACCAAAGTGAGGCTTCTAGGAGTAAGATATGGAGTTTTAGAGAGTATTTGGGAAGAGTTTGGCCGAGAAAAATGTCTTGGAAGGTTTGAATAAGGTGGTAGTGGTGGGGGCCTTTTATAAGAGGATAGGAGGGCACTCTTGGAAAGTAATGAAATGTTACTTTATTATATAATGAGTTTCAGATTTTAAAGGTCCCAAACTTATATATTTAGAGGATAAGGTGATAAGAGTTCTAAATATACTCATCTAATAGGTTTTTGAGAAGTTTATGTCTTATATGTTACATTATATTTTCATTTTATTAAAATCGTTAATTAATGAGGTTATCGCTCCATCATCATAGTGTCATAAAAAATTTAATTTATTTAATGTCTAAAAATTATAAAAAAATTATAATGATGTAGGATATCGTTTTATCTTTCCAATGAATATTTATAGTCGAAATGGTAACTTATATAACCCCATGTAATAATTGTTTTAGTAAAACAACACAAGTTTGTGACAATTTTATTTTTACTTTAAATAAAACGTTATTAATGTCATTTTCTTACCCAAGTGGCTCCATGGGGTCCAAAAGTTGACCCATGGATTGTCTTGGTTGTCCATGACTCATATAATATGGGTAGGACAATTGTAAGGGTATTTTCATTTTTTTATAATATCATTTTACCTTAAATTTCACTAATTATCTTTAATCGCGATTAATTAAACTTAGAAGTTACTATTCACCAAAAAATTATTTTAATCCTATTGAACCAAATTTTACTTCCTAATGACAACCATGTATCTCAGATTTTTGAAAATCAAGTCACAGATGTGGTAATGTTTCATTTAAATGAAAAATCACTTTTTTAACTACCACTTAGTTGTTTTACTATTCATCAAAAATTGAAGTTTTTCAGAACAATGCCAAAATTTCACCCTAAAATATAATTGATATTATGAATTAAAAAATCATGTCTATTTTAAAAAATTCCAAACATATAAGTTTCATTAATTAATTTTATAATTAATTCCCGTTGTCACAACAAATAGCGTGTGTTTGAGAAACAATATATATCAAAAGATTGACAATTGTTTATGCCCAATTTCAAAGTGCAATTAATTCTTATGACCACCATTGGATAAAATGGTAAAAATCTATTGTAATTATACTTTAAAACCACTAAATAGTATAATTTATCATGATAAATTATTTTAATTGAAAAATTTGTTTTTAAGTATTTTTCACTATTCATCGAAAATTGGATGTTATCAGAAAAATACCAAAAATTCAACATAGGCTAATTTTGATATTACGAATCCAAAAATGAAGTCCATTTTGAAAGGTAAAATTTTTAAAATTTCAAAAAGTAGGTATTAATATTTATAACAGCTACTTTGATTGGTCGCGGTGTGCTAGAATCTTGAACTTGCGTACAATGCAAGCTATTGCATTATTGAAAGAGAAGCGTATCGTGGATGCCCGGGGTGTTACAATGGATCTTGCTATCGGTACCAATACCATGAATCATTGCATGGGATAACTAGGTGGGAGTGATGCAAAGGTGGAAGCTGGATTAATTTTTTTAATGATGGGGCATGGTTTCTCTTGTTGATGTGATTTGGCTTCATGGACTTTGATCCTTTTGTGCACAGTTTAATGTTTTAATTATTGAATTCATGTTGGTTTCACCATTATCCCTTAAATTTGAGTAAGGGGGTTATGATAATAATAAAGATTTAATTTTCATTCATAGCAATAGGCATACCAAATTTCAAGACCAAATATTAATAGTGTCGAATAAACTTGGGAGTTTGTATTAACCTTTTCAAATTAACATGTGACTTTAATTAACTTTGGTTGATGGGTATATTCTCCCTATAATGGTGTATGAAGAATCTTATAATGGGGATTCACATGATGCCGGAGCTTGGAATAATTTTTTGGCTGACTATTTATGCCCCATAAAAAATTTCATAATGATTTTATACACAAGAATATTGGACCTCTCCCAAACACAAGACTATTTTACCATGTACCAGAAAAACTTGATACAATGATGGTTTCCCTATTATAGGGTATGGTTCCACTCGAGGTGGGAGGTCTTGATTCAACTTTTCTGGGTGAGGAGGAACTTCCTAAATTTCCTACCTTGAGGCTTGTTATTCCATCCTATATGAATATCCCGTTGGTGTGATATTGGCTGAGCATAGATGACTAAAAACATGACAGTGATGTAATAGGAATAGAAATAATATTGAGAAAATAAAATTTAAACTTTTTATAAATAAAAGACTTTGTGGAGGTTCTATGGATGAGGCTACATTAGGTTTTTTGAAGCACTCAAAGGTATTAGAGGGTGATTTGTTGAAGTACCTAATAGAGGAAGAGACTAGTTAAAACTATCCCTACCTAGAACCATAAAACTATTTTTATGGAACAATAATGTCCTTTGAAAATAATGACAATTCGTATGCTCTGTTAATGGAGCACCATGTATGGCCCCGATATAGTCCTTGTGTTCAAGAACATATTATAAAGCAAGGAAATGACATAGATAATAATGAAATATATATTTTTGAAATGTATCTTGGTTATACAGTCATCACATGAAGGTGTCCTTTGAATCATGTGGAGGGAGTAATTTGATGCTTTAGTGGACATATTCCCTCAAAAACACATCAGCTTTTCGATTCGTCATCCTTAGGAACCTGAATGATGCATCATGGGTTTTTATAGCTATCTAGGTGTAGGCGACAAGTGGAGATCCTAAGAGTTTATTAAATCTATCAAAAATAAAATTCAATCCCCATTATCATTTCTCGGTATTTCAACGAGATCCTCACCACCATGATATGGAAGGTAGTGATAGGTAGATTTTTTTCCATGCATCAATTATGAGACTGGTTGTTTCTCTCAGGTCTCTTTGATATGGTATTAAAGGGGAGTTTATTTTCTTTCTTTTGATGGAAATTTCCTAACCTCTATATTATATGATCATCTTAATAGGTTTTTGGTGTCAAGATACTACGTGTTTATGTTCCATAAGTAAGAGACCTCCAACTTCCCTCCACTTTCATCTAATCACTTTCATATTAATCTATTGTGGTAGGTGGTGTACTAGTGGAAAATCCCACTATGAGGATTCATATTTGAATTCATGTATAATTACAACAATAACTATAGTGCAGGGGTCGAATCTATATGGTTATCCTCTTAAGACCATATCTATGACAAGACTAAATTGGTTTCCATATAGCTGTAGTGATGGAGTCGATATCACTAGAACAACTCCGTTCAGAGAATTATCAGACTTGAGCGATTTCTCAAAATATATTATTTGGCACCCACTTATGATGTTTTCCAAAATGAGGTTTTAAATCTTGAAAATTATTTGGATGAGGCCTTTAAAGACAAATAAATATATTGATTCATCTTATCAAGGGATTATTTTATCAAACAGGGAAACTAGAATACCAAATATATTAATCAAAAATCCTTATCTAGAATAAGGAATAACTTAATTTCAAAATTCAAGATATGGGATGGAATCTTTACTTCTTATGGGATTGAGATTCAGTATTTGATACAGTGATTTTATATATATCTTTTTAGTTCATAATTTGGTGCCCCTCAGGGGACCTTCTGAGCAGTTTTGAGCCATGATTTGTTGGGGTAATGAATTTGGAGCTTGATTCAGACATTTCTGGAGAGGAAATTATCTCATCCATTAATAGAAAAAACTCAAAAAGGTTCTTAGTTTGGATGGATACCATGCCTTATTTTTATGTGGTTTTGGAATATTGTGAGTCTAAACATTATCATACTGACTAATGGTTTATGGGTTGGTTCCATTGGTATGGAAAGGGTCAATGAAAACTTCATTTTTTTGATCTTGAAATTATCTATCCAAGTGAAAATTTATGATTTTAGGCATATCATCTTGTGTAAGTGGTCTTAAAGATTTAATCAAAATTCATCTAGAACCATTTGGGAAAGTTCATTCCTAATATTATTTTTTATAATTAGAGTCCTTTTGTACCCAGGATCCTTATTATAGCCAATTTTTTTATTTCTCATGAAATCTTATATTTTATAAAAACACATTATACTTCAATGAGGGGGACCATTGAAATGAAATTTGATATGAAAAAATAAAAAATTATGGAATATGATTTCATATAAGTGGTCATGTAGAAACTAAGATTTAGAAAAAAACGGATGAGAGCGATCATGAGTTGTTACAAGTCTGTTTCCCTTCATTGGTCATCCAATAATGGAATTCAATCCAACTAAGTATTTTAGCATGTTAAACCCCATTCCCCGTACCCATTTGTCATAGTTGCTGATGTTTCCTCTCATCTCTTGTCAAAGGTATAATTGGATGGACTCAATAATATGGATAGGGTTTTTCAGTGTAGTATCCCCATTACTCACTTATCTTTCACTAATGATCATCTTCCTTTTTCAATAGAAACTCGTTAGGTATTCTAGGAGGTTCTAAAAATAATTTATTTTTTTACCAAATCCTCAGGATAATGTGTCAACATTACTAAATCATAGACATCTTTTAGTTAGGTTGTGAAATATGGGATGAGATCTACCATTACTAGTTTGTGTTGAATACATATTGTGGGAAAAAATAAAAAGTATTTGGGTATCCTAAAGATATTTGGGCACTCTAAAAGAGATTTATTCTCCATCATTATGGATAAATTTAATTGTAAAATTCTGGGATGGTCAGGAATGACATTATCTAGGTTCATGAATTTGGTTCTTGGTAAATTAGTGTTTTAGGAATTTCTATATCACACGATGCCTCTCTGAAATCCCCTAGATTTCTTTATTCAAAAAATCTATTCATAATTTACTAATTTTTTGTGGGGTAGTTCTAATGAAAAAATAACATACACTAGATCTCATGGGTCAAGCTTTTACCACCCAAGTCTTGTAGTGATATGGTCTTCAAGGACATGAAAGTGTTTGAAAATTCCCACCTAGCCAAGAAAGGTTTTAATTTATTATCGGAAAAAGATAAATCGTGAAAAAAATGTTTTCAAAGAAAATTATTTCCCCCACAATGATTTTGTATCCTCCAGTTTATGTTTTAAAATGAGTTTTTTAGAAAGGAACATTTGGGTGTCCACATTTGTTTGAAACTCTATGATTTATTGATCAATTTACATCAGATAAATTGTTAAAATCAAGAGTGAAACATGGGTGACTTATTTTGATAGGTTAAAACACACTTTTATGTGAGCACTTGGTGTGAAGCATGCTTCAATGAGGGATATTATGGTTAATGACATTAGTGTTTTTCTTCTTCAGAAGCTCATATTTAGTTTAATGAGTATTTAGTAACATCTATTTTAGAGGTTCTAGTGGTTTGTAGAGAGGAAACAGATATGCTATGCTGGAAATTCACGATTTCAGGCTGCTACTCAGTTAACTCAGGTTTCAGGAATACCCTTTGCACAAGAAGATGTTATATGGTTTTAACTATGGATTAATATCTAGAATATAAAATATCCATTCGAATTCCAAAATCATTTGTTGTAAAAGTATAAAGGTATTCACTCCAGCTATGATCACCTTGCTGATCAACACTTTTTTGAGAAAATCTCATGCCCTCTATGTGGGACCACTTTGGAAAATAAGTTTCATGTGATATTCTCTTAATCTTGGGATACTGGGTTGTGGTCATCGTGTGTGGAGTAGGATCATGCTCAATGTAGAAGCATCAATTATGTGAAGATTTTTTTGATGGAGTGGATCATATTTATTCTAGTGAAAACTATAATGGGGTTTTGCATTAGTGCATGGATTATATAATTATTCTATAATGAATTTATGTTTGAGGGAATTGTCAAAGATGATAGAGTATGGATAATTATGATAAGAAAATGGATTTATCTGGGGAGAAATGAGGGGGGGGGGGGGTCAACTTCATTAATCAGTTCCACCCTACACCTCATGTTAGTGGATACCTCCCCCTCCAGGAGTCCTTAAAAATAACGGCATCCTAAAACAACCTAGAGATGGAAATGTGGGCCTCATGGATGTTACCCATGATCAAGTAGAATATTTAATTATGGTTTGAAATTCCATGGTTTTGTCATGATATACTCATTATGTGGCCTAATCTATGTTTATTTAGTATGGTGTGGAGTTTTAAACTTCACATGACTAGAGGAATATTGTGGTCGAATTTGAATGTCATGTTATTATCAATGCAGCTGAGGCTGGTGAAACTATCTATGACACTTTCAGGTCTATTATTGAAAACATATTGTATTTGGAACCTTTTTTCGCTTCTTAAGGTTTCTATATCTTTGGGATAGAGGGAATCATGTGGCACATTTCACATGTACTTTTACAATAATTACAAGGTCTATGTAATTTTCCTTCTACTGATATTTACATATAAGGTTGTCTTTTGGAAAAAAACACCGTACAAATAATATTATATCTATATATATAGGGTTAGGGATAAAATATTATATAATTTAAAACACACCTTAAATAATATATTAATTATTTTATAACTCTATTACATGTTATAATAATAATAAATATATAATTATTAATATTTACTCATGTATTATGCAAACTAGTGAAATGGTAAATATTATTTTACTATCTTACAAATGAATATATGTTTCCAGACACATTCTTGGCCCCTAACCCTCCTTGAAATTTATCATATACCTGAATAAATATTTATCCACTAAATAAATAAATATTATATATATATATGTTATGAAATAATTACATTGTGAATAAATATTTATTTAATTTTTTCAATTACTAATGTATTAAGAATAATATTTATTATAATAATTAAATTCAAATTTTATTTTACAAAGGTCAATTGAATCACATAGTGTATGACCCTCTATGGTTCTTTGTCATCGACATTAGGTGGTCTTTCCTAATGTCTAATATTTCTATCTAAAAAGAGGTCAATGATTCCAAGAAAAAGAAGTTAATTTCATAATGATTATTACCACACATAAGAACTTTCTATGTAATATAATCCCTTTATCCGGATTTTTTATCAAACAGGTTACCTGTTTCACAATCATATCTTCTTGCTATGTCTTTCTTTGAGTATTTCAATGACACTCATTGTTTCCCCATGACCATGGAATTTAATGTGATATATCTATTTCAATCAAGTGGTTGAGATATCAAATTCCATCAATATATAAGGGAAAATTATTCCTTGACTTATTCATTAATAACATTTGATTCCTGACACACCCAATGCACCCTACTTCCTGTAAATATATTGCATCACAGTTTTGGCCAGTACATCAAATTATGTGAATGATGACATGAATTAATAATAATCTTAAAGTTTGAGGACTATAAATCATTCTCACAGATAGGAAATTCCAATGAAAGACAGACATGAATAATTCCTATTGGTATTTCTAGTCACATAATCTCTCATCTTAGAGATTACCAAGTGAGAACATAATGAGATAAAGTTTCACATTCTTATGGGTACACATACCTGACAATGAATATTCTATTTGTCGCATCATATAATGTTATCTAACCATCGATTTATGTTTAAGAATATCATCTTGGAATTTAAAATTTGTCATCATGGAAGGAAAATATTATGGCCTTTTCAATGAAATAAATAAACTAGGACATTTTTACATTAATGTCCTATAGACAAATAAAAAATATGTAATTAGAATGTTTTTATTAATACCCAATTTTTATAATATTCATGTAATGATAAGTATAAGAATTTGGTTATAGAAAAACAACTCCAACATAAAAAACATGTGGATGAAAAAAATAGTGGAGTAGCACATAATGTTGACAAAATATAACAAGACAATAAAAAAAGTTATAAAATTTGAGGTTGGGTGAAATTATTGCAGCTAATATATTTAACCCAACAAGTCAATTTTCCATAGTAACATTAGGGTCACCAATCAAATTCATATGTCGATTGACATATATACATGGCATTAATATTTTCCAACATTGAAGTAAATCATTTGGTAAAGAATTATGGAAACATTATGATATACATTCTATATTTTAATGAAAAACCTATAATGAAACATTGATTTAATTTTCATTATCCCTTATAGAGTATTTTAGTATAGATATTTTCTATAATAAATTTGTATTAATGGTCACTAAAAGGTTTATAGATCCTTTTAGACACTTCTGACATAGAAATATCTCTTGCATGCTAAGGGGGACGTAATACCACAACCACCGTTGTGTATGCACCAATGATAAAACAGGAAACATAATATTCTTTCATTATCTATAAAAAGTATGAATCCTTTCATGTGAAATATAATTCATAATATTTTATTTGAAATAATTTATAATATTAAATTTTATTCAAAATTATAAATTTATGAAACAAAAAATGAGTGATGAGAATAAATAGTTCGAATTTAAACCTACGTAACCCTACTATAAAGCAAGGATTAAGCATGATTCACTTGAAAAAAATGTATTGAACATTAATTTAAAGTAAAAGTTTTATGTGATATAAAACAACATCATAATTATGTTCCCTTTTTATGTAAATATTTATTAATTGGAATCTAACTCCACTTCTATCCCACATCATATGCTATGGAAGAAGGTTCATGTAAATAAAGAAGAAGAAATGGTGGGGGAAAACACACAACAACTAAGAGAATCATGGGTAATTATAACATAATAGTTATTTGTTATTCTTTATAATAATATTATATAAAATATCTAATTATGTTTTTATAGTTTTAATATAGTTTATACACATGAATTGGTATTAGTTTTAATATTATAATGACTAATTAAAATATATTTTAAGAATCCAGAAAAAAATGGCCATGTTAATAGTGATGGTTTTGGAGTGTCACATTGAGAATATTTTGAGAAAATAAATTCACATGGGGATGTAAATAAGAAAATTAAAGATATTCAAAACACAAATATAATATCTAAATGAAATAATTACAAATAAGGGTTTGATTAAGAAGTATATACAAAGGGGTCAAGGTGAACCAACAATAGATAAACAACAGTACATGAAGACTCAAACCCCACTGGATTTGGGGATATCTGTTCCCCTCAAGAACCGTCCTTACCAAAGGTAATCAATTATTTTGTATCAATTTTTCTAAACGTGAATAAAAAACTACCGATAACTTTCTTATGTCAAAAAATTATGCATGGTGAAAGTGGTTGTGATTTATATTTAGTATCACTGACCCATCACATTATTGTGAGGAGTACACTGTATAGTATCAAAGGAGATATGATTCATAATAAGTATCTCCCAAAAGATCACATGATAGTGGGTTTTCAAGTATCTCATGAGTTGAGTATTAAGTTTAATGTAACCCTTTATATTATAGATGTTACCATGGATGATCATGCTATTAGTGAAGTGTTTTGTAAGAGTATAATAAAATTTAACAGAAGAAGTGGAAGGATTAAAACTGTAGTATAAGGATCTCCATGCAGGTAATATAAAACCTAAATAAAAACTGATATGAATAATAATAAAATCTTGTAAACCTTATATTTAAGAGATAATGAATCCTTTTTATATTCTTCTTATAGGTTTAATAATGATCACCAAATTCTAAAGAAAATCAGCATACCTCTATAGTGTATCCATGAGTAGATCTGAATCGTCTTCTATACATATGTGTTTCACCTTTTTCCCATAGTATTCTAGTACCTCTATATGAATAGGAGATCAATAAAAGATATTATGAGGTAAGGGAGTATTTAAAAAGACTGATAAAACACCCTTGAACCATTTCCATCAACTGAAAATAAAATATTTATATTTGAAAACACACTTTTAAAGCTACTACATTCAATAATGTCTTTATAATAGAAGAGTAAATTCCATGGCCAATGTATTCGTTACATGAATTCAATCTCCACTATATCATTATATATCATGTAACACATTCATCAACGATGCTTTAAATGAGTTAAAATATTCAAATACTAACACATTGAATATTTAGTTTTTCATTTGAGAAAAGGTAGTATCATGTATGAAATATTATTCCATTCATGTATGCCGATATTCCATGCATGTGGTATAGAAAGTCATAACATATATGTTATAAATTTGGGGATATCTCCATTAATATCCCATGGGTACTAAATATTAACAAACCTTGTACCATTTCACCTTATATTTCATCATATACAATAACTCAGGAAACTATATCCAAAACTCGTTTTTGATATCTTCCAAAACACTTTTGTAAGTCTATCATTATCAATACCTTGTAGCACATAATATGCAATACCTTATGAACACACATCCAAAAAACATTTGGATTAAGTCTAAAACATCTTTAGAGTAGTTCACTAAGCCAAATAAATACCCATTATGTAAACCAATGTGTGTTAAACTATGGTAATTTATATAATTGATAATAAATTTAAACCGTTTTATCCATATATGTTAGAAAAGAGAGACCTCTAGAAAAATGTCAATGTTATTAAAGATATAAATGGATCTGGAATGATATACATCAAACACATGTATATGTATACTTGTTTCCACCACTATAAATAATATTAAAATGGGAATTCTAATATTTTCCTTTTTTCCAAGACATATTGTGACCATGGGGAATGAAGCATTTCAACCCCAAATATCAAACTCATCTATTTTCGATTCTCAAAGTATATAAAAATCTGATTGTAGAATACACCACAGGCTATTTATAATTATGGATAAGAACATAAAAAGTGCCTCATCCAAATAGATATACAATATATAAGTGTGGACACACACTCCCATAGCCTATCTCAATCAAGGGATCAAATTTCATACTCATCATATGGGATAAAAAATCCCATCCTAGTTAAGCTCTAACTAACGGCATGATCATAAATATACCCAACCACCTCGGTATTAGCTAAGTAAATATATAGACTTTTGTAAGTATGTTATAAAATTATGAAGGGTATCATTCTAGGTATCTCACAAACATTATGTTTTGGGGCCTTAAATATGACCCATGCACCCCTAATAGACTTAAGTCATCTGTGACACTCCATGTAGATTACGTAGTGGTCATCTAGTGCACAAAAAGAATCTTATTATTTCTATTGTGCCACATGAGAATATGTTATATCTCTATAAAAGAATCAGACTCATTCTAACCATAACATGTTTTCGTAACCTATAAAACTTTATGATGAATATTAGTTTGGGATAAACTCAAAGTTATACATTGAGAGGTCAATTATCATTTTAATTACTAATATATATATATATTTATAAATATATGAAGCTAATGTGAAATAATGATAAAATATAGGATGCCTAAAAAATTGAAACACGCCAAGCTTCCACGGTACACTTTTCTTTGAATAATACAATAGCGTGTGTTGTACACAACTTTGAGTTCCAACACACCACAACCAATCGAAGATGCCATTATGAATAGTAATAGCCACTTTTTAAAATTTTATAAATTTTATTTTTCAAAACGTACTTCATTTTTGGATTTGGAATATTGAAATTATCCTAGGGGGAATTTTTGGTATTTTTCTGAAAACTTTCAATTTTTGATGAATAGTGAAAACACTAAGTTATTAGTTAAAACCAACTTTTTATTTTAATAATTATTTATTTTATTTAAATTTATTTTAGGTCAAAATAGGCACATAATACCTATATAATTTCAATATAATTCATTAGGGTCATTTTATATTAATTTTAGATACATACAATTTTATTGGACTTTTTACCGTCTTTTACCCACCTCCTAGGAGCTGTTGCAAATTTTCATAAAACTTAATTTTACCGCTTCGGGGAATAGAATTTCAAAAATACAAGAGACATGGTTGATATAAGTAAATAAAAATTGGTTCAATGAGAGAAAATAATTTTTTGTGAATAGTAACTTTTTACTTTTATTTACCACGGTTAAGAGTAAATAGGGTAATTAAAGGTAAAAATGATATTATTTTTACCATAACACATGTATTAATTTTATTGGATAAGTAAAATTTCACCAAAAAACAACCTTAGGAATAAAATATGAACCATTTTGATCCACTTGGATTAGATTAGGACATTTAATATTATTTAATTCAAAGAAGAGTTAAAAGTGCTAAATTCAAAGTTTAATAACTAAAATATTTTTAATATAGGGTTACACATAAGATAAATTTGATTAAAAATATTCATTAGAAATATAAATATATTTCCGACATAATGGTATTTTATTAATAATTTTTAGACGTTAAATAATTTAATTTATTTATGACACAATGATGATATATTCATTACCTTAATAAGGAAATATTAAATAAATTGATATTATAAATACCCAAATAAATATAATTTGAGACTTTTAATAAATTCCACGAATTTTATCGGTTAATATGACATATTAGGGTTGATTAAATGAATTGGGTTATAAGTAATAATGCTATTATGAATTTAGTAAAAACAAAATACCAAATAGTGTCAAAATTTACATAATAGAGTTTTTAAAAACAATATTATATTATTAAAATATATTATTTTCCTAAAAATCTAAGGTTCAGCCAGAAGACTTATATAATGATAGTTGTATCATTAATTAACCACTTGGGGTTCTCTTGGAAGTATATAGTATGTTTTTTAAACATATAATATAAAAATACAAAGAGACATGGTAAATGTCAAACTAAATAACTAAGAGTTAAATCTAAAAGATAAGGTTAATATAGTGACCCAAACGTGTATAAAACCTATTTGTTGAGTGTTTTGCGACCCAAAACAACCTTATCCTCTAAATAAATCAGTTTGTAGCCATTAGAAACCGAAAATGATTTTATTATAAAATAATATTTCTAGCTTTCCCTAAGGTTCCCCTCACCCCTCTTATAAAAGGGCAACCCCCTTCTCTCAAATTAACACATTAAAATCCCTTTGGATCGGCAAAACCCTGCCCAAATATCCTGAAAACTTCTCTCACTTCAACGTAGAGGCCTTACTTTGGTCATAAATCTATTTTAAGGATGCCTTTTTATCAACTCAAAAGGAAACACCCGAAGAAGAGGTAATAATTTCACCACCCTATTTCAAGTTCTTTTATTCTTCCACTTCTTCTTTTCTTGTAGTTTTGATTATTAAATAATAACTCCAGTATAATCTATATATTGTGATTTTATTATACAAATGTTACAACCATATTAGTTATTTTATCCATCCTATGAATGAAAAATTCACCACACGTGCGTATGTACGGATTACTGTCTCCACATCGTGGTGCAGTTTGTTATTCAAAACTATTATCATTTGGTTGGGTATAATAATGATTATAACTGATGTAAATATTAATTATAACATTATAATGATTCTGTATATATGATATACCATTCAATTATAAACTATTTTAATATCAAAAGAATGATCTTGTCGCTCGTGCGTACGTATGGAATACCATCTCCATGAACATGATTAGATTAATTCCCCATCGTATCCATTCAAGTATAATTTTCATTTAATGATTAAAAATAATTTTTAAGGACTTTATAACATTTTGTATATGACTAAGATACAAACTATAAAAAAACATGTCTTCTGTAACTTAAAATATTAAATAAAACAAGTATGTTAACACCCGAAATGACGATAATACTAAAATATTATTAACAAAGAAATATTAGAAGATCATATGTGATATCATATTTATGTATATGATTCTTGTATAATTTAATAAATTTTTTGTCACTACTATACAAGAATTTAACATACCATCGACTAAGGAAAAGAACCAGGTAAGGGTTAATTCTACAACCTCTTTATTATCCGAGGTTGTTTTTACATAAGTATCTACTGGGACCTCTTTATCATCCACATCCATGTTTCTTAAAAATGTATTCCAAAACATTTTTAATAGTCAATAGAAAATGGGTTAAAGTCATTGATTCCATTGTTTTACTTTTTACAAGACGTTTATAAAGGAATCATTCTGTCGTTTTCTAAACAAGGTCCTTTTATCCTTTTCGAAAAAATTATAGTAAGAATATATTTTTTAACTTATACGAAGGGTGCGGCTATTTTCTGCCATTATAAAATCTTCAAATCTTCCCCTACAAGATTATTAGAGTATTTTTACAATAAATTATTTTTTTTAATAATTATGTGACTTTTAAATTATTTCAAAAAGGAGATATTTCTCTCAAATAGTTTTGATTTCATCTATGTCAACATCCTTTGATGGATTTTAAGCTTATTTCAAGTTGATTTATTATGATAAAAAACATCCATATTGTATTGAATATTTTGTGATATGTTTGACTATGGATGTGTTATTTTTATACCATTCATGGTTTATGGATAAATCTTTGACATTTCGTATGCTAGTTTCATTATGAATGCTTATGTTATGTTTAAACCTTTTCATACGAGGAATTCATTGAACATAGTAAGTGATGGGTGGAGCCCACTATAGATTCTTGATGCATCGGTAGGTCTCATGAGACAAACTAGTGTCTTGGAACAATGCCTTGACAAAATCTTATTTTTATTCTTGGAACCAGGCCTTGACTATGTGGTTATGAATGTCTAGAATTATGCATTTCATTATTATGAATGTGGTTATTGAAATTTAATGTGATTATTCTATTAGTAGAATATACATGTGAATAAGTAAATTAAATTATTTCATTTTATTATTGCCATATTATTCTTAAGTTTATGTTTAAAAGGATTTTGTTTTAGTTATACATTTCCTTTAATGTTTATGATTATTTATGAACGTTTCCACTATATTGTTATCCTTACTGAGCATCTGAGCTCACCCCTTTGTATGTTTTATTTTTCCCAGGATGTGAATAAATATTTTATGAATGACCTGTAGGGATAGTATGAAGAAATATGAGTGTGGTTTATGGAGACAAGAAGTTGTTGTTGTTTTCACTTTATGATGTAATGTAAGACCTATGAATATATCTAGTGTTTCCAAGGCTACTAAACTAATCGGTCTTTCGAGTCTTGATCTTTTGTGATCATGAAAAAGTTATGTATTAATGCACTGACTCTGGGTAACAGGGTTCGGGGTGTTATAGTTGGTATCAGAGGATGTTTAGTAATAAACCTTGGAATATAGAGTTAGATAAACACTGATTAGAGAACATATCCCTAAGATAGAGTTTGATGATTAGTATAGAAGAACTTCCTAGAATTTTTTCTAGTGTAGAGATTTTGTGATTTTTCCAAGAAATACATCCCAGTCTAGATATGAGCAGGTAGAGGTGGCTCTATCACATATGTACCTAGGGGTAAAACCTGAAAACACCGCTATGAGCTAGACTCAAATGGGAACTGGTGCATGACAATGGGCCTTGATGCACTCTTGGTTATGACACTCCCGGGGGATATGCTTAAGATAATTCTCATTTTCTTTACAAACCATTATGATGGGTTTATGAGTATATACTTCCTCAAAGAAAACATTTTTATGATTATGGATTATATCCATAAACTGTTCAATTTATGTTAAGTGTTTTACAAGTATGGAATTATGTATTTCGATTCATAAACTAATCTAGTTTATGCCATTGTTTATGAAGGGAGCCTAGTGGAAGGAACAGAAACCGTATCAATGCACACACTCCATGTAGGGATTTCCCTATTGATCAAGATAATTATAGTGGAGCTGGTGATACAACTGGTGCTGATAAGATTATCACTATACTAGGACCACTCGCTCAGGTTATAAATAATAACCTTACCTGTATGGAGCACCCTGATCTGCAGCGTGGAGGATCAATGATAGACCTCTTCATGAGGAAAAACCCAAAAAAATTAAATGGGGGTACAAAACCAATAGTTGTTGAGCAATGGATAAATTCCCTAGAGAAAATATTTCCGTCTTTAGGGAGTAGTGAAAGGGAAAAAGTTTTCATGGTAGTTTACCCCCTCACTGGAGATGCTGATCAATGGTGGTCATTGATTCAAAATACAATGGAAGATGAAGAATTATAAAGTATGAAATGGAGGGAGTTTAAAGATATTTTCTTAGAAAAATACTTTCCTCATGACCATCAAGAAGATATGGAAAGACAATTTATAAGTCTGAGGAAAAAGGAGGATGAGAATGTCGCAATGTATAATGCTTACTTTACAAGGTTAGCGAGGCATGCAAAAGATTATATACATAACCCGAGGAGTAATATTGACCATTTCTTTTATGGGTTAAATCCATTTCTTCATCGAGAATTAGTCTCACAATCATTCTCGTCATATGAAGACATTGTCTCATGTGCTATCAAGAAGGAAAATGAATTCTCTATGTCTTACATCTTTAAAGAAAAGCAAGAGAAGAAGAGATCTGCTGATCACTCTTGAAATAGAAAATAAGGTAATAAGGGAAAAGTTGAATATCCATCCTGCAGTAAATGTGGGAAGAAACACCCCAGTACTTGCTTGAAGAGAATGGGAGTCTGTTACAAGTGTGGTGAAAAAGGCCACCAAGATCGTGATTTCAAGGGGAAGAAGGAAGCTACTGATGTTCAGTGCTACAATTACCGGGAGATGAGACATTATGCAAATGAATGTCCTAAGAATTAGGGAAACTTACCTTAGAAAAGGCCAAGGGATCAAGGCCAATCTTATGCGATCACTAATACTAAGGTTGAAGCTCCTAAAGATGTAGTGGAAGGTAATTTAATGGTTTCCTCAAGTTCATCCATTACTTTATTTGATTCTAGATCATCTCATTGTTTCATATCATCCCAGTTTTCTATGAAAATTATATATTTCCAATTTTATTTAACAAGGGAGTTTTGAGTCAAAAATTCTAAGGGTAGTATCATTGCAACAATGTTTTGTGAATCAGTTCCCATTAGAGCATATAAATGATCTTTGTCTGCTGATAACATCGTCATACCCATGATTGAATTTGATATAATCATTTTTATGGATTGGCTTTCAGACCATGATGGGAAAATTTATTTTAATAAGAAGGAGGTTACAATTTTTAATGATGATAAATAGTACCTTATCTTTAGAGTAGAAACGTCACCACCTAATTCTTATCTAGATCTGCCCACAATAGCTCAAATAAATTCAATTATTGGGGAGGAAGATAATGAAATAACTATCGGTGAGGAAAGGAATGTTCAAATAGAGTATGTAAATATTGTGAAATAATATGTTGATGTGTTTCGAGAAGATTTACCTGGACATGCTCCAGAACAAGAAATTTAGTTTTCCATTGACTTAATTCATGGTTCAAGGCCCATATCGAGGACCCTTATAGAATGACAACTGAAGAATTAGTGGAACTGAAGAAAGAAAAATAGGAATTGAGTAATATGGTATTTATTCGCCCTATTGTTTCTCCATGGGGAGCCGCTGTTCTTTTTGTTATGAAGAAAGATAGATCTATGAGGTTGTTCATTGACTACATGGAGGTCAATGCTATAATAATAAAGAACAAGTATCCCTTGCCTCACATTGATGATTTATTCGACCAAATTCAGGGAGCTCAATACTTTTCAAAGATTGACCTTCAATCTGGATATCATCAGTTGTGTGTGAAGAAGGAAGACATTCCGAAAATGGAATTTTGAACCAGGTTCGGTCATTACGAGTTTACAGTAATTCCTTTTGGATTGACTAATTCACCATCTATCTTCATGGATCTAATGAATAGAGTTTTCAAGGAATATCATGATGACATTGTAGTGGTATTTATTGATGATATCTTGGTATACTCTAAAATCTATGAAGAGCATGAAAATACCTTGCGCAGCATTCTGAAAACCCTCATAAGAAATGAATTATACGAGAAGCTTAGACAGTGTGATTTTTGGATTCAAGAGATTTGTTTTCTTGGCCATATTGTCTCTAAGTATGGAATATTCGTTGATCCTTCCATGAAAAGAGAAATCCAAGAATTTCCAACACCTACAAGTATAACTGAAGTACGCATTTTAATTGGTTTAGCAAGTTATTATCGATGTTTCTTCGAGAATTTTGCCCGATTGGCTAACCCATTAACGAAGCTCACACGTAAAAGGGTTAAATTTTTTTACACAAAATGGTGTGAAGAATGTTTCGAAGAATTGAAGAGAATATTATTCAATTCTCCTACCATGACTCTACCATCGGAGAATGATGGGTTTGTTATTTATAGTGATGCCTCATAGAAAAGACTTGGTTGTTTCCTTATGCAGAGTGATAGGGTTATTGTCTATGCACCATGACGGCTAAAAATTCATGAGAAAAAAATATTCTATTCATGATCTTGAGTTAGCAGCTGTAATCTTTTCTTTGACAATATAGAGACACTATCTCTATGGTGAAAAATGTGTGATATATACCAATCATAAGAGTTTGAAGTATATTTTCTCACCGAAAGAACTCAACATGAGGCAAAGAAGATGGATTGAATTACTCAAGGATTACGATTTCACTATACAATACCTCCTGGGGAAGGAAAATAAAGTGGAAGATGGTTTGAGCAGAAAGGATCACTGAGTTTTGAACAAGATGAGAGTTGAAAAGGATCCTATATACAAGGATCTAGTGAAGATGGTTATGGGAGTAACCATGGAAGGTGAAACATCAATGAATTTTCAAATGTTTGCAAAACTATATTTACTAGAAAGGTTGAAGTGTTCTCAGGCCGATGTTGAAGAGTTTTAAAATAAGATTAAATCAGTGAATTATGGGAGATTGAGTGACTTTGTTTATGAAGATGGAATTTTGAAATTTGTGAAGAGGATTTGTGTTCCCGATATAGCTGATCTAAAAAGAGAACTGTTGGATGATACTCATAGTTCCAATTTATCTATACACCCTGGTAGCACTATGATGTATAGTTATTTGAAAGAACATTTTTGGTGGGAAAACATGAAGAGGGAGATTGCTAATTTTGTGGGAAGATGTAAGGTTTGTCAATAAGTGAAAGCTGGAAGGAAACCGTCTAGAGGAGTCATGCAACCTCTTACTATACCTGGGTTGAAATGGGATAATATTATGATGGACTTTGTCATGGGACTAAAAAAGGCTCCTAGAAGGAACGATGCAATATGAGTCATTGTTGATCGTCTTACCAAGTCAGCACATTTTCTTGCTATAAGATAAGATCTACCCCTTGAATGTCTAGAACGACTATATATTAATGAAGTTGTGAGACTTCATGGAGTACCCCTATAAATTGTTTCTGATCGTGATCCCTGTTTCAAATCATGATTCTGGAAAAGTCTTTAGAAGGCCTTGGATACTGATCTGTGTTTGAGCACTGCCTACCACCCTAAAACAGATGAAAAAATCGGAACGAACTATTCAAACCTTAGAAGACATGTTGAGATCCTGCTAACATGACTTTCAGGGTATGTGGGATCAATATTTACCTCTTGTAGAATTTTCCTATAACAGTAGCTTCCATTCACGTATTCAGATGGCACCATATAAAGCATTATACAGAAAGAGATGTCGCACACCAACCTGTTGGGATGATGTTGGTGGATGAAAACTCATAGGCCTAGAACTTGTGGAGGAAACAATGGAAAAGGTGACAGTAATCCAAACCCACATCAAAGCATCTCAAATTAGGCAGAAGATCTATGCCGATAATCGAAGGAAGGATTTGGAATTTCAAGTTAGTGATCATGTTTTCTTGAAGGTATCTCCATGGAAGGGTGTTATATGTTTCACTAAGAATGGTAAATTGAGTCTCAGGTACATCAGACCTTTTGAAATTCTAGAATTAATTGGGAATATAGCTTACCATTTGGGAATGACACCAAATATCTCCAAAGGTCACGATGTGTTCCACGTATCACTGTTGAGAAAATACATTTATGACTCAACACATGTACTCACCTATGAGGAATTATAACTGGAACCCGATCTGTCTTATTATGAAGAGCCAGTTAGGATTCTTGATACCAGAGAACAAGTGTTGAGAAACCGGACGACTCGTCTGGTAAAAGTTCTATGGAGAAACCATAATATGGAAGAGGAAATGTGGGAACCCGAGGAACTTATAATGAAGAACCAATTGATTCTTTTTATGTAGTAATAAACTAGATATTTTAAGGTTGAAATTATTTTAATGAGGGGAGAATATAACACACCAAGCTTCCATGGTACGCTTCTCGTTGAAAAATACAATAGCGTGTGTTGTACGCAACTTCAAGTTCTAACACACCACAACCAATTGAACTAGCCGCAATGAATAGTAATACCCACTTTTTGAAATTTTATAAATTTAATTTTTCAAAATAGACTTTATTTTTGGATTCAGAATATCGAAATTAACATAGGGTGATTTTTTTGTATTTTTCTGAAAACATTCAATTTTTGATGAATAGTGAAAAACATAGAGTTATTAGTTAAAATCGACTTTTTATTTAAATAATTATTTATTTTATTTAATTTTTTTAGGTAAAAATAGATAAATAATACCTATATAAGTTTAATTTAATTCATTTAAGTGATTTTATATTAATTTTAGATATATAAAATTTTATTGAACTTTTTACCATCTTTTACCCACCTCCTAGGAGCTTTTGCAAATTTTCATAAAAAATAATTTTATCACTTTTGTGAATTGAATTTCAAAAATTTGAGACAAAAGGTTGATATCAGTATGTAAAATGTGATTCAATGAGATGAATATAATTTTTGGCGAATAGTAACGTTTTACTTTTATTTACCACGGTTAAAAGTAAATAGGGTAATTAAAGGTAAAAATGATATTATATTTCCACTAACACAAGTATTCATTCTATTGGATAAGTATAATTCGACAAAAAACAACCTTAGGAATAATTTACGAACCTATTTGGTCCACTTGGATTAGATTAGGACATTTATTATTATTTAATTCAAAGTAGAGTTAAAAGTGTTAAATTCAAAATTTAATAACTAAACCATTTTTAATATAGGGTTACACAAAAGTTAAATTTGATTATAGATATTCATTAGAAATATAAAAAGATTTCATGCATAATTGTATTTTATTTATAATTTTTAGAAATTAAATACTTTAATTTATTTTTGGCACAATGATGATGTAGTAATTACATTAATAATGAAATATTAAAACAATTGATATTATAAATACCCAAATAAATATAAATTGAGAATTTTAAAGTATTACACGAATTTTATAGGTTAATATTCCATGTTAGGGTTGATTAAATGAATTGGGTTCGAAGTAATAATGCTTTTATGAATTTAGAAATAACAAAATACCAAATAGTGTTAAAATTGACATAAAAAAGCGTTTTTAAAACAAATATTATATTATTAATTCATATTATATTTCTAAAAATCTAAGGATCATCCAAAAGACTAATATAATGATAGGTGTATCATTAATTAACCACTTGGGATTATCTTGGAAGTATATATTATGTTTATTAAACATATAATAAAAAAAATACAAAGATACATGGTAAATGTCAAACTAATTAACTAAGAGTTAAATTTAAATGATAAGGTTAATATAGTAACCCAAACCTGTCTAAAACCTATTGGATGAGTGGTTTTCGACCCATACCCACCTTAGCTTCTAAATAAATCAGTTTGGAGCTATTAGAAACCAAATATGGTTTTATTATAAAATAATATTTCCAGCTTTTTCTAAGGTGCCCCTCACCCCTCTTATAAAGGGTCACTCCCCCTTCTCTCAAATTCACACCTTAAAATCCATTTAATTCATCCGACTCCTACCAAAATATCCTAAAAAATTCCCTCAATTCTTCGTAGAGGCCTTACTTTGTTCATAAATATATCCTATGGATCCCTTTTTATTAACTCAAAAGTAAACGCACGAAGAAGTGGTAATAATTTCACCACCCTCTTTCAAGTTTTTTTCTTCCGGTTATTCATTCCTTGTTGTTTCCATTATAAAATAATAAATCCAGTATATTCTATATAATTAGATTTTATTATAAAAATGGTACAACCATATTAGTTAATTTATCCATCCTATGAATAAAAAATTCACCACACGTGCGAACGTACGGATTACCTTCTCCACGTCGTGGTGTAGTTTGTAATTCAAACATTTCATCATTTGGATGGGTATAATAATGATTATAAATGATGTAAATAATAAATATAACATGATAATGATTCTTTATATATGATATAACATTCAATTATATACTATTTTAATATCAAAATAATGATATTGTCACTCATGCATACGTACAGAATACCATCTCCACGAACGCGATGAGATTCATTACCCATCATATCCATTCAAGAATAATTTTCATTTGATGATTAAAAATAATGTTTATGGACTTGATATCATTATGTATAGGAATAATATAAAACCTATCCATAACAAAGACATCTTATGTAACAAAATATATAAAAGAAAACGAGTAAGTTAACACCGAAAATGACGATAATACTAAAATATTATCAACAAAGAAATATTAGAAGATCATATATGATATCATATTTATGTATATGATTATTATATAATTTTAAAAAAATTTGTTAACTATTATACAAGAGGTTAACATACCATTGACTAAGGAAAAGAACAAGGTGATGGTTAATTCTAAAATCTCTTTATTATCCGAGGTTGTTTTTACGTAAGTATCTACTAGGACATCTTTGTCCTCCACATCCTTGTTTCTTAAAAATGTCTTTCAAAACATTTTTAATATTTAATATACAATGGTTTAAAGTCATTTATACCCTTTTTTGAATTTTTATAAGACATTTATAAAGGAATATTCCTATCATTTTCCAAAAATTTCCCTTTTATCCTTTTCGACCAAATTAAGGTAAGAATGTTTTTTTAACTTATATGATGGGTGCGTTATTTTACACCATTTTAAAATAATTGAAGATTACCTTAAAATATTATAAGATTATTTTCAAAATAAAGGTTTTATTTAATAATTATGTGACTTTTAAATGATTTCAAAAAGGAGATATTTCTCAAATTTTTTTTGATTTCATCTATGTCAACATCCTTTGATGGATTTTAACCTTTTTTCAAGTTGATTTATTATGATACAAAACTTCCATATTGTATTTAAGGTTTTGTGATATGTTTGATTGTGGATGTGTTATTTTTATACCTTTCATGGTTTATCGATACATTTTTGACATTTCATATTCTAGTTTCAATACGAATGTTTATGTTATGTTTAAACCTTTTCATATGAGGGATGAATTGGACTTAGTAAGTGACAGGTGGAGCCCACTATAGCTCCTCGATGCATCGGTAGGTCAAATGAGAAAAACTAACGTCTTGGAAAAAGGCCTTGACAAAATCTTATTTGTAGTCTTGGCACAAGGCCTTGACTATGTGGTTATGAAAGTCTAGAATTATGCATTCCATTATTATGAAAGTGGTTATTGATATTGCATGTGATTAATAAATTAGTAGAATATCCATATGAATAAGTAAATTGAATTATTTTATTTTATCTTTTCCATATTATGCTGATGTTCATGTTTAAAAGGATTTTTTTTAGTTATACATTACCTTAAATGTTTATGCTTATTTATGAAAGTTTCCGCTATATTGTTATCCTAACTGAGCATATGAGCTCACCCCTTTCTATGTTTTATTTTTCCCAGGATGTGAAGAACTATTTTATGAATGGCCTATAGGGATAGTGTGAGGGGATATGAGTGTGGTCTATGGAGGCAAGATTTTGTTGTAGTTTTAACTTTATGATGTAATATAAGACTTATGAATATATATAGTGTTTCCAAGGCTACTAAACTAATCGGTCTTTCGAGACTTTATATTTTTCGATCATGACAATGTTATGTAATAATGAACTGACTCTGGGTAACTGGGGTCTGGGCGTTACAAAAATTATACAATTTAATATTCCAAAACTATTTAATAATATTTATCAAAACTAGCATAAGCACCAGTTTATCATATCATATATACAAATGTTTTAGATATGCATTATGTTTGCTAAAATTTTTGGGTTTTGTTAAATATTTACATCTAAAATAATACATTTCACATATCTATGTAACCTCCAGATAATACCCTCCCACTAAACTCTTTATTTATAAATTTCTATAAAGTATTAACGTTGAAATAATGATGAGATTTTGGAATCATATTCCTAATAGTTCAACTTCATAGTTGTATTCAAAATTATTAACTTCGCAACATCAAATGTTACAATGTCAACTTCTATTGTCTACAGAATTCATTCTAATTTCATCATCATCATCTTAAGAAACCTATCACATAAAACATTTTTTTATGTGTGTATGTGTGAAATATAAAAGTGTACAAGTGTGTGAAAATATGTTTTTTTTATGTGCATGTCTCAATATTATGTAAATAATCATATATGAATCTATTTTTATAAATATATCATTATCATTTAATATAGTGTGTACAAATATTTCTAATAAATAAATATAAATACATTGTAAAAATTTTATATGAAAATACACTATTATATCTAAGTATGTCTAAAATTTATATGTAAATATACATTATATAGAAATATTTTTTGAATATATTTAAAAATAATTATATTATTATATATATTTATTTGAATAAATATTTAAATAATGGTGGATTATCTGGGTCACCATAACAATCCCCATCTCGTTAAACTCATCGGGTAATGCATGGTGGTTGCGCAGCAGTTGTGTGTGTGTGTGTCAATAATATGTAAATTCATCATTTATAAATGCATTTTTATAAATATATCATTATCTTTAAATATATTATATAAGAATATTTATAATAATTAATTATAAATACATTATAAAAAATTTATATCAAAATATACAATTATATATAAATATTTATAAAATTTACAAGTAAATATGCCATCTTTAGACATGCTTTTAAAATATATTTAAAAATAATTATATTAATATATATTATTATATGGGAAAATATTTAAATAAATCTAGATTATATGGGTCACCTTAACAATCCCCATCTCATTAAAATCTTTGGGTACTACCTATATGGTGAGCATAGAATGTTGGATTATGAGTTCATGTCCCAGGGTAGCTTGGATGACTCTCCCTTTCAATGTAAGCCCACATCCACTAGTGTTTATCAACATTCATGGATGGTCTGGTGAATGGTGGTGCTTGGAACACACAAGGGGATTGTATTTCTCCACAATGACTATATGAAATTCATTTATATAGATTTCAAGACATCGAACATGTTTCTGGATTTGATATAGGGAATGTGCAACCTTTAAACTCCAATATTTTACATATTTCTTCCAATCCTCAAACCATGTCTGTTGATCTTTTTTTGCAGAATCAGAACCCAAATATTTCAGATTTTTGGTTCTTCAATGACGGAATGATGGGAGAAAAAGTCCATGTATCCATGAGTATCTCTAGAACATATGGATACAAAGTTCCTAAATATTTGGCCTCCAAAAAACATCTTATCATTCATCAATTCCATCGTTTTTACCTTCGAGTTTCCATCTGGGTTTATTCATATAGGTGTATTAATGAATAATGACTTGTACATGATGTAGGGTCAGTACTTAAGGGACAATTTCTTCAAGGTAGAATCCATTACACTCTAATGTGTGTCCATAGATCCCAAGTCTAGGTTGAGAACGAGGGATGTCATAGGGAAACAGGAAGAGCTCCTGCTATCCAGTAGTGGCCCCCGACCTCACAGATCGGTTTTGGTGATCTACAATACAATCAAGATACGTCCATGGGTCCCTATGTTAAATGCTCAGAATTCGGTAGATTCAAAAATCCTCTTGATGTCAAGAAAGTGGTTGTCCATAATATGAGTAGTGATCCTCATTCAAAAAATGATGCTTTCATAGCTCCTCAAGGTATGAACTCTATGTCAATTATAATCAAAAGTCTTCCTATTTTCAAGAACATGGTTGGGTGGATGATGAGTAGTGGTCCTCATTTCAAACATGCCCCTTTCATAGCTCCTCGAGGTATGAACTCAATACAATACTATTTTTTTGGGATCCAGAAGCCCGAGCATGCCAAGAAGAAGTCAAACCACCTATTGAAGAAACAAAATCATGATATTTGAATAGTGATTTTGGATTGATCCAAATAAAAATTTAAATAAATAATTTTTTTATTTTTATCATTCCCTTTTGAATGTACATAGATGGTGAGACCCTAGTTTCTCCCCCATGTGGCAGTTGGAGGTTTGTGAAGCTTCAAAAATTTGTGAATGGGGAAAATCAACTTGATCATCTGTATGAAAGTGATCATCCATTTTGTTGAATAACATTTAAAATCAATAATCAAAGAAGAAACATTTGTTGGATAAATTTGGAGTTCTATATAATGATGTAGAAGGGTTGAGTTTACATGCCTGATGGTTCAACGAACCTGAAAACTCCATATACTAAGAATCACTACATATCCAATTGTAGGTACCTGATTGGAAACATATTTGATTGTATAGAATGGATAAAATCACCTTAGTTATCTGAATTACCACATATGTGAATGCTCATTCTACATAAAACTAATATTGGAGAATCTCACAGTTTCATGAAAATTTAGAAAATGAGAAAATTCATTTACCTATTTGGCCTCTGATTTTCAAAGTCAATTTCCCACCCAATAAGTTGGTTTATCCAAACAAGGGAATATGATTATCCATAGTGATCCACATCCATGTGGTGGCCATATATTGATGAGATCAGGCTCGATTCACAGTATAGAATTATGATGGTTTGTTTTATGTCATTACAGGAGTTCAACTATTCTGATAGGGACTTCACCTAGAGCTGGAAATGAGTTCCTCAAGACACACCACATGGAATTCACCACCTTTGAGTATTTGTTATTTTTCTATTTATAATTGTATAATAAGAAGATATATTCTCCTTTGGTTTGGGGGACTTCCCATATTAAGGATACAATAACTTATTCTAGGAGTCTATTTTATCAATAGCTTCCAGTGTCATTCTTTATGGTTTTATTTATTTTTCAAAATAATCTAGTGATGGAAAATTAAGATAATTATGGTTGATCCAAGGATAAATATCCTACCACTATGATTAATTGATGTATTAAATATGAAAATTTTTTCTCTTTATAATTATTTGGATGAGTTTAGATGTGTATGTTTTAGGATACTCTTATTTTATATTGAATTTAAATATTTCTTTCTTTTTTATTGGTTTCACACATAATAATCTTTGGAACCCCTTCACTACTTATGATAGTTAATAGTGGTATGACCAAATAATTATTAGTAGTATCCAATCACTAGGCTACGTGAGGATAAATACTAAAATTATTATTTTATTTTTATATTCCAAACTAGACTTTCTATGAAAGGTTAATCAAGTATATTTCTTTTTATTATAGAAACATGGAGATGTGAAATTGAATAATGATTCATAGTGAAGACAGAATAGTAATTCGAGATTGGATAAATATGATTTAAAAATTAAATTTTAAACCAATCAACCACATCCACTGTTTTCAGATTTAGAACCCATTAAATATGATTTTAATACATCCACAACATTTTCTTCCCAAGAAACTACCCCAATCTAACATTAATACATTTTTGTTAGGTTAAAAAATAATTTTCTTGAGCACCCCATGACAAGAATTCCTAAAACCTGACACATTTTTATAGGGAATATTAGTTCTTTAATTTTAATTTTTTTTTAAAATTGTTAGAAATGACTTGACCAAGTTCATCTAACCATACATATTTTGGTCATATGGTTAAGAGAACCATGATAAATAATTTTCAAACTCTAAAAATCACCGAACAATAGGAAAGATAGTTTTTCATCAATACATTGGCTAATTATCCTTCCAATTCTTCCTCCTACACAAGAGTTAAATTAGGAAGTTAAAAAATGGAAGAGAATCTTACTCAAGTGAGTGGGACTATGAGGGAAATGTATTCCCCAAATTTCAACATTGATAACAAAAAAATATAATTGAATGACAAAAAATAAAGTGATCTCAAAACTTGAATGATTAGTATTCGACATAAATTTCATAGACTATTAGGTGAGGATTACAACATGAAATTGAGAGTGTTTAAAGGAGTATGTAATGGATTCAAAAACAAGAGGAATTGCCAACATATTTATGGGTGAAAAAAACCATGTATCCACAAGTATCTCTATAACCTATGGCTACATAGCTTCAAAATTTTTGGTCGTTGATAAGACATATTCTCCTTCATTGGTGTCATGGTATTTATATTCCAGTTTCCCACTGGGTTTCTTCATACAGGGATGTTGATGAAGAATGATGTGTACTAGTTGGAGGGAAAGTACTCAAGGGAAAATGCCTTCAAGTTGGAAAACCTCACCCAACATTGTTTTTCCCTAGACCCCATGTCTATGTTGAGCTTGGGGGAGGTCATGGGGGAATAGGAAGAGGACCTACATTCTAGTAGGGTTTTAGGATTTTGATGGCATTGGATGTGGTTCCATTGAAGGAGAAGCACTATCTGCAAAGGAAAATAGATTTGAGAATGATATGTTCTTGAGATCAGGGATAAGGAATAAGGGATGTTTGGGAGAAATAATTTAGTAAAAGAATCATGGTTTTGGAATACAGAGAATGCATATTTTGGGGAGGGGTCGAGGGGTCGTGATGGGGAGGATGAAAAATGATGGGAGGCATGAAAAGGTTAGAATTTGGGGAGGGATCAGGGCCGAAATGGTAAGGAGAAAGAATGAGGAGAGATTTGGACCAAGAGGCACACACATATAGGGAAAACATTCTGGATAGAGACACATGACATTGGATCCATATAAGATAGTATATATTATGTATGTTATTTTAATTTTGAGGTTAATATATTAAGAATTTAAAATTAATTTACAGTATCCTAATTATTCCCAAATTAACAACATTTTTATATAATTTATCTACTCAATTTATTTTAATTTTTTTTGAAAAAACATGAATAAAATATTCAAAATATTTAATTATTTAATTAATGATAATTATTAATTTTCTTAAAATATTCATAAAATATAAATTTTTTAATTCAAAGTTATACATTTCAGAATAACACAATTAAAAATGAAAAATAACACATTTGAATATTGAAAATAAGTAATTTATTAATAAAATATAAACAACATGAATATTTAAAATAAATCAATTGATTAAAAATTTATTTTTTTTAAAGTTTTAATATGTTAAAACACCTTAAATATTTTATGTTGACATTATTTAATTTCAAAATAAATAACAAGAGTTTTTAAACATTAAATAACGTTGATATTTTAATTTTTAGATTTAATTAATGTTGTTGTATTATAAAAATAAAATTTTAATTTTATAGGTTTTTAAAATATTTCCTTCATTTTTTTTGAAAATATTTTCCATAGATCTCATGTTACCATCTTTCCCCAGTCACATTTCTTTCTTAATTAATGTATTTCCATCATTTGTTTTTGAAATTTTATATATAAGACAAAATACTTTTTATTATATAATTTTTTCCAAATATTATAGTCAAATTATTGCATTTTGTTATGATTTATAATATTGAATTAAATTAAATTATTTATTAGGAATTGATTAATATACCAAATATATATATACATATGAAATCAAAAATATATTATCTTTCATTATTGTAATGTATCTAGTCAAATCATTTAACAATTACTAATGATTCCACTCAATTAAGATTTTTTTACGTTAATAATAAATCATTACTTAAAAATAAAATGAAATTCTACAATTTTACACATTTATTTATTATTTTGAAAATTATAATCTTTTTTTTTAAAATAATTATTTATTTTTAAAGATCAATTTATTAACTCAATCTTATTATATATAAAAATACTTATTTAACTACTTTAAAAAATTACTAGTATTCCAACATGTGCATTCACACAGAATAATTCCTACTTAATTAATATTATATATAACCTTAAAATAGTATATATAATCTTAATATATGAAATAAGTTAATAAATTCAACTTCTAATCATACAAATTATGTGTAAACATATACATATTTTTGAAAATTGATATTAAAGACAACATAAAAAATGTATATAAATTCAAAGACATTCAAATTTATTTTTTTAGTGTTGACATCATATGAAACTTATCATTGAACAACTTTATTTAAGCATAGGAATCCAAATTAATATCACTATCATTTTGTGGCTGATCTTTTTCATCATAGCCCTGATGAAAATTTATATCTGAAAATATAATGTGAACCATTAGCACACGCCTTGATGTACGAAAAGCACATGCATTGTTAAAAGTTGTATATGAAAATTCAAAGAATATTCAGTATAAATGTATAAAGGGAACAAGAACTGTAAATGTAGTATTTTTCTATGCATAATCATATAATTGAAGATGAATAAGCACTATAAATATATTAATTGGTTTTTATAATTATTTTTATTGTTATATTTGGTAGAAATAATTTTCTCAACTAAAATGGAATAAGTAAATCTATTTTATAATCATAAACACTAAAAATGATGAAATTGGTTGTGTAAACATATGCTTATACTTATATGAATATATTACAGTATATTCTATAAGAATAAGAATAACCACATGTTTTTTTTTGAATTAGTATTTATATATTACAATATATGAAAATGTGTAGTTATTATAGTATTTGTAGAATAATATGCATAAGCATGTGCATAAGAAATGCATTAGAATAGGAAAAATCACTATAATTTTGAAAATATATATGTATTACAGTGAAAATATAAACATAAGAAGCAACATAGGCATACATATTTAAATGTTTCAAATTATGTATTTATTTCAGTATTTATGTAACACGATTTTATATAAGAATAAGATAAAGAAACTATATTCTTTAGGCTATATACATTTAAATATTTAAAATTTTGTGTGTATTACAGAATTTTTAAAAGCCTAACTGTAAGCATGAGCATAATCATATATTTAAAAACAATCTTAAGCATATTCATTATGAATTTTTTATTTGTATTTATTTCATTTCTTTAATTGAATAAGAAAAATCATGACCATATACATAATTATAAGGAAATAATAATACTTGAGAAAATTATAAAAAATGAATATATGTGGAAATTTATCCACAAATGTTTTGGGAAGGGGATATAGAACAAATATAAATGATAAATAACTACTGCGTAATTCATACTGATATTGATGAAGTTCTATCATAAATAACTGATACATAATAAATGAACATAAGTTTAGAAATTAATAGTATATCATAAATAGAGATGCATAGAATTAATACATTGAAGGAAAAATGTTAGCCCATTTTTTCTGACATCATTTTCATTGTAATGGAAGCAGATGAAAAGGGATATTTAATATCCTTATTACATAATCTGGATAAAATCCAAATGAATGACTGTATTTCTGGTTTTTGGGGTATCTTCATTATGAAAATCTTAACAAGAATTCTTCCACAATAAAAATATATTAATAGATGAAACAATATTTCATAATGAAATTTAATTCTAAGAACACAAGATTCAATATTATAATTTAAAATACTATTTTATTTTAGGAAAAAAAATCCATTTTCATATAGGATTCTATATTAAATCCATTATGTAGAATTCCTAAATCCATCATATAATGTTGTAATCATAAAAGGAATTTTTATTAAAAGAAAAATAACTAACATAATTTTTGAAAATGCTAAATGACAAGAATATTTGAGGGAAGAAATTAGTAACTATATTTTTATTAACTTGAATAAAAAAATTATGAAAAGTTATTTTGATTAAAAATTTAAAATAAGATCATATTTAAAGGTATATTAAAAATTAGATCATAACAGAATTATTTGTGTTTCTTGATAAATGTATTTTAAGCATATATTTTATGGTGTTTTAATACATTTATTGTTCAAATATAAATGGAAATATTTCCAGTATTTAGATTTTATAACTTTTTTTGATTTTTGGAAGGATACAACCAATAATTGGAAAACAAACAGAAAAGAGGAGAATATGAGGAGAAAAATGTAAATAAATAAGGATTCCACTGATAAAGGATGCTTATGGAACAATCCAGGGGGTTGAATCTAAATAACTGGGGTGAAACATGGCTTTAGAATATGGAAAAAAAGATTCAAATCACAAAACATTACACAATGGTAAAGTATTAAAAAGCACGAATCCATTATAGGACATTAAGAAATAGATGGGAGGGGACATTATATTCATTATGTGAAACCACATTTACACTGTGAAACCTTCTAGATAGACCCTTATCATTAATATTTAACATAGATTTCAATGGAGATTTTTTAAATAGGTTCTAGGATTCCATTTAGTATTGGGGGTGGACTCGTGATTCATTATATGATGCATTAGTGGATAATAAAATGAAACTTGATCCCCCAAGAATTCTATAAATAGAGTGGTGAGTTGATTCTACCAAGAAAGATCTGGAGACCAAATCATTGAGTGAGAATATTAAGAAATAATAACCTATAGTATTTTAATAATTAAATTATGATAAATAAAGGTTTACATTATAATTAATGTATATATGAGGTTCATATTTTGTTGGTCCAACCTTCAATGTCACTTTAAAGTTAACCCCTTGGTTTTCTAATAGTACTATAAAATTTTGAAGAGAAAACATGTTCGGAATTTTAAAAAATAACAATAATAATAAAATTATTTCATTTAATAAAATACACTACAATTAAAATTAAAAGGGAGGGTAAAAGTTCAATAATTATAGAACAATAACTAATTGACCGGTAGAATTTCCATTTCTATCTATAGAGACAACCAAATCCTTAGTTTGACACAAATAAACATCATCCTGGACACCAAATCCCCAAATCCCTCAATTACACAAATAATGCGACATTTGGGACAATCAAGGCCATAAAACAATTCTTATTATTAAAATAATTATTTTGTTAGTGAATATTTTAGAGAAATACATATAAAATAATGATATAGAAATGTATACTTCAGTAGATTCACTTTCACTTTTTATATAATTCAGGGAGTTGTTTCTCCCCATTCATAGAAAATTTACACTAAGAAATATCGAATATAACACTAGTTTGTATCCACAAGTTCCTATATTTGTGAATTTTTCTCAACTATGAATAATTTCCCCTTTTAAATAATAATTGAAAATGAAATGATTTATCTATGTTAGAATAGATTAAATAAATACAAACCAGCACTAAGTTTTAAAGATACAATATTATTTTCTCCTAGCCCAACCCACAAATGGAAGGGCCAAAAAATAATCCCACCAAGCAAAAGCATCCTCAAGAGTCATGTAGGACCCAAACATAGTAGAGATCAACACCAAAAAAAGACATCAAATATGAAATAGCATTGACAAATACATATCAGTTCTACATATTACATATTATCTCTGAAATAAAATACTTATATAAAATTTAAAATATTAATTCAGATATGAAATTGATTAAAATACATATATTTTTATATTTCATATTGTTGTGTCAACATAAATGTTTCAGATACGAAAAATGATTTTAAAATTTACCTCCTTTAAATAATTTACAACTTGTAATTTTTTTAAAAGGAAATATAATAAACACCACTTATTTCTTAAAACTATTTAATAGAAATGTTAAATGTCATTATAATCATTGAATAAATGATGTAATATATTTAAAAAAGTGGTCCTTGAAAACATATATAAAACAAATCATGTAGAAATTATCACTTATGATAGAAGGCGGTGTATAATAGCTATTAATTTTTTAAATTAATTTTTAAATTGTCTAACTATTGAATTCAAAAGAAACTCTTTTTTTTTCAAAAATAAAATCCAGGTCATTTATTTTTTTGAAAAATTAGTTGTTAAAATATAAACTAAAATATCATAATTTTTAAAAAAGTTGAAGATGAATAAAAACTTTGATGAAAAAAACATAATGTATAATGTCAAAATTTAGATTATATAAATAACATAGGATTTTATAATATTAAAAATTCAATATTATTAATGATTACAGTAATAGAAGAGTCTTAAGAGAAAGTATACATAGTTAGTATTTTTTGTTTCATTATTAAAAATACATAGGAAACAACTAAAACATAAGGAATTAAAATCATTAAAAAATATAATACAAAGCAATTTTATAATAAAATAATTATAAAATGTTGAATTTCAAACCATTGTAAGATTGAGAAAATGGGATGTTAATGATATCAATGTAATGTTTAGTGGGAAATAGTGATATTTTTAATATAAAAACCTATATGTGTGTGATATACATTGCTATATATTTTGTATATATATGTTGGATAATAACAAACCCTTGAGAAAAAATATTTAATTCTTAGGAGTGAATAATAGAAATATTTTTTTTTTCGTATTATGTTTCTTAAGAATAGTTTAATTAAAAATTGAAAGGAATATCGAATGGGATAGCTAATAAGAATATTTTATGAATATATTAACTAAAATTCAATATGATAAGAAAAGTAAATGATTTCAATATACCTATTATACTGGATAAATTGAATACATATAATAAAAATGGATAATAAATGTATTGACTTCTGAAAATGGTAGTGATTTTTTTAGAAAATGGAAATGAAAATTTGATAATTTAAAAAAACGAAAGAATGTGTTTTGATTTTAAAAGAAATATTAAAATTAAAGATAAGGTAAATAAAATAATTTTTTTCTTCCCCTACACTGCATAAAAGTTATAGATTCGAAAACATGTATCATATTATTGATATGAAGCATTATGATTCTGAGTATCTATAAAAAAATGAAAAAAGTCATCACATAAATTTATATCACTAAAATTAAGGAAAAATGTATCATGAAAATAGTATTATATCATGAATAAAATAAAATATATAATATTATAATATAATTTCAATATGAATTATTTGATAATGATTACAATACTAGTATGATATTCAACAATAAGAACATGTAAGATATATTGAAAATAGAAAATAGGAGAATATATTTCATATATATGGAGAACACCAAGTGAATATCCAATGTATTTATTGTTGTTTCTAAAATAATACCATAGTAAATGACGATAAAATTAAGAGTATATAGTAAATAAAAAATCTTATCAACTTAGTGAATGTATTTACAAAAATTATGCACTCATTTCTGGAATGTTGATAGTGAATATAGTAGCAAAATTATATGTATTTGTAGAATTTTTTCACCAATTGTTATTGCTGAAGATATACTGTAACAAATTTGAAAGTTGTGAGTTCATAAATAATGTAGAGTTTTAATAAAAAATTGACTATAAATTTAAAATTTAACAATGTACCAAGAAGAAATATAGGAAAGAGAAAACAGATTATCTAAAGAAAAAGTAACTGGACAATTATAATAATACCATGAATGAAAATAATTACTTCCTATTAAACATAAAAATATTTAATGTAGGAATATGTAAAAAATATATTCATGGTTTCAAAGATGAAAACTTATTCTTCATTAAACAAAATTATATTTAATGAAAAATAATAGAAAGGGAATGATTGTTTGTTATACAAAATATAAATATATTTAACATTAAATTGTAAAACAAAACGTTTTTTAATAAAAATATATTTAATATTATACATGATGATATTTAACATTAAAAAAACTACTATAAAATGCAAAACATTTATAGTATTTAATATGAAACATACTAATATTTAATGAAAATTCCTTGAATAATATAAATATAAAAATAATAAAATTAAATTTGGTAATGAAAAATACCAACTATTAAGGGAAAATTGATCGATAAAAAATAATATCATAAGAATGATTATGGATTAAAACAAAATACGTCAGTAGATTCTGAGGATGTCTCATTTTCTCATTGTTCTAATCCTATATATGTGATCTACAAACACATAGTTAAAAACCTGTATAATTTTTTTAAACATGATATAATGAATAATCATTTACTGTAAGGTTTAAAAATGAAGTACCATACAAATTCATAATGAATTAACAATCAAACATAAATATTGTATAATAGTTTAAAATATTATAATGTGAACCATGTAATAAAAATTAGGATTCCAATTATTCATAAAATTTCTAGTAATAAATTATTCCACATATAATAAATTATTTAATTTATTAAATGTAAAAATGGAGTGGATAAAATAGGCATATAACAATGGTCTTAATATAGTAGAACATGTATATCTTAGGTTATTTGGGAGAATTTTGAATTTCTATCAAAACTATGATCCTAAAAATTGTTAAAAAAAAAGATTGAGTTTATATTTGAAAAATATGGATATGATAATTAAAAAAATTAAATATTAATGCCTATGATATTGAATAACGTCATATTGATAATACATATGGTTCATAATAAAGGGAAAATTTTTAAATGAAAAAATATACAGTGAATTTTTTTTGAGATTTAATACTGTTAAAACAAACATTGAACCAATAGATAGGATAACTTTCATAATGTGAACATTTTGACATCCAATATATAAAAATAAATAGATTATACATTTAAAAAAATACATTTAGTAAATTTATTGGTTAAAAAAATTTAAAGTTGTTATTGGTTGAGAAGATATGAGCTGACTGTCCAAAGAAACTCAAACCTATGGTATCAAAACTAAAAAAGTTATGAGGAGATATAATTCAAACATAAGTTTTGTTTCTACTTTATTGTCACTTCAAATAAGTCTAGTTTTCTGAAAGAATATTTATCCAATTATTGAAAAATAATGTACAACATGAATTATCTGGGTTTCATTAGAACAATAAAAGAATGGTAAAAAAAATGAAGGTACTGGAAATGAGTGTATTATTAATGAATATAAAAATATTGTAATATAAATTTACAAAAAATATAGTACAAATAATCTAGTACACATATAGAAAATTTTAGTACTTGTATTCTGAGAAACAAAATTAGATAGTTGTAGATTTGAAAAAAATGGGAACATACCTGTCAAACACTACCAGTGATGGGGAGATATTAAATAATCCCATTAATGATGAAGAACCCAAATCTTAAAGTAATATTTATTAACTATGAAATTAAAAATATCTAACTACTGGGTGCTAAGAATCCTGGGAGGCCAATTACGAAGGATTCCTTACTAACCATTCTAAGATGAAAAAGTGGGTTTGGTATGACTGAGAGGATCTTAGATAAGAATGAGTCTAGATAAAAAACATTAACACTAATCAATGATTGATGATGATCAATTATGAATCATGTTTTTTTCATTGAATCAATATAAGGAGTATCCATTTAGAGCAGATAAGACTGAATGTGGTGATATGCTGACTGATCTAAACCTGTACCTTAGTTGATTTAATGAGATGATGGTGAATTTTGAGAAGATATGATATGGACTTGATTTTAATGTGTGCAACCATAGGTAGTTTGATTATAGGAATAAGAAGAAGATAGTAAGGGATTGTAAGATATCTTCCTCACCGTCTATAATGTATAAATAGGATTCATGAAATATGTTTGAGGAAATTATTATATGAATGAATCAATGTATAACAATATGTTCTCGTCCTAGATTTCTCATAGTGCAGTACTAATCCATGTGTAGACCAACTTCACTATTGTTCATCCTAGTAGACTCGAGGAACCATCGCCTGATTATAGATTTCAACATCCTCATGTCACCGAGGCCTCACCATTACACCACCATGAAAACACCTTCCCACACACATCCCACTAAAAATCACACATACATACTTCCAGCTCCATAACCAGACCATGTTCGGGCCATGATTACCAGGATTGAAGCCCAAAAACAAAATCCTTTCCAAATTTGATGACCTTATAGAATAAGCCCAGATCCCATTGTTTTTAATATACATATAACACAACTTGTAAGATCCTCCTTACATACATAAGGGTATTTGAAAAGTAAAATAAGAGTGTAAGTAGATGCATAAAGGTTTTTCTCTATTTGTGTAAAGGTCATACAAAAAATTATAATGTTGTATAAATGTGATTGAAGACTTGCACTTGATTTGTAAAATTAATGTGAGAAGTATATTCGCTATGTAAATTTGGATTTTGAAATTAATTACCTATGTGAATGTAATAAAGAAACCATGGATTTACATAAATGTACCATATGATTATTACAACTTCATAAATGTTATATATGATTTACACGACCTATTTAAAGTTAATGAGGTAGTTGTGAAGGCTACATATAGGTAACAAGCACTAATTCAATGCACTATGTAATGTTGATGATGCTATACATAAGGGTAAATTGAGATTTGAACTACTTACAAAAAACCATTTCACTGCACGATGATAAGTTAATAAGGAAATTTATTATCCCACATAAACATGTGTTAAGCTGCTACGATCAATTGTATTTAAATGAGTATTCTATCTAGATATGTTCATATGGTTGACAACATGTGGTCTATCTAAATTTCTTCATATGGTCAATCAACAAGGTTTTTAGGTTGTCTCTCCAGGTTAAGATATGTAGTCGATCCAATGAAATGATTGATCTATTGGGCGATGAACTGTGTTCTGGATTTATTATTTTTTGATTAAATGAAATCTTATGATGCTAGGTTTGAAGTTTAAAAATGAAAAATAAATATCATGATGCTTTTTATGACTCATAAATATTTTTTAAGAATGGAGGATCCCACAATCAGAAGTATAAATTCTTGTTAAATGCTTTTGATTATCATGTTCAATGATAAATACATATATCACCACACCATTTTGAGTTTTCTATGGTTTTTTTGGTGACCATTTTGGAAATCTGGTCCACCTATGAGAAACAGTTAGTTGAGGTATGTCATAGGTTATCCTGTAGTACTGTATAGATTCATATAGACATGGATAGGTTTTAAATAGATTTATATAGAGATCACGTTAAGGGGACAATAGATTCAAGGTAATTAAAATATCACATTTGAATAAATTTTCAAGTATTCATGGAATTTAAAAATAGGTTTAGATGAAAAATAATAATTCCTCAACCAGGAGATTTGATGAATCAAGATGAATAAGGATATCCTATTGATATTTCTAAAAAATTAAATATAAAATAATCCTTTATCATAAATGATAATAATATTCATGATATTGTTCTTAATATATATTTTTTAGGTATTGAAGTATATGTTATTGAGAATATTAACAACTAACCTACATTGTGTGAGAGATTTGTGGGAGCCCGATACATCACAGTATCGAGGGAAGAGAATGCATTGAAACCATGAGAAATTTTATTATTGTGGACCTAATTATTTGAGAAAATTAATAAGAACCAGATCAATCAAGATGTTGAGGAGTTTCAAGAAAAAAATAATTGTTTTTAGATACTATTAAAGACATTGAAGAAGAAGTACACGTTCATTCATATTGATCTAGTATTCTCATGAAGGGGGATATATTTCACATGAGAAATAGAATAATCTAGGGGAATAAATAATTTTTTTAAAAAGTGTATCAATTTTGAAGGAGAATATTTTGAATGGGGTGTCTAACTAATTGGCTAAGGCTTGTTGTTGGGGAGTCTAATGAATCATAGGAAAATTTTTATTAGGGTGTATAACCAGTTGATGGAGAAATTTAACTGGTGTTTGTAACCACTTATGTCTAAATGGTATGGAAATGATTTCGATTTTTTTTCCAAACCTTTTAAATAACATTGGTTGTGCTCTATATTATCATCACTACATATTAAGTGAGGCTGTGGGATATTACTGAGAGGATCAATAACTTTAACAGGTTCAAAAGGTTGAATTCAGAATAAGAATAATTTGGTAAAATTAGTCCAATGATTCACCCCTAGTGGTCTTATGACCATTTTCACTTCATAAAACTAAAAGAAAATTCCACGTGATTTATATGAATATTTAGGAAATGGAAAATTGTCGGTGCATGGGATGTATTGGTTGATGGTAGAAAATTTGAATAAAGAAAAATATATGAGGATCCTCAGGAATTAGCAACGAAGAGGGAGACCTATCACAGAATAAATTTCAAATAAGGGGTGCATCTAGTAAACATTTGAACCTATAAACATGATTATTTCAAGAAGAATGTGTTTGAAAGACATGTTCATGTTCCTTTAGAATAGGGTTTTATCACCACCAAACCATACTTTAGCAAAAAATTTTTAGTAAAGGAGATATTTAGACAGCGGAAAATGAGAATAGATTATCGGAAATTATGCAGTATGGAGGTGCTGAAAAAATACATAATTATAGTAATATAAGATCTTGAAGATGAGTTTCATAGAGAAAAAGTCTTCGAAAAGGTGGATTTGAAATCTAGTTTGACCCTAGTACAATGTAAATAGGACGATATTGGGAAGAATATATTCAAAACCTATTATCAAAATTATGAATAAGTATTTATAACTTTTTGTTTGATTAATGAACCTATAGATAACCAAGATACTATGAATGTGGTATTTCAAGCTATTATTAAGAAGAGTGTCTTGGTGTTCAATGATATTGATAAGTTTGTTTCATGAATACATTTTAGAGTGATTTTATTATATTAATTTGTGGATCTAATTGAATATTCATTCAAAATTGTGATTAATTTGAGTTGTTTTATGATATATGAATAGAAATCTATAAATGTTGGGAAAAGGAAAGAGAAGGGGTGTAAATATGTTAAAAAAGACACTTCTCCCTACAAGAGAAGTTAAGTGCCATGAAACTAGATTTTAGAGGATGAAAAGGAGCTGGAAAATGAAGAAACACTATTTCATGATGTGTAATCTAAGTACACGTCGTTACTTCATCAGAATAAACCGACACAACTAGATACCTACGGATATGAAAAACATGCTGTGAATGACAAGTAGAAGTCATGTACCACATTACACGATAATAAATCTTTTAAGACACTTTATTAGAAAATATTTCGGTGAGATATATAATGACTGAAGAACGAACACTTACACGTTGTGTGTCCCAAGTACATGAAGTAATTTTAGTCAAACATAAAATTCATGAATGTGATATGCACAAAATTCATGCGGGTGTGGAGGAAACAAAGATACAGATTACACAACATGAATTCCAAGTACACGTCATGTAATGGGTCAAATTTCCAAAATCATAGAAGAGATCCATGCATGATTCGCATGGATTCAAAAAATGCAAAGTTATATTACATGGTGTGTAATTCTAGTACATGATATGAATGGGGTTGATTATATTACATCAGGTGACTATAAATAGAGGGCCTGACTTCACCTGTTGGGCATTCGAATTCGGTCGGAGACCAAAGCCTAGAGCGAAGATGCTATGTCCTCCATGAATTATTTCTCTATTTTCTTTATGAATTTATTTTATTTTCTCCTTCCCCCTTATTCTCTCATTACTAGGATGAGAGTGTAAACCCATTTTCGGCTCGGGAAATGTCACCAACGGGGGAAGGTGTGTTTGATTTAATTGTTTTTATTACTCATGTAATTGGTTTTTTCAATTTATATTCATCATCTTCCAAACCCCTTTATTTTTATTTTATCATTCCCATTAGTAATCTAATTAAAAGAAAAATTATAATTTCACAACTGATAACCCTAATGGAGGCATTCCCATTATCAACATGAGGGGAAATTAGGTTTAAATATGGTATCAAGACAAACTTAATTTGGTGAAATCCAAAACTACCAGACCAAGGGAAATACGGTATAGCCGCATTGGGGAGAAGATACCATGAACATTGGATCTACCTCGTCTCGACTCCGACACCAATCATGAATCAAATTATTTTATTAAATATAATTACACCTGAACATGGAAATTACAAATCCCTAACATAGATTCAATCTTTTCTCTCCTTTTCCCATCATTTAATAAAATTAATATTTTGAAATCCTAATCAATATAATTCACCATATCAATGGGTTTGATCTTATCCTTTGTTAGTACTGTGTTTTAATTAATCAAGTTGCATAGTTTAGGTGTTGTAAATTTATTTTTTCATAGTACTACAGGGAATTAACAATGACCTACAAGGGTATCAGATATATAAATGTACATCAAGGGATAAAATGAACACTTAGAGAAGGTTTAATATGTTCTAAAAACGATGACATAAAATTTACTATTTCCAAAAGATGCAGAAGTGTTATTTCAGAATGAGGGCTGTAGAGTAATTTTGGAATATAATATTTGGTTAATGAGTTGCGATGAATCCCAAAAACTATAGACAATAATATTGTATCATGATTTTTGGAATGTGATGGAAGTTAGGGGGTTTTAGTTATATCTAGATTCAATAAAAATCAAGGATTATAGAAGGATTGAAGGACACTCATAGTCTTGACTGAGAAGGAGGAGTTTAAATAGACACATGATTATCATGTAGTATTTGACACACTTATGAGAAACATGACTAATTCTATAATTTTATACATGATAATTTTTTTATAATGGATTTTCAGGGGAGTTTACTACCTCCAGTTCAGAAGTTGGAGTTGTGTTAACATAGGAAGGGGGGCCTCTTTCCAATTTTAGTAAGGTGTATTTTGAAAAAACATAGAGAAATCGGTATATGAAATTTTATAATTGATTTAGTGCTTGAAATACAAAAATGAAACGTATATTTTATGTGAAGGATGTTTCATGTTTACAGAAATAATTGGAGCCATATAATTTTTCTTAGTTAATGGGAAGTTTTAACTTATCATTAGTAAAACTAGGTTATGTTTCTGGGATATAATTTTATAATGATTTAGAATATGAATAAATATAATTATGTTGATGATTTTCTATCCAGGGTGACATATGTAGGAGAATTTATATTCTATGAAATGTTATAATGGAGAACTTGAAGTATTGATAGAAGAGTTAATGAAATATGTGAGTCTAAAGAAAGGTAAAGATATTTTATAATGTGATTGTGAAAAAAATATAGGGTATTTATTCTAAAATGGGTTAATGTTTATAATAAATGATTGGTCTTTCCAAAAGCATTAGATTTAAGTCCTAAGTTTATATAAAATTTGTTTGACTAGTGTAACCTGATCCTTTGATGAAGTTGGGCATACTGTTTCCAACCCCTATTGTAAACTAGGCTGAAACTCCAACTAGGAATTGTAGCAATGTTAAATCACTATAGATGAGCAAACCAGGGATACTGATTGGTAATAGCAGTAGTGAAAACTCAGTCAACATGGGATCATAGAGGTTTGGATTTTGGTTTTGGTAGTATGGTAGCTCCATGGACTTCCTTCCATCGAATACTGTAGCACAATGGATTTACTATTATTTTGGTGGCATTGTTGTACTATCTTCTTTATGAGATAATTTCATGATATAATTTTATTATTATATTACACCTTTTAATTTATAGTCCTCATTTTAGTAAAGTGATTTTTCCTCTCCATTAACATAGGGATTTATTCCCTAAACATTGAAATTATTGGGTATACTTTTCTTTTTCTTCATTTTCATTTTTTATTTTTATCACTTTTACTCTAGTTTTTGAGATCATTAATCATTGTTTCCCTAGAATTTCTTTATTATCTAATATGAAATTTTGAGTTTGAATGAACAAGGTATGATTTCTCTAATTGAATAATGTCTATGAAAAAAAGGAAAGGTGAAGATCAATTGATTTGATAGAACTGAATTTAGTAATAAGTGGATACTGGTCAAAGAATATATTTATAAGATAATGTTTCAAATTCCACTTCTAGGTATGAAACCTATGGATATGGAGAAGAATGAGTGGGTTATACTAGATCTATAGGTTCTAGGGGTTGTGTTCCTTATGTTATCCAAAAATGGTTTGTTCAACATAAAATAAAATAATATGATGGATATGTTTATTAAAGATCATATGAATATATATGAGAATACTTATGCATAAAAATGTGTACTTTAAATCTAATGATGACTGAAGGGAATATATTTTCTAATCAAATCAATGAATTCAATACCATCACAAGTCAGTTTTCATCAGTGGTAATTATCATGGAAAATAAGGTATGCGATCTTGTTTTACTATATTCATTACCTAAACAATGGGAAGAAACTATAACCACTATGATTAGTTCTTCGGGGAATAAAAATTTCGTCCTGAAATATATATGAGACATGATCCTCAATGAGGAAATTTATATAGGAGAATCAAGAAGATTATATAGTTATGATCTGACCATCTAAGGAAGAGCCACATACATGCAATTAGATAATCTTAAAGGATGGTAAAAATCAATTTTAAAGAGATTAGATAAAGAAAAAGAGCCTAGTACTACTTGTTAGATTTGTGAGAATAAATGATAAATAAAGAATGTGTACACATAAAAATGGAAGGTTCCTAAAACCAATAAAACATAATTGAAAGGTGAAGGATCAAATGATGTGTTATTAATGAGTGTGAATAGTATTATAGTTTCACTAATCTTAAACTTAGGGTTATCTTTTTATCCCACTTTGGAGAATGGTTTTAAAAAAAATAATTTTTATGGAAATTTTGGAAAGGTATATCTTGTTGGTGATGCAAGGAATAAAACCAACAGTAGGAGTTTATCAGTTTTAGTGATCATAAGTTATACCCCTAGAATAATAAGAACTCATATTTAAATCAGTTATCTTGATAATGATAATTTTAGTACCACATTCACTAGTGGTGTACATAAATTACTAAGTGATAAGAGCTCAAAATTTAGATTTTTTGTCTATTATTCTATGTAATCACCACATTAATTAAATAAATCCTACATATATTTGTGAAATTTGTGCATTTTTTATTTTTTTACATAACTTTAAAATGGATTAAACTGATGATTTTCTTTATATATTCATAATTGGAGTTAAATTGAGAATCCATGGACAAATTGAAAATCATTTACACATTGGAAATTATAATCATTTGATTTTGAAAATGAAATTGTTTTATGGATTTAATTTATTTTGATATTTAATTATTTAATTAATTTTTGAGTCATATCCATAAATTTACTTTGAAATTGAAATTTTAATTGAGTGATTTTGGTTGTGAAATGAAATATTATATTAGATTGTAAAAATTTAATGATGAGAAACTAATTATTTAATCGATTGATTTAATGAATTTGAAATTATTTTCATAAAGGTTGAAATTATTTTTTTGAAATTGTTTTATCATTTTTGAATTTAGTTTTAAAACATTCTTTCACTAATAAAATAATATTTGTTGTGTAGATCATGTAAATATAGACAAAGGAAATGATCAACTGTGAATTATCTTCTTACAGTTGATCCAACCACCAAAAAACGGTAAATGAAAATATCTAGAGTGTCTAAAAATCATGAAATTACCAGTGTACAAGTGTCTGCAACTGAAAATTTTGGACAATTCTGGAGCTGATCGTTCCAACAATGAGTGGATATGAGAGTGATGTTTCAAAAAGTAATGCATTTTCCACCCAACAAAAACAGACCAACCTCCCTTAATATTCCATCTACCAAAACCAAATTTTGAGTAATGGGATGGAATTTACTCATATCAATACGAAGTTACTATGCCTTTCAGGTGTCATCAACCACAGAAAAATGACCAATATTTTGAAAAGGCATGGAGTTTCCACACACATAAGAAAATAAGACACCACAATACTTCACAAATTGATCATCCTGATTGACCATGCCAGCCTATCGAGATAATGGAGATCTGAAACAAAATAATGTAGTGAGGAAAGAACTGAACCAATCATCCACATTGACCTTTTTTATGTTGAATATTTCTAATCCCCATGTTGATATCTTAAAATAAGGATACCAAATAGAATTCTTGAATAAGAGTCATTCCCAGATCCAGATGGAAAAGAAGAATCCCACAGAACCTGAAGATACTGATCAAGGTGAAATACTCGATTCTCACTACCCATGGGATCTAAAGAAATATATAGTGTTGTGCCTTCTTGATCGTAGAAGACAAGAACTACTGATCTCACTACACACCCTTGACCAAGATTAAGAGAATACAAAAAATCCCCAAAATCAGAATCAGATTGAAATGGTGAAGATCCAAGACTTCATCCAAATACAAGGAGATAAAATCATACTATAAATCATGATAATTACAATGAATATTCTCTGAAACCAAACACTGCATGGGGTATCACTTATAGATCCAAGCTTCACCTATGGTAGATATCATGTGTTTCCCACTGGGGAATCCAAGTGCACCTCTAGAGGAGATGACCAGAACCAGATCTGTAAGAACTCTAGATTGGGAAAAAATAATTTTCTTAGAAGAATATTTCATGTGAGTATAATTTTTTAGGGATCCAAAAGCCCGATCACACCAAGAAAAAGTCACACCACCTAGTGAAGAAACAAAATCATGAGCTGTGAGCGGTGAGTTTTGATTTATCCAAATAAAAAGAAAAATAAATTAATTTTTATATTTTTCATTCCCTTGTGAAGGTTCATATATTGCGAGACCCTATATTATCCCCTATAAACCGATTGGAGGTTCATAGATGATTGAAAAATGCTTGAATTTAGAAAATCAACCTAATAGCCTATATGAATGTGCTCATTCATTTAATTGAAGCACCTTGAAATCAATATCAAATGAAGAACTATTTATTGGATAAATTTGGAGTTCTATATGATTATGTACAAGGGTTTAGTTTTACATTCCTGATAGTTCAACGTAACCGCAAAATCCATATAGCACGAACCACTACATATCAAATTTTACTTACCTAATTGGAGATGTATTTGTTTATAGAGAATGACTAAAATCACCTCAGATATCTGAATTCCCTTATATGTGAATGCTCATGATACTCATAACTAACATTGGAGAAGAACACTGTGTGTTGATAATTTATAAAATGGGGGACTTCATTTACCTATTTGGCCTCTCATTTACAAAGTCAACTTATGTCCAAGTCCTTTGGTTTAGCTGAGTCACAAAAGATGATGATCCTTAAGGATTATCATCGATGTAGTGGCCATCCATTGATGAGATCATGATCACATCATAGTATGGAATTCTAATGGTCCGTTTCATGTCATTGTAGGAGTTCAAAAATTCTCACACAAACATCACCAAGAGATGGTAATGAGTACCTCAAGGCACACCACATGGAATTAACCACCTATGAAGATTTTTTTTGTGATTGTTTTCTATTTATATTCTTATAATAAAAATTCATATTATACTTTGGTTTGGGGGACTTCCCATATTAATGATTCACTCACTTATTCTTGGATTATATTTCATCACTAGATACTGGTGTCATTCACTATAGGTTGCTTTATTTTTTTAATCACTATATTGACGAAACATTAGCGAGTTATGGTTGTGATGAGGAGAACTCTACAACCCCTATGTTGAATTCATGTATTAAATATAAAATTTTTTCTTTATTTAATTAATTGGATGTTTTTGTATGTATATATTTTAAGAGTTTCTTAGTTTTCTGTAAATTTAAATATTTCATTATTTTTTACATGTTTCACACATAAGCTTATTGGGTACTCTTACACTACATACAATAGTGAACAATGGAATGATCTAAGGATTATAAGTGGTATCCAACCACTAAGATATGTGAGTATAGAGAATAATAATATTATTTTATTTTACCATTCCAAACCAATGTTTCAAGGAATGGCTAATCAATGGTATTTCCTTTTATTAGAGAATGATGGGGATGTGAAATTGAATGATGACTCATAGAGAAAAGAGAAGAGTAATTTGAAGTTGGATAACTATGATTTAAAAACTATATTTTAAACCAATAAACCACATCGACTATTTTCAAAATTTTAACCCATTAAATATGATTTTCATACATCCACAATAGTGTCTTCACAAGAGACTACCCCAATCCAACATTATTAGATTTTTTATGGGTTCAAAAATAATTTTGTTGACTGCCCCATGACAGGGATGCATCAAACCTAACACATTTTATAGGGAAGATTAGTGGTTTTTTTTAAAATGATTTCCAATGACTTGAAATTGTTTTTTTAACCATCCAGATTTTCATCCCGAGGTTGATCGAACCATGTTCACTAAACGTCAAACTCTAAAAATAACCAAAAAAGAGGAAAGAGAGTTTTTCATCAATACATTGGATAATTATCCATACTCTAATTATTCTTCCATAAGAGTTAAATTAAGTAGTGAAAAAATGCAGGATAATCTTACCCAAGTGAGTAAGACTTTGAGGGACATGTATAAACAAAATTTCAACATCAATAACCAATAATTATAATTGAATGACCAAAAATACAGTAAACTCAAAACGTCAATGATTGATATTCTAGAAAAATATCATATACTATTATGTGAGAAATGAAACTTGCATTTGAGTGTATTTAAAGGAGTATGTATGGATTGAAAAACTTGAGGATTCACTAATTGAACGATGGGTGAAAAAAGTCATGTATCCACAAGCACCGCTAGCACCTATGGCTATACAGATTTGAAATATTTGGTCGTTGATACAACATCTTCTCCTTTATCGATGTCATAATATTTATCTTCCAGTTTCCCACTAGGTTTCTTCATATTGGGAAGAAGATGAAGAATGATGTGTACCCAATGGAGGGTCTATAACACCCTGAACCCAGTTACCCAGAGTTGGTGAATTATTACATAACATTGGCATGATACATGGAAATCATGTCCCGAAAGACCGATCAGTTTAGTAGCATTGGTAGTAATAGATATATTAATAAGTTTTACATTACATTATAAAATGGAAAACAACAACAACATTGTCTCCATTGACCACATTCATTTCTCATATACTATCCCTACAGGTCAGTCACAATATATGTTTCACATCCTGGGAAAAATAAAACATAGAAAGGGATGAGCTCAGATGCTTAGTGAGGATAAAAATATATCAGAACCTTTCATAAATAAGATTAAACATGTTAAGGGAATGTATAAGATTAAAACATATGCCTCTTAAACATAAATATCAGCATAATATGGGAATGATAAATAAAATAATTACATTTACTTATTCACATAGATATTCTACTAGTAGAATAATCACATGCAATATTAATTGGTAATTTCATAATTGTGGAATGCATAATGTCATACATCATAACCATATAGTAAAGGCCTTGTTCCAAAACTAAAAATAAAATTTGTTCAAGGCCTTGTACCATGACACTATTTTGTATCATGATACCTACTAATTTATTGAGGAGAAACAGAGGGCTCCACCCATCACCTAATATGTCAAATGCATTCCTCATATGAAAAGGTTGAAACATAACATAATCATTTTTATTAAAACTAGAAAATAAAATGACAATAATTTATACATAAACTTGGAATGGTATAAAAATAAAACATCCATACTCAAACATATCACAAACATTTCAAGACAATATGGAAGATTTGTATCATAATAAATCAACTTCAAACAAGTTTAAAATCCATCAATAGATGTTGACATAGATGAAATAAAAACTATTTTAAATAAATACCACTGTCTATTTTGAAATCATTTAAAGGTCATGTAATTATAAAAGAAAACATTTATTTTTAAAAATATTATTATAAGCTTGTAAGGGATGCTTTTAAGATGTTATAACACCATAAAATAGCTTCACCCACCATATAAGTTAAAAAATACATTCTTAGCATAATTTTGTTGAAAAGGTCATAAAGTACATTGTTTGGAAAATGACAGAAATATTACTTTATAAACATATTATAAAAAGTAAAACAAGGGTATAAATGACTTTAACCCATATCCTAGGAAATAGTAATTTTTTTTTCAAATACATTTTAAAAAACATGGATGTGGATGATAAGGAGGTCCCTATATATAATTACATATAAACAATCACGTATAACGAAGAGATTGTATAATTAACCCTTACCTTGTACTTTTCATAGTTGATGGTATGTTAACCTCTTATATAATAGTTAAAACATTTTTATTATATTATAAAATAACTATATATATAAATATGATATCATATATGATCCTCTAATATTGCTTTTTTAATAATATTTTAGTAGTATCACCGTTTCAGGTGTTTAACTGATTCATTTTCCTTTATATGATTGTTATGTAAGACATGTTTGTTATGGATAGGATGTGTTTGAATCATATCCAGAATTACATTAAGTTATTAAAGATTATTTTTAATGAAAAAATTAAAATTACTCTTGAATTATTATGACAGGAAATGAATCTCATCGCATTTGTGGAGACGGTAATCCGTACGTACGCATGAGTGAAAAAGTCACTATTTTGATTGAAAATAGTCTGTAAATAGATGTTAAATCATATATAAAAAATCATTAACATGTTATATTTATTATTTACATCAATTATAAATCATTATTATTACCATCCAAAAAATAATGTATTGAATAACAATTACACCATGACTTGGAGGCGGTAAGTCGTACGTACGCACGTATGTTGACTTTGTCATTCATATGATGGATATAATAATGAATATGGTTGTACCATTTTTATAATAAAATCAATGTATCTATAAGTTACTGGAGTTATTATTTTATAATGTAAATAACAAAGAAAGAGGAAATGGAAGAAGAAAAGAACATGAAAGAGGTGATGAAATATTTTCCTCTTCTTCAGGTTTTTCCTTTTGATTTGATAAAAAGGGATCCATAAGATGGATTTCTGATCAAACTAAAGCCTCTAGGTTGAAGGGAGGATAGTTGAGAGGATATTTTGTAGGGTTTGTCCTAGACAAAGCTTTAGAGGTTTGAAATTGAGAGAATGGGAAGTGCCCTTTTATAAGAGAGGTGAGGGCCACCTTAGGAAAAGATTGAAATATAATTTTATAATAAAATAATTGTCGATTTATAATGACTAAAAAATTATTTATTTAGAGTTTAAGATGGTTATGGGTCGAAAACATCTAAACCAATAGGTTTTATACATGTTTAGATTACCATATTAAACTTTTCTTTTAGATTTAAGTCTTAGTTAAATATTTTGACATTAACCATGTCTCTTTGTATTTTTATATTCTATGCTTAATAAACATACTATAAACTACCAAGAGAACCCCAAGTGGTTAATTATTGATACATATATCTTTATCTCAGTCCTTTGAAAAAACCAGATATTTTTAGGAATATTTTATAAATTAATAATATAGTATTGGTTTTAAAAACTCATTTTGTCAATTTTTACACTATTAATTAATTGATTTATTTAAAGTCCTAAAAAAATAATTACATAGAAAAAAATTCATTTAAAAAACACTAACATGTCATATTAACCTATTAAATTCTTGGAATTCATCAAAACTCTAGATTTACATTTATTTGGGAATTTATAATATCAATTATTTTAATATTTCATTAATACAGTAATTATTTCATCACCATTGTTTCATAAATAAATTAAAATATTTAATGTCTAAATACTATAAATAAAATACCATTATGTAGGAAATTTTTTTATATTTCTATTTAATATTTATAGTTATATTTATCATATTTATAGCCCTATATTAAAAATGGTATAGTTATTAATCAATGAATTTAACACTTTTAACTCTTCTTTAAATAAAATAATAATAAATGTCCTAATCTAATCCATGTGAACCAAAAGGATCATATTTTATTTTGAAGGTTATTTTTTGTCAAAATACACTTATACAATAGAATTAGGACATGTTTTAGGGAAATAATAATATCATTTTAATATTTAGTTACACTATTTACTTTTAACCATGGTAAATATAAGTCAACTGTTACAATTCAACAAAAATTATTTTCATATTATTGAATCACATTTTACTTACTAATATCACCTATTTCTCTTGGATTTTTTAAATTAAACTCACATAAGTGATAACATTGAGTTTTATGCAAATTTTCAAATGCTCCAAAGTGGGTAAAAGACGGTAAAAAGTTCAATAAAATTTTATACATCTAATATTATTATAAAAAAAGACTCCAATGAAGTACATTGAAAAAATATTGGTATTTTTATCTATATTGACTTAAAATAAATTTAAATAAATTTAGTAATTATTTAAATAAAAAGTGGGTTTTAAACAATAATCCAGTGTTTTTCACTATTCATCAAAAATTGAATGTTTTCAGAAGAATACCAAAAATTCATCTTAAGCTAATTTTGATATTCTGAATTCAAAAATTAAGACCGTTTTGAAAAATAAAATTTATAAAATTTCAAAAAGTGGGTATTACTATTCATGATGGCTAGTTTGATCGGTCGTAGTGTGTTAAAACTCCATGTTGCGTACAATACATGCTACTACCTTATTCAAAGGAAAAAAGTACCATGGAAGCTTTGGGTGTTAAATTATTCCCACTTTCAAATACTTATGTCCTCGAAATTTCTAAAATATTACTACATAAAAATATTTGGGTGGATCTTCATCATAAGTTCTTTGGGTTCCCACGTTGCCTCTCCCACATTATGATTTCTCCATATAAATTTTACCAGATGGGTCATCCGATTTCTCAACACATTTTCTCTTGTATCAATAATCATTATAAGCTCATTACAATAATATAGATCAGGTTATAGTTCAATTTCCTCATAGGTGAGTACATGCGTTATGTCAGTCATGTATTTTCTCAAACAGTGATACATAGAACACATCATGAACTATAGAGAGACTTGGCAGCACTGCCAAATGATAATCTATAACCCTAATTCGTTCTATAATTTTGAAAGGCACGATGTACCTAAGTCTCAATTTACCCTTATTAATGAAACTTATAACACCCTTCAATGGAGATATCTTCAGGCAAACATTATCTCATACATAAAATTACCAATTTATCCTTCAGTTATCGACATATCTATTTTTCCTACTTTGAGCTTTTTTTGTGTGGGTTTGGATAAGCTTCAACTTTTCTATTATTTCCTCAACAAGTTCTAGGCCTACGAGTTTTCTTTCACCAACATCATCCCAACATGTTGGTGTACGACATCTCTTTCCATATAATGCTTTATATGGTGCCATATGAATACTTGAATGGAAGCTATTGTTACATGAAAATTTTACCCGAGTTAAATATTGATCCCACATACCTTGATTTTCTAGTGATTAAGATCTCAACATGTACTTTGAGGTTTGAATTGTTCGTTTTGATTGTCCACCAGATTGAGGGTGGTAGGAAGTACTGAAATGAAGTTCAGAATCAAGGGATTTCTGATGGATTTTTCTAGAATCTTGATGTAAAATGGGGATCACGATCAGAAACAATTGATAGGGGTAATCCATGAAGTCTTACAACTTCGTTAATATATAGTCTTGTGGGATGTTCAAGTGGTAAATCTTCTATTATTGCAATACAATGTGCTAACTTGGTAAGACGATAAAAAATGACCCATATTGCATTGTTCCTTATTGGAGACCTTGGTATCCCCATGACAAAGTCCATTACAATAACATCCCATTTACACTCAGGTATGGGAAAAGGGTTCCTGACTCATCCAGGATGTTGCCTTCCAGATTTCACTTGTTTAAAAACTATACATCTTGACACATAATCATAAATCTCTTTATTCATGTTGTCCCAAAAAAAACTTTCCTTCAAATCTATATACATCTTGGTGCTACTAGGGTGTATAGAAATATTTGAGCTATAAGAATCATCCAATACTTCTATTTTTAGATCAGGTATGTTAGTAACACAAAGTTTCTTCCCAAATTTCAAAATCCCATATTCATATATTATGTCTATAAATCTCTCATTGTTCACAACTTTAATTTTATTTTGAAACTCTTCATCATCAGTCTGAGAACACTTTATCCTTCTTAGTAAAGATAGTTTTGCAACAATTTGAAAAAGTATTGATGTTCCACCTTCCATGGTCATTCCCATATCCAGATTTACTAGATCCATGAAAATAGGATCTCATTCCATTCTCATCTTGTTCATAACTCCATGGTCCTTTCTGATCAAAGCATCTGCCACCGTATTTGCCTTCCCATAGTGGTAGTGTATAGTGAAATCATAATCCTTGAGTAGTTAAAGCCATCATATTTGCCTCATGTTGAGTTATTTACATGATACAATAAACTTCAAAATCTTGTGATCAGTATAAATATCATAATTTTCACCAAAGAGATAGTTCCTCCATATTTTTAGAGAAATGATTACAACAGCTAACTCGATATCATGAGTGGGATTGTTTTGTTCATGAATTTTGAGCTGTCGTGATGTATATGCAATAACTCTATCATTCTTCACGAGAAAACAAACAAGTCCTTTATTTGAAGAATCACTATAAATAAAAAACCCATCATTCCATGATCGTAGAGTCAATATAGGATCATTGACTAATCTTCTCTTTAGTTCTTCAAAACATTCTTCACAATAATTTTTCCAAACAAATTTAACCCCTTTACGTGTGAGCTTGGTTAATTGGGTTTCCAATCGAGAAACATTCTAGACGAAACACCGATAATATCCTGCAAAACTAATAAAACTCCATACCTCTGTTATACTTGTCGGTTCTGTCCATTTGTGGATTTCCTTTGTCTTAGAAGGATCAACATAGATTCCATCCTTAGAGACAATATGGCCATGAAAATAAATCTCCTAAAACCCGAATTCACACATTCTAAACTTCCCATATAATTCATTTCTTCTAATAGTCTTTCGGATAATGCACAAGTTATTTTTATGATCTTCGTATCTTTTAGAGTATACCAAGATATCATTAATAAATACCACTACAATGTAATCAAGGCATTCCTTGAAATCTCTGTTCATTATATCCATGAAAACAAAGGGTTCATTAGTCAGACCAAAAGGCATTTATGTAAACTCATAATTGCTGTACCTGGTTCGAAATTATATCTTTGGAATATCTTCCTTCATCACACACAATTGATGATATCAAGATCGTAGGTAAATCTTGGAAAAATATATTAGCTCCATGAAGTCGGTCGAATAAATCGTCAATGCGAGGTAGGGGATACATGTTCTTTATAGTTATAGCATTGATCATCTTTTAGTCAATTCACAACCTCATAGATCCATATTTCTTCTAAACAAAAAGAACGGGGGATCCCCATTGAGAAACACTAGGGCGAATAAATCCTTAATTACTCAATTCCTCTTGTTGTTTCTTTAGTTCCACTAATTCTGCAGTGGCCATTCTATAAGGGTTCTTCGATATGGGCCTTAAACCATGAATTAAGTCAATGGAAAACTCAATTTCGTGTTCTGGAGGATGTCTAGGTAAATCCTCTGGAAACACATAAACATATTCTTACACAATAGGTACAACCTCAATTTGAACATTCATTTCCTCGACCACAACTATTTCATCCTCTTCCCCCTCAATAATTGAATTTAGTCGAGCTACTAGGGGTGGATCTAGAAAATAATTTGATGGTGACATTTTTACTCTAAAGATAAGGTACTCCTTATCATCATCGATAATTTTAACCTCATTCATCTTATAATAAATTTTCTCATCATGGTTCAAAAGATAATCTATACTGAGGATTATATCAAATTAAATCATGGGTATGACGATGAGATCAACAAATAAAGAACATTTATAAATCATAATGGGAACTGATTCACAAAACATTGTTGCAATGATACTTCCTTTAGGAGTTTTGAATTACAAATCCCTTGTTAAATCCAATTGGAAATATCTATTTTTCTTTTCAAACTGGGATGATATTAAATAATGCGATGATCTAGAATCAAATAAAGCATTGACTAAACTTGAGGAAACCATTAAATTACACGCCATTATGTCTTTCAGAGCTTCAACCTCTGCAGTAGTGATCTCATAAGCTTGGCCTTGATCCCATGGAATTTTTTGAGGAACATTTCCCTTATGTTTAGGAAATTAATATGCACAATTCCCCATTCTTTACAATTGTATGATTCAACATTGACAACAAATTTCTTTCCCTTACAATCACGAGATTGGTGGCCTTTTTCACTACACCTGTAACAAGCTCCCATTCCCTTCAAGCAAGTACCTAGCTGTTTCTTATCACATTTACTACATGATAGATATTCAAATTTTCCCGTAATCCCCTTATTTTCATTCCCAGAGTGTTTAGTAGATCTCTTCTTCTTTTTCATTTCTTTAAAGACGTAAGACTTAGAGAATTACTTTTCTGTCTTGATAGCATATGATACTATATATTCGTATGACAAGAAGGATTTCCAGACTAATTCTTAGAGTAGAAATAGTATTAACCCATCAAATAATCTATCAATATTACTACTTTTATTATGTATATAATATGATTCATGTCATTATAACCTTGTAAAGTTAGCCTCATACTTTGCGACATTCTCATCATCCTTTTTCCACAAACTCATAAATTTCCTATCCATATTCGCTTGATGGTCATGAGGAAAGTATTTTTCGAAGAAAATTTCATTAAACTCCATATATTCCATGTTTTATACTTCTTCATATTCCTTTCGGTTTTGGATTAATGACCACCAATGATCTGCATCACTCGTGAGGCGATAAACTGCCATAAAAACTTTTTCCCTTTCTCAACTCCCCAAAGCATGAAATATTTTCTCTGTGGAATTTATCCATTGCTCATATACCAATGGATTTTTACTCCCATTTAATGTCGGTGGTTTTTTCCTTATGAAGAGTTCTATCATTGATCCTCCATGTTGTGGATCAGGGTGCTCTAAATGGGTAAGGTTGCTATTCATAACTTGATTGAGTTGTCCCAGTATGGTGATATGACGATCTGCAACAGTTGTATCACCATCAACACTATAATTATCTTGAGTAGGAGGGAAATCCCTACATGGATTACATTCATTGCTAAAATTTCCATTCCTTCAAATAGGTTCCATTTCTAAAAAATTTCATACACTAGATTAGTTTATAACACGCAATACATAATTACAAACTTGAAAAAAACTTAACATAAGTTTAATAGATTATGGATATAATCCATATTCATAAAAATGTTTTCATTGAGGAGGTATATACTCATAAATCCTTCATAATGGTTTTTAATGAAAATGAGAATTATCCTAAGAATATCCCCTGGGAGTGTCGTAACCAAGAGTGAAACAAGGCTCGTTGTCGTGCACTAGTTCCCATTCGAGTATAGCTCAAAGTATTGTTTTTGGGATTCACCAATAGGTATATCTGTGCCTGAGCTGCCTCTACCTTCTCATATCCAAACATGAGTGTATTGTTTGGAAAACTCACAAAATCTCTACATTACCTATATTCTTTGGAGTTCTTCTATACTAATCCACAAATTCTATCTTTGGGTAGTGTTCTCTAATAAGACTTTTTCTCAATCTAGTTTACATGGTTTTTACTAAACATCCTCTGATACCAACTGTAACACCCCGACCCTAGTTACCCAAAGCTGGTGCATTATTACATAACATTGGCACGAAATAATGAAATCATGTCCTGAAAGACCGATCAGTTTAGTAGCCTTGGAAGTATTAGATACATTCATATGTTTTACATTACATTATAAAATGAAAAACAACAACAACATTGTATCCATTGAACACATTAATATCGCATAAAATATTCTTACAGGTCAGTCATAATATAAGTCTTTGCATCCTGTAAAAAATAAGACATGGAAAGGGGTGACCTCATATTCTCATTAAGGATAACAATATAGAAGAAACTTTCATAAATAAGCTTAAACATTTTAAGGAAATGTATATGAATAAATCACAATCCTTTTAAACATAAATATTAGAATAATATGGCAATGATATATCAAATAATTCCATTTACTCATTCACGTAGATATCCTACAAGTCGAATAATCACATGCAATATTAATAGCTAATTTAATAATGATGGAATGCATAATTCCAGACTTCAAAACCACATAGTCAAGGCCTTGTGCTAAGACTACAAATAAGATTTTGTCAAGGCCTTGTTCCAAGAATATAGTTTGTCTCATGAGACATACCGATGCATCGAGGAGCTATATCTTGCTCCACCCATCAATTACTAAGTCCAATGCATTCCTCATATGACAAGGTTGAATCAAAACATAAATATTTGTATTAAAACTAGCATATGAAATGTCAATAATTTATCAATAAACCATGAATGGTATAAAAATAACACATCCACAATCAAAAATATCACAAAGCCTTCAATAAAATAAGGAATATTGGTATCATAATGAATCAACTTCAAACATGTTTAAATTGCATTAAAGGATGTTGACATATATGAAATGAAAACTATTTTAGACAAATACCTCTTTATATTCTGAAATCATTTAATGGTCATGTAATTATAAAAGATAACATTTATTTTTGAAAATATTCATATAATATTTTAAGGTTATCTTAGAAGATGTTATGATGGCCAAAATTAGATGCACCCTCCGTATAAGTTAAAAAATTCATTTTTACCTTAATTTTGTCGAAAAGGTACATAAAGTACCTTGTTTGGAAAATGACAGAAAGATTCCTTCTAAAACATATTATAAAAATTAAAATGATGTTATAAATAATTTTAATCCATAGCCCAGGAAATATAAAAATGCATTGAAATACATTTTAAGAAACATGGATGTGGATGATAAAGAGGTCCCGTTGATAATTACGTATAAACAATCTCGGATAATGAATAGATTGTAGAATTAACCATTACCTTGAAATTTTACATATTTTATGGTATGTTAAACTCATTTATAATAGTTAAAAATTTGTTATTAAATTATAAAAGAACTATATACATAAATATTATATCATATATGATCCTTTAATATTTCTTTGTTAATAATATTTCAGTAGTATCGTCATTTTGGGTGTTTAACTGAATCATTTTCCATTATGTGATTGGATACGTAAGACATGTTTGTTATAGATAGGAAGTGTTTGATTCATATACATAATTATATTATGTTCTTGAACCTTATTTTTAATCATAAAATAAAAATTATTTTGGAATGATTATGATGGGGAATTAATCTCATCGTGTTCATGAAGACGATAATCCGTACGTACGTACGAGTACCGATATTTTTATATTTAAATTTGAAATAAATTCCGTTGAAAAAAATTGCATTAAATGATAAAAACCTAATCAAATTTCAGTTTCAAACCAATTAAAAGGACAAAATAACTACATAAATAAATTAGATGAAAATGTTATTTTGAATTAAAGTGTAGTATTTTTTTACCATTCATTAAAATATAGATTTATCAGAATGATACCCAAATTTCATAAAATGTAAATTTTTATGTCACTGTTTTAAAAAGAAGTTTATTTTTCCAATTAGAACATATAATAGTGAGAAAAAATATTTTTAAAAATGTTTCACCATTAAATGGTCATTAAATGACCAATAAAAAATATTATAGTATTTTATTATTAAATTTAGATTTATTCTCATTTTAAGACTCTTAAATTCAATAGATGAATGTAAAAACATTTAAAAGATATTTAAAATCATAATATTGTTATTTCTTTTCATTCCTACCAATACAACAGCTAGGAGTTAACTACCATTTAAAATAATAATAATAATATTGTATTATTTTTTCGGCATAACTCAGTGTGGTATGCAATGTTAAATTTCAGAGAAAACCATTACTGAGTGTTAGGTATGCTATCCTATATAGTGTCCCCTTTTAACTAAAATTAATATTAAATTCAAAAATATTAATAGATATGAAAATTTATTATTCTATAAATACCATGGATGTTAAATCAATCCCCCTTTTGAAAATTGAATCCTCATAATTTTAAAATTTGTCTCTGAAATATCATTGAAAATCCCACATTAGAAAAAGGATCAATAAAAATATCACTTTAAAAGATATAATGATTAGTTAAAAGGTCAACCAAGATAACACATACTAGGATTCCATGTTTGTAAACATGGATATTGAAGAGAAATTAACCATCTTTTTTTGATGGAGAGTGATAGAAAACATTATCAGAAGAATGTTAACAACTAGAAAACCATTAACTTGTGATGAGTTAAACAATATTTGATTTACCGATTGGAAAATTAAATGGAAAACAGTTTTTATTTATTATCCATTTCATAAAGTTGAGGAATTTATTTATGATATTGACTAAGAACATAAGGAAACATTCATACTTGTATTTTATAGTTTCATCCTTTAATAAATATCTACCAAAAAGTCATCGTTTCTCTAAATGATGAGTATTCAAGATTACTTGGTCACACATGACGTGCTAGAATAAACTTCTTGAGAATCACATAATCCAAAAAATAGGAAAAGTATATTTTCCCTATCATTAGACATTAAACATAACCAAAATTATTATTCCAAGATTTTATAATACCCCAAAATAATAATCATTTATAAAAATAAATACTACTCTTAATCTCCAAATATAAATTTTAATGCCCAAACTTCAACATAGACACTTAACAAATAATTGTCCATAAAATTCATCAATATAATCCAAACAAGGATTGAAATCAAAACTAAAAAGGATTTAATCACATAATCTTACATGATAAATTTTTACATTTATCTCCAAATAACATCAACCACTCTTTATGTATCATACCAAAAAGTAATCAACCAAATCACATTTTCTCCCTGATAGGTTATTCATTTCCACAAATAACGCAAATCACTATTTTCCACAATAAAAACATAGATTTTTCCAAAATAATATTCAACCATTACTCCTTAAATAAAATCTCATAGTATAATATTTTTTTTATACATATACCGTTTCCAAAAGAGATAACTTCTTCCAAAATAATATTTATCACTTAATCCCCGTATCATTTTTCGAATACCAATTATATTGATTTGATAAAATATATGTTTCTAAAATCAACTTATTATGATTCCACATTAAACTAAAAAGTAAAATTCATACTAACTAGGGACTTCACGTAGGTCGGTGGTAGGAAATAAAGCCTTGTCACACTTCAGTTGTGGGTTTGATTCCCACAGCCTTCTTCGACACGATAGGGCATCCTTTTTCTAAAACATTAAAATTCTAAAAACATTCCAAAAAATGAGATAAAATCATCCAAGAATAATTTAACCTCATTTTTATCTCATTTATTTAATTTTTCATCTCAAAATGTAATAAACCATAACTACCTCGAAATTAAGGATTATATAAACCCTAAAGATTCATTATACTTATAACCAAAAAAGAAAAGTCAATTCATCCTCAAATAGAATTTCCACATAAAAAACATCATGGTAACACCTACTAGAGAAATTTATTCCAATCTAATCCCATCAACAAAAGAACATTAATAATTTTAAACATTTTATCTCCCATAGATCAAGAAAAATTCTCTAATCCCTTATATGTAGATTTTTTAATCATTTAGTGTTCTTCATAATGCATTATCTTTTTATTTCCACCTTATTTCTTAATAAATCACTATTGCATTTCAAATATCCTCATAATTTATAAATATTAATCCAATTATGATTAATTATTTCTGGATAAGAAAATAAATAAAACATTGGATCCATATATCATGATCTTTATGATGTTCCCTTTCTCTTTCGTTATGTTATCCTACTTACAAAAAGAAAAAGTTCACCCCATATCTGTAATTTTTCTTTTTGATAGAGTTGGAATATTTGAGATCTTGAAATAATATTAAAAATATACCACAACCCATAAAATTATTTTAGAAATGATTAGGTGTTGAATAACTCAAACAATTTCTTGCAGGTGATTTGAATACTCAAGAATATGTCAAAATAATTTGAATAGGATTTTTCCATAATAGTGATTATCAAATCATCAGGGAGGGATTAGAAGGTTGTGAAATATATATTTTCTTCCATATTTACAAATGATACTTAATCTTCTAAAAATAATCCTTACTTAAACATGTAATGAATTATTAAAAAAATATTCCTCTATAGGGTAAAGATAACATAAATACTTTTATATTAATTTGATCCATAAAACATTATATATCTTCATTGTTCAATTTTTTATCCAATAATCCTAATTTACCATAACCCACAAAATATTTTCATATGTTAGTAACCCTCTTGGTTATATGGGATCTTTAACATACACCAAAATAACATCCTAACCTCTAAAGTTATCTAAATCAACCTCTGATACCTACTATAAGGCCCTTACCTAAAACATTACTTAATCTTGATATAGTCACCAATTGACTTATAATTCACATAGAATATATTTTTAGGTTAAGAGTTTTAGATAATTAGGCCATATCTCATACATAGAAGATTAAATATAACAAGTAGACAATTCTACTCACTATCCATTTTTATAAAGAAAAAACTCCTTAAAAAGAAATATGGTATCGTTTCATGTTTAAACTACATGAATTTTACTTGATCCCATCATTGTACCTATTCTTCTTTATTCCGTGTGAAAACATTTCAAAACATGGGATGATAATAAAAGACTCAGTATGGGATATAAAATATGGAAAGAAAATATTAGTCCATGAATACATAAAAATCAATTAAAATAAATTTTTTACTCATAAAACATAATCTCACACTCCATTGGTTTGTCATGGAACCAACCATATAAATAAGGAATGACCAATAAACCTAACATAAACATAACACATGAAGAAGAATAAAAGAAAAATAACATTTCCAAATTTCAATCACAGTACATAATTTGAATATATTGATATAGTCAATCCATTTTCAAAACCATTTAAAACATTAAATAATAAGAATTTTTAATCAATGTGTCCCATACCACAAGAAAATTTTGAAATAAATTATCATTTTAGAATATTAATTTCCATATACATAAATTATTAAAAACCATTTTGAAAACATGGACATGAAATAGAAGGTTTTAAATGAATAAATTTTTTAAAACATTTGAAATGATGTTTTTTTCAAAGAGTCCCTTACCACTTGAGAAACAATTGAATAAAGATCATTATGGAATAAAATGAAATAGGACCTTAAGTATAATTATAATATACTAATTCAAGATATATGGAGTCAAAAAGGTTTTATATACACATTATAGCATAATAAATGTTCATGAAAACAAGATATGCCTCAATAAATTGAGATTGAGACGAAATCCATTAACTTGAGTCTGACTCATCACATACAATCATTATGTTCCCAAATAATAAATATAGGTTAATTTTTTTTACTTTAATGAGAAAATTTTCCAATTTTTTTATTCATTTTATATTTCATATTATGATGTTATCAAAATCACAAAATTATTTAATTTCATATCGGTCGTTTTGTCAATATTAAGAACTTGAGTAAAAAATAAACTTTTTTTGATGTAAATTGTACATGTGGTAAAAGTAAATCATATCCCAAATATTATTCATGATTTAAATATCATATATAACCTGTATATAAGTATTTAAAATAGTCCATAACATTTGGAGATAATAAATGAAATGCACCGTTCATGGAGTCGGTAGGCCGTATGTACGCATGAATGATACTTTCATTTTATTGTCATATTAAATGAATGAAATCTAAATGATAAATATGTATATTATAATTACATTATAATATATCTGTTTTATATATTACATAAATTTATTTAGTACCTCTTTTATATGATCCATGTATGGAATGAAAAAGTCATTTCACTTTGCGGGGGTGGTAGTCCACACTTCCTCAAATGAAATTATCATATTTAAAAAGTATGGAAAACATAAAGGTATGTTGTAAATAAAAATTAAAGGAGCATAGTTTAAACAAAAATATAATATATATCATATTTATTCATTCCATTCATGTATATAACCATGGTTTACTGACGTTCATGTATAATGAATCGCATCGCAACGTGGAGACGGTATGTCGTACGTACGCACAAGCAACGATATCATTCACTAAATGGTTAAACGATAGATAATTGGATTGTATATTAATTATAAAGAATAATTTTTATGTTATATTCATTATTTAAATCCATTATAATCATTATTATTCTGATCCAAATTAATTCTTGTTGAATAAAAAATATCACCACTCCGTGGAGATGGTAAACCGTACGTACAGATGCATGGTGATATTGTCATTCATATGATTGATAAAATTATGTATAAGGTTGTCCCATTATTATAATACTGTCCCAGAATGTTGAATATAATGGTTTTATTAATTTATTATGGAAACTTCATAATAAGGGAAAGTTGAAGAAGAAAATAATTCTGAAAGAGGTGATAAAACAAAGACCTCTTTTTTGAGTATCTCTTTTTGATTTTCACAAAAGGTATCAATAGGATTGATTTCTTCCCAATGTGTTTACACTAAGATGAGGGGAGGGATGTTTTTTGAATATTTTAGAAAAACATGGATTAGACAAATCGCTTTAGAGGTGTGATTAAGTGGGTAGAGGTGATTGACTTTTATAAGACGGAGGACGAGCACTTTAGGAAAGTCTTGAAATATTATTTTATTATAAAAATATCATCGAATTATAATATTTCCAAAGTGAAAATTTTTTAGGATAAGATAAGGATGGGGTGAAATCCTGTAAAATAATTTGATTTAGATAAGTTTATGTTACAATATTAACCTTATATTTTTTTTCATTAACCCTTAGTTACAAACATTAACTCTTACCATGTGGTCTTGTATCTTTATAATATATGGTTACTATAGTTTTGATAAAATGAGAATCGAACAAAAGGTGGATCATTAATGATATTTTTAAAATTATATAATTTATTTGGTAGATCCTTTGATTTTGTGGACCACTATATCACTTAATTAAATAGTATTTTTTTAAAAAAAAAACTCATTTATGTCAATTTTAACACTATTTAATAATTGATTTTTGTTAAAGTCATAAAAACTTGATTCCTTATAACAAAAAGCATTAACTCAAATATTATATGTAATAATCATCAAAAAAAATTCTGGGATGACATCAAAATGTTCAAATTATATTTATTTTAATATTTATAATATCATTTATTTGAATATTTCAATAATAAGGTAATCACCGCATCATCATTGTGTCATAATTAAATTTATTTATTTAATTAATAAAAATTATAAATAAAATACCATTTTGTAAAAAATATTTTAATCTATATAATTACAATTTATAGTCAAATATATAAGTTATATAAACCTATTTTTATTTTTTTATTAAAAAATACATGTTTATTTTATATTTCAATTTTCATAAACATAAATATTATAAAATGTCATCTTCAAACCCATGTTGATCCAAAATGCCAAAATTTCAGCCTAAGGATGATAATGGTCAGAAATATCACATCCAATAGGATTAAGATGTGTTCAAAGGTAGTTTTATATTATTATAATATTAATTTTTTACCCTTATTTACCTGATTTAACCATTAACCATGCTAAACAAAAATAATTACTGAAGTTACTATTCATAAGTAAAAAAATAAAGGTTCCTATTTACATAATTTCTAACTTCTGATTCTAAATATGAAATCCATTTTTCAAAATTCAAAACAAAGAAATTGTAGTAATTAATTTAAAGTTAATTACCATTGTCAAAACCAAAAAGTGGGTTTTTTTTAAGAAGTAAAAACTATCAAATGATTGAATTGTGTTTATATCAAATTTCAAGTTGAAATTACTTCCAATGACCAAACTTGGATTAAATGAAAAAAATATAATCCAATTATACATTAAAACAAATTAAATGGAAAATCTATCTATATAAATAAATTAGATGAAATTTTAGTTCTGAATTAAAATGCAGCATTTTTTAACAATTCATTAAAATTGGGATTCATTAGAAAAATACCAAAATTTCATCCAAAGTAAATTATGATGTCTATATTTTAAAGAAAACGTTTTTTTTCAGATATAACATATAAAAGTAACAAAAACTATTTTTTAAAAGGTTTCTCCATTAAAGGTTGGTAAATCGACCTTTAAAAATATTAGAGTATTTTATTCTTAAAATTGGATTTATTCACATTTTAGGCCTCTAAAATAACTGCCACAAAATTGGGTTTCCGCAGCGACACCCTTTAATTGTGCTAAAGAAGCACTGATAAAGGGAAATTTTAATAGTGCTAAGAAATGCTGTTAAATGTGACACTTTATTTGTTTTTTTAGCAATGATAAAGGCACCCCCTTTATCTATGATTTTTAACACTGTTAAAGGGGACCCTTTTATCAGTGCATTTTTTAGTAGCGCTGATAAATGGGGGGCTTTATTAACACTTTTTACTAGCACTTATAAAAGTGTGTATTTCAAAAAAAATCATAAAAAATAATATATTGATATATAAGTATATTTATATTGATATAAATATAATATGTTTTTTCTAAAATATGTTTTAGATAAGATTAATAGGCATTTACACATAAATTATAAGATATTTAGTGAATTTGGATTATAAAATAATTTAAAAAATATTTTTAATTAATAAATTTCTTATTATCATCGAGTAGCAGTCATTTATTATCAATTAGATGATAAAAAATGAAAATATTAATAATAGATCTAAAATAAGTTGAAAAGGTAACTCAAATTTCAAACGACCATAACTTTTGATCCGGCTATCCGTTTGAGCTCTACAACATATCAAATCAAAGCCTACGACAAGCCCTACGCATTGTGATTAACATGTATTTTTTCTTCCATTTTTTATATTTCAATTTTTAAAATTTATTTCCATCTTCATTTAAATTTCTCAAAGTCTATTTATCATTAAAAAAGGCATTGGAAGGTAATTTACATGTTAATTAAACTTATATTTCATATATCATTTCTGAAATTTCTTGTGATTAAAATACATGATTATAAATTCACTAATATGGTGTGGAATTTTTTAAAAGATACGAAAAATCAATTTTTTTTAAATTTTAATTTATTTATTGATTTAAAATTATAATTTCTTGTGTTATTTGGAAAATTTAAATACATAATTTTTTTTGGGGATTTGTATTTAAAATTTTATTTGCTTACTTTTTCTGAAGCTTTAACCATGAAAAAAATAACTGAACTTTTTGTGCGTGAATTTTATATTAATTTAATGCTTTATTGTGTTAACATGGTTTAATTGTCAATTACATGTTTAAAAGGCTGGATTTTGTTTTGTGTGTTGGGGTTTGTTGATTTGTGTAGCTTGTGATGATCCTTTCGTGGACACATATGTCCCTGTGTGTGTGTATATTACATATTTTTATTTATTTATTTATAAACACACATAAAATGAATATTTTATTAATGCATTCAAATATGATCTTATAAATATATATTAATATACGAATATATATATATATATAACTATATATAATATATATTAATATATGTATATATACATATACGGATATATATATATATTAATATAACTATATATATATTAATATAATGAAATATATGTAAATATATATATATATTAATATACGATTAAATATAACTAAATATATATATAAATAAAGAGATATATTAATAAATGAAGAGAAAGAAAATATAGTGGAGTGGTAAAAGATTAGGCGCGTAGGAAATAGGTCCCATGTTCGAATCCTGGGGAAGAAAGGTCACACGCGCATGTGGGGAGTAAATCTTAGTGCTGTTAAAGGGTTTGGGGTCGCTGTTAAAGGCTGGTGCAATGGCTGGGGTGTTCGGGCTGTAGTGGGGGGGGGGTGGGGCACTTTTGGAGGGGAGATTCAAGCACTATTTAAGCCCCTCCAATATAAATATAAATATATATATATTATTTTTCTATATTTTAACTTTTATCAGCACTTTTAAAAAAACACCGATAAAAGGGGTCCTTTAACTGCGCTAAAAAAGCACTGATAAAGGACCCCTTTTATGAGCGTTTTTAGCACTGATAAAATGCCCCCGTTATCAGCACTTTTTTAGCACTGATAAATGGGGCCTTGATCAACGATTTTATGTGGACTGATAAATGGGACCCATTTTATCTTTTCCTCGATTAACAATGCTTTTTTAGAACTATTAATGACCTTTTCTAGGGTGGATAAAAGAAATATTTGTAGTAGTGAATTCATTATATAAATGTAAAAACATTTATCAAATTTTTAAAATCATAATATAGTTAATTCTATTCATTCCCGCTAATACAAAGGCTAGGCGTTAACTGCCATATAAAATAATATTATTTTTGTTCAATTATTTTGCGGTATAAATCAGGGTTGTGTGAAATGTATGATTTTGGAGAAACCCGTTGTTTTGTGTCGGGTATGCTATCGTACATATTATCCCCTTTAAATAAAAATTAATATAACATTCAAAAAAATTAATAGATATGGACATGTATTATTATATAAATACCAATGATTTTACACATATATCCCCTTGTTGAACATATCCCACCTCATCTTTTAGGGCATCTATTGGGTACTCTAGACCTCGCACAATTTATTCTCATCAATACCAACCCATTCACCTTATCCCTTAGTGACAACACAATTCATATTCTCATATCAACCCAGACTTCAAGGTCTAGTCCTCCCCATCATTCTCTCTCATCACACATAGTCTTTCTACCAAAGGACTATACCATGTTGTACAATCTATATAGCTTGAAATCCTGATGCCATGTCCTGACCAAGCCCACCCCCTACACTTGGGTGTAAGCTTGCCTCTTCTATAGAAGTTCTCTCTATCTGCCACTCAGAGGAAACTGCATTCTGTCACACCATATCTATCCATGAAGGACTCATTCCATTCATATTAATAATCAAGCTTCAGACCACCCTCGGGAGGGTGTCCCCCACCAGTTGGGAGACAAATGGATTTCATACCAATAATCACTTGGATAAATCCTCTCTCATCCATCTAATTATTCCTAAAAAAAATCCAAGGCCACCAGCATCTTATCTCATACCCCAATCCTGACCTATGGCCTCATGAGAGATTAATTGATTTACCCATCCCTTAGGGACACAATCACCGATCGATTTTAACTCACTTAAGTGATAAAGAGTACATTTCAATATCATTGGAGACTAAAAAATATCTTATCTTTTATTCCCAAGGTATCCCCAGTCCCTACCCATCTACCAATTCCTATGAATCATGCATGACAATGTATTGTAATGCATAAACACATATATGGATTTTTATTAAGGGGGCTTCCTCGGACACATTTCATTATTTTTCAATATATTTCATTAATTTATTTTTTGAAATTTAATATATTAGAAAATATATATTTTATTGTATCAATTTTTTCCAAATATTATTTTCAAATTATTTCATTTTGTCAAGATTTCATATATTAAATTAAATAAAATAATTTGTTTTTAGAATTGATTCATATAACTAAAAAATATATAAAGAATAAATTAAAAAGATTTTATCTCACATCATTGGGAAGAATCTAGTCAAATCATTTCACAATTACTAAATATTCAATTCATTTAACAATTTTGTTTGCATTAATAATCAAGTCTTACTTAAAAATAAAAAATAATTTTCAACAATTTAACACATTTATTTAATATTTTTAAAAATATAATATTTTCTATTTTATTTTTCATTTTTAAACACCTTTAATTAACTCAATCTTATTATAGATCTAAATACTTCTATAATTTCGTTAAAAAGTTATTTATGAATTTAATTTTTTTAAATTAATTATTAAATCTAAAATGAATTAAATTTACTATTAATAATTTATTAGTAATAATTAAATTAATTGGAATTGAATTTAGAATTCTTTTATAAATACATTTTGCAATTAATTTATAATAAAAAAACATAAATATATCTATTAAAGTATTAACTAAATATTGTTAAATAATACAATTTTTTTGTGTAATTTTTTTCTATAAAATTGAGAACATTAATTATATAATTAATATTTATTTAAATAGATATTTTAAGTTAGTAGTAAAATTAATTATATAAAATTACAAATATTATGTAATCTAAAAAATGTTCTTAAACTTTTACCATTATTATTTACCCAATTTAATGATTAAAATAATTTAATGACCATATTAATAATCATAATTAATGATTAAAATTTTTCAATCATATCAGAATTTGTGTTATTAAATAATTTCCATAACAATGTTTGTAAACTCTTTACTTTGTATTATTTATAAACACAACATTTAAGGATAGTTAATTTTCAACTATTTAATTCAATATATTTAATGGTATAAATGATTATTCATTAAAAAAGTGACTATAAATAATATTTCAATGTGTTTTTTTGAGAAATAAATGATTGATGTTATTTCTATATAGTATAGATATCTTTCTAAATTCCTTTCCCTCCTCTTGGTTGGGAGATTCAAATCTATCAGACCCTATAACATGAATACCTAGAAGAAAATGTTATAGTCGATCTAGAGGTTGGAAGAGGGAGATTCTATCAACGAAATGAAACCTATGATGATAGTTTTTGAATTTTTTTGGGAATATATTATGATACACATTTTTAACGGACTTCCCTTGTATTATGATAATCATATTACCGTAATCAAGTACATTGTTAACAAGTTTAACCTGATAAGATTGAATTCCCTCATTCCCCTATTGGGATCCAAGTGAAATGTATCCAATTTATGGATTGGAGCGATTAAGTTATGTCTAGGATTGGTAATAACATTGGGGATTTTAAAGAATGGGATGTTTCAGATCTGATTTAATGGGGTCCTATCGTTCAAATCTAGGCTATGGCGGACATCACACAACCCATTATATGGGGTTCATTCTTGAAACTTCCAGAATCAAAGATATTAGAGTCTTTTGAATTTGAAAATTCCCCTCCTTTTGATTATTTTGTGGACTCATTGGACATGTTATAATGGATTTTGGAACAACAAAACATGATCTAGAGTGGCGGATTACACATTAATATATCCCATTGAATTGAGAACACTCTTAGGATGGTCTATCCACATAAAAGGATAAAAAAATATTGATAGAAAAAAGTACACAACAAGATTTTTCCTCAGAGCGGCGTCTACTTCCCCTTCTCATGTTCTAGGGTTTCCTCTCAATAGGCCTCTCCTTCCCTCTTCCTATGTGTCCCGGTGCGGCTCGACATCAGCTTCCTAAATATCATCTCAGCATTGGAGTGACTCGTCATCGACTACAGACTTCCTCTAGTTCTCATCTCCACGGAGGTGCGGTGCTGCATCAGCTTTGGCATGGCCTCAGCTTCACCATGATATCTTCTCAGCATGACATTGAATTTGGATCTGGCGGGACCTTGGATTTTCTCATCCTTGGATCCCTTGTAGCCCTGGTTATAGCATGGTGCGACCAGTTTTCTGGTGTAGATTAGAGTTGTTCTCGAATCGGTGGTGGTGCTTCTTGGCGTCAGCTCTGATAAGGCCTCAGCTTCGTCTCCTAAAGTGGATTGGAGTCAACTCCAGTGTGGATTGGAGGGGTGGATCATGTGTTCATGGTTTGCATTTATTGGTGCTACTTCTAAAGGAGGTGGTTTCTTTTCCCCCATGTGGGTCGGCTGTAGATCCTCTCAACATTGCTTCTCCACGGTGAGTTCGAGGCATGTGAACCCTCCTGCTATGGTGACGTGTATCCAGGAATCTGCGGCATTTCCAGTTCAAGGTCCATTAGAGGAAGAACAAATTTTTTTCACCAGGATGCGATGTCTGAGTATTCGTTGGTTGGATCTCTTCTTAGAGGTGCATCAAATATCATGTGGTCATTTATGCAGTTTTACGGTTGCAGCTTTGATCTGCAGTGGTTGTGAGTGCTTTGGATTTTTATTGGTCTTCTTCGGCAGAGTCAACGGTGGAAAAGGACTCTTTTGGATCGATTTTGCTATGATGAGGCTTGACTTTGGTATATTGGGAATTCAAGAGACCGTTCTTATGGTGAAAATTTTAATCTTTGATTATCCATATTGAATATGTTTCCTTATTTGATTCTCTTTATTTTTGTGAATCAGTTGGGCAACATTGGTATGGTGGTGTTTTCTACTGTGTGGTCTGGGGTTCAAGGGTTTTGGTGCGAGATCTACTTCAAGGGATGCTTCAGTTGAGGTTTAGATCTGAGATTTTTCACCAGATCATAACTATTTGGAATTAGAATTTTGATAGGGTATGGCTGTAACGCCCCGACCCCAGTTACCCAGAGTCTGTGCATTATTGCACAACATTGGCATGATAAAAAAAGATCAAGTCTCGAAATACTGATTAGTTTAGTAGCCTTGGAAACACTAGATACATTCATAAATGTTACATTACATCATAAAGTGAAAAACTACAATAACATAGTCTCCATATTCCACACCCATATCCCCTTCATACTATCCCTGTAGGTCAGTCATAAAATATTTCTTCACATCCTGGGAAAAATAAAACATAGAAAGGGGTGAGCTCAGATACTCAGTAAGGATAACAATATTGCGGAAGCTTTCATAAATAAACATAAACATTTAAGGGAATGTATATCTAAAACAAAAGCCTTTTAATCTTGAACTTCAACATAATATGGAAAAAGTAAAATGAGATAATGCCATTTACTTATTCACATGGATATTCTACTGGTTGGATAATCACATGCAATATCAATAACCACTTTCATAATGATGGAATGCATAATTCCAGGCTATCATAACCACATAGATAAGGCCTCATTCCAAGACTACAAATAACATTTTTTCAAGGCCTCATGCCAAGACACTAGTTTGTCTCATGAGACCTACCGATGCATCGAGGAGCTATAGCGGGCTCCACCCGTCACTTATTATGTCCAATTCATTCCTCATATGAACAGGTTTAAACATATCATAAACCATAACATAATCGTATCACATAAAACATGCATAAAGGAAATATAACTTTTCCACATTTCAATCACAAGATATCAATACAACACATTGATATAATAAAAAACACTTTCAAAACCATTTTCAATACCAAAATAAAAGAAAATTAAAACATTGTATTTATTTTTAATTTTAAAAAAAGTTATGGCTTGTAGAGGAATCCAAAACTCAAATAATGGTCACGGTGGCGGAGAAGTTGTTGTCATCGCATATGTACGACAAAAAGAAACACTCCTTTTTGTCATTTAGTAAAATGTTTCATATAAAAATATTCCTTTTGAATAAACATAAAATTCAAAAGGGTTTATACACAGTATAAAAGAATGTTTTGTATAAAACAAAATATGCATCAATGAATAGAGATTGAGACGAAGTACCTTACAAAGATAATTTTTAAATAAAATAGATATATTATGTGTATTTAATATATTTACACATAAATAAAGTATAAATAAAAGTTAGGACATAAGAATATCATGACATAATTTGAAAATAATAGATTAACCCAAAGAATAGAAATTTGGTTACGAAGTTCCCTTACCTTGTGTCTGACTTGACTCGTTCGTTCTTTAATCTCCTGAATAATAAACTAGAGTTAATTTCTACTTGCTTAAGAAACTTTTTCATGTTAATTATTACTTTTATATCACTTATTATCATGTTATGAACATTATGTAATTATTTAAGTTAATAACGGTCGTTTTGTTGATCTTTGGTACTTGAGTCAAAAATAAACATCTTATAATTACAAGTTGTTCATGCGGTGAAATATCCATTATATCAAGAATTATATTCATTATTTAGATCTCATATATATCATATATATCCAGTATATACATTCATTTATAATATTACATAACATTTAGAGGTAATAAATGAAATGCACCGTTCATGGAGACGGTAAGCCGTACGTACGCATGAACGCTACTTTCATTTATATATCATATTTAATGGAATGAAATTATAATTATATTAAGGTATAATATAATTACAGTATAATATAATGTATAATACCATTTACTCCATCCTTTATACATCCCACATATGGAATTAACGATTCAAATCACTTTGAGGGGGCGGTAGTCCGCAGTTCCTAAAATGAAATTATTGCGTTTACCCATAATGGAAATCATAAAGGTATGGCATAAATGAAAAATACAGAATCATAAGAAAAAAAAACATAATATATATCATATATAAAAATAGTGTCATAATAATGGCCACCATGAGAAGTGTTAAAAGAGGATTGAACAATCATCGTTTCGTGAGGCATAAATTTTCCAACCACAGAAACAGTATGTTATTTAACCATTAGACGAAGGTGTGTGTAAGTGTAAATAAAATACTTCTCATAAAAACATCCTAGTATATTTAAGATACTGGTTTTGTTACAAAAGAAAGGAATAAAAAGATTTTAAGGGGTTGGAGAAGAAAAATAAAACAAAATAACATAAGAGAAGACATCACCTTAAAATCGAGTAACTCTTTTTTATTTGAGCCAAAGGATTCCTTGGGAAGAATTCTACCCAAAGTGAGGCTTCTAGGAGTAAGATAGAGAAGTTGAGAGAGTATTTGGGAAGAGGTTTGCTGAGTGAAATGGCTTGGAAGGTGTGAATAAGGTGGTAGTGTTGGGGGCCTTTTATAAGAGGAGAGGAGGGAACTCTTGGAAAGTCATGAAATGTTACTTTATTATATAATGAGTTTCAGATTTTAAAGTCCAAAACTTATATATTTCGAGGATAAGGTGATAAGGGATCGAAATATACTCATACAATAGGTTTTTGACAAGTGTAATACTTAGATTGTACATTATATTTTAATTTTATTTAAATCATTAGTTAATGAGGTTATCGCTGCATCGTCATGGTGTCATAAATAATTTAATTTATTTAATGTCTAAAAATTATAAAAAAACTATCATGAGGTAGAAAATCGTTTTATATTTCCAATTAATATTTATATTCAAAATTTTAACTTATATAACCCCATGTAATAATTGTTTTAGTAAAACAACAAATGTTTGTGACAATTCTATTTTTACTTTAAATAAAAAGTTATTAATGTCATGTTCTTACGCAATTGGCTCCATAGGGTCCCCAAGTTGACCCATGGATTTTTTTGGTCATCCATGACACATCCAATAAGAATAGGAAAAGTGTTAGGGTATTTTCATATTTTAATAAAATTATTTTTACCTTAAATTTCAATAATTACCTTTAATCACGATTAATTAAACATAAAATTTACTATTCACCAAAAAATTATTTTAATCCCATTGAACCACATTTTACTTCCTAATTAAAACCATGTATCTTGGATTTTTGAAAATAAAATCAAATAAGTGGTAATGTTTCATTTAAACGAAAAATCAGTTTTTTAACTACCACTTAGTGGTTTCACTATTCATAAAAAACTGAAGTTTTTCAGAACAATGCCAATATTTCACCCTAAGATATAATTGATATTCCGAAGTCAAAAATGATGTCTATTTTAAAAAATTACAAACATATAAGTTGAATTAATTAATTTTATAATTAATTCTTGCTGTCACAACAAATAGCGTGTTTTTAAGAAACAATATATATCAAAAGATTGACAATTGTTTATATCCAATTTCAAAGTGAAAATAATTCTAATGACCACCATTGGATAAAATGGTAAAAATATATTCTAATTATTTTTTAAACCCACTCAATAGTATAATTTATCTCTATAAATTATTTTGATTAAAAAAGTTGTTTTTAAGTATTTTTCACTATTCATCGAAAATTGTATGTTCTCAGAAAAATACAAAAAATTCAACATAGGCTAATTTTGATATTACGAATCCAAAAATGAAGTCCATTTTGAAAGATAAAATTTATTAAATTTCAAAAAGTAGGTATTACTATTCATAACAGCTACATTGATTGGTCGCAGTGTGTTAGAATCTCAACCATGCATACAATGCAAGGTATTACATTATTGAAGGAGAAGCGTATCGTGGAAGCTCGGGGTGTTACATTCTCCCATCTTTAAATAAATTGAATCCTCGCAATTTGAAATTTTTCTTTGAAAATAAAAGGTTGAAAATAGAAAATACCTTTGTGGAAAACCCACATCCGAAATAAGGTTAATAACATTTAGCCTTAATAAGAGGGAAATGAAAATGAAAAAGTCACCACCAAATTATGATCTCGGTAATTAAAACATTTTTGGAAATTAGAGACATATAATTGGAGGAAAACGTAAATATTTATAGGGAGTGATTGAGTTCATCAGTCACAAACAAGTCTAAAATTGAGGGCCTCAAATCCTTCAATCTATGTTCATTTAAAATATTATCAGTTCAAAAAGAAATATGGTATTAGGATAACACATTTTTTGTTTTAATATCCCTTTAATAAAGTTTAAGAATTAATTTATTCCTAGAATAAGATAAAGGTATACATATATTTATGCTTGACATGTAGAGTTTCATCCTTCAACTAATTTCTACCAAAAACTCATCATTCTCTCAAAAAGATAATTGAACTCAAAAATATTATATTTATCCTAATTGTACAAGGGTCAAAATATTAACACATACCATTTAGATTAGGAAAACTATTTTTTAATAACCAGGGACTTCCTGTAGGCTAGTGGTAGGTAATAAAATCCTGTCACACTATGGTTGTGGGTTCGATTGCTACAGATTTTTCCGACGCAACGGGTTATCCCCCGACCTACAGGTTGTCCTTTTCCTAAAACTATAGTATTATAATATTCCAAAAATAATATTCAGATTTTTTTAACCTTAAACAATACTATCCAAGGTTCAACTTAATCCATTCCACCCATTATAGTTATCCAGAATACTTCTGTCCAACTCAAAGGCCAAATTTTATAAGGAAGGTAAACATAATGAATATCCTTTTTTTCCGTGTAACATCATGTGAACACCTTCATCATGTATTATTTTAAAACACTGCAACATCTTGAATTACCATAAATCCTTATTGATTACATTAATGATCCCTTATTCCTTATAGAATACTAGATATACTCCATCCATCCATAAAAGTATACAAATCATTCATCAATTTAATGGAAGTTAAGAATATCCAATATAATTTATCAAAATCAATCATGTATTATTCCAAAATCACTATCTCAGTAGCAGAACCATATTATGGTTTATCATTCTCTCAAAAATATATTTTCCAAAAATTTATCCTGTTGTGGAGTCACTTTTCTTGGTTCCACACATCCTCAATTCCTTGATGAAATAGTACTGCAGTACAATCCTTATATACTCCATAATTATTATAACCAGCACATCATTGATACAACACTCAAATGAAAAAATTCATTAATAACAACATAAGAACTCTAATCATTCCTCCTCATCTGTGGTAGTATCATAACTTGATTGTTATCCAATAACATCATTTGGGGCATACTATGATGATTTGGACATTGGTTTGAGTAGTGTCCCCACTCCTTGTAGATGGTGCATTGTACATTTGAAACCTTTTTCTTACCCTTGCAGTCACGCACTTGGTGTCCTTTTTCTCCACACTTATAACAATCTCCCATTCCCTTTAGGCGAGTTCCAAGGTGTTTCTTCCCACAGTTATCACATATTGGAAAATTATTCTTTTATCTCATCCCTTTATCCATCATTTTTTCTTCCATCCTTTTCTTCTCTTTCTTCCTTTCAAAGCCATAAGACTCAGATTATTCTTTACTTATCTTATTAACACATGATACTATATCTTCATATGTTGAGAACACATGAGAGACTATTTACCTTATAAATGTTGGCTTAATACCATGAAAGATATGATCCTTCATACTCTTTGGATCATACGTATTGATGGAGTTCACATTCCTTCTACTGGGTGCCATTTCTATACAATGGTATAATCTAGGTTAGTTTATGAATTTCAATGAATAATTCCAAACATGTAAAATACTTAATGTAAATTGAACGGTTTATAGATTTAATCCATAATCATAAAAAATGTTTTCTTTGAGGAAGTATATACTCATAAACTCTTCATAATGGTTTGTAAAAAAATGAGAATTATCCTAAGCATATCCCCCGGGAGTGTCGTAACCAAGAGTGCAGCAAGGCCCGTTTTCGTGCACCATTTCCCGTTCGAGTCTATCTCAGAGCGGTGTTTTCGAGTTTTACCCCTAGGTACATATGTTCCAGAGCCGCCTCTTCCTGCTCGTATCCAGACAGGGATGTATTTCTCGGAAAAATCACAAAATATGTATAATACAAAAATTCTTGGGAGTAGTTCTATAGTAATCCTCAAAGTATATATTAGGGCTATGTGCTCTAATTAGAGTTTATCTAAATCTAGCTTCCAAGGTTGGTACTAAACTTCCTCTGATACCAACTGTAATGCCCTGACCCCAGTTACCCAGAGTCGGTGCATTATTGCGTAACATTGACATGATCACAAAAGATCAAGCCTAGAAAGACCGATTAGTTTAGTATCCTTGGAAACACTAGATACATTCATAAATGTTACATTATATCATAAAGTGAAAAACTACAATACCATAGTCTCTATATTCCACACCTATATCCCCTTCAGACATTCCCTGTAGGTCAGTCATAAAATATTTCTTCACATCCTGGGAAAAATAAAACATAGAAAGGGGTGAGCTCAGATGATCAGTAAGGATAACAATACTGCAGAAGCTTTTATAAATAAACATAAACATTTAAGGCAATGTATAACTAAAAGAATCCTTTTAAACTTGAACTTCAACATAATATGGAAAAAGTAAAATGAGATAATTTCATTTACTTATTCACATGGATATTCTTCTGGTCAAATAATCACATGAAATATCAATAACCACTTTCATAATAATGGAATGAATAATGCCAGACTATCATAACCACGTAGCTAAGGCCTTGTGCCAAGACTACAAATAAATTTTTTTTCAAGTCCTCGTGCAAAGACAATAGTTTGTCTCATGAGACCTACCGATGCATCGAGGAGCTATAGCGGGCTCCACCCGTCACTTATTTAGTCCAATGCATTCCTCATATGAACCAGTTTAAACATATCATAAACCATAACATAATCGTATCACATAAAACATGCATAAAATAAAACATAACATTTCCACATTTCAATCACAAGATATCAATAAAACACACTGATATAATAAAAAACACTTTCAAAAACATTTTCAATACCAAAATAAAATAAAATTAAAACTTTGTATTTATTTTTCATTTTAAAAAAAGTTATGGCTTGTAGAGGAAGCCGAAACTCAAATAATGGTCACGGTGGCGGAGAAGTCGTTGTCACCGCATACGTATGAAAAAAAACATTCATTTTTGTCGTTTAGTAAAATTCTTCATATAAAAAGATTCCTTTTGAATAAACATAAAAGTCAAAAGTGTTTATACACATTATAAAAGAAAGTTGTGTATAAAACAAAATATGCCTCAATGAATGGAGATTGAGACGAAGTCCCTTAAAAAGATCATTTTTAAATAAAATAGATATATTATGTGTATTTACTATATGTACACATAAAGAAAGTATAAATACAAGATAGGACATAATAATATCATGAGATAATTTAAAAATAGGAGATTAACCCAAAGAATAGAAATTGGGTTAAGAAGTTCCCTTACATTGTGTCTGACTTGACTCGTTCGTTCTTTAATCTCCTGAATAATAAACTAGAGTTAATTTCTACTTGCTGAAGAACATTTTTCATGTTAATTATTAATTTTATATCACTTATTACCATTTTATGAACATTATGTAATTATTTAAGTTAATAATGGTCATTTTCTTGATTTTTGGTACTTGAGTCAAAAATAAACTTGTTATAATTACAGGTTGTTAATGCGGTGAAATATTTATTATATAAAGAATTATATTCATTATGTAGATCTCATATATATCATATATATCCAGTATATACATTCATTTATAATATTAAATAACATTTAGTGGTATGAAATGAAATGCACCGTTCAGGGAGACGGTAAGCCGTACGTACGCATGAACGCTACTTTCATTTCTATTTCATATTTAATGAAATGAAATTATAATTATATAAAGATATAATATAATTCCAGTATAATATAATGTATAATACCATTTACTCCATCCTTTATACCTCCCACATATGGCATTAACGATTCAAATCACTTTGAGGGGGCGGTAGTCCGCACTTCCTAAAATAAAATTGTCGCGTTTACCCATAATGGAAATCGTAATGGTAGGACATAAATGAAAAGTACAGAATCACAAGGAAAACAAAAACATAATATATATCATATATAAAAATATTATCATCATAATCTCCACCATGAGAGGTGTTAAAAGAAGATTGAACAATCATCATTTCGTGAGGCAGAACTTTTCCAACCACAACAACAATATGTTCTTTAACCATTAGACGAAGGTGTGTGTAAGTTTAAAAAAAATTCTTATCATAAAAAAATACTAATATATTTAATATACTGGTGTTGTTACAAAAGAACAGAATAAAAAGAGTTTAAGGTGGTGGAGAAGCAAAATAAAACAAAATAACATAAGAGAAGACATTTCCATAAAATCGGGAAACTCTTTTCGATTTGAGCCAAAGGCTTCCTTGGGAAGAATTCTGCCCAATGTGAGTCTTATAGGAGTAATATATGGAAGTTTAGAGAGTATTTGGGAAGAGGTTGGCCGATACAAATGGCTTGGAAGGTGTGAATAAGGTGGTAGTGGTGGGGGCCTTTTATAAGAGGAGAGAAGGGCACTCTTGGAAAGTCATGAAATGTTACTTTATTATATAATGTGTTTCGGATTTTAAAGGTCCCACACTTATATATTTCGAGGATAAGGTGATAAGGGTTAGAAATATACTCATACAATAGGTTTCTGACAAGTGTAAGTTTTAGATTTTACATTGTATTTTAATTTTATTTTAATCATTAATTAATGAGGTTATCGCTACATCATCATGGTGTCATGAAAAATTTAATTTATTTAATGTCTAAAAATTAAAAAAAATATCATGATTTTTGAAATCTTTTTAGATTTCCAATTAATATTTATAGTCGAAATATTATTTTATATAACGCCATGTAATAATTGTTTTCGTAAAACAACACATGTTTGTGACAATTTTATTTTTACTTTAAATAAATGGTTATTAATGTCATTTTCTAACCCAAGTGGCTACATGGGGTCCCCTAGTTGACCCATGGATTGTCTTGGTCCACCATGACTCATCCAATAAGGGTATGACAAGTGTAAGGGTATTTTCATATTTTTTTAATATCATTTTTACCTTAAATTTCACTAATTACCTTTAATCGCGATTAATTAAACTTAAAAGTTACTATTCACCAAAAAATTATTTTAATCCGATTGAACCAAATTTTACTTCCCTATGACAACCATGTATCTCGGATTTTTGAAAATCAAATCACAGAACTGGTAATGATTCATTTAAATGAAAAATCACTTTTTTAACTACCACTTAGTGGTTTCACTATTCATAAAAAATTGATGTTTTTCAGAATAATCCAAAATTTCATCCTAACCTATAATTGATATTACGAATTAAAAAATGATTTCTATTTTAAAAAATTCCAGACATATAAGTTTCATTAATTTATTTTTTAATTAATTACCGCTGTCACAACAAATAGCATGTTTTTAAGAAACAATATATATCAAATGATTGACAATTGTTTATGTCGAATTTCAAAGTGAAATTAATTATAATGACCACCATTGGATAAAATCGTAAAAATATATTCTAATTATACTTTTAAACCACTCAATAGTATAATTTATCACTATAAATTATTTTGATTTAAAAAGTTGTTTTTAAGTATATTTCACTATTCATCGAAAAATGGATGTTCTCAGAAAAATAAAAAAAATTCAACATAGGCTAATTTTGATATTACGAATACAAAAATGAAGTCCATTTTGAAAGATAAAAATTATAAAATTTCAAAAAGTAGGTATTACTATTCATAACAGCTACTTTGAATGGTCGTGGTGTGTTAGAATCTCGAACTTGCATACAATGCAAGCTATTTCATTATTGAAAGAGAAGCGTATCGTGGAAGCTTCGGGAGTTACATTGTATCTTGGTATAGGTACCAAGACCATGCATCATTGCATAGGAAAACTAGCTGGGAGAGATTCAAAGGTGGAAGCTGGATTAGTTTTTTTTCTATGTTGGGGCAGGTTTTCTCTTATTGATGTGATTTGGATTCATGAACTTTTATCCTTTTGTGCACAGTTTAATGTTTTAATTATTGAAGTCAAGTTGGTTTCACCCTTATCCCATAAATGGGAGTAAGGGGGTTTTGATAATAAAAAAGATTTAATTTTCATTCATAGAAATACGCATACCAAATTTCAAGACCAAATATTAATAGTGTCGAATGAACTTGGGAGTTTGTATTACCCTTTCCAAATTAACATGTGACATTAATTCACTTTGGTTGATGGGTATATTCTCCCTATAATGGTGGATAAAAAATCCTGGAATGGGGATTCACAAGATGCCGGGGCTTGGAATAATTTTTTGGCTGACTATTTATGCCCCATAAAAAATTTCATAATGATTTTTTACACAAGAATATTGGACCTCTCCCGAACCACCGACTATTTTACCATGTACCAGAAACACATGATACAATGAAGGTTTCCTTATTATAGGGTATGGTTCCACTCGAGGTGGGATGTCTAGATTACACTTTTCGGGGTGAGGAGGAACTTCCATAATTTCCAACATTGAGTCTTGTTATTCCATCCTATATGAATATCTTCTTGGTGTGATATTGGTTGAACATAGATGTCTAAAAACAAGGATGTGATGTAATATGAATAGAAATAATACTGAGAAAATAAAATTTAAACTTTTTAAAAATAAATGACTTTGTGGAGGTTCTAAGGATAAGGTTCCATTAGGTTTTTAAAAACACTCAAAGTTATTAGAGGGTGATTTGTTGAAGTACCTAATAGAGGAAGAGACTAGTTCAAACTATCCCTACCTAGAACCATAAAACTCTTTTGATGGAAAAAATATGTTCTTGGAAAATCATGATCAATTTGTATGCTCTGTTAATGGAGCACCAACTATGGCCCCGATTTAGTTTTTCTGTCCAAGAACATATTAGAAAGCAAGGAAATGACAATGATAATAATGAAATATAGATTTTTGAAATGATTCTTGGTTATACAGTCATCACATGAAGGTGTCCTTTGAATCATGTGGAGGGAGTAATTTGATTCTTCAGTGGACATCTTCCCCCAAAACCACATCAGCTTTTTGATTCGTCATCCTTAGGAACCTGAATGATGTATCATGGGTTTTAATAGCTATCTAGGTGTAGGTGACAAGTGGTTATCCTAAGAGTTGATTAAATCTATCAAAAATAAAATTCAAGCCCCATTCTCATTTCTCGGTATTTCAATGAGATCCTCACCACCATGATATGGAAGGTAGTGCTAGTTAGATTTTTTATTGCATGCATCAATTATGAGACTGGTTGTTTCGCTCAGGTCTCTTTGATATGGTATTCATGGGGAGTTTATTTTCTTTTTTTGATGGATATTTCCTGACCTTTAGATTATATGATCATCTTAATAGGTTTTTGGTGTCAAGATACTACGTGTTTATGTTCCATAAGTAAGAGACCTCCAACTTCCCTCCAGTTTCATCTAATCACTTTCATATTTTTCTATTGTGGTAGGTGGTGTAATAGTGAAAAATCCCACTATAAGGATTCATATTTGAATGCATGTATAATTACAACAATAACCATAGTGAAGTGGTCAAATCTACAAGTTTATCCTCTTAGGACCATATCTATGATAAGACTAAATTGGTTTCCATATAGCTGTAGTGATAGAGTCGATATCACTACAACAACTCTGTTCAGAGAATTATCAGGCTTGAGAGAGATCTCAAAAGATATTATTTGGAACCCACATATGATGTTTCCCAACATGAGGTTTTAAATCTTGAAAATTATTTGGATGAGGCCTTTAAAGACAAATAAATATATTGATTCATCTAATCAAGGGAGTATTTTATCAAACATGGAAACTAGAATACCAAATATATTCATCAACAATCCTTATCCAGAATAAGGAATAACTTAATTTTAAAATTAAAGATATGGGGTGGAAGCATTACTTCTTATGGTCTTGAGATTCAGTATTTGATAGGGTTATTTTATATAGATCTTTTTAGTTCATAATTTGGTGCCCCTCGGGGGACCTTATGGGTTAGTTCCATTGGTATGGAAAGGGTCAATGAAACCCTCATTTTTTGGATCTTTAAATTATCTATCCAAGTGAAAATTTATGATTTTAGGCATATCATCTTGTGTATGTGGTCTTAATGATTTAATCAAAAATTATCTACCACCATTTGGGAAAGTTCATTCCTAATATTATTTTTTAGAATTAGAGTGCTTTTATACCAAATATACTTATTATATCCAATTTCATTATTTCTCATGAAATCTTATATTTTATAAAAAAACATTATACTTCTATGAGGGGGACCATTGAAATGAAGTTTGATATGAAAAAAATAAAAAATGTTGGAATATTATTTCTTATAAGTGGTGATGTAGAAACTAGGATTTAGAAGAAAATGGATGAGAGTGATCATGAGTTGTTACAAGTCCGTTCCCTTCATTGGTCATCCAATAATGAAATTCAATCCAACTAAGTATTTTAGCATGTTAAACCCCATTCCCCTTACCCATTTCTCCAAGTTGATGATATTTCCTCTCATCTTTTGTCAAAGGTAGCGTTGGGTGGACTCAATAATATGGATAGGGGTTTTCAGTGAAGTATCCCCATTACTCACTTATCTTTTACTAATGATCATATTCCTTTTTCAATAGAAACTCGTTATTAATTCGAGGAGGTTCTAAAAATAATTTATTTTTTTACCCAATCCTCAGGATAATGTGTCAACATTACCAAATCATAGACATATTTTAGTTAGGTTGTGAAATATGGGATGAGATCTACAATTTCTAGTTTGTGTGGAATACATACTGTGGGAAAAAATAAAAGGTATTTGGGTCTCCAAAAGATATTTGGTCACTCTAAAAGAGATTTCATCTCCATCATTACGGATAAATTTAATTGTAAATTTCCGAGATGTTCAGGAAAGACATTGTCTAGGTTCATGAATTTGGTTCTTGGTAAATTAGTGTCTCGGGAATTTCTATATCACACGATGTCTCTCTTAAATCCCCTAGATTTCTTTATTAAAAAAATCTATTCATAATTTACTAATTTTTTGTGGGGTAGTTCTAATGAAAAAATAACATACACTAGATCTCATGGGTGAAGATTTTATCACCCAATTCTTATAGTGATATGGTCTTCAAGGACATGAAAGTGTTTGAAAATTCACACCTATCCAAGAAAGGTTTTAATTTATTATCAGAACAAGATAAATAGTGAAAAAATGGCTTCAAAGAAAATTATTTCCCCCATAATGATTTTGTGTCCTCTAGTTTAGGTTTTAAAATGAGTTTTTTCTCAAGGAAAATTTGGGTGTCCCCATTTTTTTGAAACTTTGAGATTTATTGATCAATTTCCATAAGATAAATGGTTAAAATCATGAGTGAAACATGGGTGAATTATTTTGATAGGTTAAAACCCACTTCTAAGCGAGCACTTGGTGTGAAGCATGCTTCAATGATGGATCTTGTGGTTAATGACAGTAGTGTTTTTTTCGTCAGAAGCTCAAATTTGGTTTAATGAGTATTTAGTAACGTCTATTTTAGAGGTTCTAGTGGTTTATAGAGTTGAAAGAGATATGTTATGCTTGAAATTCATGATTTCAGGCTGCTACTCAGTTAACTCAGGTTTCGGGAATACCCTTTGCACAAAAAGATGTTATAGGGTTTGAACTATGGATGAATATCTAGAATATAAAATATCCATTCGAATTCCAAAATCTTTTGTTGTAAAAGTATAATGGTATTCACTCTAGCTATGATCACGTTGCTGATGAACACTTTTTTGAGAAAATCTCATGCCCTCTATTTGGGACCACTTTGGAAAATGAGTTTCATGTGATATTATCTTAATCTTGGGATACTGGGTTGTGGTAATCGTGTGTGGAGTAGGATCTTGCTCAATGTAGAAGCATCAAGGATGTGAATATTTTTTTGATGGAGTGGCTCATATTTATTCCAGTGCAAACTATAATGGGGTTTTGCATCAGTGCATGGATTATATAGTTCTTCTATAATGAATTTATGTTTGAGGGAATTTTCAAAGATGATAGGGTATGGATAATTATGATAAGAAAATGGATTTATCTGGGGATAAATGAGGGGGGGGGTCAACTTCATTAATCAGTTCCACCCTACACCCCATCTCAGTTGCTAACTCCCCCTCTAGGAGTCCTTAAAAATAACGCCAACCTAAAACAACCTAGAGATGGAAATGTGGGCCTCATGGTTGTTACCGATGATCAGGTAGAATATTTAATTATGGTTTGAAATTCCATGGTTTTGTCACGATCGACTCGTTATGTGGCCTAATATATGGTTATTTAGTATGGTGTGGAGTTCGCCACTTCTCATGACTAGAGGAATATTGTGGTCGAATTCGAATGTCATGTTATTATCAATGCAGATGATGCTGGTGAAACTATCTATGACACTTTCAGGTCTATTATTGAAAACATATTGTATTTGGAACCTTATTTCGCTTCTTAAGGTTTGTCTATCTTTGGGAGATAGGGAATCATGTGGAACATTTCACAACTACTTTTAGGATAATTACAAGGCCTATGTAATTTTCCTTTTGCTGATATTTACGTTGAAGGTGGTCTTTTGGAAAAAAACACCATATAAATAATATTATATCTTTAGAGATAGGGTTAGGGTTAAAATATTATTTAATTTAAAAACATACCTTAAATAATATATTAAACATTTTATAACCCCATTACATGTAATAATAATAATAATTATATTACTATTAATATTTACTCATGTATTACTCAAACTGGTGAAATGGTAAATATTATTTTACTATCTTACAAATGAATATATGTTTCTAGACACATTCTTGGCCCCTAACCCTCCTTGAAATTTATCATATACCTGAATAAATATTTATCCACTCAATAAATAAATATTATATATATAAGTAATGAAATAATTTCATTGTGAATAAATATTTATTTAATTTTTGCAATTACTAATGTATTAAGAATAATATTTATTATAATAATTAAATTCAAATTGTATTTTACAGAGGTCAATTGAATCACATAGTGTATGACCCTCTATGGTTCTTTGTCATTGAAATTAGGTGGTCTTTCCTGATGTCTAATATTTCTATCTAAAAATATGTCAATGTTTCGAAGAGAAAGAATTTAATTTCATAATGATTATTACCACACATAAGAACATTATATGTAATATAATCCCTTTATCCTGATTTTTTATCAAACAGGTTACCTATGTCACAATCATATCTTCTTGCTATGTATTTATTTGAGTATTTCAATGAAAATCATTGTTTCCCCATGACCATTGAATTTAATGTGATATATCTATTTCAATCAAGTGGTTGAGATATCAAATTCCATCAATATATAAGGGAAAATTATTACTTGACTTATTCATTAATAACATTTCATTCCTGACACACCCAATGCACCCTACTTCCTGCAAATATATGGCATCACAGTTTTGGTCAGTACATCAAATTATGTGAATGATGACATGAATTAATAATAATCTTAAAGTTTGAGGACAATAAATTATTCTCACAGATATAAAATTCCAATAAAATAAAGACATGAAGAATTCCTATTGGTATTTCTAGTCACATAATCTCTCATCTTAGAGATTACCAAGTGCGAACATAATGAGATAAATTTCACATTCTTATGGGTTCACATACCGGACAATTACTATTCTATTTGTCGCATCATATAATGTTATCTAACCATAGATTTATGTTTAAGAATATCATCTTGGAATTTAAAATTTGTCATCATGTAAGGAAACTATTATGGCCTTTTCAATGAAATAAATAAACGAGGACATTTTTACATTAATGTCATGTAGACCAATAAAAAACATGTAATTAGAATGTTTTTATTAATACCCAATTTTTTGAATATTCATGTAATGAGAAGTATAAGAATTTGGTTATAGAAAACCAAGTCCAACATAAAAAACATGTGGATGAAAAAAATAGTGGAGTAGCACATAATGTTGACAAAATATAACAATACAATAAGAAAAGTTATAAAATTTGAGGTTGGGTGATAATATTGCAGCTAAAATATTTAACCCAACAAGTCAATTTTCCTTAGTTACATTAGGGTCACCAATCAAATTCATATGTCGATTGACACAGATACATGGCATTAATATTTTCCAACATTGAAGGAAATCATTTGGTAAGACATTATGGATACATTTTGATATAATTTCTATATTTGAATGAAAAACATATAATGAAACATTGATTTAATTTTCATTATCCCTTATAGAGTATTTTAGTATAGATATTTTCTATAATAAATTTGTATTAATGATTACTAAAAGGTTTATAGATCCTTTTAGACACTTTAGACATATAAATATCTCTTGCAAGCTAAGGGGGAAGAAAGACCCCAACCACCTGTTGTGTATGCACAAATGATAAAACAGGAAACATAATATTATTTTATTATCTATAAAAAGTATGAATCCTTTCACGTGAAATATAATTCATAATAGTTTATTTGAAATTATTTATAATATTCAATTTTATTCAAAATTATAAATTTATGAAACAAATAATGAGTGATGAGAATAAATAGTTCTAATTTAAACCTACGTACCCTTACCATAAAGAGAGGATTAAGCATGATTCACTTAAAAAAAATGTATTGAACATTAATTTAAAGTAAATGTTTTATGTGATATAAAACAACATCATAATTATATTCCTTTTTTATGTACATATTGATTAATTGGAATCTAACTCCACTTATATCCCACATCATATGATATGGAAGGAGTTTCACGTAAATAAAGAAGAAGAAATGGTAGGTGAAAACACACAACAACTACGAGAATCATGGGTAATTATAACATAATAATAATTTGTTATTATTTATAATAATATTATATTAAATAACAAATTATGTTTTTATAGTTTTAATATAGTTTATACACATGAATTGGTATTAGTTTTACTATAAGAATGACTAATTAAAATAGATTATAAGCATCCAGAAAAAATATGGCCATGTTAATAGTGATGGTTTTGGAGTGTCACATTGAGAATATTTTGAGAAAATAAATTCACATGGGGATGTAAATAAGAAAATTAAAAATATTTTAAACATAAATAGAATCTCTAAAAGAAATAATTACAAATAAGGGTTTGATTAAAATGTATATACAAAGGGGTCAAAGGGAACTGACAATAGATAATAAATAGTACATGAAGACTCATACCCCACTAGATTTGGGGCAATCCATTCCCCTCAAGAACCGTCCTTACCAAATGTAATCAATTATTTTGTATCATTTTTTCTAAATGTGAATCAAAAAACTAATTATAACTTTCTTATGTCAAAAAATATGCATGGTGAAAGTGGTTGTGATTTATATTCAGTATCAATGAACCATCACATTATTGTGAGGAGTACACTATATAGTATCAAAAGAGATATGATTCATAATAAACAGCTCCCAAAAGATCACATGAGAGTGGGTTTTCAAGTATCTCCTGAGTTTAGTATTAAGTTTAATGTACCAAATTATATTCTTGATGTTACCATGTATGATCATGCTATTAGTGAAGTGTTTTGTAAGAGTATAATAAAATTTAACAGAAGAAGTGGAAGGATTAAAACTGTAGTCTAAGGATCTCCATGCAGGTAATATAAAACCTACATAAAAACTGATGTGAAGAATACTAAAATTTTGTAAACCTTATATTGAAGAGATAATGAATACTTTTTATATTCTTCATATAAGTTTACTAATGATCACCATGTTCTAAAAAAAATAAGTATACCTCTATAGCATATCCATGAGTTGATCTGAATCATCTTCTATAAATAAGTGTTTCATCTTTTTCCCATAGTATGCTCGTACCTCTATATGAATAAGAGATCGATGAAAGATATTATGAGGTCAGGGAGTATTGAAAAAGACCAAGAAAACACCCTTGAACCATTTCCATCAACTGAAAATAAAATATATATATTTGAAAACACACATTTAATGCTACTACATTCAATAAAGTGTTTATAACACAAGAGTAAATTCCATGGACAATGTATTAGTTTCATGAATTCAAACTCCACTATATCATTATATATCATGTAACACATTCATCAACGATGCTTTAAATGAGTTGACCTAATAAAATACTAACAAATTGAATATTTATTTTTTCATTTGATAAAAGGTAGTACCATGTATGAAATATTATTTTATTCATGTATCTCGATATTCCATGCATGTGATATAGAAAATCATCACATATATGCAATAACTTTGGGGATATCTCCATTAATATCCCATGGGTACTAAAGATTAAGAAACCTTGTACCATTTCACCTTATATTTCATCATATATAATAACTCAGGAAACCATATCCAAAACTCTTTTTTGATATCTTCTAAAACACTTTTGTAAGTCTATCATTATCAATACCTTGTAGCACATCATATGAAATACCTTATGAACACCCATCAAAAACACTTTTGGATTATGTCTAAAACATGTTTAGAGTAATTCACTAAGTCAAAATAAATACCCATTATGTAATCCAATGTGTGTTATCCTATGGGAATTTATATAATTGACAATAAATTTAAACCAATTTATCCATATATGTTAGAAAAGAGCGACCTCTAGAAAAATGTCAATGTTATTCAAGATATAAATGGATCTGGAATTATATACATCAAAAATATGTATATGTATACTGGTTTCCACCACTATAAATAATATTAAAATGGAAATTCTAATATTTTCCTTTTTTCCAAGACATATTGTGACCATGGGGAATGAAGCATTTCAACCCCAAATATCCAACTCATCTATTCTCGATTATCAAAGTATATAAAAATATGATTGTAGAATACACCACATGGTATTTATAATTATGGATATGAACATAACAAGTGCCTCATCCAAATAGATATACAATATATAAGTGTGGCCACATACTCCCATAGCCTATCTCAATCAAGGGATCAAATTTCATACTCATCATATGGGATAAAAAATCCCATCCTAGTTTAGCTCTAACTAACGACATGCTCATAAATATACCCAACCACCTCGTTAATAGCTAAGTCAATATATGTACTTTTTAAGTATGTTATAAAATTATGAAGGGTATCATGCTAGGTATCTCACAAACATTATGTACTGCGACCTTAAATAAGATCCATTCACCCCTAATAGACTTAAGGCATCTGTGACACTCCATGTAGATTACGTAGTAGTCATCTAGTGCACAGAAAGAATCTTATTATTTGTATTATTTCACATGAGAATATGTTATATCTCTATAAAATAATCATACTCATTCGAACCATAACATGTTGTCATAACCTATAAAACATTATGATGAATATTAGTTTGGGATAAAATCAAAGTTATACATTGAGAGGTTAATTATCATTTCAATTACTAATATATATATATTTATAAATTTATGAAGCTAACTTGGAATAATGATAAAATAGAGGTTGCCTCAAAAATTTTAACACTCCAAGATTCCATGGTATGCTTCTCTTTGAATAATACAATAGCATGTGTTGTATGCAACTCTGAGTTCTAACACACCACAACCAATCGAAGTTGCCGTTATGAATAGTAATACCCAATTTTTTAAAATTTTATAAATTTTATTTTTAAAAATGGACTTCATTTATTGATTTGGAATATCGAAATTATCCTAGGGGGAATTTTTGGTATTTTTCTGAAAACTTTCAATTTTTCATGAATAGTGAAAAACATTGAGTTATTAGTTAAAACCGACTTTTTATTTAAATAATTATTTATTTTATTTAAATTTATTTTAGGTCAAAATAGGTACATAATACCAATATGAGTTCAATGTGATTCATTAGGGTCATTTTATATTAATTTTAGATACATACAATTTTATTGAACTTTTTACCGTCTTTTACCCACCTCCTAGGAGCTTTTGCAAATATTCATAAAACTTAATTTTACTGCTTCTGTGAATAGAATTTCAAAAATCTGAGAGACACGGTTGATATCAGTAAGTAAAAATTGGTTCAATGAGAGAAAATAATTTTTGGTGAATAGTAACTTTTTACTTTTATTTACCACGGTTAAAAGTAAATAGGGTAATTAAAGGTAAAAATAATATTATTTTTACGATAACACATGTCCTAATTCTATTGGATAAGTATAATTTGTCCAAGAAACAACCTTAGGAATAAAATATGAACCTTTTTGATCCACTTGGATTAGATTAGGACATTTATTATTATTTAATTCAAAGAAGTGTTAAAAGTGCTAAATTCAAAGTTTAATAACTAAAACATTTTTAATATATGGTTACACAAAAGATACATTTGAATAAAAATATTCATTAAGAAGATAAAATTATTTCCTACATAATGGTATTTTATTAATATTTTTTAGACGTTAAATAATTTAATTTATTTATGACAAAATGATGATACAGTAATTACCTTAATAATGAAATATTAAATAAATTGATATTATAAATACAAAAATATATAAAATTTGAGACTTTTAATAAATTACACAAATTTTATCGGTTAATATGACCTGTTAGGGTTGATTAAATGAATTGGGTTCGAAGTAATAATGCTATTATGAATTTAGTAAAAAAAACCAAATAGTGTCCAAATTTACATAAAAGAGTTTTTAAAACAAATATTATATTATTAAAATATATTATTTTCCTAAAAATATAAGGTTCGGCCATAAGAATTATATAATGATAGGTTTTTCATTAATAAACCACTTGGGGGTTCTCTTGGAAGTATATAGTATGTTTATTAAACATATAATATAAAAATACAATGAGACATGGTAAATGTCAAACTAATTAACTAAGAGTAAAATTTAACAGATAAGGTTAATATAGTGATCCAAACGTGTCTAAAACCTATGTTTTGAGTATTTTACGACCCAAACCAACCTTATACTCTAAAAAAATGACTTTTCAGCCATTATAAACCGAAAATTATTTTATTATAAAATAATATTTCTAGCTTTTCCTAAGGTGCCCCTCACCCCTCTTATAAAAGGGAACTCCCCCTTCTCTCAAATTAACACCTTAAAAGCCATTTGGACCAGAAAAACAATGCCCAAATATCCTCCCAAATTCTCTCACTTAAACTTAGAGGCATTACTATGGTCATAATGCTAACCTAAGGATCCCTTTTTATCAACTCAAAAGGAAACACCCGAAGAAGAGGTAATAATTTCCCCACCCTCTTTCAAGTTCTTTTCTTCTTCCACTTCTACTTTTATTGTTGTTTCCATTATAAAATAATTAATCCATTATCATCTATATATTGTGATGTCATTATAAAAATGGTACAACCATATTAGTTATTTTATCCATCCTATGAATGAAAAATTCACCACATGTGCATACGTACGGATTACCGTCTCCACGTCGTGGTGTAGTTTTTTATTCAAAAATATCATCATTGTTGGCTATAATAATGATTATAACTGATGTAAATATTTATTATAACATTATAATTATTCTGTATATATGATATACCATTCAATTATAAACTATTTTAATATCAAAAGAATGATCTTGTCGCTCGTGCGTACGTACGGAATACCGTCTCCATGAACACGATTAGATTAATTCCCCATCGTATCCATTCAAGAATAATTTTCATTTGATGATTAAAAATAATGTTTAAAGACTTGATACCATTCTGTATATGAGTAATATACAGCCTATCAAAAAAAATCGTCTTATGTAACAGAACATATAAAATAAAACAAGTAAGTTAACACCCAAACGACGATAATAGTAAAATATTATTAAAAAAGAAATATTAGAAGATCATATATGATATCATATTTATGTATATGATTCTTGTATAATTAAATAAAAATGTTTTCACTACTATATAGGAGGTTAAAATACCATCGACTAAGGAAAAGAACCAGGTAAGGGTTAATTCTACAACCTCTTTATTATCCGAGGTTGTTTTTATGTAAGTATCTACTGGGACCTCATTATCATCCACATACATGTTTCATAAAAATGTATTTCAATTTTTTTTAATATTTAATAAACAATGGGTTAATTTCATTAATTCCATTGTTTTACTTTTTATAAGACATTTATAAAGGAATCATTATGTCGTTTTCCAAACAAGGTCCTTTTAACCTTTTCGACAAAATTATAGTAAGGATATCTTTATTAACTTATACGGAGGGAACGACTATTTTCCTCCATTATAAAATCTTCGAATATTCCCTTACATGATTATTAGAGTATTTTTAAAATAAATTGTTTTGGTTAATAATTATGTGTCTTTCAAATAATTTCAAAAGAGATATTTATCTCAAATAGTTTTGATTTCATCTATGTCAACATCCTTTGATGGATTTTAAGCTTATTTCAAGATGATTAATTATGATAAAAAACATCTATATTGTATTGAATATTTTGTGATATGTTTGACTATGTATGTGTTATTTTTATACCATTCATGGTTTATGGATAAATTGTTGAAATTTTGTATGCTTGTTTCATTATGAATGTTTATGTTATGTTTAAACCTTTTCATACGAGGAATGCATTGAACTTATTAAGTGACGGGTGGAGCCCACTATAGCTCCTCAATGGATTGGTAGGTCTCATGAGACAAACTAGTGTCTTGGAACAATGCATTGACAGAAACTTATTTTTATTCTTGGCACAAGGTCTTGACTACGTGGTTATGAAAGTCTAGAATTATGCATTTCATTATTATAAATGGGGTTATTGATATTTAATGTGATTATTCGATTAGTAGAATATACATGTGAATAAGTAAATTAAATTATTTCATTTTATCATTCCCATTTTATTCTTATGTTTAAGTTTAAAAGGATTTTGTTTTAGTTATACATTGCCTTAAATGTTTATGATTATTTATGAACGTTTCCTCTATATTGTTATCTTTACTGAGCATCTGAGCTCACCCCTTTGTATGTTTTATTTTTCCCAGGATGTGAAGAAATATTTTATGAATGACCTGTAGGGATAGTATGAAGAAATATGAGTGTGGTTTATGGAGACAAGTTTTGTTGTAGTTTTTACTTTATGATGTAATGTAAGACCTATAAACATATCTAGTGTTTCCAAGGCTACTAAACTAATCGGTCATTTGAGACTTGATATTTTTTTATCATGAAAATGTTATGTAATAATGCACTGACTCTAGGTAATTGGTTTCGGGGTGTTAGAGTTGGTATCAGAGGATGTTTAGTAATAAAATGTGGAAGCTATATTTAGATAAACTCTGATTAGAGCACATATACCAAAGATAGACTTTGATGATTAGTATAGAATAACTTCCTAGAATTTTTTCTAGTGTAGATAATTGTGATTTTCCAATAAATACATCCCTTTCTGGATATGAGCAGGTAGAGGTGGCTCTAGCACAGAAGTACCTAGGGGTAAAACCTAAAAAACGCCTCTTTGAGCTAGACTCAAACGGGAACTGGTGCACGACAACGGGGCTTGATGCACTCTTGGTTACGACACTCCCTAGGGATATGCTTAAGATAATTCTCATTTTCATCACAAACCATTATGATTGGTTTATAAGTATATAATTCCTCAAAGATTTTTTTTTATAATTATGGATTATATCCATAAACTGTTCAATTTATGTTAAGTGTTTTACAAGTATGGAATTATGTATTTCGATTCATAAAATAATCTAGTTTATGACATTTTTTTGAAAGGGCGCCTAGTGGAAGGAACAGAAACTGTATCAATGCATGAACACCAGGTAGGGATTTCCCTCTTAATCAAGATAATTATAGTGAAGGTGGTGATACAACTGGTGCTGATCAACTTTTCACTATACTAGGACTACTCACTCAGGTTATAAATAATATCCTTACCCGTATGGAGCTCCCTGATTTGCAGCATGGAGGATCAATGTTAGAGCACTTCATGAGGCACAAACCACAAAAATTAAATGGTGGTACAAATCCAATAGTTATTGAGCAATGGATAAATTCCCTAGAGAAAATATTTCTGGCTTTGGGGAGTAGTGAAAGGGAAAAAGTTTTCATGGTAGTATACCACCGCACTAGAGATATTGATCAATGGTGGTCATTGGTTCAAAAATAAAAAGGAAGATGAAGAAGTATAAAGTATGGAATTGAGGGAGTTTAAATAAATTTTATTAGAAAAATACTTTCCTCATGAACATCAAGATGATATGGAAAGACAATTTCTAAGTCTGAGGAAAAAGGAGGATGAGAATGTCACAAAGTATGAAGCTTACTTTACAAGGTTAGCGAGGCATGAAATAGATTATATACATAATCTGAGGAGTAATATTAACTATTTCATTGATGGGTTAAAACCATTTCTTCATCGAGAATTAGTCTAAAAATCCTTCTCATCATACGAAGACATTGTACCATGTGCTATCAAGAAGGAAACTGAATTCTCTATGTATTACAACTTTAAATAAAAGCAAGAGAAGAAGAGACCTGCTGATCACTCTAGAAATAGAAAATAAGGGAATATGGGAAAAGTTGAATATCCATCCTGCATTAAATGTGGGAAGAAACACCCCAGTACTTGCTTGAAGAGAATGGGAGTCTGTTACAACTGTGGTGAAAAAGGCCACCAAGATCGTGATTTCAAGGGGAAGAAAGAAGCTACAGATGTTCAGTGCTACAATTACAGGGAGATGGGACATTATGGAAATTAATGTCCTAAGAATCATGGAAACTTACCTCAGAAAAGGCCAAGGGATCAAGGGCAAGCTTATGCGATCACTACTACTAAGTTTGAAGCTCCTAAAGATGTAGTGGCAGGTAATTTAATGGTTTCCTCAAGTTTATCCATTACTTTATTTGATTCCGGATCATCGCATTGTTTCATATCTTCCTAGTTGTCTATGAAAATTATATATTTCCAATTTTATTTAACAAGGGAGTTGTCAGTCAAAACTCTTAAGGGAAGTATCATTGCAACAAAGTTTTGTGAATCAGTTCCCATTAGAGCATATAAATTCTCTTTATCTAGTGATCACATCGTCCTACCCATGATTGAATTTGATATAATCATTGGTATGGATTGGCTTTCAGACCATGATGAGAAAATTTATTGTAATAATAACGAGGCTACAATTTTTAATGATGATAAGGAGTACCTTATCTTTAGAGAAGAAACGTCACCAGCTAATTCTTATCTAGATCCACCCCCAATAGCTCAAATAAATTCAATTATTGGGGAGGAAGAGAGTGACATAACTGTTGGTGAGGGAAGGAATGTTCAAATAGAGTATGTACATATTGTGCAATAATATGTTGATGTGTTTCTAGAAGATTTACCTGGACATCCTCCAGAACTAGAAATTTAGTTTTCCATTTACTTAATTTCTGGTTCAAGTCCCATATCGAGGACCCTTATAGAATGACAACTGTGGAATTAGTGGAACTGAAGAAACAAATAGAGGAATTGTGTAATAAGGAATTTATTCTCCCTAGTGTTTATCCATGGAGAGCCATGGTTCTTTTTGTTAAGAAGAAAGATGGATCTATGAGGTTGTGCATTGACTACAGGGAGATCAATGCTATAACAATAAAGAACAAGTATCCCCTGCCTCACATTGATGATTTATTCGACCAACTTCATGGAGATCAATACTTTTCAATGATTGACCTTCGATCTGGATGTCATCAGGTGTGTGTGAAGAAGGATGACATTCCGAAAATAGAATTTTGAACCAGGTACGGACATTACATGTTTAAACTAATGCATTTTGGATTGACTAATGCACCCTCTATCTTCATGGATATAATGAATAAAGCTTTCAAGTAATATCTTGATGACTTCGTAGTGGTATTTATTGATGATATCTTGGTATACTCCAAAATCTATGAAGATCATGAAAATCCCTTGCGCAACGTTCTGAAAACCACCATAAGAAATGAATTATATGAGAAGTTTAGAAAGTGTGAATTCTGGATTCAATAGATTTCTTTTCTTGGCCATATTGTCTCTAAGTATGGAATCTTCATTGATCCTTGCAAGAAAAGATAAATCCAAGAATGGACATCACCTACAAGTATAACTTATGTATGCAGTTTAATTGGTTTAGCAAGTTATTATCGACGTTTCGTCCAGAATTTTTCCTGATTGGCTATCCCATTAACGAATCTCACAAGTAAAGGGGTTAAATTTTTTCACACAAAGGGGTGTAAAGAATGTTTCAAAGAATTGAAGAGAATATTATTCAATTCTCCTACCATGACTCTACCATCGGGGAATGATGGGTTTGTTATTTATAGTGACGCCTCAAAGAAAAGACTTGGTTGTGTCCTTTTTCAGAGTGACATGGTTATTGTCAATGCACCACTACGGCTAAAAATTCCTAAGAAAAAATATCCTACTCATGATCTTGAGTTAGCAGCTGTAATCTTTTAATTGAAGATATGGAGACACTATCTCTATGGTGAAAAATGTGTGATATATACTGATCATAAGATTTTGAAGTATATTTTCTCACCGAAAGAACTCAACATGAGGCAAAGAAGATGGCTTGAATTACTCAAGGATTACGATTGCACTATACACTACCACCCAGGGAAGGAAAATAAAGTGGAAGTTGGTTTGAGCAGAAAGGATCATGATGTTTTGAACAAGATGAGAGTTGAAAAGGATCCTATATACAAGGATATAGTGAAGATGGTTATGGGAGTAACCATGGAAGGTGAAACATCAAAGATTTTTCAAATGTTTGAAAAACCATCTCTACTAGAAAGGATGAAGTGTTCTTAGGCCGATGTTGAAGAGTTTCAAAATAATATTAAAATAGTGAATGATGGGTGATTGAGTGACTGTGTGTATGAAGATGGAATTTTGAAATTTGGGAAGATGCTTTGTGTTCCCAATATACATGATCTAAATATAGAATTGTTGGATGATACTCATAGTTCCAATTTATCTATACACCCTGGTAGCACTACGATGTATAGTGATTTGAAAGAACATTTTTGGTGGGAATACATGAAGAGAGAGATTGTTGATCTTGTGGGAAGATGTATGGTTTATCAATAAGTGAAAGCTAGAAGGAAACCGCCTGGAGGATTCATGCAACCTCTTACCATACCTGAGTTGCAATGGGATAATATTATGATGGACTTTGTCATGGGACTAAAAAAGTCTCCAAGAAGGAATGATACAATATGAGTCATTGTTGATCGTCTTACCAAGTCAGCACATTTTCTTGCTATAAGATAATATCTTCCCCTTGAACCTCTAGCAGGACTATATATTAATGAAGTTGTGAGAATTCATGGAGTGCCCCTATAAATTGTTTCTCATCGTGATCCCTATTTCACATCATGATTATGGAAATGTCTTCAGAAGTCCTTGGATACTGTTCTTTGTTTGCGAACTACCTACCACCCTGAAACAGATGGAAAAATCGGAACGAACTATTCAAACCTTAGAAGACATGTTGAGAACCTTCTAACATAACTTTCAGGGTATGTGGGATCAATATTCATCTCTTGTAGAATTTTCGTATAATAATATATTCCATTCAAGTATTCAGATGGCACCATATGAAGCATTATACAATAAGAGATTTCGCACACCAACCTGTTGGGATGATGTTGGTGGATGAAAACTCATAGGCCTAGAACTTGTGGAGGAAACAATAGAAAAGGCAAAGGTAGTCCAAACGCACATTAAAGCAGCTCAAATTAGGAAGACGAGCTATGACGATAATCGAAGGAAGGATTTGGAATTTCAAGACAGTGATCATGTTTTCTTGAAGGTATCTCCATGGAAGGGTGTTATATATTTCGTTAAGAAGGGTAAATTGAGTCCCAGGTACATCAGAACTTTTGAAATTCTAGAACGAATTGTGGTTGTATCATACCATTTGAGAATGCCACCCAATCTCTCCAAAGTTCACGATGTGTTCCACATATCACTTTTGAGAAAATACATGCCTAACCCAACACATGTACTTACCTATGAGGAATTATAACTGGAACCTGATCTGTCTTATTACGACGATCTAGTTAGGATTCTTGATACCTGAGAACAAGTGTTCAGAAACCGTACGACTCGTTTGGTAAAATTTATATTGAGAAACCATAAGATGGAAGAGGCAACGTGGGAACTCGAGGAAGTTATAATGAAGAACCTCCTGAGTCTTTTTATGTAGTAATAAACTAGAAATTTCAAGGTCGAAATTATTTGAATGAGGGGAGAATGTAACACCCCATGCTTCCATGGTATGCTTCTCGTTGAAAAATACAATAGCCTGTGTTGTACGCAAATTCATGTTATAACAAACCACAACCAATTGAACTAGCCGTTATGAATAGTAATACCCACTTTTTGAAATTTTATAAATTTAATTTCTCAAAATAGACTTCATTTTTAGATTCTTAATATTAGAATTTTCATAGGGTGAATTTTTTTTCTGAAAACATTCTATTTTTGATGAATAGTGAAAAACATAGAGTTATTAGTTAAAACCAACTTTTTATTTAAATAATTATTTATTTTATTTAACTTTTTTAGGTCAAAATAGATACATAATACCTATATAAGTTTAATGTAATTCATTTAAGTCATTTTATATTAATTTTTGATATATAAAATTTTATTGAACTTTTTACCGTCTTTTACACACCTCCTATGAGCTTTTGAAATTTTTTATAAAACATAATTTTATCACTTTTGTGAATTGAATTTCAAAAATCTGAGAGAAATGGTTGATACCAGTAAGTAAAATGTGGTTCAATGAGATGAAAATAATTTTTGGTGAATGTTAACATTTTACTTTTATTTACCACAGTTAAAAGTAAATAAGGAAATTAAAGGTAAAAATGACATTATATTTCCCCTAAAACAAGTATTAATTCTATAGGATAAGTATAATTCGACCAGAGAAAACCTTAGGAATAAATTATGAACCTCTTTGGCCCACTTGTATTAGATTAGGACATTTATTATTATTTAATTCAAAGAAGACTTAAAAGTGTAAAATTCAAAATTTAATAACTAAACCATTTTTAATATAGGGTTACAAAAATGTTAAATTCAATTATAAATATTCATTAGAAATATAAAAATATTTCCTACATAATGGTCTTTTATTTTTAATTATTAGACATTATATACATTAATTTATTAATGGCACAATGATGATGCAGTAATTACATTAATAATGAAATATTAAAATAATTGATATTATAAATACCCAAATAAATATAATTTGAGAATTTTAATGAATTCCACGAATTTCATAGGTTATTATTCCATGTTTGGGTTGATTAAATGAATTGGGTTTGAAGTGATAATTCTGTTATGAATTTAGAAATAACAAAATACCAAATAATGTCAAAATTGACATAAAAAAGTGTTTTTAAAACAAATATGATATTATTAATTGATATTATATTTCTAAAAATATAAGGATCAACCAAAAGAATAATATAATGATAGGTGTATCATTAATGAACCACTTGGGGTTATCTTGTATGTATATAGTATGTTTATTAAACATAGAATATAAAAATACAAAGAGACATGGTAAATGTCAAACTAATTAACTAAGAGTCAAATTTAAATGATAAGGTTAATATAGTAACCCAAACCTGTCTAAAACCTATTGGATGAGTGGTTTTCGACACATACCCACCTTATCCTCGAAATAAATTAGTTTGGAGATATTAGAAACCGAATATGGTTTTATTATAAAATAATATTTCTAGCTTTTCCTAAGGTTCCCCTGACCCCTCTTATAAAAGGGCACCCCCCCTTCTCTCAAATTCACACCTTCAAAACCATTTGGTTCGACCAACTCCTACCCAAATATCCTACAAAATTCACTCAATTCAACCTAGAGGCCTTACATTGTTCATAAATCTATCCTATGGAGCCCTTTGTATTAACTCAAAAGGAAACACAAGAAGAAGTGGTAATAATTTCACCACCCTCTTTCAAGTTTTTTTTCTTCCACTTTTTCTTTCCTTGTTGTTTCCATTCTAAAATAATAAATCCAGTATTTTCTATATAATTTTATTTTATTATAAAACGGTACAACCATATTAGTTAATTTATCCATCCAATGAATGAAAAATTCACCACACCTGCGAACGTACAGATTACCGTCTCCACGTCTGGGTGTAGTTTGTAATTCAGAAAGTTTATCATTTGGATGGGTATAATAATGATTATAAATTATGTAAATAATAAATATAACATTATAATGATTATTTATATATGATATAACATTCAATTATATACTATTTTAATATCAAAATAATGATATTGTCGCTCGTGCGTACTTACGGAATTCCGTCTCCACGAACACGATGAGATTCATTCCCCATCATATCCATTCAACACTAAATTTCATTTGATGAATAAAAATAATGTTTAAGGACTTGATATCATTTTGTATAGGAATAAGATACAACCTATCCATTACAATGAAATCTTATGTATCAAAATATATAAAAGAAAACGAGTAAGTTAACACCCAAAATGGCGATAATACTAAAATATTATCAACAAAGCAATATTAGAAGATCATATATGATATCATATTTATGTATATAATTATTTTATAATTTAAAAACAATGTTTTAACTATTATACAAGAGGTTAACATACCATCGACTAAGGAAAAGAACAAGGTGAGGGTTAATTCTAAAATCTCCTTATTATCCGAGGTTGTTTTTACATAAGTATCTACTGGGACCTCTTTATCCTCCACATCCATGTTTCTTAAAAATGTATTTCAAAACATTTTTACTATTTAATAGAAAATTGTTTAAATTAATTTATACCCTTGTTTGACTTTTTGTAAGACGTTTATAAAGGAATATTCTTATCGTTTTCCAAAAAAGGACCTTTTAACCTTTTCGACCAAATTAAGGTAAGAATGTATTTTTTAACTTATACGGTGGGAGAGGTATTTTTCACCATTATAAAATCATTGGAGATTCCTTTACAAGATTATAAGAGTATTTTCAAAATAAAGGTTTTATTTAATAATTATGTGACTTTTAAATGATATCAAAAAGGAGATATTTCTCTCAAAATGTTTTTATTTCATCTATGTCAACAGCCTTTGATGGATTTTAAGCTTTTTTCAAGTTGATTTATTATGATACAAAAAATCCATATTGTATTAAAGGTTTTGTGATATGTTTGACTGTGGATGTCTTATTTTTATACCTTTCATGGTTTATCGATAAATTTTTGACATTTCATATTCTAGTTTCAATTCGAATGTTTATGTTATGTTTAACCCTTTTCATATGAGGAATGAATTGGACATAGTAAGTGACAGGTGGAGCCCACTATAGCTCCTCAATGCATCGGTAGGTCAAATGAGACAATCTAGTGTCTTGGAATAAGGCCTTGACAAAATCTAATTTGTAGTCTTGGCACAAGGCCCTGACTATGTGGTTATGAAAGTCTAGAATTATGCATTCCATTATTATGAAAGTGGTTTTTGATATTACATGTGATTATTAAATTAGTAGAATATCAATGTGAATAAGTAAATTGAATTATTATATTTTATCTTTTCCATATTATGCTCATGTTCAAGTTTAAAAGGATTTTGTTTTAGTTATGCATTACCTTAAATGTTTATGCTTATTTATGAAAGTATCTGCTATATTGTTATCCTAACTGAGCATCTGAGCTCACCCCAATCTATGTTTTATTTTTCCAAGGATGTGAAGAAGTATTTTATGAATAAACTATAGGGATAGTATGATGGGATATGAGTGTGGTCTATGGAGGCAATATGTTGTTGTAGTTTTAACTTTATGATGTAATATAAGACTTATGAATATATCTAGTGTTCCCAAGGCTACTAAACTAATCGGTCTTTCGAGACTTGATATTTTGTGATCATTACAATGTTATGTAATAATGAACCGACTCTGGGTAACTAGGGTCAGGGTGTTACAAAAAATATACAATTTAATATTCTTAAACTATTTAATAATATTTATCAAACCTAGCATAAGAACCGGTTTATCATATCATATATACAAAAGTTTTAGATATTAATTATGTTTGCTCAAATTTTTGGGTTTTGTTAAATCTTTACATCTAAAATAATTCATTTCATATATCTATGTAACCTTCAGATAATACCCTCCCATAAAATCATTATTTATAAATTTCTATGAAGTATTAACGTTTAAATAATGATGAGATTTTGGAATCATATTCCTAATAGTTCAACTTCATAGTTGTATTCAAAATTATTATCTTCGCAACTTCAAATGTTACAATGTCAAATTATATTGTCTAAAGAATCCATTCTAAGTTCATCATCATCATCTTAAGAACCCTATTACATAAAACATTTTTTTATGTGTGTATGAGTGAAATATGAAAGTGTACAAGTGATTGAAAATATGATTTTTTATGTGAATGTCTCAATATTATGTAAATAATAATATATAAATGTATTTTTATAAATATATCATTATCATTTAATATAGTATATAAAAATATTTCTAATAAATAAATATAAATACATTGTAAAAATTTTATATTAAAATTCATTATTATATGTAAGTATGTCTAAAATTTATAAGTAAATAGACATTATATAGAAATATTTTTTGAATATATTTAAAAATAATTATATTATTATATATAATTATTTGAATAAGTATTTAAATAACGGTGGATTATCTGGGGCACCATAACCATCTCCATCTCATTAAACTCATCGGGTACTACATGGTGGTTGAGCAGCGGTTGTGTGTGTGTGTGTCAATATTATGTAAATTCATCATATATAAATGAATTTTTTTAAATATATCATTATCTTTAAATATATTATATAAGCATATTTATAATAATTAATTATAAATACATTATAAAAAATTTATATCAAAATATACAATTATATATAAATATTTATAAAATTTACAAGTAAATATGCCATATATAGACATGTTTTTAAAATATATTTAAAAATAATAATATAAATATATATTATTATATGAGAAAATATTTAAATAAATCTAGATTATATGGGTCACCTTAACCATCCCCATATCATTAAACTCTTTGGGTACTACCTAGATGGTGACCATAGAATGCCGGATTATGAGTTCATGCCCTAGGATAGCTTGGATGACTCTCTCTTTCAATGTAAGCCCACATCCACTAGTGTTTATCCACATTCATGGATGGTCTGGTGAATTGTGGTGCTTAGAACACACAAGGGGCCTGTATTTCTCCACAATGACTACATGAAATTCATTTATAGAGATTTCAAGACATCGAACATGTTTCGGGATTTGGTATAGGGAATGTTCAACCTTTAAACACTAATATTTTACATATTTCTTCCAATCCTCAAACCATGTATGTTGATCTTTTTTTTGCAGAATCACAAACCAAATATTTTATATTTCTGGTTCTTCAATGACGAAATGATGGGAGAAAAATTCCATTTATCCCTGAGTATCTCTAGAACATATGGATGCAATGTTCCTAAATATTTGGCCTAAAAAAACATATTCTCATTCATCAATTCCATCATTTTTACCTTCGAGTTTCTGTCTGGGTTTCTTTATATAGGTGTATTAATGAATAATGACTTGTACATGTTGTAGGGTCAGTACTAAAGGGATGGTTCCTTCAAGGTGGAAACCCTTACACTCTAATGTGTGTCCATAGATCCCAAGTCTAGGTTGAGAACAAGGGAGGTCAAAGGGAAACTTGAAGAGCTCCTGCTATCCAGCAGTGGCCCCCGACCACACAGAATTGGTTTTGGTGATCTACAATCCAAACAAGATACTTCCATGAGTCTGTATGTTAAGGGATCAGAATTCGGTAGATTCAAAAATATTCTTGATGTCAAGAAAGTTGTTGTCCATAATATGAGTAGTGATCCTCATTCCAAAAATGATGCTTCCATAGCTCCTCAAGGTATGAAATCTATGTCATGTATAATCAAAAGTCTTCCTATTTTCAAGAACATGGTTGGGTGGACGATGAGTAGTGGTCCTCATTTCAAACATGCTTCTTGCATAGCTCCTTGAGGTATGAACACAATCCAATACTCTTTTTTTGGGATCCAGAAGCCTGAGCTTGCCAAGAAGAATTCAAACCACCTATTGAAGAAACAAAATCATGAGATTTGAATAGTGTGTTTGGATTGATCCAAATAAAAATTTAAATAAATAAATTTTTTATATTTTTCATTCCCTTGTGAATGTACATAGATGGTGAGACCCTTGTTTCTCCCCCATGTGGCGGTTGGAGGTTTGTGAAGCTTCAAAAATTCATGAATGGGGAAAATCAACAAGATAATCTGTATGAATGTGATCATCCATTTTATTGAATAAAATTGAAAATCAATAATCAAAGAATAAATATTTGTTGGATAAATTTTGATTTCTATACAATGATGTAGGAGGGTTGAGTTTACATGCCTGATGGTTCAACGAACCCGAAAACTCCATATACTAAGAATCACTACATATCTAATTCTAAATACCTCATTGGAAAAATATATGATTATATATAATGGATAAAATCACCTCAGTTATCTGAATTACCACATATGTGAATTCTCATTCAACTTAAAACTAATTTTGGAGAATCTCAAAGTGTCTTGAAAATTTAGAAAATGAGAAAATTCATTTACCAATTTGCCTCGGATTTTCAAAGTCAATTTGATACCCAGTAAGTTGGTTTATTCAAACAAGGGAATATGATTATCCTTAGTGATCCATGTCTATGTAGTGGCCATATATTGATGTGATCATGCTCGATCCAAAGTACAGATTTATGATGGATTGTTTTATGTCATTGTAGTAGTTCAACTATTCTGATAGGGACTTCACCTAGAGCTTGAAATGAGTACCTCAAGACACAACACATGGAATTCACCACCTTTCAGTATTTGTTTTTTTCTATTTATAATTGTATAATAAGAAGATATATTCTCGTAATGTTTGGGGGACTTCCTATATTAAGGATACAATCACTTATTCTATGAGTTTATTTTATCACTAGCTTCCAGTGTCATTCCTTATGGTTTTATATATTTATTTTTCTAAATAATCTATTGATGTAAAATTAAGATAATTATGGTTTATCCAAGGATACATCACCCACCACTATGATCAATTCATGTATTAAATAAGAAAAATTATTCTCTGTTTAATTATTTGGATGAGTTTAGATGTGTATCTTTTAGGAGATTCTTATTTTATATTGAATTTAAATATTTCTTTCTTTTTTATTGGTTTCACATATAATAATCTTGGGAACCCTTTCACTACTTATGATAGTTTACAGTGGTATGACCAAATAATTATTAGTGGTATCCAATCACTAGGCTACGTGAGGATAGAGAATAAAGTTATTATTTTATTTTTATATTCCAAACCAGACTTTCTAGGAAAGGATAATCAAGTATATTTCTTTTTATTATAGAAACATGGGGATGTGAAATTGAATAATTATTCATAGGGAAGATAGAAGAGTAATCCAAGGTTGGATAAATACGATTTAAAAATTAAATTTTAAACCAATCAACCACATCCACTGTTTTCAAATTTAGAACCCATTAAATATGATTTTAATACATCCATAACATTTTCTTCCCAAGACACTACCCAAATATAACATTAATACATTTTTTTAGGTTAAAAAATAATTTTCTTGAGAACGCCATGACAAGAATGCCTCAAACCCGACACATTTGATAGGGAATATTAGTGCTTTAATTTTAATTTTTTTTAAAAATAGTTAGAAATGACTTGACCCAGTTCATCTAAGCATACATATTTTGGTCATATGGTTAAGATAACATTGCTAAATAATTTTCAAACTCAAAAAATCACCTAACAATAGGAAACATTGTTTTTCATCAATACATTGGCTAATTATCCTTTCTCTTCTTCTTCCTCAATAAGAGTTAAATTAGAAAGTTAAAAAATTGAAGAGAATCTTACTTAAGTGAGTGCGACTATGAGGGAAATGTATGCACCAAATTTCAACATTGATAAAAAAATATAATTGAATGAACAAAAATAATGTGAAATCAAAACCAGAATGAATAGTATTCGACAAAAATTTCATAGACTATTAGGTGAGGACTGCAACAAGAAATTGAGAGTGTTTAAAAGAGTATGTAATGGATTCAAAAACAAGACGAATTGCCAACAGAATGATGGGTGAAAAAAAACCATGTATCCAAAACTATCTCTAGAACCTCTGGCTACATAACTTTCAAATATTAGGTCGTTGATAAGACATATTATCCTTCATCAGTGTCATCGTATTTATATTCCAGTTTCCCACTGGGTTTCTTCATACATGGATGATGATGAAGAATGATGTGTAATAGTTGGAGGGCCAGTACTCAAGGGACAATGCCTTCAAGTTGAAAAAACTCACCCTATATTGTTTTTCCCTAGAACCCATGTCTCTGTTGAGCTTGGGGGAGGTCATGGGGGAATATGAAGACGACCTACTCTCTTGTAGTAATTACTAACCTCATAGAAAGGGTGTCAGTGATCTATAATATGAATAATATGCTTCCATGATTTATTAGTGCATATAGAGTTCTTACTCTATTAGAAGTATATTTAGGATTTTATTCAGTTGAAATTGAACAATATATAAAATCATTATAGGATAATATACTTATTTAATGTTTGAAATATACTATTATTATGATTTTTTTATAAAAAGTAGAATAGAATAGAATATGAAAATATTTCATAATAGTAAAAAAATCATATCAGAATAAAATTGATATCATTTTAGAGAAACATATTTGGATAAAAGGAACATGACTTAAAAAAATGTAAACATACATAAATATTATTCCCCCAGATGAATAAATAAGTAATATGATATTTAGTCTGAATGGGAGAGAAATATGGTTCTAGAGGTGGATGAAAAGGATGAGGTGGAGGGTGGAGGTGGAGTTAGAGGTCAGAGCCAAAGTAGAGAAGTTGTATTATGATGAATCATTGAGATTTTTTCAAGGTTTAAGGATTTTGATGGCATTTGATGTGGTTCTATTGAAGGAGAAGCACTATATACAAAGGAAAATAGATCTGAGAATGATATGTTCTTGAGATCAGAGAAACGGAATAAGGGATGTAGGGGAGGGAGAATTTAGTAGAAGAATCATGGTTTTGGAATATAGAGAATGCATATTTTGGGGAGGGGTCGAGGGGTCGTGATGGGGATGAAGAAAAATTATGGGAGGCATGAAAAGGTTATAATTTGGGGAGGTATCAGGGCCGAAATGGTAAGGAGAAATAATTAAGAGAGATTTGGATCAAGAGGCACACACATGTAGGGAAAATTTTCTCGATAGAGACACATGGCATTGGAGCCACATAAAATAGTATATATTATGGATGTTATTTTAATTTCTATGTTAATATATTAAGAATTTAAAATTAATTTAGAATATTCTAATTTTTCTGAAATTCCCAACATTTTTATATAATTTAACAACTCAATTTTTTTTTTTGAAAAAACATGAATAAAATATTCAAAATATTTTATTATTTAGTTGATGATATTTATTAATTTTCATAAAATATTCATAAAATATAAATTTTTTAATTCAAATTTATATATTTTAAAATAACTCAATTAAAAATGAAAAATAAAACATTTGAATATTGAAAATAAGTAATTTATTAATAAAATATAAACAACATGAATATTTAAAATAAATAAATTGATTAAAAATTTATTTTTTATGGTTTTTATATTTTAAAATAACTTAAATATTTTATGTTGACATTAATTAATTTTAAAATAAATAATAAGTGTTTTTAAACATTAAATAACGTTGATATTTAAATTTTTAGATTTAATTTATGTTGTTGTATTATAAAAATAAATTTTTAATTTCATAGGTTTTTAATATATTTCCTTCCTTTTTTTGGAAAATATTCTCCATAGAACTCATTTTACCCTCTTTCCCCAGTCAAATTTCTTTCTTAATTAATGTATTTCCTTCATTTTTTTTTGAAATTTTTGATATAAGAAAATATATTTTTTTATTATATATATATTTTCCAAATATTATCGTCAAATTATTGCATTTTGTTATGATTTATAATATTGAATTAAATTAAATTATTTATTAAAAATTGATTAATATACAAAATATATTTATACATATGAAATCAAAAATATATTATCTTTCATCATTGTAATGTATCTAGTCAAATCATTTAATAATTACTAATGATTCCAATCAATTAAGATTTTTTGACGTTAATAATAAATTATTACATAAATATAAAAACAAATTCTACAATTTTACATATTTATTTATTATTTTGAAAATCATAATCTTTTTTAAAAATAATTATTTATTTTTTAAGATCAATTTATTAACTCAATCTTATTATATATAAAAATACTTATTTAATTATAAAAAATTACTAGTATTCCGACATTTCCATTCACACAGAATAATTCATACTTAATTAATAATATATATAACCTTAAAATAGTATATATAATCTTAATATATGAAATAAGTTAATAAAATCAACTTCCAATCATACAAATTATGTGTAAACATATACAAATTTTTGAAAATTGATCTTGAAGACAACATAAAAAATGTATATAAATTCCAACACATTCAATTTTATTTTTTTAGTGTTGACATCATATGAAACTTGTCATTGAACAACTTTATTTATGCATAGGAATCCAAATCAATATCACTATCATGTTGTGGCTGATCTTTTTCATCATATCCCTGATGAAAATTTATATCTGAAAATATAATGTAAACCATTAGCACAAGCCTTGATGTATGAAAGGCACATGCATTTTCAAAATTTGTATATGAAAATTCAAAGAATATTCACTATAAATGTATAAAGGGAACAAGAACTATAAATGTAGTATTTTTCTATGCATAATCATATAATTGAAGATGAATAAGCACTATAAATATTTTAATTGGTTTCTTATAATTATTTTTATTCTTATATATGGTAGAAATAATTTTCTTAACTAAAATGGAATAAGTAAATCTATTTTATAATCATAAACACTGAAAAAGATGAAATTGGTTGTTTAAACATATACTTATACTTATATGAATATATTACAATATATTCTATAAGAATAAGAATATCCAAATGTATTTTTTTTGAATTAGTATTTATATACTACAATATATGAAAATGTGTAGTTATTATAGTATTTGTAGAAGAATATGCATAAGCATGAGCATAAGAAATGCATTAGAATAGGAAAAATCACTCAAATTTTGAAAATATATATGTATTATAGTGAAACTATAAATATAAGAAGCAACATAGGCATATAGATTGAAATGATTAAAATTATGTATTTATTTTTGTATTTAAGTAACATGTTTTTATATAAGAATATGATAAAGAAACTATATTCTTTAGGCTATATACATTAAAATATTTAATTTTTTTTTGTGAATTATAGAATTTTTAAAAGCCTAACTGTAAGCATGAGCATAATCATATATTTAAGAAAAATTATAAGCATATTCATTATGAAATTTTTATTCGTATTTATTTCATTTATTTAATTGAATAAGAAAAATCATGACCATATACGTAATTATAAGGAAATAATTATACTTGAGAAAATTATAAAAAATGAATATATGTGGAATTTTTTTCACAAATTTTTTTGGAAGGGGATCTTGAACAAATATAAATGATAAATAACTATTGCATAATTAATACTGATATTGATGAAGTTGTAATCATAAATAAATGATACATAATAAATGAATAGAAGTTTAGAAATTATTATTATATCATAAATAGAGATGCATAGAATTCATTCATTGATGGAAAAAATTTTTCCCATTTTTCCAGACATCATTTTCATTGTAATGGAAGTAGGTGAAAAGGGATATTTAATATCTTTATTACATAATCTGGATAAAATCCAAATGAATGACTGTATTTCTGGTTTTAGGGGTATCTTCATTATGAAAATCTTAATAAAAATTCTTCCACAATAAAAATATATTAATAGATGAAACAATATTTCATAATGTAATTTAATTATAAGTACACACGATTCAATATTATAATTTAAATACTATTTTATTCTAGGAAAAAATCCCTTTTCATACAGGATTCCGTATTTAATCCATTATGTAGAACTATTAAATCCATCTTATAATGTTGTATTCATAAAAGGAATTTTTATTAAAAGAAAAATAACTGACATCATTTTTGAAAATGATGAATGACAAGATTATTTGAGGGAAGAAATTAGTAACTATATTTTTATTAACATGAATCTAAAAATTATGAAAAGCTATTTTGATTAAAATTTTTAAATAAGAGCATATTTAAAGGTATATTAAAAATGATATCATAACAATTTTATTAAATTTCTTGATAAATGTATTTTAAGGATATATTTTATGGTGTTTCAATACATTTATTGTTCAAATATAAATGAAAATATTTCCAGTATTTAGATTTTATAACTTTTTTTGTGATTTTTTGCAGGATACAACCAATAATTGAAAAACAAACAGAAATAGGAGAATATGAGGAGAAACAAATATGAATAAATAATGATTCCATTGATGAAGGATGCTTATGGAACAATCCAGGGGGTTGAAACTAATGAACTGGGGTGAAACAGAGCTTTAGAAGCTGGAAAAAAAGATTCAAATCACAAAACATTACACAATGGTAAAGTATTAAAAAGAACGAATCCATTATAGGACATTAAGAAATAAATGGGAGGGGAAAATATGTTCTTGATGTGAAACCATATTTATACTATGAAACCTTCTCGATAGACCCATATCAGAAATATTTAACATAGATTTCAATGGAGATTTTTTAAATAGGTTCTGGGATTCCATTTAATATTGGGTGTGGACTCGTGATTCATTATATGCTGTATTAGTGGATAATTAAATGAAACTTGATCCCCCAAGAATTCTATAATTAGACTGGTGAGTTGCTTCTACCAAGAAAGTCCTAGAGACCAAATCATTGAGTAATAATATTAAGAAATAATAACCTACAATAGTTTACTAATTAAATTATGATAAATAAAGGTTTACATTATAATTAATGTATATATGAGGTTCATATTTTTATGGTCCCTCCTTCAAGGTCACTTTAAAGTAAACCCCTTGGTTTTCCAATAGTACTATAAAATTTTGAAGAGAAAACATGTTCTAAATTAAAAAAAAACAATAATATTAAAGTTGAAAATTATTTCATTTAAGGAAATACACTACAATTATAATTAAAAGGGAAGGGTAAAAGTTCAAGAATAATAGAAAAATAACTAATTGACAGGAAAAATTTCCATTTCTATCTATAAGGACAACCAAATCCTTAGTTTGACACCTATAAACACCATCCTTGACACCACATCCCCAAATCCCTCAATTACACAAATAACGCGACATTTGGGTCAATCAAGGTCATAAACCAATTCTTATTATTTAAATAATTCTTTCGTTAGTGAGTATGTTAGAGAAATACATATAAAATAATGATATAGAAATGTATACTTCAGTAGATTCACTTTCAATTTCATATAATTCCGGGAGTTGTTTCTCCTCATTCACAGAAAATTTATACTAAGAAATATCGAATATCACACTATATTGTATCCACAAGTTCCCCTATTTGTGAATTTTTTTCAACTACGAATAATTTACCCTTTTAAATAATAATTAAAAATGAAATGACTTATCTATGCTAGAATAGGTTAAATAAATACAAACCAGCACTAAGTTTTAAAAAAACAGTATTATTTTCTCTTAGACGAACCCACAAATGGAAGGGCCAAAAAATAATCCCACCAAGAAAAAGAATCCTCAAGAGTCATGTAGGACCCAAACATAGTAGAGATCAACACCAAAAAAGACATCAGATATGAAATAGATTTGATAAATACATATCAGTTCTATATATTACATATTTCTCTGAAATAAAATACTTATATAAAATTTAAAATATTAATTCAGATATGAAATTGATTAAAATACATATATTTTTATATTTTATATTGTAGTGTCAACATAAATGTTTCATATACAAAAATTGATTATAAAATTTACCACCTTTAAATAATTTACAAACTGTTATTTTTTTAAAAGGAAATACAATAAAAACCACTTGTTTCTTAAAACTATTTAATATAAATGATAAATGTCATTATAAACATTGAATAAATGATGTAATATATTTAAAAAAGTGGTGGTTGAAAACATATAGAAAACAAATCATGTAGAAATTATCACTTATGATAGAAGGCGGTGTTTAATAGCTATTAATTTTTTAAACTATTTTTTAAATGTTCTTACTATTGAATTCAAAAGGAACACTTTTTTTCAATAATAAAATCATGCTCATTTATTTTTTTGAAAAATTTGTTATTAAAATATAAACTAAAATATCACAATTTTTAAAAAAGTTGAAGATGAATAAAAATTTTGATGAAAAAAACATAATGAATAATGTCAAAATTTAGATTATATAAATAACATAGGATTTTATAATATTAAAAACTTAATATTATTAATGATTGCAGTAATAGAAGAGTCTTATGAGAAAGTATACATAGTTAGTATTTTTTGTTTCATTATTAAAAATACATAGTAAAAAACTAAAACATAAGTAATTAAAATCATTAAAAAAATATAATACAGTGCAATTTTATAATAAAATAATTATAAAATGTTCAATTTCAAAACATTGTAAGATTGAAAAAATGGGATGTCAATGATATCAATGTAATGTTTAGTTGGAAATAGTGATATTTTTAATATAAAAACCTATGTGTGTGTGATATGCCTTGTTATATATTTTGTAGATATATGTTGGATAATAACAAACCCTTGAGGAAAAATATTGAATTCTTAGGAGTGAATAATAGAAGAATATTTTTTTTCGTATTATGTTTCATAAGAATAGTTTAATTAAAAACTGAAAAGAATATCGAATGGGATAGCTAATAAGAATATGTTATGAATATATTTACTAAAATTCAATATGATAAGAAATGTAAATGATTTTAATATACCTATTATACTGGATAAATTGAATAAAAATAATAAAAATGGATATTAAATGTATTGACTTATGAAAATGGAAGTGATTTTTTATGAAAATGGAAATGAAAATGTGATAATTTAAAAAAACCAAAGAATGTGTTTTGATTTTAGAATAAATATTAAAATTAATGATAAGGTAAATAAAATAAATTTTTTCTTCCCCTATACTACTTAAAAATTATAGATTCGAAAACATGTATCATATTATTGATATGAAGCATTATGATTCAGAGTATCTATAAAAAAAATGAAAAAAGTCATCACATAAATTTATATAACTAAAATTAAAGAAAATTTTATCAATAAATTAGTATTATATCATTAATAAAATAAAAAATATAATATTATAATATAATTTCAATATGAACTATTTGATAATGATTACAATAATAGTATGATGTTCAAAAATAAGAACATATTAGATATATTGAAATTAGAAAATAGGAGAATATATTTCATATAGATGGAGAACACCATGTGAATATCCAATGTATTTATGGTTGTTTCAAAAATAATACCATAGTAAATGATGATAAAAGTAAGAGTATATAGTAAATAAAAAATCCTTTCCACTTAGTGAATGTATTTACAAAAATTATGCACACATTTCCTGGAATGTTTATAGTGAATATAGTAGTAAAACTATATGTATTTGTAGAATTCTTTGACCAATTGTTATTGATCAAGATATACTATATCAAATTTTAAAATTGTGAGTTCATAAATAATGTAGAGTATTAATAAAAAAATTGACTATAAATTTAAAATTTAACAATGTACCAAGAAGAAATGTAGGAAAGAGAAAATAAATTAACTTAAGAAAAATTAACTGGACAATTATAATAATACCAAAAATGAAAATAATTACTTCCTATTAAAAATAAAAATATTTAATGTAGGAATATGTAAAAAACATATGCATGGTTTCAAAGATGAAAACTTATTCTTCATTAAACAAAATTATATTTAATGAAAAATAATATAAAGGGAATGATTGTTTGTTATACAAAATATAAATATATTTAACATTAAATTGTTAAACATAACATTTTTTAATAAAAATATTTTAATATTATACATGATGATATTTAAAATTAAACAAAATTATATAAAATACAGAACATTTATAGTATTTAATATGAAACATACTAATATTTAATGAAAATTCATGGAATAATATGAATATAAAAATAATCATATTAAATGTGGTAATGAAAAATACCAACTATTAAGGGAAAATTGATCGATAAAATATAATATCATAAGAATGATTATGGATTAATACAAAATACTTCAGCAGATTCTGAGGATGTCTCATTTTCTCATTGTTCTAATCCTATATATGTGATCTACAAACACATAGTTAAAGACCTATATAATTTTTTTAAACATGAAATGATGAATAGTCATTTACTAGAAGGTTTAAAAATTAAATAACATACAAATTCATAATGAATTAACAATCAAACATAAATATTGTATAATAGTTTAAAATATTATAATGTGGACCATGGAATAAAAATTAGGGTTCGAATTGTTCATAAAATTTCTAGTAATAAATTATTCCACATATAATAAATTATTTAATTTTTTAAATGTTAAAATGGAGTGGATAAAATAAGCATATAACAATGTTATTAATACAGTAGAACATGTATAGCTTAGGTCATTTGGGTGAATTTTAAATTTCTATCAAAACTATGATCTTAAAAATTGTTAATATAAAAAAAAATAAAAGATTAAGTTTATATTTTAAAAATATGGATAAGATAATTAAAAAAATTAAATATTAATTCCTATGATATTGAATAATGTCATCTTGATAATAAATATGGTTCATAATAAAGCGTAAATTTTTTAAATGAAAAAATATACAGAGAAATTTTTGAGAGTTAATACTGTTAAAACAAACATTGAACCAATAGAAAGGATAACTTATATAATGTGAACATTTTGACATCCAATTTATAAAAATAAATAGATAATACATTAAAAAAACATTTAGTAAATTTATTGGTTAAAAAAATTTAAAGTTGTTACTAGTTGAGAAGATATGAGCTGACTGTCCAAAGAAACTCAAACTTATGGTATCAAAACTAAAAATGTTATGAGGAGATATCGTTCAAACATAAGTTTTGTATCTACTTTATTGTCACTCCAAATAAGTCTAGCTTTCTGAAACAATATTTATCCAATGATTGAAAAATAATTTACAACATGAATTATGTGGGTTTCATTAGAACTATAAAAGAATGGTACAAAAAATGAAGGTACTGGAAATGAGTGTATTATTAATGAATATAAAAATGCAGTAATATAAAAGTACACAAAATATAGTACAAATAATCTAGTACACATTTAGAAAATTTTTGTACTTCTATTCTGAGAAACAAAATTAGATAGTTCTAGAATTGAAAAAATGGGAACATACCTGTCAAACACTAGCAGTGATGGGGATATATTAAAAAATCCCATTAACGATGATGAACACAAATGTTAAAGTAATATTTATTAACTATGAAATTGAAAATATCTAACCATGGGTTGCTAAGAATCGAGAGAGGCCAATTACGAAGGATTCTTTACTAACCATTCTACGATGAAAAAGTGGGTTTGGTATGACTGAGAGGATCTCAGATAAGAATGAGTCTAGATGAAAAACATGAACACTGATCAATGATTGATGATGATAAATTATGAATCATGTTCTTTTTCATTGAATCAATATAAGGAGTGTCAATTTAGACCAGATAAGACTGAATGGGGTGATATGATGACTGATCCACACCTATACCTTAGTTGATTGAATGAGATGATGGTTAATTTTGAGATGATATGATATGGACTTGATTTTAATGTGTGCAACAATAGGTAGATTGATTATAGGAATTAGAAGAAGATAACGGGGGATTGTAAGATCTCTTCTTCACCATCTACAATGTAAAAATAGGATTCATGGAATATGTTTGACGAAATTCTTATTTGAATGAATCAATGTATAACTATATGTTCTTGTCCTAGATTTCTCCTAGTACAGTACTAATCCATGTGTAGACCAACTTCATCATTGTTCATCCCAGTAGATTCGAGGAACCATCTCCTGATTATATATTTCAACATCATAATGTCTTCGAGACCTCACCATTACACCACCATGAAAGCACCTTCCCACACACATACCACTCAACTTCACACATGCATACTTCCAACTCCATAACCAGACCATGTTCGGGCCATGATTATCGGGATTGAAGCCCAAAAAAAATGCTTTCCAAATTTGAGGACCTTATAGAATAAGCCAAGATCCCATTGTTTTTAATATACATATATTACAACTTGTGAGATCCTCCTTAATTACATAACGGTATTTGAAAAGTAAAATAAGAGTGTATGTAGATGCATAAAGTTAGTTCTCTATTTGTGTAAAGGTCATATTAAAAATTATAATGTTGTATAAATGTGATAGGCGACTTGCACTTGATATGTAAAAGTAATGTGAGAAGTATATTAGCTATGTAATGTTGGATTTTTAAATTAATTACCTATGTGAAGGTAATAAAGAAACCATGCACTTACATAAATGTACCATATGATTCTTACAACTTCATAAAGGTTATATATGATTTACACGACCAATTTAAAGGTAATGAGGTAGTTGTGAAGGCTACATATAGTTAACATGCACTGGGTCAATGTACTATGTAAAGGTGATGATGCTATACATAAGGGTAAATTGAGATTTGAACTACTTAAAAAAAATGAATTTCAATGCACTATGTTAAGTTAATAAGGAAATTTATTATCTGACGTAAACATGTGTTAAGATGCTACGATCAATTGTATTTAAATGAGTATTCTATCCAGATATGTTCATATGGTTGATAACATGTGGTCTATCTAAATTTCTTCATATGGTCAATCAAGAATGTTTTTAGGTTGTCTCTCTAGGTTAAGATATATAGTCGATCCAATGCAACGATTGATCTATTGGGAGATGAACTGAGTTCTAGATTTATTATTTTTTGATTAAATAAAAACTTTACGATGCTAGGTATGATGTTTTAAAATGAAAAATAAATATCATGATGCTTTTTATGACTCCTAAATATTTTTTAAGAATGGAGGAATCCAAAATCAGAATTATAAATTCTTGTTAAAAGCTTGATATTATAAAGTTCAATGATAAATAAATATATCACCACACCATTTTGAGTTTTATATTGTTTTTTGGTGACCATTTTGGAAATCTGGTCCAGCTGTGAGAAACAATGAGTTGAGGTATGTCATAGGTTATCCTGTATTACAGTATAAATTCTTATAGACATGGATAGGTTTTAAATAGATTTATATAGAGATCACGTTAAGGGGAAAGTAGATTCACGGTAATTAAAATATCACATTCAAATAAATTTTCAAGTATTCATGGAATTTAAAAATAGGTTTAAAGGAAAAATAATAATTGATCAACCCAGAGATTTTATGAATCAAGATGAATAAGGATATCCTGTTGATATTTATAAAATATTGAATATAAAATAATCCTTTATCATAAATGAGAATAATATTAATGATATTATTCTTAATATACATTTTTTAGGTATCTAAGTAGATGTTATTGGGAATATTAAGAAGTAACCTATATTGTGTGAGAGATTTGTGGGAGCCCGATACATCACAGTATCGAGGGAAGAGAATGTGTTGAAACCATGAGAAATTTTATTATTATGGACCTATTTATTTGAGAAAATTAAGAAGAACTAGATCACTCAAGATCTTGTAGGAGTTTCGAGAAAAAAATAATTGTTTTTAGATACTATTAAAGATATTGAAGAAGAAGTACATGTTAATTCATATTGATCTAGTATTCTCATGAAGGGAGATATATTTCACATGTGGAATAGAATAATCTAGGGGAATAAATATGTTTTTTTAAAAGTGTATCAATTTTGAAGGAGAATATTTTGAATGGGGTGTCTAACTAATTGGAGAAGGCTTGTTGGTGGGGAGTCTAACGAATCATAGGAAAATTTCTATTAGGGTGTCTAACGAATTTCTAGAGAAATTTCACTGGTGTTTGTAACCACTTATGGCTAAATGGTATGGAAATTATTTGGATTTTTTTTCAAACCTTTTAAATAACAGGGGCTGTGCACTGTATTATCATCACTACATATGAAATGAGGTTATGGGATATTACTGAGAGGATCAATACCTTTAACAGGTTTAAAATGATGAATTTAGAATAAGAATAATTTGGTAAAATTAGTCTAATGATTCACCCCTTATGGTCCTATGACCATTTTGAGTTCATAAAACTAAAAGAAAATTCCACGTGATTTATAAGAATATCTAGGAAATGGATAATTGTCGATGCATGGGATGTATTGGTTGATGGTAGAACATGTGAATAATGAAAAATATATGAGGAACCTCAGGAATTAGCAACGAAGAGGGAGACCTATCACTGAATAAATTTCAAATAAAGGGTGCATCTAGTAAACATTTGACCCAATAAACATGATTATTTCAAGAAGAATGTGATTTAAAGACATTTTCATGTTCCTTTAGAATAGGGTTTCATCACCTCCAACCCATACTTTAGCAAAATAATTTTAGTAAAGGAGAAATTTAAATGGTGGATAATGAGAATAGATTATCTGAAATTATGCAGTATGGAGGTACTGGAAAAATAAATAATTTTAGTAATATAAGATCTTGAAGATGAGTTTCATAGAGAAAAAGTCTTCAAAAAGGTGGATTTGAAATCTAGTTTGCACCTAGTACAATGTAAATATGACGATATTGTGAAGACTATATTCAAAACCCATTATCAACATTATGAATAAGTTTTTATAACTTTATTTTGATTAATGAACCTACAGATCACCAAGATACTATGAATGCGGTATTTCATGCTATTATTAAGAAGAGTGTATTGGTGTTCAATGATATTGATAAGTGTGTTTCATGAATACATTTTAGAGTGATTTTATTATATTAATTTGCAGATATAATTGAATATTCATTCAAAATTGTGATTAATTAGAGTTGTTTTATGATATATGAAATGAAACTGTAAATGTTTAGAAAAGGAAAGGGAAGGGGTCTAAATATGTTCAAAAAGACACTTCTCCCTACAAGAGAAGTGAAGTGTCATGAAACTGGATTTTAGAGGACGAAAAGGGGCTAGAAAATGAAGAAACACTATTTCATGATGTGTAATCTAAGTACACGTCGTTACTTCATCAGAATAAACCAACACAACTAGATACCTATGGATATGGAAAACATTCAACGAATGACAAGTACAAGTCATGTAACCTCATTACACTATAATAAATATTTTAGGACACGTTTTTAGAAAATAATTCGGTGAGATATATCAAGACTGAAGAACGAAAACTTACATGTTGTGTGTACCAATTACATGAATTAATTTTAGTCAAACAAAAAATTCATGAATGTGATATGCACAAAATTCATGCGGGTGTGGAGGAAACACAGATAAAGATTACACAACATGCATCCCAAGTACACGTCGTGTAATGGGTCAAATTTCCAAAATCATAGCAGAGATCCATGCATGAGTCGAATGGATTCAAAAAATGCAAAGTGACCTTACATGGTGTGTAATTCTAGTACACGCTGTGAATGGGTTGTGTATATTAAATCAGGTTACTATAAATAGAGGGGCTAACTTCACCTATTGGGCATTTGAATTCGGTCGGAGACCAAAGCCTAGAGCGAAGATGCTATCTCCTACAAGAATTATTTCTCTATTTTCTTTATGAATTTATCTTATTTTATCCTTCCCCTTATTCTCTCATTACTAGGATAAGAGGGTAAACCCATATTCGGCTTGGGAGATGTCACCAACGGGGGTAGGTGTGTTGGATTTAATTGTTTTTATTATTCATGTAATTGGTTTTTTCAATTTATATTCATCATCTTCCAAACCCCCTTTTTTTATTTTATCATGACCATTAGTAATCTAATTAAAAGGAAAATTATAAATGCACAACTGATTAACCTAATAGAGGCATTCCTATTATCAAATTGAGGGGAAATTAGGTTTAAATATGGTATCAAGACAAACTTAATTTGGTGAAATCCAAAACTACCGGACCAAGGGAAATACGGTATAGCCGCATTGGGGAAAAGATACCATGAAAATTGGATCTACCTCATCTCTACTCTAAAACCAATCATGAATCAAATTATTTTATTAAATCTAATTACACCTGAACTTGGAAATTAAAAATCCCCGACATAGATTCAATATTTTCACTCCTTTTCCCCCCATTTAATAAAATTAATATTTTGAAATCCTAATCAAACTAATTCACCATATCTATGGGTTTGATCTTAAACTTTGTTAGTACTGTGTTTTAATTAATCAAGTAGCATAGTTTAGGTGTTGTAAATTTAATTTTTCATAGTACTATAGGGAATTAACGATGCCCTATAGGGGTATCAGATATATAAATTTACATCAAGGGATGAAATGAACACTTATAGAAGGTTTAATATGTTCTAAAAATAATGACATACAATTTACTATTTGCAAAAGATGCATAAGTGTTATTTTAGAATGAGGTTTTTAGAGTATTTTTGGAATATAATATTTGGTTAATGAGTTGCGATGAATCCCAAAAAACTATAGACAATAATATTGTAGCATGATTTTTGGAATGTGATGGAAGTTAGGTGGTTTTTGGTATATCTAGATACAATAAAAATCAAGGATTATAGAAGGATTGAGGGACCCTCATGGTCTTGACTGAGATGGAGGGGTTTAAATAGACACATGATTCTCATGTAGTATTTGACACACTTATGAGAAACATGACTAATTCTCTAATTTTATACATTATATATTTTACAAGGGATTTTCAGGGGAGTTTACTACCTCCAGTTCAGAAGTTGGAGTTGTGTAAACATAGGAATGGGGGCTTCTTTCCAATTTTAGTAATGTGTATTTTGAAAAAAATAGAAAAATCGGTATATGAAAATGTTCTAAATGATTTAGTTCTTGAAATCCAACAATGAAACCGATATTATATGGGAAGGATGTTTCATGTTCACAGAAATAATTGGAGACATATAATTTTTCTTAGTTAAAGGGATGTTTTAACTTATCATTAGTAAAACCAGGTTATGTTACTGGGATACGATTTTATAATGATTTAGAATATGAATAAATATAATTTTGTTGATGATGTTCTATCCAGGGTGACATATGTAGGAGAATTTATATTCTATGAAATTTTAGAAGGGAGAATCTTGATGTGTTGATAGAAGAGTTAATGAAATAAGTGAGTCTAAATAAAGGTAAAGATATTTTATAATGTGATTGTGCAAAAAATATAGGGTATTCATTCTAAAATGGGTTAATGTTTATAATAAATGATTGGTCTTTCCAAAAGGATCAAATTTAAGTACTAAGTTTATATAAAATTTGTTTGACTAGTGTAACCTGATCCTTTGATGAAGTTGGGCATATTGTTTCCAACCCCTACTGTAAACTAGGCTGAAACTCCAACTAGGCATTGTAGCAATGTTAAATCACTATAGAAGAGCTAACCAGGGATACTGATCTGTAATACCAGTAGTGCAAACTCAGTCAACATGGGATCATAGAGTTTTGGATTTTGGTTTTGGTAGTATGGTATATCTATGGACTTCCTTCCATCGACTACTGTAGAACAATGGATTTACTATTCTTTAGGTGGCATTGTTGCACTGTCTTCTTTATGAGATAATTTCCAGATATAATTTTATTATGAAATTAATCCTTTTAATTTATACTTCTAATTTTAGTGAAGTGATTTTTCCTCTCCATTCACATAGGGATTTATTCCCTAACCATGTAAATTATTGGGTATACTGTTCCTTTTCTTCATCTTCATTTTTTATTTTTATCACTTTTACTCTAATTTTTGAGATCATTCATCATTGTTTCCCTAGAATTTATTTATTATCTAATATAAAAGTTTTAGTTTTAATGAACAAGGTATGATTTCTCAAATTGAATAATGTCTATGAAAAAATACAAGGTGAAGATCAATTGATTTGATAGAACTGAATTTAGTAATCAGTGGATACTGATCAAAGAATACATTTATAAGATAATGTTTCACATTCCACTTCTAGGTAAGAAACCTATGGATATGGAGAAGAAAGAGTGGGTGATACTAGATCTATAGGTTCTAGGGGTTTCATTCCTTATGTTATCTAAAAATGGCTTGTTCAACAAAAAAGAAGATAATATGATGGATATCTTGATTAACGATCTTATGAATATGTATGAGAATACTTATGCATCAAAAAAGTGTACCTTAATTCTAATGATGACTGAAGGGAATATTTTTTCTAATCACATCAATGAATCAATACCATCAAAAGTCAGTGTTCATCAGTGGTAATTATCATAAAAAATAAGGTATGTGATATTGTTTTACTGTATTCATTACATAAACAATGGGAAGCCACTATAACCACTATGATTAGTTCTTCATGGAATACAAATTTGGTCCTGAAATATATATGAGACATGATCCTCAATGAGGAAATTCATAGAGGAGAATCAAGAAGAATATATAGTTATGATCTGACCATCTAAATAAGAGGCACATACATGCAATGAGATAATCTAAAAGGATGTTAAAAATCAATTTGAAAGAGATTAGATAAAGAAAAGGATCCTAGTACTACTTGATAGATTTGTGAGAATATATGATAAATCATGAATGTGTAAACATAAAAATGGAAGGTGCTTAAAACCAATAAAACATAATTGAAAGGTGAAGGATCAAATGATGTGTTATTAATGAGTGTGAATAGTAGTATAGTTTCTCAAATTTTAAACTCAGGGTTATCTTTTCATTCCACTTTGGAGAATGGTTTTCAAAAAACAATTTTTAATGAAATTTTGGAAAGGTAGATCTTGTTGGTGTGTCAAGGATTAAAACCAACAGTGGGAGTTTATCAGTTTTAGGGATCATAAGATATATCCCTTGAATAATAATAAATCATATTTATATCAGTTATCTTGATAATGATAATTTTAGTACCACATTCACTGGTGGTGTACATAAATTACTAAGTGATAAGAGCTCAAAATTTAGATTTTTTTGTTTATTATACTACATAATCACCACATTAATTAAATAAACCCTACATATATTTGTGAAATTTTTGCATTTTTTATTTTTTTACTTATCTTTCAAATGGATTAAACTGATGATTTTCTTTATATATTCATAATTGGAGTTAAATTGAGAATTCATGGACAAATTGCAAATAAATTTCACATTGGAAATTATAATCATTTGATTTTGAAAATGAAATTGTTTTATGGATTTAATTTATTTTGATATTTAATTATTTAATTATTTTTTGAATCATATCCATAAATTTACTTTGAAATCGAAATTTTAATTGATTGATTTTGGTTGGGAAATGAAATATTATATTAGATTGTAAAAATTTAATGATGAGAATCTAATGATTTAATTGATTGATTTAATGAATTTTAAATTATTTTCATAAAGGTTGAAATTATGTTTTTAAATTGTTTTATCATATGTGAATTTAGTTTTAAAAAATTATTGCACTATGAAAATAATTTGTGTTGTGTAGATCATGAAAATGTAGACAAAGGAAATGATCAAATGTGAATTATATTATTACAGTTGATCCAACCACCAAAAAAAGGTAAAGGAAAATATCTAGTGTGTCTAAAAATCATGAAATTATAAGTGTACGAGTGTCTGCAACTGAAAATTTTGGACAATTCTGGAGCTGATCGTTCCCACAATGAGTGGATATGAGAGTGATGTTTCACAATGTAAAGAATTTTCTACCCAACAAAAACAGACCGACCACCCTTAATATTCCATCTACCAAAACCAAATTTTTAGTAATGGGATGGAATTTACTCATATCAATACGAAGTTACAATGCCTTTCTGGTGTCATAAACCACGGAAAAATGATGAATATTTTGAAAAGGCATGGAGTTTCCACACACATAAAAAAACAAGACACCACACTACTTTACAAATTGATCATCCTAATTGACCATGCCACCCTATCAAGATAATGGAGATCTAAAACAAAATAATGTAGGGAGGAAGGAACTGAACCAATCTTCCACATTGACCTTTTATATGTTGAAGATTTCTAAACCCCCATGTTGATATCTCAATATAAGGATACCAAATAGAAATATTGAATAAGAGTCATTCCCAGATCCAGATGGAAATGAAGAATCCCACAGAACCTGAAGATACAGATCAAGGTGAAATACTCGATTCTCACTACCCATGGGATCCAAAGAAATATATAGTGTTGTGCCTACTTGATCGTAGAAGACAAGAACTGCTGATCTCACGACACACCCTTGAATAGGATTAGGAGAATACAAAAAATCCCCAAAATCAGAATCAGATTGAAATGATGAAGATCCAAGACTACATCCAAATACTAGGAGATAAAATCACACTATAAATCATGATAATTACAATGAATATTCTCTGAAACCAAACACTGCATGGGGTATCATCTATAAATATATGCTACACCTATGGTAGATATCGTGTGTTTTCCCACTCGGGAATCCAAGTGCACCGCTAGAGGAGATGACCAGAACCAGATCTGTGAGAACTCTAGATTGGGAAAACATCATTTTCCTAGAAGAATATTTCATGTGAATACAATTTTTTAGGGATCCAAAATCCCGAGCACACCAAAAAGAAGTCTCACCACCTAGTGAAGAAACAAAATCATGAGATGTGAGCGGTGAGTTTTGATTTATCCAAATAAAAAGGAAAATAAATTAATTTTTATATTTTTCATTCCCTTGTGAAGGTTCATAGAATGAGAGACCCTAGATTCTCCCCCATAAACCGTTTGGTGGTTCATAAATGATTGTAAAATTCTTGAATTTGGAAAATAAACCTTATCGCCTATATGAATGTGCTCATACATTTAATTGAAGCACCTTGAAATCAATATCAAATTAAGAACTATTTACTGGCTAAATTTGGTGAGCTATAAGATTATGTACAAGGGTTTAGTTTTACATTACCGATGGTTCAACATAACCGAAAAATCCATATAGCATGAATAACTACATATCAAATTTTACGTACCTAATTGGAGATGTATTTGTTTATAGAGAATTACTAAAATCACCTTAGATATCTGAATTCCCTTATATGTGAATGCTCATGATACTCATAACTAACATTGGATAATAACACCATGTCATGATAATTTATAAAATGGGGGACTTCATTTACCTATTTGGCCTCTCATTTACAAAGTCAACTTATGTCCAAGTCCTTTGGTTTAGCCGAATCACCAAAGATGATGATCCTTAATGATTCTCATCGATGTAGTGGCCATCTATTGATGAGATCATGCTCACTTCATAGTATGGAATTCTAATGGTCTGTTTCATGTCATTGTATGAGTTCAAATACTCTAACACAAACTTCACCAAGAGATGGTAATGAGGACCTCAAGACACACCACATGGAATTAACCACCTATGAAGATTTTTTTGTGATTTTTTTCTATTTATATTCTAATAATAAAAATTCATATTATACTTTGGTTTGGGGGACTTACCATATTAATTATATACTCACTTATTCTTGGATTATATTTCATCACTAGCTACTGGTTTCATTCTTTATAGGTTTCTTTATTTTTTTAATCACTATATTGACAAAACATTAAGCGAGTTATGGTTGAGATGAGGAGAACTCTACAACCCCTATGTTGAATTCATTTTTTAAATATAAAAATTGTTCTTTATTTAAATATTTGGATGTTTTTGTATGTATATATTTTAAGAGTTTCTTAGTATTCTTGAAATTTAAATATTTCTTTATTTTTTACACCTTTCACACATAAGATTATTGGGAACTCTTACACTACATATTATAGTGAACAGTGGAATTATCTAAGAATTATAAGTGGTATCCAATCACTAAGATAGGTGAGTATATAGAATAATATTATTATTTTATTTTACAATTCCAAAACAAAGTTTCAAGGAAAGGCTAATCAAGGAAATTTCCTTTTATTAGATAATCACGGGGATATGAAATTGAATTATGACTCATAGGGAAAAGAGAAGAGTAATTTGAGGTTGGATAACTATGATATAAAAACTAAATTTTAAACCAATAAACCACAACCACTATTTTCAAATTTTGAACCCATTAAATATGATTTTCATACATCCACAATAGTGTCTTCCCAAGAGACTACCCCGATCGAACATTACTAGATTTTTTATGGGTTCAAAAATAATTTTGTTGAGTTCCCCATGATAGGGATGCATCAAACCTAACACATTTTCTAGGGAAGATTGGTGATTTTGTTTTTTAAATGATTACTAATGACTTGATATAGTTTTCTTAACCATCTAGATTTTCATCTCGAGGTTGAAAGAACCATGCTCAATAAATGTCAAACTCTAAAAATAATCAAAAAAGAGGAAAGAGAGTTTTTCATCAATACATTGGATAATTATCCATCCTCTTCTTATTCTTTCATAAGAGTTAAATTAAGTAGTGAAACAATGTAATATAATCTTATCCAAGTGAGTGGGACTTTGAGGGAGATGTATGCACACAATTTCAACATCGATAACCAATAATTATAATTGAATGTCCAAAAATACAATGAACTCAAAACATCAATGATTGATATTATACATAAATATCATATAATATTATGTGAGGAATGAAACATGAATTTGAGTGTATTTAAAGGAGTATGTATGGATTGAAAAACTGGAGGATTCACTAATTGAATGATGGGTGAAAAAAGCCATGTATCCACAAGCACAGCTAGCACCTATGGCTACACAGATCCAAAATATTTGGTCGTTGATACAACATCTTCTGCTTTATCGAAGTCATCATATTTATCTTCTAGTTTACCACTAGGTTTCTTCATATAGGGAAGAAGATGAAGATTGATGTGTACCCAATGGAGGGTCTATAACACCCTGAACCTAGTTACCCAGAGCTGGTGCATTATTACATAACATTGGCATGATACATGGAAATCATGTTCTGAAAGACTGATCAGTTTAGTAGCATTGGAAGTACTAGATACATTAAGATGTTTTACATTATATTATAAAATGGAAAACAAAAACAACATTGCCTCCATTGACCACATTAGTTTCTCATATATTATCCCTACGGGTCAGTCACAATATATGTTTCACATCCTGGGAAAAATAAAACATAGAAAGGGGTGAGATGAGATGCTCAGTAAGGATAGAAATATATCAGAACCTTTCATAAATAAGCTTAAACATTTTAAGGGAATGTATAAGATTAAAACATATGCCTCTTAAACATAAATCTCAGCATAATATGGAAAAGATAAATAAAATAATTACATTTACTTATTCACACAGACATTCTACTAGTCGAATAATCACATGCAATATTAATAGGTAATTTCATAATGGTGGAATTCATAATGTCAGACCTCATAACCATATAGTCAGGGCCTTGTGCCAAAACTACAAATAAAATTTGTTCAAGGCCTTGTTCCAAAACACTATTTTGTCTCAGTGTACCTACTGATTTATTGAGGAGAAATAGCGGGCTCCACCCGTCACTTAATATGTCAAATTCATTCCTCATATGAAAAGGTTGAAGCATATCATAATCATTTGTATTAAAACTAGAAAACGAATTAAAAATAATTTATACATAAACTAGGAATGGTATAAAAATAAAACATCCATAGTCAAACATATCACAAACATTTCAATACAATATGGAAGATTTGTATCATAATAAATCAACTTCAAACATGTTTAAAATCCATCAATGGATGATGACATAGATGAAATAAAAACTATTTTAAAGAAATATGATGGTCTATATGGAAATCATTTAAAGGTCATGTAATTATAAAAGAAAACATTTATTTTAAAAAATATTATTATAAGTTTTAAGGGATACCTTTATGATGTTATAACGCCAGAAAATAGCTTCACCCACCATATAAGTTAAAAAAACATTCTTACCATAATTTTGTTGAAAAGGTCATAGAGTACCTTGTTTGGAAAACAATAGAAATATTCCTTTATAAAAATATTATAAAAATTAAAAAAGGGTATAAATTAAATTAACCCATATCCTAGGAAATAGTAAAAATGTTTTCAAATACATTTTATGAAACATGGATGTAGATGATAAGGAGGTCCCTATAGATAATTACATATAAACAATCACGGATAACGAAGAGATTGTATAATTAACCCTTACCTTGTAATTTTCATAGTTGATGGTATATTAAACTCCTATATGATAGTTAAAACATTTTTATTATATTATAAAATAAGTACATATATAAATATGATATCATATATGATCCTCTAATATTGCTTTGTTAATAATATTTCAGTAGTATCATTGTTTCAGGTGTTTAACTGATTAATTTTACTTTATATGATTAGTTATGTAAGACATCTTTGTTATGGATAGGATGTGATTGATTCATATCCAGAATTATATTAAGTTCTTAAACATTTTTTTAATGAAAAAAATTAAAATTACTATTGAATGATTATGATGGGAAATGAATCTCATCGCATTCGTGGAGACGGTAATCCGTATGTACGCATGAGTGACAAAATCATTATTTTGATTGAAAATAGTATGTAAATAGATGGTATATCATATATACAAAATCATTACCATGTTATATTTATTATTTACAGCAATTATAAATCATTATTATTACCATCCAAAAAATAATGTAATGAATAACAATTACACCACGACGTGGAGACGATAAGCCGTACGTACGCACATTTGTTGACTTTGTCATTCATATGATGGATAGAATAATTAATATGGTTGTACCATTTTTATAATAAAATCAATGTATCTATAATTTACAGGATTTATTATTTTATAATGGAAACATCAAAGAAAGAGGAAATTGAAGAAGAAAAGAAATTGAAAGAGGTGATGAAATATTTTTCTCTTCTTCAGGTTCTTCCTTTTGATTTGATAAAAAAGGATCCATAGGATGTATTTATGATAAAACTAAGGCCTCTATGTTTAAGGGAGGATAGTTGAGAGGAATGTTTGGTAGGGTTTGGCCTATCCAAAAGGCTTTAGAGGTGTGAATTTGAGAGAAGGGGAGGTGCCTTTTATAAGAGAGGTGAGGGGAACCTTAGGAAAAGATTGAAATATTATTTTATAATAAAATAATTGTCAATTTATAATGACTAAAAAATGATTTATTTCGAGTTTAATATGGTTATGGGTCAAAAACATCTAAACTAATAGGTTTTATACAGGTTTAGATTACTATATTAAACTTTTCTTTTAGATTTAACTTTTAGTTAAATATTTTGACATTAACCATGTCTCTTTGTAATTTTATATTCTATGATTAATAAACATACTATAAACTACCAAGGGAACCCCAAGTGGTTCATTATTGATACATATATCTTTCTCTCAGTCCTTTGAAAAAACCTTATATTTTTATGAATATTTTATCAATTAATAATATAGTATTGGTTTTAAGAACTCATTTTTTCAATTTTTACACTATTAATTAATTGATTTATTTAAAGTCATAAAAACATTATTACATAGAAATAAATTCTTTTAATAAACCCTAACATGTCATATTAACCTATTAAATTCGTGGAATTCATGAAAACTCACAATTTATATTTATTTGGGTATTTATAATATCAATTATTTTAATATTTCATTAATACGGTAATTAATTTATCACCATTGTTTCATAAATAAATTAAAATATTTAATGTCTAAATACTATAAAAAATCCCATTATATAGGAAATTTTTTTATATTTCTAATGAATATTTATAATCGAATTTATCTTATTTATATCCCTATATTAAAAATGGCTTAGTTATTAATCAATGAATTTTACACTTTTAACTCTTCTTTAAATAAAATAATAATAAATGTCCTAATCTAATCCATGTGGACCTATAGGATAATATTTTAATCTGATGTTTATTTTTGGTTGAAATACACTTATCCAATAGAATTAGGACATGTTTTAGGGAAATAATGATATCATTTTAATATTAAATTAACCTATTTACTTTTAACCGTGGTAAATATAAGTCAACTGTTACAATTCAAAAAAAAATTATTTTCATCTTATTGAATCACATTTTACTTAATGATATCACCTATTTCTCTGGGATTTTTTAAATTCAACTCACATAATCGGTAACATTAAGTTTTATGAAAATTTTCAAATGATCTTAAGTGGGTAAAAGACGGTAAAAAGATCAATAAAATTTTATACATCTAATATTATTATAAAAAAAGACTCCAATGAATTACATTGAAAAAATAATGGTACTGTGTATCTATATTGACTTAAAATAAATTTAAATAAATTTAGTTATTATTTAAATAAAAAGTGGTTTTTAAACAATAATGCAGTGTTTTTCACTATTCGTCAAAAATTGAATGTTTTCAGAAGAATACCAAAAATTCACCCTAAGCTAATTTTGATATTCTGAATTCAAAAATTAAGACCATTTTTAAAAATAAAATTTATAAAATTTCAAAAAATGGGTATTACTATTCATAACGGCTAGTGTGATTGGTCGCAGTGTGTTAGAACTTCATGTTGCGTACAACGCATGCTACTACCTTATTCAAAGGGAAAAAATACGATGGATTCTTTGGGTGTTAAATTCTTCCCTCCTTCAAATAACTTTTTCCTTAAAATTTCTAAAATATTACTACATAAAATGATTTGGGTGGATCCTCATCATACGTTCTTTGGGTTCCCACATTGCCTCTTCCATATTATGATTTCTTCATATAAATTTTACCAGATGAGTCGTCCGATTTATCAACACTTGTTCTCTTGTATAAAGTATCTTGAGAAGCTCATTACAATAAGAAATATCAGGTTCTAGTTCAATTTCCTCATAGGTGAGTACATGCGTTATGTCAGACATGTATTTTCTCAAACAGTGATACGTAGAACACATCATGAACTTTGGAGAGACTTGGCAGCACTACTTAACGATAATCTACAACCCTAATTCGTTCTAGAATTTTGAAAGGTACAATGTACCTATGACTCAATTTACCCTTCTTACCGAAACTTATGACAACCTTCAATGGAGATACCTTCAAGAAAACATTATCTCATGCATAAAATTACAAATCTTTCCTTTGGTTATCGACATGGATATTTTTCCTACTTTGATCTTCTTTGGTGTCGGTTTGGATAACCTTCACCTTTTCCATTGTTTCCTCAACAAGTTCTAGTCCTAAGAGTTTTCTTTCACCAACATCATCCCAACATGTTGGTGTCTGACATCTCTTTCCATATAATGCTTCATATGGTGCCATATGAATACTTGAATGAAAGCTATTGTTACAGGAAAATTTTACCAGAGTTAAATATTGATCCCACATACCTTTAATGTCTAGTGATAAAGATATCAACATGTCTTTTGAGGTTTGAATAGTCCATTTTGACTGTCCATCAGTTTGAGGGTGGTAGGCAGTGCTGAAATGAAGTTCAGTATCCAGGGATTTTTGATGAATTTTCCAGAATGTTCATGTAAAATGGGGATCACGATAAGAAACAATTGATAGGGGTAATCCATTAAGCCTTACAACTTCATTAATATATAGTCTTGTGATATGTTCAAGTGGTAAATCATCTCTTATAGAAATACAATGTGCTAACTTGGTAAGACGATAAAAAATGAACCATATTGCATCATTCCTTCTTGGAGTCTTTGGTAGCCCCATGAAAAAGTCCATTGCAATATCATCCCATTTACACTCAGGTATGGGAAGAGGGTTCATGACTCATCCAGGACGTTGCCTTCCAGATTTCACTTGTTTACAAACCATACATCTTGACACATAATCAGCAATCTCTCTCTTCATGTTTTTCCAAAAAAAATGTTCCTTCACATCTCTATACATCTTGGAGCTACTTGGGTGTATAGAAAACTTTGAGCTATGAGAGTCATCCAAAAATTCAATTTTTAGATTAGGTATGTCAGGAAAACAATGTCTCTTCCCAAATTTCAAAATCCCATATTCATTTATGATGTCTATCAATCTCTCATTGTTCACAATTTTAATTTAATTTTGAAACTCTTCATAATCATTCTGAGAACTTTTTATCCTTTCTAGTAAAGATAGTTTTTCAAATATTTGAAAAAGTATTGATGTTCTACCTTCCATGGTTATTCCCATATCCAGATTTACTAGATCCATGAAAAAATGATCTCATTCCATTCTCTTCTTCTTCATAACTCCAAGATCTTTTCTGATCAAAGCATCTCCCACCTTATTTGCCTTCCCCGAGTGGTAGTGTATAGTGAAATAATAATCCATGAGTAGTTGAAGCCATCATCTTTGCCTCATGTTGAGTTATTTCTATGAGATAATATACTTCAAAATCTTTTGATGAGTATAAATATCATATTTTTCACCAAAGATATAGTTTCTCTATATTTTCAGAGAAATGATTACAGTTGCTAACTCGATATCATGAGTGGGATTGTTTTGTTCATGAATTTTTAGCTATCGTGATGTATATGAAATAATTCTATCATTCTTCATGATCAAACAACCAAGTCCTTTATTTGAAGAATCACTATAAATAACAAACCCATCATTCCATGATCGTAGAGTCAATATAAGATCATTGACTAATCTCCTCTTTAGTTCTTTAAAACATTCTTTACAATATTTTGTCCAAACAAATTTAACCCCTTTACGTTTGAGCTTGGTTAATTGGGTTTCCAATTGAGAAACATTCTAGATGAAACACCGATAATAACCCGCTAAACTAATAAAGCTATGTAACTCTGTTATACTTGTCAGTTCTGTCCATTTGTGGATTTCCTTTGTCTTAGAAGGATCAACAGATATTCCATCCTTAGAGAAAATATGGACATGAAAATAAATCACTTAAAACCAGAATTCACACATTCTAATCTTTCCATATAATTAATTTCATCTAAGAGTCTTTAGGATAATGCACAAGTGATTTTTATGATCTTCTTAGCTTTTAGAGTATACCAAGATATCATCAATAAATACCACTACAATGTAATCAAGACATTCCTTGAAATCTCTGTTCATTATATCCATGAAAACAAAGGGTTCATTAGTCAGACAAAAAGGCATTACTGTAAACTCATAATGGCCGTACCTGGTTCGAAATTATATCTTTGTAATATCTTCCTTCATCACACACAACTGATGATATCAAGATCATAGGTCAATCATGGAAAAATGTATTATCTCCATGAAGTTGGTCGAATAAATCGTCAATGTGAGGTAGGGGATACATGTTCTTTATTGTTATTGCATTGATCATCTTTTAGTCAATGCACAACCTCATAGATCCATCTATCTTCTAAACAAAAATAATAGGGGTTCCCCATTGAGAAACACTAGGGTGAATAAACCCTTTATTACTCAATTACACTTGTTTTTTTTAGTTCCACTAATTCCGCATTGGCTATTCTATAAGGGGTCTTCGATATGGGCCTTGAACGATGAATTACATCAATGGAAAACTCAATTTCTTGTTCTGGAGGATGTCCAGGTATATCCTCTGGAAACATATAAACATATTCTTACACAATAGGTACATCCTATATTTGAGCATTCATTTCCTCGCCCACAACTATTTCACCCTCTTCCCCCTCAATAATTGAATTTAGTCGAGCTACTAGGGGTGGATCTAGATAAGAATTGGATGGTGCCATTTCTGCTCTAAAGATAAGGTACTCCTTATCATCATCGAGAATTGTAACCTCATTCATCTTATAATAAATTTTCTCATCATGGTTCGAAAGATAATCCATACCAATGATTATATCAAATTAAATCATGGGTATGACGATGAGATCAACAAATAAAGAACATTTATACATCATAATGGGAACTAATTCACAAAACATTGTTGCAATGATACTTCCTTTATGAGTTTTTAATTACAAATCTATTGTTAAATTAAATTGGAAATATCTATTTTTCTTTGCAAACTAGGAAGATATTAAATAATTCGATGATCCAGAATCAAATAAAGCATTGACTAAACTTGAGGAAACCATTAAATTACCCACCACTACGTCTTTCAGAGCCTCAACCTCTGCAGTAGTGATCTCAAAAGCTTGGCCTTGATCCGATGACATTTTTTTGAGGAAATTTTCCCTTATGTTTAGGATATTAATTTTCAAAATTCCCCATTTCTTTACAACTGTAGTATTCATCATTGACAACAACTTTCTTTCCCTTACAATCACGAGATTGGTAGCATTTTTTACTACAATTGTAACAGGTTCCCATTCCCTTCAAAAAATTACCTAGGTGTTTATTCCCACATTTACTACATTATAGATATTAAAATTTTCCCTTAATCCCCTTATTTTCATTCCCAGAGTGTTTAGTAGATCTCTTCTTCTTTTTCATTGCTTTAAAGTCGTAAGACTTAGAGAATTACTTTTCGTTCTTGATATCATATGAGACTATATATTCATACGACAAGAAGGATTGTGAGACTAATTCTCAGTGGAGAAATATTTCTAACACATCAAATAATATATCAATATTACTCCTTGGATTATGTATATAATATTATGCATGCCATTATACCCTTGTAAAGTTAGCCTCATACTTTGCGACATTCTCATCATCCTTTTGCCACAAACTCAGAAATTTCCTATCCATATCTGCTCGATGGTCATGAGGAAAGTATTTTTCTAAGAAAATTTCATTAAACTCCCTCTATTCCATGTTTTATACTTCTTCATCTTCCTTTCGGTTTTGGATTAATGACCACCAATGATCTGCATCTCTTGTGAGGCGATAAACTACCATGAAAACTTTTTCCCTTTCTCAACTCCCCAAAATATGAAATATTTTCTCTAGGGGATTTATCCATTGCTCATATACCAATGGATTTTTACTCCCATTTAATGATGGTGGGTTTTTCCTCATGAATATTTCTATCATTGATCCTCCATGTTGTGGATCAGGGTGCTCTAAACGGGTAAGGTTATTATTCATAACTTGATTGAGTTGTTCCAGTATGGTGATATGACGATCAGCACCAGTTGTATCACAATCACCACTATAATTATCTTGAGTAGGAAGGAAATCCCTACATGGATTACATTCTTTGGTAAAATTTTCATTCCTTCAAGTATGTTCCATTTCTATACAATTTCATACCCTAGATTATTTCATAACTCGCAATACATAATTCCAAACTTGAAGAAAAACATAACATAAATTGAATAGTTTAAGGATACAATCTATATTCATAAAAATGATTTCATTGGGGAGGTATATACTCATAAATCCTTCATAATGGTTTGTAATGAAAATTAGAAGTATCCTAAGCATATCCCCCGGGAGTGTCGTAACCAAGAGTAAAACAAGGCCTGTTGTCGTGCACTAGTTCCCATTCGAGTATAGCTCAAAGTGGTGTTTTGGGATTTACCACTAGGTACATCTGTGCCAGTGCCACCACTACCTGATCATATCCAGACATGGGTGTATTTTTTCGAAAACTCACAAAATCTCTACATTACCTATATTCTTTGGAGTTCTTCTATACTAATCCACAAATTCTATCTTTGGGTAGTGTTCTCTAATAAGACTTTTTCTAAATCTAGTTTACATGGTTTTTACTAAACATCATATGATACCAAATGTAACACCCTGACCCTAGCTACCCAAAGCCAGTGCATTATTACATAACATTGGCATGAAATAATGAAATCATGTCCTGAAAGACTGATCAGTTTAGTAGACTTTGAAGTATTAGATACATTCATAAGTATTACATTACATTATAAAATGAAAAACAACAACAAAATTGTATCCATTGACCACATTCATATCCCATAGACTATTCCTACAGGTCAGTCATAATATAATTCTTCACTTCCTGGAAAAAATAAAACATTGAAAGGGGTGACCTCATATGCACATTAAGGATAACAATATAGCAGAAACATTCATAAATAAGCTTGAATTTTTTAAGTAAATGTATAAGACTAAATCATAACCCTTTTAAACATAAATATTAGAATAATATGGTAATGATAGATCAAATAACTACATTTAATCATTCACGTAGATATCCTACTAGTCGAATAATCGCATGCAATATCAATAGCTAATTTAATAATGATGGAATGCATAATGCCAGACTTAAAAACCACATAGTCAAGGCCTTGTGCTAAGACTACAAATAAGATTTTGTCAAGGCCTTGTTCCAAGACAATAGTTTGTATCATGAGACCTACCAATGCATCGAGGAGATATAGAATGCTCCACCCATCAACTACTAAGTCCAATGCATTCCTCATATGAAAAGGTTGAAACATAACATAAATATTCGTATTAAAACTAGCATATGAAATGTCAATAATTTGTCAATAAACCATGAATGGTATAAAAATAAAACATTCACAATAAAAAATATCACAAAACCTTCTATACAATATCGAATATTGGCATCATAATGATTCAGCTTCAAACAAGTTTAAATTCCATCAAAGGATGTTGACATATATGAAATGAAAACTATTTTAGAGGAATACCTCTTTATATAATGAAATCATTTAAAGGTCTTGTAATTATAAAAGAAAACATTTATTTTTTAAAATATTCATATAATATTTTAAGGGAATCTTATAATATGTTATGATAGTGGAAATTAGCTGCACCCTCCATATAAGTTAAAAAAGTCATTTTTACCATAATTTTGTCGAAAAGGTCATAAAGTACCTTGTTTGGAAAATGACGGAAAGATTCCAGTTAAAACATCGTACAAAAATTAAAACGATGTTATAAATAACTTAATTCCATAGCCTAGGAAATAGTACAGATGCATTGAAATACATTTTATGAAACATGGATGTGGATGATAAAGAGGTCCCGGTTGATATTTACGTATAAACAATCTCGGATAATGAAGAGATTGTATAATTAACCCTTACCTTGTACTTTTACATAGTTTATGGTATGTTAAAATCATTTATAATAGTTAAAAAATTGTTATTAAATTACAAAAAAACTATATACATAAATATTATATCATATATGATCCTTTAATATTTCTTTGTTAATAAAATTTCAGTAGTATCATCGTTTTGGGTGTTTAACTGAATCATTTTCCTTTATATGATTGGATATGTAAGACATGTTTGTTATGGATAGGATGTGTTTGATTCATATACATAATGATATTTTGTTCTTAAACCTTATTTTTAATCATAAAATTAATATTATTCTGGAATGATTAAGATGGGGAATGAATCTCATCGTGTTCGTGAAGACGATAATCCGTACGTACGCACGAGTGACAATATTATTCATTTGATTTAAAATTTTATTTAAATAGATGCTATATCAGATATAAAAAATTATTAAAATGTTATATTTATTATTTAAATCAACTATACATCATTATTATACCCATCCAAAAATAATGTATTGAATAACAACGACACCACGGCGTGGAGACGGTAAGCCATACGTACGCACGTATGGTTACTTTGTCCTTAATATGATGGACAGAATAAGGATTATGGTTGTACTATTTTTATAATAAAATCACAGTATGTATAATATACTGGACTTATTATTTTGGAATGGAAACAACAAATAAATAGGAAATGTAAGAAGAAAAGAACTTGAAAGAGGTGATGTAATATTACCTCTTCTTCGAGTTCTTCCTTTTGATTTGATCAAAATGGATGTTAGGTTAGGTTTATGATCAAACTAAGGCCTCTATGTTGAAGGAGGATAGTTTAGAGAAAATTTGGGTAGGGTTTGGCCGAGCCAAAAGGCATTGGAGTTGTGAATTTGAGAGAAGGGGAAGTTCTATTTTATAAGGGAGGTGAGGGGTACCTTTGCAAAAGATTGAAATATTATTTTATAATAAATTAATTTTCGATTTCTAATGGTTGAAAAATAAATTATTTCTAGGATAAGGTGGGTATGGGTCAAAAACACTCAACTAATAGGTTTTATACCTGTTTATGTCACCATATTAACCATATCTTTTAGATTTAACTCTTAGTTAAATAGTTCGACATTTACAATTTCTCTTTTTATTTTTATATTATATAGTTAAACAAGTACTATAAACTTCCAAGAGAACCCCAAGTGGTTCATTATTGATATATGTATCCTTATCTAAGTCATTTGGCTGAACTTTAGACTTTTAGTAATATTATATAAATTAATAATATAATATTGGTTTTAAAAACTCATTTATGCCAATTTTGACACTATTTAGTAATCGATTTTTTAAAGTCTTAAAAACATTATTAATTATAAATAAATTAATTTAATCATCCATAAAATGAAATATTAACATATAAAATTCATTTAATTAATCAATAGTCTCAATTTACATTTATTTTGGTATTTATAATATCAATTATTTTAATATTTCATTAATAAGGTAATTACTGCATCATCATTGTGTCATAAATAAGTTAAATTATTTAATGTCTAAACATTATAAATAAAATACCATTATGTTTGAAATATTTTTAGCATATAATTAATATTTATTGATGAATTCATCTTATGTATAACCCTATTTTAAAAATGGTTAAGTTATTAAACTTTGAATTTAACATTTTTAACTCTTCTTTAAATAAAATAATAATAAATGTCCTAATCTAATCCATGTTGACCTAGAGGATAATATTTTATTCATAGGGTTGTTTTTGGTCGAAATAAACTTATCCCATAGAATTAGGACATGTGTGTAGGTAATAATAATAACATTTTTACCCTTAATTATCATATTTACTTTTAAAGGTGGTAAATAAAAGTCAAAAGTTACTATTCACCAAAAATTATTTTCATATTATTCAACCGCATATTAATTAATGATATAAAATTAGCCTCTTTTATTTTTTATATTCAACTAACAGAAGCGGTAAAATTATGTTTTATGTAAATTTGTAAATGCTCTTAGAAGGTGGGTAAAAGGCGTTAAAAAGTTCAATAAAATTTTATACATCTAATTTTATTATAAAAATGACTCTAATGAATTACATTGAACTAATATTGGTATTATTTATCAATTTTGGATTAAAGTAAATTTAAATAAAATAAATAATTATTTAAATAAAAAGTGGGGTTTAAAAAATAACGCAATCTATTCAACAAAAATTGAATGTTTTCAGAAAAATACAAAAAATTCACCCTATGATAATTTTGATATTAAGAATTGAAAAATGAAGTCGATTTTGAAAAATAAAATATATAAAATTTCAAAAAGTGGGTATTACTATTCTTAATGACTAGTTTGATGGGTCGTGGTATGTTAAAACTCCATGCTACGTACAACGCAAGTCACTACATTTTACAAATGGAAACATACCATGGATGTTTGGGGTGTTATAAGGATAGTACTCAAGGACTGTTCCTTCAAGTTGGAGTACCTCACACTACACTGTGTGTCATAATACCCTAAGTCGAGGTTGAGCATGGGGGTTTTCATGGGGGAACTGAAAGAGCTCATAGTGTCTTGTAGTGACCCCTGATCTCATAGAAGGGGTGTATGTAATCTAAATATTGAACAAGATGCTTACAAGGATCCTCGAGGTTAGGACTATGAGTTTGGTAGAATAAAAACTCATCCTATTTTAATGAATTTGGTTGTACATAAGTTGAGCAGTGATCCCCATTCCAAAAAGATGCTTCAACAGCTCCTCAGTGTATGAATTCCGGGCCAAGTTTATTAAAAACTCTTACTGTTGTCAAGAACATGGTTCTGTATAAGATGAGTGGTGATCCTCATTTCAATAATGATGATTATATGAAACCTTGAGGTATGTACTCCATGACTAGTAGAACAAAAAATCTTATTGTTCCTGAGAATGTGGTTATGGAGGAGATGATTGGTGATCCTCATCCTAACCAAGATGCTTCCATGGATCCTTGATCTAAGGACTCATAGTATAGTAGAATAAAAAAAATTATTTTAGATATTTCGGTTGTTTATATAAATATAATATTATGTGGTATCAATAATATTGATGAAATGTTTGGTGGTTAGGGATGGATATAATTGGTAGCACTGAATTAGATGGTGGGTATTGTTTGGGTACTTCAAAACTCAAGGATAATTTTCCAAATCAAGGGAGTGGAGGAAAAGAACACTGTATTGAGAATAGATTGATTTGTCAATATCTACCTTGGATCGGGTATCTGGGAAGTATCTTTTAAATCTAGGTGGAAGATGGGATGAAAGATGAAAACATAGAAAAAAATGTAATTGAATAGAAGGATGAGATGCATGTCAATTTTAATGATGGCATGAGACTTTTTACAATCCCGTAATTATTATGTTTATTCTTTTTTTGTTAAATGGGTCATTTTTTTCAAATAGTTGGTATAAAATGCCTTTGCAGAATGTTTTTTTGTTAGAGATGATAATGATGGTGCAATTTGTTGAAGGCCAGTTTTGGCATGAAATAGCCATCAAAATTTTAGATGCATAGAAAAAAGGGGATTGTCAGTGTGAGTAAGAACTATACAGAATGGAATCCATAAATAAAATAGAGAGAAAAAAGCTTCATCATGAGGGGAAAATGGTTTCACCTCTACTTTTTTTTACTTCCAATATATTCTGATAATGAACCAAATGTACTTGTATTCTCAAAGACCTACTGGTAAACCCATTTCTTTAGTTTTTAATTAACTCATTATTTTTTGGTCACATTTTTATGAAAATTATGAGGTAAACATTAGTGAAGAGAATAGACGATGAAAATGTAATGAAACTATATAAAATCCACAAGGTAGGTGGACTATTTCGTTTCTGTGCAGATTTAGGTAATCAATATCTATTTCTTTTATCTGAATATCATGATGAAATTTTATTTGGGTATGATCAAAGGGGATGTACAATGAAATCAAGAAATTAAATATTGAACTAGAAGCAAAACTATATGCTAAACAAGAATTGGATCTTGAAATTGAATGAATTAACCTTAACAACCCCTCTCATGCATTGTATTTAATTTTCCAATGCTTTTTTAACATCTAGTTGGTCTCCAACCTAACAATTTGATTATTTAGATCATTTTCACCCCATGCCATTATACATGGATTAAAAGACTAGATGAGATTTATATATAAAAATTAGATTATGATTACCTAAAGTTGATACAAAAAAGTGATGGACCACCAACCTCAATGATTTTTTCCAGTTTTGTTACATTTTCACTCACTTTTTTCTTCTCCAATTTTTCCCACATATTTTTCATAAAAAGGGACAAAAAAACAACGAGTTTATAAAAAAGATAAAAAATGTCTTCACCAGTAGGAATTTGAGCATACAAGCACATTTGGATCATTGATAGAATACATTGGAAGGAAAAAAAGTACATGAGACACCATTTACCTCTTATGATGAAGCTATTCTTTATATTTTACTTAAAGATTACCTTCTACATTGTTCCTACTCACGTTGACAAAGCCCTTTTTTATGTGATTGTAAATGTTTGATGGTCATTTCATCCCCAAACTATACTCCATCATATTGCTCCATATTTCTCATCTCTAATACAAAAATTTCAATAAATTCATTTCATACCAACTATTTGATAATGTTTTGACCTAGTGAACACAAAAAGCATACACATTAACATTACTGATTTGAAAAAAATCCACATTACTTCATTAAAATTTTGGTGCATCTCATCCTTCCCTTCAATTAAATTTTTTATTGAGTTTTCATATTTCTTCTCATCCTATGTCAAGATTTTAGAGTTACATCTTAGATACTCACTCCTGGATAGATGTTGACCAACAAAGATATTATTAATAAAGTATTACTTTCCTCTCCTTCCTTTCCTGATAAAATGCCCCTTGAGTTTTGAAGCAACCAAAAACTACCCACCATCAAATTTATTGGTACCAATTATACCCATCCATAGCCACACAAATACCTCATCCATGTTATTAATACTAGATAAAATTCTCATCTTATGCGTAGCCACATTCTTCAAAAAAGGAAGGGTTTTGATTCTACTAGAATACGAGTCCTTAGATCCTTAAGACATGGAAGCAAATTGTTTGGGATTAGGATCACCAATCATTTCATATAGAACCACCTTCTCTATAATGTGATGATTTTTTATTCTACAATACTTGAAATATTTACCTCCAGGATCCAGGGAAGTAGCATGTTTGAAACGAGGATTTTTGATAATCTTCTACACAGCCATGTTATTGATAATAGGAAGAGTTTGGATTCTACTCGACTCAGAGTTCAAACCTTAAAGAGCCATGAAATCAACTTTTCTAGAATGGGGATCACCTATTATCTTATCCCCCAAGCTCGACCTAGACTTGGGATCTAGGGACACACAACACAGTACTAGGTTTTCAACCTCGAAGGCACTGCCCCTTTCAGTATTGACCCACAATCCATTGCACATCATTATTTATCGTCATATTCCCTCCATGAATAAGCATTGTTGGAAACATGAAGATAAATATGATGAAATGAGTGAAGGAAAAGTCGCTTTACTAGTAGACATATATTTATTTAAATGTTTTTAAAAATTCCATTTTAATCTTTCATGGATTTCATATTATTTTACAACATTATAACTATTCTAAAATTATCAACTTGTTTATATAATTTAACTATTCAATTATTTTTATTTTAAATAACTTGATTCAAATAATTTAAATATATAATTCTTCTAATTAACCATTTAATTTAATTTTTTTCATTCCAAGCTATTCATTTTAACATAAATTGAATAAAAAATGTAAAATAAATAATTTGAATATTGAAAATATATAATTTAGTAATTAAATATAAATACAACAAATATTTAAAATAAATCATTCTATTAAAAATTTAATTTTTTTATTTTATTATGTTTTAAAATAGCTTGAGTTTTTTAACTTAATGGTTTTTAATTTTAAAATAAATAAGTTGAGTATTTAAAATTTAATCGATGTGGATATTTATTTTTTTTGAATAATTTAATTTTTTGAGTCTTGTGATTGGAATTACTAACCAATCACCAGAGAATTGTGATTGGGGGTCTTTAAAAAATTTATCGATAATTACAACAAGGGTTTCTAACTACTTGAATCTAACCAGAATGGAAAGAAGCACACTTTTATGAAGAAAATTGTAAATAACATTTGTTTCACACTTCTATTATCACAATATATAGGTATAGACTATGGGATATCATTGAGAGGACTGAAAACTTTAACAGGTTCTTGAGGTTTAATTTATAATATTAATAATTGGTAAAAGTATACCATTGATTTTCCCCATTTCAGGGGTCATCTGACATGGGTCATATCAAATAATCCACAAAAAACCCAATATGATTTACAATTAAATTAATCAAAAGAAATATTGTGGGTGCATGGGTTACTCTGAGTGATACAAGAAAAGGTAGCTGGAGAAGATGTTTTTAAGGCCCCTTTTGAATTACCATCAAAGAGGAAGAATGATAACACAATAAAATTGAAAGAGGGGGTGGATTCGGTCAACATTAAACCTTATAAACATGCTTATTTCATGATTAATGAGATTAAAAAATAAGATAAAATGATTTTGGAATAGGGTTTCTGTATCACCCTAATATTTTATGAGAAATATTTTTTATGTCTTATGTTATATGCAACACCAAAAGAATTCTTTTACTACACACAACATTGACTTGGCTTGCATTATATGCAATAATGACCTTCCTCGATAGCGTGTGTTGTACGCAATACCGAGTTTCAATAAACAACTATATGTTATATAGAATAGCCATTATAAATAATATTAACAACATTTTTAATTTTATATAACGTTATAATTCATTTTACATTTGATAAGAGAAAAAAATCAATTTTTCAGAAAAAAGAATTATATTTTTTTTCAAAAATGATGTTTTCCGCCTTTTGATAGCACACCCATTTTAAATATAATTTTTGACAAGTTTATATGTTCAATTTTACAAAATAAAATTCTTCCTTTGAATTAGGATATAAAAATATATTTGGATGAATTATTGATACTTTTCTGAAAACTTTCATATTTTGATGAATAGTAAAAATACGCTAATTTTTAATTGAAAACAAATTTTTTCATCAATCTAATTTATATGGTTAAAATATACTATTGAATAGTTTTAAAGTATAAATAAAATAAAATTTTTCCATTTAATATAATATATTTCATTAGTAATACTTCTACATTTAATTCATAATTAAAAACATTTCAATCTTTGGCAATGTTAAAGATTTTAAAACCCATTTTCTTAACTACGAGATTAATTTTAACTTAATAACTGAAACTTCTATGTTTTGAATCTTGAAAAATAGATTACATAGTTTGATTAATTGGGTCCAAATTATGTTAATAGGTTACCTTTATTTTTTTTGATATTATGAATAGTAACTACGGTAATTTTTAGTTACTACAGTTAAAGGTAAATCGGGTAATTAAGTGTAAAAATAAGATTGTAAAATTACCCAAACACTTTCCAAAATTCTATTGGATGAATACAATTCTACCCATATCTCCTAATGGTCAGAATAAACACATTTCATGGTCCTTTTACAATGACAATGATATAATTATTATTAACATAAAATAATTTGGCAACATGTCAATCTATTAAATCTTATAAGTGTTATAATTTTAATTTAGTGATAAACATTATAAAACATCAAACAAGAATAGTATCCAGAAATCTCACAAAATTATATACATAATTTTAATTTACATAGAATTTTTAGGGTTTAAATAATTATCATTAATTATGACACAATAGTGATGTTGAAATTATTTTATGGAATGACATATCAAATAAATGGTTTTAAAAATATTAAAATAAATATTATATGAAATATTTAATGTGCTCCACGAATTTTAAAGATAAATATGACATGTTATGAATCTATTAAAGCTTTTAGTTCGAAGATATCTTTTGTGTGTATTTTATTTAAATTCAAATAAATTAATAGTGTCACAATTGACACTATTGTTATTTTATAAAAATGACATATTATAAAATTGTTTAAAAATCACAAAAATATTTAAAAATTATAAATTGAAATATATATGACATAAAATGTCATAAAGTATCCAATTATGGAATATTCACAACACATAATTAATTATTTATAATTATTTAAAATTTATAATATTATTACCATAAATAAAATTAAATAGATTCAATAAGGATAAATCAAGTTGATAATGTCTAAAATGAATTCCCAACATGTCTTAATTTTATTGGTTGATGAGATTACAACCCTATCTCATAAAATATTATAATTCGAGTAATTTTTTATGTTTTTAAGTGGGGTTTGAATTTATTATAAATTAATATTTTTTAGATTCCCAAAGATGCCCCCCTCCTCCCTTATAAAAGGGCCCCTCCTCCCTCTCCTCTTCACACAATTTTGAGCCTTCAAACTCGTCCAAATCCTCCCCATTTCCCTTATCAACTTCCCTAGAAACATACTATATGTCTTGGTCTTCTTTGAAGACAACTTTTTGTGCCCTATGAAGAGGTTTTGAAGAGGCGTGTCGAAGAAGAGGTAATATCCGTTACCGATTCTTTCAAATTTATTTCCTCTTCTACTTCATCTTCATTGGTTGTTTCAATATAAATTAATAACATCAGTATCAATAATATAATTATATGTTATTATAAATATGGAAAACCCCTATTTCACCTTATATCCATCCTACGGAAAACGAAATCGCCGTGCGTGCGTACGTACTGAATACCGTCTCCACGCCGTGGTGTAATCTGTTTTCCACCACCACCTTAATTGGATGGGTATAGTGGTGTAAGTAATAACTATATATGATTATTATAACATGATACTAATTATGAGATATTCTATTATCCACTCAAATACTATTCAATAATTATGGGAACGATATCATCGCTCATGCGTACATACGGTTATCGTCTCCACGGTGCGATGTGATTCGTTCTACATGATCTTCATTAAACAATGATTATATAAACGAATTGAATAAATAAATATGATATATATTATAATAATACCATTATGTAAATTAATTAGTTATAACCTAAAAAGAGGAATAATAATTTATTCGACAAAACACGCATAAGAACATAATGTAATAAAAACCCAAATAACTTGTATCAATGAAATATTACTAATAAAAAGATAAGAATATGACCATATATGAAATAATAACAGTGAATATGATTCTGGAATAAGTCAATGACATTTTTTAAATCATTATACATGAGTTTCAGATACGTACAAATCATATCTAACCTAAGGTAAGGTAAAATCTCTCAATCTCAAATTTTTATCTGAGATTCATTATATTTCAGTATTTACTGGGGAATATTTATCTTCCACATCCATTCCTCAATATTTATATTATTTATATCCTCCTACAATTTTTTAAATACAATTTTACCTATTGGTGAATGTTTAGTAAAAGATATGAAAGTAATCTTTTGTGGTTTTCTATACGAGATACTTTTTGACTTTTCCGAATAAAGTACGTGAAGAATGTTTTTTATATTATATGGCATGGATGGATTTTTTTTATGATTTCATAGAAAAGTATTTCCATGAAGATTTATTTACAAATTTTCAAGTTTTGTTTTCAATTGAATAATTTTAGTTTAAAATTATATGACATGTTGAGAATGGAAAAATATTTTTGAATAAGAAAGGATATTTTCCTCAGGAATGGAGTTCAAGTGTTTTTTCAAAATTATATTCCATCTACGATATTATAGGGTTCATGTTTTTATCCCTATTATTATATTGATTTGATTATGTTATGATGAAATTATTTTTATGAAGTCTTTTTTTATATTATGTTATAGTGGCATGATGTTTAAGAATCCCATTTTTTTATACATGGGATATGCTAGGATGTATGGTTTACGATTTTGTGGCACACATAAGAATGGTTTAATTATGAGATGGTTGGGACCTATATATCCCTCCAATGCATTGGGTAATGATTTATATTTCATGATATAGAGATGGATGGAACAACAAGATAATCCGGTTCAGTGATACAAGACTAAATCGAGGAGTGAACTCGGTTTAGTAATGGACTTTGTCCGCTATGATAGTCTTGGAAATGAGTATTGACTAATATGAAATGATTTTCTATGATTATGTGTGTATGCCACAATGTTTCATGTTTTATGTTATGATTATTGGTATTACATTTCACTACAATGATTTATCCCATGTCATGATATTATGATCTATTTTGCAGGTTAATATTTTCAAAATGTTATGTTCTTGTGAATATTATATGATTGATATTTCCTATGATTAACCTTACTGAGAATTTGAGATCACCCTTTTTTATGTTTTATTTTCCTTAGGTCAGGAAGAAGGGTATTAAGTAGGATATGCCAAAAGGGACCCTAGATATGATGAAATAAACAAGATACAATATAGATGATTTATGAACCAGTTGTTTATGTTTTCTAGTTTCTAAAGACACTATACCTATACAGTCCTATCATGGGTTTTCTATATGCTGTAATAAGTATGATTCAATTCTACATTAATAACCATGTATGTAACGTCTGGGTCATTATAGTTGGTATTAGAGGAAAGGTATAGTCAACCTTTAGAAACTAGGATGTGATAGCCTTAGTGAGAACCCTAAGGATATGTCTAAGAATAGAACATAATATTAGTGTTTTAGAAATGGCCATGAATAACCTACGATGAGACCTAAAGAGTGAAATTTTATTACTGATTATGTTGTTTTCCAGTTTTCATTAGTATTTCTCACACTATGCTTCTTGGTTTTAGTCAATTGCTGGAACCCGAAGGAACCGTGTTAATGATGAATGCGATGGGCAATGCAATGATTGTCCCCCTGAGAAACTAAACATTATGGGAGGTGGAATGAAAAATCTTGTAGCCATTCTAAAAAAAATTCTCAAGATATGAATCATACATGACATCTAAACAAGAAAAAGAAGGAGAAGAATTCTATTTAATCCTTCATGAGGCAGTGTCCACCTTCATTCAACGGGTCTTCTAATCCATTAGTTGCTGAACAATGGATCAGTACCACTGAAAATATATTTTTAGTCCTTCAATGTTCTAAACATGATAAAGTCATCTTAGCAGTATGTTATTTGGAAGGTGAAGCTGATCTATGGTGGAATCTTATCAAGAATACGAGCGAAAGAGACAAAATTGAGTCCATGGAATGGGACGAGTTCAAGAACATATTTTTCAATAAGTACTTCCCTCGTATTCTTAGAACAAAAATGAAGAAGGAGTTTCTTGAACTGAAGCAAAAGGATGATGAATATGTTGGTACATACGAAGCAAATTTTACAGGACTTGCAAGGTACGCTTCCAGAATTATTATCCAACCTGAGAGTAATATCAATCGATTCTTTAGTGGAATAAAACCAAGTCTTCAAAGGGTTTTATCCATAAGGGACTTCAATAGCTACGATGATATTGTTTGATGTTCTCTCAAGGCTGAGATGGAAATTGGTGTAACCCCTCAATCATATGGGTTTGATAAGAAGATAAACATGGAATTCAAAGGAAAATCTAAAGACCACAATGAAAAGAAGATGATTTTTCCCTTATGCTAAAATTGTGGAAAGAATCATGCATGGAATTGTCTTAAAGGGACAAGTAAATGTTTTAAGTGTGGAAAAGAAGGTCATCAGGAAATTGAATCTCGAAATAATGGGAAAAAGATGTCTAATGAAGCGAAAAAAGAAAGGGATACACAGAATGCACCTCCTACACTTCAATGTTTCAACTGCAAGGAAATGGGGCATTATTCTAATCAATTACCTAATCCAAGGGTTGTTGAGGATGATCGACGTCGAAAAAATCTTAAGTAAAAAAACAAAGGAAAGTCACACACAATTTCTATCGGTGATGTGGAGTATGATATCAAAGTGGTGAAAGGTATACTTACCATCCACTCTAAAGTAGAAAATGTTTTATTTGATTCTGGATCCACCCACTATTTTATTTTTGAAGAATTTAATTAGGGTATCGCCATTTTACCTCTGCATTTAGATATTGTGTTTGCTGTGAAAACCCTTAATGGCACCAAAATCGCATCAAAAGTTTACAATTCTTCTCTTATTGAAGTTTGTGGGAAAGTGCTTCCCAAAAATCTTGTGGTCCTCCATATATTGGAATTTGATGTGATTCTTGGAATGGATTGGATTTCCGTATATAGAGCTCATATCAATTTACAAATAAGGTAAGTCACATTTCACATTCCAGATCAATATATGATCATCTATTCATGCAAGGATGAATATAACCTTCCAGTGAAAATTTCTACCATCTTATGCATCTTGATTCCAATAATTGAAGGCTATTTATCTCAAATGGTTGGAGAGAATGTAATGATTAATAATATTCCCATTGTACGAGAGATTGATGATGTATTTCCAGAGGAATTGCTAGGTCTTCCACCAAATCGTGTAGTTGAGTTTTCAATAGAACTCATATCGGGTGATATGACTATTTCAAAGACACCATATAGAATGGCCCCAATTGAGTTGCAGGAATTGAAGAAGAAACTATAAGAGAGTCATGATAAAGGATTCATAAGCCCTAGTAAATCACCTTGGGGAGCACATGTTCTCTCTGTTAAGAAGAAATATGGATCAATGAGACTCTGCATTGATTATCGAGAATTTAACAAGATCACTATCAAGAACAAATATCCTCTCCCATGCATTGATGACTTATTTAACAAGCTACGCTAAGATCAATACTTTTCCAAGATTGATCTTCGTTCAGGGTATCATCAATTAAGTGTCATAAAGGAGGATATACCAAAGATCGATTTCCGTATAAGGTATGGACACTATGAATTTATAGTGATGCCATTTGGTCTTACTAATTCCCCTGCTATATTCATGGATCTAATGAATAGATTATTTAGAGACTATCTTGATCAGTTTTTGGTAGTCTTTATAGACGATATTCTTGTTTATTGAAAGAAAAAGGAAGAACATGAAGACCACATAAGAATTTTATTGAATACCATGAAAAGGAGAAGCATTATGCCAAATTTACCAAGTGTTAATTTGTCTTAAAAACTTTCATTTTTGGGTCACATAATATCAAAAGAGGGGATATCTGTGGATCCAGCAAAAACAGAGGTTATCAAAAGATGGTCGAGACCAACAACAACAACTTAGATCCAATGTTTTCTTGGTTCGGTAGGATATTATCGACTTTTTGTGAAAGATTTTTCATGATTATCTAATCAACTCACCAGGTTGACTCGAAAAGGAGTTAAGTTCGTTTGGATGAAGGAGTGTAAAGGGAATTTCAAGGAGTTAAAAAGAAGGTTATCTAGTGCACCTGTGATCACACTGCCTTATAGTGGAGAAAGGTTTGTGATCTACAGTGATGCATCCAAGAAGGGATTGGGTTGTTTTATCATGTAATATGATATGGTGATAGCTAATGCCTCACGACAGTTGAAAATCCATGAGGAAAATTACCCAACTCATTATATGGAGCTAGCCGCAGTAATCTTGGAATTAAAAATATGGAGGAATTATCTTTATGGTGAAAGGTGTGATATTTATACTAATCATAAATGTTTAAAGTATATTTTCACAGAAAAGGAGCTCAATATGTTCCATAGAAGATGGTTGGATTTGATTAAGGATTACGACTGCTCAATACATTACCGCCATGGGAAAGTAAACAATGTGGCTGATGAATTAAGTCGACAAGACCATGCTAGCTTATCCATGATAAGGATCACAAAAGATCAAATATTTATGGATTTAAAAAGGATGGATCTTGGAATTATAATGGAAGGGGAAAAATCTTATCTTTCTCAAATGAATGTTCAACCATCTATACATGTGAAAGTTAAAGAGGCACATAAAGAAGATGTAGAGTTACAAAAGAAGGTGAGAAATGTTCCTAAATTCCACATTGACTGTGATGAAATAATAAGGATCAAGAATCGGGTTTGTGTTCCTCCCATCATAGAATTAAAGAAGTAAATATTGAATGAGGCTCATAGTTCTTTATTCTTTGTTCACCCTGGAATCACAAAGATGTATAGGGTCCTGAAAGATTACTTTTGGTGGGATGGAATAAAATGAGATGTTTCAGAATATGTCTCTTGATGCTTGGTTTGTAATCAAGTTAAAGTTGAGAGACATAAGTCTAAGGGGATGTTACAACCATTACCCATACCAGAATGGAAATGGGAAAAAATCACTATGGACTTTGTCAATGGACTTCCTAAAACATCCAAAGGCAATAATGCTATCTGGGTTATAGTTCATTATCTTACGAAGTCGGCACACTTCATTAATATTAGAGAAGATTTTTCTCATGATCAGATTTCCAGGATATATATAAAGGAAGTTGTAAGATTTCAGGGAGTACCACTTTCCATTATATTTGATCGAGATCCGAGGCTTACCTCAAAGTTCTGGTGAAGTCTTTAGCATACTGTAGATACAGAGTTGAGTTTCCACACTACTTATCATCCTTAGACAGACGGTCAGTCTGAGAGAACAATTCAAACTCTAGAAGACATGTTTAGAGATTGCTCTATGGATTTCAAAGGTGGTTGGGATCAACACCTACCTTTTGTGGAAATTTCTTATAATAATATATTTCACTCCAATATTTAGATGGCTCCTTATAAAGATCTCTATAGAAATAAATGCAGAACTCCATCTTGCTGGGATGAAGTTGAGGAAAGAAATCTATTAGGTCCTGATCTTGTTGATGAGATGGTAGAAAAGGTCAGATCTATTCAACAACACATAAGGCCAGATCAGAGTCGACAAAAATGTTACGCTGACAACCGAAGAAAAGACCTAGAGTTTGAAGTGGTTGATAAAGTGTTCTTACGAATATCTCCTTGGAAAAGAGTAATGAGACATGGAAAGAAGGGAAAGATAAGACCTAGGTATATCAGTCCTTTTGAAATAATGGATCGTGTTGGGAAGGTATCTTACCGAATGGCGCTTCCACCAAATCTCTCTCAAGTTCATGATTTGTTCCATGTATCTCTCCTGAGAAAGTACATACCCGATCCTTCACATGTACTAAGCTCAGAAGTTGGACCACTGGAGAAAGATCATTCCTATGAAGTACATTCGATAGAGATTCTGGAACGTTGAGAAAAATTTATAAGAAACAAGGCCACTCTCTTGGTGAATGTTTTGTGGAGGAACCACCAATTAGAATAAGCTACATGGGTACTTGAGGATATGAGGAGGGAGAGGTATCCTCGTTTGTTTGTTACGAAGTGAAAAATTTCGAGGGGGAAAGTCTTTTTAAGGGGGGTAGAATATAACACCTTGTGATTTTATGAGAAATATTTTTTTATGTCTTATTTTATATGCAACACCAAATGAATCTTTCACTACACACAACACAGGCTTGGCAAGAATTACACGCAGTAACGACCTTCGTCTATAGCGTGTGTTGTACGCAATACCGAGTTCCACTAAACAATGATATGTAATATAAACTAGCCTTTATAAATAGTATTAAGCACATTTTTAATTTTATATAATGTTATAATTCATTTTACATATGATATGAGAAAAAAAATCAATTTTTGGGATAAAAGATTTTTTTTTCCAGAAATGTAGTTTTCCACTTTTTGACGGCGCACCCATTTTAAATCTAAATTTTAACAAGTTTATAACACAAATTTTACAAAATAAAATTCTTCCTTTGAATCAGGAAATAAACATTTACTGTGGATAAATTTTGGATACTTTTCTAAAAACTTTCATATTTTGATGAATAGTAAAAATACGCTAATTTTTAATTGAAAACAACTTTTTTTCATCAAAATAATTTATATGGTTAAAATATATTATTATATTGTTTTAAAGTATAAATAAAATATATATTAACCATTTAATATAATGTATGTTGTTAGCAATAATTTTTCATTGAATTCATAGGTAAAAACATTTCAATCTTTTGCAATGTTTTAACTTTTAAAACTCGTTTTCTTAACAACAGTATTAATTTCAAATTTTTTACTACCATTTATGTGTTTTGAATCATGAAAAATGGATTTCATATTTGGATTAAGTGGGTCAAAATTTTGTTAATAAATTAATTTTTTTAGATATTCTGAATAGTAACAACTGCAATTTTTATTTTCAACAGTTAAAGGTAAATTGGGTAATTAAGGGTAAAAATAAGATTGTAAAATTACCCTAACACTTAAAAAAATTCTATTGGATGAATAAAAGTAGACCTATATCCCCTAAGGGTCAGAATAATCTAATTTCATGGTCCTTAGACCATGAAAATGATATAATTATTATTAAAATCAAAAAATGTGACAACATGTCACTCTCTTAAATCATATAAGTGTAATAATTTTAATTTAGTGAAATGTTCATAAAACTTAGAACATCAATAGTCTACAGAAATCTCATAAAATTATATACATCATTTGAATTTATTTATGATTTTCAGGGATTAAATAATTATAATTAATTATGACACAATAGCGATTTTTAAATAATTTTATGGATTAAAATATCAAATAACTGGTTTTATAAATATTAAAATAAATATTATATGAACTATTTAATGTCCTACACGAATTTTCTAAATAAATATGACATTTTATTAATCTATTAAATTTTTTAGTTCGAACATATCTTCGGTGTGGATTTTATTTAAATTCAAATAATTGAATAGTGTCACAATTGACACTATTTTTATTTAATAAAAATGATATATTATAAAATTGATTAAAAATAACAAAAATATTTAAAAATTATAAAATGAAATTTATATGATCTAAAATTTCAAAAAGTATGCAATTATGGTCAATTCAGAACACATAAGTAATTATTTATAATGATTTAAAATTTAGAATATTATTACAACAAATAAAATTAAATAAATTAAATAAGGATAAATCAGGTTGATAATGTTTAAAATAAATTACAAACATGTATAAATTTTATTTTTTGATGATATTAAAACCCTATATCATATAATATTATAATTTGAGTAATTGTTTATGTATTTATTTGGGGTTTTAATTTATTATAAATCAATATTGTTTAGATTTCCGAAGATGCCCCCTTCCTCCCTTATAAAAGGACACCTCCTCTCTCTCCTCTTCACACAATTTTGAGCCTTCAATCTCTTCCAACCCCTTCAAATTTCCCTTCTCAACTTAGATATAAACATACTAGTGGTCCTGGTCTTCTTCAAAGACCAATTTTAGTGCCCTAAGATGAGGTTTTGAAGAGGCATGTCGAAGAAGAGGTAATATCCGTTACCGATTCTTAAAAATTTATTTCTTCTTATACATCCTATTCATTGTTTATTTCATTATAAAGTAATAACATCAATATCACTCATATACTGATATGTTATTATAAATATTAAACAACCCTATTTCACCATCTATCCATCCTACGGAAAATGAAATCACCGTGCGTGCGTATGTACGAAATACCGTCTCCACGCCGTGGTGTAATCTGTTTTCCACCACCACCTTATATGGATGGGTATAATGGTGTAAATATTAACTATATATGATTATTATAACATGATACTATTTCTATGATATTCTATTATCCACACCAATACCATTCAATTTTAATGGGAACGATATCATCGCTCGTGCGTACGTACGACTTACCATCTCCACGGTGCGATGTGATTCATTCTACATGATCTTCAATAAACCATGATTATATCAACAAATTTAATGAATAAATATGATATATATTATACTAATACCATTCTATAAATAATTTATTTATAACCTAAAAAGTGGAATAAAAATTTATTCGACAAAACATGCATAAAAACATAAAGCAATAAACACCCGAATAACAAGTATCAATGAAATATTACTAATAAGAAGATAAGAATATGACCATTTATTATATCATAACATTGAATACGATTATGGAATAAGTCAATGACATTGTTGAAATCATTATATAGTAGGTTCAGATACATACAATGCATATCAGACCAAAGGTAAGGGAAAATCTCCCAATCTCAAATTTTTATCTGAGATTATTTATACTTCTGTATTTACTTGGAAATATTTATCATCCACATCCATGTTTAATAAATATATAATATTATTTTTATCCTCATAAAATTTTTTAAATCCTATTTTACCTAGTGGTGAATTTCTATTAAAATATATGAAAGGAATCTTTTGTCGTTTTTAGTAGGAGATACTTTTGGGGTTTTCCGGCCAAAGTACGAGAAGGATGTTCTTTTAACTTATACGGCATGGATGGATTTTTTTATGATTTAAAAGTACATTATTTACATGAAGCATTATTTATAATTTTTCAAGTTTATTTTCAATGAAAATCTTTTATTTTAAAATTATAAGACATGCTGAGAAAGGAAAAATATTTTTGAAGAAGAAAGTATATTTTCCTCAGGAATGGAGTTTAAGTGTTTTGTAAAAATTATTTTCCATCTATAATAATATAGGGTTATGTTTTTATCCATATTATTACATTTATTTGATTACGCTATGATGGAAATATTTTTATGAAGTCCTTTTATGGATTATGTAATGATGGCATGATTTTTAAGAATCCCATTGTTTTTATACATGGGTTATGCTATGATGTATGGTTTATGATTTTGTGTCACACATAAGAATGGTTTCATTCTAAGATGGTTGGGACCAATATATCCCTCCAATGAATTGGGTAAAGATTATATCTCATGAGATAGACATGGTTGGAAGGACAAGTTAATCTAGTTCAATGATACAGGACTGAAACGAGGAGTGAACTCGGTTCAGTAATGGACTTTGTCAACTATGATAGTCATAGAAATGAGTCTTGACTAAAATGAAATTATTTTCTATGAATATGTGTGTATGACACAAATTTTCATATTTTATGTTATTATTATTGGGATTACATTTTTCTACTATGATTTATCCCATGTCCTGGTATTAAGATCTCTTTTGCTGGTTAAGATTATCAAAATGATATGTTCTTATGAATATGATATGATTGATATTTCCTTTGTTTACCCTTACTGAGCATTTGATCTCACTCTTTTTTATTATTTCTTTTCCCCAGGTCAGGAAGAAGGGTATTATGTAGGATATCCCAAAAGAGACTCTAGATATGATGAAATAAATGGGAGACAATGTAGATGATTTACGAACCAGTTGTTAATGTTTCTCAGTTACTAAAGACACTATACCTATATAGTTCTATCATGTTTTTGTTATATTTTTTAATAAGTATTCTTCAATTCCGAAGTAACATCCATGTATGAAAATTATGGGTCGTTATAGTTTCATCAGACATAACATTAGCCCTTACAGTATTCTAATAATTTTAGTACGGAATAAAGATGACCAATGGGGAATTTTCATGGATTACCAAGAGTTCAATAGTTTGGTAGTGATGGACATGTACCTAATTCTACTAATATAAGAGCTGATGGATGAGATTCATAGTGTGGAATACTTTACAAAGGGGGGTTTGAAATCTGGTTTCCAATAGTTATGGATGAAAGAGGTAAATATTCGATGACTATGTTCAAGACCCATAATGGTCATTTAGAATACAATTTTATGCCTTTAATATTAATGAATGCAGTGATGGCTTTCCATGCTACTATGAATGTTGTATTCACGGATTTTATAAGGATGAGTGTTTCATAGTTATTTGATTATATAATAGCGTGTTGTATAGGATGGAATTAAATTTTAGAAAAGGCACATGGGGTCCTACAAATGGAAATTGGAAATTTAATACTTCAAAATGAGAATAAGTTTTTAGTCAAAAGGATGTATGTGGATTATTTTGGGCATACAATTTCAATCGATGTGGTAATGATAGATCCCCAAAAAATGTGCTAGTTAAATTATGGAAGGGATAAGGAATGTGAAACATGTCAGTGGTTTATAGGGATAATTGGATACTATAAAAAAGTTATCCATGATTATGAAAATATTTCAAGACCCTTCATTCCGTTTATTGAGAAGAAATATGTTAAATAGATACTTGAAACTCAAGAATCATTTGATACACTTACAAAAAACATGCATACTACCCAACATTGATGGTTTCTAAATTTTCCAAGGGATTTTCAGTAATGTTTGATGCCTCTGGATCAGAATTAGGATCTATGTTAACATATTAAGGGAGTATTACTTCCTATTTTAGTAAGGAATTATTTGAAATCAACAAAGAAATATAGATATAAAAATGGAGCTTATGGATTTTGTTCCAGAAATTGAGCATTAGAAACAATATTTTATGGGAAGGATGTTTGAGGTATACATGGATAATTGGAGCCTTAAGTGAATTTGTTTAGTAAAAGTGGAGCTTCAATTGAACATTAGTACTTGTAGGATATGTTACTGGGATATGATTTTATTGTGATTTATAAGAATAGGAAATTAAATAGTGTCACAGATGATCTATCAAGGGTGACATGGGGAGGAGATTATATGTACATTGAAATTTTAAAACCTAATTGGGAGTAGTTTTATGTGTTGAATGAAGTGTTAATTCAGGATGTTAGGTTGAAGGAAATTATATATATATTACAACATGTTTGTGATACAATGTTAGGATATTATTTCTGATGTGGTGTTTTATTCTAGAATAACCTATTTGTCTTTGAAAAATGATCAAATTTATTTCAAAAGACATTTCAATATTATCATTATTTTTCAGTTAGAGGGAAATAGGGGAACATGAAAACATATAAACACCAAGTGGGCAGGTTTTACTGAATTATAATTATTTTTCATTGATTTATACATAACAACAGTTCAACAATTTATAAATGGAAAAAATAATTTTGGTGTTCTTCATCTGTCTGCAACATTACCTTCACTCCATTAATTCCAGACACTATATCCATATTATCATTTCACAATAATTAAAAAATGTTTTTGTGTTAAACATTTAGGTTGATATGGTTTCACCAATGTTGTGGTTCACAACTAGAAAATAATATATAAGCTAACATATAAATGGTTCATGGAATAAATATTTTTTCATTTAGATTAAATGTATTAAAAATCCTTCATATTATTAGTCAATACACATAGGATGGAAGATAGAGAAAATAAAATGAAAAATTGATCAAAAACAAATGAAAGTGAAAGGATGAGTGACATTTGAACATTCTATCATGACTTGAACATGTGAATAGTTGATCCACCCGCCCAGTTGTTTATAACTAGAAATGTAGTTTAGGGTTTCGTTGATGCGATATTTCTTATGAAACAACCATGAATCCAATAATTAATTAATTGGTTTTTAATTTTTTAGAATGATTGATAAAAAATATAAATGGATAAGATGGAATAAAGAAGAATATGGTGTATGGAAAAAATAATGAACAGAGCTATATAACATACTTTAGGCTCCTATAAACCTTTGTGCACTACAAGAAATCCCCCTGAATATCACGATTACAAAATAAAAAATATCACTAGATTATAAGACATGAAATAAGTCACATACCAAATAAAATATTTTAATAATTGTTCTTGCTAGACCGTACGGAAGTGATGAAATCTTACATTTGGAACATGAAATCTAACATCCTATATGGACTAATTCTATGAATATGCATAAAATGATACAACATCAAACACATGAAATGAAATTGAAATAGGAAAGTGGAAAAAACATCTTATAATTATAGGTTCTAATACGAAAACCTAGAAGAAGGTCAAATTGTGTTCTTGATATTGATGTACTCAGTCACGTGAGGACATCTCATAATGAAGGAAGATAATATGCACTACTATCCACCAAATCACTAGACTGGGATGGTGAGGATGAAGAAAATATTCTTCAATAAACTTCATAAATCATGGACATGATCTCTCTCAGGATACAAACATTTTATTTCAATTAGTAATCACAAATTACCAAGAACACCGCTCTCTTGAACTACTGAGGGAACACACCAAATGATTGAGGGGGAACCTGAGGTAAAATCATGCTGGTGGGAGAAATGATTGAGAGCCAGGTAGTAAATGTAGGATGTAGTCCATGTGGACAACTGATATGCAAGAGATAGTTTGATGGGATGGCCACGTGGGAGTAGTTAATTCCCCACCAAAATGTAAGACATATCAACTTACCAGTGAGTGTTCCAATATTACCCTTATATGAGCGAGTTTACACTTAATCGAGCCATATAGTACCCTTTTGGGAGCTAGGTTACCCTTATGTAAGCCCTGGAAGTACCCTATCACATTCAAGGTTAGCCTTAGACAATATAATGTATTACGTTTACACAATCTCGGGAGTGACAATATATAAGATAAGTAGTACCCTTAAGAGAGTATGTTGTACACTTATGAATGCCAGGGAGTACCCTTACATTTGTAGGCATTACCCTTATGCATCGATGTCTTAATCCTATGCAACGTGATAGCCACTGGGTTACACTTATGTAATGTGAATGTAGACTTTACAGATGTTAACGTTATGTGGGATACAATAATTGGCTAAGGAAAACTCGTGAAATCAAAATTGAAAAATAAGAGGCATTGAAAAAATTTTCTTCTTGGTAAAAAATACGACTAAGAAATGTAAACAACATTTTTGAAATGGAAAAAATACATGTAAATTATGAAATCCAAATAATAATTCAGACTAAGAAATTTAAAATTTTCATTTGATAACAAAGAAATAAATACATGCATGTCAAATTTACAAAACCTCTATATTTATAATAAAAATAATTAAAAAAATGGTGTTCTCACCACCTATGTCTTTCAAATGGGACTACATTCATAAGTTCTAAATAATGTATAATCATAGAAAATTGAATAGCTTTAGTCAAACAGTGAATTGGATTCTCCAAAGTATGTATCTTATTGAAACATACCTTCCTAGTTTCAATTAAAACCATAACAAAAGGAAATAAAATGTATATTTTCAATGTTAAACAATGGATTTTTTTTGAAATATGGAATACAAACTGACTATCACAAAAGACCTATATGTTACCAAAATATAAAGATAGTCCATTAATAAATCCTTTCAAAAAAACTGATTCTTGATTTCTACAGTTAATATTATCTATTTGACTTTGTATTCGAAAAGGAAAAAAATGGATTTCATATGAAATTTCCCTAAATTAGGACTTCCAATGAAAAATAATACATAAACAGTAATATATTTATTTGTTTTTATTAAAAGGTTGGGGACGAAGCCTCATTTATTATTAAATCAATGAAAATACCTCTTTAACTGGGTAGAGGGAGACCCATTACATAGCCCGAAGGCCCTAAAATTTCTATCCATATTGATTTTTATAGTAAGGGTTTTATTTGTTTCCTTGAATACTTCATTTCAAAAGAATTATTTATTTTTTTCATATGTTTTATTCACCCAGTGTCTCTGAAAATTATAATCACACTATCAACATATATGATTAAATATACATAAACATTATTTAATGATTTTAAATATACATTGGCATCATATGTACTCCAAAAAAATCGTTTTTTAGTAGAAAAGCATAAAATTTTTTATACCAATGTCTAGATAATTTCTTAAGGACATACATAAATTTTCCTAAAAGCTATAATTGATTTATTTTAATATATTTTGAAAATCCATCAGGTGGTATCATATAAATATGTTCATCTTACTTACCATGCAAGAATTCACTTTTAACATCCAATTATTCAACATGAAAATTATTTTAGTCAGAGAAATATAACAATAATCTAATGGAATAGGTCTTAATAACAGGTGAAAAAATATAATTCTAATCAATTCCTTCAAATTATAGGAATCCATGTGCCAAAAGTTTATATTTATAAGATATTTTATTTTCCCTGGAGATTTATTTTACTTCATAAAAATAGAATTAAAATATATAATTTTTTTCCTTTCTAGGTATGTTAAAAATTATCCAAGTAACATTTGTAAAAAGATAATCCATTTTATCTCTCATGACAAAAATAAAATACCTAGATTCATCAAACATAATATATTGTCTGAAACATTACGGTTCATCACTACCTAGTAAAAACCAATATTAATGTCAAAGGTAGAAACATCAGCCTTGGTAGACCAAGTTGGCGGCCCAATGATTCTTCTAGTCCAATTACGAGTCAACTGGTTGTCTCTTATGTCAACATATCTCTCAGCCTCAAACTTATGTTCAAATTAACTAACATGTTATTCATTGTTGGGATATATATGCGATGGTTTAGTATATAAAAACTCAATTTCAAGTTACATTTTAGGCTATAGTCTAACCACAACACCTACAAGTATAGATGGATGTGACTGGGAAAGATCATAGTCCTTATATTTAGAAGGAAAATATTCATCTAAATCAACAACATGATAGATTATAAATTTCTTAAAGCCATGATTATGATCGCAAAGAATTTACCCTTCGACGCAAAGTGGCTATCTCACAAATTCACAATTCTTATTTTAAAGATCTAGCTTATCAATCCAACTATGAGAACAGATAGAACAACAAAAAAATATAATATTTACTAAAATAGTGGTGAACTAGTCCACATAACATGAGGGGTATTGAATCTAATGAAACTAGAGGGGAATTTGTTGATCAGATAGACAATTTTAGTAGAAACGTTTTTCCAGGACTTCAAAGGACTAGAATATAATAACATGCTTATCAAACTTTATAAACAGTCTTCTTCATCCTCTCTTATAAGAAATTCTATTATGTGGTATCCATAAAAGTGCTATGTCTAGAAATAACATCAAATATAAAATAGTATATGGGAGAATTATATAAATATTCTAGACCATAATGAGTTCTAATGATTTTCTGTTTGATTCCAATTTCACTTTCAAGACTAAACATCCAAATTTTCAATGTTTCAAAGGTTTTAGATTTGTGATTGAGCACATAAATCGAAACATTACAAGATTATTCATCATTAAAGGGAATAATATAGTGTTCCCCACTATGGAAAGTAGTTTTATAGGTAAACTACAACTTAAAATGTGCATATTATAAAGGATAATCATCTTTATATTCAGACATCTTAAAGCTAACATGGTTGGACTTACCAAGATCACAGTATTCAAAAAAGGGAAGACTGTCTGAGGTAAAATCAATTATAATTCCATTTTTTCTTAGTTCATTGATCCCTTTTTGAACTAATATGTCCTAATAAACTATTTCATAACATTTTGTTATCTATCATGGGGGAAAGAGTTGAATTTAATTTCTTCATTTGATTCCTACAATTTAAGTCATATAGACCATTGGTGAGGGTTTCTCTCAAAACAGTGAGTAACTCTTTAGAGATATTATGACTCCCAAAATAAGACCTAAAAGAGTACCCATTTTTTTTCTAAGACACATAGGAAAATAAGATTAATATTCGAATTAAAAACCCACCTAACCTCCTCTAAGGATTTTACCAACCTTCCATGAAATTCTAGTGGGATTATTTTACTACCCATGATCTGACAGATGTCGTTATTTCCTAGGAAAACCATTCCAATCTTATTCTCTCTCACATTAGTGATGTACTCATGTTTGTCAAATATATGAAAAGAAAATTCTAAATCCATGACTCATTAATCACCCATAGCATCAGTCTAGAAATTTAAAACATAAAAAGTCTTAAAATATTTCTCAACTAACAACCAATGGTCATTATTATTGGTTCTGGTCTTAGAATTGTTTCATTTAGGGATAGTTCCTTCAAATTTTATCAGGTTTTTTTATAATAGAATAATTTTCTTTGTTTACCACTAGACCCTGATTAGAACCTAAACATTCTATTACCTCTATTGTTACCTCAATTCTTATGATTACCCTAGACATTAAGCCCCTCATATTCTTTATTAATAGTAATAGGTTTCTAATTTTGAATCTCCATAGAAAATAAGGTAGATTTAACTTATTATTTGTTTAAGGGACCCTAACCGTACATTATTTAATATTTAAATGAATTATTTTAATCATCTAATTAGGTCAATAGTTTGATAGTCAAATCCCCATTATCTAATATAAAATATGTATTAGATAAATCTATAATAGTTTTTTCTGAATCATTTATTTGAGTTCTCGATGCATTTCAAAGATTCATATGAAAGTTATATAGATGAATCTTCTTGAGTATCAATAAAACTAATGTTTTTTTTCATATATAGAGTTTCATGTTTATTAAAAATTTAGGCTTTAGTGGATTCAAAAACTTACCCAGGAGGTACCTTATCACCTAAAAAAAAGAGAATTAAACAAATATCATTCATAATAACATCAACAGGGATGTAAAATTTATAGGTCCAACAAAAATCTCTCCGTGTCTGGTCAATGTGTACTTACCGGGCCACCATGAAACTCGATCATGCCGAAATTATTAATATACTAGAACCTAGAACACCAAATCATCTCAGACCATGGTATTTATACACAAGACATAAACGAAAACTTATGGTTTTGTAGAATCCAATCCTCATCCTTCTACCCATAAGAACCGGGTGAAGTCATTCATCCATATCATGAACTAATTCTTGATCACTCAAGGTAGGGTCCATTGGTCTCATCTCATATCATTCCATGACCTAGACCCCGATGAGTTGTCACTTTGACTTCACAAGATTCTCAGAGTGGGTACATCATCCACACCGACCAATCCTTATATGCTCAAGGGAGGTCATAAGCTTCAAAACCCATCCCCCCAGATTGTAGGGAGGTTACAATAATACCAACCCATACTTACAGACTTTTGGGAGGTTAAAACATACCAACCCATCCCCACAGACTCTATGGATGTAATATGAACACTGAACCATACCCACAGTCTCTAAGGAGGTTACGTTGAGTACACTAGGCCTCAACATGTTACATAACTCTTTAGTTGATCCTAGGACAGTAGTCTCTAAAGATATATTAGAAGGCCCCAGCCATTAACATTACTTAATCTCGAGAAAAGTAAAAAATTGACTTTAATTCACTTTGAGGATCTTTTTAGGTTTATAGTTATAGTGAATTAGGCCATAAATAAAACATAGAAACATAAATATTACAAGTACACAATTCTACTCACAATCAATTTTTTCATAAAAAACTCCTTGAAAAGAAACGTGTTATCGATACATGTTTAAACAAAATGGATTTTCTTTGATCCCATCCATGAGACTATTCTTCATTAACTCATGTGAAAAACATTTGAATACTCGGGATGAGCATAAAAATATCAGTAAGGGCTATAAATTAAGGAAAAAAACATTATCCCATGAATACATAAAAATCAATTAAATCAGAAGTTTTATTCATAAAAAATAATATATTTAACATAATTAAATAAATCATAATATTTAGTAATAACTTATAGAAATTGTAAATCATAATGGTAACTTGTGGAATCCATAACATAATTAAATTATAGCTTTCATATATAAATAGGGAGTAACATTTATTGTTACATTTGGTATACCCATCATAGTATATTATCAAAATCTTTTAATAGAAACCTTAACGTTTACCTCCGTCACGTTACCCAATATATTGGAGAGCTATCACGGGCTCACCTACCCTTAGTTTATCACGGAACAACCTGTATTGAAAAAAATTCCCATGAACCATAATATAATGATAACACATGAACTAGAATAATAGAAAAATAACATTTCCAAATTTTTGTCACAAGACATCATTTCAATATATTGATATAATCAATCCATTTTTACATCCATTTAAAAAATTTAATAAATAGAATTTTGAATCAAAGTGTCCCATAACACTTTGAAACTTTTGAAATAAATTACCATTTTTAAAAATTAATGTGCATATAAATAAATTCATAAAAAATATTTTTAAACCATTGACATGAAATAGAAGGTTTTAAAAGAAAAAATCTTTAAAACATTTAAAATAATGTTTTAGTTAATGATTCCCTTACCACTTGAGAAATAGTTGAATAAAAAAAATTGATAAATAAAAATAAACATAACATTAAATATCATTTGAATATACCAATTCAAGATATAAATATTAAAAATGGTTGAATATACACATTATAGGATAATAAATTTGCATGAAAACAAGATATGCCTCAATGAAATGAGAATGAGACGAAATCCATTACTTTGAGTCTAACTCATCACGTACAATCATTATGTTCCAAAATATTAAACATAAGTTAATTTATACATTATTGCGAAAAAATTTCATGTTTATTATTCCTTTTATATAACTCATTACCATGTTATAAAAATTATAGACATATTTATGTTCATATCAGTCATTTTGTTGATATTCGGTACTTGTGTCGAAAATAAACTTGTTTTGATGTAAATTGTCAATGTGGTCAAAGTACGTCATCTCAAGAATATTATCCATGATTTAAATGACATATATATCCAGTATATAGTTATTTAGAATACTCCATAAATTATGGAGATAATAAATGAAATGAACCGTTCATGGAGACGGTAGCTGTACGTACCTGTGAACGCTACTTTCATTTTTTTTATTTTAATGGAATGAGAACTAAATGATAAATGTGTGTTTTATAATTACATTATAATAAATATGTTATATGTGTTACATTATTTTATTAAATCCATCCGTTATACATTCTATTTATGCAATGAATGAGTCATATCATTTTGAGGGGGCGGTAGTCCACACATTCAAATATTAAATTATCATATTTACACATATAGAAATGATAAAGGAATGTTATAAATAAAAATTTTAGAATCATAGAGTCAATATAAATATAATATATATTATATTTATTCACTCAATTCATGTACGTAATCACAGTTTATTGAAGATCATGTAGAATGAATCGTTTCACATCGTGGAGATGGTAGGTTGTACGTATACACGAGCGACAATACCATTCACATAATGGTTAAATGGTAGATAATTGTATGTTATATTAATTATAAAGAATTATAATCATGTTATATTATTTATTTACATCCATTAGACTCATTATTATACCAATAAAAATTAATTCTCGTTGAATAAAAAATTACACCATGACGTGGAGACGGTAAGTCGTACATATGCATGCATGGTGATATTGTTATTCATAGGATGGATAAAAGGATGTATAACGTTATACCATAATTATAATAAAATCTCATCATGTATAAGATAATGGATTTATTAATTTTTCAGGGAAACTACATAATAATAGGATGTAGAAGAAGAAATTAATTTTGAAAGAGGTGATAAAAGAAATACCTCTTTTTCAGGTATCTCCATTTCATTTTCACAAAAGGTCTCCATAGGATGGAATTATTCCTAAAGTGTTTCAACTAGGAGGAAGGGAGGGACATTAAGGGATTATTTTATCAGAATTTGGATGAGCTAAATGGCTTGAGAGGTGTGAGTAAGTGGGTATAGGTGGTTTCCTTTTTTAAGAGGGAGGATGCACACTTTAGTAATGTCTTGAAATATTATTTTATTATAAAATGATTTTCGAATTATAATAGTTCAATTGTGATAAATATTGAGGATATATTTAGTATCGGTCTAAATCCTCTAAAACAATATGTTTTACAAAATTTTAGTTCAAAAAATTAACCTTATCTTTATTTCTTTACCCTCAGTTGAAAACATTAAGCCTTACAATGTCTTCTTGTAGCTTCGTAATATATGGTTAATAAAGTTACAATAAAATGAAAATAGTTTACAAGTGGATAATTAATGACATTATTAACATTATATAAGTCATTTGGACAAATATTATATTTTTAGGACTATTATATCATTTAAAAAATACTATTTGTTTTAAAAGCACATTTATGTCAATGTTGACACTATTCAGTAATCAATTTTTGTTAAAGTCAAAACAACTTGATTATTTTAAAAAATCATTCACTCAAATATAATATGTCATAATCATTCAAAAAATTCATGTATGGTATCAAAATGTTCAAATTATATTAATTTTAATATTTATAATATCATTTATATGAATCTTTCATTAATTAGGTAATCACTGCATCATCATTGTGTCATAAATAATTTTTTTATTTAATGTTGAAAAATTATAAATAAAAAACAATTAGTGGGAAATATTTTTATATTTATAATTAGAATTTATTTTCAAATAGATCAGTTATATAAACCTGTTTTAAAATTGTTTTATTAAAATATACATCTTTATGTTATATTTCCCTTTTCTTTAAATTTAATATTATAAAATGTCATTTTCACTCCCAAGTAGCTCCTAAATTCCAAAAGTTCAGCCTAAGGATTACCATGGGCGGAAATATCTCATCCAATAGGATTATGTCACATTTTAGTGTGGTTTTATATTATTATAATATTATTTTTTACCCTTATTTACCCGATTTAACTCTTAACCATGGTAAATCAAAATAATTACTAAAGTTACTATTAATAATGTCAAAAAATAAAAGGTATATATTTAAATAATTTGTACATTATGATTCCAAATATGTAATCCATTTTTACAAATTCAAAACATAGAAATTTTAGTAATAAATTTAAAATTATTTTGTGTTTTTAAAACCAAAAAGTGGGTTTTTAGAAGTAAAAACAATCAAATGATTGACATGTGTATATACCAAATTTCAATGTGAAATTAATTAAAATGAAAATAATTGGATTAAATGATAGAAAATTATCCAATTACACTTTCAAACCAATTAAAATGAAAATATAACTATATAAATAAATTAGATGAAAATGTAGTTTTTAATTGAAGTGCAGTATCATTTCATTATTCATTAAAATATAAATTTATCAAAAAAATACCAAAATTTAATCCAAATTAAATATTGATTTCATTAATTTAAGTATGAATTTTATTTTTTCAAATTGAATATATAAAAGTGAGAAAAATATTTTTTAAAAAGGTTCACTATTAGAAGGTGGTAAAACAACCTTTAAAAAAACATATAGTATTTTTTGTTTAAAATTGGATTCATTCACATTTTAAGCCTCTAAAATTAATTAGATAAATTTAAATAAATTTAAAAAAATTTAAAATCATAATATAGCTAACTTTTCTTTATTCCAGCCAATAAAATGACCAGGCGTTAAATACCATTTAAAATATTATTATTATTTTTGTATTATTTTTCGTCATAACTCAGTGTTGTGTGTAGTGTAAGATTTCAGAGAAACTCATTTTTTCATGTCAGGTACACTATCGTACATAGTGTCACCTTTAATATAAAATTAATAATAAATTCAATAATAATATTTGATCTAAAAATAAATTATTGAATAAATTCATGGGAAGTCACATCATTCCCCCTTTTGAAATTGAATCCTCCCAATTTTAAAATAGGTCATGGAAACTTCATTGAAAATCCCACATTGAAAAAAGAGTCAATAAAACTATCACTTTAAAATAAATATAGAGAATTACAAAGGTCACCCGAGAAAACACAAAATAGGATTCAGTGTAGGAAACCATGGATATGGAAGAAAAATTAACCGTCTTTTTCTGATGGGGAGAGATAGAGAACATGATCCTTAGAATTTTAACAACCAGAAAACTATCAACTTGTGATGGGTTAAATAGTGTTTAATTTTCCATTAAGAAAAGTTAATAGAAAACGTTTTTGTTTTAAAATCCTTTTCATAAAGTTTAGGAATTTATTTATGAGCTTTAATAAGAACATAAGGAAACATACTTACATATATAGTATAGTTTCATCCTTTAATAAATATCTACCAAAAACTCATCATTTCACCAAATGATGAGTATTCAATATGAATTGGTCACACCTGAAGTGCTAGAATAAACTTCTAGAGAATAACATAATCCAAAAAAGATGAACTATATATTTCCCTTATATTTAAACATTAACAAAAACCAAAATGGTCATTAAAAGATCATATAATCCCCCAAAAGAATTATCATTTATAAAAAGAAATACTACTATTAATCTTCTAAATTCAACCATAATACCCAAAGTCCCATATAGATCATTCAACAAATAACTGTCCATAAAATTCTTCAGAATAATCCAAACAAGGAATTAGATCAAAAACCAAAAGGATTTAATCACATAATCATCCTAGATAAATTATAACATTGATCACCAAATAACATCAACCACTTATAATGACTCATACAAAAAATTAATTAATGTAATCAAATTTTTTCCATGATTGGTTAATCATTTCAACAAATAACACAAATATCCATTTTTCCACAATAAAAAAATAGATTCTTCTAAAATAATATCCATCCATTACTCCTAATTTGAAATCTCATAGTTTTCTATTTTCCTTAGGCATATAGTGTTCTCAAAAGATATAACGTCTTCCAAAATTAAATTTATCACTTAATCAACAAATTATTCTTCCAATACCAAGTATACCCATTTGATAAAACACAAGTTCCCAATATAAACTTATTCTGATTCTGAAAAATCATTTATCAAAAAATTATGTCATAATAACTATGGACCTCATGTAGGCCAGTAGTGGGCGATAAAGACATGTCACACATCCATTGTGGGTTTGATTCCCACAGCCTTGTCCAATGCGACGGGCTGTGAGCCTTCAAACGAGTTGTACTTTTTCTAAAACATTAAAACTATTAAAACATTCAAAAAATGAGGTAAAATCTTCCTAACAAAATTTAACCTCAATTTTATCTCATGCATTTCATTTTTCATTTCAAAATGTAATAAACCTTAACTAACTCAAAATCAAGGATCATATAAACCCTAAATATTTTTTATACTTATATCCACAAAATAAAAGGAAACTCTTCCTCAAATATATTTTTTCACATAAAAAACTCCAGGGTCACACCTACAAGTGAAACGTCTTCCAATTTATTCCTATCAACAGAATAAAATTAATACTTTTAAACATTCCATCACCCATAGATCTAATATAACTGTCTAATACCTTATAAATAGTCTTCTTAATCATTTAGCATTCTTCATAGTCCATTAACTTGGAATTTCCACATTATTTATTATTAAATGATTCCTATAGATCAAATTTCCTCATAATTAATAAATATGAATCCAAAGATGATTCATTCGTTATAGATAAGAAATTAAATCTTACATTGAATCGAGATATCTTGATCTTCATGATGTTCTCTTTCTCTTTCAACATGTTGTCATACTTTAACAATGTAAATGTTCACCCCACTTATATAATTTCACTTTTCGATAGAGTTGGACAAGTAGAAATATAGAAATCATATGTAAAAGATAACATGGCCCATAAAATATGTTTAGAAATGTGCATGTGTAGGATAACTCAAAAAATTTCTTACAGGTGATTTGAATACTCAAGAAGTTTTCAAAAATAATTTTGAAATGCCTTTTCTATAATATTGACGATCAAATTGCCCTAGAGGGATAAGAAGGTTGTGAATGATATATTTTCTTCCATCTTGACAAATGATACTTAATATTTTGAAAATAATCATTACTTAAACATGAAAAAAATTATTAAAAAAATAATCCCTTATATGGAAAAGATAAAATAAAAAATTTTATATTACTTTGATCCATAAACCACCTTATATCTCCATTGTTCAGGTTTTTATCCAATCAACCTAATTTACCATATCTCTTAAAATCATTCCACATGATTATAACCCTCTTGTTTATATGGAATCATTAACATACAAAGACATAACATCCTAACCTCTAATTCTATCTAAACCGACCTCTGATACCAACTATAAGGCCCCAGCCTTAAACATTAATTACTATTGAGATATTTTAATAATTTACATTAATTCAATTAGACAATCTTTTCAGGTTTATATTTTTAGTGAATTAGCCTGTAACTCAAACATATAAACGTAAATATTACATGTAGAAAATTTTACACACTATGTAATTTTTTAATTAATAAAAAACTCCTTAAAAAGAAACACGACATCGTTTCATGTTTAAACAACACATATTTCCCTTGATCCCATACTTGACATTATTATTCATAATGTCATGTGATTTTTTTAAAAACATGGGATGAGCATATAAACCTCAGTATGGGATATAAAATAAGGAAGGAAAATACTAGTCCATGAATACACAATAATCAATGAGATTATACATTTTACTCAAAAAACACAATCTCATATACATAACTCATAAAATCATATGATTTATGAATAAATCATAAATCTTAAAGGTATCTTGTGGCATCCATAGAATACATACATTGTATATTTCATAGATAAAAATTGAGTAACCTTTATGATTACGTTTGGGATACCCGTAAAAGTATATTCCATAAATCTCTTTGGAGAAACCATATCATTTACCACTATCACAATCCCCAAGGCATTGGAGAGCTATCACAGGCTCACCAGCCCTCGGTTTATTATGGAACAACCCATATATATAAGCAATCACCAAGAACCATAACATAATCATAACACATAAACATGCATAAAAGAAAAATAAAATTTCCAAATTGCAATCATAATACAACATTTCAAGATATTGATATAATCAATACATTTTCAATACCATTTAAAATAATTAATTAATAAAATTTTGAGTCAAAGTGTCACATACCACTTTGAAACGTTTGAATTAAATTATCATTTTAAAAAATTCATGTCAATATATAAATAAATTCTAAAAAACCATTTGAAAATAGAGACATGAAATAGAATGTTTTAAATGAATAAATCTTTAAAATCTTTAAAATGATGTTTTATTTAAAGAGTCCGTTACAACTTGAGAAACACTTGAATAAAAATCATTAAGGAATGAAATTAAATAGAACATTAAATATAATTTTAATATACTAATTCAATATATGAAGAGTGAAATGGGTTGTATATACACATTATTGGATAGTAAATGTGCATGGAAACAAGATATGCCTAAATGAATGGATATTAAGGCGAAATCCCTTAACATGAGTCTGAATAGTCACGTACAATCGTAATGTTACTAAATAATAAAATTAGATCAATTTTTACTTTTTTGAAAATATTTTTCAAATTTATTATTCCTTTTACATCAATTATTACAATGTTATAAAAATTGCATAATTAATTATGTTCATATTGGTCGTTTTGTTGATATTCCATACTTGAGTAAAAAATGAACTTATATTGCTGTAAATTTTACATGGGGTTAGAGTTCATCATCTCCATAATATTATTAATTATTTAAATATCCTACATATCATGTATATATGATTTTATAATAGTCCATAACATTTGGAGATAATAAATTAAATCCACCGTTGATGGAGACGGTAGGCCGTACAAACACATGAAAGCTACATTAATTTCATTTTCATATTAAAAGAATAAAAACAAAATGATATAGAGGAATATTATAATTACAATATAATATATATGTTATATATGTTACACAATTTCATTAAAATCTTCTTTTATAAATTCTATGTATAGAATGAGTGTGTCATATAACTTTGAGGGGGTGGTACTCCAAACTTCCTCAAATGAAATTATCATATTTACACATTATGTAATGCATAAAGGTATGTTGTAAAAAATAATTAAAGACACATAGATTAATCATAAATATAATATATATCATATTTATTCATTCCATTCATGAATATAATCAGAGTTTAATGATGATCTCGTAGAATGAATCACATCACATCGTGGAGACGGAATGTTGTATGTACGCATGAGTGACAATATCATCCACATAATGGTTAAACGGTAGAAAATTGGATTGTATATTAATTATATAGAATAACTATTATGTTTTATTAATTATTTAAATATATTATAATTATTATTATACAAATCCATATTATGTCTTGTTGAATAACAAATTACAGCACATCGTGGACATAGTAATCCATACGTATGCACGCATGGTGATATTGATATTTGAAAGATGGATAAAAGGAGGTATAAGGTTGTACCATAATTATAATAACATATTATCATGTATTATATACTGTATTTATTACATTATTATGGAAATTAAAAAATAAGGGTACGTTGCAGAAAAAAATAATTTTGAAAGAGGGGAAAAAACCAATACCTCCTTTTCAAGTCTATCCGTTTGAATTTCACAAAAGGTCTCCATAGGATGGATTTATTCCAAAAGTGTGGCCACTAAGGGGAATGGAGGGATTTTGGAAACATATTTTAGTATAATTTGGATGAGACAAAGGGATTGAGAGGTGTGATAAAGTGGGTAGAGGTGGTGTCCTTTTATATGAGGGAGGATGGGAACTTTAGGAATATCTTGAAATATTATTTTATTATAAAATTATTTTCAAATTATAATATTTAGAAGGTGATAAATTTAGGGGATTAGACGAGGATGGATTGAAATCATATAATATAATAGGGTTTAGAAATGTTTAGTTCATAAAATTAACCTTATCTTTTCGCATAAACCCTTAGTAAAAAACATTTACTTTTTCCATGTCTTATTGTATCTTCATAATATATGGTTTCTATAGTTACTATAATAGGAAAATAAATCAAAAAGTGGATAATTAATGAAATTTGAAACATTATATAATTTAGTTGTCCGAGCCTTATACTTTTATGACTATTAAATAATTTAATAAAATAGTATTTGTTTTAAAAACACTTTTATTTCCATTTTGACACTATTTAGTAATTGATTTTTATTAAAGTCATAACAACTTGATTCATTCAAACCAAATAAATTACCTCAAATATAATATGTCAAACTCATCCAGAATATTCATGTATATCATAAAAATGTTTAAATTATATTTATTTTAATATTTATAATATCATTTATTTGAATCATTCATTAAAAATGTAATCACTACATCATCATTTTTTCATAATTAAATTTATTTATTTAACTTATAAAAATTATAAATAAAATACCATTATGTATGAATTTTATTTGTATTTATAATCTTTATTTATAGACAAAAATATCAGTTATATAATCCTATAATAAATTTTTTATTAAAAGATATATGTTTGTGTTAATTTACCATTTTCTTTAAATTAAATATTATATAATGTCATTTTCACATTCAAGTGGATCCCAAATACCAAAATATTATACTAAGAATGATAATGGTCAAAAATATATCATCCAATAGGATTATTACACATTCTATGGTGGTTTTATATCACTTTAATAATATTTTTTATTTGTTTCTGTGATTTAACCCCTAACCATGTTAAAAAAAATAATTACTGAGGTTACTATTCATAATGTCAAAAAATAAAAGGTAACTATTTACAAAATTTGTAACTTATGAATCCAAATATGGAAACCATTTGTCCAAATTAAAAACATACAAATTATATAAATTAATTTAAAAATAATTCTCGTTGTCAACACTAGAAAACAAATTTTTTAAGATGTAAAATCTATCAAAAGATTGACAAGTGTTTATATCAAATTTCAATGTGAAATTACATTGAATTACTTGGGTTAAATGATAATAAATTAATCTAATTATAATTTAAAACCATTTAAAAGGACAATATATCTATATAAATAAAATAAATGAAGATATAGTTTTGTATTAAAATAGGTTGTTTATTTTTTCATATATAACATATAAAAGAGAAAAAAATATTTTTAAAACGGGTTCTCCATCAAAAGGTGGTAAAATGAACCTTTAAAAATATTAGAGTATTTTATGCTTAGAATTGGATTAATTCTCATTTTAACCATCTAAAATTTATTAAATAAATTTCAAAACATTTATCAAATATTTTAAATCATAATATAGTTAATTTTGTTCATTCCTTCCAATAAAACAACTAGGAATTAGCTACCTTTTAAAATAATAATATTATTGTTGTATTATTTTTCGGTATAACTCAGTGTTGTCTGCAATGTAAGATTTTGGAGAAACCAATTATTGCGTGTTAGGTAGACTATCATAAATAATGTCCACATTAAACTAAAATTAATATTAAATTCAAAAATAATAATATATATGAAAATGTATTATTATATAAATACCTGGGAGGTTACGTATATCCCCTTATTGAACATATCCCACCTCACTTGTTAGGGAATCTATTAGGTCCTCTAGACCCAGCACAATATCTTCTATTAAAACCAACCCATTCCCCTTACCCCTTAGTGAAAACACAACCCATGAACATGCATGGAGGTTTATAGTAATTCATAAACACATATATGCATTTAAATTAAAGGGAGTTTCTGAGTCACATTTAATTTTTTTAATATATTTTATTGATATATGTTTTTTTAAATTTAATATATATGAAAATATATATTATATTGTATCTGTTTTTTGAAAATATTATTTTCAAATTATTTCATTTTTTAGTGATTTCATGTATTAAATTAAATTAATTTTTTATTTAGAATTGATACATATAACTAAAATATATATAAAAATAATTGAAAAGATATTATCTCTCATCATTGGAAAGTATCCAGTCAAATCATTTCACATTTACTAAAGAGTCAATTCATTTACTAATTTTGTTTGCATTAATAATCAATTATTACTTAAAAATAAAAAATAATTTTCTACAACTTAACACATTTATTTAATATTTTGACATTTATAATATTTTTAAATATATTTTTTTTTTCATTTTTGAAACCTTTTATTAACTCAATATTATTGTAGATCAAAACACGTATTTAATTTCATTAAAAATTGTTTATAATTTTTTTAAATTAGATAGTAAAACTAAAAAAATAATTTTACAGTTTATAATGGATTAGTAATAATTTATTTAATTGGAGTTTAATTTAGAATTCATTTATAAATCCAATATGTAATTAACACATAATAAAATATATATAAATATATTTGTGACAGGATTAGCAAAATATTGTTAAATAATAGTATTTTTTGTGTAAATTTTTTCATAAAATCAGGATCATTAATTTTATAGTTAATATTTTTTAAAATAGATATATTAAGTTAATATTTAAATTAATTATATACAATTACAAATTTCATGTAATATAAACAATGTTCTTACATTGTTATAATTATTATTAACCCAATTAAATGATTAAAATAATTTAAGTCCCATTATTAGTAATCATAATGAATGATTACCATTTTTCAATCACATAAGAATATGAGTTATTAAATAATTAACATAAAAATGGTTGAAAATAGTTATATTTGTATTATTTATAAACAAAACGTTTAAGGATAGTTAATTTTGAACTATTTAATTCGATATATTTAATGGTATAAATGATAATTCCTGAACAAAGAGACTATAACTAATATATCAATGTGTTTTTTTAGAAATCGATGATTGAAATTAGTTATACAAAATATAGAGAGCTTTATAAATTCCTCTCCCTCCTCTTAGTGGGGAGATTCAAATCTTTCTTACCTTATAACTGGAACACCTTGAGAAATATTTTACAGTTTATCTAGAGGTTGAAATAGGTATATTCTATCAAGGAAATTAAACCAAGGATGATTTTTTTGAATCTTTTAGGGAATATATTATGATACACATTTTTAATGGACATCCCTTATCTTTTTATAATCATATTACTATGATCAGGAACATGGTTAATAGGTTTAACATGATAAGATGGGATTCCATCATTCCCCTTTCTAGATCCTAGTGAAATGTATCCCATTAATGTCTAGGAGTGATCATGTTAAGTGTTTGATTTGTAATACCATTAGGGATTTTATTGAATGGAATGTTTTAGATCATTTTTATTGGGGTCCTATTGTGAAAATAAAGGCTTTGGTGTACATCACACATCCCATTATATATAGTTAATTCTTAAATATTCTAGACTCCAAGATATTGGTGTCTTTCGAATTTGAAAAATCCACTCTTTTTGTATCATTTGTGGACTCATTGGAAATGTGATAAATTATTTTGGAACAAATAAATCATGATATGGAGTGGCATCTTATACATTATATAGACCATTTCATCGATAAAAATCTTTGGGTGGTCCACTAACTTTGAATGATAAAAAAATATGGATACCTAAAAGCATACCAAATTTCAAGATCAAATATAAATTGTGTCGAAAGAACCTGGGAGTTTGTATTACCCTTTTTAGATGAACATGTTACATTAATTCCCCTTGGTTGATGGGTACATTCTTCATAGTATGGTGGATAAAAGATCATATGGTGAGGATACACATGATGTCGGGACATGTAACAATTTTTTGGCTGACTATTTATCCCCCATAAAAAAATTTCTAAATGATTTTATACACAAAAAACTAGGACCTATCCCAAACCACAGACTATTTTAATATGTCTAAGGAACACTTGTGGAAATGATGATTTTTCTAGCCTAGTTTATGGTTCCACCTGTGGCGGGATGTCTGGATTCCACTTTTCTGGGTGAGGAGGAAATTCTAGGATTTACTACCTCGATGCTAGTAATTCCAATCCTATATGAATATCCTTTTGGAGTGATCTTGGTTGAACATAGATTTCAAGAAACATGAAAGTGATGTAATAAAATATAAATAATATTAAGAAAAACAAATATTAAATTTTTATAAATAAAATACTTTGTGGAGGTTCTATGGATGATGCTCCATCAGGTTCTTTGCAACACTCAATGTTATTAGTGGGTGATGAGTTGAGCTACCTGATAGAGCCAAAGGCTGGTTCAAACTATCCCCACATAGAACCATGAAACTATTATGATTGAATAATAATTTGCATGTAAAACCATGATCATTTAGTACACTCCAATAATGGAGCTCCAAGTATTGCCCCAATATGGTATTTTTGTCAAAGACCATATTGTAATGCAAGGAAATGACATGGATAAAATTTAGAGATGGATTTTTGAAATGATTCTTGGTTTTAAAGACATCACATTTAGGTGTCCTCTGAGTCACGTGGAGAGAGTAATTTGATGCTTCAGTGGTCATCTTATCCCAAAACCAAATAACCTTTTCGATTCATCAACCTTAGGAACCTGAATGATGATTCATGGGTTTTTATAGCTAGAAAGATGTATGTGACAATTGGAGATCCTAATGGTTTGTTAATTCAATAAAAAATAAAATTCAAGACCCATTCTATTTGATAGGTATTTTAATGAGATCCTCACCACCATGAAAATAAATATAGTTCCAAGAAAAATTTGTTTCCATGCATAAATTATGGGACTTCTTGTTTAATTCAGGACTCTTCGATATGGGATAATTGGGGAGTTTATATACTTTGTTTGATGGAAATTTCCAAACGTCTAAGTTATATTAACATATCTATATGTTTTTAGTGTCAAGATACTAATTGTTTATGTTCCATAGGTAAGAGTTTTTCTAATTCTCTCTAGTTTTCTCTGATCATTGTTCTTTTTTTCTCTAGAGGAAGGTGGTGTCCTAGTGCGAAAGTCCACTGTGGGGATTTGAATTTGAATTCATGTGGAATTAAAATAATAACTATAGGGAAATGGTCAAATATAATTGGTAAACCTCTCAAGACCACATTCATGATAAGAGTAAATTAGTTTCTATATAGTTGTAGTGATGGAGTCAATATCTCTACAAGAACATCAATCAAGGAATACTCAGGCTTGATAGAGAACTCAAAATATATTATAAGGAACCCACTTATAATATTTCCTAGCATTATATTTTAAATCATGAAAAGGAGTTGGGTGAGGTCTTTAAAGATAAAAAACCTATTGATTCATCTGATCAAGGGAGGAGTTTATCAAACTGGGAGACCATATACCGACTACTTTCATCAAAAGGCTTAGCCAGAATAATAAATAACATAATTTAAAATTTGGAGTTAGGGGATGGAATTTAACTTCATATGGGGTTGAGATTCGGGATTTTATATAGAGATTATATATATATATATATATATATATCTTTTTAGTTGTTAGAGTGCCGCCCCCTTGGGGACCTCCCGAGCAGTGTTGAGCAATGATTTGATTAGGTAAAGACTTTTGAGATTGAGTTAGACATTTTTGGAGAGGAAATTGTCTCATCCATTAATATATACACTCGAAAAATAATCTTGGTCTGGATGGATACCATGCATTATTTTTTAGTGGTTTAGGAATATCATGAGTCCTTACGTTATCATACTGATGGATGATTTATGGTCTGGTTCCAATGGTATGGAAAAGGTCAATGAAAATCTCATTGTTTTGATCTTGAAAATATAAATCCCAATGATAATTTTTGATTTTTGGCCTATCATCTTGTATTATGTGGTCTGCAAGATTTTATCAAAAGTCCTCTACCACTATTTTGGGAAAATCCGTCCCTATATTATTGTTTAGAATTTTTGGGCTTTTTTACCGAAGATACTTATTATAGACAATTTAATTATTCCTCATGAAATCATATATTTTTTTTAAAATTAATTGTACTTCTATGAGGGGTCCTTGTTAATGTAAATAGATATGAAAAAAATATAAAAGGTTGGAATATTATTTCCTAGAAGTGGTGATGTAGAAACTAGGGTTTAAGAAAAAAATGGATGAGAATGATCAAGATTTGTGATAGGCCAGTTTCCGTCAAAATAATGTTCATTGGTTATCTCATAAATAACTTCAAACCAGATAGAGTATTGAAGCATGTTAACCCCATTTCCCCTTATCGATTTCTCCTTGTTGTTGATGTTTTCACTCATCTCATATCAAAGGTAGAACTGGATGGACTAAATACTAATGGTATGGTTTGTGAGCGCAATATCCCAATTACTCACTTATTTTTCTTTAATTATTATCTTCATTTTTCAATAGATACTTCTCCGAAATGCTAGGAGGTTCAAAAAATTATTGATGCATTTACCAAATCCTCAATACAATGTGTCAAATTACCAAATCAAAGACATCCATCAGTTAGGTTGTGTAATATGTGATGGGACCTACCATCACAAGTTTGTGTGGTGTCAAGATTGTGGAAAAATGTAAAAATAATTTAGATCTCATAATTATATTTGAGAACACTAAAATATAATTCTTCTCCATAATCCTAGAAAAATTTCATAATAAAATTCAGGGATGTTATTGAAGGAAACTCTATAGGATCAAAAATGTGGTTCTTATTACATTAGAGTCTTAAGAAATCATATATTATATGATGTCTCTCTTCAATATCCCATATTTCCGTATTCACAAAATATATTCATAATTTAGTATTTTTTGGTGGGGTAGTTCTAATGAAAAATAAAATACACTTTGATCTCATGGGAGAAGATTTTGTCAACCATGGCTTGTAGTGATATGGTCTTCAGGGAACTTAAAGTATTTAACAATTCCCTCCTATAAATGATGAGTGTTCATTTATTATAAGAACCATATTTCTTTTGTAAAACTGTTTTCAAATAAAATTAATTCCCCCATAATGATTTTCTATCATCTAGTCTGGGTTCTAAAATGATATTTTTCTCATGGATCATTTTAGGGTCCACATATGTTTTAAATTCTGTGATTTATTTATTAATTTTCATTGGTGAAATTGTAAAAATCTAGAGTGATACATGGGAGAATTATTTTGATAATATAAAACCCAATTCTAAGCTAGCACCTATACTGGAGAATTATTCAATGGGGTATCTTATTGTTGATGACATTAGTGTATTATTTTTTAGAACCTCAAAATTTGGTTTAATGATTATTTAGTAAATTATATTTTAGAAGATCAAGTGGTTCATGGAGTGGAACTAGATATTCGGTGGTGGAAATTAATGATTTCGGGCTGCTACTCAGTTCACCCAAGTTTCGGGGATAACCTCACACAAGAAGAAGTTACATGGTTTCAAATATGGAAGAATATCTTGAATATAAAATCTCAATTCAAATTCCAAAATCATATGTTGTAAATGTGTAAAGGTATCCTCCCCACCTTTTTCACCTTATTGATCAACACTTTTTTGAGAAAATCTCATTCCTTCTTTGTGGGACCACTTTGGAAAATGAGTATCATGAGATATTATCTTGGTATTGGGATACTGTGTTGTGGTTGTCATGTGTTGAGTAAGATCTTGCTCAATTTATAAGCCTCAATGATGTAAAGATTGTTGTGGTGGAGTGGCTCATATTTCATCTAGTGAAAACTACCATGGGGTTTTTCATCTGTGCCTGGATTATCTATTTCTTCTGCAACGCCTTTGTGTTTGAGGGAATTATCAAAGATGATTGTGTGTGGATAACTATAATGAAAAAATGTATTTATCAGTGTAACAACAAAGGGGGCCATATTTCTTAATCGGTTCCACCCTAAACCCCATCTAGGTGGATACCTCCCCCTCCACAAGTCATTATAATTAACACCATCCTAGAACTACCTAGATATGGTAATGTTGGCCTCAATGATGTTACCTGTGATCATGTAGGATCTTTAATTATGGTTTTAAATTATATGGTTTTTGCATTATAGACTCCCTATGTGGCCTAGTATTTAGCTATTTAGTATGGTGTGGAGTTCACCACTTCTCATGGATTGAGGAATATTATGGTCGAATCCGAATGTCTTGTTATTATCAATGCATTGGAGTATGGTGAAGATATCTTTGATACTATAAGTCTATTATTGAGAACATTATGTATTTTGAACCTTTTTTTTGCTTCTTAAGGTTTTTTCATATTTGGGAGAGAGGGATATAATTTGGAACATTTCACAACTACTTTTATTATAATTACATGGTCTATTTAAATTTTCTTATGATAATATTTAAGTTAAGGATGGTCTTTCAAAAAAATATACAGAATATAAATAATAGAATATTTATAAAGATAGTTTTATGTTAATAATATTATGTAATTTCAAAACATACCTTAAATAATATATTAAACATTAAACAACCCCATTCCATGTAATAATAATAATATTCTAATTTTCTCATGTCTTATGTAAAATAGTGTAATGGGGAATATTATTTTACTAGCTTACAAATTAATATTGGTCACCAGACACATTCTTGGCCCCTAACATCCTTGAAATTTAACAAATACCTGAATAAATATTTATCCACTCAATAAATAAATATTATATATTTGAGTAATGAAATAATTTCCTTGAGAATAAATATTTACTTAATTTTTGAAATAAAAAAATTATTAATAATAATATTTATTATAATAACTAAATTAAAATACAATTTAACTGTGGTCAATTTATGCACATAGTGTATGAATCTCTATGGTTATTTCTCATTAACATTAGGTGGTCATGCCTAATGTCCAAGATTTCAATCTAGTAATAGGTTATGGTGTCCAAGAGAAAGAATTTAATTTTGTAATAATGACTACCACACATAAGAACAATGTATATAATATAATCCATTTATCACGATATCTCATCAAATAGGGTACCTGTGTCGCCATCCTATCTTCTTGCTACATCTCTCTTTGAGACATTCAATGAAACTCATTGTTACCCCATGACCATGGAATTTAATGCTACATCTCTATATCAATTATAGGGTTGAGATATCAACATACATAAATATATAAGGGAAAAATAATTCCTTGAATTATTCATTAATATCATGTAATTCCTCTCACACTCAATGTTCCCTACTTGCTGTGAATATATGGCATCACAGTTTTGTTCAGTATATAAATTTTAGTGAATTATGACATGAATTAATAATAATATCAATGTTTTAAAACCATAAAAAATTATCATAGATAGAAAATTCCAATGAAAGATAGACTTTTGGAATTACTATAGGTATTTCTATTCACATAATCTCCCATATTAGATATTACCAAGTGTGAAAATAATGAAATAAAGTTTCATATTCTTATGGGAACTCATACTTAACAGTTAAAAATCTATTTGTCCCATTATAGAATGTTATTTAACTATAGATTTATGTTTAAGAATATCGTCTTGTCATTTGAAATTTCTCACCATTGTATGGAACTATTATGTCCTTTTCAATGAAATAAATACAGGAGGACATTTTTACATTAATGTCATGTAGACAAATAAACAATATGTAATTAAATTTGTTTTATTAATACTCAATTATATGAATATACTATAGTAGAAGGTATAATAATTTTTTCTAGAACACCAACTACCACATAAAAAACACGTGAATGAAAAACATATAGTGGAGTATCACATAATTTTGATAAAATATATCAAGGAAATATTCAATGTAATAAAATTTGAGGTTGGTTGGAATTAATGAAACAAACATATTTTACCCAACAAGTCAATTTTACTTAGTTACAATAGGGTCACAAATCAAATTCATATGTCGATTGACATAGATACATGGAATTAAAATTTTCCTGCATTGAGGGAAATCATTTGGGAATAAATTGTTATAACATTATGTTATAAAATCTCCATTTTAATGAAAAACATATAATGAAACATGTATTTCCTTTTCATTATCCCTTATAGAGTATTTTAGTTTAGATATGTTTTATAATACATTTATATTAATGATAAATAAAAAAGGTTATATATCCTTTTAGACACTTCTGACAATGAAATATCTCTGGGATCCTAAGGGGAATGTAAAACCCCAACCACTAGTTGTGTATTAAAAAATGATAAAACAAGAAACACAAAATTATTTCATTATATATAACAAGTATGTATCCTTTCATGGGAATTATAATTCATAATATTTTATTTGAAATTATTTATTCTATTAAATTTTATTCAAAATATTAAATATATGAAACAAAAAATGAGTGATGAGAATAAACAGTTTGAATTTAAACCCATATACCCCTACAATAATGTGAGGATTAAGTATGAATCACTTGAAAAAATTGTATTTAACATATATCTATAGTAATGGTTTTATGTGATATAAAACAACAACATAATAATGTTCCTTTGTTTATTTACATATTTATGAATTGAAATATAACTCCACATATACCCCAAGTCATATGCTATAGAAGGAGGCTTATGTAAATAATGAATAAGAAATGGTAGATGATAACACACAAAAGTAAGAGAATCAGGTGTAATTATAACATAAATGTAATTTTTTATTCTTTATAATGATATTATATAAAATATCTACTTATGTTTGTATAGTTTTTATATAGTTTATACACCATAATTTTTATTAGTTTTATTAGAATAATTACTACATAAAATTGCTTTTAAGAATCTAGAACTGTATGGCCATGTTAATGGTGATGGTTTTGGAGTGTCACATTGAGAATATTTTGAGAAAACAAAGTATCATGGGGATTTAAATAAAAATATTTAAGATATTCAAACCCAAATAGAATCTCTAAAAGAAATAATTACCACTTAGGGTTAGATTAAGAAGTATATACAAAGGGTTAAGGTGAAACAACAATAGGTAAAAAACAAATACATGAAGACTCAAAACCTACTAGATTTGGGGATATCAATTCCCCTCAGGAAACTTCCATTAACAAGGTAATCGATGATTTAATATCATTTTTTATAAATGTGAATCAAAAAAATACCAATAATTTTCTTTTGTTGAAAAATTATGCTTGGTGAAAGTGATTATGATTTATGTTTAGTATCACTGACTCATCACATTATTGTGATGAGTACACTGTACAATATAAAAGGAGATACAATTCACAATAAACAACTCCCAAAAGATCACATGATAGTGAGTTTTCAAGAATCTCATGAGTCAAGCATTATGTTTAATGTTCCCCTTGATATTCTAGATGTTACTATGGATGATCATTCTATTGGTGAAGTGTTTTTTAAGAGTATAATAAAATATATCAGAAGAAGTGGAAGTCATTCAAACCATAATCTAAGGATATCCGTGCAAGAAATATAAATCATACATAAAAACTAATATGAATAATACTAAATTTTTTTAAACCATCCATAGAAGTTCCACTGAAACCTTTTTATATTCTTATGATATGATTTATAAAGATCACAAAATTCTCAAAAAAAAATCACAATACCTTTGTAGTGTATCCATGAGATGATCATAATCATCTTCCATACATAATGGATTCACCTTTTGTCCATAGTATACTAGTACCTCTATATGAAAAAGGATAACTATAAAAGATAGTATCAGGTAAAGGAGTGTTGAACAAGAATGAAAAAAAACCCATGAACCATTTCCATTAATTGACAATTATATATATATATATATATGAAAATACTCTTTGAATGATAGTACATTTACTGGTGTGTTTATAACACAAGAGTAAATTCCATGGCCAATGTATTCATTCCATGAATTCAAACTCCACTATATCATTATATATCATGTAACACCATAATAAATGATGATTTAAATGATTTTAACTATAAAATAATAACACATTGAATATTTTTTTTTTCATTTGATCAAAATGTATTAACATGGATGAAATATTATTCTATGCATGTATCTTGATATTCCAGGCACGTAATATAGCCAGGAATCACATATATGCTATAACTTTGGGGATATCTCCATTAATATCCCACATGTACTAAAGATTAATAAACCTTTTACCATTTCACCTTATATTTTATCACATACAATAACTCATGAAACCATATCCCAAATTCAATTTTTATATCTTCCAAAACAAATTGGGAAATATATCATTAATAATACCTTATATCACATCATATGAAATACCTTATGTACACTCATCCCAAACACTTTTGGATTAAGTCTAAAACATGTTTAGAGTAGTTCACTAAGTAAAACCCAATCTCCATTATGTAAACAAAAGTGTGTAATCCTATGGGAATTTATATAATTCACAATAAATATAAATAATTTTATCAGTATATGTTAGAAAAGAGCAACCTTTAGAAAAATGGAAATGTTATTCAAGCAATAAAGGGATCCAGAATGGTCTCCATCGAACACATGTATTTGTCTACTTGCTTCCACCCCAATGAATCATATAAAAATTGGAATTCTCATATTTTACCTTTTTTCAAGACATAATATGACCATGGGGCATGAAGCGTGTCAACCCAAAATACTCAACTCATCTATTCTCAATTCTCATTGTATATATTAATCCTATTTCAAAATACACCACATGCCATTTATCATTATGGATAAGAACATCATAAGTGCCTTATCCAAATATATATACAAAATATAATTGTGGCCACACACTCCCATATCATTTCTCAATCGAGGGATGAAATGTTATTCTCATCATATGAGAGTAAAACATCCCATCTTAGTTAAGCTTTAAATGACGACATGATTAGAAATATACCCAACCACCCCAGTGTTAGCTAAGTCAATATATAGACTTTTGTAAGTATGTTATCAAATTATGATGAGTCTCATGCTTGGTATCTTACAAAACTTATGTAATGGAGCCAAAAATATGATCCATGCACCCCTATTATACTAAATTCATATGTATGACACTCCATGTAGTATATGTAGTGGTCATCTAGTGCACAAAAAGAATCTTATTATTTGTATTATGAAACATGACAATATGATGTGCCACTATAAAAGAATTGTACTCGTGCTTACCATAACATGTTGTCATAAACTATAAAACTCCATGATGAATATTAGTTAGGGATAAACTCAAGGTTATAATTTGAGAGGTCAATTATCATTTCACTTCATAATATATATATATATATATACACACATTAATCAAGATAATGTTAAATAACGATAAAATGGAGGCTGCCTCAAATATTATACATTTTAATATTCTTAATCTCCTTAATAATATTTATCAAACCTAGCATGAGAACCAGTTTAACATATCATATATTCAAAACTATCATATATTACTTATGTTTGCTACACTTTTTGAGATTTGTTAACTCTTTACATATAATGTAATTCATGTCACATATATATGTAACCTTCAGATAATACCCTCCCACTAACTCAATAGTTATAAATGTCTATAATGTAAGAAAGTTGGAATATTGGTGAGATTTAGGAATCATATTCCCAATAGTTCATCTTCTTAGACATATTGAAAATTCCTACCTTCACAACATCAAATTTTACGATGTCAACTTCTGTTTTCTACAGAATTCATTCTATGTTCATCATCATCATGTTAGGAACCCTATTACATAAAGCGTTTTTCCATTATGTGTGTATGTGTGATGTATAAATGTGAACATGTGCGTGATAATTTTCTTTTTTATGCCTGTGTTTCAATATTACATAAATACATCATATATAAATGTATTTTTATAAATATATCATTATCAATAAATATATTATATAAATATATTTATAAAAAATAAATATAAATACATTATGAAAATTTTATATCTAAATATACAATTATATGTAAATATGTCTAAAATTTATATATAAAAATACAATATATTGATATATATTTAAAAATAATTATATAATATTATATAATTATATGAATAAATATTTTAATAAAGGTGGATTATTTATGGAACCTTAACAATCCCTAACTTGTTAAACTCATCAGGTACTACATGGAGTTTGAGCATCAGTTGTCTATGTGTGTGTTTCAATATTATGTATGTACATCATATATAAATTTATTTTTTATAAATATATAATTATCTCTATATATAGTATATAAAAATATTTATAATAAACAATTATAAATAAATTATAAAAAAAATTATATCAAAATGTACAATTGTATATAAATATGTATAAATGATTTATGTAAATATACCATATATACACATATGTTTAAAATATATTTAAAAATGATTATATAAATGTATATAATTATATGGAAAAATGATTACATAAATATGGATTATATGGGTAACCTTAAATATCCCCATCTCGTTAGACTCATTGGGTACTACTTGGATGGCGAGTAGCGACTGTTGGCTTATGAGTTCATGCCCTAGGGTAGCACGGATGACTATCTCTTTCAATCCAAGACCTCATCCTCGAGTGTTCATACACATACATGTATTGTATGGTGAATGGTGGTGCTTGGGATAGCCAAGGGGCTTTCATTTCTCCACAATGACTACATGAAATTCATTTTTAAATACTTCCAAATGTCGAACATGTTACTGGATTTGGTATGGGGAATGATCCACCTTTAAACTATTATCTTTTACTTATTTCTTCTAATCCTAAAATCACGTCTTTTGATCTTTGTTTGCATAATCACAACCCAAATCTTTTGGATTTTTGGTTGACCAAGGATGGAAGGATGGGAGAAAAATTCCTTGTATCCATGAGTATCACTAGCACCTAGGGCTACACAACTCGTAAATATTTGGCCTCCAATAAGACATATTCCCATTCATCGATTTCATCGTATTTAACTTCCATTTTCAAACTAGGTTTCTTCATACATGCATGCTGATGATGAATGACTCATACTAGATGCATGTTCAGTACTAAAGGGACAATTCATTTAACGTGGAAGCCCTTGTACTTTGCTGTGTGCCCCTATATCCCTTGTCTAAGATGAGAATGGGGGAGGTCATGGGGGAACTGTAAGAGCTCCTCCTATCCAGTAGAGGCCCCCGACCTCAAATAAGGGGTGCTAGCGATCTAGAATCCAAACAAGATGCTTCCATGGATCCCTATGTTAAGGACTCTGAGTTAGGTAGAATCAAAACTCTTCTTATTATCAAGAAAGTTGTTGTCCATAAGATGAGTAGTGATCCCCATTCCAAAAAATGTGTTTCTATAGCTCTTCAAGGTATGAAATCCATGTCAAGTAGTACAGAACTCTTCCTGTTATCAATAACATGGTTGGGTGGACGATGTGAAAAGGTACTCCTTTCAAACAAGCTCCTTCCATGGTTAGTTGAGGAATTAACTCGCACCACTACTCTTTTTTTTGTTATCCAGATGCCCGAGAACACTAAGAAGATGTCACACCACTGAGTGAAGAAACAAAATCATGAGCTGTAAGAAGTGAGTTTTTATTTATCCCAATGAAATGGTAAATAAATTAAGTTTTATATTTTTCATTCCCTTGTGAATGTACATATATGATGAGACCCTAGTTTCTCCCCAATGCACCAGTTTGAGGTTCGTGAAAGCTATAAAAAATGTATGAATGGGGAAAATCAACATGATCGTCTATATGAATATTCTAATAAATTTAATTGAAGCACCTAGAAAATAAATATCAAATGGAGAAATATTTTCTTCCAAAATTTTGTGTTCTATGAGATGATGTATAAGGGTTGAGTTTTTAATTTATGATGGTACAATGAACCGGAAAACTCCATATACCCAGAATCACTAAATATCCAATTCTATATAACCAATTGGTGACATATATGATTATATTGAATGTCTAAAACAGCCTTAGCTATCCAAAATACCATATATGTGAATTCTCATGGTACTAAGAACACACATTTGAGAAGCTCATAGTACCTTGAAAATTTAGAAAATGTTAAAATTCATTTACCTATTTGGCCTCTAATTTTCAAAGTAAATTTCCCTCCTAGTCCTTTGGTTTAGCAGAATATCAAAACATTATTATCCTTTGTGATCCTCATACATGTGGAGGCCATATATTGACAAGATCATTCTCACATCATTGTATAGAATTATGATGGTTTGTTTCACGTCATTGTAGGAGTTCAACTATTCTAACATGGACTTCACCCAAATCTTTTAATGAGGACCTCAAGAGACACCACATGTAATTCACCACCTATGAGTATTTTTTTGTGATTGTTTTGTATTTATATTCTTATAATAAGAATATATATTCTGCTTTGGTATGGGAACATCCCACATTAATGAAAAACTAACTTATTCTCGGTGTTTATTTCATCACTAGTTGATGGTGTCATTCCTTATGGGTTTATTTATTTTTTTAATTACTATATTGATGGACCATTAAGAGAATTATGTTTGACCCATGGATAACTCTCCCACCCCTGTGGTGAAATAATATATTAAATAAAAAATTCTTTATTGTTTAATTATTTGCTTGACTTTAGATGTGTATCTTTTAAGAGATTCTTATTTGTCTATAAATAAAAATATTTCATTATTTTTTTATTTGTTTCACACATAATACACTTGGGAACTCCATCACTACCTAGATAGTTAATAGTGGAATGACCCAATAATTATTATTTGTATCCAATCACTAGGCTAGATATGGATACTGAATACAATGACTACTGTATTTTTCTATTCCAAACCAGAATTTCTAGTGAAGGATAATCAAGGATATTTCCTTTTATTAAAGAATAATGGGGTTGTGAAATTGAATAATGATTCATAGGTAAGAGTGGAGAGTAATCCAAGGGTGGATAACTATGATTTAAAAATTAAATTTTAAACCGTTCAACCACATCAACTATTTTCAAATTTTGAACCCATTAAAAATGATTTTAATAAATCCACAACATTGTATTCCCTAGAGACCACCCAAATCCCACAATAATAAATTTTATTGGGTTCAAAAATAATTTTTTTAGCACCCCATGACAAGAATACATCAAACCTGACACATTTTTAGGTAATATTAGTGCTTTCATTTTAATTTTGTTTAAAAAATCGGTTGCAAATGACTTTATCTAGTTCTTATAACCATATATATATTGATCTTAAGGATAATATAACCATGATTGCTAATCTAAATACTCTAAAAAACATCTAAAAAGATGAAAGAGAGTTTTTACTCAATACATTGGCTAATTATATTTCCTCTTATTTTTTTCCTCGACAATAGTTAATTTAGGAACTGAAAAATTTGAAGCCAACCTTACTCAAGTGAGTGGGAATTTGAGGAGAATGTATGGAATAAATTTCAACATAGATAATCTATAATAATAACTGAATGACCAAAAATATTGTGAAATCAAAACTAGAATGATTATTATTCTACATAAATTTCACATTATATTAGGTGAGGACTACAAAATTAATTTGAGAGAGTTTAAAGGAGTATGTAATGGATTAAAAAACAAGAGGATTCACCAAAGGAACAATGGGTGATAAAATCCAAGTATCCACAAGAATCGCTAGCACCTATGGTTACAAATTTTCTAAATATTTTTCCATTGAAAAAAATATTCTCTTTCATCGGTGTCATCCTATTTATCTTGCAATTTAACATTTTATTTATTAATATAGGGATAAATATGAAGATTGGTGTGTAATAGATGGAGGGTTAGTAATCATGGTATAATTCCTTCAAGTTGTAAAACCTCACACTACGTTGTGTGTACCTAGACCCTATGTCTAGGTGGAGCAAGGGGGAGGTCATGGGTGAACTAGAAGAGCACCTACTTTATAGTAGTAATTCCTAACCTCACAAAAGGGGTGTTAGTGATCTATAATCTGCACAAGATGCTTCCATGATTGATTGGTGCATATAGAGTTATTAATATTATAAAAGTATCTATAAGATTTTATTCAGCTGAAATGGAACAATCTATAAAATCATAATAGGACAATACACTTATTTAAATTATGAAATACACTATTATGTTAAAATTCCATAAAACATCCCAGATAAGAATAGAATAAGAAAATATATCATCATAGTAAAAAAATCATATCATAATATAATTGAAATAAGTTTATAGAAACAAATTTGGATAAAAGGAACATGAGTTAAAAAATGTAAACATACCTAAATATAATTATCCCAAATTAATAAATAAGTTATGTGATATTTAGTCTGAATGGGATATAGGGATATTAGTGGAGGTGGAGGAAAATGATGAGGTGGTAAGTGGAGGCGGAGGTAGAGGAGATAGCTAGTGCCGAGAAGTGGTATTATGATGAAAAATTGAGATTTTTTTCGAAGTTTAAGGATTTTGATGGTGTTTGATGAAGTTCCATTGAAGGGGAAGCACTATCTTTGAAGGAAAATAGATATATGGATGATATGTTCCATAGATTAGGGATAAGGAATAAGGGATGCAAGGGAGGATGGATTTAGAGACATGATCATGGCTTTTAAAAGTAGAGAATGAAGATTTTGGGGAGGGATTGGGGGTCATGATAGGGAAGAAGACAAATGATGGGAGGCATGAAATGGGTAGAATTTGGGGAGGGATTTGGGGCCAAAATGGCAAAGAGGAAGAATAGGGAGAGATTTGGATCAAGAGGCACACACATGTGGGGAAAATTTTCTGGAAAGAGACACATGCCATTGGATCCATATCAAATATTATTGATAATGAATGGTATTTAAATATCCATATTATTTTTTTAATAATTTAAAATTAATTTATAATATTCTAATTATTCTAAAAGTCAAAAAAATTAAATAATTTAAGTTCTAAATTTATTTTAATGTTTTTAAAACACTTTAATAAAATATTCAAATTATTTTAATGTTTAATTAAATTTATTTATTAAAAATTTTAAATTATTCATGAATTTTAATTTTGTAATTAAAAGCTACAACTTTCAAAATAACATAATTAAAAAATAAAAAATAAATCATTTGAATTTTGAAAATAAATAATTTATAAATAAAATAAAAACACTTAGAATATTTAAAATAAATCATTTGATTAAAAATTTAAATTTCTTACGGTTATTATATTTTAAAATACCTTAAATATTTTACTTTAATATTTTTAATTTGAAAATAAATAAGTAGAGTTTATAAAATTTAAATAACATGGATATTTAAATTTTTAGATTAATTTAATTTTGATTTATTATAAAAACAAATTTTTAATGTTATAGGTTTTTAATATATTTCCTTCATTTTTTTTTAAAATTCTCACTATATATTTCATGTCAACATTCTTCCTTAGTCGCATTTCCGTATTAATTAATGTATTTCCTTCATTTTGTGTGAAATTTCATATGTAAGAAAATATAATTTTTATTGTATATATTTTTCAAATATTATCGTCAAATTATTGCATTTTGTTTTGATTTGTCATATGAAATTAAAATAAATTTTTTATTAAGAATTGATTCATATACATAAAATATATATACACATTAAATCAAAAAGATATTATCTTTCATCATTGGAATGTATCTAGTCAAATCATTTAACAATTTCTAAAGAGTCAATTAATGTATCATTTTTTTACATTAATAATATATTACTACTAAGAAATAAAAAATAATTTTCAACAATTTAACACATTTATTAATTATTTTGTAAATTATAATATTTTTTAAATACATTTCATTGTTTTTTAATATTTTTTTTAACACAGTCATATTATATATCAAAATACTTATTCAACTATATTAAATAATTACTAGTAATCCCACATGTACGTTCACAAGACATAATTCCTACTTAATTAATAATATACATAACCTTAAAATAGTATATATAATATTAATATATGAAATAAGTAAATAAAACCACATTACAATCATACAAATAAAGTGTAAATATATACATAGTTTTGAAAATTGAGCTTGAATGTAACAAAAAATTATATAAATTCAAACACATTCAATTTTATTTTGTTCATGTTGACATTAGATGATATTTGTCATTGAACACTTTATTGAAGCATATGAATAAAAATCAATAGAACTATCAAGTTGTGGATAATCTTTGTTGTAATATCACTGAGAAAAATTTATATCTTAAAATATAATGAGTACCATAAGCATAAGCAATGATGTTTGTAAAGCACAAGTAATTTCTAAAGCTTTGTATGATAATTCAAAGCATATGCACTGCAAATGTATAATGGGAACATGCAATATACATGCATTATTTTTCCCGGAATAACCATATTATTAAATAATAATAAGGACCATAAATATTGAATTTGGTTTCATATCCATGTTTTTATGCTTATATTTTTTATAAAAAATTTCCTTAACTAAAATGGAATATGTAAATGAATTCTATAATCATAAAAACTAAAAAATATTAACATGGTAGCATAAATAAATGCTTATAATTATATGAATGTATTACATTATATTCTATAAGAATTATAATAGCCACATATATATTTTTGAATTATTATTTATACTTTACAATATATGAAAATTTGTAGGTATTATAGTATTTGTAGAAGCATAATCATAAGAATTATCATAAGAAATGTATAAGAATAGGCATAAGCCCTTTAATTTTGAATATATATATGTATTATAGTGAAAATATAAACATAAGAAGAAATATAAGAAAATAGACTGAAATGTTTAAAATTATATGTTTATTTCAATATTTATGTTACCCATTTTTATATAATAATACGATAAATAAACAATATTATTTAGTCTATATATATTACATTATTTGAAATTGTGTATCTATTAAAGAATTTGCATAATCCTAACTGTAATATTGAGAATAATAATATATTTATGAATTATCATAAGAATAATCATTATGAAAACAAATTTTTTTATTTATTTCATTTCATTAATGGAATAAGAAAAATCAAGAGAATATATATAATTATAAGAATATACGAAGACATGATAAAATTATAACAAAATGAATATATGTGGAAATTTATACACAAAAAACATTTCGAACGGGGATCTTGAAAAAATCTAAATCATAAATAACTACTACATTATTCATGTGAATATTGAAAAAATCGTAATCATAAATAACATCTACATAATAAATTAATAGAAGTTTAGAAACCATTGGTATACCAATAATAAACATGAATAGAAGTCATACATGGAAGAAAAAATGTCAGCCCATTTTTTCAGACCACATTTTCATTATAATAGAAGAAGAGGAAAAGGGATATCGAATATCCTTAATTTGTAATTTGGAAAAAATCAAAATGAAAGAATGTATTTCTGGTTTCAGTGATATCTTCATCATGAAAATCTCACCGAAAATTCTTCCACAATAAAAAATATATTAATAGAAGAAAAAATATTACATATTGTAATTTAATTCTAAGAACACAAGATTCAATATTATAATTTTATATCATATTTTATATTAGGGAAAAATCCATTTTTAGGGATTCTATATTTAATCCATTATGAAGAATTCCAAAATCCATCATATAATGTTGTATTCTTATAAGTTATTTTCGTTAAAATAAAAATAACTTAAAACATTTTTGAAAATAATGAGTGACAATAATATTTGAGGGAAAAAATTAGTATTTAAATTTTTATTAATATGAATAAAAAAATCATGAAAATGTATTTTGATAAAAAATTTACAATTATAGAATCTTTAAAGTTATATTAAAAATGGAATCATAAAAAAATTCTTTGTGCTTTTTGATTAATATATTTTATGCATATTTTTTTTGTGTTTTAATACATTTATTGTTGTAATATAAATGATATTTTTTCCAGTATTTGGATTTTTTAATTTTTTTTGGGATTCATGGAAGGATATAACCAAAAATTGGATAAATAATAGAAAATATGTGAATATGATGAGAAAAAAAATCAGAAAAAAGAATTTTTCCCAGGATGAAGGATGCTTTTGGGAAAATCTCGGGTGTTGAAACTGAAGAAACAGGGTGAGAAATATCGTTAGGAGCTAGAAACACAAGATTAACATAAAAAAACGATACACAATGTGAACATATTAAAAAGAAAAAATCCATGATAGGACATTAAGAAATTAACAGGAGGGCCCAATATATTCATGATGTGATACAACATTCACACCTTGAAACCTTCTACATAGAACCATATCAAAAAGATTTAGCATAGATTTCAACAGACATTTTTTAAATAGGGTCTGGGCTTCCATTTAATACTGGGGCAGACTCGTTATTTATTATGGGCTTCATTAGTTGATAATTGAATGCAAACCGAGCCCCTATAATTCAATAAATAGAGAGGTGAGTTACTGCTACCATAAATGATCGAGAGACCAAATCATGGAGTTATAATATTGGAAAAGAATAACCCACAGTAGTTTTTGAATTAAATGTAATTAAAAAAGGTTTCAATTGAAATCAATGTATAGTTTATGTTCATCTTTTGTTGGTTCATCCTTTAATGTCACTTAGAAATTAATCCCTTGTTGTTATAGTAGTATGGTAAAATTTGGAAGAGAAAAATTGTTTAGAATTTTAAAAGATAACAATATCAATAATGTTGAAAATTAGTTCATTTAAAAAAAATACAATACAATTAAAATTAAAATGGAAGGGTAAAAGTTCTATAATCTTGGAATAATAACAGATTGAACAGTAGATTTTCTATTTCCATCCTTAGAGACATCCAAATTCTTAGTTTGACACCAACAAACATCAACTTGGACACCAAATCCCCAAATCCCTTGATTACAGAAATAATGTGACATTTGGGTCAATCAAGGCCATAAAAAATTCCTATTATTTGAATAATTCATTGGATAGTGAGTATGTTAGAGAAGAGAGAGATAAAATAATGATATAGAAAATAATACATCAGTAGATTCACTTTCACATAATCTATAATGGATGGATTTGTTTGTCCCGATCCACATAAAATTTCTACTATAAAATCTAGAATTCCACACTTGTTTGTTTCCACCAGTTCCCCAATTTGAGAATTACTCTCAACTACGATTATTTTTACCTTTTCAATAATAATTGAAAATTAAATTATTTATCCATGTTAGAATATATCAGATAAACCAAAACCTGAATAATGTTTAACAAATAGTGAATTATTTTTTTAGAGCCCAATCCAAAAATAGAAGATCCATAAAATAATACCACCATGAAAAATAATCTTCAAGATCTGTGGAGGACCCAAATACAGTAAGGATCAACACAAAAACATGACATAAAATATCATATAGCATTGGTAAATACATATTAGTTCACCGTATTACATGTTATCTCTAAAATAAAATAATTATATATAGTTAAAAATATTAGTTCAGATATGATATAGATTGAAATATATATATTTTCATATTTAATATTGTAGTGTCAACTTAAATGTTTCATATAAAGAAGGATTATAACATTTATCACCATTAAATAATTTACTACTGGTTATTTTTTAAAATTTAAATAAAATAAAAACCACTTATTTCTTCAAACTATTTATCAGAGATGATAAATGTTGTAAATAAAATTTAACAAATGATATAACATATTTATAAAAGAGGTTCTCGAAAACAGATATAAAACAAAGAATATTGAAATTATCACTAATAATAAAAGGCGGTGTATAATAGCTCCTAGTTTTTTAAAATTAATTTATATGTGTTTTTAATTTGGGATTCAAAAGAAACTTATTTTTTCAAAAATAAAATTCTGGTCATTTATATTTTTGGAAAACATGTTGTTAAAATATAAAGAAAAATATCATAAGTTTTAATAAAGTTGAAAATGAATAAAAATATTGATGCAAAAAATAAAATATATAGTGCTGAAATTTAGATTATATAAATACCATAGGATTTTATAATATAAAAAATGGGTTTTTATTAATGATTGAAGTAATAGAAGAGTCTTGGGAGAATGTACGCTTAGTTAGTATATTTTGTTTCATTAACAAAAATACATTGAAAAAAACTAAAACATATGGAATTAAATTCATTCAAAAATATAAGAAAATGAAATTTTATAATAAAATAATTGTAAAATGTTGAATTGTAATAAAAATTTAGATGAAAAAAATGGGATGTCAATGAAATCAATGTACTGTTTTGTGAAAAATTGTGATATTCGTGATATAAACACAGATGTGTTTGTGATATACATTGTTATTTATTTTTTAAAAATACGTCAGATAATAACGAACCCTTCCAAAAAAAATTGAATTATTATGAGGGAATAATAGAAAAATATTTTTGTTTCGTATTATATTTCATGAGAATCGATTATTTAAAAATTTAATGGAATATTGAACCTGATAGCTAAGAAGAATATGTTATGAATATATTAATTTAATTTGAATATGATAACAAAAGTAAATGATTGTAATATACCTATTATAATGAATAAATGGAATAAAAATAATAAAACGAAATAATATATGTATTTATTTATGAAAATGGAATGGGTTTTTTATAAAATGGAAATGAAAATGTGATAATTAAAAAAAATTAAGAATACATTTTAATTTTAAAATAAAAATTAAAATTGGAGAAAAGGTTTATAAAATATGTTTTTACTTTCCCTACACTACATCGAAGATATGGATCCACAAACATCTATCATATTAAAGAAATGATACATTATGATTCTTGGAATCAATACCAAACTTACAAAATTCATCACGTTAATTTATATCTCTAAAATAAGGGAAAAGTGTATCAATAAAATAATATTATATATTGAATAAAATAAAAAATAAAAATTATAATATAATTTAAAATGTATGATTTGATAAGGAGTAAAACACTAGTATGATATTCAACAATAAAAACATATAACATATAATGAAATAAGATAATTGGAAAATATTTTTCACATTGATGGTGAACACCAAGTGAATATCCTATGTATTTATGGTTGTTTCACAAAAATTAAAATGGTAAATGACAATGAAATTATGAGTATAAAATATTTAGAAAATCCTAACCACATAGTGAGTATATCTACAAAAAGTGTGTACACATTTCCTTGAATGTTAATAGTTAATTCAATAGAAAATCTATATGAATTTGTATAATTGTTTTAGGAATTGATATTGATGAAGATATACTATAAGAATTTTGAAAATAGTGAGTTGATAAATAATGTAGAGTATTAATAGAAAATTAACTATAAATTAAAATTAAAAAATGTACAATGAAAAAATGTATGAAAATGAAAAAATATTATCATAAAAAAGGTAACTGGAATATTATGAGAATATCGACAATGAAATTAATGAATTGCTATTAAATATAGGTATATTTGATGCACGGATATGTAAAACATATATACATTGTTTTAAATATAATAACTTATTCTTCATTAATGGAAATTATATTTAATGAAAAATATTGGGAAATGGAATTATTCTTTGTGATACAAAATATAAATGTATTTAACATAATATTGTTAAACATAACAATTATAAACAAAAGTATATTTCATATTATACATGATGATATTTAAAATTAAACAAACTAATATATAATAGAAAATATTTATAGTATTTTATATGGAATATAATAATATTTAACGAAAACTCATTGAAGCAGTGCAATATAACAATAATAAAAATCAACGAGGTAATGAAAAATACCAACTATTAAGGTCAAATTGATCAATAAAAAATAATATCATAATAATCAATGTGCATTAAAACAAAATCCACTAGTACATTCCTAGGATGTATCATTTTATCAATGTTTTAATCTGTTTTATGTGATCTACACAGACATTGTAAAAAACCTGTGTAATATTTTTTAACCATGATATAATGAATAATAATTTATTGGAAGGTTTAAAAAGTAAATACCATAAAAATTCAAAACGAATTTTGAATCAAAACTAAATATTTAAAAATAGTTTAAAATATTATAATATGGACCATGGAATAGGAATTGGGATTCCAATTATTCATAAAAATTATAGTAATAATTTCTTACTCCTACAATAAATTATTTAATTTCATAAATTTAAAAATGGAGTGGATAAAATAGGAATATATCATAGGTATTAATACATTAGAAGATGTATAGCTCAAGCCATTTGGGTGAATTTTGAATTTGTATCAAAACCAAGAACCAAAAAAGTGTTAATAGAAAATACAACAAAAGATTAAGTTTATATTTGAAGAAGATGGTTTAGATAATAAATAAAATGACCAGTTAATTCCTATGTTATTGTATAATGGCATGTTGATAATACATATAGTACATAATAATGGGTAAATTTGTAAAATAAAAAAAAATTCCGTGAACTTTTTTGAGAGTTAATACTGTAACAACAAACATTGGACTAATATAGAGGATAAATTTTATAGAGTGATCATTATGGCAGAAAATATATAATAATTAATTGATAGTACATTTCAAAAAAAATTTTAGTAAAAATATATGGTAAAAAAATTAAAATATATTGTTGCATGAGAATAGATGAGGTGACTGTCCAAAGAAGATCAAACTAGTGATATCTAAAATAAGATGGTTCTAAGGAGACATTATTTAAACATATGTTTTCTTCCTACTCTATTATCACTCCAAATAAGTCTTGTTTTGTGGAATAAAATATATATCCAATTTGAGAAAAATAATATACAACAATAATTATCTGGGTTTCATTAGAATTATAAAATAATGATACAGAAAATATAGGTACTGGAAATGAATGTATTATGAATGAATATACAGATACTATAATATGAAAGTATTTAAAATTTAGTACAAATAAAATAGTACACATTTAGAGAATTTTTGTAGTTTTATTCTGAGAAAAAAATTAGATAGTGATAGATTTGAAAAAATGGGAACAGTCCTTTCAAACACTATAAGTGATGGGGAGATATTAAATAATCCCAATAATGATTAAGAACACTAATCATTAAGTAATATTTACTAACAATAAAATTGAAAAAATCTAACCAAGGGGCGCTATTAATCGTGGAATACCAAGGCGAAATAATTCCCTACCGAGCATTAAAAGATGACAAAGTGGGTTCGGTATGAGTGAGAGGACCTCATATAAGAATTAATCTTGATGACAAACCATGAACCCTAATAAAGGATTTATGATGATCCATTATGACTTAAGTTGATATTTCATCGAATCAATCTAAAGAGTATCTATTCGGACCAGATGAGATTGAATGGTGGTGATATTATGAATGAGATACACCTTCCCCTTTGATGATTGAATGAGATGATGTTGAAATTTGAAAATATATCATATGGAATTGATTTTAATGTGTTCAACCATTGATATTTTGATTATAGGAATAAGAAGAAGATAACGGGGGACTCTAAGATCTCTTCTTCACCGGCTATAAGGGAAATGGAGGATGCATGGAAGATGTTTGAGGAAATTCTTATATGAATGAATCAATGTATAAAATTATGTTATTTTCTTAGACTTCCCCTAGTGCATTATTGATCCTTGTGTAGAACAACATTACCGTTGTGCATCCAAGTAGACTAAAGGAACCATCTCCTGATTATAGATTACAACTTGATCAAGTCTCTAAGACCTCACCATTCCACCACCATGACAACAACTCCCCACACCAATCACACTCAACATCGCACATACATACATCCATATCTATAACAAGACCATGTTTTGGTCAAGATTACAAGAATTGAAGCCCAAAAATAAAATCTTTTTCAAACTTTTAGACCTGATAGAATAATCCCATGGCCCATTATATTTAATATCCATCTCACACAACATGTGATATCCACCTTACTTACATATAAGTATCTTAAATTTAATATAAGAGTGTATTTAGATACATAAAGTTAGTTCTATATTTGTGTAAAGGTCACACAAAAAATTATAATGTCCCATAAATGTGGTTGGTGACTTTCGCTTGTTATGTAAATGTAATTTGAGAAGTATATTTTCTATGTAAAGGTGGATTTCGAAATTAATTACCTACATGAAGGTAATAAAGAAACTAAGGATCTATATAAATGTACCATATCATTACTACAACTTCATAAAGGTTATATATTACTAACATGACCTACGTAAAGGTAATGAGGGAGTTGTGAAGGATGCATATAGGTAACATGCACTATGTCTATGTTCTGTGTAATGGTAATGATGCTATACATAAATGTACATTGAGATTTTAAGTACATACATAAAGGTAGTTCAATGCACTATGTTAAGGTAATAGGGAAAATTATTAACCTTCGTAAACATGTATTAACCTGCTACATTAAATTGTATTCAAATGAGTGGTCTATAAGACTTGTTCATATGGTCGATCACAAGTTGTCCATATAAATTTCTTCATATAGTAAATCACTTAGGTGTTTATGTAGTCTCTCCAGGTTAAGATATGCAGTCGATCCAATTTAATGGTTGATATATTGGTAGATGAACTAAGTTATAGAATTTTTATTTTTATATTGAATGAAATCTGATGATGCTAGGTTCGCTGTTTTAAAATGAAAAATAAAAATCACGATTCTTTTTATGAAACCTAAATATTGTTGAAGAAGGGAGGAATCCAATATCACAAGTATATATTCATGTTAAATTCTTTTTATTATCATGTATAGTGACATATAAAGATATCACTACACCATTATTACTTCTCTATTTCTTTTTTGGTGACAATTTTTAAAATCAGGTCCACCTGTGAGAAACAATAAGTTGAGGTACATCATAGGTTATCCTATGGAATTGTATATATGTATACAGACATGGAGTGTTCTTAAATGTTTTTATATATAGAATGTGTTAATGAGATAAAGATGTCACAGTAAATAAAATATCAAGTTAGAATAAATTTTCGAGTATTCAAGGAATTTAATAATTGGTTTAAATGAAAAATAATAATCGATCAACCTAGAGATATGATGACTCAATAAGAATAATAGAATCCTATTGATATTTATACAATATTATATTTAAAAAATATTTTAGAATAAATGAGAATAATATTCATGATATTATTGTTAATATATATATTTCTAGGTATCGAAGAAGATGTTATTGAGAATATTAATAAGAAACATACATTGTGTGAGAGATTTGTGGGAGCCTGATACATCACAGTATCGAGGGAAGAGAATGATTTGAAACCATGAAACATTTTATTATTGTGAATTTAATTATTTGATAAAATTTAGAAGAACTAGATCACTCAATATCTTGTAGGAGTTTTGAGAAAAAAATAATTGTTGTGAGAAACTGTTGAATATTTTGAATAAAAAGTACGCGTGCATTCCTATTGATCTCGTATTCTCATGAAGGTATATATATATTTCAGAAGTGTAATATACGAATCTAGAATATATGTTTTCAAAACATGGATCATTTTTGAAGGAAATTCTTATTAGTGGGGTGTCTAACTAATTGATGAAGGCATGTTGTTGGAGTGTCTAACTAATCATTGAAAAATTTCAATTAGGGTCTCTAAGAAATTGCTGGAGAATTTTAATTGGAACTTGTAACTACTTCTATCTAAACATTATGGAAATGATTGGGATTTTTTCCAATCCTTATAAATAACATGTGTTTTTCTCTCTCTTATTATGAATACATATGATGTGAGGTCATGGAATATTATTGAGAGGATTAAGAACATTAATAGGTTTAATAAGTAGAATTTAGAATAAGATTTTTTTAAAAATTATTCCAATGATTCACCCACAGTGGTCCTATGACCATTGGAACTTCAAAAAACTACATGAAAATGCAAAGTGATTTATAAAGATATTTTGGTAATGGAAAATTTTGGGTGGATGGTTTTCATTGGTTGATGGTAGAACATGTGACTAAAGTAAAATATTTAAGGAACCACATGAATTAGCAATGGAAAGGGAGACCAATCACACAATAAATATTAAAGAAGGGATCTAGTCAACATTTTTTCTTTAAGAACATGTTTATTTCATAATTAATGTGATTGCAAGACATGTTCAAGTGCTTTTAAAAAAGGATTTCATCACCATCGACCCATACATTATCCATATATTTTTATTAATGAAAAAATTTAGACGGTGGAAGATGTGCAATGATTATCAGCCATTATGCAGTATAGAGGTGCTGGAAAAATGCCTAATTCTAGCAATATAAGAGCTGGAAGATGAGTTTCCTGGAAAAAAAATACTTCGAAATGGTGGATTTAAAATATATTTTGAACCATGTACAATGGAGATAGGATGATATCAGGATGAAAATTTTCAAACCCCATTAGCCACATTAGGAATAAATTTTTATGCCTTTCTATTTGATTAATGCTCCTACATCTTTCCAAGCTATTCTGAATGTGGTGTATTGGGATTTGATTAAAAAGATTTTCTCAGTGTTATTTAATGATATTGATACGTGTATTTCATGGATACGTTTTAGAGTGTTTTTATAATATTAATTTTGGGATCTAATTGAATAATAATTACTATTTTTGATTGGTTTGAGTTGTTTTATATTTTATTGATGGAAATGAGGAATCATTGTAAAAGGAATGAAAAGATGTGTAAATATGTGAAAAAAGTCACTTCGCACTGTGAGCGAAGTGAATCTTCGTGACACTGGATTTTGGAGGTTGAAAATGAGCTGGAAAATGAAGAAATTTTATTACATTACATGTAATCTAAGTTCACATCTTGACATCATCAAATAAAACCACCACCATTGGAAAGTCATAACATGAAAACATGATGTGAATGACAAGTACACATCATGTAACCTCATTACACGATGTGACATCTTCCAGTACACATTTTTTGTAAAATATTTTGGTGAGATCTATGATGACTGAGGACCGAGCACTTAAGATTCATGACTTCCAAGTACATGATGTGATGTCAGTTAAAAATAAAATTCAAGAATGTGATATTCAAAAAATTCAGGAGGACGTGGAGGAAGCACTGATAAGGATTACACAACATTCGTCCCATGTACAAATCGTGTAATGGGTCAAATTTCAAAAATCTCATTGGAGATCCATGAATGAGTCACATGGATTAAAAAACTGTGGAGTGACCATAAAAGATTTCTAATTTGGGTACACATCGTGAATGGGGTCGAGCATATTACATCTGGTGACTAAAAATATAGGGCCTACCGTCTACTATTAGGAATTTGAATCCAGATGGAGACCAAACCCTGGAGGGAAGCTATATGCCTCCATGAATTATTTTTTTATTTTCATTATACATTTATTTTATTTTCTCCTTAGCTATTATTCTCTCATCACTAGCATGAGAGGGTAAACCTATCTTGTTCTTGGAAAATGTATCCAAAGAGTGAAGGTGTCTTGGACTTAGTTATTTTTGTTATTCATGTATTTGGTTTGTGCAATTTATATTCTTCATATTCAAAATACCTTTATTTTTATTCTATCATAATCATTGGTAATCTAATTAAATGGAAAATAAAAATTTCACAAATGATAACCCAAAAGGAGGCATGACCATTGTCAACATTAGGGGAAATCACTTTTAAATATTGAATCAGGACAAACTTAATTTGGTGAAATCCTAATCTACCGGACCAAGGGAAATAGGGTATTACCGAATTGAGGAAGAGATACCATGAACATTGGATCTACCTCATCTATTATCCGAAAATAATCGTGAATAAACTTATTTTATTAAATCCAATTTCACCTGAACCTATAAATTAAAAATCCCTGACATAGTATCAACATTTGGGAACAAACCAATCAATCTGCTGATTCGTTTTCATTATGCATCCATAAAAATAATAAATTCACTATTTTCTCACCTTTTACCTCTAATTAATAAAACTAGTATTTTAAAATCATAATCAAAATAATTCACGATATCTATGTGTTCGATCCTGAAAATTCCTAATTTTCTGTTTTAATTAATCAAGTAGCATTGTTTGGGTTTTATAAGCATTGTTTTTCATTGTAACATAGGGAATTAATGATGACCTATGGGGTTTTTAGATATATAAATGTACATTAATGGATCAATTGAAAACTTAGACAATGTTTAGAATGTTCTACACATGATGATATACAAATTACTATTTTAAAAGAAGATGAAGTGTTATTTTAGAATGAGGTGCGTATAGTATTTAGGGTATATAATTATAGGTGAAGGAGTTTTGATGGATCCCAAAAAACTATAGGCAGTCAAATTGAGGTATGAGTTTTGGAATTTGAAATAAGTTAGGGGTTTTAGGTATATTTAGATACATTAAAAATCATGTATTATGGAAGGATTGATGGACCATCATAGTATTTAATAAGAGATAGGGTTTTAAATTGACACATAGATCTCATGTAGTATTTGACACACTTAAGGAAAACATGACTAATTTCTGAGTTTTAGGCATGTTATATTTTTATAAGGGGTTTACGGTGGTGTGTAATGCATCCAATTCAGGAGTTGGAGCTGTTTTAATATATGAAGGGAGGCCTCCTTCCAGTTTTATTAAGATGTTATCTAGAAACAACTCAGAAAAATTGGTATATGAAAATGTTTATATGGATTTTGTGTAACACCCTAGGTAAATAAAGAATAATACATTTTCATATTTATCCATATTTTTGAATAAAATATTAATATTACTTTAAATGGAATTCTATGCTCGAGGGCGTACCCAATACACAACAATGAGTTTCTTTGAAATCTTACGTTGCACTCTAATAATAAAATAATATTATTTTAAATGGTAGTTAACACCTAGACGTTGTAATGACAGAAAAGAACAGAACTAACTACAAAATGATTATATATGTCTTTCAAATATTTTTACCTTTTTCAATAAATTTTAGAGGATTAAAAATGCGAATGAATCCAATTGTAAGCGTAAACATTCTAATATTCTTTAAAAGGTCGATTAACTACCTTTTGATGGAGAACCTATTTTAAATCCACTTGTTGACAATTTTATGTGTTATATATGACAAAATATAATTCTTCTTTAGAATCCGGACGTCAAAATTTACTTTGTGTAATTTTTTGGTATTTTTCTGATAATGTTCATTTTTTAATGAAGTGAAAAATGTTGTATTTTAATTCAAAGCCTCTTTTTAATCTAATTTATTTATATGATTAGATTATCTTTTGAATTGGATTTAAAGTAAAATTAGAATATATTTTTACCATTTAATCCAATAGTTTTCATTGGAATTAATTTCACTTTGAATTTGGACTTAAACTAGTGTCAATCTTTTGATATATATTGTTTTATAAAAACATGCTATTTACTCTGACAGTGGGAATTATTAATTAAATTAATTAATATAACTTATATGTTCTGAATTTTTTAAAATAGACATAATTTTTGAAATCAGAATATCAAATATAGCTTAGGGTGAATTTTGGGTTTTTTTTCTGAAAAACATCAATTTTGATGAATAGTGAAACCACTAAGTGGTAGTTTAAAAACTGATTTTTCATTTAAATGAATCTTTACCACTTCTATGATTTGAATTTCAAAAATCTGACATACATGGTTGTCATTAGGATGTAAAATTTGGTTCAATGAGATTAAAATAATTTTTTGGTGAATAGTGACTTTTAAGTTTTTAATCGCGATTAGAGGTAATTAGTGTAATTTAAGGTAAAAATAATGTTTTAATAGTATGAAATGATCTAGACACATTCTCTACCCTCATTGGATGTGTCATGGCTGACCAATACAATCCATGGGTCAACTTGGGGACCCCATGGATCCATTTTGGTTGGAAAATGACATAAATAACTTTTTATTTATAGTTAAAATAAAAATGTCACGAGCATGAGTTGTTTTACTAAAACAATTTTTATATGGGGTTATACAAGTCATATTTTTGACTATAAATATTCATTAGAAATATAAAAATATTTCCTACATCATGATAAATTTTTTTTAAAATTTATAGAAATTAAATAAATTAAATAATTTATGACATCATGATGATCCAACGATTACCTTATTAATAAAGGATTCAAATAAAATGAAAAGATAATGTTAAAACTATAATTTACACTTGTCAAAGACCTATTGAATGAGTATATTTCGAACCCTTACCACATTATCCTAGAAATACATCAATGTGGGAACTTTATAATCTGAAACTCATTTGAAAATAAAGTAACATTTTGTAACTTTCCAAGAGTGCCCCTCCTCTCCTCTTATAAAAGGCCCCCACCTCTACCACCTTACCCACACCTCTCAAGCCTTTGGCTCGGCCAATCCCCGCTCATTTTGTCTCTTCACATCACTCTCTTACTCCTAGAAGCCTCACTTTGGGTAGAAGTTTTCCCAAGGAAGCCTTTGAGCTCAAATCAAAGAGAGATACCCGATTTTAAGGAGGTTAAAGAACGACCGAGTCAAGTCGGACCCAAGGTAAGGGATCCTACCCATCTCTTTCTTTTTAAGTACACTCTTTTATGTCATTCCTTTTAAGCTCATATTTCTTATGATTTTGATGTTATTTTATATTAATCTTTCTGTAATTTATATGTTTATATGATGAGAGACCCTATTTTCTCTCATTAATCCATTTTGGATGTTTTAATTGGCACTGTTAGGCTGTTGAAATTTCGTAAGGGGCTTTTTATCTCACTTTGTATTTTCGTGATATTCATGCTACATTTTCCAGTATTTAATTTTGAGTGGTGTATGTACTGTCCATTATTCTACTCTTTGTGTAACATACTTTTGTTTATGAGTATTTACATCAATGTTGTATAATCCTTCTTTAATGGGGTGTACATTTCGAAAGTTACCCAAATCGGTAAGGGAACCTTTGACCCTCCTCTTTTTAAAAGACTTCTTTTGTTATGTCTTTTAATTTACATATTTTTATGTTGGGATATGTTCATCTATATCCTTATATATGTAAATTTTATGTCCAAGTGATGAGATACCATTTTCTCTCACATCAACTAATTTTATGAATTTTAAAGTGAAGCCGTTAGGCTGTAGAATTTTACCAAGGGAACTTTTTAACCCAATTTCAATTTCTTTGGGTTCAACATGTATTTATTGAATATGTCATCCTTTGAATATGTGTGAATGACCTTTGATTGTTTTTAACTTAATATCCACTTATATTGGGTGTATTTATATTTTTCACACATAATTATGAGATTGATTTATCTTTAATTTAAGGATACATTATTTATAAGGGATTTCATCTCATTTTACATTTCTATTGAGACTTCATTGTTGTTATGAAACAATTCACTCTTATATGGTGTATATACTGTCCCTTGTAATATTATATCATGAATCCATTTATTCTCATGATATTTTGATTAAATGTTATTCTTCAATTATGGTATTCAAGTGTCTCTAATTTTGTTAAAAACTCTATAACTAAAATATCGTTTTATATGTTTTAATGATTTATTCTTATAATTTTTTCTCTTTAATATCCATGTTTTCAAAATGGTTTTAACGATTTAATTATATGGATATTAATGGTTTAAAATGTTAAAAACTTTAAAGTGGTATGGGACACTTTGATTCAAAAATCACTTTATTAAATGTTTTAAATGGTTTTGAAAATTGTTTTTAGAATGGATTCATTATCTTAAAATGTTATATTGTTATTGAAATGTGGGAATGTTATCTTTACTTTATGATTATGTTATGTGCTATGACTATGTTATGGTTCTTGGGCATTTTTTATGAAGACGGGTGGTTCCGTGATAAACTAAGTGCGGGTGAGCCCGATATAGCTCTCCAATGCATTGGGTAACGCGAAGGGGTTAAACGTTAAGGTTTCTCTGAATATATTTAGGAAATATACTGTGATGGGTATTCCAAACATAACCAAGAGGGTTACTCCCTACGTAATAATGTTATGAATGCCTCAAGTTACCTTTAGGTCTTATGATTTCTATGATTTATTCATGATTTTATGAGGTATGTTAAAGTGCTTATGTTTTATGGGTAAAGTATGATTTCATTATTATGTATATATGTACTCATTTTTCCTTTCCATACTTTTTATAACCCATAGTGAGCTTTTTATGCTCATCCCAAGTTTTTGAAATGTTTTTCACAGGTCAAGGGATTGGTACATGATATGATGATAGTGTCAAGGAAGTGTCAAGAAAGAATCCATGTTTTATTTTAAATATGTTTCCGTTGATGGGAAAAAGGAATACTATCTTTTATGTAGCCACTTTGTTTAAATGTGGAATGTATTGCAAGTTTTATGATCTAATTCTCTAAAACTCTAAACATGAAAATATCCTCAATGTGTAATCTTGTAATAACACAAGATTAAGTAAGGTTTAAGGATGGGTCCTTATAGTTGATATCATAGGTCGGTTTAGATAACTTTATAGGTTAGAGTGTTGTTTAAGAAAAAGTGACAAGTTGTGTATAACCAGAATGGTTAGTATATTAGATGGAGTCATCGTTTTTTTAAAGATAGAATGAGTTTGAGATAACTTGGATAAGTATATCTTGGTGTTTATCTTCCTATTTTTTATTTGATGATTTTACTGATATACTCACACTGACCTTTTCGGTTTTAGTAAATGGATGGATCTAGCAGGCACCAAAGTAATAGTGGATTTGAAGAAAACTGTGACGGTTTTATGAAAGAACAACTGAATGATATGAGAGCTGCAATGAGAACTCTTGTGGTTATCCTCAACCGACTATCTGGAGTCATGATTGACCACCTGAACCTTAGTGATTTTTATAAGGCATCATATATGCCAGAAAAAAATCCCTACGGATGTTCAGGTATTAATCATAAAGGTAAGTATGTTCAAAAACCTATGTGTCAAATATGTGGAAAGAAAAACATAGGAAAATGTTTCAATGGGACAGAAAGATGCTATAGATGTGGAAATAAATGTCATAAAGCAAGAACCTGTCATGGAAAAAGGAAGTATCTAGTTGACTCTAGGAAAGGGAAAGATGTTCTTTCTGAAGGATCAATTGAATGTTTAAATGTGGCCTGCATGGTCATTATGCAAACACATGTCCTACGAAAAAGTTTCCGGAATGGGGTCACCAAGATCGTACAAATATTCATTTACAAATACCTAATTCCATACCAATTGAGGATGAAGAAACTGACAATGAAGAATGAAAGGTACGGTTTATTTCTTAACATATGTTTTCCTATTACTGGAATCTTAGGATATGATTCATGATTTTGTTTGTTGGAAATAAGTATTTTAGAATAAGGTGAAAAGGAATGGCTAATGGATCATGAAGAATGTTGAATGAGTAAGAAGTCATCATATAAGGGATTCAAGAGTTATGGTAGATTTAAGGATGGTGAAATTCTTAGATGTATTAAGTCTCTTTTGATGATGGGGTTACATTAGAAGACTTTTTATAGTAACCCTGATTTTTGATATTGGAAAATTTTATTCAAGGAAAAATTGTCCATTCTATTGTGGATATAGTAATAAAAAACCATTTGGGTTTATATGATCCTTGAATTTGAGGCAACTACTGGTTAATACATTTTGGGTTGCAAAATGGAAGTTATCAGATAACCTTTGTGGTTAAAATATGTTATGGTTATTTTTGATGAATTTATCTCTTTTTGAGGAATGTTATAAAATTATATAGTTTTTGAAAACAGACAACACACAGACCGTGTGACAACCCGTTGCGTCAGACGAAGCTGCGGGAATCAAACCCACAACCAAAGTGCAACTGGTATTTATGGCCTACCACTGGACTACGTGAAGTCCCTGGTTAGTTTGAATGATTTGTTTTGGTTAGATGATTTTATGAATTAAGAGTAAGTTGATTTTTGTTTATCAATGGAAATGATTAGCCTATCATGGAGGATATGTGATTAGGTTAATTACTTTTTAGTATGATACTGTAAGAGTAACTGATGTTATTTTGGATAAAAATGTTAAAATTTTTCTTAGGAGACTATGTGATTAAATTTTTCAGAGAATTGGGTTTCAATCTTAGTTTGGTTTACTTTGTAGAATTTTATGGATAGATGCTTATTGAATGGTCTTTGTTGAACTTTGGGTTTTGTCTGAAAAATATTGGAGATTAAGAATAATTTTTTTTATAAAGGATTATCCTTTTGAGTATTATCTGATCCCATACTAACCTTTTTGGTTTTAGTTTTGGTTTAGGTTTAAAGACATGGGAAGTATATAGCTCCCTTTTGTGGATTAGGTGATTCTCTAGAAGCTGATTATAGCTCTCTTAATGTGAACAAGTCATCCTAAATACTCGTCTTTTGGAGAAAATATGAGTTCGTGTAAGAAATCTAGTAAAAGTTGAATGTCAACATGACAATTACGTATGCTTTGTAAGAACCCGATTTTTGCTGATAAAGGCTTTGGAATATTCTTGATGATATTCCAAGGCAGCGCCTTTAGACGGCGTGCGATTCCGAGCCCCGGAGTGGTCGGAATTAAATTTTCAGTGCGTACACACTGGAAACGCCAGATAAATGAGATAACTCCTAAACTGAGTTCTGGATCAGATATCCGAGTGTACGGATGGGTGCGGAATGGGCTTTTTACCCTAGGAACGACATAAAACTTGTCGGCGCCGGATTTTTGGACCCCTCGCTCGCTTTCGGAAGGTTAAACGGATAAATTAATTAATTAATTTATTCGTTCAATGGTGAAACTCAAGTACCTATTAAACGGTGGCTCGGATTGGAAAACCGAGGGCACCGTTGAGTTCAGAGCGTGTCGTTTACTCTGGGAGGGGTATAAGTTTCGCGGGCGCGGGCCGTTTGTGAAAAATGGCCCCAGGGGCGTTTTCTTAATTTGCCGGTTTCGAGCGCTAAGTTTAATAACTTTTGAACGGGGTCTCAGATTAAAATTCAGAGACCTCCGTTGTGATCGAAGTGTTGTGTTTACCCCAGGGAAGCCCTCATTTTTGCCTGCTTCATGAGTGGAGTTGGGGGCATGCCGGGCGGGGTGTTTTAAGTGTTTTTATTTAAACACACACCCCCACTTTTCTCCCTCTTCTTCTTCTTCCTCACAACCCCTCCTCTTCCCTCCTCCATTCCGGCGATCTCCGGCGAGGCGAAATCCGGCGAGCCAACTTCCGGGAGGCGATGGCGCGCGGCGGATCGTGCGGGAAGCGCCGGGCGAAGCCCAACGAGGTAGGAGTTATTTCGTTTTCGTTTTTAAATTACCATATTCTTTGAGCCTGATTTATACCATCGAATTGTTGCCCGATCATCGATCCAAGCCCGTAATCACGTAGATCTTGTCCCGAGCTTTCCGAAATGTTTTCTGGATCGAAATTTCAACCACCGGATCGTTCCCGGTGGTCCTTGGAATTTTCCGGCCATGAGGCCGGTTTCCGGCGAGTGCCGATGGCGGCGGACGGCGGCGCAGGGCGGGCCGCGACTTCGGGAGGCGGCGGCTTCGGCTCCGGGCAGGCGGCGCGGCATCCGCGGCTTCGGAAGGCGGCGCGACGAGAGCGAGAGGGTGGTCGCGGGGCGGCGGCCCCATGCGGCGCGACAACGACCCGCACTTTGTGGGTCGTTGTGTGGGGAGTGCGACCAGCCCTCGTGGCCGGTCAGTGGAAATCCCGCGCGGCGGGCGCGCGGGTGTGAAGGGGAGCGGGCCGCAGAGCGGTGGCCCGCGGCTCGGCTGGACCGGGCCAAAACGCTGGGCCGCGGTCCAGCGGGCCGGCCCCAGCAGGGCGGACCGGCCGGACCGGGCCGGTCCGGCCCAAGGGGGTTTTCCCCATCGGACTTCGGAAGCCCGTATTTCGGGCTACGGGCGTCCGTTTTGCACGCCGTCTGCAGAAGCGCGGAGCATGCGTCGAGGCGAAGCATTTGAGATGGTTTCGGGAATTTTTAGTTCCCGAAACGAGGGGCCTCGGAGGCGCGACACGTCCTTAAGTGGACGAGCACTTTTCCCGGGATTCTTGTTTTGGACGGCGCAGATGCGTCCGACATCCGTTTTGAGCACCGTCAGCGGCGTTGTGACCCTGGCACTGAGGCGGAGGTTTCTAGTGTGGTTCCAGACGTTGAGGCTGGAGTTTAGGCATGGGCACCACGGCCGGTCTTTTGAGTTGCGTGCAGCTTTTAGCTACTTTTTCCTCGGATGTCTGTTCGGGGAGTGCGAGCAGTCGATGTTTTGTGTTTTTTCGAGGGGATTGCAATGGTGCAATCCGCCCGCTCAAATTCGGCACGATGGTGCGGGCCCCGCGAGGGCCGTTTGGGCGTCGATGGTGATTTTCCAATTTTATCACCGAGCGACCGTTTTGGACGAATGAGTAGTCCATCTTGTGTTCTTTTTCGAGAGGATCGCAACTGTGCGATCCGTTCGTGGAGTTTCGGGACCGGGATGCAGGTCCCACGTGGCACTGCTCCTGTGCGGTGCGCGGCAACACATCTTTTTCTCCGGATACCCGTTCTACTCAAGTGAGTAGTGCTTTTGACGTGTTTTTCCGAGAGCATCACGATGGAAGAGTCCGCCCGACCTTTTTCGGAGATGTGGTGTGGGTCCCACCCGACCGGGCTACGGTGAATAGTACCTTTTTCACCGGGTGGCCGTTTTGGGTGATTGAGTAGTCAATCCCGTGTGTTTTCCCGAGGGGATCGCAATGGTGCGATGCACCCGACTGTTTTTGGGGCCGAGGCTCGGGATCACGGGACGTCGTTCGGGCGTGAGGCGGTGTTGGTGAATTTTCCGTCGGGTATCCGTTGGAGGCGAGTAAGTAGTCGATATCGCGTGTTTTTCCGCGAGGATTACCACGGTGTGATCCGTTTGGTTTTGCAGAGCCTCTTGCGTGATCTTGTTGAATGTGGAGAATTGAGGGTGCTCTAGTGGCGGTCCGCCCTACTTTTTCTGTAGCGAACCCTTGGCGTGTGATCACGCGCTCTTGGGAGAGTTATATGAATGTTTCAAAATATGTGGATGTCCATGTTTGGGCCTTTGAGCTGGAGTTTTTACGTCACGCCTTCGCATTGACGCTGGGTGCCGTGTGCACGATAGCCTTTGGGCTGGAATGAGGTATACTCCAGGAGTATACAGGAGCGTTTGGAGGTACGTGTGGTTGTTTGTACCTGAGGATGGTTGTGCGCTCAGTTGGGGTTGAGATGGGGCCACACGTTGTGTGGGCCCCACGTGCGTGCCGGGTTCTGCTTGCGTACTTTGAGCTCTCACAACGTAGAGGATCCCTATGTGCTCGTTGTTTGACCAGCAGGGTGGAGTTTTCCCCTGGCCCGGTGCTCGGTTGTTGACCAGCAGGGTTGAGTGGCCTCCCCCTGGTTTCATTCTCGATGGATTGGCCGGTAGTGGGGCCAGTGGGACCTAGTGATGGAACAGGTGCTGAACCCCTTTGGGTGAGTTGTGATGGAGTTGGGTGGTCACGTGATTCCCACTCCGTGTTCAGTTGGCCAGTGTTGTACCCTCCAGTGGATGTGGCCAGAGCAGTTATGAGTTTTACCCTCCAGCGGGGCTGGGCAGTGGGTTACTCATCGGATTCTAGGGTCTACCCTTCGGCAGAGAGTGTGCAGTGGGTCACCCGACACTTTTAGGGTCTACCCTCCAGTAGAGACTGGGAAGTGGGTCGCCCGATGCACTTAGGGTCTACCCTCCAGCAGAGACTGGGCAGTGGGTCACCCGACGACCTCTTAGGGCCTACCCTCCAGCAGGGGTGGGCAGTGGGTCGCCCGTCGTCTAGTTCCTGGTCTACCCTCCAGCAAGGCTGGGTAGTGGGTCACCTATCGACTTATTCCAGGTCTACCCTCCAGCGGGGCTGGGCAGTGGGTCACCTGATGATGTATTAGGGTTTACACTCCAGCAGGGCTGGGCAGTGGGTCAACCGATATCTGAATATGGTTTACCCTCCAGCAGGGCTGGGTAGTGGGTCGCTTGATGATGTATTAGGGTTTACCCTCCAGTAGGGCTGGGAAGTGGGTCACCTGACATTTGGTTATGGTTTACCCTCCAGCAGGGCTAGGCAGTGGGTCACCCGATATCTGATTATGGTCTACCCTCCAGCGGGGCTGGGCAGTGGGTCACCAGTTGATGCATTAAGGTTTACCCTCCAGCAGGGCTGGGCAGTGGGTCACCCGACATTTGGTTATGAATTACCCTCCAGCAGGGCTGGGAAGTGGGATACCAGTTGGCATTATAGACTCAGTCCTCTCGACTAGGATAGTCTGTGGCTTACCTCGGTGATTACCGGAGCGGGACCCTTGGTTGTACGGGTCAGTGTTGTGACGGCTTGACTTTGAGGAGACCTCTCAAATGCGGGGCAGTGACGAGGTGTGGTTGGACTTTCCCTAGAACTCTCATGTTCGAGGGGCGCTTTCCCCACTGAGACGCGTTCTTACGACGCGATCTAAAACCGTGAGAGCGAGTCAGTGCCGCCCAAAGAGGATAGTATCAATGTGCGGTGACTAAGCCCCTTGGATTGTAGTTCGGGGCAGACGTGCGGGATGCTGGGCATCGATGGGGTTATGTTTGGGACTGTTGGATACTTTTTCTTAGGCTGAGATACGAGATGGAGATCCACTTACGACGTTGTTCAGGCTTCTCGACAGAGCATATGGATTTTTATATACCATGTTTTGAGTACCCACTCCTTGGGTTTTGGCTACTCTCCTTCAGGAGAGGCGAAGACGCGTGGGGTATGCCACGTGCTTTCCGCGTCCAGCTTCTCGTGGTAGGACGAGTCTTCTATCTTTCTCTTGATGGGATGAGATGTTACTCTTTACTGCACCCTTGGTTATACTCCTTTACTTTACCTATTCGCTCTACTGCTCACCCTTCGGTACCTCTTTTTGTTGCTCCCTCGAGCCTTCGGGGTATCCTACTGAGTATTTTTATACTCACCCCTGCTTGGGCTTTGCCCACACATGGTGTGCCCCTGCAGACGACGGACAGGTGGAGCGTGAGTTCAGTGGAGCGTAGGAGCTAGGGAGCTTGGACCGCGTGCGGTGGTCGTGACTGGGATCCAGGTGGGAGATCCGCCAGTTGTTTCCTTTTTGCTTACCTGTTGCCAGGTTGTGGCACTTTTTGGTTGGGCGCGTGTTTTGCCCCTTTTCTTTTCAGCCTGTACTTTGTACTGTTTAGAGGTCTATGCACATCTGTGGTTTATATATAGCAGTTTTTCTCTTTACTCTGATTGTTCTTTCTTTACTCTGCACTTTTGCATTGAGTTTGCTGTGTGTGCATGTGTAAAGGTGCTTAGGCAAAGGCCTCCCTGAGTTATTTTGCCTTCGGCGCTGGTCGCCAGCCCCTGGCCTATGGAGGCCGGGTTGGGGTAGTTGCGGCTCGAGCCCGGGTAGGGTCGGGTCGTGACAAAGTGGTATCAAAGGTGGTTCGTTCCTTGGGGCGTTGTGTGGACGTCCCTAAAAGAGGAATTGGTTGGGATATAGGGAACAATGTTAACGTGTCTCGAGAGCGGCTCTCAGGCCAGGGAGTCCAGTGATGGTGTGGCGGCCGACGTATCCATTCACCAGGACCTTGATAACCCGCTTGTCGACTCGGCGTGCTGAGACACTTGTTGCAGGGAAATTTTCTTGTGCATCACATAGGACTGAGTCTTGACTGTCCTTCTTGAGTCAGCTCCCCATCGTTGTTGTTATGGTATATACATATATGATCATCTGACCGCGACACTCCTTGATAATATTCAGGACGTCTCCGCGAAGACAGCCAGCCAAGATACCAGCTTGGGTACATGACGACGACCCTGTGAGCTACGAGGCCATAGTCCAGGACCCATCATGAGAGACCCTTTCTCCGGGTGGGCCGGTAGCAGCACCCCCACCTGTTGAGCAGCAGACAGTTTCAGCCAGAGCAGGCTGAGTTTGAGCGCTGGTTGAGCGCACTCCGTGAGTTCCAGCGGTAGGGACCGCTGAGGTTCAGTGGTGAGCCAGACCCTCTGGCAGTAGAGGGTTGGCTAGAGGTAGTGGTTAGCCTTTTCAGGCTTGTGCAGATGCCGAAAGATCATAGAGCGGCTTTGGTAGCCACCGCTTTTTGTGGATTAGCTTGGCGTTGGTGGAGTCTGGTGACTCAGTTTCTTGACGAGTCTTCGTTTTCGTTGGACGACTTTCAGTTGTTGCTCCGTGAGGAGTTTTTCCCCTATTTCTTACGCTACGTTCGGATTCAGGAGCCCTTGCAGTTTCAGCAGGGAGGGATGACGGTAGCCGAGTACGCTGCTAGTTTTGCCGACCGTGCATGCTTTTACCTGGACTTGGTCCGTGACGACGACATCCGAGCATGGAAGTTTGAGCAGAGTCTCCGCCGAGAGATTCGTGTTGTCATAGTACCCTTGGGAATTTCCACATATGCCGGGGGTGCTAGAGCAGGTGTTGGTGACAGAGGGCTTCCTGTTATCTTTTGCGGTTGGTAGTGGCAGTGGGCGCGATGGAGATGGGACGTCTGCCTTAGCTAGCTGGTGCCAGAGGACAGGACCTTGATGCTGGTGGCCTTCCCACTGCCGGTTTCGGAAATGTGGTCGTATACCACTGTGGAGAAAAGGCTCAGGGCCTCAGCCGAGGATGCCCTTTTGTGGGTGGATCCCGGGCTGTGGTCGTACACCACAGTGGCGCCGGAGGGCACCAGGGCAGCCCAGAGAGTGTCGGTGCTATGCTTGTGACGGGCGAGGTCACTTGGCATGAGACTTCCCGACCCGAGTTTCTGAGAGTTTCGGGCAGGCAGCAGGTGCACCACCGTGACGGAGGCAACACCGTGATCGGAGTGGTACCCAGAGAGGTGGTGCTAGTAGAGGAGCAGGAGGAGATGGAGGTGGGGGACGACGTTACGAGATCTCCCCATCACCACTAGGCAGTCCACGTCAGGCCCCGGGAGCTGACGGGTGGGACCGCGGGTAGCCGCGAGCTTTGGATGTCTATGATCCTGCAGAGCACGGGATGGTGAGAGGTGCCCCTTGTGACCCTTCTACTGCTTTCAGTAGAATTGTTAGGCTCTACATGTGAAATGTTTCTCTCCCGGCTCCTTTTTTGAGGTGTTAACAGGGTGACGCAGGGCGTCGGGTGTAACCCTGTGGTGGTAAGGAGAAAGGCGCGAGATCTTTTCCTTTAGAAGATGGTGTTGACTCCTTCGCCTTTTGAGCGTGTAAGAGAGCATCGACTGTGGAGCCTAGCGTGACCAGGTATCCTAGGGTGTTTCACCATATGGACATTCTGAAGTAGGGAATCACCGGGCCTTGTTCCAGGTGTGGGCGGTGATTCCAGTCGCGGCGTGCGACGTATAGGTTTGACTGGGGAGGTGAGCTACCACCAAGGGCCTTCGGGCCGTGTGAGACCGTCCAAAGGGATGGCGAGGTACCCTACCGCCTTTCCCTAACCCCAATTTCTGGAATGGGTGCACGACGTCGGCAAGGGACTACCCCACATGAATAGATCAATCCTTTGGTCTGTGTGTGGTGACGCAGAGTTGTGCGTGAGTTCTTCTGGGTATGGGAAAGCCAGGTGTGGGCTTAGTACCTTGTGTTCTTCCCTAGTTTTTCTTTTCGAGGACGAAAAGCTTGAAGGATGGAATGATGTAAGAACCCGGTTTTTTCTGATAAAGGCTTTGGAATATTCTTAATGATATTCCAGGGCAGCGCCTTCAGACGGCGTGCGATTCCGAGCCCCGGAGTGGTCGGAATTAAATTTTCAGTGCGTTCACACTTGAAACGCCATATAAATGAGTTAACTCCTAAATGGATTTCCGGATCAGAGATCTAAGTGTACAGATGGGTGCAGAATGGGGGTTTTACCCTAGGAACGACATAAAACTTGTCGGTGCGGGATGTTTGGACCCCTCGCTCGCTTTCGGAAGGTTAAACGGATAAATTAATTTATTTATTTATTCGTTTAATGGTGAAACTCGAGTATCTAGTAAACGGTGGCTCGGATTGGAAAACCGAGGGCACCGTTGAGTTTAGAGCATGTCGTTTACCCTAGGAGGGGTATAAGTTTCGCGTGCGCGGGCTGTTTGTGAAAAATGGCCCCATGGGCGTTTTTGTAATTTGCCGGTTTCGAGCGCAAAGTTTAATAACTTTTGAACGGGGTCTCGTATTAAAATTCTGAGACCTCCGTTGTGCTTGATGCATCATGTTTACCCCAGTGACGCCCTCCTTTTTGACTGATTCGGGAGTGGATTCGGGGGCGTGCCGGGCGGGGTGTTTTTAGTGTTTTTATTTAAACACGCACCCCCCTTTTCTTCCTCTTCTTCTTCTTCCTCACAACCCCTCCCCTTCCCTCCTCCATTTCGGCGAGCTCCGGCGAGGCGAACTCCGGTGAGCCAACTCCGGGGAGGCGATGGCATGCGGCGGATCATGCGGGAAGCGCCGGGTGAAGCCCAACGAGGTAGGAGTTATTTCGTTTTCGTTTTTAAATTCCCGCATTCTTTGAGCACGATTTATACCATCGAATTGCTGCCCGATCTTCGATCCAAGCCCGTAATCGCGTAGATCATGTCCCGAGATTTCCGTAAGGTTATCCGGATCAAAATTTCGACCACCGGATCATTCCCGGTGGTCCTTTGAATTTTCCGGCCGTGAGGCCTATTTCCGGCAAGTGCCGATGGCGGCGGACGGCGGCGCAGGGCGGCCGCGGCTTCGGGAGGCGGCGGCTTCGGCTCCGGGCAGGCGGAGCGGAGGCCGCGGATTCGGAAGGCGGCGCGGCACTGGGTACGGTGGCGGCAGCTGTTGGCGCCAGCAGGGCGCCAGCGAGAGCGAGAGGGGGGCCGCGGGGAGGCGGCCCCGTGCGGCGCGACAACGACCTGCACTTTGCGGGTCGTTGTGTGGGGAGTGCGACCGGCCCTCGTGGCCGGTCAGTGGCAATCCCGTGCGGCGGGTGCACGGGTGTCAAGGGGAGCGGGCCGCGGAGCGGCGGCCTGCGGCTCGGCTGGACCGGGCCAAAACGCTAGGCCGCGGTCCAGCGGGCCGGCCAGCGCGGGCCGGTCCGGCCCAAGGGGGTTTTCCCCCTCAGACTTCGGACGCCCGTATTTCGGGCTACAAGCGTCCGTTTTGTGCGCCGTCTGCGGCAGAGCAAAGCTTGCGTCGAGTCAAAGATTTTGAGATGGTTTCGGGAATTTTTAGTTCCCGAAATGAGGGGCCTCGGAGGCGCGACGCGTCCTTAAGTGGACGAGCGCTTTTCCCGGGATTCTTGTTTTGGACGGCACGGACGCGTCCGACATCCGTTTTGACCGCCGTCAGTGGCGTTGTGACCCTGGCACTGAGGCAGAGGTTTCTAGTGCAGTTCCAGGCATTGAGGCTGGAGTTGAGGCGTGGGCCCCACGGCCCGTCTTTTGAGTTGCGTGCACCTTTTAGCGACTTTTTCCTCGGATGTCCGTTCGGGGCGTGCGAGCAGTCGATGTTGTGTGTTTTTCTGAGGGGATTGCAATGGTGAAATCCGCCCGCTCAAATTCGGCACGATGGTGTGGGCCTCGCGAGGGCCGTTTGGGCGTCGACTGTGATTTTCCAGTTTTATCACCGAGCGACCGTTTTGGACGAATGAGTAGTCCAACTTGTGTGCTTTTTCGAGAGGATCGCAACGGTGTGATCCGTTCGTGGAGTTTTGGGATCGGGATGCGGGTCCCACATGGCACCGCTCGTGTGCGGTGCGCCTCAACGCATCATTTTCTCCGGATACCCGTTCTACTCAAGCGAGTAGTGCTTTTGACGTGTTTTTCCGAGAGCATCGCGATGGCGCAGTCCGCCTGACATTTTTCGGAGATGTGGTGTCGGTCCCACACGACTAGGCTACGGTGAATAGTAACTTTTTCACTGGGTGGCCGTTTGGGTGATTGAGTAGTCAATCCCGCGTGTTTTCCTGAGGGGATCACAATGGTGCGATTCGCCTGATTGTTTTCAAGGCTGAGGCTCGGGATTACGGGACGTCGTTCGGGCGTGAGGCGGTGTTGGTGACTTTTTTGTTGGGTATCCGTTGGAGGCGAGTAAGTAGTCGGTCTCGCCTGTTTTGCTGCGAGTATTACCACGGTGTGATCCGTTTGGTTGTGCGGAGCCTCTTGCGCGATATTTTTGAATGTGGAGCATGGAGGGTGCTCCAGTGGTGGTCCGCCCTACTTTGTCTGTAGTGGACACTTGGCGTGTGATCGCGTGCTCTTGGGAGAGTGATATGAATGTTTCACGAGATGTGGATGGCCGTGTCTGGGCCTTTGAGGTGGAGTTGTAACGTCATGCCTTCGCGTTGGCGCTGGGTGCCATGTGCACGATAGCCTTTGGGCTGGAATAAGGTATACTCCAGGAGTATACGGGAGCGCTTGGAGGTACGTGTGGTTGTTTTTACCTGAGGATGGTTGTGCGCTCAGTTGGGGTTGATATGGGGCCACACGTTGTGTGGGCCCCACGTGCGTGCCGGGTTCTACTTGTGTACTTTGAGCTCTCGTGATGTAGAGGATCCCTCTGTGCTCATTATTTGACCAACATGGTGGAGTTTTCCCCTGGCTCGGTGCTCGGTTATTGACCTGCAGGGTTGAGTGGCCTCCCCCTGGTTTTGTTCTCGATGGATTGGCCTGTAGCGGGGCCAGTGGCACCTAGTGATGGAACAGGTGCTGAACCCCTTTGGGTGAGTTGTGTTGGAGTTGGGTGGTCGTGTGATGCCCACTTCGTGTTCAGTTGGACAGTGTTGTACCCTCCAGTGGATGTGGCCAGAGCAGTTCTGAGTTTTACCCTCCAGCGGGGCTGGGCAGTGGGTTACTCATTGGATTCTAGGGTCTACCCTCCGGCAGAGACTGGGCAGTGGGTCACCCGACACTTTTAGGGTCTACCCTCCAGTATAGACTGGGCAGTGGGTCGCCCGATGCACTTAGTGTCTACCCTCCAGCAGAGACTGGGCAGTGGGTCACCTAACGACGTCTTAGGACCTACCCTCCAGCAGGGCTGGGCAGTGGGTCGCCCGTCGTCTAGTTCCAGGTCTACCCTCCAGCAAGGCTGGGTAGTGGGTCGCCTGTTGACTTATTCCAGGTCTACCCTCCAGCGGGGCTGGGCAGTGGGTCACCTGATGATGTATTAGGGTTTACCCTCCAGCAGGGCTGGGCAGTGGGTCACCCGATATCTGAATATGGTTTACCCTCCAGCGGGGCTGTTTAGTGGGTCTCCTGACGATGTATTAGGGTTTACCCTCCAGCAGGGCTGGGCAGTGGGTCACCCGACATTTGGTTATGGTTTACCCTCCAGTAGGGATGGGCAGTGGGTCACCCGATATCTGATTATGTTCTACCCTCCAGCGGGGCTGGGCAGTGGGTCATCGGTTGATGCATTAAGGTTTACCCTCCAGCAGGGCTGGGCAGTGGGTCACCCGACATTTGGTTATGAATTACCCTCCAGCAGGGCTGTGCAGTGGGATACTAGTTGGCATTCCAGACTCATTCCCCTCGACTAGGCTAGTCTGTGGCTTACCGCCGTGATTACCGGAGCGAGACCCTTGGTTGTACAGGTCAATGTTGTGACAGCTTGAATTTTAGGAGACCTCTCGACTGTGGGGCAGTGACGAGGTGTGGTTGGACTTTCCCAAGAACTCTCAAGTTCGAGGGGTGCTTTCCCCACTGAGACGCGTTCTTGTGACGCGATCTAAAACCGTGCGGGCGAGTCAGTGCCGCCCAAAGAGGATAGTATCATGGTGCGGTGACTGAGACCCTTGGCTTGTAGTTCGGGGCAGACGTGCGGGATGCTGGGCATCGATGGGGTTATGTCTGGGACTGTTTGCTACTTTTTCTTAGGCAGAGCTACGGGATGGAGATCCCCTTACGACGTTATTCGGGCTTCTCGACAGAGCATATGGATTTGTATATACCATGTTTTGAGTATCCACTCCTTGGGGTTTTGGATACTCTCCTTCAGGAGAGGTGAAGACGCGCGGGGTATGCCACGTGCTTTCCGTGTCCAGCTTCTCGTGGTAGGACGAGTCTTCTATCTTTCTCTTGAGGAGTTGAGCTGTTACTCTTTACCGCACCATTGGTTGTACTCCTTTACTTTCCTTGTTCTCTCTACTGCTCACCCTTTGGTACCTCCTTTTGTTGCTCCCTCGAGCCTTCAGGGTATCCTACTGAGTATTTTTATACTCACCCCTGCTTGGGCTTTGCCCGCACATGGTGTGCCCTTGCAGACGACGGACAGGTGGAGCGTGACTTCAGTGGAGCGTAGAAGCTTGGGAGCTTGGACCGCGTGCGGTGGTCGTGTCCGGGATCCAGGTGGGAGATCCGCCAGCTGTTTCCTTTTTGTTTACCTGTTGCCGGGTTGTGGCACTTTTTGGTTGGGCACGTGTTTTGTCCCTTTTCTTTTCAGCTTGTACTTTGTACAATTTATAGGTCGATGCACATATGTGGTTTATATATAGCAGTTGTTCTTTTTACTCTACTTGTTCATTATTTACTCTGCACTTTTGCATTGAGTTTGCTGCGTGTGCATGTGTACAGGTGCTTAGGCAAAGGCCTCCCCGAGTTATTGTGCCTTCGGCGCTGGTCGGCAGCCCCTGGCCTATGGAGGCGTGCTTGGGGTAGTTGCGACTCGAGCCCAGGTAGGGTCGGGTCATGACATGCTTCCTTATGTTTTAGTTAAGCTCATAAATAAATTCCTCAATGAAAAGTAACATAAAACAAAAATGTTGTCTGTTACTTTTTCCTATAGGGGAATCAAATACCATTTAACCCATCACAAGTTTGTGATTTTCTTGTTGTTAACTTTCTCCTAGAAATGTTTACTATCACTCTCCATCAGAACATGACCCTTTGTTATTTCCTCCATATCCATATTTTTATACTTGGAATCCTAGTATGGGTTAACTCAAGTGACATTTGTACTTCTCTCCCATTCCTTTAAAGTGATAGTTTTACTGACTCTTGTTCCGATGTGAGATTTCCAATGAAGCTTCCTAGCCGAATTTTAAAATTGTTAGGATGCAATACCCAAAAGGGGGGAAGGATGTAACACCCCAGGTAAATAAAGAATATGAAAATTTCATATTTATCTATATTTTTGAATAAAATATTGATATTACTTTAAAATGAATGCTATGCTCGCGGGTGTACCCAATACGCAACAACGGGTTTCTTTGAATTCTTACATTGCACTCTAATAATAAAATAATATTATTTTAAATGGTAGTTAACACCTAGCCGTTGTAATGACGGAAATTAACAGAACTAACTAAAAAAATGATTATATATGTTTGTCAAATATGTTTTCTTTTTACAATAAATGTTAGAGGATTAAAAATGCGAATGAATCCAATTTTAAGCGTAAACATTCTAATATTCTTTAAAAGGTCGATTAACCGCCTTTTAATTGAGAACCTATTTTAAATCCACTTGTTGACAATTTTATGTGTTATATTTGACAAAAGAATATTTTTCTTTAGAATATAGACATCAAAATTTACTTTGTGTAAATTTTTTTATTTTTTTTGATAAAGTTCATTTTTTTAATGAATAGTGAAAAATGGTGTATTTTAATTCAAAACCTACTTTTAATATAATTTATTAATATGATTAGATTATCTTTTTAATTAGGTTTAATGTGAAATTAGAATATATTTTTACCATTTAATCCAATAGTGGTCATTGGAATTAATTTCACTTTGAAATTAGACTTAAACTACTGTCAATCTTTTGATATATATTGTTTCATAAAAACACGCTATTTGTTCTGAAAACGGAAATTAATTATTAAATTAAATAATGTAACTTATATGTTTTGAATTTTGTAAAATAGACATCATTTTTTAATTCAGAATATCAAATATATCTTATGGTGAATTTTTGGTATCTTTCTGAAAAAATTTACTTTTTGATGAATAGTGAAACCACTAAGTGGTAGTTTAAAAACCGATTTTCGTTTAAATGAAACATTACCACTTCTGTTATTTGAATTTCAAAAATATGACATACATTGTTGTCATTAGGATGTAAAATATGGTTCAATGGGATTAAAACAATTTTTTGGTGAATAGTAACTTTTATGTTTTTAATCGCGATTAGAGGTAATTAGTGTAATTTAATGTAAAAATAATGTTTTAATAATATAAAATGACCCAGACACATGACCTACCATCATTGGATGTGTCATGACCGACCAAGACAATCCATGTGTCAACTTGGGGACCGCATGGAGCCACTTTGGTTGGAAAATGACATAAATAATTTTTTATTTATAGTTAAGATAAAAATATCACAAGCATGAGTTGTTTTACTAAAACAATTTTTAAATGGGGTTATACAAGTCATATTTTTGACTATAAATATTCATTAGAATGTTAAAAAGATTTACTAAATCATGATATATTTTTTTATAATTTTTTGACATTAATTAAATTAAATTATTTATGACATCATGATGATGCAGCGATTACCTCATTAATAAAGGATTTAAATAAAATGAAAAGATAATGTTAAAACTATGATTTACTCTTGTCAAAGACCTATTGGATGAGTATATTTCGAACCCTTACCACATTATCCTCTAAATAAATCAATGTGGGACCTTTATAATCCAAAACTCATTTGAAAATAAAGTAACATTTTGTAACATTCCAAGAGTGTCCCTCCTCTCCTCTTATAAAAGGCCCCCACCTCTACCACCTTACCCACACCTCTCAACCCTTTGGCTCAGCCACACCCTGCTCTTTTTGTCTTTCCACATCCCTCTCTTACTCCTAGAAGCCTCAATTTGGGCAGAAGTATTCCCAAGGAAGCCTTTGAGATCAAATCAAAGAGAGATACCCAATTTTTAGGAGGTTAAAGAAAGATCGAGTCAAGTCGGACCCGAGGTAAGGGATCCTACCCCTCTCTTTCATTTTAAGTACACTCTTTTATTTCATTTATTTTAATATCATATTTCTTATGAGTGGGATGTTATTTTATATTAATATTACTATAATTTATATGTTCATATGATGAGGGACCCTATTTTCTCTCATCAATCCATTTTGGATGTTTTAATTTGCACCGTTAGGCTGCCGAAATTTTGTAAGGGGATTTTTATCTCACTTTGTGTTTTCATGAGATTCATTCTACATTTGCCAATATTTACTTTTTAGTGGTGTATGTACTATACATTATTCTACTCTTTGTGTAACATACATTCTATTATGAGTATTTACATCAATGTTGTATAGTCCTTCTTTCATGGGGTGTACATTTCGAAGGTTACCCAAATCGGTAAGGGAACCTTTCATCCTCCTCTTTTTAAAAGAATTATTTTGTTATGTCTTTTAATTTACATCTTTTTATGTTAAGATATGTTCTTATATATTCTTATAGATGTAAATTTTATGTCCAAGTGATGATATACAATTTTCTCTCTCATCAACTAATTTTATGAATTTTAAAGTGATGTCGTTAGGCTGTCAAATATTACCAAGGGAACTTCTTAACCCAATTTTGATTTCTTTGGGTTCAACATGTAGTTATTGAATATTTCATCCTTTTAATATGTGTGAATGAAATTTCATTGTTTTTCACTTAATATCCACTTATATTGGGTGTATTTATATTTTTCACACATAATTATGAGATTGATTTATCTTTAATTTAAGGATACATTCTTTATAAGGGATTTCATCTCATTTTACATTTCTATTGAGGCTTCATTGTTTTTATGCACCAATTCACTCTTATATGGTGTATATACTGTCCCTTGGAATATTATATCATGAATCCATTTATTCTCATGATATTTTGATTAAATTTTATTCCTCAATTATGGTATTCAAGTGTCTCTCATTTTGTTAAAAACCCTTTAACTAAAATATTGTTTTAAATGTTTTAATGATTTATTCTTATAAATATTTCTAATTAATATCCATGTTTTCAAAATGGTTTTAAGGATTTAATTATATGGATATTAATGGTTTAAAATGTTAAAAACATTAAAGTGGTATGGGACACTTTGATTCACAAATCACTTTATTAAATGTTTTAAATGGTTTTGAAAATGGTTTTTAGAATGGATTCATTATCTTAAAATGGTATATTGTTATTTCAATGTAGGAATGTTATCTTTCCTTTATTATTTTTTTATGTGCTATAATTATGTTATGGTTCTTGGGCATTTTTTATGAATACGGGTGGTTCATTGATAAACTAAGTGCGGGTGAGCCCGATATAGCTCTCCAATGCATTGGGTAACGCGAAGGGGTTAAATGTTAAGGTTTCTCCAAATAGATTTAGGGAATATACTGTGATGGGTATTCTAAACGTAACCGAGAGGGTTACTCCCTACGTAAGAATGTTATTAATGCCTCAAGTTACCTTTATGTCTTATGATTTCTATGATTTATTCATGAATTTATGAGGTATGTTAAAGTGCTTATGTTTTATGGGTAAAGTATGATTTCATTCTTATGTATATATGTACTCATGTTTCCTTTCCATAATTTTTATAACCCTTACTGAGCTATTTATGCTCATCCCATGTTTTTGAAATGTTTTTCACAGGTCAAGGGATTGGTACATGATATGATGATATTGTCAAGGAAGTGTCAAGAAAGAATCCATGTTTTATTTTAAATATGTTTCTGTTGATGGGAAAAATGAATACTATCTTTTATGTAACCACTTTGTTTAAATGTGGAATTTAATGTGAGTTTTATGATCTAATTCTCTAATACTCTAACCCTGAAAAGATCCCCAATGTGCAATCTTGTAATAACTAAAGATTAAGTATGGTTTAAGGCTAGGGCCTTATATTTAGAGCTTGAAATTAAACACAAGAACCAATATTGTATAGGAAGGCAGTTGTATGTGTACACAAATCAATGGTGCCTTATAAATTTTCAAAGTTAAAGGGATGTTTTAATTGATCATTAGTGAAATCAAACTATGTTACTAGGATATAATTTTATAATGATTTAAAATATGAATAAATTTAATTTTGCTAATTATGTTCTATTGAGGGTGACACATGGAGGACAATTTATATTATTAGAAATTTAATAAGGGAGAAGCTTGATGTGTTCAAAGAAGAGTTAATGAAATATGTTAGTCTAAAGAAAATTATAGATATGTTATAATGTTATTATGACAAAAATACAGGATATTCATTCCATAATGGGTGAATGTTTATTATAAATGACTGGCCTTTCCAAAAGGATCATATTTAAGTCCAAATCTTATATATAATTTTGTTTGAATAGTGTAACCCGATCCATTGATGATGTCAGTCTAACTGCTTCCAGCCCCTTTTGTATACTAGGCTAATTCTCCAACGAGGAACCGTTGCAATGTTAAATAACTATAGAAGATCTAACCAAGGATACTGATATTGAAGTGAAATAGTGAAATCTTGGTCAACATGGGACTGTAGTGTCATGGAATTTCGTGATGTTATTACTAAACCTCCATAGACATCCTTCCATTGATTATTGTAGCACAATTGAATTACTATTCATTTGGTGGCAATATTGCACTTTATTCGTTATGAGCTAATTTGAAGCTAGTATTTTATTATGAGATTATAACTTTTAGTTTATACTCCCAATATTAGTGAAGTGGTTATTCCACTCCATGCACATATGGATTTTTTTCCCTCACCATGTAAATTATTGGGTATAATGTTCTTTTTCTTTATCGTCATTTTATATTTTTATCACTTTTACTCTAATTATTGATATCATTCATTATTTTTTCTCTATAATTTCTATAGCAACTAATCTAAAAGTTTGAGTTTGAATGAGGAAGTCCATTTTTCTCAAATTGAATAATAGTTATGGAAGAAGGGAAGGTTAAGATCAATTGACTTTATAGAACTGAAATCAGTTATCAGTGGATACTAATCAAAGACTATATTTATAAGAAAAAGTTTCACGTGCTTCTTCTAGGTGACAAACAGATGGATATGGAAAAGAAGGAGTTGGAGATACTAGATCTCTATGTTCTAGGGGGTTTTGCCTTATGTTATCCAAAAAATGGTGTGCTCAACAAAACAGAGGAGAATATGATGGATAGGTTGATGAAAGATATTATGAATATGTATGAGAATACTTTTGCATCACACAAAGTGTACCTTCAATCTAAAGGTGATTGTAGGGAATATTGTTTCTAATCACATAAATGAATTTTACACCATCACAATTATGTTTTTATTAGTGGGAATTATAACATAAAATAAATAATTTCATCCTATTTTATTGTATTCATTACCAAACCTAGGGGGAGCCACTATAACCACTATGATTATTTCTTCAAGGAAAAAAACTTGGTCCTAAAATATGTGTTAGAATTGATCCTCAATGAGGAAATTCATATAAGAGAATCAGGATGATTCTAGAGTTCTGATCTAAACATGGAAGGAGGAGACACATACATGCAATGAGATAATTAGAGAGGATTATGAAAATCATGATTAAAGAGATGGGACAAGGAAAATGAGACTAGTCCTTCCAATCATATTTGTGATAATAAAGAATGCATCAAGAATGTGTACACATAAAAATGGGCGGTTCTTAAAACCAATAAAACATAATTGAAAAGTGAATGAAGCAGTGATGTGTTATTAATTAGTGAGTATAGCTGTATAGTTTCTTTATTTTTAGACATAGGGGTATCTTTTCATTCCACTTAGGAGAAGGGTTTACAAAAAATTATGTTTGTTGAAATTTTGGAAAGGTATATCTTGTTTTGTGATGTAATGATTAAAACTAACAGTTGGAGTTTATCAGTTTTAGGTATCTTAAGTTATATTCCCAGAATAATAAGAAATCTTATTTTTATCAAGTAGCTTTATAATTATGGTTTTTTACCACATTCCTTGGTGGTGAATAGAAAATTACTAATTTATAAGAGCTCAAAATTTCAAATTTTTTTCTATTATTCTTTGTAATCACCCAACTAATTAAAGAGATCCTCTTTAATTTTGTGATATTTGTGCCTTTTTTATTTTTTACTTAACTTTAAAATTTATTAAACTGATGATTTTCTTTATATATTCATAATTGGGGTTAAAACGAGAATCCATGCATAAATTGAAAATGATTTTCACAATTTGAAATTATAAATGTTTGATTTTGAAAATGAAATTTTTAATGGGATTTAATTTATTTTTATATTTAATTATTTCACTAATTTTTGAATTAAATCCATAAATTTACGTTGAAATTAATATTTTAATTGCTTCATTTTGTTTGTGAAATAAAAAATTATATTAGAGTGTAAACATTTAATGAGGATAATATACTTTTTTTATTGATTGATTTAATGAATTTGAAATTATTTGTTTAAATGGTGAAATTAAGATTTTAATTTTTTTTATATTGTTTAAATTTAGTTATAAAAAAAGTCTTGCACTATTAATGTGTGTTCTGTATATCACTCAAATGTTGACTAAGGCATGGATCGACCGTCACTTATCTTCTTATGGTTGATCCAACCACCAAAAAATGGTAAAGGAAAAGATCTACAGTGTCTAAAATTCATGCAATCACAAGTGTACCAAGGTTTTCAACTGATTTTTTTTGGAAAATTCTAGAGCCAATGACACCCACAAAGAGTTTCTATGAGAGTGATGTTTCACAAAGGCATTCATTTTCTGCACAACAAAAAAAGACCGAATACCCTTGAAATTCTATCTACAAATACAAAATTTTAATAATGGGATTGAATTTACTCATATTAAAACCAAGTGAATATGCCTTTTAGGTGGAATCAACCTTGGAAAAATGACCAAAATTTGGAAAAAGGCGTGGAGTTTCCACACACACACACAAACTAGAAACCACATCGCTACACATAGTCAATCATCCCGATTAACCATTCCCCCCGATCGAGATAATGGAGATATGAAACCAAAGAATGTACGGAGGATGGAACTGAACCAATCATGCAAACTGACCTTTTCTATATTAAGGATTTATGAACCCCCATCTTGATAGCTCAAAATAACAATACGACATACCAATCTTGAATAAGATTCATTCCCACATCTGGAAGTAAATGATGAATTCCATGACACATGAAGATACAAATCAATGTGAAATACCTGATTCTCACTACTCGTGGGATCCAATGAAACATGTAGTGTGGTGACTACTTGATCGAAGAATACAAGAATCACTTATCTCACGAAACACCTTTAAACATGATCTAGAGAATAGAAAAAATCCGCAAAATCAGAATTAGATCGAAATGATGAAGATCCAAGACTCCATCCAAATCCAAGGAGATAAAATCACACTATAAATCATGATCATGATAGTTAATATCCCATAAAACCCGATAATTCATGGGTTATCTCCATAGATATGAGCTTCAACTATTGTAGATATCATGTGCTTTCCCTTTAGAGAATCCATGTGCAACGCTAGAAAAGATGAGCAGAACCAGATATGTGAGAACCCCATCTTGATAAAACGTCAATTTCCTAGAAGAAGATGTCATGAAACTGCACTTTTTTAGGGATCCAGAATCCCGAGCTCACTAAGAAGAAGTAACACCACATAGTGAAGAAACTAAATCGTGATCTCTGGGCAGTGAGTTTGGATTTATCAAAATAAAAATGTAAATAAATTATTTTTTATATTTTTAATTCCCATGTGATGGTCCATATATAGTGAGACCCTAGTTTCTCCCATATGCACTAGTTGGAGGATCATAGATGTTTGAAAAATGATTGAATGAGGAAAATCAATATGATCACATGTATGAATGTGGTCATCCATTCAATTGAATCACCTTGAAAATCAATATCGAACAAAAAACTATTTACTAGAGAAATTTGGAGTGCTATAAGATGATGTAGAAGGGCAGAGTTTTACATTCTTGATGGTTCAACATACCTAAAAAATCCATATATCCTGAATCACTACATATCCAATTCTACATACCCAACTGAAGATGTATTTGAATACATGGAATGACTAAAATCACATCAGCTATTTGAATTACCAATATATGAATTCTCATGATATTCATAACTAACATTGGATAAGCTCACTATGTCGTGATCATTTAGAAAATGGGGAAATTCATTTACATATTTGGCCTCTCATTTTCAATGTCAGCATCTGTCCCAATCATTTCATTTAGCCGAATTATAGAACATGATTATCCTTAGTAATCCTCATCCATGTGGTGAATATCTATTGATGAGATCATACTCGCTTCATAGTATCAAATTATGATGGGCTATTTCATGTCATTTCATGAGTTGAACTATTCTCATAGGGACACCACCCATAGCTGGTAATGAGGACCTTAAGACACACAACATGGAATTCACCAGCTATGAGGATATGTTTTTGATTGTTTTCTATGTGTATTCTTAGAATAATAATATATATTATCAATTGGTTTCGGTGACTTACCATATTCATGATACTCTCACTTATTCTAGGAGTATATTTCTTCAATACCTACTAGGGTCATTCCCTATTATTTTCTTTATATTTTAAATTTTTCTTGTGATGGAACACTAAAAGGGTTATGGTTGAGATGAGGAGAACTCTCCCACACCTATGATGATTTCATGCAATAAATAAAAAAATGATTCTTAGTTTCATTATTTGGATGTATAGATTTTGGGAGATTCTTATTTGTCTTTAAATTTAAATATTTCTTTCCCTTTTTACATGTTTCACATATAATCCTCTTAGGAACTACTACACTACATATGATAGTTAATAGTGGAATGACCTATGAATTATTAGTGTTATCCAATCACTACACTAGGTGAGGATATAGAATACTATGATTATTTTATTTTTCTATTCTAAACCAAAATTTATAGGAAAGTCTAACCAAGGATATTTTCTTTTATTAGATAATGATGGTGATGTGAAATTGAATAATGTTTCATAATGAAGAGAGGAGAGTAATCTGAGGTTGGATAACTATGAATGAAAAAAGACATTTTAAACAAATTAACCACATCCACTATTTTCATGTTTCGAACCCATTAAATATTATTTTCATACATACACAATATTATCTTCCATAGATACTATCCCATTCCAACATTACTATATTTTTCACGAGTTCAAAAATAATTTTCTTGAGAAACCCGTGATAGGAATGCATCAAACCTGACACATTTTATATGGATGATTAGTGCTAATATTTTAATTTTTTTTAAAATGGGTTCAAATAACTTGATTTTGTTTATCTAACCATCTAGATTTTGATCCTGAGGTTGAGGGAACCATTCTCACTAATCTTCAAATTCAAAAAATCACATAAAAAGTGGAAAGAGAGTTTTTCGTCAATATATTTGATAATTATCCATCCTCTTTATTTTACTCCACAAGAGTTAACTAAGGAAGTGAGAAAATGGGAAATAATCTTCCTCAAGTGAGTGGGACTTTGAAGGAAATATATGCAACAAATTTCAACATCGATAACCAATAATTATAGTTGAATGAAAAATATACATTGAACTCAAAACTAGAATGATTGGTATTCTACATAAATTTTATAGAGTAATAGGAGAGGTCATCAACTAACATTTGAGAGTGTTTAAATTTTTATGTAATGGATTCAAAAACAAGAGGATTCACCAAAGAAATGGTGGGTGAAAAAGACATGTATCCACAAGCATCGCTAGCACCTATGGCTATAAAAATCTTAAATATTTGGTCGTTGATAAAACATCTTATCCTTCATCGAGTTCACCATATTTATCCTCTAGTTTACCACTATGTTTATTCAATAAAGTGATGAAGGTGAATGATTATGTGAACTATATGATGGGTCCGTACTTAAGGGACCGTGCCTTCAAGTGGGAAAACCTCACATTACATTGTGTGTCCCTAGACCCCAAGCCTAGGATGAGCATAGGGGAGGTCATGGGGGAACTGGAAGAGAACCTACTATCTCATGGTGACCTCTGACCTCACAGAAGGGGTGACATTAATCTACAATTTGAACAAGATTCTTCCATGGCTTCACGAGGAAAGGACTCCGAGTTTGGTAGAATCAATACTCATCCTATTCTCATGAATTCTTTTATGCATAAGGCAAGAAGTGATCCCCATTATAAAAAAATATACTTCCATAGATCCTCATGGTACGAACTCATGTTCAAGTATAGTCAAAACGCTTCATATTTCCAAGAACATGGTTTTGTAAAAGATGAGTGGTGATCCTCCTTTCAAACAGGCTGCTTCCAGGTCACCGTGAAGTAAGGACACCGAGTCTAGTAGAATAAAAAATATTCATGTTCTTTAGAATGTGGTTTTGCAGAAGATGATTGGTGATCCTCATCCTAGACAAGCTTCTTCTATGGCTACTCGGTCTAAGGACTCATAGTCTAGTAGAATTATAACTTTTCCTATTGTAGAGTATTTGGTTGTTAATAAAAAGAGTTATTTATGTGGAATCAATAATATGTATGATGTGTTTGTGTGGTTTTTAATGGGTATAATTGGTAGCAATAAATTGGATAGTGGGTGGTATTTGGGTGCTTCAAAACTCAAGGATCATTTTCCCAGGAAAGGTAGTGGAGGAAAAGAATACTTCATTGATAATAGCTTGATTGGTCAACATATACCCAAGAACGGGTATCTAAGAATCGTATTTAAAATCATAGAAGCGGATAGGAAGAAAGATGAAAACTCAGAAAAATGTAATTGATGATAAGGATGAGATGAATGACAATTTTAATGATGGAATGTGACTTTTTCCAAACCAATAATTCTAATGTGTATTATTTTTTGTTTTAAATGGGTTAAAAATATATCAAATAGATGGTTTAAAATAAAATTATTGAATGTTTGGTGTTAGAGATGATAATTAAAGAGTATTATTCTGGAGGTCAGTTTGGGCATGAAATAACCATAAAATATTTATAATCATAGAAAAAGGTATTTTTCAGTGTGAGCTAGAACTATATAATAGGGAATACTTAAATAAAACAGCATGAAAAAAACATCATCAAGGGAGGGAAATGGTATCTCCTCTACTTTTTTTCCTTCCAATATATTCTCATAATGAACCAAATGTTCTTGTATACTCACATACCTACTAGTGAAAACATTTTTTTTGTTTTTTAATAACTCATTGTTTTTGTCCCTTTTTATGTAAAATACGAGGTCTACTATGGAGAATAGAAAATCCGATGAAAATGTAATGAAACTGTAAAAGATACGTGAGTTTGGTGGACCATTTCCTTTATGTATCAACTATAAGTAATACATATCTAATTCTTTTATCTAAATCTCATCATGTAATTTTAATCATGTACATTGGAAGGGGATGAATAATGAACAAAAGAAAAAAATTATTGAGATGGAAACAGAACTAGATGCTAAAAAAGCATTGGATATTGAAATAGAATGCATGAACTTGAACAACCCTTCTCATGCATTCAATTTCATGATCCAATGATTTTTTAACATCTAGCTTGACTCAATCACAATAATTTGTTTTTAGTTCAGTTTTCATCCCATTTATTTATACATGGATAAATAGAAAAGATGGTATTCACATAAAATAATTAGATAATGATTTCCAAATGTTGATACATAATAGAGATGGACCACCAACCTTATGTATTTTTTCTAGTTTGGTTACATTTTCACATACTATTATATTCTCAAACATTTACCATATATTTATCATAAAAATGGATGACATAAACAATGAGTTAATAAAAATTTTTTAAAATGGTCTCACCCATAGATCTATGATCAGACAAGAAAATTTGGTTCATTGACAGAATACATTAGAAAAAAAATAGTAGAGGAGACACCATTTCCCTCTCATGATGATGATATTCTCTTTGTTTTATTTAAATATTCCTTTCTTCATAGTCCCTAATCACTATAAAAAACCTTTTATATGATTCTAAATGTTTGATGACCATTTCATTCCCAAAATGGCCAACAAAATAATTCTCTGTCTTTCTCTTCTCTAATACAAAACATTCAGTAAATGCATTTTATACCAATTATTTCATAAAGTGTTGACCCCATGAACATAGAAAAGCATACACATTATAATTACTAGATTGAAAAACTATCATTCATTCATTATCATTGTGGTCCATTTCATCATTCCCGTAAATTGCATTGTTTAATAAGTTTGCATATATCTTGTCATACAGTGTCTGGATTTCAGAGTTACTTCTCAGATACCCGCTCCTAGGTAGATATTGACCAATCAAGCTATTATCAATGAATTATTATTTTCCAACCCTCCCTTTACTAGTAAAATTCTCCTTCAGTTTTGAAGTAACCAAACACTACCCACCATCCAATTTTGTGCTACCCATTATACCCATTCAAAGACAAACAAACACAACAGCCATGTTATTGAAACTAGATAAAATTCACATCTTATGAGAAGCCACATTCTTCACAATAGGAAGGGTTCTGATTCTTCTAGACCAGGAGTCCTTAGATCCAGAATCCATGGAAGTAGAATGTTTGGTATGCAGATCACTGTTCATATTCTTCACTACCACATACTCCACAATGTGATGATTTTTTATTTTACTAGGCTCGAAATGATTACCTCAAGGATTCATGGATGCACCTTGTTTGAAACTAGGATTACCGCTCATCCTCTACACAGCCACATTATTAATAGTAGGAAGAGTTTTGATTCTACTTGACTTTGAGTTATTGACATTATGATCCAAGAAATCATATTTTATGGAATGGGGATCACCTTGTTGGTTCTGTTACGTGACTAGGGATTTCATGGAAGGGGTTCTGTGCTGTAATTCATGGACATAAGTAATAATCCAAGCCAACGCAAGTTGTTATAAATGAACTGTTGGATTATTCTGACCCTTTTTGAGAAGAATGTAACTTTGATAACGATGTGGGCTGAACCAATAAGTACACATAAGGAAGTTATGATGGTATGGTAAGGTTCCATGGATTTATATACAGAAAAAACTAGATGAAAATTTAGGGAGAGATAATGATGGAAAATCTTGTTTAATGAATAACGAAAAATCATGGTCTCCTGAAATATTTAAATTATTCAAAATATCTGATTTTTTAGAATGAATAGACCAAATAGAATATTTAAAAACATTATTTTTAAATCATGTTATTTAATTAAATAATTTATTAAAATCAAATTTAATATTTCACAAAATACATATTATTTTACAATATTTTAATTATTCTAAAATTATCAAATTGTTTATAAAATTGAACTATTCAATTTATTTAATTTTTTTAAGTAACTGGATTCAAATAATTTAAATATTTTATTAATGTCATTTTTTATTAAATTTTTCTAAATAATCATGTAATTTAATTTTTTTCAATCTGTCTTATTCATTTTAACCCAAATTGAATAAAAAAACTAAAATAATTAATTTTAATATTAAAAATAAATAATTTATTAATAAAATTGAAATACCATGATTATTTAAGATAAATAAGATGATTAAAAAATTATTTTTTTTAATGGTTTTATATTTTAAAATACCTTGAATATTTTACCATAGTGTTTTTAATTTTAAAATAAATAAGATGTGTATTTAAAATTTCACTGAATTGGATATTTAGTTTTTTTATAAGAAATTAATTGCTTAAGTCTTGCGATTGGTGTGTCTAACCAACCACCAGAGAATTGTTATTGGGGTGTCTAAAAAATATATGGAGAATTATAACTGGGGATTATCACTACATGGATCCAACTAGAATGGAAAGGAACACACTTTTATGAAGAATAATGTAAATATCATTTGTTTCACTCAATTATTATCACAGAATTAAAGTTTATACTGTGAGACATTATTTAGAGGATTAGGAACTTTAACAGGTTTCTAAGGTTTAATTTCAAAGATTAATAATTGATAATAGTAGACCATTGATTCACCCACTATTCAGTGGTCATCTAACCTAGGGAATATCAAATAACCCACAAAAACCCAATACACATTACAATAAAATTTTGGAAAAGGAATATTGTGGGTGCATGGGTCACATTCAGTGATACAAGAAAAGTTGGATGGAGTAGTAGTTTTTAAGGAACCTTGGTAATTACCATAATAGAGGAATAATTAACGCACAATAAATTTGAATGAGGGGGTTGATTCGATCAACATTCAACCTTATAAACATGCTTATTTTATGATGAAGGATATTAAAAACTAGGGTAAAATGATTTTGGAATACGGTTTCATGAAAGATAACATAAACCCATAGTATATTCTAATAATTTTAGTAAATAATAATGATTTTTAGTGGAGAATGTTTGTGGATTACCAAGAGTTCAATAGTTTTGGTGGTGATGGATAGGTACCTAATTCAAATAATATAATAGCTGATGAATGAGTTTTATAGTAAAGAATAATTCACAAAGGAGCGTTTGAAATCTGGTCTCCAATAGGTATGGATGAAATAGGTAGATATTAAGAATACTATGTCCAAGACCCATAATGAGAATTTAGAATACCTTTTTATTATCTTCAGATTGATGAATGCACCGATGACGTTCCATGGTACTATGAATGTTGAATTCATGGATTATATAAGGAAGAGTGTTTTTTGGTTATTTGATGATATAATGGTGTGTTTTATGGGATGGAATGAATTCCTAGAGAAAGAACATGAATCCATACAAATGGAAGTATACAATTTACTAAATGAAAAAGAGAATAAGTGTTCATTAAAAAGGAAGTATGTGGAGTACTTTGGGCATATTATTTCTATCGAATTGGTTATGATAGATCCAAAAAAGGTGGTAGTTAAATTATGGAATGTGATGAAGAATTTGAAGTATGTTAGAGGGTATTTAGGTATAATTGGATACCATTAAAAATTAATCAATGATTATGGAAAGATTCCAAGACCCCTCACAACCTTGACTAAGAAGAAATATGTTAAATAGACACCTGGAACCAAAGAATCATTTGATACACCTAAGAAAAACAAGACTACTACCCAACAATTATGCTCTATATATTTATCAAATGGATATTAAGTAATGATTAATTCCTCTAGTTCAAATGTAACACCTCGAGCTTCCACGATACACTTCTTTTTCAATAATGCAATAGCTTGCATTGTACGCATGTTCGAGACTCTAACACACTGCGACCAATCAAAATAGCCATAATAAATAGTAATAACCACTTTTTGAAATTATATATATTTTATATTTTATAATGGAATTAATTTTTGGATTCAGAATATCGAAATTATCCTAAGTTGAATTTATGGTATTTTTCTAAGAACTTCCAATTTTTTATGAATAGTGAAAAATACTTAAAAACATCTTTTTTAATCAAAACAATTTATAGTGATAAATTATAATATTGTGTGGTTTAAAAGTATAATTGTAATATATTTTTACCATTTTATCCAATGGTGTTTATTATAATTAATTTCACATTGAAATTGGACATAAATAATTGTCAATCTTTTGATATATATTGTTTCTTAAAAACACGCTATTTGTTGTGACATCGGGAATTAATTATAAAATTAATTAATGAAACTTATATGTTTGGGATTTTGTAAAATAGGCATCTTTTTTGAATTCGGAATATCAATTATAGCTTAGGGTGAACTTTTGGCATTGTTCTGAAAAACATCAAATTTTGATGAATAGTGAAATCACTAAGTGGTAGTTAAAAAACTAATTTTTCATTTAAATGAAACATTACCACTTCTGTGATTTGATTTTCAAAAATCCGTCATACATGGTTGTCATTAGGAAGTAAAATGTGGTTCAATGAGATTAAAATAATTTTTTGGTGAATAGTAACATTTAGGTTTAATTAATCGCGATTAAAGGTAATTTGTGAAATTTAAGGTAAAAATGATATTATAAAAATATAAAAATAACTTTACACTTGTCCTACCATTATTTTATGAGTCATGGATGAACAATAAAATCCATGGGTCAACTTGGGGACCCCATGGAGCCACTTGGGTATGAAAATGACATTAATAACTTTTTATTTAAAGTAAAAATAAAATTGTCACAAACATGTGTTATTTTATTAAAAAAAATTTTATAAGGGGTTATAGAAGTCATATTTTAGACTATAAATATTCATTGGAAAGATAAAAAGATTTCAGAAATCATGAATTTTTTTTATAATTTTTAGACATTAAATAAATAAAATCTATAATGAAACAATGATGATGCAACGATTACCTCATTAATTAATGATTTAAATAAAATGAAAAGATAATGTCAAATATAAGGCATACACATGTCAAAAACCTATTGGATGAGCATATTTAGAACCCTTATCACCTTATCCTAGAAATATATCTTTGTGGGACCTTTGAAATCCGACAATAACTTCATAATAATGTAACATTTCATGAATTTCTAAGAGTGCCCTTCCTCTCCTCTTATAAAAGGCCCCCACCTCTACCACCTAATTCACACCATAAAAGCCATTTGGCTCAACCAAAATCTGCCCAAATACTCTCCCAACTTCCCTCTCTTACTCCTATAAGCCTCACTTTGGGAATAAGTGTAGAGGCCTGAAGAATGACGTACATGGACAACACATTAATTTTGTGGAATACATAATACATAACAAAATTCAAAACTCAAGGACCGTAATAGTTTAGTGTATTTGGAAACTCGGAACGTAATCTTGTGATCACGGTGAAAGATCTTAAACATCTCCCATAAAGATATTCCCCTTTTGTTTTCTTACCTAAAACCTTTATTTATATATTAGGGAAAAGAAAACATATAAAGGGTGAGCTCAAAGGCTCAGTAAGTGTAAGCATGGATAAAATAAAACAAACCATATACATTTTAACTTAAAAAACATTAACACAATGTTTAAACATCAAGATCTTGAGTAATGAAATAAAACATGGCAATATGTAAGGCATAGATCATAAAGAAACATTAATCCTGATAAAATATCTTGGGAATAAAACTTTTAATTGTGGAAACCATTAAGCACATGATATGACTTCCATAGTATCCAAGGCATTGCTACCAAGACCATCTTAGTGGAAAAAGTCCCTTTCTGAATCGAGTTCACTCCTCGTTCCAGTCCTGTATTACTGAACCAGTTTAACTTTCCATTCCAGCCATGTCTATCTCATGAGATATAAATCTTTACCCAATGCATTGGAGGGAGATATAGGTCCCAGCCATCTCATAATGAAATCAGTATTACTTGTGCCACTAAATAAACTTGAAACATGAATCATAACCCAAAGAATAAAATGGGTTTCATAAACATCATCCCCTCATCACATAATCCATATAAAACAAATGGATATAAAAAAAAGAAAAGTGAAACCATGTAAATCATAGGGAAATTATAATTTAAGCATACACATATAAAATAATGTCATCTTAGATGGAAAAATTGTTTTGATAAAACACTTTAAATGAATTCTTGAGGAAAATATCCTTTCTTCTTCAAAATCAAATTCTTTTCACAAAACGTCATGAAATATTAAAATAAAGATATTTTTTTGAAAATAGTCATGAAATATTTTGGAGGAATCATAATGAAAATAGGTCTTTATAAAATCTTAGAAATCCTTTCATGCCATATACGTTAAAAAAACATTCTTCCTGTACTTTTGTCAGAAAAGTGAAAAAGTACCTTGTAGGGTAAGTAAAAGAAAGATTCCTTCCATAACATGGGGTAAAATTTAGAATGGGTGAAAAGGAATTTAAACATACATTAATACAATTTTATAAAAAATTTACTTGGATGATAGCAATAACCCCATTAAATACTTACGAATAAGCAATCTCAGATAAAAATGATATTTGAAAAATTATCCCTTACCTTAGGTCTGATATACATTGTACGTATCCAAACCTCCTGTATAATGATTTAAATAGTGTCATTGACATATTACAGAATCATAATAATTGTTATGATATCATATATGGTTCACTTATGACTTTATATTACCCATTCTTTTGTAAATTAATGTTAAAGTAGCGTTATGGGTAAAATCATCTTATTTATCGTACGTGTTTGGACTTGTTGTTCTTGATGTTATTATTACTTATATCATTATTTAATTTCTTCCAAAATGTAAATCATGATTTATATATCATATAAATTCATTATATATCCATCATATACAATCATTTATAATAGTACATAACATATGGAGGTAAGAAATGAAACACACCGTTCATGGAGACAGTAAGCCGTGCGTACGCATGAACACTACTTTCATTTCTATTTCGTATTTCAATGGAATTAAAAGATAATTATACATAGGTATATTATAATTCCAGTATAATATCATATATAATATCATTAACCACATCCTTTATACATCCCACATAAGGTATTAACGAATCACATAACTTTGAGGGGGCGATAGTCCGCACTTCCTCAAATGAGATTATCGTATTTACCGACTATGGAAACCATAAAGGCTTGATATAATTGGGAATTAAAGAAGCATAAGGAAATAATAAACATAATATATATTATATATAAATACAATTCCATCATAATTGCCACCATGAGAGACGGTAGGAGAAAATCGAACAATCATCATTTCGTGAGGCGTTAGTTTGCCATCACAGAAACATTAAGTTCTTCATCCATTTGATAGAGGTGTGTGTGAGTGTAGTTTGAATCCTTATCATAACAAAATCCTAGTATATTTAGGATATTGGTGTTGTTACAAAATAACAGATTAAAAGGAGTTTAGGGGTTGGAGAAGTAGAATAAAAGAAAACAACTTAAAAGCAACTGTTACCTTTAATTTTGGTAACTTCTTTTGGTTTGAACCAAAAGTACTTCTTGGAGAGTCTTCTGCCTAATGTAAGGCTTCAAGGGGGAGTATAGAGATGTAGGGAGCTTATTTAGGTAGAGTTTGGACGATCCAAAAGGCTTTAGAGGTGTGAGTAATTGCACATAAGTGGTCTATTTTTATAAGGGAGAGGAGGGGCTCTTTAGGAAAGTGTGAAAACATTATTTTATTATAAACTTATCTTCGGTTTCAAGAGGTCCAAAACACATTAATGTCGAATATAGGATGACTAATATTCTAAATAAAATCATCCAATTGTAATTTTACAGGTTTTGGATGATATTTTAATCATTATAATCTGATTTATTGAAATCATTTATTAATGAGGTAAACACTACATCATTATTGTGTCATAAATAATTTAATTCATTTGATGTCTAAAAATTATGAAACAAATACCACGATGTAGGGAAGCTTTTTATATTTCCAAATAATATTTATAGTCGAAAATATAACTTATATAACCCCTTATAAAAATTAATTACTAAATGATTTTTGTTAAAGTCAATTTTGTCTTTACATTAAATTAATTAATCCAAATTGTCATTTTCACTACCAAGTGGCTCATTGGGGTCCCAAAATCTGCCCACTGATTCCCATGGTCAGCCAATAACCATCCAATAAGGTTAGGATAAGTGTAAAGGTAATTTTGAATTATTATAATATTATTTTAACCTTGAATTACCCTATTTACCTTTAACCGCAGTAAATAAAAATTACCTTAGTTAATATTCATAAGATAAAAAATAAAAGTAATCTATTAACATAATTTGTAACCACTGATTCCAAATATGGAATCCATTTTTCAATATTCAAAACACTGAAGTTGCAGTAATGAATTTAAAATTAATCCCATTGTTAAGCGAATAGGTTTTAAAAGTTAAAACATTGCCAAAGATTGAATTGATTTAACCTATGAATTCAATGTAAAATCAATGATAATGACATACATTATATTAAATAGTAAAAATTTATTCTATTTATAATTTAAAACCATTAAATATTATAATTTAACCATATAAATTATTATGATGAAAAAAGTTGTTTTTAATTAAAATATAGCGTGCTTTTATTATTTATTAAAATATGAAAGTTATTAGAATAATATGAAAATTTTATCCAAAGTGAATTATTATATCCTGATTCCAAAGAAGAATTTTATTCTGTCAAATTTAACTTTTAAACATTTCAAAAACTAGATTTAATGTGGGTGCACCATCAAAAGGCGGCAAAACTGCATTTTTTGAAAAATACTTATTTTACCAGAAAAATTTATTTAGTTCTCATACCATGTTCTAGAAAATGTGTAAGATGAATAATAATGTTATAAAATTAAAAATTTAGTTAATAATATTCATAACGGCTAGTTCATAATAATATTATAATAATATATCATTGTTTTCTAAAACCTGGTATTGCGTACAACACACGCTATCGAGGAAGGTCGCGATTGCATGTAATGCAAGCCAAGTCATGGTTGCATGTTGTGCAAGAATCCTTCGCAGTTTTGTATAATCGAATCCAACCATATTTCATTTATACATTGAATATATATATATATATATATATATATATATAAACACACACAATGTTGCATATATTGACTATTATAAAACGAACATGAAATTGTGTGTAACACGATCTAAGAATAGTGTTGCGTATACTATAAGATAAACCAATGTTGCGTATAGTACAAGCTAAACATGGTGTTCTGTATAATAGAATACATCAATGAAATTAAAAGAATATTTTTCATAAAATTTAGGGGTGTTACATTCTACCCCCCTTAAAATGAATCTCGCCCTCGAAATTCGTTGGGGTTATAAATCGTTTACGATTCATAGAAACCCACATCGTAAAAAGGAATACAAAAACTTAATTTTAAAAACTAAAGTATGAAATGTAACGATTACCCAAAGTAACTCCTCATTGAGTTTCCATATAAGAGAACATAGGTTAAAATATGGATATGGAAGAAAAATATAACCATCAAGTTCTGATGGAGAGTGGTAGAGAACATGGCTATAAAAAAGCCAACAATCACAAATCCATAAATTTGTGATGATCTAAGGTACCATCTGATTCATCAGATATAAGAGCACTAGGAAAACACTTTTGGTTTTCAATATCATTTCCCTAAAGTTGATGAATTAAAAGAAATACTTACATGATTTTCGTACAATATCACTATTGTTAGTGAATTGACGAATTTCCACTTCATCACTTAATCAAATGAAGTTGAGTTTGTTATTCGTGAAGCGTAAGCAGATCATGTGATAGAATGATGGGTAATTCCATCTATTTCAAAAAAAAGTTTAGAAAAACATATAAGTCCATCTTATGGTGAGATTAATTGTATATGGTTCCAAAAATGGAGTTATACTTTATTTATCATACCGCTTAATAAAATAAAACTACTTTACACTATCTATGGACTTCTTGTAGGCCATTGGTATGCGATAAAGGCAAGTCGCACATCAGTTCTGGGTTCGATTCCCACATCCTTATCCGACGCGATGGGTTGTCGCCCGTCCTGCAGGTTGTCCTTTTTCTAAAATTACATTACTATAACATCCCATCAATAATATCAAAAAAAATTCTATCCCTAGACAATACTAACTTATGTCCAACATAATTCATTCCAATCTTTAGGCTTATCTAAAATACTTCGGTCCAAGCTCCTAGTATAAAGAAAATGATTACTTGAAATGTCATCAACCAACCATAATTTATCCCCCATTATCTTGTTGGTCATATTCCAATCATGTGAATACCTTAATCATGTATTCTCTTGAAAAATGAATACCCATTAAACCTTAGTGAAAACATGAATACTGGAAAAAGTTAACTCTTTCCACATACCAAAATTCAAAATTTCTATATATTCAAACCATGATATAACCTTCTCCTTATATGAGTCATCAGCTCATGAATACTATCAAACATTTAATTTTCTTCATATCCCTTCATTATGCGCATATCATCTACTTTACAAAAATACTTGTACCATTCATCACACACTTTCAAAACTTAAGGAAAGAAAATAGTCTAACAATCCTTAGATGTCTCTTTATTCCATAGTACCACGAGTTTACTTATACAACATTACAGTTGATAAACATGTAATCATTCCACTACCTTCTTAAGCCATTGACCGAGCTTCAACAATTCTTTCATCTCACATATCATTTGTATTCTCTTCATCATCAACAACATAAATATTACCCATACGACCATACTGACTCTCTTCATGAGACATTCCGTAGGGAATTAGTTTTCATAATTCCCGTACATTCCACATTTAAAGCATTTAACCATTGTTGATGTCGTAGAAATACCATTATCCTCATCCATGGTGTTAACTGAACCTTTTCCTTTGCACTTACTGGATTTATGTACTTCTTTTCCACACCCAAAGCATCTTCCAGTTCCTTTGAAACTTCCTCCTTGATTCCTCTTCCCACATGATTTACATAGGGGAAATTGAACATTCTTTCCTCTATGATCATCATGAAACTCCATCTTTCTCTTATTAACTGAGTCAGGAATCTTACCAAATTTGAGTTTATTGATCATATTATGAGATTGCTGATTTGGCATAATAATGATGTTCGGACTTCCAAATACCATTTAATTTGGTTTATCATGAAGAATATCATTCCATTGTCCATCATATCCTCCATTATCGTGAATCATATTGTTTCCAGCCATTTTCTAAAACCCAATAAGAATAGTGTGAGAGGCAAAAATCATAATAAAGGGGGAGTAAATTCAATATCTAACACCTTAGGTTTAATATAATATCGTTACCATAATTCTAGGACTAAAACCTATACTTATACTTAACCTTAGGGACATCCCTAGACATTACTTAAAAATATCTCTAGGGATCTCACTAAAGTTCTCGCATCCTAGTTTCGAATGGTTGACTAAACCATTCCTCTGATACCAACTGTAGAAGACCGAAGCTTGACATACATGGAAAACACATTAATTTTTCGGAATACTTAATACATAAAAAAATTCAAAACACAAGGTCCATAATAGTTTAATGTCTTTGGAAACTCAGAACGTAATCTTTTAATCATGGTGAAAGATCTTCAACATCTCGCATAAATATCTTCCCCTTATGTTTTCTTACCTAAAACCTTTCTTTATATCCTGGGGAAAAGAAAACATATAAAGAGTGAGATCAAATTCTCAGTAAGGGTAAGAATGGATAAAATAAAACAAACCATATACATTTGAACTTTAAAAACATGAACACAATGTTTAAACATCATGATCTTGAGCAATGAAATAAAACATGGAAATACGTAAGGCATAGATCATAAAGAAACATTAATCCTGATAAAATAGCATGGGAATAAAACTTTTAAATGTGGCAACCATTAAGCACATGATATGATTTACATAGTAGCCAAGGCATTGCTGCAAAGACCATCTTAGTGGACAAAGTCCCTTTCTGAATCGAGTTCACTCCTCGTTCTAGTCTTGTATTACTGAACCGGTTTAACTTTCCATTCCATCCATGTCTATCTCATGAGATATATATCTTCACCCATTGCATTGGAGGGAGATATAGGTCCCACCCATCTCATAATGAAATCATTCTTACTTGTGGCACAAAATAATTTTGAAACATTCATCATAACCCAAAGAATAAAATGGGTTTCATAAACATCATCCCATCATCACATAATCCATATAAAACAAATGGATATATCAACATAAGAAAAGTGAAACCATGTAAATCATAGGGAAATTATACTTGAACCATACACATATAAAATAATGTCATCTTAGATGAAAAAATGGTTTTTGATAAAACACTTGAAATGAATTCTTGAGGAAAATATCCTTTCTTCTTCAAAATCAATTTCTTTTCACAAAACGTCATGCAATTTTAAAAGAAAGGGATTTTTTTTCAAAATATTCATGAAATATTTTGGAGTATGATTCATGAAAATAAGGCTTTATAAAACCGTAAAAATCATTTCATGCTGTATACGTTAAAAAAACATTCTTCTCGTACTTTTGTCAGAAAAGTCATAAAGTACCTTGTAGGGTAAATAAAAGAAAGATTCCTTCCATACCATGGGGTAAATTTCAGAATGTGTAAAAAGAAATTTAAACATACATTAATACACTTTTATTAAACATGGACATGTATGATATCAATAACCCCGGTAAATAGTTACGAACAAGCAATCTCAGATAAAAATGAGATTTGCAAAATTATCCCTTACCTTAGGTCCGATATGCTTTGAACGTATCCAAACCTCCTTTATAATGATTTAAATAATTTAATTTACTTATTACTGAATCATATTAATTGTTATGATATCATATATGGTTCATGAATGACTTTATATTACCCATTCTTTTGTAAATTAATGTTAATGTAGCGTTTTGGGTAAAATCATATTATTTATCGTACGTGTATGGACTCATTGTTCATGATGTTATTATTACTTATATCATGATTTACTTACTTCCAAAATGTAAATCATGATTAATATATCATATAAATTAATTACATATCCAGCATGTAAAATCATTTATAATATTACATAACATATGGATGTAAGAAATGAAACGCACCGTTCATGGAGACGGTTAGCCGTGCGTACGCATGAACGCTACTTTCATTTCTATTTATTATTTTAATGGAATTAAAACATAATGATACATATGTTTATTAAAATTATAGTATAATATCCTATATAATATCATTAACCACATCCTTTATATATCCCACATAAGGTATTATCAAATCACATCACTTTGAGGGGGCAGTAGTCCGCACTTCCTCAAATGAGATTATCGTATTTACCAACATTGGAAACCGTAAAGGCATGATATAATAGGGATGTAAATAATCATAAGGAAATAATACACATAATATATATTATATATAAATACAGTTCCATCAGAATGGCCACCATGAAAGGCGGTAGGAGAAAATCGAACAATGATCGTTTCGTGAGGCGTTAGTTTGCCATCACAGAAACATTATGTTCTTCATCCATTAGATGGAGGTGTGTGTAAGTGTAGTTAGAATACTTCTCATAAAAAAATACTAGAATATTTATGATATTGGTGTTTTTACAAAAGAAAGGATTAAAAATAGTTTAGGGGTTGGAGAATTAGAATAAAAGAAAACAACTTAAGAGAAACCGTTACCTTTAATTTTGGTAACTTCCTTTAGTTTGAACCAAAAGGAATTATTAGAGAGTCTTATGCCTAATTTACGGCTTCAAGGGGAAGGAGAGGGATTTAGTAATCTTATTTGGGTAGAGTTTGGACGATACAAAAGGCTTGAGAGGTGTAATGAATTTCATAGAAGTGGTATCTTTTTATTAGGGAGAGGAGGGGCTCTTTAGGAAAGTGTGAAAACATTATTTTATTATAAACTTATCCTCGGTTTCAAGAGGTCAAAAACATATTAATATCGAAGATACGATGACTCAAATTCGAAATAAAATCATCCAATTGGAATTGGACAGGTTTTGGATGATATTTTAATCATTATAATCTTATTTATTTAAATCATTTATTAATGAAGTAAACACTACATCATTATTGTCTCATAAATAATTTAATTCATTTGATGTCTAAAAATTATGAAAACAATAACATAATGTAAGGAATCTTTTTATATTTCCAAATAATATTTATAGTCGAAAATATAACTTATATAACCCCTTATAAAAATTAATTACTAAAAGATTTTTGTTAAAGTCAATTTTGTCGTTACATTAAATTAATTAATCCAAATTGCCATTTTCACTACCAAGTGGATCATTGGGGTCCCAAAATCGGCCCAAGGATGCCCATGGTCAGAAAATACTCATCCAATAAGGTTAGGACAGGTGTCAAGGTAATTTTTAATTATTATAATATTCTTTTAACCTTGAATTACCCTATTTACCTTTAACCGTAGTAAAAAAAAATTACCTTAGTTTCTGTTGATAATATAAAAAAATAAAAGTAACCTATTAACATAATTTGGACCCACTGATTCCAAATATAGAATCCATTTTTTAAAATTCAAGACACCGAAGTTGCAGTAATTAATTTAAAATTTATCCCGTTGTTAAGTGAATAGGTTTTAAAAGTTAAAACATTGCCAAAGATTGAATTGATTTAACCTATGAAATAAATGTAAAATCAATGATAATGACATAAATTATATTAAATGGTAAAAATATATTCTAGTTATACTTTAAAACCATTGAATATTATAATTTAACCATATAAATAATTACGATGAAAAAAGATGTTTTTAATTAAAATACAACGTGTTTTTACTATTCATTAAAATATGAAAGTTATCAGAATAATATGAAAATTTTATCCGAAGTAAAATTTTATATCCTAATTCCAAATAAGAATTTTATTTTGTCAAATTTAACTTATAAACATGTAAAAAACTGTATTTAATGTGTGTGTGCCATCAAAAGGCGGCAAAACGACATTTTTTAAAAAATACCTATTTTACCCGAAAAATTTATTTTGTTCTCATACCATGTTCTAGATAATGTGTAAGAAGAATAATAATGTTATAAAATTAAAAATTTAGTTAATACTATTCATAACGGCTAGTTAATAATAATATTATAATAATATATCATTGTTTAGTAAAACCCGGTACTGCGTACAATACACGCTGTTGAGGAAGGTCACAATTGAGTGTAATGCAAGCCAAGTTAGGGTTGCGTGTTGTTCAAGAATCCTTAGTTGTTTAGTATAACAGAATCCATCCATATGTCATTTATACATTGAATATATATATATATATATATATATATATATATATATAAACACACTCAATGTTGCGTAGAATGACTATTATAAAACGAACATGAAATTGTGTGCACCACGATCCAAGAATAGCGTTGCCTATACTGCAAGATAATACAGTGTTGCGTATAGTAAAAGATAAACTTGGAGTGATGTATAATAGAATAAATCAATGAAATTAAAAGACTATTTTTCATAAAATCTCTGGGTGTTACAAGAAATCTTCCCAAGGAAGCCTTTGGCTCAAATCAAAAAGAGTTACCCAATTTTAAAGGTAATGTCTTCTCTTATGTTGTTTTGTTTTATTTTGCTTCTACAGCCCCATAAACTATTTTTATTCCATTCTTTTGTAACAACACCATTATTTTCAATATAATAGGATGTTGTTATGATAATTATTTGAGCTACACTTACACACACCTTCGTCTAATGGTTAAAGAACATACTATTTCCGTGGATGGCGAATTACTGCCTCACGAAACGATGATTGTTCTATCTTCTCCTACAACCTATCATGGTGGAAATTATGATAAAACTATATTTATTTATGATATATATTATATTTATTTCCTCTCTATGCTTATTTATTTTATATTTAAAACATATCATTGTGCTTTTCATGTTGTGCAAATGTGATAATTTCATTTGAGGAAGTGTGGACTACGACCCCTTCAAAGTGATTTGAATTGTTAATGCCATATGTGGGATGTATAAATTATGTAGTAAATGATATTATATATGATATTATACTGGAATTATAATATACCATTATATAATTATTATTTCATTCCATTAAATATGAAATAGAAATGAAAGTAGTGTTCAAGCATACGTACGACTTACCGTCTCCATGAACGGTGCATTTCATTTCTTACCTCTACATGTTATGCAATATTATAAATGAATTTATATAATAGATATATATGTTATATATAATATCTACATCATGAATATAAATCTGGATATAATGGATATTTTACCACATGAACAACTTGTAACTATAAGAAGTTTATTTTTGACTCAAGTACCAAAGATCGACAAAATGACCGTGATTAACTTAAATAATTACATAATGTTCATAAAATGGTAATAAGTGATATAAAAGGAATAATGAACACGAAAAAGGTTCTTAAACAAGTAGAAATTAACTCTAGTTTATTATTCAAGAGGGTAAAGAATGGTCGAGTCATGTCGGACACGATGTAAGAGAACTTCTTAACCCAATTTCTATTCTTTGGGTTAATCTCCTACTTTGAAATTATGTCATGATATTATTATGTCCTATATTGTATTTGTACATTCATTATGTGTAATTATAGTGTAACACCCGAGACTTTTACAAGAAATATTTTGTTTTTATATAAATCATCAAAGGAATCATTCACTACACACAACACTAGCTTGACTTGCTTTACACGCAATCACGAACTTCCTTGATAGCTTGCGTCGTACGCAATACCGAGTTTCACTAAACAACGATATGATATTAAAATATTATTAAAACTATCCGTTATGAATAGTAATAACCACTATTTGAAATTTTGTAAATTATATTTTTCAAAATGGACTTCGTTTTTTGGATTCAGAATATTGAAATTAGCCTAGGGTGAAATTTTGGTATTTTTCTTGAAACGTTCAATTTTTGATGAATAGTGAAAACACTGGGTTACTATTTAAAAATCGACTTTTTATTTAAATAATTATTTATTTTATTTAAATTTATTTTAGTTCAAAATTGATACATAATACCTATATAATTTCAATGTAATTCATTGGAGTAATTTTATAATAATTTTAGATATATAAAAATTTTATTGAACTTTTCACCGTCTTTTACCCACCTCCTAGGAGAATTTTCTAATTGACATAAAACATAATTTTACCGCTTCTGTGAGTAGATTTTCAAAAATCCGAGAGACAAGGTTGATTTCAGTAAGTAAAATGTGTTTCAATGAGATGAAAATAATTTTTGGTGAATAGTAACTTTTTACTTTTATTTACCACGGTTAAAAGTAAATAGGGTAATTAAGAGTAAAAATGTTATTATTATTACACTAACACATGTCCTAATTCTATTGGATATGTTTAATTCGACCATAAACAACCTTAGGAATAAAATATGACCATTTAGGCCTACTTGGATTAGATTATGACATTTATTATTAATTTATTTAAAGAAGGGTTAAAATAGTTGAAATCAAAGTTTAATAAGTAAATAATTTTTAATATAAATTTATAAATGAGATAAATTCGACTATAAATATTAAGTAGAAAGATACAAATATTTCATACATAATGGTATTTTATTTTTATTTTTTATACATTTAATAATTTAATATATTTATGACACAAAGATGATGCAGTAATTATCTTATTAATGAAATATTGACATAATTGAGGTCATAAATACCCAAATAAATTAAATTTGATACTTTTTATGTATTAAAATAATTTTTTAGTTTAATATGGCAAGTTATTGTTGATTTAATTAACATTTTTAGAAATAATAATTCTGTTATGATTTTCACAAAAAAATCAATTACTAAATAGTGTCAAAATTGACATAAAATAGTTTTTAAAACAAATATTATATTATTAATAGTTATTTTAATCCTAAAAATCTAAGGTTCTGCCAAATTACTTAGATAAGTTTATATATATTAATAATAAAAAACTTGGGTTTCGTTTGTCTTGTTATATTATGTTTATTAACCATATAGTGTAAGAACACAAAAAGACACGGTAAAAGTAAAATTATCTAACTCAAAGTTAAATCTAAATGATATGGTTTAAATAATAAACTAAACTTTTCCAAATTCTATTGGATGAGATTATTTCGACCGATAACCACCTTAGCTTCGAAATAAATCAATTTGGAGCTATTTAAAACCGAATATGGCTTTATAATAAAATAATATTTTTTGTTTTTCCAAAGGAGCCCCTCTCCTCCCTTATAAAAGGGAACCTCCTCCCTCTCTTCCTCACACCACTTTTAGCATTCAAGATCGGCCAACCCCTGTCAATTTTACCTCTCCACTTCCCTAGAAACATATTAGAGGTCCTTGTCTTCTTCAAAGTCCAATTTTAGTGCCCTAAATGGAGGTCTCAAAGAAGCGCTTCAAAGAAGAGGTAATGTCCGTTACCGATTCTTTAAACTTTATTTCTGCTTCCACTTCTTCTTATTTAGTTGTTTCATTAATAATTAATAACATATGTATCACTCATATATGGATATGTTATTATAAGAATGAAACAACCCTATTTCATTATCTATCCATCCTACGGAAAATGAAATCACCGTGCGTGCGTACGTACGGAATACTGTCTCCACGCCATGGTGTAATCTATTTTCCACCACCACCTTACTTGGATGGGTATAATGGTGTAAAGAATGAATATATATGATTATTTTAAAGTGATATTTATTCTGAAATAGTATACATACACTCCAATACAATTCCACGATCATGGGAACGATATCATCGCTTGTGCGTACATACGGGATTCTGTCTACACGATGTGATGTGACTCGTTCTACATGATTTTCATTGAATAATGATTACATAAATTAATTGAGTGAATAGATATGATATATATTACACTAATACCATTCTGTAAATGAGGTATCTATAACCTAAAAAGAAGAATAAGAATTTATTCGTCAAAACAGGTATAAGAACAAAAAGTAATAAACACCCGAATAACAAGTAGAAATGAAATATTACTAATAATAAGCTAAGAATATGAATATATATGATATCATAACAATTTTTATGATTATGGAATAAGTCAATGACACTATTTAAATCATTATACAGGAGGTTCGGACACTTACGAAGCAAATCGGACCTAAGGTAAGGGAAATATCACAATCTCATTTTTATCTGAGATTGTTTATACTTTGGAATTTACTTGGGTGTATTTTATAATCCACATCCATGTTTCCTCAATATGTAATATTATTTCCATCCACCAACAATTTTTTAATCCAATTTTACCATTTGGTGAGTTTTTAGTAAATGTTATGAAAGGAATCATTTGTCGTTTTTCGTACGAGGTACTTTTTGACTTTTCCGACAAAAGTACGAAAAGAATGTTTTTTTATCTTATACGGCATGAATGGATTTTTAAAACATTATTTACAAGAGGCTTCCTTTACAAGTTTTCATGTCTATTTTTAATCAACTTCTTTTAGTTTAGAATTTTATGACATGTTAAGAAAGGAAAAGTGTTTTTGAAGTAGAAAGGATATTTTTCTCAAGAATTGAGTTTAAGTGTTTTATCAAAATTATTTTCCATCTAAGATAATAAAGGGTTCTATTTCCATCACTATTAGTACCTTGATTTGATTATGTTGTGATGGAATTATTTTTATGAATTCCTTTATCTTATATGAATTGTTTTATGATATCACGATGTTTAAGAATCCCATTTTTATTACATGGGTTATGCAATGATGTATGATTTTTTTTGATTTTGTGGAAACCATAAGAATGGTATCATTATGATATGGGTGGGAACTATATCTCCCTCCAATGCATTGGGTAATGATTATATATCTCATGAGATAGACATGGCTGGAACGGCAGGTTAAACCGGTTCAGTGAAACAGGACTGAAACAAAGAATGAACTCGATTCAGAAATGGACTTTGTCCACTAATATAGTCTTGGAAAAGAGTCTTGCCTAATAAGAAATTATTCTCTATGATTATGTGTGTATGCCACAAAGTTTCATGTTTTATGTTTTGATTATTGGGATTTCATTTCACTACTATGATTTATCCCATGTTATGAAATTATGATCTCTTTTCAAGGTGATGATTTCCAAAATGTTATGTTCTTATGAATATGATGTGATTGATTTTTCTTTTGTTTACCCTTACTGAGCATTTGAGATCACCCTTTTGTATGTTTTCTTTCCCCAGGTTAGGAATAAGGTTATTAAGTAGGATATTTCAAAAGGGACTTTAGATATGATGAAATAAATGGGAGGCAATGTAGATGCTTTTTGAACCAGTTGTTTATGTTTCCCAGTTTCGAAAGACACTATACCTATACAGTCCTTTCATGGTTTTGTTATATGTTGTAATAAGTATGCTTAAATTTTGAATTAATATCCATGTATGTAAAGTATGGGTCGTTATATTTTGTATCAGAGGAAAGGTATAGTCAATCTTTGGAAACTATGATGTGAAAGCCTTAGTAAGAACCCTGAGGATAAGTCTAAGCATAGAACACAATATTAGTGTTTTAGAAATGGACATGAATAACCTATGATAAGACCTTAAGAGTGATATTTTATTCTAGATTATGCGGTCTTTCTATTATAATTAGTGTTTCTCACACTATTATTCTTGGTTTTAGTCAATGGCTGGAATCCGAAGGAACCGTGTTAGTGCGGAATGCAACGGGCAATGCAATGATTGTCCTCCTGAGCAACCAATCGTTATGGGAGATGAAATGAAAAATCTTGTAGCCATGATCACACAACTTTCTCAAGCTATGAATCATGCAGGACTTCCAAACGAACAATGGAAGGAGAAACATTCTGTTGAATCCTTAATGAGACAACGTCCATCTTCATTCAGCGGGTCTACTGATCCATTAGTTTTTGAACAATGGATCAGTACTACTGAAAATATATTTTCAGTTCTTTAATGTTCTGAACATGATAAAGTCATCTTAGCAGTGTATCGTTTGGAAGGTGATGCTGATCAATGGTGGAATCCTATCAAGAATATGAGGCCAAGAGATGAAATTGAGTCCATGGAATGGGACGAGTTCAAGAACTTATTTTTCAATAAGTACTTCCCTCGTATTCTCCTAACAAAGATGGAGATGGAGTTTCTTGAACTAAAGATAAAGGATGATGAATCTGTTGTTACCTATGAAGAAAATTTTACAATACATGCAAGGTACGCTTCTGGTATTATTAACCAACCTGAGAGTAAGATCGATTGATTCTTCAGTGTCTTAAAACCAAGTCTTCGAAGGGCATTAGTCATAAGGGACTTCAAAATCTACGAGGAAATCTTTTGATGTGCTCTCAAAGTTGAGATGGAGATCGGATTAACCCATCAGTCATATGGGTTTGATAAGAATAGGAAAATGGAATTCAATGGAAAATATAAAGAGCACAATGAAAAGAAGATGAGTTTTCCCTTATGCTCAAAGTGTGGAAAGAAACATGGAGGGAGTTGTCTTAAAGGGACATGTAAATGTTTCAAATGTGGAAAGGAAGGTCATCGAGCATTTGAATGCCCCAACAATGGGAAGAAGATGTCTAGTGATGCGAATAATGAAAAGGCCACACAGAGTGCACCTCCTACACTTCAATGTTACAAGTGCAAGGAAATGGGGCATTATGCAAATCAATGCCCTAATCCAAGGGTTATTGATAATGATTGACGTCAACAAACTCTTAAGGCTAAATAAAAAGGATTGTCACATGCAATTTCTATCAGCGATGTGGAGTACGATAACGAAGTGGTGAAATGTACACTTACCGTCAACTCTAAAGTAGCAAATGTTTTATTTGATTCTAGATACACCCACTCCTTTATTTCTGAACATGTTTCTAAGGGTATCACCGTATTACCTCAAAAATTATATGTTATGTTAGCTGTGACAACCCCTAATAGCACAACAGTCACATCAAAAGTTTATAATTCTTCTTCGATTGAATTATGTGGGAAATTGCTTCCTGCAAATCTTGTGATCCTTCCTATAGTGGAATTTGATGTGATTCTTGGAATGGATTGGCTTTCCCTATTTGGAGCTCATATCAATTTCCAAAGAAGGGAAGTCACATTTCATATTCCAGATCAATCTTTGATCGTCTATCGATGTAAGGATGAACATAACCATCCAGTGGAAATTTCTTCCATCTTATGGGTCTTGATTCCACTAAATGAAGGTTATTTATCTAAAATGGTTGGTGATAAACTCACGATTAAGAATATGCCCATTGTACGGGAGTTTGATGATGTCTTTCTAGAGGAATTTCTGGGTCTTCCACAAAAACATGAAGTTGAGTTTTCAATAGAACTCGTACTGGGTGCTTTACCTATTTCAAAGACACCTTATAGAATGGCCCCAATTGAGTTGCAGGAATTGAAGAAGCAACTCCAAGAGAATCTTGATAAGGGGTTCATATGCCCTAGTGTGTCACCTTGGGGAGCACCTGTTCTATTTGTTAAGAATAAATATGGATCAATGAGACTCTGCATTGATTATCGAGAAAATAACAAGATCACTATCGAGAAAAAATATCCTCTCTCGCACATTAATGACTTATTTGACCAACTACGCGGAGCTCAATACTTTTCCATGATTGATCTTCATTCAAGGTATCATCAATTAAGGGTCAAAAGGGAGGATATAGCAATGACAGATTTACGTACAAGGTATGGACACTATGAATTTATAGTGATTCCATTTGGTCTTACTAATTCACCTTCTATCTTCATGGATCTAATGAATAGAGTCTTTCGAGACTATCTTGATCAGTTTTTGGTAGTATTTATAGACGATATTCTTGTATATTCAAAGAGAAAAGAAGAACATGAAGATAACTTGAGAATTATATTGATGACCCTGAGAAAGGAGAAACATTATGCCAAATTTACCAAGTGTGAATATTGGCTTCAAAAAGTATCATTTTTGGGTCACATAATCTCAAAATAGGGGATATCTGTGGATCCAGCAAAAACAGCGGTTATCGAAAGATGGTCGAGACCAACAACAGTAACTGAGATCCGAATTTTTATTGGATTGGCTGGATATTATCGACATTTTTTGAAAGAATTATCATGATTATCTAATCCAATCACCATGTTGACTTCAAAAGGAGTTATGTTTGTTTGGACAGAGGAATGTGAAGATGATTTCAAGGAGTTGAAAAGAAGGTTATCCAGTGCACCTGTACTCACACTGCCTTGTAGTGGAGAAAGGTTTGTGAACTACAGTGATGCATCCAAGAAGGGATTGGGGTGTGTTATTATGCAAAAGGGTATGGTGATATCTTATGCCTCACGATAATTGAAAATCCATGAGCAAAATTACCCGACTCATGATTTGGAGTTAGCTACGGTAATCTTTGCATTAATGATTTGGAGGTATTATCTTTATGGAGAAAGGTGTGACATTTATACTGATCATAAATGTTTAATGTATATTTTCACATAAAAGGATCTGAATATGCACCAAAGAAGATGGTTTGAGCTGATTAAGGATTACGACTTTTCAATTCATTACCACCCTGGGAAATCAAACAAGGTGGTAGATGCATTAAGTCGACAAGACCATGCCAGTTTATCCATGATGAGGATCACAAAAGATCCAATATTTATGGATTTACAAAGGATGGATCTTGGAATTATAATGAAAGGGGATAAATCATATCTTTCTCAAATGAATCTTCAACCATCTATACATGTTAAGATTAAAGAGGCACAAAAGAAGATGTAGAGTTACAAAAGAAGGTGAGAAATGTTCCGGAATTCAACCTTGATTGTAATGGGATAATAATGATTAGGAATCGGTTTTGTGTTCCTCCCATACCCGAATTAAAGAAGGATCTACTGGATGAGGCTCATAGTACTTCTTTCTCTATTTATCCTAGAAGCACGAAGATGTATAGGGACCTGAAAGAGTACTTCTGGTGGGATGGCATGAAAAGAGATGTTGCTGAATATGACACTCGATGCTTGGTTTGTCAGGAAGTTAATGCTGAGAGACAGAAGTCTAAGGGGATGTTACATCTATTACCCATACCCGAATGGAAATGGGAAAACATCACTATGGACTTTTTCACAGGACTCCCTAAAACATCCAAGGGCAATAATTCTATCTGGGTCATAGTTGATCTTCTTACAAAGTCTGTACACTTCATTGCTATTAGAGAGGATTTATCTCTTGATCAGCTTTCCAGGATATATGTAAAGGAAGTGGTAAGATTACATGGAGTACCACTTTATATTATATCTGATTGGGATCCGAGGTTTACCTCAATGTTTTGGAGAAGTCTTCAGCATACTCTGGATACAGAGTTGAGTTTCAGCACTTCTTATCATCCTTAGATAGACGATCAGTCTGAGAGGACAATTCAAACTCTAGAAGATATGTTTAGAGCTTGCTCTATGGATTTTAAAGGGGGTTGGGATCAAAACCTACCTTTGGTGGAATTTTCTTATAATAATAGCTTTCACTCTAGTATTCAGATGGATCCTTATGAATCTCTCTATGGAAAGAAATGCAGGACTCCAACTTGCTGGGATGAAGTTGGGGAAAGAATGATATTAGGACATGATCTTGTTGATGAGATGGAAGAAAAGGTCTGATCTATTCAAAAACACATAAGAGAAGCTCAGAGTCGACAAAAAAGTTATACCGACAACTGAAGAAATGACTTAGAGTTTTAAGTGGGTGATAATGTGTTCTTAAGAATATCTCCTTGGATGAGAGTAATGAGATTTGGAAAGAAGGGAAAGCTGAGCCCTAGGTATATCGGTCTTTTGAAAATACTGGATCATGTTGGGAAGGTAGCTTACCGATTGGCGCTTCCACCGAATCTCTCTCAAGTTCACGATGTGTTCCATGTATCTCTCCTGAGAAAGTACATACCTGATCCTTCACATGTACTCAGCTCAGCAGTTGTACAACTGGAACAAGATCTTTCTTATGAAGAACAACCGATAGAGATTCTCGATCGTAGTGAAAAAGTCCTATGGAACAAGACCACTTGCTTGGTGAAAGTTTTATGGAGGAACCACTAATTAGAAGAAGTTATATGGGAGCTTGAGGAGATGATGAGGGAGAGGTATCCTCGTCTGTTTGTTACAAGTGACAAATTTCGAGGGAGAAATTCATTTTAAGTGGGGAAGAATGTAACACCAAAGACTTTTATAAGAAATATTTTGTTTTTATATAAATCATCAAAGAAATCATTCACTACACACAACACTAACTTGTCTTTCTTTACACGCAATCGTGACCTTCCTTGATAGCTTGCGTCGTACGCAATACCGAGTTTCACTAAACAATTAAATGCTATTAAAATATTATTAAAACTAGCCTTTATGAATAGTAATAACCACTTTTTGAAATTTTTTAAATTTTATTTATCAAAATGGACTTCGGTTTTGGATTCAGAATATCAAAATTTCCCTAGGGTGAAATTTTGGTATTTTTCTGGAAACATTCAATTTTTGATGAATAGTGAAAACACTAGGTTACTATTTAAAAACCGAATTTTTATTTAAATAATTATTTATTTTGTTTAAATTTATTTTAGGTCAAAATTGATACATAATACCTATATATGTTCAATGTAATTCATTGGAGTAATTTTATAATAATTTTAGATATATAAAAATTTTATTGAACTTTTCACCGTGTTTTACCCACCTCCTAAGAGAATTTTCAAATTTACATAAAACATAATTTTACCGCTTCTGTGAGTGGAATTTCAGAAATCCAAGAGACACGGTTTATTTCAGTATGTAAAATGTGGTTCAATGAGATGAAAATAATTTTTGGTGAATAATAACTTTTTACTTTTATTTACCACGGTTTAAAGTAAATAGGGTAATTAAGAGTAAAAATGATATTATTATTACCCTAACACATGTAATAATTCTATTGGATAAGTGTAATTCTAGGAAAAACAACCTTAGGAATAAAATATGACCATTTAGGCCCACTTGGATTAGATTAGGACATTTATTATTAATTTATTTAAAGATGGGGTAAAATAGTTAAAATCAAAGTTTAATAAGTAAATAATTTTTAATATAGAGTTATACATGAGATAAACTATACTATAAATATTAATTAGAAATCTAAAACGATTTCCTACATAATGGTATTTTGTTTGTAATTTTTAGACATTAAATAATTTAATTTATTTATGAAAAAAATATGATGCAGTAATTATCTTATTAATAAAATATTGACATAATTGATGTTATAAATACCCAAATAAATGTAATTTGACACTTTTTTTGAATTACACTAATTTTATAGGTTAATATGACATGTTGTTATTGCTTTAAGTAACTGCTTTCTAATTAATCATTCTGTTATGATTTTCACAAAAATCAATTACTAAATAGTGTCAAAATTGACATAAAATAGTTTTTAAAACAAATATTATATTATTAATTTTTATTTTATTCCTAAAAAAATATGGTTTGGACAAATGACTAAGATAATGTTATATATATTAATAATAAACAACTTGGGGTTCCTTCGTCTTGTTATATTATGTTTATTAACCTTATAGTGTAAGAACACAAAAAGACACATTAAAAGTAAAATTATCTAACTTAAAGTTAAATCTAAATGATAAGGTTAAAATAGTAAACTAAACTTGTCCAAATTATATTGGATGAGATTATTTCGACCCATACCCACCTTATCTTCTAAATAAATCGATTTGGAGCTATTTGAAACTGAATATGGCTTTATAATAAAATAATATTTTTATTTTTTCCAAAGGAGCCCCTCTCCTCCCTTATAAAAGGGAACCTCCTCCCTCTCTTCCTCACACCACATTGAGCCTTCAAGCTCGGCCAACCCATGCCAATTTTTCCTTTCCAATTCCATAGAAACATCCTAGATGTCCTGGTCTTATTCAAAGACCAATTTTAGTGCCCTAAAAGGAGGTCTCAAAGAAGCGCTTCAAAGAAGAGGTAATGTCCGTTACCGATTCTTTCAACTTTATTTCTTCTTCCACTTCTTCTTCTTTAGTTTTTTATTATGAATTAATAACATCAGTATCAATAATATACTGATATGTTATTATAAGTATTAAACAACCCTACTTCACCATCTATCCATCCTACGGAAAATGAATTCACCGCACGTGCGTACGTACGGAATACCGTCTCCACGCCGCGGTGTAATCTATTTTCCACCAGCAAATTAATTGGATGGGTATAATGGTGTAACTAATGAATATATATGATTATTTTAATGTTATATTTATTCTGAAATAGTATACCTACACTCCAATACAATTCCACGATCATGGGAATGATATCATCGCTCGTGCGTACGTTTGGAATACCGTTTCCATGATGTGATGCGACTCGTTCTACATGATTTTCATTGCATAATGATTACATAAATGAATTTAGTGAACAAATATGATATATATTACACTAATACAATTCTTTAAATGAGGTATCTATAACCTAAAAAGAAGAATAAGAATTTATTCGACAAAACACGCATAAGAACAAAAAGTAATAAACACCCGAATAACAAGTAGAAATGAAATATTACTAATAATAAGATAGGAATATAACCATATATGTTATCATAACAATTATTATGATTCTGGAATAAGTCAATGAAATTATTTAAATCATTATACAGAAGTTTCAGACACATACGAAGAAAATCGGACCTATGGTAAAGGAAATATCACAATCTCATTTTTATCCGAGATTGTTTATACTTCGGAATTTGCTGGGGTGTATTTTATCATCCACATCCATGTTTCCTCAATATGTAATATTATTTCCCTCCACCTACAATTTTTTAAATCTAGTTTTCCCTTTGGTGAGTTTTTATTAAAAGATATGAAATGAATATTTTGTCGTTTTTCGTACGAGGTACTTTTTGACTTTTCTGACAAAATTACGAGAAGAATGTTTTTTTAACTTATACGACATGACAGGATTTTTAAAAAATTATTACCAAGAATCTTCCTTTACATGTTTTAAATTTTATTTTTAATCAACTTCTTTTAGTTTAGAATTGTATGACATGTTACGAAAGGAAATTTGTTTTTGAAGTAGAAAGTATATTTTCCTCAAGAATGGAGTTTAAGTGTTTTATCAAAATTATTTTCCATATAAGACAATAAAGGGTTATGTTTCTTTCCCTATTATTAAATTTATTTTATTATATTGTGATGGAATTATTTTTATTAATTCCTTTACCTTATATGAATTGTTTTATGATATCACGATGTTTAAGAATCCCATTTTTATTACATGGGTTATGCAATGATGTGTGATTTTTTTTGATTTTGTGGAACACATAAGAATGATATAATTATGAGATGGGTGGGACCTATATATCCCTCTAATGCATTGGGTAAAGATTTTATATCTAATGAGATAGATATGGCTGGAACGGCAGGTTAAACCGGTTCAGTGAAACAGGACTGAAATGGGGAATGAACTCGGTTCAGAAATGGACTTTGTCCACAAAGATAGGCTTGGAAATGAGTATTGAATAATAATAAAGGATTTTATATAATTATGTGTGTATTCCACAAAGTTTCATTTTTTATGTTATGATTATTGGGATTACATTTCACTATGATGATTTATCCCATGTTATGAAATTATGATCTCTTTTGCAGGTTAAGATTTCCAAAATGTTATGTTCTTATGAATATGATGTGATTGATATTTCTTTTTTTAACCTTACTGAGCATTTGAGACCACCATTTCGTATGTTTTCTTTCCCCAGGTTAGGAAGAAGGTTATTAAGTAGGAAATGCGAAAAGGGACTCTAGATATGATGAAATAAGTGGGGGAAAATGTATATGCTTTATGAACCAATTGTTTATGTCTCCCAGTTTCTAATGACACTATACCTATACGGTCCTTTCATGGTTTTGTTATATGTTGTAATAAGTATGCTTCAATTTTGAAGTAATAACCATGTATGTAATGTATGGGTCGTTATATATAATGAATACACATAATAGATTTATTTTATAAAAAAAATGATCTTTGTAAGGGACTTCGTCTCAATCTTCATTCATTGAGTGATATTTTGTTTTATACACAAATTTCTTTTATACAGTGTATAAACCCATTTGACATTTAAATTTATTCAAAAGGAATCTTTTTATACGAAGCGTTTTACTAAATGAAAAAAGGAATGTTTATTTGTTGTACGTATGCGGCGACAACGAATTATCCACCTCCGTGACCATTATTTGAGTTTTGACTTCCTCTAAAAGCCTTAACTTTTTTTTCAAATGGAAAATAAATACCAAGATTTAATTTTCTTTTATTTTGGTATTGAAAATGGTTTTGATAATGTTTTTATTATATATATGTGTTGTATTGATATCTTGTGATTGAAATGAGGAAATGTTATGTTTCCTTTATGCATGTTTTATGTGATACGACTATATTATGGTTTATGATATGTCTAAACCCGTTCACATGAGCAATGCATTGGACTTAATAAGTGACGGGTGGAGCCCGATATACCTCCTTGATGCATCGACAGGTCACATGAGACAAACTAGTGTCTTGGCACGAGGCCTTGAAAAAATCTTATTTGTAGTCTTGGCACGAGGCCTCGACTACATGGTTATGATAGTCTAGCATTATGCATTCCATATTTATGAAAGTGGTTATTGATATTTCATGTGCTTATTCGACCAGTAGAATATCCATGTGAATAAGTAAATGAAATTATCTCACTTTAATTTTTCCATATTATGTTGATGTTCATGTTTAAAAGGCTTTTGTTTTAGTTATACACTGCCTTAAATGTTTTTGAATATTTATGAAAGCTTCCGCTATATTATTATCCTTACTGAGCATCTGACCTCGCCCCTTTAAGTGTTTTAAATTTTCCAGGATGTGATGAAGTATATTATGAATGACCTGCAGGGATAGTATGAGGGGATATGAAGACATGATGTTTTTTTTAGTTTTGTTTTACTTTATGATGTAATGTAAGACATATGAATGTATCTAGTGTTTCCAAGACTACAAAACTAATCGGTCTTTCGAGACATGAAATTTTGTGATCATTCCAATGTTACACAATAATGCACCGACTCTGGGTAACTGGGGTCGGGGTGTTACGGTTGGTATCAGAGGCAGTTTAGTACTAACCTTGAATGCTAGATTTAAATAAACTCTGATTAGAGCACATAGCCCTAAGATAGACTTTGAGGATTAATATAGAAGAACATCCTAGAATTTTGGTATTATAGAGACTTTGTGAGTTTTCCGTACAATACATCCCTGTCTGGATACGAGCAGGTAGAGGTGGATCTGGCACAGATGTACCTAGGGGTAAAACCCGAAAACACCGCTTTGAGCTAGAATCGAACGGGAACTGGTGCACGACAATGGGCCTTACTGCACTCTTGGTAACGACACTATCAGGGGATATTCTTTGGATAATTATCATTTTCTTTACAAACCATTATGAATGGTTTATCAATATATACTTCCTAAAAGAAAACATTTTTTATGGATTATATCCATAAGTAGTTCAATTTTTGTTAAGTGTTTAACAAGTATGGAATTATGTATTTTGATTCATAAACTAATCTAGTTTATTCCATTATTCAGAAATGGCACCTAGTGGGAGGAATGGAAGCCATATAAATGCACACACTCCATGTAGGGATTTCCCTCCTGCTCAAGATAATTATTGTGGAGCTGGAGATACAACTAGTGGTGATCAACTTACCACCATACTGGGACTACTCACTCAGGTTATGAATAATAACCTTACTCGTATGGAGCACCCTGATCCGCATCGTGGAGGATCAATGTTAGACCGCTTCATGAGGAAACAACCACAAATATTTAATGGGGGTAAAAATCCATTAGAAGCCGAGCAATGGATAAACTCCTTAGAGATAATATTCCACACCTTGGGGAGTAGCAAAAGGGAGAAGGTTGTCATGGCATTTTACCGGCTCACTGGAGATGCCGATCAATGGTGGTCGCTGATTCAAAACACGAAAGAAGATGAAAAAGTATCTAATATAGAATGGATGGAGTTCAAAGAGCTTTTCTTAGAAAAATACTTCCCTCGTGACCATAGAACAGATATGGAAAGGAAATTTCAGAGTCTGATGTAGAAGGAGGATGAGAATGTCCCAAAGTATGATGCTAACTTTACAAGGTTAGCGAGACATGCTCCAGATTATATACGTAACCCAAGAAGTAAGATCGATCATTTCATTGATAGGTTAAAACCATTTCTCTATCGAGAATTAGTATCACAAACCTTCTTGTCGTATGAAGATATTATCTCATGTGCTAGCAGGATAGAAAAGGAATTCTATAAATCTTATGACAATAACGTAAAGCAAGAGAAGAAGAGAACGGTGGAACACGATACAGATAAAGGGAAAAAGGGAAAGAAGTATTTTCCATTATGCGATAATAGTGGGAAGAATCACCCTAGTACTTGCCTTATAGGAATGGGAGTTTGTTATAAATGTGGAGAAAAAGGTCACCATGCACATGATTGAAAGGGAAAGAAAGTGGCTGTCAATATTGAATACTAAAATTGTAGGATAATGGGGCATTATGCAAATGAATGTCCTAAGAGTCAGGGAAACTTACCTAAAAAAAGGCCATGGGATCAAGGAAAATCTTATGCTGTTACTACAATTGAAGTGGAATAAATAATGTATTGGTGCTTTTTGACTCAAGGATTATATTCTGGTTATAAGAATAATGTGATATATATAAGTATTGTACTGTAGTACTTGTTGTTTTCATTAAGGTTTTAATATGATGAAGGTAATAATATTTTTAGTATATGACAATAAGAGAAACATTATTTTGTTTGAGGAATCTGATGATACAATTGATATTGGAATTTAGAGACCTTTTAGAGAAAGTCTGGACGGAGGAATTTTGGATAACTATAAAGGTTGGAATGGATTAAGTTGAACTTTGGATAGTATTTTTTAAGGTTAAAACATTTATGAAGATTATTTTTGGAATATTATAATACTATAGTTTTAGGAAAAGGACAACCTGCGGGTTGGGGGATAACCCGTTGTGTCGGAAAAAGCTATACAAATCGAACCCACAACCATAGTGAGACAAGCCTTTATTACCTACCAGTAGCCTAGAGGAAGTCCCTAGTTATTAAAAAAAAGTTTTCCTATTCTAAATGGTATGTGTTAAAATTTGGAACCTTATACAATTATGATAAATAGAATATTTTTGAGTTCTATTACCTTTTGGAGGAAAGATGGGTTTGTGGTAAAAATTTATTAAAGAATGAAAGTCTACATGACAAGTAAGTATATTTATATATGTTCTTAGTAAATATCCTAAATAAATTCCTCAACTTTATGAAAGGTAACTTAAAACAAAAATTTTGTCAGTTAACTTTTCCAACTGGGTAATCAATGACCGTTTAACCAATCAAAAGTTTGTGATTTTCTTTGTACTTAACTTTCTCCTAATTCTATTTTATATAACTCTCCATCAGACCTTAATGGTTTGTTTTTCCTCCATATCCATTTTTTCATTGAATCCTAGTATGGTCTATCTCGGGTGACCTTTGTACTTCTCTTTCTTTCTTTTAAAGTTATATTTTTATTAACCATATTTCCGATGTGGGTTTTCCACAAAGGTATTTTCTATTTTCAACCTTTTATTTTCAAATAAAAAATTAAAATTGTGAGGATGTAATTTATTGAAGGAGGGGAGAATGTAACACCCCGAGCTTCCACGATACGCTTCTTTTTCAATAATGAAATAGCTTGCATTGTACGCAAGTTCGAGATTCTAACACACCGCGACCAATAAAAATATCCATCATGAATAGTAATACCCACTTTTTGAAATTATATATATTTTATATTTCAATATGGACTTCATTTTTGGATTCGGAATATCGAAATTATCCTAAGATGAATTTATGTTATTTTTCTGAGAACTTCCAATTTTTTATGAATAGTGAAAAATACTTAAAAACTACTTTTTTAATCAAATTAATTTATAGTGATAAATTATAATATTGAGTGGTTTTAAAATTATTATTATAAAATATTTTAACCATTTTATCCAATGGTGTTCATTATAATTAATTTCACTTTGAAATTGGACATAAACAATTGTCAATCTTTTGATTTATATTGTCTCTTAAAAACACGTTATTTGTTGTGACATCGGGAATTAATTATAAAATTAATTAATGCAACCTATATGTTTGTAATTTTTTAAAATAGACATCATTTTTTAATTCGGAATATCAATTATAGATTAGGGTGAAATTTTGGAATTGTTCTAAAAAACTTCAATTTTTTATGAATAGTGAAACCACTAAGTGGTAGTTAAAAAACAATTTTCTTGTTTAAATGAAACATTACCACTTCTGTGATTTTATTTTAAAAAATCTTTCATACATGGTTTTCATTATTAAGTCAAATGTGGTTCAATGAGATTAAAATAATTTTTTGGTGAATAGTAACTTTTATGTTTAATTAATCACGATTAAATGTAATTAGTGAAATTTAAGGTAAAAATGATATTATAAAAATATAAAAATACCTTTACACTTGTCCTAACATTATTGAATTTGTAATGGCCGACCAATACAATCCATGGGTCAACTGGGGGACCCCATGGAGCCACTTGGGTAAGACAATTACATTAATAACTTTTTATTTAAAGTAAAAATAAAATTGTCACAAACATGTGTTGTTTTATTAAAATAATTTTTATAAGGAGTTGTAGAAGTAATATTTTAGACTATAAATATTCATTGGAAAGATAAAACGATTTAATACATCATCATAGTTTTTTTATAATTTTTATACATTAAATAAATTAAATTTTTAATGACACAATGATGATGCATCGATTACCTCATTAATTAACTATTTAAATAAAATGAAAAGATAATGTAAACTATAACTCTTAAACTTCTCAAAAACATATTGTATGAGCATATTTAGAACCCTTATCACCTTATCCTCGAAATATATCATTGTGGGACCTTTGAAATCCGAAAATCACTTCATAATAATGTAACATTTCATGACTTTCCAAGAGTGCCCTTCCTCTCCTCTTATAAAAGGCCCCCATATCTACATCCTTATTCACACCATCAAAGCCATTTGGCTCGGCCATGCTCTACCGAAATAATCTCCCAACTTCCCCCTCTTACTCATAGAAGCCTCACATTGAGCAGATGTCCTTCCAATGACGCTTTTGGCTCAAATCAAAAAGAGTTACCAGATTTTAAAGATAATGTCTTCTCTTATGTTGTTTTGTTTTATTTTGCTTCTCCAACCCCCTAAACTCTTTTTATTCCATTATTTTGTAAAAAATCATTATATTTGATATACTAGGATAATTTATAATAATAATTCGAACTACACTTACACACACCTCCATCTAATGGTTAAAGAACATACTTTTTCCGTGGATGGCGAATTACTGCCTCACGAAACAATGATTGTTCTATCTTCTCCTACCACCTCTCATAGTTGCCATTATTATGGAACTATATTTATTTATGATATATATTATATTATTTCCTCTCTATGATTCTGTATTTTACATTTAAAACATATATTTATGCTTTTCATGTTGTGAAAATGAGATAATTTCATTTGAGGAAGTGTGGACTACCGCCCACTCAAAGTGATTTGAATCGTTAATACCATACGTGGGATGTATAATATATGTAGTAAATGATATTATATATGATATTATACTGTAATTATAATATACCATTATATAATTATGATTTAATTCCATTAAATATGAAATAGAAATGAAAGTAGTGTTCATGCGTACGTACGACTTACCGTCTCCATGAATAGTGCATTTCATTTTTTACCTCTAAATGTTATGTAATATTATAAATGATTTTATATAATAGATATATATGATATATATGACATATAAACCATGAATATAATTCTGGATATAATGGATATTTAACCACATGAACAACTTGTAATTATTAGAAGTTTATTTTTGACTCAAGTACCAAAGATCGACAAAATAACCGTTATTAACTTAAATAATTACATAATGTTCATAAAATGGTAATAAGTGATATAAAAGGAATAATGAACATGAATTTTTTTTAAACAAGTAGAAATTAACTCTAGTTTATTATTCAGGAGGTTAAAGAACGGCCGAGTCAAGTCGGACACGAGGTAAGGGAACTTCTTAACCCAATTTCTATTCTTTGGGTTAATCTCCTACTTTACAATTATGTCAGATATTATTATGTCCTATATTGTATTTGTACTTTCTTTATGTGTAATTATATTGAATACACATAATAGATTTATTTTATTTTAAGAAAATGATCTTTGTAAGGGACTTCGTCTCAATCTCCATTCATTGAAGCATATTTTGTTTTATACACAAATTTCTTTTATACAGTGTCTAATCCCCTTTGACATTTACATTTATTCAAAAGGAATATTTTTATACAAAGTGTTTTAATAAATGAAAAAAAGGATTGTTTTTTTGTCATATGTATGCGGCGACAATGACTTCTCCATCACATTGACCATTATTTGAGTTTCAACTTCCTCTACAAGCCTTAACTTTTTTTTAAATGAAAAATAAAAACAAAGACTTAATTTTCTTTTATTTTGGTATTGAAAATGGTATTGAAAATGTTTTTATTATATTTATGTTTTGTATTGATATCTTGTGATTGAAATGAGGAAATGTTTTGTTTTCTTTATGCATGTTTTATGTGATACGATTATGTTATGGTTTATGATATACTTAAACCTATTCATATGAGGAATGAATTAGAATTAATAAGTGATGGGTGGAGCCCACTATAGCTCCATAATGCATCGGCTGGTCTCATTAGACAAACTAGTGTCCTGGCACGAGGCCTTGACAAAATATTATTTGTAGTCTTGGCATGAGGCCTCGGCTACGTGGTTAGGATAGTCTGGCATTATGCATTCCATCATTATGAATGTGGTTATTGATATTGCATGTGATTATTCGACCAGTAGAATATCAATGTGAATATGTAAATGGAATTATCTCACTTTAATTTTTCCAAATGATGTTGAAGTTCACGTTTAAAAGGATTTTGTTTTAGTTATACATTGCCTTAAATGTTTTTGTTTATTTATGAAAGCTTCCTCTATATTTTTATCCTTGCTGAGCATCTGAGCTCACCCCTTTCAATGTTTTAATTTTTCCAGGATGCGATGAAGTATATTATGAATGACCTGCAGGGACAGTATGAGGGGATATGAAGACATGATGTTTCTTATTAGTTTTGTTTTACTTTATGATGTAATGTAAGACTTATGAATGTATATAGTGTTTCCAAGACTACTAAACTAATCGGTAATTCGAGACTTGATCTTTTGTGATAATTCCACTATTATGGAATAATGCACCGACTCTGGGTAACTGGGGTCGGGGCGTTACATCAGAAGTTAGATCTATGTTAACATAGTAATAGAGGCCTATGTCTTTAATTAGTAATGAAATATCTGAAACCATCTTGGGAAAATTGATACAAAAAATGGATCTTATGGATTTAGTGCCAAAAATCTAGCATGGGAAACAATATTTTAGGGGACGGAAGTTTGAGGCATATAGAGATAGTTGGAGCCGGAAATGAATTTTTTTAGTCATAGAGTAGTTTCTATTTAATATCAGTACTGGTAGGATATGTTTCTGGGATTTGATTTTACTGTGATTTACAAGCATGATAAATTGAATTGTGTTATAGATGCTCTATCGATGGTGACATGGGGAGGAGATATTATGTACTTTGAAAGTCGAAAACCTAATTTGGAGGAGGATGATGTGTTGAACGAAGAGTTAAATCATGATGTTAGTTTGAAGGGAGTTATATATAAGTTACAACATGGTTGTGCCACTTTTATGGGATATTATTTCTAAAGTATTTTGTTTTCTATAAGAACTGATATTTCATTCCAAAAGGATCAAATTTAATTCCAAATATATTTCAATATTATCATTATTCTTCAAATGGATGGAAATAGTAGAAATTGAAAATATATAAACACCTATTGTGTGGGGTTTACTGGATTAGAATTATTTGTTCATTGATTCATACATAACACCAATTCAAACACTTCTAAATGAAAAAACTAATTCTGGTAATCTTCATATGTCTGTAATAATACCTTCACTCAATTAATTAGAGACACTATTTCCCTAGTTGCATTTCTCATGAATGAAAAATGTTGTTGTGGTATATATTTTGGTTGATACGGTTTCACCATTGTTGTGGTTCACAAATAGCCAAACAATATATAAGATAACATATAAATGATTCATGGAAAAAATATATTTTCATTTAGATAAAATACATTAAAAACCATTATATATTATTAGGTGATGCACAGAGGATGGAATATAGAGAACATAAAATGAAAAATGGATAGAAACCAATGAAAGTGAAAGGATGAGTGACATTTTTCATATTCTGTCATGATATGAACATGTGAAAAGTTGATCCACCAGCCCAATTGTTTGTAACATGAAATGTTATTAATGGTTTCATTGTGTGGTATTATTTATGAAACAACCATGAATCCACTAAAAAAAGTTTTTAGTTTGAAAATTTTTTAGGGAGTTCGATAAAAAAATGGAAATGGATAAGATGGATTAGAGAAGAATATGGATTATGAAAAAAAATAACACTGATATATAACATACTTTGGTACCCTATAGACATATGTGCATTACAAGAAATCCCTTAAAATATCGTTTTTACTAATGAAACAAAATCACTATATTATGAGACATTAAAGAAGTAAAGTACCAAATAAACGATTTTAAGAATAGGTATTTCCAAACCGTATGTATTTGATGAAATATATCATATGGATCTTTTAATATAACTTCATGTATGGACTAACACTATTCACACGCATAAAATGATACAACATCAAACACATGAAAAATAAATGAATACATGAATGTGGAATAAACAACTTATAATTCTAGGTTCTAATACCAAAACTTTGAAGAAGGCCAAATAGGGTTCATGATATTGATGTATTCATTCACGTGAGGATATTACATGATAAAAGAAAAAAATCTGTACCTTTCTCCACCAAATACATAGACCAGGTTGGTGATGATGAAGAAAAACTACATCAATGAACTACTTGAATCATGGACATGATCTCTTTCAGGATACTCTTATTTTATTTCAACTGGAAATATAAAATTACAGAAAACTATCTTTTATTGAACTAGTGAATAAACACACCAAATGATTGAGGAGGAGGATGATGTGAAATCATTATGGTGGGAGAAATGATTGTGGAATATTCAATGAATGAAGGATGCAATCCATGTGGAAGAATGATATGAAAGATATAGTTTGATGGGTTGGCCATGTGGCAATAGGTGATTGACCACAAAAATATAACAAAAATCAACTTACCATTGAATTTTCAAAGGTTACCCTTATATGACCTAGGTTACTCTTATTCAAGCCATAAAATACCCTTAAGTTGGTTTTGATACCCTTATGTTATCCAAGGATGTACCCTTTCACATTCTAGGTTAGCCTTACATAAGCCATGGTAGTACCCATATGCATGCTCGAGAGTGCCCATATACAATATAGTGAGTACCCTTAAGAGAGTCTGGTGTACCCTTATGAATGCTAAGAAGTACCCTTACATTGGAAGAAATTACCCTTATGAATTGATGTATTACCCTTATTCAATGATATAGCCAATGGTTTACCGTCTTGCAATGGGAAAGTAAACTATACACAAGTTAACATTCTGTGGGATCCAACAATTGGGTAAGTAAAACTCGTGAAATTAAAATTTAAAAATAAGATATGTCAAAAGAAAATTCCTGCATGGTAAAAAATATGACCAAGAAATATAAAAAAGTGTTTCACAAGGGAATAAGTACACATAAATTATGAAATCCAAATAATAATTCAGACTAGTAATTTTAAAAATTATATTTGATAATAAACAAATAAATAAATGCATGTCAAATTTACAAAAGATAAATGTTTTTAATAAAAATAATTTAAAAAATATGGTGTTCTCACAACCTTGGTAATTGAAAGGTGACTGCATTCATATGCTCAAAATAATGTATAAACATTGAAAATTGAATAGCTTTAGTCAAATAATTAAATGGATTCTCCGAAGTGTTTATCTTAGTGAAACATACCATCCTAGGTTCAATGAAAACCCTAAAAAATGAAATATAATTAATATTTTTTATGATATTACATGGAAAACATGATTTTTATAAAGATGGAATACAAACTGACTATCAAAAAAGACATATATATTACCAAAAGATAAAGACAGTTCATTAATAAAGCCTTTCAACCAAAATGAATTTTTTATTTCTACAATTAATACTATCTATTTTAACTTGATTTTGGTACGAAAACAATGGATTTCATATTACATTTCCAAGAATTAGGATCTCCAAAGGAAAATATTTCATAAAAAGAAATATATTTATTAGTATAAGTATTTTTATCATAACCAAAATCAATAAAGCTAATGATATCATGACTATAAGAATCATTTTTACAAAAAGAAATGAACAAATTAGAAGACATGGACAGAAAAATGAGTATAAATTTTAATTCATACTAAATATTATTTATAAGAATTCCCATAAACATTTCATAGGTAAAAGCACCAAATGATATATCTAGATAATTGAATATCATGGAATACATTAGACCACCAACTATGTTTATAAAAAAAATTTATTCATAAAATTATTATCAGAATCTCTGTTAGGTGATTAAGATAAGGTAAACATGAATTGATGACCCAAAGTCACACTAAAATGTTTCAAATTTTCTAGAAAATATCTTTTTTACACCATATAAACATAATAATATTGGTATATGTTAAATACCCTAACATTTCTATCCATATTAATTTTCATACCAAGGATTTTATTTGTTTCATCTAAATATTTCATTTCGAAATCATTATGTAATTTTTTTCATATGATTTTTTAACCCAGTGTCTGTGAAAATTATAATCACACTATCAACATATACTATTAAATATAATTAAACAATATTTAAATATTTTAAATAAACATTGGAATCGTATGCAATTCTAGAAATTTCATTTTTAAATAGAAAATCATTAAATTATTATACCATTTTCTAGATGATTTATTAAGGACATACAAGGATTTTTATAAATATGTTCATCTTGCATACAATGCAAAAAGGCAGTTTTAACATTCAATTATTCAACACGAAAATCATTTTGCTCCAAAATGGGTAAAAATCATCTAATGAATGAGGCCTTAACAATATGTGAAAAAATAACCTTATAATCAATTCCTTTATATTATAGTAATCAATGTGCCAAAAGTATATATTTATACTAAATTTAATTTTCAAGGGCATTTTCTTATTTCTTCTTAAAATATAATTAAAATCTATAATTTTCCCCTTTTTAGGATTGTTAATAGCTTTCCATGTTTCATTTGTACGAATATTATCCATTACATCTCTCCTGATAGAAGACACTACCTAGATTCATCAAACAGAAGATATTTTTTAAAATGCGATGGTTCATCACTACTTAGTAAAAACCTATATTAATGTCAAAGGTATAAACATCTGTCGTGGTAGACTAGGTTGGAGGCCTAATGATTATTTTGGTCCTATTACAAGTTAAATTGTAGTCTCTCATGTCACCATCTCTGTCAACCTCAAAATTATGTTCAGATTCACTAACAGGTAATTCATTATTGGGAGATAGATTGGGGGATTTAGTGGAGACAAACTCGAGTTCATGTTACATTTTAGGGTCTAATATAACCTCAAAACCTACTAGTATAGATGGATGAAACTAGGAAAGATCAGAAGCCTTTTATTTTCTAGAAAAATCACCAGGGAAAACAAAATCATGATGGATTATAAATTTCTAAAAACCACGATTACCTTCTAAATGCCTTTACCCTTTGACAAAAAGTGGATATCCTACAAAGTCACACTTCATATTCCTAGGATCCAGTTTATCAGTCCAACTATGAGAATAGGTTGAACTACAAACAAAATCCAAGATGTACTAAACTTGGGGTGAACCATTCCACATAACATTAGGGGTTTTGAAAATAATGGAACTATAGGAGAATCTATTGATCAGATATACATCTGTAGTAGAGACTTCTTCTCATGACATAAAAGGACTAGAATATAATAACTTGGTTCTCACACTTTATAAATAGTCTTATTTATCCTCTATTTGTAGACATTCTGTTATGGGGTATCCATAACAGTTCTGTGTCTATGAATACCATGAAAAAAAATAGTATATGAAGTAATTATATAAATATTCTAGACTGTTATCAGTTATAAGGATTTTATGTTTTTTTTCAGTTTCACTTTCAAAACTAAACATATTAATTTTAAAAGATTTAATTGTTTTAGATTTGTGATTGAGTATATAAATCCACACATTATGACATTATTCAACATTAATGGGAATAAAATAGTGGACCCCACTATGGGAATTAGTTCTAGTGGAAAACCATAAATTAAGATGTGCATATTATAAAAGGGAATTAGATTTATATTTAGACTTCTTAAAATGAACATGTTTGGACTTACCTAGATCATAGTTTTAAAAAAAGGGAAGATATTCCGAGGATACATCATTTAAAATTCGTTTCATTATTATTTCATTCATCCATTTTCAACTAATATGTACTAATAACCAATTTAATAACATTTTGTTATCTTTCATGGTGGAAATAATTGTATTTTATTGTTTCTCTTGATTCCTACAATTTAAGAAATTTACAATATTGGTGGAGGTTCCTCTCATAATAGTTAGTGAACACTTGGAGAGATTATGACTCCGTAAATCAGACATAAAAGAATACCCATTTTGTTTAAAGACACCTTGTAAAATAAGATTCATCTTAAATTCAACAGCCCACCTAACTTCCATTAATAATTTGATCAACTTTTCATGAAATTATAATGGTTATTTTTATACCCATGATTCGACAAATCTTATTATTTCATAGGAAAAACTTTCCACTATTATTCTATCTCATATCAGTGATGTAGTCATGTTTGTGACATATATGAATATAATATCCTAAATCCATGACTCATTCATTGCTCATAACATCATGCCGGAAATTTAAAACATCAACAGTATCAAAATATTTCTCAACTAACAACCAATGGTCATTGTTATTGGTTTTGTTCTTAGAAGTGTTCCTCTGGGGATAATTTCAACAAATATGACACAATTTTTTACAATGGAATAATTTTATTTTTAACCCTAGACCCGGATTAGCTCCTAAACTTTCTCTTACCTCTCTTGTTCCTTCTCCGCTCAAGCTTACCCTAGAAATTAATCCCCTTATATTCCTTATTACCAGAAGTAGGTTTCTTATTTTTAATCTCTTTAGAAAACAAGGTATATTTAACTTCTTATTGGTTTAAGGAACCCATACCATACATCATTAAATCTATAAAAGAATTATTTTAATCATTCAATTAGGTCAGTATTATGATATTCAAATCCATTTTATTTAATATAACTTCTATATTAGATAAATCTATAATGATTTTATTAAAATCATTGATATGAGTCATGGATTCATTTCAAGGAATCATATGAAAGTTATATAATTGAATCGTATTGTATATATGGAAAACACATGTTTTTTTAATATATAGAGTTTCATGTTTTTTCCAAATTTAGGATGTAGTGGATTCAAAAGCTACCTCATGATGTACCTTATCACCTGAAGAAAAGATATTTAAACTACGAGTATTCTTAATCACATCAATAAGGACATAATATTTATAAGAACACCATGAATATCTATATATCTGGTCAATGTGTGCTTACGAGGACACCATGACATCCAATAATGCCTACATTAGTGCTATACTAGAACCCACCACACCATGTCATCTCAGACCATCATACAGATACCCAATCCATAAATAAAGACTCATGGTTTTTTCGCTTCCAAACCTCAACATGTTACCCATACGAAATGGGTGCAGTCATACATCCACATCATGACATAATGCTTGATCAATAAAGGTAGGGTCCATTGGTCTCAACTCACATAATCCAACGACCTAGCCCCTCCTGGGAGGTAACTTTCATTACACAAGATTCTTATAGAGTGTGAATTATCCACACTGACCAATCCCTACATGCTCAAGTGAGGTCACAAGCATACCGAACCATTTCCACAAACTCTAGGGAGTTTACAAGAATACAAACCAATCGTTGCTGAGTCTCGGGAGGTTACAAGCATACCAAACCATCCCCATAGACACGAAGGTGGTAATAAGCACATCGAACCATCCCCACAGTTTATAGGGAGGTCACATTAAGTACACTAGGCCTCATCTTGTCACAAAAATCATTAGTTTATCCTAGGACACTCATCTTTAAAGATATTTTATAATTCCCTATCCTTAAACAAAACTTAATCTTGAGATAAGCCAATGAATGACTTTTATACACTTTGAGAATATTTTTAGGTTTATAGTTTTAGAGAATTAGGCCATAACTCATAAATAGAAACGTAAATATTTAAATTAAAACATTATATTCACTATGAATTGTTTTCATAAAATAAAAACTCTTTAAAAAGGAACATTATATCATTTCATGTTTAATGATCATAGATTTTCCTTGATCCCATCCTCGACTCAATTCTTCTTTAAGTCATGTAAAAAACATTTCAAAACATCGGATGAGCATAAAAAAGATTTGTAAGGGATATAAAATATCGAAATAAAAAATTATTCCATGAATAGATAAAAATCCATGAAATTATACTTTTTTCTCAGAAACCATATTTTTTTAACATACCTCATGAAATCATAATAATTATGAATTATTAATAGAAATTATAAATCATAAAGTTAACTTAAAAATCCATAACATACTAACATTGTAGCTTTCACAACAACATAGGGATTAACTATCATGGCTATGCTTTTAATACCCATCAAATTATATTATCTAAATCTCTTAAAAGAAACCTTAATGTTTACCTCTGTCACATTACCCAACACAATGGAAATTTGTCACGGGCTCACCTGCCCTTAGTTTATCATGGAACAAACTGTATACATAAGAAATGATCAAAGAGAGATAATATAATAATAACACATGAACAATCATAAAGAAAAATAACATTTCCAAATTACAATCTTAAGATATCAATTGATATATACTGATATAATCAATCCATTTTCCAAACCATTTAAAACATTTAATAAAAAGTATTTTGAATCGAAGTGTCCCATACCACTTTGAAACTTATAAAATAAATTGTAATTTTAAATCATTCATGTTCATATAAATAAATTATTAAAAACCATTTTAAAAACATTGACATAAAATAGAATGTTTTAAATTAATAAATCTTTAAAACATTTAAAATGATGTTTTGGTTAAAGAGTCCCTTACCACATAAGATATAATTGAATAAAAAACATTATGGAATAATGTTAAATAGAACATTAAACATAATTATAATATAATAATTGATTATATAAAGAGTCAATAGGTTTTTATATACACATTTTTGGATAATAAATGTGTATGACAACAAGATATTCCTCAATGAATGGAGATTGATACAAAATCCCTTACATTGAGTTTGACTTGTCACTTACAATGGTAATGTTACTAAATAATAAACTTAGGTTAACTTATAATTTCTGTAGAACCATTTTCAGTTTTATAATTCAATTTATATAATCTATTACCATGTTATAAAAATTACATAATTATTTTTGTTCTTATCGTTCATTTTGTTGATATTCGGTTCTTGAGTCGAAAATGAACTATTTGGATGTAAATTATCCATGTGGTCAAGCTCCATCATCACCAAAATATTATTCATGATTTAAATATAATATATATCTAGTATATATGTATATATAATATTCCATAACATTTGGAGATATGAAATGAAATGAACCGTTCATGGAGACGGTAGTTGAGCGTACACATGAACGCTACATTCATTTCTTTGTCATATTAAAGGAATTAAAACTAAACGATACATCAGTATATTATAATTATAATATAATATATATGTTATATATTTTACATATTTTCATAAACATCATCCTTTATATGTTCCATATACGGAATGAATGAGTTATATCACTTTGAGGGGGCGGTAGTCCACACTTCCAAAAATGACATTATCGTAATTACAAATTATAGAAAGGATAAAGGCATGTTGTAAATAAAAATTATAGAAGAATAGAGACAATATAAATATAATATATATCATAATTATCAATTCTATTCATTTATATGATCATGGTTTAATGAAGATCATTTACAATGAATCGCTTCGCATCGTGGATATGGTAGGTCGTACGTATGCACCAATGACAATATCATTCACTTAATGGTTAAGTGGTAGAGAATTGGATCTCATATTAATTATACAGTATAATTATCATGTTATATTCATTATTTAGATCCATTATACACATAAAAATTAATTCTTTTTGAATAAAAAATAACACCATGAATTGAAAATAGTAAGCTATACGTATGCACGCATGGTGATATTGTTATTCATTGGATGCATAAAATGAGGTATAAGGTTGTCCCATAATTATAATAACATATTATAATGTATAAGATACTGTATTTATTACTTTATTACATAAACTACATAAGAAGATGATGTATAAGATGAAAAGAATTTTGAATTATGTGATAAAACAAATACCTCTTTTTCAAGTATCTCCTTTTAATTTTAACAAAAGGTATCCTTAGGATGAATTTATGCAAAAAAAGTTCAACAATGAGGAAGTTAGTGTTTTTTGGAGATTATTTTATCATAATTTTGGACTATCCAATGGGATTTAGAGGTTTGAGTGAGTGGGTATAGGTGTTGGCCTATTATAAGAGGAAGGTGGGGGCACTTTTAGAAAGTCTTAAAATATTATTTTATTATAATTTAATATTATAATTTTAATAGTTACAATGTGATAAATTTTGAGAATAACATGAGGATGGGTCTAAATCGTCTCATCCAGTAGGTTTTAGAAAAGTTTATGGCTCAAAATTAACATTATATTTTAGCTTTTTCCCGTAGTTAAAATATTCAATATTACCATGTCTTCTTGTGTCTTCATAATATATGGTTATTATATCTAATATAAAATGACTATAGAACAAAAGGTGGATAACTAATGGAATTTATAACATTATATAAGTTAGTTGGAAAAATATTATATTTTTAGGACTATTGTATCAGCTAATAAAATATCATCTGTTTTAAAAACTCATTTATGTCAATTTTGAGACAATTTAGTAACTGATTTTTGTTGAAATCATAAAAACATGAACACTTAAAAAAAGTAACTCAAATATAATATGTCATATTCATCTATAAAATTTGTGGAAGTAATCAAAATGTTTAATTATATTTATTTTAATATTTATAATACCATTTATTTGAATCAATCATTAATAAGGTAATCACTGTATCATCATTGTGTCATAAATAAATTTTTTTATTTAATGTTTAAAATATATAAATAAAATAAAATTATATAGATTTTTTTATCTTTATAATGAATTTTTATAATCAAATATATCAGTTTTATAATCTTATATTAAAATAGATTTATTAAAAGATACATGTTGATGTTATATTTCCCTATTCTTTAAATTAAATATTACTAAATTTCATTTTCACACCCAAGTGGCTCCCAAATGCCAAACGTTCGGCCTAATGATTCCAATGGTCTGAAATATCTCATCCAATATGATTAAGACACATTTTTGGGAAGTTTTATATAATTAAAATTTTTTTATCCTTATTTACCTGATTTAACTCTTAACCATGTTAAATAAAAATAATTACTAAAGTTACAATTCATAATATACAAAAATAAAATGTACCTATTTTAAAAATTTGGAACTTCTGATTCCCAATAAGGAATCCATTTTCCAAATTTTGAACACAAAAATGGTAGAAGTTAATTTAAAATTATTTCATACTGTGAAAATAAAAAAATCAGGTTTTTTAGTAATAAAAACTATCAAAATATTTACATGTGTTTATATCAAATTTAAATGTGACATTACATCCAACGAACACAATTTTATTAAATGATAAAAACATAATCCAATTAAAAATTAAAAGCAATTAAAAGGGAAATATTTATATAAATATAAATAAGATGAAAATGAAGTCTTGAATCAAAAAGTAGTATTTTTTCACTATTCATTAAAATATCAATTTATCAGAGAAATACCAAAATTTTAACAAAAGTAAATTATGATTTCCCTCTTTTAAATAAGAAGTTTATTTTTCCAAATATAACACATAAATGTTTCCAAAACTATTTTTAAAAAGGGTTCCCCATTAAAATTCTACAAAACGACCTTTAAAAAATATTAGAGTATTTTATGATTAAAATTGGATTAATTATCATTTTAAACATCTAAAATTCATTAGATAAATGTAAAAACATTTAAAAAAAAGTAAATTCAAAATATAGTCATTTATTTTCATTCCCTTCAATAAAATTGATTTGTTTTAACTACCATTTAAAATAATAATATTATTTCTGTATTATTTTTCGGTATAACATTGTGTTGTGGGCATCATAAGATTTCAGAGAAAAATGTTGTTTCATTTTCTGTACGCTATTATACATAGTTTCCCCTTTAAACTAAAACTAATATTAAATTAAAAACTATTAATATATGTGAATATATGTTATTCTATAAATACTTGGCATGTTACATCCTTCCCCCTTTTGGAAATTTCTTCCTTGAAATTTTAAAATTGGGCTCAGAAATTTAATTGAAAATCCCACATCGGAAAAAGATAAAATAAAACTATCATATTAAATGAAAGAAAGATAGGGAATTAATAAGGTCAACTGATACAACACATATAAGGATTCAATGTATGAAAACATGGATATGGATGAAGAATTAACCATCTTGTTCTAATGGCGAGTGACAGTAAACATGATCAGGATAAAGTTAACAACCTGAAATCAATAAACTTGTGTGGTTTAAACGATATTTTATTTCCTAGTAGGAAATGTAATTTTTTTTTAATATCCTTTTCATAATGTTTAGGAATTTATTTATCAGCTTGACTAATAACATTGGGAAACATACATACTTGTCTATTAGAGTTTTATCCTTTAATAAATATCAGCCTCAAACTCATCATTTCTCCAAACGATGTGTATTCAAGATAACTAGGTCACACCTGAAGTGCTAGAATCAGCTTATTGAGAACCACATAATCCACAAATTATGAAATATATATTTCCCCTATCTTTATACATTAACAAAATCCAAAATGGTTAGTACCAGATCATATAATCCCCAAAAAGAATAATCATTTATAAAAATAAAAACTACTCTTAATCTCCAAAATTCATCAGTAATAACCAAAGTCCAACACAGAACATTCAAGAAATAATTGTCCATAAAATTCCTCAAAATAATCCAAATAAGGATTTAAATCAAAAATCAAATGGATTTAATCATATAATCTTTGAAGATAAATTTTAATATTTTTCTCTAAATAACATAAACCACTCTTAATGTCTCATACCAAAATGTAATAAACATAATCCCATTATCTCCATGATAGGTTAATCATTTCCACAATAACCCAAATATCACTTTTTCCTTTTTATAAAAAATTAAAAATAACAAATCATTCCAAAAATGAGATAAAATATTCCCAACATAAATTAACCTCATGTTTATCTAATGCCTTTCATTTTGCATCTCAAAAATGTGATAAACCATAACTACCACAAAATCAAGGAATATATAAACCATGAAGATTCTTTATAATTTTAACTTGAAAAGAAAAGATAATTTTTCCTAAAATAGAATTTACACATAAAAAACTACAGTGTCACACATACTAGATAAACGTCTTCTAAATTAATCCCATAAAAAAGATCATTAATGTTTTTAAACATTTCATCACCCATAGATCTAATAAAACTCTTGAGTCCCTTATATGCAGACTTATTAATCATTCATTGATCTTTATAATCCATTAACAGTGAATTTACACATTATTTTTTAATACATCATTCCTAAAGATCAAATATCCTTATAATTTATCAATATTAATCCAATTATGCTTCATTCGGTATGGATAATAATATAAATCATACCTTGAATCAAGATATCATTATCTTCATGATGTCCCTCTGTCTTTCATCATGTTGCCCTACTTTCAAATAGTAATCATTCACTCCACTCATTGAATTTTACTTTTTGATAGAGTTGGACATGTTGAGATCTTGAAATCATATGACAAAGATACCATGACCCATAAAATTGTTTTAGAAATGAATTGGTGTGGGATAACTAAAAAATTTCCTTGAAGGTGATTTGAATTCCCACGAAGCTGTCAAAATCATTCGATCAATAAGTTTCCATTATAGTGATAATCAAATCTTCAGGGAGGGGTAAGACGGCCATGAATGATATATTTACTTCAATCTTGAAAAATGATCCTTAATCTAATAAAAAGAATCATTACATAAACATGAAACGATTTTTTAAAAAACATCTTCTATAGGGTAAAGGTAACATAAAAACATTTATATTACATAGATCCATATACCTCCTTATATCTTTATTTTATGCTTTTTATCCAATAAACAAAATTTACCATAACAAAAAAAAATGTTTCCATTTCCTAATAACCCTCTTTATTATATGGGACCGTAAACCGAAACCCAGATAATATCCTAACGTGTAAATTTATCTAAAACAACGTCTAATACCATCTATAATGCCCTGACCATAAACATTACATAATAATTAGATAAATCAACAATTTACATTAATTCACTTAGAGGATCTTTTCATGTTTAGAGTTTTAGAGAATTATTCTATAACTCATACATAGAAACTTGAATATAAAAATTAGACAATTCTACTCACTATCCATTTTTCAAAAAACAAAATCACTTTAAAAAGAACGATGGTATCATTTCATGATTCAATAGCCTGAATTTTCCTTAATCCCATCCATGAATCTATTATTCTTTAAGTCCAGTGAAAAACATTTTAAAAAATTGTATGAGCATAAAAAGAATAGTAATGGACATGAAATAAAAAAATAAAACATTATTCCATGAATACCTAAAAACCAATGAAATCATAATTTTTATCATAAAACATAATCTCATTAACATACCTCATGAAATCATATGATTTCATGAATAACTCATAGAAATAATAAATAATAAATGTAACTTGTGGAATATATAACATAATTTCCTTATAGCTTTGACTACTACATAGGGAGTAACCTTCATGGTTATGTTTGGAATACCCATCAGTGTATATTCCCTAAATCTTGAAGGAGAAACCATAACATTTACATCTGTCACGTTTTCTAATGCATTGGATATCTATCAGAAGCTCAACCACTCTTAGTTTATCACAGAACAACCTATATACATAAGCAATTCCCAAGAACCATTACTTAACCATAACACATGAATAAACATATTGGAAACATAAAATTTCAAAAATCTTAATCATAAGACATCATTTAATGTTATGGATATAATCAACCCATTTTTAAAACAATTTCAAACATTTAATAAAGAGAATCTTGAATCAAAGTATCCCATAGTAGTTTGAACCTTTTGAAATGAAAAATAATTTTAAAATATGCATGTCCATATAATAAAATTCATACTTTTTTTTTGAAAACAAGTACATGAAATAGAAGGCTTTAAATGAATAAATCTTTAAATAATTTAAAACGATGTTTTAGTTAATGATTCCCTTACCACTTGAGAAACACTTGAATAAAAATTATCCAGGAATAAAATTAAACAAAACATTAAATATCATTATAATATACTAATTCCGGATATAAAGAGTCAAAATGGTTGTATATACCTATTTTTGGGTAACAAATGTGCATGAAAACAAGATATGCCTCTATAAAAGGAGATTGAGACCAAATCCCTTACCTTGAGTCCGAATCATTACGTACAATTGTTGTGTTTTGAAATAATAAACTTAATATTACTATTTTTACTTTCTAGAGAACCTTTTTCAATTTTATTATTCCATTTATATAACCTATTACCATGTTATAAAAATTACATAATTATTTAAGTTCATATTGGTCGTTTTGTCGATATTTGGTACATGAGTCAAAAATGAACTTATTTTGATGTAAATTGTCCATGTGGTCAAAGTATGTAATATATATAATATTATTATTCATTTAAATATCATAAATATCCATTTTGTATTTATTTATAATAGTTCATAACATTTTGATATAATAAATGAAATGCACTGTTCATGGAGATGGTAGGCCTTACGTACGCATGAACGCTACTTTCATTTCTTTGTCATATTAAAGGAATTAAAACTAAATGACACATAGGTATATTTTAATTCCATTATAATATATATGTTATCTATATTAGATAATTTAATTAACTTCATCCTTTATACATTCCATTTATGTAATGAATGAGCTATATCACTTTAAGGGGGCAGTAGTCCACACTTCCTCAAATGAAATTATCATTTTTACACATTATGGAATGCATAAAGGTGTGTTGTAAATGAAAATTTAAAAAGAATATATCAAACATAAATTTAATATATATCATATTTATTCATTCCATTCATTTATACAATCTGGTTTTAGTTAATATCATGTAGAAATAATCTCATTGCATCGTGGAGACGATATGTCGTACATACACACGAGCGACAATATCATTATCTAAATGGTAAAATAGTAGAGAATTGGATGGTATATTAATTATAAATAATAATAATTATGTTATATTCATTATTTAAATCCATCACACAAATTATTATAACCATCCAAATTAATTGTTGTTGAATAAAAAATTTCACCATTGTGTGGACATGGTAAGACGTACGTACGCACACACGGGGATATTGTTATTCGTAGGATGGATAAAAAGAATTATATGGTTGTAAAATAGTTATAATAACATATAAAAATGTAGAATATACAATATTTATTACTTTTGTATTGAAATGACATAATAATATTAAGTATAAGAAGAAAATATTTTTTAAAGAGGTGATAAAAATAATACCATTATCTCAAGTATCTCCTTTTGATTTTCACAAAAGGACTCTGTAGGATGGATTTATTCCAAATGTGTGGCCACTAGTAGGAAGGTATTGAGGTTGGGAGATTATTTTAGTAAAATTTGGTTGAGCCAATTGGATTGAGAGGTGTGGTTAATAGGGTAGAGTTTGCCACCTTTTATAAGAGGGACATGGGGAACTTTAGGAAAGTATTGAAATGTTATTTTATTATAAAATAATTTTGATGTTATAATTGTTCCAAAGTAATAAATTTCGAGTATATGAAGATTATGGGTTTAAATACTCTAAACAAATAGGTTTTAGACTAGTTTACGTCACAAAATTTACCTTATATTTTACCTTTAACCATTAGTTAAAACTATTAACTCTTACCATGTATTCTAATATCATCATAATGTTTGGTTACTATAGTTACTATAAAATGAAAATAAAATTAAAGTGGATAATTAATTACATTTGTAAAATTATATAAGTTATTTATCCAATAATTATATTTTTAGGACTATCATATCATTTAATAAAATTGTATTTGTTTTAAAACCTCATTTATGAAAATTTTGACACTATTTAGTAATTGATTTTTGTTAAAGTCAACACAAATTGATTCCATAAAAAAAGAATTAACTCAAAGATAATGTGATAATAATTCACAAAAATAATATATGGAATAATATTTTTTTAAATTATATTATTTTCAATATTTATAATATCATTTATTTGAATCATTCATTAATAAGGTAATCACTGCATCCTCATTATGTCATTAATAAATTTATTTATATAATCTAAAAATTAGAAATAAAAAATATTATATTCAAAATAATTTTATCTTTATAAAAAATATTTATTGTCAAATATATTAGTTATATACACATATATAAAAATTATTTTATTAAAAGATACTTTTTTATGTTATATTTATCTTTTTATTTAATTAATTATTATAAAATGTTATTTTCACAACCAAGTGGCTCCCAAATGCCGAGAGTTTGGACTATGGATGGTCAAAGTTAGAAATATCTAATCTAATAGTATTAGGACATGTTATAGGGTAGTTTTATAATATTATAATATTATTTCACCTTTATTTACCTTATTTATCCCTTAACCATGCTATATAAAAATAATTACTAGTTACTATTCATAATGTGAAAAAATAAAAGGTACCTATTTATACAATTTGGTCCATCTGATTCCAAATATGGAATACATTTTTCCAAATTCAGAACACAGAAATTGTTGTACAAAATTTAATATTAATCCTCCTTGTCAAAACCAAAAAGTGGGTTTTTTTAAGAAGTAAAAAATATAAAAAGATTCAGATGATTTTATATAAAATTTTATTTTGAAAATAATTCCAAAGAAAAAAATTGACTTAAATTATAAAAACATAATCAAATTAATCTTTAAGCCCCATTAAAAGGATATTTTGGCTATATAAATAAATTAGATGAAAATGTAGTTTTCAATTAAAATGCAGTATTTTTTCACTATTCATTAAAATATAGATTTATCAGAAAAATACCAAAATTTCAACCAAATTAAATTTTAATGTCTTTATTTTAAATAAGAAGCATATTTTTTCAAATAGAACATATAAAAATGACAAAAACTATTTTTAAAAATGGTTCAGCTTCAAATGGTAGTAAAACAACTTTTTAAAAATATTACAGTATTTTATACTTAAGATTTGACTCATTCTCATTTTAATCCACTAAAATTAATTATGAAAATGTAAAAACATTAAAAAAACATGTGAAATCATAATATAGTTAATTCTGTTCATTCCCACCAATACAACAGTTAGGCGCTAACTACCATTTAAATTAATAATAATATTTTTGTATTATTTTTCGGTATAACAATGTGTTGTGTGCAATGTACGATTTCAAAAAAATCCATTGATGCGTGTCAGGTACGATATCGTACATAGTGTCCCCTTTAATCTAAAATTAATATTATATTCTAAAATTTTAATAGATATGAAAATGTATTATTCTATAAATATCTATGATGTTATATATATCCCCTTGTTGAACATATCCTACATCACCTGTTAGGGAATCTATTGGGTCCTATAGACCATGCACAATTTCTTCTAATTAATACCAAACCAATCCCATTACCCCATAGTGACACCAAGACCCCTAAGCTCATCTCAACCCAAACCTCAGGTCTAGTACTCCCCTTCATGGTCTCTCATCACTCTTAGTCTTGCTACCCAAGGACTATCCGAAGTCGTACACTCCAAGTAACCTGGAATCCTAATGCCATGTCCCGACCAGGCCCACACCCTACACTTGGGTCCCACCCCACATATTCTTAGGAAGATATCTCTATCCATCAATCAAAGGAAACCTCTATCTTTCCCACCATGTCTAGTCCCAAAAAAATCATCCCATTCATAATACTAATTAGGCCTCAAACCACTAGTAGGAGGGTGTCCCTCACCAGGCGTGAGACAAATGGTTTTCTTACCCATCAACACTAGTCTAAATCCTCTATCATATGTCCAAATATCTTGAAAAAATCCAATCATAGGCCACCTTCATCTCATCTCATACCCTAACCCCCACCTATCTCATTAGGTGTATTAAATTATTTCCCCATCCCTTTGTGACACAATCAACGATCGGTTGTAACTCATCTAAGTACGAAGGAGTAATTATCTATATCATTGGAGGCCAAAAACATAATTATCTATTATTCCCAAGGTATCCCCAATCCATATCCATATACCAATTCCCATCCAACATGCATGAAGATGTATAGTGATGCATAAACACATATATAGTTTTTTATTAAAGGGACATCCCCAGTCACATTTCATTTTTTTAATATATTTGATTCGTCTATTTTTTGAAATTTAATATATATGAAAATATATATTTTAATGTATCAGTTTTTTCCAAATATTATTTTAACATTTTTTAATTTCGTTAAGATTTCAAGGATTAAATTAAATTAAGATATTTATTTATAATTGATTCATATAACTAAAATATATATACATAATAAATTAAAAATATATTATCTCTCATCATTGGGAAGTATCTAGCCATATAGTTTCACAATTACTAAAGAGCCAATTCATTTAACAATTTTGTTTGCTTTAAATATAAATTCTTACTTGAAAATAATAATTTATTTTCTACAATTTAACACATTTATTTAATATTTTGAAAATAATAATATTTTTTAAATATTTGTTTTCATTTTTAATGAAATTTTATTAACAAGATAATATTATAGATCTAAATAGTTATTTAATTAATTTTAAAAATTATTTTTAAATTTAATTATTTAAAATTAATTATGAAATCTAAATGAATTAATTTTACTATTAATAATGGACTTGTAATAATTAATTTAATTGTAATTGAAATTGGAATTAATTTATAAAACCAATATGTAAATAACTCATAATATAATAAACATTAATATATCTATGAAGGGATTAGCGAAATATTGTTAAATAATAGTATTTTTTTGTGAAATTTTATTTATAAAATCTGGAACATTAATTATATAATTAATATTTATTTAAATAGATATATTAAGTTAATAGTCCAATTAATTATATACAATTACAAATATTATGTAATGTAAATAGTGTTCTTACATTGTTACCATTATTATTAACCCTATTAAATGATTAAAATAATTTAATTTCCATTGTTATTAATTGTAATGAATGATTAAAATTTTTGAATTGGATTAGAATTAGTATTATTAAATAATTACCATAAAAATGGTTGTAAACTATTTTATTTGTATTATTAATAAACACAAAATTTAAGAATATCTTATTTTAACATATTTAATTAGATATATTTAATGGTATAAATGATAATTCATGACCAAAGATACTATAAATAATACTTCACTATCTTTTTGTGAGAAATAGATGATTGAAGTTAGTGTAATAGAGTATAGAGAGCCTTTCAAATTCCACTCCCTCTTCTTGGTGGGGGGATTCAAATCGAGTAGACCCTATAACCTGAACACCTTGAGGAATATGTTGCAGCCAATCTAGAGGTTGTAAGAAAGAGATTATATCAAGGAAATCAAACATAGGATGATTGTTATTGAATTTGTTAGTGAATATACTAAGATACACATTTTTAATGGAAGTCCCTTGTCTTTTTATATTCATAATAGTGTGATTAAGTACACGGTTAACGGGTTTAGCATGATAATACGGATTTCCCTCATTCCCAATTTTGGATCCAAGTGAAATGTATCAAATTTATGGCTAGGAGTGACAAAGTTATGTGTGGGATTGGTAATACCATTGGGGATTTTATATAATGGGATGTTTTAGATCTTATTTAGTGGGGTCCTATGGTGAAAATCAAGGCTATGGTGGATATCACACAACCCATTATATGTGGTTCATTCATAAAACTTCCAGACTCCATGATATTGGTTTATTTAAAACTTGAGAAATACCATCCTTTTATATGTTTTATGGACTTATTTGACATGTGATAAAGGATTTTGGAACAACAAAACATGATCTAGAGTGGTATTATACATAGTAATATAGACTATGGCATCAAAAACACTCTTTGGGTGGTCCACCCACTTTGAGGGATACAAACATATGGATAGAGAAAAGAATACAATATTTCATTATCAAATATTAATAGAGTTAAATAAACTAGGGATTTTGTATTACCCTTTCTAATAAACATGTAACTTTTAAGTCCCCTTGGTTGATGGTTATATTCTCCCATGTATAGTGGATGAAAGATTATAGGATGAATATACACATGATGTCGGGGTTTGGACCAATTTTTTTGGATGCTATTTATCCACCATAAAAAATATTCATAATGATTTTCTACACGAGAAAGTAGAACCTATCCCAAACAACAAACTATTTTACCATGTCCCAGAAATAGTAGAGGCAATGAAGGTTTACCTATCCTAGGGTATGGTTCCACCTGACGTGGGAGGTCTGGATTTAACTTTTCGGGGTGGGGATGAACTTATAAGATTTCCTATCTCAAGGATGGTTATTCCAATCATACATGAATATCCTCTTGGAGTGATCTTTATTGAACATATATGTCTAGAAACTTGGAAGTGGTGTAATATTAATTGAAATAATATTGAAAAAATAAAATAAAAAATTTGTACAAATAAAAACATTGTGGAGGTTCTAAGGATGAGGCTCTATAGGGTTCTTATAAACAATCAATGTTATTAGAGGGTGATGAGTTGAACTAATTGATAGAGGAAAAGGCCGGTTTGATCTATCCCCACCTATTTCCATGAAGCTCTTCTAAATGAAAAAATAATGTGCTTGTAAAATCATGATCAGTTCATATGATCTATTAATGGAGCTCTGAGTTTGGCACCAATGTGGTCTCTTTATCCAAGAACATATTAGAAGGCAAGGAAATAATAGGGATAACATTGAAAGATGGATTTTTGAAATGTTTCATAGTTGGACAGTCATCACATGCTAGTGTACTTAGAATCACGTGGAGAGAGTAATTTGATGCTTCAGTTTTCATCTTCTCCCAAAACCACATAACCTTTTCACTTCATCGACCCTAAGAACCTGAATGACGGTTTTTATAGCTATCTATGTGTAGGTAAAAATTAAAGATCCTGATATTTTATTAAATCTATCATAAATAAAATACATGCCCTATTCTATTTTCTAGGTATTTTAATGAAATCCTCACCCCCATGATAAGAAAGGTTGTTCCAAGAAGATTTTTTATTCCGTGCATCAATTTTGGGACTGCTTATTTTACCCAGGTCTCTTAGATATGGGATTCATGGGGAGTTTATTAACTTTGTTTGATGGATATTTCTAAGCCTCTAGATTATATGAGAATATTAATAGGTTTTTTTGTGTCAATATACTATGTGTTTATGTTCTATAGTTAATAGTTCTCTAACATCCCTCCAGTTTCATCTTATCCTTGTCCTATTTTTCTCTAGTGGCATGTGGTGTCCCAGTGTGAAATTCCACTATGTGGATTCAGATTTGAATGCACGTGGAATTATAATAATAACTATAGGGGAGTGGTCAGATATACTTGGTCATCCTATCAAGACCATGTCTATGATAAGTCTAAATTGGTTTCTATATAGATGTAGTGATGGAGTCGATAACACTACAAGAACATCAATCAAATAATTTTTTGTCTTGAGAGAGAACTCAGAAGATATTATAAGGAACCCACTTATGATATTTCCCAGCATGAGGTTGCAAATATTTAAATGGATTTGAATGAGGGATTTAAAGATAATGAAATCTTTTGATTCTTCTGATAATGCGAAACTTTTATCAAACTAGGAGACTAGAATACCAACTACATTAATCAATAGGCCTTATCCATAATATGAAATAACTTCATTTCTAAATTGGAGGTATGGTATGGAGTCTTCACTTCTCACGGGGTTGTGATTCATGATCAGATCGTGTTATTTTATATAGATCTTTTTAGTAATTATAGTTTCATCCCATAGGGGACCTCCTGAGTAGTGTTGATCCATGATTTGTCGAGGTAATTACTTTAGAGCTTGAGCTAGACATTTTTGGAGTGGAAAATTTATCATTCATTAATATAATACACTCGAAAAATGTCCATCGTTTGGGAGGATACCATGCCTTATTTATATGCGGTTTTTTCATATTCAGAGTCATTACATTATCATACTAATGTAAGGATTATGGGATGCTTCAATTGGTATGGAAAATTTCAATGAAACTATCATTGTTTTGATCTTGAAAATATCTATCCAAGTGAAAATTTAATATTTTAGGCCAATAATCATGTGCTATGTGATCTATATGATTTTATCAATAGTCCTCTCCCAATTTTTGGGAACGTTCATTCCTTATATTATATTTTAGAATAAAAATGATTTCGTACCCAAGACACTTATTATAGGCCATTTAATTATTGATCAGAAAATATTATATTTTATAAAAACTCATAGTACTTCTATGAGAGGGACCATGGATATAAAATTGGATATGAAAAAAATATAAAAGTTTGGAATATTATTTCCTAGAAGTTTTGATGTAGAAACTAGTATTTAAGAAAAAATGGATGAGAGAAATAATGAGTTGTGAAAAGTCATATTCCTTCAAAATAAATTTCATTAGTTATCTCATGAAGAACTTCAAACCAACTAGAGGATTATAGCATATTAACCCCTTTCCCCTTACACATTTCTCATTGTAGGTGATGTTTTCTATCATCTCTTATCCATGAATGCATTGGATGGAATCAATAATAATGATATGGGTTATCTACATAGTATCTCCATTACTCAGTTATTTTTCCCTAATTATTATCTTCCTGTTTCAAGAGAAACTCCTCAGGAATGCTAAGTGTTTCATAAAATCATTGATGTTTTTACCAAATACTCAGGCCAATGTTTCAAATTTATCAAATCATTGACATATTTGAGTTAGGATGTGAAATATGTGATGAGAGCTAACATTACTTGTTTGTGTGGAATCTATATTGTTTTAAAACATAAAAATTATTTAGGTCTCCAGATGATATTTGGGGTATCTAAAAAAGTGAATTCTAGTCCATCATCTTGGATATATTTCATAGTAAAATCCAGGGATATTTTGGAATGTAACTCTCTAGGTTCATGAATGTGGTTATTATTAATTTAGTGGCTCAAGAAATTCTATACTACACAACATATCTCTTATATCGCAAAATTTTATTTATTCACAAAATCAATTTGTAATGTACTATTTTTTGTTGGGTTAGTGCTAATAAAAAAATAACATAAAATGGATCTATTGGGAGATGATTTAATCGCCCAAGTCTTGTAGTGATGTGGTATTCAAAGATAAGAAAGTGTTTAACAATTCCCTCCTAGAAAAGAAAGATTTTTATTTAGTATTTGAATCATATAGAATGTAAAAAAATGTTTTCAAATAAAAGTATTTCCCCCAAAATGATTTTCTATCCTACGGTCTAGGTTCTAAAATGATGTTTTTATCATGGAACATTTGGGGATCCACATATGTTTGAAACTGTGAGATTTATTGATGAATTTATGTTGTTATAATTTTTAAAATCTACAGTGATACATTGGTGAATAATTTTGATAGTATAAAAACTACTTCTAAGATAAAAACTATTACAGAGCATGCTTCAATGAGGGATCGTCTAGTTGATGAAATTAGTGGATGGTTTTTTCATAAGATCAAACATTGGTTTAATGGGTATGTAGTAAATCCTGTTTTAGAGGTTAAAATGGTGTATGGAGTGGGACCGAATATGATATGTTGGAAATTTATGATTTTCGGCTGCTACTCAGTTAACTCAGGTTTTGGGAATAGGCTCACACAAGAAGATGATATAGGGTTTCAACTAAGGAGGAATATCATTAATATAAAATCTCCATTCGAATTCCAAAATCATCTATTGTAAATGTGTAAATGTGTCATATGATCACCTTTTTATCAATATTTTTTGAGAAAATCTCATGCCATCTCTGTGGGACCACTGTGGAAAATGTGTTTCATGTGATATTCTCTTTCTCTTTGTATACTGGGTTGTGGTAATCATGTGTTGAGTAGGATCATTCTCAATGTAGAATCCTTATGTATGGGAAGATTTTTGTGGTGGAGTGTCTCATATTTCATCTAGTGAAAACTATCATGGGGTTTTGCATCAGTGCATGGATTATCTAGTTCTTCTATAAAGCCTTTATATTTGAGGGAATTGTCAAAGATGACAGATTATGGATAACTATGATGAAAAAATGGATTAATTAGTGGAATAATGAATGGGGGTCATCTTCTTTATTCGGTTTGACCCCACACCCCATCTAGGTGGCTGCCTCCCCCGACAAGATTTCTTAAAATTAACACCAACCAAGCACTACCTACATATGGAAATGTTGGACTCATGGAAGTTACCTATGATCATTCATGATCTTTAATTATGGTCTGAAATTACATGGTTTTTTCATGATGGTCTTTTTATGTGTCGTAATCCATGTCTATTTGGTATGGTGCAGAGTTCGCTACTTCTCATGGATGGAGGAATATTGTTGTCGAATCTAACTATCAAGTTATTATCAACGCAATGGAGGATGGTGAAGCTATCTTCGATTATTTTAGGTCTATTATTGATAACATCTGGTAATTAGGTCCTTCTTTCTCTTCTAATGGTTTCCCTTTCTTTGGTACAGGGGAAAATCATGTCGCACATTTTACATCTACTTTTAAGAGAATTACAGGGTCTATGTAATTTTCGTTTTAATAATATTTAAGTTGAGGATGGTCTTTTAGAAAAAAAATAAACAATATAAGTAATAGCATATTTTTAGAGATAATGATAGTGTTAAAATGTTATTTAATTTCAAAAAATACCTTAAATATTATATTAAAAATTATATGACCCCATTCCATGTAATATTATTATTATTATTATTTTCTCATGTCTTATGAAAATTGGTGCAACGATAAATATTATTTAACTAACATACTAATTAATATTTGTCAGAAAATACATTATTGTCCCCTAACCCACCTTGAAATGTATCATATACCTAACTAAATATTTATCCATTCAAAAAGTAAATATTATATATCTGAGTAATAAAATAAATATGTAACACCCCATGAATTTATTGGTAGATTTAATATAGAATGCATGAAACACTAAGTCTCTAAAAAACACCACTTTGTTATAAACTAGAAAGTAAACATAATTTTTCCACCTCCGTGATTGGAATTTTGAAAACCTGACATACAAATTTTCTTTCAGTTTGAAATTTAGAGTTTGATAAGACAAAATTATGTTTTGGTGAATAGTAGCATACCCTTATGAATAGTAACATATCCTTATAAATAGTAATGAATAGAAATGAATAGTAAATTGTACAAAAAATAGAAAATTAACCTATGAATTTATAAATACATTTTAGACATCTCAAAAGTGGAAAAACGATCATAGTATAGGTATTGGTATTTTTGTATGAAATAAATATTTATAGAACAATTTTCTGATTAATTTAATTATTTAAAATGGAAATTTATTTTCATAAAATTTAATCATAAATTTGTTACTTTATTTTCATATGGTTATAATAAAATTTTATGGGAACCTAATTAATTTATCAAAGTGTTATAAAATGAGTTATCGTTTTAATGTTGTTTTTTAGAATAAAATATGATTTTATTTAAAAATTAATTGTAAAATATTTAGAAAATTACTTTAAAGAAATGGAGTTCATTTTTTAATTCTAAACATTGAGAAATTGTTAGGGTGAATTTTTGGGATTTTTCTGAAATTAATAAATTTTTTATGAATAGGGAAATACGTTAAAATACCGCATATACAAAGTATAAGTTAAATGCACTATTTATGAAATCTTGAGTTATTTAAGGCCACTTAGTTCAAACTCACATGCACTTATTAATATTATGGACCTCATGAAATAACACTATTTTTTTTCTTGAGGGAATTAATAAAATAATTAATAAAATAATGAATAAAATATTAAAAATTCACTCCTCTCCTCCACTATAAAAACCACCCATCACAATCTCTTCTCTTCAATACTCTAAGCCATGAATATCCTCAATGTTCTGCCAAAATACCATTCCTTGGTCACTCCTCACGTCCATGAATATCTTGGTCTTTCCAAAGGACCAAAACCCCTTCCCTTTAAGTGATTATCAAGGAGGGGGATCCAAGAGGTAAATTCACATTTTATTTCATTATTTTCATTTCAAGTTACTTTATATTATTATATTCTCCTCAAATCTTCTATCCAAATTACTATGATAACAACAATGTCATCTATATACTATAATTATAACATGTTAATGGAATAACCATCATAAATATTCTTACTCTCTCTTTTATTTTATAAATGAAATTATCATCCGTGAGGTTCCAACATACAACCGTCATGGATGACAATGTTTGGTTCTTAAATTTATCCTTCATTACTGGTAATGAAACCATTTTTATCGATGAAATAGACTATAATATATTTATTATAAAATTTTGAATATTTATTAACCGGTATACATACATTTCATTAAATCATATGACTAAACTAGTTTCTAATAATCAAAATCACGCGAGCATAATCTATGTGATTGTCATTAATAATTCACCTAATGATTAATCGTCATTCCAAGTAACCAGATGACCAAAATGACCATTAAAACATCTTTATGTTTATAAACAATATTTAATTTCTGTTCTGGATATGTACACCCATTCCACATGAACATCCAAACTCATAAAAAAATATATTGATCATGAAAACCATGGAAACGAACACTCCGAAACAACAGAATTCAATCTTATAACACATCAATTGGGACATAATGAAAAAAATAAATTTATGAATAACTAAATACATGAATAATAGGTTAATAATTAATTTATTAATAATTCTAATATCATATTCCTGGACCTTAAGTTCAAGAGAGGAACACATTCATACTTAAGGTAATGGTTTCATCATCTCACGTCCATATTTGTGAGATATTCCATAATGGATACTACTACTTGTGTATGGTGTATTTATGATGACCATTCATGTTTCATATAATTAATATATTTATTTTAATGATATTAAATGATTCATTTTATGATCATTAACTTTGGGACATACGATTGAATTGATTACAAAATTGTAAGGGGTTTTCACCCGAACATCCATTTTCATTCGGGTTACTTTTATCATCTAATTAACTCAATGAAATTATTATGTATTGTTATGTACTCAACCTAAATTTTGTTAGAGTGTTTGATATATTTTTACCAACCATAATAATTTTTTATTTTATGGGGATTTAAATGTTTTAAATGGATCTTTCAAAATTATTTTCGAAATACAACCCTGATTCAAGGGAATTTCTAAAATTCTTATCCATTTTCAAGGGAACTATATAATATATTTTAAACCAGGTTTTTATTTCTAAAATCACTTGTATTAACATGAAAACCCATATTGGTTAACTTATAGTTTTATGAAATCAAATAGGCATTTCTGTTTTAAAATCTCGTTAATATTTTCCTAAAACTCCACTAAAATTTTTAACTTCTAAAGTTTTTTATTATATATTTTTCATGATTTCACATCAGTGTGATATCATATATGACTCAAATATAATTTCTATTTTCTTCTATATTCATTTCTGTGATGTACATATTTTCAATTTGATTTTATGACAAATAAAAATGATTTTCCAAAAGAACTCTTCTCTCCGAAGTAAAAACTAATTTTCTCATCTCACGTTAAATTTTATGAGATATATGCCTTGTTCTCACCTTATTACTTTCTTGTGGAGTATGTACATACCATTGGTATATAATATCAATAATATTCTTATTCTCATGGTATTCTAAGAGTTTATGATTTAAAATTTTCAAGGTTTTATGGGACACTTTAGAATGTTTAAGGATTATTTCCCCAATGATTTATAATGGTCTCATTTAGAAGTATATTCATCCATGTCAACATAATTAGTTGAATATTTTACTTTATTGAAGTTTATATACAATGATATCATCCACCATGTTTTATTAAATGGGTTGTGGTTTGTTTGACTATGGATGTGCTATCATGAAACCACTCACCACATTGATCTAAATGGTTAATGTTTTTGTTTAATGAAAATGGAATGTTATTTACATTTCATATATTAGTTTCAACAAGAATGCATGTATTGTTTATGTTTATTCTCATTCATAAGAGGAATGAATTGGAAATAGTATGTTTTTGGCGGGGCCCACTATATCCCCTCAATGCATTTTTAGGTCTCATGAGACAAACTACGGTCTTGACAAAAGGCAATGACAAAATGATCTTTTATGGACTTGGAATGAGGCCTAGAAAGTATGGTTATGATGTCCCACATTATTCATTCCTTCATAATGAAATTAGGATTGATGGTTTAGGTGGTTATTTTACAAGTAGAATACCCATGATTAGGGAATTATTTATTTAGCTCTTATTCCTACCATAATGTGTTCAAGTTTTGGTTAAAGGCATATGTTTTTATTTATTCAACATGACTAATTTTTAGGTTATGATATCTGCCTCTGTTTTGCTAACTCTTACTGAGTGTTTGAGCTCATCCCTTATTTATTTTTCATTTTCTTAGGACATAAAAAAGTTTAATATTAATGACATGTAGTTATAAACTTAGAGGTGTGTATGTTTTCAATAAAATTTTTATGTTTTTTCCTTCATGTTTTAATGTTGAACCTATGTATGTATCTAGTTTTCAAAAACTAATAAACTACTCATTCCTTCAAGATTTTATTACTTGTAATGATGATAATTTATTAAACTAATGCACAGGCTCTGGGATTCTAGGGTTGGGGTGTTAAAGTTGTTGTCAATGAATGTTTTGTAGAAAACATGGAAAATAGATTTAGAAAAAATAGATTAGGGATCAAACCCCTAATATATTATTTGAGGATAAACTTACAAGAACATCCTGGAATCATTGTAAGGAATATATTATATAGATATTACTAAAAAATACATCATTTTCTGGATAATACATGTGGAGATGGTTCTGTAATGGATGTACCTAGGAGTGAAATATCTGAAAACGAGTTGCAGGATTGACCTGGGTTATCCTAGTACACGACAATGGGCTTTGTAGCGCACCTAGTTTGACCCCCTAGATGGATATTCTTTCAATAATTTACATTTTATTTACCCACCATTATGAAGGATTTACACCCCAAATCTAACCAAAGTATATTGTTCTAGGATTTATGATGCATAAATTTAAGCTATGTGTTATACCATGTTTATAGTCATAGAGAGTTCATAATGTTATGAGCTAATATATAACATGGAATTGATTTTAAATGGAACTTAGTAGAAGGAATGAGAACATCACTAATGCACAAGATGTGAAGAGTATAAGGGATTATATCTCTAATGGTATCAATCCATCATTTCGAAGGAATATTTTCTCCCAAGTATCCTTATTGTATGAAGAAATAGTATCATGTGTTTACAAGGTATTTAAATACTCCTCTATGAACTATGGATTTTAGGGGATGAAAAAGAAGAAGAGGATGGAAGGGAAAAACATGGATAACGGGAAGAAGGAAATGAAGTATTTTCCCACATGTGATAATTGTTGATGGAAATACCTAGATAAATGCTTGAGAGGAAAAGAAATTTGATTCAAGCGTAGAGAAAAAGGAAACCATGCTAATTATTTCAAGACAAGGAATGAATTATCGTATATTCAATACTTCAACTACAAGGAGATGAGACACTATGAGAATCAATGTCCCAAGCGTCAAAGGAATATACTCTAAATGATGAATTTGGATAATGATCATGTTATGATGCTACCTCAGATGAAATTGAATGATTAATATTCCTAGTCAAGAATCATGTAATTAGAATAATTTTTCCGTAATGTACTAGTTATATGAATTATGAGATATATAAGTATTGTATTGTAGTACTATTTCATTATGGATTTGAGGTCATATGATGAATGGTACGAAGGAAAAGTGATTCAATTGGAAGGTAAATTTTTTAGGAAAAACAAGATTGGTGTAATGAAAACCCTTAATATATATATGATATTGAGATACTGATGAATAATTGATTGATTCAGAAAAGTACTGACTACCATGGAACTGATTACTGACTTGTCGATAAGTGGTTCATGCTATCATCTATGGAGCTTTCAACGCATTTAAATATATGGAATATATTTAATAACATTTATCTTACCTAAATACTATGGAAGAATGTATGTTTCCAATATGGAATTTATTGTAATTCATGTTATTACCATGTTTAAATAGGATACATGAATAAGTTATTCACATGTTTGGAATGTGAAATTTAGAGATAATTCATGTTTATTAAGGGTTAAAGATAAGTTCATCTTGTAAATTTAGAGAACTTCATTATAATGTGTTGAATCATTATATTTTGGAATTTTTAATCATTTATGAAATCGTTTAAGTTGATCATTGTATGAGTTTTTAGAGGTTAATGTATTGCTTCACCAAATGGAATAACCCGTGCTAAGTGATGAGGTATAGATAGTTCAAGTGCAATAAAAGGATGAGTTTGTAAGTAGAAATATATATTTATACTCTTATATAGTGGAACAATTCCTCTTACCAAGGAAAATATTCTTAAATAAAAGGTTTTGTATTATCATGATCATTTATAATATCAATGAATTTTTTATTTTATAGTTTTTTAGTAGTTAACAATCATCTTAACTTGTTCTCTATCATTTTCCATTAGAACTTCATAGTTAAATTTTTCTTCCATGTCCACGTTTTTACTTGCAACTAATTTCAACTCATTCAAAAGAATACTTTTTGGGGTGGCCACCTCATGTACCTTAACCCTTTTTTAGGAGGATATTTTATTAACCCTACATCCGATGGGGGTTCTCACAAGGTAATTTTCAAGCATCACCCTTTAACTTTTGAAGTGTAGTTTTGAATTTGTGAGGATTCAATTCTACTGTGAAATAAATAATGTAACACCCCAAAATTTCCAAATATATTTAAAATAGAATTCATGAATCGATGAGTCAATAAAAAACACCACTTTGTTATAACCTATCCAAGTAAACATAATTTTTTCTCCTCTGTGATTTTAATTTCAAAAAACTGACATAGGCGGTTGGGTTTAGGAAGATATTTAGAGTCTGTTAAGACAAACTTATTATTTTGGTGAATATTAACATACCCTTATGAATAAAAATGAATAGTAATGAATAGTAATTAATAATAAATTGTAAAAAAAAATTCAAAACTTCACCCATGAATATATAAATAAAATTTAGACATCTATAAAGTGGAGAAACGATCATAGTATACATATTAGTATTTTTTATGACATAAATATTTAAATTACAATTTCCTTATTAATTTAATAATTTAAAATTGAAATTTAATTTCGTAAAATTTTATATTAAATTGTTACATTACTATATTATGGTTGTAATATAATTTTATGGGACCCTAATTAATTGATCATGGTGTTATAAAATGAGTTATTGTTTCAAAGTTGTTTTTTGGAATAAATTATAATTCTATTTAAAAATAAAATGTAAAATATTTAGAAAATTATTTTCAAAAAATGCTGTTCATATTAGAATTGAAAAAATCGAGAAATGGTGAGGGTGAATTATTTTGATTTTTCTGAAATTCCAATTTTTTTGATAAATAGTGAAATATGGTAAAATACCGTATATACAAATAATCAGTTAAATGCACTATTTATGACATCATGAGTGATTTAAGGCCACTTGGTTCGGTCTCACATTTACTTATTACTATTAGGGGACACATGAAACAACAATATTGGTTTTCTTTAGAGAATTATTAAAGTAATGATAAAATATTAAAAATTCACTCCTCTCCTCCATTATAAAAAACCCCAAACACTACCTCTTCTCTTCAATCCTTTAATCCTTGATGATCCTAAAAGTTCTACCGAAATACCATTCACTAGTCACTCCCCACTTCTAAGAATCTCTTTTTCTTTCAAATGACCAAAACCCCTACCCTTTAAGAGATTCTCAAGGAGGTGGATTCAAGGTTTAAATTCACATTTTATTTCATTCATTTTCATTTCAAGTTCCATTCTATTATAATATTATCATAACCTTTTCTATCCAAATTAAAATGATAACTCCAGAATCAAATATATACTGAAATTATAACATGTTAATGGAATAACCATAATAAATATTATTACTCTCTATTTTATTTTATAAATGAAATTATCGTCCGTGAGGTTCCAATTTACAACCTTCGTGGATGGCGAAGTTTCATTCTTCAATTTATACTTCTATAATGGCCATTAAACCATTATTATTATATAAACAGACTATAATATATTTATTATAACTTTCTTAATATTTAGTAACCATTATACATACATATCATTATATCATATGACCAAACTAGTTCCTAACAATCAAAATACGGAAAAAATAATCTAAGTGAATGTCATTAATATTTCACCAAATGATTCAACATAATTCCATATAAAAAATCATAGAAATGAACATTAAAAAATATTTATGTTAATAAATAATATTTAATTTCATTTCTGTATATTTATACCCATTGACCATGAATATCCATACTCATATACAAATATACCGACCATGAAAACCAAGGAAACGAACACTCTGAAATGGAGAAATTCAATTTTATAACATCTCAATAATGAAATAATGAACATAATAAAATTATTATTTACTATATACATGTATAATATGTTCTTAATTAATGTATTAATAAGTTTAATTTCATATTCCATGACCTGATGTTCAAGAGTAGAATACATTCAGACTTATGGTAAGGGTTTCTTCATCTCACTTCCATTTATTGTGAGATATTCTGTAATCACTAAAATTACATGTGTGTGGTTTAAGTATACTGAACACTGATGTTTCCGATAATAAATATCAATTTTTTACTAATATTAAATTATTCATTTGATGATAATTAAATTTAGGACATATGATTCAACTGATTACAGAATTGTAAGGGTTTGTCACCCGAACCTCAATTTTCATTTGAAATACTCTTATTGTCAAATTACCTCATTAATATTTGTATATATTATTATTTACTCAACATAAATTCTTTTTGAGTTTTCTATATATGTTTTCCAAGGATAATTATTCCTTATTTTATGGGGACTTACATGTTTTTATGGAACTGTCAAAATTATTTTTGAAATTCAAGCCCAATTCAAGGGAATTTCTCAAATTCTTACCTATCTACAAGAGAACTATATAATATATGTTAATAAATATTTATATTTATAAAATAAAAAATTTTAACATTAAAATAAAACTTGGTTCATTTATGTTTTTATGAAAACAAACATGCCTTTCTGTTTTAAAATCTTGTTAATATTTCCCTAAAACTGCAATAAAATGCTTTACTTCTAATGCTTCTTTAAAATATATTTTTACATGATTTCACATATTTGGGACATCATTAATGCCTAAAATATAACTTCAATGTTCTTAAATATTTTTTTTGGGATGTACATGTTTACAACTTGATTCCATGACAAATAAAAATGATTTTCTAAAAGAACTCTTCTTTCCAAAGTAAAGAATGATTTCTCTCATCTAACATTATGTTTTATCAGATATATGCCTTGTTAGCCACTTATTCATTAATTGTTGTGTATGTACTTCCATTTGGTATATCATCTCAATAGTCTCCTTATTCTCATGATATACTAAGGGAATTTTATTTGAATGTTTCAAGGTGGTATGTGACACATTGGAATGTTTAAGGATTATTTCCTCAAGGATTATTAAATAGTCTAATTTAAAAGTATATTCATCCATGTCAACATCCTTGGTTGAATAATGTACTTGATTGAGGTTGATATCATAGGATATCATCCACCATGTTTTATTGAATGGTTTATGATTAGTTTGACTATGGATGTGCTATCATGAAACCAATCACCACATTGCTCAGAATGGTTAGTGTTTATGATTAATGACTGGGGAAAGTTATTTACATTTCATATATTAGTTTCAATATGAATGTATATATTGTTTATGTTTATGAAAGTTTATAAGATGAATTGATAAAACATATTAAGTGTCGGGGGGGCTGTTATATCCCCTTGATGCATCATTATGTCTCATGAGACAAACTACGGTCTTGAAATTTGGCCTTGACAAAATGATATTTTATGGTCTTGGAACGAGGCCTGGATAGTTTCCCATTATGAATTCCCTCATTATGAAAATAGTATTGTTTTTTATGGGGTTATTCGACTAGTAGAATACCCATGATTAAGGAATTATTTATTCAACTATTCTTCATTCCATAATTTGTTAATGTTTTTGTTAAAGGTATATGTTTTTATTTATTCAACATGCCTAATGTTTATGTTATGATATATTCTAATGTCTTTCTAACCCTTACTAATCATTTGATCTCACCCCTTTCTTTTGTTTAATTTCCAAAGGACATGACAAGTTTATTATGAATGACCTTGAGGGATAAAATTAGAGTTGTGGTTGTTCTCAATAAAACATTTATGATTTTTCCATAAAGTTGTAATGTTGAACCTATGTATGTATCTATTTATCCAAAACTACTAAACTACTTGGTCCTTCAGGATTTGATTCCTTGTAATATTGCCAATTTATTAAAATAATGCACATGCTATAGGCTTCCGGGGTTAGGGACTTACAAATTACCTTGAAAATAAATATTTATTTAATTTTTACTATTTTTTTAAAGGCTAGGGATGAAGCCTCATTTATTATTAAATCAAAGCAAAGACCTCTTTAACTGGGTAGAGGGAGACCCATTACATAGCTCGAAGTCCCAATGGGCATTTAGCCCATTACATGGCCCATGGGCCCAATTTTATGGCCTAAATCCCATTCTACGAATAGTACTCCTACAGTACCCTACCTGCTAGAATACCACAAAGTACCCACCGACTCTACAGTGCTCTGCCACCACTACAGTGACATGCCACCGCTACAGTGCCCACTAGTGTTTCAGTGCCCGCCACTGCTACATTACACTACAGTACTGCTACAGTAACTAAGCCCAATGGGTTTTGAACCCCCATTTTTCATGTAGGATTACAGGGTGTTTACCACTAAAGTATCAATAATAATATTTATTATAATTATTAAATTCAAATATAATTTAACAGAGGTCAATGGAATCACATAGTGTATGACCCTATATAGTTCATTCTCATTAACATTAGGTGGTCTTTCCAAATGTCCAATATTTCTATCTAGAAATAGGTCATGGTGTCCAAGATAATGAAGTTAATTTCAGAATGATGACTACCACACATAAGAAATTTTTATGTAATATAATACCATTTATCAAAATATTTCATCAAATAGGTTACATGTGCTACCATTATATATTTTTTCTACGTCTTTCTTTGAGTATTTCAATGAAACTAATTGTTACCCTATAACCATATAACTTAATATGATATCTCTAGTTCAATAAAGGGGTTGAGATATCAACATCCATAAATATATAAGGAAAAAATTATTCCTTGACTTATTCATTAATAACATGTCATTCCTAGCACACCGAATGTACCCTACTTCCTACAAATATATGTAATCACAATTTGGTTTAGTACATTAAATTTGTGAATGGTGACATTAATTAATAAAAATAGTACCGTTTAAGGACCATAAAACATTCTCACAGATAAGAAATTCCAATCAAAAACAGACATGTGTAATTCCTATAGGTATTTCTATTCACATAATATTCCATATTAGAGATTACCAAGTGCAAACATAATGAATGTAGTTTCAAATTCTTATGGGTACTCAGACCTAATAGTGAAAATTCTATTTTTCCCGTCATTGAATGTTATCAAAACATAGATTTATATTTAAGAATATCATCATGGAATTTCAAATTTCTCATCATACCAGGGAACTACTATGTCCTTTTCAATTAAATAAACACTCTAGAAAATTAAAGCATTATTGTCGTGTAGACCAATAAACAATATGTAATTAGAATGTTTTTATTATTACTCAATTATTTGAATATACATGTAATTGAATGTACAATCATTTGGTTATATAACAGCAACTCCAACATAAGTAAACATGTGGATGAAAAAAATGAGTAGAGTAGCCCATAATGATAACAAAATATATCAAGGAAATAAGAAAATTTATAAAATTTGTGGTTGGGTGGAATTAGTGAAACTAACATATTTAACCCAACAAGTCATTTTCCTTAGTTATATTAGGGTCACCAATCAAATGAATATGTCGATTGACATAGATAAATGGAATTAATATTTTTCTTCATTGATGGAAATCATTTGGGAAGACATTATAGTAACATTATGATATACTTTCTCCATTTTAGTTAAATAAATTTAATGATACATTGATTTGGATTTCATTATCCCTTTTAGAGTATTTTTTTAGATATTTTCTATAATAAATTTATATTAATGATAACTATTAAGGTTTAAAGATACTTTCATACACTTCTGACATAGAAATTTCTCTTGGTTGCTGACAGGAATGTAAGACCCCAACCGCTAGTTATGTATGCAAAATTGATAAAACAAGAAACATAAAATTTCATCGTTATCTATAACAAGGATGAATCCATTCATGTGAATTATAATTGATAATACTTTATTCTAAATTATTTATATTATTCAATTTTATTAAAAATTATAAATTGATGAAACAAAAAATGAGTGATGAGAATAAAGAGTTCAAATTTAAACCCATGTACCCCTACCATAAATCGAGTATTAAAATGATTCAGTTGAAAAAATGGTATTTAACATAAATATATAGTAATGTATTTATGTGATACAAAACAAAAACATAATTATGTTCCTTTTTATATACATTTGTATGAATTGAATTATAACTACACATTTATCCTAGATCATATGCTATATAAGGAGACCCATGTAAATAAAGAAGAAAAAATTGTAGATGATAACAGACAACAAGTAAGAGAATCATGTGTATGTATTACATAATAGTAATTTGTTATTTTTTATAATATTTTTTTAATAAAATATCTACATATGATTTTATAGTTTTTATATAGTTTATAAATAAGAATCATTATTAGTTGTACTAGAAGAATGACTATATACAATGTATTTAATTTGTCGAGAACAATATGGCCACGTTAAAGGTGAGGGTTTTGGAGTGTCATATTGAGAATATTTTGAGAAAAAAAGTCACATTGGGATGTAATTAAGAAAATGAAATATATTCATACAAAAATAGATTCTCTAAAAGAAATTATTTCTAATTAGGGTTTGATTAAGAGGTATATACAAACGGGTCAAGGTGAACCATAAATGGATAAAAAACCAGCACATGAAGACTCAAACCCCACTAGTTTTGGGGTTATCCATTCCCCGCAAGAACCTTTCTTACCCAAGGTAATTTATTATTTGAAAACAATTTTTTTTTCTAAATGTGAATAAAAAACAACCGATAACATTCTTATGTTGCAAAATTATGCATACTGAAAGTGATTTTGATTTATATTCAGTGTCCCCAACCCATGACTTTATTATGAGGTGTACACTATAAAATATCAAAGGAGAAACGATTCATAACAAAAAACTCCCAAAATATTACATGATAGTGGGTTTTGAAGTGTCTCATGAGTCAAGAATTAAGTATAATGTACCCATTAATACTATAGATGTTACCATGAATGATCACGATATAGGTGAAGAGGTCTATAAGAGTATAATTAAATTCATTAGAAGAAGTTGAAGTGATTAAATCCACAGTCTAAGGATCTACATGCAATAAATACAAAACCTACATAAAAACTGATACGAATAAGATTAAAAATATTTAACCCTTACATAGATGAGCCATTAAAACCGTTTTATATTATTCTGATAGGTTTCATAAAGATCTCCAAATTCTCCAAAAAAATCATCATACCTATAGTGTATCAATGGGCTGATCTAAATCATCTTACATACATAACGGATTCATGATTTCTCCACAGTATGCTTGTACCTCTCTATGAAAAGGAGAGAGATATAGGATATTATCTGGTCATGGAGTATTGACTAAGAATGAACAAGCACCCATGAACCATTTCCATCAACTGGATATATATACATATATATGTATATTTTAAAACACTATTTGACTACTACTACATTTACTAATGTCTTTATAACACAAGAGTAAATTCCTTGGCCAATGTATTCATTTTCTGAATTCAAAATACTCTATATCCTTATATATCATGTGAAACCTTAATAAATGATGATTTAAATGTGTTGAACTAATCATATACTAACACATTGAGTACATAGTTGTTCTTTTGATCAAAGGTAATATCATGCATGAAAAATTATTCCATGCATATATCTTGATATTCCATGAACCTGATATATCCTAGCATTACATATATGCTATACCTTTGGGGATATATTCTTTAATATCCCACATGTACTAAATTTTAATAAACCATGTACCATTTCACCGTATATTTTATTGTATAAAATAACTCATGAAAGCATATCTAAAAGAAATTTTTTATATCATCCAAAAGTCTTTGGGAAAACTAAAATTAACAATATCTTGTATCAAATCATAGGAAATAACTTATGAGCACCCATCCAAAACGCATTTGGAGTAAGTCTAAAAAATGTTTAGACTAGTTCACCTAGTCAAACTCAATCCCAATTATTTAAACCAAAGTGTCTAAACCTATGGGATTTTATATAATAGACAATAACAAACAATCATTTTATCAATATATTTTAGAAAATAGAGATCTCTAGAAAAATATCAATGTTACTCAAGAAATAATGGTATACAAAATGATCTTCATCAAACACATGTATATTTATATATATTTACACAACTATGAATCACATTAAAATGGGAATTCTCATATTTTCCCTTTTTCTAAGACATACAGTAACCATGGGGCATGAAGCATGTCAACCCCAAATAAACAACTCATCTATTCTTGATTCTCAAAATATATGTTATTCCAATTGCAAAATACACCACATTCCATTTATCATTATAGATAAGAACATAACAAGTGGCTTATCCAAATATATATATAATATATATGTCCGTACAAAAACTCCCATATCCTATCTCAATCGAGGGATCAAATGCCATACTCATCATATGAGACTAAAAAATCCCATCTCAGTTAAGGACAAACTAACGACATGATCGATAATATACCCAACCACCCCATTATTAGCTAATTCAATATATACACTTTTGTAAGTATGTTATAAAATTATGAAGGGTCTCATGCTAGGTATCTCACAAGCCTTATTTATTGTGCCTTAAATATGATCCATGCACCCCAAAAATACTAAAGTCATCTGTATGGCACTCCATGAATTATACATAGTAGTCATCTAGTGTAAAAAAAGAATCTTATTATTTTCATTGTTCACATGAGAATAGGATGTATCTCTATAAACGAACCATACTCATGCTTACCAGAACATTTTATCACAGCCTATAAAACACCATGGTGAATATAAGTTATGGATAAACTCAATGTTATACATTGAGAGGAAAATTATCATTTAATTTCCTAAAATGTATATATTTATATAAATTTATGAAGCTAATTTGAAATAATCATAAAATGGAGGCTTCCTCAAGTATTTGTTTTTTAATATTCGTAAAATATTTAATAATATTTATCAAACCTAGCATAAGCACCAGTTTAACATATCATATATACAAAACTGCCAGACATGCCTTATGTTTGCTACAACTTTTGGATTTTGTTAACTCTTTACATCTAATTTAATTCATGTCACATATCTCTGTGACCTTCAGATAATACCCTACCACTAAACTCTTTAGTTATAAATGTATATAAAGTTATAATTTTGGAATAATGGTGAGATTTTGGAATCATATTTCTAATAGTTCAACTTCCAAGTCATATTCAAAATTTTTAACATGAAAACATAAAATGTTAAAATGTCATCTTATTTTTTCTACGTAGAATACATTCTACATTCATTATCATCATCTTAATAACCCTATTACATCAAAAATTTTCCTTTGTGTGTGTATGTGTGAAATATAAATTTGTAATTTTGTGTGAAAATATGTCTGTTTATGTGTGTGTGGGTCAATATTATGTAAATACATCATAGAAAAATACCTTTATATAAATATATCATTATCATTAGATATAGTATATAAATATATTTATAATAAATATATATAAATACATTATAAAAATTTTATATCTAAATATACTATTATATGTAAATATTTCTAAAATTTATATGTAAATATACAATATATAGATATATTATTAAAATATATTAAAAAATGAATATTTATATATATATAATTATATGAATAAATATTAAATAATGGTGGATTATATAGGGAACCTTAACCATCCCATCTCACTAAACTCACCGGGAATTGCATGGAGGTTGAGCAGTGGTTGTGTTTGTGTATGTCAATATTAGGTAAATACATAATATATAAAGGTATTTTTTTAAATATATCATTATATTTAAATATATTAAATAAAAATATTTATAAAAAATAATTATAAATAAAATATAAAAACTATATGTCAAAATATACAATTATATATAAATATATAAAAAACTACATGTAAATGTAAAATATATAGAAATATATTTAAAAATAAATATATAAATGTATATAATTATAAAGATATATATTTTTTTTAAAAAAATATAGATTATCTGGGTCACCTTAACCATACCTATCTTGTTAAACTCATCAGGTACTACCTCAATGGTGAGCAGCAACAGCTGGTTTATGAGTTCATGCCCTAGCGTAGCCTAGATGACTATCTCTTTCAATGTAAGACCTCATCCTCTAGTGTTCATACACATTCATGGAAGACCTGGAAAATGGCGGCACTTGGGACAATCAATGGACTTTCATTTCTCCGCAATGACTACATGAAATTAATTTATATATACTTCAGGAAGTTATTGGGGAAGATCCCGATGCCAAGGTATGGCTAATGAATTGGAATCTGTATAGGGAGGAAAGAACTAATAGGATAAGGCAATGCATTGGTAACAATTCATTTTTTATGAGGCTTCACCTCTGGACTGATTGGGTTTGTTTCTCACGTAGATTTTAAAGTGTTTTTGTGGGAATTTTGGTTTGTCTATGGGTCAGGGTGGTTATGAAAACAGGATATGGTCATATTCATTCTGGTTTTATTTGACGTCCTTGGGGGTGGATCCTGGAGGTCCATTTCACTGGTTGGAGGATGGGTGAATTCTTCTGGAGTTTTGGAACGGGAGGATTTTGGTCGGTGTCGATGGTCATGCCGGGGGCTGCTCAAGGTAATCCTTGGTGGATTTGGCCAGCCTTTATGATGTTCTTGCCCCCTGGTTCATGGTTTCTTAACATGGTTTGTATTTCTGGTGTTCTTTTGTTTTGGTGAATATGGTTGTTCTGGTCTCATGTATTGGGGTACCAGGAACCCATAAACCGACTTCTGAAAATGGAAAAGAAAATGATTGGATAAGACATACAACATGTTTCTAGATTTGGTATGGGGAATGCGACACATTGAACTCCTATCTTTTAATTATTAATTCTAATCCTCAATCCATGTCTGTTGATCTTTTTTTTTGCAAAATCACAACACAAAGATTTATGGTTTTTGGTTGGTTAATGATGGAATGATGGTCAAAAAAGACCATGTATCCATGAGTATCTCTAGCACGTATGGCTAAACATATCCTAAATATTAGGGCTCCCATAAAAAGTCTTCTCGTTCATCTATTTAATCATATATACCTTCCAATTTCCCTCTCTCTTTCATCATATAGGGATGATGATGAAGAATGACTTATACCATAGGCATCATCAGTAATAAAGGAACAATTCCGTCAAGGTGGAAACCCTCACACTCTGATGTGTTCCCCTAGATTCGAAGTCTATGTTGAGAATGGGGGAGGTCATGGTGTAACTAGAAGAGCTCATGTTATCCAGCATTGGCCCCCCCGACCTCACTGAAGGGGTTTCAATGATCTACAATTCTAATAATATGCTTTCATGGTTCCCTAAGCTAAGGGATCTCAGATCAGTAGAGTCAGAACTCTTCATATTTTCAAGAAAGTGGTTGTTCATAATATGAGTAGTGATCCCCATTCCAAAAGAGCTACTTACATAGATCCTCATGGTACGAACACCGTATCAAGTATTATCAAAACTCTTCATGTTGTCTGGATCATGGTTGTGTGCAAGACGAGCAGTGGTCTTCATTTAAAATAAGAATTCTTCCCTGGATCCTTGAGGCATGAACTTGTGTCACTGCTCATTTTTTGGGATCCAGAAGCCCAAGATATCCCAGAATAAGTCACAACACATATTGAAGAAACAAAATCCCGAGTTGTGAGTAGTGAGATTTGATTTATCCAAATAAAAAGGTAAATAAATTAAATTTTATATTTTTCATCGCCTTGTGAAAGTACATAGACGGTGAGACCCAATTTTATCCCCCATGCACTAGTTGGAGGTTCATGAATTATTTAAAAGTGATTTAATGGGGAAAATCAACATGATCACATTAATGAATGTGTTCATCCATTTGATTGATGAACCATGACAATCAATATCCAATGAAGAAATATTTACTGGATAAATTTAGAGTTCTATAAGAAGATATTGAAGGCTTGTGTTTTAAATGCCTGATGGTTCAACGAATCCAAAAACTCTATATACCCAATAATAACTACATATCCAATTCTACATAATCGATTGGAGACATATATTATTATTATTGAAAATTACTAAAATCACATTACCTATCTTAATTCCCACATATGTGAATGCTCATTCTACTTAGAACTTACATTGGTGAAGCTCACAATGTCTTTAAAATTTTGAAAATGGAAAATTTTATTTTCCTATTTGGCCTCTGATTTTGAAAGTAAGTTTCCCTCCTTGTCCATTGGTTTACCCAAACTTTGGAAGATTATGATCATTAGTGATCATCATCCATGTGGTGGACATCTATTGGTGAGATCATGTCCACATCAATGTATATAATTATGATCGGCTATTTAATGTCATTACAAGAGTTCATCTTTTCTCATAGGGACCTCCCCTAGAGCTATTAGTGAGGACCTCAAGATACACCACATGGAATTCAACACCTATGAGTATTTGTTTGTGATTTTTTCTATTAATATTTTTATATTAAGAAGATATATTCTCTTTTGGATTGTGGGACTTCCCATATTAATGGTACATTCACCTATTCTCAGATTCAATTTCATCACTAGTTTGTGGTTTCATTCCTTATGGTTTTATTTTTTTAATTACTCTAGTGATGGAAAATTAATATAATTATTTTTAAACCTAGGGGAACTCTCCCACCCCTATGATTAATTCATGTATTAAATAAAAAAATGATTCTTATTGTAATTATTTGGATGACTTTGGATGTGTATAATTTAGGATATTATTATTTGTCTTTAAATTTAATTATTTCATTATTTTTTTAATGGTTTAACACAAAATCATCTTGGGAACTTCTTCACTACTTACAATAGTTAACAGTGTAATAAACTAAGAATTATTAATGCTATCCAATCACTAGGCTAGGTGAGGATTGAGAATACAATGATTACATTATTTTTCAATTCCAACACAAAATTTCTATGAAAGGCTAATCAAGGATATTTCCTTTTATTGGAGAATTATGGGGATGTGAAATTTAATAATGGTTCATAGGGAAAAGATGAGAGTAATCTGATATTGGATAACTATGATTTAAAAATTAAAATTTTAACCAATCCACAACATCTACTATTTTCAAATTTCAAACCCCTTAAATATGATTTTAATACATCCAAAAAATTTTATTCCCCAAACACTACCCCAATACAACTTTAATACATTTTTCATGGGTTCAAAAAAAAATTGTTGAGCACCCCATGACAACCATTCATTAAACCTAAGAAATTTTCTTGGGAATATTAGTTCTTTTATTTTAATTTTGTTTTAAGAAAAGGATATAAATTACTTGATCCAGTTCTTTTAACCATATAGATTTTTATCCTGAGGTTAATAGAACCATGCTCACTAATATTCAAACTCTAAAATCACCAAAAAAGAGGGAAGCGATCAATTCATCAATACATTGGATAACTATACATTCTATTATTCTTCATACACAAGATTTAAATTATGAATTAAAAAAAATGGAAGGAAATATTACTAGAGTGAGTGGGATTTTGAGGGAAATGTATGCACCAAATTTCGACATTGATAATGAACAATAATTATTGAATGACCAAAAATACTGTGAACTCAAAACCATAATAATTGGTATTCTACATATATTTTATAGACTATTAGGTGAGGACTGATACTTGAATTTGATAGTGTTTAATATAGTATGTAATGGATTAAAAAACAAGCGGATTCACCAACAGAGAGATGGGTGAAAAAAATCCATGTATCAAGAACCATCACTAGCCCAATGGCTACACAACATCTAAATATTTCGTTGTTGATAAAAAATATTCTTCTTCATCATTTTCATCGTAATTATCTTCTAATTTCCCACTAGGTTTATTAATATAGGGATAAATATGAAGAATGATGTATTCTAGATGGAGGGTTTGTAATGAAGGGATGATTCCTTCATGTTGGAAAACCTCACACTACATTGTGTGTCCCTGGACCCCAAGTATAGGTTGAGTATGGGGAAGTTCATGGGGGAACTGGAAGAGCTCATATTATCTAGCAGTTACTCTTGACCTAACCGAATGAGTATCAGTGATCTACAATATGAACAATATGGTTCCATTATTTAGTGGTGCATACGGAGTTCATAATATAATAGAATTATATGGATTATTTTAATCAGTTGAAATGGAAAAATCTATAAAATCATAATAGGACAATATACATATTTAAATTATGAAATATACTATTATTTTAATGATTTATAAAACATACTAGATGAAAACAAATAGGAAAATATATCATAATAGGAAAAAATCATATCAGAATAGAATTAAAATAAGTGTAGAGAAACATATTTGGATAAAAGGAACATGAGTTAAAACAATGGAAACATACTTAAATATTATTCTACCAGATGAATAAATAATAAAGTGATATTTATTTTGAATGAAAGATGGAGATGGTACTGGAGGTGGAGGAAAAGGATGAATTGGTAGGTGGAGGTGGAGGTAGAGGTGAGATCCAGAGTCGAGAAGTTGTATTATGATGAAAAATTAGAATTTTTTAAGGTTTTAGGATCTTGATGGCGTTTGAAACAGTTCTATTGAAGGAGAAGTTGTATCTGTGGAGGAAAACATATCTATGGATGCTATGTTCCAGAGATCAGGGGTATGGAATAAGGGATGTAGGGGAAGAATAATTTTGTGTCAGAATCATGGTTTTTGATTATAGAGAAATATGATTTTGGGGATGGATTGGGGGTCAAGACAGGGGTTGGGGGAAGACAACAGACTGGAGGCATGAAATGGGTAGAACTTGGGGAGGGATCGGTGGCCAAAATAGGAAGGATGAAGAATGAGGAGAGATTTGGATCAAGAGGCACACACATATAGGAAAAATTTTCAAAATAGGGACACATGAATTGAAGCCACATCAAATAGTATAAATAATGGATGTTATTTAAAATTCCATGTTTATCATTTAAGAATTTAAAATTAATTTACTATATTCTAATTATTTTTAAATTCACATAATTTTTATATAATTTTAATAATTAATTTTTTTTAATTTTTTTGAACAAAATTGAATAAAATATTAAAATTATATCATTGTTTAATTAATTTTATTTATTAAAATTTTCAATATATTCAAGAAATTCCATTTCTTTGTTAAAAGATAATTATTTTCAAATAAATTGATTAAAAAATTAAAAAAACTCCTTTTAATATTGAAAATAAATAATTTATTAATAATATACAAGCACCTTGAATATTAAAAATAAATCAATTGATTAAAAAATTAAAATTTTTATGGTTTTTATAATATAAAATACCTGAAATATTTCATGTTAATATTTTAAAATTTTAAAATAAATAAGTGGGGTTTTTGAAATTTAAAAAACAATGATATTTAAATTTTTAGATTAAACTAATGTTGTTGTATTTTAAAAATAAATTTTCAATTGAATATGAATCTTATATATTTCTTTTTTTAGAAATATTCTCCATAGATAATATTTTTGCCTCCTTCCTTAGTCACATTTCATTCTTAATTAATTAATTTCCTTAATTTTTTGTGAAATTTTATATATAAGAAAATACAAATTTTTTGTATCTTTTTTTCCAAATATTTTCTTCAAATTATTTTATTTTATTTATGATTTAACATTTTAAATTAAATTAAATTAATTATGAAGAATTTATTCATATACCTAAAGTCTATAAACACATTCAATCAAATAGATATTATCTTTCATCATTATAATGTATCTAGTCAACTCATTTAACAATTACTAAAGAATCAATTCAATGAATATTTTTGAACGTTAATAAAAAATTATTACTTAAAAAAATAATTTTGTACAATTTTACAAATATATTTAATATATTGAAAATTATAATCTTGTATAAATAAATTTTTTATTTTTATACTTATTTTATTAACTCACTATTGTTATATATAAAAATACTAATTCAATTACATTAAAAAATTACAAGAATTCCCACATGTGCATTCAAACAGCATAATTCGTACTTAATAAATTATATATATAACCTTAAAATAAAATATATATAATCATAATATATGAAATAAGTAAATAAAAATGGATTCCAATCATACAAATTAATTGTAAACATAAACATATTTTTAAAATTTTGAGCATGATGGTAACATAAAAATGTATATAATTTCAAACCAATTGAATTTTATTTTGTTTGTGTTGACATCAAACTAAATTTTTTATTGAACACATTTATTGAAGCATAGGAATCCAAATCAATTGCACTATCAGGTTGTGGGTAATCATTGTCATCATATCCCAGAAGAAAATTTATATATGAAAATATAATGTGAACCATAAGCTGAATCCTTGAGGTATGAAAAGTACATTCATTGTCAAAAGGTTTGTTTTATAATTCAAATCACATGAACTATAAATGTATAAAGTGAACAAGAATATAAATTCAGTTTTTTTTTCATTTCATAATAATATTATTGAAAAAGAACACTAACTGTAAATATTTTATTTGGTTTCTTATCCTTATTTTTATTCTTATATTTCTTGGAAATAGTTACCTAACTAAAATAGAATAAGTAAATACATTTTACAATCATAAACAATATAATATATGAAATTGGTTCCGTAAAAATATGCTTCACTTATGTGACTATATTAAAAAATATTCTATAAGAATAATAATGACCACATGTATTTTTTTCCAATTAGTATTTATATATTACAATATATGAAAATATGTAGGTATTATAGTATTTGTGGAAGAATAAACATAATCATGAGAATAAGAAATACATAAGAATAGGCATAAGGACTGCAATTTTGAAAATATACCTGTATTTTAGTGAAAATATAAACAAAAGAAGCAACATAATCATATAAACTAATGTACTGAAAATTATTTTTTTATTTCAGTATTTATGTAACACATTTTTTATATGGGTATAAGATAATGAGACAATATTCTTTAGGCTATATACATTATAGTATTTTAAATTATAAATTTATTACATAATTTTAATAAACCTAAATATAAGAATAAGCATAATCATATATTTAATAATAATCATAAGAATATTCAATATGAAAATAAAAATATGTATTTATTTCATTTCAACAATTGAATAAGAAAAATCATAAGCATATACATAATTATAAGCATATACTAATAAAAGAGAAATGTATAACAAAATGAATATGTGTGGAAATTTTTACACAGATAAAATTTTGAAAAGGGATCTTGAAAGAATATAATTCATAAATAATTAATACATAATTCATGGAGATATTGATGAAATTGTATGAATGAAAAATTACTACATAATACATGAATAAATGTTCATAAATAATTAGTATATCATAAATAGAGATTTATAGAATTCATACATGGAAGTAAAAATGTGAGAACATTTTTCGGAACTTCATTTTTTGTTTAATAGAAGCATATGAAACATTATATTAAATATTCTTATTTTTAAATCTAAAAAAATACAATTAAATGGGTGTATTTCCTGTTTCAATGGTATCCTCAATATGAAAATCTTATAAAAAATTCATCAACAAAAAAAAATATTAATATATGAAACTATATTCCATATTGTAATTTAATTCGAAGAACACATGATATAATATTATAATTAAATATCATTTTTTATATAAGGAGAAAATATATTTTCATAAGGGATTCTATATTTAATCCATTATGAATAAAACCTAAATACATTATATATCGTTGTATTCTTAAATTCCAAATGGTTCAAAGAATCCAAAAAACTTTATAAACCTAGAATAACAACATATCCAATTATACATAATCGATTGGAGACATATATTATTATTGAAAAGGACTAAAATCACATTACCTATCTTAATTATTACATATGTGAATGCTCATTCTACTTAGAATGTACATTGGTAATGCTCACAATGTCTTGAAAATTTATAAAATGGAAAAATTCATTTACCTATTTGTACTCTGATTTAGAATGTAAATTTCACTCCTAGTCCTTTAGTTTACCCAAATTTGGGAAGATTATGATCATTAGTGATCCTCATCCATGTGGTGGACATCTATTGATGAGATCATGTTCACTTCAATATATATAATTATAATGGGCTATTTAATGTCATTTCAGGAGTTTATCTTTTCTCATAGGGGCGTCCTCTAGATCTTTTATTGAGGACCTCAAGATAACCACATGGAATTCACCACCTATGAGTATTTGTTTGTGATTTTTTCTATTTGTATTTTTATAGTAAGAAGATATATTCTGTTTTGGTTTGGGGGACTTCCCATATTAATGGTACATTCACCTATTCTCAGATTCAATTTCATCACTAGTTTGCAGTGTCATTTTTTATGGTTTTATTTTTTTAATTACTCTAGTGATGGATCATTAATAGAATTCTTGTTAATACAAGGGGAACTCTCCCACCCATATGATTAATTCATGTATTAAATAAAAAAATGAATTTTATTTTAATTATTTGGATGACTTTGGATGTTTATAATTTAGGATATTCTTATTTGTCTATAAATTTAAATATTTCATTATTTTTTTAATGGTTTAACACAAAAGCCTCTTGGTAACTCCTTCACTACTTCCAATAGTTAACAGTGTAATAACCTAAGAAATATTAATGGTATCCAATCACTGGGCTAGGTGAGGAATGAGAATACGATGATTATTTTATTTTTCAATTCCAGCCCAAAATTTCTAGGAAAGGCTAATCAAGGATATTTCATTTTATTAGAGAATGATGGGTATATGAAATTTAATAATGGTTCATATAGAAAAGAGGATAGTAATATGATGTTGGATAATTATGATTTAAAAATTAAAATTTTAACTATTCAACAACATCTATTGTTTCAAATTTCAAACCCCTTAAATATTCCTTTAATACATCCACAAAATTTCCTTCCCCAAACACTACCCCAATCCAACATTAATACATTTTTCATGGGTTAAAAAATAATTTTGTTGAGAACCCCATGAAAGACATTCATTAAACCTAACACATTTTATTGGGAAGATTAGTTCTTTTATTTTAATTTTGTTTTAAGAAAAGGTTAGAATTTACTTGATCGAGTTATTTTAACCATCTAGATTTTTATCCTGAGGTTAATAGAACCATGATCATTAATATTCATACTCTAAAAATCACCAAACCAGAGTAAATAGAGTAATTCATCAAGACATTGGATAATTATACTTCCTATTATTTTTCATACAAAATTTTTAAATTCTTAATTAAAAAAATTGAAGGAAATATTACTAGAGTGAGTGGTATTTTTAAGGAAATGTATGCACCAAATTTTGAAATTGATAACCAACAATTATAATTGAATGACCAAAAATACTTCGAACTCAAAACTATAATGATTGGTATTCTACATATATTTTATAGGCTATTAGATGAAGACTGATACTTGAATTTGACAGTGTTTAATGGAGTATGTAATGGATTAAAAAACAAGAGGATTAACCAACAGAGAGATGGGTGAAAAAATCCATGTATCAGAAGCATCACTAGCCCCTATAACTACACAGCTTCTAAATATTTGGTTGTTGATAAAATATCTTCTCCTTCATCATTTTCACTGTATTTATCATGTAATTTCCCACTAGGTTTTTTCATATAGGGATAAATATGAAGAATGATGTGTTCTATATGGAGGGTCAGTAATTAAAGGACAATGCCTTCATGTTGGAAAACCTCACACTACATTGTGTGTCCCTAGGCCCCAAGTACAAGTTCAGTATGGGGAAGGTCATGAGGGAATTGGAAGAGCTCATACTGTCTAGCAGTGACTCTTGACCTCACAAAATGGGTGTCAGTGATCCACATTATGAACAATATGCTATTATTATTTAGTGGTGCAAATGGAGTTCTTACTATAGTAGAAGTATATGTCGGATTTTATTTAGTTGAAATGGAAAAATCTATAAAATCATCAAAGGATAATATATTTATTTAAATTATGAAATATACTATTATGTTAATGTTTTATAAAACACCCTAGATGAGAAAAGAATAGGAATATATATCACAATAGGAAAAAATCATATCCGAATAGAAGTGAAATAAGTGTAGAGAAACATATTAGGATAAAAAGAACATGAGTTAAAAAAATGGAAACATACCTAAATTTTATTCTACCTGATGAATAAATAGGAAAAGTGATATTTATTTTGAATGATAGATGGAGATGGTACTGGAGGGGAAGGAAAAGGATGAGGTGGAAGGTGGAGGTGGAGGCAGAGGTGACAGCCATAGTCGAGAAGTTGTATTATGATGAAAAATTGGGAGTTTTAGGGTTTTAGGATCTTGATGGCATTTGAAGCAGTTCTATTGAAGGAGAAGTCGTATCTGTGGAGGAAAATAGATCTAAGGATGCTATGTTCTAGAGATCATGGGTAATGAATAAGGGATATAGGGGAGGAATAATTTTGTGTCAGAATCATGGTTTTTGATTACAGAGAATGATGATTTTGGGGAGGGATTGGGGGTCGTGAGGGAGGTTGGGGGAAGACAACTGACTAGAGGCATGAAATGTGTAGATTTTGGGGAGGGATCAGTGGCCAAAATGGGAAGGAGGAAAAATGAGGAGATATTTGGATCAAGAGGCACACACATATAGGGAAAATTCTCAAAAAAGAGACACATGAATTGAAGCCACATAAAATAGTATAAATATTGGTTGTTATTTAATCATTCATGTTACTCATTTAAGAATTTAAAATTAATTTACAAAATTATAATTATTTTAAAATTCATTTAATTTTTATATAATTTCAGTAATCAAATTATTTTATTTTGTTTGAAAAAAAATTGAATAAAATATTAAAATTATATAATTTTTTAATTAATGTTATTTATTAAATTTGTTAATATATTCCTGAGATTTAATTTCGTTATTCAAAGATAATTATTTTCAAATACCATGATTAAAAAATGAAAAAAAACTCATTTGATTATTGAAAATAAATAATTTATTAATAATATACAAGAACCTTGAATATTTAAAAAATTCAATTGATTAAAAAATTAATTTTTTTTAAGGTTTTTATATTATAAAATACCTGAAATATTTTTTCTTAATATTTTTATATTTTAAAATAAATAAGCAGGGTTTTTAAAATTAAAAAAACAATGATATTTAAATTTTTAGATAAAACTAATGTTGTTCTATTTTAAAAATAAATTTTCAATATAATAGGTTTCTTATATATTTCTTTTATTTTTTTAGAAATATTATCCACAGATCCTATTTACCCTCATTCCTCAGTCACATTTCATTCTTAATTAATTAATTTCCTTAATTTATTGTGAAATTTTATATATAATAAAATCTAATTTTTTTGTATCTTTTTTGTTTCTAAATATTGTCTTCAAATTATTTTATTGTTTTATGATTTAGCATTTTAAATTAAATTAAATTATTTATGAAGAATTGATTCATATACCTAATGTGTATATACACATTCATTAAAAAAGATATTATCTTTCATCATTGTAATGTATCTAGTCAACTCATTTAACAATTAATAAAGAGTCCATTCAATGAAGATTTTTGTATGTTAATAATAAAATATTACATAAAAAATAATATTGAACACTTTTACATGTTTATTTAATATATTTAAAATTATAATATTTTTTAAATGTTTTTTATTTTTTATACTTATTTTATTAACTCAATCTTGTTATATATCTAAATACTTATTCAACTACTTTATAAAATTACAATTATTCCCATATGTGAATTAACATAGAATAATTACAACTTAATTAATTATATATATAAACATAAAATAAAATATATATAATCCTAATATATGAAATAATTAAATAAAAACAGATTCCAATCATAAAAATTATGTGCAAAACTATAAATATTTTTAAATTTTTTAGCTTTATGGTAACATAAAAATATATATAAATTCAAACCAATTTAATTTAATTTTATTTGTGTTGACATAAAAGGAAATTTTTTATTGAACAAATTTATTGAATCATAGGAATCCAAATCAATTGCACTATCAGGTTGTGGGTAATGTTTTTCATCATATCCGTGAAGAAAATTTATATATGAAAATATAATGTGAACTATAAGCTAATGCCTTGTGGTATGAAAAGCACATTCATTGTCAAAAGGTTTGTTTCATAATTAAAATCACATGAACTATAAATGTATAAAGGGAACAAGAACTATAAATGAAGTATTTTTCAATGCATAATCATATTATTGAATAAGATCAATAACAATAAATATTTTATTTGGTTTCTTATCCCTATTTTTATTCTTATATTGGTTAGAAATAGTTTTCCTAACTAAAATAGAAAAATTAAATACATTTTATAATCATAAACACTATAATATGTGAACTTGGTTGCATAAACATATGCTTCACTTATGTGACTATATTAAAAAATATTCTATAAGAATAATAATGACCACATGTATTTTTTTCCAATTCATATTTATATATTACAATATATGAAAATATATAGGTATTATAGTATTTGTGGAAGCATAAACATAATCATGAGAGTAAGAAATGCATAAGAATAGGCATAAGGACTGTAATTCTGAAAATATAATTGTATTTTAGTGAAACTATAAAAATGAGAAGGAATATAATTATATAAACTAAAGTGCTGAATTTTTTTTATTTCAATATTTAAGTAACACATTTTTTATATGTGCATAAGATAATGAAACAATATTATTTAGTATATATACATTATAGTATCTGATATTATATATGCAATATAGAATTTTAATAATCCTAACAATTAGCATAAGCATAATCATATATTTAAGAATAATCATAAGATTATTCCATATGAAAATAAAAATATGTATTTATTTCATTTCCTTAATTGAATAAGAAAAATTATAAGCATATACATAATTATAAGCACATACTAAAAAATGAGAAATGTATAACATAATGAATATGTGTGGAAATTTTTACCCAAAAAACATTTTGAAATCAGATCTTCAAAAAAATATAATTCATAAATAACTACTACATAATTCATGCAGATATTGATGAAATTGTAATAATAAAAAATTACTACATAATAAATGAATAAAAGTTCATAAATAATTAGTATATCATAAATATAGATTCATAGAATTCATACATAGAAGTAAATATGTGAGCCCATTTTTTGGAACTTCATTTTTTGTGTAATAAAATCATATGAAACATGATATTGAATATCCTTATTTTTTAATCTGATAAGAATATAATTAAATGGATGTATTTCTTGTTTCAATGGTATCATCATTATGAAAATATTATAAAAAGTTCTTCCATAAAAAAATATATTAATATATGAAACTATATTCCATATTGTAATTTAATTCGAAGAATACATGATTCAATATTATAATTAAATTTCATATTTTATATTAGGAGAAAATAAATTTTCATAAGTGATTCTATATTTAATCCATTATGAAGAATTCATAAATACATCATATAATGTTGTATTCTTAATTTATTTTGATATTAATATAAAAATATCTAACAACATTTTTTAAAATAATGAATGACATGAATATTTGAGGGGAAAAAGTAATAACAAATTTTTTATAAATATGACTCTAAAATTCTTGGAAATGTATTCTAATCAAAATTCTAAAATTAAAAAATATTTAAATGTATATTAAATTAAAAATCATAGGAGGGCGTAATAAAATTCATGATGTGTAACAACATTCACATCGTGAAACCTTCTAGACCGACCCATATGAGATATATTTAACATATATTTCAATGGAGATTCTTTAAATAGGATCTGGGATTACATTTAATATCAGGGGTGGTCTCGTGATTCATTATGGGCTGCATTACTGGACATTAAAATGCAATATAATCCCCCTAGAATTCTATAAATAGAGAGTTGATTTGATAATGCCAATAAAGATTCGGAGGCCAAATTTTGGTGTGAGAATATTGAGAAAGAATAACCCACAAAAGTTTTCTAATTAAATATAGATAAAAAATGATTCCATGGTAATCAATGTATTGTTGAGGTTCATTTTTTTCTAGTGAATCCTTCAAGGTCACTTTGAAAGTAACCCCTTGGTATTCCAGTTCTACTATAAAATGTGGAAGAGAAAAAATATTTAGACTTTAAAAAAATAACAATAATAATAAAGTTAAAAATTATTTAATTTTAAAAAATACACTATAATTAAAATTAATAGGGAAGAGTAAATGTTCTGGAATCTTTTAACATTAACTGATTGACCAATATAATTTTTATTTCCATTCTTAGAGACAACCAAAACGTTAGTTTGAATCCAAAAATCCTCAACCTGGACACCAATGACATAAATCCCTTGATTACACAAATAATGTGACATTTGGGTCAATCAAGGTCACAAACCAATTCCTAATATTTGAACAATTCTTTGGTTAGTGAGTATGTTATATAAAAGTGTAATAAAATAGTGATATAGAAATGTATTCTTCAGTAGATTCAATTTCACTTTTTATAAAATTGAGGGAGTAGTTTCTCCCCATCCACATAAATTTTCTACAAAGAAATCATGAATATCACACTTGTTTGTATCCACTAGTTCCCCAATTTGATAATTAGTCTCAAATACAACTATTTATCCCTTTTCAATAATAATATAAAATGAAATTATTTATCCATGTTAGAATAGATAAAATAAATACATAATAGAATATTGTTTTATAAATAGTGTATTTTTTTTTTCAGTGCCCAACCCACAAATAGAAGGGACAAAAAAATAATCCCACCAAGAAAAAGCATTCTAAAGAGTTATTATAGACCCAAACACAATAAGAATCAACATTAAAATAGGACATCAAATATAACATGGATCTTGTAAGAACATATCAGTTCTATATATTAAATATTAGATATGAAATTAAATACTTATGTATAAATTTAAATAATAGTTCACATATTATATAGATTAAAATACATATATTTTCATATTTCATATTTTAGTGTCAACTTAAATGTTTCATATATTAGAAATGATTATAACATTTAGATCCTTTAAATAATTTACACCTTTTTATTTTTTTAAAAAGGAAATTCAATAAACTCCACTTATTTCATCAAAATATTTATTAGAAATGATAAATGTTGTAAACAACATTGAATAAATGATGTCACATTTTTAAAATAGGGGTTCTTGAATATATATATATATATATATATATAAAATCATGTAGAAATTATAAATTATGATAAAAGGTGGTGTATAGTAGATCCTAGTTTTTTAATTAATTAATAAAATGTTTAATTTTCAGATTCCAAAGAAACTATTTTTTTCAAATAATAAATTCAGGGTTTTTAATCTTTAGAAAAATAATTTATTAATATATAAAGTATTATATCATATATTTTAATAATATTAAAAATGAATAAAAATTTTGATGCATAAAATAGAATTTATAATGTTACAATTTAGATTATATAAATACCATAAGATTTAATAATATTAAAAATGGGGAATTATTAATGATTTCAGTAATAACGAAGTCTTAGTATTAACTATACATAGTATTTTTTGTTTTATTATCAAAAATACATTGAAAAATACTAAAACATAAGGAATTAAAATCATTCAAAAATGGGATGTAAATTAAATCAATGTAATGTTTAGTGGGTAATAGTGATATTCATAATAAAAACACCTTTGCGTGTGTGATATACCTTGTTATCTATTTTTAGATATAGGTTTAATAATTACAAACCCTTTAGAAAAAATATTTAATTCTTAGGAGTTCATAATAGAAAAATATTTTTATTTTGTATTATTTTATCTAAGAATAGTTGAATTAAAAATTGAAAGGAATATCGAATAGGCTAGCTAAGAAGAAAAAGTAATGAATATATTAACTAAATTTTGATATGATAGATAAATTAAATGATTCTAATCTACCTATTGTACTAAATAAATTGAATAAACATAATAACAATGGATAATTAATGTATAGAATTATGGAAATGGAAAGGATTTTTTAGAAAATTGAAATGAAAATGTGATAATATAAAAAAACACAAAATAATATGATTTCATTTTACAAGAAAAATAAAAAATAAAGAGAATGTAAATAAAAATAAGATTTTTATTCCCCTACACTACATCAAAGTCAGTGATCCTCAAACATGTATCATATTATAAAAATGATGCATTATGATTCTAATTATTTATACAAAACCTAAAAAACTCATTAAATAAATATATATATCTAAAATAAAAGAAAATTGTATGAATAAAATAGTATTAAATCATGAATAAAATAAAAAATATAATATTATCATATAATTTAAATATGAATGGTTTGATAAGGAGTAAAACAGTAGTATGATATTCAATAATAAGAACATATAACATATAATGAAATAAGAAAATAAGAAAGTATTTTTAATATAGATGGTGAACACCAAGTGAATATCCTATGTATTGATGGTTGTTTCACAAATAATACCTTCCTAAATGAAAATAAAAATATGTGTATATAGTCAATACAAAATTCTAACCACATAGTGAATGCATTCACAAAAATTGTGTACAAATTTCCTTGAATGTTTATTGTGAATACTGTAGAAAAACTACATGCATTTGTAGAATTGATTCATGAATTGATATTGATTAAGATATAATATAACATATTTGAAAATATTGAGTTGATAAATAATGTATATTATTAATAAAAATTTGTCTATAAATTAAAATTTAACAATGTACAAAGAAGAAATGTAAGAAAAAGAAAATATATTATCATAAGAAAATGCAACTGAACTATTATGAGAATATCAAAAACCAAATTAATGAAATCCTATTAAGAATAATAATATTTAATGCAGGAATATGTAAAGAATATATGAATGATTTATAAGATAATAACATATTCTTCATTAAACAAAATTATATTTACTGAAAAATATTGTAAAAGGGAATTATTATTTGCGATAAAAAATACAACTGTATTTAAAATAACATTGTTAAACGTAACATTTGTAAAAAAAGATATTTAATATTATATAGTATAATATTTAAAATTAAAAAAACTATTATATAAAACTAAACATTTATAGTATTTGATATGAAACATAACAATATTTAATGAAAATTCCGTGAAGCTTTTCGATATAATAATTATCAAAATCAATGAGGTAACGAATAATACCAACTATTATTTAAAAATTGATCAACAAAAAATATTATCATAAGATTTAATGTGGATGAAAACAAAATCCATCAGTATATTCCTAGGATGTCTCATTTTCGTAATGTTTTGATCCTTTAAATATAATCTCAAACATGTTGTTAAAAAACTGTGTAAATTTTTTTAAACATGATATAACGAATTATAATTGGTGGGAAGGTTAAAATATAAATAAAATAAAAATTCATAATGAATTAGAAATCAAACATAAATATTGAATTAAAGTTCAAAATATTATAATGTGGACCACATAATAAGAATTAGTATTACAATTGTTCATAAATATTCAAGTAATAAATTCTTACACGTCTAATTAATTATTTAATTTCATAAATGTAAAAATGTATTGGATAAAATAGGCCTATACTATAGGTCTTAATATAGTAGAAGATCTATAGATCGTGTTATTTTGGTACATTTTGAATTTTTATAGAAATGAAGAACCTAAAAAGTGTTAATAGAAAATAAAACAAAAGATTAAGTTTATATTTGAAGAAGCTAGTTTAGATAATTAAAAAAATGAATTGTTATTTCCTATGACATTGTACTATAGAATGTTTATAACACATATAGTTCACAAATAATGGGTAAATTTGTAAAATAAAAAAATATATAGGGAACAATTTAGGGAGTTAATATTGTAACAACAAACATTAAACCTATAGACAAGAGAAATTACATAAATATAACATTTTTAAATCCAATATATAAAAATAAATTGATAGTATATTTCAAAAAAAAAAAAGTAAAAATATGGGTTAAAAAAATTTATAAAATATATTTGCGTGAGATGAGATGAGGTGACTGTCCAAACAAGCTCAAACCCGCAGTATCTAAAATAAAAAATTTCCGAGGAGATATCATTCTAACATAAGTTTTGTTCCTAATCTATTGGAAATCCAAAGAATTCTTCTTTTGTGAAATAATATTTATCCAATGAGAGAAAAATAATATACAACATGAATTATATGGGTTTCTTTAGAACTATATTTTTTTACCAAAAAGGTATGTACTAGAAATGAATGTATTGTGAATGAATATACAAATACTATAATATGAAAGTATTGATAATATATTACAAATAATGTAGTACAAAATTAGAAAATTTACGTACATTTATTCTAAGAAAAAAAATGAGATCGTGGTAGAATTGGAAAAAAATGGTCAAAAACCTGCCAAACACTAGTTGTGATTGGGAGATATTAAAGTATCCCATTAATGATGATGAACAATAATAATAAAGTAAGATTTACTAAATATGAAATTTAAAATATCTTACCCAGGGGTTCTAAGAATCTAGGAATTACAGGGCCAAAGCATTCTATAATGAGAATTTGATGATGAAAAAGTGGGGTCTGTATGAATGAGAGGATCTTAAATAAGAATTAATATTGATATCAAACCCTGAACACTAATCGAGGATTGATAATGATCAATTATGACTCAAGTTGATGTTTTATCGAATCAATATAAGGAGTATTTTTCAGACCAGATGAGATAGAATGGGGGTGATATGCCGAATGAGAATCACCTACACCTTGGTTGATTGAATGAGATGATGGTGAAATTTGAAAAGATATGATATAGACTGGATTTTAATAAGTTAACCCGTAGGTAGTTTGATTATATGAATAAGAAGAAGATGGTGGGGGACTCCAAGATCTCTTCTTCACCGAATTCAAGATAAATGAGGATACATAAAAGATGTTTGAGTTAATTTATATATTGATGAATCAAAATATAACTTTATGTTCTTGGCATAGCTTTCCCTTAGTAAGGTATTGGTCCATGTGTAGACCAACATCACCTTTGTGCATCCCAATAGACTCTTGGTACTATCTTCTGATTATAGATTGCAACATCATCACATCTCTAATACCTCACCATTCCACCACCATGACAACACCTCGACACACCCATCACACTCAAAATCACACATACATAATCCCAACTCCATAAAAAGACAATGTTTTGGCTAGGATCACCAGAATTGATGCCCAAAAATAAAATCTTTCCCAAAATTGAGGACCTGATTGAATAATCCCAGAGCACATGGTTTTTAATATACATCTCATAAATCACGTGAGATCCACCTTACTTACATAATAGTATCTTAATGGTCAAATAAGGGTGTTATTAGATTCATAAAGGTAGTTATCTATTTTTGTAATGGTCATACAAAAAATTATAATGATGTATAAATTTTATTGGTGACATGTACATGTTATGTAAAAGTAAGGGGACAAATATATTGGCTATGTAAAGTTGGATTTAGAAATGAATTACCTACCTTAAGGTAATAAAGAAACCAAGGAGTTATATAAATTTACCATATGATTCCTATCACTTCATAAAGGTTACATATGATTTACATGACCTACGTAAAGGTAATGAGGGAGTTGTGAAGGCTTCATATTGGTAACATGCATTGAGTCAATGAACTATGTAAAGGTGATGAGTCTAGATATTATGGTACATTGATATTTAAACTAATTACATAAATGTAGTTAAATGAACTATGTTAAGGTAATAAGTAACATTATTAACCTATGTAAACATGTGTTATGTTTCTACGATCAATATAATTTAAATTAGTGGTCTATATAACCATGTTCATATGGTTGATCACATGAAATCCATCTATATTTGTCCTACATTAAATCAAAAAGGTGTTTATGTGGTCTCTCCAGGTTAAGATATATAGTCCATCAAATCTAGTGGGAGACTAACTGTGTTCTAGAATCTTTACTTTTTTATTAAATGAAATTCGATGATGCTAGGTATGATGTTTTAAAAAGAAAAATATGTATCATGATGCATTTTATAACACCAATTGATTGTTTAAGATGGGATGAAGCCATGATCACATGTATATATTAACATTAAATGTGTGTGATTATCATGTACAGTGATAAATAAAGATATCACCATGCCATTGTGACTTTTCTATGACATTTTTGGTGAAAATTTTGGAAATCATGTCCACCTGTGAGAAACAATGAGTTAAGGTAAGTCATAGCTTATCATTTGGTTTCTCATATATTTATACAAACATGGAGATGTTTCAAATAGATGTATATATAACACGTGTTAAAGAGATAATGGAGTTACGATAATTAAAATATCACATTAGAATAATTTTTTTTAGTATTTAAGGATTTTAATTGCATGTTTAAATGACAAAAATTGAGAACCCAGAGATATGATGACTCAAGAAGAATAAAGAGATCCTGTTGATATTTCAACAATATTAATTATAATATTATCTTTTAGAATAAATTAGAATAATATTAATTTTATTATTCTTAAAATACATTTTTAAAAGTATCATAGAAGATGATATTGATAATATTAAGAACTAACATACTTTGTGTGATAGATTTGTGGGAGCCCGATATATTACAGTATCTATGGAAGAGAAGGAGTTAAAACTATGAGGAATTTCCTTGTTCTGAACCTATTTATTTGAGACAATTAAGAAGAACCTTATCACTCAATATATTGTAGGATCTATGATACAAAAATAATTTTTTTGTGAGAATCTATTAATGATATTGAACAAGTACTTGTGAATTACTATTGATATAGTATTCTCATGATGGGGGATATATTTCACAAGTGGAATAGTAGAATCTATGAGAATAAACACATTTTTCTACAAGTTCGTCAATGCTGAAGAAGAATCTTATAAAAGGGGTTTCTAACTAAAGGAAGAAGGATTATTTTTGTAGTGTATAACTAATCATTGAAAAATATCAATTAGGATGTCTACCCAAATACTGGAAAATTTTAACTGGAATTTGTTACCACTTATGTCTAAATAGTACGGAAATGATTGGTATTTTTTCTAAACCTTATAAATAACATGTTTTTTACTCTCTCTTATTATAACTTCATATGAAGTGAGGATGTGGGATATTATTGAGAATATCAATAACATTAATAGGTTTAAGAGGATGAATTTACAATAAAAATAATTTGTAAAATCGGTCTAATGATTCACCCCCTTTGGTCCTATAACCAATGGAACATCATAAAACTACAAGACAATTCCAAGTGATTTATAAGAATATTTAGGAAATTTAAAATTTTAGGTGCATGGGTTGTATTGTTTGATGCTAGAATAGGTTAATAAAGAAAAATGTTTGAGGAACCTTGGGAATTACCAACAAAGAGGGAGACCTATCACGCAATAAATTTCAAATAAGGAGTGTATCTATTCAACATTTTACCTTATAATCATTCTTATTTCATGATGAATGTGATAAAAAACATTTTCAAGTGCTTTTAGTATAGTGTTTCATCACCACTAACCCATGCATTATCTAAATAATGTTAGTAAAGAAGAAATTTAGAGGTTGGAGAATGTGCATAGATTATCGACCATTATGAAGTATAGTTCTGTTATAAAAATACATATTTCTAATAATATAAGATCTGCTGGATGAGTTTCTAGGAGAAAAATACTTCGAAAAGGTGGATTTGAAATCTAGTTTGAACCAAATACAATGGAAAGATGATGATATTGGGAAAAATATTTACAAAACCCATTAGACACATTACAAATAAGTTTTCATACCTTGATGAAAGCACCTATGGCTTTATAGGCTACCATTAATGAGATATTTTGGGCTTTGTTTGAGAAAGATGTCTCAGTGTTCTTCAATTATATTGATAAGTGTATTTCATTCAAACATATTATAGTGTTTTTATTATATTAATTTGTGGATCTTAGTTAATATTCTTTCAAATTATTCATTGATTTGAGTTGTTTTATGTTTTATGGAAGGAAATGATGAATATTTGGAAAAGGAACTAAATGTGGTGTAAAAATGTGAAAAATGAACATCGCACCATGCACAAAGTGAAGCGGCATAACACCATATTTTAGAGGATGAAAAGGTGCAGGAGAAAGAAGAAACCGTATTAGCTGAAGTTCAATCTATGTACACATCATGAAATAATAAACTAAAACCTCCAACACTTGACAATTCATGACATGCAACCATGTTGTGAATGACAAGTACACATCATGTAACCTCATTACATGACGTGACATCTTTCCAGACATGTTTTCAAAAAATATTTTGGTGAGATATATGATTGCTGATAGATAAGAAATTACACATCATGAGTCCCCAGTATAAAACGTGATGTAATTCAAAATTCAAATTCATTAATGAGATATGCGCAAAATTAAGGCAGACATGGAGGAAACACTGATAATGATTAAATGTCATGTAATGGGTCAAATTTAAAAAATCTAAATAGATATCTATGCATGAGTAACATGGATTAACCAAACATAGAGCGAATTTAAAAAATTTGTAATTCAAGTACACATCCTGAATGGGGTAAAGCATATTACATCTGGTGACTATAAATAGAGGGCCTGCCTTCAGTTGTTTGGCATTTGAATTCAGCTAGAGATCAATTACTGGAGCAAAGCTGTTATGCCCTCCATGAATTATTTCTTTATTTTCATTCTGAATATCGTTTATTTTCTCCTTCACTCTTATTCCCTTATCACTATGATGAGAGGGTAAACCCTTCATGTGCTAGGTAAATGTAACCAAAGGGGGAAGGTGCATTGGATTTAATTAGTTTTATTATTCATGTATATGGTTTTTGAAATTTAAATTATTCATCTTCTAAATCCCTTTATTTTTATTTTTACATTACCACTGGTAATATAATTAAAAAGAAAATTACAATTTCAAAAATGATAACCCTAAATGAGGCATGACTGCTATCAACATTATGAGAAATCAGGATTAAATGTATTAATGGGAAAACATAATTTGGTGAAATCGAAAACTATTATACCAAGGGAAATAGGGTATTTCTAAATTGTGGAGGAGATACCATGACCATTAGATCTACATCATCTCGACTCCAAAACCAACCATGAATCAACTTATTTTATTAAATATAATTGCACCTGAACCTAGATGTTAAAAATCCCCAGCACAACTTCATCATTTTAGAACAACCCAATACTTCTTCTACTTCGTTTTCATTCTGCAATCACAAAAACAATCAATTAACTATTTTCACACCGTTACCCTCCATTTACTAAAATTAATATTTTGATATCAAAATCAAACTAATTAACCATCTCTGTGGGTTTAACCTGGACATTCCTAATAATGCATTTAAATTAATCATGTAGTGTAGTTTGGGTTATATTGTTTTTCATAGTACTATAGGGAATTAATGACACCCTACAACATTGTCAGATATATAAATGTATATTAGGAGATAGAATGAACACTTAGAAAAAGTTTTATATGTTCTAAAAATGATTATTTTCAATTTATTATATGAAAAGAAGCAGAAGTTCTATTTCAGAATGAGGTGTGTAATGTATTTTGGGAATATAATTTTAGGTGAAGGAGTTGCGATGGATCCCAAAAAACTATATGCTAACAATTTGTGGCCTGAGTTATAGAATGTGAATTAATTTAGGGGGCTTTATTTATGACTAGATAAATTAAAAAAAATCAAGGAATTTGGAAGGATTCACGGACCTTCGCGGTCATGAATAAGTATGAGGGGTTTAAATAGACATAGGAATATCATGTAGTATTTGACACACATATAATCAACAACACTACTATCCTAGTTTTATAAATGTTATATTTTTCCAATGGATTATTAGTGTAGTGTAATGCCTCCAGTTCATGATTTGGAGCTATGTTATCACACGAAGGGAGGATACTTTCCTATTTTAGTAAGGTGTTATCTTAAAACAACTCAGAAAAATCGACATATGAAAATTTTATTATTTATTTAGTGATTGAAATCTAGTAGTGGAACCAATATTCCATGGAAGGTAGTTTCTGGTGTACACAAATCATTGGAGACTTATAAATTTTCTTAGTTAATATGATTTTTTAATTGATCATTAGTGAAATCGGGCTAGGTTACTAGGATATGATTATATAACAATTTAGAATATGAAGAAAACTAATTGTGTTGATGATGTTATATTCAGGGTAACACATGGATGATAATTTATATTCATAAAAATTTAAGAAGGTATAAGCATGATTTATTGAAAGAATAGTTAATGAAATATGTGAGTTTTAAAAAAATTATAGATAAGTTATAATGTTATTATGCCAAAAATAAAATATATTCATTCTAAGATGGGATCATGTTTATAATAAATTATTGGTCTTGCAAAAATGGATCAAATTTAAGGTCACATCTTATATAGTTTTTTTGACTAGTGTAACCTAATCTTTTGATGAAGTTGGGGAAACTGTTTCCAACTACTATTGTACACTACGTTAAAACTCTAGCTGAGCACAATAGCAATGTTAAATCACTATATAAGTGATAACTAGGAATACTATAGTGAATTTTAGTAGTGATTACTTAGTCCACATGGGACTATAGTGTCTTGGAATTTGGTGATGGTAGTATTGTAGCTCCATGGACTTCCTACCATTGATAACTGTAGCCTAAAGGAATACCTATTCGTTTGGGACACTATTTCATTGTCTTCATTATGAGAAAATTTAAAGATAGTGATTTATTATGATATTACACCTTTTAATTTATACTCCTAATTGTAGTGAAGTGGTTATTAATCTCTATGTACATAGGGATTTATTCCATAACCATGTAAATTATAGGGTATTATGTTCTTTTTCATCATCTTAATTTTATATTATTATAACTTTTACTTTAATTTTTGAGATCATTTATCATTGATTATATAAAATTTATTTACTAACTACTATGAAACTTTGTGTATGAAAGAACAAGGTTAGATTTCTCAAAATAAATAATGGATATGAATGAAGGTAAGGTGAAGATCAATTTCATTGATAAAACTAACTTCCGTTATCAGTTGATACTGATCAAAGACTATATTGATATGATAAAGTACCACTTTCTTTGTCTAGGGAAGAAACCAATGGATATGGATAATAAGGAGTGGGAGATACTAGATCTATAGGTTATAGGGGTTGTGTGCCATATGTTATCAAAAAATGGTGTGTTTAACATAAACGAAGATAATATGATGGATATGTTGATGAAAGATCTTCTAAATATGAATGAGAATACTTATCCATCAATCAAAGTGTACCTTAAATCCAAATACGATTGAACAAAATTTTGTTTCTAAACACATCATAGAATTCAGAAACATTACAAGTCAGCTTTCTTTAGTGGGAATTATGATGGAAAATAAGGTATGTGATCTTGTTTTACTATATTCATTACCTAACCAATGGGAAGGCATTATAACCACTATGATTATTTTGTCAGGGAATATAAATTTTATCCTAAAATATGTGTGAGACATGATCCTCAATGAGGAAATTCATATAAGAGAATCATGAAGATTCTATATTCCGGATTAGAACATGGAAGGAAGAGTCACATACATGAAAAGATATAATCATATAGGATGATAAAAATCAAGTGTAAATATTTAAGACAAGGAAAAGGGGCCTAGTCCAACTTGTTAGATTTGTGAGAATAAAAGAGACGTTAAGAATGATTACACATAAAAATAGAATGTTCTTAAAACAAATAAAACAAAATTAAAAAGTTAATGAACTAGTGATGTGTTATTAATGTGTGAGAATAGTTGTATAGTGTCTTGAATTTTTGACATAGGGGTATCTTTTCATTCCACACGAGAGAAGGGTTTCCAAAAAAAATTGTTTGTGGAAATTTTGGATTGTTATATCTAGTTTTTGATGAAAGTATTAAAACCAATAGCGGGAGTTTATCACTTTGAGAGATCATAAGTTATATCCCTAGAATAATAAGAAATATTATATTTACCTGTTATCTTGATAATTATGGTTTCCATACCACATTCATTGGTGGTATATAGAAAATTACTAAGTAATAAAAGATCAAAAAAAATTTAAAAAAATTCTATTATTCTTTGTAATAACCACATTAAATAAGAAAACACTCCTTAAATTTGTGATATTTTTTCCCTTTTTATTTTTTACTCAACATTTAAATCGATTAAACTGATGATTTTCATTATATATTCATAATTACTGTAAAATTTAGAAGCCATGAATAAATTAAAATTGATTTTCACACTTTTACATTATAAAGTTTTTATTTCTAAAATGATGCTGTTAAAGGGATTTAATTTGTTTTGAGGTTTAATTGTTTTATGAGTTTTTTTAATTAAATCCAAAAATTTACTATGAAATTGACACTATAAATGAGTGATGTTGGTTTTAAAATGAAAAATAATATTATATTTTAAACATTTAATGATGAGAATATAATGTTTTAATTAATTGATTTACTGAATTTGAAAATATTTGTTTAAAGGGTGAAATTATGATTTTTAATTGTTTTAACATTTATAATATTGTTATAAAACAATCATGAACTATGAAAATAATGTGTGTTGTGTAGATCACTAATATTTTGGAAAATGCATGGATTGAACGTGACTAATCTTCTTACGGTTGATCCAACCACCAAAAATGGTAAGGGTGAAGATCTAGAGTGCGATAAATTCAAGAAATCACCAGGGTAGTTGATTCTGCATCTGAAAATTTTGGAAATTTCTGGAGCCGTTCATGCCCACAAGGAGTGGCTATGAGAGTGATGTTTTATAAAGTAATTCATTTTATTCACAACAAAAACATACCAACCACCCATGAAATTCCATTTACTAAAACCAAATATTAATAATGGGATGGAATTTCCTTAAATCAAAACAAAGTCACTATTCCTTTATAGTAGAATCAACCATGGAAAAATGACCAAAATTTGGAAAAGGCATGGAGTTTCGACACACAAACAAAAAACAAGAAACCACAACACTTCACATAGCTAATCATCCTGATTGACCATGGCACCCTGTTAAGATAATGGAGATCAATAACCAAAGAGTGTATGCGGGATGGAACTGAACCAATCATCCACACTGAACATTTCTAGGCTTATGATTTCCAAACTCCCATATTGATAGCTCAAAATAAGAATACAACATACCAATCTTAAATGAGGTTTATTCCCAAATTCAGAAGGAAATGATGAATCCCACAATGCTTAAAGATACCGGTCAAGGTGAAATACCCGATTCTCACTACCCATGGAATTCCAAGAAACTTATAGTGTTGTTCCTTCTTGATTAGAGAAGTCAAGAACTACTAATATCACCGCACAACCTTTAAAATATTCAGGAGAATACAAAAAATCCCAAAAATTGGAATCATATCGAAATTATGAATATCCAAGACTCTATCAAAAACCAAGGAGATAAAATCACACTATAATCCATGATCATGCTAGTGAATATTCCCTGAAACCAAACAATGTAGGGTCATATCCTTTAGATTTGAGCTTTACCTATTGTAAATAATGTGTGTTTTCCCACTAGAGGATCCAAGTGAACCACTAGAGGAGATGACAAGAACAAGAACTATGAGAACCCTAGAATGAGAAAATAACATTTTTGTAGAATAAGATGTCATGCCAATACACTTGTTTAGGGATCAAGAAGCCCAAGCTCGCCTTGAATAAGTCACACCACCTAGTGAAGGAACAAAATCGTGAGCTGTAAGTAGTGAGTGATATTTATCCAAATAAAAATCCAAATATATTAATTTTTATATTTTTTATTCCCTTGTGAAGGTCCATAAATGGCGAGACCCTAGTTTTTCTCCAATGAACCAGTTGGAGATTCGTAGATGCTTAAAAAATGATCGAATGGGGAAAATCAACATGATCGCCTGTATGAATGTGCTCATCCATTCGATTGAAGCACCATGAATATCAGTATTGAATGAAGAACTATTTATTGGATAAATTTGGAGTTCTATAAAATTATGTAGAAGGATTCAGTTTTACATTCCCGATAGTTCAACATACCAAAAAAATCCATATATCCTAAATCATTACATACCTAATTCTACATACCCAATTTGAGATGTATTTGATTATAGTGAATGCCTAAAATCACCTCAACTATCTAAATTCCCATATTAGTGAATGCTCATGAAACTAATAACTAATATTGGAGAAAAACATTGTGTCTTGATAATTTAGAAAGTAGGGGAATTCAGATACCTATTTGGCCCCTCATTTTCAATGTCAACTTCTATCCCAGTCCTTTGGTTTAGCCGAATCATGTAAGATGAAGATCCATAGTGATTCTCATCCATGTGTTGGCCATCAATTTATGAGATCATTCTCACATCAAATTATAGAGTTATGATTGGCTATTTCGTGGCATTTCAGAAGTTCTACAATTTTTGTAGGGACTTTACACAGAGTTGTTAATGAGGACCTCAAGACACACCACATGGAATTCTACACCTATGCGGATTTTGTCGTCATTGTTTTTCATTTCTATTATTATAATAAGAAGACATACTCTCCTTTGGTTTGGGGGACTTACCATATTAATGATACAGTCACCTATTCTCAGATTCTATTTTATCACTAGCTACTTGTGACATTCCCTATGGTTTCTTTTTTCCTTTTTAATTACTCTAGTGATGGAACATTTATAGGGGTATGGTAGAGATAATGAGAACTCTCCTACCGCTATGATGAATTCATGTATTAAAAAAATGATTCTTAGATTAATTATTTGGATATTTTAGGATGTATGGATATCAAGATATTCTTATTTGTATTTAAATTTAGATATTCCTTTCTTTTTCTACAAGTTTCACACATAATACTCTTGGGAACTCCTTCATAACTTATAATAGTTAGTAGTGGAATGACCCAAGAATTAGTAGTTGTATCTAATCACTATGGTAGGTGAGGATAGAGAATACAATGATTATTATATTTTTCTATTCCCAAAAAAAATTTATTGGAAATGATAATCAAGGATATTTCCATTTATTAGTGAATGATGGGGATGTGAAATTGAATAATGATTCATAGGGAAGAGAGGAGAGTAATCCGAAGTTGGATAACTATGATTTAAGATATAAATTTTAAACTAATCAAACACATCCACTATTTTAAAATTTCCAAACCATTATATATGATTTTAATAAATCCACAATATTTTCTTCCCCGAGGACTACCCCAATCCATGTTTACTACATTTTCCATGGTTTCAAAAATAATTTTTTTGAGTGCCACATGACAGGCATGCATCAAATTTGACACATTTTAAAGGGAATATTAGTTCTTTTATTTTACTTTTTATTCAAGAAAAATGGTTTCAAATGACTGGATTCAGTTTATCTGACCATCCTGATTTTGATCATAAGGTTGAGAGAACCATGCTTTCTAAACATCAAACTCTAAAAATGACCAAAAAAGAGGAAAGAGAGTTTTTCATGACTACATTGGATAATTATCCACCATAATATTCTTCCTTCACATGAGTTAAATTCATAAGTGTAAAAATGTAAGATAATCTTACTCAAGTGATTAGGACTTTGAGGGAAATGTATGCACCAAATTTCACCATCGATAACCAATAATTATAATTGAATGAACAAAAATACCCTGAACTCAAAACTAGAATGAATACTATTATACATAAATTTCAATAACTATTAAGTGAGGATTACAACATTCATTTGGGAGTGTTTAAAAGAGTATGTAATGGATTCAAAACCCATAGGATTCACCAATGTAATTATGGGTGAAAAAACCCATGTATCTAGAATCATCTCTAGATCCCATGGACACACAACTAAGAAATATTTATTCATTGATAAAAGATCTTCTAATTCATCGATTTCATCGTATTTATCTTCTAGTTTTCAACAGTGTTTCTTTGTATATTGATGAAGATGAAGAATGATGCGTACCAGAAGGATGGTCAGTACTGAACATGCATTGCCTTCAAGTTGGAAAACCTCACACAACATTGTGTGTCCTTAGACCCTAACTATAGGCTGAGCATGGGAGAGGTCATGGGGGAATTGGAAGAGGTATTATGGTCTAGTAGTGACCCTTAACCTCAAATATTGTGTGTCATTGATCTAAAATTAGAACAAGATTATTCCATGGCTCCTCGAGGTAAGGACTCTGAGTTTGGTAGAATCAAAACTCATCCTTTTATCATGAATTTGGTTGTTCATAAGGTGAGTAGTGATCCCCATTCCAAAGAATCAAATTCCATAGCTCCTCATGGTACTAACTCCAAGACAAGTTTAGTCAAAACACATCCTATTGTCAAGAACATGGTTGTGTATAAGATGAGTAGTGTTCCTCATTTCAAACAAGCTACTTCCATGGAAACCCGAGGTAAGGTCTCTGAGTCTATAGGAATAAAAAATCATCTTGTTGTTGAGAACGTGGTTGTGGAGAAGTTGATTGGTAATCCTTATCCTACACAAGCTCCATCCATGGATAATCGATCAATGTAATCATAGTCTAGTAGAATAAAAACTATTCTACTTGTTGAGATTATGGTTGTTCATAAAAAGGGAATTTTATGTGGTATCAATAATATGGTTAAGGTTTTTGTGTGGTTATGGATTGGTATAATTGATTGAATTGAATTGGATGGTGGGTAGTATTTGGGTTATTCAAAACTCAAGGATCATTTTACTGGGAAATGAAGTTGAGGAAAGGAATACCTCCCTGATAATATCTTGATTGATCATCATCTACCCAGGATCGGGTATCTGAGATGTATCTCTAAAATCTAGGCAGAGGATGGGATGAAAGTTTCAAACTCAGAAAAAAATGTAATTGATGAGAAGGATGAGATAAACTATAATTTTAAGGATGGAACAAGTCTTTTTCCAATCCAGTAATTCTAATGTGTATTATTTTTGTGTTAAAAGGGTCAACACTTTATCAAATAGTTTTTATAAAATGACTTTACTGAAAGTTTTGTTTTAGAGACAAGAATGATGGAGCAGTATGATTGAGCCCTGTTTAGGTATGATATAGCCATAAAAAAAATTGAATAATAGAAAAAAGGTATTTTTTGGTATGATAGAGAATTATACAAAAGGGAATTAATAAATAAATTAGAGAGAAATAAGCTTCATCATGTGAGTGAAATGGTATCTCCTATAATTTTTTCCTTCCAATATATTCTGATAATAAACCAAATGTGATTGTATGCTCACAGACATACTAGTGAAGCCATATTTTAGTATTTTATTAACTCAGTGTTTTTTCTCACTTTTTATGCAAAATATGAGATAAACTTAGGAGAATAGAATAGAAGATGAAAATGTAATTAAAGTGGAATAAATCCACGAGGTTGGTGGACTATTTCTATTCAATATCAACATTAGTTAATCAATGTCTAATTATTTTATCTTTATCTCATAATTTCTTTTTATTCCAGTATGATGGAAGGGGATGAACAATGAACTTAAGAAACAAATTTTTTGAGCTGGAAAGAAAACCAGATGCTAAACAAGCATTGGATCTTGAAATAGAATGCATGAACTTGAACAACCCCTCTCATGTATTAAATTTCAAGATCCAATGATTTTTTAACATCTAGTTTGTCTCCATCACAATAATTTGATTCTTTAGTTTATTTTTCATCTCATGCCATCGTACACACATAAATGGACAAGATGCTATTCATATTAAATAACTAGATAATGATTACCTAAAGTTGATACAGAATGGAGATAAACCACCATACTCAAGGATTATTGCTAGTTTTTTTACATTTTCACCTACTATTATCTACTCTAATGTTTACCTCATATTTTTTAAAAAAAGGGACAAAAAAAACAATGAGTCAATAAAAAAACTAAAAAAATGGCTTCACCGATAGGCTTGTGACAACACAAACACATTTGGTTCATTGATATAATATATTTGAAGGATAAAAGTAGAGGAGATACCATTTCCCTATCATGATGAATCTATTCTCTATGTTATATTTAAGGATTCCCTTTTCATTAGTTTATACTCACGCTAAAAAATCCCTTATTTCATTGATTCTAAATTTTCTATGGCCATTTCATGCCCAAACTGGACTCTAGCATACTGATCCATCTTTATCATCTCTAATTGAAAACATTCAGTAAACACATTTTATACCAATTATTTGATAATGTTTTGACCCAATGAACGCAAAAAGCATACGCATTAGAATTACTGGGTTGAAAAAAGTCACATTCCTTCAATATAATTGTGGTGCATCTCATCGTTCCCTTTAATTACATTGGTTATGGAGTTTTCATCTTTCTTCTCATCCTCTGTCTAGATTTCAGAGTTACTTCTTAGATACCCTCTCATGGGTGGATGTTGACTAATCATTCTATAATCAATGAATTAATATTTTCCTCCCCTAATTTTTGTAGGAAAATTCTCATTGGTTTTTGACACAACCAAATACTACCCACAAACCCATCGATAGCCACACAAACATCTCATCCATGTTAATGATAGTAGAAAATATTCTCATCTTATGCGCAACCACATTATTTCACAGCATGAAGGGTTTTAATTCTACAAGACATGGAGTGCTTACATAGAGAAGCCACAGAAGCAGCTTGTTTGGGATTAGGATCACCAATGATATTCTGCACAACCACATTCTTCACAATTGGGTAATTTTTTATTCTACTAGACTCGAAATCCATACCTCTAGGAGCCATCGAAGCAGATTCTACAGAACCACGTTGTTGACAGTAGGAAAATATTATATTCTAATCGACTTAGAGTTCATACATTGAAGTGACATGAAATTAGTTTGTTGGGAATGGGGATCACCACTCATCTTATTCACAACAACATTCTCAAGGATCCATGGTAGTAGTTGTTGGGATTGAGGATCACGGGCATCCCTTCCGTGAGATTGGCTTGGACATGGGATCTTGGGACACACATCATTGTGCCAGGTTTTCCACCATGAAGGCACTGTCCCTTTGAGTATTGAACCTCAATCCGGAACACATCGTTATTTATCGTCGGACGCCCTACATGAAGAATACCATTTGATAAAGGATGATAAAGAAGATGAAACAGATGAAGGAACTGATGTTTTATAGGCATCCACCAATATCTTCAGGTTGTGATTTAGCAAACAAAGTTCAACGGACATGGTTTTAGGATCAAAAGAAATAAGTATAAGTTTAATATAGGTGTAGTTCCCTTACCTAGAAGCATCATTGTCAGAAAAAAAATCCCCTTAGCCTCCCCATTTACCCCCAATAGTTGGACTTTTCGGCCCTTGACGCCGATCCAATGCAGGCATTTCCCAGCACATAAGAAACACTCCCTGCCAATGGATTTTTTGACCATTTTTTAGAATGATATTTCTTTATTAACGATGCGGGCCGAACCAAGAAGAACACAAATAGAAGACGTGATAGTATGGCCAGGTTTCATGGATTTATATACAATAACAATGATACTAAAATAAAGGGAGAGATAATGGGGTCTAAAGAATAATAAAAAATCTGAATCCACTGAAATTTTAAAATCATCCAATATATCCGATTATTTTGGGAATGAATAGCCTAGATAAAATATTTCAAAAAAAGTAATTTTTTAATCATGTTATTTATTAAAATGATTTTAAAAAATTCCAAAATTCTGATTATTTTATTATATTCTAATTATTCTATCATTCTGAACTTGTTTATATAATTTAACTATTCAATTTTTTTATTTTATTTTCAATAACTTGAATAAAATATTCAAATAATAGAGATATGTAATTGGAGTTATCTACTTAATTTTTCAAAATAATCATGTAATATAATTTTTTTTCATTAAATGTTAGTCATTTTAATATAAATTGAATTAAAAAGGTAAAATAAATAATATGAATATTTACAATAAATAATTAGTAATAAAATTTCAATACCTTGAATATTTAAGTTAAATTATGTTATTTGTTCAGAATTGATGTATATATTTAAAATCTTTATACACATTAAATTAGAAAGATATTATCTCTCTATCATTTGAAATTATCCTCTCAAATAATTTCACAATTACTAATTAGTCCAATCATTTAAGAATTTTATATGTTTCAATAATACATTCTAAAAAACAATTTTATAAAATTTAGCAAATTTTCATAATTTTTTAAAATAAAATTATTTTTCAAATAATTTAAAAATATGAAGCACCTTTTATCAAATCAACCTTATTATATATCCAAATACTAATTTATCTACAATTAAAAACTATTTATAATTTTAAAATATTTATATTAATTTATTAATATAAAATTAATAAATTAAATTTTTATTAATGGATTAATAATATTTAATTTAATTGGATTTGAATTTAAAATTCATTTAAAAATTTAATGTTGTAGACTGGATGTAGTACGACTGGAGGACCAAGAAGAAGATAGTGGTGGGGGGGGGGGGCTCAAGGATCTTTGGCACAATAACTGTAAGGTCAATGGAGGATGCTCTCATGATGTTCGAGAAAATGACTTGATAATTGGAACCATGTCCAACCTCATGTGCTTGTCTTGTCTATCCCCTGGTGCAGTACTAATCCATGTATAGACCAACTTCACCATTGTGCATCCCAATAGACAGAAGGAAGCATCTACTGATCATGGATTGCAACATCACCAAGTCTCTAGGACCTCACAATTCCACCACCATGACATCACCTCCCTACACCCATCACACTCAACATCAAATTTCCTTTCTCCAAACTCTATAACGAGACCCAATTATATCCAAACCCACTAAAATTAAATCCCAATAAATAAAATCGGGCCCAAAATGGGGGACCAGTTGGACTAATACTAGAACCCATTATTCTTAACATCCATCCCACCTAAGACGTGAGATCTACATTACTTATGTAAAGGCATCACTAGTATTTTTTCTTATACGTAACACTTAAAAAAGACTATAAGTTGCTGCGTACAACTAATTCTCTATCTGTATCAAGGAAATACAAAAAATTATAATGCTATGTAAATATAACATGTGACTCCCACTAGTTATCTAAAAGTAATGCAAGATATACATTGCCTATGTAATGGTGGATTTTGAATGAATTACCAATGTGAAGGTAATAAGGAAACCAAGTATTTTTGTGAAGGTACCAGAGGATTTCTATAACTATGTAAAGGTCATCTTTGATTCAAAAAACCTGTGTGATGGTAATGAGGGAGTTGTGGATGCTATGTATAGGTAACATGAACTATTTCCACCACATAAAGGTGATGAGGCATTGCATAAGTGTACATTGAGTCTTGAAATAGTTAAATAGGTAGTTAAAAGGACTATGTTAGTGAAACTAGAAAAATTATTGAGCTGCATAAACATGAGTTAAGCTGATACAGTTGATTGGATTGTAACATGCCATCAATCCAAATATTTTCAAGTGTTTGATCACATATAGTTGATTTGGATCTCTTCATATGGTTTGATATTGAGGTGGTCATGTGGTTGATCTAGGATAATACACGCAGTCGATCCACCAGTATCTATATTTTATCATAACTAGAATAAATAAATCTAAGGATATCGTGACTATAAAAATCATTTTTACCAAAACAAATGCACAAATTAGATGACATGGACACATAAATGAGTATCAATTTTATTGCATACCAAGGATTTTTTACAAGACTTCCCATAAACATTCTTAAGGTACAAACAACAAAGGATATATGAAGATAAGGGTATATCCTGGAATACATAAGGCCACCCACTATGTTCAAAAAAAGGATTTTACTCATATAATAATTATCAGAAACACTGGTAGGGGACTGGGTCAAGGTAAACATGAATTGATGACCTAAATTCACACTAAAATTTTTAATTTTTTTAGAAAAGACCATTTTTACACCTTATGAACATATAAATATTGGTACATGTACAATAACCTAAAATTTATATCCGTAGTGATTTTCATACTAGGGATTTTATTTGTTCCCTCTAAATATTTCATTTCAAAAGAATTATGTAATTCTTTTCATATGATTTATTAACCAATTTTCTTTTAAAATTATAATCATGCCATCATCATATAATATTAAATAAAAAAAATATTGAAATATTTTAAATAAACAATGGAATCATATGTACTTATATGAAAGTCATTTCTAAGAAGAAAAGCATTAAATTCAATATACCATTGACTACATGATCTCTTAAGTACATACATGAATATTCATAAAAGTTTTACTTTTTAGTTTTTAACAATTTTTGGAAAGCCCATTAGGTGGTTTCATTTAAAAATGTTCATGTTACATACCATGAAATAAGGCAGCTTTAACATCCAATTTTCAAATATGAAAATCATTTTGTTCAAAAAAGGCTAAGAATAATCTATTGGAAGAGGTATTAACAACAGGTGAAAAAAATATTATTGTAATGAATTCCATCATATTATATGAATATATGTTCCAAAAGTATTGATTTATACATAATAATATTTTCACTGGTATTTCCATATTTCATAAAAAAAAATGAATTAAAATATATAATTTTATCATTTTTAGGTTTGTTAACAATTATCCACGATTCATTTGAAAGAAGATAATCCATTTAATCTCTCATGATAGAAAGAAACTGTCTAGATTCATCATAAATAAGATCTTGTTTGAGGATTTATGGTTCATCACTACCTAGTAAAAACCTTAATCAAAGTCAAAGGTTTCATTATCAGCCTTGGTAGACTAGGTTGGAGGCCAAATGATTCTTATAGTCATATGACGAGTCAATTGGTAGTCTCTCATTTCACCATATATCTCAAAGTAAATATTATGTTCAAATTCACTAACTTGTTATTCATTATTGTGAGCTAGTTGGGGTGGTTTAGTGGAGACAACCTCAATTTCAAGTTATATTTTAGGCCCTAATCGAACCTCAACACCTACAGGTTTACATGGATGAGACTAGGAAACATCATAAGACTTAAATTAAGAAATAGAACCCTCATGGAAAACAACATCACGATGGATTATAAATTTCTAAAAAACATGATTATCTCCCCAAATCCTTTACTATTTGACAAAAATTGGGTATACCACCAAGTCACACATCATATTCCTAGGTTCTAGTTTATCATTATAGCTATGAGAATAGGGACAACAAAAAAATATGTCCTAAACTAGGGTTGAATGCGTCCACATAACATGAGGGGATTTGAAACTAATGACACTAGAGGGGAGTTTATTAATCATATAGATATGTATCGAAGAATCTTATTCCTAGGACATAAAAAGACATAAATATAAGAGCACGCTTCTCAAACATTATAAGTAGTATTAATCACCCTCTCTTAGAGGAAGTTATATTATTGGGTATCCATAACAGTTATGTGTCTAAGAATACAATAAAAAATAGTTTATTGAGGATTTCTATAACTATTCAAGACCATTATAAGTTATAATGATTTAATGTTTGTTTCCAGTTTCACTTTCCACACTAGTCATCAATATTTTGAAAGTTTCAAAGGTTATTGATATGTTAATTAGTATATCAATTCACTCTTTATGAGATTATTCATTTTAATTGGAACATAGTAGTGGACTCCACTATGGGAAGTGGTTCTAGAGGAAAACCCAAAATTAAAATGTGAATATTCTAATGGGGAATTAGCTTTATATGAGATCTCTTAAAACTAACATGATTGGAATTACCAGGATCATAGTATTCACAAAAGGGAAGAATTTATGAGTTTACATCATTTGAAATTCCTTTATTTCTTAGTTCATTCATCCTTTTTGAAATTATATGCTATAATAACCTGTTTCATAACATTCTGTTATTTTTCATGGGGGAAAGAGTTTTATTTAGTTGTTTCATTTTATTCTTACCATTTAAGACATATAGAACACTAGTGAGGGTTCATTTCATAATAGTGAATGGCCCCTTAGATATAATATAAATCCCTGAATCAGACCAAAATTAATATCCATTTTTTTCTAAGACACATAGGTAAATAAAATTTATCTTTAAATCAAGCACCAACCTAACCTCCTATAAGGGTTTGATTGACCTTTCATGAAATTATATAGGGATTATTTTAATACCCATGATTCGAATGCTCTTGTTATTTCCTTAGTAAACCATTAAATTCTAAATCTCTATCAGATCATTGAAGTACTCATTTTTGTGGCATATATAAAAAGGAAATCCTAAATCCATGACTCATTCAGCACTCATAACATCATTCAATAAATTTAAAACATCAATTGTACCAACATATTTCTCAACTAACATACAATGGTCATTGTTATTTGTTTAGTTCTTAGAATTGTTCCTTTGGGGATAATTAAATAAAAAATGACCAGGTTTTTTACCATGGAATAATTTTACTTGTTTACCCCTGGACCTAGATTAGCTCATAGACATGCTCTTACCTCTCTCGTTCCCTCTTTGCTCAAGCTTTCCCTAGACATCAAGCCCCTCAAATTTCTTATTAACATAAGTAGGCTTATTATTTGGAATATATTTAGAAAATAAGGTAGATATAACTTCTAATAGGTCAAAGGGGCCCTATCCATACAACAATGAATATATAAATGATTTATTTTAATCATATAATTAGGCCAGTAGTATGATATTCAAGTATGATATTCTAAAAAGAAAAATAAATATCACAATTATTTTCATAATATAACCAAGTTGCTGAATAAAGGAGGAAGCCACAACTAAATGTATCTATATTCATGTTAAATGAATTTTATTTTCATGAAAATAGAATAATAAATATGTATCCATTACATAGTGATTTTTTCTATGTTTGTTTTGAGGAAAATTTTTGAAATCTAGTCCACCTATAAGAAACGGTGAGTTGAGCGACATAATAGTTTATCCCATGGTATTACATGGATTCATTTAGAGGTGGGGAGATTTTAAATAGATTTATATGTAGCATAATTTTATGAGATAACAGATCCATATTAATTGAAATAACAAGTGATATATGTTATTCAATATTGAGGGAATTCAATAATAGGTTCAAATGAGAAAATAGATGATCCACCTGGAGATTTTATGATTCAAGAAGAAAGATATCCTATTATGATTTATAATCATATTAAATATTAAATAATATTCTAGAATATATGAGAATAATTTTCACTATATTTTTGCGATTGGTTATTATTTTAAGTATCTTAAAAGATGTTGAGAATATTGAGAACTAACATATATTTTGTGAGATATTTGTGAGAGCCTGATATGTTTATCATGAGAAGAGTGGGAGTTGAAACTAGCAGAAATTGTTTTCTTGTTCACCCAAGTATTTGAGAAAATATATGAGAACTATACAACTCATGATCTGATTGGATATTTGAGACCAACATAACTATTATGATCACCTTTAGAATATCTTGATGAATTTTCACATGTGCATGACTTTTAATCCAATCTACTCATGATGGGAAATCTATTACATATGTGGAACATAAGAATCCATGTTCATAAAATGATTTTTCTATGAGAAGATTAAATTTGTATAATATGTTTGTGACTATGGTGACTAACAGGTTTCTTGAGACTTATGATTTGGGTGTCTAACCAATCACCCAATGTATTTTGATTGGGATGTCTAACAAATTTAATGAAACTTATAACTAGTTTTTATAATTACTTGAATATAACGAGAATGGAATTTAGTACAATTTTATAAAGAACATTGTAAATTTCGTCTGTTTCACTCTATTATTATCACAACATACATGTTTAGATTGGGAGATATTATTGATAGGAATGGGATTTTAGGAGGTTCATGAGGTTGGATTTAGAAGTATTATAATTCATAAATGTAGACCAATTATTCCTCCCCTTCTTAGTGGTCATCCAACCTGGGTAATATCAAATAACCCAAAAACCCCAATTTGATTTACAATTAAATTTAGGAAAATGAATATTGTGGGTACATGGGTTACAATGGGTGATACATGAAAAGACGGTTGGAGCCAAAGTTTTTGAGGAACCTTGGGAATTAAAATCTAAGTGGAAGAACAATAACATAATAAATTTTAAAAAGGTGGTGGATTATTAAAAAAACTTATAAACAAGACTATTTTATAATGAATGATATTGAAAATAGTTTTAAAATATTTTTGCAATAGGGTTTCCTCAAACATAGAATCATCCCATACTATAGGGTAATAATTTTATTAAAGAAGAAATATTGTGGGTGGAGAATGTGTATGGATTAACAGGAGTTAAATTGTGTGGTTGTGTATAAATATACTTAATTCAGGAAATATAAGTGCTAATTGTTGAGTTTCATAGAGTGGAATACATAAAAAAGGTGGATATGAAATCCTATTTTGACTAGGTACAAAATAAGGAAGAAGATATTGAGAGGACTATTTTCAAGACTCATTAGGGTCATTAAAAATACCTTTTTATTCACTTCAGATTAACGAATGAATCGATGAATTTCCATGGAACTATGAATGAATTTTTCTTGGATTTTCTATGGAAGAGTGTTTTAGTGTCCATAGATGATATATTGGGGTGAAAAAAGGGATGGAACGAAGACCTATTGAAATAATGTGATGTTATGAAAATGGAAATAGAAAATATACTATTTTAAAATAAGAAGAAATGTTCTTTCATAAGGAGGTCTGTGGATTATTAGGGAATATAATTTCATTTTAAGGGATAACAGATCCCAAAAAATGGGAGATAGTTAAATTATAGAATTGGCTGATGAATGTGAAGAAAGGTAGGGGTTTCTATGTATAACTAGACACTATAAAATATTTATCATTGATTATCTAAATTTTACAAGACCCCTCACATCATTGACTAAGAATAAAGTGTTTAAATAAACACATGAAACTCACAAATCATTTGATGCACTTAAGAAAAACATGACTACCACCGAAATTTTAGGCATGCTAAATTTTCATAAGGGATTTTAAATAGAATTTAATGCCTCTAGTTAGTGAGTTGGTGTTATGTTAACACTGGAAGAGTGGCCTATTTCATATTTTAGTATGGCATTATCCAAAACATACAAGGGAATATTGATTTACAAAATGGATCTTATGGATCTAGTGAGAAAAATCTTGCATTAGAAACAATATTTAATATGAAGGAGTATTGTGGTATAAAACAATAATTGGAGTCTTAAATTAATTTTATTAGCCAAAGGTTAGATTTTATTTAACATTAGGGAAGAAAAAATATGATATAGGGATATGATCTAATTGTGATTTACAAGCACGGGAAATTGAATAGTGTCATAGATGCTCTATCGAGTGTGAAATGGTGATGAGATTATAAGTACATGGAAATTTTAAAACTTGGTTTTGGAAGATCATGATGTGTTAAAATATGATTTAAAGCAAGATGTTAGTTTGGAGATAGTTATAGATACATTAAAAAATGGTTATTCCACAATATTAGGATATTATTTACGAAATGGATTATTGTTTTATAAAACCAATATTTATTTTTAACAGAATCTAATTTAATTCCAATGTTATTGCAATATTATATTTATTCTTCAGAGATATGGAACATGGGGCACTTGAATACATATAAACACATTTCATTCAGGGCTTACCAGTCTAGAATTATTTGTTCATTAATTCATACTTACCACTAGTTCAACATATTCAAAATGGAAAAACTGATTTTTGTGGACTTCATTCATCTGCACACTACCTTCACTCTATTAATTCTAGACACAATGTACTTAGTATCATTTTATAGGAATGAAAAATGTTGGTGTGGTAAATAGTTGGGTTGAAACAACTATCAAAACAATATATAAGATAACATATAAATGATTCATGGAATTTATTTATTTTTATTAAGATTATATGAATTATAAAACCTCAATAAATTATTACGCGATGCATATAGGATGGAATATAGAGACAAGAAAATGAAAAAGGATCAAAAACCAATGACATAGCCAATAAATTTGAAGGGATGAGTGAAATTTTCATATGATATTATTATTGGAACATGTGAAAAGATAATACACCAACACATTTGTTTCTAACTAGAAAAGTTATCAGGGGCCCCGATGATGTGGTATTCAATATGAAACAACCAAGAATACATTAATTTTTGTACTTGGTTTACAATTTTTTTACGAAGTTTAAAAAAAATAAATGGATAATATGGATCCAAGGTGAATATGGTGTTATAAAAATTAAATATCATAGAGATATAACATAATTCTAGCCATTATGGACCTACGTGCAATGAAAGAAAAAAACCAGAATTTTTTTGTTACTAAAGAATGAAAATCACCAAATTATAAAACAAAAATGAACTAATGGACTATATAAAAAATTTAAGATTAGTTATAGATATACTATAAGGAAGTTATGTAATCTTACATATGGAACTAGAAATTCAACTTCCTAGATTGTATCATGCTATGCACATTCACAGAAGGATAAAACGTCAAAAACATTGAACAAAATGAAAACAAGAAAGTGGAATAAATTCATATAATGTCAGGTTCTAATACCAAAACCTATAAGAAGCTCAAATGGTGATCATGATGTTGATGTATTCTTTCACGTGAGGACATATCATGATGAATGCAATGAATCTCCACCACTCTCCCCCAAATCCCTATACCATACTGGAAGTGATAATGAAAATATTATTTACTAGACTATGGGAATCTTGGACTTGATGTCCTTCAGGATACACCTATTCTATTTCAATTGAGAATTAAAAATTCCCTATCAATATCCTCTTTTGAACAAGTGATGAAACACTCAGAATGATTGCGAAGGAGGACTTGGTGAAATCCAAATGGTAGGAGAAGCAATAGAGATCCAGGTAGTGAAAGAATGATAAATGACACATGGATGACTGATATACAAGTGATAGTTTGTTGAGATCTCCAAGCATCGGTAGGTGATTCACCACCAAAATATATCTCAAATTAGTTTATCATTGCTTGTTACAAGGTTACCCTTATACAAGTCAGGTTAACCCTAATCAATCCCGATAGTACTCTAACATGATCTATTTTACCCTTATGTGTTCAGGGAAGTTCCCTTACACGTGCTAGTTCTACCTTTTTTGAGCCATGTTAGTACCCTGATGCATGTTTTTTAGTTCCAATATACAAGCTAGTGAGTACCCTTAAGCGCATCATGAGTATTCTTACACAATCTAGAGAGTACCCTTGCATGAGTAGAAATTACCATTATGGATCGATGTCTTACCCTTATAAAATAGAAGATCCACTAATTTACCATCATGCAATAACAATGTAAACTTGACACAAGTTACCTTTATCTGGGATCCATCAATGGGGTAAGGAAAAATCATGAAATCAAAATTTAAAAATAAGAAATGTAAAAAACATTTATTTCAGTGGAAAAAATTCTAGTAAGATATGTAAACAAAATTTTCACAAGGTAAAAAAAATTAGTCATGAAATCTAGATAACAATTCAGTCCATGAATTAGGAAAATTATATTTGATAACAAAAAAATACATACATTCATGTCAAATTTCCAAATTATCCACCTCTATAATAAAAAAATTTAAACAGCATGGTGTTCTCATCACATATGTCATTGATATAAGACTAAAATATTATGTTTTAAAAAATTAATAAACCTGAAAAATTGAATAGACATAGTCAAAGTATCTTCTGGATTCTTAGAATTATGTATATCTATGAAACAAATTTTGTATGTTCTTTGTTCTTCTACAGAAAACCCGATTTCTTTTTAAAAATTGAACAGAGAATGACTGTCACAAAATACATATATATTACCAGAAGATACATATAATTCATTAACAAATACTTTAACCATATTTATACTTTTAATTCAATAGTTAATGTTATGCATTCTACCTTAGTTATGGAAAGGGAAAAATGGATTTCATTTTACATTTAATTAACAAAGAATTTATCCTTCCCATCTTCTTAAACTCTTCGGGTATTTCCTGGATGGTGAGCTGTGACTACTGGTTTATATGTTCATGCACTTGGGTAGCCTGGATTACTATCTCTTTTCATGTAAGCCCTCATCCTCCAATGTTCATCCACATTCATGGTAGGTCTGGATAATGGTGGCACTTGGGACATCCAAGGGGCGTTCATTTGTACATAATGACTACATGAAATTCATTTATAGAGACTTCAATACATCAAACATGTTGCTGGATTTGATATAGGGAATGCTACACCTTTAAACTATTATATTTTACTTATTGATTCTAATACTAAAACCATGTCTATTAATCATTGTTTAGATAATCACAATAGAAAATGTTCTGATTTTTTGTTGGCTAAGGATGGAGGAATGGGGAAAGAAGGACATGTATCCATCAGTATTGCTTTCACCTATTGGTATACATCTCCAAAATATTTGGCCTCTAATAAAACATAATCTCATTCATCTATGACATCATATTTATCTTCTATTTTTCTATTGGGTTTCTTCATACAGTTCTGATGATGATGAATGACTTATACTGTATAGTGGGTCGTTACTAAGGGGATAGTTCTATCATGGTGGAAACCCATACATTTCACTATGTGTCCCTAGATCCTATGTTTAGGTTGATCATGGGGGTGGTCATGTGGTAACTTGAAGAGATTCTATTATCAAACAGTGGAACCCAACCACACATAAGTGTTTTGGGTGATTTATAATCCAAACAAGATTCTTTCATGGATCCATAAGGTAAGGACTCCATGTTTGGGAAAATCAAAACTCTTACTATTTTCAATAATGTGGTTGTGCATAAGATGATTAGTGATACCAATTCCCAAAAACATTATTTCATAGATCCTCAAGGTATGAACTCCATGTCAAGAATAATAAAAAATCATTCTGTTTTCCAGAACATGGTTTTGTGGAAGTTGAGCATTGATCCTCATTTCAAACAAGCTCCTTCTATGGTTCTTAGGGGTATGAACTCAGGCCACTACACTTTTCGTGGGATCTAGAAGACCGACCACACCAAGAAGAAGTCACATCACCAAGTGAAGAAACAAAATCCTAATCTATGAGTGGTGAGTTTGGATTTATCCAAATAAAAAGGTAAATAAATTAATTTTTATATTTTTCATTCCCTTTATAATGTTTGTAGATAGTGAGACCCTAGTTTCTCCCCCATGCACCGGTTGGAGGTTTGTGGATGCTTGAAAAATTATTGAATGGGGAACATCGACATGATCGCCTGTATAAAAGTGTTCATCCATTTTACTGAAGCACCGTGACAATCAATATAGAATGAAGAAATATTTACTGGATAAATTTGAAGTGTTATAAGATGATATGTAATAGTTATGTTTTACATGATTGATAGTTCAACATAACTGGACAATCCATATAGCCAGAATCACTACATATCCAATTCTATATACTCTATTGGCAATGTATTTGATTTTAAATAATGACTAAAATGACCTCAACTATCTGAATCCCCCCATATGGGAATTCTCAGGATACTCAAAATTAAAATTGGAGAATAAAAATGTATATAGAAAGTTCAGAAAATGTGGAAATTCTATTTACATATTTTCCCTCTAATTTTCAAAGTCAATTTCCCTTCCAGACCATTGGTTTTTCCGAATTAGGGAAGATGATGATCCTTAATGATCCTCATCCATGAGGTTTCCATATATTGATGATACCATACTTGCTTCATTATATAGAATTGTGACGGTTTGTTTCATGCCACTGTTGGAGTTCCACTATTCTCACAGGGACATCACCCAGAGATGGTAATATGTTCAGCAAGACAAACCCACAGAATTTATCACCTATGAGGATGTTTTTGTGATTGTTTTCTATTTATATTATTATAATAAGAAGATATTTTCTTCAGTGGCGTGGGGCAATTCTGATATTTATGATACACTATCTTATACTCAGAGCGTATTTCATCACTAGTTGCTGGTGTCATTCCCTATGGTTGTTATTATTCCTATTATTTAAGTACTCTAGTGATGGAACATTACGAAAATTATGTTATGTTGAGGAGAGCTCTCACACCCCTATGATGAATTCATGTACTAAATAAAAAATGATTCGTAGATTGATTATATGGATGGTTTTGGATGTGTAGCTTTTAGGAGATTCATGTTTGTCTTTAAATATAAAAATTTATGGATTTTTTCTTGGTTTTACACGTAAGCCTCTTGGGAACACGTTCACTACTAAAGATAGTTTATAGAGGAATAACCCAAGAGTTATTAGTGGAATCCAATCACTAGGGTAGGTGATGGTAGAGAATAAAATGATTATTGTACTTCTCTATTCCTATCCCAAATTTCTAGGAAAGTATAATCAAGTAAATTTTTTTTATTAGAGAATGATGGGTATTTCAAATTGAATAGTGATTCAAAGGGAAGGGTGGAGAGTAATCCGGGTTTGGATAACTATGATTTAAAAATTATATTTAAAACCAATCAACAACATCTAATATTTTCAAATTTCATACCTATTAAATATGAATTTAATATGTCCACAACATTTTGTTCCCCAGAGACTACCCTAATACAACATTAATACATTTTTCTTGGGTTTGAAAATAATTTTGTTGAGACCCCCTACAAATAATGCATCAAACCTGACACCTTTACAAGGTAATATTAATTCTTTTATTTTAACATTGGATAACTATTCTACCCCTTTGTCTTCCCCAAGAAGAGTTAAATTGGGAAGTGAGAAAATGGAATATAATCTTACTCATGTGAGTGGGATTTTGAGGGAAATGTATGCACAAAATTCCAACATTTATAACCACCTATTATTATTGAAAGAACAAAAATACTATGAAACCAATAATATAATGATTGGTGTTCTACATAAATTTCGTAGACAATTAGGTGAGAACTGTAATGTGAATTTGAGGGTGTTTAAAGAAGTATGTATTGAATTCAAAAATAAGAGGATTCACCATAGGAACAATGGGTAAAAAATACCTACATCCACAATCACTGCTAGAACTTATTTCCACACAGCTTCTAAATATTGGGCCATTGATAAAACATCATCTCCTTCATCGGTGTAATCATATTTATCTTCTTATTTTTCTATTGGGATTCTTCATACAAGGCTGAAGATGAAGAATTATGTGAACCAGATGGAGGGTCAGTGCTCATGGGACAATGCCTTCATGGTGGAAAACCTCACACTACATTGTTTTTCCCTACACCCCAAGTCCAGGTTGAGTATAGGGTGGTCATGGAGGAACTGGATGAGATCCTACTATCCAATAGTGTCCCCTAAAACATATAAGGGGTGTTGGGGATCTAAAATATGAACATGACACATCTATGGATCTTCAAGGTATGGACTCCGAGTTCAGTAGAACCAAAATCCATCATATTGTCATGAATTCGGTTGTGCATAAGATGAGGAGTGATCCCCATTTCAAAAAATCTGCTTCATAGTTCCTCATGGTTTGAACTCCAAGCCAAGTATTTTAAACAATATCCATGTTGTGAAGAACATGGTTTTTTAGAAGAAGAGCAGTGATCCTCATTTCTAACAATATTCTTACATGGAACCTTGAGGTAAGGACTCTGAGTCTGATAGAATAAAAAATCGTCCAGTTGTTGAGAATGTGGTTGTGAAGAAGTTGATTGGTTATGCTCAACCTAAACAAGATGATTATATGACTCCGCAATCTAAGGACTCATAGTATAGTAGAATCAAATCTTATCCTATTGTAGAGATTTTGGTTATTCATAAAAAGATATTTTTTTGTTGTATCAATACTAGGGATGAGTTGTTCTTGGGGTTATGGATGGGTAAAATTGGTAGCACTAAATTTGATGGTGCAGAGTATTTGGGTGCTTCACAACCCAAGTATCAATTTCCAAGGAATTGGAGGGGAGGAAAAGAATACATCATTGAAACTATTTTGATTGGTCATCATCTAACTAGAAGTGGGAATCAGATAAGTATCTATAAAATCCAAGTAGAGAATTGGAGGAGAGATGCAAAATCTGAAACAAATTAAATCAATGAGATCGATGAGGTTCACTAAAATTTTAATGAATATTGATAATATTTATAATCTAGTAGTTATAATGTTTTTTCTTTTTTTATTAAATGGGGCAACAATTTATCAAATAGATGGTATAAAATGCCTTTACTGAATGTTTTGTGTTTGATATGTGAAAAACTAAGCAGTATGTTGGAGGCCAGTTTGGGAATGAAATAGCCATCAAACAGTTCGAAGCATAGAAAAAGGGCCCTATTAGTGTGAGCATGAGTTATAAATATGGGAATACTAAAATAATAAAAAGAGAAAAACTATTCATTATGAGAGGGAAATGGTATCTCCTACACTTTTTTCCATCTAATAGATTCTGATAATAATCTTAATGTGCTTGTCTACTCAAAGTCCTACTAGTGAATCAATTTTTTAGTTTTTTTATCAATTAACTATTCTTGTTGTCCCTTTTTATGAAATATATGAGGGCAATGTTGTAGAAGAGAAAATTTGATGAAAATATAATGAAACTAGAAAAAATCCATGAGGATGGTGGTCCATTTTCTTTTTTTATCAGCTTCAGGTGATCAATATCTAATTCATTTATCGGAATATCATCATATAATTTTATTTAGGTATGATGGAAGGGGGAGTTGAATGAACTAATGAGACAAATTATTATGATAGAAAGAAAACTAGATGCTAAACAATACTTGGATCTTGAAATTGAATGCAAGAACTTCCACAACCCCTATCATGCATTCAATTTTAATATCAAATCCTTTTTTAACATCTAGTATCTTTCCAACATTAAAATTTGTTTTAATAGTTCATTTTTCATCCCCTGCCATCATACACAGAGAAAAATAAATGATGATATTCATATAAAATAATTCTATAATCATTACCTAAATATGATATAGAAAATAGATGGACCACCAATCTCATGTATTTTTTCCAATTTCGTTACATTTTCTCCTTCATTTCTCTGCTCTAAATATTCCCTCATATTTTTCATAAAAATGGATGAAAATAATGATTTAATAAGAAAACTAAAAAAATGGCTTCACCAGTAGGCCTGTGAGAATTCAAGCACATTTGGTTCTTTGGAAGAATACATTGGGAGGAAAAAAGTATAGGGGATACCATTTCCCTCTCATGATGAATTTTTTTCTATGTTTTATTTATGGGTTACCTTTTTCATAGTTCATACTCATGCTGACAAAGCCCTTTTTTATGATTCAAAATGTTTGAGGGTCATTTCATTCCCAAATTGGCCTTCAGCATACTGATCCATCTTTCTCATCTCTAATACAAAATATCCAGTAAACAAATTTTATACCCATTATTTGATAAAGTGTTGACTCGGTTAACACAAAAATCATACACATTAAAATTAATTGATTGGAAAAAGTCTTATGCCAACATTAATATTGTGGTACATCTCATCCTCACCTCCAATTACATTGTTTAATTTTTTTCATCTTCTTTCTCATCCTCTTTCTAGATTTGAGATTTAATTCTTAGATACACGCTCCTGGGTAGATGTTGACCAATCAAGGTATTATCAATGAAGTATTCTTTTTTTCCCCACCATTGCCTGAGAAAATGCTCCTTGATTTTTAAATCCCCCAAATACTACCCACAAACAAATTTAGTCCTACCAATTATACCCATACATAGCCACACAAAAACCTCACCCTTGTTATTTAAACCAGATAAAATTCTAATCTTATGCACATCCACATTTTTTACAATAGGAAGGGTTTTGATTCTACAAGAATATGAGTCCTTAGATGGCCAATCCATGGATGCACCTTGTTTGAGATGATGATATCCAATCATATTCTGGAAAACCACATAATCCACAATGGGATGAATTTTTATTTTCCTAGAATCGAAATCCTTACCTCCATGAGGCATGGATGCAGATTGTACCCAACCACGTTATTGACTACATAAAGTGTTCTGATTCTACTCAACCCGGAGTTTGTACCATGAAGTTCCATGAAATCAGATTGTCTATAATGGGGATCACCTCTCATATTATGCACAACTGCATTCTGGAGGATCCATGGTTGCAGCTTGTAGGGATTGAGGATCATAGACACCCCTTGAGAGAGGTGGGGGCCACTACTAGATAAAAGGAGCTCTTCCAGTTCCCCACGACCTCCCCCAAGCCTGGCCATGAATTGAGATCTTGGGAAACATAGCATAGTTCTAGGTTTTCCACCTCGAAGGCAGTGTCCCTTTGAGTATTGACCCTCCATACAGTTCACGTCATTCTTTATCATCAGACACCTTTCATGAAGAAACCAGTTGAAAACAGGAAGATAAATACAATGAAACTGATGAAGGAAATGATGTTTTACTAGCAGCCATATATTTAGGAGGTGCATACCAATAGGTGCTAGCAATTCTTGTGGAGACATGGGTTTTTTTGACCATCAGGCCATCCTTGGACAACTCTAAATCTAAAAGCTTCATGTTTTGATTCTGCAAACAATGTTCAATAGACATGGTTTCAGACGAACATAACTATTGTGAGCACCTTTATATGATCTTGAAGAATAAGTACGTGTGCAGGCCTATAGATCCAATCTACTCGTGAAAGGAAAAATATTTCATGTGTGGAACACAAGAATCCATGTTGATAAAAAGATCATTCAGTGAGAAGATTCAATTTTAATAATAATCTTGCGACTTTGGTGACTAACTAGTTGTTTGAGTCTTGTTATTGGAATGTATAACCAATCAATAGTGAATTCTGATTTGGGTGTCAAAAAATTTAAGGAAAATTATAATTTGGGTCTCTAACTACATGAATCATACCAAAATGGGAATGAGTACACTTTTATGTAGAACATTGTAAATATCATTTTTTGCACTCTCCTATTATCATTGTATACAAATTTACACTATAAGATATTATTGAGAGGACCGAGATCATTAACAGGTTCAAGAGGTTGAATTCAAAAGAATAAAAATTTATAAAAAGTATACTATTGATTCATCCCCCTTTCAGTGGTAATCTAACCTAGGGAACTTCAAATAACCCACAAAAACCCAATATTATATACAATTAAAATTAGAAAAAATAATATTGTGGGTGGATTGGTTGCAGTGGGTGATACAAGAAATGACAGCTGGAGCAGATGTTTTTGAAGCACATTGGGAATTACCATTGAATAGGGAGAATGATTGCATAGTAAATTTGAAAAGGGGGTGGATTTAGGCAACACACATCCTTATAAACATGACTATTTCATGAATAATGATATTGAAAAATATGTTCAAAATCTTTTTCAATAGGGTTTCATCAGACATAGATTCAAATGATACTATAGCTTAATAATTTTAGTAACCAAGAACGATCGTGGATAGATAATGTGTATGGATTACCAAGAGTTAAATAGTTTGGTGGTTCGATAGAGATACCCAATTCATGTAACATGAGAGGTGATGGATAAGTTTCATAGTGTGGAATACTGAAAAAATCTATATTTGACATCCGGTTTCCACTAGGTACATATGAAAGAGGAAGATATTGGTAGAAATATGTTCAATACACCTAAGAGGAATTAAGAACAAATTTTTATTCCCTTTACATGAATGAATGCATCGATGAATTTCTATGAAACTATGAATCCATTTCTCTTGGATTCTCTAAGTAAGAGTGTTTTGGTGTTCGTAGATCATATATTGGTTTGAAAAAAGGGATTGAATGAAGAACTAGTGAAGTAATATGACATTATTCAAATGGAAATAGACAGTGTACTATTTGAAAAGGAGATTGAGTTTTCATTCAAAAGGAGGTCTATGGAGTATTAGGGTATATAATTTCTATCAAATTGGTTATGATAGATCCCAACAATAAAAGGTAGTTATATAATGTAATGAGACAAGGAATGTGAAGACTGTTTGGGGTGTTTAGGTATAACTATATACTATAAAATTTTTATCATTTTTATCAAAATATTTCCATACCCCTCAGGTCCTTGAATAATAATAAAGCGTGAAAATAAATATATGAAACTCAATAATCATTTGACAAACTTAAGAAAATCATGACTACCACTAACCTTTTATGCACTCTAATTTTTCACAATGGATTCTCAATAGTGTTTGACCCCTCCAGTTTGGGAGTTGGAGATGTGTTAACATAGGAAGGGAGGCCTATTTCAAATTTTAGTAAGGCATTATCTGAATCCAACTTTGGAATATTGTTTTAAAAAATGGATCTTATAGATTCAGTTATAATAATTCATCGTTTGAAATAATATTTTCTGGGAAAGAGTTTTGAGGTATTCAAGGATCATTGGAGTCTTTTGTTAATTTAATTAGTCAAAGGTTATATTTGATTTCACATAAGTACATAGATTATATGTAATAGGGATATGATTTTATTGTGATTTACAAGCATGTGAAATTGAATAGTGTCATAAATGATCTATCGAGGGTGACATGGGGAGAAGATTATAAGTACATATAAATTTTAAAATCTTGTTGGGAGGAGACTGATGTGTTAAATGATGATTTAATGAATGATGTTAGATTAAACCAAGTTATATATACATTACAACATGGTTATACCACAGAGACGTGTTATTATTTTTAAAATAGATTATTGTTCAATAAAACTGATTTTTCATTTCAAAAGGATAAAATTTAATGACAATTTTATTGCAATATTATCTTCCTTCATTAGAAATATGAAACATGGGTAACATGAAAACATATAAACACCTAGTGGGTGGGTATGCTGGGCTAGAATTATTATTTTTAATGATTCAAACTTAACTCCAGTTTAACATTTTCCAAATGGAAAAACCAATTTTGGTGATCTTCCTATTTCTACAGCATTATGTTCACTCTATTAATTTTATACACCATGTCCTCGGTATCATTTCATAAGAATGAAAATTGTTGGTGTGGTAAATAGTTGGGTTGATATTGTTGCACCAATGTTGTGGCTCACAACTATCAAAACAATATATAATCTATCATATAAATGAATCATGGGATCAATGTATTTTCATGTAGATTAACTACATTACAAAAAATTTATATATTATTAAAAAATGCACATAGGTTGGAATATAGAAATAAGAAAATCACAAATGGATCAAAAACCAATGAAATGGACAATAAAAGTGAAAGAATGAGTGACATTGACATATTCTATCATGATAGGAACATGTGAACATCTAATCCACAGGGCCATTTGTTTCTAACTATAAACGTTTTTAGGGGTTTTGTTGATGTGGTAGTCTTTATGAAACAACTAATAATACACTAATATAGGTACTGGGTTTAGAATTTTGTTACGATGTTTGATAGAAAAAGAAAAGGATAAGATGGATCCAAGACAGATATGGTTCAAGAAGAAATAATGAAAATAGAGATATAACATACTTCAGGTCACTATTGAACTATGGGAAAAGAATGAAAACCCCTAGATTATCGTTATTACTAAAGAAAAAAAATCATTGGATTATTAGATACACAATAAGTGAAAGGACAAGGAAACTATTTAGGATTATTTATAGACATACCACATATAGTGATGTAATCTAACATATGGAACATGAAATTTGAATTCCTGGATAGACTCATGCTGTACACATTGATATAAGGATAACACATCAAACACATGGAATGAAATGAAAACAAGATAGTGGAATAAAAGTATTATAATTCTAGGATCTAGTACCAAACCCTCGAATAATCTCAAATTATTTTAATGTTGTTGATGTATTCCTTCATAAAAGGATAATTCATGATGATGGAAAAGATTCTTCACCACTCTTTATGAAATCCCTAGACCAGGTTAGCGGTGATAAATAAAATCTTCTTTAGTAGACTATGGGATGCTTGGAAAGTTTCTTCTTCAGTATATAGTTGTTTTGTTTCAATTGGAAATTAAAAATTCCTTAGAAATATTCTCTCCAGAACTAGTGAATAAAGAAAATGAATAATCGAGGAGGAGTCTTAGGTGAAGTCATGATTGTGGGAGAAGCGATAGAGATCTAGTCAATGAAAGAATGATAAAGACCACATGGAAAACCGTTATGCAATAGATAGTTTGATGACATGTTCATGCATCATGAGGTGATTCACCACCATCACATTACACAAATCATCATATCATTACGTGTTCCACGGATACCCTTATACGTGTCAGGTCACCCCTAATCGAGGAAAATAGAACCCTTACATGAGCTAGGCTACCCTTATGTGAGAAAGGAAGTAACCTTATACATTCCATGTTATCCTTTTTTGATCCATGGTAATACCCTCATGCAATATAGGGAGTTCCAATATACAAGGTACATAGTACCCTTAAGCACGTTAGGAGTATGCTTAGAAAATCTAGGAAGTACCCTTACTTGAGAACTAATTAACCTTTTGCATGCATGTATTACCCTTACAAAAAATAGGAGCCAATGATTTACCCTCATGCAATAAGAAAGTCAAATTTATGTTAGTTACATTTATGTGGGATCCATCTATGGGGTAGAGAAAAATAATGTATTCAAAATAAAAAAATAATAAGTGTAAGACAAATTATTTCATTGAAAAAAAATTAAAGTAAGAGATGGAAACAAAATTTTCACAAGGCATGAGGTAAAATTAAATTATGAAATCCCAATAATAATTTAGACTAAGAATTGCGAAAATTATATTTGATAACAAGAAAATAAATGCATGCATGTCAAGTTTCCAAACACTCCACCTTTGTAATAAATTTTTTTAAACAGGATGTTGTACTCACCACCTACATATTTGAAATGGGACTACATTTTTATGTTCTCAACAATGAATTAACAAGGAATATTGAATATACATAGTCAAACTATCAGCTGGATGCTTTTATGTATATATCATAGTGAAACATACCATCATACATTTAATGAAAACCTTAAAAAATGAAATAAAATTTCATTGTGCTTTGATCTTCTGTGGAAGACATGATTTTTAAAAATATGGAATATATAATGATTTTTAAAAAATACTTCTATATTAATAGAAGATATAAATAATTCAGTAACAACGACATTAACCAAATTCCTACTTTGATTGCAACAACTAATGCTATGTATTCGACCTTTTTTATGGAAAGGGAAACAATGGATTTCATTTTAAATTTCCATGAAATGGGAGAAACATAAAAAAATAACACATAAAAAGTGATATATTTATTAGTATATATATTTTTAGAATAACTGGAATCCACAAAGATGGTGAATTCTTTACTATAAGAATCATTTTTACCAAAATAAATGCACAAATTAGAAGACATGGACACATAAATGAGTTACTATTTTAATGCATACCAATGATTCTTTACCTGACTTCCCATAAATATTATTAAGGAAAAAAATCCAAAAGATATATATAGATATGATCATATCACGGAATACATAAGGACACCTACTATGTTTATACAAGGGATTTTACATATTAAATAATTATCAAAATCACGGTTAGGGGATTCAGACAAGGGAAACATGAAGTTATTAACTATATACATAATAACATGTTTCAAATATTTTATAAAATAACATTTTAACAGCTTATGTTAATAATAATATTTGTAAAGATACAATACCCTATCATTTCTATCCCTAGTTATTTTCATACCATGGATTTCCTTTTCATCCCTTAAATTTTACATTTCAAAACGATTATGTAGTAGGTTTTTCATATGATTTATTAACCTGGTGTATTTTTCAATTATAATCATATCATCAACATATAAGATTTATCAAATAGAAAAAATATTGAACGATTTAAAATAAACATACACATCATATTTTCTTTAATCAAATTCATTTTAATCACAAAATAAAAAAATTAATTATATCATTGTCTAGATTATTTATTCATGAAATGCGTGGATTTTCCTAAAATTTATACATGATTACTTTTAAAATATTTTGAAAATACATCATGTGGCCTCATATAAATATATTCATCTTATATACCATGAATAAAGTGAGTTTAAAAATCCAATTATTAAACATGAACATTATTTTGGGATGAAAAAGATTACAATAATCTAATGGATTAGTTATTAAAAATAGTTGAAAAATTTCACTGTAATAAATTCCTTCATGCTGTAGAAATCCATGAGAAAAACATATAACATTGTACACAATATTATTTTCATTGGTGTTTTCTTATTTATTCTTATAAATTTAATTAAAATCAATAATTTTCCCATTTTTAGGTTTGTTAACAATTATCCATGATTTATTTTTATGAAGAGAGTCCATTTCATCTCTCATGAGAGAAATCCAATACCAAGATTCATCAGACATAAGATCTTGTATGAAAATATATGGTTCATCACTACCTATTAAAAACCTGTATTAAAGTTAAAGGTGGAAACATCATCCTTGGTGGAACAAATTCGTGGCCAAATTATTCTTATGGTTCTATTATGAATCAATTAGTAGTCTATCACGTCACGAACTCTGTTAAACTCAAACTCAGGTCTAAATTCCTTAATAGTTTCTTCTTCAATGTGATATAGTTGGGGTGCTTTATTGAAGGTAACCTCAGTTTCATATTACATGTTAGCCTCTAATATAACCACAACACCTATAGGTTTATAAGGATCAGACTAGGCATGTTCAGAATCCTTCTATCTAGAATAAGATGCCTCATGGAAAATAGTATCACATCAGATTATATATTTCCAAAAACCATGATTATCTTCCTTTGGAATTTACCCTATGAAACAATGTGGGAATCCCACAAGGACACACATCATAGTCCTGGGTTCTTGTTTATCTCTCCTACAATGAGAATAGGTATTACAATAAAAAAATCTAAGATAACCTAAAATTTTGGGGAACCACGTCACACTAGATTAGGGGTTTTTAATCTAATTGAACTAGAGGTGAATATCTTCATCATATTGGGAGTAGTAGCATAAACTTTCTCCTAGAAGTACTTAAAAAGTCTAGAATATCATATAAATATTCCCACTTTCTCTATAACTATCATATGGATTCTATCTTCTAGGCCATTCTATTAGGGGTTATCCATAAAAGTTCACCGACTATGAATACCTTTAGAACATTAGTAGACTATGTAGTCATTAGAAAAATCTTCTAGACCATTATTAGTTGTAATGGTTTTATGTTTTCTTTTGGTTTTAATTTCTACACTAGGCTTCCATATTTTCGAAGTGTCAAATGTTTCAAATTTTTCATAACTATGTAAATCCACACTTTCAGAGAATATTCATCTATAAAGGGAACATACTAGTGGACCCAACAATGGAAGTAGTTCTAAAGGGACCCCAAAAATTAATTTTTGTATATTCCAAAGTGGACTTATGTTTATATATAGACATCTTAAAACTAACAAGTTTGGGCTTACCAAGAACATAGGCTTCACAAAAGGGAAGACCGTACGGGGTTACATCATTTAAAATTCCTTTCCTTCTAATATCATCAATACCTATTGAAATAATATGACTTCATAAACTATTCCATAACATTATGTTATATTTCATGGGTTAATGAGTTGTATTTAATTATTAAATATGATTACTACCATCTTTAGACATATAGATCTTCGGTGAGAATTCCTCTCGTAAGAGTGAGTGACACATTAGACATATTATGAATCCTTAAATCATACAAAAAATAATAAATAAATTTTAAGACACATAGGGAAATAAGATTATTCTTCATATTAGGAACCAACCTAAACACCTCTATTTATTTGAATTAAATTTCATGAAACTCTATAGAGACTATTTTCTTACACATGATTGGATTGCTCTTTTTATTTCATAAGTAAAACTTTTCACCCTCAATCTCTCTTATATCAGTGAAGTAATCACATTTGTGACATATATGAAATGAAAATCTGAAATCCTGGACCCATTCAACACTCATACCATTATACCAGACATTTAGTACATCAAAAGTATCAAAATATTTCTCAACTAACAATAAATGGTCACTATTATTGGTGTGGATATTAAAATTGTTCCTTTGGAGATAATTAAACCTAAATTAACCATGTTTTTTGTAAAGGAATAATGGTATTTTATTACCCATAGAACCTGATCATCTCTAAGGACATCTCTTACCTCTATTCTTCATAGTTTTTGTCAAGCTTACCCATGATATTAATCACCTTAGATTCCTTCTTAATAGAACTGTGATCCTTTTTTTAATCTCTTTAGACAATAAGGTAGGTTTAACATCTTATATGATTATGGAACCCAAACTATAAATCATTTAATAATTATATTAATTATATGAATACACTAAATAAGTCATATTTATGTTATTCAAATCCATTTCATCCAACTTAAATTATATAATATATTAACCTAGATTTTTTTTAAATCATCAATATGAGTACGTACTGTAGTTTAAGTATGCACATGAAAGTTATGCAATTTAATCTTCTTGTGTAACAGGACTACTTAGTTTTTTTTCATATACATAGATCTATTTTAGACCATATTTGGGTATTAGTAGATTCCTAATCTACCTCATGAAGTAACTTATCAACTAAATACAAGAGAACTAAACTACAATTATTCCTAAGCACATCAACACGGACATCAACATTATTGGGCCTCCATGACTCCTTGTGTTTGTAGTCAAAGTGGGCTAACCAGGACACCACGTCAATAAATAATACCTACATTAATTCTATAATGGAATCAACCATGTTATGTTGAAGATAGTTATAGATATGATACAACATTGTTTTTACACACAGTCAGAATATTAATTTTGAAAAAGATTGTTTTTCTAAAAAACAAATTTATCTTTTCAAAAGGAAAAAATTTAATTCAAATTTTGTTGTAATATTATCTATGTAATACATCAATATGTAACTTGGGGAACTTGAAAAAATATAAACACATATCAGGTGGGGTTTACTGGAATAGAATTATTTGTTACTTTATTCATAAATGACAGGAAATCATCATTTTCTAAGTGGAAAAACTGATTTTGGTGATCTTCATTCATCTACAGAATTACCTTCACTCTATTAATTAAATACTCCATTTCAATGGTATCATTTCATTGGAATGAAAAAAATTTGTGTGGTAAATATTTGGGATGATATGGTTTTACCAATGTTATGGATCAAAAATATCAAAACAATATATAAGATAACATATAAATGGTTGAAGGAATAAATATATTTTCATTTAGATTTACTATATTAAAAAACCTCTATATATTATTAGGTTATTCAATTAAGATATAATATAGAACAATAAACTGAAAAATGGATCAAAAACCTATGAATGTGAAAGGATGTGTGACATTTTCACATTCTATCAGGATACAAACATGTGAAAACTTGATCCACTAGAAAATTTGTTTGTAACTAGAAAAGATGTTAAGGGATTTATTGATGTGTTATTCCTTATGAAACATCCATGAATCAAAAAAATATAGGAAATTGGTTCACAAATTCTTTAGGAATTTCGATAAAAAATAAAAATGTATAAGATGGATTAAAGAAGAATATGGTGTAAGAAAATATAATGAACACAAATATATAACACACCATAGTCCACTATGGACCTATTTTCATTGTAAGAAATCCCCCAAAATATCTTTATTACTACAGATTGAAAATTACAAGATTATAATACATGAAACAAGTAAATTTCAAAAGAAACTATTTGAGGATTAAGTATTTATAAACCGTATGGAAGTGATGAAATCTGACATATAGATCTTGTAATTTGAATTACTATATGGACTCAAACTACACACATTCATAAAAGGATACAACATTAAACACATGAAAAAAATGAAAATAGGAAAGTGGAATAAACTTCTTATAGTTTTATATTCTAATACCAAAACCAAGAAGAATTCCAACTCGTGTTCATGATATAGATGCATTCCTTCAGATGAGAAAATCACATGAAAAAGTTAATGAATCTGCACCACTCTTCACAAAACCCCTAGACCAGTTTGGTGATGATGAAGACAATATGCTTCACTTAACAATGTAAATCATGGGAATGATCTCTTTCAGGATACTCTCATTATATTTCCACTGGAAATCAAAAATCCCTAGAACTAACCTCTCTTAAATTAGTGAGGAAATACACAAAATGATCAAGGAGGATCCTGAAGTGAAATCATGATGCTTGAAAAAATTATTGCGAGCTAGGTGGTGAATGTAGGGTGTACGACATGTAGAAGACTGATATGCAAGAGACAGTTTGACGGGATGACCATTTGTACGTATGTGATTCACCACCAAAATGTAACACAGATCAACTTACCATTGTGTGTTCCAAGGTTAACCTTATATGATCTAGGTTACCCTTAATCAATTCATATAGTACCCTTATGTGAGGTAGGTTACCATTATGTGAGCCATGGATGTACCCTTTCACATTCCAGATTAGCCTTACACGAGCCAAGCTAGATCTTTATGTAATCTAGGGAGGGCCCATATACAAGCCTGAGAGTACCCTTAAGGCTGTCCAGAGTACCCTTAAAAAATCTAGGTATTACCCTTACAAGATCAATCATTAACCATATGCATCAATGACATACTCTTATGCAAAGAGAGAGCCAATGTTTTACTCTCATGCAACTGGAATGTAGACTTTACACAAGTTACCTTTATGTGGGATCCAACTATGGGGTAAAGAAAACTCTTGAAAAAAATTGAAAAGTAATATATGAAAAGGAAATTCCTGGGAAAAATTAAACTATGAAATGTAAACAAAATTTTCAAAAGGGAACAACTAAAATTAAATTAAAAATTCCAAATAATAATTTAGTCTAATAATTTTAAAAATTATATTTAATAATAATCAAACAAATACATGCATGTAAAATTTAAAAAACCTCCAACTTTGTAATAAAAATAATTTAAACAATATGTTTCCCTCCCCAACTAGGTATTTAATATGGGACTACATTAATTATATATTAATAATGTATACTCATTGAAAATTTAATAGCTTTAGTCAAATAGTCAACTTGATTCTACAAAGTATGTATCTCAGCGAAACATAAAATCCCAATTTCAATGAAAACCCTAACAAAATGATATCTAATGTATATGTGATATGATATTCAATGGAAAAATGATTTTTATTAATATGGAATACAAATTGAATATCATAAAATAGTTATAGATTACCAAAAGATAAACACATGTCATTAAATAAAAATCCTTTCTATGAAAATGATTCTATGATTACTACGATTGATATTGTGTATTTGACCTTTGTTTTGGAAAGGGAAACAATAGATTTTATATTACATTTCTATGAATCATGACCTCTAAAGGAAAATAATACATAAACATCAACATATTTATTATTATAAATTTTTTTATCACAATCAGAATAAATAAAGGTGAGGATATCTTAACTATAAGAATAGTTTTTACGAAAACAAATGCACAAATTAGAAGACATGGAAACATAAATGAGTATCTATTTTACTTCATAACAAGTATTATTTATAGTACATACCATAAACATTCCTAAGGTAAAAACAATAAAAGATATATATAGATATGTGAATATCATGGAATACATAAGGCAACCCACTATGTTTACAAAAAATATTTTAATTATAATTTAATTATCATAATAACTATTAGGGGATTAGGATATGGTAAAAACGAAGTGACAACCAAAAGTCACACTAAAAAGATTCAAATTTTCTAGAAAATACCTTTTTAACTTATTATTAACATAACAACATTGGGACATGTACAATACCCTAACATTTATATCCTTAGTGATTTTCATACCAAGGATTTTATTTGTTTCCTCTAAATATTTCATTTCAAAAGAATTATGTGATTTTATTTTCATATGATTTATTAGTCGATCATCTTTGAAACTTACAAGAATTTCATCTACATATAGGATTAAAAAAACATAATAAATATTGAAATATTTTAAATAAACATTGGCATCATATTTAATTTTTAGAAAATTTATTTTTAAGAAGAAAATCATTAAATTCTTTATACCATTGTCTAGATGATTTCTTAATGACATACATGGATTTTCCTAAAAGTTACACTTAATTTATTTTAAATTATTTTGAAAAACCATCAGGTGGTCTCATATAAATATGTTTATCTTACATACCATGCATGAAGGTAGTTTTAACATCCAATTATTCAACATGAAAATCATTTTGGGAAGAAAACGATAATAATAATCTAATGGAAGAGGTCTTAACAATAGGTGAAAAAATATCATTGCAATCAATTCCATAATATTATTGGAATCCATGTGCCAAATTTAAATATTTATAATTAATTTTTTTTAACTTGTGTTTTCTTAGTTCCTTTTAAAATTTGAAATAAAATATAATTTGTTTTTGCCTTTTTAGGTTTGATAACAATTATACAAGTTTCATTTGTAGGAACACAATGCATTTCATCTCTTAGGATAGAAAGACACTACCAAGATTACTCCGACATAAGATCTTGTTTGAATGGTTATGGTTCATCAATACCTAGTAAAAAAACTATATTAATGTAAAAGGTAGAAACAACACCCTTGGTAGACCAGTTTGGAGGCGTAATGATTATTATGGCCCTATTACGAGTCAACTCATAGTCTCTCAGGTCAGCATCTCTCTCAACCAAAAAAATATGTTCAAATTCAGTAAGAGGTTATTCATTAATTTGAGATATTTGGGGTGGTTTATTAAAGACGACCTAGATTTCACGTTACATTTTAAGATCTAATTTAACCTCAACATCTTCAGGTTTAAATGGATGAGACTAGGAAAGATCATAAGTGTAATATTTAGAAGAAAAAGCCTCATAAACAGACACATCTGAATGAATTAAAAATTTATTAAAACCATGATTATCATCCCAAAGCCTTTACCCTTTGACCCAAAGTGGGTATCCCACAAATTCAAATATCATATTACTAGGTTCTAGATAATCATTCCATATTTGAGAATAGGTAAAACAAAAAAATATATGATGTTCTAAACTAGGGGTGAACAAGTACAGAAAACATCAGGTGTTTTAAAAAAATGGAACTAAAGGGGAATATATCGGTTAGATAGTAAGATATAGTATCAACTTCCTCCTTGGACATAAAAAGAGTAGAATATAATAGAATGCTTCTCACACATTATAAATAGTCTTATTCATACTCACTTATAGGAAAATCTATTAGGAGGTATCCATAATAGTTCTATATCTAATAATAACTTCCAAACTGAAATATTCTATATAGTCATAGATAAATATTATCGATCATTATCATTTATAATGATTTTATGTTTGTTTTTTGGTTTCAATTTTAACACTAAACATACAAATTTTGAATGTTTCAATGGTTTGAGATTTGTGATTCACTATATAAATCCATTCTTTATTAGATTATTCATATTTAATGTGAACATAGTAGTGGCCCCCACTACGAGAAATAGTTCTATAGGAATACCAAAAATTAAAATTTTAATATTCTAAAGTGGAAATAACTGAATATGCAGCCCTCTTAAAAGTAAATATTTTGGACTTAACAAGATCATAATATTCACAAGAAGTAAGACTATCTGAGGTTACAACATTTAATGTTCATTTCATTCTTCTTTTGTTTATATCGTTTGAACTATTATGTCCTAATCACCGATTTTATAAAATTGTGTTATCTACTATGGGGGAAAGAGTATTATTTAACTTTTTCATTTTATTCCAACCATTTAAGAAAAATATACAATTTTTGATGGATTCTCTCAAAATAGTGAGTAACCCCTTAGAGATATTTTGACTCCCTGAATTAGACCTAAAAGAATAAATATTTTGTTCTAAGACACCTAGGAAAATAAGATTCATTTACAAATCAGGAACCCACCTAACCTCCTTTAAATATTTAATTGACCACTAATTCAATTATTGAGGTATTTTATTTATACCCATGATTTGATATCTCTTGTTATTTACTAGGTAAACCTTTCCACTTTCACTCTCTCTCAAATCATTTAAGTACTCATGTTTGTCACATATATGAAAATAACATTCTAAATCCATGACTCATTCCGCACTCACAACATTATCTCAGAAATTTAAAAATTCCACAGTCTCAAAATATTTTCCAACTTACAATCAGTGGCCATTATTTTTTTTTTCATAGACATGTTCATTTGGGATAATTATTTCAAATTTGACTATGTTTTATGCAATGGAATTATTTTATTTATTTACCCCTAGACCCGGATTAGCTCCTAAAATTACTCTTACCTCTCTCATTCCCTCTCTAAATAAGTATAACCTAGAAATTAAGACCCTTACATTCCTTATTAACATGATTAGGTTTCTTATTTTGAATAACTTTTGAAGACAATGTATTTTTCACTTATTATAGGTTTTTGAAACCCTGGACATACATCATTGAATAGTTGAATGACATAAAGTAATAATCGAATTAGATTAGTAGTATGATAGTAAAATCCCCTCTATCCAACATAAATCTAATATTAGATAAATAGATGATGATTTATTAAAATCATATATATGAGTCCAATATTCATTTCTGGGATTCATTTGGAAGTAATACAGTTGAATCTTCATGTGTTACTAGATAACTATGGTTTTTTTCTTATATAGAGTTTCATTTTTAAACCCATTTTAGGAAGCAATGGATTCATTAGCTACCAAATGAAGTACCTTATCATCTAAAGAATGGACAATTAAACTATAGAAATTACTAATCCCGTCAACATAGGTTATAATATTTATAAGGCCACCACGACTCCATGTGTGTCTGGTCAATGTGTGATTACTAGAACACAATGCCACCTAATCATACCTACATTATTGTTATACTGAAATCCCACAAACCGCATCATCCCAGGCCATCATAATGACACCCAATCCATAAATGAAGCCTTTTGTTTTTATGTAATCCAAAACTCAATCCGTTTCCCACAAAAATTGGGTGTAGTCATACATCCACATCATGACCTAATGCTTGATCATTCAAGGTAGGGACCATTGGTCTCATCTCACATCATCCCATTACCTATTCCCTCCTGGGTGGTCACTTTCATTACCCCAGACTCTTAGGTAGGGTACATCATCCACAGTAACAAATCACTACATTCTTATTGGAGGTCATAAGTATACCAACCCATCCCCGTGAACTCTTCAGAGGTTACAAGAATACCAACCAATCCTTGAAGACTCTAGGGAGGTTACAAGAATTCCTACCCATACCCAAAGACTCTTAGGAGGTAATAAGAAAATAGAACCATTCCCACAGTCTCTAGGTAGGTCACATCAAGTACAAATGGCCTCAAATTGTCCAATAACTCTTTTTTTGATCCCAAGAAACTAGTCTCTAAATTTATAGACCCTTATTGAACACATCACACCTCACATGTTCGGGAATCTGTTGGGTACTCTAGACCCATTGTAGTATCTTATCATTAATAACAACCCATTACACTTACCCTTTAGTGACACCACATCCCATATGATCATCTCCACCAATAACTCATGGTCTAGTCCTCCCCATCATTCCCTCTCAGTTATCTTATTCCTACTAACCCAGGACTATCTCATGTCATACACGCTATGAATCCTAGAATCCAGATGCCAAGTCTTAACCAAGACCTCACCCTACAATTGGGTCTCAACTCAAATTTTGTATGGTAAATCTCTCAGTCCGTCTCTCAGAAGAAACCTCTCTTGGTCACACCAAGTCTTGTCCCAAAGGACCTGTCCCATTCATAGTACTAATCAAACTTCAGTCAACCTTGAGGCAGGTGTTAGTCACTAGGCGTGAGACAAATGGTTTTTTACCCATTATCAGTAGGGTAAATCCTCTCTCATCCATACAATTATCCCTAAAACCCAATTCTAGGCCACCCGAATCTCATATCATGCCCCAAGCCTTGCGTATGGCCTCTTGAGATATTAAACGATTCCCCCATCCATTAGTGACACAATAATCAACAAATTTTAACACACTTAATTTATAAAGAGTACTTGTCTATATAGTTGGAGGCCAAACACCATCTTATCTCTTCTTCCAAAGATATCCCTAGTCCATAGCCATCTACTAATTCCCATGTAGCATTCATGAAGGTGTATAATAATGCATAAACACATATATGGCTTTATATTAAAGGGACTTCCTCAGTCACATTCATTTATTTTTTAATATATTTAATTCATTTATTTTATGAAATTTAATATATAGGAATATATATATATTTTAGTGAATCTATTCTTTCCAAATATTATTTTTAAATTATATAACATCATTAAGATAACATTTAGAAAATTAAATAAAATTATTAATTTAAAATCGATTCATATACCTAAATTATAAATACACAATAAATTAAAAAGATATTATCTCTCATCATTGGAGAGTATCTAGTCAAATCATTTCACAATTAATAAATATTCAATTCATTGAATAGTTTTGTTTGCATTAATACTCAATTATTACATAAAAATAAAAAATATTTTTTCAAAATTTAACACATTTATTTAATAATTTTAAAATTACTAAATTTTTTAAATACATTTTTTTTCATTTTTAAACACCTTTTATTAACTCAGTCTTATTGTATATTGAAATACTTATATTATTTGTTTAAAAAATAATTCAAAATTTAAAAAAAATTAAATTAATTATTAAAGATTTAATGAATTAATTTTAATATTAATAATGGATTTATAATAATTATTCTAATTGGAATTGTATTTATAATCCATTTATAAATCCAATATGAAATTAAATCATAATAAAAGAAAAATAAATATATCTATAATATAATTAGCTAAATATTGTTAAATAATAGTATTTTTTTGTCTAAAACATTTCATAAAATCATTAACATTAATTATATAATTAGTATTTATTTAAATAGATATATTAATTTAATATTTAATTTAATTATATACAGTTAGAGATATTATGTAATCTAAACAATGTTCTTAAATTGTTACCATTATTATTAACCCAATGAAATGATTAAAATAATTTAATTACCATAGTCAATAATTGTAATGAATGATTAACATTTGTTAATCACATTATAATTAGTGTTATTAAATAGTTACCCTAAAAATGGTTGTAAACTATTTTATTTTTATTTTTCAGAAATAAAAAATTTAAGGATATTTTATTTTGAACTATTTAATTCTATATATTTAATTTTATAAATTATAATGCATGAGTAGAGAGATTGTAAATAATATATCAATGTGTTTTTTTGAGAAATAAATGAATTAAGTTAGGGATACAGAGGATAGATAGCTTTGTAAATTCCTCTCCCTCTACATGGTGGAGAGATTCACATCTGGAAGACACTATGACATGAACACGTTGAGTAATATATTACATTCGATCCAAAGGTTGTAAGAGGGAGATTGTATCAAGGAAATTAAAACTAGGATGATTGTTTTTTAATTTTTAGGGAATATATTAAGATACATATTTTTAATGGATGTATATTGTATTTTGATAATCATATTATTATGATCTGGTAATTAGCTAATATGTTTTACATGATGTGATATAATTTCCCCCTTCCCCTTTCTAGATTTATGTGAAATGTATCCCATTTATGGGTAGGAGTGATCAGGTTTTGTGTGGGAATGGTCAAACCATTAGTGATCTTATGTAATTGGATATTTCAAATCTGATTTAGTGGCGTCCTATGGTGCAAAAAAAAGTCTACGGTGGACATCACACAACCAATTATATGGGGCTCAATAACGAAACATCATGCCTTGAAGATATTGGTGACTTTTAAATTTGTAAAATACCCTCACGTTTCTTTTGCGGCCTCATTGGACATGCAATAAGTGATTTTTGAACAAAAAAACTTGATCTGGAGTGTCATATTACACAATAATAAATCCCATGTCATTAAGAAAACTTTTTTGGTGGTCCACCAACTTCTAAGGCTAAAAACATATGTATAGAAAAAATCATACCAAATTTCAAGATCAGATATTAATATTATCAAAACAACCTAGGAGTTTGTATTACCCTTTCAAACGAACATGTGACTTTATGTCCCCTTTGATAATGGGTATATTATCCCAAGTATAGTGGTTTAATAATCATAGGATGAGGATACACATGATATTGGGAATAGGAACTATTTTTTGGTTGGCTATTTATCCCCCATAACAAATTCATAATGATTTTCTACACTAGAAAATAGAACCAACCCAAAACCACTGACTATTTTAAAATGTTCCAGAAACACTGAAGGCAATGAAGGTATCCCTATCCTAGGATATGGTTCCACCTGGGGTGGGTGGTCTGGATTTTACTTTTTTGGGTGAGGAGGAATTTCTAGGATTTACTTCCTCGATGCTGGTTATTCTTGTACTATATGAATCACCTCTTGGTTTGATCTTGGTTTAGAACATATGTTGGGAAAATTTTAAGTGAGGTAATAGAAAAAGAAATAATATTGTGAAAATCAAATATAAAATTTGTATATATAAAAGACTTTGTGGAGGTTCTATGTATGAGGCTCTACCGGGTTCGTAAAAACACTCAAAGCTATTAGAGGTTGATGTGTTGAACTACCGGATAGAAGAAAAGGCTAGTTCAAACTATGCCCACATGGTTCCATGAAATTATAATTCTAGGATAGTAATTTTCCTGGAAACTCAGGGTCAGTTCATATGGTCTGTTAATGGAGATACAAGTATGGCCTTGATATGGACTTTCTATCCAAGACCATATTAGAAAGAAAGAAAATGATAGGGATACCAATGAAATGTGTATTATTGAACTGTTTATTGTTTGGATAGTCATTACATGCATGTTTCCATTGAATCATGTTGACAGAGTAATTGGATTCTTCAGTTGTCATCTTCTCCCAAAACTACATCACCTTTTTGATTCTTCAAACATAGGAACCTGCATTGTGCTTCATGGTTTTTATATCTAGCTGGGTGTAGGTGAAAAGTGGAGATCATGGGATTTGATTAAATCTATCAAAAATAAAGATAAAGCCCCATTATCATTGCAAGGTATTTAAGTGATATCTTTACCACCATAATAAGCAAGGTGGTTCCAGACATATTTTTTCTTCCATGCATCAATTTGAGGACTGTTTGTTTCACTAGGGTCACAATGATATGGGGTTCTTAGGGAGTATATTTATTTTTCTATGGAATTTTACTAACATATAGATTATATGAAAATCTAAATAGGTTTTTGGTTTCAAGATACTTAACAATTATGTTCTATAGGCAAGAGGTCTCCATCTACCCTCCGATTTCATCTGATCATGGTTCTATTTTTCTTTAGTCACAATAGGTGTCCTAGCTCAATGTTCCACTATGTGGATTCAGATTTTAATGCATGTGTAATTATTATAATAACAATAGGGAAGTGGTCAAATCTACTTGTTCCTATTCTCAGGACCATATCATTTATATGACTGCATTGGTGGCTATATTGATATAATGTTGGAGTCGATAGCACTACAAGAACTTGGATCAGTGAATTTTCAAGCTTGTGAGAGAACTCAAAAGATATTATATGAAAAAACGTATGATATTTCCCAGAATGAGGATGTAAATCTTGAAAATTATCTACATGTGGACTTTAGATACAAATAAATCTACTGGTTTATCTGATCAAGGGGGGATTTTATCAAATAGGCTGGCCATAATACCATTTACATTCATCAATATTGCTTAGCATGAATAATAAATAACTTCATTTCAAAATTTTAGGTTGGGGATGGATGCTTCATGTCTTACGAGGTTGATATGTGGGATCTGATCGAATTCACTTATATAGATCTTTTTAGTTCTTAGAGTGGATCCCCCCGGGGGACCTCCTGAACAGTAATGAGCCAAAAGTTGTCGAGGTAATGACTTTGGAGCTAGAGTTAGATATTTCTGGAGAGTAAATTGTCACATCCATTAATATAATACATTAACAAAGGTTCTTAGTTTTGATGGATACCATTCCTTATTTTTAATTGGTTTTGGCATATTGTGTGTCCTTACATTATCTTACTGATATAAGGTTTATGGGCAGGTTACATTGGTATATAAAAGTTCAATGCAACTATCATTGTTTTGATCTTAAAAATCACTATCCAAGTGAAAATTTATGATTTTAGGCCTATAATCTTGTGTAATGTGGTCTAGAAGATTTTATAAAAAGTCCCCTCCCACTATTTAGGAAAGTTATTCCCTCTATTTTATTTTAGAATTATAGTTCTTTTGTACCAAAGATGATTTTTTAGAAAAAATCATTACTTCTCATGAAATATTATATTTTATAATAAATAATTGAACTTCTATGATGGTGGACTTGTAAATGAAATTGGATATGAAAAAAATATAAAATTCTGGAATAGGATTTCCTAGAAGTGGTTATGTGGAAACTAGGATTTACACAAAAATTGAAGAGAGAGATCATGAGTTGAGATAAGTCAGTTTCATTCAAATTAATGTTAATTGGTTACCTCATAATAAACTTTAAACCAACTAGAAGATTCTATAATTTTAACCCCATTTCCTCCTACTCATTTCTCTTTGTTTCTGATGTTTTACATAATCTCTTATCGAATGTACCATTGGATTGATTCAATAATAGGTATAAGGTTAGTTTTTGCAGTATCCCCATTACACACTTATTTAACACTAATGATTTTCTTCATTTTTCAATAGAAACTCTTTAGGAATGATATGATATTATATAAATCATTGATTATTTTTCCATATCCTATGGCCAATGTCTCAACATTATCTAATAATATATGTATTTTAGTTATATTGTTCAATATGTGATGATATCTTCCATCACTAGTTAGTGTGGAAAAAATATTGTGAAAAAACATAAAAAGTATTTTTGTCTCCCAATAGTTTTTGGGAACAAAAAAATAGATGTATTTTCTATCATCCTAGAAGAATTTCATAGTAAAATTTATGAATGGTCTAAAAATACTATCTTGGTTTTATAATGTGGTTCTTATTAAATTAGTGACTCAATAAATTCTATATTACACAATTTCTCTACTCAATCTATCAGATTTATTTATTCAGAAAATCTATTCAAACATTTAAAAATTTTGTGTGGTAGTGATAATGAAACAAATAACACCCACTAGATCAACATGAAGAAGATTTCATCACCTAAGGCTTGCAGTGATATGGTCTTCAAGGACATGAATGTGTTTAACAACTCCCTCTTGTCCACGTAAGGTTTCCCTTTGTTATAGGAACCAGATTTTTTGTTCACAAACATTTTCAAAGAAAAGTATTTCCCTCACAATGATTTTATGTCATCCATTCTGGGTTCTAAAATGAAATTTTTATTGAGGAATATTTTGGGATCAACATATGTTTGAAACTGTTAGCTTTATTGATGAATCTCCATTGGTTAAATGGTTAAAATCTTGAGTGATACATAGGTGAACGATTTTGATAGTATAAAACCCAAATCTCTTCTAGCACTACGTCTGGAGTATGCTTCAATGAGAGAAATTATGGTTTATGACATTAGTGGATAGTTTATTCAAAATCTTAAATTTGGTTTAATTATTTTGTAATAAAGGCTATTTTAGTAGTTCTAGTTGTGCATGGTGTGGGACCAGATATGTTCTGCTAGAAATTCAAGATTTCAGGCTGCTACTCAGTTCACTCAGGTTTCAGGAATAGCCTCTCCGAATAATATGTTATAGGGTTTCAACTACATATTAATATATATAATATAAAATTTCCATTAAAATTCCAAACTCTTTTGTTTTAAATGTGTAATGGTATCCTCCCCACCTATTCTCACCTTGCTGATCAACACTTTTCTGATAAAATATCATTCCCTCTTTGTGGGACCATTGGGCAAAATGATTTTCATGAATTCTTCTATTTCTATTGGGATACTTGGTTGTTGTAATCTTGTATTGAGTTGGATCATGCTCAACTTATAAGATCATGGATGTGAACATTTTTTTGGGGGAGTGGCTCATTTTTCTTCTAGTGCAAACTATCATGGGGTTTTTCATACATTCATGGATTATCTAGTTCTTATGTAATGACTATGTGCTTAGTGGAATATTCAAATATGATATAGTATGGATAACTATAATTGAACAATGGATTTATCAGTGGAACAATGAATTGGTTTCATCTTCCTTCTTCGGTTCAACCTCGCACCCCCTTTAGGTGTCTACCTCTCCCTCCAAGAGTCTTTATTATTTACACTATCCTAGAGCTACCAAGAGATCGTAATGTTGGCCTCAATAATGTTACCCATGATCATGCATTATCATTAAATATGGTTTGAAATTTCATGGTTTCTACATGCTAGATATCATATGTGGTCTAATCTATGGCTATTTGGTTTGGTGTGTTGTTCTCCACTTCTCATTGTTGGAGGAATATTGTAGTCGAATCCGAGTGTCATGTTATTATCAATCCATTGGAGGATGGTGAAGCCTTCTCTGAAACTTTTAGGTCTTTTATTGATATAATCAATTATTTGTAACCTTTGTTCTATTTTTAAGGTTCCTACATCTTTGGTAGAGAGGGAAATCATGTGGCACATTTCACACCTAATTTTAGGAGAATTCCAGGGTCTATGTAATTTTCCTTCTACTGATATTTATGTTGAGGATGGTCTTTAAAAAAACAAAATAAAAATAATAGTATATTTATAAATATAGGGTTAGGGTTAAAATATTATTTAATTTCCAAACATCACTAAAATAATATAATAATCATTATATTACCCCATTCCATGTAATATTAATATTATTTTCTCATGACTTATACAAACTAGTTCAATGGTAAATATTATATTACTGTCTTACAAATTAATATTTATCACTAGACACATTATTGGTCCCTAACCCTCCATTAAATTTAAAAAATTCCATAATAAATATTTATCCATTAAATAAATAAATATTATATGCCCATGTAATGAAATAATTCCCTTGCGAATAAATATTTATTTATTTTTTATGATCACTAATGTATTAAGAATAATATTTATTATAATAATTAAATTCAAATACAATTTAACTAAGATTAATGGAGGAACATAGTTTATGAATCTCTATAGTTCTTTCTCCTTAACATTAGGCGGTCTTTCATAAAGTCCAATATTTCTATCTAGAAACTGGTCAAGGGGCCTAAGAAAAATAAGTTAATGTCAAAATTATGACTACCACACACCAGAAATTTATATGGAATATAATCCCTTTTTCATGATATCTCATCAAAAAGGTTACCTGTGTCACCAACCTATCTTCTTGGTACATCTTTCTTTTAGCATTTAAAAGAAACTCATTGTTACCCCATGATCATGTAATTTGATGTGATATATCTATTTCAATCAAGGTATTGAGATATAAACTTCATTGAATATATAAGGGAAAAATTATTCCTTGATTTATTCATTAATAACATGTCATTTGTGGAACACCCAATGTACCGTACATCCTATGAATATATGGCATCACGTTTTTGGTCAGTACATCAATGAATTTGAATGGGGATATGAATTGATAATAATATTAATGTTTTGATACCATCACACATTCTCACAAATAGGTAATTATAATGAAACATAGACATGTGGAATTACAATAGTTATTTCAATTCACATAATATCCCATCTTATAGATTACAAATTTAATATAATGCTTCATATTTTTACGGTTATTCATATCTCACATGAAACATTCTATTTTTCCCATAATAGAATGTTATTTAAAATAATATTTATATTTATGAATATCTTCATTGAATTTCAACTTTCTCATCACAGTATAGAACTTATATGGCCTTTTCAATGAAATATGTACTCTAGGACATTATTATATTAATGTAATTTAGACCAATCAAAAATATGTATTCAAAATGTCTATATTAATACTAAATTATTTGAATATACATCTAATGAAAAGTAAAAAAATTTGGTTCTAGAACACTAACTCCAATATAAAAAACATGTGGATGAAAAAAAGAGTGGATTAGCCCACAATGATAAAAAAAATATATCAAGGCATGAAAAAATTTTATAAAATTTGAGGTAGGGTGGAATCGGTGAAAATAACATATTGAACCCAAGAAGTCAATTTTCATTGGTTACAATATAGTCACAACTCAAATTGATATGTCTATTGACATAGATATGTGGCATTAGAATTTTCTCGCATTGAAAGAAATAATTTGGGAAGACATTATGGAAACATTATGATATACATTATATATTTTAATGAAAAACATATAATGAATGATTGATTTAATTTTCATTATCCCTTATAGAGTATTTTTGTTTAGTTATTTTCTACTATAAATTTATTTTAATGATCACTAAAAAGGTTTATAGATCATTTCAACCACTATTTATGTAACAATTTCTCTAGGATGATGAAGGGAAAGTAAATCCCCAACCACTAGTTGTGAATGAACTAATGATAAAAATAGAAAAATAAAATTCATTCATTACATATCGTGAGGATGAATCCTTTCATGTGCATTATAATTCATAATATTCTATTTGAAATTATTTATACTAATCACTTTTATTAAAAATAATAAATTTTCAAAAAAAAAAATGAGTGAAAACAATAAATAGTGCACATTTAATCCAATGTACCCCTACCATAAAGTCAGGATTAAGTGTCCTTCACTTTAAAAAATTATATTTATGTAAATATATATGAAATGTTTTATGTGATATAAAATAGAAACATAATTATGTTCCTTATATATATATATGTTGATTAAATTAAATATAACACCACTTCTATCCCACATCATACTCTATGGAAAGAGGCTCATGTAAATATAGAAGAAAGAATTGTAGATGATAGCACACAAAAAGTAAGAGAATCATGTGTAAGTATCACATAATAGTTATTTTTTATTCTTTATAATAATATTATATAAAATATATAATTATTTTTTAATAGTTTTTTTATTGTTTATACAGAAGATTCATTATTAGTTGTACTAGAAGAACGACTAATTACAATAGCTTTTAACCGTCCTGAACAATATGGGCAAGTTAAAGGTGATGGTTTTGGAGTGTCGGATTAAGAATATTTTGAGAAAGAAGTCACATGGGGATGTAAATAATAAAATTAAAGATATTCAGACACAAATAGATTTTATAAAAGAAATTATTAAAAATTATTTTTTATTAAGAAGTATATACAAAGGTGTCAAGTTGAACTAACAATATTTAAAAAACCAGTACACAAAGACTGGGTCCCCACTAGATATGGGGCTAGCCATTCACCTCAGGAATCTTCATTTCCAATTGTAATCTATTATTTCATAACCATTTATTTCTAAATGTGAATCAAACCACTACCGATAAAATTATTATGTAACAAAATTATGCATGGTGAAGGTGAGAGTGATTTATATTTAGTATCAACCACCCATCAAAATATTGTGAGGAGCACACTATACAATATCAAAGGAGATATGATTCATAATAAACAACTCCCAAAATATCACATGAGAGTGGGTTTCCACGTACTTCATGAGTTGAGAATTGTGTTTAATGTACCATTTGATATTACATATGGTACCATGGATGAACGTGATATTGGTGAAGTATATTGAAAGAGAATAATAACATTTATCAGAATATGTGGATGTGATTAAAACCATATTCTACGGATCTACATGCAAGAAATATAAAACCAACATAAAAACTAAAAGTTAGAATAATGTAATTTCATGTAGATTACAAAGAAGATCCACTAAAACCTTTTTGGATTCTTATGATAAGTTTTATAATGATTACCAAATTCTCATACCAAATCATCATACCTTTGTAGTGTTTCCAAGAGTTGATCTGAATCATCTTCCTTATATAAGGGACTAATATTTTCTCTAAAGTATGTTATTACCTCTATCTGCAAAGGAGAGAGATAAAATATTGTTTCTAGATGGGGATTGTTTACCAAGAACGAGGAAATAGCCATAAACCATTTTCATAAACTATCAATAATATATATATATCTATTTGAAAACACTATTTTACTACTGTTACATTTAGTAATGTGTTTATATCACAAAAGTAAATTCCATGGCCAATGCATTCATTTCATGAATTCAAACTCCACTATATCATTATATATCATGTAATGCCTTAATAAAGGTTTCGTTAATTGATTTGAACAAATAAAATATTAACATATTGAATATTTAGTTTTTCATTTGATCAAACGGTAGTATCATGCGTGAAATATTATTCCATTCATGTATCTTGATATTCCATGCCCATGATATAGAAACACATCACATAAATTCTATAACACTGAGGATATCTCCTTTAACATCCCACATGTACTAAATCAAAATAAATCTTGTAACATTTCACATTTTTTTATCATTTAAAATTACCTATGAAACCCTATCCAAAACAAATTTTTTATATCTTCCAAAACACTTTTGGAAATCTATCATTAACAATAACTTTTACAACATCATATTCAATAACTTATGAACACTCATCCAAAACTCATTTGGATTAACTCTAAAACATGTTTATAGTAGTTCACTAAGTCAAACTCGATCCCCATTATATAAAAAAATTGTATAAAACTATGGGAATTTATTAAATTGACTATAAATATAAATCATTTTATCCATATATATTAGAAAAGAGTAACCTCTAGAAAAATGTCAATGTTAATCAAGGAATAAAGGGATACAAAATGATATCCATCAAACACATGTATATGTATACTTTTTTAGACCACTATGAATCAAATGAAAATCGGAATTATCATATTTTCGGTTTTTCCAAGTCAAACACTGACCATGGGGCATGAAGCACATCAACCCCAAATATCCAACTCAACTGTTCTCGATTCTCGAAGTATATACTAATCTGATTGAACAATACACCACATGTTGCATATAATTATGGATATGAATATCACAAGTTCCTTATGAAAATATATATACAATATATAATTTTGGCCACACACTCCCATATCCTATCTCAACAAAGGTATCAAATGTAAAACTCATCATATAAGAGTAAACATCTCATCTCAGTTAAGTTCCAAATGACGACTTCATCAACAATACACACAACCACCCCCGTATTAGCTACTCAATATATAGAATTTTGAATGTATGGTATCAAATAATGAAGGGTCTCATGCTAAGTATCTCAGAAACCACATGTATTGAGGACTCAAATATGATCCATGCATCCCTAATATACTAAAAGAATTTGTATGACATTCCATGTGGTATATGTGGTGGGTCATCTAGTGCACAAAAAGAATCTTATTCTTTATCTTATGGCACATTAAAATATATTCTATCTCCATAAAATAATAATAATCAAGATATCGTTAACATGTTTTAATAATAGATAATACTATATTATGAGTATTATTTTGGGATAAACAAAAATTTATACTTTGAGAGGTCAATTATCGTTTCACTTTCTTAAAATTACATCTATATATAAAATTATGCGGATTATGTGATGTAATGATAAAATGGATGCTACCTCAAATATTATACATTTTAATATTCTTAAACACTTTAATAGTATTTAAAAAACCTAAAAGAAGCACCAATTTCATATATCATATATGTTAAACTGTCAGATACACCTTATGTTCGATACATTTTATGGGTTTTTTAACTCATTACATATAATGTAATTCATGTCACATATCTATTAGACCATCAGATAATAGCCTCTCACTGAACTCTATATTTATTAATTTCTACAAATTAAGAATGTTGGAATAATGGATAGATTTAGGAATCATATTCTTAATAGTTTGACTTCATAGTTGTATTCAAACTTCTTAACTTCACAATATCAAATGTTACGATGTCAACTTTTGTTGTCTACATAGAATTCATTCTATGTTCATCATTTTCATATTAAGAACCCTATCACATCAATATTATTTCTTTTTTGTGTGTATGTGTGAAATATAAATGTGTACAAGTGTGTGAAAATATTTCTGTGTATGTGTGTGTTTCAAAATTATGTAAATACATCATATATAAATGCATTTTTCTAAATATAACATTATAATTAAATATATTATATAAAAACATGAATAAAAAATAAATATAAATACATTATATTTTTTTATCTAAATATAATATTATTTATAAATTTTTCTAAAATTTATTTGTAAATATACAATATAGAGATATATTTATAAAATATTTTTAAAAATAATTATATAAATTCAAATAATTATATGAATAAATATTTAAATAATGGTGGATTATCTGGGCACCTTAACCATACTCATCTCGTCAAACCCATCGGGTACTGCCCGGAGGTTGAGCAGCAGTTGTGGATGTGTGTAAATATTAAGTAAATAAATCATATATAAATGTATTTATATAAGTATATCATTATCATTAAATATAGTATATAAACATTTTTATAATAAATAATAATAAATACATTGTAAAAAATCTATATCAAAATATACAAGTTTATGTAAATATGTATAAAATTTAAAAGTAAATATACAATTTATACACATATTATTAAATTATATTTAAAAATAATTATATAAATGTATATAAATATATGGATAAATATTTAAATTAAGATAGATTATCAGGATCACCTTAACCATCCCCATCTTGTTAAACTCATCAGATACTACCTCGATGGTGGGAAGTGACTGCTTCTCTATGAGTATAGGACCTAGGGTAGCCTGGATGATTATCAATTTTAAATTAAGCCCTCATCCCCCATTGTTCATACACATTTATGGAAGGTATGGCTAGTGGTGGCGCTTAGGACATCCAAGGGGATTGAATTTATCAGTAATGACTGCATGAAATTCGTATATAGAGAATTCAAGACATCAAACATGTTGTTGGATTTGGTATGGGGAATGCGCCTACTATAAACTCTTATATTTTAATTACTTCTTCCAATATGAAAACCATGTCTGTTAATCTTTATATCCAAAACCAAAACACAAAGCTTTCTGTTTTTTTGTTTTCCAAGGATGGAATGATGGGAAAAAAGGCCATGTATCCATGTGTATCCCTAGTACCTATGGATACACAACTCCTACATATTTTTCCTCTGATAAATCATCTTCTCATTCATCGGTTACATTGTATTTGTATTCCAGTTTCCCACTGGGTTTCTTTATAGAGGTATAACGATAAAGAATGAGTTGTACCAAATGGAGGGTCAGTACTAAAGGGACAGTCACATCAAGGTGTAAACCCTCACATTGCATTTTGTGTCCATATATCACAAGTCTAGGTTGAGTATGGGGGAGGTCATGGGGATAATGGAAAAGATCCTAACATCCAGCAGTGGTCCCGAACTTACAGATGGGGTGTAAGTGATCAAAAATGCAGTCAAGATGCTCTTATGGCTCCCTAAGGTAAGGACTCTGATTTTGGTTGAATAGAAACTTGTCTTATTTTCACGAATGTGGTTTTTCATACGATGAGTATTGATCCCCATTCCAAAAAAAATTATTCCATAGCTCCTCAAGGTATGAACTCCCTGTCAGGTATAAAAAAATCTTTCTGTTCTAATGAACAGGGATGCATGGAATATGAGTGGTGTTCCTCCTTTTAGAAAAGATAATTCAATGGCTCCTTGAGGTATGAACTCATTCCAACATTATTTTTTTCCCAGATCTAGTAGCCTGAACTTGCCAAGAATATGTGACACCACCTTGTGAAGAAACTAAATCATGAGTTGTGAGTAGTGAGTTTGTATTCATCAAAGTAAAAAGAAAAATAAATTATTTTTTATATTTTTCATTCCCTTGTGAATTTCCATAGATGATGAGACTTTATTTTCTCTCCCATGAACTAGTTGTAGGTTCAGATATGCATGAAAAATGATTGAATTGGGAAAAACAAAATGATCACCTGTATAAATGTTCTCATCTGTTTGATTAATTCACCTTAAAAATCATTATCGAATCAATAAATATTTACTGGATAAATTTGTAGTGCTATATGTCGATGTAGAAGGGTTGAGTTTTACATGCCTGATGGTTCAATGTCCCCTAATACTTCATATAACAATAATATTTAAATATCCATTTCTACATACCTAATTGGTGACATATTTGATTATAGAGAATGACTAAAATCACCTAAGCTATCTGAATTACCACTTACATGAATGCTTATTCTACTTAGAACAAACATTAGAGAAGCTCATTGTGTCTTGAAAATTTAAAAAATGGGGAAATTCATTTACCGATTTGGCCTCTCATTTTCAATGTCAATTTCCCTCCCAGTCATTTTGTTTAGCTGAATTAGGGAAGATGATGATATTTAGTGATCATCATCCATGTGGTGTCCATACATTGATGAGATCATGCTCTATTCATTGTATGGAATTATGGTGGGTTGTTTAATGTCATTATAGGAGTTCACATATTCTTATAGGGACTTTACCTAGAGCTGGTAATAAGGACATCAAGACACACCCCATGGAATTCTCCACCTATGAGGATCTGTTTGTGATTGTTTTCTATTTTATTTTTTAAAATAAAAAGACATATTCCCTTTTGGTTTGGGGAAATACCATATCAATGATACACTCAATTATTGTTGGAGTATATTTCATCACTAGATATTGGTGTTATTCCCTATGGTTTCGTTAATTTCCTTTTTTAACTACTCTAGTGATGGAACATTAAGCGAACTATGGTTGAGCCGAGGAGAGCTATCCCACACCTATGATGAATGCATGTATTAAATAAAAAAAAATCTTATCAGATTAATTATGTGGATTTATTTGTATGTGTAGCATTTAATATAATCTTATATGTATTTAAAAATAAATATTTCTAACTTTTTTATTGGTTTCACACATAAGCCTATTGTGAATTCCTTCACTACATACGATATTTAATAGTGGAATGAAAAAATAATTATTAGTGGTATCCAATCACTGGGATAGGCGAGGATACATCATACAAGGATTATTTAGTATTTATATTCCAAACCTAAACTTCTAGGAAAGGCTAATTAAAGATATTTTTTTATTATAAACCGATGGGGGATGTGAAATTGAATAACTATTCATTGGGAAGGGAGGAGAGTAATCTGAGGATGGATAACTCTAATTTTAAAAATTAAATTCCAAACGAATCAAATACAACCATTTTTTTAAAATTTCAAACCCATTAAAAATTATTTTAATACATCCACAACATTTTATTCCCCTAATACAACCACAATCCCCCTATACTACATTTTCCATGGGTTCAAAAAATAATTTTTTTGAGTGCCCCGTGAAAGGCATGCATCAAACCACACACAATTTCTAGGGAAGTTAGTTCTTTTATTGTAACTTTTTTTAAAAAATGGTTTTAAATGAATTGATCTAGTTCTTATTAACCAACCAGATTCTGATCCTAAGGTTGAGAGAACCATTATCACTAAACCTAAAACTCTATAAATCACCAAAGAATAGGAAATAGTGATTTTCATCAATACATTGTCTAATTATCCATCCTCTTCTTCTTAATTTATAAGATTTAAATTAGGAAGTTAAAAAATTGAAGATAATCTTACTCAAGTGAGTGGGAATTTTAGAGAATTGTATAAACCAAATTTCAATATGGATAACCAAAAAATATTATTGAATTAAAAAATTATAGTGAACTCAATACTAGAATGATTGGTATTATACATAAATTTCAATGAATATTAGGTGAGGGATGAAACTAGAATTTTAGAGTGTTTAAAAGAGTATGTAATGTATTAAAAACAAGAGGATTCACCAATAGAATGATGGGTGAAAAAATAAATGTATCCACAAGAAATTCAAACAAAATTGGCCACACAAATCTAAAATATTCATCCGTTGATAAAACTTATTCTCCTTCATCGGTGTCATCTGATTTTTCATACAGTTTCCCACTTGGTTTCTTCACACATGTATGAAGATAATGAATTATGTGCACCTGATGGAGGGTCAATACTAAAGGGACAATGCCTTAATGGTGGAAAACCTCACACTACGTTGTGTGTACCTTGACCACAAGTCCATATTGAGAATGGGGGAGGTCATCGGGGAACTGTAAGAGATCCTACTATCCAGTAGTGGCCCTCGACCTCAAAGAAGGGGTGTCAGTGATCTACAATCTGAACTAGATTTTTTCATGGCTCCTTGAGGTAAGGAATTTGAGTTCAATTGAATCAAAACTCATCATATTGTCATGAATTTGGTTGCGCTTAAGGTGATTAGTGATCCCCATTCCAAAAAATCTACATCCATACATCCTCATGGTATGAAGTCCTATCTAGGTATAGTCAAAACTCTTCCTATTTTCATTGAAATATTTGTGTAGAAGATGAGTGGTGAACCTCATTTCAAATAAGCTACTTCCATGGAACCTTTAGGTAATGAATATAAGTCCGATAGAATAAAGAATATTCCTATTGTACATAATGTGGTTGTGAAGAAGATTATTGGTAGACGTTGTCATAAACAAGATTCTTCCATGGCTCCTCGATCTAAGGAACCATAATATAGTAGAATGAAAATTATTCCTGTTGTAGATATTGTGGTTTTAAAAATAAAGATAATTTTATATGGTATCAATAATATTTATGAGTTCTTTGTGTGGTTATGTATGGGTATAATTGGTAGCACTAAATTATATGGTGGGTAGTATTTGGGTTCTTCAAAACTCAGTGATATTTATTCCAAACAATATAGGGGATGAAAAGAACACTTCTTTGATAATAGCTTGATTGGTCAACATTTACCTAGGAGCGGGTATCTGTGATGTATCTATGAAATCTAGAAATAGGACTGGAGGAAAGATGAAAACATTGAAAAATAATAATTAATGAGATGGATGATATTCATGGAAATTTTAATGTTGGAATGAGATGTTTTCCAATCCATTAATTCTAATGTTTATGCTTTTTTTTGTTAAATAGGTCAACACTTTATCAAATAGTTCGTATAAAATACTATGATGAATGTTTTGTGTTCAAGATGAGAAAGTTGGAGTAGTATACCAGGGGCCATTTTGGGCATGAAATAGCCATTAAACATTTATAAGCCTAGAAAAAGGGGCTTTGTCAGCATGATAAAAAACTATACAAAATGGAAACGTTAAATAAAACAGAGATAAAAAGTCTTCATCATGAGAGGAAAATGTTATCTACACTAATTTTATCCTTCCAATATATTCTGATAATGAACCAAATGTGCTTGTATGCTCACAGGACTTCTGGTGAAGCCCTTTTTTAGTTTTTTTATTAACTCAATGTTTTTGTCCCTTTTTATGCAAAATATGAGGGAAACTTTTGAGAAGGGAAAAGCCAATGAAAATGTAATTAATCTAGAAAAAATCCATGAGGTTGGTGGTCCATTTCCATTTTGAATCAACATTAGGTAATGAATATATACTTATTTTATCTGAATATCATCATATAATTTTATTTAGGTATGATGGAAGGGGTTCAAAATTGAACCAATAAACAAATCATTGAGAAAGAAAAAAAATAGATTCCAATGAAGCATTGGATAAGACTTAATTTGTGGTTATATAGACACAATTATACAGTCGATAACACTAAAAGAACCCTGATTGGATAATTATCAAGATTGATAGAGAACTCATAAAATATTATAAGGAACCCAATTATGATATTTCCTATCCGGAGGTGTTAAATATTGACTAGTATCTAGATGATCCCTTTAGAATCAAATAAATTTACTTGTTTTTCTACTCAATGGAGGATTCTATCAAACATGGAGACTGGAATACCAAATACATTCATCAAATGGCCTTATCCATAATAAAAAATAACTTAATTTCAAAATTTTAGGTAGGGTATGGAAGTTTCAAATTTTATGGGTTGAGATTTGGGATCTGATCGAGTTCTTCTATATACATATTTTTAGTTATTAGAGTCACTCTCCCCAGGGGAACTCATGATAGTGTTAAGGAAAATGTGATCGAGGTAATAAATTTGGAGCTAGAGTCAATGATTTATGGTGAGTAAATTGTCTCATCCATTAATGTAATACATTAAAAAAAATCTTTTTGGTCTTGATGGATACCATGACTTATTTTTAAGTGGTTTGTTAATATTGTGTGTCCCTACATTATCATACTAATATAATGTTTTTGGGATATTTCAATTGGTATAGAAATGTTCAATGAAACTCTCATTGTTTAGATCTAGAAAATATCTATCCAAGTGAAAATTAATTATTTTTGGCCTATCATCGTATAATATGTGGTCTAAAATATTTTATCAAAAGTCATATTTCACCATTTGGGAAAGTTCCTTCCCTATATTATATTTTTTATTTAGTGTTCTTTTGTACCCAAGATACCTTTTTAAACAATTTCATTAGTTCTCATGAAATATTATGTTTTATAAAAACTCATTGTACTTCTATGAGGGGGAACCTGGAAATGAAATTTCATATGAAAAAATATAAAAATATGGAATAGGGTTTCCAAGAAGTGGTGATATGGAAACTAGGATTTAGAAAAAAAAAATGGATGAGAGCAATCAAGATTTGTGACAAGTCTGTTTCCTTCAAATTAATGATCATTAATAATCTCATAATGAACATCAAACCAACTATAGGATTGTATCATGCTAACCCCCTTTCCCCTTACTCAATTCTCCTTGTTGCTGATGTTTTTTTGTTATATCTTATCAGAGGTAGCATTTGATGGACTCAATAATAGGGACAAGGTTTGTCAGTGCAGTATCCCCATTACATACTTATTTTCCACTAAAAATTATCTTCCTTTTTAAATAGAAACTCCATAAGAAATATATGATATTCTAAAAATAATTGATTTTATTACCAAATACTTAGTCCAATGTGTCAAATTTAGAAAAACATCAATATATTTCATTTGGGTTGTGAAATATGTGATGACAGCTACCATGCATAGTTTGATTGGAACCATGATTGGTGAAAAAAATAAAATGTATTTGTGTCTCCCAATGGTATTTAGGCCCTATAAAAGAGAAGTATTATCTATCATCTTGGATAAATTTCATAGTAAAATCTTGGGATAATCAGAAAATAAATTCTATAGGTTTAGGAATGTGGTTCTTATTATATTATTGACTCAAGAAAATCTATATTACACGATTTCTCTCTTCAATCTCCTAGATTTCTTAATTCAGAAAATCCAATCATACATTGTAAATTTTTGGTGGGGTAGTGCTAATGAGAAAAATAACATACACTTGATCTCATGGGAGAAGATTGTTTCACCCAAGGCTTGCAGTGATATGGTCTTCAAGGACCTGAATGTGTTTAACAATTTGCTACTGGCCAATCCAGGTCTTTATATGTTATAGGAACAAGATAGTGTGCGCACAAATGTTTTCAATGAAATGTATTTCCCCCATAGTGATTATATATCATCCAGTCTAGGTTTTTAAATTAGATTTTTCTTGAGTAATATATGGTGATCCACTTATGTTTGAAACTGTGAGATTTATTGATGAATTTCCATCAGGGAAATGGTTAAAATCTAGAGTGATGCGTCAGTGAATGATTTTGACTATATAAAACCATCTTCTAAGTTGGTACCTTGTCCAAAGAATGATTAAATGAGGGATATTATAGTATATTACCTTAGTGGATGGTATTTTATGAATCTTGAAAATTTATTTAATGAGTATGTATTAAAGGTAATTTTAGCAGTTCTAGTGGTGCATGGAGTAGGACCAGATATGGTATGTTGGGAATTCAATATTTCAGGCTACTAATCAGTTCACTCCGATTTCCGGAACAGCCTCACACATGAAGATGTTATAGTGTTTAAACTATAGAATAATATATACAATATAAAGGATCCATTTTAATTCCAATCGATTCTATTGTAAATTTGTAAAGGTATCCTATCCACCTATGGTTACCTTGCTGGTCAACACATATAATTTGAGAAAATATCATGCCTTTTTTGTGGGACCGTAATAGACAATGAGTTTTTTGCAATATTCTCTTGATCTTGGGATAATGGGTTGTGATCATCGTTTTTTGAGTTGGATCATGCTTAAGGAAGAATCCTCAAGTATGTGAACATTGTTATGGTGGAGTGGCTCATATTTCGTCTACTGCAAACTATTATGGGGGATTTCATCCGTGTTTGGATTATCTAGTTATTCTATAATGCCTTTGTATTTGAGGGAATTTTCAAATATGATATCTTATGGATAAAGATGATGAAAAAATGGATTTATCAGTGGAAAAATTAAATGGGTCATTTTCATTCACCGATTCAACCCTGCACCCCATCTAGGTGGATACCCCCTCCTAGAGTCCTTAAGATTATGGATAACCTAGCTCTACCTAGTTATGGTAATGTTTTCCTTGGGGATGTTATCTGTGATCTTGCGGGATCATTAATTATGGTTTTAGATTACATGTTTTATTCATTATAGACTCCATGTGTGGCCTAATATATGGCTATTTTGTATGGTGTGGAGTTCTCCACTTCTCATGGATGGAGGAATATTGTGTTTAGATCTTACTTTGAAGGTATTATCAATGCCTTTATAGGATGGTGAAGCTATCTATGATTAGTTTCAGTTTATTATTGATAATAGCAAGTATTTTGAACACTTTTTCTCTTCTTATGGATTCTCCATCTTTGGGAGAGAGGGAAATCTTATGGTACATTTCACAACTGCTTTTAGGAGAATTCCATGGTATATGTAATTTTCTGTCTACAGATATTTATGTTGAGGATGGTATTTTGAAAAAAAATGCACTATATAAATAATAGTATATTTATAAAGATATGGTTAGGGTTAAAATATTATTTAATTTTAAAACATCCCTTAAATAATATATTCAACATTACATGACCCCATTCCATGTAATAATAATAATATTATTATTATCTCATGTCTTACGCTAACTCATGCAATGATAAATATTATTTTACTAGACTAAAAATTAATATTTATTGCCTCACACATTATTGGCCCGTAATCCTCCTTGACATTTATCAAATACATGAATAAATATTTATCCATTCAATACAATAAATATTATAGATCCGAGTAATGAAATAATTACACTTCAAATAAATATTTTATTATTTTTTTAGATCACTAAAGTATTAATAAAAATATTTATTATAATAATTAAATTCACATTGAATTTAACTGAGATCAATAGAATCACGTAGTATAAGACCCTGTATAGTTTTTTCACAATGACATTATGTGGTCTTTCTTAAATTCCATGATTTCTATATTGAAACGGGTCAATGCATCCCAGAAAAATAAGCTAATATCACAATTATGACTACCACACACAAGAACATTCTATGTAATATAATCCCTTCTTCACGATATCTCATCAAACAAGTTACCTTTGTCTCCAACCTATCTTTTTGCTACGTCTTTCTTTGAGCATTTGAAAGAAACTCATTGTTACCCCATGACCATGGAATTTAATGTGATATCTCTATTCTAATCAAGGGGTTTAGATATCAAGTTCTATAAATATATGAGGGAAAAATAATTCCCTAACTTATTGATTAATAACATGTCATTCATGGATAACCCAATGTACCATACTTCCTATGAATATATGGAATCACAAAATTGGTCAGTACATCAAAGTATGTGAATGATGACATGAATTAATAATAATATTAAAGATTTAGGAGAATCACACATTCTCACGAATAAAAAATTCCAATGAAACTCAGACATGTGGAATTCTTATAGGAATTTATATTCACTTAATCTCCGATATTAGAGATTACCAAGTGTGAACTTAACGAGATGAAGTTTCATATTATTATGGGTACTCATACATGAAAATCAACATTCTATTTGACCTATCATAGAATGTTATCTAACCATAGATATATATTTAAGAATTTAATCATGGAGTTTTTGATTTCTAATCATAGTATGGAACTTCATTGTCATTTTCCCTGAAATATATACTCTAGTAAATTATTAAATTAATGCCATGTAGACCTATGAACAATATATAATTAGAATATCTTTATTAATACTCAATTATTTGAATATTCATCTAATTTAAAATACAAACATTTGGTTCTAGAACACCAAATCCATCATAAAAATATGTGGATGTAAAAAAGTGTAGAGTATCCCACAATTTTAACAAAATATATCAAGGTAAGAAGGAAAATAATAAAATTTGAGGTGGGCTGGAATCTGTGAAACTAACATATTAAACCCAACAAGTCAAATTTCCTTTGTTACGTAAGAGTCACAACTCAAATGAATATATTTATTGATATAGATATGTTGAATTAATATTTTTTGTATTGAAGGAAATTATTTGGGAAGGAATTATGGTAACATTATTATATACATTCTTCATTTTATGGAAAAACATATAATGATACACTAATTTACATTTCATTATCCCTTATAGAGTGTTTTTTATATATTTTCTTTAATAAATTTTTATTAATGATCACTAAAAAGGTTAACATATCCTTTAAAACCATTCTAATGTAACAATGTCTCTAGTATGTTGAGGGAAACGTAAATCTCCAACCACAAGTTGTGTATTCATAAATGATAAAACAAGAAACCTAATATTTATCCATTACCTATCATCAGGATTAATCCTTTCATGTTCATTATAATTCATAATATTTTATTTCGAATTATTTATACTATTCAATTTTTTAAAAAATTATAATTTTTTTAAAAAAAATTAGTGATGAGAATAAACAGTGCGCATATAAACCCATGAACCCCACCATAAAGCAAGAATTTAATGCACATTAGTTGAAAAAATGCATTTAAATGATATATATAGGATATTTTTATGTGTTATAAAATAAAAAAATAATTATGTTCCTTTTTATATAAATAATGATGAATTTAAATCCAACTCCACTTCTATCCCACATCATATGCTTGGAATGGAGGCTCACAGAAAATAAGAATAAAAAATAGTAGATGATATCACACAAAAAGTAAGAGAATCATGTGTATGTATGACATAATAGTTATTTTTTATTTTTTATAATAATAATATATAAAATGCCTAATTATGTTTTCATAGTTTATTTATATTCTAAAAAAATAATCGTTATTAGTTGTTATAGAATAACTACTTATAATGGATTTTAACCATCCAGAACAATATGAACATGTTAAATGTTATGGTCTTGTAGTGTCACATTGAGAATATTTTGAGAAAAAAATGTCACATGGGGATGTAAATGTGAAAATGAATGATATTAAGAACCAAATAGATTCTATTTTCAAAATTATTACCAATTTGGATTTGATTAAGAATTATATACAAAGGGATCAAGGTGAACCAACAATAGATAAAAGTCCAGTACATGAAGACTCAGAGCCCACTTGATTTGAGAATAGACATTATCCTCAACAATCTTTGTTACCCCAGGTAAGCTATTATTTTATAAATTTTATTAAATGTGAATCAAACAACTACCTATAACCTTCTTATGTTCCAAAATTATGCATGGTGAAAGTTAATTTTATTTATATTCAGTAAAACCCACACATCAAATTATTGTGAGGAGTACACTATACAATATTAAAAGAGATATGATTCATAATAAACAACTTACAAAAGATCACATGAGAGTGGGTTTTCAAGTATCACATTAGTCGAGCATTAAGTTTAATGCACCCCTTGATATTTTAGACGTTACCATGGATGAACATGATATCGGTGAAGTTTATTGAAAGAGTCTAATACCATTTATCATAAGAAGGGGAAGTGATTAAAAACTTATTCTAAGGATCTCCATTAATGAAATATGAAACCTACATAAAAACTAAAATGAAGAATACAATAAATTTTGATACCTTGTATAGAAGGATAAGTTTGATAAAGGTAACCAAATTCCAAAAAAAAAATTCATTATACCACTCGAGTGTATCCACGAGATGATATGAATCATCTTCTATACATAAGGGATTAACTTATTCTCCATAGTATGCTAGTAACTATATATGAAAAGGAGAGAGATAAAAGATCGTTTCATGTCAGGGAGTATTGATGAATAATGAGAAAACACCCATCAACCATTTCCATCAATTGTTAATAATATATATATGTATTTGAAAACACTATTTTATAGCTACAAAATTTACTAATGTGTTTATATCACAAGAGTAAATTCCATGGATAATGCATTTATTTCATGAATTCAAACTCCACTGTATAATTTTATATCATTTCACACATTAATAAGTGATTCATTAAATGAGTTGAACTAATAAAATATTTAAACATTGGATATTTTGATGTACATTTGATCAAAATTTAGTATCATGCATGAAATATTATTCAATTCATGTATCTTGATATTCCATGCACATGATATATCCCAACATCACATAAAGGCTATAAATTTGAGGTTATATCCTCTAATATCCCACATGAACTAAAGCTTAATAAACCTAGTACCATTTCACCTTATATTTTATTGTATATAATAACTCATGAAACCATATCCATAACTCATTTTTTATATCTTCCGAAACCCTTTTAAAAATATATAATTAACAATACCATGTATCACATCATATGAAATACCATATGAACACCCATCCAAAACACTTTTGTATTAAGTCTAAAACACATTTATTGTAGTTCACTATGTCAAAATCGATCCCCATTCTGTAAACCAAATTTTGTAAACCTATAGGAATTTAAATAATTGATAGTAAATATAAATCATTTTACCCATATATGTTAGAAAAGAGTGACCTCTAGAAAAATGTCAAGGTTACTAACTAAATTAAGGTATCTAAAATGATCTCCATCAAACAGAAATATATGTATACATATTTCGACCACTATGAATCATATGAAAATTGTAATTATCATATTTTCCATTTTTACAAGACATACAGTGACCATGGGGCTTAAGCATGTCAACCCCAAATATAAAACTCAGATGTTTTATATTATCAATGTACATACTAATATGATTAATGAATACACCACATTTTTTTTATCATTATGTATAAGCAAATAAAATTTTTCTTATCCAAATAGATATACAATATATTAGTTTGGTCACACACTCCCATATCCAATCTCAATCGAGGGATCAGATGTCATACCCATCAAATTAGAGTAAAAAACCCATCTCAGTTAATCTCCAACTGATGACTTGATTAACAATATTCCCTAACCACCCCGGTATTAACTAATTCAATATATAAAATTTTGTATGTATGGTATAATATAGTTAATGGTATCATGCTAGATATCTCACAAACCTCATGTATTGGGGACTCAAATATGAACCATGCACCCCTTGTATACTGAAGTCATCTGTAAAGCCCTGAAACCAGGTACCCAAAGTCGGTGAATTATTTTACTAAATTGGAATGATTACATGGAATCAAGTCCCAAAGGACCGATCAGTTCAGCAGTATTGGAAAATAGATTACATACATGAACGTTACATTACACTTTCAAACATACAACACAACCTAAATAATAATTTGATAACGCCATTATTCCCTTAGCTTAACTCTGCATATCTATCATAAAACACTTCATGGGATCTTGGGAAAATAAAACATTAGAAAGGGGTTTGCTCAGATGCTCAGTAAGGGTAAACAATACAGATGAAGATAACATAAACATTAGGCATTGTGAAAATTCAAAACACATGCCTTTACAAATAATATATATGAACACTTCATGGAAGGAATATGAGTTGAGTAAATAATTCCATAATAAAACATAGTCATGGGTATTCTAATAGTCAAATAACCACATGATCCATCAATATTATTTTCATAATGTGGGAATGTATAATGTCGGACATTCTGGAACCTTTTTTCAAGGCCTTGGCAAAAACTTCTAAAAATTATTAAGGCCTCAGCCAAAACCATATATCAAATTTGGAAAGGCCTCAGCCAATCCCACATCTAATTGTATCATGAGTCCTACCAATGCGTAGAGGAGATATAACGGGCACCACTCGTCACTTACTAAGTCCAATACATTTCTCATTTGAAAAGGATGAAACATAACATAAACATTCATATTAAAAATAGAACACGAAATGTAAATACTTTATCCATAAAACATGAATGGTATAAAAATAACACATACACAGTAAAAAATATCGTAAACCCTTGAATACAATATGGATGATTTTTACCATAATAAATCAACTTCAAACAAGTTTAAAATCCATCAAAGGATGTTGACATAGATGATAATGATCAGTAAAATTCTTTGAGATAAATACCCTTTTTTTATGAAATCGGTTAAAAGTATCAAATTTATAATGGATTTAATTTAAAGAGATTTTTTGAATCAATTTTTCCCATACCACTTTGTAACTTTTTAAAAGAATCATCATTTCAAAAAATACAGTTCTTTATAAATAAATCCTTAAAATCATATTTAAAACATGGACATTAATCTAAAACAGTTTAGAAGGATAAATCTTCAAAACATTTAAAATGATGATATAGTTAAATAGAAACTCCCATTAAACTTTGAAATATTCATTTTGAGACCATGTCTATTAAATTTGGGGATTTATGATAAGTATATCCTAGTAAATACTTACACATAATCAATCTCGGATAATAATGAGATTGAGGAAATAACACTTACCTTGCACTTTCCTTTACTAGAGGGTACGTATAACCTCCTGTATAAGGACCATAGTATGTTATTAAATTATAAAAGAAACATATTCATATTTAATATATCATAAATTATTCATTTATTACTTTATACCACCCATTTAATAATTGTTTCCATGTTAAATTAACATTTTAGGTAATAATCGCTTTCTTTATCGTACGTGTTTTAACATGTTTTTCTAGATCGTATCATTTAGATCATGATTTAAATATTTCCAGATTATAAAACATAATTTTTATATAATATATTTATAGAATATTAATATTTATAATAGAAAGATATATGAAATGGAAAACACCGTTTATGGAGACAGTAGGCCGTACGTACTCATAAACGTTGTTTCTCTTTTCATATCGATTTGAACGGATGTAAGTGAATACGATATATGTAAGTAAATACATATATATATATATATCTTAAGTATAATTATTATGTCATATATTACATACTTATTAATAATATATATATATATATATATTAATCATTGATGAATGATGAACGTGGAAATGAATCTCATCGTGTCATGGATACGGTAATCTGTACGTACGCATGAGCAACTATATCATATCCTTAATGATTAAAAGGTGTGAAATTTAATGGTATATTAATTTTAAAGAGACATTATCATGTTATTTTTATTATTTATATACATATTACTCATAATTATATCTATCCAAATAACATAGTGTTGAATAACAAATTACAGCACGACGTGGAGACGGTAAGCCGTACGTACGCTCGCATGGTGACATTATCATTCATAGGATTGATAGAATAATGAATATGGTTGCGAAATATTTATAATAACATCACAATATGTATAAGGTACTAGTGTTATTGTTTTGGTATGGAAATAACAAATAATGAAAAGGTGGAATAAGAAAAGAACTTGAAAAAGGGTGGTGAAATTATTACATCTTATTCGGGTGCATCCATTTGACTTGATAGAAAGTGCTTCTTAAGATGGATTTATGATCAAACTAAGGCCTATAGGATTATGTTAGGGAATTTTGGAGGATATTTGGGTAGGGTTTGATTGAGCCTAATGTCTTTGGAGTTGTGAAAATAAGATAAGGGGAAGTGACCTTTTATAAGAGAGGTGAGGGGTACCTTAGGAAAAGATTGAAATATTATTTAATAATAAAATAATTTCTCGGTTTATAATGGCTTCAAATTTATTAATTTAGATGATAATTTGGGTATGGGTCTAAATACTTTAAACCAATAGGTTTCAGACAAGTTTAGGTTATCATTTTAACCATATCTTTTAGAATTAACTCTTATTTAAATAATTTATCTTTTACTGTGTCTTCTTGTATTCTTACACTATATGGATAATAAACATACTCTAAACATCCATGAGAACATAAATTGGTTAATTAATCACATATATAATAGTATTTAAGCCCTTTGGATGAAAATTATATTTTTTTAGAATATTATATCAACCGATAATATAGTATTTGTTTTAAAAACTATTTTATGTCAAATTTGACACTATTTTGTATATGTTTTTTGATAAAATCATAAAAGAATTATTACATAGAAACAGATTTATTGAATCAACCATAAAAATTAATATTAACATATAAAATTAGTTTAATTCCTCAAAAGTCTCAAATTACAGTTATTTGGTTATTTATAGTATCAATTATTTTAATTATTTATTAATAAGTTAATTACTGCATCATCATTGTGTCATAAATAAATTTAATTATATAATGTATAAAAATTATAAATAAAATATCATTATGTGGGAAATCATTTTATATTTCTATTGATTATTTATAGTCAAATTTATCTTATGTATATCCTTATATTAAAAATGTTTTAGTTATGAATACTTTAATTTAACACTTTTAAATCTTCTTTATATTAAATAATAATAAATTTCTTAATATAATAAAAGTGGACCTAAAGGGTCATATTTAATTACTAAGGTTGTTTTTTGTCGAATTACACTTATCCAATAGAATTGGGACATGTGTTAAGGTAATTATAATATCATTTTTACCCCTAATTACCCTATTTATTTTTAACAATGATAAATAAAAGTCAAAAGTTACTATTCACCAATAATAATTTTCATCTTATTGACAAAAATTTTACTTACTAAGGTTAAACATGTCACTCATATTTTTGATATTCAACTCACAGAAGTGGTAAAATTACGTTTTATGCAAATTTTCAAATGCTCCTAGGAGGTGAGTAAAAGATGGTAAAAAGTTCAACAAAATTACATATATATAATATTATTATAAAATTACTCAAATGAATTACATTGAAAATATATAGGTATTATGTATATATTTTGACCTAAAATAAATTTATATAAAATAATTAATTATTTAAATAAAAAGCCAGTTTTAAACAATAACGCGTTGTTTTTCACTATTTATCAAAAATTGAATGTTTTCGGAAAAATACCAAAAAATCACCCTAAGATAATTTTGATATTTTGAATTCAAAAAATAATTCTATTTTATCAAATTAAAAACCTAAAATTTTCATTTATTAATTTAAAATTAATCCCCGTGGTCAAAACCAAAAAGCGGGTTTTTAATAAAATAAAAACTATCAAAAGATTGACATGTGTTAATGTCAAATTTAAATGTGAAATTACTTATAATGACCAAAATTGTATTAAATGATAAAAATATAATATAATTTTAATTCCAAACCATTAAAATTAATAATTTATCACTATAAATTATTTTTATTAAAAAAGTTGTTTTCAGTTAAAAATTTGTATTTTTCACTATTCACCAAAAAATGAAAGTTATCAGAAAAACACCAAAATTTTATCGAAACTAAATTATTATGACCCTATTCTAAAGAATAACATTATTTTTTCAATGTGAATATATAAAATTTTCAAATATTGGATTTAAAAACAGTTTTCTATTAGAACATTGTAAAATTGCATTTTATAAAAAATAATTCTTTTATCTAAAAAAATGAATTTGTTATTATCTTATGTATAAGAAACTCATAATATTGATTCTAAAATTATATTTATTATATAAAATTTAAAATTCAGTTAATAATATTCATAACCAATTTTGAAAGGCTAGTTTGGTAAGTCGTGATGCGCTTGAACTCTTTGTTGTGTGTAGTGGATGCTATTGAATTACAATGAAGAAATAACAATCTATTAAATATTGGGGTGTTACATTATCCCATAGTTCAATAAATTTCTTCCTCGCAATTTTAAATTGTTCTTCAAAAAAAAGGTTAAAATTGAAAATACCTTTGTGGAAAACCCACATCAGAAATTGGGATAATAAAATTTTGTCTTAATAAGAGGAAAGGGAAATGAAAATTCACCACAAAATTATGAGCTCATATAAGAGAACATTTGTGTAAATTAGAGACACATAATTAGAGGAAAAACATAAATATTTATAGGGATTGAATTAGGTTATCAATCAAAAACAAGTGTAGAATTGAGGGCCTCAAATCCTTCAATCTATGATGATTTAAAATATCATCGATTCAAAAAAACATAAGGTATTAGGATAAAACATTTTTTGTTTTAAGATCACTTCCCTAAAGCTTAAGAATTAATTTATTTATAGAATAAGAGAATATAAATATATACTTGACAATTAGAGTTACATTCCTTAACTAATTTCTACCACAAACTCATCTTTCCCTCTAAAAGAAAATAGAACTGAAAGATATTCTATTTATCATAATAGTATAGGGTTCTGAAAAAAAAGAATTTATAATTAATCTATCAGACCTTTAAAAAATACAGTATACAATCTAGGACATCACGTAGGGAAGTGGTAGGTGATGCACCCCTGTCGCCCTTTAGTTGTGGTTTCATGTTTCACGGACTTGCCAGGCATAACTGGTTGTCGCTCGACCTTCGGGTTGTCCTTTTATAAAAATCCAACAAATAATCTAAAGAAATGATTTTAATTTAAGAATATAATCCAATGTCAAATTTAATCCATTCAAAACTTAAGACGTATCCAAAATACTTCTATCCAAACTCACAGTCAAAAATTTATAAGGAAGTTAAACACAATAAAGATCCTTTTTTGCAGGTAATAACATGTGATTACATTCATCATGTATTATTTTAAAACATGGTAACACCCTGAATACCATAAAACTGTATTGATTACCTTTATACTCCCTTATTCTTTATAGAATACTATATATACTCCTTCAAAAAAATGTTGTAAACTCCAACAATGATGGAATATAACAATCAATAATCAGTTTTAAGGTTGTCAATAATATCAAATATAATTTATCCAAATCTATCAAATATTTTTCCAAAATAACTACCTCAGAATCAGGACCATATTATGGGTTATCATTCTCTCAAACATATATTTTCCCAATAAATTTAACATGTTGTTGTGTCACTTTTCTTGGTTCCACAGAATCTCATGTCCTAAATGAAATAGTACTGTAGCACAATCCTTATATACTATATAATTCTTATAACCTGGACATCATTAATACAATACTCAAATGAAACAATAATTTAATAACAACATAAGAAATAAAATAATTCCTCTTTATATTTGGTAGTATCATAACTTGATTATTATCCTATAATATCATTCACGGTATACTCTGACAATTTTGACATTGATTCGCGTAGTGTCCCAACTCTTTGCAGATGAAGTATTGTACATTTAAATCATATTTCATACTGTTTCAATCTTGTAAATGGTGTCATTTTTCACTACAATTCTAACAAGATCTCATTTCCTTCATGAATTTACCAATGTGATTCTTTCCATAGTTATCGCATATGGGAAAATCCTACTTTCCCCTCTTCCCTTTATCCAGCTTTCTCTCTACCATTATTTATTTCTCTTTCTTCCCTTCAAAGCCATAGGACTCAATGAATTTTTTACTTATCTTATCAACACTTGATACTATTTCTTTATAAAATGAAATTACATGGGAGATTATTTACCATCTGAATAACGGATTAATACCATGAAAGAAATTATATTTCATACTCTTTGGATCATGAATATTGTTTGTGTTCTCATCCCTTCTACTGGGAACCATTTCTAAACAATGGCATACACTAGGTCAGTTTATGAATCACAATTCATAATTACAATCTTGTAAAATACCTAACATAAATTGAAATGTTTGCGAATATAATCCATAATCGTAAAAATACTTTCTTTTAGGAGGTATAAACTCATAAATACTTCATATTGGTTTGTAAAAAAATGTGAATTATCCTAATCATATCCCCAGGAGTGTTGTAACCATGAATGTAGTAAGGCCCATTGTCATGCACTAGTTCCCGTTCGAGTATAGCTCAAAGCAGTTTCTTCGGGTTTTACCCATAGTTATATCTGTGCCCGAGCCATTGCTTGCATCCAGACAGGGTTGTATTGTTTGGAATAAACACAAAATCTCAACATTACCAAAATTCTAGGAAGTTCTTCTATTCTAATACTCAATGACTATCTTAGGTCATTGTTCTCTAATTTGAGTATATCTAAATCTATTTCGAAGGTTGTTACTTAACTTCCTCTGATTCCAACTGTATCTCCCGACCCCAGTTACCCAGAGTCGGTGTATTATTTTAATACATTGGCATGATTACAAGGAATCATTTCCTGAAGGACCAAACAGTTTAGCAGTATAGGAAAATAGACTACATACTTGAACGTTACATTTTACTTTCTAACATATAAGACAACATAAATAATCCTATAAGAATTCCATTGTTAACTTTTATTAACTCTGCATATCAATCATTAAATACTTCTTGGGATCCTGGGAAAATAAAACATAAGAAAGGGGTGAGCTCAGATGCTCAGTAAAGGTAAACATTACAGTTGAAGATAACGTAAACATTAGTAATGGCGAGAATTGAAAACACATGCCTTTACAAATAATATACATTAACACTTTATGGTAGGAATATGAGATGAGTAAATAATTTCATAATAAAACATAGTTATGGGTATTCTACTAGTCGAGTAACCAGATGATCTATCGATATTATTTTCATAATGAGGGAATGTATAATGTCGGACATTCTGAAACATTTTGTCAAGGCCTCGGCCAAGACGTCTAATAATGATTAAGGCATCATACAAATCTATATATCATATTGTAAAATTCCTCGATCAATTCAACATATAAATTTTTCTAATGAGACCTACAGATGCGTCGATGAGCTATATCAGGCTCCACCCATCACTTACTAAGTCCAATACTTTCCTCATATGAAATGGTTGAAACATAACATAAACAATCATTTTAAAACTTGAATATGAAATGTCAATATGTTATCCATAAACTATGAATGGTATAAAAAAACACATCCACAGTCAATAATATGTCAAAACCTTCAATACAATATGGAAGTTTTCTACCATAATAAATCAAGTTCAAACATGTTTAAAATCCATCAATGGATGTTGACATAGATGAAAATGAACAGTAAAATGATTTGAGAGAAATACCCCTTTTTCATGAAATCCTTTAAAACTATCACAAATTATAAAGGATGTCATTTAAATATATTTTTTTAATCAAAGTGTCCCATACCACATTAAAACGTGTGAAAAGAATTGTCATTTCAAAACATTCATGTCCATATAAATATATCCTTAAAACCATTTTTAAAACATGGACATTAATTTAAAAGGTTTTAGAAAGATAATTCATTAAAACATTTGAATTGATGATCTAGTTAAATATAACCTCACCTAGAACATTAAAAGATCCATTTTTAAAACATTTATATGAAATAATGGTATTAATGATAAGTACTTCACTGTAAATACTTACACATAATCAATCTCAGATAATATTGAGATTGAGGAAATAACCCTTACCATGCACTTTCCTTTAGTCGAGGGTACGTTTAACCTCCTGTATAATGACCATAGTATGTTATTAAATAATACCAGAACCATATTGATATTTATTATTTCATACATGATTCATTTATGACTTTATACTACACATTTAATAATTATTTCCATGTTAAATTTACATTTTAGGTAATAAACGATTTCTTTATCGTACATGTTTTAACATGCTCTTCTTGATTGTATCATTTAGATAATGATTTAAATACTTCCAAAATATAAAACATAATTTATATACCATATAAATTTAGAATATAAATATTTATAATAAAAATATATATGAAATGGAAGACACCATTTATGGAGACGGTAGGTCGTACTTACGCATAAACGTTGTTTCTGTTTTCATGATGAATTGAAAGGAAGTAAGTGAATAATATGTATGTAATTAATACATACATATAAATATATAAATCTATATGTATCTCCAATAGAATTATTATTTCATATATTACATACTTATTAATAATATATATATTTCTTAATCATCGATGAATGATGAACGTGGAAATGAATCCCACAATGTCGTGGAGATGGTAATTCTTATGTACGCACGAGCGACAATATCATTTATTTAATGATTAAAAAGGTGTGGAATTGGAAGGTATATTAATTTTAAAGACAAATTATAATTTTATTTTTATTATTTATATACATATTACTCATAATTATATCCATCAAAATAACATAGTATTGGTTGACAAATTACACCATGACATGGAGACGGTACATCGTACGTACGCACGTATGGTGACATTATCATTCATAGGATGGATAGAATAATTAATATGGGTTTTCCATATTTATAATAAGATCACAGTATGTATAAGGTACTTGTGTTATTATTTTGGAATGGAAATAATAAAGAAAGAGAAAGTGGAAGAAGAAAAGAACATGAAAAACGGTGGTGAAATTATTACCTCTTCTTCGTGTGCTTCCTTTGTAGTTGATCAAGAGAGATCCATAGAATGGACTTCAGAACAAAATAAGACCTCTAGGATGAATTGAGGTATGTTGGGAGGATATTTGGGCATGGTTTGGCTGAGCCAAATGGACTAGGAGGTGTGAAAATAAGAGAAGGGGAAGTCCCATTTAATAAGAGAGGTGAGGGGTTCCTTAGGAAAAGATAGAAATATTATTTAATAATAAAATAATTTTAAGTTTATAATGGCTCAAAATTGATTTTTTTTGAGGATAATTTATGATGGGTAAAAATAATCTCCACCAATAGGTTTTATACAAGTTTAGGTTTCCATTTTAACCTTATCTTTTAAATTTAACTCTTAGTTAAATAATTTTACTTTTACTATGTCTTCTTGTATTCTTAAACTATATGGTTAATAAACGTACTCTAAAATTCAAAAAGAACCACAAGTGGTTAATTGATCACATATATAATATTATTTAATGCCTTTATCTGAACCATATATTTTTTGGAATATTATATCAACCAATAATATAGTATTTGTTTTAAAAACTATTTTATGACAATTTTGACACAATTTGGTATTTCTTTTTTGATAAAATTATAACAACATGATTACTTAGAACAAAATTGATCGAATATACCCTAAAATTTCATATTAACCTATAAAATTAGTGCAATTCATCATGTATAAAATTAAATTTATTTGAGTATTTATAATATCAATTTTTTTAATCTTTTATTTATAAGATAATTACTGGATCATAATTGTGTCATAGATAAATTTAATTATAAAATTTATAAAATTTAAAAATAAAATACCATTATGTAGGAAATATTTTTATCTTTATATTGAATATTTATATTCGAATTTATCTTATCCATAACCCTATATTAAAAATGTTTGAGATATGAAAACTTGAATTTATCAATTTTAACTCTTCTTTAAATTAAATAATAATAAATGTCCAAATCTAATCAATGTGGACCTAAAGGATCATATTTTATTCCTAAGGTTTATTTTTGGAAAATTAAAGTTACCCAATAGAATTAGGACATGTGTTAATGTATGTATAATATCATTTTACCCTTAATTATCATATTTACTTTTAACTGTGGAAAATAAAAGTCAAAAGTTACCATTCATAAAAAATTATTATCATGTTATTAAACCAAATTTTACTTACTAAGGTTAACCGTGCCTCTAATATTTTTTAAATTCAAATCATAGAAGTGGTAAAATTAAGTTTTATGAAAATTTTCAAATGCTCCTACGAGGTGGGTAAAAGAAGGAAAAACGTTGATCAAATTTTATATATCAAATTTTATTATAAAATGACTCCATTGAATTAAATTGAACATATATAGGTATTATATCAATTTTGACCTAAAATAATTTAAAATAATATAATTTATTATTCAAATAAAAAAAGTCGGTTCTAATTCTGATTTTCCAAATTCAAAAATGAATTATATTTTACCAAATTCAAAACATATAATTTTAATTTATTAATTTAAAATGAATTCAGTTTTTTCAAAACTAAAAAGAGGGTTATAAAAAGGTAAAAACTATCAGAAGATTGACATGTGTTTATGTCAAATTTAAATGTGAAATTATTTATAATGAACCACATTGTATTAAATGATAAAAAATAATCTAATTATACTTAAAATACATTGAAATGTATAATTGAGCCATATTAATTATTTTTATTAAAATATTTGTTTCCAGTTAAAATTTAGTATTTTTCACTATTCACCAAAATATGAAAGTTATCGGAAAACACCAAAAATTTATCAAAACTAAATTTTTATGACCTGATTCTAAAGAAGAAGTTTATCTTGTTCAATTGAATATATAAAAGTTCCAAATATTATATTTAAAAAGGGTTCCCTATTAGAATGCGGTAAAATTGATTTTTTTTTAAAAATATTTCTTTTATCTAAAAAATGAATTTTTCTTATATTATGTCATTGGAACTCATAATATGGATTCTAAAATTATAAGGATTATATAAAATTCAAAATTAAATTAACACTATTCATAACCACTTTTGAACGGCTTGTTTAGTAAGTCGTGTTGCGCTTGAACTTTGTGTTGCGTGTAGAGAAAGTTATTGAATTACATTGAAGAAAGTTTGAATAATGGGAAGATTTAGGAATCATATTCCTAAAATTTCAACTTCTTATTAATTTTAAAACTTCTTAACATCACAAAATCAAATGTTACAATGTCAAATTCTGCTGTCTTCTTATAATTCATACTAAGTTCGTCATCATCATCTTAAGAACCCTATTACATTAATCTTTGTTACTTTGTTTGTGTATGTGTGAGATATAAAGGTGTACATGTGTGTGAAAATATGTTTGTGTATGTGTGTGTAAATATAATGCAAATAGATCATATATAAATTTATTTTTAGAGATATATCATTATTCATAAATATATTATATAAAATATTTATAATAAATAAATATAAATAGATTATAATTTTATTTCTAAATATACTATTATATGTATATATTTCTAAAATTTATATGTAAATATACAATATATGGATATATTTTAAAAATATATTTAAAAAATTATATAAATGTATATAATTATATGAATAAATATTTATGTAAAGGTGGATTATCTAGGGATCCTTAAACATCCCAATCCCGTTAAACTCATCGGGTACTGCCTGGAGGTTGAGCTGCAGTTGTTCGTGTAAATATTATGTAAATATATCATATATAAATTTATTTTTATAAATGAATTTTTATAAATATCTCATTATCTTTAAGTATAGTATATAAACATATTTATTATAAATAATTAGATATACATTATAAAAAATTATATCAAAATATAAAATTATATGTAAATATGTATATAATTTATACGTAAATATACAATATATAGAAATATTTAAAAAATATATTTAAAAATAATTATATAAATGTTTATAATTATATGGATAAATATTTAAATAAAGCTGGATTATGTGGGTCACCTTAACCATCTCCATCTCGTTAATCTCATCGGGTACTTCCTGGATGGTGAGCAGCAACTGATGGTTTATATTTCATGACCTAGGGTAGCCTTGATGAATATCTCTTTAGAAGTAATCCCTCATCCTCAAATATTTATCCACGTTGATGGAAGGTTTAGCTAATGGTGGTTCTTGGTAAAACCAAGGGGATCGAATTTCTGCACAATGACTAGATGAAATTCACTTATATAGACATCAACACATCGACCATGTTTCATTATTTGGTATGGGGAATGTGCCACCTTTAAACTGAAATATTTTACTTATTTCTTCCAATATGAATGTTATTTATGTTGAACCTTTTTCTAGAATCACAACACAAATCATGCCATTTTTTGGTTATCCAAGGACAAATTGACTGGGGAAAAGGCCATATATCCATGAGTATCACTAGAAACTATGGCTAGATAGAACCTAAATATTTGGCCTCTGATAAAACATTTTCTTATTCGTTAGTGTCATCATATTTATCTTCCAGTTTCCCACTGGGTTTTTTCATAGAGGTCTGGTGCTGATGAATGACCTATACAAAATATAGGGTCATTAATAAAGGGATAGTTCCTTCAATGTATAAACCCTGGCACTACGTTGTGTGTCCCTAGATCCCAAGTCTCGGTTGAGAAATGGGGAGGTCATGGGGGAACTGGAAGAGCTCCTGCAATCAAATAGTGGCCCCCCGACCCCCCAGAATGGGTGTCAATGATCTATATTCCAAACAAGATGCTTCCATGGATCCCTAAGGAAAGGAATCAGAGTTCAGTATAATCAAAACTATTCATACTATCAAGAATGTGGTTGTTCATAAGATGAGTAGTGATCCCCTTTCCAGAAAAGTTGATTCCATAGCTCCTCAAGGTACAAATTCTGTGTCAAGTATAATCAAAACTCATCCTATTTTCAGGAACATGGTTTCATGGAAGATGAGCGGTGGTCCTTAATTCAAAAAATATTCTTCCACGGCTCCTTGAGGCATGAACTCATTCCATAAGAATCACTAAAACATTTGGATGCACATCTCATATATATTGGTAATTAATAAAACATCTTATCCTTCATCAGTATCATTTTATTTATCTTATAGTTTCTCACCGGGTTTCTTCACATAGAGCTGAAGATTAAGAAAGATGTGTATGAGATGAAGGGTTAGTAATCAAGGGACAATGACTTCATGGTGGAAAATCTCACACTATGTTGTGTGTAACATGATCCCAAGTCAAGGACGAGAATGGGGGAGGTCATGGGGGAACTGGAAGAGATCCTACTATCTAGTAGTGGATTCTATCCTCATTTAAGGGGTGTCAGTGATCTAAAATCTGAACAAGATGCTTCCTTGGATCCTTGAGTGAAGGATTCTGAGTTCAGTCGAATAAAAAATAATCATATTGTCATGAATTTTGATGTGGATATGGTGAGAAGTGATCACCATTCCAAAAACCTACTTCCATAGCTCCTCATAGTACAAACTCCAAGCCATGTATAGTCAAAACACATTGTGTTTTCAGGAAGATAGTTGTGTGGAATATGAAAAGTGATCCTTATTTCAAACAAGGTGCTTTCCTGGAACCTTGAGGTAAGGACTCCGAGTCCGGTAGAATAAAAAATATTGATGTTGTTTAAAATGTGTCTATATAGAAGATGATCGGTGGTCCTCATCCTAAACAAGAAGCTTCCATGACTCCTCAATCTAAGGACTCATAGTCTTGTAGAATCAAATCTTTTCATGTTTTAGAGATTGTGGGTTTTTCATAAAAAGGGAATTTTTTGTATTATAAATAATTTGGATGAGGGCTTTGTGTGGTTATGTATGGGTATAATTGGAAGCACTAAATTTGATGGTTGGCATTATTTGGGTTCTTCGAAACTCAATGATCATTTTATTGGGGAAGGGAGGGGAGGAATATAATACATTGTTGAAAAATAGCCTGATTGGTCTACATCTAACCCGGAGTGGGTATTAGAGAAGTATCTCTTAAATTCAAGTAGAGTATGGGAGGAAATATGAAAACTCATCAAATAAAATGTAAACGATGAGAAGGATGAGATGAATGATAAATTTAATGAAGGAGTGAGACTTTTTTGGATCTAGTAATAACAATCTGTATTCTTTTTGGCATAAATGGGACAAAAATTTATAAAATAGTGGGTATAAAATTAATTTACTGAATTTTTTTTTTTAGAGATGAGTATGATGGAGCCGTATGATGGAGGCCAGTTTGGGCATGAAATATCAATCAAACATTTAGAAGCATAGAAAAAGGGGCTTTGTCAGTGTGAGAAAGAACTATACATAAGGGAATCCTTAAATTAAACACAGAGAAAAAAGCTTCATCATGAGAGGTAAATGGTATCTCCACTAATTTTTTTCTAATATATTATCATAATGAACCAAATGTGCTTGTATGCTCATAGAACTACTAGTGAAGCCATTTTTCAGTGTTTTTATTTACTCATTGATTTTTTGTCACTTTTTGTGAATAATATTAAGGAAACATTGGAGAAGAGAAAATCCAACGAACATGTAATGAGAGTGGAAAAAATCCATGAGGTTGGTGGTCCATTTCCTTTTTGTATCAACATTATGTAATCAATGTCTAATTCTTCTATCTGAATTTCATCAAGTCATTTTATTCAGGTATGATGGAAGGGGATGAATAATGAACTAAAAAAATTATTGAACTAGAAAAAACTAGATACTAAAGAACCAATGTATCATGAAATTGAATGCATGAACTTGAACAAACCCTCTCATGAATTTAATTTCCAGATCCAATGCTTGTTTAACATCTTGTTTGTTTCTAACATAATAATTTTCTTCCTTTTTTAATTTTTCATCTCCTTCCATCATTCACGGAAAAAAGGACCTGATGAGATTCATATAAGATAATTAGATAATGAATTCCTAAAGATGATAAAGAAAAGATATGGACAACTGACCTCAAGGATTTTTTTCAGTTTCATTACATTTTGACCTACTATTCTATTCTCCAATCGAACCCTAACATTTTTCTTAAAAATGGATGAGAAAAACAATGAGTTAATAAAAAAAATACAAAAATGGCTTCACCAGTAGGACTATTAGAATACAACCAGATTTGGTTCATTGGTAGAATTCATTTTAAGGAAAATAGTAGAGGAGAAGTCACATCCCTCTCTTGATGAAGTTGTTCTCTATGTTTTATTTAAGCATTCCCTTCTGCATAGTTCTTACTCATGCTCACAAAGTCCTCTTTTCTATGATTCTAAATGTTTGATAACCATTTATTGCCCAAACTAGACTCCAGTATACTACACAATCATTCTCATATCTAATAAAAAACAATTAGTAAATTCATTTAATACCAATTATTTGAAAAACTGTGGACTCAATTAATAAAAAAACATAAACATTAGAATAACAAGATTAAAAAAATTCTCATGACTTCATTAAAATTGTGATGCATCTCATCCTTCCCTTTAATTAAGTAGTTTAATTGTAGAGAACCAAATATTGGCGTACATGGAAATTACATTACTTTTTCGGAATACTTAATACATAATAAAAACCAAACCCTCAAGGATCGTAATAGTTTAATGTCTTTGGAAACTCGGAACATAGTCTTCTCATCATGGTGAAAGATCTTCAACATCTCCTATAAAGATCTTCCCCTTTTATTTTATAAAATAAGACCTTTATTAATATCATGGGGAAAAGAAAACATTTAAAGGGTGAGCTCAAATGATCAATAAGGGTAAGAATGGAGAAAATAAAAAAAAATCATATACATTTGAACCTGCAATCATGAACATAAAGTTTAAACACAAAAATCTTGAGTTGTGAAATAAATCATGGAAAAACGTAAGGAATATATCATAAAGTACCATAAATCATGATAATATAGCATTAAAAAAACATTTATTTGTGGTATACCTTTACGCACATGATATGATTTCCATATTAGACAAGGCTTTACTGCAATGGCCATCTTAGTGGACAAAGTCCCTTTCTAAATCGAGTTCACTCTTCGTTCTAGTCCGGTATCACAGAACCCGATTAACAGACTGTTCCAGCCAAGTCTATCTCATGAGATATAAATCATAACCCAATTCATTGGAGGGAGATATATGTCCCACCAATCTCATAAAGAAATCATTCTTACATGTGCCACACCGTAAACATAAATCATTCATCATAACCCGATGAATAAAATGAGTTTCATAAACATCATCCCATCATAACATAATCTATATAAAACAAATGGATATCATTTCATCATTAGAAAAGTGAAACTATGTAAATCATAAAGAAATTATACTTTAAACATAAACATACTAAATAATTTAATCTTATATGGAAAATATTTTTGATAAAACACTTGATATGAATTCTTGAAGAAAATATCCTTTCTTCATCAAAATCATTTTTTTCTCAAAATGCCACGAAATTTTAAATGAAAATGATTTTTTTTTAAAATATTAATGATATATTATAGAGTAATCTTCATGAAAATACGGCGTTATTAAACCGTAAAAATCCACTCATGTCGTATAAGTTAAAATATATTCTTCTTGTACTTTTTCCAAAAAAAGTCATAATGTTCCTCGTTTGGTAAACAAAATAATGATTCCTTCCATACCATGTGGTAAAAGTAAAAAAAGTGTAAAAATGAAATTAAAAATACATTAATTAATAGTAAAAATTTTGTAAAAACATTTTTAGAAATCATGGAAAAGGATGATAACTATAACCCCCTTAAATACTTACAAATAAGAAATCTCAGATAACAATGAGATTAGAATAATTATCCATTACTTAGGTCTGATATGCTTTTTACATATCCTAAAATCGTGTATAATGATTTAAATAATGTCATTGACTTATTATAGAATAATATTAATTGTTATGATATCATATATGGTTCAGTTATGACTTTATATTACCAATTCATTTTTAAATTCCATGTTAAAGCTGTGTTTTGGGTAAAATCGTTTTATTTATCGTATGTGTTTCGAATTTTTAGTCTTGATATTATTATAAATTATATCATGATATACTTAATTTCATAATGTAAATCATGATTTATATATCATATATATTCAATATATATATATATAATAGATAAATGAAATGAAATACACCGTTCATGGAGACGGTAGGCCGTACGTACACATGAACGCTGATTCCTTTCCTTATTGGATTGAATGTCTGTAAGTAGAAGAAATATATACACATAAATCGATTATAATTATCTTGTCATATATTTAATTATTATTTGTTATATATACTTTATAATCATTTGTAAATGGTTAACATGGAGAATGAATCTCATCGCGTCATGGAGACTGTAATCCGTATATACGCACGAGCGATGAAATCATTCCCATAATTATTGAATTGAATTTGAGTGGATTATATGATATCTCAGAATCATAATGATGTTATAATAACTATCTATATCAATTATTTACACCATTATACACATCCACGTAAGGTGGTATCAGAAAAATAGATTACACCATGGCATGGAGACAATATTCTATACGTACACACGTGAGGTGATTTCATTTTCCGTAGGATGGATAGAGGGTAAAATGGGGTTGAATCATATTTATAATAAAATATCAGTATATTAGTGATACATATGTTATTACTTTATAATGAAACAAAAAAATAAGAAGAAGTTGAAGAAGAAAGAAAACATGAAAGAATCGGTAGAAGATATTACCTCTTCTTCGACACACCTCTTTTATGTTTCCTCTTAAGGCATTAGAGTTGGTCTTTTGAGGATTCGAGAACCTCTATTATGTTTCTACGGAAGTTGAGAAGGGAAATGGGCAGGGGTTTTTCGAGCATGAATGGTAGGAGGTTCCCTTTTATAAGGGAGGATAGGAGAACCTTAGAAAAAACATGAAATATTATTTTATAATAAAGTCATATTCGGTTTATAATATCTCCAATGTGACTTATTTAGAAGATAATGTGGGTATGGGTCTAAATACTCTCAACCAATAGGTTTTAGACAAGTTTAGGTTACTATTATAATTTAGATTTAATATTAAGTTAAATAATTTAACTTTTACCATGTCTTCTTGTTTTCTTACACTATATGGTTAATAAACTCACTATAACAAGCCAAAATGACCCCATGTGGTTCATTATAAATATATATAACCATATCTGTGTCATTTTACCGATCCTTATATTTTTAGGAATAGAATAACAATTAATAATATAATATTTTTTTTAAAAACTATTTTATGTCAATTTTGACACTATATGGTAATTGATTTTTGTGAAAATCATAAAAACATGATTAGTTCAAAAAAATTAATTAAATCACTACTAACATGTCATATTAACCTATAAAATTATTGGAATTCATTAAAAGTCTAAATTACATTTATTTGGGTATTTATATCATCAATTATGTTAATATTTCATTAATAAGGTAATTACTGAAAAATCATTGTGTCATAAATAAATTATATTATTTAATGTCCAATAATTATAAATAAAATACCATTATGTATGAAATATTTTTAGCGTTCTGATGAATATTTATAGTCTAATTTATCTTATGTATAACTCTATATTAAAAATGTTTTAGTTATTAAACTTTGATTTTAACTCTCTTAACTCTTCTTTAAATAAAATAATAATAAGTGTCCTAATCTAATCCAAGTGGAAATAATGGCTAATGTTTTATCCCTTAGGTTGCCTTTAGTCAAATTAAAATTATCTAATAGTATTAGTACATGTGTTAGGTTAATAATAATATCATTTGTAACCATAGGTAACCTATTTACTTTTATCCCTGGTAAATAAAAGTAAAAAGTTACTATTCAACAAAAAGTATTTTTATCTTATTGAACCACATATTACTCATTGATATTAACCGTGTCTCTCAGTTTTTTGAAATTAGACTCACAGAAGTGGTAAAATTATGTTTTATTTACAATGGAAAATGCTCCTAGGAGGTGGGTAAAAGACGGTGAAAAGTTCAATAAAATTTTTATATATCTAAAATTATTATAAAATGACTCCATTGAATTTTATTTAACTAATATAGGTATTATGTATCAATTTCGACATAAAATAAATTTAAATAAAATTGATATTTATTTATATAAAAATTCGGTTTTAACCAATAACTCAGTGTTTTCACTATTCATCAAAAATTGAAAGTTTTCAGAAAATTACCAAAAATTCACCGTATGCTAATTTTGTTATTCCGAATCCAAATATGAAGTTCATATTGAAAGATAAAATTTATAAAATTTTAAAAAGTGGGTATTAATATTCATAACAGATAGTTCATAATAATATTATAATAATATCTCGTTTAGTGAAACTTGGTATTGTGTACAACACACACTATCAAGGAAGTTTTCTCTGGCATGCAACACAAGCCTAGAATAGTGTTTTAATATACTATAAGAAAATATAGTGTTGCGTATAGTACAAGCTAGTGTTGGTGTAGCATACATCACAAGACATCAATGTAAATTAAAATAATACTTCTCATAAAATCTCGGGGTGTTACATTCTACCCCCCTTAAAATGAATTTCTCCCTCGACATTCATTGGGGTTATAAATAGTTTACTATTTGAATGTATCTTTAATAGAAACCCACTTCATAAAAAGTACTACCCAATGTTAACATTGACAACTACATTATGAAATGTAACTGTTACCCAAATTAACCAATCACTAGGATTCCACATAGGAAATAATAGGTGAAAATATGTATATGGAAGAGAAATCTAACCATAAAGTTCTGATAAAGATTGGTAGTGAACGTGGCAATGAAAAATTAATCAATCACAGAGCCATAAAATTGTTATTTTCTAAGGTACAATCTGATTCATTATATACGAGGGCACTAGGACAACACTTTTGGATTTCAAGATCATTTCCATAATGTTGAAATTTTTTTGAATTAAAATAAATACTTACTTGATTATGGTACAATCTTACTATTGTTTGTGCTTTGAACAATTTCCATTTCATCTCTTAAATAAATGAAGTTGAATTTGTCTTCCGTGAAGTGTTATCAGATCATGCGATAAGATGATAGTTCATTCCTAAAATAGACTTATACTTCATATATCATACCACTTAATAAATTAAAACTAATTTCTACTAACTAGGGACTTACTGAGTGGTAGGTGAGAAATTCCTGTTGTACTTTTGTTGTGGGTTTGATTCCCACAGCCTAGTCCGACGCGACGGGTTGTCGCTCGTCCTCTGGGTTATCCTTTTTCAAAAACTATAATATTATAACATTCCAGAAATAATATCTAAAAACAAGTTCTATCCTTAAATAATACTATCTGATTTCCAACATAATCCGTTCCAATCTTGAGGCCTATCCAAAATACATCTGTCCAATATCATAGTATGAAGAAAACTATTACTTGAAAAGTCACATAACAAGAACGTGAATACCATCATTTATCCCCCATATATCATAAGATATATCTTATTGGTAAGATTCCAAACATGTGAAAACCTTAATCATGTATTCTTTTGAAACATGAATTACCAAAGAACCTTAGTGAAAACATGAATTTTGTCAAAAGATTAACTCTTTCGACATACCAAAATACCAAAATTTCTATATACTCAAACCATGATATCACATTGTCCTTATATCATTCATGAACTCATGAATACTATCAAACATTTCAATTTTTCATTATCCCTTCATTATGTGCATATCATGCGCTTTCTATAAATATTTCAATCACTTTTCATGGTTATCGGTACCATAAAATTTTTGAAAACCACAGTAGACTAATACAAAAATATTCCCATATACCATAAAAGTACCTCGACAACAATATTCTTGAATACCAATACAGAAACACTTCAATCCATCCTTTTTAATAATTGTCATGGAATAAGTCCTTCCATTATTTAGAAGTAACCTCTTAGGTCAGGGCATTGAGTTGGGTAATGTCCATGTTCTCCAAAAATAAGACATTGAACTCCATAATAGTCTATCACTCGATGACACTTTTCTCCACACAGATAACATCTTTCCCTGCATTTTAGGTATTCCTCAAGGTTCTTATTCCCTTCTTCTTGATACGTAGAAAGCTTCATCTTCCATCCTTTATGTTCCTCTCCATGAGAACATGGATATAAGTTCATCTTCCTCTTATTTTATGACTTAGGAATACCACCAAAGTTCACCTTGTTAATCATATACCGTGATTACTAATTCGGCATAATCACAATATATTTATCTCTAGGAATTACACGATTTTTTTTTATCACAGTCACCAATTTTTCCAACAGAATCAACATTAACTAAATTTCTTTTCGTTTCCTCCATTGACTATAACCATAAACCATTGTGTAAGAAACATTTAAAATAACAAACCACAAAATCATTAAAAGTCACTTATGGGATGTCTAACTTATCACACATTCTTTAATATATGATACATTAGGTTCACCCAAGGTTATTCATGTTCGTAAAGATAACTCTAGGACTGTAACGTATTATTATACTAAACCATAGGGAAATCCCTAGACATACCTTAAAAATATCTCTAGGGATTTCACTAAAGTTTTTGCATCCTAGTTTCCATAGGTTATCTAAACCTTTCCTCTGATACCAACTGTAGAGACCCAAATCTCAGCATACATGGACATTAAATTACTTTTGAGGAATACTTAATACATAACAAAAACCAACACACAAAGATCATAATAGTTTAGTGTCTTTGGAAACTTGTAACATAATCTTCTAATCATGGTGAAATATCATCACCATCTCTCATAAATATCTTCACCTTTTGTTTTCATACATAAAACATTTCTTTATATCCTGGGGAAAAGAAAAAAATATAAAGGGTGAGATCAAATTTTAAGTAAGGGTATTCATTGACAAAATAAAACAATGCATATACATTTGAACTTTAAGACATGAACATAATGTTTAATCTGGAAAATCCGGAGTTGTGAAATAAATCTTGGTAGTACATATGACATAAATCATAAAGGAAAATCAATAATGATATAATAGCATGGGAATAAAATATTTAGTTGTGGAATCCCATTAATCACATGATATGATTTCCGTAGTAGCCAAGGCATTGCTTCCAACACCATCTTAATGGACAAAGTCCCTTTGTGAATTGAGTTCACTCCTCGTTCCAGTCCTGTATCAGTGAACCAGATTAACTTACCATTCCATCCTTGTCTATATCATGAGATATAAATCATTACCCAATGAATTTGAGGGAGATATAGGTCCCACACATCTCATAATGAAATCATTCTTACGTGTTCCACAACATAAACATAAATCATTCATCATAACCCAAAAAATAAAATGGGTTTCATAAACATCATCCCATCATTACATAATCCATATAAAACAAATGGATATCATTTCATCATAAGAAAAGTGAAACCATATAAATCATAAAGACATTATACTTGAATCATAAAAATAAGAAATAATGTCATCTTAGATGGAAAATAGTTTTGATAAAACACATGAAATGAATTCTTGACGAAAATATCCTTTCTTCTACAAAATCATTTTCTTTTCTCAAAATGCCTTGAAATTTTAAAAAAAATAGATTTTGTTGAAAATAGACATGAAATATTTTGGAGGAAGCTTCATGAAAATAAGTCGTTATAAAACCGTAAAAATCCTTTCATGCCGTATACGTTAAAAAACATTCTTCTTGTACTTTTTCCAGAAAAGTCAAAAAGTACCCCGTTTGGTAAAAAAAGAAAGATTCCTTCTATACCATGTGGTAAAAGTCAAAAAAAGGTAAATATAACTTTAAATATACATGTATGAATAGTAAATAATTTATGAAATTTTTTTTAGAAAACATGTACATGGATGATAACTTTAACCCCAAAAAATACTTACAAATAAGCAATCTCAGATAAGAATGAGATTGGAATAATTATCCCTTACCTTAGGTCTGATATGCTTCTTACGTATCCAAACCTCTAGTATAATGATTTAAATAATATCATTGACTTATTAAATAATCATATTCATTGTTATAATATCATATATGGTTCACTTATGACTTTATATTACCCATTCTTTTTTAAATTCCATGTTAATACAACATTTTGGGTAAAATCGTTTTATTTGTCATACTTGTTTGGAATTGTTGTTCTTGATATTATATTTACTTATATAATGTTTACTTACTTCCAGAATTTAAATCCTTATTTATATATCATATATATTTAGTATATATATATATATAATAAATAAATGGAATTAAATATACCGTTCATAGAGATGGTAGGCCGTACGTACGCATGGACACTGTTTTCCATTCCTTATTGACTTGAATGGAATTAAGTAGATGACATATATATAAATAAATCCATTAGATTTATCATATCATATATTTCATTATTATTCTTTATATATACTTTATAGTCATTCTTGAATTGTTAACATGGAGAATGAATCTCATCGCGTCGTGGAGACGGTAATCCGTACGTACACACGAGCGGTGATATCGATCCCATAATTATTGAATTGATTTGGAGTGGATGATATAATTTCTCAAGATTAAGTATTATGTTATAATAACTATAAATAGTTATTATATACACCATTATACCCATCCAAGTAAGGTGGTGGAGGAAATACAGATTACACCACGGTGGGGAGACAATATTTCGTACGTACGCACGTGTGGTGATTTCGTTTTTCACAGGTTAGATATAAGGTGAAAGGGGTTTTTTTCATATTCATAATAACATATCAGTATATTAGTGATACAATTAACATTAATTTATAATGAAACAACTAAATAATAAGAAGTTTAAGGAGAATGAAAATTTGAAAGAATCGGTAGAAGAGATTACCTCTTTTTCGACGCACCTCTTTTAAGCTTTCTCTTAACGCACAAGAGTTGGATGTTTGAGGAGACTGGAACCACGATAATGTATATATAAAAGTTGATATGGGAAATTTTCAGGGTTTTCTAGATCTTGAAAGCTCAAAATGGTGTAAATAGAAGAGGGAGGAGGTTCCCTTTTATATGGGAGGAGAGGGGCACCTCAGGAAAAACATAAAATATTGTTTTATAATAAAGACATATTCGGTTTATAATGGTTACAAAGTGACTTATTTGGATGATTAAGTGGTTATGGGTCTAAATCCTCTCAACAAAAAGGTTTTATAAAAGTTTATGTTACTATTTTAACCTTATCATTTAGATTTAACTCTAAGTTAAATAATTTAACTTTTACCGTGTCTTCTTGTTTTCTTACACTATATGGTTAATAAACATAATATAACAAGCCCAAATAACCCCAAGATGTTAATTATTAATATATATATATATCCTTATATAAGTCATTTGGACGATCCTTATATTTTTAGAAATAGAATAACAATTAATAATATAATATTTGTTTTAAAAACTATTTTAGGTCAATTTTGACACTATATGGTAATTGATTTTGTAAAAATTATAACAGCATAATTATTTCGAAAATAATTAATTTAATCTATAATAACATGTCATATTAAACAATAAAATTAGTTTAATCCATAAAAAGAGTAAAATTGCATTCATTTGGGTATTTATAACATCAATTAGGTTAATATTTCATAAATAAGGTAATTAGTGCATCATCATTGTGTCATAAATAAATTAACTTATTTGAGGTCTAAAAATTATAAATAATATACCATTATGTAGGAAATATTTATACATTTATATTGAATATTTATAGTCCAACTTATCTTATTTTTAACCCTATATTAAAAAGGATTTAGTTATTTAACAATGATTTTAACTCTTTTAACTCTTCTTTAAATAAAAAAATAATAATTGTCCTAATTTTATCCAAGTGGACCTAAAGGGTAATTTTTTATTCCAAAGGTAGTTTTTGGTCGAATTACACTTATCCAACAGAATTAGGACATCTCTTAGGGTAATAATAATATCAATTTTACCCTTAATTACCCGATTTACTTTTAACCGTGGTAAATTAAAGTAAAAAGTTACTATTCAGAAAAAATTGTTTTTATCTTATTGAACCACATTTTATTCCTTGATATTAACAGTGTCTCTCGGATTTTCAAAATTCAACTCATAGAAGCGGTAAAATTATGTTTTATGTATAATTGCATATGCTCCTATGAGGTGGGTAAAAGACTGTGAAAAGTTCAATAAAATTTTTATATATCTCAAATTATGATTAAATGACACCAATGAATATCATTGAACTAATATAGGTATTATGTATCAATTTTGACCTAAAATAAATTTAAATAAAATAAATAATTATTTACATAAAAATTCTTTTTTAACTAATAACTCAGTGTTTTCACTATTCATCATAAATTGAATGTTTTCATAAAAATACCAAAAATTCACCCTAGGCTAATTTCAATATTCCGAATCCATGAATTAAGTTCATTTTAAAAGATAAAATTTATAAAATTTTAAAAAGGGGGTATTACTATTCATAAAATATAGTTCATAATAATATTATAATAATATCTCATATAGTGAAACTCAGTATTGCATACAACACACGCTATCGAGGAAGGTTTCTCTGGCGTGCAACACAAGCCTAGAATAGTGTTTGCGTATACTATAAGCTAAAATGATTTTTTATATAGCACAAGATAATATTAGTGTAGCGTACATCACAATACATCAAAGTAATTAAAAATAATACTTCTCATAAAATATTGGGGTGTTATATTAATGAATTTGCATCTTTCTTCTCATCCTCTATCTAGATTTTGGAGTTACTTTTAAGATACCCACTCTTAGGTATATGTTGACCAATCAAGATATTATCAATGAAGTATTATTTTACTCCCCTCCCTTTCCCAGGAAAATGCTCCTTGAGTTTTGATGGACCCATATACTACCCAACATCCAACTTAATGCTACCATTGTACACATCCATAGCCTCAAAAACACCTCATCCAGGTTATTGATACCAGATACAATTCTAATTTTATGTGCATCAACATTTTTACAAACATGAAGGGTTTTGATTGTATTAGACTAGGAGTCCTTAGATGGAGGAGCCATGGAAGAAGCTTGTTTGGGATGAGGACCTCCAATCCTATTCTGCACAACCACATTCTCCACAATGGGATGATTTTTTATTCTATTAGACTCAAAATCCTTACCTCCACGAGACATGGAAGTAGATTCTACAAAACCCCGTTGTTTATAGAAGGAAGAGTTTTGATTCTACTTGACATGGAGTTAATACCTCGAAGATACCTTAAATCATCGAGTATGGAATGGGGATCACCACTCATCTTATTGTAACACCCCGAGATTTTATGAAAAATATTCTTTTTAATTTCATTAATGTCTTGTGTTGTATGCTACACCAAAATGAGCTTTTACAACACACATCTCTGACCTGGCATGAATTACACGCAATCACGACCTTCCACGATAGCGTGTGTTGTACGCAACACCAAGTTTCGCTAAACAACGATATGCTATTAAAATATTATTAAAACTAGCCGTTATGAATAGTAATAACCACATTTTGAAATTTTGAAAATTTTATTTTCCAAATGGACTTCATTTTTGGATTCATAATATCTCAATTAGCTTAGGGTGAAATTTTGGTGATTTTCGGATAACTTTCATATTTTGATGAATAGTGAAAATTACTAAATTTTAATTAAAAACAACTTTTTCAATCGAAATAAGTAATAGTGATAAATTATTAATTTGAGTGGTTTTAAAGTATATTTAGAATATATTTTTACAATTTAATACAATTTTGGTCATTGGATGTAATTTCACATTTAAACCAGTTATAAACAAGTGTCAATATTTTGATAGTTATTATCTCTTAAAAACACGCCTTTTGTTTTGACGACGGGAATTAATTTTTAAATTAATTAATGCAACTGATATCTTTTTAATTTGGTAAAATATAAATCATTTTTGAGTTCATAATATCAAATATAGCTTTGGCCTAATTTTTGGTATTTTTCTGAAAACATTCAATTTTTGATGAATAGTGAAACCACTAAGTGGTAGTTAAAAAAACTGAATTGTTCATAAAGCTTAATTTCACCACTTCTGTGAGTGGAATTTCAAAAATCTGAGAGACACGGTTGATGTCAATAAGTAAAATGTGGTTCAATGAGATGAAACTAATTTTTTTCTGAATAGTAACTTTTTACTTTTTTTTACCATGGTTAAAAGTAAATAGGGTAAGTAAGGGTAGAAATGATATTAATATTACCCTAACACATGTCCTAATTCTATTGGACAAGTTTAATTCGACCAAAAACAAACTTAGGAATAAAATATGACCATTTAGGCCCACTTGGATTAGATTTGGACATTTATTATTAATTTATTTAAAGAAGGGTTAAAATAGTTAAAATCAAAGTTTAATAAGTATATCATTGTTAATATATGGTTATACATAATATAAATTCGAGTATAAATATTCGTTATAAATATAAAAATATTTCATACAGAATGGTATTTTATTTGTAATTTTTAGACATTAAATAATTTAATTTATTTATGACACAATGATGGTGCAATAATTATCTTATTAATGAAATATTGACATAATTGATGTTATAAATACCTAAATAAATGTAATTTGTGACTTTTTATGAATTCCACTAATTTTCTAGGTTAATATGACATGTTAGTATTGATTTAATTAACTTTTTTTGAACTTATCATTCAGTTATGATTTTCACAAAAAATCAATTACTAAATTGTGTCAAAATTGACATAAAATAGTTTTTAAAACAAATATTATATTATTAATTGTTATTTTATTCCTAAAAATATAAGGTTCGGCCAAATGACTTAGATAAGGTTATATATATTAATAATAAACAACTTGGGGTTAGTTTGTCTTCTTATAGTAAGTTTATTAACCTTATAGTGTAAGAACACAAGAAGACACGGTAAAAGTAAAATTATTTAAATTAATGTTAAATCTAAATGATAAGGTTAATATAGGAACCTAAACTAGTCTAAATTATATTTGATGAGTGTATTTCGACCCATACCCACCTTATCCTCGAAATAAATCAATTTCGAGCTATTTAAAACCGAACATGACTTTATAATAAAATAATATTTTTAATTATTCCAAAGGTGCCCCTCTCCTCCCTTATAAAAGGGCACCTCCTCCCTCTCTTCCTCACACCACTTTGAGCCTTCAAGCTCGGCCAACCCCTGACACATTCTCTTCTCCACTTCACTAGAAGCATCCTATAGGTTCTGGTCTTCCTCAAAGACCAATTTTAGTGCCCTAAAAGATGACCTCAAAGAGGCACTTCAAAGAAGAGGTAATTTCCGTTACCGATTCTTTCACCTTTATTTCTTCTTCCACTTCTTCTTCTTAGGTTGTTTCATTATGAAGTAATAACATCAGTATCACTAATATACTGATATTTTATTATAAGTATGAAACAATCCTATTTCACCATCTATCAATCCTACGGAAAACAAAATCACCGCGCGTGCGTACGTACAGAATACCGTCTCTACACCGTGGTGTAATCTATTTTCTGCCACCACCGTAGTTGGATGGGTATAATGGTGTAATGAGTTACTATATATGATTATTATAGAGTTATATTGATACTGGAATAGTATACATACACTTCAACACAAGTTCACGATCATGAGAACGATATCACCGCTCGTGCGTACGTAGGGAATACCGTCTCCACGACGCGATGAGATTCATTCTCCACTTTAACCATTCATGAATGATTATAAAATATATATAATAAGTAATCATGAAATATATGGAATAATAATGATACTGGATTTATGTGTATATATATGAATGTCATCTACTTAATTCCGCTCAACTCAATAAGGAAACGAAAACAACGTTCATGCGTACGTACGGACTACCGTCTCCATGAACGGTGTGTTTCATTTCATTTATCTATCTATTATATATATATATACTGAATATATATGATATATAAATCATTTTTTATATTCTGGAAGTAATTAAGTCATGATATACGTAATAATAATGTCAAGAACAACAAGTCCAAACACCTACGACAAATGAATCGATTTTACCCAAAACACTTCTTTTACATGGAATTTACAAAAGAACGGGTAATATAAAGTCATAAGTGAACCATGTATGATATCATAACAATGAATATGATTCTGTAATAAGTTAATGACATTATTTAAATCATTATACTGGAGTTTCGGATACGTACAAAGCATATCGGACATAAGGTAAGGGAAAATCTCGAAATCTCAATTTTTATCTGAGATTGTTTATACTTTGAAATTTACTAGGGTGTATTTTATCATCCAAATCCATGTTTCCTCAATATGTAATATTATTTCCATCCACCTACAATTATTTAAATCCAAATTTACCCTTTGGTGAGTTTTTAGTAAAAGATATGAAAGGAATCTTTTGACATTTTTCGTACGAGGAGCTTTTTTGACTTTTCCAACAAAAGTACAGGAAGAATGTTTTTTTAAGTTATACAGCATGAATGGATTTTTAAAACATTATTTCCAAAAATTTTCCTTTACATGTTTTCAAGTTTATTTTTAATCAACTTCTTTTAGTTTAAAATTGTATGACATGTTTAGAAAGGAAAAGTGTTTTTGAAGTAGAAAGGATATTTTCCTAAAGAATGAAGTTCAAGTGTTTTATCAAAATTATTTTCCATATAAGATGATAAAGGGTTCTGTTTTTATTCCTATTATTACATTGATTTGATTATGTTGTGATGGAAATATTTTTATGAATTCCTTTATCGTATATAATTTGTTTTATGACGTCATGTTGTTTAAGAATCCCATTTTTATTACATGGGTTATGCAATGATGTATGATTTATGATTTTGTGGCACACATAAGAATGGTATCATTATGAGATGTGTGGGACCTATATCTCCCTCAAATGCATTGGGTAAAGATTTTATATCTCATGAGATAGACATGGCTGGAATGGTAGGTTATACCGGTTCAGTGAAACAGGACTGAAACGAGGGTGACTCGGTTCAGAAAGGGACTTTGTCCACTAAGATAGTCTTGGCAATGAGTCTTGAATAATAAGAAATGATTCTCTATGATTATGTGTGTATGACAAAAAGTTTCATGTTTTATGTTATGATTATTGTGATTACATTTCACTGCCATGATTTATCCCATGTTATGAAATTATGCTCTCTTTTGCAGGTAAAGATTTCCAAAATGTTATGTTCTTATGAATATGATGTGATTGATATTTATTCTGTTTACCATTACTGAGATTTTGAGCTCACCCTTTTATGTTTTCGTTTCCCCAGGATATAAAGAAAGGTTTTAGGTAAAAAAAGGGAAGATCTTTATGGGAGATTTTGAAAATCTTTCACCACGATTAGAAGATTACGTTCCGAGTTTCCAAAGACACTAAACTATTACGTTCCTTGTGTGTGTGTGTTTTTGTTATGTACTAAGTATTCTGCCAAAGTAATGTAATGTCCATGTACGTCAAGATACGGGTCTCTACAGTTGGTATCAGAGGAAAGGTTTAGTCAACCTTTGGAAACTAGGATGCGAGAACTTTAGTGAGATCCCTAGAGATATTTATATGGTATGTCTAGGGATGTCTCTAAGGTTAAGTATACGTAGAGGTTATAGTCCTAGAATTGCGCTGACGATCTTAGAATTTAACCTAAGATGTTAGATATTGAGGGTAGTCCCCCTTTATTATGTTGTTTTCCCTATCATGATTTTTGCCTCTCAAACTATTCTTTTTGGGTTTTAGACGATGGCTGGAACCCGAAGGAACCGTGTTGATCAATGCAATGGACAATGCAATGATTGTCCTCCTGAAAAAACAAATGTTATAGGAGATGGAGTGAAAAATCTTATTGCTATACTTACACAAGCTATGAATCATTCTGGACTTCCAAATGAGCATAGAAGGGAACAATGTTCTATTGAGTCCTTCATGAGGCAACGTCCACCTTCTTTCAGTGGGACTTCTAATCCACTTGTTGCTGAACAATGGATCTGTACCACTGAAAAGATATTTTCAGTTTTTCAATGTTCTGAACATGATAAAGTCATCTTAGCAGTATATCGTTTGGAAGGTGAAGCTGATTAATGGTGGAATCTTATCAAGAATACGGGGCAAAGAGATGAAATTGAGTCCATGGAATGGGACGAGTTCAAGAACTTATTTTTCAATAAGTACTTCCCTCATGTTCTTTGAACAAATATGGAGAGGGAGTTTCTTGAACTAAAGAAAAAGGATGATGAATCTGTTGGTATATACGAAGTGAATTTCAAAAGACTTGTAAGGTATGCATCTGGCATTATCATCCAACCTGAATGTAAAGTTGATCGATTTTTCAGTGGCTTAAAACCAAGTCTTTGAAGGGAATTAGCTATAAGAGACTTCAGTAGAAATGAAGAAATTGTGCGTTGTGCTATCAAGGTAGAAATGGAAGTTGGTGTTACATATCCATCTCATGGTTTTGACAAGAAACGAAAGATGGAGTTCAAGGAGAAATCTCAAAATAATGGTGAAAATAAGATGAATGTTTCCTTATGCACAAAGTATGGAAACAAGCATGGTGGAGATTGTCTTAAAGGGACTAGAAAATGTTTTAAGTGTGGAAAAGAAGGTCATCGAGTAGGTGAGTGTCGAAGTAATGGAAAAAGGGTTTCTAATGATGTGAATAAAAAAACACTATAGAGAACGCACCACCAACACTTCAATGATTCAAGTGCAAGGAAATGGGGCATTATGCTAATAAATGCCCTAATCCAAGGGTTAGTGATGATCGACATGAGCAACCGCGTAAGGCAAAGGACAAAGGGAAGTCACATGCGATCACTATTGGCGATGTTGAATATGACGACGATGTGGTGGAATGATTAAGTGTTTATGTAATGGGATACCAAAATAATGTTGTATCATAAAGTATTGGAATATTTATGTATTGGTCTAATGTGGTATTCAAAGTGATTGAGATATTTTTGGAAATAAGATGATATGTGTATAATGAAGGGAAAACGAGAAAATGAAAAGTTTAACAGTATTCATGAGCTCATGATTGATATAAGGACTAAGTGATATCATGGTTTGAGTATATAGAATTTTGAGGATTTTGGTATGTGAAAAGTGTTAACTTTTAACTAAATTAATGTTTTCACTATGGTTCAATGGGTATTCATTTTTCAGTAGAATACATGATTATGGCCTTTGAATGTTTGGAATGTGACCAACAAGACATATGTTATGATATATGGGGATCAACGATGGTATTAAATCTCTGGTAATCATTTTCACTATATTATGAGAGTTCACTGCAGTATTATGGATAAGCCTAAAGATTGGAAAGGATTATGTTGGACATAAGTTAGTATTGTTTAAGTGTAGAAGTTTTTTCGATATTATTGATGGGATGTTATAGTAATATAGTTTTAGAAAAAGGGCAACCTGCAGGACGGGTGACAACCCATCGCGTTGGACAAGGTCGTGGGAATCAAACCCACAACCGAAGTGCGACTGGACTTTATCGCTTACCACTGGCCTATAGGAAGTCCCTATTTAGTAGAAACTAGTTTTATTATATTAAGCAGTATGATATATGAAGTATAAGTCCATTTTAGGAACCATATATCATTAATCTCACTATAGATGGACTTATGTATTTTTTGATAACTTTTCTAACCTTTTGTTTGAGACAGATGGAATGACCCATCATTCTATCACATGATCTGCTAACACATCACGAATGAAAAATTCAACTTCATTTATTTAAGAGATGAAGTGGAAATTGTCCACAGAACGACAAACGGTGTGACTATACCAAAATCACGAAAGTATTTCTTCTAATTCCAATTTCATCAACTTTAGGGAAATGATATTAAAAACCAAAAATGTTGTCCTAGTGCTCTTATATCTGATGAATCATATGGTACCCTAGATCATCACAAATTTATGGCTTTGTGATTGCTGGCTTTTCCATAGCCATGTTCTATACCACTCTCCATCAGAACATGATGGTTAGATTTCTCTCCCATATCCATATTTTCACCTATGTGGAAACCCAGTGATTAGTTTATTTGGTTAACCGTTATGTTTCATAAATTTGTTTTTAAAGATTAGTTTTGGTATGGGTTTCTCTAAAAGAAACATTCGAATAGTAAACAATTTATAACCCGACGAATTTCGAGGGCGAAATTCATTTTAAGGGGGGTAGAATGTAACACCCCGAGATTTTATGAAAAATATTCTTTTTAATTTCATTAATTTCTTGTGTTGTACGCTACTCCAAAAGGAGCTTTTACAACACACATCTCTGACCTGGCTTGAATTACATGCAATCAAGACCTTCCATGATAGCATGTGTTGTACGCAACACCAAGGTTCGCTAAACAACGAGATGCTATTAAAATATTATTAAAACTAGCCGTTATGAATAGTAATAACCACTTTTTGAAATTTTGTAAATTTTATTTTTCAAAATGGACTACATTTTTTAATTCAGAATATCTCAATTATCTTCAGGTAAAATTTTGGTGATTTTCGGATAACTTTCATATTGTGATGAATAGTGAAAATTACAAAATTTTAATTAAAAACAACTTTTTCAATCGAAATAATTAATAGTGATAAATTATTAATATGAGTGGTTTTAAAGTATATTTAAAATATCTTTTTACAATTTAATATAATTTTGGTCATTGGATTTAATTTCACATTTAAACCAGTTATAAACAAGTGTCAATATTTTGATAGTTATTATCTCTTAAAAACACGCCTTTTGTTTTGATGACGGGATTTAATTTTTAAATTAATCAATTAAACTGATATGTTTTGAATTTGGTAAAATATAAATCATTTTTGAGTTCATAATATCAAATATAGCTTAGGCCTAATTTTTGGTATTTTTCTGAAAACTTTCAAATTTTGATGAATAGTGAAACCACTAAGTGGTAGTTAAAAAATACTGAATTGTTCATAAAACGTAATTTTACCACTTATGTGAGTGGAATTTCAAAAAATCTGAGAGACACGGTTGATGTCAGTAAGTAAAATGTGGTTCAATGAGATGAAAATAATTTTTTGGTGAATAGTAACTTTTTACTTTTTTTACCACGGTTAAAAGTAAATAGGGTAAATAAGGGTAGAAATGATATTATTATTACCCTAACACATGTTCTAATTCTATTGGACACGTTTAATTCGACCAAAAACAATATTAGGAATAAAATATGACTATTTAGGCCCACTTGGATTAGATTAGGACATTTATTATTAATTTATTTAAAGAAGGGTTAAAATAGTTGAAATCAATGTTTAATAAGTATATCATTTTTAATATAGGGTTATACATAAGATAAATTCGACTATAAATATTCATTATAAATATAAAAATATTTCATACAGAATGGTATTTTATTTGTAATTTTTAGACATTACATAATTTAATTTATTTATGACACAACGATGATGCAGTAATTATCTTATTAATGAAATATTGACATAATTGATGTTATAAATACCAAAATAAATGTAATTTGTGACTTTTTATGAATTAAACTAATTTTATAGGTTAATATGACATTATAGTATTGATTTAATTAACTTTTTTTGAACTTATCATTCTGTTATAATTTTCACAAAAATCAATTACTAAATAGTGTCAAAATTGACATAAAATAGTTTTGAAAACAAATATTATATTATTAATTGTTATATTATTCCTAAAAATCTATGTTTCGGCCAAATGACTTAGATAAGGTTATATATATTAATAATAAACAACTTGGGGTTCTTTTGTCTTCTTATAGTAAGTTTATTAACCTTATAGTATAAGAACACAAGAAGACACGGTAAAAGTAAAATTATTTAACTTAATGTTAAATCTAAATGATAAGGTTAAAATAGGAACCTAAACTTTTCTAAATTCTATTGGATGAGATGATTTCGACCCATACCCACCTTAGCCTAGAAATAAATCAATTTGGAGCTATTTAAAACCGAACTTGACTTTAGAATAAAATAATATTTTTAGTTATTCCAAAGGTGCCCCTGTCCTCCCTTATAAAAGGGCACCTCCTCCCTCTCTTCCTCACACCACCTCGAGCCTTCAATATCGGCCAACCCATTCCAAATTCTCATCTCCACTTCCCTAGAAACATCCTATAGGTTCTGGTCTTCCTAAAAGAACAATTTTAGTGCCCTAAAAGGAGATCTCAAAGAGGCGCTTCAAAGAAGAGGTAATTTCCGTTACCGATTCTTTCACCTTTATTTCTTCTTCCACTTCTTCTTATTAGGTTGTTTCATTATGAATTAATAACATCAGTATCACTCATATACTAATATGTTATTATTAGTATGAAACAATCCTATTTCACAATCTATCCATCCTACGGAAAACGAAATCATCGCGCGTGCGTACATACGGAATACCGTCTCCACGTCGTGGTGTAATCTATTTTCCGCCACCACCATAGTTGGATGGGTATAATGGTGTAATGAGTAACTATATATGATTATTATAAAGTGATATTGATACTGGAATAATATACATACACTTCAACACAAGTTCACGATCATGAGAACGATATCATCGCTCGTGCGTACGTACGGAATACCGTCTCCACGACGCGATGAGATTCATTCTCCACTTTAACCATTCATGAATGATTATAAAGTATATATAATAAGTAATCATGAAATATATTACATAATAATGATACTGTATTTATGTGTATATATATATGAATGTAATCTACTTAATTCCGTTCAACTCAATAAGGAAACGAAAATAACGTTAATGCGTACGTACGGACTACCATCTCCATGAACGGTGTGTTTCATTTCATTTGTCTATCTATTAAATATATATATACTGAATATATATGATATATAAATCATGTTTTATATTCTGGAAGTAAGTAAGTCATGATATTCGTAATAATAATGTCAAGAACAACAAGTCCAAACACCTACGACAAATGAATCGATTTTACCCAAAACACTTCTTTAACGTGGAATTTACAAAAGAACGGGTAATATAAAGTCATAAGTGAACCATATATGATATCATAACAATGGATATAATTCTGTAATAAGTTAATGACATTATTTAAATCATTATACAGGAGGTTCGGTTACGTACAAATCATATCGGACATAAGGTAAGGGAAAATCTTGAAATCTCAATTTTTATCTGAGATTGTTTATACTTTGAAATTCACTGGGGTGTATTTTATCATCCAAATCCATGTTTCCTCAATATGTAATATTATTTCCATCCACCTACAAATATTTAAATCCAATTTTACCCTTCGGTGTGTTTGTAGTAAATGATATGAAAGGAATATTTTGACGTCTTTCGTACGAGGTACTTTTTTGACTTTTCCGACAAAAGTACAGGAAGAATGTTTTTTTTAAGTTATACGACATGAATGGATTTTTAAAACATTATTTCCAAAAAGTTTCCTTTAAAAGTTTTCATGTTTATTTTTAATCAACTTCTTTTAGTTTAAAATTTTATGACATGTTTAGAAAGGAAAAGTGTTTTTGAAGTAGAAAGGATATTTTCCTCAAGAATGAAGTTCAAGTGTTTTATCAAAATTATTTTCCATATAAGATAATAAAGGGTTCTGTTTTTATCTCTATTGTTACATTGATTTGATTATTTTGTGATGGAAATATTTTTATGAATTCCTTTATCTTATATTAATTGTTTTATGATGTCATGTTGTTTAAGAATCCCATTTTTATTACATGGGTTATGCAATGATGTATGATTTATGATTTTGTGGCACACATAAGAATGATATAATTATGAGATGGGTGGGACCTATATCTACCTACAATGCATTGGGTAAAGATTTTATATCTCATGAGATTGACATGGCTGGAATGGTAGGTTATAACGGTTCAATGAAATAGGACTGAAACGAGGGTGACTCGGTTCAGAAAGGGACTTTGTCCACTAAGATAGTCTTGTAAATGAGTCTTGACTAATAAGAAATGATTCTCTATGATTATGTGTGTATGACAAAAAGTTTCATGTTTTATGTTATGATTATTGTGATTACATTTCACTGCCATGATTTATCCCATGTTATGAAATTATGCTCTCTTTTCCAGGTTAAGATTTCCAAAATGTTATGTTTTTATGAATATGATGTGATTGATATTTATTTTGCATACAATTACTGAGCATTTGAGCTCACCCTTTTATGTTTTCTTTTCCCCAGGAAATAAAGAAAGGTTTTAGGTAAAAAAAGAAAGATCTTTATGGGAGATTTTGAAAATCTTTCACCACGATTAGAAGATTACGTTCCGAGTTTCCAAAGACACTAAACTATTAAGATCCTTGTGTGTGTGTTTTTGTTATGTACTAAGTATTCCGAAAAAGTAATGTAATGTATATGTACGTTAAGCTTCGGGTCTCTACACTTATTCTTAAACACATTCTTGAGGAGCCATGGTAGTATCTTGTAGAGATTGAGGATCACATTCACACATTTTGTGAGTTTAGCCTGAACTTGGGATCTTGGGACACATAACGCAATTCAAGGTTTTCCACTTCAAAGGAACCATACCATTGAGTATTTACTCACTATCTGGTACACATCATTCTATATCGTCAGATGCCCTTAAATACAATGAAATGGACGAAGGAATGGATGTTTTACAGGCAGCCACCAATATCTTCTGGTTGTGATTCTGCAAACAAAGTTCAACAAACATGGTTTGAGGATTGGAAGAAATAAGTAGTTTTAAGGAGGAACAAATCTTGTAACAAGCGGCATCATTGTTGATAAATGAAAGCCCCTTGGCCGCCCCATGAACCACCAATTAGAGGGCTTTCCAGCCCTTGTCACCGATCCAAACCCAACCATTCCCATCAAATAAGCAGAACTACATACCAATGGATTTTTTAACCATTTTTGAGAAGGTCACTTTGTTAACGATGCGAGCAGAACCAACAGGAACACAGAAAGAATAGATGATGGTATTTCCTGGTTTCATGGATTTATATACAAGAAAAATTATACTAAAATAGAGGGAGAGATAATGGGGTCAAATCTTGTTTAAAGAATAATAAAAAACCGGGATCTGCTGGAATATTTAAATAATTAAAAATATATGTTTTTTTAATTAATAGCCAAAATAAAATATTTAAAAAGATTAATTTTTTTAATAAAGTTATTTATTTATACTATTTTAAAAAAATCCAAAATTTATATTATTTTACCATATTATAATTATTCTAACATTCTCAACGTTTTTATATATTTTAAATATTAGATTGGTTTTTTTAAATAACATTAATAAAATATTCAAATCATTTAAATAATTAACTAAAGTTATTTATTTATTTTTTCAGAATATTCATGTAATTTTATTTTTTTCATTAAAAGTTATTCATTTTAAAATAAATCTAATAAAAAAAGAAAAATAAATAATTTAAATATTGAAAATAAATAATTTAGTAATAAAATTTAAATACCTTGTAAATTTAAATTAAATGATGTTATTTTTTTAAGAATTGATTTATATATTTAAAATCTTTATACACATTAAATCAGAAATATATTATCTTTATATCATTGGAAAGTATCATGTCAAATAATTTCACAATTTCTAATGAGTCCAATCATTTAATAATTTTATTTTTTTTAATAATAAATTATAAAAAAGATTATTCATTTTAGAAAATTAACATAAATTTTGAAAATTATAATCATTTTAAAATACTTTATAAAAATTTAAGCTCCTTTTGTCAAATAAATCTTATTATATATCCAAATAATAATTTAACTACATTTATAAACAAATTAAAATTTTAAAAAAAAATTCATTAATTTGTAAATATAAAATGAATGAATTTTATTTATATTAATGGATGAACAATATTTAATTTAATTGGATTTTAATTTACAATTCATTTAAAAGTTTTATGTGTTCGAGATGATGTAGTTTGACTGCAGGACCAAGAAGAAGATAGTGGGGGCCTCTAGGATCTTCAACACACGTAATGTAAGGTCAAAGGAGGTTTCTCGCAAGATGTTTGAGGAAATGGTTTGATAAGTCAAACCATGTCCAACCTCATGTGCTTGTATTGATTTTCTTCTAGTGCACTACTGATCCATGTATAGACCAGCTTCACTATTGTGAATCCCAATAGACTGGAAGAAGCATCTCGTGATCATTGATTGCAACATCACCAAGTCTCCATGACCTCACCATGACACCACCATGAAATCACCTCCCCACACCCATCACACTGAACATCACATATCCTTGCTCCCAACTCTATAAAGAGACCCAATTCTAGCCAAACATACCAGAATTAAAGTCCAAAAAATAAAATCAGGCCCAAAATTGAGGTCCTATTGGAGTAAGCCTAGAACCAATTATTCATAACATCCATCCCACCTATGATATTATGGCTAAATTACTTATGTAAATGCATCATGAATATTTGTTCTTATACATAACGCTAAAACATGAGTGTAAGAAGCTACGTATAGATAGTTCTCTATCCTCATCAAGGGAAGACAAAAAATTATGATGTTATGTAAATGTAATATGTGACTTCCAATGGTTATGTAAAAGTAATGCAAGATATACATTGGATATGTAATGGTGGATTTATAAATAAATTACCTATGTGAAGGTAATAATGAAACCGAGTAGCTATGTGAAGGTACCAGAGGATTTGTATAACTATGTAAAGGTTGTCTATGGTTTAAAAAACCTATTTAAAGGTAATGAGGGTGTTGTGAAGGCTATGTATAAGTAACATGCACTACGTGATGCCACCTAAATTTTATACAGCGATGCGTAAGGGTACATTGAGGTTTTAACTATTACATATGTAGTTCAAAGAACTATGTTAATGAAACATGAAATATTATTGAGCTGCTTAAACAAGAGTTAAACTAGTACAATTGATTGGATTTGAACATGACATAAATCCAGACATTTTTAAGTGTTTGATCACACACATTTAATTTGGAGCTATTCATATGGACGATTATTGAGGTGTTTATGTGGTCTATCTAGGTTAAGACATGCAGTCGATCCATTAGTAGCAATATTTTATCATAACTAGGATCAACAAATCTAATGATATCTTGACTATAATAATAATTTTTTTCCAAAACAAAGGAACAAATTTGAAGAGGTGGACATATAATTGAGTATCAATTATATTCCATAACAAGGATTCTTTACAAGATTTTCCATAAAAATTATTATTTTATAAACATCGAAGGATATATGAAGATAAGGGTATATCATGGAATATATAAGACCACCCACATTGTTTACAAAAAGGATTTTACTTGTAAACTAATTATCAGAATCACGTGTAGGGGATTGGGACAAGGTAAACCTGTAGTGATGACCTGAAGTCACACTATAAAGTTTCATTTTTTTTAGAAAATACCATTTTAACACCTTATGACCATAAGCATGCTGGGACATGTACAGTATGCTAACATTTCCATCTGTAGTGATTTTCATACTAAGGATTTTATTTGTTTTCTCTAAATATTTCATTTCAAAATAATTATGTAATTTTTGTTCAGATGATTTAATAACCTAGTTTCTTTGAAAATTATAACCATGCCACTAACATATAGGTTTAAATTAACACAAAAAATATTCAAATATTTTACATAAACATTGGCATCATATGTACTTATATCAAAGTCATTTTAAGAAGAAAATCATTAAATTCCTTATACCATTGATTAGTTGATCTCTTAAGGATATAAAAGGATTTTCATAAATGTTATAATAGATTGTTCTTAAAATATTTTGAAAACCCATCTGGTGGTCTCATATAAGTATGTTCATGTTACATACCATGCAAGATGGTAGTTTTAACATCCAATTGTTAAATATGAAAATCATTTTGGTATGAAAAGGATAAGAATAATCTAATGGAATAGGTCTTAACAACAATTGAAAAAATATCATTGCAATGAATTCAATCATATTATAGGAATCCATGTTCAAAAAGTACATATTTATATATAATTATATTTTCAATGGATTTATCTTATTTCTTCTTAAAAATTGAATTAAAATTTATACTTTTCTTATTGTTATGTTTATTAACAATTATCCAAGTTTCATTTGTTAGAAGATAATCCATGTCATCTCTCATGATAGAGAGAAAATTCCATGATTAATTGAACATAAGATCTTTTTTGAGACTTTATGGTTCAACACTACATAGTAAAACCCTCTATCAATGTCAACAGTTGCATCATCAGCACTGGTAGAATAGTTTGGAGGCCTAATGATTCTTACGGTCCTATTACGAGTCAACTTGTAGTCTCTCATGTCCCCATTTCTCTCAAACTCAATCTTATGGTAAAATTCACTAAGAGGTTGTTATTTATTGTGATCTAGTTGGGGTGGTTTAGTGGAGACAACCTCATGTTCAAGTTACATTTTAGGCTATAATTGAACCTCAACACCTATAAGTTTATATGGATGAGATTGGGCAAGATCATAAACCTTATATTAAGAAACAAAAGCCTCATGGAAAACAACATCACGATGGATTATAAATTTCTTAAAAACATGATTGACTTCCCAAATCCCTTACCCATTGACACAATGTGGGTATACCATATTGTCACAATTCATATTCCTAGGTTCCAGTTTATCATTCCAGCTATGAGAATAGGTAAAAAACAAAGCAATATAAGATTTCCAAAACTAAGGGTGAACCAATCGACATAATATAAGGGTTTTTGAAACAAATGACACTAGAGAGGATTCTCTTAATCAGATAGGCTACTATAGTAGTAACTTATTCCTAGGACATAAAAAGACTTGAATATTAGAGAATGACTCACACACATTATAAATAGTAATAATCATCCTCTCTACTAGGACATTATATTATGGGGTTTCCATAATAGTTTTGTGTCTAAGAATAACTTCATAAAATATATTCCATGTTTAAATTATATAAATATTCTAGACCATTATCAGCTCAAATGATTTTATGTTTGTTTTGGGTTTTACTTTCAACACCAGACAACAAAATTTTAAAGTTTCAATGGTTTCTGATTTGTTCTTGAGAATATAAATCCACACATTATGAGATTATTCATTTTTAAAGGGAACATAGTAGTGGCCCCCACTAGGGAAGTAGTTCTAGAGGATAACCACAAATTGAAATGTTTATATTCTAAAGGGTAATTATCTTTATATGTAGAATAATTAAAACTAACATGTTTGGACTTACCATGATCACCGTATTCATAGAAGGGAGACTATATGAGGTTACATAATTTAAAATCCCATTCATTCTTAATTCATTCATCCCATTTGAAATAATATGTCCTAATAACTTATTACATAACATTCTATTATCTATCATGGGTGAAAGAGTATTTAATTGTTTAATTTTATTCCTACCGTTGAAGACATGTAATCCTTCAGTTAGGGTTCATTTCATAATAGGGAGTGACCCCTTAGATATAACATGAATTCAAGAATGAGACATAAAATAATACTAATTTTTTTCTATGACACCTAGAGAAATAAGATTCATCATCAAATAAAGCACCCACCTAACCTCCTCTATGTATTTAATTGACCCTTCATGTAATTATATATGGATTATTTTTTTACCCATGATTCAAATTCTCTTGTTATTTCCATGGTAAACCATTACAATCTCATTATCTATCAGATCAGTTTAGTACTCATGATTTTGACATATATGAAAAGGAAATCCTAAGTCCATGACTTATTCACCCCTCGTTACATCAAGCTAGAAATTTAAAACATCAACAGTCCCAACATATTTATCAACTAATAACCAATGGTCATTTTTATTTGTTTTGTTAATAGAATTGTTCCTTTAGGGAAAATTCCTTCAAATTTTAATAGGTTCTTAACCGTGGAATAATTTTAATTGCATACCCCGTGACCCTGATTAGCTCTTAAACATACTCTTACCTCTATCGTTCCCTCTTTTCTCAAGCTTTACCTAGACATTATTCTTCTAAGATTACTTATTAATATAAGTAGGATTGTTATTTTGAATATAATTAGAAAACAAGGTAGATTTAACTTCTTATATGGAAAAGGGACCTTGGACATACATCATTGAATCTTTAAATGAATTATTTTAATCACATAATTAGGTCTGTAGTATGATAGTCAAGTATTATGTTCTCAAGTAAAATATATATATCACAATGCTTATCTTGTTGCATCCATGTTGCAAAATAATGGAGGAAGAAACAATAAAATGTATATATATTCAGGTTAAATGCATGCGATTATCATGAAAATATGGAAATAAATATATCACCATGACATAGAGATTTTTTCTATTCCCATTTTGAGGACCATTTTTGAATTCCTGTCCACTAGTAAGAAACCGTGAGTTGAGCGACATAATATCTTATCCCATGGTATTACATGGATTCATTTAGAAGTGGGTATATTTTAAATAGATTAATATATAGCGAGATTTAATGAGATAATAGAGATATGTTAATTCAAATATCAAGTTAGAATAAATTATTTAGTCATGAGGGAATTCAATAATAGTTTTTAATGGAAAATTAGATGATCTACCTGGTGATTTGATGATGCAAGAAGAAGGAGATCTTACTAATATTTATTTAAATATTAAATGTTTCATAATATTCTATAATAAATGAGAATAATATTAATTATATTAGTGCGAATATATATTTCTATAGGTATCAATGAAGATGTTGATAATATTTAGAACTATTATACATTTTGTGAGAGATTTGTGAGAGCCTAATACATGTATTAAGGGAAGATAGGGAGTTTAAACTAGGGGCCATTGTTTTCTTGTTCACCCATGTATTTGAGAAAATTTAGGAGAACTATATGAATCATGATCAAGTAGTATTTTTGAGACCAACATAACTATTATGAGGACCTTTTGAAGATATTGATGAATTAGCACATGTGAATGACTTTTGATCTGATCTACCAGTGAAGGAAAATCTATTTCATAAGTATAACATAAGAACAAATTTTCATAAAATGATATTTCTATGAGAGGATTAAAGTTGAATAATAATCTTGTGACTGTGGTGACTAAATAGTTTCTTGGGCCTTGTTATTGGTGTGTCTAACCAATCACCTAGTGAATTGTGATTGGGGTGTCTAAAAAATTTATGGAAAATTATAACTAGTTTTTCCAAAAACTTGAATCAAACCAAAATGAATTTGATTATAGTTTTATAATTAACATTGTAAATATAATTTGTTTCAGTCTCTTATTATCATTACATACATGTTTATATTGTGAGATATTATTGATAGTAATGGGATATTTAGCTAGTTCGTGAGGATGGATTTAGAAGAAGAATAATATATAAAAGTAGACCAATGATTCCTCCCCCTCTCAATGGTCATCCAACCTTGTGCATATCGAAAACAAAATTTTCATTAGAAATAAATTTAGGAAAATGAATATTGTGGGTACATGGGTTACAATGGGTGATACAAGAAAAGGTAACTGGATAAAAATTTTTTGAGGCACCTTGGGAATTACAATCGAAGAGGAAGAATGATCTCATAATAAATTTTAATGGGGGTAGATTTATTTAAAAAAAACCCTTATAAACATGAATATTTCATGGAGAATGACATTGAAAAATATGTTTAAAATCTTTTTCCACAGGGTTTCATCATACATAGTATCAGCCCATACTATAGCCTAATATTTTTATTCGAAAATAAAGGAGGATGGTAGAGAATGTGTATGGATTACGAAGAGTTAAATAGTTTGGTGGTGATAGAAATATACCTAACTCAGTCAATAGAATAGATGATAGATTAGTTTCATAGAGTGGAATACTTCATAGAGGTGGATATGAAATTAGATTTTGAATAGTTATAAATTGAAGAGGAAGATATTGGGAGGACTATGTTCAAGACTCATTAGAGGAATTAAAAATACCATTTTATTATATTAATATTAATGAATGAATCGATTAATTTCCAATGAACTATGAATTCTATAATTTGGGATTTTCTATAGAAGAGTGTTTATGTGTCCTTCAATGATATATTAGTGTGCAGAAAGGGATGGAATGAAGACCTAGTGAAAGAATGTAACGTTCTGAAAATTGAAATAGAAAATGCACTATTTGAAAATGATATGAACTATTCCTTCAGAAGGAGGTCTGGAAAGTATTAGGGAATATAATTTATATTTATGGGGTTACGATAGATCTCATGAAATAGGAGGCAGTAAAATTTTGTAATGGGTCGAGGAATGTGAAGCAAGTTAGCGGTTTTAGGGATAACTGGATACTATTAAAAATTTATCAGTGATTATATAAATATGGAAAGACCCCTCACATCCATGAATAATACTAAATAGTTTAAATAAACACATGAAACTCATGAATCATTTGATGAACTTAAGAAAAAGATGACTACCACCCAACTTTAATGTATTCTGAATTTTCAAAATAGATTTTCAATAGAATTTGATGCCTCCAGTTTGGGAGTTAGAGATATGTTAACACTCAAAGATATTCCTATTTGATATTTTATAAAGTATTTATGTAAAACAAATAAGGAAAAATTGATATATTAAATGGATATTGTTGATTTAGTGCCAAAAATATAGAGTTAGAAACAATATTATATGGGAATGAGTTTTGATGTTTGCACAGATCATTGGAGTCTTAAGTTAATTTTCTTAGTAAATGGGTAGCTTTGAATTAACATCAATGGAGACAAGATATGTTATATGGATATGATTATATTTTAATTTACATGCATGAAAAATTGAATACTGTCACAGATTCTCTATCAACGGTTACATGGGGAGGAGATTTTATGTACTTGTAAATTTTAAAAGTAGGTTGGGAGGAGCATGATTTGTAAATTGAATATTGTCACAGATTCCATTATCTTTTTAGGGTATTTCAATGATATCCTTACGACCATGATATGGAAGGTCGTGCCAGGAAAATTTTTTCTTCCTTCCATGAATTCTGGGACTTCTTATTTCACTGACATCTCTCAGATATGGGATTCTTGGGGAGTTTATTTAATTTCTTTAATGGATATTTCCTAACCTCTTTATGAAATGAATATCTCAATAGGTTTATGGTGTCAATATACTAAGAGTTTATGTTCCATAGGTAAGAGGTCTCCAACATCCCTCCAGTTTTGTCTAATCATTGTCCTCTTTTTCTCTAGTCATAGGTGGTGTCCTTATTTGAAATTCCACTACATGGATTCAGCTTTGAATTCATGTGGAATTATAAAAATAACTATAGGAAACCAGTAGAATAACTACTTTCTCATCTTCTCCAGAGAATATATTGGATAAGACTAAATTGGTGGACATATAGTTGTAATGCTGGAGTTGATATCACTATAATAACTTTTATCAAATAATTATCAGGCTTGAGATAGAAGTCGGAATATATTATAAAAAACAACTTACGCTAATTCCCAGTATGAGGGTTTAAATATTAAAAAGGATCTGGATGAGGCCTTTAAAGACAAATAAATATCTTGGTTTAACTAATCAAGTGATGATTTTTCAAACAGGGTGACCGAAATACCAACTACTTTAATCAAAAATTCCATAATCATATTAATAAATAACATCATTTCAAAATTTGCGGCATGTGATGGAAGATTAAAATTTTATGGGGTTGATATTAGGGATTTAACTGAGTTCCTTCATATATATCTCTTTAGTTCTTAGAGTGGCTACCCCCTAGGGACCTCCTGAGTAGTTTTGAGCCAAAAGTTGTCAAGGTAATGAATTTGGAGCTGGAGTCAGACATTTATAGTGAGTAAATTCTCTCATTAATTAATATAATAAATTCAAACAGTTTATTGGTGTGGATGGATACCATGCCTTATTTTTAAGAGGCTTTGTCATATTCTGATTCCTTATATTATCAAACTTATGTATGGTTTATGGTATAGTTCCATTGGAATGGAAAGGGAAAATGAATCTCTCATTTTTTTGATTTTGAAAATCCTTATTCAAGTGAAAATTTATGATTTTAGGCCTATAATCTTGTGCTATGTGGTCTATGATATTTTTTCAAAAGTCCTCTCCCACCATATGGGAAAGTTAATTCCCTATATTAACTTGTATAATTAGATTGATTTTGCAGCTAAGATACCTTTTTAGACAATTTCATTAGTTATTATGAAATATTATATTTTATAAACACTCATTGTACTTCCGTGAGGAGGAACTTCGAAATAAAATTGGATATGAAAAAATATAAAATTTTGGAATATAATTTCTTATAATTTTTTATGTGGAAACTAGGATTTATAAAAAATGGATTAGAGTGACCATGAGTTTTAAAAAGTAAGGTTACTTCAAAATAATGGTCATTGGTTATCTCATAATGAACGCGAAACAAAATATTGGATTTTATAATGTTAACCCCATTTCCCCTTACACATTTCACTATATTACTGATGTTTTCTCTCATCCCTTATAAAAGGTAGCTTTGGATGGACTCAATAATAGGGTTAGGGTTCGTCAGAGCAGTATTCCCTTTACTCACTAATTTTCTACTAATGTCTATCTTCTTTTCTCAATAGAAATTTCTTAGGAGTGAAAGGAGATTATAAAAATAATTTATTCTTTTACCAAATCCTCAGGAGAATGTGTCGACATTAGGAAATAATATAAATAATTTAGATAGGTTGTGAAATATGTGATGAGTGATACAATCAGTATTTTTTATGTCATCAAGATTGCGAAAAATATAAGAAGTATTTGTGTTTCCTGAATGGTATTTGGGAACTCTAAAAGAGAATTATTCTCCATCATCCTGGATATATTTAATAATAAAATAATGGGATGGTCTGAAAAGAAACCCCCAAGGTTCAGAAATTTGGTTCTTATTAAATTAGTGACTCATGAAATTCTGTATTACACGATGTATCTCTTCAATCTCCCAAATTTATTTATTCACAAAATCTATTCATACATTGTTAACATTTGGTTGTGTAGTGCTAATGAAAAAAATAACATGCACTGGATCTCCTAGGAGAATATTTTAAACCCCATGTCTTGCAGTGATATGGTCTTCAAGGACATGATTTTGTTTAGAAATGACCTCCCAGACAAGAATGTTTTTCATTTGTAATATGAATTAGAGAGTTTTTTCTGAACTGTTTCAAAGTAAAATTATTTCCCCCACAATGATTTTCTATCCCACAGTCTAGATTCTAGAATGATATTTTTCTCAAGGAATATTTGGGGATCCACATATGTTTGAAACTGTGAGCTTTATTGATGAATATACATTGGTTAAATGGTAAAAATTTGGAGTGATACATGGGTAAATGTATTTGATAGTATAAAACCCACTTCTAAGCTAGCACCTGGTTTGGAGAATGCTTTAATGGGGGATATTCTGGTTGAAGACCCTAGTGGATGGTATTTTCAGAATATTGAACTGCGGTTTAATGAGTAATTAGTAAAGGATATTTTAGTGGTTTCAGTGGTGCATGGAGTGGGACTAGATATGCTATGCATGAAATTCATGATTTCTAGTAGCTACTTAGTTCACTCATGTTTCAAGAATTGTCTCACACAAGATGATATTATAGTGATTCAACTATGGAATAATATCTAGAATATAAAACCTCCATTCTAATTCCAAACTCATATATTGTAAATTTGTAAAGCTATCCTCCCCACCTATGATCACCTAGCTGATCGACACTTTTTTGTTGAGAATATCTCAATCCCTCTTGGTGGGACCACTATGTAAAATGAGTTTCATGAAATATTTTATTGATCTAGAGATACTAGGTTGTAGTAATCATGTGTTGAGTAGTATCATGCTCAATGTAGAGACCCCAAGGATGTGAACAGTGTTGTGGTGGAGTGGGTCATAGTTCCTCTAGTGAAAACTATCATGATGTTTTGCATCAGTTCCTAGATTATCTTACTCTTCAATAATTCCTTTGTGTTAGAGGGATTTTTCAAATATGATTGAGTACCAATAACTATGATGAAAAAATGGATTTATTAGTGGAAAAATGAAGGGTGGTTATCTTCCTTCACTGGTTCAACCCCACACCCCATATAAGTGGCTACCTCCCCCACCGAAATTCCATAAAATTAACACTAACCTATCACTACCTAGAATGGTAATGTTGGCCTTGGGGATGTTATCTGTGATCATGTAGGATATTTATTTATGTTTTGAAATTCCATGGTTTCTTCATGATAGACTCCCTATGTGGCCTAATCTATGAATATTTGTTATGGTGGGGATTTATCCACCTCCCATAGATGGAGGAATATTGTGGTCGAATTTGATTTTCAAGTTATTATCAATGCATAAGAGAGTGGTGAAGATATCTAAGATAATTTTAAGTCTATTATTGAACCATCAGGTATCTGGAACCTTTTTTATCCTCTAAAGGTTTCTCTATATTTGGTAGAGAGGGAAATAATGAGGCACATTTCACAGCTGATTTTAGAGGAATTCCATGGTCTTTGAAAATTTCCTTATACTGATATTTATGTTGAGGATGGAATTTTGAAAAAAATGAAAAAATGAATATTAGTATATTTATAAATATAACATTGGGGTTAAAATATATTTTTAATTTCAAAACATCGTTAAAATAATAAATTAGACCATATATGACCCGATTCATTGAAATAATAATAATAATATTATTATCTCATGTCTTACGAAAACTGGTGAAATGGTAAATATTATTTCACTAGATTAAAAATTAATATTTAACACTAAACACATTATTCTCTCCTAACCCTCTTTTAAATTTATAAAATACATGAATAAATATTTATCCATTATTTTCCCTTAATTCTCATGGGATAAAATTTTGTCACCCAATTCTTATAGTGATATGGTATGCAAGGACATGAATGTGTTTAATAATCCTTCCTATCAAAGAAAGGATTTCAATTGTCATAAGAACTAGAAAGTTTGTCAGCAGATTTTTTCAAATAAGAGTTTTCCCCCACAATGATTTTATATCAACCAGTCTGGGTTCTAAAATGAGAATTTTATCAAGGAATATTTGGGGATCCACATATGTTTGAAACTGTGAGATTTATTGATGAATATCCATTGGTGAAATGGTTAAAATCTGGATTGATACATGGTAAATAATTTTGATAGTATAACATCCACTTCTAATCATACACATGGTCTAGAGGATGCTTTAATGAGGGGTCTTCTACTTGATGACCACAGTGGATGGTATTTTCAGAAGATTGAACATTTGTTTAATGATTATTTAGTGAAGGATATTTTCGATGTTCCAGTGGTTCATGGAGTGGAACCAGATATGCTATACTGGAAATTCAAGATTTCATGTAGCTACTCAGTTCACTCAGTTTTCATGAATTTGAACACACAAGAAGATATTATAGGGTTTAAACTATGGAAGAATTTCTAGAATATGAAATCTCTATTAAAATTCAAAACTCATATATTGTAAATGTGTAAAGGTATCCTCCCCACCTATGATCACCATCCCGATCAAAATTTTTTCTAAGATAATATCATGCCCTCTTGGTGTGACCACCATGGAAAATGAGTTTCACATGATATTCTCTTTCTCTTTGGATACTGGGTTGTGTTAATAATGTTTTTCGTAGGATCATGCTCAATTTAAAATCCTCAAGGATTCGAAAAATGTTGTGGTGGAGTGGCTCATAGTTCTTATAATGCAAACTATCATGAGGTTTTTCATCAATGTTTGGACTATCCTGATCTTCTATAATTCTGTTTTGATTGAGGGAATTTTCAAATATGATTGAGTATGGATAACTATGATGAAAATATGGATTCATCTATGGATAAATGAAGAGGTTTCATCTTCCTTCCCCAGTTCAACCCTGCACCCCATATAGATGGATACCACCCCCTCTAGGAGTCCTTAAAATTAACACTGACCTAGTGCTACCTAGAGATTGTAATATTGGTCTTGGGGATTCTATACATGATCATGGATGATCTTTAATTATTGTTTTAAATTTCATGGTTTCATCAAGTTAGACTCCATATGTGGCCTAATCATTGGTTATTTGGTATGGTGTGGAGTTCACTACTTTTCATGGCTGGATGAATAATGTGGTCAAATATGACACTCATGTTATTATCAATTAATTCGAGGGTGGTGAAGCTATCTATGATACATTGAGGTCAATTTCTAATAACATTAAGTATTTGGATCCTTTTTCTTTTATTTTTGTTTCTCTATATTATGAGATAGGGAAATCATGTAGGACATTTCGTGGATTCTTTGAAGAGAATACCTGGGTCTATGTTATTTTCCTTCTACTGATATTTGTGTTGAGGCTGGTCTTTAAAAAAAATAAACAACATAAATTAATGTATATTTATAAAGATATGGTTAGGGTTAAAATATTATTTAATTTCAAAACATCTCTTAAATAATATATTCAACATTATATGACCCCATTCAATGTAATAATAATAATATTATTATCTCATATATTATGAAAAATTGTGCAGTGTTAAATATTATTTTAGTACATTAAAAATTAATATTTATTTCCTGAAAATTTATTAGACCCTAACCCTCCTTGAAATTTATCAAATACGAGAGTAAATATTTATCCATTAAATATATAAATATTATATATCCATGTAATGAAATAATTACCTTGAGAATAAATATATATTTTATTATTTATGGTCACTAAAGTATTAAGAAAAATATTTAATATAATAATTACATTCAAATAGAATTTAAATGAGATTAATGGAAGCACATAGTGTATGACCATTTATGGTTCTTTTTGATTGACATTAGGTTATATTTCCTATTATCAAAGATTTATTTCTAGAAACAGGTCAAGGATTACAAGAAATATAATTTAATGTCACAATGATGACTACCATACACTAGAAATTTCTATGTAATATAATCCGTTTATCATGATATCTCATAAAATCGGTTACCTGTGTCTCCAACCTATATTATTTATACGTCTTTCTATGAGAATTTGAATGAAACTAATTATTACCCCCATGACCATGTAATTTAATGTGATATCTATATTTCAATCAAGGGGTTGAGATATCAAATTCCATAAATATATAATAGAAAAATTATTCTGTGACTTATTCATTAATAACATGTCATTAACGACACACCCAATGTACTGTACGTTCTATGAATATATGGCCACATAGTTTTGGTCAGTTTAGCAATGTATGTGAATGATGGCATGAATTAATAATAATACTAATGTTTTAGGACTATCACACATTCTAAAAGATAGTAAATTTAAATGAATCCTAGAAATGTGGAATTCATATGGGTATCTCTATTCACAAAATCTCTCATCTTAGAGATTACCAAGTGTGAACATAATGAGATAAAGTTTAATATTCTTATGGGTAATCATACCTAACAGTAAACATTATATTTTTCGAGTCATATAATGTTATCTAACCATAGATCTATATTTAATAATATCATTATGGAATTTCGAATTTCTCATCATAACAGGAAACTACTATAACCTTTTCTGTAACATCCCAAGATTTCATAGTATGATATTTCTTCAATGTAATTCAATAACTTCCACTACACGCAACACCGAGTTCAAACACATCATGACATACCAAACTAGCCATTAAAAAGTGGTTATGAATAGTATTAACTAAGATTTTAATAATACTAATAATTTCAGAATCCATATAATGATTTTCATTAGACATAATGTAAGAAAAAAAATCATTTTTTCAAATAAAATATGTATTTTTAAAAAAATGAAAATTTACCACCATTTAATGAAGAACCCTTTTTTAAATCCAATATTTGAATCTTTTATATATTTAATATTACAAAATAAACTTATTCTTTAGAATAAAGACATAAAAATTTAGTTTCAATAAATTTTTGGTGTTTTTCTGATAACTTTCATACATGGGTGAATACTAAAAAATACGATATTTTAACTGAAAGTAATTTTTTTAATGAAAATGATTTATAGTGTTAAATTATACATTTTAATGGTTTGGGAGTATAATTAGATTATATTTTTACCATTTAATATAATGTTGGTCATGGGAAATAATTTCACTTTGAAATTGGACATAAACAAGTGTCAATCGTTTGATGGTTATTATTTCATAAAAATACGCTTTTTGGTTTTGAAAATGGTAATTTATTTGAAATTAATTAATGAGACTTCTATGTTTTGAAATTGGTAAAATTGAATTATTTTTTTAATTCATATTATCAAAATTTTCATAGGGTGAATTTATGGTATTTTTCGAAAAACATTCAATTTTTTGATGAATAGTGTAAACACTATGTTATTGTTTAAAACCGACATTTTATTTAGTTAATTAATTATCCTATTTAAATTTATTTTAGGTCAGAATAGATATATAATACATATATGTTCAATTTAATTAATTGGAGTAATTTTATAAAAAGTTTAGATATATAAAATTTTATTGAACTTTTTACCGTCTTTTACCCAACTTCTAGGAGCATTAGAAAATTTGTAGAAAACAAAATTTTACTGCTTCTATGAGTAGAATTTCAAAAGTCCGAGAGACATGGTTAACCTCATTATGTAAAATTTGGTTCAATAAGATGAAAATAACTCTTAGTGTATAGTAATGTTTGACTTTTATTTTCCATGGTAAAAAGTAAATAGGGTAATTAAGGGTAAAAATGATATTATAATTACCCTAACACATGTCCTAATTCTATTTGATAAGTGTAATTAGACCAAAAAGAACCTTAGAAATAATATATGGTCCTTTAGGTCCACTTGGATTAGATTAGGAAATTTATTATTTTTTAATTTAAAGAAGAGTTAAAAGTGTTAAATTCAAGTTTTCATAACTAATTTTTTTTAATATAAGGTTATAAATAAGATAAATTAGACTATATATATAAATAATAAAGATTAATAGTTATCATATATAGTGTTATTTTATTTAAAATTGTTATACATTAAAAAATTATATATATTTATGACACAATGATGATACCGTAATTACCTTATTAATGAAAGATTAAAAAAACTGGTATTATAAATACCCAAAATATTTAATTTGAGACTTTTGGTGAATTACACTAATTTTATTGGTTTATATGATATTTTAGGGTTGATTAAATCAATTGTTTTCCATGTAATCATGATGTCATTATTTTAACAAAAAACAAATACCAAATAGTGTCAAAATTGACATAAAATAGTTTTTAAAACAAATACTATATTATTGGTTGATATAATTTTCTTAAAAATATAAGGTTTGAGAAAAGGTGTAAAATAATATTATATATGTCATTAGTGTACCAATTTAGGTTCTATTGGAGCTTTAGATTACTTTTATTAAACATATAGTGTAAGAATACAAGAAGATACGGTAAAAGTTAAACTATTTAACTAAGAGTTAAATCTAAACGATAAGGTTAAAATGGTAACCTAAACATGTATAAAACCAATTGGTTGAGAGGATTTCGATCCATAATTACTTTATCTTATAAATAAATATATTTTGAACCAGTATAAAACGAAAATGATTTTATTATAAAATAATATATCAATCTTTTCCTAAGGTACCCCTCACATCTCTTATAAAAGTGTAATTCCCCTTCTCTTATTTTGATACCTTAAAAACCATTTGGATTGGAAACTACCTGCCCAAATATAATTCCAACTTCCTTCTATTCATCTTATAGGTCTTATTTTAGTCATAGTGTCATCTTATGGAGCCATTTTGATCAAATCAAAAGGAAGAACCTGAAGAAGAGGTAAATATTTCATCCCTTCTTTCAAGTTCTTTCTACTTCCAATTCCTCTTTCATTATTGTTTCCATTATAAAATAATAACTCCAATATATTCTATATACTGTGATGTTATTATAAATATGGCACACCATAATCATTATTCTATCCATCGTATGAATGATAATGTCACCATGTGTGCGTACGTACGACTTACTGTCTCCACGTTGTTGTGTAATTTATTACTCAACACTATGTTATCTGGATGGATATATTGATGAGTGATATGTATATAAATAATGAAAATAAAATTCTAATGTCACTGTAAAATTAATACACCATCCAATTCCACACATTTTAATCATTATGAAAATGATATTATCGCTCGTGCGTACATACAGATTACCATCTCCACAACACAGTGAGATTCATTTCCACGTTCCCCATTCATCGATGAATATAAAACTATATATTATTAATAAGTTTGTAATATATGAAATAATAATGATACTAGGGATATATATATCTGTGTGTACTTAAATATATCTTATTTTCTTACTTCCGTTCAATACGAGATGAAAGCAGAAAAAACATGTATCCTTACGTACGGCCTACCTTCTCCATAAACGGTGCTTTCAATTTAATATATCCATATATTATACATATTTATATTCTAAATATGTATTTTATATAAATAATATTTTTAACTATGGAAGTATTTAAATCATGATCTAAAGATACGATCAAAAATTACAAGTTAAAACAAGTACGATAAAGAAATCAATTATAACCCGAAATGTTAATTTAACATGGATATCATTATGAAATGGGTAATATAAAGTCATAAATTAATCATGTATAATATATATTAATATGGTTCTGGTATAATTTAATAACATACAATGGTCAATATACAGGTGGTTAAATGTTCCCTCGACTAAAGGAAAGTCCAGGGTAAGGGTTAATTCCTCAATCTCATTATTATCCGAGGTTGTTTATATGTAAGTATTATCTGGGACATATCTACTATCCATGTACATGTTTCATAAAATAGTTTTCAATGGGATTATTTTTAATGTCCTTTTCACTAAAACATAATTTTAAATTTTTTAATGATTTATTCTTCTAAACCTTTCTCATTAATGTCCAAATTTTTAAAATGGTTTTAAGGATTTATTTATTTGGACATGAATGTCAAAATTCTCAAAGTGGAATGGGACACTTTAGATCAAAACTATATTTTAAATGAATTATTTTATAAATTATGTTAATTTTAAATGATTTCATGAAAATGGGATATTTATCTCAAAGATTATTTCTGATCATTTTCAACTATGTCAACATCCTTTACGGGATATTATTCTTGATCGAGGTTGATTTATTATGATACAAATCTTCCATATTTTTATAGAAGGTTTTCTGATATGTTTGACTGTGGATGTGTTATTTTTATACCATTCATGGGTTATGGATAATGTATTGAAATTTCGTATTCTAGTTTAATACGAATGTTTATGTTATGTTTATACCTTTTCATATGAGGAATGAGTTGGACTTAGTATGTGACGGGTGGAGCCCGCTATAGCTCCTAGATGCATCAATAAGTCTCATGAGAAAAACATGTGTCTTGGCACAAGGCCTTGGATAAAATTTTATTTGTAGTCATGGCACGAGGCCTTGACTACGTGGTTATGAAAGTATGGAATTATGCATTCCCTCATTATAAAATTGGTTATTACATGTGATTATTCGACTAGTAGAATATACACCTATATGTTAATATGGTAATTTTTGATTTATTTTTTCTATATTATGTTCAAGTTTCTGTTTAAAATGATTTTTTATTACACATCTTGCCTTAAAATTTTATATCTTTTTCTAAGTTATTTACCCTTACTGAACATCTGATCTCACCCATTTTTTTTGTTTTATTTTCCCATGATTTCTAAGAAGTGTATTATGGTTATTATGCAGGGTTAAGCTAAAGAGAACAATGGAGTAATCAAAGGATTATTTATGTTTTTTTGTCTGTTAGAAAGTTTAAATTCACGTTCATATATGTAATCTATTTTCCAAGACTGCATAATTAATCAGTCTTTCAGGACTTGATTCCTTGTAATCATACCAATGTATTAAAATAAATCACCATCTCTAGGTAGCTGGGGTCGGGGTATTACATTTTCAAGGAAATATATACACTAGGATATTATTAAGTAACTTTAATGTAAGAAAATAAACAATATGTAATTATAATGTCATTATTAATAATGAATTATTAAAATATACATTAAGGAAATGTACAAAAATTTGGTTCTAGGACACCAACTACACCATAAAAAACATGTGGATGCAAAGTTATTAGAGTATCACATAATGTTAAAAAAATATATCAATTTTAGAAGAAATTTTAGGAATTTTTTTGTTGGGTGGAATCAGTGGACTAACATATTGAACCAAACAAGTCAATTTTCCATAGTTTCATTAGGGTCACAAATCAAATGCATATTTCAATTGACCTAGATACATGGAATTAATATTTTCCTACACTGAAGGAAATTATTTGGGAATATATTATGGAAAATTTATGATATAATTTATCAATTTTAATGAAAAACATATCATTAAACATTTATTTACTTTTCATTATGCCTTATAGAGTATTTTTGTTTTGATATTTTCAATAATAAATTTATATTAATGATCACTAAGAAGGTTTATATATCCTTTTAGACACTTTTGATGTAACTATATCTCTTGGATGTTGAGGTTAAAGTAAAGCCCCAACCACCTAGATTGTATGCACAAATGATAAAACTAGAAACAGAAAATTCCTTCATTACCTATCAAAAGTATGAATCCTTTCATTTTCATTATAATTAATAATAATTTATTTGAAATTATTTATTCTACTCAATTTTATTCAGAATTTTAAATTTATGATACAAAAAATGAGTGATGAGAATAAATAGTGCGCATTTAAACCCATGTACCCCTACCATAACGCAAAGATTAATTGTGTTTCACTTGGAAAAATTGTATTTAATTTAAATATATAGTAAATGTTTTATGTGTTATAAACTAACAAAATAATTATATTTCTTTTTTATAAACATTTTGATTAATTGAAATTTAACTCCACTTCTATCCCACATCATATTCTATGTAAGGAGGATCATGTAAATAAATAATGAAAAAAGGATATGTGATTGCATGCAAAAATTATGATAATCATGTGTAATAATGGAATAATAGTTATTTTTTATTCATTATAGAAATATTACATAAAATATCTATTTATGTTTGTATAGATTTTATATAGTTTATACACAAGAATCGATATTAGTTGTACTAGATGAATGACTACTTACAATGGATTTTAACAGTCCAGAAAAATATGGAAATATTAAAGGAGATGAATTTGGAGTTTCACATTGAGAATATTATGATAAAAAAAAGTCACATGGGGATGTAAATAAGAAAATTAATGATATTTAGACCCAAATAGATTCTCTAAAATAAATTACTACCAATTAGGGTTTGATTAAAAAGTTTATACCAATGGGTGAAGGTGAACCAAAAATAGATATGAATAGTACATGAAGACTCAGACCCCATTATATTTGGGGCTAGCCATTCCACTAAAAAACCTCCCTTACCAATGGTAATCTATTATTTTATAATTTTTTTTCTAAATGTGAATCAAATAACTACCGATATCTTTCTTATGATACAAAATTATTCATGGTGAAAGTGAGAGTGATTTATATTTAGTATCACCCACCCATCACATCATTATGTGGAGTACGCTATAAATTATCAATGGAGCTATGATTCAAAATAAAAAAAACTCCCAAAAGACCACATGAGAGGGGAATTTCTAGTACCTCATGAGTCGAGCATTATGTTTAATGTAACCATTGATATTGTGGATGTTACCAGGGATGAAAATTCTATTAGTGACGTGTTTTGTATGAGTCTAATAAAATTTATCATAAAAAGTGGAAGTGATTAATACCGTAGTTTAAGGATATCCATGAAAGAAATATGAAATGGACATAAAAACTAAAATTAAGATTAATGTAAATTTTAATACCTTACATAGAATATAAACTGAAACCTATATATATTCTTCTGATGAGTTTGATAAAGATCACCAAATTCTCAAACAAAATCATCAAACCTCAAATGTATATCCATGAGATGATATGAATCATCTTCCATATAGAAGGTATTCACCTTTTTTACACCATATAATAGTACCTCTATATCCAAAGGAGAGAGATAAAAGATTGTATCGGGTTAGGGAGTATTGAAAAAAAAGAGAAAACAACCATGAACCACTTCCATCAACTGTTAATAATATATATATATATATATCTAGTTGAAAACACTCCTTGACTGCTACTACATTTAGTAATGTCTTAATATCACAATAGTAAATTCCCTGGACAATGCATTCATTTCATGAATTCAAAATCCACTATATCATTACATGTCATGTAATGCCTTAAAAATTATGCTTTAAATGAGTTGAAGTAACAAAATATTAACACATTGAATATTTAGTTGTTAATTTGATGTGAAGGTAGTATCATGAATGAAGTATTATCCCATCCATTTATATTGATATTCCATGAACATGATATAGTCAGGCATCACATAACGGTTATAAATTTTGGGATATCTCTGTTAATATCCCATATGCACTAAAGATTAATAAACCTTGTACCATTACACCTTATATATTGTCATATATAATAACTCATTATACCATATCCAAAACAATTTTTTTATATCGTCCCAAATACTTTTGTATATCTATCATTAACATTACCTTTTATCACATCATATGCAATACCTTATGAACACCCACCAAAAACACTATTGGACTATACCTAAAACAAGTTTAGAGATTTCCACTAAGTAAAAAATGATTCCCATTCTATAATGATTTTTTTAAACCTATGGGAATTTACAGAATTGATAATAAATATAATTCATTTTATCCAAATATTTTAGAAAAGTGTGACCTCTAGAAAAATGTCAATGTCACTCAAGCAATAATGGGATCCTAAATGATCTCCATAAAACACATTTAGATTATTACTTCTTTCCACCACTGTGAATCATATAAAAATGGGAGTTATTATATTTTCCATTTTTCTAAGACATACAGTTACCATGGGGCATGAAACATGTGAACCCCAAATATCCAACTCATCTGTTCTCTATTCCCTAAGTATATACTAATCTGATTGAAGAATACACCACATGTTTTTTATAATTATGGATAATCACATCATATTTGTCTTATGACAATAGATATACACTATATATGTTTTTTACCACACTCCCATAACCTATCTCAATTGAGGGATCAGATTTTATACTCATCGTATGAGAGTAAAAATCCCATTTCAATTAAGCTCCAACTAACGACAAGATCGAAAATAAACCCAAATACCCTCGTACTAGTAAAGTTAATATACATAATTTTTTAATTATGGTATAAAATTATGAATGGTCTCAAGCTAGGTTTCTCACAAACCTCACGTATTGTGGACACAAATATGATCCATGCACCCCTAATATACTAATGGCATCTGTATGACACTCCATGTGGTATATGTAGTGGGTCATCTAGTGCACAAAAAGAATCTTATTATTATATTTTGAAATCATAATCATTCTAAACATAACATGTTATCATTACCTATACAACTTTATGATGAATATCAATTAGGGATAAACATAAAGTTATAATTTTAGAGGTCAATTATAATTCCAATTCCTGAAATATATATATATAATTTGAATTAATTATAAAAATGAGGATGCCTAAAATATTATACATTTTAATATTCTTAAACACTTTAATAATTTTTATCAATCCTTGAATAAGTACCAATTTTACATATCACATATTTATAACTGGTAGATACACATTATGTTAACTAATTTTTTTTGGTTTTGTTAAATCTTTACCTCAAATTTAATTCCCGTCACATATCTATGTGACCATTCGATAATACCCTCAAACTAAACTCTTTAGTTATAAATGTACATAAAGTTAGAAAGTTGAAATAATGGTGGGATTTTGGAATCATATTTTTATAGTTCAACTTCTTACTCTTATTCAAACCTTTTAAATTCACAACATAAAATGTTAGGATGTCAAATTCAATTTTCTAAATCGAGTTCATGCTATTTTCATCATCATCACCATAATAATCCTATTACATCAATAATTTTCCTTTGTGTGTGTATGTGTGAAATATAAATGTGTACATGTTTCTGAAAATATGTCTGTGTATGTGTGTGTTTCAATATTATTTAAATAAATCATATATAAATGTATTTTTATAAATATATCAATATCACTAAATATATTATATAAAAATATTTATAATAAATAAATATGAATACATTATAATTCTTTTATCAGAATATACTATTATAGGTAAATAGGTCTTAAATTTATATGAAAATATAAAATATATAGATAAATTTTTAAAATATATTTAAAATAGTTATATAAATGTATATAATTATATGAATAAATATATAAATAAAGAAAGATTATATGTGGGACATTGACCATCCCCAACTCATTAAACTCATCGGGTACTACATGGATGTTGAGCAATGGTTGTGTTTGTGTGTGTGTCAATATTATGTAAATACATCATATATAAAGGTATATTTATAAATATATCATTATCTTTAAATATAGTATATAATCATATTTATAAAAAATATTTATAAAAATATTATAAAAATGTTATATCAAAATATAAAATTATATGTACATATTTATAAAATATATAAGTATATATACAATATATAGACATATTTTTAAAATATATATAGAAATAATTATATTAATGTATATAATTATATGGTTAAATATTAAAATAATGATGGATTATCTGGGTCACCTTAACCATCCCCATCTCATTAAACTCATTGGGTACTGTCTAGATGGTGATCAACGAATACTGGTTTATGATTTCATAAACTAGGGTAGCCTAGATGACTATCTCTTTTGAAGTAAGCCCTCATCCTACAATGTTCATCCACATTCATGGAAGGTCTGGATAATGGCGGCGCTTTGGATAGCCAAGGGGATTTAATTTCTCCACAATGTCCAAATGATATTCATTTATGTAGAGTTCAATACATCAAACATATTTCTAGATTTGGTATGGGGAATGTTCCACCTTTAAACTCATTTCATTTACTTATTTCATATAATTCTCAAATCATGTCTATTGATCTTTGTTTGCCGAATCAAAATAGATAACATTCTGATTTTTTGTTATCTAATGATGGAGTGATTGGTGAAGAATGAATAATATCCCTGATTATCGCTATCACCTATGGCTACGCAGCTCATAAATAATTGGCCTCCAATAAAACATATTCTCATTCATCAGTTTCATCATATTTATCTTCTAGTTTCCCTTTGGGTTTCTTCATATAGGGCTGATGATGAGGAAAGAATTGTACTGGATGGTGGGTAAGTACTAAGGGGATAATTCCTTGAAGGTGGAAACCCTCTCACTGTGTTGTGTGTCCCTAGATAATAAGTGTAGGTTTATAATGTGTGTGGTCATGGGGGAACATGAAGAAGTTTTGTTATAAAATAGTGGAACCAACCCTCAAAGAATGGGTGTTTGTGATCTATAATCCAAAAATTATTCTTCCATGACACAATAAGGTAAGGACTCCTAGATCGGTATAATCCAAACTCTTACTATTTTAAATAATGTGGTTTTGCATAATATGATTACTAATGCCCATTTAAAAAAATACACTTCCATTTGTTCTCAAGGTATGAACTTCGTTTCAAGTGTAATAAAAAATATACATGTTGTCAAGATCATGGTTGTGTGGAAGATGAGTAGTGGTGCTCATTTCAAACAAGATCCTTCAATGGCTCCTTGAGGTATGAACTCATGACAGTACTCTCTTCATGGTATATAGAAGCTTGAGATTGCCCAGAAAAAGTCACACCAACTAGTGATGAAACAAAATCATGATCTATGAGTGGCAAGATTGGAATTTTCCAAATAGAAAGGAAAATAAATTTATTTTTATATTTTTTATTCCCTTGAGAATGTTTGTATATGGAGAGACCCTATATTCCCCCATCCACTAGATGGAGGTTCTTGGATGCTTGGAAAATTATTTAATAGGGAACATAATAATGACCACATGTATGAATGTGATTATCCATTTAATTGATGTACTTTGACAATCAATATATAAAGACGAAATATTTACTGGCTAAATTTGGAGTTCTATAAGATGATGTGGAAGGGTTGGGTTTTAGATGCCTGATAGTCAAACATACCAAGAAACTCCATATAGCTAGAATCACTACATATCAAATTCCACATACCCGATTGGCGTTGTATTTGACTACAGAGAAAGATTAAAATCACATCAGATATCTGAATTCCCACAGATGTGAATTCTCATGATACTCTAATTAACATTGGAGATGCAAAATGTGTCTTGAAAATTTACAGAATGGGTAATGTCATTTACCTATTTCACCACTTATTTTCAAATTTAATTTCACTCTTAGGCCTTTGGTTTTTCAGAATCAGGGAAGATAATGACCCTTAGTGATCCTCATCTATGTGGTGCCACATATTGATGATATCATGCTTTCTTCATAGAATGGAATTATGATGCGCTGTTTCATGTGATTGTAGGAGTTCCACTATTCCCATTGGGACTTCACCCAGATTTGGTAATGAGTTCCTCAAGACATGCCACCTATAATTCACCACCTATGAGTATTTGTTTGTGATTGTTTTCTATTTATATTATTATAAGATGAAAATATATTTTCATTCAGTGTGGGGGACTTCCCATATTAATGATAGACTCTCTTATACTCGGAGCCTATTTCATCACTACTTACTGGTTTCATTCCACACAATGTTCTTTAATTATTTTCTTTAATTATTTTCTTTAATTACTCAACTGATGGAACATTATGAAAATTATGGTTGAGTTGAGTATAACTCTCCCAATACTATGATGAATTCATGTATTAAATAAAAAAAATTCTTCTTAGTTAAATTATTTGGATGCATTTGGATCTGTACCTTTTAAGAGATTATTATTTTTCATTAAATTTAAAATTTTTTAGATTTTTTATTGGTTTCACCCATAAGCCTATTGGGAACTTGTTCACTACTAAAGATAGTTAATAATGGAATGACCCAAGATTTATTAGTGGAATCCAATCCCTAGGATAGGTAACGGTATAGAATACAATGATTATTGTATTTTTCTATTCCAAACCAAAATTTATAGGAGTGGCTAGTCAAGGATATTTACTTTTATTAGGGAATGATGGGGATGTGAAGTTGAATAATGATTCATAGGGAAGTGAGGAGAGTAATCCGAGGTTAGATAACTGTGATTTAAAAAATAAATTTTAAACCAATCGAGCACTTATACTATTTTCAAATTTCTAACCCATTAAATATTATTTTAATACATCCAAAACATTATCTTCCCCATAGACTACCCAATATCACATTACTACATTTTTCATGGATTTAAAAACAAGTTTGTTGAGTTCTCCATGAAAAGAATGCATCAAACCTAACACCTTTATTATTAATGATTAATGATTTTAATTTTAATTTTATTTTAAAAGATGGTTTCAAATGACTGGATCCAATTCTTCTAACCACCCAGAATTTGATCCTGAGGTTTAGATAACCATTATCACGAATCATTATACTCTAAAAATAACCAAAAAATGGGGAAAATAGTTTTTCATCAGTACATTGGCTAATTATCCATCCTATTATTCTTCCTCCACAAGAGAGAAATTAGGAAGTGAAAAAATTGCAGATATTCTTACTCAAGTGTGCGGGACTTTGAGGGAAATGTGTGGAAAAAATTCTAACATCGATAACCAACAATTATAAATGAAATACCAATAATACTATGAACTGAAAACTAGAATTATTGGTGTTCTACATTAATTTTATAGACTATTAGTTGAGTAATAAATCATTCATTTGAGAGTGTTTAAATGAGTATGCAATGCATTAAAAAATAAGAGGATTCACTATAGGAATGATGGGTGAAAATATCCATGCACCAACAATCAACTATAGCACATTTGGCTACACTGCTCCTAAATATTGGGCCATTGATAAAACATCTTCTCATTCATCGATGTCATTTTATTTATGTTCTAGTTTCCAATTGGGTTTCTCCATACAAGGCTGAAGATGAAGAATGATGTGTACCAAATGGAGGGTCAGTGCTAAAGGGGAAGTTCCTTCAAGGTAGAAAACCTCACACTACATTGTGTGTCCCTACACCCCACATCCAGGTTGATCCTAGGGGAGGTTGTGGAGGACCAAGAGGAGCTCATACTGTGCAATAGTGGCCACCAATCTCATATAAGGGGTGTCAGTGATCTTAAATCTGCACAATATGCATCCATGGATCCTCATGTTCAGGACTCCGAGGTTGGTATAATCAAAACCCATCTTATTGTCATGAATTTGGTTGTGCATAAGATGATCAGTGATCCCCATTTTATAAAAGCTGCTTCCATAGATCCTCATAGTACGAACTCCATGCCAAGTATAGTAAAAAAATATTAGCATTTTCAATAACATGTTTATGTAGAAGATGAGTAGTGATCCTCATTTCAAACAATATTCTTCCATGGAACCTTGAGGTAAGGACTCCAAGTATGATAGAATCAAAAATCATCCAGTTGTTGAGAATGTGGTTGTAAAGATGATGGATGGTGATCCTCATCCTAAATAAGCTGCTTCCATGAATCCTCGATCTAAGGAATCATAGTCCAGTAGAATCAAAACTTTTCTTATTATAGATATTTGGGTTATTCATAAAAATAGAATTTCATGTTGTATCAATAATAAGGATGAGGTGTTCATGTGGTTATGTATATTTATAATTGGTAGCATTAAATTAGATAGTGGGGAGTATTTGGGTGCATAAAAACTCGAAGATCATTTTCCCAGGAAATGGATGAGAGGAAAAGAATACTTTTTTGAAAATATATTGATTGATCAACATCTACCCATGAGTGGGTATCAGAGAAGTATCCTTGAAAACTAAGTAGAGGATGGGTTGAAAGATGAGAAATCAGCAAAAAAAAGTAATCGATGAGATGGATGAGATGCACAAAAATTCTAATGAAGGAATGAAACTGTTTCTAGTATAGTAATTATAATGTGTATTCTACTTGGGTTAAATGGGTCCACACTTTTTCAAATCATCGGTATAAAATTCTTTTACTGAATGGGTCAACACTATAAATTTTAAGCTCTCCATGGGCTTTGGATATAGGGACACACATAGTAGTGTTAGGTTTTCCACCTCGAAGGCATTGTCCATTTGAGTTTTTAGCCATCATCTGATACATGTTGTTCTCTACCATATGCCGTATATTTAGAAGCTGTGTAGCAATGGGTTCCAGTAATTCTCATGGAGACATCGATTTTTTCCCATTGGGCCTTCCTTGGACAACACAAAATTAGAAAGATCCGGGTTGTGATTCTTCAAACAAAGTTCAAATGACATGGTTTTTGGATTGGAATAAATAGGTATAAGTTTAAAGGAGGCACAGTTACCATACCAAGTTCCATAATTGTCGAGAAATGCAAACCCCTTGGCTACCCGATGCTCGAGTAATAGCTGGAAATTCTATCCATTGAGACCGATCTGAACCTGACCATTCCTAGTACTTAATGAAGACTCCAAGATGATTTAATTTTTGACCATTTTTTATAAGTTGGTAACTTTTTTAACGATGTGGGTGGAACCAAAAATAACAAAGAAAGAAGACATGAGAGTATGGCAAGGTTTCACAGCTTTATATACAAGAAAAACAAGACTAAAATGGAGGTCAGGATAAACGGGTAAAATATTGTTTAAAAAAAAATCGGGATGCGCTGAAATCTTTAAATCATTCAAAATATCTGATTTTTTTGAATGAATATCCGAAACAAAATATTTAAAATACTTAATTTTTTTAATCAATTTATGTATTTAAATGATTTAAGAAAATCCAAAATGTATATTATTTTACAATATTCTAATTATTTTAAAATTATCAACTTGTTTATATAATTTAAATATTAAATTTATTTTATTTTATTTTAAATATCATGAATAAAATATTCAAATAATTTATAATTGACCATGCAATGTAGGAATATGTCAAATGAAAAATAAATATCACAATGCTTATCATGATGTAGCCAGTTGCTGAATAAGGGTTCAAAACGTAATCAAACGTATATATATTCATGTCAAATGCATGTGATTATCATGAAAATTGAAAAATAAATATGTCACCATGCCATAGTGATTTCTCTATGGTTGTTTTGAGGATCACATTCGAAATCTGGTCCACCTGTAAGAAATAGCGAGCTAAGATACATAATAGGGTTTCCCTTGGTATTATATAGATTCATGTAGAGGAGGGGATATTTTAAATAGATATATATTTAGCATGAGTTCAAGAGACAATAGAGACACGGTAATTCAAATATCATCTAGGAATAAATTATTGAGTCTTTAGGTCATTCAATAATGGGTTTAAATAAAAAAAAATTTATCCGCCTTGAGATTTGATGATTCAAGAAGAAGGATATCCTACTAAGATTTCATTTAATATTAAATGTGAAATAATCTTCTACCATATATGAGAATAATATTAATTATATTATTTTGAATATATATTTTATTAGTTATTGAAGAAGATACTAGCATATTGAGAAATAACATACATTGTGTGAGATATTTGTGAGATCCTGATACATGTATCAAATGAAGAGAGGGAGTCGAAACCAGGAGCCATTGTTTTCCTGTTCACCCAAGTATATAATAAAATTAAGAATAAATATACCACTCAATATCTGGATGGATTTTTGAGACAAACATATCTATTTGCATCACCTTTTGATGATCTTGATGAATAAGCACATGTGCATTCTCTTTGATCCAATCTACTCATGAAGGGAAATATATTACATAGGCAGAACATAAGAATTCATGTAAATAAAAAGTTCTTTATATGACCAGATTAAAGTTGAATAATAATCTTGTGATTATGGTTACTAACTAGTTTTTTGAGGCTTCTGATTGGGGTGTCTAACCAATCACCAAAGAATTGTGATTGGGTTTGTAACAAATTTATGGAGGATTATAACTCGGGTGTGTAACCACTTGAATCTAATATGAATGGAAATGAGTGATCATTTATGAAGAACATTGTAAATATTTTTTATTGCAATCTCTTATTATAACTATATATCATTTGAAATTGTGAGTTATTATTGATAGGTACAAGAACATTAATAGGTTCATGAGGATGAATTTAGGAGAATAAAAATCCATAAATGTAGAACAACGATTCCTCTCCCTCTATGTTGTCATCCAACCTGGGGAATATCAAATAACCCACAAAACCCCGATATTATTTACATTTAAATTTTGGGAAAAAAATATTCTGGGCGCATGTGTTATAATGGATGATACAAGAAAAGGTGGCTCAAGCCAATGTTTTTGAGACACATTGGGAATAACCATCGAAGAGGAAGAATGATCACACTATAAATTTGAACGAGGGGGTCTATTCAGTCAATAAAAAACCTTATAAACATGGTTATTTCATGAAGAATGATATTGAAAAATTGGTTTAAAATCATTTTCAACAGGGTTTCATCCAACATAGAATCAGCCGATACTATAGGTTAATAATATTAGTAAACAAGAATGATAGTGGATGTAGAATGTGTATGGATGGCTAGGAGTTAAATAGTTGGGTGGTGCTGTAAAGATACATATTTCATGTAGTATGAGAGTTTATGGATAAGTTTCATAGTGCAAAATACTTCACAATGGTGAGTTTAAAATCTAGATTCCACTAGGTACAGATGAATGAGGAACATATTGGTTGGATTGTGCTCAAATCTCATAAGGGGAAATAATAATTTTTTTATTCCCTTCAGATTAATGTCTGCATCGATGAATTTCACTATAACTATGAATGTGGTATTCTTAGATTTTCAAAGGATGAGTGTTTTGGTGTTCGTCTATGATATAATGGTGTGTTGTATGGGATGGAATGAAGTCCTAGAGATGAAAAATGAGGTTTTAAAAATGGATATAGATAATTTAATACATAAAAATGAGAAGAATTATTCAGTCAAAAGGATGTAGGTGGAGTATTTTGGGCACATAATTTATGTCGACTTGGTTATGCTGAATCCCAAAAAAGGTGGTAGTTAAATTATAGAATGGGAAATGGAATGTGATGTAGATCAGGGTTTTTTGGGATAATTGGATAGTATCAAAAATTTATCATTGATTATGGAATGATTTCAATACCCCTCGTAGCCTTTACTAACAAGAAATATGTTAAATACACACATGTATGTCTTGAATTATTTGATACACTTAAGAAAGAGATGAATAATACCCAACATTTATGTTTTATGAATTTTTAAAAGGGATTTTTAATTGAGTTTGATGCCTATAGATCAGGAGTTAGAGCTCTGTTAACATAGTGAGGGAGGCCTCATGCCTATTTTACTAAGGAATTATCTGAAACCAAAATGATAAAATTGATATAAAAAATAGAGCTTATGGATTTAGTTACAGAAATCTAGCATTAGCAACAATATTTTATGGGAAGGCAGTTTAAGGTATATATGGATAATTAGAGCCTTAAGTGAATTTTCTTACTAAAATAGTATCTTAAATTGAACATCAACACTGGTAGGATGTATTACTAGGATATGATTTTATCGGGATTTAAAAAAATGGGAGATAAGACTCAAATACGTGCATGTCAAATTTTCAAAACCACATCCTTTGTAAAAAAATAAGTTAAACAATATAGTGTTCTCCGCACCTAGGTATTTGAAATACGACCACATACAAAAGCTATAATTAATGTGTAAACATTGGCAATTGAATAGATTTAGTCAAACAATCTACTCGATTCTTCGAAGTATGTATCTTAGTGAAACATACCATCCTAGTCTCAATGAAAACCCTAAGATAATTAAATCTGATGTATATGTGCTACAATCTACCATGGAAAACATGTTTATTAAAAAATGGAATACAAAATGATTATCAGAAAATAGTTCTATATTACTAAATGATAAACACAGTTCATTGAAAAATCCTTTCGACCATATTGATTCTTTGATTGCTACAGTAAATACTATGTATTTGACCTTGGTTTTGGAAAGGGATAATTGGATTTCATATTACATTTCCATGATTCAGGACCTCAAACATAAAATAATACATAAAAAGTGATTTATTTATTAGTATCTATATTTTTTCATAACTAGAATAAATAAATCTAATGATATCTTGACTATAAGAAGCAGTTTTACCAAAAAAATGCACAAATTAGAATACATGGACACATAAACGAGTATCAATTTTAATTCTTACCAAGGATTCATTATAAGACTTTCCATAAACATTTTCATGGTACAATACAGATAAGAAAATATCATGGAATACATAAGGACACCTAATATGTTTACATAACGGATTTTACTCATAAGAAAATTATCAGAATCCCTACCATGATATTGGGAAAAGGTAAACAAAAAGTGACGACCTAAAGTAACACTAAAAAGTTTCAAATTATCTTGAAAATAACATTTTTACACCATATGAACATAACAATATTGGGAAATGTATAGTACCCTAAAATTGCTATCCATATTAATTTTAATACTAAGGATTTAATTTTTGTCCTCTATAAATATCATTTCAAAATCATTATGTATTTTTATTCATATGATTTATTAACCTGGTGTCTCTAAAAATTATAATCATTACATCAGCATATAGGATTAAATATACATAAAAAATATTGGAGGATTTTAAATAATCATTGCAATAATATGTACTAATAGGGAAGTTATTTTTATGTGGAAAAGAATTAAATTCAATATATATTTTTGTAGATGATTTTATAAGGACAAAAATGGATTTTCCTAAAATTTATACTTGATTGAATATAAATTATTTTTAAAACCCATCAGGTGGTCTCATATAAATATGTTCATCTTACATACCATTCAATAAGGTAGTGTTAACATCCAATTATTCAACATGAAAATCACAAATTAAAATCTGTATATTCTAAATGAGTATTAGATTTTTATGTAGACCTCTTAAAAGTAACATGTTTGGACTTACAAAGATCACATTATTCACATATGGGAATACTTTTTGAGGTTAAATCATTTAAAAAAACTTTATTTCATAGTTAATTCATCCCTTTTGAACTAATTTTTCCTAATCACCTATTTCATAACATTGTGTTATATATAATGGGGGGAAAGAGTTGTAATTATTTGTTTCATTTGATTCCTACCATTTACGACATATAGACCATTAGTGAGGGTTCATCTTGAAACAGTGAGTGACCCCTTAGAGATATTATGACTCACTGAATTAGACCTTAAAGAATAACCATTTTTTCTAATACACCTAGGGAAATAAGAATCCTCATCAAATCAGGCTCCCACCTAACATTCGCTTTGGATTTTATTGACTTTTAATGAAATTATAGAGGGGTTATTTTTTACACATGATTCGACAACTCTTGTTATTTACTTTGTAAACCTTCACACTGTCAATATATCTCAGATCAGTGAAGTACTCATGTTTGTGTCATATATGAAATGAAAATTCTAAATCCACGACTCATTCAGAACACATAAAATCAAGCCATGAATTTATAAGATCAATAGTCTCAAAATATTTCTCAACTAACAACCAATGGTCATTGTTATTGGTTTTGTTCTTAGAATTGTTACTTTTTGGATAATTCTTTAAAATTTCACAAGCTTGTTTACAATGTAATAATTTTATTTGATTCCCCCCTAGAACCTGAATATGTCTTGAACATGATCTTACCTCTATTTTTCCCTCTATCCTAAATCTTACCCTAGACATGAATCCCCTAAGATTCCTTATTAACAGAAGTATGTTTCTTATTTTAAATATACTTACAAAACATGGTAGATTTAAATTCTTATAGTTTCAAGGGACCCTTTCCATACATCATTTAATCTATAAATTAAATGTTTTAATCATCGAATTAGGTTAACAGTATGATAGTCAAGTATGATGTTCTAAAATAAAAAATAAATATCACAATTCTTATCATGATGATATTAGGTTGTTGAATAATGGAGGAAGTCAAAATAAAAATTATATATATTTGTGTTAAATTCAAGTGATTGTCATGAAAATAGAAACATAAATATGTCACCATACCATAGTGATTTTTCAATGGGTTTTTTGATGACCATTTTGGAAATCTGGTCAACCTGTAAGAAATGGCGAGTTGAGTGACATAATAGCATATCAGATGGTACTACATGGATTCACGTAGAGGTGGGGGGATTTAAAGAAGTTTTATATTTAGCATGATTTGAGGATATAATGGAGACACTGTAATTCAAATATCATGCGATAATAAATTATTGAGTCTTGGGGTCATTCAACAATGGGTTTAAATGAAAAAATAGGTGATCTACCTAGAGATTTGATGTTTGTGTAAGAATGAGATCCTACTATGATTTATTTTAATATTAAATATGAAATAATATTATAAAATATATGAGAATAATATTCATGTTATTAATGTCATTATAAATTTTTTTTAGCTATCGAAGATGATGTTAGGAATATTGAAGACTAACATACATTGTGTGAGTGTTTTGTGAGATCCTGATACATGTATCAATTGAAGAGAGGGAGTTGAAACCATGATTTATTGTTTTCTCATTCACCCAAGTATTTGATAAAATTTATAAGAACTATATCAATCATGATCTGGTAGGAATTTTGAAACTAACATAACTATTATGAGAACCTTTCGAAGACCTTGAAGAAGTAGCACATGTGAAGGCATGTTGATCCGATCTACTCATGAAGAGAAATCTATTTCATAAGTGGCACATAATAATCCACTTTCATAAAAAGATCATTATATGAGTGTATTAAAGATGAATAATAATTTTTTCATTATGGTGACTAACTACTAGTTTGAGGCTTGTGATTGGGTTGTATGTCCAATCACCAGAGAATTCTGATTGTGGTGTCTAACAAATTTATACAGAATTATTATTGGGGTGTAAGACTAATTGAATCTAACCAAAATGTAATGTATTAAGTTTTTATAAATAAAATTGTAAATATAGTTGTTTTTAATATATTATCATCACAAAATACATTTTTATATTGTAAGATATTATTGAAATGACTGGGATCTTTAACAGGTTCCTAGTGATGAATTTAGAAGAATAATAATTCATAAAAGTAGACCGATGATTCCTCCCCCTCTCAGGGGTCATCCAACCTGGGGAATATCAAATAACCCACAGAAGCCCGGTATCCTTTAAAATTAAATTTATGAAAAGGAAAGATGTGGGTTCTTGGGTTACAATGGATGATACAAGAAAAGATGACTGGAGCAGTAGTTTTTGAGGCACCACGGGAATTACCATCGAAGAGGAAGAATGATAACATAATAAATTTGAAAGCGGTGGTGTATTCAATCAACAAAAAACCTTATAAATCAAACCATTAAATGAAGAATTATATCAAAAAATATTTTTAATAGCTTTTATAATAGGGTTTTGTCAGACATAGCATCAGCCCATACTATAGGATAATAATATTATTAAAGAAGAAAGATGGTGGGGGAAAAATTTTATGGATTAAAAAATGTTAAATAATTTTTTGTTGAATGAAATATACCCAGTTTAGGAAATATAAGTGATGATAAATGAGTTTCATAGAGTTGAATACATCACAAAGGAGGATTTGAAATTCGGTTTTGACTAGGTGCAGATGAATGATGAAGATATTGTGAGGACTATTTTCAAGACTCACAAGGGGCATTAATAATACCTTTTTATTCCCTTCATAGGAATGAATGAATCAATGAATTTCAATGTAACTATGAATGCATTATTATGTGATTTTCTATGGAAGAGTTTTTTGGTGTTCTTCAATGATATATTTTAATGCATAAAGGGATGGAATGATGACTTATTGAAGGAGTATGAGGTTCGGTAAATGAATATAGACTATGTAATATTTGAAAATGAGAAGAAGTGTTCTTTCCGAAAGATGTCTATAGAGTATTAGGTCATATAATTTCTATCAAATGGGTTATGATAGATCCCAAAAAATGAGGTTGTTAAATAATGGAATTGTATGAGTAATGTGAAGCAGGTTAGGTGTTTTTAGGGATAAATGGATACTATAAAAAAATAATCAATGATTATATAAATATTTCAATACCTCTCAAATACTTGAATTAGAATATAGAGTTTAAATAAACACATGAAACTCAAAAATCATTTTATTCACTTAATAAAAACATGAATACTGTAACACCCCAAGTTTCCATGGTACGGTTCCCTTTGAATAACACAATAGTGTGTGTTGTACGCATTTTCGTGTTCTAACACTCCACAACCAATAAAAATAGCTGATATTAATAGTAATACCCACTTTTTGAAAATTTATAAATTTTATTTTTCAAAATGGACTTCATTTTTGGATTTGGAATATCGAAATTATCCTAGGGTGAAGTTCTGGTATTTTTCTGAAAACATTCAATTTTTGATGAATAGTGAAAAACATTAAGTAATTAGTTAAACCCGACTTTTTATTTAAATAATTATTTATTTTATTTAAATTCATTTTAGGTATAAAGAGATACATAATACCTATATAAGTTTAATTTAATTCATTAGTGTCAATTTATATTAATTTTTGATATATAAAATTTTATTGAACTTTTTACTGTCTTTTACCCACCTCCTTGGAGATTTTGCAAATTTTTATAAAACCGAATTTTTCAACTTCTGTGAATTTATATTCAAAAATTGGAGAAACACAGCTGATATCATTAAGTAAAATGAGGTTCAATGAGATTAAAATAATTTTTTGTGAATGGTAACTTTTTAGTTTTATTTACTGTGGTTAAAAGTAAATAGGGTAATTAAAGATAAAAATGATATTAGTTTTACCCTGACACATGTCCTGATTCTATTTGATAAGTATAATTCGACCAAAAACAAGCTTAGAAATAAATATGAACCTATTTGGTCCATTTTTATTAGATTAGGACATTTAATATTATTTAATTCAAAGAAGAGTTAAAAGAGTTAAAATCAGAGTTTAATAACATAAACATTTTTAATATAGTGCAACCTATTATATAAATTCGATTATAAATATTAATTAAAAATCTATAAATATTTCCTAAATGATGTTATTTTATTTATAAAATTTATACGTTAAATAATTTAATTTATTTATGACACAATGATGATGTAGTATTTACCATAATAGTGAAATATAAAAAGAATTGATATTACAAATACCCAAATTAATAAAATTTTACACTTTTAATGAATTCAACGAAATTTATAGGTTAATATGACTTGTTAGGGTTGATTAAATGAGTTATTTTTGAAGTAATAATGTTGTCATAAATTTATCAAAAAAAACAAATATTGTCAAAATTGACATAAAAGAGTTTTTAAAACAAATATTATATTATTAATTGATATTCAATCCCTAAAAATCTAAGGTTCGTCAAACAAACTTATATAATGATAAGTGTATCATTAATGAACCACTTGGGGTACTCTTGGAAGTATATAGTATGTTTATTAATCATATAATAGAAAAATACAAACACACATGGTAAATGTCAAACTAATTAACTAAGAGTTAAAACTTTTAGAGAAGGTTAATATAGTGACCCAAACCTGTCTAAAACCAATTTTTTAGTGGTTTTAGACCCATATACACTTTATCCTAGAACTAAGTCACTTTGGAGCCATTATAAACAGAATTTAAATTTATTGTAAAATAATATTGTTTATCTTTTCTTAAGGTGCCCCTCACCACTCTTATAAAAAGAAAACCCCCCTTCTCTCAATTTCACACCATCAAAGCCATTGGGCTCAGCCAACCCCTACCCAAATACTCTCTAAACTATCATCTATTGAACCAAGAGGTCTTATTCTGATCATAATTCAAACCAGAGGATCCCTTTTGATCTTATCAAATGGGAGAACCCGAAGAAGAGGTAATGCTTTCACCACATAATTTCAAGTTCCTTTCTTCTTCCACTTCTTTTTTCATTGTTGTTTCCATTCTAAAATAATAACATTAGTATCTTTTATATACTGATATGTTATTATAAATATTGTACAACTATATTTAGTATTATATCCATCCTTTTAATGACATGTCTCCATACATGTGTACGTACGACTTACCGTCTCCACGTCGTGGTGTAATTGTTATTAAAAATATTATTATTTGTATAGGTATGATAATGATGTTTAATTGTTGTAAATAATAAATATAAAAGGATTATTATCATATATATATATGATATACCATCCAGTTATAAATTATTTTAATATCAAAATAATTATATTGTCGCTCGTGCGTACGTACGGAATACCGTCTCCACGAACGTGATGAGATACCTTCCCCATCATATCAATTCAAGAATAATTTTTATTGGATGATTAAAAATAATGTTTAACGACTTTATATCATTCTGTATATGAATAATATAAAACCTTCCCATGACAAACACAACTTACAAAACCGAGCATATAATGGAAAATGAATCAGTTAACACTAGAAACGACGATAATACTAATATATTATTAACAAAGAAATGTTAAAAGATCATATATGATATCATATTAATGTATATGATTCTTGTATAATTTATTAACAATTATTTCACCATTATATAGGAGGTTGAACTACCATAGGCTAAGTAAAAGTACAATGTTAGGGTTAATTTCACAATCTTTTTATTATACGAGGTTGTTTTTACGTAAGTATCTACAGGGACCTCCTTATCATCCACATACATGTTCCTTAAAAAAATCATCCAATTTTTTTAATATTTAATATAAAATGTGCTAAAGTCATTTATACCCTTATTTTACATTATATGTTTTTGAAAGGAATATTTCCTTTGTTTTCCAAACAAGGTCCTTTTAAACCTTATCGACAAAATTAAGTTAAGAATGCATTTTTTAACTTATACATCCGGTGCGGCTATTTTATGCCATTATAAAATCGTGGAATATTCCCTTAGTATACTATAAGAGTAATTTCAAAATAAAGGTTTTATTTAATATTTATGGGACTTTTAAATGATTTCAAAAAGGAGATATTTCTCTAAAATAGTTTTGATTTCATCTATGTCAACATCTTTTGATGGATTTTATGCTTATTTGAAGCAGATTTATTATGATACAAAACATCCATATTGTAATGAAGATTATGTGATATGTTTGACTGTGGATGTTTTATTTTTATACCATTCATGGTTTATGGATAATTTGTTGAAATTTTGTATTCTAGTTTTAATACGAATGTTTATGTTATGTTTAAAACTTTTCACATGAGGAATGTATTGGACATACTAAGTGACAGGTGGAGCCCGCTATAGCTTATCGATGCATCATCAGTTATAATGAGACAATCTAGTGTCTTGGCATAAGGCCTTGACAATATATTATTTGTAGTCATGGAACAAGGTCTTGACTCTGTGGTTATGATAGTCTGGAATAATGCATTCCTTTGCTATGAAAGTGGATATTGATATTGGATATGATTATTCGACTAGTAGAATATCCATGTGAATAAGTAAATGGAATTTCTTTATTTTATATTTTCCATATTATGCTAAATTTCATGCTTTAAAAGCTATTGTTTTAGTTATACACTTCCTTACATGTTTATGTTTATTTATGAATGTTTCTGCTATATTTTTATCTTTACTAAGCATCATAGCTCACCCCTTTCAATGTTTTATTTTTCCTAGGATGTGAAGAAGTATTTTATGAATGAACTGCAGGGATAGTATGAGGGGATATAAAGACAAGATGTTGTTGTAGTTTTTTTTCACTTTATGATGTAATGTAAGACTTATGAAAATATCTAGTGTTTCCAAGGTTACTAAACTAATCGATCATTCGAGACCTGATCTGTTATGATCATGCCAATGATATGAAATAATGCACCGTGTCTGGGTAACCGGGGTCGGGGCATTACAGTTGGTATCAGAGAAAGTGTAGTAATAAACCTTGACAGCTATATTTAGATAAAATATTATTAGAGCACATAACCCTAAGATAACCATTGAAGATTAATATAGAAGAACATCCTAGAATATTGGTATTATTGAGATTTTGTGAGTTTTCTGAGTAATAAATCCATGTTTGGAAATGAGAAGGTAGAGGCAGCTCTGGCACAATTGTACCTAGGGGTAAAACCAGAAAACACCGCTTTGAAAAAGACTCGAACGTGAACTGGAGCATGAAAACGGGCCCTGCTGCACTCTTGGTTACAACACTCCCATGGGATATGTCACGACCCGACAACAGGGCTCATGTCGTGACTACCCCAAGCCCGTTTTCCATAGGCCAGGGGATGACGACTAGCACCAAGGCGTAAATCCCGGTAAAAAGGGAAGGCATTTCCCTTGTAAAGTAACAAACACCACAGAGTAAGCAAGAAAAAGAAGTAAACACTAAGTAAAAACTGAGTGCAACAGTAAGTGCGGAAATGTAAGTGGGCTTGAATAAAAATCCAAACTAAAAGTAAAGTACAACTCTAAAGGGAAAACAACAACTGAAAAGTAAGCCGCAATGTCGAGCCGTCCACTGGGACTCCCACCTAAAGGGTGAGTACAGATAGCCTCCACAACTCCTCGGGTCCAACCGTCCACTCCGAGTATATTCCGCCCAGTGGTCCACCTCCAGGTACCATCCTGCTCCGCAAGCCTCATCCACGAGCAGCGTTGTCTGTCGTCTGCATCCAACACAACGTAGTGCGGGCATAACTCGTGCAGGGGTGAGTATAAGCTACTTAGTAGGGACCCCGAGACCCCCGAAGGTCTCCCAGAATCCACAATGGATAAACGACAAAGGAAAGATACAACCACGAAGTAACAGCCGACACTGCTTAGTTATATTCCCATACATATACCTAAGTCATCAATTCTCGTACGACTCCATCATCCGAGCCCAAGTACATCCCAGTCCACACAGGAAAGCAAAACGTAAATCCACATAGGATAACTCAACACAATCCACATAGAAAAGAAAATCAGGGTTCATCTCACACAGGTATACTTCTTCGTATGACGATAGAGATGATCAGATATATCCACTGATTCATCTAATTTTTCGGACCCCCAGAGGATCGTTAGGTAATAACCCCCGCAATTACCCACAAAGGATCTGACCCACAAAGGATCGATAGGTAACTAACCTCCACAAAGACCCACACAGGATCGGACCCACACATGATTTGTAGGCGTTGGCTCACACAGAACCGCTGAGCGCTGATCCACATAGGATCAGACCCACACATGATCGCTAGAACTGATCCACATATGATCACTGAGTGCTGTAGTCGTTGCCGTCTAATCCACTGAGGATCTCTGTACAGTCGTCGTAGTAGTAGTAGTCGCAGCCAGCTCTAGGGTTCCCGCACACAGCAAGCTCGTTCGGGAGGGTCCGCTCCACGAGCCGAGAGGTTGATACATAAACTGACACATAGTACAGATTTGATGTATCCAAATGTTCCGTATCGTCAACAGAAACTCAACGACAATGACGGCACGTCAATCGGACGCCCGGTCTGAGAGTTATTGGCTTTTTTGTCCCAGGGGCCCGGTTGGTTTTTAAGGCAAAACCAACTCGACCATACTCCACCTACGTCCAAACCTCGGGTAGAGTAATCCAAAAGATCCGTCTAACTAAGAGGAATCCAACAATGTCGACGGCACGTCAATCAGACGTGCAGAGCTCAAGTTATGAGCGTTTCCGCTAGAGGGCCCGATTGGTTTTGTGTATGAACCAACCAGGATGAACACAATGTATTCCGAAACCTTGAGCGCAATATAACGAAACGACCGCCTCGACCCAAGGATCGCATCGCCGTTGACGGTGCATCGATCGGAGGTCCGTTGCCCGAGATATGGGCAAAAGACCGAAGAGGGTCCGGAAAAGGGGGTTTCGGGCCCGGACCGACCTGGCCTGAGACCCCCGGGGTCGACACGAACCGGGTCGACCCGACCCAGGTCCAGGTCGGCCCGGAAGGGCGCGGCCCGTCCCAGATGGGCGTGGCGCGGCCCGGCCTGTGCGCGGCCTGACCCGGTGGCCCGGCGCGGCGACTCGGCGCGCTGGCGCGGACACCATCTGGCTCGTCCGAACGGCTGAGCCGTTCGGTTTCTTGGGGGGGGGGGGGGGGGGCGCTGCCACCCGCATTTTGTAACCACGGCCCCCCTTAATGGGGGCCACTAGCTGGCCGGTCGGAGGTTTGAACCCCCGGCTTTCCTCCTGTCCGGCCGGCCCACCCCGGCCGGCCGGTTTCTGCCATCCTGGGACTGGCGACGGCCGGTCCCCTCCCTGCTCCGACAGTGGCGGCCCTGAACCAGCCGCCGGTCACCCTACTCCACCGTGCCCCAGAACCGGTGGCAGTTTTATTTCGTATGGCGCGGTGCAACGGCGCCGCGCCCCTTCGCCGCGGCCCCGCTCTGGCCGCGGTGTCTTCGGTTTTCTCTGACGCGGCGCGACGGCGCCGCGCGACGGCACCGTGCATTACTTGCCACACGATCCCGCGCGGTGCGATGGCACCATGCCATTCCCATTACAATTACTTTAGAAACAATAACATGGATAAGGGAGGATGGTCGACCGTGTTTGTGCGGTCTGGCCCACTCTCGTTAATTGATAGCATTTTGTCGTATTTTCATGAAGAACGACAAGGTAGTATTCACGAACAAATAAATAAATATACCCCTACCTCGAGTGTAGCATGAACGGCGGTGTGTCGAACGAGGATTCGTCGCGGAAAAACTGTCACAGAAAGAGATGTCGTGAAAGAAGAAGTCATTGGCATCGCGGTACAGAGCGTCGCGTAATCGGTTTCCGAGAACTCGACATTCTTCATCAGAGACCGAAGTGTTATTCGCGTTCTTCGTCGAAGATAAAGAAGTTCCACAATCCTTAGAATTTTTCTCCCCAAGACTCCACCACAAGAAACTAACCCAAAATAAAATAAGCCTCTCCCTTATTTTATTAACTCAACAAAGCTTTTGAAATTCAAACATCCACACTTAACTCACTTAATTAATAACATAATTTGTCAAAAATTAATGGTGAGTTGAGGGGGTTGAAGAATATGAAGGGGTGGGGTTCGTGTGGGTCCCACCACCCTCATAACCTCCATTGGGATGTTGGGTAGTGACCCAACTTCCTCCCAAATCCTTAAACCACTTAAAGAAAATAAAAAAAATTGTAGTTAAATTATAAATTAAACTTCGACAATTATTATCGTCTACTCTCGTGAAAACGCAACCCCAGAACAGGTGTTCCATTGGTGCCCTCGGAATTCGATTCCGAGTACCGGTTCAAAAGTTAGAAATTCCTGCTCGTTCGTTCACTGAACGTACCCGAGCTAAACTTCATATAGAAATTCCTGGCACACCGGGCCTCATAATCATGTGCCGTCAGAAACTGCATTCTCGTAAAATCCCAAAGAAAAGTAAGAGAAATTTTTCCTCGAATTTTACGGGTATTTACATTACTCACACCTCAAGGCTTTACGTACCCGTAAAGATACATCATAATCTAGGGAAACAAATGTGGGTACTGAGCACGTCTCTGAGCCTCTCGCTCCCAAGTGCTCTCCTTGAGATTCCCGTGCTGCCATCTGATGCGCACCAGAGGAATCGACCGTCCATGTAGGACCTGCTCCTGTCGATCCTCGATTTCCACTGGGACCTCCGCGAAAGTTGCCTCATCATCAACGTCAAGCTCCCCATGGTCAAAGATATGCGTCGGTTTGTGCATGTATCTCCTCAGCTGAGATACGTGGAAGACGTCGTGCACCCGGTGCAACTGAGGTGGTAGAGCCAGGAGATAAGCCACCTCACCAATCTTGCTGAGGACCGGGAATGGTCCGATGAAGCGTGGAGACAACTTGCCGCCCTGGCCAAATCTCTGTAATCCACGTCAAGGTGAGACACGCAAGAAGAGGTGGTCTCCATCCTCGAACTCTAGTGGCCTCCGCCTCCTGTCAGCATAAGACTTCTGCTGGCTCTGAGCCGTCCTCATCCACTCCTGGATGACCTGGACCTTCTCTGTCGTGGCCTGTACCATTTCCGGTCCCACAAGTGCTGACTCCCCAGGGTCTATCCAGCACAAAGGATATTTGCATGGTCGGCTGTACAACGCCTCGTATGGTGCCATCCCGATGGTGGAGTGGTAGATGTTGTTGTACGCGAACTCCACCAAGGGTAGGTGGTCCTCTCAGCTGTGACCAAAGACGAGGAAACATGCACGTAGCATGTCCTCGAGAGTCTAAATGGTCCTCTCTGTCTGACCATCTCTCTGACGGTAAAAGGCTATGCTCAGATGTAGCTGTGTCCCGAACACCTCCTGTAACCCCTTCCAAAGCCGGGAAGTAAAGCGATCATCTCAATCGGAGACGATATATGATGGGACACCATCAATCCGCACAATCTCCTGAACGTAAAGTCGTCCCAAGCTCTCCACTGAGCCCTGCTCTGTGATGGGTAAGAAGTGTGCCGACTTGGTGAGTCGGTCAACAATCACCCAAATGGAGTCGTGACCTCTGGACATATGTGGAAGTCTAGTCATGAAGTCCATAGATATGCCGTCCCACTTCCACTTCAAAACATCCAAAGGCTGTAGTACCTGGTGCTCTTCCTTCACCTGCTAGTAGGTGAGGCATCATGAAATGAACTCTTCCACAACATTCTTTATGCCCGGCCACCAGTGCTGTCGTTTGAGGTCCTGGTACATCTTTGCCACTCCAGGATGTACTTCCAATGGAGAAGTGTGAAACTCTCTCAGCACCTCCTCCTGTAAGGAAACTGGTACCAAGGTACTTCCTCTAAAAAGGACATCGTGCTCTACTCCAAAGGAGAAACCATCGAGTGCATGTCATGAGGATATCTGTGCATGCCGCGTCTCATAGTCAGCGTCCCCCCGCTGTGCCACTCTAACCCGCTGCAGTAGTGGAGGGGTGAATGTGAGAGATTGAAGAAAGGTTTCCCCATCTCTATCCATGAAGGATATCCGCAAAGCGGCTAGCTGCTCTGTCACCTCCTCAAGTAGGTGAATGCCCGTCCTCCTGCTGAGAGAATCGTCCTACACGTTCCCCTTACCAGGAGTATAGACTATCTCAAATTCATAGTCCGGGAGGAACTCGAGCAATCGTCGCTGTCTCAGATTCAGGTCCTTCTGAGAGAAGATGTATCTGATACTCTGATGGTCAGAAAAGACTGTAAAGCACTCGCCCATCAGGTAGTGTCGCCATGTCATCAGAGTGAAGACTACTACTGATAACTCCAGGTCGTGGGTACCGAAGTTCTGCTCATGCGGCCTCAACTGACATGATCCATAGGCGATCAAGGCCTGCTCCTGCATTAGGACACATCCGAGTCCGGTCCTTGATGCATTGCAGTAGACTACGTACCCTACTCCGTCCTTAGGCAACCTCATGATAGGTGCGTTGGTCAATCTCTGTCTCAGCTCCTGGAAGCTCTGCTGACATCTGTCGAACCACACAAAGGGTTTCCCCTTTTTTCCAAATCTGAGAGTGGTGCCGCAACTCTGGAGAAGTCTAGCACAAATCTCTGGTAGTATCCAGCTAGTCCCAAGAAACTCCGCACCTCCGTCACACTCCTGGGTGGCTCCCAAGCTAGCACTACCTCGATCTTCACAGGATCCACCTCAACTCCCGCTTCACAGATGACGTGTCCGAAGAAGTGGACCTCGCGTATCCAGAATTGGAACTTCGAGAGCATTCCATAAAGCTGGAGCTCTCAAAGTGTGTCTATCACAACCCGCAAGTGGTAGGCGTGCTTGGCCTCAGTCGTCGAGTAAATCAAAATGTCATCGATGAAGACCATGAGAAATCAATCGAGGTATGGCTGAAAGATCCTATTCATGAGGGCCATGAACACTGCTGGAGCATTGGTTACACCGAATGGAATAACCATGAACTCATAGTGTCCATAACAACATATGAAGGTCATCTTCTTCATGTCCTCGTCCCGAACTCTGAGCTGATGATAGCCTGACCTGAGGTCTATCTTAGAGAACCATCGTGCTCCCTTGAGCTGATCGAAGAGGTCATCAATTCTAGGTAGCGGATACTTGTTCCTCACTGTTAGCTAGTTCAGGCAATGATAGTCGACACAATGTCGCAAGCTCCCGTCCGCCTTCTTGGTGAACAATATCGGGGAAGCCCAGGGTGAAACACTGGGTCAGATGAACCCCTTTCCCTGCAAGTCCTCCAACTGTACCTGTAGCTCTCGAAGCTCGACGGGGGCCATCTGATATGCTGGAGTCGATATCGAGGCTGTCCCGGGGTACATGTCAATATAATATTCTACCTCTCCAGGAGGAGGTAGTCCTGGAACGTCGTCGGGAAAGACGTCTGCATACTGATCCACCACTGCAGGAAAACCAGGACTCTTCACGTCAACTGATCCTAGGATGAGACTAGAAAACTGATGCGTGATGGGATGTCCTCTCCTCTACGAGAGTCCATACTGTGCTGCAAAGGCTCCCTTCTCGCCAGTGAAGGTGAACCTGCTCCCGTCGTTGCATACACATCGCACCTTGCGCCTAATACAGTCAATCTGTGCATGGACTGTTGATAACCAATCCATGCCCAAGATGACGTCATAAGGACTCGACGCCGCTACAAGAAGATCCCAGCCGAAGCTCTCTCCTCCTAGAGTAAACTCACACTGTCGGCACTAGTGCGTAATTGTCGAGTCTGCTCCCGTATGAGTCTCTAGCCGTAAGGATCGAGCCAACGGCTCTGTCGGAATCTCCTTGCTCCGAAAAAGGGCAGCAGCTATGAAAGAGTGACTCGCTCCTGTGTCTATAAGAACTGCAACAAGGGTGGAATAGACACAGATAGTAACTTGAATTATCTCAGGCGCACCGTGGTCATAGGCCTCCGCTTCCTGGAGCTGTGCCAGTCTCTACCCGCCAGCTCCCTGTGGTTGGGGTGGACCTCCTGGTGGTGGTGGTGGTAGAGCCTCAAAGCGTCGCCCACCACCTGCTGCTCGGCCTGCTCCTCTGCCTCGTTCACCTTCTCCCTGCGGACCTCCATGGATGACCCTCTACCTCTCCCTCGGCGGTCTCTCAACCGTCTGCTACTCCTCAGCACAGCGGGTCGGGCAATCACGAGCCATGTGGCCCTGCCCGCCGCATGAGTAGCACGGTCTGCCTCTCGAAAGACTGGCCCGACGATGTGTGCCCCGCACTACTGAGCCAATGTCATGAGGTCGTCTGCCTGAGGGTCTGGTCTTCCTGGACCCATGAGTCATCCGTCGACTGCTTGCTGCAGAAGACTCTGCTACCTGCCACCCTACAGTGGGTCTCAGCGCTGATGAAGGTTCGACAAGAAAGATGTCGATCAAAAGGGATTGCTTTAGTACCCCTTCCTGAGTCGGAATGCTGAGGGAGATCAGCGATGCCATGATCTCATGTCTCAATCCCTGCTCAAAGGTCCGGGCCCGGATGAATGGGTCTCGTACCATGTCTGTCGAGTAGCGCGAGAGAATGGTAAATCTCACCGAGTACTGGGCGACCGTCAAGCTGCCCTGCCGCAGCTAAAGAAGCTCCCAGATGAGCACCGCATGGAGGGTGGCTGGAACGAACTCTGAGAGGAAGATGCTCTCAAAGTCCATCCAGAGAAGAGATGCCTCAATGTGCACCTGGTTCATCAAGCTCCACCATCTGCCTGCTGCCGCATGTAGTAGGCTCGCTGCGAGGATAACCATGAGGTCTGATGGTGCCCTCACTAACCAGAAAACTCGTACAACTGCCTCCAGACAGTCCTCGGCTGCCTGGGGGTCCATCTCTCCGTGGAACCTGGGCGGTCGCTGGTGCTGGAACTCGTGTAGTTCACTAAGGTGATGTGCATTGTGAGCGGCTAGGGCTGGAAGAATCGGTGGCTCGGCGGGTAAAGGTACCGCCGGTGGCTCAGCTGTCAAAGGGCCCTGCACCGAGGCCTCGTCGCTTGGTGGGCTGTCGTCACGTACAACTCTCGGAACCCTAGCTGGATGCCATCATGGGGCCATCCTGAAAGGGAATCAAGTGTGCCACGGTCAGAACAGTATACCTGGTGAGCTGACACAAAGTAATCACAATGAAAACTTGAAACACACATGCAATCAATGATTTCGTGCATTAAGTCGGAAATCAGAAGTCAGGGTCCTGGTGTACAGATACGTCGGCCGCCGCACCATCACTGGACTCCCTGGACTGATAACCAAACTCAATAGGCTTAACACTATTGCTTCACATAGAAAAAAGTTCAGTGTTCCAAGATCTGCGGACGAACCGAACTCCTCTGATACCAATTTTCCACGACCTATCCTTGGGGCTCGTGCCTTGACTACCCCAAGCCCGCCTCCCATAGGCCAGGGGCTGGCGACTAGCACCAAGGAGTAAATCCCGGTAAAAAGGGAAGGCATTGCCTTTGTAAAGTAATAAACACCATAGAGTGAGAAAGCATAAGAAGTAACACTAAGTAAAAATTAAGTACAATAGTAAGTGCCGAAAAGTAAGTGGGCCAGAATACCAACCCAAACTGAAAGTAAAGTACAACTCGAAAGGGAAAACAACAACTGAAAAGTAAGCCACAACGTCGAGCCGTCCACTGGGACCCCCACCTGATGGGTGAGTACAGATAGCCTCCACAGCTCCTCGGGTCCAACCGTCCACTCCGAGTACATTCCGCCCAGTGGTCCACCTCCAGGTACCGTCCTGCTCCACAAGCCTCAACCACGATCAGTGCTGTCCGTCGCCTGCATCCAACACAACGTAGTGAAGGCATAGCCTGTGCAGGGGTGAGTATAAGCTACTCAGTAGGGACCCCGAGACTCCCGAAGGTCTCCCAGAATCCACAAAGTATAAACCTCAATGGAAAGATACAATCACGAAGTAACAACTGACACTGCTTAGGAATATGCCCATACATATACCTAAGTCATCAATTCTCGTTCGGCTCCAATATCCGAGCCCAAGTACAACCGAGTCCACACAGGAAAGCAAAACATAAATACACACAGGATAGCTCATCACAATCCACATAGGAAAGCAAATCAGGATTCAGCTCACACAGGTATACTTCTTCGTATGATAATAGAGATGATCATATATATCCACTGATTCATCTAATTTGTCGGACCCATAGAGGATCGATAGGTACTAACCCCTGTAATGACCCACAAAGGATCAGACCCAGAAAGGATCGATAGGTAACTAACCCCCTGAAAGACCCACATAGGATCAGACCCACACAAGATCTGTAGGCGCTGGCTCACACAGAACCGCTTAGCACTGACCCACACAGGATCAGAACCACATAGGATCAGTAGCACTGATCCACATAGGATCGCTGAGTGATGTAGTCGTCGCCATCGAATCCACTGAGGATCTATGTACGATTGTCGTAGTAGTAGCAGTCGCAACAAGATCTAGGGTTCCCGCACACAGCAAGCTCGTTCGGGAGGGTCCTCTCCACGAGCCGAGAGGTTGATACATCAACTGACACATAGTCCAGAGTTGATGTATCCAAAAGTTCTGTATCGTCAACATGAACTCAACGACGCTGACGACACTTCAATCAGACGCCCAATCTGAGAGTTATTGGATTTTTCGTCCTAGGGGCACGGTTGGTTTTTAAGGAAAAACCAACCTGACCGTACTCCACATGTGTCCAAACCTCGGGCGGAGTAAGCCAAAAGATCCGTCTCACTAAGATGAATCCAACAAATTCGACGGCTCATCAATCGGACGTCCGGAGCTCAAGTTATGAGTGTTTCCGCTCCGAGGGCCCGGTTGGTTTTGTGTATGAACCATCCCCACCTAACCCAAAGTATTCCAAAACCTTGACTGCGATATATCGAAACGACCATCTCGACCCAAGGATCGTATCGCCGCTGACGGAACGTTGATCGGAGGTTCGTATCCCATGATATGGGAAAAAGACCGAAGAGGGTCCGAAAATGGGGGTTTCGGGCCCGGACCGACCTGGCCCAAGACCCCCGGGGTCGGCCCAGCCAGGGCGCGGCACGACGACCCGGTGAGCTGGCGCACGGTTCCAGCTGGCTCGGCCGAACAGTCGAGCTATTCGGTTTGCGGGGGGGGGGGGGGGGGGGGGGGCTGCCCCCCGCGTTTTGTAACAGCGACCCCCCTTAATGGGGGCCGCTAGCTGGCCGGTCGAGGGTTTGAACCCCCGGCTTTCCTCCTGTCTGGCCGGCCTGCCCTGGCTGGTTTCTTCCATCACGGGACCGGTGATAGCTGGTCCCCTCCCTACTCTGACACCGGCGGCCCGGAACCAGCCGCCGGTCACCATACTCCGCCGCGGCCCGGAACTGGCCGCCGGTCACCCTGTTCCGCCGTGGCCCGAAACCGGCCGCAGTTTTAGTTCATCCGGCATGGCGCGACGGTGCCGCGCCCCTCTACCGCGGCCCCGCTCCGGCCGCGGTGTATTCGGATTTCTCGGACGCAGCGCGACAGCGCCACGACTTGGTTCAGTTTCATGGCGTGGCACGACGGCACCGCACATTACTTGCCACACAATCCTGCACGGTGCGACGACACCACACCATTCCCATTCCAACCACTTTAGAAACAATAACATGGATAAGGGAGGAGGGTCGGCCGTGTTTGTGCGGTTTGGACCCCTCTCGTTAATTGATAGCATTTGGTCGTATTTTCAGGAAGAACGACAAGGTAGTATTCACGAACAAATAAATAAATAACCCTCTACCTTGAGCACAGCTTGAACGGAGGTTCGTCGAATGAGGATTATTTGCAGAAAAACCATCACGGAAAGAGACGTCGTGAAAGAAGACGTCGTCAGCATCGCGGTAAATGGCATCGCGTAATCAGTTTCTGAGAACTCGGCATTCTTCATCGGAGACCGAAGTGTTATTCGCATTCTTCGTCGAAGATGAAGAAGTTCCACAATCCTTAGCCTTTTTCTCCCCAAGACTCGACCACAAGAAACTAACCCAAAATAGAATAAGCCTCTCCCTTATTTTATTAACTCAACAAAGATATCGAAATTCAAACATCCACACATAACTCACTTAATTAATAACATAAGTTGTCAAAAATTAATGGTGAGTTGAGGGGGGTTGAAGAATATGAAGGGGTGGGGTTTGTGTTGGCCCCACCACCCTCATAACCTCCCTTGGGAAGTTGGGTAGTTACCCAACTTCCACCCAAATCCTTAAACAACTTAATGAAAATAAAAAAAATTTGTAGTTAAATTATAAATTAAGCTTCCATAGTTTTTATCATCTTTTCTCGTGAAAACCCAACCCCGGAACAGGTGTTCCTAAGAAATTACCGGCGTTGCGGTTCCATCGGTGCCCTCCAAATTCGATTCCGAGCACCGGTTCAAAAGTTAGAAATTTTCGCTCGTTCGTTCACTGAACGCACCCGAGCTAAACTTTAGATAGAAATTCCAGGAACACCGGGCCTTGGAATCATGTGCAGTCAGAAACCGCGTTCTTGTAAAATCCCAATGAAAATTAAGAAAAAACTTTCCTCAAAATTTACGTTTCGTTATAGGATATTCTTAGGATAATATTCATTTACTTTAAAAACCATTATGACGGATTATGAGTATATACTTCTTCAAATAAATTTTTTTTATGATTATGGATTATATCAATAAACTATTCAATTTATGTTAAGTGTTTTACAAGTATGGAATTATGTATTTCGATTCATAAACTAACCTAGTTAATGACATTGTTTAGAAATGGCTCCTAGTGGATGTAATGGAAACCATATCAATGCACGAACTCCATGTAGGTATTTCTATCCTTCTCAATATAATTATAATGGAGGTAGTGATACAACTGGTGCTGATCAACTTTTCACTATACTGGGACAACTCACTCAGGTTATGAATAATATCCTTACCCGTTTGGAGCACCCTGATCTGCAGCGTGGAGGATCAATGTTAGATCGCTTCATGAGGAAACAACCACCAAAGTTTAATAGGGGTACAAATCCACTAGTATCTGAGCAATGGATCAATTCCTAAGAGAAAATTTTCCATGCCTTGGGGAGTAGCGAAAGGGAAAATGTAATCATGGCAGTTTACCTCCTCACTGGAGATGCTGATCCATGGTGACCATTGAAATAAAATACAGAAGAATATGAAGAAGTATCAAGAATGGAATGGAGGGAGTTTAATGATATTTTATCAGAAAAATAAATTCCTCATAACCATCGAGAAGATATAGAAAGGAAATTTCTCAGTCTGAGACAAAAGGAGGATGAGAATGTTGAAAAGTATGATGCTAACATTACAAGGATTGAGAAAAATGGAGTAGATTATATACGTAACCTGAGGAGTAAGATTGATTGTTTATTTTATGGGTTAAAACCAATTCTCCGTCGAGCATTAGTATCACAAACTTTCTCAATGTACGAAGACATTATCTCATGTGCTATCAAGACGGAAAAGAAATTCACTTAGTATTACGACTTTAAAGAAAAACAAGAGAAGAAGAGATCTATTTGTCACTGTGGAAATGGAAATAAGGGGAAGAAGGGAAAAATTGAATATCCATCCTATAGTAAATGTGGGAAGAAACACCCTGGTACTTTTCTGAAGGGTATGTGAGTCTGTTTCAAGTGTGGTGAAATAGGACACCAAGCTCGTGATTACAAGAAGAAGAAAGATTCTACCGATGTTCAATTCTAAAATTGCAGGGATATGGAACATTATGAAATTTAATTTCCTAAGAGTCATGGAAACTTACCTCAGAAAAGGCCAAGGGATCAAGGATAAGTTTATGCTATCAATACTGCTGAGTTTGAATCTCAAAAAAATGTAGTGGAACATAATTTAATGGTTTCCTAATGTTTATCCAATACATTATTTGATTTTGGATCATCGCATTGTTTTATATCTTCTAAATTTGTTATGAATATTAGATATTTCCAATTTGATTTAACAAGAGATTTTTTTGTCAAAACTCCTAAGGGGAGTATCGTTACAACAAAGTGTTGTGAATCAGTTCCCATTAGAGCATATAAATGTTCTTTGTCTGCTGATCTCATCGTTATAAAAATAATTGAATTTGATATAATCCAAGTTATGGATTGGCTTTCGCACCATGATGTGAATATTTAATGTATGAAGAAGGAGGTAACAAATTTTGATGATGATAAATATTACCTTATCTTTAGAGTAGATACGTCACCAACTAATTCTTATCTATATCCACCCAAGTAGCTCAACCGAATTCAATTATTGGGGAATAAGATAATGAAATAATAGTGGGTGAGGAAAGGAATGTTATGATAGAGTATGTATCTATTGTGCAAGAATATGTTGATGTGTTGCCATAAGATGTACCTGGACATCCTACAAAACGGGAAATTGAGTTCTTCATTTACTTAATTCCTATTTCAAGGCCCATATTGAAGACCCTTTATAGAATGGCCATTGTGGAATTAGTAGAACTAAATAAACAACTAGAGGAATTGAGTAATAAGGGATTTATTCGCCCTAGTGATTCTCCATGGGGAGCCCCTGTTCTTTTTTTAAGAAGAAAGAAGGATCTAAGAGGTTGTGCATTGACTAAAGGGAAATCAATGTTATAATGATAAATAACAAGTATCCCCTACCTTACATTGAAGATTTATTATACCAACTTCATGGAGCTCAATAATTTTCAAATATTTACCTTCGATCTGGATATCATCAGTTTTGTATGAAGAAGGAAGACATTCCAAAAACAACATTTCGAACCAGTTACGAGCATTATGAGTTTACAGTAATGCCTTTTGGATTGACTACTTCACCCTTTGTCTTCATGGATCTAATGAATAGAGTTTTCATGAAATATCTTGGTGACTTTGAAGTGGAATTTATTGATGATATCTTGGTATACTTCAAAAGCGACGAAGATACTTAAAATCACTTGTGCATTATTCTAAAGACTCTTAGAAGACATGAATTGTATGGTATGATTACCAAGTGTGAATTCTGGCATCAAGAGATTTCTTTTCATGGCCATATTTTCTATAAGGATGGAATCTCAGTTGATCCTTCTATGATAAGAGCAATCCAAGAATGTCCAGCACCAACGTGTATAACCGAGGTACGTAGTTTTATTGGTTTAGCAGGTTATTATTGGCATTTCGCCAAGAATTTATCCCTATTGACTAACCCACTAACAAAGCTCATACGTAAATGGGTTAAATCTGTATGGAAAAATGAGTGTGAAGAATGTTTTGAAGAACTGAATAGACGATTAGTCAATGCTCCTATCTTGACTCTTCCATCGGGGAATGATGGGTTTGTAATTTATAGTGATGAATCAAAGAAAGGATTTGGTTGTGTCCTTATGAAGAATGAAAGTGTTATTGCCTATGGATCACAATAGCTAAAATTTAATGATCAAAACTATCCTATTCATGATCTTGAATTAGCTGTTGTAGTATTTTCTTTGAAGATATGGAGACATTATATCTATAGTAAAAAATGTGAGATATATACTGATCACAAGAGTTTGAAATATATTTTAACACAGAAATAACTCAACAAGAGTCAATGAAGATGGCTTGAATTACTCAAGGATTTTATTGAACTATACACTACCACCCGAGGAAGGCTAATATGGAGGAAAATTCATTGAGTAGAAAGGATCATGGAGTTTTGAAAAATATGACATTTGAAAGGGATCCTAATTTATTGGATCTAATGAAGATGGATATCAGAATAACCATGGAAGGTGAAACATCGATACTATTTCAAATGGTTTCCAAACCATATTTACTAGAAATAATAAAGAGTTATCAGGCCGATGATGAAGAGTTTCAAAATAAAATTAAAGCTGTGAATAATGGGAGATTGAGTGACTTTGTGTATGAAGATGGAATTCTGAAATTTGGGAAGAGACTTTGTGTCCCCAACAAACCTGATCTAAAAAGGGAATTTTTGGATGATGCTCATAGTTCCAATTTCTCTATACACCCTGGTAGTAATAATATGTATATAGATTTTAAGGAACATTTGTTGTGGGAATACAAGAAGAGGGAGATTGGTGATTTTTTGTCAAGATGTATGGTTTTTCAATAAGTGAAAGCTGGAAGGCAATAGTCTGGAGGAGTCATGCAACCTCTTCCAATTCCTGAGTGGAAATGAGAAAATATTACGATGGAATTTTTCATGGGACTACCAAAGACTCCTATAATGAACGATGCAATATGTTTCATTATTGATCGTCTTACCAATTCCACACATTTTCTAGCTATAAGATTTTATACACCACTTGAACGTCTAGAAAGACTATATATTAATGATGTTGTGAGACTTCAAGGAGTACCCCTATCAATTATTTATGATCGTGATCCATGTTTTACATCAAGATTTTGGAAAAGTATTCAAGAGGCCTTGGATACTGAAAATCGTTTAAGTGCTTCCTACCACCCTCAAACAGATGTACAATCAGAACGAACAATTCAAACCTTATAAGACTTTTTGAGATCCTTCTCACTTCACTTTCAGTGTATATGGAATCAATATTTACCTCTGGTTGAATTTTCCTATAAAAATAGCTTCCATTCAAGTATTCAGATGGCACCATATGAAGTGTTATACGGAAAGAGATGTCGCACACCAACCTGTTGGGATGATGTTGGTGAAAGAAAACTCGTAGGCCCAGAATATGTAGAGGAAATGGTGGAAAAGGTGAAGCTAATCCAAAACCAAATCAATGAAGATCAAACTATGCAAAAGAGTTATGTAGATAATATAAGGAAGGATTTGGAATTTCAAGTCGGTGATTATGTTTTCATGAAGGGATCACCATGGAAGGGATTAATACATTTTGATAACAAAGGAAAACTGTGCCCTAGGTACATTGGACCTTTATAAATTCTAGAACAAATTCGGGCTGTATCTTACCATTTGGCAATGCCGCCAAGTCACTCCAAAGTTCATGATGTGTTCCAAATATCACTGTTGAGAAAATACATGCATGACCCAACACATATACTCACCTTTGAGGAATTAGAAATGGAACCCAATCTGTCTTATTACGAAGAGCCCTTCAAGATTCTTGATACCAAAGAATAAGTGCTGAGAAATCAGACGACTCGTCTGGTAAAAGTTCTATGGAGAAACCATAAGATAGAAGAGGCAACGTGGGAACCTGAGGAAAATATGATGAAGAACCACCCAAGCATATTTAAGTAGTAATATTCTTGAAATTTTGAGGACGCAATTATTTGAAGGAGGGGAGAATGTAACACCCCAAACATCCACGGTACGTTTCCCTTTGAATAATACAATAGCGTGTGTTGTACACAATTTTGAGTTTTAACACACCACAACCAATCAAACTAGCCGTTATGAATAGTAATATACAATTTATGAAAATTTATAAATTTTATTTTTCAAAATGGACTACATTTTAGGATTTGGAATATCAAAATTAGCTGAGGGTGAATTTTTTGTATTTTTCTTAAAACGTTCAATTTTTGATGAATACTGAAAAACACTGAGTTATTAATTTATACCCAAATTTTATTTAATTAATTATTTATTTTATTTAAATTTATTTTAGTTAAAAATAGATACATAATAACTATATAAGTACGATGCAATTCATTAGAGTCCATTTATATTAATTTTAGATATATAAAATTTTATTGAACTTTTTACCGTCTTTTACCCACCTCATAGGAGCTTTTGCAAATTTTTATAAAAATTAATTTTACCACATTTGTTAATTGAATTTCAAAAATACAAGAGACATGGGTGATATCAATAAGTAAAATTTTGATCAATGAGATGAAAATAATTTTGGGTGAATAGTATCTTTTTACATTTATTTACCACGGTTAAAAGTAAATGGGGTAATGAAAGGTAAAAATGATATTATTTCTACCATAACACATGTCCTATATCTTTTGGATAAGTAAAATTATACCATAAAAAACCTTAGTAATAAAATATGAACCTCCTTGGTCCACTTGGATTAGATTAGGACATTTATTATTATTTAACTCAAAGAAGAGTTATGAGAGTTAAAATCAATGTTTATTAAATAAAACATTTTTAAACTAAGGATAAACATAAGATAAATTCGATTATAAATGTTCATTAGAAAGCTAATAATATTTCATATATAATGTTATTTTATTTATAATTTTAATAAATAAAATAAAATAATTTATTTATGACACCATGATGATGCAGTTATTACCTTAATAGTGAAATATTAAAAGAATTGATATTATAAATACCCAAATAAATATAATTTTATACTTTTAATGAATTAAACGAATTTTATAGGTTAATATGACATGTTAGAGTTGATTAAATTAATTAGTATAGAAGTAATAATACTGTTATGAATTTAGTAAAAACAAAATACCAAATAGTGTCATAATTGACATAAAAGAGTTTTTAAAACAAATATTATATAATTAATTGATATTATATTCCTAAAAATATATGGTTTGACTGGGAGACTTATATAATGACACTAGAATCATTAATTAACCGCTTGGGATTCTATTGGGAGTATATAGTTAGTTTATTAACCATATAATATAAAAATACAAAGTGACCTGGTAAATGTCAAACTAATTAACTAAGAGTTAAAACCTAAAGATAAGGATAACTTAGTGACCCAAAATTGTATAAAACCTATTGGTTGAGTGTATTTCGACTAATATCCACCTTATTCCCGAAATAAGTCACTTTGAAGCCATTAGAAATTGAATATGAATTTATTATAAATTAATATTTCTATATTTTCTTAAGGTTCCCCTCCCCACTCTTTTAAAAGGGAACTCCCCCTTCTCTCAATTTCATACCATCAAAGCCATTTATCTCGGAAAAACCCTACCAAAATACTTCTCAACTATCCTACCTTCAACCTAGAGGCCTTATTTTGATCAGAAATAAATCTTATGGATCCCATTTGATCAAATCAAAATGAAAAACCCGAAGAAGAGGTAATGTTTTCACCACACTCAATAAAGTTCCTTTCTTCTTCCACTTACTTTTTCCTTATTGTTTCCATTATAAAATAATTACTCCAGTATATTATATATACTATGATGTTATTATAAATATGTTACAACCGTATTCATTATTCTATCCATCCTTTGAATGACATGTCACCATACATGTGTACGTACGGCTTACTGCCTCCATGTTGTGGTGTAATTGTTATTCAAAATATTATTATTTTGGATGGGTATGATAATGATGTGTAATTTATGTAAATAATAAATATAACATGAATATTATTCTGTATATATGATATAACATCCAATTATATATTATTTTAATATCAGAAAAATGATATTGTCACTTGTTCGTATGTACAGAGTACCGTCTCCATGAACGTGCTGAGATTCATTCCCCATCATACCCATTCAAGAATAATTTTCATTTGATGATTAAAAATAATGTATAAGGACTTGATATCATCTAGTATATGAATATGATACAACCTATCCATATGAAAAATATATTACATAACAAAGCATATAAAGTAAAATGAATCAGTTAAAACTCAAAATGACGATAATAATAAGTTATTACAAACAAAGCAATGTTAAAAGATCATATATGATATCATATTAATGTATATGATTATTGTATAATTTAATAACAATTGTTTCACCATTATACATGAGGTTAAAATACCACCGACTAAGGAAAAGTACAAGGTAAGGGTTAATTTCAAAATCTCTTTATTATCTGAGGTTGTTTTTACATATGTATCAACTGGGACCTCTTTATCATACACATCCATGATCCTTTAAAACATTTTTAAAATTTTTTTACTATTTAATATACAACGCGTTAAAGTCATTTATACCCTTATTTGACCTTATACGCTTTTGAAAGGAATCATTCCGTCGTTTTTCAAACAAGGTCCTTTTTAACCTTTTCGACAAAATTATGGTAAGAATGACTTTTTTAACTTATATGGTGGGTGAGGCTACTTTATGCCATTATAAAATCGCCGAAGCTACCCTTAAAAGATTATAATATTATTTTCAAAATAAAGGTTTTATTTTATAATTATGTGACATTTAAATGATTTCAAAAAGGAGATATTTCTCTCAAATAGTTTTGATTTCAACTATGTCAACATCCTTTGAAGGATTTTAAGCTTATTTGAAGTTGATTTATTATGATACATAACTTCCATATAGTATTGAATGTTTTGTGATATGTTTGAATGTGGATGTGTTATTTTTATACCATTAAGTGTTTATGGATAAATTGTTGAAATTTCGTATGATAATTTTAATACAAATGTTTATGTTATATTTAATCCTTTTTGAATGAGGAATGCATTTGACATAGTAAGTGATAGGTGGATCCTTCTATAGCTCCTCGATGCATCGGTAGGTCTCGAGAGACAAATTAGTGTCTTTGCATAAGGCCTTGAATAATATTACTTGTATTATTGGCACAAGGCCTTGTCTATGTGGTTATGATACTCTGCAATTATGCATTCACCTACTATGAAAGTGGTTATTGATATTTCATGTGATTATTCAACTTGTAGAATATCCATATGGATAAGAAAATGACATTATTTCATTTTATATTTTACATATTATGCTGATTTTCAAGTTTAAAAGGCTATTGTTTTAGTTATACATTTCCTTTAATGTTTATGTTTATTTATCAAAGTTTATGTTATATTGTTATACTTACTAAGCATCTGAGCTCACCCCTTTCAATGTTTTATTTTTCCCAGGATGTGAAGAATTATTTTATGAATAACGTGTAGGGATAATATAAGGGGACATGAAGACAAAATGTTATTGTAGTTTTTTTTCTTTATGATGTAATGTAAGACATATGAATATATCTAGAATTTCCAAGGATTCTAAACTAATCGATCTTCCGAGACCTGATCAGTTGAGATCATCCCAATTATAGGTAATAAAGAACTGACTCTGGGTAACTGGGGTTGGGGCGTTACAACTACCACTCAAATTTTATGGATTATGAATTTTCACACATGATTTTCAATAGAGTTTGATGCCACCAGTTTTGGAGTTGGAGCTATGTTAATATATGGTGGGAGGCTTATTTTCATATTTTAGTAAGTCATTATGTGAAACAAATATGGAAAAGTTGATATTAAAAATGGATCTTATGGATTTTGTGCCAAAATTCCATAATTAGAAATAATATTTGATGGGAATGATTGTTGAGTTATAAATAGATCATTAGCATTTATTTCACATCATTGTAAACAAGATACGTTATAGGGATATGATTTTAATACGATTTACAAGAATGTGATATTGAATAGTGTCACAAATGCTCTATCAATGGTGTCATGGGGAGGAGATTATAAGTACATAGAAAATTTAAAATTTGTCTGAGATGAGAATGATATGTTGATAGATGATTTAAGAAAATACGTTATTTTGGAGATAGTTATATATATGATACAACATGGTTATGCAAAAAATTTAGGATATTATTTTTGAAATAAATTTATGTTCTATAAAAAAAATTTCTTTACAAAATAATCATATTTAATTCAAATTTTCTTTCAATATTTTATTTCTTCTTCAGAATGATGAAACATGGGGAACATGAAAACATATAAAAACCTAGCAGTTGGGGTTTACTAGACTAGAATTATTAGTTCATTGATTCAAACTTAACACCAGTTCATCATTTTCTAAATGGAAAAACTGATTTTGGGGATATTTATACAACTACATCATTACCTTGACCCCATTAATTGTAGAATCAATTTCTTCTATATCATTTCATAGGTATGGAATATGTTAGTGTGGTAAATAATTGTGTCGACATGGTTTCACCAATTTTGGGGCTCAAAACTATCAAAATAATATATAAGGTAACATATAAATGATTTATGGAATAAATATATGATCATTTAGATTAACTACATTAAAAACCCTTTATAGATTATTAGGCGATTCACATAGGATGGAAGATAGAGACAAGAAAATGAAAAAATTGATAAAAACCCAATGACATAGACAATAAAAATTGAAAGGATGAGTGAAATTCATATATGATATCATGATAGGAACATGTGAAAAGATAATCCACTAACCCATTTGTTTCTAACTAATAAATATGATAGGGTCTTCGTTGATGTGGTAGTCCTTATAAAACAACAATGAATCCATTAATATAGGTATATAGCTTTCAAATTTTTTAGGAAGTATGATAGAAAAAGAAATTAATAAGATTGATCCAAGATGAATATGATCGAATAAGAAAAAAAGAACACAGGGATATAATATACTTCAATCCATTAAAGACATATGAGAAAATAATGAAAACCACTAGGATTTCATTATTGCTAAAGAACAAAAATAACGAGATTATACGAAATAAAATAAGTAAAGGGTCAAAGAAACTATTAAGGATTAGTTCTAGTTAGAACATATTAATGTGATGTGATCTGACATAAGAAACATGAAATTAAACATACTTTATAGACTCATGATACAAAAATTCAAAGAAGTATGAAACAATAAACACATGGAATTAAATGAAAACATGAAAGTGCAATAAACTTTTTATAATGCTACGTTCTAATATCAAAATCTATAAGAAGCTAAAATGGTGTTCATGATATTGGTGTATTCCTTCATGTGAGGACATATCATGATGAAGGAAATGAAGCTTCACCACTCTACAAAAAATCTACAGACCCTGTAGGTACTGATTAAGATAATATTATTTAGTATACAATTAGAATCATTGATATGATCTCCTTCAGAATACAATTTTTTTTTCAATTTGAAATTTAAAAATCCCTACCAATATCCTCTCTTGAACTAGTGAAGAAAAAAACTGTATGATCAAGGATGAGGCTGAGGTAAAATCATGATGGCAGAGGAAGTGATAGAGATCCAGGAGGTGAAATAATGATAAATACCACACAGATCACTAATTTAAAAGAGGTAGTTTTATGAGATGGCCATGCATCAGAAGGTGTTTCACCACCAAAATATAACCTAAATCATCTTATTGTTACATGTTCCATGGTTACCCTTATATGAGTTAGGTTACCCCAAATCGAGCAATACAGTTCCCTTACATGAGCTTGGTTACCCTTATGCAAGCATGGAAGTACCCTTACACATTCCAGGCCAGCCTTATGTGAGCCAAGGTAGTACCGTTTCACAATCTAGGGAGTGAAAATATGTAATATACAGATTACCCTTAAACATTCCATGAGTATGCTTACACAATCTAAAAAGTACCATTACTTGAGTAGGAATTACCCTTATGCATCCACGTCTTACCCTTATGAAATAGAAGATCAAATTATTTTCCCTCATGCAATATGAATGTAAACATTAAACAAGTTTTCTTTATGTGGGATACATCAAAGAGGTAAGGAAAAACCATGAAATCAAAATTGAAAAATAAAAATGTAGAAAACATTTGTTTAATGGAAAAATATTCATGTAATAAATGTAAATAACATTTTCACAATTGTTAAAATACACGTAAATAATGCAATAAAAATAATAATTCAGTCAATGAATTGGGAAAATTATATTTGATAACAAAAAAATAAATTCATGCATGTAAAATTTCTAAATTATCCTTCTTTTTAAAATTAAATTTTTTAATAGGATGGTGTTTTCATCACCTAGGTCTTTGAAATAGGACTACAATCCTATGTTCTAAAAAATTAATAAACATGAAAAATTGAATAGATATAGTCAAACTATTGTAAGGATTCTCCGATGTATGTATCATTCTGAATCAAAATTTATATGTTCTTTGATCCTCCATGGAAATCATATTTTTTAAAAATATGGAATATATAATGACTATCAAAAAATAATTATATATTACTCTATGATACATAAAATTTATTAAAAAAGTATTTACCAAATTTATTCTTTTATTTCTATAGTAAATTCTCTTTATTCAACCTTGGTTATGAAAAGGGAAACAATGGATTTCATTTTTCATTTCCATGAAATAGAACTGACATATTAAAATAAAACATAAATAGTTATTTATTTATTATTATATGTATTTTTAGTATAACTATAATAAAAAAAGTTGATGAAATGTTGACTATAAGAAACATTTTTATGAAAATAAAAGAAAAAATCAGAAGACATGGACACATAAATGAGTAAATATTTTATTGCATACCAATTATACTTTACATGGAATCCCATAAAATTATTAAAAAATAAACACCAAAGGATATATCTAGATAAGAGCATATCATGGAATACAAAAGGCCACCTAATATTTTTCAAAAGGGATTTTACTAATAAAATCATTATCAGAATCACTGCTAGGGGATTGGGACAAGGGAATCATGATGTTATGACCTAAAGGAACAATAACAAGATTAAAATATTCTATAAAACGCACTTTTAACAATTTCTATTCACAAGAAGATTTGTATAGTTAAAATACCCTAACATTTCTAACCATAGTAATTTTTTTAACAAGGATTTATTTTTATTCCCCTAAATATTTCATTTAAAAATAATTTTGTGGTTGGCTATTAATATGACTTAATAACTTGGTGAATTTCTAAATTATATGCATATCATAAACATATATGATTAAAAAATTAGAATCAAAATTGAATAATTTAAAATAAACATACAAATCATATTTACATAAATCAAATTCATTTTATGCACAAACGCATCAAATTCATTATACTATTGTCTAGATTATTTTATAACAAAGTACATGGATTTTCCTAAAAATTATACTTGATTACTTTTAAAATGTTTTGAAAATCCATCAGGTGGTCTCATATAATTAATTTTATTTTCTCTAGGGTTGTCTTATTTTTTCTTAATTTTTTTTAATTTATAATGTTCTCATTTTTACATTTGTTAATAATTCACCATGTTTGATTATTATGAAGAGAATCCATTTCATCACTCATGGAAGAAATACACTACCTAGATTCATCAGACATAAGATCTTGTTTAAAACTTTATATTTCATAACTACCTAGAAAAAACATATATTAAAGTAAAAGGTAGAAGCATCTGCCATGGTAGACCAAATTGGAGGCCTAATGATTCTTATGGTCCAATTATGAGTCATCTAGTAATCTCTCATGTCACCATCTCTCTTAACCTCAAACTGAAGATAAAATTCACTAATAGGTTCTTCTTCAATGTAAACTTTTTGGGGTGGTTTAGTGTAGATAACCTGAGGTTCTAGTATCATTTTATCCCCTAGTTAATGCATCCATGACTTTCCATGAAAAAATGATTGGAGTATTCTCAGCTTTCTTAAGGAAGGGTGTTTTGGTGTTCTTTGATGATATATTGTTGTGTATAAAGGGATAGAATAAAGACTCAGTGAAGGAATATGAAGTTATGAAAAAGTAATTAGACAATGTACTATTTCAAAATGAGAAGAAGTTCTGTTTCAAAGAAAAGACTTTGTAGTATTGGGGCATATAATATCTATTTTAGGGTTTATGATAGATGCCAAATAAACAAAATGAAGTTAAAATATGGAATGGGATGAGGAATGTGAAGCATGTTAGGGTTTTTTAGGGATAACTGGATACTATAAAAATTTATCAGTGATTATCTATATTTATAAATACCCCTAAAATCCTTGACAAAGAAGAAATAGTTTAAATAGACACATAAAACTCAAGAAGCATTTTATGGACATAAAAAAACATTACTGCCACCAAAATTTTATGCATTCTTAATTTTCTGAAGGGATTTTCAATAGAGTTTGATACCTATAGTTTTAGAGTGGGATATGTATTAACATAAGAAGTGATTCCTATTTAATATTTTAGTAATGTATTATCTAAAACAAACATTGGAAAATTGATATACAAAATGGAGCTTATGAATTTAGTGCCAAAAATCTGGCAATAGAAATAATATTTAATGGGAAGGATTTTTAAGTTATACACAGATCATTGGGGTCATAAGTTAATTTTCTTATTCAAAGGGTATATTTGATTTCAAAACAGTGCATACATGATATGTTATAGGAATTTTATTTTATTGTGATTTACAAGCATGTGAAATTGAATAGTGTCATAGATTCTCTATCAAGGGTGACATGGGGAGGAGATTATATGTATTTGGAAATTTTAAAACCTGGTTGGGAGTAGCTTCATGTGTTGATAAATGGTTTAACTCAAGATGTTATTTTGGAGATAGTAATAGATATTTTACAATCCAGTTATTACACAATGTTAGGATATTATTTCTGAAATAGATTATGGTTCTATAGAACCAATTTCTCGTTTCAAAATAATCAAATTTACTTCTGAAGTTATTAAAATATTATCTTTCTTCTTCTACAAGATTGAACATGGGGAACCTGAAAACATATAAATTCCTAGAGAGTTGGGTTTACTATAGTAGAATTATTTTTTCATTGATTCATACTTTACACTAGTTCATCATGTTCCTAATGGGAAAACTGATTTTGGTGATCTTTATACATCTGCGACATTGCCATCACACCATTAATTATAGACATACTATCCTTGGTATCATTTCACAGGAATGAAATATGTTGGTGTGGTAAATAGTTTGGATAATATGGTTGTAACAAAGTTGTGGCTCAATACTCTAACAACAACATATAAAATTACATACAAATAAATCATGGAATAAATAGATTTTAATTTTTATTCATTTCATTAAAAAAATATCTAAATATCTTTAGGTAATGCACATAGGATATAAGATAGAGACAAGAAAATGAAAAATGGATCAAAAACCAATGATATAGACAATAAAATTGAATGGATGAATGAAATTTTCATATGATATCATGATAGGAACATGTGAAAAGATAATAAACCGAACCATTTTTTTCTAAATAGAATAGAAGTTAGGGGATTTTTTGATGTTGTATTACTTATGAATCAACCAAGAATCCAATAATATAAGTACATGGTTTACAAATTTTATAGGAAGTTTGATAAAAAATGAAATGGATAAGATGGATCCAAGATGAATATGGTTCTACAGGAAATAATGAACTCTGAGATATAACATACTTAAATTCATTATATTCCTACATGAAAAGCACGAAAACAAAAAAAATGTTGTTATTACTAATGAATGAAAATTAGCAGATTATAAGATACAAAAGAAGTAAATTATGAAAAAACTATTTATGATTAGTTCCTTCTAGACTATATGGAAGTGATATAATATAACATATTCAACGTGAAATTAGACTTCCTCAATGGGATCATGATATGAAATTTCATAGAAGGACAAAACATCAAATACATGGAACTAAATCAAAATATGAATGTGGAATAAACTTTTTATGATGCAGGGTTGTAATACAAAAACCTATGAGAAGATTAAATGGTGTTCATGATGTTGATGTATTCCGCCATGTGGGGACATATCATGATGAAGGCAATGAGTCTTCAGCACTCTCCAGGAAATACCTAGACCATGTTAGCAGTGATAAAGGACATATTCGTTAGTAGACTATGGGAATTATGGACATGATCTTATTCGTGAACTAGTGAAGAAACAAACAGAATGATTGAGGAGGAGGACGAGCTGAAATCATGATGGATGGAGAAGTGATAGATATCTATGTGGTGAAAGAAGGATAAAGACGAAACAGACGACCGATATACATGAGATAGTTTGATGATATGGTTTTTCAAAGGTAGGTGATTTACCACCAAAATATAACACAAATAATCTTATCATTACGTGTTCCAATAATACCCTTATACGAGTTAGGTTACCCCTAATCGAGCTAGACAATACCATTAAATGAGAAAGGTTACCCTTATTTTATCATGGAAGAACCATTACATTTTCTAGGTCAACCTTACGTGAGCCAAGGTAGTACCCTTATGCAAGCAAGGGAGTGAAAATATACAAGCTAAGGAGTACCCCTAAGCTTGTCATGATAATTCATACACAGTCCAAAGAGTACCCTTAATTTAGTTGTAATTACCCTTCTGTGTCCATGTCTTACCCATATGAAACAAATTATCCAATGATTTACCATCATGTAACTAGAATGTAAACTTTATGCAAGTTACCATTATGTGGGATCCGTCTATGGGTAAGGAAAAATCATTAAATCAAATTTGGAAGATAATAAATGTAAAAAACAATTATTTGATGGGAAAAATAATAATAAGATATATAAACAACATTCTCAAAAGGTATAAAATACAATTAAATCATGAAATAAATACAAATTTTCAGTACATGAGTTGGGAAAATTATATTTAATAACAAAAAAATAAATACATGCATGTAATATTTCCAAATTATCCAACTTTGTAATAAAAAATATTAAACAGTATCATGTTATCATCACCTAGGTTTTTTAAATAGGTCTACAATACTATTTTATAAACAAATAAAATTCATGGAAAATTTAATAGCCATTCTGAAACTATTGGCTGGATTCTCTGAATTATGAATCTCAGTGAAACATGCCATCATGAAATCACTGACAACCCTATAAAAATGAAATAAAATTTCAATTTTATTTGTTCATCCATGGAAAACCTATTTTTCAAAAAGAAGGAATATATAATGACTGTCACAAAATAATTATATATTACTATAAGATACATACAATTCCTTAACAAAGCTTTAACCAAATTGATTCTTTGATTTCTAATGTTAGTGATATGTATTCAACCGTGGTTATGGAAAGGGAAACAATGGATTTTATATTACATTCCCATGATACAGTACCAACATCAAAAAATAACAGATAAAAAGTGATTATATTTATCAGTATCTATATTTTTTCAGAACTACAATCCACAAATTTGACGACATCTTGACTATAAGAATCTTTTTTACCAAAATAAGGGAAAAAATTAGAAGAAATGTATAAATACATGGATAATTATTTTAATTATACCAATGATTCCTTAAAATACCTTCCATTAAACTTCTTATGGAACAAACACCAAAGGATATATGTATATATGAGTATATCATGGAATACAAAAGGCCACATAATGCCTCTACATTAGTTATTTTACTCATAAAATAATTATCAGAATCACTGCTAGGGGATTATGATAAGAGAAACATGAAGGTATAACATGGAGGCATGATAACAAGTTTCAAATATTTCATAAAATATATTTTTAACACATAATGTTAATAAGAATATTAGGAATGGATCAATACCATATAATTTCCATCCCTGGTGATTTTCATACCAAGTATTTCATTTTCTTAATCTAAATATTTCATTTCAAAACCATTTTGAATTTGGTTTTTTATATTATTTATTAAACCAGTGTATTGGAAAATTATAACCATATCATAAAAATATAGGATTAAATAAACAGAAACTATCTTGAATGATTTAATGTGAACATACACATCTTATTTACTTCAAATAAGTTCATTTTGAGTAGAAAATAATCAAATTCATTATAACATTGTCTAGATGATTTCATAAGGCCATAAATGGATTTCCCTAAAAGTTTTACTTGATTACTTTTAAAATGTTTTGAAAATCCATCAGGTGGTATCATATAAATATATACATCTTATATACCAGTCAATAAAGTAGTTTAAATATCCAATTATTTAACACAATCATCATTTTGGGAAGAAAAGGCTAACATTAATCTCATGGACTAGTTTCTAATAATAGGTGTAAAATATCATTGTAATCAATTCCTTAATGTTGTTTAATTCCATGTTCAAAAGATATAGCTTTATAATTAATATTATTTTCACCATTGTATCCTTATTTCATCTTAAAATTTGAATTAAAATCAACAATTTTCTCCTTTTTTAGGTTTTTTAACAAATATCAGGGTTTTTTTGAAGAGAATTCATTTCATCTGTCATGGAAGAAATCAACGACCAAGATTCATCAAATTTAAGATCTTGTTTGAAGCTATAAGGTTCATTAATAACTAGAAAAAATATATATTAAAGACAAAGGGAGAAACATCAGCCTTGGTTGACCAAATTGGATTCCTAATGATTCTTATGGTACTATTACGAGTCTACTAGTAGTCACTCACTTCTCCATCTCTCTTAAGAAAAAACTCAGGTTCAAATTCAATAACATGTTCATCTTCAATGTGATATCATTGGGATGGTTTGGTGGATATAAACTCTAGTTTAAGATGAATTTAAGCCTCTAAAATAACTTCAACATCTATAGGTTTAGTAGTGTAAGACGGGATTGGATTAGTGGACTTCTATTTACAATACGAAGCCTCATGGAAAATAACATCAAGTCAGATTATACATTTCTAAAAACCATGATTATATAACAAATGCCTTTAACCTGTGTCACAATGTGGTAATCCCACAAATACTCACTTCATAGTCCTGGGTGATAGTTTATCATTCCTTTTATGAGCATAGGTAGTAAAATAAAAAAAAATAAGATAACATAAACTAGTGGTGAACCATTTCACATCAATTTAGGGGTTTTGAATCTAATGAAACTGGGGGGAATATCATGATCATAAAGATAGTAATAGAATCAAAATTCGACCTAAAATGACTTAGAAAGACTAGAATAAGATGGAATTATTCTACCTTTTTCTAAAACTACCCTATGAATCCCCTCTTCTAGGGCATTATATTGTGGGGTATCCGTAAAAGTTTTGTGTCTAATAATTACATTTGAACTATAATAGTGTGTGTAGTAACTAGAAAAATATTTCTAGACCATCATCAGTTCTAATTGTTTTATGTTTTCTTTCAGTTTCACTTTTATCACTAGTCTTTCATATATTGAATGTGTAAATGGTTTCATTTTTCTAATTTAGTATGTTTATCCACACTTTCTTAGAGTATTCATATATAATGTGAACATAATAGTGTCCCCAACTATGGGAATTAGTTCTAGAGGGACCCCAAAAATAAAAATGTTAATATTCTAAATTGGACATAGCTTTATATATTGACGTCATAAAACTAACATGTTTAGACTTACCAAGAACCTATTATTCATAAATGGAAAGAAAATTTGAGGTTAAATCATTTAAAATTTCTCGATTTATTTGTTCATTCATCCTTTTTGAGATATTATTTTTTAATCACCTATTCCATAACATTATGTTATATTTCATTGGAGAAAGTGTTTTATTTAATTATTTCATATGAGTCTTACAATCTAAGTCATGTAGACCATTGGTGAGGATTCCCCTTGTAAGAGTAAGTGACCCTTAGAGATATTATGAATCCATGAATTAGAAATAAAAGAATAACTATTTTTTCTAAGACACCGTGGTAAATAAGATTCTTCTTCAAATCATGAACCCACATTACAACCTCTATATATTTGAATAATATTTCATGAAATTCATAACATACTATTATGCTACTCCTGATTTGAAAGCTCTTGTTATTTCCTATATAATCCTTGTCACTCTCAATCTCTCTTAAATATATGAAGTAATCACATGTGTTACATATAATAAAGGAAAATCCTCAATCCAGGACCCATTAAACACTCATAGGATTAGAACAAACATTTAGAACATCAACATTATCAAAATATTTCTCAACTAAAAACCAATGCTCACTATTATGTGTGTAGTTTTTTGAGTTGTTCCTTTGGGAATAATTACTTATTATTTTTCTAGGTTGTTTGTAAAGGAATAATTTTATTTATTTACCCATAGACACTGATCATCTCCAAGTATATCTCTTACCTATATTCTTCCATCTTTTCTCAATCATACCCCCGATATTAAGCCCCTTATATTCCTTCTTCATAGAACATGGGTTCTTTTTTTGAATCTATTTAGACAACAAGGTAGATTTAAAATCTTATATGTTTAAGGAACCCAAAACATACATCATTGAATCTTTAAATGAAATATATAAATAATCTAAATAGGTCATAAGTATGATTTTAAAATCCCATTCATCCAACTTAACATCCATATTAGATAAATCTAGAATGATTTTATGAAAATCATCGAAATCAGTCTGGGCTGTAGTTGATGGATAAATAAGAAATTTATAAAATTTAATCCTCTTGTGTAACTATACTTCTATGGTTTTTTAATATATAGAGCTTCATGTTTTGATAAGATTTTGGTAGTAGTGGATTCTTAAGCTAACTCATGAAGCACTTTATCACCTAAAGACAAGAGAGATAAACTACATGAATTCATTTGAACATAAATAGGGACATAAAATTTAATAGGAAACCATAACTACTTGTGTTTCTAGCAATTTTGGATAAACGGGGCACGATGACACTAAATCATACGTACTTTATTGTTGTACTATAATCCACCATGATGTGTCATCTCGGGGCATCATATCGATGCCCCAGCCATACCTAAAGACTTAGGGTTTTGTGTCATCCAAATCATGACCTCTTACCCTTAGGAAATGGGTGTGGTCGTACATGCACAATATGAACCAATACATTATCACATTTGGTATGGTCCAATGGGGTCATCTCACATCATCCCATGACCTATCCCCTCTTGGGTGGTCACTTCTATTAGTCAATCCTCTTATGCAGGTTTCATCATCCTCACCGACCAATCCCTGCATGATCAAGGGAGGTCCCAAGCTCAAAAACCCATCCCTACCGACTCTAGGGAGGTTACATGAACACAAACCCATCCCATATGACTCTAGGGAGGCTAAAAGCATACGAATCCATCCCGAAAGACACTAACGAGGTAACAAAGCATATTGTGACACCCCAATAGTTTCTGGAGAGGACACATCAAGCACAATAGACCTCAAACTATCATTAAACAATTTAGTTTATCCCAATACACCAGTCTCTTAACATATAACCCCTTGAAGAACATATACTGCCTCATCCACTAGGGAATATATCATGACCTCTAGACCCACCACAATCTCTTCTCATCAATACCATCTGATTCCCCTTTCCCCTTAGTGATACCACAACCAATATGCTAATCTGACACAAACCTCAAGGTCTGGCCCTCCCAGTAATGGTCTCTCATCCATTTTAGTCTTTCTTCCCTGAGAATATCTCAAACCGTACACTCTAAGCACCTTGGAGTCGAGATACCAAGTCTCGACCATGCCCACGACCTGCACTTGGGTCTCATCTCACATCTCTTAAAAGATATATCTCAGCCCATCACTTTGAGGAAACTCTTCTATGTCACTAAATTTTTAGTCCCGAAGGACTCATCAAACTCAATGTACTATTCAATCCTAAAACCACCCTTAGGAGGGTGTCACTCACTAGGCACAAGACAAATGATTGTCTTACCCAACATCACTAGGCTAAATCCACTCTCATATGTCTAATTATCCATTATAAACAAATCTTAGGCTACGTTCACCACATATCATACCTCAAGCCCTACCTATAGCGTCATGAGATATTAAATAACTTCTCCATCCCTTGTTGACACAATCAACAACCAATATAAACTCACTTATGTGATAATTAGTACTTATCTAGAGCATGTTAGGTCAAACACCATCTTATCTCTTCTTCACAAGGCATTCCTTGTCCCTTTTCGTAGACCCATTCCCATGCAACGAGAGTTAAGGAGTACATTATTACATAAACACATATATGCATTTTTATTAAAGGGACTTCCTCAATCACATTTCCTTCTTGTTTAATATATTTTCTTCATTTTTTTAAATTTAATATATATATATATATTTTATTCTATCTACTTGTTACAGGTATTATTTTTAAATTATTTTATTTTGTTAAGATTTCCCATATTAAATTGAATTAATTTTTTTATTTAGAATTGATTCATATTCCTAAAATCTATATACACATTCTATTAAAAATATATTATCTCCTATAATTGGGAAGTATATAGTCAAATCATTTAAAAATTACTAAAGATTCAATTCATTTAAGAATCTTGCTGGCATTGATAATAAATTCTTACCTAAAAATAAAAATAATTTTATTTAATTTAACACATTTAATAAATATTTTTAAAAATTTAAACTTTTTTAAATAATTTTTTTTTCATTTTTAAACTAATTTTATTAACTCATCATTATTATAGTTCAATGTACTTATTTAACTACATTATGATACTCTTTATAAATTTAAATTTTTATAATTAATTATTACATCTAAAATGAATTAATTTTATTGTTGTTAATGGATTACTAATAATTAAATTAATTGGAATTAAATTTAGATCTCAGTTATAAATAAAATATTTAATTAACTCATAATTAAGGTGACATAAATATATTTATGAAAGGATTAGATAAATATTTTTAAATAATATTTTCTTATGAAATTATATAAAATCATTAAGATTTTTTTTATAATTAATATTTATTTAAAATGATATACTAAATTAATCGTTATATTGATTATATACAAGTAAGAATATTAAGTAATCAAAACAATGTTCTTAAGTTGTTACCATTATTTTAAACCCAATTAATTGATTGAAATGATTTATTTACCATTTTCAATAATCGTAATGAATGATTAATATTTTTTAATCATTTCATAATTCCTACTATTAAATAATTACCACAACAATGCTTGAAAAGTATTTATTTGTATTATTTATAAACAGAATATTTAATGATTGTATATTTAGAGCTATAGAAATTGATATATTTAATCGTATTAATGATTATGCATGACAAGAGAGACTATAGAAAATATTTCAAACCATTTTGTTTGAGAAATCCATGATTGAATTTATCACTTTGGAGGATACAAAGCTCTCTAAATTTCTATCTCTCCACTTGGTGGGGATATTCACATCTATAAAACCCTATAACATGAATGCCTTGATGAATTTGGTACAATCTATTTGAAGGATGGAAGAGAGAGTATCTGTTAGGGAAATCGAACCTCAGATGATTGTTTTTTCTTTTTTCAGGGAATATATTGACATAGACATTTTTAACAGACGTCCCTAGTATTTTGATAATCATATTATTGTGATCAACTATATGGTTGACAGGTTTAGCATGATAATATAAATTTCACTCATTCCCCTTTCAGGATATAGGTGAAATGTATTCAATTTATGGGTACGAGAGATCATGTTATGTGTAAGATTGATAATACCATTGGGAATTTTATTCAATGGGATTTTCTAGATCTGATTCATTGTTGTCCAATGGTGAAAATAAAGGATATGGAAGAAATCAAACACCCCATTATATGTGTTTCATTCTTGAAACTCCAAGACTCCATGATATTGGTGTCTTTTTATTACATAAATATCTTGTCCTTTTGTTTCTTTTTCAACCTAATTAGTATTGTGATAAAGGATTATGGAACAAAAAAACCTCATCTTGAGGGGAAACATAAGTTGTAATATGTCATGTGGGTCCAGTTGAAATATTTGTGTGTTCCACACACTTTGGAGGATAAAAAATCTATATATTGGGAAAAGAAAACCAAATTTCCTGATTCTTGTTTACTAATGTCATTAGTTGTGATAATATTGGAGGGTTGTCCATCCCCCCCCATGAACTTGGTATTTTGTATTTCCCTTTTTTTAACTAACATGGAAATTTATGTCCTATTGGTTGATGGCTATATTCTCCCCAGGATGGTGGATGATGGAACAATTTATACAGATATACATGATATCGCGGCTAGGAAGAAATTTTATGTTGTCTATTTATCAACCTTACAAAATTTTCATAATGATTTTTTGATCCTAAAACTAGGACCTATCCCGAACCACTGGGTATTCTACCATGATCTAGAAACACTAAATTCAATGTTGTTTTCATATCATAGTGTATGATTCTACTCTATGTGGGTGGAATGGATTCCATATTTCTATGTGAGGAGTGAATTCTAGGATTTTCTACCTCAAAGATAGTTATTCTTGTCCAGAAGAATCTTATCTTGGAGTGATCCTATTTGAACACAGATGCTATGAAATTTGGACGTGATAGAATAGTGATTGAACTAATTTTGAGAACATAAAAAATAAAATTTGTATCAATAAAATAAATTGTGGTGTTTTTGGGGAGGATACTTTGTTGGGTTATCAAAAACAATCAATTCTATGAGAAGGTGATGTGTTGAACTACCTGATAGTGGTAAAGGATGGTTCAGACCAGCCCCACTTGGCAACATGAATCTCTTCGGTTGGAGCATTCATTTTATTAGAAACACAATATCAATTTTTATGATCTGTTAATGTAATTCCATGTATATACAAAATATGATCTTTTGATCTGAGATAATGCTGGGAAGGAAAAAATGATAGGGATTTCATTGAAAGATAGATTTTAGAACAATTTCTTGGTTTGATATTCAGGCCATGCAAGTGTCCTTTGCATCATGTGGAGAGACTAATTATATTCGTTAGGGGTTAGCTTCTCCCAAAAGCACCTCACCTTTTATATTCTTCAAAAATATGAACCTGAATAGAGCTTCAGGGGTTATTATAGCTAGCATAGTGTAAAAGAAAAGTGCATATCCATAGAGTTGATTAAATATATCATAAATACGATTAAGGACACATCATATTTGGTGGGTATTTCAATGTGATCATCACCACCATGATAATAAAGGAAATTTCTGGAATATTTTTTATTCGAGGAATAAATTTCAAGACTACTTTCTACAGTCCAATATTTAAGATTTGGCCTTCATAGGGAGTTCGTTTACTTGGTTCCATGGATGTGACCAAACCTCTATATTATCAGAATAGTTCAACTGGTTTTTAGTGTCAAGATATTAGGAGTTTATATTCCAGAGGTATGAGGTCTCCCATTTCCATCTACTTTTATATGATCATCGTTCTATTTTTATCTAATTGCTGGTGGTGTCCCAGCAAAAAATTCCACTATGGGGATTCATATTTGAATGCAAATTGATATATAATAATAACTATAGGGATGTTGTTGAATCTTCTTGGTCATCCTACCAATACCATGTAGGGTTACTCTACATATTATTTAGTGACGTCATATAAAATATTATTCCAATTTCATACTCAGTATTATTAGTTAATATGAAATTATTGTTACATATTATAGATTTAGTACTTGTATATTTAAAATTTATATTTTAGTTATTGTATGGTTTTCAGTATACTAATAATTCAAATTATACTATATGAATGCACATAATTTATAACATGTATTGAAGTGTATGCATACCGCTTATTGAAAAACTAAATCAAAGTTTGTGATAAGGAAAATAATATTGCATGTTTTTTACAAATTGGAAATAACAATGAATAAATTTAAACAAAAATAGAAAATAAAGTAGAAAATTTGATCTTTTATTTCTTAGTAGAAAATAAGTATTACATAAAGAATAAATTCACAACTCCATAATAGAAAGAAAAGAGAATTATAAACTTTTTAGAAAACCATTTTGGGCAGTGTAAACTATGAAAAAAGGATAATATTATGAACCTTTCTTCAAATTTTTACAGTACTATTTTTTAAAATTTATCAAATTGGGATTTTGTTTCTATTCATCATTAATAATGAAAATTAATTATGTTTACTTCAAAAATAATAAATGAAACTATGAAAATATATAATTATTGTGTAAAAAAATAATCAATTGAATTTGTACAATTAATATTTTAAGATTTATAATTTGAAATTTTAATTAAAACAATGGGGTAGAAAACCACATACGAATAATTAGTATCAAAATAATTGTTGAGTAAATTTTTTTATAGTCATGAAATATAATCGTAAGTGAAGACATAATCAATATATATAAGTTAGCACTTTAGATAAACTGATTTGAGATTTAATATTAATGTAAAATATATCAAAAAATGAAAGATAAACAACTATAGAATGTTAATTTTTTATATGATTTGAAAACTACATGAAGATAGTAATTGTTTCTAAACACCCACTGATCACAAGTCTCATCAACTGGTTTATATGAAACATTATTGGAGTCAAATATGCAGTCTCAAGTGACATTGATGTTGTATAAATAATTTTGTAATGTTAGTCTGTTTTTTACATGAGATTTATGATCATGAATATAAATATATATGGAGAATTACAATAATTTTCATAAATTTGTCTTTTTTATACAGTAGAGTTGAAAGTAATTATTATGAATAATAAAGTTGAAGATCATTGGTTACAAAGAATGTGAACATAATGTTTTTATAGAATAAATCTCATGGATTTTAATGATTCCTGAAATGGATTTCTAGAATTTATTATCAGTTTTATCCCATACAGGCTTGTAGAAAAAATTTCAAAATCTACAAGTCATTATTTAAAAACTATCCAATTGAATAAATAATAATGTAATTTATATTAGTGATAAAAATGAAATATTGATATTTTATATTACATAATACTAACTTGTTTAACATAAACTAGTATAATCATTAAAGTAGTGTTTGACAGTGAGTTTTCATTTCATATATATCTCATTTCTTCTAAGAAATCATCCTCAAATTTATAGTTTATAGTTACACCTATGAAAAAGATTTACTTCTTTCATTCCCAGTGAAGATAAATAAAAAACATGTTCATATAAATAAAGACCAAATATAAACAAATATGATGTTATTCATACAATAATGAAAAAATATGAACTTCTAAAAAAATTATTATTAATAATGAACTTATATAAGCATGTATATTTTGGTTAAGTATAATAGTTTGCTAAAAAATATGATGATTTGTGAAAAATATGGAAACATTGTAACCCATTTTAAAAAAATATCAAACTATATGAACAAAATAGACTAAAGTTAACAAAAAAGGTGTCACAACACTGTCCATCCAAAGATACTACAATGAGGGGAGATATATAATGGCCCAAAATCCCCACCTTCAGTAGTCCCCAGGATAGAGACTGACCCTGATGGTATGAAAATCTCATGAATTGGGGGGGGGGGGTATTACACACTATACTAATATAGGATTATGAGAAAAGATGAATAATACAAAATATGATCCATGAAATAATATAAATATAATAACAAACCATAACATAAGGAATTTATAAATAAAACTAATACAAGTAACAATCTCCAAAAGTAAATACCGAAAATAAAATCTAAAGTAGAGACAGAACTACTATCCAAAAAGGTCTAAGCTAGTACCATCCAGTATGGTCCAAATAATCTTTCATGACACCTGAAGGTCAATTCATACTTGTAGGGTGATCATGTAAGATTACTCAGTAGGAAAACCTAATTATCTTATACAAAATTCAATGAATAAAACAAATACATTTTTTAGAAAACAATAGAAGCAAAAGAACACGAAAAGGTCAACTATTCATTGCATCCTCACCAAAGAATTATCACGAAATAACACAATCCAAGAGTTATTACATAGTAAAAATAATATCAATAAAGGGTACCTTGCACTAATTTCCCCTTGATTTTCCTCTCTCACACCCCAATTTCTTATTTCCTTACACTCCCACATATTCTAAATAACATATACCCACCCCCACACCCACATTCATGGTCACATCACAGCACCCCAATTGACACATAGGACACCACCCCATAGCATAGTAACATATCAACTTACCAGAAGACAGTTGGGTAATCACATCATAACCACTTACATAACCAGAGTAAAGGGGTTTCATAGAAATTAATTACTTAAAAATCATTCCCTACTCATAAAATGAACAACCCCCACTATAATCCATAAAACAACATGGTCATGTCACCATCTTGCATAATAAAACTTGGGCCACTACACCACAACACTATCATATCACAATCTCACTCGAAGACACCTGGTCCACCATCTATTGCACTATTGGACCATTAGACAACTTAACATGTGCATATATACGTTCCTAGAAGAGGTCTAGGGAAATATAGGGTATCCACCTAACCATACTAATCAATAGGGTATTGGAAAAAACCCCATTAATGGGAATATATGGGTGTTGGAACATAATCCACAATACATGTTGGGTGTGTATAGAAATCACATGGAATATAAAAAAAATAAAAATAGCCACACATAATCCTATCCTATGGGTTCAAAACAAAACACTAACCAACTCACAATATCCTCACTCCCACTGCCATCTCTAAATACATAACACAACACAAGACTTAATCGACATATCACATTTCCAAACAATTCCGTTATCTAGCCCATTTGTTTCATTATTAAGCAACAACCAAATTTAACCATACAATCATTTATTTATTTTATTATTAAAAATTTCAACCCATAAACCAAACAAAACCCCATCTATATAAAAAATTATCAACCAGTTATTCCATCACTACATAGGCATCTAGAAAAATGCAACTACACATCATAAGAAACACATCATCAATATCATACCATCATTTCACTACCCAAAAATCATGAACAAAAAAACGAACACATTCCCTCCCAAAAATCATCACCGAATTACCAATTCCTCACCACCCCAAAATCATGTCCAAACTAACCACCACCTCACCAACCCAAAATCACATCCAAATAACTATCAACTCACCACTCCAAATGTACTGCAAAACAAACCATAAATCACACCAAACCACATCACAACAACACATTACCTCCCCAAAAGCATGACCACACATATCAAAACATAAAATACCTTTTTACATATTTAAAAAGGTGACTTTATCACATTTCAATTTATTTTAGGGGTGTTAACAAAAAATCTTGAAATATACGGGAAACTATTATATTTAAAAAAATATCCAGTTAGCCAATTTCCCTTTTGAGTTGATAACACAATAACATGAAACAAGGTTTCCATATCACAAAAACTACATTGCAAGAAAATGTTCCGAATAACAATTATTTTTAGTAGGTAATTCAGCCCATTCAAAAACTATATGATATTGAATTCTAATCTTGAAAAGCATGTTAATTAATCCCATTTACCCATTAAGTTTCAAAAAACCATTTATTTTCCAACAATTAATCCTCAACAACCATCCCTGTATATAAAAAGGTGTAAACCCATTATAAATTATTTAAAAAGTGATAAATGAGGGATTAATTAGCTCAAATATGATTTTTCACCTCACTTCACATTGTTGGGAGAAAAAGAAGTTCCTGAAAATTACAACTACACATAAAACCTATAGAGAAACCAACACTGCATCCAGTGTTATAAAAAACACAACCAAAATGAAATTATAAAACAAAAATGCAACAATGATGTTGATCATATGGGTAATACTGAAATAAAAATAACCAAAAAGGAAGATAAAGTCTTACCACCAATCACCAATAGAAATCCAATAAAACTAATAAATTGATGTATGAGGAAGGGGGTTAGAATATCTCCACAAGATTCCTAGGATTTGTCTGGAATGAGTGATAGAGGTATCACATAAGGAAATTAAATCATCCTAAAGGGTTATAAAATAACCTCAATCCTACCATTTTAATATTTTTTATTCCATTCATGAAATACAATTCACGGGATTTCCAAAAATTACAACTCCCATCGAAATTCACATCACTCTAGACATTATTTAAATACATTTCTTGAATTACATTCACAAAATTATACTACATCACTGGTTCCCCCTCATCTGCATTAATGTTATGAATCAAACCATCTACACAAGCTATGAATCACTAATTCACACCGTGTGAACAATTCATAATGTGAATATCCTACATCAACTATACTTCACCTCCAACCCCCACAAAGCTTCCTCGAAAACACAGCCAACACACAAAACCAACAATATATGAGACCGAGAAGGTAAAATCAGTTACAAAATGGGTGAAAATACGAAAAAATTGGAAAATATGATCCTTCATATTCAATTGATAGAAATTAAAAAAAATTAAATAATAGTTTCTTATAAGAACCAAAAAATTGGTACCTTTATGGTAAAAAAATATGTACAAATTTAAAAAAATGAATGTATTAAAAATTTCCAAGTAAACATTACAAAAGAACTAAAATGAACTCCATCATGGGATACACGAAGAGTGTTTTGAATCTTAATGAGAAAATATTTCATTCTATAATAAGGATCCCAATTAAAACATCCAAAAAACCCCTAGAACATCCTAAAACTAATCAAACCCCTTATAAAAGAAACAAAAATAAATAAAATGAATAGTGAAATACCATAAAATAGGTTCTTTAAAAATAGACTAACATGTTGATAATATGTTTAGTACCAATTCCTCATATTCATATTTTAACATTAATTCTAGAATATTTATTATGTTAAAATTTTATAAATTGCACTGAATGTAAAAAAATATGTGTACATATCATTGAAAATAAAAAGTCATATCAAATTTGAATAAAAATTACTTTACAAGTTTTGATTTTGTAAAAAGAAGCATGAATTAGAAATTTATAAATATACGTAAATATTTTCATTATTGATGAAATAATGATGTAAAATTTATCATGTAAAATTATTTTTTTCCACTGCATATTATTATATACTAGTTAAGATAAATGAAATCTATTTAAAAATGATAAGTTTTATAACTACATGGTCCATCAAATATATATTATAGTTAAAAGAAATGAGTTTTTTTTTTCTTTTCACAATTAAAAATCATTAAGAATATGAAATATTAAGGGTTGATTCATGGGTTACAATAGGGCTATGGATGAAGAATATTAATAATAAGTACTGGATTAGTGGGTTAGTACAATGATATGAAAAGAAATCATTTAATAAATATGGTGTGGAGTTTGAAAAAAAAATTTATAAATTTTGTATAAATCATCATTTGCTTATGATTGTGATATATATCATGAATATATGGTGGTGTATTTTGAGACATCATTTCACGAAGATGAACATTTTATCCATGATTTAAGAGATTCCAATATTTATACGAGAAAATGGAAATTATTTAACTAAAATTATAAGATATAAATAAGACTGTAGCATGGTTTCTAATGGAAAAAACATTTTCAATTATTCAATATAATAATCATGAATATGAAACATTATTTTTTGGGTTAATGAGAATAATTATACATAAATGGATAGAAAAAAATAATTTTTTTACATATGTATCATTTTGTATTTCTATATTGAATAATTGGATGGAATAATTCCAAGATTAAATTCTTATGATGATTTAGTGGTTCATATGGAGTCTCTTCTGTATTAGATGTATCTATGTCAATTTATTCATATGAAAGGGAACAGACTATAAAATCATCAAAGGAGAATGTAATTATTTTAATTATGAAAAAACAATTAGGTTAAAATTATATAAAACACCATATATGAGAATATAATAAAAATATATATAATAATAGGGAAAACTCATTTTACAATAGAATTGAAATCAGTTCAGAGAAAACTATTTGGACAAAAGGTACATGAGCTATAAAAATGTAAACATACCTAAATAGTAGTCTCTAAGATGAATAAATAAGTAAAGTGAAATTTAGATTAAATATTAGTAGACGAATAAATTTGGAAGTAGAGTCAAAGGTGGAGGCAATAGGTGGAGGAGGAGGAGGAGGTGAGAGATTGAGGAAATATAGATTATTATAATGAAACATTAAGAGATTTGTATGGTTTCAGAATTTTTATGGGAGGCAAGATTTGATAGACTATGTGTCTGTGATGATGCAAGGTTGGAGATTGATAAGAACCCTAATTTTATTTGATGTGGTGCCATTTTAAAGAGAAATGATATATGTATAGGGAAGCATATATGAGGATGCAGAGGAGGTAGAATTTGGGGTTAGAATCATGGTTCTGAAATATGGAGAATACAAATTATGTGGCAGGATCGGGTGTGTGAATGGTAGGAGAAAGAATGAGGGGAGGCATAGATAAGGCATAATTTGGGGATGGATCAAGGGTTTAAAATACGGAAGAGGAAGAATGAGGGGAGATGTGGATTGAAAGGTACACACATGTAGGTAGAATTATCATAGAATAGAAACATGACATTAGAGGAAAATAAAATAGTATAGATAATGAATATTATTTAAATATCCATTTTAATATTTTAAGAAATTCTAATTATAATAAATTTATCCACTTGTTTATATAATATACCTATTCAATTTATTTTAAATTATAGAAAAATTATTGACAAATAAATTCAATCAATTTAATTATTTTACTAATGTTAATTATATAAAATTTTAAACCATTCATTCAATATAACAATTTCATTCCAAGTTATTCTTTATAAATTAAATTTAATATAAATTTTAAAAAAACTGATTTGAATATTGAAATAAATAAATTATTAATAATATTTAAATACCTTGAATAGTTAAAATAAATCAATTGATTAAAAATTTAATTTTTTAAATTTTTTTAATATTATAAATTACATTTGTTTTTTAATTTAATGTTTATTAATTTTATAATAAATTAGTACTGTATTTAAAATTGAAATAACTTTTATATTTAAATTATTTCTAATAAATTAATGTTGTCGTATATAAAAAATAAATTTTTATCGTTATGGGTTTTTAATATATTTTCATTCTTTCCAATTATTCTCTATAGTTATTGTGTTTCCATACATCATTAGTCAAATTTACATCTTGATTAATGTATATCCACATTGTTTTTTTGAAATTTATTATATGATAAAATTTACATCTTATTTTATCCATTTTCTTTATTTATTTTTTTTCAATTATTTCATTTTTTAATATTTTTGTATGAAATTAAATTAAATCACTTATCAATAATTAATTAATATACCTAAATTATACGAACAAAATAATTCAAAAAGAAATTATCTTTCATCATTTGAAAGTATCAAGTAAAATAATTTAGTAATTAATAGAGTCCATTAATTTAATATTTATTTTCAAATTAATAATAAATTATTACTTAAATATAAAATACAATTTTCTATAAATTAGCACATTTATTTAATTTTTTGAAAAATATAAACTTTTTTCAATAATTATTTACCCTCAATAATTATTTACCCTTGTTAATCTTATTTTATTAACTCATTTTTATTATAAATATAAATACAGATTCAACTACTTTTAAATATTACTATAATTCCTAACTATTCATTCACACCACCTAATTCCCTCTTAATAAAAAATATATATAGTCTTATTATACGAAATAATTAATTACAATCGGACGTCAATCCTGAAAATTAAGTTTAAACATATACATATTTTTGAAAAATGAGTTTGAAGGTAACATAAAAAATATTATAAATTCAAACACTTTCAATTTTAATTTGATCAAGTTGACATGAGATGAAATTTTTCATATAAGACATTTATTGAATAATAATAGTTCAAATCAACAATCTTATCATTTTTTGGATGATTTTTTCATCTTATAAATGAAGAAAATTTAAATCTAAAAATATAATGTGATATATAGGCATAACGAAATCATAAGCAATGAGGTAATAAAAATATAAGCATAGTCAAAATAAGTGTACAATAATTCAAAGCATATTCACTATAAATGTTGATGGAGAACAAGAATAATTAATGTAGTATTTCCAATTAAAAATAATTTTATTTAATAATCATAAACACTATAAATATTTTATTTGGTTTCCTATATTTATTTTTATGCTTATATTTATTCAAAATATTTTTCTTAACAAAAATGGAATAAGTTAATAAATTCTATAATCATAAACACTAGTAAAGCTGATCTTGGTTGCATAATAATATTCTTATACTTTTATGACTATATTATTGTATCTTCTATATTCATAAGAGTAACTACATGTATTCATTTAATTAGAATTTCTATATGAAAATACTATAAAATGTGTATGTTTTATAGTATTTTTAGAAGCATGAGCATGAGCATGAGCACAAGTAATGAATAATAATAGGAATAAGAACTGTAATATTGGAAATGTATATGTATTATAGTTTATCTATATAACTAATAATTAACCTATGAATATATATTTACATGATTAATTTATTCATTATTTAAATATTTATGTAACGAAATTTTTGAATAAGAATAAGCCAAATCAACTATATATTTTTTATATATATTATTGTATTTGAAATATTTTATGTATTACCGTTATTGTATAATCCTAACTATAATCATATAAATAAGAATATGTTTAAGCATAATCATTATCATATTCAATATCAAAATAAAAATTGGAATGTATTTCATTAGATTAATTGAATATGGAAAATCATGCACACAGATATCATTATAAGAATATTTTAAGACATGAGAAAATGAATATACCAAAAAATGAATACACAAAAAATAGTTTGAAAGGAGATCTTAAACAAATCTAAATCATTAATTACTATTATATAATAATTCATGTAGACACTGATGAAATATTAATCATTAATAACTTCTACTTAATAAATAATTAAAAGAGTATAAATCATTGGTATATAATAAATAGAGATGAAAAGAAGTCATACATGGAAGGAAATACGTTAGCTTATTTTTGCAGACTTCATTTTCATTGTAATGGAAGTAGATAAAAAGGTGTATTGAATATCATTGTTTCATAATCATTAAAAATTAAACAGAATTATCATATTTCCATTTTTTGTGGAATCTTTATCCTAAAAATATTATATCAACCTCTTCTGTAATAATGAATATATTAAAATATGAAACAATATTTTATATTTTAATATAATTCAAATAATTAAAGTTTCCATATTATAAGTTAATGTTCTATTACGTATTAAGAAAAATTTATTTTCATAAGGGATTCAATATTTAATCCATTATGAATATTTCCATAATCCATCATATAATGTTGGATTTGGAAAAGGTAGTTTTATTAAAAAAAATCAACTAACAATTTTGATTAAAATGATAAATTTCATGAATATATGAAGGAATAAAGTAATAAATAAATTTTGATTAATATAAAACCAAAAATTATGAAAATCGAGTTTGATTAAAAATAAAAAATAATAGTATATTTAAAGGTATATTAAACATGATATAAAAAAATACATTCAGTTTCACTAAATATAAAAACAAAATACATCCTCATTCAACCCATTATAGTTTCCCAATATGAGAATATTTCCTTTGAACATTAACTCATTAGTTTTGAGTGAATTTAATTTTCCATCATAACTTTTTCAAAAATAATAAAAAAATTCATCATGTTTCATATTCCTCTCTATAATAATTCATTCCATCATGTTTCTAAATAGTTGGTTTAGATTTATCAATAATAAATATAAATTCATGGATGTGTTAAACAATAAAAAATAAAACTGATCTGAAAAAAAATCTACCAGATTATTCATGTAATGAAGAAAATATTGAGAAAGACCAATCCACAGTTGGTTGAAAATTAAATATAGGTGAACTGATAGTTTCCCGTGAATTAATTTATGCTTTAGGTTTGTATATTGTTATTGTAGCATTAAATTTTCTATTGACATTAACCCCTATGTTTACAAGCTGTACTATAAATGACAGAAGAACAATAATGTTCAAAATTAACAAAATAAAAACAATGAAAATTATGTCATATAAAAAAATAAATTACAATTAAAATTAAAATGGAAGGATAAAAATTTCAGTAATCCTGGAACCATAACTGACTTGCTAGAAATATTTCATTTTCCATCCTCAAAGATAACCACGACCTTAGTTTGACACCAAAAAACATCAATTGAAACACCAACGCCTCAAATCCCTTGACTAGAAAAATAATATGAAATTTATGTCAATAAAAGAAATGTTTGAAATGTAATTATATGAAAAATTATTCAGTGAGTACATTAGAGAAAATAGAGATAAAATAATGCTATAGAAAATCATACTACAATAGCTTTACATTCAACTTTTCAATAATTGGTGGAGTTATTTCTCTTTATACATAGAAAACTTTCTACTAAAAAATCAATAATGTCACACATATTTGTATCCACATATTATCTTTTTAGATAGTCAATTGAAATTAATAATATTTTCCCCTTTTCAATAATAAAAGAAAATGAAAATATTCAACCTTTTATAATACAGAAAATAAATACCAAAAAGCATAAGGTTTTATAAATAGTGTATAATTTTTTATGATCTCAACCACAGATAAAATAGGGCATAAAAAATTCCCATAAAGAAAAATAATCATCAAGAATCGTGAAAGTCCCTAATATATTAGGTATCAACAAAAAATTTAGGCCGTCAAATATCATATACCTATGGTAAATACATATAAGTTTGAAAAATTATATATTATCTCTCAACTAAAATATATAAATATAATAGTAAATATTAGTTCATATTTAGTATTTATTATAATACATATATTTTTATATTACATATTATATATTTCATAACAAATATATTTTAATATACTTATATTATCTCTCAACATAAATATTTCATATTCAGAAAATGAGTATAACATTTATCCATTATGATAACTACCATTATATACATTACTAATCATTATTTTCTTAAATGTAAATTAATAAATACAACTTATTTCTGTATACAATTTATATAAAACAGTAGATATTTTAAACAACATTGAATAAATTATGAAATATATATTTTTTTGAACACACTTATAAAATGAAACTCATAGAACTTATCACTTATGATAAAAGGGAATGTATAATGGCTCCTATATTTTTTTGGAAATTAAATTTTATATTGTTTAACTTTGGGAATCAAAATTCACTGTTATTTTTTTCCAAAATGATATTCATGTCATTTATTTTTCAGAAAAATATTTTATTAAAATATAAAGTTAAAGAATGTATATTTTAATAATGTTTAATATGAATGAAAATAAGGATTCATTCAATAGAATGTATAATATTAATATTTAGATTATGAAAAAACTATAAGATTTTATAACATTAAAACATGGGAATTATTCACAATTTTAGTAATAGTTTAGTCTTAGAAGAATGAATACAAATGTAGTATATTTTGTATCATAATAAAAATTATAGAAGAAAATAACATAAGAAATTGACATCATTCATAAATATAGGAAAGTGTAAAGGTATATTAAAATAATTTTTATATGTTGAATTGAAAACCATTGTACCAATAAAAAATATTCAATATTAATGAAATCAAAAAATATATTTAATGGAAAAAATTAATTGCAGTAACATAAAAACCTATGTGTGTGTGATATACCTATATATATATATTTCATATATAATTATTCTAATAAGGAACCCTTTTGCAAAATATTTAATTTTTAGGAGTGAAAAATAGAAAAATATAGAAATTTTGTATCATGTTTACTGAGAAAAATTTAACTAAAAATTGAAACGAATATAGAAGGGGCTATATAAATGAATATGTTATGAATATATTAACAAAATTATATTATGATTACAAAAATAAATTATATAAATGTACCTGTATTAATAAATATATTAAATAAAAATAATAAAAATGAATAAAAAAGTTATTTATTAATGAAAATAGAAGGGATTTTTAGACAATAGAAGTGGAAATAATATATTTTTGAAAAACACTAAAGAGTATGTTTTCATTTTAAAATAAATATTAAAATGAAATATAAGGTAAATAAAATAAAATTTTTATTCCTCTAATATCTGTCGATGTTATGGATGCACAACAATATACCATATTATATAAATAAAGCATCATGATTCTTGGTATCTATAAAAAACCTAAAATTGTCATCACGTAAATCTATATCACTATAATAAAAGAAAATTATATTAATAAAATAGTATTATTTCATGATTAAAATAAAAAATCTAAAAAAATTATAATTTCAATTGGAATAATTTTATAAGAATTTCAACAAAAGTATGATATTAAAAAATTAGAACATATAACTCATAATGAAATATGAAAATATAAAAATACTTTCCCCATAAATGGTGATATAAAAATTGAATATCCTATGTATTTTTGTTTTCTTCACAATGGATTCCATGGTACATGACAATAGAATAATAAGAATAAAATCAATACAAAAATCCCTACTACATAGTAAATGTAGTTAAAAAAAATGTGTGCACATTTTCTGAACTATGTATAGTGAATACAATAAAAAAAACTGTGTGAGTTTTTATAAATTATTTCATAGATTGATATTGATGAATATCTACTATAAAATATTTTAAATTAGTTATTTTATAAATAATTTAGAGTATTAACAAAAAATTACTAAAAAATAAAATTTAACAACATATAAATAAGATAGGAAAGAAATAGAAAATGGTTTATTATTGGAAAAGTAACTGGACTAATATTAGAATACAAATAACTAAATTAATTAAATATTTTTAAATATAAAAATATATAATTGAAATATTTTTATATATATATAAACACACAAATTTTTAGATAATAACGTTTTTTAGTAAAATATTATATTTAATGGAATAACATCGAAAATGGAGGTATTGTAAGAGATTCCAAAAATAACATTTCAATCCAAATAGTGTTAATAATAACATTAGAAAACCAAAAATATTTAATATTAGGCCTGATGATATTTATAATTAAACACAATAATATATAATATTAAATTTTTGAGTATCTTATATGAAACATAATAATATTTAATGAGAATTAAATGAATCATTACATTATAAAAATTATCAAAATCTATAAGGTATCAAAAAAATACCAAATTTAAATGATAGATAGATCAATTAAATGATATCATAAGAAATATTGTGGATTAAAAAAATACCTGAGTATATTTCTTGGATCCCTCATTTTCTCACAGTTTTAATCCTTGATAACTTGTCTACACACATGTAGTTATTAACCTGTTTAATTTTTTAAACATCATATAATAGAGAATCATTTATTGGAAGGTTTACAAATTAAATACCAAAAAAAATAAGTAATTATGAATCAAACATCTATATTGAGGAATCTGCTGAAATATTTGAATGGGGCCCATGGAATTAGAATTAAGATCCTAGTTTTTCTTAAAAATTATAGTAATAAGTTCTTATATATATATTAAGAAACTTACTTTCTTAAATGTAAAAAAGTTAGTTGAGAAAATAAGTATGTACCATAGGTCCTAATACTATTGAAGATATATTTCTCATATCATTTGGTAGAATTGTGAATTTTTATTAAATTAAACCACCACAATTTTTTTAATAAAATATATATAATAAATTTTTACGTTAATACTTGAATATTATTATTTAGATATTTTAACAAATGAACTAATAATGCCTATTATATTGAAATATGGCATGTTAATAATACATATGGTGCACAAAAAAGTGTAAATATATAAACAAAAAAATATATACAATGAACTATTACAAGTGTTAATATTGTAACAACATACATTGAACATATAAAAAGGATAAACATTATACAGTGAGAATTTAGAGATACAATACATAACAATATAATAAGATATAACATTTTCAGAAAATATATTTTATTGGCATATAGGGTAATAGGAAATTAAAATATATTCTTATGCGAGAAGAGATTAGGTGATTGTTCAAAGAAGTTAAACCCTATAATATCTTAAATAATATTTTTTTTGAGAGATCATTAAAACATATGTTTTTTCATACTCTATTGAAACATCAAAGAAGTCATGATTTATGAAAAAATATTTATTTCTTGAGAAAAAAATAATGTACAAAAAAAATTGTATATGATTCATTAGAACTATAAAATAATGCTACCAAAAAATGATGGTATTGGGAATGCGTGAACTATGAATGAATATTAAGAGACTGTAATATAAAAGTATTAAAAATATTGTAAGAAAAATGAATTAAACATTCATTAAATTTTGATATTATTATTCTGAGAAACAAAATGATATAATGGTAAATTTCTAAAAAATGGGAACATACATGTCAAATACCAAATGTTATGGGATGATATTAATGAATCCCATTAATGATGGAGATGTGATTAAATAATTGTCTGAATATATAGGTAACAATATTTTGGCAAGTAAATTAAATCAGGGTTCTAGTTTGAAGGAGTTACTTTACAACGAAATATGATATCATAATTCCTTGAATAAAGGGTAATAAAATTTTAGTTAAGGAAACATACAAGTATTCATATGTTGAAATCCCAGGAAGGTTCACGGACTACTAAATTAGGTCACGTTGAAGGAGGGGGGGGGGGTATAGAGGCGTAACATGGAGACATGGCATGGAGGTAGAGAAAGATAGGATCCCATGATATTTGTATGGGTGGAATGAAATTTTATGGTAAATTGGGAGGAATATTCGTGAATGGATGGGGAAGAAAAAATTTGAGGGAAATGGATAAAGGCTAATTTGGAACGTCTAATAGAGATGCAACACTATTAGTATATATATAGATTTACAATTTTATATTTTAAAATTTAATTTTTAATTTATATTTGAATGAATTTTTTATTAATAATGAATTAATAATAACTAGTTAAAATGTATTTTAATTTAAAATTATTTTATAAATCCAAAATGCAATTAATCCAAAATAAGAGAAATATAAATATATTTATGAAAAGAATAACCAAATGTTTTCAAATAATTATAAATATTTATGAACAAAAATGTAAACACTAATGAACATTAATTGTAGAATTAATATTTAATTAAATACACACATTAAATTAATAGTCATAATAATATTATATAATTATTAACCTTAAGTAATCAATATATTGTTCTTCAATTATTAATATTATTATTAACCCATTTAAATGTTTAAAATTATTTAATCCCCATTATCCATAATCATAATTAATGAATAATTTATTTTAATCATATCATAATTATCATTATTAAATAATTACCAAATCATTTCATGTAAAAAAATTATTTGTATTTTTTTATAAATACACCATTTAAGGATAGTTTATTTCGAATTTTTTATATGGGTGTATTTAATGGTATTGATGATTTTTCATGGTGAGAGACTATTTGTAACTAATATTTTGATGTGGTATTAAAAAAATACTAAAATATTATTATTCTAAATGGATCTAAAATCTAAACAATTTTATATTATAATTTTTCAAATATAACATTCATTATAAAATCCCGGTAAATTTTTTGATGTAAAATTTTCTATTTAACTATTTTTAGAAGTTGAATTTGATTTTTAATTATATATAAAATATTTTTGAAGTCATTATAAATTATTATGTATTTTTAAATATTTTCAAATATTATTTATATGAATAAATTTTTTTAAACTATTTTATAACAATTATAAAAAAATAAATTAATTTTCCCTTATTTTCTAATTTTGATTGAAATTATCATTCCTAATATATAATGAAAAATTATTATTATTATATGTTTTTAAAAAATTTATATGTATGATAGTAATTTTTTTTTACAATAATATAAAAATTATTAATTTTTTAAACTATTTTCCATTATTTTATTTTTTCATACTTTTTTCCAATTCTAATGAATTTAGTTACAAAATATTTTAATTATATAATTAAAAATTATTAAATTTTTATATTTTTTATAAATTAATACTTAACTATAAAATCATATAAATTAATATATATATAAACAATTTATTATTATTTTTTCAAGTTTTATAATTTATTTATAAGTTTTTACCTGTTTTTAGGAGAAATACAATAGTACGTCGCTAAGGGAAATATTTTATTTAAAAAAACCTGATAATCCCACATTTTAATTTATCTTCAATGGAATTGATAATTTTTTTATCTACACATAGAATAATCTCAAAAATAATGTATATTCCAGAAAAGGATAACACGACATGATTCTAGAATACCAAAAGTTGTATTCCCCTACCTTCATATTATCGCATAACCGCTTCAACTCTCATGGTCGTTCAATATAATGAACCACATCATTCCATCCTCATGGTAACTCCACCAACCATAGCCCCTCTCCTCAGGGTTACATTTTAATAATTATTCACCTAGTAGATAAACTGAATACTACAAGAACCTCCCATGGATCGATCATTCCATCACCCTAATGATACAGTAAGCCTCTATAAAAGCTACCATAATAACTCCCCATTATAATTGATTTCACCTACTTCATCAGAAAACCGCACAAAAAAATTTCAACCAACCATAGAAATGACTATCAACCTACCACACCTGATAAAACCTACCATGGAAAAATTTTATCTATGTGAGAACAATTTGAATGAGGAATACGCGAATATGAGGAAAAGATACCAGAGTTTGATCCATCTATTATCACTAGCCAAAGATGATAATTCCTAAGTCGTGTCAGATGAAATTAGTGTAGGAGACGATCTTGGTGATTATGATGTCTCAAAAATTATAATTAAATCCATGTCACATGGATTAAAGATGAATAACACTAATATGAATGTAATATTTACCAACTGAAAATGAGAATATATATCCAAGGGTTTCTATAAATCAAGGTAGGTCGAGGATAACAGAAGAATGATCGGGAATTTGGAAATAACCATATTGGGTCAGCATAACCAAGAGAAGCTTGGATAAGAATGAAGTTAAATGAATAAAGTTTAATGCTAATCAAAGTCTGATGAATAACAATTATGACTAATGTTGATGTTTTCATCGAATAATTCTAAGGTTTATGTATTTAGAATTGATGGGATATAATGGGTTTGATATTCTCACCAATAATTACATGCACCATGGTTGATTGAATGAGATAATGGTGAAAATTTTAATAGATATGAACTAGACTCAATTTTGATGTGTCCGACCAGATGTTGTATGATTTCAAGACTAAGAAGAATATCATGGTGGACTCTAAGATATCAATCACACCAGCTAAAATGGAGAAGGAATATTCATGCAATATGTTTGGGGAACTTCTTATATGACTTAATCACTGTTCAGTTTTATGTACTTGTATTATCAATCCCCTAGTGCAGTACTGATCCATGTATAGACCATCATCACCGTTATGCATCCCAATAGACTCAGGGTCCCATCTCCTGATTATAGATTGGAGCATTACTAAATCTCTCATACATTACTATGCCACCAACATGAAAACACCTCCCCACACCCATCACACTTGGAATCACCAATACACACTCCCAACTCCATACCCTAACCTAGTTTCGACTAGGACTACCAGAATTGAATCCCAAAATTTACGACCTAATGGACTAATACCAGGTCCCATTTTTCATGAAATCTATAAGTTCTAGAATATTATATATAAATTAATAATGTAAATATATCATAAATGTAAATTCAGAGTGTACGTAGATGCATAAAGGTAGTAATCTATCAATATAATGTTCAAAAACATAATGATTTTTTGTAAATAAAACCTATGCCTTTCACATGTTACGTAAAAATAATGTGATAAGTATATTGGATATAAAAATGTGTATTTAGAAATTCGTTACCCTTGTGAATGTAATAAGGAAACCGAGGGGATACGTAAATGTACCATTTAATTTTTAAAATTTTATAATGGTCATCTATGATTTACACGACCAATATAATGGAAAAGATGGGGTTGTGAAGGCTACATATAGGGAACAATCATTGAGTATAGAAATTGGGTAAAGGTGAGGAGGGGATGTGTAAGGGAACACTGAGAATTGATATACCTACATAAAATTAATTCAATGCACTATGTTAAGGTAATAATGAAAATTAATGATATGGGTAAACATGATTTGAGTTGATATGATCAGTGGGATTCAAACATATGTTCTACTTAGACATGTTCATGTGGTAGATCACACATTGTCGATATAGAGTTTTTCATATGGTCGATCATTTTGGTCTCTATATGGTCTCTCTATGTTAATATATATGGTTGATCCATTCTTATGGTTGATCTAATGGAAGATGAACAAAGTACTTCAATTTGTATATTTTGATGAAATGAAATCTAATGATGCTTCGTATTATGTTTTCAAATGAATAAAATGTCACAATACTTACAAAGTTACAAGAAGTTTTTTAATGAAGGGAGGAATACATGATCACAAGTTTATTTTCTTGTTAAATGAATGTTTTTACCATGGATAGATAAAAATGAAAAAATAACCACACTATTTTCATTTTCTATGGATTTTTTGGGGACCATATAGGAAATCAGGTCCACTTATGAAAAATAATGAGTTAGGCTATGGCATTGGTTATCCAGTGGTACTATATAGATTTATATAAGCATGAATAGGTTTAAAATGGATTTATATTTAGTGTGATATTAGGTTATAATGGATTCATGGCTATTAAAATATCATATAAAAATACATTTTTTGAGTCTTCAAGGAAATCATTAATATGTTTAAATAAAAAATTGATTAATCCACTAGTGTATTTTCTCAATCAAGAAGAAAAAGATGATCCAGTTGAGATTTCTAGAATATTAAATATCAAAAATTATTTTAGAATAAATGAGTATAATATTCATTATACCATTTTGAATATATATTTATTCAGGTATGAAAGAAGATGTTATTGAGAATATAGATAACTAAAATATATCATGTGGGATATCTTTTATAGCCTCAGAATCACAATATCAAGGGAAGAGAAAGAGTTGAAACTATGAGCCATTCTTATGTTGAACACCTGAGTATTCATGAAAATTGAGAAGAACCATATCAATGATGATCTAGTAGTAGTTTTTAAAACAATAATTTTTTTGTGATAAACTATAGAATTTATTAAAAAATAAGTACATGTGAATGGATTTTAATTTAGAATGTGTGTCAAGGAAGATCTATTTCACAATTTGAGCAGAAGAAAGGAGGATCAGAAATATTTTTTCTGAAAAGTGGATCAACGTTGAATAATAATCACATGACTAGGATATCTCACTATTTGTCGAAATCTTCTGATTGGGGTGTCTGACTAATCACTAGAAAATTAAAATTGGGTTGTCAAACTAATTAATGGAGAATTTTAAATGTGGTTTCTAACCACTTGTGTTTAAATGGTAAGGTAGGTTGTGATATTTTATGCCGAACCTTGAAAATAACTTATTTTTATATCTTTCTTATTATCATTTGATAAAAGGTAAGGTTGTGATATATTATTTAGTGTATCATGAATATTAATAAGTTCAAGTAGATGAATTTAGAAGAAGAGTATTTTATTAAAGTAGTCCACTAATTTATCCCCTCACCCCCTCAGTGGTTATTTGACCTGGGAACATCATAATCCTTCCTAAAATTGAAATTTATTTATAAGAATATTTAGTAACAGTACAATTATGGATACATGTGTGGCATTGGATGATGGTATAAAAAGTGAACAAAGAGAAAATAATGTGGTGCCTCAAGAATCACCACCAAATAAGGATTCCAGTAACACAATAAATTTGAAATAGGTTGTCAATCTAGTCAATATTTAAACTTATAACGATGTTTATTTAATGAATAATGATATTGAAAACATGTTCAGGATCATTTGGAAGGGGTTTTATCACCTCTAACGCATAATTTAGCCTAATAATTTTAGAAAAGAGGAAATGTGGAGGATATAGAATCTTCATGGATTATTGAGAATTATGTAGTTTTGTGGTGCTAAAAAAATACCTTATTTTAGTAATAAAATATATAGTGAATGAGTTTTATAGAGAATAATACATAAAAAAGATGGATTTGAAATCTGATTTTCACCAGGTATGGAGGTAAGAGGATAAATTTGCGAATATTTTGTTCAAAACTCATTATGGGAACTATCAATACCCTTTTATGACTTTTAGTTCCATGAATGAACCTATAATTTTTTTTGCTATTATTAATATGGTATTTTGGGATTTTCTAAAGATGTGGGTTTTGGGGTTCTTTGTTGACATACCAATATACAGTAAGGACTAGAATGAACACCATGATACGGTGAACAAAGTTCTAAAATGACGATAGAAAATTTAATAATCTAAAGTAATAATAATTTTTGTTTCAAAAGGAGTAATTTAGAGTATTTAAGGCATATTATTATAGTTAAATGAGTTGTGATGTATCCCAAAAATCTATAGTTGGTTAAATTTTGGAATGATCCTAGATATTTGATGGATGTGATAGGGTTTAGGGATAAATGGATACATTAAAAACATATCAAGGATTATGGAAGGATTAAGAGACCCATCATAGTCATGAAAAAGAATGATGTGTTTAAATAAACATGTGAAACTCAAGAATCATTTGACACAATTATGAAAAACATTTATACCGCCCCTGTTTTATGCGTGTATTTAGTTACAATATTATTAGTTGAGTGTGATGCCTCTATTTTAGGAGTTGAAGATTTGTTAACACTAGAAGGGATGCCTATTGTATATTTCTGAAAGTTGTTATCTAAAAAGTACTTGTAAAAATTAATATTTGAACATGAACTTATGGATTTAGTGCTTGAAATCCAACACTGTAAAAATATTTGATGTGAAGGTGGTTTTAGCTAAAAAAATATCATTTGCGCCTTATGTATTTTATTAGTCAAATTATAGTTTCAATTGATCATTAGTGATAGAATTCTATGTTACTAGGATTTGATATTATAGTGATTTAGAATCAAAGGAAATTTAATTATGTTGATGTTGATATATAGGGTTACACATAGAGAAGATTATATATAATTATAAATTTCAGATCCAAACTTTGAGGAGTTTTATTTAATGAAATAATATTTAACAATGTATGTGAGTCTAGAGGATTTAATACATAGGTTATAATGTGGGTGTGAAAAATATATAGGATATTATCTCTGAAATGGATTGATATTCTTAAATAACTAATTTGTCTTACCAAAAGGTTCAAATTTAATTCCAAAGTTATTAAAATATTTGTTGTACTAGTGTATCCTGATCCTTAGATGAAGTCGCACCAACTATTAGAGAACTTTAATACACAAGATGCTTCAAATCCAACTAGAAACTATAGAAATGAGAGATCTTTATATAATATATGTGTAGCGATACAAAATGGGTGTTACATCAATGCAATCATGGTCGACATGGAACTGTGCTACCTTATACTTTGAGGATTGTAGTATTACAGTTCTATAGGATTCCTACCACTAGTTACTATAGTATAATGGAAAAGCTATGTGTTTGGTGGAACTTTTTCACTCTCTCTATTATGAACTCATTTCATGATATAGTTTTATACTAAGATTTTACATTGTAATTTCTACTCTTGATTTTAGTGAAGTTATTCTGCCTCTCCATGGGTGTTGGGATTTATTCCCTAATAATGTTAATTATTGTATCTCATGTTCTTGATATTCTTCTTAGATTTATATTTTTCTATATTTTACACTCTTTTATAAGATCTTCCACCATTTTATTTATATAATTTAAATTTTAAATTATAGGAAATGTTAAATTCAAAAGATCAAGGTTATATTTCACAAATTTTTCAATGCATATGGAATAAGAAAAAGTGAATATTGATTTGTTTTATATATCATGGTTTAGTTACTAGAGGATGTGGAATAATGAATAACCTTAATAAAAAAAGTTTCACTTGTTCCTTATAGGTTAGAAACCAATAGAGACGTAGAAGTCATATTGGATTATTCTAAATCTAAAGATTCTAAGAGTTGGGAACCTTATGTTGGGAAAAAATTGTATCCATCATTATAGTGGATAAGATGATGGATAGGTTGATGAACGATCTTATGAATATATACATGGTAATCCTTTTGAATTAATTTTTTCCCTTCAATATGAATATGAATAAATGGATGATTTTTACCACAATATTTAATTAAACACCATTAAATGCTAGCTTCTATTAGTATGAATTAAGCTGGATGATGAGGCAGGTTCTCTAGTTTTACTATCTTAATTTCTTAACTATTGAGAAACCAATATAAATATTGTGAGAAGTAATTTTGGAAATACAATTTTTTATCTAAAATAATGGTGAGACCTAATACTCTATAAATTTATTCATATAAGAGAATCATGAAAATTCTTTAGTTCTACTCTGAACATGGAAGAATGATCAGGATACATGTAATTAGATAATCATAGAGGATGATAAATTCAAGAGTAATGAGTTGAGACAAAGAAAAGGGACATAGTCTTTACTATTAGACTTGTATGAATAAAGGACACGTGAAGGAGTGAAGTGAAAAATAGAAGGTGCATAAAACCAATAAATTGAACACAAAAATTGAAGGAGATGGTGATGGGTTACCGATGTGCATGGATAATACTATAAACTCTTGGTTTTAGTCTCAGTGGTATCTTTTCATTCCCATTTAGAGAAGGGTTTCATAAAAAATTATTATAATTGATATTTTTTCTATGTATGACTTGTTGGGGATGTACCCTTACCGATTCAAGGAAAGAGAGATGCATGGATTAAAACTAATAGTGGGAATTTTCTAATTTTTGGGAATTTAAGGTATATTAATGGACAGAGAAAAAATCTTATTTCTATCAGGCAGCTTGATGATGATGGTTTTAGTACCACATTCACTACTGATATATGGAAAATAATTAGGTGATAATAGATTAAAATTTTAAATATTGTTTCTATTACTCTATGAATATTCCATAATAATTAAAGTAATTGCACGTAAATTTGTTAATGTTGTGACTTTTTATTTGTGGTCTCAGTTTATAAATGGATTTAAATTATAATTTTTGTTGATATATAAATCATTTTAGTTAACTTGAGAACCAAAGCATAAATTGAATTTGATTTCCATTATGTGAAAATTTAATTATTTGATTTGTGAATTGAAATTCCTAATGGTATTTAAATTATTTTGTTGTTTAATTAATTTTTTAATTTTCTAATTAAATAAATAAATTAATAATGAAATTGAAATTGCAATTATGGGGGGTTTTTTGAGAAATTATCAATTTTATTAGCATGTGAAATTTTTTTGTTGAGAATGTGATGTTTTAAATTATTTATTTAATGAATTTGAAAATATTTTTTTAAGGGGTGAAATTACGTTTTAATTTTTTTTATCATTTTTGAATTTAATTATAAGCAAATCATGCACTAAGAAAAAATATGTGATTTTCATATAACTGAAATATTATAAAATTCATAGATCAACCATGAATTATAATCGTGTGGTTGATCCAACCACTTAAAAAATGGTAAAAGAATGGATTTTCAAGACAAAAAATTTAAGAAACTGCCAGAGTACCATTGATCGCAACTGAAACATTGGTAATGTGAAGAGGTGGTTGTGCCTGCGAAGAGTGGATATAAGGGTGATGTTTGGAAAATGGATGAACCTAACACATAGAAAAAATAGACTGAATACACATGAATTTACATCAACCACAACCGTAGTTTTAAAATGGACGATGTTTCTTAAAAACCATAAGACTGTGCCATGTATGTGGAATCTACCATGGGAAAATAATTTTTTTTAAAGAGTCATGAAGCTGTGAAAAATGGACAAAAAAACGAAGCCACAACTTATCTCAATGTCGATCATCCTTACCGACCATGTCAACCTCTTGGACTAAGAGAAATCTAAAACCAAAGATAATGATGAGAATGAATTTAACCTTTAATTGATGTTGAAATTTTCTATACGAAAGAATGTGGGACCCACTAGATAACAACTCAGAAGAAGAAGAATACGGACCAAGGATGAATAGGAGATGGACCTAGATATGGAAGGAAAATGTGAATCCCAAAACATCAAATGATACCAACTGAGGTGAAACACAGGATGATCACTACACATGGGAGCCAAATAAAGATCTGGGTTCGCACCATCTTGATTATAGTAGAAAAGAACTCTTGAGCTCACCATACACCCTTGAATTGGATCATTGAATATGGAAGAACCCCCTAAATCAAAAATTGATTCACGTGATGAATATTTTAGATTCCATCTATTTCCAAGGATATAAATCTTCACAATAAATCCCAACCTCAGTGGTTAAAATTCTTGGAAGCTGAACATCATGTGCATTGTCGCATATATATCTTATCTATGAATGTTGTTGATATTATGTTCTTGTCGGCCATAGTATCTAAGTGAACATCCATTAGAGATGACCAAAACCAGATCTTTGAGAACATGATCCTGAGAAAAACTCTCCACTACAGAAGAAGATTTCATTTCACCCCTCACTAAGGGATGTAGAATCCTATCCTCACAAAAAAATCATATCTCCCTGTGATGAAAAAATTGTGAGGTGTGAGGGGTGAGTTAAGATTTATCCAAATAAAAACACAAATGTATAAATTGTTATATTTTTAAAATTTTCATGTATGAAGATGGAGAGACCATAGATTCCCATCAACACACTAGTAGTAGGTTCATAGATGATTCAAAAAAATCATTAATGAGAGAAATAAACATTATTACCTATATTTAAGTACCTATCCATTCAAACGAAGAACTTGGACAATACATCTCAATGTAAGAACTATTTACTATCCAAATTTTGAGTGATGAAAGATGATGAATAGGGGTCAAATTTTATTTTCCAAATGGTTTTGACAAAATTGAAAACGACATGTAGCCTAAATCACTATGTATAAAAATTCACATACATGATTATCGATGTATCTGATGATGGAGAATGTCAAAAATTACTTCATCTATCCGAATTCCCATGTATGAAAATATCACCCTCATAGAATCAATTTTGTAGAAGAATGTAGTGCCCCAGAAATTCATAATATGGGGATATTATTTTCCACATTTGGACTCCAATTTCCAATGTCATCTTTCATCACAATCAATTGGTTTGTTAGAATCAGGTAAGATAATGATCCTTAGTGATCCCAATCCACGTGTCCTCTATCTATAGATAAGATCATTCTCACGGTTCAGTATGGAATTATGAGGGGGTGATTCAGGTCATTGAAAGAGTAAAACTATTCAAATAGGACATCATCCAGATCTAGTTATGATCACCTCAAGCCACACCGCATGTAATTCACTACCTCTGAGGATTTTTTGTGATATTCATAGTTTTTTATTTTCAGAATACGAGGAGGTCTTCTCCTTTGGTTATGTGGACTTACCATATTAATGAGATGGTTGATTATTCTATGAGGCTATTTTATCACTTTCTTCTACTATTATTTCCAATAGTTTTCTTTATATATTGTATGTAATAACTCCAATGATGGAATAATAGAATAATAGTAGTGGATCTAAGGAAACCTCTCCCACCCATATGATGAATTTATATTTTCAATAAAAATGATTCTTATTGTAATTCTTTTAATTTGATTAGATTTTTATATTTTAAGAGAATCTTATTTTTCATTAGATTAATTTTTTATTTCTTTTTTACTTTCTGAACACACAAGCCTATTGGGTACTCTTTCCCTCAAAACAATAATTAATAGAGGTATAACCAAAGAGTTAATGGTGGTATCCAATCACTAGGAATAGTGAAGAAATAAAATATAGTGAATAATAAATTTTTCTATTCCAAATCGATATTTACAGGAAAGGCTAATCAAATATATTTACTTTGATTATATAATGACGAGAACGTGAAATTCAATACATATTCATAGTGATGTTAGGAGAGTAATATGAGGTCATAACACTATATTTTAAAAATTTTGTTTTAGAATAATAAGTTTTATACAATATTCTCTTATTTAAAAACCATTGAATAATATTTTAATACATCAATTACACTATCATCTCTAGATATAACCCAAGTCCCATTTTACTACCTTTTTCCCAGTTTCAAAAATAATTTCGTTGAGTTCCCCCATATAGGTTTATATCAAACCTAGAATTATGCGTGGTTAGTTATAGTGTTTTTTGTATTCTTTTTAAAAATATGGTTTCGAGTGACTATATATAGTCCTTCCAACCTCAATTATTTTGATACGAAGGATGAGAGAAATATGGTCTCAAAAAATCAAACTCTAAAAATAATTAAACATGAGGGCATAGATTTTTTCAAAATCACATTGTCTAATTATAATTTATATGTTTCATATTCCACTAGAGTTATCATACGTATTAAAAAATGGATGATAATATTGCACAATTGAATAAGACTTTGAGGGAAATGTATGCACAAAATTTCAACATCAATAGCCAAAAATATCAATTATATTACCAAGAGGACTATAAAATAAATTCTATATTGATTGGTACTCTACCTAAATTTCATATATTATTACGTGAATACCCAAAAAATAATTATATGTTATTTAAAAGATTGTGTAATGGATTAAAAATAAGTTGATTCACCGATACTTAAATAAGCTAGAAGGATTTCCCCATATCTCCAGAAGGAACAACCAAAAAGTTGATCTATAATATAAATCCTAGAGAAGTTACCTCTTAGGAAGAACTATAGAGTAACTTACTCTATAAAATATTCCCTACTTCATGGATTTCACAACTAAGAATCGATATCTATATAATAAAAATTTATAATGGTTAATTTTTTTATTAGTTTGGGAAAAGGTTTAAGATAATATCTTCAACCTCCCCATGCTATCCATATTAAGAACACAATTTATTGTTATATTTTTACAATGTATTTTTAGAAAATTATCAGATCCTACAATATGCTTCTTCTGAATGAGTAATTATTGACTATTCACCTACTAAAGTTAGATAACATATTGAAAAAATCTCTAAAAATTTCTTATAATTTGGTATGATAAATTCAACTAAAGATGTACATGTGGTAAATAGTTGCAAATAAACATTATATGAAAATACAAATGTATAACTAACGTCACTTGTGAAATTGCTGTGTCTGAACAATGAGAATGAGTCATCACCCACCACATTCCCTCAGGTTTATCAACTCATCTTTTCTTATGATGATTTAATCGATGGATGTCCTAATGTTCAAATAATTAAAATAAAAAATTCCATATAATAGATTCTATTACAAAATAACCAAGTGGAAACCAACGATTTAGGGAATTCCCCACCAATCAATTTGGAGTTGGGATCCAATAGCCATAATGCTCACCATTCTAGGAGGCTTTCCAAATGCCATTCCAACCCCTTCATTAAAAAAACAGAGCTTCCAACCACCCTTAAGATACAATTAAGAAAAATATAAATATCCTTCCATTGAGGAAATGTAATGATAGGAAATAGAAACTAAAAAAGTTAATAGACCACTTCCAACACTCATGGATTAGAGTTGAATGAAATAAAAGGATTATTTGACCATCAGAAGACCACCATCAAAAATATTGTAAAACAAGGATGATATAAGTATTTTACTCAACCAATTACTATCCCAAAAATAAATTTTAGTTCTATCACATTAAGGAGTGGAATGTAGCAACAAAATAATGATGGAACCCTTCTGGAGACCAACACGGGATGTGAACAAAAACATATACATGATAAATCTTCCCAAGAGAAATAACCTAATGAAGAATATGTGAAGGTGAGATCAATGGAATACATGGGTAAATGAAATAATGAAGATCCAAATCGACACTAACCTACCTTACCTATAAGGATTAAATCACCAAAGAAAACAAATAATGAATCATTGTTATAAGATAACCTGGAGGTGTTTTAAAAAATAGAGATCAACATATCTCTCTTGGAGATCATCCATAAAATTCAATGGTATTAAAAATTCATTAAATACATGTTCATATAGAGAATAATATTGAGAGGAAATATAGGTGAAAGATTGTATATGAAAATTTATAACCTCGTTAACCCTTGAAATACCTAAAAATTCCAAGATCTAGGTATCTTTTCTGCCCCTTGGTCTATTAGAGATCTTACTTTTTACAATGAATTTTGGAATTTAGTATATTTAATTAAAGTAATACCTTATTCCATTAATTTTTATTTGTGGATAAGAGAACTCAGAACCACCTGAGTGGTTATTCCACTCACCAATCAAGACACTTACTACCTAGTAGGCGTTGTTGAAGATGTATTGGTAAGTGAATGAGGATACATATTACATACCAAATTCTACATTCTTAATATGAAATAAGTTGAAGGTAAATACAAATATCGCATAATGATTGAAATACCATTCCAAAATACTATTAAAACTATAATAAACGTCACTAAAGGCACAATTTCCATGAATTTTGGGGAGGAAATGGTGGATTTCAACATCCTTGACACAATAAAACACCAACATGAAGAGAAATCTTCTTTTACATTGAAGATTTTTTGTTATCAATAATCCTATAAGGAAGATATTGAAAAGTTAAATGATATAATAAGACAAAAATAATATTTATAAACACCCATACCTCTTGATAATTCTATTTTTTTTAAAAAGAACGCAATTTAGGGACTGTTTTGAGTGTTGAACAATTTGAAGAGATTGATATAAAAAACTTGATGAGTTACTCAAATATACTAATAATATTTTTTTCATTACATGTGAAGGCTCCCAAAATGGAGAAATATGAACTAAAACCATCCTCTTAGAACTACCCTGAAACAAAACCTACCATTCCACTATCAAAATTAAAATATTTCTTCTTATAAGGAAATACGAAATTACCATTAAAAATATCAAATAATTTAGAACCCATCCAATAACACCAACATATGAAAATTCTGAAACATTATGCTAGTTACATAGATTAGACATTAAGGGACATCATAGGAATTATCCCCAGAACTTTCATGAATAGAATATTTATATATGATGAATCCGAACAAGTAAAGAAAACCTAAAGGAGTCTCAATCCAACCCTTCTTGAAGCAGCCAAAAAAATTTAGGGCGATTTTTATGAGATAGAACAATCTAACCATTTTAGAATTCCAATGGGTGATTCCTATATAATTATTCATGAAGAAAACTTGATACATTATTTGGAAAAAGGAGATCAAAGAATCAGTTCCCATACCAATTCAGAATAGCTAGAGTGTCTATGTATATTATTGGATATTGAACCATGTGACCATTAAGAAGATTTACACGTACAGTTTATGAAAACAATTCTAGATATACTAACTAGGAAGGGTATTAATATCTTTATTGATGTAATATATATGTATTTCCAAGTTCTGATAGCTCTGGAAGACCTAGAAAATACTACATTACCTTGTCGATTTGGAATTTTTTCCTACTGAATGATTGTTTTCTATCTTTACAATACCCAAGGTACCATTAAGAATTTCATTTTAAGTAGCTCCTCAGGCCTGATTGTTGGATTCATAGAGGTAATACTCGAGTAATTTACTATCTATGGAATTTGTTTTCAAATTTTTCTAGATATTTTAGAAAAGGTTTTAAAAATATTTATTGAGAAAAACTTGTATTTATCTTTTTTAAAATTCCATTATATGTTGGAAAAATTAGTTGTTTTGGATCAATTAATTTCTAAATTTAGAATTTGTGTAAATTAGGCTATACTTGTTGTCATGTAGACACCACCCTACATCACCACTGCGAGTCACATGAAATCATTTCAAGTCCATGTAAGACTTTATAGAAGGATTATTAGGGAACATAGAAGGATTTATTTTCCCATGACTAGCCCCACTCATGAAAGAAATTAATTTTTTTGATGATATATACATGACATATTTTTACTTAATAAAAAAAATATTGACTATTACCCCCATTATTGGTCATAAAAAATAGACTTACCCCTTTAAAATTCAACTTAATGCTTCCGACAGAGTTCCAGGGGTTGTACATACCCAGAATATTGATAGGATTCCACAAGTGATAGCCTATACTTCACAAACATTAAAAATTTCCTAGATTCACTACACAATAATATATAAATACCTTATGTATTTATTTTTTTTATACATATAAAAATTTTGATCATCTATTTTAGGGAGTAATGTAAATATCTAATCTAATCATGAATCATTTAGATATTTATTCAAGAAAGATAATTAAAATCCTAGACTAGTGAGGTGGATGTATCATCTATAAGTCTTTGTCTTAGAGATTAAATATAATAATGGTTGTGAAAATATATTGTTTTAAAACATGAGTTTGATACCTCACACTATTGAGGAAAACACAAATACTAATTCCAATCAAGATGATTCATCCCATGGTGATAAAATGTAAAACCTCACCAAATTCTCCAGGTATGATGACATAGTAAAATTTTTTTCACAAAAGGTACCCCCTTCTTTATTAAACACACAACTACTAACTTGAAATTTGAATCATAATATTATGTTCGAAAGGATTCAAATTTATTTAAAATTTAAAATTCAAAATGTCATCAAAAGGTGCATCCCTATAGAGGAAATGAATATTATGCTTTATTTTTTATATACAGTTGTATGTGGAGGACATTTTGGACCCTAAATAATAACTATATAATTTATGTATTTTTGATTGTTTTGGCCCTAAATTTCATAAAATCAATGGTTTTTTTCAAAAAAAATCCAAAATTTCTAGTTTAGTGGTGTAATTTTCTGAAGACATAAAATTCAACAAAAACCTTTCATTTTTTATTAGATATTTGATATGTGTATAATTGAATTAATAATCCCATTTCCTATTTCATTTGTAATTTCCTATATTTTCTACAAGTACACCATGTTTCTAAGTGGAATAATTAAAAATATACTTAATTTGATAATACAAAAACTATTATTAGTTCTTAAAATAAATTTTTTTGTATATTTCAAATACCCTGATATACAATCAGTTACCAAAGAACCCACTTATGTAGTACGAACATGGAGGTCAACAGAGAGAAATATAGATTTCACCATAAAAAAATACACTACCTAATTCCCATAGAATAATGGATTATATGTGGCTTCCATCCAATAGAGAAGATTTATTTTTTCAGAAAACAAATTGTGGCCCAATCACAAATATTGGAGTAAGAAACTATAGAATGCACTTTGGGCATATATAATAGTCTAAAAAAACTCAATAGGTATGTCTGCCGATATAAATTTTTACAGTAAAAATTGTCACTTACCTATTGATATATAGGACAAAGAAATATGTGATATTAAAAGAGTTAACCTAGATTTTGTTAAGTCTAGAGAGTATAATAAGTTCCAAATGATTTAGTTTGAGGAGATAAAAAGGGATTTCAATGAGAACCCTCTACTATATAAGGAGAAACCTAAATCTTCTCATGGTGAATTAATTTCTAAAATGGAATTTCAATCTAGAGACATTGTGTTCTTATTTAATTCATCAATGAATCTATTCCCTAATAAGATGCATTCCAAGTGGATTTTTCAATACAAGTATGTAATACATTTTTTTGTTCATCATAGATTCAAGGAGATGATTCAAAGAATCAATTCTACATGAATGGATAAAAATTGAAGAATTACCATGAATATTTATGGAATGAACCCTTGGAGAAGTTAAGTCTCATCCCTAATAATGTTTAATAGAGTACTATAAGGTTGTATCTTTCCCTTATATTGGTATACTTGTTGACATTATTCTTAATTTTTTTGTTAATAAAATCTTGTTAGAATTCAATTTTATGTATTTATAAACCATGTGTGGGGGAGATGGATTATGTTATTTTAGGATATAAATTCCATTTTTTATGTTTTACATTTAAAACACAATAAAAGAGAAAACAAATTTATTTTTGGAATATTTATATAGTTTTTGTAGGATTTTGTTTTTAGATTATTGGTGTGTAAATAAAAAAGTTCAAAATTATATAAATTTTGAACATGTACAAAGCAATGTATAGTTTTTAAATTTTCAAAATTTCATTGAGTTGAATTTGAAGACTCAATGATATTTTTTAACTCCTTCTGATTTATGAGGATCTTTATCATACCTTTGAAGTTAAGAAAAATAAATGATTACTGAAATGTAATTCTTTATTAGGATTTTTTTTTCAAACGTTTTCATGATTTTTAGCTTGAAATTGAAATCCATATTAACTAGTGACTAACCCAAATTCTGATTCTCATCCTGAAAGGTTTTGGAGTTAATTTGACATCATATTTTCGATACCCTTATATATTGAGAGAATATTGTGATTAGATTATAACCCATAACTTTTGTTTATACTCTCTCATGTATTTGGAATTCAGGTGAAATTTTCAATATCATTGATAAATTTGATTATAAATCCCCTCATTTTTTCATGGGAAGTAGCTTAAACATTGATCCTAGTTATTCCCTTAGATAACCATGAATGAGATTATAGGTTTATTGTGCATTACAGTCTGAATAATCACTCACCAACCCTCAATGTCATGTTTAAATACCAGATTAATTAAATTCTAAATGTTACGTAATGTCGGTTAAATATATTCATTATCTAGTAAGAATTACATGCTAAGGATCCTATGAGAGGTGTGTGTTAAAATATTTGGATATCTTAGGGATGAAAATGGGCATGTGTCACATTCATTCACTGTAAAATGTTTTATTTTTCATCCAATTATCCTTAAAAATGTTTATACAATCTTAAAAATGATTATAAAAAATAAATAATAAAATAATCAAAATTAGTTTGAGACATTCATTGTGATCATTTGAGTTATTAATGACCATTATTAATGAAAAGGGCATGATCACTATTCAATATTTTGATAGTGAAAACTCATTTCCACTCAAAAAAGAGGAACAACATAGATAAAATTTACATGTACAAAAGAAAAAATTGGATATTTGGATGAAACATTATTTGGATTCATTTCATGAATCATACCCAGTGAAAATGAGTAATTTTGAAAGTGTGAGTAACATGTTGTGTAGGTTGTAATGAGAGAGGGATTTTAACCTGATTTAGCTGATAAAATGTGAACTATATTTAAGGAGTAAAACATTTCTCTTTCTACTAATGTGTTTTTGAACACTTTCCCACCAACCATAATGCCACTAAACAACTATTTAAATGACTCCATGATTGATTGTATTTCATCATGATTCAATGGGTGGAGAGAAGAAATGTTTCCCAATATTATGGTAAATACTTACTTCCCAAGTGTGATGATAACACCACATAAATATTTTCACTTGAGGGAAGATTAAAAATGTACTGCATATGAGGTAGGTCAAAAAATAGCTTTTGAATGAATTCATAATGTTGGAATTTAAATAAATATGATAATTTCATGCCTTGAAAATTAATCATATGAATCATGATATAATTTTGTTGAAATAAAAAAAAATACCTCACATTGTGTATGATTTTATAGAATTTTCATTGAGAAAGTATTTTCATTTAACTTATTTCATCTACATTGAATTAAACATTAATTGAAAATATTTTTTTAATTGTAAAAATCTAGAAATACATAAAAACAATTAAATTAATGATATAATTGCATCCGGGTGAAATAGTTCAATTGTGGGGAAGTGATAACTAATAAATTTTCATAATTTTTTGTCTATTATTCATAGTAATTATCGCTATTAAATAAAGAAATAATTGGTAGATTAGTGGACTTTGTGACATTAAAATTTTTGGAATGAAATTTAAAATGGCTTAAAATGATTATTTTTATTGATATATTCATTATTGGAATCAAATTGAGAATCCATACATAAAATGAAATTTATTTTAACACATTCAACACATAATATTTTGATTCTGGAACAAAAATCATTAAAGGGATTTAATTTCTTTTGATAATTAATTGAATTTTTTTTGTTTTGCATTAAATCCATAAATTGAATTTAAAATAGAAATCCTAATTGAGAAATTTTTTAGATAAATTAAAATATTATTAGAGTTTGAACATTTAATGATCATAATTTGATGTTTTAATTTATTGATTAAATGAATTTTATTTTTTAAAATGAAGATATTGATATTTTTATTGTTTATATTATTATTTAATAAAATTTGAAAATAATATTTCCCTATGAATTTTTTTTTATTGTATATATCACACAAATATTAGCAATGTCATGGATCAACTATGAAATACCTTCTTGTGATCGATCTAGCCAATAAAAATGGAAAATGCATTGATCTGCAACATTGCAAAACTATGTGACGAGAAGTGTACTGGTAACCATAACTGAAAATTTTGGTAAATTCAAGAAGTATCCATTCTTATGAATAGTTACTATGAGATTGATTTTTAACAAATTCATGTATCTACCAAATGACAAAATCAATTCCGAAACATGAAATTCCATCTACCACAAACATGTTTTGATAAAGGGAGGGAGTTTCTACATATAAAAAACAAGTGATCTTGCCTTGTATATGGAATAGATCATGGAAAATGTCCAAAATTTGGAAAAGGCATTGAGCTTCCACACACACAAATGAAAATGAACTAACCACTTTTTATGGTCAATCAACCAAATTGACCATGAAACCCTCTTTCATTAATGGATATCTGAAACCGAAGATCTCAAAGGGGATGAAACCAAACAATAATCTAAATCTAAATTTTCAATTCTGAAGATTGCCAAAACCCAAACCATTACCTCCAAAGAAGAATTCTGCATACCATGAATGAACAAGATAACTGCCCAAACCTATAATAAAAAATAAATCCCTAAGAACGTAAAAATAATAGTCCATGTTATACAATAAATTGACACCCTCATTGGTTCCAACGATACTTATGATTCTAGCATTCTTAACTAAAGTTGATAAGAACTCTTGATCCCATTGCACTGTCTAAAACTAGATCAAGTGAATTAAAAAGACCCCCAAATTAGAAATGGATCTAAATGATGATGATCCAAGCTTCCTTCCAAATCTAAGAAGATGAAATCACACTATAAATCTTGAGATCATCAAGGAAGCTTCCCTACAACCAAATACCATGTGCGCATTCACTTTTAGATATGAGCTCATTCTGTTGCCGATGTCCCGTGGATATCCCAAAAAAAATTGAGTGCACTGCCGAAGGATATGACCTAAAATAGATCCATGAGAACCTGAACTTTAGATAAACACACTACTAAATAAGAATATTCCACACCACCACTCATCTAGGGATGAAAAATCATGAGATCCCATTGAAGAAACATGACACCTTGTGAAAAAAAATCACATTCTATGAGCATCGAGTTTATATTTAACGAAATAAAATAGAAAATAAATTAATTTCTATTGTTTTCTTTCCCCAATTAAATTTCAACAAGGTGAGATCATGGTTTCTCCCCCATGCACTGATTTTGGTTCTATAGATTCTTGTAATATTATTGAATAAAGAAAACCTACTAGATTTCATGTATTCTAGTGAACAACCATTCAAATGATTCTCATTAAAAATTGAGATTGTAGGAATAAATTTTTAATATCTTAATTTGGAGTGCTATATGATGATGAATGATGGTCTATTTTTACATTCCTTATCACTCAATGAACCAAAAAACTCCATGCAACATGAATCACTACATATCCAAATCAATATATTCAATTTAACATGTATCCAATTATGTAGAATGACTAAAATTTACTTAGCTATCAAAATTACCATGTGTGTGAATGCTCACCCAATCGAGAATCAATTTTGGAAAAGCTCATGGTTCCCAAAAAATTTAAAAATTGGGGAATTTCATTTCCCCATTTGGATTCTCATTTTCAAAGTCAAATTTACTCTCATTCATTTGGTTTGTCTAAATTGGGGAATATGAATATCCTAGGTGAACACCATCCATGTGATGACTATCTATAGTAGATATCAGGATCACTACATGTTACAAAATTCTGAGGTGTTATTTTACGTCATTATAAGAGTTCAACTATTATCATGGGGACATCATCCATAGCAGGTGATTAGTGGCTCAAGGCATTGTATGTGGAATTCACCACCTGTGAGGATATTTTTTAAATATTTTATGTTTCTATTTTTAGAATAAGAGGTGATATTCTCCTCTAGTTTGTTGGACTTCTCAGATTCATATGATTCTCACTCATTCTTAGAGGTTGTTTCATCACTGACTACTATGACTATTTCCAACAGTTTAGATTATTTCATTTTTTACTAACTCCAATGATGGTACAATAGGTGAATAATGATCTATATGAGGAGAAATATCCCAACCCTATAACGAACACATTTTTTAAAAAACGGATTCTCTATTTAATTCTTTGTATGTGATTAGATGTATGTCTTTTAATATATTCTTATTTTTATTTACATTTAAATATTTATTGTCATTTTTACTGGTTTTACACACAATCCACATAAAAACTAAATTACTAATTATAATAGATAATATTTGGATGAACCAATAGGGATTGGTGGTATCCAATCACTAGGTCAATGGAAGATAAGGAATTCAATGAATATTTTATTTTTAAATTGTTTCAGAACAAAAATATCTAGGAAAACCTTATGAAGTATATTTTATTTGATTAGAGAATGGTAGGGAATTGAAATTTAATAATGATTAATTGGGAGGTGAGGAGACCAATCCAATGTTAGAAAAATATGTTTTAATCATTGAATTTAAAACCAATCAGTTGCATCCACTATTTTGATATTTTGAACCTGATAAACAAGATTTTAAGTCATCCACAACACTATGTTATCTTTAGAAAAGCTGAGTCCCACATTAAAACAATATTTTCTATTATAAAAATAATTTTTCAATTTACCCGACAATAATTCTGCATCACGAATAGAGCTATAGTCAAAACTCATGGTGGAAATAATTGAAACATAAATAACATGGTATAGAATTTCATTGACATTATCGAAACAACAAATTATGTTGTTGATTCACAAAAATATAACTATAAGCTAGAACAAATGATTGAGAAGGGGATGTAGGTGCTTATAATAAATGGAATTATACCATATCTAATGTTCATGGATGTTGTCTTGTGAGAACATTTTATAATTACAAATAATAAGAATATATCTTTTGTAAGAGGAGGAAGAACACCAAGGGTTTGGAATCCAGAGATGTTAAATGCTAATTTTTTGGGGTGATCACAATTAAATTACCTTATAGGGTTGTAATTTTATGTGACATTTATTGATGACATAATTAAAAAGTTTTGAATTTAATTTCTTAAAAAAATATGATGTGTTTAACATGTTTCAGAAGTGGAAAACCAGTGCATAGAATGAGTCAAGATCAAATCTAAAATGATTGTTGTATTATAATGGTAGAGAGTATGACGAAAATGAATTCTGATAACACTATGATAATAAGTTAATTTGGTGGGAGAGGAGACTTCTAGGTATACCACAATATAATGGTGTAGATGAAAAGACGAATGTGATGGTATGTGAACATACTGGGAGTATGTGGTTGAACCACGGGTTACCCCGTACATTCTGGGTGGAGGAAGTGAACATGGAATCATATCTAATCAATAGGATTCTATCTACACCAATCAGAGAATTTATACCTACGAATCTATAGACATTAATGTAGGTAGTAGTATCTAATTTATGAGTCCTGGGTTGTCTGACATATGGAGATATAAATGATAAATAAATGGACGAGATTGATGCTATTTCCAAATCTAATTTCTTTATTATCTAGGTTGTTGAGGATATTTCTTATCTCCTCTAGGATGATATGAAAAATATAATCATTATAAAATATAGAATAATATTTAATTAAGGTTTCTCATAATGGGACTATCATGAACATGATTTTGATAGTGGGAATGAAGATCCAGAGTTCAAAGATCAAGTGGAACATAAAGGTGTACAGGAGAACGTGATACCAATACTAGTAGAGCATAATCCTAAAATGGTGTTTATGAGATCGAAAATGGTGAGGAGGACTATTATGAAGTATTAATCATACTATCATTATTTATCATTGACTTCTAGTGGAGAACCATAATGTTTTGAAGAGGTAATCAAGATGATGGAGTCAAACAAGTGGTAGATGTCTATGAAGGAAGAGATTTCTTCATTACATGATAAATTTTTTTGATTCTGACACCCTTTCACAAATGGAATCATTATGGAATGAATGGGTTTATCAAATCAAGGTATAAAATTATTGTGATAGGAGGTGAAATGTATTGTTGGTGGAGAAGATTTATCAACATAAGTAATATGTGTACGTGACTGAATTTTGTTTCACTAGTAGTGAAGATCACTGCCATTTGGATGTTTCTTAGTATCCATTAATACAGTTACCATGACATTATGTTCTTCCCTTTATCAATTCTAAAAAATATAACTTATAACGGGTTTTTTCTTTATCATTTCTAGCAAAAATTGTTGATAAAAGAACGCCACTATTAGTGGTTTTTAGCACTGATAAAGGTAACTTATATTAGTTATTTTCTTAACCCTAATTGATGGTTTATTTATTATTGTTTTTTTATCACTAAAAAAATATATTTCAGAAAAAAATATTACTAAATATATTCATATATAAATATATAAATATATTATATTTTGTTAAATATAATTTATATAAGACAAAATATGCATTCACACTTAATATATAATATGTTTATCTATAAATGGATTATAAAATAAGTAAAAAGAAATATTATGTAATAATTTTAAAATTATAAATGAGTAATAGCCATTTAATAACAATTGGATGACATAAAAAGTCAATAAATTAATGGAAGATCTATGAAATGTTGAAAATATGAATTGAAATTCAAACAACCATAACTATTGATAGGGGGGTCCATTTGGGGCTGACCACATTTCCAATAAAATATTGTTAAATTATAAATGACATTGTAAACAATGAGGACCCTAGTTAGTGTTTTTAGGTAAAAAGGACTGTATAGCCTCTTAATCAGAGTATTTTTTCAAGATGCCTTAATTTTTGAACATTTAATAAAACTTCAACATCATTTGATGGGGTCTTTTTGACTTCTTTCAATGAAGATTAAATTTATTATTAGGTATTGTAGTAATATGGATATTATAGTATTTATATTTAACCATTTTCACATCCTATTTTTTTTCTAATTAAATAGACACATATTTCCACACACTTACATATAACAAATCAATTTTATACATAAATATTTTAACATATTTACATAATAATTGAATTTTAATTATATACATGATGTGGAAATAAATATCTATTATTTATATTATTTAAATGAAAACCTATCCATTTTATTGAGCTTATAAAAGTGCATTAATATTTATATATACATATGACAGTAATGTTTCGATAGAAATAAGTGTGTGTCAATAAAAATATATATTTATTTTTATATTATAATATATTTCAAAAATTACATATATATATATATATATATTTCTAGGTGTATGTGTAAGGTATAAATGTGTGGGTGTGTGAGAAAATATATGCAGCTGTGTGTGTGTCTGTCAATATTATATAAATATTTCATATGGAAATTTATTTTTCTAAATATACATCATGATAACTAAAGATACTATATAAAAATAATTATAATAAATAATTATAAATACATTTTAAAAAAATTACATCAAAACTTGTAATTATATATAAATATGTATGATATTAATATGTAAATATACAATATATAGACATATTTTTAAAAAAGATTTAATAACAATTATATAAATGTATATAAATATATGAATAAATATTTAAATAATAATGAGTTAAGTATATGTATACATAGATAAATAGATATATCATAAAATATTATAAAAATCATTATGGTGAAGTTGTGAAGGCATTATTCCTTGCTGTTATAGGTGAGGGGTTTGATTCTAGGCCTGAAAAAGGATGAAGATAATGAAAATTGTTGATAAAAGGGTAGGAAAGAACTCATAAAGAGGGTGGGCTCAATAATGATTGTGGGTTTTGCTTGAGGGGGGGGAATGTAACACTAATAAAGGTGGGTTATAGCACTGATAGAAAGGTGATTGGCTTGAATAATTTTTTTTAAAATTTATTTTTTAAATTTTATCAGTGCTAAACAAAATACTGATAAAGGATAAAGTTTTCATTCCTATAAAAGACTGATATAAGAACCCTTTATCAATTATAAAAAATGTACTTGTAAAATGTTATTTTGTGAGTGATTTTTTTAGAATTTAAACATTTCATTGTGTTTTAAGGTCACTTTTCCCATCATTTCTTTTTAGCAGTGAGAAGACAAATTTATAATGCTTTTAAAAGCATGACCTGTTATAGTTTTTTTTGAATCAGAGGATTTACATCTTGAGAATCATGATGGAAAGACTACTTTACATCATAGAGATACATAATAGTACATCTAAAATATTATGAAGATGGATATTGTGAGTTAATAGAGGAAGAACTAGTGGGAAAATTCAATAAGATTTTATATGAGTTAAAGTAGGAACCCAAGTAGCGGAATAAGAAGTTTGATGTGTTCATGAGAGAAAATGATCCTAAATTATATAACATGGATCAATGCAACTATTATAAGTCCTTTGGTGTTGGATACATTATATTTATTATGTATGTAGATGACATATTCATTATAGGATCTGGTATGAAGAGGATTGATGAACTAAAAGGGAAGCTAAATGAGGTCTTCGAGATGAACGAGTATGGAATGGATGAAAATATTTATAGGATGTAGATTAAGAGAGACCGCAAAACACCCACAAGTTGCATGTATACCTATATAAGAATTGTATTGAGATAGATATTTCTATTACAGGTAGTGGAAACTTTATCCACCATAGTGGTTGAATACACTTTTGTAATAATAGTTGAGAATTAGATTGTTTTTCTGAAGAAAATCTTGGGAAATCATGGCATACTGATTGATAAAAATGTGTTACACTGTGATAGTCAAATATTTATGAATCATTAAAAAAACACAATTATTCATGCTGAGAAAAGTCATATTAAGTTGAAGTACCATTTATAAGTGGATTATCATAGGAAGGGTTATTGATATTTTAGAAGTTTCCTGTAACAAACAATATTACAGAACCCTTGACGAATTCTATAGAGAGATAGAAGTCACTAGTATAAAATATGCTTTTGAAGAGGCATAATTTAGGAGACCACTAATTTTTAGTCACTATTGTTAATATTAGAGACCTCTAAATGGTGGTCACTGACCATTACCCTCCCCCACCCATATTTCATCTAATTCCCCCCTCTACATCAGACAAAACACCCCCTACCCCGATTTCCACCTATTGCATCGACCCCCCCCCCCCTTCAAAATTCACTCCTCCCATGCCATGACTACTCCCCTAAACTCCTCATCGTTATCCATCATTGATCCCCCTCACTATTCCATGCATTATCCCCTATCCAGAGATCCCCCATCCCTCCCTCCACATCTTCTCACCATCGACACCCCTCACCCACCTTCTCATTGCATCAAGCCGCCTCACCCATCTGTAGAGTCCACATCCCTCCCCTCCAATTCCCACAATCAAGACCCCCACCCCCACATCATTGAGTCATCGTTCACCTCCCCACTCTATTGAGCCCCCCCCCACCCCCACCACACACCAACCCTCCCCTTTCCTTGACCACCCCTGCATTCTGATCACCATAACCCCTAGGTCATCGATCCTGCCCCTGGCTACAGACCCTCACCTGAGGTGAATCTAGTGCCCCTTCCCTATTTTCCCCATGTGAGTTACATTGTGATAATTTTGTGTTCCATAATAAATATATAATGTAAATTTTTTATTTTGTAATGCGGTTTTTGGTTCCTGAATTCATAAACTCAATATATTATTTTTTTTCTTAACAATTTTACTTATTTAATTGGTATTGCATGTTATTCTATATTTTTTATTTGAATAGATTATATTTTCAAAACTCCATATCAATATTTGTTTTATTTTAAATGAAATAAATATATGTGTTGAATCATTGTTTTTATTGAATAATTTGTTCTTCAATTTGTATTCAATTAGTCAAAAATTGGTCTGTAGCCAGTTTTCAATTGGTCTTTAGTATTTGTTCAACTACCCTCAATAGTTATTCTACATTGATATTTTATCTATTATTTTTCAATTATTTTTTATTTGAAATATTTTATTCATTTTTCAATATTTATTATTATCTAGAATTATCCCTTTTCAAATTTTTCCGAATATATTTTTATGCATTTATTATTTTTCATTAAAGGTGTTTCATATATCACCACCGCAAGGATTTATGCTTCTTTTAAATCATTTAATATAGGGGTTTACATTTTTTCTTTAAATTTTATACATTGCATAATTTATTAATTATATTTTTATTTGCTTACCTCTGTAAATAATACTATTCTTTACATTATAATCTATTTTAGTTTTGGAAAGCATCAAAAACAAAATGTGTCTTCTATAATAAGTAATTATTATAGATAACAGTATGATATAATTGATCGTATAGTTAGCATGACCATAATATAATTTGTTATTTATAAATTTATTTAAATTAATTAGATTATTTTTACTATTTTTGTTGTGAATTAAACATTTCTATCTTGCTTTAAACATTAAGAAAGGAAAAAATCCTTATTTTTCTTTGTTATATATACTGGATTTAATTCAATGAGTAAACTAAAAACATACTATAATGAAAATACTAAAATAAAGATTGGTATTTCTATATAGGAAGAAGGTTAGCTACAATTTAACATTTTATATGGTTAAATTTTATAATTTTATAGCATTAAACTGGCAACATTGAATTGTTAGCTTTAAGTATCCCATAAAAATTTAACAAAAATATAAATTGTTTTTGAAGAGATTCGTTAAATTATCTAACAAATTTTTTTCATAAAGTTTCATTATATATATTTAGTGAAATTATAAATTTTGTTTGTTTATATTTTTTTATATATATTTAAATTTTAATACATTTTATTTTTATATTATTTATATTATTTTTTTATATATCGACTCTAGAGATGTTTAAGTGATGCAATTTATCCTTTTTTAGGTTCAGTATATGATTTTCATTACATTATTGCCTCTATGATGTCTTGATAATACTTTTTAATATATCTATAATTATTTGTCCACTATTTTTATTTACTCATATTTATTTTAATTTACTATTGAATTTTCACCATATTTGAGTTGGGGAGTTGTTATAGTTTGGACACCAACTCCTCTCTGTCTATTTCCTCTTCTAGGGCCTAGAAGGTTAGACTTCCCTCATTCTGTTTTTACTGTACTATAAAAATTCCCAAATCTATGTGGGCCTTCATTGTAAATTATACCTTATGGCTATCCTATTGAGGTAACTTATTTTCAATCAATTAATTTGGTGTTGTCCATTTTTAGACTATATTTTATGAATTGTAAAATATGTTTCTATACTATAAGGTTCAAAAACATATATCACAATAAATAATATATTTATATATTTTTTGCTATTTTATTTCAATGATGCATGTATTCAGAACATTTATCTATGCTCATTAACGTAATTTATATCATCTATCTTCTGATATTATCTTGTGTTACTAGAGAGTACAATTTTTCATTTCCATAAGATATTGTTATAAGTAAATAGCTCAAGTTTCAAATCATTTTATAATAACATCTAATGTTTCATAAGAATATAGTTTTTATCTTCTCATGAAATTATTAGAAGGAGAACGATCATGTTTCAAATAAGCATTATGTTTTATTATTTTTTCTTCCATATTAATGATGTTCTGTCTATTTCGATTATTTTTTTTCTAAAATAGTCTCTCCAATATTTCATCAAATTGAATTTTATTTATATGTATTCTTGAGACATTGACTATTAGTTTTTTGATACTATAAATCCAGGAATACTGGATTGAGGATTTTAACTACAATTGTTTTTAATTTTTCTAGTAATCCATGTTACCATTTTTTCCTTTTTCTTACAATTCAACTATACCATGATATTGTTTATAAATTTATTCTAAATTAACAATTTATTGATATCTCATAAATGGTTGGATTTTTTATGAATTTACTATGTTTGATAAATTTAATTTATGAAAACTATTTGGTTGATACTATTTATGTGTAGTTAAATGGTGAATATATAATCATGATAAAAATAATGAATGATGTTTTATATATATAGTATTTATTTCAAATATCCTACAAAAATTATTATATTATCCTTTTACTCATAATCATGCTACATTTACATAATGTGATACTATTGTCCTTATCTATGTGGTAATCCTTTGTTATTTCCATGCCATTTGGGTTATCTAAAGCTTCATGTCATTTTAAAATTCAATTTATCTAGTTTTATTGATTATCACTAAATAAAATAAAGTTTTTTGTATATTTTTTATGTGTTCGTGTTTTCAATATTTGTGCTTGTGATTTTTAACCATATTGTGGTGATAATTTCTTTTTGAATTCCCCTTCCACCATTCAATATTTCATATCACTTATTATGTATAAATACATTGAATTTGTTTCAATGGTAACTCAATTATGCTTCTATAATTATAATTGTGTTATTTTCTATTTATATATATTCTTTTCATTACTGAAATCATTTATTTTTCTATTTAGGTACATTCAATGTAATGAAGACACATATGATTTTATTACCAATTTGGAATGAAAATTTTACATGTGATATGTAATATTACCTTTATTAGGAATATTGGAATCAATTTTCATATCTTAATACCACATCCTTTAATATATAAATATTTATCTCGATGGCCAATGATGTTTGGTCATTTGAGACTGCTCTATAGGTTTGGTAAGATTTCTTGAGTATCATCCCGTTTAATTTTTTAGGTTGAATAAAATTCATTTTTTGATGAATTTAGAATTTTCTAGGTTAGATTGGTCCATAGAAAAAAATTATAAATTAGTCTGCTATGAAATTTTAGTTCTTACTAGGGAAAGATATCCCACATTTATGTCTTGTCACATTCATGCCATTTCACATTTTCTTTAGTTTTTTTAATACGACGTGTTATTATTTTATTGATGTTTCCAATAACACTGTTGTTATTAATGATTTTTCTGAATTAATTTTGAATATTTTATACAAGGTATAAATGTTGTAAATTAGAAAATCATTTTCTGTCACTATTGCCACTTTATTCCTGATAGAAAGTTTGTTTAGATGCAAATTACATGTTAAGTGACTTAAAATATATATCATTGTTGTCATTTTATTCAATGGAACACATATATGTTATCTATTATAAATATGAAATGATGTTCCATCACTATGAATAATTTTCTGGTCAAAATATTTTGTAGAATAAATCATTTCATTATTTTGGTAATGGATTCATTTGTGATATGAAATTTTAATTTTTCTCTACATTGGATGTCAAATAGAGTTTATAGACATTCAATTATCTTAGATTTACTATTTCTTGTGGAAAATAAATATTTCCTACATTAATGGGGTTATTAATGAAATTATCCATAAAATAACATAATTTAAGGATAAATATCTATATATAGATACTAATGTTTTTCTTATTAAACAAATAATACTTATAAGAAGATGTACTATTTCATGTTGTATAATGGTACCATTTCATTGATAAAAAAAGTCAAGTTCTATATTGATAATTTTTTACAAACATGGTGTATTTTTTCAAAGAAGACAAATATTGTATCCAAGGGTGCATTATATCAAAGTTAATTCTCTAGTGTAATTGTTTTATAAATATTAAATATTTAAATAATATTCTTCAGGTGTTCTTCATGTGGAGGCTTATAAGTTTTATTTCTAGCTCCAATTAATTTTTCAAGGTTGGTTTCTCAAGAAAGATAAAATGTGACACTATAATTAGTTTTAGTCATCCATCTAGTGTAATCAAAGGCATTATTTCTTCTATGATATGTATATTTCTTGGTGTTTTAATTTCCCTATTTCTAATCTCCATTTTTGATCTGAAAATTTCAATGGTTCTCCTATCTCTCAATTTTTTCATAAAAAGGTTGGAATTACATATTATGATATCTTAATTTCAAAAAATATATCTCATCCACTCGCTGATTTTTTTAAAGATATTATAATTATGACTATTATTATGCTATTATTCCATCATAAATTATTGTTTGATAGTTGGAATTTATGGTATTCTAACATGTAAATATTATTATCAACATGCTAATATAGGCATGAAAAAACCATGTATTGGCACAATTAATTATTCCGGTTTTGAAGATCACATTCTCGTTAAATTATTTTTTTGAAATCCTATTATACAAATATATATATATATGGATTTATTTTTTATGTAAATTGAGTTATCAATTGAATATGTGTGTTTTGTAGTGAAAATAAAACAAATAATATGTTGACAATGGGTTCTTTTAATCACCAATTTTTTGGATTTATAAATAGCCTTTTGATATTTTTTTGAACTCCCCAATCCTCAAAAAACCTTGATTGCGTACAACACTACAAGTTTCATCCAATTAGACCTTATAAAATAGTGAATAAATATATTTATTTATGTTATAGCCAATCTCATGAATCTTGTTTGGTGGATCCATATTTCCTACAAATTTGACACTATCTTTATTATCCCTATAAGAAAATATTTATCATATTTTTCTTTATTGTAAGGATATTGGTAATATTTAGATGGTGCATGCATGGAATACCAATAGTGATAATTTTTTATTAAATAATATGAATGTTCTGGGTGACATTAAGAACAAAAAATGACCCATCAAAGCGTTTTTGAAGGATCGTATGAGAAACTAGATCAAGTTGAATACTGATGGTGTTGCTAAAATAAATATGGGGATCACAGGATATGGTGGAATATTTAGGGAATCACAAGGGATGTTCCTAGTTCCTACTACAATATTTAGATCTTTATCCATTGATCTTTAAATTCCTCCCCTGGCTTATGAATTTAACGATCAGGTGGAGAATTTTAAGGTGTTATCACCTCTTTTGGATGACTTTATAATGAAGAAGGAATATTATTTAAAGATAATGAAACATGGTTCTTGAGTTGTGGGTGACATTACATGGGTTATGGAAGCTTATATTTATACTACCAACTCTACTATCCATACCCCTTTAGCTCTTCATGTGACATCCATTCCTACCTCTACGACTTCGACTTCAGTTGGTCCTTCTGGGAAACCAATGAAAAACAAATCCAAACCTATTGATAGTGGAAAAAAGAATTTTTTATTCTAGGTACTACTCCATATTTAACCTCTAAACCTTCTCCACAACCTTATAAATACAATGAAAAATATCCCATGGATTCAAAGTTATTTCAAGACTCAAATATAGTTTTTAATGGTTTAACAACCATTAAGAACAATCTGGGATCATAACCAACTGAATGGCTTCTGAATGCAGAGAAATTAGATGACTACAACCAAAGAGTGAATTGTCAAATGGGCGAGTAGGTGGTACATCAATTGGAGGTGTTGTTTCGTATTCATGATAGAAGACACACTTTTAGTGTCATAAAACAATAAAAAATGAGAATATAATGGATGTATATATATATAAAACCTCATAAATAATTAAAATCATAGTAAAAAAATATTATTAATATTGGTGAGGTGTATGAGTAGAAGAAACATCAATCAGACATACAGTATTCCTGAAACAACTAAATATAGGGTTTTAGAATTTTTGACACCATTTAAAAAGTTGCTTCCAGGGGTCAAACTAACTAAACAACATCTGAATTATAAGGCCACGGCCTTAGACCTTACTTAATATTAAATTAAATGAATAATTCACGTTGAGAATCTTTTCAGGTTTAGCGTTTTAGAGAATTAGATCATGAAACTTGCATTACATTCCACATTTAAACAAAGTGGTTACATAAAAGACAGTATTCATTCTTCCCATCAACGGGAACATATTTAAAATATAACACAGATTCTTTCTTGACACATCTTTGGCACTATCATCACATCATGTACCTTTCCCTTGACCTGTGAAAAACATTTCAAAAACTTGGGATGAGCATAAAAAGCTCAGTAAGAGTTATAAAAATATGGAAAGGAAACATGAGTTCATATATACATAAGAATGAAATCATAATTTACCCATAAAACATAGGCACTTTAACCTACCTCATCAAATCATGAATAAATCATAGAAATCATAAGACATAAAGGTAACTTGATGCATTCATAACATTCTTACATAGGGAGTAACCCTCTTGGTTACGTTTGGAATACCCATCACGGTATATTCCCTAAATCTCTTCGGAGAAACCTTAACGTTTCACTCCTTCGCGTTACCCAATGCATTGGAGAGCTATATCGGGCTCACCCGCGCTTAGTTTATCACGGAACCACCCGTTTTCATAACAATGCCCAAGAACCATAACATAAACGTATCACATAAAACATGCATAAAGGAAACAAAACATTTCCACATTTCAATCACAATATAACATTTTAGTATTTTGAAATAATGAATCCAAACAAAGAGAAACCATTTCCAAAACCATATAAAACATTTAATAAAGAGATTTTTGAATCAAAGTGTCCCATACCACCGTGATGCTTAAAATTTTAAACCATTAATATCCATATAAATAAATCCTTAAAGCCATTTTGAAAACATGGATATTAACAAGAAAAAATAATTAAAATATTTAAAACGATATTTTGGTTAAAGGGGTTTTACCAAAATTAGAGACACTTGAATACAATAATTGAAGAATAACATTTAGTAAGAACTTTATAATATCATGAGAATAAATGGATTCATGATATAATAATCCAAAGGACAGTATATACACCATATAAGAGTGAATTGGTGCATAACAACAATGAACCCTCAATAGAAATGTCAAATGTGATGAAATCCTTTATAAAGAAGGTATCCTTAAATTAAGGACAAATCAATCTCAAAAATATGTGTCACAAATATAAATACACCCAATATAAGTGGATATTAAGTGTAAAACAATAAAATGTCGTTCACACATATTCAATAGATGACATATTCAATGACTACATGTTGAACCCAAAGAAATTGAAATTTGGGTTAAAAAGTTCCCTTGACAGCCTAACGGCATCACATCAAAATGAGTTGATGAGAGATAAAAAGTGTATCTCATCACATGGACATAAAATTTACATCAATAAGGATATATGAGAACATATCCCAACATAAAAATGTGTAAATTAAAAGACCCAACAAAAGAAGTCTTTTAAAAAAAAGGAGGTGAAAGGTTCCCTTACCGACTTGGGTATCTTTCAAAACATACACCCCATGAAAGAAGGACAATAGATCATTGATGTAAATACTCATAAACGGAAGTATATTACACAAAGAGTAGAATAATGGGCAGTACATACACCACTCAATGGAATTTGTGGCAAATGTAGCATAAATCTCACGGGAATAAAAGTGAGATGAGAAATCCCTTACGAAAACTCGGCAGCCTAACGGCGCCACATAAAACTTCCAAAAAGGATTGATGAGAGAGAATAGGGTCTCTCATCACATGAACATAAAAATTACAGTAGGAGTAATATAAAATGACATCCCAATCATAAGAAAGATGAGCTTAAAAGAAATTACATAAAAGAGTGTACTTAAAAAGAAAGAGAGGTGTATGATCCCTTACCTCGGGTCCGACTTGACTCGATCGTTCATTTATCTCCTGAATAATAAACATGAGTTAATTTCTAATTCCTTAAGAACCCTTTTTCAATTTCATTATTACTTTTATCCCACTTATTACCATGTCACAAACATTATGTAATCATTTAAGTTATTAATATTTGTTTTGCCGATATTTGGTTCTTAAGTCGAAAGTGGACTTCTTACAATTACATGTTATTCGTGTGGCCAAATGTTTATTATATCCAGAATTTTATTCATTATGTAGATATCATATATGTCATATATATCCATTACATTCATGCATTTATAACATTAAATAATCATTTATAGGTAAGAAATGAAATGCACCGTTCATGGAGACGGTAAGTCGTACGTACGCATGAACGCTACTTTCATTTCTATTTTTAATTTTATAGAATGGAATAATAATTATATAAAGGTATATTATAATTACAGTATAATATCATATATAATATCATATTTCCATCCTTTATACATCCCACATATGGTATTTAACGAATCAAATCACTTTGAGGGGGCGATAGTCCGCACTTCCTTAAATGAAGATATCGCGTATACCCATAATGGAAGCCATAAAGGTAAGACAACAATGAAAAATACAGAATCATAAATAAAACATAAACATATTATATAACATATATAAAAATAGTGACATCATAATGGCCACCTTTGAAGGTGTAAAATGAGTATTGAACAATCATCGTTTCGGGAGGCAGAATTTCACCATCCACGGAAACCGTATGTTCTTTAACCATTTGATGTAGTTGTGTGAGAGTGTAGCTCGAATAAATCTTTTAACAACATCCTAGTATATTGAAGATACTGGTGTTGTTACAAAAGAAGTAAATAAAAAGTGTGTAGAGGGTTGGAGAAGCAAAATAAAACAAATGAACAAGAGAGAATGAATTACCTTTAGAAGTGTAACTCCCTTTTGATTTGAGCCTAAAGGCTTCTTTTGAAAGGATTCTGCCCAAAGGGGATCCTCTAGGATGAGGAGATGGATTTTTAGGGAGTAATTGGGCAGGGTTTGGCCGAGCCAAAGGCTTGAGGAGTGTGTGAAATGAGGTAGAGGTGGGGGCCTTTTATAAGAGGAGAGGAGGGGCACTTTTGGAAAGTAAAGAAATATTACTTTATTTGAAAATGTGTTTCGGTTCTAAAAGGTCCCACATTGATATAATTCTTGGATAAGGTGATAAGGGTTCTAAATACACTCATCCAATTGGTTTTGTCCATGTGTATGTTTTATATTTTTCATTGTCTTTCCATTTTATTTAAATCGTCAAATAATGATGTCATCGCTGCATCATTATTATGTCATATATAATTAAATTTATTTAATGTCTAAAAATTCTAAAAAAAAAATACTATGATATAGGAAATATTTTTATCTTTCCAATGACTATTTATAATCAAAATTTGGACTTTTATAACCCCACTTAAAAATTGTTTTCGTAAAACATATTATGTTTGTGTCATTTTCACTTTAACATTAAATAAAAAGTAATTTATGTCATTTCCCAACGAAAGTGGATCCATGGGGTCCCCATGTTGACCCATGTCATGTCATGGTCGGCCATGACACAACCAATGAGTTTGGGACATGTTTCTAGGTCATTTCATATTATTAAAGCCTTATTTAGACCTTAAACTACCCTAATTACCACTAATCGTGATTAAGAACTTAATATATTACTATTCACCAAAAATTATTATAATATCATTGAACCACATTTTACATACTAATGACAACCATGTATGTCGGATTTTTAAAATTCAATACACATTAATGGTAAACTTTCATTTAACTGAAAAATCAGTTTGCTTGATTACCACTTAGAGGTTTCACTATTCATCAAAAATTGAAGTTTTTCAGAAAATTACCAAAAATTTACCCTAAGCTATATTTGATATTCAGAATTCAAAAATGAAGCCTATTTTACAAAATTCAAATCATATAAGTCACATTAATTAATTTAATAATTAATTCCCGCTGTCATGACAAATAGCGTGTTTTTGTGAAACAATAAGTATCAAAAGATTGACACCAGTTTAAGTCCAATTTCAAAGTGAAATTGATTCCAATGACCACCATTGGATTAACTGGTAAAAATATTTTCTAATTTCACTTTAAAACCAATTAAAATAATAATCTAATCATATAAATAATTTAGATTAAAAATAGGTTTTGAATTAAAATACAATATTTTACACTATTCATAAAAAATGAACTTTATCAGAATGGTACCAAAAATTTACACAAAGTAAATTTTGATGTCCCGATTCTAAAGAAGAGTTATATTTGGTCCAATATAAATTATAAGAGTGATCAAAACTATATTTAATGACGGTTCACCATTAAAAGGTGATAAGTGAACCTTTAGTGAAAATTAGAGTATATACGCCTAAAATTGAATTCTTTCCATATTTTAAGCCATTATCTTTTATTGGATAAATGTAAAAATATTTAAGTAAATATATAATCATATTTTAGTTATTTCTATCCATTCCTGCCAATAAAACGGCTACATGTTAACTACCATTTAAAATAATATTATTTTATTATTAGAGTGCAACGTATGATTCCCATGAAACTCGTTGTTGCGTGTTGGGTACGCCATCGAGCATAGCGTCCCCTTTAAAGTCATATTAATATTTTATTCACAAATATGGATAAATATGAAAATGCCTATTCTTTATTTACCTGGGGTGTTACATCCTTCCCCCCTTTTGGGAATTGCGTCCTCGCAATTTTAAAATTGCGCTTGGAAACATCTTTGAATGTCCCACATCGTAACAAAAGTCGGTAAAACAAACACTTTAAAATAAAGAGAGATAAGTACAAAGGTCACCCGAGTTAACCCATACTAGGATTCCAAGTATGAAAATATGGACATGGAGGAAAAAACAAAGGGTCATGTTCTGATGGAGAGTGATAGAAAACATGTTTAGGAGAAAGTTAACCACGAAAAAAATCACAAACTTGTGATGGGTTAAACGGTATTCGATTCCCCAGTAGGAAAAGTTAATAGACAACATTTTTGTTTTAAGTTACTTTTTATTGAGGAATTTATTCATAAGGAAACATAATCACTTATCATATTTAATTTTAACTTTTATTAGATTCCTTACACAAACTCATATTTTCTCCAAAAGACGAGTATTTAGGAAGACTTGTTCACATTAAGAGTACTATAATCAACTTCTAGAGAATCACCTAATCCAAAAAATAGAACTATATACTTCCTATGTCTTTAACCAAAACCAAAACCAAAAAGGCTAGTATAAGATCAGATAATCCAGAAAAGGATAACCCTTTATAAAAAGAAAATCTATTCTTAATCTCCAAAATTTGTCAAACAAAACCCAAAGTTCAACAAGGATCATCCGATAAACAATTTGTCCATAAAATTCTTCAAAGTAAACCAATATAATATTGAAACCCAAATATTTGAAGGATTTAGTCGCATAGTCTTCCAAGATAAATCATAACATTTATCTCCAAACAATATCAGTTGCTCCTAAAGTCTTGTTTTGAAAAGTAATTAACCTAATCACATATCCTCCATGATAGGTTAATCATTTTCATAAATAACCCAAAATCAACATACTCTTAATTCATAAAATAATATAACTAGAATGAATCAGTCAAACTAACCAGGGACTTCACGTAGTCCAGTGGTAGGCGATAAATACCAGTCGCACTTTGGTTGTGGGTTCGATTCCCGCAGCTTTGTCTGACGCGACAGGTTGTCACACAGTCTGCGTGTTGTCCTTTTTTCAAAACTATATAATTCTCAAAACATTCCCCAAAACGAGATAAAATCTTCAAAAATATTCATAACATATTTTAACCTCAATTTTATCTCATGCCTTTCCACTTCAATCATAACATTTAGTAACCCATAATTACCTAAAAAGTAAGGATCATATAAACCTTAATGGTTACCTTAATAATTATTACCTGAATTTCCACATCGAGTTGGCCATCTTGTACATGATGCATTAGAGAACTCAAAAAGGTTGAAGTGGTTTATCATTACTCCTTGATATTTGGTTTATAACAACCACGAGTTTCTTCATTGAATCCTCCATTTTATCTAGTATCTTAATCAGAGAACCACCATAGTTTCCTTCAAACCTATTGTCTCTTTGGTGCCTTCTAGATCCATCCATTCACTAAAAATAGAAATGTCAGTGTGAGTATATCAACAAAACCATCATGTACTAATGTGGAAGGTAAACACTAAGATACACTTACTCATTCACTTTATCTAAAACTAGGACTCTTTCTGAAATCCTAACCATTATGGTAATGTCACTTATGCTTAAAGAATACCCTAACCTCTAAAGTTATCTAAACCGACCTCTGATACCAACTATAAGGCCCCGGCCTTAAACCTTACTTAATATTGAATTAAATGAATAATTCACGTTGAGGATCTTTTCAGGTTTAGAGTTTTAGAGAATTAGATCATGAAACTTGGATTACATTCCACATTTAAACAAAGTGGTTACATAAAAGACAGTATTCATTCTTCCCATCAACGGGAACATATTTAAAATATAACATGGATTCTTTCTTGACACATCATTGACACTATCATCACATCATGTACCTTTCCCTTGACCTGTGAAAAACATTTCAAAAACTTGGGATGAGCATAAAAAGCTCAGTAAGAGTTATAAAAATATGGAAAGGAAACATGAGTTCATATATACATAAGAATGAAATCATAATTTACCCATAAAACATAGGCACTTTAACCTACCTCATCAAATCATGAATAAATCATAGAAATCATAAGACATAAAGGTATCTTGAGGAATTCATAACATTCTTACGTAGGGAGTAACCCTCTTTGTTACGTTTGGAATACCCATCACAGTATATTCCCTAAATCTCTTCGGAGAAACCTTAACGTTTCACTCCTTCGCGTTACCCAATGCATTGGAGAGCTATATCGGGGTCACCCACCGTTAGTTTATCACGGAACCACCCTTTTTCATAACAATTCCCAAGAACCATAACAAAAATGTATCACATAAAACATGAATAAAGGAAACAAAACATTTCCACATTTCAATCACAATATAACATTTTAGTATTTTGAAATAATGAATCCAAACAAAAAGAAACCATTTCCAAAACCATATAAAACATTTAATAAAGAGATTTTTGAATCAAAGTGTCCCATACCACCTTGAAGCTTAAAATTTTAAACCATTAATATCCATATAAATAAATCCTTAAAGCCATTTTGAAAACATGGATATTAACAAGAACAAATAATTAAAATATTTAAAACGATATTTTGGTTAAAGGGGTTTTACCAAAATTAGAGACACTTGAATACAATAATTTTGGAATAACATTTAGTAAGAACTTTATAATATCATGAGAATAAATGGATTCATGATATAATACTCCAAAGGACAGTATATACACCATATAAGAGTGAATTGGTGCATAACAACAATGAACCCTCAATAGAAATGTCAAATGTGATGAAATCCCTTATAAAGAAGGTATCCTTAAATTAAGGACAAATAAATCTCAAAAATATGTGTGACAAATATAAATACACACAGTATAAGTGGATATTAAGTGTAAAACAATAAAATGTCGTTCACATATATTCAATAGATGACATATTCAATGACTACATGTTGAACCCAAAGAAATCGAAATTTGGGTTAAAAAGTTCCCTTGACAGCCTAACAGCATCACATCAAAATGAGTTGATGAGAGATAAAAAGTGTATCTCATAACTTGGACATAAAATTTACATCAATAAGGATATATGAGAACATATCCCAACATAAAAATGTGTGAATTAAAAGACCCAACAAAAGAAGTCTTTTAAAAAAGAGGAGGGTGAAAGGTTCCCTTACCGACTTGGGTATCTTTCAAAACATACACCCCATGAAAGAAGTACAATATATCATTGATGTAAATACTCATAAACGTAAGTATATTACACAAAGAGTAGAATAATGGGCAGTACATACACCACTCAATGAAATTTGTGGCAAATGTAGCATAAATCTCACGGAAATAAAAGTGAGATGAGAAATCCCTTACGAAAACTCAGCAGCCTAACGGCGCCACATAAAACTTCCAAAAAGGATTGATGAGAGAGAATAGGTACTCTCATCACATCAACATAAAAATTACAGTAGGAGTAATATAAAATAACATCCCAATCATAAGAAATATGATCTTAAAAGAAATTACATAAAAGAGTGTACTTAAAAAGAAAGAGAGGTGTAGGATCCCTTACCTCGGGTCCGACTTGACTCGATCGTTCTTTAATCTCCTGAATAATAAACTTGAGTTAATTTCTAATTCCTTAATAAACATTTTTCAAGTTCATTATTACTTTTATACCACTTATTACCATGTCACAAACATTATGTAATCATTTATGTTAATAATATTTGTTTTGCCGATATTTGGTTCTTAAGTCGAAAGTGGACTTCTTACAATTACATGTTGTTCGTGTGGCCAAATGTTTATTATATCCAGAATTGTATTCATTATGTAGATATCATATATTTCATATATATCCATTAAATTCATGCATTTATAACATTACATAATCATTTAGAGGTATGAAATGAAATGCACCGTTCATGGAGACGGTAAGCCGTACGTACGCATGAACGCTACTTTCATTTCTATTTCGTATTTTATAGAATGGAATAATAATTATATAAAGGTATATTATAATTACAGTATAATATCATATATAATATCATATTTCCATCCTTTATTCATCCCACATATGGTATTTAATGAATCAAATCACTTTGAGGGGGCGGTAGTCCGCACTTCCTTAAATGAAGATATCGCGTATACCCATAATGGAAGCCATAAAGGTAAGACAAAAATGAAAAATACAGAATCATAAATAAAATATAAACATATTATATATCATATATAAAAATAGTGACATCATAATGGCCACCTTTGAAGGTGTTAAATGAGTATTGACCAATCATCATTTCGGGAGGCAGAATTTCACCATCCACGGAAACCGTCTGTTCTTTAACCATTTGATGTAGTTGTGTGAGAGTGTAGCTCGAATAAATCTTATAACAACATCCTAGTATATTGAAGATACTGGTGTTGTTACAAAAGAAGTAAATAAAAAGAGTTTATAGGGTTGGAGAAGCAAAATAAAACAAATGAACAAGAGAGAATGAATTACCTTTAAAAGTGTAACTCCCTTTTGATTTGAGCATAAAGGCTTCCTTTGAAAGGATTCTGCCCAAAGGGGATCATCTAGGATGAGGAGAGGGATGTGGAGGGAGTAATTGGGCAGGGGTTGGCCGAGACAAAGGCTTGAGGAGTGTGTGAAATGAGGTAGAGTTGGGGGCCTTTTATAAGAGGAGAGGAGGGGCACTTTTGGAAAGTAAAGAAATATTACTTTATTTGAAAATGTGTTTCGGTTCTAAAAGGTCCCACATTGATATAATTCGTGGATAAGGTGATAAGGGTTCGAAATCCACTCATCCAATTGGTTTTTTTCATGTGTAGGTTTTATATTTTTCATTATCTTTCCATTTTATTTGAATCGTCAAATAATGATGTCATCGCTGCATCATTATTATGTCATATATAATTAAATTTATTTAATGTCTAAAAATTCTAAAAAAAAATACTATGATATAGGAAATTTTTTAGCATTCCAATTACTATTTATAATCAAAATTTGGACTTGTATTACCCCACTTAAAAATTGTTTTCGTAAAACATATTATGTTTGTGTCATTTTCACTTTAACATTAAATAAAAAGTAATTTATGTCATTTCCCAACAAAATCGGATCCATGGGGTCCCCAAGTTGACCCATGGAATGTCATGGTCGGACATGACACAACCAATGAGGTTGGGACATGTGTCTAGGTCATTTCATATTATTAAAGCCTTATTTAGACCTTAAACTACCCTAATTACCACTAATCGTGATTAAGAACTTAATAAGTTACTATTCACCAAAAAATTATTATAATCTCATTGAACCACATTTTACATACTAATGACAACCATGTATGTCAGATTTTTAAAATTCAATACACATTAATGGTAAACTTTCATTTAACTGAAAAATCAGTTTGCTTGATTACCACTTAGTGGTTTCACTATTCATCAAAAATTGAAGTTTTTCAGAAAATTACCAAAAATTCACCCTAAGCTATATTTGATATTCCGAATTCAAAAATGAAGTGTATTTTACAAAATTAGAATAATATAAGTCACATTAATTAATTTAATAATTAATTCCCGCTGTCATGACAAATAGCGTGTTTTTGTGAAACAATAATTATCAAAAGATTGACACCAGTTTAAGTCCAATTTCAAAGTGAAATTGATTCCAATGACCACCATTGGATTAACTGGTAAAAATATTTTCTAATTTCACTTTAAAACCAATTAAAATAATAATCTAATCATATAAATAATTTAGATTAAAAATAGTTTTTGAATTAAAATACAACATTTTACACTATTCATAAAAAAAAGAACTTTATCAGAAAGGTACCAAAAATTTACACAAAGTAAATTTTGATGTCCCGATTCTAAAGAAGATTTATATTTGGTCCAAAATAAAGTATAAGAGTGATCAAAACTATATTTAATGATGGTTCTCCATTAAAAGGTGATAAGTGAACCTTTAGTGAAAATTAGAGTATATACGCCTAAAATTGAATTCTTTCCGTATTTTAAGCCATTATCTTTTATTGGATAAATGTAAAAATATTTAAGTACATATATAATCATATTTTAGTTATTTCTATCCATTCCCGCCAATACAACGGCTACATGTTAACTACCATTTAAAATAATATTATTTTATTATTAGAGTGCAACGTAAGATTCCCAAGAAACTCGTTGTTGCATGTTGGGTACGCCATCGAGCATAGAGTCCCCTTTAAAGTCATATTAATATTTTATTCACAAATATGGATAAATATGAAAATGTCTATTCTTTATTTACCTGGGGTGTTACATGAATGCTGTGAAATCAAAAGAAAACAGTCATAGAGTGAAGTGAGAAATGGTTGAGCAGATAAAACATCAATCTGAGAAATCATTTTCCCGAGAGGAACGAAAACACATTTTTAGTGTCATATGAGACAAAAAATCTTGTATAATAATACAATTCGTAACAAAAGACATTAGTATTTCTTGATATAATAGGAAAAATATTCTTACTAATATTTTTGACATGGACAAGGATACAAAATGTCTATCGGATGTGCATTATACCTAGAACAATTTAATATACGGGTTGAAATGTTTTGACATGATTTAAAAACATGCGGGGGACAAAACCAACCAAATGACCAAAGAATGTGGTGAAATTAGTTGAATAATAATTTAGTGTAAATTTTGAAATGGTTGATTAGACTATACGTCAATCAGAGGTGCTGGTTTTCCCAGATGATAAAAAACACACTTTTAGTTTCATTAAACACCAAAATGAGTATTTAACGGCCGGATATATAAAAACAACAATAGAATTACGTGAAATCACCGTAAAATTTTATTTTATATTATTATTATTATTATTATTATTATTATTAGTGAGGTTTACAAGTACATGACACATCAAGAAAGCATGTAGTATTATCAAAACTATGGAATATATGGTTTTTAAACCATTGATGAACATTAAAAAGGTGTGTATAGGGGTCTAACCAACCAACCAACATAAAAATCCCCTAAAATCAGATGAAAAAAATCATAAAGGGAATTGTGAAAGGATTGAGCAAACATAACATCAATATGAGCCAGTGTTTTCCCAAGAGGACTAAAACCCAACTTTTACTGTCATAATAACCAAAATGCTGGCTTAATAATCAAAAACATATAAATTGACTTCAGAATGACATGAAATCATAGGAAAACCATACTAATATTATTCATGGTGTACAAAAAAGTGATGAAATGTCAGTTGGAGGTGAATTTTTTCCAAAATGACTGAATATGTAGTATTTAAAGGTATGATGAACTTTTAAAAGCATGGGGTGGTCAAAACTAGTTGAAAGACCATTTAATTTCATGAAATATGATGACAAAAATCTTCAAGTGAATTTTGAAATGGTAGATCATAAGGTAGTTAAATCAAAGGTGTCTTTTTCTATTATGATGAAAAATGAACTTTTAGTGTCGTAAGACAAAAAGACGTAGAACTAACGGTCAGATATATAGAAAAATACCTTAGAATTACTTGAAATCATTGGAAAAATATCTTATTATTATTTGTGATGTGTATGAGTAGAATAAACGTCAATCATATGTACAGTATTCTCTTAACTACTAAATATGATGTTTTTAAAGGTTTGACGCCCTTTAAAAAGGTGTGTTCTGGGGTCAAAACCAACTGAACGACAACCAAATGCTATAAAACTAGACGAAGATAAAGGTATAATTCTTTTTTAAATGGACGAGTATACAAAACATCATCCTGAGTGGAAACATTCCCAAGAGGACAAAAAATGCACTTTAAGTGTTATATAACACCGAAACATGAATTTAAAGACAACATCCAAAGAAAATGAACTCCTAAGGGATTAAAATAATAAGAAAATTTATAATAATTATTGGTGACATGTACATGGAGACAACACATCAATCAAATATGTATTGTACTCGAAATGATCAAATATGTGGGTTTTAATGTTTTGATGGCCAATAAAAATATATGGGGGGTCAAAACAAACTGAACGAACTCCATGTGAGGTGACATCAAATGAAAATAATTTAAGATATTTTTTTAAATTTAAAGAATACAGTACACCATTCATAGTTGTTTTTTTTCGGGGATGATGGAAAACACACTTTCATTGTCCTAAAACACTAAAACAAGAATTTAATAGGTAGATATATAGAAAACAAACCTCAGAATGTAATTAAATCACAATGAAACAATATTCATATTAATTTTGATGTCTATGAGTAGATGTAACACTAATCAGACAAACGGTATTCCCCAAGCTACGGGATATGTTGTTTCTAAAGGATTAACGCACTTTAAAAAGGATTATTTGGTGGTGAAAATAGACCAATCTGAATGATGTGAAATCAAAAGAAGGAAATCATACAACTAATTGTGAAATTATCAAGTAGATGGAACATTAATCAAAGGTGTCGGTTTCCCAGGAAGACTAAAAACAAAATTTTAGTGTCATAAAACACCAAACCGTGTGTTTAATGGTAAAATACATAGAAAACAACCTCAGAATGATAAAAAATCATAGGAAACATGTCTTACTATTATCAGTGATGTGTACGAGTAGGCTACACATAAATACGATATATTGTCTACCAATAATGACTGAATATGTGTTTTTTAAGATTTAACGTCCTTTAAAGAGGAGTGTTTGGGTGTCATAAACACTTAAACAACATCCAAATGCTATGAAATCAAGATACATTTTTTTCATAAATTGTGAAAAGGTCGAATATAAGGAATTCCAATCGATGTTGGTGTTTTTATAGTAAGATCGTAAATGTGCATTTAGTGTCATAAAACACAAAAACACACATTTAACTATTATATCTATATCCAATGACCTCAAAATGACCTGAAATCATAGGAAACCATATTATCATTATTCTTGATGTGGAATATTATTTGGAACATCAATAATACATGAAATCCATGTGTAATGAATGAATATGTGGTTTTTAATGATTTGATGATGATTAAAAAGATGTGTTGTAACACCCCAGGTAAATAAAGAGTATTACATTTTCACATTTATCCATATTTGTGAATAAAATATTAATATGACTTTAAAGGGGACGCTATGCTGAATGGCGTACCCAACACGTAACAACGAGTTTCTTGGGAATCTTACGTTGCACTCTAATAATAAAATAATATTATTTTAAATAGTAGTTAACGCATAGCCGTTGTAATGGCGGGAATGAACAGAACTAACTACAAAATTATTATATATTTTTTTCAAATATTTTAACTTTTTACAATAAATGTTAGAGGATTAAAAATGCGAATGAATCCAATTTTAATTGTAAACATTCAAATATTCTTTAAAAGGTTGATTAACCGCCTTTTGATGGAGAACCACTTTTAAATCCACTTTTTGAAAATTTTATGTGTTATATTTGAAAAAATGAAATTTTTCTTTAGAATCGTGACATCAAAATTTACTTTGTGTAAATTTTATGTATTTTTTTGAAAAAGTTCAATTTTTAATGAATAGTGAAAAATGTTGTATTTTATTTCAAAACCTCTTTTAATCTAATTTATTTATATGATTAGATTATCTTTTTAATTTATTTTAAAGTTAAATTAGAATATATTTTTACCATATAATCAAATAGTGGTCATTGGAATTAATTTCACTCTGAAATCGGACTTAAACTACTGTCAATCTTTGGATACATTTTGTTTCATAAAAACACGCTCTTTGTTTTGACAGCGGGAATTACTTATTAAATTAATTAATGAAATTTATATGTTTTTAATTTGGTAAAATAGACAACTTTTTTGAATTTGGAATATCAAATATAGCTTAGGGTGAATTTTTGGTAATTTTCAGAAAAACTTCAATTTTTTATGAATAGTGAAACCACTAAGTGGTACTTATAAAAACTGATTTTCCGTTTAAATGAAATTCTGCCACCTTTGTGTTTTGAATTTCCAAAATCTGACATACATGTTTGTCATTAAGAAGTAAATTGTTGTTCAATGGGATTAAAATAATTTTTTGATGAATAGTAACTTATTAAGTTTTTAATCGCGATTAGAGGTAATTAGTGTAATTTAAGGTAAGAATAATGTTTTAATAAACTGAAATGACCTAGAAACATGTCCTACCCTCATTAGATGTGTCATGGCCGACCAATAAAATCCATGGGTCAACTTGGAGACTCCATGGGGCCACTTTGGTTCCAAAATGACATAAATACCTTTTTATTTAATGTTAAAGTAAAAATTACACAAACATGATATGTTTTAATAAACCAATTTTTACATGGGGTTATGAAATTCATAGTTTTGACTATAAATAGTCATTGGAAATATAGAAAGATTTCCTACATCATAGTAATTTTTTTATAATTTTTAGACATTAAATAAATGAAAGTATTTATAACATAATGATTATGCAGTGATGACCTTATTATTCAACAATTTAAATAAAATGGAAAGATAATGTAAATTCTAAGACCTAAACATGTCCAAAAGCTATTGTATTGGTGTATTTAGAACCCTTATCACCTTATACTCGAAAAAAATCAATTTGGGAACATTAAAATCCGAAAACCATTTGAAAATAAAGTAACATTTTGTACTTTTCCAAGAGTGCCCCTCCTCTCCTCTTATAAAAGGCCCCCACCTCTACCACCTTACCCACACATCTCAAACCATTGGTTCGGCCAAGATCTGATCATTTTTTCTCTCCACATCCCTCTCCTCATCCAAGAATCCTTAACATAGGAAGGAAGCTCTTCAAGATACCCTTTTGGTTCAAACCAAAGGGAGTAACCCAATTTTAAGGTAACGTCTTCACTTGTGCCCTTTTGATTTATTTTGCTTCTCCATCCCCCTAAACTATATTATTCATTTATTTTGTAACAACTCCAGTATCATCAATATAATATGATTTGGTTCTAATAATTATTCTAGATACACTTACACACACCTTCATCTAATGGTTAAAGAACATACAGTTTCTGTGGATGGCGAATTTTTGCCTCACGAAACGATGATTGTTCAACCCTCATATAACACCTTCAAAGGTGGCCATTAAGATGTCACTATGTTTATATATGATATATAATATTTTTATATTTTACTCAAGCTTCTGTATTTTTCATTTTTGGCATACCTTTACGGCTTCCATTATGGGTATACACGATATCTTCATTTTAGGAAGTGTGGACTACCACCCCCTCAAAGTGATTTGATTCGTTAATGCCATATGTGGGATGTATAAAGGATGGATTTAAATTTATTATATATGATGTTATACTGGAATCATAATATACCTTTATATCATTATTGTTTTCTTTCCATTAATGTATGAGATAGAAATGAAAGTAGTGTTCATGCGTACGTACAACTTACTGTCTCCATGAACGGTGCATTTCCTTTCTTATCCTTAAATGTAATGTACTATTATAAGTACATATAATGGATATATATAATGTATGATACATCTAAAGGATTAATATAATTCTGGAATTAAAAATATACACATCTCTCATTTAGTTTTAATTCCATTAATATGACATGGAAATGAAAGTAGCGTTAATGCGGACGTACGGCGTACCGTCTCCATGAACAGTGCATTTCATTTCCTACCTCTAAATGATTCTGTAATATTATATATATATTTATATACTGGATATATATGATATATATGATATCCAAATCAGGAATGTCATTCTGGATATAAAGAACCTTTGACCACACAAACAACTTGTAATTGTAAGAAGTCCACTTTTGACTTAAGAACCAAATATCGACAAAATAAACATTATTAACTTAAATGATTAAATAATGTTTATAACATGTCAATAATTGATATAAAAGGAATAATTAACTTTAAAAAGGTTCTTATGCAAGTATAAATTAACTCATGTTTATTATTTTGGACGTTAAAGAACGATCGAGTCAAGTCGGACCCGAGGTAAAGGATCCTACTCCTCTCTTTCTTTTTAAGTACGCTCTTTTATGTCATTAATTTTAAAGATAATATTTCATGACATTGGGATGTTATTTTATATTAATATTAGTGTTATTTTAATGTTCATATGATGAGAGACCATATTCTTTCTCATAGTTCCATTTTGGAAGTTTTGAGTGGTGCCTTAGGCTGCCGAATTTTCGTAAGAGATATAACCTCTCTCTTTCTTTTTAAGTACTCTCCTTTATGTCACTTATTTTAAGCTCTTATTTGTTATGTTGGGGGATGTTATTTTATATTTATATTTCTATAATAATTATTTTAATATTATTAGATACCCTATTTGATCTCATCAATCCATTTTTGTAAGTTTTATGTGGCGCCGTTAGGCTGCCGTGTTTTCATAAGGGATTTTTCATCTCACTTTTATTCCCGTGAGATTTATGCTACATTTGCCACAATTTCCTTTGAGTGGTGTATTTACTTCCCATTATTTTACTTATTGTGTAATATAATTTCATTTATGAGTATTTACATCAATGTTGTATTGTTCTTCTTTCAAGGGGTGTATGTTTCAAAAGATACCCATGTCGGTAAGGGAACCTTTCACCCTCCTCTTTTTAAAAGACTTCTTTTGTTATGTCATTAAATTCACATACTATTATGTTGGGATATGTTATTATATATCCTTATTGATTTAAATTTTATTTCCATGTGATGAGATACACTTTTTATCTCTCATCAACTCATTTTCTGAATTTTGTAGTGATGCCATTAGGCTATCAATTTTTTTGCAAGGGAATTTTTTAACCCAAAATTGATTCTTTGGGATAAACTTATACTCATTGAATATGTCGTTCTATGAATATGTGTGAATAACAACTGATTTTTTTACACTTAATATCCACTTATATTTGGTGTATTCGTTTGTCACACATAATTATGTAATTGATTTATCCTTAAACCAAGGATACCGTCTTTGTAAGGGACTTCGTCTCAATCTCCTTTCATTGAGGAATATTTTGTTTTATACACAACTTTCTTTCATACGGTGTATAAAACCATTTTAATTTTACTTTTATACAAAAGGAATCTTTTTCTACGAAGCGTTTTACTAAAAGAAAAAAAAGGAATGTTTCTTTTAACGTACACGGTGACAATGACCATTTCCGCCGCCTCGAGTATTTTTTGATCTTTGGCTTCCTCAACAACCCGTAATTTTTTTAAAATAAAATAAATACCATATAGTCTTTTATGTATTTTGGAATTGAAAATGGTTTTGATAAAGGATTCTATTTTGTCAATATATTTAATTTATATATTGTGATATAATGTGGAAATGTTATCATTCCTTTATATTGGTTTTATGTGTTTTAATTTTATAATGATACTTGGACATTTTACGGGTGGTTACGTGATAAACCATATGACGGGTGGTGCCGTGAATATCATGATGTGTGGTTACGTTATAACAACCAATGCACTGGGTATGGAAGTTGACCGTATGGTTATTCCATTAAGTATGTATGGATGTTGGCCGAATGGCTATTCCATTAAGTGATATGTGTGGAAGTCGAAATTATGGCTATTTCACTTAAGTATGTTTATGTCCCAAGATACCTTTATTTGTTATGTGATCTTTATATGGTTTTTATGGTAATGTTTTCGTTACTGAAGGGTATGTAATGAACTTTTATTCAGTGAAGTGTTTTTACTACATCGAGAAGTTGAAAAGTACTACTTTGATAATGTATACAAGGTTTACTTGTTGTTTTAAAAAACTAACAGTTTTCATTCTTTGTGTATCCCTTACTGAGATTTTTATGCTCATCCCATGTTTTTGAAATGTTTTTCACAGGAATTAATGTGGAATAGTGTCAAGGATGGGATCAAGGGAAAGTCATGCTACCTAAAACATGTAACTAGAAATCTTTCTTTTTATGAGTTTTTATTTTATGGAAACATAGTAGAAGTTTCTACTTTGTAATCTTTTGAGATGTAATAGTTATATCCTAATTCTCTAAATCTCTAACCTAAAAAGATCCTCAATGTGAATTATTCATTTAATTCAATATTAAGTAAGGTTTAAGGATGGGGACTTATAGTTGGTATCAAAGGTCGGTTGAGATAACTTTAGAGGTTAGGGTATCCTCTAAGCACAAGTGACAATACCATAATGTTACGATTTTAGAAAGAGTCCTATTTTTAGATAAAGTGAATGAGTAAGTATATATCAGTGTTTATCTTTCTCATTAGTACATGATGGTTTTGTTGATATACTCACACTGACATTTCTGTTCTTAGTGAATGGATGGATTTTGCAGGCACTAAAGAGACAATAGGTTTGAAGGAAACAATGGTGGTTCTCATATTAAGATACTAGATAAAATGGGGAATTCAATGAGGAAACTCGTGGTTGTTCTAAACCAACTATCAAGGAGTCATGATCAACCACATGAACCTTGGTATGTTCTATAATGCATCGTTTACGAGATGACCAATCGATGTGGAAGTTCAGATAATAATTATAAAGGTAACCATTAGAGTTTATAAGATCCTAACTTTTGAGGTAATTATGGGTTATTATATGATATGCTGGAAAATTAAAGGCATGAGATAAACATGAGGTTAAAATATGTTATGATAATTTTTTAAGATTTTATCTCGTTTTGGGGAATGTTTTAAAATTATATAGTTTTGGAAAAAGGACAACACGCAGACCGTGTGACAACCCGTCGCATCGGACAAAGCTGCGAGAATCGATCCCACAACCAAAGTGCGACTGGTAGTTATCTCCTACCATTGGACTACGTGAAGTCCCTGGTTAGTTTGACTAATTCTTTTTAGTTAGATGATTTTTGGAATCAAGAGAAAGGTTATTTTGGGTTATCTAAGGAAATGATTAACCTATCATGGAGGATATGTGATTAGGTTAATTACTTTTAAATATGATACTTTAAGAGTAATTGATGTTATTTGGAGATAAAAGTTAATTTGTACCTTGGAAGACTATGTGACTAAATACTTCAAATATTTGGGTTTCAATCTTATATTGGTTTACTTTGAATAATTTTATGGAAAAATTGTTTATCGAATGGTCCTCGTTGAACTTTGGGTTTTGTTGGACAAATTTTGGAGATTAAGAATAGATTTTGTTTTTATAAAGGGTTATCATTTTCTGAATTATCTGATCTTGTACTAACCTTTTTGGTTTTGGTTTTTGATTTTGTCTCAAGACATGTGAAATATATAGTTCTCTTTTGTGGATTAGGTGATTTTCTAGAAGTTAATTATAGTACTCTTAATGTGAACAAGTCTTCCTAAATACTCGTCTTTTTTAGAAAATATGAGTCCGTGTAAGAAATCTAGTAAAAGTTGAAAGTCAACATGACAACTATGTATGCTTCCTTATGTTTTAGTTAAGATCATAAATAAATTATTCAATGAAGAGTAACATAAAACAAAAATGTTGTTTGTTAACTTTTCCTACTGGGGAATCGAATACCGTTTAACCCATCACAAGTTTGTGATTTTCTTATGGTTGACTTTCTTTTAGACATGTTTACTATCACTCTCCATCAGAACATGACCCTTTGTTTTATTCCGCCATGTCCATATTTTCATACTTGGAATCCTAGTATGGGTTAACTCGGGTGACCTTTGTACTTATATTTATTTATTTTAAAGTGATTGTTTTACTGACTCTTGTTCTGATGTTGGATTTTCAATGAAGTTTCCAGGAACAATTTTAAAATTGTGAGGACGCAATTCCCAAAAGGGAGAAGGATGTAACACCCCAGGTAAATAAAGAGTATGACATTTTCACATTTATCCATATTTGTGAATAAAATATTAATATGACTTTAAAGGGGACGCTATGCTCGATGGCGTACCCAACACATAACAACGAGTTTCATGGGAATCTTACGTTGCACTCTAATAATAAAATAATATTATTTTAAATAGTAGTTAATGCCTAACTGTTGTAATGGAAGTAATGAACAGAACTAACTACAAAATGATTATAGATGTTTTTCAAATATTTTAACTTTTTACAATAAATGTTAGAGGATTAAAAATGCGAATGAATCCAATTATAAGCGTAAACATTCTAATATTCATTAAAAGGTCGATTAACCGCCTTTTAATGGAGAACCTCTTTTAAATACAATTTTGACAATATTATGTGTTATATTTGACAAAATAAAATTCTTCTTTAGAATTGGGACATCAAAATTTACTTTGTGTAAATTTTATGTATTTTTCCGAAAAAGATCATTTTTTAATGAATAGTGAAAAATGTTGTATTTTAATTCAAATCCTATTTTTAATCTAATTAATTTATATGATTAGATTATATTTTGAATTGGTTTTAAAGTGAAATTAGAATATATTTTTACCATTTAATCCAATAGTGGTCGTTGGAATTAATTTCACTTTGAAATCGGACTTAAACTAGTGTCAATCTTTTCATACATTTTGTTTCATAAAAACACGCTCCTTATTTTGACAGCGGGAATTAATTATTAAATAAATTAATGCAATTTATATTTTTTTAAATTGGTAAAATAGACATCATTTTTGAATTATGAATATTAAATATAGCTCAGGGTGAATTTTTGGTAATTTTCTGAAAAACTTCAATTTTTGATGAATAGTGAAACCACTAAGTGGTACTTATAAAAACTGATTTTCTGTTTAAATAAAATTTTGCCACCTTTGTGTTTTGAATTTCAAAAATCCGACATAAATGGTTGTCATTAAGAAGTAAAATGTTGTTCAATGGGATTAAAATAATTTTTTGGTGAATAGTAACTTATTACGTTTTTAATCGTGATTAGAGGTAATTAGTGTAGTTTAAGGTAAGAATAATGTTTTAATAAAATGAAATGACCTAGACACATGTCTTAACCTCATTGGATGTGTCATGGACGACCGAGAAAATCCATGGGTCAACTTGGGGACCCCATGGAGCCATTTTGGTTGGAAAATGGCATAAATACCTTTTTATTTAATGTTAAAGTAAAAATGACACAACCATGATATGTTTTACTAAAACAATTTTTACATGGGGTTATACAAGTAAGAGTTTTGACTATAAATAGTAATTGGAATGATAAAAATATTTCCTACATCATAGTATTTTTTTTATAATTTTTAGACATTAAATAAATTAAATTATTTATGACATCATGATGGTGCATCAATGACCTCATTATTCAATGATTTAAATAAAATGGAAAGATAATGTAAATTATAAGAGATAAACATGTCCAATACCTATTGGATGGGTGGATTTCAAACCATTATAACCTTATCCTAGAAACACATCAATGTGGGACCATTAAAATCCGAAAACCATTTGAAAATAAAGTAACATTTTATACTTTTCCAAGAGTGCCCCTCCTCTCCTCTAATAAAAGGCCCCCACCTCTACCACCATACCCACACCTCTCAAACCGTTGGACCGAACAAGCTCTGATAATTTTGTCTCTCTAAATCCCTCTCCTCATCCTAGAATCCTTAACATAGGCAGGAAGCTCTTCAAGAAACCATTTTGGTTCAAATCAAAGGGAGTTACCCAATTTTAAGGTAACGTCTTCACTTGGGCTATTTTGTTTTATTTTGCTTCTCCAACCCCCTAAACTCTTTTATTAATTTCTTTTGTAACAACTCCAGTATCTTAAATATACTAGGATGTTGTTATAATAAGTATTCGAGCTACACTTACACACACCTTCATCTAATGGTTAAAGAACATATAGTTTCCGTGGATGGTGAATTTCTGCCTCACGAAACGATGATTGTTCAACACTCATATAACACCTTCAAGGTGACCATTAAGATGTCACTTTGTTTATATATGATATATAATATTTTTTTTTGGTTTTACTTAAGCTTCTGTATTTTTCATTTGTGGCCTACCTTTATGGATTCCATTATGGGTATACACGATATCTTCATTTTAGGAAGTGCGGACTACCGCCCCCACAAAATGATTTGATTCGTTAATGCCATATGTGGGATGTATAAAGGATGGATTTGAAGTTATTATATATGATTTTATAATGGAATTATAATATACCTTTATATAATTATTGTTTTCTTTCCATTAAAGTATGAGATAGAACTGAAAGTAGCGTTCATGCGTACGTATGGCTTACCGTCTCAATGAACGGTGCATTTCATTTCTTATCCTCAAATGTAATGTACTATTATAAGTACATATAATGTATATATATAATGTATGATACATATAAAGGATGAATATAATTCTGGAATTAAAAATATACACATTTCTCATTTATTTTTATTTCCATTAATATGACATGGAAATGAAAGTAGCATTCATGCGTACGTACGGCTTACCGTCTCCATGAACGGTGCATTTCAATTCTTACCTCTAAATGATTATGTAATATTATAAATACATGGATATTCTGGATATATATGATATATATTATATCCAAATCAGGAATTTCATTCTGGATATAAATAACCTTTTACCACATGAACAACATGTAATTGTAAGAAGTCCACTTTTGACTTAAGAACAAAATATCGACAAAACAAACATTATTAACTTAAATGATTACATAATGTTTATAAAATGTCATTAATGGATATAAAAGGAATAATGAACTTGAAAATGGTTCTTATGAAAGTATAAATTGACTCATGTTTATTATTCTGGACGTTAAAGAACGATCGTGTCAAGTCGGACCCGAGGTAAGGGATCCTACTCCTCTCTTTCTTTTTAAGTACGCTCTTTTATGTCATTCCATTTAAAATCATCTTTCTTGTTATTGGGATGTTATTTTATATTACTATTACTATAATTTTTATGTTCATATGATGAGAGACTCTATTCTCTCTCATCAATCCATTTTGGATGTTTTGAGTGGCGCCGTTAGGCTACCGAATTTTCGTAAGAGATCTAACCTCTCTCTTTCTTTTTAAGTTCTCTCCTTTATGTCACTTCTTTTAAGATCCTCTTTGTTATGTTGGGGGATGTTATTTTATATTCCTCTATCTATAAACTTTATGTTAATATGATCATATACTCTATTTGATCTCATCAATCCATTTTTGTAGGTTTTATGTGGCGTCGTTAGGCTTCCATGTTTTCGTAAGGGATTTTTCATCTCACTTTTATTCCCCTGAGATTTATGCTTCATTTTCCACAATTTCCTTTGAGTGGTGTATGTACTACCCATTATTTTACACATTGTGTAATATACATTCATTTATGAGTATTTACATCAATGTTTTATTGTCCTTCTTTCACGGGGTGTATGTTTCGAAAGATACCCATGTCGGTAAGGGAACCATTCACCCTCCTATTTTTAAAAGACTTCTTTTGTTATGTCTTTTAATTCACATAATATTATGTTGGGATATGTTCTTCTATTTCCTTATTGATTTAAATTTTATTTTCATGTGATGAGATACCATTTTTTTCTATCATCAACTCATTTTCTGAATTTTGTAGTGACGCCATTAGGCTGTCAAATTTTTGCAAGGGAACTTCTTAACCCAAATTTGATTCTTTGGGATAAACTTGTACTCCTTTAATATGTCGTTCTATGAATATGTGTGAATAACCTCTGATTTTTTTACACTTAATATCCACTTATATTTGGTTTATTCGTTTTTCACATATAATTATGTAATTGATTTATCCTTAAACCAAGGATACCGTCTTTGTAAGGGACTTCGTCTCAATCTCCTTTAATTGAGGAATATTTCGTCTTATACACAAATTTCATTTATACGGTGTATAAAACCCTTTGACTATTACTTTTATACAAAAGGAAACTTTTTCTACGAAGCATTTTACTAAACGACAAAAAGGAATTTTTCTTTTAACGTACGCGGTGACAATAACCTTTTCCGCCGCCGTGAGTATTATTTGATCTTTGGCTTCCTCTACAAGCCGTAATGTTTTTAAAATAAAATAAATACCATATACTCTTTTATGTATTTTGGTATTGAAAATGGTTTTGATAAAGGATTCTATTTTTATAATATATTTAAATGATATATTGTGATTGAAATGTTGAAATGGTATCATTCTTTTATATTGGTTTTATGTGTTATAATTTTATAATGGTACTTGAACATTTTACGGGTGGTTACGTGATAAACCATATGACGGGTGGTGCCGTGAATACTAGGACGGGTGGTTACGTTATAACCTCCAATGCATTGGGTATGGAAGTCGGCTGTATGGCTATTCCATTAAGTATGTATGGAAGTTGGCTGAATGGCTATTCCATTAAGTGATATGTGTGGAAGTCGACCTTATGGTTATTCCACTTATGTATGTTTATGTCCCAAGTTATCTTTATATATTATGTGATCTTTATATGGGTTTTAAGGTAATATTTTGGTTATATAAGGGTAAGTAATGAACATTTATTCAGTGAAGAATTTTTACTACTTTGAGAAGGTGAAAAGTATTACTTTGATAAAGTATACATGGTTTACTTGTTTTTTTGAAAAACTAATAGTTTTCATTCATTGTGTATCCCTTACTGAGGCTTTTATGCTCATCCCAAGTTTTTGAAATGTTTTTCACAGGACTTAACATGGAATAGTGTCAAGGATGGGATCCAAGGGAAAGTCATGCTACCTAAAACATGGAACTAGACATGTTTCTTTTTATGAGTTTTTATTTTATGGAAACTTAGTAGAAGTTTCTTCTTTGTAATCTTTTGAGATGTAATAGTTATTTCCTAATTCTCTAAAACTCTAAACCTGAAAAGGTCCTCAATGTGAATTATTCATTTAATTCAATATTAATTAAGGTTTAAGGTTGGGGACTTATAGTTGTTATCAAAGGTCGGTTTAGATAACTTTAGAGGATAGGGTATCCTCTAAGCATAAGTGGCATTACCATAATGGGTTGGATTTGAGAAAGAGTCCTAGTTTTAGATAAAATGACTGAGTAAGTATATATTAGTGTTTATCTTCCTAATTAGTAATGATGGTTTTGTTGATATACTCACACTGACATTTCTGTTCTTAGTGAATGGATGGATCTAGCAGGCACCAAAGAGACAACAGGTTTGAAGGAAACTATGGTGGTTCTCGGATTAAGATACTAGATAAAATGGGGAATTCAATGAGGAAACTCGTGGTTGTTCTAAACCAACTATCAAGGAGTCATGATCAACCACATGAACCTTGGTATGTTCTATAATGCATCATTTACGAGATGACCAATCGATGTGGAAGTTCAGATAATAATTATAAAGGTAACCATTAGAGTTTATAAGATCCTTAATTTTGAGGTAATTATGGGTTATTATATGATATGGTGGAAAATTAAAGGCATGATATAAACTTGAGGTTAAAATATGTTATGATAATTTTTGAAGATTTTATCTCGTTTTGGGGAATGTTTTAAAATTATATAGTTTTGGAAAAAGGACAACACGCAGACCGTGTGACAACCCGTCGCGTCGGACAAAGCTGCGGGAATCGATCCCACAACCAAAGTGCGACTGGTAGTTATCTCCTACCATTGGACAACGTGAAGTCCCTAGTTAGTTTGACTAATTCTTTTTAGTTATATGATTTTAGGAATCAAGAGAAAGTTTATTTTGGGTTATCTATGGAAATGATTAACCTATCATAGAGGATATGTGATTAAGATAATTACTTTTCTATACGAGACTTTAAGAGTAATTGATGTTATTTGGAGATAAAAGTTAATTTGTACCTTGGAAGACTATGTGACTAAATCCTTCAAATATTTGAGTTTCAATATTATATTGGTTTACTTTTAAGAATTTTATGGACAAATTGTTTATCGAATGGTCCTCGTTGAACGTTGGGTTTTGTTGGACAAATTTTGGAGATTAAAAATAGATTTTCGTTTTATAAAGGGTTATCCTTTTCTGGATTATCTAATCTTGTACTAACTTTTTTGGTTTTGGTTTTGGATTTTGTCCAAAGACATGTGAAATATATAGTTCTATTTTTTGGATTAGGTGATTCTCTAGAAGTTGATTATAGTACTCTTAATGTGAACAAGTCTTCCTAAATTCTCATCTTTTGGAGAAAATATGACTTCTTGCAAGAAATCTAGTAATAGTTGAAAGTCAACATGACAATTCTGTATGCTTCCTTATGTTTTAGTTAAGATCATAGATAAATTCCTCAATGAAGAGTAGCATAAAACAAAAATGTTGTTTGTTAACTTTTTCTACTGGGGAATCAAATACTGTTTAACCCATCACAAGTTTGTGATTTTCTTATGGTTAACTTTTTCTAGACATGTTTACTATCACTCTCCATTAGAACATGACCCTTTTTTTCCTCCATGTCCATATTTTCTTACTTGGAATCCTAGTATGGGTTATCTCGGGTGACCATTGTACTTATCTTTCTTTATTTTAAAGTGATTGTTTTACCGACTCTTGTTCTTATGTGTGATTTTCAATGAAGTTTCCAAACCCAATTTTAAAATTGCGAGGACACAATTCCCATAAGGGGGGAAGGATGTAACACCCCAGGTAAATAAAGAGTATGAAATTTTCACATTTATCCATATTTGTGAATAAAATATTAATATGACTTCAAAGGGGACGCTATGTTCAATTGCGTACCCAACACCTAACAACGAGTTTCTTGGGAATCTTACGTTGCACTCTAATAATAAAATAATATTATTTTAAATTGTAGTTAATGCCTAGCCGTTGTAATGGCGGGAATGAACAGAACTAACTACAAAATGATTATATATGTTTGTCAAATATTTTATCTTTTTACAATAAATGTTAGAGGATTAAAAATGTGAATGAATCCAATTTTAAGCGTAAACATTCTAATATTCTTTAAAAGGTCGATTAACCGCCTTTTGATGGAGAACCACTTTTAAATCCACTTTTTGAAAATTTTATGTGTTATATTTGAAAAAATAAAATTCTTCTTTAGAATCTGGACATCATAATTTACTTTGTGTAAATTTTATGTATTTTTCCGAAAAAGTTCAATTTTTAATGAAAACTGAAAAATGTTGTATTTTAATTCAAAACCACTTTTTAATATAATTTACTTATATGATTCTATTATTTTTTGAATTGGTTTTAAAGTTTAATTAGAATATATTTTTACTATTTAATCCAATAGTGGTCTTTGGAATTAATTTCACTTTGAAATTGGACTTAAACTAGTGTCAATCTTTTGAAACATTTTGTTTCATAAAAACAGGCTCTTTGTTTTGAAAGCGAAAATTAATTATTAAATTAATTAATTAAATTTATATGTTTTGAATTTGGTAAAATAGAAATCATTTTTGAATTAGGAATATCAAATATATCTTAGGGTGAAGTTTTGGTAATTTTCTGAAAAACATCAATTTTTGATGAATAGTGACACCACTAAGTGGTACTTATAAAAACTGATTTTCCATTTAAATGAAAATTTTCCACCTTTGTGTATTGAATTTCAAAATTCCGACTTACATGGTTGTCATTAAGAAGTAAAATGTGGTTCAATGGGATTAAAATAATGTTTTGGTGAATAGTAACTTATTAAGTTTTTAATCGCGATTAGAGGTAATTAGTGTAGTTTAAGGTAAGAATAATGTTTTAATAAAATGAAATGACCTAGACACATGTCCTACCCAAATTGGATGTGTCATGGCCGACCATGAAAATCCATGGGTAAACTTGGGGACCCCATGGAGCTACTTTGGTTGGAAAATGACATATATAACTTGTTATTTAATGTTAAAGTAAAAATGACGCAAACATGATATGTTTTACTAAAATAATTTTTACATGGGGTTGTACAAGTTATAGTTGTGACTATAAATAGTAATTGGAAATCTAAAAAGATTTATTACGTCATAGTATATTTTTTTATAATTTTTAGACATTAAATAAATAAAATTATTTATGACATCATGATGATGCACCGATGACCTCATTATTCAACGATTTAAATAAAATGGAAGGATAATGTAAATTCTAAGACCTAAACATATCCAAAACCTATTGTATGGGTGGATTTCGAACCCGTATCACCTTATCTTTGAAACACATTAATGTGGGACCATTAAAATCCGAAAACCATTTGAAAATAAAGTAACATTTTATACTTTTCCAAGAGTGACCCTCCTCTCCTTCTATAAAAGGCCCCCACCTCTACCACCTTACCCACACCTCTCAAACCATTGGTTCGGCCAAGCTCTGATCATTTTGTCTCTCCACATCCATCTCCTCAGAATAGAATCCTTAAATTATTCAGAAAGATCTTCAAGAAACCCTTTTGGTTCAAACCAAAGGGAGTTACCCAATTTTAAGGTAACGTCTTCACTTGTGCTCTTTTGTTTTATTTTGATTCTCCAACCCCCTAAACCCTTTTATTAATTTATTTTGTAACAACTCCAGTATCTTCAATATACTAGGATGCTGTTATAATAATTATTCGAGCTACACTTACACACACCTTCATCTAATGGTTAAAGAACATACAGTTTCCGTGGATGGCGAATTTCTTCCTCACGAAACGATGATTGTTCAACACTCATATAACACCTTCAATGGTGGCCATTAAGATGTCACTATGTTTATATATGATATATAATTTTATATGTATTACTTAAGCTTCTGTATTTTTCATGTGTGGCATACCTTTATGACTTCAATTATGGGTATACGCGATATCTTCATTTTTGGAAGTGCGGACTATCGCCCCCTCAAAGTTATTTGATTCGTTAATGCCATATGTGGGATGTATAAAGGATAGATTTAAAGTTATTATATATGATATTATATTAGAATTATAATATACCTTTATATCATTATTGTTTTCTTTCCATTAAAGTATGAGATAGAAATGAATGTAGCGTTCATGCGTACGTACGGCTTACCGTCTCCATGAATGGTGCATTTCATTTCTTATCCTCAAATGTAATGAACTATTATAAGTAAATATAATGGATATATATAATTTATGATAAATATAAAGGATTAATATAATTCTGGAATTAAAAATATACACATCTCACATTTAGTTTTAATTCCATTAATATGAATTGGAAATGAATGTAGCGTTCATGCGTACGTACGGCTTACCATCTCCATGAACAATGCATTTGATTTATTACCTCTAAATGATTATGTAATATTATAAATACATGTATATGCTGGATATATATGATATATATGATATCCAAATCAGGAATTTCATTCTGTATATAATGAACCTTTGACCACACGAACAACATGTAATTGTAAGAAGTCCACTTTTGACTTAAGAACCATATATCGACAAAACATACATTATTAACATAAATTCTTACATATTGTTTATAACATGTAAATAATTGATATAAAAGGAACAATGAAGTTTAAAAAAGTTCTTAAGCAAGTATAAATTAACTTCTGTTTATTATTCAGGACGTTAAAGAACGATCGAGTCAAGTCGGACCCGAGGTAAGAGATCCTACTCCTCTCTTTCTTTTTAAGTACGTTGTTTTATGTCATTACTTTTAAAGATCATCATTCTTGTTATTGGGATGTTATTTTATATTACTCTTACTATAATTTTTTGTTCATATGATTAGAGACCCTATTTTCTCTCATTAATCCATTTTAAAAGTTTTGAGTGGCGACGTTAGGCTGCCGAATTTTCGTAAGAGATCTAACCTCTCTCTTTCTTTTTAAGTACTCTCCTTTATGTCACTTCTTTAATGCTCCTCTTTGTACTGTTGGGGGATGTTCTTTTATATTCCTCTTTCTATAAACTTTATATTAATATGATGAGATACCCTATTTTATCTCATCAATCCATTTTCGTAAGTTTTATGTGGCGTCGTTAGGCTTTCGAGTTTTCGTAAGGGATTTTTCATCTCACTTTTATTCTCGTGAGATTTATGCTACATTTGCCACAATTTCCTTTGAGTGGTGTATGTAATGCCCATTATTTTACTCATTGTGTAATATAATTTCATTTATGAGTATTTTCATCAAGGATGTATTGTACTTATTTCACGGGGTGTATGTTTCGAAAGATACCCATGTCGGTAAGGGAACCTTTCACCCTCCTCTTTTTAAAAGACTTCTTTTGTTATGTCTTTTAATTCATATACTATTATGTTGGGATATGTTCTTATATATCCTTATTGATGTAAATTTTATTTCCATGTGATGAGATACCCTTTTTATCTCTCATCAACTCATTTTCTGAATTTTGTAGTGACGCCATTAGGCTGTCATATTTTTGCAAGAGAACTTCTTAACCCAAATTTGATTCTTTGGGATAAACTTATACTCCTTGAATATATCGTTCTATGAATATGTGTGAATAACCTATGATTTTTTTACACTTAATATCCACTTATATTTGTTGTATTCGTTTGTCACACATATTTATGTAATTGATTTATCCTTAAACCAAGGATACCATCTTTATAAGGGACTTCGTCTCAATCTCCTTTCATTGAGGCGTATTTCATTTTATACACAACTTTATTTTATACGGTGTGTAAACCCCTTTTAATTTTACTTCTATACAAAAGGAATCTTTTTATAAGAAGCGTTTTACTAAACGACAAAAAGTAATGTTTCTTTTAACGTACGCGGTGACAACGACCTTTTCTGCCGGCACGAGTATTATTTGATCTCTGGCTTCCTCAACAAGCCGTAATGATTTTAAAATAAAATAAATACCATATACTCCTTTATGTATTTTGGTATTGAAAATGGTTTTGATAAAAGATTCTATTTTGTCAATATATTTAAATGATATATTGTGATTGAAATGTGGAAATGTTATCATACCTTTATATTGGTTTTATGTGTTATAATTTTACAATGGTACATGGACATTTTACGGGTGGTTACGTGATAAACCATATGATGGGTGGTGCCGTGAATACCAGGACGGGTGGTTACGCTATAACCTATAATGCATTGGTTATGGAATTCGGCCGTGTGGCTATTCCATTAAGTTTGTATGGAAGTTGTCCGAATGGCTATTCCATTAATTGATATGTGTGGAAGTCAACCTTATGGTTATTCCACTTAAGTATGTTTATGTCCCAAATTACCTTTATATGTTATGTGATCTTTAAATTGGTTTTATGGTAATCTTTTGGTTATAGAAGGGTAAGTAATAAACTTTTATTCAGTGAAGAGTTTTTACTACTTCGAGAAGGTGAAAAGTATTACTTTGATAAAGTATACATGGTTTACTTGTTGTTTTGAAAAACTAACAGTTTTCATTCTTTGTGTATCCCTTACTGAGCTTTTTATGCTCATCCCATGTTTTTGAAATGTTTTTCGTAGGAATTAACGTGGAATAGTGTCAAGGATGGGATCAAGCGAAAGTCATGCTACCAAAAACATGGAACTAGACATGTTTCTTTTTATGAGTTTTTATTTTATGGAAACTTAGTAGAAGTTTCTACTTTGTAATCTTTTGAGATGTAATAGTTATTTCCTAATTCTCTAAAACTCTAAACCTAAAAAGATCCTCAATTTGAATTATTCATTTAATTCAATATTAAGTAAGGTTTAAGGCTCGGGACTTATATGTGTCAAGGGGTCAAAACCAGTCAAAGAACCTTTGAATTTTGTGAAATTATACAATAACAACTGTGATGTGAATTTCGAAATGGATGAGTAGATGGAACATCTATTCATTATAACATTATCCCTAGAGACTAAAAATTCACATTTAAAGTCATTAAACACAAAAATTGGTGTTTAACGGTCATATCCATAGAAAACGACCCTATAATGACTTAAAATAATTAGAAACACATCTTATTATTATATTTGATATGAACGAGGAGACAACATATCGACCAGATGTGTGATCTGCTCATAATGACTAAATATGTGGTTCGTAAAGATTTGATGTCCTTTAAAAAGGAGCGTTGGGGGTGAAAATGAACTAAACAACCTCTGAATGATATGAATTCAAACAACAAATATAGTTTTAATTGGGAAATGATTGAGTATAAATAACATCAATACAAGATGGCTTTTAACGTGGATGACAGAAAATGCACTTTTAGTGCCATAAAACTCAAAAATCCTTGTTTAATGGTAAAATACATATAAAATGACCACATAATTACTTAAAATCACAGTAAAATTTTCTTATTATTATTCGTGATCTTTGTTGGTAGATAGAACATCAATAGAACATGCAGTTTGTGTAGTATGACTGAATATGTAATTTTTAAATATGTTATGCCTTTTAAAAAGTTGTGTAAAATTCTTAAAACCATCCAAATAACTTCATAATGACATTAAATTAGCTGATTACATTGATGGATTTAATATTTAAATGTTCTAGTAGACCATGTGTCAATCAGAGGATTCATTTGACAGTGATGATGTGAAACAAACTTTTAGTGTCAAAAAATACCCAAATGGGCGTTTAAAGGTAAAATCCATAAAAAATAACCTCAGAATGATATGAAGACTTAAGAAAACAATATTAATATTATTATATGTGATATTTAAAAGGATATGACACGTTAATCAAACTTGTGGTCTACTCAGAGTGATTGGATGTGTGGGTTTTAAAGATTTTACACCCTTTAAAATGGTGCATTTTGGAGTCAAAACCAACCCATAAACATTAAAATTCCATAAAATAATATGCAAAAAACCATAGTGTGAATTTTGAAATGGTTGAGTTGATAAAATAACAATCTAAGTAGGATTTTACCTGGGATGACTCCAAACCCACTTTTAATGTCATAAAACACCAAAACATGTGTTTAATTGTGAGATCCATATGAAACAACCTCAGAATGATTTGAAATCCTAGAAAAACCATATTATAATTTTTCATGATATCTAAAAGCTAATAGAACATCTAGAAGAAATGTGGTCAGTATGGAATGACTAAATTTGCGGGTTTTCATGGTCAAATACATATAAAACAACCTTTGAATGAATTAAAATCATAGGACAACCATCTTAATATTATTTTTTAAATGTAATATATGAATACATGTCAATAAAATGTGAATTTTTGGGTGGAATGACTGAATATGTGGGTTTACAAGATTTGAAACCATTTAAAAAGGTGTGTTTTTGGGTCAAAATCAGACGAAGAACTATCAAATTTTGTGAAATCAGAAGAAAATAAATTTGGAGTGATTTTTGAAATGGATGAGTGTAAGGTACACCAATTAGAGGTTCCATTTGATCAAGATTATAGAAAACACACTTTTAGTGTCATAAATCAACAAAATGTCTGTTTAACGGTTAAATGCATAGAAAACGACCACAAAATAACATTAAATCATAGTAAAACAGACTTGTTATTAATTTTTATGTGTACAAGTAGACATATTTTCAATATGACGTGATTTCTTCTCAAAACAATAGAATATGTGGATTACATTTTAAAAAAATGTAAAGAAATTATTAATATACTTTCAAAATCACATCACATTGGTTTGTTCTATTGAGCATTAATTGATTTTTTTTCATTTAAATTATTATATGGGCTATTATTTTGTATATATAGTTTTATTAATATTTTCATGCAGTTTTAATTGATGATGGATGTGGATATTGGATGTTGATTTGGAAAAGAGATTTATGTTCCCATGGATTTAGATATTTAGAAAAAGAAATTATTTTTGAAATAAAATGGTTTTTTGAATGTTTAATAAATTTTATAAAATAAAAATAAAAAAGCAATAGTGGGCATCATTTAGATATCACTATAGGTTTTGCTTCATTGGGCTATAGATACCACCATTTTGTAGTCACTATAGCCAATCCAGAAGGAGGCTATAGTGACTGCCAAACAACAGTCTCTATGAGAAAACATGACATTCTATTATGAACTCTATTTGAAAGTCTTTATAGGCACTCTCCATATCATCTATAGTGTCTTACAAATGGGAAAAAATATAGGGAACAATGATGGTCCAAAAATTTCTAATGTTTGGAGAATTCTAAGGGGTCTCTATAGTGCTTTAGTAATGACATTTGGGGGTTGCTAAAAGCAATTTTTCTAATATTGAGTTAAGACACTATTGTGACTCAATTGACCTTAATTGTTGAATGTATGATTAAAGGATGAATATGGAAGAACAATATGAGATAATTTAAGGGAGAATTGTAGGTATTTTTGGAATCATCAGCTTCAAATTGATGCTTTGAATAGAAAGAACTCATTGGTGAGTGGAGAAGAGGAATAAATCATATTAACTATGCTGTATAATTCAGTAGCATCAATGAAAGTCATCATACTAGAACATGATCTATATAGGATAATGTTGAAATATTGTAGCCTGACCCATGGATGAAGTAATTCCAACTATTGGCAGAACATACTGCACATCAGGTATTAAATCTGACAAGAAAATGTAATAATGATGACTTTGTGTAATAGAGAAATCCAATGACCCTGATAGGGAACTATATAAATGCAGACTCTGTCGACAAGGAAATGTAGTAGGTTGGCCTTTGTTGAGAGTGGTATTGTAGTTCCGCAGACATTCTTCCATCGATTACTACAACATAAGTGACATATAATGCAGTTGGTGTTTCAATTGCATTGTCTTCTTTATAAGTTCATTTTGATCTAGGTGTTTATTCTAATAGAGTACCATCTAATTCATTCTTCTGATTTTAGTGGTGTGATTATGCCTCTTCATGGATATATAGATTATTCCTGAATCATATAAATATTTGTTTCATGTGTTATTGTTGTTCTTAATTTTATCTACTTCTCCATTGTACTCTGATATTTGAGATCATTAATTTTTGTTTTTATATAATCTCCACAACAAAATAATCACTTTTCTCAAGATAGATGGATCCTAGGTTCACGAGAATTTGTTTACATCTCGCACGTGTTCTTTACAAGAATGGAATGATTTTTTAATTGATTTATTCTTAACATGAGTCCAACAATCATCAGATGTAAAAAATTCATCCATGGTGTTTCATATATTCTCAACAATACTTTCAGTCCATTAATTATAGACACCCTTTCCTCAGTATCATTTCATGGGAATGAATAATGTGGATTTGGTAAATAGTTGGTTTGAGGGGACTTCACCAAGGATGTGGTAACCTAATAGGAAAGTGATATTTGATCTAATGTATAGATGATTCATGAAAATAATATATTACCATTTATATTAAAAGAATTAAAACCCACTATATATATATTTATATGATTAACATCGCTTGGAATATAGAAACAATAAAATGAAATATGGATTGAAAACCAAAAATGTAACAAAAAAAGTAAAAGGATGTGTGACATTGGCATATGATATCGGGACACATGCATGTGAAAATTTGATAGTCGGTAATACATACACTACCTCTCTGGTGAGTTTTGAAGTAGCAATGATGGTGAAATTTGAAATAATAACAAATGAAACAATGATAGTCGTTAATACATACACTACCTCTCTCGTGGGTTTTTTGAAAAATCAAGTGAGAATTTAAGAGGATTACTTCTCCATCATGGCCATCCTGTTACCTTGTATGTCCCATCTGGGAAGGGTTATTGACCACTGGGGTTTTACTAATTCCTTACTATTAGATAGGTCTTCACAACACCTGCCACATCATGTCCTCATTTTTAGTTCGATTTCCTCAATATTCCATCATCTTCATTAATTATTTCATAAATGAACCAAACAAAAATAATATTTTATTTTCCCTTTTTTCTATCATCTTTATCTTGTTCGGTAGCTCACTTGGGTGCCCTTTCTATATGCAAAGATGATGGTCAGGGAGATGTTCAGGGTAGAAGATCATGTGTTGGGCACGAAATTGTGAAGGTGAGTGGGTAGGGCCTAACCACTACTAATATTGGGATCAACAATGTTTTATGTGGGTTTTTCAACTGGGTGAATGGGTCATTTGACATATTCAGGTAGGAAATAATTTTTTCTACATGAGGTGGTAGGTGTTTGGGCTGACCAGGGTGCCAGTGGACACAACGCCGCATCACTTAGTTAAATTTAAGGGGTGTTTGACTGTGGTCAATTGGTCATCCTAGGACTGGACTAGGATATGGATGCACAAAGAGGGGACCAGATATGCATGGGACGATTTCATTAAATTGTTTATGCTAAACACATATCAAATTATGGTTATGGGATTATAAGGATAGTGAAATATATTAATGAGGGGATATAATATATATTCTTCATTTGATCTTGATATAGGTTGATTAAGATAGATTCATCATCTTATTTGAAATTTTGGAGGAGAATTGGTAGATATAGTTCTAGATAGTTAAATTTTGAGGATTTATTCTCATTAATGGAGTTTAATTTAACATTTTAATATATAAAATATGTTCTTAAAATTCCGGGTTTAGATTTTATATTTATCTTTTTTTAAGTATAAGCATGAATAACTAAAACCAACAACAACAAAAATGAATCAAACCCATGATAAAGTATCCTCAAAAACAAGATTGTGAGTAAGGGGTTTATGAAAAAAATGTTATATAGAATAATTATTCTAGATTAATGAGATAGAATATATTTAATCTTATATTATTTTGGTTTATAGACCATTATTTTTTAGTATGAATAATGGGTTCAAGTATCATGTGTAAAAGATCAAGATTTATAGTTTAACAAAGTTGAAGTTAACAATTAATGGATCGTTGTTTTAGATTGTATATCTATTATTTCTGGTTTTAAGAACTAATATATGGTTCATAATTTTTACAATCATCCTTCAATGAGGCCGCAGTTCTCTAATTTGTGAACTTTGGGGTAAAACAAGAATCTCTATTTCCACACCAACATATCTGGTGCTCATCATTGTGAACAATATCGACAGAGAAAAATAATCACAAAATAAGAAATGGAAACAAGAAAATCATAATCTCAACATGTTATATGGATGTAAATTTCCTAGGGGTAAATAATTGTCATATACTAAAAAAATTAAACTAAGCCATTCTACATTTTTTGCCTCTACTATTCATGGGTTTTTATATAAGAGTCTTTTTCTTGTAATTTTTCTTTCAACATTGAACTTTAACTTTTTTATTCTATTTCAATGACACTACTCAAACCCCTATTGTGTGTAGTAGTAAAATATGACAATTTTGTACCAATAAATAATGATTTAGTAGGCCCAGAACCCTTCCCATTTACATGTATGGGATGATCCTTCCTTAAAACGACTGAAAATACATCATTTTTGGAAACAAATAATTATTTTTAAGGGTTCATATCAATGAATTCAGGAATTTTATCCGGTTAGTACAAAAATATATACAATTTTTTTTAAAATATTATAACATTATAATATTATATAATTACAAAATATTCTTTAATATTTATTTTATTTCATTACAATAAAAAATAAATTTTGAAAATATTTTACAACAACAAACAATCCTTAATCCCAGATAATTGGGGATCACTTGATGTATCAAATAACACCAAATTGACATCGTTTGATTCATGTAGTCCGCCCCATTTAATTGGGATTAAAGATCTTATGTTGTTATAATATATTTTTAATTATTATATTTTTATATAATTTAAATACAATTAAATTTTATTGAAATTTATGTACTCCAAAATATTTGGTAATAAATTTTACATAACTTCCATCAGGTTTCCTATGCACATTAAACCACATATCTGTTTGGAAAACAATGTGATCTAATTCATTATTCTTTGAAAAAAAAGTATACAAATTAAAAAAACCAGAAATTTAATAAAATGATATAAATTTTTATGAATAAATTACAAAAAAAAAATTATATTTTTGTTGAAGAACTCAGAGACCCATCTACACGAGGAATGACTTCATTCTAATGATTCATATAATTTTTATAGATAATTCTTAAAAAATTGAAAAATTAATATAAATCTTAATTTTATTATCTATATTTAATTAGCATACTAAAAAATATGCATTTGGCTTAAGAGATGTATCTATATTAACATCAACAAACAACTTCTATTTCTCATGAGAAATTCCTTCAAATAGTTTCTCATACATTTATCAAGAGCTTAGAGATATGTCACTAAACTCATGTCATAATATAAATTTAAAATCACTCCACTTCTTGCCCCATTTTTTCAAAGTCCATATTCATGAAATAGAGTTAAAGACCTCACAGTGAGAGATATCTTGAAATAAAAAACATAACAAGTTATATGTATATTACAAAATATTAGGCATGATTTTTAAATTAGTTATCAAGGAATATTAAATTTATATTACCTTTACTTAAGTATTAAATAACTAATTTTTAAAAGCTAAAGTAATATAAGAAAAAAAATTATAATTAATGGGAAAGATCATTGTTTAGAGATCATGTTTCCCATGAATATGCCCCTAGATTCTAGCAGCATCACAGATAGGCACCCCAAACTCATCAAAGGGAATTATAATCTTGAATTAATTCCGGACCCATACATCATTTTTGCACATATTTATCTCCCTTCTATTTTTATCTATAACTATATAAAGAATGAATTAAACAACTAAAAAAATAAATAGTTTTTTTGTACAATTAAATACATACATGTAACGGTAACTCACTAATATCCCATATAAAGAGGGGTGACCAACTAATCCATCGTTGGTGGTGAATCAGATGTTGGGATACCAACATTATCCTGGGAAACAACTAGCTCGCTAGTAGTCTCGGGTACAATGGATTCACTTGAGTCTGTTGAAGTTGATGATAGTGGTGGGATGCTACGAGATACATATCTACGTGGATCTTGAGTCTTTTTTGTTCTTAACATTCCTATAATTAAAATAATTTATATATATTAAATGTATATAAATTAAAAACTAAAAAATATTACAATAATAGGAAAACTATATCAATGTATATATGTAAAAATCAACTATCAATGAGAAATTGTAAAATATTTTCATTGCCAATTTACACATTTAATCGTATCCATATTAATTTTATTTATTCTTATTAAAATCCATTATGATGAGTTATTCATTTTCACAATCTCTTAAAATTTCTATTGTTTCAATATTTTTTGGAAAAAAATGCTCAATTTTATGTGGTTGATGAGGTTCAATACCATAAAGTACCAATTGATATTCATCACCCATATCATAATAGAATATCTTCTTCAAGTTTACAAGAACACTCTAATATTCATGTATTTTATCATCCACATAATAAAAATTCATTTCATTTGAATACGACATAAATGGATAATAATTTTAATACTCACAAATTTGAAGCATGATATATAATTTTATAGAAGTAAAATGTAATGAATATTTCAATATAGAGTTATCAATTTTTTCCCACATAGATTTGAATAAGAAAAATAAAAAGTGACCATGATAATTCTATTCAATTTAATCATATATTATTATATAGTATCCACCTCTTCATGTTTAAATAAACCACTAATTTGGGTTTTCATGTCTTCTTAATGATAAACTATATAAAACATAAATCCAGGAATATTGTAGGAATCAAATCTCTTATCCTTCCTTAGTGGAAGTTGATCAAAAAACATAAAATAATTTGATATTAATGCTCAATTTTCAACATTGATTCTCTATAAAAATATATATAATTTTTTACATTGAACATAGTCAAAATAACTGCAAGTTAATAATACGAATATGAGTATATACTTACATGATAGTTGAACCAATTGACAATCTCATTATTAAAAACTTTTACTAGTTCCAACTCATTTCACGCGTGACCCATTAGTCTCATATTTTTTTCAATTGACATTATTCAATAAATGGATCTATAAAAAGAATATTGATGATCACATATCTATTTAGTTATAGAAACCATAATTCTATAAGTATAAAATTTGATCCTTATCCAATTGTATGTCTAATAGTTGGAAATACCGATGAATGATTTTGAGAATGGGAATTAGTGTTAATGTCATAATCACATCAAACATGATTTAATCTAGTATCAATCCAATTTAAATACATATAATAGAAGGTAAATAACATTTAAAATATATATCCTTCAAGAATAGTGCCTTCTAGTTGATCATTAATCCTAAAATATTATTTCAAATGACCTATGTACCGGATGAAAAAATACAAGAACCATATTAAAAAAAAATTACAATAATATTTGATAAAATTGAATTCATCAATAAAAATGAAAAATATATCAATGTACCTCTCAATTTGATACATCCATCGATAGAATACCAGTCCACCATGTTTTTAATCTGCAACCAAATTTTTAAGCAAATGAATTATGTTTGTGAAGAATGAAGGGAAAAAATGATATCCAAATGAAAAAGTGTCAAAAAATAATTTCTGTTTTGTTTTTATAACATATTGTTCATTATTATGTTTTTATAGTAATGAAATATCATGATATGTTAATGAAAAGTACTTACTACAATGTCTTTGGTAAGATCATTTACATAATTGACACATGGTTTCCTATGCACTTTATACAACATCTCTATTTAAACGACAGAGTGACCGAATTCAATATCCTTTATAAAAATATATAAACATGTTATAAAAATCAATGATTTTAAAAAATGATTATATAAATAATTATGAATAAAATAAACCCCAAATTTTTTCATTTTCTAAAAAAACTACGAGACACAAAGATTTATGGAATGACTTTTTTCATGATTTAAAGTAATTTTTTAGATAATTCCTAAAAAAATAGAAAAATTAACAATAATTGTAATTTTATTATATTTATATTATTATCAAACTATAAAAAATTCAATTACCTCATGAGAAGAATCTATGTTAATATTGACAAACAACATCCATTTCTCAGGAGAAATGACTTATGGAACCTTCCCACACATCTATCATGATCTTATAGATGTGTCACCAAATTTATGCGACAATCATCATTTAAAATATCTATATTTATAGACCAAAATATTAGAGTCCATTGGCATGAAATGGAGTCAATTACCTCAAAATGAAAAACTTCTAGATATAAAAACATAACACTTTTATGAATATTACAAAATTTTAACCATTTATTTTAAATTATTTATAGAGGAATATCAACTTAATATTTCATTTTCCTGAGTATCAATGATCTCATTTTTCCAAGATGTGTGAATGTTACTCTAGTATTTATAATTAATTTGAAATCTCATCGCCTCATAAGAAGGCTGCTAATGAAGTTTAGCATAGATTCTGGATGTATCAATAGTTGGCACCCTGAACTTATCAAATGGAAAGATAATAATGAATTCCATTAGGTCCCATAAATCTTCCATGTCCATATTTATATCCCTTCAATTATAATCTTTATCTATTTGAAAAATTAATAAAATATTCAATAAAATAGATTGTTTTTTTATATAATGGAATAAATACCAATAATGGAAACTCACTAATATCCCCTAGAAAGAGGGGTGAACAACTTCTCCATTACTAGATGTGAGTTAGATAATGGGCTACAAAATTATCAAGTGAAATGACTAGATCTATAGTATTCTAGGGTAAAAAGGATTCACTCGGAGCTGTTGAAGATGAAGGTATTGGTGGCATGCTCCTAGATGTTGATAAAATAGAATCATGGAATTTTTTTATTCATGGAAATCTTGAAGTTCAAATGTTTCAGATACAATAAATGTATAAAAAAATGAAAAACTAAATTTGTTTAAAAATTGGAAATATAAATCATTGTACATATTTATGAAACACTTATAAATGAGAAATTGTAATATATTATCATTACCAATTTATACCTTCAATCATATTCATCTTCATTGTATTCATTGTTATCAACATTCATTATGATGAGGGATTCATTTTCACCCTTTATTACATGTACTATTGTTTAAATATTGTCAGAAAAAACAATTCAATGTTTTTTGTGTGATGAGGTTCCCTATCAAAAAGTTCCAATTGGCCTTCACGAACCATATCATATAAGTATATACTTTTTAAGTGTATACTAACCGTCATAACATTTACTATTTCATCATCCATATGATAAATAATCGTCTATTATGAGTCCACGATAAATGCATCATGCTCTACACACTAATCGGTATGGATCAATCAAGATAATTCTACAGAACTAAATTAAAATGATTCATTCATTATAACCCTACCCTTACTAACCCACTTATATTTGAATATGACAACTCAAAACTAGCCATGAGAGTTTAGTTAAATTATACCATTTTTCTTTCCTCTATATCCCACCTCTCTAAGTTTATATACACTAATATTTTGCATTTTCAGGCATTCTTCATGATAAATTGCATGAAAACTGAAGTCGTGAATATGGTAGGAATCAAATCTCTTATCCATCCATATAGGTCCTGGATGAGAAAACATAAAATCATTTGAAATTTAATTTAAATTTTAAACATTATATATGTAGAAAAAATAAAGTTCTACTTTTAACATAATAAAAATAATTACATTACAATAATATGAATATGATTATATACTTACACGATGGGTGAACCATTCAACAATCTTATTATTTACTACTTTTTTAAATTCCATCTCATTATATCTTTGACCCCTCAGTTTATTCAATTTTTTAAATTGAAATTATTCAATAAATCAATCTATAGTAAGACTATTTATTAGAAAATATCTATTTTCTTATAGGAACTCCAATTCATTAAGTGTAAAATCAAACCCTTATCCAATTTTATGTCCAATTGTAGGAAATACAAATGAATTGTTTTTGAGAATTATAATTCATGGATATTTTATCAACACATCCAACATGATTGAATCTATTCTCAATCCCATCCATATACCTAGAATATAAGTTAATTCACTCTTTTTCTATCTAACCATTAGCAACATATCATTCTTGTTTATCATTATTCCTTAAATTTGATTTCAAATGACCTTAGTACCTAATAAAAAAATATATTAAAAAAATTTAAACAATTATTTGATACAATTTAATTTACCAATGAAAATAAATATAATATAAACCTACCTATCAATTGGATACATCCATTGATAGTGTACCGGTTCACCAATTATTTATTCTTCAACCAAATGTATATTAAAATGAGTCTTGAATGCGAATAATTAAGTGGTTAATAACATCATTAAATGAAAAAGTGTGGAAATAATTATTTCTTGCAGTTTATCAATCATAGTATGATTTATAGTTTTCTAGAAATATCTATAAAAAATGTATAAAACTCAACTATAAATATAGTTACTTTTCTAGGAAACATATTAAGCAATGATAATAGAAAAAACTACTCCATCTAAATATGTGATTCTAGACATTTTATTCTACATAAATATCTATTTTTAAGTTAAATAACCTTGATATATTAGTTGAATATCTATATAAAACTTTTATAGTCTGTAAAATTTGAAGGAATATGTATTTATCATGACTTTTCATTGTAAAAATAACAAATGAATAATTTTATTTCTCATTTTCCCACAAATAATGCATTATATTAATTGAATCTAAATCCATTCAAGCATGAGAAAAATACTTTGATTTACCCTACTCATTATGTAATGTGAAAATTATATTATCAATGAAATTCTTATTGATATGAATTTCATCACGATTATGATGTTTCAAATTAAACAACAAATAATAAAGTTTAAAAAATATACTAATTTTATCATGTTGTTATATTCTTGTTGTTGTATTCTAGTTTATTTAGAAATTGTACCTCGTAAAATTTTCCACATATTTAAACAGATTACATTTTCCAATTTATTTTATGAAATTATTTAATTTTCCCATGATTTAAAAACCAGAAAACACCTTTTGGGCCTCACGTAATTCAATATCTCCATTGAATTGTGTCTCATTAACCCAAAATTTCTGAGAAGCATCAATAAATTAATGATGAGACATAGAGAAAAAACCTTCTGATAAGAGGTTATCATTGAGGTTAAAAATAAAAATTACAAATTAGACATGCCAAACTAGTATCGATGTTCCAAAAAATTAATTTTCCTAGTCCATGAAATTCACTAATTTCCCACATTAAATAAGCATGGATTTTGAATAGTTATCTTGTTGAATCAGAATATATTTATATTCCGCCATCATGTAAGTCTCAAAGTTATATAATTAGAGGTTGAAGGTATACATCAATTATTCTAGGATTTTTTTCTTGGAATATTTATTGAAATATTGAAATAAATATTATTCATACACATCCATGGAGGTAGATTATAGGGTATCAAAACAACTAGCCAAATTCTATAATTAGTAATTAAACTGAAAATGGGTTTAAACCATGAAAATAAATTCCTAAACGTACATTCATAGGATCTGAAGAAAAATATGGATATAAATAATCAAACCAATTCAATTATTTGGAATCTTATGGAGGTCCCATGAAGACATCAGTATTATCTTATGAATTCCACTTAATGTTGTATGTAATCTTGGATGACATCAATAATATTTGAATGAATGGTTTCAATGGAATGTAATGTAATAACATCGTAGGAGTTTTATTCTTATATTTATTACTTGGATTGCATTTATTTGAACTCTCATTATGGTTCATTTACTTCCATCTTCTTATATCAAATGTTATGAATTCTTCTTTATCGAAATCTTCTACCCAGTAAATCTCGCAATCATCAGGGAACACATGTATCTTTGTATAATAAATTCGATGTGTGTTGATGAATTTATTCATCTCATAAATGATATTGGGATATTAGATTAACTAAATGCATACTAAAGAAACTCTGAAACCATGTACATTTATTTTTCAATAATTATATAAAGACACATGATGTGAAAAAACTTATGTAGAAAAAAACATTGAATATTTGGTACACCATTTAATTTTTTTTCAAGTCTTCGAATAATTATTAAAAAATATTTCGCTGGCCAATGAAGTTCTGACCAAGACTGAACTACCCATGATAAACTAGTGCTCTTGTTGATATATATAAATCTTGGACATTGTATCCTACAAAGCCGACTAAATCATTTATGAAATTTCTAACTGAATTCTCCTCTTGCATGTCACATTTTATTTCATTGATAGGATTGTCATTGGTTTATATTTATATAAAATTAGATTCACCATTCCAAATATGAAATATATATATCGAGTAAGAATCTATTTTAATATCAAATTATCATATACATACTTTATATTCAACCATCACTTGAATTTTCAATCAGGATAATGACATTTTATTCTACCACACACAGATCAGTTTCGTGATTTCATAATCTATTTTTTTCAAACCCTTATCACACTAAGGTGTGTCTTGAGGTAAATTAATACAAATTATATGAATATGTATTTGATTGTCACTATTCTCACAATACATTCAAATACAAAGATATAAATTGTTTATAAATCTTGTACAATCAAAATTAAACACCACCCAACATCATTTAGATTGATCACCAAATCTATCTTATAATTATATATATATATATATTGTATATAACACCATGGTGAACGTACAAGTATACAATTATCATATCCCACATAACATATATTTCATCATTAGATTAATATTGAATATTTTAAAAATATATCATTCAATATTTTAAAAATAAATTAATGCATATCAATACTTCTAAAATAGAGAAAAAGTCAAAAATTATAAATAAAAACCATGATTATAAATTATATATAAGGAATACACAAACATATAATTTTAAAAAAAATCTCAATACATTATATAATCATGATACAAAAATTATAAAATCACCAAAAACATAAGTTTATTTTTGAATTAAAACAATATGTACCTATAATTTTGATGTTGGGAAAACAAAAATTTAAAAATCATAATATTAATAATAATTTCGATAAGATAATTTGAATATTTTAATACATCTATTAATAATTTGATTAAAATGATTTTATCTAATACTTGTGATTATTTTTAAAATTTAATAACAAAATATTTTGAGAAACCAAAGAATACCACGCATTAAGATGAAATGAATTTTTTAAAATAATCATATTCTTTAGAGAGTGAAATTTTTCGCTTCATTTTTCAAGAATTAAAACTAAACTCCAAATTAGAAAGGCTTCTATAAACACGGTATTGCCAAACCAATCATACAATATGATATAAAATATAATGATATAGATAAACCAATCATACAATATTAAATTGTTATACATTCTGATTGGGGATAACACTTTCCGGGAAAAGGGGAAGAAGTCAACTATTGGGGATCACCGTCAAAGAGTTTGAGGGTCTCCGTGGGGTTATCTTTGGGTAGTAGGTGAGATCAGGGTCATAAGGATTAATGGTGACTATGGGGTGAGGGGCTATTTCAATTGGGGATAAGCAGTGATACATTAAGGATAAGGGGGATTGGTGGGAGGGGAAATCTATCAGAGATAAGGGGATCAATTTTGGGGAGAGGAGGGGCTGAGGGGGAGTAACGATCAGTAACATTGGGGAGAGGAATGTCCAAGGGGGGGAGTCACTAGCATCCGGGAGAAGCATGACCAAGAGGGTGATCAGTGATCTCCATCATCAGGGATGGGTGTAGATGATCGAGGGGGGGGGAGGTCAAGGGGTTGTGGGATGGAGGTAAGGAAGGAGGGGATATGTAATTAGGTTAGGGGATGGGGTCAAATATTGGTTAATTTTTAAATATTAGCAACATTTTAATCAAAACTACCACTGAATTTCGAAAAAAATTGTGGTGGTTCGATTGATACCACTCCTAATTTAAAATTATATATTTTTAGAAGCAGTTATTAGAACAGCTTCTAAGAACACTTTTTCATAGCTGGAAAGGAAGAAAAAGAAATCCAAAAATCGTTTTTTTGAAAGCGTCATTTGTCTCTCATATGAAGCACTCAATTTTAAATATCTTGTTGGAATTATCTAGAGAATTTATCCAAAATTCACTAGGATGATGAGGTTTATTATTCTTTAATCACATCATATTAGTTGTGTAATGAGTTTTAGTAAAAATCAAAAAGATACAAACCCTTATAGAGAGATAATCAATTTACCTGGAATCAATCATACACCACGGAGTGGTCCCCTCAGGGAAGAATAGTAAGATATCTATTTTTAAATAAAAATATTATCACTATAAACATTAAATATCAAAACAGAATTAACCCAGTAATTCTCTTTTTATGGGAAAGCATGGCATAAGGTTCAACTAATTGTTTTTGTCAAAACTCTCCAAGAAATCCTCATAAAAAACTATCTCATTTTTACGATAATCAATGGTGAAATTACTTGTGTTTTAAAATTTAGTTTTTGAATAATGTTCTTAAATTACCGCTTAAAAAATATTTGATTCATTTGAAGCTAATTCTAAACCCCATTACTCATTTTTATAATATTCAAAGTCTCATTTAGAAATCCATGATTCTAATTTAATGTACAAAGGAGGGTTGATGTTTGAAAAATATTCAAATATATTCATATTAACCCCTATAAAAAAATTTCCCAAAAAAGAAGATTTTGTACTTCTTATTCATGATTTGGAGATGATGTTTCTTCCACTATCACATGAATTACTTGTTGAACCTATTTAAATCTCATTTGGTGAACAATTTGAAATTCATGATTTATAAACCTGGAATTTCAATTAAAGAGTCCTAAAGTATTTCAAAATATATGTCCCAAACGAACATAGTAAATTGATCAATATATTGATATCAATGATTTATGTTATGGAGGTTCTTAATTTTAATTTGGAAATCTCAGCTTCAATATATTAAAAAATTATTTTTTCCATATTCCAAAATGTTATCAATTTTGAGTTCCAATTATATATAGCTAATTCTTAAAAAATTTACCACTGTTTCTCATCACTAAAATACAAAATAAATCCTTTTGTGAGTTTTTAAAAATCATATTAATATCCATCATTAAATAGGATATAATATACTGAGAGTTTTATAAAATGATTGATTACAAGTAGAATGAGATAACCGACCCAAAAGAGAATAAATAAGAATAAAGTATAAAACTGATCAAAGTAATCCATTTTACCCTAAGAATTTAATTAATAAATATTTTCAATGTGAAATAAAGAAACTACTATGAGATCATAAGAATATAATATTGATATTTAGAAGGATATTATAAGTGTTCCAGAACATCATAGATTAATTAGCTCACTCTACTCTAGTCTCCCTCATCATTGTCATTACCCAGTCTTGTATCTTTAGGATGTTTAGTCTAGACCTCCCATAAAATTACAGAATTCCCCAAATGCCGCTCTTACCTCATATTTTAAATAAAGCTGTACACTGGGTAAACTATTATAGGTGTCATCTTCTATGTTGTTAACACTTAATTTCTCACGATTCCCATATGTGACTCGGACAACAAACTTTGACAGAACAACACCCAACAATGCAATGAAGTTGGTGAGCTGCAAATGGAAATCAACTTTTTTCTATACTTCTCTATCTCCATATTATCTGAAGGACCTCACAACATGAACAACCCCTCTCATTCATTCATTCTAAATCTCCATTGCTTGTATATCATTATTATTTTGAGTATATATAATTAAATATTTATTACCAAAAGTTGATACATAAGGAAAATGGCCCACTAACCTCATAGATATATTTTAGTTTAATTTAATTTTCATCTAATTTTATATTCTACAAATATTTCCACATATCCTATATAAAAACTTAATGAATAATTGATTTAAAAAAAGAAAATTGGCATAAAAAATTGGCCTGTGAAAAATATAAATTATGGTGCCACGAAATATCCAAGAGGTGATCCCAAAAATGACTCACCGTTCACTCATTTTTCCCTACATTAATTACTGGTTATGTCTCTTCATTCTGATGGTCATGTCTGTGTTGGGATTTGTGGCAGCACATGAGTTCTAATCAATCCATCCCTAGAAGATTGTGTGGAATCGACACAGTTTTTGAATTTTTTTGGAGTTGTTGTTCCTCACACGGGATCCATAGAGGGCCTTCTCGTGATCAAAATGCACAATAGGTTAAAAATAATCCTCGATACATTCAAATAACATGGTTCATCAATAGATTTGTTCTTTAATTCCAGTAGTGAATCAAGGCCCCACACTAACATAAGTTGTTTTGAATGAACTGAAGGATTATTTGGACCCATTTTGGGAAGAAAGTTACTTTGTTAATGATGCAGGATGAAGTCAAATGAACATGGAAAACATAACAAAATGATGGATTATTTTCAGATATGAAAATATTTCATCGATTTATGTAGAAAAAAATTAGACTAAAATATAGAGGGAGTGAGAGAATGAGGAAAAACAATGTTATTAGGGTCAATCCATGAAGATGGAAAACCATATTTAATGAAAATTAAAAAATATTGGGATGTGGATCCGCTCAAATCCTTAAATAATTCAAAAAAACCAGTTTTTATTAAATTACCTGAATAAAATATTTAAAGAAATTAATTTTTTAATCATTTTACTTAATTAAGCTTTTCAAAATCCACAATAATCATTTTATAAATTCAAATTATTTTATAGTATTTAAATTATCCTAAAATTATCAACTGGTATATATAGTATTAATATTCTATTTATTTTATATTTTAAAAGTAACTTGAATAAAATATTCATATTATTTAATTATTTAATTAAATTTGTTTATTTAATTTTTTTTAAATATTCAAACAATATATATTTTTATTTCAATGTTATTCATTTAAAAATAACTTGAATAAAAATTGTAAAATAATTAGTTACATATTGAAAATAAATAATATACTAATAAATATTAAATTCTATGAAAATTTAAAATAAATCATTGATTAGAAATTAATTTTTTTTCATGTTTTTTAAATTTTAAATTATTATGAATATTTTATTTAATGTTTTTAAATTTTTATATAAGTTATTAGAGTATTTAAAATTTAATGTGTTGGATAATTAATTGTTCGGAACAAATTAAGGTTGGTTTATTTTAGAATTATTTTTTTAATATTATACGCTTTTAATATATTTCCTTGCATTTTTGGAAAGTATTTATCATAAATCTCATGTTTCACAAGTTCCTCAATCACATTTCATTCTTGTTTAATATATTTCCATGATTTTTTTGGAATTTTGTTATAGTGAAAAATATGCATTTAATTTTATCTATTGTTTCTAAACATTATTGTCAAGTTATTTCATTTTTTTTAATATTTCACATATTAAATTAAATTTAATTATTTATTACCAATTAATTCATATAACTTAAATTTATATAAACATTAAATCTACAAGATATTATCTCCCTTCATTGTTAAATATCGAGTCAAATGACTTCACAGTTTCTAAATATTCCATTCATTTAAGAATTTTTTTTAAGTTAATACCAAATTATTATTTAAAAATTAAAAAATTATACAATTTAACACTTTTATTTAACTTTATGAAAATTATAATATTTTTTGAACACAATTTTTCATATTTATGCTCATCCCAATAACTCAATCTTACAATATATCCCAATACATATTTAAATAATGTAAAAGTAATTTATAATTTTTAAATTTTTAATATTAATTTTTAAATCTATAACAAATAAAATTTATTTTTATTAACATATTAATAATAGTTAATTTAATTGGATTGGAATTTTGAATTCACATATAAATCCAATAGTCAATTAACTCATAATAAAATCATTATAACTACCTGTAATAATATTTTTATACTTTTTTGGGATTTCATGTGTGGCCCCCATGTTCATAGTTTTACCACTACAATTTTCACTCCTAAATTCCATTTTCTCTTCAAACCATCCACCTCCCTCTCTCAGTTCTCTTATACGCCTAACCATTGTCTTCACCTTCCCATATCCCCCTCCTTCCTATCTCAGTTCTCCTCACATTATCCTCCACCTTTTTGCCTCCGTAGTTCATGGATCACCGCCTATGCCTCCATATCCTTCTCCTCGCCCCCTTCATCTCCTTCTCCTCACACCCCACCCCATATCTGCCTCCTCACCTATACTTCTTCCCCTATTTCAGCAACATTCTTTATTTCGGATGACAACCCAAATTTATTTTTCAAATAAAGGGTATGCGTTGTGGTAGGTTTGGTCAGTGGCCAAGCCCACAAACCTTTGAGAGTAGTGAGAGAAGTGGTCATAGGGGCTAGAATACTCCTATAAAAGGAGGCTCTCCCCTACAACATATCTCACCCGATTCACCATCACCAATGACTCATCATTTTTTGTGGTGTATTTGGACATGTTTTCCCAACATATTCAGGAGATAATTTTTTTGGGGTTTTTCCTTGTAATAGTGAAGGAGTGTATACCGACTTTTCCCAATATTGATCCTTATATATTCTCGTGGTTTTTTAACTCAATAATTTTGGGGGTTTTCCACGTCACGTATAGTGTTCATTTATTAATACAATTTCTCATATTATGTTATCTCATGATTATCAAAACACCCATGGTATGAAAACCCTACACTATTTATTACACACTTAACATAATTTATTACAAAAACAGAACTTGATACAACATATAAGATCAATAGTACTAGTGTTATCGGGGCTTAGTATCATTACATAACAACTTAAAACATAAAATAAACATCTTTATTGAAAACTTCTTTTACATGACCACTACATTCCCTCGTACTTACCATTGCATGGTATAACCTGAGGACATTCATAAGAAAATAGTGATCTATAATGCCTAGTAATAGAGTAAACATGGAATAAAATGCAGAATAAAATAAATTACATTCAACAAGAATATCAATAGATAACATGATAATCATTAATATATGTCATGATAAAGCATGATAATCATAACACGGAGATGTGGTAACAACAATTGACATTGAATTTGCATGATCCAAATCTCATTGCACATGGAAAATGAGTAAGACCGCATTTCACATGAAGAACGAGTAAACCCTTGTTTCACTTGAATCATCAGGAGTAATCATTCATTGCACATGACTTTTCTTGAAACTATACTTTACCGAATTCATTGGAGCACTATTAGGGCACACCATTCTTAAACTTTTCATTTCATGCATTAGTGTGCCGCATGGATCATTCAAAATTGAAACATTGAACATCACAATTTATTCCACGATAAAGGAATGTGAAATACTTACATGAAACTCTATAAACAATAAGTAAATTCGAATAAATATGAATACCCTTGATAGAGAAATGGGCATGATATTCACTACACAATGACTTTGGTTTGAAAATCATAGTGCAATTTCGACAGCATAACAACATGACATAAGAACTCATAAAAAATGGTTTATGAGAGAGAAAGTGGGTGTATAATCATATTTACATTAAATGTATAGTAAGGGTTCATATAGATACATGTCCCAAGATAAATAATTGAATTTGGATTCATAATACAAAATAATAGCATGAATGTAAATGAAGAGAGATAAATTCTTTACCGGATTTTGGCATGGTAACAGGTGAAAATGGGAGGCATTAATGAGAGATAAAGGGGTATCTGATCATTCAAACATAAATAGGGTAGTATGGGGGAGGTGATAAATTATACCCCAACATTTATAGTTGAAAATAAAAGTGCATAACATCATTATGAATATTGGACAAAAATGAGAAAGGAAGAAATCACTTACTTGGAAGTATGTTCCCAATGTATTTGGAGATGCTTGAGAGTGGCTTATTGGGTGATTGAGGAGCCTGGGTAGGATTTTAGAGAGAGGTGGGAAGATGATGGATGAACTCAAAAGTCATTGAGTGAAGAGGAAATGGGAGCTTGGGTGGGTTTATATAGGAAGGGGAGGGAATTGTTTATTATTCAGGTTTAGGACACCTCACATTAAACTAATCAAAACCAAAAACCATACCATGGTTTTTTCCAAAAGGGAGTGGAAAAAAATATTTTATATGGACAATGGCTGAACATCTTAAAATAATTGTTTTTTTTATGTGGAGATGAGTCACACTCTCAAGAAAAACAATTTAAAAAGATAAAATGTTTTATAAGTCATGAAGGGTCTACTAAGGCATCATTAAATTAATAAAACAAATCCAAAATCACATTATTTTAAGGATAAAAAATATCTTTGACTAAATAATTGTTTATAGTATTTTATTACATCACTATTTGGTCATTATGATGTCATAAAACACATTATATATTTAAACGATATTTAAATTTTACCCAAAAATTCTACTGTCACAGAAAATTTTGAAAATTTCACCATTGGATAATTTTGACCTCCTAATTCCAAAATTAATATTCATTTTATCTAAATAATTTTCTTAATATGTGAATATTTTCTTTTATTTTAAAAATGCAACATTTATCGAAAATTCATGGGTTTTGACCAAAATAGCTATCAAACATTAATAAAAATTAAAATTTCATTAATAAAATTATATGATCATTTATATTTGATAAAAATTAATTTAATAATAATATTGTTATTTTATTAAAAAATTATTTATTTAAAAATCCATTAATTCATAAAAATATATTTCTTAGTTGAATATTAACTAAAAATACTATTTACGCTTTAGAAACAATTTACAAAGTAACAATAATAAAATGAAAGTATAAACTTTAATACATAAAAAAATATTGTACATTACCATAGTACTAGGGACTTGTTACATAACCCCTTATAACCCCTGTATAAGACAGAAGGGTAAGGTGAGGGATGGTGACAGACTCTTGGGGTGGCTCGGATAACATTGCTCGGGTGGTAATTTCTATAAAAATCCACTTATCTCGTAGTTGGTTCCTATCAAGATTAATGTGTTCAAGTTATGCATGGGCTTGGTTAATTGAGAATCCTAATGATTCCCCCTCATTTCCGAGCTCCAAAAAATGGGCTTCGTATGGTGCAAGTCGACTGGACGAGGCCACCACTTCCTTTTTCTGAGTAAATTGGATTCATTAAAGACCAATATTAATAATAATCATGTGATCACTGTTCAATGAATATAATAGAAATGGTCACACTTCTTAATGGTATTTTAAAATCCATATAAATAAAATCATGTAAGTGCATATATTTTACATAACCATTAAATATAATAAGACATTTAAAAAAAGACCAAGAGGAATTTTCATTAATGAATGGTTGGGTCATTACAATCTTCCCCCCTAATGAAATTTTGCCTTCAAAATTCCTTATTCCCACACAAAAAATTATGAGGATAACTCTTCTTAATCACTTCCCCTGATTCCCACGTCGCTTATTCAAACTTTTGGTTTTTCTACAACACCTTGACGAGGGGTATTGTATTATTTTGTATAACTTTTTCTCTACAATATAAGATCTTCACTGGTTGCTGCTCATAAGAAAGATCATCCTCTAGCAGTACCAACTTTTAAGAGAGTACATGTGAAAGGTCTGGTATGTACATCCTTTAGAGGGATACATGAAATACATCATGCACTTCTGCCATGGAAGGTGTAAGTTCTATTCTATAGGCCCCAACCCCAACACGATCAAGAATATCTAAGGGGCTGATGTACCTAGGACTTTACTTCCATTTATTTCAAAACCTCTTGACTTTCTTCCATGAAGATATGCATAGAAACACCATGTCCCCAACATTAATCTCAAGGTCACATCTATGGTTATTTTCATTACTCTTTTGTCGACTCTGAGCTACCCTAATATGCTACTGAATGGTTTTCGCCTTCTCCACCATTTCATCAACCATATATGGTCCTAGTAGTTTACGCTCATCAACATCACCCAAACATGCTGATGGTCTACACCTCTTCCAATAGGAATATTTATATGGTGCCATTCAGATCCTTGAGTGGATTACTATTGATATAAGATAAGTCAACCAGTGGAAGATGTTGATCCCTTCCCCCTTTGAAATCCATTGAGCACGTGCTCAACATGTTCTCAGGTGTTTGGATAGTCCACTCGGATAGGCCATCAGTTTGAGTTTGATAATCTGTACTGAAGTTCAGCTCAGTATCTAGAGCATGTTTTAGACTCTTCTAAAACATAATGGTGAATCTTGGATCTTGATTAGATACAATATATAGTGGTAATTCATGAAACCTTACCACTTCCCTGATATATATCTGTTCTAGTTGATCCAATGATAAATCCTCTCGAATTACAGTGAAGTGTGCATACTTTATAAGACGATCCACAACAATCCATATTGCATTGTTTCCTTTAGATGTCCTCGGATGTCCAGTGACAAAGACCATGGTGGTGTTCTCCCATTTTCATGATGGTATGGGAAATGGTTGCATCATCCCCTTAGACTTCTTCCTATCTGCCTTCATTTGATGACACACCTGGCACATTGATGTATACTCAACGATATCCTTCTTCATAGTGTCCCACCAAAAATGCTCATGGATATCTCGATACATCATTGTGTTTCCTTGGTGAATAGAGAAATTCAAACTTTGTGCATTATCCAATAGTTCCTTCTTCAGCTTCGAACTTGATGGAACACATAGTTTTTTCCAAATCTCACAATTCCTTCTTCATTAACATTTATTATTAGGATTTCCCTTTTCTGATAGCTTCCACTTTCTTCTGAAATCACACAAAATCCTTTTGAGAATCCTTTATCCTTTACTAAAGAGGTGGTTGAACAATATTTTGTGAATGGATTGATGATGTTCCCTTCTTTATGATCCACTTGTCCATCTTCATCAACCCCAAGAAGATTATATCCTTTTCAATTCTCACTAATGATAGAATTTCTACATCCTTTCAACTTAGAGAATCTTCCACCTTATTCTCTTTCCCAGGGTGGTAATGGATTGAGTATTCATTGTCTTTTACTAGGACTAACCATCATCATTGGCGCATATTCAACACTTTCGGTGTGAATATATACTTGAGGATTTGTGGTCCATATATATTTCACACTTCTCCACAAAGAGATAATTGTGCCAATTTTTCAAAGAAAAGATCACTGCAGCCATCTCGAGGTCATGTGTTGGATAGATCAGCTCATGATCTTTCAATAGCTTTGAAGCATAGGAAATGAATTTATCTTTTTTCATCAACACACATCCTAGGAACTTTTTCTAAGAATCACTAAATACCAAAAAAAAAAGTTCTTCACTTGTGGGTAATGTGAGAACATGCACAATGATAAGACTCCTTTTCAACTCCATGAAGATTTCTTTGCATTAATCATTCCAAGAAATATTTACTCCCTTATGAGTTAGCTTGGAAAGATGGTTATACAATCGTGTGAAATTTATCACAAATGGTCAATAATATCTAGCTAACCCCAAGACGCAACAGATATCCATTACCGATGTTGGCTTTGGCCATCCATCTATTGCATCTGTCTTGAAGGGATCCAAAATTATTCCATTTCTTGTAATGATATGGACCATGAATGAGACCTCATTCAACCATAACTCACACATGCAGTTCTTTTCATAAATCTTCTCCTTTCGCAAGGACTCTAGTACACTTCTTAGATTCTCCTCATGATCCTCTTTGGTTTTGAAGTATATTAGAATATCATCTATAATGGATACCAAATATTTGTCGAGGTAATCTCTAAAGACTCTATTCATGAAGTCCAAGAAGTTTTCTATAGCATTAGTGAGTTCAAAAGGCATTACTATGAATTCATTATGCCCGTACATTGTATGGAAAGTAGTATTGGGGATATCTTCCTTCTTCACCATTACTTGATAATATCCCGACCACAAATCCAACTTGTAGAAGTATTGTGCTCCACGTAGTTGATCGAACAAGTCATCAATTCATGGGATAGGATACTTTTTCATTATATTTATTTTTTTAATCACAAGATATTTGATGCGAAGGCACACTGACCCATCCTTCTTCTTGACAGAGAGGATTGGATCACCCCATGTTGAAGCACATGGGCATATAAAACATTTATCCAGATTCTCCAGTAGTTGTTTCATTAGCTCCTCAAGCTCTAAAACAAACATCCTATAAATAATCATGGATATTGGTAACACCCCGAGTATAAGATCAATTGAAAATTCAACATATCTTCTAGGAGGAGACAAGACAATTCCTTATGAAACACTACAGTGAATTCCCTAACAAAAGGAATGTCTTCATGGTTGGTTTCCTCCTTAGCCTCAGTCATCTGAGCCAGACACACTTTCTCATATCGTAGTAATATCTACGCTTGAGAGGATGGAGATAAATAAGAATCATCCACCTCCTTTCACTTGTATATATTCGGGGGTCGATTCTCCACATGGAGAGTAATTTCCCTCTCATGAAAATTTATTTTGGCTATATATAGAGAAATCCAATCCATTCCACTAATTGCATCCAATTACACCAGAGGGAGTATGATGAGGTTTTCTAGGAAGTTAAATCCACTAATTATGATATGGAGGACTTATATTCATGGGATGCAATGATTTCCCCATTTGCGGTACTCATCGACATCTTTAATTCCTTGATTTGTGGTGGTATTTGAATTGTTCAACCATTCTTTTGGGATATAAAAGAATGCATAGAACCAGAATCAAAATGTACATTCGCTGTTCTTGAATGAATTACTAGTGTACCTATAACCACTCTGTTTTCAGGGTTCACTTTGGTAGTAGTGATGGAAAAAGGTCACCCTTGCTTCCTTGAAGGTTGTTGGCTGTCTCCAAAAACCCTTGTCTTAGGGCATTGATTTTCATGGAGCCCTGCTTCTTTATTGTTGTAGAAATGAAAATGCATTGAGAGTCGAATGGAGAATTCCGCTCCTCTATCGTAGCCTATGGTTTTTCTTACCGATACTTAATGGCTAGTTACCCTTCCCTTCCACACCTAAAGAATTTTCTCATCCCTTCAAGAAATTTCTGGGGTGCTTCTTTCCACACAATAGGTAAGTGGGGTGTTGGATCATCTTATCACCGCTAGATTTATACATCAGACTGCTAGAATTGATTTCCACCTTACTCTTCTTATCCCCATGACACCCCTAATATTCCCGGATCTACATCTCGACCTTTAAGGAACATCAGACAATTTCTTCATAGCTGTCGAAGTCACAGATCACAAGGGATTTTTGTAGGCTATGTTTTGGCCCAATAAATAAGCGGTCAAACCTGCATGCAGGGGTAACGACAAAGATGGAGGCATATCTTGAATGACCTATGAAGCTTTCCTTGTATTCTCTGAGAGAATATTCTCTTTTTTCTTGAGGGAAAAGAATTCCCATTTCATCTTATGCCGAAGGGTGTTCGGAAAATATTTATCAAAAAAGATCTTCCAAAATTCCATTTATTACAACGTCTTGATCTCTTTCTTAGGCTTTGTATTTTTATCAATGTCCACCATTTTTCAGCTTCACTCTCCATACAATATGAATCCAAAAGGACCTTATCATATTACGAACATTGAAGGATGGAGAATAGCTTTTCAATGGAGTTGATCCATTGTTCGGTAATTGAGGGATCAGATGATCAATTAGATGTAGTAGGCCTTTGTCACATGATTCTCTCAATTACGACTTGTTATTTCATTGGGGGGGGGGGGTTGAACGCTCCTCTCGACCGATGTTTCTATTCAAAGGTTGAGTTAACTGAGAATGTATCCTGACAAAGTCCATGATTCCTACTCCCATTGGACTGGGGATCTCATTAAAACAATTATCTCATTGACTACACATCATTTGTTAGCCCGAGTTCTCCTGTTACTTGCTATTGTCTAGAATAAAAGGAATGTTAGGAGTAACACATAAAGGTTAATCCAAAAACAAAAATAGATTACTTTTAAATTAATTTTATTTTCTTAACATATGAATCTATACTCTTCAATCTCTATTATCCATGGTATAATTTCTAAAATATATTCCTAGGTGAATTTTTTATTCCCTTTCTAATGGTTCATACTAAGATTATGAATTTACCAAATAATATCCCCCGAGAGTGTCATAACCAAGAGTGCAGCAAGGCCCGTTGTCATGTACTAGGATACCTTGGGTCATGCCTGAATCTCTTTTTCGGGATTTCCCCCTAAGTACATCTGTGCCAGAGCTTCCTATACCTTCTCATATCCAGACCCAGATGTATTTTCTTGATAAACCACTTACTCAATACTCACCAAAATTTATGGATGTTTTTATTATACATAGTGTTATCCCTAAGGCTTTCACTAGGATTTCTAATCCTAATCCCAATAATAACAAAACCTCCCTTTGATACCAACTATGACAACCCTTATCTTTTTATTACACACTTATCTTAATTTATTACATACACATCCATTGATACAACATAGAAGATTGAGAGGTCTAGTGTATTTGAGGATTAGGATCATTAAATAACAACTTAAAACATTAAATACAACATCTTTATTGAAATCATCCTTTGAATTACCACTACATTCCCTCACACTTAGCATTACATTGGATAACCTGAGGACATGCATAAGAAATGGGTGAGCTGTAAAGCCCAGTAAGGGAGTAAACATGGAATAAAATGAAGAATAAAATACATGTTAGACAATAATAATATCAATAGAACTCAAGATAAAAATTATCATAAAGGAATCATAAAGCATGATAATCATAACATGGAGATGTGGCAACAACACTTAACATGGAATTAGGATGAGCCAAATCTCATAGCACATGGAGCATGAGTAAAACCTCACTTCCCAAGAATACAAGTAAACAATAATTTCACTTGAATTAGAATGAGTAATCACTCATTTCACATGATGTATCATGATACTATACTTTACCCAACGCATTGGAGTGCTCCAGGGCTCACCCTTTTTAAATATTTTATTTCATGCATAAGTGTGCCACATGGATCATAAAAAATTGAATCATTCAACATTATCATTTATTCCATGATAAAGGAATGTGGAATACATACATGATACAATTTAAATAAAATGTAAATGTGTATAAAATTTAATACCCTTGATAGAGAAATGGTCATGGTATTCAATACACACTGACATGGCTTAGAAAATCACAGTGTAATTTCGACAACATAACTGCAAGACATAAGAACTCATAAAAATGGATGATGAGAGAGAAATGGGGTGTCTCATAATATTTACATGAAATGGATAGTAAGGGGTCATATAGATACATGTACCAAGATAAACAATATAATTTGGATTCAAAATACAAAATAATTTAATGAATTAAAATGAGGAGAGAGATATTCCTTATGAAATTTCGGCATGGTAACTCGTGTAAATGGGAGGCCTTAATTGGAGTGAAATGGGTATATCATCATTAAAACATAAATATGAAAGTATTGGGAGGTTAGAAATCATACCCCCAACTTTTAAAATTGAAAATAAAATATCATAAAAATATTAAGAAAATTGGACAAAAATGAGAATGGAAGAAATCCCTTCCTTGGAAGTGTGATCCCAAAGGATTGGGAGAGGCTTGAGAGAGGCTTCTTGGGAGTTGGGCGCCTTGGGAGGATTCTAGAGAGAGGAGGGAAAACATTGGACGAACTAAAAAGTATTTGAGTGAAGAGAAATTTTGATCTTGGTGGGTTTATATAGGAAATGAGAGGAAATTGTTTATTATTTAGGTTTAGGACACCACACATTAAACTAATCAAAACCACAAACCAACCCATGGGTATTTCCCATGGTTTTCTCTAAATGGGAGAGGAAAAAAATATTTTATAAGGCCAAGCTCCGAACGTATTAAAATATCATCGTTTTATATTTGGAGGTGAGTCACACTCTCAAGGATAACAATTAAAAAAGATAAACTTATTTATAAGTCATGGAGGGTCCACTAAAGAATCATAAAATTAATAAATATATATAAAATACCATTATTTTGAAGATAAAAAATATATTTTCTGAACATAATTTTTATAGTATTTTATTACATCACTATTGGTCCATTATGATTTCTAAAACACATTATATATTTAAACGATATTTATTTTTTATCCATAAATTCTACTATCTCATAAAATTTTGAAAATTTCACCATTGGATAATTTCGACGTCCTGATTCCAAAAAGAAAATTCATTTTATCTAATTTTTTTTCTAAATATGTGAATTTTAACTTTTAAATAAAAAACTAACATTTATAGAAAATTCACAGGATTTGACAAAAATAGCTTTCAACCCCAAATAAAAATTACAATTTGCATTAATAAAATTAAGAAATCATTTATATTTAATAAAAAGTAATTTAATAATAATAATATTTTATGAAAATATTATTTAATTCAAAAAATACAATAATTCATTAAAATATATTTCTAAATTGAATATTAACTAAAAATAATATTTGTGCTTAAAAACAATTTACAAATTAACCATAATAAAATGAAAGTATAATCTTTATTATATAATAAAATAGAATACATTATAATAGTACTAGGGTCTTGTTACATGACCCCTTATGACACCCGCATACGACAAAAAGGTAAGGTGTGCAATGGTGACAGACTCTTGGGGTGGCTTGGATAACATCTCTCAGGTGGTAATTTCTATCAACATCCACTTCTATCGTAGTCAGTTCCTCTCAAGATTAAAATTTTCAAGCTCAGCATGGGATTCATCAAAAGTGAAGCCCAATTACACCACCTCCTTTCTGAGCTCTAAAAAATGGGCTTTGTATGAGGAAAGTCTACTGAATGAGGCCATCCCTTTCTTTGTCTGAGTAAATTGGATTCGTTGAAGCCCTATATTTATAATAATCATGTGATCACTATTAAGAAGAAATATTTGCAACAGTAAAAATTCATAAAATTATTTTAAAATATAAAAACATAAAACCAAGGAATTTCATATGTTTTACATAACCATTTTACATAATAAGTCATTTAAAAAAAGGCCAAGAGGAATTTTCATTAATGAATTTTTGGGTCATTACAATTGGGACAGTCAGTTTCAGTCCAAAAAAGTGTTATTAATTGAAGATTAAATATTATTGTTGTGATCTTTTTGGTTATTAAAAATTCTCATAAAATTGAGTATGCTATGTGATTTCCACTCTAGTTGATCTTTCATACCAGAAAAAAAAATTATTGAGATTATCAAATATTCCATTGTGAAACAGAGGAGGTTCTAGACTGATGGTGTGTCCAAATCGAGGTGAAATTAAAAATTGAAAAATTCAATGTGTATAATTTTACATTGTTGAAAATGAAGATGAAGTTAGTACATCGAAAGTATAATTACCTACTAGGAATTGGTTAAAAGACAATGTGTGTGATAGAGGACAAATGGAATGACATAGAGAAGAATTTTATTTCCAACATCCATTTGGTTTTATCATATGGGATCCTATAGAAAAATATGGAGAAAAAAATGGTGAAGGAAATGTGGGAGACTATAATAAATCTATGCACGGTGAATCCACTACACAACAAAATTTTCTTGAAGATAAAGTTTTACACTATTCAAATAGAGGAGTCATATTCAGGGAAAAATCACATCAATGCCCTTAGTAACCAATTAACTCTGATCGTGGTGTTGTGTTATAAAATTTTGGATTCTTAATGTGTGAAGATTCTACTCTAGTGTTTTCCAAATTATTATAAGAAACTCATTATCAAGATAACCAACAATATCCAAACATATATGCTACTCTTAAATGATTTTACAACAATGGTTCTTGAAGAATAATATCAGTGCATGAATAATGAGGATAGATAGGCAACTTTTCACCAAGTAGAGGTTATGTCAATGGAGAGAGGAAGGATGATAATGCATGGTTCCACTATGGGACACGATAATGACAAGTCTAAATTCATGAGTAATAATAATATTGTCACATGTTGTAATTTTACTATGAAATTGAATGATAAGAAGGATTTTTAGAATATAAATAGTTGTGAAAACAGAACTTAGGTAAATGTGGGGAGTACTTATGGAAGTGGATAAATACTATTCAGTGAAGCAGTGACGATTTCAAGATTCAAGAATTATCTCAACAATGCATGGATAATCGACTTAGGAGAAACATGGAACAATAAATCTCTATAGGAATGGTTTAATGGATATGAAATGATCCAAGATGTAATTTTGTACATGTGGCATGATCAAACCCTAAATATTTCTAGAGTCAGTAAAATAAAATTGAAGATGCATGATGGTATTTTTCAAACCATCCAAGGAGTACTCCATGTGAAGGGGCTGAAGAAGGAAATATTTTATTTGGTACAATTTGATGACATTAGATGCAATAATCACACTATTTTTTGAGTGATGGTAATTTTAAGGTCTTCTTTGGGGTTATAAAAGAAAAGAAGATCTCTAAGACCATGTACATGATTATGGGTGAAATGTAAAAAGAGGTTGATATAGTTGTCAGGTCAACTACCTCAAAAGTAGAATTGAAGAAATTATGGAATGAGATTCTTGGTCATATGTTAGAATGAGGAATATAGATTCTTTATGATCATAAGTTACAAATAGTGGGAGATGTTTAAGATCTTTCACCGTGATTAGAAGATTAATTTTTTCCATGTTTCAAAAGACACTAAACTATTACGGTCCTTGTGTGTTTGTTTTTGTTATGTATTAAGTATTCCGAAAAATTAATGAAATGTCTACGTACATCAGGATTTGGGGTCTCTACAAGCACAATAGTGATGATGGTCCAAAAATGGATAAATAATCTACCAGTGTAATGATAAGACAAGTACTTCATATTGAATATTGATTCAGTCATATATGAATTTCCTCAAACTTCATGCATGAATCTATCCTTTCCATTGCATACATTGTATTGGATATCATAGAGCCCCCTACCATATTCTTTTTAGTCATAAACCCAAAAAACATCCTTCAAACAAATAAAAAACATATCCAGACCATATCTTTTCAAATTTCACCATCATCTCATTCAATCAACCAAGGTGAAGATACAGTTCATTCTGTATCTCAAACCCATTGAATCACATCTAGTCTGAATAGAGACTCCTTAGATAGATTTTATGAAAAAATAAACTCAACTCATAATTTATCATCATCAATCCTTGATAATCATTTAAAATTATAAATCAAACAACATTCTTCTCCAAAATCCCCTGGATCATTTATACCAAACATGGTCATCTTCAAATGCCTAGTTTTTATTCCATCACCCTCAAACAACCTTCATTCATATAACCCCTTGGATAGAGATTCATAATTTCATATTTGGTAGATCGTACATTGAGATTACTTTAATTCATCCTTAATCCATGTGACTTGGCTTTAATTAAAATTTTTGAGTTATCCTCAACACTAGGAACTTCGCCTACTATAGTTTCATATAACACAACTTGTGAAGCATCATTTTTTACTACTTATGTTTAGAAGCATCGAACTCTTTTGTATGTGGATAATATTGGTTAATTCCTCATTCTAAAAGGCTTTCATATAAATTTAATTCTTCTATTGTAGGTTTTTTTAGGTGATATAGGTTGAAGAGAATTTCCTTAGTTGGTTGAAGATTCTTTGAGTGGTAGGTTAATTAAGTAGGTAGAGTCAATTACAATGTAGAGTTATTAGTTTTTCTTGCATAGAGTCATATGGTAGCTTTAGTGTAGCGGCATGACAGATCATTGGTATGTGATTATAGGTGGAGGTCAATTGACTAGTTGAATAATTCTGAAAATGTCACCACTTTTAGAGGGTCTGTGGTTGGTGGAGTTACCGTGTGGTTTGAAGGATGGGGTATATTATATTGAATGATCATGAGAGGTGAAGTAGTTATCTGGTAACCTGATTGCAGGGAAATATCACTATTCATATACTACAATCATCATTTTTTATGCTTTTCTGGAACATACAATATTATAGAGACCATTACATGTCTTTTTGAAAAATAAACGTTGTATTGAAATGAATTAAAATAGGGGGATTGTTAGTTTCTTTTGAAAAACCTAATTATTCAATTATTGGCATGTTTTGGTATTGCACATAAAAACACGAAAAAAATTATTGCTAATTTTATGAAGAAACAAATAATAAAATGTTCACCTATATAGAATTTTTATTGTTTTTATTAAAAACTATTAATTTGTGAAAACTATAAAAATGTAATAATTTTGAATTATACCATAAAAAATATTTTCAAACTAAATTCCTAAAAATGGAAAAATTATTAATTTAATAAAAATAAAAAATTATTTAATTGTTTAAAAAAATTAACTAATTTTTAATTATTGTAACACATATTTCTTAGGCCTATGATTAAATATTAATTTGTAAAAACCTTATCAAAAAATAACTTTAATTAATATGATAGAAATTATAATTTCAAATGTAAATCAAAATTAAGGAAACATTAAATTGAGAATGATAATTTTGAAATTTTTATAAAAAATTAAAAAAGTTGTTATTCATATAAAAAATATTTTTAGATATTTCTAAAAAATTATTAAATTCTAAATACCTAAAAAAAATTATTTTATATATATTTAAAAAATAAAATTCATTTTATAAAAATATTTTAAAAAAGAAAAATTCACTTCAAACAATTTATTCTAATTTTATAATGAAATTTTTCTTTGAAAATTCATACGTCATTTTTATGGAATTTTGATCCATTTAAAATAATAATGTTTTCATATTTTTTGCAAACAAAACACATCGATTTTTTATATTCAGACTCTGTATCATCATGAATTATCATTGATACCATTAAACATACCAGTTTAAAAAATTATAAACAAGCCATCATGAAATTGTGAAAAATAAAAAATAAATTAAAATTTTTACATGTTTTGGTAGTGAAATTATTTAATAATGCTAATTATGAAATAATTAAAAAATTGGTAATCATTCATTATGATTATTGATCATGGGACATAAATAAGGTTAACCATTTAATGGGGTTAATAATAATGGTAACAATTGAAGAACAATATTTTGATTACTTAATGTTAATAATTATATAAAATTAATATAACTATTTATTTAATATGTCTATTTAATAAAATATTAATTTTTTCATTATTTTTTATGATTTTATACATAGTTGGGAATACAAAATTACAATTATTAAAAGATATTTAGTTAATCATTTCATAAATATATTTATATATTTTTTATTTCTGATATAATTTCATATTAGATTTATAAAGTAATTCAAAATTAAAATAAAATGAAACTAGTTATTATCATTCCATTAATAACAATATAATTAATTCATTTTAGATTTCAAAAATAAATCTATAATTTTAAAATTGTAATTATATATATACTAATAGTGGTGGATCTCCATTCCATGTGCCAAATTATCCTTTCACCATTTCCCTCCAACATTTTCTTCACCATCAATTAATGATTCCTCCTCCCATGATATGATAAAATTTTAATCATCACATACAACTAACACAAGATCCTCACATCCTCCACCTATCCTCTTCCCTAACTCATCGTGACTCATCTATATCCACCGTCAACTCACCCTGATTTCGTAGTCAACACACCTTCTTATAATTTCAACACTTAGACACTCATATATTTCCTTAACAAAAATTGTATTATCGTTTTCTTCAAGGATTTATCTTCTCTTGGTCTAAGGAAAAAAACTTCTTTTCACTAGAACCATTATTTCATTTACTGGAAAAAAATATCCTTACAAAGATAGTTAACCCCTAAATTAATAACTTCTCAATAAGTATTGGGATTCATTAATATCCCCCATCACTTTTGGGGTTTAATATGTTTGTTCCCATTTTATTTAAATATACCGTTATATCATTTTGTTTCTCAGAGTACTACTATCAAAATTTTCTAAATGTGTAACATATTCTTTGTACTATATTTTTAGTAATTTCAAATTCCAGTATCTTCATATTAATTCATATTTTTTTTCATTCTAAATACCTTCATCTATGGTACCATTCTTTTACTGTTATGATGTAATCCCAAAAAAATTATTGTAAATTATTTTTTTCTCACCAAATTGATATTTTTAACTAAATATGATGTCTTTTCAGTGGCAATAGTGGGGGAAAATTCTTATGTTCAAATGATATCTCCTCAGAAAATTTTTATTTAAGACATCATAGGGTTAAAAATATTCATAAAAGCACGTCATATATTCTAATTTACCAATATCTTTTATTTTCATTTCCCCTCTTTTTTCAATAAATAAATTTTGTTAAAATATAATATCTACTTAATTTTTATGTATTATCTCTCTAAATGTTCACCATATGAAATATTTTCATTTCTATAGGTTCAAAATAAGTTGTTACAATATTCACACATGAAATCACTCATTATATTATTTTTGTTTGCATATTTATTCTTTATTGTGAAACATATGTATTATCAACATTCCATTTTTAAATAATGATTGCTTTAACAAACTATTTATTTATATTATTTAAAAATATTCTTCAAATATAAGCTTAATCATTAATTCAATATATTTTACTGAAACAATTTTAGTGATTGGTTTTGAAAAAAATTCAAAATTCACCCAAATTATCCATGCAATACATCTTCTACAATAGTAAATCCTATGGTACATTCCTATTCTATAAAGTCCTTTTTTACATTTAATAAATTAATTATTTTATTCCATTTGTATGAAATTATTACTAGTATTTTGATGAACATTTACAATCTAAATTGTAATTCCTTGAGAATCATTCCAATAATTTGGACTATTATTCAATATTGATGATTTATTTCTAATTCCTTGTTAAAATTTTAGGTATATTATTTCAAAACCTTCCAATCGGTGATTATTTATTATATCATGTGTTAAGAAATTTAAATAGGGTTTTCACTACATGTGTGTCGACCATTTATCATGGATTAAAACAATGTTAAATGTGGAATAGTAGATATCTACACATGGATTTTCTTTTAATACACAGTCTATTTTATGATGTTATTTTTTGTTGATCATTTTTTCATTTATAGTTGTTATTTTTTCATGAACTCGTTGATTTTGATTATTATTATAATGAAATGATTCATATATTTTCATTAAATTTTATTATGTTTCATATAAAATAATATAAAAAAGTAATATTATATATTATTTTGTTAAATTTTAGATATCATCATGTCTAATATTTAATATTTTATATTTACTATTGCCTTATATAACCCTCTTATATTTAATAAAGTAATTTTTTCATCTCTATCAATACAACCATTTTCTAGGTTATTTCATTGAATATCATTTAGGTTAATGAAAAATAAGTTATTATCTTAAAAATAATATATATATATATATATGTCGAAATTAAATATTTTTTTTGTTTAATATGATTACAATAATTTATTTATCAGTATTATCATATTATTCAAGTTATTTTTTCCTATAGTAATCTATTTTGTATATCATATCAATCTTCTTTATATAATATTAAAATTTAATTTATGGTCAATTTATTATTAATAAAATGATTTATTTATCAAATAACTATATTCAAATATGTTATAGTAGATCATCATCAATATCAATCTATGAAAAAGTTCTGAAAATTCATATATTTCTTCTATTGTATTCACAATACACATTTTGGTAAATGTGTGCACAATTTTTGTAATTACATTTACTATGTGGTTGAAATTTATTATTTATATTATACTAAAAATTTAATGGTCATGTACCATGTAATGATTTATGAAACATACATAAATACATAGGATATTCACTTTTGATTTCACAATATATATTGAAAATATTTTCCTTCTTTCTTATTTCATTATAAGTAATATGTTCTCATTGATGAATATTATACTTGTGTTGTACTTTTTATTATATCATCCATATTGAAAATATATTTTATTTTTATCTTTATATTTTTAATTAAATAATAATGTTATATTAATATAATTTCTCTTTATTTCAATGACATAGATTTATGTGGTTACATTGTTTTATTATCTTATAGATACTGAGAATCATGATGCTTCATTTATATAATATGCTTCATGGTTGTGAATCCACAAATTATAAAGGTAGTAGGGGGAGAAAAACTTATTTTATTTACCTTCTATTTATTTTAAATTTTTCTTATAAGATGAAAACATATTCTTTAGTTATTTTTAAATTATCGAATTTCCATTTCTATTATTTAAAAATCCAATCCATTATCATTAATCAAATATTTTTTATCCATTTTTATTATATTTTCTCAATTTAGTTAGTATAAATAGTAAGCTTAAATAATTTATTTTTAGTTTAATATTAAAATCAAGTTAATATGTTCATATCTTATTATTCCTAGCTATCCCATTCTATATACCTTTTAAATTTTAATTAAAATATTCAAATAAAACATGATACAAAATTACAATATTTTTCTATTATGCACTTTTGAATAATAAATATTTTATCCAAAGGGGTCTTTATTAGAAAACTAATATCTAAAAAATAGATATTGAGGTATACCTCACACAAATAGGTGTTTATGTAACAACTATAAAAAATTTTAAATACACATTATGTTTATTTCATTAGCATTATGTTTTTTTCATATAATGTATTTTAATTCAACATATTAAAACTATTTTATTATACCTTTACACTTTCTAATATTTTTAAATTATACTAAAACAGCTCGACCATGGGATCAGAAACCCAAAGCCATGACCCCAAAAACTTATTTAAAAAGCTGTAGAAGTACAAAAGACATGATAAAATGATTACATGTCACAGAACACACACAGATACCAAACGAAAAATTCACAACAGATACCTAATTGATACCTTTTTTGGGCCGACCTCGACCCCAAGGTCCTCCCTGATTAGTGGGACTTCTACCCCTTTGAATCATAGGTTAAACGTCTATCACCAGAGCCTCTATAACATGTAGGTCAGTATCATCATGAGATAATTACATACGCAACCTTGAATTCCCATCCCCAATAGGGGAATATCATATTGGTTTTCATTACCATGAAGATACTCTTCATGAAGTTGAGTAACCTCATTTACATCCTTAGATTCATGGACATCCATATAAGATTCTGAAGTATTATGAATAGGCTAGTCAAGATCCTTTGAATTCCACAAACCATCAAAAAAAGGATGTGTCGAGGAGGTGAAAATTCTATTACTGCATCCTTTATTCTATATTCCTTCACGATTAATCAAATCAAACTCAAGAGTATTAATAGACACTAACATAGAAAAGAAATTAATATCTGGCTATTCATTTCCATGCAACGCCACTGTACAAGAGGCATCCCTTGAAACTAAATATAAATTACTTACCCTTTATCCTTAGCCATATGAGAAGACTGAATGAGGTCCTGTGTAGGACCAAGGACAACATCTATAGCGGAATCCTCCAAATTAACATGCGAACACCCTTCCAGAGAAGAACCTCATAGAGTTGCAGAAGATCAGAGCCAAACCTCCCTCTCTGGAACACCTACCTGTTCACCATACTACTCAATAAGAGCAGGATGGGCCACCTACATATCATCTCGATCCTCCTATTGGTCAATAAAAACTACTAGAGTAGCATTGTCCATAATTGGAGCCACTATATCCATATGAGAATCTAGCTTGCCCACTTGCACATCATCTTGAATCATTAGATATGACCTCGAATTCTTAGACATCACCATCTGAAATCCATCAGCATCCAAAACCATCATCTTAACCTTCCTACAAGTAAAAAACTAGTACAACACGATCTAACTCTTAATTGACTTCGTTCTAAAGAATAGCCTCATGCTTAGATTGATTCTCTTACTCCACCTCAGCCACATCATCCAAATACCTGTTATATAAATCTCCAATGACACTAATGGTAGCATGTTCCAATGATCCACCATTTCCCAGCATAGCTGAAGTGTTAGAAGGGTTCAATATAGTAAGCTTTGACAGCCTTTTTTTGACAGTCTGAACAAAAGAGGAGGTACCAACTTTGTGAGGGTCCTTCCTCTTGAAAACTATATTATTAGCATTAAGGTAAACTTGTTTCTTCTTAAACTGATCTGAGGAATATCGGTAAGATTTACAATGCAATCATTTAATATTCCTATGACATTTCTCAAGATAATGGACATTTCCTAGAAAATACATACAGAAACAAGGTAACCACTCATATTGCATTGCTAGTTCTAACTTAATATCACCAGCATCCAAGAAAAATATGTAAATCAGAACCTGATCTAACTCAATCTCCACCAATACATGAGATAAATTTCCATACCTAGGATTCTCCGTTTCCTTGTAAACTTTTATCGAACAACCAATAGTAGAATAAACCTCCCACAAAAGAGAATGATTCTAGAAAAACCAATTCAAACACCTAATTCAAATCCGATATTGGTGGAGGAGTTCTTAATTGCAATGGGAATTGATAACAGATCACACTGTTGAACCAAGATTTAACCACGTTTATGAGAAACCGGTCCCAATCTCCAGGCATAATTTTGAAGTACATTCAAAGCAAAATAATATGAAAAATACCTCTCCCAATTGAGATTAAGTGGTAATCATTCAAGCCCCAACTCTGAGATAATCGATCTCGTACATCATCCACACTCAAAGAGGTATCACTCTGAATTCTCGATAACTTGGTGGGGAGGAAGATTCGAAATTATTCTAGGTGGGATTCAAAAATATTATTTCTCTCTTCCATGAATACAATAGATACATTCATGGAAATCAATTTATGTATAGAAGCAGAATCATGATGAGTTTCAGGAAAAACCTATTCCTGGAAGCAATATCCTCGTCCTTCATCATAGGGTTCTTTGTATCTTCATTCACCGCATCCAAAGGATTTGAAAACCCACCACCCATAACCACCACCTTCTAGGGGTAATAAATACATCATTAGGATCAAAAAAATATTATACAGGATTTTCCATGGATCTTAAGTCTGAAGATCGCCACAGAGTCTCTAAGAGAGATGTCTCCCGCATTTCCATCTTCTATATCATTTTAAAATTATGTTAATTCCTTATGTTTTAGTTTTTTAATCAATAATTTTGGTAATGAAACAAAATATAATAATTTTGTTCAGTTTCTTCGAAGACTCAACTGTCACTATAATCATAATAATTGTCCATTTTTATTAATTGAAAATTCAATAGTATTAACATAATCAAAATATTTATATTATAAATTCTATTTAATAAATCCATATTTTTAATCACATTCAAATTTATTAAAACTATTTATAGTTTATAATCTATTTTAATAACTTATTTTTATGAAAAATATATGACTTCAATTTAATTTTTGAAAAAAATAGTGACTCTTGATTCCTGATGTTATTTTAAATATATGAACCATTATTAATTACATTTTATTATAAGTCATAAGTGCTAAAAGTTTCATTTTAATTTTTTTTTTCAAACACATTATATATATATTATATCATTTATTCAATGATTTTTTAGAACATTAATAATTTATGATAAATTTTGTAATTAAATAAGTTGTGATTAATTTATTTTCATTTTAACAGATAATAAATAGTGAATTATATAATGGGGTCTACCATAATGGATAAATTTTATGATAATTTTTTTAAATATGAAACATTTATGTTGACACTTAAATTTGTAATATGAAAATATATTTATTTTAATCAATATTATATATGATCCAATATTTAATATTATATTTATGTATTTTAGATTTGAGACAATATTTAATATGGAGAACTGATATGTATTTCTAAGATGTATATGATATTTGATGGCATGTATTGGGGTTGATACATACTATTTTATGGTATTTTGTGTATCTGGAGAACTAGTTTTCCTAGTAGGGTTGTCTTCTATATCGTTTACTTGTGGGTTGGGATCCTAAAATATAATAATCTATTTAAAAAACCCTATACTGGGTTGTACTTATTTTATCTTTTCTAACTAGGATAAATCATTTGATTTCATATTATTATTATAAAGGGGTAAATAGTTGTTTTAGAGAATGGTTATTTGACAATGGAATGTGTGGATACAAATTGGTGTCATATTCAAGATTTATTAGTACAAATTTATTTATGTACAGGGGAAAAACTTCCAAAATTATAGAAAAAGTGAATGTGATGCTACTGAAGTATGAATTTCCATAACAATAATTTGTGGAGACTATTTTTTATCTATATTTAATTTTTGAACACACGGTGTGTTAGTCATTCTAATGTTTTTTACTATGATAGGAAAAAGGTGACATATGTTTTTTTTCAAATCATTGATTTTGTTATTGTTCAATAAATCTATGTATTTTTGTGTTTTTACAGACAAATCTAAAACAAATATTTATAAAAATGATGAAATTAATTGTTTTAGAGAGATAAAAAAGAAAGAGTATTATTTTTATTAACATTTTTGAAAAAGATATGAACCGAAATTCAATGAATCCAAAAACAATTTGATATGATTGATAAAAAATATGATGAAATTGGGAAAATAAAAATCAGTTGAATGAGGTTGTATTAGTCTTTTATATTGATAGAAAATAAAATCATTTTGACATGATTTCATGTTTAATATACCTTTAATTATACTATTATTTTATATTTTTAAACAATCTAAATTATCTTGATTGTTTGATATATATTATTCATAATTTAGTTACTACATTCTTCACTAATGTAATCATGTAAATCATCATTTCAAAAATTATGAGTTATTTTTTAATCAAAACAATTTTTCAGAATCCAACATTATTTGATGGATTTATGAATTATTCATAGTGGATTAAATACATAATACATTATGAAAATAGAATTTTTAAAATATTAAATATGACATTAAAATATAATATGAAGTCAGTTATGATTTCAATTAAATTATAATATGTAAAAATGTTTAATTTTAATATATTATTTATTACAAAATTATTTGATATAAAATTTTTATGAGGAAGATACCACTAAAACTGGAATTACATCATCTATTTGAATTTTTACAAATTAGAAAATAATGATATTCAATAAACATTTATATCAACATCGATTACAATGTAAAAGAAGCTCGAAAAAATTGGTTAACAATTTTCCTACTAGGTATGACTTCTATGAATCTCTATTTATGATATACCAATGATTTAAAAATAATAATTCATGTATTCTATAGGAGTTATTTTTTATTAGGATTTACTCAATATGCACTTGAATAATTATGTTGTACTTATTTGAGTTTTGTCCTTTTTAAGATCCCCTTTCAAACTATTTCTATGGTATTTCATTTCCCATATAAATATTTTTATGATTTTATCATATCTTAACATATTGTTATTCATATTTCTATGGTCATGATTTTCCTTATTCAATTAATGTTATGAATTAAATTCACATATTAACATTGATAGTGAATATTATTATCTTTATTCTTAAATATATGTTTATGTTTTTTTGTTATATTTAGGCTCATTCAAATACTACAAGACTAAAATAAATTCAAATACAAAAATATATATAGCCTAAAAAATATATTTTTTATCTTATTTTTATATAAAAACCGTGTTACATAAATACTAAAATAAATACATAATTTTCAACATGTAAATTTATAATAATATGTTTCTTATTTTTTTATAGATACACTATAATAAATATAAATTTTTAAAATTTCAGTTCTAATTCCTATGTTTATGCTTTTCGTATGCTGATGCTTAGCTTATACCCCTAAATATTCTATACTACATACATATATTTGTATATTGTAATGTACAAATAATAATTCAAACAAATACACTTGGTTAGGATTATTCTAATATATGATATTATAATGTTGTAATATAAGTAAAATCGTATTATAATGAAACCATGTTCATCATTATTAGTGTTTATGCTTATGTAATTTATTTACGTACTCAATATTAGTAAAGAAAAATATTTCTAACAAATATAAGCATTAAAATATTTATAGGAAACCAAATAAAATATTTACAGTGTATATTCTTACTAAATAATCTGATTACTTAAGGAAAAATATTTCATTAATAGTTCTTGATCCCTTTCTATAATTATAGTGAATATGCTTTGAATTATCATACCAATATTTTTATTTTTCTTATCTTTTGATTACCTAATTGCTTTTGCTAATTTTGTAACTATAGATCTCATTATATTTTGAAATATAAATTTTCTTCAATGATATAATGACAATGATTCACCAAAACCAGATAGTTTTGTTGATTTGGATTATTCTTCTTCAATAATGGGGTTCGATAAAAAAATTCTTCTCATGTCAACATGAACAAATTAAAATTAAATGTGTTGGAGTTTAAATATAATTATATATTTCCTTCAAACTCAGTTTTCAAAAATATGATTATGTTTACACATAACTTCTGTTATAGGAATCCTATTTTTTAATATTTCATATATTAATATTATATATGTTACTTTAAGATTGTATATACTATTAATTAAGAAGTAATTAGGATGTGTGAACATACTGGGGGGAATATTAGTAATTTTTTAAAGTAGTTGGATAATTATTTTGATATACAATAATATTGATTTATTAAAAAGAGATCATAAATGGGAAACAATTATTTAAAAAGGGTTATGTTTTAGAAAATATAAAATTAATGTGATTTTTTTGGAAAATTGTTTATTATTTTTATGTAATTTATTTTTATTAATGTAAAATAATTATTAAATGAACAGAATCATTAGTAATTTTTAAATATTTTGACTTGACACATTTTAATAATGAAAGATAATATCTTTTTTATTTAATGTGTATATAAATATTATATATATGAATCAATTATGAATAAAAAACATAGAATAATATAATATAATAAATATTTATAAAATTCAATTTATATCACTATAATATTTGGAAAAAAACTGAAACAATAAAATGTATATTTGTTTATATATTTAATTTCACAAAAAATGAAGGAAATACATTAATCATGAAAGAAATGTGACCCTTAATGTAGGGAAACATGAGACCTAAAGAGAATATTTCGAAAAAAAATAAAATATAGAACATTAATGTTTTTTTTAAATTACAACATTCATTTATTTTGAAAAAATATAAATAAAAAATTATTATAATTTTAAATACATAAAATTTTTATTTTAAAATAAATAACAATAACTTAAAATTTTGATTGAATATTAAAATATAACAACATTGAAAATATTCAATCATTAATCAATTGATTTATTTTAAATATTCATGGTATTTAAATTTAATTAATAAATTATTTATTTTCAATTTAAAAATTATTTATCTTACATTTTTAATTCGATTTATTTTAAAATGATTATATGATAATGAAAATTTTAAATTAAATAAATATTTTAAAGAAAAAAATTATATTAAATAAATAATTACATAGTTTGAATATTTTATTCGTGATATTTAGAAAAAAATTAAAATAAATGTATATGATAAATTATATAATAATGTGATAATTTTTGTATAATTAGAATATTAAAAATTAATTTGAAACTCATAATTCATTAATATTAATATTTTAAAAACAACAATTATCTATACCATTTGATGTTCCTCCAATGTCATCTGTCCCTTCAATGATAATTATACCTACACGTGTTTTCCACCCAATTAAAATCTCCCATAATTCTTCCTCCTCCCTATTTTATTCTCCCATCCCCCCCAAAGACTACCATATTTAGGAATTCCATCATTTTTCTGCATACCCATCATGGTCCCCCTGACCCCACCCCACGATCTATATTCTCCACATTTAGATACCATGATTCCATCCCTATATTCTACCTCCCCCACATCCCTTATCCATGATCCCTAATCTCTATCACATCACAAAATCATATCTATTGTCCTCTTCAGATACAACATAAAATTAAAATTGAACTAGAACAAACAACATTAGCTTTCCTATAAATCTCTAACCTTGCATTTTCACAAGAACATAGTTCATCAAGGATCTGTTCCCATAAGAATCATAAATCCCTACAAATGTCCCAAATTTTTATTATAATCTCACATCTTGCCTTAATATCTCACCTTTACCTCCACCTCCACCTACATCCTCCTCATTTAAATCCACCTATAGTTCTGTCTCCATCTAATGTTTAAACTAATTTTCACATTTTTTGTTTATTAATTTGGTAAAATATTATTTAGTAATTTTTAAATTTTTATAACTCATGTACCTTTTATCCAAATATGTATCTATAATATTATTTTAATTCTATTATGATATTATTTTTTCTTTTTTTGATATATTTTCTTATTTTATTTTCATATGGGTTGTTTTATATAATTTTAAAATAATTGTTTGATAATAATTAAAATAAGTACATTTGCCTATTGTGATTTTATATATTGCCCCAATTAATTGGAATAAAATACCATAGATACTTCTTTTATAGTAGGAACTCTATATGAACCAAAAAATCATCAAAGGAATTTACTTCCTGAATGATTCTATCATATTTTTTCACCTAAAAAAATTATAGTTATGTAAAAATGATCATTATTTTTGTCCAAATACTTATATTTATTGTCATTTTACCCAAATTTTGTGGATCCTATTCCTCTTTTTTCACTTTAATAATTGAAAATGATTTCTTCATTATAAAAGATGTTTTAGGATTAGTTATATCCAATAATTTTAGTTCACAAAATTCATTTTCCCATCTAAATATAGGAATATTCTGAAGCATGATTTCTTTCATCTTCATGAAATGATATCTAAAAAACCAACTCTATATATTCTTGATATATATTACTATCATAACTGGAATTTTAATCAGCTACAATTTATAGAATAAATTATATCAAACTTCATGACTTATTTAATACATGATTTATTATCATATCAGTATCATAACCCTAGAATCCTACCTTTATATTTCAAATTCATCGACCATAACACTATCATAACCCACAAATCTATCATTTATATTTCATATTCTTCAGAATTTTCATTTGTGAACCAAATAAAATAAAATTAATTTCTTTTCATTGTAATATCAATTTTATCGATCATGTGGATATATATTTTATTTTTTGATAAATAATATTTCATTGATTTTCATTTTCAATGAAACACATGCAAAGGAAAAAAATTACAAGTAAAATTTAACTTCAGTTTGTTCATCATGAAGGGGAAAACTTATGTATACTTATAATCTTATAATTCAAATTTTACTTTTCTTAATTATAACCTCTAAAATAATATCTATTCATATATTATAAAAGTTTTTGCTTCATTGATTTGTATTCATATTCTATTTACATTTAGGTAATTTTATATTATTTTAAAAGAAAAAATATTTCATAAATAATGTTAGAAAATGAATATGAGGATTTTTATGAAAAATTTCTTCATTAGGTTAGTCATTCTGTAACACAGATATTAAATTGTATTTTACTATTTTATTATGTATATTTTATTATATGAGGTTTTGGATATTTTTACTTTTTTCGGAGGGTCTTTTGGATGTTTGATTAGAGAGATCAATTGTATAATGAATTTATTTCTCTTTGGGATTCAATAAACCCATGGTGTATCCCCTTGAAGATGAAATTTTAGTGATTTTGGAATAGTGATTTGTGTATTTTTTTAGACATTTATATTTTTTTCTCAATTTTTATATATCTTATTCATATATGTGCATATAGTTTCCATACATGTACCAATTGATTTTTTCATATAGGTAACTATTATTTATTTTTTCAGAGCAGTTGTTTATATTTTATTATAATTGATTTAAATTCAATATAAAAGTCCTTCCCAACGTATTGCTGGAATTTCATTATGTGTATTCCTCTCTCCTACCAAGATAAAATATATGCTTATTTTTTGATGGGTGGTTTTTGATGATTTGGTTTTGGTTCCTTTTCACCATAACCATACATTTTTGTTATTTTGTGTTTCTTAATTTTAATTTTTCATATATTTTTTTCTTTTATCATTAATAAAATTTCATATTAATCAATATATAAGACCATATTTCCCTAGTAAGATCATATTTTTTCGCCAGTTTGTAACAAAATATGTCATTCCTGTATATTACATTGCATTTTTTTGGAGTTGGAGGTGTTTATGTGGAGGCTTGATGTGGTTTTGTGGTGTTTGGAGGTGAAACACAATTGAATTAGATTTTTCAAATGGTTAATTTTTTATATGATGTGAATTGGTGATTCACCACATGTGTAGTTAGATGGTTTCACAACATTTATATGGATGAGGAGGAACTAGGGAAATTGATTAATTTCATGAATGTAAATCAAGACATATAATTAAATAAAGGCTAGGTAAATTTGAATTTCATTAAAATTCATAATTTTTTGGAAATACCTTGAATTACACATCAAAAATGGAATACACGGTGTGAAAACAGTTGGATCCTGTTTATTTTATAACCCATTAGGCTAATTTATTTTCATTTATACAAATATCAATCTCTTACTTTTGATTAACCCTTGGTTTTTTGATTAGATATTATATCCCTCTTTATCCTATGTTAATTCATTGGTTCTGGTGGATTCCCTTTTGTAATTGATAGTAATACCTTCTCTTCTTATTGGTTTTTTCTTCTATTCTTTTCCAGGGGATGCACTGCATTAGTGCTATTTTAGTCTGTATTGTGATTTTCGATAGGATTTTCAAATCCCTTGATGTTGTGTAGGTTGATCTGCGGGTTTCATGTGTGGTTGTGATTTTTGGGAGTTTCTTTTTCACGCTACGGTGTGTAGCAAGGTTGAAAATATTTTTTTCGGTAGGGAATCCCTCATTTTTTCTTTTTTTAGTATCATTCTAGAGGGGTTAACTATTGTTTATATATAGGGTATGGTTGTGATGGATCTAATAAAATTAAAAAAAATTATATTTGATTTTTAAGGGTAAAAGGTGAATGGTTCACATGATTTTATAACTTATAATTTATTATACTTTTATTTTTATATGGTCTGAATTCCCCCACTGAAAATATTTCCTATTAGGATCTTTTTTTTAATTATAGTTGTTTTGATATGGAATCCTTTTTTCATATTATTGTGATATAACCCCAAAATAGAAAATGGATAACCACATATATTTGGTGAAAAAATGGTTTTCTATGAATTTATATCTTGTGTGTTAACACCCCTAAAATAAAGTGAAATGTGACAAAAATATACTTGGTTAAATGTGTAAAACTTTATTTATATTATTGTGATGTGTGTTCATTATTATACAGAGGTGGTGTGTGGATGCAATGTGGTGTTGGTGATGTATCATTTTTTTGGTCATGCGTATGGAGTGGTGAAGTGATAGCTGTTTGGATGTGATTCTGTAGTAGTCAGGTGGTGGTTTGTTTGGCTGGGATTTTGGGGTGGTGGGGTGATGGTTTTTTTGCCATTATTTTTCGGAACATAGGTAATAACGTCTGACATGTCCAGGGTTTGGTTTGGTTAATGGCATAAAATAATCATTGAACAAATAAATGATGGGATTTTTGTTTAAATGTGGATGATTATTAATAATGAAATCAATGGGTTGGATACTAGAATTAATTGGAAATTTGATATGTGTATTTTGGCATGTGTGGTGTCATGGATTTTGATATGGAAAAAAATTGTGGATGTTGGGAGTTAGTTGATGTTTTTATGTGAAACCATTTGTTGGGGTTGTGTGTGGTTATATTTATATACTTGTTTATTAAATGTGATTTCTATCCAAACCCCCTCCTATATTGAACATTATGAACCCAAACCCATATATTAACATGGTTGGTGTTTTTCCCAACATCCTAGTGATAAAGGATGCTGGTCAGCTACCCTCTCTTTCTCTCTATCTATTCAATGAAATTAGATATGCATAGGCTGTTATTTTTAATGGTTTTTTAGTTCACTAGGTGGTGTACCATGTGTTTTTGGGTTACATAGTCATATTAATGTGTTGTGGAGAGGTGGACCAGTTGTCTTCATGCAAGATGGTAATATGATCTTGCTTTAGGGAAGCATATAGTCAAGGTCATGCATGATATGAGTAAGGAACGAGGTTGATTTCCTTATTTTTCATGAAACCCATATACTCTATTTATGGTAGTGGTTGTGATGTAATATCCTTGGAGTCGTCTGGAGAGATGATATGTGACGTTTCTATGGGATTATTTCCTAGGTTTCAACTAGTGTGATGTGATGTGACAGTGCATGTGGGGATGTGGTATATGTTTTTCAGAATATATGGGAGTTCAAAGACATAATGCATTAGTTAATGTGAGTGTATAATCTATGGAAAATTGGTTCAAGGTTCCCTTTATTGATATTATTCATGTTATGTTATTGTAATTGGCCATCATTATTTGGTGATCTTTCATTGGTGAGGTTGGGATGGATAGTTGACCGTATTAGGTGATTTCAATTTTTTTCTCATGGGTGCATGAGTCTGCTTTATTCACATGTGGATGAGAGACTTTGGTCTTCCTATGTTGTATAATTATATTCTCAACCTATGTATATGAAATGATATTCATGTTTCTAGGAGGATTACATGGACATTGATGAATAGTACTTCTTCAGACCAGTCTGGATAGTTGTTGTGTTTTTGCTTTAACTTTTATTTTGGGTATTTAATAATGGATTCATTAATTTGAATTTGTTTTATTTAAAAATTCATTTTGGTATGGTTTTAGTATTTTTATATTATGTTGTAGAGTTTATTTTGGATGATTCATCTTATCTTTTTATCCTATATTATTATAATGGGAAATACCACCCATTTCATGAGATTTTAAATCATTCAGTTCTAGCCACCAACCTTGTGCCTATTGGTCGCAGAACATAGAGGTAATTATCTATCTCCTCTAATTGCACTATCTTTGGTGAGAGGGATTCAAGCAACTTTTTTGTTATCTTTAATATTATTTTTTAATATAGGTTGATATTTTCTTAAAATGTATTATTATTTTTATATTTTTCCCACAAATTCATTTTAATAACAAACTAATAGATTTAAATTAAAAATAAAGTCTTATATTTGTTTATTGTTATATAGATTGTTATTTTACCATAATTTTTATACAGGTTCATATTAGTTCATTATTGTTTGTACAACATCATAATTTTTCATATTTGGTCATTATTTATATGAACAAGTTTCTTATTTTATTACTGGGAATGAAACATCTAAAGCATTGACAGATTTGTATCTATAAACGGTGTATTATAGAATTCTTTCTCGAAAATAATTTGTTAAATCATGATTGAGAACTCACTGTCAAACACTGCATTAGTGATGAACTTTTTCATATTAAATAAGAATGTTTTTTGTTATTGAAAATATCAATAATTCATTAATTATCCCTAATAAAAAAGTATTATTCCGTCAATTGGATATTTTTTAATTACAAACATTAAAATTTTACAATTATTACTACTAACCTATATGAGATAAAATTGAATGTAAATTATAGCATTGAAATTATGTATACATTCAAATATAGATTATTTAAACTAAAAAAACTATATGTATAAATTATTTGTAACAAATGATCACTAATTGATTATTAATATTCTTAATTTTTGGATCTATTTTAGAAAAAAATATTTTTATAGACTATTTGGTAATTATTCATATATTTGTATATTCATGATCTTTAATTTCATATGGACAGCACAAAAATCTTATAAAACTATTAATACAACATTAAAATCAGTTGTGAATTCTTAATTTACTCCTCTAATTTTTTATGTAAAGAAGTAGTTTAGACATGATATTGGTAAATATTTATTGGTAATTACTATATTCATGTAGTATTCAATTATTAAAAAAGTTTACATTCTACAAGTAGTTCCCTTTTTATTTTGAATAAATTTTACTTTTCTATAACATCTTTCACACTGTTAATCTAAATTGTTATCTTATATAAGATGGTTATATCTTTACATAGTGTTCTATTTCATAAATATTGAATTATTTTCTGAAAAATTATTTTGAAACTACTCATTGTTATATTGTTTTAAACAATCTTTTCTAAATTAAAATTATAATTAAAGACATTAAAATATTTATATAACAACTTCCATTGATTATTTTATTACAAAATAATCATATCTTTTCATTTTTCCCTTGGTGATTTTTGAAGTAAAAATCATTAATTTTCATTATTAAAATCGATTAGAACCAAAATTACAATTTACTAGTTTTTAAAATAAAATTCTTTAAAATCATAAAGAACTGTTCTTACTACTCAGATTTTCTCTAAGTTTCAATTCACCACAATGGTTTTTTGAGCATTATGTAATTATATTTTTTATTCAATATTGTTCTAAATTGTTACTTTAGGAAATATATTTTTCTTACTAGAATAACTATGGTAAAATTTTCTACTTTGTTCATTTTTTAGTTACCATTTATTCTTTATCATTTCCTCTTTCAAAAAAACATGGAATCATGTTTTCTATATCAAAACCTTTGATTTAATTTTTCAATATGTGGTATTCATATACTCCACACATGTTACATGGTATTTGTATTCATACACTACAATATAAATTAAGTATATATTGAACATCATAAAATTAGAGAAATTTAAAATTTAAATATACAAGTATAAAATAAATAATATGAAATAATAATTTGATATTAATTTATAATACTGAGTATGAAAATTGAAAAAAATTATACAAGACTTTGATGAATAATACATAGTGTAAATATTCATTTTTCAACTAAATTCACGAAAACTAGAATATTTGAATCTAGATTATCAAATTTACAGTAACGATAGTTTTTTATAATATGAAAGGTAATTTTTTCTCAATTTTTTCATAGTAGTTTTCATATATGTTTGTTATTATTAACTTCAATGCTGCATCATTGATACAAGGATTGGATTGTGAAATAATTTTCCTCCTAAATATTCAAAAATATTTTGATGCACCTCATTTATAATTATCATCCTAGAAGATTAGATATTTTGAGGTGGTGATTTATTAAAATCAAGAAACTCAAGGATACTTTATCATATTTAATGGAGTTTCATGTGATTATATAAAATCAAATTCCTAGTTATAATATCAATATTTATCTTCAACAAAACATTTGAATGCATTTTTCCCATCAATACATAAAAATTATTATTCCAGTCCCTAGGTGTATTCTTTCACCAATATAATCTCCATTAGATTGTACACACTTTTTCATTATTTCCTGAATCAACATATCTCTATTTATTCTATATATATATTAATTCTCCAGTATATTATAATGAAGTAATGAAATATTGACATCGTGTATCATTTGATGCAAATCCTCGAATGCAATAATCACAACATCACAACGCCCTTTTCAAACAACTACAAATGGGTTATTCAATGCTAAAATGAACTGAAATACTAAGACCCTTTAAAATTAAAATAAAATTATCTATACTAAAAAAAACTCTAATAAAGTCCACTATTATTGGTTCCCTTTTCAAGTCTAATAAAAATGAAAAAAATATACAAATTTTTCAGTCCATTCCCCTTTTTATCAACTGTATGACCCCCCCCCCCCTATCAGAGCTATGTTCCCCACCACCACCCTGTTCATAGTCAACTTTATTTCTATGGAACAACCCCATTTCATTGTTTTGAAACCCCTTTATCCCCACATTCCATTCCCTTCACCTTTTTTAATTCATGGAATCAAACCTCTAACCTATACCTTCAATGCCAAACACCATTACAACTACACCATCAAGATTTTTATATTATTTTATGATATATCTATATATTTGTGGATAATTTTTTTATATATTTATTTATAATATTGTATACATTTATATTATTATTTCTGAATACATTTTAAATATATATCGTTATTTTTTATATTCAGACATTAATTGTATACATTTTTTCATATAAATGTATATTTAGATATAATTTTCTTATAATTAATTTATGATTTTTTATTTTAAATATGTTTATATACCATATTTAATGATAATGATATATTTCTAAATATACATTTACATATGATGTATTTGCACTATATTAACATACACACACACACACATGAAAATATTTTCACACACATGTACAAATTTATATTCTTCACATACACGCAGAAATATTTTCATTAATGTATATAAATATATACATTAATATACATATAAATATATATTTTTCTTTTTAAAAATATATTTATATATAAACATTACTTGTATATATATGTTAATGCATTTTTACAAGATAATAAAACATATAATTTTTTATTTTAAATGAATAAAATTTGAAAAAAAATATTTCTATATGGTTTATATATTTAAAAATACCATTTTATGTAGATATTTTTGAAATGTATTTTTATAATTGATTTATTATATGTAAACGTATAAAATTATTTATATATTTAATTATAAATAAAACTAAAATATAAAAAATGTAAAAAATTAAACACCAAAATATTCATATCATTGATATTCTATGAGTAAATTTATACTCTAATAAAATAATATCCCATAAAATGACGTAAAAACTCAATCAAATGTTCATGGATTAAAGAAAAATAATAAAAAACTTATTTTGGAGGTTCTTAAAACCTATTTACTTCAATATAATACTGATATGGTCCACCAAGGTCACCATATTGTAGATTATTTTACAGGATTTGATCTGATATGTGATAGACCCCAAATAGGTAACCAGATCAAAAGTTATGCTTTTTTACGGTTCTAGTCATGTAATAAACTTATCTTAGATTTTTCATAAATGTATTGAATTATTATGGATTTAATTTTTTATTAAAAAACTATTACACAATAATAATAATGAAATTATTAATTAATAATAATATTTTCAATTATTTATAAGTAATTTTAATTAAATATCTAATATATAAATTGTAAATTCATATTTAGTCTTATATATATCATATTTAATAAAATATAATATATATATATATCTTTATAAATATATTTATCAACTAATATATAAATATATTTAATGATATATAATTTTTTTATTGAAATATTTCTTTTATCACTGCAAAAATTCAAATGATAAAGGAAACTATATACCAACCCTAAAAATTGTACTTTATCAATGATATAAAAAGTGTATACAAGGGTTATATTTTATCAAAGATTTTGGAATGCAGTAATAATGGATCCCCATTAATCATTGATTTTTAATTCTAACAAGTCTTAACATTTAATATCGCGTGATCTATAGTAGTGAATACTACGGACAACCAGGATAGTTGTGAGCATCATAGTAGATGAGGAAATTTTAGTGTAGTCCAAACAATCCTTCAATTTAAGAACATTCCCCAAAATAATTTCCATGTACCTTTTATTATCATAATGTACTTCCTTGATTGGGTATACACATTTGTTATACAATTAATTCCTTCATTTTGGAAAAGTGTCAACTCTAATGTATTGTTATCATGCAATGATGAAATCATCTCCCTAATTGGTAGCTCCTGCTTTTTTGACCCACTAACAACATTAGCTCTAATAAACATTGTGGTTCTCCTACATTAGTCAATAATATATAATTTAAGGTGATTGGTCACACTTCAAAATTTCCATTACCCTTTTTGTCTCATCAATTCCAATTGAGTAGTAGAATTCATTGGTTTTGGTGTCCCATACTCTGGTACACCTTCAAACTCCAATTTCTCTTAGCAATATAATTCTATATTCTTAGTATAAACTTTATATGAATGGTTGTCCTTATACGTGACACATTTATTAAATATAACTCCATATCTGTTGATTAATGTATTGTTTTTATTAAACAAGAAATTATAACTAAACTCTATAAGAATGTATCCAATAAAGAAACACGATTTAGACTTATCCTCAAGATTGTCTCATTCATTAGAATATATATTCCCGTATTAAAAACAACTAAAGAATCATAAATTAGAGAGTCTCACATACTTTACCAAACATATCTCCTCAAGTGTACATTCTCCAATTTGTATAGATGTAATCCCATTGAGGATATATGCTTACATGATCAATTCCTCTGCACAGAATGTCTTCGGTATCCCTATGTGCATCTTCATACTCCTATCACATTCATTTAGTGTCATTTTTATCCTTTTTGAAACACGATTCTATAGTATGGTACCTGGAAGATTCTTTACTAAATGGATTCCATCATTAGAATAGAATTACCAGAACTCATTACTATCATACTCTCCGCCATTATTATTCCTCAACTATTTCATATCTGATCCTGACTCATTTATCACCATGGATTTCCACTTCTGAAACATGTTAAATATGTCATATATTCTATTGAAAATTAAACACAGGCCAACTATGTCAACACATCATTAAAAGTCACATAATATTTCTACCCTCTAGTGGAATGTATTTGTGATGGAACCCAAACAATAGTACACCCTAGCTCCATCTTCTTCGCCTTCAGTTTTCATCCTACTTATTCAATGGATATATTCATCTGCTTCCCCAGATACAGTCTTTAGACATTCCAAATTCCACATACTTTATCTCTAAAAACATTACTTTTATTATGAGAACCTTTATTCCCTTCTCACTCATGAGATATAGATTCAATTTCATAGGTGTTAATCCACGAAATAATTTTTGGTTTAAGGATGTACATGAAATTCCCTACCACACTATTTAGCTTACTACAACAAATTTTTACAACAAAAAAATTGTTTTTGTTATAATTTCCATGTTTAGTATATAACCATAGAATTTATTTAAAAATATTGTTATTATATCATTATTTAGTATCAATTCTCACTATTATTTTAGATGAAACATTGTACTATATTGAGAACTACTCGTAGTGGTTACAATGGATTCCCAACTATCATGTGATAAAGTCAATAAAACTAGATCACAAAACTCATCATCCTGCATAATTACCACCAATGAAAAATGTATTTTTTTGATGTAGAATTTTTTTATACGATTTGACGAAATCGTCCATTCAATCATCTTCATATTTTAGATAAATACAGTTCCATGCAGTATCCTTTTCATATATTTTAAAAAGATATTTCATCTACTTATCAATCATCTTCTCTTCCTGAAGTCCAATGTTGTGTTTTTGGAAAACATAAGGAACACAACTCCTTGTTGCTATTGATCTATTATCTCAAACTCCATATTCTCTATATCCACATGTTTCTCACCCAAAAATGAAAATTGAATCTTTTTTTTGATAATGATAGTATTAGATTTTTTTTCTCAAGTAAATAAGTTTCGATTCATTGAATCCATCGATCATAAACATCCCTTATTTAATATACATTGTTTAATTTGGACAAATATGACATTTATCATCTGAATGAATGATTTTCTACAAGTTTTTATGGATATTCCATAGCAACAATGAGGAATGATCTGGGGAATGATAATAAAAAGGAGAAAATATAAAATAAAAAATATGAAAATGAATAGGAGACCAAAGAATATATGGGGATTGGGAATAAATATACTCAAATAGATAATTAAAAACACTTCACTTAATTTTGGAGGAATTATTACAAGGTACAATCACAGAATGAAACCATATCTTTAAATGAGATCATAATGTATATAGTGAAACAGTGACTCTAATCACATAAATAGTCCATTAGGATATAATAACTAATGGATGAAATTCCATTGAGATTCAGTACCACAATAACTAATGTCTGCACTACTACAGTTCAATGTTGACTATGTTATCACTATAATAGTTCCCTTCCAGTGTCCATGGTCAGCTTTTCTATAGTGATTCATTATCTCTAAAGAGACTTGTTGGAGTTTCTACCTGGTGTTCATTGTGGGCCACCAATAGTTGTTCCATCTTCATTGAAGGATTAGGATAAACCTATCCACAAAATGTATTCATATATTTAGAATTAAATTTGATTCTTTTTGAAGGGATTATTAGCTCATAATGAATAATAATCCATTTTGGAAATAATATCCTATCTTTGTGACATAGGCACATTGTAACCCATTTAAAATTTTCTTCATGATAAAAACTTGTATAAACTATTCTTTCAACATATATATATCATCCCAACTAGGTTATGAAATTTCTAATTACATATAAGCTCAACCTCATTCCACCAAAAAAACATCAATGGAACTATTCAATTTCACCATATTATAAATCACTATAACGTCGTATCCCAATAACTTATCCTTCAATCCCTGATGATCAATTGAAACTAATACTTCACTAATAAAATTTCATAAATATATAATGATTTTTTTTATTCTACAAAAATCATTTCAGTAAAATATTTTTTGTAGTGATAGATTTCTAGCACTAAAAACATAAAATCCATTTTTATATATAAAATTTTCCATTTTAGATCCAGATATCACATTATTGAAATATACAAGATGCATCCATGCCAATATTAACTCAACTCCAAATACTGAACGAAAGGAATCACAATGCACAACAAATCCCATAGAAAAAATAAATTTATAAAATTGGTGCAATATTACTATTTTTCTTATGTGTGTCAAATTATTCTTGATTTACATTTGACTATTTAAACCCCTCCTAATTTTACAATACCATATGGTATATTTATATAATAATTGACATTTTTTTAATGTATCTAATTATCCATAACCCCCTCCCCCACAATTTATTCTCATTCCTTAGCTCATGGCATGATTTAACTACCTCTAGTTTTTTGGGATCCATCTCAACTCGTTCTCCTAAAATTATATACTTATATACTCTATAGAACACCTACTGAAAAACAAATTCTTATTCTTTTCAAATAGAACATTATCTAAAATTTTTTATCGAACTAATAACACCATATTTAGTTATTCAATACAATACTTAAAGAACACTACTATATAATAAAGGAACACAGAAACAAACATTATTTTTGATGAAAAAAGATCATTCATAGTATCATGGAAATTCATAAGAGTTTTTATCAATTTAAAAGACATAAAAATGTATTAAGAATTCCATTAATGGGTTCTAAATGTATCATTCCCTATATATTCCAGATTCCTATGTACCTGGTGGGAACATGATTTCATATCCACGTTTTTGAAGTATTACAATCTATGAATATTTTCCATTAGCACTTTTATTTTTGGAACTAGGTATCTATCCAACACTGCCAAAATATTTAATGCCTAGTAATACATGCACATTATTGATCCTCTTTATTTCTAATTCAATCAAATCATTGGTATATAGTATGGGATGGTGCTATATCTCCTGAAACTATATTCAAAAAAAATTTACCAAATTTTTTTCTCAATATTCATGAAATTAGCATGTCTATAAGGTCAGATGATGATTAGATCCACCCCCTAATCCAAACATATTGTGTTAGAATTGTCACTTGTTTATCTAAATTTAGGAGGTTCATCAAAAATTTATTATATAATAACCTTTTATATCATTTAACATTTATACCCTTATAACAACCATTTTAATTTTACTAAATATTATTTTAAAGAACATGGAATTATTGTATGGGTTCCTTGAAGTGAACCAGGTCAAATGACAGGTATGGGATGTTTTTGGGGATGGGGTGAATTTTAATATAACTTTTAAAAATTATTCATTGCATAAATTAATTCTCTTGAATGAGTTAAAGTTTGTAATCATATAAATAATATCTTACAAACTCAACTCTTTTTCATTGATAATCATAGATTTCAAAACATATGATATTTACAACTATCATAATAAAAATATACTCATATCAATTTCCGTTAGACACAGGTGGTTAGAAATACTATATTTTTTTCATTAGAAACTGATTGAACACCCCAACATAAATTTATATTATGAATGGTTAGACACACCAATCACATGCTTCCAATAACTAGTTAGACACCCAATTTATAAAATTCATCTTAAAAATTAATATAATCATAGAAATATCTTTTTATACTCATGGATTATTCTATTCTACATGTGAAACAAATCTCCCTACATAAGAAGAAAAATCAACAATACTATACATTTACATATTCATAAAGATATTTAATATCTACTCACAAAAGATCAATTGGCCTTGAAAATTCTAGCAAAACATGAGTGATCTATTTCATCTTGATTTTTTCAAATATTAGAGTTCACAATAGAACAATATATACAAGGTTCAACTCCTAATCATTCCTATATATTGTGATCTATCAGGCTCTCACAAATCTCACACGCAATTTGTGTTACTACAAAATATTCTCAACAACATATTCTTCGATACCTACTTAAATATATATTCACTATAATATGATGAATATTATTCTCATTTATTCTAGAAGTTTATTTCAAATATGTTATTAAAATTTTCATTGATGTATATACTTCTTCATGAGTCATGAAATATCTATGAGGAATGATTATATTATATTTAAATAAATTAATGAAATCACAAAAGACTCAAAAATTTATTATTCTTGGTATTGAATAAACATGGATCTATTATCACCTTCACATAAACTAAATCTAAATCCATCTTAAACCTCAACACCTCTCCATGATTATATAATATACCGGTGGATAACCTACGACATCAATAAACATACCATATCTCATAGGTGGACTGAATTTCCAAAAATGGTCACTAAAAAGCCATAGAAAAAATATATGGAATGGTGACACATTTATTTTTATCTATCAGCAATAATTGCATATATTTATTATAAATAAAAATAATTTTTAATTTTGATTCCTCCCTTTTAAATTTTTTTTATGACATCACAATTTGAATACTAATATTTATCTTTCATTTGTGAATATCATACATAAAATTGTAACATTTCATTTCATTATAATATAAAAATTCTAGAACTCAGTTCATCTACCACCAGTTCAATTACATAATTGTTTCGAACTCATTTCATAGAAAACATCTACCACCTAAAAACATCAATATTCAACCATATAAATAAATCTATATTTACTTCATTTGATCAACCTTATGAACAAGTCCAGATTAAAAACACATTCAATGCCAATGGATAGTAGCAGCTTTAATCATATTTAGGTAGGTCAATAATTTTACTTTTTACCTTAACATAGTTTATCAAACTACCTATATATTAATTCAAATATAAATATACCCTTATGTATCACCTTGGAACCTTTACATTATGTGACTCAATTTCTTTTACCAATACACATCCTTCCTAACTCCTTCAATACCATTACACATGTTTTGTAAACCATATATGGCCTTTAAATAGTTATTGATATCCAATGGTACCTTCATGTATCTCTTTAGTTACCTTATGAACTTCTCATTTTTAATTCATATATAATTTCAACATTACATTTTCAATTTACTTCTCATATTACTTTTACGTAACCTATTAAAGTCATATGTTACAATTATGATGCTCTATAATTTGTGGTCTAATGATGATTAAAATAGAGAACTACCTTTCTGTATAAACATACCCCTCAATTTTGTCAATACATTTAATAAAAAATATTCTGACACATTAACGTAGGTAATTTTGATCTCATGTGATAGGTGGGATGGATTTCATGAACAATGGGTTCTGGAATTTTACCATCCTATCCTCAATTTTTGGCCCAATTTTATTTTATGCCATTTATTATAATTGGACTAGATAAAATAGGGTATGGTCATGGAGTGGAGAGAAAGGATATGTTAAGGTTCAGCCCAGGGATTCAAATATAATCTTAAATGTTTTAAATTTGAAATAAGGCTCATTGATTTGTAAAATTATATGTTTAAAAGTGGTTATAATTTTAATCATTATATGTTAGAATATTGAGCACAATTCCTAAGTGATTTTATAGGCCTTCACACACAAATAAAATAAAAAAATATATTGTATATAAAATGTATGATATGAGATAAATCTATCTTTTATATATATATATATGGGTGGCATCAGTGAAAATTGGGTCACAAATGGATTATTTGAGGTACTGTAATGATATAATGTTTTTGGTATTGATCATTTAAGGGTGAATTCATATCAAAAGATTATTATAGAGAGGTGAGGGAGGTATGTAGGGTTTTGTTTTTAGATGTAGGTTTTTCAATTCACTAATTCTAATTCATGTTAATTTATTACATGGATTTGGTACTATAAAATTCATTATGGATATTTCAAATTCTCCCTATGGATTTTTAATTCATTTATTGTTATGGTTTTCCATGTTAAAATAAACATCTTAATTTATTAACTACAATTTGGTTTTAGGATTCGTTTTCATTTGTGAATATTAGAATAATTTGTTGAAAATAAATAATTTTCCTAAAATTTATCTGTTTAGTCACAAACAACTGATATCATACGGAATTATCTGTGTTTATTTATTATTAGATATGGGCTATTAATGCCATGATATTTCATCACAAATCAAAATGTTTAACAATAAAAATAAATTTACTCTACGTCGGATGTGAGTAAAAAATATTGTAATTCATGAGAGGATAATTAAGGCACTGGAGAAAATGAAAATAGATATCAAGGTTGAAGATATTTTATTATTAGTAGGATATGAGAGAGTAATTTATAAGCACAATCCAAACCTATTTGGGTAATAATTCACTGCATGAGGTGATGAATCTAACAGATCTAAAGGATACCTTTGAAAATAATTAATGTACATATAAGTTGAAATCTATCGCAAATCATTTATATCTAAAAATTGTTGTATCTTTTATGAAGGTTATCAAACTGAGATTTGGGTAACCATATAAAAATGTTCTAAAAACTTCAAGTAATGATTTATTTAGTGGAGGTCAATATCGATGATGATGGAAAAACATACCTGTTGAAATTCAAGAAGAAAAATATTTTTTTTATTTTGGATTTGTTTCCAAATTCATTGTTAATATCATCATTAAATTTGATTTTGGTAAAGAAACAATCATCTTTGATGATCTTATTTCATATTTTATGATGAATAAGACTCAAAGAAAGACCAATTATGGTGATAATTTAGTAAATAGTGGTATTCTAGAAATAATAAAAAGGATATTTCAATCATAGTGATCAGCCGAATGCAAGAATAATGGTAAAGATATTAATTTTAATAAGAGGGTCATATGTAGAGAAACTAATATGAATTGGAAAATATTAGGAATGAAAATAAGACATATGTAACTGATTATGAGGATATTACTATAAGTATTATATTGTGCTATGGTGATTTATTTTCAGTTGGAATTTATTGTGATATATTAGATCTGTACGAACAAATATATTGGTGATTACTCAATATAATACAATACTTCATCAAAGAAAGAATTATTTTCTTCATAGAAGAAGGAAACTTTGGTATATTAAATATGGTCAATGTACATTCTACATGTTTCATTGATTTTGGTGATATTTCTATAACTAAAAATTTATTTTTTATAGATACAGAGTGATGTGAAACATGTTCTAGGTATACTCCATATATTTTTTCTTCTCACACTCTTCATAATGATAGATTTAGGAGATCATTTATAAATTTTTGTTTTAATTTTTCAACAGGATCAATGTTATATACATGAAGTGGAATGGATGAAACACTTTACATGATGTAAATGTGTGTGGTGACGTGTAAAATGTAGTTTTTAAGAGTACTTCATCAACTTTTTTTGGTTCACAGTCATCACACATGAGTCAATGACCATATGTTATTTTGAATAATTTTTACATGATGAAGAATGTTTGGTAAGGTGTTTCAATTATTACATCAATTTTTTTCATTAGATAGTGTCTCTAGTTAATAATGAACTAAAATAAATTTATTTAGAAATGCATTGAGTGTTTTATACTTCTTAGAGCATTTGGACCAGATGGAGCAATCGTTTTTTTATGTACTCCTGCTTATGTGGAAATCATTTTTATAGGGGATCCAAGTGTTTGTTTTAGTCTTTTTTAGTTGGATGTAATTTCCTATCGTTTATGAATACCCACATTGTAACCCATTTATAATTTTCTTCCTTATAACATCTTGTATTAACTCATATTTCAACATATACAGATCATCCCAACAAGGTTATTAAATTCTATATTACCTATAATAACAACCTCATTCCGAAATTGATAAAACATCAATAGAACTATTAAATTTCCCCATATTATAAATCACCATAACATCATATCCCTATTAATTATCCTTGAAACCCTGATAATCTATTGAAAATAACAATTTACTATGAAAATTTCATTAGGATCTAATTATTTGTTTATACCACAAACTTCCTTCCCATAAAATATTTTTTTGGGCAATATTTCTTTCTCTAAAGCCATAAAATCATTTCATATATAAGAAATTGTCCATGTTAGATCAATATATCACCTTCTTGAAATTTAAAAGAGACCTCCCATCCTATATTAAGACAACTCCAACTAATGAACTAAATGAATCACACTCCGCTAGAAATCCCTTGGATAAATGAAATTTATAAAATAGGTGCAATATTACTATTTTTCTTAAGTGTGTCAAATGATTCTTGATTTATAGATAAATAATTAAACCCCTCCTTATTTTTAAATACCACAAGGGATATTTGTATCTTAATATAATTATTGATAAAATTTTACTGTATCTAATTATCCATAAACCCCCCACCCCCCAAAAAATTAATCTTATTCCTCCTCTCATGGAACACTTTAACTGCCTCTAGTTTTTCGGGAGTCATTGAAACTCATTCTCCTGAAATTATATACCTTAAATACTCTACAGGCCTACTTATAGATGAAAAATTATTCTACTTTTTAAAGAAAACATTATCTTCCATTATTTATAGGACTATTAACCCCTTCTCTAGATGTTCATTCCAATACTTATTTTACACTATTATATAATCAAGGAACACCAAAAAACACTTTATTTTTGAATAAAAAAATTACCCAATAATAGTATCATGGAAATTTAAAAGTGTGATTATCAATCTGAAAGGAATAAAAAGGTATTTAGAATTACATTAATTGGTTCTAAATGTAGTCATCCCAATCTATTCCAATTTCATATGTACCTGGTTGGAAAAGGATTTAAAATCCACCTTTGTGAAGTATTACAGTCTATGAAAATTATCCACCAAATCAATTATTATTGGAACTAGGTATCTATCCAATAATCCCAAACTATTTAATGCCTAGTAATACATGCACATTATTTAACCTTCATCTTTCTTATTTTCTCAAATCATTGGGATAGAGTATGGGATGTTGCTATATCTCATGAAACTCTATTCAAAAATATTTTGAACCTATTTTTATTCTCAATATCCATGAAATAATAATGTCTATAATGTTAGATGATAACTAGAACAACCCCCTTTGAAAAAATTATTATATGGGAAGTATTACACATTTAAGTTGATTATGGAGGTGCCTCAAAAACATCTTCTATAGTAACCTTTTATATCATTTATCATTTCAACCCATACAACCACAATTTTCCTTTTCCTAAATATGATATTAATGAACATGAAATTATTTTTTGTGTTCCTTGATGTGAACCGGGTCAAAAGAAAAATATGGGGTGTGTATGGGGTTGTGTGAATTTTTATATATATTTTAAAAATTATTCATTTTATAAATGCATCCTCTTAAACGAGATAATGTTCTCAATCATATTAATAATATATTACAACCCCACCTCATTTTCATTGATTATAGTAGATATCAAAACATATGATATTTAAAATTATCATAATAAAAATATAATACTCTTAATTAATGTTAGATACATATTTTTAAAAATCCTATATTCCATTCATTAGAAACTGATTAGACACCCTAATAGGAATTTTGTAGTGATTGGTTAGACACGCCTATCAGAAGCCTCGAATACCTATTTATACACCCCATTCATGAGATTCTTCATCAACATTAATGTACTCATAGAAATATCTTTTTATACTCATGGATTCTTCAATTCCAAAAGTGAAACTGATCTCACGTAATTAGAAGACAAAATCAACCAGACTATACATTTACATATTCATAAATATCCTAAATATCTACTCACAAAAGTTCTATTGTTCTTGAAAATTATACCAAATGTTGATTGATCTATTTCATCTTGATTTTATCCAATACGTGGCTTCACAATAAAACAATGTATTCTCATTTCAAATACATATTTTTCCTAGATAAATTGATATATTAGGCTCCCAAAAATATCTCATGAAATTTGTGTTAGTTCTCAATATTCTCAACATCACATTATTTGATACATAAATAAAAATATATTCACAATAATATGATGAATATTATTCTCATTTATTCTTGAATATTATTTTTAATTTATTATTACAATATTTCTTTAAAAAATGTAATTCTTCAAATATCAGGAAATATATATGAGGCATGATCATTTTTATATTTAAATATATTTTTGAATTCACTAAAAACATAAAAATTTATTTTTCTTTGTATTTAAATAATCATGGATATATTATCTCATTAACATGTACTGCATATAAATACATTTAAAAGCTATAAACTACTCCATGAATCCATAATATACCATAGGATAACCGACAATATCACTTAGCTTACCATATCTCATAGGTTAACAGCATTTACAAAATGGTCACTAAAAATCCATAGAAAAATTAAATATGGAATGGTGAAACATTTATTTTTCTCTATCCTCAATGATAACATATATTTATAATGAATAAATATATTTTTATTTTGGATTCCTACCTTATTTAAAAACCATCTGACATCATTATATGAATATTGATATTTATTTTTCATTTGATAACATCATACATAACATCAGAACATTTCATTTCATATGAATATAGAAATTATTGATATTAGTTCTTCTACCACCTATTTAATTATAGAATTGTATCGAACTCATTTTATAAACTGAATGAACCACCAAAAATCATCAATGTTCATCCATATTAATAACTCTATATTTACTTCAAAGCCTAAATTTTTATTGATTTTAGATAAACCACAATTTAAGGGTAATGTGGAAAACTAAAACTTAACGTCCATAGATACATAAGAAAATCTAAAAAACAAGAATATTTCCAACACAGGACGTGTCTACATAGAATAACTAGTTCCCAACATCAACATCGTTCTGAAACACCTCCACCAGAGCATGGGTACTCAGCAAGTTGTCTCGTGCAATAATGTATGTGCCCGGTACCGATGGCAGTGCCATACCCTCTCAATAATCCAAATCCTAAAATCCATGCACAGTAATGGCGATCTGCTCTAACCTCGTCTGATGTAATTCCATGTAGACTATCTGCGTTCCCCAGCATAAAGGAAACATGATATCATGACACCACCAACAATGACCATCAGGGAAGAGTACCACCACACTCCATGAGAAATCTCTCCACCACCACTACATAAGCTCGGAAGACGTTCTAAGGGACACGATATCCCGCCATCGTCACCAAGGATTGGATGGACCAACATCATGCCAATGGAATGCCACCGATGGGAGGATCAGAGTGGTCATGAACCAGAAACATCACTCAGGGCATGGATCTGTTCCGATCAGACCACGGAAGAACCCTCACTGGGTTCTGAGGAAGGCCATTCGTGATGTTGAGAAAATCTGCTTGAAAAACAGAGGAACCAGCTACAGAAATCCACAATTATCCACCTGAATCAAAACGAATCAATGAAAACCCGAATCACCATAAATATCCAAACCCACCAAAATGAAGAACCTGCAAAAGCTTACTGAATCCGAATCCCCAAGCCTCCCCCCTTCGGGAAAACAGAATCAACATCGAGTAATACATGGAACCTGCTGAATGTGTGGCTACGTTGTGAAGGACTCACCAAACCGAATCCATCATCTACACTGAAATATGAGACACTCCTAACTAAGACCACACTGATCCATGACGTAAACAACAGCCATGCAGGGACGGATGCCTGAGAATCTTTTGGAAGCGACACGTCGAGCCATGCGATGACGTCAAGAACGAGAGCCGGATAATGAACCACACCTCATGCAGATGCACCCCCTCGATGCCAAACCACGCCTACGAAGAGCCGAGGTCAGATGAAGCTGCGAGTCAATCCATGCCGGAGGGGGAAGGGGACCGAGAATTTATGGGAATCTCTAGCCGCAGTAGAAGTTTGATGAGACACCTCTCAGAGGCCCCTCTATATTTACTGCATGTGATAAAACATATGAACATTTCTAGATCGAATACAAATTCAATGAAAATCAAATGTAGTATCATTACTCATATTTATGCAGCTCAATAATTTTCCTCATTACCTTAACATTGTGCATCAAACTACATATATATTAGATCAAATATAAATTTACCATTATGTGTCACCTCATCACCTTTACATGACATGAATTAGTTTATTTTACCAATACACATCCTTCCTAACTCCTTTATTACATTTAAAAATGTTTTGTAAACCATAGAAGGCCTTTACATAGTAATTAAAATACCATGGTACCAACATGTTGCGCAACATTTTCCTTATGAACATCACATTGGTTATTCATATCTAATATCAACATTACATAGCCAATTTACATCTCATATCAATTTTACATAACCTTTGCAACTCACATGTTACATGTATGATTATTTATAATTTGTGGTCTAACCATGATTAAAATATAGAACTACCTTTATGTAGAAACTTAAACTTCTATTTTACAATGACGTATAAGGAAAAATATTCATGACACATTTACGTAGGTAATTTTGAACTTATGTGAATAGTGGGAAGGTTATTATGAACATTGAGATCCAGAATATTTGCATTATGTCCTAAATTTTTGGCCCAATTTTATTTTAGGCCTTTAATTATGATTGGAAAATATTATATAGGGAATTTTAATGGTGTGGATAGAAATGATATGTTGAGGTTCATCCCAAGGTTTCAAAATTGAAATTTAATGATTTAAATTTGAAATGAGGCTTATGGCCTTGGAAGATTACAGGTTTAAAAGTGGTGACAATTTTTATCCTTGCTTGATTTATTTTTGAGCACAATTAATGAGTGATTTTGGAGGCCTTCACACACCTATAAAATAACCAAAGAGGGTTGTAGATAAAATGCATTATATGAGAGAAATCAATCTTTTATATATATATATATATGGTCACCATAATTGAAAATTGGGTTACACATGGCTTATTTCAAGTGTTTCCATGATATAATATGTTTGGTATTAATCAAATAAGGTTGAATCTTTATCACAAGATGATTATCATAGAGGTGAGGGAGGTATATTAGGTTTTGGTTTTCCATGTAGGTTTCTCAACGCTCTAATTGTAATTCATGTTTAGGTGTTACCTAGATTTGGTACTATCAAATTCATAATCGATATTTCATAGTTTCCCCATGGATTTTAATCCTTTAATCCTTATGGTATTCCCATGATAAAATATGAATTTTAATTTTTTAATACAATTTGGTTTTAGGATTTATATTCATTTGTGATTCCTAGAATATTTTGTTCGAAATAAATAATTATACTAAAATTGAAATTTTTAGTCAAAAAAACTAATATCAGAAGAACTTATATGTGTTTATTCATGATTAGATACGGGAAATTCATGCCATGAGTTTCATACTAAATCAAGATGTTTAATAGTTAAAATTATATTACTCTATGTGGGAAATGACTAAAAAATATTTTAATTCACATGAATATAGTGAAGGCATTGAAGAAAAAGATAATATATACCTAAGATGATGATATTTCATGATTAGTGAGATATGATGGAGTTATTTATAAGCACAATCCAAATATATGTGGGTAATAATACACATCCTGAGGTGATGAATCTAACAGATCTATAGGATATCTTGGTAAATCATGAATGTAGTTAAAAATTGAAATCTATCACAAATCATTTATATCTAAAACTTGTTGAATATTTTATTATTATTGACGAATTGATATTTGGGTAACCATATAAAAATATTATAAAATATTCTATAAATGATTTATTTAATGGAGGTCAATATCGATGATAATAATAATGAAATACCTATAGAAATTGAAGAAGACAAATATTTTCTTATTTTGGATTCATTTTCAGATTTATATGATAATCTGATCATTACATTTCTTTTCTGTAAAGAAAATATAATTTTGGATGATGTTATTTTACCATTGTTGATGAATGAGAATCAATGAAAGAAAAATGATGGATATTATTTTGGAAATAGTTGTATTCTAGATACGATAAAATGATGTGCTAATCATAGATTTCAGTCGAATGGGAGAATAAAGTTCAATGTATTCTTTTTTATAAATAGGGTCATGTTTAGAGAAACTACTATTCATTGAATAATATTAAGTAGGAAAATAAGCCACATGTAACTGATTATGAGGATATTGGTGTAAGTATAATATTGGGTTATGGAGATTTACTTTCAGTTGGAATTGCATGTCATATATTAGATATGTATGAAAAAATTTATGTCTGATTCAGTAGTTTCATACCATACTTCATCAAAGAGGGAATTATTTTCTTCAAATGAAGAAATAAACATTGGTATATTGAATATGGTCAATGTAGATTCTGTAGAGGTCATTGATGTTGGTGATATTTTGATCACTAAAGATGCAGATTTGTACTGATACTGATGGATGTGAAACATGTTCTAGGAATACTACATAATTTTTTTCTTCTCATACACTTGATAATGATAGATTCAGGAGTTAATTTGCATGTTTAGGGTTTAAATTTTCTAGACGATAAATGTTAAATTCATGAAGAGGAATGGATGGAACACTTTACATGATCGATTTAAAGGTGTGTGGTGAAGTGTAAAATGCGTTTTCGTAGATGACATATTCAAATATGTTTCATTGAAGATTATCACACATGAGTCAATGACTAGAAGCTATGACGAATAATATTCAAATTTTGAAGAAAGTTAGGTCAGATGATTCAATAATTACACCAATTTGATTTCTTTAGATAGTGACACTAGTTAATAATTAAGTAAAATCAAGGATTTGGGTTATGCATTGAGAGCTACAGACTTCTCGGAGCATGTGGACCAGAAAGAGAAATTAGTTTTTGTAGGTACTCTTGAATATTCGGAAATCATTTTTCTGAGGGATTTTAGTGTCAGTTCTATTATTGTGCATTAAGAAAGTATAGATATAGTTATGATGAATACTTTAGTGTTTGGATATTTTTTATAGGGGAATCTATCATCTTTCTGTGAGAGGTTCAAAAGGATGATGTCATAGTTTATGCAGTGGTTAACATTTGGAGTAATAAAAACTAGTTTTCCTTCCAACTAAGTGTGTTGGATGAGATCTTCTTCTTTGATGGGATGAAGTTTGATATTTTTAGGGTTCATAAAAGGGCTTTTCAAATTTTATGATAATTTATTAAATTTGATTTGAGGCCCATGGATTTGGAATCGTATAAGATTATAAATGGTATTAAGTATTATCCGTATTTTTTGAATTTTGAACCAAACACATGGGAGAATCTGGATCCCTTCACTCAATTAAAAATGAACAAACAAGGGAAATAAATAAATCCTGATATTAAAGGGAAATATATCATATTAATATATATTGGTGGTAGTGTTTTTTGAACAGGGTTTAGTAGTAATAAACACAAATTGGGTTGCACAATTGATTATTTTAGGTGTTGTAATGATCATAAATGTTCAGTTATAATTTTCATAGGGTGGTGTATTGTCAAGAGTTGATTATACAAGAGGAAGAGGTGGATTATCGGGATGTGTTTTATCACACAGGTTTTTTATGATCTAATTTTAATTCATGTATATGTATTACTTTGGTTTTTACTCTATAATTCATAGTGGAAATTTCATATTTTCCCTCTTGTTTTTTAATCCACCATATTGGAGAGATTTTATATGTTAAAATATAGATATCTATTTATTTATTAATACGTGGATTTTTTATTTTATTTTTCATTTGTGATTATCTCAATATTTTGTCACAATTGAATAATTATACTCAAACCTATTTCTTTCCTCTCCAATTCGATATGTGTAGATGAGTGTGATAAGTGCGAGGATGTGATGACATTGGGATGGCATGGTGAGGTCTTAGAGACTTGATGATGTTACCATATGTGATCAGTAAAAGATTTTTTGAGTAGAAAATGCATTATAGTGGATAATATGGGTTTTGCATTGACAGGTTCAGTGCTAGGAGAAATATAGAACATGAACTCCAATTTGGACATGGTTCCAGTAATTTAGGAATTTCTTCAATCTTCTTGCATGCATCCTCGTTTGAACATGCAAGAAGTGAATATGAGATCATATATCCCCCCACTATCTTCTTCATAGTACTCTAATAAAAATATATATGAAAAAACATATCATAAATTTGTAAAACACAAATCCTTAAAATGTCCCGCTTCATCACATTCAATCAACCAAGGTTCAAGAATGATTCAGTTGGAATCTCACCATCACAAAAAATATAAATTCCCACTTTATGGAAAGTCAGAGGTCCATTGTTCAGTGTTGATCAGATATTAACATAGTTCCGTTTTCTGAGTCCTAAACACCCTATCTTCTCTATATTAAAATCCAAAACAAAGGAAAAAAACTAGAAAAGTTAATGAATCATAAGCCTTAGATACCATTTTGTAACATCTCAACCTGAACCACTGGGTGCTAGCTAAAGTGCCACATTAACTCATGTGTGCCTCTCAATAAACTAGTTGTTTTTAACATGTATTTAGGGTCTAAATCTATTAGTGGGGAGACTATTTCCCCTATACCATTTCATGAGACTAAAAAATAATAACAAAAAAATATAAATAAAATTCACAGTACATGTAGAAAACTAACTATGACATATATGATTTAATAATCATACTAAAAAATAATCCCATGTATAGGTAAGCATAGAAATTAAAGGATGCACCATACGCCTCTCCCGATATCCATCCAATAATGATCGCATCCCCTAGATTCATTTACTCAACCACCAACGATATGCCCTTTTCCATTCATCATGAATCGATTCATGAAGTCTAAAATCCTACAGAAATGAATGAGTAGGGTTTGAGAACAATAATTAGTAGGACACCACCAACGAACCATAATATTAGTACATTAAATATTTCCATGTATGTCATGGAAAAAATACAATGTACATATCTAACAACAACATATAACACAAGAAACACATATATGTTGGGTCCTTAGGGACCGGTTCCACATTCTTCTACACCATGTTGGGAGAAACATACATGCTTAAGCATAATCTCGGATGCAACATAGGTAACCAGCCTCACACATCCCCCCTAAGGAATAGCCCAAAAACATTTATGACTACTTCCTTCTGGTAGGTATATCCCATGTAAATATCGATAAATTTCATGAATATCCCTCTTGATGGATATTTTATAATCATGAATCAAATCTCACATACCTACCAATGTCAAAAACATCCCAGGTGGAGGATATCTCATATGTATGCAACACATCCCATTGGTTGGAATAACCTAAATATACATGATGAACAAATTTTTGGTGTATTCCACTCAAAGGATAGTGTTTCACTTGTGTAACATCTCACATATTGTCCATTTCAACCAAATATGGGTCATATCTCAGATGCCAAAAAATATGGAAAACATGTACGCTGAACTGTAGCCGACATAAATACAGAATATACAATACATAATGAAAATGACAGATCAATATCAAGTCACATCATGTAGTATGATAAATTTAACAGTCAAATTGAAAGTAACACAATGACAAGTCATGGTCACACACACACACACCACATGTGATCAAGTATCAAACATCAGATTCATGGGAAAAACAAGTAGGCCAAAAGTCATGCCAATTACCTGTAATAAAATTTGTGCTAAAAATCAAGATCTCTCTACACATAGGATTCAAACTATATAACAAACACACACACACCAAAAAACATGGCAATATCTTATATAAGTAATGCAATAATGTCAACAAACTCCATCCTTATATGCAATGAAGACTAAAAATTTGGTTTGAAGATTGTGTTTTTCTGCACAACCAAAACACCAATTCATTTGTAAAAAATATGTTTTAAATTATTCATGTCGAGAAAAATTTAATGACACTAACATCACATCAATCCGATGAATATCAGGGACGTTATATTGGATAGAATTTAAGGAGATATAATAAAATAAAAAAATTTAAATAAATGATAAATGAATAAGAGAGGAAATGTGAGGGAAGGGTGTGTCATGTGCCCCACTTGATGTTCAGGTAAGGGACTCCTCCCAACTACCCTTTTATTATACATTCTTATATTCAGTTATTATCAATAAAATTATTATTTTAAACAATTAATCCTTTTTTTCCTCTTCTTATCCCATTTTCAAGAACCACCCATAACCATTTACTTTTTTTTCAAAATTTCTTATTTAAACACATTTAATAATTCATTAAAAAATATCCATCATTAAATATATATATTTAAAAATAAACCATATACATACACACACATATACACGACTATATGTATATAACCCAAATATATTTAAACATATTATATATATATAACAAAAAAATTTATATACATATCTTATATATATACACATGAACATTTATAAAAATGCATCATTTTTTAACACACATATTATATTTCTAAATTAATAATAATTATAACAAAACAAATATTTTATTATTTTTATTGTAGATAATTATCTCACATAAATTTCACCACTATAATTTTAAAAACCAAAACAATTAAATATTTAATAAATTATTATTAACCATACATAAAATTTTAATTGACAAAGTTAATAATTACACATTAATTAATTTGGCCACTCATTATTTCCACCATAACACCATTATTAATCAAAAGTGTATATTTTCATTTTAAAAATTACAACAATGAATAATAATAATAATAAACTTAGAATTATTATTTATAGTTTCCAAATAATATATTCATATAAAAATTATTATTACCCTTACTAGAGATGTTACCAAATGAACGAATTGCAAAAAACATGTTTCAGGCCTATTGTAAAACCTGTATTCAATATTAAATGTAAGACATGTATTTTCCATGAGAAACACTACTTGGATGATATACTAATATTTATTAAATTAAATATAATAAAATATTAATATTCATAAACATGTGTGAGGTTTCTAAATGCCCGAAAAACACAAATATTATGTTTCAACTATGTAAAACCCATCATCCATGACATAACAATGGTATTATATTTCTCATACAATGAACCATTAGAGAATTAATTTCATTTTTTTGGAAAAATTACTCACACATATAAATAATTTATATTTAATATTTTTATTCAATCAATGTTGAGGATCTATGGGTCTCAGAATGCCATTCTTACTCAGCGACTAAATCTGAAATTATTCTATAGAACATTTCAAAGGCTTGAACATGGTTTTTACACTTTCATAAAGCCATAATAAATGAAGGCATTGAATAATTAAATTTTCACACCAACATACTTATTATTTATTTAGCAATCTGGGTTTTTAGTATCTTTTAAAAATGAGGATGCTTTAGTTAATCATAGAAATTGGAACCTGATAATTACCCATAAAATACATCATAGAAATAAAAATGACCATTAAAATCTAGTATATCTAGTATTTGGTTCATAATGTATTTGGGGAAATTGTATTTTTTGGTCACATGATTCAATATCGTATAATCTATATAGACTATCCGGATTTCTAAATTCTTATGGGAACAAATTCATTATTCAAAATTTTGAAATTGTGTATCTAGTTTTCTTCAATACTATTTGGATGGAAATACTCAATTAGGGAATCCAATATGAGGTAGATTATTCCATATCTTGATAGTAACTCTACTGATTTTTTTACAACTTCTATAAGGGGTGTGTTGATCCTTCTTTAGGGATATCTCGCCTATTTATATTCATGTTCATAAAAATAATATGCATGAAGGTAGTAGTTATAATTCCTAGGATGTCCCCAAATGTCCAACATATGTCCCTAAAATTATGTTTCATGATTTCCAATAGTTGGTGTTCTTGGATAGGTTCTAAATTATTTGAAATTATGAATTCCAGTTTCACATTTCCGATTAAAAACATATATTTTAGATTTGATGGTAGAAAATTATATTCCAGTTTAGGGGGGTTCAAAGGATTTTTTTAATTTTATGTTCCCCATTTTGTAAATTTTCACATGTAAGATGGAAATATTAGTACCATATTTGAGTTACTCATAAAAATAACGTTCATCAATCTCTTAAAATGTCTCAATTAAAAAAAATAGTCTCCAAATTGAGTTTATATTCAAATTTAAAATTATAAAGTAGGTTGGGTGATTATAATGATTCTCCTAGTCTGATTATATCATTTTATGTTTCAATTTCATCCCCATTAGAATATTTTTATACAAAATATTTTAATTTTGAAATAGAATACTCTTCAGGAGGGCGTTTCATTGAGTCCAACATGTTGAAATCCACTATTTCCTCACCAAAAGTCAAGGAATGGATTTATTCATTATCATTTATTATGGTTTTAATAGTATTGGGGAATTATATACATATAATGATGATACAATTTTAATTACTTTTTCCTTCTTCTATGATGAGATTTTTAGATTTATTCCTTGATTGATATCCATGCACACTTACCAATATATCATCAAGAACTCATACTGTGTAGATAGTTGATTGATTTATGAGTTTCAAAACCACTCAACTATGTTTTATTTATCTTGTATACAAGGAATAATTTACAGAATAAGGTATTATTTTAAATGAGGATCCTAAATAATAAAATATATCGAAAAATTTAATATCAAAAATAATGCAGTAGATAGATAAGATACCTATATCATGGATGTTTTTGAGAAATATTAGGGTTAATAAGAGAAGATACATTTCTATCCTTGATATGTGAGAGTGGTTTGTTGTCTGTTTTGATATTATATTACTTATCGTATCATTTCCTTCGTGGAAGGATATTTATATTCTCTTTGATTTAATCTTTTGGATGGTTGGAAACCCTATCTTCAGAATGGAGGGGGTAAGAAAGGTTTTTGTTACGATTACCAGAATTTTCCCCTTTGAGAATATTAGCTCCCAACTCAAAATTTATTATTAAAAAATTCCATAAATACCTTCTTTTTCCTTGGTTTATTCTAGAATTTCCTCTAATATATGGAATTGTATCTTTTAGTCCCCTAAACTTGAGGTCTCCCATTGGTGAAATGAACTTGAGAAAAGTGGATCTGACAAATCTGAGGGGGTGTGGTGGGTGATGACTCATTCACATTAGTTTTGATGATCTATCTCACAAGAAATGATATTAATTAATTTTTATTTTATATTAATATTGATCTAGAAACTTTACCATATTTGAACCTCTAGTATATTTTCCCATACGAAATTTTGGGGAATTTGGAGAGATTCTATGCATCAGTTATCTACGTTCTACTGGTGAATGATCCATCAATTTTCATTTAGAAGAAGCATCTAGTTTATTCTAGTCATTTTAAACCAACCCATGGAAATCTAATATTATGAAATGATGTTATTCATAGGGATAGAGTGGACATGATGAAGATTGTTTCATCAACCTTTCCCAAAACTCACAGAATGATTCTATATTTTCTTGTTTGATTTCATAGATATCCATTATTTTTTTATCACTCCATGAATCATAAAATAATTTCTTTAGGATAGTTTTATATAGTTCATCCCATGAGGTTAAATCTCTAAGATACATATTATGGACCTACTTGATGGATTATCTAATAAGATAAAATGAAAAATCCTTCCATATTATTTGATTCTTTATGAACCCTCTTATTATGAATCCATTACGTATTCCATTAAATGATGTCAAATTAATGTTGGGGTTCTCACATTGAAATCAATGTAATTTATATATAAATATAATCATTCCAATTTTGAGTTCATAGTCTTATTTGTCATTCTATTGAAATTTTTGGTTATTGATGTTGAAATTTAGTGTATATATTTCCCTAAAACCCCCTTTCACTTGAGAAAGAGAATATTCCATTTTTTCCCTACCTAATGTAACACATGTGACAAAAGATGCATATAAATGTGATTTATCCAATGGAATGTACAAAAACTATAATTCTTAATATTTAGTGATTTTTAGATTTTTGATACATAGCATTCATAGTTCTCTCAACCTCATGATCATAATTAAGGAGGTTATGAAAACATCATACTATCATATGATGATAATTTGTAAAAAAAAATTAAAATGGCATTTCTTAGAAATGGGTCTAGTTTCGATGCACACCTATCATGATGTGCTCAACAAAACTATTCTGGAACAATGAAAAAATATAGTAATTTTGGGCTTGTGTTGTCTTCAGAGAATACAGTGTTGTGGGTGTATTGAAACAAAAATTATGGGTTCAGATCATAAAAATTGTATATGTAGAATATTTTTTTAAAATTATATGATCAAAACATAGTTTTTTTACTCAAATTACTCTACTCACTTCCCTATAAATATTTTTTCAATTTCACTTCCCGATCATTCTATAATCAAAGGAAACATCCTTGATTATTCATTACTATAAATTTTGGATTGGAACATTAATGTAAAATAACACTTTGGACCTATATCATCACCTCTAATAGTGATTGGATAAATCAAACCAATCATCATTCATCCCACTGTTAACTATCTTAATCATTATAGGGGTTACCAATATTATTGTGTGTGTAACTAGTAATAAAGTAATAAATATTAAAAAATGCAGAGAAATATGATTCTCCTAAAATAAATACATTCAAAAACAAAAATAATTAAACATTTGAGATTTTTTATTTAAATCATGAATTCATAATAATTTTGGGAGAGTTCTCCATAGCTCTACTACAATTTACCTAGTGGCCAATCATTGGATTACTATAAAAAAAAAAAAAATCTACAAGGAATAAAAACTATTATCTCGCGATGAAACAACCTATATGAATAAGAAATAATCTCATGAATCCAATATGTACACTAATCCGAATGATAGCACCACATATTATTATAAAATAGTAATAGGAATAAGTCACAATCAAATCCTCATAGGTGGTGAATTCTTCATGGTATGCCTTGAGGTACTCATTAACAGATCAGGGTGATGTCCCTATGAAAATATATTAACTCCTAAAATGACATTAAACAACATGAAATAATTATATATTTAGAAGAGATAGGGATATCAACTACAAATGTCTACTACATGGATGGGGATAACTATAGATCTCCATCTTCCCTGATTCAGCCAAACCAATGGTCTGGGAGGAAACTTGACAATCAAATTAGTGTAAAAATTGATAAATGAATTTTCTATTTTTTGAATTTATAGGGCACAAAAATATTATAAATTATAGGTTCTGGGAGGGGTGATCATTCACATATGTGGGAATTCAGATCGCCTTGATAATTTCAATCATTATATACAATCAGATACATTTCAAATTGTGTAATTATAATTAACTACATAGTAATTCCATCTATGTGGAGTATTTAGGTACATCACACCATCGGGAACATAAAATTAATCCCTCCTTATTCTTGTTTTGACACGCCAAATTTAGATAGTAAATAGTACTTCATTGAGGATTTATTTTCAATGTGTTTGATTCAAATGGTTTGGTAGTGGCATATAGGCAATTGTGTTGATTATGATCATTCAAGAATTTCACAGACATCTACGAACCTCCAACTAGAACATGTTGTAGAAACCATGGTATCACCTTCTATAGACATTTATAGGTGACTAAAAAATATAAAAATCAATTTATCTATATTTTTTATTTGGATAAATCTAAACATTCCTCTCACTTATCACAATTTTGATTCTTCATAAGGATGTGTGACCTCTTCACTGAAGTATCAGGTTTTTGGATCCCAGGGAGAGTGGTAGAGTGACATATTCTTCAAGGATGATGAGGTTTTATTATTTATAGGTTCTAATGTATCTTGTTCTATTAACCTCCTCTTGTAGTGTCATCGAGTTCTATATTGGGAAAGCTCATAACATATAAAACTTGAAGAAATCATTTATACATGGGATGATGTTCATGGTGATCAGTTTCGGGGAATCTCCAATGATGTGTTTGATATTTATAGTGTTTTTTTGTCTCCTATTTTTGAATGGAATCATGTATCTTCATCATGCGACTACAGTTCATATTTTTGGATTGTTCAATATTCTCATTGTGCTTCTTCAGGAAGTGCAGCGATCTTTTGTGTTCTTATCTTCTCCAGTAAAGTAGTTGTTACATAGAATATTTCTTGGGATCCCATGGTTAGTGAGAATCATGATTATTCCCTTTATTTTTATCTTCAATTTTCATGTATTGACAATTGTTTTTGTTATTTTTCCATTATTTATTCGACATAAAAGGCAAGGAATCTTGGTTTTTTTTGAAACAACCCTATTCTATTTTTAAAATGATGTTATGGTGGATAGAATTTCAAAGGCGGCCTATATTTTTTACATGTGGAAAGTGCATGGATTTTCCAAACATCACTATAATAGAAACTCTTCATTGATTTTTTCACCTATTGAATTTTCCAAAATGTTTAGTTGTAGTAATTGGTATAGTTGTTTTCATTTGAATTTTTTGATGAATCTCACCCATAACATTCGTATTTTTTATGAGTAGATCAACAATAAGAAGATTATTCATTATAAATCTGTGCCTTTACTAAAATTTTACTGATTTTCACATCAAGGATTTTTTTTCATAGTGAAATATTTTTAAAAAAAATTAAACTCATAAATGATAAATAAATTTAAAATCATAATTTCACCATTTTAGAAAATAATATTACCTAAAATACTAATGTCCCAATATATTTTTATTATTATTGGTTTATCATTTTTTAATGGTTGAGTAGGAACCTTACATTTACCATAGGCCTAGAAGGCATATATGGCCTCCAACAAGACCCTTAAAGGCTATAGATATCTATGACTATAAGGAATGACCCTGTAAATATATATTTTTTATCAAACTCCCAAAATTTTCTAATCTTCCACTCTAGAATTTTCCCATGTAGAGATGTAGGCAGCATAGTCCCAAAATCACTCAATTATAATTTCAATTTTAATTCCAATTTATGGATTTAATTTAAAAATTAATAAATCTGTTAAAGCTGCTAATAAATTAAATCCCTTTCATAATTTTAGTTCCATATTTAAAAATTTTATATGTTCATAGTGTGAAAATCAATTCCAATTTGTGCATGGCATCTCATTTTAACTTTATTGATGAATATATAAATAAAAGTCAACATTTTAATACATTTATAAATTAATTCAAATACAAAAACATAAAAATAAAACAAATTTACCAACTATTTATTTAATTTATGGGGGTAATTTCTAATAATGGATAATAATTCAAAATTTGATCTTTTATCACATAGTAGTTTTTCATGCACCAATAGTGAATGTCGAACTAAAACCTTCATCATCACACAGTCTAAATGAAATAATATTTATTCTCTGTATATGTATGTACCTTACATTCCCCAAAACTACCAAACACCCACTATTGGTATTAACCCATGAATCTCTCTTCCCGGCATTCTATAATGGTTCATCACCATAGAGAGATACCATTCCAAAATATCCATAAACATATTTTATAGGAAAAACTTATCCAAAGTAAAATGAAAAGATTCACATGAGTCTAAAACTATAGACTCTATAGTACTATCCATGCTCTTTAGTAACGCATAATTGATTCATTCAGTTGTTATGTTTTCTATACTAGTTTCAGGGACCTTCTTTTTTTACCAGCAGTGCTTCCTACTGTGCCTTTTCTTCCAAATAAATCTTTCATGTTGGACAAGACCCCTTTTCCTAGTACCATCTGTTTACTTTTGATTTTTCTCATACTCAATGATTATATTATTTCACATATCTTCCTATTATTTCAATGACTATAACAGAAGTGGATAATATACCTTATTATCGTATATGAATTTCTACAATGAGGATCATGTCTCAGTCATATATCAGAACTATCTACGTATTTCCCAATGAACTACTCACAATGGTTATAGTGTCTTCCCAATGGTTAGGTAATGAATTCTTTAAATGAAGATCACATGCCTGATAATTCATCAATATTCCCACAGATTAAAACTAACTGGTGAAACTGTATAATTCATTGATATGATTATCATAAATCTTCCCATCAATGATCGTTTGATTAAAGGTACAATGTTTTTGATTATTAAGGTTTCTCATACATATTCACAATATCATTCATCAACCAAGACATCATCTTCTCCACTCATATGAAGAACACTGCATTTTTTATTCCTTAGGTCACAAAACCCCCAAAACTTGTATCACTTTTAGATCCCATTTGGTCTTCTCTATATCCATTGGTTTCATAACTATAAGCATCATTAAAAACTTTTTTAATAAAGATATTCTTTTATTTTCTTCCTCTAGTGACTGAATTCATTTACATTGAAGCGATTGGTCTTCACTTATCCTTCTTCCACATCTATTGTTCAATTCTAAAAATCTATCCTTTATCTTTAGACTCATACATTGATAGATGTTACTATGGAAAATCTAGAGCATAAATGATGAAAAATCATAGAAATGAGAGTAAAAGTGGAAAAAATATAACATTAAGAATAATAACAAGAAAAGAAGACACAATAATTTACAATGTTAGAGATGTAATCCATATTCCCAAAGAGTGGTAAAATTACTTTATTAAAATCAAAAGGTGAATTTAGAAGTATCAATATGAAAATAAAACCATACCATGAAATGATATCATAAATAATATAGGGAAGTCATGCCAAAAAACTCACAATGTTTCCATTGTGATATAGTAATTTGTGGAAGGAAGTCTGAGGTTCTATAATACCACCCACATTGAAGTTAATGATACATAGTTTTATGTTATCCAATGCTGTACTACTTTTTTAGTACCCCCGGTTTCTGGGATGTAACCCTTTCTTGAGGCCTTTCATGGTTTTAAAGTCATGGGTATTAAATGGGAGAGTCGGGAGAACTTGGAATGATGTTGGGAGGAAAATGGGAAGTCGCACGGTTGGCGCACAGTTTGTCTAAACATGCTGCCAAACCATGCGTAGTGGTTCTTGGAGGTAGTGTCTTCCGCACAGTTGGCGTATGGTTTGTTTAAACCATATGGCCAAATTTTACGCGAAGGATGGCTGAGGCAGAAGCTAACGCACGGTTAGCGCACGGTTTGTCAAACCGTGCAGACTAACCATGAAGTCACTTAATGTTAGATCCTAAAAATGTGGATCTAACTCGTTTTGCCTTTAATATCCTTGTTTAGACCTCCTAAGAGGCCATAACTCGGGATTACTCTCCGTTGAAGTTTGGAAGACTTCTCCCAAGTGTTCTGGAGGCAATCTGAAGGTCTCTCTTCTCGAATCGAAGCCAGTTTTTTAAGGTATGTTGTCATTCTTGATCGGTTTCTTAGATCTACATATATATACTTCCCCTCTTCTCTCGTTTTCATAGATCTACGACCATGATGGGTAGATCTAAGAGTATGTATGCCAAATATGACAGGATTTGGTCTTGGTTGTGTTAGGGGGAGAGATCTAAGGAGGGTTTTGGAGTTTTGACCCGGAGCTCTTTGGCGTTCTTCGTCCTTTGGTCGGTTTCTCCAAATTGGCTGAGGTTGGTGGCTTCACTCTTGACTCATCTTGTTAAAATTTATTGGATTAGTTTCAAACTGGCTATTTGAATGGAATTGATTGTGAAATGCATGGAGTAAATCTTCTTTAGTGATGATTTATGGTTTTGATGAAATTGTGAAATATTTGTGAATTGTGTGCAAAGTGACATGGCTATTTGATTTTAAATTTTGATTTTAAATTATGAAATATCTGAAATTGGAAATTATTTGATGAAAATGGGTTTTCAATAAAAAGGATGTTTTATTGAAATTGTTTTGATGGATTTTTTTAAATAAAAAAGTAGCTTTATTGAAATAGTTTGAATTGTTTGAACACACTTGGTTGGGATGGAAAATGGATTTCAATAGAAGGTGTTTTATTGAATGTATGGTGTTGAATGATTGTGGTAAATGTGAAGTGTGTATTCATATTTCATTGTATGAGGATTGGTTGAAATAAGACCTTGTGATCAGTGACAAAGTTGTAATGTCACATGGTAGCTATATGTACAAGGCTTGGTTGAAATAGGACCTTGTGCTCTGTGCCAAAGGTGTAATGGAACATGGGAATAATTACCTTGTGACGACTTGGTAGATCGATGAGAGACCGATCTTGAGTATGGAACTGTCATAATGATGCATGCATGGTCGATTTTACAGGTTTGTGAAATGGTTGGGAATGAAAAAATGGGATGTTTGTGAAATGGTTTGGAAACTTGTTTGGTTATTTTTTTTGGAAGAATAACATGTCGGAAAAGCCGTTTTAAATTTCACTTTGATACTTTCGAGCATGGATGGTTTTGGAAAACTAGTTTATATTTAGTTGTAAATAGCTTTGGTGAAAATGTTTTTATATAAAATGTTTTACATAAATGTGGCTAACTCTTCTATCCTAGTGGGGTGAGTAGGGAAGTCATTGGGGAAAAATTGCTGAGTATTATACTAACCCATGCTTTGGAACTATTGTTCTTTTTCAGATGTTTTATTTTGAGACACAGGCAAAGGTAAAGCATCTTATTACTAGTGGCTTGTGGTGATGTTTGGGAGATGATGTGGAGCAGGATCTTGTGGACCACTAAGTTGTGGTGTCTTTTGGGAGTCTTGGGTTGTTCTCTTTCTGCTGTGTACTTTAATGTATGGTTTATTTTTCCGTTGTTGTGTACTCTGATGTGGTTTAATATAATTGAATTTGTTGCCTGGTCTTTCATTGTTCATGCATCATATAGTGAATGTTTAATGTATGGGTTGATTCTTTAAAGGGTAAATCATCCCCCAATTGTATTTTAAACCCTTCGGCATTTATTTCCATCCTTTGTCATCTTGGGGAGGTCTTTTAAGGCCATGTAATGGCTTATTGTATTCTCAAACCAATGAGTATTAGAGGGTCATTACAAATGGTATCATCTTGTTTGGTCCTTCCCCAACAAGTCGTCATCGATGTTCATGGTCTTGGAGTTGAAATTACTTCTAGTCTCTTTCTTGGGTGGTCATCTTAGACAGCAGTAGGATTGTCGAAACATGGAATGCATAAAATAAAAGGACGTAGCTAACCCATTTATGTTGAACATCAAGTTACCATGGGGTTGGGTACATAAGTGTTTTGGATACACTTCTAGGATGATGGAAATCGCATTGTCCGGGGTTTAACTAATGAGAGGGGCATGACTTACATTTTAGAGGAATGAATTCGCACTAAGATTGCAAATCTCATTATGAGGAATGAGTAAGAATTTTGTGAAGGGTGAAAATTTTTGAAAAAAAAATGCAGAAATTGATTTTCAAATGAATGATTTTAAAAAGTAGATATTTGGTGTATTTTGAAAATGGATTGATTTTGAAAAGGTATGTTGAATGTTTTCAATAATGGTTGAACATGGAAAAAAGGTTGTTTTGAGAACAATGTTGTGATAGTTGATATGATAGAATTTGAAATGCTAAGCCAAAAATTACTAGGGAGTGAGATTGACAGAGTTTGTGGTTGGTTTTGAAAATGGAACCCGGTAGGCGTCGTCGAAACCAACCCGAAGAAGCGGAGGAGAATATGGTTGTACCAGAACCACGCGTTAACCAAGAGCTGGTCCACATTATTTTCCAAGCTTGTCAATCTGTAGATACAGGGAACCAAAGGAATGTACCAAGGTAGGTGGATCACACCATCCAGTTCATGAAGCAGAATCAACCTAACTTTCAGGGTGATGTTGAACCAGAAAAGGCAGAGGTTTGGCTAAGCAGGATGGATCTAATCATCGATTTCATTGGCACACCAGTGGTGTTGAAAGTAAAACTCATGACCTATATGCTCTAGGCTCTTGCACGTCAGTGGTGGGATTTAGCGGTGCATACTAAATTGGATAAAGGCCTTACAGGGGAGGATTTTGAGATATTTTTCAACAAACAATTATATCCTCACATGTTCAAGATCCAGAAAACAACGGAATTTTTCATCTTCAAACATGGGAACCTATCTGTCATAGAGTATGTGGATAAATTCATGTATTTAGTCTGTTTTGCACGATATGTTATGCTGAGTGCGTCGTTAAAGGCACGCATCTTCAAATCGAGGCTAAGGCTAGAGATTTGATCGAATATTGTGATTCTCTGTATCATGGATTATACAGAAATGGTGAATAGAGCTACGGTTATGGAAGGTGATATCTCGTGATTGATAGCAGGAAGCATGATGATACCCACAGGAATGAGTGGGAAATCTAATGCTGGGAACAAGAGAAAGAGGGACACCAACTTCCAAGGTGGGATTGTCAATCAGAACTAGAAGACGGGATCAGTAAACCTTCCTCCACGACCCTAGATCAAATATGGTTGTTTTAAATGTGTGTCTTTTGATCACGTGAAACGAGAATGAACAGCACCACCGAGAGCATGACACAATTGCAACAAAATGGGGCATCTTTAGTGATATTGTCATAGTGCTCCAATGTCTGGTGCTCGGTAAAATTCTCCGGTATCACAAGCATCTTATACTTCGATAAGACGAGGACAGTAGAATCAGTCTCACCATCATAACATAGCTAGCCATGGTGATTCCAGGAATACCATGACTCCTCAACCTGGGAAATCACATCAAGGCAACAAGGAGAATAGTGCAACAATGAAGAAATTGTATGGAGCTGAATAGTTAATGATAGCTGATCAGGCTGGACCATCTACATTGAGAGGTATGATTGTTTTTGAATTCTACCATCGTGCAAGTTTTGTTTGATACTGGTGCATCACATTCCTTCATTGCTTCTCATGATGTTGACTTTCTATGTTTAAAATTGGAAATGATGCCTTATGTCTTGAAACTACAAACTCCTCTGGGTGATAGAGAATTCCCAACCATTGTGTGTAGAGCATGTGCTATAACCATAGATGGATCTGAGCTGAAATAAGAATTCTCTATGTTGGATATGAATTTCTATGATGTAATCCTGGGTATGGATTGGTTGAAAATGTTTATGGCTCACATGTAATATTATAGGAAAACTATTATTTTCATTACTGAGGACGGCATCGACCATCTCTTCAGAGGTGAGAGGATGGTAATGAAAGGATAAAAGAGCTTGTTTTCACCAATGGTGGGAACTATCTCGTACCAATTGGCTACGTTGACTTTGGAATCATTGTAAGAGATCGCGAAAAATAGTTTTCCAGTTGTGGTGGTTCAATTTCATGATTTTTTTCATGAAAAATTCTCAGGGTTACCGCTTGTAAGAGAAGTGGAGTTTACAGTTTATCTCTTTATAGGGACCAGTCCTATTTTACTTCCATCTTATAGGATGGAACCAATAGAGTTAAAGGGATTAAAGGTGTAGTTAGAAGAGCCGGAAGGCAAAGTCTTTATTCGGCCAAGCGTGTCTCCGTGGGAAGCACCAGTTTTGTTTGTAATGAAATAAGATGCAACATTGGGGCAATGTGTGGATTATCGTAAACTTAACCAAGTTACAGTAAAGAATAAATATCCACTTCCACACATTGATGAACTGTTTGATCAATTGAGGGGAGCTCAGTGGTTCTCCAAAATTGACTTGCGGTCAGGATATCACCAGTTGTGAGTTCAGAAGGATGATATTCCGAAGACAGCCTTTAGAAGAAGATATGGCCACTACGAATACATAGTTATGACTTTTTTTCTTACGAATGAACCAGTGGTCTTCATGGAATTGATGAATCAGATACTTCAACGATATCTGGATGCTTTTGTTGTGGTGTTTGTGGACGACATATTGTTGTATTTCTGAATAAGGGAAAAGCATGAGCAACACTTGGCAATAGTGTTGGAAATCATGAGAGACAATCAGTTGAATGACAAATTATCAATTTGTGATTTTTGGATACAAGATTTACACTTTTTGGGCCATGTTGTTTCTGAGAATGGTGTTTCAGTGGACCCAGAAAATATAGAAGATGTTCTTTCTTGGAAACCTCCGAAGAATGTGTTTGAAATACGAAGTTTTCTTGGTCCAGCTGGTTATTACAGACACTTTTTATGTGACATTTAATGACTATATTATCCTATGACAGTATTGACAATGAAGAATGGTGCATTTCAATGGACTGAGGAATGGCATAGATCATTTCAATAGTTGAAAGTATGTCTTACATCAGCACCTATCTTAATCTTCCCAGAATCAGGGCAAGGATACGTGGTGTATTGTGATGCTTCGGGAACAAGGTTCGGTTGTGTTCTCATGAATATAGACCATGTTGTTGCTTATGGTTCAAGGCAGTTGAGGGTTCATGAGAAGAATTACACAAAACAAGATTTGGAGATAGGTACAGTTGTACATGCCTTGAAGACTTGGCGTCATTACCATTGGGTGTGCAATTTACTGTGTTTACGGATCAAAAAATCTTGAAACACATTTTCTCACAACAAGATATGAATCTGAGGCAGAGGAGATGGATAGAATATCTTATAATGTCTGACTTCGACTTGATGTATACACCAGTTAAGGGAAATTCGGTAGTTGATGCATTAAGCATGAAGTAGTATGCTCAGTTTGAAAAGGATGCTTCAGATGATTGGCAGTTGATATCGGTCTTATCCGACATGCATGTGGAATGTGAAAACCGAGGTGATGTCATGATTTTCTTTTCAGCTAAGATTGTTCTTGACTTGGTGGATATTGTAAAGGAGGCACATGCATCTGATATAGACTGTGTTGCAATGAGTTCAGAACTCAATGGTGGGGAGACCATTGAAGGATGGAAGCTGGATTGGAGTTCAGTTTTGGGTTTCAGAAATCGGATGGTTGTACCTATTGGTTGTCAGGAACAACTCCTACATGCTTACAATAATTCGATATTTGTTGTACATCCGGGTACACTGATGATGTATAAGGCATAGAGGCGAAGTTTTTGTGTAGTTGCATGAAAAAGAAGGTGGTTGAGTTCATCTCGCAATGCTTAACTTCTCAGTAGTTTAAAGCAGAGAATCAGAGACCAGCTAGTATGTTACAATATTTACCTATCTTAGTGTGGAAATGGGAGCAGATATCAAAGAATTTTGTTTCAGGTATTCCAAGAATGTTCCGGAAACATGATGCCATTTGGGTGATAGTGGATCATTTAACCAAGTCGGCCCATTTCATCCTGATTTGTGAAACTCATACGGTGGAAAATATATCAAAAATCTATATCTGAAAAGTGGTAAAGAGGCATGGGTTACCATTGTCTATTGTCTCAGATAGAGATCCAAGGTTCACATCTCGTTTCTGGAAATCATTACAATAATCCCTGGGGATTGAGTTGACGATGAGTACGGCGTATCATCCTCAGACAGATGGGAAATCTAAGCGACCAATACAAACATTAAAAGACATGTTGTGGGCTCGTGTAATTTAATTTAGTGGATCATGGGAGGATCATATATCATTAGTGGAGTTCTCATACAATAGCAGTTATTAGGACTCGATATACATAGCTCTGTTTGAATCATTGTATGGGCATCCTTGTTGTTCTCCAATATGCTGGGTGGAAACTGGTGAAACATCAATAGTTGGGCCGAGCCTTGTCCAAGAAACAATGGAGAAGATTCATTTAATTAGAAAGAGGATGTAGACGGCTCAGAGTCGTCAGAAATATTATGTGGATCATCTCTGAAGAATGTTGTCGTTTGCGGTGAGTGATCTAGTCTTTTTGAGAATCTCTCCAAGGCTTGGACATAATCATTTTCGTAAGTAGGGAAAATTATCTCTTCGAGATATATGACCTTTTAAGATACTGGAACGGGTTGGAGTGGTCGAATATCGGTTGTCATTACCACAACGGTTCAGTTCAGTGCACAATGTGTTCTATGTATCTCAGTTAAAGAAGTATCAACCCGATACTGACCATGTGATCAGATGGGATGACGTTGACCTAGAGCTGGATGCTTCATCGGTACATATCCCGATGCGGATTGTGGATAGGCATAATAAAGTCTTTCATGAGAAAATCACAGGCCTAGTTCAGGTTTTGTGGAAACATGGTCAGATTCAATAAGAGACTTGGGAACACGAGAAAGAAATGAGAGAGCAGTGGCCAGAACTCTTCCAGTCAAGAGATGGTTTTCTACTTTCTAAGGACGGAATGGCCAACGGTGGGGAGAATATAGTACCCACGATTTCTGGTATGTAACCCTTTCTTGATGCTTTTCATGGTTTTAATGTCCAGGGTATTGAATGAGAGATTTGGGAGGACTTGGAATGATGTCGGGAGGCAAAGGGGAATCCGCACGGTCGGCGCACGGTTTGTCTAACCTTGCGGCCAAACCATGCGCAGTTGTTCTTGGAGGTAGTGGCTTCTGCATGGTTGGTACACGGTTTGTTTTAACCGTGCAGCCAAACTGTGCATGAAGGATGGCTGAGGAAGAGGCTAACGCACGGTTAGAGCACGGTTTGTCAACCCGTGCGGACTAACCGTGCAGTCACATAAAGTTAGATGCTAAAAATCTGGATTTAAATCGTTTTTCCATTAATTTCCTTGTTTAAAACTACTATGCTTCCCTCACTCGGGATTACTCTCCCTTAAAGGTTGAAAGACTTCTTCCAAGTGTTCTGGAGGCGATCTGAAGGCTTCTAATGGTGAATCGAAGCCGATTTCTTAAGGTATGTTGTTGTTCTTGATCGGTTTCTTAGATCTACTTAGATCTACATCTCCTATTTTCTCATATTCTTAGATCTACACCCATGATGGGTATATCTAAGGGTGTGGAAGCCAAATATGACAATATTTAGTCTTGGTAGTGTTAGGAGGAGAGATGTAATGAGGGTTTTTGAGTTTTGACCCGGTGCTATTTGGCGTTCTTCGTCCGTTTGTTGGTTTCGCCCAATTTGTTGAGGTCATTGGCTTCACTCTTGACTCCTCTTATTATAATTTATTTTCTTAGTTTCACATTGATTATTTTAATGGAATTGATAGTGAAAATCATGGATTAAATCTTCTTTAGTAATGATTTATGGTTTTGATGAAATTGTGAAATATTGGTGAATTGTGTGCAAAGTTACATGGCTATTTGAATTTAAAATTTTAATTTTAAATTATGAAATTGCTAAAATTGGAAATGGTTTTATGAAAAGGGGGTTTCAATAAAAAAAGGTATTTTATTGAAATGGTTTTTATGGATTTGTTTTTCAATAAAAAGGAAGCTTTATTGAAATGGTGTGAATTGTTTGAACACACTTGATTGGGATGGAATATGGTTTTCAATAAAAGGTATTTATTGAAAGGATGGTTTGGCATGATTGTGGGAAATGTGAAGTGTGTGTTCATATTGAATTGTATGAGGCTTGGTTGAAATAGGACCTTGTGCTCAGTGCCAAATGTGTAATGGCACATGGTAACTATATGTACGAGGCTTGGTTGAAATAGGACCTTGTGCGTAGTGCCAAAAATAATTACCTTGTGACGACTTGGTAGATCGACAAGATACCACTCATGAGTATGGAAATGTAATAACGATTCATGCAAGGTTGATTTCACGGGGTTGTGAAATGGTTGGGAATGCCAAAACGGGATGTTTGTGATATTGTTTGGAAACTTGTTTGGTTATTTTTTTCTGCAAAAATAACGTGTTGGAAATGCCAGTTTAAATTTCCCATTGATACTTTCGAGCATGGATGGGTTTGGAAAAGGAGTTTATATTTAGTTATAAATTGCATTGGTGAAAATGTTTTTATATAAACTAATTTATATAAATGTGGCTAACTCTTCTATCCTAATGGCGTGAGAAGGAAAGTCATCGGGGAAAACCTACTGAGTTTTATACTCACCCCTACTTTTGAACTTTAGTGATTTTGGAAATGTTGTATTACAAGTCACAGTAAAAGGTAAAGCATCTCATTACTAGTGGCTTGTGGTGATGTTTGGGAGATGTTGTAGAGCTGAAGCTTGTGGACCACTGAGTTGTGGTGTATTTTTGGAGACTTGGGTTGTTCTCTCTCTACTCTGTACTTTAATGTATGGTTTAGTCTCCCGCTGTTGTGTACTCTGATGTGGTTTAATATAAATGAAGTTGTTATTTGGCCTTTATTTGTTCATGCATCATATAGTGAATGGTTAATGTATGGGTTGATTCCTTAAAGGGTAAATCGTCCCCCACTTGTATTTGAAACACTTTGGCATTTATTTCCAGCCTTTGGCATCTTGGGGAGGTCGCTTAAGGCCATGTAATTACTGGTTGTATTCTCAATCCAATGTGGAAAAGCGGTTAATTACAATTGTAATTCCCCATCATTATCGCCGGCTTGTTATACTATAGTGAGACAACATTGATACATTCTATAGTAAAAGTTGTAGCCTAGTGTGCAATATATGCCACAAACAGTAGGCCTGACTTCATCTAAGGACCAGGTTACACAATTAAAGTGGATGATGTAAAATATTTTGAATTAAATTCAATAGGTTTTTAAATAGAAATCAGTTCATAAAAAAATCCATTTTAGAAAGAATATCCAATCATTGTGGAACATTCATGTTTTAAAATATTTATAATTTCCATTAGACTCACATATTTTATTAACTCTTCTTTTAACACATAAACCTCCTCCCTATTATTTCCAGATATTTCAATGTATATATAATCTCTTCCACCCATAAAACTCAATATAACATCATCGAAGCAATTAAATTCCATCCACATTCTTAATCACTATAAAATCATATCCCATTAGCATATCTTGTAGCCCTGATGATTAGTTGAAACTACCCTTTGAACAATAAAATATATAGGGATCCAATGATATTTTTATACCTAAAACCACCTTCCCAAAAAATATTTTTTCTAGTTATAGATTTGATTAACTAAATAAATAATTTCCTTTTCATATACTGATTTTTTTAAGTTTTTTTTTCAGATAATGGCTTATTGAAATAAGAAATAGTCATCACATCACATTTAAACACTAATCTAACTTTTAAATTATTGGCATCATGCTCCACTACAAAACCCTTCAAAATATCTAACATGCATAAAAAATGGGATGTATTCATGTTTTTATTGGGTTTATGAAATTCATCTTTAGTATCATGATCCTTTTTAATCCCCACATTCTTATTCAAGAAAATGAGGGGTCCTTCACTCCATCCATAATCGTTGATAAATTTTTAATGTAACTTGTTATCAATAAACCTTTATTAATTCCATCACATTATTTGTCTAACACAACAATTTAAACACTTCATGTAGTTTGGGAACCATCACAACTCCATCACCTAAAATTATATTCCCTAAATAATTAAGATACGTCCTTATGAAGTAATAATTATTCATCATTGAAAATGATACATTTTTTATCTTCATTTCTAAAACATATTGATCCTTTTATACGAGTTCATTCTATTCCTTACAGAACTCTAGTTTATCATTAAATAACACTAAAACATTATTCCTGTATGAAGCTCAAAATACTGAATTCATAGTATCCTGAAAATTTATAAGTGAATTCATCAATTAAAAATACATAAAAAGGAATTCACAATGCCAATATTGATTTCTAAAAATTGTGTTCCTAATAAGAACTTATATACCTGGTGAAAACTTGATTACAAATCCACATTACGAATTTATTTTTCTTCATGAAACTCATCCATGACCTCTTCTATTACTATAATTAGCTATTTTTATAGCACAACAAAACTAAAAAATAATGTGTAATCAATTCACATTCTCTACCCTATGAATTTATTATTTACTCAAATTATTGGGATAATGTATGTCTTTGTGGTGATTAAACACTATTTCAAAATCATTTGAGCATTATTTTTATATATCATTCATTATAAAATAATTTTTTATATGGTTAAATGTTTACATGATCTAAACCATATTTCAAATTCTTTGGGTGACTTCTCTCCCTCTTCAATGGTAATTCCCAAGGTTCCACAAAAAAAATTTCTCTAATATCCTTCTATACCATCATCCACTAAAATTGATACACTCATAATTTTTCATTTCCTAAATATTCATATATATAACATGTCACTTTCTAGTGTTTTATGAAGTTACTATGGTAAGAGGACCACAAGGTAGTGTGAATCAGTGGACTACTTTTACAAATGTTTCATGTTCTGAATTAAACATCTTGAACATGTTAATGTTATCAATCTCATAAATAACACCTCACATACTCACCTGATATGCATTGATAATAAGAGAGAGAACAACACAAGTTATTTATAATGGCTGAAAAATAATGCCACTCATTTCCATAACATTTAGACAAAATTGGTTACACACCCAAGTTATAATTATCCATAAATTGGGTAGACAAAAAAATTTCAATTTTCTGATGATTATTTAGACACATCAATCAAAAAATATCAAAAACGAGTTAGACACTCCAATAATAATATTATTATTCAACATTGATAACCTTGTTGAAAAATTTATATATGCACTGAGATTATTTTGTTCCACTTGTAAAATAGATCCCCATTCAAGAGAATATTAGATCAATTGGAATGCACATGTACTACTTATTTATAGTCTTCAATTTATTCTTGAATCAATTATATTGTTATAGAAACTTATATATAATCTTGAGTAATTTTGGTCTTCTCAATTTTTTTGAATACTCAAGTGGAAAATAAAAACTAGAACTTGGTTTCAAATCCTTATCATCCCCCAATATTTTGATTATGAGGCTCCCACAAATCTCTCATATGATGCATGTTAGAGATTAATATTCTCAATAACATCTTCTTTGATGCCAAAAAATATATATTAACAATAATATAATGAATATTATTCTAATTTATTCAAAATTATTATTTTAAAATTAATAATCTATAAATATCAGCATTATTTATTTCTAATTCATGAGTCACCAAATCTCTAGTTCGATCAACAATTTTTTCATTTTTACCTATTATTGAAATATACAGAGACTCGGAAATTTATCGTAATATAATATTTAAACGAAATTATTATCTCCTCAACACACGCTATATAAAAAAAATTAAAACATCTACACATCTACCCAAATCGATATAGTACATTAAAATAACGTATGACATAGATCAACCCACTATTTCCCATAGGTGGATATAATTTGTAAAATAATCATGAAAACATCCATAGAAAAATCTCAATGTTGTGGTGATTTATTTTTTTTATTTATCATTGATAAAAACATGAATTTAACATGAATATATACTTCTGATCATGGCTTCCTCCCTTCTCCAAAATCATTTCTGCATCATGAAAAACATTGTGATATTTGTTTTAGTTGAAAAATTCATACATAGAATCATTAGAGTTTATTTCATCATAATATAAAAATTCTAGAACATTTTTCATATCACAAAAGATAAAATGTAGAAATGGATCAACCATATATATTAAACTATAGATACCACATGAAAACCTCCGCGATCAATCTTATGAACAAATCCCGATTGACAGTGTATGAGTAACCACATGAAAAAATCTTAATACAAAACACGTTTAAATCCAATCGACCATAGAAAATTTACTCATATTTATAAAACATAGTAATTTTAATTATTTCCTTATCATGGTACATTGAACTATATTTTTTAAAGATGTTAAAATCTCAATTTACCCTTACACATAGCCTCATAAAAATTAAATGGTTCCTAGACTCATGGAATGTTACCTATAAATAACCCCCATAACTCCCTCATTATCTTTTTGCTGGTTTTGTAAATCATTTATATCCTTTCTAGAGTTGTAATATTTTTATGTGTAAGGGTCCATTTCTATCTAGTAAAACCCTTTTCATGTTTTGGATGCTTGTGGTTTTCAAAGGATTCGTAAAGTAGGTTTGGAGGGGTGTGTCTATTGAATGATGGAATGGGAAATAGTTTCTTATCGTGATGGTGTGGCTCATGGATCGAGTGAGAGCTCAGCTCACATCTAGTCCGACAAGAAATGTTGAGCCATCATTTATATGGATGGATCAGCTATGTGAGTGATCATCCATATCAATGAGCTACATGGATGGATTGGATACATGATTTGGGTACATTCATGGACTGGTAAAATGAATCGAAAATGAGGATGAATCAGCTATGTGGATGAATCAACTACATGATAAAAACAACAACATGGATTAACTATGTGAATTGTCTACGTGGATGGACAGTCTATATGGGGAATTTGGATACATTTGGAATTCATCTACATGGGGAATTTGACTACTTGTGGAATTCATCTGTGAAGATAATTTGACTATAGGGGGAATTCATCCACATAGTGAAAATGGATATTTTAGGATTTTGGATATGTGGTTTTTCGAGATACATTTTATAACCTAAATATTGATTTCCATCAATAAAATGAAAATGATCATGTTGAAATTTTGGTGGCGTGAATCAAGAAAATTTCAACAAAAATAAATATATCAATGATTGTTAGTGACTGAAAAGGATATAAATTTATCGTTTTCCATTGGGTTTAACGATCATTGCGTTAGTTGGAATTATATCTTTTATGATCTGCAAAATTCAATCAACATATATCTGTAAACTCAAAGACAAAGTCCCTCCCATTAATTCCTTCATCGTTATTTTCCCTTGAGACCAGAAGTTCTAGAATCATTACCATGGAGTCATGTAACCCTTCTCCTAGTGGATCTAGTTCTCTAGTGGTGATTCCATCATGCATCTTCCCCCGGTTTCGGCATAGCATGTCCCAAGAAGAATTATCTTCCACGTTAGAGATTCATTTCTTCTGCAATTTTTTATGTTTTATTGACAAATTGAAATGGTTTATCCCAATTCATTGAAATGAAATTATCCTAATTTTTTTTGAAAAAGTAAAATAAAGTGGATAGTGATTACATGCCAAAGTTGACAATTTATGTTTTCTATCTTTCCCCTCCCTCTTCTCTTTGTTGTTACTTATATTTTCATGCATGATTCTTAGCTTTCAAATATATGTGTATAGAAGGATATAATTTCATGATGATATTTAACGCACATTTATCTACAGATATAGTGTCTAATTTATTATTATATGTATCATGTGTATAGGTTGTGGTGGCTCGATATTCGTACTTATTGTATGGTCTATAATGATTTGAGTTTTAATACATGATGTATGACACTTTTTAAACATGTTTTGGTGGATCCAAAAAAAACATAGTTACTATATATGGAAATGTGGATGTGATTATGTAATTATTTAATGCACGAGTATAATATTTTGATGCCTTGATAAGGAACCTTCATGGTGTAATATTTTTGAAGAGATATAGACCAGGATGTGCGACATTGGGATAGAGGAGAAAACCAATGGGGAAGATGTATAGAAGTACCCTTGATGATTCATAATTAAATAATATTATCTCCTGTATGAAATAATTGGTGAGAGTTAGAATGTGTGAGACCGGGAAATTAGTATACCTGATTTGCTGACTACTCAGTTTGACTATTGTTCACTGTGATTTAGCATTATTTTTTTGACTTTTCCACAAGAGGATTTGAGGAGGATCCCACTGTTTAAAATATTATACTCACCCAATATATATATAAAATTTTTTATCCATAAAAATATGGATATCATTATGTATAAACTAGATCATAGTTTTGATGGAACTCTTTGGGATTCATGGTAACATCCATTTTTATCTTTTTAGACATAGTAGTTTTTCTTTTAGTTTTTATACTATTTAATGGAATTTCATGTTTAACATGGGATTATATATATGTGTGTATATATATATCATTAAGATGGTTTTAATTTGTTTATATTTCTTTTATATATCATTCAAATATTCACTAAGTGGGTAATTCGTCCCACACTCTATGTTAGACACCAATGCATTGCCTATTAGAGGAATGACTCGGGCAGTAACCATCTCCCTTCTATTATTTCATGCCTAATAGGGGTACACTTTGGGGGGAGGATATCATTATAGAGTAGTATCAAAAGAGGTTGATGGATTGAATGTAGTTTGGAGTTATGAATAGGTGAGCTTCAATGGGATGGTAGGGAAACATTTCAGGTTAGTTTAGTAATTGATGTAAACACAAGAGACCAGTTGAGACACTAGAATTTAGGCCCCCCTATGATCTGTTGCATGGAAATTTATGTTTACTGATCCTACTAAAATTAATAAAACATGTAGTTGGGTAAGTACCATGGAGTGGATCACGTATCATTCGTCTTTATGAATTTTGTTGGAATGGGTAGTCCTTCGGATAGGTTACAACCTTAAAAATATAGACAAAAAAATAAAAAAAAATTGTTTTCATTTTTTATTCTGATTTTATGATTCTAAAAAGTTGTTCCTTTCCAAGAATGGCTCCAGTTGGATGTCCATTTCATTAGGTTTGCATCAAATATATTTAGCAGGATGATCCTGTAGATCACCGAAGAGTGGAGGTCAATGATGACGACACTATGAGGAGGACACTTTTAGAGAATCAGCACCAATGTATGTATATGTACAAGGTATATGTTTCAGATTAAATCATAGAAGATAGATTGGGGAGGATGTTAAAGATTTAAATTTGATATTTCCCTGGAATGATCATTGGGTTTCATTGGCTGTGAGAATGTTTCATCGAGTAGATAGGTTGTGGTGGTTCTTATTTCTCAGGGATCACAAGGAGTTGGAAGTCTCATGCGAGAGGTTTCATGAGAATCTTTGAGCATACCATCTTTCTCTTACAATGTAGGTGGGAAATTTATAGGATATTATTACACTTTATTATGGGATTACTAATTTTTGAGAGTTTGGGATCTGTTTTAGGACACTTTTGAAATATGTTTCAGAACTATTTCAAGATGGGGAGGCAATTTTGATGCATTTACAGGAGACTTTTCATTAAGAGATCTAGTTCAATGACACCCCATTTATGAGAAACAGATATCTTGAGGTGTAAGTTTGAGAAGAGATCACCAATATGATGTGGAAAAAATTGGATAATCACAATATGGGTTTCATCAAAAATCATCGTGAAGCAACACTATGGTGTGGGGTCCCTATTTGTTATATAGAATATCGTCCGGTCTGCCGATGGTAGTTCCGAGCCCACATCATCTCGTTTGTCTAGCGGTGGATTGTAGTCCTATTCCAATGGATCATGAATTATTTTTTGTTACTTTAAATGAGTACATAATAGGTGATAGTTCTTGAACATCCTTGGAAGTCATCTATTTCTAGGTGTTCCATTACAGGTTCCTCTATTGAGGCAGTTTCAACTGAGGTAGAAATAGTTGGGTGTTACAGTTTGGGATCAGCAAAGAAGATATGGGGTAGGCATAGTACAACCGTAAGATGGTCCTTCTCCACAAAGATTATATAATGACAATTTTATTCGTCATCATTTGGTTCATAGAGGTCATAGAGAAGGCCATGATTGGCTTCTTGCTTTACCATTTCCCATTCCAAGTGAGACATATTTCATTCGAGGTACAATTTGATTTTTTTCTAAATGAGTTTATTCTTTGTAAGAATCATGAGTGATGCACTCTATTATATAATATAATATCATCCATGATTTAGGACATCAGTTAGAGAGGTTTCTAGTGTTCTTGAGGTGGAATATCATAGTTGGAGGTCAAGATGACTTCTATAATGTATGAAGATATTCTAAGCAAGTTTGGGGATTGTAACACCTCGAGATTTTATGATAAGTATTATTTTAAATTTATTTGATGTCTTCTGTTTTATGCTACTCCAAGTGTATCTTGCACTATAAGAAAAACCTTATTAGCTTGCAATGTACACTACAATATTCTTGGATCGTGTTACACAAAATTTCAAGTTCGTTTGATAGAAGTTATTCTACGCAAAATTGAGTGTTTATATATATATATATATATATTCAATGTATAAATGATATATGGTTGTATTATACTATACATAACAAAAAAGTAATCTTTCAATACATGCAACCTTGACTTGGCTTTCTTTACACTCAATTGCGACCTTCAACGATAGCGTGTGTTGTACGCAATACCTAGTTTCACAGAACAACAATATGTTATTAAAATATTATATAAACTAGCCATTATGAATAGTAATACCCACTTTTTGAAATTTTATACATTTAATCATTCAAAATGGACTTCATTTTTGGATTCGGAATATCAAAAATAGCCTATGGTGAATTTTTTGTAGTTTTTTGAAAATATTCAATTTTTTATGAATAGTGAAAACAATGGGTTACTATTTAAAAACTGACATTTTATTTAAATAATTATTTATTTTATTTAAATTTATTTTAGGTAAAAATTGATAAATAATAACTATATAATTTCACTGTAAATCATTGGAGTCATTTTATAATAATTTTAGATATATACAAATTTTATTGAACTTTTCACCGTCTTTTACCCACCTCCTTGGAGAATTAGAACATTTACAGAAAACCTAATTTTACCACTTCTGTGAGTGGAATTTTGAAAATCCGAGAGACACGGTTGATATCAATGAGTAAAACGTGGTTCAATAAGATATTGTTTTTGGTGAATAATAACTTTTTACTTTGATTTACCACGGTTAAAAGTAAATAGGTTAATTAAGGGTAGAAATGATATTATTAATTCCCTAACACATGTACTAATTCTATTGGATAATTTTAATGAGGCCAAAATCAACTTTAGGATTAAAATATGACCATTTAGGTCCACTTTGATTAGATTAGGACATTTATTATTATTTTATTTAAAGAAGAGTTGAAAGAGTTAAAATCAATGTTTAATAACTAAAAAATTATTAATATAGAGGTATAAATAAGATAAATTCAACTAAAAATATTCATTAGAAAGATAATAGTATTTACTACATAATGGTATTTTATTTATAATTTTTAGACATTAAATAAGTTAATTTATTTATGACACAATGATGATGTTGTAATTAACTTATTAATGAAATATTAACATAATTGATATTATAAATACCCAAATATGAGTACTTTGAGGCTTTATATGAATTACACTAATTTTATAGTTTAATATTCCATGTTATTATTGATTTAATTAACTTTTTTTGGAACTAATGATAATGTTATTAGTTTTACAAAAATCAATGACCAAATAGTGTCAAAATATACATAAAATGGTTTTGAAGACAAATATTATATTAATAATTGTTATTGTATTCCTAAAAATCAATGGTTCTAACAAATTACCTAGATAAGGTTATATATATTAATAATTAACCACTTGGGGTTATTTTGGATTGTTATAGTAAGTTTATTTACCATAAAGTGTAAGAAAACTAGAAGCCACTGTAAAAGTTAAGTTATTTAACTTAGAGATAAATATAAATGATAAGGTTAAAATAGTAACCTAAACTTGCCTAAAAACTATTGGTTAGGAGTATTTAGACCCATACCCACTTCATATTCGAAATAAGTCACTTTGTAGCCATTATAAACCGAATATTACTTTATTATAAAATAATATTTTATGTATTTTCCTAAAGTGCCCCTCTCCTCCCTTATAAAAGGGAACCTCCTCCCTATTCTCTTTACACAATTTTGAGCCTTAAAGATCGTCCATAATATACCTATCTCCCTTATAAACTTCCATAGAAACATAATAGAGGTTCTTTTCTTCTCAAAAGACCAAATCATGTACCATAAGAGGAGGTTAAGAAGAGGCGTGTCAAAGAAGAGGTAACATCCTTTACCGATTCCTTCCAATTTATTTCCTCTTATAATTCATATTCTTTATTTTTTTCATAATAAATTAATAACATCAGTATCAATAATATACTGATATGTTATTATAAATTTGAAACAACCCTATATCATCTTCTATACAACCTACAGAAAACGAAATTACCGCGCGTGCATACGTACAGAATACCGTCTCCACGCCGTGGTGTAATCTTTTTTCCACCACCACCTTACTTGGATGGATATAATGGTGTTAATAAATAAAAATATATTATTATTATAATGTGATATTGATTCTGAAATATTATACATACACTTCAATACAATTCCATGATCCTGGAAATGATATCATCGCTCGTGCATACGTAGGAACTACCGTCTCCACAAACGCGATGAGATTCATTTTCCTTGATTAACCATTAAAGTATGATTATAAAGTATATATAATAAATAATAATTAAATATATTACATAATAAATATACTGGATTTATGTTCATATATGTTTCATTTACTTAATTCCATTTAATTCAATAAGGAAACGAAAACAGCATTCATGCGTACGTACGACCTACCGTCTCCATGAACGGTGTATTTCATTCCATTTATCAGTATATCATATATATTTATATGATGAATATATGTTATATATAAATCAATTTTTACATTATGAAATTATTTAAATCAATATATAAGTAATAATATCAAGAACAACTTGTCGAAACACTTACGATAAATGAAACAATTTTACCCAAAACACTGCATTAACATGGAATTTACAAAAGAACGGGTAATATAAAGTCATAAGTGAACCATATATGATATCATAACAATGAAAATGATTCATTAATAAGCCAATGATATTATTAAAATTATTATATAGGAGGATCATATTCATACTTAGCATATCAAACATAAGGTAATGGATAACTTTTCCAATCACGTTTTTATCCGAGATTTTTTATTTGTAAGTATTTAATGGGATTATATTTATCATCCATGTACCTATTTTCTAAAAATGGTTTCCTATATTTTTAAAGTCATTTTTACCTATTTATGACATTTACTACATAGTATGTATGTAATATTTATTTTTTTTACATGACATGGTAGTTTTTTGACTTTTCTAGAAAAAGTACGTGAATAATATTTTTTAACTTATACAACATGAACAGATTTTTACAGTTTCATTATGCGTTATTTTAATGAATCTTACTCTACAAGATTTAATGACTATTTTAAAAAAAACATTTTCTATTAAAATTTCATGTCATTTTGTGAAAATAAAATGATTTTAAACAAGAAAAGATATTTTCCTCAATAATTCATTTCATGTGTTTTATCAAAACCATTTTCCATATAATATGGAATTTTTTCATATGTGTATGTTTTAAGTATAATGTATCTATGATTTACATTGTTTCACTTTTCTTATGATGAAATTATATCTATTTTTTTATATGTATTATTTTATGATGGGATGATGTTTATGAAACCCATTTTATTCTTTGGGTAATGATGAATGATTTATGTTCACGTTGGGGAACATGTATGAATGATTTAATTATGAGATGGTTGGGACCTATATATCCCTCTAACGCATTGGATAATTATTTATATCTCATGATATAGAAATGGCGGTAATGAAAGTAAATCAGGTTCAGTAATACAGGGCTGGAACGACAAGCAAACCCGGTCCAGTAAGGGACTTTGTCTGCTAAGATGGTCTTGGTAGCAATGCCTTGGCTACTATGGAAATAATATCATGTGAAAATTGTTTTTCCATAATTACAAGTTTTATTCCCTTGTTATTCTATCATTATTAATGTTCTTTTATGATATATGCCTTCTGTTCTGCAATGTTTTATGTCATTGGTCAAGATTTTGATGTTTAGATTTTATTCTCATGTTTTTATATTCAAATATCTATGGATTGTTTTATGTTCCCTATTTATACCATTACTGAGCATTTGAGCTCACACTTTTTATGTTTTATTTTCCCTAGGATATAATGAACTGTTTTAGGTAGGAAAAAAAATGGGAATATCTTTTTGAGAGATGACGAAGATATTTCACCATGATTAGAATATTATGTTCCGAGTTTCCAAAGACACTAAACTATTACGGTCCTTGTGTGTTGGTTTTTGTTATGTATTATGTATTCCGAAAAAGTAATGTAATGTCCATGTATGCCATGCATTGGGTCTCTATAGTTGGTATCCGAGTAAATGTTTAGTCAAACTTTGGAAAATAGGATGCGAGAACTTTATTGAGATCCCTATAGATATTTCTAAGGTATGACTAAGGATATCTATAAGATTAGGTATAAGTATAGGCTACATTCCTATAAATATGATAAGGATCGTGAATAACCTTGGATTAAACCTATGATGTTTGAGATTGAAAGTACCCCCCTTTATTATGTTGTTTTACTAGCATGATTTTTTCCTCTTACACTATTGTTTTTGGGTTTTAGACGATGGATGGAACCCGAAAAAACCGTGTTGATCAATGTAATGGACAATGCAATGATTGTCCTCCTGAACAAACCAATATTATGGGAGATGGAGTGCAACATCTTTTTTCTATACTTACACAAGCTATGAATCATTCTTCACTTACAAATGAGAAGAGAATGGGACAATATTTTATTGAGTCCTTCATGAGGAAACGTCACCCTTCTTTCAGTGGGTCTTCTGATCCACTTGCTTCTGAAAAATGGATCAGAACCATTGAAAAGATATTTTTCATTCTTCACTATTTAGAACATGAAAAAGTCATTTTGGCTATTTACCGTTTAGAAGGTGAAGCATATTAATGGTGGACTCTAATTAAGAATATGAGGCCCTGAGATGAAATTGAATCCATGGAATGAGATGAGTTCAAGAACTTATTTTTCAATAATTACTTCCCTCGTATTCTTAAAACAAATATGGAAAAGTTTTTCCTTGATAATAATCAAAAGGATGTTGAATCTGTTGGTATATATGAAGCGAATTTTACAAGGCTTCAAGGTATGAATCTGGCTTTATCATCCAACCTGAAAGTAAATTTGATCGATTCTTCAGTAGATTAAAACCAAATATTAGAAGGGAATTAGTTATAAGAGACTTTAGTATCTATGAAGAAATAGTGTGTTGTGATATCAAGGTAGAAATATAAGTTGGTGTTACATATCCATCTCATGGTTTTGACAAGAAACGAAATATCGAGTTCAAGGATAAATCTCAGAACAATGGTGAAAAGAAGATGAATGTTTATTTATGCTCATTGTTTGGAAAGAAACATGGTTTAGATTGCCTAAAAGGTACTAGAAAATGTTTCAAGTGTTGAAAAGAAGTTCATCGAGCAGTTGAGTGTCGATGTAATGGAAAAAAGGTAGCTAATGATGTGAATAGAGATAAGACTACAGAGAACACTCCACCAACACTTCAATGATTCAAGTGCAGGGAAATGAGGCATTATGCTAATCAATGCCCTAATCCAAGGGTTAATGATGATCGACATGAGAATCCACTTAAAGAAAAGTAAAAAGGGAAGTCACATGCGATCACTATTGGCGATGATGAATATGAAAACGATGTGGTGGAATGATAAAGCATTTATGTAATTGGATTCCAAAATAATATTTTATATAGTATCGTGGAATATTGGAAAATTTATTTATTATTTTATTATAGTTTTCAATAATTTTATGTACCGGTAACCATGGAAATTGATTGAGATATTTTTGGAAGGAATATGATATGAGCATAATGAATTAAAAAGGATACAATAATATGTTTGATAGTATTCATGAGCTCATGATGGATATAAGGACTAAGTGATATCATGGTTTGAGTATACAGAATTTTTGGGATTTTGGTATGTTGAAAGTGTTAACTTTTAACTGCATTCATGTTTTCACTAAGGTTCAATAGGTATTAATTTTTCAAGAGAATACATGATTAAGGCATTCAAATGTTTGGAATGTGACCAACAAGACATTTCTTATGATATATGGGATAAATGATGGTATTTACATGCTTGGTAGATGACATTTAGTTCAATATTTTTCCTTATACTATGAGTTTTGGTAAGCCCAAAGATTCGAATGGATTAAGATATACCACATATAGTATTGTTTAAAAATATAACTTTTTGATATTATTTTTTGGAATGTTATAATATTGTAGTTTTAGAAAAAGGACAACCCGTAGGACGGGTGACAACCCGTCGGGTTGGACAAGGATGTGGGAATAGAACCCATAACTGAAGTGGGACAGGCCTTTATCGCCTACCAATGGCCTACAGGAGGTCCCTGGTTAGTAGAAAATACTTTTATTATATTAAGAGGTATGATATATGAAGTATAGGTCCATTTTAGGAACCATATACGATTATTCTCACTACATATGGACTTATGTATATTTAATAACTTTTGTTATCCTTTTGTTTGAGACACATGGAATGACCCATAATTGTATCACATGATCTACTAACACTTCAAGAATGACAAATTCATCTTCATTTCTTTAATAGATGAAGTGGAAATTGTTCAAGGCACGAACACCAGTGAGATTGTACCGAAATAAGGTAAGTATTTCTTCTATTTCAAATATTTCAACTTTAGAGAAATGATCATGAAAAACAAAAATGTTGTCCTAGTGTTCTCAAATATGATGAATCAGATGGTACCTGATATTATCACAAATTTAGGGATTTTTAATAGTTGGCTTTTTCATAGCCATGCTCTCTACCACTCTCCATTAGAACATGAATGTTAGATTTATCTTTCATATCCATATTTTCACTTATGTTCTCCAATGTGGAAACACAGTTATTAATTAATTGTGGCAACCGTTACATCTCATAATATAGTTTTCAAATTTAATTTTTGGTATTCATTTTTACAATGTGGGTTTCTATTAAAGAAAATTTCAAATAGTAAACCATTTATAACCCCGACATATTTTGAGGGTGAAATTCACTGTAAGGGGAGATTTTATGAGAATTATTCTTTTTAATTCATTATATGTCTTGGGTTGTATGCTACATGAAGATTATATTGTGCTATACGCAACACTGTATTATCTTTTAGTATATACAAAACTATTCTTTGATCATGTTACACAAAATTTCATGTTCATTTGTTAGAAGTTATTCTACGCAACATTGAGTATATATATATATATATATATATTCAATGTATAAATGAAATATGTTTGGATTATATTATAAACAAAAAAAGGAATTTTGCACTACACGCAACCCTGACTTGGCATGATTTACACACAGTCACAAACTTCCACGATAGCGTGTGTTGTACGCATTACTGAGTTTCACAAAACAACGATATATTATTAAAATATTATATAAACTAGCCATTATGAATAGTATTACCCACTTTTTGAAATTCTATAACTTTAATCATTCAAAATTGACTTCATTTTTGGATTCGGAATATCGAAATTAGCCTAGGGTGAATTTTTTGTATTTTTCTGAAAACTTTCAATTTTTCATGAATAGTGGAAACACTAGGTTACTATTTAAAAACAGAATTTTCATTTAAATAATTATTTATTTTATGTAAATTTATTTTAGGTCAATAATTGTACATAATACCTATATAAGTTCAATTTATTTCATTGGAGTCATTTTATAATAATTTTAGATATATAAAAATTATATTGAACTTTTCATCGTCTTTTACCCACCTCCTAAAAGAATTTGAAAATTTACATTAAACATAATTTTACCAATTATGTGAGTGTAATTTCTAAAATCCGAGAGACACGGTTAATATCAATGAGTAAAATGTGGTTCAATAAGATAAAAATAATTTTTGGTTAATAGCAACTTTTTACTTTTATTTACCCTGATAAAAAGTAAATAGGGTAATTAAGCGTAAAAATGATATTAATATTAACCTAACACATTTCATAATTGTATTGGATAAGTTCAATTCGACCAAAAAAACATTATTATTAAAGTACGACCAATTAGGTCCACTTGGATTAGATTTGGACATTTAATATTATTTTATTTAAAGAAGAGTTAAAAGAGTTAAAATCAGTGTTTAATAACTAAAATATTTTTAATATAGGGATATACATAAGATAAACTCTACATTAAATATTCATTAGAATGATAAAAATATGTCATACATAATGGTATTTTATTTATAATTTTTTCACATTAAATAATTTAATTTATTTATGACACAATGATGATACAGTATTTACCTTATTAATGAAATATTAATATAATAGATGTTATAAATACCCAAATAAATGAAATTTGAGGCTTTTTATGAATTTAAATAATTTAATAGGTTAATATGACATGTTTTTATTTATTTAAGTAGCTTATTTCGAACTAATCATGCTGTTATGATTTTTACACAAACAAATTACCAAATAGTTTCAAAATAGACATAAAATAGTTTTTAAGACAAATATTATATTATTAATTGTTATTATATTCATAAATATCTAAAGATCGGAAAAATGACATAGATAAAGTTTTATATATTAATAATGAAAAACTTTGGGTTCTTTTGGCGTTTTATAGTGTGTTTAATAACCATATAGTGTAAAAAAACAAGAAGACGCGGTAAAAGTGAAATTATTTAACTTAGAGTTAAATATAAATGATAAGGTTAAAATAGTAACCTAAACTTGCCTAAAACCTATTGGTTGAAAGATTTCGACCAATCCCCACTTTATCTTCGAAATTGGTCACTTTGGAGCCATTATAAACCGAATATGACTTTATTATAAAATAATATTTTATGTTTTTTCCTATAGTGCCCCTCTCCTCCCTTATAACAGGGCACCTCCTCCATCTTCTCATTAAACAATATTGAGCCTTAATTCTCAGCCATCCCCTGACCACATCCATTATCAACATACATATAAACATAATTAAGGTTCCGGTCTACTCAAAGACCAACTCTAGTTCCTTAAGACGCGGTTAAGATGAGGCATGTCAAAGAAGTGGTAATATCCTTTATCGATTCTTTCCAATTTTTTTTTGCTTCTACTACTTTATTTTTATTTGTTTCATCATAAATAAATAACAGCAGTATCACTTATATACTGATATGTTATGATAAATATTAAACAACCCTATTTCATCTTCTATACTTTCTACGAAAAACAAAATCACAGCGCGTCTGTACGTACTGAATACTGCCTCCACGCCGTGGTGTAATCTGTTTTCCACCACCAACTTACTTGGATGGGTATAATGGTGTAAATAAATAACTATATATGATTATTTTAAAGTTATATTGATTCTGAAATATTATACATACCCTTCAATAGAATTCCACGATCATGGAATTGATATCATCGCTCGTTTGTACGTACGGACTACCGTCTCCACGAACGCGATGAGATTCATTTTCCATGATCAACCATTCAAGAATGATTATAATGTATATATAATAAATTATCATGAAAGATATTACCTAATAATTATTCTGTATTTATGTACATATATGTTTCCATACATAATTCAATTTAATTCAATAAGGAAAGAAAAAAGCATTTATGCGTACGTACAGCCTACCGTCTCTATGAATAGTGTATTTCATTCCATTTATCGATCCATAATATAAATTTATATTCTGAATATATATTATATATAAATCATGTATTACATTCTGTAATTAATTAAATCAAGATATAAGTAATAATATCAGGAACAACTTTTCGAAACAGGTATGATAAATGAAACGATTTTACCCAAAACACTGCTTTAACATGGAATTTACAAAAGAGCGGGTAATATAAAGTCATAAGTGAATCATATATGATATCATAACAATGAATATGTTTCTTTAATAAGTCAATTATATTATTTAAATCAGTATACAGGAGTTTTGGATACATACGAAACATATCAGATATAAGGTATGGGATAACTTTTCCAATCTCATTTTAATCCGATATTGTTTATTCGTAAGTATTTACTGGGGTTATATTTATCATCAATATCCCTATTTTGTAAAATTGGTTTCATGTATTTTTAATGTCCTTGTTCCCATTTTAAACTTTTAATACATGATATGTATGAAATCTTTCTTTTGTTTACGTTACGAGGAACTTTTTTGACTTTTTAGGAAAAAGTATGAGAAGAATGTTTTTTTAACTTATACGGTATGAATGGATATTTACTGTTTCGTAACAACTTATTTTCATGAAGTTTAATCTACAAGATTTTATATCTATTTTCAAAAAAATCTGTTTCTTTTAAAATTTCATGGCATTTTGTGAAAATAAAATTATTTTGAAGAAGAAATGATATTATCTTCAATAATTCATTTCAAGTATTTTACCAAATCCATTTTACATATAAGATGGCATTATTTCATATGTGTATTTTTCAAGTATAATGTCTCTATGATTTTAATGGTATCACTTTTCTTATGATGAAATGATATCCATTTTTTATATTGATTATGTTATTATGGGTTGAGGTTTATGAAACCCATTTTATTCTTTGGGTAATGATGAATGATTTATGTTAATGTTGTGGCACATGTAAGAATGATTTCATTATGATATGGGTGGGTCCTATATCTCCCACCAATGAATTGGGTAAAGATTTATATCTCATGAGATAGACATGGTTGTAATGGAAAGTAAATCTGGTTCCGTAATACAGGGCTGGAACCGCATGTAAACCCGGTCCAGCAAAAAACCTTGTCCACTAAGATGGTCTTGGCAGCAATGCCTTGGCTACTATGGAAATCATATCAGGTTCTTCATTTTTTTACACAATTACAAGTTTTATTCCCATTCTATTCTATCATGATAAATGTTCTTTTATGATTTATGTATTATGTAATGCATTGTTTTATGTCAATTCTCAAGATTTTGATGTTTAGATTTTATACTCATGTTTTTACATTCAAATATCTATTGATTGTTTTGTTTTCTCTATGTTTACCCTTACCGAGCAATTGAGCTCACCCTTTTTATGTTTTCTTTTCCCAAATATATAAATAACGGTTTTAGGTAAGAAAACAAAAGGGGAATATCTTTATGGGAGATGTTTAGGTTCATTCACCATGATTAGAAGATTATGTTCCTAGTTTCCGAAGACACTAAACTATACGGTCCTTGTGCGTTGGTTTTTGTAATATATAAAGTATTCTGCAAAAGTAATATAATTCCATGTATGCCATGCTCTGGGTCACTATATGGATAACACTACTCTCGGAGATATTTACTATGTTTATTGATACAACCATGTGGAATCATCCTTAGTATGGGATTTTTATATTTCATGAAGGCTATAATGGAATGGTTCATGAGGTAAGTTTTATTATATGATTTTGATGGATATCTTACTGTGTTTTTTTTAATGAAAAACTCTTTGGGATTTTAGAGCATTGTTCTATACTTAGCATCTTTAATGTCCAAGCTCATGATGAGTTTTTCATATGTTCAATATTTAGTTATTTCTATGGTTGTATAAGAGAACCGTAGTTTCTTGATAGAGGAGGATGTAGTGTTTTCCCCTCGATGAGAGATTGAGTTTTGGATTGATCCACTAGGAAGAGTTCCTCCAATGTTGATGTATCCATATAGGATGTCACCATATGTGTTGTGAAATTTGTAGGTAGATATTGATGATTTTTTGTTGTAAGGCTTTTTAGAGTTGAGTTTGTATCTTTATTGTGAACCCATTTAGTTTTTAGAATGTTATACGGATTGTTTGGGGATTTTTATTGATATTCTTCACTTGATCCTAGTTAAAATGACGTACATCTATCCTCTTACATAGATTGGTGATTTATTTGATCTCCTGATGGGTGAATGTTGGTTCTCAAAAATCAATTTTCAATTATTATATCATTAGATACAGGTTTAGAATGAGGATATTCGTAAGACTACCATTCATTGACTTCATGGGTATTACTAGTTTATTTTGGTGTTGTTTAGTATAAAATATACTCTAGTTGTGTTTATGGGATGATGAATGCATTGTTCAAAGTGTTCATGTATATGTATTTGTAACACCCCAGGTAAATAAAGAATATGACATTTTTATATTTATCCCTATTTGTGGAAAAAATGTCAATATTAATTTAAATGGAATGCTATGCTCGATGACTTACCCAATACGCAACAACGAGTTCCTTTGAAATCTTACATTGTACTCTAATAATAAAATAATATTATTCTAAATAGTAGTTAACACATAACTGTTGTATTGGCGGGAATGAATATAAATCACTAAATTACGATTATATATGTGTGTTAAATGTTTTTACTTTTTTCCAATAAATTTTAGAGGCTTAAAATACAAATGAATCCAATCTTAAGCATTGAATAGACTAGTATTTTTTAAAAGATAGTTTTACTACCTTATGATGGAAAACCAATTTTTTAAATCAAACTTTGACAATTTTATAAGCTCTATTATTTAATATAAACATATTATTTATGATTGGGACATAGAAATTTACCTTGGGTTAATTTTTGGTATTTTTCTGACAATGTTCATTTTTCAATGAATAATGAATAATACTGCATTTTACATCAAAACTGCTTTTTCATATAATTTAATTATATGGTTATATTATCTTTTTAATTTGTTTTAAAGTTTAATTGGAATATATATTTACCATTGAATCCAATTATGGTCCTTGGGATTAATTTCACTTTGAAATTGGGCATAAACAAGTGCCAAACTTTTCATAAATATTGTTTCTAAAAAACACGCTATTTGTTTTGAAAACGGGAAGTTTTTTTAAATTAATTATTGCAATTTATTTTTTTTTGAATTTTGGAAAATGGATTACATATTTGGAATCATAAGTTCCAAATTATTTAATTAAGACTATTTTGTTTTTGGACATTATGAATAGTAACGACGGTAATTATCTTTAATTATCTTGATTAATGAGTAATCGGGTAGTTAAAGATAATAAGATAATATTATAATAATAAAAAATGATCACAGAATGTGTCCTAAGGCTACTGGTTTTCTAATGTCCGACCATGGTATACCTTGTGTCAAACTTGGGGGGGCCATGGAATTACTTTTGTGAGAAAGTGACTTTTCATCTTTTTATTTTTTAAAGAATGTTATATGTAACAAAGAATGTGTCACCTATGTAAAATGTTTTTAATTATGTCCAAATAAATGATCATTTGGACTATAAATAGTCATTGGAATGCTAAAAATATTTTCTACATCATAGTATTTTTTTTATAATTTTTAGACATTAAATAAATTAAATTATTTATGACATCATAATGATGCAGTGATGACCTCATTATTTAACGATTTAAATAAAATGGAAAGATAATGTAAAATCTAAGACCTACACATGTCCAAAACCTATTGGATGGGTGGATTTCGAACCCTTATCACCTTATCCTCGAAACACATCAATGCGGGACCATTAAAATCCGAAACTCATTCTAAAATAAAGTAAAATTTCCTTACTTTCCAAGAGTGCCCCTCTTCTCCTCTTATAAAAGGTCCCCACCTCTACCACCTTACCCACAATTCCAAAGCCTTTGGCTCGGCCAAACCCAGCCCATTTTGTCTCTACACATCCCTCTATAACTCCTTGATGCCTCTCATTTGGCAGAAGTCTTCCCAAGGAAGCCTTTGAGCTCAAACCAAATGGAGTTACCCGATTTTAAGGTAATGTCTTCATTTCTGTCCTTTTGTTTTATTTTGCTTCTCCAACCCCCTAAACTATTTTTATTAATTTATTTTGTAACAAATACAGTATCTTCCATATATACTAGGATGTTTTTATAATAATTATTCGAGCTAAAATTACACACACCTACATCTAATGGTTAAAGAACATATTGTTTCTGTGGATGGCGAATTACTGCCTCACGAAACGATGATTGTTCAATATTCTCTTAAAACCTTTCATGGTGGCCATTAAGATGTCACGATATTTATATATGATATATCATATGTTTATTGTTTCATCATGCTTCTTTATTTTTCATTTATGTCATACCTTTATGCCTTCCATTATGGGTATACGCGATATCTTTATTTAAGGAAGTGCGGACTACCACCCCCTCAAAGTGATTTGAATCGTCAATACCATATGTGGTACGTATAAAGGATATATTTAATGATATTATATATGATTCCATACTGGAATTAAAATAATATTATGTATCATTATGTTTTAATTCCATTAAATATGAAATAGAAATGGAAGTAGCGTTCATGCGTACGTACGGCTTACCGTCTCCATGAACGGTACATTTCATTTCTTATCTCAAAATGTTATGTATTATTATAAGTACATATATATAATGTATATATATGTAATATATTACATCAAAATTATGGATATCATTCTGGAATTATAACATATATATATATATATATATATCAATCATTTTGTTTTAATTCCTTTAATATGACAAAAATGAAGGTAGCGTTCATGCGTACGTACGGCCTACCGTCTCCATGAACGGTGCTTTTAATTTTTATCTCCAAATGCTATGGAATAGTATAAAATGAATATATACTGGATATATATGATATTTAAAACATCAATACAATTTTGGATATGATGTACCTATAACTACATGGAAAATTATTTTCCAACAAGTTCAATTTTTGACTCAAGTACCAATGATCGTTTAAATGACCGTTATTAACTAAAATAATTACATATTGTTCATGACATGATAATAAGTGTTATAAAAGGAATAATTAATTTGAAAAAGGTACTTAAGGAAGTATAAATTAACTCAAGTTTATTATTCAGGAGATTAAAGAACGATCGAGTCATGTCAGACCCGAGATAAGGGATCCTACCCCTCTCTTTCTTTTTAAGTACACTCTTTTATGGCATTCCTTTTAATGCTCATCTTTATTGTTTTTGGGATATTATTATATATTAATCATACTGTAATTTTTTTGTTCATATGATGAGAGACCCTATTCTCTCTCATCAATCCTTTTTGGATGTTTTGAGTGGCACCGTTAGGCTGCCAAATTTTTAGTAAGAGATCCAACCTCTCTCTTTCTTTTTAAGTATTCTACTTTATGTCACTTATTTTAACCTCCCATTTGTCATGTTGGGGGATGTTATTTTATATTAATATTTCTGTAAACTTTATGTTAGTATGATGAGATACCCTATTTTCTCTCATCAATCCATTTTGGAAGTCTTAAGTGGCGCTGTTAGGCTGCTAAGTTTTCGTAAGGGATTTTCATCTCACTTTTATTCCCGTGAGATTTATGCTACATTTTCCACAATTTACTTTGAGTGGTGTATGTGCTGACCATTATTTTACTCATTGTGTAATATAATTTCATTTATGAGTATTTACATCAATGTTGTATTGTCCTTCTTTCACGGGGTGCATGTCTCGAAAGATACCAATGTCGGTAAGGGAACCTTTCACCCTTCTCTTTTTAAAAGGCTTCTTTTGTTATGTCTTTTAATTCACATACAATTATGGTGGGATATGTTCTTCTATATCCTTATTGATTTAAATTTTATGTCCATTTGATTAGAAACCCTTTTTATCTCTCATCAACTCTTTTCCTGAATTTTGAAGTGACGTCGTTTGGCTGTCAAATTTTACCAAGGGAACATTTTAACCAAATTTCAATTTCATTGGGTTCAACATGTAGTTATTGAATATGTCATCATTTTAATATGTGTGAATGACCATTTATTTTTTTGAACTTAATATCCACTTATATTGGGTGTATCTATATTTGTCACACATAATTTTGAGATTGATTTATCCTTAATTCAAGGATACCTTCTTTATAAGGGATTTCATCACATTTTACATTTCTATTGAGAATTCATTGTTGTTACACACCAATTAACACTTATATGGTGAATATACTGTCCTTTGGAATATTATATCATGAATCTATTTATTCTCATGATATTTTAAATTTCTGATTACATTTTAGTCCTCAATTATTGTATTCAATTGTCTCAAATATTGGTAAAAACCCTTTTACCAAAATATCGCTTTAAATGTGTTAATGATTTTTTGTTCTCAATATCCATTTTTTCAAAATGGTTTTAGGGATTTATTTATATTTATATTAATGGTTTAAAATTTTAAAAGCTCCAAGGTGGTATGGGACACTTTGATTCAAAAATCTCTTTATTAAATGTTTTAAATGGTTTTGAAAATGGTTTTTTTAATGGATTCATTGTATCAATATCCTAAAATGTTATATAATTTTTGCAATGGGGGAATGCTATCTTTACTTTATTATTATGTTATGTGCTATGATTATGTTATGGTTCTTGGGTATTGTTATGATGATGGGTGGTTCAGTGATAAACTAAGGGCAGGTGAGCCCGATATAGCTCTCCAATGCATTGGGTAACACGAAGGAGTGAAACGTTTAGGTTTCTCCAAATAGATTTAGGGAATATACTATGGTGGCTATTCCAAACGTAACCAAGAGGGTTACTCCCTATGTAATATTGTTATGAATGCCTCAAGTTACCTGTTATGTCTTATTATTTCTATGATTTATTCATGATTTTATGAGGTATGTTAAAGTGCCTATGTTTTATGGGTAAAGTATTATTTCATTCTTATGTATATATAAACTCATGTTTCATAATAATTTTTTTATAACCCTTACTAAGCTTTTTATGATCCTCCTATGTTTTTTGAATTGTTTTTCACAGGTCATGGGAAAGGTACATGTTATGATGATAGTGTCAAGGAAGTTTCAAGAAAGAATCCATGCTTTATTTTTTTAAATATGTTTCCGTTGATGGGAAAAAATTAATACTATATTTTATGTAACCACATTGTGTAAATGTGGAATGTAATGCACGTTTTATGATCTAATTATCTAAAACTCTAAACCTGAAAAGATCCTCAATGTGTAATCTTGTATTAACTCAAGATTAAGTAAGGTTTAAGGGTGGGGCCTTATAGTTGGTATCAAAGGTCGGTTTAGATAGCATTAGAGGTTAGGGTATTCTTTAAGCATAAGTGACATTGCCATAATGGTTAGGATTTCAGAAAGATTCATAATTTTAGATAAAGTGATTGAGTAAGTTTATCTTAGTGTTTATCTTCCTCATTAGTAAATGATGGTCTTGTTGATATACTCACACTGACCTTTTTGGTTTTAGTAAATGACAGAATCTAGCAAGCACCAAAGTAACAGTGGATGTGAAGGAAACTGTGGCAGTTTTTTGAGCATGCAACTGAGTGATATGGGAGCTGCAATGAGAACTATTGTGATTATCCTCAACAAACTATCTGGAGTCACGATTGACCACCTAAACCTTGGTGATTTCTCTAAGGCATCATATATGTGAGAAACAAATCCCTACGGAAGTACAGGTTATAATCATAAATGTAAGTGTGTTCAAAAACCTATGTGTCAAAGATGTGGAAAGAAACCCCTAGGAAAATGTTTCAAAGGAACAGAAATATGCTATAGATGTGGAAATGAAGGTCATAAAGCAAGAACCTTCCATGGAAAAAGGAAGCATCCAGTTGACTCGAGGAATGGGAAAGAAGTTCTTTCTGAGGGATCAATTGAATGTTTTAAATGTGGTGTTCAAGGTCATTATGAAAACACATGTCCTATGAAGATGTTTCGTGAATGGGATCACCAAGATCATACAAATGTTCGTTTACCAATACCTAATGCCATTCCGATTGAGGATGAAGAAACTGATAATGATCAATCAAAGGTATGGATTATTTCATAACTATTTCTTTCCTATTTAGGAATATTAGGATATGATTCATGATTTTGTTTCTAGGAAAGAAGTATTTCAGAATAAGTTGGGAAGGAATGGTTAATGGATCATGAAGAATGTTGAATGAGTAAGAAGTCAACATATAAGGGCTTCATGAGTTATGGTAAAATTCTTAAGAGTATTAAGTCTCTTTTGATGATGGAGTTATATTAGAAGACTTTTTATTGTATGTGTAACCCTGATGTTTAATATATGAAAGTTTTATTCAAGGAATATTTATCTGTTCTTTTGTGGTCATAGTTATAAAGAACCATTTGAGTTTATATGATCCTTACTTTTGAGGTAATTATGGGTTACTATATGTTATGATCGAAGTGAAAGGAAATATATAAAATTGATGTTAAATTATGTTATGGTAATTTTTGATGATTTTATCTCTTTTTGGGGAATGATTTGAGAATTATATAGTTTTGGAAAAAGGACAACACGCAGACCGTGTGACAACTCGTCGCGTCAGACAAAGCTGCGGGAATCGGACCCACAACCAATGTGTAACTGGTATTTATCGCCTACCACTGGACTCCATGAAGTCCCTGGTTAGTTTGACTGATTCTTTTTAGTTAGATGATTTTATGAATTATGAGTAATTTTATTTTGGGTTATCTATGTAAATTTATTAACCTATCATGGAGGATATGTGATGAGGTTAATTACTTTTCAATACGAGACTTTAAGAGAAACTGATGTTGTTTGGAGATAAATGCTACGATTTAACTTGGAAGACTATGTGACTAAAACCATCAAATATTTGGGTTTCAAAATTAGTTTGGTTTACTTTGAAGGATTTTATGGACAAATTGTTTATCGAATGGTCCTCATTGAACTTTGGGTTTTGTTGGACAAATTTTGGAGATTAAGAATAGATTTTCTTTTTATAAAGGGTTATCCTTTTCTGGATTATCTCGTCTTGTACTAACCATTTTGGTTTTGGTTGTGGTTAAAGTCTAAAGACATGAGAAGTATATAGTTCTATTTTGTGGATTAGGTGATTCTCTAGAAGTTGATTATAGTACACTTAATGTGAAAAAGTCATCCTAAATACTCGTCTTTTGGGGAAAGTATGAGTTTGTGTAATAAATCTAATAAAAGTTGAAAGTCAACATGATAAGTAATTATGATTCCTTATGAATAAATTCTTCAATAAAAAGTAACTTAAAAAAATGTTTTCTATTAACTTTTCCTACTGGGGAATCGAATACCGTTTAACCCATCACAAGTTTGTGATTTTCTTATGGTTAACTTTCTCCTAGACGTGTCTACTATCACTCTCCGTCAGAACATGACCCTTTGTTTTTTCCACCATGTCCATATTTTCATACTTGGAATCTTATTATGGGGTAACTCGGGTGACCTTTGTACTTATCTTTCTTTATTATAAAGTGATTTTTTTACCGACTCTTGTTCTGATGTGGGATTTTCAATGATGTTTCCAAGCCCAGTTTTATAATTGTGAGGACGCAATTTCCAAATGGGGGGAATGATGTAACACCCCATGTAAATAAAGAATGACATTTTTATATTTATCCCTATTTTTAGAAAAAAATTCAATATTAATTTAAAGGGAATGCTATGCTCGATGGCTTACCCAATATGCAACAACGAGTTCCTTTGAAATCTTACGTTGCACTCTAATAGTAAAATAATAATATTTAAAATAGTAGTTAACACATAGTTGTTGTATTGGCGGAAATGAATATACATAACTAAATTACGATTATATATGTATGTTAAATGTTTATACATTTATCCAATAAATTTAAGAGGCTTAAAATACTAATTAATCCAATCTTAAGCATTGAATACACTGGTATTTTTTGAAAGATTGTTTTACTAAATTTTGTTGGCAAGTGAATTTTTTAAATAAAACATTTGACAATTTTATAAGCTCTATTTTTCAAAATATACATATTATTTATTATTGGGGCATAGAAATTTACCTTGGGTTAATTTTTGGTATTTTTGTGACAATGTTCATTTTTCAATGAATAGTGAATAATACTGCATTTTACATCAAAACTGCTTTTTCGTATAATTTAATTATATGGTTATATTATCTTTATAATTTTTTTTAAAGTGTAATTGGAATATATTTTTACCATTTAATCCAATGATGGTCTTTTGGATTAATTTCACTTTGGAATTGGGCATAAATAAGTGCCAAACTTTTCATAAATGATGTTTCTAAAAAACCCGCTATTTGTTTTGACAATAAGAAGTTTTTTTAAATTAATTATTGAAATTTATATAGAGACCCAATGCTTGACGTACATGGACATTACATTACTTTTTCGGAATACTTAGTACATAACAAAAACACACACACAAGGATTGTAATAGTTTAGTGTCTTTGGAAACTTGGAATATAATCTTCTAATCCTGTTGAAAGATCTTCAACATCTCCCATAAAGATCTTCCTTTTTTTTACCTAAAACCTTTCTTTATATCCTGGGGAAAAGAAAACATAAAAGGGTGAGCTCAAATTCTCAGTAAGGGTAAACAAAAGAAATATCAATCACACCATATACATAAGCACATAACTTTTGGAAATCTTAACCTGTAAAAGAGATCATACTTTCATAACATGGGATAACTCATGGCAGTGAAATGTAATCAAAATAATCATAACTTAAAACATTAAACTTTGTGGCATACAAACATAATCATAGAGAATAATTTATTATTAGTCAAGATGCATTTCCAAGACTATCTTAGTGGACAAAGTCCCTTTCTGAACCGAGTCACCCTCGTTTCAGTCCTGTTTCACTGAACCGGTATAACCTACCATTCCAGCCATGTCTATCTCATGAGATATAAAATCTTTACCCAATGAATTGGAGGGAGATATAGGTCACACCCATCTCATAATGAAACCATTCTTATGTGTGCCACAAAATCATAAATCATACATCATTTCATAACCCATGTAATAAAAATGGGAATCTTAAATATCGTGACATCATAAAACAATTCATATAAGATAAAGGAATTCATAAAAATATAATTCCATCACAAAATAATCAAATCAATGTGATAATAGGGATAAAAACATAACCCTTTATTATCATAGATGGAAAATAATTTTGATAAAACACTTGAACTCCATTCTTAAGGAAAATATCCTTTCTGCTTCAAAAACACTTTTCATTTCTTAACATGTCGTACAATTATAAACTAAAAGAAGTTGATTAAAAATAAACTTGGAAACATGTAAAGGAATATTCTTGGAAATAATTTTTTTTTAAAATACATTCATGCCGTATAAGTTAAAAAATACATTCATCTCGTACTTTTGTCGGAAAAGTCAAAAGGTACCTCGTACGAAAAACGAAAAAAGATTCCTTTTATATATTTTACTAAAAACTCACCAAAGGGTAAAATAGGTTTTAAACAATTGTAGTTGGATGGAAATAACATTACATATTGAACAAACATGGATGTGGATGATAAAATACACCCCAGTAAATACCAATGTATAAGAAATCTCAGATAAAAATGAGATTTGTGATATTTCCCTTACCTTAGGTATGATTTGCTTCGTAAGTGTACGAACCTCCTCTTCTTTGAAGCGCCTCTTTGAGACCTCCTCTTAGGGCACTAAAATTGGTCTTTGAGGAAGACCAAAACCTCTAGGATGTTTCTAGGGAAGTGCGGAGGAGAATTTGGCAGGGGTTGGCCGAGCTTGAAGGCTCAAAGTTGTGTGAGGAAGAGAGGGAGGAGGTGCCCTTTTATAACGGAGCAGAGGGGCACCTTTGGAATAACTAAAAATATTATTTTATTATAAAGTCAAGTTCGGTTTTAAATAGCTCTAAATTGATTTATTTATACGCTAAGGTGGGTATGGGTCGAAATCCTCTCATCCAATAGAATTTAGAAAAGTTTAAGTTCCTATTTTAACCTTATCATTTAGATTTAACATTAAGTTAAATAATTTTACTTTTACCGTGTCTTCTTGTGTTCTTACACTAGAAGGTTAATAAAATTACTATAAGAAGCCAAACAAACCCCAAGTTGTTTATTAATAATATATATAACCTTATCTAAGTCATTTGGCCGAACCTTAGATTTTTATGAATAAAATAACAATTAATAATATACTATTTGTTTTAAAAACTATTTTAGGTCAATTTTGAGACTATTTAGTAATTGATTTTTGTGAAAATCATAACAGAATTATTAGTTTGTAAAACATTAATTAAATCAATTCTGACATGTCATATTAACCTATAAAATTAGTTGAATTCATAACAAGTCTCAAATTATATTTATTTGGGCATTTATAACATCAATTATGTCAATATTTCATTAATAAGATAATTATTGCATCATCTTTGTGTCATAAATAAATTAAATTATTTGATGTCTAAAAATTAGAAATAAAATACCATTATGTAAGAAATATTTTTATCTTTCTAATGAATATTTAAAATAGAATTTATCTCATGTATAAACCGATATTAAAAATGTTTTAGTAAATGAACTTTGATTTTAACTCTTTTAAACCTTCTTTAAATAAATTAATAATAAATGTCCTAATCTAATCCAAGTGGGCTTAAATGGTCATATATTATTCCTAAGTTTGTATTTGGTCGAATTACACTTGTACAATAGAATTAGGACATGTGTTAGGGTAATAATAATATCATTTCTACCCTTAATTACCCTATTCACTTTCAACCGTGGTAAAAAAGTAAAAAGTTACTATTCACCAAAAAATTATTTTCCTCTCATTGAACCACATTTTACTTACTGACATCAACCGTGTCTCTCAGATTTTTAAAATTTCACTCACAGAAGCGGTAAAATTAAGTTTTATGAACAATTTTGTTTTTTTAACTACCACTTAGTGGTTTCACTATTCATCAAAAATTGAATGTTTTCAGAAAAATACCAAAAATTAGGCCTAAGCTATATTTGATATTATGAACTCCAAAATGATTTCTATTTTTCCAAATTCAAAACATATCAGTTTCATTAATTAATTTAAAAATTAATTCCCGCCGTCAAAACAAATAGTGTGTTCTTAAGAGATAATAACTATCAAAAGATTGACACTTGTTTATGTCTGGTTTAAATGTGAAATTACATCCAATGACCAAAATTTTATTAAATTGTAAAAATATATTCTGAATATACTTTAAAACCACTCAAATTAATAATTTATCACTATTAATTATTTCGATTGAAATTTTTTTTAATTAAAATTTAGTAATTTTCACTATTCATCAAAATATGAAAGTTATCCGAAAATCACCAAAATTTCACCCTAAGCTAATTTCGACATTCCGAATCAAAAAATGAAGACCATTTTGAAAAATAAAATTTACAAAATTTTAAAAAGTGGTTATTACTATTCATAACGGCTAGTTTTAATAATATTTTAATAGCATATCGTTATTTAGTGAAACTCTGTATTGCGTACTACACATGCTATCAAGGAAGGTCGCGATTGCGTGTAATGAAAGTCAAGTCAAGGATGCATGTTGTGCAAGCTCCTTTTCGTGTAGCGTACAACACAAGACATTAATGAAATTATAAAGAATATTTTTCATAAAATCTCGGGGTGTTACATTCTACCCCCCTTAAAATGAATTTCGCCCTCGAAATTCGTCGGGGTTATAAATGGTTTACTACTCGAAAGTTTCTTTAATAGAAACCCACATCGTAAAAATGAATAACAAAACCAATATTTAAAAACAAAAGTATGAAACGTAATGGTTACCCAAATAAACTAATCACTGGGTTTCCACATAGATGAAAATATGGATATGGAAGAAAAATCTAATCAGCATGTTCTGATGGAGAGTGGTAGAGAAAATGGCTATGGAAAAGCCAACAATCACAAATCCATAAATTTGTGACGATCTAAGGTACCATCTTATTAATCAGATATAAGAGCACTAGGACAACATTTTTGGATTTCAAGATCGTTTCCCTAAAGTTGAAGAATTTGAATTAGAATAAATAATTACATTATTTTAGTACAATCTCACTGTTGTTCGTGCCTTGAAAAATTTACACTTCATCTCTTAAATAAATGAAGTTGAATTTGTTATTCGTGATGTGTTATCAGATCATGTGATAGAATTATGGGTCATTCCATCTCTTTCAAACAAAAGGTTAGCAAAAGTTATAAGTCCATCTCATGGTTAATCGTATATGGTTCCAAAAATGAACTTATACATCATATATCATACCGCTTAATAAAATAAAACTAGTTTCTACTAACCAGGGACTTAATGTAGGCCAGTGGTAGGTGATAATGTCCAGTCGCACTTCGGTTGTGGGTTCGATTCCCACAGCCTTGTCCGACGCAATGGGCTGTCGTCTGTCCTGCAGGTTGTCCTTTTTTTTAAAGCTATATTACAATAACATCCCATCAAAAATATCGAAAAACTTCTATCCTTAAACAATACTAACATATTTCCAACATAATCCATTCCAATCTTTTGGATTATCCATAATGTTGTTGCCCACTCTCATAATATAGTGAAAATGATTACCAGAGATTTAATGCCATCGTTGATCCCCATATATCATAAGATATGTCTTGTTGGTCAAATTACAAACATGTGAATACCTTAGTCATGTATTCTCTTGAATAATGAATACCCATTAAACCTTAGTGAAAACATGAATGCAGTCAAAAGTTAACTCTTTCCACATTCCAAAATCCAAAAAATCTATATACTCAAACCATGATATAACCTTCTCCTTATATCAGTCATGAGCTCATGAATACATTTAATTTTTTCCTTATCCCTTCATTATGCGCATATCATCTACATTCCAAAAATATCTAAATAACCGTTCATGGATACTGGTAACATTAATCATACACTTTCAAAACTCAAGGAAAGGCAATAGTGTAACAATCCATAGATGTCTCTTTATTCCATAGTACCATGAGATTACTTATACAACATTACACATGATAAACATGTAATAACTCCACTACATTATTAAACCATTGACCGAGCTTCAACAATTCTTTCATCTCACATACCATTTATAGTCTCTTCATCATCATCAACATAAATACTACCCATACGACCATACTGATTCTCTTCATGAGACTTTCCCTTAGGGCATTGGTTTGCATAATGCTCGTACATTCCACATTTAAAACATTTAACCATTGTTGATGTCGTAGCAATACCATTATCCTCATCCCTGGTGTTAACTGAACCTTTTCCTTTCCACTTACTGGCTTTGTGTCCTTCTTTTCCACACCCAAAGCATCTTCCAGTTCCTTTGAAACATTCTCTTTGATGCCTCTTCCCACATGATTTACATAGGGGAAATTGAACTTTCTTTCCTCTATGATCATCATGAAACTCCATCTTTATCTTATTAGCCGAGTCAGGAAACTTACCAAATTTTACTTTATTGATCATATTATGAGATTGCTGATTCGGCATAATAATGATATTTGGATTTCCAAATATTATTTCATTTGATTGCTCATGAAGAATATCATTACATTGTCCATCATATCCTCCATTATCGTGAATCATCTTGTTTCCAGCCATTTTCTAAAACCCAAAAAGATTAGTGTGAGATGCAAAAATCATAATAAAGGGGGAGTAACTTCAATATCTAACATCTTACGTTAAATTCTAAGATAGTTACCGTAGTTCTAGGACTATATCCTATACCTATACTTATCCTTAGGGACATCCCTAGACATACCTTAGAAATATCTCTAGGGATATCACTAACGTTCTCACATCCTAGTTTCCAAAGGTTGACTAAACCTTTCCTCCGATACCAACTGTAGAGACCCAAAGCTTGACGTACATGGACATTACATTACTTTTTTGGAATACTTAGTACATAACAAAAACACACACATAAGGATCGTAATAGTTTAGTGTCTTTGGAAACTTGGAATAAAATCTTCTAATCCCGTTGAAAGATCTTCAACATCTCCCAGAAAGATCTTCCTTTTTTATACCTAAAACCTTTATTTATATCCTGGGGAAAAGAAAACATAAAAGGGTTAGCTCAAATGCTCAGTAAGGGTAAACAAAAGAAATATCAATCACACCATATACATAAGCACATAACTTTTGGAAATCTTAACCTGTAAAAGAGATCATAATTTCATAACATGGGATAACTCATGGCAGTGAAATGTAATCAAAATAATCATAACTTAAAACATTAAACATTATGTAATACACACATAATCATAGAGAATCATTTCTTATTAGTCAAGACTCATTGCCAAGACTATCTTAGTGGACAAAGTCCCTTTCTGAACCGAGTCACCCTCGTTTCAGTCCTGTTTCACTGAACCGGTATAACCTACCATTCCAGCCATGTCTATCTCATTAGATATAAAATCTTTACCCAATGCATTGGAGGGAGATATAGGTCCCACCCATCTCATAATTAAACCATTCTTATGTGTGCCACAAAATCATAAATCATACATCAATTCGTAACCCATGTAATAAAAATGGGAATCTTAAACATCGTGACATCATAAAACAATTCATATAAGATAAAGGAATTCATAAAAATATAATTCCATCACAAAATAATCAAATTAATGTAAAAATAGGGATAAAAACAGAACCCTTTATTATCTTATATGGAAAATAATTTTGATAAAACACTTGAACTCTATTCTTGAGGAAAATATCCTTCCTGCTTCAAAAACACTTTTCCTTTCTTAACATGTCGTACAATTATAAACTAAAAGAAGTTTATTAAAAATAAACTTGACAACTTTTAAAGGAAGATTCTTGGAAATAATTTTTTTTTTAAAATCCATTCATGCCGTATAAGTTAAAAAAACATTCATCTCGTAATTTTGTCGGAAAAGTCAAAAAGTACCTCGTACGAAAAATGACAAAAGATTCATTTCATATATTTTACTAAAAACTCACTAAAGGGTAAAATAGGTTTTAAATAATTGTCGTTGTATGGAAATAACATTACATATTGAAGAAACATGGATGTGGATGATAAAATACACCCCATTAAATACCAAAGTATAAGCAATCTCGGATAAAAATGAGATTCGCGATATTTCCCTTACCTTAGGTCTGATTTTCTTCGTAAGTGTCCGATCCTCCTCTTCTTTGAAGCGCCTCTTTGAGACCTCCTCTTAGGGCACTAAAATTGGTCTTTGAGGAAGACCAGAACCTCTAGGATGTTTCTAGGGAAGTGGAGAGGAGAATTTGGCAGGGGTTGGCCGAGCATGAAGGCTCAAAGTTGTGTGAGGAAGAGAGGGAGGAGGTGCCCTTTTATAATGGAGGAGAGGGGCACCTTTGGAATAACTAAAAATATTATTTTTAAAGTCAAGTTCGGTTTTAAATAGCTCCAAATTGATTAATTTAGAGGCTAAGGTGGGGACGGGTCGAAATCCTCTCATCCAATAGAATTTAGAAAAGTTTATGTTCCTGTTTTAACCTTATCATTTAGATTTTACATTATGTTAAATAATTTTACTTTTACCGTGTCTTCTTGTGTTCTTACACTATAAGGTTAATAAACTTACTATAAGAAGCCAAACGAACCCCAAGTTGTTTATTATTAATATATATAACCTTATCTATGTCATTTGGCCGAACCATAGATTTTTAGGAATAAAATAACAATTAATAATATAATATTTGTTTTAAAAACTATTTTATTTCAATTTTGACACTATTTAGTAATTGATTTTTGTGAAAATCATAACAGAATGATTAGTTCGTAAAAGTTTAATTAAATCAATACTAACAAGTCATATTAACCTAGAAAATTAGTGGAATTCATAAAAAGTCTCAAATTATAGTTATTTGGGCATTTATAACATCAATTATGTTATGTAGGAAATATTTTTATCTTTCTAATGAATATTTAAAATAGAATTTATCTTATGTATAAACCTATATTAAAAATGTTTTAGTAAATAAACTTTGATTTTAACTCTTTTAACCCTTCTTTAAATAAATTAATAATAAATGTTCTAATCTAATCCAAGTGGGCCTAAATGGTCATATTTTATTCCTAAGTTTTTATTTGGTCGAATTACACTTGTCCAATTGAATTAGGACATGTGTTAGGGTAATAATAATATCATTTCTACCCTCAATTACCCTATTTACTTTTAACCGTGGTAAAAAAAGTAAAAAGTTACTATTCACCAAAAAATTATTTTCGGCTCATTGAACCACATTTTACATACTAACATCAACCGTGTCTCTCGGATTTTTGAAATTCCACTCACAGAAGCGGTAAAATTAAGTTTTATGAACAATTTAGTTTTTTTAACTACCACTTAGTGGTTTCACTATTCATCAAAAATAGAAACTTTTCAGAAAAATACCAAAAATTAGGCCTAAGCTATATTTGATATTATGAACTCAAAAATGATTTCTATTTTACCAAATTCAAAACATATCAGTTTCATTAATTAATTTAAAAATTAATTCCCGTCGTCAAAACAAATAGCGTGTTCTTAAGAGATAATAACTATCAAAAGATTGACACTTGTTTATGTCTGGTTTAAATGTGAAATTACATCCAATGACCAACATTGTATTAAATTGTAAAAATATATTCTAAATATACTTTAAAACCACTCAAATCAATAATTTTACACTATTAATTATTTCGATCGAAAAATTTGTTTTTAATTAAAATTTTGAAATTTTCAGTATTCATCAAAATATGAAAGTTATCCGAAAATCACCAAAATTTCACCCTAAGCTAATTTCGACATTCCGAATCAAAAAATGAAGTCCATTTTGAAAAATAAAATTTAAAAAATTTCAAAAAGTGGTTATTACTATTCATAACGGCTATTTTTAATAATATTTTAATATCATATCGTTATTTAGTGAAACTCAGTATTGCGTACTACACACGCTATCAAGGAAGGTCGCGATTGCATGTAATGAAAGGCAAGTCAAGGATTCATGTTGTGCAATCTCCTTTTGGTGTAGCATACAACACAAGACATTAATGAAATTAAAAAGAATATTTTTCATAAAATCTCGGGGTGTTACAATTTATGTGTTTGGAATTTGGTAAAATGGATTACTTATTTGGAATCAGAAGGTCCAAATTATGTAATTAAGAGTCTTTTGTTTTTGGACATTATGAATAGTAACGACGGTAATTATCTTTAATTATCATGATTAATGAGTAATCGGGTAGTTAAAGATAATAAGATAATAACATAATAATGCAAAATGACCACAACATGTGTCCTAAGGCTACTTGTTGTTTCATAGCCGACCATGGGATGCCTTGTGCCAAACTTGGGGGCCCCATGGAATCACTTTTTTGAGAAAGTGACTTTTTATCTTTTTATTTTTTAAAGAATGTTAAATGTAACAAAGAATGTATCACCTAAGAAAAATATTTTTCATTTTTTCTACATAAAAGATCGTTTGGACTATATATAGTCATTGGAAAGCTAAAAATATTTTCTACATCATAGTATTTGTTTTATAATTTTTAGACACAAAATAAATTAAATTATTTATGACCTCATAATGATGCAGTGATGACCTCATTATTTAACGATTTAAATAAAATGGAAAGATAAAGTAAAATCTAAGACCTACACATGCCAAAACCTATTGTGTGGGTGGACTTCGAACCCTTATCACCTTATCCTCGAAACACATCATTGTGGGGCCATTAAAATCCGAAACGCATTCTTAAATAAAGTAACATTTCCTTACTTTCCAAGAGTGCCCCTCCTCTCCTCTTATAAAAGGCCCCCACCTATACCACCTTACCCAGATTTCCAAAGACATTGGCTCAGCCAACCCCTACCCATTTGTCTCTCCACATCCCTCTCTAACTCCTTGAAGCCTCATGTTGGGCAGAAGTCTTTTCAAGGAAGCCTTTGAGCTCAAACCAAAGGGAGTTACCCGATTTTGAGGTAATGTCTTCACTTGTGCCCTTTTATTTTATTTTTCTTCTCCAACCCCATAAACTCTTTTTATTCATTTATTTTGTAACAAATCTAGTATCTTAAATATACTAGGATGTTTTTATAAAACTTATTCGAGCTAAACATACACACACCTACATCTAATGGTTAAAGAACATATTGTTTCTGGGGATGGCGAATTGCTGCCTCACGAAACAATGATTGTTCAATCTTCTCTTAACACCTTTCATGGTGGCCATTAAGATGTCACTATATTTATATATGATATATAATATGTTTATGTTTTCCTCAAGATTCTGTATTTTTCATTTATGGCATACCTCTATGGCTTCCATTATTCGTATACGCGATATCTTCATTTAAGGAAGTGCGGGCTACCGCCCCCTAAAAGTGATTTGATTCGTTAATACCATATGTGGTACGTATAAAGGATATATTTAATGATATTATATATGAGACCATACTTGAATTAAAATAATATTATGTATCATTATGTTTTAATTCCATTAAATATGATATAGAAATGGAAGTAGCGTTCATGTGTACGTACGGCTTACTGTCTCCATGAACGGTACATTTCATTTCTTATCTCGAAATGTTATGTACTATTACAAGTACATATATATAATGGATATATATGTAATATTTTACATCTAAATTATGGATATCATTCTGTAATTATAACATATATATATATATATCATTTTGTTTTAACTCCATTAATATGACAAAAAATGAAAGTAGTGTTCATGCGTACGTACGGCCTACCGTCTCCATGAACGGTGCTATTAATTTTTATCTTCAAATGCTATGGAATAGTATAAAATGAATTTTTACTGGATATATATGATATTTAGAACATAAATACTATTCTGGATATGATAAATCTATAACTACATGGAAATTTTTTTTCCAACAAGTTCAATTTTGGACTCAAGTACCAATGATCGTTTAAACGACTGTTATCAACTAAAATAATTACATAGTGTTCATGAAATGGTAATAAGTGATATAAAAGGAATAATGAATTTGAAAAAGGTTCTTAAGGAATTATAAATTAACTCAATTTTATTATTTAGGAGATTAAAGAACGATCGAGTCATATTGGACCCGAGGGAAAGGATCATACCCCTCTCTTTCTTTTTAAGTACACTCTTTTATGGAATTCCTTTTAATGCTCATCTTTCTTGTTATTGGGATATTATTTTATATTACTCTTACTGTAATTTTTATGTTCATATGATGAGAGACCATATTCTCTCTCATCCAACCATTTTGGATGTTTTGAGTGGCGCCGTTAGGCTACAGAATTTTTCATAAGATATCCAACCTCTCTCTTTCATTTTAAGTATTCTCCTTTATGTCACTTCTTTTAACCACCCCATTGTTATGTTGGGGGATGTTCTTTTATATTACTCTTTATGTAAACTTTATTTTAATATGATTATAGACCCTATTTCCTATCATCAATCCATTTTGGAAGTCTTAAGTGGCGCTGTTAGGCTGCCGAGTTTTCGTAAGAAATTTTTCATCTCACTTTTATTCCCGTGAGATTTATGCTACATTTGCCACAATTTCCTTTTATTGGTATATGTACTGCACATTATATGACTCATTGTGTAATATAATTTCATTTATTAGTATTTACATCAATTTTTTTTTGTCCTTCTTTCACGGGGTAAATGTCTCGAAAGATAACCATGTCGGTAAGGGAACCTTTCACCCTCCTCTTTTTAAAAGGCTTCGTTTGTTATGTCTTTTAATTCACATACTATTATGTTGGGATATGTTCTTCTATATCCTTATTGATTTTAATTTTATGTCCATGTGATGAGATACCCTTTTTATCTCTCATCAACTCTTTTCCTGAATTTTGAATTGACGTCGTTAGGCTGTTGAATTTTACCAAGGGAACTTTTTAACCCAATTTCGATTTCATTGGGTTCAACATGTAGTTATTGAATATGTCATCCTTTGAATATGTGTGAATGAACTTTTATTGTTTTACAATTAATATCCACTTATATTGGGTGTATTTATATTTGTCACACATAATTTTGAGATTGATTTATCCTTAATTCAAGGATACCTTCTTTATAAGGGATTTCATCACATTTTACATTTCTATTGAGACTTCATTGTTGTTATGCACCAATTCACACTTATATGGTTTATATACTGTACATTAGAATATTATATCATGAATCCATTTATTCTCATGATATTATAAAGTTCTGATTAAATGCTAATCCTCAATCATTGTATTCAAGTGTCTCAAATTTGGGTAAAAACCCTTTTACCAAAATATCACTTTAAATGTTTTAATGATTTTTTGTTATTAATATCCATGTTTTCGAAATGGTTTTAAGGATTTATTTATATGGATATTAATGGTTTAAAATGTTAAAAGCATCAAGGTGGTATGGGACACTTTGATTCAAAAATATCTTTATTAAATGTTTTAAATGGTGTTTAAAATTGATTTTTAATGGATTCATTATATCAAAATCCTAAAATTTTATATTGTTTTTGTAATGGGGGAATGTTATATTTCCATTATTATTAAGTTATGTGCTATGATTATGTTATGGTTCTTGGGAATTGTTATGAAGACGGGTGGTTCCGTGATAAACTAAGGGCGGGTGAGCCCGATATAGCTCTCCAATGCAGTGGGTAACACGAAGGAGTGAAACATTAAGGTTTCTCCGAAGAGATTTAGGGAATATACTGTGGTGGGTATTCCAAACATAACCAAGAGGGTTACTCCCTACGTAAGAATGTTATGAATGCCTCAAGTTACCTTTTATGTTTTATGATTTCTATGATTTATTCATGATTTGATGAGGTATGTTAAAGTGACTGTGTTTTATGGGTAATGTATGATTTCATTCTTATGTATATATGAACTCATGTTTTCTTTCCATATTTTTATAACCCTTATTGAGCTTTTTATGCTCATCCCATGTTTTTTTGAAATGTTTTTCATAGTTGAAGGTAAAGGTACATGTTATGATGATAATGTCAAGGAAGTGTCAAGAAAGAATCCATGCTTTATTTTTTTAAATATGTTTCCGTTGATAGAAAAAATGAATACTATATTTTATGTAACCAATTTGTGTAAATGTGGAATGTAATGCAAGTTTTATGATCTAATTCTCTAAAACTCTAAACCTAAAAAGATCCTCAATGTGTAATCTTGTATTAACTCAAGATTATGTAAGGTTTAACACCGGGGCCTTATAATATTTACTGGTTTTAATCGATCAAATCCTTGTTTAATATGCATTTCTGGAGGAGCATATAGACAATTTTCAATCTATTCGTCATCATGAGTAGCTATTCCAGATGTTTTTCAAGGGTGCCTTCTAGGATCATAACGTCTATTTATATGTTAATGTTCATTCATACTAGGGATTAGTTATGGATACTTCAAAGATAAAAGTGGGTTTTTCATGGGAATCCCCTATGATAGTGGAATGGGTGTGGAGTTTACTTGGTCATTAAGGCTATTACTAGAGGTCTTAGTTTATTTATCTCATTTTTGGCTCCACTATAAACATTTAATAGAATGTAATGTGCATTCTTTTGGACACACTAATGTTAGGAAACTTTTTATTACAAGAAGGTGAACTTGTTCAGTTCTCCAGTCCTTTCTTTGCTAACAGATAGAGTTCATTTTGAGGTTTTCATGATTCTTCATCTCTTGTCTTGGGATATGTTATGGTGTAGTAGAGATCAATTTTTATGTGTTTTATTAGTTACATCCCCCTGACGGTAACTATTCAACCCATGATCTTGAGTTGGTGGAAGTGTTGTTTTCCTTGAGGTTGAAATGAAATTATCTCATTGTGATTATTCTAAAGTTTTTACTGACCATACGAGTAAAAGGTATGTATTATTCTAGTGTGACTTGAATTCATGTTAGTATAAATGTATATAATTATTACATGAATTCAACATCACAATTTCATATATACCAGATAAGGGTATTGTTGTTTCCAAAGCACTGATATGGATGTCACAAATAATGTTGTGGAGGAATCTATAGATTCTAAGAGTGTGATGGATTAAATCATGTTAATGTGTCTATATTTGGGAGAGGTTATAGGAAATTGTTTTATTTTATAAATGAAAGTGCATGGTAGAGGAATCCTATTTGGTGTATTTAGAGGCATAGATCTTGAGATACTGAGTTGTATTTTGTGAGGCCACGAATGGTTTGACTCATCTATGATGATACCAGGTGTTGTTACGAGAAGTATTTTCCCCTTTAGATATATTTGAGATGGTTCTCTATGAGTTCAATATATCACCTTTGGAGGTACATATTGGCATGATAAAGATATACCAATACTTTAAAGGTTAGTTTTTGTGGTATTGGTTGGTGCATGAAGTTGCAGAGATTGTTTCTTGATGTTTTTTCTGCATGAAGGTTATGGCCGACCACTATGTTCTTAGTTGGTATCTCTAACCATTACATATTACATAGTTGAGGTGAAATGAAATATTGATAGACATTTTTACTATTTAACCTCATGCTCGTGGATGTTATGATTTTATACGGGTGATAGTGGATCATTTATAGAAAACAAATTCACTTCATATATATTAGGGAGTACAGATTAGTAGAGGTTTTTTCAATGCAGTATCTATAGGAGTTGGATCAATCCACAGTGTCCCAAGGAATTTTATCTCTATTCAGGATCATAATTTTTACTCGATGGTATGGATAGAAATCCAGTATGCTTTTGGACCACAATTATTCCTTAGAACCTTTTTACTTTCACAGATGGATGGTCAGATTGAACAAAACATCTTGAAACATGAAGAAATTTTGTGATATTGTGTCTTGGACTTTTTAGGTTCATGGATGAGGAAAAAGACAATGGTCAAATTTTTTTATAATAAAATAATCTACTCCAACATTTGTATGAAATTGTTTGATGCATTGTACTAATAATTTTTTTTATCTTTTGTGCTGGACTAGGGTCAGAGAGAAAGAAATTCTCTGGCTGGTAATAATATAGAATACAATATATATATGGTTCATGTTATTCATGATAGGATAATGGAATTTTAGGATCATAAAAAATCCAATAATTATCATAGGAGTATACTTATGGAGTTTCTTTTTGGAGATCAGTTGTTCTTAAATATGACTCTTCATCATGGGAAGTGAATTCTTGATAATAGGATTAATGTCTCTCCCAGGTTTAATGGGTATTTTGAGGTGTTGGATCACATTGGACTCATGGTGTATTAGATATAACTTTCCCCACAGATGATCAGAATAATTTTTTTTTCATGTTTCTAATCTCATTTTTTATCTTCTTGATGACTCACATGACATCGATTGGGGTGATATTGATATTGATGATGATGAGAACTTTATGAAGTGACTTATGGCTATCCAGAAATTCCATGAGTATTTGTTTCATAGGCATTATATTCTCTTGTTTCGTGTCTTATGGTGGCATTATTTAATGGAGTATAGTACCTGGGATTGTTAGTCATAGATGAAAACTCACTACCCTAAGTTATTATTTGTTTTTATCTTCTCTTATGACATGGTTATCTTGTGGATGTTGAGAATTTTTTGATTATGCGATTGTTCAATATTATTTCTTGTCAGTATACATTATCTCTTTTGAGTGTTATCTCCCCAAGAAAGTGTTTAGGATAGGGTTGTTTCTATTTTGAGGTTTTTAGCTATTCCTGTAATGAGCTAGTCGAGCACTTGTGATTGTGAGATCATTGAGAGTTTTGTTGCTCGGTGGCTGTTTGGAAAACCCAATTTCATTTTCTATATATGATTGGTTTTTTATTTTTGAGGATGATAATGTTTTAATATGTATATGATATAAGAATCATGATCCTTCTAGTCTGATCCTTTTCATTTTTTGAAAGCCTAAGGTGCTCATAGGTGTTCTAAAGCTTCTCTTGTGGTGTTTGGATACTTTAGTTTAGATGTTAGAAGTGTTTCACGTATTGAGGATGTGATACATGATTTGGGTGAGAGCCTAACTCATGAAAGGCTTTCCTTCTATATGGATTCATCTACAACATGGATTGTTTTGATACAAAAGCAATCAATTATGTGAATGAGTTACATGGATGGATCAGCTGTGTGAATCATCTATATGGCTAGATCGACTATGTGAATCTTTTCTATTGCTGGATTGACTATATGTATGAATCTACTATGTGATTGACATGACAATGTGGACCACCTTTGTGAATCATCTATGTGGTTGGATTGGATACATGGGGAATTTCTATACAAAGGAAATTAAACCTCATGGGGTAATTCGGCTATGTTGGGAGTTAATATATGGTGGGAATTTTTCTATGTGGGAAAATAAACTACATTGGGAAAATAACTATGTGCGGATTATGGAACCATGGTACATCTGGCTACATGAAATCAATTTTGTAGATATTTCATCCATTTTTTTTAAAAAATCATGCGAAACCTTCAGTGAAACAAATCAAGTGAATTTTATCAAAAGTAATAATATCTTTTATTTTCAAGGATATTAAAGGCTTTAATGAATCTCAGTGCTATTTGTTTAATGAGATCCTCATCAGTAGGAATTAAATATTTTGTGATTTTTAAATTATGATAGTCTTGTATATATTAATATGAAAATTAAGGTCCACTCCTTAATTCCTTCTAGGTTTCAATATCTTGAGGGATTATATTTTAGAATCCCTCCCTTGGATTCATGGAACCCATATTCTAGTGTCATGAGTTATAAAGATATGATTCCATTTTACATGCGCCCCTATTTTTATGCTACGAGTCACGTGGAGAATCATATTGATGGTATGTGATTAATTGATTCCCCTTTTTTAAATTATATTATAATGTTGGCATGGTTTATCCCATTATTTGAAAATGGAATTAATATAATAATTATTAAATCAAATTAAAAAATAAATTTAATAATGATCTCATGTTGATGTTGTTTCTTTTTACCATGACAATGGTTTTCCTATTATTTTAATAGATAATGTTATATATATATTATGTTTGTTAGAAATATTTCTTATGATATGGAATATCATGATGTTTTTGATGGAAACTAGTAAATAATGCACATCAAGAATTAATTTATATTATTGGAGGATGAATAATGTGTCATGTTTAATGAATCTAGTTTTTAGTGTAATTTGATAATATTAATATTGATGGTGATCACATGTTTAATTGAATATGGAATTCCAAGAGTTAATGAAATTCAATAAATAATATGTATAATGTTGATTCATTCTGATGAAAATGATTTAAATCCATGTAAATAAATTAGAATTCCACAAGCTTGGTGAAAATTGAATGTCTGTTTGGAAAAATTTTAAAATTATTTCTTTAATTATTTTAGTAAATTTTTATAGGTTGAGGCCATAAGATCACCGATTATGGAACCATTAAATAATGAATCATTTAATTTATGATGTAATAAGAACTAGTTTCATGATAAAGATAATTGTTAGGTTATGTGTTTCTAGTTTACATGATAAGGATGAGTGCCTTGAGTATGGATTTTAGAGATATCATTTATGTGTGAGGGATGATCACCTTGTTTTATGGACTAGAATTCCCTATTAGTTATTATTTTTTTTCATATTACTTTTGTGATGTGATTTGGGGAGGGGAGGCCCTGATGTTATTTGAGCATAGGATGGGTGGGATAAGGATGGAATATATTGTGTTGGTCGGTAGGCCTGAATTATGTGGCTGCTGTAAATTCCTGTGATAGAGAGATGCATCGAGATATGCATGTGGGTGCTGGGGATGATATCATAGATGGGGGAAACTTTTGATGTCAGGATTACCCATAGATGTGATAAATATAGATTATTACTTTAATGAATATTTTTAAAGGATGATGAATGAGTTTATTTTTTATATAAATCCCTTTCCCAACTTCTTTAGGTAGCTGGACGTGCTTTCATTTATGTTTCCTCTTGGTTTTATAATGGAATGGGTTTCTTAGAGTACTAATATTATTTAATGATTCTAATAATGAATAGATAATTCTTAACCAATGGGTTTGGTTGATAAATCACTTTTTTATTGAATATTTTATTGATAATAACTGATAAAATTTCCTCACATTTTGTTAAATATGCTTAGTTATAAAATATATGGGATTAGATGATTCATTTGAAAATATGATGGAAATTCCATTTACAAACATTATAGTACGCTGTAGTATTTCATTGCTAAATATTTTAATATTTATTATATGAACATGAAATTTTTTAACAGTGTTCCTAACTGAATGGGTTGTAACCTTTGTTCAGTACATTGGAGCTAAATCATGCATTGTTTGGAATAAACTAACCATGAAGTCAAAGGTGGGCTAGACCCGCCATATTAGACAATAGTTCTGTATTTGTGCCATAACATCTTCATACGAGTTCGGATTGGGCCTATATATTGAGAGGAGCTCTCCAACCCAATTTGGAACAAATAAATTTCTGGTAAGAACAACTGGTTCATGCGATTTTGGGGACAAATGTGTAGTTAAAGTTGCATTAAAATATTTGGCTGAGATTCCCCATTCACACTTGAAACCTCTTTAAAACTAGCCACCCGTCCACTATATAAATTAGTGTTTTTATCATTTGGAGGAGTTGGGACATGCATTAAGAGATTAAAGACTAAGGAAATTTGGTTTCAAAAAAAATTCTCCAACCACTATAAGAGGGGTCTCTCTTGAAGCAAGGATCCCCACATTGAAGCCTTCTTCTCTTCTTCATGTTGGAATGTATTCATTTGTGTAATAAACTTCTTTGTTCATATTTTTTTTAAATTTTCATCTATTTTTTTCAATTCTCATATTCTATACAATTCATGTTTGGGTTGGAATCATGATATGATATGAGATTGAGTTCTACCCTTTCAATCATTTTCCCATACAAAATGTCTCAACGATGACCACACTGACGATGGAAGAGTAGTTCTCTTAGTGATCGATCTATCTTTTATCCTCTTAATTTAGTTCTTTTGAATAATTTAGATACATTAACTCACTTAATATAATCCATGATTTTAGTTTTAAAATTTTAGGAAAACAGGAAAGCAATTTCATAATTAACACAAAAACAACTGAGGCCGAGTATTGGGTAAATTGTGAGAGCATGAACATAATCGAAAAAACAAGAAAACACTGGAAAAATTTATAGAGATAAAATATAATTCCTAAGCTCAATTCATCATCATTTTCTAGAAAAAATATGTGCCTTAATTTTCTAATGGCCATAATTTATATTTGAAACATTAATCAAAGAAGGGTTCCACGATTGAATGTTTCAAAGCTAGCCTAGGGTTTAATTAATTTCATCTTGGGGTTTAAGTTAAATATTTTTGGGTTTGTGGGTTACAAAATCAAGGTAACATAGTTATGTGGATATTTATTTAAATGATAATTATAAATAATTATTTTATGTGGTAGAGTTAGATCGATTATTCCTTTTAAAATATTTTCTAAAAATCAACATTCTTGTTGCGTCAAATTTCATTTCAAAATTAAAAACAAAAAAAATGAAATCTTCATCATGAAAAATATTTCTAGTTTTATAAATGATAAACCCCCATACATTCATGTTGGGTTTTGTTGTCTTTTATTTTATTTTTATAACAACTTTAAAATTTTGGTTTAATTTACTTCCTCCTTTGAGAGACAACCTTGGTTAGCCACTCTACTACACCTATGTAACCCTAAACCGAACATCATTTGAATGCACCAACAACAACACCTTTAAAATTGGCACCTTTTCCAAGGAGTCAAGTAATTTTTTCAACCATTTAGAGGTATCTATTTTATTTTACATTTTATTATCAATTTTATCTTCTTTCTTTTTTATTTACCAAATCTGAATTTTTCTTCTTATTTTTTTTCTTTTTCTTCTTTTTGGACCATCAACTCAAATTATCATCTTTTATTTTATTATGTTCCACTTATCTTATTTTCAATTTTTTTTGATTTATGACATGATCTAATATCAATTGACCTTTTAGATATCAACCCTAATATTGAACGTAGCATTCAGGCTTGATTCAAACAATCTCAGTCTATGGGAGGTTTTAACATTCAACCAGTTATAGAATTCCTCAAATCTCAGATCATTGAAATTGGATGTTGTTCAAATTCAACCATATAACAAGAACCAATGGATGAAAATAATATAAATTTATGTAATTTATCCATTCGAGAATTGGATTCACCTGATATAAATTATCAACCGAATTGCATTGCATTCCCCAATCACTAATAAAATATTGAACTGAAATATGGATCAATAATATTTCTACAAAAATATAGTGGCCTCTCTTATGAGGATCTCAATAAACACCTTAAATAATTTTAATGGGGTCTTCTCAACATTAATACAAAGAAATTATTATTAATATCAAATCAAACTATGATCATTCCCAATTTCACATGTTGATGTTGCAATGCATTGGATGTATTATTTACAAAATGAAGATGTAACTTTTTGGAACAAATTGAAAAATCATTTCTTGTAATTATTTTTTCTAGCATTAAGGACCACATTTATTAGTATGCAGATCTTGGGGATCATGCAAGCCCAAGAGGAGTAAAAGTATGGGTACTAGGATCAATTCAAAAAGTTGTGTGAAAGATGTCCACATCACCAAATCAAGGGCCATATACTCATCCAAAACATATATGAAGTACTCAAACATATGGAGAATCGAATAGTGGATTCCGTGGCTGGAAGAGCATTTTTGGAAAATACACAACTTGATTCACATGCATTGATTGAAAATATGGCCCAAAACACCCAAAAATAAGGTGATGGAGGTACAACAAATATCAGGGAAGAACATCATTTAAGTCCATATTCTCTTGAATTTAATTTTATTGATACCAATTTGGAGTAATTGAAAACTGTGGTGAGAAAGATTTATTGGCTTAAATGACATCCCAACCCCCTCCTTCATGGCCTTGTGGAATTTTCACTTACACAAGCCACCCAACTGATTGTTTCCCCAATCTACAAGAAACAATATATTGTGAAGCAATGTTTACTAGGAGACCATACCATCAACAACAATAGCCACATCCAAAAAAAAATTGATTCATTTGATTCATCATAAAACCAAGGGTGTAAGGATCAATAGGACATCAGTTGTGGCTCTAGACAACAAAAAAGCCCCCTTTTTCCATAAAACTTCTAACTGCCTCTACCTTACCAAAATGTTTTCCAGAAATCCCAAAGGTGATTTAAAGCACAAGAATCAACAAGTCAACAACATGGGAATTCCCAAAAAAGGTATATTCTAAACACGATGATATTTTTTAAAAAAATTGTTCATAAAATACAGAATCAGCTGAAGTGTCAATGTTCAGTGATGAGGGAGTTGAAGACTCAATTGATCTAGATTTCCACATCCATTCATGAATTGGTAAGTATGAATTATGGAAATATTCCTCTAAACCTACTCCAAATACCATTGGAAATGTTACTGTCATCACACTGAGAAGTGGGAAAAAAATGAATGATAAATCTATACCTAACATTCCACTAGGATTCACCTAAACTTCATAAAATCCCCGTTCCAGACCAACTGTTGAGAAACTAATGGAGAAAGATAAAGTGAAGAAAAAGATTGATGATGTACCTCCTAATCCCCTTCCATTTCAAAAAATAGTTGTACAATCAAAGATTATGGTTGATGATGAGATGAAAAAAAAGTTTTGGACACATTCAAGCATGATGATATCAACATCCCTTTACATGAATTCATTATGAAAATCCAAAGGAATGCAAAATTCATAAAATAAAATGGTCCCAATAGAATAATTCTCATCAGAAATGAGGGTATCAATCATTGAAGCAGTGTTTCATCAATCATTACACCAACTATATCAATTCCAACAATGTTCATGGATCTAGGGACATTCACCATAACAAGCACAATATGGGATTTACACTTTTTATATGCTATATATGATTTAGGAGATTCCATAAATATAATTCCTTCCTCTTTTTGTCTTCTTTACAGGTTGTTGTGTATAAGCCGAGGAATTGTAGTGGCACAATTTGATAATATAGCTACAATATATGTAGATGGATTCCATGGGGATGTAATTGTCTGGGTAGGATACATGAACTTTTCAGTAGATTTCTACATGCTTAAAATGGAGGATAATAATGTAATTTCACATGATCCCATTATCATAGGTAGAACCTTCCCCAAAACTGAAAAAACTATCATTAATGTCAATGATTGTATACTTTCCATTGAATTTGGAGATTATGTTGTGATATTTAATGTTATGGACTCCATGAAGTACCTCTCAGAGGACCATTCAACATTTGTTCTCTCCTATTTTGAACCACCAAATAAAAACCCCATGGAATTTTATGTTCCTCTGCTTAGGGAGATTATGAGTATTGGTTCTAGTTTGATGTCAAAGAATACATACACAACTATTTATAATTCACAAAACTCTCTTAGATTTTTTTTAAATGGATTCATATTTTAATTTTGATCTTGTGGACTCAAATTATGACTTCGATGATGAGTCTTCTAATAGATTTGATGTTTTATTCACGGATTTTGATGATTTATATTCTGATACTGATGATTTTTGTGCACATATTTCACTTCTTTAGATGACTTCATCCATACACTTCCCCCTACACTGTCACTAAATCCATTTCCACCAAATCTCAAATACCCATACATGTTTAGTGGTAAATGTTTACTTATTATCATTTCTACCAATCTCTCTTTTGATCATGAAAGAAATTTTTTGAATATTTTGAGGGAGAGCATTAAAGAAATCAGGTGTAACTTGGCTGACATATCAGGTATATTCCCTTCCATTTGCATGAATATAGTTTTTTGGAGGATGGTGCTAAACTGGTTAGGTAGCCAGAAAGGAGACTCAATCCAACAATTTTGGAGGTTGTTAAAAAATAAGTTGAAATGTTTCTCGAGGAATGTATAATCTATCCCATTTCAAATTTCTAGTGGGTGAGGCCTATTCAGGTTTTGCCTAAGAAAAGTGTTTTTACTATTGTAAAAAATTTCATATAGGAGTTAGTTCCAATTAGGGTGAAAAACAGTTGGTGTGTGTGCATCGATTATAGGAAACAAAATTAGCCCACTCACAAGGACCATTTCCACCACATATTTATTGATCAAATTCATGATAGACTATCTAGGAAGACACATTATTTTTACATGGATGGATTTTCGGGATATTTGCATGGTCCCATTGTTGTAGAGGATCTAGAGAAGACTACATTCACTTGTTCATTTTATACGTTTTCCAACTGAAGGATTCCATTTGGACTTTGAACGCCCCCAGTACATTCTAGAGATTCTTGGTGAGTATTTTTTCTTATTTTATTGAGATATGAATGGAGGTATTTATGGATGATTTTAAATTGTATGGATCCTCATTTGAAAAATTTATAAGTAGTTCTTGTAAGGTGATGAATCGTTATATTGAAAAGAATACAATCTTGAACATTGAAAAGTGGCATTTCATGGTAGATCATGGAATTTTCATAGAGAGTTTAGTGTCAAAAATAGGATAGAGGATGATAGATCTAAGGTAGATATTCATTCATACTTACCATATCCATCATGTGTGTGTGATGTCAGATCATTCCTAGGGTATAGTGGATGTTATTAGTGCTTCATCAAATATTTTAGTAAGATTGTTCCTACTATGTCACGATTACTTCAAAAGGATTTTGATTTTTTGTTTGATGGTTCTTGTAGGAAATCCTTTAATGAGCTAAAGAAGTGTCTGACGACTCCACCAATCATAAAACCCCAATGGTGGGTGATTTGTTTTGAGTTTATGTGTGACGCCTCCATCTTCGTTGTTGGAGCTGTCTTATCTCAGTGGGTGGAGGGATGTTCACATGTGATTGCCTATGAATCGAGGATAATAGATTAATCCCAATAAAAATAAAAAACCAAGGAAAAGGAGTTTTGTGATGTCATATTTTAATTAGATAAAATCGGTTCATATTTATTGGGCTCTAATGTAGTTAATTTTACTGGCCATGCAGCTTTGAGGAACCTCTTGAAGAAGCCAGATTCAAAGCCCAGAGTTATCCGAGGGATGTTCCTTCTTAACGAATTTTATATTGAGATAAAGGAAAACAAGGGTTCCAAAACATGGTGGTGGACCAAATGAGTAGGATTACTCACACAGTATAGTATAACACCTCGGACTAGGTACCACTTTGGGAAACATTCCCTGATGATCATATTTGTTACATCTCAGGTATGCATCTTTGCTATGCTGACTTAGTTAACTACCTTGATTCCCATGAAATCCTTAAAAATTTAATGAAACATCAAGTCCAAATGTTAATGGGTGCATCAAGTTATTATTATTGGGATGATCCATACCTATTGTGCATGTGTAGTGACCAAGTTATTAGGAGTTGTTTTCCTGATCTTGAGTTGGAGTCTGTTTTATATTTTTTCATATACTTTTTTTGGTGGACATTTTGGACCCCAATGGATAATAAGGAATGTTTTGGACTCATGATTATGTTTTCCTAGATTAATCCATGATTTCCATGTGTTTGTTAATTCATTCTGTCAATCCAGCACATTGGAAACATTTAAAGGAGACATGAGATACCCTAACAACCCATACTATTCTGCGAGATTTTTGAAGTATGGGTCATCTATTTTATGGGTAATTTTCCTAGTTCATTTTATTTTTTTAATATATTTCTTTCTATTGATAATGTGAGTAAATTTGTGGAGGCTATGGCCACAAGGACTGATGATTCTCATGTTGTAGTAGAATTGGCCAAGAAATAAATATTCTGATGGTTTGGAGTACCAAAGTAAATCATCAATGACCAAGGGACACACTTCTGCAATCGGAACATGGCTTCCCTCCATCAGAAGTATGGGGTGTCATATAAAACACCCATAATATAACACCCCCAATCGAATGGCCAGAATGAAGTTTCAAATTGGGATTTGAAACAAATTTTGAAGAACTCTATGCAGCCAAATAGGAAGAATTGGAGAAAGCACTTGGATGATGCATTTTGGGTTTATAGGATAGCATACACGACACCCATATGTCCCAATTTTGGATTTTTTTTAGAATGTGTCTCATCTCCACGTGGAAGTTGAGCATCAATCAAATTGTCCTATAATGAAATGCAATATGGATTTGGAACAAGCTAGAATCCAAAGGAAGATGAAAATTCAAGTGCTTGAGAAGATTTGATTTCCATCATATGAGAACCCAATTATCTATAAGGAAATATCAATAGTACCTCATGAAAAAATGGTCCATAAATAGAATTTTAAGTTAGAGGGAAAGTCTCGCTATATAGTCCACGACTGAAGTGGATATCTGGTAAGTTTCGTTCCATGTGGTTAGGTACTGATGTTTTTGACTAATGATTTTCCTTAAGGTGCAGTCTAGAACATAGAAGAGGTCAATAGAAGGATATTTACATTCAACGGAATTATTTTGAAGAAATAAAATGAAAAAATTCCTACTAATGAAGTGGATTACATCACACTGCATGACCCCATCATCACTTGAGCATATGAGGATGTTCCTAACCCATTCAATTTTTTATTCATTGTCCTATTTAAAATTATACATTTCATGTGAATATATCATCTCATGGGTTCACATTGAGGAAAATGAAATATTTTATGTGTGGGGGAGGAAATCTTTTAGTTTAGTAATTTCAATTATTTTTATGTTTTTAAATGATCTTAAAAAAATTTGTTTTTTTAAAAAAATTTGTGTTTATTTATCATATTTTTTGTGTTTTTTAGAATCTTTTGAGATGAACTAATACTCATCACAATTTTTAAATCCATATCAACAAGTGAAAAAATTTAACCCACGATCCTAAGCATAAATGAATGATGAAAATGACTTTGTATCAAGTTAAAACCATTATTAATTTCATGGATATTACTCAGAGTGTTGAATCCAATGCCACTTATCATTGTATATATACTTGAAAACACTATACGGTTAGGTTTATGAACCATTCTTTTCATATTATTTACATTTACCTAGCTTCATGATAGAACTAGACCATGTTTGATTTAACCTAAATATGATTTATTCCTGTCAAAATATGAGGGATTGAGGTACATATGTTTTAAATGAATAAGGAATATTTTTTGTATTAAATTCCCTATTTCAATGAATCATTTTTATAATGGACAAAATTGAAAATTCAATCCTTGTTGCCATTTGAATCCATGAACATCATGTTATGATTGCAACATTACAAGACAACATTCCCTATCCAACCAACTCTTGAAGTGAAATTGAATAATCTAGTTGAACTTATGTGTGAGGGAAGTTGTATTGTGATGTGCGACCACATTATGTGATACTTTTGAAGGAAAATTAAAATTTTAAGAGATGTGTTAAATGATGAAGAAATTTATTATATTGAAAGTTGTGCTTTTTCTGGAGCTTTCATGATAGGTGAAGTTATGCCTTTCTAGAGATTTTAATACAGTGATAATGTTGTTATTATCAAGATCTTTCGTGATAAGTGAATCTGAACCATTCTGGAGCATATAATAGAGGGAGAAAGGTGTTCTTATCTGGAGCTTTCAAGAAAATCAGGTTGGATAAGGCTGACAGTTCTTACTACTGGAATGTTGTATAGTGTGCACAATTCATTATTTTTCAATATTATGAACATGAATTTATGCTATATAGATTGAGGAGGAGGCCACATTTAAGTGAAAAATATATTAATTTAATTTTTATTCAAAAAAATTTCAAGCCCCACTAATTCAGCCTCAGAATTTTTCATATATTATTCCTACCAACCAAAAGCCATAGAACAAACCTGAAATGTCCTCATGATAAACATATATTTTTTACTCATATGAGGTGGCTATGTAGTACTTTATCATCCATATGGTGACCCATTTATGTTTTTGGATGATAAATACATTGCTAAAAAAATTCATATTTGGGTGATAAGATAAAATTAAAGTGAGGTAAGTGTTTTATGCATGGGTGATAAATGATGTGGAAATATATTGAATTATATAAATGGAGAACTTGAAATAATGGATTTTTATGAGGCATGATATCTTTTGTTTCTTTGTGTGGAATTTTTGGATCTCAATGTTATGTGTTTTAAAATTTGTTTTTATTTCATATTGATGTTTACTTGTAACAATTTTTCAGAATACATGATATGAGGATTTTCCTAGGAGTTACAAAGGGTATGTGTGGGGGAGTGTATAAAACATATTTTTATAGATAATTTTATTGATAATAAATGATAAAATCTCCTCACATTGTGTTAAATATGGTTATTTATAAAATATTTTGGATTAGATCATTCATTTGAATGTATGGTGGTAATTATAGTTTTACCTATTATAGTGCATTGTAGTATTTTGAGGGTATATATATTTATATTCATTATTTGAACATGAAATTTTTTATCTCTGCTTTGGAAAAAATGGTATACAACTTTTGTTGAGTACATTGGAGCTAAATATAGAATTTTTTGGTCTAAATGGGCAATGAATTCAATGGTGTGATAGACATGCCACATTGATTATTGGTTTAGTATCTGGTACATAACGTTTTCATCATAGTATGGATTGGGCCCATATTTTGAGAGGATCCCTCCAACCCAATTTAGCAAAAATAATTATATTTTAAGAATAGCTGGTTCATGTGTATTTGAGGTCAAATCGGCGGTGCATGTTGGATTAAAATATTTATCTGAGATTTCCCATTCACACATGAAACCACTTTAAACCTAGCCTCCCCTCCACTATAAAAAATATTGTTTTTGACATTTGGAGGGGTTGGGACGTGAATTAATTGATTTAGGGAATAGGAGAATTGGTTTAATCCAAATTCTCCAACCATTGTAAGAGGGGTAGCTCTTGAAGTAACGATCCCCTCATCGAAGCCTTCTTCTCTTCTTCATGTTGTAATGTTTTCATTTGTGTAATAAACATCATTGTTAATCTTTTATATCCACACTTTTCTTCTGTTTTGTTAAATTATATTCTTCTTTACACATCCTATTATAATTGTATTCAATATTGGAGATGATATTGGGTTCTACACTTTCTATCCTATGCTCATGAAAAACGTCTCCACAATGACAAAACCGCCCAAGGAAGAGTAGTTCTCTTAGTGACAGATCTATCTTATACCCTATAAATTTAATTATTTTGAATAATTGAGAAACTATAATTCACATAACAAGATTGATGTATTTTTTTTAAATTATAGGAAACTAAGAACACAATTGAACAATTAACACACAAACATGTGAGCTTGAGTATTTAGTAAATTGTGATAACGCAAACATAATCGGTAAAAGAAGACAACATGGGAAAAATTTGTGGAGTATAAATATATATATCCTGTAGCTCAATTAATCCTCATTTTCCAGAATGGACCTGTGCCATGATTTACCACAGACCTAAGTTAGAGTTAGATCCTTAATCAAAGTAGTGTGCCATGATTTCATGTTTCAAAGCTAGCCTTGGGTTTTATTTTTTTTATCTTGGTGGTTATGTTAATTATTTTTGGATTACGTTGATAACAAATTAATGTATCACAATTAAGTGGATATTTATTTAAATGATAATTATAATTAATTAAGTGAATATGTAGAGTTATATTTATTATGCATTTTAAAATATTTTATAAAATAACATCTTCTTGTTGCGTCGAATTTCATTTCAAAATTAAAAACAAAAAAATGAGATATTTTTCTAGGAAACTTCTTATAATTTTATAAATGATAAAATTCCATCTTATAAATTAGTGTTTTTATTCTATTCTATTTTATTTTAATAATAACCTTATTTATTTTATTTTATTTAGTTCCTCCTTTGAGAGACGACCTTGGTCAGCCACTCTACAGTACCTAAGTAACACGAAACTGAACATCATTTCAAAGTGCCCATGATATCCCCTCTCATTGGTATTGAATGAATGATAATTATGAAAAGATAGTAATCTTTAGAAACTGTGGACATGTTATGGATTATTCCTAGAAGGAATGGACTTCATGCTGGAGATTAGTGTAATGTGATGTAGAATAATGTAAATGGTTAATTTAATGGATGTGGAAAAATGTTAATGATTAATTTAATGGATAATGAATTGATTATCACAATGAAATGATAAAAATAAAAGTATTAATTAATGTCGATATTTATATTTTTTGTTCTTATATGTTATATTGTCTTAGAAGTGATTCCAGGATTACAAATGAAGTTAGGTAAAAATTAGTCTAAGAATATGTTATTCCCATGGTGTCATAGTGAGATATATTATATATTGTATATTCTATGATTTAATACACATCCCCACCAATGTAGGATAGGAAGAATTACACCTAGTGGACTCTGGGATGTGTTTTAACCAAAATCTCATTGGGAGGATGGATGGATGACTACCTCCTATAGCCCCACTATATTCTCGTGGTACTTACATGTGATGGTGTGCATAATGGTTAGTTTTACCATATATGTTTACTGGGATTCAGGGTGTATTTTTGTTATTTCAAAAATATGTATCTACAAATATGGTATCCGTGATATTATTATAGTTATTACGTGTATAGGTTGTGATGGGTTTTTCTACTTACTCAATGTATGGGCGGTAATGGTTTGAGGTATAATACATGATGTATGATACACGATATATGGGTTGTGTTGGCTCATGGAAACTAAGTGGTTACTATAAATGTTATTTTGCATGTGCGGATGTGATGAAATATGTGACCTTTGTTATCTTTTTATCAGGTGTCTTCAGGATGGCCTATTTTATAGTGAGATGGATCAGGACATGCGACATTAGGGAACAGTGGAAAAACAATGAGGAAGAAGAACTGGGGAACCCTTGATGGTTTTCTATTATATTATACAATCTCATGTATGTGATACTTGGATAAATTTAACCATGGTGAGGTTCTGATCTTAGTAAAACTGTTTAGGTGAAAAGTTTGTTTCACTTGTGTTCATTGTGCTTTAGCATTCTTTATTAATCTTTTGCATGAGAGGCTCTAGAGAGGATCCTACTAAGTATACTATTATGGTCACCCTAAATATATATAATCTATTTTATATGTCATCTAGATCGTGTAGTATATTTGGTTTATTAGTACCATATTGTGGTTTTGTGAGTGCTTCTTGGACATTGTGGTTATTGTTATTCTTATCGTTTTTATACTTTTAGTTTTCTTTTCAATTATTATCGTATTGTATGGAATTGAACATTACACTTGGGAGTTAATTTATATAGAAGTTTGATCTGATGTTGATTGGTGTATTTGTCTTATATCCCTCCTTTACATGTTCTATTGTAGGGTAATGGAACTCATATATATGAATATTATACTCTTGGTGATAATCTCTAATATGGGTCCCAGAAGTGGTGAGACTTGATCAGTCACTATCTCTATTCCCTCATTGATAACCCATCAGGTATATACTTTGTGGTAGGATATCGTGACACTATAGATTGTTTTAATAGAGGAATTATTTCCATACTACCACAACATATGTAATGAAGTTCTAAATCCTCTTTTATATAACCAATATACATATCACAATACTTTTACATACAAAACTATAGTCACTGGTTAAATTTACTCATCATCATTATTTTTTAGTCTGACCTTTCTATAGATAAAGAAATACCATTACACATATACCTAAAATATTTTTTACATTTACAATACCCTTATATAAGTAATACAAATCTCATATGAGTAAAGGGAAGTATTTTAAGAACAATGGGAACATGGCTAATTCCATAATTTTCTCATTTTTGGGATAGATTTTTTTGGCATCAATTATGGTAGGCTGATGAAAAACAATTTTATTGAATATATTATAGATAATAAATGACATGAACTAATCAAATTGTCTTAAATATATTTATTTACATAATATTTTGGAATAGATCATTCTTTTGAAATTATGATGAAAAGTCCATTATTAACCTTTCGTTTTGACATCATTAATTACGAATTGATTTTTTTAATTTGAATTATTTGAACCTAAAATTTTTTTATAATTATTTCTATCTCAACGGGAAACAACTTTTATTTAGAACTATATAGCTAACTAATTCATTTGGTTGTAGTAAATGGGTATGAAGTCAAAGATGGGATGGACATGCTAGATTAGACATCAGTTCTATATTTGGGCATGAACATCTATATAATTTCTTTAATTGGGCCCAAATTTGGAGAGGATATCAAGAAAAAAATTCTTACAAATATTAATCCTAGAAAGATAGATAGTTCACAGGTTTTGAAGGTGAAATTGGCTATAAAACATGGAATAAAATATTTGGCCGAATTTCCCCATTCAAAATTAAAACAACATGAAACATAACCTCATATCTACTTTATAAAAAGGTGTATTTTTAATTTGGAGGGGTTTTAACATGGATTTTCTGATTTAAGGATGATTAGAATTAGTTTCACTCCATTAATTATGGTAGTTCAAGAGGGATAGCTAATGAGGCCATGATCCCTTCATGGAAGCCTTTTCTTTGTCACATTGAAATATTGTAGTGATGTCAATAATCTCATATTTTCTATTCGATTTCATATATTATATTAAATTTTTTCTTCTATTAATGTATCTATTTGATAATTAATTCATGAGTAGAAGCTATATTTTTTTCTACCAATTCTAAACTATCTCACAAGAAAAATGTTTCAACGATGACTACACCACCCATGGAAGAGTTTCTTTTTAAATTGTTATAACTCTTAAATTATTCACTCATTTATTTCCAATAAATGAGATAATTTAATTCACATAAAATAATATATTAATTAACCTTTTTAATTTAATTTTATAAACTTAAGTAATTGAATGATTCATTCAAAAAAACATGAGTTTGAGTAATGTGTGAATTGTGAGAGTACGGCCATAACCTGTGAAACAAAAGCACATGGGATAAATTTTTAGAGTTGTAATATAATACATAAACACAACTCCTCTTTATTTTCCAGACTTCATATGTTCCCTAATTTAAGACTCGCCATAATTGTCACGACCCATCCCCCGGGGCCTGTATCATGACTTCTCCAAGCCCGCCTTCTCTAGGCCAGGGGCAGGCGACTAGCACCTAAGGCGTAAATATCTAAACTTTGAAGAAATTTCCTTAATAACTTGTAAAAAAACACATTATAGTACACAACTAGAAGAAAAACACTATGTAAAAATGAATACAAGATAAGTTCTATAAATTAAAAGGTCCGAAAATACAAGCCCAACAAAAAAGTACAAGTCTAACTGAAAGAAAGTACAACTAAAGAAATGTGAAGCAGCTACTAGGTCATCCTCCAGGATTCCTACCTGAAGGGTAGGTATAGATGACCTCCTCCGCTCTACACGTCTGTCTGTTTTCTCTGTGTAACATCACACTGAGTGGTCCACCTCCAGGTATTGTTTAGTCCTGCTACTCTCTACCTCACTCACCCCTGTCCTTCGTCTATGACCAACATAACAAGGTGCGGGCATCGCCCTTGTATGGGTGAGTATAACGATGCTCAGTAAGGTCCCCCAGACCCTCATGGTCTCACTAAGTCAAACAATTATAATCCAAATTTTTTTGAATCAACAGATAATCATTACTTAGGTATATACCCATACATATATCAATGTTATCTAGTATCCCTTCGCAATCATGAGGAAAACACAAAAGGAATTGACTCTGATAAAACCAGGATTTTTAGTATCGAAACCATGACTAAAGGCATACTCCACCTCTATCAAGTACCATGGGCCTTCCGTGTCACATAGAGGCACTTCCCACTATCCTTATACTACCGAGGTACACCTCATGTCACGTACTGTGGGTCAGCTGCATCACACAGAGGCACATCCCACCAAGTGTCTACTGCATCACACAGAGGTGCTCCCCCTAATAGCCTGAAGAGGTACTCCTCATGTTGAGTACCATGGGTCTTCCACGCTCACACAGAGGCGCTCCTCCGCCATGGGTCCGCCACGTTACACAGATGTGCTCCCCAATGGGCTCGTCAAGTCACTCCGAATCGAATCGGTCAAGCAGCCATCAGGTCTCAGTGAACAACTATGTCTTTGTACTATGTATGCTCATCACCGATATGATCCTCTCCACGAGCTATTGGTCGATCCTCCAAGTGTCACGAAGTCTCACGTAAAGGTATCACAATGGACCACCATGCCATACGGATCTCAATGAAACAGAGGCCACATAATTCGGACGCCCAGTCTATGAGTTATTGGCATTTCTGTTTCTGGGGCCTCATTGGATTTTAGGTTCAAACCAACCCATCCGTACACCAATTTTTTCAAAACCTAATGTGGAGTTTTCCAAAATAATAATCTCTATCTAAGATTCCTGTCGCAGTAGACGTTTCCTCGATTGACAACTCGTATCCCCATATATGGGCGTAAATGAGTAATCGGATAAAATGAATTGGGGTCCGGTCAGACCCAGTCGGACCGACCTGACCCGATCCATGGGTCCGAACCGACCTGAGTTTCTGGCCTGGCCTGAGAGGGCGGCCCATCCTAAGTGGGTGGCGCAGCCCGACAACCGCCCGACCTGACCTGGCTGGCCCATATAGCCTGGCTGGACGAGCCACGTGGCCTGGCTGGCTAGCCTGCGTGGACTCGCTGGCCACTTGTTAGAGGGGGATGTTGGGCCCCCTATTGGAGAATAAAACTGGTGCTAAGCGCTGGTTCTGGTGACCCGCGGGACCCTAGGGGCCCCGTCTTGTCCGACTGGCCGAGCAGCCAGCCGGTTCCACACCACTGCAGCAGCGCGACGGTGCTGCACCCCTACTTCCTCCACTGCGGCCCACCCTAGACGCCGCTCACCTCCACCGCACATCATGAAGTCACTTCACTACCTCCTATGTGGCCCGGCCTGGACGCGACCCCCTAATCTTCCGTGTGGCATGATGGCTCCGTGCTCATCCTGCAGCCGTCCTGCCGCTTTGTTCCGCCACTGCCCCCATTGTCCGTGGCCTGGTTCTCTGCTTGGAACGATGACACCACGACCCTTCGTTGACCCAATGTCCCTTGTGTCGATGGTTTCCTTCATGGTTGGCACGACAGTGGATTTCGTTGTTCCACCTATGTTCAATCATCCGACAGTGCCTTTGCACCACTGTCATTGTCCACAAACTAAATCAATCAAGGGAGAGGGTCCACCGTCTTCGTGCGGTCCAATCCCTCCATGTTATGTTAATATCAATCAGTAATGTTATCCAAGATTTAAAAACATATAACGGAAAAGATTCAAACTCAAATTCTTAAAAAAAAATCATAAGTCGCTTGACGATGATAGTTGATAAATTCGTGGGAAGGCGGCGTCGTTTCGTCAATGTCGGAAGAGGAAGAGTTCGGAGAAGAAGATTTGATGATGACGTCTTCGACATGATTCGTGGGTGGCGGTGCTTCCACTTCTTGCCCCAGTTGAAGAAGGAAGAATATTTCCAAGGAGGAGTTCAAGGAAGAAGTCAAAGAAGGGAGGACGTCACCGGTGTTCTTCATGTTCCTCGTTGAAGTGGATATGTTCCTCCCAGAGCTCTTCCTCTCCCATGTTTCAAAAAAAAAGATTCCTATCCAAAATGAATTAATAGATCTGCTATTATTTCATTAGTTGGAATTAATTTAAAATAATTCAAAAGGTGTCAATTAATTATGTGAAAGAGTTCAATTAATTAATTGTATGGCCTGGCACACATAATTATTGGGGGATGTTCAGGGGTTTCCCTCACTTTATGGTGAGTTACTAGGGGGTTAAATATTGTGTGGTCCCCACGTTAATTATCCTCCCAAAGGAGGTTATGTGTGGTTGGGCCCCACAGATGCTACGATTTCATAATTTCCCTCGGATATCAGTACTGATCACTAGTTCAAATGTTATAAAATCCCACTTGTACGTTTTCTTCTCGTACCCGAAAAAAACATCAGAAATTGATTCCGGGAACACTAGGCCTCAGAATCAAGCGCCGTAAATTTTCGCTGACTCGTAAAAATCCCGTGAATTTATGAATAAAAAATCCACGGAATTTTTGTGTCTTTAAATTACACCCTTCTCAAGGATTTACATCTCTGTAAGCTACAACTCGACCTAAGGGAACAAATTGGGGTGTTGTGCACAAATCTGAGCCTCCCGCTCCCATGTTCTCTCCTGGAGGTTCTTGTGCTGCAAGGGAATGTGCACCATAGGTATTGACCATCCAAGATGGACCCCCTCCTATGAATCCTCAATATCTACTGGAACCTCCGTGATAGTCTACCATCATCGATGTCTAGCTCCCCATGGGCGATGATGTGGGACGGGTCATGCACGTATCTCCTCAGCTGAGATACGTGGAAGACATCATGCACCCAGTGCAATTGAGGTGGAAGAGCCAGGAGGTACGCCACCTGGCCTACACTGCAGAGGACCTAGAAAGGTCCAATGAATCGTGGATTCAAATTGACGTGTCGACCAAATCTATGTAGACCTCGTCAATGTGAGACCTGTAGGAATATGTGGTCGACATCCTCAAAATCTAGGGGACTCCAACGCTTGTCAGCATACGACTTATTCCTGCTCTTTGCAGTCTTCGTCTGCTCCTAGATGATATGTACCTTCTCCGTAGTTGCTCGTATCATCTCTGGCCCACTGGTGCTAACTCCCCTGGGTTTCTCCAGCACCGTGGTGATATCCACAGTCGACGATACAGGGCCTCGGAAGGTTCCATATTGGATGTTGAGTGGTAGCTGTTGTTGTATGAAAACTCCACTAAAGGTAATTTAACCTCCAAGATATGATCGAAGTCAATTAATCATGCACGTATCTTGTCCTCGAGGGTCTGAATGGTCTTTTAAGCCTGTCCATCTATCTGAGGATGAAAGGCGGTGCTCAAGAGAAGCTATGTCCCGAATGCTTCCTGCAACCCCTTATATAGCTTGGAAGTAAATAGTGTGTCATGGTCGGAGACAATAGATAAAGGTAATCTATGTAGCCTCATGATCTCTTGCACGTAGAGGCATCCCATGATCTCTACTGAGCCCTTCTCTCTGATCGGTATGAATTGGGCTGACTTGGTGATTTGGTCGACAATCACCCAAATCAAGTCTTTATTCCAGGTTGTACAAGGATGAAACATCACTATGTACATTGATATCACACCCCAATTCCACTCTTGGACCTCTAAAACCTAAGCCAAGACTGCTGGTACTTGGTTCTCTGCCTTCACTTGCTAAAAATTGAGGTATCGTGAGACAAACTCAGCTGCTGACTTCTTTGTACCTGGCCACCAGTGTTGTCGTCGATGGTCCTAGAAATCGTCACCACTATTGTATTTACCGCTAGAGGGTATGTGTGTAACTCCATTAACACATCCTCCTGAAGTGAAACTGGTACCATTGTACGTCCTCTGAAGAGGATTATGTGCTCCAAACCATCAGAAAATCCATCAGGTGCATGACCTGTAGATATCTAAGCACGTCATGTCTTGTAGTCAGCGTCCCCTTGATGTGCCTCCCTAACATGCGGACGAAGGCTAGGAGTGACTATAAGAGACTGTAGATAGGCTGCTCCATCCCTTTCCTCAATGGATATCTACAAGGTAGGCAGCTGCTCTGTCGCTTCTCTTAGCAACTGAATACCTGTCCTCCTACTGAGTGCATCCGAATGAAAGTTCCCCTTTCTAGTAGTATAGACTATCTCGAAGTCATAATCCTAGAGGAACTGAAGCCAACGCCACTGTCTCTGGTTCGGGTCCTTCATAGATAATATATACCTGAGACTCTTGTGATCTGAGTACACGGTAAAACGTTCGCCCATAGGATAGTGCCGCCACATTTTCAAGGCGAAGACCACTGCCGCAAACTCTAGGTCTTGGATAACATAGTTCTACTCGTGCAGTCTCAACTGTCATGAACCATACACAATCACTGCTCAATCCTGCATCAGGACAGACCTGAGTCTGGTCCCTAATGCATTGTAGTAGACAATGTAACCAAATCCTTCATCTGGAAGTCTATCAATAGGGGAACTGGTCAGCCTCTACCTCATCTCTTGAAATCTCTAATGGCATCTCAATGACCATGTGAAGGGTTTTCCTACTTTTTAAAGGGTGATAGTTGTGCCGCATCTTTGTAGAAGTCTGGAATGAAACTCCGAGAGTAGCGAGCCAAGCCCAGGAAACTTCGTACCTCTGTCACACTCCTGGGTGGATCCCAAGAAAGTACCACCTCAATCTTCACATGATCTACTACAACTACAGCCTCCGAGATTACATGTCCCCTGAAGTTAACCTCTCAAATACAAAATAGGAACTTCGAGAGATTACCATAAAGAAGGTTCTCTTGGAGTGTGTCTAGTGCTACCTGCAAATGGTAGGCATTCTCCTTCTCAGTAGTCGAGTAGATCAGTCTGATTTCGATGATGACAATGACAAAGCGATCGAGGTAAGGATGGAAAATATTGTTCATGAGACACATGAACACATCTGGAGTGTTGGTTATGCCGAAGGGCATAACCAAGAACTTTATTCGACGTAACGACACTTGAGGTCATCTTCTACACATCCTTGTCTCGAAATCTGAGTTGGTGATTCCCAGATCTGATGTCTATCTTCGAAAACTATTGTGCTCCCTTGAGCAGATCAAACTTCTTTGCAATCCTCGGGAGTGTGAACTTATTCTTCACAGTCACCTAATTCTGGTGATGGTAGTCAACACATAGCCTCAAGCTCCCATCCACCTTATTGGTGAATAGAATCAGCACCGCCCAAGGAGAAACACTGGGCTGCATGAATCCCTACCCCTGCAAGTCCAATAGCTGTACCTGCAGCTCACGAATCTCAGTGGGAGCCATCCCCATTGCTGGAGTAGATATCAGTGTTGTCCTGGGGTACTTGTCAATATAAAATTCCACCTCTCTATGAGGAGGTAGTCCAGAGACATTTGAAAGATAACAATCCACGTATTGCTCCACCACTACAGGATATGTCAGACTATCCTCATCAACCACTCCGATGGAAGGCAAGCCAACTGGTTAGTGATTGGATACACCCTCCTTCGAGTAAGTCTGTCATGTACTGCCAAGGTTCCCTTATCACCGGTGAAGGTGAAACTGGTCCCCTACAGGCGGACATTCCACAAATTTCACCTAATACAGTCAATCTAGGCATGGACTGTAGTTAGCTAGTCCATACCCTAGATGACATCGTAAGGCCTCAACGCCACTATGAGGAGATCCCATCTGAATCTCAATCTTCCTAGAGTACGCTCACACTGCCTGCACCAGTGTGTAATCGTCGAGTATGCTCTCGTAGTTATCTATATCAGTAAGGATCGATCTAAAACCTCTATCGGAATCTCTGAGCTCCGATTGAGGGTGTTGGAAATGAAAGAGTGACTAGAACATGTGTCTATAATAACTACAGCTAAGGTATAGTTAAAAACGATCATACCTCAAATCATTTCAGTGTGTCGTGGCAATATTCTTCAGCTGCTTGAAGATGAGCTCTGCCCTGTCCACCTGCTCATTGTGGTCAGGGTGGACCTCTTTATGGTGGTGGGGGTATCATCTCAAATCATCTTCCACCACCAGCTACTCGACCAGATCCTCTGCCTCGTCCGCCTACGCCCGACCGACCGCCTTGATCAAACCACTGCCTCTGCCTGGGAGGTCCCTCTACTATCTGCTGATCGTCTGAATGGCGGGTCGGACAATCATGAGCCATGTGACCATGCCGGCCACAAGAGTAGCACTACCTGTCCCTGGAAAGTGGGTATCTGCCTTGTGTGCCCCACATAATCCATCTTGAGTCATGCGGTCAACCACCTATAGTTCTGATTCTCTTGGACCTCTGCATCATCTGAATGCTGAAACATATAGTAGACTCCGCTTCATGTCGACTAGTAGTGGGTATCGCTGCAGGTGACTGCTCTACAAGGAAATTATCCACTGGGATGGCTCTCTCTAACACTCCCGCCTGCGTTGGGATGCTGAGTAAGAGCATCAAGGATCTAATCTCTTTCATGTGTCCCTGATCAAAGGTTCGGGCCCTAAATAATAGGTCCCACACCATATCTGTGGAGTAGCGCGTGAGGTCGGTGAACCTCGTTGAGTACTGCGCAACTATCATGCTACCCTACTACAGATAAAGTATCTTTTGTATCTGCACCGCTCGAAGGGTGGATGGGAAAAATTCTTCCCAGAACAGGCTCTCGAAGACTGTACAAAGAAGGGTCGCCTTATCATGCAACTGGAGAATTAGGCTCCACCGTCTATTTGTTGCAGCCTGAAGGAGACAAGAAGAAATGATCACCATGATGTCTGCTGGTGTCCCTACTATCCTGATGACTCTCACCACAGCCTCAAGCCAATCCTCAACCGCCTGTGGGACCGACTGTCCACAGAACCAGCGTGGCCTATAACGCTGGAACTCATACAACGTTCTCCAGTGGCGTGCATCGCCTACTGCTGGGGATTGTGGTGTCGATGGATCAAGGGGAACTAGTACCAATGGTGCCTCCACTGGAAGGGGGCCCTACATTGAGCCATTACCGCTCGACGAGCTGTTAGTGCGTACTACTCTTGAGGCTCTAACAGGTCGTCCACGGGGAGGCATCGTGAATGAAAAATATGTGACATGATCAAAAAATTATACTTGGTGAGCTGAACTAGTTGAGATGACTTATGAAAACTATTAAATACAAGCACACAATTAGTGTTTTTGTGCACTATGTCAGAAATAACTACTCATGGTCCTGGTGTAGGGATATGTCTACCACCGAACCAACACTGGACTCCATGAACTGAAAACCCCACTCAGTACCGTCAACACTATTGCTTCATAGAAAAAAATGATCAGAGTCCAATGTCCTACAGTAGAACCGACTCATCCGATACCAATTTGTCTCTACCTGTCCCCCAAGGCCCATATCATGACTACCTCAATCCCACCTTCCATTATCTAGGGGCTGGAGACTCATACCAAAGGCAAAAATCCCTAAACATGGAAGGCATTGCCTTTATAACATGTAAACAAACACATTACAGTACAAAAATAGAAGCAAAAGACTATGTAAAACTGAATAGGATATAAGTTCTAGAGTGTAAATGGGGCATAAATAAAGTCCCAAAAAGAATTTACATGTACAATTGGAAGCATGTAAAACTGATGAAAAGTAAAGAATCAATTGGGTCGTCCTCCGAGGTTCCTACCTGAAGTGTTGGTACAGATGGCCTCCTAATCACTCCACGTCCATCCGTCTACTTTGTGTACCATCACGCCGATTAGTCCACCTCCGGGTATCGTCCATTCCTTATACTCTCTGCCTACATCATCATTTTCCATTGTCTGCAACCACCACAATGAGGTGCGAACATAGGCTGTGCATGGGTGAGTATAACGATACTCAGTAGGGACCCCCAGACCAACAAGGTCTCACTAAATCCATCAAGGATAAACAAAAAATTATGGAATCAACAGATAACCATTAATTTGGTATATTCCTATACATGTACATATGTTATCTAGTTACCCTTATCGATCACGAGGAAAACACAAAAGACGTTGACTTAGCTCAAACCAGGATTTTTATTATCGAAACCACGGCTAACGACGTACTGCTCCGCCATCGAGTAAAGTGTGCCTACCGCGTCACACAGTGGATCTTCACACTATCCATAGACTGTTCTGGTACTCCTCAAGTCGAGTATTGTGGGTCAGCTGCGTCACACATATGTGCTTCCCACCATGGGTCTGTCACGTCACACATAATCGATCTCCCTAATAGCCTACAGAGGTACTTCTCTTGTTGAGTACCGTAGGTCTTCCGTGATCACAAAGAGGAAATCCTCCACCATGGGTCTTCCGAATCACACAGAGGCACTCCCCACTGGTCTGGTCAAGTCACTCCAAATCAAATAGGTTAAGTAGTCATCAGGTCTAAGCAAGAAACAAGGCCTCCATACTCTGTCTGCTCGTCACCAGAAGGATCCAATCCATGAGCTACTGGTCGATACTCCATGTGTCACGTAGAGATATAAAAAAGGACCTCCATGTCATAGGGTTCTCAACGCAATAGACGGTGCGTCAATCAAACGCCCGGTCTGTGAATTATTAGCTTTTCCCTTCTAGGGGCCTGGTTGGATTTTAGGTTCAATCCAACCTAGCTATACCCCAAATATGTCCAAAACTCATGTGGTGTAGGTGAAAAGAATGGCCTCTCTATAAGATTTATATTGCCGCAGATGATTTGTCGATCAGACACGTGTATCCCATGATATGGGTGTAATGGTGTAATCGGATCAATCGGGTTCAGGTCCGGGCCTACCTAGACGGACCGACCCGGCCCGACCCGGGTCTGGACTGGGGACCATTCTGATCTGTGGGTCTGACCGAAACCAAGTGTTCGGCTTGTCCCGAGAGGGTGGCCTTGCCCGAGTGGGCTGCCTGGCCCGAGAGCGGCCCGACCCGATAGCGGCCCTGCCCGAGAGCGGCCCGACCCGAGAGCAGCCCGGCCCGAGACCGGCCCGACACGAGTGGGTGGCCCACGTGGCCTAGCTGGCTAGCCTGCGAGGCCTGTTCGGTTGGCCTGTGTGGCATGGATGGCAAGCCTGCGTGGCGTGGCTGGCCCCGCGTGTGATGGGGGTTCCACACGCCCCTTTTGTCGAATGGAACTGGCGCTAAGTACCAGTTCATATGACACGCAGGACCCTAGTGGTCCCTCCTTGTCTGGTTGGCTGAGCGGGCAGTAGGTTCCGCACCACCAGCATGGTGAAACGGCGCATCACACTTGCTTCCTCCACCACAGCTGGACCTGGTCGTGACTCACCACCCCTACACGATGTGATGGCGACGCACTACCTCCGCTGCAGCCCGGCCTGGCCGCAGCCCCCTTCTCATCTGCGTGGAACGACGATGCCACGGTCCTTTGGTTGTCATCCTACCTCGCTTGATGACGATATTTGAAAAAGTCACATAAAGGAGGTGTCGTTTAGTCAATGTCAAAAGAGGAAGATTTTGGAGAAGTCGAGTCAAAGATAAAGTCGTAGGCGTTCTTCGTGGGCGGCAATGCTACCACGTCATTCCCCATTTGAAGAAGGAAGATGATGACTGGGGAGGAGTCTGTGGAAGAAGTCGAATAAAGGAGGACATCACCGGTGTTCTTTCGTTGGAGTGGATATATTCTTCCATGATCTTTTCCTCTCCCATGTTTCCACCAATAAAAAAGAAATGAGGAATTCCCAAAATGAATTAATAGATCACGTATTATTTCATGTGATGGTTTGAATTCAAAATAATTCAAAAGGATTTAATTATTTATGTGAAAGAGATCAATAAATTAATTTCCTGGGTTGACACATTTAATTAGTTGGGGGAGTTCAATGATTTCTCACACTTTATGGAGATTAACAAGGGGTTAATGCTTGTGTGGTCCCCAAGTTAATTATCCTCCCAAGGGAAGTTATGAGCAGCTGGGCCTCACCACCAAAACCTCTCATGGGAGGTTATGGTGTTCTGGCCCCCACCTCTATCCACCTTCTAGAGATTTTGACCACCAAAGATAAAAATAAGCGACACACTTATTTTTATTTAATTTTATTAAAATCCCCTAAATCTGACTTCCATTCTCGATATAAAGCAACGGTGGTGAAGGTCTCACTAAACAATCACCAACACTGTGAGTTTATCGGTGCCCTCAGATTTTAGTTCTGAGCACTGGTTCAAATGTTATAAAATCCAACTCATATCTTTACTAAACTTACCCGAACAAAATTTCAGAAACTGATTCCGGGCACACTGGGCCTATGAATTAAGCGTCGTACATTTTGGAGGACTCGTAAAAATTCCATGAATTTATGAAAAACATTTCCATGGAATTTCTGGGTCTTTACCATATTCTAGACAAAGAACGTCACTCAAAGTAGGGTGCTATGATTACATGATCTAAATAAAAATTAGCATTTAACCCATTTCATCTTTTTTGTTATGTTAACTCTTATACGGTTTGGGGGTTAAAAAATTAATGGATAATAATTAAGTGATAGTAATTTAAATTATAATTATTAATATGTAAATGAATAGAAAGAGTTACATCGATTATGCCATCAATAAATATTTTCACAAAAAATCATCTTCTAGTTGAGTTCTATTAATAAAATTTAATTTAAAAAAAGAAAAAATTACTATCTTTTCTAGCATACATATGCTTATTTTATAAATAATAAAAAGAAACAAATTCATTTAAAAAGTGTTATTATTTTATTTTATTTTATTTTCAAAATACCATTAATATTTTTTAAATTAGATACTCCATTGAGAGACGACCTTGGTCATCCACTATGTTGCACCAATATAACCTAAATTCAAACATCATTTGAGAAAACCCACGACATCTCCTTTCAAATTATATCCTTATAGGGGGAGGAAATTATTTTATTCAAATAATTATAGGTATTAGTTTCATTTGATTTTTTCCTTTTTCTTTCTCTTCGTTCTTCATTCCCCATTTTCTCACTTTATTGGTTTTTTTCATTACTCCCTCTTTTAATATATTTTAGACCACCAACTGAAACTTATTATCATGATATTATGGTATAGTTTTCTGAATTTCCTTGATTTATGATACGATCCCATCTTGATGATCTATTTGATCTAGACCCCGAGATTGAACACATCCTTAGGGATCAAATCGACCACCTAGTTTTATGGGAAGTGTCAACATTTACCAAACTATTGAATTAATCCACTCTATCGACAATGAAATTGGAAAAACTTTTTAAAAAAAAAGAAACAATGATTGAAAACAATAATTATAATCATTATAGAACTAATCAAGAATTGGTTGTACCCAACATTAACTATCGACCAAATTGTATTGCATACCCAAAAATCAAATCAATCATTTATCTAAAATCAGAGTTAATTAACCTACTTCCAAAATTTAATGGATAATCTGGTGAGGCTCCAAATAAAAATTAAAAAGAATTTATTTTGTTTTTCTCATTCTTAAAACCACAAAATGCATCTGAAGATCAAATAAAACTAAGAGTAATCTCATTCACACATTATAAAACTTCAATGGATTGGATGTATTACTTAGAACCTAAATATTTTATATGTTTCAAAAATATGAAAATTCATTTCTAGTAAATAATTTTTACATCATTAGTAACCACTTCCATTCTTAATTAGATCTCAAGGATAGAGCAACCATAAGGGGAACTAATGTTTGAATACTGAGAGTCTTTCAAATTGTTTTACGTAAGCTATCCACATCACTAAATAGTGATCAAATAATTATCCAATATATCTATAAAGGACTCACACATATGGATAATATCATGGTGGATTCAATATATGAAGGAGGATAGGTGTAAAAAACAATAGTAGCTACATGTGAAATGATTGACAAGATGGCATAAAACTCAGAACAGTTTTGTGATTGAAGTACACCACATGTTAGAGGAGTACATTTGGTATATATATATTATCTTCAAAATAAATTGATGGATATTATGTTATAACTATTGACCACTATGGTGAGACATATTTCGTTGGCACAAAAGACATCCTACCCCCTCCAACAAGGGCTTATGGAATTTTTACTGAAACAGACAACAAACTGATTGTATCCCCAAATTATAAGAGACAACAGTTTGTAGGATGTTATTCCCTGGGAGACCATATTAGTAGAAACAATAACCATAACCCTATATTAATTTTGATTTCACTACTCAAACAAAAACCCAAGATTGTAATGTTCAATTTGATATGAGGTATAACTCTGGTCAAAAAAAATACACCTTTAAAAAAACATCCAAAAAACTCCACCTTACAAGCAAGGTTTAAAATAAACCCACTAGGGATTTGAAGACCAAGATTCAACTAGCCAAAAAGGGTAATCCCCCGTCCATTGAAAATTCTAACTGTGGGGAAATTTTGGAACAAATAATTCTTAATCAACTGAATGAACTGAAGATTAAAGGTTTGGAGTTGAGAGAGTTGAAGACTCAAATGATCCATATTTCCACTACCAAATATGAACTGGAAAGTATGAATTATTGGAATCTACCTTCCCAACATACTTAAAATCCCATGGGGAATGTCAGTTCCATCACATTGATATGTGGGAATAAAAACACAGATACATCTGCACCTGTCGTTCCACTGAGGTTCACCTCAACTCCGGATAAGTCCCATTCAAGAACCACTAATGAGAATCCCATGTAGAATGACAAGAGTAAGAAAAATATTGTTGTATTTCCTCCTAAACCCCTTAAATTTCCAAATAGAGTTGTACAAAAAAAATTAAGTCTACGGAGGTGATGAAAAAAGAGGTTTTGGAAACATTCAGTCGTGTGGAGATTAACATCCCCCTTATTGAAGCCATTAAGAAAATACCATGGTATGAAAAATTATTGAATAAAATTTTTAGCAATAGAAGAGGTATCAAGTGAAATTAATTGATCAATCTTGGAAAGAATGTGTTAGTACTCATTACACCAACTCTAGCAATGCAAAAAAAGTGAAAGGATCCAGATACATTCACCATCCAATGAACCATAGAAGAGATTCACTTTTCTAATGCACTTTTTGATTTGGTCGCTTCCATTATTGTGATTCCCCACTCTATATTCAATTATTTATTGGTTTGTGAGATGAATATGATGAGAGTAGTGGTGCATTTGGTGAAAATATCTATAACATATCTTGTGGGATCTCATGAGGATTTACTTGTTCAAGTAAGAAACATTCCATTTCCTGTAGATTTATATGTTATTAACATGGAGGATGATCAATAAAGTTATCATGATCCTAATATGTTATGTAGTTACTTCCTCAAAACATTAAAAAATATCATAAATATCCTTGATAGTACACTTTCCATGGAGTTTGGGGATGAAGTTATCATATTTAATGTCCTGATCTACATAAAATACCCCTTAAAGAACCATTATTTTTTTTTGTTCTATTCTGATCCACAAAGTACAAACCCCATGTAATTTTATTGTCTTATGCTTAGGGGGATTATGAGTATTGGTTCTAGGACGATGTCTAATAGTACTTCCACACCTATTTCTTATGAAAAAAAATCTAGTAGATTTTTTTTTTAAAATGGTTTCATATTTTGATTTCGTAAATGTTAACTATATTTATAACTAGTCTATTGAGTATGCTAATGGATTTTATGTACTATTATATGATTCTAATTTTTTTTCTTTTACAATTTTTCATTGTAAACATATTTCATATCATTTAATGAATCCATCTAGACATGACCCCTTACATTGGAACTCATGACATTCCCACCGAATCTCAAATAATCATACATGTAATGTGGTGAGAGATTATCTGTTATAATTGTTAACAATATCTCATTTGAACATGAAGAAAAACTTTTTCATATTTTCATGTAAATAATTAGGTAAATCATATTGAACTTGGATGAAATATTAGGTATTAGACACTTAATTTTTACTCATGTGATTCTTTTGGAGGATGATGATAAAATAGTGTGGGAGACTCAGAAGAGTCTAAATCTAACTCTTCTGGAATTTATTTAAAAAATATGTTGGAAAATTGCTTGTGGAAGGTATACTTTTTCCCTTTTCATATTCCCAGTGGGTATGTCCTATTCAGGTTTAGCCTAAGAAAAGTGATGTTATTGTTGTTAGAAATGATAGAGAGGAGTTAGTTCCTATGAAGGTACACAATAGCAGGCGTGTGTGTATTTATTATAGGAAACTAAATGAATCCACTAAGAATGACCATTTACCATCCCATTTATTTATAAAATGATTGAGAGAATAGCTAGAAAAAGATACTATTATTTCTTGGATGGATTTTCTAGAAATTTTAAGGTTCTTATAGCTAATGAGAATTAGGATAAGATGATATTGAATTCTCTATTCGGCACATTTTCCTACCAAAGGATGGGATTTTGACTATGCAATACCCAATGTACCTTCTATAGATTCATGGTGAGTATTTTTTCTAATTTCATTGTGAACATCATGGTGGAATTTATGGATGACTTTATAGTATATGGATCCTCAATTAATGAATGTATCATTAGTTTTGGAAGGATTTTGAATCATTAAATTGGAATAATCTTGACTTAAACGTTGAAAAGTGTCATTTCATGGTAGATCATGGGATTTTTTATGGCTTATAGTATCAAAAAATCTGATAGAGGTAAATAGATATAAATTAGATATTAATTCATCCTTACTATAACCTTCATGCGTGAGTGATGTTAGATCATTCCTAGGTAATGCATGATTTTATAATAACTTAATCAATGATTCTAGTAAGATTGGTCTTCCTATGTCGAGATAACATCAATAGGATTATGAATTTGTGCTTGATGATTCTTGAATGAAATCTTTTGTTGAGTGATATAATGTTCTAACCACTCCACCAATCAAACAGCCCCCACGATAGGAGCTTCCTTTTTCACTTATATCTGATGCATCGTGTAACATCCCAGATGAATGAAGAATAAGACATATTTTATATTTATTAATGTTTGTTAATTAAATATTAATTTTAATTTAAATGGGTTTCTATGATCGATAGCGTACCCGATAAGCAACAACGTTTTTCTTGGGAATCTAACGTTGCACTCTAATAATATAATATTATTACTTTAAATGGTTTTTATTTCCTATCCATTTTATTGGTGGGAATGAACAAAACAAACTAAAATATGATTATACATGTTTGTTAAATGTATTTACGTTTATCCAATAAAATTTAGACGCTTAAAATGTGAATGAATCTCATTTTAAGCATAATTTACATTAAAAAGTGGATTTACTGCCTTTTAATGGAGAACCATTTTTAAATCCATTTTTGGTCACTTTAATACATTATATATGACCCAATAAATACTTCTTTAGAATGGGGACTTCAAAAATAAATTTGTGTAAAATTTTGGAATTTTTCCGATAAAGTTCATTTTTAATGAATAGTGAAAATTATTGTATTTTAATTCAAATGTGCCTTATAATATAATTTTTTATATGTTAAATTATATTTTTTATTTTTTTAAAAATGAAATTAAAATATATTTTTACCATTTAATCCAATGTTGGTCATTGGAATTAATTTCACTTTGAAATTGGACATTAACAAATATTAATCTTTTGAAAGTTATTGTTTCTTAATAACACGCTATTTGTTTTAACAACAGGAATTAATTTTCAAATTAATTAATGTCACTTATATGTTATGAATTTGGAAAAATAGACATAAATATTGAATTCAGAATATCAAAAATAGCTTAGGATTAATTTTTAGTATTTTTTAGAAAAGCATCAATTTTTTATGAATAGTGAAACAACTTAGTGTTAGTTAAAAAACCTGAAATTTTCATTTAAATCAAATTTTACCTCTTCTGTGAATTGAACGTCTAAAATCCTACATACATGATTGTTATTAATAAGTAAAATGTGGTTCAATAAGATGAAAATAATTTTTAGTGAATAGTAACTATTGACTTTTATTTACCGCGGTTAAAGGTAAGTATGGTAATTCAAGGTTAAATGATTAATATAATAACTAAAATTTACCATAAAACTTGTAAAAACCTTATTGGTTGAGTCATTTACGACCATGGTAATAATTGTGTCTATTTTGGTACGCCATTGTTCTACTTCGGAGTGAAAATGACAATTTAGATTAATTAATTTAATTTAAAGACAAAATTGACATTAACAAAAATTCTTTAGTAATTAATTTTTATATGGAGTTATATAAGTCAAATATTCAAATATAAATATTCATTGGGAAGATAAAATGATTTCCTACAGTTAATTATTATTTTTTAATTTTTAGACATCTAATAAATTAAATTATTTATGACACAAAAATGATGCAGTATTTACCTCATTAATAAATGATTAAAAAAAATAAGATTACAATGATTAAAATATTATCCAAAACAAGTACAATTCTGATTGGATGATTTTATTTCGATTATAAGTCATCTTATAATCGACGTTAATGATTTTTGGACCATAAAAAACGAATACAATTATATAATAAAATAATGTTTTCACACTTTCCTAAAGAGCCCATCCTATCCCTTATAAAAGGAGACCATTTCTATCCAATTCCTCACACCTCTCAACCCATTTCCCTCATAGAAAATCTAAACAATTAACCTCCAAACATTCTTATCCTCCTCCTAGAAGCCTTAACTTAGGTATATGGAATTTCAAGAATGCATTTGGTTCAAACTAAAGATAGTTACCCAAATTAAAGGTAACAGTTTCACTTAAATTGTTTTCTAATATTTTACATCTCAAACAACTAAAATATTTTTATTTCATTTATTTTGTATCAAAACCAGTATCCTAAATATACTTGGATGTTTTTATAATAATTATTCAAACTACACTTACACACACCTCCATATAATGGATTAAGAACATTATGTTTCTATAGATGGAAAACTAAGGCCTCACGAAATGATGATTGTTCAATTACATCTTACCACCTTTCATGGTGGCCATTATTATGGAACTGTATTTATATATAATATATATTATTTTTAATATTTCCTTATGCTTCTGTACTTCCCATTTATATCATGCCTTTATGGTTTCCATAGTGGGTAAATACAATTATCTCATTTGAGGAAGTTCGGACTACCGCCCCCTCAAAGTGATTTGATTCGGTAATGACTTATGTGAGATGTATAACGAAATGCGTTAATGATATTATATATGATATTATACTGGAATTATAATATACCTATGGTTAATTATGTTTTATTTCCATTAAAATCAGAAATAGAAATGAAAGTAGTGTTCATGCGTCCGTACGGCTTACCGTCTCCATAAACGATGCATTTCATTTATTACCTCTAAATGTTATTTACTATTATAAAAACATGTATATACTGGATATATATGATATTTATGATATACAAATAATGAATATAATTCTGTATTTTATGAACTGTTGACCACATGACAACTTGTAAATATAAGTTTTTCATTTTGACTCAAGTATCAAATATTGACAAAATGAACATTATTAACTTAAATGATAACATAATGTTTATAACATGGTAATAAGTGATATAAAAGGAATAATAAACTTGAAAAAGCTTCTTAAAAAGTAGAAATTAATTTTATTTTATTATTCATGATTTTAAAGAATGACCGAGTCAAGTTGGACATGAGGTAAGGGATTCGACCTCTCTCTCTATTTTCAAGTACTCTCTTTTATGTCATTTCTTTTATGCTCCATGTTATATGTTGGATGATGTTCTATTATATTCACCATAATGTAATTTGTATTTTCATATTATGAGAGACCACCTCTTACTCTCATCAATTCATTTTAAGAATTTTTATGTTGCGTCGTTAGGCTGCCGAATTTTTGTAAGTGATTTTCGTATGTTTCATTTAATTCCATGAGATTTCCATTGTCAACCACTTATTTACTTCATGTTGTGTAATTTGTACTGAAATATAAATATATTATCATTATTAGCCTCATATTAATTGTATTATGTGATTCATTTTGTGGTTATTATCTTTTGGTCATACGACTCAGTTGATTACAACGTGGTAATGGGTTTCGTCTCACTTTTTATTCCGATTAGATTAATGCTATATTTGCAACTATTTCCTTTTGTGTGGTGTATGTACTTCCCATTATTGTAGTATTTTTGTAATATAATTTAATTTATAATTATTTAAATCTTCATTGAATGATTCTTCCTTCATGTGGCGTATGATTTGTATGTTACCAATTCGGTAAGGGAATCTTTCACCCTCCTCTGTTTTTTAAAAAAGACTTCTTTTTGTTATGTCTTTTAACATATATATTTTTATGTTGGGATATGTTCTTTTATATCCATATTTATGTAAAATTTATGTTGATGTGAGGAGATTACCTTTTTACTCATCAACACATTTACTGAATTTCAAAGTGACGTCGTTAGGCTGTCATGTTTTTACAGTGGAACTTGTTAACCAAATTTCAATTCTTTGGGTTCAACTTATAATTCTTGAATATGTCGTCCTATGAATATGTGTGAATGACCTATGATTGTTTTACACTTAATATACACTTATATTGGGTGTATTTATATTTTTCACACGTAGTTATGTGATTGATTTATCATAAATTTAAGGATACAATCTTTATAAGGGATTTAATCTCAATTTTCATATCCATTGATACTCCATTGCTGTTATCCACCAATTCACTCTTATATGGTGTATCTACAGTACATTGACGTATTATATCATGAATCCCATTATTCTCATGATATTATAATGTTTTGATTAAATGTTATTCTTCAATTATTTGTATTGAAGTATCTCCCTTTTTAAAAAAAAACTCTTTAACTAAAATATCAATTTAAATGTTTTAAAGAAATATTCTTTTAAATATTTCTCATTAATTTCCATGTTTTTAAAATGAGTTTTTGGATTTATTTATATTGAAATTAATTTATTCAAATGATAATTCATTTAAAATCTTCAAAGTAGTATGGGACACTTTGATTCAAAAATCTATTTTTAAATGGCTTTGAAATTGATTTGATAAAGTTGTTTATCTCAATGACTTGATTTTATATATTAGAAGGTGGAAATGTTATCTTTCCATTATATATGTGTTATGTGTTATGATTATGTTATGGTTATTGGGCATTGATTACATATACGTCTTGTTTCGTGATAAACCAAGGGCTGGTGAGCCCAAGATAGCACTCCAATGCATTGGGTAATGTGATGGAGGTAAACATGAATGTTCCTCCTAAGAGATTTAGAGAATATATAGTGATTGGTATTCCAAAGTAACTCCCTATGTAGCTATGATATCTACAATGTAATTTTGATATAGATTCCACAAGTTATCATTATGATTTATGATTTCTATGTGTCATTCATAAATCTTATGATTTCAAGAGGTAAGTAAAAGATTTCATGTTTTGTATGTATTTATTAAAAAATTATTACATTATTTGTTTTATAACCCTTACTGATCCTTTTATGCTCATCCAATGTTTTGAAATGTTTTCACAGGACTAATAGATGAATAGTGTCATGGATGGGTTCAAGGAAAATTCATGTTGTCTAAAACATTTAACTAGACATGACTCTTTTTTTCAAGAATTTTTATTTTATTCAAAAAATAGAAATCTCTGTAGAAATGTATATGTTGTTATATTTGGAGATGTAATAGTTATGTCCTAATTCACTATAACTTTAAACCTAAAAAGATCCTGAATGTTAATTATTCATTTAATTCAATATTTTGTAATGTTTAAGGTTGGGTCCTTATATTGGTATCAGAGGGATGTTTAGACAAATTTAGGGATTAGGAATTTTTGTTAGACATATGGTTAGTCCCTGTCTATTATTTCAGTTAAATCTTGGTTTTATAATTTTTTAGATCAAGTAAATTCAGTTACAAATGGAAGGAGGAGGATCTCAAATGAAAATAGTATCTCTTCCTGATGACATGCTTGCAATAATTATTGCAATTTCATGTTCAGATGATTGTGAAACTTTTTCTAGTATACAACTCACTGGGAAGCAGTTGTTTGAGTTATCAAACACCTCCAATATTCCTCATTATCATTGTGGGTCATGGGTTTTATTTGAAAAAAAATCGTATTTTCATAATATACTCATATTTTCAATAAAGGTAAATACTATCAAGGCATTTTCAAATATTTTACCCTATCACAATATTTTGAAGCATATTATGATTTGAAAAAAGTTTATGAAGAAGGGGACCCGTGCACAACCTATTTATATTTGATTTTAAAATATATTCTCTCAGCACATACTTATGGTATTTTAAGAGGACCGTTAATTGAAATTTTCAACTCAAATTCGGTTCGGCTGTTTTATAGAAATCATGTTTTATCAGATGTTTTGAAATTATATGTCATACAAGATTATTTTCCAAAACTGTTTTTCTATGAACACCCATATGACCCATGATGGACAAGGTGTGTTTGGATGGATGAAGCAAATTATTTTGAAGGATATCTCAATCATTGTTGCAATGCATGGCCCTTCTACCTACGTGAACAAAATGACGATGAAACCAAATGGAAACCATGATCAATGTATTCGGTTCATCATTTTTGGGATTGTTTTATTTAATCATATGTTGGTGAAATAAGACTTCAAGAATTAAGATATTGAGATCATAATGAATTTGGATTAAGATGAGAGGTATAAGGAAACCTTTGAGGTTAAAACATGTTTGGGTTATTATTGAGTTTTATAAAAAGAACAACCTGTAGGATGGGGGAAAACCCGTCGCATCCAGCAAGGCTGTAGGAATCAAACCCACAACCGAAGCGTGATAAGGGTGCATCGCCTACCACTAGCCTACTTGAAGTCCCTGGTTAGTAGGTATTATAATTTTAGTAAAATGTTTTTATGGAACAAGAATAAGTTGAAATTTGGAAATTATGTTTTATCAAATGCATATACTTAGTATTGAAAAATTATTTAGTGATTAAGTGATAAAAGGTTGTTGTGGAATACATTCTCTCTTTTGAGGAAACACAATATTCCTAAGGAAGATAGATTAATATGGGTTTTCAATTGTGTAATAATGGTTGAAATTTTAATTTGGAAGAATCTAAGTTTTTATTATGGACACATGATGATTTGAGTTATTAAAGAAAATGATTAACCTATCAAGGAGAATGTGTGATTAGGTTAATTACTTTTCAATATGAGACATTATGTGAAACTTTTGTTACTTGGAGATAAATGTTAAGATGTATCTTGGAAGTCTATGTAATTAAATCCTTATGATATTTGAGTAACAATAAATGTATAGATTATGTTTGAAGAATTATAGGGACAATTGCTAATTAAATGGTCTTTGTTGAAATTTGGGTTTCGTTAAGATAGATTTTGGAGATGAAGATTAGTTTCTCTTTATGTAATAGTTTATCATTTTTGGGGATTATCTGATATTGTACAAAACGTTTTGGTTTTAGTTAATATCTAAGGAAAAGGGAATTATATAGTTCATTTTTTTGGATTATTTTATTCTCTAGAAGTTTATTATAGAACTTTTAATGTAAACAAGTCATCCTTAACACTCATCGTATAGAGGAAATATGAGTTTGTGTTAGAAATTTAGTGAATGATAAATTTATAAATGAAAAATAATTTTGTTTCAATATGTTTTTAGTTAAGCTCAAAAATAAATTCTTCAATGAAAGTTAAATTAAAATAAAAACCTTGTCTGTTAACTTTTCCTTCTAGGAAATCAAAGACTGTTTAACCCATCACTTGTTTGCAATTTTCTAGTGGTTATCTTTATCCTAAACATGTTTTCTATCACACTCCATAAGAACATGATTATTTTTTTTCTTTTCCATATCCATGTTATCATGGGATCCTTGTATCTGTTGTCTGGGGTAACCTTTGTACTTTTATTCATTTATTTTAATGTGATAGTTTTATTGACTCTTTTGCCGATGTGGGGCTTTTAATGAAGTTTTCAAGCCCAATTTTAAAATTTTGAGGACACAATATCCAAAAGGGGGGAGGATGTAACATCCCAGATAAATAAATAATAATAAATATTTCACATTTATTAATAATTTTGAATTAAATATAAATTTTACTTTAAAGGGGTTTCTATGATCGATAGCGTACCCGATACACAACAACGAGTTTCTTTGGAATCTTACGTTGCACACTATTAATGTAATATTATTATTTTAAATGGTAGTTAACTCCTATCCATTGTATTGGAAATAATGAACAAAACTATCAAAAATATGATTATTCATGTTTGTTAAATGTATTTACATTTATCCAATTAAACTTAGAGGCATAAAATTTGAATGAATCTAATTTTAATCTTAATTTACATTAAAAGGCCGATTTACCACCTTTTAATGATGAACCCTTTATAAATCTAGTTTTGGTCACATCAATACATTCTATATGACCAAATAAAATCCTTCTTTATAATGGGGATATAAATATTTACTTTGTTTAAATTTCTTGAATTTTTCCGAAGGAGTTCATTCTTTAATGAATAGTGAAATATATTGTATTTTAATTCAAAAGAGCCTTTTAATATAATTTATTTATATTTTTAGATTAACATTTTAGTTGTTTTTAATGTGGAAATAAAATATATTTTTACCATTTAATCCAATTTTGGTCATTGAAATTAATTTCACTTTGAAATTGGACAAAAACAAGTATCAATCTTTTGATTTTTATTGTTTCTTAAAAACACGCTATTAGTTTTAACATTGAGAAATAAATTTAAAAAAATTAAAAACACTTATATTTTTTGAATTTGGAAAAATAGAACTCAATTTTAAATTTGGAATATCAAATATAGATTAGGCAGAATTTTTGGTATTTTTCAGAAAAACCTCAATTTTTGATAAATAGTGAAACCAGTTAGTGGTAGTTAAAAAAACCGACATTTTTATTTAAATGAAAATATACCACTTCTCTGAATTGAATTTCAAAAATCAGACATACATGGTTGTTATTAAAAAGTAAAAAAATTTCAATAAGATGAAAATAATTTATGGTGAATAGTTATTTTTGACTTTTATTTACTGCGATAAAAGGTAAAGAGAGTAATTCAAGGTTAAAAGACTATTATAATAATTTAAAATTACCTTAAAACATGTCCAAACCATATTGGTTGAGTCCTTTACGACCATGGGAAAATTTGGGTCTATTTTGGGACCCCATTGATCCACTTGTGAGTGAAAATGACAATTTAAATTAATTAATTTAATGTAAAGACTAAATTGACATTATCAAAATTATTTTAGTAATTAATTTTTATATGGTTTAATATAAGTCTTATTTTCAACTATAAATTTTAATTGGAAAGATAAAAAGATTTCATATAGGATAGTATTTGTTTATAATTTTTAGAGATCGAATAAATTAAATTACATAAGACACAAAAATGATGCAGTATTTACCTCATTAATAAATCAATAAAAAAAATAAGATTATAATGATTAAAATATAATCCAAAATATGTCCAATTCTGATTGAATGATTTTATTTTGATTATTAGTCATCTTATATTCGACTATAAGGATTTTTGGACCATCATAAATAGAATATCATTACACAATAAAATAATGTTTTCACACTTTCCTAAAGAGCCCCTCCTCTCCCTTATAAAAGGAGACCATTTATATCCAATTCCTCACACCACTAAAGCCATTTGACTCGTCCAAAATCTACCCAATTAAGCTCCCTACATCCCTCTACTCCTCCTATAAGCCTTAACTTAGGCAAAAGGAATTTCAAGATGTCCTTTGGTTCAAAACAAAAAGAGTTACACAAATTAAAGGTAATATTTTGTCTTTAATTGTTTTCTTTTATTTTACTTCTACAACCCATAAACTCTTTAAATTAACATTATTTTGTAAAACAATCAGTACACTAAATATACTAGGATGTTTTTATGAGAATTATTAGAACTAAAAATAAAAACACCTCCATCTAATGGATGAAGAACATAATGTTTCTGGGGATGGAAAACTAAGGCCTCACTAAACCATGATTGTTCAATTACATCATACCACCTCTAATGGTGGCCATTAGGATGTAACTGTATTTATATATGATATATATTTTTTTGTATATCCTTATTCTTCTGTAATTCCAATTTATAGCATGACTTTATGGTTTCCATAGTGGGTAAATACTATTATCTCATTTGAGGAAATGTGGACTACCACCCCCTCAAAGTGATTTGATTCGTTAATACCATATGTTGGATGTATAAAGGATGTAGTTAACGATATTATATATGATATTATACTGGAATTATAATATACCAATTTATCATTGTAACACCCCGAGCTTCCACGATACGCCTCTCTTTCAATGATGCAATAGCTTGCATTGTACGCAACTTCGAGTTCTAAAACACCACGACTAATCAAAGTAGCCGTTATGAATAGTAATAACCACTTTTTAAAATTATAGAAATTTTATATTTCAAAATGGACTTCATTTTTGGATTCGGAATATCGAAATTAGCTTATGTTGAATTTTTGGTATTTTTCTGAGAACTTCTAATTTTTATGAATTGTGAAAAATACTTAAAAACAACTTTTTTAATCAAAATAATTTATAGTGATAAATTATACTATTTAGTGGTTTTAAAGTATAATTAGAATATATTTTTACTATTTTATCCAATGGTGGTCATTAGAATTAATTTAACATTAAAATTGGACATAAACAATTGTCAATCTTTTGATATAAATTGTTTCTTAAAAACACACTATTTGTCGTAACAGCGGGAATTAATTATAAAATTAATTAATGCAACTCAGATGTTTGGAATTTTGTAAAATAGACATCATTTTTGAATTCGAAATATCAATTATAGCTTAGGGTGAAATTTTGGCCTTGTTCTGAAAAACTTCAATTTTTGATGAATAGTGAAACCACTAAGTGGTAGTTAAATAACTGATTTTTCGTTTAAATGAAATATTACCACTTCTGTGATTTGATTTTCAAAAATCCGACATACATGGTTGTCATTAAGAAGTAAAATGTGGTTCAATGAGATTAAAATAATTTTTTGGTGAATAGTAAGTTTTAAGTTCTTAATCGCGGTTAGAGGTAATTAATGTAGTTTAAGGTACAAATAATGTTTTAATAATATGAGATGAGCATGACACTTGTCCTACTCCTATTGGATGAGTCATGGCCGACCAAGACAACCCATGGGTCAACTTGGGGACCCCATGGAGCCACTTTAGTTGGAAAATGACATTAATATATTTTTATTTAATGTTAAAATTAAATTGACAGAAACATGAGATGTTTTACTAAAACAGTTTTTAAGTGGGGTTACACAGGTCCAAATTTTGATTATAAATATTCATTATAAATCTAAAAAGATTTCCTACATCATAATATTTTTTTTATAATTTTTAGACATTAAATATATTAAATTATTAATGGCATCATGATGATGCAGCGATGACCTCATTCTTTACCGATTTAAATAAAATGGGAAGATAATGCAAAATCTAAGGCTTACACTTGTCCAAAGCCAATTGGATGAAGAGATTTCGAAACCTTATCACCTTAGCCTCGAATTATATAAGTGTGGGACCTATAGAATCCGAAAATCATTGTGAAATAATGTAACATTTCAATCTTTCCAAAAGTTCCCCTCCTCTCCACTTATAAAAGGTCCCCACCTCTCCCACCTCATTTACACTATCAAGCCATTTGGCTCGGCCAAACGCTGCCCAAATACTCTCCCAACTTCACCCTCTTACTCCTAGAAGCCTTACTTTGGGCAGAACTCTTCCCAAGGAAGCCATTGGATCAAATCAAAAAGAGTTACCCGATTTTGAGGTAATGTCTTCTCTAATGATTGTTTTGTTTTATTTTTCTTCTCCAACACCCTAAACTCTTTTTATTAATTTATTTTGTAACAACACCAGTATCCTCAATATACTAGGATGTTGTTATAATAAGGATTCGAGCTACACTTACACACACCTACATCTAATGGTTAAAGAACATACGGTTTCTGTGGATGGCGAATTTCTGCCTCACGAAACGATGATTGTTCAACACTCATATAACACCTTCAAAGGTGGCCATTAAGACGTCACAATATTTATATATGATATATAATGTGTTTATGTTTTACTTATGCTTCTGTATTTCTCATTTATGGCATACTTTATGATTTCCATTATGGGTAAAACGCGATAATTTCATTTTAGGAAGTGCGGACTACCTCCCCATCAAAGTGATTTGAATCGTTAATGCCATATGCGGGATGTATAAAGGATGGATTAAATGGTATTATACACTATATTATACTGTAATTATATTATAAATTTATATCATTATGATTACATTCCATTAAATACGAAATAGAAATGAAAGTAGCGTTCATGCGTACGTACGACTTACCGTCTCCATGAACGGTGCATTTCATTTCTTACCTCTAAATGTTACGTAATATTATAAATGAATGTATATACTGTATATATATAATATATATGATATCTACATCATGAATATAATTCTGGATATAATGGATATATCACCACATGAACAACTTGTAATTATAAGAATGTTATTTCTGACTCAAGTACCTAAGATCGACAAAATGACCATTATAAACATAAATAATTACATAATGTTCGTAACATGGTAATAAGGAATATAAAAGGAATAATGAACATGAAATAGGTTCTTAAGTAAATAGGAATTAACTCTAGTTTATTATTCAGGAGGTTAAAGAACGGTTGAGTCAAGTCGGACACAAGGTATGGGAATTTCTTAACCCAATTTTCACTCTTTGGGTTAATCTCCAACTTTCAAATTATGTCATGATATTATTATGTCTTATATTGTATTTGTACATTACTTATGTGTACTTATAGTGAATACACATTATAGATGTACTTTATTTAAAAAAAATGATCTTTTTAAGGACTTCGTCTCAATCCCCTTTCATTGAGGCATATTTGGTTTTATACAAAACTTTCTTTTATACGGTGTATAAACCCCTTCGACTTTTACGTTTATTCAAAAGGAATCTTTTTTATACGAAGCGCTTTACTAATCGACAAAAAGGGAATGTTTTTCTTTCCTTACTTATGAGGCGACAATGACTTCTCCGCCGCCGTGACCATTATTTGAGTTTCTGCTTCCTCTACAAGCCATCGTTTTTTTAATGAAAAATAAATAAAAAGTTTTAACTTTATTTTATTTTATTGAAAATGGTTTTGAAAGCGTTTTTATTATATCAATGTGTTGTATTTATATATTTTGATTGAAATGTGGAAATGTTATGTTTCCTTTATGCATGTTTTATGTGATACGATTATGTTATGGTTTATGATATGTTTAAACCTATTCATATGAGGAATGCATTGGACTTAATAAGTGACGGGTGGAGCCCGCTATAGCTCCTCGATGCATCGGCAGGTCTCATGAGACAAACTAGTGTCTTGGCACGAGGCCTTGACAAAATCTTATTTGTGGTCTTGGAACGAGGCCTTGACTACGTGATTATGATAGTCTGGCATTATGCATTCCATCATTATGAAAGTGGTTATTGATATTGCATGTGATTATTCGACCAGTAGAATATCCATGTAAAGAAGTAAATGGCATTATCTCATTTTACTTTTGCCATATTATGTAGAAGTTCAAGTTTAAACGGCTTTTGTTTTAGTTATACATTGCCTTAAATGTTAATGTTTATTTATGAAAGCTTCTGCTATATTGTTAACCTTACTGAGCATCTGAGCTCACCCCATTCAATGTTTTAATATTTTTTCCAGGATGTGAAGAAGTATTTTATGAATGACCTATAGGGGTAGTCAGAAAAGGATATGATTGTGGACTATGAAGACCATGTTATTGTAGTTTGTTTACTTTTTGATGTAATGAAAGGCTTATGAATGTATCTAGTGTTTCCAAGGATACTAAACTAATCGGTGTTTCGAGACTTGATATTTTGTGATCATGCCAATGTTACGAAGTAATGCACTGACTCTGGGTAGCTGGGGTCGGGGCGTTACAGTTGGTATCAGAGGCAGTTTAGTACTAACCTTGGAAGCTAGATTTAGATAAACTCTGATTAGAGCACATAGCCCGAAGATAGACTTTGAGGATTATTATAGAAGAACTTCTTAGAATTTTGGTATTATAGAGATGTTATGAGTTTTCCGAGCAATACATCCCTGTCTGGATACGAGCAGGTAGAGGCGGCTCTGGCACATATGTACCTAGGGGTAAAACCCGAAAACACTGCTTTGAGCTAGACTCGAACGGGAACTGGTGCACGACAACGGGCCTTGCTGCACTCTTGGTTACGACACTCCCGGGGGATATGTTTTTGATAATTCTCATTTTATTTACAAACCACTATGAAGGGTTATGAGTATATACTTCCTCAAAGAAAACATTTCTTTTTATGATTATGGATTATATCCATAAATAGTTAAATTTATGTAAAGTGTTTTACAAGTATGGAATTATGTATTTTAATTCATAAACTAATCTAGTTCATGCCATTGTTTAGAAATGGCGCCTAGTGGAAGAAATGGAAACCGTATCAATGCACGCAGTCCATGTAGGGATTGCCCTCCTGCTCAAGATAATTATAGTGGGGCTGGTGATGCAACTGGTGCCGATCAGCTAATCACCATACTGGGACAACTTACTCAGGTTATGAATAATAACCTTACTCGTATGGAGCACCCTGATCCGCAACGTGGAGGATCAATGCTAGACCGTTTCATGAGGCAACAACCACCAACCTTCAATGGGGGTACAAATCCCATAGTAGCTGAGCAATGGATAAATTCCTTAGAAAAAATATTCCATGCGTTGGGGAGTAGTGAAAGGGAGAAGGTTGTCATGGCAGTTTACCGCCTCACTGGAGATGTCAATCAGTGGTGGTCGCTGATTCAAAACACAAAGGAAGATGATGACGTATCGAACATGGAATGACAGGAGTTCAAATAGCTGTTCTTAGAAAAATACTTTCCTCGAGACCATCGAGCGGATATGGAAAGGCAATTTCTGAGTCTGAGGAAAAAGGAGGATGAGAATGTCGCAAAGTATGAGTCTAACTTTACAAGGTTAGCGAGGCATGCTGCCAATTATATACGTAACCCAAGGAGTAATATTGATCGTCTCTTTGATGGGTTAACACCATTTCTCTGTCGATCTTTAGTATCACAATCCTTCTCATCATACGAAGATATTGTCTCGTGTGCTATGAAGACAGAAAAGGAATTCTCTAAGTCTTATGACAACAAAGTAAAGCAAGAGAAGAAGGGAACGATGTAACAAAAGACTGATAAAGGTAAAAAGGGAAAGAAGGATTTTCTATTATGTGATAATTGTGGGAAGAATCACCCTGGTACTTGCCTAAAAGGAATGGGAGTTTGTTATAAATGTGGAGAAAAGGGTCACCAGGCTCGTGATTGTAAGGGAAAGAAAGAGGCTATCAAAGTTGAATGCTACAATTGTAGAGAAATGGGTCATTATGCAAATGAATGTCCTAAGCGTCAGGGAAACTTACCTCAGAAAAGGCCAAGGGATCAAGGACAATCTTATGCTGTTACTACAGTTGAAGAAGAATAACTAATGTATTGGTGCTTTTGGACTCATGGATTATATTATGGTTATTAGAATAATGTGATATATATATAAGGATTGTACTGTAGTACTTGTTGATTTCAGTAAGGTTTTAATATGATGAAGGAAATTATATTTTTAGCATGTGACAATAAGAGAAACTTTACTTTGTTTGGGGAATCTGATAAATTGATTTTGGAATTAAGAGACCTTTTAGAGAAAGTCTGGACAGAGGTATATTGGATAACTATAAAGGTTGGAGTGGATTAAGTTGATCTTTGGATAGTATTGTTTATGGTTAAAAAATTTATGAAGATTATTTTTGGAATATTATGATACTATAGTTTTAGGAAAAGGAAAACCTGCAGGGTGGGGAATAACCAGTCGCGTCGGACAAAGCTGCAGGAATCGAACCCACAACCATAGTGCGACAAGCCTTTATTTCCTACCACTAGCCTACAGGAAGTCCCCAGTTATTAAAAAATAATTTTACTAATCTAAATGGTATGTGTTAACATTTGGAACCTTATACAATTAGGATAAGTATATTATTTTTGAGTTCTATTATCTTTTTGAGTGAAAGATGAGTTGAAGGTTGAAACACTAATTGTCAAGCATAAATATATATATACCTATCTCTTATTCAAAGAATAAATTAATTCTTAAACTTTAGTAAAGGTATATTAAAACAAAAAAATGTGTTATCCTAATACCTTATGTCTTGTTGAACTGATGATATTTTAAATCAACATAGATTGAAGGCTTTGAGGCCCTCAATTTGACAGTTGATTGTGATTGATGACCCCAATCGCTCCCTACAAATATTTACTTTTTTCCTCTAATTATATGTCTCTAATTGCCACCAATGTTCTCCTAATCGAGATCATAATTGGGTGGTGACTTTTTCATTTCCCTTTCCCTCTTATTAAGGCTAAATTTTATTAATCTTATTTCCGATGTGGGTTTTCTTCAAAGGTATTTTCTATTTTCAACCTTTTATTTTCTAGGAAAAATTTCAAATTGTGAGGATGCAATTTATTGAAGGAGGGGAGAATGTAACACCCCGAGTTTACACGATACGCCTCTCTTTCAATAATGCAATAGCTTGCATTGTACGCAACTTCGAGTTCTAAAACACCACAACTAATCAAAGTAGCCGTTATGAATAGTAATAACCACTTTTTAAAATTATAGAAATTTTATATTTCAAAATGGACTTCATTTTTGGATTCGGAATATCGAAATTAGCCTATGTTGAATTTTTGGTATTTTTCTGAGAACTTCTAATTTTTATGAATTGTGAAAAATACTTAGAAACAAATTTTTTAATAAAAATAATTTATAGTGATAAATTATACTATTTAGTGGTTTTAAAGTATAATTAGAATATATTTTTACTATTTTATCCAATGGTGGTCATTATAATTAATTTAACATTAAAATTGGACATAAACAATTGTCAATCTTTTGATATAAATTGTTTCTTAAAAACACACTATTTGTCGTAACAGCGGAATTAATTATAAAATTAATTAATGCAACTTATATGTTTGTAATTTTTTAAAATAGACATCATTTTTGAATTCGGAATATCAATTATAGCTTAGGGTGAAATTTTGGCATTGTTCTGAAAAACTTCAATTTTTGATGAATAGTGAAACCACTAAGTGGTAGTTAAATATCTGATTTTTCGTTTAAATGAAATATTACCACTTCTGTGATTTGATTTTCAAAAATCCGACATACATGGTTGTCATTAAGAAGTAAAATGTGGTTCAATGAGATTAAATTTTTTTTAGTGAATAGTAACTTTTAAGTTCTTAATCGCGATTAGAGGTAATTAGTGTAGTTTAAGGTACAAATAATGTTTTAATAATATGAGATGAGCATTACACTTTTCCTACTCCTATTGGATGAGTCATGGCCGACCAAGACAACCCATGGGTCAACTTGGGGACCCCATGGAGCCACTTTAGTTGGAAAATGACATTAATATATATTTATTTAATGTTAAAATTAAATTGACACAAACATGAGTTGTTTTACTAAAACAGTTTTTAAGTGGGGTTACACAAGTCCAAATTTTGATTATAAATATTCATTAGAAATCTAAAACGATTTACTACATCATAATATTTTTTTTATAATTTTTAGACATTAAATAAATGAAATTATTCATGACATCATGATGATGCAGTGATGACCTCATTCTTTAACGATTTAAATAAAATGGGAAGATAATGCAAAATCCAAGGCTTACACTTGTCCAAATCCAATTGTATGAGGATATTTCGAAACCTTATCACCTTAGCCTCGAATTATATAAGTTTGGACCTTTAGAATCCGAAAATAATTGTGAAATAATGTAACATTTCAATCTTTCCAAAAGTGCCCCTCCTCTCCACTTCTAAAAGGCCCCCACCTCTCCCACCTCATTTACACTTTCAAGCCATTTGTCTCGGCCATCCTCTGCCCAAATACTCTCCCAACTTCACCATATTTCTCCTAGAAGCCTTACTTTGTGAAGAACTCTTCCCAAGGAAGCCTTTGGCTCAAATCAAAAAGAGCTACCCGATTTTGAGGTAATGTCTTCTCTAATGATTGTTTTGTTTTATTTTTCTTCTCCAACCCCCTAAACTCTTTTTATTAATTTATTTTGTAACAACACCAGTATCCTCAATATACTAGGATGTTGTTATAATAAGGATTCGAGCTACACTTACACACACCTACATCTAATGGTTAAAGAACATACGGTTTCTGTGGATAGCGAATTTCTGCCTCACGAAACGATGATTGTTCAACACTCATATAACACCTTCAAAGGTGGCCATTAAGATGTCACTATATTTATATATAATAAATAATGTGTTTATGTTTTACTTATGCTTCTGTATTTCTCATTTATGGCATACTTTATGATTTCCATTATGGGTAAAACGCGATAATTTCATTTTAGGAAGTGCGGACTACCGCCCCTCAAAGTGATTTGAATCGTTAATGCCATATGTGGGATGTATAAAGGATGGATTAAATGGTATTATACACTATATTATACTTTAATTATATTATAAATTTATATCATTATGATTCCATTCCATTAAATACGAAATAGAAATGAAAGTAGCGTTCATGCGTACGTACGGCTTACCGTCTCCATGAACGGTGCATTTCATTTCTTACCTCTAAATGTTACGTAATATTATAAATGAATGTATATACCGTATATATATGATATATATGATATCTACATCATGAATATAATTCTGGATATAATGTATATATCACCACATGAACAACTTGTAATTATAAGAATGATATTTCTAACTCAAGTACCTAAGATCGACAAAATGACCATTATAAACTTAAATAATTACATAATGTTCGTAACATGGTAATAAGGAATATAAAAGGAATAATGAACATGAAAAAGGTTCTTAAGTAAATAGGAATTAACTCTAGTTTATTATTAAGGAGGTTAAAGAACGGTTGAGTCAAGTCGGACACAAGGTAAGGGGATTTCTTAACCCAATTTTCACTCTTTGGGTTAATCTCCTACTTTCAAATTATGTCATGATATTATTATGTCTTACATTGTATTTGTACATTATTTATGTGTAATTATAGTGAATACACATTATAGATGTACTTTATTTAAAAAATGATCTTTTTAAGGACTTCGTCTAAATCCCCTTTCATTGAGGCATATTTGGTTTTATACAAAACTTTATTTTATATGGTGTATAAACCCCTTTGACTTTTACGTTTATTCAAAAGGAATATTTTTTATACGAAGTGCTTTACTAAACGACAAAAAGGGAATGTTTTTCTTTCCGTACTTATGCGGCGACAACGACTTCTCCGCCGCTGTGACCATTATTTGAGTTTCGGCTTCCTCTACAAGCCATCATTTTTTTAATGAAAAATAAATACAAAGTTTTAACTTTCTTTTATTTTATTGAAAATGGTTTTGAAAGAGTTTTTATTATATCAATGTGTTGTATTTTTATCTTGTGATTGAAATGTGGAAATGTTATGTTTCCTTTATGCATGTTTTATGTGATATGATTATGTTATGGTTTATGATATGTTTAAACCTATTCATATGAGGAATGCATTGGACTTAATAAGTGACGGGTGGAGCCCGCTATAGCTCCTCAATGCATCGGCAGGTCTCATGAGACAAACTAGTGTCTTGGCACGAGGCCTTGACAAAATCTTATTTGTGGTCTTGGCACGAGGCCTTGACTACGTGATTATGATAGTCTGGAATTATGCATTCCATCATTATGAAAGTGGTTATTGTTATTGCATGTGATTATTCGACAAGTAGAATATCCATGTGAAGAATTAAATGGCATTATCTCATTTTACTTTTGCCATATTATGTAGAAGTTCAAGTTTAAAAGGCTTTTGTATTAGTTATACATTGCCTTAAATGTTAATGTTTATTTATGAAAGCTTCCGCTATATTGTTAACCTTACTGAGCATCTGAGCTCACCCCTTTCAATGTTTTAATATTTTTTCTAGGATGGGAAGAAGTATTTTATGAATGACCTACAGGGGTAGTCAGAAAGGGATATGATTGTGGACTATGAAGACCATGTTATTGTAGTTTGTTTACTTTTTGATGTAATGAAAGGCTTATGAATGTATCTAGTGTTTCAAAGGCTACTAAACTAATCAGTCTTTCGAGACTTGATCTTTTGTGATCATGCCAATGTTACGAATTAATGCACTGACTCTGGGTAGCTGGGGTCGGGGAGTTACAATCATTATGTTTTATTTCCATTAAAATATGAAATAGAAATTAAAGTAGTGTTCTTGCGTACATACGGCTTACCATCTCCATGAATGGTGTATTTCATTTCTAACCACTTAATGTTATGTAATATTGTAAAAAAATGTATATACTGGATATATATGATATATATGATATCCAAATCATGAATATCATTATGGATATAATGAACTATTGACCACATGGACAAATTGTTAATATAAGGTGTTCATTTTTTATTAAGTACCAAATATCAACAAAATTAACGTTATTAACAGAAATGATTACATAATGTTTATAACCTGCTAATAAGTTATATAAAAGTAATAATAATATTGAAAAAGGTTCTTAAGAAAGTATAAATTAACTATAGTTTATTATTCATGATATTAAAGAATGATCCAGTCATGTCGGACACGAGGTAAGGGATTCGACCTATCTTTTTCTTTTCAAGTACTCTTTTTTATGTCATTTAATTTATGCTCCATGTTCATATGTTGGAGGATGTTATTTTATATTCACCATAATTTAATTTGTATTTTGATATTATGATAGACCCTCTGTTACTCTCATCAATTCATTTTAAGAATTTTTATGTGGCCCCGTTAGGCTGCAGAATTTTTTAAGGGATTTTCTTATCTCACTTTTAATTCTGTGAGACTTCAATTGTTCACCACTTATTTATTACATGTTGTGTAATGTGTACTTAAATTGATATATATTATCATTATTAGCCTTATATTCATTGTATTATGTTTTAAATTTTGTGTTTATTATGTTTTGGTCAAACGGCTCAGTTGATTACAACATGGTAATGGGTTTCATCTCACTTTTTATTCCTGTGAGATTCATGATATATTTGCCAATATTTAATTTTGTGTGGTGTATGTACTGCCCATGATTATAATATTTATTTAATATACATTAATCTTTTTAGTATTTACATCTTCATTTAATGATTCTTCTTTCATGTGGCATATGTTTTTTAAGTTACCAAATATGTAAGGGAATCTTTCACCCTCCACTCTTTTTTTAAAAAAGAGTTATTTTTGTTATGTATTTTACCATATATCTTATTATGTTGGAATTTGTTATTTTATATCCTTATTAATTTAAACTTTATGTCCATGTGATGAGATTCCCTTTTTATCTCATTAACTCATTTTCTGAATTTCAATGTGACGCAGTTAGTTTGTCGAATTTTTACAATGAAACTTTTTAACCCAATTTCAATTCTTTGGGTTTAACTTGTACTTCTTGAATATGTCGTCCTATGAATATGTGTGAATAAACTATTATTTTTCTACACTTAATATCCACTTATATTTGGTGTATTTATATTTTTCACACGTAATTCTGTGATTGATTTATCCTTAATTTAAGGATACCATCTTTAAAAGGAATTTCATCTCAAATTACTTTTCAATTGAGACTTTATTGTTGCTATGCACCAATTCACTCTTATGTGGTGTATATACTATACATTGACATATTATATCATGAATCCATTTATTCTCATGATATTATAATGTTATTATTAAATTTTATTCCTCAATTATTTATATTCAAGTGTCTCTCTTTTTGTTAAAAAACACTTTAACTACAATTTCATTTTAAATGTTTTAAAGATTTATTCTTTTAAATATTTATCATTAATGTTAATGTTTTAAAAATGGGTTTTAGGATTTATTTATATGGGCATTAATTTATTCAAATGAAAATTCATTTAAAATCTTCAAAGAGGTATGAGACACTTTTTGATTCAAAAGTCTCTCTTTAAATGGTATTAAAAAAGAATTGATAAAGCATTGTTTATATAAATATCATGATTTGATATATTAGAATGTGGAAATGTTATATTTCCATTATACTAGTGTTATATGTTTTGATTATGTTATGGTTAATTGGAATTGTTTACGTATACGGGTGGTTCTGTGATAAAACTATTGCGGGTGAGCCCGAGATAGCTCTCCAATGCATTGGGTAACGTGATGGAGGTAAACATGAATGTTTCTCTTAAGATATTTAGGGAATATATTGTTATGGGTATTCCAATGTAAATCCCTATGTAGCTGTGATAGCTATAATGTATGTTTGATATGGATTCTGCAAGTTACCTTTATGATTTTTTATATCTATGTGTCTTTCATAAATCTTATTATTTCACGAGGTAAGTAAAAGATTTAATGTTTTGTATGTATTTATGAACAAATTATTTCATTCTGTGTTTTATAACCCATATTGATCCTTTTATACTCATAACATGTTTTGAAATGTTTTCATTGGACATAAATATGAATAAGGTCAAGGATGGGGTCAAGGAAAAGTCATGTTGTCTAAAACATGGAACTAGACATGGCAATTTTTTTCAAGAGTTTTTATTTTATGTAGAAAATGGAAATATGTGTAGAAATGTCTACCTTGAAATATTTTGAGATGTAATGGTTATGTCCTAATTCTCTAAAACTCTAAACCTGAAAAGATCCTCAATGTGAATTATTCATTTAATTCAATAATATGTAATGTTTAAGGTCAGGTCCTTATACATCAAACATTTTATATGTATTTGTATTATCACAGAGGGTGGAGGGACATTAACATGTGATGCTGGATTCATCGATTACATTAGACTCGGCCCCATAAAACTAATTAACCATATAAAATATGATTATTTTTGTTATATTTTATTTAGTCAATTTTGTTTCATATTTATTGTTCTCTAAATTAGTTTTCATTCTGACCATGAAACTCTGAGGTACCTCTTGAATATGATAGTTGGAAATCCCTTCATGATTCGATGGATGATTCTTCATCAAGAATTTTATATTGAGATAATGGATTAGAAAGGTTTACAAAAAATGGTACAATACCACATGAGTAGTCTTACTAACACATTAGAGGCTAACACCTTGGACCATATACCACTTCGGGAAACTCCCTAATGGGAATCATTATAAATTATCATATAGACGTCCTTAGCATGATGATTTAGTCAACTACCATGTTTCCTCTTAAATTCTATAAAATTTCAAAAAAAAAATATGTCCCAAAAATTAAAGAGTGAGTCTATATTTTATTGTGGGATGATCCTAAGCTATGTAACATGTGTAGTGACCATGTAATTAGGAGGGGTGTTTCTGATCACGATTTTCCGTATGTTTTACATTTTTCACTTGAAATTTATTTTGGTGGACACTTTCGACCCCATCGGATTGCTAGGAATTCTTTAGACTATATATTCTGTTTTTATAGATTATTCTATGATTCATATGTTTTTTATGTCATGGCCTTGTTTAGAACCCACTGGGAACATTTCTAGAATACGGAAGATGACCCAAAAAATATTATTATTCTTGGAAATAATTGGAGTATGGGGCCTTCATTTTTTGGGCGATTTTCCTTGTTCATTTCTTATTTTCAATAATTTTTTGTTTTGGGTTATGTTACAATACGGTTGGATTCTAAGACCACCCATAATGATGAATCTCATGTTGTAGTGAAAATTTTCAATTCAATTTTTTTGTAGATGGGAGTACCAAAGTCCATCATATGTGACCAATGGATACTCTTCCACAATCGTAATATAAATACCATACTTTGGAAGTATGTTGTGACTCACAAAACATCAACATCATACCACCACCATAAAAATGGCCATGCCATGGTTTCGAATTAGGATTTGAAATAAATCTTGGACAAAATTGTGTAGCTATAGAGGAAGGATTGAGAAAGTTCATAGATGATGTGTTGTGGGCTTATAAGAAATCATACAAAACCCCATCGGTATGTACAATTTTTTCAAATTTATGGGAAATAATTTCATCTCCCAATGGGTGTCAAGAACCGGACTTATTGGGAAATAAGGAAATGAAATAAGGATTTGGCCAAAATTGGAATTCAAAGGAAGCATAAAAATCAAGAGTTCAATGAGATTCAATTGTCATAATATGTGGAATCATGTCTCTACAAGGAATGATAAAAAATATCTCATGGTATAATGATTCAATGAATGTAATTTCATATTTGATGGGAAGTATTTATATTTAGTTCATGGGCAAAGCTAATGTTTGGTATGATTCATTCTAGATAGTTAGGTCCATATATTCTATCTAATTTTCTTCTTTATGGTGTATTGGAGATCACAAAAGAGGAAATTTTCAGGATCTTTACCTTCAATTGGAATTGTTGGATGTAATACATTGAGTGAATTTCTACTGATGAAATGGATTTCATCAAAATATAGGACAGAATCGTTACTTGAAAATACCAGGCTATTCATAACACATTCACATTTATATTACAAGTGCTGTTTACAATTATACATTTCATGTGCATATATCATCTCATAATTTCACATTGAGGAAAATGAAATATTTTATGTGTGGGGGAGGGGAAACCATTTTAGGGTTATTTTAAATTTTCAAGAAAAAGAAAACTTATCACGTGACATGATCATTTAGATATGGAATATATGGAAAATGAACGATTTCAAAATTAATTAGTGGAATGATAATAATGTGCCAGATTTTATCATCATGGGTTGATTTTTAAAAAAAATTGAAGTTGTCGATTATATGATTGGTTGTGTCATAATAAAACCTTTTAGAGGCTCACAACATTATTTGTGATCATTTTTATGATAAATTATGTCATTGATATATCCACACATCTTTTCACACAATCATGACTTGTGAGTTTCATTTACACAATTAAATGTTTATTAATGGAATGTAATTCTTTTCATCTTACAACGTGGTCTTTCAATACAATTGTTTCTCTTCTAATAATTTTTATCATTGTACCAGACAGACCGATGTGTCTTCACCTATTATATGACTATTGTACGTCCCAAAAATTCAAAAAAAAAATTAATAAATGAAAAATAAATATATAGATGAGTAAATAAATGTCCAACATATATGGATATTAAGGTCAGGAGGTCATGGTTTGACTACTATGAATTCTTAATTGAGTGGTTTTTGGTATTTGATTGAGAAGGATGTTGCATGTGATAAATTAATGACATGGTATACACATGAATTATTTTCACTTTGATTAGCGTTATTAATCTCACTGGAAATGATTTTGATACAATTTATGAGACAATGATAATGATATTTTTTTGTATTGGATATTTATGGGATTCATACTTTTTCTATTTTTCAACTGAGGATTGAGGAATATGAACATGAATATCGTCTAAACTTTTTTTTTTGGAATACATGATATGTGACTTGGCCCGGGCCTACAAAAGTGTATGATTGGGGGAGCTGATAAAACACAATTGTATTTATATTTTATTCATAATAAATTATATAACTTTCTCATATTATTATAAATATTTTCTTTATAAAATATTTCTAATGAGATCATTCTTTTGAAAATTGGATGAAAATTATAGTTTTACCCTATAATGAGCATTGTAATAATTAAGACAAAACTATTTTGATTTGAATTATTTGAATATAAACTTTTTGTAGTCGTATTCCATAATTAATGGGTTACGACATTTATTATTGAATATGCAGATAACTCGTGCATTTGTTTTGAGTAAAATGGACTTGAATTTAATGATGGGATGGATTGGCCAAATTGGACATCAGTTCTGTATTTGGGAATTATTTCTATATTAGTTCATTTAATGGGATGAAATTTTGGAGAAGGGCTCGAGAAAAAATAAATTCACATATCAAACTTCTAAAAGGATAGCTTCTTAATGTGTTTTGGGGGTAAAACGTGCATTGCAACATGGAAAAAATTATTTGGATGGATTTCCCCATTTTCACTTGAAACCACAGAAAACCTAGCATCCCATCCACTATATTAATTGGCATTTTTTTTTATTTTTATGGTTTGGTAGGTGAATTTGTAGATTAAAGTTATATGATAATTGGTTTCACTATATTTTCCAAGGCATTTCTTTAGGGATATCTTATGAAGAGAGGATCCCTTCATTGAAGCCTTCTTCTTCGTCTTCACATTTTAATATTGATTTGAATTTAATAAACTCATAGTTTCTCTTCCATTTAATTTTTTTTAATTTTATTTTTCTTTTAATATTCTTATTTGGGAACTAAATCAATAGTTGAAACAATATTGGGTTCTACACATTGTAATCATTTTCACATGTGAAACATTTCTACGATAACTACACCACCCATCAGAGAGTAGTTCATTTTAGTAATCAGGAATCCTCTTACCTTAATAATTCATTTATTTTGAATAAATGAGATACTATAATTCACATAAAATTATATATGAATTTATTTTTTAATTTAATTGAATCTATACATGAAATGGAATTATTCATGCAAAAACACAGAAGATGAGTAATGTGTGAATTGTGAGTGTTTGACGTTAACCGGTGAATCAAAAACAGATGGGATAAATTTTTAGAGTTCAAATAAAATCCATAAACATAAATCATATTCATTTTATATAATAAATATTTTCCCTAATTTACCATTATCCAAAATATATACTTAGAACATCAATCAATGTAGGGCGCTAGGATTCTATGTTATGTAGCTGAGATAGCGTTTAATATATTTAATCATTGTGGGTATGTTACCTCTGGTAGGGCTCAATGGTAAATAAAATAGTTGATCATAATTAAGAAGATGTTAATTTAAATTAAAATTATTAATATGTTAATTAATAGTAACAGTAAAATCAATTATCCATTGTAAAAACATTTTCTGAGAAAACAACTTCTTCTTGGGTTTTATTAATCAAATTATATTTCAAAAACAAAAATAAAAAAATTTCAATCGTTATTCAGGATAATTATTATTCTTTTATAAATGAAAAAAACCCCATAATTTTATATTGTGTTTCTGTTTAATTTTATTTTCTTCTTAAAATACCTTTAAAATGTTTTTTTAATTAATTCATCCGTTGAGAGATGACAATGGTCAGCCACTTTACTCCACCTAAATAACTTAATTCGAAAATCATTTGTGAGAGTCCAATACATCTACATTCATATTCGAAGCCTGAATTGGGTATAGTTATGATGCAGAGAGTACGGATGTGTGATGCTGAGTATTGTTGATGCAGAGAGGTATTGTCATGGTGTTGGAAAGATGAGGACTTATATACTTGATGATGTTTCAATCTATGATCTAGAGTTGGATCCTCAAGTATACTAGGATTCATAGTAGTGATTCATATATATACATGGATCGGTACTGTACCCATGGAATGATAGGAACAACAATTAATGATATAACTTGACAAATTCATATATTAATTTCCTTAAAGATCTTTTGTGGATCATCATTTTCCCTTGTATAAGGTATATCATAGATCATAGAGGCCCCCAACAACTTCTTCTTGGTCCTACAATCAATTTACCATTGGTTGAACACATCAAAATCAAAAATATGTCATAAATTTTAAATGTTCACCATCATCATGTACAATCAACCAAGGTACTGATGAGGCTCAATAATCATCTCACTCCCATTCAATCTTTTTGGGTATGAAAAAATACACCTCAAATGGATTCAGTGAAAACATCAAACTAGAGTGATAATTTTTCATCATCAATACTTGATCAGTGTTCAAGGTTCGTCATCAAGATTCATTCTTATCTTAGCTCCTCTCGATCATGCCAATCCAAAATGGTCATCTTATAAGGCTCAATTGGTCTTTCTTTTTTTATTCATTCCCCAACTCATACCACCCCTTAGATAAAGACTCAAAATTTCATAGTTCTTAAATCATAAATTATGTTTAGTGATTTTCATTATTAATGGGATTAATTAATATCACTCTATCAATTCTGTCGTAGGACATGTTCGTTCCCATTTTTTTCAAATATAATAGTATCTCGTTCTTTTTTTCAAAGTAATACTACCATAATTTTAAAAATGTGTACTACATTATTTTTAATTTATTTTCAAAACATTAATATTCTAGAATCTGTATATTAATGCATAATACTTGCATTCCCAGAACCTTCATTTATGGTACCATTCACTTATTGTTCTAATGAAACCGAGAAATTTTTTAATATACCATAATTTTCTCTATCCAAATAGATATTATTTCACAAAATTTGTATTCTTTTTAGTTATAACAGAGTAGAAAAAAACAGACATTTTAATGATATCTCTGTAAAACTTTTTTATTTTAGAGATCAAAGGGTAGAACTTTTTCAAATAATCACCTAAAATAATATCTCCTAACAATATATTTTAATATATTTATTCTATATATGATCACTAAATTTATTTTTTTGAAATTTAATATATCTTTATTTTTTATTTATTGGCTCTATAGAACTTCACTTTATGAAATATTACCTTTATAGAGGTTCAATATATTTTGATTCAATGTTAAATCTATAATTTTTTCATTGTATTTTATTTTGTTTACAAATTTTCACTTTATTGTGAACCATATATATTATAAACATTCCATTTTCCCATAACATATGCATTAATACAACATTTTTTAAGTATCTAAACCAAGTTCTACAAATATAAACATAATATTTTATGTTAATTTATAATAACACTTTGTAGCTTCTTGGTTTTAATAGAAATTAAAAATCCACCCAAAGGAACTATGTAACTCATATTATTTAGTAGTAATACTTATTGTACATTATAATTTTATCCACACTGTTTTTTATATTTATGTAATTAATTAATTCATTATATATGTAAGTATTTATTAATATAATTTGTATGAACAATTATAATCCTATTTCTTATTCCATGGGCCTCATTCTAATATTTTAAAATGTTGATCAATATTTATGTTCGAAGTCTAATTCCGTAGAAATTTATAAATTATTTACATTTTAGTCCTTCTAATAAATGAATCTTCATTTTACCATATTTAAAATAAATTACATAGGATTTTATGGATTTTTTTTATCCATAATATTTATTATGATATTTTTTGATCAATTTGGGATAAATAGTTTGTATTTCATCTTTACCTCAATTATTTTCATTATTATAATATTTTAAAATTTCAATACATTTTCTTCAAAAATTATTAGGTTTCATATAAAATAAAAAACATTTAGTATTATATATTGTTATGTTTAACGTTAAAAATCATAATTAATAATAATGAATATCTGTTGTTTACTAATGTAATGTTTAACACTTTTATGTTTAATATTAATATTGGTACCACTAACAATACTACTCTTTTCCATGATTATTTTATTAAATATTATTTTTTTAATGAAAAATAAGTTCTTATATTTAATATCATTTATATATAATACACATAGTCTCAAATTAAATGTTTTTAAGTGTTATAGAAAGTTTTTTATTTCTTTCCCAATATTCTCATATTAGTCCAGTTACTTATTAAAATGATAATCAATTTTATATTTCATCCCATTATTATTTATGTATTTTTTAATATTAATTTTATAAAAATTCCTATTAATAGCCTACATTATTTATCGATTCAATATTTTAAAATAATTTATATTAGATCCTTATCAATATCAATCTATTAAATAATTATTCAAATGCATATAGTCATGCTATTTAATCACTATACACATTTCATGAAATGTTTACAAAATTTTTTAAAATTAATTCACTATGTTGTTTTGATTTTAAATTTACTGTATTCTCAATTTTTTTTTAATTTACCATGGGAGTATTTGTGAAACCAACAAAAATACATTTTATATTTTCTATGCTCTTTACCATCTATATGAAAAATATTTTCTTAGTTTCTTATTTTATTATGTGTTTTATGTTATAATTATTGAATATCATATTTTTTTGTACTCCGTATCATATAATTATTAGTGAAAAAATATTTTAATTTTAGTGTTTTAATTTTAGTAATGAAATCGTACTGTTTTTAATGAAATGTTTCTTTTATTATAGTGAGATAAAATAATGTGATGTCATTTATTGGTTCTTTATAGATATTGAGAATAATGATTCCTTGTTTATATAATATACTACATGGTTGTGGAACCACATCATTAATATATTTTAGGGTATGAAAAAATGAATGTTATTTTTCATCTCTTTTATTTTAATATTTTTATAAAATGAAAAAATATTTTGTTTTGTTTTAAAAAATTATCTAGTTTTGATTTCGAATCTCTAAAAAATACATTACAATTTCATAAATCAATACATTTCGTATCAATTTTTATTGTTTTTATTCAATTTAGTTAGTACAATAGTTACATTTCATTCATTATTTTTCAATTTGATATTTAATTTATATATTCATAATTATTTCCATTCTCTAAAATATCCATTCCTATTTAAAAAAAATACATTTGTTATGTTTTATTCTATTTTTTTCAGTTATTGTCTTCTTTAATCATCCTATTTGGGTTGGAATCAAGAGTGGATACGAGATTGAGTTCTACCCTTTCAATCATTTGCTCATGCAAAACGTCTCCACGTTGACCACACCTCCAATAGAAGAGAAGTTCTATTAGTGATCAATATATCTTTTAGACTCATAATTTATTTATTTTGAATCATTGAGATACATTAACTCACTTAATATAATCCATTAATTTAGTTTTAAAATTTTTGGAAACCAGGAATGCAACTTTATAATTAACACAAAAACATGTGAGGTCGAGTATTGTGTAAATTTTAAGAGTACAAACCTAATCAGTAAAATGACACCACACAGGACAAATTTTTAGAGATAAAATATAAGCCATGTTATCAATTCATCATAATTTTCCATAATGGACATGTGCCTAAATTTTCTAATTGCCATAATCTATATTTCATACATTAATCAAATTAGGGTGCCACGATTGGGGTTATGTGAAGTGGTAGAGTTGGATCGATTTTCCCTTTTAAAATATTTTGTAAAAAAACAACTTCATGTTGAATTGAATTTCATTTCAAAATTTAAAAAAAACGAAAGCTTCCTCTAGAAAAATATTTCTTGTTTTATTTATGATAAGCCGTACATCTATTTAAGTATTTTTTTTATTCTATTTTATTTTATTTTTAGAATAACGTTATGATTTTTTTAATTTACTTCCTCCTTTGATAGACAACCTTGGTCCGCCAATCTACTACTCCTATGTAACCCAAAACCAAACATCATTTGAAAGCACCCACTAAAACACCTTAAAATTTACCACCAATTCCAAGGAGGAAAGTAATTATTTCAATCATTTAGATTTATTTATTTTATTTTACATTTTAATCTCTTCTTATCTTCTTTCTTCCTTCTTTAACAAATCTGAATTTTTCTTCTTATTTTATTATTTTCCTATTCTTATTTTTAGACCATCAACTCAAACTTATCATCTTTTATTTTATTATGCTCCACTTATCTTATCTTAGTTTTTATTTTATTTTTGACATGTTCTAATCCTGAGGATCATTTAAAAATCATACCTAATATTGATCGTAGCCTTTAGGCTCGATTAAGACAATCTCAGTATATGAGAAGTTTCAACATTAAACCAGTTAATGAATTCATCCAATCTCAAAACATTGAAATTGGAAGATATTCAAATTCAGACATAAAACAAGAAACAATTCCTGATAATAATAAAAATATACTTAATTTAACTATTCACGAATTGGATGGTCCTAATATTAATTATGAACTAAATTGCATTGCATACCCCAATCTCAAATCGAACATTGAACTGAAATCTGGATTAATTCACCTTCTGCAAAAAATTTATGGCCTCTCTTATGAGGATCTCAATAAACACCTTTATAAATTTTAATGTCGTCTTCTCAAAGTTAAAACCAAGAAATTTTTATGAATATCAAATCCAACTAAGATCATTCCCATTTACAATTGATTTTGCTGCAATGGTTTGGATGTATTATTTACAAACTGAAGATGTATCTTTTTTGAATGATTTGAAATTTCTATTCTTGTAATGATTTTTTCTAGCATTTAGGACCACTTCCATTTGTAAGTAGATCATGAAGATCAAGCAATCCATAGGGGAGTAATTGTATGAGTACTGGGATCGATTCAAGAATTTTTGTGAAAGATATCTACATCACCAAATTAAGGACCAACTCGTCATCCAAAACTTTTATGAAGTACTCACACTTATGTAGAGGAGCATGGTGGATTCAGCAGCCAGAGGAGCATTTTTAGACATGACACAAGTAGATTCACGTGCATTGATGGAAAATATGGGCCAAAAATACCTATAATTTTGTGATCAAGGTACACCACATGTCCGGGGAGAAAATCAGGTAAGTCCATCTTCTCATGAAATACATTTGATTGATAACAATTTGGAATAATTGATGAATTTGGTGAGAAAGATTTATTTGTCTTAAAAGACATCCCAAAACCCTCCTTCATGGCCTTGTAGAATTTGTATTGTGACAATCAAACCAAATGATTGTTTCCCCCAACTACAAGAAATAGGAGATTGTGAAGTAGTGTTTCCTAGGAGACCATATCAGAAGTAATAAAAACCACATCCCCAATAAAAATGTATTCATTTGATTCATCCTAAACCCAAGGGTGTAATGATTAATTGGAAATGTGGTATGTGTCTATGAAGGACCCCGGGACACCCTGAGAGGGGAGGGGTGAATCAGGGTGACCACTTTTTCTTTTAATTTGTTGGATCTTGTTCCCACGTTGGTAGGAACTTGTTGAACATGTATGATGATTACGATCAAAAAGAAAACATTCACATGCACAGAGAAGACACAGTCATTTTTACTTGGTTCACCACTAAGGGATACGTCCAAGGAGCATACGCCGACAGGTTGCCGGTCGTACCTAAATCCACTATGCTTCACTAGCTGCGGATACAAAAGTTCGGGTACAGACACTCTGTCCCAGGCTCACTGCCTTTACAATAGTTCAGGGATAACTCACTGCGTCCCTCGGGTCACTCCCGTTGACTCCCCCTGGCTCACTGCCGTTGGTGAAGTCCCACTCAGTTTATAGACGTGTAGGTATCTTCTTCATTTGCATAAGAGTGCATCCTTTGTTGAATGTAGATGCTCTATTGAAGTCCGATTCTCACCAGAAGAAGAATATCACTTTTCCTCGAATGAACCGAGTAGTTTCTCGGCTTTCGTGCAGCTCCAGCAAGGCAGGCGTGCTTCAATAGTGTCTAGGTCTCCTTTTCAAGCCCGGCGCGCAAGTCTCCAGGCGGCGCGCAAGTCTCAGGCGCGCAAGACTAAACTGGCGCGCAAGTGTCACTGAAGCACCTGCGCGACACTGCCTTCTTGAACTAAATACTTGCGCGATCCACTTCCTTTCTCTTCCAAACTGCCTTGGGAGAACAGCCAAACACCGGCGCGCAAACTCTACTTGTGCGACAAAACAACCACCTGCGCGACTCAACAACCTGCGCGACGAGAGCTCGAACAATCTCTCAGCCTTGAACTCCGTCAGAAATGAGGAGGGGTGGTCTAGTATTTATAGGCAAACTGGACCCCCTGTGCGGCGGCGCGCAAGTCCCTCGACGGCGCGCAAGTCCTGTCTCCAGATCCTCTGTCGCGCAAGTTACTTGCGCGACCCGACCAACACTTGCGCGACCTTCTTTCCTTAGCCAAATTGTGATGTTCTGATCCTCAAAAACATATGGCGCGCAAGTCTTTCATCCTCCAAGAGCTCGGCGCGCAAGTATCTTTGCCAAAAACACTTTACTTTATTTACGGATTTTCAGGCCCAAAAATTTGGCAAACACTGGGAAACAGCGCCACCTTCACTACTGTTTTCTGCTTGAACGGTATGATCACTTTGTTGGTACACACCCTGAACTTCCACTGAGGATTGACAACAAACACAAACCATACACCAAATCATGCTTTGAAGAACCTGGTTCCAACAATCTCCCCCTTTGGGTTTGTTGGCAATCAGAATAAATTCAATAGATCTCCAACCATGAGCAAATCCAAAACGCAAGAATCAACTCAGCTAACACTTTAAGTCTACGTGAGCAATGCTCGGTGTAGAAAACAAGAGAGAAAGCTTGAATTGGGTCTTAGTGTGTTGAAATCGTACATGAAATTCTCCATCCCGATGTTATCCTTATTAAACTTCTCATCACAAGCCTACACTTCTCATCACAGAAGAATTTCTTGCCTTGAATTTATTCCTTTCTCCCCCATTGACAATAAAACCAAAGACCGAAAAGTTTTTTCAACGTTCAGCTCAAGCCATACTCCCCCTGGATAGTATCTCCCCCATAAACCTGCATCACAGCCATAAACAGATAAAAACAGTTAAAACAAACGGGGAGAGGGGACTTCCGGAGCCTCCTTATGCAGTAGGAGGTGGTCGAACACCGAGGTTCAACCGATGCTTCTCGAACATAGCCGCCGACAATGGCTTGGTTAGGATATCAGCCACTTGCTCATTAGTTCCAACATGATCCATTTTAATCACGCCTTGTTCAACCTTTTCTTTGATAAAATGATACCATATTTCAATATGTTTTGTACGAGAATGCTGAACCGGATTCTTCGTAAGATCAATTGCACTTTTGTTATCACAATAAATCACCATTGGTTGCTGCACCTTATCACCAATATCTGTTAGTTGCTGCTTCATCCAAAGAAGTTGAGTGCATGCTTTTGTGGCGGAGATATATTCAGCTTCAGCAGTACTAAGAGAAGTACTTTCTTGCTTCTTGCTCAACCAGCCAACACATTTATGCCCAATATAGAAAGATCCACCACTAGTGGACTTTCTGTCTACTACATCCCCAGCCCAGTCAGCATCAGAAAACGCTGATAATTCACTGTCCCTGCCTGCAGCAAAAAATAACCCGAAGTTATGTGTGCCTTGAATATACCTCATGATTCTTTTTACTGCTGACATATGTTCCTCCTTTGGATTACTCTGAAAGAGGGCCGTAAGGCATGTTGCAAAGGCAATATCTGGCCTTGTCGCTGTCAGATACAGTAGGCTTCCAATGATCCTCCTGTACATGGTGGGATCAACAGAGTTCCCATCCTCATGCTTTCCAAGTTTAGTTCCAACAGGAATCGGAGTTGACATTGGTTTGGAGTCTTGCATATTGAACTTCTTCAGCAACTCTCTTGCATATTTTTCCTGAGAAATGAAAGTCTATTCCTTCTTTTGAATTACTTGCAACCCCAAGAAATATGTGAGCTCCCCAATCATAGACATTTCAAATTCTTATTTCATGTGGATGGCAAATTCATCCACTGATATCTTCCTGCTGCCACCAAAAATGATATCATCAACGTAGACAAGAACCATGAACTGATCTTTTGGAGAATTCTTCACATAGAGATTGTGATCAACTCCTCCTATTTTGAATTCAAACTTCTTGAGATATGAATCTAGTCTTGAGTACCATGCCCGTGGTGCCTGCTTCAAACCATATAGAGCTTTCTTTAGTTTGCAGACCTTTGTTTCATCGGTACCCAAGACAAACCCCACCGGTTGTTCAATGTAGACTTCTTCTTCGAGTACACCATTCAAGAATGCTGTCTTAACATCCATTTGATATACTTTATATCCTCTTTGGAATGCCATGGAAAGGAAAAGCCTGATTGATTCCAGTCTAGCAACTGGAGCAAAGGTTTCTTCAACATCAATACCTTCAATCTGGGAGTATCCTTTACATACCAGTCGTGCCTTGTTTCTGATAACACTTCCATGCTCATCAAACTTATTTTTGAAAATCCATTTGGTACCAATCACATTGTGACCTTCAGGTCTCTGGAAAAGATCCCATGTCTGATTCTTATCAATCTGATCTAATTCATCATTCATGGCTTTCACCCAAGATTCATCTTTTGCAGCTTCTTCGAATGAGGATGGCTCTACAACTGATAGAAATGCAGATTGCGTGGTATTCCTCATCCTTCTGGTTTGTGTGGGTGAACTCCTATCCCCAATTATGTTGGATGGATCAATCTCAGCTCTTCGATTTCTCCTGCGAGGTTCAGTAGTATTCTCTTCAGCCATAGTTTCTTCTTCAGATTCTTCTTCTGAGTCAACATCATTATGTGATTGATGAGTGTTTTGAACAGCTTCCTCTATTTCTGCATTTGTAGTTTCTTCATGTCCACATTCTTCATGACTTTCTATCACATCAGCATATGACGTCCGTGAAGCATTTGTGGTTTTCTCTTCAATTATCTTAACATCATTGCTTTCCACAATCCTTCCCAAATGATTGTTGAAACATTTGTAGGATTTTCTATTCATTGAGTAACCGAGGAAGATTCCTTCCTCTGCGTTGTCACCATATTTCCCCTGATTTCCTTCTTTGTTCCTAATGAAGCACTTACTTCCAAAAACACGAAAGTATTTTAGAGAAGGCTTCCGTCCATGCCACAATTCATATAGTGTCTTCGTCTCACCCATATAAAGTCCTGTTCGATTCTGAATGTACACTGCAGCTTGAACAGCCTCTTTCCAGTAATGTCGTGGAATACGACTCTCAATCAGCATAGTTCGTGCCATGTTGTTCACCTGTCGATTCCTTCGTTCAACAACTCCATTTTGTTGTGGAGTTCTCACAGCAGCTACCTCATGTTGTATCCCATGCTTCTCCAGATAATTTTCAAATTCAATGGACGTGTATTCTCCTCCATTGTCAGATCGCAACACTTTGATTGTTCGTCCAGTATCATTCTCGGCGATTCGCCGATATGTTTTCATGCAGTCAAGGACCTGTCGTTTCCGGTGAATGACCATCACACATGCCATTCGACTGTAATCATCTATGAAAAGGACAAAGTACCTTTCTCCATGAGTTCCGGAAACATTTATTGGACCACAAACATCTGTATGAATCAGATCAAGAAGGTGAGATGCCTTTTTCTTCTTTGGCCGATATGAACTGCAGACCAACTTCCCACGAATACAAGCATCACAGGATTTTTCACGCTCACGCTTTAGGTTGGGAATGTCCATGACAATTCTCAATTTTGATATTTTCTCCATGTCTTGTTGATTGATGTGTCCCAATCTCCGATGCCACAGATTGTTTTCTTCTTCAACAGTCATGTAACATACATTCTCTTCACTATCAACCTGATACAAGTTTCCTTCTGTTCTGCATCCCTTCATGAGAGAATTGCCAGTTTTTCCCTTGATAGTGCAGCCTTTCTGATTAAAAGTAACAACAAGTCCTGAGTCACAGAGTTGACTCACGCTGAGGAGATTATGATGTAGGCCATCTACGTAAAGGGCTTCAGTCTTCTTTAGTTCTCCATTAGCTAATTTGGTACTTCCACTCCCTTTGATTTTCAGAGCCCCATCATTACCAAATCTTACTGTACCATCAACATTCTTTATGATATTTGTTAGTAGACTGGCATTACTTGTCATATGAGATGAGCAACCACTATCTAGAATCCAGGTACTGTTGTTCTTTGTAGCTTTGAGAGCTACCTCTGCAAGGTTTGATTTCTCAATCTTCCTCCTTTCCTTCCATGAGACATTAGATTGAGTATATAGAACTGATGGCCTTTCAACTATCTCTTCCGCAAACCTAGGTTCTTCATAGTCAAAGCCTTCTTTAAGAGGTGAGAACCTGTTTGAAAGAGAAACATCGTCTTGCTGACGAGACTTGACATGTCTGGAACATCTGCATGAGGTGTCAATGTCCCTTCTCTGCCTGCAATTAATGGCCTTATGACCAAAGTTAGAACAATGAAAACAATATCCATAGAAATTATTTCTTCTATAGAATTAGGATATGAAATTGTTCTCCTTTGTCGAGCATCTATATCTTCTCCATTCAGATAGCTTCTTGCCTCTTCACAATAGGACATGGTATGGCCCAGATAGCCACAGAACTGACACTTCATGAGAAGAAATGTCTTCTCACTTGAATTTTTCCTTATAGCTTCTTCCTTGGGAGAATAGTAAGACTGTCTTCCATTTTTGAAAGTTTGAGGATAATTTTCAGGTCTCCTTTTAGTTTGGATTGAGGGTTCCTTTTTCAGCACTCTAGGTAACATTTCAACATGTTCAACTTTCATCTTATCTTTCTTTTGGATCTTTGCACTTCCAGCTGTTGATGACTCAGCCTCACAGCCAATTCCACTCTTTCCCATGCAAGCAGGTCTTTGATCACTCCAGACTTTTCCAACCCCATCTGAACCACACTTGGCTCTTGCAAGTAATTCTGCATCTGAGAATCTTCCGAACTGTATTTTCTTCCTCGATTCTTTTGGAACTGATTCTGTCTCCACTTTACTCCTCAGAGTAACTACTTCCTCCTCGAGACCCTCAACAGTCTTGGATTTTTCATCCAGTCTGGATGTGAGGTCATTGATGACCTTTGCTTGCTCTTCAATTCTCAGCTTCAGATCAACTGCATCATCATTGCTTTCAATTATTTTAGACTGTACCTTCACAAATTCTTCCAGTCGTTCAATTTCAGCTTCAAGTTGATCAACATATTCAGTTGATTCTTCTACAATTGATTTCCACTTATTGCAGCTCTTACATTTAATCTTAAGCTTACTAACTGCATCCTTAAGTTGCACCTCAGGATCTACACAAGTTCTCAGTTGTTTTTCACCATCAGTATCTTCTGACTTTTCAACAGTGGCCATCATAGAAGCATGGTTCCCAGTTTTGAATTCTGGTTCTTCTTCATCACAGAATTCATTGTCATCTTCTTCCTCTTCACAGACAAAACTCTTTCTTTGCATTTTCTTACCAGATTTGAAGTCTCCCTTTTTGAAGAACCTTCTTTGAGGCTTCTTGAAGTTTTCATCTTCACTGTCATCATCATTGATATTCTTCAAGCACTGAGAGGCAATATGCCCAACTTTTCCACAACGGAAGCATGTGAGAGGTAACTTCCCTTTGAATTTCCCTTTCCCCTTCTGGAACTTCTTTGCAATGAGATAAAGAATTTCTTTCTCTTCGTCATCATCACCGCTACTATCCTTTGAGATTTTCAATTTATCCATGGCCTTGAATGCCATTTCCTTGCTCACCCGAGTCGTAGCATCTTCTGGTTTGACTCTCATTTCATATGCTACCAAACTGCTCAGTAAGTCATATAGAGAAAGTTTGGAAAGATCTCTTTCCTCAAGAACTGACACCATCGCATTATAAAGAGGTGGAAGTCTTCTTAATATTTTCTTTACAATATCAATGTCTTTGATTTCTTCGCCTAGACCCCGAATTGCTCCAACCACTTCAGTAATTCGATTGAAGAAAGAGTCTGCATTCTCGTCTGGATGCATCTTCAGATCATCAAACCGATTGTGTAGCACTTGTAGTTTCGCCTCCTTCACTTTGCTATCACCTTCATAAATATTCTCAAGTTTATCCCACATAGATTTTTCTGAGGTGCAATTCATCACCTTCAGATAAATCTGATCAGAAAGGGCAGCAGTGAGAGCATTCTGTGCTTTGGCATCTGCATCAAGAAGTTTCCTGTCTGTTTCAATCATAGCCAGACCTGTTGGATCAGTGACATGTATTCCTTGCACAGTAGAAAAAAGAACTTCCATTCCAAGAGATCTTAGATGAGATCTCATTCTGTTCTTCCAGATCTGAAAATTGCTTCCATCGAAGTGAGGGACTCCCCTGACATTGATCGCGTTTTCCATGACGAAGAAGGTCAGATTCAACGCCAGCAACCTTTACCCTCTGATACCACTTGAAGGACCCCGGGACACCTTGAGAGGGGAGGGGTGAATCAGGGTGACCACTTTTTCTTTTAATTTTTTGGATCTTGTTCCCACGTTGGTAGGAACTTGTTGAACCTGTATGATGATTACGATCAAAAAGAAAACATTCACATGCACAGAGAAGACACAGTCATTTTTACTTGGTTCACCACTAAGGGCTACGTCCAAGGAGCATACGCCGACAGGTTGCCGGTCGTACCTAAATCCACTATGCTTCACTAGCTGTGGATACAAAAGTTCGGGTACAGACACTCTGTCCCAGGCTCACTGCCATTACAATAGTTCAGGGATAACTCACTGCATCCCTCGGGTCACTCCCGTTGACTCCCTCTGGCTCACTGCCGTTGGTGAAGTCCCACTCAGTTTATAGACGTGTAGGTCTCTTCTTCATTTGCATAAGAGTGCATCCTTTGTTGAATGTAGATGCTCTATTGAAGTCTGATTCTCACCAGAAGAAGAATATCACTTTTCCTCGAATGAACCGAGTAGTTTCTCGGCTTTCGTGCAGCTCCAGCAAGGCAGGCGTGCTTCAATAGTGTCTAGGTCTCCTTTTCAAGCCCGGCTCGCAAGTCTCCCGGCGGCGCGCAAGTCTCAGGCGCGCAAGACTAAACTGGCGCGCAAGTGTCACTGAAGCACCTGCGCGACACTGCCTTCTTGAACTAAATACTTGCGCGATCCACTTCCTTTCTCTTCCAAACTGCCTTGGGAGAACAGCCAAACACCGGCGCACAAACTCTACTTGCGCGACAAAACAACCACCTGCGCGACTCAACCACCTACGCGACGAGAGCTCGAAAAATCTCTCGGCCTTGAACTCCGTCAGAAATGAGGAGGGGTGGTCCAGTATTTATAGGAAAACTGGACCCCCTGCGCGGCGGCGCGCAAGTCCCTCGACGGCGCGCAAGTCCTGTCTCCAGATCCTTTGTCGCGCAAGTTACTTGCGCGACCCGACCAACACTTGCGCGACCTTCTTTCCTTAGCCAAATTGTGATGTTCTGATCCTCAAAAAAATATGGCGCGCAAGTCATGCTTTGAAGAACCTGAACTTCCACTGAGGATTGACAACAAACACAAACCATACACCAAATCATGCTTTGAAGAACCTGGTTCCAACAGTCTAGACAACAACAAATTCCCCCCTTTCCACAAAACTTCTAGCTTCCTCCACCTTACCAACCGGTTTTACAACAATCCTAATGGTGATTTGAAGCTCAAGCATTAACTCATCAACAACACAAGAATCCCCAAAACAAGGATGATTCTAAACATGATGATATTTTTTAAAAAAATGTTTATAAAAAACAGAATCAGTTGATGTGTCAATGTTCAGTGCTGAGGGAGTTGAAGACTCAATTGAGCTATATCGCCACTTCCCTCCATGAATTGTTAAGTAAGAATTATAGAAATATTCCACCCATCCAACTCCAAATCCCAAGGGTAATGCCACTACCGTCACACTGAGAAGTGGGAAACAAATTAATGATACATCTAAACCTACCATTCCACTAGGATTTACCTCAACTATGATAATCCTCATTCCACACCAATTATTGAGAAACTCATGGGGAAAGATAATAGAATGAAAATGATTGATTATGTACCTCCTAATCCCCTTTCATTTATAAAAGGAGTTGTACAATCCAATATGATGGTTTAAGAGGGGATGAAAAAAAATGTTTAGGACACATTCAATCATGAGGAGATCAACATCCCTTTACTTGAATTCATCATGAAAATCCAAAGGATTTAATAATTCTTAAAAGAAATTTTCACCAATAGAAGATGAATCATGGAAAATGAGAGGATCAATATTGGAAGGAGTGTTTCATCAATAATTACACCAACTATATAAACTCCAACATAGTTCATGGATCTGGGGACATTCACCATAACATGCACCATAGGAGATTAACACTTTTCTGATACTTTATGTGATTTATAAGATTCCATAAATATAATTACTCACTATGTTTTTCTTCTTTACAGGTTTTTTAGTATAAGCCCAAGTAGTGTAGTGGTGCAATTACTGAATATAAAAACATCATATGCAGCAGTATTCTTTTGGGATATACATGTTTGGGTAGTAAATATTATCTTTTCAGTAGATTTCTATGTGATTAAAATGGAGTACAATAAGGTAATTTCACATGATCACATTATCATTGGTAGAACATTCCCCAAAAAAACAATAACTATCATAAATGACAATGATGGTACACTTTCCATGGTATTTGGAGAAAAAATAGTGATATTTAATGTTATGGACTCCAGGAAGTACCTCTCAAAGGACCATTATTCATTTTTTCTTTCCTATTTTGAACCACAAAATAAAAACCCATTGGAATTTGATTGTCCTATGCATCGGAAGATTATGAGTATTTTTTCTAGTTTGAGGTCAATGATTAATTAACCATCTATTTATAATTCACAAAACTCTCTTAGATTTTTTTTTGAAATGGATTCATATTCAAATTTTGATCATGTGAACTCAAATTATGACTTGGATATTGAGTATGCTGATGGATTCAATGTTTTATTCACTGATTGTAATGATTTCTATTATGATATCAATGCTGTTTGTGCACATATTTCCTTTCCTTCGATGTCTTCATCCATACACCACCCCCTAAAATTTATGTAAATCCATTTCCAGAAAATCTCAAATAGGAATACATGTTGAGCAGTAAAAGTTTACATATTCTCATATCTAACAATCTCCCTTTTGAACATGATGATTTTTCGTAATATTTTGAGGGAGATCATTAATGAAATTAGGTGGACCTTGGCTAATATATCAGTTACTAGCCCCTCCATTTTCATGAATAGTATTTTTGGGACTATGGTGCTAAACTGGTTAGGTAGCCAGAAATGAGACTCAATACAACACTTTTGGAGGTTGTTAAAAAAGTTGTTGAAAAGTTGCTTGTGGAATATATAATCTCTCCAATTTCAAATTCCTAGTGGTTGAGGCCTATTCAGGTTGTGCATAAGAAAAGTGGTGTTACTATTTATAAAAATGATAAAGAGGAGTTACTTCCTATGAGTGTTCCAAACAGTTGGCGTGAGTGCATCGATTATAGGAAAAAAAATCAGTCCACTCACAAGGACCATTTCCTCCTCCCATTTATTGGTCAAGTACTTTATAGAATATCTAGGATGACACATTATTGGTTCATGGATGGATTTTCTAGATATATTCAGGTTCCCTTTGTTCTGGAGGTTCAAGAGAAGACAACATTCACTTGTCCATTTCATATGTTTTCTTACTGATTGATGCCATTTGGACTTTGCAATTAACCAGGAACCTTATAGAGATACGTGGTGAGTATTTTTTATTATTATTTTTTTGAGATCACCATGGAGGTATTTACAGATGATTTTACATTTTATGGATCCTCATTTTATGAATGTATAAGTAGTTTGGGGAAGGTGTTGAATCTTTGTATGGAAAAGAATCTGGTCATGAACTTTTAAAAGTGGCATTTCATTATAGATCACCTCATTTTCTTAAGGCATGTAGTGTCAAAACATGGGATAGAGGATGATATATCTAAGTGAGATATTATTTCATATTTACTCTATCCTTCTTTTGTGTGTGATGTTAGATATTTCCTAGGGTATGGTGGATGTTATCAGTGCTTTGTCAAATATTTTAGTAAAATTGTTCTTACTATGTCACGATTACTTCAAAATGATTTTGATTTTGTGTTGGATGATTTTTCCAGGACATCCTTTAATGAGATAAAGAAGTGTCTGACCACTCCACCGATTATACAGACCCAATGGTGGGATATGTTTTTTAGATTATGTGTGAAGCCACCATCTTCGTAGCTGGAGCTGTCTTATCTTAGGGGGAGGTTGGACGTTCACATGTGATTTCCTATACATCAAAGACACTAGATTTAGTCCAATAAAAATACAAAACCATGTAAAAGGAGTTTCTTGTAGACATAATTTTTTTAGATAAGTTCATTTCATATTAATTGGGAACTATTGTAGTTATTTTTTCTGAACATGAAGCTTTGAGGTACCACTTGAAGAAGCCAGATGCAATGCATAGACTAATCCGAAGGAAGTTCCATCTTATGGAATTTATATTGAGATAAAGGAAAATAATGGGTATGAAAACATGGTGGAGGACCACATGAGTAGTGTTACTCACACACTAAAGGATGGCACCTTGGACCAGGTACCACTTTGAGAAACTTTCCCCAGTGATCATCTTTATTACATCTCAGGTATGCATCCTTTCTATGATAACTTAGTTTAAAACCCTGTTGCACCTGAAATCCCAAAAATTTTAAAGAAACCTCATGTCCAAATGTTAATGAGTGAGTCAAGATTGTATTATTGGGATGATCCATACCTATGGTGCATGTGTAGTGACCATGTTATTTTGAGGTCTGTTCCTGATCATGAGTTTGTGTCTATTTTACATTTTTTCATACACTTTCTTGTGGAGGACACTTTGGACCCAAATGGACAATAATGAATATTTAGGACTCATGATTATGTTGATATAGCATATTCCATGATTCCCATGTGTTTTTTCAGTCATGCTCTCATTTCCAGCACAATAGGATCATTTCTAGGAGACATGAGATCCCCCAACAACCCATACTATTCTGTGAGATTTTTTATGTATGGGACACCAATTTTATTGGTACATTTCCTAGTTTATTAGGTTTTTTGTATATATATTTTCTGCTGATTATGTGAGTAAATGTGTGGAGGTTATGGCCACAAGGAATTAATATTCTCATGTTGTAGTGTAATATTTCAATACACAGATTTTCTGTATGTTTGGAGTACCAAAGGAAATCCCCATTGAACAAGGGAAACACTTATTCAATCGGAATATGGAAAACCTTTGTCGGAAGTATGGGGTGACACACAAAACATCTACACCATACCACCCCCAAACAAATAGCCGGGATGAGGTTTTGAATAGGGAGTTGAAGCAAATTTTGATCAAAACTGTGAAGCCAAATATGAAGGATTGGAGGATGCACTTGGATGAGGAATTTTGGGCTTATAGAAGGGCATACAAGTCCTCCATTAGTACGTCCCAGTTTTGGATTTTTTTGAGAAAGCATGCCATCTCCCTGTGGATGTTGAGCATCAATCTTATTGGGATATAATGAAATGAGACATGTATTTGGAACAATCTAGAATCTAAAAAAATTTAAAAATTCTAGAGTGTGAGAAGATTTGATTATCATCATAAGATAACTCATTTATCTACAAATAAATATCAATATTATCTCATGAAAAAATTATCCCTAAAAGAGAATTTTATGTTAAAGAGAATGTATCCCTCTATAGTCCATGATTGAAGTTGATTCCTTGTAGGTTGTATTTCAGGTGGTTTGGTATATATGTTGTGACTAATTCTTTTCTTTATAATGAAGTTGAGATCACACAAGAGGAAAAATGAAGGGTCATTACAGTCAATCGAATTTTTTCTAAGAAATACATTTATGGAATTCCTACTGATGCAGTGGATTACATCACACTACATGTCCCCATCTTCACTTGAGTATATCAGGCTGCTCTTAATCCTTTAAATTTTTTATTAATTTTCTTATTTATACTTATCTATTTCATGTGCATATATCATCTAATTGGTACACATTGATGAAAATGAAGTATTTTAAGTGTGGGGGAGGAATCCTTTTAGTTTAGTAATTTCAATTGTTTTCCTATTTTTCAATGACCATAAAAAAATTCTTTTTATCAAATTTTGTGTGTTTATTTTTAATTATTTATGTGTTTTTTTACAAACAATTGAGATGAAATGATACTCATCACCATTTTCAAATCCATATCAACAAGTGAACCATTTTTTCCCATGAAACTATGCTTAAATGAATGATTAAAATAACTTTTTTTGAAGTTAAAATCATTAGTAATTTCATGGAAATTACTCTGAGTGCTGAATCCAATGCCAATTTTCATTGTCTATATATTTTAATTCACATTCTTGTTATTCTTTTGAACCATTATTTTCGTATTCTTTACATTTACCTCACTTATTGAGAGAACTTGACCATGCTTGATTTATCATAAATTTGATTTTTTCCTGTCAAAATATGAGGGTTTGAGGTACGTATGTTTTAAATGATTAAATCATTTTTTTCTTATTAAATATCCTATTTCAATGAATCCTTTTTCATAATGGAAAACATTGAAAATTTAATCCTTTTAGCCCTTAGAATCAGTGAACATCATGTTAGGATTGCAACATTACAAGAAATATTTCCCTATCAAACCAACTATTGAAGTGAAATTGCATAATCTAGTTGAACTTAAGTGTGGGGGAGTTGAAGAAGTACATTTTTATTGATTATTTTATTGATAATAAATGATAAAATCTCCTAAAATTGTATTAAAAACGTTTATTTATAAAATATTTTGGATTAGATCATTCATCTAAAAATTTGATAGAAATTCTAGTTTTACCCTTTATAGTGCATTGTAGTATTTCGAAGTTAAATATTTTAAAATTTATTATTTGAACTTGAAATTTATTTTCTATGTTCTTGTCTTAATGGTATACAACATTTTTTGAGGTAATTGGAGAAAAAACATAAATTGTTTGCAATAATTGGACAATGAATTCAAAGGTGGGATGGACACGCCAGATTGGACATTGGATTTTTATCATGTCCATAACGTCTTCATACGAGCAGGGATTAGGCCCATATTTTGAGAGGAGCTCTCTAACCCAATTTTCCACAAATGATTTATTTGGAATAATAGATGTTTCATGTGTATTGGAAGTGAAATGGGATATGTAAGTTGGATTAAAATATTTATCTGATATTCCCCATTCATATGTGAAACCTCATTAAACCTAGCCTCCCCTTCACTATATAAAGTATTGTTTTACACATTTGGAGTGGTTGGGATGTGAATTACGATATTTAGGAAATATAAGAATTGGTCACTTCCAAATTCTCAAACCATTATAAGAGGGGAAGGTCTTGATGCAAGGAACCCCTCATTAAAGCCTTATTATCTTCTTCTTGTTGTTTTGTTTTCATTTATATAATAAACATCATATTTATTCTTTTATATATACTATTTTATTCTATTTTTTAAAATTAATTTCTTCTTTACTCATCCTATTTGGGTTTTATTCATGACTGAAGATGATATTGGGTTCTATACTTTCAATCCTTTGCTCATGCAAAACATCTCCCCAATGACAAAACCCCCAATGGAAAAATTGTTCTCTTAGTGATCAATCTATCTTATACCCTCTATATTTAATTATTTTGAATCATTGAGATATTATAATACAAATAATATGATCCATAAATTTAGTTTTTAAATTATAATAAACTAATAAAACAATTGAAAAATTAACACAAAATCTCTCGTGGTCGAGTATTTAGTAAATTGTGATAGCGCAAACATAAACGGTAAAAAAAGACCACACAAGATAAATTTGTAGAGTTAAAATATATATCCTTTAGCTAAATACATCCTCATTTTCCATAATGGACATGTGAATTGATTTTCCAAAGACCGTAATCTATATTTAGATCATTAATGAGAGTTGGGTTCCATGATTTCATATTTCAAAGCTAGCCTTGGGTTTAATTATTATTATCTTGTTTGTTAAGTTAATTATTGTAGGGTTAAGGGGATGACGTATTATGGAATCACAATGATGTGGATATTTATTTAAATGATAATTATAAATAATTAGGCGAATATGTTGAGTTAGATCGATTATTCCTTTAAAAATATATCCTAAAACAACATCTTCTTGTTGCGTCGAATTTCATTTCAAAATTAAATACAAAAAATTGAAATCTTCTTCTAGAAAACATATTCTAATTTTATGAAATATAACCTTCCATCCTTTCAAGTAGTTTTTCTATTATCTTTTATTTTATTTTAATAGTACCTTTATGGATTTTTTTAATTTACTTCCTCCTTTGAGTGATGACCTTGGTCAGCCACTCTACTACATCTACGTAACATGAAACTGAACATCAATTGAAAAATTTTATGACAACGCTTGTCATTGGTATTTATTCAATGTAAATTGTGAAAAGATATTAATCTTGAAAAAATATGTACTTGTTTTGGATTATTCATAGAGGGAATGGAATTCATGTTAGAGATTAATGTAATTTTATGTTGAGTAATGGTAAAGGCTAATTTAAGGGATAATGAATTGATTAACAAAAGGAAATGATAAAAAAGTATTAATTAATTTAAATTTTTTTTTCTTGTGTTCTTATAGGTTATATTATCTTAGAAGTGATGCCAGGTGTAAAAATGATGTTAGGTAAATATTAGTCTAATAATAGGTTATTCTCACGGTGTTGTTGTGAGATATATTATATATTGTATATTCTATGATTTCTTACACTTCCCCACCTATGAAGGATATATAGAATTACACCTAGCGGAATCTAGGATGGTGTTTTAACCATAATCTCATTGGGAGGATGGATGGATGACCACCTCCTCTGGCACCACTATATTCTCATTGTAATTACTTACGATGGTATGCATAGTGGTTAGTTTTCCCATATATGCTTGCAAGGATTCATGATGTATTGTTGTTATTTCACGCATATGTATATAAAAAAATAGTATCTATGGAATTATTATAGGTATGACGTGTATAGGATGTGATGTCTTGAGCTACTTACTCGATGTATGGGCTTTAATTGTTTGAGGTATAATACCCGATGTATGATACTTGTTAAATGGGTTGTGGTGGCTCAAGGAAACTATGTTGATACTATATATGTTGTTTTGTATTGGATGATGTGATGCAATGGGTAAATTTTGTTATCCTTTTCTTATGTTTATTCAGGATAAAATATTTTAGAGTTAGATGGACCAGGACATGCGACGTTGGGGAAGAGTGGAGAAACAATTAAGAAGAGGAAGTGGGGAGCCCTTGATGTTTTACTATTATATTATATGCTCTCGTGTATGCAATACTTGGATAGATTTATCCATGGTGAAGTTGCGAGCATACTATAACTTATTAGGTGAAGAGTTTGTTTCACTGGTGTTCATTGTTCTTTAGCATTATTTTTTAATCTTTTGCATGAGAGGCCCCAGGGAGGATCCTACTAAGTATACTATTTTGGTCACCCTAAATATATATATTATATTTTATAGGAAATCTATATCATGTAGTATATTGGGTTTATTTGTACCATATTGTAGTTTTTTAGTGCTTTTGGGGCTTTGTGGTTATTGTTATTTTTAGCTTTTTTGTACATGTAGTTTTCTTTTCAATTATTATAGTATTGTATAGAATTGAACGTTACTCTTGGGATTTCCTTTATATATATGTATGATCTAGTTTTTATTGGTGTAGTTGTATTATATCACTATTTTCCATGTTCTATTAGAGGGTAATGGCACTCATATAAATTAATATTATACTCTTGGTGATAATCTCCAATATGGGTCCTATTACATGCGAGACTTGGTTAGTCACTATCTCCAATCCCTAATTGCTAACCAATGAGGGATATACATTAGGGGTCGGCTATCATGACCCTATGAAATATTTAAATAGAGACATTATTTTCTTACTACTATAACATATGTAATGCAGATCTAAATCCACTATTACATAACCAATATACATCTCACAATACTTTTACATAAAAAACTATATTCACTTGTTACATTTACTCAGCTTCACAAGTTTTTAGTCTGACCTTTCTATTGATAATAAACTTCCATTACACATATACAAAAAACCTTTTTTAACTTTATTATACCCTTATATAATTAATACATATCTCACATGAGTAAAGGGATGTATTTAAGAACAATGGGAACTTGGCTTATTTCATAATGTTCTCATTTTTGGGATATATTTTATTTTTGGGTATCAATTATTGTCTGTGGAAAAAAAAATTATTTAGTATTTTATAGATAATAAATGACATAACCTCATCACATTTTTTGAAATATATTTATTTACATAATATTTGGGATTAGATCATTATTTTGAGTATTTGATGAATATTCTAGTATTACCCTTTAATGTTCACATTATTAATTAAGAACTAATTTATTTAATTTGAATTATTTGATCCTAAATTTATGTATAATTATTTCTAACTCAATGGGATAAAACTTTTATTCAGGACTACATAGCTAAATAATGCATTTAGTTGGAGTAAAAGGGTATGAAGTCAAAGATGGGATGGACATGCTAGATTAGACATTAGTTATTTATTTGAGCCATAAAATTTATATAATTTCTTTAATATGGACTATATTTATTGATGATATCAATAAAATAATTTCTCACAAATAATCTTGCATGAAGGAGAGATGGTTCATTTGTTTAAAAGATAAAACTGGCTATAAAAGATGGAATAAAATATTTAGCCGAATTTCCCCATTCAAAATTAAAACAACTTGAAACATGGCCTGAAATAAACTCTATAAATTTTTCTATTTCTCATTTGGATGGGTTGTAACGTGAATTTGGTGATTTAAGGAAGATTATAATTAGTTTCACTCCATTCATCAAGGCATTTCAAGAGGGATTGCTCTTGAAGCCAAGATCACTTCATCGAAGCCTTCTTCTTCTTCACATTAAAATATTATTGTGATGTCAATAATATCTTAGTTTCTATTCCATTTCATCTGTTATATTAAATTTTTTTTCTATTAATATTTATATTTGATCATTAATTCATGATTAGAATATATATTTGCTTCTACCCATTGAAAATATTCTCACAAGAAAAATGTTTCCACGATGACTACACCACCCTTGGAAGAGTTGTTTATTATCTCTATACCTATTAACTTATTCCCTTATTTAATTACAATAAATGATACACTGGATTTCAAATAAAATTATATATTATTTTATTTTTTAAATATAATTTATTCTAAGTATGTAATTTAATGATTCATTAAAAAAAACATGAGTTTGAGTAATGTGTGAATTGTGAGAGCATGACCTTAACCCGTGAGACATAAGCACATGGGATAAATTTTTAGAGTAATAATATAATCCATAAAAACAATTCAAATTCATTTTCTAGAATTTATATGTTCCCCAATTTACCACTCACCATAATCATGACATAGAACTTCAGTCAAAGTACGGTGCTACAATTACATGCTCTAAAACAAACCATGCATTTAACTCATTTCATCTTTTTTGTTATGTTAAATCTTGTATGGTTTGAGGGTAAAAAATTTAATGGATAATTATTATGTGATAGTAATTATAATTATAATTATTAATATGTAAAGGGATAGAATTTTTTAGATAGATTATACCATCAAAAAATATTTTATCAAGAAATCATCCTCTTGTTGTGTATTATTAATCAAATAATATTTAAAAAAACAAAAAAAACTACTATCTTATTTGAGAATAATAATTATTATTTTATAGATAATAAATTTCAACAAATACATTTAAATAGTTTTTTTTATTTTAAATTATTTTATTTTCAAAATATCGTTAAATTTTTTTTTAAAATTACTAACTCCATGGGGAGACGACCTTGTTCATTGACTCTGTTGAAACTAAATAACCTAAATTCAAAAAATCATTTGAGAAAACCCATGACATATACTTTCATATTGTAATGTTTTATAGGGAGGAAATTATTTTATTCGTATAATTATAGGTATTTTTTAATTTAGTTTTTTCCCTTTTCATTCTCTTCATTTTTCTTTCCCCATTCTCTCACATTTCTTGTTTTTTTGTTTTTTTCTTTACTACCTCTATTAATCTATTTTAGACCACCAATTGAAACTTTAATCATTATATTATGGTATAGTTTTATGAATTTCAATGATTTATGATATGATCCCATCACGAGGATCTCTTTGATCTAGACCCCAAGACTGAATGAATCATTAGGGATCAAATCAGACATTCTCTGTCTATGGGAAGTGTCAACATTTACCCAACAAAGTAATTATTCCACTCTAGTAATATTGAAATTGTAAAAACTTATAAATTAATCATAAAAAATAACTAATGTCTGAAAATAATAATAATTAACTTAATAGAACAAATCGATAATTGGACGTACCCAACACTAACTATAAACCTAATTGTATTACATAACCAAATATCAAATTGAACATTGATCTAGAATCCATGTTAGTAATCCAAATTCAAAAATTTATTAGATTATATTGTGAGGATCCAAATAAAAATTTAAATGAATTTATTTTGTTTTTCTCATTATTAAAACCAATAAATGTATCTTAGGATCAAATAAAAATAAGAGTATTCTATTTCACACATTATAGAACTTCAATCTATTAGATGTATTACATATAACATAAAAACGTAACATGTTTCAAAAATTTGAAATTTCTTTTCTTGTAAATATTTTTTCCAGCATCAAGAACCACTTACATTCTTAAAGATATCATAGGCATGGAGCAACCATAAGGGGAGTCAATGTATGAATACCAAGATTGATTCAAGATACTGTATGAAAGTAATCTGCATCACCAAATCATGGATAAAATCCTTATCCAATATATCTATAATGGATTCACACATATGGAGAATATAATGGTGTATTCTATATATTTAAGAGGATATGTGTAAAAAACATCAGTAGCTGCACGTGCAATGATTCACATGATGGCACAAAAATCCCAACATTTTGGTGATCGAGGTACACCACAGGATAGAGGAGTATAATTGGAATGTATATATTCTATTGAAAAGAAATTCATGGATACTATGTTAGAAGGATTGAAAACTATGGTGAGACATATTTCGTTGGCACAAAAGACATCCTACCCCCTCCAACAAGGCCATATGGAATTTTTACTCAAACATACAACAAGAATACTGTTTGACCCAATTATAAGAGATCGTGGTTTGCAGGATGTTATTCCATGGGAGACCATATAAGTAGAAACAACAACCACATTCCCATAATAAGTATGATTTCATTACTCCAATATAAAACCAAGGTTCGAATGATCAATCCGACAAGAGGTATAGCTCGGGTCAACAAAAAAGTCCACATTTTTAAAAAAACATCCAATAGCCTCAACCTTACCAGCAAGGTTTCCAATAAACCCTAAGGGGAATTAAAGGCCAAGAATAATCTAGCCAATAAATGTAATCCCCCACCCATTGAAAATTATAACTCTGAGTTAATTTTGAAACCATTTATTCCTAATCAACTGAATTGGATGAGGAGTCTTGGTTAGGAGTTGAGAGAGTTTAAAACTCTAATGATCCATATTTCCACTACCATCCATGAACTGCTAAGTATGATTGATGGAGTTCCTCCTAATACACTTTCATTTCCAAATAGAGTTGTAAAAACCAAAAATATTGCTACAGAGGCATTGAAAAAGTGGTTTTGGAAACATTCATTCATGTGGATATAAACATCCCCCTTATTGATGGAATTAAGAAAATACCATAGTATGACAAATTATTAAATGATATTTTTACCAATCGAAGGGGGGTCAAGTGAAATTAATTGATCAATCATGGAAGTAATGTGTCAGTACACATTACACTAACTCTATCTATGCCAACAAAGTGCAAGGATCCATAGACATTCACCATACCATGAACCATAGAAGAGTATCACTTTTCTAATGCTCTTTTTTATTTGGGAGCTTCTATAAATGTGATTCCTCACTCTATATTCTCATCTTTATTGGTTTCTATGATGAATCTGATGAGAGTAGTGGTGAATTTGGTAAACATATCTATAACATATTTTGTTGGATTTCATGAGTATTTACTTGTTATAGTAAAATACATGCCATTTCCATCATATTTCTATGTGCTAAACATGGAGGATGATCAATTAAGTTATCACGATCCCATTTTTTTAGATCTTTCCTGCCGCAAAATTGAAAAAACTAGCACAAATTTTTATGAGGGTAATCATTCCATGGATTTTGGGGATGATGTTGTGATATTTAATGTATTGTACTCCATGATGTACCCCTCAGTGGACCATTATTATTTTTTAATGTTTCATTTTTGTCCACCAACTAAAAACCCCATGAAAAATTATTATCCTATGCTAAGGGAGTTTATAAGTATTGGTTCTAGGACGATGTCTAATATTACTTCCACGCCTATTTATTATGAAAAAAATACTATTATATTTGATTTAAAAATGGTTTCATAATTTTATTTTGATCATGTTAATTATTATTTTTATTAGTAGGCTATTGAGTATGCTAATGGATTTGATGCACTATTCTATGATTATAAATTTTTTTATTCTTTTACTATTGTTCATTGTAAACATATTTCAAATCATTTAATGTATCCATCTAGACATGACCCCCTACATTGAAACTCATGTCATTTCCACTGAATCTCAAATAATCATACTTTTTATGTGGTGAGAGATTATCTGTTATCATTGTAAACAATCTCCCATTTGAACATGAAGAAAAATCTTTTTAATATTTTCATGAAGAAAATTTGTGAAATTGTGTGGACCTTGGATGAAATATAAGGTATTAGACCCTCCATTTTTACTCATATGATTCTTTTGGAGGATGGGGATAAAAATTGAGGGAGACTTAGAAGATACAGAATCCAACTCTTCTATATTTTATTGAAAAATATGTTTTAAAGATGCTTGAGGGAGGTATAAGTTATCCCTTTTCATATTCCGAGTGGGTATGTCCTATTCGGGTTGTGCCTAATAAAAGTGGTGTTACTATTTATAGAAGTGAGATAGTGGAGTTAGTTCCAATGAGAGTACGCAATATTTGGCATTTGTGCATTGATTGTAGGAAACTAAATCAATCCACTAAAAATGACCATTTATCATCCCATTTATTGATAAAATGATTGAGATACTACATATGAAATGACACTATTATTTCATGGATAGATTTTCTAGATATTTTGAGATTCTTATAGTTTAGGATAATTAGAATAATATGATATTCAATTCTCCATTCATCACATTTTCCTACCAAAGGATGGCATTTGGACTATGCAATACCCCATGTACCTTCCATAGATTCATGGTGAGTATTTTATCAGATTTCATTGAGACCTTCATGGAGGAATTTATGTATGACCTTACAGTAGATGAATTCTAATTTGATGATTGTATCTTTTGTTTGGGAAAGATATTGAGTCATTAAATTGGAAAAATATTATCTTATACTTTAAAAAGTGTCATTTCATGGTTGAGCATGGGATTTTTTGGGCATGTAGTATCAAAACATATGATATAGGTTGATAGATATAAGGTAGATATTATTTAATCCTTACCATATCCTTCATGTGTGCGTTATGTTATAACTTTCATAGGGAATGCATGATTTTATCGTCACTTAATCAATGATTTCAGTAATATTTTTCTTCCTATGTCCTTATTACTTCAGAAGGATTATGAATTTGTACATGATGATTCTTTTCATGACATCATTTTTGTGTGTGATATAAGAATTTGAACACTCCACAAATCATACATCCCCCACGATTGGAGCTTCCTTTTTCTCCTATGTGTGACGTATCGAACATTTTATATGGATTTGTCTTATCACAGAGGGTGGAGGGATATTAAAAAGTGATTTCTGAAGCATCAATGACATTATACTTGGCCCCATCAAACTAAAAAACCATATAAATGAAGATTATTTTCATTATATTTTTTTAGTGAAATTTGTTTCAAATTTATTATTCACTGAATTATTTTTACTTTCTAACCATGAAACTCTGAGGTACCTCCTAAATAAGTTAGATGGAAAGCCATGCATGATCCGATGGATGCTCCTTCTTCAAGAATTTTATATTGAGATAATGTATTAGAATGGTTTAGAAAACATGGTGGAATACCAAATTAATAGTCTTACTAACACATTAGAGGCTAACAATATGGACCAGGCACCACTTCGGGACACTCCCTAATGACAATAATTATACATTAGCAGGTAGACGTCGATATCATGTTGATATAGTCAACTACCATTTTTCCTTTTATATTCCCTAAAATTTAAATATAAAATATGTACAAAAATTAATCAATGAGTCTAGATTTTATTGTGGGATGATCCCATGCTATGGAACATGTGTAGTGTTCATGTTATTAGGAGGTGTGGTTCTGATCCCGATTTTTCTTCAGTTTTAATTTTTTGTCTTGAACTATATTATGGTGGAAACTTTGGACCCCATAGGATAGATAGGAATTTTTTATACTCAATATTAATTTGTCCTAACTTATTACATGATGGTCATGTTTTTTTATGTCAGGGTCACATTGCCAACACACTAGAAACATTTCTAGGATACACAAGATGCCCCAAAAAATAAAATTATTCTATAAAATTTTTGGAGTACGGGGCCTTGATTTTATGGGTAATTTTCCTTTTTCATGTTTTTTATATTTTTATTGTTTTTGGTTATGTTAGAATATGGGTGGATTATAAGGTCACCCAGACTGATTATTCTCATGTTGTAGTGAAATTTGTCAATTCAATTTTTTTGTTGGATTGGAGTACCGAAGGCCACCATCGGTGACCAAGGGATAATATTTTGGAATCATAATATAAATAAACTCCATCAGAAGTTTGTTGTGACACACAAAACATCAACATTACAACCCCAAAAAATGTAAATTCTATGGTTTCGAATTAGGATTTGAATTTTTTTGGCGAAAATTGTGTAGCCATAGAGGAAATGTTGGAGCAAGTGCCTAGATGATGTGTTGTAGGATTATTGGACATCATATAAGACCCACATTTGTATGTAACCATTTCGCATGTTTTTTTAAAATCTTGTCATCTCCTAGTGGATGTCGAGCACATGTCATATTGGGCAATAAAGAAATGAAACATGAATTTGGAAAAAAAATTGAATTCACACGAAGCTGAAAATTCAATATTTTTATGAGATTAAATTTTCATCATATGAGGAATCAAGGTTCTACAAGGAATGATAAAAAATAACTCAGGATATAATGGTCGAATTAGGAGAATCTCATATTATAGGGGAATTAATTCTATATTGTTCATGACTGAAGCTGATTTTTGGTATGATCCATTATAGATTGTTAGGTCCATATATTCTATATAATTTTTTTCTTTATGGTGTAGTTGAGATAAAAAAGGAGGTAATTATTAGGATATTTACATTCAATGGGAAATGTTCGATGTAATACATTGATGGAATTTCTATTAATGCAATGAATTTCATCACAATTCATGAAAAAATCATTACCTAAAAATACCAGGCTGTCCTTAATACTTTCAAATTTTTATACAAGTGTTATTTACAATTATACAATTCATGTAAACATATCATATCATAGGTTCACATAGAGGAAAATAAAATATATTCATTGTGGGGGAGGGAACAACATTTTCGGGATATGTAAAATTTCCAAATAAAAACTAAAAAAACAAAAGAAATAAAAAAAACAAATCATGTAACAAGTTAATTTAGATATGGAATATTTGTAAAATTCATGATTTCAAAATTCATTTGTGGAATGATAATAATGTGACATATTTCATCATCAAGTGGAGATTTTAAAAAAAATTAATTTTGTCGATGATCTGATTGGTTGTGTCATAATAAAACCTTTTAGATTCTCACACCATTCTATGCAATTTTTGTTTATTGTAAATCATGTCATTGATTTATCCAAAAATAATTTTACAAAATCATGACTTGTGATTTTCTTTTAGATAAATAAATTTTTATTAATGTTATGTAATTCATCTCATCTTAAAACATGGTCTTTCAATACATTCGTTTCCCTTCAAATCATTTTTATCGTTGTACCAGACTGACCTATGTGTCTGCACCTATTATATGAACGTTTTATGCCATAAAAAATCACAAAAAAAATAATAACAAAATAATAATAAATATAGAGAAGAGTGAATATATGTAAAACATATTGGGATATTTAGGTCAGGGGCTCATGGTTTGACTTCTATGAAATTATAAATTAGTGGGTTTTGGTATTTGATTGTGAAGGATGTTGAATAGGTTCATTGGAATAGAACTATGTAGTAATAAAGTTTTTTATTGGATTGAATATATTGGAGAAAGGGTAGAGATACATGCACTAAATTACTAGCACACACACAAGTGATGAATTAGTGACATGGTAGACCCATGCCTTGATTTCACTCTGATTAGTGTTATTAATCTCACTGGATATTATTTTGACACAATTTATGAGACAATGACAATGAATTTTTTACATATTGGATATTTATTAGATTTGTACATTTCCTATTTTTAAACTAAGGATTGACGAATATGAACCTGGATATGTTGTCAAACCTTATTTTTGGAATACATGATATTTTAATTTTCCCATAAATGCCAAAGGATAAGTCTGGGGGAGCTGATAAAACACAATTTCATTGAGTATTTTATTGATAATAAATTATATAACTTTCTCATATTGTTATAAATAATTTTTTATTAAATATTTTTGATAAGATCATTAATTTTAAAATTTGATGAAATTTCTAGTTTTACCCTTTAATGTGAATTGTAGTAATTATGAAAAAAAATATAATATGAATTATTTGAATATAAAAAAAGGTAGAAGTATTCCCTAATCAATGGGCTACAAATTTTATTTTTGACTATAAAGCTAACTCGTGCATTTTTTTGTAGTAAAATGGCATTGAATTCAGAGACATGATGGACTGGCCAAATTGGACATCAGTTCTGTATTTGGTAAATAATTTCTATAGTAGTTCTTTGATTGGGTTGAAATTTGGAGAAGAGCTAGAGAAAAAAATTCATAGACAATCCTTTAAAAAGTATATCATTTTAAATTGTTATGAAGGGAAAACATGCTTTGTAACATGGAATAAAATATTACGGAGAATTTCCCCATTAATAGTTGAAATAACGGAAAACCTTGCATCCCATACAATATATAAATTGGATTTTTTATCATTTTTTTGGTCTTGGAGGTGAATTTTTTTATTTAAGGTAGAATATAATTGGTTTCACTCCATTTAAAAAGGCATTTCTTGAGGGATATCTTATGAAGAGAGGATCCCTTCATTGTAGCCTTTTACCTCTTCTTCACTTTGTAATATGGTTTGTATTTCAATAAACTCATAGTTTCTCTTCCATTTATTTTTTTTTTAATTTTCAAATTCGTTTAATATTTTTATTTGGGATGGAAATCAAGAGTTGAAAATAGTTTGGGTCCTACCCTTTGTAATAATTTTCTCATCCGAAACGTTTCTACGATAACTACACCACCCGTGAGAGAGTGTTTTTTTAGTAATCTGGGAACATCTTACCTTCCTAATTCATTTATTTTGAATAAATGAAGTACTATAATTAAAATAAAATGATATATGAAATGAGTTTTTAATTTAATTAATTCTAAGAATGAAATTGAACTATTAATGAAAAAACACATGAGGATGAGTAATGTGTGAATTGTGAGAAGGTGACCTTAACCGGTGAACAAAAAACACATGGGATAAATTTTTTGAGTTCAAATAACATATATAAACAAAAATAATATTAATTTTACATAATTGATATTTTCCCTAATTTACCACTGACCAAAAGCTAGATTTTGACATAAATTAATTAAGGGTGTTGGATTCTATGTTTTGAAGGTGACCTAGGGTTTAATTCATTTCATCTTTATGGTTAAGTTAACTCCTGTAGGGTTCCAGGGTTAATAAATTAGTAGATCATAATTAAGAAGATAATAATTTAATATAAAATCATTTATATGTAAATTAATAGTAATAGATAGATCAATTATACATTCTAAAAGAATTTTCAATGAAAACAACTTCTTGTAGGTTTTTATTAATCAAATTATATTTCAAAAAAAACATGAAAATATAAATATTTTTACAGGATACTTCTTATTATTTTATAAATGATAAAAAATCGCATACTTTTATATTGTGTGCTTATTTTATTTTATTTTATTTTTAAAATACCTTTAATTTTTTTTAAATTACATCATCCTTTGAGAGATAGCCATGGTCAGCCACTTTTCTGCACCTAAATAACTTAATTCGAACATCATTTGAGAGAGACCATTACATCTCCATTCATAGGCCTAGCCTGAATTGGGTATGGGTATGAAGTAGAGTGTATGGATGTGTGATTCTGAGCATGGTGGATGTAGATAGGTGTAGTCATGGTGGTGAAAAGATGAGGACTAATATACTTGATGGTGTTGCAATCTATGATCATGAGATGGTTCCTCAAGTATACAAGGACTTATATCAGTGATTCATATATATATATGGATCAATAAAGTATCAAGGGAAAGATTGAACTAGAAATTAATGATAAAAATTGACTCATTCATATATGAATTTCCTAAAAAATCTGGTGTGGATCATCCTTTTCCCTTGTAGAAGGTCTAGCATAGATCATAGAGGTCCTCACCAACTTCTTCTTGGTCCTACAGTCAACCTACAACAGGCTGAACACATCAAAATAAAATATATATCATAAATTTTTTATGTGCACCATCTTCTTGTCCAATCAACTAGTGTATTGATGTTGCTCGATAATCATATCAAACCCATTCAATCTATTCGAGTATGAAAAAATACCCCTCAAATGGATTCAATGAAAACAACAACTTGAGTGATAAATTTTCACCATGAATACTTGATCAGTGTTCAAGCTTCGTTAGCAAGATTTATTCTTATCTGAGCTCCTCTCGGTCATGACAAACCAAAATGGTCATCTTATAATGCTCAATTGGTCATTCTTTTTCTATTACATCCTCAATTCATACAGCCCCATAGATAATGATTCAAAATTTCATAGTTGGTGAATCTAAATTTATGTTCTCCAATTTTTATTATTAATGGGATTCATTAATATCACCACATCAATTCTGGTTTTGGGCATTTTTGTTCACGTTTTTTTAAAATTTAATAGCATATAATTTTGTTTTTCAAAATACTATTTCCATAATTTTAAAAATGTGTAATACATTAGTTTTAATTTATTTTCAGTACTTTAATATTCCAGAATCTGTATATTCATGCATAATACTTGCATTCCCAGTACCTTCATTTATGGTACCATTCAATTATTGTTCTAATGAAACCCATTTTTTTATGTACCCTAATTTTCTCTCACAAAATATATATTCTTTCACAAAATTGGTATTGTTCAAAGTGATAACATAGTCGGAAAAAACATACATTTTAATGATATTTCTATAGAACATCACTATTTCTGATATCAAAGGGACAAATTTTTTCAAACAATCACCTCATATCTTATCTTATAAAAATATATTTTAATTTAATTTTTATATATATGTTCACAAAATTTATTTTTTTGAAATGCACTATCTCTTTATTTTTTTTATTTATTGTCTCTATAAATGTCCACTTTATGATATTTGACCATTATATAGGTTCAATATATTTTGTTTCAATATTAAATCAATAAATTAATCATTGTATTTTATTTTTTTTACAAATATACACTTTAATGTGAATCATATGTATTATCAACATGCCGTTTTTCAGTAAAATAAGCATTATTAGCACATTTTTTAAATATTTAAACCAACTTCATCAATTAAAAACATAATATTTTATTGTAATTTTTATCAACATTTTGTAGGTTCTTGGTTTTAATACAAATTAAAAAATTCACCCAAATTAACTAAGTAACTCATATTATATAGTAGAAATATTTATGGTACATTCTAATTTATCCACTATATTTTTTACATTTATGTAATTAATTAATTCATTCTATATGTAAGAATTTATTACTATAATTTTGATGAATAATTATAATCCTAATTCCTATTCCATGGGCATGATTCTAATATATTTAATAGTTCTTCAATATTTATGTTTGATGTCTAATTACATAGAAATTTATAAATTATTTACATTTTAAACCTTCTAATAAACGATTCATCATTTTATCATCTATAAAATAAATTACATAGGTTTTAAATATATGTCTGTAAACCACTTATCAATGACTAAAACAATGAAAAAATGGTACATTAATGAAATATACGTATGTATTTCATTTTAATCCATATTATTTATTATGATAATTTTTTTGTCGATCAATTTGGCATAAATTGTTTGTATTTATTCTTTACCTCATTGATTTTTCTTATTATAATATTTTAATAATTAAATACATTTTGTTCAAAAATTATTAGGTTTCATATTAAATACTAAAAAAAATTTGTATTATATAATGTTATGTTTAACAGTAAAAATAATCATGAATAATAATGAATATTTTTTGTTTAATAATGTTATTTTTAACACTTTTACGTTTAATATTTTTATTTATGGTACCACTAACAATACTGCTCTTTTGCAATATTTTTTATTAAATGCAAATTTGTTTAATGAAAAATAAGTTGTTATATTTAATATAATTTATATATATTTCACATATTCCCAAATTAAATGTTTTTATGTTTTATAGAAATTTGTTAATTTATTTCCTGATTTTCTCATATCAGTCCAGTTACTTATTATTATGATAATCTATTTTATATTTCTTCCCATTATTATTTATAGATTTTTAAATATTAACATTAGAAAAATTCCTATAAATACTCTACATTATTTATCGATTAATCACTTTAAAATAAGTTATAGTAGATCCTTATAAATACCAATCAGTAAAACAATTATTAAAATGCATATAGTTGTGCTATTTAATCAGTATACACATTTCAATAAATGTGTACACAATTTTTTAAATGCATTCATTATGTGGTTTTGATTTTTAATTTATTGTATTCTCATAATTTTATTTTCATTTAATATGGGAATATTTGTGAAACAAACATAAATACATTGGATATTTGCTTTTTTGTTCACCATCTTTATCAAAAATATTTTCTTAGTATATTATTTTATTATATGTTTTTTTATATTTATTGAATATCATAGTTTTGTTTTACTCTTTATCATATCATTATTACTGATAAAATATTTTAATTTTAGCATATTTATTTTAGTAATGAAATCATACTATTTTTTAATATAATTTTCTGTTATTACAGTGATATAAATTTATGTGACGTCATTTTTTGGTTTATTATAGATATTGAGAATAATGACTCCTCATTTATATAATATAGTACATGGTTGTGGAATCAAATCTTCGATATATTTTAGGGTATGAAAAAAGGAATGGTATTTACCATCTCTTTTATTATTATTATTTTGTAAAATGAAAAAAAAATATTTTTTTTGTTTTTTAAAATTACTTAATTTCTATTTCCATTCTCTAAAAAATCCTTTACAATTTCATAAATAAATAAATTTCATATAAATTATTATTTTTTGTATCCAATTTATTTAGTAAAATAATTACATTTCAAACATTTTTTATCAATTTGAGATTTACTTTATATATTCATAACTAATTCTTCTTAATTAACCCTTCTATATTAATTTTAAAATTTAATTAATCATTTATTACCAAACATCATACAATATAAATATATTTTTCTATAATATACTCCTAAAAATTCATTATTTTTCCTAATTGGTTCCTTATTATCCAACCTTTATCTACAAATTAGTTATCAAATTATATCGTCACATATAGGTGATTATGTCACTACTGTCACAATTTCCTAGTAAACATTATGTTGATTTCATTAAAATACATTTTTTAAATCTTAAAATGTGTAATAATTGAACATATTAAAATTATTTTTTTATAACATTACATTGCCCTATATTTTTGAATGATTTAAATTTCCTATGATTTTGTTTTTCCCCAATAATTTCTATAAGGATATAAAAATACTAATTATGTATAGTTTCTCCTTAAACTGTAGTATTACTACAATCATTAAAAACAACCAAGTATTAATATTATAAAATCATATATTATTTACATAATCTAAATTTTAATATTAAACATTTTTTATGCATTCATATTTTTATTCAATTTCAACATTATAAAAACATAAATTGTTTGAAATTCTATTTTAATCACATATTTTTATGAAAAATATATGACCTCAATATATTTTTTTTTTAAAAAATAGTTTCTCATCAATCCCATAGTTAGACCATTTAAAATATAATCTCAAAATAAACTATGAGACAATATACATTTCCTTTTTTCAGAACTGATTTGTAAAAAAATATTTTCTTTATAAATGTTTTAAATAACCTATTATATATATATATATATTATCATTTATTCAATTTGGTTTACAATAAATATCATTATTGATAAATAATTTTAATAATTAAGTGGTTTTTATTGTATTTATTTTTAAAAAATTAATTATTAGTAAAATATCTAAAGTCTATTAATGTTATAATCATTTTTCATATATGATACATTTATGTTGGCAATGAAATAAGTTATATGAAGATATATGTATTTTAATAAATATAATATTATAATAAATATTTCATTTTATATTTATATATTTTATTTCAAATATAATATAATATATTATGAAAAAATTTGAATTTACCAGAGCGATATAATATTTGGTGGCGTGTTTTGGTGTGGATGCCTTCTGTGTTTGGGTCCTTCATGGCTCTTGAGGATGAATTTCCTTAGTGGAAATATTTTCAGGCTCTTCTATTTGTAGATTAGGATCATAAAAAATAATATATTTTTTCTAAAAAATTGTGCATGTTTTTATTTATTTTGTCTATTTTGACATAGATAAATGATTTCATTGTATATTGTTATTTAAAATGGGTAAATAGTGGTTGTTGAGATTAATTATCTAACAGGATAATTGATGGATATAATGAAAATTTATATTCTAGATTTATTAGTATATTGTCTTGTGGATGGGATAAATAACTCCCTCAATAATAGATAAAGTGAAAGATAATATTATGATGTTTTCTTTTGTATATGATTAGTTTACCTCTTTTCCACTAAAAAACCAATCACTAAAAAATTATTCATATAATAGGAATTGATTCATGTCTATGATTGACCCTACTATCACATGATATGTGTTATCAAAGGAATTGGGGACTTATTTTTCTTGTTGATGTTTTTTGGTGTCAAAATACGGTTATGATTGTCTCAAGGAATGGAATTGGAAATTTTGTTGGTCATTCAATTATTTTTACAACGTTCACAAACTTTTTTTCCTTCCTATTTATTTTTAATTGTATTTTATTTTTAAACATGATATAATTTTCATTTTCATTTTTATATTTGTTTTTTAACATTTGGAACAATGTTTTTCTTTTTAATTTTACAGTACTACTAGAACACCATTGGGTTAATGGTAAAGGGTACATAATGATCACACCAATAAAAGATAAACCTCAACCATATATTTATTACACTAGAAACCTTATTTTTATTTGTATTTTATTATCAACCAACTATGGGATAGTCATTGTCAATATTTTCATCCTGATATGAACATGTTTCCATTTTTTTTAATTAGTTGGCCTGGTTTATTTTCGATGCATCTAGGTATTTCTGTGTTATTGTAGAAAAATCATAAAATATATTTTTTGAAAATGAATAAAGTTATAATATTAGTTATAGAAATATGAAACATGATGAAAAACATTTTTATGATTTTTGAAAAAGTTGGGAATTAGAAGTCAACCAACCCAAAACTAATGTTTTAAGGTTGAGTGGAAATATTAAGAAATTTTGAAACTAATAATTGGTAGAATAAGGATGTATTTGGTTATGAAAATGAATATATTTAATTTATAGAAACAAAAAAATTATTCTAATTTCATTTTTTATATATTTTTAAATATTTTCTTCTTTTAAATTTATAATCTATGTATTTTTTCCTGTTTTTATATTCATATTAAATAAAAACATTTTATTAATTTCATCCCTAAAATATTCATTTCATTTATCATTAAAAAAATAATGTTAGTTATTTATTAAATAAAACTACCTTTTTAGAATCCAAAAATATATGATGGATTTAGGACTTATTCATAAATTTTTAAATATTGAATCCCTTATGAAAATGGATTTATCCTAATATATAATATGAAATTAAATTATAATATGGAATCTTGTGTACTTTTAATTAAATTATTATATGGAATATTGTTTCATCTATTTAAAAATTATTTGTTATGGACGAATTTTTTGTATTATTTTTATGAAGAATATTACAGCGAAAGAGGAAATATACTTATTCATTTGGATTTTTTCAAATTACAAAACAGTTATATTAAATATCCATTTTTATTTTCTTCCACTACAAAGAGAATAAATTATGACAAAATGGGTTACCATATTACCATCAAATTATGTGTTCTAGGCATATCGATTTATGATATACTAATGATTTGTAAACATGTATTAGTTTATTATATAGTACATATTTGTGACTTTGTTTTTTTAATATCCACATGAATTATTTTGTTGCACTTACATTTTATTTAGATTAGTTCAAGATCTCCTTTAGAAGTTTTTTTCTATGAATGCATTTCCCCATATATTAAATTTTTCATGATTTTATTATGTCTTCGAATATGATTATACTTATGTCTATGCTTTACCTTATTCTAATAAAATTAGATAAATGATATATATACACATTTTTAATTTTATAATTAATATTATTTATGGTTAAATATATGATTATTCTTATGCTTCCAGTTTGACTTAAAAAATTCTATAGTAAATAAATCATTTCAAATACGGTAATATATAACCACCTAATAAAAATAATTGTTTTAGCTTATGATTATACATAAAACTATGTTACATAAATACTGAAATAAAAGCATTATTTTTCAACACGTCAATATATATGCTTATGATGACTCTTATGTTTACAGACACACTACGATATATATACATTTTGTCAATTAATTTTTGTATTCTTATTCTTATGTTGTTACTTTGATCATTCTAATTATTATTCTTCCAAAAACAATATAACACACACACATTTCAATATATTTCAATATAAAAATACTAATTCAAAAAAATATATGTTGTTATTCATATCCATAATGTAGATATTATAATATAGTCTAATATTTAAAAGAATATTCATACAGAAAAAATTCATCTTTATTAGTGATTACTCTTACATTATTTATTTACTTATTCTATTTTTTAAGAAAAATATTTCTCACAAATAAAGCAATAAAATAATTATAAGAAACCAAATAAAATATTTACAATTCTTGTTCTTGTTCAATAATTTGATTAAACATTTCTAAATACGGCATTTATATTTATTGATCCCTTTTAACAGTTATAGTGAATATGGTTTGAATTATCATATTATATTTTTGACAATTCTTATGGTTTTAATACCTCACTATTTACACTTCTGGATCACATTATATTTTACGTTTTAAAAATTATTTATGTATATAATGACAAAGAATAACCACAACTTAATAGTATTGTTTTTATGTATTTAAATTCTTCAACAAAGGTGTTCAATGAATAAATTATTCTTGTGTCAATATGATCAAAATGAAAATTGAATGTGTTTGAATTTATATACATTTTTATGTTGCTAAAATGATAAATTTTCAAAAATATGTATATGTTCAAACGTAAGTTGTGTGATTGCAATCCAATTTAATTAAATTATTTCATATATTAAGATAATATATAAAAGTATAAGATTATATGTAAAAGTTTAAGATTATATATATTATTAATTAGATATTAGGTCATGAAAATGCGAAGGTGGGAAACTTATAATGTTTTTGAAGTATTTGAATAAGTATTTAGATATATAATAAGGCTGAGTTAATAAAGGGAGCTTCAAAAATAAAAAAATGTATTTAAAAAATACATTAATTTTCAAAATATTAAATAAATAGGTTAAATTGGAGAAAATTATTTTTTATTTTTAATAATGTATTATTAATGAAAAAATCATAAATGGATGGACACATTCATAAAGGATAAATGAATTGGCTTGATACTTACCAATGATGAAAGATAATTTTTTCTTGATTTAACATGTATATAGATTTTTGGGTTATGAAATGATTTGTAATAAATTATTTTATCTAATTTAATAAGGGAACTATTACCAAAATGAAATAATCTGAAATCTACATTTGGAAAAAATGGATACAATAAAATTTATATTTTCCTGTATATTAAATTTCACAAAAAAACGAAAGAAATAAATTAATCTAGAAATAAATGTGACAAAGGAAGTCAGGTAACATGAGATCTGTGGGGAATATTTTTTAAATAAAATAAAGAAATATATTAATAACCAAAAACATTAAAAATTAATGGTTAAAATATAACAGCATTAATTTATACTAAAATATTTTAATATTCAATTTGTTTAAATTCTCAATACCCTAATTATATATTTTAATATATGATAATTAACATAAAATATTTATGGTATTTAAAAATATACCAACAATAAAAAAAGTTAAATTTTTACTCAACTGATTTATATTAAATATTCATGTTATTTAAATTATATTAAAAATTATCTATTTTCAATATTCAAATTAGTTTCTTTATATTTTTAATAATGTAATTTTAAAACGAATTACATTGAATGATAAAAAACTAAATTTCATTAATATTTAATAGATTAAATAAATATAATTAAAGAAATAATTATATATTTTGTATATTTTTTTAAGTAAAATATTTATAATAAAAATTATTTGAGTAGTTAAATTACATAAACAAGTTGAGAATTTTAGAGTAACTATAATATTATAAATTAATTTAAAGTTCATAAAATAATAGAATGGATTTTTATAAAACATCATTTATCTATGCTATTTGATCTTCATCCAATGCCATGTCTCTGTTCCATATCAATTCTCCTAACTGATGTATGCTTCTGATCAATGTCTCCACTCATTCCTCTTACTTGCTGTTTCAGCCCCCCGATCCCTCGCCAAATTATTCCTTCACCACGACATCCCTTATTCTTCCTACTCTTTTTCAGGCCACATGATAACTCCATATAATATGCATTCTTCAAAATCTAGAAGTATGAATCCATACCCAAATTCTACCTGATCTATTCCCTTCTTCCCAATCACTAATCTACGTATCATTTCATTACTACATCCATTTTCCTCAATAGATACAACTTCCCCTTCAATGGAACTGCATCAAATTCCATTACGTATCCTACTAAATTCCACTCCAGCATCATCGAAATAACATAGACTATCAAAGATCATTTACCTTCAGAGTCTAAAAGCGTAGAAAATATCACATTGTTTCATTAGGATTCTTCTCTCATCTACATCTCTCACCACTGCCTCTGCCTCCACTGACCGCCTCATCCTCCACCTCTTCCTCGATTTCCATCTCAATCTCCTATTAAAACTAAATTTCACATATACTTATTTATTCATCAAGAATAATATTATTTAGGTGTGTTTATATTTTTATAACTCATGGTCCTTTTATGCATTATATGTTTATCTAATTCGATTTCATTTCTAATCTAGTATGATATTTCATATTACAATAGATTTTCTTATTCTATTCATATATATGGTGTTTTATATAATTTTAACATAATAGTTATTTTATAATTAAAATAAGTTCATTTTCCTCTGATGATTTAATATATTGTTCCATTTCATCTAAATAAAATCTGGTAGATACTAATACTCTAGTAGAAACTCCATATGCGCCACTAAATCATCACTAGATTGTAAATAATGAATTATTCATTCAGATTTTATCAAATAAATATCAGAAATGATAATTATGTGAAAATAATCTCTATTTATATCAAAATATGTATTTTCAATCTTCTTCCACCCATAACCGATGGAACATATTCATAATTATTCTCTTGAAAGTGTGAAAATTGTTTCTCATTTTGAAAGAATGTTACATGATTATTTCTATCTAATAAGAATAACTCAAAAAAAATCCATTTTCCTATGTAAATATAAAAATAATAAAACACAAGAATCAAATGTTCATATTCAAATATTGATCTCTCAGTGAATTCCACAAGATATTCTTGACCCATATCACAATTGTAATTAACTGATTCTTCCGCCACAATTTCTTGGATTTTTTAATCAAATTATATTCCATATTTATGAAAATATTTTTTTTGGTTTCACTATCATAACCAATGAATCCAACATTAATATTTCATATTATTTATCCCTATCAGTAACGTATCCCATGAGTCCACCATTTATATTTTATATTCTTCCAAATTTTCATTTGTGGAGAAGAATAAATTAAATTCCATTTATTTCATTATACTTAATATTTGGATGACCTTGTGGGTATATATATGATTCATTATTTTATATGTTTTCATTGATTTTCATATTCATTGAAACACATGAAAATGAAAAAATCAATTTTAAAACCCAAATTTTACATTATATTTTTATTCAAGAAGAAGAATACTTATGATTTCATAAAAATATCTAATTCATGTTTCTGTATATAAATTAAAAAATTTCAAAAAAAACATTAATTTATATATGATATTTGTTTTTTTAATCAATAATTTGTATTCATATTCTATTTACTTTCATTACATGTTTTATACTATTTAGAAACAATAGATATTTTAGAATTAATGTTAAAATATGAATATGAGGAGTTTTTATTAAACATATCATCATCATGTGAGGGAGGATTTAACACCCATGTTTTAAGGTATTTGACTATTTTATTATGTATTTATCTATTATAAGGGGTTTTGGATTGGTTTGAGGAAGTTATGGAGGGGTTTTCAATATTTTTTTAGATTATTAGTTTTATAATGAATTATTATTTCTATAGTCTTGAAAACACAAATGGTGTATCCCATAGTGGACAGCATTTTAGTGCTATTGGAATGGGGATTTGTGTGTTTTTAGAGGTTCATTTTTTATAGGATTATATTTTTGTCCAATATTTTCAAATTTTTTTCATAGATATCTATTTTATTTATCATACAAGTTAATATTTTTTATGTTTTTCAGATTAATTGTCCATATTTATTTATAATATATTTCAATTAAATAATGTGTTCATATTTTCCAAATTTTAGCATAATTTTTACCCCCATTTTAATTATATTTAATCTAATTCGTTCATACATGTTGATATTTTTTTAAAATGAGTTTGTATTTTTTTTTAAATCTCAAAAACTCATATTTTTAAAAAATTAATATATTTAACTTAATTATAAATACATATATTTCTTCATTGTTATATATATATATTAATAAAAAAAATTAAACAGGTTCATAATTTTTTTACAGTATGAACAAATTCATATTTTTTCATAATTGTTCAATATTTATTTGAAAAATTTCGTTATTTGTTTATTACTGGGAATGAAACAACTATCACTTTTTCAAATGTGTATCAATGAACTATGTACTCTATGTTGATTTCACTGAAAAAATGAGATGTATCTTGAATGAAAAATCAATATCAAACACTAATTTAGTGATGAAAATAGTTCATGAAAAATGACTGAGTTACAAGTTATTGAAAATATCAATGTTTCCTTTATGGTCATAAATATCATAAAAAATTATTTATTCAATTGGATATTTTTAAATATTGTCATACAAATTCTGTAATTGATACTATAGGCATGTATGGGATGAAACTAATGTTCAATTCTGGCATTCCATTTGTGGAAACATTAAATTCCATGTGATTTATTGTGTACAAACAGAATGTATACTTTATATGTATCCAATAGTCATCTACATGATTAATTATATTATTTAGATTCAGTTGTACCATAAAAAATATTAAACTATGCAATAATTTTTCATATATTTGTATCTTTATTTAATTAAATATTAGGTGAACGCCACTATAATCTTGTTAACTTATTAATCTATCATCAACATCTCTTGACACTTCATATTTTACTCCACTAATATTTCATATCAACTAGTATGTGGGACTTGAGATTAGTATATTATTAGAGGAAATTATTAACTTCATGTTGTTTTCAATTCTTATAAAAAAATTAACAATCTATAGCTATTTCACTTTCCATTTTTAACAGATTATACTTTTCTATAACATCATTGAAACTGTTTATTAAAAGTACGAACTGCTACAAATTTGTTAGGACTATACACATAGTTCTATTTCATGATTATTTTTTTTATACAATTATTTTGATAACTCTTTTTGATATATTGGGTATTTACCCCAATATTTTAATTTAAATTTAAATGAAATGTTTATTATATTAATAGAACCTAGACCGTAGATTTTTTTTTCAAGTTGATTATATGTTCTCTGAGTGTTATTTTTTTCTTTATGAAGTAATATTACTTAATATTCATAATTAAAATCAAACATAATTAAAATCCCAATTTTTTAAATGTTAAAATAAAATGTTTAAAAATGTATTGGAAAGTTTCTTATTTCTATAAATTTTTTCATAGATTCCATTCGCCACAATGTTTTTCTATACAATATTTAATTATATTTTTTTAATTTTATAGAGTTTATAATTTCTCTATGATGAAAAAAAAATTTCGTACTTGTATAACTATTGTCAAATATCTAATATATTATTCATTTTTTTCTTCAATTTCATCATTTTCATTCCCAATAAACAAAAAAAATCATCTTCTCTATATAACAAACATTTATATAGTTTTTCAATAAGTGGTATGCATATACCTTAACTCAGGTTACAATGTCAATGTTTTTATACACTAAAATATGAATTATTTATATAATGAACAAAATAAAGTTACTTAAATTTAGATCATAAATATATATGTGCCAAATATGTAAAATGCAATATTAATTTCCTCTTAAAATATAACAATTAGTATCAAATAAAAATAATAATATAAAAAAATTATCTAAATTATATGTAGTTAAAGTCTACTTTTTTGAAACTAGACTCTCTGTAACTACATTATAGAATATATAATAACTATACTATTTTATAATATGTATGACACATATTTGTTGTTTGTCATTATTTTTATTGTATATGTTTTGTATTTGTATCTTCAATCGGTTATTGATTATATGGGGATTGTATTGTGAAATATTTTTCCTCCTAACTCATTAAAAACATTTTGATTCACCTCTACAATATTTTGCATCTTGGAAGGATAGATATTTTGATGTAGTGATTCCTTGATGTCATGAAACATTAGGATATTTTCATCACTATTAATGAATGTCATTATTTTATATTCAAGTTGGTTAGGTTTCCTGAAATTTTCATCTAAAAATATAAACACATATTCCCAGTTAAAATAATTGTCATTTACTATGAAACATCATTTGCAATATTTTTTTCTCAGGAAAGAATCAAACATCTTATTCCACATCATTGGTGTCTCCATTAACAATTATATACTTTTATGGAGTTTTAACACTAGGTATTCCTTTCTCAACTCAACATATCCCTTATCCTGATTAATATATAAATAATCTTCCAACACTCTATAATGTATTACTATCATTATATTAAGATGATGTAAATAATCATCTGAAATAATCCCTACATCAGATTGTGCTTCTGATATCACTTGAATTTTTTTTCATTGGTAAAAACAACAGACATGATATGTTCCATTATAAATCATGTAATATATATGTACTAACAATATAGTTAAAAAATAAACCTATAAAAGTTCCTTTTTTTGTGTTGAAAAAAAATTATATAATATATATTAAAAAATTCAAGTCAAAAAAATGTCCTTTTTATCAGCGATCTGACCCACATAATTAATTCATAATTCCCCCTGCATTCCCATCTCATTTTCGTACTTCGGATGACCACCTTATCAACTCTTTCCAACCCCTTCATCAATGCTTTTCAGTTTCATCATCTTTTCTCAAAAATTTAATCGAGCCTCTAACATCTGCCTTCGAGGCCTAACTCCTTTACAACTAGATCATCAAGATTTGAATAATATTTTATTATATATATATATAATTAATTTTTATACATAAATTTATTCTTATAATTAAATAATTTTATTAAATTATTATTAAATATATTTTATAAATATGTCTTTATATTGTATATATTCATAGAAATTTTATACATATTTTTATAAAATTGTACATTTATATGTAAATTCATAAAATTTATTTATAATTATTTATTGTACATATGTTTATATACCATGTTTAATTATAATGATATATTTATATAAATAAACAAATATATATTATTTATTTACATAATATTTACACACACACACTAACACACAAACAGAGAAATATTTTCACACCAATGTACACATTTATATTTCAGACATATAGACACAAATAATTACTTATATGTATTTATTTAAATTTATTATAATTTACACATAAATATATTTATTATTAACAAATACATATTTATATAAAAACATTACTCGTATATATTAATTCTTTTTCATAAGGTAAATATAATGGATAATTTTTTTAAATAAAATTTAAAAATTATTTCTATATAATATATATATTCAAAAAAAAATTTGTAATTATATTTAAATATTTATTCTTAAGAATGATTATTTATATGTAAATGCCTGAAAATATATATATATAATTATTAATAACACTAAAATATGAAAAAGTGTAAAATTTATGCACTATACTATTCATAGGACTGCAAAACAGAGAATAATTATTGTCTCCACTAAATAAAATAAAAAATACCCCCATAAAATTATGATAAAATACAATTATATGTTCAAAAATCAAGGCATCTTGGAAAATAACTGAATTTTACAGGCCTCTTGAGCATTTTATGACCTCATAATAATGTTTTCTATAGTCCGTCAAGGTTTCCATAATTTAGTTTTCTCCCAATCTTATAAAAGACATGTCATAGAGCCCAAACAGATACCTAGATCAAAAGTTATGGTTTTTTGAATTTCAAGTCTTTTTATCAACTTATCATTGACCATTCATAAATTTAAGGAATTTTTATGTCTTTTAATTGTTCTTAAATGAAAATTACATAATGATAAATATAAAATTATTAATTCATATTAATTTATTCATTAATTAATAATTCATTTTCACTAAATATATGATATATTAATTATAAATGTATATTTAGTCATATATATATCATACATAATAAAATATATTATATTTATATCAATATAAATATATAAATAGATTTATATATTAATATATTTTATGGCATATATATTTTTAATGAAATATAACTTTTATCATTGATAAAATGAAATTGATTAAGTCCATCGTTTATAATAGCTAAAAAAGTGACCATTATAAGTGCTAAAAAATTTGTGAAAAGGGTGTTCTTTTCTCAGTGCATTTATTTAGAGATGATAAAGGAACCACCGTTATGAATTAATTTTTATTTATACATAAGGGTAGAAATAAATATTTCTTCACATGAAGTAGTGAATTCTAAGACCCACCTAGATGGTGGTGAGCTATACCATAGGTGAGGAAATTTTAGTGAAGTCCACACGTTCCGTAAAAACATTCACCACGAGCCTTACCTTGTAAATACTCATACCATCATGTTAATTATTTAGATGATGTATCCATTTATTCTAAAATTATATCCTTCCTTTTGGAAAAGGTAACAACTTCTATGTATTATTTTCATGAAATGAATAAATCTACTCTTTCATTGCTAGCTCCCACCTGTTTGACTCCATCAACTAGATTGCCTCTTCAAAAAAATATCTTTTCCACCATTAGTCAATTAAATGTAATGTTAGGATGATGAATGACTCATCATATGTAACATCACCATTTTTTATCTCCTCAAATCTACATGAGGAGTAGACTCCGCCAATTTTAGTTTCCCATACATAGGTACACCATTAAAATCATATATCAATTAAAACTCTAATTCATTATTCCCATTATCAATTTCAGCTACATGAAGGTCCTTGTTTGTAAAAATTTCATTAAATATAATTGTATGTATTCTGATGAATATCTTTTTCTTATAATCCTAGAAGTGACAACTATACTCCATAATAAGGTATTTGATAAAGAAATGAGATTTTGACTCAGCTTGTTACCATGCATTATCTTTTAAATATACATATTCCAAAACTACCAATGATTTTTAAATGATAGAGTCTTACCACCTTTCCATACTAGAGATCCTCAGGTAGATATTGTCCCATTATACATGATGAACTATTGTTGATGATATATTCATCCATGTCTACTGCATCTTCCTAGAATCTATTGGGTAATCTATAGTGTGTCCTCATACTATTATCAATCTTATTTAGTGTAATGTTCTTCCTTTCAGCTACACAATTATATTGTTGTGTTCTTGTATTTTAATTCTCCCACAATATTCCATCGTTAACATAGAATTTCTTCAACATGTTATTTTCATAATCTCCCCTATTGTATGACCTCAATCTCTTCATCATTCATCAATGTGATTTTTTCATCCAAATAATATTTAACACATAAAATTTTCATTTAATAACATAAAATAATGATTTATATGTCGAAACATAGATAAATGTAACATAATATTGTGACCCTACATGGGAATGTACTAGTGTAGTCCCCCAAATAAATTTTTGTACACAATATCTGTCTTACCATCCTTCAGTGTTCTACCTCCTTTTAAAAGGTCACCATGGTCTACTTAGAAAAGATACTATATTCACACAATCCAACATCCACTGACATTATCTCTAGTATTGTTCCTTTTATTGTGAGCACCATTATCCTCTTCTAACTCATGTTTCCTTGCTTTTATTTCCACAATTTTAAATCCACATAATTTTTTTTATTGAATGAATGTTCATGAAATTCTCTGTCATATTTTTTAAGGTTCCATTATTTACTCCATAATTTAGTACTATACTCCCTTAGTAATATTCGATGCACAACCATTGAATGTTGTACAAAAAACCTGTGTTATTAATATTTTTGGTAGAAATAAAATTTATGCACAGTCTAAGATATGCCTTACATTTTCCAAAACAAAAATGATCCCACTATTGGGTTTAATACATGCATCTCCCTTCCCTAAAATTTATAAGGGTTCATCATCAAAAATGATGATACCGGAAATAAAATAAATAAAAAAATTTAATATTAATTCTTATATATTGTGGAATAAAATGATTCCACTGATTCTAAATTCCAAACTTCATAGGGATGTCCATGATAAAAAACAACACATTTGTTATTCATTTAGTATTCATGTTTGTTTTATTGGTTTCGTGTTCTTTCCATTTTTAACATCACACCTTGTTGACATGTTTTTTATTCCCAAATTTCCTTCAGGTATAACTTGAAACTATTGCCTTATCTTAACTATATAATCTTCATTTTCATCATCTTATGCGATTAACTCATTACACATAACTTCCTCTCCCTTCCATGTTTAGAGAAGAACTAAAAAATCTACCAGATTTTGTTCAATGAATATACTCATTGAGGATCACATCTCATAAATTTTTAAAACCCATGTATTTATTCACCGAAGAACTACTCATGGTGGTTATCATGGATTCATAGCTTCAAGGTAATGAATTCATTAAAACTAAATCAAATACTTCCTCAAACAAAATTATTATCACTAATGAAAATGACGTGAGATACTTTTGAATTTGTTGATGTATACAAAAACAATATTCCCTTCAATAATATTCATGTTTATGTCACTCATTGATTGAAAAATGATTCCCATACATGAAATATATCATTATGTAAGCATCCAATCGAGCTAAGAATTTTTAGTGTGAAATAGGAGATATAGACGGCCATCTTTACTCATGAAATCATTCGTAATTGACAGCATATTATTATTAAAAAACCCTTTCACATGTGGACTTCAAAAAGAACAGATTGAAATGGACATGTTAAAATTGATTAATCAACTGGACATAACATTGGATAAATTTTATTAAATGACTAAAATTTTTGATATTAGCCTGAAAACATTATTATATACAACTTTGAAGAAGGATATTTATCATGATTAAGCTATATGAATATCCAACTTGGCGATACAAGTGGAGGTACAGATTGGGAATGCAAACAGTCCACTCCTTGGGCTATAAATACTCTCCCCTTATCTCTTTGAGAGGGGTTGGCATTTCAGAAAAGAGGAGAAAATATTGGCATGACCAACGCCTAGAAAAAGGCTTTGGAGGACCTGCCATACTCATGTTTTCCCCTGAGAGACATTTCCTCCTCTCTTTGTTTTCACTTAATTTTGTGTTCTTCGTTTTTGTAATCTTGTAATTCTCTTTCTTTGTAATTCTGTTTTAATGAAAGTTTCTTTTAAATATCTCTTATTCTCATCCACCATCTGTAGTTTAATATTTATGTTCTTAAAATAGATAAAATTCAGTTTAATACCTTTCCCTTCTTCTGCTTCCTCATTCAATCGAAAATCCATTTTTAATTTTCTTCATCGTTTGTGTGTGTGTTCAGCACAGTATTCTTATCTTGTCCCATTATTTTTCTTCTATTTGTATTTCAACACCTTAAAAATATATTACCAGATTAATAACCATCTTAATGGCTGATTAAATATCTCTTTGGAGTGAGTTTTAATTTAGGTATTTTAAGTGATTGAGAGCTTTTTCTCGTTTATTATTCATTGAAATAACATTGTGTATGTTGGACTTAACATGTCATGGGTTAATGACTTGTTTTGTTTAACGTGTGGTTTCTATGGAATATTGGAACAATAAATACACTACCATAAACAAGATATGATCAATATTAGAACCCTATGTTATGTTAAGGCTTGGATTAAATCCTTAACACTTGGGAATTCAAAATCAATGTCAACTTGTGACATGGGTGTTAATTTAAATGCAATATAAAGCAAAGCTCAAGGATAAAACAAGCTTAACTAACTTAATGATGAACTCATCCCAATAATTAAAAATTTGTTAAATCAATCATTATCAATTAGTCATTTCAATTAAGTTCTGAAAACAACCCCCCCCCCCAATATGAATACAATCAACTAAAAACAAACGACTTTTTAAAAGTATCATTGCTGAGGATTCGACCCGAGTGCTGCTATACACATTAGCAGAGAACCTGAACATTAACCGGTCGATAGGCGAGAATCGTCCGCATGTTTCAAATGGAGCCATTGTCGGGGATGGTTCGTTATGTAGTCATTAGTTTTTGGTTATTGTAATAAAAAACCAAAAACAATTAAATTTTTTATTAAAATAACCCAAAGAAAAACCCTTCTTCCTTTTACAAATAATATACAGAAATAATACAAAGAAAACCCAATATTTCTCTTTTTTCAAAATCTCTCTGAATGACCCGTATCCTTCCAAACAATCCCTCAGATTTGTTTGACACTGAAATTGATCGAATACTTCGCCAACTTAGGAGGAGCATAAGATATAGTCAAATAATTCAAGACCCAGTCCTTGTCCAACCAATTGAATTTGATATGGCCAATACTAGGAAAAAAATAAAGAAATTTCTGCCCCTGATATGAATTACCAAACCCTTAGTATTCAATATCCATACATAGAGGCTTATTTTGAACTCAAATCGGGTTTGATTCATCTGCCCCCTCATTTCCACAGGCTAGCCGGTGAGGATCCATATATCCACCTTAAAGAGTTCCAAGTGGTGTGCTCTACTATGAATCCTCAAGGGGTTTCTGAGAAATGAATAAAACTTCGGGCATTACCTTTCTCCCTAGATGACACTTCAATGTCATGGATTTACTACCTACCTCCTGGTACCATAACCACATGGATTGACTTGAAGAGAATTTTCATAGAGAAATTCTTTCCTGCTTCTCGTACTGCTTCTATCCGAAATGAAATAAGTGTTATACGTCAATTCCTAGGTGAATCAATTCATGAGTACTGGGAGAGGTTCAAAAAAACTATTGAAACCTATTCACATCACCAAATTCATGACCAAATCTTGATCCAATACTTATATGAGAGGTTATTGTCTATGGATAGAACTCTCATAGATGCCGCAAGTGGTGGTTCACTTGTTGATAAAACTCCTACAGCAGCAAGAGGTCTCATAAGTAACATGGCTGAAAACACACAAAAATTCCATACTCGATAAATGCTCAAGTCCAACAAGCCCAAGATAATCAATCAATTGAGCTGAACAAGATGACCGAGTGGATGAGTGAACATACAGGTCTTGTGCGACAACTAATTGTGGCTACCAAATCTAAAACCACATCTTCTCCACAATCAATGTTTCTTGGACCTGTCAAAAACTATGGAATATGTAACTCTCTATCTCATCCAATTGACACATGTCCACAACTTCAGGAGGATCAATACAATTCATCTAGACCAATGGAGCTCAATGTTGCATATGCTCAGCAGAAAACCATCCCTCAACTACCTGGTCAGTTTGTTAGAAACTTCAACCAACCTTAATCTGAGCCCTTCTCTTCTTCCTATAACCAATGTCATAGGTATGGAAATCCTATATCTCATCCTCATCAATTACCTCCTCAAAACCCAGACCAGTTTCAATGTGGTCAGGGTGTTTGTAACTTCCAACATCCTTATCCTTTTATACCTCAACCTCAAAGGAACAATCCTCCTCCTGGATTCCATTATCCTAGTGAGCTTTACCAATACCCAAACTAATACAATCACTTTCCTAAGAACCAAAATCAAGGTAATCCCAATATGGGACATGCGTCTTCTTCCATGAAACCATGAGAAAGGGCAGTGGAAGATCTTGCCTCCTTCACCCATTCTAGTCTCAAGAACATTGAAACCCAAATTAGTCAACTCGCTTTCCACCTTATTCAGCAGCAACCATCCAATTCTTCACATCTACCAGCTAAACCATTACCCAATCCCAAGGGTAATGTAAGTGCAATTGTAATTAGATCAGGAAAGAAAATTGATATGCCTCGAGATAAGTCTTCCAACCCTCCTTTAAATGTTGACCTATAAAATAAAAGAAGAATCTTGAAAAGGAAGCTAAAAAAATTCCCCCATCTCCTTCAATTCCACTTAAGAATCCAATTCATATTCCTCAAGCTGTTTTTAAACCAATTATGTCCTTTGAACCTGATCTTGAAATGCTCGACATGTTTAGACTTGTTGAAGTCAACATTCCCCTCTTATATGCCATAAAACAAATTCCAATGTATGCCATGTTTCCCAAGGAGTTGTGTACCCACAAGAGGCAACATAGGACATTTGAAAACGTTTCCACCCATTAGACTATTCCCATAAAGTGCAAGGATCCCTGGACCTTTATTGTCCCATGCCAAATTGGAAGTTCCAACATTGATGATTCACTCATAGACCTAGGAGCCTCAATTAATTTCATGCCTAAATATATATTCTCCAACATTGGTCTAGGTCCCTTGAACCCAACGGATGTTGTCATTCAATTAGCAAAATGAAGCACAACCAGTCCTGAGTGAATAATTGAGGATGTCCTTGTCTGAGTCAATGATCTTATCTTCCCTGCTGATTTTTATGTCCTTGACATGGAAGGTGAGGTGAACTATTCTCGATCTCCCCTATTTCTAGGAAGACCATTCCTCTCGACATCTAAAACAAAAATTTATGTCCATGCTAGCATCTTATCCATGGAATTTTGGGACCAACTGGTCAATTTCAATATTTTTCAATCCATGTGATACCCATCAGAGAATGAATCTTCATTCTCTATCCATTATTCTGAAACTCTCTTTGAGAGGGTATTGAATCCCAATCAATCATGTTCTTTTTGTTCTACTAATAGAGGAGTTTGTGAATATTGTATCCTCATTGACCATGTCATAAATGGAGAAGTTGATGTTCAAATTACAAATGTAGACATCATTGACCTAAAGGATCTTGAAAACTCTTTGGAATCTCATATCACCCCTGAACTATAATGCTCCAACATGAATGTTAATAATGAAAATGAACTTTCATGCTCATTTTTTGATTCAAATCTGATTATCCCACATTCATCCTTTCCTAACCATGATTCTGAAAATTTTGTTATATGTGAAGTGAACCCTGAACCAATGTGTTTATATTGTCCTGATGGTAGTGATGTTTGTGATATTTGTACCCTAATTAATAATTTTATCACTGGGGAGGTTGAAATTGACCATTCTTTGGCGAAAAATATTGAAATAAAGGATATTGAAAATTTTATTCAGTCTTATGACACCACTGATCCTCATTACTCAACATCAGTAAGTGATGAAATAAATGAGTCAAAAACAATTGGGATCTCATACTGTGGTTTTGTGTTATCTGATCCATACATAAATGAACCATCATAATTGAGCCATATTCATGAATTTCCAAGCATAGAAACCCAGAACATTGTGGATAACATCATTCCTCAGGTTGAAGACCAAAGTGAGGGTAGAAATATTCTCTTTGCACCCCCATTGAATTGCAAGCACATAAACAAGGATGGGAAGAAATTATCCAATGAATCATCAGGCCTCCCAATGAAGAAGTTTTTCTGGAAGCACACTGGAGTTGAGAAAATACGATGGCCACCATCAGACTATGGGTAGTCTACTGCAACTATCTAGCTGTAGACAAATAAATGCAGCGCTTCTTGGGATCCAACCCATGTTTTATTTTACTTTTGTTAAATTTCAATTTATTTTTATTTTTTTATTATATGAATATAGTTTTTTAGGTAACATCCCACAATCCTGGATCAACATCGACTTCCACAGGATCCCCAACTTCTCTAGACGACATACCACTAGATGGATATGGCGACCCACCAAATCCAAACAAGGGGGAACCTCTTTCCCTTTAATTGTCTCTTTATCTCTTCCTCTCTCTAACTCTCTCTTCTTCTTCCTCTCCCTTTCAATTTTTTTACCACTTTCTTTATCAAAACATTTCTTTTTCACTTTATCTTGGGTGTGAGTTTATCCTTATAAAAAACAAAAATCAAAACATAAAAAACCAAAATAAAAAAATAAAAAGAAACAATTAATTAAAAAATACAAAAAAAATTATGAGTCATGCTTACTCAGCATAGAGTTTTGAAATTTTGTCCAACTATTTTGAGGAGTTAACATACAAGTTTTCATCTCAAAAATTATGTATTTTCATCATGACTTTTGGATAATGAATTCTGTGTCAAAATTAAAAAATTTTGAATGCTCAAGTTTTGATATGGAAAATGCTTTTCCCAAACTGTGAGGAACAACATTTGCTTTAATGCCAAGGCCACCTATAACCATATTTTCAAAATGTGTGTTTTCACCCCCATTTGTGATTCTTGAGTTTTTGGTCCTTTGATCTGAATTTCCTACCTTTGTGTGCATTAATATGATAGAGGCATTTTCTGAACCACATGGAAATATCTTCCCATTTCCCTTACATTAATCCTCCGTTTGAAAGCCCCTTCGAGCCTATGAAAACCTTTTCTTTGTTAGCCACATTACAATCCCAATACCTTTTCCCACCCAATATCAACATGGATTTTCAATGCATATGTTTATGAAATTTAAATTTGGGGGAATGGATTTTATTTTTTGGGTACCCTATTATTGATTTTTAACGAGTCATCATCTGCTTGAGGGATGCATCCATTTCAGTGTGGGGGAGAGGTTGTAATTCAGTGTGTTTTGGGGAATATAATATACTCCCATTTATGTAATTCGGTAAATGTTATTGATAAGTGTTAAAAAAACAAAAAATGATGAAGAAAATCAAAAATTGAAAAAATAAAATTGAAAAAATGGGTTGTGTCTTGGGTAGGTCAAAAATCACTCTTACTCAACATTTGATCTTGTCATAACTATTACAATTAGTGTCATGATGAGATCAGTCATGGGTTGGGATATGTGTGTTCGATCTATTTCAGGGTCAACATTCGAAAAAAACAAAAAAAACGGAAAAGAAAAAAAGTACACTTGCATTATATTCTTATTAGGAGAAGTTTTGTGTTATTAAAATATTTCAGCTTCTAGTTACCTTCATATTTTATTCCTCTATTGTATCTTTCTTCAAAAAATCATTCCCTTATAAATATGAGTTTTCTTTTCCTTCAATGTTTTATTTCAAAAAATTGTGCATTTCTTTTTCTATGTTGCTGTTTTACCCCTCTTCTTCTCTCTCTTTGGCATTACATTCCTATCGTCCCATAGCCACCGAAAAACTCTTTTAGAAGACCTCTTGATTCTTGTGCACATTGGATAGGTATTTGAAGCTGAAAACTTTTTCAAACTCTATGATTTTCACTTTTGGTTGGTGAGAGAGTGAACCTCCACAAATGAATTTTATCATCTTGAGAGGTGTGAGTTTTGAGTGTCCACATTTTCCATTTCTAATTTTGAGCATGAAAAAATGACTTATTTTTGGAACATTTTTTCTGTAACAAATTGTTGTGGAATTCAAAATGGATGAGTGAAATAGTCTAAACCTCCCCTCATTGGAGAAAACAAAATTTTAGTATATGTTGGTGATTGTAAATGATTTTGTTATGTTTTTATATTTGTTGCACATGAAATGTAAACATGACTAATTGTGAGGGAGTTGGTGTTGTTAATATTTTCATGACGTATTATATACTTTATTTACTGATTTTTTATGAAATATGCATAATTTGTGTGAAATATTAATGTTTTAGTATTAAGAATAATTTTTGAGGATTTGTAGAGGTAGTCCAATTGAGTCAGTTTACTATTTTATTTATAAATCTCACCCTACTGATCCAAATTTTGGGGTTCTTGTTTTTTAGGATTTTTAATTCAATATAAAACATTTAATTAGAAAGGATCATGGGCCAATTCTGCCATTTGAAGGATAAAATTTATCACATAAGATGACCTCAAGTATTTGTGAAGAAACTGGACCAGCCAGGATGATTGAGTTCCTGGTCTATATCCTGGAGACCAAATTTTATGAAACTCTACCATATATTCTTGATTATCGAAAATAATTTTGGATAAAAATTTCATGGCCCAACTCTATGAACAATGGACCCAAATGAAGCTTTTAATTCCATCCAACCATTCTGGACGAGAAATTAAAGTAGTATAGTATGCATGACATATCACTTGATGTAAGAATAAAATCAAGAAGATATTTTTCAATGCGAAAGAGGAGATATATACGACCGACTTTGTTGAATAAATCATTCCGATTGGAATGAATTTTCCTATTCAAAAACCCTTTCACATTTTGGACTTTAAAAAGAATGGATTGAAATGGACAGATTAAAATTGTTTAATCAACCGTCCATAAAAATGGATACATTTGTTCAAATGACTCCAAATTTTTAGATCACATGGAAAACATTATTATATACAACATTGAAGAAGTATATTTCTCAAGATTCAGTTGTCTGAATAGCCAACATGGCGATAAAATTAAAGGTACATATTGTGAATGCAAACAGTCCACTCCTTGGACTATAAATACTCTCCCCTTCTCTCCTTGAGAGGGGATGGCATTTCATAAGAGAGGAGAACCGATTGGCACGACCAAAGCCTTTCCCATGGCTTGGTAGGACCTTCCAAACTCAGGTTTTAACTTGAGAGACCTTTCCTCCTCTCGTTATTTTCACTTACTTTTGTGTTCTTTGTTTTTGTAATCTTGTAATTCTCTTTCTTTGTAATTACATTTTAATGCAAGTTACTTCTTCAATATCTCATATTCTCATCCCCATTTTGTAGTTTAATATTTATTTTCTTAGAATAGTTTAAATTCAGTTTAATACCCTTCCCTAATTCTGCTTCCTCATTTTATCGAAACTCCATTTTTAATTTTCTTCATCGTGTGTGTGTGTGTTCGGCGCACTACTATAATCTTGTCCCTTTCATTTTCTTCTCTTTATAATTCATCACATTAAAAATATATTACCATATTAATAACCATATTAATGGATGAGTAAATCCCTCATTGGGGTGACATTTAATTTAGGTATGTTAAGCGATTGTGATCTTTTTCTCGATGATTATTCGTTGAATTAACATTGTGTATGTTGGACTTAGCATGTCATGGGTTAATTACATGTTTTTTTAACGTGTGGTTTCCATGGATTATTGGAACCATAAATACACTACCATAAAAAATATATGATCTTGATTAGAACCCTAAGTTAATTTAATGCTTGGATTAAAGCATTAACACTTGGGAATTCAAATCAACATCAACTTGTGACGTGGGTGTTAATTTAAATGCAATATAAAGGAAAGCTCAAGGATATCACAAGCTTAACTAACAAAATGATAAACTCACCCAAATCATTTTCAATTTGTTAAATAAATCATATTCAATTATTCATTTTAAATTAAGATCTGAAAACAAACCCCTCCAATCAGAATACAATCAACTAAAAATAAATGACTATTTCAAAGTATCGTCACCGAGGATTCAACATGAGTGCTGCTCTACACATTAGCATAGCACCAGAACATTGACTGGTCGATAGGTGAAAATCGGCCGCATGTTTCAAAAATCCTTGTGGTACAACCTTGTTTTAATACATCTATACTTCCCTTTATAATATCATATTTTAGTAAAACATCTATAAAAAATCCATTATCATTAAAATGGGTTATAAAATTTCAATGTATATATAATATCATTCGTATTCCACCCTAAATAGAACATGGGAAACACTATTAAATTTATATTTCATGTAATAAATATAAAATCACATCCCAGTAACTTAGAAAACTAGAAAAAATGATCAATTGAATGTAACATTTGACTATGAAATCTCATAAGGATATAATGATGTTTGTGTATCTATAACCAAATTCCCATCAAATATTGTTTCAAGTGTAGTATTTCAATCACTAAATCTATAAAAATCATTTCATATATAGAATTTCCCATGTTGGTTTTATATAATTTATTACTAAAATTGGATGGATGCCGCCTTTCTATGTTAACACAAATCCTACTACTAAGATAAATGCATCACACTGCAATTTAAATTCCTTATTAATATATGACATGCATAAAACTGTATAATTAAATATTTTTAATAGTGAAAATTTTTATTATGTTTCATGTTTCTATTTAAACAACTCCTTCTCAATAATGATCCTGAGGGGTTTTAAAATTTTTCCATTATACTTGATAAATTTTTAATGAATACAATAATCCCTAAAACGCACCCACTTCTTTCAGATTCTTTGATACACACAAAAATATACCTACTTCAAGTTTTTTAGTATCCATCACAACTCCATCACGTAAAAATATATGACCATAATACACTAAAGTGATCCTTATAGAAGAAAAAATATTATTTTGTAAAACAATTATATATTATTGTTGCATTTTTTGAACTTCTTGCACCTTCTCTAAGTGTTCATCCCACCCCTTACTGTACATTGGTATATCATCGAGTTACCCAAAAATAGAATTCCTTTGAAAATCCCAAAATACAAAATTCATAATAGCAAGAAATGCTGAAGGTACATTCATCAATCTAAAATGCATAAGAAGGTATTCACAATTACCCTCGTGGGGTTTGAATGTAGTCTACCTAATGGTTTCCTCTATTATCCATACATGGTGGAATCCTGATTCCAGATCCACCTTTGGGAAGTATTCCTCTCTATGGAAATTATCCATCAATTCATTTATTACTTGAATTCTTTATTTTTCCATCACCATCAAAATATTTAATGCTTGATAAAATAAACAGATTCTCCCCCCTCATTCTTTTTTCATTACTCATATTATTGGGCTTGATAACGGGATAGTTCTATATCTAATGAAACCATATTTAATAATATTTTTAACATATTTTTAAATATAAATATTCATTAAATAAGCATTTTTATAAGGTTAGATGTTGACTAGATTGACCACTGAATTAAAATTATTGCATGATTATTCTCCTTTTTTATGGTAAATAATGATGTCCAAAAAAACATCATTTTCAGTCACCTTTTATTTCATTTCCCACTACAAATCAGACACCTTCAATTTTTAATTTCAAAAATATTCTTTTAAATCACATTTCATTTTCTCTACGCTCTTTCAAGTGTCCTAGGTTTGATGATCACTGTGATTGGGGGGTGTGAATTGGTATATATATTTATAAAAATATTATTCTTCTAAGTTAAACCCCCTAAACCACTAAATTTTCATGATCATATTAATAATATCTCACAACTGAAACTCATTTTAATGATAATAAGAGAGAGAGAATCACATGAAATTTACAAGGTTTAAAATAAAAAAAAAATGTATTCATTTCGATGACTATTAGAAATAAGTAGTATGATATCACACTTACCATTCGTAAAAAAACCGGTTGGACACCACAATTGAAATTCTTAAATAATTAGATAGACAACCCAATCACAAGACTTAAATATTTTGTTAGACCCTATTGTTATAATATTCTTTTTCATCATTGATACGATCATATAAATATCTATTTTTCCTCCATGATTATTCTATTCCACTTCTGAAATAGATCACCATTCATTAGAAAACTGAATTACAAGCTTTCACATATACTTATTCTTCAAGATGTTTAATATATTCTCACAACAAAATTGTTGCACTCAAAAATCCTACCTATTATGATTGATCTAGTTATTCTTAAATTTATTGAATACTTTTGTGCACAATAAAATAATTGATATTCGATTAAACTACTTCTCTTCATTAAAAACCATGATGTACCAGGCTCTCACAAAACTATCACACAATGTATGTTAGTTCCTAATAATTTCCACAACATCTTATTCAATAACTACAAAACTATATATTCACAATTATATAATTAATATTATTCTCATTTATTCTAGAATATTAATTCACATTTAATATTAAAATAAATCTTGAATGGATCTCCCTCTTCTTGAGTCATCAAATCTCTATGTGGATTGGTTATTTTTTAATTTAAACATATTATTGAATGACTTATAGAATTGATAATTTATTACACAAGGTATTGGAATAACCAAAAATCAGTTTTCTCTTAAACTCTCTCTACAAATAAATACATTTAAAACCATTCCACCTCAACATGAATCCATGGAATACCATGGGATAGCCTACATTGTATCTCAACTCAACATTTCTCAGAAGAAGTCAATTTTTAAAAAATAGTCATTAAAACAGATATATAAAAGTCTTTATGTCCTAGTGATACATTTATTTTTCTACGTCCACGATAATCATATACATTTATATTGAATATTTTTCATTTTTCCTACATCGCCATGATAATTTTGTTATTTATTTTTCATTTGATAGAATCATACCTAGCATCATAAGATTTTTTTTCATCTGTATATGAAAATTATATACCTTTTTTCATCCCCTAGAAGATAAGTCATATCAATGGATCAACCACATGTATTAAACTCGAACTACCAAATGAACACCTCAATTATCAAATATATGATCAACTAAATATTGAATTATGTGATCAAACACATGAGCAAGGCTATAATGACTGCATGTTCAATGCCAATCGATTATAGCATATTAACTCATGGATATACAAATCAATCAAATTCCTTATTACCTAATCTGTTCGCATTGAACTACCTATGTATGTAGTTAAAATAAAAATTTTACCTTATGCTTCGCCTCATCATCATTCCACATTGAGACATGGTGCACGACACATATACACATCCTTCATAACTCCCTCATTACCTTTATTCATGTTGTTTAAATCATATATTACCTTTATATAGTTATAGAAATACTCTTGTACTTTCATGTATATCATTGGTTTACTTATTAACATCACATTGTTAATGTATTTCTAAATATTACATTCCAATTACAATGTACATATCACATAACTTTTATGTATACAGTGAAAGTAACATGATCCATTTAAAAAGCTTCATTATTTTTTGTTTGATCATGATTCAAATAGAGAACTACATTTACATAGATACTTATATTACTCTATTAAAATTAAATATAAGTGAAAACATTGTTTAAATCTTTAAATAGGTAATGTAGATATCACGTTCTTGTTGAAATAAATTTTAAGATCAATGGGATATAGGATCAGTCCATCGGGTCCATAATTTAGGGTATGATTATATATTTCATCATTAATTTCTATAGGACTAGCATACCCCAGGTCTAGATACTTATTTTGGATCAAGGATTCATTGTGTTTTAACATAGGTTTTTCCAAATTTAATGAAAATGATTCAAATTTGAAATGAGGACAACGAAATTGAAAGAATAATGGTATAAAAATTTAGATAATATTTATCCATACTTGATTGAATTTTAAACCCAATGAATGATATATTCTAGAGGGATTCATTGTATTATAAAAGAAATAACATGGGTAGTATATAGAAGGTGAGATACCAGATAAATCACTCATATATGGATATATGTTTGGAAATGGTTTTGGAGTGGGGGGCAATAGTGAGCATCGCAAATTATGTTTCACAGTGGATTATTTGATGTGCTGAAATTATGGCATGTGTTACGTTTTGATCATCCATGGGTAGTGTATTTTCATGAGATGATTATCAGAGTGGAAAAGGTGTCTTATTAGTTTTTATTTTTTCACATTATTTTTCCGACGCTTTAATTTTAATTAAAGTTTAATGGTTGATATTTAAGAGTTTCCCCATGGATTTTTAATTCATTGCATTGGTTTATTTTTAAATTTTAATATCCATGTCTCAAAATCATGCATGATATTTGGTTTTTTTATTTTTCTAATTGGATATTATCATCATATTTTGTTCTGACTAATTAATTATCCTAGAACTGATTGATTTTTTCACTAAAAACTGATATCAGATAGATTTATCCATGTGGCTTAATGATTGTATATATGTGATTAATTCCATATGATTTTTGTCGACAATGAAAAGTTAAATAGGTAAAACTGTTTTAAAATATAAAATAAATGTGTAAAATATATCTCTTTTTGTGATTAGATAGTGAATAAACTGATGAAAAAAATAAAAAAACCAGAGATGATGTGTTTTGGATATTGTAATGATATGAGATAGTTGGCAGAACAAATACTCCACATTTATTTGCATCATAATAGACTCTGTATGGTGAAAATCTCACAAATATAGAGGATATCTTCAAATATCGTGGAAGGAGTTTTAAATAGAAATATCTCACAAATCATTGATATCTGAAAAATTTTATTTTATCATTTTCGAATGATGGAGACTGGTGATTTTGGTAACCATCGGGATGAGTTCCCAAAACATCTGATCGGTATTTATTTAGAGATTGTCAAGATCAATGATACAAGTATTGTGTTACCTATAAAAAAGGTATAAGAGGACATATCTTTTATTATTTTGGGTTTTTACCAGATTCATATGATTATATCATTCCTAATTTTCTTTTCAAGAAAGACAGTCTCATGTTGGATTGTGTGATTTCATCATTTTTGATGAATGAGACTCAAAAAAATACTAATAATGGTGATTCCATAGGTAATAATGGTATTTTTTTAGTCACATATATACATAGTAACCATTCATGTCTGTTTAATACATGTAAAAAGGTCAAGTTCTTTTTTTATAATGAAGGTCATGGGTAATGAAATTTCAACACTTTGGAAAATAATAAGGAAGAAAAAAATACAAATGAATCTGATTTTGATGATACTAATGTATGTCTTATTCATGGTTATAGTGATTTAATTTTAGTTAGAAATTATTGTCACATGTTAGATCTATACAATGAATATGTCGATGATTTGGTAGCGTCGTACAATATTACACAAAATAGTGAGTTATTTTATTTATACAAAGAATGTGGATTTTGTATATCATGAATGGTAAATTTATATTCTAATGGTGTCATTGGTGTTGGTTATATTTTAAAATTATAAATGTAGGTTATATGCTGATGCTAAAGGATGTTTGAGATGTGATTGTTATACACCATAATTTTATATCATAATGTATTGATGACAATGATGAATTTAGGATTTCATTTATAAATGGAATATAGAAATTATATAGTGAACCTATGTTATAATAATGAATCATAATGGAATAAACGCTATATAGGATAGATCTAATGGTTTGTGTTGTAGTGATGAATTTAGTTGCAAAGTGGAATTCATGAGATTTGGGTCATAGATGATCTACATGTATGGGATGGAGACCATCTACTAGGATGAGGAATGATTGGATGTTGGCGAAAGTCAGGTTAGATGTTTCAGATATTACACCTAATTACTATTCATTAGATATTTTCAATACAAAGGAAGGAATTAAATTCAATGATCTAGATGATTCATTGAGTGGTATAGACTTCTAAAAGTGTGTTGATCAGATGGAGAAATTAGTTTCTACAATTAATCATGATTATGTGGAAATCACTATTATGAGGAATATATGTTTTTATTCTACTATTGTTTAGTTGGGGTGTGTAGACCCATAAATGAATAAGAATTTGGTATTTTATTGTTTTTAGAGTGAGTATCATGATTTTCTAAGATCTGAAAAAGGTATGTTGTCATATTATCTACATATGTGACAGTTGGTACAATATAAACCATTTTTTCTTTTCAAACTATGTTTGATGGATGTGATATCATTATTTAACGAGATGAAGTGGGAAATTTTTGAAGTTCATAACTGGGTTTTTCAAATTTAAAGCTAATTTGTTATATTTTAAATGTGGAATGTGGATTTAGAATCTTATAAGTTCAAAAAAGTGATAGTTTTGTCCCTAATTTTTGGAATTTTGAACCCAATGCATGATATATTCTCGATGGATTAGATTTCCTATAAAATAAGAAACAATGTAATTAGATAAAAGGTGATATACACGGGAAATTCGTCTCATCTAGATATATAGGTGGAATTTTTTTGAGTGTTTGGGTATGAGTGAGTATTGAAAATTGTGTTTCCTGAAATTTAATTTAGGTGATCCAACAATGTTTCATGTTCATTTTTTATCATAAAATGGTGAATTCATACAATGATATAATTATTTGAGAGGAAAATGAGTCATATCAGGATGTGGTTTAATATAAGAGTTTTTTACACTATAATTGTAATTAATGATTGGGTATTAAAATGATTTTGTACTCCAAAATTCATAGTGAATGTTTTAGAGTTCCCCCATGGTTTTTCAATCTTCCCAATTTGAGGCGTTTTACACATTAGAACCTACGTCATAATTTTTTTCTGTTTATATAGTTTTGTGCTTAATTTCTGTATGAAATGCTAAAAATATTTTTTAACAACAGAATAAATATCCCAGAACAAATCAGTTTATTCCAAAATGGTGTGAAAAAACGTGATTTTATTTGTTTTCATATAGAAATTAAGATTATTCATTATAACATACAATTTTTTTTTCTACATGCATAGATTTTTTAGAATATATTTTAAATTCATTATTTAATTCTTGAACTATTATGAGCACTGATATATTATGACTACACCACCCTTGGAAGAGTTGTTTATTATCGCTATACCTATTAACATATTCCCTTATTTAATTATAATAAATGATACACTGCAATTCAAATAAAATTATATATTATTTTATTTTTAAATATAATTTATTCTAAGTATGTAATTTAATGATTCATTCAAAAAAACATGAGTTTGAGTAATGTGTGAATTGTGAGAGCATGACCTTAACCTGTGAGACATAAGCACATGGGATAAATTTTTAGAGTAATAATATAATCCATAAAAACAATTCATATTCATTTTCCAGAATTGATATGTTCCCCAATTTACCACTCACCATAATCATGACATAGAACTTCAGTCAAAGTACGGTGCTACAATTACATGCTCTAAAACAAACCATGCATTTAACTCATTTCATCTTTTTTGTTATGTTAACTCTTGTATGGTTTGAGGGTAAAAAATTTAATGGATAATTATTATGTGATAGTAATTATAATTATAATTATTAATATGTAAATGGATAGAATTTTTTAGATAGATTATACCATCAACAAATATTTTATCAAGAAATCATCCTCTTGTTGTGTATTATTAATCAAATAATATTTAAAAAAACAAAAAAAACTACTATCTTATTTGAGAATAATTATTATTATTTTATAGATAATAAATTTCAACAAATACATTTAAATAGTTTTTTTATTTTAAATTATTTTATTTTCAAAATATCGTTAATTTTTTTTTTAAAATTACTAACTCCATGGGGAGACGACCTTGTTCATCGACTCCGTTGAAACTAAATAACCTAAATTCAAAAAATCATTTGAGAAAACCCATGACATATACTTTCATATTGTAATGTTTTATAGGGAGGAAATTATTTTATTCGTATAATTATAGGTATTTTTTAATTTAGTTTTTTCCCTTTTCATTCTCTTCATTTTTCTTTCCCCATTCTCTCACATTTCTTGTTTTTTTGTTTTTTTCTTTACTACCTATATTAATCTATTTTAGACCACCAATTGAAACTTATTATCATTATATTATGGTATAGTTTTATGAATTTCAATGATTTATGATATGATCCCATCACGAGGATCTCTTTGATCTAGACCCCAAGACTGAATGAATCATTAGGGATCAAATCAGACATTCTCTGTCTATGGGAAGTGTCAACATTTACCCAACAAAGTAATTATTCCACTATAGTAATATTGAAATTGTAAAAACTTATAAATTAATCATAAAAAATAACCAATGTCTGAAAATAATAATAATTAACTTAATAGAACAAATCGATAATTGGACGTACCCAACACTAACTATAAACCTAATTGTATTACATAACCAAATATCAAATTGAACATTGATCTAAAATCCATGTTAGTTATCCAAATTCAAAAATTTATTATATTATATTGTGAGGATCCAAATAAAAATTTAAATGAATTTATTTTGTTTTTCTCATTATTAAAACCAATAAATGTATCTTAGGATCAAATAAAAATAAGAGTATTCTATTTCACACATTTTAGAACTTCAATCTATTAGATGTATTACATATAACATAAAAACGTAACATGTTTCAAAAATTTGAAATTTCTTTTCTTGTAAATATTTTTTCCAGCATCAAGAACCACTTACATTCTTAAAGATATCATAGGCATGGAGCAACCATAAGGGGAGTCAATGTATGAATACCAAGATTGATTCAAGATACTCTATGAAAGTAATCTGCATCACCAAATCAGAGATAAAATCCTTATCCAATATATCTATAATAGATTCACACATATGGAGAATATAATGGTGTATTCTATAGATTGAAGAGGATATGTGTAAAAAACATCAGTAGCTGCACGTGCAATGATTCACATGATGGCACAAAAATCCCAACATTTTGGTGATCGAGGTACACCACAGGATAGAGGGGTATAATTGGAATGTATATATTCTATTGAAAAGAAATTAATGGATACTATGTTAGAATGATTGAAAACTATGGTGAGACATATTTCGTTGGCACAAAAGACATCCTACCCCCTCCAATAAGGCCATATGGAATTTTTACTCAAACATACAACAAGAATACTATTTGACCCAATTATAAGAGATCATGTTTTGCATGATGTTATTCCATGGGAGACCATATAAGTATAAACAACAACCACATTCCCATAATAAGTATGATTTCATTACTCCAATATAAAACCAAGGTTCGAATGATCAATCCGACATGAGGTATAGCTCGTGTCAACAAAAAAAGTCCACATTTTTAAAAAAACATCCAATAGCCTCAACCTTACCAGCAAGGTTTCCAATAAACCCAAAGGGGAATTAAAGGCCAAGAATAATCTAGCCAATAAAGGTAATCCCCCACCCATTGAAAATTATAACTGTGAGTTAATTTTGAAACCATTTATTCCTAATCAACTGAATTGGATGAGGAGTCTTGGTTAGGAGTTGAGAGAGTTTAAAACTCTAATGATCCATATTTCCACTACCATCCATGAACTGCTAAGTATGATTGATGGAGTTCCTCCTAATACACTTTCATTTCCAAATAGAGTTGTAAAAACGAAAAATATTGCTACAGAGGCATTGAAAAAGTGGTTTTGGAAACATTCATTCATGTGGATATAAACATCCCCCTTATTGATGGAATTAAGAAAATACCATAGTATAAAAAATTATTAAATGATATTTTTACCAATCGAAGGGGGGTCAAGTAAAATTAATTGATCAATCATGGAAGTAATGTGTCAGTACACATTACACAAACTCTATCTATGCCAACAAAGTGCAAGGATCCATAGACATTCACCATACCATGAACCATAGAAGAGTATCACTTTTCTAATGCTCTTTTTTATTTGGGAGCTTCTATAAATGTGATTCCTCACTCTATATTCTCATCTTTATTGGTTTCTATGATGAATCTGATGAGAGTAGTGGTGAATTTGGTAAACATATCTATAACATATATTGTTGGATTTCATGAGTATTTACTTGTTATAGTAAAATACATGCCATTTCCATCATATTTCTATGTGCTAAACATGGAGGATGATCAATTAAGTTATCACGATCCCATTATTTTAGATCTTTCCTGCCGAAAAATTGAAAAAACTAGCACAAATTTTTATGAGGGTAATCTTTCCATGGAGTTTGGGGATGATGTTGTGATATTTAATGTATTGTACTCCATGATGTACCTCTCAGTGGACCATTATTATTTTGTAATGTTTCATTTTGGTCCACCAACTAAAAACCCCATGAAAATTTATTATCCTATGCTAAGGGAGTTTATAAGTATTGGTTCTAGGACGATGTCTAATAGTACTTCCACGCCTATTTATTATGAAAAAAATACTATTATATTTGATTTAAAAATGGTTTCATAATTTTATTTTGATCATGTTAATTATTATTTTTATTAGTAGGCTATTGAGTATGCTAATGGATTTGATGCACTATTCTATGATTCTAAATTTTTTTATTCTTTTACTATTGTTCATTGTAAACATATTTCAAATCATTTAATGTATCCATCTAGACATGACCCCCTACATTGAAACTCATGTCATTTCCACTGAATCTCAAATAATCATACTTTTTATGTGGTGAGAGATTATCTGTTATCATTGTAAACAATCTCCCATTTGAACATGAAGAAAAATATTTTTAATATTTTCATGAAGAAAATTTTTGAAATTGTATGGACCTTGGCTGAAATATAAGGTATTAGACCCTCCAATTTTACTCATATGATTTTTTTGGAGGATGGGGATAAAAATTGAGGGAGACTTAGAAGATACAGAATCCAACTCTTCTATATTTTATTGAAAAATATGTTTTAAAGTTGCTTGAGGGAGGTATAAGTTATCCCTTTTCATATTCCGAGTGGGTATGTCCTATTCGGGTTGTGCCTAATAAAAGTGGGGTTACTATTTATATAAGTGAGATAGTGGAGTTAGTTCCAATGAGAGTATGCAATATTTGGCATTTGTGCATTGATTGTAGGAAACTAAATCAATCCACTAAAAATGACTATTTATCATCCCATTTATTGATAAAATGATTGAGATACTACCTATGAAATGACACTATTATTTCATGGATAGATTTTCTAGATATTTTGAGATTCTTATAGTTTAGGATAATTAGAATAATATGATATTCAATTCTCCATTCATCACATTTTCCTACCAAAGGATGGCATTTGGACTATGCAATACCCCATGTACCTTCCATAGATTCATGGTGATTATTTTCTCAGATTTCATTGAGACCTTCATGGAGGAATTTATGTATGACCTTACAGTATATGAATTCTAATTTGATGATTGTATCTTTTGTTTGGGAAAGATATTGAGTCATTAAATTGGAAAAATATTATCTTATACTTTAAAAAGTGTCATTTCATGGTTGAGCATGGGATTTTTTGGGCATGTAGTATCAAAACATATGATATAGGTTGATAGATATAAGGTAGATATTATTTAATCCTTACCATATCCTTCATGTGTGCGTTATGTTATAACATTCATAGGGAATGCATGATTTTATCGTCACTTAATCAATGATTTCAGTAATATTTTTCTTCCTATGTCCTTATTACTTCAGAAGGATTATGAATTTGTACATGATGATTCTTTTCATGACATCATTTTTGTGTGTGATATAAGCATATGAACACTCCACAAATCATACATCCCCCACGATTGGAGCTTCCTTTTTCTCCTATGTGTGACGTATCGAACATTTTATATGGATTTGTCTTATCACAGAGGGTGGAGGGACATTAAAAAGTGATTTCTGAAGCATCAATGACATTATACTTGGCCCCATCAAACTAAAAAACCATAGAAATGAAGATTATTTTCATTATATTTTTTTAGTGAAATTTGTTTCAAATTTATTATTCACTAAATTATTTTTACTTTCTAACCATGAAACTCTGAGGTACCTCCTAAATAAGTTAGATGGAAAGCCATGCATGATCCGATGGATGCTCCTTCTTCAAGAATTTTATATTGAGATAATGTATTAGAAAGGTTTAGAAAACATGGTGGAATACCACATTAATAGTCTTACTAACACATTAGAGGCTAACAACATGGACCAGGCACCACTTCGGGACACTCCCTAATGACAATAATTATACATTAGCAGGTAGACGTCGATATCATGTTGATATAGTCAACTACCATTTTAACTTTTATATTCCCTAAAATTTAAATATAAAATATGTACAAAAATTAATCAATGAGTCTAGATTTTATTGTGGGATGATCCCAAGCTATGGAACATGTGTAGTGTTCATGTTATTAGGAGGTGTGGTTCTGATCCCGATTTTTCGTCAGTTTTAATTTTTTGTCTTGAACTATATTATGGTGGAAACTTTGGACCCCATAGGATAGATAGGAATTTTTTATACTCAATATTAATTTGTCCTAACTTATTACATGATGGTCATGTTTTTTTATGTCAGGGTCACATTGCCAACACACTAGAAACATTTCTAGGATACAAAAGATGCCCCAAAAAATAAAATTATTCTATAAAATTTTTGGAGTACGGGGCCTTGATTTTATGGGTAATTTTCCTTTTTCATGTTTTTTATATTTTTATTGTTTTTGGTTATGTTAGAATATGGGTGGATTCTAAGGTCACCCAGACTGATTATTCTCATGTTGTAGTGAAATTTGTCAATTCAATTTTTTTGTTGGATTGGAGTACCGAAGGCCACCATCGGTGACCAAGGGATAATATTTTGCAATCATAATATAAATAAACTCCATCATAAGTTTGTTGTGACCCACAAAACATCATCATTACAACCCCAAAAAATGTAAATTCTATGGTTTCGAATTAGGATTTGAATTTTTTTGGCGAAAATTGTGTAGCCATAGAGGAAATGTTGGAGCAAGTGCCTAGATGATGTGTTGTAGGATTATTGGACATCATATAAGACCCACATTTGTATGTAACCATTTCGCATGTTTTTTTAAAATCTTGTAATCTCCTAGTGGATGTCGAGCACATGTCATATTGGGCAATAAAGAAATGAAACATGAATTTGGAAAAAAAAATTGAATTCACACGAAGCTGAAAATTCAATATTTTTATGAGATTAAATTTTCATCATATGAGGAATCAAGGTTCTATAAGGAATGATAAAAAATAACTCAGGATATAATGGTCGAATTAGGAGAATCTCATATTATAGGGGAATTAATTCTATACTGTTCATGACTGAAGCTGATTTTTGGTATGATCCATTATAGATTGTTAGGTCCATATATTCTATATAATTTTTTCCTTTATGGTGTAGTTGAGATCAAAAAGGAGGGAATTATTAGGATATTTACATTCAATGGGAAATGTTCGATGTAATACATTGATGGAATTTCTATTAATGCAATGAATTTCATCACAATTCATGAAAAAATCATTACCTAAAAATACCAGGCTGTCCTTAATACTTTCAAATTTTTATACAAGTGTTATTTACAATTATACAATTCATGTAAACATATCATATCATAGGATCACATAGAGGAAAATAAAATATATTCATTGTGGGGGAGGGAACAACATTTTCGGGATATGTAAAATTTCAAAAAAAAAAACTAAAAAAACAAAAGAAATAAAAAAAACAAATCATGTAACAAGTTAATTTAGATATGGAATATTTGTAAAATTCATGATTTCAAAATTCATTTGTGGAATGATAATAATGTGACATATTTCATCATCAAGTGGAGATTTTAAAAAAAATTAATGTTGTCGATGATCTGATTGGTTGTGTCATAATAAAACCTTTTAGATTCTCACACCATTCTATGCAATTTTTGTTTATTGTAAATCATGTCATTGATTTATCCAAAAATCTTTTTACAAAATCATGACTTGTGATTTTCTTTTAGATAAATAAATTTTTATTAATGTTATGTAATTCATCTCATCTTAAAACATGGTCTTTCAATACATTTGTTTCCCTTCAAATCATTTTTATCATTGTACCAGACTGACCTATGTGTCTGCACCTATTATATGAACGTTTTATGCCACAAAAAATCACAAAAAAAATAATAACAAAATAATAATAAAATATATAGTGAAGAGTGAATATATGTAAAACATATTGGGATATTTAGGTCAGGGGCTCATGGTTTGACTTCTATGAATTCTTAAATTAGTGGGTTTTGGTATTTGATTGTGAAGGATGTTGAATAGGTTCATTGGAATAGAACTATGTAGTAATAAAGTTTTTTATTGGCTTGAATATATTGGAGAAAGGGTAGAGATACATGCACTAAATTACTGGCACACACACAAGTGATGAATTAGTGACATGGTAGACCCATGCCTTGATTTCACTCTGATTAGTGTTATTAATCTCACTGGATATTATTTTGACACAATTTATGAGACAATGACAATGAATTTTTTACATATTGGATATTTATTAGATTTGTACATTTCCTATTTTTAAACTAAGGATTGACGAATATGAACCTGGATATGTTGTCAAACCTTATTTTTGGAATACATGATATTTTACTTTTCCCATAAATGCCAAAGGATAAGTCTGGGGGAGCTGATAAAACACAATTTCATTGAGTATTTTATTGATAATAAATTATATAACTTTCTCATATTGTTATAAATAATTTTTTATTAAATATTTTTGATAAGATCATTAATTTTAAAATTTGATGAAATTTCTAGTTTTACCCTTTAATGTGAATTGTAGTAATTATGAAAAAAAAATATAATATGAATTATTTGAATATAAAAAAAGGTAGAAGTATTCCCTAATCAATGGGCTACAAATTTTATTTTTGACTATAAAGCTAACTCGTGCATTTTTTTGTAGTAAAATGGCATTGAATTCAAAGACATGATGTACTGGCCAAATTGGACATCAGTTCTATATTTGGTAAATAATTTCTATAGTAGTTCTTTGATTGGGTTGAAATTTGGAGAAGATCTAGAGAAAACAATTCATAGAAAATCCTTTAAAAATTATATCATTTTAAATTGTTATGAAGGGAAAACTTGCTTTGTAACATGGAATAAAATATTACGGAGAATTTCCCCATTAATAGTTGAAATAACGGAAAACCTGGCATCCCATACAATATATAAATTGGATTTTTTATCATTTTTTTGGTCTTGGAGGTGAATTTTTATATTTAAGGTAGAATATAATTGGTTTCACTCCATTTAAAAAGGCATTTCTTGAGGGATATCTTATGAAGAGAGGAACCCGTCATTGTAGACTTCTACCTCTTCTTCACTTTGTAATATGGTTTGTAATTCAATAAACTCATAGTTTCTCTTCCATTTAAATTTTTTTTTAATTTTCAAATTCTTTTAATATTTTTATTTGGGATGGAAATCAAGAGTTGAAAATAGTTTGGGTCCTACCCTTTGTAATAATTTTCTCATGCGAAACGTTTCTACGATAACTACACCACCCGTGAGAGAGTGTTTTTTTTAGTAATCTGGGAACATCTTACCTTCCTAATTCATTTATTTTGAATAAATGAAGTACTATAATTAAAATAAAATGATATATGAAATGAGTTTTTAATTTAATTAATTCTATGAATGAAATTGAACTATTAATGAAAAAACACATGAGGATGAGTAATGTGTGAATTGTGAGAAGGTGACCTTAACCGGTGAAGAAAAAACACATGGGATAAATTTTTTGAGTTCAAATAACATATATAAACAAAAATAATATTAATTTTACATAATTGATATTTTCCCTAATTTACCACTGACCAAAAGCTAGATTTTGAACATAAATTAATTAAGGGTGTTGGATTCTATGTTTTGAAGGTGAACTAGGGTTTAATTCATTTCATCTTTATGGTTAAGTTAACTCCTGTAGGGTTCCAGGTTTAATAAATTAGTAGATCATAATTAAGAAGATATTAATTTAATATAAAATCATTTATATGTAAATTAATAGTAATAGATAGATCAATTATACATTCTAAAAGATTTTTCAATGAAAACAACTTCTTGTAGGTTTTTATTAATCAAATTATATTTCAAAAAAAACATGAAAATATAAATATTTTTACAGGATACTTCTTATTATTTTATAAAGGATAAAAAACCGCATACTTTTATATTGTGTGCTTATTTTATTTTATTTTATTTTTAAAATACCTTTAATTTTTTTTAAATTACATCATCCTTTGAGAGATGGCCATGGTCAGCCACTTTTCTGCACCTAAATAACTTAATTAGAACATCATTTGAGAGAGACCATTACATCTCCATTCATAGGCCTAGCCTGAATTGGGTATGGGTATGAAGTAGAGTGTATGGATGTGTGATTCTAAGCATGGTGGATACAGATAGGTGTAGTCATGGTGGTGAAAAGATGAGGACTAATATACTTGATGGTGCTGCAATCTATGATCATGAGATGGTTCCTCAAGTCTACAAGGACTTATATCAGTGATTCATATATATACATGGATCAATAAAGTATCAAGGGAAAGATTGAACTAGAAATTAATGATAAAAATTGACTCATTCATATATGAATTTCCTAAAAAATCTGGTGTGGATCATCCTTTTCCCTTGTAGAAGGTCTAACATAGATCATAGAGGTCCTCACCAACTTCTTCATGGTCCTACAGTCAACCTACAACAGGCTGAACACATCAAAATAAAATATATATCATAAATTTTTTATGTGCACCATCTTCTTGTCCAATCAACTAGTGTATTGATGTGGCTCGATAATCATATCAAACACATTCAATCTATTCGGGTATGAAAAAATACCCCTCAAATGGATTCAATGAAAACATCAACTTGAGTGATAAATTTTTACCATGAATACTTGATTAGTGTTCAAGCTTCGTTAGCAAGATTTATTCTTATCTGAGCTCCTCTCGGTCATGACAAACCAAAATGGTCATCTTATAATGCTCAATTGGTCATTCTTTTTCTATTACATCCTCAATTCATATAGCCCCATAGATAATGATTCAAAATTTCATAGTTGGTGAATCTAAATTTATGTTCTCCAATTTTTATTATTAATGGGATTCATTAATATCACCACATCAATTCTGGTTTTGGGCATTTTTGTTCACGTTTTTTTAAAATTTAATAGCATATTATTTTGTTTTTCAAAATACTATTTCCATAATTTTAAAAATGTGTAATACATTAGTTTTAATTTATTTTCATTACTTTAATATTCCAGAATCTATATATTCATGCATAATACTTGCATTCCCAGTACCTTCATTTATGGTACCATTCAATTATTGTTCTAATGAAACCCATTTTTTTATGTACCCTAATTTTCTCTCACAAAATATATATTCTTTCACAAAATTGGTATTGTTTAAAGTGATAACATAGTCGGAAAAAACATACATTTTAATGGTATTTCTATAGAACATCACTATTTCTGAAATCAAAGGGACAAATTTTTTCAAACAATCACCTCATATCTTATCTTATAAAAATATGTTTTAATTTAATTTTTATATATATGTTCACAAAAATTTATTTTTTTGAAATGCACTATCTCTTTATTTTTTTTATTTATTGTCTCTATAAATGTCCACTTTATGATATTTGACCGTTATATAGGTTCAATATATTTTGTTTCAATATTAAATCAATAAATTAATCATTGTGTTTTATTTTTTTTACAAATATACACTTTAATGTGAATCATATGTATTATCAACATGCCGTTTTTCAGTAAAATAAGCATTATTAGCACATTTTTTAAATATCTAAACCAACTTCATCAAATAAAAACATAATATTTTATTGTAATTTTTATCAACATTTTGTAGGTTCTTGGTTTTAATACAAATTAAAAAATTCACCCAAATTAACTAAGTAACTCATATTATATAGTAGAAATATTTATGGTACATTCTAATTTATCCACTATATTTTTTACATTTATGTAATTAATTAATTCATTCTATATGTAAGAATTTATTACTATAATTTTGATGAATAATTATAATCCTAATTCCTATTCCATGGGCATAATTCTAATATATTTAATAGTTCTTCAATATTTATGTTTGATGTCTAATTACATAGAAATTTATAAATTATTTACATTTTAAACCTTCTAATAAACGATTCATCATTTTATCATCTATAAAATAAATTACATAGGTTTTAAATATATGTCTGTAAACCACTTATCAATGACTAAAACAATGAAAAAATGGTACATCAATGAAATATACGTATGTATTTCATTTTAATCCATATTATTTATTATGATAATTTTTTTGTTGATCAATTTGGCATAAATTGGTTGTATTTATTCTTTACCTCATTGATTTTTCTTATTATAATATTTTAATAATTAAATACATTTTGTTCAAATATTATTAGGTTTCATATAAAATACTAAAAAAAATTAGTATTATATAATGTTATGTTTAACAGTAAAAATAATCATGAATAATAATGAATATTTTTTGTTTAATAATGTTATTTTTAACACTTTTACGTTTAATATTTTTATTTATGGTACCACTAACAATACTACTCTTTTGCAATATTTTTTATTAAATGCAAATTTGTTTAATGCAAAATAAGTTGTTATATTTAATATAATTTATATATATTTCACATATTCCCAAATTAAATGTTTTTATGTTTTATAGAAATTTGTTAATTTATTTCCTGATTTTCTCATATCAGTCCAGTTACTTATTATTATGATAATCTATTTTATATTTCTTCCCATTATTATTTATAGATTTTTAAATATTAACATTAGAAAAATTCCTATAAATACTCTACATTATTTATCGATTAATCACTTTAAAATATGTTATAGTTGATCCTTATAAATACCAATCAGTAAAATAATTATTAAAATGCATATAGTTGTGCTATTTAATCAGTATACAAATTTCAATAAATGTGTACACAATTTTTTAAATGCATTCATTATGTGGTTTTGATTTTTAATTTATTGTATTCTCATAATTTTATTTTCATTTAATATGGGAATATTTGTGAAACAAACATAAATACATTGGATATTTTCTTTTTTGTTCACCATCTTTATCAAAAATATTTTCTTAGTATATTATTTTATTATATGTTTTTTTATATTTATTGAATATCATAGTTTTGTTTTACTCTTTATCATATCATTATTACTGAAAAAATATTTTAATTTTAGCATATTTATTTTAGTAATGAAATCATACTATTTTTTAATATAATTTTCTGTTATTACAGTGATATAAATTTATGTGACGTCATTTTTTGGTTTATTATAGATATTGAGAATAATGACTCCTCATTTATATAATATAGTACATGGTTGTGGAATCAAATCTTCGATATATTTTAGGGTATGAAAAAAGGAATGGTATTTACCATCTCTTTTATTATTATTATTTTGTAAAATGAAAAAAAATATTTTTTTTGTTTTTTAAAATTACTTAATTTCTATTTCCATTCTCTAAAAAATCGTTTACAATTTCATAAATAAATAAATTTCATATAAATTATTATTTTTTGTATCCAATTTATTTAGTAAAATAATTACATTTCAAACATTTTTTATCAATTTGAGATTTACTTTATATATTCATAACTAATTCTTCTTAGTTAACCCTTCTATATTAATTTTAAAATTTAATTAATCATTTATTACCAAACATCATACAATATAAATATATTTTTCTATAATATACTCCTAAAAATTCATTATTTTTCCTAATTGGTTCATTATTATCCAACCTTTATCTACAAAATAGATATCAAATTATATTGTCACATATAGGTGATTATGTCACTACAGTCACAATTTCCTAGTAAACATTATATTGATTTCATTAAAATCCATTTTTTAAATCTTAAAATGTGTAATAATTGAACATATTAAAATTATTTTTTTATAACATTACATTGCCCTATATTTTTGAATGATTTATATTTCATATGATTTTGCTTTTCCCCAATAATTTCGATAAGGATATAAAAATACTAATAATGTATAGTTTCTCCTTAAACTGTAGTATTACTACAATCATTAAAAACAACCAAGTATTAATATTATAAAATCATATATTATTTACATAATCTAAATTTTAATATTAAACATTTTTTATGCATTCATATTTTTATTCAATTTCAACATTATGAAAACATAAATTGTTTGAAATTCTATTTTAATCACATATTTTTATGAAAAATATATGACCTCAATATATTTGTTTTTTAAAAAATAGTTTCTCATCAATCCCATAGTTAGACCATTTAAAATATAATCTCAAAATAAACTATGAGACAATATACATTTCCTTTTATCAGAACTGATTTGTAAAAAAATATTTTCTTTATAAATGTTTTAAATAACCTATTATATATATATATATATATATATATATTATCATTTATTCAATTTGGTTTACAATAAATATCATTATTGATAAATAATTTTAATAATTAAGTGGTTTTTATTGTATTTATTTTTAAAAAATTAATTATTAGTAAAATATTTAAAGTCTATTAATGTTATAATCATTTTTCATATATGATACATTTATGTTGGCAATGAAATAAGTTATATGAAGATATATGTATTTTAATAAATATAATATTATAATAAATATTTCATTTTATATTTATATATTTTATTTCAAATATAATATAATATATTATGAAAAAATTTGAATTTACCAGAGCGATATAATATTTGGTGGCGTGTTTTGGTGTGGATGCCTTCTGTGTTTGGGTCCTTCATGGCTCTTGAGGATGAATTTCCTTAGTGGAAATATTTCCAGGCTCTTCTATTTGTAGATTAGGATCATAAAAAATAATATATTTTATCTAAAAAATTGTGCATGTTTTTATTTATTTTGTCTATTTTGACATAGATAAATGATTTCATTGTATATTGTTATTTAAAATGGGTAAATATTGGTTGTTGAGATTAATTATCTAACAGGATAATTGATGGATATAATGAAAATTTATATTCTAGATTTATTAGTATATTGTCTTGTGGATGGGATAAATAACTCCCTCAATAATAGATAAAGTGAAAGATAATATTATGATGTTTTCTTTTGTATATGATTATTTTACCTCTTTTCCACTAAAAAACCAATCACTAAAAAATTATTCATATAATAGGAATTGATTCATGTCTATGATTGACCCTACTATCACATGATATGTGTTATCAAAGGAATTGGGGACTTATTTTTCTTGTTGATGTTTTTTGGTGTCAAAATATGGTTATGATTGTCTCTAGGAATGGAATTGGAAATTTTGTTGGTCATTCAATTATTTTTACAACGTTCACAAACTTTTTTTCCTTCCTATTTATTTTTAATTGTATTTTATTTTTAAACATGATATAATTTTCATTTTCATTTTTATATTTGTTTTTTAACATTTGGAACAATGTTTTTCTTTTTAATTTTACAGTACTACTAGAACACCATTGGGTTAATGGTAAAGGGTACATAATGATCACACCAATAAAAGATAAACCTCAACCATATATTTATTACACTAGAAACCTTCTTTTTATTTGTATTTTATTATCAACCAACTATGGGATAGTCATTGTCAATATTTTCATCCTGATATGAACATGTTTCCATTTTTTTTAATTAGTTGGCCTGGTTTATTTCCGATGCATCTAGGTATTTCTGTGTTATTGTAGAAAAATCATAAAATATATTTTTTGAAAATGAATAAAGTTATAATATTAGTTATAGAAATATGAAACATGATGAAAAACATTTTTATGATTTTTGAAAAAGTTGGGAATTAGAAGTCAACCTACCCAAAACTAATGTTTTAAGGTTGAGAGGAAATATTAAGAAATTTTGAAACTAATAATTGGTAGAATAAGGATGTATTTGGTTATGAAAATGAATATATTTAATTTATAGAAACAAAAAAAATTATTCTAATTTCATTTTTTATATATTTTTAAATATTTTCTTCTTTTAAATTTATAATCTATGTATTTTTTCCTGTTTTTATTTTCATATTAAATAAAAACATTTTATTAATTTCATCCCTAAAATATTCATTTCATTTATCATTAAAAAAATAATGTTATTTATTTATTAAATAAAACTACCTTTTTAGAATCCAAAAATATATGATGGATTTAGGTCTTATTCATAAATTTTTAAATATTGAATCCCTTATGAAAATGGATTTATCCTAATATATAATATGAAATTAAATTATAATATGGAATCTTGTGTACTTTTAATTAAATTATTATATGGAATATTGTTTCATCTATTTAAAAATTATTTGTTATGGACGAATTTTTTGTATTATTTTTATGAAGAATATTACAGCGAAAGAGAAAATATACTTATTCATTTGGATTTTTTCAAATTACAAAACAGTTATATTAAATATCCATTTTTATTTTCTTCCACTACAAAGAGAATAAATTATGACAAAATGGGTTACCATATTACCATCAAATTATGTGTTCTAGGCATATCGATTTATGATATACTAATGATTTGTAAACATGTATTAGTTTATTATATAGTACATATTTGTGACTATGTTTTTCTAATATCCACATGAATTATTTTGTTGCACTTACATTTTATTTAGATTAGTTCAAGATCTCCTTTAGAAGTTTTTTTCTATGAATGCATTTCCCCATATATTAAATTTTTCATCGATTTATTATGTCTTCGAATATGATTATACTTATGTCTATGCTTTACCTTATCCTAATAAAATTAGATAAATGATATATATACACATTTGTAATTTTATAATTAATATTTTTTTGGTTAAATATATCATTATTCTTATGCTTCCAGTTTGACTTAAAAAATTCTATAGTAAATAAATCATTTCAAATACGGTAATATATAACCACCTAATAAAAATAATTGTTTTAGCTTATGATTATACATAAAACTATGTTACATAAATACTGAAATAAAAGCATTATTTTTCAACACGTCAATATATATTCTTATGATGACTCTTCTGTTTACAGACACACTACGATATATATACATTTTGTCAATTAATTTTTGTATTCTTATTCTTATGTTGTTACTTTGATCATTCTAATTATTATTCTTCCAAAAACAATATAACACACACACACATTTCAATATATTTCAATATAAAAATACTAATTCAAAAAAATATATGTTGTTATTCATATCCATAATGTAGATATTATAATATAGTCTTATATTTAAAAGAATATTCATACAGAAAAAAATCATCTTTATTAGTGATTACTCTTACATTATTTATTTACTTATTCTATTTTTTAAGAAAAATATTTCTCACAAATAAAGCAATAAAATAATTATAAGAAACCAAATAAAATATTTACAATTCTTGTTCTTGTTCAATAATTTGATTAAACATTTCTAAATACGGCATTTATATTTATTGATCCCTTTTAACAGTTATAGTGAATATGGTTTGAATTATCATATAATATTTTTGACAATTCTTATGGTTTTAATACCTCACTATTTACACTTCTGGATCACATTATATTTTACATTTTAAAAATTCTTTATGTATATAATGACAAATAATAACCACAACTTAATAGTATTGTTTTTATGTATTTAAATTCTTCAACAAAGGTGTTCAATGAATAAATTATTCTTGTGTCAATATGATCAAAATGAAAATTGAATGTGTTTGAATTTATATACATTTTTATGTTGCTAAAATGATAAATTTTCAAAAATATGTATATGTTCAAACGTAAGTTGTGTGATTGCAATCCAATTTAATTAAATTATTTCATATATTAAGATAATATATAAAAGTATAAGATTATATGTAAAAGTATAATATTATATATATTATTAATTATATATTAGGTCATGAAAATGCGAAGGTGGGAAACTTATAATGTTTTTGAAGTATTTGAATAAGTATTTAGATATATAATAAGGCTGAGTTAATAAAGGGAGCTTCAAAAATAAAAAAATGTATTTAAAAAATAAATTAATTTTCAAAATATTAAATAAATAGGTTAAATTGGAGAAAATTATTTTTTATTTTAAATAATGTATTATTAATGAAAAAATCATAAATGGATGGACACATTCATAAAGGATAAATGAATTTACTTGATACTTACCAATGATGAAAGATAATTTTTTCTTGATTTAACATGTATATAGATTTTTGGGTTATGAAATGATTTGTAATAAATTATTTTATCTAATTTAATAAGGTAACTATTACCAAAATGAAATAATCTGAAATCTACATTTGAAAAAAAAATGGATACAATAAAATTTATATTTTCCTGTATATTAAATTTCACAAAAAAACGAATGAAATAAATTAATCTAGAAATAAATGTGACAAAGGAAGTCAGGTAACATGAGATCTGTGGGGAATATTTTTTAAATAAAATAAGGAAATATATTAATAACCAAAAACATTAAAAATTAATGGTTAAAATATAACAGCATTAATTTATACTAAAATATTTTAATATTCAATTTGTTTAAATTCTCAATACCCTAATTATATATTTTAATATATGATAATTAACATAAAATATTTATGGTATTTAAAAATATACCAACAATAAAAAAAGTTAAATTTTTACTCAACTGATTTATATTAAATATTCATTTTATTTAAATTCTATTAAAAATTATCTATTTTCAATATTCAAATTAGTTTCTTTATATTTTTAATAATGTAATTTTAAAACGAATTACATTGAATGATAAAAAACTAAATTTCATTAATATTTAATAGATTAAATAAATATAATTAAAGAAATAATTATATATTTTGTATATTTTTTTAAGTAAAATATTTATAATAAAAATTATTTGAGTAGTTAAATTACATAAACAAGTTGAGAATTTTAGAGTAACTATAATATTATAAATTAATTTAATGTTCATAAAATAATAGAATGGATTTTTATAAAACATCATTTATCTATGCTATTTGATCTTCATCCAATGCCATGTCTCTGTTCCATATCAATTCTCCTAACTGATGTATGCTTCTGATCATTGTCTCCACTCATTCCTCTTACTCGCGGTTTCAGCCCCCCGATCCCTCGCCAAATTATTCCTTCACCACGACATCCCTTATTCTTCCTGCTCTTTTTCAGGCCACATGATAACTCCATATAATATGCATTCTTCAAAATCTAGAAGTATGAATCCATACCCAAATTCTACCTGATCTATTCCCTTCTTCCCAATCACTAATCTACGTATCATTTCATTATTACATCCATTTTCCTCAATAGATACAACTTCCCCTTCAATGGAACTGCATCAAATTCCATTACGTATCCTACTAAATTCCACACCAGCATCATCGAAATAACATAGTCTATCAAAGATCATTTACCTTCAGAGTCTAAAAGCGTAGAAAATATCACATTGTTTCTTTAGGATTCATCTCTCATCTACATCTCTCACCACTGCCTCTGCCTCCACTGACCGCCTCATCCTCCACCTCTTCCTCGATTTCCATCTCAATCTCATATTAAAACTAAATTTCACATATACTTATTTATTCATCAAGAATAATATTATTTAGGTGTGTTTATATTTTTATAACTCATGGTCCTTTTATGCATTATATGTTTATCTAATTCGATTTCATTTCTAATCTAGTATGATATTTCATATTACAATAGATTTTCTTATTCTATTCATATATATGGTGTTTTATATAATTTTAACATAATAGTTATTTTATAATTAAAATAAGTTCATTTTCCTCTGATGATTTAATATATTGTTCCATTTCATCTAAATAAAATCTGGTAGATACTAATACTCTAGTAGAAACTCCATATGCGCCACTAAATCATCACTAGATTTTAAATAATGAATTATTCATTCAGATTTTATCAAATAAATATCAGAAATGATAATTATGTGAAAATAATCTCTATTTATATCAAAATATGTATTTTCAATCTTCTTCCACCCACAACCGATGGAACATATTCATAATTATTCTCTTAAAAGTGTGAAAATTGTTTCTCATTTTGAAAGAATGTTACAGGATTATTTCTATCTAATAAGAATAACTCAAAAAAATTCCATTTTCCTATGTAAATATAGAAATAATAAAACACAAGAATCAAATGTTCATATTCAAATATTGATCTCTCAATGAATTCCACAAGATATTCTTGACCCATATCACAATTGTAATTAAATGATTCTTCCGCCACAATTTCTTGGATTTTTTAATCAAATTATATTCCATATTTATGAAAATATTTTTTTTGGTTTCACTATCATAACCAATGAATCCAACATTGATATTTCATATTATTTATCCCTATCAGTAATGTATCCCATGAGTCCACCATTTATATTTTATATTCTTCAAAATTTTCATTTGTGGACAAGAATAAATTAAATTCCATTTATTTCATTATACTTAATATTTGGATGACCTTGTGGGTATATATATGATTCATTATTTTATATGTTTTCATTGATTTTCATATTCATTGAAACACATGAAAATGAAAAAATCAATTTTAAAACCCAAATTTTACATTATATTTTTATTCAAGAAGAAGAATACTTATGATTTCATAAAAATATCTAATTCATGTTTCTGTATATAAATTAAAAAATTTCAAAAAAACATTAATTTATATATGATATTTGTTTTTTTAATCAATAATTTGTATTCATATTCTATTTACTTTCATTATATGTTTTATACTATTTAGAAACAATAGATATTTTAGAATTAATGTTAAAATATGAAGATGAGGAGTTTTTATTAAACATATCATCATCATGTGAGGGAGGATTTAACACCCATGTTTTAAGGTATTTGACTATTTTATTATGTATTTATCTATTATAAGGGGTTTTGGATTGGTTTGAGGAAGTTATGGAGGGGTTTTCAATATTTTTTTAGATTATTAGTTTTATAATGAATTATTATTTCTATAGTCTTGAAAACACAAATGGTGTATCCCATAGTGGACATCATTTTAGTGCTATTGGAATGGGGATTTGTGTGTTTTTAGAGGTTCATTTTTTATAGGATTATATTTTTGTCCAATATTTTCATATTTTTTTCATAGATATCTATTTTATTTATCATACAAGTTAATATTTTTTATGTTTTTCAGATTAATTGTCCATATTTATTTATAATATATTTCAATTAAATAATGTGTTCATATTTTCCAAATTTTAGCATAATTTTTACCCCCATTTTAATTATATTTAATCTAATTCGTTCATACATGTTGATATTTTTTTAAAATGAGTTTGTATTTTTTTTTTAATCTCAAAAACTCATATTTTTAAAAAATTAATATATTTAACTTAAATATAAATACATATATTTCTTCATTGTTATATATATATATATATTAATAAAAAAAATTAAACAGGTTCATAATTTTTTTACAGTATGAACAAATTCATATTTTTTCATATTTGTTCAATATTTATTTGAAAGATTTCGTTATTTGTTTATTGCTGGGAATGAAACAACTATCACTTTTTCAAATGTGTAACAATGAACTATGTACTCTATGTTGATTTCACTGAAAAAATGAGATGTATCTTGAATGAAAAATCAATATCAAACACTAATTTAGTGATGAAACTAGTTCATGAAAAATGACTGAGTTATAAGTTATTGAAAATATCATTGTTTCCTTTATGGTTATAAATATCATAAAAAATTATTTATTCAATTGGATATTTTTAAATATTGTCATACAAATTATGTAATTGATACTATAGGCATGTATGGGATGAAACTAATGTTCAATTCTGGCATTCCATTTGTGGAAACATTAAATTCCTTGTGATTTATTGTGTACAAACAGAATGTATACTTTATATGTATCCAATAGTCATCTACATGATTAATTATATTATTTAGATTCAGTTGTACCATAAAAAATATTAAACTATGCAATATTTTTTCATATATTTGTATCTTTATTTAATTAAATATTAGGTGAACGCCACTATAATCTTTTTAACTTATTAATATAACATCAACATCTCTTGACACTTCATATTTTACTCCACTAATATTTCATATCAACTAGTATGTGGGACTTGAGATTAGTATATTATTAGAGGAAACTATTAACTTCATGTTGTTTTCAATTCTTATAAAAAAATTAACAATCTATAGCTATTTCACTTTCCAGTTTTAACAGATTATACTTTTCTATAACATCATTGAAACTGTTTATTAAATGTACGAACTGCTACAAATTTGTTAGGTCTATACACATAGTTCTATTTCATGATTATTTTTTTTATACAATTATTTTGATAACTCTTTTTGATATATTGGGTATTTACCCCAATATTTTAATTAAAATTTAAATGAAATGTTTATTATATTAATAGAACCTAGACCGTAGATTTTTTTTTCAAGTTGATTATATGTTTTCTGAGTGTTATTTTTTTCTTTATGAAGTCATATTACTTAATATTCATAATTAAAATCAAACATAATTCAAATCCCAATTTTTAAAATGTTAAAATAAAATGTTTAAAAATGTATTGGAAAGTTTCTTATTTCTATAAATTTTTTCATAGATTCCATTCACCACAATGTTTTTCTATACAATATTTAATTATATTTTTTTAATTTTATAGAGTTTATAATTTCTCTATGATGAAAAAAAAATTCGTACTTGTATAACTATTGTCAAATATCTAATATATTATTCATTTTTTTCTTCAATTTCATCATTTTCATTCCCAATAAACAAAAAAAAATCATCTTCTCTATATAACAAACATTTATATAGTTTTTCAATAAGTGGTATGCATATACCTTAACTCAGGTAACAATGTCAATGTTTTTATACACTAAAATATGAATTATTTATATAATGAACAAAATAAAGTTACTTAAATTTAGATCATAAATATATATGTGCCAAATATGTAAAATGCAATATTCATTTCCTCTTAAAATATAACAATTAGTTTCAAATAAAAATAATAATATATAAAAATTATCTAAATTATATGTACTTAAAGTCTACTTTTTTGAAACTAGACTCTCTGTAACTACATTATAGAATATATAATAACTATACTATTTTATAATATGTAAGACACATATTTGTTGTTTTTTATTATTTTTATTGTATATGTTTTGTATTTGTATCTTCAATCGGTTATTGATTATATGGGGATTGTATTGTGAAATATTATTCCTCCTAACTCATTAAAAACATTTTGATTCACCTCCACAATCTTTTGCATCTTGGAAGGATAGATATTTTGATGTAGTGATTCCTTGATGTCACGAAACATTAGGATATTTTCATCACTATTAATGAATGTCGTTATTTTATATTCAAGTTGGTTATGTTTCCCAAAATTTTCATCTAAAAATATAAACACATATTCCCAGTTAAAATAATTGTCATTTACTATGAAACATCATTTGCAATATTTTTTTCTCAGGAAAGAATCAAACATCTTATTCCACATCATTGGTGTCTCCATTAACAATTATATACTTTTATGGAGTTTTAACACTAGGTATTCCTTTCTCAACTCAACATATCCCTTATCCTGATTAATATATAAATAATCTTCCAACACTCTATAATGTATTACTATCATTATATTAAGATGATGTAAATAATCATCTGAAATAATCCCTACATCAGATTGTGCTTCTGATATCACATGAATTTTTTTTCATTGGTAAAAACAACAGACATGATATGTTCCATTATAAATCATGTAATATATATTTACTAACAATATAGTTTAAAAATAAACCTATAAAAGTTCCTTTTTTGTGTTGAAAAAAAATTATATAATATATATTAAAAAATTCAAGTCAACAAAATGTCCTTTTTATCAGCGATCTGACCCACATAATTAATTCATAATTCCCCCGGCATTCCCATCTCATTTTCGTACTTCGTATGACCACCTTATCAACTCTTTCCAACCCCTTCATCAATGCTTTTCAGTTTCATCATCTTTTCTCAAAAATTTAATCGAGCCTCTAACATCTGCCTTCGAGGCCTAACTCCTTTACCACTAGATCATCAAGATTTGAATAATATTTTATTATATATATATATAATTAATTTTTATACATAAATTTATTCTTATAATTAAATAATTTTATTAAATTATTATTAAATATATTTTATAAATATGTCTTTATATTGTATATATTCATGGAAATTTTAAACATATTTTAATAAAATTGTACATTTATATGTAAATTCATAAAATTTATTTATAATTATTTATTGTACATATGTTTATATACCATGTTTAATTATAATGATATATTTATATAAATAAACAAATATATATTATTTATTTACATAATATTTACACACACACACTAACACACAAACAGAGAAATATTTTCACACCAATGTACACATTTATATTTCACACATATAGACACAAATAATTACTTATATGTATTTATTTAAATTTATTATAATTTACACATAAATATATTTATTATTAACAAATACATATTTATATAAAAACATTACTCGTATATATTAATTCTTTTTCATAAGGTAAATATAATGGATAATTGTTTTAAATAAAATTTAAAAATTATTTCTATATAATATATATATTCAAAAAAAAAATTGTAATTATATTTAAATATTTATTCTTAAGAATGATTATTTATATGTAAATGTCTGAAAATATATATATATATAATTATTAATAACACTAAAATATGAAAAAGTGTAAAATTTATGCACTATACTATTCATAGGACTGCAAAACAGAGAATAATTTTTGTCTCCACTAAATAAAATAAAAAATACCCCCATAAAATTATGATAAAATACAATTATATGTTCAAAAATCAAGGCATCTTGGAAAATAACTGAATTTTACAGGCCTCTTGAGCATTTTATAACCTCAAAATAATGTTTTCTATAGTCCGTCAAGGTTTCCATAATTTAGTTTTCTCCCAATCTTATAAAAGACATGTCATAGAGCCCAAACAGATACCCAGATCAAAAGTTATGGTTTTTTGAAGTTCAAGTCTTTTTATCAACTTATCATTGACCATTCATAAATTTAAGGAATTTTTATGTCTTTTAATTGTTCTTAAATGAAAATTACATAATGATAAATATAAAATTATTAATTCATATTAATTTATTCATTAATTAATAATTCATTTCCACTAAATATATGATATATTAATTATAAATGTATATTTAGTCATATATATATCATACATAATAAAATATATTATATTTATATCAATATAAATATATAAATAGATTTATATATTAATATATTTTATGGTATATATATTTTTAATGAAATATAACTTTTATCATTGATAAAATGAAATTGATTAAGTCCATCGTTTATAATAGCTAAAAAAGTGACCATTATAAGTGCTAAAAAATTTGTGAAAAGGGTGTTCTTTTCTCAGTGCATTTATTTAGAGTTGATAAAGGAACCACCGTTATGAATTAATTTTTATTTATACATAAGGGTAGAAATAAATATTTCTTCACATGAAGTAGTGAATTCTAAGACCCACTTAGATGGTGGTGAGCTATACCATAGGTGAGGAAATTTTAGTGAAGTCCACACATTCCGTAAAAACATTCACCACGAGCCTTACCTTGTAAATACTCATACCATCATGTTAATTATTTAGATGATGTATCCATTTATTCTAAAATTATATCCTTCCTTTTGGAAAAGGTAACAACTTCTATGTATTATTTTTATGAAATGAATAAATATACTCTTTCATTGCTAGCTCCCACCTGTTTGACTCCATCAACTAGATTGCCTCTTCAAAAAAATATCTTTTCCACCATTAGTCAATTAAATGTAATGTTAGGATGATGAATGACTCATCATATGTAACATCACCATTTTTTATCTCCTCAAATCTACATGAGGAGTAGACTCCGCCAATTTTAGTTTCCCATACATAGGTACACCATTAAAATCATATATCACTTAAAACTCTAATTCATTATTCCCATTATCAATTTCAGCTACATGATGGTCCTTGTTTGTAAAAATTTCATTAAATATAATTGTATGTATTCTGATGAATATCTTTTTCTTATAATCCTAGAAGTGACAACCATACTCCATAATAAGGTATTTGATAAAGAAATGAGATTTTGACTCAGCTTGTTACCATGCATTATCATTTAAATATACATATTCCAAAACTACCAATGATTTGTAAATGATAGAGTCTTACCACCTTTCCATACTAGAGATCCTCAGGTAGATATTGTCCCATTATACATGATGAACTATTGTTGATGATATATTCATCCATGTCTACTGCATCTTCCTAGAGTCTATTGGGTAATCTATAGTGTGTCCTCATACTATTATCAATCTTATTTAGTGTAATGTTCTTCCTTTCAGCTACACAATTATATTGTTGTGTTCTTGTATTTTAATTCTCCCACAATATTCCATCGTTAACATAGAATTTCTTCAACATGTTATTTTCATAATCTCCCCTATTGTATGACCTCAATCTCTTCATCATTCATCAATGTGATTTTTTCATCCAAATAATATTTAACACATAAAATTTTCATTTAATAACATAAAATAATGATTTATATGTCTAAACATAGATAAATGTAACATAATATTGTGACCCTACATGGGAATGTACTAGTGTAGTCCCCCAAATAAATTTTTGTACACAATATCTGTCTTACCATCCTTCAGTGTTCTACCTCCTTTTAAAAGGTCACCATGTTCTACTTAGAAAAGATACTATATTCACACAATCCAACATCCACTGACATTATCTCTAGTATTGTTCCTTTTATTATGAGCACCATTATCCTCTTCTAACTCATGTTTCCGTGCTTTTATTTCCACAATTTTAAATCCACATAATTTTTTTTATTGAATGAATGTTCATGAAATTCTCTGTCATATTTTTTAAGGTTCCATTATTTACTCCATTATTTAGTACTATACTCCCTTAGTAATATTCGATGCACAACCATTGAATGTTGTACAAAAAACCTGTGTTATTAATATTTTTGGTAGAAATAAAATTTATGCACAGTCTAAGATATGCCTTACATTTTCCAAAAAAAAAATGATCCCACTATTGGGTTTAATACATGCATCTCCCTTCCCTAAAATTTATAAGGGTTCATCATCAAAAATGATGATACCGGAAATAAAATAAATAAAAAAATTTAATATTAACCCTTATATATTGTGGAATAAAATGATTCCACTGATTCTAAATTCCAAACTTCATAGGGATGTCCATGATAAAAAACAACACATTTGTTATTCATTTAGTATTCATGTTTGTTTTATTGGTTTCGTGTTCTTTCCATTTTTAACATCACACCTTGTTGACATGTTTTTTATTCCCAAATTTCCTTCAGGTATAACTTGAAACTATTGCCTTATCTTAACTATATACTCTTCATTTTCATTATCTTATGTGATTAACTCATTACACATAACTTCCTATCCCTTCCATGTTTAGAGAAGAACTAAAAAATCTACCAGATTTTGTTCAATGAATATACTCATTGAGGATCACATCTCACAAATTTTTAAAACCCATGTATTTATTCACCGAAGAACTACTCATGGTGGTTATCATGGATTCATAGCTTCAAGGTAATGAATTCATTAAAACTAAATCAAATACTTCCTCAAACAAAATTATTATCACTAATGAAAATGACGTGAGATACTTTTGAATTTGTTGATGTATACAAAAACAATATTCCCTTCAATAATATTCATGTTTAAGTCACTCATTGATTGAAAAATGATTCCCATACATGAAATATATCATTATGTAAGCATCCAATCGAGCTAAGAATTTTTAGTGTGAAATAGGAGATATAGACGGCCATCTTTATTCATGAAATCATTCGTATTTGACGGCATATTATTATTAAAAAAACCCTTTCACATGTGGACTTCAAAAAGAACAGATTGAAATGGACATGTTAAAATTGATTAATCACCTGGACATAACATTGGATAAATTTTATTAAATGACTAAAAATTTTGATATTAGTCTGAAAACATTATTATATACAACTTTGAAGAAGGATATTTATCATGATTAAGCTATATGAATATCCAACTTGGCGATACAAGTGGAGGTACAGATTGGGAATGCAAACAGTCCACTCCTTGGGCTATAAATACTCTCCCCTTATCTCTTTGAGAGGGGTTGGCATTTTAGAAGAGAGGAGAAAATATTGGCACGACCAAAGCCTAGAAAAAGGCTTTGGAGGACCTGCCATACTCATGTTTTCCCCTGAGAGACATTTCCTCCTCTCTTTGTTTTCACTTAATTTTGTGTTCTTCGTTTTTGTAATCTTGTAATTCTCTTTCTTTGTAATTCTGTTTTAATGAAAGTTTCTTTTAAATATCTCGTATTCTCATCCACCATCTGTAGTTTAATATTTATGTTCTTAAAATAGATAAAATTCAGTTTAATACCTTTCCCTTCTTCTGCTTCCTCATTCAATCGAAAATCCATTTTTAATTTTCTTCATCGTTTGTGTGTGTGTTCAGCACAGTATTCTTATCTTGTCCCATTATTTTTCTTCTATTTGTATTTCATCACCTTAAAAATATATTACCAGATTAATAACCATCTTAATGGCTGATTAAATATCTCTTTGGAGTGAGTTTTAATTTAGGTATTTTAAGTGATTGAGAGCTTTTTCTCGTTTATTATTCATTGAAATAACATTGTGTATGTTGGACTTAACATGTCATGGATTAATGACTTGTTTTGTTTAACGTGTGGTTTCTATGGAATATTGGAACAATAAATACACTACCATAAACAAGATATGATCAATATTAGAACCCTATGTTATGTTAAGGCTTGGATTAAATCCTTAACACTTGGGAATTCAAAATCAATGTCAACTTGTGACATGGGTGTTAATTTAAATGCAATATAAAGCAAAGCTCAAGGATAAAACAAGCTTAACTAACTTAATGATGAACTCATCCCAATAATTAAAAATTTGTTAAATCAATCATTATCAATTAGTCATTTCAATTAAGTTCTGAAAACAACCCCCCCCCCCAATATGAATACAATCAACTAAAAACAAACGACTTTTTAAAAGTATCATCGCTGAGGATTCGACCCGAGTGCTGTTATACACATTAGCAGAGAACCTGAACATTAACCGGTCGATAGGCGAGAATCGTCCGCATGTTTCAAATGGATCCATTGTCGGGGATGGTTCGTTATGTAGTCATTAGTTTTTGGTTATTGTAATAAAAAACCAAAAACAATTAAAATTTTTATTAAAATAACCCAAAGAAAAACCCTTCTTCCTTTTACAAATCATATACAGAAATAATACAAAGAAAACCCAATATTTCTCTTTTTCCAAAATCTCTCTGAATGACCCGTATCCTTCCAAACAATACCTCAGATTTGTTTGACACTGAAATTGATCGAACACTTCGCCAACTTAGGAGGAGCATAAGATATAGTCAAATAATTCAAGACCCAGTCCTTGTCCAACCAATTGAATTTGATATGGAAAATACTAGGAAAAAACAAATAAAGAAATTTCTGCCCCTGATATGAATTACCAAACCCTTGGTATTCAATATCCATACATAGAGGCTTATTTTGAACTCAAATCGGGTTTGATTCATCTACCCCCTCATTTCCACAGGCTAGCCGGTGAGGATCCATATATCCACCTTAAAGAGTTCCAAGTGGTGTGCTCTACTATGAATCCTCAAGGGGTTTCTGAGAAATGAATAAAACTTCGGGCATTACCTTTCTCCCTAGATGACACTTCAATGTCATGGATTTACTACCTACCTCCTGGTACCATAACCACATGGAATGACTTGAAGAGAATTTTCATAGAGAAATTCTTTCCTGCTTCTCGTACTGCTTCTATCCGAAATGAAATAAGTGCTATACGTCAATTCCCAGGTGAATCAATTCATGAGTACTGGGAGAGGTTCAAAAAACTATTGAAACCTATTCACATCACCAAATTCATGACCAAATCTTGATCCAATACTTATATGAGAGGTTATTGTCTATGGATAGAACTCTCATAGATGCCACAAGTGGTGGTGCACTTGTTGATAAAACTCCTACAGCAGCAAGAGATCTCATAAGTAACATGGCTGAAAACACACAAAAATTCCATACTCGATAAATGCTCAAGTCCAACAAGCCCAAGATAATCAATCAATTGAGCTGAACAAGATGACCGAGTGGATGAGTGAACATACAGGTCTTGTGCGACAACTAATTGTGGCTACCAAATCTAAAACCACATCTTCTCCACAATCAATGTTTCTTGGACCTGTCAAAAACTATGGAATATGTAACTCTCTATCTCATCCAATTGACACATGTCCACAACTTCAGGAGGATCAATACAATTCATCTAGACCAATGGAGCTCAATGTTGCATATGCTCAGCAGAAAACCATCCCTCAACTACCTGGTCAGTTTGTTAGAAACTTCAACCAACCTTAATCTGAGCCCTTCTCTTCTTCCTATAACCAATGTCATAGGTATGGAAATCCTATATCTCATCCTTATCAATTACCTCCTCAAAACCCAGACCAGTTTCAATGTGGTCAGGGTGTTCGTAACTTCCAACATCCTTATCCTTATATACCTCAACCTCAAAGGAACAATCCTCCTCCTGGATTCCATTATCCTAGTGAGCTTTACCAATACCCAAACTAATACAATCACTTTCCTACAAACCAAAATCAAGGTAATCCCAATATGGGACATGCGTCTTCTTCCATGAAACCACGAGAAAGGGCAGTGGAAGATCTTGCCTCCTTCACCCGTTCTAGTCTCAAGAACATTGAAACCCAAATTAGTCAACTCGCATTCCACCTTATTCAGCAGCAACCATCCAATTCTTCACATCTACCAGCTAAACCATTACTCAATCCCAAGGGTAATGTAAGTGCAATTGTAATTAGATCAGGAATGAAAATTGATATGCCTCGAGATAAGTCTTCCAACCCTCCTTTAAATGTTGACCTATAAAATAAAAGAAGAATCTTGAAAAGGAAGCTAAAAAAATTCCCCCATCTCCTTCAATTCCACTTAAGAATCCAATTCATATTCCTCAAGCTGTTTTTAAACCAAGGAAGTCCTTTGAACCTGATCTTGAAATGCTCGACATGTTTAGACGTGTTGAAGTCAACATTCCCCTCTTATATGACATAAAACAAATTCCAATGTATTCCAAGTTTCCCAAGGAGTTGTGTACCCACAAGAGGCAACATAGGACATTTGAAAACGTTTCCACCCAATAGACTATTCCCATAAAGTGCAAGGATCCATGGACCTTTATTGTCCCATGCCAAATTGGAAGTTCCAACATTGATGATTCACTCATAGACCTAGGAGCCTCAATTAATTTCATGCCTAAATATATATTCTCCAACCTTGGTCTAGGTCCCTTGAACCCAACAGATGTTGTCATTCAATTAGAAAAATGAAGCACAACTAGTCCTGAGTGAATAATTGAGGATGTCCTTGTCTGAGTCAATGATCTTATCTTCCCTGCTGATTTTTATGTCCTTGACATGGAAGGTGAGGTGAACTATTCTCGATCTCCCCTAATTCTAGGAAGACCATTCCTCGCGACATCTAAAACAAAAATTTATGTCCATGCTAGCATCTTATCCATGGAATTTTGGGACCAACTGGTCAATTTCAATATTTTTCAATCCATGTGATACCCATCAGAGAATGAATCTTCATTCTCTATCCATTATTCTGAAACTCTCTTTGAGAGGGGATTGAATCCCAATCAATCATGTTCTTTTTGTTCTACTAATAGAGGAGTTTGTGAATATTGTATCATCATTGACCATGTCATAAATGGAGAAGTTGATGTTGAAATTACAAATGTAGACATCATTGACCTAAAGGATCTTGAAAACTCTTTGGAATCTCATCTCACCCCTGACCTACAATGCTCCAACATGAATGTTAATAATGAAAATGAACTTTCATGCTCATTTGTTGATTCAAATCTGATTATCCCACATTCATCCTTTCAGAACCATGATTCTGAAAATTCTGTTATATATGAAGTGAACCCTGAACCAATGTGTTTATATTGTCCTGATGGTAGTGATGTTTGTGATATTTGTACCCTAATTAATAATTTTATCACTGGGGAGGTTGAAATTGACCATTCTTTGGCGAACAATATTGAAATAAAGGATATTGAAAATTTTATTCAGTCTTATGACGCCACTGATCCTCATTACTCAACATCAGTAAGTGATGAAATAAATGAGTCAAAAAAAATTGGGATCTCATACTGTGGTTTTGTGTTATCTGATCCATACATAAATGAACCATCATAATTGAGCCATATTCATGAATTTCCAAGCATAGAAAACTAGAACATTGTGGATAACATCATTCCTCAGGTTGAAGACCAAAGTGAGGGTAGAAATATTCTCTTTGCACCCCCATTGAATTGCAAGCACATAAACAAGGATGGGAAGAAATTATCCAATGAATCATCAGGCCTCCCAATGAAGAAGTTTTTCTGGAAGCACACTGGAGTTGAGAAAATACGATGGCCACCATCAGACTATGGGTAGTCTACTGCAACTATATAGCTGTAGACAAATAAATGCAGCGCTTCTTGGGATCCAACCCATGTTTTATTTTACTTTTGTTAAATTTCAATTTATTTTTATTTTTTTATTATATGAATATAGTTTTTTAGGTAACATCCCACAATCCTGGATCAACATCGACTTCCACAGGATCCCCAACATCTCTAGACGACATACCGCTAGATGGATATGGCGACCCACCAAATCAAAACAAGGGGGAACCTCTTTCCCTTTAATTGTCTCTTTATCTCTTCCTCTCTCTAACTCTCTCTTCTTCTTCCTCTCCCTTTCAATTTTTTTACCACTTTCTTTATCAAAACATTTCTTTTTCACTTTATCTTGGGTGTGAGTTTATCCTTATAAAAAACAAAAATCAAAACATAAAAAACCAAAAAAAAAATAAAAAGAAACAATCACTTAAAAAATACAAAAAAAATTATGAGTCATGCTTACTCAGCATAGAGTTTTGAAATTCTGTCCAGCTATTTTGAGGAGTTAACATACAAGTTTTCATCTCAAAAATTTTGTATTTTAATCATGACTTTTGGATAATGAATTTTGTGTCAAAATTAAAAAATTTTGAATGCTCAAGTTTTGATATGGAAAATGCTTTTCCCAAACCGTGAGGAACAACATTTGCTTTAATGCCAAGGCCACCTATAACCATATTTTCAAAATTTGTGTTTTCACCCCCATTTGTGATTCTTGAGTTTTTGGTCCTTTGATCTGAATTTCCTACCTTTGTGTGCATTAATATGATAGTTGCATTTTCTGAACCACATGGAAATATCTTCCCATTTCCCTTACATTAATCCTCCGTTTGAAAGCCCCTTCGAGCCTATGAAAACCTTTTCTTTGTTAGCCACATTACAATCCCAATACATTTTCCCACCCAATATCAACATGGATTTTCAATGCATAATTTTATGAAATTTAAATTTGGGGGAATGGATTTTATTGTTTGGGTACCCTATTATTGATTTTTAACGAGTCATCATCTGCTTGAGGGATGCATCCATTTCAGTGTGGGGGAGAGGTTGTAATTCAGTGTGTTTTGGGGAATATAATATACTCCCATTTATGTAATTTGGTAAATGTTATTGACAAGTGTTAAAAAAACAAAAAATGAGGAAGAAAATCAAAAATTGAAAAAATAAAATTGAAAAAATGGGTTGTGTCTTGGGTAGGTCAAAAATCACTCTTACTCAACATTTGATCTTGTCATAACTATTACAATTAGTGTCATGATGAGATCAGTCATGGGTTGGGATATGTGTGTCCGATCTATTTCAAGGTCAACATTCGAAAAAAACAAAAAAAAACGGAAAAGAAAAAAAGTACACTTGCATTATATTCTTATTAGGAGAAGTTTTGTGTTATTAAAATATTTCAGCTTCTAGTTACCTTCATATTTTTTTCCTCTATTGTATCTTTCTTCAAAAAATCATTCCCTTATAAATATGAGTTTTCTTTTCCTTCCATGTTTTATTTCAAAAAATTGTGCATTTCTTTTTCTATGTTGCTGTTTTACCCCTCTTCTTCTCTCTCTTTGGCATTACATTCCTATCGTCCCATATCCACAGAAAAACTCTTTTAGAAGACCTCTTGATTCTTGTGCACATTGGATAGGTATTTGAAGCTGAAAACTTTTTCAAACTCTATGATTTTCACTTTTGGTTGGTGAGAGAGTGAACCTACACAAATGAATTTTATCATCTTGAGAGGTGTGAGTTTTGAGTGTCCACATTTTCCATTTCTAATTTTGAGCATGAAAAAATGACTTATTTTTGGAACATTTTTTCTGTAACAAATTGTTGTGGAATTCAAAATGGATGAGTGAAATAGTCTAAACCTCCCCTCATTGGAGAAAATAAAATTTTAATATATGTTGGTGATTGTAAATGATTTTGTTATGTTTTTATATTTGATGCACATGAAACATAAACATGACTAATTGTGAGGGAGTTGATGTTGTTAATATTTTCATGACGTATTATATACTTTATTTACTAATTTTTTTATGAAATATGCATAATTTGTGTGAAATATTAATGTTTTAGTATTAAGAATAATTTTTGAGGATTTGTAGAGGTAGTCCAATTGAGTCAGTTTACTATTTTATTTATAAATCTCACCCTACTGATCCAAATTTTGGGGTTCTTGTTTTTTAGGATTTTTAATTCAATATAAAACATTTAATTAGAAAGGATCGTGGGCCAATTCTGCCATTTGAAGGATAAAATTTATCACATAAGATGACCTCAAGTATTTGTGAAGAAACTGGACCAGCCAGGATGATTGAGTTCCTGGTCTATATCCCAAAGACCAAATTTTATGAAACTCTACCATATATTCTTGATTATCGAAAATAATTTTGGATAAAAATTTCATGGCCCAACTCTATGAACAATGGACCCAAATGAAGCTTTTAATTCCATCCAACCATTCTGGACGAGAAATTAAAGTAGTATAGTATGCATGACATATCACTTGATGTAAGAATAAAATCAAACAGATATTTTTCAATGCGAAAGAGGAGATATATACGACCGACTTTGTTGAATAAATCATTCCGATTGGAATGAAGTTTCCTATTCAAAAACCCCTTTCACATTTTGGACTTTAAAAAGAATGGATTGAAATGGACAGATTAAAATTGTTTAATCAACTATCCATAAAAATGGATACATTTGTTCAAATGACTCCAAATTTTTAGATCACATGGAAAACATTATTATCTACAACATTGAAGAAGTATATTTCTCAAGATTCAGCTGTCTGAATAGCCAACATGGCGATAAAATTAAAGGTACATATTGTGAATGCAAACAGTCCACTCCTTGGACTATAAATACTCTCCCCTTCTCTCCTTGAGAGGGGATGGCATTTCATAAGAGAGGAGAACTGATTGGCACGACCAAAGCCTTTCCCATGGCTTGGTAGGACCTTCCAAACTCAGGATTTAACTTGAGAGACCTTTCCTCCTCTCGTTATTTTCACTTACTTTTGTGTTCTTTGTTTTTGTAATCTTGTAATTCTCTTTCTTTGTAATTACATTTTAATGCAAGTTACTTTTTCAATATCTCATATTCTCATCCCCATTTTGTAGTTTAATATTTATTTTCTTAAAATAGTTTAAATTCAGTTTAATACCCTTCCCTAATTCTGCTTCCTCATTTTATCGAAACTCCATTTTTAATTTTCTTCATCGTGTGTGTGTGTGTTCGGCGCACTAATATAATCTTGTCCCTTTCATTTTCTTCTCTTTATAATTCATCACATTAAAAATATATTACCATATTAATAACCATATTAATGGATGAGTAAATCCCTCATTGGGGTGACATTTAATTTAGGTATGTTAAGCGATTGTGATCTTTTTCTCGATGAGTATTCGTTGAATTAACATTGTGTATGTTGGACTTAGCATGTCATGGGTTAATTACATGTTTTTTTAACGTGTGGTTTCCATGGATTATTGGAACCATAAATACACTACCATAAAAAATATATGATCATGATTAGAACCCTAAGTTAATTTAATGCTTGGATTAAAGCATTAACACTTGGGAATTCAAATCAACATCAACTTGTGACGTGGGTGTTAATTTAAATGCAATATAAAGGAAAGCTCAAGGATATCACAAGCTTAACTAACAAAATGATAAACTCACCCAAATCATTTTCAATTTGTTAAATAAATCATATTCAATTATTCATTTTAAATTAAGATCAGAAAACAAACCCCTCCAATCAGAATACAATCAACTAAAAATAAATGACTATTTCAAAGTATCATCGCCGAGGATTCAACATGAGTGATGCTATACACATTAGCATAGAACCAGAACATTGACTGGTCGATAGGTGAAAATCGGCCGCATGTTTCAAAAATCCTTGTGGTACAACCTTGTTTTAATACATCTATACTTCCCTTTATAATATCATATTTTAGTAAAACATCTATAAAAAATCCATTATCATTCAAATGGGTTATAAAATTTCAATGTATATATAATATCATTCGTATTCCACCCTAAATAGAACATGGGAAACACTATTAAATTTATATTACATGTAATAAATATAAAATCACATCCCAGTAACTTAGAAAACTAGAAAAAATGATCAATTGAATGTAACATTTGACTATGAAATATCATAAGGATATAATGATGTTTGTGTATCTATAACCAACTTCCCATCAAATATTGTTTCAAGTGTAGTATTTCAATCACTAAATCCATAAAAATCATTTCATATATAGAATTTACCATGTTGGTTTTATATAATTTATTACTAAAATTGGATGGATGCCCCCTTTCTATGTTAACACAACTCCTACTACTAAGATAAATGCATCACACTGCAATTAAAATTCCTTATTAATATATGACATGCATAAAACTGTATAATTAAATATTTTTAATAGTGAAAATTTTTATTATGTTTCATGTTTCTATTTAAAAAACTCCTTCTCAATAATGATCCTTAGGGGTCTTAAAATTTTTCCATTATACTTGATAAATTTTTAATGAATACAATAATCCCTAAAACTCACCCACTTCTTTCAGATTCTTTGATACACACAAAAATATAACTGCTTCTAATTTTTTAGTATCCATCACAACTCCATCGCGTAAAAATATTTGACCATAATACACTAAAGTGATCCTTATAGAAGAAAAAATATTATTTTGTACAACAATTATATATTATTCTTGAATTTTTTGAACTTCTTGCACCTTCTCTAAGTGTTCATCCCACCCCTTACTATACATTGGTATATCATCGAGTAACCCAAAAATAGAATTCCTTTGAAAATCCCAAAATACAAAATTCATAATAGTAAGAAATGTTGAAGGTACATTCATCAATCTAAAATGCATAAGAAGGTATTCACAATTACCCTCATGGGGTTTGAATGTAGTCTACCTAATGGTTTCCTCTATTATCCATACATGGTGGAATCCTGATTCCAGATCCACCTTTGGGAAGTATTCCTCTCTATGGAAATTATCCATCAATTCATTTACTACTTGAATTCTTTATTTTTCCATCACCATCAAAATATTTAATGCTTGATTAAATAAACAGATTCTCCCCCCTCATTCTTTTTTCATTACTCATATTATTGGGCATGATAACGGGATAGTTCTATATCTAATGAAACCATATTTAATAATATTTTTAACATATTTTTAAATATAAATATTCATTAAATAAGCATTTTTATAAGGTTAGATGTTGACTAGATTGACCACTGCATTAAAATTATTGCATGATTATTCTCCTTTTTTATGGTAAATAATGATGTCCAAAAAAAACATCATTTTCAGTCACCTTTTATTTCATTTCCCACTACAAATCAGACACCTTCCATTTTTAATTTCAAAAATATTCTTTTAAATCACATTTCATTTTCTCTGCGCTCTTTCAAGTGTCCTAGGTTTGATGATCACTGTGATGGGGGGGTGTGAATTGGTATATTTATTTATAAAAATATTATTCTTCTAAGTTAAACCCCCTAAACCACTAAATTTTTATGATCATATTAATAATATCTCACAACTGAAACTCATTTTAATGATAATAAGAGAGAGAGAATCACATGAAATTTACAAGGTTTAAAATAAAAAAAAATGTACTCATTTCGATGACTATTAGAAATAAGTAGTATGATATCACACTTACCATTCGTAAAAAAACCGGTTGGACACCACAATTGAAATTCTTAAATAATTAGATAGACAACCCAATCACAAGACTTAAATATTTTGTTAGACCCTGTTGTTATAATATTCTTTTTCATCATTGATCCGATCATATAAATATCTATTTTTCCTCCATGATTATTCTATTCCACTTCTGAAATAGATCACCATTCATTAGAAAACTGAATTACAAGCTTTCACATGTACTTATTCTTCAAGATGTTTAATATATTCTCACAACAGAATTGTTGCACTCAAAAATCCTACCTATTATGATTGATCTAGTTATTCTTAAATTTATTGAATACTTTTGTGCACAATAAAATAATTGATATTCGATTAAACTACTTCTCTTCATTAAAAACCATGATGTACCAGGCTCTCACAAAACTATCACACAATGTATGTTAGTTCCTAATAATTTCGACAACATCTTATTCAATAACCACAAAACTATATATTCACAATTATATAATTAATATTATTCTCATTTATTCTAGAATATTAATTCACATTTAATATTAAAATAAATGTTGAATGGATCTCCCTCTTCTTGAGTCATCAAATCTCTATGTGGATTGGTTATTTTTTAATTTAAACATATTATTGAATGACTTATAGAATTGATAATTTATTACACATGGTATTGGAATAACCAAAAATCAGTTTTCTCCTAAACTCCCTCTACAAATAAATACATTTAAAACCATTCCACCTCAACATGAATCCATGGAATACCATGGGATAGCCTACATTGTATCTCAACTCAACATTTCTCAGAAGAAGTCAATTTTAAAAAAATAGTCATTAAAACAGATATATAAAAGTCTTTATGTCCTAGTGATACATTTATTTTTCTACGTCCACGATAATCATATACATTTATATTGAATATTTTTCATTTTTCCTACATCGCCATGATAATTTTGTTATTTATTTTTCATTTGATAGAATCATACCTAGCATCATAAGATTTTTTTCATCTGTATATGAAAATTATATACCTTTTTCATCCCCTAGAAGATAAGTCATATCAATGGATCAACCACATGTATTAAACTCGAACTACCAAATGAACACCTCAATTATCAAATATATGATCAACTAAATATTGAATTATGTTATCAAACACATGAGCAAGTCTATAATGACTGCATGTTCAATGCCAATCGATTATAGCATATTAACTCATGGATATACAAATCAATAAAATTCCTTATTACCTAATCTGTTCGCATTGGACTACCTATGTATGTAGTTAAAATAAAAATGTTACCTTATGCTTCGCCTCATCATCATTCCACATTGAGACATGGTGCACGACACATATACACATCCTTCATAACTCCCTCATTACCTTTATTCATGTTGTGTAAATCATATATTACCTTTATATAGTTATAGAAATACTCTTGTACTTTCATGTATAACATTGGTTTCCTTATTAACATCACATTGTTAATGTATTTCTAAATATTACATTCCAATTACAATGTACATATCACATAACTTTTATGTATACAGTGAAAGTCACATGATCCATTTAAAAAGCTTCATTATTTTTTGTTTGATCATGATTCAAATAGAGAACTACATTTACATAGATACTTATATTACTCTATTAAAATTAAATATAAGTGAAAACATTGTTTAAATCTTTAAATAGGTAATGTAGATATCACGTGCTTGTTGAAATAAATTTTAAGAACAATGGGATATAGGATCAGTCCATCGGGTCCATAATTTAGGGTATGATTATATATTTCATCATTAATTTCTGTAGGACTAGCATACCCCAGGTCTAGATACATATTTTGGATCAAGGATTCATTTTGTTTTAACATAGGTTTTTCCAAATTTAATGAAAATGATTCAAATTTGAAATGAGGACAACGAAATTGAAACCATAATGGTATAAAAATTTAGATAATATTTATCCATACTTGATTGAATTTTAAACCCAATGAATGATATATTCTAGAAGGATTCATTGTATTATAAAATAAATAACATGGGTAGTATATAGAAGGTGATATACCAGATAAATCACTCATATATGGATATATGTTTGGAAATGGTTTTGGAGTGGGGGGAAATAGTGAGCATCGCAAATTATGTTTCACAGTGGATTATTTGATGTGCTGAAATTATGGAATGTGTTACGTTTTGATCATCCATGGGTAGTGTATTTTCATGAGATGATTATCAGAGTGGAAAAGGTGTCTTATTAGTTTTTATTTTTTCACATTATTTTTCAGACGCTTTAATTTTAATTAAAGTTTAATGGTTGATATTTTAGTGTTTCCCCATGGATTTTTAATTCATTGCAATGGTTTATTTTTTAATTTTAATATCCATGTCTCAAAATCATGCATGATATTTGGTTTTTTTATTTTTATAATTGGATATTATCATAATATTTTGTTCTGACTAATTAATTATCCTAGAACTGATTGATTTTTTCACTAAAAACTGATATCAGATAGATTTATCCATGTGTCTTAATGATTGTATATATGTGATTAATGCCATATGATTTTTGTAGACAATGAAAAGTTAAATAGGTAAAACTGTTTTAAAATATAAAATAAATGTGTAAAATATATCTCTTTTTGTGATTAGATAGTGAATAAACTGATGAAAAAAATAAAAAAACCAGAGATGATGTGTTTTGGATATTGTAATGATATGAGATAGTTGGCAGAACAAATAATCCACATGTATTTGCATCATAATAGACTCTGTATGGTGAAAATCTCACAAATATAGAGGATATCTTCAAATATCGTGGAAGGAGTTTTAAATAGAAATATCTCACAAATCATTGATATCTGAAAAATTTTATTTTATCATTTTCGAATGATGGAGACTGGTGATTTTGGTAACCATCGGGATGAGTTCCCAAAACATCTGATCGGTATTTATTTAGTGATTGTCAAGATCAATGATACAAGTATTGTGTTACCTATAAAAAAGGTATAAGAGGACCTATCTTTTATTATTTTGGGTTTTTACCAGATTCATATGATTATATCATTCCTAATTTTCTTTTCAAGAAAGACAGTCTCATGTTGGATTGTGTGATTTCATCATTTTTAATGAATGAGACTCAAAAAAATACTAATAATGGTGATTCCATAGGTAATAATGGTATTTTTTTAGTCACATATATACATAGTAACCATTCATGTCTGTTTAATACATGTAAAAAGGTCAAGTTCTTTTTTTATAATGAAGGTCATGGGTAATGAAATTTCAACACTCTGGAAAATAATAAGGAAGAAAAAAATACAAATGAATCTGATTTTGATGATACTAATGTATGTCTTATTCATGGTTATAGTGATTTAATTTTAGTTAGAAATTATTGTCACATGTTAGATCTATACAATGAATATGTCGATGATTTGGTAGCATCGTACAATATTACACAAAATAGTGAGTTATTTTATTTATACAAAGAATGTGGATTTTGTATATCATGAATGGTAAATTTATATTCTAATGGTGTCATTGGTGTTGGTTATATTTTAAAATTATAAATGTAGGTTCTATGCTGATGCTAAAGGATGTTTGAGATGTGATTGTTATACACCATAATTTTATATCATAATGTATTGATGACAATGATGAATTAAGGATTTCATTTATAAATGGAATATAGAAATTATATAGTGAACCTATGTTATAATAATGAATCATAATGGAATAAACGCTATATAGGATAGATCTAATGGTTTCTGTTGTAGTGATGAATTTAGTTGCAAAGTGGAATTCATGAGATTTGGGTCATAGATGATCTACATGTATGGGATGGAGACCATCTACTAGGATGAGGAATGATTGGATGTTGGCGAAAGTCAGGTTAGATGTTTCAAATATTACACCTAATTACTATTCATTAGATATTTTCAATACAAAGGAAGGAATTAAATTCAATGATCTAGATGATTCATTGAGTGGTATAGACTTCTAAAAGTGTGTTGATCAGATGGAGAAATTAGTTTCTACAATTAATCATGATTATGTGGAAATCACTATTATGAGGAATATATGTTTTTATTCTACTATAGTTTAGTTGGGGTGTGTAGACCCATAAATGAATAAGAATTTGGTATTTTATTGTTTTTAGAGTGAGTATCATGATTTTCTAAGAACTGAAAAAGGTATGTTGTCATATTATCTACATATGTGACAGTTGGTACAATATAAACCATTTTTTCTTTTCAAACTATGTTTGATGGATGTGATATCATTATTTAAGGAGATGAAGTGGGAAATTTTTGAAGTTCATAACTGGGTTTTTCAAATTTAAAGCTAATTTGTTATATTTTAAATGTGGAATGTGGATTTAGAATCTTATAAGTTCAAAACAGTGATAGTTTTGTCCCTAATTTTTGGAATTTTGAACCCAATGCATGATATATTCTCGATGGATTAGATTTCCTATAAAATAAGAAACAATGTAATTAGATAAAACGTGATATACACGGGAAATTCGTCTCATCTAGATATATAGGTGGGAGTTTTTTTGAGTGTTTGGGTATGAGTGAGTATTGAAAATTGTGTTTCCTGAAATTTAATTTAGGTGATCCAATAATGTTTCATGTTCATTTTTTATCATAAAATGGTGATTTCATACAATGATATAATTATTTGAGAGGAAAATGAGTCATATCAGGATGTGGTTTAATATAAGAGTTTTTTACACTATAATTGTAATTAATGATTGGGTATTACAATGATTTTGTACTCCAAAATTCATAGTGAATGTTTTAGAGTTCCCACATGGTTTTTCAATCTTCCCAATTTGAGGCGTTTTACACATTAGAACCTACGTCATAATTTTTTTCTGATTATATAGTTTTGTGTTTAATTTCTGTATGAAATGCTAAAAATATTTTTTAACAATAGAATAAATAACCCAGAACAAATCAGTTTATTCAAAAATGGTGTGAAAAAAAGTGATTTTATTTGTTTTCATATAGAAATTAAGATTATTCATTATAACATATAATTTTTTTGTCTACATGCATAGATTTTTTAGAATATATTTTAAATTCATTATTTAATTCTTGAACTATTATGAGCACTAATATATTTATTCTATGAACTTGATCTTGGGATAGGGATACCGATCAAATTTCATGTGTTCTCTATGGGTTCTTTCATTTTTCACTATCACCATGGAAATCCACTGCATTTTTTCCTAGATTTCGATCACTTTTCTAGGTCTGTGATTCATTCCATCCATGATTCATGGGAATTCGAGTGTGTCAATTGAATTTCTATAACAGTATTTTTTTGTGTTGAATTTTGGTTGGTTGTGATGTTTTGAGGAGAAACAAGTGTCAAGAGAATTAACCCCCCCCCCCTACATCACAATATTTCAGCTCTTTTGAACCATTTTTAAATTCTAGATTGTATCTCTGTCAAGCTCCAGAACCCTAGATTCAGTGATATTCTTTCCCTCAATGATGAATATTCATATATACCATCCTCCTACATACACCACTAGTTTATAGATTCAAGGGGAGTTCGGAAAACAACATACATTAATATTGAATATGTTCAGATGTGTTCATGACTGAATAATTTATTATTTATTTCTTCTTTAGCAATTTATTACCTCTATAAGAACAATGATCTGATACAGTTTTCCAACAACAAAATGAAGACATTTGTACATTCGGACCCGTACATCTAGTGTTAAAAGTATTAAATTCAGAATTTTGATTTTGTAGATATAGTTTATTGAATCTCCTATCATTTTTTATTCAAACCTATATGGTTTATTCCTATTCTACATTGATCTTTAATTAAAATCATATATGTGTGGGGGTGTTCTTATCGGGCATGTATGTCCAAACTATATTGAACCATATTATTTCCTTATGTAAATATTTACTACTTTCATTATTTAAGGTATATTATATGATATATTTACATTAAATTCAAAAAGAATAAACATAAAACCCAATCCAGTAGTTTTCAGGTTTCTGTGATCTATCCCTGCCTATGCACCAGACCCTGAACAATGTGGTATTAGAGGATTATTGGTTCTATTTTTTTCAAATCTCTTTATTAGTTAAATTTGGTTTCTTATATAATTTCTCTCTATAATATTTTATTGATTAACCTATTGAGATTTCCTTTTTGAAATTTATATCAAAATTTATTTTCAAATTCATTAACCTAAATGTAAACTCATACATACACATTTAACTTGGAAAATTATGGGGGGGTATGCATATCGTTCATTATAATAACTCTGCGTCTGATATTTTTTTTAAACATGATGTTCAATATGTTAGAAATGAAAAAACAATTTGTGGTGACATGTACTTTACTTTTTGATATATTATGATAAGATACTTTCTTATTTAATAAGGATTAATTGATTCCATATTCGCCCCATATAAAACAAATGTAACTATATATGAAACTGAATAGAAATATAATATTTATGATAATTTATCCCCTAATGTTATTGTTATCGAAGATAGTTCTCTACTTATTTCTTTAGGTGAGAGTGTCCTTAGGGAAGTTTATTTTGAAATTACTATTGATTGGATATGAATTAAGTTGGAGAAATTATAAATTAAAACTTCACGAGTTTGTAGGATTTACAATTGACATAGAATGTTTACATTTAAAATAAAACCTACTATTAAAATTAAAACCAATTTATATGAATTCATTAATGATATTTGATATATAGAAAAGTAATTTTTTATTTTTATGATGATGACAATGAAATGGTCCTTATAATTGAATTTTATAATTCCTATAGCACATTAATATAAACTATGATGTATAGACTATGACAACCCTGCTTTTTATTACAACTTAAGCATGCTTTATTACATAAAAGTTCACTTGATACAACAAAGAAGATCGAGAGGTTTAGTGTTTTTGGGGCTTAGGATCATTACATAAAAACATTAAACTTGAAATACAACATCTTTATTGAAAACTTCCTTTACATGACCACTACATTCCTTCGTACTTGGCATTGCAAGGGATAACCTGAGGACATGCATAAGAAAAGGGTGAGCTATAAAGCACAGTAAGGGAGTAAACAATGAATAACATGAGGAGTACAATACATGTTAGGCAATAGGCATATCGATAGAGCATAAGAGAAACATGAACATAAAGGCATGATAAAGCATGATAATCATAGCATGGAAATGTGGCAACAACACTTAACATTGAATTAGCATGAGCCAAGGCTCATTGCACATGGAGCATGAGTAAACCCTCATTGCACTTGAAGCACGAGTAAACCCTCGTTGCACTTGAATTAGAATGAGTAAACACTCATTGCACATGACGTATCATGATACTATACTTTACCCAATGCATTGGAGCGCTATAAAGGGCGCACCCTTCTTAAACATTTCATTTCATGCATAAGTGTTCCACATGGATCATAAAACATAATAATTTATTACACGATAAAGGAATGTGGAATTCATACATGAAACTTTATAATCAATTAGTAAATGTGCTTAAAGGTGAATACCTTGATGGAGAAATGGGCATGGTATTCACTACACAAAGACATTGGCTTAGAAAATTGGTGCGATTTCGGCAGCGTAACGGCATGACATAAGAATTCATAAAAAAGGTTGATGAGAGAGAAAAGGGTTCCTCATCATATTTAAATTTAATGGACAGTAAGGAGGTCATATATATACATGTCCCAACAATCGAAATGGAATTTAGATTCATGATACAAAAGTATTGCTTGAATGTAAAAGAAGAGAGAGAAGTTCCTTTCGGAATTTCGGCATAGTAACGGGTGTACATGGGAGGAATTTAATGAGAGAGAAAGGGTTATCCCATCATTCAAACAATAAGAGGGCATTATGGGGGAGGTGCAAAACCATACCCCAACATTCATAATTTAAATAAAAAGGGCAATACAACTTAAAGAAAATTGACAAAAATGAGAAAGGAAGAAAAAACCCTTACTTGGAAGTGTGCTTCCAAAGGCTAGAGAGAGGCTTGTGAGAGGATTCTTGGGTGCTTGGGGCACCTTGAGAGGATTATAGAGAGAGTAGGGCAGAGGTTGGACGAACTTCAAGGGCTTTGAGTGAGGAGGAAGTGGGATCTTGGGTGGGTTTATATATGAAAGGTGAGGGAATTCTTTATTATTTAGGTTTGGGACCCCTTATATTAAAATAATCCAAACCACAAACCATCCCATGGTATTTGCCCATGGTTTTTTGAAAAGGAAAGAGGAAAACAATATTTTAAAAGTCCAAGGTCCGAACATATTAAAAAATTAGGGTTGATTATGTGGAGGTGAGTCACACTCCCATAGAAATTAATTTAAAAAGGCAAAGTGTTGAATAAGTCTTGAGGGCTCCATTAATGCTTTGAAAAGTAAGTCAAACAAACCCAAAACTTCATTATTTTAATGATAAAACACATATTTTCCGAACATAAGGATTATGGTATTTTATTACATCACCATTGGGTCATTATGATGTCATAAAACACATTATATATTTAAATGGTATTTAATTTTTACCCAAAAATTTGACTGTATCAGAAAATTATGAAAAATTCACCGTTGGATAATTTCGACATCCTGATTCCAAAAATAATATTTATTTTATCTAAATAATTTTCTAAATATGTGAATTTTTACTTTTCAAATAAAAACCGTCATTTATAAAAAATTCACGGATTTTGACAGAAATGGCTTTCAAACCTTAATAAAAATTTCAATTGCATTCATAAAATTATAAGATCATTTATATTTAATAAAAATTAATTTAATAATAATAATAATATTTTATTAAAATATTATTTAATTAAAAAATCCTTTAATTTAATAAAATATAATTCTTAATTAAATAATAACTAAAAACACCATTTGTACATTAAAAACTAATTACAATGTATCAAAAAAAATTATATTCATTATTATATACAGAAAAATAATGTACATGAACATGGTGCTACTTATTTGTTACATAACCTCTTAAAATAGCCGCATAAGACCTAAGGGTAAGGTGTGCGATGGTGACAGACTCTTGGGGTTGCTCGGATAACATCGCTCGAGTGGTAATCTCTATCAACTTCCATTTTTCCCGTAGATGATCACGTTCGAGCTTGACTTGATGAAGCTCAGCTTGGGCTTGGTCAAGGGCAAAGCCCAAAGATGCCACCTCTTCTCCGAGCTCTGACAAATGGGCTTCGTAAGGGGAAATTCTACTGGATGAGGCCATCGCTTCCTTTGTCTGAGTAGAAATGGTTTCGTTACAGCCTTATATTTATACTACTCAGATGATCACTGTTAAACGGCTATAAAAGTAACGGTCACAAATCTTAACATAAAACTAAAGAAGTAGACATCTTATAAAAACATTTTTTTCATAAAGAAACATTTAACTGGATCAAGAGGGATTTTCCATTAATGAAACTTTGGGTCGTTACAACATTCCCCCCTTAAGAAATTTCGCCCTCGAAATTTTCCTTTTCCCACACTAAAACAAATGTGGGTAACTTAGCTTCATCATATCCTCCGACTCCCAAGTTTCTTCTTCAAACTTGTGGTTTCTCCACAACACCTTGACGAGGGGCATTTTATTCTTTCATAGAACTTTTTCTCTACGATCTAAGATCTTCACTGGTTGCTCCTCATAAGAAAGATCATCTTCTAATTGTACCACCTCGGAAGAGAGTACATGTGAAGGGTCTGGTATGTACTTCCTTAAGAGGGATACATGGAAGACATCATGCACCTTGGCCATAGTAGGTGGAAGTGCTAGTCGATAGGCCACAGCCCCAACACGATCAAGAATCTCGAAAGGGCTGATGTACCTTGGACTTAACTTCCCTTTCTTTCCAAACCTCATGACCTTCTTCCACGGAGATATGCGTAAAAACACCATGTCTCCGACTTTATACTCAAGGTCTCGTCGACGATTATTTCCATAACTCTTCTGTCGACTTTGGGCTGCCTTGATATGCTGCTGAATGTTTTTCACCTTCTCCACCATTTCTTCGACCATTTCTGTTCCAAGCAGCTTACGTTCACCGACCTCATCCCAACATGTCGGTGTTCTACAGATTTTCCCATATAGGGCTTCATATGGTGCCATTTGGATGCTTGAGTGGAAACTATTATTATAAGTGAACTCAACTAGAGGAAGATGTTGATGACATCCTCCTTTAAAGTCCATTGAGAACGCTCTCAACATATCCTCAAGTGTTTGGATAGTCCGCTCTGATTGGCCATCAGTTTGAGGATGATAGGCCGTACTGAAGTTCAGTTCAGTATTCAGAGCATGTTGAAGACTCTTCCAAAACATAGAGGTAAATCATGGATCTCGGTCAAACACAATAGATAGTGGTACTCCATGCAACAGTACCACTTCCCTGATATATATATGTGCCAGTTGATCCAAAGAGAAATCATATCGAATAGCAATGAAGTGTGCAGTCTTTGTAAGACGATCCACAACAACCCAGATTGCATTGTTGCCTTTGGATGTCCTTGGAAGTCCGGTGACAAAGTCCCTGGTGATGTTCTCCCATTTCCATTTTGGTATGGGCAATGGTTGCATCATCCCCTTATACTTCTACCTCTTTGCCTTCACTTGCTGACACACCAGGCACTTTGATGTATATTCAGCAATCTCTTTCTTCATATTATCCCACCAAGAGTTTTCTCGGAGATCTCGATACATCTTTGTGCTCCCTGGGTGAATAGAGAAATTTGAACTATGTGCATCATCCAAAAGTTCCTTCTTCAGCTCCGAACTTGATGGAACACATAGTCTTTTCCCAAACCGCACAATTCCTTCTTCATTAACATTAAACTCTGAGGATTTTCCCTTTTTGATAGCTTCTACTTTTTCTTGGATTCTCGCATCATCCTTTTGAGCATCCTTTAAACTTTCCAAAAGAGATGGTTGAGAAATCATCTGTGAAAGGATTGATGATGTTCCTTTCTTTATGATTCCCACGTCCATCTTCATCATGTATAAGAAGATTGGATCCTTCTCAATTCTCATCATTGATAGAATTACTGGATCCTTTCTACTTAGGGCATCCGCCACCTTGTTCGCCTTCCTAGGGTGGTAATGTATTGAACAGTCATAATCCTTGATGAGGTCTATCCATCTTCTCTGGCGCATATTAAGCTCTTTCTGTGTGAATATATATTTAAGACTCTTGTGGTCAGTATATATCTCACATTTCTCTCCATAGAGATAATGCCGCCAGATTTTCAAGGCAAAGATCACCACCGCCAACTCCAGATCATGCGTTGGATAGTTTCGCTCATGGATTTTCAACTGCCTTGAGGCATAGGATATCACTTTATCATTCTGCATCAGCACACATCCTAAGCCCTTCTTCGAAGCATCACTGAATACCACAAAAAGCTCCCCACTTGTGGGTAAAGTGAGCACGGGTGTAGTGATAAGCCTCCTTTTCAACTCCTTGAAGCTTTCTTCGCATTCATCACTCCAAGCAAACATTACTCCCTTTTGAGTTAGCTTGGTAAGAGGGTTGGACAATCGTGAGAAATTTCTCACAAATCATCGATAATATCCAGCTAACCCCAAGAAGCTACGGATATCAGTTACCGATGTTGGCCTCGGCCATCCCTCAATTGCATCTGTTTTGGAGGGGTCCACATATATCCCATTGCTTGTGATGATATGACCCAAGAATGAGACTTCCTTCAACCAAAACTCACACTTTCTGTACTTTTCATAGAGCTTCTCCTTGCGCAAAGCCTCTAGTACAGTTTTTAAATGCTCCTCATGGTCCTCCTTGGTTTTGGAGTATATTAGAATATCATCTATATAGACTACCACAAATTAGTCTAGGTAATCTCTAAAGACTCTATTCATCAAGTCCATGAATATTGTTGGAGAATTGGTGAGTCCGAAAGGCATTACTATGAATTCATAGTGCCCGTACCTTGTACGAAAAGCAGTCTTGGGGATATCTTCCTTCTTCACCCTTACTTGATAATATCCCGACCACAAGTCGACCTTGGAGAAGTATTGTGCTCCACGCAGCTGATCAATCAATTCATCGATTCTAGGGAGAGGATACTTGTTCTTTATCGTGATTTTGTTAAGTTCACGATAGTCGATGCAAAGCCGCATTGACCCATCCTTCTTCTTGACGAAGAAGACTGGTGCAGCCCATGGTGATGCACTTGGGCGTATAAACCCTTTATCCAGATTCTCCTGTAGTTGTTTCTTCAGTTCTTCAATCTCAACCACAGCCATTCTATATGGAGTCTTAGATATTGGTAGAGCCTCAGGTATAAGTTCAATTGAGAACTCAACATCTCTTCTTGGAGGAAGACCGGGAAGTTCCTCGGGAAATACTTCAGCGAATTCCCTCACAATAGTCATTTCTTCAAGGGTGGTTTCTTCCTTGGACTTAATCATCTGATCCAGATATGCGTGCTCATAAGTCATTAATATCCATGCTTGAGATGATGGAGCTAAAGGAGATTCATCTTCCTCCGGACACTTGTAAAGAATCGGGGGTCGATTCTCCATATGGAGTGTGATTTCCCTCTCCCGACAATTTATGTTGGCTCTATATAAGGAAAGCCAATCCATGCCAAGAATTGCATCAAATTCCACCAAAGGGAGTATGACGAGGTTCGCCGGGAAATTCAATCCACAGATTATAACAGGGGAGGACATATACTCATGGGATGCAATGATTGCCCCATTTTCCGTACTCACCGACATCTTTACTTCCATGATTTGTGGTGGTGCAGGGATTGTTCTACTAAACTTTTGAGATATAAAAGAATGCATAGAACCTAAATCAAAAAGTACGTTCGCTATTCTTGAATGAATAACTACCGTACCTGTCGCCACTTCGTTGTCAGGGTTCACTTCGGCAGAAGTGATGGCAAAAGCTCTTCCTTGTTGTCTTGGAGGTTGTTGATTGCCTCCGATAACCCTTGGATTAGGGCACTGATTCGCAAAATGACCCAGTTCTTTGCATTTGAAGCATTGAACAACGCGTTGAGGTTCTAACGGAGCGTTCCTCTCCTCTATCGCAGCCGCGGGTCCTTCTTGCTGACAGTTAACAGCTAGGTGCCCTTCTCTTCCACACTTGAAGCATTTTCTTGTCCCCCTAAGGCAATTTCCAGGGTTCTTCTTTCCACACTTTTGGCAAGTGGGGTGCTGGAATTTCTTAGCGCCGTTGGATTTATCCATCGGACCACCAGGATTGAAGTCCACCTTCCGCTTCTTGTCCCCATGATACCCCTGTGATTCTCCGATCTCCATTTCAACCTGGAGGGCACATCGGACAATTTCCTCATAGATGTCGAAGTCACAGATCGCTAATGCTTTCCGCAATCTAGGCTTCAGCCCACTAAAGAAGCGGTCAACCTTGCATTCGGGGGTAACGACGAAGCCGGAAGCGTATTATGCAAGCCTTGTGAAGTTTTCCTCGTACACTCCCACAGATTCCTCATCTTTCTGCTTGAGGGAAAGGAAGTCCCATTCCATCTTAAGACGGAGGGTGCGTGGAAAATATTTATCGAAAAACATCTTCTGGAATACCATCCATTCCAAAGCCTCGATCTCCTCCTCAGGCTTCGTATTTTTTATCAACGTCCACCATTGATCAGCTTCACCCTCCATACGATATGCCGCCAGTAGAACCTTCTCTTTTTCAGAGCATTGGAGGGTGGAGAATATCTTCTCAATGGAGTTGATCCATTGTTCAGCGATCATGGGATCAGATGATCCACTAAAAGTAGGAGGCCTTTGTCTCATGAAGCTTTCAATAGTGACTTGTTCATTCTTAGGGGGGGTTGAATGTTCCTCTTGACCAGTGTTTCTATTCAAAACTTGAGTTAGCTGAGAGAGAAGCGTGACAAAGTTCGCGATTCCCGCTCCCATTGGATTGGGCATCTTATAAGTACAATCATTACACTGATCTTCACAACGGTTGTTAGCCCGAGTTCTCCTATTACCGGCCATTGGCTGGAATAAAAGGAAAGTTAGGGGTAACACATAAAGGGTAATCCAAAGACAAAAGTTGATGACTTATAAATAAACTTTAATCTCTTTAACTCATGAGTCTATAGGATTCAATCTAGGATTTTCATGATCTTCCTTCTAACATATATTCTTAGGGGCATTTTTCCCTTAATAAGGGTCCATACTAAGATTGTGAATTTATCAAAACATATCCCTCGGGAGTGTCGTAACCAAGAGTGCAGCAAGGCCTGTTGTCATGCACCAGTTCCCGTTCGAGTCTAGCTCAAAGCGGTGTTTTTGGGTTTTACCCCTAGGATACATCTGTGCCAGAGCCGCCTCTACCTGCTCGTATCTAGACAGGGATGTATTTGTCTGATAAACCACTTACTTAGTATTTACCAAAACATAGGGATGTTTTTATTATGCTTAGTGTTGTATCTAAAGCTTTACTAGGGTTTCCTAATCCCAAAAATAACTAAACCTATCCTTTGATACCAACTATGACAACCCTGCTTTTTATTACAACTTAAGCATGCTTTATTACATAAAACTTCACTTGATACAACAAAGAAGATCGAGAGGTTTAGTGTCCTTGGGGAATAGTATCATTACATAAAAACTTTAAACTTGAAATACAACATCTTTATTGAAAACTTTCTTTACATGACCACTACATTCCTTCGTACTTAGCATTGCATGGGATAACCTGAGGACATGCATAAGAAAAGGGTGAGCTATAAAGCCCAGTAAGGGAGTAAACAATGAATAACATGAGGAGTAAAATACATGTTAGGCAATAGGTATATCGATAGAGCATAATAGAAACATGAACATAAATGCATGATAAAGCATGATAATCATAGCATGGAAATGTGGCAACAACACTTAACATTGAATTAGCATGAGCCAAGGCTCATTGTACATGGAGCATGAGTAAACCCTCATTGCACTTGAAGCACGAGTAAACCCTCGTTGCACTTGAATTAGCATGAGTAAACACTCATTGCACATGACGTATCATGATACTATACTTTACCCAATGCATTGGAGAGCTATAAAGCACGCACCCTTCTTAAACATTTCATTTCATGCATAAGTGTGCCACATGGATCATAAAACATAATAATTTATTCCACGATAAAGGAATGTGGAATTAATACATGAAACTTTATAATCAATTAGTAAATGTGCATAAAGGTGAATACCCTTGAAGGAGAAATGGGCATGGTATTCACTACACAAAGACATTGGCTTAGAAAATTGGTGCGATTTCGGCAGCGTAACGGCATTACATAAGAATTCATAAAAAAGGTTGATGGGAGAGAAAACGGTTCCTCATCATATTTACATTTAATGGACAGTAAGGAGGTCATATATATACATGTCCCAACAATCGAAATGGAATTTAGATTCTTGATACAAAAGTATTGCTTGAATGTAAAAGAAGAGAGAGAAGTTCCTTTCAGAATTTCGGCATAGTAACGGGTGTACATGGGAGGCATTTAATGGGAGAGAAAGGGTTCTCCCATCATTCAAACAATAAGAGGGCAGTATGGGGGAGGTGCGAAACCATACCCCAACATTCATAATTGAAATAAAAAGGGCAATACAACTTAAAGAAAATTGACAAAAATGAGAAAGGAAGAAAAAACCCTTACTTGGATGTGTGCTTCCAAAGGCTAGAGAGAGGCTTGTGAGAGGCTTCTTGGGAGCATGGGGCACCTTGAGAGGATTCTAGAGAGAGTAGGTCAGAGGTTGGACGAACTTAAAGGGCTTTGAGTGAGGAGGAAGTGGGAGCTTGGGTGGGTTTATATATGAAAGGTGAGAGAATTCTTTATTATTTAGGTTTGGGACCCCTTATATTAAAATAATCCAAACCACAAACCATCCCATGGTATTTTCCCATGGTTTCTGGAAAAGGAAAGAGGAAAACAATATTTTACAAGTCCCAGGTCCGAACTTATTAAAAAATTAGGGTTGTTTATGTGGAGGTGAGTCACACTCCCATGGAAATTAATTTAAAAAGGCAAAGTGTTGAATAAGTCTTGAGGGCTCCATTAATGCTTTGAAAAGTAAGTAAAACAAACCCAAAACATCATTATTTTAATGATAAAACACATATTGGCCGAACATAAGGATTATGGTATTTTATTACATCACCATTGGGTCATTATGATGTCATAAAACACATTATATATTTAAATGGTATTTAATTTTTACCCAAAAATTTGACTGTCTCAGAAAATTATGAAAAATTCACTGTTGGATAATTTCGACGTCGTGATTCCAAAAATAATATTTATTTTATCTAAATAATTTTCTAAATATATGAATTTTCACTTTTAAAATAAAAACCGGAATTTATAAAAAATTCACAGGTTTTGACAGAAATGGCTTTCAAACCTTAATAAAAATTTTAATTGCATTCATAAAATTATAAGATCATTTATATTTAATAAAAATTAATTTAATATTAATAATAATATTTTATTAAAATATTATTTAATTCAAAAATCCTTTAATTTAATAAAATATAATTCTTAATTAAATAATAACTAAAAACACCATTTGTACTTTAAAAACTAATTACAATGTATCAAAAAAAAATTATATTCATTATTATATACAAAAAAATAATGTACATGAACATGGTGCTACTTATTTGTTACATAACCCCTTAAAATAGCCGCATAAGACCTAAGGGTAAGGTGTGCGATGGTGAGAGACTCTTGGGGTTTCTCGGATAACATCGCTCGAGTGGTAATCTCTATCAACTTCCATTTTTCCTGTAGACGATCACGTTCGAGCTTGACTTGATGAAGCTCAGCTTGGGCTTGGTCAAGGGCAAAGCCCAAAGACGCCACCTCTTTTCCGAGCTCTGACAAATGGGCTTCGTAAGGGGCAATTCTACTGGATGAGGCCATCGCTTCCTTTGTCTGAGTAGAAATGGTTTCGTTAAAGCCTAATATTTATACTACTCAGATGATCACTGTTCAACGGCTATAAAAGTAACGGTCACAAATCATAACATAAAACTAAAGAAGTTGACATCTTATAAAAACATTTTTTTCATAAAGAAACATTTAACTGGATCAAGAGGGATTTTCCATTAATGAAACTTTGGGTCGTTACATAGACATGACTCTTTAACACTAGAATAGGTTATCTATTCCATTCTCCCTAAGGAACTGCAATATAGATATATAGGTAAAGGTATCTAAGAGTGTATTTTCTCATGATTTATACCATATTCTGGATGTAAATAAATGAGTTTACTATAGATAATGTCGAATAAAGTAAAAAACACAAGAGTATGTATAATTATAGGAAAAGAAAAATCATTTTATTCCATTATGGAAAGATCGAGAAAACTAAGAATGAGTGTAGTAATATTAAAGAAGAACATGAGACCAACCAACGCACACCTCAGCTCCTTCTCGTGGAATCTAGTTATGACATAGCTGATGTGATAACTGTGTCCATCCATGTCCGTAATCGTCAGTAGTTCCTAGTCACAGGATTTTCATTCTATATGTGACCATTTAGAGATATATTCCTATAATTTTTATGAAGAGTAGAAGGATATACTATTTTAAGAAATAATATGTTCCATAATCTATAGGGAATATGTTTTGTTTGAAAAGAATTTGATGACCACTCCATCATCATATTATTGGATTTAGGAGCGTTCCAAAAAACCATATGAACATAATTTTATTTAGAAATATGTATCTAAATGGTTATTTATTTATGCATGAATCAATAATCCTAATGGTCTCAAAAGGCTCTAGAATTTTCATAGGGGGTTCTCTCATAAATGTGATGTATGAATTAATTGAGAAGACCCATTAAAAGAAGATGGGTAGTGTGTATACCACAAATACTGATAATACCATGTTATGGAATATTGTATTTAGGCATGTAAGATCCAACATTATTGAAGAACATAAGAAACAATGAATTCTAGTTAAAATTACCCCCTGAAATCATCGATTTAGTGAATATTGGGTATCGAGGAAGGCTAATAGAGTCACGTATAAATGGAATAACATTAAAGTTATATACCACATTGAATAAATACATTCTAAATTTTTTGGGCTAGTTACGACCACCTCTTATAGTGGAGGGTTGTATTTTATTACCATCATTTCTGAATTATCAATAATGGTGTGGATTTACATACTGAAAAATAAATATTATGTTTTTCAGACAATTAAAATATATATTGAAATTGTTGGAAATCGTGTTGGAAAGAATACTAAATTAATGAGAATGAATAATGGATTAAAATACCTATTTAATAAACTAAATTAATTATTTGAATATGATAGTATTTTAAGAAACAAAACTATTAGGGAACCCCAATAGAATGGTCTTGAAGAAATAATTAATAGAACCATTTTAGATATAGTCTGATGCATGCATTCATGCTCGGGTCTCCTTAAATCATTTTGGAAAAAGGATTACAGTATATATTTTTACCTCATTAATAGGATCCCATACACATACAATATTTTAAAACCATTGAAGAACTTTGGAATAAAATACCACCCCATTAAAATCAACTAAGAATCCTTGGACGCACTACTTATGGTCATGTAAATAATAATAACCTTGTTTCGATAGCTCTAAAATGTATCCTAGTTGGATATTATAAGTGTGTAAAATGTTATAATATATGTGTTTATAATACAAATTACCAAAAGTGATTAATTAGTACTCATTAGTTATTTTATGAGTCATTCTCTACCAAATACAAATTTATCACATTCTATATTAATGATCCAGCCATAGATGAGGCTGTATAAATAAATGCACTGATTAAAAATCACACTTAGTTCATCATTGATAAATCACCTAATAAAAAATTAATTGTATGATAGTTGACTTATAAACTGAAAATGTATAAGATTTATGATAAGAAAATAAAATATAAATCAAGATTATTTTCTAAGGGATTTATTCAATGAGAATGAATAAAATATTCTAGAATATTTTTCTCCACTTTTAAGCATTATTATATTATGATGTTAAATTATTTTTCCACTTTTAGTGATTTTCAAATTGAATAACTTAATGTGAACACTACTCTCATTCATGGTGACTTAAATGAGGAACTAGACATGAAGACTCTTGATAGATAGTTTATATAAGACAAATATAACTAGGTTTTCCTTATATATAAATCATTCTATTGATTAAAGTGGGTCTTACTATTGTGGTATATAAAATTTGATTTTTTTTATAATTGATATGCATTTCACTAGGATTTAGTATGATGATTTTTTCATTTTAACTAAATTAAAAATATCATGTTATACAAGATGTTGTATTTTTATAAAATTCTTATTATTTTGAATAATATGATGATTATTATGATTTTTAAATCATAATTAAATGTGAGGATTTAACTAAAGGATATAGTTGTTGCAAAGAAAATTTTAGGTGTAGAAATAAATTAGATTATAAAAATAAAATATTATTTATTTCAAAACAACACTATGTTATGATAATTATGAAAATTCACCTTTTTTATTTTCATAATCTTTAATGTATAACTTTTGGTAATAAATTATACTTATCATAGTATATGACCATAATTTTTGGTGATATTATGTGCATTTCTAAAATTACTATTTCAAATATTGTTAGAAGCATCGTGTATGTTATGATTTTCACAAGGAAAAAAATAACCTTTTGTGACTGTCGCACGAAGTCTTTTTGTGGTCACAGTTGTGCCATCACTTAAGGGAAATAAAAACAACTAAAATCGGACACTATAGGATCCCAAAATCAACAAATATCAGAATCTGGTAAAGGTATTAGAGACCTCCATAGGCTGCCTCTAATAATCCATGTAGAAAATCATATTAGAGATCGCCAAAGGCTATTTCATTATTCCATATTAAAAAAACATTATAAAAATTCCATGCTACCATGATGAATTTCAAAACCAAATAATAAAAAACATAAAAACCAGATATATAAAATATGAAAAACTACTGACCAAAGCATACAGTTTCTATTCTAGTTCTTCATTCAAATTAAAAATCATGATATCATCCCATAAAAATAAAAATAACAAATACAATGAGAATATGAATGTCATGTGGCCATAGACAGTTTCTATGAAAATTTATAGTATGATCTATCAAACTATAAATATAGCTTTAATCTCCATTAATGGATGTTCAATATTAGGGAATGAATAGAGAAAATTGAAATAGAACTACCTTTATAGAATTTATAGTTTTTAACAACATGTTTAAATTACATTGGTTGGTATTCTATTTTTCATCAATATAAGTTAATATAGGTACAAAATAGATGTTATAATTAATAAAATCTGTTAAATAATCTACCATAGTGATTTGAAAATATGTGTAAGGTCACACAAGGTTCATTGTTCACAATACATGTTTTATATGGTAAAAGTGGTGTTTGAAAGTTGATGTGATAGATTATTTCTTCACAAAAAGATGGTTTTTATTGATTTTAAATGTAGTAACCAAAAGAAAATAAGTATTTAATTCATATAAAAGTTGAGATAATGGATGGATTCTGGTGGATTCCAACCACATCATAATGTCTAGGTTCCAGGACCATCGCGATGCATATATTCACACAGGTCTTAGACCATATCTTGGATAAGATTATTTTAATGTAAATGATGATTTTCATAAGGGTCTTCTCATAGCAAATGGTCTATTATAACAGTGATTAACACAACAATGTAAAGGTAATAGATAACCAAATGGATGTCCTATGTAATGTTCAAATGTTAAATAAAAATTTAATATAATGTTATCTCTATAATAAGGAGGCTATGTAAGGGTATTGGAAAGGTTCATTGAGCTTTGTAAAAGTAATGTATTACATGTGTGTTTCTATTCTAGGTATTTTAATACACATAAAACAAGGATAAATGAGTATACCTTACTATAAAATAAGGTGTTTTCATCAACCAATTGAATCTTCATTGGGAATAGCATTAATTTTATTTATAGTCAACAATGGTTACCCGCACCATTTTTCTTGTTGTGGTTATTTGTGAGATTTCTCATGAAAAATGATGATCCAAAATTTAGTAGTGGTTTTGGTCATGGTGAGTATGATTCATTGAAGATAAAACTTAAATTATCATCCAGGTATGACCGCAATATGGAGCATGGTATTTTTGTATTGGGTGTCTACCAGTATGAAACTGGTAGTCAACCATGGTAATAGAGTCGGTCATAGTGGACATGAATTTTAGAAGATTAATAGCATGCTAGAGGAAATGATCCTTTATGTATAAAGATTTCCAATTACTTAGAAACGAACAAATTCAATAGACATTAAATAATCATAATTTATTCATGTTTAACATCAATTCAATGTTACATGATCATCCACTATTCCAATATATCATATTTATTACTTCAATTATTTATAACAAAGCAGGATCGTGAGAGCAGAATTTGACAATATTATTTGTTGAAAATAAATATGTATTTCCAACTTTTTCACCTATCATAATTGTTTCACAACCTTTTCATGGGCAACTAAAAATTAGTTTCCATAGAAACAGTACTCTTGTATAATGTGATCAGCATAAAAACAACATATAGAGATTTACTGATCGAGAAATGAAGAGAATCAAAATATTACTATTAAAAAATTGAATAATATATATATATATATATTAGTTCACATTCTTAATTTTAAAAAATTAAATTCAATGATTTATGCAATATGAATGATTGAAATGCCAAAAATCCAAACCCTACAACCAAAATTAGAGATTACCTGATATTGCAAAAAATTCGGAACCGAGTAATAGATTTGGCTTGTAGAGGTGGATTCAATTGGGATACCCACTCCCTGCACCCTCTATTCTATATTCATGATATAATCCAATAAATAGATAATTAATGGAAATAATATTATGATATATGACATTCAACTTCATCAGTTTTTGAACATTGACAACATCATTCAATGAATAATTCTTGTAGTACAGAACAATCACACTGACATAATTCAAACGTTCCCAAAAATAACAAAATATTTTTTTTTAAATACATGATATATAAATAACCTAATTACAAGGGGATGGATGTATAAAAGCCTCACCATTCACTACATTTATAGTGATTAATATAGGTACCTCATATTCAACATATAAATTGAATAATTCTTCTACTAAAAAACCAATAATATTTGGATCTTGAGAAATGGAAATAGAATCACTTACTAAATCAATCCAAATGTGAAAAAATAATTCAGTTGGAACCTCATGAAATTTCCATAATGGACGTTGGAACATAAAAAAATGCACAAAATGGCCACACATAAGTATAAGGTTGTTGGAACCTCAAACAATGCCCATTAATGACCATTTAAGAAATGATGACATGATAGATTCTAAAAGTGTATGAATATTTGAACTGAACACTACAAGTAATAAAAATTGAAGATTAAAAGTAGGATAATTTTTACTATAAAATTAAACAACAAAAACATAAATTAATTTCAAATGTTTTAGTGAGATCCATGTCATTGTATAGTCAAACATTAAAATAAGTGCACTATTACATCCTGTATGAATGAACCAGTACTCTCCTAGATGTGTACCTATATGGAAATAAATATTATATAATACATCCAAAATTTTGAATGATATCATTAAAACATATAGTATAATTCCACAGTGATGATTAAAGAAATTGACATTTATATATAGCATGAATATACAATTCATATGGAATGGAATGTTCAAAAAACAAATAATTTCATGGACCTAAGAAATGATAAAGGTTGTATCTTTCTACTAATTAGTAATATTTGGATAATGTTTTATGAAATAGTATATTATATTCCATAAAAATACATATGTATGTAGATAATTTCAAAAAAAATAGTTATGACCACGTTAATGAAAGAGAAAACGATCCCCCATTTAATGTTTATTAATTTACGGCTGTTAATTTTTTCATTCTCATAAAAATGGAGATAATAAAGAAATTTTTTTAACATTGTGACATTGGATATATAGTCACTAATATTGATGGAGAGGGTGGCATGGCGGTGGTGTCTTCTGGTGGTACGAGGTCGGTAGTGACCATTGTGGACGGTGCATGTAGCGAGCCAGTGTCTGGTGCGTCGATGATGGGGGATGTTTTGAATTGTGGGGGCAGAGAAACTATGCCTGATGCTGTGATAATGATGATGATTCTTATTACGAGAGGCATGACTGTGGAAGAGGTTAAACCCACTGAATCAGACCATCTTCATAGCTCTATAAAAGTGGATGTTCCTACTCTAGTTGTGGGAAACATGCGGCCTTCGTTGATGGTGATAGGGAAGGATAGGGTAGCAACCGAGCGCCCACATCCGGAGGCTTAGAAATTTGATCTGAGTTAAAGTTATTTTACATAGGTTAAATACATTTCTCCAGATTAAATGGTTAAGAAAGGTAAAACTACCTGTGTGACCGCTAGAAGAGAAGCAATTCTTTACAGGTAAAAAATTTGTGAACACTCCACAATTTCTAGGCTTGTTACTCCTACTGAAGAAAAGCCTTGTAAGCTTGGTGATTTTTTTCTGAATCTATAATCTATATCGGGTTTATCTAGCTAGTGGTGTATTCCCATGGGTCATGGTTATTTTCATATTTCATTTCCATCAGAGGAGCAAAAGCGAAGGTCTTGGGGATTGGCTGAATCGCTTTAAGGCCAGGTTTGTTATTCATTCAAGAGTAGGATTTTTGGCTTAATACATTCATTATTAAAAACACCAATGATAATTTTTGGATCATGATTATTGGCCACAATTGCATATTGTGTCATCCTAGAATCTTATTTGATATTGCATATACTTTGGGGATCCCAATCAAGATGGATAAGAATATTGAGAATGACATATTTGGTAACTATGCTAGAGTTCTGGTCGAGGTTGATTTGAGCACTAGCATGATTCATAATATTGTATTTTCATCACTTTATGATGATATTCCTTTAATGGTGGAATATGAATAACATCATGACTTTTCTCCAGAGTTCCAAATGATTGGTCATGTCAATGATAAATTCCATGAGTCTATGCTTTGATTGTTTTTCTCCTATAAAGGGAACCATGAAGCTTCTTGTTGAAAGAAATTGAGGATGCATTTCACACATAATAAGGCAACCCAATTGGTGTCCCAAAACCCACTCGTGACAATGGTGATGTGTGGATTAGAGATGGGTACGCTACGAAGTTCAAACAAGATACTCATTGGTCAGGGGAGATGGACTTAGAGATACAAATGGATGAGGGTCATCTTGTGACTTCGATGAAAAAATATGATCAGGCAATTGAAGGTAATCAATACATGTGTGACGTGAACAGCTAAAGGATTCTAGAGTAAATAAATTAATTAATGGAAACCCATGGGATCAATAGATGGTGGGAGTACGTTGAGGATGATTCCCTAAAAATCATCATATAGTCAGGTAGTATCCAAAGGGAAAGCTATTGTTGTGGATGATGAAGGACTTCAAACTGTTTCTCCTTGGAAAGCTATACGGAGGAAAGACTATTCCTATCTCAAGCCGACTATGGTCACTAGGTCTCCTTGTCCCTTAGATGACTCAAATTGGTAAGATGATTATGATGATTTGTTTTATTTTGAGTATGACTTGTGATATTTTCTTGTTTATTTTGGCGTGAGAGAATGATGCGTGTACGACCCCCTACATCTCCTTACTATTCCACTTTTTATTTTAATAAGAACGCTATACCTGAATCTTATTTAATAGAATTCTATAAATTTCAAATTAATTCCATTACAGAATGAAATAAAAATATAAGTGTGTAATGAATAGTGGGTACTGTCCAATGGGTATTTAAAATAGATATCATTGCGAATGAAAACATCGGATAAAAACTCTACACCTATATATTTTTCTTAAGTAATCAATTATAAATCTATATAAAAAATATATGGTTAAAATATATATATCATAAAAAAATCTATAAAAAATTAGGAAATTTATAATCAGATTGATATAAAATATATCCATAAATGGTGTTTTGTGGGAAAATCTCACATATGAATCACTAGAAGATGACATTTAATTGATTGATTCAAAATATGTTGAAAAAAAAATTTAATACTAATCATGGATCACGTATGTACAATCAACCTAGATTGGATTCAAATTAATATATGGGATCATGGGGTCTACAATTATTAATTTATCATCTGAAAAGACATAAAAATAACAAAAAAAATAGAATAAAAACATTATGATAATGTTCAATATACTCAAAATTTCAATTTACATGGATAATTTTGAATATTTTTTAGATATATCATAAAATCATACTCAGACTAAGAAGCATCAACATATAAGGTTTCTAAAATGTTAAATTCGTATACCAATGTTTTATCAGTTTCATTAGAAGAAAGAATCTGGGGAAGAAACTAATCCAACAACATTGATTAAATTGTAGTTTTTATATACCAACTCTTTGTATAATAAAGAAGAATCATATTGTACAAATAATAGGTAAACAATCGATTGAGGTTATAAATGAAAATATATCAATAAAACACAATCAAACATTCTATGGAAAAATTTAAACACAATCATACATTAATCCTAATAAAATCAACGAGAGGCATATGAAAACATTGAAATATAAAGGCGGGGAGGAGTAGAGATTTGGAAATCAAAACATTAATTGAGGAAATGGAGTGGAGGATGTGGCAGCATAGACTTAGGTAGAGGCATAAGTAGAGAAAAAATCATAGGCATTGGTGGTGATAGGGGAGTGGCAGATGCAGAGGAGGCGGTAGAAACTGAAGTGGCGGTGGAGACTAAGGTGGTGGTAGAGAAAGATATGGAGAACTAGGTAGAGGAGGACACGAAGGTCGATATTAAGGGTAATACAGAGGTAGAGGTTGATTTGGAGGAGGATTAATATCGAAGACGGCGGTGGTTTTGGGGGGTTTTATGAAGCGGATAGGGCTATAGAGGGAATGGGTGTGTGTGATTTGGGGTGGTGGGGGTGATATGTGGGTGAATTTTTTTAGGTTCGAGACATGTAGATAGTGAATTTTAAGGGAAAATTGATACTCGAAATTCATTTACTGGTTATTTTATCACTTATTTTTTATTTCCTATTTCCCTAAACTTCCATATGAAGATTGTGGTTTCTTTTTTAACCACTAAATTAAAATAAATTGCTATAATCACGGTTGTTTATGAATACTAATGGAAGAATGGTTTGTTAGTTTAACTCAAGCAATATGGTTATACTATTACAGTGTATAGTAAGGGACAATATGAATTACATTTATCCAAGAATTTATTATCCCAAAGTAAATCCAAACACATATATATTAGATAATATTTTATTAGAGATATTATAGAATCTAGAAATGTATGTGTCCATAATATTAAAATTTATAATAACCCTGCTAATAGTTTGTCTAATGTCTTGTTATTATAAAAATTCAAATATTTAATTGATATAATGAATTTGGTTCCCATTATCAACCTTATGTGTAATACAATTTTCATTTTTGATTGACAATGGTAAGAATGTCTGAAATTAGTCTCATTCATTTATATTCATATTAAAATTACCATAATTTATTGTTCCATTAAATAATGTAATATGAATAAATGGAAATTTATTTTAAATATATTTTATATGATTCATTTAATCTTAGATCAATTATGTATGCTAGTATTCTTAATCTCAACATGGAATCTTCAACTTGGTATTTGGAATGAACTTCTTGTGTTTTACATTATCTATGTTCATTTTAATTATGACCATAACCATCCATTAAATTTTATTCCTGGTCATCAAACATTTTTTTGACCGTGTGATCCATTTCATCCATTTTTCACCTGCACTCAAGTGTGAATTTTTACATTCTGTTTCGGTATGGATAAATGATGAATTCTTGTTTGTTGTGATGTTTCATGGAGTAGCAAGTGTTAGGTTAATTCATCACCCATGCATCCCATCATTTTACCTGAGTTTCACAATTTTTACCATCTTGTTTTCTTCTCCCTCTAACTCTATAATCCTATTTTTGGAGAGTTTATTTTCCTCAATGGTGAATCATTCTTCCCACCATCATCCCACATTCACTGCTGATGTATACCTTCTAGTGGATTCTTTACAATGGCGTCATTCGATGTTGATGTTTTGTGATAGAGTTCCCAACTGAATAAATTATTATTTCAAACTTATATACAGATTTGTTATTATGGAATTATTAAATATCCAATATATATACAGAATAATGACGATAACATATCATTATTTTTTGACCTGTGTTGTCAGTGTTGTATGTTTTACATTACAATAGTAAGTTTTTTATCTTTAACTATTTAAAGAATCCTTCATTTTTTTATTCAAGATAGTATGATATTTTCATTTTCTTCATTGAGCCTTCATGAAATGAATGTGTGGTTGGGGGTTTCCTTTCTATATATGGAGGACTGAACTACAACTAAGCATATTAAATACATTTTTCAATCTACACAAATTACTTAATTTATTTTATCTTGTATGATATGTTTCCATTCGATTTGAACATTATAAACAAAATATCCATAAAATCCTTTTTGGGTTCCTACAATCTACCCAATATAGGGTTCCTTACCTCCCAAATAAATAATGTTTCTCAAATTTATTAGATTTCTCCCCAATGGGATATGTGACAATGAGTGTGACAGATGTAGGTAGTGGCATGGTGTCGCCTTGGAGACTTGATTATTTTTCAATATGTGATAAATATGTACCTCATAGTGTATACTGGGATGCTGAATGGTGAAACGAGTCTATGCATGGTTCGAAAGTTTCCCATGGGAATGTCAGGGAAAGCAGTTCAAGTGGTACATAGTTGCATCTATATATTATTTTCCTCCAAAATATATCATGCATCCCCCCATAAACTTGTATCCAATGCACCAGAGATCCTGGAGTCCCCCTTAAACATCTTATTGATTATTCAGTCAAACTAAATTGGGTCACACACATAAAAATGTCTATTTAATATCATTTCAAATATCACCATCATATAATTCAGTTAAACTAGGTGTTGGCATGACTTAGTAAACTTCTCCCACTCTGTCAATAACATTTAGTCGAAACTAATAATCCTCATGTTTATTTGATTTAAAATTATAATCTAGTATTATCTATTGATCATAAACACTCAATCAGTGTTTTAAAATTTTCAATTAGGGTAATGACATGAATTTCACAAAATACTAGATTTGTGCAGAATTATACATTTTTTTAGGTGTTTGTAAGGGGTAGAATGGACATTTTATCCTAGAATATTTTGTTGGATAATTTTTCTGACCACATTGTTGTTCCGAAAATAGGTCTTTTCCTAGGATATGTGTTTGGTGGAATTTTGAGTTGTACGCGTTTCCGTGGAACATTTACAATTTAATTAATTATGTTTTTAATTGTTTGTGTGGGTTTAGGTGGATATGTCTTTTGAACGAATCCTCATATTGATATTAAGTCTTCTCATTTGAGTATTGAATGGTGTTTTTCATAGGAAAAGAATAAACCAGCTTCAGGTATTTGAAATCGGATTGAGTGTTTGAAAGGGAAATTAATTAAATATGTAACTAAAATTGGTAAAATACATATTATACCCCCATTTTTCAATCTCACATGGTTGGAGATATGTAGAGGGTTATCCCTCATGAGATTCCCTGATTGGGTATGTATGTGGTATTATATGATGTTGATCTTCATCCATAGTGTACATGTGGAACACTTCAAGTTTCAGTTGCTTCCTGGTGTATATTTAATTTTGAATCATCAGTGTTTACAACATGAGGTAAGATTTTTTTTAATTCTTTTCCCCTAATCCATGTAGTTTTGTTTTTTTTTTCATATTTTAGATCCCTATTATGATTTATAAGGACCATTTAGGGGTAATCTATTATAAATTGGGGGAAAATTGGTTTCATGGGGTTGATAAGGTTTGCCCTTTTCGAAACCCTTCCAAAATGGTATATGCATTCAAGAAAAAATATATATTTTTTTAGTTCTTGGAATATTGAATTTTTTGGATGAAAGCACCCTATACAACTGTTGTGGCATGTGGGTTCATGAGATGGTTTGAACTAGCTTAAATGAGGTTTCACGTGATATGGCTAAAGTATTTGTTTATTCTAACAATACATCTTTTAATGCCTCATGTATGTTGTGATTTGGTTGGGTTTCCATGTTTGGATCCTATTTTAATGATATGGCCTATGATGGTTGAGATATTCCTAAATGGTGGTCTAAATTTTTGGTTCTGCATATCTATGATTGGGTTTGTTTGATAGGATGAAATGTATCAGTACTAAAATTTTTTTATGGGAAGATCACAAGACTGAGGCACCAGACAGAATGTTTTTATTTTATGAATATTGTTGTAGTGACGCTTGTATGTGTGTGTGTGTGTGTTATTGTGCGTGTTATTGTATGAAGTTAGGTTCCATACTAATCCTCTAGTAACCATCAAATCAGGTGTTGGAATGACTCTCCATGCACCATGATATTAGTTACTGAAGGAAGGTTCTAGGAACCATATTATAGGATGGAAGATTGACGCACTCTATCCATGATAATAGGTGCGAGATTGAAACTCTAGTAAGTCTGAGATTAGGTTCCAAAATTTATTTCTAGATTCCATATTATATTATGGAATACTGATACTCTGCATCAATTGTTTTTTCTGTCGACCAAATGCTCTAGGAAACATAATGTGGGATGGTGACCTGACACTTTGCATCTATGGGTTTAGGTGTCAAAATGATTCTATAGGACCAAGGATGAATGGTTTAGGCATCATAAAGATTCTATGGGAACTCTTGGTTGAGAAACATGGGTTGAGTTCCTTATTAATAATCTATGAATATACTATATAATTGGTGAAATATATGGTGTACTCCACTACCATTGATTCCCTTTACATTCTTATTTGAGACTCTTGGGTGAGATGTTAGAATGATTCTCTAGCTTTTGGTTGTACATCAGCATGGGATGAACACATAAGTCTAATGTGTGTAGGGAAAAAGTAACATATAATGATTAATACCATAAGTCTTTATTAGGGATTCAATGGTAGTGGAGTACATATTTTATTTTTTAGGCATAGTGATCCAGACATGCTCAGAGACACCCCAACACTAGTTGGAGCAAGTATAGTTGATTGAATTCATGGAGTTGATTATCGATGGTGGGTTTAGTGTATTTATTTTGGTTATGTTTCCACTATTTAGGGCATTTCTAATGAGCATGCACTTATGGAAAAAGGTTATAGGTTCACCATTGGGGGTGTCCTACTATGGGATTTCACCCATGTACATGAACCTCAATGTGTGCGAAGATCTTATGTCAGCTTTTAGGATGATCACATATACACGATGGATATGGAGGAAGCCTGAGATTCCATTGTAGAGAAAGTTGTTCTTGTAGATGTTGATTATCAAGATAGATATACTCGAATGGATTTTTAAGACTTGGTATATGGCATGAATTAGAGTTGTAATTTTTGTCTAATGAATAAATTAATCAGTTACCTATTTTTTATATTTGATTGAATCAATGGGAGATCGATGTGGTATGTAAGCAATGGTTTTTCAGGCCTTTACTATATTTCATATTTTTTTCTTGATTCAGTTTTAGATTATTTATTATTATATATTTTCTAATATATATGATTTGTGATTATATAATTCTAGTTGTGAACTCTGATATGTGGGTATAGTCACCTTAAAATTCCACCTTAGATCCTTTATTTTATTCAAAATCCTATGGCATGTCATATAAGGACCCGACCTTAAACCTTAAATAATATTTAAATAAATTAATAATCCACATTGAGGATCTTTTTAGGTGTATATTTTTAGATAATTAGGCCATAACTATTACATTACATCTCAAAAATACAAATTAGACACTCCTATTATGTTTCCATTTTCTTCACAAAATAAAACCTCTTGAAAAAAATAGTCTTGTCTAATTCCATGTTTAAGAGAGCAGGACTTTTTTGTTATCCCATCATTGACCCTTTTCCAATTTATGTCCTGTGAAAAACATTTCAAAATCATAGGACGAGAATAACAAGCTCAGTAAGGGATACAAAATGAAGTTAGACTGTTAGTTTTTCAAAAAATAGGAAAACCATGAATACTTTATCATAAGAAAGACTTTTAACCATTATTGAGTATTAAATACTCTTCACTGAATAAATGATCATTACATACCCTATTGTAACCAAAATATTACCATAAAACCCATATAATCAACACATAACATATAAGGGTTACTTGGGAATTAAACATACGTAAATGGAATAGGCATACAATCAACTTCCACACATATCACTAAATGTAATAGCCATACGACCGACTTCCATACCCAATACATTGGAGGTTATAATATAACAACCCATCCTGGTTTATCATGGAAGAACCCGCCATTTGGTTTATCATGTAACCAGCTGTCAAATGTACAAGTAACATTATAAAATTATAACACATATAACCACTATAAAGTAATGATACAATTTCCACATTTCAATCACAAAATATCATTTTAAAATATTGACATAAAAGAATCCTTTATAAATACATTTTTCAATTCAAAAATACATAAATGATTATATGGTAATTATTTTCTTTTAAAAACATTACGGCTTGTTGAGGTAGCCATTGATCAAATAATACTCGTGGCAGTGGAAAATGTCGTTGTAACCTCTTACATTAAAAGGAACATTCATTTTTTCGTTTAGTAAAACACTTCATAGAAAAAAAAATATTCCTTTGGAATAAAATTAAAATTCAAAGGGTTTTATACATAATAAAAAATAATGTTTTGTATAAATGAAAATATGCCTCAACGAAATGTGATTGAGATAATGTCCCTTACCTCGTGTCCAACTTGACTCGATCGTTATTTAATCTCCTGAATAATAAACTAGAGTTAATTTATATTTTCTGAAGAAAATTTTTCAAGAATATTATTACTTATATTTCAATTCTTACCATGATATAAGCATTATTTAATCATTTACGTTAATAATGGTCATTCTGTCGATTTTTGGTACTTGAGTAATAAATGAAAACCTTATATTTACAGGTCTTCCATGTTGTCAATAGTCCATTATATCCAGAATGATAATAATTATTTAGATATAATAAATATCATATATATCTATAGTATATATATATTTAAAACAATACATATCAATTTTATGTAATAAATTAAATGCACCGTTCATGGAGACGGTAAGCCATACGTACGCATGAATACTAGTTTTATTTCTATTTCTTATTTTAATTGAATTAAAACATAATAGAACATTGGTATATTATAATTACAGTATGATATCTTATATAATACCACTAACTATTTCCTTCATGTGTCCCATGTATGGCATGAACGAGTCATATCACATCGAGGGGGCTATAGTCCGCACTTACTCAAATGAAATTATCGTGTTTACCTATAATGGAAACCATAAAGGTATGATATAAATGGAAAATAAATAATCATAAAGAAAACATAAACATAATATATATAATATATAAATATAGTGCCATCATAATGGCAACCATGAGAGGTGGTAAGAGATAATTGAACAATAATCATTTCATGAGTTGTTAGTTTTCCATCCACAGAAACATTATGTTATTTACTCATTTGATGGAGGAGTGAGTAGGTTTAGTTAGAATGATTCTAATATAAACATACAAGTATATTGAGGCTACTAGTTTTTTTACAAAATAAATAAATAAAAAGAGGTTATGGGGTTTGAAAGTAAAATTAAACAAGAGAACATAAGAGAAGAGGTTACCTTTAAATCAGGTAACTGCCTTTGAATTGAACCAAAATGGTTTCCTGAAGTGCTTTCTGCCTAAGGTAAGGCTTCTAGGATGAAAAGAGGTATGTAAAGAGTTTAATGGATCTGATTTTGGACGAACCAAAATTTTTTACTGGTGTGGGGAATTGGTTAGAAGTGAGGTATTTTTATAAGGGAGATGAGGGTCTCTTTATGAATGTTTGAAATAATTATTTTATTACAACATCATCTTCAGATTAAAAAGGTCAACTCTTAATTAATAACAATGTTATGTTGAATCATGGTAGAAATAAAATAATCAAATAATAATTGGAAAGGTTTTGGATTTATTTTATTAACTATAATATTATTAATTTAAATTATTTTTTAGTGAAGTAAATATTCCATCATTATTGTTTCATAAATAATTTAAATTATTTGATGTCAAAAAATCATTAAAAAATTTCCATGATGTACGAAATATTTTTATATTTTCAAATAATAATTAGAGTCTAAAATATAACTTATATAATCCCATGTAAAAATTTATTTACTAAAATATAATTGTTTTATGCCATATTTGTCTTCACATTATATTAATTAATATAACATGTCAATATTACTCTCATGTGGCTCCATGGTGTCCAAAATTCGACCCAAGGATGGCCATGGCCGGATATGTGTCATCAAATAGGATTAGGACACATGTTAGGGTAATTTAATATTATTATAATATTATATTTTACCCTTATTTACTATATTTACCCATTAATCATGGTAAATAAAATATTTACTAAAGTAAATATAATAAATGTATAAAAATAAAAGTTAACTATTTACACTATTTGGACCTACTGATTCCGAATATGGAATCAATTTTTCAAAAATCAAAGCACAGAAGTTGCAGTAATTAATAAAATATTAATTCCAGATGTTAAAACAAATAGTGTGTTTTTAAGAAATAATAATAATCAAAAGATTGACATATGTTTATGTCCAATTTCAAAATGAAATTAATTCCAATGAACAAAATTAGATTAAATGGTAAAAAAAATATTCTATTACACATTAAAACTAATTGAAAAGTTAATATTATCATATAAATGAATTATATTAAAAGGCACTTTTGAATTAATTAACAGTATTTTTCACTATTCATTGAGAAATGAACATTATCAGAAAATTACCAAAATTTCATCCAAAGTAAATATTGATGTCACAATTCTAAAAAGGAATTATATTTTGTCCAATAGAACTTATAAGAGTAAAAAAAATATTTAAAGACAGTTCTCCATTAAAAGGCAGTAAATCGACCTTTAAAAAATATAGAGTATTTATGCTTAGATTCATTCACATTTTAAACCTCTAAATTTTATTAGATAAATGTAAATCCATTTTACAAAGATGTATAATCATATTTTGGATAGTTCTATTCATTCCCGCCAATACAATGGCTAGGTGAAAACTACCATTTTATAAAATAATATTATATTATTAGTGTGCAACATTAGATTTAAAAGAAACTTGTTTTTGAGTATCGGGTATGCTACTGAACATAGCATCCCCTGTATTGTAAAATTAATATATAATTTAGAAATATTAATAAACATTCAAAGGTATTATTATTTATTTACATGGGATGTTAAAACCTTACCCCCTTTTTGGAATTGTGTCCTCACAATTTTTATTCACTTATCAAATGGGGGTATTTATCCCTCAAAACATTATCAGATTCCCACGTTTCCACTTCAACCATATGGTTTTTCCAAAAAACCTTTACCTGAAAAATTACTTTATTCTGCAATAATTTCTCTCTACGGTCAAAAATCTGAACTGGTTGTTTTTTATAAGAGAGATTATGTTCCAACTGAACTACCTCTTGGGTCAGAACATGTGATGGATATGTCATATACTTTCTCAACATTGAAACATGTATAACATTGTGAACCTGAGATAAAATTGGGTGTTAAGCCACTCTATATAAAACTGCTCCAACTTTCTCCAGGATTTCATAAGATTTAATGAACCTCGGACTCAACTTTCCCTTCTTACCAAAATGCATCACGCTTTTCCATGGAGAAACATTGAGAAAGGCATTATCACGTACCTCAAAAAATAGATCCTTCCATAGGTTATCCTCATAACTTTTCTTCCTTATCTGAGCTGTTCTAATGTTCATTTGAATCAATATAACTTTTTACTCCATCTCCTCTACCAATTTTGGACCCATAAGCTTTCTTTCACCTACTTCATCCCAAAATGCTGGAGTTCGACACTACTTTCCAAATAATGACTCAAATGGAGCCATATGTATAAATGAATGAAATTTTGAGACCCATATATTTACGTACATAGATATTACATTACTTTGTTGGAATACTTAATGCATAACATAAATAGACACCAAATGAACGTAATAGTTTAGTGTCTTTGAAAACTTGGAAGAAAAAAATCTTCTAATAACGGTGAAAGTTCTTCAACATCTTCCATAAAGATCTTCCCCTTTTGTTTTCTTACCTAAAACTATTATTTATATCCTGGGGAATAGAAAACATAAAAGGGGTGAGCTCAAATGCTTAGTAAGGGTAAACATATTGAACATAAAACAATCCATAAACAATTGAATGAAAAAGCACGAACATAAAATTTAAACATCAATGTCTTGAGAAAAGACATAAATCTTGGAAGTACGTAAGAAATATACCATAAATAAACACCCATCATGATAAAATAACATGGGAATAAAACATGTAATTGTGGAAAACCATTAATCACATGATATGATTTCCATAATATCCAAGGCATTGCTGCCAAGACCATCATAGTGGACAAAGTCCCTTATAGAATCGAGTTCACTCCTCATTCCATTCTTGTATCACTGAACCAGATTAACCTACCGTTCCATCCATGTCTATCTCATGAGATATAAATCACTACCAAATGCATTGGAGGGATATATAGGTCTCACCCATCTCATAATGAAATCATTCTTAAATTTTCCACAACATAAACATAAATCATTCATCATAACCCAAAGAATAACATGAGTTTCCTAAACATCTTCTCATCATAAAATAATCTATATAAAACAAATTGATATCATTTCATCATAAGAGAAGTGAAAACATTTAATCCATGGAGACATTATACTTGAAACATACACATATGAAATAATGTCATCATAGATGGAAAATTGTTTTGATAAAACACTTGAAATAAATTCTTGAGGAAAATATCCTTTCTTTTTCAACATCATTTTCTTTTCACAAAATGCCATGAAATTTTAAAAGAAATTGATTTTGTTGAAAATATTCATGAAATCCTTTAGAGTATTCTTTGTGAAAATATGTTGTTATAAAACCTTAAAAATATGTTCATGCCGTATATGTTAACCAATAACATTCTCCTTGTACTTTTGTCGGAAAAGTCAAAAAGTTCCCTGTGTGGTAAACATAAGAAATATTACTTTAATAACATGTGATAAAATTAAAAGAATGGTAAAAAGGACATTAAAAATACATGAAAACAATTTTAAAAAACATGGACATGGATGATAAAAATAACCCCACTAAATACATACGAATAAACAATCTCGGGTAAGAACGAGATTTGGAATAATTATCCCATACCTTCGGTGCGATATGCTTCATACGTATCCAAACCTCATGCATAATGATTTCAATAATTTAATTTAATATTACAGAATCATATTCATTTTTATGAAATCATTTATGGTTATCTGGTGACTTTATATTACCAGTTCTTTTGTAACTTCCATGTTAAAGTAGCGTTTTGGGTAAAATATTTTCATTTATCGTATGTGTTTCAATTTGTTGTTCTTAATATTATTACTTATATCCTGATTTAATTAATTAAAGAATGTAAAACATGATTTATATATCATATATATTCAGTACATATATATATATATATAGATAAATGAAATGAAACACACCGTTCATAGAGACGGTAGGCCATACGTACGCGTGAACGTTGTTTTCCTTTCCTTATTGACTTGAATCGAAGTAAGTAGATGAAATATATATATATATATACATAAATCCAGTATAATTATTATGTTATAAATACCATTATTATTCATTATATATACTTTATAATCTTTCTTGAATGGTCAACATGAAGAATGAATCTCATCACGTCGTGGAGACGGTAATCCGTACGTACGCACGAGCGACGATATCGTTCCCATAATTATTGAGTGGAATTTGAGTGGATGATATAATATATCAGAATAAGTATGATGTAATAATAACCATATATAGTTATTCTTTACACCATTATACCCATCCAAGTTTGGTGGTGGTGGAAAAACAGATTAGACCATGACATGGAGACGGTATTCTATACATACGCACACACAGAGATTTTGTTTTCCATAGGATGGATATAAGGTGAAATGGTTTTGTTTCATATTTATAATGAAATATCAGTATATTATTGATACTTTTGTTATTACTTAATAATGAAACAACTAAATAAGAAAATTTTGAAGAAAAAATAAATTGGAAGTAATCGGTAAAGGATATTACCACTTCTTTGACGCGCCTATTCTTTACCCCCTCTAAGAGCACTAAAGTTGGTCTTTGATGAACACCAGGACCTCTAGTATGTCTCTAGGGAAGTGGAAAAGATAAATTGACAGGTTTTGGCCGATATTGAAGGTTCAATGTGGTGTGAGGAGGAGAGGGAGGAGGTTCCCTTTTATAAGGGAGGAGAGGGGCACTTTGGGAAACCTTAAAAATATTAATAAATAATAAAATGAAACCCCACATTAAAACCACAAAAAATTACTAAATTCGAATATGAGATTAGATAGGGTTGTAGTGTCATCAAACAGTAATATTTAAACATGTGTTATGTTTATTTTATACCTTATCAACTTGATTTGTCATTATTTAATCCTCTTAATTTTATTTGTGGTAATAAATTTAAAAATATTAAATTGTTATAAATACATACTTAAATATTGTAAAATTATAATAATTGGATACTTTATAACCATTTAGACCATATAATTTTCAATTTAATGTTTTTAAATAATTTTGTGATTTTTTAATATTTTAATAATATGTTATTTTTATAAAATATCAATAGTGTCAATTTTCACAGTATTCATTATTGGAATTTAAATAACACCCACAGAAGAAGATATGTTAAAAAAATATATAATATATTACTAAAATGTCATATTCATCAAAAATAATCATGGGTCACATTAATTTGTTCATATATTATTTATTTTAATAATATAAAACCCATTTATTTGGTATACCTCTAAATAAAATAATTACTAAAACATATTTGTATAATTATTTAATATAATTATTTTAGAATAAAAATTAAAAAAAACCCTATGAAACATATAAATATAATACCTTTCATAATAATATTTTCACTTGAATTAATCATCTTAAAATCACAACATTTAAATTGTTATATTTATTAAATTATGAAGGTGACATCTTTGACATCATTTAAAATAAAATAATATAAATGTCCTAATCGGTTTTATAAGGCTCCAAATGGTCCCTAAATCGTCCCTTGGATGCTTAGGGTATAGATATACTCGACAAATAATGTTTATTCATGTTTATGGTTCGTTTGATAGGTATTTTTATTTTAATAAAAACTATATTATTTATTTTTCACTAAATAAATAATTTCATCATCATTAATGTATAAGATATTAAGGTAATTAAATATTTCATAAATATTACAAATAAATTACCATGATAAAGAATCACTTTTTAGCTTTAAAATGAGTATTTATAATTTAATTTTTATTCTTTATAACCTTATATTAAAAATAATCTAATTATTAATGTTTGAGTGAGACATTTCACTTTCCTTTAAATAAATTTAATAAAAGGGATTAATCAAATACAATTGGGTTCCATTAGATTCCATTTCGACCAAAGAATGATTTATTATAAAATATAATCATCCAATTATATTAGGACAAGTTTTACGGAAATTTTATAATAATATATTTACCCTTAATTACATGATTTACCTTTAACTATGGTAAATATAATTTACCGTAGTAACTATTCATAATGAGAAAAAATAATAAATATCTTATTAAAATAATTTGGATCTAATGATTCCAAATATGGAATCAGTTTTTCCAAATTAAAATCACAGAATTTGCAGGTGTTTTTTTTAAAATTAACCTTGTTGTTAAGAAAATGACTTTTAAAAGATAAAACATTGCCAAAGATTGAAATGTTTTTTCCTATGAATTAAATGTAAGATTAATGGTAATGACATACATTATATTAAATGGTAAAAATATATTATATTTATACTTTAAAACCAATCAATATTATAATTTAACCATATAAATTATTTTGATGAAAAACCTTGTTTTAAAAAAAATTAGTGTGTTTTTACTATTCATCAAAACAATAACGTCGTCAAAAAAATATCAAAACATTATCCAATTTAAATTTTTATATCCTGATTCAAAATAAGAATTTTATTTTCAGAAATGGAATTTATAGACTTTTAAAATTTTATATTTAAAATGGGTGCGCCATCAGAAGGCGGCAAAACTGCAATTTTTTAAAAATAATTATTTTGCCTGAAAAATTTATTTTGTTCTCATACCATGTTCTAAAAAATGTGTAAGATGAATAATAATGTTATTAAATTCAATTTTTAGTTAATACTATTCATATCGGCTATTTTATAATAATATTATAACCATATATCATTGTTTAGTAAAACTTTGTATTGCTTACAACACACGCTATCGAGGAAGGTCGTGATTGCATGTAATGCAAGCCAAATAAGGGTTGCGTGTAGTGAAAGACTCCTTTGTTGTTGCATATAACATAATCCAACCATATTTAATTTATAAATTGAATATATATATAAATACTCAATGTTGTGTAGAATAAATATTATCAAACAAACATCAAATTGTGTGTAACACTATCCAATATTAGTATTGCATATACTGCAAGCTAATTCGGTGTTGCATATAGCACAAGATAATCATGGTGCAACATACAATAGAAGATATAAAAAAAATTAAAAATAATATATCTCATAAAATCTCGGCATGTTACATGAAAACTGTTATTATTTGAAAATTCAACCAAAGAAATATGATGGTCCCAACTTCCCTGGTAATCCAGTGAAAAAGCTCATAGCGTAACCTCAATGGTTGGAATTGTTCATTATGACTTCCCATCTGATTGAAAAAGAAAAGATGTATTAAAATTTAATTTAGTACACAAAGACTTCTGAAGGCCCTTCCATAATTTAGAAGTAATCTTGGGATCATGATCAGATACAATGGAGAGGGGAACACCATTAAACATTTCTATCTCTTTAACAAACAATCGAGAAAGTTGATCTAGAGAAAATGTGTTTTGAATAGGAAGGAAATGAGCCGATTTAGTCAATTGATGAACAATAACCCAGATTTCATTGTTACGTATAGATGATTTTGGTAATCCCACAATGAGGTCCCTAGAGATATATTCTCATTTCCACTCTGGCATCGGTAAAGACTGAAGCATCCCTTTCTGTAATTGCGGCTCTACTTTAACCTTCTTACAAGTAAAAAACATCACAATAAGTTCAACAATATCCCGTTTCATTCCATCCCACCAGTAATACTCACGAAGATATATGTACATCACGGTACTACCAGGATAACTGAAAATGGAGAACTATGAGCTTCATATAACAACTCATTCTTCAACTATGAATCACAAGGCACACATAATATCTTCTCAAACCTCAAAACACAATCATTATCAATGTTAAATTCAGGAAACATACCCATCAGAACCAAATATTTCTTTTTCTATAACTCACTATATTCTTTCTGAGCTCTCTTAATTCTGTTTGATAGAGATGATTCCATTGACACCTAAAAATCAAATTTCCTGCACCAACATATTTTATTCCAAAGTTTATCAATTCAGAAACCAAATGATCTCATTCCAAACATAGCATGGTTAATGAAGCAATACTTTTTTGACTCAAAGAATCAGCCACATTATTTTCCTTTCCCAGATGGTAATGGATCGTTCAATCATAATCTATGATTTATTCCTACGATCTCCTCTATCTCATGTTCAATTCTTTCTGAGTAAATATATTCGTCAAACTTTTGTGGTCAGTATATATTTCACATTTTAATCCATACAAATGATTCCTCTAAATTCTTAAAGAAAAAAAAAACAGCTAATTTCAAATCATGTGTAGTGTTAATTAACTCATGTGGATTCATCTTACATGAATAATAAGCAATTACTTGTTCATTCATCATAAGGACACTATAAAGCCCTTGCAACAAAGCGTCACTGTAATTAAAAAACTCACCATTTCTGGGAGGTAGTCCAAAAACTGGATCATTCACCAATCTTCATTTCAATTCTTGAGAACAATCATCACATTCTATTTTCCTAATGAACATAACACCTTTTCAAGTTAATTTACTCATTGGACTAGATAACCGTAAAAAATTCTCAACAAACTTTCTGTGAAAACCTGCCAAACCAAGAAATCTACGAATCTCTGTTATATTTTTGGGTCTTTTCCATTCTTCAACCACATTTTTTTTAGCAGGATCAACAGTTATGCCATGTCTTGAAACAATGTGAACAAGGAATGAAATTTATTGAAACCAAAACTCACACATGCTGAATTTTCAATAAAGTTTCTTTTCTTTTAAAGTTTGCAAGACAAAAATTAAATTACTTTCATGTTCTTCTTTAATTTAGGAGAAAGCCAAAATATCATCAATGAGCACAACCAACAACATATCCCAGAACTCATAGTAAATTTTATTAATAAGATCCATGAATATAGCATGCGCATTTGTTAACCCAAAAGTCATAACTACAAATTCATAATGACCATATCTAGTACAAAACGTGGTCTTCAGAATGTATTCTTCCTTTACATTCAATTGTTTGTACCCCGAAATCAAGTCAAACTTCGAATGATACTGAGCTCCTTGGAGCTGATCAAACAAATCATCAATATGAGGCAAAGGATACTTTTTCTAAATAGTGAAGTTATTCAATGCTCAATATTTAATGAAAAGTCTCATTGAACTGTCTTTATTTTTAACAAACAAGACATGATAACCCCATGATGTTGTTCTAGGTCTAATGAAACTTTTATCTAATAACACCTGAAATTTCTTCTTTAACTCTAAAAGTTCAATTTGAGCCATTCGATAAGGGGGTATTGAAATCGGATTAGCCTCAGGAACTAAGTCAACATTAAATTCATCCTTCCGATCATATATTATCCTAGGAAATTCATTAGGAAAAACATCAAGGTAATCATTTACCATTGGCACATCATTAATCTGAACAGTTACTTTATTTTCAACAATATGATCAAGGTAACATTCATTTCCATATTTTACTACTTTCTCGGCTTTTGATATGTTATCAAAATCAAGTGTTCATTCTTGTACACAAATTGTAAATCTTTCTCAAATGGTACTCCTTTAGCTATGTAGTCATTTTTATCATGATAAACAGAAATCCAATCCATACCAAGAATAATGTCAAACATCTACAAGACGCAAAACAATAAGGATTGTTGGAGATTCTTTCCGCACACAAGGACCGGAAGGTTCTTTTGTTTTCTTTTGGTCTCAATATTTCCTGTAGGTGTTTTTACCTTATGTTTTGTATTCATATCTTGAGATGGAATACCCAATTTACTAGAAAACATCACAGAAATGAAAGAGTATGTAGACACTGAATCAAACCACACATTGTCATAATCTGAACAATCAAACAGTATATCTGATACTACTTCATTTAATGGACAAACAACTTCTGAAGTATTTTCAAAGGATTTCACCACCCCTTTCTGCTTATAGTCTGGCTTCTTTTTCTCATTTGAGTTCGTAGATGGACACTCATTTTCATAATGAACCATTTAATTACACTTAAAACATCTAATCGATGGATTTTCATTGCATTCAAGATCATCTTCCTTACAGTTACGAGAAATATGACCAGACTTACCACACCAGAATCACTTTCCAAACTTGGATAAAAATTCACCAGGATTCTTTTTACAACACTTCACACAAGTTGGATATTTAATTTTCTTACATAAAGGCCTCTTTGATGAATTCATTCCCTTTGCCTACCAACTAGACCGCTTATTCTGTTTTTTGAAAGAGAACATCTAATCATCAGAAAACTCCATTTCCACCTTCTCTGTACATCGAACAAGTTCTCTACATCTTTTGAACTCATGATAGGCTAATTCTACTTGATATCATGGCTTCAGTCCTGAGTAAAATTGATTTATCTTACTATCAATATCTCGGATGAAGTTTGGTGCATACATTGCAAGCCTAGTGAACATTTCTTCATAAGCAGAAACTAAGTCATCATATTGCCTCAATTCCAACAATTGTATTTTCCATTCTAAGTAGAACCACTATAGGAAAATATTTCGCAAGGACCATAGCATTGAATTCATCCCAATCAAGTGCAACAATCTCCTCACTATCCATGATATTTTTCACCATCGACCACCACTGATAATCTTCACCTTCAAAATGGTAAACATCATGACTAACTTTTTGGTGTTCTGAACACCCCATGGCATCAAAAATATTCTCCAGTGCTTTAATCCACCCTTCAGTTAGAACAGAGTCATATGATCCTCAGAATAATGGGGGATGTTGCCTCATGAAATGATCTACTTCTGACATGTTCCTCAATGGTTGATCTGGCTGATCTTGTGCATGGATAACATTGTCATTTATAGTCTGAGTCAACTATGCCATCACTGCAAAAAACTGTTCAATTTCGATTCTGACCATCTCATGTTGCTGATCTGGAAGGTTGTCTTCATTTTGATGTCATCTTAACATAGCTGCCATGTTTCCTCTGCAGAAAACCATTCTTACCAAAGAAATATCGTAGGCAAAGCAAAATGATAATTTTTAAATGCTATATCATTTCGATATTACAATAAATTAATCTATTGACATTAATTTAACAATATTCTAACTCCTAATGTTGTCTAAACCGACCTCTGATACCAACTATAAGGACCCAGCCTTAAACCTAAGATAATATTGAATTAAATGAATAATTCACATTGAGGATCTTTTCATGTATACTGTTTTAGAGAATTAGGCCATAAATATTATATTACATCTAAAAAATAGAAATTAGACACTTCTACTCAGTTTCCATTATTTTACAAAATATAAAATCTTGAAAAAAATAGTCATGTCTAATTCCATGTTTAAGAGTGCATGAATTTTCTGTGATTCCATCATTGACCATATTCCACTTTATGTCCTCTAAAAAACATTTCAATAACTTGGGATAAGCATAAAAATCTCAGTAAGGGATACAAAAACAAAGAAACTGCTATTTTTTCAAAACAACAGGTAAACCCTGAATACTTTATCAGAAGTAATAATTTTCACCTTTATGAAGTATTAAATACTCTTCAATGAATAAAAAATCATTATATACCTTTTTTACCAAAATATTTCCATAAACCCCAAATAACGAAAACATAACATATAAAGGTACCATTAGAAAATAAACATACAAAAATGGAATAACCATACTGTCAACATCCACACATATCAATAAATGGAATAGCCATATGGCCGACTTCCATACCCAATGCATTGGATGTTATAACGTAACCTCCCATCCTGTTTTATCATGTAACCACCTGTGATTTGGTTTATCATGTAACCCCCCGTCAAATTTCCAAGTACAATTATAAAATAATAACAAATAAAAATATATAAAGAATGATAACATTTTACCATTTCAACCACAAAATATCATTTAAATACATTGACATAATATAATCCTTTATCAAAAATATTTTCAATTTAAAAATACCTAAAATAGTATACGTTTTTATTTTCTTTTAAAAATAATATGGCTTGTTGAAGAAACCAATGATCAAATTATACTCGTGGCGGCAGAAAAGGTCGTTGTCACCACTTACGTTAAAAGGAACATTCTTTTTGTCATTTAGTAAAATGATTCTTAGAGAAAATATTACTTTTGAATAAAATATAAAGTAAAAGGGTATTATACACATTATAAAATAATTTTGTGTATAAATGAAAATATGCCTCAATGATAGGAGAGAGAGACGAAGTCCCTCACATTGTGTCCGACTTGACTCGATCATTCTTTAATCTCCTGAATAATAAACTAGAGTTAGTTTCTACTTCCATAAGAACCTTTTTCTAGTTTATTATTCCTTTTATATCAATTATTATCATTTTGTGAACTTTATTTAATCATTTAATGTAATAATGGTCTTTTTTTCTATATTTGGAACTTGAGTAAAAAAATGAACACCCTATATTTACATGTTGTCCATGTTGTCAATAGTCCATTATATCAAGAATGATATTAATTATTTATGTATCATATATATCATATATATCAATTATATATATATTTATATTTATAACAATACATATCATTTGGAGGTAAGAAATAAAATGCACTGTTCATGGAGACGGTAATCCATACGTAAGCATGAACAAGCATGAACATTACTTTCATTTCTATTTCTTATTTTAATGGAATTAAAACATATTATTACATTATATATTATAATTCCAGTATATTCATATATAATACCATTATATCTAGCCATTATATGTCCCACATATGGCATGAACCAGTCATATCACTATGAGGGGGTGGTAGTCCGCACTTCCTCAAAAGAAATTATCGCGTTTACCGATAAAGGAAACCATAAAGGTATGATATAAATGGAAAATATAGAGGCATAAAAAGACATAAACATAATATATAGCATATATAAATATATTTCCATCATAATGGCCACCATTTGAGGCGGTAGGAGATAATTGAACAATCATAGTTTCGTGAGGCGTTACTTAGCCATCCACCGAAACATTATGTTCTTTACTCATTAAATGGATGTGTGTTTAGGTGTAGTTCAAATTAGTCTCAAACAAACATCATATTAAATTGATTATACTAGTGTTGTTGGAAATTAAATTAATAAAAAGAGTTAAGGGGGTTAGAGATGTAAGATAAAACAAAAGAACATAAGAGCATACATTACCTTTAAATCGGGTAACTCCCTTTAGATTGAACCAAAAGGGATTCTTGAAGTGCAATCTGCATATAGTAAGGAATCTAGGATGAATTGAGGGATGTGGGGAGATTAATGGAGCATATTTTGGACATACCAGAAGGCTTTATAGGTGTGAGTAATTAGTTAAAAGTGATGGATTTTTATATGGGAGAGGTGAGGCTCTTTATGAATGTTTGAACCAATTATTTTTATTATAACATCATATTTAGTTTAAAAAGGTAAAATATTCATTAATAACAAATTAAAGATGAGTCATGGTGGAAATAAATTATTACAATAAAAATCGGACAGGTTTTGGATATTTTTTTAATATTTATAATCTTATATATTTAAATCATTTATTAATGAAGTAAATATTTCATCATTATTGTGTCATAAATAATCAAATTTGTTTTATGTAAAAAAATTATAAAAAAATTACCATGATGTAGGAAATATTTTTATAATTCCAATATATATTTATAGTCTAAAAAATTACTTATATAACCCCATGAAAAAATTTATTTACTAAAAGATATTTTTTATGTCAATTTTTTCTTTACTTTAAATTTATTAATATAAAATGTCATTATTACTCCCATGTGGCTCTATGGGGTCCAAAATTCGACCCACGTTTGCCTATGGTCGTATATGATTCATCAAATAGGATTATGGAACATGTTAGGGTAATTTAATATTATTATAATATTATATTTTACCATTATTTACTATATTTACCCTATAATCATGGTAAAATAAATATTTACTGAAGTAAATATTTTAAATGTCTAAAAATAAAAGTTACCTTTTAAAACTATTTGGACCTACGGATTCGAAATAAGGAATCTATTTCTCCAAATTCAAAACACATAAGTGGCAAAAATTAATTTAAATTTAATTCCCGCTGTTAAAACAAATAGCGTGTTTTTATGAAATAATAACTATCAAAAGATCGACACTAGTTTATGTACAATTTCAAAATGAAATTACTTAAAATGTCTTAAATTATATTAAATGGAAAAATATATTCTAATTACACATTAAAACATGTTAAAAAAATAATCTAGCAATATAAATAAATTAGATTAAAAGGCACTTTGGAATTAAAATACAGTATTTTTCACTATTCATTAAAAAATGAACATTATCAGAAAAATACCAAAATTTCATCAAAGGTAAAATATGATGTTCCAATTACAAATAATTTTTTTATTTTTTCAAATATAAAATATAAGACTGACAAAAAATATATTTAAAGAGGGTTCACCATTAAAAAGCGGTAAACTTACCTTTTAAAGAAAAATAGTGTATTTATACTTTGATTAATTCAAATTTTAAACCTATAACTTTTACTTGATAAATGTAAAAACATTTTACAAACATTAATAATAATATTTTAGTATGTTCTATTCATTACCACCAATACAATGACAAGGCGTTAACTACCATTTAAAATTATAATATTATATTATTAGTGAGCAACATAAGATTTCAACGAAACTTGATATTGTATATCTGGTATTCTATCAAACATAGAATCCCCTTTAATGTAAAATTAATATTTAATTAAAAAAATATTAATAAAAATTCAAATGTATTATTCTTTATTTTCTTGGGATGTTATATGAGAGGAGGAATGTTTGTGGTATTTCAGTGGCATGGCTCGGGGCACCAATTTATGGGAATTTGGTCATAGACATTAAAATTTAGTATGAGAGTAGTTATGATTCCCTTATTTCACTCTGTAAGGTTTGGTGGACTATCGATATAGTAATTTTTCGATGCATGTGATTGGTATCATTTAGTGTGTCGTGATCACATCTTCAATAAGAAGTATCGGTTACAATGTTCTATGATTGATGTAATTGGATTGTGATTTTATGGTTGTATTTGATTTTGAAATGGAGAGGTAAATAGGTTTTTTCTGGATTTGATGGTTTATGATGTATTTTAGAATCTTGGTTCATTGGATATATTCCTTAGATTTGGGTTAGAATCAACTAATATAGATGCAATAACTATCACAAGATTCATAAAATTAACATAGGATCTAGGTGTTATAGGCCTAATGGTGTGTGATTTTAGGGGTTTCATTCCTATTGATTCTTTTGTGGATCTATATTGAGACTCTTGATGATTAGGACATGGATGTGGTTCTTTTTAAAAGTAGTCTCAGTTACCCTATTGGGTGACAAGGTGTAGGTGTATGACCACATGACCACTTATGGGTGTTTTTGTTTGAGGTTGATTGTATTTCCCGTTCTTCATCGAAGTGATATGATGTGCAGATTCATGGAGATAATTATTTCCATACATATGAGTAGTTTGATTGGAATGTGATTTTTTGTATGTGAGTCCTTAGTTTTGGGTGTTTTGACAAGGTTATTTCCGATAAATTTGGAACAAAAGAGTTCTTGACACCCCCTGAGTTTTTAAATTCTACGAGTTGGATTAGAGCCTATTGGGAGAGCTTAAAATTGTTCTAAATGTGACTCTAGTATAGAGAGTCATTGTTGAATAACATTGGAGTTTACTTGTGAAAGGTGATAACCGAGTAATGAGTCCTTTTTGGTGTTTAAGCCACATATGGATGCTTTGGACTTTTAATAATGGTTTATGAAGGATACACATTACTTTAGGGTTTAGTAATATATTATGTATTTGGTTTTGAGATAGAGCACTTGTGTTTCAGTTCATCGGACTTGTGGTTGGTACAAGAGGTGCTTCTACATTCAGGTTCCTAGCACATGTAGTGGTTTCCAGTTTAGGTTGTGCCTATTGGACAGAAGATATATTGTTAGCACATGATGTGGTTGATATATTATGGATGTGTCTTATGATAGTATCCTTCATGAATGTGACTCAATATTGTTGGGATATGATTTTTTTTTTGGGGGGGGGTTACACAAGTGTGTGTAATGGTTTAACACTAGTGGGATCAGGGAAACATAGGTGAAGGTGAGACATTATGTCATTTGGATAGATGATCATATGATACAAGAGAATATTCCTATAAGGAATTATTTGAGTTGTCATCCATGAGTGGGGTAAGATTTATTGTGGGTGTGATGAGAATCTTGTGGGCATGGTGACCCAAGGCCCTCAAATTTGTATCATGATGTTCTGTGAATGGATGAGTTTTGAGTGGTATTCTTCATTTAAATATTATTGTAATCATAGAATATTTACTATCATGTACAATATTTTTACATCCTTTTGAGTATAATAAGATATAATTATCTATATTCCAATATATATAGTTTCCACATTGGTTTGATAAAGGTCCTCTTGAGTGGAAACACTCGTGGAGCGGTGGATGTGAAGCTGCATGGTGGGAGTGCTACATAAACCATTTGGTGGTGAGGCCCTCATGATGAATTATATGTTGAAAAATACTAATCGGTTTTGATCTTAGATACTTGAAATGGGTTGTAGTTGATTTTTCATTTTTTCACTTTAGTTGGAGCGAGAGACGGACATGTCTGGTTTGGAGATTTGGATGTGATATGAAAGTGGCCTATGAAGATGGTGTATGGATGTGAGGTGATAGGAAGGACACTTATATGGTAGGGAGTATCAAATAAGTCATCAAGATGTGTACCTTGTATGGATATGGTCAAATATTATGTGGAAACTACACTATATGGGATAACATACTACTAAATATGCATTTCAATAGGTGATTCTGACAATGGGATGCACAATGGATTAGAAGAAACCATTGTGGGCTATGTTCAATGAAGGGGAGAACCATGATCCTAGATATATGTTTTAGTTTATGTGATAATATCATAGGGTGGATGTGTTTTTAGTAATTTTCGTAATGTTTTTATGATTGTGGTATGTGTTTTCTTAGACCAGGGATGAGTTGTGTGTTTTATACCCTGAGTTGTACAATGAAACGTGGTAGGCATATCCAAATTGAATACAACAAGTTGATCTTGTGTTGACGACCAAGGTGTGATAGGATGTGTGGTTTGAATTCCATTTAGGAATATCAAGGAAGAGTAGGTTTATTGTGGGGAGACTGTAAAGACCTGTATTTCCCTGAATACTGAAATTTTTAAAAACTTTCATTTTTTTCTTTTAGGTTCTTATGAGGGATAAAATGATCAATATTCCTTATAAGAAAATGTTGAATAATTTTTCTAACCACTACATTTTTCTCAGAATATGGTGTTTATCATAGTACATTATTTTAGTTGAATTACAAGGCATTTGATTGTTGGAGGAATATTTAATATTTAACTTATTAAGTATTAAATTGTTCATGCGAGTTTGGATGGTGGCACATTTTAAATAGATTTTTATATTGGTATTTTGAATCCTTAGTTGAGTCCATAAAGGTAGGATTCTCATAGGAGAGTAATAAACATGGTTTGGGTTCTATGACTTGGGTCCCATGTTTAAATGGGCAATTAATTAATTAATTACTTTAGGAGGAAAAAACACCCACACCATTTTCCATCACACAAGGAAGGTGATGGGGTAGAGTTTTCTTTATTTTGTAATGCCTAGAACAAGAGGATAAGGGGGATGATATTCGTCTATACTTCATCTGTGGTGGATACGAGGAACAGAGAGAGGTGAAGTGTCTTTTAAGAGTGTATTTAGACCTGAATCATTATCATTTACCCCACAAGGTAGACCTAGTTTTAAATTTTATTCCATGATCCCTATAGTTTATTTTTTTATGATTAAATACGTATTATGATTTTCAAGTACAATGTGTGTTCAATTTGAATCAAATCTGTAAAAAATGATGGGTTTCAATAGGATCATAGCGGATTCCAATTCTAAAACCCCAATTACACGATGTGTGGTTTTAGGAACGCAAGACATTTTTTCCTGTTATTCAGAGAAGTTGAGATTTTTTGTCGAAAATGTTGCATACATTAAGTACACACCTTGTATTAGTACATGTCTATTTACTGGACTTATGGTAGAGTACATGGATGGACGATGTTTCGAATGTACATGCCCTATACAATGGGAACAGACTGCGTATTATGACATGGCCATGTGGCAATGTACATAGGAAGTCACTCCATGTGTGGGGTATATAGTCATGTATTATTACCAAAGAAGTTCCCATGTATTCTCTAGCCATGTATTAGTACATGGATAGACTCCATTTCTGCTCTGGCCATGTAGAAGTACATGGCTTGGTTTCGGTTTGGTAGTACACACCATGTACATCGAAGTATACGCCGTGTAATTTTTCTAGATAGGGGGGTTTATTGGTTCTTATGCCCCTGAGTCATGAAATTAACATAAGAGTAGTACATTATGGGTGTTTTTTAGGAATATTGTGATGGAGGAACCCTTTGGTTCATTTTAGGACTCCAGAGATGTGTTTTTTGGTAAGTATGCTATAGAAGATATTTTTTCCTCAAAAAAGTGTGATCAACTGTCTCCTAAGAGTGATACATGGTATGAGACATGGGTAAGGGTCATGATAATGATTTTAATTCATAGTGTGAGTTTATTAAATACCTTTATTATTGTTGTAATGTGATTTTCCATTTGAAGTGGGAAAGAATTGTAAAGACCTGTAAAATTCAAGGGAAATTTTTTCTTAATTTTCTTTGGAATTTTACAAGAGCGCGGTTTCTGACGGCACCTGATTCTGAGGCCCGGAGTGCCCGGAATCAATTTCCGAAGTTTGGATCGGGTACGTTCAGTGAACGAACGAGCGGGAATTCCTAACTTTTGATCTGGTGCTTGGAATTTAAATCTGAGGACACCGATGAACTCACAGCGCCGATATTCGCTTAAGAAGACCTTTTCCGAAGTTGCGTTTGCCTAGGAGGAGTTGTTTAATTTTCTGGATGAAATGAAGAGTAAAATAAAATTGTGATACAATATTTATTTTATATCTTTAAAGTGGTTAAAATATTTTGTTGGAAGTTGGGTGGTTTAACCACCTAAGAGAGGATTAAGGCGAGGAGGGGCCCACCCAAGCCCCATCTTTTCAAATTCCCTAACTCCCCTCTCTCCCTATTAAAATCTTGATAACATAACACTTAATTAATTACACAACTCATGTATAATTAATTAAGTGTTTTGTTTTTGAATTTTAAGTTTTTGAAATGCATGGCTTTGTAAGTAAAATAAGGAGGGACCTTATTTTATTTGGATTGTTGGGTGAGGTGTGGAAGAGTTTTGGAGAGAAGCTGAAGAAATCCTCCACCTTCTTCATCTCCTTCGTGGAAGAACGCGAAGAACGTCCGCCGCCCACGAAGAACACCGACGATGACTTCTTGACTCGTCTTCTCTGATTGCTTCCTCCTCGACTTCTTCGTCTTCCGTGTCAACGAAAGGGAACGCCACTTCCTCCTCGGACTTCCTTCGTCGGCATACGAAGATTTCGCCAACGACGTACCTCTTCGGACGTACCTCTTCGTCATCGGATTTGACGAACGACTACCGCGACGCCCGACCTCCGCGACATTGTCTTCCGCAGGTCGTTGACGATCTTCAAACTTGAACCCAAGGTATGGGTTATTGTTGATTATTTTATTTATTTATTTATTCTCGTTCGTGGTTCTAGAATGACAAACGTGAGGATATTTGAATATGTGTTATCATTTAACGTGAGGGGGCCGAACCGCATGAACACGGCCGAACCCCCTCCTTTGTTCTTGTTGATTTATCTTGCGGGTGAAACAAGATGGCGTGGTGTCGTCGCACCACGCGGATATTCGCACGATTATATTGCGCGGCGCCGTCGCGCCGCGCCGTGGAAGGATCATCAAGAACGCGACATCGTCGCGCCGCGTCGAAGGGAATCGAAGGCGCGGTGGAGGGGCGTGGTACCGTCGCACCGCGCCGGACGACGAACACCGCGGCGGGTTCCGGGCCGCGGCGGGACGAGAAGACCGGCGGCCGGGCCGCCGGCATCGGAAGCCGGAAAGGGGACCGGTTTACCGGTCCAGTTGAAGGAAAAACCGGTCGGCCAGATGGCCGGCCGGAAGGTCAAAGGACGGGGGAATTTACTTCCCCCGGCCAGCACTAAATCCCCCCCTTTTATGAGGGGGGCGATTTCATTTAGGGGGGCAGGCGGCCCCCCGTTTCCCACAAGCAGGCCTCCACATGGGGGGGTCGGTTCTCCAAGGCGCGGCTATAAGCCGCGCCGTTTATTTTGAAACAAGCGGGGGCCCTGCCCCCCGCGTGCTGCATCTGTGCGGTGCCAGGCCGCCGCGCCGTTTATTTTGAAACAAGCGGTGGCCCTGCCCCCCGCGTTCTGCATCCGTGCGGTGCCAGGCCACCGCGCCGCCGGCCGGCCGGGCCGGGTCGGACCCGGGTCGGGTCGACCCGGACCCGGACCCCCCGTTTTTGAGATAGTTTCGGTCTTTTGGCCATAACTTGAGCCGCGGACCTCCGATTGACAAACCGTCTGCGGCAACGCGATCCTTGTATCGAGACGGTCGTTTCGGTATATTACACTGAGGGTTTCGGAATACTTTGAGTTCGGCCGGGTTTGTTCGTACACGAAACCAACCGGGCCTTCGGAGCGGAAACGCTCATATCTTGAACTACGGACGTCCGATTGACGTGCCGTCAGCTTTGTTGTGTTCCTCTTAGTGAGAAGGATCTTTTGGCATAATCCGCCTAAGGTTTGGATGCAGGTGGAGTACGGTCGAGTTGGTTTTGCCTTAAAAACCAACCGGGCCCTAGGGACGAAAATGCCAATAACTCTCAGACCGGGCGTCTGATCGACGCACCGTCTGTTGCGTTGAGTTCCTGTTGACGATATGGAACTTTTGGATACATCAACTCTGGACTTTGTGACAGTTGATGTATCAGCCTCTCGGCTCGTGGAGCGGACCCTCCGAACGAGTTTGCTGTGTGCGAGAACCCTAGTGCTGGCTGCGACTGTTACTGTGACAACTACTGCTACTACTTCTACTGTGACTGCGACGACGACAGTACAGAGATCCTGTGCGGATTCGACGACGACGACTACAGCACTCAGCGATCCTACGTGGATCAGTGCTACAGGTCCTGTGTGGGCCCGATCCTGTGTGGGTCCGATCCTGTGTTTCCATTTCCCATCAATATTCTCCTACAAGGTAACCTATTTATGTGACCGTTATAATTTTCATTCTCTATTATTAATAATATGTGCTATTAACCATTTTTATTATGTGTTTATTTCAATAATATTTTTTTTCAATCCCTCTAACACAATGATCTTGTATAAATTGTGAGGTTGAAATTTAATAAAGGTGGGGAGAATGTTACACCCCCAAAATTCTAAAAATTGTATCCTTATGTTTGATAGCATGGACGAAATTCGAAACCAATATCATAAGGGGATATAATACTGAAATACATTTTAATATATTCATTATTTTTAATATATTTTATATATTTTATAATTTTCAATTCTGCAACATTGAGTAAGTGCGCGTTAAAGTCAAGAGAAACCTTTTTCGATGGCTTGCATTACATGAAAGGCCGAGTTTTACTAAATAATGATAGATTCGTTAATATAATAAGAATTAACATTTCCATTAAATTAGTAGTTATGATAATAGTTAACTAATTTATGAAAATATATTTCTTACACAAATTTAACATGAATTCATTAATTATAAATTAATTAGAATTAAATATGAAAACCTATTAAATATAAAAGCAAAAAATTTTATTCTCACAAATATATCTTACCCTAATATATTTAATCAATAAAAATTATTGATTTATATTAATAATATATATATATATATCATATATTCAATATAATAATTTCTTAAGTTCATTGAATAGATTTTATAAGCATAATATATACACAAACAAAAAATTACACCTAAAACATATATTTTTATAAAGGTAATTTTACCACCTTTTAATGGTGTATCCATTTTAAATCTGAATTTTGACACTTTAATTTATTTAATTTTACAAAATATATATCATATTTGAAATAAAACATAAAAATTAGGTTATGATTTATTTTTTATATTTTTCCTAACCATATGATTTTATAATGAATAGTTAAAAATACTGAATTTTAGTTTAAAACTTATTTTTCATCTAATATATATAATGGTAAATTAGGTTTTATATTGTTTTAGTTGTTTAATTATAAAATATTTTTTTCTATTAATAAAATTTATATCATTATGATCAATTTAACATTGATATTTACTATAAAATCATAGCTAACTTTTAGATGTTTTTACATAAAAATCCATATTGTTGTCCAATTTATGAGATGAAATTTATATTAATTTATGCCACTTTTATTATATGTATTTGAAAATTTTATTTTAAATTTGTAATTATAATAAATTATAATTTCTAATAAGCCCAATTTTTTTAACTTAAAATATTAGGTAATGTAATTAAAATTAATTGCAATTATTAATCCAAAATTAAGTTTAATAAATGACTAATCCTTTTTCATAAGGGACAAAATGACTTAGAAACATGTGAAAAACATTTTCTAGACCTCTCATAGTCATAAACCATTAATTAATGAGTTTTTCTTGTTTTATATGTCTTCTTATAGATAATTACTTCTGTACACTTAATATGATTCAAAAAAATCCAAGTGAGTCCTTTTTCTTCAATATAAAAGGCCACCACCTCCCCCCTTTCATTCAACCTCTAAAATCCCTTATGTTTGAAAATTATCTGACCAAATATCTTACCAAAATCCCCCCACATTACCATGATGACTCAATTTGGTATGATAAACTTTTTAGTAATCCTTTTGGTACAATCCAAATGTTGTCACCCGATTAAGAGGTAATGTATTCTCTCAAACTCTATAGTTTCATTTCAATTATACTCACACTAAAATATGATTATTACATGATTATATAACAATACCAATATAATCAGTATAATAGTATTTGTTATGTAATGGATTCAAACTACACATTCAAAAACCTCCATCTAGTGGGAAATGAACATACTCTTTCTATGTATAGAGAATTACTACCTCAAAAAATGATAATTGTTCATATTTCCATTATCACCTATCATTGTTTAAATTATTATATAAAATATGTTTATATATTTTATAGATTATTATTATAATTTTTATTCTACATTATATTTCATTTATAACATACATTTATTATTTCTATATTGTGTAAATACAATAATTCTGTTTGAAGAAGTGCGGACTACCGCCCCCACAAATAGATATGACTCGTTCATGACCAACATGGAACATATAGAGATTGGTTTTTGAATAAATGTTTTTACATATATAACATATATATGATTCTATATATATAATATACTTAGGTATCATTAAATTTTTAATATTTTAATAAAATAAGCATTCATGTGTACGTACGACCTACCGCAACCATGAACCATGGACTCAATTTCTTATATCCAACAATTATATATTTTAATAAATGAATTTTTAATGTATATATATGATAATTAAATCATAGAAAAAATTTATTATATGAATAATTAATGATCTATGTTATAGTAACAAAAAATTAATAGTCAAAACATACTTGAGAAAACTATGAAATTAACACACAAAATATATAAAATAATGAATGATTATTATCAAATGGGTGGGAAAATATTATATGGAATTAATATATTATATTATAAAATTTAGTATGTTTATTTTATAATTTTGTGACATATTTTAAAGACATTATACTAGATGATAAATACCACATAGAAAAATCAAGGTTAACGTAAGGGATTTCATCTAAATTTACTTTCCATTGAGACTAGTTTTGATTATACACCAATTCTATTTTATTTAAATTATATACTTCTATATGACATGTTGTAACATTCATATATTTATTCTAATGATATTATAAGTATCATTGTATTCTCTTGGAATTATGATTTAAATGTATCAATGTGTTATGAGACACCTGAAATGTTTAAATATTATTTTATCTTTAGGAATATTTTCATGTCAACAACGCTTATTTTAACTTATCCTCCAATAATGTATTATTGATAATTCCATATTCATTATTCAATATGGATATATGATAAGGTACTTTATTTATCTGATATATGAGGAATTTTCTGGGCTGGTATGACACATGTTTTGGATTGTTTAATGAAAGTCCCTCAATCCATCGATAGTCTCTTGAGATGAATCATTGGGAAAAATCCGTTGGGTTTTTAAACTATATTTTGTAAATTGAATTATAAAAGGTCTAAATGGTAAAAAAACATGTAACTATAAAACATATTTTCCAATAATTAATCATTTCATTCATCTATATTATGTTAGTATTCATCCATGAGATTTTTCATTGATATATCTATGGATACATTTCATTTCCCACGTTTAGATTCAGTTATTATTCATCCGTGAGATTTTTCTCTGACATATCTATGGATAAATTTCATTTCCCTAATTTATATTTATTTATTATTCATCCATGGGAATATTTTTAGATATATATATATATATACATTTCATTCTCAGTTAATTGATTTATATTGGATGAGATTCTGTTTCTTACCTTTCCATAATGATATTACCCTGTCTAGTAATATGAGTGTCATGTGTTATCATTTATTCACCATTCCATATTAATTTATTCCTATTTATTTTTTATTGATTCTACTTTACTTACTATTAATGATAATTTTATCTCACCCTTAGTATGTTTCATTCCCCATGTTATGAAGAATATATCTTTCAATAAGAGTTAATGGATGCAGTTCGTTTCAGTTTATTATGTATCATATTTTATTTTGTTTTTCCAATGTATTATTTGTATCTTTCAGGTAATATGGATTTATAATAATGTAAAAATGATTGAAAATATTGTATTTTATTCCTTTTAATCATTTTAATGTTATATTATAATAAAACGGCTCCAAGCTTATGGGGTTAGGGCATTACAACACCCCTTCATTTGAGATTCACAATTTTTTATGTTAGTGATATTCTCTCTAAATATGTTTGAATCAAATTTAAAAAAAAGTTATTAATCCTTGGAAGTAGCTTCTCCTCCTACTTCAATTTCATCTGGCACAACTTGAGAAGTATCATCTTTGACTATTTGATCTTGGGTGGCATCAGGCTTGTATATCATTGGCCTATCTTGGTTTGTTAATCATTCGAGAAGGATCTGACGTAGCTTTCCATCATTCACTATAGGTTCACCCATGCTTGGTTGGTTGAATTTAGTTTCCATTTTAGGTTTAAAATTATTAGTGAATGAGACTTATAAAGGTGGTGTGGTATACTATAATGGGGTGTTCTTACAGATTCATATATAAAACATTATTGTAGTTTGAGGGTGATGAGATGAAAACCTAGGGACCATTTCCAAATTTTATCACATGGTCTCTCCTAGAAAGATAAGTGGATCCACTGAATGATATTCCCATTTCATAAAATAGAAACAATAAAAAAACGGTTCAAAAATATTCATCTTAAATAAAATATATTTTAAAAAAACCAATTTCAATTTTTTTTGGTTCATGTATTTAAATTCAAATATGAAATATTATTAAAATACAAAATTAACAAAGGGTTTTCAAAAAAAATGACTTTAGATTCATCATATAAAAACAAATATAAATTACAAACTGACTATTTAAAATTCGAAATTTTAAACCATAATAAATTTATTCATCAAAAACTGAGACATTCAGATTTACAAAATGTATTATCCAATAGTGTTATCCTAATTATATACAAGATATTTTCTATTTTATTAACGAAAATTAATTTTTCTTAGTTCTAATTATTCACCTAGAAATACATGGAGACTAAAATATTTTAATTTTACCAGTGTTTTAAAATTTATTGAGGTGATTTTAACATTTAATTTAAAATATAATTTTCAATAAAATATCATGTTATGAGAATGATATTCAATTTTTTTAATAAGTTTTAATAATTTTATAACATATATGTCATCATACTAAGAAATATAAACATTAGGATTATACACGGTTGATTATTAAATATCAAAAAATATTCTATGATTGTTTTCCTATGTTTATAGACATATCTAAATAAATATGTTTTGTTTTGACCCTTTGATGGATAATATTTCATCTTACTAAAAATATAATGGTGAAATTTTACTTTTGATTCAATTGAGAAATCTATGCATCAGATTGGTAATCTGTTAATTCTTATAGATAAAAAATTAATCAATGATCCTCTTCAAAAGTGTCTAAAACAATATTAACATTTATTCATTCTTTGATCCCATGTTGGATGATATTCCATTTTAATAAAAATACAATGGGGAAATTTTACTTTGGTTTATATTTAAAAATACAAGAATCAGATTGATACTCTATTGATTCATATAGGTCAAAAATGTCCTAAAATAATTTTCCTAATATTTCATGTCAATACATACTTTTTTCTTGGTTTGGCCAGCTTGATGGGTGATATTTAATTTGAATGAAAATATAAATGTTAAATTGTACTTTGTATCGTACCAAGAAATTAGACCATAATATTGATACATGATATATTCCTATAAATAAAAATTCTTCAAGGATCTTTCCACTAAGATTCTATGGATATAAAATATCATTTTATCTTTCTTAAATCCTTTTAGATTATTTTTTCTATAGTAATAATTTAAAGTTGAATGAACACATATGACAGTGTTAGTCAATTCGAGAATCAAATTGAAATTTGATTACATCCAATAGTTCATAAAACACTCAATGTTTTCCTAATTTTTCATTCCACTCCATGATTGTGTGCACAAATATGACCACTACAATGGTTATAAATCATTCTCCAATAATTTTTTTTATTTTCTAAAAACCATATTAAGGATTATTGGGAACGGTAAATTCAAATAAATACTAATAGTGGATCCAAATTCAACATATAAATCATATTTCATTAAAATCCTATAATTCATATTTGAAATCGCATCTCAATCCAAGCATCACTAAGGATCGCGGGCTACAAGAGAGCCTCCATTAACCTCTTAAATTGCAGTATAACACATCATATCCATAGTTCCAACCACATCATCATCCCCATAAAAATCACCATTATCATTATCATCATGTTACTCCCATAAACAACTCCCATGTCGATAACTAGTACAACCATAGAATAACCTTGAATCACACTCTTTAACCAAAATCACGTCATCATCCATCAGGATCAGAGTAGACCAAATTCATCGACAACACTCAATAACCATCAAATCCAATAATTAGAAAAAAATTGAATAATTCTTCAACCTCACAACTACTAATCCTCCACTATTATAATCATGATCTAACATCATCGTCATAGAATAAAACTTTCAAACGATGAAAATGTATAATTAATAGCCAAAAAAATAGAACGTGAATATAATAATTGGACAAAACCTATGAATTCAAGACACAATAAACCCCATATATCTCTTTTAGATAAAATACTAATACTTCAGGAATACCACAACACCAGACTAGCTAGGAGAGTAGTGATGGAGTCGGAATCCAGAGTAGATCTGGAAGTAATCTGTGCCTCAACAACGATCCATGACTTTCACCAGGATTTATAAGACAACCATGATCCTTGAAACAATGAAAAGATGAGTTCACAGAAAAAACAATTATACAAACACACCATCAATGTGAAAATTCAAATCAGGACCACTATATCTCATATCGAAGCCTACGAAGGATTCCCTCATGGAAAGACATTGACCACTCAAACAACACATCCCCAAACCTCATTGAAATCACCACAGATGACCGACTAGGAGAGTAATGAAGGAATATGAATCTATAGAAATTGTTGATTTGGTATAGGGCCTTAAAAGGATAACTCATCATCACCTAGGCCCCTGAACCCAACCATAAAACCCACCACAATGTGAATAACACAACTAAAAAATCTCCGTAAATAGAGAATTGGGAAAATATGAAAATGAAAACAATATGAGATTCTGGGAAACCATCTAAAATTGAACCCCACATCCCAAATAATCCTTAGAGAACCGGTGCACCAGAACATAATGGGTTCCAAAATTCAGTCACAAGGAGGAATGTGTATAGGAAGAACCAATGCGGGATTACACATGGAGAAATGGCCACAAAAGGGACTGAACGAGATAAAGGAAGAATGTGGAATAATGACAAGAAGTGGGTGAGGAGTGATAATCAAAGAGAAATTGGGAGGCAATAAGTAAGGAAGTATGAAATGGGGGATATGATGCTGAAGAAGTGGCGTTGACCTCTACACACCAAAGCACCTCCAGGGGAACACTAGTAGAGAGTGTCGAGGGAGTGAAGCCAATCAATGGATTGTTCCTCTTATATGTGATTCTTCATTATTTAATATGTGTTACCAATGTGAAATCATATTTTCAATTATACTAGAAAATCAATGTATCATATTTCGTCTTTGTTAATCCTAAGAGATTGAAAATGATTCCAATATATTTTTCTTATGTTTTCACATCAATATGAACTTTTTTTTCTTTAGAACACTTTATGAATTATATGTCATTTTTTTAAAAATGTAGATGTGTAATATTAATTTGTATCATATCAATAAATATATGTGTCAGATTGATGAATGGATAATTTTTATAGATAATAAATGATTTTAGATTCATAATTCAATATTTTCATTGTAATTTGAGCTTATTTTTTTTATCTTTTACCCCTTTTTTATGACTTGACACAATAATAAAAATATGATGATGAAACAATAAATTTGATAATATTATGAAATTTAGGCATTGGACTGATATGTATTTTATTCATATAGATCAAAAATGAATTTAAGATCATTGTCCTAATTTTTTGAGACAATCAGAACTCATTTGCTCTATCTTGACCCCTACATTGTTTATTTGTCATTTATTAATTAGTGATAACAATTTAAAATCATATTTTTCATCATATAAGAAAATTACATTATAAAATTGATGCATGATTGATTCCTTCATATCACAAATTATTCAAGTATATTTTTCATATGATTCTATGCCAGTATAAACTAAACAACATTATTTTGGGCAGTTGATGTGTAACATCTAATTTGAATAAAAATGCTATAGGAGTCAGTGTTCGAACCATTTTTTTATTTTAATTTCACGTATATTCATATTTTTGAATATTAATAAATCGTATTATTATATATTGTTCATAATTCATGACCTTAGTGATATAATTTCCCTAAGTATCTATCATGTTCATATGGTCACAATAGTTCCTGATTGAGAAAAGAACCATGAAATTTTATAACCTAATTCTTAATCCATATTCTATGGTTAGATAACATTCTATGATGTGGAATATAGTATTTTGGTTCTTATGTGTGAGTAATCATAAGATAATGTGAAATAATGTCATTAAGATTTCAAATGGTTATCTACAAGGTAAGGGATTATGCTAACAGACCCTCTAGATGATATTCCATATGTTTTTGGGTCATAAGATATTATAATCTTTGAGTGTGTGTAATGTTCCTTAATCTTAATAAATTATTATCAGCACATGTCATGACTTGTGTGCTGAGATTTACTATCCAAAATCATTATGTTATATGGTTGCAGGAATTAAGGTTTTTTGGGTGCATCACGAATGACATGTTATTAATAGATAATTCATAAAAAAAATCCCTTCCTAATTTATGAAATCTGATATATTGAACCTCTTATTTAAAAAACAATCGTTTTAAATTCCATAGAAATTGTGTAACGATGAGTTTATTTCAGATAGTCAAAGAATGACATATCAAGCAGATATAAGATGATGATACATATGGGAAACCTACATGATAAGATATTGATACAAAGGGGTTTTATTAAAAAACAACCACTCGTATGTGGTTGTCTAAATTATGAAATTAAATTATTTAACATTGGATTTTTTTGTATGTTTAGATAATAATATTGGACATTTGGAAAGAAAACATAATTACAAAGAGAAAGAATAATAGTGAGCCACAAAATAAATTGCAATGTTGATATTGATTATATTATATTAGAATTAAATTATATGAATAAATATTATTCTATAGATTATGGAATAATTTTATTTAGTATTAAATGATCAAAGAAATTAAATAAATATTTATTCACAAGACAATGGTTAAATTACACAGATATAAAAAAAGTATTTTATATTATTTATTAAATATTAAATAAATATTTATATTCTATTGGACATTAATAGAATATTTATTTATGAATGAATATTTATTATTGTATCAGATAAATTATGAGGTGGATAAGTAGAAGAACATTGTTTTCAATGATATATATTAATTTGCACGCTAGTCAAATAATATTGATCATCGTACCAGTTTGCAGATGCCATTAAAATAATAATAATAATAATGTTTTATGGGATGAGTATAGATAAGGTTCATTATATTATTTAAGGGACCTTATGTGATTAAATAATATTTTTAACATAACTCTATCTTTATAAAAAAAAATTATGTTTATTTTGTATGGTTAATCAAGAATTGGGAAACATAGTGCCTACAAGACATATACCTAGATACATCTTTAACATCTTCACAAAAATTAGAGGATATCTTTCAATACTGAAGGATATTGAAGTGATCAAAATGAAAAACAAAGGATGATAAATCAGCCATGTTGGAACCTAACATTCTATCAGATTTTTTCAGATATAAAAGGACCACATATGGATCATCGTAAGAGGGGCTCTATATTGGGCCCTCCCTATGAAAAATCGATAATTTGAATGGGGTTTTAGAAAACCAAAAAAGTCATTCAATAAATATAATTGGATTTGGTATTCATTATTCTTATATAATATAAATTAATTTTCTATTTTACATTAAAAATATATTCTTTGGGTTTTGGTGCTTTTAAATCAATAATCGGTGAAAAAATATCATTAGTTATGACATTTACAGGTTTAAAAATTAGAAAATGATACAAAAAATATGAAAAATTCATAATGATTTTTTGGCCATAATTAACATCCACTAAATCTATAGGAATCAAATATAAAGGTGAAATTGTACTTTGGAACATTCTACGTAATCCAAAAAACATATTGATACTCAATATATTCCAATCGATCAAAAAGGAACAGAAGATCATTTTCCAATGTTTATAGGTCAATCAGATGTTGTTTTCTCAGTCTAGGTCCCATGACGGATGGTATGATTTTTTTTAATAAATTAACAAAACTGAGATTGTGCTTTTGATCATACTAATAATGTTGAGCATTAAATTCACATGTAAATAATTACTATAAATAAACAAACCCCATGGATCATTATATTAAGGTTAAATTTCAATAAAAAACAATTTTCTTGTTTTCATCCCTTTAAGTTGATTTTTTACTTTAAGAAAAATATGAAGGTGAAATAACACCATTCATAGTGATGATTAAATAATCATGATCTATATTAAATAAAAACATAAGTTAAATCATATTTGGAAATCCTCATTTCATGTTTTTTGAAAATAGTTTTATATCATTTTATCTTCCACCTAATTTTAAAATTAATGTAATTTTTATTTTTAATATCTGGACTATATGAAAACCGATTAGTACATAAAAAGTATAGAGAAACAAAAAAATTAATATTTTATTTTAAATGATTGTGTAATTATCATTAGAAATACCACTTTGAGTATAATATTTTATCGATGGAATATGTTATCTTTTAAAACTTTATAAATGTAATATCCACAATCATTGTCAATATTTTTGTATCGAGCACTATAGAATCATTATGGAAATAAAGAATTTGTTTTTATATGTGTTTTCATAGTGAAATATTGTTATATATACTATAATTTGTATCCATGTGTAAAAATCTATAATATTTTTTTTGTGAGATATTACCAAATTCATGATTCACACAAATCTTATGGCATGCCTAGTGTAAAACACACATTATGGACTTAAAAGATGTCTATAATTTGAAATTAGAAACACGTTTCAGGGGATGTCACAATATTTTTAAAATAAAATATAATAAAAATAATAAAAGTTAACCTCTAGTGCGATGTTCCAAATGTCTGACTCACACAATTAATATTTTTCGCCTACTGTAAAACCACTATCACAGTCCTAACCGTAGTCTCAAAATTTTTATATTACCCATGATTTAAGATTTTTTTTGATAAATATCCCACATATATGAATAAAATATATTCAGATTTTTTATTTTATCAGATTCGAAGGTCTACATGCCTCGAAATATCACAATGACTCGATGCCTTAATTTCATAATCTTCAATAGAATATTCTTAAGTATTAAACATGGATATTACTCTATTATAAATCCATAATAAAAAATGATATTGGAAAAATAATTTTTCACTCAAAATTAATTGTAATTTATTTAAAAAAGTGATTTTTTGATATAATTTAAAATTGAGGATGATACAATTCTCCCCACCATAATTCTTCTTGTCCTCGAGAAGAACATCCAACCATGAAACCAATACTCCCCAACATAGGAGTTCCCGCATAAAAATTAAAACATATTTTATTAAAATATTTTTAATTACACCAAGGTTTTACAATATACACATTCTAATTTCAATTCAATCTCATTGAAAGGATAAAACAAATAAATTACATCATATACATGTCTTAATAGCATATTACCAGAAACTTTACATTAGTCACAACCACATATATAAACTGATGCATAAAACATAACATGCTCAACAAAAGAATTCTATAAATAATGCACTAGGGCACATATCATAATTCAAACATGCATTTAATTATTTAGGCTACATCAAAAGAAAGCATTATTTACATATTAAAATTGATCTTATGTGCCATGCAAGATGCATGAGTTCACAAAAAACCCATAAATCAAATATCAACATCATCTGAATAACCCAAGGTGAATTTAATCAGTGGTAAAAAATTCCCACATTATGGAAACTCAGAAATCCACTATTTAATTTTGATTAGATATTGACAGAGATCCCCTAAAAAAATTCAAAAAAATCATATCTCATATCGATTCATGCGACAAAATAAGGAATATTAAAATGGAATGTTAGTGAACTCTGATCCAATGATACCATATGGTAACATCCTGACCCTAACCTCCGGGTTCGAGCTAAAGTCCCACATGACCTCATGCATTCCTCCACATATTGAAAAGGTTTTTGATTGGTGATGAGTGTCTAAATTAATTAGTGGAGAGACTAAACCCTTTGTATCATGTCATTTTAATGATAAATAATATCATCAATATAAATATAAATATCATGCTACATGAGGAAAATTCAAGATGACATACATGGTATAATAATCAGACTAAAAATAGGATATGAGGTATAGGTAAAGACATAAAATAAAGGTAGCAATAGATGCCCCACCTGATGTATATCTATAAAATACTGAATCCTCCATCTCCATTGTCCAAATAGACCACCATATGATCTTTTTGATTTGACGAGTATTTGGTAATGAAATCTACAAGCGTACAAAAATTCCCGAGTAGTGTGTAAGTAGACGACTCAGTAAGACACTGTAAATGATCCCTATTTATTATTTCAGTATATATAAAAGTTTATGTCTTGAACATAAGTTGGTTACACATATAAAAAATATCATACAACTGGAATGTACATGATGGGTACTCAGGGTCCCACTATACCTGCTTCAAAACCATACTGGGGGAAACATACCTACTTCGGCACAATGCTAGATGGATCATCAGTAACCTTCCTGACACACCCCCTTTGTGGATTAACCCAAAAGCATGCATGGAATTTTCCTACTATAAGGGATAGACACAGTACATACCAAACAATGTCAATCATATCCCTCAAGATGGATACTCTAAAATCATGATTCAATCTTCCCATGTCATCCAATGTCAAAAAAATCCTTCTCAGAGGATAGTCCAAAAGTATTAGACACATCGCTAGGTATGGAATAACAAAAATGTACGTAATTACTAAATGTACGGTGTATTACACATGGAGGATTGTTCAATTATTTTTTCACATAAAAAATTTCATCCTTGTTGACAGAACATGTGTCATATTTCAAATGGAGACCAATAGGCCAAACCTACATTCTCAATTGCAGTCGATAGAAATACAACATATATGATACATAACATAAATGACATGTCAATTCCATGTTATGTTAAGAAGTATAATCATATGAGAAGTCATATTATAAGAATAAAAAGTACATTTTCACGGTTACACCCACACACATCACATGTGATCAAGCATTAACCATCGGTCTGACCAACTACAAATGCACACCAAATAGTCATGTCAATTATCTGTTATAAAATATTTCCTAAAACGAAATATCTTTAAGCATATAGGTTTTGCACTGGGAAACACACACTTCCCAATAATAATGTCAATAACATATATAAGGCATGGGTAATGTATGGAACTCATACTATATTTGAATGATGTCGGGTGATGCGGGTTGACATCCGAGTTTAACAGCACCACTGAAACCTCAGTAATTCCATAGATAAATATGTTTGAAATTATTCCTGGTGAGATAATCCCAATGTCACTAAAGGTGATACAATATGATCAATATTAGGGAAGTAATTTGGGAGATTATATTTTGATAATAATAAAATTAAAACAATAATAATAGAATAATATTTGAAATTTGATGGAGGGGTATGTCGTGTGGAATTCTTTGGTTTCATGTACGTAACTCATCGAATCTCCCATTTTATCATTTTTTCCTTTCAATTATTATCATTTTTATTAATATTTCAAACAATTATTTTTATCCTCTTCCTCTCTCCATGATAATTTAGGTGTTTAAAAAAAATTCATATAATCACATATAATCATACATTAAATAAAATCCATTATATATATATATATATATTAAAAAATAATTTATATATATATACATTCATATACCCACATGTGAATATATATATCCTGAATATATTTACTCATATTATATATAAATATTTAACACACATATATATTAATATCTTATTAATATATATACACATGAACATATATATACGCACATATATATTTAACACATATATTATTTTTCCAAAATAAAAATATTAGAAACAAAAATATCAACTTATTATTACTATTAATTATTTCAAATGAAAGCCACAATAAACATTTGAAAAACAAAATGTTAAATAATTAATAAATAAATATTAATGATACATTCAAATTTAATTTACAAAATTAATAATATCTTGTTAATTACATTGAACACTAATTATTTTGACCATAACTGTATTATTGATCACAGAAGAATATTTTAATTTTTATCCTTGAAAAAGAAAAAAAATAAAAAATAAATTATTTTGATTATTTCTAGATTCAAAATTAAATATTCATATACCAATTATTATTACCATTATGTGTGATGATAGAAAACGTCTAACACACACAAAACTTATTTCACACCAAGGGTAAAACCCACATTATGGATTTAAAGGTGGTATAATATTTTCCATTAGAAACACCGCATGAGAGATATTAAAATATATGTAGAATAAAATGTAATAAAAATATTAAAATTTAACATCATTTGTGATTCTTCCAAATAACTGATTCTCAAAAACCCTATACCGCTTCATTGGTAAACCCCTAATCCAGGACCAAATAATGTTATCAAATTTCTCATATGAAGCACTATATGGTAGTTATTTCATTGTTTTGAAAAAACAAAATTAGTTTTGAAGGAAATATATATTTTTTTCTATCAATGTTGAGGTGCTACAGGTCTTATAATCTCAAACTAACACAACACAAGACATTGAAAATATTATGTAGAATATTCCAAATGTGATAAAAATGGATTTTAACCTTCCGTAATTACATTATAAACATAACTATTTTAAAATTAAATTTCAAGACCAAAATAATTGTAATTTATTTAAAAAATTGTGTTTTAATGTCATTTAAAAATGATGTAGTTGGAATTCTCCTAAACATAATTTTTATAGTCATGAAGAAAAACTTCATGTAATGAGACAACAACTCACTACAATAGGATTTTCTGTAATAAAATTAAAACATTTATAAATAATAAGATATTAATTAATGAAATTTTAATTCCACCACATGTTTTTAAAATTAATACATTCTAATTTCAATTCGAACTCATTGAAAGGAAACAAATATGTAATTTCCAACTAGTAAAGGATTAAGTCCATATTACTGACATCTCCACGTTAGTCCGAAGCACCACTATTACAGATAGTGCTTTTTTCAGTGATATCAAAATGCCTTTAATAGTACCCAAAAGGAGATATTAATCTCATCCAAGATAATGGGGGTGGGGCTTTAACATTTCTAAAAAAGTGATGATTAAGGCCTCCTTTATCAGTGCTATTTTAGAGTAGATACGAACACATTTTATTAGTAATATTTTTTTCCTTGATAAAGGACCATTTTATTATCACATTAATTAGAATTGATAAATAGGTCCTTTATTATTGATTTAAATAGAGATGATAAAGGTCTAGCTACATGTGATGTGCTATTTATATAACATCACACCCACCAAAAACACATGCACATATAAACAACACACCCACCAATAACACATGCACAAAACACAGACACCACTTACACAATACAACACCTACAAAACACTCACTAGAATAATCTAGTTCACACACGAAAAAATATACACACACAAGGGTTTGGAAAACAATGGTATAAATATTTCAAACAATGATTTTATATTTACATTTACAATTATCCAACAAATAGTTAAAAACATTAATGTTTCATCCTTTGACATCCATTATCCCCTTACAAAAAATGTATGCCCATGGTACTATTTTCTATAAAATCATCCAAACATTAGAAAATGGTTCCACCTATATATGAATAAAAATATTTTGTTTGTAATACTATAAAGAAATAAATTAAACATCAATATAAAAGTATATATTAATAAAATGTCAATATTTTATAAAAACGACACATTTGGAGTTATAAAAGACACACCATGTGTATTATTGAGGTGGGGTTGATTCCTACATTTCTCAAATGAGTTTTTGATTGTTCTCATAAAATATAAAAATAATCTGAATGGGTTTACATGATTTTGAGTATGTCCCTTATTTTTTACTAAAATAAATATCAAAATTAAATTACATATATGGATTTATATTAGTCAAATTGTTCATATAAGTCCCCAGCCTTAAACCTTACTTAATATTGAGTTATTACAAGATTACACATTGAGGATCTTTTCAGGTTTAGAGTTTTAGAGAATTAGATCATAAAACTTGCATTATATTCCACATTTAAACAAAGTGTTTACATAAAGATAGTATTAATTTTTCCCAACAACTAAAAAATATTTAAAATAAAACATGGATTCCTTCTTAACACATCCTTATAACTATCATCATATCATGTACATTTCCCTTCACCTGTGAAAAACATTTCAAAAAAACTTGGGATGAGCATAAAAAGCTCAGTAAGGGTTATAAAAATATGTAAAGGAAACATGAGTTCATATATACATAAGTATGAAACCGTACATTACCCATAAAACACATGCACTTTAACATGCCTCATCAAATCATTAATAAATCAAAGAAATCATAAGATATAAAGGTAACTTGAGGCATTAATAACATTCTTACGTAGGGAGTAACCCTCTTTATTACGTTTGGAATACCCACCATAGTATATTACCTAAATATCTTCGGAGAAACCTTAAAATTTCACTCATTCGCATTACCCAATGAATTGGAGAGCTATGTCGGGCTCACCCGCCCTTAGTTAATCACAGAACCACCCGTCTTCATAATAATTCCCAAGAACTTCAACATAATCTTATCACATAAAACATGCATAAAGGAAACATAACATTTCCACCTTTCAATCACAAGATATCAATACAACACATTGATAAAAAAATATTATGAAAACCATTTTCAATACCAAAATAAAATAAAAGTAAGACATGGTATTTATTTTTGTTTTAAAAAAAGGTATGGCTTGTAGAGAAAGCCGAAACTCAAATAATGGTCATGGCGGCAGAGAAGTCGTTGTCGCCACATACGTATGAAAAAAACATTCCCTTTTGTCGTTTAGTAAACTCTTCATCTAAAAAATAATCCTTTTGAATAAACATAAATTTCAAAGGGGTTTATACACCATATAAAATAATGTTGTGTATAAAACAAAATATGCCTCAATGAAAGGAGATTGAGACGAAGTCCCATACAAAGATGGTATCCTTTGATTAAGGATAAATCAATTACATAATTATGTGTGACAAATGAATACATGAAATATAAGTGGATATTAAGTGTAAAACAATCAGAGGTTATTCACACATATTCATAGAACTACATATTCAATGAGTACAAGTTTATCCCAAAGAATCAAATTAGGGTTAAGAAGTTCAGTTACAAAAATATGACAGCCTAACGGCGTCACTACAAAATTCAGAAAATGAGTTGATGAGAGATAAAAAGGGAATCTCATCACATGGACATGAAATTTAAATCAATAAGGATATATAAGAACATATCTCAACATAATAGTATGTGAATTAAAAGACATAACAAAAGAAGTCGTTTAAAAAGAGGAGGGTGAAAGGTTCCCTTACCGACATGGGTATCTTTCAAGACATGCACCCCGTGAAAGAAGGGAAATATAACATTGATGTAAATACTCATATATTAAATTGTATTACACAATGTGTAAAATAATGGGAATTACATACACCACTCAAAGGAAATTGTGGAAAATGTAGCATAAATATCACGGGAATAGAAGTGAGATGAAAAATCCCTTACGAAAACTCGGTAGCCTAACAGTGCCACTTAAAACATACAAAAATGGATCGATGAGTAAAAATAGGGTCTATAATAATATTAAAATAATGTTTACAGCAAAAGGAATATAAAATAACATCCCCCCATCATAAAAAAGAGGAGCTTAAAATAAGTGACATAAAGGAGAGTACTTAAAAAAGAGAGAGGTTAGATCTCTTATGAAAATTCGGCAGCCTAACGGTGCCACTCAAAACATCCAAAATGGATTAATGAAAGAGAATAGGGTCTATAATCATATTAAAAATGAAAATTACAGTAATAGTAATATAAAATAACATCCCAATAACATGAAAGATGAGCTTTGAAAGTAATGACATTAAAGAGTACTTAAAAAGATAGAGAGGAGTATGATCCCTTACCCCAAGTCCAACTTTTCTTGTTCGTTTCTTTATATTACTGAATAATAAACTTTGGTCAATTTATAATTTCTTAAGGAACTCCTATAAAGATTATTATTCACATCATATTACATATTTTAATGTTATAATAATTGGTTAATAATATGAGTTGATATCAGACATTTTTGTCGATGTTTGGTACATGAGTCAAAAATTGAACTTGTAGGAAAATAATTTTCCATGTAGTAATAGGTACATCATATACAGAATAGTATTTATGTTTTAAATATCATATATAACCAGTATATATTCATTTTATAATATTCCATAGCATTTGGAGATAAAAATTAAAAGCACCGTTCATGGAGACGGTAGGCCGTACGTACGCATGAACGCTACTTTCATTTTTTGTCATATTAATGGAATTAAAACAAAATGAGAGAGATATATATATATATATGTTATAAATCCAGAATGATATCCATAATTTATATGTTATATATTACATATATATCCATTATATATATGTACTTATAATAATACATAACATTTTGAGATAAGAAATGAAATGTACCGTTCATGGAGACGGTAAGCCGTACGTACGCATGAACGCTACTTAAATTTCTATTTCATATTTAATGGAATTAAAACATAATGATACATAATAGTATTTAACTTCCAGTATGGTTTCATATATAATATCATTAAATATATCCTTTATGCCTACCACATATGGTATTAACGAATCAAATCACTTTGAGGGGGCGGTAGTCCACACTTCCTTAAATGAAGATATCGCGTTTACCCGTAATGGAAACCATAAAGGTATTCCATAAATGAAAAATACAGAAGCTTAAGTAAAACATAAACATATTATATATCATGTATAAATATAGTTTCATCTTAATGGCCACCATGAAAGGTGTTAAGAGAAGATTGAACAATCATCGTTTCGTGAGGCAGTAATTCTCCATCCACAGAAACAGTATGTTCTTTAACCATTAAACGAAGGTGTGTGTAAGTGTATCTAGAATACTTAACATAACAACATACTAGTATATTTAAGATACTGGTTTTGTTAAAAAATAAAGGAATAAAAAGAGTTTAGGGGGGTGGAGAAGAAAAATAAAACAAAAGGACTCAAGTGAAGACATTACCTTAAAATAGGGTAACTTTCATTGGTTTGAGCTCAAAGGCTTCCTTGGGAAGACTTATGACCAAAGTGAGGCTTTAAGAGTTATAGAGGGATTTGTAGAGACAAAATGATTAGGGTTTGGCCGAGCCAAAGGCTTTGTAATGTGGGTAAAGAGGTAGAGGTGGGGGCCTTTTATAAGAGGAGAGGAGGGGCACTCATGGAACGTAAAGAAATGTTACTTTATTTTAGAATTAGTTTCTGATTTTAATGGTCCCACATTGATTTTTTTAGGGGATAAGGTGACAAGGGTTTGAAATCCACCAATCCAATAGGTTTTTGACATGTCTAGGTCTAGATTTTACATTATCTTGCCATTTTATTTAAATCGTTAAATAATGAGGTCATCGCTGCATCATCATGATGTCATAAATAATTTTATTTATTTAATGTCTAAAAATTATAAAAAAATACTATGATGTAGGAAATTTTTTTATATTTCTAATTAATACTTATAGTAAAAAATATGACTTGTATAAACCCATGAAAAAATTGTTTTAGTAAAACATTTCATGTTTGTGTCATTTTTTACTTTAACATTAAATAAAAAGGTATTTATGTCATTTTCCCAACTAAGGGGCTCCATGGGGTCCACAAGTTTACCCATGGATTGTCTTGGTCGTACATGACTCATACAATGAGGGTAGTAAATGTTTCTATGTCATTTAATTTAATTAAAATATTATTCTTACTTTAAACTACACTAATTAACTCTAATCGCGGTTAAAAACTTAATAAGTTTTTATTCACCAAAAAATTAATTTTATCCCATTGAACCACATTTTACTTCTTAATGACAACCATTTATGTCGGATTTTTGAAATTCAAAACACAAAGGTAGAAAAATTTCATTTAAACGGAAAATCGGTTTTTATAAGTACCACTTAGTGGTTTCACTATTCATCAAAAATTGATGTTTTTCAGAAAATTACCAAAAATTCACCCTAAGATATATTTGATATTATAAAGTAAAAAATGATGTCTATTTTAAAAAATTCATAACATATAATTTAGATTAATTAATTTAATAATTAATTCCTTCTGTCAGAACAAATAGCGTTTTTTTATGAAATAATATATATCAAAAGATTGACACTAGTTTAAGTCAAATTTCAAAGTGAAATTAATTAAAATGACCACTATTTGATTAGATGGTAAAAATATATTCTAATTTAACTTTATAACAAATTCAAAATATAATATAATCCTACAAATAAATTATATTAAAAAGTGTTTTTGAATTAAAATACAACATTTTTCACTATTCATTAAAAATTGAATATTTTCAAAAAAATACCAAAAATTCACACAAATTAAATTTTTATGTCTCGATTCTAAATAAGAATTTTATTTTGTCAAATATAACACATAAAATGGTCAAAAGGTTTATTTAAAAGAGGTTCTCCATTGAAAGGAAGTTAATCGACCGTTTAAAGAATTTTAAAATGTTTACGCTTAAAATTGGATTCATTCGCATTTTTAATCCTCTAAAAAGTAAAAATATTTGACAAACATATATAATAATTTTGCAGTATGTTCTATTCATTCCCTCCATAACAACATCTAGGTGTTAACTACCATTTAAAATAATATTATTTTATTATTAGAGTGGAACGTAAGATTCCCAAGAAACTCGTTGTTGCGTGTTGGGTACGCCATCGAGCATAGCGTCCCCTTTAAAGTTATATTAATATTTTATTCACAAATATGGATAAATTTGAAAATGTCCTACTCTTTATTTACCTAGGTTGTTACATCCTTCCCCCCTTTTGGGAATAGCGTCATCGCAATTTTAAAATTGGGCTTGGAAACTTCATTGAAAATCCCACATCGGAACAAGAGTTAGTAAAACAGTCACTTTAAAATAAAGAAAGATAAGTACAAAGGTCACCCGAGTTAACCCATACTAGGATTCCAAGTATGAAAATATGGACATGGAGGGAAAAAAGAGTCATGTTCTGATGGATAGTGATAGAAAACATGTCTAGAAGAAAGTTAACCATAAGAAAATCACAAACTTATGATGGGTTAAACGGTATTCGATTCCCCGGTAGGAAAATTTAACAGACAACATTTTTGTTTTAATTTACTCTTCATTGAGGAATTTATTTTTGATCTTAAGGAAACATACTTACATGTCATGTTGACTTTCAACTATTACTAGATTTCTTACACAAGCTCGTACTTTCCCCAAAAGATGAGTGTTTAGGAAGACTTGTTGACATTAAGAGTACTATAATCAACTTCTAGAGGATCACCTAATCCACAAAAGAAAACTATATACTTCCCATCTATTTTGACTTTAACCAAAACCAAAACCACAAAGGTTAGTACAAGATCAGATAATCCACAAAAGTATAATCCTTTATAAAAAGAAAATCTATTCTTAATCTCCAAAATTTGTCTAACAAAACCCAAAATTCAACGAGGACCATCCGATAAACAATTTATCCATAAAATTCTTCAAATTATTCAAAACTAATATTGAAAACCAAATATTTGAATGATTTAGTTACATAGTATTCCATGTTAAATCGTAACATTTATCTCCAAACAACATCAGTTGTTCTTAATGTCTGGTATTAAAAAGCAATTAACCTAATCACATATCCTCCATGATAGGTTAATAAATTTCCATAGATAACCCAAAATTAGCTTACTCTTAGTTCATAAAATCATCTAACTAAAAAGAATTAGTCAAACTAACCAGGGACTTCACGTAGTCCAGTGGTAGGTGATAAATACCAGTCGCACTTTGGTTGTGGGTTCGATTCCCGCAGCTTTGTCTGGCGCGACGGGTTGTCAGACGGTCTGCGTGTTGTCCTTTTTATAAAACTCTAAAAATAACACTAACATGTTTTAACCTCAAGTTTATCTCATGACTTTCATTTTCCATCATAACATATAATAACCCATAATTACCTCAAAATTAAGGACCATATAAACCCTAATGGTTACCTTTATAATTATTACCTGAACATCCACATCGATTGGTCATCTCGTACATGATGTATTACTAAACATAGCAAGGTTCAAGTGGATGATCATGACTCATTGATAGTTGGTTTACAACAACCACGAGTTTCCTCATTTAATACCCTATTTCATCCAGTCTCTTAATCAGAGAACCACCATAGTTTCCTTCAAACCTATTGTCACACTAGTGCCTGCAAGATCCATCCATTCACTAAAAACAGAAATGTCAGTGTGAGTATATCAACAAAACCATCATGTACTAATGAGGAAGATAACCACTAAGATATACTTACTTATTCACTTTATCTAACACTAGGACTCTTTCTGAAATCCTAACCATTATGGTAATGTCACTTATGCTTAGAGGATACCCTAACCTCTAAAGTTATCTAAACCAACCTCTGATACCAACTATATGGCCCCAGCCTTAAACCTTAGTTAATCTTGAGTTATTACAAGATTTCACATTGATGATCTTTTCAGGTTTAGAGTTTTAGATAATTAAATCATAAAACATGCATTACATTCCACATTTAAACAAAGTGGTTACATAAAGATATTATTCATTTATCCCAAAAACGGAAACATATTTAAAATAAAACATGGATTCTTTCTTGACACTTCCTTGTCACTATCATCATATCATGTACCTTTCCCTTGACCGATGAAAAACATTTCAAAAAAAACTTGGGATGAGCATAAAAAGCTCATTAAGGGTTATAAAAATATGGAAAGGAAACATGAGTTCATATATACATAAGAATGAAAACATACTTTACCCATAAAACACAGGCACTTTAACAAACCTCATCAAATCATGAATAATCATAGAAATCGTAAGACATAAAGGTAACTTGAGGCATTCATAACATTCTTACGTAGGGAGTAACCCTCTTGGTTATGTTTGGAATACCCACCACAGTATATTCCCTAAATTTCTTCGGAGAAACATTAACGTTTCACTCCTTCGCGTTACCCAATGCATTGGAGAACTATATCGGGTTCACCCTCCCTTAGTTTATCACATAACCACTCGTCTTCATAATAATTCCCAAGAACCTCAACATAATCGTATCACATAAAACATGCATAAAGGAGACATAACATTTCCACCTTTCAATCACAAGATATCAATACAACACATTGATATAAAAACATTATAAAAACCATTTTCAATACCAAAATAAAATAAATGTAAAACATGGTATTTATTTTTCTTTTAAAAATGGTATGGCATGTAGAGGAAGCCGAAACTCAAATAATGGTCACGGCGGAGGAAAGTCGGTGTCGCCGCATACGTATGAGAAAAACATTCCCTTTTTTCATTTAGAAAACACTTCGTATAAAAAATATTCATTTTGAATAAATGTAAAAGTCAATGGTGTTTATACACCGTATAAAAGAAAGTTGTGTATAAAACAAAATATGCCTCAATAAATGGATATTGAGACGAAGTCCCATACAAAGATGGTATCCTTGGATTAAGGATAAATCAATTACATAATTATGTGTGACAAATAAATAAATGAAATATAAGTGGATATTAAGTGTAAAAAAATCAGAGTTTATTCACACATATTCATAGAACGACATATTCAGGGAGTACAAGTTTATCCCAAAGAATCAAATTTGGGTTAAGAAGTTCACTTGCAAAAATTTGACAGCCTAACGGCGTCACTACAAAATTTAGAAAATGAGTTGATGAGAGATAAAAAGGGTATCTCATCACATGGACATAAAACATAAATCAATAAGGATATAGAAGAACATATCCCAAGATAATAATATGTGAATTAAAATACATAACAAAAGAAGTCTTTTAAAAAGAGGAGGGTGAAATGTTCCCTTACCGACATGGGTATCTTTCAAGACATGCACCCCGTGAAAGAAGGGAAATACAACATTGATGTAAATACTCATAAATGAATTTATATTACACAATGAGTAAAATAATGGTAAGTAAATACACCACTCAAAGTAAATTTTGGCAAATGTAGCATAAATCTCACGGGAATAGAAGTGAAATAAAAAATCCCTTATGAAAACTCGGCAGCCTAACGACGCCACTTAAAACATAAAAAATGGATCGATGAGATCAAATAGGGTATCTCATCATATTAAAATAATCTTTATAGAAAGAGAAATATAAAATAACATCCCCCAATATTACAAATAGGAGATTAAAATAAGTGACATAAAGGAGAGTACTTAAAAATAAAGAGGGAGGTTAGATCTCTTATGAAAATTCGGCAGCCTAACGGCGCCACTCAAAACATCCAAAATAGATTGATGAGAGAGAATATGTTCTCTCATCATATGAACAATAAAAATTATAGTAAGATAAATATAAAAGAACATCCTAATAACAATAAATATGAGCTTTTAAAGGAATGACATAAAAGAGTGTACTTAAAAAGAAAGGGAGGAGTAGGATCCCTTACCTCAAGTCCAACTTGTCTTGTTCGTTTCTTTATATTCCTGAATAATACACTTTGGTCAATTTATAATTTCTTAAGGAACTCCTATAAAGATTATTATTCAGTTCATATCACATATTTTAATGTTATAATAATTTGTAAATAATATGAGTTCATATTAGACGTTTTTGTCGATGTTTGGTATATGACTCAAAAATTGAACTTGTTGGAAAATCATTTTCCATGTAGTTATAGGTACATCATATCCAGAATAGTATTTATCTTTTAAATATTATATATATCCATTATATATTGATTTTATACTATTCCATATCATTTGGAGATAAAAATTAAAAGCATCGTTCATGGAGACGGTAGGCCGTACATACGCATGAACATTACTTTCATTTTTTGTCATATTAATGGAATTAAAACAAAATGATATATATATATATATATATATATATGTTATAATTAAATAATGATATCCATAATTTAGATGTAATATATTACATATATATCCATTATATATATGTACTTATAATAGTACATAACATTTTGGGATAAGAAATGAAATGTACCGTTCATGGAAACGGTAAGCCGTACGTACGCATGAACGCTACATCCATTACTATTTCATATTTAATGGAATTAAAACATAATTATACATAAAAGAATTTTAATTCCAGTATATTATCATTTATAATACCATTAAATATATCCTTTATACGTACCACATATGGTATTAACGAATCAAATCACTTTGAGGGGGCAGTAGTCCGCACTTCCTTAAATGAAGATATCGCGTTTACGTATAATGGAAACCATAAAGGTATGACATAAATGAAAAATACAGAAGATTAAGTAAAACATAAACATATTATATATCATATCTAAATATAGTGTCATATTAATGGCCACCATGAAAGGTGTTAAGAGAAGATGGAACAATCATCATTTCGTGAGGCAGTAATTCGCCATCCACAAAAACAGTATGTTCTTTAACCATTAGTCGAAGGTGAGTGTAAGTGTATCTCGAATCCATAACATAACAACATCCTAGTATATTAAATATACTTGTGTTTTTACAAAATAAATGAATAAAAAGTGTTTATGGGGGTGGAGAAGAAAAATAAAACAAAAGGACTCAAGTGAAGACATTACCTTAAAATCGGGTAACTCCCTTTGGTTTGAGCTCAAAGTATTCATTGGGATAACTTCTGACCAAAGTGAGGCTTCTAAGAGTTATAGAGGGATGTGGAGAGGGAAAATGATCAGGGGTTTTCCGAGACAAAGGCTTTGGATGTGTGGGTAAAGAGGTAGATGTGGGGGCCTTTTAGAAGAGGAGAGGAGGGGCACTCTTGGAAAGTAAAGAAATGTTACATTATTTTAGAGTGAGTTTCTGATTTTAATGGTCCCACATTGATTTGTTTTTAGTATAAGGTGATAAGGGTTCTAAATACACCCATACAATAGGTTTTGGACATGTGTAGGTCTTATAATTTACATTATCTTTCTATTTTATTTAAATAGTTAAATAATGAGGTCATCGCTGCATCATCATGATGTCATAAATAATTTAATTTATTTAATGTTTAAAAATTATGAAAAAAATACTATGATATAGGAAATAGTTTTAGCTTTATAATGAATATTTTTAGTCAAAAATATGACTTGTATATCCCCATGTAAAAAGTGTTTTAGTAAAACATCTCATGTTTGTGTCATTTTTACTTTATCATTAAATAAAAAGGTATTTATGTCATTTTCTAACAACAGTGGATCCATGGGGTCCCCAAGTTGACCCATGGATTGTATTGGTCGGCCATTACTCATACAATGAAGTTAGGACATGTGTCTAGGATATTTCTTTTTATTAAAACATTATTCTTACCTTAAACTACACTAATTACCTCTAATCGCGATTAAAAACTTAATAAGTTACTATTCACCAAAAAATTATTTTAATCCCATTGAACAACATTTTACTTCTTAATGACAACCATGTATGTCAGATTTTTTAAATTCAAAACACATAGGTGGAAAAATTTCATTTAAACGGAATATCAGTTTTTATAAGTACCACTTAGTGGTTTCACTATTAATAAAAAATTGATGTTTTTCAAAAAATTACCAAAAATTCACCCTAAGCTATATTTGATATTCCAAATTCAAAAATGATGGCTATTTTACAAAATTCATAACATATAAGTTACATTAATTAATTTAATAATTAAATCCCAATGTCAGAACAAATAGCGTGTTTTTATGAAACAATATATATCAAAAGATTGACACTAGTTTAAGTCAAATTTCAAAGTGAAATTAATTCTAATGACCACTATTTGATTAAATGGTAAAAATATATTGTAATTTCACATTAAAACCATTTCAAAATATAATCTAATAATACAAATAAATTAGATTAAAAAGTGGTTTTGAATTAAAATACAACATTTTCACTATTCATTAAAAATTGAACATTTTCGGAAAAATACCAAAAATTTACACAAAGTAAATTTTGATGTCCCGATTGTAAAGAAGAATTTTATTTTGTCAAATATAACACATAAAATTGTCAAAAAGTTGATTTAAAAGAGGTTCACAATCAAAAGGCGGTTAATCGATCGTTTAAAGAATATTGGAATGTTTACACTTAAAATTGGATTCATTCGCATTTTTAATCCTCTAAAAAGTAAAAATATTTGACAAACATATATAATAATTTTGTAGTAAGTTCTATTCTTTCCCGCAATCACAACATCTCGGCGTTATCTACCATTTAAAATAATGTTATTTTATTATTAGAGTGCAACGTAAGATTCCCAAGAAAGTCATTGTTGCGTGTTGGGTATACAATCGAGCATAGCGTCCCCTTTAAAGTTATATTAATATTTTATTCACAAATATGGATAAATGTGAAAATGTCTTAATCTTTATTTACCTGGGGTGTTACAGTTCATCACATTTAGGTGCTTCTAATTCCAACACATGAAAGATGTCTCATGGACCATTTTTGTAATGTATCAAAAAAATATGATTGGGTTTGCTTCATTTTTAGTATGACAGTTGTATTTTTTATATTCAAATATCATTTCAAACTAAGAACACCCATTTTGAGTCATACCGGTCACATCGTGTGTTGTTTTGAGGTGAGACTACATCATACATGTCACAAAGGACGTAAAAATCACTCTCCTAAATTGTGAATACAATTAAACGGATTTTTCATGGCCTTTAGTGGGTGGAATGTTTTGAGCTAAAATTTCAATTTTAAACTAATAACGGAAACTTGTAGTCATACTGGTCACAACATGTATCAAGTTGAGGTGTGGATGATTAATACACATCTAAAATTTCTCATGGATCATTTTCTATAAGTATACAAACAATCCAGATGCATTTTCTCTATTTTTATTATGTCACATGATCTTTTTTCATTAAATTAATGACAATTTTAAATGAAAACACATTTGGATTTATGTCGACCACATCGTTCATCAGATTGGGGTGCAGTTGAATCCTATGTTCAAAAAATGACCCACAGATCATTATTCTAATGTATCGTAACAATACAAAGGTATTTTTTATGTTTTCAGTATGTTTTTTTAAAAAAAAATATCATTTCAAACCGGGTACATGATTTTTGAGTCATACCGGTTAAATCGTACGTCAATATGATGTGAGAATAATTCATAAAAACATGAATGGACATAAGAATTACTTTCCAAAATTGTGAATATGATCATAATTGTTTTCATGGTTTTTAGTGAGTGACACATTTTGAGATAAAATATAAATTTTAAAGTGATAATAGGAACTTTTAGTCATACTAGTCACACCGTGCGTCAGATTGAGATGAAATTTATTACTACAAGTCATAAATGACTCATAGATCATTGTCTTAATGATTTTAAACAATATGAATGTGTTTTATCGGTTCCCAGTATGTCAATTGTTCTTTTTTACTTAAAAAATGTCAATTTTAATAAAAAGACACATTTGGATATATAACGATCACATAGTTCATTGTATTCAGGTGGGGTTGATTCCTAAATGTCATAATGGACTCATGGATCAATTTCCAATTTTATAAAAATAACTGAAATGTATTTTCCAAGCATTTAGTATGCCAGTTGTGTTTTTTTACTAATATTAATGTAAATTTAAAATAAAAAGAGACACTTGGATTCATAGTGGTCACATTGTGCGTTGTATTGAGGTGCAGTTGATTCTTATATGTCAAAAATGACATAGAGATTGTTGTCCTAAAGTATCAAGACAATCCAAAATCATTTTATCAGTTTTTAGTTTGTAAGTTTTTTTTAATAAAATATCTTTTATACTGGAAACACACATTTTGGGTTATATTGGTCACATTGTGCATTAGATTGAGATGAGACTACTTTATACCCATCAAAAAGAACATATGATTCATTTTCCAAAATTAAAAATACAATCAGAGTGACTTTTCATGGTTTCCGTGAGTGGCATGTTATGAGTAAAAATGTAAATTCTAAATTGATAACGAACACTTTTAGTCATATCAGTCACACCGTCCGTCGGATTGAGGTACAGTTGATTCCATGAAACCCCAAATGACTGGAGGATTGTTTTACAATAGTACCAAAACAATACGAATGTGTATTCTTAGTTTTCACAATGTCATTTATTTTTTTTAATGTAATTGTTTATTTAATAAAAAAATACTTACATAAAGTCATAACGGTCATACTAAGCATCATATTTAGGTGTGCTTGATTCTTAAACATCAAAATTTAGTTATGGATCATTGTCCTAAAGTATAAAATCAATCCTACTGTGGTTTTGTTGTTTTTATTATGTCACTAGTTGTTTTTATTCAAAATATTTACAATTTTAAATAATAATAAACACTTCAGGTCATTCTAGTCACATATTCTTGTTATTTGTGTACATTCTTCAATTAGGTGTGCTGCTGTTTCATTTATAAACAAATATGTATCATCTTGTGATTATGAGTCTTTTTGGAAATCATGGTTGTACTAAAAAATATAAAATATGTAGAGGTTTAATAATAATTTTAAATGAAATTGTAATTATCTTCAAAAATAACACTTTAGGGGTGGTGGTTTGTTCATGGAATATGACCTCTTTCATAAATTTACAAACATAATAACCAAAGAATTTTATGTCTATTTCTTCATACACTACAGAAACAATGTCAAAAATAATTATTATTTTTATATGTTTTTATATTGTGAAATTTTAATATATATATATATATATATCCTAAATCATATCCAAACATAGTACTTGTGATGTTCCTTGTCCTTTTCTTCTAGGATCATTACACGATATATATGATATTCATACATTGCCTTATATTAACAGAATCCTCGTTAAAAGATAATATAAATTATTTAACTAGATGTTTAGTTATAAAATGATAGATGTAGTGTATTGAAAATTAACAAGATCCATAATTTGTGGTTTTTTTATATATATTTGGAGTATCCAAATTGACTGCAATGAGAATCCAATTATTATTAAAAATGAATAAGTAATGGAGGAAATTAAAATATATTCTATATGATTAAATTGTATAGTTTTAAACCAGAATCATTGGTATAAAGAACATTCTCCCATTCTTATTTTTTCAATTAAATAATTTGACTAGGCCTGCCACTCTATAAATGTTTTTCTCAGATTCTATTTTTTTGTTCTGTATAGGTGACATGAGGACTAACGAGCCCAAAATTTTGTTCACGGGGAAATCCCATAAATTGTTTTTCATATATAGGCCTTCAAAAAATATAAAATTTATTTAGTAATAATTATCAAACAATATCTGCTTTTGGAAAATCAAATGATGAAAACAGACCACATGTATACATTTACAACCATGTCACCTAGCCAATAACAATCTAGGACTTCAATTTCATTGTCAACACAGATCAAATATGGATCCTCTCATTGTTAAATATTTTCATCATATATAATTGTGTGAGTACCACTTTCTTTCAGCTTCGTATTCACATAAACCTACAATGATTATAAACATGGATATAAAACGTACATGATTATTGTTTTCTCGGTAGATTGTTTCATTCAGTTGGTTTTTTCATAATATTATTTTGATCTGTTAATTCATTTCACCCAATCCATATGTTCGACTATAATAACATTCATCGGTTCAAACCTTTGTTCATTAAATTTTAATGGCTTATCTTTATAAGTACACTGCAAATGAATACCTCCTTTTTGACATGTTTTTTACATGCAATTACGACCATGTGATGAATTTTCCAAGATATTGTTCACCATTATAAATATCATTATAATAAATTGGAATATGTATCTCAGCACTAAGCTCAAGGGATACATTAATACACAATTTAACTTGACATGTTAGAAGTGGTATGTTGTGTACCCGGGTGTTCTCTATATTGACAACTATAGCCCTCAATACAAGGTGATGGGTGAGTTTTGATAGATATAAATCACAGTCATTTTCAGCATTTAATATAATAGTATAGTAATGTTATCATTGTCTATCTGATTGAAAATTCATAGAAACAATTATTTAAACATTGATTACCTGATCTAATACAGTGTTTTTATTTGAATGTCTCATGTAAAAGGTAGTGGGTTTTAGGATGGATCATTACATGTTGGTTATTCATGAGTTGTTAAATCTATTTTTCCCCCATGATATAAAATATTACACGAGATCTATATGTAATTGTGTATGTTAATCAAGGATATATATTCTTTCTCTCATCATATTTATTTCTTCACTTTTATTCTACTCTGGTTTTTTCCCAACAAAAATGTTCGTGGTGTCACCCCAAAATCCACACCTCTAACGCGGGCATACTTTTATGTCAGCTTGAATGACATTGAAATTATTTCTACCTTGAGTTTGGATGTTTTTGATTAATGTGACTATTTTCAATAGAAAATATTGTTAAATAAGTAATCATTGTTATGTAATATAAAATTTTTGAAAAAAAAATTATTTATTAGGTAACACTTACACATGTTTCCCACACTTTTTTGTTTTTCCCTCTATTAGTATCCCATATTTATTTTAAGGATCCTCATTCAATAGCACATGTAGTGGGATGGAAGTGACTTTGGATTTGGATTCATCAATATATATATAAATATAGGAACAAAGTTATGGGCTTGTTTTATGTAAAATAAAAGTACTCGGATAGATTTAAAATACATAATAATTTTTTCCAAGTGAACCAAACCACATTCATTCTTTACGATATGTGTACATTGGTTTTTCAACTCATTCCTTATTTTAATCACTCATTTTTTTCGTAAATCAAAAACAATCAATCAATGTAATGAATAAATGTATCGTCAAACAACATATTACCAAAAAAAATGTACTTGTAAAGGCTTCTCTACACAAAGGCTAGTAAATGCATTCCATACTCATTGGTATATTAGCTGTGCATAAATAGGATGTTGGGGGGTTTACTTTCCCATAAACATCATTATGATGACATTTCATTAAAATTGTGTGAAAGCCTCTACAAATCCTTTTAGAACCCCTTAATTTATAGTCCAAATGTGATTCATCCCCTATAAATGCACTCTAAAAGGGTTAATAATGATTTAGTCAGTGTTTCATTGTATTATATTTTAGTAAATCTATGAAATGATATTATAATGTTACCATAATATTACCCAAAATTATTGACTTAATCTTGGTAAAAACATTGTTCCAGAACTATAAATCAATTTGTACACATTGATGAGTGAAGATTCCAATGTAACTACTGAACGTGGCCTTGTTTGGGTTAAATTGATGGCCTCTCTTATTCTATATTACCTCATATTTGATTCCTTAAATTTTTATTTAAGGATTTTTAATAACACCTTCAAACTAAGACACTCCATTTTGGTTTCACTAGTGTTTTTTCAACTACTATTTCCTCAGTTTCAACATCATCAATATGTTCCTCTATTGTGTTAGCATTGACATGTGCAGATTCTGGTTGTACCATTTCACTCGGAGTAGTACAATCAACAGGTTGACAAACCTATTGGTCCTTTGCACTGTGAGAAGCAGCAGGTTGAGATACATGTTGTTCCACTGCACTATGATTAGAAACATATTGAGAGACCTGTTATACATCGGTATTGGGAGAATCATCTAGTGTATAATACATTATCTGCATAAGTGGTTTAAAATTTAATTTAAATAACATTGAAGAATCTGTGAATTGTTAATTGCACATAAGGTAACACGATGTATATTAAAAATATATACCCTGATTATTTAACTCATTTCCTTCAAGGCTAAAGTGATTTTCCCCCTCGATCGACTATCCAAATCATGTCATTGTTGTCTTCTCTAACATAGAATGTTATATCTACATTGGGACCAATCGGAATTTATTATGATGTCCCAATTAAAGGGTAATACTCCGTTGAATTTTCATCATATCATTTTGGGGTTTTGGTCGATCATAAAATAATTGACCACTTTTTTTACGGGATATATAACATACAATACTTGAAATGCGTATGATGACATTATAAATGGTTCGTATTTTTATCGATCCTTACTAAAATCAACATTCATGAACCCCAACTCATTTATTTTAAAAATAATCCTTTTATAATCCCACATTCATTTAAAAATACCCACTTGTAATTTCATATAATCCAAATCCCAAATTTTTTTGCTGATTCCAAAGTTTGACATATTCTCATAAATTTGATTTCTTCCCATAGCATCAGAAATATGCATCACTCCAGCCAAAACTGTAAATACAATATTTACCATGGTACTATCTTCCTCAAGTTCATTAGTTTAGAAATAAATCCACAAATTACATTAGTATTATAATATAATATATACAAACATGGTCCTCCAGCTATCCACCAAGTCGTTCTAAAATTGGGTCTGGATTTCTATCTAACTTCTTAAATATATGGTCTCAAAACCATCTTATAAATTGTCGATTATGTGTATTTGATATCCATTTTTCATCCCTTAATGGATTCAAATTCCTATGAATTAATTTTTATGGTTCGACTTATGGTTCAACCACCAAATTTTTATGAAAAATGTAAAGGTGGGACAGCTCATGATCTGTAATATTGATTCTACCAACCTCTATTCCAGAAAGTCAGTTATCTATAATCCGCCCAATGTGACAAGATTTCATTAAACAGATTTATTCCACACTGAATATGTATTCATTAATTAATTCAACATCATCCTCAACAATATAACACTTCGTAATACAACCCTCCAGCCGACTTTGATTTTTGACATACTCATTTAAATCATAAAATACTATTCATGGGGGTATATCCATCTATAGTGTATAGGACCACATAGTATAGTCTCTCTCACCAAGTGAACAATTAAAAAAACCATTATATCAAAGAATTTTAGTGTGACTAATACTACCAATTCACATAATATGATGTCAATTTTTCTTCCAGTAATGAGAATATTTTCTGGTCTATAATTTTATCCATAATTATTGAAGAAGAAATAGATCATTGTTATTGTATAAAAAAAATTCTTCGGAAAATAAAATGTAATGATATAGTAATTATTTCTTGAATAAAAATATATAATTCATGCAATTTTATACCCTTTATATTTAAATTTTTCTTCGACATGATGTTCATGTTATTCATTGAATACACCTCTAGAATCTTTACATCATTCAACAATTTGAAAAACAATTATCTCTCCTTCCTCGAAAGTGTGTATGAAGCTAGAGGATTAAAAGTAAATTATTTACCATTCACTAGAACCAAACATTTTATTATTCCCATGTCAAGCTTGTATAAACTAGCATTAATTCCATCATTTTTTATTGGGTCCATTTAGTAACATTATGATGACATAATCTCCTACATTTTATTTATCATTCATAACATCAAGAAAGTGTCTGACGTAATAAAATATAATATGGAAATTCAAAAAAAAATTATCTCTTCTTACAACTGGATTTCATTTGGTTTTTTGAAAATAGTTTTCCTAAAGTAGTGTACCAATATTTTACATTCTAAAATAGTTGATCACCTGTTAATGGAGACTGTGTTTTACATTCTACTTAACATCCATCGAATGATGTCATCCATGATCGGTACAAATTTTTTCTTGGTAGAAATATACCATGTCCTAGAAACATGGTTATTTATTAATGTTTCAACAGAATTGATTGTGTACCATGTTCGTAGATATGATACCCATGACTTCTTTAAAATCTATATCCTAACAATTTTCTATAAGATGTAAAGTCATTTATCGTCCAATACAATATGTCTATTAATTTGAATTATTAATTTCTATAAGAATCATACAACATTACACATGAATCCCATAATAATTTCAAATACATGATGAATGGATCCAAATAATCATCAATATCATTACCCAGTTATTTTTTACCAGATATTAGAAAAAAGAGATTGATGTGTTTTCACTTCATGCATTACTATGATGGAAAGTTATAATTTACCAACATAATTGGCCATGTATTTTGAGTTCTACATTTAAAACCGAAGGGATTCACTAAATATATAGATAACTCAAGGATAAGGTTTCTTGGATAATTTCCAAATTCAGGTTACTTAGGAATGATTCTCTTCCACTATGGAGAGTCTTCAGGGTGAAATTGTTTCCCATTTTTATTTATTCTGTCTAGGTGCCACATCAGTTTTCCTATAGTCTCCTCACTTCCAAATAAGTCCCTAAACCCTGAATGAATGGAAATTACCATAAAATTTTCATAGGACTAAATTCATATTTCTTGTATCATGAATCACCACATGTTGGCCAAACTCTAAGTGATTTTGTTCCTTGTGAAATATAATAAATAATTCGATAAGGCGTGCATTTATTAATATATCATACCCATAAAATGTAGAATACTTTTGGCATCATATATTTTTCTAGGTAGATCATTATATTCTAGGAGAATATCATTCAAGAGAGCATGTAATTCTATAAAACGGGCATCACTCAATATGTGGCCTTCTTTAAAATTATACAGCTTTAGTAAGGATGACAATGTTGTATATTTAATGCAACTACAATACCACGTCATCTTTTTAGAACTCTATAACTGCTCAAACAATTTTGGGAAATCACAAAGATTATCTTCAACTATTCATGACATTTCTTCAATATGATCATCATCATCATTCACACATATAATCATTTCGTTGATAAATCCTTCTTCATTGTACACACATGTAGTCATATAGATGATCTATAAAATGCACTGTTATCCCAGCCACAAGCTTCATTTTCGTTTGACCAATGATTATTTCAACATTTATTACTTCGATATATTCCATGACAGATCAATGGTTCATCCTACTCCTATGTACTAACTTGTCTTGAGTAACAATAGAGGAAACATGGAAAAAGTATTTGAGAAGCATCATATTCATGATACTTTTCAAACATGATGAACTATTTCACTCAATTTTCATACTCTATTGTCAAATGATTGACATCCATCCATTATTTATTCATATTCATCCTATTATATTTAGTGATATTAGTGTTTTCAAAATAAATTCACAATATATTGATATAATGTATTGGTTTTCCAAATTCTATAAAAATCTAAACCTAAATGACTATGAAAAAAATACAGTTCGAATGTAATTTGAAAACTACCTAATAAATCAAACATGAAATCCAATTTATAATTCCAAAAATTTAAACAAATTCCTCTATAAAACAACACACTCTATTAAAAATAAATCAATCAGTTCTAAACACTCTTTCATAAAACCACAATTATTTTAATAAAACATTCAAGGTATCTTCATGGCCCACTAATCTTATACATTTAAAATGAGAGACAAACCTCTATGAAACATTTCAAAACCCTTGAATCATTTCGAAAGTGTCACATAGGAATTTTCAAAAACACATAGATCCCAAGAGATACACTTTATAAAATATACATAGAAAACACCTCAATTCATTGCTAATCAATCAGTGATGTATGATTACATCACATTATTCCAAATATTGGTGTAATAATAATAACATCCATAAGCATTTGATATTGTTCTCCATATCATTGGATATCTTTAATCCCTGCTTCCACTATCGAGTTATATCAACTATCCTTCACCACAACCCCAGAGTCACAAAAAAATATTTTCCATAGTCAGTGACCACACACGCAAACCTGAAACACTCATGTTCCATTTTACTACAAACACTGCATTATCCATATAATCTTTGTCTCACAATAAATATATTGGTCGTACACCCCAATAACAATACATATGTCTCTCACATGAGTTATTATTGGTCTTGTCCTTTATAAATAGACCTTATAAAATCTATAAGCATGAACCCATTACATAACAAAAAATTACTCAAGTGACATTCCTTTCACACAAATAATTTCCCTATGCCAGTCATCGCTAGAAAAAAAATCATGTTCTTGTATCACAATCAATGCCTCCTATTGAAGACTACTTTGTGTGTCCTTCCAAGGGGTAGAATTAATATTACTTATGGGTTTTAATTGAACATGTTTCTTTCACATCCTACACCAAAATCTGACCCCATGTGCCTATTTTAAATTATATCTCTCTCTCCTCGTCTCTGCGGCTTCCCCATCCATCTCCTCTTGATCCATCATCATTTGACTGATGTAGTGGCATTTGAGCGATATGTTCTTCTTAAATCCATGCCATTTTAATCTTCGTATTTCATAAATTAGTATAGATATATATTGTATATATGTTATCCTAAACGATCTGGTGATGAATTCTTCATTTCATTATAAATCATTCGAGAATGTTTCATGTTGTCAAAATTTATTTATCAAATAGGGATCAGTAATTAAAAACAAGAGTTATATGGGTATGTGTTATTGAATCATATTTATAGACCTTTTATCTTTGGATTATTGATGATATAACCTTAATACCATTATGATATAAACACAATCCAATGATCGTGAGGTGCACATCAGGTCTTATGTCTCATCATATCAAACATGATGGTCTGAATTTTGGTTTTATGGGTAAATTAATCCTTAATATCCAACCACGACAATAATAGTCATCCAACTTACATAATTTACAAAAAATAAATAAAATTTTCTATACCCCTAAATCAATAGATATTTTTATCGACCGTTATACAAGTACAAGGAAATAGATAATCACTAATACAACATTATGTAATAGAATCATCAACAATGTAGAAACCATAAACTTCTATCAACCACTCATCCCAATCTTCCATGAACCAACCAATGTCATTGTGTATACCTTATCCAGAGGATGAACATAGTGGAGACCAAGGAAAAAATAAGAGAAACCTATCATGGATCACCATCGATTTATCTCTTGAAGCCAGTAGATAAATCAAAAAAATAAAGGATGATGGTTCTACGAAGAGAAAATACATTTCACCAATGTATTGGGATTAATGAAGGAATAATGAATGATTCCTATTGGATTTTGAGTTAAAACATGAACTATAATTTAAATGAGTCGTAGTGTGATTAGACAGTGTCATGTCATGAGGAAGCTATCTTGATCAAATTTATGAAATCCACATTGTGATCCCCTATACTCTACCCATTTAAATTGCATTCAATATTATAATCTAATATTAATCAATGGGGGTTGTAGAGATATATATGGCTCTCACCCTGATTATATAATGTATAATGTTATATAGAAATATAATTCCATTATAAAATTGGATTAAAAAAATGGATTCTCATTTTTTGACCTCTAACCACATTTAATTTATTGTTCATGGTAGTAAAATTTCATCAATGGATTCTATATGATTATAGAGACCTAATGAAATTATATAATAAAATTAATAAATCAAAATAAATTAATTATTTACATGTAAAAAAAGTTACCAAGAAAGTGTTCTATAAACATGGATCATATGATTGGATGTCAGTGGTGAAACCTGCCAATAAATTATATTGGTTATCCCCTTTCAAATGGAAAAGTAAGGATGGTTTAATTTGAATGAGTCATTATTCATATCAAAGGGAACATTTGCAACTAGTAGATCTTCTTTATATCATTCTGGGGAAGGATAAAACTATTGGATATTTTATATACATAAATTCCAATGAAAAACCTCTTAGAAATCTTGGGAAATAAGTAAAACATGAATAATTTGGAAAAAATAATCATAAATGAATTCATCTATTATGATAACTGTGGGGTAGGGCGTGTTCAACTATGATTTTTTGATGATAATGATTAATGTGATCAAGGAACTGGTATTAGTTTAAGATGGTTTTTGAAGAAATGGATAGAATGCATGTGAGGATAGAATGGGACATTATAAAAGTGATCTCTTGATATGAAAGGTTTAAAAATAATATATATAGAGATAAATTGATTGTCTAGGATGGTCAAAATAAGATGATATCTATTATTTGAAGTATCATGATCCAAAATATGAATTTTGTAAAGGTGAAGCTGTGTTGTGTACTGGGTCGAGACGATATCAGTTACTAGTATCATAAATAAGATAGTGATGACCTCTCATTTTTTTGGTTCGACGTTAGTAATATCACCTTGGTATAATCAAACATGAATCATAGATTAATAAACTAAACAGTAAGGTAATAAGATGAGACCCTTCACAAGAACATCAATAAAGTTGTTGTGCATGAAACATATTATTTTTATGTCATTACACAAATTCTTTAGTGGGAAGGATTACAAGATTATGATTCATTATAACCTTAAATATGATTATTGGATAAGATAGATATAGTTAATATAGATAAATATTAAGAATAACTTCATGGATAAACAGTTGAGGAACACGGTGATACCAGACAAGTGATAATGTTACGAAGAATGGTATTTTTTAGGCATTACATTTTATGTGTTCTTACTTCCCTGGATATCACTCATCTTGGAATCTCTGTGTTAATGGATAATGGAAGAGTACCATTAAGGGACGTGTCAGATAGGGAATAAAGAATATATTTAATTGGGACTCTAAATGGGTACAAACATTAAACTATTATGATGACCTTGTTTTTTAGGGCTTTGTAGGATGTTACAAAGCTAAAAATATTTTACAAGGTGTATATTATGGATTATTGGGTTCTTTGGTATGAATGTAACACTTTGAGAGAATGAATTACTATATCTCAGAAACATATTTAGTTATTTTGGAAATAATTTATGGTGATCCATGGTGATGTCACCCTAGGACCGGTGTCATCAGCCTCATTTAAGAGGATTCTATTAAGGATTTAACATGACCCTTAGGGAGGAGGTAATCCTAACCAAGTGTTATAGGTTAGATATAGGATTCCTAGTATCACTCTAAAAATGAATTTCGAATGATCTTTTATTCTTTTAATTATGGTGGTAATTTTGTAGGATGATAGGGGTTAGGTGAAATTTGGATTCCAATCATTCAATGGACATGGAATCTCTATTAGTCCTTAGAAAAAGGTGATGTTCAGTTCTGTTATGTTTTTTAGGATTTAAAATTTTGAGAATTCAATACTGGAGTCTAAATCCACAATTCTGGTTGGATTCTATCAAAGGAATTCTAGAACCCTATGGGATATTTCATTATACATAATGAAGTGTATGATAATCATTGATTAGTGAATTAATGGTTTTCACACTTTGAGGGAGGGGAACTCAATGATATAAAACTTATTAAGAAAAGGAAGGTTGAGTGAAATTAATATTCTTTACCAAGGTACTAGTTCATTTACATATGTGTGTTACCTGAACAAAAGTGGAGATTCCCTAGGTCTCCATGACATCCACCACCAAACAACCATACTTTTTGAATAAAAATGTTATATTTATTGAGTGATTTAATATATTTAAATTAGAAATAATAAATAATTCCACCATTTTCATAATGGGAAATGTTAAATATTTTTTGATTTTAGTTTCATTGAAAAGTCAGTATTTAAAAATAAATCTTTTATTAGATATGCGTAAATTTATTAACTCACTACTAGTTGTTTCATATTATTTATAATGGAATTATTATATTTGTATGATATTTTTTCCTTTTTGAAATAGTTGAGATTTTTTTAATTGAGATAAGAAATGTTCTATGCTTGGGTTGATTTAATATCTATAATTCAGGCATAAATTTTTATATTTCATTCATTGATCATAATATTGAAGAATTTCATTCTTGCAAAAATTATAATGTTTTTGTTTATTTCATGAAAAGGGACACATTGTAGGAATTCATAAAAAATAGATGAAAATATAAAGGTGTAATCTAGATAAGTTAAAATTTTGTAAATTATAAATTTATTCATTTACTAAAAAAATTTCCAACCTTCATAATTGAATCGTATGAGACAGAAAACTCATCAGGAATCTATACAGTCAATTGGAGCAGCAATGAGGGTTCTGAGGGAAGAATAATGCCTGGATGTCCCAATAAGGATTAGAAATACTCAGTGGAGGAGCGATTAAAGATATAATAGGGGGTTAATGGCTAGTACTAGGAATGACGACTGATGTGTGTGGGAACTAGTGTTTCTCATTTTTTGATTGCATGGAATATATTTCATAATAATGTAAATGCCAAAAACAAATCGATTTGGGATCCAGGATTTGTGTAACATTTAATTTTTAATGGAAGTCCATTTTTTGACCTTATATAATGTTACTCAAATCATTGTTCATATGGGGCTACTAGGCATTGTTTTCAACAATATCGTACCATAATTGACTACATGACGGACATCCTTAGACATTGGTCTATATTGAGCTAACTCATCAATAGAAAGAATATGACTTAACAATAAATTAGAATATTTTTCCATAGCACATATATCATATCTGAACATGGGGAATCTGGTATCAAAATAAGAATTTATATAACATTTTCAGGAACCAAATTTATTTTTCCTGACCTATCACCTAATATAGAGTGAGAAAAAACCTCTAGAAACAAGGATTCCAAAAATTAAGTTCATTTAGTTTGAAAACAAGGACCACCAACAGCCACAATTTTCAGAGGGGTGTTTATCTCGTAAAAATTAATACATCACTATCAATATCTAAATGTAATAACATGAAATGGATGAGAAAGAGGAGAAAACTCACTGTGGAGGTGTGGCTCAGTATGAGGCGGAGCTGCGTTCGTCATGGAGCAGAGGCATACAATAGAGGAGTCCTCCGATGGAGTACAAGCGCATGATAGAGGAGTCGACGATAGATAAGAGTCGAACGGTGGAGGAGAGGTTTTTGGAGGAGGGAATCATAGTGGAAGAGGAGAGGCACACAATGGATAGAATAGTGGTAGAAGAGAAGAGGTGCACAACGGAGGAGAGGTGCATGGGGAAGGCAGGTTCACGACTGAGGATTCAATGGATTATCAGGAGGAGGATGTGGTAGCGACAGTGGTGATCAGCTTCCTCAAGTGCTTAAGGGTGATAATAAGGAGGAGAAAGTTAGTGTTTCTTCATAAAACTCGGTAAACCATTTATCATCATTGGTAAATTAATGTTTTATCAACGCTAAAATGTAATGCGCTGATAAAATATGTCGTTATCTGTGCTTTTTTAGCAATGATAAAGATATGCCCATATAAGCGCTAATAAATAATTGAAAAAATATGTCTTGATTAGTGCTAAAAATATAGCGTGGATAAAGAAAAATTTTATCTATGATAAAACAGTATTGATAATGATATAATGTTAATAATTTATTTACATTATTACATATATTTTTAAAATTATATAAATGATAAATATATATTTGTATTTATAAAATTATATTTTAAATAATTATAAAATGATAAGAAATACACTTATTTTATTTATAATCTTAGAAATATATATAATAAGTATGATGATTATAAATATTTATAAGATTAAAGATGTATATTAATATATTTATTCTAATTTTATAATTATTTATATGAATATATATTTATTTATAATTACATTTATAAATGAGTATATATTTTATATGTAAATATTTTTAAAATTACAACAAATTAATATTTCTAATATTTATACATTAATAATATCAATATTTAATATACTTATTATAATTTTAGGTTTAATTAAAAGTAACACTTTTTATTTATAATAATAATTGTAAATATTTGTTTTTATTTCTCAATATTTCTATATATTTAAATAATTATATATAAACTTATATATGAAAACAATAAATATATAATTATATGAATTAATAACTATTTTAATAGAAAAATAATTATTTATATTTATAACTAATAAATATATATTTATTTATACGTAATTAAAAATTATAATAAATTAATTATTTATTATTGTAAATATATATATATATATATAATTATAATATTATAACAAATATGCTAAAAATTTAAAAATATATATAATTAATATATTTATTATAATTGTTTAACTATTTATATATATATATACATTTATTTATATTTATATTAATAACTATGTGTTTTTATTTATGGATATTTATATATATATTTATAAATAATATATTTATTATAATTTACTAATTATATAAATTTTTCTATATTTATCTATGAATTATAAATATTTTTATTTTTATTTATTTATAACTATTTTTATATATTTTAATTTTTTTCATTTATATATATATATATATTTACATATATATATATATATATATTTATTTATAATATGATTATATATTCATTTATTGTAATTTTATAATTATTTCGATATATATATATATATATATTTAAATTTATAATTATAAATAAATGTATTTCAAAAGTATTTATATATACATAAAATTTTATCATTATAAAGATCATAAATATATTTATTCCTTAAATATATTTAACGTAATTTTATAAGTATTGGAACATAATATAAAATTAATATTTTCATAAATTTAATTTATCATATACACCTATTTAAGTATACATAAAAAAATGAGCCATCAATGGGCAACATGAATAATAAGAAGAGTTTATAATATAAATGTACATTCATGATGATACATAACATATAACCTCACATGATCAATATATTAATTTGATAAATTCATTGGAAACACTTATATATTTAATTATAATCTTATAAGTTTTTTAAAACATTATATATATATTTTTGAATTATTAAAAATCATATACCAATTATAAGCATGTGATATTTATTTAATATATACAAATATATATTATTTGTGAATATAAATAGAATAATTGTATAAAAATTATTATTAAAAACCATTATTAGATATAAAGAATGTGCTAATAAATCTACCCTTTATCAGCACTAAAAAAACCACTCATATATGGTACAGCTTTATCAGTGCTTTTTTAATGGCTGATAAAGGATAGATTTATAAACTCATTTAGCTAGTGGTGGTAAGTCCCCTCCCCCACCTATTAGTGATTTTTGTTTAGCAAAGATTAAAAATGGTTCTTACCCTTCCATTTTTTGTGGTAGTGCACATATATACACTAAAGTACAAAATACAACAAGCTCAAATAAAATGATGATAAAAATAATTCCCTAGAGAATATATCATAATTTGAACAGGCATATAATTTTTTGGTCACTATGTAATGAAATAAACAAGTATATATTACATTTTAACCTATGTGCCTATCATGATTCATGAACAAACACCAAAAACCCTAAATCACATATCAACATCATGTGCTTCACCCAAGGGGAATTTAATCAATGGAAGAAAACACAAATTCCCACTTTATAGAATGTCGGAGGTCTACTATTCAGGGTTAATCAGAAACTAACATAGTTCCTTTGTCTATGTCCTAAACACCATATCTTCTCTATAATCCTATCTGAAAACAAGGTAAAGATAAAATACATATCATTGAATCTTAATATTCAGATGTTGTTTTGTATCATCCCAACCCAAACCACTACGTCCAGGCTAGAGTGCCACATGAAATCATGTGTTCATCCCTATTGCGGAAGAGGTTTTTGACTTGTAATGAGGGTCTAAATCCACATGTGGGGAGACTATAACCTTCATAACATGTAATGGGAATAATAAATAATAACATCATATGTAGATAGAAATCAGAGTACATGCTGAAATATAATTATAACATAGATGATATAATAATCATACGAAAAAATGATATCATGTATAGTAAAGCATAGAAAATAGAGGCAGCAACATACCTCCATCCTGATATACATCAACAATGACCACATCCTACGTTTCCATCTTCTCAACCTCCCACCATTGGGCCTTTTCCCATTACTAGGACTCTATTCATGAATTCTAAAATCACAATAAAATGAATTAGTTGGGTTTAAGTACAACACACAGTAGGACACCACCAACGACCCTTAACAGTGGTACATTAAATAAATATTTGAATGTAATGAAAAAAATAGGTTACATATATAACAACAACATATCACACAAGTTTCATAAACATTTCAGGTCCTTAGGGACAGACTCCACATTCTTCTACACCACGTTGGAAAAAAATACCAGCCTCCGCACAATGTCGGAGGGAACATAGTTAACCAGCCTAACAAACCCCCCTAATGAATTTTCCAAAAACATGTATGACACATTATTTCTGGTAAGTATATCCCATGTACATATTGACATATGTGAAGCATTTCCCTCATTATGGAGAGATTAGAATCATGAATCAAATCTCACATGCTGACCAATGTCAAACACAACCCAGTTAGAGGATATTCTAGAAGTATGCAACACATCCCACTAGTTGGAATATCCAAAATATACATGATGGAAAAAAATTTGGTGTATTCCACTTAGAGGATAGTTCCACGATTGTCTATCATCTCACAATTTTCCATGTCGACTTAACACATGTCATTTCTCATATGGTGACCCATAGGAAAAAATTGTATGCTCCACTGTAGATGACATAAATACAACATATACAATACATAATGTAAATGAAAGATCAATATCAAGTCAAGTCATGAAAAATAATCATATTAAAAATCTATATGAATGCATCACAAGCACGTGTCATGGTTACACACACACACATCACATATGATCAAGTATCAAACATGAGTATCATGGGATACACACACATTCCAATAATAATGAAAATTACCCACAATAAAATATGTACTAAAAATCAAGATATCTTACATGTAGGTGTTACAGTGGGTAACAATCAGAGACAGTGCCATAATCATTCCAATAACCTATAGAAGGAATAAATTAATGTCCAAAAACTACAATATTATATGAAAAAATGACTACAAATTAGGATTCATGTTTGAGTTTGACCGCACCAACAAAACAACAATCCTTTCATTAAAAATATTTTTAAAATTATTCTAATCGAGATAAAAAAATGACACTGACATCACTTCAAGATGATCAATACTAGGGATGTTATTTAGGAGATATGTTTGAGATAATAATACAATTAAATTAAAAATAAAAAAATTATAAAAGAATAAGAGAGGAAATGTGAGGTAGGGGTGTGTCATTTTCTTCACCTGGTTATAACGTAAGGAACTCCTCCCATATACCCTTTTATTATAATTTTTATATTTATTTGTTGTCATCATTATTAATATTTTAAACAAGTAATTATTTTTTCCTCTCCCCATCTCCTTGTGAAGCGCCCACATAACCAATTACTTTTTTTTAAAAAAATTATCATTTAACCACATTTAATCACCCATTAAATAAAATCTATTATTAAATATATATAACTAAAAATAATACATAAACACACAAAAACATATATATTCATACATATGTATATATATATAACTCGAATATATTTACACATATTATATATATATATATATATTCATTTAACAAAAACATATATATACATATCCAATATATATCTACATGAACATGTCTATAAATACATAAATATTTATTACACAGATTATTTTTTAAAAGTTATAATAATTACAATAGCACCAATATGTTATCATTATTGTTGTCAATAATTATATCACATATATACTAACATTACCATTTTAGAAAAAAAAACCATTAAATAGTTAATAAATTAATATTAATCGTCCATTAACATATTATTAATATACTTAATAATATCCTATTGATTAATTTTTCCACTCTTAATATCCACCATAACACCATTATTAATCAAAAAAGTATATTTTCCTTTTATTCCTCGTCAATAATAATAATAATAATAATTAAATTCTAAGGATTATTTATACTTTTCAAATAATATTCTCAAATACCAATTATTATTACTCTTACGTGTGATGTTACCAAATTCCCAATATGCCGAAAACATATGTTGGGCCTATGGTAAAACCTGTATTCCAGATTTAATAGTGGTCTAGGATTTTCCATCAAAAACACTGTATGCAAGATATACAAATATTTTTTAGTTAAATATAATAAAGTATTAAATTTTTTCCATATGTGTGTTGTTTCCTAATTCTAGACACACACAAATATTATATTTCTCTTAAGGGAAGTCCCTCATTTTTTATATATAAGTGGTCTAAAATTTCTCATTCAATGAAACTTTTAGGATTTATTTCATTTTATTTAGAAAAATCATGCACACTTAGAAAAAATTTATAGTTAATATTACTTTTCTATCATGTAGATCCTCTAATGACCTCAAAATCTCACACTAAATAATATAATAACTCTAAAATTATTCTATACAATATAACAAAGGATTAAACTTGGTATTTACCATTTTTTAAATTCATAATAAACTAAGTTATTTATAAATTAATTTTTCATACAAAAAATATTTAATTTTTATAACATTGGGGGTATTTAGTATCACATAAAAATTTGTATTCTATCATCCACCATAGATATTGGAACCTGAACATACCAATAAAATCCATTAAGGATGTAATAATGACCCTTTCAAGCTAATATCCTTAGTATTTGTTTCATAATGGGTGTGGGGAAATAGTATTTTTTGGTCACATACTTCAATATCCTATAATCTATGTAGACTCTCCAGCTATTCTGAATTCTTATGGTCACTAATTCATTAATCTCGTGTCTAAAAATTTTGTATATATTTTTCTTCAGTTCTATTTGTATGGGATTACACAACTGAGAGTTTAATATGGGGTAGATTATTCCATCTTTAAATATTATCTCTACCATTTTTTACTAATTCTATAAGGGTCAGAATGATCCACCATTAGGGTTATCTCACCTATTTAGATTCATCTTACAGAAAAATACTATGCATATAAGTAGTGGGAAAAATTCCATGTATGTAACCTAATGTCTAATATATGGCCCGATAATTATGTTTCATAATTTTCAATAGTTGGTGTTTTTGGGTAGGTTCTAAATTATTTGTGATTATGATTGGTGATTTCTCATTTCAGATTAAAAAGGGTTATTTTATATTTGATGGTAGAAAATTATGTCCCAGTTCATGCGGGGTTTACTATGGATGGTTTTATTTCAATGTTATCCATGTTTTAAATTTTACCACATAAGATAGAAATATTAATCGAATATTTGAGTCACTAATCAAAATAACATTAATCAATATCTTAAAATTTCCCAAAACTAGAAATAGTCTCAAAATCGAGTTTAATTTCAAAATAAGATTTATTGAGCAGCCTATGTGTTTATAATTATTCTCCTAGTCTGATTATATCAATTTACATTCCAATTTCATCCCTAGATAAATTGGTTAAATAAAAATATTTTAAGATAAAAATATATTTCTCTTCATTTTGTTGTTTCACTGAGTCTGGGATTTTGAAATCCTCTACATAATCAACAAAAGTAAAGGAAATGGTTCCTTTATTAATATTTATTGTAGTTTTATTAGTACTAAGGAAATATTTTCCTATAATGACTTTATAGTTTTATTTAACTTTTCCTTCTTCTCTGTTGAGAATATAGATGAAGGACATGATTGATTATCCTTGCACAAGTATCAACACATCTTCATGAAAACCTACTTGGTTGTAAGTGGATTGATTGGCTAGGTGAACAACTACTAGGGTGGGTTTGAGTTCTCCCATCTACAATGAATAATTAATGGAAGAATGTATTACATTAATTGAGATCCAAAATCACAAAACTTATTTTAAAATTTAAGTTCTACATTAGATTAGTTGATAGAAAAGTTAAATAGTTATTGGATATTTTTGTGTAATTTAAGGGGAAATAAGGTTAACAGTATTATTTCATAATGTTACCTGTTTATTACCTCACAATATCTATATCTCTAGGTAAATTTCATTATTTATGTTTTCAAACATTGGAATTTGGTGAATGAACTCCAACAATGGGATATTGATCTCTACTTATTCTAAAACCTATTGGATATATTTTTTAGTTATTATTCATTGGTTTTCATAGGTCATTAAATCCTTATATTAAGAGAGTTTAGGGTTGATTTTGATCTTCCATAAATCTTTTCACCCTTCGATTCTTTGAGGAGGCCCTCTCACATTCGACATCAGTTTCTTTTTCATGGTTAGATTTATCACATGCTTGTTGTTGTTCACATAAAAATTTCCCCCCATGAAAATTCCATCATTTATATCCTTCCTCTTGCAACTATTTGATGTGGTATAGATGGAATTTTCTTTTGGGGTTATGATTTGGTTGATTAGGAAGCTTACTTGAGCCTTGAATTACTATATTATTGATGTTGGATACATGCTAGTCCAATTGTCCTTTTAATTCATTCAAATATGATCCATGAGTTTTTATAGTGTTAATTTGTCTATTTTGAGATTATATTGCCAATATCAGTAGGTCCTTTATGGAAGGATATTGATCTTCTCCTAGATGGTATATTGTGGATGGTTGGAAATTCTATCTCTGGAATGGAGGGGGTAATAAAGGTTATTGTGAAGCTTTCTGGAATGATGTCTTTCGTGGATATCAGCTCCCAACTCATAATTTATTAATGTAGGACTTCCAAAAATACATGTTTTATACATGTTTTATTTTATAAATTCCCATAATATTTTTAATTTTATCTTTTATTACATTAAACATTATCACATCCATTGGTAAAATGATCCTGAGAAAAGTGGAGCTGAAAGATCTGAGGGGATATGGTGAGTGATGAATCATTCACATTGGTCAGAAATAGCTGTCTCATAGGAGATGTCAGTTATTAAAATTTATTTTATATTAATTTGGATTTGGAAATTCTACATCATTTACACCTATATTAGTAGTCCCCATACCAATTGTAACAGATTTTGAGAGATTCTTTGCATCATTTATTGAAGTTCCAATGGTTAATTATAAATTAGTTCTCTTTTAGAAGTAGCATCTAGTTGGTTCTAGTAATTTAACATCAATAGATGGTCAAATAATACCATGAAATTATGTTATTCATATAGATGGTGTGGGAATGATGAAAATAGATTCTTCATGCTTTCCCAAAACTCATAGAATGTTTCTTGAGTTTCTTGTTTGATTTCACAGAAAACCATTCATAGTTGATCATTCCATGAAGCCAAGAATAATTTCTATAGAATATTATTCTATAGTTCATACCATGAGGTATCTTCACTAGGATACAGATTATGGAGCTACTCCAGGGATTCTCCTTTATGGGAGAATGTTAAATCCATCCATATTATCTGATTCTTGGTGAGTCCTCATATTATGAATTCATTATGTATTCCATTAAATGATATAAAATTCATTTTGGGGTCCTCTCCTAATAATCAATGATATTTATCTAGAAAACTAATAATTCAAATTTAGTGTCCATAGTCATGTTGGTCATTATATTGTAATTTTTTTTATTGAAGTAGAAATTTAGTCTATACATTTTCCAAAAATCCCCACTCAAATGAGAAATATTATAATTCATTTTTTCCTACCCAATGTAACAATTATGGAAAAAGAAGCAGATTAATGATATTTATCCAATGGAATGATGAAAAACTCTCTTTTCTCGTGTTCAGTGATTTTTAGTGTTCAATGTTTAGCATGCATAATTATCTCAACCTCTGAATCAAAATTAGTGATGTTGTAATAACTGGATCATGAAATTTAAAGCGTTTATTAAAAAAATAAAACAAAAAAACAATAATTTCCTATAAATGGTTTTAGTTTAAAAGAACACTTATCTTGAGGAACTCAAAAAACTGAATTTTGAACATATGAAAACTGTAGTAAAGTGGACATGGGATGTCTCCGGAGAAGATAGAGTTGTGGATGTATTGAAATATTTCTTATGGGTTCAATATTAAAAATTAGTAGATGCAGATGATTGGTTTAAAAATTTGTTTTTAAAACATAGTGTTCTTTCCTCAAATTACACTACTCACTTCCCTATAAATAAATATTAAATTTCACTTCCCCATAATTATCTAATAAAAGGAAACATCCTCGGTTATTCTTTCCTATAATTTTTAGATTGGAACAAAAAAATAAAAAAATCGAATTTATTATATATCATCTCCTGGCCTAGTGAATGGTTACCACTAATAAAACATTGATCCTACCATTATTATCTATATTAAGTAGTGTAGGATTTTCCATTATTCTTATGTGTGAAACACATTAAAAAAATTAAGAAATATTTAAAAACAATGAAAAATATGAATCTCCTATAGTACACACATCCTAAAACATCCAATTAAACTAAATAATGAGATTATTTTTGTTGAAATCATTAATTCATCATTGGGTGAGGAGAGTTCTCCTCAACACGACCATTATTCAACTATTGTTCCATGAATTTACTTTTTAGAAATAAATAAATAATGAAATGTGTTGGTTAAAAAACCAGAATAAAATGATATAAAACCCTCTATTAAAGAGAAATAATCTATCCAATTATTAAAAGAAACAAATGGAGAACACCTCCTATTATTCTAAAAATATAAGTATGAATAAATCACTATAAAATCATCATAGGTGTTGCATGTCTGCCTTGAGGTGCTCATTACCAGCTCTGGGTGAAGTCCCTATGAAAATATATTTACTCTTGGAAGGACATGAAACACCACATAAAAATTATATATTTATAAGAGAGAATGATATCAACTACAAATAGAAACTACATAGATGGTGATCACCATATATATCCATCATCTTCGATTCAGAAAAACCAAAGGACTATGAAGAAATTTGGATATGAAAAGCAGTGTATCGATGGAGAAGTGATTTCACAAATATTTTGAATTTATAGGGCACCAGAACATTCTAAAATGTAGGATCTGTGATGGGTTATCAATAAAATATGTATGAATTCACATAGCCTAGCTAATTTCATTCATTATATAATATCAGATATATTTTTAATTTTTATGTAAAATTTGATAGTTAGTGATTCCAGCTATGTGGAGTTCATAGGTAAATTGGATAATAAAAAACATAAAATTTTTCCCTCGTTATTCAATTTTTAAAGATCAAAATTTAAAGAGTAAATTTTTTATTCATTACTGATTGATTTTACAGGTGTTTCATTCAAATGGTTGGTCACTGTCATATTGGAAATTTTGTTTATTGTGACAATTTCAGTATCTATGAACCTCTAACTAGTACATGGGGGAGATACCATTGTCTCACCATCTATATAAATTAAAAGGTAAAATGAAAATATAAAAATTAATTTAACTGATTGGTATTTGGATAAATCAATACTTCCCAATCAAATGTTAAAATATTGTTTCTTCCTAGGGTAGTGTGACATCTTATCAGCAAGATCAATCTTAATGATTTATAGGATATTGGTGTTGTTACTTAATCATCTATGATGATGAGGTTTTATTATTTAAATGTTCTTAAGGATATGCTTCTGGTCTTATCCTCTTACAGTGTTCTCAGATTCTCAAATGGGAATGCATGAACCATTTGTAATAGGTAGAGATCAAGTCTAAATTGGATTTTGTGCACAGTGTCTAGTTTCATGGAATCTTCCCTGATGTGCCAAATATTTATAGTGTTGTTTCATCTTCTTATCTTACAATGTATTCCTTTATCTTAATCATGTGTCAAAAATTCAAATTTATGGAATGTTTGATATTCTCACAATATCTCCTGATGGAGTGTAGTAACATAGAGAGATATTATCTTCTCTAATCAAGTAGCTATTACACTAAAATATTCTTGGTATCCCGTGGGAAATGATAATTGGGAGTTTCACCATTAATTGCGTCTTCAGGTGTCATGGATTTAGTCTTTCTTCCTTCCAGATCTGAGCACAGTTCATGTTCAGATATGGTATGTGGTCTCTTTATTCCGAGCTATCATCATGGGGGTTTGATGATATTAAGCATATAAATGATCAACACTGAGGAATTTTTTTAGTATTATTATCCTCAAGATCATTGTCTTCAAATAAAAAATGGAACAATAGGTTTGAATGGTCCATTGGGATGATCAACCATTAGAAGATGTGTGGCTAATTAGTTTTTTATATGCGGCAAACCCATACCTTAACCATAAAATTATTATTTTTCCATTATTTATTCCACATACAAGGCAAGGTATCTTTTTTTGTTTTGAGGAAACTCTACCACTTTATTAAGATGTTGTTATGGTCGATTGAATTTCATACATTGTCTGTCTGTTTTTTTCATGCGGCCGATGCATATCTTTTCAAAATATCACTTTCATAGAAACTCATCACGGATGTTGTCACCTCTTGAATTTTCCAAAATTTTATTTTGTGGTCATTGGTACTCTTGTGGTCACGTGAATTTTTGATTAAGTTGTTCAATGACTTTACTATTTTTCAGTGTTTGGAATAACCACAAAAATATTATTCACTATCAATCCAAGACTTATCTGAAAATTGATTGTTTTTCACATCAAAATTTTTTTCATAGTGCAATAATTTTTTTAAGATTAAATTCAAAAACGATAAATCATTTTAAAATGATAATTTCACCCTTTTAAAAAATTTACCTTAAATCCCAAATTCCATACATATTTTTATTATTTTTTGATAATCATTTTTTAATGGTTGAGGGTGATCCTTACATAGACCATAATAACATGAAGAATATATGGCCTCTACTATGACCATTAAAGGCCATATAGATCTAATAATATAATTGATGACCCTCTCAACATATTTATTTTTAATAAAAAAAATATCTTTTCAAATATGGACAACATGCATTTCCCCATGTAGATATGCATGTTTCCCAGTCCCAAAATCACTCAATTGTAATTTCAATTTCAAATTAATTTTATGGTTTTAATTTTAAAACAATAAATCATTTAAAGATAAAAATAAATTAAATCCCTTTAAGATTTTGTGTTCCAAAATCAGAAAAATTAAAATTTCATAGTGTGAAAATCGATTTCAATTTTGAGCATTTATTCTCAATTTAACTACAATGATGAATATATAAATAAAAACAGAATTTTATGAAATTTAAAATTTAATTCCAAAAAAAAATATTACCCATGATTTATTTACATTATGGGGTAATTTAAAATAATAGATAAAAAATAAAATTTTTGTTCTCTTATAACTAAGTAGTTTTTTAATGCACCACCAGTGAATGTGGAACTAAAACCTTAATCATCACACTACCTAAAGGAATTAAAATTTCATCTAAGTCTTCATATATAACTTACATTCCTCAAAACTATCAAACTCCCACTATTGGTTTTAAACAAAATATCTCCCTTCTCCTTAATATATAAGGGTTTATCAAAAATGAGATATACCTATCTTAAATATCCATAAACATAATTTTATAGTAAACCCTTCTCTAAAGTTTAACAAAATTATTCCCCTAAGTCTAAAACACTAGAATATATTGTACTATCCATGATCATCAATAACAAATCATCGATTCCTTTAGTTTCATGTTTTCTATTCTAGTTTTATGGACCTTATGTTTTTATCTACATCTCTTCTTGATGGGTCCTTTCTTCCCAAAAATCCAACTGGTATAACTACGCCCCTTTTCATAGTATCATCTCTTTACAATTTATTCTGATCATCATAAATGATTATATTATTTTGTGTATCTTCCTCTTCCATCCGTGATTATATCAGAACTAAATAATCTACTAGATTATCTTCAATGAATTTCCACATTGAGGATCATGCCTCGCACATATATCAAAACAAAATTTTTATTCCATGATGAACTACTCAAAATGGTTTCAGTGGCTTCCCAATGGATAGATAATGAATATTGAAAATCATGATCACATGCCTCATCATTATCCATAATTCACACTGATTAAAACTAACCTGTGAAAAAATTTATATCATTGATGTGATTATCAACAATCGTCCCATCAATCATCTTTTGATAGAAGGTACATTTTTTAATTCTTATGTTTTCTCATACATATTCACATGAACATTCATCATCCAAGACATATCTTCTACTCTATGATGTTTATCACCACATTTTTTGATTGCATAAGGCACAAAACCCCCATAACATGTATCTCTAGTAGATCCAATTATGTATTCTCCATGTCCCTTGTATTCTCAGCTTGAAGCATGATGTCATACTTTTTTTGGATAATGATATTTTTTTTTCATCCTCTAGTGACTGAATTAACTTCAATTAAAGTGATTGGCCTTCACCTTTCTTTTTTTCCATAGCCATTGTTCAATTCGAGTAATCTAACCTTTATATTTAGAATCATCCTTCGATAGATGTAACTATGGAAACTATAGATAATCAATGACGAACAACCTTAAAAATGAGAGTAAAAGTGAGATAAATATAAAATGAAGAATAATAACAAGAATAAAGGACACATTAATTAACATTGTTATTGAACTAATCTTTATGCCCATGGAGAGTTATAATTACTTCACTAAAATCAAGAGTAGAGTTAACAAGGAACAATATCAAAATAAAACCCTACATTGAAATGATCTTGTAAATAAAAAAGTAAAATCATGCCACCAAACTCATAATATGTCCATTGTGATATAATAACTAGTGGAAGTCCCAATATCTATAAAACCAGCCACACTAAATCCCAAGATACATAGTTCCATGTTGACCAAGATTGTCCTACTGTAATTTCATATCAGTATCGCTTGTTTTCCCCTCTAGAGTGTTGCAAAATTTATACATTCCCTTGTGAGAGTTGCATCCTAATGTGTAGTATAGGCCACAAACAGCAGGCCTGAATTTATTTTATGATCAGGTTACACCAGTCAAAAAATATTTGTAATATATTTGGTATTAAATTCAATCATTTTAGAAATACCAATTAGTTCATAAAAACACCAATACATTTTATAATGAATATACTAGCCTTGTGGAAAAATCATGTTGTAACATATCTGTAATTTCATTTAGACTCACTTATTTTATTATAACATTTTTTAATACATCTATCTCCTACCAATTGGGTTCTAAAATTTCTATATATATATAATCTCATCCATTTTCACCCTCAATACAACATCATTGATGCAATTAAATTCCCCGAGCTTCTAAATCACAATGAAATCATATCCCAGTAACATATCCTGCTAAGCATGATGATCAATTGAAACTACCCACTGAACAAGAAATTCAATATTGATCCTGTGAGAGTTGTATAACAAAAACCTCAATCCCAAATAATATTTTTTCTAGTTCTATATTTCTAGAAATAAATACATAAGATTCTTGTTATATACTAATTTTACAAAGTTGTTTTTTCAGATTATCCCTTACTAAAATAAGAATGAGGCATCCATTCATGTGTAAACGCAACTCCATCATTGTAACAATTTGAATCAAAATCCATTAAAATCCCTACGAAATATCTATGAATCAAAAAAATTGTGACATATTCATGTTTTTAATAACTGTATGAAATGATTCTTGAGTTTCATTTACATTTTTTATCCCCTTGTTCTTAGCCAAGACCATGAGGGGTCCTTCAATCCTTCCATAATCCATGATAAATTTTTAATGTATCCCTTTATACATTAAACCCCCTCAATTACTTTAGATTCTTTTTCTCAGACCAAAATTTAAACACCTCATGATTCATTAGGGAACCATCATAACTTCATGAATTAAATTATGTGCCATAAATTACTAATAGACATCCTTATGAAATAATAATTCGTCTTATTTGAAAATTATAAATTTTCTATCATCAATTATAGAAAAAATTTAACATTATATAGGAGTTAATTTTAGCTCTTAAAACACCCATGTATATAATTTAATACCACTGAAACACTATTATTTTATGACTCCCAAAATTCTACATTCTTAGTATCCTAAAAATTCGAAGGTGAATTCATCAAATCAAAAGGCATAAAATGGTATTCATAATTCCACTAATGGATTTGTCATGTAGACTTACCAAAAATATCCAATATACCTGGTGAAAATAGATTTCAAATCAATATTTCAGAGGTATTTTTCACCATGAAACTCATCAATCATCTCTTCTGTTACAAGAATTAGGTATTTGTTATGTACATCCAATCTACTTAATGATAGGTAATCTATTATCCTTCTATATACTATGAATAACTTTTTTTACTCAAATTATGGGGATAATTTATGGCTTGGAGTGATGAAACCCTATTTTAAAATCATGTGAACATGATTTTCAATATCATTATTCATGAAATATTCTTTTTTATATGGTAAAATGGTGACTTGATTGACACCTAATTAAATTTTTTTATGTGATTGGTCTATATCATTAGTGGTAATTTCTGAGGTTCCTAAAAAACCTTTTCTCAGATAACCTATTATACCATCATCAACTACATCCAATACACTAAAAATTTTCCTTTTCATAATTATTCTTATAAATTAATTTGTACTTATATGGTTTATATGATGTTTCTAAGGTCATAGGACAACAATAGTGGTTTGAATCAGTGGAATACTTTAACAAATATTTTCTATTCTAAATTCAACCTCTTGAACTTGTTAATGTTATCATTCCCTTCAATACCCCCTCGTATCCTAACCTCATATGAATAGATAATAAGAGAGATCACAACACAAGTAATTTAAAATTTTCCAAAATGAATCCCAGTCCTTCACATAACATTTATATACAAGTGGTTAGACATTCATGTAATAATTATCTTGAAATTGGTTACACATGAAAATTAAAATTTTCCCCTGATTAGTAAGACACCCCAACCCAATGCCTTTCACAACTACATAGAGACTCCAATAATATTATTATTATTCAAAATTGATTCACATTTAGAGAAATATATTTATTCTACATTATTATTTTGTTCCACTTTTGAAATAGATATCCACTCATGAGCTTACTAGATCAATAGTAATGAACACGTACTTCTTCTTCAACTTATTCAATTGCTTCTCAAAATAATAATATTGTTCATGAAACTCCTATCAGATCTGGAGAGATCTGGATGTTATCTATTTTCATGAATACTCATGTGAACAATAAAAAATTGAACCTTGTTTCCAATACACGTCATCCCTCAATATTGTTATGTATAAGGCTCCCCCAAATCTCTCACATGATAACTCTTAGTTATTAATATTCTCAATGGAATCTTCCTAGATAAATAAAATATGTATATTTAACAATAATATAATGAATATTATTCTCATTTATTATAAAATAATATTTTAAAGTAAATATTCTATAAATATCATCATGACTTATTTCTTATTTTGAGTCAAAAGATCTTAGGTGGATCAATTATTTTTTCATTTAAACCTATTATTGAATTATCTAAAGTCTCAGAACTTTTTTCTAATATTATATTTTAATAAAACAAACATGATTAAATCCTCCACTCATGATAAATATAACTCCATTTAAAACATATCCACATCTACATAAATATATTTACTAATATAGGATAACCATAAACAAATCTCAGTACATAGTTTCTCACAGGTGGACATGATTTCTAAAATTGTGAAAAAACCTACCATAGAAAAATAACAATGGTGTGGTGATATATTTATTTTTAGTAGTAATTGATAATAACATTCATTTAACATGAATAAGCATCATAAAACATGAAATGTGTCATTATATTTATTTTTCAATCGAAAACATCATACTCAGAATCATTAGATTTCATTTCATGAGAATATTAAAATTCTAAAACCCAGTTCCCATCCCTATAGATCAAATATAATAATGGGTAAACCATATATATTAACCTATATATACCACATAAACACCACTATGATCAATCGTATTATCATATATAGATTGACTACATATGATCAACAACAAGAAAAAGTCTTTCTAGAGCACATGTTAAATCCCAATACATCATTAAAACATAACCCATGTTTTTTAATATTAGTAATTATCTTTATTGTTTAAACCTAGTATATTGAACTATATTTATGTAAGTATTTAAAATCTCAATCTACCCTTACACATATCCTCACAAAAAATGCGTGTTTCCTAGACTCAGGGAATATTACCTATACATAACCCCCATAACTCCCTCATTAACTTTTTGTAGGTTTTATAAATCATATATATCCTTTGTGAAGTGGTAATAATCCTTTGTGTAAGGTCTCATGTCCATATAGTTTTACTCTTTTCATGTTTATGAATACCATGGTGCTCTAAGGATTCCTCGAGTAGGTCGTGAGGGGATTATCTATTGAATGGCGGTCGGAAGAAGAGTCTCTCATCGTGAGGATGAAAATCATGGATCACGTGAGAGAATGACTCACATCCAGTCCAATAAGAAATGTGGAACTATAGGCTATGGGGATGGATCATCTATGTCACCGATCATCCATGTGAATCACCTACACAGCTGGATTGGCTACATGATTTCGCTACATTGCCGGATTGGTAAGATGAATCAGAAACATGGAAGGATCATCAATGTTGGTGAATTGAATACGTGAGAAAAAGAACAAAATGCATCGACTATGTGAATTTTCTACATGTATGGACCTACTATATGGATAATATTTTTAAATTGGGAATTTGGCTATGTGGGGAATTTAACTACATAGGTAATTCAGCTGTGAGGATAATTTTTCTATGCGGGGAATTCAACCACGTAGTGAAAATTGCTACGTGAGGCTTTTGGATATGTGTTTCTTCATGCTATCCATATCAACTACATAGAGATTTCCACCAATTTCATTAATGTGACCATGTTTGAATTTTGGTGGTGTGAATCAAGAAAATTTGGGATTCATGGTCCCTTCCGTATTTATCATTATTATAGTTTTGTTAAATATTTTTAGAGAGTTGAAGAATATTAAAATGTATAATATTTTAAGACGCCTCCATTTTATCATTATTTCACATTGACTACATAAATTTATATATTGATATACATTTCAAGAAATGAAATGATAATTGACCCCTCAAAGTTTAACATTATGTTTATCCCAAATTGATAATCATCATAATGTTTTATAGGGTATGAAAACATCTTAAGGTTAGCGTGAGTATGATTCTTTTATAGAGATAAAACATATTATCATGTTTCACAAGATAAAGAATAAGATTATTTTTGTGAACTAGATGACCCACAATATATACCACATGTAGTGTCATAGAGATGACTTTAGTATACTAGGAATGCATGGATCATATTTGAGTCCCAAATACATGTGGTTTGTGAGATACCTAGTATGGGACCCTCAAAAATTTGATACCATCGATACAAAATTATAAATATTGACATATATATTATGGGCGTGGTTGGTTATATTGTTAATATAGTCATCAATATATGATTAACTTGTATGGGATTTTTACTCTCATATAATGAGTATGACATTTGATCCCTCAATTGAGATAGGATATGGGAATCTATGGGAAAAATTATATATTGTATATCTATTTGGATAAGGAACTTATGATGTGATTATCCCTAAGGATAAAGAAATTGTGATTTATTCTTCAATCAAATTAGTATATACTTTGAGAATAGAGATCATATGAGTTGTATATCTGGGGTCGACGTGAGTTATGCCCCGTGGTCACTGTATGTCTTGGAAAAATGGAAAATATATCAATTCCCATTTTCATATGATTCATAGTGGTGGAAACATGTATACATATAACTGTGTTTGATGGAGATCATTGCAGATACCTTTATTTCTTGAGTAACATTGACAATTTTCTAGAGGTCACTATTTTCTAACATATATGGATAAAATGATTTATTTTTACTGTCAATTATTTAAATTCCCATAGGTTTAAGAAATTTGGTTTATTGAATGGGGATCGAGTTTTACATAGTGACCTACTCTAAATGTGTTTTAGACCTAATCAAAAAATGTTTTGGATGGGTGTTCATAAGGTATTTCATATAATGTGATACAAGGTATTGTTAATTATAGATTTCCAAAAGTGTTTAGGAAGATATAAAAAATGAGTTTTGGATATGTTTTCATGAGTTGTTGTATACATTAATATATAAGTTGAAATGATACTAGGTTTATTATGATTTAGTACATGTGGTATATTAAAGGATATATCCCCAGAGTTAAAGAGTTTATGTGATGTCGGTGTATATAATGTGCATGGAATAACAATATACAATCATGGAATATTATTTCATTCATGATACTACCTTTTGATCAAAATAAAAACTAAATATTAAATGTCTTAATATTTAATTGTTCAACTAATTTAAATCATCATATATTAAGGGTTTACATGACATATAATGATATATTGGAGTTTCAATTCAAGAAATGAATGCATTGCCAATGGGATATACTCTTGTGATATAAACATATTAGTAAACGTAGTAGCAGTCAAAGAGTGTTTTCAACTAGATATATGTAAAGACCCGTAAAATTCAAGGGCAATTTTTTCTTAATTTTCTTTGGAATTTTACAAGAGCGTGGTTTCTAACGGCACCTGATTCTGATGCCCGGATTGTCCAGAATCATTTTCCGAAGTTTGGCTCAGGTACGTTCAGGGAACGAACGAGCGGGAATTTCTAACTTTTGAACCGGTGCCCGGAATCAAATTCTGAGGGCACCGATGAACTCACAGCGCCGATATTTGCTTAAGGAGACCTTTTCCGAGGTTGGGTTTATTGCGGGTTGAGAGTTAGTTTTTGGGAGTTTAGAATAAGTTAAATAAAAATTGTGGTATACAAATTTTTATTTTAACTTGTTGGTTAACTTCTCCCAAAGGGAGTTAGAGTGGGACCCACATGCACTTAACCTCCCTTTGGAGGATTAAGTGTGGTGGGGCCCACACGAAACATAACTCTTCACCTTCCTTTTTTTAAAATTCCCTTAAACTCCTCTTTTAATAACATGACAACTTTGTTAATTAATGGAGTTGATTTGTTTGAATTTCAAACCTTTGAAATTCAAATTGATAATTGTGTGAATAAAATAAGACTTTAGCTTATTTTATTTGGGTTAGAATTCTCTAGCCACCTTGAGAGAATTTGGAGCCTTCATCTTCTTCTTCTTCAAGCTTTAACGAAGAACGCGAAGAACCATCGAACATCGATGAAGAACACCACGTTCTCGGGAATTGTCTTCCGCGACGCCATACCCGCGACACCGACGACGTCTTCTTCCGCGTCATCTCTTCTGCGACGATTTCCCGTGACGAAATCGTCGTCAAAGAGCTTCGAATCCTCGCTTCACGACATCGACGTCCTTCTTCCGTGACGCGGACCACCGCGATGGGTCTTTCACGGGTCGTTGACGATCATCGATCTTGAAACCAAGGTAGGGGTTTAATTATTTCTTTTATTCATGATTTATACCTGAGAATATTTCTTCGTGAAATTTATCCAACTGTTAGCAATTAACGTGAGGGGGCCGGACCGTACGAACACGGTCGACCCTCCTCCTTTTCATATTGATTTTTGTTGTGGATTGAGATGGGTGAGGCGCGGTGCCGTCGCACCGTGCATGATCATATGACAAGAAATGTGTGGCGCCGCCACGCCACGTTGTAAAATAATGCAACGACGCGACGCCGTCGCGCCGCGTCGAAGAGAGTTGAAGGCGTCGCGGCCGGAGCGGGGCCGTGGCGGTGGGGCACGGTGTCGTCGCACCGCGCCGAACGATGAAGGTCGCGGCCGGTTCTGGGCCGCGGCGGGACGAGAGGACCGGCGGCTAGCCGGGCCGCCGATGTCGGAAGCCTGAAGGGGGGACCGGCCTTGCCGGTCCCATTGAGGAAGAACCGGCCGGCCATGTTGGGCCGGCAGGAAGGGAGAAGGACCGGGGGAATAAATTCCCCCGGCTGGCCAAAACTGGCCCCCCATAATGGGGGGGTCGCGGTTACACCAAGGGGGGGGGGGGGGCAGCGCCCCCCCCCCCCCCCCCCCATTGTTTTTCAAAAGAAGGCCCCCACGAGGGGGGGCCGGTTCTCCAAGGCGCGGCACCCAGCCGCGCCGCCAGCAGAGAAGCGGGGGCTTTGCCCCCCGCACGTGGCACCCGAGCGGCGCCCAAGCCGCGCCGCCGCCGGCCGGGCCGCACCGCCGCGCCGGACCACGCCGCCGTGCCGGGACGCGCCGCCGGCCGGGCCGGGTCGGACTCGGGTCGGGTCGGCCCGGTTCGGGCCGCCCCAGGGGGGGTCGGGCTGGGTCGGCCTGGATCCGGACCCCCCCCCCCCCCCCGTTTTCGAAATGACTTCGGTCTCTTGGCCATAACTTGAGCCACGGACCTCCGGTTGACGAACCGTCTGCGGCGATGCGATCCTTGGATCGAGACAGTCGATTCGGTATATCGCACTCAATGTTTCAGAATACTTTGAGTCCGGCCGGGTTGGTTCGTTCACGAAACCAACTGGGCCTTCGGAGCGGAAACGCTCATATCTTGAGCTACGGACGTCCGATTGACGTGCTGTCAGCTTTGTTGTGTTTCTCTTAGTTAGACGGCTCTTTTGGCATACTCCACCCGAGGTTTGGAAGCAGGTGGAGTACGGTCGGGTTGGTTTTGCCTTAAAAACCAACCGGGCCCCTGGGACGAAAAAACCAATAACTCTCAGACCGGGCGTCCGATCAACGCGCCGTCTGTTGCGTTGAGTTCCTGTTGGCGATACGGAACTTCATCAACTCTGGACTTTGTGACAGTTGATGTATCAGCCTCTCGGCTCGTGGAGCGGACCCTCCCGAATGAGCTTGCTGTGTGTGGGAACCCTCATGCTGGCTGCGACTGTGACTGATACTGCTATTGCTACTGCTATTGTGACTGCGACGACGATAGTACAGAGATCCTTGGTGGATTCGACGACGACTACAGCACTCAGCGATCCTACGTGGATCAGTGCTACAGGTACTGTGTGGGCCCGATCCTGTGTGGGTCTGATTCTGTGTGGGTCCTTGCGCTCAGCGGTCCTGTGTGAACCAGCGCCTACAGGTCCTGTGTGGGGCCGATCCTGTGTGGGTCTTTGCGAGGGTTAGTTACCTATCGATCCTTCGTGGGTCCGACGACTTAGATGGATCAGAGATCATCTTTATCATCCTTCGAAGTAGTATACCTGTGTGAGCTGAATCATGTTGCTTTCTTGTGTGGATTGTGTTATGCTATCCTGTGTGGATTTCGTTTTGCTTTCCTGTGTGGAATACGTATACTTTCCTGTGTGGACTGAGTTGTACTTGGGCTCGGAGGTTGGAGCGTATTGGAATTGATGACTTAGGTATATGTATGGGCATATACCTAAGTAGTATCGGTTTTTAATTTGTGTTTGTAACTTTCCTTTGTGGTTTATCCTTTGTGAATTTTGGGAGACCATCGGGGGTCTCAGGGTCCCTACTGATTAGTTTATACTCACCCCTGCACGGGCTATGCCCGCACTACGTTGTGTTGGTTGCAGACGATGGACAGCGTTGATCGTGGCTGAGGCTTGCAGAGAAGAACGGTACCTGGAGGTGGACCACTGGGCGTAACGCGTTCGGAGCAGACGGCGGGACCCGAGGAGCAGTGGAGCTATTTGTACCCACCCTTCAGGTGGGATTTCCAGTGGACAGCTCGGTGTAACGGCTTTTACTTTACAGTTTTTGTTTTCCCTTTCGAGTTGTACTTTACTTTTAGTTTGGGTTTGTATATTGGCCCATTTACTTTTCCGCACTTTCAGTTGTACTCTGTTTTTACTTAGTGTTTACTTTCTGCTTGCTTACTCTATAGTTCTTGTTTACATTACAAAGGAAATGCCTTCCCTTTTTACCGGGATTTACGCCTTGGTGCTAGTCGCCAGCCCCTGGCCTATGGATGGCGGGCTTGGGGTAGTCACGGCACGGGCCCGAGGACGGGTCGTGACAAATTGGTAACAGAGGAGTTCGGTTCTACCGCGAACTCTGATCTTTTCTAAGTGAAGCAATAATGTTTAGCATATTGAGTGTGGTTATCAGTCAAGGGAGTCCAGTGTTGGTGCGGCGGCCGACATATCCGTACACCCGGACCCTGACTTCTGATTTCCGACTTAATGCACGAAAACATTGATTGCGTGTGTGTTTCAAAGTTTTCCTTGTGATTACTTTATATCAGCTCACCAGGTATACTGTTCTGACCATGGCGCACCTATTTCCTTTTCAGGATGTCCCCATGATGGCAGCCAGCTAGGGTTCCGAGAGTCGAGCGTGATGACAGCCCACCGAGCGACGAGGCCTCGGTGCAGGGCCCTTCGTCAGCAGTGGCACCGGCGGTAGCACTACCCGCCGAGCCACCGATGCTTCCAGCACTAGCCTCTGACGACGCACGTCACCTTGGAGCTCTGCACGAGTCCCAGTGCTAGCGACCGCCTAGGTTCCGTGGGGAGACGGACCCCCAGGTAGCATAGGACTGGCTGGAGGCAGTGGTACGAGTTTTTAGGCTAGTGAGGACACCTGCAGACCTCATGGTGATCCTCACTGCGAGTCTACTACACGCAGCAGCGGGTCGATGGTGGAGCTTGATGCTCCAGGTGAACGATGAGGCATCTCTACTTTGGACGGACTTTGAGAGCCTCTTCCGCTCGGAGTTCGTCCCAGCCACCTTTCGTGCGGTGCGTATCCAGGAGCTTCTTCAGCTGCGGCAGGGCAGCATGACGGTCGCTCAGTACTCAGTGAGATTTACTGATCTCTCGCGCTACTCGAACGACATGGTACGGGACCCATTCTTCCGGGCACGGACCTTCGAGCAGGGATTGAGACACAAGATCAGGGAATCACTGATCTCCCTCAGTATACCGACTTAGACAGGAGTACTGCAGTGGGCCCTTTTGATCGAGAGCTTCCTTGCTGAGTCTATACCAGCGCCGAGACCCACCGTAGGGCGGCACGTTGCAGAGTCATCTGCAGCAGGCAGTCGACGGATGACTCAGGGGTCCAGACAGACCATACCTTTAGGCAGACGACCTCAGGACACTGGCTCAGCAGTGCGGGGCACACAGCGAGGAGCTAGTCTTTCGATAGGTAGGCAGTCCTACTTGTGCGGCGGGCAGGGCCACATGGCTCGTGACTGCCCGACCCGCCGTGCCGAGGAGCAGCAGACGGTTGAGGGACCACCGAGGCAGAGGCAGAGGGTCGACCATGGTGGTCCGCAGGGAGGAGGCGGATGAGGCAGAGGAGATGGCCGAGCAGCAGGTGGTGGGCGACGCTTTGAGGCTCTGCCACCACCACCACCAGGAGGTCCACCCCGACCATAGGGAGCAGGCGGGCAGAGACAGGCACAGCTCCAGGCAGCAGAGGCCTACGACCACGGCGCACCCAAGATGATTCGAGGTACTATCTGTGTCTATTCCACCCTTGCTGCAGTACTTATAGAAAGAGGAGCGAGTCACTTTTTCATAGCCGCTGCCCTTGTTCGGAGCTCGGAGATTCCGACAGAGCCGTTGGCTCGATCCTTACGGCTAGAGACCTCTACGGGAGAAGACTCGACGATTACGCACTGGTACCGGCAGTGTGATCTTACTCTAGGAGGCGAGAGCTTCAGTTGGGATCTTCTTGTAGCTGCGTCGAGGCCTTACGACGTCATCTTGGGCATGGATTGGTTATCTACGGTCCATGCGCAGATTGACTGTTTTAGGCGCAAGGTGCGATGTGTACGCACCGACGGGAGCAGGTTCACCTTCACCAGTGAGAAGGGATCCTTTGCAGCACAGGATGGACTTCCGTGGAGGAGAGGACAGCCCATTACTCATCAGTTGGTTAGCCTCATCCTTGGAGCAGTTGACGTCCGGAGTCCTGGTTTTCCTGCAGTGGTGGATCAGTTTGCGGACATTTTTCTCGACGACGTTCCAGGGCTACCTCCTCGTAGATAGGTAGACTTTTATATTGACCTGTACACCGGGACAGCCCCGATATCCACTCCAGCATATCGGATGGCCCTCGCCGAGCTTCGAGAGCTACGGGTATAGTTGGAGGACTTGCAGGGCAAGGGGTTCATCCGACCCAGTGTTTCACCCTGGTCTTCCCCGATATTGTTCGCCAAGAAGGCGGACGGGAGCTTGCGACTTTGTGTTGACTATCGTCGCTTGAACCAGGTGACGGTGAGGAACAAGTATCCGCTACCGAGAATTGATGACCTCTTTGATCAGCTAAAGGGAGAACGGTGGTTCTCGAAGATAGACCTCAGGTCAGGCAATCATCATCTCAGAGTCAGAGACGAGGACGTGCGGAAGACGGCCTTCAGATGTCGGTATGGCCACTATGAGTTCTTGGTTATGCCTTTCGGTGTAACCAATGCTCCAGCAGTGTTCATGGCCCTCATGAATAGGATCTTTCAGCCATACCTTGATCGGTTTGTCGTGGTCTTCATCGACGACATTCTGATTTACTCTACGACTGAGGAGGAGCACGCCTATCACTTGCGAGTTGTACTAGACACACTCCGAGAGCACCAGCTTTATGGTAAGCTCTCGAAGTGCCAGTTCTAGATACGTGAGGTCCACTTCTTGGGACACGTTATCTCTGAGGCGGGATTTGCAGCGGATCCTGCGAAGATCGAGGCTGTGTTAGCATGGGAGCCACCCAGGAGCGTGATTGAGGTTCAGAGTTTCTTGGGACTAGCTGGATACTATCAAAGATTCGTGCCAGACTTCTCTAGAGTTGCGGCACCACTCACAGCTTTGACGAAGAAGGGGAAACCCTTCGTGTGGTCATACAGATGTCAGCAGAGCATCTAGGAGCTGAGACAGAGATTGACCAGCGCACCTATCTTGAGGTTGCCTGAGGAGGGAGTAGGGTACATAGTCTTCTACGATGCATCAGGGACCAGACTCGGATGTGTTCTGATTCAGGAGCGGGAAGTGATCGCCTATGGATCACGACAGTTGAGGCCGCAGGAGCAGAACAACGCTACCCATGACCTGGAGTTAGCGGCAGTGGTCTTCACTCTGAAGACATGGCGACATTACCTGATGGGCGAGCGCTTTACAGTCTTTTCTGATCATCAGAGTCTCAGGTATATCTTCTCGCAGAAGGACCTGAACCTAAGACAGCGACGATGGCTCGCGTTCCTCCAGGACTATGACTTTGAGATAGTCTATACTCCTGGGAAGGGGAACGTAGTAGCCGATTCCCTCAGCAGGAGGACGGGCATTCAGCTACTTGAGGAGGCAACGGAGCACCTAGCCACTTTGTAGATATACTTCGTGGATAGAGATGGAGCGGCCTTCCTCCAGTCTCTCACAGTCACCCCTCCACTACTGCAGCGGGTCAGAGAGGCACAGCGTGAGGACGCTGACTGTGAGACACGGCGTGCACAGATATCCTCGGGACAGGCACCTGATGGTTTCTCCCTTGGAGCAGAGCACGAAATCCTTTTCAGAGGACGTACCATGGTACCAGTCGCTTTGCGAGAGGAGGTGCTAAGAGAGTTTCACACTTCTCCTTTGGCGGTACATCCTGGAGTGGCGAAGATGTACCAGGATCTCAGACGACAGCACTGGTGGCCGGGCATGAAGAAGGCGATAACAGAGTTCGTTTCTCGATGCCTCACCTGCCAGTAGGTGAACGCAGAGCATCAGGTACCAACAGGCTTGGTACAACCCTTGGAGGTCCCGGAGTGGAAGTGGAACGGCATATCTATGGACTTCGTGACTAGACTTCCACATACTTCCAGAGGTCACGACTCCATTTGGGTGATTTTTGACCGACTCACCAAGTCGGCACACTTCTTACCCATCAGAGAGCAGGGTTCAGTGGAGAGCTTGGGTTGTCTCTACGTTCAGGAGATTGTGCGGCTCCACGGCGTGACATCATCTATCGTCTCCGATTGAGATGCTCGCTTTACTTCCTGGATTTGGAAGGGGTTACAGGAGGCGTTCGGGACGCAGCTACATCTGAGCACATCCTTTCACCCTCAGACGGATGGTCAGATGGAGTGGACCATCCAGACTCTCGAGGACATGCTCCGCGCATGTGTCCTCGACATTGGTCGTAGCTGGGAGGACCACCTACCCTTGGTGGAGTTTTCGTACAACAACAGCTACCACTCCACCATCGGGATGGCACCGTACGAGGCGTTGTACGGCCGACCTTATAGATCTCCTTTGTGCTGGACAGACCCTGGGGAATCAGCACTTGTGGGACCGGAGATGGTCCAGGCCATGACAGAGAAGGTCCAGGTCATCCAAGAGCGGATGAGGACAGCTCAGAGCTGGAAGAAGTCATATGCGGATAGGAGGCGGAGGCCACTAGAGTTCGAGGATGGCGACCACGTCTTCTTGCGGGTCTCACCTCAACGTGGTATTCAGAGATTTGGCCGAGGCGGCAAGTTTTCTCCGCGCTTCATCGGACCCTTCCAGGTCCTCTGCAGGATTGGCGAGGTGGCTTATCGCCTTGCTCTACCACCTCAGTTGCACCGGGTGCACGACGTCTTCCATGTATCTCAGCTGAGGAGATACTTGCACGACCCGACACACATCATTGACCATGGGGAGCTTGACGTTGACGATGGGGAAAATTTTACGGAGGTCCCGGTGGAGATCGAGGATCGACAGGAGCGGGTCCTACGTGGGAGATCGATTCCTCTTGTGCGCATCAGAGGGCAGAACGGGAACCTCCAGGAGAGCACATGGGAGCGGTAGGCTCAGATGCATGCTCAGTACCCTCATTTGTTTCCCTAGTTTTTGATGTATCTTTACGGGGATGTAAAGCCCTGAGGTGGGAGTAATGTAAAGACCCATAAAATTCAAGGGAAATTTTTTCTTAATTTTCTTTGGAATTTTACAAGAGCGCGGTTTCTGACGGCACCTGATTCTGAGGCCCGGAGTGCCCGGAATCATTTTCCGAAGTTTGGCTCGGGTACGTTCAGTGAACGAACGAGCGGGAATTTCTAACTTTTAAACCGGTGCCCGGAATCAAATTCTGAGGGCACCGATGAACTCGCAACGCCGATATTCGCTTAAGGAGACATTTTCCGAGGTTGCGTTTATTGCGGGTTGAGAGTTAGTTTTTGGGAGTTTAGAATAAGTTAAATAAAAATTGTGGTATACAAATTTTTATTTTAACTTGTGGGTTAACTTCTCCCAAAGGGAGTTAGAGTGGGACCCACATCCACTTAACCTCCCTTGGGAGGATTAAGTGTGGTGGGGCCCACACGAAACATAACTCTTCAGCTTCTTTTTTTTAAAACTCCCTTAAAATCCTCTTTTAATAACATGACAACTTTGTTAATTAATGGAGTTGATTTGTTTGAATTTCAAACCTTTGAAATTCAAATTGATAATTGTGTGAATAAAATAAGACTTTAGATTATTTTATTTGGGTTAGAATTCTCTAGCCACCTTGAGAGAATTTGGAGCCTTCATCTTCTTCTTCTTCAAGCTTTGACGAAGAACGCGAAGAACCTTCGAACATCGAAGAAGAACGCCACGTTCTCGGGAATCGTCTTCTGCGACGCCATACCCGCGACACCGACGACGTCTTCTTCCGCGTCATCTCTTCCTCGACGACTTCCCGCGACGAAATCGTCATCAAAGAGCTTCGAATCATCGCTTCACGACATCGACGTCCTTCTTCTGTGACGCCAACCACCGCGACGTGTCTTCCGCGGGTCATTGACGATCATCGATCTTGAATCCAAGGTAGGGGTTTAATTATTGCTTTTGTTCATGATTTATACCCAAGAATATTTCTTCGTGAAATTTATCCAATTGTTCGCAATTAACGCGAGGGGGTCGGACCGTATGAACACGGCCGACCCTCCTCCTTTTCATACTGATTTTTTTTGTGGATTGAGACGGGTGAGGCGCGGTGTCGTTGCACCGCGCAGGATCATACGACAAGAAATGCGCGGCGCCGTCGCGCCGCCTTGTAAAATAATGCAAGGACGCGACGCCGTCGCGCCGCGTCGAAGAGAGTTGAATGTGCCGCGGCCGGAGCGGGGCCGCGGCGGTGGGGCACGGTGCCGTCGCACCGCGCCGAACGAAGAAGGTCGCGGTTGGGTCCGGGCCGCGGCGGGACGAGAGGACCGGTGGCTAGCCGGGCCGCCGGTGTCGGAAGCCGGAAGGGGGGACCGGCCTTGCCGGGCCCGTTGAGGAAGAACCGGCCAGTCATGTTGGGCCGGCCGGAAGGAAGAAGGACCGGGGGAATAAATTCCCCCGGCTGGCCAAAATCGGCCCCCCATAATGGGGGGGCCGCGGTTACACCAAGGGGGGGCATCCCCCCCCCCCCCCCCCCCCCGTTTTTTTTTCAAAAGCAGGCCCCCACGAGGGGGGGCCGGTTCTCCAAGGCGCGGCACCCAGCCGCGCCGCCAGCACAGAAGCGGGGGCCTTGCCCCCCGCACGTGGCACCCGAGCGGCGCCCAGGTCGCACCGCCGGCCGGGCCGGGTCGGCCCGGATCCGGACCCCCCCCCCCCCCCCCCCCCCGTTTTCGAAAAGACTTCGGACTTTTGGCCATAACATGAGCCACGGACCTCCGGTTGATCAACTGTCAGCGGAGATGCGATCCTTGGATCGAGACGGTCGATTCGGTATATCGCACTCAAAGTTTCGGAATACTTTGAGTCCGGCCGGGTTGGTTCGTTCACGAAACCAGCCGGGCCTTCGGAGCAGAAACACTCATATCTTGAGCTACGGATGTCCGATTGACGTGCCGTCAGCTTTATTGTATTTCTCTTAGTGAGACGGATATTTTGGCATACTCCGCCTGAGGTTTGGACGCAGGTGGAGTATGGTCGGGTTGGTTTTTCCTTAAAAATCAACCGGGCCCCTCGGATGAAAAAGCCAATAACTCTCAGACCGGGCCTCCGATCGATGCGCCGTCTGTTGCGTTGAGTTCCTGTTGGTGATACAGAACTTTTGAATACATCAACTCTGGACTTTGTGATAGTTGATGTATCAGCCTCTCGGCTCGTGGAGTGGACCCTCCCGAACGAGCTTGCTGTATGCGGGAACCCTAGTGCTGGCTGCGACTGTGACTACTACTGCTACTACTACTGCTACTGTGACTGCGATGACGACAGTACAGAGATCCTTGGTGGATTCGACGACGACTACAGCACTCAGTGATCCTACGTGGATCACTGCTACAGGTCTTGTGTGGGCCCGATCCTGTGTGCGTCCGATCCTGTGTGGGTCCTTGCGCTCAGCGGTCCTGTGTGAACCAGCGCCTACAGGTCCTGTGTGGGCCCGATCCTGTGTGGGTCTTTGCGGGGGTTAGTTACCTATCGATCATTCGTGGGTCCGACGACTTAGATGGATCAGAGATCATCTTTATCGTCTTTCGAAGTAGTATACTTGTGTAAGCTGAATCCTGTTTCTTTCCTGTGTGGATTGTGTTGTGCTATCCTGTGTGGATTTCGTTTTGCTTTCCTGTGTGGAATACGTATACTTTCCTGTGTGGACTGAGTTGTACATGGGCTCGTAGGTTGGAGCGTATTGAAATTGATGACTTAGGTATATGTATGGGCATATACATAAGCAGTGTCGGTTGTTACTTCGTGTTTGTAACTCTCCTTTGTGGTTTATCCTTTGCGGATTTTGGGAGACCATTGGGGGTCTCGAGGTCCCTACTGACTAGTTTATACTCACCCCTGCACGGGCTATGCCCGCACTACGCTGTGTTGGATGCATACGATGGACAGCGTTGATCGTGGTTGAGGCTTGCAGAGCAGAACAGTACCGGGAGGTGGACCACTGGGCGGAACGCGTTTGGAGCGCACGGCGGGACCCGAGGAGCAGTGGAGCTATCTGTACCCACCCTTCAGGTGGGATTTCCAGTGGACAGCTCGATGTAGCGGCTTTTACATTATAGTTGTTGTTTTCCCTTTCGAGTTGTACTTTACTTTCAGTTTGGGTTTGTATACTGGCCCATTTACTTTTCCGCACTTTCAGTTGTACTCTGTTTTTACTTAGTGTTTACTTTCCACTTGCTTACTATGTGGTGCTTGTTTACTTTACAAAGGCAATGCCTTCCCTTTTTACCGGGATTTACGCCTTGGTGCAAGTTGCCAGCCCCTGGCCTATGGATGGCGGGCTTGGGGTAGTCACGGCACGGGCCCGAGGACGGGTCGTGACAATATATATTATTAACAGTTGATGGAAATGGTTCATGGGTTTTTCTCATTCTTCTTTAATACTCCCTGACCTGAAACAATATTTTATTTCTCTCATTTGATTTTAGAGGTACTATATTACTGTGGTGAAAACATTAATCCCTTATCTATAGAAGATGATTCAGATCATCTCGTGGATACACTATAGTGGTATGTAGATTTTTTTGAGAATTTTTTCATCTTTATCAATCATATTAGAAGAATATAACAAGGTTTTAGTCACACTTCTATGCATGGTATATATATTTAGAGTATTCTTTATTTTATTTTTTATGTTGGTTTCATATTTATTTCATGGAGATCCTTAGAATAAAGTTTTAATCGCTTACCCTTATTCTAATAAATGTTTCTCAAAGATTGATTAATTCTCAATTAACTTAATCTTATGATTAAATTAACTTTTGAAACCAATTTACTGATTTATAATAAATATAAACACTTGCGAATTTAATTATCAAAGTAGCTTTGAAGATAGATTATATTTCAAAGTAATAGCAGCGGAATATGAAATAAATATGTAAAGTATGGATATAGTATAGCTATAAACACAGAGAAGTAACCAAGAGGTTCAGTCTCAAGCCGAGACTTAGTCCTCTCAAAAGTTTATATAAAAGTGATCCACACCCTGGATCGGGGTTAACAACAGTGAGCACACTGTCCAGGTCACAAGACCTCTACCACAGTTCTACGTGGGAAAACAAACAACAGCAGCCAGTTGTCCAGGTCACAAGACCTCTACCACTATCCACAGTGGGAAGTGAAGTGTAAAAAGTTTGCTGAGGATTTACAGATCCTCCAGTGAAAGTACAGGAGTCAGTGTGTGTGTTTAATACAGCAGATAACACACACTACTCAAAATGTAGAATAAATAAATCACAGAGCAGAGATGTAGAGTTTAGAAATGGCTCTAGTGATTTCAGTGTAGCACTGGACTCGTTTTGGAATTAATCAGAAGTGATTCTGAGTCCTCTTCTCGATTTTGTTTGAGAAGCAGAGTGTCGTATGCTTCAGGTTCACAGGCAGTGAGATGTAGTCGATGAAGCTCTTCAATGATCTATTGTATGCACACCACTCTTCTTGAGTAGGCTTGATTGTATATTTGATTCTGTCTTGCTTGGTTCTTCTTGTATGTACAGAGCTCTTCTCGAGTATGTCGTATGCTTCCTTGTCTCTGTGTGTGTTGTCTCACACTTCTTCGCAGCTCTATATTTCTTTTTCAGCAGAGTCTTCTTGTATTCATATCACGTGCTCCATAGGATAGAAAAGGTTTCCTTTCCGCAGGTACGAGGTACGGTTTCCTGACATCCGACAACCTTTATTAATTAATTGTCAGTGTATTAAAATATAACTAATATGACCGTTGGTTAGACTAAATAAAGATAAGGATAAAGAAATTCAAACAGTTGTTTATGACTTGTTCAAGAGATCGGTAGGTCATCAGCATTAGAGTAAAGATCGGTGACTCAGATAGATCAGCATCGGTCTGTCATCTGATCGGTGAGTCATTTTGATCAGCATCGGTCTGTCATCTGATCGGTGAGTCATTTTGATCAGCATCGGTGAGTCCTTGGATTGGTGACTCATTTGCATCAGTGACTCATTTGCATCGGTGACTCATTTGCATCAGTGAGTCTGATGGATCGGTGACTCAGATGGATCGGTGAGTCTGATTGATCAGTGACTCTGATGGATCGGTGAGTCTGATTGATCAGTGACTCTGATGGATCGGTGAGTCTGATGGATCGGTGACTCAGATGGATCGGTGAGTCTGATTGATCAGTGACTCTGATGGATCGGTGAGTCTGATTGATCAGTGACTCTGATGGATCGGTGAGTCTGATTGATCAGTGACTCTGATGGATCGGTGAGTCTGATGGATCGGTGACTCAGATGGATCGGTGAGTCTGATTGATCAGTGACTCTGATGGATCGGTGAGTCTGATGGATCGGTGACTCAGATGGATCGGTGAGTCTGATTGATCAGTGACTCTGATGGATCGGTGAGTCTGATGGATCGGTGACTCAGATGGATCGGTGAGTCTGATGGATCGGTGACTCAGATGGATCGGTGAGTCTGATTGATCCAGAAGGCTTCCAAACATACTTTGTAAGTTAATAAGCATAGTTAAAAAAAAACATGATAACTGATTCATTCATAGATTGGAATTATGTTTATGAGACATCAAACCAGATTAAGCATCAATGAGTTGTGATGATTTGTGATTATTAAAACATCAGTTATAAACATGAAATCGGCAATCTTCCAGAGGGCTCAACAATCTCCCCCTTTTTGATAATCACAAATCTTCATATATATATATATAAAAATAAAAAATAATAAAAAATAATCACCCTCTTAAGATAACATTCCCATATATATAATATTCAGATTTCTCCCCCTGAGATATTGATCTCCCTCTTCATATATAGAGTACTCCCCCTTAGATATATAGTTCTTTCTCCTTATATATATCTTTCTCCCATTATATATCTTCTTTCTCCCATTATATATCTTCTTTCTCCCATTAAATATCTTCTTTCTCCCCCTTTGGGATGATCAAAAAGGAGGGAACATAGATAAGGGAAAAGAGAAGCAGGGTGCAGGCAGGATAGAACATAACACAAAGGAAAAACAAATTTTATAAAGGCACAGAAATAGACAAGCAAAACATAGAGCACCCCATCAAAAATAATACATGGCTATTTGGTGGGATACAAAGGGGCTTTCCCTTTATCCTTTGGATCAATTATAGGTAAGGAAGAAGGCTTGGAGGCAGGCTGTGGTTCACGGAGCTGAAGTGGTGGCAGGACAACTTTGGCAGGTGCAGTTGGAGGTGTCACAGAAGGTTGTGGAGAAGGAGCAGGAGCTGGATGAGAAGCTTTCTGAGAGACTGGCCGCAATTGAGATAGGGCTTGGGCAACAGACAGCTGATTTGGAGCGACATCAGAGGCACTTAGAGGTTCGGATGTAGGGAGTACAATGGCAGTGGCCTGTGCATCCAAGTAAGGCTTCAACAGATGAATGAAGTCCTGAATGACTTCTGCTCCATACTTCATAGCTTTTTCAAAATCATCCTTGTTTTCCATGAACTGTGCCAAGGAAGGAACAAAATCTTGCAATTGGCGAACTTGAGTGTTGAAGGCCTGAGTGACTGGAGGTAATTTCAGATTCTCTGCCAGGACTTTGAAGTTTGCAGCCATCTCATGTTTTGTATAAATCTTGGAAAAGAAAGCATCAACTTTTTCCTTGATCTCTTGCAGGGCATTCTTAGCATCTGCTGAATATACTAAGGCCATCTTATGACTATTATCACAGAGCTCTTTCATTCTCCTCAAAGATTCTAAGTCAAGAATATTTCTAACAGCAGCTAGCTCTGTATGCACAACTTCTCTGAGAGCTTCAATCTCACGAGTAGTGATTTTGGTTACCTTGCCTGTACTTGCTTGGCCGACTATATGAGTTAGTTCAGCTTTCAACTTCCTCAGATCAGATTTGTTAAGATGTTCAATCAGATTTCTTAAAACTTCCATCATACCAGAGATGGTTGATCTGAACTCATTTGACAGAGAAAGTAAGCTAACTTGGAGATCCTTCAAGGTTTGATTCAAAGAGGCTATGTGCCTACCAACAAATTCACCCGTAGCAGTCAAGTCTGGCTTGAGAACATCTGAGACTGCCGTTGAAAAAGCTTTCAAGGAGTTTTCAGAAACTTGTTGAGATACTTGATGAAGGGCATTGGAAAGTTCTTCTCTGACTATATCTCTCACAGTGGTTAGCAATTCAGTCTTAAACTTATCAAGATCAGCTCGAGAGAGTTCAGAACCAGGTAAATTCACAGTTACAGGATCATCAGTAGGAATAGACCTTACTTCTCTTGGAGGGTTCCTTTTCACAGTTGCAGCAGATTCTGGTAATTCGCCTTCTTCTTCAGAATAGTCTAAGCCCAACACAGCATATCCAGGGTTTTCATCCCACACAGCAGCACACAGGGTGTAGTTGGGTTTCTCATAGCATGCTGTTCCACTGATTTTTGATGAGTCAGTCTTGCCACTGATATGGATTTCTGGTACTGACTGAGGTTGTTCTACTTGAACTTCAGCAAGACCATCTACCGGTCTGTTGATACTATCAGCAGCAGCTTCAACATCATCAGCATCATCATCATCACCATCATGATTGTCTTCAGCATCACCATGCTCATTATTACTCTGCTCAGAGGCTTCACTGTGATATTCCTCAGTATCAGAATCTTCTTCATCATCAAGAATAGGTTCTGACTCTGGTAGGGTTAAGGGTGGACTAGCAGGTCCAAATTCTATTCTTTTCTTGGGGCTAGCAGTGTCTGGATCACTCCTATCATCAGGAGAAGACACACTTCCTTCTTCAGTTGCAGCTTTTTCTTTCTCATCATCATCAGAATAAATTGGTTCCTCATCTGGTTTTAATCCAGGATCTCTCACATCCTTTGGCCTCTTGCCATGATCTATGGGATTGTAGGCTTCATACAACTTATCTTCATCTGCAACCCAGCACTTCTTCCATGGGTTCCAATTGATTTTCATCCTCTTGCAGATCTCTTTGTTGAGACAGAAGGAAGGCTCTGTTTCAACAACTTCATCATCTTCATCAACACATTCCAGATTCTGGAGCATAGTAGATATCATTTTTGAATAAAACAAAGTCGTGGCTTTCTTGGAAGGTTTCAGCATACTAGCTATGTGGACCATCACATATCTGCACAGATTTATCTTTTCATGGGTTTTGAGCAGAAACAATAGAAAAACATCTTGATACTTAACAGCAGCAAAATCTCCTCTTCGAGGGCAAAGTTGGTGCTGAATAAACTTGAATAGGAGTCTGCTTTCACCATCTAATTCTGACGCTATGATTCTCCTCGATTCTTTGTTTCCAGTTAGAAGCTCTAGAGCTAGCTCATAAGAAAAATAGTCAGTGACTGGGGGTATATTGCCAGCATAGTCCTCATATCGACCTTCATGAGGTACGTTTAAACATTCAGCCCACTGCTTAGATGAGAAAGATATTTTCTTTCCTTTCACAACCGATGACATCCTAGCAGCTTCCACACCATCCAGCGTGATTTTCAGGTTCATGTAAAACTCATGTACTAGCTTTGGATAATCTATTCGGGCGTTGTCTGAAAACCAGTCTATCCATCCTTGAGATTCAAGAACTTGTAGCAACAGGGACTTACTTGACAGAAGCCACGCCGAGTTTACTTCTTTTTCTGTAGCTACAATCCGAGTTTCCAGGTCCGGATTTACTGAACGTTGAGAGGTACTGCTCGACTCTCCTCGAGCACGCTTTGAAGGTACAGGGCTATCTGGTCCTTTGCTCGGTCTCTTTTGCTTAGCCATTCGAGGATTTGGAGAGGCAGGAGTTCGAAGGTTCGAAGGTTCGAAGCAGAGGGGAAGAGAGGTTGAGAGGTTCGGCCGGAAATGAAAGGTCAAAGGTTTAGGGAAGATAAATAGCCGCGTATCATTTACTTTATCATTTAGGGTTCCCATAAAAAGTAATTTACTAATTAATAAAAAGTAATAATTTTTTTTTTAAAAAAAAAAAAAATCGGATTGACAGAACAGTGTGACAGATCGGTTCCACAGATCGGTTTCACAGATCAGTTTCACAGATCAGTTTCACATATCAGTTTCACAGATCAGTTTCACAGATCAGTTTCACAGATCAGTTTCACAGATCAGTTTCACAGATCAGTTTCACAGATCAGTTTCACAGATCAGTTTCACAGATCAGTTTCACATGTCAGTTTCACAGATCAGTTTCACAGATCAGTTTCACAGATCAGTTTCACAGATCAGTTTCACATATCAGTTTCACAGATCAGTTTCACAGATCAGTTTCACAGATCAGTTTCACAGATCAATCATACACAATTCTTGTTTAATAAATTTCATTCTTTCAGAGCATAAGGGCTTTGTGAAGATGTCAGCTAATTGATTTTCAGAACTAACAAATTCTAGAGAAATATCACCCTTCTGGTAATGATCTCTTAGAAAGTGATGTCTGACATCAATGTGCTTAGTTCTAGAGTGAGACACAGGGTTCTTGGATAAGTTGATTGCACTAGTGTTGTCACAGTTAATTGAGACATGTTTAAGATCAAATCCATAATCCAATAGAGTGTGTTTCATCCACAAAATTTGTGCACAGCAACTACCAGCAGCTATGTATTCTGCCTCGGCAGTAGACAATGCAACTGAATTCTGTTTCTTACTACACCATGATACTAGGGATTTTCCAAGCAAATGACATGTTCCTGATGTGCTTTTTCTATCTAACTTACAACCAGCAAAGTCAGCATCTGAATAACTCATTAACTCAAAGGATTGTTCTTTTGGGTAAAACAAACCTAAATTTATAGTATACTTAAGATACTTAAAAATACGTTTAACAGCTAATAAGTGTGATTCTTTAGGATTAGCTTGAAATCTAGCACACATACATACACTAAACATAATATCTGGTCGACTAGCAGTAAGATAAAGTAAGCTTCCAATCATACCTCTGTAATTGGTTTGATCAACTGGTTTCCCAGTTTCATCGACATCCAATTTACAGGTAGTACTCATAGGTGTATTACTTTCCTTAATACTATCCAATCCAAAACGTTTTAAAAGATCCTTTGTATATTTACTTTGATTTAAAATAATACCATTTTTAGTTTGAAAGATTTGAAATCCAAGAAAATACTTAAGCTCTCCCATTAAGCTCATTTCAAATTCATTTTGCATAACCTTTGAAAAATCAGTACATAAGGAGTTTTTAGAAGATCCAAAAATAATATCATCAACATATATTTGTACAACTAAAACATCTTTAGAAATTCTTTTAATAAAAAGAGTTGGATCAGCAATCCCTTTAGTAAAACCTTTTGAAATAAGGAAATTGCTAAGTCTATCATACCAAGCTCTTGGAGCTTGTTTCAAACCATATAAAGCTTTAGAAAGTTTAAAAACTTGATTTGGAAAATGGGGATTAGTAAATCCAGGTGGTTGTTCTACAAAAACATCTTCAATTATAAAACCATTTAGAAATGCACTTTTAACATCCATTTGATATAATTTGAAATCCAGATGTGCAGCATATGCAAGTAAGATCCTAATGGCTTCTAGTCTAGCTACAGGTGCAAAAGTTTCCTCATAGTCTATACCTTCTTCTTGACTATATCCTTGTGCAACTAGTCTAGCTTTGTTTCTAACTATATTTCCAGATTCATCTATTTTATTTCTAAACACCCATTTTGTGCCTATTGTCAAAGTGTCCTTAGGTCTGTCAACTAATTCCCAGACTTTGTTTCTTTCAAACTGATTTAATTCTTCTTGCATAGCCATTACCCAAAATTCATCATTGATAGCATCATTGATATTTTTAGGTTCTGACTGTGAAAGAAAGGCTTGATGTTCAACCTGGTTTCTTAGAGAAGCTCTAGTTTGTGTTCCTCTATCTAGATTTCCTACAACAGCATCTAAAGGATGGTTCTTTAGAGTCCTAGATGGTCTTGAAAAGATAGAGCTAGAAGTTTCAGGTTCATCTAGAGATTGAGGTTCAACAGAAGAAGATTCTGGAGAATGTCCAGAACTGGATGCTTTTATAACAGGTTCTCTAGATTTATCATTAAGGTCCAGAATAGACAAATCTTCTTCAAGATTCCCAAGAGAGGTTTTAGGCTCATGTGGATCAGTTTCATCAAATTTGATGTGAACAGATTCTTCCACACATTTGGTTTTCTTATTGAAAACTCTATAGGCTTTACTAGAGATAGAGTAACCTAGGAAAATTCCTTCATCACTCTTGGATGCAAATTTATCCAGATTATCTTTAGTATTCAGAATAAAGACTTTGCAGCCAAAAACTCTGAAGTAGTTTACCTTAGGTTTCCTATGGTTCCACAACTCATAAGGGGTTTTCTTTAGAACAGGTCTGATCAAGACTCTATTAATGACATAACAAGCTGTATTAACAGCTTCAGCCCAAAAGTAAATTGGAAGGTCATATTCATTGAGCATGGTTCTAGCAATTTCTTGCAGGGTTCTGTTTCTTCTTTCTACTACACCATTCTGTTGGGGTGTCCTAGGGGCAGAAAAGTTATGAGAATAGCCATTGTGAGAGCAGTAAGATTCAAAATCTTGATTTTCAAACTCACGACCATGATCACTTCTTAGGGTCTTAATCTTGAGTCCACTAAGATTTTCTACAGACTTGGAGTATTTAACAAAGTAAGAATAAGCTTCACTTTTGTGAGCTAGAAAATATACCCAAGTATATCTAGAAAAGTCATCTACGAGAACATAGACATAGTGCTTCCCATTTAAACTAGAAACTCTTGATGGTCCAAACAAATCCATGTGAACCAATTCAAGTGGTTGAGAAGTTGAAACTTCTTTCTTTGATTTAAAAGAAACTTTGTGTTGTTTTCCCTTTTGACAGGGATTACAAACTTTGTCTGCTGGAAATTCAAGTTTGGGTAAGTCTCTAACCAAGTTCTTCCTAGAAAGTTTTCTAAGTGAGTGCACATTGCAGTGTCCTAATCTTCTGTGCCAAAGCCAAGACTCTTTATGAAAAGCATTTAAACATGGAATGTTCTGTTTAGCTAAAGAATCTAAATCAACAGCATAAACATTTTCATTTCTTAAAGCAGAAAATACTAAAACATTTTTAGAGTTACAAACATTGCAAGAATCATTTTCAAATTTAACATGAAAACCATCATCACATAACTGAGAAATGCTTAATAGGTTATATTTAAGTCCATCAACAAATAAAACTTTAGAAATCAAAATTGAATCAGTGTTACCAATCTGGCCTAGGCCGATGATTTTACCTTTTGAGTTATCACCAAAGGTGACAAAGCCTCCATCAACTTTTATTAAGCTCTTGAAGCAAGAATAATCTCCAGTCATGTGTCTTGAGCACCCACTGTCTAAATACCATATCTTCTTGTAACAGCTCTTCAAGCAGGTCTCCTACAAAACAGATTTAGATGGAAGATGATTTTGGTACCCAGATCTTCTTGGGTCCAGACAGGTTAGCCAATAACACTTTAGGTACCCATATTTGTCTAATGGGTCTCATATAATTTGTAGAAATAACATCCTTTGAAAGATAAACCTTATTAGATTCATAACTATGAATATAGCTGGATGAGGCATAAGAAGTTCCAGAATTAGCTATCTTCTGTCCAGATTTAGGAATGAATCTAGTTTTGGCAACTTTCCTTTGTCCAGGTTGGTATCCTATACTAGTAGTGTATCTAGGTGCAACTTGCTTTCCTAGCATTTGTGTTAGAGTATTTTTACCATTGGTGAACTTCTCTAAATCTTTCTTGAGTTGCTCATTAGACAATTTCAGTTCAGTATTCTCTTTAAGCAGCTGAGCATTCTTTTCTACTTCTATATCCAGATCAGATTTATGCTTAACATTTAAAGCATACTGTTTCTTTAGACCTTTATATTTATCTTTAAGCTCATTACATGTTTCTTCTAGCATGTCACAGTATTCAAACAATTCAGATTTTGACATGTTTTCTGAGTCAGAATCTTCTCCAGAATAGTATGAATTAAAAGCAGGAGTCTCTGATGTTACCTCAGAAGTGTTTGTCATGAAACACATGTTGGCCCGATTCTTTTCAGAGTCTGAAGATTCAGCTTCACTTGTGCTGTCTTCTGAAGCACTCCAAGTAGCCTTCATGGCCTTCTTGTACTTGTTATTCTTGTATTCATATTTCTTTTTATACTTCAGCTTTGGACAGTCGGCTTTAATGTGTCCTTTTCTCTTGCACTCATAGCAGACAACATCATCTGATTTGTCATTCTTCTTCCAGTCCTTTTTCCATTTGCCTTGTTGGTCATACTTTCCCTTGTAATTTGGTTTCCTAAAAAATTTCTTTTTCCTATAGAACTTTTTGAATCTCCTGGCTATTTGAGCCATCTCATCATCGCTGTCAGAATCATTCTCACTTTCCTCACTGCTTGTACTTTCATTGATAGCTTGAAGCTTTTCCTTATCCTTATTCTTTGAGGTTGTAGTCTTGAAGGCAATAGACTTTCTTGCAGGTTCATTGTCTTCCTCTTTGTTCACTTTAAGCTCTTCTTCATACATCATCAGCTTGCCAATTAGTTCCTTGACAGGTAGAGCACCAATGTCACAGGATTCTCTAATGGAGACAGAGGTTCCTCTCCATCTTTCAGGTAGACATCTCAAAATTCGCATAATTTGTTCCTTTGCTGGAACATCCTTTCCCAGAGAGGTCATTGTGTTGACAATTTCATTGAACCTGAGATACATATCAGAAATGGGTTCATCAGGTTTCATCTTAAAATTATCATACTTAATAGTATAGGTATTCAATCTCATCTCCTTAACATTAGTTGTTCCTTCATGAGAAACAGCTAAGGTATCCCAAATTTCATATGCAGTTTTACATGCAGAAATTCTATTAAACTCTTCATCTCCTAGAGCACAGTACAGAGCATTCATAGCTTTACAATTGTTATTGTAAGCAGTCTTTGTAGGTTCATCCCAAGTAGATCTAGCAGTAGTGGGAATTTTGTATTCAGATTCAATAGCAGTCCAAATATCAAAACCTATGCTTTCTAGATGAATTTTCATTTTCAGTTTCCACTGAGCATAATTAGTTCCATTGAAGAAAGGTGGCCGGTTAGTAGCAGCACCCTCAAGTCTATTATCCATGATATTACAAAAAGAATTTTAAAGAGATAAAAATTTAGAAATAACAGAAATTTTAAGAACTTTAAAATACAACTAAAATCACAGTTCAAAAGCAGAGCACTTTTAGAAAGTATTTACTTCCTCTGATACCAAGTGTTGGTCCGAGTGGACACTCAAGAGGGGGGTGAATTGAGTTCCAATCAAAATTGTCTGTTAAAAACAATTTCTAATAAAATCCCCCAATTTCAAAAATAAATTAAACTGTAGTGAATTTATATAGAATATAAAGGTTCAATTAGTTTCTCAAAGATTGATTAATTCTCAATTAACTTAATCTTATGATTAAATTAACTTTTGAAACCAATTTACTGATTTATAATAAATATAAACACTTGCGAATTTAATTATCAAAGTAGCTTTGAAGATAGATTATATTTCAAAGTAATAGCAGCGGAATATGAAATAAATATGTAAAGTATGGATATAGTATAGCTATAAACACAGAGAAGTAACCAAGAGGTTCAGTCTCAAGCCGAGACTTAGTCCTCTCAAAAGTTTATATAAAAGTGATCCACACCCTGGATCGGGGTTAACAACAGTGAGCACACTGTCTAGGTCACAAGACCTCTACCACAGTTCTACGTGGGAAAACAAACAACAGCAGCCAGCTGTCCAGGTCACAAGACCTCTACCACTATCCACAGTGGGAAGTGAAGTGTAAAAAGTTTGCTGAGGATTTACAGATCCTCCAGTGAAAGTACAGGAGTCAGTGTGTGTGTTTAATACAGCAGATAACACACACTACTCAAAATGTAGAATAAATAAATCACAGAGCAGAGATGTAGAGTTTAGAAATGGCTCTAGTGATTTCAGTGTAGCACTGGACTCGTTTTGGAATTAATCAGAAGTGATTCTGAGTCCTCTTCTCGATTTTGTTTGAGAAGCAGAGTGTCCTATGCTTCAGGTTCACAGGCAGTGAGATGTAGTCGATGAAGCTCTTCAATGATCTATTGTATGCACACCACTCTTCTTGAGTAGGCTTGATTGTATATTTGATTTTGTCTTGCTTGGTTCTTCTTGTATGTACAGAGCTCTTCTCGAGTATGTCGTATGCTTCCTTGTCTCTGTGTGTGTTGTCTCACACTTCTTCGCAGCTCTATATTTCTTTTTCAGCAGAGTCTTCTTGTATTCATATCACGTGCTCCGTAGGATAGAAAAGGTTTCCTTTCCGCAGGTACGAGGTACGATTTCCTGACATCCGACAACCTTTATTAATTAATTGTCAGTGTATTAAAATATAACTAATATGACCGTTGGTTAGACTAAATAACGATAAGGATAAAGAAATTCAAACAGTTGTTTATGACTTGTTCAAGAGATCGGTAGGTCATCAGCATTAGAGTAAAGATCGGTGACTCAGATAGATCAGCATCGGTCTGTCATCTGATCGGTGAGTCATTTTGATCAGCATCGGTCTGTCATCTGATCGGTGAGTCATTTTGATCAGCATCGGTGAGTCCTTGGATTGGTGACTCATTTGCATCAGTGACTCATTTGCATCGGTGACTCATTTGCATCAGTGAGTCTGATGGATCGGTGACTCAGATGGATCGGTGAGTCTGATTGATCAGTGACTCTGATGGATCGGTGAGTCTGATTGATCAGTGACTCTGATGGATCGGTGAGTCTGATGGATCGGTGACTCAGATGGATCGGTGAGTCTGATTGATCAGTGACTCTGATGGATCGGTGAGTCTGATTGATCAGTGACTCTGATGGATCGGTGAGTCTGATTGATCAGTGACTCTGATGGATCGGTGAGTCTGATGGATCGGTGACTCAGATGGATCGGTGAGTCTGATTGATCAGTGACTCTGATGGATCGGTGAGTCTGATGGATCGGTGACTCAGATGGATCGGTGAGTCTGATTGATCAGTGACTCTGATGGATCGGTGAGTCTGATGGATCGGTGACTCAGATGGATCGGTGAGTCTGATGGATCGGTGACTCAGATGGATCGGTGAGTCTGATTGATCCAGAAGGCTTCCAAACATACTTTGTAAGTTAATAAGCATAGTTAAAAAAAACATGATAACTGATTCATTCATAGATTGGAATTATGTTTATGAGACATCAAACCAGATTAAGCATCAATGAGTTGTGATGATTTGTGATTATTAAAACATCAGTTATAAACATGAAATCAGCAATCTTCCAGAGGGCTCAACATTTATCAATCATATTAGAAGAATATAACAAGGTTTTAGTCACACTTCTATGCATGGTATATATATTTAGAGTATTCTTTATTTTATTTTTTATGTTGGTTTCATATTTATTTCATGGAGATCCTTAGAATACAGTTTTAATCGCTTACCCTTATTCTAATAAATGTTTTTAGACTCTAAAAAACACTTCTCTAATATCATTTTCAATCATGGTGACATCCAGAATAGAAAGGGTTACATTAAGCACAATGATCAACTCATAAGATACTTGAAAACCCACTCACAGCTTAACTTTTGGATGTTTTTATTGTGAATCATGTTTCCTTTGATATTGTATAGTGTACTCCTCACAATAATATTATTGTTGGGTGATACTAAATATTAATCACTTTAAATTTCACCATGCACAAATTTGTATCATAATAAAGTTATCGAGAGTTGTTTGATTCATATTTAGAAAAAAATTACTATAAAATAATAGATTTCCTTGGATAGTGAAGGTTCTTGAGGAGAATGGATAGCCCCAAATCTACTGGGGTCTGAGTCTTCATGTACTAGTTTTTTAACTATTATTGGTTAACCATGATCCCTTTGTATATACTTCTTAATCAAACCATAATTCATAATAATTTATTTGAGATAAACAATTTGTCTCTGATTATCTTTCATTTTTCTCATTTACATCCCCATGTGGCTTTGTTTTCTCAAAATATTCTCAACGTGACACTCCAAAATCATCACCCTTAACATGGCCATATTATTCTAGATGGTTAAAATCCATTATAATTAGTTGTTATTCTTGTACAACTAATAACTATTATTGTATCTAAACTATTTAAAAACTATACAAACATAAGAATACATTTTTTTTAATATTATTATAATGAATAAAAAATGACTATTATGTCATACATAAAAATGATTAACTTACATTTTGTGTGATATCATCTACTATTTTTCATTATTTATTTACATGAGCCTCCTTCCATAGAATATGTTGTGGGATAAAAGTGGAATTCGATTTAAATTCACCAGTATGAATATAAAAAAAGGAACATAATTATGTTTTTATTTTATATCACATAAAACATTTCCTATTTATTACATTTAAATACAATTTTTTCATGTGAACCACACTTAATGATTTCATTATGGTGGGGTACATGGGTTTAAATGTGCATTATTTATTCTCATCAATAATTATTGTTTCATAAATTTATAATTGTTAAAAAACTGAATTGTATTAATAATTTAATATAAAATATTTTGAATTATAATTAAAATTAAATGATTCATCCTTGTGACAGAGAATGAGTGAATTTTATGTTTCTTATTTTACCATTTGTGCATACACAAATTTTGGTTGGGGATTTACTTTTCCCTTAGCATCCTAGAGATATTGATATGTTAGATGTATGTGAAAGAATATATACACATTTTTAGTGATCATTAGTATATATTTACAATAGAATATATCTTAAAAAAATACTCTATAAGGGATAATGAAATGTAAATCAATGTTTCATTATATGTTTTTCATCAAAACCGAGAATGTATATCATAATGTTGCCATAATTTCATCCCAAATATTTTCCTTTAATATATGAAAGTATTAATGCCACATATCAATGTTAATAAACACATGCATTTGATTTGTGACCCTAATCTAACTAAGAAAAAAATTAAATTTTTGGTTCAATATATTAGTTTCCCTGATTCCAGCCCACCTCAAATTTTTTTATTTGTTTATTTCCTTGATATATTTTGTTAACATTTTATGGTACTCCATGATTTTTTCCGTCCATGTTTTTTTTATGTTGGATTTGGTGTTTTAGAACAAAATTTTTATACTTTTGATTAAATGTGTATTCAAATAATTCATTATTAATAAAGATATTCTAAATTATATATTGTTTACTACTCTATATGACATTAATGAAATAATATAATAGAGTATATAATTCATGTAAAATTCAATAGAAGTTTTTTTTTATGATGAGAAATTATAAATTCTGTGATTATATTATTAAATTTATATCTATGGTTATATAACATTAAATGATGGGACAAATAAGTTGTTGACAATCAGGTATGAGTACCAATAATAATATGAAACATTATCTTATTATGTTCACACTTAGTAATCTCTCGGATGAGATATTATGTGAATAGAAATACCTATAAGAATTCCACATGTTTGTGTTTCATTGGAATATCCTATTCATGAGAATGTGTGATGGTCCTCACTCATTAATATTATTATTAATTCATGTCATCATTCACATACATTGATGTACTGACCAAAACTGTGATGCCATATATTCATAGAAAGTAGGGTACATTGGTTGTACCATGAATGACATATTATTAATGAATATGTCTTCGAATAATTTTTCTCTAAAACAATTTTGGATCTTGGTATATCAACACCTTGATTGAAATATAGATATCACATTATATTCTATGGTTATGGGGAAACAATGAGTTTCTTTCAAATGCTCAAAGTAAGGTGTATCAAGAAGATAGATTGGCTACACAGGTTACCTTTTTTATGATATATCGTGATAAAGGGATTATATTACGTATAATGTTCTTGTGTGTGGTAGTTTGAATTACTACATTAAATTATTTTTCTTGGACGCCTTGACCTGTTTCTAGATAGAAATCTTGGACATTAGGTAAGACTACCTAATGTCAATGAGAAAAAAATATAGAGGGTCATACACTATGTGCCTCCATTGATCTTAGTTAAAATCTATTTGAATTTAATAAATATTATTCTGAATACATTAGTGATCTAAAAAATTAAATAAATACTTATTCCCAAGGTAATTATTTCATTACTCATATATATAATATTTTTTTATTGAATGGATAAATATTTATTCCTCTATTTGATAAATTTCAATGAGGGTTAGGGGGAAAGAATGTGTCTGGAGATATATATTAATTTTTAATCTAATAAAATAATATTTACCATTTCACCAGTTTTGAAATACAAGATATAATAATAATAATAATAATAATATTGCTTGGAATGAGGCCATATAATGTTTAATATATTATTTAAGGGATGTTTTGAAAATAAATATTTTTTAACCCCAACCCTATATTTATAAATATCCTATTATTCATATTTTGTATTTTTATCCAATGACCATCCACAACATATATATTATTAGAATGAAAATTACAAAGACCCTGGAATTCTCTAAAAAGTAGTTGTGAAATGTGCCATTATATTTACCTCTCTTTCAAAGATGGATAAACAATTAGAAGAGAAAAAAGGATCAAAAAACATAATATTATCAATAATAGACCTAAAATTATCATTTATAGCTTCACCATCCTCTAATGCATTAATAATAACGTGAAAGTAAGATCTGAACACAATACACCTCCTCCCATGATAAGGGGAGAACTCCACACCATACAAAATAGCCATAGATTAGGCCACATAGGGAGTCAAGCATTAAGAAACCATATAATCTCAAACCATAATTAATGATCCTACAAGATCATAGATAACATCCTCAAGTAAAAAATTACCATATCAAGGTAGATCTAGGTTAGCATTAATTATAAGAACTCCGAGAGGGGGGTACCACATACATGTGGTGTGGGGATAAACTGGTGAAGGAAGAGGACCTCCTCCATTGTTCCACCCATAAATACATTTTTTCATCATATTTATCTACACTCTATCATATTTGAAAATTCCCTCAATCACAATGGCATTATAGAAGAACTCGATAATCCAAGCACGGATGAAAACCCCCATAATAGTTTGTAGTAGATGAAATATAAACCACTCCACCACAACAAGGTTCACATCCTTGATTCATCTAAATTGAGCATGATCTTACTCATCACATGATGACCACAACCCAGTATTCCATGATCAAGAGAATATCCAGTGAAACTCATTTTCTATTGTGGTCCCACAAAGAGGGTATGTGATTTTCTCAAAAAAGTGTCAATCAGCAAGGTGAGCATAGGTGGGGAGGATAACTTTACACAGTTACAATATAATAGTTTAGAATTTAAATGAATCAATTTTATTCTATATATTTTTCAATAGTTGAAACCCTATAACATTTTATTGTTTTAGGATATTCCCAAAACCTGTGTGAACTGAGTAGCAGCCTGAATTATTGAATTCCCAACATAGTATATCTGGTCCCACTCCATGCACCAATAGAAATGATAAAATAGCCTTTACTACATAATCATTAAATCAAAGTTCATTTTAAAGAAAATACCATCCACTAAGGTCATCAACATGAAGATCCCCCATTGAATCATGATCTGGACCAAGTGCAAGCCTAGAAGTTGGTTTTATATTGACAAAATCATTCACCGATTCATCACTCCATATTTTAACCATTGCACTGATGGAAATTCGTCAATAAATCTCATAGTTTAAAACATATGTGGATCCCCAAATATTCCTCATGAAAAATCTCATTTTAAATCCTAGACTATAGGATAGGAAATAATTATGGGGTAAATTAATTTATTTGAAAACATTTGTTGAAAAACTATCAGGTTCCTATAACAAATGAACATCTTGATTGTCTAGGAGGGAATTGTTAAACACATTCATTTCCGTGAAGACCATATCACAGCAAGACATGGGTGAAAAAGTATTCTGCCCTGAGATCTAGTGTATGTTATTTTTTTCCATTAGCAATACCACACCAAAAAATGACAAAGTGTGAATGTATTTTCTGAATAAATAAACTGGGGAGATTAAAGAAGGAAATCATGTAATATAGAATTTCTTGAGTCACTAATTTAATAAGAACAACATTCCTCAACCTAGATAATTTCATTTTAGACCATCCCTGGATTTCACTATGAAATTTATCCAGGATTATGGAGAATACATCTCTTTCAGAGTGACAAAATACCATTGGGAGACACAAATACCTTTCATGTTTTTCCACAATATTAAAGCCACACAAACTACTGATGTTATCTTTCATCACATATTTCATAACCGAATTAAAATATTTCTATTATTCTCTAACTTTGACACATTGGTTTGATGATTTGGTAAAAGAATAAATGATTTTTATAATATTTTATCTTTCTTATGGTGTTCCTATTAAAAAAGTAAGATAATCATTTTTGTAAAATAAGTAAGTATTGTGGATACTAAACTGACAAACCTTATCCCTATTATTGACTCCATCCAATGCTGTCTTCGATAAGAGATGAGAGAAATCATTAGAAACAAGAAGAAATGAGTAAGGGGAAAGGGTTTTAACATGATACGATCCTCTAGTTGGTTTAATTTTCATTATGAGATAGCCAAGGAACATTATTTTGAAGGAAACTGACTTGTCATAACTCTTGATTTCTCTCATCCATTTTCGTCTAAATCATAGTTTCCACATAACCACATCTAGGAAATCCTATTCCAACTTTAAATTTTTTTTTCATATCTAAATTCATTTCCATGGTCCCCCTCATAGAAGTACAATGAGTTTTTTTATAAATTATAATATTTCATGAGAACTAATGAAATTTACAAAATACTGTATCTTCGGTACAAAAACACTCTAATTATAAAAGATAATAGAGGGATGGAATGTTCTCAAATGGTGGGATAGGCCTTTTGATAAAATATTTTAGACCGCATAGCACAAGATGATAGGCCTAAAATCAATAAACATTACATGGAAGAGATTTTCAAGATCAAAACAATGAGAGTTTCATTGACCATTTATATAACAATGCAACCATATCATAATCCATACATCAGTATGAGAATGTAAGGACTCACAATATTAAAAAACCACATAAAACATTGGCATGGTATCCATGTAGACCAAGAACTTTTTTGAATGTATTATATTAATGGATGAGACAATTTACTCTCCAAAAATCTTTAAATCCATCTCCAATGTCATTACCTCAACAAAAATTGGTTGCACACTACACATGAGCTCCCCTAGGGGGATCCACTCTATGAACTAAAAAGATCTATATAAAATAACTCGATAAGATCCCAAATCTCAGCCCCATATGATTTTAATCATTCATACCCAACCTAAAATATTGAAATAAAGTTATTCTTTATTATAAATAAGTCCTTTTGGAAAATGTATTTGGTATTCTAGTCGCCCTGTTTTGTAAAATACTCCCTTGATCAGATAAACTAGTAGATTTATTTGTCTCTAAAGGCCTCATCTAGAACATTTTCAGTATTTACAACCTCATGTTGGGAAATATCATAAGTGGGTTCTTTATAATATCCTCCATGTTCTCTAAAAATCTTGTTAATTCTCAGATCAGAGTTCATGTATTGATATTCACTCTAGCATTACAGCTACAAAGAAACCAATTATGTTTTACCTAATGCTTCTTTAGCATATAATTTTGTTTCTTGCCCAATAATTTGTTTTTTAGTTCATTTTTTGACCACATCCATCATACCAGAATAAAATGACATGATGAGATTCAGATAAAAGAATTGAATATTGATTCACTAATGTTTATACAATAAGTAAATGGACCACAAAACTCATGGATTTTTCTACATTCATTACATTTTCCTCGGCTTTAAAATTCTCCAAAGATTCCCTCATATTTTTCACAAAAAGAGACAACAAAAACAATGAGTTAATAAAAGAACTAAAAAATGGCTTCACGAGTATGTCTATGAGAATACAAGTACATTTGGTTCATTATCAGAATATTTTGGAAGGAAAAAAGTAGAGAAGATATCATTAACCTCTCATGATGAATATTTTTTCTCTCAATTTTATTTAATGATTATCTTCTATATAGTAATTTATCATGATTACAAAGCCTAATTTTCTATGATGTTAAATGTTTTATGGATATTTCATGCCCAGACTGGCCTCCAACATACTTCTCCATCATTATCATGTCTCACAAAAAACATTCATTAAAGGTATTTCATAAAAAATATTTGACAAAGTGGTGAACCATTTAACCGAAAAAAATCATACGCATTAGAATTAATGGATTGGAAAAGGTCTCATGCCTTCATTAAAATTGTCATGGATATCATCCTTCTCATAAATTACATTTTTGTGTGGAGTTTTCATCATTCCTATTATACATTGTTTGGATTTCAGAGATACTTTTTAGATACCTTCTCCTGGGTAGATGTTGACCAATCAAGCTATTGTCAATGATGTATTCTTTTCTTCCCTTTCTTGCTTGGGAAAATGATTCTTGAAATTTGATGAACCAAAATACTACCCACCATCCAATTTAGTGCTACCAATTATACCCATTCATAACCACGCAAACACCTCATCCATAATATTTAAACCACTTAAAATTATCATTTTTTTCCCATCCACAATCTCTACAACAGGAAGGGTTTTGATTATACTATACTATTGTTTCTTAGATCAAGGATCCCAAGATGCAGCTTGTTTAGGATGAGGACCACCAATAATATTCCGGAAAACCACATTCTCTACATTAGGAATATTTATTATTCTACCGGACTCGGAGTCCTTATCTCAAGGTTCCATGGATGTTCCTTGTTAGAAATGATGATAACCACTCATCTTATACACAAACATGTTCTTGACAAGAGAAGAGTTTTCACAATACATGGATCAGAGTTTGTTCCATGAGGATCTATGGAAGTAGCTTTTTTGGAATAGGGATCACTACTCACCTTATGCACAACCAAATTCATGACAATATGATGAGTTTTTATTCAACCGAACTCAAAGTCCTTAAATAGAGGAGCCCTGGAAGTATCTTGTTCAGATTGTAGATCACTGACACTCTTTATTTGAGGTCAGGGGACACTATTGGACATTAGGAGCTCTTCCAGTTCGCCCATGACCTCCCCTATGCTCAACATGGACTTGGGGTCTAGGTACACACAATGTAGTGTGAAGTTTTCCACCATGAAGGCATTTACCATTGAGTAATGACCCTCCATATAGTACAAATTATTCTTTATACTCATCCCTGTGTGAAGAAACCCGGTGGGAAACTGGAAGATACATACGATGACACTGATGATAGATAATATGTTTTATCAACTACCAAATATTAGACGGCTGTGAAACCAATGGTGTTAACAATGCGTTTCGATACATGGGTTTTTCACCCATCATTCCATTTGTGAATTATCTTGTTTTTTTCTCTATTACATACTCATTTGAACATCCTCAAATTACATTTTCTTCACTCACCTAATAGTCTATGAAATTTATGTGCAATACCAATCATTATATTTTTGAATTAATTGTATTTTTGGTCATTCAATTATTATTTTTTGTTATCAATATCAAAATTTAGTTCATTCAATTACCTCAATGTACCACTCACTTGAGTAAGATTATCTTCCATTTTTTGACATCATAATTTAACTATTGTGGATTATGAAGAATAAGATGGATAATTATCTTATGTATTGATGAAAAAAACTCTTTCCTCTTGTTAGGTAATTTTTATAGTTTTATGTTTAGAGAGCATGGTTCTATCAACCATAGGATCAATATATGGGTGGTTAGAAGAACACGATCAAGTCATTTGAATCCATTTTTTAAGACAATATTAAAATAAAATCCCTAATATTCCCTATAAAATGTGTCTGGTTGGATGAATTCATGTCACGAGACACTCATAAAAATAATTTTTGAACCCTAGAAAAATGTAGTAATGTTGATTTTTTGTGGTCTCAGGGGTACAAAATGTCATGGATGTATTAAAATCATTTTTGATGGGTTTGAAATTTGAAAAAATTGGATGCGGTTGATTGGTTTAAATTTATATTTTGAAATCATAGTTATCCATCCTATTATTAATCTCTTCTATTCCCTGTGAATCTTTATTCAATTTCACATCCACCATAAGTTTATATTAGAAGGAAATATCCTTGATTATCCTTTCCTAGATTTTTTGGTTTTGATTAAAAAATTTAATAATCCTTGTATTATGTATCCTCACCAAGCCCAGTGATTTTATACCACTAATAATTCTTGGCTCATTCAACTGTTAAATACCATAAGTAGGGATAGAGTTCTAAAAAGCCTTATGTGTGAAACCGTTAAAAAAAGAAATATTTAAATTTAATGAAAAATAAGAATCAACAAAAATATAAACATCCAAACACATCAAAATTATTAAACTAAGAATAATTTTTTATTTAATACATGCATTCATCATAGGGGTGGGATATCTCTCCTCAGCTCAACCATAATTCTCTTATTGTTACATCTCTTGAGTAATTGAAAAATGTAATTAAGAAAAACATATGTAATATCACCAATAGCAAGTGATGAAATAGAATTTGAGAATAATAGAGTGTATCATTAATATATGAAGTCACCCAAATTGAAGGATAATATATATTTTTATTATAATAATATAAATTAAAAACAATCATAATCAAATACTCATGGGGTGTGATTTCCAAGTGGTGTGCCTTGAGGTCCTCGTTACCACATATAGGTGAAGTCCCTATGAGAATAGTTTAACTGTCAAAATTACATGAAACAACCCACCATAATTCTATACTGTTAAGTGATCATGATCTCATCAATAGATGGATACCACATTGATGATGATCACTAAGGATCATCATCTTCCCTGATTAGCCAAACCAAAGGACTAAGTGGGAAATTGACTTTGAAATTGAGAGACCAAAGAGGTAAATGAATTACCCCATTTTCTAAATTTTCATGAGACTATGATCTTATCCAATGTTTGTTCTAAGTAGAATGACCATTCACATATGTGGGAATTCAGATAGATAATGTGATTTTAGTCATTCTCTATAATAAAATATGTCACCAATCAGGTATATAGAATTGGATATGTAGTGATTCTAACTATATGAAGTTTGAAGGTACATTGAACCATTAGAATGATAAAACTCAACCCTTATACATCATATTATAGAACTACTAATTTATCTAGTAAATATTTCTCCATTCGATATTGATTTTTAATGTGATTTAATCGAATGGATGAACACATTTATATAGGAGATCAGGTTGATTTTCTCAATTCAATCATTTTTCAAGAATCTACGAACCTCTAACCAGTGCAAGGGGGAGATACTAGGGTATCACCATATATATAAGTTCACAAGGAAATGAAAAATATAAAAATTTATTTATTTACATTTTTATCTTGATAAATAAAAACTCACCACTCACAACTCACAATTTTGTTTCATCACTTGGTGGCATCACTTACTCTTGGAGAGCTCGAACATCTAAATCCCAAAAAAAGATTAGTTTCATGATTTCATACCTCTAGGAGGCACTTAAGGAGCTTGTATGAAATGAGTACCACCACTCATCTTCCACGCAACCAAGTTCCTGACAACATGAAGATTTTTTGTTATACTTGACATGAAGTTCATACCTTGAGGAGAAATAGAATCAAATTTTTGGAATAGAGATCACTACTCATCTTATGCACAACCCCATTCTTGAAAATATGAAGATTTTTTATTCTACCAAACTCGGAGTCCAACCTTATAGATTCGTAAAAGAATCTTGTTTGGATTACAGATCACTGATACCTCATCTCTAATGTTTGGACCACTCTTGGATAGTAGTAGCCCTTTTTGTCCCCCCATGACCTCTCCCATACTGAACATAGACTTGATATCTATGGACAAACAAAGACGTGTGTGGGTTTCAACCGTGAAGTAACTATCCATTTATTACTGACCCTCAATTTGGTACAAGTCATCCTTCATCATCATACCACTATGAGAAAACCTAGTTGGAAACTGGAAGACAAATACGATGTCACTGATGAAAGAGAAGATGTTTTATCCTAAGAAAAATAGTTAGGAGTTTTGTACCCATATGTGGTAGAGATCCACATTGATACATGGCCTTTTTATCACATCATTCCATCCTTGGCCAACCAAAAATAAAAAATCTTTGGGTAGTGGTTCTGGAAATAATGATTAACGAACATGGTTCTCGTATTGGAAGAAATATGTAAAAGATAGGTGTTTAAAGGTGGTGTATTCCCCATACCAAATCCAACAACATGTTTGTTGTATTCAAGTCACTATAAATTTATTTCATGCAGTCATTGCAGATAAATACAATCCCCATGGTTGTCACAGGTTCCACCATTAGTCATACCGTCCATAAATTTGGATGAACATTAAAGGATGAAGGCTAACATCAGAAGAGATAATCATCCAGGCTACCCAAGGGCCTGAACTCAAAAACCAGCATTCACTGCTCACCATCCAGGTAGTACCTGATGAGTTTAACAAGATGGGGATGGTTAAGGTGACCCTAATAATCCATCTTTGTTTAAATATTTATCTATATAATTTTATAATTTTATATAATTTTTTTAAATATATTTTAAAAATATATCTACATAATGTATATTTACATATAAATAATACACATATTTACATATAATTGTTTGTTATGATATAATGTTTTTATAATTTATACATAATATTTTTTTTAAATATGATTATATTCTATATTTAAGCATAGTGATATATTTTTTAAAATAAATTTATATATGAAGTATTTACTTAATATTGACACACACAGACAAACATTGATCAACCACCAAGCAGTTTCCGATGAGTTCAAAGATATGCGGATGGTTAAGGTTCCCCAAATAATAAAACATTATTTAAATATTTATTCATATAATTATATAAATTTATATAATTATTTTCAAATATATTTAAAAAAAATATATCTATATATTGTATATTTAAATATAGATTTTCGACATATTTACAAATAACAGTATATTTTGATAAAAAAATATATTTTATTTATATTTTTTTATTATAAATATTTTTTTATAAAATATTTAATGATAATGATATATTTTTAAAAATGAATTTATATATGATGTATTTACATAATATCGACACACACACATACAAATACATATTTTCACACACATGTACACATTTATATTTCACACATACAGATAGAATGGAAAAGTATTGATGTAATAGGGTTCTTAAGATGAGAATGATGAATATAGAATAAATTCTATGTAGAAAAAAAATGTTGACATTGTAACATTTGATGTTATGATGTTAAGAAATTTGAATATGACTATGAAGTTGAACTATTAAGAATATGATACCCAAATTTCACCATTATTTCAAATATTTTATTTAATAAACATTTATAACTAAAGAGTTTAGTGAGACCTCATTATCTTGTGGTCAAATAGATATGTGACATGAATTACAATAGATGTGAATTGTGAAAACCCCCCAAAAAAATTTGAAAACAAAATGCATATCTGATAGTTTTACATATATGATATGATAAATTGGTTCTTATTCTAGGTTTGCTAACTATTATTAAAGACTTTATGAATATTAAAATGTATAATATTTGAGGTATCATCCATTTTATAATTATTTCACTATATCATCATAAATGTATATATATATACATTTCTTAAATTTAAATGATAATTGACCTCTCAAAGTATAACATTATGTTTATCCAAAATAGATAATCAAAAAAGATTTTTATTAGTTATGAAAAAATGTTAAGGATATCGTGAATGTTATTCTTTTATAGAGATACGACATATTTTCATGTGGCCCAAGACAAATAATAAGAATCTTTTTGTGTACTATATAACCCACTACATATATAACACAGAGTGTTATACATATGCCTTTAGTATATTAGGGGTCCATGGATTATATTTGAGTACCCAATACATGTGGTTTGTGAGATAACTATCATGAGACCCTTTATAATTTGATACCATACTTACAAAATTCAATATATTGACTTAGATAACATGGGGGTGGTTGCGTGTATTGTTGATCATGTTGTCCGTTAGAGCTTAACTGAGATATGATTTTTACTCTCAAATGATGAGTTTTACATTTGATCCCTCGATTGAGATATGATATGGTAGTGTGTGGAAAACCAATATATTTCATACATATTTGGATAAGGAACTTTTGGTATTCTTATCCAAAATGAAAAACAATATGTGGGGTATTCTTCAATCATGTTAGTATATACTATGAGAATAAATGAAAAATGCGTTGGATATTTGGGGGTGATGTGCTTCATGCCCCATGGTCACTGTAGGTCTTGGACAAATAGAAAATTTGAGAATTCCCATATTCATATTATTCAGTGGAGGAAACAAGTATACATATACTTGTGTTGGATTTAGATCATTCTGGATCCCTTTATTTCTTGAGTAACATTGACATTTTACTAGAGGTCACTATTTTATAATATATATGGATAAATGGATTTATATTTATGGTTAATTCAAAAAATTACAATAGGTTTTCACAATTTGGTTTATATAATGGGGATTGAGTTTGTCTTACTGAACTACTCTATATGTGTTTAATACTTAATCAAAAAGTTTTTTGGATGAGTGTTCCTAAGTTATTGCATATAATGTGAAACAAGGTACTGTTAATGATATATTTCCAAAAGTGGTTCGGAAGATATAAAAAATTAGTTTTGGATATGGTTTAATGAATTATTATATATGATACAAAAAAAGGTGAAATGGTACAAGGTTTATTAAGACCTAGTACATGTGGGATATTAAAGGAGATATACCTAATCTTAAAGCATTTATGTGATGTACGGATATATCATGTGCATGGAATATCAAGATACATGCATAGAATAATATTTCATGCATGATACTACCATTGGATCAAATGAAAAACTAAAAACTAAATGTGTTAATATCTTATTAGTTCCACTAATTTAATGTAACATTTATTAAGGTATTACATGATATATAATGATATAGTGGAGTTTGAATTCATGAAATGAATGCATTGTCCATGGAATTTACCCATGTGATATAAACACATTTGAAAATGTAGTAGTAGTCAAAGAGTGATTTTAACTAGATATATATATATTATTTATAGTTGATGAACATGGTTTATGGGTGTTTCATCATTCTTTGTCAACACTCCCTAGCATGATACTATATTTTATCACTCTCCATTGCATATAGAGATACTATTAAACTTTGGAGAAAAGTTTAATTCATTATATATGGAAAATGATTCAGATCAACTAGTGGATACACTAAGAGTTATGATGATTATGTTTCTGAATTTGTAGATATTTATAAAACTTATCGTTGGAATACCAAAAGGTTTCACTAGATCTTCTATGTATGATAAAAAATTAACATTATTCATCATTTTAGTTTTTATGTATGTTTCATATTTCATGCATGGAGATCCTTAGACTAAAGTTTTAATCGCTTCCACTTCTTCTGATAAATTTTTTGGGACTCTTCAATACACTTCGCCAATAGCATTCTCATCCATGGTAACATCTAGAATATCAAGGGGTAAATTAAACATAATTCTAGACTCATGACATACTTCAAAACCCACTCTCATGTGATATTTTGGGAGTTTTTTATTTTAAATCATATCTCCATTGATATTTTATAGTGTACTCCTCACAATAATGTGATGGGTGGGTGACACTAAATATAAATATCTTTCACTTTCACCATGAATAGTTTATTAACATAATAATGTTATCGGTAGTTTTTTGATTACCATTTATAAAAATTTGTTATAAAATAATAGATTACTGTGGGTAAGGAAGGTTCTTTTAGGGGATGGATATCCCAAAATCTATTGGGGTTCCAGTTTTCATGTACTGTAATTTTAGGTATTGTTTTTTCACCTTGACCCCTTTGAATAAACTTATTAATGAAACCCTAATTGGTAAAATATTATTTAGATAATATATTTGTGTGATAATATCATTCATTTTCTTATTTACTTCCCCATGTGACTTTTTTTCTCAAAATATTCTCAATGTGACCCTCCAAAAAATCACCTTTATCATGGCCATATTGTTCTTCACGGTTAAAAGCTAACGTATGTAGTCGTTATTCCAGTAAAAATAATTATTCTTATGACTAAACAAAATAAAAACTATAAAAACTTAATTAGATATTTTATATAATATTATTATAATAAATAAAAAATAACAATTATGTCGTACCTAGAAATGACTCTCTTACATTTTGTGTGCTATCATCTACATTTTTTTATTCTACATTCACATGAGCCTCCTTCCATAAAATTTGATGTGGGATAGAAGTGGAGTTAAATTTCTATTCATAAATATATTTATATATAAGAGAAACATAATTATTTTTCTATTTTATATCACATATAACATTTACTATATATTTTCTTAAATAAAATATTTTCAAGTGAAGCACATTTAATCATTTCTTTGTGGTAGGGGTATATGGGTTTAAATTCATTCTATTTATTTTTATCACTAATTTTTTGTTTGATAAATTTATAATATTTAATAAAACTGAATAGTATATATAATTACAAATAAAATATTAGGAATTATAATGAACATTAAAGGATTCATCCTTTGGATAGGCAATTAATGAACTTTATGTTTCTTGTTTATCATTTGTGCTTTCACAACTGGTTATTGGATATTTACATTCCACTCAACATTCTAGAGAAATTGTCACGTCAAAAGTGTCTGAAAAATTTATAAACTTTTTAGCGATCAATAATATAAATTTATTATAGAAAATATCTAAACAAAAATAATCTATAAGGGATAATGAAAATTAAATCAATGTTTCATTATATGTTTTTCGTTAAAATAGAGAAAGTATATCATAATATTACCATAATGTCTCCCAAAATGATTTCCTTCAATATAGGAAAATTTTAATGTCATGTAATTAAGTCAATAGGCATATGAATTTGATTTTTTACCCTATTGTAACAAATATAAATTGACTTTTTGGGTCCAATATGTTTGTTGCACGGATTCCACGAACATAAAATTTTATAACCATTCTTCTTTCCCTGATATATTTTGTTAACATTGTTTGCTACTCCACTCATTTTATAATCTATATGTTTTTATGTTGGATTTAGTGTTCTAGAACCAAATGTTTTTACTTTTCATTACATGTATAATATAATAATTGAATATTAATGAAGAAACTCTAATTACATATTGTTAATTGGTCTACATTACATTAATGTAATTCTGTCATGCAATATAATTTCATTTAAAAGTCCCTAGAATTTCTCTTCTGTGATGATAAATTTGAAATTACATAATGATATTATTTAATATAAATATATGGATTAATAAGATTATATGAAGGGACTAATAAAATGGGGACCATCATGTATGATTACTTGTAAGAATATAAAACTTTATATACACATGGTAACCTCTATGATGAGAGAATATGTGAATTGAAATAACTATAGGAATTCCACATGTCTAAGTTTCATTGGAATTTCCTATCTGTGAGAATATGTGATGGTCCTCAATATTCAAGATTATTATCGATTCCTGTCATTATTCAAATACCTTGATGTACTAAACAAAATGGTGATGCCATACTTTCATATGATGTAGTGTACATTGGGTGTTCCACAAATGTAATGTTATTAATGAATACGTCAAGGAATAATTTTTTCCTTATATATTTATGGATGTTTATATATCATCCCATTGATTGAAATAGATATATCACATAAAATTCCATGATCACAGGGTAACAACGAGTTTATTTAAAATGCTCAAAGAAAGACATAGCAAGAAGATTGGCTGGTGACACAGTTAACCTGTTTGTTGAGATATTGTGATAAAGGTAATATGTTACATAGAAATTTCTTGTGTGGGGTAGTTAACACTGTGAAATTAAATTATTTTTCATAAAAGTCATGACTTGTTGCTAAATTTAAATCTTGGACTTTAGTCAAGACCACCTAATGTTAATGAGAAATAACCATATGGGATAAAACACTATGTTCTACCATTAATTATAGTTAAATTATTTTTGAATTTAATTATTATAATAAATAGTATTCTTAATATATTATTGATCACAATAATTAAATAAATATTTATTTTGATGGTGATTATTTCAATACTTGGGTATACAATATTTATATATTGAAAGGATAAATATTATTCTGGCCTTTTTTAAATTTCAAGGAGGGTTAGGGGCCAAGATTGTGTTTGGTGATAAATATTAACTTGTAAGATACTAATATAATATTTAAGATTTAACCAATTTTCATAAGACATGAGATAATAATATCAATAATAATAATAATACATTGAATGTGGTCATATAATGTCTAGTGTATTATTTTTATGATGTTTTGAAATTAAATAATATTTTAAACCCAACCACATCTCTATAAATATATTATTTTTGATATTGTGTTTTTTTCAAATGACCATCCTCAACATAAATATCAGTAGAATAAAATTTAACTATACCATGTTATCCTCTTAAAATAAGTTGTGAAATGTGCCACATGATTTCCATCTATCCCAATGATGCAAAAAAAATTAAAATTGAAAAAAGGTTCCAAATAATTGATGTTATCAATAACAAACCAAATATTATTATAGATAGATTCACCATCCTCCAATGCATTGATAATAACATGACACTCAGATTTGACTACAATATTCTTCTAGCCATGAGAATTGGGGAACTCCGCACAATACCAAATAGCCATAGATTATGCCACATAAAATGTAGAGCAGAAGAAACCATAGAATTTCAAAACATAAGTAAATATCATTCGTGATCATGGATAACATCCCTAAGGGTAACATTACCTTCCCTAGTTAGCTCTAGGTTAGTGTTAATTTTAAGGACACTCAGATGGGGAGGTACCCACCTAAATGGGGTCTGGGGTTGAACTAGTTAAGGAAGATGAACCCCTTTCATAGTTACACTGATAAATCCATTTTTCATCATAGTTATCCATACTATATCATATTTGAAAATTCCCACCAACACATAGGCATTACATAAAAAATAGATAATTCAAGAACGGATGAAGACCCACATGATAGTTTGCACTAGAGGTATAATAAGCCACTCCACCACAACAATGTTCACATCCTTTAGTATTCTACATTGATAATGATCCTACTCAATAAAAAATTACCACATCCCAGTATCCCAAGATCAATAGAATATCATATGAAATTCATTTTCCAATGTGGTCCCATAAATAGGGAATGGGATTTTCTCAAAAAAGTGTTGATCAGAAAGGTGATCATAGGTGCGGAGGATCCTTTACAAATTTACAGCAAAAGAGTTTTCAATTATAATGGGTCTTTTATGTTATATAGATTTATCCGTAGTAGAAAAAATATAAAATATTCTGTGGTGAGGCTATTCCCGAAACCTAAGTGAACTGAGTAGTGAGCTGAAATCTTGAATTTCCAGCATAGCATATCTGATCCCACACCATGCACTACTGGAACTACTAAAAAATCATTTACTATATACTCATTAAACAAAATTCAGGATTCTAAACATACTATTCTCTAAGTTCATCAACAAAAATATCCCTCATTGAATCATGCTCAAGATCTACTGCTAGATTAGATGTGGTTTTTATACAATCAAAAGCATTCACCCATGTATCAATCGAAAATTTAACCAATTCACTAATAGAAATTCATCAATAAAGCTCACAGTGTCAAACATATGTGGATCACCAAATATTCCTAAAGAAAAATTTCATTTTAGAACATAGACAAGAGGGTAGAAAATCAATTTGGAGGAAATGAATTTCTTTGAAAACATTCGTGCACAGAAAATCAGGTTCCTATAACAAATGAAAACCTTAGTTGTCCACGAGGGTATTCTTAAACACGTTCATGTTCGTAAAGACCATATCACTACAATCCTTAGGAGAAAAATGCTTCTCCCAAGAGATCCAGTGTATATTATTTTTTTCATTAGTATTATCCCTAAAAAAATTTAAAATGTATGAATAGATTTTTTGAATTACGAAATATTGAAGATTGAATATATAAATTATGTAATATAGAATTTCTTGAGTCACTAATTTAATAGGAACCACATTCTATAATCTAGAGAGTTTCTTTTCGGACCATCCCTGAATTTTACTATGAAATTTATCCTGGTTGACGTAAAATACATCTCTTTTAAAGTTCCCAAATACAACTGGGAGACACAAATACATTTTCTGTTTTTCAACAATCTTAATGCCACACAAACTAGTGATGGTAGATGTTATCACGTATTTCACAACCTAACTAAAATGTGTCAATGATTTTCTAATGTTGAGACATTGGATAGAGGATTTAGACAAAGAATCAAGTTTTTTTAGAATCTTATATAATTATTAAGGAGTTTCTATTGAAAAAGAAAGAGAATAATTAGTGGAAAATAAGAAAGTAATAGGGATACTACTCAGAAAAACCATATCCTAATTGTTGAGTCCATCCAATACTGAATTCAATAAGAGATGAGAGAAACATCAACAAAAAAATGAGTATGTGGAAAGGGGGTTAACATGATAAAATTCTATAGTTGGTTTGAAGTTAATTATTATATAATAAATGAACATTATTTTGAAGGAAACTGACTTGTCACCAGTCATGATCTCTCTCATCCATTTTTTTGATTAAATCCTAGTTTTTACATCACCACTTCTCAAAAATACTATTCTATCTGTTTTTATTTTTTTCATAAAAAATTTCATTTCCATGTTCCTCCTCATATAAGTACAATGAATTTTTATAAAATATAACATTACATGTGAACTAATGAAATTCCCTAAAAAAATTATCTTAGGTAAAAAAAATATAATTCTAAAATATAATAGAGGGAATGATATTTCTTAAATGGTTGGAGAAGACTTCGGAAAAAAGATTCTAGACCACATAGCATAAGATCATAATCCTAAAATCATAAATTATGACTTGCATAGATATTTTTGTGATCAAAATAATGATTGTTTCATTGACCTTTTCCACACCAATGTATCCATCCCATAAACCTTACTTCAGTATTATAATGTAAGGACTCACAATATGGAATAACCACTTAAGAATAAGGCATGGTATCCATCCAAACCATGAAATTTTTTGGAAAGTATTATATTATTGGATGAGACAATTTAATCTCAAGAAATGTCTAACTCTAGATCTATAGTCATTACCATGACAACTTTTTCCTCAACACTCCTCAGGACGTCCCTCAGGGGAGCCACTCTAAGAACTAAAATTATCTATATAAAATAACTCAATCAGATCCCAAATATCATCCCCATAGGATTTGAAGCCTCCATACCCTACCTAGAATCTTTAAATGAAGTTATTTATTATTCTATAAAAGGCCTTTCGATGAATGTAGTTGGTATTTTAGTCGCACTATTTGATAAAATCCTCCCATGAATAGATAAACTAGTTGATTTATTTTTCTCTAAAGGCCTCATTTAGATCATTTAAAACAATTTAAACCTCATGCTGGAAAATATCATAACTGGTTTCCTTATAATACCTTCTAAGTTCTCTCTCATGCCTGATAATTATCTGATCAAATTTGATGTAGTGAAATCGACTCTAGTATTATAGCAATATAGGAAGTAATTTAGTCTTATCATTGATATTTTCCTGACAATATGCCCAAGTATATTTGAAGAATTACCTATTGTTATTATTATAATTCCACATGAATTCATATATAAACCCCCATAGCTGAAATTATCATCAGGACACCACCTATGACTAGTGATAAATAGAACAATTATTAGATATAATCAGTGGGTAGTTAGAGAGCTCTTATCTATAGAACATAAACGCTTAGTATCTTGATAGAAAAAACCAAATTAGATGTTCAAATCCGCTAGATGATAGGAAATATACATAAAAAAGTAAATATACTCTCCATGAATCTCATATCTTAGAGACCTATGTGAAACAAGCAGTCCACGAATTGATGGATGGAAGAAAAAATCTATATGGTACCACCATGCATATTATGGAAGCGAGGATCTCATTGAAATAACTGGGAATGATAATGGGGATTCAATTTTTTTGATATATTTAATCAAAATCCATGATCTCCACTTTTCACCTACACCCATCTATCTAAAAAACCCATGAATCTCTATTCTGGTTCGTAAGTTTAAAGAATCAAAAAGGCGTTGTGGGTTTGGGAGAATATAGCCACTGAAGCATCAAATTACGCTCTCCGCGTGATTGAAAGGACATCTACATGTGATGACTATCCTACCAATAAAGAGTTCAAAAATTCTTATTTCATTATTATCCATATCATTTCATTTCATTCTAATATGGTATTGGATATAAATACCATATCAGGACCACACATTGATCTCTATTAATAGATAATATGAACTAATCATGAGTTTCCAAAAAAATTAATATCCTAGAATTAGAGTTTCATGGATCTAGGCGGGGCTGATTTGAACCATCCCTACCTAAATCTGGTTGTTCAAGACATCACACTCTAATAGATTTGAGTGTTATTAAGAACCCGATGGAGCCTCATCCTTAGAACCTCTACTAAATCTATTATTTATAAAAAAATTATATATTATTTTAACAATATTATTTATATTCCTATTACGTCACATCAATGTTTTCATACATATGGGCTCAACGAAGGTCAAACCATGAGGAGATTAATATAGTATTGTAATAAGTGGCATCTAGGAAAGAAAATTTGGAAGTTCCTCCTCACCCAAAAAAGCTGAAACCAGACTTCCCACATCAGGTGGAACCATAACTAGGGATATGGAAACCTTCATTGCCTCTTTTGTTTCTAGGACATTGTAAAATAGTCAATGGTTTGGGGTAGGTCCTATTTTCTTGTGTATAAAATCATTATAATGTTTTGTGGGGGATAAATAGTAAGCCAAAAAATAGTTTCTATCCCCGAAATCATTTGTATCAATATCCTGTGATCATTAGTCCACCATCCTAGGGATAATATACCCATTAACCAAAATGACTTAAAGTCACATGATAATTTTAAAAGGTTAATACAAAATCCTAGGTTCATTTTATTCTATTAATATCTTATCCTGAATTTTTTTATGCTTTTTCTATACACATGTTTTAAGCCTTCGATGTTTTTGGACCACTCAAAAAGTTTTAATAATTCCATTGGCTATATTATGTTGTAAGATGCCACTCCAGATCAAGTGTATTTGTTCAAAAATATTTAATTTCATTTCCAATTAGGCCGCAAAAGAATCTAAAGGTGGTGATTTTCAAAATTCCAAAGACACCAATATCATGGGGATGGACGTTTCAAGATTGTACCCCATATATTGGGTTCTGTGATGTCCACTGTAGCCTTTATTTTCCCCATAGGACCCCAATAAATCAGATCTAAAATATCCCATTATATTAAATCCCTAATAGTATTACCATTACCACACATAACTTGATAAAAATTACCCATAAATGGGATACATTTCAACTAGACCCAGAAAGGGGAATGAGGGAATTCTGTCTCATTAATATGATTTTCAAAATAAAATGGACATCCATTAAATATATGTATCTTAAAATATTCCCTAAAAATTCATAAAAAATAATACTAGTTTCAATATCCATGATATAATATCCTTCTTCCATCCATTTTATATATTGTAACATATTCCTCATGGTGTTCATGTTATAGGGTTTACTAGATGTGAATCTCTCCGCTAAGAAGAGAGAGAGGAATTTACAAAGCTCTATATCCTCTGTATCACTAACTTCATTCATTAGTTTGTAAAAAACACATTAAAACATTATTTACAGTCTCTCCAGTCTTCCATTATCATTTATACAATTAAATATACCGCATTAAATAGTTCAAAATAAACAATCCTTAAATGTCGTGTTTATAAAAAATAAAAATAAAATTGTTTACAACCATTGTTAGGGTAATTATTTAATAACACTAATTTTGATATGATTAAAAATTGATTATCCTTTATTAATATTATTGGAAATGGTAATTAAATTACTTTAATAATTTAATTAGGATAATAATAATGGTAACAATTTAAGAACATTGTTTAGATCACATAATATTCGTAACTGTATATAATTAATTTAACTATTAAATTAATATATCTATTTAAATAAATATTAATCATATAATTTATTTTCAAGATTTTATAAAATGATATAGACAAAAAATCCTATTATTTTACAATATTTATCTAATCCATTATATATATATAATTATTTTTCTTTTATTATGATTTAATTACATATTGGATTTAAAAATGAATTCCTAAATTCATTTCCAATTAAAATAATAATTACTAATCCATTATTAATAGTAAAATTCATTCATTATAAATCTACTAATTAATTGAAATTTTTTAAATTTGAAAATTAATTATTAAATAAATTAAATAGTTATTTCAATGTATAATAAGACTGATTTAACAAAAGCTGTCTAAAAATGAAAAAAATTATTTAAAAAAGTTAATAATTTTAAAAATATTAAATAAATGTGTTAAATAGTAAAAAATTATTTTATTTTTCTTTTAAGTAATAATTGATTATTAATGCAAAAAAAATTATTAAATGAATTTAATATTTAGTAACAGTGAAATTATTTAACTAGATACTTCCCAATGATGAGAGATGATTTTTTTTAATTTATTGTATATATATTTCAGGTATATGAATCAATTATAAATAAAAAATTTAATTTTATTTAATACCTGGAATCTTAACTACATGAAATAATTTGGAAGTAATATTTGAAAAAAAAGGATACAATAAAATCTGTATTTTCTTATATATTAAATTTAAAAAAATTAATGAAGGAAATTTATTAAAAAATGAAGAAATCTGACTATGGAAGTCCCATTAATATAAATACATATATGTGTTTATGCATTACAATACACCTTTATGCATGTTTCATGGGAATTGGTAGATGGCTAGGGACTAGGGATACCTTGGGAAAAGAGATAAGATGATATTTGTCCTCCAATGATATAAATAAGTACTCATTAACACTTAAGTGAGTTACAACCAGTCAGCTATTTTGTCACAATGGGATTGGGGAATCTTTTAATCTCTCCTAAGGACATAGGTAGGGATTGGGGTATGAGATGAGATGTAGGTGGCCTAGTATTGGGGTTTTAGGGATAATTGGACAGATGAGAGAGGATTTATCCAACCGATGACTGTTAAAAAACCATTGGTCTCACACCTAGTGGCTGACACCCTCCTCAGGGTCGACTAAGGGTTGATTAGTACTATGAACGAGGTGAGTTCATTGGGTCTAGACAAGGTGTGATAGAGGGTGGTTTCCTCCGAGAGACAGATACTGAGATCATCCTAAGAAAATATAAGATGATATGCAAGTGTATGGTCTGGGCTTGGTCAAGACATGGCATCAAGATTCTAGTCTTCCTATAGTGTACGACATGGGATAGTCTCGGGGTAGCAAGACTAAGAGTGATGAGAGAAAATGACGGGTATGCCTAGACCATGAGTTATGGGTTGAGATGATCATATGGGTTGTGGAGTCACTTAGGGGTGAGTGGATTTGGTCGGTATTAATGGGGAGACACTGTGTTGGGTCTAGAGTACCCAATAGATTCCCTAAAAGGTGAGGTGTAATGTGTTCAACAATGGTCTATATCTTTAGAGACTAGTGTCTTGGGATCTTCTATAGAGTTGCTGGACAAGATGACGCCCAGTGTACTTGACGTGACCTTTTTATTGACTGTGGGGATTGTTCGATGTTCTTATTTCTTCTGTTGAGTCTGTGGGGATGGGTTGGATTTCTTGTAGTCCCCTCAGATTCTGCAAGGATTGGTTGGTACCTTCTAACCTCCCTAGAGTCGGGGGAAATGGGTCGGTATGATTCAAACCCCCTATTGGCATATAAGGATTGGTTAGTGTGGATTATAAACCCAATAAAAGACTCCTGAGTAATGAAAGTGACAACCCATGAGGGGCTAGGTAACATGAAGATGTGAGATGAGACAAGTGGGCCCTACCTTGACTGATCAAGCATTAGGTCATGATGTTGATGTATGACTGCACCCAGTTCTTGTGGGTAGCAAGTTCTGTTTCGGATAGCATAAAACCTTTAGTCTATGTTTATGTATTTGGTGTCATTATGATGGTCTGAGATGATGCGGTGTGTTAGATTACAATATAGCACTAATGTAAGTATCATCAGGCGGCATGGTGTCCAAGTAAGCATACAATGACCAGACAAACAAAGAGATGTGTTGAAATTATAATGTGTATGTTCGTATTTTTGTGACTAATAATTCAAATAATTTAATTATCTTATCTTTAGGTGATATGGTTCTTCATCAGGTTGGTAATGAATCCACTAAAAAATAAAATTAGTATGAACATGAAACTCTATATATGAAAAAAACCATAGTTATCTAGCTGCACAAGAATATTAAATTTTATTACATTCATATAAATCCCTAAAATGAATCCTTGACTTATATAGAACACTTTAACAAAATAATTCTATATTTATCTAATATATAATTTATGTTGGAATAAGGGTATTTGACTATCAAAATACCGAACAATTAGATGATTAAAATATGTCATTCAGAGATTCAATGATGTATGTCTATGGTTCCTTAAACTTATAAGAAGTTAAATATACCTTGTTTTCTAAAGATATTTATATTAAGAAACCTACATTTGATAATAATGAATTTAAGGGGTTAATGTCTAGGGTGTGCTTGAAAAGACAAGTAACGATAGGGGTAAGATCAATTTTAGGAGCTAATCAGGGTGTAGGGGTAAATAAATAAAATAATTCCATTGTAAACATCCTGGTCAAATACGAAGGAATTATCACAAATAAAAAATTCTATGAACAAAACAAATAATAAAGACCATTGGATGTTATTTGAGAATTATTTTTGAGAGGAACCATCACAAATGGTATATATTTCATAAATTTCTGGAAACAAATGACACAATTAAATATAATTCTTTCACCAATGACAAATAACACAATTTTATGAAATCAGTGATTACGACATAATAGTTAAAAACAGATGAATGAACTATGAATGGAATGAGTTTTAAATTTTGTAACCTCATATAGTCTTAATTTCTGTGAATAACATGATCTTGTTAAGTCCCAAAAAAATTATTTTTAAGTTATATAAATATAGAGTTACTTCCATTTTAGAATATAAAAATTTTATTTTGTTCTTTTCCTCTAAAACTACTTCCAATAGTGGGGGGCACAACTATGTTCACATTAAATATGAATAATCTCGTAAAGTGTGGATATATATAATGAATCACAAATATGATACCATGGAATATTTCAAAATTTGGATGTTTAGTGTTGAGAGAGAAACAATAAACAAACCTAAAATCATTAAAACTAATAATGATGTATAATATTTATCAAATACCTACAAAGAATATTTTAGTTTGGAAGCTATTATTAGACACATAACAATTATGGGTACCGTCTAATAGAATATCATATAAGAGATTATGAATAAGACTATTTATAAAGTGTGAGAAGAATGATCTTATATTCTAGTATTCTTAAGTCCTACGAAGAAGTTTCTACTACAGCTGTCTATATGATCAATTGAATCCACTCTATTTCCACTAGTTTTAAAACCCCTGGTTTTTTCTGGACAGGTTCACCCCTAGTTTAAAAAATCATAGATTTGTTTGTTCTACATATTCTCATAGATGGAATGTTAAACTAGATCCCAGGAATACGATGTGTGACATTTTGGGAGACCCATTTTCTGTAAAAGGGTAAAATATTTTGGATGATAATCAAGGTTTTCAGAAATTTATAATTCATCAGGTTGTTTTTTCTATGATGATTCTTCTTCTAAATATAACACTTCTAATTTTTCCCAAATTCATCCATCTAAACCTGTAGGTGTGGACCTTATATTAGAACATAAAATGTAACTTGAACTAGTGGTCGTCTTCAATAAACCAACCCAAATATCTCACAATCAAGAATAACCTGTTATTGAATTAAAAAAAACTTTTATGTTGAGAGAGATGGTGACATGAGAGACTACCATTTGACTCATAATAAGACCAGAATAATCATTAGGCCTACAACATGGTCTACCAAGGTTTATTCTTCTACTTTTAGTTTAATTTATGTTTTTACTAGGATGTGATGTACCATAATGTTTCAAATAATATCATAAGTCTATGTAATATAAGAAGTGTCTATTTTTCCTGAGAGATGAAATGGAATGTCTTCTTACAAATGAAACATGTAAAATTATTAACAAACCTAAATAAAGAAAATTTTAGATTTTAATTCAATTTTAAGGAATAAATAAGAAAGCACCGGTGGAAATAAAATTAAGTATAAATATATACTTTTGGAACATGGATTCCTATAATATGATGGAATTGATTACGATGATATTTTTTCACCTATTGTAAGTCCTCTTACATTAGATTATTGTTAGCCTTTTCTACCCCAAATGATTTTCATGTTGAATAATTTGATGTTAAAACAAGTTTCTTTCAAAGTATTTAAGATAAACATATTTATATGATACCACCTTATGTGTTTTCAAAATATTTTCAAATGAATTATGTATATCTTTTAGGATAATCCATCTATGTCATTAAGAAATAATCTAGACAATGGTACAGAGAATTTATATCTTCGCTACTTAAAAATAACATTACTAAAAGTACATATAATGCCAATGTTTATTTAATATCATTAGATATTATTTATCTATATTTAATCATATATTTAGTTGACATGATTATAATTTTCAACTACAATTAGTTAATAAATCATATGAAAAAAATTTCATAATTCTTTTGAAATGAAATATTTAGATGAAAAAAATAAAATCCTTGTTATGAAAATCACTACGGATAGAAATGTTTTGGTGTTGTAAAATTCCCATTATTATTATGTTCATAAGGTGTTAAAAATATATATTACAAAAAATATAAAACTTGTTTGTGTGACATTAGGTCGTCACTTTGTTTTTAACTTGTCATATTCCCTTAACAGTTATTCTGATAGTTATTTTATGATTTAAATCACTTTTGTAAACATAGTGGGCGGCCTTATGTATTCTACAATTCTCCCATATCGGGATATATCCTATAGTGTTTGTACCTTAATAATGTATATGGTATGTCTTGTAAATAATTATTTGTATGAAGTAAAATAGATACTAATTTTTGTGTCAATGTCTTCTAATTTGTGCATTTGTTTTTGTAAAATGGATTACTATAGTCATGATATCATCAACATTTTTGATTCTGATTATGCTAAAGATATTTATACAAATTAATATGTTTCTGTTTTTGTATTATTTTCCTTTGTAGGTAATGATTCATATAAATTTAATATAAAATCCGTTGATAACCTTTCCAAAGTCAAGGTCAAGTACATAGTATTAACCATATCAATCAAAGAATAAATCCGGTTGAAAGGATTTTTTAATGAACAATGTTTATCATTTCATAATATAGATGTATTTTTTGATAGTTGGGTTGTATTTCATATTTCTAGAAATATTGTTTTCCTATGAATATCATAGCACATATACATTAGATTTTATTTTGTTAGGGTTTTTAGTGAAACTAGGCTAGTATGTTTCACTAAGATACATAATTCATAGAATCCAACTGACTATTTGACTAAAGCTATTCAATTTTCATTTTTTATGCATTATTTAGATACTATGAATGTATTCCCATTTCAATGTCCTAGATGGTGAGAGAAGTATATTTTTTAAATTATTTTTTTACAAAGATGGTGGTTTTGTAAAATTGACATGTATATATTTATTTGTTTATTATTAAATAGAATATTTACAATTCTTGGTTTAAATTATTATTTTGATTTCATAATTAACATTTATTTCTTACCTTGTGAAAATGTTGTTTACGTTTATTAGTTCTATTTTTCCCATGAATTCTTTTTACATATCGTACTTTTCAAAAAAATTCAAGATTTTTCCTTACCCCATAGGTGGATCCCACATAAAGGTAACTTGTGTAAAGTTTACTTTCTAGTTGCATGATGGTAAACCATTGGCTCTCCCATTAAATAAGGGTAAGTAATTGATTCATAAGGGTAATGTATGATCATGTAAGGGTTCTCCCTATGTTTTCTAAGGGTACTCCTGACACTCTTAAGGGAACTCCCTATCTTGCATATGGGCACTCCCTAGATTGTGTAAGGCTTATACCTTGGCTCATGTGAGGCTATCCTCGAATGTGAAAGTGTACTTCCATGTCCCACATAAGGGTATCTGAGATCATGTAACGGTACTGTAGGAATTGATTAAGGGTTACCTAGATCATTTAAAGGTATCCATGGAACACACAATGGAATGTTGATATATGTTACATTTTGGGGGTGAAAAAACTATATCCAAATGGCCATTACATCAAACTGTCTCTTTTATATTAGTCATCCACATGGACTGCATCCAACATTCACTTCCTATCTTAAAATCACTTCTCCCTACATATTTATTTCCCTCAAGGATCCTCCTCGATCATTTTTCATGTATCATCACTAGTTCAAGAGTGGATAGTTTAAGGGAATTTTTTATTTCTAGTTGAAATATAATGAGAGTAGTCTGAAGAAGATCGTTACCATGATTCACATAGTTACCTGATGCAAGTTGTCTTAATCATCACCAACCTGGTTTAGAGATATGGTGGAAAGTGGTGAAAATTATTTAACATCATCATGTGATTTTCTCATGTGAAGGAATACATCAATATAAGGAACACCAGTGGACCTTATTCTAGGTTTTGGTATTAGAACATAGAATTATAAAATGTTTATTCCACTTTCCAATATTCATTTCCTTTCATGTGTTTGATGGTGTATCCTTCTATGCATGTGTGTTGTTTGAGTCCATATAGGAAGTCATTTTTTAAGGTCCATATGTTTGATTTCATCACTTATATTTGGTCTATAAAAAATTTATCCTAAAATAGTTTCTTTAGTACTTTTCTTTTTTCAGGTCTTATAATCTGGTTATTTTATTTCTTTAGTAATAATGATATTATATGGGCTTTATTATAATAAAAATAGCTTCATAGTGGACTAAAGTGCCTTATATATATGTGGTCTTTATTTTTTATTACAACAAATTCTTCTTTAATGCATCTTATACATTTATATTTTCTATCAAAATTCGTAAAAAAATTGTAAACCAATTACCTATATTTGTGAATTATGGGTTGTTTCATAAGGAATACCACATCAAAAAATTCCTTAAAACCTTTTCTGGTTACAAGCAAATGGCCTGGTGGAATAAAATTTCACATGTTCTTGTCCTGATAAAATGATAAAATTTCACTCACTCATTCACTTTCATAGGGTTTCGATCCATTTTTCGATTTATTGTATCTATATTCAATCCAATGTGAATAACCAGATAATATATAGAGGGTTTTTAATTTAATTAATCTAAATGAAAAACTATTTATTCCATGAGTCATTTATATGTTTGCTTATATAGTGTTTTGATAGTTGTGAGCCATAACTTTTGTGAAACCATACCAACACAACTATTTACCACACTAACATTTTTATTCCAATGAAATGATACTGAGGAAATGGTGTATATAATTAATGGATTGAAGGTAATATTGTAGATGTATGAAGATCACCAAAATTATTATGTCTATTTGGAAAATGATGAACTGGTGTCAAGTATCAATCAATGAACAAATAATTCTAGTCTAGTAAACCCCACCCTTTATGTGTTTATATGTTTTCAAGTTACCCTTATTCCAACTTTCTGAAGTAGAATGATGATATTCCAGTAAAATTTTAATTAAATTTTATCCTTTTGAAAACATAAATTGGATTTAATGAAAAACAATCTATTTCAGAAATAATTTCCAGACTGTGCGAAAAAAACATGTTGTAATGTATCAATAATTGTCTTCAGACTCACATGGTGGATTCCATTATAAAATTGATGTAGGTAAGTTTTAGTGTCATTATGTCTTGGTTTTCCCACACTAACTAGACACAAAAGGATTCTTAGAGGCCTAATAATGTTGATGTCCCTATCTATGTGCTTTGGTATAACTGTAGTTTAATTCGCTTGTAATTAGGTGATAAGGTACTTCATGAGGTACCTTAGTAATCCACTACTACCCAGATATAGTCTAAACAAGAATCTATATATATTTTAAAAAACCATAGTAGGCTAGGTACACAAGAAGATTAAATTTCATAATTTTCATATGCATCCTTGAACTTCAGTTCGGACGGATATCAATGATTTTAATAAAATAATTCTACATTTATATATTATTGATTTTATTTAGGATTAAGGGGATTTGAATATCATACTTATGACCTTTAGTTGATTCATATAATTCATTTTAAGATTCAATTATGTACGGTATGAGTTCATTAAACCTATAATATGTTAAATCTATCTTATTCTCTAAAGAGATTCATGAAAAGAATCATAGTTCCATTAAGAAGGAATGCATGGTGCTTAATATCTTGGGTAAGCTGGAGAAAAGCAGGATGAATAGAGGTAAGAGATATCCTTGGTGATGATCAATTTCAATGGCTAAAGATATTCAATTATTCCATTACAAAAAAACCATATCAAATTAGAAGTAATTATCCCCAAAGGATAAATTCTTAGAACCAAACCAATAATAGTGACCATTGGTTGTTAGTTGAGAGATATTTTGATAATGATGATGTTATAAATGTATGTTCTAATCCTATTAGTGTTGAATGGGTCTTGGATTTAGGGTTTCCTTTTCATAAATGTCACAAATGTGATTACTTCACTGATCTAAGAGAGATTGAGTTTGAAAATGGATACCTATGAAATAACAAGATCTATCCAATAATGGGTAAAAAAATAGTCTCTTTAGAATTGCATGAAATTTCATTCAAATACATATATGTGGTTAGGTGTGTTTCTGATTGGAAAAAGATTCTTATTTACCTAGGTGTCTTGGAACAAAATAGTTATTCCTTTTTTCAAATTTAGGGTGTCATAATATGACTAATGGGTCACTCAGTCTTACAATAGGAATCCTCACCAATGGTCTATATGTCTTAGATGGTAGTAATATATGAAACAATTAAATAAAACTGTTTCCCCCGTGAAAGATGATATAATGTTATGGAATAGGTGATTAAGACATATTATTTGAAAATGGATTAATGTACTTAAAAATCAACGAATTTTAAATGATTTAACCTCAGAGAGTATTCCCTTTTGTGAAGACTGGGTTCTTGGAATGTCACAACGTGTTAGTTTTGAGCTTTCTATATATAAATATAATTCCCCTTTAGAATATGAAAACATTATTTTTTGGGGATCCTTTAGAACTACTTCCCATAGTTGGGGCCACTAGTTTATTTCCTATATAGAATAATATTCTCCGAATATGTGGATTTACATACTCAAGAACAAATATGAAACATTAGACACTTGAAAAATATAGGTGTCTAGTGTTGAATGTGAAACCTGAATCAAACAAAAAACCATTAGAACTGATATTGGTCTAGAATATTTGTCTAATGACCACATAGTCTACTGTAGTTATGAAGGTATTCTTAGACACATAACTTTTGTGGAAACATCATAATAGAATGGAATAGAAGAGAGGATCCATAAGATAGTTTTAGAAAACGTGACAATCATTCTCTCATATTTTAGTCCTTTTAAGTCCTTCTAGGAAGAATTTGATGCTACTACTCTCTATATGATCAAAATTTTCACCTCTAGTTCCATTTAATTTAAAACCCCTAATGTAATGTGGACTGGTTTACACCTAATTTAGGTTATCATATATATATTTTATTGTAATACCTATTATATTAGTAGGAATGATATACTTGAAACCAGGACTATAAAGTGTGTCCTTGTAGGATGCCCACATTGTGTCAGAGGGTAAATTCCTTAGGTAGATAATCATGGTTTTTAGAAATGTATAATCTGATGTGATGCTGCTTTCATGAGGCTTGTAATTCTAAATAGAGGAATTCATATCAAATATAGTCTGATCCTTCTAAATATATTGGTTTTAATATTATATTATAGTATAAATTGTAATATTAACCCATGGTTATCTTCGCTAAACTTCCCCAATTATATCACATTGAAGAAGAACCTATTAAGGAATTTGAACCTGAGTTTGATGTTAAGAGAGATAGTGACATGAGAGACTACCAATTGACTCGTAAAAGGACCATAAGTATCATTAGGACTCAGATTTGGTCTACCATGGATGATGATTCTCCATTTGACTTTAATATAGGTTTTTAGTGATGAACCATACAATTTCAAACAAGATCTTAAGTTTGATGAATCTTGGTAGTTAATTTTTATCATGAATGATGAAATGGATTCTCATTATAAAAATAAAACCCGAATAATTGTTAAAACCCCTAAAAAGGGAAAATTATAGATTTTAATTCAATTTATAATACGAAATAAGACAACCCTAGTGAAAAGAATATTAATTATAATGCTATAATTTTTCACATTCATTCATACAGTATCATTGGATTGATTACGGTGATAATTTTCACTTTTTGTTAAGAACTAATCAATTAGATTGTTGTCAGAATTATCATCCCAAAATGAGGTTCATGATGAAAAATTGGATGTCCAAACTGACTTTTTGTATGGTATGTATGATTATGATATTTATATGAGACCACTTTATTGATTTAAAAAATATTTTAAATGTAATCATGAATAAATTTTTGGAAAATCTGTTCCTAAACTTAAGAAATCATATAGATAATGGTATAAATAATTTCATTCTTTTGTGATTAAAATGACATTGATTGAAGTGAATATGATGTGTATGTTTATTTTAAATCATTAAATATTTTTTCTGTTTATTTAATCCTATATGTTGATGATATGATTATAATTTACAAATACACATGGTTAATAAATCATATGAAAAAGCAACTACATAATGATTTGAAATGAAATATTTAGAGGAAGAAAAGGAAATCCATGGTATGAAAATAACTAGGGATGCAAATTTTAAGTTATTGTACCTTTCCCAATCTTCTTATGAACATAAGGTGATAAATGGTATTTTATAGAGTGTTTGAATCTTTTTATTGTGTATTTAGGTCATAACATCATGTTTATATTATCCAAATCCCCTAAAAGTGGTTCAGATAAAGATTTTATGAGTAAAATCTTCTGTGTAAAAATAGTTGGTGGCCTTATGTATTCCATGATATTATCATATATATATATATATAGGCTTAGGTGTTTTTCCCTTAAGAATTTTTATGGTAAGTCATGTAAACCATCATTGGTATTCATTAAAATATTAACTCATTTATGTGTCCATGTCATCTAATTGGTGCATGTTTTTGGAAAAAATGATTCTTATTGTCATGATTTAACCTACTTTTTTTATTCTAGTTATGATAAAAATATAGATAATAATAAATATAAAACATTTTATGTATTATTTTTTATGTTTCTCCCGTTTCATAGAAATGCAAAATGAAATTCATTTTTTCAGTTTCCCTAACCAAGGTCGAATACATAGCATTAAATATTGAAATAAAAGAAGAAATTTGGTTATTGTATTTGTTAATTAATTGCATGTATCTTCTGGTAATAAATAAATCTTTTGTGAATGTAATTCAATATTAAATATTTTTAAAAATCAGGTCTTCCATGGAAGATAAATGCACAAATAAATTTTATAACATTTTTCTAGAGTTTTCATTAAAGGTAGGATGGTATGTTTCACTAAGATACATACTTCGAAGAATACATATGATAGTTTGACTAGTGCTATTCAATTTTCCATTATGATTAGTTGTTTAGAATAAATCATTGTAGTCCCATTACAAAGTCTGAGGTTTTGAGAACCCCATACTATTTAAATTTTTTTATAACAAATGGTGGATAATTTAGAAATTGGACTTGCATGTATTTATTTTTTGGTTATGAAATATAATTTTCATAATTCTTGGAATGAATTAATTTTCAGATTTCATGATTTAATTTTACATTTTCCCTTGTGAAAATTTTGTAACATATCTTACTTGAATTATTTACCATGAAATAGATTTTGTTTACAATTCTTATTTTTTTATTTTGATATCATGATTTTTCCTTAACCTATATATGTGACCCACATAATGCAAACTAACGTAATGTTTAAATTATAATTAAATGAGGGTAAATCATTGGATCCCTTTTTTCATAATGGTAATTCATGGATGTATAAGGTCAATTCCTACTCATGTAAGGGTACTCCCAGGATTGTGTAATCATAAACTTTATATGTTTAAGGGTGCTCTCTATCTTTTATATTGTAACTCCTTTGCTTGCATGAGGGTACTACCTTGTCTTATAAAAGGATAACATGGAAGATGTATGGGTACTTACATGCACACATACGGGTAACCAAGCTCATGTAAGGGTACTATCTAGCTCTATTAGGGGTAACCTAAGTCGTATATGGGTATCCTCAGAACACATAATGATATGTTTATTTATGTTATATTTTGGTGTGGAAACACCTACTGATGCATAGGCATTTCATCAAACTATCTATTTCATATTGGTCGTACATGTGGTCTTTATCCTTCGTTCACCGCCTATATCCTTATCTCTTCTACCACCATCATGATTTCACCTCTTCCTCCTCCTTGATAATTTAATGAAATTATTCAATAGTTTAAGAGAGAAGATTTTTAGAAAATTTATAATTTCTTATTGAAAAAACAAGTCTATCCCAAAGGACATCCTTTCCAAAATTCACATAGACTGCTAAAAAAGAATGTATTTATTACTGCTAACCTGGTCTAGGGATTTAACATAGAGTGGTGAAGATTCATTTCATTCATCATGTTATATCCTTGAATGAAGGAATACATCTAAATCATAAACATCATTTGAGATTCTTATAGGTTTTGGTAATAGAATATTTAATTATATGATGTTTATTCTACTTCATTTTTATCATTTCATTACACGTTTTTTTTGTTTTATCCTTCTATGGATGCATGTAGAATGAGTCTATCTAGGAAGTAAAATTTCATGTTCAATATGTTAGATTACATCACTTATGTTTGGTGTAGTTAAAAATAACCCTATATAGTTTCACTGGAATTTCAATTATTTTTTATCATATAGTATGGTTATTTTATTTCATTACTACTAACAATGTTCTTGTGGTTTTATTTCCTTTTATATAGGTCTATAATTGACTGAAATATGTTATATCTCGATTTTCATTAAATCATCTTGCACCATATTCATCTTGGATCCATCTTTTCCTTTTATTTATTCATCAATCTTCATAAAAAACATGTAAACCCAGTACCTATATTAGTGTATTATTGGTTGTTTCATAAGGGATTCCACATCAAAACACCCCCTAACATCTTTTCTAGTTTGAAAAAAATGCTCCAGTGGATTATAGTTTTACATGTTCCTATGATGATAGCATATGAGAATTTCACTCATCCTTTCACTTTTATTTTCAATATCACTGGTTTTCGATCTATTTTCCATTGTATTGTTTCTATATTCAAACCTATGTGCATCAACTAATAATCTATAGATTTTTTTAATGCAGTTAATCTAAATGAAATAATGCTGATCCCATGATTCATTTATATGATATGTTATGTATTATATTGATAGTTGTGAGCTACAACATTTGTGTGACAATATCAACCCAACTTTTTACCACACCAACATGTTTAATTCATGTGAAATGATTCTGAGGGCATGTTGTCTAGAATTAATGAAGTGAAGGTAATGTTGTAGATATATGAAGATCACCAAAATCAATTTTTCCATTTGGAAAATGTGGAACTAGTGTTATGTATGAATCCATGAAATAATTATTCATGCCTAGTAAACCCACCAACTATGTGTTTATAGGTTATTTGAAATTCCCCAAGTTCTATATTTATAAAGAAGGATGATAATATTGAAATAACATTGGAATTAAATTTGATCATTTTGAAATGAAAAATTGGTTTAATAGAACAATAATATATTTTAAAAATAATATCCTGACTCTAGGGCTTAACCAAGATGTAACGAATCAAAAAATTGGTTAAAAATAACATCTTTCATTAAATCATCTTTCAGCATATCATGCTCCCCCTGACGAGGTTTTAAAATTTGAAAGTACCTATAATATTCTCCCCATGTCACCCTCAATAGATCATCTTTGACACTACTCAATTTCCCATGCTAGTAAATAACAAAAAAAACCATATCCCTATAACATATCATATCTGTACAAATGTGAAATCCAAGCTACCCTTTGAAAAATCAAATTATCTGAAGTATCTAATGATTCATGTATACCTCAAAACTCTTTCCCATCAAATATTATTTCAAATGATGGATTTTTATAACTAAATTCATAAGCTCCATTTCTTATATCAATTTTCCAAAGTTGGTTTCAGATAATTCCTTACTAAAATTTGAAATAGGCCTCCCTTCCAATGTTAACAGAACTCCATCTCCCAAACTGGAGAGATGAAACTCTATTGAAAATCGCATGTAAAAATTTAGAATGCATAAAAGTTGGTTGGTAGTCATGTTTTTCTTAAGTGTATCAAATGTTTCTTGAAATTCATATGTTTTTTAAACTATCTCTTATTAGTCAAGGATGTGGGGGGTCTATAAATATTTTAATAATCACAGAAATTTTTTTATAGGATATAGTTATCCCTAAAAACCATAAATTTCCTCACATCCCTCATCCCATTAAATAATTTAACTAAATTTTATTTTTTGGGATCTTTCATAACCAAATTGATTGAAATTATATGCCCTAATAATCAACAAACCTCCTTCTGAAAGAACACTTATTCTCATTTTCAAATAGTACATTATCTATTTCTATTTGCAAAACTTCATATTCCTTCACTAGTTCATCATTAAACCCCTTTTTTCATACCAATATATCATCGATGAACACCGAAATACTTGTCATTAGAAAATCCCAGAATACAACATTCATAGTTGCATGGAAGGTCATGGATGCATTCATTAATTTGAAGAGAATTAATAGTTTCTCGTAATGCCCCATAAGAGTCTTGAACATTGTACTACCAATATATATCTCTTTCATCTGTTCCTAGGGGAAATCATATTTCAAATCCACATTTGTGAAGTATTCCATACTATGAAACTCATCCATCATCTCTCCTGTTACATTAATTTGTAATTTTTATAGAACTACAGAAATATTTAACTCCTGGTAATCCATACACATTCTCCATCCACCATATTTATTGTTAACTAAAATTATTAAGCTATAGTATGGGTTGATTCTTTGTCTGATGAAACCCTGTTGAAAAATATTTTGAACTTATTTTTCAATATCATTATTCAATAATTAATCATGTTTATAATGTTTTTTGTTGACTGAATTCACCAGATCATTCAAATTTATTTTGTGATCATTTTTACTCTTCAATGGTATTTCCCAAGGTGCCTCAAAAAGTTCTTCTACACCAACTATTTCTAGTATCACCCACTTCCACCAATGCACCCACAATATTCCTTTTCCTAAATTTAATTTTAAAGCATATTTGGTTTTTGTGGGTTATTTGAAGTTCCCTAGGTCGGATGACCACTTAAATGGGAATTAATCCATGATATACTTTTAAAAATGATTATTCTTTTAAAGTAAACCTCATGAACCTATTAAAGTTCTCGGTCCTCTCAAAAATATATCGTATTCTAAACTTGTATGCAATGATAATAAGAGGGTAAAAATTGATATTTATAATGTTATAAATAAAAGAGTACTCATTCAAATTGGTAAGATTCAAGTATTTAGACACCACAGTTATAATTAACCTTAATTATTTTAGACAACCAAATCAGAATTCTCCTGTGATTGGTTATGAATTTCGATAACAATCCTCAAACATCTAGTTAGTCACCATAGTCATGAGATTATTCATAAACATTAATCATCTTATTGAAAGGTCTTTTTATGAACATGGATTATTTTATTCCACATATGAAATAGATTTCCCTTCATGAGTTGATTGGCTCAACATGAATTCAAATGTTATTATTCTTCAAGAACTTCAAAAGGAGCTCACAATAGTTATGTTTAACTCAAACTATATTCGTTGAATTTGTTTGCAGAATCACAACTGGATGTTTTTTGAATTAGGTTTGGCCAGGGATGGCCGGATGGGCGACAAAACCCATGTATCCATTTGTATTGCTGGAACCTATTTCTATGCAGCTCCTAAATATATGGATGTAGGTAAAACATATTTTCCATCATTCGTTTCATTTTATTTATCTTAGTATTTTCTATTGGGTTTCTTCATGTAGGGCGTCTTATGATAAAGAACGATTTGTACCATATGGGGGGGTCAATACTCATTGGGAAAGTGCCGTAGAGGTGGAAGACCTATCACTGTGTTGTGTGTCCCAAGATCCCAAGTCCCTGATGATCTTGGGGGAGGTCTTGTGGAACTAGATGAGTTCTTGATGTCCAGCAGTGGCCCCCACCTCACCAAATGGTTTCCCATGATCCCCAATCCCAACAAGCTACAATGATGGCTCCACCATAATGTGGTTCTTCATAAGATGAGTGGTGATCCCCATTCCAGACAAGATTATTTCATGTCACTTCAAGGTACGATCTCTATACTGAGTAGAATCAAAACTCATTGTGATGTCAATAATGTGGTTGTGTATAATATTCTTACATGGCTCCTCGAGGTAAGGATTTTGAGTCTGGTAGAATTTAATATCATCAAATTATTGAGAAAGTGGTTGTGCAGAAAATGATTGGTAATCATTATCTAAAAAAATCTGCTTCCATGGATTCTCCATATAAGGACTCCTAGTCGAGTAGAATCAAAACCCTTCCTTTTTTGAAAAAATTGTCTTCACATAAGATGAGGATTTTATCTATAATCAATTAAATGGATGAGCTATTTGTGTGGCTATGGATGGAAATAATTTGTCGAACTAAATTTAATGGAGGGTATTATTTGGGTGCTTCAAGATTCAAGGACCATTTTCTCGGGAAAGGTAGGGGAGGAAAATAATACTTCATTGATAATGGCTTGATTTGTCAACATCTACCCAGGAGCGGGTATCTGAGAAGTAACTCTGAAATCCAAACAGTGGATGAGAAGGATGATGAAAACTTAGTAATCAATGTAATTGAAGGAAAAGATGAGATGCACCATAATATTAATGAAGGAATGAGACTTTTTTCCATCCATTAATTTTAATATGTTTGTTTTTTGTGTTAACCTGGTCAACAATTTATTAAATAATTAGTATAAAATGCATTTAGTGAATGTTTTGTAATATAGACGAGAAATATGGAGTAGTATTTTGAAGTCCATTTTGGGCATGAAATGGCCATAAAAAATTTAGAATCATAGAAAAAAAAAATTTAGTGTGAGTTAGAACTATGAAAAAGGGAATATGTAAATTAAACATAGAAAGTAACTTCATCATGAGAGGGAAATGGAAGCACCTCTAATTTGTTCTTTCTAATGTATTCTTCCAATGAACCAAATATGCTTGTATTCTCACAGTCCTACTGGTGATTCTATTTTGTTATTTTTATTTATTAACTCATTGTTTTGGTCATTAGTTTTTATGAAAAATATGAGGTCAACTTTTGAGTAGAGAAAAGAAGTGAAAATGTAACAAAACTTGCAAAAATCCATGAGGTTGGTGCTCTATCTATTTTTTGTATCATATTTAGGTAATAATTATCTAATTATTTTATATGAATATTATCATTTATTTTTCTATATGCATGATGGTAGGAGATGAAAAATGAACTAAAGAAACCTATTATTGTTATGGAAATAGAGTAAGTGTTAGATCATGAAATTGAATGCATGAGAGGGGTTGGGGAAGCTCATGAAATTAATATCAATATACATTGCTTGTTTGGCATTTGATTTTGTTTCCAACTAAATAATTTTTTTCTTTAGTTCATTCTTCATCACCTTCCATCATACCGAAATAAAATTACATGATGAGATTCAGATAAAATAATTAGATATTGATCACCTGATGTTGATACAAAAAGGAAGTGGACAACTAACCTCGTGGATTTATTGCAATTTTCATTACATTTTCATCATCCTTTGTATTCTACAACGCTTCCCTCATATTTTTCATAAAAAGGAACAACAAAAACAATGAGTTGATAAAAAAACTAAAAAATCCCTTCACTGGTAGTTCTATTTGGAAACGAGCACATTAGGTTGATTATCAGAATATATTTAATGGAAAAAGTATAGGAGATACCATTTACCTCTCACAATGAATATTTTTTCTCTTTGTTTTATTTAAGGATTCCTTTATATATAGTTATTTCTCCCAATGACAAAGCTCGTTTTCTATGATTCTAAATGTTTTATGGCTATTTCGTGCCCAAATAGGTCTCCTGCATACCACTTCATCTTTCTCATATCAAACACAATACATTTATTAAAGAAACTTAATACAAACAATTTGATAAAGTGTTCACTCATTTAACACAAAAAATATTACACTTTAGAATTATTGGATTGGAAAATGTCTCATTCCTTTATTTAAATTTTGTTTCATATCATCCTTCTCATCGATTCTTTTTTTGATGAGTTTTTATCTTTCCTCCCACCCTCTGCATGGATTTTAGAGATACTTCTCTGATACCCACTCATAGGTAGATGTTGAAAAATAAATATATTTTCAATGAAGTATTCTTTTCCTCCTCTCCCAAGACTGGGAAAATGATCCTTGAGTTTTAAAGAACCCAAATACTCCCCACTATCCAATTTAGTTATAAAAATTATACCCATTCATAACCACACAAACTCCTCATCCATATTATTGATACCACACAATATTATATTATTATGAATAACCATGATCTCTACAATAGGAAATGTTTTTATTCTACTATTCTATGAGTCCATAGATCAAGGTGTCATGGATGAAACTTGGTTAGGTTGATGATCACTAATCTTCTTCTTCACAACCACATTCTAAACAACATGAAGATTTTTTATTCTATTGGACTCATAGTTCTTAACTCAAGGTTCCATGTAATAATCTTGTTTGAAATGAGGATCAAAGCTCAAATTCTACACATCCATGTTTTTGACAACATGAATTTTTTTTCTATACATGGATTGGTGTTTGAACCATTAGGATTTATGGAAGTAGATTTTTTGATATAGGCATCATATCTCATCTTATGCACAACAAAATTTATGACAATATGATGGGTTTTGATTCTACTGAACTTAGTGTCCTTAACTTTAAGATACATGGATGTATCTTTTTCATATTGTATATCACTGACACCCCTTCTATGAGTTCGGGGGACACTACTGGATAATTGGATCTCCTCCAGTTCTTTGATGTCCTACCAATTCTCAACTGAGACTTGGGGTGTAGGGACACAGAATGTAGTGTGAGGTTTTCCACCTTGAAGGCACAGACCCTATATCTATTACATATCAATATTCATCTTCAGCCTAGTATAAAGAAACCCAATGGAAAAATCTAATATAAATAAGATGACATCGGAAAAGGATAATATGTTTTATCAACAACCCAATATTTAAGAGCTTTGTAGCTATAGTTTCTAGTGATGATTGTGGATGCTTGGATTTTTTCACCCATCACTCCTCTTATGAATCCACTTATTTTTTAATGCATCACATACTTCTTTAAACACTCTCAAATGCAAGTTGCAGTCCTCACCTAATAGTATATTAAATTTATGTAGAACACCAATCAATCTAGATTAGAGTTCATAGTTTTTTTGTTCTTTCAATTATAATTGTATGTTATCTATGTTTGAATTTTGTACATACATATTCCTCAAACTACCATTCAAGTGACTAATATTAGATTCTATTTTTCACTTCTTAATTAAAATCTTGTAGGGTAATAATAATATGATGGATAATTAGTGAATTTATTGATGAAAAACACACTTTCCTCTTGTTTGGTGAATTTTAGAGTTTAATGTTTAGTGATCATGGTTCTCTTAACCTTTGGATAAAAAAATTAGTTGGTTAGAAGAATTAGATCTAGTTATTTGAAACCATTTTTTAAAAACAAATTTAAAATAAAATCAATAATATTCCCTAGTAAAGGTGTCCGGTTTTATGTATTCCTATAATTTGGTGCTCAATAAAATTATTATTAAACCAAAGAGAATTGTAGTAAAGATGGATTCATGTAGTCTCTAGGGAAGAAAATGTTGTTTACATTTTAAAATCATATTTAATGGGTTCTAAATTTAAAAATTATAGATGTTATTGATTCGTTTATAATATAATATTTAAATAAGAGTCATCAAACCTCAAATTACTCTCCTATATTCCCTATTAATCATTATTCCACTTCACATCCCCATCATTCTATAATAAATTGAAATATCCTTGATTATCCTTTCTTATAATTTTTTGTTTGGAATATAAAAATAAATTATTCATCTTATTTTATACCCACACCTTGACCAGTGATTGGATTCCAAAAAGAAATATTAGGTCATTCCACTATTAACTATCTTTAGTACTGAACTAGTTCCCAAGAGGCTTATGTGTAAAACCAATAAAAAAAGCCATCAATTTTTAAATTTAATGAAAAATAAGAATATCCTAAAATCTACACATCCAAAACCATAAAAATAATTAAACTAAGATGAATTTTGATAATTTATACATGAATTCATCATAGGGGTGAGAGATTTATCCTCAACATTACCATAATTTTCCTAATGTTCAATCACTAGAGTAATTAAATAAATGAAATGAAGAAAACTATAGGGAATGACACTCGTGGATAGTGATGAAATAGGCTCCAAGTAGAATAGAGTGTATCATTAATATTGTAAGTCCCCCACACCAAAGAAGAAAATATATTCTAATTATATGAATATAAATAGAAATCTATCAAAAAAAATTCCTCATTGGTGGTGAATTCTGTGTGGGTAGTCTTGAGGACCTCATTAGCAGCTCTGGGTGAAGTCCACGTGAGAATAGTAGAACTCTTACATTGAAATGAAACAACCCATCATAATTCCATACTATGTATAAATCATTATATAATCAATATACAGAAACCAAATGGATGTGGATCACTAAGGATCATCATATTCCCTAATTCGGAACAGGCAAAGTTCTGGGACTGAAATTGATGTTGAAATTTAGAGGGAAAAATGTTAATGAAATTCCCCATTTTATAAATTTTCAAGACACTTTTTTCTTATCCAATGATAATTTTGATAATCATGTGCATTCACATATGTGGGAATTCCTATAGATGAGGTGATATTAGTCATTGGTTATAATCAAATACATCGCCTATCATGTATGTAGAATTAGATATATAGTGATTTTGGCTATATGAAGTTTCCTGGTTTGTTGAAAGATCAGGCATGTAAAAATAAACCCTTCCACATCATTTTATAGAACTAAAAATTTCACCAGTAAATATTTCTTCTTTAAATATTTATTGTCAAGGTGATTCAATCTAATGGATGAACACTTTAATACAGGCCATCATGTTGATGTTCCCCATTCATGAATTTTTCAAGCATCCAGAAACCTTGAACCAGTGAATGGGTGCGAAACTAGTGTATCACCATCTTCAAACATTATCAAGGGAATAAAAAATATAATAATTAATTTATTTATCTTTTTATTTGGATAAATCCAAACTCACCACTCACAGCTCACGATTTTGTTTCTTCACTAGGTGGTGTGACTTCTTCTTGGTGAGATCAGGCTTCTATATCCCATGAAAAGAGTAGTGGCATGATTTCACACCCCAAAGAACTATGGAATGAGATTTTTTGAAATTATGACCATGACTCATTTTCCACACAACCATGTCCTTGAAAACAATAATATTTCTTATTATACTTGACATAGAGTTCATACCTAGAGGAGATTTGGAAGAAGGATTTTTTTAGAATGAGTATTAATAATCATATGAGGAACAACCACATTATTGAAAATAGTAAAAGTTTTTATTTTACCTAACATGGAGTCTTTAACAATTGGAGGCATAGATTCATCTTGTTTGGATTATAGATCACCCACACCCCTTCTGTTAGGTCAGGTTCCACTGCAAGATTATTGAAGCTCTTCAAGTTCCCCCATGACCACCCCCATGATCATTCTAAACATAGGATCTAGAGACACACAATACAGTGTGAGAGTTTCCACATTGAGGTAAATGTCCCCTTAGTATGGACCCACTATCCAGTACAAGTCATTATTCATCATCATCCCTATATGAAGAAACCCAATGGGAAACTGGAAGATAAATATGATGAAACATATGAATGAGAATATGTTTTATTAGAGGAAAAATATTTAGGAGCGGTGTAGCCATAGGTGCTAGTGATACTCATAAATAGATGTCCTTCTTCGCCCATCGATCCATACTTGGGAAAAAATATCATAATTTTTTCTATTGTGATTCTACAATGAATGATGAATAGACATGGGTTGATTATTTGATGAAATATGTAAAAGATAATATTTTTTATGTGTAACATTACCTATACCAAATCAAGAAACAGGTTTGATGTATTGATGTCTCTATAAATTAATTTCATCTATTCATAATGGAGAAATAAAAGCCCCTTGGCTGTCCCAAAAACCATCACTCGCAAGACCTTCCATGAATGTGGATTAACATTGAAAGTTGAGGGCTTAATTCGAAAGAGATATTCATCTAGGCTACCCTAGTTCATGAACTCATAAACTAGTAGTCGTTTCTCAACATCCATGCAGTACTCAATGAGTTTAACGAGATGGGGAAGGTTAAAGGGTTTGTTAATTAAATGTAAAATGATATTCATTTTTTCCCTTTCCATAACCAAGGTATAATACATAGAAATAACTGTTGAAATCAAATAAACAATGTGGATAAATTCATTTTTAACGAATTTTATGTATCTTATGGTATTATATAAGTATTTTATGTCATTCATTCAATGTTAAATATTTTTAAAAATCACGTTTCCATGGAAGAAAAAATTACATAGATATTTTGTTTCACTAAGATACATTCTTCATAGAATCCCGTCGATATTTTGACTTTTTCAATTCAATGTTCGAGGTTTATTCACTATTTTGAACATAGGATTGTAGTCCTATTTCAATGACCTATGTGATGAAAACACCATACAATTTATATTTATTTTATTAAAAAGGTGTATAATTTAGAAATATGAAATTCATGTATTTATATGCTTATTATTAAATATAATTTTCCAAATTCATGTACTGAATTATTATTTGGGTTTCAAGACATAATTTTATTTTACCTTGTGAAAATGTTGTTCACATCTCTTACATGAATTTTTTCCCATGTAATAAAGGTTGTTTATATTCTTTATTTTTCAATTTTGATTTCAGGATTTTTCCTTACCCCATTGGAGGGTCCCACATAAATGTAACTTGTGTAATGTTTACATTCCTATTTCATATGGGTAAATCATTGGCTATTTTGTTTCACAATGGTAAGACATGGATGTATAAGGGTATTTACTACTCATGTAAGGGTACTAACTAGATTATGTAAGAATACTCCTGACGCGCTTTAGGGTAATACCATACTTTTGTATTGGAACTCACAAGCTTGTGTAAGGGTAGTACATTGGCTCAGATAAGGCAGACCTAGAACATGTAAGGTTACTGCCATGCTCACATAGGGGTAACAATGATCATCTTAGGGTACAGTCTGGCTTGATTAGGGGTATCCTAACTTGTATAACGGTAACACTGGAACACATAATGATAAGATGATTTGTTCTATATTTTCGTGGTAAATCACCAACTGCTGCATGGCCATCTCATCAAACAATCTCTTGTATATAGGTCGTCCATGCGGTCTTTATCCTTTTTCACTACCTGGATCTCTATTCCTTCACCTTCCATCATGATTTCACTATTTCCTCCTCCTCGATCATTATATGTGTTTCTTCACTAGTACAGAATAGGATATTACTGGGGAATATCAAATTTCCAATTGATAAATTATAGGTGTATCCTGAAGAAGATCCTATCCAAGATTACCATAGTATAGTAAATAATATTGTTCTTATCATTTCCAACATGGTCTGGGGATTTGGGGGAGATTGTGAATATTCATTGCCTTCATCATGATACTTCCTCACGTGAAGGAATACATGAACATCATGAGGACCATTTGATCTTCTTAACGGTTTTTGTATTAGAACATAACATTATAAGAAGTTATTCCACTTTCTTGTTTTCATTTCATTCCATGTTATTGATTTTTTACCATTATATGAATGTGTGTAGCATGATACCATCCAGGAAGTCGAATTTCATGTTCAATATGTCAGATTACAACAAATCCATATGGTATAACTATAATTAATCCTAAATTGTTTCATTATACTTCTACGTCTTTTATGTCTTATAATTCTGTGATTTTCACTCTTTAGTAATAATGAAATTATGGTGGTTATCTTTCATTTCACGTAGGACTATAATGGATTGAAGTATGTTATATATTTTTGTTATTTATATCTTCATACCCCATATTCTTCTTGGATCCATCTTATCCTCTTCTATTTTTATCATACGTCATATACTACTTGTAAAATATGTAACTATATTAATGGATTCATGATTTTTTCATAAGGAATACCACATCAACGAAGCCCCTAACTTCTTTTCTAGTTTGAAACAAATGGGTCAGTGGATTAGCTTTTCACATGTTCCAATCATGATATAATATACTAATTTTACTCATCCTTTCAATTTTATTGTCTATGTCATCGGTTTTTTTATCCTTTGTTCATTTTCGTGTCTCTATCTTCCATCTTATGTGCGTCGCATAATAATCTATAGCGGTTTTATAATGCAGCTAATCTAAATTAAAATATATCTATTCCATGAATCATTTATATGTTCTTATATATTGTTTTTATTTTTGTGAGAAACAACCTTGGTGCAACCATATCAACCCAAATATTTACCACACCAACATATTTTATTCCAATTAAATGATACTGAGGACATTGTGTCTTTAATTAATAGTGTGAAGGTAATGCAAAGACATATGATTATCAACAAAATCAGTTTCTGTATTTGGAAAATGGTGAAATAGTGTCAAGTATGAATCAATGAAGAAATAATTCTAGTCTAGTAAACCCTAACCACTAGCCATTTATATGATTTCTGGTGCCCCAAGTTCTATCTTGTAGAAGAAAAAATATAACATTTATATAAATTTGGAATTAAAATTGATTATTTTGAAAAGAAATTTTTTTTTTATATAACAATAAGATATTTAAAAAATAATATCCTAATATTGTAGCATAACCATTTTGTAACGTATCTAAAACTATCTCAAAAATAACATCTTGTATTAAGTCATATTTCAACACATCAAGCTCCTCCCAACCATTTTTTACAATTTCCATGTACTTATAATCTCCTCCCTATGTAACCCTAAATAGAGCATCTAGGACACTATTCAATTTCCCATGATTTTAAATCACAAAAAAGGAATATATGTATAACATATCTTTTCTACACTGATGTGAATTAAAAGATACCCTTTGACTAAGAAAATTAACTTAAGACTTCAATGATCATGGTATACCACTAGAATCCATCCCAACAAATATTGTTTCAAATAATGGATTTTGGCACTAAATCCATAAGATCTATTTTGTATATCAATTTTCCCTTGTTGTTTTTATATATTTCCTTAATAAAATATGAAATAGGCCTATCTTCCAGTGTTAACATAGCTCCAACTTCCAAACTAGTGTCATCAAATTCTTTTGAAAATCCCTTGTGCAAATTCTACATGCATTCATGTTGGGTGGTAGTCATGTTTTTCTTAAGTTAATCAAATGATTCTTGAGTTTCATGTATTTATTTAAAATATTTCTTCTCAGTCAAGGATGTGAGGGGTCTTGCAATATTGAGATAATCACTGATAAATTTGTTTAGTATCTATTTATCCTTAAAAACTCCTAACATGCATCACATTCCATTTCCAATTCCATAATTTAACTACCTCCATTTTTTGGGATCTATCATAACCCCTTAAATAGAAATTATATTCCCTAATACTCCACAAATATCCTTCTAAAAGAACACTTATTCTCATTTTCAAATAGAATATTGTCTATTTCGATTTTCAAAACATCACATTCTTTCAGTAGGTCTTCATTCCATCACTTTATACACAACAATATATCATTAAAGGACCCCTAAACAATCATCCCTATAAAATCCAAGAATAATGCATTCATAGTGACATGAAAGATCCTAGATACATTCATTAATCTGACGGGAATAAAAAGGTATTCGTAATGCCCCTAATGAGATTTACACATAGTCCTCCCAAAATCAAACTCTTCCATCCGTACCTAGTAAAAAAAATTCATATCCAAATTTCTGAAGTATACCACTTGATGAAACTCATCCATAATCTCTTCTATTTCCTGAATTATTTATATTTCTAACACCACCACACAATTTATCTCCAGTTAATCCATAAACATTCGCCACCAACCATCTTTCTTCTCTAATAAAATTGTTATGCTATAGTATGGGATGATTCTATGTTTAATGAAACCCTATAGAAAAATATTTTAAACCTATTTTTCAACATAATTATTTACAAAATAGTTAGGTTTATAAGGTTTTTTGTTGACTGAATCCACTCCAATTTTCAAATTTATTACCTGATCATTCTTCCAATTCGATGGTAATTCCCTAGATTCCACAAATACTTATTCTCTAGACGCCTTTTCTTGAATAACCCAATGAAACCAATGTACCCAAAATATTCCTTTTCATAAATTTAATTGTAAATAAAATTTGGTTTTTGTGTGTTATTTAATATTCCACAGTTTGGATGACTACAGATAGGGGGAGGAATCATTTGATACTTTTATGAATTTTTCGTCTTCTAAATCAATCATCATGAATATGCTAGAGATCCCATTCCAATAAATAATATCTCACAATCTAAGCATGTATTTAGTGATAATAATTGATTGAAACAAATGATATTTACAATTTTCTTCATAAAACTATACTCAATTACATTCTATATATATTTATGTAGTTAGAAAAACTAGTTATAATTTTCAATATATTTGTTAGACACCCCAATCAAAATACACTATGTGATTGGTTAGACAACTCAATCACTAGCCTCAATCAACTTTTTAGTCACCACAATCACATGATTATTATTCAAAATTAATCCTCTCATAGAAATATTTTTTACGAAACATGGATTCTTATGTTCCACTAATGAAATAGACTTCCCTTCATGAGTATATTGGATCCACATGCCTTCCCATGTGCTAATTCATGAAGATATTTGAAAGGTGCTCATAATAGTTATGTTAATCTCAAAAATTCTACCAGATCATGAGTGGTATGGTTCTCTTAAATTTTCTCAAATACTTGGGTGAATGAAGAAAACAATGTCTCCTGGTTTCAACTCCCTCTGTTCCCTAGATGCACGTATTTGGCTCTCAAATATCTGTCACAAACTGTATATTAGTTCTCAATATTTTCAACATCTTTTTCGATACCTAAAAAAATATACAATCACAATAACATAATGAATATTATTCGAATATATTATATAATATTATTTTATATTAAATATTAAAATAAATCTTATTGGGATATCCTTCTTCTTGAATCATCAAATTTCCAAGTGGATCAGTTATTTTTTTCATTTCAACCTATTATTAAATTCCCTCAAGAATCAATAATTTATTCTCACATGATATTTTAATTACAATTTTTCCATTATCTCATCAAATCATGCTAAAATAGATATATTTAAAATCTCCACACCTCTACATGAATCATTGTAATACTATGGGATAAAAAATTATGTCGCTCAGCTCACCGTTTCTTTCAGGTGGACCAGATTTCAAAAATGGTCCCCAAAATAGCCATAAAAAATCACTATATCATGGTGACATATTTGTTTTTCTATTTTCATGATAATATCATGCATTTAACACGAATATATATACATTTTATTATGTCTTCATCCCTTATTCATCAACATGGCTACATCATGATAAGCATTTTGATATTTATTTTTCATTTGAGAATATCATACTTGACTATCATACTGATGACCTAATTATATGATTAAAATAATTCATTTAATGATACAATGATGTATATACGGGTTCCCTTTATCCTATAAACTGTTAAATCAACCTTTCCTTTCAAAATATATTCAAAATATGACGCTACTTTTGTTAATAAGGAATCTGAGGGGCTTAATGTCAAGGGTAAGCTTTAGTAGAGGGGTACCGAGAGAGGTAAGAGCATGTTTAGGATCTAATCTGGGTCTAGGGGTAAACCAATAAAATTATTCCATGTTAAAAAACCTATTCAAATTTGAATGATTTATCCCTAAAGATTAAATTCTATGAACAAAAAAACTAACAATGATCATTGGATCTTAGCTGAGAAATATGTCAGGACTTTTGATGTTTTAAATTTCTGGCATGAGGTTATGGGTATATATTGAGTCATGGATTTTGGATTTCCTTTTCATATATTTCAGAAACATGAGTACTACACTAAACATATAGAGAATGAGAGTGTAATGGTTTACTAGGGAAATAACATGAGCATGCGAATCATGGGTAGAAATGAAATCCGTAATGAATTACTTGAAATGTAAATCAAATTATTAGATGAGGTTAGGTGGTTTCATGAGTTGATGATGAATCTTATTTCCATAGGAGCCTTAGAACAAAATGGTTATTCTTTTAGGTCTGATTCACGGAGTCAGAATATATATTAGGGGTCACTCACTATTAAGAAATGAACCCTCGCCAATGGTCTATATGCCATAAATAGTAGGAATAAAATGAAACAATAAAATTCAACTCTTCCCCAATGATAGATAACAAAATGTTATGAAATAGGTGATTAGCACATATTATTTAAAAAGGGATGAATGAACTAAGATTGAACGGAATTTTAAACGATGTAACCTCATACATTATTCACTTTTGTGAATATCATTATATTGGTAAGTCCAAACTTTTTAGTTTTAAGAGGTCTACATATAATGATAATTCAGTTTTAGAATATACTTATTTTAATTTGTGTTTTTCCTCGAGAACTACTTCCCATAGTGGGGGATACTACTATGTTCCCTTTAAAAATGAATAATCTCATAATGTGTGGATTTATATACTAAAGAACAAATATTAAACCTTTGATACTTTTAAAATTTGGATGTTTAGTGTGGAAAGTGAAATAAAAAAACATAAAATCATTTTAAGGGATATTGGTCTATACTATTTATATAATTCCAAAATAGAATATTTTTTTTGAAAGTATTCTTAGACACAAAATGTTATGGATTACCCACAATATAATATCCTATAACAGAGGATGATTAATACTATTTATAATCTGTGAGAAGCATGCCCTTATATTATAGTCCGTTTATGTCCTAGGAATAAGTTGTTCAATATCGTTATATATCTGATTAATGGACTCCCCTTTAGTTTAATTAGTTTCAAAACCCCTGATGTTATGTGGACTGGTTCACCCCTAGTTTAGGAAATGTTAGATTTGATTATCGTCCTACATATTCTCGTAGCTCGATTGATAACTTGAAACCTAGGATATGAAGTGTGACTTTGTGGTATACCCACTTAGTGTCAAAGGGTAAAGGATTTAAAATGATAATCATGTTTTTCAAAAATTTATAATTCTTTGTGAAGTAGTTTTCCAAGAGGCTTGTGTTTCTCAATATAAGGCTTATGATATTTCTGAGTTTCATCCTTCTAAACATTTAGATGTTGAGGTTCGATTAGAGCCTAAAATGTAACATGAACATGAGGTTGTCTCCACTAAAACCCTCCAACTAGATAACATAAATGAATAACCTATTAGTGAATTTGAACATAAATTTGAGGTTGAGAGAAATGGTGACCTAAGAGACTACCAGTTGAACTGTAATAGGACCAGAAGACTCCATAGGCCTCCAAACTGGTCTACCATGGCTGACAATTCATTCTTTGGATTTGATATAGGTTTTGACTACGTAGTGATGAACCATAAATTATCAAACATGATATTATTTATGATGGACCTAGGAAGTTTCTTTATATCATGAGAGATGAAATGGATTATCCTCTAACAAATGAAACATGGATAATTGTTATCATACCTAACAAGAATAAAATTATAGATTTCAATTCTATTTTTTAGAAAAAATAACAAAACAGTTGTGAAAATATTAATAAGTATAAATATATACATTTTGAACATGGATTTCAATAATATGATGGTATTCATTATAATTATATTTTTCACCTATTGTTAAGACCACTTCCGTTAGATTATTCTTAGCCTTTTCTGACCTAAATGATTTTGATATTTAATAATTTGATGCTCAAACTTCCTTCTTGCATGGTATGTAACATGAAAATATTTATATGAGGCCACTTGATTAGTTTTCAAATATATTTTAAAACCAATCAAGTATAAAATTTATGAAAATCCATTTACTTTCTTAAGAGAACATCAAGACAATGGAATATAGAATTTAATGTTTTTCTACTTAAAAATGACATTTATAGAAGTAATTGTGATGAAAATGATAATTTAAAATATCTTAATATTGTTTGTTTTTATTTATTACTATATGTTGATGGCATGATTATAATTTTAAAAGAAACTGGGCTAATAATCCATATGAAAAAAATTACATAATGATTTTTAAATGATGTATTTATAGGAAACAAATAAAATCCTAAGTATGAAAATCACTACGGATAGAAATGTTATGAAATTGTACATGTACCAATATTCTTATTTTCATAAGGTGTTAAAATGTTATTTTATAAAATATTGATACTTGTTAGTGTAACTTTAGGTCATCATTTCATTTTTACCTTGTCCCAATCCCCTAGAAGTGATTCTGATAATTAGATTATGTGTATAATATTTTTTTAAACCTAGTGGGTGTCCTTATGTATTCCATGATATACAATTATTTTCATATATCCATTAGTGTTTGTACCATACAAATTTTAATTGGATGTATTGTAATTAACCCTTTGTATGAATTAAAATTATTACTCATTTATTTTTCCATGTCTACTAATTTGGGGAATTTTTTTGGTAAAAAGTATTCTTATAGTCAATATATCAATAGATTTATTGATTCTAGTTATGCTAAAATATGGATACTAATGGATCGACTGTATCTCTTAACCTAGATCAACCACATGGACACCTCAATAATAAACCATATGAATTAATCCAAATTGACTGTGTGGGATCAAACACATGTACACCTCAATAATCAACCATATGAATAACTCCAAATCGACTGTGCGTGATCAAACACATTAAAATTTCTGGATTGAAGACATTTTCAAATCCAATCAACCATAGCAGCTTAACTCATATTTACACAGCTCAATAATTTTTCTTGTTTCTTTAACATAGTTAATTAAAATATCTATATAAATAGTTCCAAACTCAATATACCCTTATGCATCGCCTCATCACCATTATGCGGTGTGAATCAGTGAATTTTACCTATACAACGACTTCACAACTCCCTCATTACCTTTACATAGGTTTTTAAAATTATAGATGACCTTTACATAGTAATATAAATCCCATGATACTTTCACATGACAACATTTTTTCATTGTTACCTTCACATAGGTTATTAATTTTGAAATTCAGCATTACATATCCAATGTACTTCTCACATTACTCTTACAAAACCAGTGTAAGTCACATGTTACATTTACGTAGCTTCATAATTTTTGGTTTGACCATGATTCCAATAGAGAACGACCATTCCGTAGAAACATACACTCATGTATTAGAGTTATTTATAAGGAAAAATATTGGTGACACCTTTAAAAAAGTAATGTAGATCTCACATCCTAGGTGGGATGTATTTTAAGAATAATGGGTTTTTGGATAAGTCAAACGTGTTCCCAATTTTGGGACCGATTTTATTTTTGGGGATTTCATTCCAGTAGGTTTGGAATGATTTTGGTCCCGTTATGGAGTTGAGAGAAAGGATATGCGATATTGAGTGTGATAGGTGTGGGGAGGCGATGTCGTGGTGGTGGCATGGTCAGTTCCTGGAGACTTGTTGATGTTTCAATCTGTAATCAGAAAATGCATCATATAGTCTATTGGGATGCACAATGGTGAAGCTGGTCATCACATAGATCATTACTGCGCCATGGGAAATCCAAGAGAATCACATGAGGTTGGAAATGGTTATACTAATGAAATAATTTCATTGATCGTCTTGCGAGAATCCTCCTCGGAACTTATAGTCAGAGTGCTAAATATCTTGGAGGCCCCCACTTTCTTTGTCTTGGTCCTCCAATAAATCTATTTACAGTCGAACACAAAAAAAATTAGATGAATAGTAAATTCAATTAAATTACATATTGTTAATTCATTAAGAAAAAATGCAATCATTTTTAATTTATAAATTAAAATAAAATTTTAAAATTATAAATAGTTTTTAAATGTAGTTAAATTTGTATTTTAATTTATAATATGATTGAGTTGATAAAAGAAGATTAATTTTTTATAAAATTATTTAAAAAATATTAAAACTTTAAAAATTTATTTAAATGTTCTAAATTGTATAAAGTTATTTTCTCTAAAAGAAATTATTTTTGAAAAAAACCAAATTATTAAATGAATAGACTCATTAGTAATTCTGAATTAATTTGATTGGATACTTTCCAATGATAGAGAGATAATATCTTTTTGATTTAATGTCTATAAAAAGTTAAATATATAAATAAATTATGAAGAAATAACATAATTTCATTTAATACGGAATATATTAACTAAATTAAATATCTTGACAATGATACTAAAAAAAATCAGGTATATGAAAATGTATATATTTCAATATATTAAACTTCCCAAAAAAGGATGGATATATATTAAACAAGAAAGTAATGTGATTGAGGAAATAGAGAAACATGATATCAACGTGTATTATTAGAAAATATAAAAAAGGAAGTATATTAAAAATCTATAACAATAAAATTTTATTTTTAAAATACAACATCATTAATTTAATTTAAAAAAATTAAATATCGAAGGAATTTAAATTTTAAATACTCAATTTATTTATTTTTAAATTAGAAAACATTAAACTAAAATATTAAAGGTAATTTAAAATATAAAAAAATTAGTTTTTTAATCAACTGATTTATTTTATATTTTCAAAGAATTTAAATTATATTACTAAAATATTTATTTTCAATATTCAAATTATTTATTTTACATTTTTTGATCAATTTATTTTAAAATTAATGAATATGAACGAAAAAAATTAAGTACATAAATATTTAGCAAAATTAAATAAATAAATTTAATTAAATTTTTAAATGATTTGTATATTTTATTTAATTTATTTAAAATAAAATAAATTGAATTGAATTATTAAATTATATAAATAGATTGAGAATGATAGAATAATTCTGAAACTATAAAATAATATGAATTTTGGTTTCTTTTAAAGCATTTAAATAAATAGATTGATTATAAAAAATAATATTTTATATATTTTATTTGGGATATTCATTCATTAAAAATAAATATTATGAATGGTTTAAATATTTCAGCGGATCCAGATTTCTTATTATTCTTGAAACAAGATTTGACCCCACTATATCTCCCTCCATTTTAGTCTTGTTTTTATTGTATATATAGTCATGAAATTTCTGTAGAATACCAATCATTGTAGTTTTGAGTTCACTGTATTTTCGGTCATTCAATTATAATTGTTGGATATCGATGTTGAAATTTGTTTCATATAATTCCCTCAATTTCCCACTCACTTGAGTAATATTATCTTCAATTTTTAACTTCCTATTTTATCTCTTGTTGAGGAAGAAGAATAGGATGGATTATTAGCCAATGTATTGATGAAAAACACGTTTTCCTCTTGTTCATTGATTTTTAGAGTTTGGTGTTTAGCAATCATGGTTCTCTAAACTTTAGGATCAAAATATGGTTGTATAGAAGAACCAAATAAAGTCATTTGAAACCATTTTTTAAAACAAAATTAAAATAAAATCACTAATCTTCACTAGAAAATGTGTCACGTTTAATGCATGCCTCTAATGGGGCACCCAGCAAAATTATTTTTGAACCCATGAAAAATGTAGTAAAGTTAGATTGGGTTTTTATTAGGGGTAGAAAATTTAGTGTATGTATTAAAATAATATTTAACGGGTTTTAAATTTGAAAAAATTGGATGTGGTTGATTGGTTTAAAATTTAATTTTGAAATCATAGTTATCCATCCTCATGTTACTCCCCTATCTTCCTTGTGAATTATTATTCAATTTCACATTCCCTATCAGTTTATAATAAAAGGAAATATCCTTGTTTATCCATTACTATAATTTTTTGTTTGGAATAGAAAAATAAAATAATCCTTGTATTATATATCCCTGCATAGCTAGGTGATTGGAAACCACTAACAATTCTTGGTTCATTCCCCTGTTAAATATCGTAAGTATTGAAGGATTTACCAATAGGCTTATGGGTGAAACTAGTAAAAAATAAATACATATTTATATGTAAACAAAAATAAGAACCTCTTGAATGATATACATCCCAAAAAATCAAAATATTTAAACTGAAGAAGAATTTATTTATTTAATACATGCATTCATCATAGCGGTGGGATAGCTCTCCTTAGCTCACACATAATTCTCTTAATGTTCTATCAATAGAGTAATTAAAAAAGAAAATAATAAAACCAAAGAAATAACACCCATAGGTAGTGATGAAATAGACTCAGAGAATAATAGAGTGTATCATTAATATAGGAATTACCCTAACCAAAGGAGAATATATCTTCTTATAATAAGTACAGAAATAGAAAACAATCACAAACATTTCCTCAAAGGTGGTGAATTCCATGTGGTGTGTCTTGAAGTCTTCATTGACATCTCTACGTGATGTCCATCTGAGAATTGTTGAACTCCCACAAAGACATGAAACAGACCAACATAATTCCATAAAAAGAAGCGAGCATGATCTCATCAATTGTTGTCCATCACATGGATAATGATCAATAAGGATCATCATCTTACCAGATTTACCTAAACCAAAGGACTATGGGGGAAGTTGACTTTGAAAATGAGAGTCCAAGTAGGTAAATTAATTTCCCCATTTCATAAAATTTCAAGGCACTATGAGATTTTCCAATGTTTTTTACGTGTAGAATGAGCTATAACATATGTGCAAATTTAAATAGCTCAAATGATTTTAGTCATTCAATATTTTCAAATAATTTTCCAATCAGGTAAGTAGAATATGATATATAGTGATTCCTGCTATATAATGTTTAAGTGTACATTGAACAATTAGGCATGTAAAACTCAACCCTTATACATCATATTATAGATCTACAAATTTATCCAGTAAACATTTCTTCATTTGATAAATATTTTCATGGTGTTATAATCGAATGGATGTGAACTTTTATACAGGCGATCAGGTTGATTTTCCCAATTCAATCATTGTCAAGCATCCGTGAAGCTCCAAACGGTGCATGGTGCTGACACTAGGGTCTCACCATATATAGACATTGACAGGGGAATGAAAAATATGAAATTTAATTTGTTTACCCTTTTATTGGGATAAATAGACACTCACCACTCCATACTCGTGATTTTGTTTCATCACTAGGTTTTGTAACTTATTCGAGGCGAGCTAAGGCTTCTGGATCACAAAAAAAGATTAGCGGCAAGAGTTCATACCTCAAGGAGCCCTGGAAGGAGCTTTTTTGAAATGATGACCATCGCTCAACTTCCACACAACCAAGTTCCAGACAACAAGAAGAGTTTTTATTATACTTGACACGAAGTTCATATCTTGAGGATATATATAATCAACATTTTTAGAATGGGGATCACTACTAATCTTATGAACAACAACATTTTTAACAATATGAAGAGTTTTGATTCTACCAAACTCGGAGTCCTTAACTTATGGATCCATAAAAGAATCATGTTTGGATTGTAGATCACAAACACCCCATCTGTGAGGTTAAGTCCACTTATCAATAGAAGTAGATCTTCAAGATCCCCCATGTCCTCCCCATACTCATCCTTGAATTGGGATCTACGGACACACAATGCAATGTGATGGTTTCCACCTTGAAGTAATTGTACCTTTAGTACTAACCCTCCATTTGTTATAAGTCATTATTTATCATCATACCTCTATAATTATACCTAGTGGGAAACTAGAAGACAAATATGATGTCACAGATGAATGAGAAGATGTTTTATTAGAGGAAAAATATTTAAGAGTTGTGTATCCATTGTTTCTAGCGATACACATGGATACATGGCCTTTTCACCAATCATTCCATCCTTGGCCAACCAAAAATATAAAAGATTTCTGTTGTGGTTCTGGAAATAATTGTTAATAGACATGGTTTTCATATTGGAACAAAAAATTAAAAGATAGGATTTTAAAGGTGGCACATTCCCCATTCTAAATCCAACCACTTGTTCGATGTCATGAAGTCTCTATAAATGAATTTCATGTAGTCATTAATGATAAATTCCATCCTCTTAGATTTCCCGAGAGACAACATTAGCCATACCTTTCATAAATGTGTATTAACATTGGAGGATGAGGTTTAATTATAAATAGATAATCATCCAGGCTACCCTAGTGCCAGAACTAAAAAACTAGCAGTCACTGTTCACCATTCAAGCAGTACACAATGAGTTTATCAAGATGGGGATCATTAAGATGACCTTAATAATCCAACTTTATTTAAATATTTATCCATACAATTAGATAAATTTATATTTTTATTTTTAAATATATTTTAAAAATATGTCTATATATTTTATATTTACTTATATATTGTATCCATATTTACAGATAATTGTATATTTTGATATAAATTTTTTATAATATATTTATAAATATTTATTATAAATAAGTTTATATACTATATTTAAAGATAAATATATATTTATATAAATACATTTATATATGATGTATTTAATTAATATCGACACACACACACAAACAACATCTACTCAACCTCCTGGTAGTACCTGATGAGTTTAACAATATAATGATGGTTAAGGTGTCCTAGATAATCCACCATTATTTAAATATTTATTCATATAATTATATACATTTATATAATTATTTTTAAATATATTTAAAAATATATCTATATATTATATATATATATATAAAATTTAGACATATTTTAAAATAATAGTATATTTAGAAAAAAAAATATAATTTATGTTTATTTATTTATTATAAATATTTTTATATAATATATTTAATGATAATGATATATTTATAAAATGCCTTTATATATGATGTACTCACATAATATTGACAAACACACATACACAAACATATTTTCACACACATGTACACATATATATTTCACACATACATATATAAAGGGAAAATATTGATGTAATAGGGTTCTTAAGATGACAATTATGAACATAGATTGAATTATAATTATAAAACAAAAGTTTAAAACATAACATTTGATGTTGTGAATATAAGAAGTTTGAATACGACTAATAAGTGGAACTATTATGAAAATGATTCCTAAATCTCACCATTATTCAAACATTCTTACTTTATAGAAATTTACAACTAAAGAGATTAGTGGTAGGGTATTATCATATGGTCACATAGATATGTGAATTGAATTACATTATATGTAAAGAGTTAACAAACCCTGAAAAAATATAGAAAACATACAGTGTATCTGACAGTTTTACATATATGATATGTTAAATTGGTGCATAGTCTCTGTTTCATAAATATTATAATGTGTTTAAGAATATAAAAATGTATAATATTTGAGGTGGCTTCCATTTTTAATCATTTCATGTTATCTTCATAAATTCATATATAGATATTCTTTTGAGAAAGTGAAATGATAATTCACCTCTCAAATTATAACTTTTTGTTTATCCCAAACTGATAATCATCATAGAGTTTTATAGGTTATGAAAACATATTAAGGATAGAATTATTATTATTATTTTGTAGAGATACAACATATTTTCATGTGGCTCAAGAAAAAGAGTAAGATTCTTTTTGTTCACTAGATGGCCCAATACATATACCACATGGAGTGTCATAAAGATGCCTTTAGTATATTTGGGGTGAATAGATCATATTTGAGTCCCAACACATGTGGTTTAAGAGATAACTAGCTTGAGACCCTTAATTATTTGATACAAAAAATACAAAATTCTATGCATTGGCTTAGAAAATAAAGGGGTGGTCGGGAGTATTGTTGATCATGTCGTCAGTTATATCTTAACTAAGATGGGATTTTCACTCTCATAGGATAAGTTTTACAATTGATACCTCAATTGAGATAAGATATGGGAGTGTGTGGACAAACTTATACATAGTATATATATTTGGATAAGGAAATTATGATATTCTTATCCATAATGATAAAAAACATGTGTTGTATTATTCATTCAAATTATTATATAGTTTGAGAATTGAGAACAAATGAGTAGGCTATTTGGGGTTGATGTGCTTCATGCCCCATGGTCTCTGTATGACTTCGACTAACAGAAAATGTGATAATTCCCATTTTCATATGATTCATAGTGGTGGAAAAAAGTATGCATATACATGTGTTTGATGGATATCATTCGGGATCCTTTTATTTCTTTCGTTTCAATGACATTTTTCTAGAGGTCGCTCTTTTTTAATATATATGTATTAAATAATTTATATTTACTGTGAATTCTATAAATTCCCATAGGTTTTAACAATTTTTTTTATAGAATGGGGATCTATTTAGACTCAGTGAATTAATCTAAATGTGTTTTGGATTTAATCCAAAAGTGTTTTGGATGTGTTTTCATATGGTATTGCATATGATGTTATACAATGTATTGTTAATGATAGATTTCCAAAAGTGTTTGGGAAGATATTAAAAAATGAGTTTTTTATACGGTTTCATGAGTTATTATATATGATAAAACAAAAGGTGAAATGGTACAAGGTTTATTTATATTTATTACATGTGGTATATTAAAGGACATATTCCCAAAGTTATAGAATTTATGTGATTCCTACATATATCATGTTGATGGAATATCATGATATATGAATGTAATAATATTTCATGGATGATACAACCTTTTGGTCAAATGAAAAAATAAATATTCAATATGTAAATATTTTATTAATTCAACTCATTTAAAGAAAAATTTGTTAATGCATTACCAGATATTTAATTATATTGTGGAGTTTGAATTCATGAAATGAATGAATTGGCCATGGAATTTACTCTTGTGGTATAGACACATTATTAAATGTCGTAGTAGTAAAACAGTGTGTTCAACTAGATATATATATTACTGGTAGTTTAATAAAAATGGGTGATGGGTGTTTCCCCATTCATGGTCAACACTCCCTAACCCAATACAATATTTTATCACTTTCCATTGAATATAGAGGTACTATAATACTTTGGGGAAAAGGGTAATCCCTTATATATAGAAGATTATTCCGATCAACTCGTGGATACAATATAGATTTATGATGATATTATTTTGAGAATATTGTGATCTTTGTAAAACATATCCTAAGAATAAAAAATGGTTTTAGTGGATCTTCTATGTAAGCTAGAAAGATTTACTGTATTCTTCATTTAAGTTTTTATGTCGGTTTCATATTTATTTCATGAATATCTTGAGGCTACACTTTTAATCACTTCTAATTCTCTTGATAAATGATATTAGAATCTTTTAATACACTTCAAAAATAGAATTCCCATCCATGATAACATCTAAAATATCAAGGGGTACATTAAACATAATGATCGAATCATGAAATACCTGAAAAACCAGCCTCTTGTGATCTTTTTGGAGTTGTTTATTATGAGTTATATCTCCTCTAATATTGTATAGTGAACTACTCACAATTATGTGATGGGTGGGTGATACTACATATAAATCACTTTCACTTTCCCCATGCAAAAATTTGTATCATAAGAATGTTATCGGTATTTTTTGATTCATATTTAGAAAAAAATATATAAAATAATATATTACCTTTGGTAAATAAGTTTCTTGAGGGGAATGGCTAGCCCCAAATATAGCAGGGTCTCTATCTTCATGTATTTGTTTTTTATCTATTTTTGGTTAACCTTGACCCATTTGTATATACTCCTTAATGAAACAATAATTGGTAATAATTTCTTTTAGATAATCTATTTGTGTTTTAATATATTTGATTTTCTTATTTACATCCCCATGTATCTTTTTTTCTCAAAATATTATTAATGTGACATTCCAAAACCATCACCTTTAACATGGCCATATTTATCTGGACGGTTAAAACCAATTTTAAGGAGTTATTCTTCTAGTAAAACTAATAACGATTCTTCTGTCTAAAAAATATGAAAACTATAAAAACATTATCAGATATTTTATATAATATTATTATAAAGAATAAGAATAACTACTATTTCATACATAAATATGATTCTCTTACTTTTTTTGTGCTATAATCTACCATATTTCTTCTTTGTTTACATGAACCTTATTCCACGTCATATGATGTAGGATAAGATTGGTGTTAAATTTAAATTCATCAACATATATATATATATAAAGAACATAATTATGATTCTATTTTATATCACATAAAATATTTTCAATAGATTTACTTAAATTCAATTTTTTCATGTGAATCACACTTAATCCTTGATTTATGGTAGTGGTACATGGGTTTAAATTCAAACTATTTATCTTCATCACTCTCTATCGGTTTCACAAATATATAATTTTTAAATAAATTGAATTGTATAAGTAATTTCAAATAAAATTTTACGATTTATAATGAACATGAAAGGATTAATTCTCATGATAGGTAAGGAATGAATTATATGTTTCTTGTTTATCATTTGTGCATTCAGAACTGGTGGTTGGGGATTCACTTTCCCCCATCATCCAACAGAAATTGTTACATAATATGTCTCTGAAATGATCTATAAATTTTTTTAGTGATAATTAATAATAATTTCTTATAGAAAATAACTAAAAAATACTCCATAACGGATAATGAAAATTAAATCAATGTTTCATTTTATGTTTTTCATTAGAATAGAGAAATTTTATCATAATGATATTATAACATCTTCCCAAATGATTTCCTTCAATGCGGAAAAAATTTAATGCCACATTTATATGTTAATAGACATGTGAATTTGATTTTTGACCCTATTGTAACTAAGGAAAATTGAATTCATGAGTTCAATATGTTAGTTTAACTTATTCCATCTAACCTAAAATTTTATAACTTTGCTTCTTTCATTGATGTTGTAGGATCGAAATAGAATATGAGATGCTCAATATACAAGAGGGGGGGTGAATTGTATACTTTAAAAATTCCTTAGGAACCTTTAAAGTTAGTTATGAATAACTAGAGTTTCCTTAAGAAAAGGAAAGAACTAAGTTTAACAAAGTTAAACTAAGTAAATTCACAACACCTCTAACACCGAACTAAACTTGGAAAGAGATTCCAAAAGTAGGTTCCGGAAATATGGTTCCGGAATTTGAAACTTAACAAAAGTTACAATATAAGATTCTACCTTAAAGCGTATAGAATCTGAATGAATCAGAGTAAGTAAGGAAGTATAAGAATGTTATACTTTCCTTAAGATACAAATTACAGTGGAATAGAAACGAGTAGTAAAACTACTAGCAACAAGATAATAGTCTTTTAACCCAAAGAGAAGGGTATCCAACAACCTTGTATAAAGGTCCCTTGATTTATACTTTCAAGCAAGTCTGTCTTACCCACACCAGGGTAATCCCTTGATACGAAGATCGGTGTCTCTGTCTTGCTATCCCCGCAAGCCCTCAACTTCAAGGTAGTTGGCAACCTCTGTCTTTCTCAGCAAGAAAGCCATCGATCTTTAAGGTAGTCGGCACCTCTGTCTTCCTATCCCCGGAAGCCCTCGAATGTAATCACCAACATTCGGAGTCGCACGAAGCTTTGAGAGTTAATAAGAGACTCTCTCTCTAGAAATCACTTCAACAGCATGTATGCACAAAGTCCAAATGTTCATCCATCCGTTGTGAGCTTTTTCAAATGAGCTCCTATTTATAGGTGAGGTCGGCTCCTTCTCCAACGGTCATATTTCCCTTAAAGTTAGGAGGGACCTGTACACGTGTCACTTAGACAACGGTTAGTTTATAACAAAATGGACGACATCGTTTTATAACAAAACAAGTGTAACAGAAAGTACGACATCGTTTTAAACCCTAACAAAAAAGGTTCGGAATAGAAATTTCGGAGTGAATGTTCGGAGTGAACAAATTCAGAGTGTATAAAACAATGATATCCAGATTCTGTTTAATGAGTGAATTCGGAATGAGAATTCGGAATAGGAATTCGGAATAGGAATTCGTCATCAGAAATCGTAATGGGAATTCGTCATCAGAATTCGTAATGAGAATTCGGAATGAGATTTCTTCATTAGAATTCGTAATGAGAATTCTTCATTGGAATTCGTAATGAGAATTTGTAATGAGAATTCTTCATTAGAATTCGTAATGGGAATTCTTCTTCAGAATTCGTAATGAGAATTCGTAATGAGAATTCTTCATTAGAATTCGTAATGGGAATTCTTCTTCAGAATTCGTATCCTGAATCTGGAATAGAACTAAGTCAGAATTCATATCCGGAATTCGGAGTGAAACTTCCTTATAGTTCTTGTCCAGAATCCGAACCCTAAAACAGAATGCTTTTTATCAGTTTTAATGATTCCGAGAAAGTGAATCCGAATTTCATACTTAAGAAAAATATTAATGAAAATATGATAAGGATAATTTTTCTTATAAAAGCGATTTTCCTTAAGAAAGCATTTTTCCTTATAAAAGCGATTTTCCTTAAAGATAAGGTGTTTGTGATTTTCAAAACAAGAAGGAATGGAAAAGTCATAAGGAAAACCTTATTGACTCAACAATCTCCCCCTTTTTGGAAAGCACAAACATCCTTACGAAAAAGCTATTCTAAGAAGAAAGAAACATATTAAAGCTTATCTCCCTTGGTTTAAGAATATAGATGAATACGACTAACTCCCCCTTAGGCTTTGAATCTCTAAGGATCGTATTCATATTTCCGGAGTGATATTTCTTTAAGAAAAAAAAAACTCCCCCTTAAACAAACTCTTATTAGAGTTCTATCTCCTTGGGTATTTTTCTTTCTCCCCCTTTGATAAGCACTTATTAGATTTCCTCTTTTTCTTAAGGATCTTTTCCTTCTCCCCCTTTGTGATTTTCAAAAAGAATTTCGAGGGAATGGAAAAAAAATAACAAAGTACCTGAAAGAATTAGTAACAACAACAAAACAGAACAACAAGCACGATTCTCATTAAATTTGAAATGTCAGCAACAAAAACAGATTACAACAAAAAGATCGGATTGGTCATTTGGGATCTTTCTCTTTCGACATCAGCCCCTTGAGAATAGTCTTGATCTTCTTGAGATCCTTATGATCTTCCTCTGCTTGCTTTTCTAAGACAACTATTCTTGCTGACTGAGCTTGAATGATTTCTTCCTGAGCCTTCAACTTTTCTTCCTGAGCTTCCATTTTCTCTTCCTGATATTTTATCCTTTCTAGAAAATTGATCCGATGATCCCTTTCAAATTTCCAACTTTGATTAACAGAGTTGAGCTTTCCATTCAGATCTCTTACTTCCTGACTCCGAATGTTCTTTTCCTCTGCCAATTTCTCATCGAATGATGCAGTCATCTCATGAAACTTCTTGTCCTCGGTTTGAAAAGAATCCTTGACATTCTCCTGAAACTCATCCAGCAGCCTCATCTCTTCCACATTCTTCTTCGACCAGCTAGTCATCCTTTTGCAAGATCTTTTATGAGCTTCATAACCAATAAAGAAATTTTTGAACTGGGCTTCTATCTCAACACACTTATCCATTACCATGGATACGGAATCGGTTTTCTGATTCAGCGTATGTTGGAGCATCTGGCACCGAGAGTCAATACTGGAGAAGGTCGGAATGGTTCCTACCAACTTCTTCAAGGATTGAACAACAAAATCGTGCCCCAACGAAGATGATTCCGAATCTGACATCTTGCTAGGAGAATTTTCTTCTTCAATAAGCTCCAACTTCCTCTTTGAAGAACTACCAGCTTCCTTCCTCATACTCTTTTCTGAACTCGGGGTATCAGCAATAACTTGTTTCCCCTTATCTTTTTCCAGAATAGAAACCTGTTCCGGAGATTTCTTCTCACTGTCAGAAACTTGAACAACCAAATCTTCCTCATCAACAACTTCTATATTTTCTTTCTGAGCAGCATCAAGTAATAATTGTTCTTCTTTTCTATGATAAGAAACTTCTTCCTCTCCTTCCTTTCCTTCTATTACTGGAGTAACTAGTTTTGAAGATTCGGCTTCAGAAGTTCGGAGCGACAGGTGTTCCGAAGGAGTTCCCTTATATTCATCTACTTGTTTGAGCACATCTCCTGTCTCGCCACTTCCTTCAGCAACCTCTTCAGCTTGTTCCACTTGTTCAACTTCGTCAGCATTCTTAGCAGTAGCCTCTTTCGGATCATCGAGATTTCTTCCTGGAGTCTCAGGTAGAGAGTCCAAAGAAAAAGTTCTCGGAACAGGAATGGTTGCTGAAACCATTTCATTAAACTTCAACAAGGCTTGCACAGCCTCAGCTTCTGACAACTTCTTCTTCAGCTTCTTTTCCTTAGCTTGCTTCTCGAGCTCATCAGCAGCCTTTTCTTTCAGAGCCTTAGCCTCTGCGGGATCCAATCCAAACTGCGGATCTCCTTCCTTCCTCTTTTCCTTGTCAGCTCTCCACTTTGCTGCAACCTCATCAGTATATGTCTTCTTCTTCTTAGGCTTAGGAGGTGCGGAATGGAATTCCTTAGACTTAGGTTCCTGAGCTTCACCTACCACTTCTTTCAGCTTCCTCTTCCTTACCGGCTTAGGCGATTCCGGATCAGCCACTTTCGGAGTCACTTCTTCTTGAGGCGGTAGATCGATAAATTTCCCAGACTTCTTGTCAAATGCTATATTCATCCTTTTAAGAGTTGCATCACTGAGCAACATGATCTTGCAAACTTTCGGTTTAGAACTGCAAGCAACCTTGAAGGACTCAAGGCACCGAACTGGGTACATTACTATCTGAGCTCTCAGATTCCCTTTCTTTAAATTCTCAAGATTAAGAAGGATATGTTTCATCAGGTTGAACTTCCTTAGATTTATCAAGAAATCTAAGATTTATATCTCACTCTTCTTCAAGCTGTCCTTGTCTCCTTTTCTCGGTACAATAAGCCCTTGCACCCATAACTCCAGAATCCGGAAGTTTGTAGAAAGGGTTGCAATTTTCGAAGCCTTATCATCATCCAGTCCGAGAATTTCTAAGGCTTTCTCCTTGTTGAAACTACCCAAGGAGTCTGGCAGAACATGCGAGATAAACTCAGCTTCCCCTTCATAATTCAACCCTACCAAGCTTGCAGCCTTGGTGTAAGATAGCTTGTAAGTCTTGCCATACGATTTGAAGGAAAATTTTTCTCTATTGTCTTCCACAAAGAAAGCAACCGACTCATAAAACTCAACAAGCAAGTCTGGGTAAACTTCATCTTGGTTGCCGGTTTTTGATATCGCAACATCTTCCCAGCCATTGAGCTTGATATTCTTTGATATAATAGAATCATAGTTGCTGAAGAAATTTGGATGCACTAACCGTTCTCTGTAGACTAACCACTGAGAAATGGGCTTGGTTGAAGACATCTCTTGAGAAGCTAACTCTGCAGACATTCGGATTAGAAGTCTCTGAGAAGTTCGGAACTGAGAAGACTGAAGTTCGGAACTGGAAAACTGTAGTTCGGAACAGCCTTAAATCAGAGAGACAGAGCTTCAGCACGCAAGAGCTTGAGATCGATGTGGGACGAGAAAATAGGGTCCCCTTTATATAGGCTTTGGGATGACGGTTCAACTTCCTCGGTTGATCTAACGATTTAGAATGATCTGAGATCAGATCTGACGGTTGAGAGGTTGAATCCGATCTTTTTGAGGTTTTATTAAAACAGAATTCAAGAAATTAAAAAAACCGAAAACAAACTATAAGAAAATGCCAGCAAGTAAAATATGATTACGAAAACTTCAGTAAGGAAGTCATACCTTTCGGATTAGCTTAGGAAAGTTATTCGTAATGGGTAATGTAAAGACGACTACGAAAAACTCAATACAAAAAACCTAATACGAAAACCACAATACGAAAAACTCAATACGAAAAACTCAATACGAAAAACTTCATAAAAAAAACTTGTTATGGAAGATTCAATACGAAAGTTTTTCCATTATGAAAATACCAGTACGAAAATTTTCCATTCCGGAAATTTTCAATACGAATACTTTTATTCCAGAAGTATTTTGTATGGAAATATCCATTCTGGAAAATTGTAGTTCCGGAAGTTCCATTCCGGAAAGTTTCGTTCCGAAAAATCTGAAAACAAATTTTGAAAAACTTTGTTAAATAAACAAACAAATGTACTCCCCCTATGAAAAGGAGTTTATTACTGTAAGGAGATTTTTCCAACAGAAAATTAATTAAGGAAGATTACCTTACGGTTATCATTCCTAACTTCTGTTTAATATATTCAAATCTATCAGAAGGTAAAGATTTTGTGAAAATATCAGCAAGTTGATCTTGCGTTCCGATAAACTGAAGAATAATACTTACTATCATTAGGTAAAGTATTTTCCTCATCAGAAGATGATTCTTCATCAGAAGAGTTATAATACTTACTATCATTAGGATTTAAGGAAACATTGGTCAAAGATTCAGCATTTCGTACCTTAGCCATAAGACAATGATTATCAATAGGTAATCTGGCTATAAGACCAAGATTCTTCTGTCCTGAAGATTCATATTCAGAAGATTCATCTGAAGAGTCACCACCACTGGCACTCCAGGTGTCATTAGCTTTCAAAACTTTCTTAGCTTTAGCTTTGTAATATTTCTTCCTGTTCCTGTCTGAATGCCTTTCCTTTCTTTCTTTCTTTCTGAGCATAGGGCAATCTGGTCTAATATGTCCAGCTCTCTTACATTCATAACAAGTAACTTCTCCATCTTTCTTATCTTTCCTATCCTTCTTCTTATACTTGGATTGAAAGTTTCTTTGTCCAGCTATCTTGTTCATCCTTCGAGCAATATTGGCTAATTCATTTTCTGAAACTTCACTTTCACTAGATTCAGATTGGAAAATGACTTTCTTCGATTTGGATCTGGTTACTCTCTCAGGAGTCTTAGCTTTCATCTGATTCGAAGTTGTAGTAAAAGCAACAGTACCATTTCCATTCTTCTTCTTGATGTTGTCAGCATCTCTCTTCATTCTAGTCTCATGTTGTAGAAGAGTTCCAAATAATTCATCAAGAGTAATTTGAGTAACCTTCCTGTTCTCATCTATAGCTGTTCTCTTGGATTCCCACTCATTGGGCATAATGTCAATTATCTTGTCCACAAGAGCTTCATCATCTAAACCTTTCTCTCCCATAGACTGTAGACTGTTGATGATTGTCATAAATCTTTGTTGTACTTTACAGATAGGTTCTCCATAAGGAAAATTAAAGCCATGATATTCAGCTCTAAGCATAGCTCTCCTAGTCTCAATCACTTTAGAAGTCCCAAAATGAGTAACCTCTAACTTCTTCCATATACAATTAGCTGCTTCACAAGAAGAAATTTGGCTATATATATTTCTAGTCATTGAACATAATAAAGTGTTGCGTACCTTATAATTCAGTTGATATTCTTGCTTCTCCTGGTTAGTAAAGGTTCTGACTTCCTTGTCAGGAATTTTGTAATCACCAGTAAGCATGACAAAGTTATCTACTCCAGTATTGATAACGAATGTCTTCATACGATCTCTCCAGTATTCATAATCATTACCATCGAAGATTGGTGGCCTTGTAGGATTCAAATTGTCTATCGAACCAACATTCATTCCTGCCATACTTAAAAATAACTTGGAAACAAACTTGTTAATAACAAAAATTCGGAATCAAAAAGTTCGGAATAGGAAAAGTTCGGAATGGATAATCCGGAATGAAAAAGTTCGGAATTGAAAAGTGAGCAAGAAAAACTTGAACGTGAGTACAAGTATTTCAGTAACCTTGGCTCTGATACCAAATGTAGGAATGGTATAGAGTAAGAGGTTTCCAACCTCTGATACCAATTGTAGGATCGGATCCCTCGGCCCAGCAATATTGTCCGCTCTGGCCCAGTTGCTATCCCAGGCCTCACGGCTTTAAAACGCGTTGCTGAGGGGAAGGTAGGCACGGGAATTTCAAGCACCCACCAATCTCCCTCCACAACCGATGTGGGATTGGTTACCGGGGCACAGGCGCCAACAATCCTGGCGGGGGCCCAACAATCCTGGGCCCAGGACACAACAGATGTATTTTCTAAAATTGTGTGATACTACACTCTTTTTTTCATCCACGCGATTTTTATGTCGGAGATAGTGTTCTAGAACCAAATGATTTTAATTTTCATTACATGTACATTCAAATAATTTAGTATTAATAAATATATTCTAATTAATTAATTTTTATAGGTCTAAATTACATTTATTTAATAATTCCCTAGAGTATATATTTCATTGAAAAGGCCATAGAAGTCTCCTACTATGATGAGAAAATTTCTAAATTACATGATAATTTTATTAAAAATAAATATATTGTTAGACCACATTATTTGACGAGAAAAATATAATATTGACTGTTAGGTATGATTACATGTAAGAATATGAAACTTCATATACACTTGGTAATATATAATATGGGAGATTATTTGAATTGAAAAAAATGTAGGAATTCCACATATCTGTGTTTCATTGGAATTTCCTCTATGTTAGAATGTGTGGTGGTCCTCAAACTTTTTTATTAGTATTAATTCATGTCATCTTTCACATATATTGATGTAATGAAGAAAAATGTGATTCCATATATTCCTAGGATGTATGGAATGTTGGGTGTTCCACAAATGACATTTTATTAGTGAATAAGTTAAGTAATAATTTTTCTATAATATATTTATGAATTTTTATATCTCAACCCCTTTATTGAAATAGAGATACCACCTAAAACTTCATGATAATGGGGTTCAAAATTAGATTCATTCAAATTCTCAATGAAAGACGTTTCCAGAGGATAACTTGGTGACAAAGGGAACCTATTTGATGAGATATCATGCTAAAGGAAATGTATTATATAGAAGTTCATCTGTGTGGTAGTCAGCATTGTGAAATTAACTTATTTTTCATGGAGGCATTGACATGTTTCCAGATTGAAATCATGGACATTAGAAATAACCATCTATTATCAATGATAAAGAACCATAGAGGATCATATACTATGTTCTTCCTTTAATATTAGTTAAATTATATTTGAATTTAATTATTAAATATAAATAATATTTTTAATACATTAGTGATCACAAAAATTAAATAAATATTTATTCACAAGATAAATATTTCATTACACGGGTATAAAATATTTAATTATTGAGTGGATAATTATTTATTACTGTATCTTCTAAATTTCAAGAAGGTTTTTGGTCCAAAAACGCATCCGGCGATAAATATTAATTTTTAAGATGGTAAAATAATATTTACCATTGAACTAGTTTTCATAAGACATGAGATAATAATAATAATATTAATATTACATGGAATGGGATCATATAATGTTAATATATTATTTATAGGATGTTTTGAATTTAAATAATATTTTACATGTAACCATATCTCTATAAATATGCTATTATTTATATTGTTTTTTAAAATATCATCTTCAAACATATATATCTGTAGAAGGAAAATTACATAGACCACTAAATTCTAATAAAAGCAGTTGTGAAATGTTCCAAATGATTTTCCTCTCTCCAAATGATGGAGAAACCATAAAAATAAAACAAAGGTTCCAAATAATTTATTTTTTCAATAAAAAACTCAAAATTATCATAGATAAATTCACCATCCTCCAATGCATTGATAATAACATGACACTCAGATTCGACTAAAATATTCCTCCAGCCATGCGATGTGGAGAACTCTACAACCTACAAAATATCCATAGATTAGGCCACATAAAAATTCTAGAATGAAGAAACCATGAAATTTCAAACCATAATTAAAGATAATGCGTGATCATAGATGACATCCCTGAGACCAACATTAACATATCTAGGTATCTCATTGTTAGTATTAATTTTAAGGACTCATGGAGGGGGGAGGTAGCCACCTACATAAGGTGTGGGGTTTATCCAATAAAGTAAGATGAATCCCCATCATTTTTGTACTAATAAATCCATTTTTAATCATATTTATCCATAATATATCATATTTGAAAATTACATTATACACATCGGCATTACAGAAGAAAAATATAATCCAAGCACGGATGCAAAACCCCATGATAGTTTGCACTAGAAGAATAATGATCCATTCCACCAAATTTTTTTCACATCAAATAGTCTTCTACATTGAGCATGATCTTAATCAACACATGATTACCACAACCCAATATCCCAAGATCAAGTGAATATCGCATGAAAATCATTTTCCACAGTGCCCCCACAAAGAGGGCCTGATATTTTCTCAAAAAAGTGCTTATCATCATGGTGATAATAGTGTGGGAGGATACATTTTCACATTTACAATAGAAGTGTTTTGAATTTGAATGGAGTTTTTATATTCTATATATCCGTACATAGTGGAAACCCGATAATCTATTCTTTGGAAAGTCTATTACCGAAACCTGAATGAACTGAGTATCATCTTGAAATATTGAATTTCTAGCATAGCATATCTGGTTCTACACAATGAACCACCGGAACTACTAAAATACCCATTACCACATACTCATTAAACCAAATTCATACTTCTAAAAATACCATCCACTAACTTCATCATCCATGAGATCCCTCACTAAAGCATGCTCCAGACCTAGTGATATCTTAGAAGTGGGTTTTATACTATCAAAATGATTCACCCATGTATTACTTCTGATTTTAACTATTTAACCAATAGAAATTCATCAATAATGCTCATAGTTTGAAATATACGTGGAACCCCAAATATTCCTCAAGAAAAATATCATTTTGGACCTAGAATGGAAGATAGAAAATCATTGTGGGGGAAATAAATTTCTTTGAAAAAATGTGTGCACAAAAAATCCAATCCCTATAACAAATAAAAACCTTACTTGACCGGGAGGGCATTGTTACACACATTCATGTCCTTGAAGACCAAATCACTGCAATCTTTGGGTGAAAGAAGCTTCTCCTAGGATAGCCAATGTATATTAATTTTTTCATTAGCACTACCGTACGAAAAATTTAAAAAGTATGAATAGATATTTTGAATAATGAAATTTGTGATATTGAATAGAGAAATTGTGTAGTATAGAATTTATTGAGTCACTAGTTTAATAAAAACCACATTCAAGAACTGAGAGACTTACTTTTCGCACCATCCAAGAATTTTACTATCAAATTTATCCAGTATGATGGAAAATACTTCTCTCATAGAGTCCCCAAATACCATTTGGAGAGAAATTTTTTTTATGTTTTCCCAAAATCATGATGGCACACATGCTATTGATGGGAGCTCTCATTACATTTTTCTCGACCTAACTAAAATATGTCTTTGATTTGATAATGTTGAGACATTGTCCTGAGGATTTAGAAAATGAATCAATTATTTTTAGGATCTGTATTCATTCCTATATAGTTTATATTAAAAAATGATGATAATCACTAGTTGAAAATAAGCGAGTAATGGGAATACTGTACTGAAAAACCTTGCCTCTATTATTGAGTCCATCCAATGCTGCTTTCGATAAGAGATGAGAGAAAACACCAGTAAAAAGGTGAAATGAGTAAGGGGAAAGGGGGTTAACATCATATAATACTCTAGTTGGATTGATGATAATTATGTGATAACCAATTAACATTATTTTGAAGGAAAATGACTTGTCTCAACTCATGATCGTTCTCATCCATTTATGTCTAAATCCTAGTTTCCACATCACCACTCTGGGAAATCCTATTCCATCTTTTTATATTTTTTGATATCCAATTTTATTTCTATTTCCCCCTCATAAAAGTAAAATGACTTAATATAATATATAATATATCATGAGAACTAATGAAATTATCTAAAAAGTATCATGGGTAAAAAACCACTTTAATTCTAAAAGATAATAGAGGAAGGAACATTCCTAAATGGCGGGAGTGGAATTTTGATAAACTTATCTAGACCATATCGCACAAGATGATGGGACTAAAATCATTAATTTTCCCTTGGATAGATATTTATAATATCAAAACAATGATAGTTTCACTGACCTTTTACATACCAATGTAAGCATCCCATAAACATTACATTAGTATGATAATGTAAGGACTCACAATATGCTAAAACCACTTAAAAATAAGGCATAGTATCCATCTAAACCAACAACCTTTTCTAAATGAATTATATTAATATATGATACAATTTAATCTCTAGAAATGTCTGACTGAAGCTATAAAGTAATTACATAGGCAAATTATGGCTCAACACTGCTTAGGAGGTCCCCTGGGGGGTGCCACACTAAGAACTAAAAAGATATACAAAAAACAACTTGATTTGATCCCAAATATCCACCGCATAATATTTGAAGTTTCCATCCCCTAACTAAATTTTTTAAATAATGTTATTTATTATTCTAGATAAGTCTTTTTATGGAATTTAGTTGGTATTCTAGTCGCCCTGTTTGATAAAATCTTCCCTTGATCAGATAAACCAGTAGATTTATTTCCTTATAAAGGCCTCATACAGATCATTTTCAAGATTTACATCCTAATTCTTGGAAATATCATAATTTGTTTCCTAATAATATCTTCTTAGTTCTCTCTCAATCCTGATAATTCACTGATAGAAGTTCATATAGTGTTTTCGAATCCAGTATTATATCTATATAGCCACCAATTTATTCTTATCAATGATACGGTCTTGAGAAGATGAACAAGTATATTTTTCCACTTACCTATTGTTATTATTATAATTCCACATGAATTAAAATATTAATACCCATAGTGGATCTTTTCCCTGGGACACATCATGTGACTAGAGAAAAATAGAAAAATGATTAGATGAAATCGGAGGGTGGTTGGAGAACTCTTACCTATATAAACTAAATTCCAAGTATCATGACACCAAAAACCTATTTAGATGTTCATATTATGTAATTGTTTGTAAATATCCCTAAAAAAGTAAATAGATACCCCAGGAAGCCCATATCTCAGAGAACTGAGTGAAACTAGCAGTCAATTAATTAACGCATAGAAGAAAAAATCTTCATAGAACCACCTTTTTTATTATTATGGGGATGATATCATTGAAATACCTTGAAAATATAGTGGGATTGAATTTTATTTTTGATATATTTAATCAAATCCCATGATCTCCACTTTTTAGCTATACCCAAATAGCTATAAATCCCCATGAAGTACCATTCAGGTTTCTAATATTGAAGAATAGAATAAGTGATCTGGTTTTGGGAGAAGATGACCACTAAAACATAAAATTACTCCCTCTACATGATTCAAAGGACACCTGCATGTAATGAATTTCTGACCAATAAATATTAACAAAATACATATTTCATTGTTATCTCTATCATTTCCTTGCTTTCTAACATGGTATTGGATAGAAAGACCATATCATTTCCATACTTGGAGCTCCATTAATAGAGAATAAAAACGAATTTTGAGTTTCCAAGAAAACTACTATCCTATAATTTGAGTTTTATTGTTCTAGATGGGGCAATTTTGAACCAACCTTTTCGTCTATCCCGTATTTAAATACATCACCCTCTAATAGCTTTGGGTGTTTTTAACAACATGATGGATCCTCATCTTTATAAATTCCTCAATATATTTTTTATACAAATTTTATATTTGATTTTCCCAATTTTAATTGCATTTTTATTATGTCACTTCAAATATTCTAGAAATCTATGGAAAACCAAGATCACACCAAGAGTATATTTATATAGTACTAGAATAACTAAAATCAAGGAAGGAAATCCTGAAAGTTCCTCCTCACCTAAAATAATGAAATATAGAACTCCCACCTCAGGTTGAACCATAACCTAGGATAGGGAAACCTTCATTGCCTCTATTTTTTTCGGGACAATGTAAAATATTCATTGGTTTGGTTTTGGTCCTATTTTCTAGTGTAGAAAATCAATATGGATTTTTTTATCGGGGATAAATAGCCATCCATCAAATTGTTCATATCCCAAACATCATCTCCATCCTCATCCTATGGTCATTAATCCACTATCCTAGGGATAATATACCAATTAACCTAGGGGACATAAATTCACATGTTCATTTTAAAAGTGTAATACAAACTCCTAGGTTTATTTGATACTATTAATATTTAATCATGAAATTCAGTATGATTTTTTTAAATCCATATATTTTTTTCCTTCAATGTTTGTGGACCACCTAAAATGTTTTCCAAATGACACATGTTATATTATTGTGTAAGAAGCCGCTACGGATAAAGATTTTTTGTTCCAAATCTTTTATTTCATGTCTAATGAGGCCTCATAATAAACTAAAGGAGGGGATTTTTCAAATTCAAAATACACCAATATCTTGAAGTCTGAATGTTTCAAGATTGACCCCCATATAATTTGTGTGTGATGTCCACCATAGCCTATATTTTCACCATATAACCCCACTATATTAGATCTGTAACATCCAATTCTATAAAATCCCTAATGGTATTACCATTCCCCCATATAACGTGATCACTCTTACTTATAAATGGGATACATTTCACCTAGATCAAGAAAGGGGAATGAAGTAATTCCATCTCATCATTTTAAACATATTATATAGTTAACTAATCATAGTAATAGGTTTAACAAAATACAATGGACATCCATTAAAAATATGCATCTTAATATATTCTGTAATATTTCAAGAAAAAATCATCATAGGTTCACATTTTTTGATATAATCTCCCTGTTACAACCTTTGGGATCGACTATAACATATTCCTCAAGGAGATCATGTTATAGGGTATGAAAGATGTGAATCTATCCCCCATGAGGAGGGAGAGGTATTTACAAATCTTTCTATCCTCTGTATCACTAACCTCATTCATTGATTTCTAAAAACACATTGAAATACTATTTATAATCTCTCTGGTAATGCATTATCATTTATACCAATAAATATATGGAATTAAATTGTTCAAAATAATCTATCCTTAATTATATTATTAATATAAAACACAAATAAAATAGTTTAAAACCATTGTTAGGATAATTATTTAATAACACTAATTCTGATATGATTAAAAACTGCTAATAATTCATTATGATTATTGACAATGTTATTTAAATTATTTTAATCATTTAATTGGGATAATAATAATGGTAACAATTTAAGAACATTGTTTAGATTACAAAATATTCATAATTTTATATAATTAATTTAACTATTAAATTAATATATTTTTAAATAAGTATTGATTATATAATTAAAGTTCATGTTTTTTTAAATGTTGTAGACCTAAAATACTTTTATTCAACAATATTTCGCTAATCCGTTCATAGATATATTTATTTTATTTTATTATGTTTTAATTAAATATTGGATTCATAAATGAATTATAAATTCAATTCCAATTAAAATAATTATTACTAATCCATTATTAATTGTAAAAATAATCCATTATATATTTAGTAATTATTTTAAAAATGTTAAATTTATAAATAATTTTTAATGATATTATATATGTATTAAAATATATAATAAGATTGAGTTAATAAAAGGTGTTTAAAAATGATAAAAAAGTATTAAAAAAGATAATATGTTTAAAAATATTAAATAAATGTGTTAAATTGTGAAAAATATTATTTTTATGTAATATTTGATTATTAATTCAAAGTAAATTATTAAATGAATTGACTATTTAGTAATTGTGAAATGATTTGACTAGATAATTCCCAATGATGAGAGATAATATATATTTTTTATATTTTGTATATATATATATGGTATATGAATCAATACTAAATAAATAATTTAATTTAATTTTATACATGAAATCTTAACGTTGTGAAATAATTTGAAAATATTAATTGGAAAAAATTGATACAATAAAATCGATATTTCATTATATATAAATTTTAAAAAAATAAATGAAGGAAAAATATTAAAAAATAAAAGAAATGTGATTGAGGAAGTCCGATTAATATAAATCTATATATGTAATTATTCATTACTATAAACCTTCATAAATGTTTCATGAAAATTGGTAGATGGATAGGGACTAGGGATACCTTGAATAGAATAGATAATACAATGTTTAGCCTCCAATGTTATAGACAAGTACTCTTTAGAAGTTATGTGAGTTAAAATCAGTCAGCTATTGTGTCACTAAGGGATGGGGGGATAATTTAATCTCTCATGAGGCTATAGGTAGGGCTTGTGGTATGAGATGAAATTCCAGTGGCCTAGGATTGGGTTTTTAGGGATAATTGGACGGATTAAAGAGTATTTAGCCTAGTGAGGACGGGTAAGAAAACCATTTGTCTCACGCCTAGAAACTGACAATCTCCTGATGGTGGACAGAGGCATGATTAGTACTATGAATGGGATGAGTCCTTTGGGACTAGATGTGATGTGACGAAGACAGGTATCCTCTATGAAACGAACAAAGAGATCTACCATAGAAGATATGAGTTGAGACCCAAGTGTAGGGTGTGGTCTTGTCTGGGACATGGCATCAGGATTCTAGGGCTCTTAGTGTGTACAACATGGGATAGTCCTAGGGTAGAATGAATATGAGTGATGAGAGAGAATGATGGGGAGGACTAGACCATGAGGTATCAGTTGAGATGGGATTATGGGTTGTGGTGTCACTAAGGGGTAAGTGGAATGGGTTGGTATAAATGGGAAGAGGTTTTTTGGGTCTAGAGTACACAATTGATTCCCTTACAAGTGAGGTGTGATGTGTTCAACAAGGGGATATATCTTTAGAGACTAGTGTATTGGGATTAAGTAAAGAGTAGTTGGATAAGCTGAGGCCTAGTGTACTTGACGTGACCCCCTAGAAAATGTGGTGATGGTTAAATGTTCTTATTACCTTCTTAGAGTCTGTGGGGATGGGTTGGTATGCCTATAACCTCCCCAGAGTCTGTAAGGATAGGTTGGTAATCTTGTAACCTACCTATAATCCGTGGGGATGGGTCGGTATGCCCGTGACCTTCCATGGGCATGCAGGGATTTGTTAGTGTGGATGATGTACCCTACCTAAGAGTCTTGAGTAATTAATGTGACCACCCATGAGGGGAATGGTAATGGGATGTAGTGGGATGAGACCAATGGACCCTACCTTGAGTGATAAAGCATTATGTCATGATGTGGATGTATTACTGCACCCAGTTCATTTGGGTAACCGGATGATTTTTTTAATCCATAAAACCTAAAGCCTTCGTTTATGGATTAAGGGTCATTATGATGGCCTGAGATGATGAGGTGTGCTGGATTCAAGAATAGAACTAAAGTAGGTATAATCATGTGTCATGGTGTCCATGTAAGCACACATTGACCAGACACACAGGGGGTAGTGGTGGCCTTATAATGTTTCTGTCCATATTGACGTGATTAGGAATTCTAATAGATTAATTCTCTTGTCTTTAGGTGATAAGGTACTTCATCGGTATCTAATCAATCTATTGCTTCCTAAAATTGAGTACACATGAATCTATATATATGAAAAAACATTATTTATCCAGCTACACAAGTTGAATCAATTGTATAACCTTTATATGAATCCCTAAAATGAATCTTGGAGTCATAGAATTTTTTTTAACAAAATCATTCTCAATTTAACTAATATATAATTTAAGTTGGATAAAGGGGATTTGACCATCATACTAACAATCTAATTATACATTTGAAATATTTCATTCAAAGATTCAATGATGTATGTCCAGGGTTTCTTTAACATATAATAAGTGAAATATTCATTTTTCTCTAAAGATATTCAAAATAGGAAACCTACTTCTGTTAATAAGAAATTTGAGGGGCTTAATGTCTAGGGTAAGGTTGAGCAGAGAGAAAATGAGAGAGGAAAGAGAAAGTTTATGAGTTAATCAAGTAAAATGGGTAAATAAATAAAATAATTCCATTTTAAACAACCTGGAAATATTTTATGGAATTATCCCGAAGGAAAAATTCTACGAACAAAAATAATGACAAGGAGACTTTTGTTTTTTTTTAATATCTGGTATAATATCGTGGGTGATGAATGAGTCGTGGATTAAGAATTTTCATTTCATATATATGACAAACGTGAGTACTTCACGGATTTGAGAGAGATTGAGAGATGAAAGGTATACCTATGAAATAACAAGAGCTATTAAATCATGGGTATTAAAATATTACATCTATAATTTCAAGAAAGGTTAGTGAATTCTTTAGATGTTAGGTGGGTGCCTGATTTGAAAATTATTCTTATTTCTCTCAGCGTTATAAAACAAAATGGTTATTATTTCAGGTATGATTCAGGAAGTCATAATATCTCTATGTCAACACGGAATTCTATGAGTGGAACCCTCACCAATGTTATATATTCCGTAAATGGTTACAATCAAATGACACAATTTAATACAACTATTACCCCCATGACAAATAACACAATTTTATGAAATTAGTGATTAAGAAATAATAGTTCAAAATGGATGAATGAACTAAGTATGAAATGAATTTTAAATGATGTAACCTCTGATAGTCTCCCTTCTTATGAATACTATGATCATGTTAAGTACAAAAAAATTAGTTTTAAGAGGTGAATATATAAAGTTAATTCCACTTTTGAATATGAAAATGTTAATTTGTTGTTTTCATCTAGAACTACTTCCCATAGTGTGATCCACTACTATGTTCACTTTAAAAATAAATAATCACATAATGTGTGTATTTTTTTAATGATGAAAATATATCAAACCATTGAAACTTTCAAAATTTTTATGTTTAGTGTTGAAATTGAAACAAAAAACAAACATAAAATCATTAGAATAGATAACGATCTAGAATATCTATCTAATGCCAATATAGAATATTTTATTTTGTAAGTTATTATTAGACACAAAACTGTAATGGATATCTATTAATAGAATATCTTATAAGATAGTATGAATAAGACTATTGAAAAATTGTTAGAAGCATGCTCTAATATTCTAGTCTTTTTATGCCCCCGGAAGAAGTTGCTACTACAATTTTCTATATAAAAAATAGATTCTCCTATAGTTCCATTATTTTTAAAACTCCTAATGTTTTGTGGATTGGTTTACCCCTAGTTTATAACATCTTAGATATTATATTAATCAACCTATTCTCATAGAAATAATGATAAAATAGATCTTAGGAATAAGATGGGTGACATTTTGGGATGCCCACTTTGTGTCAATGGGTAAAGGCTTTGGAAAGATAATCATCGTTATCAGAAATTTATAATTCATTGTGATGTTGTTTTCTATGAGGCTTATGCTTCTAAATATAACACATATAATCTTTCCTAGTCTTATAAATCTTAACCTGTTGGTGTTAAGGTTATATTAGAGCTTAATATGTAACTTTAAATCTAGGTTTTTTCAGATAAACCACCAAAAATATATCATAATAATGAATAAATTATTATTGAATTTGGACATAATTTTTATGTTGAGAGAGATGGTGACCTAAGAGACTACCAGTTGCCTCCTAAGAGAACTAGAATAATAATTAGGCCTCCAACCTATTCTACTAAGTCTAATGTTTCTACCATTGACATTAATATATGTATTTACTAGGTAGTGATTAATCATAAAGTTTAAAACAATAACTTATGCCTGAGTAATCTAGGTAGTTTATTTCTATCCTATTAGATGAAATGGATTGCCTTTATATAAATGAAACATGGGAAATTTTTAACAAACCTAAAAAGTAGAAAATTTTTTATTTTAATTCAATTTTTAAGAAGAAATAAGAAATGACCGGTTAAAAAAATTATAAATATATAATTTTGGCACTTGGATTCCTATAATATGATGTAATTTATTTCAAGGATATTTTTTCAACTATTTTTAAGACCTATTCCATCATATTATTATTGTACTTTTTGGCCCAAAATGATTTTCATGTTGAATAATTGTATGTTAAAACTCCCTTCTTGCATAGTATGTAAGAAAAACATATTTATATGAGACCACATGATGGGTATTCAAAATATTTTAAAATCAATTAAGTATAACTTTTAATAAAATCCGTATATGTTATTAAGAAATCATCTAGAAAAGGGTATAAAGAATTTAATTTTTTTCTGCTTAAAAATTACTTTTCTTCATGTAAATATTATGTCAATGTTTATTTGAAATATTTCAATATTTTTTATGTTTAATTTACCCTATTTGTAGATGATATTCTTATAATTTTCAATAAGAATCAGGTAATAAATCATATAAAAAAAATTACATAATGCTTTTGAAAGGAAATATTTAGAGGAAACAAATAAAATCTTTAGTATGATAATCACTGTGGGTAGATATGGTAGGGAATTGTACATGTTCCATTAATATTATGTTCATAATGTGTTAAAAAAGTATTTTCTTGGAAATTGGAAACTTTTTAGTGTGACTTTTGGTTGTCTCTTCCTTTTAACCTTGTCCCAATACCCTAATAGTTATTTTGATAATTATTTTTTTATTGAAATCAATTTTGTAAACATAGTGGGTGGCCTTATGTATTCTATGATATTCCATTCTCTGGATATATACTTTAGTGTTTGAACCTTAATAATGTTAATGGGAAGTCTGTTGAGTCAACAAGGTTTTCCTTATGATTTTTCCATTCCTTCTTGTTTTCAAAATCACAAACACCTTATCTTTAAGACAATCTCTTTTATAAGAAATATTGATTTTATAAGAAAAATTGATTTTATAAGGAAAATTGCTTTTATATGAAATATTTTTTTTATAAGGAAAATTTCTTTTATAATGAAAATTGCTTTTATAAGAAAAATTGCTTTTATAAAGAAAATCGCTTTTGTAAGAAAAATTTTTCTTATCATATTTTCATTCATATTTTTCCTAAGCATAAAATTCGGATTCATTTCTGTTTTCTCGGATTTGTTTGAAACTTTGATATAAATTATTCTGTTTTAAGATCCGAATTCTGGATAAGAACTGTAAGGAAGTTTCACTCCGAATTCCAGATGAGGACTATAATAAAGTATCATTCCGAATTTCGGATACGAACTCTGACTAAGTCCTATTCCAGATTCAGGATATGAATCCTTATGAATTTCGACATAGAATTCTCATTACGAATTCTAATGACGAATTATCATTACGGATTCTGATAATGAATTTTCATTAAGATTTATGATGACGAATTCTCATTACGAATTCTGATGATGAATTCTCATTCCGAATTCTGGATACGAATTCTCATTAAGAATTCATAAGATGAAATCTCATTACAAATTCTGATGATGAATTCTCATTACGAATTCTGATGAGAAATTCTCACTACGAATTCTGATGATGAATTCTCATTCCAAATTCTCATTCCGAATTCATCTATTAAATATAATCTGATCATCTCTGTTTTTTACACTCTGAATTTATTCAGACTCTAAATTTTTCACTCCGAACTTTCATTTTTCTTATGCCTTTATATTTTGACTACTCTTTATTATTTTCCTTACACTCCGAACTTTTACTCCTAACCTTCACTCCGAATCTTTTTAGTTAATATTTAAAACGGTGTCGTATATTCTGTTACAGTTGTTTTGTTATAAAAGGATGATGTGTATTCTGTTATGAACTAACCGTCGGTTAAGTTACACGTGTACAGGTCCCTCCGATTTTTAAGGAAAATATGGCCATTGGAAAGGAGGTCGACCTTACCTATAAATAGGAGCTCATTTGAAAGAGATCATAACTGATGGATGGATGAACAACTTTGTTATTGTGCATACATGATGTTGATGTGATTTCTAGAGAGAGTGGCTCTTATTAACTCTCAAAGCTTCATGCGACTCCGAATGTTGGTGATTACATTTGAGGACTTCCAGGGATAAGAAGACAGAGGTGCCGACTACCTTGAAGTTCGAGGGCTTCCTTGCTAAGAAAGACAGAGGTTGCCAACTACCTTGAAGTTGAGGGCTTGCGGGGATAGCAAGATAGAGACACTCTAATCTTCGTATCGAGGGCTTACCATGGTGTGGGTAAGATATACTTGCTTGAAAGTATAAATCAAGGGACCTTTATCCAAGGTTGTTGGATACCCTTCTCCTTGAGTTAATAGACTTATATCTTGTTACTTGTAGTTCTACTACATGTTTATTTCCACTACATTTCATATTATAAGGAAACTATAACTTTCTTATACTTCCTTACTTGTACTCTGTTTCATTTAGATTCTATACTCTTTAAGGTAGAATATCATATTGTAATCTTTTATTAAGCTTCAATTTCCGGAACCATATTTCTGGAACCTACGTTCAGAATCTCTTTCCACGTCTTCATTTGATATTAGAGGTGTTCTGAATTTTCTTAAGTTTAACTTTGTTAAACATAGCCCTTTCCTTTACTCAAGGAAAACATAGTTATTTGTAACTAACTTTAATGGTTCCAAAGGAATTTTTAATGTATACAATCCACCCCCCCTCTTGTATATTGAGCATGTACATCACTATTTCGATCCTACAATTGGTATTAGAGGAGGTCTCTGAAATACTTATACTTATGAATAAGTTTTTCTTGCTCACTTTATCATTCTGAACTTTTCTATTCCGAACTTTGTTATTACGAATCTTTTCTACTAACATGTTTGTGTGCCGAAGGTTATTTTTAGTATGGCAAGAATTAATGTTGGTTCTATTGATAATCTAAACCCTACAAGACCTCCAATCTTTGATGGTAATGATTATGATTACTGGAGAGATCGAATGAAGTCTTTTGTTATCAATACTGGAGTAGACAATTTTGTTATTCTTACTCGTGATTATAAAATTCCTGATAAGGATGTTAAACATTTACTAACCAGGAAAAGCAAGAATATCAACTCAACTATAAGGTACACAATACTCTACATTGTTCAATGACCAGAAATATATATAGTCAAATTTCTTATTGTGATTCAGCTAACTGTATCTGGAAGAAGTTAGAGGTTACACACTTTGGAACTTCTAAGGTGATTTAGACTAGGAGAGTAATGCTCAGAGCTGAATATCATGGCTTCAATTTTCCTTATGGAGAACCAATCTGTAAAGATCAATAGAGATTTATGACTATCGTCAACAGCCTACAGTCTATGGGAGAGAAAGGTTTAGATGATAAAGCTCTTGTGGATAAGATAATCGATATCATGCCTAATGAGTGGGAGTCAAAAATAACTTCTATAGATGAGAACAGGAAAGTCACTCAGATATCTCTTGATGAGCTTTTTGGAACTCTTCTCTAACATGAATCCAGAATGAAGAGAGATGCTGACAACATCAAAAAGAAAAATGGAAATGGTACTGTTGCTTTCACAACAACATAAAATCATATGAAAGCTAAGACTCCTGAGAGAGTAACCAGATCTAAGTCTAAGAAGATTGTATTTCAGTCAGATTCCAGTGAGAGTGAAATATCAGAAAATGAATTAGAAAATCTTGCTCGAAGGATGAACAAGATAGCTGGCCAGAGAAATTTCTAATCCAAGTATAAGAAAAAGGAAAGGAAAGATGAGAAAGATGGAGAAGTTACTTGTTATGAATACAAGATAGCTGGACAAATAAGACCGGATTGACCTATTCTCAAAAATAAAGAAAGGAAAGAAAGTCATTTAGAAAGGAACAGAAAGAAGTATTATAAGGAAAAAGCTAACAAAGTTTTGAATGCTAATGACACCTGGAGTGCCAGTGGTGGTGACTCTTCAGATGAATCTTCTGATCTCGAATCTTCAGGACAGAAGAATCATGGTCTTATAGCCAGATTACCTATTGATAATCATTATTTTATGGCTAAGGTACGAAATGATGAATCACTGACCAATGTTTCTTTAAATTCTAATAATAGTAAGTATTATGACTCTTCTGATGAAAAATCGTCTTCTGATGAAGAAAATACTTTACCTACTTATGAAGAAGTCTCTAGGTTTGCTAAACTTCTTGAGATTGAGAATTCCAAACTCAATAAGAAACTTGATAAGGGAAACACTAGGAATTCTATTCTTACAAAAGAGATATCAGATCTTTCTAAAGATCTTGATAAGAAAAATGTCGATTTTGAATGTATTTCAAAAAATCTTGAGGAAGTAAGTTCTGAGAAGAACAAACTTTATAAATAATTAGAAAAAGTAATTTCTAATAAAAATGTTTTCGATCCTAGCTCTAGTTCTAAAACTAATTATTTTGAGAATAAAAACATGGTTATAAAACTCAAGTCTGAAATGTTTTCCTTAAAGAAGTGTTTATCAAACTTTACCCATGGTAAGGAAAATTTTGATAAAATGTATTCCAAAATACGACCTTTAGGAAATAAATCCGGATTTGGTTATAACCATGAAAAACCAATTTTCAGTAACAATTATTTTGTTCCTCAAAGTGCCCCATTTTGCACTAAGTGTCAATGCGGTTGTCACTGGGAAAAGAATTGTTTCTTAAAAAAACCCAATCTCTAGGATTTCACAAAGCTGACTTTTATAAGAAGATGTGGGTACCTAAAATTTTATTGCCTGGAAATCTCGGATCCAAAAAATTTTGGATTCCGAAATTCAAATTTTCTTCTTGATTTCAGGAAAATAAAGAGAGTACCAGCAAAAATACATGGTATATGGATAGAGGATGTTCCCGACATATGACTGGTAACAAAAGCTATTTTGAAAAGATTATCAAAACAAAAGGATGAAAGGTAACATTCAGAGATAATGCTAAGGGTGAGATTGTTGGTATTGGTAATATTTTTTTTCTTGGTAAAACATTGATTTCAAATGTTCTTTTTGTTAAGGGTCTTAAGAACAAACTTATTAGCATAAGTCAGTTATGTAATGAAGGTTACCTTGTGAATTTTAGGAATGATAAGTTCTTAGTTCACAATTCAAGGAATAATTTATTCTCTCAGCCAATAGGCAATAGAATGTTTACACCTTAAACTTAGAGGATCTTAGAAGCCAAGATTTACCTTTCCTTAGTGCAATGGAAGATCATTCCTGTTTATGGCATAGAAGACTAGGTCACTGTAACCTTAGGAACCTATGTAAACTCTCTAAGAAGAAACTAGTTAAGGATCTACCAGAGCGTAGATTTGATTCTTCTAAAGTTTGTGATCCTTTTCAATAAGGAAAGCAACATAAATCCAGTTTTAAATCAATCGGTGAAGTCTCAACAACCGATGCATTACAGTTAGTGCACATGGATCTTTTTGGTCCAACACAAACTGGAAGTATTGGAGGCAAATACTATGTGTTTGTTCTAGTTGATGATTACACAAGATTTACTTGGGTTTATTTTCTAGAAAAGAAATCTGAAGCTTTTTATTATTTCAAAAGTTTTAGACCTCAAGTCAAAAATGAGAAAAACCTTCCATTGAAAACTATTCATAGTGATCATGGTGGAGAATTTCAAAATTCTGATTTTGAAACTTTTTGTAGTAAAAAAGGTATTACTCACAATTTTTCAGCACCTAGAACTCCTCAACAAAATGGTGTAGTTGAAAGAAGAAATAGAATTCTTCAAGTGATAACTAGAACCATGTTGAGTGAATATTCTATATCTAGACATTTCTGTGCTGAAGCTGTAAGTAGTGCTTGTTATACTATAAATCAAGTTTTGATTAGACCTTTTCTTAATAAAACTCCTTATGAGTATGGAATGGTAGAAAACCAAGACTATCCTACATCAAGGTTTATGGTTACAAAGTATTCATTTTGAATACTAAAGATAACTTACATAAATTCGCACCAAAATATGATGATGGAATTTTCTTAGGTTATTCCACAACATCTAAGGCTTATAGAGTTTTTAATAAAAACACATGTTCTGTTGGAGAAACAGTACATGTAAAATTTGATGAGTCAGATCCTTTTGATTTTAAAACATCTCAGCCTACATTCTCGGATGTGTTTTCAAAAACTGATTATCAACCTTTGATAGAAGAACCTTCTGATAAGGATAATATTCAATAATATATTCCTGAAACATTTACCCTAGAATATTTTCTACCCTATGTTGATGAATAGGCTTTTCAAAACCCACATCAGGCGTTTCTTAAGAATCATCAAAGTGATAGCATCATTGGTGATGTAAATCAACCTGTAAGGACTAGAAGTTCCTTATGAAATGAAGTAGAACATCTAGCATTTCATTCCCAATTAGAACCTAAAATCACTGATGAAGATTTATCTGATGATGATTGGATCAAAGCCATGCAAGATGAACTAAATGAATTTGAATGGAATAAAGTCTGGACCTTGGTTGAAAGACCTATGGAAACATCTGTTATTGGAGTAAAATGGGTTTTCAGAAATAAATGTGATGAAAATGGATTCATATTAAGAAATAAAGCTAGACTTTTTGCTAAAGGCTATAATCAAAAAGAGGGAATAAACTATGAAGAAACCTATTCTCCAGTAGATAGACATGAATATATCTGTATTCTACTTGCCTTTGCGGCATTCTTTAATTTCAAACTTTTCCAAATGGATGTGAAATGTCCTTTTCTTAACGGTTATGTTCAAAAGGAAGTCTTTATTGAACAACCTCCTGGCTTTGAAGATACAAAACATCCGGATTATGTATTTAGACTTACCAAAGCTCTGTATGGCCTTAAAAAGCCCCACGAGCATGGTATGATAGACTCACTAGATTTTTGCTTCAAAATATCTATGTTAATGGAAATGCAGATCCAACCCTTTTTATAAAGAAAGATAAAAAAATGTTTTGATTTTTCAAATTTATGTTGATGACATCATATTTGGTTCAACTCAGCAATCTTTGACCGACTTTCTTGTAAGTCTAATTAAATCTGAGTTTGAAATGAGTATGATGGGTGAGTTAAATTTTTTCCTTGGTTTTCAAATTTCTCAAAAACAAGAAGGAACCTACATATCTCAACATAAGTATATTAAAGATCTTCTTAAAAAGTATGGTTATAACAACACTAAAAGTATTATTACTCCCATTGGTACCTCTAACTCTTTAGACCTTGATGAAGCTGGGAAACCAGTAGATCAAACATCTTTTAGAGGTATGATAGGAATTCTACTATACTTAACAGCTAGTCGACCAGAATTAATGTTTTTAGTATGCTTATGTGCATGATATCAATCCAATCCTAAGGAATCTCACCTAAAGGAAGTAAAAAGAATTTTTCCCTACCTTAAGGGAGCCATGGATCTAGGATTATTTTATACTTCTGGAAATGATTTTATCCTAAAAAGATTTTCTGATGCTGAATTTTGGTGGATGTAGAATGGATAGAAAAAGTACATTTGGAACTTGTCATTTCTTAGGAGATTAATTAGTTTCTTGGTCCTGCAAGAACCAACATTCTGTAGCACTCTCCACTTCTGAAGCTGAATATGTAGTAGCTGGAAGTTGTTGTGCTCAAGTGTTGTGGATGCAACACACCCTCATAGACTATGGCTTCAATTTTACTAAAACTCAAATTTTGTGTGATAACACAAGTGCCATTGCCCTCAGTAAGAACCCTGCACATCACTCCCGTGAAAAACACATAGATATTAGGCATCACTTTCTAAGGGATCACACACTTAAAGGAGATATTATTCTTCAGTTTATCGGAACACAAGATCAACTTGCTGATATTTTCACAAAATCATTGCCTTCTGATAGATTTGAATATATCAAATAGAAGTTAGGAATGATAACCGTAAGGTAATACTTCTTAATTAACTTTCTGCTGAAATAGTCTCCTTACAGCAATAAACTCCATTTCATAGGGGGAGTACATCTTATTGTTAGTTTAACAATGTTTTTCCAAAACAGTTTTCAAACTTTTTGGAATTAAAATTCCGGAATGAAATTTCTGGATCTAAAACTTTCCAGAATGGATATTTTCGTATAGAAAACTTCTGGAATGGAAATATCCGTAATGAAATTTTCGTACTAGTATTTTCATAATGGGATTTTCGTACCGAATCATCCATAATAAGTTTTTCGTTTTCAAAATTTTGTAATGAAATTTTCGTACTGAGTTTTCCTCAAAAAGTTTGTTTTTCGTAGTCAGTTTTCCAAATTTTGTCTTTTAGTAATAAAGTTTTTTTTCATAAGAATATTATCAATTATGAATAATCCTCCTAAGCCAATCCTAAAGGTTTGATTTCCTTACCCAAGTTTTTGTAGTCATATTTTACTAGCTAAAATTTTCTTTTATTTTGTTTTCGGATTATAATTTTCTTAATTCTTTGTTTTAATAAAAAACCTCAAAAGATCGGATTCAAGAGAATTGGTTTTTGACCGTCAGATCTGATCTCAGCTTATCACAACCATTCGATCAATCGTGGAAGTTGAACCATTTTTTCGTTGCCTATATAACGGGGAACCCAAATGGTGGTCCCACATCGGTTTTAAAGCTCCAGCGTCTCGAAGCTCTACCTCTCTGTTTTAAGGTAGTTCCGAACTTCAGTTTTCTCAGTTCCAAACATCTCGGAGGTCTTCAAATCCGAATGTCTGTGGAAGTGGCTTCTCAATACATGTCTTCATCTAAGCCAATCTCGAAGTGGTTAATATATAGAGAGAGGCAGGTTCATCCAGATTTCTTCAACAAGTACGATTCTCTTATTTCTATGAATATCATGATTAATGGTTGGGAAGATGTTGCGGTGTCAAAACCCGAGAACCAAGATGAAGTATATTCAGATTTGATTATAGAGTTCTATGAGACTGTTTCTTTTCTCAAGGAAGTTTGAAAGGAGAAATTGTCCTTTAAGTCTTATGGTAAGACTTATAAACTTTCATATTCCAAGGTAGCCATCTTGGTAGGGATAAATAATGAAGTTGAAGCTAAATTTATTTCTCATGTGTTGTCGGAATCTAAAGGTAGCTTCAACAAGGAAAAAGCTTTAGAAACTCTCGGACTGGCAGATGACAAGGCTCCGAAGTTTGCTAGTTTATCTACAAATTTACGGATTTTGGAGTTATGGATACAGGGTCTTATCATACCAAGGATAGGTTACAAAGATAGCTTTAAGAAGAGCGAGATCTACATCCTAGATTTTCTGATAAATCTGAGGAAGTTTAATTTAATGAAGCACATACTTATCACTCTTGAGAATTTGAAGAAAGGAAATCTGAGAGCTCAGATTATTATGTATCCAGCAATCCTCTCCAAGTTGATAGTTCGGTGCCTTCAGTCTTTCAAGGAGGCTTGGAAATCTAAGCCACGAGTTTTCAAGATTATTCTAGTGAGTGATGGTACACTCAAAAGAATGTATGTAGCCTTTGACAAGGAGTCTGGATAGTTTATTGATCTACCTGCTCAAAAAGAATCAGTTCCGAAAGCTGCTGATCTAGAATCCTATAAGCCGGTAAGGAAGAGAAAGATGAAGGAAGTGGAAGTAGAAGCCGAGGATCCCAAGTCTAAGGAAGTTCATTCCGCACCTCCACAACCAAAGAAGAAGAAATCTTACCCAGATGAGGTTGTTGCTAAATGGAGGGAGATGAAAGAAAAGAGAGTGCAAGGGAGCCTCAATTTGGCTTGGACCCTGCGGAGGCTAAGGCCTTGAAGGAAAGAACTGTGGATGAGCTCGAAAAACAAGGAAAAGAAAAGAAGCTCAAGAATAAGATGACTGAGGCTGAGGTAGCTCAGGCTTTGTTAAAATTAAATGAGATGGTTTCTGTGAACATTCCTATTCCGAGATCATTTTCATTGGAATCTCCAGGAAGAGAGTTTGTTGCTCCAGAAGAGGCAGTGGCTAATCCAGTTGAACAAGGTGAGCAAGTTGAGCAAGTGGAAGAAGAAGAATATGTTGCTGAAGGAAGTGGTGAAACCGGAGATGTGTTGAAACAAGTAGATGATTTTATGGGGACACCTTCGGAACACTTATCGCTCCGAACTTCAGAAGCTAAATCTTTGAAGCTAGTTACTCCAGCAATGGAAGAAAAGAAATGAGAAGAAGAAGTAGCATATCATTGAGAAGAAGAACAACTTTTATATGATATTGCTCAGATGGAAAATGTAGAGGTTGGTGTTCAGGAAGTTTCTGATGAGGAAGATAATGTTGTCCAAGTCTCTGATAGTGAAAAGAAAACTCCAGAACAAGATTCTATTCCGAAAAAAGACAAGGGAAAGAAAATACTTGCTGATACTCCGAGTTCAGTAGTGGTGAAGAGAAAGGAATTTGGTAGTTCTTCAATGAGAAAGCTTGACCTCGTTGAAGAAGATAATTTTCCAAGCAGAGTCTCGGATTCGGAGTCATCTTCGGTGGGGCATGACTTTGTTGTTCAGTCTTTAATCAAGTTGGTGGGAACCATTCCGACCTTCTCAAGTATTGACTCAAGATGTCAGATGCTCCAACATTCATTAAATCAGAAATCAGACTCCGTATCTTGGGTTATGGACAAGTGTGTTGAAATAGAGGCTCAGTTAAAAATGTTCTTTGTTGGATACGAAGCCCATAGAAAATCTTGCAAGAGGATGACAAACTGGTCGAGGAAGACTGTAGAAGAAATGAGGTTATTTGATGAATTTCAAGACAATGTTAAAGATGATTTTGAGACTGAGGACAGGAAGATAAATGAGCCGACTTCTTCCTTTAAATAGAATCTGACAGATGAAAAGAACTTTCGGATTCAAGAAGTCGGAGATCTGAATGGGAAGCCAAATTCTGTCTCTCAAAACTGGAAGTTTGAAAGTGATCATCGGATTGAGTTTCAAGAAAAGATGTAGGCTCAGGAAGAAATGATAAAGCTCTGGAAGAAAAGCTTCATGCCCAGGAAGAAAAGATTGAAGCTCAAACTTCAAGAATAGTGGTCTTAGAGAAGAAAGATGAAGAAGATCATAAAGACTTAAAGAATATAAAGACTATTCTAAAGGGTCTCATGGCGAAGGAGAAAGATCCCAAATAGACAGATCCGATCTTTTGTTGTACCTTAACTCTTTTACTGTTGAAATTTTCAATCTTAATGAAAAATTTGTGCTTGCTCATTTCTTTTTGTTGTTACTACTAATCTTTAAAGTGATTTGTTATATTTTCCAATCCCTTGAATTCTTTTTGAAAATCACATAGGGGGAGAAGGAAAAGAACTCTAATGAAAGGGAAAAAGAATCCTAACAAAGGGTGAGAAAGAAAACAAACTCTAATAAGATTTTATTTAAGGGGGAGTTTTTCATTAAAGAAGACTTTCTTATTCGTAATGAAATTTCACTCCGGAAATCTAGAATACGATCCTTACAATTTCAAAGCCTAAGGGGGAGTTAGTTGTATTCATCAATATCCTTAAAGCAACGGGAGATAAGCCTTAATGTTTTTTCTTTCTTTTTAGAATTTTTTTTTCAAGGATGTTTGTGCTTTCCAAAAAGGGGGAGATTGTTGAGTCAATAAGGTTTTCCTTAGGACTTTTCCATTCCTTCTTGTTTTGAAAATCACAAACACCTTATCTTTAAGAAAATCACTTTTATAAGGAAAATTGCTATTATAAGAAAAATTTCTTTTATAAGGAAATTTTCTTTTATAAGAAAAATTTCTTTTATAAGGAAAATTGCTTTTATAAGAAAAATTTCTTTTATAAGGAAAATCGCTTTTGTAACAAAAAAATTTCTTATCATATTTTCATTCATATTTTTTCTAAGTATAAAATTCGGATTCATTTCTATTTTCTCGGATTTGTTTGAAACATTGATATAAAGTATTCTGTTTTAGGATCTGAATTCTGGATAAGAACTGTAAGGAAGTTTCAATCTGAATTCCATATGAGAACTGTAATAAAGTATCATTCCAAATTCCGGATACGAACTCTGACTAAGTCCTATTCCAGATTCAGGATAAAAATCCTTATGAAGTTCGACATTGAATTATCATTACAAATTCTAATGACGAATTCTCATTACCAATTCTGATAATGAATTTTCATTAAGATTTATGATGATGAATTCTCATTACGAATTCTGATGATGAATTCTCATTCCGAATTCTGGATACGAATTCTCATTACGAATTCTTAAGATGAAATCTCATTACGAATTCTGATGATGAATTCCCATTACGAATTCTGATGAGGAATTCTCACTACGAATTCTGATGACGAATTCTCATTCCAAATTCTCATTCCGAATTCATCTATTAAACAGAATTTGATCATCTCTGTTTTGTACTCTTTGAATTTATTCAGACTCCGAATTTTTCACTCTAAACTTTCATTTTGCTTATGCCTTTATATTTTGACTACTCTTTATTATTTTCCTTACACTCCGAACTTTAACTCTGAACCTTCACTCCGAATATTTTTAGTTAAGATTTAAAATGGTGTCGTATATTCTGTTACACTTGTTTTGTTATAAAACGATGTCGTGTATTCTGTTATGAACTAACCGTTGGTTAAGTTACACGTGTACAGATCCCTCCGATTTTTATGTAAAATATGACCGTTGGAAAGGAGGCCGACCTTACCTATAAATAGGAGCTCATTTGAAAGAGCTCATAACTGATGGATGGATGAACAGCTTGGTTATTTTGCATACATGTTGTAGATGTGATTTCTAGAGAGAGAGGCTCTTATTAACTCTCAATGCTTCGTGCGACTCCAAATGTTGGTGATTACATTCGAGGACTTTCGAGGATAGGAAGACAGAGGTGCCGACTACCATGAAGTTTGAGGGCTTCCTTGCTGAGGAAGACAGAGGTTGCCAACTACCTTGAAGTTGAGGGCTTGCAGGGATAGCAAGACAGAGACACTCCGATCTTCGTATCGATGGCTTACCCTGGTGTGGGTAAGACAGACTTTCTTGAAAGTATAAATCATGGGACCTTTATCCAAGGTTGTTGGATACCCTTCTCTTTGGGTTAAAAGACTTATATCTTGTTACTTTTAGTTCTACTACTTGTTTATTTCTGCTGCATTTCTTATTATAAGGAATGTATAACTTTCTTATACTTCCTTACTTGTACTCTATTTCATTTAGATTCTATACGCTTTAAGGTAGAATCTCATATTGTAATCTTTTATTAAGCTTCAATTTCCGGAAACATATTTCCAGAACCTACGTTCAGAATCTCTTTCCAAGTTTTCATTTGATATTAGAGGTGTTGTGAATTTTCTTATGTTTAACATTGTTAAACTTAGCCCTTTCCTTTACTCAAGGAAAACATAGTTATTTGTAAATAACTTTAAAGGTTCCAAAGGAAATTTTAAAGTATACAATTCACCCCCCTCTTGTATATTGAGCATCTACATCACTATTTCGATCCTACAAAGTCCTATAATTAATCCTTGGTATGACATAAAAAAGATACTCATTTATGTGTCCATGTCTTCTAATTTGTGCATCGTTTTTTCTAAAAAGGATTCCTATTGTCATGATATCACTAGCTTTAGTGATTCTGATTATGCTAAAATATTGATACTAATAATCATATCACATTTAATGTATTATTTTATTGGAGGTCTTGATTCCTATAAATGTAATATAAAATACATTGTTTCCCTTTCCAAAACCAAGGTCGAATACATAGTATTAATCGTAGCAATCTTATAGTCAATTTGGTAGAAAGGATTTTTCACTTACATGTATTTATATTTTGATAATGTAGAAGTATTTTGGGATAGTGAATTTATATTCCATATTTCTAGAAACCTTGTTTTATATTGAATATCATACCACATACACATTAGATTTTATTTTGTTAGGGTTTTCATTGAAACTAGGATACTATGTTTCACTAAGATATATAATTCATAGAATCCAGTTGACTATTTGATGAAATATATTCAATTATCAATATTTATAAATTATTTAGATATTATGAATGCAGTGCCATTTCAATGTCCTCGGTGGTGAGATCACCATATTTTTTAAATTATATTTATTACAAAGGTGGAGGTTTTGTAAATTTTACATTCATGTATTTATTTTTTATTATTAAATATTCTTTTAACAATTCGTATTCTAAATTATTATTTGGATATCATAATTTACTTTTATTTGTTCCCTTTTTAAAATGTTGTTTACATTTTTTAGTTGTATTTTTCCATGATTTTTTGTTTACATATCTTACTTTTCAATTTTGTTTTCAAGAGATTCCCTAACACTATAGAGGGATCCCATATAAAGGTAACTTGTGTAATGTATACTTTCCCGTTGCATGAGGGATAACCATTGTCTCTCTGATTGCATTAGGGTAATCCATTGATTCTTAAGTGTATTTCATGATCATGTAAGGGTACTCCCATGATTTTTTAAGGGTACTCCAGACACTCTTAAGGATATGCATTGGCTTTCATATGGCCACTCCCTTGCTTGCATAAGGATTATACCTTGGATTATTTAAGTCTAACCTGGAATGTGAAAGGGTACTTCCTTGGATCACATAAGGGTAACCGAACTCATGAAAGGGTATTGTATGAACAATTAAGGGTAACCTGGATCATACAAGGGTTTCCTTGGAACATACAACAGTATGGTGATCTGTGTTACATTTTGGCGGTGAATCACCTACGACAAAATGGCCATCCCATCAAACTCTCTCTTGAATATTATTTGTCAAAATGGACTACATCCTACATTCACATCATTGATTTCAATAATTTCTCCCCACATCGTGATATCACTTCAGGATCCTCCTTGATCATTGTGTGTTTTTCTTCACTAGATCACGAGAAAATAGTTATCAAAAATTTTATATTTTCAGTTCAAATATAATGAGAGTATCCTGGATGAAATCATCCCCATGATTTACATATTTCATTGAAGAAGATTTTATTCATCATCACCAACCTTGTCTATGGATTTGGTAGAGAGTGTTGCATATTATTTAACTTTATAGTGATATTTTATCATGTGAATGAATAAATCTATATCACGAACACTAGTTTACCTTCTTATAGGATTTGGTTTTAGAACATAGAATTATTAGAAGTTTATTATACCTTCCTATTTTCATTTCATTTCATGTGTTTGATGATGTATCCTTCTATGTATTTGTACAGTTTTAGACTATATAAGAAGTTAGATTCCAAGGTACATATGTCAGATTTCATCACTTTCATAAGGTCTATAAATACATAATCCATAAATATTTTTTTGGTAATTTACTTGTTTCATGTATTATAATCTATATATTTTCTTTCATTAGTAATATTGATATTAGTAGGGCATTATTACAATTAAAATAGGTCCATAGTGGACTGAAGTGCATTATATATTTTTTTCATTATCATAACTTACACCATATTCTTCTCTAATCCATCTTATACATTTCAATTTTTTTAAAATTCCTAAAAGATTTGTAACCAATTACCTATATTTGCGGATTCATGGTTGTTTAATAAGGAATACCAAATCAATGAATCCCTTAACATCTTTTCTAGTTATAACAAATGGGCTGGTGGATCAAATTTTTACATGTGGATGTCCGGATAGAATGTGATAATGTCACTCATCCTTTCACATTCATAGGTTTTTGAACCTTTTCCATTTAGTGTCCCTATCATATTCCCTATGTGAATATCCTAATAATCTATATAGGGGTTTAAAATATAGTTAAATGAAATGAAAACATATTTATTCCAAGAATCATTTATATGTTAGCATATATATTGTTTTGATAGTTGTGAGCCATAGATTGGGTGTAACCATATCAACCCAACTATTTAACACACCAACATTTTTCATTCCTATGAAATGATATTGAGTATATGGTGTATATAATTAATGGATAGAAGGTAATCCTACAGATGTATGATGATCACTAAAATCAGTTTGTCCATTTCGAAAATGATGAACTGGTGTCAAGTGTGTATCAATGAAAAAATAATTCTAGTCCAATAAACCCCAAAACTATGTGTTTTTATGTTTTCGAGTTCCCCATGTTCTATCTTTCGTAAGTAGAATGATAATATTGAAATAAAATATGAAATAAATTTGATCTTTTTGAAAAGATAAATTGGTTTTATAGAACAACAATATATTTCAAAAAAAATATCATGACTGTATGGAAAAATCATGTTGTAATGTATCTATAACTGTCTTTAAAATAACATGGTGGATTAAATTATAGCATTGAATTAGGTATGATTTAGTGTTATGGTGTCCTAGTTATCCCACATTGACTAGATACACATGGAATTATGGAGGACTAATAATTTTTATATCCCTATCGATGTGCTTAGTAATAACTGTAGTATAGTTCCCTTGTAATTAAGAGATAAGGTACATCATGAGGTATATTACAAACCCAATACTACCCAAATATGGTCTGAACATGAATATATATAGATGAGAAAAAACCGTAGTAGGCTAGTTACATAAAAAGACTAAATTGCATAACCTTAAAAGGCATCCTTGAACTATAGTCCAAAATAATTATAGAATAATATAATATATAATTTACATTGTATGAAGTGGATTTTAATATAAAACTTATGACTTATTTAGTTGATTCAAATACCTCATTTAAAGATTCACTGATGTATAGTATGGGTTATTTAATCATAAATGATGTAAAATCTAGCTTATTTCTTAAAGACATTCAAAAAAAAGAATCAAATTTATATTAAGAAAAAATCTATGTTGATTAACATATTGGGTAACCTTGAGAAAAGAAATAAGAATACAAGTATAAGATATCCATAGAGATGATCAGGTTCTGTTGGTAGACAAATAAAATTATTCCACTACAAACAACCTGGTCAAATTAGATGTAGTTATCCCCAAAGGACCAATTCTAAGAAACACACCAATAACAGTAACAACTGGTTGTTAGTTGAGAATTTGTTTGATAATGTAGATGTTATAAATGTCTATTGTAATGATATGAATTCTGAATGCGTCCAAGATTTTGGATTTTATTATCATATGTGTTACAAATGTGATTACTTCATCGATCAATGGGATATTAAGAGTGAAAAGGTTTACCTATTAAATAAAAAGATCTATACAATCATGGGTAGAAAAATTATCCACTCTAGAATTTCATGTAAGTTAATAGAAATACAAAGAATTGGTTAGGTGGGTTCCATATTTAAAGAAGAATCTTATTTTTTTAGGTGTCTTTGAACAAAATAGTTATTATTTTTTATCAGATTTAGAGAGTCATAATATGTCTAAAGGGTCACTCACTCTTACGAGAGGAATCCACACCAATGGTCTATAAGTCTTAGATAATAGTAGTCATATGAAACAATTAAATTCAACTCATTCCCCCATGAAAGATAACATATTTTTATGGAATTGTTTATTAAGACATATCATTTCTTAATAAATTAATGAAAATTGAATCCAATAAATTTTAAAAGATGTAACCTTAGACAGTCTTCCCTTTTGTGAAGACTAGGTTATGGGTAAGTCTAAATAAGTTTGTTTTATGATGTCTATATATAAACAAAATTTCCCTTTATAATATGAAAACATTATTTTTTGGGGTCCCATTAGAACTGCTTCCCATTGCTGGGGACACAGGTATGTTCCCTTTATAGATGAATATTCTCAGAATGTGTGGATTTACATACTCAAGAACAAATATTAAACCCTTAAAACATTATAAATATGGAAGTATAATGTTGAATGTGAAACCTGATAAAAATATAAAATAATTAGAACTGATAATGGTCTTGAATATTTCTCTAATGAATACATAGTCTACTATTGTTCTAAAGGTATTCGTAGACAAATAACTTTTGTGGATACACCAAAATAGAATGGCCTATAAGAGAGGATACATAGAATAGTTTTATAAAAAGTGAGAATCATTCCTTCATATTCTAGTCTTTTTATGTTCTTTTATAAATAATTTGATGCTACTACTCTCTATATGATAAAGATATTCACCTCTAGTGCAATTAGATTGAAAGCCCCCAATGTAATGTGGAATGGTTAAACCGTAGTTTAGGTTATATTATATTTTATTATTGTAATACATATTATCATAGTATGTATGATAAACTAGAACCAAGTACTATGAAGTGTGTCCTTGAGGTATTCCCACATTGTGTCACAGGGTAAATTCCTTAGGTAGATAATCATGGTTTTCAGAAATGTATAATCTGATGTGATGTGGTTTTCCATGGGGCTTCTTATTCTAAAAAGAAGGATTATGATCCTATCTAGTCTGATCTATCTAAACCAATAGGTGTTGTGGTTATATTTGAGTCTAAAATATAATATGACCCCGAGGTTATCTCTACTAAATCACCCCAACTATATCACATTAAATAAGAACCTGTTATGGAATTTGAACTTCAGATTGAGGTTAATAGAGATTGTGATGTGAGAGACTACTAATTTACAAGTAATATAACCATAAGAATCATTAGAAAACAAATTTGGTCTACGAAGGATGATGTTTCTCCCTTTGACAATAATATAGGTTTTTAATAGGTAATGATGAACCATACTATTTAAAACAAGATCTAATGTCTAATTAATCATGTTAGTGGATATCTATCATGAGAGATAAAATGAATTCCCTTCATAAAATTCAAACCTAGATAATTGATAAAAATCCTAAAAGGGATAAAATTATATATTTTAATTCAATTTTTAAGAAGAAATATGAAAAATCTGGTGAATAAAATATTGTGTATAATGTTATAAGTTTTTCACATGGATTCCAACAACATGAAATAATTTATTACAATGAAATTTTTCACCAATTTTTATGAACCAATCCATTATATTATTTTTTTTCCTTTTCACCCCAAAATGATTTTCATGTTGAATAATTGTCTCCTTAAACTTCATTTTTTTCATGGTCTATAACATTAATATCTTTATATGAGACAACATGATGTATTTTAAAAATATTTTTAAAGTAAACAAGTATAAATATTTAGAAAATTCATTCGTGGCCTTATCAAATCATCTGGAAAATGTTATAATGAATTTTATGCTTTTGTGCTTAAAGTGATTTTGATTGATGTAAATATGATGTGTAAGTATATTTTAAATCATTCAAGATTTTATCTATTTATTTAATCATATATGTTGATGATATCCTTATAATTTACAAATTCACCTGTTTAATAAATCAAATGAAAGGACAGCTATATAATGAATTTGAAATGAAATATTTTGAGGATGAAAAGGAAATCCTTGGTATGAAAATCACTAGGGATAGAAATGTTAGGGTATTGTTCCTTTCCCAATATTCTTATGAACATAAGATTTTAAAATTGCATTTTATAGAATATTTGAAACTTTTTATTGTTCATATAGGTCATAACTTCATGTTTCCCTTGCCCCAATCCTCTAATAGTTATTCTGATAATGATTTTATGAGTGAAATACCTTGTATAAACATAGTAGGCTACCTTAAAAATTCCATTATATGATCATATCTATATGTAGCATCTGGTATTTGTTCCTTACGAATTTATGGGGGAATTCATGTAAATCCTCATTGATATACATTAAAATAGTTACTCATTTAGGTTTCCATGTCTTCTAATTTGTACATTTATTTTCATAAAAAATGATTCTTATAGTCAATATTTAATGATCCTTGTTGATTCTAGTGATGTTAATAATATAGATACTAATAAATATATCACCGATTATGTATTATTTTCATATGTTTCTCCCATTTCATAGAATTATAAAATTATATCCATTGTTTACCTATCCATAAAAAAGGTCTAGTACATATTATTAACTATTGAAATCAAAGAAGAAATATGGATAAAGTCACTATTATTGAATTTTATGTATTTATAGAAGTATATAAGTCTTTTGTGAAAGTCATTCTATATTCTTTTTTTATAAAAATTTGGTTTTCCATGGAAGATCAGAGCACCAAGAAATTTTATTTCATTTTTCTATGGTTTTCATTATATGTATGATGGTATGTTTCATTGAGATACATACATAGAACTAGTCTGCTAATAGTTTGACTATGGATATTCAATTTTTCATGCTTAATCATTTTTTGGAAAATTGCACTGTATTCCAATTTGGGAGACCTATTTTGTGCGAAAACCATCCTATTTAATTTTTTTATTACAAAGGTAGAGAATATTGAAATTTGACATGCATGTATTAATTTTTTTTGTTATCAAATATAATTTACCCAATTCATTGTCTGAATTATTATTTTTATTTCATGATTTACTTTTACTTTATCCCCTGTGAAAATGTTGTTTACATCTCTTAGATGTTTTTTTCTCATGAAATAAATTTTTTTACCCTTCGTATTTTTCTATTTTGATTTGATAATATTTCCTTACCTCGTAGTTGGATCCCACATATAGGTAATTAACGTAAAATTTACATTCCTATTTCATGAGGGTAAACCTTTAGGTCATATTTTTCATAAGGGTGAGACATGGATGCATAAGGATAATTCCGAATCATGTAAGGGTACATCGTAGATTTTGTAAGCATACTCTTGATGCGCTTATGGGAATCTCTCTCTTTTATATTGGCACTCCCTAGATTGTGTGAGGGTACTACCATGGATAAAAAAGGATAACATGGCACATGTAAAGGTACTCTGTTGCTCACATAGGGGTATCCTAGCTCATGTAAGGGTACTATCTAGCTCGATTAGGGGAAACCTAACACATATAATGGTAATCTTGGAACAAGTAATGATAATATGATTTGTGTTATATTTTGGTGGTGAATAAAATGCTGATTCATGGACATATAGTAAAACTATGTCTTGAATATTGGTTTTCCATGTGGTCTTTATCCTTCCTTCACTTCCTAGATCACTATCACTTCCCCCAACATCATGATTTCACCTCAGCATCCTCCTTGATCATTCAGTGTGTTTATTCACTAGTTCAAGAGAGAATATTTCAAGGGCCTTTATAATTTCATTTGGAAACAAAACAAATGTATCTCGAAGGATATAATTTCACAGATTCCCATAGTCTACAAAAGAATATTGTCTTTATCACTACTAACCTGTTCTAGGGATTCGACAGGGAGTGGTGAATATTTGTTTCCTTCATCATGATATATCCTTGCATGAAAGAATACATCGACCTCAGGAACACCATTAGAGATTATTCTAGGTTTTGGTAATAGAACCTGGAATTATAATAAATTTATCCCACTTTCTTGTTTTCATTTCATTCCAAGTGTTCTATTTTTCATCATATTGCGAATAAGTGTATAATGAGTCTATCTAGGAATTTAAATTTCAATATCTATATGTTAGATTACATCACCACTATACTGTATAGATAGAACTAATTCTAAATAGTTTCATTGGGCTTTCACTAATTTTTTGTTTGATAATATGGTGGTTTTCATTCATTGGTAATAAAGATATTATGGTGGTTTTTTTATTTTCACTTAGGTATTTAGTGGAATAAAGTATGTTATATCTCTATTTTATTTATTTCTTCTTACCCCATATTTTTCTGGGATCAATATTATCATTTTATTTTTTATCAAACTTCCTAAAAAATTTGTAAACCTAGTACCTATATTAGTGGATTCTTGGTTGTTTCATAATGGCTACCACCTCAAGAAAACCTCTAACATCATTTCTAGTTAGAAAATAATGGTCACATGGATTAGATTTTCACATGTTATTCTCATGATAGAATATGAAAATGTCACTCATCCTTTCACTTTTATTGGATATGTCATAGGGTTTTGATCCATTTTTCATTTTCATGTTTCAATATTCTAGACTATTTGCATCTCCTAATATTCTATTGATTTTTTAATATAGTTAATATAAATTAATATATATTGATTACATGATTCATTTATATGAGAGCTTATATATTGTCTTAATAGTCGTTATCCACAACTTTGGTGCAACAATATCAACTCAACTATTTACCAAGCCATCATTTTTCAGTCATGTGAACTGATACCGTGGACATAGTGACTATAATGAATGGAGTGAATGTAATGTTATAGATATATTAAGGTCACCAAAATCAGTTTTCCATTTAGAAAAAGTTGAACTTTTGTTATGTATGAATCAATGAAAACATAATTCTTCTCCAGTAAACCGACCCACTAGGTATTTATATGTTTTTAGGTTCTCCATGATCCATATTTCTGAATAAGGATGATAATATTGCAATATAATTCTAATTAAATTTGATACGTTTATACTAAAAATTGGTTTTATAGAACAATAATCTATTTTAAAAATAATATCCTGACTCTGTGGAATATCCATGCTGTAACATATCTAAAACTTTTTTCAGACTAAGATCGTTCATTAAATCATATTTTAACACATCAATCTCCTCCCAACAAGGTTTTAAAATTTACAAGTACATTTAATCTTCTCCCCAAGTCACCCATGATATAGAATCTGTGACACTATTCAATTTCCCATGCTTGTAAATCATAATAAAATCATATCCCTATTACATATCCTATATGTACTTATGTGAAATCAAAGCTACCCTTTGACTAATAAAATTATCTTAATACTCCAATGATCCATGTATACCTCAAAACTCCTCCCCATAAAATAATATTTCAAATGATTTAATTTTAGAATCAAATAAATAAGATCCATTTTGTATAACAATTTTCCAAAGTTGGATTCAGATAATTCCTTACTAAATTTTGAAATTGGCCTCCCTTCCTGTGTTAACATAGCATGAACTCCCAAACTGGGGGGATCAATCTCTATTGAGAAGCTCTTGTGAAAATTTAGTATGCATAAATGTTTGGTTGTAGTCATGTTATTATTAATTGTATCAAATTATTCTTGATTTTCATATTTTTGTTTAAACTCTTTCTTAATAATCTAGGATATAAGGAGTCATGAAATATTTTGATTATCACTGATAATTTATTTATAGTATAAAGTTATCCCTAAAAACCCCTAACATGATTCACATTCCTCATACCATTCTATAATTTATCTACCTTTATTTTTGTAGGATCTATCATAATCACATTGATAAAAATTATATACTCTAATACTCAATAGAACACCATCTGAAAGAACACTTATTATCATTTTAAAATAGTATATTGTTTATTTTCATTTGAAGAAATTCATATTCCTTCACATGTTCTTCATTCAATCCCTTTTTACATACCAATATATCATCGACGAACACTGAATGACTCTCCCTTGAAAAATCCTATAATACCACATTCATCATTGCATGTAAAGTCACTAAGGCATTCATTAATTTGAAGGTAATAAAAAGTTTCTCTTAATTCCCCATAGGAGTCTTGAACATAGTACTACCAATATCTTCCTATTTCCTCAATACCTAGTGGAAACTGGATTTCAAATCCACCTTTGGAAAGTATTCCTCACTATGAAACTCATCTATATGCTATCATGTTACATGAATTAGGTATCTCTATAGAACCAACAAACTATTTTACTCCTGGTAATCCATAAAAATTCTCCACCCATCATCATTCTTGTTTAATAAAATTATAAAGCTATATTATGGGTTGATTCAATGTCTGATGAAACTCTATAGAAAAATGTTTTAAACATATTTTGCAATATCAGTATTCCTGAAATAATCATATTTATCAGTCTGTTTGTTGACTCAACCCACCCCTCTTTAAATTTTTGTGTGATCATTCTTTTTCTTCAATGGTAATTCCCAAGGTGTCTCAAAAACATCTAATCCAGCTTCCATTTCTAGTATCACCCAATAAAACAAATGAACCTACAATATTCCTTTTCATAAATTTAATTGTACATAATATTGGGTTTCTGTGGGTTATTTGAAGTTCCTTAGGTCAGATGACCACTGAATGGGGGATGAATCAATGGTATAATTTTAATATTTATTATTCTTCTAAATTAAACCTCTTGAACCTATTAAATTTCATTGTCCTCTCAATAATACACCACAGTATAACCTTGTATTCAAAGATAATAAGAGAGTAAAAAAATGATATTTAAAATGTTCTACATAAAAGTGTACTTGTTCCCATTTTGGTAAGATTCAAGTAGATAGACACCCCGGTTATAATTTTCCTTAAATTTTTAGACACCCAAATAAAAATTATATGGTTATTGTTTGGACATTCCATCAACAAGCCTCAAACAAAATGTTAGTCACCATAGATAGACAATTATTCTTAAACTGCAATCCTCTCATAGAAAGTTATTTTTATGAACATGGATTATTTTGTGCTATATATGAAATAGAATTCCCTTCATGAGTAGATTGGATCAACAGGTATGAACTTGTTCTTATTCATCACGATCTTCAAAAGGTGCTCGAAATAGTTATGTTGGTCTCAAACCATGTAGTTCAATTTTTTTTTCAAAATCACAACCTGAAGCTTTCTAATATAGGGTTGTCCAAGGATGGCCTAATGGTTGACAAAACCCATGTCTCCATGAGCATTGACGGATCCTATGGCTATGCAGCTCCTACATATATAAATTCAGGTAAGAAATATTTTCCTTCATCTGTTTTGTCTTATTTATCTTCATATTTTCAACTGGGTTTCTTCATACTGGTCATCTGACAATATAGAATGGTGTGTACCAGATGGAGGGTCAGTACTCAAAGTGAAAATGCCTTTGAGGGGGAAAACATGGAACTATTCTGTGTTTCCCAAGATCCCAAGTCTAGTCCAAGCTTGGGAGAGGTCGTGTGGAATTGGAAGAGCTCCCACTATCCAGTAGTGTCCCCCCACCTCGGCCAATGGGTTTCCATGATCCTCAATACCAACAAGCTGCTACCATGGCTCCTCTATAATATGGTTGTGAATAATATGAGTTGGGATCCCCTTTTTAGACAAGATTATTTCATGGAACATCACGGTGAAAACTCCGAGTTGATTAGTATCAAAACTCTTCATACTTTCAATAATGTGGTTCTGTAAAATATGTTCCACGTCTATGGGAGGTAATGATTTCGAATATAGTAGAATAAAAAATATCCCATTGTGGATAATGTGGTAGTGCTGAATAAGATTGGTGATCGTCATCTCAACCAAGTTATTTCCATGGTTTCTCTATCTATGGACTCCTAATCTTGTAGAATCAAAACTCTTCCTATTGTGAAATATGGGGTTTCCCATAAGATGAGAATTTTATCTGGTATCAAAAACAAGGATGAGGTGTTTGTGTTGCTATGGATGGGTATAATTGGTAGATCTAAATATGATGGTGGGTAGTATTTGGGTTCTTCAGAACTCATTGAGAATTTTACTAGACAAGGGAGGGGAGGAAAAGATTACTTAATTGATAATAGCTTAATCATTCAACATCTACCTAGGAGCTGGTATCTGAGATGTAACATTGAAATCTAGACAGAGGATGAAGAGGAATATGAAAACACAGTAAAAAAATTAATTAAAGGGAAGGATGAGATGTTACACAATATTAATGAAGTCATGAGACTTTTTCAATCTAGTAATTTTTATTTTTATTCCATTTTATGTTAATCGAGTAAAAAATTTATCAAATTATTTGTAAAAATATGTCTTCTAAATTTTTTGTATAAGAGATGTGAAAGATGGAGCAGTATGTTGAAGGCCAGTTTGTGCACGAAATGGCCAGAAAACATTTAGAATCACAAGAAAAGTTTCTTTTTCAGTGTGAGTAAGAACTATGCAAAAGGGAATCCATAAATAAAACATTTATAATAAATTCCTCATGGGAGGGAAATTGTATCTCCTCTAATTTTTTCCTTCCTATGTACTCTTCCAATGAACCAAATGTTCTTCTATGCTTATATTCCTACTGGTGAATCATTTTTTTTGTTTTTTCTTAATTCATTTATTTTTCGTCCATTTTTATGCAAAATAGGATGGATACAATTGAGCAGAGAAAAGAGGGAGGAAATGATGTGAAACTAGATAAAATCCATGATGTTGGGGGTCCATATCATTTCTATATCATCTTTAGGTAATCATTATCTAATAATTTTATATGAATCTCATCATGTATTTTTCTCTATGTATGATAGAAGGGGATAAAAAATAAACTAAAGAAAGAAATTATTGTGCTAGAAATAGACAAGAGTTTAATCAAACACTGGATCATGAAATTGAATTCATGAGAGGATATGTGGAAGTTCATGAATTCAATTTCAAGATCAAATTCTTGTTTATCATCTAGTTTTGTTTCCTGTTTAATAATTTGTTTCTTTAGTTCATTCTTTATCCCCTTCCATAATACCTGAATAAAATGAAATGTCTATATCCAGATAAAATAATTATATATTGATCACATAAAGATGACACAAAAAGGAAATGGACCCCCAACCTCATTGATGTTTTCCAGTTTCATTACATTTTCATATATTTTTAACTTCTACAACATTACCCTCATATTTTCTATAAAAAGGGACTAGAAAACAATGATTCGATGAAAAGCTAAAAAATGGCGTCAACAGTAGTTCTTCGAGAAACAAGTATATTAGGTTCATTATAAGAATATATTGGAAGGAAAATGTATAGTAGATGCCATTTCACTCTCCGAGTGAAGATTTTTTCTCTTTTTTTTATTTACGGATTCCCTTCTATATTGTTCTTTTTCACATTGACAAAGCTCTTTTTGCTATGCTTCTAAATGTTTGATGGCTATTTCATGCCCAAACTTTCCTCCAGCATACTCCTTCTTCTTTCTCATCTAAAACACAAATCATTCTTTAAAGGAATTATATACCAACTATTTGATAATGTGTTGACCCTTTTAATACAAATAAAACACATAAGAATTATTGGAATTGGAGAAAGTCTCATGCCTTCATTAAAATTGTTTTTCATTTCATCCTTCTCATCGATTACATTTTTTTCTATGTTTCCATATTTCCTCCCATCCAATACATGGATTTTAGATATACTTCTACATTACCTGCATATAGGTAGATTTTTACCAATTAATCTATTTTCAATTATATATTATAGTCCTCCCATATCATTCCCAGGAAAATGATCCTTTGAGTTTTAAATCATCAAAATACTCCCCACCATCCAATTTAGTGCTACCAATTATACTCATCCATATCCACACAAACACCTCATCCATATTATTGACACCACATAAAATTATCATTTTATGTATAACTACAATCTCTACAATATGAATTTTTTTGATTCTACTAGACTATGAGTCCTTAGATCGAAGAGTCATGGAAGTAGCTTGTTTAGGATGAGGATCACCAATCAACTTATTCACAAACACATTCTCAACAACTGGATGATTTTTGAATGTATTGGTCTCGGAGTCCTTACCTCAATGTTCCATGGATGAATCTTTTTAGAAATAAGGGTTACTGTTCAACTTTTACACAACCATGTTCTTGACAACTTGATGATTTTTTACTACAATTGGCTTGGAGATCGTACCATGAGGAGCTATGGAAGAATAATTTTTGAAATGGGGATCACATATCATTATATGAACTACAAACTTTCTGATAATAGGAAGGTTTTTTATTGTACTGAACTCGTAATCCTTTCCTCAAGGATCCATGGATGCATCTTGTTTAGATTGTAGGTCACCGACACCCCTTCTATGAGTTCATGGGCCACTACTAGATAGTAGGATCTCCTACAGTTCCTCCATGACATCCCCCATGCTCAACCTAGAAATGGTGTGTTGGGACCCACATTGTAGTGTGAGGTTTTCCACCTTGTAGGAACATTACCTTGACTAATCTCCCTACATATGGTACACATCATTCTTCTTTTTTAGCCCTGTATGAAGAAACCCAATGGATGTAGGTTCCGGGTGCAGTAGAAGTGTGTTTGGGAAAACACCCAACATTGATTTTTACCATGATCAATGATTATTCTAGGATCAATACAACAATTAATGGTAGTATTAATCGATGATAATCAGATATTTTAGTAAAGAATAAAGAGAACTGAATCCTTTAGAATGGATATTTCACATCATGTCTATTATCAATTTAATTATTTTCATAAAGAAAACAATACATGGATCTTTTGTATTTTCTTCATTGATGATTTTGGTATTATGGAATGACCATTTTAGATTATTTCATTGCACTTGTAAGGATCCAAACTAGAATCCCTCTAGCTCTGATCCACACGTGCTCTGATGGCCTCCGATCGACACCGCTCATTCTCTGGGTTCTAGCACAGTGAAGCGAGTGTCTTATGTAATTAATTTTTGATTTCTTTTTCTTAAAACATAAAGAACATCTCTTTTTATTGATAGGGGTGGGATGAGAATTTTAGAGAGAAATTGTTTTGCACTATAATTCAAAATTCATCGGGTGTGCAGTTTGGTAACTGGAACAACAGACGTATGTGTCTATTTATTGACATGGGGCATCATATACAATATTTAATTTCTAAATATCAATTAAATACATATTTATCCTTAGAGATAACCCATACTATTATTAGTAATATAACATAATTATTTATGTTGTTCCAACATGCACAAAATGACATTATAAATAAAACTATGCATCATAAAATACTAGCAATGTTATATTAATTTGTTCAAACTAGTTAAATAATATTTATCATCTTGAGAAAAATAATTTTACTACCAGGCTAGCATTGGTCCTTTTGAAATACACATCCATTTATTGAACGACGTAATAAATAAATAAATAATATAATCTCTTAAATAAATATTTTATTTACAAACTAATAAATAAATATTTATTAAATGTTCAAAAAAATAAATATACATATTTTACCCATCATCCGGTGAATAAATATTTATTTATTTTATGAAATAATTTTAACATGAATAAACTTATTACATTGTCTTGAAAATAATATTTATTAATTTAATGTAAATAGAATTTAACTGAGACCACCAGAAACATATAGTGTGTCACCCTCTAGGATTTTTCTTGTTGGCATTATGCAGGCTTGTATAAAGTCAGTGAGTACTATCTAGCAACGAGTCAAGGAACCCAAGAGAAAGAACATAAATTTGATACAATGAAATCCACATATGAACTCTCACTGTAAAATAGATTCTTTTTTTTTCAATATCTCATCACACATGTTTCATGATAGTGTCATCAACTTTTATTCTTGATTAATCATTCTTTAACTACCTAAAATAAAATCATCATTACACCATGGACATATAATTTCATATGACCATTCTATTTCAATAAAAATGTCGAGATATCCACTTACATAAATTTAATGGACAAATCCTTCCTCGACTTATCCATTAATAACATGCCACTCATGACGTACCCAACATACACTACTTCTCACCAGTTATCTGCATGACAGTTTTTGTCAGTGAATCAAGGTGTGCGATTGGTGACATGTATTAGTGATAATGTTAATGTGTAAGGATTATAACACATTCTTGGAGAAAGAAATATATGATGACACCAAAAGATGTTTAATTCCTACATGTAGGTCTGTTCTTATAATTTTTAGTCTTGGATATTACCAAATGTGAACTTCATGGGAAGAAGTATTATCTTCTTACGAGTACTCACAATTGATAGTCGGCATGCTATGTGTCCCATCATAGAATGTCATCCAACTTTAGAATTATATTTATGAGCAGTGTCATATAATTTCAAGGTTCTAATCATAGTGGGGAACATCCATGACCATATCAATAGAACAAATACTTTAGGACATTATTACATCAATTCCATGCAGAACAATGAAAAAGATGTAATAAGATGTTTAATAATTAAGAACATTAAATTTCAAGTTAATCAATTTACAACCATTTGGTTCGAGGACACCAACTCTTAAACACTCACACTTGGAATAAAGAAAACAACCTATGAATTTCAGTCCGCTAGACCTCACATGGTTATCATGCTTCTACTAAGTCAAGTATTTAGTCAAGGGGTCGTCCAAATTCTCTTCCGTCGATGTACTACTCACTGCAAAATCACCTCTCCGAGAAAAAACCATTAATAGATGATACTTATGATGTATTTTCTTCTTCCCCTGATGTGACCTAGGCTCTTTTGCGAGAGCCACCACTTCAGTATTATCATAGTATAGTGTGATGGGATCTTTACTGTTGGGTATCACATCTAGCTCCTGGATGAAGCTTCGCATTTGAAATGCTTCTTTTGCTACCTCATAAGCTGTGATATACTCGAACTCTACTATAGAATCTGTGACAACACTCTTATTTGAGCTCTTCCAGCTCCCAGCACCTCCATTCAAAGTGAAGATGTATCTTATTTGTGACTTTATGTCATCTTGATCAATCTGTAAACTATTATCTTCAAATCCTATTAATACAAGTTCCTCAACTTCTCCACAAACCATGAACATATCCTTATTATGCCTAAAATACATTAAGATAATCTTGAATGCCATCCAATGGTGGTCACCTAGGTTAGCTTGATATCTACCTACAGCACTGAATACGTAGGCAAAATCCAGCCTAGTACATAGCATGACATACATGAGTGACCAAATCGCTTATTCATATGGAGTCCTTGCCATTATCATTATTTCCTAATGTGTCTGTGGACACATTTTTCTTGGAAACAATAATTCAATGTGGTAATGGAAACAATCCCCTATTGTATTATTCCATATTTAATCCATTAAGTATCTTATGAATGTATGTACTTTGACCTAGGCCCAACAATCTCTTGGATTTATCAACATGGGTCTTGATCCCAAGAATATATACTTCCTCGCCCATGTACTTCATGGGGAAGAATAGATTCAACCATTTCCTAACAGTCTGTAGTACTGGTATCTTGTTTCCAATAAGTAACATTTCATCAACATATAATATTGGGAAAATTATTACACTCCCACAAAACAATTTGTAGACACACGACTCACATTCATTCTTGATAAAACCAAATTTGTTTATGGATTTATCAAAACGAATGTTCCATGTCCTATATTCTTTCTTTAATCCATAAATGGATTTCTGTAACATTCATAACTTATTGGAATCCTTCAGAGTCATAAACCCTTTAGTTTGTGTCATGCTGACATTTTCCTGAAGGATCCTATTGTGGAAGGATATTTCAATATCCATTTTCCAAATCTCATAGTCATTGAAAGAGGAAATGGACAATATAATTATGATGGATTTGAACATTTCAACTGGTGAGAGTGTTTCATCATAGTCAATGCCTTGATGATGTTTGAACCCTTTTTCAACAAGTGGTTCCTTATAGGTATTAACTTGTACTTCCATGTCGAGTTTCTTCTTAAATAACCATTTGCAACCAATATGATTTACCTCAACTGGATGATCTACCAAAATCCCGACATGGTTTTGGTACAGGGAATCTATTTTAGAATTCATGTCATCTTTCCCATTGGAAACATTTGTTACACATACAACTTCCTTTTATGTTAGAATATCATTATTTCAAACTAATAATAAGCCACCATTCTAAATAACAAGAAAAACATATCGTTCTGGTTCTATAACCTCTATTGTACTCCTATGAAGATCTTCTGCCTTTGGAACAATTATTTCATTCATAGGGATTTGTGGAATTTTTTCATGTACCAACTCTTGTGTACCATGAGCCTCAACTTCATAGAAGTTTATCTCGCTCCCACTATCTCTTTTCAAGATTTTCTCCCTCTCAAGGAATGTGCAGTGTCTTACTACTATTAAATTTTTTCATAAGGGGTTATATATGTAACGCCCCGACCCCAGCTACCCAGAGTCGGTGCATTACTTCGTAACATTGGCATGATCACAAAAGATCAAGTCTCGAAAGACCGATTAGTTTAGTATCCATGGAAACACTAGATACATTCATAAATGTTAAATTACATCATAAAGTGAAAAACTATAATAACAAAGTCTCCATAGTCCACACTCATATCCTCTTATGACTATCCCTACAGGTCATTCATACAATACTTCTTCACATCCTGGAAAATATTAAAACATTGAAAGGGGTCAGCTCAGATGCACAGTAAGGATAACAATATTGGAAAAGCTATAATAAATAAACATTAACATTTAAGGCAATGTATAACTAAAACAAAAGCCTTTTAAACATGAACTTCAACATAATATGGCAAAAGTAAAATGAGATAATGCCATTTACTTATTCACATGGATATTCTTCTGGTCGAATAATCACATGCAATATCAATAACCACTTTCATAATGATGGAATGCATAATGCCAGACTATCATAACCACGTAGCCAAGGCCTCGTACCAAGACCACAAATAATATTTTGTCAAGGCCTCGTGTCAAGACACTAGTTTGTCTCATGAGACCTACCAATGCATCGAGGAGCTATAGCGGGCTCCACCCGTCACTTATTAAGTCCAATGCATTCCTCATATGAATAGGTTTAAACATATCATAAACCATAACATAATTGTATCACACAAAACATGCATAAAGGAAACATAACATTTCCACATTTCAATCAAAAGATATCAATAAAACACATTGATATAATAAAAACTCTTTAAAAACCATTTTCAATACCAAAATAAAAGAAAGTTAAAACTTTGTATTTATTTTTCATTAAAAAAATGATGGCTTGTAGAGGAAGCCGAAACTCAAATAATGGTCACGACGGCAGAGAAGTCGTTGTCGCCGCATATGTACGGAAAGAAAAACATTCCCTTTTTTTCATTTAGTAAAACGCTTCATATAAAAAGATTCCTTTTTAATAAACGTAAAAGGTAAAGGGGTTTATACACCATATAAAAGAAAGTTGTGTATAAAACCAAATATGCCTCAATGAAAGGAGATTGAGACGAAGTCCGTAAAAAGATCATTTTTAAAATAAAATAGATCTATTATGTGTATTCACTATAGGTACACATAAAGAAAGTAAAAATACAAAATAATACATAATAATATCATGACATAATTTGAAAGTAGGAGATTAACCCAAAGAATGGAAGTTGGGTTAAGAAGTTACCTTACCTTGTGTCCAACTTGATTCGACTGTTCTTTAACCTCCTGAATAATAAACTAGAGTTAATATCTACCATTTTCAATTTCATTATCCTTTTTATATAACTTATTACAATGTTATGAACATTATGTAATTATTTAAGTTAATAACGGTCGTTTTGTCGATTTTTGGTACTTGAGTCAACAGTAAACTTATTATAATTACAAGTTGTTTATGTGGTAGAATATCCATTATCTCTAGAATTATATTCATGATTTAGATGTTATATATATCATATATATCCAGTATATAAATTCATTCATAATAGTATGTAACATTTAGAGGTAAGAAATTAAATGCACTGTTCGTGGAGACGGTAAGCCGTACGTACGCCGGAACGCTACTTTCATTTCTATTTCGTATTGAATGCAATGAAATCATAATGATATAAATTTATAATATAATTCCAGTATAATATCATATATAATATCATTTACTTCATCCTTTATACATCGCACATATGGCATTAACGATTCACATCACTTTGAGGGGGCGGTAGTCCGCACTTCCAAAAATGAAATTATCCCGTTTACCCATAATGGAAATCATAAAGTATGCCATAAATGAGAAATAAAAAAGCATAAGGAAAACATAAACATATTATCTATCATATATAAATATAGTTACATCTTAATGGCCACCTTTGAATGTGTTATATGAGTGTTGAACAATCATCGTTTCGTGAGGTAGAAATTCGCCATCCACAGAAACAGTATGTTCTTTAACCATTAGATGTAGGTTTGTGTAAGTGTAGCTCGAATCCATCTTATAAAAACATCCTAGTATATTTAGGATACTTGTGTTGTTACAAAAGAAATGAATAAAAAGTGTTTAGGGGGTCGGAGAAGAAAAATAAAACAAAACAACATTAGAGAAGACATTACCTTAAAATCGGTTAACTCTGTTTGATTTGAGCCAAAGGCTTCCTTGGGAATAGTTATGCCCAAATTGAGGATTCTAGGAGTAAGAGGGGGAATTTGGGAGAGTATTTGGGCGGAGTTTGGCCGAGACAAATGGCTTGAAAGTGTGAATGAGGTGGTAGAGGTGGGGGACTTTTATAAGTGGAGAGGAGGGGCACTCTTGGAAAGTAAAGAAAAGTCACTTTATTATAAAATGAGTTTCGGATTTTTGAGGTCCCACACTTATATAATTCGAGGCTAAGGTGATAAGGGTTTGTAATCTTATCATCCAATAGGTTTTTGAAAATTGTATGACTTGGAGTTTACATTATCTTTTCATTTTATTTAAATCGTTAATTAATGAGGTAATCGCTGCATCATCATTGTGTCATAAATAATTTAATTTATTTAATGTCCAAAAATTATAAAAAAAAACTAATATGACATATAAAATCTTTTTATATTTCCAATTACTATTTATAGTCAAAAATATGACTTGTATAACCCCATGTAAAAATTGTTTTAGTAAAACATTTAATGTTTGTGTCATTTTTTTACTTTAACATTAAATAAAAGGTATTTATTTCATTTTCCAACTAAAGTGGATCCATGGGGTCCCCAAGTTGACCCATGGATTGTCTTGGTCGGCCATGGCACATACAATGAGGGTAGGACATGTGTCAAACTCATCTCATATTATTAAAACATTATTTTTACCTTAAACTACACTAATTACCTCTAATCGCGATTAAGAACTTATTAGTTACTATTCACCAAAAAATTATTTTAATCTTATTGAACCACATTTTACTTCTTAATGACAACCATGTATGTTGGGTTTTTGAAAATCAAATCACAGAAGTGGTAATGTTTCATTTAAACGGAAAATCAGTTTTTTAACTACCACTTAGTGGTTTCACTATTCATAAAAAATTGACGTTTTTCAGAACAATGCCAAAATTTCACCCTAAGCTATAATTGGTATTCCGAATTCAAAAATGATGTCTATTTTATGAAATTACAAACATATAAGTTGCACTAATTAATTTTATAATTAATTCCCGATGTCACAACAAATAGCGTGTTTTTAAGAAACAATTTATATCAAAAGATTGACAGTTGTTCATGCCCAATTTCAATGTTAAATTAATTCTAATGACCACCATTGGATAAAATGGTAAAAATAAATTCTAATTATACTTTAAAACCACTAAATAGTATAATTTATCACAATAAATTATTTTGATTTAAAAATTCGTTTTAAGTATATTTCACTATTCATAAAAAATTGGAAGTTCTCAGAAAGTTATAAAAAAAATTCAACTTAGGATAATTTCGATATTACGAATACAAAAATGAAGTCCATTTTGAAATATAAAATTTCTATAAATTTAAAATGTGGTTATTACTATTCATAACGGCTACTTTGATTAGTTGCGGTGTGTTATAACTCGAAGTTGCGTACAATGCAAGCTATTGCATTATTGAATGAGAAGCGTATCATGGAAGCTCGAGGTGTTACATTCTCCCCTCCTTCAATAAATTGCGTCCTTGCAATTTGAAATTTTTCTTTGAAAACAAAAGTTTCAAAATAGAAAATACCTTTGTGGAAAACCCACATCGGAAATAAGGTTAATAAATATATAACATTAAATGAAAGCAAGATAAGTACAATGGTCACCCGAGATAGCCCATTATAGGATTATATGAAAATATGGATATGGAGGAGAAACAAGCCATCAAGGTCTGATGGAGAGTTATAGAAAACAGGATTATGAGAAAGATTAACTACAAGAAAATTACAAACTTGTGATTGGTTAAACGATCATTGATTCCCCAGTAGGAAAAGTTAACCGACAACATTTTTGTTTTGAGTTAACTTTTATAAAGTTGAGGAATTTATTTAAGAGATTTACTAAGTACGTAAGGGAATATACATACTTGTCATGTAGACTTTCATTCATTAATAATTTTTTTCCACAAACCCATCATTCACTCAAAAAGGTAATACAACTCAAAAATTTTCTATTTATCTTAATTGTATAAGGTTCCAAATATTAACACATACAATTTAGATTAGTAAAACTATTTTGTAATAACCAGGGACTTCCTGTAGGCTAGTGGTAGGTAATAAAGGCATGTCGCACTATGGTTGTGGGTTCGATTCCTTCAGCTTTGTCCGACGCGACTGGTTATGCCCCACCCTGCAGGTTGTCCTTTTCCTAAAACTATAATATTCCAAAAATAATCTTCATAAATGTTTTAACCTTAAACAATACTATCCAAAGTTATCCAAAATTCCTCTGTCCAGACTTTTTCTAAAATGTCCTTAAATTCCAAAATCAATTATAACATCTGATTCCCCAAACAAAGTAATGTTTATCTTATTGTCACATACGAAAAATATGATTACCTTCATCATATTAAATCCTTAATGAAAACAACAAGTACTTCCATACAATCACATTATCCTTATAACCAGAATATAATCCTTGAGTCCAAAAGCACAAATACGTTAATTATTCCGCTTCAGCTTTAGTAACAGCATAATATTGTCCTTGATCCCTTGGCCTTTTCTAAGGTAAGTTTCCCTAACGCTTAGGACATTCATTTGCATAATTCCCCATTTCCCTACAATTGTAGCATTCATCATTGATAGCCTCTTTCTTTCCCTTGCAATCACATGCCTAGTGACCTTCCCCCCCCCCATTTATTACAAACTCCCATTCCTTTTAGGCATGTACCATGGTGATTCTTACCAAAATTATCGCATAATGGAAAATCCTTCTTTCCCTTTTTCCCTTTATCTATCTCTTGTTCCACCGTTCTCTTCTTCTCTTGCTTTACTTTGTTGTCATAAGACTTAGAGAATTCCTCTTCTGTCTTGATAGAACATGAGACAATATCTTCGTATGATGAGATGGTTTGTGAGACTAATTATCGACGGAGAAATGGTTTTAACCCATCAAAGAAACGATCAATATTATTTCTTGGGTTACATATATAATCAGCAGCATGCCTCGCTAACCTTGTAAAGTTAGCCTCATACTTTGTGACATTCTCATCATCCTTTTGTCTCAGACTCAAAAATTGTCTTTCCATATCTGCTTGATGGTCACGAGGATAGTATTTTTCTAGGAAAAGCTCTTTGACCTCCCTCCATTCCATATTCGATACGTCATCATCTTCCTTTGTGTTTTGAATCAGCGACCAACACTGATCGGCATCTCCAGTGAGGCGGTAAACTTCCATGACTTCCTTCTCCCTTTCGCTACTCCCCTAGGCATGGAATATATTCTCTAAGGAGTTTATCCATTGCTCAGCTACTAATGGATTTGTACCCCCATTAAATGTTGGTGGTTGTTGCCTCATGAAGCGGTCTAACATTGATCCTCCACATTGTGGATCAGGGTGATCCATACGAGTAAGGTTATTTTTCATAACTTGAGTGAGTTGTCCCAGTATGGTAATAAGATGATCAGCACCAGTTGTATCACCAACTCCATAATAATTATCTTGAGCAGGAGGGAAATCCCTACATGGAGTGTGTGCATTGATACGGTTTCCATTCCTTCTACTAGGCGCCATTTCTATACCATGGCATAAACTATATTAGTTTATGAATAAAAATACATAATTCCATACTTATAAAATACTTAACATAAATTGAACTATTTATGGATATAATCCATAATCATAAAAAGTATTTCCTTGAGGAAGTATATACTCATAACCGTTCATAGTGGTTTGTAAAGAAAACGAGAATTATCCTAAGCATATCCCCCGGGAGTGTCGTAACCAAGAGTGCATCAAGGCTCGTTGTCGTGCACCAGTTCCCGTTCGATTCTAGATCAAAGCGGTGTTTTCGGGTTTTACCCCTAGGTACATCTGTTCCAGAGCCGCCTCTACCTGCTCGTATCCAGACAGGGATGTATTGCTCGGAAAACTCACAAAATCTCTACAATAACAAAATTCTAGGAAGTTTTTCTATACTAATCCTCAATGACTATCTTTGGGCTATGTGCTCTAATCAGAGTTTATCTAAATCTAGCTTCCAAGGTTAGTAATAAACTGCCTCTGATACCAACTGTAACGCCCCGACCCCAGCTACCCAGAGTCGGTGCATTACTTCGTAACATTGGCATGATCACAAATGATCAAGTCTCGAAAGACCGATTAGTTTAGTAGCCTTGGAAACACTAGATACTTTCATAAATGTTACATTACATCATAAAGTGAAAAACTATGATAACAAAGTCTCCATAGTCCACACTCATATCCTCTTCTGACTATCCCTGCAGGTCATTCACACAATACTTCTTCACATCCTGGAAAATATTAAAACATTGAAAGGGGTGAGCTCAAATGCTCAGTAAGGATAACAATATTGCGGAAGCTTTCATAAATAAATATTAACATTTAAGGCAATGTATAACTAAAAAAAGAATTTTAAACATGAAATTCCACATAATATGGCAAAAGTAAAATGAGATAATGCAATTTACTTATTCACATGGATATTCTACTGGTCGAATAATCACAAGCAATATCAATAACCACTTTCATAATGATGGAATGCATAATGCCAGACTATCATAACCATGTAGCCAAGGCCTCGTGCCAAGACCAGAAATAAGATTTTGTCAAGGCCTCATGCCAAGACACTAGTTTGTCTCATGAGACCTACCGATGCATCGAGGAGCTATAGCGGGCTCCACCAGTCACTTATTATGTCCAATTCATTCCTCATATGAATAGGTTTAAACATATCATAAACCATAACATAATCGTATCACATAAAACATGCATAAAGGAAACATAACATTTCCACATTTCAATCACAAGATATCAATACAACACATTGATATAATAAAAACTCTTTAAAACCCATTTTCAATACCAAAATAAAAGAAAGTTAAAACTTTGTATTTATTTTTCCTTAAAAAAATGATGGCTTGTAGAGGAAGCCGAAACTCAAATAATGGTCACTGCGGCGGAGAAGTCGTTGTCGCCGCATATGTACGGAAAGAAAAACATTCCCTTTTATCGTTTAGTAAAACGCTTCATATAAAAAGATTCATTTTGAATAAACGTAAAATTCAAAGGGGTTTATACACCGTATAAAAGAAAGTTGTGTATAAAACCAAATATGCCTCCATGAAAGGAGATTGAGACGAAGTCCTTAAAAAGATAATTTTTAAAATAAAATAGATCTATTATTTGTATTCACTATAGGTACACATAAATAAAGTAAAAATACAAAATAATACATAATAATATCATGACATAATTTGAAAGTAGGAGATTAACCCAATGAATGGAAGTTGGGTTACGAAGTTCCCTTAACTTGTGTCCGACTTGATTCGACCGTTCTTTAACCTCATGAATAATAAAATAGAGTTAATATCTACTATTTTCAATTTCATTATCCTTTTTATATCACTTATTACAATGTTATGAACATTATGTAATAATTTATGTTAATAACAGTCGTTTTGTCGATTTTTGGTACTTGAGTCAACAGTAAACTTCTTATAATTACAAGTTGTTTATGTGGTAGAATATCCATTATCTCCAGAATTATATTCATGATTTAGATTTCATATATATCATATATATCCAGTATATACATTCATTCATAATATTACGTAACATTTAGAGGTAAGAAATGAAATGCACCGTTCATGGAGACGGTAAGTCGTACGTACGCATGAACGCTACTTTCATTTCTATTTCGTATTGAATGGAATGAAATCATAATGATATAAATGTATAACATAATTCCAGTATAATATAATATATAATATCATTACTCCATCCTTTATATATCCCACATATGGCATTAACGATTCACATCACTTTGAGGGGGCGGTAGTCCGCACTTCCTAAAATGAAATTATCGCGTTTACCCATATTGGAAATCATAAATTATGCCATAAATGAGAAATACAGAAGCATAAGGAAAACATAAACATATTATGTATCATATATAAATATAGTGACATCTTAATGGCCACCTTTTAAGGTGTTATATGAGTGTTGAACATTCATCGTTTCGTGAGGCAGAAATTCGTCATCCACAGAAACAGTATGTTCTTTAACCATTAGATGTAGGTGTGTGTAAGTGTAGCTCTAATCATTCTTATAAAAACATCTTAGTATATTTATGATACTTTTTTTGTTACAGAAGAAATTAATAAAAAGTTTTTAGGGGGTTGGAGAAGAAAAATAAAACAATACAACATTAGAGAAGACATTACCTTAAAATCGGGTAACTCTTTTTGATTTGAGACAAAGGCTTCCTTGGGAAGAGTTCTGCCCAAAGTGAGGATTCTAGGAGTAAGAGCTGGATTTTGGGAGAGTATTTGGGCAGATTTTGTACAAGCCAAATGGCTTGAAAGTGTGAATGAGGTGGTATAGGTGGGGGCCTTTTATAAGTGGAGAGGAGGGGTACTCTTGGAAAGTAAAGAAAAGTCACTTTATTATAAAATGAGTTTTGGATTTTAGAGGTCCCAAACATATATAATTCGAGGCTAAGGTGATAAGGGTTCGGAATCTACTCATCCAATAGGTTTTTGACAAGTGTAAGCCTTGGATTTTACATTATCTTTTCATTTTATTTAAATCGTTAATTAATAAGGTAATCGCTGCATCAGCATGGTGTCATAAATAATATAATTTATTTAATGTCCAAAAATTATAAAAAAAACAAATATGATATAGAAATTTTTTTTAGATTTCCAATGATTTTTTATATTCAAAACTATGACTTGTATAACCCCATGTAAAATAATGAGGGAATGGATTGGTATTTATATCAAAAGTGATGGAATATTTAATTAATTTCCAAGGGACACCTCATTGGTGGAATTTCCAAAACCATGGGATTTCTTATGGAATTTTCCCATGTTATTGTCCACTTGGGACACCTAATAACATATATTAATATTAAAATGTATACTACATTTATTACATAATTATTACATCATCAATGATGTCATTAAACACTTGAAACTCAAAATTGTATTTTTACTATTTAGCGAAAATTCAACTGTTTCTGAAAATACCCAAAAAATAAGCCTATCCTAATTACAATGATATTAATTTAAAAATGAACTCCATTTTATGAAAATAACGTTTTAAATATTTTTAATTTAATTTTAAAATAAAATCATTATTTATTCAAAAAAAACAACCCTAGAATTATAACTGTTTTTGTAATACCTTGAAAAAGTAATCAAGGTCCCATAAATTTATCGTATAACCATAAGAAAAGAAAATAAAAATTTGTGGTTAATTTTTATGAAAATAATTTTTCATTTTAAATTATTAAATTAATTATAAAATTGTAAATAAAATATTTATGAACTACAAAAATAACAAAACATATACTATGATCATTTTTTCACATTCAAGATGTCTAAATTGTATTTATACATTCCTAGGTGATGTTTCTATTTTTTGTCGATTTACTATTAATTCATATTAATTTCTATTTATTACTATTCATAAGGGTATGTTACTATTTATACACTATTATTCTATAAATATATAGTTGATCTTATTAGACTCTAATTTTTTTACTGATAACAAAAGTAGCAGACCATTTTTTGAAAATCATTTCACATTAATAATTATTTAATGTTTACATGAATATTTTTAAAACACCCTTTTTTCTAAAATACATCAATAATATGGAACTTCATTCTACATTTATTATGGAATTTTAAACTCAAAAATTTTACCATAATAAGAAATAAAAAATCTATTTATACCGTGGGATTTACAAATGTATCTAATGAATCGTTACAAATCCCCTTATAACACCTGCATAGGACTTAAGTGTAAGGTGTGATATGGTGATAGAATCTTGGGGTGGCTCGGACAACATTACTCAGGTGTGGATTTCTAGAAACTTGAAATTCTCCCTTAGGAGATTCCGTTCAAGCTTTACATGTTGAAGCTCACCATTGGTTTGGTCCAGAATGAAGCCCATAGATGCTAACTCCTTCCCAAGCTCGGAAAGATGGGCTTCATACAGCCCGAGCCTACTGGATGAGGCCATCAACACATATTTCTCTATTTACCAAGATCACTTTTATTTATAAACAATAATTGTAATGTTAAAAGTTTCGCTTCCAATTTTCATATTGACAAACATTCATATAAAATTTGAAACCCAACAGTATCACATCATTAATTAAAGGATATAGTTATCTAGAGTATAAAATGATACAAAAATTTAGAAAACAAATATTATTCAAATGTTCGGGATGTTACATTATTTTTAGGATTTTATTTTAATATATGTCACAAATGTGATTACATCACTAATATAAGAGTTCTTGACAGTGAAAAGGTATAACTATGAATTAACATTAGCTACCCAATCATGGGATTAAAAATTGTCCCTTTAAAATTGCATGAAGGGTCATTCAAATAAATATATGTGGTTAGTTGGGTGCCTTATTTGAAGAAGATTCTTATTTCCTGAGGTTTCGTAGAAAAAATAGTTATTCTTTTTTTGATTTAGAGATTCATAATATGTCTAATGGGTCATTCACTCTTACAAGAGGAATCCTCACTAATGGTCTATATGTCATAGATGGTAGTACTCATATGAAACAATTAAATACAACTATTTCCCCCGGAGAATATAAAATAACGTAATGGAATAGGTGATTAAAAAATATTATTTCAAAAGGGATTAATGATCATCGAAATAAAGGGATTTTAAATGATGTAACTTCAGACAGTCTTCCCTTTTGTGAAGACTAGGTTCTTGATAAGTCCAAAAATGTTTTTCTAACTTGTCTATATATAAACATAATTCCCTTATATAATATAAAAATATTAATTATTTGTGGTCCCTATAGAACTACATTCCATAATTGGGTCTACTAGTATGTTCCCTTTATAGATTAATATTCTCAGAAATTTTTTATTTACATACTAAAGAAAAAATTCCAAACCTTTGACTCATTAAAAATATGAATTTCTGGTGTTGAAAGTGAAACATGAAGAAAAAATAAAACCATTATAACTGATAATGATCTAGAATATTTTTCAAATGAATACATAGTCTTCTATAGTTTTGATGGTATTCGGAGACACAAAACTTTTGTGGATACCCCACAATAGAATTGGCTAGATGATAGGGTCAATAGGATTGCATTAGAAAAAGTTGGAATCATTCTCTCATATTATAGTATTTTTACTTCCTTCTAGGAAGATTTGGATGTTACTACTCTTTATATGATCAAGATATTCACCTCTACTACCATTAGATTAAAAACCCCTAATTTAATGTGGACCGGTTCTCCCCTTTTTTAGGTTATATTAGATTTTGTTTATTGTAATACATATACTCATTGTAGGAATGATAAACTAGAACACATGACTATGAAGTGTGTCCATGTGGGATTCCCAAATTGTGGCACATGGTAAATTCCTTAGGTATATAGTCATAGTTTTCATAAATGTATAATATAATGTGATGTTGTTTTCCATGAGGCTTATTATTATAAATAGAAGGATTTCATCCTGTCCAGTCTAATCCTTCTAAACCAATAGGTTTTGAGGTTATATTAAAGGCTAAAATGTAATATGAACTCAATATTATCTCTGCTAAACCACCCCAACTATATCATATTGAAGGAGAACCTGTAAGGGAATTTGAACAAGAATTTGAGGTTAAGAGAGATGGTGACGTGAGAGACTACCAATTGACTCATAATAGGAACATAAGAATAATTAGGCTTCCAATTTGGTCTACCAAGGATGATGTTTATCCCACTGAAATTAATGCATGTTTTTACTGGGTAGTGATGAACCATATAGTTTCAAACAATATACATTGTCTAATGAATCTTGGTGTTGTCATGAGAGATGAAATGGATTATCTTCATAAAAATCATTGCATAATAATTATTACAAACCTATAATGGAGAAAAATCTTGATTTTAATTAAATTTTTAAGAAGATATAATATAACACCAGTGAAAATAAAACTATGTATAAGGATATAAGTGTTTCTCATGGATTCCTACAACATCAGGTAATTTATTACAAAGAAAATTTTCACCTATTGTTAAGAACTAACCCATTAGATTATTGTCAGATTTTTTTTTTCCAAAAATGATGTTCATATTGAATAATTGGATGTTTAAACTACCTTTTTCATGGTATGTAAGATGAATAGATTTATATGAGACCACTTGATGTATTTTCAAAATCTTTTAAAATTAATCAAGTGTATGTTTTAGGAAATCCATGCATGGACATAAAAAATCATCTAGACAATGGTATAATTAATTTGATGCTTTTGTGATTTAAATGACTCTGATTGATTTAAATATGATGGGTATGTTTATTTTAAATCTTTAAATATTTTTTCTATTTTTTAATCCTATATGTTGATTATATTCTTATAATTTACATATACACTAGGTTAATAAATCATATTAAAAACCAACTACATAATGCTTTTGAAATGAAATATTTAGAGGAATCAAAGGAAATACTTGTTATAAAAATCACCAAGGATAAAAATGATATGGTATTGTACCTTTCCAAATATTATTATGAAAATAAGGTGTTAAATTGGAATTTTATATAATATTTGAAACTTTTTATTTTCATTTAGGTCATAACTTCATGTTTCCATTGTCCAAATCCCCTAACAGTGATTCAGATAATGGTTTTATGTATAAAATCCCGTATGTAAACATAGTAAGTGTCCTTATCTATTCCATTATATGATCATATATATATCTATAGACATTGGTTTTTATTCCATAAGTATTTTTGTGGGAATTCAGGTAAATAATCATTTGTATGAATTAAAATAGTTACTCATTTATGTGTCCATGTCTTCTAATTTGTGCATTTATTTTGGTAAAAATTCTTTTTATATTCAATATTTAACCATATTTGTTGATTCTAGTTATTCTAAAAATATAGATACTAAAAAATATATCACCTTTTATGTGTTATTTTCTTATGTTGTTCCCGTTTCATGGGAATGTAAAAAAGAAATCCATTTTTCCCTTTCGATAACCATGGTCCAATACATAGCATTTACTATTGCAATCAAAAAATAAATTCGGTTAAAGTATTTGTTATTGATTTGTATTTGTCTTTTGATTATATAGGTTTATTTTGTGAAATTCATTTTATATTCATTATTTATAAAAATTAGGTATTCCATAGAAGATCTAATGACAATTTGTTTTTCATTTTTCAATGGTTGTCATTGAAAGTAGGATGGTATGTTTCACTAAAATACATAATTCAAAGCTTTTTTTTTTGATATTTTAACTGTGGATATTCAATATTCCATTTTTATTCATTGTTTGGAACATAGTATTTTAGTCCAATTTCAATTACCTAGGTTGTGAGAACACCATCCAATTTTTTTTACAAAGGTGTTGAACTTGGAAATTTGACATGCATGTATTTACTTTTTTTTCAAATATAATTTTCCCAATTCATGGTCTGAATTATTATAGGGATTTCATGATTTAAATTTACATTATCCCTTGTGAAAATGATGTTTGTATCTCTTGAATTTTTTCCCAGAAAATAAATTTTGTTTACACTTCTTATTTTTTAATTTTTATTTCATGATTTTTCCTTACCCCATAGATGGATCCCACATAAAGGTAACTAATGTAAAGTTTACATTCATATTTCACGAGGGTAAATCATTGGATCTTATTTTTAATAAGGGTAAGACATGGATGCATAAGGTTTATTCATACTCATGTAATGGTACTCCCTATAATGTGTAAGAAAACTCTTGATGCTTTTAAGGGTACTCTATATCTTTTATATTGGCACTCCCTAGATTTCATGAGGGTACTACCTTGGATCACAAAAGGAAAACATGGAACATGTAAGGGTACTTACATGATCACATAAGGGTAACCTTGATAAGTTAAGGGTACTATCTGGATCAATTAGGGGTAACCTGACTCATATAAGTTTAAACATGGAACACGGAATGATAAGATGATTTGTGTTATATTTTAGTGGTGAATCACCTTCTAATGTATGGAAATCTCGTCAAACTATGTCTTATAAATTAGTTGTCCATGAGGTATTTATACTTCATTCAATGGCTATATCTCTATCGCTTCACCAACCATCATGATTTTACCTCAGCCTCCTCCTCAATCATTTTTGTGTGTTTCTTCACTAGTTCAAGAGATAATATTTCTAGGGAATTTATAATTTCTTATTGAAACAAAACAAGTGTATCCCAAAGGATATCATTTACCATATTCCCATGTTCTAGTAAAAAATATTTTCTTTATCACCGCTAAACTAGTCTAGGTATTTGATATAGAGTGGTGAATATTTGTTTCCTTCATCATAGTATATCCTTGCATGAAGGAATACCTTAACTTCATGAACACCATTTGAGATTATTCCAGATTTTGGTACTAGAATCTTTCATTATAAGATGTTTATTCCATTTTATTGCTTTCATTTCATTCTATGTGTTTGATGTTTTATCCTTCTATGAATGCGTGCAGAATGAGTCTATATAGAAATTTAAATTTCAAAATCCATATGTAATATTAGATCACTTATATACTGTATACCTAGAACTAATCCAAAATAGTTTCATTTTACTTTAACATATTTTGTGTATTATAATCTGGTGATTTTATTTCATTAGTAATAATGATATTCTGGTGGTTCTTTCGCTTTTCACGTAGTTCTATAGTGGACTCAAGTATGTTATATCTCTATTTTCATTATTTTTCATGCACCATATTTGTCGTGGATCCATATTATCCTTTTATTTTCTATCATACATCATAAAAAATTTGTAAAACCTGTTAAAATATTAGTTGATTATTAGACGTTTCATAAGGACTTTTACATCAACAAAACACCTAACATCTTTTCGAGTTAGAAAGAAATGGTCTGGTGTATTATATTTTCACATGATCCTATCATGATAGAATTTGAAAATGTCACTCATCCTTTCACTTTTATTGGATTTTTCATTGGTTTTTCATCCATTTTTTATTTTCTTGTTTCTATATTCCAACATATGTTCATATCGTAATAATATAAAGTGGTTTTTTAAAATAGTTTTTCTAGAAAAAAATATATTGATTCTATGATTCATTTATATGATGGATTATATATTGTTTTGAATGTTGTGAGCCCCATCTTTGGCACAATAACATCAACCCATCTATTTACAACACAAACATTTTTCATTCATGTTAAATGATACCGAGGACATGGTTTCTACAATCAATGGAGTGAAGGTAATTCTGAAGTTATATAAATATCACCAAAATCAAATTTTCCATTAGGAAAATGTTGAACTGGTGTTAAGTATGAATCAATGACAAAATAATTATAGTCCACTAACCCCCCCCCCCCCCCCCACCCCACTAGGTGTTTATATGTCTTCATGTTCCCCAAGTTCCATATTCAGAAAGAAGGATTATAATATCGAATAAAATTGGAAATAAATTTGATCATTTTGAAAAAAAACTGTTTCATAGAACAATAATCTGTTTTAAAAATAATATCCCGACTCTGTGGTATAACCCTGTTGTAACATATCTATAACTGTTTTCAATCTAAAATATTTCATTAAATCATCTTTCAACACATCAAGCTCCTCCAAATGAGGTTTTAAAATTTACAAGTACTTATAATCTTCTCCCCATGTCACCCTCAATAGAGCATATGTGAAACTATTAAATTTCCCATGCTTGTAAATCAAAATAAAATCATATCCTTATAAAATATCCTATATTTACTTGAATGATATCAAAGCTACCCTTTGACTAATCATATTATCTTAAGAATCCAATGCTCTGTGTATACCTCAAAACTCATTCCTATCAAAAATTATTTCAAATACTAGATTTTTAGAACTAAACTCTTAATCTCTATTTTTTATATCAATTTACCCAAGTTGGTTTCAGATAATGCCTTACGAAAATTTGAAATAGGACTCCCTTATTGTGTTAACACAACTCCAACTCCCAAACTAGAGGGATGGAACACTATTGAAAATCCCTTGTGAAAATTCAGAATGCATAAAATTTGGGTGGTATTAACGTTTTTCTTAAGTGTATCAAATGCTTCTTGACTATCATATGTTTATTTAAACTCTATATTATTAGTCAAGAATGCGATGGGTCCGGAAATATTTTTATTACCATTGATAAATATTTTATAGTATCTAGTTATCCATAAAAACTCCTAACATTATACACATTCCTCAACCCATTCCATAATATATATACATTTTATTTTTTGGGATTTATTATAACCAATTTGATAGAAATTATATTCCCTAATAATCTACTTAACTCCTTTTTAAGGAACAATTATTCTCATTTTCAAATAGTACATTGTCTATTTATATTTGAAGAACATAATATTCCTTCAATAGTTCTTCATTTGATCCCTTTTTGTAGACCAATATATCATTGATGAACTATGAAACACTCTTCCTTATAAAATCTTAAAATACTGCATTCATAGTTTAATGGAAAACCATCGATGCATTCATTAGTCTTATGTGAATAAAAAGTTGTTCTTAATTCCCCATAGGAGTCTTGAACATAGCCCTAGGAATATCTTTCTCTTCTATCCGTACCTAGTGGAAACCATATTTTAAATCAACCATTTTGAATTATTCCTAACTATGAAACTCATCCATAGTCTCTTATTTTACTTGAATTGGTTATATTTACAGAACCATCAAACTATTTACCTTCTGGTAATCCATACACACTCTCCATCCACCATCGTTCTCGCTTACAAAAATTATTAAGCTATAGTATGGGTGCATTCTATGTCTAATGAAACCCTATTAAAAAAAATAACTGATTTTTAATCATCATTATACATAAAATAATAATTTTTATAGGATATTTTGTTGACTGAAGCCACCCCCTCTTTAAAATTTTTTGTGTGATTATTCTTCTTCTTCAGTGGTAATTCCCATGGTGCCTCAAAAACTTTTATTGTAGCCTCCATTTATGGTATCACCCACTGCAACCAATGCACCCACAATATTCTTTTTCCTAAATTTAATTGTAAAACATATGTGGTTTTTTTGGTTTAATTGAAGTTCCCTAGGTTGGATGACAATTGAAAGGGAGATAAATCAACGATATACTTTTTCAAATTAATATTATTTTAAATTCATCATATTGAACCTGTTAAATTTCTCGGTCCTCTCAATAATATCTCGCAGTATAAACTTGTATGCAGTGATAATATAAGAGTTCAAAAAATTATTTTTACAATGTTCTACATAACATTATACCCATTCACATTTTGGTAAGATTCAAGTAGTTAGAATAGATAGTTATAATTCTCCTTAAATATTTTACACACCCAAATGAAAATTCTCTGGTGATTGGTTATATATTCCACTAACAATCCTCAAATAACTAGTTAGTCACCACAATCACAAGATTATTCTTAAACATTAATCCACTCATAGAAATATCTTTTTATGAACATGGATTGTTTTCTGCCACATATGAAATATATTTCCCTTAACGAGTATATTAGATCAACAATACTTCAAATGTGATTATTCTTCATGATCTTCAAAATGTGCTCACAATAGTTATGTTGGTCTCAAACAATTTCCATTGAATATTGTATAAAAAATCACAACACAATGATTTCTGGTTTAGGGTTGGACATGGACGGCCCAGTGGGAGACAAATCCCAGGTCTCCAGGAGCATTGCTGGGACCTATGTCTATGCAGCACATAAATATGTGGTTGCCGGTAAAACATATATTCCTTCATCTATTTCATCATATTTATCTTCCTGTGTTCAACTAGGATTCTTCATGCATGCATCTGATGATAATGAACGATGTGTACCAGATGGTGGGACAATAATCAAAGGGACAGTGCCTTCGAGGAGGAAAACATGGCACTGCGTTGTGTGTCCCAAGATCCCAAGCACATAACAGGCATGGGGGAGGTAGTGGGGAACTGGAAGAGATCCTTCTGTCTAGGAGTGGCCCCGCACCTCACCCAAGGGGTTCCAATGATCCTCAATCCCAAAAAGTTTCTACCATAGCTCCTCCAGAATGTGGTTGTGCATAAGATGATCTGTGATCCCCATTCTAGACATGCTAATTCCATGGCACTACAAGGTATGAATGCCAGGTCAAGTAGAATCAAAATTCATCATGCTGCCAATAATTTTGTTGGGTATAATCTTATTTCATTACTCATGGAGGTATGAATTTCTAGTCTAGTCGAATAAAAAATTATCCCATTGTGGAAAATTTGTTTTTGCGGAATATGATTGGTGGTCCTCATCACAAAAAAGTTTTTCTATGGCTTCTCCATCATAGGACTCCTAGTATAGTAGAATCAAAACCCATCCGGTTGTGAAAAATGTGGCTTCACATAAGATGCTAATTTTATCTGGTATCATAAACGTGGATGAGGTATTTGTGTGCCCATGGATGGGTGTAATTGTGAAGACTAAATTGTTTGGTGGGTAGTATCTGGGTGCTTCAAAACACCAAGAGAATTTTCCTAGGAATGGGATGGGAGGAAAAGAATACTTCATTGTTAATAGATTGATTGGTCAAAATCTGTCCAGGAGTGGGTATATGAGAAGTATCTCTGAATTCTAGAAAGAGGATGAGAATTAAGATTCAAACTCTATATACAATATATTTGAAGAGAAGGATGAGATGTTCCATAGTTTTAATGATGCCATGATAATTTTTTCAATCTAGTAATTTTAATGTGTATTCTTTTTTGTATTAACTAGGACAACTCATTAGAAAATAATTGGTATAAATTGAGTTTAATAAATGGTTTTTATTGGTGATGAGAATGATGGAGCAGTATGTTGAAGGCTAGTTTTTCCATGAAATAGTCATCAAAACTTTAGAATCATATAAAAAATGACTTTTTCAATGGGAGTAAGTACTATGAAAAATCGTATTCATAAATAAAACAAAGAAAAAAACTTCATCATTGGTGGAAAATGGCATCTCCTTTTCTTTTTTCCTTCCAATTTATTATTCCAATGAACTAAAAGTACGTGTATGCTCACAAACCTACTGGTGAAGCCTTTTTTTGTTTTTTATTAAATCATTGTTTTTATCATCCATTGTTATGGAAAATATTAGGGAGACTTTCAAGTAGAGAAATGAAGGTAAAAATATAACAAAACTAGCAAACATCCATGAGGTTGGTGGTCCATATCTTTCTATATCATCTTTAGGTAATAATTATCTAATTTATTATATTAATTTCATCATGTATTCTTCTATGTGTATAATGTCAGGGGATGAATAATGAACGAATGAGACAAATCATTTTGCTGGAACCATACTTGAATTTAAACAATCATTGGATCGTAAAATTAAATTCCTAAGAGGGGTTGTGGAAGTTCATGCATTCAATTTCATGATACAATTCATGTTTAACATCTAGTTTTGTTTCAAGATCAATAATTTTTTTCATTAGTTCATTCTTCATCACCTTCCATCATACCCTAATAAAAATAAATGACGATATTCAGATAAAAGAATCAGATATAGATCCCCAAAAGGTGATACAAAAAGGAAATGGACCACCAATATCTTGTATTTTTTCCATTTTATTTACATTTTCATTAACTATTATCTTCTACATCATAGCCCTCATATTTTTCATAAAAAGGGACATCAAAATCAATGAGTTTGTAAAAAACTAAAAAATGGTTTCACTAGTAGGTCTATGAGAAAACAAGAACATTAGTTTCATTATCAGAATATATTGGTAGGATATAATTTTAGGAGACACCATTTCCCTATCACTATGAAGATTTTTTCTCTTTTCTATTTTAAGAATTACCTTTTGTATAGTTCTTGATCACTATAATAAATCCATTTTTCATGATTCAAAATGTTTGATGGTTATTTATTTCCAAAATTGGCCTCCAGTATACTGCTCTGTATTTATCATCTAAAACACAAAACATTCAGTAAATGAATTTTATAACATCTATTTGATAAAGTGTTGACCCACTTAACACAAAAAGAATACACATTATAATTATTGGATCAGATAAAGTCTCATTCCTTCATTAAAATTGTTGTGCTTCTCTTCCTTATCATATATTACGTTTTATACAGAGTTTTCATCTTTCCTCCCATCCTATAATTTTATTTTAGATATACTTCTCTGATACCATCTCATGTGTAGATGTTGAACAATCATTCTATTTAAAATGAAGCATTTTTTCCTCCCCTCTTTTCCATTGGAAAATTATCATAGGGTTTTGAAGAACCCAAATACTCTACACTATCCAATTTTGTGATACCAATTATACGCATCCATAACCACAAGAACACCTCATCCAGATTAATGATACCACGCAAAATTCTCTTTTTATGAATATCCAAAATATCAAAAATAGGAAAAGTTTTGATTCTAATAGACTACGAGTCCTTAGATCAAGGACTCATGGAAACATCTTATTAAGGATGAGGATCAACAATCAACTTCTTCACAACCACATACTCCACAACCAGAAGATTTTTTATTCTATCTGACATGGAGTCCTTACCTCAAGGTTCCATGGATGAATCTTATTTGAAATAAGGATCACTGATCATCTTCTATACAACCATGTTCTTGAGAATGTGATGATTTTTTATTATACATATCATAGAGTTTGTACCATGAGGAGCTATGAAAGTATATATTGAAATGGGGATCACTGCTCATATAATGCACAACAAAATTCTTGAAAATATGATGGGTTTTGATTCCTCCAAACTCAAATTCCTTAACTCGAGGATCCATGGATGCATATTGTTCAGATTTTATATCACCGACACCACTTATATGAGTTCGGGGCCACTATTGGACAGTTGGAGCTTCTCCAGTTCCCCCATGACCTCCCCCTTGCTCAACCTGGGCTTTGGGTGTAGGGGAATCCAATTTAGCGTCATGTTTTTCACCATGAAGTCATTGTCCCATAAGCACTGACCCTCCATCTGGTATATATCATTTTTCATCATCAGCCCTGTATGAAGAAACTCAATGGGTATAGGTTTCAGGCGTTGTACGAAGAATGGTTGGGACGACACCCAACTTTAATTTTTACCATGATCAATGATTATTTATGGATCAATATGATGATGGATGCCAATCTTGACAGAATATAATCAATGATATAGATAAAGAAGGAAGATGCCTGGAACCTTTAGAGATGATATTTTACATCATGTTTATAATTAATTAAACTAATTTCCTAATGAAAATAATACATGTATCATCAATATTTTTTTCAATGATAATGTTGATCATCCGGAGTAAAACTTTTGTATTATCTCGTTTTTATTGTAATGATCCAACTATAATCCCTCTATTAGTTATCCACACGTTCTCCAATGGCCTCGGATCGACACCGTTAGTCCTCCAGGTGCTAGCAAGGTGAAGAGAGTGTCCAATGACAGTCGTTCTTGATAACTTTTTCATTGGACTTCAATAATATCTCTCATTCATGAGAGCGGTGAGAAAAGGATTCAAGAGATAAATTTTTTATCTCAACAATACTCAATTCACTGGGTGTGTGCTTTGGTACATGGCACAATAGATGTATGTGTCTATTTATTGACAGGGAGCTTCAATTACAATTATTAATTATGTAACAAAAATTAAATACATTCATAACCTTATAAAAAACTAATTCTATTAATAATAATACCACGTCATTATTTATGGTGTGAAAATGTGTGCAAAATAGAATTATAAATAAAATTCTGCATCACTAAATAATAGCAGGTTTATTTTAATGTTTTCCAACTACTTAAATATTTATTTATCAACATGAAAAAAATTAATTTACTACTAGACTGGACATGGTCCTCTCGGACTCCACATTTATTTATTGAGCACCCAAATAAATAATTATATAATATATTCTCTTAAATAAATATTTTATTAACAAACTAGTAAATAAATATATATTAAATGTTCAATAAAATAAATACATATATTTTACACACAATCCAGTGAATAAATATTTATTTAATTTATGAAATCATTTTTACTTGAATAAAATTATTCCATTGTATTGAGAATAATAATAATTAATTAAATTCAAATATAATTTAACCGAGACTATGAGAAACACTTTGTGTGTGACCCTATAGTATTCTTTCTCATTGGCATTAGGAAGGCTTGCATAAATTTCAAGAGTACTATCTACCAATGGGTCAAGCACAAAATTTAAAGAACATAATGTCACAGCAACAACATCCACATATTAACAATCACTTGGTAATATAACCCCTTTGTGACAATATCCCATCTATAAGGTTTCATGATAGTGTAATAAACTTTTTTGCTTGATACATCGTTCTTTGACTACATAAAATAAACTCATCATTACACCATGTCCTTGGAATTTTGTGCGATGATTTTATTTCAATCAATGGACGGAGATATGAAATTTCATAAATTTTAGGGACAAATCCTTCCTTTACTTTTATATGAATAACATGCCACTTGTGATGCTCCCAATATATCCTACATTACGCCAACTATTTTTGTGACGATTTTCATCAGTAAATCAAAGTGTGTGAGTCGTGACACATATTAAAGATAATAATAAAGTCTATGTATCATTACACAAGCTCTAAAATAGAAATATCTGATGACATTAAAACATATTGAATTCTGATTGGAGGGACCATTCTCATAACCTCCTGTCTTGGAGATTACCAACGATGAACTTCATGAGTGTATGTATCATATACATATGAGTACTCACACCTAACAGTGTTCATGTTATGTATCCCATCATAGTATGTCATCCAACCATAGAAATATATTTAAGAATATTATTATGGAATATCATGGTTCTCATCATAGCATGGAACTGCCATGACATTATCAATCAAACAAATACTCTAAGACATTATCACATCATAGTCATCAAGAATAATGAACAATATGTAATATGATTTTGAATATTTAAATAAATTAAATTTCCATATAACCAGCGTACAACCAGTTGGTTCTAAGACACCAACTCATACAAAGTCCCACTTGGACTAGAGCCAATTACCTATGACTTTCAATTCTCAAGACCTCACATGGTGATCATGCTTCTGCTGAGTCAAGGCTTTAATAATGGGGTCTTCCACATTGTCTTACGTGTAAATAATTCTCAATGAAACATCACCTCTCTAATAAAAATCCCTCAAGAAATGATACTTATGAATTATGTGCTTCTTCCGTTGATATGACCTTGGATCTCTTATGAGAGCCACCACAGTTGTATTATCACAGTATAGTGTGAAGAGATTTTTACTGCAATTTATCACATCCAACTCTTGAAAAAATCCATTTCATCCAAACAGCTTCTTTATAGTCCTTAGAAGTTGTGATATACCTGGAATCTTATGTATAATTTAGGAACACACTCTACTTTGAGCTCTTCCAGTTCATTGTAACTCCGTTCAAAGTGAAGCTGTATCCTGTTTGTAACTTCATGTCATCATGATCAATCTAGAAACTAGCATAGTCATATCCTATGATGACTAGTTTCTCATCTCCTCCATAAACAAGAATCTTATCCTTAGTAGGCCTCAAATACTATATGATAATCATAAATTACATCCAATAGAGGTCACCTAGTTCAAATAAATATCTTCATATCACACTCAATGCGTAGGAAACTTCATCCTAGATCATAACATGGCATACATGACTGACCCAATTGCTGATGTGTATGGATTTCTGGCCATTATCATTCTTTCTTCATGTGTCTGAGGACACATTTTCATGGAATGACAAATTAAATATGATACTGGAAACAATCCCCTCTAGAATTGTTCTATACATAATCTCTTTAGTATCTTATCAAAGTATATACATTGACACAGGCCCATCAATCTAATAGATCTACCACGATGGATCTTGATCCCAAAAATATATGATGCCTCACCCAATTCCTTCATGGAAATGCATTGATTCAACCATTCCATAATAGATTGTAATACTGATATCACATTCCCAATAAGTAATATGTCATCAATATATACTATTAGGAAAACGACTGAACTCCCACTAAACTATTTATAGACACAAGCCTCACATTCATTCCTGATAAAACCAAATTTCATTATGGATTCATAAAAAAGAATGTTCCATGACCTGGATGCTTTCTTTAATCCATATTTTGGTTTTTTCAACTTGTATACCATATTGGAATCCTTTGGAGTCATAAAAACTTCAGGTTGTGTCATGTAGACATCATTCTGAAATTTCATGTTATGGATGGTTGTTTTAACATCCATTTTTCAAATCTCATAGTCATGGTAAGAGGCAATGTACAACAGAATTCTGATAGATTTTTGCATTTCAACTGGTGAAAAAGATTATTCATAGTAAATGGATTGATGTAGTTTGAACCCTTTTGAAACCATTCATGCCTTATAGGTACTAGCGTGTCCTTCCATGTTCAGTTTCTTCTTGAATACCCATTTGAAACCAATAGCATTTACATGAACTGGAGGATCTAACAATATCCAAAATTGGTATCGGTACATGGAATCCATTTTAGAATTCATGGATTCTTTCCACTTGGAAATATAAATGCCACATACTGCTTCCTTGAAAGTAATAGGATAGTTATTATAAACTAATAATGAGTCACCATCCTCGGAAACTAGAAATACATACCGTTCTGGTTCTCTTACCTCTCTTTTACTCTAACGTTGCTCTTGTGTCTCTGGAATAGTTCTCACATCCATGGGGCATTGTGGAATCTGCTCATGTACCAACTCATGTATACCTTGAGCCTCAAATTCATTGAATTCTATTCTCTCTCACTATCTATTTTGAAGATGTGCTCCCTATAAAGTTATATAAACTGTCTTTCAACTATAACCTTTTTTTGAGTGGTTTTATAGGTCATATCCCCTTGTTTCGTTGGGGTATCTTATAAAGGTACACTTTGTTCACTACGGTTCATTTTTGTTACCTGAAGAGGCGTTATCAAATTCATCGCTTCCCCACACATGTAAATAGAATAATATGGATTTCCTTCAACCCTAGAACTTGTATGGAATATCGTTTATCGAATTAGATGGTACATGGTTTAGTATGTGTACTGTTGTCTGTAATGAATATCCCCAATAGGATAATGGAATACTTGCATGACTCATCATTGATCTCATGAAGTCCATCAGGGTGAAATACCTCCTTTTTTGACACCATTCCACTAGGTCGTGTTTGGAGGATTAAGCAGGGATATGATCAAAAACTCCCATAAGTAATCAATGAAGTGTTGATTACGATATTCTCCAACTTGTTCTGAGTGGAGTTACTTAATCTTCTTACCAAGATGGTTTTCAACTTCATTACTGTATTCTTTGAACTTATCAAAATAATCTGACTTATACCTCCTTAAGTAGATATATCCAAATATACTAAAATCATCAGTAAAAGTTATAAAGTATACAGAACCTCCCCGTTCTTCAACTACTAATGGTCCACATACATCAGTATGAACCAATTCAATAATTTATTTTTCCCTTTAACCTTTCCCACTAAATGTGTATTTAGTCATTTAGCCTTATAATCATTCATGACATATTCCATGTAGTTTTAGTTTGAAAGAATCTAAATATCCATCTTGATATAACTTTTTCAAGAGTTTCTATTTTACATGACCTAGCCAATGATTCCAATGAGGTGATTGGTATGATTCATGTGACATATCACTGTTATCAATTGTCATTACTTTGTTTGTTTAATCTGTCACGTAAAGACCATTGTATAAATGTGACCTGCCAAAACAAATGCTATCTTGGTAAAAGAAGAAACAATCATTTCTAGACATGAAAAAAACTCATATTTATCTAATCTAGATACAAAAATAAATTTTTTAGTAACATACGACACAGAATAACAACCCTTTAACACAATGATCATTCTAGTTGGCAATGTGAGGTTGTAGTCCCCGAGAGCTACTGTAGAAAGTTTGGTTCCATTGGCTGCTCATAGATTTACCTCCCATTGGTCAATATTTTTGAATCTACTTGGTTATTATAATTGGAAACATATGTGATCACCACAAGCTGTAACTAATACCCAATTTGTAGAAACTGATAGATTGCATTCGATAACAAAACCACCTAATGCTTCCCCTTCTTTTTTAGGCTGTCTGATGTTCTTCTTTCAATGGCCCTTCTTGACACATGTGAAACAAACCACCTCATGTTCCCTTACCTCCCCTTGGATCATCAATTTCATTGAAGTATGTAAAGGGGATTTGTGATTAAAACACTTTTCCTTCCCTTTCCTCTTATTCACCATAAGTCCAGAAGGATTTTCATCATTCATGTCCATATAAATAAATCTTTTAAAACCATTTTGAAAACATGGACATTAATGAGAATGATTTAGAAGAATAAATATTTAAAATGTTTAAAATGATTTTTTAGGAAAAAAATTCCCTTAAAAAGATTCCCTTTCAAAACTCTTTTATGAAATATGGAAATGTATAATAAATATGTCTCAGTAGATACTTACAAAAAAACCACGGATAATAAAGATATTGTGAAATTAACCCTTACCTTTCACTTTCCTTTGGTCGAGGGTACGTTTAACCTCATATATAATGACCATAGTATGTTATTAAAATATACCAGATCCAATTTAATATTTATTATATCATAAATGATTCATTTATGACTTTATACTACCCATTTAATAAATATTTCCATGTTAAATTAACATTTTAGGTAATAATAACTTTCTTTATCGTACTTGTTTTAACTTGTTATTATTGATCCTATCATTTAGATAATGATTTAAATACTTAAAGAATATAAACATGATTTATATATCATATATATTTTGAATATAAATATTTATAATAGATAGATATATGAAATGGAAAACACCATTTATGGAGATGGTAGGTCGTACGTACGCATTAACGATGTTTCTTTTTTCACATCGTATTGAAAAGAGGTAAGTGAATAAGATATATGTAAGTACATAAATACATATATATATATCTTCAGTATCATTATTATGTCATATATTATATACTAATTAATAATATATATTTTTATAATCATCATAGAATGGTGAACCAGGAAATAAATCTCATCGCGTCATGGAGACGGTAATCCTTACGTACACACGAGCGAGGATATCATTCCATTAATGATTTAAAGGTGTGGAATTGGATGGTATAATAATTTCAAAGAAACATTATAATGTTATTTTTATTATTTAATTACATATCACTCATCATTATATCCATCAAAATAACATAGTTTTGAATGAAAAATTACACCACGACGTGGCGACGGTAAGCCTTACTGATGCATGCATGGTGACATTATCAATCATAGGATGGATAAAATAATGAATACAGTTGTGACATTATTATAATAAAAACCCAGTTTGTATAACGTACTGGATTTATTATTTTGGTATGGTAATAACAAAGAATGATAAAGTGGTAAAAGAAAAGAACTTGAAAGTGGTGATGAAATATTTACCTCTTCTTAGGGTTCTTCCTTTTGATTTGATCAAAAGGGACCCTTAAGCTGGGTTTATGACCAAATGAAGTCCTCTAAGATGAAGGGAGGAAAATGTGGAGGATATTTGGATAGTTTTTGGCTGAGAAAAATGGATTTTGAGGTGTGAAACTAAGAGAAGGGTAAGTTCCCTTTTATAAGAGAGGTGAGGGACACATTAGGAAAAGCATGAAATATTATTTTATAAGAAAATAATTTTCGGTTTCTAATGGAAAAAAAATTATTTATATATAGTATAAGGTGGTTAAGAGTCGAAATTCTATCAACCAAGAGGTTTTAGACATTTTTAGGTTACATTTTTTACATTATATTTTAGATTTAACTCTTAGTTAAATAGTTTAACTTTTACCGTGTCTTCTGTATTCTTAAAATATATTTTTAATAAACATACTATAATAATCCAAGATAATACCAAGTGTTTAATTAAGGACATATCTATTATTATATATGTCTTTTGGAAAAGCTCTAGATTTTTAGGAATATTATATAATTTAATAATATAATATTTGATTAAAAACTCATTTATGTCAATTTTGAAAATATTTTGTATTTTTCTTTTGTGAAAGTAATCACAAATGGATTAATTCAGACAATATACATTGAATAATTCCTAAAAATCCATATTCACCTAGAAAATTCATGGATGTCATAAAAACTTTTAAATTATAATTATTTTAATATTTATAATACCATTTATTTGATTAAGTAATTAATAAGATAATTACTGCATCATCATTGTGTCATAAATAAATTAAATTATTTAGTGTCTAAAAATTATAAATAAAATACCATTATGTATGAAATAATTTTTTCATTCTATTGAATATTTAGAGTCAAATTTAAATTGTGTGTAACCTTATATTAATAACGGTTTAGTCATTAAACATTAAATTTAACACTTTTAAGTCTTCTTTAAATAAAATAATAATAAATTTCCTAATCTAATCCAAGTAGACCTAAAGGATCATATTTTTTTACTATGGTTTTCTTTTTCAAATTTTTTTATTCAATAGAATTATGAAATGTGTTAGGGTAATTCTAATATCATTTTTACCCTTAATTACCCTATTTACTTTTAACCATTGTAAATAAAAGTCAAAAGTTACTATTCACCAAAAAATATTTTTATCTTATTGAACCACATTTAATTATTGATATCATATGTGTCTCTTATATTTTTTAAATTTAAATCACATAAGAGGTAAAATTAGTTTTTATGCAAGTTTGCAAATGCTCTAAGGAGGTGGGTAAAAGAAGGTAAAACGTTCGATAACATTTTATATATCTAATTTTATTATCAAATGACTCCAATGAATTATATTGAACTTATATAGGTATTATATATAAATTTACTTAAATTAAATTTAAATAAAACAACTGATTTTTTAAATAATAAATTGGTTTTTACCAATAACACAGTGTGTTTTCACTATTCATCAAAAATTGAATGTTTTTTTAAAAATACTAAAAATTTACCTTAAGATAATTTTGATATTCTCAATTAAAAAATTAAGTTTTTTTTTAAAATTAAAAACTTTTATTTTTCATTTAATAATTTAAAATTAATTCCTATTGTCAAAAAATAATGATGTGTTTTAAAAAAAAGTAAAAACTATCAAAAGATTGATAGGTGTTTATGTCAAATTTAAATGTGAAATTACTTATAATGACAAAAAATGTACTAAATGTTAAAAATATAATATAATTATACTTCAAAACCATTCAAATTCATAATTTATCACTTTAAATTATTTTCATTGAATAAGTTGTTTTCAATGAAAATTTAGAATTTTTAACTATTCATCAAAATATGACAGTTATCATAAAAGTACCAAAAAATTTTCCATACTACATTTTTATTTCCCACATATAAATAAAAATTTTATTTTGTAAAATTGAATATACAAGTGTCAAATTTGGATTTAAAAAGGGTTCTCCATTAAATTGCGGTAAAATCGCATTTTTTGAAAAATACTTCTTTTATCTGAAAAAAATGAATTTGTTCTTATATAATGTCTATGAAACACATAATATGGATTCTATAATTTTATATTATATAAAATTAAAAAATTTGTTAACACTATTCCAAAGCACTTTTTGAACGGCTAGTTTGTTATGTTGTGGTGCACTCAAACTCGGCATTGTGTGTCGTGCAAGTTATTGAATTACATTTAAGAGATAATGTACTTTGAAATATTGTAGTGTTACATAATATGTTTTAATATGATACTTACTTCGTAGAATCTAGTTGATTGTTTGACTAAAGCAATTCAATTTTCAATGTTTATACCTTATTTATTGATTACGAATGTAGTCCAATTTCTAAGATTTTGGTGGTGAAAGCATCATATTATTTGAATTATTTTTATTTCAAGGGTGGAGGTTTTATAAATTTGACATGAATGTATTTATTTTTTATTATTAAATAGAATTTTTACAATTCATTTTCTGAATTATTATTTGGATTTCATAATTTACTTTTATTTAATCTCCTTTGAAAAAGTTTTTTTACATTTTTTAAATGCATTTTTCCAATGAAATTTTTTTTTACATATCTTAATTTTCAAATTGTTTTTCAAGATTTTTCCTTAAACCATAGTCAAATCCCACTTAAAAGTAACTTGTGTGATGTCTACATTCCCATTTCATGAGGGTAAACCATTTTATCTCTCGTTGCATAAGGGTAAGTCGTCGATTCATAAGGGTAATGACTACACAAGTAAGGGTACTCCCTAGCTTCTATAAGGGTACTCCTGACACTCTAATGGGTACTCCCTGACTTGCATATGAGAACTCCTTAGCTTTTGTAAGGGTTATACCTTGGCTCATGTAAGTCTAACCTAGAATGTGAAAGGGTACTTCCTTGGATCACATAAGCGTAACATTTCTTGAAAAAAAAATTCTGTATAGATCAATTAAGGGTAACTTGGCTCATATAAGTGTAACCCCACATCATGAAATGGTATGTTGATCTATGATACATTTTGGAGGAGAATCACCTATAGCCAAATGGATGTCATATAAAACATTATCATTCATATTAGTCATCCACATGGCATGCATCATACATTTACTACCTAGCTCACAATCATTTCTCCATGCATCATGATTTCACCTCAGTCTCATACTCGGTCATTTAGTGTGTTTCCTCACTAGTTCAAGAGAGGATAGTCATAGGGAATTTTTTATTTTCAGATGAAGTAAAATTCTTTTAGCCTGATGGATATCTTTTCATGATTCACATAGTTCATTGAAGAATATTGTCTTAATCATCTCCAACCATGTCTAGGGACTTGGTGGAGAGTGGTTTAGATTCATTACCTTTATCATAAGATGTCCTCATGTGAGGGAATACATCTATATCATGAACACCAGTTGATATAAGGGTAACCTCACATCATGAAATGGTAAGTTAATCTTTCTTAGATTTTGGTTGTGAATCACCTACCACCAAATGGAAATTCCTTAAAACTGTCTCTTTCATATCAGTCATCCACATGGCATGTTTCCTGCAATCACTACCTGGATCACAATCATTTATCCCAACATTATTATTTCACCTCAGTCTCATCCTCTGTGATTTGGTGTGTTTCATCACTAGTTCAAGAGAATATAGTTCTAGGAAATTTTTTATTTCCAATTAAAATAAAATGAGATTAGCCTAATGGATATCATTCCCATGATTCACATAGTTCACTGAAGCGAATCGTCTTCATCATCACTTACCTAGTGTAGGAATTTAGTGGAGTGTGGTGCTGATTATTTACAATCATCATGATATGTCCTTATGTAAAAGAATATATCAATATCATGAACACCTTTTGACCTTCTTCTAGGTTTTTGTATTATATAATATAATTATAATAATTTTATTTCACGTTCATATTTTCATATCTTTTCATGTGTTAGATGTTGTAACCTTCTATGCATGTTCATAGTGTGAGTCCATAAAGGAATTAATATTTCAAGGTCCATAATTTATTTTTCATCAATTTTGTATGGTCTACTAAGACTTAATCATCAAATGGATTTTTTTTAGTTTACTTATTTCATGAATTATAATATGTCGATTTTCATTCCTTAGTAATAATGATATTATGTGGGATTTCATGAAATGAATATATGTCTATATTAGACAAATGTACATTATATATTAGTTTTCATTATTTTTTCATACACCATATTCTTCTTTAATAATTCTTATCCATTTCTATTTTTTATCTAAATTCCTGAAAAAATTGTGAACAAATCACCTATATTAGTATATTAATTGTTTTTTCATAAGGAATACAACATCAACGAATCCTTTAAAACCTTTTTTAGTTATAAAAAAATGGGCTAGTCGATCAAATTTTTACATGTTCATATCCTAATAGAATTTGAAAGTGTCACTCATCCTTTCACTTTCATAGGTTCTCGATCCATTTTTTATTTTATTGTCTTTATCATCCATCCTATGTGAATCACATTATAATATATAGCTTTTTTATATAGTAGTTTATCTAAATGAAAATATATTTATTCTATGAATCATTTATATGGTATCTTATATATTGTCTTGATAGTCGTGAGACACAACATTGGTGCAACCATATCAACCCATCTATTTTGAAAAACAACATTTTTCATTCCTATGATATGATAATAAGGACACAGTGTCTAAAATTAATGGATTGAAGGTAATTTTGAAGACATATGAAGATCACCCAAATCATTTTTTCCATTTGTAAAATGAAGAACTACTGATTAATATGAATCAATGAAAAAATAAATCTAGTCTAGTAAACCCCATGTGCTATGATTTTATATGTTTTCAAGTTCCCTATGTTACATTTTTTAGAAGAAGAATGATAATATTTCAAAAACATTTTAATTAATGTTGATCTTTTTTAAAAGAAAAAATGGGTTTATATAAGAACAGTATTTTTTAGAAATAATAACCTGACGGTTTGGCATAACCATGTTGTGACATAACTTTAACTGTCTTCAAACTAATGTGGGGGATTCCTGTATATCATTGATGTTGGTATGATTTGGTTTCATGGTGTCCTAGTTATCCCAATTGAATAGACATGCATGGTGTCATGGAGACCTAATAAAGATGATGTCCATAACGGTGTGCTTAGAATACTAGTAGATTATATCTCTTGTATTTAGGTGATAAGTTGCTTCATGAGGTAGAATAGTAATCTAATACAACCCACATATGGTCTAAACATGAATATCTATATTTGATAAAAACCCATAAGTAGGCTATTTACACAAGAAGATTAAATTGTAGAACTTTCATATGCATCCTTGAACTATAGTCCTGACTCATATCGATGATTTTACTAATATCATCCTAGATTTATATAAAATAGAATTTAAGTTGTATGAAGGGAATTTTATTATCATACTTATTACATATTTTTATGATTCATATAATTCATTTAATGATACAATGATGTATGGTGTGGGTTCCTTAAACCTATAAGATGATAGATCTACCTTATTGTTTAAATAGATTCCACAAAATAATCCTAGTTATATTAAGAATTAATATAAGGGGATTAATATCTATGGTATGCTTAATAAAATATAGAATAATATAGGTAAGATATATCCTTGGATATGATCAGGTTCTATGGGTAAACAAATACAATTATTCTTTTACAAATAACCTGGTGAAATTAGACGTAATTATCCCCAAAGGAAATATTCTATGAACCACAGACATAACAGTGACTATTGGTTGTTAGTTGAGAAATATATTTGATAATTTTGATGTTATAAATGTCTATTCTGATTATATGAGTGTTGAATGGGTCCTAGATTTAGTATTTTCTTCAAATATGTCACAGATGGGATTAATTAACTAATCTAAGAGAGATTGAGAGTGAAAAGTTTTACCTATGAAATAACAAGATCTACCAAATCATGGTTACAAAAATAGAATCTCTAGAATAGAATGAAAGGTTATTAAAATGCATATAGATGTGTAGGTGGGTGCCTGATTTTAAAAAGAATCTTATTTCCTTATGTGTATTAGAAACTAATAGTTATTCATTTATGTTTGATTCAAGGAGTCATATTATGTTTAAGGGGACACTCACTCGTATGAGAGGAATCCTCATGAATAGATTATATGTCTTTGATGGTAGAACTCATATGAAAAAAATTAAATAAAATTCTTTACCCCATGAAAGATAACATAATTTTATGGAATAGGTAATTAAGATTTATTATTTCAAAATGGATTAATTAACATTGGAAGGAAGGAAATTTAAATGATGTAACCTTATACATTCATTCGTTTTGTGAAGACTAGGTTCTTGGTAAGTTAAAACATGTAAGTTTGAATGGGACTATATAAAAAGATACGCCCCCTTTATAATATGCAAAAATTTATTTTTGGTGTCCCTCTAAAACTACTTCCCATTGTTGGGGCCACTATTATGTCCCCTTTATAGATGAATTTTATCAAAAAGTGTGGATTTACATACTCAAGCAAAAAATTTAAACCATTAACAGTTTAAAAATATGAAAGTATAGTTTTTAATGTGAAACTGGAAGAAAACATAAAACCATTAGAATTGATAATGGTCTAGAATATATGTCTAATGAATACATAGTCAATTGTAGTTTTTAAGGTATTCTTAGGCACATAACTTTGGTGGATAACCGTCAATAGAATGGACTATAAGAGAGGATCCATACTATAGTTTTAGAAAATCGGGAATCATGCTATCAAATTCTAGTATTTTATGTATTTATAGGAACAATTTTATTATAATACTATCTGTATAATCAATATATTCACCTCTAGTTCCATTATATTCAAAACACCTAATGTAATGGGAGTTGGTTCACCCCTAGTTATGGTTATCTTATATTTATTTTATTTTAATACATATGCTAATAGCAGTAATGACATACTAGAACCCAGGTTTATGAAGTGTGTTCTTGTGGGATGCCCACATTGTGTCATAGTGTAAATTCCTAAAGTAGATAATCATGGTTTTCAGAAATGTATATTCCGATGTGATGTTGTTTTCTATGAGGCTTCTTATTCTAAATGGAAGTCTTCTTATCATGTTCATTATGATCCATATAAACTTGTAAGTGTTTAGGATATATTATACGCTAAAATGAATCATCAAACCGATGTTATCAACACTAAACCACCCCAACTATATCACATTGAAGAAGAGACTATCCGGAAATTTGAACATGAGTTAGAGGTTAAGAGAGATGGTGACATGAGAGACTACCAATTGACTCTTAATAAGACCATAAGAATCATTAGGACTCCAATTTGTTCTACCAATGTTCATATTTATCCTTTTGAGGTTAATATAGGTTTTTACTTGCTATGGATGAAACATTCAGTTTCAAACTAGATCTTATGTCTGATGAATCTTGGTAGTGTATTTCTATCATGTGAGATGAAATGGGTTCTCTTCATAAAAATCAAACCTAGAAAATTGTTAACAATCCTAAAAAGGAGAAAATTATATATTTTAAATAAATTTTTAAGAAGAAATAAGACATCACCAGAGAAAATAATATTATGTATAAGCTAAAAGTTTTGCACATGGATTACAACTACATGAAGTAATTTATTACAATGATATTTTTCACCTATTTTTCAGAAATAATCCATTAGATTATTATTATCATTTTCTTCCCAAAATGATGTTCATGTAGAATAATTTGATGTATAAACTGTCTGCTTACGTGGTATGTAAGATGAACAGATTTATATGAGACCACCTAATGGATTCGAAAAATATTTTTAATGTAACCAAGTATATCTGTTAGGAAAATCCATGTATGGACTTAAGAAATCATCTAGAAATGGTATACTGAATTTGATGCTTTTGTGATTAAAATGACTTTGATTGAAGTAAATATTTTGTGTATGTATATTTTTTATCATTCATGATTTTTTCTATTTATTTAATTATATATTTTGATGATATGCTTATAATTTACAAATACACCAAGTTAATAAATCGTATGAAAAATCAACTACAAAATGCTTTTAAAATGAAATATTTAAAAGAAGAAAAGGAAATACTTGGTATGAAAATCATTAGGGATAAAAATGTTACGGTATTGTACCTTTCCTAATATTATTATGAATACAAGGTGTTAAAAGTGTATTTTATAGAATATTTGATATTTTTTATTGTGCACTTAGATCATAACTTCATGATTTCCTTGTCCCTATACCCTAGTAGTGATTCTGATATTGATTTTATGAGTAAAATCTCTTATATAAACATAGTATTTGTCCTTAGGTATTCCATGATATTCTCATATCTATATATATCCTTTGGGGTCTATTCCTTAATATGTTTTAAGGGAATTCATGTAAAGAATAATTTGTATGAATTAAAATAGTTACTCATTTATGTGTCCATGTATTTTGATTTGTGAATTTATTTTGATAAAAATTATTCTTATAGAAAATATTTCATCATCTTTGTTGATTCTAGTTATGATAAAAATATAGTTACTGATAAATATATCATTGTTTATGCATTATTTTATTGTGCGGATCATGTTTCATGGAAATATAAAATGAAATCCATTGTTTCCCTTTCCATAACCAAGGTCGAATTCCTCGAATTATTTTTTTCAATCAATGAAGAAATTATGTTAAAGGATTTGTTAATGAATTGTATGTATCCATTGGTATAGTAGAAGTCTTTTTTTGAAATTCAATATATATTACATCTTTTTAAAATTTTCTTCTTCCATGGATGATCAAAGCACATATAAATTTTATTCCATTTTCCTGGGGTTTTCATTGAATGTAAGATTGTATGATTCACTAATATACCTAAAATGGAGAAACCATCTAATAGTTTGACCATGGACATTAAATTTTTCATGTTAATTCATTTTTTTTATCATAGGATTATTGTCCCATTTCAAAGACCTAGGTGGTGAGAACACTATCCTATTTAAATTTGTTTTATTACAAAGGTGGAGAATTTTGATATTTTACATGCATGTATTTATTTATTTGTTGTCAAATATAATTTCCCTAATTCTTGGATTGAATTATTATTTAGATTCCATGTATTACATTTATTTTATCCCCTGTGAAAATTTTGTTTACATCTCTTACTTGAATTTTTTCCCAGGAAATAAATTTTTTTACACTTAATATTATTCAATTTTTATTTCATGATATAACCTTACCCCATAGATAGATCTCAAATAATGGTAACTTATGTAAATTTTACATTACTATTGTAGGTGGGTAAATCATTGGATCTTCTTTTTCATAAGGGTAAGTCATGGATTCATAAGGTCAATTCATACTTGTGTAAGGGTACTCCCTGGATTTTGTAAGAATACTCTTGATGTGCTTAAGGGAAATCTTTATCTTTTGTATTGGCACTCCCTATCAGGTGTAAGGGTACTATCTTGGCTCACATGATGCTTACTTAGAATTTGTAAGGGTACTTACTTGTTCATATAAGGGTAACCTAGCTCATGTAAGGTTACTATCTGGCTCGATTAGGGGTAACCTGACTCGTATAAGGTAACCTTGGAAAACATAATGATAAGATTATTTGTGTTATATTTTGGTGGTGAATCTCCAACTGATGCACAAACATCTCATCGAACTATCTCTTGCATATAAGTTTCCCATGTTCTCTTTATCCTTATTTCACTACCTGGACCTCTATCGCTTCTCCCACAATCATGATTTCATCTTAGCCTCCTCCTCAATCTTTCAGTGTGTTTCTTCACTAGTTCAATAGAGAATATTTCTGGGGAATTTTAAAATTCTAGTTACAAACGAACTAGTGTATCCCAATGGACATCCTATCCAATATTCCTATAGTATACTAAAGAAGATTGTCTTTATCACAGCTAACCTAGTCTATATATTTTCCATATATTGATTATTATTTGTTTCCTTCATCATGATATGTCTTTGCATGAAGGAATACATAAAAATAATGAACACCATTTCAGCTTATTCTAGGGCTTGGTATTAAATCCTAGCATTATAAAATGTTTATTCCACTTTCATTTTTTCATTTCATTCCATGGGTTTGAGGATATATCTTTCTTTGAATGTTTATAGCATGAGTCCATCCAAGAAGTAAAATTTCATGTTCCATATCTTATAATACATAACTTCTATATTGTCTTGCTATAACTAATCCTAAATAGTTTATTTGGCCTTTTACTTATTTTGTGCCTTATAATTTGGTGTTTTTCTTTCTTTATTAATAACAATATTCTGCTGGTTTTTTTACTTTTCATGTAGGTCCATAGTGGATTGAAGTATGTTATAACTCTGTTTTCATTATTTCTTCGTGCTCCATATTTTTCTTGAATCCATCTTACTCATCTATTTTATTTTCAAAATTCTTAAAAACATTGTAAACATGTTACCTATATTAGTGTATTTTTGGATGTTTCATTAGGATGACCACATCAATGAAACCACTAACATCTTTTCAAGTTAGAAATAAATGGTCCATTGAATTAGTTTTGTAAAAGTTCTTATCATGATAGCATATAAAAATTTCAATAATCCTTTCACTTTTATTGGCTACTTTATTGGTTTTTTATCCAATTTTCATTTTCATATTTTTATATTCAAAACAATGTGCATCACCTAATAATCTATAGATGTTTTTTAATGTGGTTAATCTAAATGAGAATATATTGATACCATGAATCATTTATATGTTAGGTTATATATTATTTTGATAGCTGTGAGCCACAACATTGGTTCAACCATATCAACCAAACTATTTACCACACCAACATTTTGTAATACTATAAAAGGATACTAAGGACATGGTGTCTAGAATTAATGGGCTGAAGGTAATGATGCATATGTATGGAGATCACAAAAATCAGTTTTCCCATTTGTACAATGTTCAACAAGTGTTAAGTATGAGTCAATGAAAAAATAATTCTAGTCTAGTAAACCCCACCCTCTAGGTGTTTATATGTTTTTATGTGCCCCAAGTTCCATCTTGCTATAGAAGGGTGGTAATATTTCAATAACATTGTAATTAAATATGATCCTTTTGAAAAGAAAAATTGATTTTTTTGAACAACAATCTATTTCAAAAATAATATCCCGGCTCTATGGCATGACAATGTTGTAACGTATCTATATCTTTGTTCAAACTAACATCTTTAATTATTTCATCTTTCAACACATAAAGATCCTCAGAATGAGGTTTTAAAATTTCTAGGTACTTATAATCTCGTCCCCATGTCACCCTCGATAGAGAATATGTGAAACTATTCAATTTCCTAATCCTGAAATCACAATAAAATCATATCCCTATGGAATATCTTGTCTATACTTATGTTAAATCAAAGCTACCCTTTGACTATGAAAATTAACAAAAGACTCCAATTATCTACGTATACCTCTGAACTCATTCCCATCAAATATTGTTTCAAGTTCTCGATTTTCTGAAATAAAATCAAAAGTTACATTTTGTAAATCAATTTTCCCATGATGGTTTCAGATAATGTGTTACTAAAATTTGAAATAGGCCTCCCTTATTCTGTTAACACTTCTTTAACTCACAAACTGGAGGTATCAAACTCTATTGAGAATCCCTTTTAAAATTAAAAATGCATAGAATTTGAGTGGTATTGATGTTTTTCTGTTATGTATCAAATGCTTCATGAGTTCCATATGTTTATATTAACTCTCAGTTCTTATTCAAGAACATTAGGGGTTTGGAAATATTTAGTTAATCATTGATAAATTTTTTATATTATCTAGTTATACCAAAAAACCCAAAACATGCTTCACATTCCTTGACCAATTCTTTAATTTAACTACCTTCTATTTTTTGGGATCTTTCATAACCCCTTTGATTGATATTATGTTCCTTAATACTCAATAGAACTCCTTCAGAAATAACTCTTCTTATCATTTTCAAATAGTTCATTGTCTATTTCCATTTCAAGAACATCATATTTCATCGCTATGTCTTCATTCAATCTCATTTTGTATCCCAATATATCATCAATGAACACCAAAACCATCTTCATTATAAAATACCAAAATATTGAATTAATAGTTGCATGGGAAGTCATTGATGCATTCATTAATCTTATGGGAATAAAAAGTTTTTCTTAATTCCTTTTATTAGTCTTGAACATAGTCCTCCCAATATAATCCACTTTTATCTGTACCTAATGGACACAATATTTCAAATCCTCCATTGTGTAGTATTCCACTCTATGAAACTCATCCATCAGATCTTCTATTACATGAATTATTTATATTTATAGAACCCCCAAACTATTTAACTCTTGGTAATCCATACACATTATTTGTCCACCATCATTCTTGTTTACTAAAATTATTACGCTATAGTATGGTATGATTCAGTGTCTGATGAAACCCTATTGAAAAATATTTTAAACCTATTTTTCAATATCATTCTTCATAAAATAATTATGTTTATGAGGTTTATGGTTGACTGAATCCACCCATGATTCAATTTTTTGGTCTGATCATTCTTCATCTTCCATGGTAATTCCCTAGTTGCCTAAAAAACTTCTTCTCTAGCCACTGTTTTTGGAATCACCCACTATAACCCCTGCACCCTCAATATTCTTTTTCTTAAATTTAATTGTAAAGAATATTGGGTTTTTGTGGGTTATTGGAAGTTCCCCATGTTAGATGACCACTAAAAGAGGGTTGAATCAATGGTCGACATTTAAAAATTATTATACTTCTAAATTCAGCCTCTTGAACCTGTTAATGTTCTCGGTCCTCTCAATAATATCATGTTGTCTAAAATTGTATGCAATGATAAAAGGAGAGTGAAAAAATGATATTTACAACATTCTTCAAAAAAGTGTACTCCTTTCCATTCTTGCTTGATTCAAGTATTTAGAAACCCGAGTTATAATTATCTGTAAATTTTTTAGACACCAAATTCTCAATTATCTAGTGATTGGTTAGAAATTCTAATCAGAAGCCTCAAATAACTAGTTAGTCTCCACAATCACATGATTATTCTTTAGCTTTAATTAACTCATAAAAATAACTTTTGATGAACATGGATTATTATGATCCACTTATTAAATAGATTTTCCTTCTTCAGTAGATTGGACCAACATTATTGTACATGTGCTTATTCATCAAGACCTTCAAAAGGTGATCGTAACAGTTATGTTAGTCTCAAAAATCATACCAGATCATGAGTGTCCCGGTTCTTCCCAATTTTCTCAAATACTTTTTAGAATAAGATTATGATGGCCCATGGTTTCAACTCCCTCTTTACCCATGATACATGTATTATGCTCCCACAATTATGTCAAATAGTGTATGTTAAATCTCAATATTCTCAACATCTTCATCAATAAATAAAAAAATATTCAAAATAATATCATGAATATTATTATCATATATTCTAGAAGATGATTTCTCATTTAATATTAAAATAAATATTAGTAGTATATTCTTCTTTAAAACATCAAATATCCAGGTGGATCAGCTGTTTTTTCAATTAAACATCTTACTGAATTCCCTAAAATCTCACTAATTTATTCTCACATGATATTTGAATCACCTTGTCTTCATTATCTCCTAAAATCACTCTTCATATAAATCTATTTAAAATCCCCCAACTCTACATGAATCCATTAATATCACATGATAACATATTATGCCACTCAGCTCATTATTACTTACAGGTGGACAGGATTTCAAAAATGGTCATCAAAAGGGCCATTAAAAATCACTATTCCATGGTGACATATTTACTATTCTATTTTCAAAATAATCACATGAATTTAACATGAATATATATAATTTTTATGGTGGATTTCACCCTTATTCAGAATCATGGATGCATCATGATAAACATTGTGATATTTATTTTTTATTTGAGAACATTATAGTTAGCGTAGTCAAATTTAATTTAATCCGAATATTAAAATTCTGGAACCTTGAATTTTAACCATTACACAGATGTAAATTCATCAATAAATCTCACAACTTCAAACATAAGTGGATCCCAAAAATTTCCTCATTAAAAATCTCATTTTAGAACCCATACTGGATGATGGAAAATCATTGTGGGGGAAACACATTGCATTGAAAACAATTGTGCACAAACTATCTAGCTCCTATAATAAATAAAAACCTTCCTTGCCAAGGAGGTCATTGTTATACACAGTCATGTCCTTGATGTCCATATCACTGCAAGCCTTGGGTGACAAAAGATTCTCCCATGAGATACATTGTATGTTATTTTTTTAAATTAGCACTACCCCCACCCAATTACAAATATATGAATAGATATTGTGAATAAATAAATCAAGGATTTTGAAGAAAGACATGATGTAATATATAATTTCGTGAGACACTTATTTAACAAGAACCACGTTCATGAACCTAGATATTTTCTTTCTAAACAATCCCTAAATTTAAATATGAAATTTCTCAAGTATGATAGAGAATAACCCTCTTTTAGATTGCCCAAATACCATCAGGATACCCAAATACATGTTATGTTTTTTCACAATCTTTATTCCACACAAACTATTAATGGCAGATCACATCACATATTAAATAACCTCACTGAATGATATATATGATTTGGTAATTTTGAAACATTTGAATGAGGATTTGGTAAAAGAATCAATGATTTTTAGAACCTAATATAATTATTGAGGAGTTTCTCTTTAAGAAGGAGGATGAAAATTAGTGACAAATAATTGATTAATGGAGATATTGTTCTAAAAAGCCTCATCCTTATTATTGATTCTATCCAATGATACCATTGATAAGTGGTGAGATAAATCATCACCAAAAATGAGAAATGAATATTGGGAAAGGGTATTAACTTGATATAAACATCTAGTTGGATTTATGTTCTTTATGATATAACCAATGAACTTTATATTGAAGGAAACTGACTTTTTACATCTCAGGATCACTCTCATCCATTTTTGTCTAAATCTAAAATTCCACAACACCAATTCCCCGAAATCCTTTTCCAATGTTTTATATTTTCACATATCCAATTTCATTTCCAAGGTCCCCCTCATATAAGTACTATGAGTTTTTCTAAAATAAAATATTTCATGAGAGATAATGAAATTTTCTATAATAAGTATATTGGGTACAAAAGCCCTCTAATTATTTAAGATAATAGAGGAAAAACATTCCCAAATTGTGGGAGAGGATTTTTGATAAAATCTTGTAGAACATGTAGAAAAATATAATAGACCTCAAATCATAAATATTTACTTGGATATATATTTTCAATATCAAAACAATGAGAGTTTCATTGACCTTTTCCATACCAATGGAACCATCCTGTAATGACATAGAATTTCCATGTAATTTTTTAATAACTATATGGAATTTTTTTGAGACCACATGCTTTGAAGGCATGTGATACTAGGCCCAGTGAGCCTAGAACATAATTTTGATCTTTTTTATGTTCACTTAAGTAAAGGTTCAAGTGGGTTTTTATGACTTATGAACAGGTGATCGGATGGAAAATATGAGGGAATCGTTGAACTTGGAACACTGTGATTCACCTAAATAGTACCTAACATCAACAAACAAGGGTTGAATAGAAATGTTAATTTTCATACTTTTTTGAAAATAATAAAATAACCTAAAAATGTTATCTTATTCTTCTTTCGCACCATTGAGCAGCGGAAGGCAGCACTGCGTTGTGGGGATGAGGCAACGATGAGGTGTATTAAAAGAGGATCACTAATGGATTATTAATGTGAATCGTAATGACACATTAAATGAATCGTAAGGATGAGACATCATAGTGTAATATAGACTTTGTGAAATGTTTTCTTTTAAAAAGAAAATGCGTTGGGGGAAAAGTGAATTAAATAGAAGATAATTCTATGAGCAACCACCAGTGAGTTTTCTCTCCAACATAGAATGATGAATGTCGGTGGAACATTAAAAAATTAAACACAAATTGAAGAACAAATGTTGTAATAATTGAATTCCATTGACTTCATGAACCTTCGCAGGTGAACTACTTCAACGTCATACTGCATCGAGGTAAGGGATTCTTTGGATTGTGTTTTCCATATTCTACATTCTAAACAAAAGATGCAGATCCACCCACAAACAGGAAGATACAAGGATAATCCATTCTTGATGGAGTTTAATTTTTATTATTATTTTATATTAGAGAGTAGATTGTTGTTGATGGAACATCATTCCCAAGCCTCCCCTGTTTTAAACTTCTAACGCAAAGGGTGCCAGCCGAAACAAAAAAGGAATGATCCCCTATGCTTGTGCATTCTTGGTCAAAAAACATTTGAAACAGTGTTAGTAAATTTAAATAACATGGTAGGGAAGGAGGCATCCCACGGGGGCTAAAGATGCTAGAGGCACAATGAACAGACCAACGGTACGGACTCGGTGGTCCATAGAAGAGCTCGTCGGCATGCTGGGAAGAGTCACCGATAGGCGGCACAGACACGACCCTCAGCTGCGTCGGTGGAGCATCCCCCAACCTAGAGCCTTTCTCTTTAGGGGAACATGGTCTTTCGACAGTGTGTGGGAGTCTATCTCGCTGTGTCATTGTCGGGCCATGGTTTCTTGACCGTGACGAAGGTAATGGCCCTGCATCGACTGCATGGTGAGAAGGGAGCAGGACACTACTGGATGTTGTGTCCCGATTGTTTGGACTGAGATGGCTAGAAGTCAGGCCTAACCCACGGCCCAACATACCATTCTCAGGCCAGTCTGGGTCTGGGTCGGGTCGGACCGACCAGGTCAGACCGGACCGTGACCCAACCAAGCCCTTTTTGGAAAAACGTCAATATCATGTAAACTGGGAATCCGATTGAAGATCCATTTGCAGCGTTGGAACCCGCACAAGAGTCAAGTATTTTGTCATACCCTATGCATGATTCCATGGATGTTGAAATTTGATGAATGGATTGAGGAGGTGTTTTTCTGAAATCAAGTGGCTACGTGCGAAAACCATTTGGTTTGGTAAGATCTAAAGACTGTTGAGGAGTGTCCCTCTGTGGATTAGATACTATGGACTAGTAGGAAGTGGCTTTTATGTGAACTGGAAGGCCCATAATGGGGAGAAATTTCAGTGTGACCCAGTAGATCCACGCTACTCAACAGGAGGAGTATCTCAATATGGTCATAGATGGGAAGCGGCTTTTGTGTGACCTAGCATGCCCACAGTTGGGAGCAGCTTCTGTGTGACCCAGCACACCCATGGTACTCATCAGGGATTAGTACAAAAATAGTCATAATGTTAGTGGGAAGTGGTTTCTGTGTGACTCAGCATTCCCACTGTACTCATGGTGGAGGATTTCACTAGAAACCCTTGGTGTTCGATGATGTGACTAATGGTTCTACTATCCTACTCTAGAACATACCTGGTGTAAGCGGTCATGCTTCATGATAATGCATGGTGATCATGCTTTTGGGTTTTTTATGGATTACTTATAGCCTTTCCAATGTTATTTTGGGATTCCTAATGATTATTTTTTTTCCCACACCTACATGGGCTTCGCCTGCACATGTTGTGTCTGGTACAAACGACCGATGCCTTGACGGAGGCCTCGGTGGCCCCGGACCCAGTGGTACATAGTTAGACCAGGCAAACACAATGTACTTCTACGGCTTCCAGCACCTACTCTATTCTGACCCATTATAAGAGGTATTCAGTGGATGGCTATCTGAATATCCTTTTATACTTTACTTTTTTCTAGTTAGTTTATTTTTGGTTTTTTATTATCAACCATTTTACAATCAGTTGGACTTGTACATAATAGTTGTTTAGTGGCATTATTTTTTACGTTTCCGTCTTTGGGGTGAGGTTGTGTGTGCATGCATAGAGGTACGTCCGAAAATCCTCCCCCTTTATTGTTGAAACCTTTGGCGCCGGTCCCCAGCCCCTGGCCTTTGAGAGGCTGGCTTTGGGTATTTCACAGCACGGGTCCTAGGGGGAAGATCATGACAATGTGGTATCATAGTTGATCAGTTCTACCTCAAAGACAGATATTTTGTTTTTTTGTAGAAACAATGTTGAATGTTTAGAGTTCAGCTTTAAGATTTGTGGAGTCCAATGATGGTGTGGCGGCCGATGTATCCATACACAAGGACCCCAAACTCATCTCTTCAACTCTATAAATGAAAACAAAGGCTAGATATGTTTATCTTTATTATATTTTTAAATAAGAGTCATCTCACCATGTATATCCATATGAATTTGGTACATCTTTATCTATTTTATGATACCTCCATATAGACAGCATGCTAGGCTTCCAATGCGTGAACGTGTGGACAACCTTCATTGCGACAAGGCGTTAGTTCAGGGACTGGTGCTAGAGATGACCCCACCAGGTGGTGCAAATATGTTGCCACTAACCATTGGTCAGCAATTACTATCAGCATTACAAGTTAAATATGTGCATCGTATCAACACCTTTCATTATTTTGAGAGATAGAGACCTCCCACATTCAAAGGAGATACATAACCTCAGGTTGCTGAGGACTGTCTGGAGGTAGCATTTTGTGTTTCTATGAACCTGATGGAGCCTCTTCCTAATAAACTCTACACAGTTTTTTATTTTTAAAAATTTAATATTTGATTTGATCAAAATTATTTCTATTCCTCTTATTTCACTTCCATGGGTTCAGAAATTAGTTTTCAACCAAGATCACTCGAAGAGGATATTCATATAGGACTAGAATAACCAGTCATGAGGTAAAAATCCTAAAAGTTCCTCCTCACCCAGAAAAGTGTAATACAGACCTCCCACCTCGAGTGGAACAATACCCTTGGATAGGGAATCCTTCATTTCCTCTAGTTTTTCTGGGTAAAGGTAAAATAGTTAGTGGTTTGGGATAGGTATTATTTTCTAGTGTAGAAAATCATTATGAAAAATTTGTTTGGGGTGTAAATATTCAACCCAAAAATTGTTCCATGCATTGGGATCATGTGTTTCCTCAACCTATGTTCCTTCATCCACCATCCAAATTATAATATACCCATCAAACAAGGTGACTAAGAGTCAAATGTTCATTTGAAAAAGGTAATACAATCTCCCAGGTTCATTCAACACTATCAATGATTGATCTTGAAATTTTCTATGCTTTTCACTATTCATATATTCTTAACCTTTGATGTGGGTGGAAGACCCAAAGAGTTTTCCCGATGACATCTGATATATTACTTTGTAATCCTCCACTCCAGATCATGTTTTTTATTCCGAAATCCTTTATCACTTGTCCAATGAGGCCAGAAAAGCAACAAAACGAATGGATTTTTGAGATTCAAAAGACACCAATATCATGGAGACTCGATGTTCAACAATGAATCACGTATAATGGGTTGTGTGATGTCCACCATAGCCTTGATTTTTACCAAAGGACCCCATTATATCATATATGAAACATCCTATTCTATAAAATTCACAATGGTATTACCGATCCAACAAATAACATGATAGATCTTACCCATAAATGCGATACAATTCACCTGGATCTGGAATGTGGAATTAGGGAATTCCATCTTACCAGGTTAATCCCATTAATCATTCACTTGACCGTAGTAATATGATTATCAAAAGACCAGGGATGTTCATTAAAAATATTTATCATAATATATTCCCAAAAAAATCAAAAACAATCATCCTTGGTTGATTTATTGGATAGAATCTCCATCTTCCAACCTTCGAATCAGTTGAAACATATTCCTCAGGGTGTTCATGTTATAGGGTCTGTAAGATTTGAATCTCCACACTAGGAGGAGGGAGAGTAATTTACAAATCTCTCTTTCCTCCACACAACTAACTTCATTCATCAATTTCTCCAAAAAATCATTGAAATTTTTTTATAGTCTCTCTGGTAAGGCATGATCATTTATACCATTAAATATATCGAATTACGTATTTCTGAATAATCTATCTTTAACTTTTGTGTCTATAAAACAACAAATAAACCAGTTTACAAACATTGGAATGGTAATTATTTAATAACACTAACTCTAATATGATTGAAAAATGATAATAATTCATAACGATTATTGAAAATGGAATTTTTTTAATCTTTTAATTAGGTTAATAATAATGGTTACAATTTAAGAACATTGTTTAGATTTCATAATATCCATAATTGTATATAATTAATTCAACTATTAACATAATATAACTTTTTAAATGAATATTAATTATGTGATTAATTTTAATGATTTTATAAAATGTTGTACACAAAAATTACTATTATTTAACTATATTTAGCTAATACATTCATTGATATGTTTATGTTTCCTTTTTATAATTTAATTACATATTGGATTTATAAATGAATTGTAAGTTCAATTTCAATTAAATTAATTATTAATAATCTATTATTAATATTAAAATTAATTCATTTTACATTTACTAATTAATTAATAAAATTGAAATTTATAATTAATATTTAAATTAAATAGGTATTTCGGTCTATAATAATATTCAGTTATCAAATGGTGTTTTAAAATAAAGAAATGTATCTAAAAAAGAATATAATTTTCAAAATATTAAATAAATGTGTCAAAATTTATGAAATTATTTTTTTTATAAGTATGAATTGATTATTAACGCAATGAAATTATTAAATGAATTGACACTTTAGTAATCGTGAAATTATTTGTCAAAATACATCCCAATGATGAGAAATAATATCCTTTCATTTAGTGTGTATATATATATTACATATATGAATCAATTATATTTAAATAATTTTATTTTATTTAATACATTAAATCTTAACGAAATGAAATAATTTGAAAATAATATTTTGAAAAAATAGATAAAATAAAATTTATATTTTCTTATATATTAAATTTCAAAAAAAATCAGTAAATATAAATCCATATATGTGGTTATTCATTACTATACACCTTCATACATATTTAATGGGAATTTTTAGATGGCTAGGGACTTGGGATACCATGGGAAGAAGAGATACGATGATGTATGGCCTCTGATGATATAGATAGGTACACTTTTGCTCTAAAGTGAGTTATGATCGGTCAGTGATCATGTCACTAAGGGATGGGGGAGTCATTTAATCTCTCCTAAGGCCATAGGTATGGATTGGGTTAGGGTTGAGTTACATGTGTCCTAGGATTGGGTTTTTCGGGTCAATTATATGGATGAGAGATGATTTATCCAAGTGATGATGGTAATAAATCCATTTGTCTCATTCCTAGTGAGTGACACCCTCTTGACAGTGGTATGAGGATTGATTTGTAATATGAATGGGAAGGGTCCTTTGGGACTGGAAATGGTGTGACAGAGAGTTTTTTCCTTTAACTAATGGATAGAGAGATCTTCCATAGAAGATGTGAGGTGGGACCCAAGTGTAGGGTGTGGGCTTGGCCAAAACGTGAAATCCAGATTCCATGTTTCTTAGAGTGTACATGTTGGGATTTTCCTAGGGTGGCAAGACTAAGAGTGATGAGAGAGCATGATAGGGGGAAATAGGCCTTGATGACTAGGTTGAGATGATCACATGGGTTGTGGTGTCACTGAGGGGTAATGGAAATGGGTTTGTATTAATGATAAGAGACAGTTCTGGGTTTAGAGGTCCCAATAGGTGCCCTAAAAAATGAGGTGATATGTGATCAAAAATGGGATATATCTTTATAGACTATAGTCTTTGGATCAACAAAAGAGTTGGGGAAAAGTAGAGGCCTTGTGTACATGACGTGACCTCCCCTGAGACTATAGGGATGGATTGTTGTTCTCATTCCCTGTTTATATTCTAAGGGGATTGGTTGGTATACTTATACCATCCCCAGAGTCTTCATTGATGGGTTGGTATTATTGTAACCTCCCTAGAGTCTATGAGGTAAGGGTCGGTATTCTTGTGACCTCTATTTAGAATATAGGGATTGTTCTGTGTGGATGATGTACCCTACCTACGAATATTGTGAACTAATAGTGACCATCCATGAGGGGTTTGGTCATGGGATGATGTGATATGGGAGCAATGGTCCCTATATTGAGTGATCAAGCTTTAGTTCATGATGTAGATGTATGAATAGAACATGTTCTTATGGGAAACAATTTGAGCTTTAGATTCAAATAAAATTCTTCGTTTATGGGTTGGGTATCAATACGATGGCCTGATATGATGTGATGTTGTGTGTTACAGAATATCAGTAAAGTATGCATTATCGGGTGTCATGGTGTCCTGGTAATCACACAATGACCAGACATGTAGGGAATCGTGGAGGCCTTATAACGTTTATAACCCGTTTGATGTGATTATGAATGCATGTAGTTGAATTATATTATCATTAGCTAATATGTTACATGATGAGGTAGATTATGAATCCAGTACTACCTAAATATGGTCTAAACATGAAACTCTATTTAATAAAAAAATTACATTTCTGGTAACATAAGGGGATTAAATAGTATAACTTTCATTTGAATCCTTGAAATTCATCCAGGACTCATATTGATGATTTTAATAAAATCAATCTAGATTTATCTAATATAGAAGTTATGTTGGATAAAGTGTATTTTAATATCACACTACAAACATAATTAGACGATTAAAAAAATTCATTTAAAGATTCGATGATGTATAGTCAGGGTTCATTAAACCTTCTAGAAGTTAAAATTACCTTTTTTATATAGATATTCAAAATAATAAACATAATTTTGTTCATAAGGAATCAGAGGGTCTTAATATCTAGGTAATGCTTTAACATAGATGGAACGAGAGAGGTAAGAGTAAGTTTATGAGATAATTAAGGTATTTGGGTAAACAAATATAATTATTCCATTGTAAACAACATGTTCAAATTTAAAAGAATTATCCCCAAAATAACAATTCTAAGAACAAAACCAGTAACAAAGACCATTGGTTGTTATTTGGGAAATATTTTGAGACTGTTTATGCTTTAAATTTATAGCCCAGTGCTATGAGTGCTGAATGAGTCATGGATTTAGGATTTTGATTTTCATATATGTCACAAACATGAGTATATCGCTGATCTAAGATAGAATGAGTGTGGAATGTTTTACATTGGAAATAAAAAGAGATATAAAATCATGCATAGAAACATAATACACCTATAATTGCATGAATGGTCAGTCAAATCCATAGAGGAGGTTACGTGGGTTCCGGATTTGAACGTGAATCTTATCTAGATAGGTGTATTTGAAAAAAAATTGGTATTCTTTTATGTCTCATTCATGGATTCATAATATCTCTAAGGGTTAACTCACTATTATGAGAGTAACCGTCACCAATGGTCTATATGTCTTAAATGGTAGGAATCAAATGAAACAATTAATTACAACATGTTCCCTCATAACAGATAACACAATTTTATGACATAGGTGACTAGGAAATATTATTTAAAAAGTAATGAATGACCTAATAATGTAAGTAATTTTAATTGTTGTAACCTTATACAGTGTTACCTTTAACGAATACCATAATCATGGTATGTCAAAACATGTTAGTTTTAAGATGTCTACATGTTATTATAATTCCCCTTTAGAATATGCACATTTTAATTTGTGTTTTTCCTCTAGAACTACTTCCTGTAGTGGGTTCCAGTAATGTGTTCCCTTTAAATATAAATAATCTAGTAATTTCTGAATTTACATACTCAATCACAAATATGAATCTTGAGAAACTTTTAAAATTTGGATGTTTAGTGCTGAAAGTGAAAACAAAAACATACGTCAAATCATTAGAACTGATAATGGTCTATAATATTTATTTAATTCCTACATTGAATATTTTAGTTTTAATGGTATTCATAGACACATAACTGTTATGGATACCCCATAAACGAATGTCCTAGAACTTAGGTTGAATAATTCTATTTATACATATTGAGAATAATACTCTTATATTCTACTCTTTTTATATCATGGGAAGAAGTTTCTATAATAGTCGTCTATCTGATCAATAGATTCCCCTCTAGTGACATTAGTTTTGTCACCCCTAATGTTATGTGGAGTGGTTCAACCATAGTTTAGGACATTTTATATTTTTTTCATTCTACATATTCTCATAGTTGTACTAATAAACTGGAACCTAGGAATATGAAGTGCGACATTATGGGATACCCACTGTAACGACACAAACATTCATTAATGGAAATCCCTATTCATCTAATTAAATGTCTCTTTATGTAAAATGATTATATAAAATGTCAACTTAATTGGTTTTATGTTTTTGGATTTTAAAATACTATTAGGAATTGTGACTGTTTCTAATATAGTAATTGAACAGTGATCACATGATTAGTAAAAATATAGGGTTTTATGAAATCTAATTTCCTTATAAAAATGAATTGATGGCCTCATCCAGTAGATGTTCCCCATACAAAGCCCATTTGTCAGAGCTCGTAAAGGAGGTTGCATCTTTGGGCTTGGCTCATGACCAATCCCATGCCGAGGTTGAATATGTTAAACTCGAGCGAGACCGCCTATGAGAGAAGTGGATGTTTATAGAGATTACCATCCAAGAAATGTTATCTGAGTCACCCCAAGAGTCTATCACCATCGCACGCCTTACTATTCGGTCATATGCGGGTGTTATAATGACTTACGTAACAATACCTTAGCACTACAGTTATGTACATTTTTTGTATATAATAATGGATATACTTTATTTTATTATCATTACCTTATAAATAGGTTTTAAAGACAATTAGTATTTTTAGTTAATGGTCAACTAAGAAATCATGATTTAATGGATTTTTGAATTAAATAAGATTTTAATAAGATTTTATTATTATTATTTAATTAATTAATATTAAATATATATGATCATATAATTTTAGGAATGCTATTGTAATTTTTATTAAGGATTGAATGCCCTTTTTGTCAAAACCCATGAATTTTCAATAAATGTAATTTTATATTTTAAATATGAAAATTAACAAATTTAGAAAATTATTTTGATAAAATTAATATTATTTCAGGAATCAGCACTTTGAAATTATCCAATGCTGAGTTTTTTTAATTTTCTAAGACAGTAAAATTTTTGGGTAAAAATTAAATACCGTTTAAATATATAAAGTGATTTATGACATCATAATGACCCAATAGTGATGTAATAAAATACAGTAAACTTTATGTTCGTACAATATATGTTTTACAATTAAAATAATGGGATTTTGGGTTTGATTTATTTTACAAACATTTAGTGAACCCTTCAAAACATATTAAACATTTTGTCTTTTTAAATTGTTTTCCTTGGGAGTGTGAATCACCTCCACATAATCAACCCCATTATTTTACGAATTTAGGACTTGGACCTTATAAAATATTTTTTTCCACATTCCTTTTCCAAAAACCATGGGAAAAATGATGAGATGGTTTGTAGTTTGGATTTGTTTAATGTAAAGTGTCCCAAACCTAAATAATATAGAAATCCCTCACCTTTCCTATATAAACCCACCCAATCACTCACTTACTCCTCACTCAAAGCCTTTGGAGTTCTTCCAACCTATTCCCTCCTATCTCTAGAATCCTCCTGTGGTGCCCCAAGAACCCAAGAATCCTCTCTCAATCCTCTCTCAAGCATTTGGAAGCACACTTCCAAGAAAAGGTTTTTCTTCCTTTCTCATTTTTTCCAATATTCATTAATGTGTTATTCCCATTTAATTTAAATTATAAATGTTGGGGTATGGTTTCCCACCTTCCCCATACATCCCTCTTTACGTTTGAAGGATGTTATACCCCATTCGCTCTCATTAAATGCCTTCCATGAACATCCATTACAATACCGAAATTTCGAAAATAATTTCTCTCCTCATTTAACTTCAAGAAATTATTTTTTATCGTGAATATAAATTCCATTAATTTTTTGGGACATGTAACTATATGACCCCTTTACTATCCATGTCATGTAAATAGTATTAGACACACCTTTATATCACATCAACCACTTTAATGAGTTCTTATTTCACGTCGTTATGCTGCCGAAATTGCACCGCTCTTTTCCAAGCCAAAGTCATTGTGTAGTGAATACCACACCCATTTCTCTATCAAGTTTATTCACCGTTATGAACATTTACTTATTGTTCAAAGAGTTAATTTATGTATTCCAGATTCTTTTATCATGGAATATAATATTATGTTGAATGATTCAATGTTTTATGATCCATGCGGCGGATTTAAGCATGAAATGAAATGTTTAAGAAGGGTGTGCCCATATAGAGCTAAAATGAATTGGGTAAAGTATAGTATCATGATACAATGTGAAATGGGTGTATACACTTTCCAATTAAAGTGAAATGAGGGTTTACTTGTGCTCCATGTGCAATGAGGGTTTACTCATGCTCCATGTGCAATGAACCTTCGCTCATGCTAATTCCATGTTAAGTGTTGTTGCCCCATTTCCATGTTATGATTATCAGGCTTTATCATGACTTTATGTTTATGCTCATATTGTGCTCTTTTGATATGCCTATTTTCTAACAAGTATTGTATTCATCGGGTTATTCCATGATTATTCCCTTATGGGGCTTTACAGCTCACCCTTTTCTTATGTATGCCCTCAGGTTATCCCATGAAATGCTAGGTACGAGTGAATGTAGTAGTCATGTAAAAAAAAATTTCAATAAAGATGATGTATTAAATGTTTTATATTGATTATGTAATGATAATAAGCCCCAAATACACTTGTCCTCTTGATCATCTATGTTTTATTTAGAGAAGTTTATGTAATAAATTTTGATTAATTTTTTAATAAAAGGCCAGGGTTTTCAGAGTTGGTATCAGAGGATAGTTTTTGTTATTTTGGGATTATGATTAGAAAACCATATTAAGTCCTTAGAGACAAGACTAAGTATAATAAAAAAATCCATAACTTTATCTAAGTATTGAATAAGTGGTTTATCAAGCAAATACATCCCTGTCTCGATATGAGCAGGTAGAGGGGGCTCTGGCACATATGTATCATAGGGGTAAAACCTGTAAACACCACTTTTATCTAGACTTGAACGGGAACTGGTTCACGAAAACGGGCCTTGTAGCACTCTTTGTTACGACACTCCTAGGGTATATGCATTGGTAAATTCACAAGATTAGTATGAACCATTCTTAAGGGACTAAAAAATTCCCTTAGAATATATGTTAGAAAGTAGATCATGGATAACATAGACTGAAGCCAATAGATTCAAATGATAAGGAAATAAAATTTATTTCTAAGTCATCAGTTTTGTACCTGTATTCCCCTTTATGTGTAACCCATAAATTTCCTTTTATTTCAGCCAGTGACCGCTAATAGGAGGACTCGGGCTAACAACCGATGTGAAGATCAATGTGATGATTGTACTAATGGGATTCCCAATCCAATGAAAGCAGGAATCGCGAACATTGTCACGCTTCTCACTTAGCAAACTCAATCATTGAACCTGAAAATGGGTCAAGAGAAATGGTCAACACCACTTAAGAAAGAACAAGTCGCTGTCGAGAGCTTCCAGAGACAATGGTCTCCTACTTTTAAGGGATCATCTGATCCCTCAATTGCTGAACAATGGATCAACTCCATTGAAAAGATCTTCTCCATCATTCAATGTTCTGAACAAGATAAGGTTCTCCTAGCTGCTTATTGTATGGAGGGTAAAGATGATAAATGGTGGACATTGATCAAAAATATGATTCGTGAGGGGGAGATCGTGGCATTGGAATTAAAGGTTTTCCGGAAGATGATTTTTGATAAATATTTTCCGCACACCCTCCGGATTAATATGGAAAGTGAATTTCATTCCCTCAGGAAAAGAGATGACGAATCTATTGGAGCATACAAGGAAAACATCACAATGATAGCACGATACACTTCTGGCTTTGTCACTACCCCTGAATGAAAGTTTGACCGCTTCTTTGGTGGGATGAAACCTAGCTTGTGGAAAGCGCTGGTGATCCGTGACTTCGACAGCTATGAGTAAATTGTCTGATGTGCCCTCAAGGTCGAATTAAATATCAGAGAATCTAAGGGGTATCATGGGGATAAGAAGAATTTGGTAGACGTCAATGATGGTGGTCTGATGGATAAATCCAATGGTGCTATGACGATCTAGCACCCCACTAGCCAAATGTGTGGAATGAAGCACCCCGAAAATTGCTTAAAGGGAATAGGGAAATGATTTAGGTGTGGAAGAGAAGGGCACCTGGCTATTTACAGCCAGAAAGAAAGACCCGTGACTAAGAAAGAGGAGAGGGATGCTTCGTTCGAACCACAACACGTGGTTCCTTTCTACAACTCCAATTATCCATGGCATCTTGCAAATCAGTACCCTAAGCCAAGGTTTTTCAGAGGCAACCAACAACCTCCAAGGTAGAAAGGGCGATCTTTTTCCATCACTACAACTGAAGTGAACCCCAACAATGAAGTGGAGATAGGTAATCTAGTTATTCATTCAAGAATAGTGAACATACTTTTTGATTCTGGTTATACACATTATTTTATATCTCGAAATTTTAGTTGAACAATCCCAGCACCACCACAAATCATGGAAGTGAAGATGTCGGTGAGTATAGAAAATAGGGTAATCAATGAATCCCATGAATATAACTCCTACCATGTCATAATCTGTGGATTTAACTTCCTGTAGAACCTCATCATACTCCTTCTAGTAAAATTTTACTCAATACTTGGCATGGATTGGTTTTCCTTATTTATATCTAACATAAATTTCCGTGAGAGGGAAATAACTCTCAGTGTGAAGAATCGACCCCAGATTCATTACAAGTGCAAGGAGGATGATGAATCTTCTTTAGCTCAATCATCTCAAGTGTGAATATTACTGCCCTATGAGCACATGTATTTAGCTCAGATGATTGAGTCTAAAGAGACAACCATCCTAGAAGACATGCCTATTTTTAGGGAATTCGCTGAAGTCTTTCCTGAGGAATTGTCTGGTCTTCCTCCTAGAAGGTATCTTGAATTCTCAATTGATCTTATTCATGGGGAGTTACTAATATCCAAGACTCCATATAGAATGGATATTGTGGAGCTTGAGGAGATGAAGAAACAACTATAGAAGAATCTGGATAAAGGGTTTATACGCCCAAGTGCTTCACTATGGGTTGAACTAGTCTTCTTCATCAAGAAGTAGGATGGGTCAATGTGCCTTTGCATCAATTATCGTGAGCTCCAAAAAATCACAATAGAGAACACGTATCCTTTCCCATGAATTGATGACTTATTCGATCAACTGTGTGGAGGACAATACTTTACCAATGTGTATTTCTGGTCTGGATATTATCAATTAAGGGTGAAGAAGGAAGATATCCCCAAGACTGCTTTCTGTACAAGATACAAGCACTATGAATTCATAGTAATGTCATTCGAACTCACTAATGCTCTATAAATCATCATGGACATGATGAATAGAGTGTTTAAGGATTACCTCAACAAATTTTTGGTAGGCTTTATAGATGATATTTTGATATACTCCAAAAACAAAATAGGATCATGAGGAGCTTCTAAGAACTGTACTAGAGACATTGTTGAAGGAGAAGCTCTATGAAAAGTAGAGAAAGTGTGAGTTTTGTTTGAAGTAGGTCTCATTCATGGGCCATATCCTCACAAGTAATGGGATATCTATGGATCCCTAGAAAATACATGCAATTGAGGTATGGTTGAGGCCAACATCGATAACGGATATCCGTAGCTTCTTGGGGTTGGCTGGATACTATCAACGATTTTTGAGAAATTTCTAACAATTTTCCAACCCTCTTACCAAGCTAACGTGGAAGGGATTAATGTTTTCATGGAGTTATGAATGCGAAGAAAGCATTAAGGAGTTGAAAAGTAGGCTTATCACTGCACCCATGCTCACATTACCCACAAGTAGATAACTTTTTGAGGTATTCAGCGATGCATTGAAGAAGGGCCTGAGATGTGTGTTGATGAAAAATAACAAAGTCATTGCCTATGCTTCAAGGAAATTGAAATTTCATCAATAGAACAATCAAAAACATGACCTAGTGTTGTATGCAGTGATATTTGCTTTGAAAATTTGGTGGCATTATCTCTTTTGGGATAATTGTGAAATATATACGGACCACAAAAGCCTCAAGTATGTATTCAAACAGAAAGAGTTGAACAGGAACCAACAAGGATGGATAGAGCAGATCAAAGACTATGACTTCTCAATCCATTACCACCCTAGAAAAGTGAACAAGGTGGCAGATTCCCAAATTAGAAAGGACCCAACGATAATATCATTTATGATAATTGAAAAGGTCCAATATTATTATATTTGATGTAGATGGACATGGAAATAATGAAAAAGGGAACATCATTAAACCTTTCACAAATTATTGCTCAACTGTCACTTTTGGAAAGGATAATGGAAGCTTAAAAGGATGATGTGGGAATTCTGGAAAAAGTGGCAGCTATTAGAAAAGGGAAATCCTCAGAGTTTAATGTTAATAAAGAATGAATTGTGAGATATGAGAAATGACTATGTGTTCCATCATCTCTGGAGCTGAAGAAGGAACTTTTGGATGATTCACATAGTTCAAATATCTCTATTCACCCAAGAAACACAAAGATGTATCGAGATCTTCAAGAGAAATATTGGTGGGATTATATAAAGAAAGAGATCGCTGAATATACATCAATGTTCCTGGTGTGTCAGGAAGTGAAGGTAGAGAGGGGGAAGTGTAAGTGGGTGATGCAACCATTTCCCAGACCAGAAAGGAAATGGGAGAACATCACAATGGACTTTTTCACTGGACTTTCAAAAACATCCAAAGGCAACAATGCAAACTGGGTTTTTGTGGATCGTCTTACAAAGTCTGCACACTTCATTGCTTTCAGGATTATTTCTCATTGGATCAACTAGCACGAATATATATATCAGGGAAGTGGTAAGGCTTTATGGATTACCACAATCAATTGTGTCTAATCGAGATCAAAGATTCACCTCTATGTTTTGGAAGAGTCTTCAACATGCTATGAATACTGAACTGAACTTTAGTACGGTCTATCATCCTCAAACTAATGGCCAATCTGAACAGACTATCCAAACACTTGAGAAAATGTTGAGAGCATTCTCAATGGACATTAAACGAGGATGGGATCGTCATCTTCCTCTGGTTGAGTTCTCTTATAATAATAATTTCCACTCAAGCATCCAAATGGAATCATATGAATCCTGTTATGGGAAAAGGTGAAAAACATTGGCGTGTTGGGATGAGGTTAGTGACCATAAGGTGATTGAACCAGAAGTGGTCGAAGAAATGGTGGAGAATGTGAAAACCATTCATCAACATATCAAGGCAGCCCAAATTCGACAGAAGAGTTATGAAGATAACCGTTGATGAGACCTTGAGTTTAAAGTTGGAGACATGTTATTTCTATGCATATCTCCAGGGAAGAGTTTCATGAGGTTTTGATATAAAGGGAAGTTAAGTCCAAAGAACATCAGCCCCTTTGATGTTCTTGATAGTGTCGGGGCTGTGGCCTATTGACTAGCACTTCCACCTACCATGTCCAAATTACATGATGTCTTTCATGAATCCTTATTATAGAAGAACATACCAGACCGTTCACATGTACTCTCTACAGAGGTGGTATTGTTAGAGTATGATCATTCTTATGAGGAGAAAATAGTGAAGATCTTAGATCGTAGAGAAAATGTTCAACAAAATTAGCCATTTCCCCTTGTCAAGGTGATGTGGCGAAACCACAAGTTTGAAGAAGCAATGTGGGGATTAGAGGAATGAGGAAGCAGAGTGACCCAAATCTGGATTAATGTGGGAAAAGGAACATTCGAGGGTAAACTTTCATAAGGTGGGAAGATTCTAATGACCCAAACATTCATTAATGGAAATCCCTATTAATCTAATTAAATGTCGCTTTATGTAAAATGTGTATATAAAATTTATACTTCATTGGTTCTATGTTTTTGGATTTCATTATACTGTTAAGAATTGTGACCATTTCTAATATATCTATTTAATAGTAATCACATGATTAGTATAAATATAGGGTTTTAACAAATCTAATATACTCAGACAAAGGAAGCGATGGCCTCATCCAGTAGACGTTCCCCATACAAAGCCCATTTTTCAGAGCTCGGAAAGGAGGTTGCATATTTGGGCTTCACTCTTGACCAAGCCCAAGCTGATCTTGAATATGTTATGCTCGAGTGGGACCGCCTATGAGAGAAGTAGAATTTGATAGAGATTACCACCCGAGCAATGTTTTCTGAGCCACCCCAAGAGTCTGTCACCATCGCACACCTTACTCATCAGTCTTATGTGGGTGTTATAAGGGGTTATGTAACAAGGACATATCACTGTGGTTATGTACATTGTTTTTTTATATAATAATGAATATAATTTATTTTTATAATTATTACCTTGCAAATTGTTTTTAAAGCACAAATAGTATTTTTAGTTAATGTTCAACAAAGAAATATATTATGATGAATGAATAGATTTTTGAAATAAATAATATATTAATAAAATATTATTTTTATTATTAAATTAATTTTCATTAAATAGAAATGATCATATAATTATATGAATGCAATTGTAATTTTTATTAAGGTTTGAAATCCATTTTTGTCAAAACCCATGATTTTTTTATAAATATCTGTTTTTATTTTAAAAGTAAAAAATAGAATATATAGAAAATTATTTAGATAAAATGAATATTATTTCTGGAATCAGGATGTTGAGATTATCCAATGGTGAATTTTTTATAATTTTCTGAGCGTCAAAATTTTGGGTAAAAATTAAATACCATTTAAATATAAAATGTGTTTTATGACATCATAATGACACAATAGTGATTTTAAAAAATAATATAAACATTATGGTCGGCCAATATATGTATTACCATTAAAATAATGTGATTTTGGGTTTGTTTGATTTATTTTACAAAGCTTTAGTGGACCCTTCAAGAATTATTAAACATTTTGTCTTTTTAAATTTTTTTCCTTGGGAGTGTGACTCACCACCACATAAGAAACCCAATTATTTTAAGAATTTATGACATTGGCCATATAAAATATTGTTTTCCAATTCCCTTTTCCAAAAACCATGGGCAAAAACCATGGGTTGTTTTGTGGTTTGGATTAGTGTAATTCGAGGTGTCCCAAACCTAAATAATAAAGAATTCCCCCAACTTTCATATATAAACCCACCCATGATCCCACTTCCTCCCCACTAAACGCCTTTGGAGTTCATCCAACCCCTTACCTCCTCTCTCTATAATCCTCCCAAGGTTCCCTAAGCTCCAAATAATCTTTTCTAAACCCTCTCTCAAGCCTTGGAAGCACACTACCAAGTAAGGGTTTTTCATCCTTTATCATTTTTGTCGAATATTATTTAAATTGTTATTCCCTTTTAATTTCAATTATAAATGTTGGGGTATGGTTTCTCACCTCCCTCATAATTTATTAATTATGTTTGAATGATGGGATACCCCTTTCTCTCTCATTAAATTCCTCCCATATACACCAGTTACTATGCTAAAATTCCAAAAACGAATTTCTCTCTCTTCATTAACATTCATGCAATTCTTTTGTATCATGAACCTAAATTCCATTAAATTTTTTCGTACATATAACTCTATGACCCTTTTACAGTCCATGTCATGTAAATATGATGAGAGACCCATTTCTCTCTCATCAACCATTTTTATGAGTTCTTATCTCACGTCGTTATGCAGCTGAAATAGCGCCGCACTTTTCCAAGACAAAGTCATTGTGTAGTGAATACCAAACCCATTTCTCTATCAATGGTATTCAACATTATTCACATTTACTTATTGTTTAAAGATTTTCATGTATTTATTATAAATTAATATAAAAAGTAATAAAATATTATGTTGAATGATTAAATGTTTTATGATCCATGTGGCACACTTATGCATGAAATGAAATGTTTAAGAAAATTGTGCCCTTATAGCACTCCAATGAATTGGGTAAAGTATTGAACCATGATATGTCATGTGCAATGGGTGTTTAATAATTATAATTCATGTGCAATGAGGTTTTTCTTGTTCTCTATGTGAAATGAGGGAATAATCATTCTCCATGTTCAATGATCCATGGCTCATGCTAATTTCATGTTAAGTGTTGTTTTCACATTTCAATGTTATGATTATCATGCTTTGTCATGCCTTTATGTTTATGATTCTCTTGTTATCTATTGATATTCCTATTTTATAACTATTATTGTCTTCCTCATTTTATTCCATTATTATTCCCTTACTATGATTTATGATTGTCACATTTCTTATGCATGTCCACATGTTATCCCATGCAATGCTATGTACGAGGGAATGTGGTGGTCATATAAAGGATGTTTTAAATGAAGATGTTGTATTTCATGTTTTAAGTTGATTATATAATGATCCTAAGCCCCAAAGACCCCAGACCTCTCAATCTTCTATGTTTTATCAAGTAAAGTGTATGTAATAAATCATGTTTAATTGTGTAATAAAAGATCAGGGTTGTCATACCCACTTTTTGTTAAAGGGGAAAGGATTTGGGGAGATAATCATGGTTTTTAAAATTTTATAATCTATCACGCTGTTGTTTTCCATGAGGCTTCTACTTATAAATATAAGTCTTTTGATATTGACCAGTATCATCCATCTAAACACGTTGGTGATGCGGTTATATTATATCCTAAAATATAACTTGATGTCTAGGTTGTATCCACTAAACCACCACATCTAGCTCACAATAAGGAAAAACATGTTACTGAATTTTAACATAAGATTGAGGTTGAAAGATATGGTGACATGAGTGGATACCAGTTGATTTAAAATTGGACCAAAAGAATCAATTGTCCCCCAATGTGGTTTACCAATGCTGATGTTTCTACCTCTAACTATAAAATAGGTTTTTACAAGGTCATAATGAAACATAATGTTTCAAATAAAATCTTATGTTTGGTGAATATATGTTGTATCTTTCTTTCAATAGATATGAAATGGAATATCTTTTTACAAATGAAACTTGGAAAATTTTTAACAAACCTAAAAGGAAGAAAATTATAAATTATAATTCAATTATTAAGAAGAAATAATAAAATGATATTAAAACGAATATTATGTGTAAATCTAAACTTTTGGCACATGGATTCCTATATTATGAAGGAATTGATTGCAATAATATTTTTTCACCTTTTGTTAAGTCATCTTCCAATAGATTATTTTTACCCTTTTCTTCCCAAAATGAGTTTCATGTTGAATAATTGGATGTTAAAACTTCATTCTTGCATGGTATTCAAGATGAACATGTTTATATGAGACCACCATATGGGTTTTCAAATTTTTTTAAAATAAATAATGTATAACATATAGAAAAATACATGTAAGTCCTTATGAAATAATCTAGATAGTGGTATTAAGATTATAGTGCTTTTCTGATTAAAAATTAATTTTTTATAAGTACATGCGATTCCAATGTTTAGATAATATATTTGGATATTGTTTTTGTTTATTTAATCCTATATGTTGATTACTTGATTATAATATCAAAATATTATATGTTAATACATCATATGAAAAAAATAACATACTTATTTTGAAATGAAATATTTATAGGAAACAAATAAAATCCATGGTATGAAAATCAATATGGAAAGAAACGTTAGGGTATTGTACATGCCCCAAAATTTGTATGTTTATATGATGTTAAAAATGTATTTTATACAAAATTGAAAACATGTTAGTGTGACTTTAGTAAATCACATCTTGTTTACCATGTCCCAATCCCCTAGTAGTGATTCTGATAATTATCTTATGATTAAAATCCTTTTTTTAAATGTTGTGGGTGGCCTTATATATTCTATGATATTCCCTTGTCTGGATATATCCTTTGGTGTTTGTTCATTAAGAATGTTTATGGGAAGCCCTATAAAGAATACTAGGTATGAATTAAACTAGATAATCATTTATGTGTCCATGTCATCTAATTTGTGCATTTCATTTGGTAAAATGGAATCTTAGAGTCAAGATATCATTTGTTTTATTGATTCTGGTTATGCTAAAAATAATGATACTGACAAATACATCGTTGTTTATGAGTTTTTTTCCATTGGAGGTCTTGATTCATGGAAATGTAATATGAACTACATCGTTTCCCTTTCCAAAACCATGACCAATTAATTATTATTAAATATATAAAACAAAGAATCAATTTGGTTGATAGTCTTTGTTAATGAATTGTCATTATCTTTTGGTAATATAGAAGTCTTTTTTCATAGTTATTTTGTAGTATATCTTAATGAAAATCATGTTTTACATGGAATATCATATCACATATACATTGGATTTAATTTTTCTAAAGTTTTCCTTGAAACTTGGATGGAATGTTTAACTAAGATACATACTTTGGAGAATCCATTCCCTTGTTTGACTAAATCTATTAAATTTTCAAGGTTTATACATCATTTAGCACTTAAAAATGTAGTCACATTTCAAATACCTAGGAGCTAAGAACACCATATTGTTTAAGTTATTATTTTACAAAGGTAAAGGTTTTTTAAATTTAACCAGCATGTCTTTATTTTTTGTTATCAAATAGAAATTTTACAATTCTAGTCTGGAATATTATATGGATTTCATAATTTACATATATTTGTTCCCTTGTGAAAATGTTGTTTTCATTTATTAGTTGTATTTTTTTCCCTGAAATATTTTTTTACATATTTTACTTTTTAATTTTGATTTCACAAGATTTCCATACCCTATACCTGGATCCTACCTAAAGGTAACTTGTGTAGTGTCTACTTTCTCATTGCATGATGGTAAACCATTGGATATCTGATTGCATAAGGGTAAGAAATAGATGAATAAGGGTAATTTCTTCTCATGTAAGTGTACTACATGGATTGTTTAAGGGAACTCCTGACACTCATAAGGGTACTCCCTAGCTTTCATATGGGCACTCCCTAGCTTGGGTAAGTGTAAAACCTTGTCTGATGTTAGGCTAACCTGGAATGTGAAAGGGTACTTCCTTGGCTCACATAAGGGTAACCTATCTCATGTAAGGGTACTATATGGCTCGATTAAGGGTAACCTTGATCATAAAAGGGTAACCTTGGAATACAAAATGGTAAGTTGATCTATGTTTCATATTGGTGTGGAACCACCTACCTCCATGTAAACATCCCATCAAATTGTCTCTTGTATATCAGTCGTCCACATGGACTATATCCAAAATTCACTACCTATATCACAATCATTTCAACCACCATCATGATTTCACCCTAGGTTCCTACTCATTCATTTGGTGTGTCTTTTCACTAGTTCATGGTATGAGAGTTCTAGGGAATTTTTGATTTCTAGTTGAAGTAGAATGAGAGTATCTTGAAGGAGATATTTCTCTAGTAATAACGATATTCTAGGGGATTTCTTGCAATGTGAGTAGCTCTATAGTAGACTAAAGTACGTTATATATCTGTGTTGTTTATTTTTTTTACACCATATTCTTATTTCATCCATCTTATTCATTTCTTTTTTTTATCAAACATCATAAAGCATTTGTAAACCAATTACCTATATAAGTGGATTCATGGTTGTTTCATAAGGGATAGAACATAAACTAATCCCATAACTTGTTTTCTAGTTATAAACAATTGTGCTAGTTGATCAAAATTTTCACATGTTCTTGTCTTGATTGAATGGGGAAATGTCCCTTATCCTTTCACTTTCATTGTTTTTTGATCCATTTTTCATATTATATTATCTATCTTCCATCCTATTTTCATCGCCTAATAATATATATAGGTTTTTTAATGTAGTTAATCTTAATTAAAATGTATTTATTCCATTAATCATTTATATGTTAGATTATATATTGTTTTACTCAATGTGAGACACAAATTTGGTGCAACCTTATCATCCCAACTACATACCACAAAAAACACATTCTAGTTAAATGATACCATGGAAATGGTGTTAAGAATTAATGGAGTGAAGGTAATGTTTAAAACAGTTGAAGATCATTGTAATCAGTTTTTCAAATTTGAAATTGTTGAAATAGTGTTATGTAGGAATCAGTGAACAAATAATTAAAATCTAGTAAACCCCACCCACTAGGTGTTTATATGTTTTCAAGTTCCCCTATTTACCTCCAACTGAATAATAATGACAATATTGAAATATATTTGGTATTATGTTTGATCCTTTTAGAATAAAAAACAGTTATTAAGAAACAAAAATCTATTTAAAAAAATCCTAACATTTTGTCACAACCACACTGTAACATATCTATAATTACTATCAAATTAACATATTTCATTAACTCTTCTTGCAACACATAAAACAACTCCAAATCAGGTTTTATAATTTCCATGTAAAAATAATCTCCTCCACAATTCACCCTCGATAGAGAATCTATTACACAATTCAGTTTCTTGTTCTTTTAAATCACAATAAAATCATGTCCCAGGGACAAATCCAACCAGTACAGATGTTAAATTGAATATACTCTTGGACTAATCAAATTAACTTAAGGATATAATTATCCATGTATACATTAAACGACCTTCCAATCAAATATTGTTTCTAACGCTGGATTTATGGCACTAAATCCATAAGCTCTATTTTGTATATCAAATTTTCCATGTTGTTTTGAGATAATTCCTTAAAAAACAGGAAAGCGGAATCCATTTCTATTTTTATAATGCTCCAACACCTAAACTAGAGGAATCAAACATTACTAAAAATCCTTTGGAAAAATTTTGATAGCATAAATGTTGGGATGTAGAAATGTTTTTTTAAGTGTATCAAATTATTCTTGAGTTTCAGGTGCCTCTTTAATGCCTTTCTTTTTATTCAAGGCACTGAGGGGTCTTCAAATCATTCAATAATCATTGATAAATTTTTTATTGTAACAAATTATCCCTAAAAACCCCTCACATGCCTCACATTTATTATCCCATTCCATAATATAACTACCATCTTTTTGGGGATCTATAATACCAACTTTGAAAAACATATATACCCAAAATACTCCACAAACCTCCTTTTGAAAGAACACTTCTTCTCATTTTCAAATAGTAAATTTCCTATTTCTTTTCATTGGAAATTATGATCCTTCTCCAGTTATTCATTCCTTCACTTACAACACCCCATTATATCATCGAAGAACAACAAAACACTCTTCCTTAGAAAATTCAAGAATACCACAATCATAGTAGCATAGAATGTCATTGGTGATTTCATCTATCTGAAGGTCATAAAAAAGATATTGTAGATTCCCCTTATGGGTCTTAAACATAGTCATTTGAATATCTTTCTCTTTCATCTATACCTGGTGGGTACCAGATTTCAAACCCACCATTTTATGTATTCTTCACAATAAAAATCATCCATCTAATCTTCTATTAGTTGAATTAGGAACCTTTCCATCACCACCAAACTATTGAACTCTTGGTAATTCATGCAAATTATCCACCAACCATCATTATTTTTAATAAAATTTTTAGAATATATTATGGGATGGTGTTATCTAAGATGAAACCCTGTTCCAAAATCTTTTGACCTTATTTCTCAATATCATTATTCATGATATTAGCATGATTATAAGGTTTTATGTTAATTGAATCAACCCTCGCTTTCAAATTTCTTCTGTGATCAGTAATCCTCTTCAATTGTAATTCCCCAGGTGCCTCAAAAACTTCCTCTCTAGTAGCCTTTTCTTATATCACCCACTGAAACCTAGGCACACACAATTTTCTTTTTCCAAACTTTTATTATAAATGACATGGTGTTTTGTAGGTTATTTTAAGTTCCCCAGGTGTGATGACCATTGAAAGGGGGATGAATCAATGGTAAAATTTTATAAATTATTATTATTCTAAATTCAACCTCTGGAACTTGTTAATGTTCTTGGTCCTCTAAATAGTATCTCCTAGTCTAAACTTGTATGCATTGATAATAGGAGAGTGCTACAAATGATATTTACAATTTTCATCCTAAAAGTTTACTCCATTCCATTCGAGTAAGATTCAAGTAGTTAAACACCCTAGTTATAATTCTCTATAAATTTTTTAGACACCCAAATCAATATTCTATGGTGTTTGCTTAGATAGCCCAATCACATGCCTGAAGCTACTAGTTAGTCACCATAGTCTCAAGATTATTCTTCAACTTTAATCTACTCATAGAAAGATCTTATTATGAACATGGATTCTTAGGTTCCACATATGAAATAGATTTCACTTCATGAGTAGATTGGATTAACATGCTTGCACATGTTCTAATTCTGCATGATCTTCAAAAGGTGCTTGTAATAGTTATGTTTGTCTCAAAAATCCTAGCAGATAATGAGTGATATGGTTCATATCAGTTTTCTCAAATACTTGGGTGACCAAGAAAATAATGGCGCCTGGTTTCAACTCCCTCTCTTCCCTTGATACATGTATCAGGTTCCAACAAATCTCTCAGACAATATATGTTCATCCTTAGTATTCTCAAAATATTCCTCGATACCTAAAAAATATATATTCATAATAATATCTTGAATATTATTCTCATATATTCTAGAAGATTAATAGATATATAATATTAAAAATAAATCTTAGTAGGATATCCTTTTTCTTGAATCATTCAATATCTTGGTGGATCAGCTATTTTTTCATTTAAACCTATTATTGAATGCCATGAAGACCCAATAATTTATTCTCACATGACATTTGAAATACCATGTACCCATTATCTCCTAAACTCAAAATACATGTAAATAAATTTAATATATCATCACCTCTACATGAATCCATGTAATTCCCTTGGATAACCTATTATGTCTCTCAACTCACTCTTTCTTATAGGTGGACCAGATTTCCAAAAATGTAATCATAATGACCATCGAAAAATAACTATGCGAAGGTGACATATTTATTTTTCTCTTTCCATGTTAATAACATGAATTTAACATGAATATATATATAATATTGATTTTTTTCTTCCTCCCTTATTCCACAACCTTGACAGGTTCACCCCTAGTTTAGGATATCTTATATTTTTTTGTTGTTCTGCCCATTCTCATAGTTGGACTGATAAATTGGAACCTAGGAATATGATGTGTGACTTTGTGGGATTCCCGCTTTGTGTCAAAGGGTAAAGGCTTTGGTAAGAGAATCATTTTTTCATAAATTTAGTATCCATCATGATGTTATTTTCCATAAAGTTTCTTCTTCTAAATATAATGTTTCTGATCTTTCCTTGTCTCATCCATCTAAACCTCTAGGTGTTGAGATTAGATTAGAGACTAAAAGGTAACTTTAACATGAGGTTGTAACCACTAAACCAACCCAACTAGATAACAATAAATAATAACCTATTATGGAATTTGAACTTATGTTTTATATTGAGAGATATAGTGACATGAGAGACAACTAGTTGACTTGTAGTAGGACTTGGAGAATAATTAGGCCTCTAACCTGGTCTACAAGGGATGATGTCTCTACCCTTAAATTTATTATAGGTTTTTACTAGGTTTTTATGAACCATGTATTTTCAAAAAATATATTATGTCTAATTAATCTAGGTAGTTTCATTCTGTTATGAGAGATGAAATGGATTATCTTCTTAAAACTGAAACATGGATAATTTTTAACAATCCTAAAGAGGATAAAATTATAGTTTTTAATTCAATATTTTAGAAGAAATAAAAAATTTATTATTAAAATAAAATTAATTATAAATCTATACTTTTGGTACATGGATTCCTAAAATATGAAGGAATTGATTACAATGATATTTTTTCACCTGTTTTTAAGACCTATTCGAATAGATTATTCTTATCCATTTTGGACCAAAATGATTTTCATGTTGAATAATTGGATTTTAAAACTACCGTCTTTCATGGTATGTTACTTGAACTTATTTATATGAGACCACCTGATGGGTTTTCAAAATATTTTTAAATAAATCAAATATTAATTTTAGGGAAATCCGTGTATGTACTTAATAAATCACCAAGACAATGGTATAAAAAATATAAATCTTTTAGGCTAAAAATGACTTTTCAAGAAGTACATATTCTGCCAATTTTTATTTAAAATCATTCAATATTTTTTATGATTAATTAATTCTATATTTTGATGACATGATTATAATTTTCAAAGACACTGGGTGAATAATTCATATGAAAAAAAATTACCTAATTCTTTTGAAATTAAATATTTAGAGAAAACAAAGAAATCAATAGTATGAAAATCACTATGGATACTAAAGTTACGATGTTGTACATGTACCAATATTCTTATGTTCATAAGCTGTTAAAAAGTCATTTTCTATAAAATTTAAATCTTTTTAGTGTGACTTTAGGTCATCACTTAATGTTTACCTTGTCTCAATCCCCTAGTAGTGATTATGATAATTATTTTATGATTAAACTCTTTTTTGTAAAAAATTTGGTGGCCTTATAAATTATATTATATTACCTTATCTACATATATCATTTAGTGATTGTACCATAAGAATGTTTATTGGAAATATTGTAAATAATCCTTGGTGTTATTTAAAATTGATACTCATTTATGTGTCCATGTCTTCTAATTTGTGCATTTGTTTTTGTAAAAATAATTCCTATAGTCTTGATATAATTAGATTTATTGATTCTGGTTAAGATAAAAATGTAGATAATAATAAATATATCATTTTTTATGTATTATTTTCCTTTAGAGGTCCTGATTCATGGAAATGTAACATGAAATCCATTATTTCCCGGTCCAAAACCAAGGTAAAATACATAGTATTAACTGTAGAAATAAAAAAATTAATTTGGTTGAAAGGATTTGTTAATGAACTATCTTTATCTTTTGGTAATGCAGATTTCTTTTTTGATTGTCTGTTTGTATTACATCATTCTAAAAATCATGATTTCCACGGAATATCGTAGCACATATACATTATATTCCATTTTTTAGGGTTCTCCTTGAAACAAGGATGATATGTTTCACTAAGATACATACTTCGAAGAATCTAGTTGATTGTTTGACTAATGCTCTTCATTTTTCAATGTTTATACATTATTCAAGGCATATGAATTTAGTCCCATTTCAAAGGCCTGGGTTGTGAGAACAACATATTTTATAAAAAAAATATTATAATTGTAGAGGTTTTGTAAATTTGACATTCATTAATTTGTTTTTTGTTATAAAAAATAATTATTACATTTATTGGTATGAATTAATATTTTGATTTTATAATTAATTGTATTTTTTTCATAGTGGAAATGTAGTTTCCATTTCTTCTTTGTATTTTATTTGAAGGTAATTTTTTTTACATATCATATTTTTTTATTTTATTTTCATGAGTTTTACTTACCCCATAGCTAGATTCAACATAAATTTAACTTGTGTAAAGTATAATTCCCATTCGCATTAGGTTAATCCATTGTCTATCCTGTTGTGTAAGGGTAAGACATCAACACATAGTGGTAATGCCTGATCATATAAGGGTACTCCCTGGATGGCGTAAGGGTACTCTTGACACTCTTAAGGGTACTCCCTAGCTTGCATATAGGAACACCCTATCTTGTGTAAGGGTACTACCTTGGGTCATGTAAGTCAAACCTGGAATGTGAAAGCATACTTGGCTCACATAACGGTAACCTAGAATGGGTATGTGTACTATATGGATAGATTAAGGGTAACCCGACTCATATATGGGTAACCTTGGAACACTCAATGGTAAGTTGATCTATTTTACATTTTGGTGGTAAATCACCTACTTCCATGTGGCCATCCCATCAAACTGTATCATGCATATCAGTGGTCCACATGTATTTCATATTGCATTCACTACCTGGATTGTAATAATTTCTCTCACCATCATGATTTAACCTCAATATCCTCCTCTATAATTTGGTGTGTTTCTTCACTAGTTCAAGAGAGAAGAGTTCTAAAAAAATTTCATTCCCTATCGAAATAGAATGAGAGTATCCTAAAAGAGATCTTGTCCATGATTCACATATTTATTAAAGCATATTGTCTTCATCATCACTAACATGCTCTAGAGATTTTGTGGATAGTGGTGAAAATTCTGGGCCTTCATCATGAGATGTCCTCACCTAAAGGATTACATCAACATCATGAACACTTTTTGACCTTCTTATAGGTTTTGGTATTAGAACCAAGAATTATAAGAAGTTTATTTCACATTCCTATTTTCATTTCATTTCATGTGTTTGATGTTGTATACTTCTATGCATGTGTGTAAAATGGGTCAATATAGAAAGTTATATTCCATGTTCTATATGATACATTCCATCACTACCATACGGTCTAGCATGTCCTAATCCTAAAATAGTTTCTTTGGTACTTTACATCATTCATGTCTTACAATCTAGTGATTTTATTTCCTTAGTAATAACAATATTCTGGGGGAATTCTTTCAATTCACGCAGTTCCATAGAGGAATAATGTATGGAATATATGTGTGTTATTTATTTTTTCTTACACCATATTCTTCTTTAATACATATTATCCATTTATTTTTTTATTTAACATCCTAATTTTTTTGAGCCAATTAACTATATTAGCGGATTCTTGGTTGTTTCATAAGGAATAACACATCAATGAGCCCTTTACATCATTTCATGTTACAAATAGCTGGTCTAGTGGATAATCAATTCACATGTTTCAGTCATGATAGAATATTCTAATGTCACTCATCCTTTCACTTTCAATGGTTTTGGATCCGTTTTTCATTTTGTTGTCCATATCTTTTATCTTATGTGCATTGCCTAATAATCCATAGTGTTTTTTAATAAAATTAATCTAAATAAAAATATAATTATTAAATTAATCATTTTTATGTTATCTTATTTATTATTTTTCAATTGTGAGAAACATCTTTGGTGCAACCATATCAACCCAATTATTTACCACAACAACAATTTTCATTCTTGTGAAATGATACTGAGGAAATGGTGTCTAGAATTAAAAAAGTGTAGGTAATGTTTTAGATAGATGAGATCACCAGAACTAGTCTTTCCATTTGGAAATTGTTGAATTGGTGTAATATATAAATCAATGAACAAATAATTCTAATCCAGTAAACCACGCCCACTAGGTGTTTATATATTTTCAAGTTCTCCTATTTTCCTCACACTGAAGATGAATGATAATATTGAAATATCAATGGAAATAAATTGTATCCTTTTTGAAAGAAAATTAATTTCTTATAGAACAAAAATCTACTTTAGAAAGAATATCCTAACATTGTGGCACAACCATGTCAGAACATATATATAATTTACTTCAAACTAAAAATTTTCATTAACTCTTCTTTCAATAACTCAATGTCCTCCCAATCATGTGTTAGAATTTCATGTACATATAATATACTCCCCATATCACCCTATACATAGAATATATTACACTATTCAATTTCCCATGATTGTAAATCATAAAAAAATAATATCCCAGTAACATATCCTACCAGTACTAATGTTCAATTGAATATACTCTTTGACTACGAAAATTCCCTTAAGGGTGAAATTATCTATGTATATCTCAAACTTTCATCTGATGAAATAATGTTTCTGATGCTGGATCTCTGGCACTAAGTCCATAATATCCATTTTTTATATCTATTTTTCCAATTTGGTTTTGCATAATTCCTTACTAAAATTGGAATGAGGCCTCCCTTAATATGTTAACACATCTCCAACAACTGAACTAGAGATATAAAAATTTACTGAAAATCCATCGCAAAAATTCATAATGCATAAATTTTGGGTAGTAGCCATGTTTATCTTTAATTGTATCAAATTATTCTTAAGTTTAAGGTGTCTATTTTACATCATTATTCTTAGACAAGTCTATGAGGTGTTTTGAAATATTTCTATAATCATTGATAGTTATTTTATAGTAACCAATTATCCCAAAAAACCCCCAAACATGCTTCACATTCCTTATCCCATTCCATAATTTAACTAAAACTTTTTTGGGATCTATCATAACCACTTAAACAGAAATTATATGCCCAAAATACTCCACAAACCTTCTTTTGAAAGAACACTTATTCTCATTTTCAAATAGTAAATTGTCTATTTCCATTTGCAGGACCTCATATGCCTTCTCTAGGTCTTCATTCCATCCCTTACAACATACTGTTATATCATTGATGGAAAATAAAACACTCTTCCATAGAAAATACTAGAATACCACATTCTTAGTAGCATGGAAAGTCATCAGTTCTTTCATCAATCTGAAGGGCATAAAAAGGTATTCTGAATTCCCCTAATGTGTCTTAAACGTATTCTTCTGAATATATTCCTCTTTCATCCATACCAGGTGGAAACCGGATTTCAAACTAACATTTGTGAAGTATTACGCATTATTAAACTCATCCATCATCACTTTTATTAGTTGAATTATGTTCCTATCTATCACAAAAAAACTATTTAACTCATGGTGATCCATGAACATTCTTTTCCAGCCATCTTTATTCATAACTAAAATTATTAGAATATAGTATGGGATGATGTTGTGTCTGATAAAAACTGTTCCAAAATCTTTTGTCCTTATTATTAAATATTATTATTTGCGAAATTAGCATGTTTTTATGGTTTTATGTTGACTGAATACACCATCTCTTTCAAATATATTGTGTGATAATTTTTCCTCTATTATGGTAATTCCAAAGGTGACTCAAAAACATCTGCTCCATCCACCAATTCTTGTATCACCCACTACAACCCATACACCCACAATATTCATTTTCCAAAATTTAATTGTAAATAACATGGTGTTTTGTGGGTTATATGATGTTCCCAAGGTTGAATGACCACTTATAGGGGATGAATCATTGATATACATTTATGAATTATTCATCTTATAAATTCAACCTCTTAAACCTGTTAATGTTCTAAGTCTTATTAATTATATCTCATAGTCTAAACATGTATGCTATAATAATAAGAGAGTTCAACAAATGATATTTAATATTTTCTTTATAAAAGTATACTGTTTTCCATTATGGTTAGATTAATGTAGTTAGACACACCAATTTTAATTCTCCAAAAATTCTTTAGAGACCCCAATCACAATTCTATGGGGATTGGTTAGACATTCCAACCACAAGCCTCGAAAAACTAGTTAGTCACCATAGTCACAAGATTATTCTCTAAATTTATTCCTCTCATAGAAATATCTTTTTATAAAAATGTATTATTATGTGCCATTTATGAAATAGATTTCACTTCATGAGTAGATTGGATCAACATGCCTTCACATGTACTAATTATTCAAGATCTTCAAAAGGTGGTCGTAATAGTTATATTGGTCTCAAAAATCCTACCATATCATGAGTAATATAGTTCTTCTCAATTTTCTCAAATAATTGGGTGCATAAGAAATCAATGAAGCCTAGTTTCAACTCCCTCTTTTCACTTAATACATGTATCAAACTCGCACAAATGTCTCACACAATGTACGTATGTTTTCAATATTCTCAACATCTTATTAAACCCCTAAAAATATATATTTACAATAATATAATGAATATTATTCTCATATATTCTAAAAGATTATTTCTCATTAAATAGTAAAACAATCATTGTAGGGTATCCTAATTAATGTATCATCAAATCTATAGGTGGATCATCAATTTTTCCCTTTAAATATATTATTGAATTACCTAAGTACTCAATAATTTATTCTCACATGATATTTTAATTACTGTTTCTCCATTATATCCTCAACTCATGCTACATATAAATCTATTTAAAGAAAATAGGGTCCCTGGATGTTCCATTGTCACCAAGAAGAAGAAATCAAAAGGATGAAGAGAGGACTCATATCTTCGAAAGCCGATGGAGACACGGTCAGCCAAAAAATGTAGGAAGTCCACAGAACAAGAACCTCAACCTATGGAAGAAGGGGAGTGTTCAAAAGTTGTGGGCACCATGATGGGTGGAATGGAGGAACAACAAGTAGGAGGCAACGGTTCCCCAAAGCAGCAGGCGGAGGGGTACATGGACGTTTTGGATTCTCCTCATGCTGATGATACTAAGTGTCAACTTGGGGTGATTTCACTGCATCTAGAGGATGCACGATTGGAAGATATGGTTAGGCTCCCTTCTGCACAACAGTGGGAGGCAGGGACTCCTATTGGTACTCAACAATTGGAAGATGAGCCTATAGACCCCCATATGGAACTGCTCATGCATTCGGAAGAAGAAATGGTGGAGGACATCGTAACAATTATGGAAACAAAGGAAGAGGTTGACCAAATTATGGAAATAATGATCGAAGTTGCTATTACCAGGGAGCAAGGCGAGTGGATAGAGAAGAAAGACTTTATATTTATTAGAGGGTTAACATGGAGAAGATCAGAAAAGAGGAGTACATGCTCTCTTGGGATTATCTTGTGCAGCACTATGAAGATGTCTTGAAGGATGACCCAGACATACAGGTAAATTCTATCCCTTGGATATTATGTAGGCAAATTGAGTCCAAACGACTTAAACATTTCTTTCATAAGTCTGTAGTTTCTTTTGTTTCCTGACCTGGTTTGTTGTGTGTGTTCTCACTTCCCCCGTGAAAGTGTTTTAATAATAAAAATGTAACTTAGGAGGATAATAATTGTGATATTTATTTTTCATTTGAGAGCCTCATTCCTTGCATATCCAAATTTCATTTGAGCAAAAAATACAAATTCTGGAACTCAGTTCATCTCCAAGTAGATCAGTCGTAGTAATGGATAGACTACATGTCGTAACCAAGATCAACCACATGAACACCTCAATAATCGACCATATGAATAACTGTAAATCGACTATGTGTGATCAAACACAGGAAAATGTTTGAATAGATGCCATGTTCAATTCCAATCAACCATAGAGGCTTAACTCATGTTTATTGACATCAAAAAAAATTCTTGTTTCAATTACATGGTGCATTGAACTACCTATATACGTAGTTAAAAACTAAATATACCCTTATGAATCGTCTCATCACCTTTATGTGGCATGAATCAATGCATGTTACCTATACATAGCCTTCACAACTCCCTCAATTACATTAAACAGGTTCGTAAATCATAGATTTCCTTTACATAGTAATAGAAATCCTATGGTTCCTTCATGCAGCTACTTGGTTTCCTTATTACTTTCTCATGGGTAATTCATTTATAAATCCACCATTACATAGTCAATGTACTTATTGAATTACTTTCACATAACCAGTGCAAGTAACATGTTTCATTTACACAGCTTCATAATTTTTTGTGTGACCTCGATGCAAATAGAGAACTACCATTACATAGATGCTTACAAATCATGTTTTAGTGTTACATATATGCAAAAATATTGGTGATGCATTTACATAATTAATGAAGATCTCACATCCTAGGTGGGATGGATTTTATGAATAATGTGTTCTAGACTTAGTCCACCATGTCCTCGATTTGTGGGCCAATTTTATATTTTTTCTTTTATTCTGGATGGTTTTCCTTGAATTGGGTCTCGTTAGAGAGCTGAGATCCAGGATATGCGATGTTGAGTGTGATGGGTGTGGGGAGGTGATGTCATGGTGGTGGAATGGTGAGGTCCTAGAGACTTTTTGATGTTGCAATATGTGATCAGGAAATGCTTCTTCCGGTCTACTGTGATGTGAAATCGTGAAGTTGGTCTATACATGGATCAGTACTGCACCAGTGGAAATCCAAGACAAGAACACGAGGTTGGACATCATTCCACATATCATGTAATTTCCTCAAACATCTTGCGAGAATCTTCCTTTGAACTTATAGTCTTTATGCTGAAGATCCTGGAGGCCCCCGTTATCTATTTATTGGTCCTCTGATCAAACTACATCTAGTCGAACACATAAAATTTTAAAATGAAATGTAAATTGAAATCCATCAAAATTAAATATCATTAATCCGTTAATAAAAATAATATTCATTCATTTTAGTTTAATAAATTAATTTTTACATTTTTAAAATTTTAAATTTTAAAGAGTATTAAAATGTAGTTAAATAAGTATTTAGATGTATAATAAGATTGAGAAGATAAATGGAGATTAGTTTTTTTTAAATTACATAAAAATATTATAATTTTCCAATAAAAAATAAATGTGGTAAATTGTATGAAATTATGTTTTTAAGTATTTATTATTGGAGATCTCCGCATTGGCCGAGAGCTCCTATGCGTGCTTAGGGTTTCATCACCTCATCAGTGGCTCTTCTGATCTGGTCCGGCGGCTTGCCCCTTCATTGGCCGACGGGCATTCGACTTCTACAGTGGTGGAATTCCTGGTGCCGGCTAAGCTTCGTGAGGCAGTATCTGTGGTGGTTTCGCGAGCACTATGCTTCATATACGGTGGTGATCCTTGGAGTCGGTGACGTGTGGAAGTTGCAGATCTGACATTTCTATAACCCACGGCTGGTCTCCTTTGGCTTCTTGCTTCTTGATTCGGCTCTGGTCTTCAGGAAATGACGCCACTCAGCGGCGACAAGTGTGGTTCTCAGGTCAGCTTTCGACTTTCAACGGCGGTGGGAGGGTGGTTCTCAGCTTTTCCTTATTTTCTTTACTGTTTCTTGATCTCGTGGATTTTGCGGCATGGCTTATCTCCTTCTTCCCACCCGCTCCCAGATCTGCTCTTGCTTCTGATTCCAGAGCTCCTCTCCGTGTCGGTGGGGTGCAGTGGTATACAAGGAAGTTTTGGGATGTGATCTCCGTTCGAGTGATGGTGCTCAAGGGGGCTCGTCATGCGATGAATATGTCCCTTCGCAATGCTTTGGTTCTTGGTTTAATGAATGTTTTCTTGGATTGCTAGAGTTGATGGTCTGGTTTGAGGTCTATTTGGTTCGGTCCAGACCGTTGTTACCGACTAGTTTCTCTCGCCAGTGCTGAAGATGTCGATACAACGATTGTGATTCATTTTGTTCAGTTCATGGATTCTGTGGTGCCTATGATGGCGCGGCTCCGGTGATGATTCAGTGATTCTAGCATGGTGCGACAGTTCTTGGAATGATGGTGTCAGCATCGCCTTGATGAACAACACTGATGATGTTGGCTTAGGCGACATGCTGCCTTGATTCGCGTAAGGTGGAGGGCTTGAGGGTGTTCGAATTTTCAAATTTGAACGTGGTTCTGATGGTTTTTGGTTATGAAATTCGAAATTTGAAAATTTTAATGTTGATGTTGTATTTGAGTTCTGAAGTGTTCAGTTACCACTAACCCATAAAGTGGATTTAGAAAATTTTTAAAAAAAGAGATTTGCAGTTCGAGTATTTATTATTGAAACAAATAAAATGTTTATATGAATGGACTCATAAGTAATTGTGAAATGATTTGACAGGATACTTTATAGTGATAGAGAGATAATATCTTTTTTATTTAACATGTATAATGATTTTAAATATATGAATATGTTCTAAATAAATATCATAATTTAATTTCAAATGGAGAATCATAACAAAATTAAAGAATTTGACAACGATACTTAGAAAATAACGAATACAATATAATGTAAATTTTCAAATATATTAAATTCCCCAAAAAAAGAAGGGAATATATTAAACAAGAAAGCAATGTGATTGTAGAACTAGAGAAACATGACATTTTCAAATAATATTCACATAAATAATAAAGGGATTATATTAAAAACATATAACATTAAAATAATAATTTTAAAATACAACATAATGAATTTCTTCTAAAAAAATAAATATTGAAGCCATTTAAATTTTAAATACTCAACTTATTTATTTTAAAATTAAAAAACATTGAATTTAAATATTCATGGTATATTAAAATACAAAAAACATTAAAAAAATTAAATTTTTAATCAACTTAATTATTTTAAATATTTAATGAATTTAAATTTTATTTCTAAATTATTTATTTTCAATATTAAAATTAGTTATTTTAAAATTTTTATTCGATTTATTTCAAAATGAATAATTTTGAATGAAAAAAAATTAAATTACATGAATATTTATAAAAATTAAATAATTAAATTCAATTAAATATTTAAATGATTTGAATATTTTATTCCATTTATTTAAAATAAAATAAAATAAATTGAATAGTTAAATTATATAAAAATGTTAAGAATTTAAGAATAATTAGAATATTGTAAAATAATACGAACTTAGTAAAAGATTAAACTGGATTTTTAAAATCATTTAAATAAATAACTTGACTAAAAAAATTAATGATTTTAAATATTTTATTTTTTTATTCATTCCAAAACAAAATCGGATATTTTCAATGATTCAATATTTTAGCAGATCCTGATTTCTCCTTATTCTTTAAACAAGATTTGACCCCATTATCTCTCTCTCCAATTTAGTCTCATTTTTCATGTATATAAAGCCTTGAAACCAGCTCATTCCATCACACCATCTTTATGTGTTCTTGTTGGTTCTGCCCACAACGTTAACAAAGTGACCTCCTTCTCAAAAAAGGTCAAAAAATCCATCGGTATAGAGTCTTGCTTATGCGCTGGAATTATAGCACAAAATCCTTAAGGAACCGTGGAAGCATCTTGTTCAGATTATAGATCACTGACACCCCTTCTTTGAGGTCATGGGGTCAATATTAGACAGTATGAGCTCCTCCAGTTCCCCCATTACCTCCCCCATTTTCAAGATGGACTTGGGGTCTTGGAACACAAAACATAGTGTGAGGCTTTACACCGTCAAGTTACTATCCCTTGAGTGCTGACACTCCATCCAGTACACATTATTCTTCATCTTCAAAACTGTATGAAGAAAAAAAGTGGGAACCAAAAAGATAAATATGATGACATCGATGAAAGAGATTGTGTTTTATCAACGACCATACATTTAAGAGATGTGTAGCCCTATGTGCTAGCAATGGTTGTGGATACATGGATTTTTTCCCCATAGTTCCCTTCTCAGCCAACCCAAAATCAGAAATCTTTGAGTTGGGATTCTGAAAACAATGATCCACAGGCAAGGTTTTAGGATTAGAAGAAATATGTAGAAGACAATATTCTAAATGTGGCGCATTCCCCATACCAAATCCATCAACAAGTATGATGTATTGAACTCTCAATTAATGAAATTTCATGTAGTCATTGTGGAGAAATGAAATCCCCTTGGCCATCCCAAGCTCACTCATTAGCCCGAATTTCCATGAATGTGGGTGACCATTGGTGGAGGAGGGCTTAATTTAAAAGAGATTATCATCCAAGCTACGATGGGCATGAACTCATAAACCAGCCGTCACTGCTCACCATCCAGGAAGTACCCGGTGATACTAAAAAGATGTGGATGGTTATAGAGACCTAGATAATCCAACATTATTTAAATATTTATCCATATAATTATATATAATTATATATTTATTTTTAAATATATTTTAAAATGATGCTTATATATTGTATATTTAAAAATAAATTTTACAAATATGTATATATAATTGTATATTTAGGTATAATTTTTTTATAATGTATTTATAATTATTTTTTATTAATATATTTATATACTATATTTATAAATAATGATATATTTATAAAAATACTTTTTTATATTATGTATTTATGTAACCTTGACACACACACACACACAAACACACACTAAACTGTTGCTCACCCTCCAGGAAGTACCGGATGAGTTTAACAAGATGGGGACGATTTCGGTTCCAAAAATAGCCCACCTTTATTTAAATATTTATTCAAATAATTATATATATTTTATACTTAATTTTAAATATATTTTAAAAATATTTCTATATATTGTATATCTACATATATATTTTATACATATTTATATATTAAAGTATATTTAAATATAATATTTTTATAATGTATTTATATTTCATTATTATAAATATGATTATATACTATATTTAATGATAATACTGTATTTATAAAAATACATACATATATATGATCTATTTACATAATATTGACATACACACACACACACACACATACACACACATATTTTCAGACACTAGTACACATTTATATTTCACTCATACACACCAAAATATTTAAACATAAATATTTATTTACACATATTATAATATAAACATAAATATATATTTGTTCATTGATACACATATATTTATATATAAACATTACTTGTATAGGTATTTATATATATTAATGCATTTTTATCAGGTAAATAAAATAAATAATTTTTTTAAATAAAATTTAAAATATATATTTATTTCCATCTTGTTTATATATTTACAGTTTAATTTCTATATAAATATGTTTAAATATTTAATTTTATAATTGATTTATTATAAGTAAATCTATATAAATATGCATATATTTACTTATAAATAAAACTAATATTTCCAAAATAGTAAAATTTAAACACTGTAATGTCTATATGACTACTAGAGATGAGAGTAAATTCAGTCACCACTGAAAAAATGAAAAAAAAACCCTCAAAAGAGGACGAAATTCCATCAAATGTTCAAAATTTAAGGAATTCGGGAAAAATCATTTTTGGAGGACTTTCAGGCCTTTTTACCGAAAGAATACATTGACTAGGGTCTTACAACTTTACGATATCATTGATTATTTCAAAATAATTGATTTGATTTCTGGTAGATCTCAAATGAACACCTAGATCAAAATATAGGTCTATCTAAAGTTCAAGTCTTGTTATCAACTTATCTTAGATTGTCCATGAATTTATTGATTTTTATGTCATAAAATTTTTAATAAATGAATAATAATTATCAAATTATTAATTATTATTAATTTATAATTATTTTTAATCAATTTTTACTAAATATATCATATACTGACTGTAAATACTTATTTAGACTTATATAAATCATATTTCAACAAATATATTTTATTTCTATCAGTATAGATATATAAATATATAAATATATAAATATATTTAATGACACATAAATTTTTATGAAATATACCTTTTATCAGCTCTAAAATGGTTCTTATAAGGCCACCGTTTATCCATGCTAAAAAAGCACTCATAAAAGTGACATTTATTAGTGCTTAAAAAATCACTGACAAAAGTGATATTTTATCGGGGCTTTTGGATGGACTTAATAAAGTCACCAACATTATATGTTACTGTTTTAATGATAATAAATTGTATCACATAATATAATGCAATCTTTAGTAGTGAATACTAAGAACGACCTGGACGATGGAGAGATTCAATATATGTGAGAAAATTATTGTGAATCCCTCACCTTCTTTCTATTGAAAACCTTTTCTCAAAATCCTTTCATTGTACCTCCTCCTACCAATATTTTCTCCCATGAATCAATATACCCATTTATTCTACAATGTGTTCCATCCTTTTGGAAAATGACCCATCTCCAAATAATTTTTATTATTCAATGATGAAATATCATTCTTCATAGTCAGCTCCCACTTATTCATATCCTTTAACTGGATTTCCTCTTTAAAACATTTTGGTTCTCCACCATCGGTTAATAAAATATAATGCAAGGCTGGTAAATACCTCTTCATAAGACACCTCATCCATATTTTTCTTATTAACTCCACATGAGGTGTATTATTAAATAGTTTCTTCATCACATGCTCAGGTACACGATCAAGCTCCAATTTCTCTTGGAACTCTAATTCATTATTCCCACTAGCAACATAAGTTACATGACGATCCTTATAAAATACACCTTCATTAAATATAAATTTTTGGATTCGAATGATTATCTCTTTCTTATTATCCTATAAGTGACAAACAAACTCTTCAAGAACATATCTAATAATGAAATGGGATTTTGACATAACATCATGCTTTCCCCTTGCATTATAATCAATCTATGCACATATAAAACAACCAAAGACTAATAAATGAGATATTAATACCGCATTTCATGACTATATCTACTCAATTAGCCTTTGTCATATTAGTTTTGGTGGAATCCAATTGATAAGATGTGATTAGATGTTCACTTATTCTACCTTGAAAGTCTTGGGTAACACTGAGTGCATACTCATAATCGTAGAACATTTATTTTACATCCTGTTCACCCTTTCATCTACACCACTCTTTTTTGTTATACCTAGAATATTATTCTCCCACAAAATTCCATCATTATCCTAGAATTCCCTGATCTCATTATTATCCTACTCTCCACCATTGTTTGGCCCCAATAAATTTAGCTTTGATCCACACTCATCTTTCAGCATGGTTTTATAATACAGAAAAATGTTATACACATCGTATTTTCTTTTTATAATGTGAACTCATTCTATTCACAGTTATTCATCACTAAATTTCACATAATATTCTGACCCTGATAAGGGAATGTACTAGTGTAGGCCCCCAAACTATAGTGTGCACCAGCTACAACTTCACATCCTTCAGTGTTATACCTATTTTTTGAAAGGATGTCTTCTTCTTCTATCATGTGATAGAATCTTCACTCAAGATAGCTTCCACTAACATCAACTCTGGTAGCATTCCTTCCTTTGTGGGCACCTTCATCCCCTTCTTAATCATGCAGCTTATCTTCCAATAAAATTTACTATTGAAAGTATGTATATGAAATTATCTAATATATTGTTTAAGGTTTCATACCTTACACCCTACATTATGAATGTATATCCCTTAGTGATTCACATATATTATAGGGTGTTTAGTAAGATTTTTTTTATACCAGAGAAAAATTTAGTAAATCGGTACTCAGGTTGTCTTCAGAGAATACGGTGTTGTGGATGTATTAAAATATTGTTTAACGGGTTCAGTTTTTTTAAACTGTGGATGAAATTATTTTGTTTAAAATTTAGTGTTTAAAACATAGTGTTCTATCCTTGGATTATTCTCCGTAGATACCTATGATTCATTATTGAATTTCATTTTACCATCATTCTATAATACAAGGAAATTTCTAGGAATATCCTTCTAGGAAATCTCAGTTTCAAATAGAAAAATACAATAATCATTGTATTCTCTATCCTCATGTGGACTAGTTATTTGATGCCACCAATAACTCTTGGGTCATATCATTGTTATATATCATATGAAATGAAGTATTTCTCATGTTTCATGGGTGTTGAATGAGTAAAAAATAACAAAAAATATTTAAATGTGAATTAAAATAAGAATATCTTAAAATCTATGCATCCAAAGAAATCTACGGAATTAAATAGAGTAGCATTATTTATCAAAAGAAATAATTCCTCACAGGGGTGGGTGATTTCTAATTAGCTTGACCACTTTTCACATAGTGTTCCATCACTTGAGTTATTAGAAAAATGAAATAAATAAAATTTTGGGAATCAATAGAATTAACATGTGATGAAACCACATATTAGATTGAGTAAGAAAATCATGAATTCAAAAAATCCCCCATATTAGAGAAGAACATCTCCTCTTATTCTAAAAATAGAAAAATAAAATATTCATAAAAATTCTTCATAGGTGGAGAATTCCTTATCAAGTACCTTGTGTCACTTTTCACCAGCGCTGGGTGAAGTCCATTTGATAATAGTTAAACCCTTGCAATGAAATGAAAAACCCCCTATAATTTTGTGCCATGTAGTGGGCATGATCTTAGCTACAGATGGCCTCTATGTAGATTGTGATCACTATGGATCTTCATCTATCCCTATTTTACCAAAATAAATTAATAAGATGCAAGTTGACTTTGAAACTGAGAATTGAAATGGGGAAATGAATTTTTCCATTTTCTAAATTTTCAAGGCACTCTAATATTTTCCAATCTTTTCTTTGAGCATGGTGAACATTCACATATGTTGGCATTCAGATAACTAAGGTGATTTTACAAATTCTACCATCGAATATGACTCTAATCGAGTACATGGATTTAACTACATAGTTATTTTGGCTACGTGGATTTTTTGGGTATATTAAAACATCGAGCATAGAAAATTACACCATCCATCAATATCTTTCATTAATCAAAATTTAGATAGTAAATAGTGATTATTTTAAGTTTTATTGTCAATTATCTTAATTTGAATTGATTGGCACTGACATACAAGCAATCCTATTGATTTTCCTCATTCAAGCATTTTTTAAAGCATCTGTCAACCTGAAACCAATGAATAATAGAGGAAATGTGGTCTCACCATTATCGAACCTTTACAGGGGAAATAAAAATATATTAATTAATTAATCTACATTTTTGGCTAAATCTAAACTCACTCCTCATAGCATGTGATTTTCTTCTTCACAAGGAAGTATGACTTCTTTTTGGTGAGCTCAGCCGTCCACATCCCGAGGTGAGTGGTGGCAAGGAACCATCTTTTGTGTCGGTGAGTTTTTCTCAAGCTTGGGTTATCAATGATCTATTTGGGATCATCTCCTTTGTATTCCCACTTGTATTATCTCGTGGATAAGCATCAAATATATACAACATGAAGAGAATTGATCTATAGAAAAAGGCAAACAAAACATCTGGTTTCAGGGATAGTTCACCAGCGAGCTTAGGATTTATTGTGAATTCTGATCTCCGTTGATTCAGATAGAATATTGGGTCTTTATTTTCCAACTATGGTTCTAATTTTGGGAATCATTATTATTCTCTGAGGCCTTATTGAGGCAGTGTGGTGAAGTATAGAGTTCTTGTATTCTCAATTTAATTATGCATGGATCCAAAATTTTCTTGGGAACCCTTAGATTGATGAATTGGTAGTTTCACCTTGGATGGAATCTTTAAGTTCATTGGGTTTCAGTTTTTTTCTTTCAGTTTTTGGAACAAATCTTGTTAAATCTTTGTCTGCAATCTTTTCCTTTCAAGCTATTGGCTTAGGGGTTCAACAGTATTCAACATCGAAAATATATGGTTCAGGTAACTGTTCAGTTTCATCCCTCTCAAAAGATTCTTTTTCTGATCCCTATTGGCACAAGAGGGTGGAACAGTTGATTTTCATGATCGACCATGAGAAGTTTGTGGTTGATAGTTTTTTTATGTTCATAAGTTTCATGCATTTCCCAAATTCTATCCATTTTTCATGGTTGTGGCCTCATACAAGGCACTATCACATGGATTTGTTTTGAAGTATATCTATCCCTTTATCAAAGTGTGGTTGTTGTAGATGGAATTTCATGTGAGGTCAATCTATTTATGTCATGCAGTATATGAATTCCTTTTCCCAAAAACACTATCATAGCCACTATTCAAAGGCATATGTGCTTCTTGATATAACCAAAAATTTTAGTGGTGATTTATGGTACACCTATGGTCACTTGTTTTTTGCAATGCAGAGAGTCCATAAATTTGATTTTTTTTCTCTAGTTGGATTGACCACAAATATAGAAGTCATGGTCGATCCATGCCTTTATCTACATTGGATGGATCTACATAACCCACACCTTTTTAGTGAATTATTTTTTTCAAATTATATATGGAAATAATAAAACAAGTTAAATTCAAAATTATAACCTTTCAAAAAATAATATCAAATTGATTCAATAAATCAATTAAAACATCAAAATATCATCACTAAATGATCACACTCTAATCCAATTTGTCATTTATCAATAAACATCACTCAATTACAATATAAATTTCAAATTCAATTTATGTATTTAATTCAAAAATTAAACATTAAATTAAATATAAAAATAAATTAAACCCCTATAATATTTATTTTTCATTTGATTACATCATACATGGCATAGTCAAATTTTATTTCATCAAAATATACAAAATATGGAATGCAGTTCATATCTTAGCAGAGTAGTCGTAGTAATCTATCAACTTTATGTCCTAACCTAGATCAAAAACTTGAACACCTCAATAATCTACCATATGAATAACTCCATATTGACTGTGTGTGATCAAATGGATGAAAATGTCTAGATTGATAACATGTTCAAATTCAAACAACCATATCAGCTTAACTCATGTTTACGCAACACAAAAAATTTTATTGTTTCATTAACATAGTGCATTGAAATACCTATGTATATAGTTCAAAACTCAATGTCCACTTACACATCATCCCATCTTATTTATTTGGCATGACTTATTTCATGTTACCTTCTCATATCATTCACAACACACTCATTACCATTACACAAGTTTTGTAAATCATAAATGACCTTTATGTAGTTATAGAAATCCTCATGTACCTTCACAGAGTTACTCGGTTTCCTTATTACCTTCATGTAGGTAATTAATTTATAAATACACCATTACAAAGCCAATGTATTTTTGGAATTACTATTACATAACCAGTTCAAGTCACATGTTACATTTACTCAGCTTCATAATTTTTTGTCTAACCATGATTCAGATAGAGAACTTCCTTTATGTAGCTACTTACACTCCTATTTTAGCCTTATGTATAAGGAAATATATTCGTGATGACTTTACTTAAGTAATGAAAATATCACATCCTAGGTGGAATGGATTTTAAGAAAAATGGGTTCAAGGATTATTCAAACAGGTCCTCAATTTGGGGCCCAATTTTATTTTTTGGACTTTAATTTCGGTAGGTTTGGATAGAATTTGTTCTCATTATGGAGTTGGGTGCAAGGATATGCGATATTTATTGTGATGGGTGTGGTGAGTTGATGTCATGGTGGTGGCATGGTGAGGTCTTGGAGACTTGGTGATGTTGCAATCCATGATCATGAAATGCTTCCTCCAGTCTACTGGGATACAAAATGGTGAAGCTGGTATATACATGGATCAGTACTGAACCAGGGGAAATCCAAGAGAAGCACATGAGGTTGAACATGGTTCCACATATCAATTAATTTCCTCGAACATCTTTCAAGTATCCTCCTTTGACCTTACAGTCAGTGTGCCGAAGATCCTGTAGGCCCTTGCTTTATTATTATTTATCATAAAATCAAACTACTTACAGTCATACACATAAAATTTTTAAATTAATTTTAAATTAAAATCCAATTAAATTAAATATTTTTAATCTATTAATAAAAATACAATTCTTTAATTTTAGATTTACAAATTAATTTTAAAATTTTAAAATTATTAATATTTTTTAAATGGAGTTAAATTATTATTTCGATATATAATAAGATTGAGTTGACAAAATGAGATTTATTTGTTTAAAAAAGTCTTTAAAATAATTATAATTTTCATAAATTATGTAAATGTGGTAAATTGTATATATTTTTTTTGGAATTTATTATTGAAGAAAACAAAATTCAAAAATGAATGGACTCATTAGTAATTTTGAAATGATTTGAGAGGATAATTTCCAATGATAGAGAGATAATATTTTTTTTATTTAATGGTTATAATGATATTAAGTATATGAATCAATTCGTAATAAATAAAATAATTTAATTTATTATGAAAAATCTTAGAAAAATGAAATAATTTGACATTGATATTTATAAAAAATATAGATACAATAAAATGTATATTTTTAATATTTATTAAACTCCCTAAAAAAATAAAGAAGATCTATGAAACAAGAAAGCAATGTGATTAAGGAACTAGGGAAACAAGTAATTTCCGTAGAATATTTATAAAAATAAATAAGAAAGTATATTAAATACATATAACATTAAAATTTTACTTTTAAAATAAAAAATCATGATTTTATTTATAAAAAATTAAATATACATGCCATTTAAATTTTAAATACTCAAATTATTTATCTTAAAATAAATAAAAATTATGTTAAAATATTCTAGTAAATTTAATATATAAAAAAAATAAAAAAAGTAATTTTTTATCAATTGATTTATTTCAAATATTCAAGGTAATTATATTTTATTACTAAATTATTTATTTTCAACATTCAAATTAGTTATTTTAAATTTTTTATTAAAATTATTTCAAAATGAATAACTTTGAATGAAGAAAAATAAATTACAAGAATGTTTAGAAAAATTAAATAAATAAGTTTAATTAAATATTTAAATGATTTGAATATTTTATTCAAGTTTTTTAAAATAAAGTAAAATAAATTGAACAGTTAAATTATATAAACAAGTTGAGAATGTTAGAATAATTAGAATATTGTAAACTAATATGAATTTCGTATAAGATTAAAATGGATTTTTTTAAATCATTTAAATAAAAAACATGTTTAAAAAAATAAATGTTTTGAAATATTTTATTTGGGCCATTCATTCTAAAAAATCAGTTTTGTAATGATTTAATAATAACAGCGGATCTTGATTTTTCATTATTCTTTAAACAAGATTTCCGCCCTGGTTTTCCTCCACCAGCAATGCTGGAACCTATGGCTATGAGCTCCAAAATATATGGTTTCCCATATTTTTTTTATTTAATCTGTTTTATCGTATTTATCTTTCTATTTCCTCGTGGGATCCTTTATGCAGGGCATTTGACGATAAAAAAATGATGTGTACCGGATGACGGGTGAATACTCTAGGGGATTGTGCCTTCAAGGTGGAAAATTGGGCACTGCACTGTATGTCCCTAGATCCTAAGTCCTGTCCGAGAATGGGTGAGGTCGTGGGGAACGAGAAGACCTCATTCTCTCTAGCAGTGGCCCCCTACCTCACCGAAGGGCTGCTGGTGATCCTCAATCCCAACAAGCTGCTACCATGGCTCCTCAAGAATGAGGTTGTGCATAAAATGAGTGGTGATCCCCATTACAGACAAGCTGATTTCAACGCTCTTCAAGGTAATAACTCTGAGTCAAGCAGAATCAAAACTCTTCTTATTACTAATAACGTGGTGTATAGAAGATGACCAGTGATCCTCATTTCAAACAAGCTGCTTCCATGGATCCTGGAGGTCTGGATTTCATGTCTAGTAGAAAAAAATCATCCCATTATTGAGAATGTGGTAGTGTAGAATATTATTGGTGATCATAATCCCAAAAAAGGTTCTTCCATGGCTTCTCCATGTAAGGACTCTTAGTCTAGTAGAATAAAAACCCTTATTGTTGTGAAGAATGCGGGTGCACATCAGATGATAATTAATTATTTTATCAATAACATGGATGAGATGTTTGTGTGGTTGTGGATGAGTATAACTAGTAGAACTAAATTTGATGGTGGGTAGTATTTGGGTGCTTCAAAACTCAAGGAGCATTTTCCTGGGCAAGGGAGGGGAGGAAAAGAATAATTTAGTGATAATAGCATGATTGGTAAACATCTACCCATGAGAAGGTATCTGAGAACTAACTCTGAAATCCATATAGAGGATGAGAAGAAAGATAAAAAAATCTATAAAGAATTTATTTTAAGGGATGTATGAGATGCACCACTATTTTAATGAATGATTGAGACTTTTTTCAATCCAGTAATTTTAATGTGTATTATTTTCTGTGTTAATTGGGTCAAAACATTATCAAATAATTAGTATAAAATTTGTTTACTGAGTGTTTTGTATTATATATGAGAAATATGGAGCAGTATGATGGAGGCCAGTTTGGGCATGAAATTTCCATAAAACATGTAGAATCATTGAAGAAGTTCTTTTTTAGTATGATTAAAAACTACGCAGAAGGGAATCCTTAAATAAAACATAGAGGATATCTGCATAATGATATGGAAATGGCACTTCCTCTATTTTTTTCGTACCAATGTACTATTTCAAAGAACACAATGTGCTTGTGTGCTCACAAGCCTATTGGTGAAGCCATTATTGATGTCTTTATTAACTAATTGTTTCTTTTATACCTTATTATTCAAAATATGAGGGAATCATTGGAGTTGAGAAAAGCAGGTGAAAATGTTACGAAACAAGAAAAAATACATGAGTTTGGTGGTCCATATCAATTATTTATCAACATTAGGAAATCATTATCTATTTATTTTATATGAATCAAATCATGTCTTTTCATCCATATATGATGGTAGGGGATAAAATGGTCTAAATAAACAAATTTTTATGTTGGAAACAAAAATAGATGCTAAACATGCATTTGATCCTAAAATTGAATGCACGACAGGGGTTGTGAAAGCTCATGATTTCAATTTCAAGATGCAATTCTTATTTAGCATCTAGTTTTTTTTCATCTCAATAATTGTTTCCTTAGTCCATTCGCAATCTCCTTCCATCATACGAAAATAAAATTTCATAATGAGATTCAGATAAAATAATTAGATATTGATCTCATAATGTTGATACAGAAAATAATTTTGACCACCAAACTCATGGATTTTTTCCAGTTTCATTATATTTTAATCATCTTTTCTCTTCTCCAATTATTCCCTCATATTTTTCAGAAAAAGTAACAACAAAAACAATGAGATAATGATAAAACTATAAAATTATATTCACCACTAGGTCTGTGAGCATATAACCACATTTGGTTCATTATTAGAAAATATTGGAAGGAAAAAGTAGAGGAGATAACATTTCCCTCTCATGATGAATATTTTCTCTCTTTGTTTTATTTAAGGACTCCCTTCTGCATAGTTCTTTCTCGAGTTGACAAAGACCTTATATCTATGAATATAAATGTTTGATGGATATTTCATGCCCAAACTGGCCTCCATCATACTTCTCTATCTTTCTCATCTCTAAAAAAATCAATAAATGAATTTTATACCAACTATTTGATAATGTGTAAGCCCATCTAACACAGAAAACGAATAAAAATTAGAATTACTACATTGGAAAAAGTCTCATACATTCATTAAAATTTCCGTTTATCTTATCCTTCTTTTCAAATACATTTTTTTCTGAGCTTTCATCTTTCCTCCCATCCTCTGCTTGGATTTCGAAGATACTTCTCAAGTACCAACTCCTATGTAGATGTTAACCAATAACCCAACTAAAAATAAAGTATTATTTTCCTCCCCTCCCTTTCATGGTAAAATGAACCTTGATTTTTGAAGCACCAAAATACTACTCACCATCCAATTTAGTTCAACTAATTATACCCATCCATAACCACACGAACAACTCATCCATATCATTGATACCACATAAAATTAACTTTTTATGCACAACCACAATCTCTACCATAGTAAATGTTTTGATTCTACTAGACTACGAGTCCTTATATTGAGGATCCATGAAAGAAACATGTTTAGGATGAGGACCACCAATCATCTTCTACATAACCAAATTCTCAACAACAAGATGATTTTTTATTTTACCAGACTCAGATTCCTTACCTTAAGGTGCCATGGAAGAATCTTGTTTGAAATAAGGATCACTACTCATGTTCTAAAACCCCATGTTATTGACAACAAGAAGTGTTATGATCATACTTTTCTTGTAGTTCGTACCATGTGGAGCTATGGAAGAAACTTTTTTTTAAATGTTGATCACTGATCATCTTATGCACAACTAAATTCATGACAATCAGATAAGTTATAATTCTACCTAACAGTGAGTCCTTACATCGAGGATAAATAGAAGCATATTTTATATATTGTAGATCACCAAAACCCCTTCTATGAGGTAGGGGGAACTACTGGATAGTAGGATCTCCTCCAGTTCCCCCATGACCTTCCCCATGATCAATATGGACTTGGGGTCTACGGACATAGAATGTAGTGTGAGGTTCTCCACCTTGAAGGAACTATCCCTTGAGTACTAACCCCCTATCCACTACACATCATTCTTCATCTTCAACCATATATGAAGAAACACAATGGGAAACTAAATGATAAATATGATGAAACTGATGAAGGAGAAGATGTTTTATCAATGTCCAAATTTTTAGGAGTTGTGTAGCCATAGGTTCTAGTGATTCTTGTGGATTCATGTATTTTTTCACCCATCATTATATGGGTCAATTCTCTTGTTTTTGAATCCATTACGCAGTCCTTTAAACACTCGTGAATTCCAGTTGCAGTCCTCACATAATAATCTATGAAATTTATGTAGAATACCAATTATTCATGTTTTGAGTTCACTGTATTTTTGGCCATTCAATAATAATTGTTGGTTATCAATGATGAAATTTGATGCATAAATTTACCTAAAAGTCCCACACACTTGAGTAAAAATATCCTCCATTTTTTAACTTCTTAATATAACTCTTATCAATGAAGAATAATATGATGGATAATTTTCCAATGCATTTCTAAAAAATATATTTCATCTTGTTCAGTGATTTTTAAAGCTTAGAATTTGGAGATCATGGTTCTCTCAACCTTAGGATCAAAATTTGGATGGTTATAAGAACTAGATCAAGTCATTTGATATCATTTTAAAAAAAAATTAAAATAAAAGAACTAATATTCCCTAGAAAATGTGTCTCATTTTTTGCATTCCTATCACAGGGCTCTCAACAAAATTATTTTTGAACCCATGAAAAACATAGTACTGTTTGATTGTGGTTGACTCTAGGTAAGACAATGATGTGGATGTGTTAAAATCACATGTAATGATTTTGAAATTTTAGAATAGGGGATGCGGATGATTGGTTTAAAATTTAAAATTTAAATCATATTTTTTCAACCATGGATTACTAGCCTCTCTTCCCTATGAATCATTATTCAATTTGGCATCCCCATCATTATCTAATAAAAAGAAATATCCATGATTATACTATCCTAGAAATTTTCATTTGATATAGAAAAATATAATAAACCTTGTATTCTATATCCAAACCTAGCCTAATGATTAGATTCCACTAATAATTCTTGGGTCATTCCACTGTTAACTATCTTATGTTGTGGAGTTCCCAATAGTCTTATGTGTGAAAATAGTAATAAAAGAAAGAAATATTTAATTTTAAGGGAAAATAAGAAACTCATAAATTCTAAAAATACAAATAATTAAAATAATATACAGTTTTATTTAATATAATAATCCATCATAGCGGTGGGAGAGTTCTCCTTAGCTCGACAATAATTCACTTAACATTTCATCACTACAGTAACAAAAAAAAAGAAACCAGGAAAATCTTAGGGAAGGACACTAGAATATAATGATGCAATAGAATATAAGAATAAGTAAGTGTATCATTAATATGTGGATTACCACAAACCAAAGTAGAACATATCTTCTTCTTATATGAATATAAATAGAAAATAATCACAAACAAATTCTCATATGCGGTGAATTCCATGAGGTGTGTATTGAGGTCCTCACAGCCAGCTCTAGGTGAAGTCCCTATGAGAATATTTGAACTATGAAAATGACATGAAACAACCCATAATAATTATATACTATGAAGATACCATGATATCTTTAATATATGGCAACCACATGTAAGAAGACCACTAATGTTCATCATCTTCCTTGATTTGGCTAAACCAAAGTACTGGAAGTGAAATTGACATTGAAAATGAGAGGCCATATATGTAAATGATTTTCCCCATTTTCTAAATTTTGAAGACATTTAGCTTCTCCGATGTTAGTTCAGAGTAGAATTAGCATTCAAAAATGTGGTAATTCAGATAGTTGAGGTGATTTTAGTCATTATATATAATCAATACATCACCAATCTGGTATGTAGAATTGGATATGTAGTGATTCTGGATATATGTAGTTTTTGGGTACATTGAACGATAAGGCATGTAAAACTAAACCTTCTTCATCATCTTATAGAACATCAAATTCATCCAGTAAATATTTATTTGTCTGATATTGATTGTAAAGGTTCATAAGTAGAATGGATGAGAAATTTCATACATGTGATCTTGTTGATTTTTCTTATTCAAGTATTTTTCAAGAATATGAGAACCTCCAACTGGGGAATGGGGGAGAAACTAGGGTCTCACAATCTAAGAACATTCACAAGGGAATAAAATAAATAAAAATTAATTAATTTACATATTTATTTGGATAAATCCAAACTCACCATTCACAACTCAGGTTTTTTTCATCGCTAGGTGGTGTGACTTCTTCATGGGGAGCTTGGTATTCTAGATCCCTAAAAATGAGTATTTGCATGATTTCATACCCCAAGGATCCATGGTAGGAGCTTGTTTGAAATGAGGACCACTTATAATCTTCCACGAAACCATGTTCCTGAAAATAAGATGAGTTTTTATTACACTTGACATAGATTTCATACATTGAGGATCTATAGAATCATCTTTTTTGGAATGGGGATCACTACTCAATTTAGGCACAACAACATTCTTGACAATAAGAAGAGTTTTGATTCTATCAAACTCATATTACTTACCTTATGGTGCCATAGAAGCACTTGGTTTTGATTTTTGATCACTGACACCCATTCTCTGAGTTTGGGGGCCATTTCTTGGTAGCTGAAGCTCTTCCAGTTCCCCCATGACCTCCACATTACTCAACCTAGACTTGGGATCATTGGATAGACAACACAGTGTGAGGGTTTCCACCTTGAATTAACTTCCCCTTCAGTATTGACCCTCCAGTCGCTACAATTCATTCTTTATCATTGTCCCTCTATGAAGAAACCCAGTGGAAAACTGGATGATAAATACAATGACACTGATGAATGAGAAGATGTTTTTTGATAGGAAAAATATTTAAGAATTATGATGCAATAGGTGATAGAGATACTCATGAATAAATATCCTTTTTTCCCATCATTCTATCATTTGATGACCAAAAATTTGAAATATATTTGTTGTCATTCTGTAAACAAAGATCAATGGTCATGGTTTTAAAATTGGAATAAATAATTAAAATATAGGAGATTAAAGGTGGTTTATTCCCTTTACCAATTCCAACAACATGTTTGATGTCATGAAGTCTCTATAAATGAATTTATTGTAGTCCTTGTGGAGAAATTCAATCCCCTTGGTTTTACTACGAACCAAAATTAGCCAAACCTTCCATGAATTTGGATGAACATTAGAGGATGGGGGCTTACATTGAAATAGATATTCATCCAGGCTACCCTATGTCCTGAACTCATTAACCAGCAGCCGCTGCTCACCATCCAGGCAGTACCCAATGAGTTTAACAACATGGGGACACTTAAGGTGACCAAGATAATCCTACTTTATTTAACTATTTATCCATATAATTAAATAAATTTATAAAATTTTTATTAAATATATTATAAAAATATTTTTAAATTATATATTTACTTATAAATTTTATACATATTTAACTATAATTTTATATTTTGATATAACTTTTTTATAATGTATTTATAATTATTTATTATAAATATGTTTATATACTATATATAATGATAATGAAATATTTATAAAAATATATTTATATATGATGTATTTAATGAATATTGACACACACACACAATTGTTGATCAACCTCCTTGCGATACCCGATGAGTTTAATGAGATGAGGATGGTTAAGGTGTCCCATGTGATCCACCTTTATTTGAATATTTATTCATATAATTATTTAGATTTATATAATTAATTTTAAATATATTTTAAAAATATATCTATATATTATATATTTACATATAAATTTTAGACATGTTTACAAATAATATCATATTTATATAAAAAAATATATTGTATTTATATTTATTTATTATAAATATTTTTATATAATATATTTAATTATAATGATTTATTTAATAAAAATTATTTATATATGATGTATTTATATAATATTTACCCAGACACAAACATAGAGATATTTTCACAAACATGTACACATTAATATCTCACACATACACCTCTCAAAGTATAACTTTTAGTTTATCCCAAAACGATAATCATCATATAGTTCAATCAGTTATAAAAACATGTTAAGGTTAGCATTAGTATGATTATTTTATAAAGATACAACATATTCTCATGTGGCACAAGACAAGGAATAAGATTCATTCCGTGCACTAGATGAGCCACTACATATACCACTTGGAGTGTCATACAGATTCCTTTAGTGTATTAGGGGTGAAAGGATCATATTTGAGTCCCCAATACATGTGGTTTGTGAGATACCGAGCATGAAACCCCTCATAATATGATACCATAGTTATAAAACTCTATATATTTACATAGCTAATGCGAGGGTGGTTGGGTATATTGTTGATCATGTCGTCAGTTGGATCTTAATTGAGATGGTATTTTTACCCTCCTGTGATGAGAATGACATCTGATCCGTCGATTGATATAGGATATGGGAGTGTGTGCAAAAACTTATATATTATATAACTATTAGAATATGGAACTTTTAATGTGATTATCTATAATGATAAAAAAACATGTGGTGTATTATTCAATCATATTAGTGTATACTTTGAGAATCCAGAATAGATGAGTTGGATATTTGGGGTTGATGTGCTTCATTCCCCATGGTCACTTTATGTATTGGAAAAATAGAAAATATGACAATTACCATTTTTATATGATTCATAGCGGTGGAAACAAGTATAGATATACATTTTTTTTATAGATATCATTCCATATCCCTTTATTACATGAGTAACATTTAAATTTTTCTACAGGTCACTCATTTCTAACATATATGGATAAAATTATTTTTATTTATTGTAAATTTTGTAAATTCCCATAGGTTTATACAATTTGGTTTATAGAATGGGGATTGAGTTTAACTTAGTGAACTACTCTAGATATATTTATGAAATAATCCAAAAGAGTTTTGGATGAGTGTTCATAAGGTATTTCATATGATGTAATACAAGGTATTGTTAATGAAATATTTCCAAAATTGTTTGGTAAGAAATAAAAAATGAGTTTGGGATATGGTTTCCTGAGTTATTATATATGATAAAATAAAAGGTTCAATGGTACAAGGATTATTATGCATTAGTACATGCGGGATATTAAAGGTGATATCCCCAAAGTTATAGCATTTATGTGATGCTTGGATATATCAAGTGCATGCAATATCAAGATACATTCATGGAATAATATTTCACGCATGAAACTACTGTTTTATCAAATGAACAACTAAATATTATATTTTTTAATATTTTATTAGTTCAACTCATTTGAATAATCATTTATTAATGTGTTACATGATATATAATGATATAGTGGAGTTTGAATTCATGACATGAATGCATTGGCCATAGAACATACTCTTGTGATTTAAACACATTATAAAATGTAGTAGCAATCAAAGAGTGTTTTCGACTTTATATAAATATTATTGATAGTTGGTGGAAATGGTTCATAGGTGATTTCACATTCATTGTAGAAACACCTTGATCTGATACAATATTTTATCTCTCTCTTTCACATAGAGAGGAACTACCATACTTTGGAGAAAAGGTGAATCCCTTGTGTATGTAAGAGGATTCAGATCAGCTCGTCTATACACTACAAAGGTATGATGATTTTTGTTTTGAGATATTGGTGATCTTTATAAAACATATCATAAGAATATAAAAAGGTTTTAGTGGCTCTTCTATGTAAGGTATATAATTTTACAGTATTCTTCATTTTAGTTTTTATGTTGGTTTTGTATTTCTTATATAGAGATCCTTACTCTATAGTTTTAATCGCTTCCACTTCTTCTGATTAATGTTATTATACTCTTAAAAAACAATACACTAATAGAGTGTTCATCCATAGTCATATCCAAAATATCAAGGGGTATGTTAAACATAATTTTTGACTCATGAGATACTTGAAAACCCACTCTCATGTGATATTTTGGGAGTTGTTTATTATGAATCATATCTCCATTGATACTGTATAGTGTACTCATCACAATAATGTGATGAGTGGGTGATTATAAATATAATTCACTTTCACTTTCACCGTGAATAATTTTATAAGATAATAATGTTATCAGTAGTTGTTTGATTCACATTTTGAAAACTTTGTTATAAAATAATAGATATCCTTGTTCATGAATGATTCTTGAAGGTAATGTCTAGGCCCAAATATAGTGGGGTCTTAGTCTTCATCTACTGGTTTTTTATCTATTATTGGATAACCATTACCCCTTAGTATATAATTCATAATAAAACTCTAATTAGTAATATTTTTTAAACAATCTATTTATGTCTAAATATCATTCATTATATTATTTACATCCCCATGTGACATTGTTTTCTCAAAATATTCTCATTGTGAAACTCCAAAACCATCACCTTTAACATGGCCATATTATTCTAGACGGATAAATTATACTGTAATTAGTCGTTCTTCTTATAAAACTAATAACTATTATTGTTTCTGACTATATAAAAACTATAAAAACATAAGTAGATATTTTATATAATATTATTATAAAGAATAAAAAAAAAACTATTTTGTCATACAAACACATGAGTCTCTTACTTTTTGGATGCTATAATCTTCCTTTTTTTCCTTCTTTATTTACATGAGCATCCTTCAATAGAATATGATGTGGGATAGAAGTGGAGTTAAGTTTCAATTCATCAATATATATATATATATATATATATATATGGAACACAATTATGTTTTTATTTTATATCCCATTAAACATTCACTGTTCATTTAAGTTAAATGCAATTTTTTCAAGGAAATAACAATTAATCCTTTCTTTTTGGTAGGGATATATGGGTTTAAATTCCCACTGTTTATTCTCATCAATCGTTTTTTGTTCCATAAATAAATAATTTTTAATAAAAGTGAATAGTATAAATAATTTCAAATAAAATATAATTAATTATAATGCACATGAAATGATTTATCCTCATGATAGGTAATAAATGAATTTTATTTTTCTTTTTTTTTTTCATTTGTGCATTCACAACTGGTGGTTGGGGATTTACATTCCCCTTAGAATCCAAGAGAAATTATTATGTAAAAAGTGTCTGAAAGGAACTATATACATTTTTAGTGTTCATTAATATAATTTTATTATATAAAATATCTAAACAAAAATACTCTATAAGGGATAATAAAAATTAAATCAATGTTTCATTATTTTTTTCTTTAAAATGGTGAAAGTATATCATATTTTACCATAATGTATTCAAAAATGATTTCCTTCAATGAAGGAAAATATTAATGCCATGTCTCTATGTCAATCGACATAAGAATTTTATTTGTGACCCTAATGTATGTAAAGAAAAATAGACTTGTTGGGTTCAATATTTTAGTTTCACTGATTCCACCCAACCACAAATTTTATATGTTTTCTTCTTTACTTGATATATTTTGTTAACATTGTATGCTAATCCACTTTTTTTTCATCCACATGTTTTTTATATCATATTTAGTCATCTATAAACAAATTTTTGTACTCTTAATTTCATGTATATTCAAATAATTGATTATTACTAAAGACATTGTAATTAAATTATATTTACTGGTCTACATTACATTAATGTAATAATGTCCTAGAGTATACATTTCATTGAAAATTCCATTTATGTCCCCTTCTATGATGATAAATTTAAAATTACTTGGTGATATTATTAAATATAAATCTATGGTTACATAACATTATATGATAGGACAAATAGAATGTTGACTGTCAGGTATGAGTACCCGTAAGATTATGAAACATTATATCATTAAGTTCACACTTGGTAATCTCTAAGATGGGAGAATATGTGAATATAAATACCTATATTAATTCCACATTTCTTTGTTTCATTGGAATTTCCTATCAGTGAGAATGTGTGATGGTCCTCAAACATTATGATTATTATTGATTTATGTTATCATTCACATAGTGTGATGTACTAACCAAAACAGTGATTCCATACATTATCATAATGTAGGGTACATTGGTTGTTCCACAAATGAAATGTTATTAACGAATAAGTTAGGGAATAATTTTTCCCTTATATATTTCTGGAAGTTGATGTTTCGACCCATTTATTAAAATAGAGATATCCCGTTAAATTCCATTGTCAGGGGGTAAAAATAATTTTCCTTTTAAATTCTCAAAGAAGGACATAGAAATAAGATAGGTCGGTGACATAGGTAACTTGTTTGATGAGATGTTGTGATAAAGGGATGATATTACATAGAAATTGCTTGTGTGTCGTAGTCAGCATTGTGACATTAAATTATTTTTCTTGGATTCTTTGACCTGTTGCTAGATAGAAATCTTGGATTTTATGTAAGACCACCTAATGTCAATGAGAACAAACCATATGAGGCTATTCAAAATGTTCTTAAATCAATCATAGTAAAATTCTAATTGAATTTAATTTCCATATTAAATATTATTATTATTAATATAGTGAAACTATAATTAAATAAATATTTATTCACAAGTTAATTATTTCATTTCTCATATATATAATATTTATTTATTGAATGGATAAATATTTATTCTCATATTTTAAAAATTTCAATGAGAGTTAAGGGACAATAATATGTGTGGCAATAAATATAAATTTGTAATCTCGTAATATAACATTTATTGTTGCACCAGTTTTCATAAGACATGAGATAATAATAATATTATTATTATTACATTGAGTGGGGTCATAAAATGTTTAAAATATTATTTGTGGGACTTTTTAAAATTAAAAATTATTTTAACCGTAACCCTATCACTAAATATACAATTATTGATGTTGTGTTTTCTTCTTCAAAAGACCATCCTCAAATTAAAAATCAGTTGACAGAAAATTACATAGACCCTGGAATTATACTAAAAGCAGTTGTGAAATGTGCGACACAATTTACCACTCCCCCAAAGATGAAAAAACATTAAGAAGAGAACAAAGGTTCCAAATACATGATGTTATCAAAAATTGACCTAAAAGTATCAAATATATATTTATCATCCCACAATGCATTGATAATAACCTAAATGTTAGATTCGACCATAATATTCCTCTAGCCATGAAAAGTGTAGAATCCCCACCATACAAAATAGATTAACATTAGGCCACATATAAAGTCTAGCATGAAGAAACCATGGAATTTCAAAACATAATTAAAGAACCACATGATGATGGATAACATCCCAGAGGCTAACATTACCGTCTCTACATATCTCTAGGTTAATGTTAATTTTAAGGACTCCCAAAGGGGGATGTAACCACCTAGATGGTGTGCGGGGTTGAACTGATGAAGGAAGATAAACCCCCTTAATTTATCCACTGATAAATACATTTTATCATCATAGTTATCCATACTATATCATGATTTAAAATTCCCTTAATCACAATGGAATTACAGAAGAACTAGATAATCTCATCATGGATGCAAAACACCATTATAGATTACACTAGAAGAAATATGAGCCACTACACCACTAAAATGTTCACAAATGTGAGTCTTATACATTGAGAATGATCCTACTCATCTCATGATAACCACAACCCAGTATCCCGAGAGAAAGAGAATATCTCATGAAACTCATTTTCCTATGTGGTCCCACAATGAGGGAAATATATATTTCTCAAAGAAAGTGTTGATCGACAAGGTGAGCATAGGTGGGGAGGATACATTTACAAATTAACAAAAGAAGAATTTTTAAATCAAATAATGATTTCATATTCTAGATAATCTTTCATAGTTGAAACCCTATACCATATTCTTGTGTGAGGCTATTCCTAAAACCTAACTGAACTGATTAGCAGCCTAAAATATTGAATTTCCAGAACAGCATGTCTAGTCCCACTCAATGAACCACTAGAACTACTAAAATATCCTTTACTACATAATAAATAACCAAAAGTTTAACCTTCTGTAAATACCATCCACTATGATCATCAATCATAAGATCCCTCATTAAAGCATGCTCCAGTCCTAGTGCTAGCTTTGAAGTGGGGGTTATACTATCAAAATCATTCACCCATGTATCACTCCATATTTTAACCATTGAACCAATTTAAATTCATCACTAAAGCTCACAGTTTCAAACATATATGAATACAAAAATATACCTTAAGAAAAATCTCATTTTAGAACCCATACATGATGATAGAAAATAATTTTTGTGGGAATACATTACTTTGAAAACATTTGTGAACAAAAAATCTAGTTCCTATTATAAATGAAATCCTTTATTGGTCATGAGGGTATTTTTAAACACATTCATGTCCTTAAAGGCCTTATAACTGCAAGCCTTGGGTGACAAAATCTTCTCCCATGAGATCCATTGTATGTTATTTTTTCATTAGCACTACCCCACCAAAAATTAAAACTGTATGAATTGATTATCTAAATCATGAAATCAGGGAGATAGAAGAGAGACATTGTATAATATAGAATTTATTGCTTCACTAATTTAATAAGAACCACATTCCAACCTAGAAGTCTTACTTTCGGAAAATCCCTGAATATTAATATGAAATTTATCCTGGATGATTGAGAATACTTCTCTTATAGAGTTCCCAAATACCATTGGGATAGGTAAATAATTTTTATGTTTTTCCACAATCTTGATGACACACAAACTAGTGATGTTATCAATCATCACATATTGCACAACCTAAAAAAAATTTCCTATTATTTGCAAAACATAACACATTTTCTTGGGGATTTGGTAAAAGAATCAATGATTTTTAGAACCTCATAAAATTTGGAAGGAGTTTATATTGTAAAATTATGATAATAGTCATTGGAAAATAAGTAACCAATGGGGATAATATGTTGACAAACTTTGTCCCTATTATGAGTCCATCCAATGCTGCCTTGGATAAGAGATGAGACTAAAACATCAGAAACAAGGAGAAATGTTTATGGGGAAAGGGGTTAATGTTCTACAACACTCTAGTTGGTTTGAAATTCATTATGAGATAAACAATGAATTTTATTTGGAAGGAAACTAACCGGTTACAACTCATGATCACTCTCATCCATTATTTTACAAATCCTTGTTTCCATATCATCATTTCTAAGAAATCATATTCCATATTTTTAAATTTTTTCATATCCAATTTTATTTTCAAGGTCCACATCACAGAATTAAATTGATTTTTTTATAAAATATAATATTTCATGAGAACTATTGAAATTTTCTAAAAAATTTATCTTGAGTTCAAAATAACTCTAATTATAAGTGATAATAGATGGATGGAACTTTCTCAAATGGTTGGGGAGGACTTTTGATAAAATATTTTAGACCACAAAGCACAAGATGATTGGCTTAAAATATTTTTTTCACTTGGATAGTTATTTTAAAGATCAAAACAATGATAGTTTCAATGTCTTTTTCCATATCAATGGAACCATCCCATAAGACTTACATTAGTATGGTAAGGCTAGGACTCACAATATGAAAAAAACAACTTAAAAATAAGAAATGTATCCCTCCAGACCAAGAAACTTGTTTGAATGTATTATATTAATGGATGAGACAATTTAATCTCCAAAAGTCTCTGAATCCAGCTCAAAATTCAGTACCTTGACAACATTTGGCTCAACACTTCTCAGGAGGTCCCCAAAGGGGATCCACTCTAAGAACTAAAAAGATATATATAAAAGTACAAGATCAGATCCTGAATATCAAAACCATAAGATGTCAGGCTTCCATCCCCTACCTAAAATTTTAAAATGATGTTATTTCGTATTCTGGAAAAGGCCTTTTGATGAATGTAGTTTGTATTTTGGTCGCCCAGTTTGATAAAATTTTTCCTAGACTAGATAATCAAATAGATTTATTTTTCTCTAAAGGCCTCATATAGATCCTTTTCAATATTTACATCCTCATGTTAGGAAATATCATAAGTGGGTTCCTTATAATATCTTCTGAGTTCTCTCTCAACCCTTATAATTCACTTATCGAAGTCCATGTATTGTTATCGACTCCAATATTACAGCCATATAGCCACTATTTTAGTCCTATCCTAGAGAAGGTATTGAGGATATGACCAAGTAGACTTAACCAATTCCCTATAGTTATTATTATAAATCAACATGAATTCAAATCTGAATACCCATAGTAAACTTTTTCACTAGGACCCCACCCGAGACTAGAGAATATTAAGTCATTGATCAGATGAAATCATAGGGAAGTTTGAGACATCTTACCTATGGAACATTAAGGCTTAGTCGCTTGCCACTAGAAACCTATTTAAATGTTCGTATAATCAAGATCTTATAAAATATCCCTCAAAAAAAGAAAACATTAATCCCCAAGAGTCCCATATATGAGAGACCTCAGTGAAACAAGTAGTCCTAGAATTGATGCATGTAATAAAAAATATGCTCGGCACAACCTTGGTTATCATGGTTGTGAGGATCTCATTGAAAATACCTTCAATGATAATAGGGAATTTAATTTATTTTAGATATATTTAATCAACTCAATGGATCCATACATTTATCCTACACCAAGCTAGATATAAGAACCCATGAATATCCATTCAGGTTCCTATGGTAGAAGAATGAAAAAGGTGATGTGGTTTTGGTAGAAGAATACCATTGAAGCATAAAATTAATATCTCTGCATGATTCAAAGGACACCTTCATGTGATGACTATCCAACCAATAAATAGTTAAAAAATCTACATTTTGTTTTTATCCTTATCATTTCCTTGCTTTATAAGATGATATTGGATAGAAAGTCCATATTGGGACCATAATTGGAGCTCCAATAACAGAACATACAAACTAATCATGAGTTTTCAACAACATTACTATCACAAAATTAGAGTTTCAAGGTTCTAGGTGGGGATAGATTGAACCAGCCTTTTCCACTATCAGGTAGTTCAATACACCACCCTCTAATAGCTTTGAGTTTTTTAAGAACCCGATGGAGCCTTCAGGGGCACGCAGTCTTCCACATCACCACTTCTAGGAAATCCTATTCCAACCTTTTATATTTTTCTCATATCCAATTTCATTGACAAGGTACCCCTCATAGAATTACAATTAGTTTTTATAAAATACAAAATTTCATGAGAAATAATGAAATTTTATATAAAAAGTATATTGGGTACAAAAGTACTCTAATTCTAAAAGATAATATATGGAAGGAACCTTCCCAAATAGTTGGAGATAAATTTTGATAAAATCATGTAGAGAACATCGCACAATATAATAGACCTGAAATCATAAATTTTCACTTTGATAGATATTTTCAACATCAAAACAATGAGAGTTTCATTGTAATTTTCCATACCGATTAAACCATTGTGTAATTTCTTATAATTTATATGTAATTTTTTTGAAATTCTATGGAATTTTTTCAAAACCACACACTTTGAAGGAACTTCATACCAATGCCCGGTGAGCCTGGAACTGAATTTTGAATTGTTTTTTGTTTACATAAGTAAATGTGCGAGTGGGTTTTCATAATTTATGACCTGGTGGTCGGATCGAAAATTTGAGGGCATCACTGAACTCAGAATGCTAAGATTCACCTAAAAAGTACATAACTTCGACCGACAAGTGTTGGATGGAAAATTTAATTTTCATATTTTTTTTGGAATATAATAAAATAACTTAAAAAAGATATTTTATTCTTCTTGTGGACCATTGAGAAGAGGATGTAGGTGTTGTGGTTTGGGATGAGGAGATGATGACACACATTAAAATAGGATCAGTAATGGATTGTTTATGTACTACGTAATTCCACTTTAAATGAAGCATAATGACGAGACGTCACAGTGTAATAGAAACATTGCGATGTGTTTCCTTTTAATAAGCTAACACACTATGGGAAACAAGAATTAAATGGAAGATAATTCTATGAATAAACACTAGTGATTTTTCTCTCGAACGAAGAAAGAAAACATCAAAGAAATATTAAGAACTTTAGCACACCTCGTAGAAAAAATCCAGGAAGCAAAAAACGCCTTCGACTTCTTGAATCTTCACAGGAAGTCTAATTCAACGTCGTACTGCATCGAGGTAGGGTTTTTTTTTGGTTTAGGTTCTCCCAATTCATCATTCTAAATGATGGACACAGATCAAACCATGAACAGGTTGATTCACAGATCATTCATTCTTGAAGAAGGGTAATTTTTCTTGGAATTTTCTTTTCGGGGTTATATTGTTGTTGATAAAACATCATTACCAAGCCTCCCATATTTTAATCTTCTAAGACGGAGGGTGCATACCGACCAAAAAAAGGATTGAGCCCCTCTGTTTGTGCGTTCATGGTCAAAGAATGTTCAAAAAAGTGGTAAGGAAATTTTAAGGCCATCGTAGAGAAGGAGACGTCCCATGGGGGCTAAAGGAATTGGCGGTGAAAAGAACCGACCAAAGGTACAAACTCAGTTGTTCGCAGAAGGGCCTACTAGTGCATTGAGAAGAGTCGTTGAGGGCTGCATTGGTGGACTGTACCAAAAGCATGGGTCATTCTATTCATGGGAAAGCGGTCTTCCGACTATGTTTGGGTGTCCGACTAGTCGTATCATTGTCAGGATGTGGTTTCATGACCACGGAGGAGGGAATGGCCACGCGACGACCACATGCTGATAATGGAATGGGACGCAGATTCTAGTCACGTCCTAGCTGATTGGACCGGGAAGGCAAGAAAGTCAGGCCAGACGTACGGCCCAATAGACTTGACCTAGGCCTCACTGGTTCTAGGTCTGGTCAGACCAACCGGTTTGGACTGGACACAAACCCAACTAGCCCCTAATTGGATAAACATAAATATCCTATAAACCAGGCATCTAATTGGCGAGTCATTTAAAGCACTTGAACCCTCGAGATGAGTTAGATCTTTTGGAATACCCTATAAAGGATTTCATGGTTGTTGAAATTTGATGAATGTCTTGAGGAGTGGTTCTTCTGAGATCATGTGTTCTACATGCAGAAACCCTATGGTTTTTTGAGACATAAATATTGTTGATGAGTGACCCTCTATGGATCAGATACTATGGACTAGTAGGAAGTGGATTATGTTTGACCCAGCAGGACCACAGTGGGGAGAAACTTCAGTGTGACCCAAAATACCCATGATAGTTGATAGGAGGATTATCACAGAATGGCCATAGGTGGGATGCGGCTTCTATGTGACCCGACATGCCCACAGTGGGGACCGACTTCTGTTTATCCCAGTATACCCACAATACACATCAAGGATGAGTATCATAGTAGTCCTAAGGTTTGTGGGAAGCTATTTCTGTGTGACCCAGCATGGCCACTATACCCATTAAGGATGATTTCTCTAGCAACCCATGGTGTTCGATGATGTGACTAATGGTTCTTCTATCCTACTCTAGAACACACCCGGTGTGAGGTATCTTTCTTCATGATCATGCTTTGTGATCATGCTTGTGGTTATTTTATGGATTGTTTTTTGGTCTTTCATTTTTTAATTTTGTGTCCCTATTGAGTATTTTTTTCTCCCCCCTGCACAGGCTTCGCCCACACTTGTTTTGTATGGTGCAGATGACTACCTCCTTGACGGAGGACTTAGTAGCCCAGGACCCCGTGGTGCCTAGTGAGACCAGGCAAACGGGGAGTACATCTACAGCTTCGAGGAGCCACTCTCTATCAATCCATCATGAGGGTTTTTAATTGGATGGATATCCGTAGTTTCTCTTATACATTCCTCTTTTTTAGATAGTCTTTTGTTGGGTCTGTATGATGACCCATTTTACATTCAGTTATACTTGTATATAGTTGTTGTTTAGTGTCATGCCTGTTTACTTTTCCAACATTGGGATGTGGTTGTGTTTGCATACATACATGTAATCAAGAAAATTCCTCCTACATGAAGGATGACGCCTTTGGGACTAGTTGACAACCACTGGCCTTTGAGATGTTGGTTTGGGGTATGTCACAGCATGTGCCCCGAGGTACGTGTCATGACAAAGTGGTATCAGAGCTAGTTAGTTCTTCCTCTAATACACAGATTATGCTATTTTGTTTTCAAGCTATAGGGTTGAATGTTTCATGTTTGACTTTCAGATTCGGGGAGTCCAGTGTTGGTGTGGGGACCAATATATCCATACAAGAAGACGTCAAATTATGCTTTTTTATTATGTACATGAAAACTATGTTTGCGTAAATGTCTCTTTATGATCGTTTTAAATAAGAGTCAACTCATCAGGTATAACCTTCTGACTGTGGTATATCTTGATCTATTTCAGGATACCAACACATAGATGGCCATCTATGCATCTGATAATTTATCGTGTAGATAGCCTGCCTAGCGATGAGGCATCAATTCAGGGACCAGTGCGAGAGATGGCCCTGCCGGGTAGTGCTATAGTGTTTCCACTGCCCATTGATCACCAGTTACTGTCAGAATTACCGGTAAAGGATGCATGTAGTCTAAGTGCTTTCTATGATTTCATGAGATAGAGACCTCCTGGGCTCATTGGAAGAGATAGATCACCAGGTCGCTAAAGAATAGATGGAGTTGGTGTCACCGGTACCCAGCTTATTGATGACATTGCTTGACCAGATGGTGATCTTGGGCGTGAGCCCTCTACAAGGATTGGTAGGGATATGGAGAAGCATAACCTTCCAGATGCATGATGAGGCAACCCTCACCTAGATATACTTCATGTGTATTTTCCAGAGGACTTTTTCCCCATGAATTTCAACTATGTGAGCATTCAAGAGTTGCTTCACCTACATCAAGGCATCATGTTAGTGACTGAGTACTCTGTGAGGTTTATATAACTCTTTTTGTACTCCATAGAGATGGTGTGGGACCCCTTCTATAGAGCCCGGACCTTTGACCAGGTACTAAGACGAGGGATCAGGGCACCCATGGTGTCTCCATGCATCCCCACTCAGGCTGGAGTGCTGGAGCAATCCCTTCTTGTGGAGACCTTTCTAGTGGAGTAGGCATTGACATCTAGAGCCGCCAGCAGACCATAAGTGGTGGATTATTCAGTGGTGAGTACCTGGCAGCAGACACAGGGGGCCCAAGCGGGACAGTTCTTTCAGCGGATGACCATAGGACTCAGGGTCTATAGTACACGGATTCCAGAGAAGAGGGAGTCAGTAGGGGACCGGGTTGTGCTTCACGTGCGGTGGTAAGGGACACATTGCTTGGGATGGCCTGAATAGCTTCACAGATTATCAGTATACAGTCAAGGGACCACCAAGTTCGTGGAAGAGGTTCAATCAAGGAGATCTATAGGGCGGCAGATGAGGCAGGGGAGCAGGCTAAGTAGTAGGCGGTGGAGGACAGTTTGAGGTGCTACCACCACCACCCCCAGGTGGTCCACCACCGGCTCAGGGAGCCATCAGACAGGGGAGGGGCCACCTTCCGGCGATAGAGGCCTATGACCACGGTGCACTAGATATGATTAGAGGAATGATATGGGTCTTCTCCACCTTAGCTACAGTTCTTATAGGCACAGGTTCCAATCACTCTTTCCATGCCACAGAACTCATTCTAGGTTCGGAGATTCTGACGGTACTCTACAAAGAAGAGTACCACAGCAGTCCTAGGGTTAGGGGGAAGCATCTTCTGTGTGACCTAGAAGGACTATTTTACTCATTGAGGTGGAGTCCTCTAATATCCCATGGTGTTTGAGGATGTTATTAAAGGTTCTATTATGCTACTCTAAGAAAAATATGGTGGGAGATTTATTGTTTCATAATCATGCATGGTGATCATGCTTGTGGTTTTTTTTTGATTTCATTGTGGTCTTTCATTGGTTATGTTGGGGTCGGTACAGAGTATTTTGTCACTCATCCTTGAACGGGTATTGCTTACAGATGTTTTGTCTGGTGCAGATGACTGCCGCCTTGGCGAAGGAATTGGTGGCCCAGAACATTGTGGTGCCCAGTGTGACCAGTCCGAAGGGATGTACTTCTACAGCTTCCTGTCGCTACAATGTACCAACCCGTTATGTGGGGTTTTCTGAAGATGGATATCTGGATTTTCTTTTTTTACTTTCCTATTTTCTAGTTAGTATATTGTTGGGTTTGTATTCTAACCCATTTGAATTTTAGTTATACTTGTACTCAGTGGTTGTTTAGTAGAATGATTCTTTACTTTTCAAACAATGAGATGTGGTTGTGTGTGTGTGTGTCTAGGTACTCAGGAAAATTCATTCCATTTAGATGTCTATGCATTTGGCGCTAGTCACCAACCCATGGCCTTCAAGTGGCTGGCTTGTGGTATGTCACGGCACATGCCTCAGGGGACGGGCCGTGACAAATCCCATATACCATACTTCAGGATGATAATGTGAGGTATCACAATATGCCAAAACCCATAAAAATAAATCATGGTATCCATCCAAACAAAGAATATTTGATGCGGGTATTATATAAATGGATGATACCATTTCCTCTCTAGAAATGTATGTCTCAAGTTCCAAAGTGTTTAACTTGAAATTTTTTGTCTCAACACTACTCAGGAGGTCCCATTGAGGGTGTCACTCTATGAGATAAAAATATCTATATAAAATCATTTTATCGGATCCTGAATCCCAACCCCATAAGAATTAGAACTTCCATCCCCTACGTCCAATTTTTGAATGAAGTTACTTCTTATTCTATATAAGACCTTTTGATGAAATTATTTGTTATTTTGGTCACCCTGTTTGATAAAATCTACCCTCGATTAGATAAAATAATTGATTTATTTGTCTATAAAGGCCTCATCAATATCCTTTTCAATAGTTACAACCTCATGCTGGGAAATATCATAAGTGGGTTCCTTATAAAATCTCTTGAGTTCTCTCTCAATCTTCATAATTGTCTGATCGAAGTTGTTGTAGTGCTATCGACTCCATCACTACTGCTATATAGCCCCCAATTTATTCTTATCCTAGACATGGTATTGATAGGATGAACAAGTATATTTGAACACTTCCCTATATTTATTATAATAATTCCACATGCATTCAAATCTAAATCCCAATAGTGGACTTTCCCACTTGGACACCACCAGCGACTAGAGAAAAATTGGACATTGATCAGATCAAACTGGAGGGAATCTTGAGACCCCGTCCCTAGGAAACAAAAACACTTATGACCATGACCCTAAAAACCTATTGATATGATAATATAATCTAGATGATTGGAAATATCCATCATAAAAATAAATAGACTCCCCCAAGAATCCCATATCTATGAATTCTGAGTGTAACAAGCATTCTGAGAATCGAGGCATAGATTAAAAGACTATATTGGTTCCATACTTGGAGATCCATTAATAGAGCATACGAACTGATCATCAGTTTCAAAGAATATTAATATTCCTTCATAAGACATTCAGGGTTTAAAGGGGGCGAAAATATTGAACCAGCCTTTTCCTCTATTAGGTAGTTCAACACATCACCCTCTAATATCATTGTGGGTTTCTATGAACACGATTGAGCCTAATTTTTATAACCTCTTCAAAATATTTTCTTTTTAAAAATTTAATATTTTATTTTATAAATATTATTTTTATTCCTATTATTTCAATTCCAAGTTTTTAGACATCTTTGTTCACCGGATATCACTCCAAGAGGATGTTTATATAGGACTGGAATAACAAGTCTTGAGGTAGGAAATCCCAAAAGTTCCTAATCACCGTGAAAAGTATTATCCAGACCTTCCACCTTGGGTGGAACCGTAACCTAGTATAAGGAAACCTTCATTACCTCTAGTATTTCTTGGGAATGGTAAAATACACTGTGGTTTAGGATAGTTCTTATTTACTAGTGTATAATATCATTAGGATAATTTTTTATGGGGGTAAATAGTCCACCAAAAAAATTTTCCAAGCCCCAAGATCATATGTATCAACATCCTATAATACCACATCCTCAATCCTAAGGATAATATACCCATCAAACAAGGGGACTTAAAGTCACATGTTCATTTCAAAAGGGTAATTAAAACTCCCAGGTTCATTCGACACTATTAATATTTAATTTGAAATTTGGTATACTTTTCACTATCCATATGTTTTTCACCATTGATGTGGGAAGACCAACCAAATAGTGTTCCTGATGCCATGGTATACATTACATTGTATGCCTCTACTCAAAATCAAGTTTTTTGTTCCAAAATCCTTTATCGCTTTTCCAATGCAGACAAAAAATAAACAAAATGATTTTATTTTTGATATTTTAAAGACACCAATATCATGTAGTCTGGAAGGTTCAATAATTAACCTCTTATTTTGGGTTGTATGATGTCCACCATAGCCTTGATTTGCACCATAGGACCTCACTATATCAGATTTGAAACATCATATTCTATAAAATCCCCAATGGTATTACCAATACAACACATTACTTGATGGGTCCTACCACTAAAATGGATACAATTCACCTAGATCCGGAATGGGGAAGGAGGGAATTCCATCTTATCAGGTTAAACCTATTAACCATGAAATTGATTGTTGTAATATGATTATCAAAATACATGGGATATCTATTAAAAATATGTAACTTAAGATATTCACTAAAAAAATAGAAAAACACTCATCCTTAGTTCGATATTCTTGATTAAATACCCCTCTCCCAACCTTTGGAGTAGCTGCAAAATATTCCTCAAGATGTTCATGTTATAGGGTTTGTATGATTTGAATCTCCCCACCAAGAGGCGGGAGAGGAATATACAAAGCTCTCTATCATTCATAGTACTAACTTCAATCATCTATTTCTCCAAAAAAAACATTGAAATGGTATTTACAGTCTCTCTGGTCATGCATGATCATTTATATCATTAAATATATCGAATTTAATAGTTCAAACTAAACTATACATAACTTTTGTGTCTATAAAAAAACAAATAAACTGGTTTACAACCGTTGTTATGGTAATAAATTAATAACACTAACTCAAATATGATTGAAAAATGATAATAATTCATTATGATAAATGAAAATGGGAATTAAGTAGTTATAATCATTTAATTAGGATAATAATATTGGTAACAATTTAAGTACATTTTTTATATTACATAATTTATGTAATTCTATATAATTAATTTAACTATTAACATAAGATATATTTTTAAATAAATATTGATTATGTAAATAATGTTCATGATTTTATAAAATGTTTTACACAAAAAAAACACTATTATTTAACAATATTTAGCTAATCCTTTCATAAATATATTTATGTTTCGTTTTCTATGAGTTAATTACATATTGGATTTATAGATGTATTATAAATTCAATTTGAAATTAAATTAATTATTACTATTCCATTAATAATTGTAAAATTATTTCATTTACATCTAATAATTAATTTATACTATTTAAATTTATAAATAAATTTTTAATGAAAGTAAATAATTATTTAAATCTATTATAAGATTGAGTTAAAAATGGTGTTTAAAAACAAACAAAAAGTAATTAAAAAATATTATAGTATTTAAAATATTAAATAAATGTGTCAATTTGTATAAAATTAATTTTAATTTTTAAGTAAGAATTTATTTTTAATGAAAAAAAATTAAATGAATTTACTCTTTAGTAATTATGAAATTATTTGACTAGATACTTCCCAATGATGAGAGTTAATATCATTTTAATTTATTGTATATATATAATTTTGGTATATGAATCAATTATAGATAAATAATTTATTTTAATTTAATACATTAAATCTTAACTAAATGAAATAATTTGAAAATAATAATTTGAAAAAATGGATACAGTAAAATATATATTTTCTTATATAAAAAAATTCAAAAAATAAATGAAGGAAATATATTAAAAAAGAAATAAATGTGACTGAGGAATTCTATTTAATACAAATCTATATAGGTGTTTATTCATTACTCTACACTTCATGCATATTGTATCGGAATTGGTAGATGTCTAGGGTAAAGGGATACCTTGGGAAGAAGAGATGTGATGGTGTTTGGCCTCCAATGATATAGATAAGTACTATTTTTCTCTTAAGTGAGTTACAATCAGTCAATTATTATGTCCCTAAGGTATGGGGAAATAATTTAATCTCTCCTAAGACTGTAGGTAGGGATTGGGGTATGAGATGAAATGCAGGTGGAATAGGATTGGGTTTTTATAGATAATTAAATGGATGGGAGAGGATGTAGCATGGTGATTATTGTAAGATATCCCTTTGTCTCATGCCTCGTGAGTGACACTCTCATGAGGGTGGTCTGAGACCGGAGTAGTACTATGAATTAGACGAGTCCTTTGAGATTGGACATGGTGTGATAGAGTGTGGTGTCCTATGACTAACTGACAGATAGATCTGCCTTAGAAGATGTGAGGTGAGACCCAAATGTATGGTGTGGACTTGGTCATGACTTTTCATCTAGATTCCAAGTTTCTTAGAGTGTACACCTTAGGATATTCATGGGGTAGCAAGACTAAGAGTGATGAGAAAGAAGGATTGGAACGAATATGCCTTGAGGACTAGGTTGATATGAGAAAATGGGTTGTGGTTTCACATAGGGGTAAGGGGAATGGGTTGGAATTAATGATAAGATACTGTATTGGGTTTAGAGGACCCTATATGACCCCTAATAGGTGAGGTTTGATGTTTTCAACATGGTTCTATATCTTTAGAGACTATTGTATTCGGATCAACTAAATAGTTGTGTGACAAGTTGAGGTGTACTGTACATGGAGTGACCTCCCCTTAGACTGTGGGGATGGTTTTTTGTGCTTATTACCTCCTTAGAGTCTGTGGGGATGGGTTGTTATGATTGTAACATCCCAAGAGTCTTCAAGGATGGGTTGGTATAATTGTAGCCTCCATAGTGTCTGTGGGGATGGGTCGGTATTCTTGTGACCTCCCTTGAGAATGTAGGGACTGGTATGTGTGGATGATTTACCCTGCCTAAGAATATTGTGTATTGAAATTGACCACCCATGAGGAGATAGTTCATCGAATGATGTGAGATGGGACCAGTGGGCCCTACATTGAGTGATCAAGCATTGGGTCATGATGTGGATGTATGACTGCACCCTGTTCTTGTGGGAAACAAGTGGAGGTTTAGATTCCATAAAACCTTAATACTTCATTTATGGATTGGTTGTTGGAATGATGGACTATGATTATGTGGTGTTTTGAGATCTAGTATAACACTAAAGTAGGTATGATCGGGTGTCATCGTGTCCGGGTAATCACTGATTGACCTGAAAAGCCGGGAATCATGGTGGCCTTATAATGTCTACAACACTATTGGTGTGATTAGAAATGCATGTAGTTTAATTATCTTGTATTTAGGTTATAAGGTACTTTATGAGGTAGCTTAATAATTTTATACTACCTAAATATGGTCTAAAAATTACACTCTATATATGAAAAATACCATAGTTTTCCGGCTACAAAAAAAAGGATTCAATTATATAACATTCATATGAAACCTTGAAATGCATCTTGGACTCATATCAATGACTTTAATAAAATAATTATAGATTTATCTAATATTAATGTTATGTTGGATAAAGGGGATTTTAATAACATACTACTAACCTAATTAGATGATTAAAATAATTAATTTAATGATTTTATATTGTACGGTTGTGGTTCCTTAAACCAATTAGAAGTTATATCTACCTTTCTTTCTCAAGAGATTCAAAATAAGAAATGTAATTTTGTTCATAATGAATATGAGGGGATTAATATCTAGGGTAAGTATTAACAGAGAGGGAATGGGATATGTAAGAGTAATTTTATGAGCTAATCGGGGTCTTGGGGTTATCAAAAAAAATATTCCATTTTAATCAACCTTGTCAAATTTGAAGGAATTGTCCCCAAAGAAACAATTGTAAGAAAAAAAACCAACAATTATGACCATTGGTGTTTAGTTGAAAAATATTTTGTGACTTTCAATGTCTTAAGTTTTTTGCTAGATTATATGAGTTCTAAATAAGTCATGGATTTATGATATTCTTTCTTATATATGTCACAAACATTAGTACTTAACTGATCTAAGAGAAAATGAGTGTGGACTGTTTTACATCAGAAATAACAAGAGCTAAAAAATCATTGGTAGAAAAATAATCCCTCTAGAATTTCATGAATGTTCAGTCAGATCCTTATAAGAGGTTAGGTGGGTTTCTAATTTGAAGATGAATCTTATTTTCATAGGTTTCTAAGAACAAATTGGGTATTCATTTAGGTCTTATTCAGGGAGTCAAAATATCGCTAAGGGTTCACTCACTATTATGAGAGTATCCCTCACCAATGGTTTATATGACATAAATGGTAGGAATAAAATGATACAATTAAATACAACTCGTTCCACCATAACAGATAACACAATGTTATGACATAAGTGATTGTGATATATTATTTAAAAATGGATGAATGAACTAAGAAATATAAAAAAATTTAAATGATGTAACCCTAGACAGTCTTCTCTTTTAAGAATACCATGATCATAGTAAGTCCAAACATGTTAGTTTTAAGTGGTCTACATATGAATATAATTCCCCTTTAGAATATTCACATTTTAATTTTTTGTTTTCCTCTAGAACAACTTTCAATAGTGGGGCCACAAATATATCCCCTTTGAAGATGAATAATCTCATAATGTGTGAATTTATATACTCGATCACAAATCTGAAACCATTAAAATGTATAAAATTTCGATGTTTAGTGTTGAAAGTGAAACAGAAAATATAGGGAAAATCATTATTACTTATAATGTTCTAGAATATTTATTTGATTCCTACATAGATATTTTTAGTTTTTAAGGAATTCCTACCCACTGAACTATTTTGGATACCCCATAACAGAATTTTCTATAAGAGAGAATGAATAATACAATTTATAAATATTAATAATCATGCTCTTATTTTCTAGTCCTTTTATGTCCTGGGAATATTTTTCTACTATTTATCTCTATATGATAAATAGATTCCCCTCTAGTGACTTTAGTTTCATAGCCCCTAATGTTATGTGGAGTGGATCACCCCTAGTTTAGAACATCTTATATTTTTTTTCATTCTACATATTCTCATAGTAGTAATAATAAACTAGAACCTAGGAATATGATGTTTGACTTTGTGGGATACCCTCTATTTGTCAAAGGGTAAAAAATTTGGGAAGATAATCATGGTTTGAAAAAAATTATAATCCATCATGATGTTGTTTTCCATTAGTCTTCTACTTCTAAATATAAGGCTTTTGATCTTTCCTAGTCTCATCCATCTAAACATGTAGGTGTTGCGGTTATATTAAAGCCTAAAATTTAACTTGAACTCAAGGTAATCTCCACTAAATCACCCCATCTAGATCACAATAAAAAAAACATGTTACTGAATTTTAACATAAGTTTGAGGTTGAGAGACATGGTGACATCAGAGACTACTAGTTGAGTTATAATAGGACCAGAAGAATCATCAGGCCTCCGACATGGTTTACCAATGCAAATGTTTATACCACTGACTATAATATAAGTTTTTACTAGGTAGTGATAAACCATAATGTTTCATTTAAGATTTTATGTATGATGAATCTAGGTTGTGTCTTTCTGTCATGTGAGATGAAATAGATTATCTTATTACAAATGAAATGTGGATAATTGTTAACATACATAAAAACAACAAAATTATAGATTTTAATTACATTATTAATAAGAAATAATAAAATCCTATTGAAAAAAATTATGTATAAATATATAATTTTGGAACATGGATTCCTATTATATGATGTAATTGATTACAATGAAATTTTTTCACCTATTGTTAAGACCTCTTCCAATAGATTATTATTAGCCTTTTCTACCCAAAATGATTTTCATGTTGAGTAATTGGATGTTAAAACATCCTTCTTGCATGTAATTTTAGATGAACATATTTATATGAGACCACCTGATGGGTTTTAATGATATTTTAAAATCAATGAAGTATATTTTTTAGTAATATCCATGTACGTTCTTAAGAAATCATCCAGATAGTGGTATAATGAATTTAATTATTTTCTGCTTGAAAATGAATTTTCTAGAAGTACATATGATGCCAATGATTATTTAAATTTTTTTTATATTTTTTATGTTTATTTAATCATATATTTTTATTACTTGACTATAATTTTAAAATACACTAAGATAATAAATAATATTAAAATAATTACATAATTCTTTTGAAATGAAATATTTAGAGGAAACTAATAAAATTCTTGGTATGAAAATCACTACGGATTGAAACATTAGGGTATTGTACATGTCCCCAAATTCTTATGATTATATGTTGTTAAGAACATATTTTATAAAAAATTTGAAACTTATTAGTGTGACTTTAGGACATCACATCTCATTTACCTTAACCCAATCCCCTAGTAGTGATTCTGATAATTATTTTACGAGTAAAATCCTTTTTGTTGACAAAGTGGGTGTCCTTATTTATTCCATGATATTCTACAATCTCAATATATCCTTTGGTTTTTGTACCTTAAGAATGTTTATGGGCACTCCTATAAATAATCATTGGTATATATTAAACTAGATACTCATTTATGTGTCCATGTCATCTAATTCTTTCATTTCTTTTGGAAAAATGGTTTCTTATTGTAATGATATCATTAACTTTGTTGATTATTGTTTTCTAAAAATGTAGATAGTAATAAATATATCATATTTTATGTATTATTTTTTAGAGGTCTTCATTCGTGGAATTGTAATATGAACTCCATTGTTTCCCTTTTCCAAACCCCAAGTCAAATAAAAAGTACTAAATATAGCAATCAAAGAATCACTTTGGTTGAAAGCCTTTTTAATGAACTGTCATTATCTTTTGGTAATATAGAAGTATTTTATGATTGTAATTTTGTATTCCATATTTCTAAAAATCATGTTTTCCATGGAATATCATTGAAAATATGCATTACATATTATTTTGTTAGGGTTTTCATTAAAACATGGACAATATGTTTCAATAGGATACATACTTCAGAGAATCCAGTCGACTTCTTGACTAAAGCTATTCAATTGTCAATGTTTATAAATTATTTAGAGCTTATGAATGTAGTCACATTCCAAATACCTAGGTGCTGAAAACACTATATTCTTTAAGTTATTGTTTTTTATGGGTGGAGGTTTTTTAAATTTGACATGCATGTATTTATTTTTTTGTTATCAAATAGAAATTTTACAATTATAGGTATGAATTATTATATGGATTTTATAATTTACTTGTATTTGATCCATTGTGAAAATGTTGTTTACATTTCTTAGTTGTATGTTTTCTCATGAAAAAAAATTCTATTTACATCTCTTAGTTTTCAATTTTTATTTCATGAGTTTTCCATACCCCATAGTTGGATCACACATTAAGGTAACTTGTGTAACGTCTACTTTCCCATTGCATGAGGGTAAACCATTGGCCAAAACATTTCATAAGGTTATGACATTGATGGATAAGGGTAATTCCGGCTCATGTAAGTGTATTGCATGGATTTTATAAGGGAACTCCTAACTCATTTAAGGGTACTCCCTATCTTGCAAATGGGCACGCCCTAGATTGGGGAAAGGGACTACCTTGGATCATGTATGGCTAACCTGGAATGTGAAATGGTATTTCATTGGCTCACGTAAGGGTAACCAAACTCACGTAATGGTATTTTATGGATTTATTGAGGGTAACCTGGATAATATAAGGGTAACCTTGGAATACTCAATGGTAAGTTGATCTATGTTACAGTTTGGTGGTGAACCACCTACCATCGTGTGGCCATCCCATTAAACTATCATTTTTAGATAAGTCATCCAAATGGACTACATCCTTCCTTTACTACCCTAATCACAATCATTTCTCCCACCATCATTATTTCACCTCTGGCTCCTCCTCAATCATTTAGTGTGTCTCTTCACTCGTTCAAGAGAGTATAATTATAGGGAATTTTTTATTTCCAGTTGAAGTATAATGAGAGTATCTTGAAGGAGATATTTCTTTAGTAATTACGATATTCTGAGGGTTTTCTTGTAATGCACGTAGCTCTATAGTATACTAGCGTACGTTATATATATGTTTTGTTTAATTTTTCTTACCCCATATTCTTATTTAATCCATATTATTCATTTCTATTTTTTATCGATCTTCCTAAAATATTTGAAAACCAATTACCTATATTAGTGGATTCTTGGTTGTTTCATAAAAGACACCACATCCACTAAAACCTTAACATATTTTCTAGTTATAAACAACTTGTCTAGTGGAACAACTTTTCAAATGTGTTTTTCATGATAGAATGTGGAATTATCACTCATCCTTTCACTTTAATTTGTTTTCGATCCATTTTTCATTTTATTATCTCTACCTTCCATCATATCTGCATCGCCTAATAATATATAGTTGATATTAAATGTAGATAATATAAATAAAAATACTTTTATTCCATTAATCATTTATATGTTAGCTTATATATTGTTTTACTAGTTGTGATCCAAAACTTTGGTGCAACCATATCAACCCAACTATTTAAAAAATCATTCTTGTGAAATGATATTGAGGAAATGGTGTCTAGAATTAATGTAGTGGAGGTAATTTTTCAAACAAATAAAGATCACAAGAAATTGTTTTTCAATTAGGAAATTGTTGAACTGGTGTTATATATGAATCAATAAAAAAATTCTTGTATTGTAAATCCCATCCACTGCGTGTTTTTATGTTTTCAAGTTCCCCTATTTACCTCCAGCTGAAGATGATTGATAATATTGAAATAACATTGGAAACACGTTTGATCTTTTTATAATTAAAATCAGTTCTTATGAAACAAAATTCTATTTCAAAAAGAATATCCTGACATTGTGGAACAACCACCCTATGAAATATCTATAATTTCCCTCAAACTAATATCCTACATTAAATCTTCTTTCAACACATCAACCACCTCCCAATCAGGTTTTTTATTTTTTATGTACGTACAATCTCCTCCATAAGTCAACCTCGATAGAGAAACTATGACACTATTCAGTTTCCCATGATTGTAATTCACAATAAAATCATATCTCGGTAACATATAATTCTAGTACTGATTCTCAATTGAATATACCCTTTGACGAAGAAAATTCAATTAAGGATCCAATTCTCATGTATACCTCAAACCTTCTTCCCATTAAATATTGTTTCAGACGCTGGATTTGTGGCACAAAATCCATAATCTCCATTTTGTAGATCAAATTTTCCATGTTGGTTTTAGATAATTTTTTAGAGAAACAGGAAAGTGTAATCCATTACTATGTTAATAAAACACCAACACCTAAACTGGAGGTATCAACCAATACTGAAAATACCTTGGAAAAATTTAGAAAGCATAAATTTTATGTAGTAGACAAGATTTTCTTAAGTGTGTAAAATTATTTTTGAGTTTTAGGTTCCTATTTAATGTCTATCTTCTTATTCAAGGCTTTGAGGGGTCTTGAAATATTTCCATAATCATTGATAAATTTTTAAAAGCATCCAATTATCCATAAAAACCTACAACATGCTTCACATGCCTTGTCCCATTCCATAATTTAACTACCACATTTTTTGGATTTATCATAACCAAATTGACAGAAATTTTATGCCCAAAATATTCCCCATAACTCTTTTTTGAAGAACACTTCTTCTCATTTTCAAATAATAAATTCCCTATTTCCATTTTTTGGACCTCATGTGCCTTCCCTATGTATTGATTCCCTCACATTCAACACACCATTGTATCATCAAAGAATAAAAAAACACTCTTCCTTAGAAAATCCCAAAATACCACATTCATAGTAGCATAGAAGGTCATCAGTGCGTTTATCAATCTGAAAGACATAAAAATTTTATTCTGAATTCCCAATTATGGGTCATAAAAATATTCTTCTGAATATCTTTCTCTTTCATTTTTACCTGTTGAAAATGAGATTTCAAACCCACCTTTGTGAAGTATTCCACACTAGTAAACTCATCCATCATCTCTTCTATTAGTTGAATTAGGAACATGTCCATCACCACTAAACTATTGAACTCCTGGTAATCCATTCACAGTCTCCACTAACCATCTATATTTTTCCTAAAATTATTAGAATATAGTATGAGTTGGTGTTATGTCTGATGAAACCATATTCAAAAATCTTTTGACCCTATTTCTCAATCTAAATATTCATGAAATATACATGATTATAAGTTTGTATGTTGATTGAATCAACCCCCTATTTAAATATTATTGTTTAATCATTCATCCTCTTCAATTTTAATTCCCGAGGTGCCTCAAAAACATCCTCTCTAGTATCCATTCATTATATCACCTTATGTAACCCATGAACACACAATTTTCATTTTCCAAAATATTATTATAAAGAAAATGGTGTTTTTGTTGGTTATTTGATGCTCCCCAGGTCGGAATACCATTAAAAGGGGATAAATAAATGGTCTAATTTTACAAATTAGTATTCTTTTAAATTAAATCTCTTGGACCTGTTAATGTTCTGGGTCCTCTCAATAGTATCTTGCAGCCTATACTTGTATGCAATGATAATCGGATAGTCAAACAAATGATATTTAAAATGTTCTTCATAAAAGTGTACTCATTTCTATTCTGGTTAGATTCAAGTAGTTGGACACCCCACTTATAATTCTCCATAAATTTTTTAGAAACCCCAATCGCAATTCTCTGGTGTTTGGTTAGATAGCCCAATCACAATCCTTAAACCACTAGTTAGCCACCATAGTCAAAAGATTAATATTCAACTATAATATTCTCCTAAAAAGATCATTTTTTATCATGGATTATTATGTTCCACTTATGAAATAGACTTCCTTTCATGAGTAGATTGAATCAAATGGCATGCACATGTGCTAATTCTTCAAGATCATGAAAAGGTTCTTGCAATAGTAATGTTGGACTCAAAAATCCTACTAGATCATGAGTGATATGGTTCATCTAAATTTTCCCAAATACATGGGTGACCATGAAAATAATGGATCCTAGTTTCAAATCCCTCTCTTCCCTTGATACATGTACCAGGCTCCCACAAATTTCTTAAACAATGTATGTTAGTTCTTAATATTCTCAAAATATTATTTGATACCTAAAAAAATATATATTCACAATAAAATCAAGAATATTATTCTCATATATTCAAGAATATTATTTCATATTTAATATTAAAATAAATCTTAGTAGGATCTCCTTCTTCTAGAATCATCCAATTTCTAGATGGATTATATGTTTTCTAATTTAAAGCTATTATTGAATGCCATAAAGTCTCAATAATTTATTCTCCCATGATATTTTAATAAACTTGTCTCCATTATCTCCTCCACTCAAGATACATGTAAATCAATTTAAAATCTCCCCACCTCTACATGAATTCATGTAATACCATGGGATAACATATTATTTCGATCATCTCACTGTTTCTTCTAGGTGGATTAGATTTCCCAAATGGTCATCCAAACGACCATTGAAAAATAACTATGGAATAGTGACATATTAATTTTTTTTGTTTCCATGATAATCAGATGAATTGAACATGAATATATATATAATTTGATTTTGTATTCCTCCGTTATTCCGAAACTTGGACTGGTTCACCTCTAGTTTAGGACGTCTTATATTTTTTTCTTGTTCTACCTATTCTCATAGCCGGACTAATTAACTAGAACCTGGGAATATGGAGTGTGACTTTTTAGGATACCAACTTTGTGTTAAACGGTAATGGATTTGGGGAGAGAATAATGTTTTTCATAAAATTATTATTCATCATTTTTTTATTTTCCATGAGGCCTCTACTTGTAAATATAATGCTTCTGATCTTTCCCAGTCTCATCCATCTAAAACTAGAAGTGGTGAGGTTAGATGAGAGCCTAAAATGTAACTTTAACATGAGTTTGCCTCCACTAAACCACCCCAACTAAATCATAATAAAGAATAACCTATTAGTGAATTTGAACAGAATTTAGAGGTTTAGAAAGATGGTGACATGAGAGCCTACCAGATGACTCGTAATAGGAAAAGAGGAATAATTAGGCCTCCAACCAGATTGAGAAGAATCATACGTGGGAGATTGTTTCAAGACCAGCAGATAAGAATGTCATCGAGAATAAATGTGTCTATCGCAACAAGATGAATGAAGATGGAATAGTGGTTCGAAACAAAGCACGAAAAGTGTGCAATGGATACTCCCAGGTATAGGGAATAGATGTTGATGAGACATTTACACCGGTTGAAAGGCTGGAGATAATCAGATTATTCCAATCCATTACAATGCAACATATGTTCAAAGTGTTCCAGATGGATGTCAAATCTACATTCTTGAATGTAGTCCTAGAGGAGGAAGTGTATATTTAGCAATAAGATATTTTTCTCATTCATGAGGATGAGAACATGGTTTGCAGACTGAAGAAGGTGCTTTTTGGGCTGAAACAAGTACCAAGAGCATGGTACTCAAGGCTTGATCAGTACTTGAAGAAGCTTGGTTTCCATCGTGGGAGAGTTTAATACAATCTCTATTTCTGAAACAATAGTAATCAAAGGATGATGATGTTTTTTATGTCAATGAAATAATATTCGTCTGATCAGATGAATCTTGGTGCAGACAGTTTTCCAAATTCATTAAAAATGAGTTTGAAATGTCAATGATTGGAGAGATAACATTTTTCCTTGGTCTATAGGTGACACAAGGAAGTAATGGCACTTTCATTTCTCAATATAAATCCTCCAAGTAGGTTTTGAGAAGGTTTGGAATGGATAATTCCATTTAAATGAAGTCTATGGTTGCTACACAGATGAAATTATCAAAATATGATAGTGGCACGACAATTATAATCACTGAATACAGGAAAATTATTGGAAGTTTGTTGTACTTGACTGCAACAAGGCCTGATATTGTTTTCGCCACATGCCAAGCAACGAGATATCAGAGTAATCCTAAGGAAATCTAGATGCTTTTAGTGAAAAGAATTATTTGGAATATCAAGGGCACGGTGGACTTCATATTGACATATAATGACAAATCTCAAACAATTTTATTGGGATATACTGATGCAGACTGGGACGGTTCAAGAGATGATAGAAAATCAGCGTGAGGAGGTGCATTCTATCTTAGTGGATTGTGTATTTATTAGCTAACCAAGAAGAAATATTTCATTTCCTTGAGAACTGTGGAAGTTTAGTATATTGCAGCCACTCAAGCATGCACAAAGTTTTTGTGGATGAAGATGCTGCTTGAAGATGTGGGAGTTGAAGTGAAGTCTCTAATCAGAATCCAATGTGATAACTCAAGTGCTATAATTCTCAGCAAAAATCTAATCCATCAATCAAGGATAAAGAACAATGATATAAAGTATCATTTTATCAAGGATAATGTTGAGAATGGAATCATGAAGTTATAGTATGTTCCTACAGAGCTACAGGTTAGAGACATTAAGACAAAGGCCTTACCCAAGGAATCTTTTGAGAGACATCGGCTGGCTCTGGGTGTTCAGTAGACTCCTTGCACTTGAAAGAGTGTGGATGTGGAACCCCCCCTCACGCCGGGGTATGATGTGTTTTTTCCCTAATGTGTTGATATGTGTTCTCTACTCTATTACAGACTGCAAAGGAGTGAGCTTTGTGTATGTTGACAAAGGGAGAGAAAATAGTGATTATTCAAGGGGAAGGCAGTGTGGTAATTTGATAAATCAAGATTTATATGGGGAGAAGATGATAGGTGGAGTAGTCAAATAGGGGGAGTTGAAGCTGGTTCAATGTGCTTAGCCATAGAATATCTTGGACAACACAGGAAATAGTGATGAAGAGGATTTGCAGCTGACAGGAGTTAAATTATATAGGGGGAGAATTTTAAATTTGACGATGCTAGAAGTGATCGATCAAATAATACATATCACGACAGATGAGGATCGTGATAAAAGAAGAAGAGTTGTTTTGGAATTTGGTAAGAATATTTCCAAAAATTGTTATCAGTTTGGTGTCAACAGTGGGTTTTAGAGATGAAGTGATTCATTGATGAACATTTCATTTACTCTTGTTTCTCATACTGAGCATTACTCATGTGGGTTTTGAGTATGTGTTGAGTAAATCATTTATCACTATTAGAATCGCAATAGGTGAATGATGGCTGAAGAATTAACGATGTATCCTTTTATGGAACAATTATCAACAAACCAAAAGGGGGATATTTTTGGGAAAAAATCCCTCAAGGAATCAATGAATCATTTTTGAGGTTATTGTGTTTGTTGAAAAAGTGGACGTCTATGTAGTGATTGTTGACAAAGCAAACCATGACATACAAATTTGTTGACAAATAGGATTTTATGGTGACATGTCAAGTTCAAGGGTTGTGGTTATATGATCCATGTTTGATTCAAGAACTTCGACAAATGAATGGATGATCTGGAGGTGGAACAAAAAGAGTAGATACAAGGTGGTGTCGTTTTCTAGTGATTTCCAAATTTTTGGGCCAGAAAATCAACAAATGAAAAAAAGTGGTTTTTGGAAAAGAGGACTGCACGCCATGTACATGAAGGAGAGTAAACTTGCTCCCCTAATTTTTTTCAAGATCAAAACATGAAAATATGGCAAAGGGATAAGGGCGCCCAAGTGTTATGTTTGGTCATGCAAGTGATTTGCATGGGAGAGACATGAGCGCCAAAACATGCATGCCAAGGGGAGACTTGCGCACCATCGCGATGGGTGTACATAGCTATAAATACAGGTCGACCCATCCTCATTAGGTAGAGAGTTCAACAATTAGAAAAATCAGAGAACCCGTCGCACAGGTGTGGTGGTCGCGCATGTGGTGTGTGGTCGTGAAAGTAGAAGTTGTGTGTAAAGTGATATTTTCGCACCTGAGGTGGTTTGGGTGATGAAGGAAGTGAGTCGGGCATGTTTGTAGCTGCATAAGATTTCGTCGCACAAGTGATTGAGTTGAACATGCATGGCAGTTTTGAAGAAGCGCGAAAGTTATTGCTTGTGTGCCAATATAGATTTGGGATTAACAGGGTGTGCATCGTGCAAGTTTGAAGTTGTAGAAGCTGTTTCGTGCAAGTGGTTGAGGAGGACATGAGCGCTAGTTATAACTTGCAAGCTGTCTAATAGAAGGGTGAAATGTAAGGTTGATTCATTGCAGAGATTCAGGGTTGCATGAAATCTTGAATATTGCCTGATACCTTCGGTGCAAAGTGATATTCATCTATGGGTGAAATTTGGACTTCAACAGAGCATCCACATACGAAATAGGATGCATTCATTTGTGATAATGAAGAGGCCTATAGGTCTATAAATTTTGAGTGGATCCTTTCCAGAGCAGTGAGTAAAGTAAGAGGAAGAAGGTGATCCTCTCCACTGGCATTGATCTAGAGAGAGAGGAACATGGAGTGACCCTTAGGAAAGTAGTGATATTACCCTAAAAATTGTAAAGGCCGTGAGCCTAGGAATAGAAGTGATCTATCACAAACCTTTTAAACAGTAGTGTGATTATAGTGGATTTGGTACATCAACACATTTCTGGTGTATGCTCCTTGGACGTAGCCTAGTGAGGGTGAACAAGTAAAAATTGATGTGTCATGTGCATGATTTACGTTCTGTTTATATTGTGGAATGGGAAAGAGAGAGAAGAGTGTTTTTTTAATAGTGAAACAAGATCATAACTGGCTTTAAATTTAATTTTTTCATGCCCTGATTCACCCCCGCCTCTCAGGGTATTCATCCTTTTGGACCAAACAATTAGTATCAGAGGGAATGGTTGATATTAGTTATTCTCTCAATGGAGGTCACTAATTATGAAGGGATCCTGATCTTCGACAGATGTAATTTTAAAATATGGAAGAATTGAATGCAAAAATATTTCCTATCATTGGCAATGGATGTGTTTTCGGCAGCTATTCATGGTATCATAGCTAATATTTACATTGGAGCATTGTCAGAAGCTGAATGAAGGGAGATAGATGCTGAAGCGAAAGGTATTAATGCTTTTGGTGGAGCCCTTTAAAATTCTATCAATACAAAGGTGATGTCCTGGAAAACATCACATGGTATATTGGAAAATAATTTGAATATATACGAAGGGGATACAAAATTCAGAGAGGCAAAGCTGCAAGATCTGTGGAACAAGTATGAATATCTGAGAATGATCCCGAATGAATCTGTTGTTGCATTTTTTGACAGGGTAAATGTTCTTTTGGAAGACATACGAGGTCTTGGATAAGTCATCGAAGATATAATGATCTTAAAGCATATCATGAGGAAACTTCCACCTCAGCTCAATCTGAATGTTTCAGTTTTGGAAGATAAATACCCGAAAGTGGTGATAATGGATAACCTGCACATCACACTTGTTGCATAGAAAATGTGAAATGATGATAATGATGATGTGGAAAAGGGAAAATACAAAAAGTGGAATTCAAGGCCATGAAAAATCTCACCATTGAATATTCTAAAGAAGGAGAAGAGATAGATTAGATGATGTCATTCATTTCTTCAAATCGGCAAAGTAGAAAAGGAATCTTTAAAGGGAAAAATCCACTAGTATGCTTTCAATGTGGAATGGTTGGTTATCTTGTGGCAAGGTTCCCCAAAAAGTATCAAGATAATGATAATGATTATGACTAAGTCCAAATTTCAAGAAGAAGTCTTCATCATTTGTGATAGGGAAGAAACAATTCTAGGGAAATTTCTTCAAGAAGAATAATCTTCTTTCTCAAGAATTTGAATGTTCAGATGAATCTGAGGATGAAGAGGATAAGGATATTGAAAAAATCAATGATCATGGGGAAACTTCTATGGTGGCAGTTGTCGGTAGTGCTCAGAAGAAGGAAGAAATCGACATTGATGAAGAAGAAGTTGTTGAAGGAATAGTGGATATGAATGCTGAGTTAGAGGCTGCTCTTGAAGAGAAAGATGTTTGGAGGGATAAAATAAATAAATCCAAAAATGTTGTCCGTGATGCCAAACTCTACATTTAGTAGCAAGAAGATGAGAAGTATAAGCTAATGGAAGAAATTGATAAACAAAGGTCATCATTGCCAGAGAATTTAGAATCAGTTAGTGAGTACAAACTCAATATTTAAGAACAGAAGAAGGCGATCGATGACTTGAATATCACATTGAAAGATCATGTCAATCATATCGAAGAGTTTGAAGAGGAAGTTGTCATTCTGTGGAAAAATTCAAGGATCATGAAAAACCATTTATTCCCAACACGTTTTGGGGAAATCAGAATATAATGAATACTAGAAAGATGAAAGAGGATCCTAGTAGTTCAAATGGAAAGAAGAAGAAATCAATCTCATGTGTTAAGGCTGATTTGGGGCTTGATCAGAAACAGAAAGAAGCCAGAGTTGAAGTCAGACCGCAAGCACCTATTCTGAATATGAAAATTATTGTGGGTACAAAGTAGAATCACAATACTCCGAGAACTCAAGGGAGTAATGGTATTACAGAAGTGACACGCAGTAATACACCTTTCATCAGGTGTTATTGTTGTGGAATGATGGGACATTCATTGTTTGTGTGTTCCATAGCCAAGAGACATCGAAGGGCACAAGAAAAAAGCTGGTATCCAAACATATAATGGTTCAATAGAACATATATTTAAGGACATTTTTTTTGGTGCGGAGGATTTGGGAACATGGCTAGGTACTTCACTTTGACCATACACAGAAATGTGCCAAAGCAAAAACAAAATGGTCACAAGATGCAGATTTATGAACAGAGAGTTGAGTTGAAAACGAAAAATAGATTTGCAGCTTTGCAAGATGAAGTAGGTCCATCATACTCTAAGAGTGATCATGAGTCTCAGTCTATACCGAGTGTGGAGACAAAAATATAGACAACGAAGAAGAGAGAAGAGAAGGCAGTGGTTGCTGAAATTTCCCTTAAAACATCAGATCGTTTTGGTGTGTGGATCATTGATAGTGGTTGTACATCTCACATGATAGGAAACAAGGATCTCGTTACAAGCATAAAATATAAAAAAGAAGGAGTTTTCATGTATGGAAATGATGAAGACTTGAAGATAATTGGATCGGCAAAGTCACAGTTTGGGGGAAAAGAAATAAGACGTGCTGATGTCCTTGTTGTAGAAGGACTTTGTCATAATTTTCTTAGTGTCAGTCAATTGTGTGACTCAGGGAATTCTATACGATTTACAAAGAAGACCTGTGTCTTCACATGAAGAGATGGTACAATGATACTATAGGGAAAAAGGAAAAAAGGGAATCTCAAACTTGTAAGTGGAGACGAAGATATGTGATTATTATCCAGAGAGAAAGAGAAAAAATTATGTCATAAGCGACTTAGTCATCTATGCCAACCATCCCTAGAAGATATGGTGAAGTGTGATTCAGCAAGAGACCTCCCTAAGCTATCATGTGATCTTACTCACAGGTGTGATACATGCCAAAAAGGGAAGCTCATCAGAGATATGTATAAGGCAAAAGAAAATAATTCAACAACAGTGCTCGAATTGGTGAATGTTGATGTTTGTGTTCCTATCACACAAAGAGAAATTGATGGAAAGAGGTACTATGATCTTTTTAATGATGACTATAGCAGAATGACATGGGTATTTGTTATCTTCCATAAGTCGGATGTGTTCAGATGCTTAAAATAGTAATGGAGGGAGTGTGAAATGATGCTCGGACAGAAAATTTTGATGTTTCGTACTGACAATGGTACAGAATTCACAAACAGTCTGGTGAAAGATTATCTTGAGAAACATGGGATAAGGCATCATGTATCTTCAGTACGAACTCCCCAACAGAATAGAGTGGTTGAAAGGAGAAATCGGATCATCAACAACATGCCCAGAACAATGATTATAGAAAAATACCTATCAGAGAAGTTTAGGAAGGAAGCAGTATTGACATCAGTCTACATTTCTAATAAGGATCTCTTATGTCTGATGGAATGAAATCCTTCGTATGAAATGTGGTATGAAAAGTAGACAACAATAAAATACATTCAAATATTTGGAAGTAAGTGCTTCATTCTCAACAAATAAAACCATATGAAATTTTATTCACAAGGAGATGATGGAATATTCCTTGGTTACTCAGGTAAAAGAAAAGAATATAATTGATTCAACAAAAGGATGTGAAAATTATTGACAGCAATGATGTCACTATAGTTAAAAATGAACAAAATACTCAACAACCTATTGAACAGTATCTAGATGAAAGTGATGAGGATATAAGCAACAAAGGGGGAGTAGATGTGGAAGAGGCTGACTCAGAAGAAGATACTGATGATGAGAAAGAGGAAAAAAAATCTGAAACTGCTAAGAAGCCATAGAGTCGAGCTGAAATTGATAGGAAAAATATCATTGGTGATCAGACTACTCCAGTTCAGACTCAAAGAATGAAATCATTACTGCAAAAATCATTTTTATCTTAGGTGGAGCTGAAATTTTTTTTCGATGCAGCTGCTGATGAGTACTGGGTCCCGGCTATGAATGAATAATTAGACCAGATTGAGAAGAATCATACGCGGGAGACTGTTTGAAGACCAGCAGATTAAAATGTCATCGGGACTAAATGGGTCTATTGAAAAAAGATGCATGAATAGGAACAATGATTTGAAACAAAGCAAGACTAGTGTGCAATGGATACTCCCAGATGCATGGAATAGATGTTTATGGGACATTTTCACCGGTTTTCAGGCCGGAAAAAATCAGATTATTCCTAGCCATTGCAGTGAAACGGAAGTTCAAAGTGTTCTAGATGGATGTAAAATCTACATTCTTGATTGGAGTTCTGGAGGAGGACGTGTATATAGAGAAACCATATGTTTTTCTCATTCATGATGATGATATCATGGTTTACAGACTGAAGAAGGAATTGTATGGGTTGAAACAAGCACTAAGAGCATGGTACTCAAGGCTTTATCAGTACTTGAAGAAGCGTGGTTTCCAGCGTGGGGGAGTTGATTACAATCTCTATTTCCACAAAAACAGTAATCAAAGGATGATGGTGTTGGTTTATGTCGATGACATAATATTTGGTGGATCAGATGAAGCTCAGTGCAGATAGTTTTATGAATTCATGAAAAATGAGTTTGAAATGTTAGTGATTGGATATCTAACATTTTTCTTGGGTCTAAATGTGACACAAGGAAGTAATGGAACTTTCATTTCTCAATATAAATATGCCAATGTGGTTCTGAGAAGGTCTGGAATGAATAATTCTAAGGAAATGAAGTCTATGGTTGCTAGTCAGATGAAATTATCAAAATATGATCGTGGATGGGTAGTTAATATCACTAAATACATGCAAAGTATTGGATGTTTGTTGTACTTGACTGCAACAAGGCCTGAAATAGTTTTCGCCACATGCCAAGCAGCGAGATATCGGAGTAATCCCAAGGAAAACCACATGCTTGTAGAGTAATCCCATGTTTGTTGTTGGTTGTGTTCCAATATAGATACGGGCGTAAAAGGGTGTGTGTCATGCATGTTTGAAGTTATAGAAGCTTGTGTCATGAAAGTGGTTGAGAGGTACTTGTGCGCCAGTTATAACTTATGTGCCGGCTTAGAGAAGGGTGACAAGTAAGGTTGATTCACGGAAGATATTCAACGCTGTGTAAAAGCTAGAAGATTTCTTGATACCTTCAGTGCAAAGTGAGATTCATCTACAGGTGAAAGTTGGACATCAACAAAGCATCCACATACAATAGAGGATGCATTCATTAGTAATAATTAAGTGACCTACATGTCTATAAACTATGAGTGGATACTTTCTAGAGCAGTGAGTAAAGGAAGTGGAAGAAGGTGATCCTCTCCACTGGCAGTGAGCCAGAGAGAGAGAAACAGGAAGTGACCCTTGGGAAAGTAGTGACTAAACCCTAAACATTGTAAAGGCTGTGAGCCTGGGAATATAAGTGATCTATCCCAAACCTTGTAAACAGCAGTGTGCTTATAGTGGATTTGGTACATTGGCACATTTCCGGTGTATGCACCTTGGACGTAGCCCAGTGAGGGTGAACCAGGTAAAAATTGTTGCATCATGTGCATGATTTACATTCTATTTATATTGTGCAACAGGAAAGAGAGAGAAGAGTGTTATTCTTAACATCGAAACAAGATTAGAACAAGATTTAATTTTAAATTAGTCATATCCTAATTCACCCCCCCCCTCTCAGGGTATTCAGCCTTGTAGACCAAACAACATTAGATTATTCATAGCATTTTCTGACCAAAAGGATTTATATGTTTAATAATTGGATATTAAAACTTCCTTCTTTCATGGTATATAACACGATCATATTTATATGAGTCCTCCGGATGGATTTTTATAATATTTTAAAATAAATCAAGTACAAATTTTATGAAAATCGATGTATTTTCTTATGAAATCAGCAAGACAATGGTATAATGAATTTATTTCATTCCTCCTTAAAATGACATTTAAATAATTATATATGATGCCAATGTTTATTTAAAATATTTCAATATTTTTTATGTTTTTTTAATCATGTATGTTGATGAGATTATTATAATTTTCAAAGACACAGGGTTAATAAATCATATGAAAAAAATTACATAATGATTTTGTAATAAAATTTTTAGAGGAAACAAATAAAATCCTAAGTATGAAAATCACAATGGATATAAATATTGGGATGTTGAACATGTCCCATTATTCTTATGTTCATAAGGCGGTGAAACATTATTTTCTAGAAAATTGGAAACTTTTAATTGTGAGTCTAGTTTGTCACGTGATGTTTACCTTGTCTCAATCCCCTTGCCGTGATTCTGTAAATTATATTATGAGTAAAATCATTTTGGGAAACAAAGATGGTGGCCCTATGTATTCCATGATATTCCATTATCTACATATATCCTATGGAGATTTTACCTTATGAATATTTACGGGAATTCTTGTAAATAAACCTTAGTATTCATTAAAATAGATACTCAATTTATGTGTCCATGTATTCTAATTTGTGTGTTTTTTTTGGTAAAAAATTATTATAGTCAATATATCATTATATTTATTGATTTTGGTTAAGTTAAAAATATAGATAATAATAAATATATCATTGTTTATGTATTATTTTTCATTATATGTCTTGATTCATGGAATTTTAACAAGAAATCCATTATTTCCCTATCCAAAACCAAGGTCAAATACATAGTATTAACTGCAGATATCAAAGAATCAATTTGGATGAAAGGATTTGTTAATGAACTATCTTTTTCTTTTGGTAATATAGATGTCTTTTGTGATTTCCATTTTGTATTCCATCATTCTTAAAATCATGTTTTCCATGGAATATCAATGCAAATATACATTATAATATATTTTGTTAGAGTATTCCTTGAAACTAGGACGGTATTTTGCACTATGATACATAGTTTAGAGAATTCAGTCAATTTTTTGACTAATGATATTCAATTGTCAACATTTATACATTATTCAGACCTTATTACTGTAGTCCCAATTGGAATCCCTAGGTTGTGAGAACACAATATTGGTTAAATTATTTTTATTATAAAGGTGATGGTTTTTTAAATATGACATGAATGAATTTATTTGTTTGTTATCAAAATTAAATTTTAAAATTTTTGGTAAGAATTACTATTTGGATTTTTTAATTTACTCTTATTTTTTCCCCAGTGAAAATGTTGTTTCCATTTATTACATGTATTTTCTCCCATGGAATTTTTTTTTTACATCTCTTATTTTTATATTTTGATTTAACGAGTTTTACATAGCACGTAGCAGGATCCTACATAAAGTTAACTTCTTTAATGTCTAATTTCTCATCACATGAGGGTAAACCATTGGTTATCCTATTGTGTAATTGTAAGACATAATTTCAATGGGGTAATTCCCGATCATGTAAGGGTAGTCCCAAGCTTTTGTAAGGGTACTCTGGACTCTCTTTAGGATAATCCGCAACTTGCATATGGGTATTCCATAAGTTGCATAAGGTTTCTACCTTGGGTCATGTAAGGCTAACCTGGAATGTGAAAGGGTACTTCCTTGGACCAGATAAGGGTAACCTAGCTTGGGTATGGGTACTGTATGGCTTGATTAAGGGTAACATGGATTATATAAGGGTAACCATGGAACACTCGATGGTAAGTTGGTCTATGTTACATTTTGGTGGTGAATCGCCTACTTCCATGTGGCTATCCCATCAAACTATCTCTTTCATATTCGTGGTCCACATGTATTGCATCATTAATTCACTACCAGGCTTGCAATCATTTCTCCCAGCATCATGATTTCACCTTAGCCTCCTCCTCGATCATTTTTTGAGTTTATTCACTAGTTTAAGAGAGGATAGATCTATGTAATTTCTAATTCCTTATTGAAATAGAATGAGAGTATCATAAAAGTTATCATGTCCATGATTCACGTAGTTCATTGAATCATATTGTCTTGATCATCACCAACCTGGTCTAGGGATTTTGTGTGTAGTGGTGGAGATTTTGGGCCATCATCATGAGATGTCCTCAAGTGAAGGAATAAATCAATATCATGAACACCATTTCACCTTCTTCCACGTTTTTTTATTAGAACCTAGAATATAAGAAGATTATTCCACTTTACTATTTTCATTTCTATTCATGTGTTTGATGTTGTATCCTTCAATGCATGTGTGTACCATGATTCCATACAAGAAGTTATATTGCATGTTCTATATGTTACATTTCATCACTACAATATTGTATAGCAAGACCTAATCCTAAAATAGTTTATTTGGTACTTTACTTCTTTCATGCCTTATAATCTGGTTATTTTAATTCTTTAGTAATAACAATATTATGGGGGATTTCTTTCAATTCACACAGTTCCTTAGTGGACTAATATATGGAATATATGTGTGTTCTTTATATTTTTTCTTACACCATATTCTTCATTAATCCATCTTATCTATTTCTATTTTTATTGACCTTCCTAAACAAACATTTTTTAATTACCTATATTAGTGTATTCATGGATGTTTCTTAAGGAATAACACATCAACAAATCCCTTTACAACATTTATAATTACAAAAAACTAGGTTGGTGGATAAATTTTTCACAAGTTTTAGTCGTGATTGAATATAATAATGTCACTCATACTATAACATTCATTGGGTTTCAATACATTTTTCATTTTATTGTCTCTATCTTCTATCCTATGTGCATTTACTAATAATTTATATTATTTATTTAATAATGTTAATCTAAATGAAAATATATTTATTCCATGAATCATATTTATGATATCTTATATATTATTTTTTTATTGTGAGCTACAACATTTTTGCAACCATATCAACCCAACTATTTACCAAAACATCAACTTTCATTCTTGTGAAATGATACTGATAAAATTGTGTCTAGAATTGATGGAGTGATGGTAGTATTATAGGAAGATGATGATCATTAGAACCGGTCTTTCCATTTGGAAATTGTTTAACTAGTGTTATGTAAGAATCGATGAACAAATAATTCCAATCCAATAAACCTCTCCCATTAGGTGTTAATATGTTTTCAATATCCTTTATTTCTCTCCATATGAAGAAGAATGATAATAATGAAATATCATTGTAAATACATTTGATCATTTTGAAAGATAAATTGGTTCTTATAGAACAACATTCTACTTCAGAAAGAATATCCTAATTTTGTGGCACAATAATGTCATAATATATCTATAATTACCTTCAAACTAAAAAATTTCATTAACACTTCTTTTAACACATCAACCTCCTCCTAATAAGGTTTTAAAATTTCCAGGTACATATAATCTCCTCCCCATGTCACCCTCTATTTAGAATCTACGACACTATTTAATTTCCCATGAACGTAAATAATAATTAAATTATATCCGAGTAACTTATCCAACCAATACTGATGTTCAATTGAAGATACTCTTTGACTAAGAAAATTCACTTAAGGATCAAATTATCTGTGTATAACTTAAACTTATTTCCCAACAAATATTTTTTCTAATGCTGGATTTTTGGCACTAAATCCACATTATCCTTTTTCTATATCAATTTTTCCAATTTTGTTTCAGATAATTCCCTACTAAAATAGGAAAGAGGCATCCCTTACTATGTTAAAACATCTCCAACTCCTTAACTAGAGACATCAAACATTACTGAAAATCCCTTTAAAAAATTCAGAATACATAAATGTTGGGTAGTAGTCATGTTTTTCTTTAAGTGTGTTAAATGATTCTTGAGTTTCAGGTGTCTATTTTACATCTTCTTTCTTAGTCCAAGCTGTGAGGGGCTTGATATCTTTCTATAATCATTGATATTTTTTTATTGTATCCAATTATCCCTAAAAACTCATGACATGATTCACATTAATTATCTCAGTTTTTAAATTTACTACCAACTTTTTTTGGGATCTATAATAACTGCATTGATCGAAATTATATTCCAATAATACACTACATACCTACTTTTGAAAGAAAACTTCTTCTCTTTTTCTAATAGTAAATTGTCTATTTCTATTTTTAGGACGTCAAGCGCCTTCTCTAGGTCTTCATTCCATCCCATACAACACACCATTATATCATTGATGAAAAGTAAAACACTATTCCCTAGAAAATACTAGAATACCACATTCTTAGTATCACAGAAAGTCATCACTTCATTCATCAAACTGAATGGCATAAAAAGGTATCCTGAATTCCCCTTATTTTTCTCGAACATTGTATTCTAAATCTCTACCTCTTCCATCTGTACTAGGTGGAATCCAGATTTCAAAGCCACCTTTGTGAAGCATTCCCCACAATGAAACACATCCATCAACTCTTCTATTAGTTAAATTTGGTTCATGTCTATCACCACCAAACTATTTGACTCTTTGTAATACATGAAATATCTCTACTAATCATCTTTTTTCTTTAACTAAATTATAAGAATATAGTATGGGATGATGTTATGTCTGATAAATCCTTATCCCAAAAAATTTTAACCCAATTTTTCAATCACAGTCTTCCTGAAATAAGAATTTTTTAGCTTTTATGTTGTAACGTCCCAGACCCGGGTGCCACGAAACGGGTGCCCCGAGCCCGGTTCGCCATGTGACCTCAAGCGCATTTCCCAAAATGCCATAGGCTGCCGACTAGCAGTGAGGGCCCAGGTCTGATAGTGGGGAAACTATGCCCTAATTTGTCAAAGTGTAGTGTAGCAAAATACCAAAATAAACATACAACAACAGCGGAAGCGGTAAACATACACAACTGAAATAACTACAACAGTGGATATAACCAACAGTATATAAGTGATGAGGCTACATGTTTCATGTTCTAAGAAAACAGCCAGAATATGTTATACATCAATACAGTACAACAAAAAACAGAGTACAGCGAAACAAGTAAAACAGCTAGTAGCGACATCACGAGCATAAGCTCGGTCCCATGCCCTCCTACTCCTCAGTAACGGTCATGTACCAGTATAGGGAATCTTTCCCCTATCTACACCTGTAGCAATGTAATCTGTTTGGGCTGAAAAGTGTGACCCAAATAGGGTGTGAGAAATATATCTCAGTAGGAACCCACCAAAGGCCCGTGCCCAACTGCGTGTAAGCATGAAACAACAATGTGCAGTAGTAAAATGCAATAAATTAAGCAGTACTCCAAAGAAACTAATTACCAGTTATATTGCCATTTCTTTATCCATTTAATCCATTTAAATATTAGAAACCACCACAGTGCATTTCTAGGTAAACAATCTATGTCCTTAGACAAAAAAACCTTACCCTCAGGTAAGTAGAATCCAACCCACAGGTATAGCCCTAAGGCGTAATAGAAATTTCCCTCAGGCATAGGAAGTGTCTCCCTCAGGAACAGAAGTCAATCCCTGAGGCACGAAAGGTTGCCTTAAGGCGAAATACTACAGCCCTCGGGCTAAATAGTGCAGTGCCCTCAGGCTAATCACAACAATTCCCTCAGGCTAAGTAAAAAAATTCCCTCAGGCTAAACAGGTAACCGGGCCATGCCCAACAGGTAAACAAGTAGTAACAAGCAATTCCTCTCAAGGAAATTCTACAATTACTACTTTCAAGGCATACCCTCGGGTATTCTGGACAAACGACTAAATAGAGAAACACACCCCGGGGGTGGTTCCAGATCCAAGCAACGATCCCAACCAGCATTTTAACACAATAATTTAATCACCTATGAAATTCTAGGCATTAAACATAGCAACGACCTCGACCACATGACACCCCAACATGGGTTCGTGGCACAAAAACGCACAAAACACACAACAGTTGGAAAATTAACACAAAGCCACCTAGCTTATATGCCAACGAATGCTATACCCAAACACAGACTCCAGAAATGCCCAAGAACGGCATAGATCTGACAAAGAACAAATCTCATTCAAATGTAAATAACTTTTGTTAGGAGAAGAATTGGAAAGAACGGTACTAGGAGGGGAGAGGGCTCACCCGTGTGGTTCCAACGAGATCGTCTGAAGTCGAAACAGATTCTATACGAATGCTCGGTGGATCTTCAAATATATGGCCTCCTCCTTTTGATCCAAAATGGATCATGTGCCTCCTCTACCAAATGAGGAGGCTACTGCCTATTTTAAGCTGATAAAACAAAGTACATGGCATGTAATTCAATGTACACGGCGTGTACTCCCTTCATTTATCTGTTCAAATGGCAGCACTGCCACACTGTTCATACGTCGACATGAGTACACGACATGTACTCTCGATTACACGGCCTGTACTGTCCCCCAGCTGGCGGCGATGCCACCGCCTTACTGTTCAAGCATGCCGACCGATTACATGGTATTTAATGAACCACTACACGGCGTGTAGTGGTTCCTAAACCCTTCGTCACTGGTATGGCTACATGCCCCGTGTACTCATCCCAACACGGCCAAAAGTACATGACGTTTGGATAAAGTACATGGCGTGTAGTTCCAAAAATCAGTATTTTTCCCAATTTTCCACATTTTCTCAAAAAAACTTAAGGAAAATGTAAATAAGAACCCCGTACCACTAAAAATAAGAAGCAGTTTCTTCCAAACTTCCCCCCTTATAGCAATTCGTCCTCGAATATCCCTTTCAGGGTGGTGAAGAAAATGCTAAGAACAACTCTGGCCACTGAGCATGTACATTGGCCTCCCTCTCCCAGGTCTCGTCCTGCACTCATCCATGCTTCCATAGCACCCATACGAGAGGAACTGACCGGCCTCGGAGAACCTCCGTGCTCCTATCAACCATACGGATCAGATGCTCCTCAAAGGACGCATCATGCTGAAGCTCAACCTCCTATGGCTGAAAGGTGTGAGAAGGGTCTGAATGGCAGTGACACAACTGATACACGTGCAAGACGTCATGCATGGCTCAGTACTGCTGTAGTAACTACAACCGATAGGCAACCAGCCAGACTCTCTCCAGAATCTCAAATTGTCCCACATACCTCAGTGAAAGCTTACCCTTTCTCCTGATCCGTTTGTGTCCCAGCCTCGGTGAAACTCGAAAGAAAACCTGATCCCTGACCATGAACTCCAAAGGTCATATGCGGCGATCAGCATAAGACTTCTGACGAGACGGCACGGTAACCATCCACTTCCGAATCAACAGGACCTGCTCAGATGTCTCCTTCATGAGTTGTGTCCCCAGTAAAGCTGCCTCACATACCTCTAACAAGCACAAAGGTGATCGGAATGACCTACCATATAAAGCCTCATATGGTGTCATCTCAATAGTTTCTTAAAAACTATTGTTATAGGCAAACTCGACAATGGGTATATGCTTCTCCAACGAGCCCCCAAATTCTAGGACGCATGCGCGCAGCATGTCCTCCAGTACCTGTATCGTCCGCTCTGACTGTCCGTCTATCTGAGGGTGGTATGTTGTGCTTAGAACCACCTGTGTACCCAGCGCCCTCTGAAAACTCTGTCAGAAATGAGACGTAAAGCGGGAGTCCCTATCTGAAATGATAGAACGAGGGACCCCATCTAGACGTATGATCTCTCGGATATACAGCCTTCTGAGATCGTCCACACCAAAGGTCTCCTTGATCGGCAATAAGTGAGCTGCCTTCGTGAGTCTGTCCATAACAACCTACACGACATCATTTCCTCGAGGTGACCTCGGCAATCCCGTCACTAAATCCATCGCGACATCATCCCGTTTCCACTCTGGAATGGGCAACTACTATAGCAGCCCAGCTAGTCTTTGATGCTCTACATTCACCTGCTGACAAGTGGAACACCTCGTAACAAAACTAACAATATCTCTCTTCATACCCAGCCCCCAGTACTGACGTCTCAAGTGACGGTACATCTTGGTAACCCCAGGATGAACTGCCCAAGCTGAATCATGAAACTCCCGCATCAGCTCCTCGCGTTTATCCCTTGGAACCCATACACATCCATGGAAACACAAAACCTCATCATCACCTATCATCCAACTGGGAGGAGGGTCCTCACTTTCCACCGACTCCCGTAGAACTAGGCCTTCTGAAACCGATAGATGCCTCATCCTCACTCTCTCCAGAAGGGTAGAAGTCACAGCTAACGAGGAAAGATAAGTCTTCCCCTAGCTGTCATGCACCTCCAGATGCATCTCAGAGAACAAAGCCATAAGTTGCCACTCACCACTGGCCTCCTACACTGCCTATATCTAAGTCTTCCTGCTCAGTGCATCGGCTACTTCATTTACATTACCAGGTGTATAGGCAAGCTCAAAATCGAAGGACTGAAGGTACTCGACCCACCTTTTCTGCCTCAGATTCAGGTCACGCTGAGTAAAGATATACTTGAGGCTTTTGTGGTCAGTGAAAACAAAAAAAATCTCTCCCAATAGGTAATGTATCCAACAGTGCAACGCATGAACAACTACAACAAACTCGATATCGTGCGTCAGGTAATTCCTGTCATGTGGCCTCACCTGTCGAGACCCATACGCAACCACTCAGTCGACCTGCATCAAAACAGCTCCCAGCCCAATCCATGATGCATCATAGTAAACTGTATAGCTCTTCCCCTGCTCTGGGAGTATCATGATTGGTGCTGATGTTAGCCTTCCCTTCAGGTCCTGAAAAGCTGTCTCACAAGCTTCTGACCAAACAAACTTCACACCCTTCTTAATCAGACCTGTCAATGGTGCTGCTAAGTGGGAGAAGTCTTGTATGAGGCATCAGTAGTAACTAGCCAGCCCTAAGAAACACCGTACCTCGAACACATTCTTGGGCTGCTCCCAGGAAACTACTGCTCTCACCTTCTCTAGGTCCACTGCAACTCCTGCCTCTGAGATGATATGACACAGGAAGTGAATATTGTCCATCCAAAAGTGGCACTTCGAGAGCTTAGCATATAGCTGATGCTCTCTTAGTGTACTCAATACTATCTCAACATGGGAGGTATAGTCATGTCGAGTGTGAGAGTAAACCAAGATTTCATCCACGAATACTACCACAAATGAATCAAGATACGGATGGAACACACGATTCGTCATAGCCATGAAAACTGCTGGCGCGTTCGTCAGTCCGAACGGAATAACCGTATACTCATATAGACCATACCTACTCCTAAAAGATGTGAGAGGTATATGAGATGGTCTAATTCACAGTTGATGATATCCAGATCTCAATTCAATCTTCGAGAACACTCGTGCACCATGAAGCTGATCAAACAGATCATCTATACTCGACAAGGGATATCAGTTATTAACCGTCAACTGGTTCAGCTTCCGATAATCCAAAAAAAGTCTTAGGGTACCATCCACCTTCTTTGCAAAAAATACCGGAGAACCCCAACGATAAGTACTAGGTCGGACAAAACCCTTTGCCTATAACTCCTCAAACTGCCTCTTGAGCACCTGCAACTCAGGCGTGGCCATCCTATAAGGAGGAATGGACAACGATGCTGCTCCTGGCACAAGCTCGATATAGAAATCCACCTCACGCACCGGAGGTAGACCTGAAAAGTCGTCTGGGAAGACATACCTGAAACGATCGACAACTGGAGGGAAATACGTCTGACAAGTCCCCTGGTCATCCAGATATAAGCTCGCAATCTGGGTTGTGACTCCACCTCTCCCATGATACTCTGTTCCAGCTCGACTCACCTGAACATCCCACTCACCCTTTTATAGAAACTCACCGCCCTCTGGTGACGTGAAACGCACCCTGCGACGATAGCAGTCTACAAAGGCTCGAAAGGGAACCAACCATTCCATCCCGAGAATGACGTCATAGCTCGTAATCTCCAGGAAATAGAGGTCCCAAAGAAAGTGACACCCACCAACCTCAAGGGGAACTCCTTGCACTGACGCACACCAACCGTCCTAGTCCCCAACGGAGTTTCTAGAGTCATGATATCAGAAGAAGTAGAAACACCGAGCCCAAGGCTCCCCACCGCGGGTACATATATAAAACTATGTGTATCACCCATATCAAAAAGTACTGAAGACAAGATAGAAGCTACTAGAATAGTACCTCTGACTGTAGAAGGTCCGGGATCCTGATCTTGCTGGGTCTATTGCACTGCATATGCCAGCCCAGTGCCGCAGCCCTGCGACATAGCCTAGTTACCCTGAGCATTCCTGCCCTGCTACCTCTGCAATCCTGGTGTCTGGCTACCACGGCCACGACCACCATCTCTACCTGCATGGCCTGACGTATTCCAGTTCCCTGACTGGTAAGAAGCCACTGGTCCTGCTCCCGCATGCAGAGTCTGAACAGAACCCCTCTCACTAGCCACTGGTAAAAACGCCCTGCAAAAGCGTTGCAGATGACCCATCTTGCGGCAAGCTCGACACTCAACTGGGTCTCGTGGACACTGCGGCCTCTTGTGCCCCTCTCTGCCACACTGGTAGCACCTGACCGGTCCACCTGAAGAAGCTACCTGGCTGGTACTGCCGCCCTGAGAGAAGTCCATCTCTCTCTTCCTCTTGCCAGTAGAAATAGTACCAGTAACTGGTGCTGAGCCGCCCTAGCCGACACCACTCGATTCCCGCAGGTTCCTCTATGTAATCAACGGCTGGTTCATAATTGCGTGTACAATAGGAAAACTGAAAACATTTACCAGCGCTCAGATGAAATACCGAAGACAATCCTCAAAATGTCTAGCTATCAACGTCTCATCACCCACCAACATGGGTGCAAAACGCTGAAGCCTTGTAAAACGAGTAGAGTAGTCCATCACCGACATTGAGCCCTGCTGCAGATTCATGAAATCTCGAGCTCTATCGGCCCCCAGCGTCTTGGGAAAGAAGAAGTCATAGAGGACTGCCTGAAAATCCTCCCACGCCATGTCCCTGTGATGCTATGACTGGGTGGTAACATCCCATCACCTCTTTGAAGAATCACAAAACATCTAAGTCGTGAGCCTGACCCTCCACTCTGGAGGCGTCTCAAGATGGTCAAAAATAGTATGCATCAATCCTAGACAAGAATCTGCAGCCTATGGTCCGCCATCCCCTGAAAAAGTAGGTGGATGCTGCTGCTGAAAGATACGCGTCAGCTCGGCCATAGATGTGGCAGTCTGCGGTGCTCCCTAAAAGGACTGCATGAACCGCAATAATCCTTCACGGAACTGTGCCTCCACGCCTGTGTCTGGTATAACAGGTGGTGCTACATATGGCTCTTCTAGTGGATCAACTGGTAGGCCATGGACCACCATATCCGGAGTATAATCGTCGCCGCTCTCCTGGTGAACAACTCACGGTCGTCTAGGCGGCATGACTCTACAAGGTCAGAAGCATTCCTCAGATTCAAGATTATTAAGACTGAAACGAAGGAACCACAAAGGAACAAGAGGAAGAAGGCATTTCAAAATCTGCAAAACAAGACTACACAGCGTGTACACTGACTACACGGCGTGTACTTGACTTCCTTTCGCTGGCCCGGGTCCTTCTACATGGCTAAGCCACACGGCTTCCGTTCTACAAAACTACACGACATGTATAATATCTACACAGCATGTATGGTGTTATTTTCCAACTGCTTGTGCCGTCTGTGACATGGCCGACTACTCAGCTTGACTCTACACGGTGTGTTAAACCCATACACAGCGTGTACAACACCCCGTTTCCCAGCCACACAGCTAACTCCACATAGTCTGTCCTCAGACAATCCTACACGGCGTGTCCCAACGGTACACGGCGTGCTCAGGGAGAGGTGACACTGGCCCATGTTTTTAGTTACACGGTCGAGTCCCCAGGTCACACTACATGGCATGTTTATAACTGGAACGACGTGTTCTATCAAGGAGTTCACCGACCCGTGTTGTTAGTTACATGGCTGGACTCCGGGTCAACACTACACGACATATAAAAAACTACACGACATGTTTTACCCAAGACCTTCCCTACCCCGTCTCGCTTCCCACACGGTTTGTGACACGGGAAGAGACTACACGATGTGTACTCAGGGTACACAGCGTGTACTCAAAAAGTTCATTTTTCGTCCCGAACAGAAGAACACACACATCATGTATGAGGTCCTACACGGCGTGTATTCTGGGTTTTCCGGATAGTATGCCTCAGAAACTTCTCCGGAACCCAGAAAATATGGAAAATAACACCTAAGTGACAAATTCCGACCCGTGGGGGCCCATACACCCCACGAATCAATGTTTGACATCTTATTTGTGTTATAACCAATAACCAGTCAATGATCCACCAAATTCCGATCAATGGGGGCCCATACTCCCCAAAAACCAAAGTTTGGAATCCATTCTATAAACAAGCTCAATCAATAATGCCATATCACAAGGCATGTATTTATCAAGAAGCTATCACAACAACATGCTTTACTAGCACAACAACAATCACAACAACATGAAAATTATAATGCACCTACATGGAATGGAAACAATGCATGGCATGTGATATCTGGCATGTGCCTATATGATGCATGAGACGACATACCCTCATCTCATCGGGTTGCAACTAAATAGAACCCACATATAAAATATAAACAGCACAATCCAAGTGTGTCACCCAACGGTGAAAACATATCAACCGTAAAATTGCAAGATCAAAAGAAAGAAAATTACGAGGTAGACTGGATTTTCCCTGTACACGGGTTAGCTACGCCCAGGCATATCTTATTACCAACAATTGCTCGTCCTAACCCTGACTATGGCTCAAAATAGTAAGTCAAAGAAAAAAACTCCTCTGATACCACTTTGTAACATCCCGGACCCGGGTTCCACGCAACGGGAGCCCCGAGCCTGGTTCGCCACATGACCTCAAGCGCATTTCACTAAATGCCAGAGGCTGAGGACTAGAAGCGAGGGCCCAGGTCTGATAGTGGGGAAACTATGCCCTCATTTTTCAAAGTGTAGCGCAGCAGAATACCAAAATAAACATACAACAACATCGGAAGAAGTAAACAAACACAACTGAAATAACTACAGTAGTGGATATAACCAACAGTATATAAGTGATGATGCTACATATTTCAAGTCTAAGAAAACAACCAGAACATGTTATACATCAATACAGTACAGCAGAAAACTGAGTACCGCGAAATAAGAAAAACAGCTAGCAGCAGCATCGCGAGCCTAGGCTCGATCCCATGCCCCCTACTCCTCAGCAACAGTCAAGTACCTATATACAGACCCTTGCCCCTATCTACACCTGCAACAACGTAATCTGTTTGGTCTGAAAAGCGTGACCCAAACTGGGTGTGAGAAATATATCTCAGTAAGCACCCACCAAAGGCCCTTGCCCAACTACCTTTAAGCATGCAACAATAATGTGCAGTAGTAAAATGCAATAAAGTAAGCAGTAATCAAAAGGTACTACTTACCAGTTATATTTCTATTTCATTATCAATTTAATCCATTTAAATATTAGAAACCACCATAGTGCATTTCTAGGTAAACATTCTACGTCCTCAGACAAACAAAACCTTACCCTCAGGTAAGCAGAATCCAACCCGCTGGTATAGCCCTCAGGTGTAACAAATTTTTCCCTCAGGCATAGGAAGTGTCGCCCTCAGGCACAAGAAGTCAAGCCCTCAGGCACAAAAGGTTTCCCTCAGGTGAAATACTACATCCCTTGGGCTAAATAGTGTAGTGCCCTCAGGCTAATCACAACAACGCCCTCAGGCTAAATACAAAAATGCCCTCTGGCTAAACAGGTAATCGGGACATGCCCAACAGGTAAACAAGCAGTAAAAAGCAATTCCTCTCAAGGAAATTATACAATTACTACATTGAAGGAATACCCTCGGGTATCCTGGCCAAACGGCTAAATAGAGAAACACACCCCATGGGTGGTTCCAGATCCATGCAACGATCCAAACCAGTATTTTAACATCACAATTTAATCACCTATGCAATTCTAGGCATTAAACATAGAAACCACCTTAGCCACACGACACCCCCACATGGATTCGTGGCACAAAAACGCACAAAACACACATCATTTGGAAAACTAAACACAAAGCCACCTACCTTATATGCCAAAGAACACTATACCCAAACGCCGACTCCAGAAACTCCCATGAATGGAGTAGATTTGACGAAGAACAAAACTAATTCAAACGTAAATAAATTACGTTAGGAGAAGAATTGGTAGGAACGGTACCGGGAGGGGAGAGGGCTCACCCGTGTGGTTCCAACGAGATCGTTCGAAGCCGAAACGGATTCCAGACGAATGCCCAGTGGATCTTCAATGATTTGGCCTCCTCCTTTGGATCCAAAATGGCTCATGTGCATCCTCTGCCAAATGAGGAGGCTACTTCCTGTTTGAAGATGAAAAAACAAAGTATGCGGCGTGTACTTCAATGTACATGACATCTAATACCTTCATTTAACTGTTCAAATGGTGGCACCTCCACAATGTTCATACGTCGACATGAGTACACGGTATGTACTCTCGAGTACACGGCATGTACTGTCGCCCAGATGGCGGCGATGCCACCGCCTTACTGTTCAAGCAAGCCGACTGACTACACGGCGTGTAATGCACCACTACATGACGTGTAGTGGTTCCTACACCCTTCATCGCCAGTATGGCCACACGCCCCATGTAATTATCCCAACACGGCCAAAAGTAAATAGCTGTGGATAAAGTACACGACGTGTAGTTCTAAAAATCAGGATTTTTCCCCATTTTCCACATTTTCTCAAAAACACATAAGGAAAAGGAAAAGAAGAAGCCCGTACCTCTTAAAATAAGAACCGGGTTCTTACATAAGATTACTAAATCCACCACCTATATCAAATTTATTATTTGATCATTCTTCCTCTTTGATGGTAATTCTCTAGGTGCCTCAAAAACATCTTCTTCATCCTCCATTTCTTGTATTACACACTACAATCCATGCACCCATAATATTCATTTTCATAAATTTAATTGTAAAACATAATGTGTTTTTGGGTTATATGATGTTCCCTAGGTTTAGTGACCATTGAGAGGGGGATGAATCATTGATCTACTTTTATGAATTATTCATATTCTAAATTCAACCACTTGAACCTGTTAATGTTCGGTGTCCTATCAATAATATCTCATAGTCTATACATGTATACAGTGATAATAAGATTGTGAAATAAATGATATTTAAAATGTTATTTAAAAAGGTGTACACTTTTCTATTCAAGTTAGATTAATGTTGTTAGACACACCAGTTATAATTCTCCACAATTTTTTTAGACACCCCAACCACAATTCTCTGGTGATTGGTTTGACACTCCAACCACAAGCCATAAAAAACTAGTTAGTCACAAAATTATTCTTCAAATTTAGTCTTCTCATATAAATATCATTTTTATGAGAATAGATTCTTATGTTCCACTTATAAAATGTATTTCCCATCAAGAGTATATTGGATCAACAAGCCTTCACATGTGCTAATTCTTCAGGATATTCAAAAGGTGATCGCAATAGTTATTTTGGTAAAACAAACCCTACCATATAACGAGTGATATATTTCATCTCAATTTTCTTAAATACTATGGTGAATAAGAAAAAAAATGGACCATAGTTTCAACTCCCTCTATTCCCTTGATACATGTATCAGGCTGTCACAAATCTCTCACACAATGTATGTTAGTTCTCAATATTCTCAACATCTTCTTCAACCCCTACAAAAATATATATTCACAATAATATCATGAATATTATTCTCATATATTCAAGATGATTATTTCACATTTAATAATAAAAGAAATTTTAGTAGGGTCTACTTCGTCATGAATCATCAAATCTCCAAGTAGAACATCCATTTTTTTCATTTATGAATATTATTTAATGCCTTAAAAACTCAATAATTTATTCTCACATGATATTTAAATTAGCATGTCTCCATTATATCCTCAACTCTTGATACATATAAATCTATTTAAAATATCCCCACCTCTACATGAATCTATATAATACCATGGGATAACCTATTATGTCTCTCAACTCACCGTTTCTTATAGGTGGACCGGATTTCCAAAATGGTCAACAAAATAGCCATAGAAAAATCACAATAGCATGGTGATATATTTATGCTTCTCTTATCACAACAAGAAAATACATCAAATATGAATATATATACATTTAATGGTGTACTCTTCCATTATTCAGCATCCTAGATGCATCATGAAAAGCATTGTGATATTTATTTTTCATTTCAGAGCCTCAAACATTGGATAGCCAAATTTCATTTCATCAGAGACTACAAATGTTGGATCTCATTACATATCCTAGCAGATCAGTAGTATTATTGGATCGAATGCAGGTCTTAACATAGATCGACCTCATGAACACCTCAATAATCGACTATATGAATAACTCTAGATCGATTGTGTGTGATCAAACACATGAAAATGTCTGGATATATGGCTCGTTCAAATCCAATCAACCATAGCTGCATAACTCTTGATTATGCAGCTCAATAATATTCCTTGTTTCATTAACATAGTTCATTGAACTATCAATCTATGTAGTTAAAAACTCATTGTGCCCTTGCGCATCACCTCATAACATTTATGTGGTGTGAATCAATATATGTTACCTATACATAACTTTCACAACTCCCTCATTACCATTACACATGTTTCGTAAATCATAGATGTCCTTTACATAGTAATAGAAATCCTCTGGTGCCTTCACGCAGATACTTTGTTTCCTTGTTACCTTCACATAGTTAATTCATTTCTAAATCCACAATTACATATTTAATGTACTTCTCGCATTAATTATACATAACCAGTGCAAGTACCATGTTACATTTAAATAGTTTCATAACTTTTGGTGTGACCTTGATGTAGATAGAGAACTACCTTTAAATAGCTACTAACACTCAAGTTTTAGCGTTACGTATAAGGAAAAATATTGGCAATGCCTTTACATAATTAATGAAGATCTCACATATTAGGTTGGATAGATTTTAAGAATAATAGGTTCTAGGCTTAGTCCAACAGGTCCTCAATTTTGGGCCTGATTTTATTTTTGGGGCTTTAATTCTGGTAGGATTGGCTAGATATGGGTCTCGTTACGGAGTTGGTATCAGGGATATGAGATGTTGAGTATGATGGGTGTTAGGAGGTGATGTCATGGTTGTGGAATGGTGAGGTCTTGGAGACTTGTTGATGTTGCAATCGGTGATCAGGAAATGCTTTCTCTAGTCTACTGGAATGCACAATGGTGAAGTTGGACTATACATGGATTAGTATTGCACTATGGGAAAGACCAGACAAGCACATGAGGTTGGACATGGTTCCACATATCAAGGCAGTTCCTCGAACATCTTTTTAGCATCCTCCTCTAACCTTACAGTTAGTGTGCCGAAGATCCTAGGGGTCACTGAAATCTATTTCATGGTCCTCCAATCAAAGTACATCTAGTAGACGACATAAATTTTTTAAATGAAATGTAAATTCAAATCCAAATCATTTAAATATCATTAATCTATTAATAAAAATAAAATTCATTCACATTATATTTACAAATAAATTTTAAATTTTTAAATTTTTAAATAGTATTTAAATGTATTTAAATAAGTATTTGGATATATAATAAGACGGAGTTGAAAAAAAGAGTTTAGTTTTTTTAACTTATTTAAAAATGATTATAATTTTCAAAAAATGTGGTAAATTGTATGAAATTGTGTTTTGTAAGAAATTAGTATTGAAACAAAGAAAATTTATAAATGAATGGACTCATTGGTAACTGTGAAGTGATTTGACCGAATACTTTTTAGTGATAGAGAGATAATATCATTCTGATGTAAGGTGCATAATAATTATAAATATATGAACCATTTATTAATAAACAAGATAATTTAATTTAATGTGGAAAAATCATAACAATGTTATATAATTTGACAATGATACTTAGAAAAAAAACATATACAAAAAAATGTTTATTTTTATATATATAAAATTCCCATAAAAGGAAGGAAATGTATTAAATAACAATTAATTTCAGTGAGGAACTACAACAATAAGACATTTGGGTAAAAAAATTTCCTATATAATGAAGGAATTATATTAAAAACCTATAACATTTAAATTTTAATTTTAAAATACAACATCATCAATTTCTTCTAAAAAAATTAAAAAACCAACCCATTTAAATTTTAAATACTCTACATATTTAATTTAAAATTAAAAAACATTAAGTTAATATATTCAAGGCATTTTAAAATATAAAAATATTTTAAAAAATAACTTTTTAATCAACTGATTTATTTTAAATATTCATGGTATTTAAATATTATTACTAAATTATTTATTTTTCATACTCAAAATATTTAATTTACATATTTTATTCAATTTATTTTAAAATTAATAACATTGAATGAAAAAAAAATTAAATTACCAGAATATTTAGAAAAAAGTAATAAATAACTTTAATTATATATTTAAAGGATTTGAATATTTTATTCCATTTATTTAAAATAAAATAAAATAAATTGAATAGTTAAATTATATAAACTAGTTTAGAATTTTAGAATAATTAGAATATTGTAACATAATATGAATTTTGTAAAAGTATAAAATTGATTTTTTTAAAAGATATAAATATATAACATGATTAAAAAAATTAATGATTTTAAATATTTTATATAGGTTATTCATTCAAAAAAATTTGGATATTTTGAATGATTTAAATAGTTCTGCAGATCCTGATTTTTCTTTATTCATTAATCAACATTTGACCCAATTATCCCTCCCTACATTTTAGTCCTGTTTTTTTATATAAAGCCATGATAACGAGCCATACCATCATGCCTTCTTTATATCTTCTTGTTGGTTCCACCAGCAATATTAACAATGTGAGCTACTTCTCAAAAAAGGTCAAAAAATCCATTGGTATGGAGTCTTGATTATGCATTGGAATTATAGCATAGAGTACTCGGGGATCCATGGAAGCATCTTGTTCAGATTTTAGATCACTGACACCCCTTCGACGAGGTCAGTGGGGGTACTACTAGAAAGTAGTAGCTACTATAGTTCCCCCATGACCTCCCCCATTCTCAAGTTGGACTTGGGGTCTAGGGAGAAACAACATTGTGTCAGGTTTTCCACCTTGAAGGCATTGTCCCTAGAGTGCTAACCCACCATCTAGTACACATTATTCTTCATCTTCAGACCTATCTGAAGAAACAAAGTGGGAAACTGAAAGAAAAATATGATGAAACCAACGAAGAAGAATATTTTTAATTAACGACCAATCATTTAGGAGCTATTTAGCCATAGGTTCTACCATTACTCATCAATACATGGATTTTTCCCCATCATTCCATTCGTGGTCAACCTAAAATCATAAATCATTGTGTTGTGATTCGGCAAACAATGATCCAGAGAAAAGGTTTTATGAATGGAAGAAATAAGTGGAAGATAAGAGTTTAAAGGTGGCTCATCCCCCATAACAAATCTAGCAACAAGTATGTAACACCCCGACCCCATCTTCCCAGAGTCGGTGCGTTATTGCATAACATTGGCATGATCACAAATGATCAAGTCTCGAAAGACTGATTAGTTTAGTAGCCTTGGAAACACTATATACATTCATAAGTCATACATTACATCATAAAGTAAAAAAAACTACAACAACATCTTGTCTTCATATCCCCTTATACTATCCCTGCAGGTCATTCATAATATACTTCTTCACATCCTAGAAAAATTAAAACATCGGAAGGGGTGAGTTGAGATGCTCAGTAAGGATAAAAATATAGAAGAAGCATTTTTAAATAAACATAAACATTTAAGGCAATGTATAACTAAAACAAAATCCTTTTAAACATGAACTTCATCATAATATGGAAAAAGTAAAATGAGATAATTACATTTACGTATTCACATGGATATTCTACTGGTCGAATAATCACATGCAATATCAATAACAACTTTCATTATGATGGAATGCATAATGCTAGACTATCGTAACTAAGTAGCCAAGGCCTCGTGAGAAGACCACAAATTAGATTTTTTCAAGGCCTTGTTCCAAGACACTAGTTTGTCTCATGAGACCTACCAATGCATCGAGGAGCTATAACGGGCTCCACCCGTCACTTATTAAGTTCAATGCATTCCTCACATGAATAGGTTTAAACATATCATAAACCATAACATAATTGTATCACATAAAACATGCATAAATGGAATATAAAATTTCAACATTTCAATCACAAAATATCAATACAACACATTGATATAATAAAAATATTATCAAAACCATTTTCAATACCAAAATAAAAGAAAATTAAAACTTGTTATTTATTTTTCATTTAAAAAAAGTTATGGCTTGTAGAGGAAGACGAAACTCAAATAATAGTCACGGCGGCGGAGAATTCGTTGTCACCGTATACGTAAGAAAAACATTCTTTTTTTCATTTAGTAAAAATACTTTGTAAAAAAAGATTGCTTTTCAATAAAAGTAAAATTCAAAGGGGTTTATACACCGTATAAAGAAAATTGTGTATAAAACAAAATATGCCTCAATGAAAGGATATTGTGACGAAGTCCTTAACAAGATCATATATTTAAATAAAACAGATCTATTATGTGTATTCAATATAAGTACACATAAAGAAATTACAAATACAAGATTGGACATAATAATATCATAACATAATTTGAAAGTAGGAGATTAACCCAAAGAATGGAAATTGGGTTAAGAAATTCCTTTACCTCGTGTCCGACTTGACTAGATCGTTCTTTAATCTCCTGAATAATAAACTAAAGCTAATTTATATTTTCATAAGAACCCATTTCAGTTCATTATTCCTTTTATATCACTTATTACAATGTTATGAACATTATGTAATTATTTAATTTAATAACGGTCATTTTGTCAATCTGAGGTACTTGGTTCAAAAATAAACATCTTATAATTACATGTTGTTAATGTCATAAAATATAAATTATATCCAGAATTATATTAATGATGTAGATATCATATATATCCTATATATCCAGTATATAAATGCATTTATAATATTACATAACATTTAGAGGTAAGAAATGAAATGCACCTTTCATGGAGACGGTAAGCCGTACGTACGCATGAACGCTACTTTCATTTCTATTTCTTATTTAACGGAATGAAATCATAACGATATAAAGGTATATTATAATTCCAATATAATATCTTATATAATATCATTTACTCCATTCTTTATACATCCCACATATGGCATTAACGATTCAAATCACTTTCAGGGGGCAGTAGTCTACACTTCCTAAAATGAAAATATGGCGTTTACCCATAATGGAAACCATAAAGGTCTTCCATAAATGAAAAATACAGAAGTTTAAGTAAAACATAAACATATTATATATCATATATAAATATAGTGACATCTTAATGGACACCTTTGAAGGTGTTATACGGGTGTTGAACAATCATCGTTTTGTGAGGTAGAAATTCACCATCCACAGAAATAGTATATTATTTAACCATTAGATGTAGGTGTGTGTAAGTTTATCTCGAATACTTATTATAAAAACATAATATTATATTGAGGATACTGGTTTTGTTATAAAATAAATGAATAAAAATAGTTTAGGGGGTTGGAGAATCAAAATAAAACATAAGAACACAAGAGAAAACACTACCTTTAAAACGGGTAACTCTTTTTGATTTGATATCAAAGGCTTCCTTGAGAATACTTCAGCCCAAAGTGAGGATTCTAGTAGTAATATTGGGATGTTGGTAGAGTATTTGATCAGAGTTTGGCTGAGAAAAATGGCTTTAAGGTGTGAATAAGGTGGTAGAAGTGGGGGCCTTTTATAAGAGGAGAGGAGGGGCACTCTAGGAAAGTAATGAAATGTTATATTATTATGAGATGATTTACGGATTTCAAAGGTCCCACAATAATATATATCAAATATAAGGTGATAAGGGTTCGAAATATACTCATCCAATAGGTTTTTTACATGTGTATGTCTTAGATTTTACATTATCTTTTCATTTTATTTAAATCGTTAATTAATGAGGTAATCGCTGCATCATTATGGTGTCATAACAAATTTAATTTATATAATGTATAAAAATTATAAAAAAATTATCATGATGTAGGAAATATTTTTATATTTCTAATTAATATTTATAGTCAAAAATATGACTTCTATAAGCCCACTTAAAAATTGTGTTTGTAAAACAACTCATGTTTGTGACATTTTTATTTTAACATTAAATAAAAGGTTTTTAATGTAATTTTCCTACCAAGTGCCTCCATAGGGTCCCCAAGTTGTCCCATGGATTTTATTGGTCTTCCATGACTCATACAATAGGGGTAAAACAAGTGTAAAGGTATTTTCATATTTTTATAATATCATTTTTACCTTAAATTTCACTAATTACCTTTAATCGCGATTAATTAAACTTTAAAGTTATATTCACCAAAAATTATTTTAATCCCATTGAACCACATTATACTTTCTAATGAAAACCATGTATTTCAGATTTTTGAAAATCAAATCACAGAAGTGGTAATGTTTCATTTAAATGAAAAATCGGTTTTTTAAGTACCACTTAGTGGTTTCACTATTCATAAAAAATTTCTGTTTTTCAGAACAATCCCAAAATTTCACCCTAAGATATAATTGATATTCCGAATTCAAAAATGATATCTATTTTACAAAATTACAAACATAAGAGTTTCATTAATTAATTTTATAACTAATTCACGCTGTCACAATAAATAGCGTGATTTTACGAAACAATATATATCAAAAGATTGACAATTGTTTATGTCTAATTTCAAAGTGAAATGAATTCTAATGAACACCAATATATAAAATGGTAAAAATATATTCTAATTATACTTTAAAACCACTAAATAGTATAATTTATCACTATAAATTATTTCGATTAAAAATGTTTATTTATGTATTTATCACTATTAAAAAAAATTGGAAGTTCTCAGAAAATTACAAAAAATTCAACTTAGGATAATTTCGATATTACGAATACAAAAATGAAGACCATTTTGAAATATAACATTTCTATAATTTTAAAAAGTGGGTACTACTATTCATAACGGCTACTATGATTAGTCACGGTGTGTTAGAACTCAAACTTGCGTACAATGCAAGCTATTGCATTATTGAGAGAGAAGTGTATCGTGGAAGCTCAGGGTGTTACATTCTCCCCTCATTCAATAAATTTCTTCCTCACAATTTGAAATTTTTCTTTGAAAATAAATGGTTGAAAATAGAAAATACCTTTGTGGAAAACCCACATCGGAAATAGGGTTAATAAGAATATAACATTAAAAGAAAGAAAGTGAAGTAAAAATGTCACCCGAGATAGCCCATACTAGGATTATATGAAAATATGGATATGGAGGAAAAACAAACAATTAAGGTTTGATGGAGAGTTGTATAAAATAGGATTAGGAGAATGTTAAACACAAGAAATTCACAAACTTGTCACTTGTTAAACGGTCATTGAATCCCCAGTTGGAAAAGTTAACCGACAACATTTTTGTTTTAAGTTACCTTTCATAAAGTTGAGGAATTTATTTAAGAGATTTACTAAGAACGTAAGGAAATATACTTACTTGTCATGTAGGCTTTCATTCTTTAATAAATTTTTACCACGAACCCATCTTTCACTCCAAATGGTAACAGAACTCAAAAATATTCTATTTATCCTAATTTTATAAGGTTCCAAATATTACCACATACCATTTAGATTAGGAAAACTATTTTGTAATAACGAGGGGCTTCTTGTAGGCTAGTGGTAGGTAATAAAGGCATGTTGCACTATGGTTGTGGGTTCGATTCCTGCAGCTTTGTCTGACGCGACCAGTTATGCCCTACCCTGCATGTTGTCCTTTTCCTAAAACTAACGTATTATAATATTCCAAAAATAAGCTTCATAAATGTTTTAACCTTAAACAATACTATCCAAATATCAACTTAATCCATTCCAACCTTTATAGTTATCCAAAATACTTATGTCCAACTCACAGTCCAAATTTTATAAGGAAGGTAAACATAATGAAGATCCCTTTTTCCATGTAACAACATGTGAACTCCTTCATCATGTATCCTTTTAAAAAACTGCAACATACTGAATTACCATAAATCCTTATTGATTACATTCATGATCCCTTATTCTTTATAGAATACTAGATATACTCCTTCTATCCAAAAATTTATACAAATCCTTAATCAGTTTCAAGGAAGTTATGAATATCCAATATAATTTATCCAAATCAATCATGTATTATTCCAAAATCACTATCTCGGTATCAGTACCATATTATGGTTTATCTTTCTCTCAACCATATATTTTCCAAAAATTTAACCTGTTGTGGAGTCACTTTTCTTGGTTCCACAAAATCTCAAGTCCTTGATGAAACAGTACTACAGTACAATATTTATATACTCCATAATTATTATAACCAGTACATCATTGATACAACACTCAAATGAAAAAATTATATAATAACAACATAAGAAATCTAATCATTCCTCCTCATCTGTGGTAGTATCATAACTTGATTATTACCCAATAACATCATTCGGGGCATACTCTGATGATTTGGACATTGGTTTGCATAGTGCCCCCACTCCTTGCAGATGAAGCATTGTACATTTGAAACCTTTTTCTTACCCTTTCAGTCACGCACTTGGTGTCCTTTTTCTCCACACTTATAAAAACCCCCATTCCCTTTAGGAAAGTTCCAAGGTGTTTCTTCCCATAGTTATCACATATTGGAAAATTCTTCCTTTCCCTCATCCCTTTATCCTTCATTCTCTCTTCCATCCTTTTCTTCTCTTTCATCCCTTCAAATCCATAAGACTCAGAGAATTCTTTACTTATCTTATTAACACATGATACTATTTCTTCATATGTTGAGAACACATGGGAGACTATTTCCATTTTAAATGTTGGATTAATACCGTGAAATATATGATCCTTCTTACTCATTGGATCATACGTATTGATGGAGTTCACATTCCTTCTATTGGGCACCATTTCTATACAATGGCATAAACTAGGTTAGTTTATGAATTGAAATGAATAATTCCAAACTTGTAAAATACTTAATCTAAATTGAATGGTTTATGGATATAATCCACAATCATAAAAAATGATTCCTTTGAGGAAGTGTATACTCATAAACCCTTCATAATGGTTTGTAAAAAAATGAGAATTATCATAAGAATATCCCCCGGGAGTGTCGTAACCAAGAGTGCAGCAAGTCCCATTATCGTGCACCAGTTCCCGTTCGAGTCTAGATCAAAGCGGTGTTTTCAGATTTTTCCTCTAGGTACATCTGTGCTAGAGCCACCTCTACCTGCTCATATCTAGATAGGGATTTATTGTTCGTAAAACTCACAACATCTCTAAAATACCAAAATTCTAGGAAGTTCTTATTTACTAATACTCAAAGTATATCTTAGGGCTATGTGCTCTAATCAGAGTTTATAGAAATCTATCTTCCAAGGTTAGTACAAAACTGCCTCTGATACCAACTGTAACGCCCCAACCCCAGCTACCTAGAGTTGGTGTGTTATTGTGTTACATTGGCATGATCACAAATGATCAAGTATCGAAAGACCGATTAGTTTAGTAGCCTTGGAAAAACTAGATACATTCATAAGTCATACATTACATCATAAAGTAACACAAATCTAAAAAAACATCTTGTCTTCATATCCCCTCATAATATCCACGCGGGTCATTCATAATATACTTCTTCATATCCTAGAAAAATTAAAACATTGGAAGGGGTGAGCTAAGATGATCATTAAGGATAAAAATATAGCGGAAGCTTTTATAAATAAACATAAACATTTAAGACAATGTATAACTAAAAGAAAAGCCTTTTAAACATGAACTTCAATGTAATATGGCAAAAGTAAAATGAGATAATTCCATTTACTTATTCACATGGATATTCTACTGGTCGAATAATCACATGCAATATCAATAACCACTTTCATAATGATGGAATGCATAATTCCTGACTATCATAACCACGTATCCAAGGCCTCATGTCGTGACCACAAATAATATTTTGTCAAGGCCTCGTGCCAAGACACTAGTTTGCCTAATGAGACCTACCAATGCATCGAGGAGCTATATTGGGCTCCACCCATCACATATTAAGTCCAATGCATTCCTCATATGAATAGGTTTAAACATATCATAAACCATAACATAATTGTATCACATAAAACATGCATAAAAGGAACATACAATTTCCACATTTCAATCACATGATATCAATACAACACATTGATATAATAAAAACATTATCAAAACCATTTTCAATAAAAAAATAAATGAAAATTAAAACTTGGTATTTATTTTTCATTTAAAAAAAGTTATGGCTTGTAGAGGAAGCTGAAACTCAAATAATAGTCTTGGCGGCGGAGAATTCCATGTTTCCGCATACGTAAGAAAAACATTCCTTTTGTTGTTTAGTAAATACTCTTCGTATAAAAAGATTCCTTTTGAATAAAAGTAAAAGTCAAAGGGGGTTATACACCGTATAAAGGAAATTGTGTATAAAATAAAATATGCCTCAATGAAAGGAGATTGAGATGAAGTCCTTACCAAGATCATTTTTTTTAAATAAAATAGATATATTTTGTGTATTCAATATAAGTACACATAAAGAAAGTACAAATACAAGATCGAACATAATAATATCATAACATAATTTGAAAGTAGGAGATTAACCCAAAGAATGGAAATTGGGTTAAGAAATCCCTTTACCTCGTGTCCAACTTGACTCGATCGTTCTTTAATCTCCTGAATAATAAACAAGAGTTAATTTCTATTTGTTTAAGAACCTTTTTCATGTTCATTATTCCTTTTATATCACTTATTACCATGTTATGAACATTATGTAATTATTTAAGTTAATAACGGTCATTTTGTCGATCATAGGTACTTGGGTCAAAAATAAACTTCTTATAATTACACGTTGTTCATGTCGTAAAATATAGATTATATCCAGAATTGTATTCATGATTTAGATATCATATATATCTTATATATCCAGTATATAAATGCATTTATAATATTACAAAACATTTAGAGGTATGAAATGAAATGCACCGTTCATGGACACGGTAAGCCGTACGTACGCATGAACGCTACTTTCATTTCTATTTCGTATTTAATGGAATGAAATCATAATGATATAAAGGTATATTATAATTCCAGTATAATATCTTATATAATATAATTTATTCAATCCTTTATACATCCCACATATGGCATTAACGATTCAAATCACTTTGAGGGGGCGGTAGTCCGCACTTCCTAAAATGAAAATATCGCGTTTACCCATAATGGAAACCATAAAGGTATTACATAAATGAAAAATACAGAAGCTTAAGTAAAACATAAAAATATTATATATTATATATAAATATAGTTACATCTTAATGGCCACCTTTGAAGGAGTTATAGGAGTGTTGAACAATCATCGTTTCGTGAGGCAGAAATTCGCCATCCACAGAAACAGTAAGATCTTTAACCATTAGATGTAGGTGTGTCTAAGTTTAGCTCGAAAATTTCTTATAAAAACATCCTAGTTTATTTAGGATACTGTTTTTGTTACAAAATAAATTAATAAAAAGAGTTTAGGGGGTTGGAGAAGCAAAATAAAACATAAGAACACAAGAGAAAACACTACCTTTAAAACGGGTAACTCTTTTTTATTTGAGCTCAAAGGCTTCCTTGGGAAGACTTCTACCCAAATTGAGGCTTCTAGGAGTAAGAGTGGGGTTTTAGGAGAGTATTTGGGCAGTGTTTGGCCGAGCCAAATGGCTTGATGGTGTGAATAAGGTGGTAGAGGTGGAGGCCTTTTATAAGAGGAGAGGAGGTGCACTCTTGGGAAGTAATAAAATGTTATATTATTATGAGATGATTTTCGGATTTCAAAGGTCCCACAATTATATATATCAAAGATAATGTGATAATGGTTCGAAATATACTCATCCAAAAGGTTTTTGACATTTTTATGTTTTAGAGTTTACATTATCTTTTCATTTTATTTAAATCGTTAATTAATGAGGTAATCGCTCCCTCATTATGGTGTCATAAAAAATTTAATTTATATAATATCTAAAAATTATAAAACAATTATCATGATGTAGGAAATCATTTTATATTTCTAATTAATATTTATATTAAAAAATATGACTTTTATAACCCCATTTAAAAATTGTTTTAGTAAAACAACTCATGTTTGTGACATTTTTATTTAAACATTAAATAAAAGGTTTTTAATGTCATTTTCCTACCAAAGTGGCTCCATGGGGTCCCCATGTTGACCCATGGATTTTCTTGGTCGGCCATGACTCATAAAAAATGGATAGTACAAGTTTAATGGTATTTTCATATTTTTATAATATCATTTTTACCTTAAATTTCACTAATTACCTTTAATCGCGATTAATTAAACTTAAAAGTTACTATTCACCAAATACTATTTTAATCCCATTGAACCACATTTTACTTCCTAATGATAACCATGTATGTTGGATTTCTGAAAATCAAATCACAAAAGTGATAATGTTTCATTTAAACGAAAAATTGGTTTTTTTAACTACCACTTAGTGGTTTCACTATTCATCAAAAATTGATGTTTTTCAGATCAATCCCAGAATTTCACCCTAAACTATAATTGATATTCTGAATTCAAAAATTATGTCTATTTTACAATATTACAAACATATAAGTTGAATTAATTAATTTTATAACTAATTCATGCAGTCACAACAAATAGCGTGTTTTTAAGAAACAATATATATCAAAAGATTGACAATTGTTTATGTCTAATTTCAAAGAGAAATTAATTCTAATGAACAACATTGGATAAAATGGTAAAAATATATTCTAATTATACTTTAAAACTACTCAATAGTATAATTTATAGCTATAAATTATTTTTATTAAATAATTTGTTTTAAGTATTTTTCACTATTCAAAAAAAATTGGAAGTTCTCAGAAAATTACAAAAAATTAAACTTAGGATAATTTCGATATTCCGAATACAATAATGAAGTCCATTTTGAAATATAAAATTTCTATAATTTTAAAAAGTGGGTACTACTGTTCATAACAGCTACTTTGATTAATCGCGGTGTGTTAGAACTCGAACTTGCGTACAATTCAAGCTATTGCATTATTGAAAGAAAAGCGTATCGTGGAAGCTCGGGGTGTTACAACGTATAATGTCTTGAACTCTCAATTAATGAATTTTATATAGTCATTATGGAGAAACGAAAGCCCCCTGGCCATCCCAAGTGCCACCATTAGCCAAACGTTCCATGAATGTGGCTGAACATGGGAGGAGGATGGCTTACTTTGAAAGTGATTATCATTCAGGCTACCAAGGGGCATGAACTCATAAACCAGCATTTCCAGCTCACTATCCAGGAAGTAACTGATGATATTTACAAGATGGGTATTATTAAGGTGACCAGGATAAACCATCTTTATTTAAATATTTATACATACAATTATATATATTTATATAATTAATTTCCAATATATTTTAAAAATACGCATATATATTGAATATTTATATATAAATTCTACACATTTACATATAATTGTATATTCAGATTAAAATTTCTTATAATTTATTTAAAATTATTTATTATAAAAATATTTATATACTATATTTATAGATAATGATATATTTACAAATATTCATTTTTATATGATGTATTTACATAACAATGACACTAACACACACACAACCACAAAACTGCTGCTCATCCACCAGGCAGTACCTGATATATTTAACAATATGGGGATAGTTAAGGTGACCCTAATAGTCTACATTTAATTAAATATTTATCCATATAATTATATATATTTATACAATTATTTTTAAATTTAATTTTAAATATGTCTATATGTTGTATATTTACATATAATTTTTATACATATTTATATATAATTTTATATTTATATATAGTTTTTTATAATGTATTTATATTTATTTATTATAACTATTTTTATATACCATATTTAATGATAAAAATTTATTTATAAAAATACATTTATATTTGATTTATTTACATAATATTGACACACACACACACACATATCTTCATACACTTGAACACATTTATATTTCACACATACACACAAAAATATTTACATATATGTATTTATTTACATATATTCTAATATAAACATAAATATATATTTGGTTATTGATACACATATATTTATATGTAAACATTATTTGTGTAGGTATATATATATATATATTAATGAATTTTTATCAGGTAAATAAAATAGGAAATTTCCCATTTTAAATAAAATTAATGATAAATATTTATTTCAATCTAGTTTATATATTTAGATATTTATTTATATATAAATATGTTTAAATATTTATTTTTATAATTTATTTATTATAATTAAATCTATATAAATATGCATATAGTTGATTAAAAATAACACTAATATATCAAGAATAGTAAACTTTAAACACTATAATATCCATATGACTACAAGAGATGAGAGTAAATTTACTCACCACTGGAAAAAGGGAAAAATAAAACCTCAAAAGTAGAAGAAATTCAATCAAATGTTCAAAAATCAAGGAATCCTGAAAAAAAATCAATTTTGGAGGCCTTCCCGACCTTTTTTAACTCAAGAAAACATTGACTAGAGACTCAAAATTTTACCATATCATATATATTATCACAAGCATTGATTTGATACATGGTAGATCTCAAATGAAAACTTGGATCAAAAGATAGGTCTTTCAGAAGTTCATGTCTTGTTTTAAACTTATCTTAGATCGTTCATTAATTTATTTATTTTCATGTCATAAAATTGTTATTAAATAAATAGTAATTATCAAACTAATATTTATTATTAATTTATAATTATTTAATAATTAATTTTCACTAAATATATCATATATTAAGTCTAAATACTTATTTACTCTTATATAAATCATATTTAAGAAAATAAATTTTATTTATGTTATTTTAAATATATAAATATATAAATAAATATGTATATATATTTAATGATACATAATATTTTTATGAAATATACCTTTTAACAGATTTAAAATGGTGCTGATAAGGCCACCCTTTATCTGTGCTAAAAAGCGCACTTAAAGTGACCTTTATCAGCGTTAAAAAATCACTAACAAATGTTCACTTTTATGAGTGCTTTTAGCTAGACATAATAAAATAACCAACATTATAAGTTCTTGTTTTAACACTAATAAAGTTTATCTCTTAATATCATGCAATCTATAGTATTGAATACTAAGAACCACCTGGACGATGGTGAGGTTCACTATTTGTGAGAAAATTATCATGAATCCCTAACATTTTTTCTATTGAAAACCATTCACCAAAATAATTTTCTTGTACCTCCTCTTACCATCAGGTTATTCCTTGAATAAATATAACCATTTATTCTACAATTCTTTCCTTCCTTTTGAAAAAGTTGTCATCTCCAATATATTGTTATGATACAGTGAAAAAATCTCATCCTTTATAGCTATATCCCACTAATTTGAATTCTTTAAATGGATTGCCTCTTCAAAAAATTTTGGTTCTACACCATCAGTCAATAAAATATAATGAAAGGATGATGAATACCTCTTCATAGGCCACATTTCCCATATAGATCATACTAACTCCAGTTGAGGTGCATGATTAAATAGATTCAGCATCACATGCTCATGTACACCTTCAAGATCAATTTTCTCTTGGATATCTAATTATTTATTCCCACTAGAAACATCAGTTACATAATGATCCTTATATGTGACACCTTCATTAAATATCATGCTATGTATTCTAATGATTATCACATTTTTATAATCCCATAAGTGATAAAAAACTCTTCAAGAATATATCCTATAATGAAATGTGATTTTGACTTAGCATCTAGCTTTCCCCTTTAATTATATTCTATCTACACATATATCAAACAACCAAAGACTCATAAATGAGATATTCATACCAAATTTATTTACTAGAGCTAATCATGTAGTCATTATCCTATTAGTATAAGTGGAATTCAATTGATGAGATGCGATTTGATGTTCACTTCCTCTATCTGGAATGTCATGGATAACCCTGAGGCAAAAATCATACTCGTAGAACATTTATATTTCATTATGTTCACCTTTTCAGCTACACCATTATGTTTTGGTTTACCTAGAAGATTCTTCTATCACTGAATTCCATCATTATTATAGAATTACCTGAACTCATGGTTGTCATATTCTCCACCATTGTCAGACGCCATCAATTTTAGCTTTGATCTACACTCATATTTCACCATGGTTTTATAATATTGAAACATGTTAAACATATTTTATTTTAATTTTATAAAGTAAGATCATACATTTCACATTGATTCATCACTAAATGTAACATAATATCCCAACCCTTTAAGGGAATGTACTAGTGAAGGGCCCCAAACTATACCGTGAACCAGCTCCAACTTCCCAACCTTCTGTGTTATCCCTCAATTTTGAAAGGATATCATCTTCTCCTTTCTAGTGATACAATCTTCACACAAGAAAAAATCCTCTAAATTCATATCTGGTAGCATTCCTTCCCTTGTGGGCACCTACATCCCCTTCTCACTCAATCACCATATCTTCCAATAGAATTTACTATTGAAATCATGTACACGAAATAATCTATCATATTGTTTAAGGGTTCACTCTTTACTCCCTAATTTATGACTTTATATCCCTTTGATATTCACATATATTATAGGGTGTTTAAAAAAAGTATTTATATATAAGAGAAAAATGTAGTAAATTGGTACTCCAGTTGCCTTCAAAGAATACAGTGTTGTGGATGTGTTAAAATCTTGTCTAACGTGTTCTTGTTTTTTAAAATGTGGATGAAATTATTTGGTTTAAAATTCAATGATTAAAACATAGTGTTCTAAAATTGGATTAGTCTTCTCACTTACCAATGAATCATTATTTAATTTCATTTTACCATCATTCTGTAATCCAAATAAATCTCCATGATTGTGCTTTCCTAGAAATCACAGTTTGGAATAAAAAAACAATAATTATTATGTTCTTTATCCTTACTTGGACTAGTTAATGGATGCCACCAATAACCCTTGGGTAATCCCATTGTTAAATATCATAATAAATGAATGATTTATCATGTGGTATGTGTGTGTAACTAGTAAAAATTGACAATTAATATTTAAATGTGAAATAAAATAATAATATTTTAAAATCTATGCATCCAAACTCATCTAGGAAATTAAACATAGAAGAATTTTTTATTGAAAGCAAGAGTTAATTACAGCGGCAGGTGATTTATCATCAGTATGTCAACTATTCACCTTGTGTTCCATCATTAGAGTTATTAGAAAAATGAAATAAATAAATTTTTTGGAAACAATAGAATAAACAAGTGATGAAAAAACCTATTAGAATGAGAAAGATTCTCATGAATATCAAAAATCCTCCATACCATAGAAAAACATCTCCTCTTATTCTAAAAATAGAAAAATAAAATAGTCACAAAATATCCTCATTGGTGGAGAATTCAATATGGAGTGACTAGAGTCACTTGTCACTATCTCTGGGTGAAGTATATTTGATAATAGTTAAACCCTTGCAATGAAATGAAAAAACCCCTTATATTTTTATACCATGTTGGGGGCCCGATCATTTATACAAATGGTCTCTATGTGGATTATGATCACCATGGATCATTATCTTCCCCAATTCGACCAATCCAAAGTAAGAAGAGACAAGTTGACATAGAAAAGGGAAATCGAAAATGGGGAAATGAATTTCCCAATATTCTAAATTTTCAAGGCACTATATTCTTCTCCAATATTTGATCTGAGCAAGGTGATTTTTCACATATGATTTCATTTAGATAACTAGGTTGATTTTAGTCATTCTACAAGAGGATCCGCCTCTAATCAAGTACATGGATTTAACTACATAGTGATTTTGGATATATGGAGTCTTTGGGTATGTTGATCCATCAATCACATAAAATTATACCATCTATAATTAGCTTACATCACTCTAAATTTAAATACTAAATACTCATTATTTTATGTTTGGTTGTCAATGAGATTCATTTGAATGGATGGGCACTGGCATACAAGTGATCTTCTTGATTTTCCTTCTTAAAGTATTTTTTAAAGAATATACAAACATGGAACCAGTGAATAATGGAGAAAATGTGGTCTCGCCATTGTCAAACCATTACTAAGGGAATATATATATATTAATTAATTAATTTAATTTTTTTGGTTAAATCTAAACTCACTGCTCATAGCTCGTGATTTTGTTTTTCATAGTGCAACGTGACTTCATCTTGGTGAACTTTGCCTTTTACATCCCTAGGTGAGTGGTGGTATGTAATCTTCATTCGTGTCGGTGAGTTTTTATCATGCTTGGGTTATCAAAGATCTATTTTTGATCATCTCTTTTTTATTCCACTTGGATTCATTAGTGAATAAGCATGAAATTTCTAAAACATGAAGAGCATAAATCTACAGGAAAAGAAAAACACAAAATTTGGTTTCAGTGATAGTTCACCAGTGAGATCAGGATTTATAGTGAAGCATGATCTCCTTTGATTCAGATATAATCTCATATCATTATTTTCCAACAATGGTTCTGATTTCAAATATCTTTAGTATTCTTTCAGACCCTTTTTAGGCAGTGCGGTGAACTCAAGAGTTCTTGTTTTCTCTAGTTTAGTAGTTATGGAACCAGAATTTTCTTGGGAACCAATAGATGGTTAGAATTGGGAGTTTCACCTTGGTTGGAATCTTCGTGTTCCCAGGGATTCCGTAGTTCTTTTAGATTCAGGTGGAAATCTTGTTAAAGCTTTGTCAATGGTCTTCTTCTATCAAGATATTAGCTTAGGGGTTAATCAATATTCAACATAAAAAATATATATATATCAGTGGCTAGATCTATTTCATCCTTCTCATGAGCTTATGTTTTTGATCCCTATTGTAACAAGAGGGTGGAACATTTTATTTAGATGATCGAACATGAGAAGAGGTGTGGTGGATTGTTTTTTTATGTTCAGAAGTTATATGCCTTTCCCAAAATTCAGCCAATTTTTCCGTGGTTGATGCCCCATACAAGGAACTGTCACTTGGTTTTGTTTTTCGGTATATCTATCCCTTTATCAAAATTTGGTTGGAGTAGAAGTAATTTCAAGTGAGGTAAATCTATTTTTATCGTGTACCATATGAATTATTTTTTTCCAAAAGTCACTCTCATACCCACTCATCACAGGCATAGGTGCTTCTTGACATAACCAAAATTTTCAATTTTGATTGATGGTACACCTTCAGTCACATGTCTTTGCAATGCATAGAATCCATACATTTTAAATTTTTTTCTCCTTTTTGGATTGACCACAAAAATAGAAGTCATGGTCGATCTATTACTTTTTCAACATTTGACTGAACTACACAACCCACATTTTTTTCTTAGTTCATAATTTTTTTCTAATTATATTTGGAAATGATAAAACAAATTAAATTCAAAATCATAACCTTTCAACAAATAATTTTAAATTCATTAAATAAATAAATTAAAACATTAAAATCTCATCACTAAATGTTCACACCCTAATCCAATTTTTCATTTATCAATAAACTTCACTCAATTACAATATATATATCAAATTAAATTTATGGATTTAATTAAAATAATAATCAATAAATTAATGATCAAATGAAATTAAAACCCTAAAATTTTATTTTTCATTTTAGAACAATATACTTTGCATAGTCAAATTTCATTTCATCAAAAAATTCATATTATGGAATTCAGTTCATATCCTAGCAGATCGGTCATAGTAATTGATCGACTGCATGTTCTAAAATTGATCGACCACATAAACACCTCAATAATAGACAACATAAATAACTCTAGATAAATAATGTGTGATCAAATTGATTAAAATGTCTAGATTCATGGCACGATAAATTCCAATCAACCATAGCTGCTTAACTCATGTTTACATAACATAATAATTTTCTTTCTTTCATTAACATAGTGAATTGAACTACCTATGTCAGTAGTTCCAAACTAAATGTACCCTTACACATCAACTAATCAACATTATGTGGCATGACTCGGTGCATGTTACCTCCCAATATCCTTCACAACTCCCTCAATACCTTTACACAAGTTTTTTTAAATCATAAATGACCTTTACATAGTTATATAAATCCTATGGTACCTTCACACAGTTACTCAGTTTCCTTATTACATTCATGTAGGTAATTCATTTCTAAATACACATTTATGTATCCAATTTACTTCTCGCATTACTTTTACATGACCGGTTCAAGTCACATGTAACATTTACGTAGATTCATAATTTTTTGTCGGACCTTGATTCAGATAGAGAACTACCTTTACATAGCTACTTACAATCCTTTATTAGCATTATGTATAAGGAAAAATATGGGTGATGCCTTTACATAAGTAATGAAAATATCACATCCTAGGTGGGAGGGATTTTATGAATAATGGGTTCTAGTCTTAGTCCAACCGGTCCTCAAATTCAGGCCCGATATTATTTTTTGGGCTTTAATTCCGGTAGGTTTGGCAAGAATTAGGCCTCATTATGGATTTGGGAGCAAGGATATGCGATGTTGAGTATGATGGGTCTTGGGAGGGGATGTCATGGTGGTGGCATGGTGAGGTCTTGGAGACATGATGATGTTGCAATCCGTGATCAGGAGAAGCTTCCTCCAGTCTATAGGGATGCACAATGGTGAATCTGGTCTATAAATGGATCAGTACAACACCAAGGGAAATCCTAGACAAGAACATGAGTTTGGGCATGGTTCCACTTATCAAGTAATTTCCTCTAACAACTTGAGAGTATCCTCCTTTGACCATACAGTTAGTGTGCCAAAGATCCTGGAGGCCCCCCTATATTATTCTTGGTCCTGTAATCAAACTACATCTAGTCTTACACATATAATTTTTAAATGATTTTTAAATTCAAATCCAATTAAATTAAATATTATTAATCCTTTAATAAAAATTCAATTATTTCATTCTAGATTTACAAATTAATTTTCTATTTTAAATTATAAATAGTTTTTAAATGGTGTTAAATTATTATTTGGATATATAATAAGATTGAGTTGATAAAAGTAGCTTAACTTGTCTAAAAAATTCTTTAAATATATTATAATTTTTAAAAATTATGTAAATGTGCTAAATTGTATAAAATAGTTTAATAATAATTTATTATTCAATAAAACAAAATTCCTAAATGAATGGAATCATTAGTAATTGTGAAATGATTAGAGAGGTTACTTTCTAATTATAGAGGGATAATATATTTTTATTTTAAGGGTTATAATGACTTTAAGTATATAAATCAATTCTTTATAAATAAAATAATTTAATTTAATTCGAAAAATATTAACAAAATGAAATAATTTTACAATGATATTTAGAAAAAAATAGATACATTAAAATGAATAATTTTTTATTTATTAAATTTCCCCAAAAAGAAAGAAAATATATGAAACAAGAAAGAAATGTGATTGAGGAACTTTAGAAACATGACATTTTCGTAGAATATTTGTAAAAATAAAGAAGGGAGTATTCTAAATACCTATAACATTAAATTTTACTTTTAAAATACAAAATCATTTATTTATTATAAACACATTAAATATTCATGCCATTTAAATTTTAAATACTGTACTTATTTATCTTAAAGTAAAAAAAACATTATGTTAAAATATTCAAGGCATTTTAAAATATAAAAACATTAAAAAAATTAAATTTTTAATCAATTGATTTGTTTTAAATATTCTACGTATTTAAATTTTATTTCTAAATTACATATTTTTAATATTTAAATTAGTTATTTTACATTTCTTATTCTAATTATTTTAAAATTAATAACTTTAAATGAAAAAAATTAAATTAAATGAATATTTAGTAAAAGTAAATAAATAACTATAATTAAATATTTAAATTACTTTAATATTTTATTCATGTTATTTATTATAAAATAAAATAATTTGATAGTTAAATTATATAAACAAGTTGAGAATGTAAGAATAATTAGAATATTGTAAAATAATATGAATTTATTAAAATATTTAAAAGGAATTTTTTTTAAAATAATTTAATTAAATAACTTGATTAAAAAAATTAATGTTTTTAAATATTTTATTTGGGTAATTCATTCCAAATAAAATGTTAGATACGTCGAATGATTTGAAGATTTCAGTAGATCTCGATTTTTCATTATTTTTTAAACAATATTTCTGCCCCGGTTTTACTCCACGAGCATTGCAGGAAACTATGTATATGAGATCCAAAATATATGGTTTCTGGTAAAACTTCTTACCCTTCATCCATTTCATTATATTTTTCTTCTTGTTTCCATATGGGTTTCTTCATGCAGGGCATCTGACCATAAAAAACAATGTGTACTGGATGGCGGGTGAATACTCTAAGGGAAAATGCCTTAGAGGTTGAAAACTGGGCACTACGTTGTGTGTCCCTATATCCTAAGTCCTAATCGAGCATGGGGGAGGTCATGGGGAACTCGAAGAGCTCATGTTGAATAAAACAAGTTTCTTCCCTGGCTCCTGGAGGTAAGGATTTTGAGTCTAGTTGAATAAAAAATCATCCCATTGTTGAGAATGTGGTTGTGCTGAATATTATTGGTTATCTTAATCCCAAACAAGGTTCTTCCATGGATTCTTCATATAAAGAATCATTGTCTAGTAGAATCAAAACCCTTCATGATGTCAAGAATACAAGTGCACAAAAGATGATAATTTTATCTTGTATCAATAACATTGATGAGGTGTTTGGGTGTTTGTTGATGGGTATAACTGGTAGCACTAAATTGGATGGTGGGTAGTATTTGGGTGCTTTAAAACTCTATGAACATTTTTCAAGGCATGGGAGGGGAGAAAATAATACTTCACTAAAATAGCGTGATTGGTCAACATCTAACAATGAGCGAGTATCTGAGATGTAACTCTGAAATCCATACAGATTATGAGAATAAATATGCAAACACAATAAACAATATATTTGATGGGAAGGATGAAATGCACAACAATTTTAATGAAGGCATGAGAATTTTCAATCTGGTAAATTTAATGTGTATGATTTTCTGTGTTAATTGGGTCAAAACATCATCAAATAATTGGTAGAAAATGTGTTTACAGATTTTTTTATATTAGATATGAGAAAGATGGAGTAGTATGATGGAGGCCGATTTGGGCATGAAATGGCCATCTAACATTTGGAATCATAAAAAATGTCTTTTTTATCTTAAGTAAGAACTATGTATAAGGGAATCCTTAAATAAAACATAGATAATAGCTTCATCCTTACAGGGAAATTGTATCTTCTCTACATTTTTCCTTCCAATGTATTCTGTCGAAGAACCAAATGTGCTTCTGTGCTCACATGCCAATTAGTGAAGCCATTTTTTTAGTTTTTTTATTAACTAATTGTTTTTTTCATCCATTTTTTTGAAAAATATGAGGGAAACTATGGAGCCGAAAAGGGCAAGTGAAAATGTAAGGAAACTAACAAAAATCCATGAGGATGGTGGTCTATATCATTTCTATATCAAAATTAGGTAATCATTATATAATTATTTTATATGAATATCTTCATGTCTTTTTATACATGTATGATGGTAGGGAATAAAAAGTGGTCAAAAGAAACATATTATTTATTATGAAAAAAACTTGATGGTAATCAATCATTGGATCCTGAAATTGAATACATGAGAGGGGTTGTGAAAGCTCATGCTTTCAATTTCAAGATCCAATGCTTGTTTAGCATCTAGTTTTGTTTCCAAAACAAATAAAATTTATTTAGTTCATTCTTAATCTCCTTAATCGCACCCAAATATAATAGCATGATGATATTTATATAAAATAATTATATATTTATCACCTAACGTTGATACCAAAAGGAAATAGACCACCAATCTCAATGTTTTTTTCCAGTTTCAATACAATTTTATCTGATTTTCTCTTCTCCAAAGTTACCTTCATATTTTTCCTAAAAATGGAAAACAAAAACAATGAGTTAATAAAAAAAATTAAAAAAATGGATTCACCACTAGGTCTGTGAGCATACAACCACGTTTGGTTCATTATCAGAATATATTAGAAGGAAAAATATAATGGAGATACAATTTCCCTATCATAATGATGTTTCCTCTCCCTATTTTATTTAAGGATTCCCTTCTCTATAGTTCTTGATCACACTCACAAAGGCCTTTTTTCTATGCTTCAAAATGATTGATGGATATTTCATGCCCAAACTCGCCTCCATCATACTTCTCCATCCTTCTCATCTCTAACTAAACAAGAAAAAAATCTATTAGATTGGTTGTCTATATCATTCCTGTATCTACTTTATGTAATCATTATCTAATTATTTTATATGAATCTCATCATGTATTGTTAACCATGAATGATGGTAGGGGATAAAAATGGTCTAAAGAAACTAATAATTGAGTTAGAAACAAAACTAGATTCTAAAAAAACATTGTATACTAAAATTGAATGCATGAGAGGGGTTTTGAAAGCTCATGCTTTTAATTTAAAGATCCAATGATTTATTAACATCTAGTTTTTTTCACCTCAATAATTGTTTCATTAGTCCATTCTTAATCTCTTTCGATGATAGCCTAATAAAATTTCATGATGAAATTCAGATAAAAGAATTAGATATTGATCATACAAAGTTGATATAGAATGGAAATGGACTTCCAAACTTATAGATTTTATCCTGTTTCATGACATTTTCATCTACTTTTCTCTTCTCCAATGTAGCGCAAATATTTTTCATGCAATGGAACAATAATTAAATGAGTTAATAAAAAAAACTAAAAAATGGATTCACCACTAGGTCTGTGAGCATACAACCACATTTGGTTCATTATTAGAATATATTGGAAGGAAAAAGTATAGGAGATGACATTCCCCTCTCATGATGAAACTTTTCTATCACTTTTTTATTTAAGGATTCACTTCTGTATAATCCTTGATAATGCTGAAAAATCCCCTCTTTCTATGCTTCTAAATGTTTGATGGATATTTCATGCCCAAACTAGCCTCCAGCATACTACTCTATCATTATCATCTATTACAAAACAAGTATACAAAGGAATTTTATAAAAAATATTTTCTAAATTTTAGGCCCATTTACACTAAAAATAATACACATAAAATTACATTATTGGAAATAGTCTCATACTTTCATTAAAATTGTCATACATCTCATCATTCTCATCAATTGAATTTTTTGATGATTTTTCATCTTTTCTCCCATCCTCTACTTGGATTTCAAAGATACTTCTTAGATACCCACTACTATGTAGATCTTGACCAATCAGGTAGTTTTCAATGAAGTATTCTTTTCCCCCCTCCCTTTCCGGGGAAAAGGTCCCTTGAGTTTTGAAGCACCAAAATACTACCAACCATCCAATTTAGTGCTACTAATTATACCCATCCATAACCACCCAAGCACCTCATCCATATTATTGATACCACATTAAATTATCTTTTTATGCACAACCACAATCTATACCATAGGAAAAGTTTTTATTCTAATAGAATATAAGTCCTTAAATCGAATAGTCATAGAAGCAGCTTGTTTAGGATGAGGATCACAAACCATATTCTACACAACCACATTATCAACAATAGGAAATTTTTTTATTCTACTAGACTCTTAGTCCTTACCTCAATATGCCATGGAATAATTTTGTTTGAAATAAGGATCATCGCTCATCTTCTACACCCCCATGTTCTTGACAACAGGAATATTTTTGACCATTCTTGGCTCGCAGTTTGGACCATGAGGAGCTATGATAGGAACATTTTTATAATGGGGATAATTACTCATCTAATGAACAACAATATTCATGTTAATTTTATGATTTTTAATTCTATTGAACATAGAGTCTTTAATTTTAGGATCCATGGAAGTATATTTTTCAGATTTTAGATCACTAACACCCCTTCTATGTGGTCGAGGGGGGGCACTAATAGATAGTAGGAGCTCCTACAGTTCCCCCATGACCTTCCCCATTATAAATTTGGACTTGGGTGTAGGGACACACAACTTAGTGTGAGGTTTTCCACCTTGAAGGCACTATCCCTTGAGTGCTGACCCTCCATCCAGAACACATCATTCTTCATATTTAGCACTGTATGAAGAAACCCAATGGGAAACTGAAAGAAAAATATGATGAAATAGATGAAGGAGATGATTTTTTATTGATGTCCAAATATTTATGAGCTATGTAGCCATAGGTCCTAGTGATGCTTGTGGATAAATGTATTTTTTGCATCCATCATTCCATTGGCGAATACCCTTGTTTTTTAATCCATTATGCATTCATTTAAACACGTTAAAATTCCAATTGCAGCCCTCACTTATTAGTCTATGAAATTTTGTTATAATATTAATTATTTTAGTATTTATTTCAATGTACATTTGGTCCATTCAATTATAATTATTGGTTATCGTTGTTTAAATTTTTTCCATAAATTTCCCTCAATGTCCCACTCACTTATGTAAGATTAGTTTCCATTTTTTCAATTCCTTATTTATCACATATACAGGAAGAATAAGAGGATGGATAATAAGACAATGTATTGATAAAAAACTCTATTTCCACTTGTTCAGGTATTTTTAGAGTTTGGAGTTTAGTGATCATGGTTCCCTCAACCTCAGGATCAAAATCCGGATGGTTAGAAGAACTATATCAAGTCATTTGAAACCAATTTTTTAAAACAAAATTAAAATAAATGCACTAATCTTCCCTAAAAAATTTTCTTAGGTTTTATAAATTCCTGTCACAGGGTACTCAAAAAAATTATTTTTGAACCCATGAAATATGTAGTAATGTATGATTGGGGTTGTCTATGTGGTAGACAATGTAGTGGATGTATTAAAATCATATTCAATGGGTTTGAAATTTGAAAACAGTGGATTTGGTTGATTAGTTTAAAATTTATATTTTAAATAATAGTTATCCAGCCTCAGATTACTTGCCTCTCTTCCCTATGAATCATTATTCAATTTCACATCCCTTTCATTCTCTAATAAAAGGAAATATCCATGATTATCCTTTCCTAGAAAATTTCATTTGTAATAGAAAAATACCATAAACCTTATATTTTGTATCCTCACCTAGCCCAGTGATTAGATACCAAAAATAATTCTTGGGTCATTCAACTATTAACTATCTTAGGTAGTGAAGGAGTTCTCAATAGGGTTATGTGTGAAAATAGTAAAGGAAGAAAGAAATATATAATTTTAAGGGAAAATAATAATCTCCTAAAATATAGACATTAAAATAATTAAACTATGAATAATTTTTTATTTAATACAAGAATTTATCATAAGGGTGGGAGAGTTCTCCTCAGCTTGACCATAACAAACATAACATTTCATCACTACAGAAATTGAAAAAGAGAAACCATGAAAACCATTGATAATGTCACTAGCATCTAGTGATGAAATATACTCAAAGAATAAGTTAGTGTATCTTTAATATGGGAAGTACCCCAAACCAAAGGAGAATATATCTTCTTATTATAAGAATAGAAATAGAAACAATCAAAAACATATCCCCATATGCGGTGAATTCCATGAATTGTGTCTTGAGGTCCTCATTACCAGCTCTAGGTGAAGTCTGTGAGAGAATAGTTACACTCCTACCATGATATGAAAAAACCCATAATGATTTTATACTATGAAGAGAGAATGATCTCATAAATACATGGCCACCACAGGTAAGACGATCACTAAGGTTCATCATCTCCCCTAATTCAGCTAAACCAAAGGACTGGAAGGGAAATTGACTTTGAAAATGAGAGGCCACATAGGTAAATGAATATCCCCATTTTCAAATTATCAAATACATTGTGATCTTATCCAATGTTAGTTTTTGAGTATAATTAGCATTCACATTTGTGGGAACTCAGATAGTTGAGGTGATTTTAGTCATTCTATATAATCAAATACAAAACTGATCAGGTATGTAGAATAGGATATGTTTTGATTCTGGCTATATGATGTTTTCAGGTACGTTGAACCATCAAGAATGTAAAACAAAACCCATCTAAATCATCTTATAACACATCAAATTAAAACAGTAAATATATTTTTTGATTTAGATTGTCATGGTGTATAAATCTAATCGATAATCACATTCATATAGGTGATAATGTTGATTTTCCCTATTCAGGAATTTTTCAATCATCTAGGAACCTCTGAATAGTGAATGGGGGAGAAACTAGGTCCTCACCATCTATGGACATTCCCAGGGGAATGAAAAATATAAAATTTTATTTATTTAAATTCTTATTTGGATAAATACAAACTCACCATTCATTACTCATTTTTTTGTTTCTCCACAAGGAGGTGTGACTTATTATAGGAGAACACGGGCTTCTAGATCCCTAAAAAAGAGTACTAGAATGATTTCATACCTTATGGATCCATGGAAGGGGCTTGTTCGAAATGAGGACCACTGATCGTCTTCCACACAATCATGTTCCTCACAACATGAAGATTTTTTATAATAAATTACATATATTTCTTACCTTTAGGATCTATAGAATCATATTTTTTTGGGATGGTTATCACTACTCATCTTAGGAAAAACCACATTCATGACAATATGAGGATTTTTGAATCTACGGAACTCAGAGTCCTTACCTTAAAGAGCCATGGAAGCATCTTGTTTGGATTTTTGGTCACCGACACCCCTTCTGTGAGTTCGGGGGACCCATCTGGATATCCAAATATCTTCTAGTTCTTCCATGACCTCCCCCTTGATCAACATAGACTTGGGATCTTGAGATACATAACATTGTGTGAGGGTTTCCACCATGAAAGAACTATCCCTTTAGTATCGACCCTTTATTAGTTACAAGTTATTCTTCATCATCATCCCCCTATGAAGATACCTAGTGTGAAACATTAAGATAAATACAATGAAATTGTTGAGTGAGAAGATGTTTTATCATAGGCCATATATTTAAGAAATATATAGCCGTAGGTGCTAGGGATAATCTGAGATACATGGCCTTTTTCCCATAATTATATCCTTGGCCGGAAAAAATCATAAATCATTATGTTGTCATTCCGTAAACAAAGATCAAAGGTTATGATTTTTGAATAGGAAGAAATAATTAAAATATAAGTGTTTAAAAGTTGTGTCTTTCTAATACCAAATACAAAAACATGTTCGATGTATTGAAGTCTCTATAAATGGATTTCATGTAGTCATTGTAGAGAAATGAAAGTCCCTTGGTTGTCCCAAGAACCACCATTATCCAGACCATCCATGAATGTGGGTGAACATTGGAGGATGAGGGCTAACATCGAAAGAGATATTCATCCAGGCTACCCTAGGGCCTGAACTCATAAACCAACAATCGTTGCTCACCATCCAGGCAGTACCCTATGAGTATAATAAGATAAGGATGTATAAGGTGACCCAGATAATCCAACATAATTTAAATATTTATCCATACAATTATATAAATTTATATAATTATTTTTAAATATATTCTAAAATATTTCATTATATTGTATATTTACTCATTAATTTTATACATTTTTACATATAACTGTATATTCTGATTTAAATTTTTTTATAATGTATTTATAATTATTTATTATAAATATTTTTATATACTATATTTAAAGAAAATGATATGTATATAAATATAAATTTATATATTATGTATTTACATAATATTGACACACACACACACACAAATACTGCTCAACCTCCAGGTTGTACCCGATGAGTTTAACTAGATGAGGATGGTTAAGGTTACCCATACAATCAAACATTATTTAAATATTTATTCATATAATTATATAAATTTATATAATTATTTTTAAATATACTTTAAAATATTTATATATATTTTATTTTTATATATAAAATTAAGACATATTTATATATATTATAATAATTAAATAAAATGTTTTAACGTATTTATATTTATATATTATAAATATTTTAATAAAATATATTTAATGATAATGATATATTTATAAAAATGTATTTATATATGATGTATTTACATAATATTAACACACACACACATAAACATATATATTTTCAGAAACATGTACACATTAATATTTCACACTTACACCCACAAAGGAAAAAAGATTTATGTAATAGGGTTCTTAAGATGACCATGATGAACATAGAATGAATTATAAGAAGACAACAGAAGTTGAAATCAGGACATATAATGTTGTGATGTTAAGAAGTTTGAATATGACTAATAAGTTGAACTGTTAGGAATATAATACCCAAATATCACAATTATTCCATCTTTCTTACATTATAGACATTTATTACAAAAGTGTTTAGTGGGAGGGTATTATTTGATGGTAATATTGATATGTGACATGAATTATATTAGATGTAAAGAGTTAACTAAACCCAAAAAATGTCTAAAAAATAAGGCATATCTGACAGTTTTATGTATATGATATGTTAAATTGGTGCATATACAAGGTTTTATAAATATTATTAATGAGTTTAAGCATATTAAAATGTATGATATTTGAGGCAGCCTCCATTTTATCATTATTTCACGTTGGTTGCATAAATGTATATAAATATATACTTTTCAGGGTGTGGAATGATAATTGACCTCACAATGTATAGATTTTTGTTTATCCCAAAATAAAACTCATTAAAGAGTTTTATCAGGTATGAAAACAAGTAAAATATTATTTTAGTATGATATCTTTATAGAGATACCACATATTCTCATGTGGCACAAGAAAAAGAATAATATTATTTTTGTGCACTATATGAGCCACTACAAATACCACATGGAGTGTTATACAAATGCCTTTTATGTACTAGGGGTGCAAGGATCATATTTGAGTAGCCAATACATGTGGATTTAGAGAAACTGAGCATGAGACCCTTCATAATTTGATACCTTACTTACAAAATTCTATATATTTAAATATCTAATACAGTCGGTGGTTGGGTATATAGTTGATCATGTTATCAGTTGGAGCACAATTGAGATGGGATTTTTACTCTCATATGATGAGTATGACATCTGACCCCTCGATTGATATGGGATATGGGATTTTTTGTCCAAACATATATATTGTATATCTATTTGTATAAGGAACTTGTGAGGTGCATATCATTAATGATAAACAACATGTGGTGTTTTTATAAATCATATTAGTATATATTTTTAGAATCAATAACAAATGAGTTGGATATTTGGGGGGGATGGGCTTCATGCCACATGGTCACTGTATGTCTTAGACAAACATAAAATATGAAAATTCCCATTTTCATATGATTCATTGCGATGGAAACAAGTATACATATACATATTATTTATAGAGATCATTACAGATCCCTTTATTTCTTGAGTAACATTTACAATATCTAGAGGTCACTCTTTACTAACATATATGGATAAATGATTTATATTTTTTGTCAATTCTATAAATTCCCATAGTTTTACATGATTTGGTTTATAGAATGGGGATTGAGTTTGACTCTTTGAACTACTCTAAATGTATATTTAGACTTAATACAAAAGGGTTTTGGATGAGTGTTCATAATGTATTCCATATGATGTGATACGAGGTATTGTTATTGGCTTATTTTCTAAAGTGTTTGGGAAGATATAGAAAATGAGTTCGGGATATGGTTTCATGAGTTATTGTATATGATAAAAAATGGTGCAATGGTACAAGGATTATTAAGAATTAGAAAAATTGGGATATTAAATGATATATTCCCAAACTTATAGCATTTTTTGATGCATGGATATATCATTTTCATGTAATATCAAGATACATGCATGGAATAATATTTGATGCATGATACTACATTTTAATCAAATGAACAACTAAATATTCAATGTGTTAATATTTTATTAGTTCTACTCAATTAAAGAAACATTTATTAAGGTGTTACATGATAAATATTGATATAGATGAGTTTGAATTCATGACATGAATGCATTGGCCATGGAACTTACTATTGTGATGAACACATTAGTAAATGTAGTAGAAGTAAAAGAGTGTCTTCTACTAGATATATATATTATTGATAGTTGATGGAAATGGTTAATGGGTGTTTTCTCATTCTTGGTAAATACTACCTGACCTGATACAATATTATACCACTCTCCCTTACATATACAGGTACTAGCATAAATTGGAGAAAAGGTGAATTCCTTATGTATGGAAGATGATTCAGATCATCTCGTGGATGCACTACAGAGGTATGATGATTTTGTTTGAGAGTTTGATTTTCTTTATAAAACATATCATAAGAATATAAAATGGTTTTAGTGGCACTTATATGTAAGGTATAAATAATTACAGTATACTTTATTTTAGTTTTTATGTAAGTTTCATATTTATTGCATAGAGAACCTTTGTATATTGTTTTAATTGATTCCACTTCATCTTATAAATGTTATTAGACTCTTACGAAACACTTCACCAATTAAATTTTCATCCATGGTAACATCCAGAATATCAAGGGGTGCATTAAAATTAATTCTCGACTCATGAGATACGTGAAAACCCACTCTCATGTGATATTTTGGGAGTTGTTTATTACGAATCATTTCTCCATTGATACTGTATAGTATACTCGTCACAATAATGTGATGGGTGGGTGACACTAAATATAAATCACTTCCACATTCACTATGCATAATTTTGTAACATATGAATGTTATCATAGTTGTTTGATTCCAATTTACAAAAAATTAATTAATTTAATAGATTTCCTAGGGAAAGGAAGATTCTTGAGGGGAATGGCTAGCCCCAAATATAGTGAGGTTTGAGTCTTCATGTACTGGTTTTTCATCCATTGTTGGTTAACCATGACCCCATTGTATATACTTCTGAATCATACACTAATTAGTAATAATTTCTTTTAAATAATCTATTTATGAATGAATATATTTCATTTTATTATTTGAAACACCATGTGACTTTGTTTTCTCAAAATATTCTAAATTTGAAACTCCAAAACCATTACCTTTAATATGGCCATATTGTTCTGGATGGTTAAAAGATATTATAAGCAGTCATTATTCTAGTACAACTAATAATGATTCTTGTGTCTGAACTATTCAAAAACTATACAAACATCCGTAGATGTTTTATATAATATTATTATAAATATTAAAAAAATAGCTATTATTTCATTCTAACACATGATTATCTTAATTATTTGTGTTATCATCTACCTTTTTTTCCTTCTATATTTACCTGAGCCTCCTTCCATAGCATACGATGTGGGATAAAAGTGGAGTAAAATTTTAATTAATCAATATATATATATGTAACATAATTATCTTTTTATTTTATAACACATAAAAATTTTAATTTTGATTTATGTTAAATAAATTTTTTTCAAGTGAAGCACGCATAATTCTAGCTTTATAGTAGGGGTAAATGGGTTTAAATTCCCACTATTTATTCTCATCACTCATTTTTTGTTTCATAAATTTATAATTTATAATAAAAGTGAATAGTAATAACAATTTCAAAAAAAATATAATGAATTATATAGCACCTGAAATGATTAATCATCATGATAGGTAATGAATGAATTTCATGTTTCATGTTTTATCATTTGTGTATTCACAACTGGTGGTTGGGGATTTACATTCCCCTCAGAATCCTAGAGAAATTTTTATGTCAAAAGTGTTTGAATGGATCTATAAACATTTTTAGTGATCATTAATATAAATTTATTATAGAAAATATCTAATCAATAATACTATATAAGGGATAATGAAAAGTAAATCAAAGTTTCATTATATGTTTTTCATTAAAATGGAGAAAGTATATCATAATGTTACCATAATGTCTTCCCAAAATATTTTCTTCAATATAGGAAAATATTAATGTCATGTTTCTATTTCAATCAAAATATGAATTTTATTTGTGACCCTAATGTAACTAATGAAAATTGACTTGTTGGGTTCAATATTTTTGTTTCACTAATTCCACCCACCCTAAAATATTATATCTTTGCTTCTTTCCTTGATATATTTTCTTAACATCGTGGGCTACTCCAAACCTTTTTTCATCCACGTGTTTTTTATATTGAAGTTAGTGTTATAGAACCAAATGTTTGTACATTTCATCACATGTATTTTCAAATAATTGATTATTAATAAAGGCATTCTAATTACATATTGATTATTGTTCTACATTAAATTAATTTAATTATGTCATAAAGTATATATTTCAATGAAAATTCCATAGAAATTCCATTATATGATGAAAAATTTGAAATTACATGATGTTATTTTTAAATATAAATCTATGCTTAGATAACATTATAGGATAGGAAAAATAGAATGTTGAATTTCATGTATGAGTACCCATAAGAATATGAAACTTTATATCATTAAATTCACACTTGGTAATATCTAATATGGGAGATTATCTTAATAGAATTACCTATACCCATTCCACATGTATGTGTTTCATTAGAATTTCATATCTCTGAGAATGTGTGGTGGTCCTCAAACATTAAGATTATTATTAATTTATGTCAGCATTCACATTCTTTGATGTACTGACCAAAACTATGTTTCCATATATTCTCATGATGTAGGGTACATTGGGTGTGACACAAATGACATGGTATTAACGAATAATTCATGGAATAATTTTTCCCTTATATATTTTTGAAATTTGATGTCTCAAACCCTTTATTAAAATAGATATACCCCATTAAATTCAATGGCCAGAGGGTAAAAATGAATTTTCTTCAAATGCTCAAAGAAATACATGGAAAGAAGATAGGTCAGTGAAATAGGTAACCTGTTTGATGAGATATCGTGATAAAGAGATGATATTACATAGAAATTTCTTTTGTGTGGTAGTTAAGATTTTGACATTAACTTATGCTTCAAGGGCGCCTTGACTTGTTTCTAGATAGAAATCTTTTAATTTAGGCAAGACCACCTAGTGTGAATGAGAAAGAACCATAGAGGGCTATAAACTATGTGCATCCATCAATAATAGTTAAATTCTATTTGAATTTAATTATTATAATTAATATTATTCTTAATAATTTAGTGGCCACAAAAATTAAATAAATATTTATTTTAAAAGTAACTAATTCCTTACACGGATATATAATAATAATTTATTAAATGGATAAATATTTATTCTAGTTTTTTCTAAATTTCAATGAAGGTTATGGACCCAGAATGTGTCTAGAGATAAATATTAATTTGTAATCTAGTAAAGTAATATTTACTGTTGCATGGTTTTCATAAGACATGAGATAATAATAATAATATTATTGTTACATGGAATGGGGTTATATAATGATTAATATATTATTTAATGGATGTTTTAAAATTTGATAATATTTTAACCCTAACCCTATCCCTATAAATATACTATTATTTATATTGTGTATTTTTTTCAAAAGACCATCCCCAACATAAATATTAGTAGAAGGAAAATTATATAGACCATGGAATTATCCTCAAAGTAGTTGTGAAATGTTCCACATAATTTCCCTCTCTCCCAAAGATGAATAAACCTTAAGAATAGAATAAAGGATCCAAATACCTGATGTTACCAATAATTATCCTAGAAGTATCTTCGATAGCTTCAACATCCTCTAATGAATTGATAATAACATCACAGTCAGATTCGACCATAATATTACTCTATCCATGAGAAGGGGAGAATACACATCCTACCAAATAGACAGAGATTAGGCTACAAAGGGATTCTAGAATTCGTAAACCATGGAATTTGAAAACATAATCAATGATCTTACACGATGACGGATGACATCATTATTGCCAAAATAACCATCTCTAGGTAGCTCTAGGTTACTGTTAATCATAAGGACTCCCATAGTGGGAGGTAGCCCCATAGATATTGTGAGAGGTTGAATAGATGAAGGAAGATGATCCCCCTTCATTGTTCCAATGATAATTCCTTTTTTCATCCATGTTATCCATACTATATAATATTTGAAAATTCCCTCAAACACAAAGGCATTATAGAAGAACTAGATAATCCCATCACGGATAAAAACCCCCATGATAGTTTGAACTAGAAGAAATATGAGCCACTCCACCACAATAATGTTATCATCCTTGAGTTTTATACATTGAGAATGATCCTACTCAATACACGATGACCACAACCCAGTATCCCAAGTGAAAGGGAATATCGCATGAAACATTCTTTTCAATGTGGTCCCACAAAGAGGGCTTGATGTTTTTCTCAAAAAAAGTGTTGATCGACAAGTTGGTCATAGTTGGGAAGTATATATTTACACATTTACAATAGAAGTGTTTTGAATTCAAAAGAAGCATTCATATTCTATATAATATTCCATAGTTGAAACCCTATAACATATTTTTGTGTGAGGCTATTCATGAAACTAGATTAAACTAAGTAGCAGCCTGAAATCTTGAATTTCTAGAATATCATATCTAGTATCGCTCCATGCACCACTGGAACTGCTAAAATAGCCTATAATACATACTAATTAAACCAAATTTTTATCTTATGAAAATACCATTCACTAAGGTCATCAACTAGAAGATCCCCAATTGAAGCATGCTCTTGTATTTGTGCTAGCTTAGAAGTGGCTTTTATACTGTCAAATTCATTCACCCATGTGTCACTCAATATTTTAACCATTTAACCGATGGAAATTCATCAATAAATCACATAGTTTCAAATGTATGTGGTTACCCAAATATTCCTCTAGAAAAATCTCATTTTATAACCCATACTAGACGTTAGGAAATATTTTTGGGGGAAATACATTACTTTGAAAAAAATTAAGCACAAAAAATATGGTTCCTATTACAAATAAAAACCTTGATTGGCCAGGAGGGCATTGTTAAACACATTCAAGTCCTTAAATACAATACAACTACAAGCCCTGGGTGTCAAAAGATTCTCCCAGGAGATCCGATTTATGTTATATTTTCATTAGCACTACCCCACCAAAAATTAAAAATTATGAATAGATTTTATAAATAATTAAATCTGAGAGGTAGAAGAGAGACATTGTGTAATATAGAATTATTTGAGTCACAAAATTAATAAGAACCACATTATTGAACCTATATAGTTTCTTTTTTGACCATCCATGGATTTTACTATGAAATTTATCCTGGATGATTGTGAATAATTCTCATTTAAAGTGCCCAAATACCATCGGGGGACATAAATACTTTTTATGATTTTCCACTATATTGATGCCCCACAAACTAGTTATGGTTTCTATCATCACATATTTCACTACCTAACTAAAATATTTCTATGATTTTCTAAACATGATACATTTTCCTAATGATTTGGTAAAATAACCAGTGATTTTTATAACCTCCTAGAATTAATAAAAAGTTTATATTGAAAAATGAAGATAATAATCAGTGGAAAATAAGTGAGTAATGGGGATACTATGCTAACAAACCTTGTCCCTATTAGGATTCCATCCAATGCTGCCTTTGATAGGAGATTAGATAAAACATCCGCAATAACGAGAAATGAGTATGGGGAAAGGGGGTTAACATGCTAAAATCCTCTAGATGGTTTGAAATTCATTATGAGATAAACAATATATTTAATTTTGAAGGAAACAGAATTGTCACAACTCATTATCGCTCTCATCCATTTTTTTCAAATTCCATGATTCTATATCAGCACTTCTAGGAAATCCTATTCCATTTTTTTTTTGTTATTTTCATATCCAATTTCATTTTCAATTTCCCCCTCAAAGAAGTACAATGATTTTTTATAAAATATATTATATCCTAAGAACTATTGTAATTTTCTAAAAAAAAGTTTCATGGGTACAAAAGCAATCTAATTATAAAAGACAATATATGGACGGAACTTTCCCAAATAGTGGGAGATGACTTTTGTTAATATCTTGTTGACCACATAACACTAGCTAATAGGCCTAAAATATTTTACTTAGATAGAGATTTTGATGATCAAAACAATGATAGTTTTATTGTACCTATTTATTCCAATTGTACCACCCCATAAACCATACATCAATGTGGTAATGTAAGGACTCACAATATGCCAAAACCACTTAAAAGAAGTAATGGTATCCATCCTGACCAAATTTTTTTTGAATGTATTATATTAATGGAAGAGACAATTTACTCTCTAAAAATGTCTAACTCTAGCTCCAAAGTCATTACATTGACAACTTTTACCTCAACACTACTTAGGAGGTCCCCCAAGGGGAGCCACTCAGTGAAATAAAAAGATATATATAGAAGTACTCAATCAGATCCCGAATCACATACCCATAATATGTGATGCTTTCTTCCTCTACCTCCAATTTTAAAATGATGTTATTTATTAATCTAGATAAGGCATTTTGATGAAAGTATTTGGTATTCTGGATGCGTTGTTCGATAAAATCATCCCTTGACCAGATAAACAGATATATTTATTTGTCTCTAAAGGCCACATCTAGATCCTTTTCAATATTTACATCCCCACGATTGGAAATATCATAAGTGGGTTACTTATAATATCTTCTGAGTTCTCTCTAATGCAAGATAATTTTCTGATCGATGTTCTTGTAGTGTTATCGACTCCAGTATTACAGCTATATAGCTTCCAATTTATTATTATCCTAGAGATGGTATTGATAATATGACCATGTATATTTAACCACTTCCCTACAGTTATTATTATAATTAATCATGAATTCAAATCTGAATCCCCATAGTGTAATTTTTCACTAGGACAACACCCACAACTAGAGAAAAATAAGACAATGATTAGATGAAATCGGAGGGAAGTTGGATACATATTACCTATGGAATATAAATGCTTAGTATTTTTACACCACAAACCTATTAAAATGTTCATATAATCAAGAGGTTAGAAAATATCCATCAAAAAAATTAAATTGACTCCCCAAGAGTCCCATATATGAGAGACGTGAGTGAAACAAGTAGTCCTAGAATTGATTCATCAAAGAAAAATCAGACCGGCACTACCTTACTTATCATGGTGGTGAAGATCTCATTAAAATACCCTAAAATGATAATGGGGCCTTTATTTTATTTATGATAGACATAATCAAATCCCAGGATCTCCACTTTTCATATGCACCTAGCTATATATAGAAACCCCTGATGCTCCATTCATGTTCCTATGGCTGAATAATTAAAAAGGTGATGTGGTTTTGGGAGAAGATTACCACTGAAGCATCAAATTACTCTCTCTATATGAATTAATGTACACCATCATTTGATGACTATCCGACCAAAAAACATTTAAAAATACATATTTTATTATTATCTCTATCATTTCCTTGCATATTAAGATGGTATTGTATTGAAAGTCCATATCGGGACCATACTTGGAGCTCCATTAATGTAGCATATGAACTGATAATGAATTTTCAAGAACAATACTACAATATAATTAGAGTTTCATGGTTTTTGGTGGGGATCGTTTGAACCGGAATTTTCTACTATTTTGTAGTTCAACACATCAACCCTTAATAGCTTTGAGTGTTTTTAAGAACTCGATAAAGCTTCATCCTTAGAACCCCCACAATATCTTTTATTGATAAAAATTTTATTTTTTAGTTTTTCATAATTATTTCTAATCCTATTACGTCACTTCAATGTTTCCAGGAAGCATTGTTCAACCAAGACCACTCCAAGAGGATATTCATATAGGACTTGAATAACCAACCTCATAGAAAAAATCCTGGAAGTTCCACCTCACCCAGAAAAGTGGAATCTAGACCTCCCACCTCAGGTGGAACCATACCCTAGGATAAGGAGACATTCATTTCCTCTAGTGTTTCTAGGACATGGTAAAATAGTTGATGGTTTGGGATAGGCCCTTTTTTGGTGTATAAAATCATTACCAAAATTTTTATGGGGGATAAATAGTCAGCCAAATTTTTTTTCCAATCCCCGACATCTTGTGTATCCTTGCCCTATGATAATTTATCCACAATCCTAGGGAGAGTATACCCATTAACCATGAGGACTTAATGTCACATGTTCATTTGAAAAGGGTAACACAAACTCCTAGGTTAATATGATGCAATTAATATTTGATCATGAAATTTGGAATGCTTTTTTTATCCATATGGTTTTACACATAAGAAGTTGGGGGACAACTGAAAGTGTGTTATTGATGTTGTGGCCTATATTATTTTGTAATCCACCACTCCAAATCAGTTTTATTAATTCCAAAATCCTTTATTAAACGTTCAATGAGTCTTCAAAAGAAACTAAAGGATGAGAATTTTCAAATTAAAAGATACCAATATCTTGGATTCTGGGTGTTTCATGAATGAACCCTATATAATGGCTTGTATGATGTCCACCATAGCCTTTATTTTCACCATAGGACCCCACTAAATAAAATCTGAAACATCCCATTCTATAAAATCCCCAATGGTATTACCATTACCACAGATAAATTGATCACCCCTACCCATAAATGGGATACATTTCACCTTGTTCCAGAATGGGGAATTAGGTAATTGCATCTCATCATGTTAAACATGTTATCCAGGTACTTGATCATAGTAACATGATTATCAAAATACCTGGGGCATCCATTATAAATGTATATCTTCATATAGTCCCTATAAATTCAAAAATGATCATTCTATGTTTTATTTCCTTGATATAATCTCCCTCTCCCAACCTTCAGATTGAATGCAATGTATTCCTCAAGAAATTCATGTTATAGGGTATGCTGGATGTGCATCTCCCCACCAAGAGGAGGGATAGGAATTTACGAAGCTCTCTATCCTCTGTATCACTAACTTCATTCATCGATTTATAAAAAAACATTGAAATATTATATACAGTCTCTCTGGTCATGTATTATCTTTTATACCGTTAAATATATCAAATTAAATAGTTCAAAATATACTATCCTTAAATGCTGTGTTCATAAAAAATACAAATAAAACAATTTACATCCATTGTTGTGGTAATTATTTAACAACACCAATTCTAATATGATTAAAAAATATTAATCATTCATTACTATTTTTGACAATGGTAATTAAATTATTTTAATCTTTTAATTGGGTTAATAATAAATGAAACAATTTAATATCATTATTTAGATTACATAATAATCATAATTGTATATAATTAATTTAACTATTAAATTAATATATCATATTTAAATAACCATTAATTATATAAATATTGGTCATGATTTTATAAAAAATTTTACGAAAAAATACTATTATTTAACAATATTTAGCTAATCCTTCCATATATATATTTATTTTTCTTTTTTATGAGTTTGTTAAATATTATATTTACAAATGAATTATAAATTCAATTCCAATTAAAATAATTACTACTAATCCATGGTTTATAGTAAAATTAATTCATTATATATTTACTAATTAATTTAAAAAATTAAAATTTGAATATAATTTTTTAATTAAATTAAATATGTATTTTAATTTATAATAATACTCAGTTAATAAAAGGTGTTTAAAATGATAAAAAAGTATTTAAAGAAGATAATAATTTTTCATTTATTAAATAATTGTGTTAAAATTTACTACGTTATTTTTTACTTTTATGTATTAATTGATTATTAATGGAAACAAAATTATTAAATGAATTGACTATTTATTAATTGTGAAATGATTTGACCATATACATCCTAATTATGAGAGATAATAACTTTTTAATTTATTATGTATATATATTTTAGGTTTAGGAATCAATTCTAAATAAATAATTAAATTAAATTTAATACATGGAATCTTAACAATGTGAAATAATTTGAAAATAATTTTCGGAAAAAACAGAGATAATAAAATCTATATTTTATGATATATTAAATTTCAAAAAATAAATGATATTAATATATTAAAAAATGAAGAAATGTGACTGAAAAAGTCCCTTTAATAAAAATTCAAAAATGTATTTATGCATTATTATACACCTTCATTCATGTTGCATGGGAATTGGTAGATGGCTAGGGACAAGGGATACCTGGGAAGAAGAGATAAGATGGTTTTTGACCTCCAATTATATAGATAAGTACACTTTAGTAATTATGTGAGTTATGTTTGATCGGATATTATGTCCCTAAGGGATGGGGAAATCCTTTAATCTCTTATTAGGACATAGGTAGGGCATGAGGTATGAGATGAGATGAAAGTGTCCTAGGATTTGGTTTTTAGGGATAATCAGATGGATGAGAGGTGATTTAGCCTAGCGATGAGGGGTAAGAAAACCATTTGTTTCACACCTAGTTACTGACACCCTCCTGGGGATGGTCTGAGGCTTGATTAATACTATGAATGGGATGTGTCCTTTGGGACTAGACATTGTGTGATAGCGAGTGGTTTCCATTGAGGGATTAAGAGAGAGTTATGCTATAGAAGATGTGAGGTGAGACCCAAGTGTAGGGTGTATGCTTGGTTGGGAATTGGAATCTGGATTACATGCTTCTTAGAGTGTATGAAATAGGATAGTCCTAGGATTTCAAGACTATGATTTATGAGAGAGCATGATGGGGAGGACTAAACCATGAGGTATGGGTTGAGATGAGCATATGGGTTGTGGTGTCACTAAGGGGTGAGTGGATTAGGTTGGTATTAAAGTGAAAAGATCATGTTGGGTCTAGGGGACCCACTAGATTCCCTAACAGGAGAGGTGTAATGTGTTCTACAAGGAGATATGTCTTTACATATTAGTGTCATTGGATAAAATAAAGAGTTTTGTGACATGTAGAGGCATTGTGTACTTGACCTGACCTCTCTATAGACGGTGGGGATTGTTCGATGTGATTATTACCTCCTTAGAATCTGTGGGGATGGGTTGGTATGTTTGTATCATCCCCAAAGTCTTCAAGGATTTTTTTGTATTCTTTTATTCTCCCTAGAGTCTGTGGGGATGGGTCGGTATGCTTGTGACCTCCCTTGAGAATACAAGGATTGATTAGTGTGGATGATGTACGCTGCCTAAGAGTCTTTAGTAATTAAAGTGACCACCCATGAAGGGATATGTCATGGGATGATGCGATATAAGAAAAATGGACCCTACCTTGAGTGATCATGAATTTGGTCATGATGTGGATGTATGACAGCACCCAGTTATTGTGGGTAATAGGATTATTTTTGGATGCCACAAAACCATAAGTCTCAATTTATGTATTGGGTGTCCTTATGATGGCCTTAGATGACGTGGTGTGGTGGATTCTAGTATATCACTAAAGTAGGTAGTATCAGGTTTCATGGTGTCCAGGTAAGCACACATTGACGAGACATATAGGGAGTTTTTGTGGCCTTATAATGTGTATGTCCCTATTGATGTGGTTAGTAATTCTTGTAGTTTAATTATCTTATCTTTACGTGATAAGGTACTTCATCAGGTAGATAATGAATCCACTAGTTCATAAATTTTGCCTGAACATTAAACTATATATTTGAAGAAAACATTAGTTATCTAGATAAACAATAAAATTCAATTTTATACCCTTCATATGAATCACTATAATGAATCTTGTAATCATATAGAAGATTCTAATAAAATCATTCTAGATTTATCTAATATAAAATTTATGTTGGTTAAAGATAATTTGACTATCATACAACCATCCTAATTAGATGATTAAAATAATTCATTTAAAGATTCAATGATGTATGGTTAGGTTTCCATAAACCTATACTAAGAGAAATAATAGTTGTTTTTATAATATATTCAAAATAAGAAACCTAATTATATAAATAATTAATTTTATGTGCTTAATTTTTATGGTAAGCTTGAGCATATAGGGAACGAGAGAGGTAAGATCAAGTTTATAAGCTAATCTTGGTCTAGGGGTAAATAAATAAAAAAATCCCATTGTAAACAACATGGTCAATCCAGAAAGATTTATCCCAAATGAAAAATTCATGGAACAAAACAATAACAATGACCCTTGGATGTTAGTTGGGAAATATTTTGATATTATTGATTTTTTTAATTTATGGCCTCATGATGTGAGTTATGAATAGGTCGTCGATTTATAATTTTTTTATATTTGTGAAAAATGTGAGTACTTCAATAATCTGAGAGAGAATGAGAGTGGAAAGTTATACTTAGGATATAACAAGAGCTATCAAATCAGGGGTATAAAAATATTCCTTCTAGAATTGCATGAAAGGTCATTGAAATCCATAGAGGAGGATAGGAGGGTTCCTGATTTGATGATCACTCTTATTTCCCTAGGTGTCTTAGAACAAAATGGGTAGTCTTTTAGGTCTGATTCAGGGAGTCATAATATTTCTAAGGGGTCACTCACTATTATGAGAGGAACCCTCACAAATGGTATATATGTCAAAATTTGTAGGACTAAAATGACACAATTAAATACAAATCTTTCCCCTATGATAGATAACACTATGTTATGACATATTTTTTTCGGATATATTAGTTGAAAATGGGTGAATGAACTAAGAAAGAAAATTATTTTAGAGGTTGTAACCTCATATAATATTCCTTTTTGTGAATATCGTGACCTTGTTATGTTGAAAAAATTTATTTTTAATAGGTATACATATAAAGATAATACCCATTTTGAATATGGAGATTTTAATTTGAGGTTTTCCTCTAGAACAACTTCCCGTAGTGGGGGCACTACTATGTTAACATTAGAAATGAATAATCTTGTAATGTGTGTTTTTATATAACCAAGAACAAATATTAAACCCCTGAAATGTTCAAAATTTGGAAGTTTGGTGTTGAAAGTGAAACCAGAAACAAACATAAAATAATTAAAACTGATAATTGTCTAGAATATTTATCTAATCCCTACATAGACTATTTCTTTTTGTAATTTATTATTAGACACAAAACTGTTATAGATACCCCCTAATAGAATATCCAATATTCTGAGTATGAATAAAATTATTTAGAAAGTGTGAGAAGAATTCTCTTATATTATAGTATTTTAAGTACAAGGAATAATTTTCTACTACATATTTCTATCTGATCAATAGATTCCCCACTTGTTCCATTAGTTTCAAAACCCATTATTTTATGTGGACTAGTTCAAACCTAGTTTAGGATATCTTAGATTTTTTATTTTTCTACCTATTCTCATAGATGGGATGATAAACATGATCCTAGGAATATGAAGTGAGACTTTGTGGGATACCCACTTTGTATCAAAGGGTAAAGACTTTGGGAAGATAATCATGGATTTGAGAAATTTATAATTCATCATGATGTTACTTTCCATGAGGCATCAAATTTTAAATATAACACTTCTGATATTTCACAGTCTCATCCATCTGAACCTGTAGGTGTTGATGTCATATTAGAGCCTAAAATGTAACATGAACTCAAGGTTTTCTCTAGTAAACCACCCAAACTATCTCATAATAAAGAATAACATGTTAGTTAATTTAAACATAATTTTGAGGTTGAGAGAGATTGTGACATGAGAGTCTACTAGTTTATTTTTAATAGGACTCGAATAATCATTAGGCCTCAAACCTAGTCTATAATGGTTGATGTTTCTACCTTTAACTTTAAGATAGGTTTTTACATAGGTAGTGATGAACCATAATGTTTTATAAAATATCATAAGTCTAACTAATTTTAGTAGTGTGTTTATGTCATGATAGATGAAATGGATTGCCTTATTACAAAAAATCATGGATAATTGTTAACAAAACTAAAAAGAAGAAAATATTATATTTTAATTCTATTTTAGAGAAGAAATATGAATACTCCAGTGAAAATAAAATTAATTATATAACCATAATATTGGCACATGGATTCCTATAATATGAAGGAATTTATTACAATGATATTTTCACCTATTTTTAGGACCTCCTTAATTATATTATTGTTAGCATTTTCTTCCAAAAATGATTTTCATATTGAATAATTGGACGTTAAAATTGCCTTCTTGCATGGTATGTAAGCCAAATATATTTATATGAGACCACCTGATGGGTGTTCAAATTATTTTAATATAAATCAAGTATAAATTTTAGGAAAAACCATATATGTCCTTAAAAAATCAGATAGACAATGTAATAAATAATTTAAGGATTTTCTTCTTAAAAATGAATTTTCTAGAAATACATTTGATGCCAATGTTTATTTTAAATATTTCAATATTTTTTATGTTTATTAAATCCTATATCCATATGAAAGGCTTTTAATTTTCAAAGACATTTAGTTAATATATCATATGAAAAAACAAATTACATAATGCTTTTGAAATGAAATATTTAAAGGAAACATATAAAATCCTTGGTATGAATGTCACTACAGATATAAATGTTTTGGTATTGTACATGTTGCAATATTATTATGTTCAAAAGCTGTTAAAAAGGTATTTTCTAGGAAATTTTAAACTTATTAGTGTGACTTTTGGTCATCACTTCATGTTTGCCTTGTCCCAATCCCGTACTAGTTATTTTGATAATTAACATATGATTAAAATCATTTTTGTAAACATAGTGGGTGGCCTTATGTATTCCATGATATTTCTTTATCGGGATATATCCATTAGTGTTTGTACATTATGAATGTTAATGGAAATTCTTGTAATGAATCCATGGTATGCATTAAAATAGATACTCATTTATGTGTCCATGTCTTCTAATTTGTGCATTTGTTTTGGTATAAAGGATTCTTATAGTCTAGATATCATCATCTTTATTGATTCCAGTTATGTTAAAAATTTAGATACTAATAAATATATCACTGTTTATGTATTATTTTTCATTTGTGGTCCTGATTCCTGGAAATTTAATATGAAATACATTGTTTCTCTTTCCAAAAAAAGGTCAAATAAATAGTATTAAATGTAGCATTCAATGAATCAATTTGGTTGAAAGGATTTGTTAATGAACTATCATTATCTTTTTCTAATTTAGAAGTATTTTATGACAGTTTTTTTGTATTCCATCTTTCTAAAAATTGTGTTTTCCATTGAAGATCATAGCATATATACATTTAATTTCATTTTGTTAGGGTTTTCATTTAAACTAGGATAATATGTTTCACTAAGATACATACATCATAGAATCCAGACAACTGTTTGACTAAAGCTATTATATTTTTAATTTTTTTACATTATTTAGAGATTACGAATGTTGTCTCATTTCAAAGACCTAGGGGTGAAAGTACCATATTATTTAAATTATTTTTATTACAAAGGTGTAGGTTTTATAAATTTGACATGGATGTTTTTATTAGCTTTTTATTAAATATAATTTTTATAATTCATGGTTTGAATTAATATTTTTTTTCATATTTTAATTTTATTTATTCACTTGTGAAAATGTTTTTTTATAATTCTATGTTTTATTTTTCCTATGAAAAAAATTAAATTTTACATATCTTACTTTTCAATATTGTTTTCAAGAGTTTTCCTTACCCCATAGATATATACCAAATAAAGGTAACTTGTTTGAAGTCTATTTTCCCATTGCATGGGGGTAAACCATTCGTTCTCCCACTGCCTAAGGGTGGATCATCGATGTATGAGGGTAATTCCAGCTCAAGTAATGGAACTCCCTAGCTTCTATAAGGGTACTTCTGACACTCTTATGGGTACTCCCTGGCTTGCATATGGGCACTCTCTTGCTTGTGTAAGGGTTCTACCTTGGCTCATGTAAGGAAAACCTGGAATGTGAAAGGGTACATCCTTATATCACATTAGGGTATCATAGCATGTGTAAGGTAACTGTATTGATTGATTAAGGGTAACCTCAGATCAAGAAATGGTAAGTTGATATGTGTTACATTTTTTCGGTGAATCACCTACTGGAAAATGACCATCCCATCAAACTGTCTCATTCATATAAGTCTTCGACATGGAATGCATCCCGCATTCATTGACTGGATCATTATCATTTCTCCCAGTATCATGATTTCACCTCTATATCCTCTTTGGTCATTTGGTGTGTTTATTCACTAGTTCAATATAAGATAGTTCAATGGGATTTTTTATTTCTAGTTAACATAAAATGAGAGTAGCCTGATGGATATCATTCCCATGATTCACTTATTTCACTGAAGCAGATTGTCTTCATCATCGCCATCCCGATCTATGGAATTGGTGGAGAGTGGTGCAGATTCTTTACCATAATTATGATATGTCCTCATGTGAAGGAATACATCTATATCATGAACACTAGTTGGAATTTTTCCAGGTTTTGATATTTATAAATATAATTATAAGAAGTTTATTCCACATTCCTATTTTAATTTCTTTTCACGAGTTTTATTTTGTATCCTTCTATGCATGTGTGTAGTGTGAGTCTATACAAGAAGTCAGATTGCAAGGTCCATATGTTAGATTTCATCAATTATATATGGTATAGAAATGCTTAGTCCAAAAATAGTTTCTTTGGACATTTAAATCTTTCATGTATTATATGATGGTGATTTTTATTCCTTAGTAATAATGAAATTATGTGGGATTTCTTACAATGCTAATAGGTATATATTGGACTAATGTACTTTATATATCATTTTTCTTTATTTTTTCTTACACCATTTTCTTCTTTAGTCCATATTATCCATTTTAATTTTTTTTATCAAAATTCCTAAATAATTTCTGAATAATTTACCATATTTAGTAGATTAATGGTTGTTTCATAGGGGATACCACATCAATGAATCCCTTAACATATTTTCTAGTTAAAAAAATGGGTGGGTGGATCAACATTTCACATGTTCCTATCCTGATAGAATGCGATAATGTCACTCATCCTTTCACTTTAAAAGATTTTTTATCCATTTTTAATTTTATTATCCCCAAATTCCATCCAATGTGCATCAACTAATAATATATAAAATGGTTTTAATGTATTAAATAAAAATGAAAATATATTTATTTTATAAATCATTAATATGTTAGCTTATATATTGTCTTGATAGTTGTGAGACACAACTTTGGTGCAACCATATTAACCCAACTATTTACCACCCTAACATTTTTCATTCCAATGAAATGATACCGAAGATATGGTGTCTATAATTATTGAAGTGAAGGTAATTCTAAAGATGTATGAAGATTTCCAAAATTAGTTTTCCCATTTAGAAAATGATAAACTAGTGTTAAGTATGAATCAATGAACAATTAATTCAAGTCCAGCAAACCCCACCAACAAGTGGTTTAAATGTTTTCATGTTCCCTAAGTTCCATCTTTCTGAATAAGAATGATAATATTGAAATAGCATTTGAATTAAATTTTATCCTTATGAAAAGAGAAATTGGTTTTAACGAACAAAACTCTATTTTAGAAATAATATCCTAACTATGTGGCATGACCATATTGTAACATAACTATAACTTTTTTCAATCTAACACGGTGGATTCCATTATTGAATTTTAGTAGATATTATTTTGTGTCATGGTGGAATGGTTATCCCACATTGAATAGACATGCATGGAGTCATGGAGACCTAATAAAGTTGATGTCCCTAACAATGTTCTTATGAATACTTGTATTTTAGTTATGTTGTCTTTAGGTGACAAGGTAATTAATTAGGTAGCTTACGAAATCCCCTACTACCCAAATATGGTCTAAATATGAATCGCTATATATTAAAAATCCTTAGTAGGTTTGTTACACAAGACTATTAAATGGAAAAACTAACATATGCATCCTTGAACTGCAGTCCGGACTCATATCAATGATTTTAAAAATATCATTCTATATTTATATAATATAGAATTTAATTTGGATCAAGGGAATTTAAATATCATACTTATATCCTATTTAGATAATTAATATAATTCATTTAAAAATTCAATGATGTATGGTTTGGTTTCATTAAACCTATATGATGTTGAATCTACCTTATTGTCTAAAGAGATTCCAAAAAAGAATCATAGTTCTAAAAAGAAGAAATCTAAGGGGGTTAATATCTAGGGTAATATTAAGAAAAGAGGGAAGAAAAGAGGTAACATATATCCTTGGATATTATTAGGTTCTATAGGTAAACAAATACAATTATTCCATTACAAAAAACCTAGTAAAATTAGAAGTAATTATCCCTAAAGGAAAAAGTCTAAGAACTACACCAATAATAATGACTATTGGTTATTCGTTGAGAAATATTTTGATAATTTTGATGTTATAAATGTATATTCTAATGTTTTGAGTTTTGAATGGGTCATATATTTACGATTTTATTCATATATGTCACAAATGTGATTACTTTACAAATCTAAGATAGATTGAGAGCGAAAAGGTTTACCTATGAAATAACAAGATCTATCAAATAATGGGTAGAATAATAGACTCTCTATAATTGAATGAAAGGTTATTCAAATACATAGAAGTTGTTAAGTGGGTGCCTAATTTGAAGAAGACTCATATTTCCCTAGGTGTCTTAGAAAGAAATAGTTACTCTTTTAAGTCTGATTTAAGGAGTCATATTATGCCTAATGGGTCACTCACTCTTACGAGAGGAATCCTCACGAAAGGTCTACATGTCATAGATTATAGGACTCATATGAAACAAATTAAATAAAACTCTTTACCCCATGTAAGATAACATAGTGTTATGGAATAGTTTATTCAGACATATTATTTCAAAAGGGAATAATGAACATAAGAAGTAATGAATTTTAAATTATGTAACCTTAGATAGTCTTCCATTTTGTGAAGACTAGGTTCTTATTAAGTCCAAACATGTTTGTTTGACTAGGTCTATATATAAATCTATATCCCCTTTAAAATATAAAAAAAATTAATTTTTGGGGTCCCTCGAAAACTAAGTCCCATTCTTAGGGCCACTACTATGTTCACTTTATAGATGAATATTCTCAGAAAGTGTGGATTTACATACTCAAGAACAAATTTTAAACCAGTAATAGTTTAAAAATTTGAAATCCTAGTGTTGAATGTTAAGCCTCAAGGAAATATTAATCCATTAGAAATAATAATGGTCTAGAATATTTTTCTAATTACTACAAAATCTATTGTAGTTATGAAGGTATTCTTAGACACATAACTTTTGTGGATAAATTACAATAAAATGGTTTATAGGAGAGGATCCGTATGATAGTTTTAGAAAATTTGGGAATCAATCTCTTATATTATAGTCTTTTTATGTGCTTCTAGGGATAATTTTATTCTACTAATATATGTATAATCAATATATTCACCTCTAGTGCCATTAGATTCAAGACCCCTAATGTAATGTGGGCTTGTTCACCCCTAGTTTAGGTTATCTTATATTTTTTTGTTGCAATACTTATGATTATAGCAGGAATGATAAACTAGAACACATGTTTATGAAGTGTGTCCTTGTGGGATGTGTACATTGTGTCACATGGTAAATTCCTCAGGTAGATAATCATGTTTTTCATAAATGTATAATCCTATGTGATGTAGTTTTACATGAGGCTTCTTATTCTAAATAGAAGTCTTATGATCCTTTCCATTCTGATCCTTCTAAACATGAAGGTCTAGAGGTTATATTAGTGGATAAAATGTAATATATAATTGAGGAATTCTCCACTAAAGCACTACAACTAGATAACATTGAAGAAAAATCTTTCCGGGAATTTGAACATGACTTTGAGGTTAAGAGAGATGGTTACATGAGAGACTACCAATTGACTCATAATAGGACCATAAGAATCATTAGGACTCCAATCTGTTCTACAAAGGCTGATGTTTCTCCCTTTTACTTTAATACAGGTTTTTTACGTGGTAGTGATGAACCATTCAGTTTGAAACAAGATCTTAAATCTGGTGAATCACGGTATTGGATTTCTGTCATGAGAGATGAAATGGGTTCTCTTCATAAAAATCAGACCTAGAAAATTGTTAACAATTACTAAAAAGGATAAAATTATAGATTATAATTTAATTTTTAAGAAGAAACCAGACAACAATAGTGAAAATAATATTAAATATAAAGCTATAAGTTTTACACATGGATTCCTACAACCTGAAGGAATTGATTACAATCTTATTTTCACATACTGTTAAGAACTAATCCATTAAATTATTCTTAGCCTTTTCATCCCAAAATGATGATCATGCTGAATAATTTGATATTTAATTTTCATTCTAGCATGGTATGTTTGATTAATATATTTATATTAGACAACATGATGAATTTTCAAACAAAATTAAAAGTAATCAAGTATAAAATTTAGGAAAATCCATGTATGGCCTTATGAAATCATCTAGACAATGGTATAATGAATTTTTTGCCTTTTTGATTAAAATTACATTGATTGAAGTAAATATTATGTGTATATTTATTTTATATCAGTCAATATTTTTTTATTTATTTAATCTTATATGTTGATGATATTCTTATAATTTAAAAATACACCAGGTTAATAAATCATATGAAAAATCAACTACATAATTATTTTGAAATGAAATATTTAGAAAAAGAAAAGGGAATCCTTGGTATGAAAATCATTAGGGATAAAACAATTTATGGTATTTTACCTTTCCCAATCTTCTTATGAACATAAGGTGTTAAAATGAAATCATATAGAATATCTGAAACTTGTTATTTTTCCATTTGGTAATAACTTCATGTTTGCATTACCCCAATCCCCTAGAAGTGATTCTAATAATGATATTATGAGTAAAATACCTAATGTAAACATAGTAGGTGGCCTTATTTATTACATGATATGCTCATATATATATAGTGGTGTTTGTTCCTTAAGAAGTTTTATGGGAAGTCATGTAAATCATCATTTGTAAGAATTAAAATAGTTACTCATTTATGTGTCCATTTCTTCAGATTTGTGCATTTATTTACGTAAAAATGATTCTTATAGTAAATATTTCACCATCTTTATTGATTCTGGTTATGCTAAAAAGATAAATACTAATAAATAATATAATTTTTTATGTATTATTTTCTTATGCTACTCCTATTTCATTGAAATGTAAAATAAAATCCATTATTTCCCGTTCCATAATCATGACCTAATTCATATAATTAATCCACCGTTATTTAAATATTTATTCATATAATTATATAAATTTATATAATTATTTTTAAATATATTTTAAAAATATATCTATATATTGTATATTTACATTTAAATTTTAGACATATTTACATATAATATTATATTTATATGAAAAATTATAATGTATTTATATTTATTTATAATAAATATTTAATTTCATATATTTATTGATAATGATATATTTATATAAACTTATTTATATATGATGTATTTACATAATATTGACATGCACACATACGCAGACATGTTTTAAGAAACATGTACACATTTATATTTCACACATACACTCAAAAAGAAAAAAATTGATGTAATTGGGTTCTTAAGATTATGATTATGAACTTAGAATGAATTATAAGTAGACAATAGAAGTTGACATCATAACATTTTATGTTGTGAAGTTAAGAAGTTTGAATATGACTAAGAAGTTTAACTATTAGGAATATGATTCCTAAATCTGACAATTATTTCAAATTTATTACATTATAGACATTTATAACTAAAGAGTTTAGCAAGAGGGTATTATCTGACGGTAACATAGATATGTGGCATGAATTAGATTAGATTTAAAGAGTTATGAAAACCCAAGAAATGTGGAAAACATAAGGCATATCTGACATTTTTACATATATGATATGTTAAATTTGTGCTTATGCTAGGTTTGTTAAATATTATTAATGAGTTTAATAATATTAAAATGAATAATATTTGATGAATCCTCCATTTTATCTCTATTTCACATTGGCTTCATAAATGTATATATAGATATACTTTTTAGGAAGTGAATTGATAATTGACCCCTCAAAGTATAACTTTTTCATTATCCCACACTAATACTCATCATAGATTTTTCTTAGTTATTAAAACATATTAAGGTTAACTTTAGTATGATTCTTTAATAGAGATACAACATATTCTCATGTGTCATATGAAAAAAATCTTATTTGTGTGAAATAGATGAGATACTACATATAAAACATGGAGTGTCATACAGATGTCTTTAGTGTATTAGGGGTGAAAGGATCATATTTGAGTCCCTAATATATGTTGTTTATGAGATACTGGGCATGAGAACCTTCTTCATTTGATACAATAAATACAAAATTTTATATATTTACATAGCTAATATGGGGGGTGTCTAGGTATATTGTTGATCATGTAACCATTTGGAGAATAATTGAAATGGGATTTTTACTCTCATATGATGAGTATGACATCTGATCCCTCGATTGATATAGGCTATGGGAGTGTGTGGATAGACTTATATATTGAATATATATTAGTATAAGGAACTTGTGAGGTGATTATCCATAATTATAAACAACATGTGGGGTATTATTCAATAATATTAGTATATACTTTGAGAATCGAGAATAGATGAGTTGGATTTTTTTGGTTATTGTGCTTCATGCCCCATGGTCACTCTATGTCTTGGAAAAACATAAAACATGTCACATCCCATTTTCATATGATTCATAGAGATGGAAACATTTTTACATATACATGTGTTTTTTGGAGATCATTCTAGATGCCTTTATTACTTAAGTAACATTGAAATTTATCTAGGGGTCACTCTTTTCTAACATATATAGACAAAATGATTTATATTTATTTTCAATTCTATAAATTCCCATAGGATTAAAAAATTTGGTTAATAGAATGGGGATCAACTTTGACATCGTGAACTACTCATAACTTGTTTTATAATTAATCTAAAAGGGTTATGGATGAGTGTTCATAAGGTATTTCATATAATGTGATACAAGTAATTGTTGATGGCATATTTCCAAAAGTGTTTGGGATGTATAAAAAATGAGTTTCGGATATGGTTTAATGAGTTATTGTATATGATAAAATAATAGGCGCCATGGTACAAGGATTATTATGATTTAGAACATGTGGGATATTAAAGGAGATATCCCCTAAGTTATAGCATTTTGGCGATGCTTGGATATATCATGTGCATGTAATATCATGATACATGCGTGGGATAATATTTCATGCATGATACTACCTCGTGATCATATGAACAACTAAATATTCAATTTGTTAATATTTTATGAGTTCTAATCATTTAAACCATCATTTATTAAGGAGTTACATGATATATAATAATATAGTGGAGTTTGAATTCTTGACATGAATGCATTGTCCATGGATATTACTCCGGTGATATAAACATACTAGTAAATGTAGTATTAGTCTAAGAGTGTTTTCAACTAGATATATATATTATTTATAGTTGATGGAAATGGTTCATGGGATTTTTCTCATTCTTGGTCAATACTCCCTGGCCTGATACAATATTTTATCGATTTCTTTTAAAAATAGTGGTACTAGAATACTTTGGAGAAAAGGTGAATCCTGTTTGTATGGAAGATGATTCATATTAGCTCATGTATACACTATAGAGGTATGATGATTTTTTTGAGAATTTGGTGATCTTTATAAAACATTTAAAAATAATATAAAAAGTTTTTAGTTGATCATCTATGTATGGTATAAAAATTTAGATTATTCTTCATTTTAGTTTTTATGTAGGATTAATATTTCTTGCATAAAGATCCTTAGTCTACAGTTTTAATTACTTTCACTTCTTCTGATAAATGTTCTTAGACTCAAACAAAACACGTCACCAATAGAATTTTCATCCATGGTAACATCCAGAATATCAAGGGGTACATTAAACATAATGCTCCACTCATGAGATACTAGAAAACCCACTATCATGTGATTTTTTTGGAGTTGTTTATTACAAATCATATCACATTTTATATTGTATATTGTACTCCTCACAATAATGTGATTGGTGGGTGATACTAAATAGAAATCACTTTCACTTTCACCAAGAATAATTTTGTAACATATAAATGTTTTCAGTAGTTATTTTATTCACATTTAGAAAAAAAATGTTATAAAATAATATATTACCTTGGGCAAGGAAGATTCTTGAGGGGAATTTCTTGCCCCAAATATAGTGGCGTCTAAGTCTTCATGTACTAGTTTTTTATCTATTATTGGTTAACCTTAACCCCTTTGTATATACTTTTTAATCAAACCCTAATTAGTAATAATTTATTTTAAAGAATATATTTATGTCCGAATCACTTTAATTTTTTATTTACATCCCCATGCGACATTGTTTTCTCAAAATATTCTCAATGTGAAACTCCAAAACCATTACCTTTAACATGGCCATATTGTTCTGGATGGATAAAATCTATTGTATGTAGTCGTTATTCTAATACAATTAATAATGATTCTTTTGACTGAACTATATAAAAACTATACAAACATAAGTACATATTTTATATAATATTATTATAAAGAATTAAAAATAACTATTATGTCATACTTACACATTATTTTATTAATTTTGTCTGATATCATCTACATATATTCCTTATTTATTTACATGAGCCTCCTTCCATAGCATATGATGTGGGATAGAAGAAGAGTTAAATTTATATTCATAAATATATATATAAAAGGAAGAAAATTATATTTTTATTTTATATCACAAAAAATATTTACTATAGATTTAACATAAATACAATTTTTAAAATTGAAGCACACTTAATCCTTTATTTATGGTAGGGGTACATGGGTTTAAATTCCCACTGTTTATTCTCATCACCCAATTTTTATTTCATAAATTTATAATTTTTAATAAAATTTAATAGTATAAATAATTTCAAATAAAATATAATGAATTATAATGCACATGAAATGATTCATCCTCATGATAGGTAATGAATGAATTTTATGTTTTTTGTTTTATCATTTTTATATTCATAGCCGGTGGTTGCTGATTTGCTTTTCCCTTAGCATCATAGATAAATTGTTATGTCAAAAGTGTTTGAAAAGTCCAATAAACATTTTTAGTGATCATTATTATAAATTTATTATATAAAATATCTAAAAAAATTATCAATAAGGGATAATGAAAATTAAATCAATATTTCATTATATTTTTTTCATTAAAATGGAGAAAATATATCATAATGTTACCATAATGTCTTCCCAAACGATTTCCTTCAATGTAAGAAAATATTAATTCCATGTATCTATGTCAATCGATATATGAATTCTTTTTGTGACCCTAATGTAACTAAGGAAAATTCACTTATTGGGTTCAATATCTTAGTTGCACTGATTCCACCCAACCTCAAATTTTATAACATTGCTTATTTCCTCGATATTTTTTTAACATTGTGTGCTACTACACTCTATTTTCATCCACATGATTTTTATATTGGATTTAGTGTTCTAGAACCAAATTTTTGTACTTTTCATTACATGTATATTCAAATAATTGAGTATTAATAATGTAATTCTAATTACATATTTTTTAGCTACATTACATTAATGTAATAATGTACTAGAGTATATATTTCATTTGAAAATTCCATAGTTGTTCCCTTCTAGGATGGGAATTTTTAAATTCCATGATAATATTATTAAATATAAATCTATGTTTAGAGAACATTCTATGACTTGACCAATAGAATGTTGACTATCAGGTTTGAGTACCCAAAATAATATGAATCATTATATTATGAAGTTCACTTGTTTTCATCTCTAAGATGATAGATTATGTGAATAGAAATACCTATAGGAATTCCACATGTCTGTGTTTCATTGGAATTTCCTATCTGTGAGAATGTTTGATGGTACTCAAACATTAAGACTATTATCAATTTATGTAATCATTCGCATACTTGGACGTACTGACAAAAACTTTGATTCCATATATTCGCATTAAGGAGGGTACATTGGGTTTGGCACAAATGACATGTTATTAACGAATAATTCAGGGAATAATTTGTCCCTTATATATTTATGGATTTTTAAATCCCAAACCCTTGATTAAAATATAGATATCTCATTGAAATATATGGTCAGGGGGTAAAATGAGTTTCTTTTAAATGATCAAAGAAAGACATAACAAGAAGATTTGTTGGTGACACGGGTAATCTGTTTGATGAGATATCATGATAACATGATGATATTACATAGAATGTATTTGTGTTTGGTAGTAAAAAATGAGAGATTAACTTATTTTTCTTGGACTCCTTGATCTTTTTCTAGATAGAAATTTTGGAATTTAGGCAATACCACCTAATGTCAATGATAAAGAACCATATGAGACCTACACTATGTGATTACATCAATCATAGTCAAATTATAATTGAATTTAATTATTCTTATAAATATTATTCATAATACTTTAGTGACCATAATAATTAAATAAATATCTATTGTCAAGGTAATTATTTCATTACTCAGATATATAATATTTATTTATTGAATGGATCAAAAAAATTTCAGGTATTTTATAAATTTCAATGAGGGTTAGGGGAGAAGAATGTTTATAATGATAAATATTAATTAATAATATTTTAAAATAATATTTAAAGATGCATAAGTTTTCATTAGACATGAGATAATAAACATATAAATATTATTACGTCGAATTGGGTCATATAATTTTAATATATTTTTAATGGGATGTTTTGAAATTAAATAATATTTTTACCCTAACCCTATCTCAATAAATATACTATTATTTATATTGTGTTTTTTTTTCAAAATACAATCCTCTACTAAAATATTAGTAGAAGTAAAATTACATAGACCCTATAATTCTACTAAAAACCGTTGTGAAATGTTCCACTTGATTTCCCTCTCTCCCAAAGATGAAGAAACCTTAAGAAGAGAACAAAAGTTCCAAATACCCGATGTTTTCATTAATTGAACTAAAAGTATCATAGATAGCTTCAACATCACCCAATGCATTGATAATAACGCGACAGTTCGATTCGACCATAATATTACTCTAGCCATGATAAGGGGATAATCCACACCATACCAAATAGCCAAAGATTATGCTACAAAAGGATTCTAGCATGAAGACACCATGGAATTTAAAAACCTAATTAATGTTCTTACATTATGATGGATAACATCCCTAAGGCCAACATTTCCATCTCTTGGTAGCTCTAGGTAAATTTTAATTTTAAGGACTCCCAGAGGGGGAGGTAGCCACCTAGATAGTGTGCGGGGTTTAAACGATGAAGCAAGAAAACCCCCCTTCTTTGTTCTACATATACATGTATTTTTTCTTCATAGTTAACCATACTATAGGATATTTGAAATTTCCCTCAAACAGAAAGGTATTATAGATAAACTAGATAATCCCAGCACGGATGCAAAACCCCATGATAGTTTTCACTACAAGAAATATGAGCCACTCCACCACAACAATGTTCAAATATGTGAGTCTTATAAATTGATAATTATCATAATAAACACATGATGTACACAACCCAGCATATGAAGAGTAAGAGAATATCACTTGAAACTCATTTTCCAATGTGGTCCCACAAATAGGGCAAAATAGTTTTCTCAAAAATGTGTTGACAGACAAGGTGATCATATTTGGCGAGGATACCTTTACACATTTACAATAGTAGAGTTTGGAATTCAAATTATTCTTTTATATTTTAGATAATTGTGGATAGCTGAAACCCTATAACATATTCTTGTGTGTGGCTATTCCTAAAACCTAAGTGAACTGAGTAGTAGGTAGAAATCTTGAATTTCCAGCATAACATATCAGGTCTCACTCCATTCTCCTCTGGAAATGCTAAAATAGCCTTTACTACATACTCATTAAACGAAGTTTTATGTTTCTAAAAATACCATTAACTATGGTCATCAACCAAAAGATCCCTCATTGAAGCGTGCTCTAGTCCTTGTGGTAGCATTGAAGTGGGTTTTATACTGTCAAAATTCATTCACCCATGTATCACTGTATATTTTAACCATTGTACCAATTAAAATCAATAGATAAATACCATAGTTTCAAAAATATGTGGATCTCCATATATTCCTCAAAAAAAATTTCATTTTAGAACCCATGCTAGAGGATAGAAAATAATTGTGGTTGAAATGCATTGCTTTGAAAACTTTTGCGCACAATCAATCTGGTTCCAATTACAATTGAAAACCTTGATTGGCCACAAGGGCATTGTTAAAATCATTCATGTCCTTAAATACCATACAACTGCAACCCTTGGGTGAAAAAAGCTTCTCCCAGGATAAACAGTGTATGTTATTTTTTTATTACCACTACCCCACCAAAAATAAAAAAAATAAGAATAGATTTTTAGAATAATGAAATCTGGGAGATAGAAGAGAGACATTGTGTAATATATAATTATTTGAGTCACTAATTTAATAAGATACACATTCTTGAACTTATAGAGTATCTTTATGTACCATCCTTGAATTTTAATATGAAATTTATCATGGGTGATTGAGAATAATTTTCATTTAGAGTACCCAAATACAATCAGGAGACATAAATACTTTTTTATGTTTTTACAATATCTTGATACCAAAAAAACTAGTGATGGTAGCTATCATCACATATTACACAACCTAAAAAAATATTCCTATGATTAGCTAAACTTTACACATTTTCATGAAGATTTGTTAAAAGAATCATTAATTTTTATGACCTCCTAGAATTTTTAAAGGGTTTATATTGAAAAAGGAAGATAATCATCTATGTAAAATAAGTGACTAATGAGGATACTATGATGACAAAACTTATCCTTATTATGAGTTCATCCAATGCTTTCTTTGATAAGAGATGACATAAAACATCAACAATAAAATGAAATGAGTACAGAGAAATGGGGTTAACATGCTACAATCATCTAGTTGGTCTGAAGTTCATTATTTGATAAACAATAAATTTTATTTTTAAGGAAACTGACTTGCCACAACTCATGATCACTCTCATCAATTTTTGTATGAATCATTGTTTCCATATCATCATTTCTATGTAATCCTTTTCCATATTTTTATATATTTTTCATATCCAATTCTTTTTCAAGGTCCCCCTCATAGAATTAAAATGATTTTCTATAAAATACATGATTTCCTCAAAACTATTGAAATTGTAAAAAAAAAATATCTTGGGTACAAAAAACTCTAATTAAAAAAGATAATATATGGAAGGAACTTTCCCAAATTGTGGGAGATGAATTTTGATATAATCTTTTAGACCACATAGTACAATCTTATAGGCCTAAAATATTTTTGTTCACTAAGATAGATATTTTGAAGATCTTTATAATGATAGATTCATTGACCTTTTCTATACCAATGGCACCTGCCTAGAAACCATCCCTATGTATGGTAATGTAAGGACTAACAATATGCCAAAAAAACATAAAAATAAGCCGTGATATCCATCCATACCATGAAACTATTTTTAATGTATTATATTAATGGATGAGACAATTTAATATCAAAAAATGTCTCACTTCAACTCCAAAGTAATTACCATGACATCCTTTGGCTCAACACTGCTCAAGAGGTCCCCCATGGGGATCCACTCTATAAACAAAAAAGATACATATAAAATCACTCGATTAGATCCCAAATCTCAAACCCATAATATGTGAAGATTACATCCCTTAACTCTAATTTTAGAATGATGTTATTTCTTACTCTGGATAAGGCCTTTTGATAAATGTAGTTGGTATTATGGTCACCCTATTCGATAAAATCCTCCCTTGACCAGATAAAAAAATAGATTTATTTGTCTCTAAAGTCCTCATCTAGATCCTTTAAAAGATTTAAAACCTAATGCTGGGAAATATCATAAGTGAGTTCTTTATAATATATTCGGAGTTCTCTCTCAAGCCTGATAATTCTCTAATTGAAGTTATTCTAGTGTTATTTACTCTAGTATTACATCTATATATCAACAAATTTTGTTTCATCCTAGAGATGATATTGATAAGATGACCAAGTAGATTTTACCACTTCCCTATAGTTATTATTATAATGCCACATGCATTCAAATACGAATCCCCATAATAGACTTTCCCACTAGGACACCACCTGTGACTAGAGAAAAATAGGACAATAATCAGATTAAATCAGAGGGAAGTTGGATACATACTACCTATGGGAAATAAATTATTAGTATCTCGACACCACAAACCTATTGAAATATTCATAAAATCAAGAGGTTAGAAAATATCCCTCAAGAAAACTAAATTGACTCCTCAAGAGTCCCATATATGAGATACCTAGGTGATACAAATAGTTCTAGAGTTGATGCATGGAAGAAAAAATCTTCCTCGCACAGGTTGATTATTATGGTGGTGACGATATCATTAAAATACCATACAAAGATATTAGGGACCTAATTTTAATATTGATAGATTTAATCAGCTCCCATGGTCTCCACTTTTCACCTAAACCTGGCTAGCTATTAAAATCCATGAAGCTCCATTCAGGTTCATAAGGTTGAAGAATAAAAAGGGTGTGGTAGTTTTGGGAGAAGATGACCAATAAAGCATCAAATTACTCTCTCTTCATGATCTAAAGGATACCTTCATGTGATGACTTTACAACTAATAAATAGTTAAAAAAATCCATATTGCTTTTTTAACCCTATCATTTCCTTGCATTCTAAGATGTTTTTCGATAGAAATTCCATATCAGGACCATACATGTAACTCCATTAACAGAGCATACGAACTGATCATGAGCTTCCAAGAATATCACTATCAAAAAATTAGAGTTTCAAGGTTCTAGGTGGGGATAGTTTGTACTAGAATTTTCCACTATTAAGAAGTTCAACACAACGCCCTCTAAATGCTTTGAGTGTTTTTAAGAACTCTATGGAGCCTCATCCATAGAAGCCCCATAAATTATTTTATTTTTATTTTTTATTTTTATTTTTTTTCAATATTATTTCTATTCATATTATGTCACTTCAATGTTTCCTGACATATGTGTTCAACCAAGATCACTCCAAGAGAAGATTTATATTGGAATGGAATTTCCAACCTAAAGGAAGGAAATCCTGGAAGTTCCTCCTCAACTAAAAAAGTGGAATCCAGACCTCCCACATTAGGTGGATCCATACACTATGATTGGGAAACCTTCATTGCCTCTCGTGTTTCTGGGACATGGTAAAATAGTTGGTGGTTTGGGATAGGTACTATTCTCCGGCGTAGAAAATCATTACGAATATTTATTATGGGGGATAAATAGTCATCCAAAAAATTATCCCAATCCCCGAAATCATGTGTATCTTCATCCTATGATCATTTATCCACCATCCTATGGAGAATAAACCCATTAAACAAGTGGACTTAAAATCACATGTTCAATTGAAAAGGGTAATAAAAACTCCCATGTTCATTTGATAATATTTATATATGATCTTGAAATTCGGTGTGCTTTTATATATCCATATGTTTTTATCCATCGTAGTTGGTGGACCACCCAAAGAGTGTCCCTGATGTCGTGGCCTATATAATTGTGTAATCCACCACTCCAAATCAAGTTTTTTTGTTCAAAAATCCTTTATTACATGTCCTATGAGTCCGCAAAAGAAACTAAAGGTGGGTATTTTTCATATTCAAATACACCAATCTCTTGTAGTTTGGGTGTTTTAAGAATGAACCCCATATGATGGGTTGTGTGATGCCCACCACAACCTTTATTTTCACTATAAGACTCCACAAAATCTGATCTGAAACATCCAATTCTATAAAATCCCTAATAGTATTACCATTCCCACACATAACTTTATCATACCTACCCATTAATGGGATAAATTTCACCTAGATCCAGAAAGGGTAATGAGGGAATTTCATCTCATCATGTTAAACTTGTTATCCAAGTACTTGATCAGAGTAACATGATTATCAAAATACAAGGGATGTCTATTAAAATGTATATATTAATATATTCCTTAAATATTCCTAAAAAATTATCTTATGTTCGATTTCCTTGATATAATCTCCCCCTTCCAACCTCTAGATCGATTGCAACATATTCCTCAAGCCGTTCATGTTATAGGGTCTGCTAGATGTAAATCTAACCACTAAGGGGAGAGAGAAGAATTTAAGAATCTCTCTATCCTCCATAAAACTAACTGTATTCCTCGATTTCTAAAAAAACACATTGAAATATTATTTACAGTATCTCTAGTCATGATATTTCATTTATACCATTAAATATATAGAATTAAATAGTTCAAAAAAACTGTACGTAAATGTTGTGTTTATAGAAAATACAAATAAAATAATATACAACCATTGTTATGGTAACTATTTAACAACACTAATTCTGATATGATTATAAAATGTTAATCATTCATTATGATTATTGAAAATGGTAATTAGATTACTTTATTCATTTAATTGGGATAATAATAATGGTAACAATTTAATAACATTATTATGATTAAATAATATTCGTAATTGTATATAATTAATTTAAATATCAAATTAATATATCTATTTAAATAAACATAAATAATATAATTAACATTCATGATTTAATAAAATGATGTACACAAAAAACTATTATTTAACAAGATTTAGATAATCATTTCATAGATATATTTATTTTTCTTTTATTACGAGTTAATTACATATTAGATTTATAAATGAATTCTAAATTAAATTCCAATTAAAATAATTATTACTAATCCATTGTTAACAGTACAATTAATTCATTATAGATTTACTAATTAATTTCAGTTTTTTAAATTTATAAATAATTTTCTAAATAAATTATATAAGTATTTCTCTCTATAAAAAGACAGAGTAAATAAAAGGTGATTAAAACTGGAAATAAGTAATTAAAAAAGTTAAAAATATTCAAAATATTAAATAAATGTGTTAAATTTTTAAAAATATTTTTTATTTTTAAGTAAAAATTGATTATTAATGAAAATGAAATTATAAAATGAATTATCTATTTAGTAACTGTAAAATGATTTGACTCGATACTTCCTAATGATAAGAGATTGTATATTTTTAATTTATTGTGTATATATATTTTTGGTTTATAAATCAATTATAAATAAATATTTTATTTTATTTAATTTAAATTAATACATGGACTTTTAATGACATTAAATAATTTGAAAACAATATTTGTAAAAAAAATTCAATTAAATATATATTTTCATATATATAAATTTTAAAAAAAATTAATGGAGGAAGTATATTAAAAATGAAGAAATGTGGCTAAGGATGTCCCTTTAATACAAATCTATATATGTGTTTATGCATTACTATACACCTTCATTCTTGTTTCATAGGAATTTGTTGATGGCTAGGGACTAGGGATACCTTGGGAAGAAGAGATAATATGTTTTTTTGCCTCCAATTATATACATAAGTACTATTTAGTACTAAAGTGAGTTATGCTCTATTTGTAATTATGTCACTAAGGGATGTGGAAATTGTTTAATCCCTCATGAGGCCATAGGTAGGGCTTTGTGTATGAGATGAGATGAAAGTGGCCTAGGATTGGGTTTTGAAGGATAAATTTATGGATGAGTGGGGATTTAGCATAGAGATTATGGGTAAGAAACCCATTTTTTGCATGCCTAGTGACTGACAACCTCTTGAGGGTGGTTTGAGGCATGAATAATACTATAAATGGGTTGAGTCCTTTGGGACTAGACATGGTGTGAAAGGGAGTGGTTTCATTTGAGAGAAAAATAGAGAGATCTTCCTTATAAGATGTGAGGTGAGATGCAAGTGTAGGGTCTGGGCTTGCTCATGACTTGGAATTAGAATTAATGGCTTCTTAGAGTGTCTGAAATGGGATACTCCAATGGTTTCAAGACTAAGAGTGATGAGAGAGCATGATGGAGATGACTAAACCATGAGGTATGGGTTGAGACGAGCATCTGGGTTGTGGTGTCACTAAGGGGTTAGGGGATTGGGTTATTATTAATGTGAAGAGATTGTGATGGGTCTTGAGGACCCAACAGATTTCCAAGTAGGTGAGGTGTGATGTGTTCAACAAGGCGATATATCTTTAGAGACTAGTTTCATGGGATCAACTAAAGAGTTTTGTGACAAGCTAAGGCCTATTGTACTTGACATGACCTCTCTAGAGACTGCAGGGATGGTTCTACGGGATTATTACCTCTATAGAGTCTATGTGGATGGGTTGGTATGATTTTAAATTCTCCAAAGTCTTCAAGGATTGTCTGGTATTATTGTAACCTCCCTAGAGTCGATGGGGTGGATCAGTATGCTTGTGACCTCTCTTCAGAAAATAGGGATTGGTTAGTGAGGATGATGTACCATGCCTAAGAGTCTTGAGTAATGATTGTGACCACCCATGAGGGGATATGTCATGGGATGATGTGAGATAAGACAAGTGGACCCTACCTTGAGTGACCCAAAATTAGGTCATGATGTGGATTTATGACTACATATAGTTCTTGTGGGTAACAGGTTGAGTTTTTGGATGCCACAAAACATTATGTCTTCTTTTATGGCTTGGGTTTCATTATGGTGGCTGGTGATGACGTGGTGTGGTTTATTACAGTATAGCACAAAGGTAGGTATGATCAGGTGCCATGGTGGCCTGATAAGCACACATCGACTAGACGCATAGGGATTCATGGTTGTGTTATATGGTTTATGTCCCTATTTATGTGATTAGGAATTCCTATAGTTTAATTCTCTTATCTTTAGGTGATAATGTACTTCATCAGGTAGCTAATGAATCCACTACATCCTATAATTTTTCCAAACATGAAACTCTATATAAGAAAAAAACCTTAGTTATCCAGCTAAACTATAAGATTCAATTGTATAACGTTCATATAAATCACTAAAATGAATCTTCTAATGATATAGATGATTTTATTAAAATCATTATATATTTATCTAATATTTAATTAATTTTGGATAAAGAGGGGTTGACTATTATACTACCCACATAATTAGATGATTACAGTAATTCATTTAAATATTCAATGATGTATGGTTAGGTTCCTTAATCCTATAATAAGTGAAATCTACATTGTTTTCTAAATATATTCAAAATTATAAACCTATATATGTTAATAAGAAATTTTAGGGGCTTAATTTCTAGGGTAAGCTTGAGAATAAAGGGAACGAGAGAGGTAATAACAAGTTTAAGAAGCTAATTAATGTCTAAGGGTAAATAAATAAAATAATTCCACCGTAAAAAACATGGTCAAATTTGAAGAAATTATCCCGAAGGAACAATTCTAAGAACAAAACAATAACAATGACCATTGGATGTTAGTTGATAATTATTTTGATACTATTGAATTTTTAAATTTCTGGCCTGATGCTGTGTGTGCTGAATAAGTCATGGATTTTAAAAAAATTCATATATGTGACAAATGTGAGTACTTCACTGATCTGAGATAGAATGAGAATGAAAAGGTATACTTAGGAAATAACAAGATCTATCAAATCATTAGTATAAAAATAATCCATATAAAATTTCATGAATGGTTAGTGAAATTCTTAGAGGTTAGGTGGGTCCCTGATTTGAAGATGAATCTTATTTCCCTAGGTGTCTTAGAGAAAAATGGGAATTCTTTTAGGTCTGATTCAGGGAGTCATAATATTTCTAACGAGTCACTCACTATTATGATAGGAACCCTCACAAATGGTGTATATGTCTTATATGGTAGGAATAAAATTACATAATTAAATACAACTATTTTCCCCATGATAGATACACAATGTTATGAAATAGGTTATTTAGAAATATTATTTCAAAAGGGATGAATGAACTAAGAATGAAAAAAAATTAAATGTTGTAACTTCAGAGAGTATTCTTTTTTTGTGAATATTGTGACCTATTTATTTCCATAAATTATAGATTTAGAGGTCTATATATAAATATAATACCCATTTAGTATATGGACATTTTAATTTGTGGTTTTCTTCTAGAACTACTTCCTGTAGTCAAGGCCACTACTATGTTCACTTTAAAAATGAATAATCTAGTAACCATTTGTTTTATATAATCAATCACAAATCTAAAACCATTGAATCTTTCAAAATTCGGTCATTTAGTATTGAAAGTGAAACCAGAAAAAGTCATAAAATTATTAGAGCGGATAATGGTAAATAATATTTTTCTAATGCCTACATAGACTATTTTAGTTTGAAAGTTATTATTAGACACATAACTATAATAGATACTCCCTAATAGAATTTCCCATAAGCGAGTATGAATAAAACTATTTATAATGTGTGAGAATAAACCTCTAATATTATAGTATTTTTAAGTCCTTGGAAGAAGATTCTACTACAGATGTCTATCTGATCAATAGATTCCCCACTAGTTCCATTATTTTTCAAACCCCTGATGTTATGTGGACAGGTTCACTCATAGTTTAAGAAATCTTAGATTTTTTTTTGTTTTTTCTACATATTCTCATATATTAGATGATAAACTAGATCCTAGGAATATGAAGTCTGACTTTGTGGGATACCATCTTTGTGTCAAAGGGTAAGGGCTTTGGGAAGATAATCACGGTTTTCAGAAATTTATAATTTATCATGATGTTGCTTTCTATGAGGCTTCTACTTTAAAATATTACACTTCTGATCTTTATAAGAACCTGTATCTTCTTTTCAACTATGAATCTTGTTTTCTAGTGTTTTTGAGAAACAAAGGAGTTTCTGGAAATTTTAGGAGTACATGTCATTTACTTATATGTAAACGTCATGTACTCAGTTTCTACATGTAGTCGTGTGCTGGTCGTGTAATAGCTGAGAACATAGCCGTGTGTGGTGACCAGGAGACCGCCTAATGCAGGGGCCAGAAAAGGATAGTACATACAGTTTACTTTTAAAATACACATTGTGTACTTTAATTTTTTTCATTAAATGGACTTGGGTAACGTCTAATTGGAAGAACACTCTTCTTATTTGGTTTCTTTTGAATCATATCAGTGAGTTCTATCTTCTTTTTGAACTCCATCTTCATATTTCTTCACTCTTGCGATATATCATTGGTTGAAAGTTTTAGATTTTTTGTATATCTACCATGTTTTAGGTCGATATATGGTTTGATGCCGGAATATATCAATATCACGACCCTGAGGTAGGTGGTTTGTGCCTTTCCGTAGCTATTCTTTGAGTTATATGTTAAAAAGTACCCAATACCCTCATTCGGGGTATTTTGTGTTTATTGTTTTAGCTATTTTATTTTCCATCTATTCCCTTCTTGTTTTGATAGAGGTCAATTGTAGGGAATATGATTATCTTAGTCAAACTATGGATGTTTTACCATGTTTTCTTGCTTTTTGACCATTTGGTTTATCCTTGCCGGTTAGGATGCTGCTTTTTTAACCATGCCTAGTATTCTAAGGATGGAGTGATCATTATCTGACATGATATGATATGTTGTAGTTTGTTTTTACAAGTAGTTCATGAGGTTTACTTTGGTTGTTGATTATTGTTTTTTGCATGATTGCTTTACACGGGGATGTGGGAACCTAGTGTAGTGAGGCCATATGAGAAATTGATATTGAGGGCTTTACCAGAGTTTCTGTTATAATGATTATGTTGCGAGACCACAGGGGTGTTCGACATTGACTACTTCCTCAAATTGTCTATAGATACCTTATGAGGCCACCAGAGCAATTGACATTGAGTAATTCCTCAGAGTGTATGTAGGTTACCATTAAAAGACTATCGGTTGAATTAATGTTGGGTGCTTCCTTAGAGTGTTTTTAATAACACTTGAAAATATGTGGAATTGATGATGGTTGCTTCCTTATAGATTCTTTGAAATATCCTTTATTGCATTTTCAACCAGAGGTGATAGGCTTTGAGAACTACTCAGAGGGTTTCTTGTTTTTTTCTTGTTGATTAAATACATAAAAGTAATTGTTTGTGAATGAAACTATAGTGTTGTTTACTTTTGATTACACCCTTATTTACTGCTTCTTTTATAAATTCTCTTCATATATATTCACCGACTGTTTGGCCCAAATCTTTGGGTGGTTTCCTGCTGGGATAAGTCTCACACCCTGTTTGGGTCATAATTTTTTTCCCAAACAGATTATATTTCATCAGGTATAGATAAGGTCAAGCGACCTTATACTTTAGGTACTTGATTTTTGTAGAGATGGAGAGCATGGGATCAAGATGAGGCTTGTGATGATATAGAGTTTTTTAAGTTATTTTATTTTGTACTTTGGTTGTAACACCCCGAGATTTAATGAAAAATATTCTTTTTAATTTCTTTAATGTCTTGTCTTGTACGCTACACCAAATAGATCTTTCACAACACGCATCCTTGACTTGCCTTGCATTACACGCAATCGCGACCTTCCTCGATAGCGTGTGTAGTACGCAATACCGAGTTTCACTAAACAACGATATGCTATTAAAATATTATTAAAACTAGCCATCATGAATAGTAATAACCACTTTTTGAAATTTTGTAAATTTTATTTTTCAAAATGGACTTCATTTTTGGATTCGGAATATCGAAATTAGCTTAGGGTGAAATTTTGGTACTGTTCGGATAACTTTCATTTTCTAATGAATAGTGAAAATTACTAAATTTTAATTAAAAACAACATTTTTAATAGAAATAATTAGTAGTGATAAATTATTAATTTGAGTGTTTTTAAAGTATATTTAGAATATATTTTTACAATTTAATACGATGTTGTTCATTGGATGTAATTTCACATTTAAACCATACAAAAACAAGTGTCAATCTTTTGATAGTTATTATCTCTTAAGAACACGCTATTTATTTTGTCGACGGGAATTAATTTTTAAATTAATTAATGCAAATGATATGTTTTGAATTTGGTAAAATAGACATCATTTTTGAGTTCATAATATGAAATATAGCTTAGGCCTAATTTTTGGTATTTTTCTGGAAACATTCATTTTTTGATGAATAGTGAAACCACTAAGTGGTAGTTAAGAAAAATGAATTTTTCATCAAACATAATTTTACCAATTCTATGAGTGGAATTTCAAAAATCCGAGAGACACGGTTGATGTCAGTAAGTAAAATGTGATTCAATGAGATGAATTTTTTTTGGTAAATAGTAAGTTTTTACTTTTTTACACGGTTAAAAGTAAATAGGGTAATTACGGGTAAAAATGATATTATTATTACCCTAACACATGTTCTAATTCTATTGGATAAGTTTAATTCGACCAAAAACAACCTTAGGAATAAAATATGACCATTTAGGCCCACATGGATTAGATTAGGACATTTATTATTAATTTATTTAAAGAAGGGTTAAAATAGTTAAAATCAAAGTTTAATAAGTATATCATTTTTAATATAGGGTTATACATAAGATAAATTCAACTATAAATATTCATTAAAAATATAAAAATAGTTCCTACTTAATAATATTTTATTTGTAATTTTTAGACTTTAAATAAGTTAATTTATTTATGACACAAAGATGATGCAGTAATTATCTTATTTATAAAATATTGAAATAATTCATGTTATAAATACCCAAATAAATATAATTTGAGACTTTTTCTGAATTACACTAATTTTATAGGTTAATAGGACATGTTATTATTGATTTAATTAACTTTTTTATAACTAATCATTCGGTTATGATTTTCAAAAAAATCAATTACTAAATAGTGTCAAAATTGACATAAAATAGTTTTTAAAACAAATATTATATTATTAATTGTTATTTTTTTTCAAAATATCTAAGGTTCGGAAAAATGACTTAGAAAAGGTTATATATATTAATAATAAACAACTTGGGGTTCTTTTGGATGATTATAGTATGTTTATTAACCTTATAGTATAACAACACAAGAAGACATGGTAAAAGTAAAATTATTTAACTTAATGTTAAATCTATATGATAAGGTTAAAATAGGAACCTAAACATTTCTCAATTCTATTGGATGAGAGGATTTCGACCCATCCCCACCTTAACATCTAAATATATCAATTTTTAACTATTAAAAACCGCATTTGACTTTATAATAAAATAATATGTTTTGTTATTCCAAAGGTGCCCCTCTCCTCCCTTATAAAAGGGCACCTCCTCCCTCTCTTCCTCACACCACTTTTAGCCTTCATGCTCGGAAAAACCCTTCCAAATTATCTTCTACACTTACATAGAAACATCCTAGAGGTTCTGGTCTTCCTCAAAGACCAATTTTAATTCCCTAAAAGAAGATCTCAAAGAGGCGCTTCAAAGAAGAGGTAATGTCCGTTACCGATTCTTTCAACTTTATTCCTTCTTCCACTTCTTCTTCTTAGGTTGTTCCATTTTGAAATAATAACATCAGTATCACTAATATACTGATATGTTATTATAAGTATGAAACAACATTATTTCACCATCTATCCATCCTACGGAAAACAAAATCACCGCGCGTGCGTACGTACGGAATACCGTCTCCACACCGTGGTGTAATCTATTTTCCACCACTACTTTACATGGATGGGTATAATGGTGCAAATAAACAACTATATATGTTTATTTTAAAGTGGTATTAATTATGAAATAGTATTCATACACTCAAATACAATTCCACGAGCATGAGAACGATATCATCGCTCGTGTGTACGTATGGACTACCGTCTCCACGACGTGATGAGATTCATTCTCCACGTTAACCATTCATGAATGATTATAAAGTATATATAATAAGTAATCCTGAAATATATGACATAATAATGATACTATATTTATGTATATATATATGTATGTCATCTACTTAATTCCATTCAACTCAATAAGGAAACGAAAACAGCGTTCATGCGTACGTACGACCAACCGTCTCCATGATCGTTGTATTTCTTTCCATTTACTGATCTATTATATATATGTATATTCTGAATATATATTATATAAATCATGTTTTATATTCTGTAATTATTTAATCATGATCTAAGTAATCATATGAATAATTACAAGTCAAAACACGGACGATAAATGAAACGATTTTACCCAAAACACTCTTTAACATGGAATTTACAAAAGAACGGGTAAAATAAAGTCATAAGTGAACCATATATGATATCATAACAATTAGTATGATTCTGGAATAAGTCAATGACATTATTTAAATCATTATACAGGAGTTTCAGACACTTACGAAGCAAACCGGACCTAAGGTAAGGGAAAATATCACAATCTCAATTTTATCCGAGATTGTTTATACTTTGAAATTTACTGGGGTGTATTTTATCATAGACATCCATGTTTCATCAATATGTAATATTATTTCCATCCACATACAATTGTTTAAATACAATTTTACCCTTCGGGGAGTTTTTAGTAAAAGATATGAAAGGAATCTTTTGTCGTTTTTCGTACGAGGCACTTTTTGACTTTTCCGACAAAAGGACGAGAAGAATGTTTTTTAACTTATACGCCATGAATGGATTTTTAAAACATTATTTCCAAGAAGCTTTATTTAAAAGTTTTCATGTCTATTTTTAATCAACTTCTTTTAGTATAGAATTGAATGACATGTTAAGAAAGGAAAAGTGTTTTTGAAGTAGAAAGGATATTTTCCTCAAGAATGGGGTTTAAGTGTTTTATAAAAATTATTTTCCATCTAAGATAAAGGGTTCTGTTTCTATCCCTATTTTTACAGTGATTTGATGATGTTATGATGGAATTATTTTTATGATGTCCTTTTATCTTATATGGATTATTTTGGCATGATGTTTAAGATTCCCATTTTTATTACATGGGTTATGCAATGATGTATGATTTTTGATTTTGTGTCACACATAAGAATGGTATCATTATGAGATGGGTGGGACCTATATCTCCATCCAATGAATTGGGTAAAGATTTTATACCTCATGAGATAGACATGGCTGGAACGGCAGGTTAAACCGGTTCAGTGAAACAGGATTGAAATGAGGAGTGAACTCGGTTCAGAAATGGACTTTGTCCACTAAGATAGTATTGGCAATGAGTCTTGACTAATAAGAAATGATTCCCTATGATTATGTGTGTATGCCACAAAGTTTCATGTTTTATGTTATGATTATTGGGATTACATTTCACTAATATGATTTATCCCATGTTATGATTTTATGATCTGTTTTGTAGGTTGTGATTTCCAAAATGTTATGTTCTTATGAATATGATGTGATTGATATTTCTTTTGTTTACCCTTACTTAGAATTTGAGCTCACCCTTTTATGTTTTCTTTTCCCCATGATATAAAGAATGTTTTTAGGTAAGAAAAAAAAGGGAAGATCATTATGGGAGATGTTGAAGATCTTTCACCATGATTAAAAGATTATATTCCGAGTTTCCAAAGACACTAAACTATTACGGTCCTTATGTGTGTGTTTTTTTAATGTACTAAGTATTCCACAAAAGTAATGTAATGTCCATGTACGTCAAGCTTAGGGTCTCTACAATTGGTATCAGAGGGAGGTTTAGTCAACCTTTGGAAACAAGGATGCGAGAACATTAATGAGATCCCTAGAGATATTTCTAAGGTATGTCTAGGTATGTCCCTAAGGTTAAGTATAAGTATAGCTTATAGTACTAGAATTACGGTAACCTAATATGTTAGATATTGAAGGTACTCCCACTTTATTATGTTGTTTTACCTAGCATGATTTTTTCCTCTCACACTATTCCTTTTTGGTTTTAGATGATGGCTGGAACCCGAAGGAACCATGTTGATCAATGCAATGGATAATGCAATGATTGTCTCCTGGACAAACAATTTTTTTGGGATATGGAGTGAAAAATCTTATTGCTATACTTACAGAAGCTATGAATCATTCTGGACTTCCAAATGAGCAGAGAAGGGAACAATATTCTATTGATTCCTTCATGAGGCAACGTCCACTTTCTTTCAGTGGGTCTTGTGATCCACTTGTTGCTGAACAATGGATAAGTACCACTGAAAAGATATTTTCAGTTCTTCAATGTTCTGAACATGATAAAGTCATCTTAGCAGAATATCTTTTGGAAGGTGAAGCTGATCAATGGTGTAATCTTATAAAGAATACGAGTCCAAGAGATGAAATTGAGTCTATAGAATGGGATGACTTCAAGAACTTATTTTTTAATAAGTACTTCCCTAGTATTCTTCGAAAAAAGATGGAGAATGAGTTTCTTGAACTAAAAAAAAGGATGATGAATCATTTGGTGTACACGAAGTGAATTTTAGAAGGCTTGCAAGGTATGCATCTGGCTTTATCATCTAACCTGAAAGTAAAGTAGATCGATTCTTCAGTGGATTAAAACCAAATCTTTGAATGGAATTATCTATAAGAGACTTCAGTAGCTATGAAGAAATTGTGCGATGTGCTATTAAGGTAGAAATGGAAGTTGTTGTTACATATTCATCTCATGGTTTTGACAAGAAACGAAAGATGGAGTTCAAGGGGAGAAATCTCAGAATAATGGTGAAAATAAGATGAATGTTTCCTTATTCTCAAAGTGTGGATAGAAGTATGGTAGAGATTGTCTTAAAGGGACTAGAAAATGTTTTAAGTGTGGAAAAGAAGGTCATCGAGTAGCTGAGTGTCGAAGTAATGGAAAAAGGTTTTCTAATGGTGTGAATAAAGAAAAGACTGCAGAGAACGCACCAACAACACTTCAATGCTTCAAGTGCAATGAAATGGGGCATTATTCTAATCAATTCACTAATCCAAGGGATAATGATGATCGACATGAGCAACCACTTAAGGAAAAGGACAAAGGGAAGTAACATGCGATCACTATTGGTGATGTTGAATATGACAACGATGTGGTGGAATGATTAAGTGTTTATGTAATGGGATTCCAAAATAATTTTGTATATAGTATCGTGGAATATTGGAATATTTTTTTATTGGTCTGTTTTGGTTTTCAATAATTTAATGGTACCGGTAAGCATGGAAAGTGATTGTGATATTTTTGGTAAGCAGATGATATGTGCATAATGAAGGGATAAGAATATTATGAGATGTTTGATTGTATTAATGAGCTCATGATTGTTATAAGGACTAAGTGATATCATGGTTTGAGTATAAATTATTTGGAGGATTTTGGTTTGTGGAAAGTGTTAACTTTTAACTTCAATCATGTTTTCACTAAGGTTCAATGGGTATACATGATTAAGGTATTCACACCTTTGTAATTTGACCTACATGATATATGTTATGATATATGGGGGATAAATGATGGCATTCACGTGATTGTTATGTGACATTTCATGTAATCATTTTCTTTATACTATGAGCTTGGACCGAAGTATTTTGGATAAGCCTAAATATTTGGGATGGATTATGTTGGACATAAGTTAGTATTGTTTAAGGATAGAAGTGTTTTCAATATTATTTATGGGATGTTATAGTAATTTCGTTTTACAAAAAGGACAACCTACAGGATGGGAAACAACCCATCGCGTCGGACAAGGCTGTGGGAATCGAACCCACAACCGAAGTGCAACTGGCCTTTATCGCTTACCACTGGCCTGCAAGAAGTCCCTGTTTAGTAGAAACTAGTTTTATTATGATATAATAAGTATAAGTCCATTTTAGGAACCATATATGATTAATCTCACTATAGATCGACTTATGTATATTTAATAACTTTTGCTAACCTTTTGTTTGAGACAGATGGAATGACCTGCCATTCTATCACATGATCTACTAACACTTCACGAATAACAAATTCAACTTCATTTCTTTAAGAGATGAAGTGGAAATTGTTCAAGGCACGAACAACAGTGAGATTGTACCAAAATAAAGTAAGTATTTATTCTAATTTAAATTCTTCAACTTTAGGGAAATGATCTTGAAAACCAAAAATGTTGTCCTAGTGCTCTTATATCTGATGAATCAGATGGTACCTTATATCGTCACAAGTTTATGGATTTGTGATTGCTGGATTTTCTATATCCATGTTGTCTACCACTCTCCATCAGAACATGATGGTTATATTTCTCTTCCATATCCATATTTTCACCTATGTGGAAACCCAGTGAATAGTTTATTTGGGTAACCATTACGTTACATTCTTTTGTTTTTAAAGATTGGTTTTGGTATTCCTTTTTACGATATGGGTTTCTATTAATTAAACTTTTGAGTAGTAAACCATTTATATCCCCGACGAATTTTGAGGGCGAAATTTTTTTTAAGGGGGGTTGAATGTAACAACTCGAGATTTTATGAAAAATATTCTTTTTAATTTCATTAATGTATTTTTTTGTACGCTACACCAAAAGGAGCTTGCACAACACGCATCCTTGACTTGCCTTGCATTACATGAAATCACGACCTTCCTCGATAGCGTGTGTAGTACGCAATACCGAGTTTCACTAAACAATGATATTCTATTAAAATATTATTAAAACTAGTCGTTATGAATAGTAATAACCACTTTTAGAAATATTGTAAATTTTATTTTTCAAAATCAACTTCATTTTTGGATTCGGAATATCGAAATTAGCTTAGGGTGAAATGTTGGTACTTTTCGGATAACTTTCATTTTCTGATGAATAGTGAAAATTACTAAATTTTAAATAAAAACAACCTTTTTAATCGAAAGAATTAATAGTGATAAATTATTAATTATAGTGGTTTTAATGTATATTTTGATTATATTTTTACAATTTAATACAATGTTGTTCATTGTATTTAATTTCACATTTAAACCAGAGATAAACAAGTGTCAATCTTTTGATAGTTATTATCTCTTAAGAACACCCTATCTGTTTTCACGACGGGAATTAATTTTTAAATTAATTAATCCAACTGATATGTTTTGAATTTGGTAAAATAGACATCATTTTTGAGTTCATAATATCAAATATAGCTTAGGCATAGTTTTTGGTATTTTTCTGGAAACTTTCATTTTTTGATGAATAGTGAAACCACTAAGTGGTAGTTAAGAAAAATGAATTTGTCATAAAACATAATTTTACTACATCTGTGAGTGGAATTTCAGAAATCCGAGAGACACGGTTGATGTCAGTAAGTAAAATGTGATTCAATGAGATGAAAATATTTTTTGGTGAATAGTAACTTTTTACTTTTTTTTACCACGGTTAAAAGTAAATTGGGTAATTACGTGTAAAAATGATATTATTATTACCCTAACACATGTCCTAATTCTATTTGATAAGTTTAATTCGATCCAAAATAACCTTAGGAATAAAATATGACCATTTAGGCCCACTTGGATTAGATTAGGACATTTATTATTAATTTATTTAAAGAAGTATTAAAATAGTTAAAATCAATGTTTAATAAGTATATCATTTTTAATATAGAGTAATGCATAAGATAAATTAGACTATAAATATTCATTAGAAAGATAAAAAAGTTTCCTACATAATTATATTTTATTTGTAATTTTTAGACTTCATATAAGTTAATTTATTTATGACACAAAGATGATGGAGTAATTATCTTATTAATAAAATATTGACGTAATTGATGTTATAAATACCCAAATAAATATAATTTGAGAATTTTTATGAATTCAAATAATTTTCTAGGTTAATATGACATGTTAGTATTGATTTAATTAACTTTTTTCGAACTAATATTTCTGTTATGATTTTCACAAAAATCAATTACTAAATAGTGTTAAAATTGACATAAAATAGTTTTTAAAACAAATATTATATTATTAATTGTTATTTTATTTCTAAAAATCTGATCTTTAGACACATGACTTAAATAAAGTTATATATATTATTTATAAACATCCTGGGGTTATTTTGGCTGATTATAGTAAGTTTATTAACCTTATAGTATAAGAACACCAGAAGACACGGTAAAAGTAAAATTATTTAACTTAATGTTAAATCTAAATGATAAGGTTAAAATAGGAACCTAAACTTTCCTCAATTTTATTGGATGAGAGGATTGCGACCCATGCCCACCTTATCTTCGAAATATATCAATTTGTAACTATTAAAAACCGAATTTGACTTTATAATAAAATAATATGTTTTGTTATTCCAAAGGTGCCCCTCTCCTCCCTTAGAAAAGAGCACCTCCTCCCTCTCTTCCTCACACCACTTTGAGACTTCAAGATCGTCCAAACCCTACCAAATTCTCTTCTCCACTTCCATAGCAACATCCTAGAGGTTCTGCTCTTCCTCAAAGACCAATTTTAGTGCCCTAAAAGGATATCTCAAATAGGTGCTTCAAAGAAGAGGTAATGTCCATTACCGATTCATTCAACTTTATTCCATCTTCCACTTCTTCTTCTTAGGTTTTTTTATTTTGAAGTAATAACATCAGTATCACTCAAATACTGATATGTTATTATAAGTATGAAACAACCATATTTCACCATCTATCCATCCTATGGAAAATGAAATCAACGCGCGTGCGTACGTACGGAATACCGTCTCCACACCGTGGTGTAATCTATTTTCCACCACCACCTTACATGGATGGGTATAATGGTGCAAATAAACAACAATATATCTTTATTGTAAAGTGGTATTAATTCTGAAATAGTGTTAATACACTCAAATACAATTCCACAATCATGAGAACGATATCATCGCTCGTGCGTACGTACGGACTACCGTCTCCACGACGTGATAAGATTCATTCTCCACGTTAAGCATTCATGAATGATTATAAAGTATATATAATAAGTAATCCAGAAATATATGACATAATAATGATACTGGATTTATGTGTATATATATGTATGTCATCTATTTAATTCCATTCAACTCAATAAGGAAACGAAAACAGTGTTCATGCGTACGTATGGCCTACCGTCTCCATGAACGGTGCATTTCTTTCCATTTACTGATCTATTATATATATTTATATTCAGAATATATATTATATAAATCATGTTTTATATTTTGTAATTAAGTAATCATGATCTAAGTAATCATATGAATAATTACAAGTCAAAACACGAATGACAAATGAAATGATTTTACCAAAAACGCTCTTTAACATGGAATTTACAAAAGAATGGGTAAAATAAAGTCATAAGTGAACCATATATGATATCATAACAATGAGTATGATTCTGGAATAAGTCAATAAAATTATTTAAATCATTATACAGGAGGCTCCGACACTTACGAAGAAAATCAGACCTAAGGTAAGGGAAAATATCACAATCTCATTTTTATCTGAGATTGTTTATACTTTGAAATTTACTAGGGTGTATTTTATCATCCACATCCATGTTTTCTCAATATGTAATATTATTTCCATCCACCTAAAATTTTTTGAATCCAATTTTACCCTTCGGCGAGTTTTTAGTAAAAGATATGAAATGAATCTTTTGTCATTTTTCGTACGAGGTACTTTTTGACTTTTCTGACAATAGGACGAGATGAATGTTTTTTAACATATACAGCATGAATGGATTTTTAAAACATTATTTCCGAGAATCTTTCTTTACATGTTTTCAAGTCAATTTTTAATCAACTTCTTTTAGTTTAGAATTGTATGACATGTTATGAAAGGAAATGTGTTTTTGAAGTAGAAAGGATATTTTCCTCAATAATAGGGTTTAAGTGTTTTATCAAAATTATTTTCCATCTAAGATAATATCGGGTTCTGTTTCTATCCCTATTTTTACATTGATTTGATTATGTTATGATGGAATTATTTTTATGATTTCCTTTTATCTTATATGGATTATGATGGCAGGAAGTTTAAGATTCCCATTTTTATTACATGGGTTATGCAATGATGTATGATTTTTGATTTTGTGGCACACATAAGAATGGTATCATTATGAGATGGGTGGGACCTATATCTCCCTCCAATGCATTAGGTAAAGATTTTATATCTCATGAGATATACATGGCTGGAATGGCAGGTTAAACCAGTTCAGTGAAACATGACTAAAACAAGGAGTGAACTCAGTTCAGAAATGGTCTTTGTCCACTAAGATAGTCATGGCAATGAGTCTTGACTAATAAGAAATTACTCTCTATGATTATGTGTGTATGAAACAAAGTTTCATGTTTTATGTTACGATTATTGGGATTATATTTCCCTACTATTATTTATCCCATGTTATGATATTATGATCTATTTTGTAGGTTAAGATTTCGAAAATGTTATGTTCTTATGAATATGATGTGATTGATATTTCTTTTGTTTACCCTTACTGAGCATTTGAGCTCACCCTTTTATGTTTTCTTTTCCCCAGGATATAAATAATGGTTTTAGGTAAGAAAAAAGAGATGATCATTATGGGAGATGTTGAAGATCATTCACCATGATTAGAAGATTATATTCCGAGTTTCCAAAGACATTAACTATTACGGTCCTTGTGTGTGTGTTTTTCTAATATACTAAGTATTACGTAAAAGTAATGTAATGTCCATGTACGTCAAGCTTAGGGTCTCTACATTGGTTTAGTACTATATTCCATAATTGTGATTTATTTGAATTCTTTCCTAGATATATGTATCATGAATCATTTATCTATGTGTGTGTTAGTTGTTTATCACATCTTCGGTTTACCTATTGCATGTTTTACTGCTTCTACTATTGTTTTCAGTTTTATTTATGTTGTGTTACTCTGCCAATGAGGGTTTAGTTTCCCCACCATCACACCAAAGTCCCTCGCTGCGAGTCAGTAGCCTCTGTCATTCGGGGAAATGTGCTTGAGTCCATATGACCAACTTGGTACGGGGTGGCTCTGGGCGGCTTCTGGAACTGGGACATTACAAAGTGGTATAAGAGGAAGTTTCTTTTCTTCTTGAATTACTCTTTGGAGCCTATAGCTATGGATAGGAAGAAATAGGTTCTTGGTAATAATCTATGCATGGTTTTAGCTAACCCATGTACAAGGAAAGGCCAATATACCTCATTATTGGAATTATTTGGTTTTGAAATTATTATGGTTGATTTGATTTCATTGTTGGGTGATTCAAATGATTTTTTCTATTATTGTTGATGTTATCAAGGTTCTATTTCTATTGAAACACGATGAGATGAGGGTATTCCAACTCATTCAACATATAGTCAATTTCTAGAGATCAAATGTCATGAATTCATTCCATGAAAATTTTGGGTGATTTAGTGATTGCATGTTTTTGTTATAGGTGTTTTGCTAGATATGCATGTTGTTGTGATATATGATTTGATAAGAATACCTGGTTTTGATAGGGTATTTATTTGTGTGTGGATTTTTTTAATGGACGCCCAACATTGGTTTTGGAGATATTATGGGCCCTCATGGATCAGAATTCGATAGATCATGGTATTGCAAAGATTTTATTTGACATGTACAAGATGTCATGATTGGATTGACATGGAGTATGGGCCCTCATTGATCGGAATTTGGATCTTTAAATGTCTGTTTTAGTGTTTTCTGGGATCCGAAGTTGTTTCTGAGGCTTAATGTCCATAAAAACCCCGAATACACGACGTGTAATGATGAATACACGCCATGTGTTCTTCTTTATGAGAAGGAACTATTTTTCTTAAGTTCATATTGTGTACTATATGTACAGGCCATGTAGATTCTCACTGTGTCACTGACTGTGTGGGAAGAGACACAGGGTTGAGAAAATCCTTGGACAGACATGTCGTGTACCGATAGTACACAGTGTGTTGTAGAGTCATTGTATCTGGTCGTGTGACTAATGACACGGGTGGATGAAAAGTCAAGAAGAAAAAGTTGTTTCATGATTGAACATGTCGTGTAGTATAACTCATGTATCCGACCATGTAAGAAACAACATCGAACGATAGAAACCTACTTGTACACATCGTGTCTGTAATAAACATGCAGTGTAGTGTCATCTATGTGTCCACCCATGTGACTAACAACAAAGGCAGTTGAAACCAAAGTAGTACATTCCTTTTCCATCTTGAACACGCTATGTAGAGTGAGTTGTGTAACTGGTCGTGTGACTAACAACACAGATCGGTGAAGTTCATCTCGTACACGCCATGCCCAACACTAACATACCGTGTAGTCTTGTTCTAGTAGAACCCTGTGGCTTAGCCATGTAGAAGAACCCAGGCAAGGAAAGAGGATTCAAGTACACGCCATGTGTTAGGACAACACGCGGTGTGTATGGGGTGTTACATGAATACTTTGGGTAGAAGTACAAGCCCATGTGAAGTCATAAGGGAACATCCCATGTAGTCATTATAAATGCTGTGTATCCAAGTTTTGAAAAAGTTAAATGATTACTTTCTCTTGTTCCCTAATTTCACTTCTATGTTTAGCCCCTCTTAATCTTGATCTAAGCTGTGTGCTTGACCTTGCGGAGTCATTCCACTAAGACGACCTTCCGTTGTATACCAGTTGCAGGGCATTGATCAGACACTAGACATGAATCATAAGGGACTACCAACATATCCTGTAGTCGTTCCCATCTTGGCACCAATAGTTATAACTGATACAGGTGAAAATGCATAGTTCAGAGAGGGATTTATGGGGATGATGCATACCTTCTAGGGAGCACTGCCTCTTGCCGCATCGATGGAAGAATTGATGTGGTTATTTTAAAAGTTTCATCCTCCAACATTCTCAGTGGATTGAGCACCCCAGGCTACAGAGTCATGGCTAGAAGCCATGCTGACAATCTAGAGAATTCGGAGATGTCCCTGGAGAGGAGGGTCAAGCTCGCTATGTATATTCTTCAGGGTTCTGCCAAGAGATGGTGGGATGGGATCTCATAGGTGGGACTCCAGCAGGTTATGGTGTGGGTTGAGTTACATAATACCTTCTATGACTACTTCTACCCAGATACTTTCAGGTATGATCGAGCCTGAGTGTTCATGAGTCTAGAACATGGTAGTTTTTCTGTCATGGAGAATTCTTCTCCCTTTATAGAGCTACAAATATTTACATAATTTCTAGGGGATATGAGTTATTAATTTCATGGATGTTTGAGGATGGTCTCATAAATGACATTCGATCTAATTTTAACATCTTCAGGTTGAATAACATCACTGATATTGTCAACTAGGCATTGATCACAGAGCAAAATCTGAGGGAATCTAGAGCTTTGAGCTCGGGAGGTTCCACATCCAGAGATAGTTCTTCTCTGGTTGATAGTAGTAAGCGTCGTAGGGAGTCCAAACATGGAGATATGGGTAGGCGGGACGAACCTTTAGTTATCCTGGTGGTATGATACTGGTGTGTAAAGGACATATATATAAGGCCACATTTCCTGAAAATCCAGTGGAGTGCAGATCTTGCGGCAAGATGGGTCATCTTCTGTGATTTTGTTAGTTCTTGACACCAGAAGCTAGTTATAGGGTTTCTTCTATAACTCTGTGTTAAGGAATAGCACCACCAGTTTATCCCTAGTCAGGGAACTGGAGTTCTTCCATCCATTCAGGCCGAGGTTTAGGTCGCGGTCATGGTAGTCAGTTTCCAGGCATTCAGTGACAACATGGTGGATTAGCACAAAGTGGTTAGGCAGGGTCACAGGGTTGAAGTGCAGGATAAACTTTTTCAGTGGAGCATTCCCAGTAAGAGAAGGATCCTAGACCCTATACAGTTCGTGGTACGATCCTAGTTTCCTCGGTTTTATCTTCCTCTCTTTTCGATATAGGGGTTCCCATATCTTTAAATCTGTTTCTATGGTGGAGATCCTCGGGCTCTATATAATTTCATCTGCTAATATCATGAGACTATACACTCTGTTGGGGACTAGAATGACTAGTGTACATTAGTCCAAGGAGTTCCCTCTTGAGGTTGGTGGGTGTCACTTCTTTTGGGACCTTTATGTCTTAGAGATGACGGGCAGTGACATCATTCTCAGAATGTTCTGGTTAGTTCCCTTCATGGAAGTTGTTGAATGGTATCATCATAGGGTGAGTTTCACATCACCAGAAGGAAGATCATTTATTCATAAGGGTGAATGGTAAGTCCATGCGAGTAGAGCGGGACCTGAGCATCATGGGATGGGAGGAGTTACAGCCCAGATCGCTAGTCTATATCTTCATGACTATGGGACTTAAAAATGGTCATTCCTCCAGTGTTGAATCCTTTCAGGGACGCCTTTATAGAAAAATTTTCATGTTTTCTGCTAGATCTTGAGGTTGAATTATCTATTGATCTTGTGTCAAGAGCGGAATCAGTGTCCATTACTTTTTTAAGATGGCTGCACCAGAGTTTCGGGATCTTAAAAAGTAGTTGGAGGAGTTGTAGGCAATAGGTTTCATCTGACCCAGTACTTCTCATTGGGTTTCACCGTCCTTGTTTGCGAAGAAGGTAGATGGTAACCTAATAATTTTGATGGATTATCATATGTTAAACCAGTTGATGGCCATGAACTGATATCCCTTGCTGAGAATTGATGATTCTTTGATCAGCTTATGGAAGCCCAAGTGTTCTCAAAGTTTTACTTGAGATCCGGTTATCCTCATTTTCACGTTAGACCATATGATATACCTCTTACAGCCTTCTATAGTAGGTATGGACTATAGAAGTTGGTGGTTATGTCATTTGGTCCCATGAACGTGCATGTAGTCTTCACGTCATTGATGGATAGAGTGTTCTATTCATACTTGGATTCTTTTGTGGTAGTATTCATGGACGATATCTTGGTGTACTCTCACACTCAACATGAGCATGCCACACATCTTGAAATCATTTTGAGTACACTATGAGAGTATCAGTTATATGCTAATCTCTCAAAACGTCACTTTTACGTAGACCAAATTTACTTCTTGGGTCATGTTATCTTTGAGACAGGAGTGTATGTCGACCTAGAGAATGTGATAGAAATAGTTTCTTGGGGGCATCTGAAGAACGTATTTGAGGTGTTAAATTTCCTAGAGATGGATAGATACTACAGGCGTTTCATACAGGAATTTTCATTCATAGAAGTACCACATACAGTCCTAACTAAGAAGGTTGTGAAGTTCTTATGGTCAGATTCTTGTGAGTCAACCATTCAGGAGCTAAAAGGGAGGTTGAATTCAGCACCGATACTAGTCCTTCCAGAGCTAGAAAAGAGATATATTGTTTACTATGATGCTTCAGGTGTAGTTTATGGGGCTGTACTTATGCAGGAGGGATGAGTTATTTCATACAGGTCTCGGTAGTTGAGGATATATGAGAGAACCTACCCGACACAAAATCTCTAGTTGTTTGTAGTTGTGAATGCTTTATGAATTTGGAGACACAATCTTCTGAGAGAGCATTTTGTGGTTTGCATTGACCAAAAATTTCTCTAATATATCTTCACTTATCATGATCTGATTTTGAGACAATGATGTTGGGTTGAGTACCTTCAGTCCTTTGACATTGAACTTACCTATATACCTGAAAAAGTCACAACAATGGCGGATGTACTGAGCTAGAGAACATAGATATAGGTAGTCTAGGAGGCCAGTAGTGAGTGGTATCTTATGGCTCTATTTTCTGAGTTGCATTTGAAGGTGCATGATAGACAGGGGCGGACGTTCCATTCTTCTATAGCTGTTGCCCATAATCTTCTAAATCGAGTGAGAATGAGGAATCTATCAAATTTAGAAGGCCTGGTCTTATGGGAATGTGTGTTAGGAGAGGAACCTATTCCTAGATGGACAATAGGTGGGGATATGATCTTGCGTTTCCATGGGCATGTATGGGTGTCAGTAGACATCTACGAGGAGCTGATGCGGGTCCTTTATTCCTTAGTTTGGGCACTTCATCCTGGTTTCACCAAGTTGTATCGTGATCTACACAGCCGGTATTGGTGGCCAGGTATGCAGAGTGATGTTTTAAGTTTCTTCATGATGTGTTCTACTAATTATTAGTTGAAAGCGGAGAATTAGTGACCAACAAGGATTTTTCAGAAGTTACCCATTAGTGAGTGGAAGTGGAATGATGTCGTGATGGATTTCGTGACAAGTTTGCTGAGGAAGCCTCGTGGGAATGATACAGTATGGTTTTTCATTGACATACTCACTAATGTTTTTCACTTCTTGGATATTAAAGATATATTCAGTGTTGATGAGTTGGGATGGTTGTACATCTGATTAATTGTACGTCTATGTGCAGTTCTATGCTCCATTGTTTCAAACAGGGATGCACATTTTACTTCTCGGGTCTGGAAGGGGATATAGAAGTCTTCGGGCACATAGGTACTTCTAAGTATAGCATACCTCCCCTAAACAGATGTACAGTCTGATCGTATGATTCAGGTGCATGAGGACATGCTTCGAGCATTCATTCTGGATTTTGGCGGTTCTTGAGAGAAGCACATACCTCTTGTGGAGTTTCCTTACATTAATAGTTTTCAAGAAACTATTCAGATGGAACCTTATGAGGCTTTGTACAGTAGACCATGCTGATCACCCTTATGTTTTCTGGATGTAAGAGAGGTAGCTATGTTGGGACCTCATCTTTTCCAGGAGACTATAGTGTAAATAGAGTGGATTCAGAAGAGGATGGCTATTGCAAAGTCATGACAGAAGTCTTATGATAATAAACAGAGATGACCTCTATTGATTGAGGTTTTAGATCATGTTTTTCTATGTGTCAAATTGAGGTTGGTACATAGGAGGATTATGGGACAAGGTAAGCTTTCACTGAGGTACGTCGGGCCATTTGAGGATTTGGAGAGAGTTGGTCCGGTTGTTACCTCAGAGGTATCGAGCTATGCATGACGTCTTCCACGATTCTCAGCTTCAACGTTACTTCTCAGACCCATATCATGTTTTCCAACCCAAGGAGTTTGATATCAATGTGGATGCATATTTCAAGGAGCATCCTATCCAGATTTTTGATCGATGTTCGAAGTTTCTCCATGGTCAGTCTATTCCTCTGGTACGAGAGTTATGGAAGCACGAGCAAGTATAGCATGATACTTGGGAGAGGGAGACTGATGTATGATCACAGTGGGTGAATCTGTTCGAGGTTTCTTCTTCTATGTCACCTTTCTAGGGAAATTCAGGGACAAATTTCTTTAAAGGGTGAAGTTTGTAAGAACCCAGATCTCCTTCTCTGGTATGAATCTTTTTTTTTGGTGTTTTTGAAAAAAATAAGAGTTTCTTTAAATTTTATGAGTACACATCGGGTTTTTATATGTACACTCCATGTATTCATTTGTTGTACACATCATTGTGTTGGTCATGTAACAGTCGAGCACACAGCCGTGTGTGGTGACATGGACACCGCCTAAAGAGGGGACCAGAAAATCCTAGTACACACTCTCTACTTATAAAATAAACACAGTATACTTTATATTTTTCATTAAATGGATTGGGGTCATGTCTAATTGGAATAATTATCTTCTTCTTCAGCCATCATGTCATGGAGCGACCGTATGGCGTGGATCTTCACTGAGCCCCTGAATCGTCATCCGTTCTCTAAATCAATCTATGTTTGTTGCGTTGAAATCACATTGGTGAGTTCTCTCTTCTTCTTGAACTACATCTCTTGATTTCTCCTCTCCCATGATATATCATTGGTTTAATGTTTTAGGCATTTTTGTGGATATACCACATTCTAGATCGATCCAAGGGCCGACGGTGGAATATATCCATCTCATGACGACGAGGTCGGTGTTTTTTTCCTTTCCATAGCTAGTATTTGAGTTATATGTGAAAAAGTGCCCAATAGCCTCATTCAGGTTATTGTCTGTTTATGGTTTTAGCCCTTTTATTTTCATGATATGCCTTTATGGTTTGGATAGAGGTAAATTGTTGAGGATAGGGTTATCTTTGTTAAAATATGGATGTTTTTCCCATGTTTTCTTTCTTTTGGACCATTTGGTCTTGCCTTGCCTATTAGGCTGCAACTTTTCTTACCATGCCTTGTATTTTTATGATGGAGTGATTATTATATGAGATGATATGATATGTTGTAATTTGTTTAGACATGTACTTCTTGAGGATTACTTTGGCTGATGATTAATGTTTTTTCACGATTGCTTTACATGGGGCTGCAAGAACCTGGTGTAGTTAGACCATAGGGGAAATTGACGTCGAGGGATTTCCCAAGGTGTCTGTTATAATTATTATTCTATGAGACCATCGGGAGTATTGACATTAATTTCACCCGTAGAGTGACTATAGATACATTACGAGGCTACAGGATGAATTGACATTGAGTAATTCCTCAGTGTTCCTGTGGGTTATAATTAAAAGACTATAGGGGGAATTTGTGGTGAGTGTTTCCTCCGAGAGTCTTTAATCACACTTGACTATATGGGGAATTGACGGTGAGTGATTACTCAAATAGTCTTTGCTATATCCTTTCATTCATTGTAAAATAGATGGGTTAGGCTATGAGAACAACCCAAATGGTTTCTTTTTTTTTTCTTGTTGATTAAATATTTAAAAGTAAATGGTTGTCAATGAAATTGTAGTACTGTTTAATTTTGTGTACTCCCTTGTTTACTGCTTCTCTGGTTATGGAATTCCATATATATTCACTGACTGTTAGGCACAGATCATTGGGTGGTTACCTACTAGGATTAGTCTCATAACCTATTTGGGTCATTCTTTTGGTCCCAAACAGATTACATTGTTTCAGGTATAGATAAGGGAAAGCACCCTTCTATTTTAGGTACTTGGTTGCAATGGAGATGGGGTGCATTGGACCAAGCTAAGGCTTGAGATGTTGTGGATATTTTTATGTTCTTTTCTATTGTACAAAGGATTAATACTACATTCCATAATTTTTATCTGTTTGGCTTCATTCCTAGATATATGTATCATGCATCATTTATATATATTTTCTTTAGTTGATTATTACTTCAGTTGTTTTCCTATTGAATGTTTTAATACTTCCGTTGTTGTTATCAATTTTACTTATGTTGTGTTATTCTACCAAGGAGAGAATAGTTTCCCCAGTATCAAACCCATGTCCCTCGCTTCTGGTCGACATCCTATCACATTCGGGGAAAAGCGCTTGATGCCATGTAACCAACCGAGTATGGGGAACCTCTGGACGACTTCAGAAACCAAGGCATTACAATCATGCCTAGTCACTTCGATCTAAACTTGTAGGTGTTGAGGTTATATTAGAGCCTAAAATGTAACATTAACTAGAGGTTTTCTCCAGTAAACCAGCCCAACTATCTCAAAATAAAGAATAACATGTCACTGAAATTGAACATAAGTTTGAGGTTGAGAGAGATGGTGACATGAGATACTACTAGTTGACTCATAATAAGATCTAAATAATCATTAGTCCTCCAACCTGGTCTACTAAGGTTGATGTTTCTACCTTTGACTTTTATATAAATTTTTTAAAGGTAGTGATGAACCATAAAGTTTTAGACACGATATTATGCCTGTGTAATCTAGGTAGTGTATTTCTGTCATGAGAGATGAAATGGATTTTCTTCATACAGATGAAACTTGGATATTTGTAAAAAAACTTAAAAAATAAAAAAATATATTTTTTAAAAATAATTTTTAAGGAGAAAAAACAAAAGTACATTGAAAGGAAAATTAAGTATAAATATATACTTTTGGTACATGGATTCCTATAATACAAAGGAATTGATTACAATGATAATTTTTCACATATTTTTTAGAAATCTTCCATTAGATTATTGATATAATTTTCTTCCCAAAATGATTCTCATGTTGAATAATTGGATGTCAAAAATTATTTCTTGCTTGGTATATAAGATAAACATATTTATATGAGACCACCTGATGGGTTTTCAAAATATTTTAAAGTAAATATAGGATATATTTTATAAAAATCTATATATGTCCTTAAGAAATCATCTAGAAAATTGTAAATAAAATTTAATTCTTTTCTTCTTAAAAATGACTTTTCTAGAAGTACATATCATTCCAATGTTTATTTAAAATATTTCAATATTTTTTTATGTTTTTTAATCATATATGTAGATGAAATTCTTATAATTTTCAAAGACACTTGGTTAATAAATCATTTTTAAAAAAATTACATAATTCTTTTGAAATGAAATATTTAGAGGAGGCAAAAAAATCCTTGGAATGGAAATGACTACAAATATAAATGTTAGGGAATTGTATACGTACCAATATTATTATGTTCATAAGGTGTTAAAAATGTATTTTCTAGAAAATTTAAACTTTTTAGTGTGACTTTAGGTCGTCAATTCATGTTTACCTTGTCCCAATCCCATAACAGTTATTCTACTAATTATCTTATGATGAAAAACATATTTATAAACATAGTGGGTGGCCTTATTTATTCCATGATATTACCTTATCTATATATATACTTTAGTGTTTTTACCTTAGGTCAGCTTATAGGAAGTCTTTTAAAGATTCCTTGGTATGAATTAAAATATATACTCATTTATGTGTCCATGTCTTATAATTTTTTCATTTTTTTGGTAAAAACGATTCTTATTGTCAAGATATCATCAGCTTTATTAATTATGGTTATTCTAAAAATATAGATACTAATTAATATATCACTATTTAGGTATTATTTTTCATTGGAGTTCATGATTCATGGAAATGTAATATGAAATCCATTGTTTTCCTTTCCAAAACCAAGGGCAAATACATAGTATTAAATGTAGCAATCAAACAATCAATTTGGTTGAAAGTATTTTTTAATGAATTGTCTTTATCATTTTGTAATATAGAAGTATATTTTGATAGTAAGTTTGTATTCAATCATTCTAAAAATAATTTTTTCAATTGAAGATCATATAACATATACATTAGATTTCATTTTGTTAGGGTTTTCCTTGAAACTAGGATAATATGTTTCAATAAGATACATACATTGTAGAATCTAAACTACTGTTTGAATAATGTTATTCAATTGTAAATGTTCATAAATTATTTAGAGATTATGAATGTACTCCCATTTAAAAAACCGTGGGGGTGAAAGCACCATATTATTAAAATTATTTTTATTTCAAAGGTGGTGGTTTTATAAATTTGACATGCATGTATTTATTTGATTATTATTAAATATAATTTTTAAAATTCATGGCATGAAATATTATTTGGATTTAATAATTTAATTATATTTATTACCATGTGAAAATGTATTTTACATTTTATAGTTTTACTTTTCCCATGAAGAAAATGTTTTTTACATATCTTACTTTTCAATTTTGTTTTCAGTAGTTTTCCTTACACCATATTTGGATCCCACAGAATGGTAACTTTTGTGAAGTCTATATTCTTATTGTATTAGGGTAAAACATTTTCCTTAAGACTAAATAAGGGTAAGTTGTCAATGTATACGGTTAATGTCTGCTCATGTAATGGTACTCCCAAGCTTCTTGTAAGGGTAACCCTTAATCTCTTCTGTGTACTCTGTGTCTGGCATATGGGCACTCCCTAGCTTGTGTAAGGGTTCTACATTGGCTCATGTAAGGATAACCTAGAATGTGATATGGTACTTCTATGTATCACATAAGGGAAACCTAGCTCGTGTAAGGTTACTATATGGCCCAATTAAGGGAAACCTATCTCATATAAGGGTAACCTCATATAATGCAATTGTATGTTGACCTGTGTTAAATTTGGGCAGTGAATCACATACAGCCAAATGGTCATCCCATCAAATTGATTCTTGTATATCAGTTGTCCCCATGGCATGCATCTTGAATTCACTTCCTGGCTCACAATCATTTTTACAAGCATTATGATTTCACATCAGTCTCCTCCTCGGTCCATTGGTGTGTTTCTTCACTATTTTAAGATAGGATAGATCTAGGGAATGTTTTATTTCCAGTTGAAATAAAGTGAGAGTATCCTGATGGAGATCATTCGCATGATTCACATTGTTCACTAAAGAAGATTGTCTTAATCAACACCAAACTAGTCTCAGGATTTGGTAGAGAGTGGAGTAGATTCTTTTCGTCATCATGAGATGCCCTCATGTAAAATAATATATTTATATCATGAACACCAGCTGAACTTATTCCAGGTTTTAGTTTTAGTATGTAGAATTATAAGATTTTTATTCCACAATCCGATTGTCATTTATTTTTATGTGTTTGATGTTGTATCCTTATATGCATGTGTGTAGTGTGAGTCTATACAGGAAGTCATATTGCAAGGTCCATATGATAGATTTCGTCACTTCTATACAGACTATCAAGACTTAGTCCTCAAATAGTTTCTTTGGTAGTTTACTTCTTTCATGTCTTATAATTTGATGGTTTTCATTCCTTAGTAATAATGATATTATGGGGTTTTTATTTCAATTCTATTAGGTATATATTGGACTAAAGTACGTTATATATCAGTTTTCATTATTTTTTCTTAGAGCATATTCTACTTTAATCCATCTTATCCATTTCTATTTTTTTTTTGAAATTCCTAAAAAAACTGGGCAAAATTTAACTATATTAGTATATTATTGGTTGTTTAATATGGAATACCACATTAATTAATCCCTTAACATATTTTTTAGTTTAAAAAAATGGGCAGGTGGATCAACTTTTCACATGTTCCTGTCCTAATATAATGTGAAAATGTCACTCATCCTTTCAATTTCATCAGTTTTCAATCCATTTTTCATTTTACTGTCCCTATCTTCCATTCTATGTGAATCACCTAATAATATATAGAGGTTGTTTAATGTATTTTATCTAAATGAAAATATATTTATTCTATGAATCATTTGTATGTTAGCTTATATATTGTATTTACAGTTGTGAGACATAACATTGGTGAAACCATATCAACCCAAATATTTACCAGACCAACAATTTTCATTCCTATAAAATGATACCAATGACATGTTGTCTAGAATTAATGGAGTGATGGTAATTTTGATGATGTATGAAGATCAACCAAATTAGATTGTCCGTTAGGAAAATGATTAACTGGTGTTAAGTATGAATCAATGACAAATAATTCTTGTCATGTAAACCACACCAGCTAGGTGTTTATATGTTTTAAATTGCCATAAGTACCATCTTCATGAATAAGAATGATAATTTTGCAATTCTATTTGAATTAAATTTGATCCTTTTGAAAATAAAATTTGGTTTTATAGAATAACAATCTATTTTGGAAATAATATCCTCGCTTTGTAGCATAACCATATTGTAATGTATCTATAAGTGCATTCAAACTAACATGGTGGATTCTATTATATCATTGAAGTAGGTATGATTTGGTGTCATGGTGTCCTAGTTATCCCACATTGAACAAACATGCATGGAGTCATGGCGACCTAATAAATTTTATGTCCCTAACGATGTGCTAAGGAATTCTTTTAGTTTAGTTATCTTGTCTTTAGGTAATAATATACTTCAGGAGGTGTCTTAAGAATCCACTACTACCCAAATATGGTCTAAAAATGAATCTATATATATGAAAAATAACCTAACTAGGATAGTTATACAAGATGATTAAATTGAATAACTTTCAAATGCATCCTTCAACTGTAGTTCAGACTCATATTTATGATTTTAACAATATCATTATAGATTTATATAATATAGAATTTACGCTCAATGAAGGGAATTTGAATATCATACTTCATACCTATTTATATGATTTATATAATTCATTTAACAATACAATGATGTATGGTTTGGGTTTCTTAAACCTATAAGATATTAAATCTACCTTATTGTCTAATGAGATTCCTAAAAAGAATCCTAGTTCTATTAAGGGAGAATATAAGAGGATTAATATCTAGGGTAATCATGAATAAATAGGGGCGAATAGTGGAATGATATATACATGGAGATTATCAGGTTCTATGGGTAAACAAATACAATTATTCCATTACAAACAACCTCTTCAAATTATAATTAATTATCCCCAAAGGAAAAATTATAATAACCACACCAATAATAGTGACTATAGATTGTTAGATGAGAAACATTTTGATAATTTTGATTTTATAAATGTCTATTCTACTGCTATGAGTGTTGAGTGGGTCCTAGATGTTGGATTTTCATCATAAATGTTACAAATGTGATTACTTCACGGATCTAAGAGAGATTGAGTGTGAAAAGGTTTACCTATGAAATAAAAAGATCTATCAAATCATGGGTAAAAAATACACTCTATATCATTCCATGAAAGGTTATTAAAATACTTATAGGTGGTTAGGTGGGTGTCTGATTTCAATAAGAATCTTATTTCCCTAGGTGTCATTTAAAAAATAGTTATTCTTTTATGTCTGATTCAGGGAGTCATATTAAGTCTCTAGGGTCACTACCTCTTATGAGAGGAATCCTCATGAATGGTATATCTGTCCTAGGTGGAAAGACTCATGTGAATGAAATCCAATACAACTCTTTCCCCCATGAAAGATAACATAATTTTATGGAAAAAGTGATTAAGTCATATTATTTTAAAAGGTATTAATGAACATATGAACCATGGAATTTTAAATGATTTAACCTTAGACAGTCTTCCATTTTGTAAATACTAGGTTCTTGGTATGGTCAAACATGTTATTTTGAATAGGTCTCTATATAAAGCTTTGTACACTTTATAATATGAAATAATTAATTTTTGGGGTCCCTCTAAATCCAATTTCAATAGTTGGGACCACTACTATGTTTCCTTTATAGATGAATATTCTAGAAAACTGTGGATTTACATACTCATGCACAAATATTAAACCTTTAAGTGCCTAGAAATTTGAATGTATAGTGTTGGAAGTGAAATTGGAAGCAAAAAATAAAACCATTATAATTGAAAAAGGTCTATAATATTTTCCTAATGACTACATAGTCTATTGTATTTCTAATGTTACTCTTAGACACATAACTTTTTTGGATAACTGAAAATTGAATGGCCTATAAGATATGATCCATACGATAGTTTTAGAAAATTGGAAATAATTCTCTAATATTCTATTTTTTAAGTCCATATAGGAATAATTTTAATCTACTAATATCTGTATGATAAATATATTCACCTCTAGTTCCATTAGATTCAAAACCCCTATTGTAATGTGTGTTGGTTCACCCCTAGTTTAAGTTATCTTAGATTTTTTTATTGTAATAACAATGATAATAGAAGGAATGATAGAATAAAACCTAGGATTATGAAGTGTGTCCTTTTTTTGATTCCCACATTATGTCACATGGTAAATTCTTTAGGTAGATAAGAATGGTTTTCAGAAATGTATAATCCGATGTGATGTTGTTTTCCATTAGCCTTCTTATTCTAAATAGAAGTATTCAGATCCTATCCATTTTGATCCTAATAAACCTGTAGGTGTTGAGGTTATATTAGAGGTTAAAATGTAACATAAAACCGAATTTATCTATACTAAACCACCACAACTGTATCACATTGTAGAATAAATTGTTCGGGAATTTGAACTTGGGTTTGAGGTTAAGAGAGATGGTGATGTGAGAGACTACCTATTAAGTTGTAATAGGACCATAAGAATCATTAGGACTCCAATATGTTCTACCAAGGCTATTGTTTCTCCAATCGATATTAAGAAATGTTTTTACTTGGCAGTGATGAACCATTTAGTTTCAAAAAAGATTTTATGTTTGATGTATCTTGGTAGTGGATTTCTGTCAAGAGAGATGAAATGAGTTGTCTTCATAAAAATAAAACCTAGATAATTACTAAAAAAACTAAAAAGGAGAAAAAATATATTTTAATTAAATTTTTAAGAAGAAATAAGACAAAACCAATTAAAATAATATTGATTATAAATCTATATGGTTTTCAAATGGATTCCTATAACATGATGGAATTTATTATAATGAGATTTTTCACCTATTGTAAATAATTAATCCATTAGATTATTGTTAGACTTTTCTTCCCAAAACGATGTTCATGTTGACTAATTTGATGTTTAAACTGCCATCTGGCATGATATGTAAGATTAATTGATTTATATGAGACCACCAGATGAATTTTCGAAATATTTTATAAGTAATCAAGTATAAATTTTAGGAAACTCCATGTATGGCTTAAAGAAATCATCTACAATATGGTATAATGAATTCTATTTTTCTGTGATGAAAATGACTTTGATTGATGTTAATATGATGTGTATGTTTATTTTTAATCATTCATGATTTTTTATATCTATTTGATCCTATATTTTGATGATATTTTTATAATTTACAAATACACAAGGTTAATAAATCATATGAAATATCAAGTACATAATTATTTTGAAATGAAATATTTAGGGGAAGAAAAGGAATTTCATTATATGAAAATTGTTAGGGATAAAAATGTTAGGGTATTGCACCATTCCCAATCTTCTTATGAACATAAGGTGTTAAAAGGTTATTTTATAGAATATATGAAACTTTTTATTATGCCTTTAGGTCATAACTTCATGTTTTCCTTGTCTTAATCCCATAGTAGTGATTCTGGTAATGATTTTATGAGTAAAATACCTTATGTAAACATAGTATGTGGTATTATGTATTCCATGATATACTCATATCTATATATTGCCTTTGGTGTTTGTTCCTTAAGATGTTTTATGGGAAGTCATGTAAAGAATCATTTGTATGCATTAAAATAGTTACTCATTTATATGTCCATGCCTTTTGATTTGTGTATTTATTTTAGTAAAAATGATTCTTATAGTAAATATTTCACCATCTTTGTTGATTCTCATTATGCTAAAAATACAGATACTAATAAATATATCATTTTTTATGTATTATTTTCTTGTACTACTCCTGTTTCATGGAAATGTAAAAGGAAATCCATTTTTTCCATTTCCATAACCAAGGAGAAATTCATAGCATTAATTGTTGCAATCAGAGAAGAAATTTAGTTAAAGGATTTGTTAATGAATCGTATGTATCCTCTGGTAATGTAGAAGTCTTTTTTGAAAGTCATTTTTTATTCCATTTTATTAATAATCAGGTTTTCCAAGGAAAATCAAGGCACCTTGAAAATTTATTTCATTTTTCAAGGGTTTTCTTTGAAAGCATGATGTTTTGTCTCACTAAGATACATAATCTGGAAAAACCAGATGATCATTTGGCTATGGCTATTTAATTTTCCATGTTTATTGATTTTTTAGAATATAGGATTGTTGTCCTATTCCAAATACCTAGGTGTTAAGAACAACATCCTGTTTAAATTTCTTTATTTCAAATTTTACAAGAATCTATTTATTTGTTCGTTATCAAATATAATTTTCCCAATTCATGGTCTGAATGATTATTTAGATATCTTGTTTAACATTTAGTTTGTCTCTTGTGAAAATTTTGTTTGCATCTATTACTTTAATTTTTTCCCATGAAAAAAATTTTGTTTACACTTATTATTTTTCATTTTTTATTTCTTGATATTTCCTTACATAGTAGATAAATCACACAAAAACATAACTTACATAAATTTTACTTTCCTATTGTGGGATGGAAAATTATTGGCTCTTATTTTTCATAATGGTAAGACATGTATGCATAAGATTAATTCCTACTCGTGTAAGGGTACTCCCTGGATTGTGTAATGATACTCTTGAAGTACTTAAGGGAACTCTTTATATTGTATATTGGCACTCCCCAGCTTGTTTAAGGGTACTACCTTGTCTCATATAAGGCTAACCTAGCACGTTTAAGGGTACTTCCTTGCTCATGTAAGGGTAACCTAGCCTAGGTAATGGTATTATCTGGCTTGATTTTGGGTAACTGGAATCGTATAAGGATAACCTTGGAACATGTAATGATAAACTGATTTTGTTTTTTTTTGGTGGGGAATCTTTGGCCGATGCATGGACATCTATTCGAACTATCTTCTGCATATTGTTCGTCCATGTGATATTTATACTTATTTCACTTCATGGACCTCTATATATTTTCCCACCATCACAATTTCACCTTGGACTCCTCCTCGATCATTCAGTTTGTTTCTTCACTAGTTCAAGAGAGAATATTTCTAGGAAATTTCTAATTGCTAGTTGAAATTGAACAAATGTATTCCAAAGGGGATCTTGTCCAATATTCTTACAGTCTACTAAAGAATATTGTCTTTATTACTACTATCCTATTCTATGTATTTTCTGGAGTGTGGTGAAGATTCATTCCCTTTATCATGATATTTCTTTTCAAGAAGGAAAATATTAACATCATGAACACAATTTGAGCTTCTTCCAGTTTTTTGTATTAAGATATGGAATTATAAGAAGTTTATTCCACTTTCATGTTTCCATTTCATTACATGTGTATGATTTTTTACCCTTCTATGAATGTTTATATTATGAGCCCATCTAGGAACTCGAATTTAAAGTTCCATATCATAGAATGCTTACATACTGTCTTTCTAGAACTAATCATAAATAGTTTCTTTGGACTTGTACTTATTTTGTGTCTTATAATATGGTGATTTTATTTCTTTATTAATAACGATATTTTGGTGGTTTTATAGCTTTAAACATAGGTTCATAGTGTATTGATGTATGTTATATCTCTATTTTCATTATATATTAGTACACCATATTCGTCTTGGATCCATCTTATTCGTTCCTTATTTATGAAACTTCCTAAAAAATTTGTAAACAAAATACCTATATTAGTGGATTCCTGGTTGTTTCATAATGACAACCATGTCAATGAAGCCCCTATCATCTATTCTAGTTAGAAACAAATGGGATAATGGATTAGATTTTCAATAGTTTATATCATGATTGCATATGATAATGTCACTCATCCTTTCACTTTTATTGGTTATTTCATTGGTTTTTATCCATTTTTCATTTTCATGTTTCTATATTACAAACTATGTACATTGTCTAATAATCTATAGAGGATTTTTAATGTGGTTAATATAAATGAAAATATATTTATTACATGAATCATTTACAAGTTATCTTATATATTGTTTTGATTGTTGTGAGCTACAACATTGGCGCAACCATATCAACAAAACTATTTACCAAAACAACATTTTTCAATCCTATGAAACAATATTGTGGGCATGGTATCTAGAATTATTGGAGTGAAGGTAATGCTACATATTTAATAAGATCACCAAAATCAGTTTTTCCATTCAGAAAATGTTGAACTAGTTTTTTTATGAATCAATGAAAAAATAATTCTTGTCTAGTAAACTGCACCCACTAGTTGTTTATATGTTTTCATGTGCCCCATGTTCCATCTTGTTGAAGAAGGATGATAATATTACAATAACATTGCAATTAAATATGATACTTTTGAAAATAAAAATTGGTTTTATTGAACAATAATCTATTTCAAATATAATATCTTGATTCTGTGGCATAACCATGTTGTAACAAATTTCAAACTAACATCTTGCATTAAATCAACTTTCAACACATCAAGATCCTATAAAAGAGGTTTTAAAATTTCCATGTACATATAATATCCTCCCCATGTCACCCTCAATAAAGAATCTTTGAAACTATTCAATTTACCATGGTTGTAAATCACAATAAAATCAAATCCCTGTAACATATCCTGCCTCCACTTATGTAAAATCCAATATACCCTTTGAATAATAAAATTAACATAAGACTCCAATGATCCTTGGGTACCTCAAGACTCTATCACATTAAATACTTTTTAAATGATGGATTTTTTGAACTATATTTATAATATCCATTTTGTATATCAATTTTAACGAGTTAGTTTCAGATAATTACTTACTATAATTTGAAATACTCCTACCTTCCTATGTAAACACAGCTCCAACTTCAAAACATGAGGCATCAAACACTATTGAAAATCCCTTGGAAAATTCAGCATGCATAGTCTTTGCGTGGTATTCATGTTTTTCTTAAATGTATCAAAATCTTCATTAGTTCCATATGTTTATTTAAACTCTATGTTCTTTGTCTAGGACATGAGGGGGTTGTAAATAATTAGATAATCACTGATAATTTTTTTATATTATCTATTTACCCATAAAAACTCCTAAATTAAATCACATTCTTTAGCCAATTCCATAATTTTACTACTTTCTGTTTTTTGGATCTTTCATAACCCCTTTGATTGAAATTATATTCTCGAATACTTTATAGAACTCCTTCTGAGAGAACACTTATTCTCATTTTCAAATATTTCATTGTCTATTTCTATTTGTTGAACTTAAAATTTCTTCACTATGTCTTCATTCAATCTCATTTTTCATACCAATACATAATCGATGAACACCAAAACACTCTTCCCTAGAAAATCCTAGAATAATGCATTAATAGTTTCATGGAAATTCATTAGTGAATTTATAAATATTAAGGGAATAAAAGGTTTTTCTTAATTCCCCTTATGAGTCTTAAACATAGTCCTCCCAATATCATCATCTTTCATCCATACCTAGCAGAAATCGGATTTAAAATCCACCTTTTTGAATTATTTCACTCTATGAAACTCATCCATCAGATCTATTATTATAAGAATTAGGTATCTTTATAGAACCACAAACTATTTAACTCTTGGTAATCCATACATATTCTCCAACCACCATATTTCTTGTTTACTAAAATTATTATGCTATATTATGGGCTGATTATATGTCTGATGAAACACTATTGAAAAAGATTATAAACCTATTTTTCAATATCTTTCTTCTTGAAATAATTAAGTATATAATGTTATTTGTTGACTAAATACACCTCTAATTCAAATTTATTATGTGATCGTCCTTCCTCGTCGATGGTAATTCCCAAGGTGCCTCAAAAACTTCTTCTCGAGCCACCATTTCTGGTATCACCCCCTACAACCCATGCAGCCACATTATTCCTTTTCCTAAATTTAATTGAAATGAATATTTGGTTTTTTGTGTTATTTGATGTTCCCCAGGTCAGATGACCACTAAAATGGGGGTGAATAAATGGTCTACTTTTACATATTATTCTTATTCTAAATTAATCCTATTGCACCTGTTAAAGTTCTCAGTCCTATCAGTAATATCTTGTTTTATAAACTTGTATGCAATGAAAATTGGAGAGTGAAAAAAATGATATTTACAATGTTTTTCCTTAAAGTTCAATCATTTCCATTCGGGTTAAATTCAAGTAGTTAGACACCCTAATTATAATTCTCTATAAAATTTTAAGACATCCAAATAACAATTCTATGGTGATTGTTTAGACATTACAATTACAAGCCTCTAACAACTAGTCAGTCACCATAGTCACAAGATTATTCTTAAACTGTAATCCACTCATAAAAAGATATTTTTATGAACATGGATTCTTATGTGCCAGTTATGAAATAGATTTCCCTTCATGAATAGATTGGATCAACAGGCCTGTACTTGTGCATATTCTTCAAGATCATCAAAAGGTGATCATAATAGTTATGTTGGTCTCAAAAATACTACCAGATCATGAGAGACATGGTTCTTCCCAATTTTATCAAATACTTGGGTGAAAAACAAAACAATGGCTCCGGGTTTCAACTCCCTCTCTTCCCATAACACATGTATCAGGCTCCCAAAAATCTCTCAGAAAATGTATGTTAGTTCTAAATATTATCACCATATTCTTAGATACTTTCAAAAATATATAATAATTTCATTAATATTATTAGCATATATTATAGAAAATTATTTAACATGTAATATTAAAATAAATAATAGTAGTATCTTCTTCCTTAAATCATCAAATCTCCAGGTGGATCAGCAGTTTTTTTTATTTAAACCTGTTATTGAATTCCTTAAAGACTCAATAATTTATTCTCACATGATATATGAATTAACATGTCTCCATTATCTCCTCAAATAATACTACTTATAAATCTATTTAAAATCCCCCCAACTCTATATGAATCCATGTAATACCATGGGATAACCTATTATGCCACTCAGCTCACTGCTTCTTAAAGGTGGACCAGATTTCCAAAATTATCATCAAAACGGAAATTAAAAAATCACTATGGCATGGTGACATATTAATTTTTCTATTTTCACATAATCACATTCATTTAACATGAATATATATACTTTTTATTGTGTCTTCCTCCCTTATTCGGCATCCTGGATACATCATGATAAGCATTGTGATGTTTATTTCTCATTTGAGAACATTATACTTAGAATAATAAAATTTCATTTAATCATAATATACAAATTATGGAACTCTGGATTTTAACCATTGCATTGATGTAAATTCATCAATATATCTCAAAGTTTCAAACATATGTTGATCCCAAAATTTTACTCAGTAAAAATTTCATTGTTGAACCCCGAATGGATGATGGAAAATCATTGTTGGAGAAATACATTGATTTGAAAACAATTGTCCACAAACTATCTGGCTCCTATAATAAATGAAAACATTCCATATCAAGGAGGTCATTGTTAAACACTTCCATTTCCTTGAATTCCATATCACCACAAGCCTTGGGTGATAATAGATTCTCCCCGGATATTCAATGTATGTTATTATTTTAATTATCACTACCCCCCCGATTAGCAATGAATGAATATATTTTATGAATAAATAAATATAGGAGATTGAAGAGATACATCATGTAATATATAATTTCTTGAGATGCTTATTTTAGAAGAAACACAGTCTTGAACCTAGATAGTTTCTTTCTAAACTATCTCTGAATTTTACTATGAAATTTTTTCAGGATTATGGAGAATAATTCTCTTTTAGTTTACCTAAGTACCATTAGGATACCCCACCACTTTTTATGTTTTTCCTAAATATTAATACCACAAAAATTAGTGATGGTAGATCTCACCACATAATGAATAAACTAACTAAAAGAAATCTATGATTTGTTAAATATGACACAATGGAATGAGGATTTTTTAGAAGCATAAATGATTTTTAGAACCAACTAGCATTAATAAGGAGTTTCTATTGAAAAAATAAGATAATAATTAGTGAAAAATAAGTGATTAATGGGGATACTATGGTGAAAAATATTATCCTTATTATTGAGTCCATCCAATTTTTCCTTTAATAAGTAGTGATATAAATCATCAAAGACAAGGAGAAATGAGTAATGTGAAAGGGGGATAACATGATATAAACCTCTAGTTGGTTTGATGGTCTATATGGAATAACCAATAAATTTTATTTTGAAGGAAAATGACTTTTCACAACTCAGGATCGCTCTCATCCATTTTTATCTAAACCTTAAATTCTATATCACCAATTTCAAGAAATCCTATTCCAACCTTTTATATTTTTTCATATCCAATTTCATTTCCAAGGTCCCACTCAAAGAAGTACAATTACTGTTTATAAAATATAAGATTTCCAGAGGAATAATGAAATTGTCTATAATAAGTATCTTGGTTACAGAAGCACTCTAATTCTAAAAGATAATAGAGATAATGAACTTTCCTAAATGGTGGGAGATAACTTTTGATAAAATCTTGTAGAGAAAATAGCACAAGCTAATAGAAGAAAAATCATATATTTTCACATGGATAGTGATTTTCAAGATCAAAACAATGAAAGTTTCATTAACCTATTCCATCTCAATGGAACTATCATGTAATGTCAGATAATTTGTGTGTAATTTTTTTTAAATTATATCGAATTTTATCAAGACTACACACTTTGAAAGCACGTGATACTGAGGCCCGATGCACCCAAAACTAAATTTTGACCTTTTTTAGTTAACTTATGTAGACCTGCAAGTTGGTTTTCTAACATATGAACTAGTGCTCAGATTGAATTTCTGAGGGCATCATTGAACTCAGAATGTTAGGATTCACCTAAAAATTACGTAACTTTTACTGGAAAGGGTTGGATGGAAAAGTTAATTTTCATATTTTTTGGAAAATAATAAAATAACATAAAAACAATTATTTTCTTATTCATTAGCACTGCTGAGTGGAAGACAGTGGCAATGCAGTGTGGGGACGAGGCGACGATGAGTTATATTAAAACAGTACCATTAATGGCTCGTCAATGTGCAGCGTAATGACACTATAAATGAGTCTTAATGATGAGAGTCCACAATGTAATGGAAATGCTACAACATGTTTTCTTTTAAAAAGCTTACGCATTTGGGGAAATATGAATTAAATGGTGGATAATTCTATGAAGAACCACCTACGTGTTTTCTCACTAACAAAGAATGGTGAATGTCGAAGAAACATTAATAACTTCAACGATCCATGATGAACAGAGGTGGGAAGCAAAGAAAGCCTTTGAATTCATGAACCTTCACAGGACAACTACTTCAACTTCATACTATATCGAGGTAGGTGATTGTTTTCTTTATGTTTTCCCCATACATCATTCTAAACGAAAGACGTAGATCATCCCACAAGTAGGTTGATTCTCGGATCATCTGTTATTGAAGGAGGGTAATGTTTCATGGGATTTTCTATTTGGGATTAGATTATTGTTGATCGAACGTCATTCCCAAGCCTCCCCATTTTTAAACTTCTAATGCATAGGGATCTGACCAACACAAAAATGGCATGAGCCCCTCTACATGTGCATTCCTGGTCGAAGAATGTTCAAAATGATGGTAAGAAAATTTCAAGGCCTTCATAGGGATGTCATCATCCCACGAGGGTGAAGGTGAAGGAATCCCAAAGAACGAACCAACGATATGGACATAGTGGTCCGTGGAAGAGACCGCTAACGCGCTGGGAAGAGTTTCCAGCTGGCGGCATAGACGCGGCCCTCAGCTACCTCGGTGGAGAAGCCCACATCCGCGGTTAATGATCTTATATGGAATGTGGTCTTCTGACCTCGTTTGGGAGTTTGGCTGGCCATGTCATTATCAGACCGTGGTTCCTTTACCACAATGGAGGGAATGGACCCACGTCGACCACAGGGTGAGAAGGGAGTGGGACGCGACATCCATTTACATCCTGGCCAAGTGGATTGAGTAGGCTAGTAAGATAGGCTAGACCCATAGCCCAACGGGCTAGACCTAGGCCTAGCCGAGTCCAGGTTAGATCGGACCGACCTGGTCAGACCGGACCCTCACTTAACAATCCCTTATTTCAAAAAAAGAAAATTTCATATACACCAGGCGTCTGATTGACAAGCTATTTTTGGAATTGGAACCCTCATGACGAGTTAGATATTCTCGCATAACCAATTGAGGATTTCATGTATATTGAAATTTGATTAATGGTTTGAGAAGTGGTTATTCCATGATCAAGTGTGTTATGTGTGAAAACCCTACGGTTTTCTAAGACCTAAGGAATGCTGATGAGTGACCCTCTGTGGATTGGATACTATAGCCTAGTAGGAACCATCTTTTGTATGACCCTGGAGGCCCATGGTGGGGAGTGACATCATTGTGACCCGGCAGACCCACAATACTCAAAAGGAGGAGTATCTCAGTATGTCCATTAGTGGGAAGCAAATTCTATGAGACCCGACATGATCACAGTGGAGAGCAGATTTTGTGTGACCCAGTATACCCAAGGTAATCATTAGGGATGAGTACATTATTATCCCTAAGGTTAGTGGGAAGTGGATTCTATATGACTCGGCACACCCACTTTTCTCATTAAATAGTATTTCTCTATCAACCCATGGTGATAGATGATGTGACTAATGGATCCACTATCATACTCTAGAACATACCTTGTGTGAGCTCTCTTTCTTCAGGATCATGCTTGGTGATCATGATAGTGGTTTGTTTTTGGATTTGTTTTTGGTCTTTCTTATTTTATTTTGGGGTTCCTACTAAGTATTTTTCTTCTCACCCCAGCATGGGCTTCACCAGCATGTGTTGTGTCTTTTGAAGAAGACCACCACCTTGGTGGAGGAAACGGTGGCCTAGGACCCAGTGGTTCCTTGGGAGACCAGGTAGATGGGACATACATATACAGATTCCAGTAACTACTATTAATTGACCCACCAGGAGGGGATTTTAATTGACGACTATCCTGCTTTTATTTTATACTTTCTTATTTTTAGTTATTCTTTTGTTGGGTTTGTATTATGAACCATTTTCCATTTAGTTGAACTTTTACTTAGTGGTTTTTTAGTGGTATGTTTGTTTAAATTTCCAGCTTTGGGATGTTGTTGTGTGTTCATGAATACAGGTACTCAAGAAAATGCCTCCCACTTGAAGGTTGGTGCATTTATCACTAGTCGCCAACCCCTGGAATTTGAGAGGTGGGATTGGGGTATGTCACAGCATGGGCCCTGGGGGATGGGTCATGATAAAGTGGTATCACAGCTGGTCGGATCTACCTCAAAGAAACAAATTATGTTTTTTTTCGAGCAACAGTGTTGAATGTGTCGAGTTTGACTTTCAGATTCGGGGAGTCTAGTGTTGGTGTGGCGTTCGATTTATCCATACAATAAGACCATGAATTCTACTTTTTGACTATATACATAAAACAAATGGTTGCATAAGTGCCCCCTTATGATCTTTCTGAATAAGAGTCATCTCACCAGGTATAACCTTTTGACTGTGGTATATCATGATCTATTTCAGGATGACTCCACATAGCTAGCTAGCTAGGGTTCTGATACGTGATCTAGTGGAAAACCCAACTAGCTATGAAGCATTGGTTCATAGACCAGTTCTAGAGAATACCCGATCGAGTGGTTAAACGGTGTTTCTACAACCCATTGATCAACATTTATTTCCGGAATTACTGGTAAAGGACGCACTCCGTCTCAGCACCTTGTTCGATTTCGAGAGATAGATACCTCCCAGGTTTAGGGGAGGGATAGATCCTCAGGTCACTAAGGACTAGCTGGAGGCAGTGACATGGGTCTTCCACTTAGTGGGGACACTTCTTGACCAGATGGTGATCTTGGCTGTGAGCCTTCTGTAAGGATGAGTGGGGATATGATAATGATTGAAAGTCTAGATGCATGATAAGGCAACCCTCACCTTGACAGACTTCAAGTGGATTTTCCAGGAGGATGATTCTCCCATGACATGGCACTATGTGCGCATTCTGGAGATTCCTCACCAACACCAGGGCATCATGTCAATGACTTAGGACACTACAAGGTTTACATACATCTTTTACTACTCCACATACATGGTGTGAGACCCTTTCCTCAAGGCCCGGACCCTTGAGTAGGGACTCAGATGGGAGATCAGGGCATCCATGGTATCTCTTAGAATCCCCACTTAGGCTGGAATGCTGGAGATATCTCTCCTTGTGGAGATCTTCCTAGAGGACCAGGCACTGAAAACTAGAGCCGCCAATAGAACTTAGGTGGAAGAGTCTTCAGTGGTGAGCAAAAGGCAGCAGACACGGGGGGGGGGGGGGGCAAGTGGGCTAGGTCCTTTAGGGGATGACCCCATGACTTAGGTTCGGTAGTATGAGGATCCTAGTGTGGTGGGAGTTAGTAGGGGACCAGGTTGTGCTTCACATATGGCAGGCATGGATGCATGGTGTAACGACCAGAAATTTTGAATAAATATTGTTTCCTAATTTTATGTGTTATTTTATTTTATTTTTATAATCAACACAAATATTTCATTTGATAACATGAGTATAATTAAAATGAGACAGTTGGGTTTTGACTATAATATAACCATTGGTCAATATGACCGCTGTAAACTAAATGTTTCGATTATTGTCTCTAAATCCAAGTAATGTTGGTTAATTATTATATAAAGAATATTTGATGGCCTCACCCAGTAGTCTTGGACCGATTGAAGCCCATCTAACAGAACTTGGGAAAGAGGTATCACCACTGGGCTTTGCTCTGGACCAAACACTGGCCCTTAATCGTGTGAAGCTAGAACGGAATCGCCTTCGCAAGAAGTTCAAAATGATAGAAATTACTACTCGTGCGATGTTGGTCGAGCCTCCCTTGGGTTCTCTCACCTTAGCACACCTTACACTTAGGTCCTATTCTAGTGTGATAAGGGGCTATGTAAGGAGACCGTAACTGCCTTGTGTAATCCTTTTTTTAAATAAAAATTGGGATTTATTCTTATGATAATGTTTATGAGTTTTCAAATGTTCGGATGAATATAGTATGCATATTTGTGGTGAATTTTAGAGAAATGATATTTAAAAAATGTTTATGTAAACCTTAAATAATTAAAAATGTGCAATTATTTTCAAAAAATGGTCTTCTACAATATTGTTCAGTATGAAATTTAGAGTTATTAAGATCAACATGATTTTTGATGAATAGTAAATTATGAATAGTTATTTTCTGCTTAGGATTAGTAATGTGACCAAATGGATTAGTTATCTCACTTAAATAAAGTATTAAAAAAATCAAGGCACCTTGATTAAGTAATGTGATTCAATAAAATCGTTAAATAACGATTTTATAAATTATTATTCAAGTATTAGTTTTTTCGGGTGAATAGTTTTTTTATTTAAAAATAAAATTTAAAATATTTAGAAAATTATTTTTATAAAATGGAATTCATTTTTCAAATCAGATCATTGATATTCGGTTAATGTGAAATTTAGGGATTTTTCTGAGAAAGATGAATTTTCAGTGAATAGTAAAAAAAGCAGTTTTAGGGTTTCAATATGTTTAATGACATCATAATTGTGTCATGGTGATGTCATGAGATATTTTAAGGTTTTTCAACAAAATGTGATGAATTATTTTATTTGGGGCCCCATGTGGCCTAACTTCATGGGAAATATCATGGGAGAGCACATGGTTTTGAGAAAACCACTTGTGAGGTGTCCCTTGGCCATTAATGACGTGTCCCCTCACTTTCACTATAAATAACAAGCCATTCTCTCATCCTTTGGACTCCAAAATCATTCTCAACGATGTTCTGGTCTCCTTACCTCCCAAGGGTTCCTCCCAAGGTGCCCTCAAGCCTCTCAAGGTCCCAACCTTTGAGTTTTAAGAGTTATGTTTAAGGTAAGGGATCTGACCTCTCTCTTTCTTTTCAAGTAATCTTTTTTATGTCATTTATTTTATACTCCATGATCTTCTGTGCAAGGATGTTCTTTTATATTCCTCTTACTTCCTTTTTCATGTTCATATGATTTGATACCCCCTCTTGCTCTCATCATTTCATTTTATGAATGTTAAAGTGGCACCGTTAGGCTGCCAAAATTTTAAGGGATTCTTTCACCCTTCTCATTTTCAAGTTCTATTTTCTAGTCAAGTTTTTAATGTTCCTTTTTATTATGTTGGGGTATGATCTCTATACCTATCATAATTATCTTTTATGATCATATTATTAGAGACCCTATTTGATCTCGTCAATTCATTTTTATTGATGTTTAAGTGACGCCGTTAGGCTGCCAAATTTTCATAAGAGAAATCTTATTTTTGTATTACTTCCATGTTTTTCATTTCAAATCGTATATCCATAAAATTTTATTACCATGATTCATATCCTTTATATTCATTCCCTATACAATCTTTATATATCATTTATGAGTGGGCTAACCATTTCCCCTCTCTTTTCAACATTTTCTAAAACCCTGTAACATAGCCGTTATGCTGTAGAATTTTTGTCTCAAGAAGCCTCTATCTTTTTATCAAAATTATTTTATGTTATTAAGTGAATACTAAATGCTCTTATTTCTATAGGGGTATTCACATATATATAAAAATGTTCTATTTTAAATTTTGGGATTCACATACATGAAACCCTCTTTCCCTTTCTGTGGGTTTAAAGTGACATAAAGATCACGTCATTAAAGCAGTTTTTAAAACTATATGATTATGAAATGAAACCCATTTCCTTTATGCTATATGGATTTTTAATAAAATTATTGATGATGATATATGTGGATCACATGATAATAAAGACATGTCAAGGCTGCACCCAGTTAGCGCTCCAATTCATTGGGTAAAGACTTAATCTCTAGAGATGATCTTTTAGACTAATACCTTGGTGAATAACCTTGGTAATTTTTAATGACACCTTGGGGATGGATCATGGTGAAATGAAATGATTTTCAATATTAAGTGTTGTATCCACATATTCAAGTTAAGAAAAATTTTATTTTTATTATGATATATCTCATGATTTTTTTCTCATGCTATAAAGTTATTTTTCATGACATTGATGATGTATCTCAAGTTCACATGTAAATGTTTCCCCTTGTTTCCCATAATGGGCCTTCTACTCACCCTTTATTTTGATGTATGTCCCCAGGTTATGAGATGCAGTAATGAACCTAGGACAAACATAAGGAGAAGCCTTTCAAGTGTTTAAGAATAATGTTTTATGTTTTCATGTTTTAAGATCCTTTTTTCCAAGACACTAATCCTTAAAGATGCTCTGTTTTGTAAAATGTAATGAATGTTTATGTGATAAAAAGGCGGGATGCTATAGTTGGTATCAAAGAATGGTTTAGTTATTTGTGGAAATTAGGATATGAAAACATTAGGAAGAACCCTATAGAAATGTTTAAATATAGGAAATATTCCTTGTATTTTGGTGAGTATTGAGTAAGGGGTTGCCAAGAAAATACATCTCTGTCTGGATACGAGCCGGTAGAGGCGGCTATGGCATAGATGTACATAAGAATAAAACCTGAAAACAACACTTTGAGCTAGACTCGAATGGGAACCAGTACCCGACAACGGGCCTTGTTTCACTCTTGGTTACGACACTCTCAGGGGATATGCTTTGGTAAATTCATATGCTTAGTATGAACCATTATTAAATGAACAAAGATAAAATAAAATAAAGATTCACATAAGAATATATGATCATGGATAACCAAGATTTGAACCTAGGGGATCACAAGTTAGGGTATACTTTTATTCTATATGTTTATCCTTTTATGATTAAGTTTCCATTTCATGATTATTGGCTAAGTATATAAGCCCCCTAATTATACGTTCTTTTATTAGTTAATGGAGGGAAATGGAAGAGCATGTCCCAACAACCAATGTGATAGGAAATATGACGATTTCCCTATTAATGTGACAGAGAAGATGAGAGATCAAGTTGAACATATTGTGATTATCTCAAACCAGCTGTCAAAAATCACAATTAAAAATTGGTAACTAGTTGAATGCCCAAATTCATCAAGGAAGAAGAAGACAAAGCCTCAAGGATGTTCATCTGATAAAGTTGATAAGGGAAAGAAGACCCAATTTCTTTTTTGAAAAAAGTTTCGGAAGAGGCACCAAGGAGAATGTCACAAATGAACCGGGAGATGTTTTGAGTGCGGGAAGATAGGGCATAAAGTAGCCAATTGCTTTAAAAAAAATGGATAATGTGATGAAGGTAGAAAAGGTTCGATCTAGTGTACCTTATACATTTCGATGTCATATATGTGGAGAAGTTATACATTACCCAAGGGAATTATCCCTTGGAATGGGTGAGAGGAATGATAAGCATCAACAATCTTAGAGGACAAGGGAAAAATGCAAGTCCTATGCTGATATGGATCATTATGACTAAAGTACACGTAACTTCTTCGCAATAATTTTCTATGTCATGTTGTATTTTAGTTCGTGCTCAATGATCATATCTTTTATGATTTCTAAGATCATCGAGTCACTAACTAAGATGACATTATATCATTAAGGAATACATATATTGTTATGTACCACATGTTTATGTAGTGAAGCTATTCTTCTTAAAAAAATGTGATTAGGGGATTAAAAGATGATTATTATTTTGGAATATGTTCACTATTTTGAGAACCCTATTTGATCGAGGTAAATAGATTACTACGGTATTTTCATGAAGGAGTAATGGTTGGATTATATTTTGAAGAATCGATGAATTTAAGGTGAACTTATGGTACAACATGTTACTTATAGAAATGATTGACCTATCTTGGGGAAAATATGTTTAGGTTAATTACTTTTGTTATAAGATGTAAGGAGTTGTTGATGTTGTTCGGAGATGAACGATAAAGTTTATATTTGAAGACTATGTTATCAAATCCTTCTTGTATTTGGGTTTCAATCTTAGTTTGGTTTATTTTGAGGAATCTTAAGGACCGTTATTTATGGAATGGTATATTATGAACTTTGGGTAGTACCATGGAAATTTGAATATTTAAAAGTAGTTTCCATTCATATGGGATTGTTTTGAAGAGTTGTTTTACCTTACCCATTTTGTTTTTGGGATAATGTTTAAAGATAGAAGAAATAGATAGTTAATATTTTGTGGATTATGTGATTCTCTATAAGATGATTCTTGTGTTTTGATGAGACCAAGTAGTTTTGAATGCTCATCGTTTTGAGAAAAAGATTAGTTTTGGTAGAAAGTTATTAAAGGATGAAACTCTAGATGAAGGTAGGTATATTTTCTTATGTTTTTGTTCTATGTAATAAATGAATTCCTCAAAATTATGAAAAGGAACATAAAACAAAAATGTTGTTGGTTTACATTTCCTACTAGGTAATTAAAAACTGTTTACACACATAATAAGTTTGGGATTTTCTTATGGTTAACTTTCTCCTAATCATGTTTTATATCACTCTCCCTCAGAACATGACCCTTTGTTTTCTCATCTATGTCCATGATTTCCTACTTGGGATCCTAGTATGGGTTAACTCGAGTGACCTTTTTTACTTCCCTTTCGTTCATTTAATGTAACAGTTTTAATGACTCCTTTTCTGGTGCGGAACATTCAATGAAATTTCAATACCCAATTTTAAAAATTTTGAGGATGAAATTTCTTAAGGGGGAAGATTGTAACGACCCGAAATTTTTATTAAATCTTGTTTCCTAATTTTATGTGTTAATTTATTTTATTTTTATACTCAACAAAAATGTTTCATTTGATAACATGAGTATAATTAAAATGAGACCATTGGGTTTTGACTGTTATATGACCATTGGTCAATATGACCGCTGTAAAATAAACGTTTCGATTATTGTCTCCAAATACAAGTAATCATTGTTATTTATTATAGAAAGAAGATTTGATGGCCTCACCCAGTAGTCTTGGTTCGATCGAAGCCCGTCTAACATAACATGGGAAGGAGGTAGCACCACTGGGCTTTTCTCTGGACCAAACCCATGCTGAACATCATTGTGTGAAGCTAGAACGGAATCGCCTTCGCGAGAAGCTCAAACTGCTAGAAATTACTACTCGTGCAATGTTGGCCGAGCCACCCTCAGATTCTCTCACCTTAGAACACCTTACACTTCGGTCCTATGCTGGTGTGATAATGGGCTATGAAAGGAGACTATAACTTCCTTGTGCAATCCTTTGTTTTAAATAAAAATTTGGATTTCTTCTTATGATGATGTTTATGACTTTTCAAATTTCCGGATAAATATAGTATGCATATTTTTGGTGAATTTTATAGAAAGGATATTTTAAAAAAATGTTTATGTAAACCTTAAATAATTAAAAATGTGTAATTATTTTCAAAAATGGTCTTCTAAAATATTTTTCAGTACGAAATTTAGAGTCCAATAAGATCAACTAGATTTTTGATGAATAGTAAATTATGAGTAGTGATTTTATGCTTAGGATAAGTAATGTGACCAAATGAATTAGTAATCTCACTTAAATAAAGTATTAAAATAATCTAGGCACCTTGATTGTGTAATGTGATTCAATAAAATTGTTAAACAACGGTTTCATAAATTATTATTCAAATATTAGTTTTTTTTGGGTGAATAGTGTTTTTTTATTTAAAAATAAAAATAAAATTATTTAGAAAATTATTTTTATAAAATGGACATCATTTTTCAAATAATCTCATTGATATTTGGTTAATGTTAAATTTTGGGATTTTTCTGAGAAAGATGAATTTTCAGTGAATAGTTAAAATAAAGCAGTTTTAGGGTTTCAGTATGTTTAATGGCATCATAACTGTGTCATGGTGATGTCATGAGATATTATGAGGGTTCTCAGACAAAAGGTGATGAATTATTGTACTGGGGGCCCCATTTGGCCTAACATCAAGGGAAATATCAAGGGAGAGCACATGGTTTTGAGAAAACCACTTGTGAGGTGTCCCTTGGCCATTAATGCCTAGTCCCCTCACTTTCCCTATAAATACCAAGCCATTATCTCATCCTTTGGACTCTAAAATCATTCTCAACGAAGTTATGGTCTCCTTACCTCCTAAGGAGTCCTCCCAAGGTGCCATCAAGCATCTCAAGGTCCCATCCTTTGAGTTTTAAGAGTTACCTTTAAGGTAAGTGATCTGACCTCTCTCTTTCTTTTCAAGTAATCTCTTTTATGTCATTTCTTTTCTGCTCCATGGTCTTATGTTGAAGGATGTTATTTTATATTCCTCTTACTTTAATTTTCATTATCATATGATGAGAGACCCCCTCTTTCTCTCATCATTTCATTTTATGAATGTTAAAGTGGCGCTATTAGGCTGCTGAAATTTTAAGGGATTCATTCACCCTTCTCAATTTCAAGTTCTATTTTCTTGTAAAGTCTTTAATGTTACTTTTTATTATGTTGGGGTTTGATCTATATACCTATCATACTTATCTTTTATTATCATATGATGGGAGACCCTATTTTATCTCGTCAATTCATTTTTATTGATGTTTAAGTGATGCCGTTAGGCTGCCGAATTTTCATAAGAGAAATCTTATTTTTGTCTTACTTCCATGTTTTTCATTTCAAATGGTATATCCATTAAATTTCTTTACCATGATTCATATCATTTATAGTATTCCCCTCTAATATTTTTATAGATCATTTATTAGTGGGTGACCCATGTTCCCTCTCTTTTCAACATTTTCTAAAACCCTGTAACGTAGTCGTTATGCTGCAGAATTTTCGTCTCAAGATGCCTCTCTCTTTTTCTCAAAATTATTTTATGTTATTAAGTGAATACTCAAATATCTTATTTCTACAGGTGTATTCTCATATATATCAAAATGTTCTATTTTAAATTCTGGGATTTACATACATGAAACCTGTTTTCCCTTTCCGTGGGTTTAAATTGTCATAATGATCATATCTTTAAAGCAGTTTTTAAAACGTTATGATTATGAAATTAAACCCATTTATTTTATGTTGTATGGGTTGTTTATGAAATGATTGATAATTATATATGTGTCTCACATGATAATAAATACATGTCAAGGGTGCGCCCAGATAGCACTCCAATGCATTGGGTAAAGACTTAATCTCTAGAGATGACCTTTTAGACTGATACTTTGGTGAATAACCTTGGTAATTTTTAATGACACCTTGGGTATGGACCTCGGTGAAACGAAATGATTGTCAATATTAAGTGTTGTATCCAAATCTTCAAGTTATGAAAAATGTTATTTTTATTATAATATATCTCATGATTTCTTTCTCGTGCCTTAATGTTCTTTTTCATGACATTGTTGATGTATCTCAAGTTCACATGTAAATGTTTCCCCTTGTTTCCCTTACTGGTCCTTCTGCTCACCCTTTATTTTGATGTATCTCCCCAAGTTATTAGATGCAATGATGAACCTAGGACGAACATAAGCAGAATCCTTTCAATTGTTTTAGAATAATGTTTTATGTTTTCTTGTTTTAGGTTATTATTTTCCAAGACACTAAACCTTAAAGATCCACAGTTTTGTAAAATGTAAAAAAGTTTATGTGATAAAAAGGCAGGATTCTATACACGGTTTGTGACAAAGAGACCCACCGCACAGATGATTAGAATACGGTCAAGGTACCACCATGGTATAGGTGGAGGTTCATGTAAGGTGGTATGCAATGCGGCAGATGTGGCAGGGGAGCAGGCTGAGTGGTAGTCAGTAGAAGAATGTTCATGGTGCTACAACCACCACCCCCATGTGGTCCACCACGGGCTCAGGGAGCTCTCAAATTGGGGAAAGGACAACTTCAAGAGATATAGTCCTATGACCATAGTGCTTTAGAGATGATTAGTTATACAATCTATGTCTTCTCCACCTTATCTATAGTTCTTATAGACATTGGTTCCAGTCACTCTTTCCTTGCCACAAACCTCATTCTAGGATCATATATTTTGATGAGACACATCAGGGATGAGTACAACATAAGTCCTACGGTTAGGGGGGAGTGGCTTTTGTGTGACCTAGCATTCCCACTACACTCATTTAGGAAAATTTCTCCTGTATCCCATGGTGTTTCAAGATGTGACTAATGGTTCTACTATATACTCTAAAGAAAATCTAGTTTCAGATGTATTGCTTAGTGATCATGCTTGGTGATCAAGCTTGTGGATTGATTGTGGATTTATTTGTGATCATTCGTTGGTTATTTTGGGGACTATACTGAGTATTTTGTTACTCACCCATGTACATGCTTCGCTCGCATGTGTTGTGTCTGGTCCAGATGACCACCACCTTGACGGAGGACTCGGTGGCCCAGGACCTGGCGGTGCCCAGTGAGACCAATCTGATGGGATGCACTTCTACGGATTCCAGCATCTACTGTGTACTGACCCATTTGGTCATGTTTACAGTAGATGTCAATCGAGAGTTTCATTTGTACTTTCCTATTTTCCAATTAGTCTTTTGTTGGATTTGTATTCTGACCCATTTGAATATCAGTTATACTAGTACTCAGTTGTTGTTTAGTAGAATGCCTGTTTAAATTCCCAGCTTTGGGGTGTGGTTGTGTGTGCGTCCGTATAGGTACTCAATAAAATTACTTCCATTTGCATGTTGATGCCTTTGGATCTAGTATCCATCCCTTGGACATCATGAGGCCTGCTTGGGGTATGCCACAGCATGGGACTCAGGGGATCGGTCGTGACACATCCCACAAACCTTACATCAGTATAATAATTTTAAGAATCACAATATGCCATAACCACTAAAAATAAACCATGGTATCCTTCCAGACCAAGAATCTATGTTGACTATATTATATAAATAGATGATACAATTTCTTCTCTAGAAATTTCCGACTAAATAACCAAAGTCATTACCTTGAAACTTTTTGGCTCAACATTCCTCAGGACGTTCCTTAGGGGGTACCACACTATGCACTAAAAATATCTATATAAAATCACTCGATTAGATATCGAATCCCAACCACATAAGAAATTATTCTTCCATCCCCTACCTCAAATTTTGAAATGAAGTTATTTCTTATTCTACGTATGGCCTTTTGATGAATTTAGTTGGTATTTTTATCACCCTATTTGATAAAATCCTCCCATGATTAAATAAACCAATAGATTTTTTGTCTCTAAATGCCTCATTCATATCCTTTTAAATATTTAAAACCTCATTTTGGGAAATATCATATTTGGGTTCCTTATAATATATCATGAGTTCTATATCAATCCTGATTATTCTTTGATCGAAGTTGTTGTAGTTCTATCGATATTATCATTACATCTATATAGCCCCCAATTTAGTCTTATCCTAGACATAGTCTTGAGTGGATGACCAAGTTGATATTACCACTTCCCTATATTTATTATTATAATTCAACATGCATTAAAATCTGAATCCCCATAGTGGACTCTCACACAGGAACACCACCAATGACTAGAGAAAAATAGGACAATGATCAGATGAAACTAGAGGGAAGTTTGAGACCTCTTACCTATGGAACAAAAAAACATAGTAACATGACAACAAAAAATCTATTGAGATGTTCATATAAACTAAAAGATAGGAAATATCCATCAATCAAAGTAAATCGACTCGCCAAGAAGACCATATCTAAGAAATCTGAGTGAAACAAACATTCTTGGAATTGAGGCATTGAAGAAAAAATCTACATGGAACTACCTTTCTTATCATGATGGTGAGGATGTCAATGAAATAACTTACAAAGAGAATGGGGATTGACTTTTAATTTTGAAACTTTTATCCACCTCCTAGGATCACAAAATGTCTCCTACACCAAGATAGATATTAAAACAAATGAAGCGCTATTCAAGTTCATATGTTTGATTAATCGAAAAGTAGATGTTGGTTTGGGAGGATATGACCACTGAATAATCAAATTACTACCTCGACATGATTCAAAGGAACCCTACATGTGATGAATTTCAAACCAATTAATAGTTAAAAAATATATCTTTCAATGTTATCCCTATCATTTCATTGCTTTTCCGATATGGTCTTGGATAAAAAGACCATATCAGTGCTACACATGGAGATCCATTAACGGAGAAGATGAACTGATCATGAGTTTCCATGAACATTATGATTCCATCATAAGAGTTTCATGGTTCATGGTGGGGCTAGTTTGAACAAATATTTTATCCTATGAGTTAGTTCAACACATCACCCTCTAATAGCATTTTGTGTTTCTAAGAACCCGATGGAAACTCATCTGTATAACCTTTGCAAAGTATTTTAATTTAAAAAAATTTATATTTGATTTTCTCAATATTATTTCTATTCATATTATTTCAATTCCAAGTTTTCAAACATTTGTGTTCAACCAATATCACTCCAAAAGGGTATTCATATAGGACTGGAATGACCAGTCATGAGGTAGGAATTCCCTAAAGGTCCTCATCACCTAGAAAAGTGTAATCCAGGACTCCCACCTCAGGTGGAACCATACCCTTGGATAGGGAAGCCTTTATTGCCTCTAGTGTTTCTGGGGCATGGTAAAATAGTTAGAGGTTTGGGATAGGTTTTATTTTCTGGTGTAGAAAAGCATTATGAAAATTATTTATGGGGGGTAAATAGTCAACCAAAAAATTGTTCCAAGCCCCAAGATCATGTGTATACCCATTTTATGAACCTAGATCCTCCATCCTAAGGATATTATACCCATCAAACAAGGGGGATTAAACTCACATGTTCATTTGAAAAGGGTAATACAAACTCCCAGGTTCATTCGACACTATTAATATTTGATCTTGAAATTTGGTATGTTTTTTTCACTATCCATGTGTTTTTAGCCTCTGATGTCAGTGGACCACCTAAAGAGTGTTTTTGATGCCATGGGTTATATTAATGTGTGAGCCTATGATCCAGATCATGTTTTTTGTCCCAAAATCCTTTATCGCATGTCCAATGAGTCCAAAAAAGAAACTTAATGAATGGATTTTTTAGTTTCAAAAGGCAGCAATATCTTGGAGTCTGGAAGTTTCAAGAATGAACCCTATATAATGGGTTGTGAGATGTCCACCATAACCTTGATTTTAACCATAGGACCCCCACAATATAATATCTGAAGCATCTTATTATATAAAATCCCCAATGGTATTCCTAATCCCATACATAACTTGATAGCTCCTACCCAAAAAGGGGATACAATTCACTTGGATCCAGAAAGGGGAATGAGGGAATTCAATATTTTCAGGTCCAAAGCCTTAACCATGTAATTGATCATAGTAATATGATTATCAAAAGATAAGGATTGTAAGTTATAAAATATGTATCATAATATATTCCCTAAAAATTTTAAAAACAGTCCCCCTAGCTTTGATTTACTTAATAGAATATACATCTTCCAACCTTCATATCAGCTACAACATATTCCACAGGGAATTCAGGTTATATGGTCCATAAGATTTGAATATCCTCACCAAGTGGATGGAGAGATATTTACAAAGCTCTCTATTATCTATAGCACTAACTTCAATCATCTATTTCTCCAAAAAAAAATATGGAAATATTATTTACAATTTCCCTGGTCATGCATGATCATTTATACCAGTAATATATCGAATTAAATAGTTCAAAATAAACTATTCTTAACTTTTGTGTCTAAAAAACAAATAATAATGTTTACAACCATTGGTATGGTAATTATTTAATAACACTAACTCTGATATGATTGAAAAATGTTAATTATTCATTAATATTATTGAAAATCGGAATTAAATTATTTTAATCATTTAATTTGGTTAATAATAATGGTTACAATTTTAGAACATCATTTAGATTAAATAATATTTATAATTGTATATAATTAATTTAACTATTAACATAATTTATATTTTTAAATAAATATTAATTATGTAATTAATGTTCATGAATTTATAAAATGTTGTAGACAAAAATACTATTATTTATCAATATTTAGCTAATCCTTTCATAAATATATTTATGTCTCCTTTTTTATGAGTTAATTACATATTGGATTTATAAATGAATTATAAATTCAATTTCAATTAAATTAATTATTAATAATCCATTATTAATAGTAAAATTAATTAATTTTACATTTACTAATTAATTTATTATATTTTAACTTATAAATAAATTTTTAACGAAATTATGAAAATATTTTGATATATAATAATATTGAGTTAACAAATGGTGTTTAAAAATGATAACTATTATTTAAGAAATATTATAATTTTCAAAATATTAAAAAAATGTGTCAAATGGTATAAAATTATTTTTTTATTTTATGTAAGAAATGATTATTAATGCAAAAAAATTATTAAATGAATTGAATATTTATTAATTGTGAAATGATTTGACTAGATACAACCCAATTATGAAAAACAATATCATTTTAATTTATTTTGTATATATATTTTAGGTATATTAATCAATTTTAGATAAATAATCTAATTTAATTTAATACATAAAATATTAACGAAATGAAATAATTTGAAAATAATATTTTGAAAAAATAGATAAAACACTATATATATTTTATTGTATATTAAATTTCAAAAAATAAATGAAGGAAATATATTAAGAATGAAATAAATGTGACTGAGGAATTCCATTTAATATATTTCCATATATGTTTTAATGCATTACTATACACCTTCGTGCATATTTCATGGGAATTGGTATATGGCTTGATACTAGGGATACCTTGGGAAAAAGAGATACGAGGGTGTATGGCCTCCAATGATATAGATATGTACTCTTTAGCACTTATGTGAGAAACGATCAGTCAGTGATCGTGTCACTAAGGGATAGTGGAATCGTTTAATCTCTCTTAAGGACATAGGTATGGATTAGAGTATGAGATGAGTTGCAAGTGGCCTAGTATTGATTTTTTAGGAATAATTAGATGGATGAGAGAGGATTTAGCCTAGAAATGATGGTAAGAAATCCATTTTTGTCTCACTCCTGGTGAGTGACGCCCTTTGGAGGGTGGTCTAAGGTTTGATTAGTACTATGAATGGGATGCGTCCTTTGGGACTGGACATGGTGTGATAGAGAATAGTTTCCTCTGATAGAAGGACATATAGATCTATATTAGAAGATGTGAGGTGAGAAAAAAGTGTAGGGTGTGGGCTTGGTCGGGACTTGGAATCTGGATTCTATGTTTCATAGAGTTCACAACTTGGGATAGTGTTGGGGTAGAAAGACTAAGAGTGATGAGAGAGCATGATAGGGTGGAATAGGACATGAGGAAGATGTTGAGATGAGAATATGGGTTGTGGTGTCACTGAGGGGTAAGTGGAATGGTTTGGTTTTAATGAGAAGAGATTGTGATGGGTTTAGAAGACCGAATGGATTCCCTAATAGGTGAGATGAGATGTGTTAAAAAATGGGATATATCTTTAGAGACTAGTGTCTCCAGATCAACTAAAGGGTTGTGTGACAATTTGAGTTCTAATGTACTCGATGCCACCTCCCCCGAGACTATGGGGATAGTTTGATGTTCTTATTACCCAGGTAGAGTTTATGGGGATGGGTTGGTAGGCTTGTAACATCCCTATAATCTTCATGGATGGGTTGGTATTATTTTAACCTTCCTAGTGTTTGTGGGAATGGGTTTGTATTCTTGTGACCTCACCTGAGAATGTAGGGATTGGTTGGTTTGGATGATGTACCCTACCTAAAAATCATGTGTACTGAAAGTGACCATCCATGAGGGGTTAGGTCATGGGATGATGTGAGATGGAACTAATGGGCCCAACATTTTGTGATCAAGCATTAGTTCATAATGTGCATGTACGACTGGACCCAGTTCTTGTGTGAAACAAGTTGAGGCATGTATTCCACAAAACCATAATTCATTGTTTATGGATTGGGTATCAGTACAATGGCCAGAGAAGATGCGGTGTTGTGGGTTCCAGTATAGAACTAAAGTAGGTATGATCGGGTGTCATGGTGTCATGGTAATCACAAATTGACCAGACATGTAGGGAATCATGGATGCCTTTTAACATTTATGAACCTATTGATGTGATTAGGAGGACATGTAGTTTAATTATCTTGTATTTAGGTGATAAGTTACATCATCAGGTAGCTTAAAAATCCTATAATACTTAAATATTGTCTAAACCTGAAACCCTATATAAGAAAAAAAAATTAGTTTTCTGGATACAATAGAGGATTCAATTGTATAACTTTCATATGAATCCTTGAAATGCATCCAGGACTCATATTGATGATTATAATTAAATCATTATCGATTGATCTAATATAGAAGTTATGTTGGATAAAGAGGATTTGAATACCATACTACTAACCTAATTATATGATTAAAATAATTATTTTAAAGATTTGATGATTCATGGTCAGGGTTCATTAAACCTATTATAAGATAAATTTAACATGTTTTCTAAAGAGATTCAAAATAAGAAACATACATATGTTTATAAGGAATCTGAGGGGCTTAATATCTAGGGTAAGCTTTAACAGAGAGGGAATGAGAGTGGTAACAATAATTTTAGGAGCTAATCCGGGTCTTGGGGTATACAAATAAAATTATTCCATTGTAAACAACCTAGTAAAATTTGAAGGAACTATACTTAAATGAACAATTCTAAGGACAAAACCCACAACAATGACCATTGGTGGTTAGCTATGAAATAGTTTTAGACTGTTTATGTTTTAAATTTTTGGCCAGATGTTATGAGTGTTGAATGATTCATGGATTTAGGATTTTCTATTTCATATATGTCACAAACAATAGAACTTCACTAATCTAAGAGAGAATTAATGTGGAATGTTTTACATTGGAAATAAAAAGAGATATCGAATCTTGGGTAGAAAAATAATCCATCTAGAATTGCATGAAAGGTCAATCAACACCTTAGAGGAGTTAAGGTGGGTTTCTGATTTGAACATGATAATTATTTCCCTAAGTGTATTAGAAAAAAGGGTTATTATTTTAGTTCTCATTCAGGGAATCATAATATCTCTAAGGGTTCACTCACTATTATGAGAGTAACCCCCACCAATTGTCTATATGTCTTAAATGATAATAATCAAATGAAACAATTAAATACAACTCATTCCCCCATAACATATAACACAATGTTACGACATAGGTGACTAGGAAATATTATTTAAAAATAGATGAATTAACTAAGAATGAAAATTAATTTTAAATGATGTAACCTTTGAAAGAATTCCCTTTTATGAATACAATTATTGTGGTATTTCCAAACATGTTACTTTTATGAGTTATACATATGAATATAATTCCCTCTTAGAATATGCACATTTTAATTTGTGGATTTCCTCTAGAGCTACTTCATGTAGTGAGGGCCACTAATATGTTCCCATTAATGATGAATAATATCATAAAGTGTGGATTTATATACTCAAGAACAAATATTAAACCATTAAATATTTTAAAATTTGGATTTTTTGTGTTAAAAGTGAAACTGAAAACATACGTAAAATCATGATAACTGATAATGGCCAAGAATATTTATCTAATTCCTACATAGAAAATTCTATTTTTAAAGGTATTCATAGACATAGGACTGTTAATGATATCCCATAACAGAATTTCCTAGAACAGAGGATGAATAATAATATTTATAAATATTGTGATGCATGCTCTAATATTCTGGTCTTTTTATGTCTTGGGAAGAAGTTTCTACTACAATTTTCTATCTGATCAATAGATTCCCCTCTAGTGACATTAGTTTCATATCCCCTGATGTTATGTGGAGTGGTTCTCCCCTAGTTTATGACATATTGTATTTTTTTCATTATACATATTCTCATAGTTGTACTAATAAACTAGAACCTAGGAATATGAAGCGTGACGTCGTGGGATACCCACTTTTTGTCAAAGGGTAATGGATTTTGGAAGATAACCATGGTTTTGAAACATTTATAATACATCCTGATGTTGTTATCCATGAGGATTCCACTTCTAAATATAAGTCTTTTGATCATTCCCAGTCTCATCCATCTAAAAAAGTAGGTGTTGAGTTTAGATTTGAGCCTAAAATGTAACTTGAACTCGAGGTTGTCTCCACTAAACCACTCCATCTTGTTTACAATAATGAAAAACTCATTACTAAAATTTGAACACAAGATAGAGGTTGAGAGAGATGCTGGAATGAGAGATTAACAGTTGAGTCATAATAGGACCAGAAGAATCATTAGGCCACCAACCTGGTTTACCAATTCTTATCTTTATACCTCTGACATTAATATAGGTTTTTACTATGTTGTGATGAACCGTAATTTTTCAAATAAGATCTTAAGTATGATCAATCTGGGTTCTGTCTTTCTTTTAAGATATATGAAATGGATTATCTTCTTACAAATGAAACTTGGCTAATTGTTAACAATCCTAAAAAGAATAAAATTATAGATTTTAATTCAATTAATAAGAATAAATAAGAACATTTTAGTGAAAAAAATTATGTATTTATATATACTTTTGGATCATGGGTTCCTATAATATGAAGTAATTGATAACAATGATATTTTTTCACTTTTTTTATGACCTCTTTTAATATAATATTGTTACAATTTTCTGGCCAAAATGATTTTTGTGTTGAATAATTGGATGTTAAATCTTCCTTCTTGAATGGTATTTAAGATGAAAATATTTATATAGACCACATTATGGGTTTTCAAAATATTTTAAATTCAATCAATTATAACATTTAAGAAAATCCATGTACGTCCTTAAGAAATCATCTAGACATTGGTATAGAGAATTTAATGGTTTTCTTCTCTTAAAATGACAATGCTATAAATAAATATTATGCCAATGATTTTTTAAAATATTTTCATATAGTGTATGTTTGATTAATCCTATATGATGACTAATTGATTATAATTTTAAAAGACACTATGTTAATAAATCATATGGAAAAAATTACATAATTATTTTGAAATGAAATATTTAAAGGAAACAAATAAAATCCTTGGTATGAAAATCACTACAGAAAGAAATGTTAGGGTATTGTACATGTCTTAATATTATAATGTTTATATGGTGATAAAAATATATTTTATATAAAATTTGAAACTTGTTAGTGTGACTTAAGGTCTTCACATCTTGTTTACCTTATCCCAATCCCCTAGCAGTGATTCTGATAATTATGTTATGAGTAAAATGCCTTTTGCAAATATAGTGGTTGGCCTTAGGTATTCCATGATATTCCCTGATCTGGATATATATTTTTTTGTTTGTACAATAATAATGTTTATGAGAATTTGTATATAGAATACTTGGTATGCATTAAACTAGATACTCATTTATGTGTACAAGTCATCTAATTTTGTCATTTCTTTTTGTAAAATTTCTTCTTATAGTCTAGATAACATTAGCTTTATTGATTCTTGTTATTCTAAAAGTATAGATACTAATAAATATATCATTGTTTATGTATTATTTTACATTTTAGGTCTTGATTCATGGAAATGTAATATGAACTCCATTGTTTCCCTTTCAGAAACCGATGTCAAATAAATAGTATTAAATATAGCATTCAAATAATCAATTTGGTTGAAAGGATTAATTAATGAACCATAGTTATCTTTTGGTAATATAGAAGGATTTTGTGATATTCAGTTTGAATTATATATTTATAAAAATAGTTCTAGGTAATATCATACCACATATTCATTGGATTTCATTTTGTTAGGGTTTTCATTGAAATATTGAAGGTATGATTCACTAAGATACATACTTCAGAGAATCCAGTCAACTATTTGACTAAACCTATTCAGTTGTAAGGGTTTATACATTATTTAGATCTTACAAACGTAGTCACATTTCAAATACCATGTTGTTGATAACACCATATTGTTTAAGTTGTTGTATTAAAAAGATGGATGTTTTTAAAATTTGACATGCATGTATTTATTTTTTTTGTTATCAAATAGAAGATTTACAATTATAGGTCTGAATTATTATATGGATTTAATAATTTAATTGTATTTTTCCCTTATGAAAATGTTTTTTACATTTCTTAGTTGTATATTTTCCCATCAAAAAAATTCTTTTTAAATTTTTAATCTTTCAATTTTCATTTCATGAGTTTTCCTTACCCTATGGTTGGATCCCACATAAAGTTAACTTGTCTAAATTATACTTTCCCACTACATGAGTGTAAAACATTGGCTATCCCATTGTATAAGGTTAATAAATTGATGCATAAGGGTAATGCATGCTTATGTAAGTGTACTGAATGGATTGCGTAAGGGTACTCCTGACACTCTTAAGGGTACTCCATAGCTTGAATATGGGCACTCCCATGCTTGGGTAAGGGTACTAACATGGCTCATGTAAGGCTAACATGGAATGTGAAATGGTACTTCCTTGTCTCACATAAGGGTATCCTTGCTCATGTAAGTGTACTGTATGGATCGATTGATGGTAACATGGATCATATAAGGGTAATCATGAAATACTCAATGGTAATATGGTCTGTGTTACATTTTTGTGGTGAACAACCTACAACTGTGTGGCCATCCCATCAAAGCATCTCTTGTTTATCTGTCTTCCACATGGACTGCATCTGTCATTCACTACCTGGCTCGAAATCATTTCACCCACCATCATGATTTCACCTTAGGTTCATTTTCAATAATTTGGTGTATTGCATCAATAGTTCAAGAGAGGAGAGTTATGAGGAATTTTTGATTTCCAGTTTAAGTAGAATGAGAATTGCTCGAAGGAGATATTTCATTAGTAATAACAATATTCTAGGGACTTTGTTTCAATTCACATAGGTCTATAGAGGTCTAAATTACATTATATATATCTGTTATTTATTTTTTCTTACACCATATTCTAATTTTATCCATCTTATTCATTTCTATTTTGTTTTATCAAAATTCCTATAAAATTTGTAAAAAAATTACCTATATAATTGGATTCTTGGTTGTTTTATAAGAGATAACACATCAACTAATCCCTTAATATATTTTCTAGTTATAAAAAATTGGGCAAGTGGATCAACTTTTCACATGTTATTGTCATGATAGAATGTGGAAATGCCACTCATCCTTTCAAATTCATTTATTTTTAATCCATTTTTCATTATATTTTCTATATCTTCGATCATTTATCAATTTCCTAATAATATATAGAGGGTTTTTAATGAATTTAATCTAAATGAAAATATATTTATTCCATTGATCATTTATATGTTAGCTTATATATTATTCTACTAGCTGTGAGCCACAACTTTGGTGAAACCATATCAACCCAACTATTTACCATAATAGAAAATTGTATTCTTTTGAAATGATACTGAGGAAATGGTTTAAAGAATTAATGGAGTGAATGTAGCGTTGAAAATGGATGAAATCACCGGAATTAGTTTTTCAATTTAGTAATTATTGATCTGGTGTTATGTATGAATCAATGAACAAATAATTCTTATATAGTTAACCCCACCCACTAGGGGATTATATGTTTTAAAGTTCCCCTATTTAAATCCAGCTCAAGAATAATGATAATATTGAAAAATATTTGGAATTAAGTTTCATCCTTCTAGAATGAAAATATGTTCTTATGAAACAAAATAAACTATTTCAAAAAGAATATCCTAACTTTGTGGCCCAAACACACTATAACATATCTATAATTGCCTTCAAACTAACATCCTACATGAATAGTTCTATCAACACATCAACCTCCTCCCAATCAGGTTTTATAATTTCCATGTATATATATTCTCCTCCACAAGTCACGCTCAATAGAGCATCTAGGATACTATTCAGTTTCTAGTTCTTGTAAATCACAATAAAATCATATACCGGTAATATATCTTACTATTACTGATGTTCTATTGAAGCTACTTTTGATTAAGAAAATTAACATAAAACACCAATTGCTTGTGTATACCTCAAACTAACTTCCAATCAAATATTGTTTCTGACGCTGGATTTCTGTCACTAAATCCATATGCTCCATTTTTTATATAAAATTTTCCATGTTTGTTTTAGATAATTCCTTACAAAAACGAGAAAGATGCATCCATTACAATGTTAATAATGCTCCAACACCTCAACTAGAGGCATCAAACATTACTAAAAATCCCTTGGAAAATTTAGAAAGCATAAATTTTGGGTAGTAGACATGTTTTTCTTAAGTGTATCAAATTATTATTGAGTTCCAGGTGCCTATTTAATGTATTTCTTCTTATTAAAGGATGTGAGGGGTCTTGAAATATTTCCGCAATCATTGAAAAATTTTCGATAGTATATAATTATCCCTGAAAACCCCTCACATACTTCACATTCCTTAGCCCATTCCATAATTTAACTACCACCGTTTTTGGGATCTATCATAACCACTATGACAAAAATTATATGCCCAAAATACTGTCCATTCCTCCTTTTAAAAGAACACTTATTCTCATTTTCAAATACTTAATTTCTTATTACCTTTCTTTGGACCTCATGTGCCTTCTACAGGTCTTCAATCCAACACATACAACACAACATTAAATCATCGAAGAACAAAAAATCACTCTTCATTTGAAAATCCCAGAATACCACATTTATAGTAGCATAGAAAGTCATCGGTGCATTCATCAATCTGAAGGGAATAAAAAGGTATTCTAAATTCCCCTTATGGGTCTTAAAAATTATATTTTTAATATAATTCTCTTTCATCTATACCTGGTGGAAACCATATTTCAAACCCACATTTGTGATGTATTCCGCACTATAAAGCTCGTCCATCAGCTCTTCTATTAGTTGAATTAAGCACCTGTCCATCACCACTAAACTATTTAACTCTTGGTAACCCATGCACATTCTCCACTAACCATATTTATTCTGACACCTTGAATTATCCATTTATTTTTTTTTTATTTTTTTATTTCATTAGCCTTAAATAAATTTTTGGTTGGGTTTCAAGTTGGATCCTGAAACAAACATTTGAGTTGATACTAAAAAAAGTGTGTGCTTTGAGTTGTTTGCATTGGGAGCATCGCCATAGGGAATTTTGGAAACTACATGGCTTAACCAAGACAACTGCACAACCATTCGTCTTCGAGAATGATTTAAAATAAATAGTTATTTTAATTAAAATTCACATTAATTGTTGCATCGTTTAAAATTATTATTGCGTTAAGAATTTTATTATTATTAAAATAATATTGGTACATAATTATTTTTATTTTTATTTTTATCAATATGATTATGATTATGATTATGATTATGATTATTATTGTTTATTTATTTTTTATTTTTATTTTATCTTTATCTTTTATTTTCTTCTTCATTCATTCTTTCTTTTTTATTTCATCTTTTTCTTCCTCCATTGTTTTATTCCATGCAGCTACCCCTCCACGTTTTCCTTATCCTCGTGTAGAACCTACCACCCACATCTCATGTCTCCCTTTGATTATGTCCAGCTGATGACCTACAACCACCACCTTCGCCCGCACAATGCTGCGCCCCTGCCTACTCAACCTCTTCCCGCACAACACCCCTTCCCTCCTCTTGCACACACCCCGTTTGGCTAGCACCGGCCTCCTGTAGGTCCCCTTCCCCTCTCCTCTAGAACCCCCTACTGTCTCTAGTATCCTCCACACCAGCCCACACCCCCAGCCCCCTACAATGTGTCCTTCCTAATTCGGACGCCTCCCCTCGGCCACACGGACCCTCGTACAGACTCCTTTCTGGACACCAAATGCATCTCTAGCCCGGTGCACCTTGAGCTCGGTGATGTGTCTCCCCGCGGACCTACTGTCCAGCCCTACAGTCCCTACATGAACCCTTTTTCATTCCCCGGTCATTGTGTGATGCCTCATAACCCCGTTGTTCAAGCACATCTCTGTGTCGAGGCGAGGATCGCGCTTTTCTTTCTTGAGTATCATACATATACTTTAGTAAGTGTTGTGTTTAATTAAGTTGGTGAAAATTTAGTATTTTTATTTTTTAAATATATTTATGTTTATTTAATTATATGGTGCGAGTTATGTTTTGAATTTGCATCGGGTTGGGTTATGCGTTGTTCATTTATTTAAATTATTCTAAGTCGGTGTTGTTATGTTTTTATCTATTTTTTTGAGGATTAATTGTTTCAGTTATTTTTGTTCAGTTTAATGTGTTTTAAATTGTTCAACTTTTGTCGCAACACATTGGCGAGATAATTACGCAATTATGTGATCATTAGGTTTCACTTGCTGGTGCGCCTGCTGAGGCGTGTCGTGTCATCGTGCATGGACTATGATTCGAGGTAGGTCCCCCACTCCAATTTCCATTAAATTTATAATTTATTAATTTCTTGATATTTTATTAGTTTTAATTAATGATAAATAGTTTGAGATTAATAATTTTTGAATAATTACTCGGTTTTAAAAGAGATTATTATTTTATATATGTCACATGAAATATTTTTTGGTGAATTGAGACACAATAGTGAAAGAACACCCATTTGGTATTTGAACATAATTCATATAATTTCAAGTGTAGTTCTAGTTTGATTATAATCGATTTCCTCTGATGCATAAACAAGTGTTTTGGTACTCCATAGAATTGAGGTTTTTCTTTAAAGTTTGTTATGGCCCGTTTGAAATTGTGAAAAAATAAATTATTTTGGAAAACTTTTTTTTGTGGTGAATGAGGGGTGAACCTTTTGTGTACATTGGTTGTGTAAGTTGTGTGTTATGTTTGTGCAATATGATTGGTTACATGATTGACTTTGTTGACTCGCCCCTATTTATTATACGTGTTGACATGGGATCTTCGCATTGTAAGTGAATCTTCTGAGAATGATTAATTCACTAGTTTAGATTATGCACTTGCTAGTGGCCCATATCAGATAGATGTTTGGTTATTGTTATTTCTATGTGATTGTGACCCTAGGTTAGGCTACGTAGGGAAACACAAAGCGTTAGGGAGTTATGATGTCATGGAGTAAGGCATGCCTTCAGTATTGAGTCACATGTATAGTACATTCTGGATTATTCACGAGCTCTAAGGTTTGACCCATGTTTTCTTTAGAGCTTATTTGTATGTTGCAGATGAATGAGAGGTCTAGTTCAGTTGTCCCCCTATATTACACTTTTTCCATTTCCCTTAGCGTGTGTTTTGTGTTGTGTGTGGTTTTCCTTTTGACTAACAACTGAAATTTGGATTTCTAAACTGTTCGCAAAAATTATTTAAAATGGAATACATTTTCTTCATTCAAACATTAAACTTTGTTTTAAATTAAAAATGGAAATGGAATTTTACTTGTTTTATAAATGAAATTGCATGTGTCGAACACCATATGTTAGATAATTTAGTTAAAACCCGTAATTACTAAATTTTTTGTTTAAAGGTAGTGCATTGGAAATAGTTTGTTGGGCACACCTACTAAGTTTTAAAACTCACACCTACTGTATTTTCCTATTTTTATCTTTCTTTAAGGTTTGACTCAAGCTTGTTCACTGAGGGTGAGAGTTGGTTGTGGTTTTGAGACTGCCTTTGAGGTCAGGAAGAGTTTCTGGTTGAGATCAGTTTAGTGTGTTTTTTTGTCCGTTCTTTCTTTTCAGTTCCATTTATTTTCTTTGTGTTATTCTACTTTTCTTTCAGCTGCTTTATTTATTTTAATTCAGTGGAATCATTCACATTTTTACTCTATTGATGCTCTGGTTCTTGCCGAGGAGGATTGGGAGCACCTCTCAGGCCATGTCGCGGACCGGCTCGGGTGATTGGTTCAGGGTCGACCTGGGTTGGTTCATGAAAAAATGGTATTATAGGAGGTCGGCTTCTTAGGAGACCTTGGTTTTTGGAATGCCCATTTTTATTTGGGGTTGTCATGGTTGAAGGAGTATGATTTTCAGGACTAGGGGCATATGGATGAAAAGGATGTCATGGAACCTTACTCATTCCAATCCTCCAGTTACCATGTGATGTTTGGGTTTGTCGATGTCCTTGATTCATATGGTTTGTTTGGAATTAGGAAATGAAATGGGATCCAGGAAAGTGACCTCCATGAGATCGCATGGTCTGGAATGCCATGCGGATCCGGGGGAATTACCCTAGAGTGCTCCTTGTGACAGGGGTGTGACTAGCGTATGACTGCCAACTATATGCCCAAGTCTCCCATCAGTACTAGTTTCTCCCTGTGGATTGTTTGGGTCTTATTTACTTAATTAAATAAAATTTTTAAAGTTTTATTTTGGAAATTTTGAAAAGATAAATTTAAAATATTAATGGTCATGTTTGACCCAACTTTTTGATTCCTTGTTTCATAGTATCCCCCCTGAAGGTTAGATGGATGCCCTAGGTGCAGCTTCGGGTAGTGAATCCTTTAAAAATCCTCCAGTTGATCAGTCCATTGATTACTTCTTTATGTTTTGGAAGATGAACCCTCCCCTAATTTATAGACAATAAAATCCTCTTGAGGGATATGAGTGACTTTGGAAGATTTAGTGGAACGTTTGTCCTCTCACGCTGCACGAGTCATCAAAGGTGAAATTGGCTACCTTTATGCTTGAAGTTCCAACCTGGAAGTGGTGGAAGTCTATGTCTCAAAGAAATCCTCAGGAAGAACTCACATGGGAGTTCTTCAAGTGGTATTTCATCAAAAAATACATTTTTGATGTCAAAAAAGGTGAGGATGTGGATTGAGTTGTGCGGTCTTCAGCAAGGTGTTGGATCGGTGTTGCAATTATTTCGTCATTTCGTGGACTTGGATTTTTATGAACTGGGTATGTTAGAAATGATCCCATGAAATATCATCATTTTGAGATTGGATTGCATCCTGAGATGCAGATGAAGGTGGAATAGTTAAACATAATCACCTTCCCTAACGTTGTGAGACAAGATTTTCTTCCCGAAGCTGAGTTAGCAGGAGGACTTAAGGTGGAGAATCCTCTTCCAGCCTTGGGAAATAGTTCAGAAGATTATGAAAAGAAGAATGGGAAGCGGCCTGATGTGGGTGGTAGTAGTAAAGGAATCAAGAGTCCTTTAAACCTTCAGTCATCTTCTTCACAGTGCAATGCATTGATCTGTCACCAGTGCGGTAAGCGGGAGCACAAGAGGCCGATGTGCCCGAATGCTCAGAGACCCTGCCACAACTGTGGGCGCCGGGGTCATGTGTAGCGATTTTGTCGAGGTGTTTCCAAGAAGCACACAAGAGCCTAACAAGGCTCCTCGAAGGTCACCTCACACAATCAGCAAGATTACGATGATGTTTGGGGATCAATTTGGAGTTTTTTTCTTTATAGTGTTCCTTGTATGTAGTTGTCGTCTCTTATAGCATTCTGTGGTGTTTATTTTCCTTCATTTGTAAGAATGGTTCTTATCGAACCACTTTGAAACCTTTTTTATAATAGATGTGTGTATGGTAAAACTCTGGTTCCTGTGTTATGTTTGGTAATTTTTGAAGCCTGACTGCGAGGTAACATATTCTTCAATAATCATAGCTCCATCTATAGGTCCCGGAGTGAAGCTAGAGCATATTTAGGAGAACCCCAACTGTGTAAAAATACCTTGGTTTAATCTCTGTCCTTAGTATAGCATCGTTTGTGTTATTCCGAGTGTGCGACGTTGTTGATCTGTTGATGACGGTAGTTTTGATGCTCTATTGGTTGGAACCTTCCCTCCCCAACCATTGTAGTGGGGTTACTGGTTCGTTTGGGAAGCTTTCATGTTTGGTTAATCTCGTAAGAACTTGTGGTGGGGAGACACATTTCGAGTCTCATTGAATTCAGTTTGGTTTGATTCCTATGGTGGGGTGTCCGTTCAATCCTCCCCATGTCATTATCAGAGTTTAATTTCGGTGGGGTTTAATGTGTTCGTGTTTTGAGGATAAGTTTCATGTCATGGGAGTTCAATGTTTGTTTGGATCGATCCACTAGAGTCCCTTAGACTTTTTGGGGTGAGCAATACTTAAGGAGTTCCATCTTTGGGAATAGATCTTGTTGTGGATTTTCAGGGGTGGAAAGCGTTATGGTGGGGAGATTTGTCACACACCGACCTATCCTTTTATTTATATTTTATTATTTTATAATTTCTTTAGCCTTAAATAAATTTTGGGATGAGATTTTGGTGAGGTCCTGAACAAAAAATTTTACTTGATGCTAAAAATAGTGTGCACTATGAGTTGTTGTCATTAGGAACACGAGCATAGCGCATTTTGGAAGTCACATGGCTTCAGACAGAAAATTGTGAAACCTTTTGACTTCACGAAAGATTTAAATTAAATAGTTATTGTAATTAAAACGCACATTAATTGTTGCATAATTTAAAATCATAATTTAATTAAGAATTTTAGTATTATTAAAATAATTTGGGTACTTTATTATCATTATTTTTGTTTTTATCAATATGATGATGATGATTATTATTATTATTTATATACTTTTTATTTTTATTCAATCTTTTTTTCTTTTCTTCTTCTTTCTTTCTTTCATCGTTATTTCTTTTTTTCTTCCTCTTTTTTCTTCCATGTATTTGTCCCTTTCCATTTTCCTTCTCCTCACGCAGCACCTACCACCCACATCTCCTCTCCCCCCTCTGATTCAATCCAGCCGATGACCTGCACCCACTGCCTTCGCCTGCAAATCATTGTGCCCTTGTCCGGTTTCCCTCTTCCCACACGATGCCCCAGCCCTCCTCTTGCGCATTCCGTGGCCGGCTAACACTGGTCTCCTGTAGTTCCCCTAACCCTCTCTTCTGGAACTCCCTCTTGTCTCTATTATCTGCCGCACTAGCCCACGGCCAACCCCCCCCCCCCACCCCTTTGCACTGTGGCATATCTACTCTAGACGCCTCCCCTCGGCCGCGCGCACCCTCGCCCGGACTCCCTTCTGTCTGTCGAATGCATCTTCAGCCTGGCGCACCTCCGGCTCAGTGGTGCATCACCCCATGGACCTGATGTCCAATTGTGCAATCCTTGCGCGACCCCTTGGTCATTCCCCATTTGTTGCACAGTGCACCACGACCCCCTGTTCAATCACATCTCTGCGTCAAGCTGAGGTTCGCGCTGTCCTAGCTTGAGTATTATATATTTACTTTAGAGAGTGTTGTGTTTAATTACTTTGGTTAGAATTTAGTTTTTTTCATTTTTTAAAACTATTTGAGTGTATTTAATTATATTTTTCGAGTTGTGTTTTGAATGTATGTCGAGGTGGGTTTTGCATTGTACATTCGTTTAAATTATTATATGTCTATGTCACTATGTTTTATCTATTTTTGTGATTTTATGTGTTTGAGTTATTTTTTGTTTGTGTTCTTTGTTTTAAATTGTTCTACTTTTGTCGCAGCACATTGGTGAGGTGATTCCGAAATTCAACGATTGTCAGCATTCACGTGGAAGTGCGCCCACTCGAGGCGTTTCTTGTCATTGTGCTTGGACTGCGAGTCGAGGTAGGTTCCCCATTTCACTTTCCTTTAAATTTAGAATTTATTAATTGATTGATATTTAATTAGTATTAATAAATTTCAAATATTATTAGATAAATAATTTTGTAATAATTACTCCATGTAAAAAGAGCTGTTTATTTTATACACGTCACTTGAAATATTTTTCTTAGTGAATTGACACACAATAGTGAAAGAAAGATCGTTTGGAATTTGAACCTAATTCATGGAATTTGAAGTGTAGTTTTGGTTTGTGATAAATGTTTTCTTCTAATTCATGAACAAGTGTTTTTGTTCTCATGAGAAATGTGGTTTTTCTTTAAAGTTGGTTAAGGCCCGTTTGACACTTGGATAAAATAAATTATTTTAAAAAACATTCATTGAGATGACTCAGGGAGATCCTTTTGTGTATGTTGGTTTCTTGAGTTGTGTGTGATGTTTGTGCAACATGACTGGTTACATGATTGACTTTGTTGACTCACCTCTGTTCATTATACGCGTTGCCATGGGAATGTGGCATAGTAAGTGAATCTTCGGAGAATGACTGCTGCACCAGTTTAGATTACACACTGGCTAGTGGGTCATAGTAGATAGATGTTTTGTTATTATTATTTTTATGGGAATGGGCCCCTCGGTTTGGCCAAGTAGGGAAACACCGAGCGTTCGGGCATTATGACGTCATTGAGTAGGGCATTCCTTCAGGATGAGTCACATGTATTGTACTTTCTGGATAGTTCACGAGCTATTTGATTTGTCCCATGTTTTCTTTAGTGCTTATTTGTATATGGCGGATGATTAAGAGGTTTAGTTCGGTTGATGGCCCCCTATGTGCCACTTTTTTCCATTTCCCTAATTGTGTGTTGCGTGTTGGGCTTGGTTTTCCGTTTGACTAACAACTAAAATTTGAATTTCTAAATTGATAGAAAAAATGTTTTAAAATGGAATGCACCTATTTTTTTCAAAGAATAAACTTGTTTTAAAATGAAAAAGAGCAATTGATTTTTACTTGTTTTAGAAATGAAAGTGTGTGTGTGAAATCCCATATTTTATAAAATTTAGTTCAAACCTAAAATTAGTAAATTATTTTTTTAAAGGGAGTGCATTGGGAATATTTCATTGGTAATGCCAACTGAGTTTTAATACTCCCACCTATAGTGTTTTCCTGTTTTTAGCTTTTTTGTAGGTTTGACTCAAGCTTGTTCACTGAGGGAGAGAGTTGTTTGTGGTTTGTAGAGTGACTCTCGAGGACACGAGGAGTTTCTGGTCGAGATCAGGTTAGTGTGTTTTGTTGGTCGTTCTTTCTTTCCAGTGTCATTTATTTACTTTGTGTCGTTCTACTTTTCTTGTCGTTGATTTATTTATTTTCATTGGGAAAAATCGTTCCCATTTGTACTATGTTTATGTCATGGTGCTTGTTTCTAGCCCGGGATGATCGGGGACGCCTCTCGGGCCATGTCGCGGACCGGCTCAGGTTATCGGTTCAGGGTTGACCCGAGTTGGTTCCTAACATTTAGTTTTACAAAATTTTCTAGAATATAGTATGGGTTGGTGTTATGTCGGATGAAACTCGATTCCAAAATCATTTGACCCTATTTCTCAATCTCATTCTTCATGAAATAAGCATGATTATAAAGTTGTAGGTTGATTGAATCAACCCCATCTTTCAAGGATATACAATAAAATGTATATTTTCATATATATTAAATTTCCCAAAAAGGAAGGAAATATATTTAACATGAAAGCAATGTGATTGATGAACTACAACAACATGACATTGGAGTAGAATGTTTTAAAAAATAAAGGATATTAGAAACCAATAACCTTAAATTTTTAATATTAAAATACATCATCAATAATTTATTCTAAAAAAATTAAATATCCAAGCCATTTAAATTTTAAATACTCAAATTAGTTATTTTTAAATAAAAAAAACATTAAGTTAAAATATAGAAGGCATTTTAAAATATAAAAACATTTAAAAAATTAAAGTTTTAATCAACTGATTTATTTTAAATATTCAAGGTATTTAAATTTTATTACTAAATTATTTATTTTCAATATAGAAATTATTTATTTTGAATTTTTTATTCAATTTATTTTAAAACGAATAACTTTGGATGAAATAAAATTAAATTACATGAATATTTAGAAAAATTAAATAAATAAAATTAATTAAATATTTAAATGATTTTAATTTTTTATTCCATTTATTTAAAATAAAATAAATTGAACAGAAAAGTTAAATTATATAAACTAGTTGGGAATTTTAGAATAATTAGAATATTGTAAAATAGTATGAATTTCAGAAAATATTAAAATGGATTTTTTATAAGTATTTAAATATATTAATTGATTAATAAAATTAATGATTTTAAATATTTTATTTGGGGTATTCATTCCAAAAAAATTCATATATTTTTAATGATATAATTATTTCAGCAGATCCCAAATTTTCATTATTCTTTAAACATGATTTGACCCCTATTATCTCTCCCTCAGTTTTAGAATTGTTTTTCTTGTGTATAAAGCCATGAAACCTGGACATACCATCTTCCCTTATTTCTGTGTTTTGGATGGTTCCGCCCCCATCGTTAAATAATTTTCCTCCTCAAAAAAGGATGAAAAATCCATTAGAATGGAATCTTGCTTATGAATTAGAATTACATCATAGAGTCCTTTCCCAGAACGCCCTCCATGGACATTACAGCCATTGAAAACCATGCTGAACCCGACAGCGTGCTAGGAATGGTCGGGTACAGATCTATGTTCAAGGGATGGAAAGTCAAGCTATCCGTGGCGCATGGTGTGGCTAAGGGGCTTTCATTTCTCGACAATGATGGCACATGGTATGGGAACTGCCCCTCCATTAAACTTATACATATTTCTTTTGACCCTCAAACCATGTCAGATGATCTTTGTTTGCAGAATCCCAACCCGAATCTTTGTGATTTTGGGTTTTCCAAGGACGGCCCGATGGGCGACAAAACCCATGTCTCCATGAGCGTTGCTGGAACCTATGGATATGAGCTCCTAAATATATGGCTGCTGGTAAAAAATCTTTCCCTTCATCCATTTCATCGTATTTATCTTCCTGTTTCCATCTGGGTTTCTTCATGAAGGGCATCTGACGATAAAGAACAACGTGTACCAGATTGTGGGGGCCGCTCCCAATATGGGGTGACATTTCCAGCGGAGGAGAAATTGTCGGTAGCAGCCTGCAGCGGGTACCTCCATGGTGCGAAGCATGGTGGGTAGCAGCCTTCGTTGATGCTACCAATATTGAAGCATCCAGCGTAGAGGAAATTTCTCATGGGTAGATGAACTACCCACCAACTGGGAGAAGACCAGTTCTTCTTCTTCTTCTTCTTCTTCTATTTAATGGGATTTGAAACGCATGAACATAGACGAGGTATTTGTGTAATTTGTGTTGTGTGATATATTTTTTTAATTCTTCATCGAGAACCCTAGAGAGAATTGAATAGAGAAGATCCCATGTTTCTCTTATGGATGTTGGCTTCAAAGCCGAACCACGTTAAAATTCCCGTGTTCCTCCGTTTGTTCCCAGTTTTGTGGGTTAGAGCTACCACGCACCTCCGCTGCACCCCAACAAGTTGTATCAGAGGTGTGGTGGAGTTAACGGTGTTGAAATGACGAGCCAACAACGCTTTTTCTAGTGGTCAGAAAATTGAAAGTGGCCGGAATTTTTTTTGACGCCAGATTCGTGAAGAGGACAACGATGTGATTCTAATGGTTCAAGCGGTGATAAAAACAGAGTTAAAACTATCTCGGTAGGCTCGGTCGATGTTTGGTCAAAGGCGAGGGTGAAAAGTACCCCGTGCCAGAGAAGACAACATTGTTCACACCGTCGGCGACAATTCTGGAAATATTCTGGCTGGAAATCCGGCATGCACGTCAACAACACGTAAGTGCCACGTCAGCGAGCGATCTAGACCGTTGAACGTGTTTTGACCATATCTTGGTCAATTGGTGTCCGATTTCGGCGATCCAGGAGTCGATTCCGACTATTTTGACCATTATTAACGTATATGTAAGGTTAGTTTTTCAAAATTCGTAATCTATAAGGTGTTTATAGAAAGGTGTGACATCGACGGTGGTGATCGCATTTTGCGAAAACGACGATGACGGGTGGCAGAGCACAACCAAGATTTGATATTGAGAAGTTCGATGGTCGAAATAATTTCGAATTTTGGTAAATCACGGTGAAGGATATTTTGGTGCAGCATGGCATGATCAAACTATTGATTGGTGAAAAGCCCGAGACAACTAGTGCCGATGATTGGGAAGAACTTGAGATGTGGGTCGTCAGCACAATTCGGCTATGTCTGGAGAATGAGGTAACGTACTCGGTGTTGGACGAGACAACACTGAAAGAGATCTGGAAGAATTTAGAGCAGTGGTATATGGAGAAGTCTTTGATCAACATGTTGTTCTTAAAGAAGAAATTGTACCAGTTGTGCATGGATGAGGGAACGAATTTGTTGGATCACACCAATGAATTAAACAAGATCCTGACACAGTTATTGGGGCTCGGTGTGAAGGTTGGAGAGGAAGAAAAAGCACTTTTTCTTTTTTCATCACTACCAAGCTCATTTGATGGGCTTGTGACTGCATTGCTCGTGGGAAAGGAGACATTGACGTTGGATGATGTGAGGGCGTCAATTCAAAATTCGGAGGCATTTCGAAGACTCGTGATGCATTCAGGCGATCTAATCATGGAGATGCAAGATGATCAATGTGGGAGGAGCCAACATTGGAATTCATGAGGTAATGAATGGAGGACAAAATCAAAGTGATGTGATCTAGATGAAATCTCATGTTTTTTGGTGTGAGTAGAAGGGCCACTATAAAAGTGATTGCGGAGAGAGAAAACAATACGTTGCTGGGAAGAAGAAAGTTAAAGAAGAGGATGTGAACATCACAGGATTATCAACAGATGATGAAATCTGTGTGACAACGGGAAGTTTTCACTTAGATGTGAGAATTGAATGGGGAGAAGTGTAGTGTCGTTACTGCAAATGATTCGGGCACATGAAGTGGGAAAGCCATTTTCTGAAGATGAAGAACGAGTGGGCTGAATATACAAAGGAAGAAGGATGGGTTCTTGATTCGGGAATCTCGACACGCATATGTACGATGAGAGGTAAATTTGATACTTTTAAGCAGGTGAGAGACTCGGTGTGACTTGTTGATGGGTCAACATGCGAGGTTCGAGGAGTCGGGATGGTGAAATTGAAGACACCCGGTGGAGGAATTCAAAAAGTAGCTGATGTAAAATTCATTCCGATGATGAGGCGGAACTTGATATCATTGAGTAGGCTTGATGCACGAGGGTTCAAGATTTCCATAGAAGGTGGAGTGTTGGATGTCTCATGTGGTGATGCAGTGAAGCTTACATGGATGGAGTCTCAAGGGTTGTATCATTTGATGGAGACCGCTGTCAGCCCGATATTGAGTGAAGACGATGGAAGTGCCACATCATCTGGTGTGGAGAAGCGTGTTTGATTTTCCGATGATGTTTTTGACACCAGTAAGGAGACTGCATGTCATGATTATACCCCAAATTGGATGTGAGGGGGATATTTGTGTGGGACACTCCCAATATGGGGTGACGTTTTCCAGCGGAGTAGAAATTGTCGGCAATAGCCTGTAGGGGTTTCCTCCATAGTGGGAATCTTGGTGGGTAGCAGCCTTCGTTGAAGCTACCAATATTGAAGCAGACGATGGGGAGGAAATTTCTCATGGGTATATGAACTACCCACCAACTGGGAGAAGACCAATTCTTCTTAATATTCTATTTAATGGGATTTGAAACCCATGAAAATAGAGGTGGTATTTTTGTAATATGTGTGGTGTGATGTATTTTTTTAATCCTCTATCAGGAACCCCAGAGAGACGTGAATAGAGAAGATCCCCTGTTCCTCATGTGGACATAGGCTTCAAAGCCGAACAACATTAAAATTCTTGGTTTCCTCCATTTGTTCCCAGTTTTGTGTGTTTGAGGTACCACACACCTCTGGTGTGCCCCAACACGGATGGCGTGTGAATATTCTAAGGGATAGTGCCTTCGAGGAGGAAAACCAGGAAGTGTGGTGTGTGTCCTTATATCCCAAGTCCAGGCCGAGCATCGGGGAGGTCTTGAGGAACTGGAAGAGCTCATGCTATCCAGCATTGGCCCCATGACCTCACGGAAGGGGTGCATGTGATCCTCAATCCCAAAACACTCCCTACTGTCAATAACATTGTTGTGTATAAGATCAGCGGCGATCCTGGTTTCAAACAAGCTGCTTCCATGGCTTATGGAGGTAAGGATTTCGAGTCTATTGGAACAAAAAATCATCCCATTGTGGAGAATGTGGTTATGTAGAATATGATTGGTCATCCTCATCCCAAACAAGTTGCTTCTTGGGGTTCTTCATCTATTGACTCCTAGTCTCACTACTATAAAAAACGGGCAAAGAACATTCCACCCTTTATCAGTGCTAAACAAAAACCACTGATAAAGAATCCTTGTATTAGCACTGATAATGAAGGAATTTATCAGCACTAGAAAAGTTCTGAAAAACAAATGTTGTATCAGTGCTAAAATTTTAGCGCTGATAAATGAAGGCTTCATCCATAGTCCCATATTTTATAAAATCGGCCGAACAATGTCTTTTTTTATCTTGACCTAAATCTCTCACAGTACAATACCTCTGCGACAACTCCCCTACCCACGATCCTCACACAGCCGGACCTCCGCCGCCCCATGATATTCGCGTTGTCGGACCTCCACAGCTAGTCCTACTCTTTATCCTCCCCCTCGAACCACTTCGGCGGATCCTTATCCCCACAAACCCTACTTCTCTTCCTCTCCGCTCTACCCTACTCTCCATGAACCCTACTCCTCCATTTCTCAATATTTGGTGGCTCCTCCCATGCACCTCCCCCTCTGGTGGTCGCGCCTTCCACTCCCGACTTAGTGTATAAGGCCATGTACTTCTCCTTCTCTGAGATGAATTTCTTTTCTTATTCTTCTTGATTCTCTTCTTGAAATTTTTTCTTAGGAAGGATGTGACAACAATGTTGATTCAGTTTTGGTGTTTATTATGGTTTTAATGGAAAATGGACATACATAGAACTGTTAGATTACCCTCATGTGTCAATTCATATTTTATTTGACTATTCTTGTCATTCTTAAGAAATATTTGTTAAATCATTAGTTGAGGTTGGGGACATGAAATTTCTCCTTCTTTATTATGTGTAAATTGTGGAATTATCATGTTCTTTTGTTTCCATTGGATGGATAGTACTGATTTACCTAAATACTATAATGAATCACACTAAAGGAAATTAAAGTGAAGAGGGAGTTTTTCATGTGATTTATGAAGTTCCATAATATTTCTTATACACCTATGGATTTATTGGTGTTGTTGCTATGGGATTTATTCATTATGTTGTGAAGGAAATTTATTACTACTAATAATATCTTATAATCACATTTCATTATTTTCTAGTCACTTAAGGTTGGAAATGAATTAGTTGTATGGAAATCTGTAATTAAAGTGTTATATTTAATCAATAAATTCTACATTAATATGAAAGAATGTTTAAGGGGTAGTTTTTAGTGTGAATTTTTTATATGTTTTCCTTTTCATGATACTATGTATGTGGTATTTATCATTATGATTATAAGGGTGATGGTTGATTGAGGTGGTTGGGAGCATGTGGTGTGGTAATTAATACAATATTGATGGAGGCATTATTGTGTGGTTATGATAGAAATGATAAGACTATTTAGGTAGAAATTAAGTGGTTTAATGTATTTTAGAATGTGTTTAGTTGTATTTTATGTCATGAAAATTTAGTTGTTATTGGGTGGTGTTATAGTTTCCTTTTGGCATGGAATATGGTTGGAATAATTGAAAATAGTAATGGGAGGTGGGTTGGAAATGATAAATGATGGTTTGTTAAATGATTAATGATAATGATTGGAATAATTATGTTTAATAAATGGTTAAAGATAGAAAGAATGTTATTAATGATTTATTAATGGATTATAGTGGGAAGTGATTTAGTGATTGGTTTTACATTAAAATGGTTAACAATTGAAATGAATATAGTAATAAAATTCCATGAAATTATAATGTTAAATGAAATGATAATTTGGTAATGTTGATATGGATTCTTATGTTATTTGTTGGGGTTTATTTGTGGTGTTATAATGTAAGTGGTTATTACAGGGTGGTAGTAACAATGCAGTGGTTGACGAGGGTGTTTACAATGTTAGTTTGGTGTAAACCCTTAGGAATGATTTATGTGTGACTACATACTTATTATATTTTCTTATTATTTCTTATGCACCATCACTTGAGTCGAGTAACCTGATTGAAATCCATATGGGTACTTTGGATCTGAGTGTTTTTCTCAATATCTAGGTTATAGAGGGAACACATATAGGACCACTTCCTCTTCCCTTCTCCCCCTTCACACTTAGTATGAGTTGTAATGGCTCATATTGGGTGTATATATACGACCTATAATGATTTTTAGTTTTTGTGTATATATATTCTTGTTGAAATGATTATGTGTATTTGGTGTGGATACATAGTGGGGGTTGTGCATTGTTGGAAGAGAGTATAATGTTTATGTCCTCCATGTTCATGATATCATACTGTGATGAGGATGTGATGTGTGGTTGTGATGTGGATATGGTTTTTTTGTGTTCGTGACATGTGTATGTGTGGATATATGATGATGATATTATATAGAAGGGGTTGAAGCATAATAAATATTCCATTAGAGTGTTAGAATGACATGATTAGTGGGGAAATGTATGTGGGGTAATTTATTATTATATATTATTTTGATATTACACTTACGATGGAGTATGGAATTAGACATGAATGAGGATTGAATGGGATGATAGGCCAATAATATTTGTTAAAATTTTCGTATGTAATAACATGGGAGACCATCTATGACCCAAGTGATTACCCCCCTGTGATTTAAAGTAATTAACTTGAGCTTATCAAAAATATTAGGCATGATGATATTGAAGGTAGGGCAGAGACCTAGGAGTTGTAGATGTATCATTATTGATTATTATTGGGTTTGGACATGGTTGATTTGAGGAAACTATAATGAATCTAAATTAATTATATTTAATGAATTCTATATTGGATGGAATTATGAGAATCCATTCTCTACTTATAGAGAGATCTACTTGTTTTCATTCATATGTATTTTTCATTGGTGAGGTATAAAAGGATGGGCTAGATGACCATAGAAGGGTTGACCCGATAGAGGAGGATGATCCATAGAGGATGATGCCATGTGAGTTTTAACATCTATGACACAAGTGATTATCCCTGCAAACTCCATTGTGTTTGGAAACTATGTTGATTTTGATGGGGTGTCTATCCCGGTTCTGTTGATTTCCAAATCATTAGTGGAAATGGTTAGGCTATATTAATAACTGTTTTTATAAGGAAGTGGTTCTCTTCTACTGTATTTGGATGTCTTGTTTTGTGTATTTGAAACATAAATACTAATATTTGTGATTCAAATAGGATGGATATGAATAAAGATTGTATGGATGCCAATAGTTTGACAATAGAGTATGAGAATGGAGTGAAAGACTTTATCATGTTTGAAAAGGATAACGCAAAGGATCCTTCTCAAATCCTTTGTCCATGTTTACATTGTTGTTATTATAGTCTACTTACTCCCGAGGAGTTAGAAGAACATTTGATATGTCACGGAATAGAACCAAGTTAAAAATGTTGGAATAAACATGATGAAAAAGTGAATGTAGCTACTCACTAGGATAATATTGCGTTTTATGGATTATTAGATACAAATAAAAATATTGATAATGAAGAAGACCATATGGAGGATGTGATTACAAATGTCAATGATGATGAAGATCGTATTGGGGAAATGATAAGGACAATTTTAGATGAACTCTGTGATTGCCGAAAATTGTTTGGGAAGTTAAAGAGTTCTTAAAAGACGCCATTTTATGATGGTTGCACTAAATATACAACATTGTCAGCTATACTGAAGTTGTATAAATTGAATGAAGGAAAATGATGTAGTGATATCAGTTTTATTTAACTACACGCTCTCTTGAATTACATGCTCCTGGAAGATAATGGGATCCCAAGACAGAAATATGAAGCTAAACGAATGCAACACTCAATGGGTATGATTTTTGAATGAATACATGCCTTCTCTAAAGACTGTATATTGTTTCACAAGGAGAACAAACCACTAAAAAAATGCCTAAAGTGTGATGCTTCTCGATACAAGAAAGATGAATCCATTCCTACGAAAGTTGTATGGTACTTTCCAATCATTCCAAGGTTTAGGAATCTATATTAATGTGAGGAAACGAAAATAAAATTATTGTGGCATGCAGACAAAAGAAATAAAAATGGGAAATTACGTCATATGGCCGACTCTCCTCAATTGGTGAAAATTGATCATGAGTATCCTGAATTTGGAAAAGAGAAGTGAAACCTTCATCTTTCATTATCTACAGATTGAGTGAATCCTTTTGGTTTTCGAACCAGAACTCACGGTACATGCCCTATTATGTTGGTAAATTATATCTTGCAACCCTAGTTATGCAAGGCTGGTATCACTCAAAGGGTTTCTCTTTTGTCTTAAACGAACAAAATTTTTAGTGAAAATAATAGTTGACCTTCATAAATCCAACAAAATGCATTTTGATTTTGTTGGACCTTTAGGATAATGATCCATGCGTCATTTATGACGTGTATGAGTCAACCCTGCTTCAGTATGACACAGGGTGTGGCCGGTTTCCCTCAAAGTGTCCCTCTTTTGTTTAAAATGGACAAAATTTTAAATGAAAACAAAAACTAACCTATAGATATCTGACCAAACACATTCGTATTTTGTTGATCCTTTAGGAGAAAGATCCATGGGTGTGTTGGTGACATGTATGTGTCAACCCCTCCTCAATCCAAGGCATAGTGTGGCTGGTATCACTCAAAGGGTCTCTTTTTTTTAAATGGACATAATTTTAAGTGAAAACAACAACTAACCAACGCAAATCAGACCACACACATTCATATTGTGTTTATACTTTATTAGAACTATACATGGGACATTTTTGATATGTACGAGTCAATCCCACCTCAATAAAAGGCATGGTGTGTCCGGTATCACTCAAAGTGTCTCTCTTTTTTTTTTAAATGGACAGAATTTTAAGTTAAAAACGACAAATAACATACAGAAATCTGACCAAAAGATTTCTGATTATGTTTATGCTTTAATATAATGATCCATGGGTCATTTTTGAAGTGTAAGAGTCACCCCCACCTCAATCCGAGACATGGTGTGGCTAGTATCACTCAAAGTGTCTCTCTTTTGATTAAAATGGACAAAATTTTATGTAAAAACAACAACTGACCTACAAAAATCGGACCAAATGCATTTAGACTGTGTTTATATTTTAGGATAATGATACATGGGTTATTTTTGACATGTATGATTCAAACCCTCTTCAATATGAGGCACGTTGTGGCTGGTATCACTCAAAGTGTCTCTATTTTTTTAAAATGGACAGAATTTTAAGTAAAAACAACAACTAACCTATGTAAATCTGACCTAACACATTAGGATTGTGTTGATCCTTTATTATAACAATCCGTGTGTCATTATTAACATTTACGATTCAACCCCGCCTCAATCTGAGACATGGTGTGTCCAGTATCACTCAAAGTGTCTCTCTTTTGTTTAAAATGGACAGAATTTTAATTGAAAACAACAGCTGACCTACGGAAATCTGACTAAATGCATTTTACTATGTTGATCCTTTAGTTGAAATATCCATGGGTCATTTTTGATGTGTATTAGTGAACCTTGCCTCAATACGAGGCACGGTGTGGCCAGTATCACTGAAAGTGTCTCCCTTTTGTTTAAAATTGGCAGAATTTTAAGTGTAAACAACAACTAACATACATAAATATTACCAAATGCATTTTGATTGTGTTTATCCTTTATTATAACTATCCATGGGTCATATGTGACATGTAAGAGTCAATACAACCTCAATATGAAGCACGATGTGGCCGGTATCACTCAAAGTGTCTCACTTCTGTTTAAAATGTACATAATTTTAAGTGAAAACAACAACTGACCAACAGAAATCTGACCAAATGCATTAGGATTGTGATGATCCAGTAGGATAATGATCCATGGGTCATTTTTTGACTTGTAAAAGTAAACCCTAACTTATTTAGAGGAACGGTGTGGCCGGTATAACTCAAAGTGTCTCTCTTTTGTTTAAAATAGACAAAATTTTAACTAAAAACAACAACTAACCTAGGTAAATACAACCAAACGCATTCATATTGTGTTTATCATTTAGTAGAATGATCCATGGTTCATTTTTGATGTGTAAGAGTCAACCTCGCCTCAATCTGGGGCACAGTGTGACCGATATCACTCCAAGTGTCTTTCTTTTGTTTAAAATGGAAACAATTTTAAATGAAAACATCAACTGGCCTATGAAAATCTGAACAAATGCATTCAAATTGTATTGATCCATTAGGAGAACAATACATGGGTGATTTGTGACATGTATGAGTCAACCCTGCCTCAATCCGAGGCACGATTGGGCTGGTATCCCTCAAAGTGTCTCTCTTATGTTTAAAATGGACAAAATTTTAAGTGAAAACAACAAATGACCTACGGAAATCTGACCAAACGCATTTGGATTGTGTTTATTATTCAATAGAAAGATCCATGGGTCATTTTTAACATGTACAGGTCAACCCCGCCTCAATCCAAGGCACAGTGTGGATGGTATCACTCAAAGTGTCACTCTTTTTGTTTCAAATGGACAAAATTTTAAGTGAAAACAACAACTGACCTATGGAAATCCAACCAAACGCATTCGGATTGTGTTGATCCATTAGGATAATGATCCATGGACTCCCCCCAAACCCCCTGTATGTCCCCCACCCCCTAGATTCCCCCACCCACTAGACACCACCCCGCCACCTGGACACCTCCCCCACCCCTAGACACCCCCACCCCCAAGGACAACCACCCCCACCCCCTTGGACACCACCCAACCCCCTTGGACAGCCCCACAAACCCCCTAGACTACCACACCCCCTAGACACCACCCCGACCCCTGGACACCCCCACCCCTCTAGACACCCCCACCCCCTGGAAAGCCTCCCCACCCCCCGTGTCACCCCCTCCCCTGGACACGCCCATGGACATCCCACCCCCCCGGACACCCCCACCACATGGACACCCAACAACCCCCTGGACAACACCCCCACCCCTCCTAGACACCACCACACCACCTGGACACGCTCGCCCCTGGACACCCCCACCCACCTAGGCACCACCCCACCCCCCTTGGATAGCCCCACCAACCCCATGGACTACCCCACCCCCAAGAAACCCCCACCCCTAGAATGCCCCCGACACCCTGGACACCAGCCCACCCCCTGGAAACTCCAATGTATATCCCCCCACCCACACCGGACAGCCCCCACCCCCTAGACACCCCTCCACCACTCTGGACTCCCCCACCCCACCTGGACACCCCCCTCCTAGACACCACCCCACAACCTAGACAGCCCCACCCCCTGGACACCCTCAGCCTCATGGATATCCCCCACCACCCCATGGACACCACCCCACCCCCCTTGGACAGCCACAAACCTTCTGGAGCTCTCCACTGGACTCCCCTTTCCCTCCAGACACCTCTATCCCCCCCAGACAACCCCTACTCCCCCTGGAAATCCTCCCCAAACCCTTGAACAGCCCCCATCCCCCTAAATTCTGAATTTAATTCTTTATGAATTTAATTATCTTATGAATTATTTGTTAATGGTGTATGGGTAGACTTGTTGTGTGGGTATAATTTGTGTAATTATCTTATGAATTTTGTGTTAATTTTGTATGGGTATACTTGTTGAGGTCCTGAATTTTTTTCAGGTGTTGTTTGGGTGTGCTACTATCGATTTTTTTGTTGTAGCAGACATGGAATTTATCAACATTTTTTTAGCGCTGATAAAGGATGTCTTTATCATCTTTAAAAAAGAACTGATAAAATACACCTTTATCAGTGCTAAAAAAGCATTGATAAAGGGTCAGTTTATCAGCGCTAAAAGATCACTTATAAAAAACATATTTATCAGAAATTTTTTAGCACTGATAAAAGGGACCTTTATCAACACCTTTTTATCGCGGATAAATTCTCCCTTTATCATCACATTTTTAACTATCATAATGGTTTCCTTTATCAGTTCCTTTTTCACACTAATAAAGTATCCCATTATCAGCACTTATTTAGTGTGGATAATGGGGACCCTTCCCCCTCCATTATTAGTGATGATCATTACAGTGATTTTTAGCGCTGATGAAGCCAATTGTGAGCGCTGATGAAGCCAGTTTTGGTAGTAGTGTCTAGTAGAATCAAACCCTTTCTTTTGGGAAGAATGTGGCTGCGAATAAGATTGAGAATTTTATCTAGTATAAATAACATGGATGTGGTGTTTGTGTGGCTGTGTATAGGTATAACCGGTCTCACTAAATTTGATGGTGGGTAGTATTTGGGTTCTTCAAAACTCAAGGAGCATTTTCCCAGGCAAGGGAGTGGAGGAAAAGAATACTTCATTGATAAGTAGATCGGTCAGCATGTACCTAGGAGCGGGTATCTGGGAAGTAACTCTGAAATCTATATAGGGGATGAGAAGAAAGATAAAAAATCAATAAACAATGTATTTGAAGGGAATAATGAGATGCGCCACAATTTTAATGAAGGCAAGTTATGTTTTTCAATGTAGTAATTCTAACGTGTATGCTTTTTTTGAGTCAACAAGGTAAAACATTTATCAAATAATTGGTATAAAATACGTTTACTAAATGTTTTGTAATAGAGATGATAAAGATGGAGTAGTATGCTGGAGGCCAGTTTTGGCATGAAATGGCCATTATAAATTTAGAATCATAGAAAAAATTGATTTGTTAGCATGAGTAAGAACTATGTAGAAGGGAATCCTTAAATAAAAAAAGAGAATAACGTCATCATGAGTTAGAAATGGTATCTCCTCTACTTTTTCCCTTCCAATATGTTCTGTGAAACAACCAAATGTGAAAGTTTTTTCATAGGCCTAGTAGTGAAGCCATTTTTTTAGTTTTTTAATAACTAATTGTTTTTTTCATCCCTTTTTATGAAAAATATGAGGGAAACTTTGGAAAAGAGAAAATAAGATGAAAATGTAATGAAACTAGCAAAAATACACGAGCCTGGTGGTCCATATCTTTTATGTATCAAATTGAGGTGATCATTATCTAATAATTTTATATGAATCTTATTATGTCTTTGTATCCTTGTATGTTTGTAGGGAATGAAAAAGGAACTAAAGAAACATATTATTGTGCTGGAAACAAACTAGATGTTAAACAAGCATTAGATTTTGGAATTGAATTCATGAGATGGGTTTTTCAAGTTCATGCATTCAATTTTTAGATCCAATGCATGATTAGAATCCAATTTTGTTTCATACTTAATAATCTATTTCCATTGATCATTCATCATCCACTTCCATCAAAACTAAAAAAGTGACATGACGGGATTCATAGAAAATAATTAGATATTGATTACCTAAAGTTGATACAAAAAGGAAATGGACCACCATCCGTTTTTATTTTTTCCATTTTGATTACATTTTCATTGACATTTATCTTCTAAAACGTTGCCTTCCTATTTTTCCAAAAAAGGGACCAATAAAACAATGAGTTAATAAAAATAATAACAAAATGGATTCACCACTAGGTATGTGATCATAAAACCAAATTTGGTTCATTATCAGAAAATATTGGATGGAGAAACATAGAGGAGATACCATTTCCCTCTCATGATGAAGCTTTTATCTCTTTGTTTTATTTAAGGATTCCCTTCTGTATAGTTCTTGATCATGTTGAAAATGGCCTTTTTTATATGCTTCTAAATGTTTGATGGATATTTCATGCCCAAACTGGCCTCCATCATACTTCTCCATCCCTCTCATCTCTAGAAAAAAACATTTAATAAAGTCACTTTATACCAACTATTTGGTAATGTGTAGGACCATTTAACACAAAAATGAATACACATTAAAATTAATGAATTGGAAAAAATCTCATACCATTATTAAAAATATGGTGCGTCTCACCCTTCTCATAAATTACATTTTTTTTCCAAGTTTGCATCTTTCCTCCCATCATTTTCATAGATTTCAAAGCTAATTTTAAGATTCCCACCCCTGTGTAGGTATTGAGCATTCAAGATATTATCAATTAAGTATTCTTTTCCTCCCCTCCCAAGGCTTAGAGAATTCTCCGTGAGTTTTAAAGCACCCAAATACTACCCACAAGATTCTCAAAAACAGTAAAATTTAAACACTATAATATCCATATGACTACAAGATATGACAGTACATTTAGTAACCCCTAAAAAAGGAAAAAATACACCCTCAAAAGGGGATAAAATTTCATAAAATGCTCAAATTTTAAGTAATCCTGAAAAAGAATCCTTTTTGGAGGCCTTCCAGGCCTTTTTTACCTTAAGAAAACATTGACTAGGGTCTTAATAGTTTACCATATCATATATTTTTTCACAAGCATTGATTTGATATATGGAAGATCACAAATGAACACCTGGACATACCATCATTTCTTCTTTATGTGTTCTTACCCTTTGTTTTAATCGGCAAGGATTCATGTGACAACACTGGTAGGCCCTCCATGGATCCCATGTTGGGAACTCTCGTGAACCTTTAGGCAACCACGAAGAAATTTCTCCCCGACAACGTGCTGGGAAAGGTCAGGTTCAGATTGATGTTCAAGGGATGGAATGTCCAGCTATTAGTGGAACATGTCGTGACAACCCGAAGGTTTATGATTTTGGGAATCTGACAATAAAGAACGATGTATACTGGATGGTAGGTGAATACATTAAGGTACAGTTTCATTCGAGGTGGAAAATCGTGAAATTCGTTGTGTGTCCCTAGATACCATGTCCAGGCCGAGAATGGGGGAGGTCGTGGGGAACTAGAAGAGCTCCTAATGTCCAATAGTGGTCCCCAATCTAATGGAAGGGGTGCTGGTGATCTTCAATCCCAACAATCTTCTACCATGGATCCTAAAGAATGTTGTTTTGCATTATATGAGTGTTTATACCCATTCTAGAAAAGATGATTTAATGGCTATTCAAGATACAAACTTTGAGTTGAGTGCTATCAAATATCTTCCTACTGTCAATAATATGGTTTTGTAGAAGATGAGTGGTGATCCTCTTTTCAAAAAAACTGCTTCCATGGATCCTGGAGGTAATGATTTCGAGTCTATGAGAATAAAAAATCTCCCCATTATAAAGAATGTTTTTGTGAAGAATACGATTGGTGTTCAAAATCCAAAAAAAGGTGCTTCCATGGATTCTCCATCTATGGACTCCTAGTCTAGTAGAATCAAAATTATTCCTGTTGTAAATAATACGGTTGCGCATAAGATGAGAATATTATCTGGTATCAATAACATGGATGAGGTGTTTGTGTGGTTATGGATGGCTAAAACTGGTAGCAATAAATTGGATGGTGGGTAGTATTTTGGTGCTTTAAAACTCAAGGATCATTTTCTAGGACAAGGGTGGGACAAGAAAAGAATACATAATTGATAATAGATTGATTGGTCAATATCTACCCATGAGAGGTATTTGAGAAGTAACTCTAAAGTCCATAAAAAGGATATGAAGAAATATTCAAACACAATAAACAATTTATTTGAAGGCAAGGATGAGATGCACAACAATTTTAATGAAGGCATGAGACTTTTTTCAATCCAGTAATTCTAATGTGTATGCTTTTCTCTATTAAATGGGTAAACACATTATCAATTAATTGGTATAAAATTCATATATTTAATGTTTGTTATTTGAGATGAGAAACATGGAATAGTATGTTAGAGGCCAGTTTTGGCATGAAATATCCATCAAACATTTAGAATCACAGAAAAAAGGGCTTTGTTAGCATGAGTAAGAACTATGCACAAGGGAATCCTTATATAAAACAGAGAGAATATCTTTATCATGAGGGAAATTGTATCTCCTCAACTTTTTTCCATCCAATGTCTTCTTTAAATGAACCAAATGTTCTTGTGTTCTCACATGCCTAATGGTGAATCCATTTTTTAGTTTTTTTATTAACTCTTTGTTTTTTTCAACCCCTTTTATGAAAAATATGAGGAAAACATTGGTGCAAGGAAAAGTAGGTGATAATGTAACAAAACTAACTAAAATCCATGAGTTTGGTGGTCCATATCCTTTCTATATCAATCTTAGGTAATCATTATCTAGTTATTTTATATTAATATCATCATATCTTTTTATCCATGTATGATGGAAGGGGATAAAAAATGGTCTAAAGAAACAAATTATTGAGTCAGAAACAAAACTAGATGATGAACAAGAATTGGATCATAAAATTTAATGCATTTGAGGGGTTGTGAAAGCTCATGCATTCAATTTCATAGTTTCCCTCATATGTTTCATTAAAATGGACAATAAAAACAATTATTTAATAAACAAACTAAAAAAATGGATTCCCCACTGGGTCTGTGAGCATACAACCACATTTGTTTCATTATTAGAATATATTGGAAGGAAAAAAGTAGAGGAGATACGATTTCCCTCTCATGATGAATCTTTTCTCTCTCTATTTTATTTAAGGATTCCCTTCTGTATAGTTCTTTATGACACTGACAAAGCCCTTATTTCTATGCTTCTAAATGTTTGATGGATATTTCATGCCCAAACTGGCCTCAAGCATACTGCTCCATATTTCTCATCTCTTGCAAAAAATCAGTATGGGTATTTTATACCAACTATTTGATAAAGTGTAGTCCCATTTAACACAAAAAATAATACACATTAGAATTACTAGTTTTGAAAAAGTATCATACTTTCGTTAAAATTTTCCTCCATATCATGCTCTCATCAATTATTGTTTTTGCTGATTTTTCATCACTCCACCCATCCTATGCTTGGATTTCAAAGATACTTCTCAGATACCCACACCTATATAGATGTTGACCAATCAAACAGTTTTCAATGATATATTATTTTCCTCCCAACCCATTGTCAGGAAAACGATCCTTGAGTTTTGAAGCACCCAAATACAACCCACCAACTAATTTAGTGCTACTAATTATACCCATCTATATCCACATAAACACCTCATCCATATTATTGATACCACATAAAATTAACATTTTATGAACAAACACAATCTTTAACCAAGTAAAAGTTTTGATTATACAAGATTACGAGTCCTTAGATCGAGGAGTCATGGAAGCGGCTTGTTTTTCCTGAGGATCACCAATCAACTTCTATGAAACCACATTATAAACAACATGAAGATTTTTTATTCTACCAGACTTGGATTCCTTTCATCAAGGTTCCAGGGAATAATCATGTTTGAAATGAGGATTACCACTCATATTCTACACCACCATGTTCTTGACGACAGGAAGTGTTTTGACTATACATGGATTGAAGTTCATACTATGAGGAGTTATGGAAGAATATTTTTTGGAATGTGTATCATTGCTCATCTTATACACAAAAAAATTCATAACAATTGGATGATTTTTTATTCTACTGAACTCATAGTCCTTACCTCAAGGATCTATGGAAGCATCTTGTTCAAATTGTAGATCACTGAAACCCCTTCTATGAGGTCGGGGGCTCTACTATATAATTGGAGCTCCTCTAGTTCTCCCATGACCTCCCCCATGATCAAGCTGGACATGGGGACTAGGGACACACATCGTAGTGTAAAGTTTTCCATTTTGATGGCATTGTCCTTTGAGTGCAGACCCTCCATCCAGTACACATTATTCTTCATCTTTAGCCCTGTATGAAGAAACCCAATGGGAAACTAAAAGATAAATATGATAAAATACATGAAGGATAAGATGTTTTATCAACGTCCAAATACTTAGGAGTTTTGTATCCATAGGTTATAGAAATGGTTGTGGATACATGGATTTTTTCACCCATCATTTGGTTGGTGAATCCTACCATTTTTTAATCCATTACATAGTCCTTTAAACACTATTAAATTTTAGTTGAATTCCTCACTTAATAGTCTAGGAAATTTATTTAGAAATTCAATAATTCTTGTTTTGAGTTCACTGTATTTTTGGTCATTCAATTATAATTGTTGGTTACCGATGATGAAATTTGGTGCATACATTTCCCTCAAAGTCCCACTCACATGAGTTAGATTATATTCCATTTTTTCACTTACTAATTTAACTATTCTCGAGGAAGAATGAGTGGATGGATAATTAGCAAATGTATTGATGAACAAATCTCTTTCCTCTTGTTCAGTGATTCTTAGAGTTTGATGTTTACCATGCATTGTTATCTCAACCTAAAGATCAACATCTGAATGGTTAGAAGAACTGTATAAATTCATTTGATACCATTTTTTAAAAACAAAATTAAAACTAAGGTACTATTCTTCCCTAGAAAATGTGTCAGGTTTGATGCATTCCAATCACAGGGAACTGAAAAAAATTATTTTTAAAACCATGAAAATGTAGTAAATTTGGATTGGGGGTTTCTCTAGGGAAGACAATGTTGTGGATGTATTAAAATCACATTTAATTGGTCTGAAATGTGAAAAAGTGTATGTGGTTGATTGGTTTAAAATTGAATTTTTAAATCATAGTTATCCAACTCGAATTACTCCTCTCTCTTCCCTATGAATCATAATTCAATTTCACATCCCCATAATTCTATAATAAAAGGAAATATCCATGATTATACTTTTCTAGAAAATTTGGTTTGTAATGGAAAAATCCAATAATCCTTGTTTTCTGTATCTTCACCTAGCCTAGGGATTGGATACCAATAATAATTCTTGGGTCATTCCACTATTAACTACTGTAATTACTGAAGGAGTTCGAAATAAGATTATGTGTGAAACCAATAAAAACAGAAAGAAGTATTTAATTTTAAAGAAAAATAAGATTTTCATACAAGCTACACATCCGAAAACATCCAAATAATTAAAATAAAAATCATTTTTTTATTTAATACACGAATTCATTAGAGGGGTTGAGAGTTCTCCTCAGCTTGACCATAATTCACTTAACATTTCATCGCTCCAGTAATTAAATAGAATAACCCAAGAAAACCATAAGGAATTACACTAGCATCTAGTGATTAAATAGAAACCAAGAATAAGCGAGTGTATCATTAATATAAGAATAACCACAAACCAAAGGAGAATATATCTTCCTATTATTAGATTAGGAATATAAAAAAATCACAAAAAAATCATCATATTTAGGGAATTACATGTGTTATGTCTTGAAGTCCTCGTTACTGCACAAGGTGATGTCCCTTTGAGAATAGTTGAACTCCTGCAATGACATGAAACAACCCATAATATTTCTATACTATGAAGAGAGCATGAGGACGTCAATAGATGTCTACAACATGGAAGATGATCACTAAGAATCATCATATTCCCTAATTAGGCTAATCCAAAGTACTAGAAGGGTGATTGACTTTGAAATTGAGAGGACACATAGGTAAAAGAATTTCCCCCATTTTCAAAATTCTGAAGACACTGTGGTCTTCTACAATGTTAGTTCTGAGTAGAATGAGCATTCACATATGTGGGAATTTAGATAGTTGAGGTTATTTTAGTCATTCTCTATAATCAAATACATCACCAATCAGGTATGTAGAATGGGATATGTAGTGATTCTTGATATATGATGTTTTCAGGTGCGTTGAACAATCATGAATTTAAAACTATAACCTTATAAAAAATCATATAGCACTTTATAGTTAGCCCGTAAATATTTCATTGTTTGATATTGATTGTCAAGGGGCATCAATTGAATGTGTAAGATATTTCATATAGGTGATCATGTTTATTTTACCCATTCAAGAATTATTCAATCATCCTCAAACCTTCAACCGGTTCATGGGGAATAAAATAGGGTCTCACCATCTATAGAATTTCAAAAGGGAATGAATAATATAAAAAATAATTTATTTACATTTTTCTTTGGATAAATTCAAACTCACAATTCACAACTTATGATTTTTTTCTTCACTTGGTTGTGTGACTTCTTCATGGAAGTCTCAGGCTTCTAGATCTTTAAAAAATAGTAGTGGCACAATTTTATTCCTTAAGAATACATGGAAGGAGCTTTTTATAAATGAGGACCACTGCTCGTCCTCCATGAAAACATGTTTTTAACAAAAAGAAGAGTTTTGATTACACATGACAGAGATTTAATACCTTGAGGATCTATGGGATAATTTTTTTTGGAATGGGGATCACTACTCATCTTAGGTATGACCACATTCATGAAAATAGGAAGAGTTTTGATTCTACTGAACTCGAAGTTCGTACTTTAGGGACCATGAAAGCATCTTATTTGGATTGTAGATCACTGAAACCACTTCTGTGAGGTAGGGAGCCACTGTTGGATAGTATAAGCTCTTGAAATTCCCCCATGACCTCCCCCGTTCTAAACATGAACATGGGATCTAGGGATACACAACATAGTGTGAGGGTTTACAGCTTGAATGAACTGTCCCTATAGAACCAACCCTCAATTAGGTAAAAGTCATTCTTTATCATCGTCCCTCTATGAAGAAACCAAGTGGGAAAATGAAAGATAAATACAATGACACCAATAAATGAGATGATGTTTTATTAGAGGCCAAATATTTAAGAGCTGTATAGCCATAGGTGCTAGAGATACTCATGGATACATGGCCTTTTTCACCCATGATTCTATCCTTGGCCAACCAAAATTCAAAAATATTTGTGTTGTGATTCCGGAACAAATATCAACGGACATGGTTTTAGAATCGGAAGAAATAAGCAAACGATAAGATTTTAAAGGTGGAGCATTCCCCATACCAAATCCAACAACATGATCGATGTCTTGATGTCTCAATAAATGAATTTATTGTAGTCGTTGTTGACAAATTCAAGACTATTGGCTATCCTGAGCACCAAAATTGTCCCTAACATCAATGAATGTTGATGAAAATTGGAGGATGCAAGCTTACTTCAAAAGATATAGTCATCGAGGCTACCCTAAGGCCAAAACTATTAAACTAGCAGACATTGATCACCTTCCAGGCAGTACCCGATGAGTTTAAAAAGACAGGGATGGTTAAGGTGACCCAGATAATACATCATTATTTAAATATTTATACATATAATTATACACATTTATTTAATTTCATAAAATATATTTTAAAAATATTTTTGTATATTGTATATTTACTTATAAATTTTATACATATTTACATATAATTGTGTATTTTGATATAACATTTTTATAATGTATTTAAAAATATTTTTTATAAATATGTTAATATACTATATTAAATTATAATGATATATTTATATAAATAAATTTATATATGATGTATTTACATATTATTGACACACACAAACACACAAATGCTACTCATCCTCCAGGATGTACCTGGTGTGTTTAACGAGATGAGGATGGTTAAGGTGCCCCAGATAATCCACCGTTATTTAAATATTTATTCATCTAATTATATACATTTATATTATTATTTTTAAATATATTTTAAAAATATATCTATATATTGTTTATTTACATATATATTTTATACATATTTACATATAATAGAATATTTAGATAAAAAATATATAATGTATTTAAATTTATTTTTTATAAATATTTTAATATAATATATTTAATGATAATGATATATTTATAAAAATGAATTTATATATGATGTATTTACATAATATTGACACACACACATACACAAACATATTTTCACAAACATTTACACATTTATATTTCATACATACACACACAAAGAAAAAATATTGATGTAATAGGGTTCTTAAGATGTCGATAATGAACATAGAATGAATTCAAAGTAGAAAACAGAAGGTGACTTCGTATCATTTGATGTTGGGAAGTTCAGAAGTTTGAATATGAATAAGAAGCTGAACTATTAGAAATATGATTCCCAAATCTCATAAATATTCCAACTTTCTTACAATATAAAAATTTATAACAAAAGTGTTTAGTGGGAGGGTATTATCTAACGATCACATTGATATATGAAATGAATTAGATTAGATGTAAAGATTTAACAATACCCCAAAAAGTGGCAAACATAAGGAATATCTGACAGTTTTCCATATATGATATGTAAAACCGGTGTTTATGCGAGGTTTGTTAAATATTGTTAATGAGTTTAAGAATACTGAAATGTATAATATTTGAGTAAGCCTTAATTTTGTCATTATTTCACATTAGCTACATAAATTTATATATATATATATATATAATTTTTAGTAACTGAAATGATAATTGACCTCTCAAAGTATAACTTTAGGTTTATCCCAAAATGATACTCATCATAGAGTAATATCAGTTGTGAAAATATATTATGGTTAGCGTGAGATTGATTATTTTACAGAGATAAAACATGTGCTAATGTTGAAGAAGACAGAGAATAATATTCTTTTTGTGCACTAGATGATCCACAACATATACCACATTGACTATCATACAGATTACTTTTGTATATTTGAGATACAAGGATCACATATTAGTCCCCAATACATGTGGTTTGTGAGATACCTAGCGTGAGACCCTTCATAATTTTATACCATACTTACAAATTTTTATATATTGACGTAGCTAATATGGGGGTTGTTTGGTATATTGTTGATCATTTCATCAGTTGGAGATTAATTGAGATGGGATTTTTACTCTCATATGATGAGTATGACATATGATCGCTCGATTGAGATAAGACATGGGATTGTATGGCCATACTTATATATTGTATATCTATCAGGATAAGGAACTTGTGATGTGATTATCCATAATGATAAACAATGTGTGTTGTATTCTTCAATCATATTAGTATATACTTTGAGAATCAAGAACAAATGAGTTGGATATTTGGTGTTGATGTGAATCATGCCCCATGGTCACTGTATGTCTTGAAAAAACATAAAATATTAGAATTACCATTTTCATAAGATTTATAGTAGTGGAAACTAGTATTCATATACATGTGTTTTATGGAGATCATTCTGAAACCCTTTATTTCTTTAGTAACATTACCATTTTTCTAGAGTTCACTCTTTTCTAACATATCTGGATAAAATGATTTATATTTATTGTCAATTATATAAATTACCATAGGTTTACACAAATTGGTTTATAGTATGTGTATTGATTTTGACATAGTTAACTACTCTAAACATGTTTTACACTTAATCCATAAGGGTTTTGGTTGAGTGTTCATAAGGTATTTAATATGATGTGATACATTGTATTGTTAATGACATATTTCCAAATGTTTTGGGAAGATATAAAAAATGTTTTTTGCATATGGTTTCATGAGTTATTTTATATGATAAAATAAAATTTGAAATGGTACATGTTTTATTGATCTATAGTACATGTGGGATATTAATGGAGATATCCTCATGGTTATAACATTTATGTGATGCTTGGATATATCACATTCATGTAATATCAAGAAACATGCATCGAATAATATTTCATGCATGATACATCCTTTTGATCAAATCAACCACTAAATATTAAATGTGTTAATACTTTATTTGTTCAACTCATTGAATGCATTATTTATCAAGGTGTTACATGATATATAATGATACAATGGAGTATAAATTCATAAAAAGAATGCACTGGCCATGGAACATACTCTTGTGATATAAACACATTAGTAAATGCAGTTGTAGTCATAGAGTGTTTTCAACTAGATATATATATTACTGATAGTTAATGGAAATAGTTCATGGGTGGTTTCTCAATCTTGGTCAATACACCCTGACCTGATACAATATTTTATTGCTCTCCTTTTCTTATATGGGTACAAGAATACATTGGAGAAAAGGTGAATCCCTTATGTATGGATGATGATCCAGATCAGCTCGTGGATACACTATAGAGTTATGATGATTTCTTTTTGAGAATATGGCGATCTTTATAAAAATTATCCTAAGAATATAAAAAGGATTCAGTGGATCGTCAATGTAAGGTATAAAAATTTACAGTATTCTTCATTTTAGTATTTATATAATTTCCATTTTTCTTAAATAGACATCCTTAGACTACAGTTTTAATCACTTCATCTTATTCTAATAAATGTTATTAGACTCTTACAAAATACTTCACCAATAGCATGTTCATCCATGGTAACATCCAGAATATCAAGGGGTACATTAAACTTAATACTCGACTCATGAGATACTTGAAAACCCACTTTCATGTGATCTTTTGGGAATTTTTATTATGAATTATATCTCCTTTGATATTGTATAGTGTACTCCTCACAATAATGGGATGGGTGGCTGATAATAAATTTAAACACATTCATTTTCACCATGAATAATTTTGAAACATAAGAATGTTATCGGTAGTTTTTTTATTCATATTTAGAAAAAAATGAATGAAAATAATAGATTACCATGGGCATGGAAGATTCTTGACTGGAATGGCTAGCCCCAAATATAGTGGGGTCAGAGTCCTCATGTACTGGTTTTTTTATCTATTGTTGGTTCACCTTGATACCTTTGTATATACTTCTTAATGAAACCCCAATTGTTAATAATTTTTTTTAGATAATATATTTTTGTCTGAATATCTTTCATTTCACTATTTACATCACCATGTAACTTTGTTTCCTCAAAATATTCTCAATGTGACACTCCAAAGCCATCACCTTTAACATGGCCATATTTTTCTAGACGGCTAAAAGCTATTATAAGTAGTCATTCTTCTAGTACAACTAATAACGATTCTTGTGTATGAAGTATATAAAAACAATATAAACATAAGTATATATTTTATATAATATTATTATAAATATTAAAAAATAACTATTATGTCATACTTAAACATAATTATCATAAATTTGTAGTCTATTATCAACATATTTTCCATCTTTATTTACATGATCCTCCTTCCATAGAATATGATGTCGGATAGAAGTGGATTTAAATTTCAATTCATCAATATATATATACTGAACATAATTACGTTTCTATTTTATATCACATAAAACATTTACATTAGATATAAGTAAAATACATTTTTTCCACATGAAGCACACTAAATCATTGCTTTATATTAGGGGTACATGGATTTAAATGCACACTGTTTATTCTCATCACTGATTTTTTGTAACATAAATTTTTAATTTTTAATAAAAGTGAATAGTATAAATAATTTAAAATATAATATAATGAATTATAATGCACATGAAATGATTCAACCTCATGATTGGTATTGAATTAATTGTATGTTTCATGTTTTATCATTTGTGTATTCACAACTGGTGGTTGGGGATTTACTTTCCCCTCAGCATCCAAGAGAAATTTTTATATAAAAAGTGTCTGAAAGGATCTGTAAACCTTTTTAATGATCATTAATATATATTTATTAGAGAAAATATCTAAAAAATACTCTATAATGGATAACTAAATTTAAATCAATGTTTCATTATGTGTTTTTCATTAAAATGGATAAAGTATATGATAATGTTACCATAATGTCTTACCAAATGATTTCCATCAAAGAAAGAATATATTAATTCCATGTATATAAGTCAGTCGACATATGAATTTCATTTGTGACCGTAATGTAACAAAAGAATATTGACTTGTTGGGATCAATATTTTAATTTCCCTGATCCCAACAAACCTCAAATTTTATTAATTTTCTTCTTGAATTAATATATTTTGTTAACATTGTGGGCTACTCCACTCTCTTTTTCATCCACATGTTTTTTATATTGGAGTTAGTGTTCTAGAACCAAATGTTTGTACTTTTCATTACATGTATATTCAAATAATTTAGTATAATACAGACATTATAGTTACATATTGTTTATTGGTCTATATTAAATTAATGTAATAATGTCTAAGGGTATATATTTCATTGAAAATTGCATACCAGTTTCCTGAAATGATGATAAATTTGAAATTCTATGATGATATTCTTAAGTATAAATATTTTGTTAGATAAGATTCTATGACGGGAAAAATATGATGTTGACAATCAGGTATGACTACCGGCAAGAATAAAAAACTTCATATCATTAAGTTCACACTTGGTAATCTCTAATTTGTGAGATAATGAGAATATAAATACCTATGAGAATTCAACACGTATGTGTTTCGTTGGAATTTCTTATCTTTGAGAATGTATGATGGTGCTCAAACTTTATGATTATTATTAATTTATGTCATCATTAAAAAACAATGATGTAATGACCAAAATGGTGATACCATATATTCATAGGAAGTAGGGTACATTGGGTGTTCCATGAATGAATATTATTCTTAATACTTTATAGATCACAAAAATTAAATAATTATTTATTCTCAAGGTAATTATTTCATTACTCAGATATATAATATTTATTTATTGAATGGATGTATATTTATTATGTTATTTTCTAAAAATTAGGGAGGGATAGGGGCCAAGAATTTGTCTAGAGATAAAGATTAATTTGTAAGCTAGTAAAATAACATTTACCATTGCACCAGTTTAAATAATAAAAGAGATAATGATAATAATATTATTACTACATGGAATGGGGTCATATATTGTTTAATATAATATTGAAGAAATTTTTTGAAATTAAATAATATTTTAACCATAAACCTATCTAAATAAATATATTATTATTTATATTGTGTATTTTTTTTTTCAAAATACCATCCTCAACTTAAATATTAGTAGAAGGAAAATTACATAGACCCTAGAATTCTCCTAAAAACAGTTGTGAAATCTGCCACATTATTTCCCTCTCTCCCAAAGATGGAGAAACCTTATGAAGATAAAAAAAGGTTGCAAATACCTTATGTTATTGATAATTGTCCTAAAAGTATCATAGATAGCTTCAGCATCCTCCAATGCATTGAAAATAACTTGACAGTCAGATTCAACCATAATATTCCTCTAGCTCTGAGAAGTGGACAATCCACACCATACCAACATTGGACCACATAGGGATTCTAGCATGTAGAAACCATTGAATTTAAAACCATAATTAAATATCCCACATGATCACAGATAACATCCCCAAGTCCAACATTACCATCTCTAGGTAGTGCTAGGTCAGTGTTATTTTTAAGGACTCCCGGAGGGGGATGTAGCCACATAGATTGGGTTTGGGGTTAAATTGATGAAGGAAGATGAACCCCATACATTGTTCCACTGATAAATCGATTTTTTCATCATAGTTATCCAAACTATATCATATTTGAAAATTACCTCAAACACAAAGGCATTAAAGAAGAACAAGATAATCCCAGCACAGATGCAAAACGCCCTGATAGTTTTCACTAGATGAAATATGAGCCACTGCACCACAACAATGTTCAAATCCATTAGTCTTCTATATTGAAAATGATACTACTCAACATACGATGACAACAACCTAGTATCCCAATAGCAAGATAATTTCGCATGAAACTCATTTTCCAATGTGCTCCCACAAAGAGGGCATGATATTTTCTCAAAAAAGTGTTGATCAACAACGTGAGAATAGGTGTAGAGGATACCATTACACATTTACAATAGAAGAGTTTGGAATTTGAATGGAGCTTTTATATTCTTGATATTATTCCACAGTTTAAACCCTTTAACATATTATTGTGTGAAGCTATTCCAAAAACCTGATTGAAATGAGTAGTAGCCTGAAATCTTGATTTTCCAATAGAGCATATCTTTCCCTACTCCATGCACCACTGGAACTGCTAAAATAGATTTTACTACAAACTCATTAAACCAATGTTTATGCTTTTGAAAATACCATGCACTAAAGTTATCAACAAAAATATCCCTCATTGAAGCATGCTCCAGACCTGATGCTAGCTTAGAAGTGGGTTTTATACTGTCAAAATCATTCACCCATGTATTACTCCAGATCTTAACCATTTCACCGATTGAAATACAACAATAAAGCACACAGTTTCAAACATATGTTGATCCAAAAATATTCCTCAAACAAAATCTCATTTTGAACCCAGACCATAGGATAGAAAATCATTGTTGGGGAAATACATTGATTTGAAAACATTTGTGTACAAAAAATCTTGTTCCTATTACAAATGAAAGAATTACTTGGCTAGGAGGGAATTTTTGAACACATTAATGTCCATGAAGACAATATCACTGCAAGCCTTAGGTTACAAAACCTTCTCCCATGAGATCCATTTTATGTTATATTTTCATTAGCACTACCCCACTAAAAATTTAAAAAGTATGAATATATTTTCTGAATAAAGAAATATGGGAGATTGAAGAGACACACTGTTCAATATAGAATTTATTTAGTCACTTATATAATTAGAACCACATTCATGAAACTAGAGAGTTTCTTTTCAGAACATCCATGAATTTTACTATGAAATTTATCTTAGATAATTGAGAAGACTTCTCTTTTAGAGTTCTCAAATACCATTTGGAGACATAAATACTTTTTTTTCACAATCTTGATGCCAGAAAAATTATTGATGGTATCTATCATCACATATTGCATAAAATAACTAAAATATGTCCATGATTTGCTAAACATGACACATTTTCCTCAGAATATGCTAAAAGAATAAATGATTTTTTGAACCTCCTATCATTCGTAATAAGTTTCTATTGAAAAAGGAAGATAATCATTATTAGAAAATAAGTGAGTAATGTGGATACTATGCTGACAAAACTTACACCTATTATGAGTCCATCCAATGTTACCTTTGATAAGAGATGAGAGAAAACATCAACAACAAGTATAAATGAGTACATAGAAAGGGGGTTAACATGCTAGATTATTCTATTTGGTTTGATATTAATTATGAGATAACCAATGAATATTATTTTCAATGAATCTGACTTGTCACAACTCATTATCACTCTCATCCATTTTTGTTTCTAAATCCTAGTTTATTTATCCCCACTTCTAAGAAATCATATTCCAACATTGTATACTTTTTTCTGATCCAATTTCATTTCCAAGGTCCCACTCATAGATGTACATTGAGTTTTTATAAAATATAATATTTCATGAGAACTATTAAAATTTCTTAAAAAAGTATCTTGGGTACAAAAGAACTGTAATTATAAAAGAAAATAGAGGGAATGAACTTTACAAAATGTTGGGTGAGGACTTTTGATAAAATATTTTTGAACACATAGCACAATTTCATAGTCCAAAAATATTTTTTTCACTTGGATATTTATTTTGAAGATAAAAAAATGATAGTTTCATTGACCTTTTCAATACCAATGGAACCAGCCAATAAACCTGAAATTAATATGTTAATGTAAGGACTCACAATATGAAAAAACCACTTAAAAATAAGGCATGGTATCTATACAGACCAAGAAACTTTTTTGAAATTATTATATTAATGGATGAGACAATTCACTCTCCAAAAATGTCTTACTCTAGCTCCAAAGTCATTATTTTGACATCTTTTGGCTCAACACAGCTCAAGAGGTTCCCCTAAGGGGAGCCCCTCTAAGAACAAAAAAAATTTATATAAAAGAACTCGATCAGATACCAAATATCAAACCCCTATGATGTGAATCTTCCATACCCTACCTCCAATTTTATAATGAAGTTATTTCTTATTCTAGTAAGGCCTTTTGATTAATGTAGTTGTTATTCTGGTCTCCCTATTCGATAAAATGCTCCCTTGACCAGATATCAAATAGGTTTATTTGTATCTAACGGCCTCTTACAGATAATTTTTAATATTTACTACCTTATGCTGGGTAATATCATAAATGGGTTTATTATAATATCTTCTATGTTCTCCCTAAATCATTATAATTCTCTGATTGAAGTTCTTGTTGTGCTATCAACTCCAGTATTACAGCTATATAGCTTCCAATTTAGTCTTATCATTGAAATGGTATTGAGAATATGACCTGTTAGATTTTACCACATCTTTATAGTTTTTATTATAATTCCACAGGCATTTAAATATGAATCCAAATAGTGCAGTTTCACACTAGGACATCACTTAAGACTAGAGAAAAACAGGACAATGATCAGATGAAATCAAAGGGAACATGGATACCTCTAATCTATGGAACATAAGCGCAGAGTTTCTTGACACCATAAACCAGTTTATATGTGCAAATAATCAACAAGTTAGGACATATCCATCAATATAAGTAAATAGACACTAAAAGAAACCCATATCTGAGAGACCTGAGTGAGAAAAGCAGTACTAGAATTGATGCATGGAAGAAAAAATATTCTCATCACCACCATTCTTATCATGGTTATGAGCATCTCATTGAAATACCCTACCAAGATAATGGGCCATGAATTTTATTTTTGATAGAATTAATCAATTCCCAATATCTCAAATTATCACCTACACCCAACTAGCTATAAAAAACCATGAAGCACCATTAATGTTCCTAGGGTTGAAGAATCAAAAAAGGTGATGTGGTTTTTGGAGAATATGACCAATAAATAATCAAATTAATCTCTCCACGTGACTCAAAGGACACCTGCATGTGATGAATTTCCAACCAATAAATGGTTCAAAAATCCATATTTCATTGTTGTCCCTTTAATTTCATTGTTTTCTAAGATGGTCTTGGAAGGAATGTCCATATTAAGGCCATAAATCGAGCACAATTAACAGACCATACGAACTGATCATGAGTTTCCAATAACATTACTATCATAGAATTAGAGTTTAAATGATCCAGGTGGGGAAAGTGTGAACCAACCTTTTCCTCTATCAAGTAGTTCAACAAATTACCCTATAATAGCTTTGAGTGTTTTTAAGAACCAGATGGCGCCTCATCCTTTTAAACTACACAAAGTATTATATTTGTACAAATTTTATATTTGATTTTATCAATATTATTTCTATACCTATTACATCAGTTCAATGTTTCCAGAAATCTATGTTCAACCAAAATCACTCCAAGAGGAGATTCATATAGGACTAGAATAACCAAACTCGATGAAGGAAATATTTGAAGTTCCTCCTCACCCAAAAAAGTGGAATCCAGAATTACCACCTCACGTGGAACGAAACCCTAGGATAGGGAAACCTTCATTGCCTCTAGTGGTTCATGGATGTGGTAAAATAGTCGGTGGTTTGGGATAGGTCTTATTTTCTGGTGTAGAAAATCAGTATGTGAATTTTTTGTTGAGGATGAATGGTCATCCAAAATTCTTTTTCAATCCCCAATATCATGTGTATCCTCATCATATGATCATTAATCCACCATACTAGGGAGAATATAACCATTAACCAAGGGGACATTAAGTCACATGTTCATTTGAAAAGGGTAATACTAACTCCCAGGTTCATTTGATACTATCAATATCTGATCTTTAAATTTTTTATGCTTTTCTCTATCAATATCTTTTTGGCCATCGATTTTGGTGTACCACCCAAAGTGTTTTACTAATGTCTTGGCCCATATTATTGTGTAATCCTCCACTCCAGATTAAGTTTTTTTATTACAAAATCGATTATTACAAGTCCAATGAGACCGATAAAGAAACAAAAGTAGGGGATATTTCAATTTCAAATGACACCAATATCTTGGAGTCTGGATGTTTCAAGAATGAACCCCATATAATGGGTTGTCTGATGTCCTAAAAATCCTTTATTATCACCATAAGACCCAAATAAATCAGATAAGAAAAATCACATTCTATAAAATCCCCAATGGAATTACTATTCCCACACGTAACATGATCACTCCTACCCATAAATGGCATACATTTAAACTGGATCCAGAAAGGGGAATGAGGGAATTCCATCTCATCATATTAAACCTATTATCCAAGTACTTGATCACAACAAAAAGATGATCAAAATACAAGGGACATCACTTAAAAATGTTTATCTTAATATATTCACTAAAAATTAAAAAACAATCATCCTCAGTTAAATTTCCTTAATATAATCTCCCTCTTCAAACCTCTAGATCAACTACAACATATTCCTCAAGGCGTTAATGATATATGGTCTTCTAGAGGTGAATCTCCCCACCAAGAGGATGGAGACGAATTAATGAAGCTCACTATCATCTGTAGCACTAACTTCATCCATCTATTCTTAAAATAAACACATTGAAATATTATTTACAGTCCCTCTGGTAACACATTTTCATTTATACCATTAAATATATCAAATTAAATATTTTAAAATAAACTATCCTTAAATGATGTGGTCATAAAAAATAAAAATAAACCAGTTTACAACCATTGTTATGTTATTTATTAAACAAAACTAATTATGATATTGTTAAAAATGTTAATCATTCATTACAATTATTGGAAATGGTGATTAAATTATTTTAATCATTTAATTGGGTTAATAATATAGGTAACAATTTAAGAATTGTTTTTGATTACATAATATTTGTAATTTTATATAATTAATTTAACTATTTAATTAACATATCTATATAAAAAAAATTAATTATATAATTAATGATCATGATTTTATAAAATTTTGTACAAAAAAATACTACTATTTGACAATATTTAGCTAATCCTTTAATATATATATATATTTTTATTTTATTATGACTTAATTTCATAGTGGATTTATAAATGATTTATAAATTCAATTCCAATTATAATATTTATTAACAACATATTTTTAATAGTAAAAATAATTCATTATATATTTACTAATTAATTTAAAATTTACAAATTTATGAATAAATTTTTAATGAAATTAAATAATTATTTCAATTTATAATAAGAAAAAGATAATAAAAAGTGTTTAAAAATTTTAAAAAAATATTTAAAAAAGTTACTAGTTGTCAAAATATTAAATAAATGTGTTAAATTGTAAAATTTATTAAATATTTAAGTAATAATTGATTATTAATTCAAGAAAATTTATTGCATGAATTGACTATTTAGTAATTGTAAAATTATTTGACTAGGTACTTCCCAATGATGAGAGATAATATATTTTTATTGATAACGATGTGAAATAATTGGAAAATAATATTTGGAAAAAAATAGATACAATAAAATCAATATTTTCTTATATATTAAATTTCAAAAAATAAATGAAGGAAATATATAAAAAATCAACAAAAGTGACTGATAAAGTCCCTTTATTACAAATCCATTTTTGTGTTTATCCATTACTATACACCTACATGCATGTTGCATGGGAATTGGTAGATGGCTAGGGACTAGGGATACCTTGGGAAGAAGAGATAAGATAGTGTTTGGCCTCCAATGATATAGATAAGTACTCTTTATCTCCGAAGTTAGTTATGATCAGTTTGAGATTCTGTCTCTAAGGGATGAGGGAATCTTTTAATCTCTCCTACGACCATAGTCAGGGATTTGAGATTAGATGTGGTGTGATGGATTCTAGTATAGCACTAATGAATGTATAGTTAGGTGTCATGGTGTCCTGGTAAGAACACATTGACCAAACACACAGGGAGTTGTGGTGGCCTTATAATTTTTATGTCCCTATTGATGTGATTAAGAATTCATGTAGTTTAATTATCCTTTCATTAGGTGATAGGGTACTTCATCAGGTAGCTAATGAATCCAATGCTTCCTAAATTTGGCCTAAACAAGAAACTCTATAAATGAAAAAAAACACATTAGTTATCCTGTTACATAAGTAGATTAAATGGTATAACTTTCATATAAATCACTAAAATGAATCTTGTAATCATATAAATGATTTTAATAAATCCATTATAGATTTATCTAATATAGAATTTATGTTGGATAAAGGGTATTTGTCTATTATACTACAGACCAAATTATATGATTAAAACAATTTATTTAAAGATTTTATGATGTATGGTTAGGTTTCCTTAAACCTATATGTAGTGAAATTTAACTTGTTTTATAAATATATTCAAAATAAGAAACGTAGTTATGTTAATAATGAATTTTAGGGGCTTAATTTCTAGGGAAATCTTGAGCATAAAGGGAATTATAGAGGTAAGAGCAAGTTTAGGATCTAATCAGGGTCTAGGGGTAAATAAAAAAAATAATTCCATCATAAAAAAAGTGGTCAAATTTGAAGGAATTGTCCCAAAAGAACAATTCTATGAACAAAAAAAACGATGACCTTTGGTTGTTAGTGAAGAAATATTTTGAGACTATTTATTTTTTAAATTTCATGCCTGATGTTGTGAGTGATGAATGAGCCCTGGATTTTGAATTTTCGTTTCATATATGTGAAAAATGTGAGTACTTCACTAATATGAGAGATAATGAGAGTGGAAAGGTATAAATAGGAAATAACAAGAGCTATAAAATCATGGGTAGAAAAATAATCCCTCTAGAATTTCATGAAGGGTCAGTGAAATCCTTAGAAAAGATTAGGAATGTGCCTGATGTGAAGATGAATCTTACTTCCATATGTGTCTTAGAACAAAATGGGTATTCTCTTAGGTCTGATTCAGGGAGTCATAATATCTATAAGGGGTCACTAACTTTTATGAAAGTAACCCTAACCAATGGTATATATGTATTAAATGGTAGGAATCATATGACACAATTAAATACAACTCTTTCCCCCATGATATATAAAACAACATTATGAAATAGGTGATTTAGACTTATTAGTACAAAAGGGATGAATGAACTATGAAAGAAAGGAATTTTCAATGTTGTAACCTTAGACATTATTCATTTTTGTTAATACCATGACCTTGTTAAGTCCAATAATTTTAGTTTTAAGAGGTCTACATATAAAGTTAATGCCCGTTTAGAATATGAAAATGTTAATTTGTGCTATCCTCTAGAATTACTTCCCACAATGGGGGCCACTACTATGTTGAATTTAAATATGAATAATATTGTAAAGTGAGGTTTTATATAATTGAGCACAAATCTAGAACCATTGAATCTTTCAAAATTTGGATGTTTAGTGTTCAAAGTGAAACCAGAAACAAACATAAAATAATTAGAACTGATAATGGTCTAGAATATTTTTCTAATTCCTAGATAGGCTATTTTAGTTTGGAAGTTAATATTAGACACTGAACTGTTATGGATACCCCCTAAAATAATATCTTATAAGTGAGTATGAATAAAACTATTAATAAAGTGTGAGAAGCATGCCCTTATATTCTAGTCTATTTAAGTCTTGGGGAGATGTTTCTACTACAACATTCTATCTGATCAATAGATTCCCCTCTAGTTCCATTAGTTTTAAAACACCTGATGTTATGTGGATTGGTTCACCCCTAGTTTAGGACATCTTAGATTTTGTTACCCATTATCATAGCATGAATGATAAACTAGATCCTAGGAATATGAAGTGTGACTTTGTGAGATATCCACTTTGTGTCAGTGGGAAATGGTTTTGGGAAGATATTCATTCTTTTAATAAATTTATAATTCATCATGTTGTTGTTTTCTATGAGGCTTCTGCTTCCAAATATAACACTTCTGATCTTACCCAATCTCATCAATCTAATCCTATAGTTGTTGAGGTTATATTAGTTCCTAAAATGTAATTTGAACTGGATGTTGTTCCAGAAAACCACCCCTACTATCTCTCTATAGTGAATAAAATATTGGTGGATTTTAATGTAAGATTGAGGTTGAGAGAGATGGTGACATGAGAGACTACCAATAGAATCATAATAGGACTAGAATAATCATTAGGCCTCCAACTTGTTCTACCAATGATGATGTTTCTACCTTTGAATTTAATATTGTTTTTTACTAGGTAGTGATGAACCATAATGTTTCAAACAATATCTTAAGTCTGAGTAATCTAGGTAGTGTCTATCTATCATTAGAGATGAAATGGATTGTATTCTTACAAATGAAACATGGATAATTTTTAACAAACCTAAAAAACAAAAAATTTATATTTTAATTCAATTTTTAAGAAGAAAGAAAAAAATTTCTGTGAAAATAAAATTATGAATAAATGTATACTTTTGGAACATGGATTACTTTAATATGAAGGAATCGATTAAAATGATATTTTTTCACCTATTTTTAGGACATCTTCCATTAGATTATTGTTATCCTTTTCTTCCAAAGATCATTTTCATGTTGATTAATTGGATGTTAATACTTCCTTCTTGCATGGTATGTAAGATTAACGTATTTATACGAGACCACCTGATGGGGTTTCAAAATATTTTAAAATCAATCAAGTTCAAAATTTAAGAAAATCCATGTATGTCCTTAAGAAATCATCTAGGCAATGGTATAAAAAAATTAATGCTTTTCTACTTAAAAATGACTTTTTTAGAAGTACATAAGGTGCAAATGATTATTTAAAATCTTTCAATATTGTTTATGTTTATTTAATACTATACATAGATGACATGCGTATAATTTTCAAAGACACATGGTTATTAAATCATATGAAAAAAAATCACATAATGATTTTGAAATGAAATATTTAGAGGAAAAAAATAAAATACTTGGTATGAAGACCACTATGGATATAAATATTAGAGTTTTGTACATCTCCCAATATTATTATGTTCACAAGGTGTTATAATTGTATTTTCTAGAAAATTTGAAACCTGATAGTGGGAATTTTGTTTGACACTTCATGTTTACCCTGTCATAGTCCCCTAACAACTATTCTGATAATTATCTTATGATTAAAATCATTTTTCTATACATTGTGGGTGGCCTTATCTATTCCGTGATATTTTCTTATCTAGATATATCCTTTAGTGTTTGTACATTAAGAATTTTTATGTTAAGTCCTCTAAAGAATCCTTGATATGCATTAAAATATATACACATTTATGTGTCCATATCTTCTAATTTGTGCATTTGTTTTGGTAAAAAGGATTATTATAGTCAAGATATCATCAGTTTTCATGATTCTGGTTATTATAAAAATATAGATACTAATAAATATTTCACTATTTAGGTATTACTTTCATTTATAGGCCCTGATTCCTGGAAATGTAAAATAAAATACATTATTTCCCTTTCTAAAACCAAATTTAAATACGTATTATTAAATGTATGAATCAAATAATCAATTTTAATAAAAGGATTTTTTAATGAACTATATTTATCTATTAGTAATATAGAATTATTTTGTGATATCTACTTTGAATTCCATCTTTCTAAAAATCATGTTTTCTATTGACGATCATAGCATATATACCTTAGATTTAATTTTTTTTGGGGATCCATTGAAACTAGGATATTATGTTTCACAAAGATACATAATTTTTAGAATACAGTAGATTATTTCAGTAAAGAAATTCAATTGTCAATGTTTATAAATTATTTAGAGATTATGAATGGAGTCCCATTTCAAAGACCTATGTGGAGAAAGAACCATATTGTTTAAATTATTTTTATTAAAAAGTTGGTTGTTTTATAAATTTGACATGCATGTATTTATTTTTTTATTATTAAATATAATTTATAAAATTCATGGTCTGAATTTTTATACGGATTTCATAATTTTCGTATATTTATTCCCTTGTGAAAATGTGTTTTTTACATTTCGTAGTTGTATTTTTTCCTCGAAAAAAATGTTTTTTGCATCTCTTACTTTTCAATTTTTTTTTCAAGAGTTTTCCTTACCCCATTATTGTATCCCACATGATGGTAACTTGTGTAATGTCAACTATCCCATTACATGAGGGTAAACCATTGGCTCTCCCATTGCATATGGGTAAGTCATTGACGCATAAGGGTATTCCCTTCTCATGTAAGGGTACTGTCTAGCTTTTGTAAGGGTACTCCTGACACTCTTATGGGTACTCCCTAGATTGCATATGGGCATTCCTTACCTTGTGTAAGGGTTTTACCTTAGCTCATGTAAGGCTAACATGGAATGTGACAGGGTACTTCCTTGGATCACATAAGGTATCCCAGCTCGCATAAGGGTAATATATGGATCGATTAAGGGTAACCTAGCACATATAAGGGTATATTCAGATAATAAAATGGTAAGTTGATCTGTGTTACATTTTGGAAGTGAATAACCTACCTCTAAATGGCCATTCATTCAAACTGTCTCTTGCATATCAGTCGTCCACAAGGCCAACATCCTAAATTCACTTCTTGGATCACAATCATTTCTCCCAGCATCATGATTTCACCTCACTCTCCTCCCCGATCATTTGTTGTGTTTCTTCTATATTTCAAGATAGGATAGTTCTAGGGAATTTTTTATTTCCTATTCAAATAGAATGAGAGTAGCCTGAAGGAGATCAATCTCATGATTAACATAGTTCACTAAAGCAGATTGCCTTCATCATCACTAACCAGGTTTAGGGATTTGGGGGAGAGTGGTTCATATTCTTTACCTTCATTAAGAGATGACCTCAAGTGAAGAAATACATATATATCATGAACACCAATTGACCTTCTTACAGGTTTTGGTATTAGAACATTGAATTTTAAGAAGTTTATTCCACATTCATATTTTCATTTCTATTCATGTGTTTGATGTAGTATCCATCTATGCATGTGAGTAGTGTGAGTCCATATAGGTAGTCCGATTTCAAGGTCCATATGTTAGATTTAATCACTTCTATACAGTTTAGAAAGAATTAATCCTCAAATAGATTCTTTGTAGTTTACTTCTTTCATTTCTAATAATCTTTTGAATTTTTTCATTAGTTATAATGATACTATGGGGGCTTTATTTGAATTCAATTAGGTCCATATTGGACTAAAGTACGTTATAAATTAGATTTATTTATTTTTCTTTCACCATATTCTTCTTTAATCTATATTATATATTTCTATTTTTTTTATCAAATTTCCTTAAAGAATTTGTAAATAAATTACCTATATTAATAGTATCTTGGTTGTTTCATAATGAATACTACATCAATGAATCTCTTAACAACTTTTCTAGTTATAAATAAATGGTCTAGTGGATCAAATTTTGATATGTTACTTCCTCCTAAAATGTGAAAATGTCACTCATCTTTTCACTTTCAATGGGTTTTCATCCATTTTTAAATACATTATCCCTATCTTCCATCTTATGTGCATCATATAATAATCTATAGAGGTTTTTTATTGTAGTGAATCTAAATAAAAATATATTTAATATATGAATCATTATATGATAGCTTATATATTGTTTTGATAGTTGTGAGACACAACTTTGGTGAAACTATATCAACCCAACTATTTACCACACAAACATTTTTCATTCCTATGAAATGATACTGAGGACATTATGTCTATAATTAATGTAGTAAAGGTAATACTTAAGATGTATGAAGATCACCTAAATAAGATTTTCCATTTGAAAAATGAAGAAATGGAGTTAAGTATGAATCAATAAACAAATAATTATATTCTAGTAAACCCTACCCACTAGGTGTTAGTATGTTTTCATGTTTCCAAAGTTCCATCTTGCTGAAGAAGAATGATAGTATTTCAATAAAATTTGAAAAAAAATTTATCCTTTTAAAAAGATTTTTTTTTATTGAACAACAATCTATTTCAGAAATAATATCCTGATTGTGTAACATAACCATGTTGTAACATATCTTTAACTATAATGAAAATAACATGGTGGAATATATTATAGCATTAATGTTTGTATTATTTGTTGTCATGGTGGCCTGGTTATCCTATATTGACCATACATGCATGGAGTCATAACGACCTAATAAAGTTGATGTCCCTATCGACGTTCTTAGGAATACATGGAGTTTAGTTATCTTTTCTTTATGTGATAAGGTACTTCATGAGGTAGATTAAGAATCCACTACTACCAAAATATAGTCTAAATATAAATCTATATATATGAATGGAAACATGAGTAGTCTAGTTACACATGATGATAAAATTTCATAACATTCATATGCATCCTTGAACTACAGTCCGGACGCAGATCTATGATTTTGATAAAATAATTATAGATATATATATAATATAGAATTTAATTTGGATGAAGGAAATATTAATATCATAATTTTGACCCATTTAGATTATTCAAATAATTCATTTAATGATTCAATGATGTATGGTTTGGGTTCATTAAATCTATATGATGTTAAATCTACCTTATTGTCTAAATAGATTCCAAAAACTAATCCTAGTCCTATTAAAAACTAATCTAAAGGGATTAATATCTTGGGTAATCTTGAGAAAAGAGGGAAGAATAGAGTTAAGAGATATACTTGGAGATGATCAGGTTCTATGTGTAAACAAATACAATTATTCCATTTCAAAAAACCCGGTCCAATCAAAAGTAATTATCCTCAAAGGAAAACTTCTTTCAACCACACCAATAACAGTGATCATTGGTTGTTAGTTGCAAAATATTTTGATAATTTTAAAGTTATAAATGTCTAATTTAATACTATGAGTGTTTAATGGGTCTTGGATTTAGTATTTTAATTTCATATATTTGGATAATGTGATTACTTCACTGATTTAGGATAGATTGAGATTGAAATAGTTTACATATGAAATAACAAGAGCTATCAAATCTTGGGCAGAAAAATAGTCTCTCAATAGTTGCATTAAATGTTTTTCAAATACTTAGAGGTGGTTAGGTGGGTTCCATATTTGAATAATAATCATGTTTCCCTATGTGTCTTCGAACAAAATAGTTATTCTTTTATGTATGATTCAAGGAGTCATAATATGTCTAAGGGGTTACTCACTCTTACGAGAGGAATCCTCACCAATGGTCTATATTTGGTAGATGGTAGGACTCATATGAAAAAAATTAAAGACAACTCTTTACCCCATGAAAGATAACATAATTTTTTGGAATAGGTTATTAAGACATATTATTTAAGAAGGGATTAATGAAGTTAGGATGCAAGGAATTTTAAATGATGTAACTTCAAACAATCTTACCTTTAGTGAAGACTATGATCTTGGTAAGTCTAAACATGTTAGTTTTAATAGATCCATATATAATTCTATGTCCCCTTTAGAATATGCAAAATTTAAGTTTTGGGGTACCTCTAGAACTACTTCCCATAGTTGGGGCCACTAATATGTTCCCTTTATAAATGAATATTCTCAGAAAGTGTGGGTTTACATACTCAAGAAAAAATTTGAAAACATTAATAGGTTTAAAATATTAAAGTCCTGTGTTGAATGTGAAACTGGAAGGAAACATAAAAAAATTATAACTAATAATGGTATAGAATATTTTTCAAATGACGAAATAGCTTATTGTAGTTCTGAAGCTATTCTTAGTCACATAACTTTTGTGGAGAAGTGATAGTAGAATGTCTTATAAGAGAGGATCCATATGATAGTTTTATAAAATGTGGGAATCATGCTCTCATATTCTAGTCTTTTAAGTCATTCTATAAATAATATTATGCTACTGATGTCTATATGATCAATATATTCACCTCTAGTTTCATTAGATTAAAAAGCCCTAATGTAATGTGGGCTGGTCCACCCCAAGTTTAGGTTATTTTAGATTTTTTTTATTTAAATATCTATGCTCACAGAAAAAATGATAAATTATAACCCAGTTTTATGAAGCGTGTCCTTGTGGGATTCCCGCATTGTGTTAGAAGGTAAATTCCTTAGGTAGGTAATCATGGTTTTCAGAAATGCATAATTTGATGTGATGTTGATTTCCATGATGATTCTTATTCTAAATAGAAGGCTTTTGATCCTGTCCATTTTGACCCTTATAATCTTATAGGTGTTGAGGTTATATTAGAGGCTAAAATGTAACATCAACTCGAGGATATCTCTACTAAACCACCCTAACTATATCACATTGATGAAGAACTGTTTAGGGAATTTGAACCTGAGTTTGAGGTTATGAGATATAGTGATGTGAGAGACTACCAATTGAATCATAATAGGATGATAAGAATCATTAGGACTCCAATTTGGTCTACCAAGGATGATGTTTATCCCTTTGAATTTAATAAGGGTTTTCATAGGTAGTGATCAACCATTTAGTTTCGAACAAGATCCTATGTTTTATGTATCTAAGTAGTTGATTTCTGTCATGAGCGATGAAATAGATTCTCTTCATAAAAATAAAACCTGGTTAATTATTAACAAACCTAAAACGGAGAAAATTATAGATTTTAATTCAAATTTCAAGAAGAAATAATACAAAATAGGGAAAACAATATAAAGTATAAAGCTATACATTTTTCACATGGATTCCTACAACATAAAGGAATTGATTACAATGAGTTTTTTCACCTTTTGTTATGAACTAATACATTAGATTATTAATAGATTTTTCTATCAAAAATGATGTTCATATTGAGTAATTGGATATTTAAACTACCTTCTTGCATGGTATGTAATTTAAATAGATTTATATGAGACCACTGGATGGATTTTAAAAATATTTTAAATGTAATCATGTATAACATTTTGGATAATTAGTGTCTGGCCTTAAGAAATCATCTAGACAATGGTATAATTAATTTGATTCTTTTTTGAGTAATATTAATTTCATTGAAGTAAATATGATGTGTATGTTTATTTTAAATCACTCAATAATTTTTCAATTAATTTAATCATATATTCTGATGATATTCTTATAATTTAAAAATAAAACAAGTTAATAAATCATATGACAAACCAACTACTTAATGCTTTTAAAATGAAATATTTAGAGGAAGAAAAGGAAATCCTTGGTATGAAAATCACCGGCGATTAAAATATTAGGGTATTTTACCTTTCCCCATATTCTTATGAACATATGGAGTTAAAAGGGTATTTTATAGAATATCTAAAATGTTTAATTGTTCCCTTAGGTCATAACATCATGTTTTCCTTATCCCAATCTCCTAGTAGTTATTCTGATAATGATTTTATGAGAAAAATCACTTATTTAAATATAGTATGTGTCCTTATGTATTTCATGATATGCTCATATCTATATATATCATTTGGTGTTTATTACTAATGAATTTTTATAGGAGGTCGTGTAAAGCATCAGTGGTATGTATTATAATAGTTTCTCATTTATGTGTCCATGTATTCTGATTTGTGAAGTTATTTTGGTAAAAATGATTCATATAGTAAATAATTCAATAGCTTTGACTATTATTGTTATGCTAAAAATATTGATTCTAATAAATGTATCCCTGTTTATGTATTATGTTCTTGTCTTACTCATGTTTCATGGAAATGTAAAATGAAATCCAATGTTTCCCTTTCCATGACCAAGGAAAAATTCAAAGCATTAACTATTGAAACCAAAGAAGAAATTTGGTTAAAGGAGTTTTAAATGAATTGTATGTATCTTCTGGAAATATAGAAGTCTTTTGTTAAAGTCATTCTATCATCCATCTTTTTAAAAATCAGGTTTTCCATGGAAGTTTAAAGAACATAGAAATTTTATTTCATTTTTCTTGGGTTGTAATTAAAAGTTGGATGGTATGTTTTACTAAGATATATACTTCAGATAATCGATCTAATATATAGACCATAGCTATTCAATTTTCCAGGGTTACTCATTTTTTAGAAAATAGGATTGTATTCCCATTTATAGACCTAGTTGTTGAGAACACCATCCTATTTAAATGTTTTTTTACAAAGGTGGAGAATTGGAAATTTAACCTGCATGAATTTATTTGTTTGTTATCAAAAAATTTTTCCCAATTCATGGTATGAATTATTATTTAGATTTCATTATTTACATTTATTTTATACCTTTTGAAAATTTTGTTTACATATATTACATGAAATTTTTACCTTGAAATAAATTTGGTTTACACTTCTTATTTTTCAATATTTATTTCCTGATATTTTCGTACCCTGTAGATAGATCCCACATAAAGGTGGCTTATGTAATGTTTAATTTCCTATTGCCTGAGGGTAAATCATTGGATCTTATTTTTCATAAGGGTATTATATGGATGCATAAAGTTAATTCCTACTAAAGTAATGATTCTCCCTAGATTGTTTAATCATACTCTTGATGAGATTAAGGGTACTTCCTATCTTGTATATTGGCACTCCCAACCTTGTGTAAGGGTACTACCTTGGCTCTCATAAGGCTAACCTAGAATGTGTAAGGGTATGTCCTATCTCACACAAGGGTAACCTAGCTCATGTAAGGGTAATATCTATCTTGATTAGGAGTAACCTGACTTGTATAAGGGAAATCTTGTTACACGTAATGATAAGATGATTTGGTTATTTTTGTCGTGAATCACCATCCAATTGATGGACATCTCATCAAACTATCTCATGCATATTGGTCATCTATGTGGTATTTATCCTTCTTTCACCACCTAGATCTCTATCGCTTCTTCCACCAACATTATTTCACCTCGGTCTCCTCTTCGATCATTTTGTGTGTTTCTTCACTCATTCTAGAGAGAAGATTTCTAGAGAATTTATAATTTCTAGTTTAAACAGAAAAAGTGTATCCGAGAGGAGATCCTATCCAAGATTCACATAGTCTATAAAAGACGATTGTCTTTATCACTGCTAACCTAGTCTAGGAATTTGTTGGAGAGTGGTGAATATTTGCTTCCTTAATCGTGATATGTCCATACATAATGGAATACATCAACATCATGAACACCATTTGAGATAATTCTAGGTTTTGGTATTAAAACCTGTCATTATATAAATTTTATTCCCCTTTTATGTTTTCATTTCATTCCATGTGTTTCATGTTTTATTCTTCTATGAATTTGTATAGCATGAGTCCATCCAAGAAGTCAAATTTCAAGTTCCATGTCTTAGAATACATAAATTCTATACAGTCCATCAAGAACAAATCATAAATAGTTTCTTGGGACTTTTACTAATTTTATGGCATATAATCTAGTGATTTTATTTCTTTAGTAATAATGATATTCTTGTGGTTTTTTTCATTGCACATAAGTCCATAGTGGACTGAAGTTTGTTTTATATCTATTTTCATTATTTCCTCTTACACCATATTCATCTTGGATCAATCTTATCCATTAGTTTTGTTTATCAAACATAATACAAAATTTCTAAACCCAATAACTATATTTGTGTATTCATGGTTGTTTCATAAGGACTACCACTTAAATGAAATCCCTAACATCTTTTCTATTTAGAAACAAATGGGCGGATGGATTATATATTCACATGTTCCTATCCTGATAGCATATGAGAATGTCACTCTTACTTTCACTTTTATTGGCTATGTCATTGGTTTTTTATCCATTTTTCATTTTATTGTTTCTATATTCCATACTCTATGATTCGCCTAATAATCTATAAAGGTTTTTTAATACAGTTAATATAAATAAAAATATATTGATTCTGTGAATCATTTATATGTTAGTTTATATATTGCTTTGATAGTTGTGAGCCATAACTTTGGTTCAACCATATCAACCATACTATTTACCACACCATCCTTTTACATTCCTATTAAATGATACCAAGGACATGGTGTCTAGAGTTAATGGAGTAAAGGTAATGCTGCAGATATATAAAGATCACCAAAATCATTTATTCCAATTGGAATGTTTTGAACTGGTGTTATCTATGAATAAATGAACAAATAATTGTAGTCCAGTAAACCCAACATGCTAGGTGTTTATATGTTTTCGAGTGACCCATGTACCATCTTCCTAAAGAAGGATAATAATATTGAAATAACATTGGAATTAAATTTGATAATTTTGAAAAGAAGAATTGGTTTTATAGAACAACAATCTATCTCAAAAAAAATAATAACTTTGTGGCATGACCATGTTGTAACGTATCTATTAAATTGTTCAAACTAACATATTGCATTAAATTTTCTTTTATCACAACAATATCATCCCAACAAGGTTTTCAAATTTCCATGTACTTATAATCTTCACCCCATGTAACCCTTGAGAGTGCATAAGTGACACAATTCAAATTCTTATGCTTGTAAATCAAAATAAAATCATATCCCTAAAACATATCCGATATGAACTTATGTGAAATAAAATATACCATTGTACATGTAAAATTATCTTAATAAACCAATGAACCACATATACCTCAAAACTCCTTCGCATCAAATATTGTTTCAAATGCTTGATGTTTTTGAACTAAATCCATAAACTCTATTTTTTATATCATTTTTACCTAGTTGGTTTCAGATAATACCTTACTATAATTTTAAATAGGCCACCCTTACTTTATTATCATATCTCTAAATCCCGATCTCGAGGCATCAAAAACTATTGAAAATCCCTTGAAAAAATTTATAATGCATAAAAGTTGGGTGGAAGTCAGGTTTTTCATATCTGCATCAAATTCTTCTTGATTTCGATATGTTAATTTAAACCCTTTATTCTTATTCAAGGATATGAGGGTTTTGGAAATATTTAGATAATCACTAATAAATATTTTATATTATCCAGTTATCCCTAAAAACCCCTAACATGTTTCACATTCCTTAGCCAATTCAATAATTTAGCTACCTTTTTTGGGATATTTCGTAACCCCTTTGATAGAAATTATATGCCCTAATACTCCATATAACTCCTTCATAAAGAACACATATTCTCAGTTTCATATAGACTGTTTTTTATTTCCATTTAAATAACATTAAATGTATTCACTAGGTAATCATTCAATCTTGTTTTTCATACCAATATACCATCGACGAACACAAAAACACTCTTCTTTAGAAAATATCAGAATACTACAATAATATTTTCATGTAAATTCATCGATTCATTTATTAATATAATGTGAATAAAAATATTTTCTTAATTCCACATATGATTCTTGAACATAGTCCTTCAAATATCTTTCTCTTTCATCCATACATAGTGGAAACCAGATATCAAATTCACCTTTGTTAAGTATTCTGCTCTATGAAACTCATCCACCAGCTATCCTATAACATGAATTAGGTATCTTTATAGAACCAAAAAACTGTTTAACTCCTGGTAATCCATACACATTCACCATCCACCATCATTCTTGTTTACTGAAATTATTATGCTATATTATGGGATGATTCTATGGATGATAAACCCCGTTGAAAAAGATTTTAAACATATTTTTCAATAACATTATTCATGAAATAATTAAGTTTATAAGGTTTTATGTTGACTGAATCCACCCCCTATTTAAAATATATTGTTTTATCATTCTTCCTCTTTGATGGTAATTCCCAAGCCCCCTTAAAAACTTCTTCTCCAGCAACCATTTATGGTATTACCCATTGCAACCCATGAAACCACAATATTTATTTTCCTAAATCTAATTGTAAAGCATATTGGGTTTTTGTGGGTTATTTGATGTTCCCCAGAACAATGAAAAGGGGGTTAATCAATGGTCCACTTTTACAAATTATTATTCTTCTAAATTCATCATCTTGAACCAATTAATGTCGTTGGACCTCTTAAAAATATCACGTTGTCTAAACATGTATGCAACGATAACAGGAGAGTGGAAAAATTATATTTACCATGTTATTCATAAAAGTGTACTCCTTTTTATTCTGGTTAAATTCAAGTAGTATGATACCCCAGTTATCATTCTTTATAAATTTATTAGACACCGAAATCACAATTCACTAGTGATTGGTTAGACATTTCAATCACAAGCCTCAAATAACTAGTTACTAACCACAAACACAAGAGTATTCTTCAACATTAATCCACTCACAGAAGGATCTTTTTATGATCTTGGATTATTATGTATTACTTATGGAATAGATTTCTCTTCATGAGTAGATTGGTTCAACAGTCCTGCATATGAGCTTATTATTCAAGAAATCCAAAAGGTGCTCGTAATAGTCTTGTTGGTCTCAAAAATCCTACCAGATCATGAGTGATATAGTTCTTCCCAATTTTATCAAATACTTGGGTGAATAAGAAAACGATGGCTCATGTTTTCAACTCCCTCTCTTACCTTGGTACATGTATTAGGCTCCCAAAAATCTCTCAGATAATGTTTGTTAGTTCTTAATATTCTCAATATCTTCTGCAAAACTTACAAAAATATATATTCACAGTAATATAATGAATATTATTCTCATATATTCTAGAATATGATTTCAAATTTATTATTAAAAGAAATATTAGTAGTATATATTTCTTCTTGAATGATCAAATCTTCAAGGGGATCAGTTGTTTTTTCGTTTAATCCTATTAATGAATGCCCTGATGACTCAATAATTTATTCCAACATGATATTTTAATTACCATGTCTCCATTATCTCCAAAACTCATGCTATATATAAATATATTATAAATCCCCCACCTCTATATTAATCCATGTAATACCATGGGATAAAATATTATGTCACTCAGCTCACCATTAGTTACAGGTAGACCAGATTTCCAAAATAGTCATCAAAATAGCCATTGAAAAATAACTATGGCATGGTGACATTATTATTTTTATATTATCATGATAATCACATGAATTTAAAATGAATATATATAATTTTTATTGTGGATTCATCCCTTATTCAGAAACTTGGCTTCATCATGATAAGCATTGTGATATTTATATTTCATTTGAGAACATTATACTTATCATATTCTAATTTCATTTAATCAGAATATAAAAATTCTGGAACTCTAGATTTTAACAATTTCACCATTGGAAATTCATAAATAAATCCCTCAGTTTCAAACATATGTGGATCCAAAAATATTTCTCAGTAAATAAATCATTTTAGAACCCTGACTGGAGGATAAAAATCATTGTGTGGGGAAATTCTTTGCTTTGAAAACAATTTTTCCCAAACTATCTTGATCCTATAATTAATGAATACCTTCCATTTCTAGGATGGAATTGTTAAACAATTTCATGTCCTTGATGACCATATCACTACAATCCTCGGGTGAAAAAAGCTTCTCCCAGGATATTCAGTGTATGTTATTTTTTTAATTAGCACTACCCCCACAAAATATTAGCAAACTATGAATGAATTTTGTGAATAAAGAAATATAAGAGATTGAAGAGAGACATCGTGTAATGTATAATTTCATGGGCCACTTATTAAATATGAGCCATATTCATGAACCTATAGAGTTTCATCCTAGACTATACCTGAATTTTACTATGAAATTTATCTAGGATTATGAAGTAGAATTCTGTTTTATATTTCCCAAATTCCTTCAGGATACCCAAATACTTTTTATGTTTTTTATAATCTTGATGCCACACCAAAAGTGATGGCAGATCTCATCACATATTGAACAACCTAACTAATATATATATATATATATTTGATTTAGTAAAGATGACACATTGGCCTGAGGATTTGGTAAAATCATCAATGGTTTTTATAACCTACTAGCAATCCTGAGGAGTTTCTCTTTAAAAAGGAAGATAATAATTAGTGAAAAATAAGTCAGTAATGGGGATATTGCACTGAAAAATGTTATCCTTATTAATGAGTCCATCCAATGCTACCTTTGATAAGTGGTGAGATAAATCATCAACCATAAGGAGAAATGAGTAAGGGGAAAGGGGGTTAACATTATACAGTCCTCTAGTTGGCTTGAAGTTCTTTTTGAAATAACCAAGGAAATTTATTTTTAAGGAAATTGACTTGTCACAACTCATGATTGCTCTCAACCATTTTTTTCTAAATCCTAAATTTCACATCACCAATTCAAGTTAATCCAATTCCAACCTTTTATATTTTTTTCAAATCTAATTACATTTCCAAGGTCCCCCTCGTAGAAGTACAATGAGTTTTTATAACATATAGGATTTCAGGGGGAAATAATGAAATTGTATATAATATGTATATTGGTTAAAAATCAATCAAATTCTAAAAAATAATAGAGGGAAGAAACATTCCCAAATGGTGGGAGAGGAATTTTGATTAAATATTGTAGACCACATAACACAAGCTGACAGGCCTAAAATCCTAAATTTTCACTTGGATAGAGATTTTCAAGATCAAAAAAATGAGAGTTTCAGTTATATTTTATATACCAATGGAACCATCCTATAATGTTTATTAATATATATGTAATTTTTTTTAAAATATATGGAATTATTTCGAGACCACAATATTTGACGGCACGTGATATCGAGGCTCGATGAGCCCGTAACAGAATTTTGAAACTTTTTGGTACACTTAGGTAAATGTGAGAGCTGTTTTTTCTAACATGTGAACCGGTGCTCAGATATAAAATAGGAGGGTGATATTGAAGTTATAATGTAGGGATTCACCTAAAAATGAATTAATTTTGATCGTGAAGGGTCAGATGAAAAAGTTAATTTTAGAGTTTTTAGAAAATAATTAAATAACTTCAAAAAATTATTTTATATTTCATTCTCACCATTGAGCAGCAGACAGTGGAATTGTAGTGCAGAAACGAGGTGACAACATGGGACATTAAAAGAGGATAATTAATGTCTTTTTAATGTGTTGTGTAACAACACCATTAATGAAGTGCAATGATGAGACGTCATAGAGTAACATAAATGTTACGACATGTTTTATATTAATAAGCTATCACGTTGGGGAAATAATAATTAATTGGTGGATAATTATATGACGAACCACCCGTGAGTTTTATCTCCAATGAAGAATGGAGAATGCCATAGGAACATTAAGAACATCAAATCACCTCAATGAATAGAGCTGGGAAGAAATGAACGCCTTCATCTTCTTAATCCTTCACGGGCGGAATGCATCAACGTCGAATTTATTCGAGGTAGGGGTTTTTTGTTTTATCTTTTCCACATAATTCATAATAAACAATGGACGTGGATCCACCCATGAACAGGTTGATTTTAGGGTCATTCTTTTTTGTGAGAGGTAGATGTTTCTTGGGGTTTTGTATTCGGGGTTAGATTATTATTGATTGACCATCATTCCCAAGTCTCCCCTATTTTAAACGCTTAACGCAGAGGGTTACAGCTGAAAAAAACAAGGGATATGCCCCTAGATTTGTGTGATATTAGTCGACAAAAATTTGAAATGGTGGTATGGTAATTTAAAGGTCGTCACAGGGTTCTCAGCATACCAAGGGGGGCGGAGGCGCAAAGAACAGACCATCGGTACCGACCTGGTGGTCCATGGAAGTGCCCACTGATGCGGTGGGAAAATTTTACGGCTGGGAATAGAGACGCAGCCTAAAACCGTGTTCTATACTCTTCAGAGGAACATGGTCTCATGAATGCACGTGGGAGTCCGGATGGTCCTGTCATTTTTGGGCCGTGGTTTCTTGACTGCGGAGGATGGAATAGCCCCGCATCGACCGTGAGGCGAACAAAGAGCAGGACGTAACTTCCAACCATGCCCCGACTGGGTAGGCCTGATGTACATTCTGGAACCACTACCCAACAGACCGTACCCTTGGCAGGCTGGGTTCGGGTCAGGTCGGTCCCTCTGGGTCGGACCAGACCTTGACCTAACTAACCAATTTTTGGAAAGACATAAATATCTTGTAAACCAGGAATCCGATTGATAAACTGTTTGTGGAGTTAGAACCCTAGAAATGATTCAAATATTTTCCCATACACTATGTAGGATTTCATGGAAGTTTTAATTTTATGAATTTCTTGATGAGCGGTTCTTTTGAGATCAAGGGTGCTACGTGCAGAAACCCTATGGTTGGATGAGACCTAATGAATACTGATGAGTGACACTGTGTCGATCGGATACTATGGACTAGTGGGAAGAAGCTTCTGTGTGACCTGATAGTCCCATCATGGGGATCGACTAATACGTGAACCGACAGACCCACGATACTCAACAAGAGGAATAGCTCAATATTTCCATATGTGGGAAGTAGCTTCTGTGTGACCCGACATGCCCATAGTGGGTAATGACTTCTATGTGTCCCATAATTCCCATGGTACTCATCAGGGATGAATACCACATTAGTACTAAGGTTAGTGTGAAGCGGCTTCTATGTGAGATGGCAAGCCCACAATACTCATTGAGGAGGTGTTCTCCAGTAACCCATGGTGTTTGATGATGTGACTAATGGTTCTACTATCCTACTATAGACCATACCTGGTGCATTCTGTCTTGCTTCATGATCATGCTTGTTGAACATTCTTGTGGTTTTTTTGTGGATTTCTTTGTGGTATTTCATTTGTTATTTTTGGGTCTCTACAGAGTATTTTGTTACTCACCCCTGCATGGGGTTCGCCGGAACATGTTGTGTCTGGTGCGAACGACCGCCACCTTGACGGAGGACTCAGTGTCCTAGTACCCAATGGTTCCCAGTGAGACTAGGCAGAAAAGACATACTTCTATGGATTCCAACGGATACTCTATAATTTCCCATCAGGAGGTGTTTTTAGTGGATGGATATCCAGATTTTCTTTTATACTTTTATTTTTCCCTGGTAGTCTTTTGTTGGGTTTGTATTATGGACCATTTTACTTTCAGTTGTACTTGTACTCTATGGTTGTTTAGTGAAAATATTTTTTACTTTTATAGCTTTGTGATGTGGTTGTGTGTGTGTGTGCGTACAAGTACTCAAGAAAATGCCTCCCACTAGAAGTTTGACGCCTTTGGCGCTAGTCTCCAACCCCTGGCCTTCGAGAGGTGGGCTTGGGTATGTCACAGAACATGCCTCATGTGATGGGTCATGATAATGTGGCATCAAATCTGGTCGATTCTACCTCAAAGACCGAGAGTCTATTTTTTTTGGAGCAATAGTGTTGAACGTTTGAAGTTCGACTTTTAGATTTGAGGAGTCCAGTGTTGGTGCGGCGAATGATGTATCCATACACCAGGACCCCAAATTCTTCTTTTCAACTCTATATATGAAAACACTAGTTTCATAAGGGTCTCCTTATGATCCTTTTGAATAAGATTCAGCTCACCAGGTATAACCTTATGACTACAGTACATATTGACCTATTTCAGGATGACTCCATGCAGATAGCCAGCTAGGATTTCGATACGTGATTGTGTGTATAGTTGTCCTAGTGATGATGCGCCAGTTTAGAGACCAGTGCTAGAGATGGACCCACTGGGTGGTGCAGCAGTGTTTCCTCCACTAATTGATCAGTTTTTACTGCTGGAATTACCAGTAGAGGATGTGTGCATACTCACTACCTTGCATGAGTTCTAGATATAGAGACCTCCCAGGTTCAGTGGAGAGACAGATCCTCTGGCCGCTGAGGAATGGATGGTGGTAGTGAAGTGGTCTTTCCGCTTAGTGAGTACACTGCTTAACAAGATGTTAATCTTGGCCACGAGCCTTCTGCATGGCTCGATAGGGAGATGGTGGAGCTTGATCTTCCAAACCCATGATGTGGTGACCCTCACCTGGACAGATTTTTAGTGGCTTTTCTGGGAGGAGTTTTTCCCTATGACATTGTGTTTTGTGTGCATTCAAGAGCTTACTCACCTAAAAAAGGGCATCATATTAGTGAATGAGTACTCTAAAAGGTTTAGAAACCTCTATTTATACTCCACAAACATGGTGTGGGCCCTTTCTTCAGGGCCCAAACAATTGATAAGGGGATCAGATGAAAGATAAGGGCATCCATGGTGTCTCTCAACATCCCCACTCAGGATGGAGTTCTTGAGCCATCCATTCTTGTGGAGATCTTCCTTTCAGATCAGGCACATACAACTAGAGACTCCAGAAAACCTAAGGTGGTAGTTTCTTCAGTGGTGAGTAGCAGGCATCAGACATGGGGGTCCAAGCGGGCCAGGTCATTCAGGGGATGACCCCAGGACTCAGGTTCGACAGTACAGGGTTCCCAGAGTAGAGGGAGTCAGTATGTGACCAAGATTTACTTCTCATGTAGTGGGTAGGGACACATGGCCTAGGAATACCTATTCCACTACAAAGATGATCAACAGATGATTGAGGGACCTCCAAGTCATAGGTATAGGTTCAAGCGAGGCGGTCTGCAGGGAGAAAGACATGACATGGTAGTAGGATGAGAGGCAGGAGATAGAAGACAGTTCGACGTGTGACAACCACCACCCCCATGTAGTCCACCACGGGTTCAAGGAGCCAGTGGATTGGGGTGAGGCCAAAATCAAGCGATAGAGGCCTACGACCATGAAGCTTTAGAGATGATTAGAGGTACAATCTATGTCTTCTCCACCTTAGCTGTGGTTATTATAGACACAACTTCAAGTCACTCATTATTTTCCATAGACCTCATTCGAGGATCAGAGATTCTGATGGAGCTGTTGGCTTGATCCTTATGATTAGAGACTCCTACGGGAGGTGATTCAATGATTACACACTAGTTCTGGTAGTGTGATATTACACTAGGAGCTGAGATCCTTGACTGAGATCTCCTAGTAGTGGAATTGAGGCCTTACGACGTCATCTTGGTTATGGAATGGTTATCTATAATACATGCTCAGGTCGACTATTTTAGGTGAAAAGTGCAGTGTGTCCACAAGTATGGGACTATGTTTTCCATCATCAGTGAGAAGGAAACCTTTGCAGCACATGATAGACTTTACTGGAGGAGGGTGTAGCCGATCAATCACCAGTTGGCTTGCTTTACCCACGGTGCGGTGGATGAGAGGAGTCTGAGCATTCATTTAGCGGTGGATGAGTATGAGGATGTATTATTTGAGGATGTTGCATTACTACCTTCTCACAGGGAGGTTAACTTATATATTGACATGTACCCCAGGAAAGAACTGATATCCACACTGTCATATTTGATGGATCCCGCAGAGCTACATGAATTGAGGGTTCAACTGGAGGACCTGCAAGAGAAGGGGTTCATAAGGGCCAGTGTTTCAAAATGGGAAGCCCTAATGTGGTTTTCCAATAAAGAATACAGAATATTGAGGCTATGCATGGACTTACAGTGCCTGAAATAGGTGACTCTGAAGAACAGGTATCCAATATCGAAGATCGACGACCTCTTCAATTATTTATACGGAGAGAGGTGGTTCTTGAATATAGATCTCAGATTAGGCTATCATTAGCTTTGGGTATGGTATGATGACGTACCAAAGACATCCAATTAGATTTCGTTATGACCACTATGGGAATTTGGTGATGCCTTTCAGCGTGACCAATTCCCCAATGGTGTTCATGGGACTCACTAATTGGATCATCCAGCCTTACCTAGATCATTTCATGGTGGTACTCATTGATGAAATATTAGTGTACTCGGCGTTGGAGGAGGATCATTATACACACCTGAGGATAGTTCTGGATAAACTCCGATAACACCAGCTTTATGAAAAGCTCTCCAATTTCCAGTTTTGGATTCATAAGGGCTACTTTCTGGGACACGTCATCTCAGAGGCTGGAGTTGTAGTAGATCCGGCAAAGATAGAGGTAGTGATTTCTTAGGAACCACCCAGAAGTGTGACTGTGGTGCCGAGTTCCATAGGGATGGATGGATTCTACAAGAGGTTCGTGGATGACTTTTCTATAGTATAGGAACCTTTATCTACCTTGAAACAGAAGTTAAAACCCTTCGAGTGGATGGAGAAGTGCCATCAGAGTTTCCAGTATCTAAGACGAAGACTAAAGAGTGCCCCTATCTTGAGACTACTAGAAGAAGGCATTGGTTATGTAGGTTTCTATGACGCATCAAAGACTGGATTGGGTTTTTTCCTGATGCAAGAGCTAGCAGTGATCACCTACGGCTCATGGTAGCTGAGGAAGCATGAGAAGAAAAATTTGACCCATGACCTAGAGTTTGCAACAGTGTTTTTAGACTTAAATATTTGGAGGTACTACTTGATGAGTTAACAGTTTACCATATACTCTAACCACAATAGTCTCAGTAATATCTTCTTCTAGAAGGACCTAAATTTGAAAAACCAATGATGGCTGGAGTTCCTCCAGGACAATGACTTTGAGATAGTATACACTATTTTGAATGGAGGCAGGGTGGCAGATGTGCTCAGTAGGAGGTCTGGTTTACAACTACAATGTGAGGTGACAAAGTAGCTATCCATGATGCAGTTTTCTTTCATGGATGGTGATGGAGCAGATTACATTTTTTCGATGACTGTCACTCCCCACCTCTTCCAGCGAGTTAGGGACATAAAACTTGGGATGTTGACTACGAGGCCCGACATGCTCAAATATACTTAGGACAAGCTCCTGATGATTTTAGATAAGTTGTAGCATGTCATAATTTTCAGAGGATGCACCATAGTTCTAGTGACATTGTGGGAGGATGTGTTGAGGGAGTTCTATACAGCCCCTTTGGTGGTACATCCAATTGTGGAAAAGATGTAACCAGACTATTGATGTCAAAACTGGTGTCCAAGGACAAATAATGTGGTGGCAAAGTTCATTTCACGATGCCTCGCTTTTCAGCAAGTGAAGGTCGAGCAACATGCCCCAGCAGGCTTGGCACAACTAATCAAGGTTCCATAGTGAAAATGGGATGGTATCTCTATAGGCATCATGCCGAGGTTACCACGCATGTCCAGGTGCCACGATTATTTCTGGGTGATCATTGGAAAACTCATCAAGTTGGCTTACTTTCTACCCATCACGGAGAAGGGATCGGTAGAGGGATTGGGACACCTCTACATCAAAGAGATAGTGAGGCTTTGTAGGGTGACATTGATGATCGTCTCAAACCATGATGCATGATTTACATCTCAGCTGTGGAGGGGGTAGTAGGAATCATTCGGGACTCTACTGCGCTTGAGCTCAACTTTTCACCCCCAAACAGACTGGTCGACGGAGCAGACCATATAAACCATGGAGAAAATGCTTCATGCTTGTGTCCATCATTTTGGTTGAAGTTGGGAGGACCACCTACCACTGGTGGAGTTTTTATAAAACAGAATCTGTCACTCCAACATTAGGATGGAACCGTTTGAGGCCTTGTACATGCAGCCATGTAGATCATTTATATACTAGACAGACCTAGGGGAGTCACCACTCATGGGTCCAAAGATGGTATGGACTAACACTGAGAAGGTTTAGATTATCCAGGAGTGGATGAGAACATCATATAAAAGAAGAAAATCATATGCTAAAAGGAGGCAGAGACCCTTGGAGTTTGAGAGGAGGGAGACCATGTTTTTCTTTAGGTCTCACCCAAATGAGGATTGCAGAAATTTGGCTGGGGAACAAGTTATATTTGGGGTCAATCAGTGATTTTCAGATTCTCAATAGAGTTGGAGAGGTGTAAGACCTCTTATCTCTTCCCCCATAGATGCACTGGGTGCAAAATGTTTTAAACGTGTCGCAGCTGAGGCAGTATGTGCATGATCTATCTCACGTCATTGACTGGGGTGAGCTGGAAATTGACGATAGGGAGATATTTGCAAATTTTCCCATGGAGATATAGGATTGAAAAGAGTAGATTCTTCATGGATGGTCAATTCCTATAGTGAAATTTTTTTGGCAGCACAGAAATATCCATGTGAGCACATGGGGGAGGGAGGCTCAGATTCCGGCTCAGTCCCCCCCATTTGTTTGATTTTCCTTTCTTCTGGTTTTCTGGGACGTAAATCCCTAAGGTCAGGAGAATTTAATGGCTCATAATTTTCTTATAATTTTTTTTAAAATATAATGGAATTATTTTGAGACCACACACTTTGATGGAAGGTGATTCCATGCCCCAGTAATCTCGGAATGGAATTTTGAACTCTTTTTAGTTCACTTATGTAAATGTGCAAAGGGTTTTTTATAACTTTTGAACTGTTTCTCGAATTGAAAATCCAAGGGCACCATTGAACTCAGAATGCCAGTATTCTCATAAAAAGTACATAACATTGACTGAAAAGGGTCAGATGTAAAAGTTAATTTTCGGTATTTTCAGAAATAATTAAATGTCTTTTAAAAGTTTATTTTCACACCATTGAGTGGTAGAAGGAGACACTCCAGTGCGGCGATGAAGCGATGATGACACACTTTAAAATATGATCATTAATGGCTCATTAATGTGCAGAATAATGACTCTTTAAATGAAGCGTAATGATGAGACATCACAGTGTAATGAAATCACTATTTCATGTTTTCTTTTAATAAGATAACACGTTTATGGAAAACAAGAATTATACAGCGGAAAATTCTCTAATGAACCACCGGTGTGTTTTCTCTCTAATGAAGAATGAAGAAGTTGGAGGAACATTATCAGCATAGATGCACCTCAAGGAATGGATACGGAAAGCAGTGAAGACATTCGACTTCTTGATCCTTCGTGGGTGGACCACTGCAACGTCGAAATGCTTCTAGGTAAGGGTTCTTTTGTTTTATGTTCTCCTCGTTCTTCATTATAAATAACGAACACGGATCAACCCATAAACAGATTGATCTAGATATAATCCGTTCCTATGGGAGGGTGATGTTTCTGGGTATTTTCTATTCGGGATTTGATTATTGCTGATGGAACAACATTCCAAAGACTCCAATATTTTAAACTTATAATGTAGAGGGAACAGACTGACAAGAACAAGTCTCGATCCCCTCTAATTGTACGTTATTTGTCAACGAATGTTCAAAATAGTGGCAAGGGAATTTTAAGTCCTTCTAACGGAAGGTGGCATCCCATGGTGGTCGAAGGCACATGGGGTGTAATGAACGAACCACCAGTGTAGACCCAGTTGTCTACGTAAGAGCCCGCCAGTGGTGGCCCATGGTGGTGGCCATGGGCTGGAGGCGGTGCACCGGGAAGAGACGCCGACTAGAAGCAGATAAATGGCCCGAAACCACGATCTACACTCTTTGAGGGAACATGATCTACCAATTGCATGCCGGAGTCTGGCTGGTAGGATTGTCTAGCCACGTCACAACCAGGCTGCTGTCACTTGAAAATGGTAGATGGAATGACCCTGCGTCAACTGCGGGGAGAGTAGGGAGCAAGATACAACATCTAGCCATGTCCCAACCGGCCGCACCAGTCCACCAGAGGGCGAGACCCACAACCCAATAGGCCAGACATAGACTGGTCTAAGTCCGTGTTAGGTCGGACCAGATCCAGACTCCACCGACGCCTTTTCTTAAAAAAAATCAATATCTTGATAACCAGGAATCTGATTGACGAGTCATTTGTGGCTTTGGAAATCTCATGACAAGACAGATCATTTGAAATAACCTATGGATGATTTATTGGATGTTGAAATTCGATGAATGTCATGAGGACTGGTTCTCCAGAGATCAAGCGTGCTACGTGTAGAAACCCTGTGGTTGGATGAGACCTAAAGACTACTAACGAGCGAACCTATGTGGATTAGATACTATAGACCAATGGGAAGTAGATTTTGTGTGACCCGAAAAACCCATGGTGGGTAACGACTTCTGTGCAACCTGGAAGACCCACGAAACTAGATAGGAGGAGTACCTCAGTATGAAAATAGGTGGGAGGCAGCTTTTGTGTATCCCAACATGCCCATGGTGGGGAGCGGCTTCTATGTGACTCAGCATACCCATGGTACTCATCAGAGATGAGTACCACAGTAGTCATATGGTTAGTGATAAGTGGATGTTGTGTGACCCAGAATTCCCATGGTGGGGAGCATCTTCTGTGTGACCCAGCATACCCATGATATTCACCAAGGATGAGTACCACAATAGTCCTAATTTTATTGGGAAACGGCTTCTTTGTGACCCAACATTCCCACTGTACTCATTGAGGAGTATTTCTCCAAAAGTCCATTGTGTTAAAGGATGTCAGTAGTGGTTTTACTATCATACTCTAGAACTTATCTAGTGTGAGATGTCTTACTTCATGATCATGTTTAGTGATCATTCTTGTGGTGTGTTTGTGGATTTATCTGTGGTCTTTTGTTGGTTATTTTTGGGGTCCATACTATGTATTTTTTTTTACTCACCCCTACATGGGCTTCACCAGAACTTATTTTTTATGGTGAAGATGATTACCGCCTAGATGGAGGAGTCAATGAAAAGGACTTGGTGGTTCCCAGTGAGACTAGGTAGATAGGATTTACTTCTAAGGCTTCCAACATCTACTCTATAACGACCAAACTGGCGGGGTTTTCAATAGATGGAAATCTAGAGTTTCTTTTGTACATTCCTGTTTTCTAGTTAGTCTTTTTTTGGTTTGTATTCTGACCTATTTAAATTTCAATTATAAATTTACACAGTGGTTGTTTAGTGTCATATTTTTATCTTTTCCTACTTTGAGACATGGTTGTGTGTGTGTGGGTACAGGTACTCAGGAAAATGCCTCCCACATGTAGGTTTATCCCTTCGGTAGTAGTTTCCAAACATTGGCCTTCAGGAGGTGGGCTTGGGGTGTTTCACGGTAGGGCCCCAGGGGATGGGTCGTGGGACATCCCATAAACCATACATCAGTATGATAATGTAAGGAATCACAATATTCCAAAACCACTAAAAATAAAGCATGGTATCCATCTAGACTAATAACCTCTATTGAGTGTATTATATAATTGTATAAGAGAATTTTATCTCTAGAAATGTGTAACTCAGTCTCCAATGTAATTACTTGGACAAATGTTGGATCAACACTGCTCAGGAGGTCCCTCAGGGGGCACCACTCTACTAACTAAGAATATCTATATAAAATCACTAGATCGAATCCTGAATTTCTTCCCCATAATAATTTAAGCTTCCATACCCTACCTATATTTTTGGAATTAAGTTATTTCATTTCTGGACAAGTCCTTTGGATTAAATTAGTAGGAATTTTGGTTTCCCTATTTGATAAAATCCTCCATTGATTAGATAAAGAAAAAGATTTATTTTTATCTAAAGGCCTCATCCAGATCCTTTTCAATAGTTACAACCTTGTTCTGGGAAATATCACAAGTGGGTTCCTTATAATATATTCATGAGTTCTATCTCATGCCTGATAATTCCCTGATTGAAGTTATTGTATTACTATCGAATCCCACACTCCAGCTATATATCCCCCAGTTTAGTATCATCCTAGAAATGGTATTGAGATGATGAAAAAGTAGATTTGACTAATTCCCTATAGTTATTATTATAATTTTACATGAATTCAAATCAAAATCCCCATAGTGGCCTTTCGCATTGGGACACCACCTACGATTAAAGAAAAGTAGGACAATGATCAGATGAAACTGGAGGGGTGTTTGTGACCTCTTACCTATGGAACATAAACACTTAGTATCTTGATACCCAAAACCTATTGATATTTTCATATAATCTATAATAAAGAAAATATCTATCAACAAAAGTAAATAGACATCGCAAAAAGTACATATTTGAGAAATCTGAGTGAAACAAGAAGTGCCAGAATTGATGCATGGAAGAAAATATATTCCTGGCACCACATTTCTTATCATGGTGGTGAGGATATCATTAAAATACCCAGAAAATATAATGGGGCTTGGATTTTAATATAGATAAATTTAATCACCTCCCAGGATCTCCACTTGTCACATACACCTAGATAGCTATATAAACTACTGAAGTTCCATTCAGGTTTCTATGTTTAACGAATCGAAAAGTATATGTGGTTTTGGGAGATGATGACCACTGAATCATCAAATTACGCTCTCAACTTGATTGAAATGACACCTCCATGTGATGAATTTCCAACCATGAAATAGTTAAAAATCCATCTTTCAATGTTATCCATATTATTTCCATGCTTTTCTAATATGTTAAAGGACAGAAATACCATATTGATGCCATACATGGAGCTCTATTAACAGAGTATACGAAATGATCATGATTTTCCATGGACATTAAAATTACATCATAAGAGTTTCAAGGTTTTGGTAGGTCTAGTTTGAACCAGCATTTTCCTCTATCAGGTAGTTCATCACATCACCCACTAATAGCATTGGCTGTTCAAAAGAACCCGATAGAGACTCATTCTTATAACCTCTACAAAGTATTTTATTTTTAGAAATTTTATATTTAATTTGGTCAATATTATTTCTATTCCTATTATTTAACTTCCATGTTTCCAGACATCTCTGCTCAACTAATATCACTCCAAGAGGATATTCATATAGGACTGGAATAACCCGTCTTGGGGTAGGGAATCCTGAAGGATACTCCTCATGTATAAAAGTGTAATTCAAAAATCCCACCTCGGGTGGAAACATACCCTTGGATAGGGAAACATTAATTTCCACTAGTATTTCTGGGGCATGGTAAAATTGTCAGTGGTTTGGGATAGGTCTTATTATCTGGTGAAGAAAATCATTATGAAAATTTTGTATAGGGGAAAAATAGTCATCCAACAAATTACTCCAAGACCTGATATCATGTGTATCCTCATCCTATGATTTTACACCCACCATACTAAGGATAATATACCCATCAAATAAGGGGACTTAAAGTCACATGTTCATTTGAAAAGGGTAATACAAACTCCTAGGTTCATTCGACACTATTAATATTTGATCTTGAAATTTGGATTGTTTTTCACTATCCATAGGATTTTAACCTTTGATGTGAGTGGACCACCAAAAGAGTGTTCCTAAATCCATGGCCAATATTACTGTGTAAGCCTCCACTCCAGATCATGTTTTTTGATCTGAAATCATTTATCGCTTCCCCAATGAGGCCAGAAATGAAACAAAATGAGTGGATTTTTCAAATTCAAAAGACGTAAATATCATGTAGACTAGAAGTTTCAAGAATGAAACCCATATAATGTGTTGTGTGATGTCCACCATTGCCTTTATTTTCACCATATGACCCAACTATATCAGATCTTTAACATCCTATTATACAAAATACCCAATGGTATTACCAATCCAACACATAACTTGATAGCTCCAACCCATAAATGGGATACAATTCACCTAGATCCAGAAAGGGGAATGAGGGACATGAATACTATCAGGTTAAACCTGTTAACCATGCATTTGATCACAGTCATATTATTATAAAAAGAAAAGGTATGTCCATCAAAAATAGGTATCTTAATATATTCTCTCATAAAATTCAAAAACAATCATCCTTGGTTTGATTTAATTGATAGAATCTCCCTCTATCAACCTTCAGATAAAGTAGAACATATTCCTCAAGATGATCATGTTATATGGTCTGTAATATTTGAATCTCCAAGACAAGAGATGGAGGGGAATTTACAAAGCTCTCTATCCTCCATAGAACTAACTTCAATTATTGATTTCTCCAAAAAAACAATGAAATATTAATTACACTCTCTGGTCATGCATGATCATATATACAATTAAATATATCAAATTAAATAGTTCAAAATAAACTATCCTTAACTTTTTGGGTCTATAAAAATAGATTAACTTGTTTAAAACCATTGGTATAGTAATTATTTAATAAAAATAAATCTAATATGATTGAAAAATGTTAATCATTCATTAAGATTATTTAAAATAAGAATTAAATTATTTTAAGCATTTAATTAGGTTAATAATAATGTTAATAATTTAAGAACATTGTATGTATTACATAACATTTATAATTACATATAATTAATTTAATTATTAACATAATATATCTTTTTAAATAAATATTAATTATATAATTAATGTTCATTATTCTATAAAATGTTTTACACAAAAATATTATTATTTTACAATATTCAGCTAATCCTTTCATATATATATTTATGTTCAATTCTAGATAAATAATTTAATTTAATTTAATACATTAAATCATAAATAAATAAAATAATTTGAAAATAATATTTGGAAAAAATGGATACAATAAAATCTATATTTTTGTATATATAAAATTTTAAAAAACAAATGATGGAAATGCATTAAAAAATAAAGAAATGTGACTGAGGAATTCCATTTAATATAAATCCATATATGTGTTTATGCATTACAATACACCTTCATGCATATTTCCTAGGAATTAGTATATGACTAGGGACTAGGGATACCTTGGGAAGAAGAGATATGATGGTGTTTGTCCTCCAATGATATAGATAAGTACTCTTTATCCCTTAAGTTAGTTATGATCGGTTAAAGATCATATCTGTAAGGGATGGGGGAATCATTTAATCTCTCCTAAGGCCATATGTAGGGATTGGGGTATGAGAAGATATGAAGGTGGACAAGGATTGGTATTTAGGGATAATTAGATGGATGAGAGAGGATTTAGCCTAGTGAAGATGGGTAAAAAATCCATTCATCTCACACCTAGTGAGTGTCTCCCTCCTGAGTTTGGTCTGAGCCTTGATTAGTACTATGAATGGGACAAATTTTTTGGGATTGAACATGGTTTGATAGAGAGTGGTTTCCTATGAGTGACAGACATAGAGATCTGCCTTAGAAGATGTGATGTGAGACCCATGTGTAGGGTGTGGTCTTGGTTAGAACTTGGTATCAAGATTCCAAGCTTCGTAGAGTGTACGACTTAGGATAGTCCTGGGGTAGCAAGACTAAGAGTGATGAGAGATCATGATGGGGAGAAATATTCCTTGAGGACTGGGCTGAGATGAGCATATGGGTTGTGGTTTAAATAAGAGATATGGGCAATGGGTTGGTGTTATTGAGAATAGATAGTGATGAGTTTAGAGGACCCAATAGATTCCCTAATAGGTGAAGTGGTATGTGTTCAATGAGGGGCTATATCTTTAGATACTAGTGTCTGGGGATCAAATAAAGAGTTGTGTGACAAGGTGAGGCATAGTGTACTTGACACGGCCTCCCTAGAGAATGGTGGGATGGTTCATCAGGCTTATTTACTCTTTAGAGTATGTGGGTATGGGTTTTTATTCTTGTAACATCCCTAGATTCTAAAAGGATGGGTTGGTATTTTTGTAACCTCCCTAGAGTCTGTGGGGATGGGTCAACATGCTTGTGACATCCCTTGAGAATGTAGGGATTGGTCGGTGTGGATGATGTACCCTGCCTAGGAATATTGTGTACTGAATGTGACCACCCATGAGGGGATAGGTCATGCGATGATGTTATATGGGACCAATGGGTTTTACCTTATGTTATCAAGAATTAGGTCATGATGTTGATGTATAACTAGACCCAGTTCTTATGGGAAATAAGTTGAGGTTTAGATTCCATAAAACCTTGTGTATTATTTTATGCCTCGGGTATCAGAATGATGGCCTGATATGATGCATTGTGGTGGGTTCTAGTACAAAATTAACGTAGGTATGATCGAGTGTCATGGTGTCCTGGTAAGCACACATTGACCAAACATTTTGGGAGTGGTGGTGGCCTAATAACATTTATGACCCAATTGATGTGATTAGGAATGCAAGTAGTTTAATTATCTTGTCATTATGTGATAATGTACTTCCTGAGGTAGCTTATGAATCCTATAATACCTAAATATGGTCTAAAAATGAAACTCTATATATTTATAAAACATTAGTTTTCCAGCTACAAAAGGTGATTAAATATATAACTTTCATACGAATCCTTGAAATGCAACCAGGAATCATATCAATGATTTTAAAAAATTCATTCTGGATTTTTCAAATATATAAGTTATGTTCGATAAAGGGGATTTTAAAATCATACTACAAACCTAAATAGATGATTAAAATAATTATTTTAAAGATTCGATGATGTATGGTCAGTGTTCCTTAAACATACATAAAGTAAAATCTACCTTGTTTTCTAAACAGACTCAAAAAAAGAAACATACGTTGTTAATAAGGAATTTGAGGGGCTTAATATCTAGGGAAATCTATAACAAAAAGGTAATGAGAGAGGATAGATCAAGTTTAAGAGCTAATTAGGGTCTTGTAGTAAACAAATAAAATTATTCCATTGTAAAAAACCTGGTCAAATTTGAATGAATTATCCCTAAAGGAACAATTATAAGAAGAAAAAAACAATGACCATTGGTTGATAGTTGAGAAATATTTTGAGACTGATGATGTTTTAAATTTTTATCCAGATTATATGAGTTTTGAATGAGTCCTATATTTAGGTTATTATTTTTTTATATGTCACAAACATGAGTAATTCACTGATCTAATAGAGAATGAGAGTTGAAAGGTTTACATCAGAAATAAGAAGAGTTATTGAACCATGTGTAGAAAAATAATCCCTCTATAATTTCATGAAATTTCAGTGAACTCCTTAGAGGAGGATAGGTGGGTGTCTGATTTGAAGATGAATCTTATTTCCCAAGGTGTCATAGAAAACATTGGGTATTATTTTAGGTTTGATTCAGGGAGTCACAATATCTCTAAGGGTTCACTTACTGTTATGAGAGTAACCCTCACCAATGGTCTATATGTCTTAGATGGTAGGAATCAAATGAAACAATTAAATAGAACGTTTTCACCCATAATAGATAACACAATGTTATTACATAGGTTATTAGGACATATTAGTTAAAAATGGATGAATTAATTAAGAAAGAAAATAATTTTAATGTTGTTACCATAGAATGTCTTACATTTTGTGAATATCATGATCTTGGTATGTCCAAACATGTTAGTTTTAAGAGGTCTACATATGAAGATAATTTCCCTTTAGAATATGCACATTTTAATTTGTGTTTTTCCTATAGAACTACTTCTTAATGTGAGGGCCACTAATATGTTACCTTTAAAGATGAAGAATATCGTAAATTGTGGAGTTATATATTAAAGAACAAACCTGAAACCTTTTAAACATTTAAAATATGGATGATTAATATTGAAAGTGAAACCAAAAACATATGTAAAATCGTTATAACTAATAATGGTATAGAATATTTATCTAATTACTATAGAGAATATTTTAGTTTTTAAGGTATTATTAGACATAGAACTATTATGGATACCCCATAACATAATTTCATAGAAGAGTGGATGAATAATACTATTTATAATGATTGAGAAGCATGCTGTTATATTCTAGTTTATTTATGTTTTTGTAAGAAGTTGCTACTAATGTTGTGTATCTGATCAATAGATTCCCCTATATTTTCATTAGTTTCAAATCCCCTGATGTTATGTGGAGTGGATCCACTCTATTTTAGTGCATCATATATTTATTTCATTCTACCTATTCTCATAGTTGGAATAATAAACTGGGAACCAAGAATATGAAGTGTGACTTTGTGGGATACCCACTTTGTGTCAAAGGGAACAAGATTTGGGAAGATAATCATGGTTTTTAAAAATTTATAATCAATGATGATTTATTTTTTACATGTGGTTTCTACATCTAAATAAAAGTCTTTTGATCTTTCCTAGTCTCATCCATCTAAACCTGTAGGTTTTGATGTTAGATTAGAGCCTAAAATGTAACATGAACTCGCGATTGTCTCTACTAAACCACCCCATATAGACCACAATAATGAACATCATATTACTAAATTTGAACATAATTTTGAGTTTGAGAGAGGTGGGGACATGAGAGACTACCATTTGAGTCAAAATAGGACCAGAAGAATCCTTAGGCCTCCAACCTGGTCTACTAATGCTGATGTTGCATCCTTTGTTATTAATATATATTTTTTCTAGGTAGTGATGAACCATAATTCTTCAAATAATATATTAAGTCTAATGAATCTTGGTTGTGTCTTTCTACTAAGAGATATGAAATGGATTATCATCTTAAAAATGAAACATGGATAATTGTTAGCAAAACTAAAAAGAAGAAAATTGTAGATTTTAATTCAATTATTAAAAATAAATTTGAAAATTACAATGAAAAGAAAATTATGTATAAATCTATAATTTTGGAACATGGATTCCTATAATATGAATGAATTTATTACAATGATATTTTTTCATCTATTTTCAAGACCTCTTCCATTAGATTATTGTTACCCTTTTCTACCCAAAAGGATTTTCATGTGGAATAATTAGATGTTAAAACTTCTTTCATTCATGGTATTTAAGATGAACATATGTATATGAGACCACCTGCTAGGTTTTCAAAATATTTTAAAATCAATCAAGTATAACATTTAGGAAAATCCATGTTTTTCCTTAAGAAATCATCTAGATAGTGGTATAAATAATTTATTCATTTTATTCGTAAACATGACTTTACTAAAAATACATATGATGCCAATGTTTAAATAAAATATTTTAAAATAATTTATGTTTATTTAATTATATATGTCGATTACTTGATTATAATTTTAAAAGACACTAGGATAATAAATCATATGAAAAAAACTACGTAATTCCTTTTAATGAAATATTTGGAGGGAAAAAACATTGTATGAAAATCACTATAGAATAAACCGTTAGGGTATTGTACATGTCCCAATATTCTTATGTTCATAAGGTGTTAAAAAGGTATTTTAAAGAAAATTATAAACTTTTTAGTGTGAATTAAGGTAATCACATCTTGTTTACCTCATCTCAATCACCTAACAGTGATTCTGATAATTATTTTACGAGTAAAATCCTTTTTGTAAACATAGTGGGTGGACTTATGTATTACATGATATTCCCTTATCTAGATATATCCTTTGGTGTTTGTAACTTAAGAATTTTTATTTGAATTCCTAAAAAGAATAATTGTTATAAATTAAAATAGATTCCCATTTATGTGTCAATGTCTTCTAATTTGTGCATTTCTTTTGTTAAAATGGATTCTTATAGTCATGATATCATTAGATTTATTGATTTTGGTTATGCTAAAAATATAGATATTAATAAATTATTGACTATTTATGTATTATTTTCATTTGGAGGTCCTGATTCATGGAAAAATAATATGAACTCTATTGTTTCCCACTGCAAAACCACGGTCAAATAGATAGTATTAAATAGATCAATCAAATAATCAATTTTTTTGAAGGGGTTTGTTAATGAACTATCATTATCTTTTGCTAATATATAATCTTTTTTGATAGTTATTTTGTATTCCATATTTCTACGATTAATGTTTTCCATTGAAAAATCATAGTACATATCCATTTGATTTCATTGTTTTAGGGTTTTCATTGAAACTAGGATGGTATGTTTCGCTAAGATACACACTTCGGAGAATCCAATCGACTGTTTAACTAAATCTATTCAATTGTCAATGTGTATAAATTATTTAGAGATTATTAATGTAGTCCATTTCAAAGATCCAGGTGCTAATAATACCATATTTTTTGAGTTATTGTTTTACAAAGTTGGAGGTTTTTTAAATTTGACATGCATGTATTTATGTGTTCTTTATCAAATATAAATTTTATAATTATTGGTATGAATTATTATATTGATTTCATAATTTAATTGTATTTGTTCCCTTGTGAAAATTTTGTTTAAATTTAATAGCTGAATTTTTTCCATTGAAAACAATTTTTTTTAAATCTCTTATTTTTCATTTTTGATTTCACTAGTTTTCCTTACCCCATAACTAGATCCCACAAAAAGGTAACATGTGTAAAATAAACTATCCCATTGCATGAGGGTAAAGCATTGGATATCCAATTGCATAATGGTAATACATCGATGCGTAAGGGTAATTCATGCTTGTGTAAGTGTACTACATGGATTTCATAAGGGTACTCATGACTCTATTATGGTTACTCCCTAGATTGCATATGTGGACTCCCTATCTTTGGCAAGGGTACTACCTTGTCTCATGTAAGGATAACCTATAATGTAAATGCGTACATCCTTGGGTCACATAAGGGTAACCTAGCTCATGTAAGGGTAATATATGGCTCGATTAAGGGTAACCTAGATCATACATGTGTAACCTTAGAATACTCAATGGTATGTTGATCTGTGTTACATTTTCGTGGTGAACCACCTACTGCCATGTGGCCATCCAATAAAAATGTATATTTCATATCATTTTTCCAGATGAACTATATTCTGCATTCACTAACTAGCTTGTAATCATTTCTCCCACCACCATGATTTCACCAGAGGCTCCTCCTTAGTCATTTGGTGTGTCTCTTCACAAGTTTATGAGAGGAGAGTTCTAGTACATTTTTGATTTCATGTTGAAGTAGAATGAGAGTAGCCTGAAGGATATTCTGTCCACGATTCATGTAGTCAAAGGAATTAGATTTTGATCATCATTTTCATCTTGGTCTCCAGATTCAGTGGAGAGTGGTGTATATTCATCATAAGATGTCCTCACCTGAATGAATACATCAATATCATTAACATGATTTAACCTTCTTCCATCTTTTAGTATTAGAACATATAATTATATAAAATTTGTTCCACATTCCTATTTTCATTTTTTTCATGAGTTTGATGTTATATCCTTCTATGCATGTGCATATCACAAGTCCATACAGGAAGACATATTAAAGTTCTATATGTTAGATTTCATCCCTTCAATAAAGTCTATCAAGATCTAATCCTAATAGTGTTTCTGGTACATTACTTCTTTCATGTATTATAATATGGTTATTTTATTTCAATAATAATAATAATATTCTGGGGGATTTCTTTCAATCCATGTAGATCTATAGTGGACTAAAGTATGTTATATATCTATGTTTTTTATTTTTACATACAACATATTCTTTTTTAATCCATCCTTCTCATCTCTATATTTTATTGATCATTCTAAAAAATTTTGTAAATTAATTACCTATATTAGTGGATTCATGGGTTTTTCATAAGGAATAACACATTAACTAATCCCTAACATATTTTATACTTATAAACAATAGGGATTGGGGATCAACTTTTTACATGATATTATCATGATAGAATGTGAAAATGTCACTCATCCTTTCACTTTCATTGGTTTTTTATCCATTTTTTCATTTTATTATCACTATCTTTCATCCTATGTCCATAAACTAATAATATTTAGAGGTTTCTTAGTGCAGTTAGTCTAAATAAAAATATTTTTCTTCCAGGAATAATTTATACATTTAATCATATATTGCTTTATTAGTTGTGAGCCACAAATTTGGTAGAACCATATCAACCCAACTATTTAACACAACAAAAATTTTCATTCTTGTGAAATGATATTGAGGAAATAATGTCTAGAATTAATAGAGGGTAGGTAATGTAGCATATATATGAAGATCACCAGAATTAGTTTTTCCATTTGGAAATTGTTGAACTGGTGTTATGTATGAATCAAGGAACAAATAATTCTAATCTAGTAAACTGCACCCACAAGGTGATTATATGTTTTAAATTTACCCTATTTATCTCTAGCTGAAAAAGAATGATAATATTGAAATATATTTGGAATTAAATTTGTTATTTTTTGGAATGAAAATCAGTTCTTATAGAAAAAAAATGTATTTCAAAAGGAATATCCTAAATTTGTGGCACAACCATGTTCTAACATATATATAATTGCCTGCAAACAGACAACCTGCATTAACTCTTGTTTCAACAAATCAACCTCCTCCAAATCAGGATATAAAATTTCAATGTACGTATAATCGCCTCCCCATGTCACCCTCGATAAGGAATCTGTAATACTATTTAGTTTCCCATCCTTGAAAATCACAATAAAATCATACCCCAGTAACATATCATACCAGTACTAATGTTCAATCAAAGATACTCTTTGACTAAGAAAACTCACTTAAGGCTTTAATTACCCATTTATACCTCAAACTGCATTCCCATCAAATATTTTTCTGATGCAGAATTTATTGAACAAAATCCATTAGCTCCATTTTGAATATCAAAATTTCCAAGTTGTATTCCAATAATTCCATACAAAAATAGGAAAGAGGCCTCCATTAATATGTTTATTAAGGTCCAACTCTTGAACTAGAGGCATCAAAATTAACTGAAAATACCTTGAAAAAATTCAAAAACCATAAATTCGGGGTAGTATACATGTTTTTTATGTTTTTTTAATTCATTTTTTAGTTTTAGGTGCATATTTAAAATGTTTTTTTTAATTAATGGTCATGAGGGGTCTTGAAATCTTTCCATAATCATTGATAATTTTCTGATAGAATCTAATTATCCCTGAAAACCCTGACAAGATTCACATTCCTTGGCATATTCCATAATTTAACTACCACATTTTTGGGATCTATCATAACCACTTTGACAGAAATTATATGCCCAAAATATTCCACACACATCCTTTTGAAAGAACACTTCTTCTCATTTTCAAATAGTAAATTGTTTATTTCCATTTTTAGGACCTCATTTTCTTTTTCTAGGTCTTCAATCCATCCCTTACAACACACCACTATATCATAGAAGGACAATAAAAAAATCAACCTCATAAAATCCCAGAATACCACATTCATAGTAGCATTGAAATTCATCGGTGCATTCATCAAACTGAAGGGCATAAAAAGGTATTCATAATTATCCTTATGTGTCTCAAAATATCTTCCTCTTTCATCCGTACCTGGTGGATACCATATTTCATACCCATCTTTTTTAATTATTCCACACTATGAAACTCATCGATCATCTCTTCTATTAGTTGAATTAGGAACCTGTCCATCACGACAATACTACTGATCTCTTATCAATCCATGAACATTATCCACCAACCATATTTTTTATTTTGTACGATTATTATAATATAGTATGGGTTAATGAAATGTCCAATGAAACCCTATTTCAAAATATGTTGACCTTATTTTTCAATCTCATTCTTCTTTAAATAAGGATGTTTTAAGGTTGTATGCTGACAGGATCGACCGCCTCTTTCAAATTTATTTTGTGATAATTCTTCCTCTTTGATGATAATTCACATGGTGCCTAAAAAACGTCTACTCTATATTCATTTTCATGTATCACCCACTGCAACCCATGCACCCACAACATTCCTTTTCATAAATTTAATTCTAAAGCATATGGTGTTTTTGTGGGTTATTTGATGTGCCCTAGATTAGGTGACAGCTGAGAGGGGGACGAATCATTGATATACTTTTATTAATTATTCATATTCTAAATTCAACCTCTTGAACCTATTACATTTCCCAGTCCTATCAACAATATCTCATAGTCTAAACATTTATGTGGTGATAATAAGAGATTTTGGCATATTATATTTACAATGTTCTGTATGAAAGTTCACTCCTTTCCATTCTAGTTAGATTCAAGTAGTTAGAAATACCAGTTATAATTCTTCATATATTTTGCAGAAACCCCAATCACAATTATTTGTGATTTGTTAGACACCCCAATCACAAGCCTCAAACAACTAGTTAGTCACCATAGTCACAAGATTATTCTTCAACTTTAATCTACTCATAAAAAGATCTTTTTATGAATATGTACTCTTATGCGCCACTTATGAAAAAGATTTCCCTTCACGAGTAGATTTTAACTACATTTCTTCACATGTGCTAATTCTTCAAGATATTCAAAAGGAGATCACAATAGTTATGTTGGTCTCAAAAATCCTACCAGATCCTGAGTGATGTGGTTCATCTCAATTTTCTCAAATACATTTGTGAAAAAGAGAACAATGTATCTTGATTTCAACTCGCTATCTTCCCTTGATACATGTATCAGGATCTTAAAAATCTCTCAGACAATGTATGTTAGTTCTAAATATTCTCAATAGCTTCTTCAATGCCTACAAAAATATATATTCACAAAAATATAATTAATATTATTCTCCTATATTATAGAAGATTATTTCACATTTAAAATTAAATGAAATCTTAGTAGGATCTCCTTCTGCTTGAATCATTGAATCACTAGGTGGACCAACTATTTTTTTATTTAAACCCATTATTGAATTCTCCGAAGACTTAATAATTAATTCTCACATGATATTTGAATTATCATGTCTCCATTATCTCCTCAACTCACACTACATATAAATCTTTTTAAATTTTCTCAACCACTACATGAATCCATGTAATACCATGGGATAACCTATTATGCCACTCATATAACCATTTTCTATAGGTGTATTGGATTTCCAAAATGGTCATCAAAACGGCCAATGAAAAATCACTAGGGCTTGGTGAGATATTTATTTTTCTATGTTCAAGATAATCACATGCATTTAAAAAGAATATATATACTTTTTATTGCGGATTCGTCCCTTATTCTGAAACCTGGTTACATCATGATAAGAATTATAACATTTAATTTTCATTTGAGAAAATCATACTTTCCATAGTCAAATTTTATTTCACAAAAATATACAAATTATGGAAGTCTGTTCATATCCCAGCAGATCGGTCGTAGTAATGGATCGATTGCATGTCCTAACCTAGATCGACCACATGAACACCTCAATAATCGACTATATGAATAAGTCTACATCTATTGTCTGTTATCAAATAGATTATAATGTCTGGATTGATTGAACGATCAAATCCAATCAACCATAGAAACTTAACTCATGTTTACACAACTTAATAATTTTCCTTGTTTCATTAACATAGTGAATTGAACTATCTATGTAAGTAGATAAAATATCAGTGTACCCTTACACATCACCTCATCACCTTTATGTGGCATGACTTAGTGCATGTTATCTGTACATAGCCTTCATAACTCCCTCATTACCATTACACAATTGTTTTAAATCATAGATGACCTTTACAAAGTTATAGAAATACTTTTATACCTTCACACTCGGTTTCCTTGTTACCTTCACGTAGGTAATTTATTTCTAAATCCACATTTTCATAGAAAATGTACGTCTCCCATTAATTTTCCATAACCAATGAAAGTCACATGTTACATTTACAAAACATCATAATTTTTTGTCTGACCTTGTTTCAGATAGATAACTACCTTTACATAGCTACTTTATAAGGACACAACCTTATAACTTTACTTAATATTGAATTATATTGAATAATTCACATTGAGGATCTTTTCAGGTTTAGAGTTTTAGAGATTTAGGACATAACTATTACATCTCAAAGATTAAAAAGTAGAAACATCTACTCAGTTTCAATTTTTTTTCAAAAAATATAAACTCTTGAACAAAAGAGTCATGTCTGGATCCCTGTTTTAGACATCATGACATTTCCTTGATCCCATCCTTGACCATATTCCATTTTATATATTTTGGAAAACTTTTCAAAAAAACATTGGATGAGAATAAAAAGCTCAGAAAGGGTTATAAAAAAATGGAAAGAAAACATCCGTCCATGTATACATAAGAATCAATGAAATCGTACTTTTCCCATAAAACATAAGCACTTTAACATACCTCGTGAAATCATAAGATTTACGAATAACTCATAGAAATCATAAGACATAAAGGTAATTTGAGGCATTCATAACATTCTTACGCAGGGAGTAACCCTCATGGTTAAGTTTGGAATACCCATCATAGTATATTCCCTAAATCTCTTTGGAGAAACCTTAATGTTTAACTCATTTGCGTTACCCAATACATTGGAGAGATATATCAGGATCACTCGCACTCAGTTTATCACGGAACCACCCGTCTTCAAATAAAATTCCCAAGAACCATAACATAATTGTACCACATAAACATGCATAAAGGAAACATATCATTTCCACATTTCAATACCAAGATATCAATAAAAAACATTCATATAATCAAAACATTATCAAAACCATTTTCAATACCTAATTCAAAGAAAAGTACAACATGGTATTAATTTTTCATTTAAAAAAAGTTATGGCTTGTAGAGGAAGCTGAAACTCAAATAATGGTCACGACGGTGGAGAAGTCGTTGTCGCTACATACGTACGACAAAAAGATTCCCTTTTTTTGTTTAGTAAAATTCTTCGTATAAAAGATATTTGTTTTCAATATAACTAAAAGTCAAAGGGGTTTATACACCTTATAAAAGAAGGTTGTGTATAAAAAAAACTATGCCTCAATGAAAGGAGATTGAGACGAAGTACCATACCACATTGAAGCCATTAAAATTTTAAACCATTAATATCCATATAAATAAATCCCTAAAAACATTTTGAAAACATGGATATTAATGAGTAATATTTATAAGAATAAATCAATAAAACATTTAAAATGATATTTTAGTTAAAGAGTTTTTAACAAAATGAGAGACACTTGAATACAAATATTTGAGGAATAACATTTAATCATGACATTATAATATCAAGAGAATAAAGGTATTCATGATATAATACTCCAAAGGACAGTATATACACCATATAAGAGTGAATTGGTGAATAACAACAATGAACCCTCAATAAAAATGTAAAATGAGATGAAATCCCTTATAAAGAAAGTATCATTAAATTAAAGATAAATCAATCTCATAATTATGTGTGAAAAATATAAATACACCCAATATAAGTGTATATTAATTGTAACAAAATCAGAGTTAGTTCACACATATTCATATGATGACATATTCAATAACTACAAGTTGAACCCAATGAAATCGAAATTAGGTGAAGAAGATCCCTTGTAAAAATTCGACAGCCTAACGGCGTCACATTAATATTAAGATAATGAGTTGATGAGAAAAAAAGGTATCTCATTACTTAGAAATAAATTTTACATCAATAAGGATATATAAGAAAATATCCCAACATAATAAGTTGTAAATTAAATGATATAACAAAATAAGTCTTTTAAAAAGAGGAGGCTGAAAGGTTCCCTTACCGACTTGGGTAACTTTTGAAACATACACCCCATGAAAGAAGGAATATACCACATTGATGTAAATACTCAAAAATGAAATTATATTACACAATTATTAGAATAATTGAAATTACATACACCACTCAAAGGAAATGGTGGAAAATAAAGCGAAAATCTCACGGGAATAAAAGTGAGATGAAAAATCCCTTACAAAAACGCGACAGCCTAATAGCGCAATTTTAAACTTCCAAAAATGGATTTATGAGATAAAATATGTTCTCTCATAATATGAACATAAAAAGTACAGAATTAGAAATATAAAAGAACATCCCAAAACATAATAAAGATGATCTTAAAATAAATGACATAAAAGAGAAAAGAGAGAGGTAGGATCCCTTACCTCAAGTCCGACTTGTTTTGTTCATTTCTTTGTATTCATGTTTAATAAACTTTTTTCAATATATAATTTCTTAAGGACCACCTTTAATATTTATTATTATATTCATATCACATATTATAATGTTATAATAATTAGTTAATTATGTGAGTTCATATCAGATGTTGTTGTCGATGTTTGGTACATGAGTCAAAAATGAACTTGTTTGAAAAGAATTATCCCTGCAGTTATAAGTACATCATCTCCAGAATAGTATTAAAGAAATAAATATCATATATATACTGTACATATTAATTTGATACTATTTTATAACATTTGGATATAAAAAGAAATGAAATGCACCTTTCAAGGAGATGGAAGGACGTACGTACGCATGAACACTACTTTCATTTTTTTGTCATATTAATGGAATTAAAAATAATTGAGAGATATATATATTATAATTCCAGTAAAAAATATATGTTATATAGGTCACATATGTTCATTAATTTCAGTCTTTATAAATTCCATGTATTGCATGAATGAGTTGCATCACTTGAGGGGGCGTTAGTCCACACTTCCTCGTATGAAATTGTATGTTCTTTAACCATTAGATGAAGGTGTGTTTAAGTGTAGCTCGAATATTTCTCATAAAATATCCTAGTATATTTAAGATACTGGTTTTGTTATAAGCTAAAGGAATAAAAATAGTTTAGGGGGTTGGAAAAGAAAAATAAAACAAAAGAACATTAGGGATGACTTTACCTTTAAATCGGGTAACTCCCCTTGGTTTGAACCAAAAGGGTTTCTTGAAGAGACTTCTGCCTAAGGGAAGGCTTCTAGGATGATTAGAGGGATGTGGAGAGAAAAAATGGGTAGATATTGGCCGAGCCAATGACTTGAGAGGTGTGGGTATGGTGGTAGAGGTGGGGGGCCTTTTATAAGAGAAGAGGAGGGGCACTCTTGGAAAGTTATAAAATATTATTTTATTATAAAATGATTTTAAGAATTTAAAGGTCCCAAAAGGAGATATTTCTAGGCTAAGGTGATATGGTTTGGAAGTACACCCATCCAATAGGTTTGTGACTAGTGTATGACTTATATTTTACCCTATCTTCTCATTTTATTTAAAACGTTCATTTATTAGGTAATCACTGTATCATCACGGTGTCATAAATAAATTAATTTATTTAATGTCTAAAAATTATAAAAAAATATTATGATGTATAAAATATTTTTAGCTTTCTAATTAATATTTATAGTAAAAAATATTACTTGTATAACCCCATTTAAAAATTGTTTTAGTAAAACACTACATGTTTGTGACATTTTAATGTTAACTTTAAATAAAAAGTTATTAATGTTATTTTCCTAAGAAAGTGACCCCATGGGGTCCCCAAGTCGACCCATGATTTTTATTGGTCGGACATGACTCATCCAATAATGGTAGAACATGTGTCAAGGTCATTTCATATTATTATAACATTATCGTTACCTTAAAATACACTAATTACCTTTAATCGCGATTAATAAAACTTAGAAGTTACTATTCACCAAAAAGTTATTTTAATCTCATTGAACCAAATATTACATCATAATGACAACCATGTATGTCGGATTTTAAAATTCAAATCACAAAAGTGGTAAAGATTCATTTAAATAAAAAATTCAGTTTTTTAACTACCACTTAGTGGTTTCACTATTCATCAAAATTGATGTTTTTCAGAAAAATACAAAAAATTCACCCTAAGCTATATTTGATATTACTAATTCAAAAATCATTTCTATTTTAAAAAATTCAATACATATAAGTTTCATTAATTAATTTGATAATTAATTCCCGTTGTCAAAACAAATAGCGCGTTTTTATGAAACAACATATATCAAAAGATTGACACTAGTTTAAGTCCAATTTCAAAGTGAAATTAATTCCAATGACCACTATTGGATTAAATGGTAAAAATATATTGTAATCTGACTATAAAACCAATTCAAAAGATAATCTAATCATATAATTAAATTAGATTAAAAATAGGTTTTGAATTAAAATACAACATTTTTACTATTCATTAAAAAATGAACTTTATCGGAAAAATACCCAAAATTACATAGAGTAAATTTTGATGTCCCAATTCTATAGAAGAATTTTATTTGGTACAATAGAATTTATAAGCGTGACCAAAACTATATTAAAGAGGGTTCACCATCAAAAGGTGATAAATCGACCTTTTAGTGAATTTTAGAGTATTTATGCTTAAAATTGAATTCTTTTCTTATTTTAAGCCTTTATCTTTTATTGGATAAATTTAAAAACTTTTAAAAAATATATATAATCATATTTTAGTTATTTCTATTCATTCCCGCCAATACAATGACTAGGAGTTAACTAAAATTTAAAATAATATTATTTTATTATTAGAATGCAACGTAAGATTTCATAGAAACTCGTTGTTGCATATTGGGTACGCCATTGAGCATAGCGTTCCCTTTAAAGTAATATTAATATTTTATTCAAAAATATAAATAAATATGAAAAAGTAATATTCTTTATTTACCTTGGATGTTACATCCTTCCCCCCTTTTGGGAATTGCGTCCTCATAATTTTAAAATTGGGCTTGGAAACTTCATTGAAAGCCCCACATCGGAAAAGGAGTAAATTAAACTGTCACTTTAAATGGAAGAAAGTGAAGTACAAAGGTCACCCAAGTTAACCCATGCTAGGATTACATGTAGGAAAACATGGACATGGACGAGAAATCAAAGGGCCATGTTCTAATGGAAAGTAATAGAAAACATGAATAAGAGAACATTAACCACCAAAAAATCACAAACTTGTGATGGGAATAACGGTATTTGATTCCCCAGTAGGAAAAGTTAACATACAACATTTTTGTTTTAAGTTACTTTTCATTGAGGAATTTAATTATGAGTTTAACTAAATCATAAGGTAACATACTTACTTGTTGTGTATACTTTCATCTTTTACTAGATTTCTAAAAAAACTCTTAATTTCTCCAAATGATGACTATTTAGGATGACTTGTTCACATTAGAAGAACTATAATAAACATCTAGATAATCAACTAATTTCAAAAAAGAAATATATATTTCCCATGTCTTTAGACAAAAACAAAAACCAAAAATTGTTATTACGAGATCAGATAATACACAAAGAGGATAATAATTTTTTTTAGAAAAATAAAAACTACTCATAATCTCTAAAATTTGTCAAAAAAAACCCAAAGTTCAACAAAGACCATTCAATAAACATTTATCCATTTAATTATTCAATGTAAACCAAACTAATATTGAAACCCAAATCTCTGAAGGATTTAATCACATAGTCCCCTAAGATAAATCTTATCATTTTTCTCCAAAATAACATCAGTTACTCCTAATGTATCATACTGAAATGTAATTATCCTAATCACATATCCTCCATGATAGGCTAATAATTTCCATAGATAACCCAAAATCAAATTACTCTTAATTCAAAAAATTATATAACCAAAAAGAATAAGTCATACTAACCAGGGACTTCATGTATTCTAGTGGTAGGTGATGTGCCCTTTTCGCCCTTCAGTTGTGGGTTTGATTCCTGCGGCCTTACCAGATGTGATGGGTTGTTACCCATCATACGGGTTTTCATTTTTATAAAACTCAAAAAATATCCCTAAATTGTTATAACCTCAATGGATTCCTTATACCTCCCATTTTCATTCAAATTCATTACGATCTCAACATCTTAATTCTTGAAGTTATTATTTCACCACCATAAGATAAAATAAAATGATTCCCAAAAATGAAGAACTTCATACATTTATCATGGTGTCCATTTGGTTTTATCATCATCATGTTCATGTAGGTAGAAGGTCCATGCATTGAAAAAAATATTTAGAGATCCTTCAAAATCATTAGCTTCCTCCATCCAAATACATGTTGTACAACATGGGTCATATGGGTGTTCACATAATAACAATTTTAGAAAAATAATCATGTATGACATATAATTTCAAGACATCTGATAAAACATGATTTTATAAAAAATTCATACCGAATTTGAGTTAAAACATTCAATTAATGGTCCTTTTAAAATACCATAGGTATGTACTGAGAGACTATATTTTAAAAGAAAATATATATATGTTTCACAAGGGTATCCTTCTTCAGCACTTTTTTAAAAAACATAATATGCTTCAAAATCATGTGATACGGTAAAATATTTGATAATTACTTTTGAAAATAGTATTTTTCTAAATAAAACCCATGATCCACGATGATAACATGGTATAGTGGAGGTGTTTTATATCTCAAACAATTGCTTTCAAGTGAGTTGTATGCTGGAAAAAGATTCACAATCATCCAAACATGACATTGCAATAATTATTGCAAGAAAGTCGTCAGGAAGAGATAATAACGTCATTTGAGATCCTCATCCTTCCATTTCCTTGATCTGAAAAAGTTATAAAACAAGGATTCAACTAAGATAATAAATATAGGGACTAATCACGTGTTTAACAAAAATTCGTAATCCCTAAAGATGTCTAAACCAACCTCTAATACCAACTATAAGGATCCGGACTTATAACGTTACATAATATTGAATTACATTGAATAATTCAAATTGAGGGTCTTTTCAGTTTTAGAGTTTTAGAGAATTTGGACATAACTATTACATCTCAAATATTACAAAGTAGAAACATCTACTCAGTTTCCATTTTTTTACAAAATATAAACTCTTGAACAAAAGAGTCAGGTCTAGTTCCATGTTTTAGACATCATGTCATTTCCTTGATCCCATACTTGACCATATTCCCTTTTATGTCATGTGGAAAACATTTCAGAAAAAACATGGGATGAGCATAAAAAGCACAGTAAGGGTTATATAAAAATGGAAAGAAAACATCAGTCCATGTATACATAAGAATCAATGAAATCGTACTTTTCTCATAAAACATAAACACTTTTACATACCTCATGAAATCATAAGATTTACGAATAACTCGTAGAAATCATAAGACATAAAGGTAACTTGAGGAATTTATAACATTCTTACGTGGGGAGTAACCCTCATGGTTACATTTGTAATACCCATCACAGTATATTCCCTAAATATCTTCCGAGAAACCTTAATGTTTAACTCCTTCGTGTTACCCAATGCACTGTAGTGCTATATCAGGCTCACCCGCCCTTAGTTTATCACGGAACCACCCATCATCATAAACAATTCCAAAGAACCATAACATAATCATATCACATAAACACGCATAAAGGAAACATAAAATTTCCACATTTCAATCACATGATATCTATAAAACACATTGATATAATCAAAACATTATCAAAACCATTTTCAATACCAAATAAAAGAAAAGAAAAATATGGTATTTATTTTTCACATAAAAAAAGTTATGGCTTGTAGAGGAAGCTGAAACTAAAATAATGGTCATGGAGGCAGTGACGTCGTTATCGCTGCATACGTATGAAAAAACATTCCCATTTTTCATGTAGTAAAATTCTTTATATAAAAAAATATTCATTTTTAATAAAAGTAAAAGTCAAAGGGGTTTATATACCATATAAAAGAAGGTTTTGTATAAAACAAAATATGCCTCAATGAAAGGATATTGAGACGAAGTACCATACCACTTTTAAGATTTTAAATTTTAAACCATTAATATCCATATAAATAAATCCTTAAAACCATTTTGAATACATGGATATTAATGAGAAATATTTATATGAATAAATCAATAAAACATTTAAAACGATATTTTAGTTAAAGAGTTTTTAACAAAATGAGAGACACTTGAATACAAATAATTGAGTAATAACATTTAATTATAACATTATAATATCATGAGAATAAAGGTATTCGTGATATTATATGCCAAAGGACATTATATACACTATATAAGAGTGAATTGGTGCATAACAATAATGAAGTCTCAATAGAAATGTTAAATGAGATGAAATCACTTATAAAAAAAGTCTCCTTTAATTAAGGATAAATCAATCCCATAATTATGTGTGAAAAATTTAAATACACCCAATATAAGTGTATATTAATTTTAACACAATCAGATTTCATTCACACAAATTCATAGTATTACATATTCAATAACAACAAGTTGAACCCAGAGAAATCGATATTGGGTTAAGAAGTTCCCTTATAAAAACTCGACAGCCTAATGGCGTCACTATAAAATTAAGAAAATGAGTTGATGAGACAAAAATGGTATCTCATAACCTAGAAATAAATTTGAAATCAATAAGGATATAGAATAACATATCCCAACAAAATAAGATGTAAATTAAAAGACATAACAAAAGAAGACTTTTAAAAAGAGGAGGGTGAAAGGTTCCCTTACTGACTTGGGTAACTTTCGAAACATACACCCCATGAAAGAAATACTATACCACATTGATGTAAATACTCATAAGAAAATTATATTACATAATGGGTAGAATAATGGGTAGAACATACAACACTCAAAGGAAATGGTGGCAAATGTAGCGTAAATCTCACGAGAATAAAAGTGAGATGAAAAATCTCTTACGAAATATCGGTAGCCTAACAACGCCACTTAAAACTTCCAAAAATGGATTTGTGAGTTAAAATAGGGCCTCTCATAATATGAACATAAAAATGAAAGAATAAGTAATATAAAATAACATCCCCAAACATAAGAAAGATGAGATTAAAATAAATGACATAAAATAGAGTACTTAAAAAGAAAGAGAGAGGTAGGTCCCTTATCTCATGTCTGATTTGACTTGTTCGTTTCATTATATTCCATAATAATAAACATATGTAAATTTATACATTATTAAGGACCTAATTTAGAGGTTATTATTAAATTTATATCACATATTATAGTATTATTATAATTATTTAATTATGTGAGTTCGTATTAGATGTTTTTGTCGATGTTTGGTACAAGAGTCAAAAATGAACTTGTTTGAAAAGAATTGTCCCTGTAGTTATAATTACATCATCTCCAGAATAGTATTAAAGATTTAAATATCAAATATATCCATTAAATATTCATTTTATACTATTCAATAACATTTTTAGATAAAAATAAATGAAATGCATCGTTCATGGAGACGGTTGGTCGTACGTACGCATGAACGCTACTTTCATTGCTTTGTCATATTAATGGAATTAAAAATAATTGATAGATATAAATAAAATAATTCCAGTGTAATATATATGTTATATAGGTCACATAAGTTCATTAAATTCAGTCTTTATACATTCCATTTATTTCATGAAGGAGTCACATCACTTGAGGGGGCAGTAGTCCACACTTCCTCGTATGAAATTATCGCATTTGCACAACATGCAAATCATAAAGTTATGTTTTAAATATAAAATACTGGACCATAGAGAAAACATAAATATAATAAATATCATATAAAAATAATTCCATCATAATGGCCACCATGAGAGGTGGTAGGAGGAGATGGAACAATCATCGTTTCGTGAGGCAGTAATTTGCCATCCACAGAAACATTATGTTCATTAACCATTAGACAGTGGTGTGTGTAAGTGTATCTAGAATACTTCTCAAAAAAACATCCTAGTATATATAAGATACTTTTTTTTACAAAATAAAGTAATAAAAATAGTTTAGGGGGTTCGAGAAGCAAAATAAAATAAAAGAACATTAGAGAAGACTTTACCTTTAAATCGGGTAACTCCCCATGGTTTGAACCAAAAGGGTTTCTTGAAGAGATTTATGCCTAAGGAAAGACGTCTATTATGAGGAGAGGAATTTGGAGATAAACAATTGGTAGATCATTGTCGAGCCAATGTCTTGAGAGGTTTGGGTACGGTTGTAGAGGTGGGGGCCTTTTATAAGAGAAAACAAGGGGCACTCTTGGAAAGTTATAAAATATTACTTTATTATAAAATGATTTTCGGATTTTAAAGGTCCCGAAAGGATATATTTCGAGACTAAGGTGATAAGATTTCGAAATCCTCCCATAAAATAGGTTTTTGAAAAGTGAAAGACTTATATTTTACCCTATCTTCTCATTTTATTTAAATCGTTCATTTATGAGGTAATCACTTCATCATCACAGTGTCATAAATAAATTAATTTAGTTAATGTCTAAATTTTTTTTTAAAAATATCATGATTTAGGAAATATTTTTAGATTTCTAATGAATAGTGATAGTAAATAATATGACTTTAATAACACAATGTAATATTTGTTTTATAAAACAATACATGTTTGTGACATTTTAATTTTAACTTTAAATAAAATGTTATTAATGTCATTTTCCTACCAAAGTGACTCCATGGGGTCCCCAAGTTGACCCATAGATTTTAATGGTCGGCCATGACTCATCCAATAAGGGTAGACATATGTCAAGGTCAATTCATATTATTATACCATTATATTTACATTAAATTACACTAATTACCTTTAATCGCGATAAATAAAACTTAAAAGTTACTATTCAGAAAAAAATTATTTTAATCTCATTGAACCACATTTTAAATCCTAATGACAACCATGTATGTTGGATTTTTGAAATTCAAATCACAGAAGTGGTAACGTTTCATTTAAATGAAAAATTTGTTTTTTAACTACCATATTGTGGTTTCACTGTTCATCAAAAATTGACGTTTTTCAAAAAAATACCAAAAATTCACCCTAAGATATATATGATATTACAAATTCAAAAATGAATTATATTTTAAAAAATTAAAAACATATAATTTTCATTAGTTAATTTAATAATTAATTACTGTTGTCAGAACAAATAGCGTGTTTTTATGAAATAATATATATTAAAAGATTAACACTAGTTTAAGTCCAATTTCAAAGTGAAATTAATTCCAATGACCCCTATTGGATTAAATGGTAAAAATATATTATAATTGGTGTTTAAAATAAATTCAAAATATAATCTAATTAAATAAATAAATTAGATTCAACAGAGGTTTTGAATTAAAATACATCATTTTTCACTATTCATTACAAAATGAACTTTATCTGAAAAATACCAAAAATTTACACAAATTAAATTTTGATGTCCCAATTATAAAGAAGAATTTTATTTTGTCCAATATAATGTATAAGAGTGACCAAAACTATATTAAACAGGGTTCACCATCAATGGGCGATAAATCGACCTTTTAGTGAATTTTAAAGTATTTATGCTTAAAATTGATTTCTTTTCTTATTTTAAGCCATTATCATTTATTGGATAAATTTAAAAACATTTAAAAAACATATATAATCATATTTTAGTTATTTCTATTCATTCCCACCGATACAACAGCTAGGTGTTAACTACCATTTAAAATAATATTATTTTATTATTAGAGTGCAACGTAGGATTTCATAGAAACTTGTTGTTGCGTATTGGGTATGCCATCGAGCATAGAATTCCATTTAAAGTAATATTAATATTTTATTCACAAATATTAATAAATATGAAAAAGTAATATTATTTATTTACCTGGGATGTTACATACTTACACTCTTGTTTTAGCATCACACATAAGGAAAAATACTGGTGACACCTTTACATATGTAATGCACATCCCACATCCTAGGTGGGATGGATTTTAAGAATAATGGGTTCAAGGCTTAGTCCAACAGGTACTCAATTTAGGGCCCAATTTTATTTTTTGGGCTTTAATTCTGGTAGGTTTGGCTATAATTGGGACTCTGTATGGAGTTGGGAGCAAGGATATGTGATTTTTAGTGTGATGCGTGTTGAGAGGTGATGTAATAGTGGTGGAATGGTGATGACTTGGAGACATGGTGATGTTGCAATCTTTGATCTAGAGATGCTTCCTACAGTCTACTAGGATGCATAATGGTGATACTAGTCTATACATGGACCATTACTACACGAGGAGAAAGCCAAGACAAGCACATGAGGTTTGACATGGTTCCACTTATCAAGGAATTTCCTCAAAAATCATGGAAGAATTCTCCTTGACCTTATAGTGAGGGTACCAAAGATCCTGGAGCCCCCCACATTATTCTTTTTAGTCTTGAAATCAAACTACATCCAATTGTATGAATAATTTTTTTAAATGAACAGTAAATTATAATCCAATTAAATTAACTATTATTAATCCATCAATAAAAATAAAATTCATTAATTTTAGAATAAAATCTTTAATTTAAAATTTTAAAAATTATAAATAGTTTTTAAATAGAGTTTTATTATTATTTTGATATATAATATTATATAATTGATAAATGTTTCTTAATTTGTTTAAAAAAGTATTTAAAAAAATTTTAATTTTCAAAAATTATGTAAATGTGCTAAATATTATAATATTGTTTTCTTTAAGAATTTATTATTGAAACAAACAAAATTATTAAATGAATGGACACATTAGTTATTGTGAAATTATTTGAGAGGATACATTGCATTGATATGGAGACAATATCTTTTTTATTTAATATGTATAATAATTTTATGTATATGAATAAATTTTTAATAAATAACATAATTTAATTTAATATGGAAAATATTAACAAAATGAAATAATTTGACAATTCCTAATAATCAATTCTGCTCCTCGCATGATTGTGTTGATGTGGTGGTGGATTTTGTGCCATGCGTGGGTGTTTCTCCTCCTTGCGGTGATTGTTGTTTACTGGAAGATTGTTGTTCCAAGGGTTTTGATTCTATATTATCATCAAAGGCTTCTCCAGATGAGGTTTAGAGATGAAAAATTTCATCAGTATTTTGCGATTTGGTTTTGGATGTTTGAGAGGGTATGGACTTGGCCAACGGTACCGGCCCATCTTTGTATGGGATAGCTTGCCGTGCAACCTTAGAATAGTGGAAATTGGACTTAATGTTGTTTATGCGTGGGAGGGGCCTTTCTTTCGGATTTTATGTAGTTTTTTGAACTTTGAACATTTGGGGAATAGTTTTAGGTTTTTATTCACTGCAGTCATGTTTTATGGTTTCTCACTTTTTCCTTAAAAGTTCTTCCTTAATAAAAAATTAAATGCCAGTTAGTCAAAAAAGGAAGAAAATATATGAAACAAGAAAGAAATGTGATTGAGGAACTTAGCAACCTGACATTTGCGTAGAATATTGTCAAAAATAAAGAAGGAAGTTCATTAAAATCCTATAACATTTAAATTTTACATTTAAAATACAATATCATTAATTTATTCTAAAAAATTAATTATCTATGCCTTTAAAATTTTAAATACTAAAATTAATTATTTTTAATTTAAAAAACATTATGGTAAAATATTCAAGGCATTTGAATATATAAAAACATTGAAAAATTTAAAATTTTAATCAATTTATTTATTTCAAATATTCAAGGTATTTAAATTATTTTAAAAAATTATTTATTTTCAATATTCAAATTAGTTATTTTACATTTTTTACTCAATTTATTTTAAAATGAATAAAATTGAATGAAAAAAATAAATTTCAAGAATATTTAGAAAAATTAAATAAATGAAATTAATTAAATATTTAAATGATTTGTATATTTTATTCAAGTTATTTAAAATAAAATAAAATAAATTGAATAGTTAAATTATATAAACATGTTGAGAATGTTCAGATAATTAAAATATTGGTTAATAATATAATTTTCGTAACAGTTCAAAATGGATATTTTAAAATCATTTAAATAAATAACTCGATTAAAAAATTAATGTTTTTAAATATTTTATCTGGGCCATTCATTCCAAAAAAAATTCAGATATTTTGAATGATTTGAAGATTTCAGCGGATCACGATTTTTGATTAATCATTTAGCAAGATTTGACACCATTATATCTCCCTCCATTTTTGTCTGTTTTTTCATGTATATAAAGCCATGAAACATTGACATACCATCTTGTCATATTTCTTTGTTCTATCCCTCTATTTTAATCGGGATGGAGTCACGTGACAGAACCAGAAGGCCCTCCATGGCTCTTATGTTGGGAACTATCGTAAACCACCGGGTAGCCACCTAGAAATTCTGCCCCGACAGTGTGCTGGGAAAGGATGGGTTCAAATGAGTAATATATTTTTTGGGTTTATAAAAAAAATCTGGAAAGGGGATCAGGGTTCCCGTATTTTAAAAAATGGGTTTTGGATGCGTAATCACCGTTCACGCATCTTTCGCCATGGAAGGATGCGTAAACAACATTCACACATCGTTTCCCCTATTGAAGATGTGTGAACCCCATTCACGCATCCTTCAGCTGGTCTTCGAAGGATGCGTGAACCCCATTCATGCATCCTTCAAAGACCACATAAACGATCCCTAAACGGGGTTCACTCATCCCACTGAGAAAGTCTATAAAAGGAGCCCCCCCCCCTCAAAAACCATTGTTCTCCTTTGTATTTTTTTGCGTAGCCCTGCAGAATTTCTTTCTCAACAAATATTTGCTTCTTTTATAGCGGTAAAATTTTTATCTAACATTTCAATTGCATTAATGGATTTTATTTAGTTAATTTTTTTGTTTAATTTTTTTTACAATTTATTTATTTCATATGTTATGCATGATGTGTAATGTTTTGTATGATTTAATTTTCTGTATTTTGAATGTTTGTATGATTTAATTTTTTCGAATGTATGTTTTCGGAATATTGAATGTTTAATGTTATGTCTAAAAGGTTCAATGTTTAGGAAAATTAATTTATGTTAGAGAACATTATTTTAATGAATGGTTTTAATGTAAGTGTAAATTATATTACTTTAGTTTACTAGTAATAATATTTTTAATCAATAAAGTAGAAAATATATTTACTTATATTTTGAAAAGTAGAAGAATGACCAAAAAAAATTACAATTTCATAAAAATTTAAATAGAAAAATTGTTTATTATTTAAATATCAATTAAATTATTAATAATAAAATTTATTAAATGTTATTAATAATTATACTTATATATACACATGAAGTTAAATTTTTGGAAAAGAGGTGTAGTATTTAATATAAATTTCATTTCATAATAGATAAAGTTATATAATATGGATAATATAATAATTATACCTAAAAACATGGTATGAGTGATGATTGATCTTGAGATGACCGACCTTGCATAATTGAAATTGCATGTTTTATTTTGTGTATGTGGTTATTCAATTTGTAATAATTTTATTTTTTCCGCATTGATTACCAGCGAGTCATATCATATTAAGTGTAAGGACCTACATGTACGCTTAAAAAAAAATATATTTCATGCACCTATACCCCCTCACATGCATGCGAGTAAATTTGTAATTAAAAGACATATGCCCCCGAAGTGGTGTCCCCAGACAGGCTTCCCTAAAAAGGTGTCCACGAAGAGGCATTCGAGAACTCATTCGAGAGGAGGCATTGCTGTTTGACAGGAGATTGGCGGTTGCTGAAATATTTGACAATAGAGACAGGAGTCCAGCCATTGGTTGTGGTTAGTTTATCAGATAATGATAAACTAATCATAAGCCTCAAGATCAAGTCATGATTATATATTCATAAGTAATTAAACTTTATGAAACATTATATTAAATTTGATTTTGTGATAATATCACAATCACTATACCTTAAAATTGAGAAATAAATACAAAAAAATGCCTTACTATAATCAATTATTCAAAAAAAATTAATAATTTAAAATTATAATGTAGTATATAATATTTTTTAAATAATTTTTTAGGTAATTATGTATGTGCAAATATATTTCAATGGTGAGGTAATTTATATTGATTAGGGTTTTAGCTATAGTGTGCCACCTGCCAGAGTGGTAAATCACCGTGGTTTTATGACATTGGATGTAGTTCATAATAAGATTCATAGTCAGTTAAAACTGACGGTTGAACAAGAAATCAATTCAATTAGATACCGACATCTTCAATATCCTGAGCGTTTGAGGCACGACGAGTACCCTATAGTCGATGATGAGGATTGTATAGAGGCTTCTCTATTATTCAAGCAATAGTGTATTAACGGTTTGATGGAATTATTTGTTGTCATTTCTGATATTGATGTGGTGTGATCGATTACTACAGAACCATGCTTTGTGAGCTCTGTAGAAGCTTGTCCTTCACAACAGTATTATTCATTGCATCCTCCTAATATGACTCCTATAGAAGAGTGTTATGATGAATATGATAAAAATTTAGAAGGAAATTTAGATGACATCCCTTTGTTTGCTGATATAGTGCGTGAATGTTTATCTGAGGGAGAAGAATCTGGGGATTCATCAGGAGATGATGTGGTTGGGAATGAACCTTCTGAGGTAACTTTGAGAGATATACATCCACTAAATCCACTAGTTAGTGGTAATCAACATTTAGTTTTCAGTTCCTTAGTTGAAGGAATTTCTTGTGAACCTCATTTTTATTGGGATGTCATTACACCAGCTTCTGAATTCCCTAACATTATAGGGAATAGGCCTGCATCAAATGATAATGCCATATAAGTTGGGCAGGAGTTAGAAAGTAATCTGGCAACAAAAAATGTTATAAAGAAATACCACATTGAGAAACATTTCACATCTTTGGTTGATGATTCAATGAAGACCAAATATCTCATTAATTGTGAATAATATGGGTCAGAATATAATTATCTATTAAGAGAAATATTTGATAAATATTGTGGATATTGGAAGATAACCAAATAAGAAGGCCCACACACTTGTCTGCATCCCAGCTTGGCACAAGATCACTCTTCCCTTGATGCAAATTTTATATCTACTATTATTTGTGGGATGATACGAACATGTCAGGATGTGCCTGTATCCCTTGTTCAGGAAAAAATTCAACAGTTGTATAACTATAAGATTTATACAACAAAGCTTGGAATGAAAAAAAGAAAGCCATTGTAATAGTTTATAGTGATTGGGAGGAGCCTTTTGCGATGTTTTTATAGCTTATATAATTTTTCTTTTTCAATAATCAGATTGTTTATCATTTTGACAGTGTTGACTATGTATCCCAGAATCATCGAGTTGATCGGTCAAAGGTGAAGTTCAATAGGCTTTTTTGGGCATTCAGACCGCGCATTTCTACCTTTCCCTATTGTAATAAATTTAATTAGGTAGATGGAACATTCCTTTTTTGGCAAGTAAACATGAGTTCTACTCATTACTGCCACACATTATGGTAATTGTGATCCTATGAAACTTGCTTTTGCTATTGTTGAAAAAGAAAATATTGAATGCTGGATATTTTTTTTGGCATGTGTGCGTGTTCATGTCACAGAAAGATAGGGTGTGTGTTTGATATCTAATCATCATCAAGATATTATAGAGGCCAGGATTAGTGATGGTGTTTCTTGGACTGAGTCGTATTCTTATAATCGTTATTGCATTAGACATACTGCAAGTAATGTGTATAACCATCTTAGATATGATGGCATAAAGAAGGCGATCCTCAATTTTGGTATGGTTTTCTAAACTTTATTTTTTTTAACAAAATTTAATATCCATTTTAATACATTATTATCTTTTGGTTTCAGCATATGAACCCCAACAAGAAAGGTTTGATAGACTTCTTGAAGAGATTTGAACTTTTAATGAGGAGGTATATGAATATGTGATGAAAATTTCAAAGGAAAATGGTCATTACCATATTATGGTGGCATGAGATATGAGAATATGACCACTAATACAGTGGAGTGCATAAATGGGGTCCTCAAGGGTGTACGCAAACTCTCAATCATAGTGTTAGTACCAGAGTCATTTTTTATATGTGTTCACTATATTGTTGACCAGTCCTAAAAGGCCTACCAGAGGATGGAAAATGTAATTCTTTTTACTCAGAATTTTCAATGTGATATTAACCGGATACAGAATGAGGATTCAATATGGAATGTTATAGACTTTGACAGAGAAAATAGGAGCTTTCGGGTAAGACAATGCTACGACCAGGTTACATGCACTTCTGGTGGAGTGTTTGTCGTGATGTTGGACAACAGGTACTGTGAATGCGGCTGCTTTCAGGCATTGAGATATCCATGTGTACATATTATCACAGATTCCACTTCAGTAAATATATCATGGGATCCATATGTTGACCCGGTGTATCACATGAGCACTTTGGATAACTATTATATTGCTGCTTGGATGCCTGTTGGTGACTTCAATTCTATCACATTGCCAACTGATCAACTGACCATCATCCCTGATATTTCCAGGTTTTTATAAGTTGGTTTTGGTTTCATTTATGATTTTTTCAATGTCTTAAATTTTTAAAATATTTTGCGGCCCCGAGAAACACCGAAGTCAACTCACATAAAAAATTTGAATGATTGGCCTCGACAACGAAGAGAGAGAATATGATGTAGTATTTTTCACGCAGAAGGACATACTTGTAAGAGATGTCCCCAAGTGGCAGGACATAGTTCCACATCTCCTCATCCATGATCGAGTTTATATACTGTATCATTAATATGTATTTATTGTTTTTTATGTGAATCTTTCATTATTAAATCCTTTTATATCTGACCGCTCCATTTTTGAGATGCTTGAATTTTGGTTTGTCTAATTTTTGGATTTTATCATAAAGAATTTTATGATACTAAAACTATTAAAAAAATAATCACCATATGAAAATTAATATTCCATGCTTCCACATCATTAATTTAGGTTTTTTATCACTGCTGCTTTATTTTCTACCTTATTTTGCTTGTATAAGATTTTTTTAAATAAAATTTTAAAATTATTATTCAATTCACGATAACAAAATAATGATCATATCATGTGTGAAGATGGAAGGTTTTCCATTTCTTACATCTCAGGATACTCATGTATCATGGATTCTTTTAGAGGGATGACTTGTGGCTCCCTTGAGTGTAGGTAGATCTCACCATTTCCATCATACTGCACCACCTCCCGCTGTCGTCCCCCCATCTTCATCGAGCTGGATTCTATGGAGTTGTGATGTGTGACTTCACGTTTATTGATCATCATCTCATTTCCACACTTGTAGAGAGATGGAGGCCAAAGTCACATACATTCCATTTCAGTGAGGGGGATATGACTATTATATTAGAGGATGTGGCCATTATGTTGGGCCTCCCTATCGACAGACATGTTCTGACAGGCCGAGTTCCATCAGATTTTCCTGAGCTTGTTCATAGACTACTGGGCATAGAGGTCCAGGATGATGGTTGGTCCATCGTCGGGGGTATATTGCAGATGCCCTGGTTAGACCAGCACTTCACACATTTACCAGATGATGCTGATGACATCACTATGCTGTGATTTGCTTGCATATATATTTTGAGGCTGAGAGGTGGCACGCATTTTGTTGAACACTCTACTACTTTTTTACACCTGATGTATTAATCTTTTTAGGAGGATTTGGACCGGGCATTCCAGTATATATGGGGGTATACCTAACTAGCATATACATACATGGTGCTATGTAGGGAATTTCACATCGATTAGATGCAGATCAAATGATTCATGGTTCTTCTGCAGACGTGGGTATGTGACCACATCCCTCGTTTAGCTCCACATGCTCGTGCACCATTACATGTTGATATTTTTGCAGAGGCTTTATGTGGAAATTGGTATGTTATTTATTTCTTCTAATATCTAACTTAATTTTATAATATTCTATAATGAAATGTAAAAAAAATGTCATCTACAGGTGGAGTCAGACGCATCGACATTCAGATTCTCCCAAACATGATGTTCACACCTACAGACTTATGATAGACATCATTCAACCAAATGATGTAAGTTATTATTATTTATATTGTTAAATCATTACGCTTTACTTTATATCTATTGATTTATTAATTGATTATTCGTTTTTTCTTTTAGATTACATGGATGCCATATACAGATGAAATCCTTCAGAGTTCGCTGATGTAATGTACAGTGATGCTTTCTATCGGCTACTGTAAGGTTCCACTAATTCATTTTCATATTGTCGAGTGGCATCAGACGGATAGGGTAATGAGGCAGTTTGGATTCCATCAGCTAGTTCCTGACCCACCCAGTCAGTTGGATTCAATGCATTCCTTGAAGATGTCAGGGAAGAGGGATTTTGATTGGAGGAGCTACCATACCAGATATGTTGCGTTATGTGACAGGTGATGGGAGTCCCAGTTGAAAGGTGTAGGGAAATTACATTTTCATTTGATGGATCAGATTGATTATTCAGGCTAGTGCATCAGGTCCCCAGTTATATTTCTGACACTGCACGGATGGGGATTTCATCAGTTGGTATGCATTCTTCCTTCAAATTTTCAACAGATTTTTTATACATATTACATAACAATGGAATTGTTTTTCACATGATGCTCGTATTTTTCATCTACTTCATATGTCTGATCCAGTGGAGAGAGATTCCTTTGACCCAAAATAATTTTACACAATTGTGGCACAGCTGCTTCCATCTATGGAAGAGGTTTATCATGGAATTTTCTTTGATCCACCACCTTCTGCAGAGGCCACAGATCCGGATGAGCCTCACATAGATGTACCTAGGGGGTGAAGACCCTATTATGGATGTTGTTGTTCCACAAGAGGTGGGTGTCTAGATTGCTCGGCCACATGCCATTGTTCCACTGTAGGAGGGTGTTCAACATGACCAGTCAGATGCTCCTCCAGCTTCGCAGGCACAACCACATGTACTTACAGATGATGAATGGATTGAGATCAATGATTTATTGCAGTCATCCATAGCTGAGCAGCCATATACTTCCTATGTTGGTGAGAGTTCAATCCAGCTTCCACTATCATTAGATGTGGGCCAGGGTATTGGCAGTGAGACTGTACATCCAATGCCCGTCACATAGGAGGATGTGGAGGGGGTTGTCGATGAGGATACACAATGTACGCCAGGGCACAGACATAGACAGACATGGAATGGGCGTATCCAATATACTTCTGGTCATGGGATAGAGGAGCATCCTTGTCAGAGGTGTAGATTAGGTTGATATTTGATTTATGGTACATTTTTTATGAGTCTAACTGTTATCATTTATAAACATCTTTTCATTTTTTAATAAGTGTCTAATTGTTATCAAATTATCTAAATATATATATCTATATATGTATAATAAATAATATGATTAAAATAATTAATCAATATTAATTGTATTAATTATTTTCAAATCAAATAGATTTTTGATGACAAGATTCATGAACTTGAAGAAATCATGAAAAATATTCTTCATCTCAATGATTTAAAATTAGATGTAAAATCCTAGAATATCATAGAACATGATTATTTTTGTACAAAAATTAAATTGAGTGAAGAATAATTTTAATGAATAATAGATATTTCTGAAGAGTAGATTATTATGATTGAAGATCAGAATAAGTACAATATGAATTAGAAGTTCATTTGGTCAATTTTGAGAAGATACATATTCATACTTTATAAAAGGAAATAATTTCAAGAGGTACGAAATCTTCACTAGTGGATTTTACTATTAAAATACCTCCATCCTGTAATAAAATTATAGATATTATGAAAAATACTGAAATCATATTCTTCTAGAATAAAAAACAACCCTTAAAATCTTTAGATAACTCACTGCTCTCTCACAAATTGAGAACTCATTTCTCTCTCAACTGAAGTGTACTCTTTGTTCCTTAATAATAATTTTCAGATATAAATTATCAACATTGTCTACTCCATAATAAGGGTGTCATGATGATCGTATTTAATCCAAATGATGAATTCTACTTTACACAAATAATCTAAACAATTTTATTGAAGTCTACATAATGGTCCTTTTGTACAAATTTTGTTCTCATAAAATATGGTCACCCAACTTTTGTTCACTTAATTTAATCGCCCTTATATATGTAATTGGTATTCACATTAATTATTTATTTAATGAAATATTTAATTGAATGTATAATATGAATATTGAGAACATGAATCCCATGTAGTCATATTATTATTAATAATGGGATTAGTGGCCTATTAATATGTAAAACCCAATTCTTCATGCAACCCTTTTCACTCCTGTAAGATATATCACCTTTGTTCCTGAACGCCACTCAGTTCATGAAATTAACTTATATGATTTTGTCTATATTACATGTGTTTCTTCATAATATGACTAAGAATCATTCCACACTCTATCATCATACCAATATATAAATAAAGTGGTAAGTTTACATGGATTAAATATTTATAGAATATCTAAAAGAGACCCAAGGATCTCTATGATGTTTTTGGGAATTATTTAACAAGCATTTGATACAAAAATGATATTTGAACTACTTACCACACTTAAACTAATAGTATGTCTAAAATGATCATTCATAGGCTTGAAGATCAGCTAATATATTTCTTAATCCATTCCAAGGGATATTGTGATCGACAACATTTAATAGTGGAATTCATATATAATAATAGTTTCCACTCTAGAATAAAAATGGAACCATATGAGGATATTTATAGAAATAGATGTATAACTAAAACATGTTTGGATGATGTGAGTGTGTGAAATATGAAAGGATTATATCTTTCTAAATATATATTAGAGAAAACTCAATCCATTAAAAAAAATATTATGTTAGGAGAAATTATAAAGATTCTCATATGGTTCCACTAATATATTATGTTAGTGGAATTCATATATAATAATAGTTTCCACTCTAGAATAAAATGGAACCATATGAAGATCTTTATAGAAATTGATGTATAACTAAAAAATGTTGGGATGATGTGAGTGAGTGAAAGATGAAAAGATTATATCTTTCTAAATATATGTTATAGAAAACTCAATCCATTAAAAAAAATATTATGTTAGGAGGAATTACAATAAATATACATTATAGGATTCATAGGCTTACTCACAATGTTTCTCATAAGAGCCTCAAAGGATATTATATCACTTCATCAAGGTTAGATCATGGTTTGGTATCCTAAAAAATAATTATTGAAGAAGATCATCCTTGATGAAGTTATATATGTTTTCAAATCTCGGCATTCATATGCAGAAGATGAATTCTAGTGTATTCACTGTATTAGAACATATTGAAAACTATTATTGGAAAAATTCACCATTACAAAGATGTTTATGAGTGCTTACCTTGAGGGGGAGATAAATGAAGAAATGTGAAATTACTGCCAGAATTAGTATATTCATTAATATCAAATCTAATTACTGTAGAATGTTCATGAAGATCATGTTATTAAAATTGGAATGTTTCTCCAAATCCTTCTTCTTTTGTTAACAAAAAATAAACTGAATAATAAGAGTTTTTAATTCAATAAATAAAAGAAATAGAAAAATATCTATTAATAATTATTTATTTAATATCTATTATTCATGAATATTTATTAATAATTATTAACATTAATTCAATATTTTTTATTATTTAATTGATATTAATTAATATTTCAAAATTTTAACTGTAAGTGTATTAGTTTGTAATTACTATTTATAAATATTGAGAAATATTTCAACTCTCTATGGGATGCATGAACCCCGTTCATGCATCCCTCCTCTCAGGATGATACGTGAATGGGGTTCACGCATCTTTATTGGGGAACGATGCGTGAACGCCCTTCACATATCCTTCTGCGGAGAAGGATGCATGAACGACGTTCACGCATCCATGTCCCATTTAAAAAAAACGCAAACCCTTATCACCTTTCCGGAATTTTATTTATAAAACCCCCCAAAAAAATTACTCCAAACACTTCAACCAGGTTATTGATACCAAATAAGATTCTCATATTATTCACAACCACACCCTATACAATAGGAAGATTTTTTATTCTACTAGACTCGGAATCGTTACCTCTAGGAGACATGGAAGAAGCATGTAAGAAATGAGGATTACCGCTCATCTTCTACACAACCACGTTATGGAAAATTGGGAGAGTTTTGATTCTACTCGAATTAGAGCTCAAACCTTGAGGATCCATGAAATCAGCTTGTATGCAATGGGGATCACATCTCATCTTATGCACGACCACATTCTTGACGCCCTGCATGAAGAACCCCAGTTCCAAACATGAAGATAAATTTGATGAAATAGATGAAGGAAAAGTTTTTTTTACTAGAATCCATATATTTTGGAGCTGCATATGCATTGGTTACTGCAATTCTCATTGAGACATTGCTTTTTTATCCCATCGTTCCATCATTGTCTAGCCAAAAAAATGAAATCTTTGAGTTTTTATTCTGTAAAAAAATCTCAACAGAAAGAGTATGAGTATCGGAAGAAATAAGTATAAGATGAGTTTAAAGGTTGAACAATCCCTTTGAAGGGCCTTTCGCAGCATGCTCTCAGGGAAAAAAAGGCGTAATGGTGCTCAAACTACTCACATGACAGAGGATTGCATGTAAAGGTCTCTCTGCTTCATTTCTAGCACCTAATTAACACTGCATGCTGACCCAAAGTGTTCTGAATGAACTGATGTATTTTTTGACCCTTTTAAGAAGGACGTCACTATGTTTACGATTCAGATGGAACCATCAAGAACACAGAAAGAATACACGATGGTATGGTAAGGATTTATGTCTTTACATACAATGACAAACTATACTAGGGTTGAGAGATAATGAGGGGAAACCATGTTCAGGTAATAATGAAAAACCAAGATCCGCTGAAATATTTAAATTCTACCTGGATACCATGTTAATCTAGTTCTTAAATAACATTAATTTCTTGTTTAATATGTTTCCTTAACATTTTTGGGGAAATTTAATATATAGGAAAATATACATTTAATTGTATCTATTTTTTTCTAAATATTATTATCAAATTATTTCATTTTCTTATGATTTCCTGTATTAAATTTAATTATATTATTTATTAATATTTGATTCGTATACTTTAAATTTTTATACACATTAAATCAAAAACATATCATCTCTCATCACTGTAAAGTATCATTTCAAATCATTTTACAATTTCTAGAGTCCATTCATTTAAGATTTTTTTGTTTCAATAATAAACTCCTAAAAAAATATTTTTATACAAGTTATCACATTTTTATAAATTTTGAAAATTATAATATTTTCTAAATACTATTTTAAAACTTTATGCTCTATTTATCAACTCAGTATTATTATATATCCAAATAGATATTTAACATCTTTAAAAAAATTTATACATTTAAATTTTTAAATTTAATTTGTAAATCTAAAACAAATGAATTTTATTTTGATTAGATGATTAATAATATTTCATTTATTTGGATTTTAATTTAGAATTCATTAACAATTATGATGTGTTCAACTAGATGTAGTTTGATTATAGGACCTAAAAGAAGATAGTGGGGGCCTCTAGGAACATCATCACGAAAACTGCATGGTCAATAGAGGATGCTCGTAAGATGTTTGAGGAAATTACATGATAACTCGAACCATTCCCAACATGATTTGATTGTCCTTGCTTTCCCCTCGTGCAGTACCGATCTGTGTAGAGACCTGCTTCTCCATTGTGCATCCGAGTAAACTCAAGGAAGGATATCTTGATCAAAGATTGCAACGTCATCAAGTATCCAAGACCTCACAGTTCCACCACCATGACATCACCTCCCCACACCCATAACGTATCCTTACTCCTAACTCTATAAATACTCCCTATTTGGGCATGAACTACCATAATTCATGCCTAAAATAGGGTCCAAAAATGAGGACCCGGTGAACTAATCCAAAAACCCATAGTTATTAAAATCTATCCCACCTAGGATGTGGGATCTACCTTGCTTATGTAAAAGTTTCAACAATAGTTATTTGTATACATAATGGTAAAATTGAAGAGTAAGTAGCTACGTAAAGGAAGTTCTCAATTTTCATCAAGAGGATACCAAAAATTATGAAGCTTCGTAATTGTAACATGTGACATGCACTACTTATGTAAAAGTAATGTGGGAAGTACATTGTATATGTAAAGGTGGATTCATAAATGAATTACCTATGTGAAGGTAATATGGAAACAAAGTAGATGTGTAAAGGTACTAGATGATTTCTATAACTACGTAAATGTTTTATATGATTTACACAACTTATGTAAAGTTAATGTGGGAGTTGTAATGGCTATGTATAAGTAACATGCATTGGGTCACACCACAAAACGGTGATGAGGTGATGCATAAGGGTACATTGAGATATGAAATACGAATATAGGTTGTTCAATGAACTATGTTAAGGAATCAAGGAACCTTATTGAGCTGTGTAAACATGATTTAAGCTATTATAGTTGATTGTATTTGAACATGAAATCGATCTATAAATTTTCATGAATTTCTTTACATGGATACAATTTTGATTTCTTCATATGGTCGATCATTGATATGTTCATGTGGTCATTGTAGGTTAATACATATAGTCAATCTATTTCCATGGATGATCTTCTAAGAGATGAACTGACTTCCAAATTTTTTATATTATGATTACCTGAAATTTGACGACACTAGGTACAATGTTTTCAAATGAAAAATAAATATACTAATACTTATCAGGATGCATCTATGATACTGAATAAGGGAGGAATCTACAATTAAAAGTATATATATTCATGTTAAATGCATGTGATTATCATGGACATAGAAAAATAAATATTTCACAATACCATAGTATTTTTTCTATGGCCATTTTGATGACCATTTCGGAAATCTGGTCCACCTATATGAAATGGTGAGTTGAGTGACGTCATATGTTATCCCATGGAATTTTATGGATTAATGAAGATGTGGATAGATTTTTAATATATGTATATGTAGAGTGATTTGAGGAGATAATAAAGACACGATTATTTAAATATCATGAGAGAATAAATTATCGAGTCTTCAGGGTATTCAATAATAGTTTTAAATGAAAAATAGCTAATCCACCTAGATATTTGATGATTCATGAAGAAAGAGATACTAAAAATATTTTTTTAAAATAGTATTTGAAATAATATTCTAGAATATATGAGAATAATATTCAGTATATTATTGAGAATATATATTTTTGTAGGTATCAAAGATGATGGTGATAATATTGAGAACTAACATACCCCGAGATGTTCAGAGAGAGCTTGTTTCTCTAAAAAACATAGTTCAGGAACATGTTATTCAGATATGCACTTTGCAAAAATAGTTGATTGATTTATAATAGAAGATGACCAGAGCTATCCCCTGTGGTATTTCATCTACTGGTGGTGAGTAGTTAAATCAAAAAAATTCAAATTCATTTAGTTTTTAAACCATCATTGGTTTAAGTTTAAATATAAATATATATTAGTATTTAATTTTCAATAAAATGTTCTTATTAGTTCTAGTATCCAGAAGTAGAGGTGGAGGTGGAGAGGGAGAATAGTTGTGTTCATTATCAGACAATGATCAGTGGATACAATGCCGATAACTGTATTTGTATATGTGTCAAGTGTGGAACATAATAGTCACCAAACATTTTCATGGCCTAACATTTTCATTATTTCTCATGTTTCCATTAATATATTATGAACATAATTTTCTAAAGAAACATTAAATTTACAATAATTATGTTTTACTAATGCATATTTATATATATGAATCATATAATAATATGTGTAAATTTTTCTAGGTTGTTATATCTATGTTGTCAGGGATCCGGAAGAGGGTTTTGCTACAATTTTTAAAGTCATAATAGATTTATCATACATATAATTTCTTCAACATAGTGGCTAATGGTGGAGTTTTTAGTGGTTATAAATTTTTAGTAATAGTTTCACCACGGATAATTGATATGGAATATCCTTTTCGTAATATGATACGACAATGTATGTTCATACTTATGTAGTTTAGGGCAGGTTTAGTTGAAAATTTGGATGTATAATGTTTTTTAGTTTCATAGGCATATAGATTTACTACATTAAAGTTTTAAAGTTTTCTGGATTAAAAATTCATAGGTTTTTAGATTTTTAGGTTATAGGAATGATAGTATGGAGGTTTGATAGTTATGGGTTTAATAACACGAGTTTTTCTCATTAGAAGTTTCCAGTTTCTAGGTTTCCGACTTTTTATGTTTTTGGTTTAATGTTTTTTAGGGTTTTAGGTTTGTAGGTTTATAGTTACATATTTTTTGTCTTTCTTTATTTAATAATTTATATTTTTTTTTTGTTTTTTAGGTTAATATTTTATTGGATTTCATGATATATATTTCAATTTTTGTACATTTATAGTGTTCAGTTTGACACTTTTTATGTCTTCATGTATATTAGATTTTTTCTAAATATTTTAAAGTCACATGTTCACAATAATTATATTTTATCAAATTTCAAGAAATATCTTTTCTAATTTTCATTTTTTTAATTTATAGATTTCAAATTTATTATGTTTCATGTTTTCAGGTTGTAGGCATTGAAATTTGATGATTTCATATGTTCTTATTTTTAGGATTGTAGTTGGATGTTTTCAAATTTTTTGTTTTCAATAACAATGTTTGTAATATTGTAGGAATATAAGAATGGATATATCATGTTTAATGATATATAAAGTTGTAGGATTATTGTATATAGTTTAGAGGATTCCCCATTTTCATTCTTATAGAGTTTAGTTTTGTTTTTTATGAAATCATTTGTTTTAATGTTTGTTAGTTGAATGATTTCTAGTTTTAAGGAATGCATGTTTTGAAGTAAAATTTTTTCATGGATTACATGTTTACATGTTTTATGGGTACCAGTACTTGGGCAGCATAATATACAACTATTTTTTATTTTAAATATACCTATAGTGGTGGTTTAAACCACTGCTATGTAAATGGACCATATTTTTTGACGGATCAAACCACTACAATAATTTGGTATCTTACCATCAGCGGCAGTTAAAACTATCTCTACATACATGAATGATATAATTTTAGCTGAAGGTTTTTTGATTTAGCGGTATTTTTTGTGAAGAAATTGGTTTTTTATAGTGGTTGTATAAACCACCGCTAAAAATTTCTCATTTTTCATTACCATTTCGTGGCGGATCACATGGTTTTTGTGGTTCTTTTCTTGGGAAAAAACAAAATGATTTTTAGCGGTGGTCTATACCGCTACCAAAAAAGATTACTTTTTTTTTTCTAGGAAAACCACTACGAAATTATTTCACTATGATGATTACCAAAAACCACCACAAAATTGATGAAATATCTATGTATTGTATGCCAGCAGAAAATTTAGCAGCAGTTTTATAAATATGTTGTAGAAGCATAAGGCGACAGTTTAAACCGCCGCTATGAGATCAATTTATTTTAGTAGGTGTTTTAGTGGAGAAAAACACAATTTCAAGTTATATTTGATGCTCAAATATAACCTCACCACCTATAGTTTAAGAGGGATTAGAATGGAAAGAATCATAAGCCTTCTATTTAAAAGTAGGAGCCTCATGGAAAATAAGATCACGAAAGACTATACAATTTTGAAAAATATGATTATCTACCCAAATCCATTACCCTTTGACAGAATTTGGGTATACCACAATGACACACTTCATAGTTCAGGGTTCTGGTTTAACAGTAATTCTTGGATCATAGGTAGTATAACAAAAAAATCTAAGATGTCATAAACTAGTGGTAAACCAGCCCAGACCACATCAGGGTTTTAAAACTAATAGAACTGAAGGAGAATATATTAATAATATTGATATAATTAACAGTAGTTTGTTCCTAGAAGTACATAGGATGACCGTAATTTGAGAGCATGATCCTCACTCTTTCTAAAATTTCTCTATTTATCCTCTCTACTAGGTCATTCTGTCGTGGTATATCAATAGTAGTTCAGAGTCTAAGAATACCTTCAGAAATATTATTTTCTATGTAGACATTAGACATATATTATAGACCATTATTAGTCCTAATGGTTTTATGTTAGTGTTAGGTTACACTTTTTACACTCGAATTACAAATTTTGAATGTTTCAAAGGTTTTAGATTTATTCTTGAGTATGTAAATTCACACATTCTATGAATAGTAATCAATAAATGGAGCATTGTAGTGCCCCCCACTATGTTAAGTAGTTATAAAGGGACCCCAAAAATCAGAATTTTCATATTCCAAAGTGTATTTAGCATTATATATAGACCTATTAAGACTAAAATGTTTGGACTTACCATGTAAAAAATATTCACAAAAGGGAATACTATCTAATGTTACATCATTTAAAACTCCATGATTTATTAGTTCATTCATCCCATTTTAACTAATATGTAATAATAGCCTATTCCATAAAATTATGTTATCTTTTACAACGGAAAGAGTTGTATTTAAATATTTCATATGATTCACACCATCAAAAACATATAGACCATTTATGAGGGTTCCTATCATAATAGTGAGTTACCCCAAGAGATATTATGTTTCCCAAAATCAAACCTAAAATAATACACATTTTGGTTTAATATTCCTAGGGAAAAAAGATTATTCTTCAAATTAGTCACCCCACCTATCCTCCTCTTTGGATCTGACTTACCTATCCTGAAATTCAAGATATATGGTTTTCAACCAATGATTCAAAAACTCTTTTTATTTCTTATGTAAACATCATAACTCTAAATCTCTCTCATATCAGCTATGTACTCACATTTGAGACATATACAAAATCAAAATCATGAATCCATGACCCATTAAAAACTAATTAAATTAGAATAGACCTTTAGAACTTCAACAATATCAAAATATTGTTGAACTAATAACCAACGGTCATTGTTATTGGTGTCTGTCTTAGAATAATTCTTTTGGGGATAATTATTTCTAATTTTACGTTGTTGTTTGAAATGGAACAATTTTATTTATTTACCCCTCAACCCATATCATCTCATTGACTAGATATTACCTCATCTCTTCCCTCTTTGATAAAGCTTACCACTGAAATTAAGCCGCTCAGATTCGTTCTTAATAGAACTAGAATTATTTTTTTGAATCTCTTTAAATAATAAGGAATATTAAACATATTATAGGGTCAAGGTACCCCAAAAATAAATCATTCAATATTTTAATGAATTATAAGAATCATATAAAGAGTTCAATGGTATGATAGTAAGATCTCCATCATCCAACATAACTTTTATATTAGAAAAATCAAGAATGATTTTATTAAAATCATCCATATAAGTGATGTCTATAGTTATAGGACGTATAAGAAAGGTATAAAATTTCATCTTCATGTGTATCGGGCCTACTAAGGTTTTTTTTCATATATATAGAGTATCATTTTTAGACCATATTTGTGATGTAGTGGATTCATAATCATCCTCAAGAAGTATCCTATCACCTGAAGACCATACAATTAAACTACAAGCATTACTAGGAATATCAACAAGGACATCAAATTTAGTTGTAGAAGGTTTTCCATCATCATACAGGGTGGAACCCTTCTTTTTTGGATGGAATAGGGAATAAAGGAGTTCTTTATGGTACAAAAACACATTAATTTCTATCCTCCATATATTTAAATTATTATCCCATATAAAATTTTTTATTTCAAATATCATTTATAACATTATTATATATTAGGTGGCTCTGATACCAATTTTTATGGGTACATTGATTTTGTATTCATTTTAGACCATCCAATAATCCACTAATATAGTTTTTGGGTTTAAGAATTATTTAGGTTGTTTGATGAGAAAGAAAAAGTTATAAGGTGGATTCAAGATGAATGGCGTGTAAGATAAAATAAAACACACACAGACACACACACACACACACACACACACACATATATATATATATATATATAAAACATTTTTTGGTCCACTATGGACCAATGTATATGATGAGAACACCACAAAAAATAATTATTAATAAATAAATAACATAGGAAGATTACAAGATAATAAAGAATTAAAGGACTATATAAACTATCAAGGATAAGATCTAGCTAGATGAGATGGTAGTGATGAAATATGACATGAAGAACAATAAATATGACTTCCTGAAATAACTCATACTATGCACATGCATAAAAGGGTACAAAATTTTATTTGAAGAATGAACTGAAAAAAAGAAAGTGGAATAAAATTCGTACAATGCTAGGTATAAATACCATAACCTAGAAGAAGCTAATTGGTGATGAAGATGACAATATCTTGCTTCATGCAAGGATTTAACTTAACAAAGGGAAAGAATATTGTTACATTTTTTTAATGTTACAGAGTAAGAAAAATTCATTTTTATGTCATGAATAGTATTCTATTTCACCCTATCTCATTCTTGTTTTAGTATTATTTCTCATAGAAATTATTTTTTGCATCCTCTGGATTTTTTATGGTTACCCTTACATGAGGTGTTTTTACCCTTAAATAAGGTTATGTTATACTTAGATGGAAGTTATTTTTTAAAGATAAACCTTAAATAAGTGGGTTTTTCCCTTATGTTAACTTTGAGTTATAGGATTTACCTTTACATAGTGGTTGGTGTACCCTTATGTATCCTCAGTTCTATGTGAGTTAACTTTATGTGGGGTATGAGCTTCTCTTATATAATCATTGAATATCCCTTACATGAAGTGGGTAGCCTTCATATTACCCTTATGTATCTGGTGGAATTAAGTGCACTACCATTGTGCCAGTGATATGGTACCTTTACACGAGGATCGATTGACCATTATGTAGCAGGTGTTGACCCTTATATAACGCTAGTCTTACCTTATATTAGGGTTGTGTGACCCTTAAAAAATAGTAAATCTACCCCTATGTAGTGCCAGGTTGACCTTTACATGGGGCAGATTATACAGTCCATTAAAAAGTTCAATCATTTAGATTTTTGTTGCAACTTTTTCTTACTGAAGCTCCCCGGCCAAATATAAGTCCAGATCTATTAAAGGTTTTTTGAGGGATTTTTTCATTTGATTTTCTGTGATAGAGGCCATGGATTTTTCTGAGAGGGATATAATTGAAATATCAAATAGGTGAATCCAATATATATTGAGAGAGGGGAAGTAGATGATCCAGAGTTAGGATGGGTCATTTGAGGCCTTGTTGGTGATGACACATGTGATTGACTTTGGAAATATTGTTCCAATGGAATGCTCATGGGTGTGAAATTTTTGAGGAGGAGGAAAGCGGATACAATATTTTTCAGTACTTTGATAGGTGAGGTTGACCTATGGTAAGGGTATTTTGAACTGATTTCTTTTTATTGTCTACTGTTTTACCCTGGTGTATTGATTTTCTTCATTTATTCATGCATGCACTAGTGTTATTTCATTATTCCTTTGATTTGGATTGTTTTATTCATTGTTTATTTTATCACTTATTATAATATATTAATTTTTTTTGGATATTTTGGATTACACTTGTGGCCACCATGCTCATATTTTCCAAACTCTGAATTATTCTTCAATTTTCCCTTTTTTCAATTTCCTTTCCATCATCTTGTTATCTCCACCTCCGCATATCCCACCTCCACACCATTGTCACTGCTTCAGCCTACCCACTATTATAACTCCTTCCACATCTATATCTACCCATGCCACTCCTCACTCTCTCAATTATCCTTGCATCGGTTTATGCCCAATCACCACCCTATTTTCTGGGCTCTCCACCTCCGCATCCTTCGACCCAACCCCTCTTTCTCACTACCCCCACTTACCCCTCCACCTCCCCACCTCCTTACCCATTCCCCCTACTCTACTTCCTCCCTTCCTCCCCACCCACTGTGCCACCCACCACCCTCTAATTTCATTTTTCTATCTAAGGTCTATAATGTTTTATCTACAAACTACTACCGCAACACACCACCCTATATTTTTGTGAGTCATGGGCACCACATGTTTCATGATGATGGGTTCTAGATGGGTCATTGGGGGATTTTTTCAAATTTAATGATATTTTTTTAATTCAAATTGGGGCCTTCTATTTTGTATCTTCCAACGTGGGATAATGGTGATATATCATGTTATATTTTTGAGATATATTTACAGATATATATATTTCAAACAATATATGTGGCACATGAGGCCCTATAAAAATGGAAAAAGACATCACTTGCATTGAGTGGTAGATAATTGGGTGACAGTTTTTGGGTGTGGAAAGAAGTATGTAGCGACAAATCAAGTTGTGAAATGAGGTGCTGCAATGACACCATGAGTTCAGTTTTCATCTATGAAGTGTGACATCAAATTATGGACTATTATCAGAGTGGTAATGAAGGAATATCAGGGTTTGAATTTTCACACATGGTTTTCTACACTATATTTTCAATTCATGTCTTCGGATTTACTTTGATTTTTGTAGTATCTATTTCACAGTGTATTTTCTCAGTGTTTCCCTATGTTTTTTTAATCCTCTATAAGGAGGGTTTTTTCACATTAAAATTTGTGTCCCCATTTATTATTATTATATTTTGATTTACTTTTTATTTATTTTGTCTATTCTTACTATTATTGGTGTCAAAACCGAGTTTTATTCTTGACTAATGCACTTCTAAACCAATATCTATTATTAAAAGAGGTTACTAGTGTTTCTTTATGATTAAATATAGGTGATTAATTCCTTGAGATTTCACCCAATATTGAACTATTTAATTGGTCAAATGATTTTACACTTTGGTAGAAATGAGTTTAAAATTTTATGTTTCATGAGAAGATACTGATGGTGTTGAAGAAATAATTGGACAAAACAAAGATAATGTGCATTGGTGATTGGAAGGATATGAGAGAGTTGGAAACAATTACAATTCAGATGTGTTTGGGGGATAATAATCTTTGGTAAGTGATGGTTCTGATAGATCCGGAGGAGATATGGTTGAAGCATTATATAATATACAAATTAAAATCCTTCACAAATTGTTTATATTTGATAAAAAAATTGTAACATTTTTGAATGCCAGAGAATGTAGATTTTGGTCACTATCTAGACAAGTTTAACAAACTCTTGGGGGAGATGTATTCAGCGGTGATCAAGATCGATGATTGATTTAATGTGGTACCTATTGAAATGGAAGAATAAGATAAAGTGTTTCCTATTTTCGGTTCATTACCAGATTCATATGACAATCTAATCACCAAACTATTGTTTGGGAAAAAACACTAAATTTGAATGTTGTGATTCACTAGTGCAGAAAACATTTTTTACGTCGGTTATTTTTCATTATTTACATCGGTTTTTAGGCGACGTTAATACGGACAACGTTATAAATAACGTTTTTTACGTCGGTTATTTAAAACCCGACGTAACATCCCTAACATCACGGTGTTTATCACGTCGGTTCATTAATGAACCGACGTGATTAACCCTTCCCCGGGCCTATTATCACGTCGGTTTCTTAAATAACCGACGTGATAAAAAGGCCTGGGAAACGTTTTAGCACGTCGGTTATCCAATAACCGACGTGGTAAATCGATTCCCAGGCCTTTTATCACGTCGGTTATATTAAGAACCGACGTGATAAAAGGCCCGGGAACGGTTTATCACGTCGGTTCTCGAAAAAACCGACGTGATAAACCCCTACCGATTTATTTACCATGTTGGTTATAAAATAACCGACGTGAAAGCGATATTTTTTTTAAAATAATTTCACTGCTCTCACCAAAAAGCAACCAGAAACCAAACAACAAAAATAACCATGCCAGCCCTCCCCCAAGCCCCAACTGAACCCCACCCTCATCTATACCCACCTAACAACCTGGCCAGCCATCCCCCACCACATTGGAGCCCCACCACAACCCTTGGACACCCCCCACCCCTTGGACAGCCCCCCCCCCCACCCTCATTTACACCCGCACAACCCCTAGTACAGCCTCAAACACCCATTGGACAGCCCTACCATATCCCTTGGACACCCCCCACCCCTTGGACACCCCCACCCCTTGGACAGCCCCCCACCCTCATTTACACCCCCAAGACCCCTAGTACAGCCTCAAACACCCATTGGACACCCCCCCACACCTTGACAGCCCTCCCAGACCCCTTGGACACCCCCCCGACCCCTGGACACCCCCCCAACCCCTTGGACAGCCCTAAACACCCCTTGGACACCCCTCCCATATCCCTTGAACACCCCCCACCCCTTGGACACCCCCCACCCCTTGGACAGCCCCCCCCCCCCACCCTCATTTACACCCAACCGGCCCCTTGGACAGAACTCCCAGACACCTTGGACACCACTCCCATATCCCTTGGACACCCCCACCCCTTAGACACCCCCACCCCTTCGACAGCCCCCCCACCCTCATTTACACCCCCCCGAACACTAGGACAGCCCCAAACACCCCTTGGACACCCCTCCCATATCCCTTGGACACCCCCCACCCCTTGGACACCCCCACCCCTTGGACAGCCCCCCCACCCCCTGGACACCCCCCGACCCCTTGGAACCCCCCCGACCCCTTGGAAACCCCCCATCCCCTTGGACAGCCCCAAACACCCCTTAGACACCCCTCATATATCCCTTGGACACCCCCCACCACTTGGACACCCCCACCCCTTGGACAACCCCCCACCCTCATTTACACCCAACCGACCCCTTGGACAGCCCCAAACACACCTTGGACACCCCTCCCATATCCCTTGGACACCCCCACCCCTTGGACACCCCCCCCACCCTCATTTACACCCCCCGACCCCTAGGACAGCCCCAAACACACCTTGGACACCCCTCCCATATCCCTTGTACACCCCCCAAACACCCACCCACCCCCTTGGAACCTCTCCCCCCATACCAAAATCCAGACCAGAAAAACCATCAACAGTAGACCAAAACAAGAAGTAGAGAAAAATTAAACATTCACTTATATAACATTCAAAACTTACACTGTCAACTTCAAAAAAAACTAAATCCAACCTAAACGACTACGAAATACACAATTACATTGACAATATTCAAAATTACATTTTACATTACAAACAACTAAATGTCAATCAAACCTGTAAAATAATTTGACCACTCCACTTGTAAGTGTTTGATATCTTCAGCAGTAAAGGGTTGAGGGTCATCAAAAAGCTACAAAGGAAAAGGATAGTAGTCAACGTGTATAATAAATAAATCAAATTGAAATATTATGAGAAAGAGGAAATCTTACCAGGTCAAAACTCAGAACTGTCCCAGTTGTTATTATTTCATACATAAATCTTAACATGTAATATCCGCATTCAATGATGCCTTGTTTCTCATGACATTTCTGTTTGAATGAGTGTAAATTCAATATATTATTTTTATGTAATAAATCAAAATGTACAAATTATACATGGATATTTACCTTCGCATGTACATATTTGATCTTGAAATTCCTTTTCTTTGCGCTTTTTCAAAAGTGGGCCCATGCCCTGTTAGAAAATAATACGAATGGGGTAAATTTAAAATTCATTATAATATATAAAACTATTGTGAAATTGAAACTTACGTTTCCAATATATTCTTAAAACTTTCTCGCACATCATCATGGAGAGAGCATATCCAATAAAGTGCTTTCTCCCTAGGGCAAAAAACCCCTAACATCCAATGATCCCTGATAAAAGGAAATTTAACATTAGTGGTTTTTTATGTTAAAATATAATTAACTCTTTGAGAGGGATGTGTTTCATACCTCTCACAAAAAGGCATCATCCAACACTGTGTGATTACATTCTTTTCAAATCTATCAGCAATATAAATCATTCTTTGTTCCTCATCCAATGCACATGCTTCAGGGGAAATCAATTGTGGGTCCACGAATCCATATACATCTGTCAGCTCATTCCTCTCACAAATTTTATACAGATACCTAATACAAAGCAGACATAAGTATACATTTTTAATAAATATAATGCAAGGAAAAGGTGTTAAGACTTACATGATAAAAATTTGCACCACGTTGATACCCAACTTATCTCCAGTGACAAACTCCATGATATCGGTTTTCATAATCCCCACACTTAGTTCATGTCCACAGACATGAGCTTCCATTGTATATTCATAATGACCCGCTAGCAAATTTGAATATCTTGACAATTTTTCAAGACTGCTAGTATCTGCATCTGATGTCATAGCTATCTGTCATTGTTGTTGTCTATACAGTATTTCTTTACCTTTGATGTATTCCTGTAAAAATAAATTGAAAAATATATTAGTTTTCAAATGATAAAACATTAATAAAAATATAAAATAAAAGATATAACATCCATACCTCTATGGTAATGAGTCAAAGAAGTCTGGATGGCCAAAGTAAAAAATGGCCGATACTATGTCCAACTGTCATCACCTCATCTGTAGGTAATGGTATCCGAGCTGATCTATCTATAATATCCTGTACAGTGACCCTCTGATTCTCTACCTCTAACTGTTGATGATGAATTGTATCTCCTATACAATATACCATCCCATATGCAACTATATGATGTTGAGGATCATCAACATACAACTCACAATAAGTAGGTAGCTGCGGCGGAGGAGGAGGATCAAAAATGGGGTCCGCAGGCTGAGGTGGGGGAGTGGGAGCTACTGGGAGAGGTGGAGTGGGAGCTGCACCCTGAAATTGTCTTTGCAAGTCTGCAAACATAAACTGCACCGATGCTCTAATCTTTTCCTCCATTGTCGCATTAATATTATGGAATTCAGCCTCCAAGGATTCTATTTTTTTTATAAACTCCCTCAACGTTAGAAGTTGAGGAACGTGGCAACACTTTTCTTACCGATACACCTGCCGGATATCCTCTTACACAGCCAGGATGTTCGGGCTTTCCCAATGCCACAGATAAAATATCTTCCCTCCCAGATGGTGTAAATGTCCCCTATGAACTCTGCTCCTCAAGAGAGTCCTGTAATAATTAATTGAACATTTCTATAATGATTGGAAATATATGACGAAAATAGTAAACTTAAATAAATAAAATAGATATCTTACAATCCTCTCAACTACGAGTCTCGATTCTTCCGAAAGATATTGTCCATTTTTGCCCTTCCGAGCTCTTTTCCATTTCTCATGTCTAGATGGAGGGGATGGAGGGGCCAACTCTCCAGAGCTTGAAGACTCAGCTCTTAGTTGTTGAAATTTTTTTGCCATCATTTGTTCTTCCAATAATGCATACCCTCCCCGAGATAAACTATGAGGGTATACATTTTTAGATTGGATCTCTTGATGAGCTTTCCTTGTTTGCTGTAAATTAAGAATAAGTAATCATTAACAAAACAATAATAAGATCATTTATATAAGAAAGCTTATAAAAGTTTACATTGCCCTTACCAAAAATGATTCTTTTCTTCTACTTTCAAAAAATTGTCTCCGTGTGTCTTCATCTATAAAAGGATATATACGACATGGATTCTCACGACTCCTATGACCATAAATGAAATCAGATGAGAGGGTTGATTTGAAATCCCTCCATCTCCTAGCAGCCAATGATAAGCATTTCTTCCTGACTCCTCCAATGTCAGGAATATCAAATGTCATCTGATAAAAAAGAGTTTAAAAATATTATATATAATAGAAACATTTAAAGAACAGTCAAACAATAGCAAAAGATCTTACCAAAATGGTCTCCCACAGCTGAGAAATTATCGCCTTATCCACACTTCTCCAATCATCATAGAGAATGATTACTTTGCTCTTAGCCTGAGTTGCTACAAAACCCTTAAAATCTTTAGCATTTGGACCTCTAGGAAGATAATCATCATCAAACTCCACAACTATCCTCTCCTCCTTCGTACGGGCAAGTGATAATTTTGGTAAACGTGTGCACCCACGCTTACCAACCTTCGAACTCTTTTTCGTAATAGGAGCATGTGAATGTTCCTCCCCAGATGTATGACCAATATGCTCATCTCCAGAATCATGTGGCTGATCAACTGATTGATATGTCATTTTCCTTCAAAGCAAAAAAACAAACATTAGTTCACAAATATACAAATTCAAATATTGTAATACTACTTAATCAGAAAATAGAAAAGTGTACAAAATTACATAATAGTAAACATTGGTAATATGGTAAGCATGTTAAGCAATGATAAACATGGTAAACACAGTCTGTTGTACCCCTCTCTCTTGGATTTTAATGATCACAATCACTCTTATTATGTTCTAACTTGTTTTCAAGTGTTTTTGTTGATAGGCAAAAGGTTTCCAAGGAGTTGTCCCAAGAAAGCTGAAAAGTGGACTCACTGAGTCCACCGGTCAGCTGGTGTGAGCTGACTGGCCAGCCGGAGGACCCAGGCAGTAGACTTTCCCACTGCCTGCTGTCACCGGCCGGCCGGTGGCTCACCACCGGCCGGCCGGTGGACCAGACAGCCTTGCTCTGTCTGGGCCACCGGCCGGCCTCTGGCTCACCACCGGCCGGCCAGTGGACCAGACAGAGAGCCTTCCTCTCTGTCTGGACCATCGGCCGGCCGCTGGATCACCACCGGCCCGCCGGTGGACCAGACAGAGAGCCTTCTTCTCTGTCTGGACCACCGGCCGGCCGCTGGATCACCACCGGCCGGCCGCTGGCTCATCACCGGCCGGCCGGTGGACCAGACAGAGCTTTGCTGTCTGGACCACCGGCCAACCGGTGATCCACCACCGGCCCGCCGGTGCGCCCAGGACTTCTCCTCTTTACGGTTTTTATTGTTTTATCATTTTGGTTTGATACATGTTTTAATAAGTAAAAAATTTACAATATCTAACATTATATGAAAAAACTAAATGTAAGCAAGAAATAAACATGTGTTACCTGTAATTTTAGGAATGTACAGTTGGATTTTTTTTCCCAAATTCCTTCGTCGTGATCGTTCCTTATGGCACAAACCATGTCTTTAACATACTCATCATTATGTTCTGTTAATCTTTCCATGGAAGTAGGGATCTCACATAAATCAGCATCTTCATCAAATTCATCCTCACCAACATATTGTTTTTTCCCTTGTAAAACAATAGCCCACTGCATATCTGATTGATCTACTACATAAAAAATTTGTTTGGCATGTGTTGCCATTATAAAAGAATCAGTTGTGTCTTCCAATCTATTCAGATTAACAAGTGTCATTCCAAATTCATCGTGTCTGAAACTATTGTTACCGATAAACCATTTACAGTTAAAAACATTAACTTTAATTTTAAAGTAATCAGCCTCCCATATGTCTTCAATCACTCCATAATATGCACTTGATGCCGAAATTGGGTTTCTGTCCTTAGCACTCAAAAAATGCATTGCTTCTGCAAACACCAATACACCACTATTCTGAACTGCACTTCTGTTGTCCTGAGCTTTCATATGAAATGTATAGCCATTAATGTCAAAAGCGGACCATGTTATCACATTTAAAGATGGACCACCCACTATCCATTTTAATGTCTCTGATACATCTGATCTACCAAGCAAGGTCTTTTTAAACCATGGCAAAAAAGTTTTGTTGTGCTCATTCAAAATCCACATTTCTTTCTTCTTTGGATGACATTGTTTCAACTCATTAATATGCAATGTGATATATGGTTGAACATCAGATATGTTATTCAAGATGTATGATTCTAACTTCTTCATCTGTTCAGCTGATAGTGATTTGACTTTCAAGCCACGAATCCCCTTTCCCTCATTATTAACCCGTTCATGGAGAGATGGAGGCAAACCTATGTGTTACGCCGTAGCCAAGTAGCTCGTACAAAACTCTGCTACCTCCTCAGAAATATACTTTTCAATAATGGAGGCTTCAGGTCGATATGGATTTTTAACATATCCCTTTAATATTTTCATATACCTTTCAAAAGGATACATCCAACGAAGATATACAGGTCCACAAAGCTTTATTTCTCGAACCAGATGAATCATTAAATGCACCATCATATCAAAAAAAGTTGGAGGAAAATACATTTCCAAATGACAAAGTATAAAAATTGCATCCTTTTCCAAAATGTTCAAAGCATTCACATCAATCGCCTTGTTACAAATTGAATTGAAAAAATAACACAACCTCATTATAGTCTTTCTGACACAGATGGGAAATATTCCACGCAGTGCAACTGGTAGAATTTGTTGCATCATGACGTGACAATCATGTGATTTCATACCTATCAACTTCAAGTCGTTCAATGAGACAAAAGTTTTTACATTTGAAGAATAACCTTGAGGCACTTTGATATCATGAAGACACTGACAGAAGCTACTTTTCTCCCTCTTCGATAATGTATGACAAGCCGGGGGAAGAAATGTTCGTCTTCCTTTAGGAGTGGGAGCTAACTCCAAAAGTATTCTCATTGATAGTAGGTCTAACCTTGCATTCAACCCATCTTTTTTCTTTCCTTTAATATCTAGCAATGTTCCGGTCAAAGAATCACAGATATTCTTCTCCACGTGCATGACATCAATATTATGTTTGACTTCATGATACCTCCAATATGGTAGCTCAAAAAATATTGACCTTTTCTTCCAAATATGTCTATCATTACCAGATTTCTGTGTCTTTCCCAATGTCACATCAAGGTTTTTCACGCTCTCAAAATACAAATCTGGGGATAAAGGTTTTGGAGCAGTATCAAATTCTTGTGAGCCATTGAATGCCTTTTTTAGTCTTCTATAAGGGTGATCCATAGGCAAAAACATTCGATGACCCATGTACACTGTTTTCCTCCCATGATGCAATTGACAATATGACGTCTGTTGTTCGCAAATTGGACATGCTTTATGCCCTTTAACATTGTATCCAGACAAATTTCTATATGATGGGAAGTCATTTATAGTGAATAGAAGCACTACATGCAGTTGAAAATATTCCATTTTATAAGAATCATACACCCTAATACCATCAGCCCATAACAGTTTCAAATCATCAATCAGCGGTGACAAGTATACATCAATATCATTGCCGGGTTGCTTTGGACCAGAGATCATGATACTCAACATGACATATTTGCGCTTCATACAAACTTCAGGAGAGAGGTTGTAAATTACCAATAAAACAGGCCATGAACTATGTGTGCTACTGAGGGTTCGGTATGGATTCCTTCCATCTGTGCACAAGCCTAGTCTCAGATTTCTAATGTCATTTCCAAATGTAGGGTACTGGGCATCGATTTTCTTCCATTGTGGAAAATCAGTTGGATGACGTATTTTTCCATCACATACCCGCTCATCAGCATGCCATCTAAACCTTTTTGCATCATATGAATTAACAAATAAACGTTTGAAACGAGGAATTATAGAAAGATACCAAAATACCTTTGAAGGGAGCTTTGTAATCTCTACATCAGCTTGTGATTTTTCTTTCACCTTATACCGTGATGTCCCACATTTAGGACACTCTTTCAGAAATTCATATTCCTTCCTATATATAATGCAGTCATTGGGACATGCATGTATTTTCTTGTATCCCAATCCCATCGGGCATAAAATTTTTTTGGCCTTATAATGTGAATCTGGAAGATCGTTATCTTTTGGAAGAATGTCTTTCATCAATTGTAGCATCTCTGTAAAACTTCTGTCACTCCATCCATGTTTCGCCTTCATGTTAATCAATCTTAACACCGCCGACAAAACCGTAAAATCTGTACAACCAGGATAAAATGGGTTTTTGGCATCACCATATAGACGTGTAACTGTCGGTTCTATCTCAATTTGTTCTGCTACAATATCGCGAATCATTTCTTCAATTCCATCGAAGTTACCATCTTGCGATTCATTATCATCAGGGACATTCTGTCCAGTTTCGCCATGCCAAATCCAAGGGTTGTAACTCGGATTGAAACCATGACAAATCAGATGATCTTTTATCTCTCTACTTTTCAAATTCTTCATATTCAGACATTTCAGGCATGGACAGAAAAAAATGTCACTACTTGGAACATTTCGTTTAGCAAATTCCAAAAAGGCATCAACACCTTCCTCATATTCATTGCTCTTTCGATGTGCCGTAATCCAACTTCGACTCATTATTACCTATAACAAATAAAAAAAAATATATATATATTGGATAAGACAAATATATGTTTATATGAAAAAAATCATAATTTGAATGTAAACAATTTTGAAATATAAAACAAATCGATGTGTATTTAAAAAAATATGCTTGAATATTATTTTTTAAACAAAATATAGTAAGATATAACACCCCCCTGGACACCCCCCCCGACCCCTCTGGACAGCCCCCCGCCCCTCCTGGACACCACCCCCACCCCCTACCCCCTTGGACACCCCCTGGACATCCCCCAACCCTCTGGACAGCCCCCCCACCCACCCGGACAACCCCAAATACCCTCTGGAGAGGCCGCCACCCACTTGGACAGCCCCCCACACCCATCCACCCCCTTGGACACCCCCCTGGACACCCCACCGACCCCTCTGGACAGGACTCCACCCCCTTGGACAGCCCCCCACACCCACCCATCCCCTTGGACACCACCCTGGACACCCCCCGACCCCTCTGGACAGCCCCCGACCCCTCTAGAAAGCACCCCCACCCCTCCTGGACAGAACCCCCCACCCCCGACCTGCTTGGAAACCCCCCTGGACACCCCCAACCCTCTGGACAGCCCCCCACCCCTCCTAAACACCACCCCCACCCCCTACCCCCTTGGACACACCCCTGGACACCCCCCAACACCCACCCACACCCTTGGACAACCCCCCACACCCACCCACCCCCTTGTAAACCACCCTGGACACCCCCCGACCCCTCTGGACAGCCCCCCGCCCCTCCTGGACACCACCCCCCACCCCCTACCCCCTTGGACACCCCCCTGGACATCCCCCAACCCTCTGGACAGCCCCCCCCCCCACCCACCCGGACAACACCAAATACCCTCTGGAGAGGCCGCCACCCACTTGGACAGCCCCCCCACACCCATCCACCCCCTTGAACACCCCCCTGGACACCCCACCAACCCCTCTGGGCAGGCCGTCACCCCCTTGGACAGCCCCCCACACCCACCCATCCCCTTGGACACCACCCTGGACACCCTCCGACCCCTCTGGACTGCCCCTGACCCCTCTAGAAAGCACCCCCACCCCTCCTGGACACAACCCCCCACCCCCGACCTGCTTGGACACCCCCTGGACACCCCCAACCCTCTGGACAGCCCCCCACCCCTCCTAAACACCACCCCCCACCCCCTACCCCCTTGGACACCCCCCTGTACACCCCCAACACCCACCCACACCCTTGGACAGCCCCCCACACCCACCCAACCCCTTGTAAACCCCCCTGGACACCCCCGACCCCTCTGGACAGCCCCCCACCCCTCCTGGACACCACCCCCCACCCCCTACCCCCTTGGACACCCCCTAGACATCCCCCAACCCTCTGGACAGCCCCCCACCCACCCGGACAACCCCAAATACCCTCTGGAGAGGCCGCCTCCCACTTGGACAGCCCCCCACACCCATCCACCCCCTTGAAAACCCCCTGGACACCCCACCGACCCCTCTGGACAGGCCGCCACCCCCTTGGACAGCCCCCACACCCACCCATCCCCTTGGACACCACCCTGGACACCCCCCGACCCCTCTGGACACCCCCCGACCCCTCTAGAAAGCACCCCCACCCCTCCTGGACACAACCCCCACCCCCGACCTGCTTGGACACCCCCCTGGACACCCCCAACCCTCTGGACAGCCCCCCACCCCTCCTAAACACCACCCCACCCCTACCCCCTTGGACACCCCCCCCTGGACACCCCCGAACACCCACCCACACCCTTGGACAGCCCCCCACACCCACCCACCCCCTTGTAAACCCCCCTGGACACCCCCGACCCCTCTGGACAGCCCCCCGCCCCTCCTGGACACCACCCCCCACACCCTACCCCCTTGGACACCCCCCTGGACACCCCCATCCCTCTTGATAGCCCTACCACCCCCCTGGAATCACTGAAAATTTACCATAACAAGAAGTTGGGCCATTCAAAGAATGTTTTTTGGTGTGGAGGAAGAACTGAGTTTCAATAGATAGAGAAGGAACTCGACATTAGGTTGTCTATTCCAGGTGTGGATTTGAAGGAGTTAATGTTTGTTCAGTGACCCAAGAGATTGAATCAGAAATTCAGATGTTGTGCCATTTTCTCATGATGAGGATGAATAATTGGTGGGGTTTGACTTTTAAATGGAGAGCTTAGCAGACCATCATATTTTCTATAGATCAGTAAAGGATGTTAGCATCGAACATAAGGCTTAAGGGATGCTTTCAGATCCAAATATGTATGTTGATGGATGCAATGGATCTAGTAGAGGTTCTAGAAAGAATGGTGGTTTTATTTGTTTAGGATAAGTAGTGAAGAAAAAACTAGTTAATTTTTTACTTGCTGAAAAGAGGGTATCTAAAATTTTTTACATGCCGAGGGGAAATCTGGCGAGTCCTCCTCGTGAAACTTTGTTTGCAGGGGGTGAAAATGGTGATGTGATCCCAAATCCATGCACCTATGCCATGGTTGTGTGTGAATAAAGTAGTAACAACTGTAAAAGGGCAACCCATCCAAATGGACACGCCCCAACCCTCTCAGGGATTTATAGAAAACGATGAAAAATTAGTGAAATCATAAAATTAGTCAATATTGCAAGTCGAACTAATAGATCTAGGGATGATAAATAAGATTATGGTTCCAAAACGAGTTAAAAGGGTTCGCAATCGAAGAATCTTAGCTAGTTTCAACAAAAAAATCACAACACATATATATATACTATCCGCGAAAAAAAACGAACGAGTGGGAGGATTACCTGAGTGCTGCGAGTTTAGATGATTGATCAGAGGAGATTAAATATGAGAAACGATGATCGCAAAACGAATCTAAACCAACGAAATGGACGAGCCGATTCGGGTTTACGCGCGAGAGAGACGAGTCGCGACTGTCGAAGGTAAACTCGCGAATGACAATCCACGGGTCTGGGTAAATTTTTAAATGAGTTATCACGTCGGTTATTCAATAACCGACGTTATAATTTTTTTAAAAACATTTATGACGTCGGTTATTCAATAACCGACGTAAAAACCTTCCTCCGAATCTTTTTTCACGTCGGTTATTTTATAACCGACGTTATAAAGGGCTCAAAATCCGCGTTTTTGTACATCGGTTATGGAATAACCGATGTCAAAAACATCTGCGGATTCTTTTTTTACGTCGGTTATTTTATAACCGACGTAAAAAGGCCTTCAAAAACCGCGTTTTTTACGTCGGTTATTGAATAACCAACGTAATAACTCGTACATATGTCGATTAATAACATCGGTTATAAAAATAACCGACGTTAAAGGTGAACTAAAGACAGGTTTTTACGTCGGTTATTAAATAACCGACATAAAAAACCTCGTTTTACATATTATGACGTCGGTTTTATATAACCGACGTAAAAAATGGTGACGTAAAAAACGTTTTCTGCACTAGTGATTTTGTCATTATTGATGAATGATACTTCGAAAAATATCAATGATGGTGAATCTTCAAGTAATTGTGGTACTCTGACTATGTTATATGGACATGGTAATCAGAGAGGTGAGTTGAAGACAAGAAAAAAGGTCATGTGCTTCTTTTGTGAAAAGGAGGTTCATGTGTAGAGAAATTTTTATGGATTGAAACATATTAAGGAAGAAACGAAGGTGCACGACACCAATTATGAGCATACCAGCTTAAGTCTTATTCACGATGAAGGTGATTTACATTCAATTGGTTTTGATTTGCACAGGTCGGATTTATACACGAAATGGGTGGTTGATTCAGCAGGGTCAAGCCATATCACACTTCGAAGAGAAATATTTTATTCATATGAAAAAGGTGACTTTGGTATATTGAAGATGGTAATGTAGATTCTTCTTATTTCACTGGGTTTGGTGATTTTTTATCACTATGAAAATAGGTGGTATACTCATGTTGAGGGATGTGAACTATGGAAAAATTAACTATTTGCGACGGGATTTCTTACCGTCGCAAATAACCCGTTCAGAAAGCTATTTGCGACGGGATTTTGACACCTGTTGAAAATAGTTTGGTGTGGCTTGCGCGCCAAACCTCGCAAATATTATTTGTGACGGGTAGATGTCTCTCATCGCAAATTATTTGGCGCGCTTTGCGCGCCAAAGCGCTCGGCCTACGCAGCAAACCGCGCGTCTTGCACGCCAAACCGCACTGGGGTATTTGCGACGAGATGTTGTCCTATCGCAAAAAGGCTGTCGGGTGAAACTATTTGCGATGGGACCTCTTGCAAATAACCTTTTAACCGCCGACTATAATTAATGCGGGCGAGGGTATCTGCGACGGGCCCCGTCGCCAATACCACCAGTTGCGATGTGAAACCCGTCGCTAATAACCCCATCGAAACTAATGTAACCTATATATACCCCATCCTTTTTTTCCAAATCATTCAGATTTTGAAAACTTTCTCTCTCCATTCATTAATTTCAAAGAAAAAATTTCTTTTAGATGAAATTTATTATACGAGAGAAATCGGAGGGCTTCAGTATCATCAGAATATCAAAGTTTAAGGTATCTATAATTTATTTTTTTTTTATTCATTTTATTTTTCAATGTTAATTTTAATTTTTGTTTATTATTTGTAATTTAATTAGATTTCAATTGATTTTTAGTTATATTTATTTTTACTAAGAAATTGATATTAATAGTTATAATTATAAATAATTAGTCCTAATTATTATTAATTAGATATAATTATATATAATTAGAAATAAATATATATAATTAGAAATAAATAGATATAATTAGCAAAAAATAGATATAATTAGCAATAAGTAGATATAATTAGTAATAAGTAGATATAGTTTTTAATAAATAGATATAATTAGAAATAAATAGATATAATTAGAAATAAATAGATATAATTAGCAATAAATAGATATAATTAGCAATAATTAGATATAATTAGCAATAACTATATGTAATTAGTAATAAATATATATAATTATTAATAATTAGATATAATTTGTAATAATTAGATATAATTAGCAATAACTAGATATAATTAGCAATAATTAGATATAATAAGCAATAATTAGTAATAATTATCAATAATTAGCTATAATTAGCTATAATTAACTATAATTAGGAATAATTAGCTATAATTATGAATAATCACATATAATTAGTAGTAAATAGATATAATTAAGCATAATTAGATATAATTAGTGATAAATAGATATAATTAAGAATAAATAGTAATAATCAGCTATAATTAGTAATAATTGGATAAAATTAGTAACAATTAGTATTTAATAGTAATAAATAGCAATAAATACATATAATTAGCAATAATTAGTTACAATTAGTAATAATTAAAAATAATCATTAATAATTAGAAATAATTAGTAATAATTAGTAATTTTTATTAATAATTATTAATAATTTCTAATAATTAGTAATAATTAGTAATAATTAGTAATAATTAGTAATAATTAGTAATAATTAGTAATAATTGTTAATAAATAGATATAAATAGTAATAAATGGTAATAATTAGTAATAAAAAGATATAAAAAGATATAAATTGTAATAATCAGTAATAATTAGTAATAATTAGTAATAATTAGTAATAATTAGTAATAATTAGTAATAATTAGTAATAATGAGTAATAATGAGTAATAATTAGTAATAATTATAATAATTAGTAGTAATTAGTTATAATTAGTAATAATTAGTAATAATTATTAATAATTAGTAATAATTAGTAATAATTAGTTATAATTAGTAATAATTAGTAATAGTTAGTAATAATTAGTAATAATTAGTAATAATTAGATATAATTAGATATAATTAGATTTAATTAGATATAATTAGATACAATTAGATACAATTAGCCATAATTAGCTATAAATAACTATAATTAGCTATAAATAGCAATAATTAAGAATAATTAGCAATAATTAAGAATAATTAGCAATACTTATGAATAATTAGATATAATTAAGAATAATTAGGAATAATGAGGAATAATTAGCAATAATTAGGAATAATTAAAAATTACGAGGAATAATAAGCAATAATTAGGAATAATTAGCAAAAATTTGGAATAATTTGCAAAAATTAGGAATAATTAGCAATAATTAGCAGTACTTAGGATTAATTAGAAATAATTATCAATAATTAGCAATAATTAGCAATAATTTGAAATAATTTACAATAACTAGCAATAATTAGCAATAATTAGTAATAATTAAAAATAAATAGATATAATTATCAATAATTAGAATTAATTAGATATAATTAGAGATAATTATATATAATTAGAGATAATTATAGATCATTAGATATAATTAGCCATAATTAGAAGTAATTATAAATAATTAGCAATAATTAGGAATAAATAGCAATAATTAGGAATAATTAAGAATAATTAGCAATAATTAAGAATAATTAGCAATAATTAGAAATAATTAGCTATAATTAGGAATAAATAGTAATAATTATGAATAATTAGGAATAAATAGTAATAATTAGGAATAATTATGAATAATTATGAATAATTAGCAATAAAATAATTATATTATCAATATTTATGAAAAAAATATTAATATTATTAAAATAATAAAAATATTATAAAATATTAAAATTATCAATATTCGCAACAGGCTTTGCTCTATTCTAAACCTGTTCAAATCTCAAAGGGACACCAATTGTTTTGTCATGCACAATATAAAGTTTGTTTCAGTCGTGTCCAATGTAAACTCTATAATTATCCTTGCATGGTTGATCACCTCGCAAGTAGTGTTGCAATAAGACGACTCAAGTCATGCCCTTCTAATCTATAAGACTAATCTCACATGAACCTTTACATAGACCATTCTTCCTTGAAAATTTAAGGGAAAGATACTGATATCCCCTCAAATTGTTAAGGAAGAATGATCTATGTAAAGTGTCATGTGAGATGACTCTTAGAGACGAGAACGTCATTACTTTGGTCATCCTATTCCAACATGACTTGCGAGGTGATCATCCAGGTAAGTAAAATTATAGAGTTTACATTGGACATGACTGACACAAAGTTTTTATTGCGCATGACTTGACCATTGATGAACCTTTGAGATTTGAACATGTTAAGAAAAGAGAAAATTCTTTTGTGAATATTGATAATTTTAATATTTTATAATTTTTTCTTAATAATATTAATATTGTTTTTTCTTAAATATTGATAATATAATTTTTTATTGGTAATAAATAGTAAATAAAATCTTCTTGGATAATGATGGGAAAATTTGTAATCATCTCCACAATAATGATTACCAAATTTCCTTTCATTATTCAAGCAGTTTTCATTTTACTATGTATTAAAAGTATTGCTAAATTAGTAATAAATAGTAATAATTAGTAATAAATTGTAAAAATTAGTAATAAATTGTAATAATTAGTAATAATTAGAAATAATTATCAAAAATTATTAACAATTTGTAATAATTAGTAATAATATTTAATAATTAAAAATAATTAAGAAGAATTAGGAATAATTAGTAATAATTAGAAATAATTAGCAATAATAAATGTGCAAAAGATGCAATTAAATGAGCCGCCAGACAAAAGAGTATGCGTCAATCCACTGGAAATTGTGTCGCCCTTAATTAATTGAAATTTTTAAGTAGTTTTAATTATTAATATTCTTTTTTCAGATAACTTTTTTATAATTTAAATTTTTTAAAAAATAGTGATGATTTTATATTCTATGTAGAAAATTATGGAACAATGAAGTCGACATCAGCCATTATTAGATGATCGAGCATCGATGAATCAGTGCAAAAATCCAATTGGTTCTGGTTTAAATACTATATATATTGAGGGTGTTGAAGCTTTCATTGAATTTGCATCATCAAAACAAGAATATGTTTCAGAAGACACAATTATGTGTCCTTGTGAAAAATGTTCTCTGAGAACGTTTGACGTATTTGACAAGGTTGGGGGATATCTCTTGAGGTTGGTTTTCTACCAGATTATGATTTTTTGTATCAAAATGGTGAACACAGATCCAGATAAGTTCCTAATAACTTGATTCCAAATCTATCACAGTTTCAAAATTTAGTACATGATGTTGAAGACCCATCTGTGCAACAAACTGAAACTCACGATGATATTTATTTTACTCCTTAGTTGGCACCATCAAAATTTTATGAGTTTTTGAGGTCTGTTGAGGATGCATTATATCCTGGTTGCAAGATAAGAAAATTCAAAGCGGTTGCAAAATTTATGGCTATTAAACCAGATAATGCAATTTCGAACAACTGTTTTGATAAGATATTTTCTTTGGTTAAAACACTATTAACTAAATGAAACATGTTTCCTGAAAATTACTATCAGAGTAAGAGGATGATTCGTAATATGGGCCTTAGTTATTGGAAGATTCATGCATGTCCAAAATATTGGATCTTATATTTTGGAAAAAATGAGTCATTGGATAGTTGTCCCACATGTGGACAATCGAGGTATAAAGAAGCTCAACCAGGGAATTCTAGATTGATTCTAGTAAAAATATTGAGATATTTCTACCTCACACCCAGGTTGCAGTGATTATTTATGTCTTAGAACACAATGTTAATGATTTCATGGCACAATTTTCATGTCCGCTTGGTTTTTATGGTAGTCAGTATTCATGTTATCCTCTCTTTAATACTCCGTACAATTTGCCTCCATGGATGTTAATGAAGGAGCCTTATATCTTTTTGACTCTATTAATTCTAGTACATCCGAAAAAGAATATTGATGTGTATTTGAAACCATTGATTGATGATTTAAATGCATTTTGGAGTGATGGTGTTAATACATATAATGTTTCTGCGAAACAAAATTTCATATTAAAAACTGCATTGATGTGGATGATTAGTGACTTTCCAGCATATGTCATGTTATCTGGTTGGAGTAAACATGGTCCGAAATCATGTCCTTACTGTACGAAAGAAAACAAATCATTTATTCTCGTCAATAGAAAAGAACCATGCTATTTTGATTGTCACCTTAGATTTTTTGGAACCGATCATCCTTTTCAGAGGAACAAATCTCATTTCAGAAAAGGTAAAATTGAAAGGGATAAACCTCCAAAGATGATCTCAGGTACAGAGTTAAAATCAGTTTTATTTTCATTACCCCCATCACATTTGGACCAATAGTAATCCAACAAAAAATTCATGTCTTTGGGAATGCACATAATTAGATAAAACATTGCATTTTTTCAGATCTTCTGTATTGGTCTGATTTGTTGGTCTGCCACATGTTGGATGTTATGAATATTGAGAAGAACTATTTTGATTATTTATTTCATATAGTTCTGGATACACAAAGTAAGACCAATGATACTGTAAAGGAATAATTCGATCTTGTCCAAATTTACAGGCGACCAGAACTTGAACTATTTGAAAATGTCAGATCACAGAGGTTAATGAAGCCAAAAAAATCTTATACACTGTCGAAAGAGAGTCTCTTATTTTTTAGTCAGTGGATTGCATATTTGAGACTTCTAGATGGCTTTCATTTTAATTTGTGAAGATGTGTTAAGAATGGTTATATTACTGGATTAAAAAGTCATGATATTCATTTTATAATGGAATGAATTATCCCAATTGGATTCATAGGTTTGTTGAATTCTATGATATTGGATTACATAACAGACATATCATTTTTTTTGAGACATTTGGGCATCGACATCAGAACATGATGTGCTAAGAAAACTGGAAGATGATGTTGCTGTAATTTTATGGAAACTGGAAAAAATCTTTCCACTGGTTTATTTGACTCAATAGAACATATGATATTAAATTTTCCAAATGAAGCTTAATGTAGAGGTCCAATATTGTTTCTTTGGATGTACCCATTCGAGAGATGCATGTATAAATTGAAGAAACAAATATGTAACAAATCATCAGTTGAAGGCTAAATTGTTGAAACTTATTTGCAAGATGAAAATAATTTTTTTCTGCTCTCAATATTTTGAATCTCAATATCCATCAAAACACAATCACATGGGAATAAATGAGGGCAATGTTAATGATGAAATGGAAAATCAATTAACAGTTTTTAATCAGCCAAATCTTGGTTTTGGTGGAGTTCATGAACGATGGATTTCAGATGATGAACATCATAGAGCTCATCCATACGTTTTGGTCAACTGTGATGAAATGACATCATTTGTCCTGTGAGTGCTTCTATCACTTATTATATAATATATGTTAATTATTTAAAATTATTTTATTTTTAGTTTATATGATAATCATATCAAGAAACAACGTCCACAAATTACAATAGCTTCTCTTGAAGAATGTAGACAAGAAAAAATTTCTCAATGGTTTCAAAAACCGGTAATATAAATTATTTATGGTTTAATAGGAATCTTGATTTTTATTTATTTTATTGATAATTATTTTACAAATTTTCAGTTTTCTCGATATGATGATAAAATTGACAAGAGAATGTTTATATTGAGTAACCCACCATCCAAAATGGTTAAATCTTACAATGTATATGTGGTGAATCGTTTTCCATTTCATACAAATGCATACGGGGAATAAAAAAAACAATGAACATTGGAGTTTTCATGGGAGGATCACATCACAGAGAAACTGGGGTTGACTTTTATGGAATTTTGGAGGAAATTATTGAGCTATGTTATATAGGATAGAATTACATAACAATGTTTAAATGTAAATGGTTGAATACTGAGAGAGGATTGCATGTTCATCCATCTCATGGAATCATCGATATTAAATATAAAAGTCTTCATGCAGTAAATGAACCATTTTTAGTAGCTTAACAGGCACATAAAATTTATTATGCCAAGTACTATGCTACTTCAAGAGACTTGAGCGATTGGTGGAGCATAATAAAAATGAAATCTTAGGAAAATCAATTCACTCAAAATAAATGTGGTTCTACTGAAGTGGAAGAAATTAATATTTTTCAAGAGACTGCTCAAAATCCATTTGATTCACAAAGAGACTTGAATATAGATGATGACACCCACAATTAAGGATCAATGGTGATGGAGATGTTAATGATGTTACAAATGGATTTAAAATTACAAGAGATGCTGAAACTGAAACTCATATGGATATTTATGATGCTGAGGAGGAAGATGAAGACATTGTCATTGACAACTATGGAGAAGAGGCTAAAGAAGAACATTGACACAATTAAATACTAATTATAATCATAACAAACATATATCTATATATATTATTTATTTTCAACTATCTACTAACATTAATCATTTTGTGTTTCAGTTGGACCCTCAGCTATTTCTTGAGTTGAAGGAGGCTGACTTACCATTGGATGAGGGGGATTTTGGATCATCTGACCCTCAGCCTACTGGTGGTTCATGGGTTATGTGAAGGGGGAACGGTCTTGCCCGACTGATGATTCCTGACCCTATCCCCGAATGACATCCACATCTTGGTTTCGATCCATGCACACAGAGGTATGGTGACCTGTATATTTTAGTTAGATTTCAATAATTTATTTATATATATACTAATTGTTTGATTATTTATTCATTTTTCATAGATTTTCACATGTAGCTATTGGACAGGGGAGCGGTATCTTGCACAATTATTTTTCTCAACCATGGATCACATGGGAACATATTCCCGTTGATGTGTGACGCGACATGTTCCATCATTGGCTGGTACGTAAATAAAGAAATTTTTTTTTTAAATTTTTTTTATTAAAAATTTGACATTATAAATTATTTGTAGGGTTTATGGTATCCTATCGTTGATAGAATGCGCGACGCTATCCACACCACATGAAAGGTTTCTATACATGACCTTTTCTGTCAGTTTTTGCACAATTTGAGAAGGAAAACCATTATGAAAGTAGGGGTGACAGAATTTGATGAGTCATGTAGATCCCACCAACCATAGTACATTTTATCTCAAGTTTGGGATGGATTATGTTTACACTGGTCAGGTGGTGGATTTTAGAGGAGATCTTCAATGGGATGACAGAACCGGGGGAGACAGGAGGTCACTCATCGAGCTGGTAGTCATACATTTAGTTCTCATAGAGAGAATTTGGTAAGTATATTTTTTAAATATTTTATATAACATTAAATATAAACAGTTTATTTGATATTTTTGTAGGCAGTCGAGCATCCCGATATTACGGAGTTCGACGTTTATCCGAGGATGTACAGTGATCCAGCCACTAAAGAAATTAGAGGTGATCACCACCATCATATAGTGGTTAGTATTATTTTTTCTGTTTGACAATTAACTGCATATAATATTTTTACAATTTTAATTTTAAATGGGAATTGAAGGAGTCATATGAGGATGCGACCTCTCAGACATAGGCTGAGGGTCAGGATGAGACGACTGAGTAGACCAGTGCATACCATTTTGATGAGGTAGCATGGATTAAGGCAACTCAGTATGGCTATGAGAAGGGAAGAGTAGTTGGAATTGACTCTCATTTCACTCTTGGTACTTATTATGGTACTTCTGCGATGTCGGCGTCTAGTTTGAGAGGAGCTCATGGAGAGGCATCATCTTCTGGCCCACAGTATCAGGAGCAGTTGGGAGCTGAGGCTGAGCATATAGAGACTTTGTAGAAGAAACAGGAAGAGATGTGTTGGTGACAACAACAGCATGAGTAGAATTACGAGAAGCAGATTCACCAATGGTAGCAGTAGCATCACGAGTAGATGGAGTACATGCACCGTCTGACTCATAGATTAGGGATGAAGTTTACTCCACCAGATCCTTTAGCTCCTCCACCTCCTCCAGAAGACGACCCCCATTGATTTTTTTATGTTACAATCATTTTAATTTAACATTGTAATATGAATTATTTACATTTTATGTCTTTTATAACGGTGAAATTATTACATATTTTAATTTTTAATAGTTTATTATTTTTTTATATTTTTTTGTTAATATTGAGAATTTTAATATTTTTTATTATTTTAATAATAGTAATATTACTTTTTAATTAATCATATTTTTATTCAATTTTATTTTTCAAAATTTAATTTATTATTTGTGATGAGACCTTTCGTGATGGGGTCCCGTCGCAAATAGTCTAAGTAAATATTTTTTAAAACATATTTGCGACGGGAATACCTGCCCTTCGAAAATAATTTGTTGCGATGGGCCCATCACAGAACGTTATATATATATATATATATAGTTTTTGTGACAAGACAAGATCCCGTCGTAAATAGTTTTTGCGATGGGCCCATCGTGAAAATGTTTATGTATATATAATACATATAATAATAAGCTTATTTGTGACGACGATGTTTTCCATCACAAATAAAATTTGTTGCGACGAGCCCATCACAAATAATTTTATTTACGACAGTGATTTCTGCAACGGGTTATTTGCGACGGGGCGCCGATGCAAAAGCCTATTTTCGACGGGATCCCATCGCAAATAGACAGTCACAATTACCAAGAATTCCAGTAGTAGAGTGGCATGTTATAGGTATAGTACATAATTTGTTATCTTCTTGTGTTGTTGATAATGATGATTTTAGTTGTTCATATAGAAGTGGAAGATAGAACTTTTCTAGATGATCGATGGATTAAGTGAAAGAAATAATGGATTACATTCTTTAACGGATAGATGTAAAGGTGTGTGGTGATGTGGAAAATCTATTTGAGGATAAGAATTCATCAGATTTTTTGCATAGGTGATCATTGCACTTGAGTAGAATATAATCGGTTATAATGAATAAGGTTTGAAAGTTGAAGCATTCCAGGTCATGTGTCTGAGGTCTTACACATAATTATTTTTCTTTTAAATAGTTCTATTAGTGATGAATGAATTAAAATCAAAGATCAGCGTGATGTGTAGATAGGTTTAGATTTCTCGGAGGATTTTAAGGAGAGGGAGCATTTAATTCCATAAAGTTCTCATGATTTTGTGGCGATCATAATTATAGGGGAGATTGATATTGTTTATTATTTTATTGACATTGTAGATACAATTAGGATCAATTTACCAGTATTTGGATCTCTTTTTCAGGGTTTTTTTTGTTTTTGTCTGAAATACAAAAGAGGTATTTCATATTTTTTTCATCTGATGATAGTTGGTGTTAAATCAACTGTTTTTGATCCAAATGATTTTATTGGATGATATATCCTTGTTTGATGGGTTTAAGGGGGATATTGATGGGTTCATCTTGAATCGTTAGGGTTTTTTATCAATTATGATGATATTGTTTTTTAATTTGAATTAGGGCCTTCCATTGTGCATCTTCCATCATGGCATGTATGTGATATCTCATGATATATTGTTGAGATATATTTCCATATATTTATTTGAAACATGATATGTGGAACATGTGGGACTATAAAAAAACAAAATATGAATCACTTGCACGGAGTGGAAGAAACTATAGAGATAGTTTCTGGGACTGGGTTTTAGCGAGGAGCGAAAAATCAGGTTATGCAACGAGGTGCTACAATGACACAATGAGTTTGGTTTTTATATTTTAAGGGTGACGTCTTCTCACAAACAATTATCATAGATGTGAAAGAGGTGTATCTAGGTGTGGATTTTTACATAGCTTTTTATATGATGTATTTTTAATTCAAGTCTCGAGGTTTACTTTGATTTTATTACTCTCTAATTCATAATGTATTTTTCTCAGAGTTTGACCATGGTTTTTTAATCTTCTACAAGGAGGGTTTTTCTACATTAAATTTTTTAACCCATATATTATTCTTATATTTGGGTTTATGATTTGTTTATGTTGGCGATTCTCAAAATTATTATTCTCTCATCTGAGTTTTATTCTGGACCGATCCACTTTTGACCCAACACATGAAACCCACAATATTCCTAGGCATCATCCCTTACAACAGTGCCTACTAGGTTTCCTTCTATAGTGGGTATGAATTTGGTTCATTTAAAATTATTCTAGATTACTAGGGATTCTACATGAAGGATTTTTATTCCTCTTTTGAATTTGGATCAACAATATCCTTATGAGTGTTTTATATATCTGTTTTATTTTCTTTTTTCATGATAATTTAGTAACAATCATGTGATTATATTATAGCTCCATGAGTTTTATGGTAGTTACATTAAAAACTCATGGTTACCCATGAAAAATTCTATAGGTTTTAAAAAGTATCATATAATTTTATCAAGATATATTCATTGTTAGTATGCTTTCGTTAACGATATTTATTTCCATTCATTTGTTTATCCTAATGAACTAATACACACCAAGAGGGGAAATTAGATGAGGTTACATTCATATTCATGTTTTAACTTATATTTTCCCATTCCTAAACTTTTAATAAATTTTCCCTATCTTAGCCAGTGACCACCTTTTTCTTTCTCTTAAAAAACTCACATTATATTTTTTTCAAGTATCTCTAAAACAAACTACTTTAATTTTTTTTTCTTCCTCGATCATTGTATCCATGGTACCAATTTATTTAAAATTTATATATTTTTGTTTCAATATGAATTTTTCATACCTATTCTCCTAAATCAGACTAGTACCATATTTTTATTACCCAATTTTCATATTATCCTATCAGGTTGATACATTCTTAATAATAAAAATAGTAAATTTACTTGCTAAATTTCTTGTTTTAAGTTGTGTATTGGTCTTAATTATATCATTAAAATGTATATTCATTTTAAATATTTTTCAAATATGTATTTAATTTATATTATATTAACAAAACATTTATCTCTCAAAAAACTTCTTTACAACAATTTGAAGGCCAGTCCTGACTATTTATATTAATTCTTTTTCATTAACTATATTCATTTTAATTTTTTATTTATAATTTTGTTTTTATATTTATATTTTCCCTGAAACACTCTCCCATGCCTCTAACAAGGTTCCCGCATCATTCCTCACAATTAGTGCTTTGTTTTTCATGATATTTTCTTCTTCCTTATACCATGTTGCTTTGATTTTGAATTAATAAATTTTTTTATTAGTTTTGGTCTAGTGTGGAATCCTTTATGGTATATGAATCATTGTTGGATTAGTATGTGTATTTATATTAAGACAATTTTTTTTATACTAATATTTAAATTTATTATAGTATCATATCTATCATGACCTGACCCAATGGAGCTCTAGCCGTAACTAACCAAAGATTTCTGCCAAAGGGAAGGGGATGGAGACAAATGATGAATGTAATATCTAACATGAGCATCCTTTTCCAAATTTACCTATACAACCACACACATGTCTATATCAATGAAGTTGTGTAGAGGAACAAAAGAAAAATATGTAACATCTTGTGTAATTACCATGCATGAAAAACCTCTACTGAATATAAAGTGTATTGAAGTGAAAAATGAAATTAAAGGGGAAAATAAATGTAAAACTAGAAAGATGTCATAACTTGAAAAAATAGAATGTGAAAGTGCTGAGTGAGACCAACTCATGATATCCAAGCTCCATCCACTGTACGCAATCCAATGCACCAGGTATCCCTATAATCATATTTATTTACCACTGACCTATCCATCATCTTTACAAGACATGACACATGAAGTAAAAGAACGTGTATTGGTGAGTATATACATACCTACTAGGATTACCAGAAAGGTGTAAGGGGAGATAAAAATGACATGATTGGAATAAATAAACATACATATAAACCCAAAGTAAAAGAGTAAAAAACAAGAAATGTGGATACAGATATATATATATATATATAAATGATCAAACCAAAGAAACCCAAAAAAGATAGTAGGGGATATCCATCTCACATCTCATCGATGGAAATATTTCCATCAGTTCAAGAAGTCTATCACTGATGCCTAGAATCTCACACATCTTCCCAATATAAAACTACAAGTCATGACACACCTTTCCACTATGTTTCATAGTCGAGGGGAATAATATCTAGGTATAGAACCCATTCCCTAGTATAGTAAAAGGGTGACATATAGTAGATATCTTGAGGACCCATTCCCATTCCCAATTGGAGGATTTCATTCAAGTAAATGTTAGAGGATCCATACCCAACCAAGGAGGAGGGTCCTAATCTAATATTTTGTAGATGATCCGTTCCCTATCCTAGATAGAGTTTTTAACTCTAGTAGATTAGGACACATGACCTAATATAGTTGTAGTGTTCCACTTAGATAGAAGATAGAAGAACGATGCCCAATCCAACTGGAGGGTGTCACTCTCGTAGTTGAGGACCCATGCCTTATCTCCATAGAAGGGTGCCACTCTGTGGATTTCTAGGGGACCCATTCCATATCCAATTAAGAGGGTTCCATTATGAAATTAGATAGAAGACCCATTCACTATCATTTATTAGGGTGTCACTATAAATATAGGTATATGACCAATTCTGAAACTAGCTTGAGGGTTTCACTCTTAATCCTTGGTGATATTGCCTGATCATTTCTATCATCAAGTATCTTCTAAAGAAGTTTATCACACATAATATCAGACATGGAACCTCAAAAGGCACACGAGATACAATTTTCATGTTCTATGTAGATAAATGCATTGGATAGGATACTAGGAAGCCAAAATCCAAGTTCAAACGAAGGACATATGAGAGGTTGAAGTTTCCCCAAATGGAAGGAAGGGGTACACGACGTCTAAGGAGCCCCACATGGCATGTGGTGTAATGACCCAATGTTTATAATGGAAATTCCATTCTTATAAATATGCCTTAAAATCACATAAAAATGATCTACTAAGTGATAAGTTACCTTTAAACATATGTTTTTCACTTCTATGTTTGGAATTTTAGAAATCTGACATACACGGTTGTGTTGAAGATGTTTTTTGGAGTCTGATAAGAAAAACATAATTTTTGGTGAATAGTTACCTACCCTAATTAATAGTAACAGACCCTTATGAATAGTGATATACCATAAAGAATTGTAACCTAACATATGGTGGTATATAAATATTATTCAAGTTGTATGTGCAATATACCTATATTTTAGAATAAGTTAATGAGTGTTTTAAAACTGGTTTTTGATAATAAATTATGAATTTAATTAAATATTAAAATAATCATATTTATAAAATTATTTTTGATAAATGGACTTCATTTTTGGATTCAACAAGTCGAAAAATGGATATGGTGAATTTTTGGGATTTTTCTGAAATACTTGAATTTTTTATGAATAGTAGAATCTGATATTTTACAATTAATGCTAAATAATGAATTAATTGAGTCATCGATGATTTTATGCTGATGTAAGCCCACATGGTTCGGGATAATATGATAAAATTACTATTATTGGTCTTCTAGTACTTACTATTATTTGTTTTGTGAAGAAATAATAATTTAAGGATTATAATATCATGAAATCCCTGTTGTCCTCCACTATAAAACCCCCCTTCACTCCCTTTTCTCTCCACTCCCCTCAAGCTCCAAGACTTCTCTAAATTCTGCCCAAATATCTCCCCAACGTCCTCCCCGAAGTCCAAAATCTCTCTTCCTCCTCAAAGTACCAAAACCTATCCCCTTAAGAGGTTCCCAAAGGAGGAAGTCTCAAGAGGTAAATTCATCTTCCCAATTTTCTTTTTTTCTTTTAAGTTATTTTTTTGTTTCTTTCCTCACCTCCTTACCTATAATAGTATGATAAAAAAAGTAAAATACATGTACAGTAATGTTTTCATGCTAGTGGTATATTTCATTATCTTTGCCTTTCCCCACCCTTTTATTTGAACGAAATGAAAGCACTGTTTGAGATGTACTAATTAAGAACATTCAATGACAATGATTTATCAATTTCTATTATTATATTTAATTATGATCATGAAACCATTAGTGTTATGGTTCATCCTGATTGATATATATGTAATATATCCTATTTTTGGTTCTGTAATCCTTTGGTGCAAAGGAAATTAAATTATAAATCAAAACACATTCTTTGTAATCATATCCACCGATCAACAAAAACAGTTATCACTATGGTTATATATATATATTAATAATTAGACATCACTCTAAGTAACCTAATTAAAACAAAAACCATGTAATATCCTGGATATATACTAAATAATATAACTTCAGTTATTGACAACCACTTTCATCTTGCATACAATTCAAACTTGAATATAAGTGAACCGATCTTTTAAAGCCAAGTAAACAAACAAGACTGATCAATTAAATTGAACCTTATAACTAATCAAAAAATATTTTAATGAACTAAAAAGGGTTATAATAAATCAATTAAATATAGAAGAGGTTCTGGAATTTTTAATTAATAAGCCTAATATTTTTTGTTCAGGGCGTCAATAACAAGTGGATAACACCAACAGATTTAAGGTAAGTGATCCTCCACTTTTCACTAATAATCAGGATTGTTCTCTATGATAAGTCTAATTGTGTAATACCTAGTGATGGGGTATGTTTATACACCATCTCCATATTTCCATAATGTTTTATAAGTGATGAAAAATCCCTTTTCTCTCTCATCAAGAACTCTTAGGTACACCCGACTCCATGCCGGTAAAATCTTAACGAATTCTACCCAAACCGTCTTCATTCTTTCTGGTTTCCTTATGTTTCTTTCAAAATGGTGTTATGAAATATATTTATGTGAATCATATGAATTCTCAATAGTTGTGAAATATTTTAATATCAAGACCCTTTTATCACCTTCATTCAGGGATATACATGTTTTGGAATGATTCCCTCCTTAGAACTTTCCGATAAGCGAACCTATTTTAAGGGGACTTCCCAAATTTTTTGTAACACCCCAAGCTTCTAGAGTATGCTTCTCTTTGAATAATGTGATAGCGTGTGTTGTATGCAACTTCGAGATTCTAACACACCACAACCAATCAAACTAGCCATTATGAATAGTAATACCTACTTTTTTAAATCTTATAAATTCTATCTCTCAAAATGGACTTCATTTTTGGATTCGGAATATTGAAATTAGCATAGGGTGAAATTTTGGTACCTTTCAGATAACGTTCATATTTTGATGAATAGTGAAAATTACTAAATTTTAATTAAAAACAACTTTCTAATCAAAATAATTAATACTGATAAATTATGAATTAGAGTGGTTTTAAAGTATATTTAGATTATATTTGTACCATTTAATTCAATGTTTGTCATTGGACATAATTTCACAATTAAACAAGACATAAACAAGTGCCAATCTTTTTATAGTTATTATCTCTTAAAAACACGCTTTTTGTTTTAACATCGGGAATTAATTTAAAATTATTTTCTGCCACTTCAGTGTTTTGAATTTGGAAAAATGGATTCAATATTTGGAATCATGATGTTCAAATTTTGTAAATAGGTAACTTTTATTTTTAGAAATTTTGAATAATTACTTCGGTAAATATTTTTATTTACCATGGTTAAAGGGTAAATCCGGTAAATAAGGGTTAAAAAATAATATTATAATGAAAAAAAATTACCTTAAAACGTTTCCTAACCTTATTGGTTGATACATGGCCAACCATGGGCATCTTTTAGTATATTTTAGGACCCCATGGAGCCACATGTAGGTGATAGGGACACTTTATTTTAATTAAGTTAAAATGAATATAAAAATGACAGAAGCATATATCTTTTAGAAAAAAAATTTAAATAGGGTTATATATGATGGATTTTTGACTAAAAATATTAATTATAAATCTAAAAATATTTTCTACATAATCATATTTTATTTATAATTTTTAGAGATTAAATAATTTAATTTATTTATGGCATAATGATGATGTAGTAATTACCATAATAGTAAAAAATTAAAAAAATTAATATTATAAATACCCAAATAAATAAAATTTTAGACTTTTAATGAATTACACTAATTTTATAGGATAATATGACATATTAGGATTGATTTAATTGACTTCGTTTGAAGTAATAATTCTGTTATGAGTTTCACAAAAAACAACTATTGAATAGTGTCAAAATTGACATAAAAGAATTATTAAAACAAATATTATATTATTAAATTCCTAAAAATCTATGGTTCGGCCAAGAGACTTATATCATGATAGGTGTATCATTAATGGACCACTTGGGGGTCGCTTGGATGTATATGGTATGTTTATTAACCATATAATATAAAAATACAAAGAGACATTGTAAAAGTGAAACAAATTAACTTAGAGTTAATACTTAAAGATAAGTTTAATATAGTAACCCAAACCTGTGTAAATTATATTGGTTGAATGGTTTTCGACTTATCCCCACCTAAATCTCTAAATTATAAACTTTGGAGCCATTAGAAACTGAATATGATTTTTTTTAAATTAATATTTCTAGCTTTTCCAAAGGTACCCCTCACCCCTCTTATAAAAGGGCACTCCTCCTTCTCATTTCTTCACACCTACAAAGCCTTTTGGTTCGGCCAAACTCTGCCCAAATACTCTCCCAACTTCCCTCAATACAACCTAGAGGCCTTATTTTGATCAGAAAGACAACCTACAGAGCCTTTTTGATCAAATCAAAAGGAAGAACCTGAAGAAGAGGTAATGATTTCACCACCCTTTTCCAAGTTCCTTTCTTCTTCCACTTCTACTTCCTTTGTTGTTATAATTCTAAAATAATAACTCCAGTATCATATATATACTATGATGTTATTATAAATATGGTACGACCATATTCAGTATTCTATCCATCCTTTGAATAACATGTCACCATACGTGCGTACGTACGACTTACCTTCTCCACGTCGTGGTGTATTTGTTATTCAATAAATTATTATTTGGATTGGTATAATAATGATGCGTAACTCATGTAAATAATAAATATAACATAATAATTATTCTGTATATATGATATACCATCCAATTATATATTATTTTAATGATATTGTCGCTCGTGCGTACGTACGGACTACCGTCTCCACGAACGCGATGAGATTCATTATCCATTGAATCCATTCAAGTATAATTCTCATTTGATGATTAATAATAGTATCTAAGGACTTTATATCATTCTAGATTTGATTAAGATAAAACCTATCCATTACAATCATGGATTACATAACAATACTTATAAAATAAAACGAGTAAGTTAACACCCGAAACAACGATAATACTAAGATATTATTAACAAATTGATGTTAAAAGATCATATATGATATCATATTAATGTATATGATTCTGGTATAATTTAATAAAAATTATTTCACCATTATACAGGAGGTTAACCTACCCCAACCAAGGAAAAGTACATGGTAAGGGTTAATTCACAATCTCTTCATTATCCGATTTTGTTTATACGTAATAATCTACTGAGATCTCTTTATCATCCACATCCATGTTTATGAAAAATTTAATTCAAAACATTTTTACTATTTAAAATAATATGGGTTAACGTCATTTATACCCTTGTTTGACTTTTTATAAGAGTTTTATAATGGAATCTTTCTGTCATTCTCCAAACAAGGTGCTTTTTAACCTTTTCGATAGAATTAAGGTAAGAATGTCTATTTTAACTTATACGGCGGGTGCGGCTATTTTCCGCCATTATAAAATAGTCGAAGCTTCCCTTACAAGCTTATAAGAATATTTTCAAAGAAAATGTTTTATTTTATAAGTATACGACTCTTAAATGATTTCAAAATAGAAATAGATATTTCTCTAAAAAGAGTTTTGATTTCATCTATGTCAACATCCTTTGATGGATTTTACGCTTATTTGAAGTTGATTTATTATGATACAAAACTTCTATATTGTATTGAAGGTTTTGTGACATGTTTGACTGTGGATGTGCTATTTTTATACCATTCAAAGTTTATGGTGAAAGTATTGACATTTCGTATGCTAGTTTTAATACAAATTTTTTATGTTATGATGAAACCATTTCATATGGGAATTCATTGGACTTAAATGTGATGGGTGTAGCCCACTATAGCTCCTCGATGCATCGATAGGTCTCATGAGACAAACTAGTTTCTTGGCACAAGGCCTTGACAAAATTGTATTTGTAGTCTTGGCATGAGGCCTTGGCTATGTGGTTATGATAGTCTGGCATTATCCATTCCATCATTATGAAAGTGGTTATTGATATTTCATGTGATTATTCGATTAGTAGAATATCTATGTGAACAATTAAATGGAATTATTTCATTTTATTTTTACCATACTATGTTGAAGTTCATCTTTAAAAGAATTTTGTTTTAGTTATACACTGCCTTAAATGTTTATTCTTATTTATGAAAGTTTCTGCTATATTGTTATCCTTACTGGGCATTGGAGCTCACCCCTTTTCTATGTTTTATTTTTCCCAGGATGTGAATAAGTAATTTATGAATGACCTGCAGGGATAGTATGTGGGGATATGAGTGTGGAATATGGAGACTATGTTGTTGTATTAGTTTTTCACTTTATGATGTAATGTAAAACTTTATGAATATATCTAGTGTTTCCAAGGATACTAAACCAATCGGTCTTTCGAGATTTGATCTTTCTTGTGATCATTCAAATGTTATGTAATAATGCAACGACTCTAGGTAACTGGGGTCGGGGCGTTACAGTTGTTATCAGAGGAAGTTTAGTACAAACCTTCGAAACTAGATTTAGATAAACTATGATTAGAGCACGTAGACCTAAGATGAACATTGAGGATTAGTATAGAAGAACTTCGTAGAATTTTGGTATTGTAGAGATTTTGTGAGTTTTCCGAGCAATACATCCCTATCTGGATGTGAGTAGATATAGGCGGCTCTGGCACAGATGTACCTAGGGTTAAAACTTGAAAACACCACTTTGAGCTAGACTCGAACGGGAACTGGTGCACTACAACGGGCCTTGCTACACTCTTGGTTACGACACTCCCGGGGGATATGATTAGGATAACTCTCATTTTATTTACAAATCATTATGAAGGGTTTATGAGTATATAATTCTTCAAATAAAACATTTTTATGATTATGTATTATATCCATAAATAGTTCAATTTATGTTAAGTGTTTTATAAGTATATGATTATGTATTTTGATTCATAAACTGATCTAGTTTTTTCCATTATTTAGAAATGGCGCCTAGTGGAAGAAATGGAAACCGTATCAATGCATGCACTCCATGTAGGGATTACCCTCCTACTCAAGATAATTATAGTGGTGTTGGTGATGCAACTGGTGCCGATCAGCTAATCACCATACTGGGACAACTCACTCAGGTTATGAATAATAACCTTACATGTATGGAGCACACTGATCCACATCGTGGAGGATCAATGTTAGATCGCTTCATGAGGCAACAACCACCATCGTTCAATGGGAGTACAAATCCCTTAGTAGCTGAGCAATGGTTATTTTCCCTAGAGAAAATATTTCAGCCTTTGGGGAGTAGTGAAAGGGAAAAAGTTATCATGGCAGTTTACCCCCTCACTGGAGATGCTGATCAATGGTGGTCATTGATTCAAAATACTAAGGAAGATGATGAAGTATCAAATATGGAATGGAGGGAGTTCAAAGATTTGTTTTTAGAAAAATACTTTCCCCACGACCACCGAGCAGATATGGAAAGGCAGTTTCTAAGTCTAAGACAAAAGGAGGATGAGAATGTCACAAAGTATGAGGCTAACTTTACAAGGTTATCAAGGTATGCTAGAGATTATATATGTAACCCAAGAAGTAAGATTTATCATTTCCTTGATGGGTTAAAACCATTTCTCTGTCGAGAATTAGTATCACAATTATTCTCATCATACGAAGACATTATCTCATGTGCTATCAAGACCAAAAAAGAGTTCTCTAAGTCTTATGACTTTAAAGCCAAGAAAGAGAAGAAGATATCTGTTGATCAATCTGGGAATGGAAATAAGCGGAAGAAGGGAAATGTTTAATATCCATCCTATGGTAAATGTGGGAAGAAACGCCCCGGTACTTGCTTGAAGGGAACGAGAGTCTATTACAAGTGTGGTGAAAAAGGTCACCAAGATAGTGATTGCAAAGGGAAGAAGGAAGCTGCCAATGTTCAGTGCTACAATTGCAGGGAGATGGGACATTATGAAAATGAATGTCCTAAGCGTCATGAGAACTTACCTCAGAAAAGGCCAAGGGATCAAGGCCAAGCTTATGATATCACTACTGGTGAGGTAGAAGCTCCGAAAGACGTGGTGGTAGGTAATTTAATGGTTTCCTCATATTTTGCAAATGCATTATTTGATTCTGGATCATCACATTGTTTCATATCATCGCAATTTTCTAAAAAAATTACATTTTTCCAATTTGATTTTACAAGGGAGTTGTCAGTTAAAACTCCTAAGGGAATTATCATCGGAACAAAGTTTTGTGAGTCATTCCCCATTAGAGCACATAAATGTTATTTATCTGTTGATCTCATCGTCATACCTATGATTGAGTTTGATATAATCCTCGGTATGGACTGTCTTTCAGACAATAATGTAAAGATTTATTGTAAGAAGAAAGTGGTTACGATTCTTGATGATGATGATAAGGAACACCTTATCTTTAGAGCAGAATCGTCACCACCTAATTCTTATCTAGATCCACCCCCAGTAGCTCAACTAAATTCAATTATTGGGGATGAAGAGAATGAAATAATTGTGGGTGAGGAAAGGAATGTTCCAATAGAGTATGTAACTGTTGTGAAAGAATATGTAGATGTATTTCTGAAAGATTTACCTGGATATCCTCCAGAATGAGAAGTTGAGTTTTCTATTGATTTAATTCCTGGATCAAGGCTTATATCGAAGACCCCTTATAGAATGGACACTGTAGAATTAGTTGAACTAAAGAAACAACTAGAGGAATTGAGTAATAAGGGATTTATTCATCCTAGTGTTTCTCCATGGGGAGCCCCTGTTCTTTTTGTTAAAAAGAAAGATGGATCTATGAGGTTATGTATTGACTACAGGGAGATCAATGCTATAACGATAAAGAACAAGTATCCCCTACCACGCATCGATGATTTATTTGACCAACTGCATGGAGCTCAATACTTTTCAATGATTGACCTTCGATCTGGATACCATCAATTGTGTGTGAAGAAGGAAGACATTCCGAAGACAACATTTCGAACCAGGTACGGGCATTACGAGTTTACTGTAATGCAATTTGGATTGACTAATTCACCCTCTGTATTCATGGATCTGATGAATAGAGTTTTCAAGGAATATCTTGATTAATTTGAGGTGGTATTTATTAATGATATCTTGTTATACTCCAAAAGCTACGAAGATCATGAAAATCACTTGCACATTATCCTGAAGACTCTAAGAAGACATGAATTATATGGGATGTTTAGGAAGTGTGAATTATGGCTTCAGGAGATTTCTTTTCTTGGACATATTGTTTCTAAAGCTGGAATCTATGTTGATCCTTCTAATAAAAAGGTAATCCATGAATGTCCATCACCTACGAGTATAACCGAGGTACGTAGTTTTATTGGTTTTGCAGGTTATTATCGACGTTTAGTCCAGAATTTTCCCCGATTGGCTAACAAATTAACGAAGCTCAAACGTAAAGGGGTTAAATTTGTATGTACAAAAGAGTGTGAAGAATGTTTCGAAGAACTAAAGAGAAGATTAGTCAATGATCCTATATTGACTCTACCATCGGGGACTGATGGGTCGTTATTTATAGTGATGCATCGAAGAAAGGACATAGTTGTGTCCTTATGCAGAATGATAGAGTTATTGCCTATGCATCATGGTAGTTGAAAATTCATGAACAAAACTATCCTACTCATGATCTCGAGTTAGCAGCTGTGATATTTGCTTTGAAGATATGGAGGCACTACCTCTATGGTGAAAAATGTGAGATTTATACTGATCACAAGAGTTTGATGTATATTTTCTCAAAAAAAGAACTCAACATGAGGCAAAGGAGATGGCTTGAATTACTCAAGGATTATGATTGTACGATACACTACCACTCGGGGAAGGAAAACAAGGTGGCATATACTTTGAGAAGAAAAGACCATGGAGTTTTGAACAATATGAGAATTGAAAGGGATCCAATTTTCATTGATCTAGTGAAGATGGACATGAGAATACCCAGGGAAGGTGAAACATCAATGCCTTTTCAAATGGTTTCCAAACCATATTTACTAGAAAGGATTAAGAGTTCTCAGTCCGATGATGAAGAATTTCAAAAAAATATTAAATCTATGAATGATGGGAGATTGAGAGACATTGTGTATGAAGATGAAATTTTGAAATCTGGGAAGAGACTTTGTGTTCCTGATATACCTGATCTCAAAAGGGAATTGCTGGATGATTCTCATAGTTCCAATTTCTCTATACACCCTGGAATCACCAAAATGTTTAGATATTTGAAGGAACATTTTTGGTGGGACAACATGAAGAGGGAGATTGCTGATTTTGTGTCAAGATGTATGGTTTTTCAACAAGTGAAAGCTGGAAGGCAACACCCTGGAGGATTCATGCAACCTCTTCCCATACCGGAGTGGAAATGGGACAATATTATGACGGACATTGTCATGGGACTACCAAAGACTCCTAGAAGGAACGATGCAATATGGGTTATTGTTGATCGTCATACCAAGTCAGCATATTTTCTTGCTATAAGAGAAGATCTACCCCTAGAACGTCTAGCAAGACTATATATTAATGAAGTTGTGAGACTTCATGGAGTACCCCTATCGATTGTTTTAGATCGTGATCCCAATTTTACTTCATGATTCTGGAAAAGTCTTTAGAAATCCCTGAATACTGAACTTCATTTGAGCACTGCCTACCTCCCTCAGACAGACGGAAAATCAGAATGGACTATTCAAACCTTATAAGACAGGTTGAGATCTTTCTCAGATGACTTTCAGGGTATGTGGGATCAATATTTACCATTTGTAGAATTTTCCTATAACAATATCTTCCATTCGAGTATTCAGATGGAACCATATGAAGCGTTATATGGAAATAGATGTCGCACACCAACCTGTTGGGATGACGTTAGTGAAAGAATACTTTTAGGTCCATCACTGATGGAGGTAACGATGGAAAAGGGGAAGGTAATCCAAAATCACATCAATGCAGCTCAAAGTAGGCAAAAGAGCTATACCGATAATCGATGGAAGGATTTGGAATTTGATATCAGTGATCATGTTTTCCTGATGTTATCTCCATGGAAGAGAGTCATATGTTTTGGTAAGAAAGGTAAATTGAGTCCTAGGTACATCGGACCTTTTGAAATTCTAAAACAAATTGGGGCTCTAGCTTACCTATTGGCAATGCCACCAAGTCTCTCCAAAGTTCATGATGTGTTCCACGTATCTCTATTGAGGAAATACATTCCTGACCCCACGTATTTACTCACCTATGAATAATTAGAACTGGAACCCAATATATCTTATTGTGAAGAGCCCATTAGGATTCTTGATATGAGAGAACAAGTACTGAGAAACCGAACGACATGCTTGGTAAAAGTTTTGTGGAGAAACCATAAGATGGTAGAGGCAACGTGGGAACCCGAGGAACTTATGATGAACAACCACCTGAGTATTTTCATGCGATAATATTTTAAAAGTTTTGAGTACCAAATTATTTGAAGGAGGGGATAATCTAACACCCCAATCTTCTACGGTACGCTTCTCTTTTAATAATTTGATAGCGTGTGTTGTACGCAGCATCGAGATTCTATCACACCACAACCAATCAAACTAGCCGTTATAAATATTAATACCTACTTTTTGAAATTTTATAAATTCTATCTCTCAAAATGGACTTCATTTTTCGATTTGGAATATTGAAAATACCCTAGGGTGAAATTTTGGAACCTTTTGGATAACTTTCATATTTTGATGAATAGTGAAAATTACTAAATTTTAATTAAAAACATCTTTTTAATCAAAATAATTAATATTCATAAATTATGAATTTGAGTGGTTTTAAAGTATATTTAGAATATAGTTTTACCATTTAATTCAATGTTTGTCATTGGACATAATTTTACAATTAAACCAGACATAAACAAGTGCCAATCTTTTGATAGTTATTATCTCTTAAAAACACGTTTTTTGTTTTAACAACGGGAAGTAATTTTAAATTAATTTCTGCCACTTCTGTGTTTTGAATTTGGAAAAATGGATTCCATATTTGGAATCAAAATGTTCAAATTTTGTAAATAGGTAACTTTTATTTTAATACATTTTGAATAATTACTTCGATAAATATTTTATTTACCATGGTTAAAGGCTAAATCCGGTAAATAACGGTTACAAAATAAAATTATAATAACACAAAATTACCCTAAAACGTGTCCTAAACTTATTGGTTGACACATGGATGACCATGGACATCTTTGGGTCAATTTGGGGACTCCATGGAGCCACCTGTAGGTGATAGGGACACTTTATTTTAATTAAGTTAAAATGAATACAAAAATGACACAAGGATATATCTTTTAGAAAAATAATTTTTACATAGGGTTATATATGTTGGATTTTCGACTATAAATATTCATTAAAAAGGTAAAAAGATTTCCTTCATAATGATATTTTATATATAATTTTTCTAGATTATATAATTTAATTTATTTATGAGACAACGATGATGTAGTAATTACATAATGTAAAAAATTAAAATAATTGATATTATAAATACCCAAATAAATATAATTTGAGACTTTTAATGAATTAAACTAATTTTATAGGATAATATGACATATTGGGATTTATTTAATTGACGTTTTTCGAAGTAATTATTCTGTTATGAGTTTCCAAAAAATCAACTATTGAATAGTGTCAAAATTGACATAAAAGAATTTTTAAAACAAATATTATATTATTAAATTCATAAAATCTATGGTTTGTCCAAGAGAATTATATAATGATAGGTGTATCATTAATGGAACACATGGGGGTCTATTGTATGTATATGTTATGTTTATTAAACGTATAATATAAAAATACAAAGAGACATTTTAAAAGTAAAACAAATTAACTTAGAGTTAATACTTAAAGATATGGGTAATATAGTAACCGAAACCTATCTAAATTCTATTGGTTGAATTGTTTTAGACCTATCCCTGCCTTAATATTTAAATTATCATTTTTGGATCCATTATAAATAGAATATAAATTTATTATAAATTAATATTTCTATCTTATCCAAAGGTGCCCCTCACCCCTCTTATAAAAGAGAACTCCTCCTTCTCATTTCTTCACACCCTCAAAGCCTCTTGGATCGTCCAAATTCTGCCCAAGTACTCTCCCAACATCCCTCACTACAAACTAAGGGCCTTATTTTGATCATAAAGATAACCTATGGAGCCCTTTTGATCAAATAAAAAGGAAGAACCCGAAGAAGAGGTAATGATTTCACCACACTTTTCCAAGTTCCTTTCTTCTTCCACTTATTCTTCCTTTGTTGTTACCATTCTAAAATAATAACTCCAGTATCATATATATACTGTGATGTTATTATAAATATGGTACAACCACATTCAGTATTCTATCCATCCTTTGAATAACATGTCACCATACGTGCGTACTTACGACTTACCGTCTCCACGTCGTGGTGTATTTGTTATTCAATAAATTATTATATGGATGGGTATAATAATGATGTGTAACTCATGTAAATAATAAATATAACATGATAATGATTCTTTATATATGATATACCATCCAATTATATATTATTTTAATGATATTGTCGCTCGTGCGTATGTACGGACTACCATCTCCACAAACGCGATGAGATTCATTCTCCATCGTATGCATTCAAGTATAATTATCATTTGATGATTAATAATAGTATCTAAGGACTTGATATCATTATGGATATTATTAAGATACAACACATCCATTACAAACATGGCTTACGTAACAAAACATATAAAATAAAACGAGTAAGTTAACACCTGAAACAACGATAATACTGAGATATTATTAACAAATCAATGTTAAAAGATCTTATATGATATCATATTAATGTATATGATTCATGTATAATTTAATAACAATTATTTCACCATTATACAGGAGGATAACCTACCCCAACCAAGGAAAAGTATAAGGTAAGGGTTATTTCACAATCTCTTCATTATCCGAGGTTGTTTATACGTAATAATCTACTGGGATCTCTTTATCATCCACATCCATGTTTCTTAAAAATGTAATTCAAAACATTATTACAATTTAAAAGAATATGGGTTAAAGTAATTTATACCCTTGTTTGACTTTTTATAAGAGTTTTATAAAGGAATCATTCTGTCATTTTCCAAACAAGGTGCTTTTTAACCTTTTCAATACAATTAAGGTAAGAATGTTTTTTTAACTTATACGGTGGGTGCGGCTATTTTCCGCCATTATAAAATCGTCGAAGCTTCCCCTACAAACTTATAAGATTATTTTCGAAGAAAATGTTTTATTTTATAAATATATTACTCTTAAATGATTTCGAAATAGAAAGAGATATTTCTCTAAAAATAGTTTTGATTTCATCTATGTCAACATCCTTTGATGGATTTTATGCTTATTGGAAGGTTATTTATTATGATACAAAACTTCTATAATGTATTGAAGATTTTGTAATATGTTTGACTGTGGATGTACTATTTTTATACCATTCATAGTTTTTGGTGAATGTATTTACAATTCGTATGCTAGTTTTAATACGAATGTTTATGTTATGTTTAAACCTTTTCATATGGGAATGCATTGGACTTACTATGTGATGGGTGGAGCCCGCTATAGCTCCTCGATGTATCGGTAGGTCTCATGAGACAAAATAGTGTCTTGGCACAAGGCCTTAACAAAATCTTATTTTTCGTCTTGGCACGAGGCCTTGGATATGTGGTTATGATAGTCTGGCATTATGCATTCCATCATTATGAAAGAGGTTATTGATATTGCATGTGATTATTCGATTAGTAGAATAAACATGTGAATAAGTAAATGACATTATTTCATTTTATTTCTACCATACTATGTTTATGTTCATGTTTAAAAAGAATTTTTTTTTAGTTATACACTACCTTAATAGTTTATTCTTATTTATGAAATATTCCGCTATATTGTTATCCTTACTGGGCATTTGAGCTCACCCCTTTTCTATGTTTTATTTTTCCCAGGATGTGAATAAGTAATTTATGAATGACCTGCAGGTATAGTATGTGGGGATATGAGTGTGGAATATGGAGACTATGTTGTTGTTCTAGTTTTTTACTTTATGATGTAATGTAAAACTTTATTAATATATCTAGTGTTTCCAAGGCTACTAAACCAATCGGTCTTTCAAGATTTGATCTTTCATGTGATCATGCCAATGTTATGTAATAATGCACCGACTCTAGGTAACTGGGGTTGGGGCATTACATTTTTACCCAAATTTGATGTTCTCTCTATGTTATGTTTTAAGAATACATTGTATTTTTAAATTCATTATTTTTATTCTAAAAACCTTCATGTTTCAATTATATTTTTATATAAAAGAATGTATTCATTACTATTTTAAAATCTCTATACTGTTTTCCATAAAACCGCACAAAAATGTTTTAATTCTAATGTCCCTAAAATACATTTATTTTGTGATTTCACATATATTTTTTACTACCTACCATTTTATATTCCTATAATATCTTATGAAAATCCATGTATGTTTTAATCCTTTTCTTTCATGAACACTTTCATGATACGCCCATTGGTTATGATTTATGTCATGATGGTGGTACCCAATTCTTTCAATGGGTACCATTATATTTATGTGTGGTTGATAATATATGATTGTATATGTGGTAATAATATTTATGCGGTAAGAATATAAATGAAAATTTTGAGATGGGTGCACCCAGATAGTTCTTTAATGCATTGGGTAAGGATAAGTCTCATGATATGTGATGTGAAACGGGATTGGCGGTTAACCTTGACCTGTACTGAAATTGGAAACAGGATTGGTGGTTAGCATTGACCCATACTGAAATGGGAAATGGGATTGTCAGTTATCCTTGAACCATACTAAAGGTATGATTTATGTTTCTACCACATTTATATGATTCCATGTTTATATGATCCCATTCATATATTAAATGATTTTATAAGTTTCATGCTTTGGATATCAATATGTCATGCCTCCGAACTCATGTGCTTGAGATGTATCCTTATCTTCATTTATTTACTGGGATTTTTAGCTCAACCCTTTGTTCATGTGTTCCCCAGGGTACCCTATGCAGATGTAAGAACTCAGTGGATGTTAGAAGATCTTTATGGAGATTAAATAGAGAAGTTTTTTTAGCACCATGTTTTATGTTATATATACCTAGTCTTCCATGACACTAGAATTAATGATCTGTGTCTTGTACTGTGATGATTAATAATGCTTGGAATAATGAAATGCTATATGTAAAAGGCTTGGGACACTATATTTGGTATCAGTGGATGGTCAAGTTATATTTAGAGATTAGGAATATACCACCTTAACGAGAACCTTATGGATGAGATTATGTATAAGAAAACAGTCCAAAATATTTGTGACTATTGTGTAAGAGGTTTAACAAGAAAATACATCCATGTATGGATATGAGCATGTAGAGACGGCTCTGGCACAAATGTATCTTGGGGTAAAAAACAAAAACTCCGCTTTGAGCTACACTCGAACAGGAACTGGTGCACGAGAACGGGCCTTGTTGCAATCTTGGTTACGACAATCTCGGGGAATATGCTTTGGTATATTCACGAGCTTAGTACAAAACATAATTAAGGGAAAAAAAGAAGCCCAAATGAATATAAGCCATGAAATAGATCAGGGATAACCTATATATAAACCTAAGGAATCACAAGTAAGGATATAATTTTTCTTTATAAGTTCATACTTTTATTTTAAAATTTTAATTTTATTCTCAATAGCGAAGTATTCAAGACCACTAATTATACTATCTTTTTCTTAATTAATGGCGGGAAATAATGAACACATTCCAACAACCAATGTGATAGGAAATTTAATGAATTCCCAAATGACATACCTGATGTAATGGAAGCAGGTGCTCAAAACATCATGGAAGTACTTGCTCAGGTGGCTCGAGTTATGAATATTAACTTGAATCAGGAGGAATGTCCCCCTCCTCTAAGGAAAGTGAAGGTTGTCATAGAATCCTTCATGTGAAAAAGGCCTCCTAGGTTTATCGGGTCTTATGATCCCCTCCTCTCAGAACAATGGATTAACTCCATTGAAAAGATATTCTCTGTCATCCAGTGCTTGGAAGAAGAATGTGTTGTACTGGTAATCTATCATTTTGATGGGGAGGCTGATCAGTGGTGGAAACTGATCAAGAGTAAAATGTCCCAAGAGGAAATTGATTCCATAGATTGGGAGGAATAAAATAGGACATTTTTCAACAAATATTTTCCTCGAACCCTCCATCTCAATATGGAAAGAGAGTTCATTGGACTCAAGCAGAAGTAAGATGAGTCCATCATGGCGTATGAAATGAACTTTACAAGGCTTTCAAGGTACGCCTCCATACTTGTCTTGAAATCCAAAAGCAAGGTGGATTGATTCTTTAGCGGTCTGAAACCGAGTCTATGAAAAGTGTTGGTGATTCGAGACTTTGACAGCTATGAGGAGATTTTCTGTTGTGCCCTCAAGGATAAAATGGAGATTGGAGACTCTTAGTGGTCTCATGGGCCAAGTGAAATGTAGCATAAAATGGAGAAAAACATGGGTGGTTCATCAAAAAAATCCCATGATGGAAAGAAGCCTCACTTTTCCCTTTGTAAGAATTTCAGGAAGAAGCATCGTGGTGACAGTCTCAAGGGATCCAAGAATCACTTCAAATGAGGGAAGTTTGGACATCTGTCTTAGAACTACCAAAGGAATATGAAAAATCCAGCTAAGGTTAAAGAAGAAAGGACAGTTCAGATCAATACTCAGCCTGCAGTGTAGTGTTATAACTGCATGGAGCTTGGGAATTATGCGAACAATTTCCCTAAGCCAAGGGTTGTCGGAGGCAATCTGCAACAACCTATAAGGCAATAAGGAAGGGCTTATGCTATCAATACTGCTTAGGAGGAGCCAGAAAACAATGTGCTGACAAGTACACATGTTATTCATTAATGAATAGCGAACATACTATTTGATTCTGGTTCTACGCATTCTTTCATATCATGCAAGTTTAGTATAACTATTCATCAACCACCTCAATATTTGGAGGAAACGTTATCTGTGAGAACAAAGAATGCGGAAATTATTACATCCATGGTTTATAACTCCTCCGAGGTTAATTTTTGTGGACTGGACCTCCTAGAAAATCTTTCCACACTTCCGTTACTGGAGTTTGATGCTATCCTGGGCATGGATTGGCTATCTTTTTACAAAGCCAACATCAATTTTCAGGAAAGGGAGATTACTTTTCATATCCCGAAGCATCCTCAGATTCTTGACAAGTGAAAGGAGGAATTTGATACTCCTTTAAAATCTTTTTCTAAGGTTTGGATATTGCTTCCTTATGAGTATCCATTCCTATCTCAAATGATTGAGACAAAGGAGAGAATCATTTTTGAAGACATGCCCATTGTGTGGGATTACCCTGATGTATTATCCGAAGAGTTTCCTGATCTTCCTTTTGACCAAGAGGATGAGTTCTAAGTTGAACGTATCCCTGGACCTCTGTCAGTCTCAAAGACACCTTACATAATGGCCACCGTAGAGTTGGAAGAGCTGAAGAAGCAGTTACAGGAGAATATGGAGAAGGGTTTTAAACGCCCAAGTAATTCACCATGGGGTGCTCCAGTTCTCTTCGTTAAGAAGAAGGATTGATCAATGCACCTCTACATTGATCATCGTGAGCACAATAAATTCTCTATAAATAACAGGTATCTCCTTCCCTGGATAGATGAGTTGTTCGATCAGCTTCACGGGGCCAGTTATTTCATTAAGGTGGACCTTCAGTCAGGATATCACCAACTAAATGTGAGGAGGGAAGATATTCCCAAGATTTCATTTTGAATGAGGTATGAACACTATGAGTTCATAGTGAATCCCTTCAGACTCACTAATTCTCCAGCAATTTTTATGGATTTAATGAATAGTGTCTTTAGAGATTATCTCGACAAATTTGTGGTGGTATTTATTGATGATATTATGATATACTCCAAGAAAAATGAGGAACATGAAGAGCATTTGGAAACTATGTTATAGACTTTGCGAATGGATAATTTGTATGAAAAGTATAGTAAATTTGAGTTATGGATGGGGGAAGTGTCATTCTTGGGGCATGTTATCACTAGGAAAGGGATATCTGTGGACCCTTCATAGACGAAGGCAATTGAAGAGTGGCTGATGCCAACTTTTGTAACAAAGATCCATATATTTTTAGGTCTAGTTGGTTAATATCAATGATTCATGAAGAACGTTTCACAATTGTCAAACCCAATGACAAAGCTAACACGAAAGGGAGTAATGTTCATTTGGACACATGAATGTGAAGACTATTTCATGGAGTCGAAAAAGAGGCATATCATTCCAATGGTACCCACACTCCCTTCAAGTGGAGAAATATTTGTGATGTATTGTGATGCTTCTAAAAAAGGCTTAGGCTGTGTGATAATGAAAAATGATAAAGTGATAGACTATTCCTCAAGGCAGCTAGATATCCATGAGCAAAACTATCCCACGCATGATATGGAGTTGGCGGTTGTGATCTTTACGGTGAAAATCTAGCGGCATTATCTATATGGGAAAAAATGTGAGATATATAATGACCACAAGAGTCTCAAATATATATTCACACAAAAAGATCTTAATATGTGACAACAATGATGGATAGAGCTCATCAAGGATTATGACTATTCAATCCACTACCATCCCGGTAAGGCAAACAAGGTTGCAGATACTCTATATAGAAAAGATCTTGCATCTATATCAATGAGGAGAATTAAAAAGGATCAATCTTATTATATTTTAAAAGGATGGAAATGTGAATAATTAATGGAGGAACACCATCAATCCTTTATAAAATGACCCCTCAACCATCCCGCTTGGAGAAAATAAAGGCTGCTCAAAGAAAGGATGTGGAAATTTAGAAAAGGGTGGAAGCTATTAAAAATGGGAAATCTGGTGATTTCAAAATTGATGAGGAAAGAGTATTAAGATTTGGGATCCGATTATGGGTACCATCTGATCCAATGATAAAGAAGGAGTTATTGAATTATGCACATAGCTCAACCTTCTCTATCCATCATTGGTGTACCAAAATGTACTGTGATATCTGAGAACACTTCTAGTTGGATAACATGAAGAAAGAGATTGTGGAATATATATCAAGGTTCTTGGTATGTCAGCAAGTTATAGATAAGCGACACAAGTCCAAAGTTATGATGCAGCCATTTACTATACCCATGTGGAAATGGGAAAATGTTAATATGGACTTTTTCACGGGTCTCCCGAAGATGTCAAAGCGAAATAATGCGATATGGGTTGTGGTTGACTGACTCACCAAGACATCCAATTTCTTCGCTATTCAGGAATATCCATCACTTGAACAAAATGAAAAGATATATGTAAATGAAGTGGTGAGACTGCATGGTGTTCCACTCTCAATTGTCTCTGACCGCAATCCAAGGTTCATATCTAAATTCTGGAGGAGTCTTTAACATGCTTTGAGTACTGAAATAAATTTCAGCATGGCCTATCACTCCCAAAGTGATGGACAATCTGAAAAGACTATTTGGATGCTTGAAGATATGCTAAGATCCTGATCTCTTGAATTCAAAGGTGGTTGGGATCAGCATCTCCCATTGGTTGAGTTCTCATACAACAATAGCTTCCACTCGAGTACTCAGATGGTTCCCTATAAAGCTCTGTATGGAAAGCGATGTATAACTCCAACCTGTTGGGATGATGTTGTAGAATGAAAGATACATGCACCCGATATTATTCAAGAGATGACAGAGAAGGTTAAAGTCATCCAGAAACACATCAAAGCTGCTCAAAGATGGAAAAAGAGATATGCTGACAACCATTGAAGGGACTTGGAGTTCGACAATGAAGATAAATTATTCCATCAAATATCTCCATGGAAGAGAGTCATGCGATTTGGGAATAAAGGGAAGCTATGCCCAAGGTATACTGGACCATTTGAGATCGTTGACCACATAGGAGTTGTGGCATATCATCTTGAAAATCCACTGAATATGTCTCGATTTCATGATGTTTTTCACGTATCACTCTTGAGGAAGTACATACCAGATCCCTCACATGTACTAAACTCAGAGGTGGTGCAGCTGGAAGATGATCTCTTCTATGAGGAGTAGCCAGTAAAGATTTTGGATCAGAGAGATAAGGTATTACACAACAAGACAACCCATCTTGTCAATGTTTTGTGGAGGAACCATAAGTTTGAGGAAGCAACATCATAACTAGAGGAAGCAATGAAGGGAAAGTACCCACAACTGTTTTTGGACTATATTGTAAAATGAAATTTTGAGGGTGAAATTTCATAAGGGGGGAAGAATGTAATGACCCAATGTTTTTAATGGAAATTCCCTTCTTATAAATATGCCATTAAATCACATAACAATGATCTACTAAGTGATAAGTGATCATTAAACATAAGGTTTTCAATTCGGTGTTTGGAATTTTGGAAATCTGACATATACAATGGTGCTCAGGATGTTTTTTGGATTCTGACAAGGAAAACATAATTTTTTATGAATAGTAACCTATATTAATGAATAGTAACATACCCTTATGAATAGTGATATTCCCTGATGAATATTATCCTCACCTACGGTGGTATAAAAATAATATTCATGTTGTAAGTGAAATATTCCTATATTTTAGAATACATTAATGAGTGTTTTAAAACTGGTTTTTGATAACAAATTATGAATTTAATTAAATATTAAAATAATCATATTTAGAAAATTATTTCAGAACAATGGACTTCAATTTTTTATTCTGCACCTCAAAAAATGGTTAGGGTGAATTTTTGGGATTTTTCATAAATACGTGAATTTTTTATGAGAAGTAGAATCCGATAATTTGCAATAAATGCAAAATAATGGATTAATTGTGTCATCGATGATGTTCTGGAGATGTAAACCCACTTGGTTCAGGATCACATGATAAAATAACTATTATTTGACATGTAATACATTCTATTCTTTGTATTTTTAAGAAATAATAAATAACGGATTATAATATCATTGTATCCCTCCTCTCATCCACTATAAAACCCCCCATTCACTCCCTCTTCTCTCCACTCCTCTCAAGCTCCAAGACTTCTCTAAATTCTGCGCAAATATTTCCCTAAGGTCCTAACCCACGTCCAAAAGCTCTCGGACTCCTCAAAATTCCAAAAAACTCTCTCCTTAAAATTTTCTCAAAGGATGAAGTCTCAAGAGATAAATTCCTCTTCCCAAATTTCTTCTTTTCTTTTAAGTTCTTTTCTTCATTGTTTCGTTCCTCACCTCCCTTCACCATAATAGTATGATAAATCCAATGAGATACATGTACTGTAATGTCTTCATTCTAGTGGTATATTTCATTATATTTACCCTTTCCCCATCCTTTTATTTGAATGAAATGAAAGCATCGTTTGAGATGTTCTAATTGAGCACATTCAAAGACAGAAATTTATCAATTTCTATTATTATATTTAATTATGGTCATGAAACCATTTGTGTTATGGTTGAACCAGATTATTATATATGTAATATATCTTATTTTTGGTTATTTAATCCTTTGGTACAAATGGAATTAATTTATAAATCAAAACACATTCTTTGTAATCAAATCCACCGATGAACAAAAACGGTTATCACTATGGTTATATATATATAATAATAATAATCAAACTTCACTCTAAGTAATCCAATTAAAACTAAAACCATGTAATCTCCTAGATATGCACTAAATAATATAACTTCAGTTCTGGAAAACCACTTTCATCTTGAATATAATTCAAACTTGAATATAAGTTAATTGATCTTTTAAAGCCAAGTAACCAAGCGAGCCCGAACAATGAAAATAAACCTTATAACTAATCAAAAAGGATTTGAATGAACTAAAAAGGGTTATAATAAATTAATTAAATATAGAATAGGTTCTGTACTTATTAATTAACAATCCTAATTTATATATTCATGTCGTTAATAACAAGTGGATAACACCAATGGATTTAAGGTAAAGGATCCTCCCCTTTTCACTCATAATCATGATTTTCTCTATGCTATGTATTGTTATATAATACCAAGTGATGGGGTATTCCTATAAACCTTACCCATAATTCCCTATTGTTTTATAAGTGATTAAAAACCCCTTTTCTCTCTCATCAATCCCTCTTAGGTACACCCGACTCAATGCCGGTAAAATCGTATCGAATTTGACCCAAACCTTCTTTGTTCTTTCGGGTTGCCTTATATTTCATTAAAAATGGTATTATCAAATCTATTTATGTGAATATTATTAATTATAGATAGTTGAAAAATATTCTAATATCATGACCCTTTCATCACTTTCTTTCAGGGATATACATGTTTTTGAAAGATTCCCTCCTTATAACTTTCCGATAAGAAAAAATGTTTTAAGGGGACTTCCCGAATTTTTACCCAAATTTGAAGTTCAATCAATCTTCTGGTTTAAGAAAATAGTGTCTTTTTAAATTCAGTTTTTTATTCTGATGACCTTCATTGTTCAATTCAGGATTTATATAATAGAATTTATTATTTACTATTTTAAAAGATCTATAGTGTTTTCCTTAAAACCGCACGAAAATGTTAATGCTAATGTCCCTGAAATAAATTTTTTTTTGTGATGTCAATTTAGTTGATACCACCTAACATGTTATATTCCTATAATACCTTATGAACGTCCATGTTTTTTTAATCCTTTTCTTTCATGAACACTTTCATCATACGCCCATTGGTTATGATTTATGTCATGATGGTGGTACACAATTCATTCCATGGGTACCCTTATGTTTATGTATGGTTGATTATGTTTGATTTTATATGTGGTATGAATATTTATGTGGAATGAATATACATGAAAATTTTGAGATGGGTGCACCCAGATAGTGCTCCAATGCATTGGGTAAGGATAAGTCTCATGAGATGCGATGTCAAACAGGAATGGTGGTTAACATTGACCCGTACTGAAATTGGAAATTGGATTGGCGGTTAGTCTTGAATCGTACTAAAATGGGAAATGAGATTGGTTGTTAGACATGAATCATACTAAAGATATGATTTATGATTCTTCCACATTTATATGACTCCATGTTTATATTATCCCATGCTTATATTAAATGACTTTATAATTTTCATGCATCAGATATCATTATGTCATGCCTCCTAACTCATGTGCTTGAGATGTATCCTTATGTTCATTCCTTTAATGGGATTTTGAGCTCATCCTTTTGTTCCTGTGTTCCCCAGGGTACCCTATGAAGATGTAAGAGCTCAAAGGAAGATAGATTCTCTTTCTGGAGATTAAATAAAGAAGTTTTTTTAGCCCCATGTTTTATGTTATATGTACCTGGTCTTCCAAGACACTAGACTTAACGATCCTTGGCTTTTACTATGATGATTAATTATGCTGGAAATAATAAAATGTTATATTTAAAAGGCTTGGGTCACTGTATTTGGTCCTAATATACTGTCTAGTCATGTCCCTATCGGTACTTGAATCTCTACCAATGTAGGGATACATAGAATGTAGAGGGTCTACAAACTGTGTCTGAGCCACTCGAGGTCCAGCCCATGCTCTCTAGTCATGCATGTGTCTCTTGGATGGGTATGTGTACTTAAGAACATGATGTGTTATTGGCTATAATCATTATTTTTTAGTCCCATAATAGAAACTGGGTCACCAACATAAGGTTACACAACATGTGGGGGTCCCACATTTAACTATATACTTATAAACTCGTGAAACCCAAGTTGTTGCGGCCTAAGGACCTGCAGATTCTATCTTCATCATTATATATAGAATGTAGTCAGGTTTTTACAAAAATTTTGATATACACTTTGGAATTCTATATCTATATCCTCTATCCCAAATATCCCCTCCATCCTACTGAAATTGGTAGATATCTCTCTAATTCGTTGTTTTGGGTCATCCGATGGATATAAACTAATTCATTCATCTTATGGATGTTCACCATACATCCCACACACCTCGTGAACCTCTTGTGTCATGTCAATCTCTGTTTGGGATCCTGGATCTACAAAAATATCATTCATGTTCTTTGATTCACCCATACATCCATCCTTTTTTATCCCTTTTTCACACATGGTATTGTCGCTAATTTGGGGGTCTGATTGGGCTTGGTCCCACCCAATAATATCAAATCACAACCTTGTGTTCCAACTATGATATGTCTGACGAATTAATAGGATAAAGGCATGAAAATAAATGTTTAACAATTGTTGTCCAAGTGTTCTTGGCTAATGAACACATACGAGGATATCTGGGGTGAGAAACAAATGAATAATCAATTAAATTTTTTACTTGGGCATATGCATAGGGTTCTAAATTTAGGTAGATCAATGAATCATGAAATTTCATGATAAATTGTTTAATAAATTAGGTTATAAAACTTGAATTTATGAGTCCTTACTATTTTTTTGGATTTTTCATCATTAAAGAATGCAATTTTCAATAGATAAGAGGAGTCGTTATGTTTTTGTTATCTCAATCTTCCTTAATACGGAGTTTCCTTCAATTTCGGTTCTTGGTTAATCAATGATAGGTTGAAGTAAATCCTCTCAATCCTCCCATGTTTGATGTGGATCAACATAGAGTATTTTTTATAATGGGTGTTTTATAGATGAAGTATAATTAGGTTAATTAAATAAAATTAATAAAATTAATTATTTAAATTAACTAAATGCACCCTAAAATGGTTGTGATATTCAAACGCCCTACATCAACCAACATTAGGTCATTCCTAAGGTAAAAATCACATTACAAACTAAACCATGGTATCAAATTTCTGATATGATATTATTTTTATGATTTATCCCATTTTATTTTAGAAAATTCTTTCATTTAATATAAAATATAAATGATATTTTTATAAAATTATTTATTAGGACACCATGCTCGGAATTGCATGCCATCTTAGCATGTGACTCAAAATATTTATGTGGAAATATTCCAAAGGCTTAAAAGGAAATAATAGTGTTCCTAGACCATTCTCTCCTTCATGATTTTCATCCCTGAAAAGAAAAAACTAAGAAAATGTTTTGGGATACTGATTCCACATATTTCTATCCCACTCCCAAGAGCTCTCCCACGTGCTCCCATACTTCCACCATACACGAAATAAGGGGATGGTCCATCAATGTAGGGTCCTCTCCTACCGATCTTCAATTGCCATTGTGGTCTCCGCAGAAGTGGCTCCATTCTTGATGTCCAGTTCAGCCCAGTCAATAAATTGAATGCATCCATTCATGTATCTTCATAGCTATGACACATAGAAGATTTCATGAACAAACTCCCTCTATAGAGGTAGGGTGAGGTAGTACTAAACCACACTATCCCTCTATAAGATATTGAACAAATTGATGAACCATTATGGTATCTTTCATCCTCTTCCAAATCTTTTTAATGTTCATTGTGGGATGACTCTAAAAATATGGTATCCCTTCTTGAACTCCCAGGGCCTATGATGTCGATATGGGTAAGATTTTTTCTTATCTAGGTTGTCCTCATCCACTCATGGATAAATTGTAACTTCTCCATCATCACATACACCATTTTATGGACCCATAAGAGATGCATTTCCAATGTTTTTCCTACACAATGGTGACCTTAAGGGTCACCCATATAGATCCTCGAAAGGTATCATGATAATAATATAGTGGTATATATTATTTGGTGAACACTCCACCTGTTTCATGTGATCGTACATATACATTACCAATTCTAACATACAAGCCCTCAGTATATCCTCTAGCACCTGGATAGTGCACTTAGCCTGCCCATCAGTCTGGGAGTGGAAGGTTGTACTCATCATTATATGGTTCCTGAATTCATCTTACATGACTCTACACTAATGTGAAATGAACCATGCATCACATTCATAGAAAATTGTTGAGGGAACCCCATGATGGGGAATAATCTCCAATACATACTTGAACCCTAAACTATTCTATGAACTCTTCTCCTTGATAGAAAAGAAGTGTGACAACATCATTAGATTTTCACATATCACCCATATGGGGTTATAGACCTTCATTGTCCCTGGAATCTATGTCATGATTTCCATGGATATGTCATCTCATTTAAAATCTAGGATCTCAAGGGGCTGCAACAAACCTGTTGTAACCTCATGCTCATCCTTCACCTACTGATATGTGATGCACTATGAAATGAACTTAACCACACTCTATCTCATACTAGCCCACCAAAACAATCACTGAAGGTATATGTACATCTACTCCACACTGGTATGCACATTTAAAGGAGATGTTTGGAACTCTCACATCACCTCCTCCTGCATCATGATTGGGACTACCATCTATCATTTGAAAAGGATGACGTGATTACCTCCTTTAAAAAATCCATTGGGAGAATATCCCAAGTATATCTGATTATGAAATAGCTTAAAGTTAATTTATCACAACTAGGACTATCTCACATGATGAATGAGTGAAGGAGAAAACATTATAGGGCAATGAAAAGTTTCTCCCTCCTACTCAACAAGGGTCAGTAGTAATGAACCCAACAACTCAAAAAAACGTAGCAGCAAATGAGCATGGGGCTTCCTGGTAAGACAATATACTACCACATTTACCTTCCCCAAAGTATATACTATCTCAAAATTACATTTCTATAGGAACAATAACCAACACCATTATCACTAGTTCAAGTTTCTCTATGTGAAGACATATCTAAGACACTGATTGTATGAGTAAAACCAAAATGCACTCTCACATAAGATAGTTCCTCCACATCCTTAGGGTAAAGATTACCATTTCAAGCTCTAGGTCATCAGTCATGTATTTCATATCATGGGGTATCAAATGCCTCGAACCACATGTGATAACTACCAACCATTGTATCAACATGTAGCTTAACCCTTCTTTAGAGGCATTGTAATACACTACGTACTCCACAACCTCCTCTGGTAGTCTCAAAATGGGAGCACTCATTAGCCTCTACCAAAAATAATAAAAGGCCCTCTATAAATTCCCAATCAAGGTAAATGGATACCCTTTCAATGTTCAAATGGTCAAATAGAATTTAATGCAATATAATTATACCACAAACCACCTACAATACCCTACCGAGACAAAAGACATGTCACATTTGAAAAGCTCTTGGTGGATCCCAAGAATGAACTACATAGATATTATTTCTGTATAAAACTAATCCATTATCTGAAATTACATTCCCAAGATTGCAGACCTCATGAATCTAGAAATGTCTCTTCGACCACTTTCACTAAATCTAGTTCTCCCGAAGAAAATCCAGGAGCATCCAAAAGTTCTCTTTATGATCATCCACTGATGAAAAGTATATGAGTATGTCGTCAATGAATACAACCACAAAAAACCCAAGTTTGACTAGAATATTATGGTCATTAAATCTATGAACATGGTAGGACAATTCATCACACTGAAGGGAACAACTAGGAACTGATAGTGTTGTAACAATATTAGAATGCAAGCTTCAGAATATTAGCCACACGGACTCTCAAATAGTGGTATCCAGACCTAAGATCGATCTTCAAGAACCAACTCATACCTTGGAACTAATCAAATATATCATCAATACTTGGAAATCAGTTCTTATTCTTTATCGTTTCCTAGTTCAGAAGATGATAATCCATACAATGCTGCAAGCCCCCATCAATATTTTTTTCGAAAACACTAAAGATGCCCTAGGGGAAACACTAGGTCTGATAAAACCCTCCTCTCGAAGATCCTCTAACTGCAACAAAAACTATCAAATCTCAACAGGGTTCATTTGATATTCTGCAGAAGAAAGAAGAGTGGTCTCAGGATGCAAGTAGAAATAAAAATCCATCTACTTACTTGGAGGTACTCATAGAACATTCTTATGGAAGATGTCCATTAAAACCTCCACTATTAAAGAAATACATATACCTAAAAATCCAACTACACTAAGGGATACACTCTACAACTTATGGGTAATGTTTTTTAGCAGATTTATTGAAAAAACCACTCATCACTCCTTGATTTCTCTCTCACCTATAATGGTGAATCTTGTCCCATCAGTATGAAGGCATATGACCCATCAATGATGACAATAAATCTCATCTCATACCATGGAAGAAAAATTCATACACAAGATGATGTCATTGGGTTCCATTGTCACAACTAAATGGTCCCACGTGAACCTTTCCTTAACAAGTGATATCATGCACAGACAAAAGATAAATTATATAGAAGAAGTGATTCCTGAAGAATCCTCAAGGAAAATCTATTGGGATAAAAACTCAATTGTGAGCTCCAGATCACTTACTAGGAGTAAAAATATGAAGTAATAACTCACATATCTTTCTACTAATACTAAGGAAAGAGTATAATAAACATGGATTGTACATATAATAATCTCATGTGCCACTAGGTTATAAGAATCCATTGCCTACAGTTATCCATGGCCTCATACACAAGATCCCTAAGCCGGAGTGGTCTACATGGTGGTGGTGGTGGTGGAATGATCTCACAGAATCATCAAATACCCACTTCTCCTCCTCCCAGATCCCCACCTACTCCTCTTATAGGTCCACCTCCCAAAGGGAATCCTTGATCTCTCCTAGGAGATCCCTAATCATGGAACAACCTCTTTAGTGGTGGTTAGTTGGCTATCTACCTACACTCTAAATTTTTTGGAAGGTAGTAATGATCCATGTTACCTTTCCCAACTCAAGCATAGAACCTCCCCTCTCTGGGATTCCATGGTCCTCTATGTTGTCCCTAAAGACATGATTGATCCTAATCCTGGGAAGATCTCTTATACCAAGATCTTATTGACTCGCATCCTCTAGCTACTATAGATGACTTAGCTCTGTAAATCCTATTGTTAAATCCACTTCATATAATGCATTTTATAGGAATATCTCCATAAATAGTGAATGATACAACACCCCGAAATTGGTGGGAATTCACAAGGTTACCACATTGGCACAAATATCTCTGCGTATTCCCTTCTCAAACATCAACATGTGGATGTTTCCATACCGAATCATGTCAAGGGAATACTACATAGGGTCTATGAATATTATTGTATACTTAAACACTACTATACCTACATATTTTATCTCTATAATCTCTTTTATATTAACTAAGCACAAATATGATGGGTATTACTCCACAAAAAATAGTTGTTGGAAGTTGGACCATGAGATTGTCGACTCATCGTGAATCTGGGTGACAAGACTCCACCAATTCCCAACTACTCCATCGAAAAAGATAGATGCTATCACAACAAACTTATATGTCGATTTCCGTATCATATTGAAAGCATTGACCACCAACTCTATCTAATCCTATGCTACTGGGGGATATAGCTTGTCATGAAACCTCAATGGCCTCTAGTGTAGGAACTCACGGAGTGCACTAAGCATACAAACATCCTAAACCATTCATATTGGTATGATATAACTCTAAACATTTGAGGGTAATTATAATTTTATACCTAGAGGATGGACCCTGAACCAAGGCCTCATCACTCATCATATCAAAATCATGATCCAAAACTGGTAACTTGGATGGCTGTTGTCATCGAGGAATGCTAAAAATATAATCAATACTTACCATGGTCATATGAGAATATAAATATACAATTAAGAGCTAAATATAAAGGGATTGAAAAAAGAATAAATACTATATGATACATGTATAGTTTATCCCTACAACCAATTTATCTGTATTTCGTGTGTACATGAAGATATTCTTGGTCCTAGTGAATGGATAAATCGGTCGGCGCACCTAGATTAGGTTCCCTAGCTTGTAGGCCACAGTAAAAACACATTGAAATGGTTTCCCTAAATCCAAACCAAATCCATGTAGGCGTACTAATCTAACACTATCCTAAGGATCGAACCCCCATTGATACATATCTATCGTGACCTAACCCAATGGGGCCTAAGCAGAAACTATACCAAGCTCACCTCTAAAGGTTAGTGGATGGAGAATTGTGTTAAAAGGAATATATAAAATTTAATTAATTTTATCAATGAACCTATAATATCCCACTTAACCACCTCAATACAGAAGTGTGCAGGAATAAAATAAAAAGATATAACATATAGAGTAATAACCGTTCATGTAATAAAACTGGAGAATACAAATAGTACTGTAGTGAAAAAATAATTTAAAGCGTAAAAAAACATGACCAACTAGAATGATTTACCAAAATCTATAAAATAAGAATTAAATGTGACAGTAGATCCCATCTTCTGATCTACAGGCTCTGACCAACATACGTGGTCTAATACACCAGGTATCCCTATGCTCCTCTTTAGTCACCAACGACCTACACATCATCTGCATATGATACAACACATGTGGGGAAATCCCCCATAGGGGTGATTATATAAATACCTAGTAGGATACTCTAAAATATGAAGGGGGATAATTAAGAGATGGTATATGAATAGACACACAAAAATCACAACCTAATGAAATTGAATACACATACAATAATTTGGATATAGATATATACATGTAATCAGCCCAAAGAAACCAAAAAAATATAGAATGATTTATCTACCTCACATATTATCCTAGAAAAGAGTGACATCAGTTTCCTAAGTCCACCATTGATGGCCAACATCTCACGTGTCTTCCCAACATCTCGCATGTCTTCCTAGCAAAAAATATCCAAGACATTCCGCACCTCACAATTATACCGCACAATCGAGGGTCCCAATATATATGTAGATGACCAATGAACTAGCATAATAGGAGGGTTCCATAGAGCAGATAGCTAGAGGACCCATTCCCTATCCTTGCAGGAGGGTGTAACTCATGTAAATGGTAGAGGAACCATACCCATCCTAGATGGACGGTGCCACTATAATATATATAAGAGGACCCATGCCCTATCCTAGTAGGAGGGTTCCACTCTAGTAGTAGAGGACCCATTACCTAATATATTAGGTTGTTACCACTTGGGTGGTAGATAGAGGAATCATGCCCAGCCCAGCTGGAGGGTGCCAGTCTCATAGGTGATGACCCATTTTCTATCATAACAGGAGGGTTCCAATTAGTGGATAAGTAGATGACCCATTCCCTATCCTAGTAAGATGCTGATACTATGAAAGTAGATAGAGGACCCATACCTTATAGAATTGGAGGGTGAAAATCTATATCTATGTAGAGGACCCATGCCTAGACCAGCTATAAGGTGCCACTCTAAAGCCACGATGATCCTACCTGATCATTGTCGTTACTAAGCATCCCACTTGGAATGTTTCACATAATATCCGAAAAACCAATACAGATGCCACCATCATGTTATACATAAAAAACACTCAGTATAGTATAATCATGGACCAAAATTTCATTCAAAACAAATGAGATATGAAGGAATCAAGTTTCCTAAAAGGGAAATACGGGGTACATAGTGTGTAAGGAGACCCACATGGATTGTGCTCCCATTCCATAAAATGGTCTTATACCTATCATCATAGGGCTCACAACCCATGTAAGGATACTTGGTGTGTAGAAGGTCTGCACAGTTTGGGCGAGCCACTTGGTGTCCGTCTCATGCTCCCTAGACATATTCATGTATCTTTCTTATGTTTGTGTACTATGACACATGATGTGTGCCTAACAATGACTATGCCCATGTACTCCAAGATTCCACATTGAGTCATCAGCATAAGATCACATGGAATTCGGGGGTCCCACACAGTGTGTGATACTTATAAACTGGTAAAATCCTAGCTATTTTAGCTTAGATCCCTAAAAATCATGTGTTCTTAGGACTACAAAATGTGTAGTCGAGGTTTTCAGAGACAATTAAATTTCCACATGAGAATTCAATATTTGGATCCTATGCTATGAATCTCACCTCCACCCACCCCATAATTGTGTTATCTCACTTACATTTATTTTTTAGTCATCCATTGGTCGAAAACCGATTCTATCATCCTATGGGGGTTCATTGTAGGTCTCGCACACCCAGCGTGCTCACCATGCCACACTGTTCTCTATAGAAGATAATCAATCTAAAAAAATCACGTGTTCTCGATGATTCATCCATACATCCTTCTGTTTTTTCAATCCCTTCATTACAAAATATTCCATCATGAATTTTTGGGTCTGATTAGTCTCAATCCATCCAAGAAATATTGAAATGTGACCCCATGGTCCAATGATGACTAGAAAAAAGAATTATTGCGAGAAAGGCATAAAAAAATTTAATAATAAGTGGATAAGTGTTCTTGGGAAAAAAAATATATAGGGATATCATGGGCGAGAATAAATTAAATAATAAATTAAATTATGAAATTGGGTCCATGAATATGGTTCAAAATTCAGACAGACTATTGAATAAGGAAATACCAAGAGCCATCATTTAATATATAAGATTATAAACCATGAATTGATGATTCCTACCTGATTTTTGTATCATTATTCATTGAATAACATGATTCAAAATAAAAAAGATGAGTTGTTGTGTTTTTATCATCTCAATCTACCTTGATCCAATGTTCTATCAATGTAAAATCATGATTTATTAGTGAGAGGTTGATGGAAATACTCTCAATCCTCCAATGATTTATGCGGATAAGCCTAGATGATTTTCAATACTGGGGGTTTTGAAGAAGATAATAAATGAGGTTAATAAATTTAAATAAATAAATCTAATTATTTATTCAAATTAATACACTCACCAGAGGTTGGTATATTTGGACCCCCTGCAACGACCAACTTTAGGTTTCACCTAAGGTAAACACCGCGTTCCGAACTCAACCGTGGTATTGAATTTATGATCCAGGATTCAACATAATATTTATCTCATTTTATTTAAGAAACTAAATTCTTGTAATATAAAATATAATTAATATTTTTATAAAATTATTTCAAGGAAAACTAGGCCACACATTCGCATGTCATCTCAGTTCCTGGCTCCAAAAATATTTGTAGAAATATTATAATGTCTTACAAGAAAAAAAGAGGGTCTCTACAATAATCAAGATAAATTTTAATTGTTAATTTTGTATATTTTTTAAAATCATCCAGGACGTTCCTTTCGATTGAAATCAAAATAAAATGGGCTTGCTACAAGGCTGGGTATCCCATCTATTTGATGAGTGAGTCTTACTTTATAAAAAAAATCCACTCTTGAGTAAAAAATAATTCATCAATGGAGTTGGATATTTTGATGATTTACCATTTTATCTATAATTTAAAAAATAGTGTGACTAGTTTATATTGTATAGATTAGATATGATAAATATATCTAAAAGTGAACATATTTATGAAAATATGCTATGGTTTATTCATGGTTTTTCCAAGTTAAATATACATAATCATATTGATTTCATATGTGATCATTTAAATAAAAGTTACATAACTGGAAGACATTTAATTATTTCTACCAATATAATGGGGGGAAAATTGTTGTCTAGAAGAAAATTCTCCACAAAATATCAAATAGTTATACACATACCACCTATAAACATGATAATATGCTTTTTAGTCAACTTCAAATTTATTTTTCTATAATGTTTCACCACACCAATGCCTTCCCATAACATGTACTATGGGGGAGAATACCTTATATGAGAATGGGTGACCAGGGTATCCACTACAATGATGAAACAACCACAGGAATCATGATTCCTTTTTCGGATCATCAATCATCTGAATCCTCTCTATTAAGAGAATTTAAGATGAAAAATTTATTGGTGAGGGTTACACACATAATATGAGATTCCCATCATTGTTATTGTGTATTACCTAGAAAAATCCATCATCATTGTATTGTAGTAGTACAAAAAATATTTATGAGGTGTGTATAACTTTTGATATACTTTTTTATATAGGTTACACATTTTTTCTTAAAATTTTACCACTATCAAGTCCTTTTCTGACTATAATATTGATGCATGTTATGTAACATTATGTGGTGCCAATGTGGAGACCATGAAAGCATGCATGAGATAAAATCTCAACCCATTTTTAAAATTTAGATAATTTTAAACATGATAATGATACATGCCTTATTTTATCTATGGGGTTGGTGATGGTACTTTTAATAGGTGATTTTAGTGAATGATTATAAATTTTCATAATTTTCATGGAAGTTATATATAAATAATCATTACATTACAATATACTTACTAATACTGCAATTAAATTTAAAAAATGACCACATTACTGACATGTAAAATATTTATATCTTTTTATCCAATAATGTAACATTACATGATTTTTATGAAATATATTTATAAATAATTTGATTTCTTTGAGAGTTTGTGTTGCATTAAACAAAATGTTTAGACGAACCATGAAATATTATATTATATGTCCACTATAACCAAGAGTTAAGCTAGAGGGATGAATAGGAATAATTAATTTTGGAAATTAATATAAATTTCCATCTCAATAATAATGTATTGGAAAGTTCTAATTAAATAATCACACAATTTTTAGTAATGTCATTTTATTCGTCTAGAATACATTTATCGATAAATGAGTTTTCATATTTTTATGATTAAATATTATTTTCTAGAATTTACAGAATTTTTATCTGATAAAATTATTTTCATTTTAAATTCATAATTTTAAAATTATCTTAAAATAATTTTTTGGATAATTTTTTGAGAAAATTTATTTTTCGAGGAATAGTGAAAAATATTGATTTTTATTGAAAATTGTATTTTATTTTAAATGTTTGATGAGATATAATTATGTTTTAGATTTATGTTAAATTTTATTTGTTTAATTTTTATTAAAATAATCAAATAATTTTTTATGTGGATTTTATACATTATTTTAGTTTTAAAAAAATTATACATAAAAGGGAATTTTTCCAAAAAAATGATGTTATTCCTTGTGATTTGTCTGTTTTATTATAAATTAAATTATGAAAATTGATTTTTTTGAATTTCAAAAATTGTATTATATATTTTTAATTAGTGGGATCATATTTAATAAATAGGTCACTTTTATTTATGTTCATTATGAATAGTAACCTTTGCAAATTTTGTTACCACACAATAGGGTAAAACTTGTTAATATGGGTTAAAAATAAGTCATAAGGCCATAATTTTCGTCATATTTCTTATTGGATGAAGTTAATTTGACCCTTAAAATCTATGAATCAAAATTTATCTATTTAATGGTCAATTTCCCATGAAAATGACTTATATATTCTTTATATCAAAAAGTCATAAATTGCCACATTTTTTTCATAAATATCTCTTATGTGTCCACATTGGGTAAAAGTAGTTTATGAAGGAATATATGTGCTAATATTGAAATTAAAAAACCTGTTTCTAGGATATAAATTTATTTATGACTTTATGGGTCCCCCTAGATGAGATTTTGATATTTATAATATTTTATTTAATGAATAGTCAAAGATGCCACATTGATGTTATTAATAAATATAACATTTTTAATATGGGGTTATAAACCGGATATGTTAGACTATAAAAATGTGATTTTAAATATAAAATATTTACATTCATTATTGTAATTTATTTATAAATTTTATGAATTATGTAATTACACTAAATTCCTACACAATGCCGATGAAGTAATTGTTCAATTAACGGAAAAATCACATTAATGATATTAAAAACAATAAATGTAATTTAATTTGAGATATTTAAGGTTATTAATGAATTCTATATATTATCTTGACCTGTTAGGGATAAAATAAAATTGTTTTCTAGAATTTTACATATTGTATTGTTATTTTTAAATGTCAAAATAGTGAATTGTATCCAAATCGACAATGATGAAATTCTATGGGATTAAAATTTTATTAAATTATTTAAAAATAATAATAATATATTTAAAATAGAAAATTATTAATATATGGTTTTTTTAAATATTCATTTGTTGTTTAATTAAAAAATATATAACTAAAAATTACAACCTTCTAATATTGAAAAAGTTATTACCGTTGATAAAATTAAAATAGGTAAACAATTGGCTAATCAAAATGATAATGTTTAAAATAACACCAAAACATGTATATATATTATTGGTTAATGTGTTTATAAACTTATCATATCTTATATTCAAATCCACGGTCATTTTTTGGAATTTATAAGTAAAATGAATTTATTATAATTTAATCATTTGAGAAATTTCAAAAGTTCCCCTCACCTCAATTATAAAAGAGAACCTCATCCCTCACTTATTTAAACCATTTAGAGACATCTATCTCAATAATAATAAACCAATTTATCATATAAACTTACCAAGACAAATTATAGTGGTGTTGGTATTATCATGAGACCAAACCAAGATCCCTTTAGAGGAGATCCAAAGGAGACATTTTGAAGAAGAGGTAATCGCTCTAACCAACCAATTTTTTATACTCTTCCTTACCTCCTCTAAATATATGATTTTTATAATAAAATATAAAATTAATTATAGTAAATATTATTAAATTGTATTATTATTATGAAAAAAACAATTATACAATACTTTTCCATCAAAAAACAAGTGAAAGTATCTCTTGTGTGTACGTACAGCTTATCGTCTCCACGTACCGATATAATTCATTTTTTCAACATCATATATTACTGATGGGTTTAATAAATATATATGATATATTTTATAAAATAATTATTCTTTAAATATGAATTATTTTCGTTATATCAGTTGAAAATGGAAATAGTTATCATGCATTTGTACAGCCTACCATATCCATAAACGATGTAATTCATTTTTATATACCTACTTTATATGAATGATTTTAAATCTATATATAATTATTATATATTTATAATTATTAAAATTATAGTAATTATGAGAAAAATATCCAATTATATATACTAATACCATAGAAGAAATACATACTTGGAAAACAAAATAATTACTATCACGAATAGTTATTTTAATAATAAATTATTAGTAATAGGGTGATATGATCTCATAAATAAATAATCAATGTTATGAAATAATAAATATTATGTAATAAATTTATAATAAATACATATTTATTATATATGAGTTTTTAACATGAATGAATAAAGGAAAGGCTTGAGGTAAGGGTTTATTTCATAATATCCATATTATTTGTGATTATTTATTTTTCAGTCTCTCGGGGAAAATATTTCTCCTCCATGTCAATTTTTTATAAAAAAAATTGATTTTGTTTCTACTATTCTCTCATGAATGAGGAAATTAATTTTTACCCATGATTTAATTTTTACAAAACAAATTTAAATGAATCTTTTTTACATCTTATAAACAAAGTACTTTGTGACTTTTCTAACAAAAATATGGCAGGTATGTTCTGTTTCACTTAGAAGGAATGACTAAATTTTCTCTCTGTCATTATATATTTATTCTTTGAAACTTATTATATAATCTTATAAGGTTATTTTCATAGAAAAATTTTTTCTCTGTAATTTCAAAACTTTTAAGAAAATGTTTTTAAAATTGAAAGGATATTTTTCTGATGAATTATTTCAAGTGATCACCAAAAATCAATTTCCATCTAAGACAACATTATTTGATATTACATATGGTTTACTATGGATATGATTGAGGGATACCATCCTCATTATTTCTCTAGATAGTTAATGCTTATTATGGAATGTTTTTTAATAATCTTATTACTTTTTCATCATTTATGCTATGATGAAATGTATTTGAAACCCATTCATTCTCTATGGGTTATTTAATTATTTTTTTATGAAGCCCATTTATTTTCATGTGTTTTGATATGATGAATGATTTATGATCTTATGGAGCACATAATTTTGTTTTTATTATGTGATGTGTCAGTCATATATCTTCGTCTAATGCATTGGGTAAATATTAATATCTAATGAGGTAACAATGGGAAAAAAGACTATTTGATTGATCCACTATGGGAAACATGTGTGTCCTAATCCACTATGGGAAATATGTGTGTCCTTGTCTACTATGTTAAGGTATATTTACTTAGCCATGAAATATGAAACTTTTTTCTATATTTATTATGGTACCACAATTTTATAACATTATCTTAGGGTTAATGATTTATTACTCGTGTGGTCCATGTTTTCTAAAATAATAATTTTTATGCCATGAATCAAGTTTCTGATATATGAAATGATGGGTAAGAACATAATAAGTTATGTTCATAATCACATAAGCTTATTCATATATTATTACATCATATTATCACAGATTCATATCTCATATGTTTACCCTTACTAAGAATTTGAGCTCACCCTTTCTTATGTTTTCTTCTATGGGTGATGACAAAAGGTTTAGGTAGGGTTAGTCTAAGAGGAGTAATATATGAGAATATATTTTGGGCGAATATTGACAATATTTCATAAAATAATTATATTATATATCTAATCTCGAAATACTCTAAACCTTTAAGGTTCATTAATAAATAATATTGTTATGTATTGATTATTAATCTAAATAGACAGAATATTTATGTATGAAAAGATCAAGCTTTTGTAAATAATCTCAAATGATATACATATATGAATAATTTTTTTAAATGAAATCATTCTTTATATTTTAATCAAAGATTTTAACTTTTTTAAGAGAAATTTAATTGTATACTTTGGTGATAATGATTCACCTAAACATGTAAGTGATATTTATTTAGATTTTCCCACTTCAATAAAAAAAATTCAATGAAAAATTTATTATAATTCAAACATGTATGAAATGGAATATAAAAAGATCTAATATACTTATCGTCCCATTATACCGTAAAAGAACGTCTAAATTTTTGAATCCCTGATTTTATTTCCCTTTCACGTTATCCTATGATCTACCCATAATTTCTCATTCATCAATTCTCTTATACACATCCCTAATTTTCTCCCCATGTCGAAAATATTTCCACATAAAATATCCCTTGGGAATATTAATGAATTAGATTTCCTAGATCACATCGAGGAAACATAAGAATCTGCAGCATATCCACCTCTCACCAGCTATCAAAATCTCTATTGATACAGGTGAAATCATCGATTCAGGGAATCATTCTTCTCCAATATGAGTGTGGAGATAACATCATTAGTACGTTCCTCTATAATATGGGTTTCAATATTTTTTAATATTTTATGAAAAAAAAAATTCTATCATGTGGTGTGAGTACTTCAAAATTGACGATTTTCTAGAGGTAAGTGTTGGGGGTAAAGATATCCATAATTTCCATGAATTCATCTACTGATAATATTATAATAAAAACATTGATTAATTGTGTTAGTATGTTTTTATTTAAATTTTTTCTAAATCATATATTACTATTGTTATGTACATTTTATTCAATTTTCCTTTTTGGCCTCTAGCCTCTGATAAAGACTTCAGTCACATCCTAACCTATAAGACCCCTAATCAAGTTCATGTTTTCCACCCCCACCCATTGAAATGGAATCATTTTAAGATTTTTTTATTCTCCATTTCTATCTTTTCCTCCCTCAAAAATTTCATTACTCCCTTCTTCCTTATATTCATAACACATGTATTTAACCTATTTAAAAATAAATAAATTACTCATTTTAATTATTATTCATTCATTCCCTTTTGGTTGATTTAAATATAAATATAAATTATTATTTTACTATTTATATGGCCTAAAATACTGTATTACCAATGAATTATTAATGATATTTTACATTCTATTAATCATTATAAAAGTGTTATAAATAATAATAATTTCATCTCGCTTTACTTAATCTAATATATAGAAGATATCCATCATGTAAAGGGGTTTACTAAATCTTTTTGGTTGATTTCTTGGTTTTCTGTTTGTGTGATATTTAATATAAAAGTTATATATACCATGGTTTGTATTTTTAACAATGAGAATTCATAATTAATTATAATTTTTCTGTGAATTTATAAGAAAATTTGTGTCTCTTTCTACACATTTTTTTAAATTTAATATTTAGATCTTACGTACATTACAAGTAGTTTTTTTATTTATTTTAAATGAAATATGTTTTATTTTTCTAAAATTATATATACCATTTATATAGTTTCAATAATTATTTCCATCTATTATAATATTTTGATTGTGTTTTTATTTAATGTGGAAATTAATTTTTCATAACATTAGGATTTGAATATTATTTGGAATATTTATACATGTTTTCCATTTTATAGAGATCAACGTAAATATTGGTTCTTTTCCCATGTTTCATTGAAAACATGTCATTTCAAAAATCCAAAATTCTTGATTAACTTTTAAATTATTTATTCCATTTTTCCTTGATTTAATGAATATATGTTTTTATGACTCAAAATATGAAACATGTTAGTGAAAAATTGTAACTTTTTAGATTTTACCATGATCATCTTATGTCTAGGATTCTGTAGGATTTCATTGTTGGCATGATATGAAGAAAACATGTTACTTAGATGAGGATACCTTCATATTAATGTTTTACGTTATATTTTTCCCTCACTAAACCTCCCATGTTTCTTTTCAATCTTTCCTAGTGTCCCCTTTTTCTATCTCATAAAATTTTTACGTTAATTTTTATTCACAGATACTTCTTCAAATAAATTCTATATAAATATTTTGACTTCCTCAAACATTGTATTCAAGGTTCCGTGTTTTCAAAATTTCAATATTTTTTAAAAAATGCATTTTTATACATATTCTACACAATCACACTACATACCATATCAATATTAAGTAATATCTACATTATCCAATTATATTGATACTTCCATAACGATAACAAAATTATAATTACTTATTAAATTTCATGTTTTAAACTTTGTATTAGTTTTACTTATATTATTCAAATGTATATTCATGTTCCTTATTTTTCAAATATTCATTTCAATTTTATTATACATAGAAAGCATTTATCTCTATAAAAAGTTTAATGTTAGTCCCAAATGTATAAAAAAATTATTTTAAGGGTATTTTTCATTATAAATTCCACCCTAAATCATGGAAGGTACTGATTAGTTAAGGATTGAATCCAACATATCAAATTTCAAAAAGCAAAAGAAAATGAAATCTTAAAAATGATTCATATAGAACACTAGGGGTGTTTTTTACATTATTTTAGTTAGAAAACAATTATTTATGTTTATTAAGCTATATATGATATATATGCTTTGGGTAATTGATCATTGGGTATATTGGCATCCATCATCGATTTTATTCTTTAAAAACATTTTTTATGTTATAAAAATGTATACTTAATAATAATTTATTATTTAAGAAACATTCTCCTCCAAAAAATTACATCATTTTTTGTTATTAATATCCTTTTATTTAGAAAAATATATTAAGCAGTGTTTTCTAAAATATAATTATATTTATATATTCATTATGGTGTAATCCTTTTCTATTTTTTCAAGGAATGAATTGTATACTACTACAGTGACAATGCTTTTAATAGATACAAAATCAGTAACCCAATATATCGATGTTCATTGACTTATTACTTCTGATGGAAATATATGTCTACATTAGAGTCAATAAAATTTCCCATTCTCATCCTCTATATTCTAGTGTTATACATTGCAAATTTCTTTTCCTTTTCTTGAATATTTTTTATTAGAGTTCATGGTAAATTATTGTTTATTCTCATTATTTTTTATATGTATTCAATTAAAAAATATTACTAATCTTCTATTGTATTATGAATCCCTTCATTAATTTCTATTCTTTTAATTTTTTTAATACATGAAGAATGAAAATAATGCGTACTAAATTTGATGATGTTTTTCATTTTGATAATTATATTTTATATTAGTTTCTATACTATTAAATTCTTTATATCAAGATTTAATGCAATATATATAAGTGAGAACATGACCTTGATCACAAAAAAATATGTTGTGGCTCATTATGTAAAAGATGTTCATTTTCTATTATTTCAAAATTATGTGTTAGTAATTTTAGTTGAACACAACACAAATCAGATACAAACAATGATAATTAATTTTACTTATTATAATATGCATTGATTAATTTCAGTAGCCTCTTCATTATTATAAATATTTAATAACTAATGTATTTATTATTTGGTTACCCCATTTTAGAAAACATTTTATCACAAGGTTGTATTTTTTAAAATATTTTCTTTATATATTTGGAGAATTAATTATTTGTTTTTTCAAAAGGAATTTGACACTGTAGCTATTTTATTTTAGTGGTTTATCATTGTATTTATTTTATTTTTTCAAATTATATATATATATTTTATTAAACGTGTCTATAGGCAATCATTATCCATCAACTCTTATTCATTTATAACTTGTCCTCTGATATCTCACATATTATTTAACATACTCTCCTCACCATTTTTTAATCAATAATTTCAATACATAGGTAAGGTTATGTACTTTTAATTTATCCTACTTTGTAATTCTAATATTTGGGAACAATCTATCAACTTGGGACTTGGGTGATTGAAAATGGTAACTGACATCACATGGGATTATTTGGAATTTTTTCTCATGTTAATATTGGATTTATGAAATATGTCAATAAAAGTATTTATGATATAAATAATCATTGAATTTTAGCGATTGCAAGAAATCTAGGTTGAGTATTAGTAATACTATTTTGTTTAGCTTCATGGAATTTTTTTTATCTGGGCATGCATTTATTTTTCATAAATACTTTTTCACTCTTAAAATTATTTGATTATAATAAACATAAATTTATACCTCTATTTGATTGAATTTTATTTTATGTGTCTTCATATTTTATTCTTGAGAGAGTGTATTCTTACTTAAATGATTATGAATGGTTGTTTAGATGAATGATTATGAATTGTATACTTCAGTTACAGTAAATGGTTTGTTGTTCTTCATCAAATCTCATATTTTTTGTTAGTAAATGTGTTATTTCCTAATATATTTACCATATGATTTTGATGAATAAATATTTCATGAATGATAAGAAGTCATAAGTTACGTCCATCATGGAATATAAACATCCATGTAGATTAAAAAATAATAGACTCTAAAATGATAGATAAAGATTTTTTTAAAATACTGAGATTCATTTGATATATTAAAGTGTTTTCCTACACTGTACAATTACATTTATTTGAAAACCCTTTTACATAAAACACACACTTAATAATAATTTATGAATTTTATTTGTTAAATTTCATTTGTTAATAATCATTATAGAATTTTTTACTCTTCATATATTTTACATGAATATATTTTAAATATCCAAATGTTATTTTTTTTAATTTAAAACCTATTACATCCCATATAAATTAACATGTAGAGATATTATTAATTATGAAAGGATTATGAAAATATTGAAAAATAAAAATAATTTTTCTATGCACAAAATTACATACAATCATGAACATTAATGATAAAATTATCATTTATTTAAATAGTTATATTAAATTAACAGTTGAATTAATTATATATAATTAAGAAAATTATGTAATCAAAACAATGTTCTTCAATTGATAACAATATTATTAACCTTGTTAAATGATTAAATTTATTTAATTACCATTATTAATAATCATAATGGCTGGTTAACATTTTTTAATCATATCATGATTATAATTATTAAGTAACTAACATAGAAATGACCCTAAATAGTTTTATCTATATTTATTATAAGTGTGTCATTTAATGATAGTTCATTTTGAACTTTTTAATTTGAAATATTTAATTTTATCAATGATAATTTCTATCTAGAGAGAATGTAAATGTGTTTTTCTGAAGAAAAAATCGGAAATATTATTATGTTGAATGGATAAAAAATACATGAATTTACTCATGGATCGTTATTTATTTCACCCAAATAAGTTATTAATGCTCGATGTCAGTCATCACTCACCCATATATAAAAGTCTTTAAGTGTTTTTTAATATTTTTAAAATATCAATATCATCTTATTATTAAAAATATCAATGTTTCACTTTAAAAATTATTTTAAAAATTGTACTAAACCCAAAAATACATGTCAATATGGACCAAGGATATGGAATCAGTTGAGTATTGAAATAATTTCCCATTTAAAAAACAAGCCCAAACATGCTCGTCAAGACACGATTGTATCTGAGAGTGAAAACTTGTATGGTAACAAGAAGTCCCACAAGACTGCAAACTTTATTTTTTTTTAAATTTCCTCTGTGGGTTACTCACTACCATTTGTATTCTTACATTAATATATATCAACTTATTGTATACATAAATGTAAACACATCCATTTTTTCCTTTTGATGTTTTTCATTTAAATTAAATAAATAACTCATGAACGATGTGGGTAAAAAAATGAAATATCACAGGTGACATGACTCATACATAATACATATATAAAAATATTAATCATTTTTTACAAACATGGGGTTTTAATTAAGAGATAGAAAATCAGAAAGTGCAAGGGAACACATCCAAGAAGGAAATCATCCAACGAAACATGTGACTCACAAGTGATACCACATATTGAAAAAAATGAGGTTCCCTATTTTAAAAATCATTTGATGAAAGATAATTTTAATAAGAGAAGAGGTGGAAAATGGAATGGTTCTTTAGAATCAACATGAAAAAATATTAGTGACCACTTTATGGTGAATGAATTACATTATTAAGGGTGAGGCAATTTGATTCCAAAATAATTTATTTCCATTATCTTTTGATGGAAATCATCATTCCCATTCAAATGGACTATGCCTCAACCACGTGTGGTTCTAAATGGGAAAATAGAGAATTATAGTTGACCAAAATAATGTGTCTGTGGGAGTCATAGGCCACAAAACGAATACCAACAACACCTCCCCTAGAGAGTAACCCATCCACATTAATCTTGAAAAATCCATTGTGGGTGATTCCCCATGACAATAAAAGAATATTCATTTGGTTTCTCAAGATAAATTTCATTATGATTCCATATCTCCAACCAAAATTTCACTCACTAAATCTAGAATGACATTCATCTTGGTAGCTGGTTAAAGATGAAGTCATTTCTTTTCAACAAAATAATCTAGGAAATTATAGAAAGTGAATCCACCATCTCCATAATTTGATATGATAAAAAAATTATTATAATAAATGATAGACTGGGAACCATGTCCACCAAGTGATATTAATTGTAATCTCATCCCTTTCATATTCCTCTGGACTTATAGTAGGAGATAATTGTATCAAATGGAGACTCTGTAATTTCCATGAACATTGGACAAATAGATTCATCAGATGCACGATGGAACATGAGGAATTATGTGGAAGTGATTATATCATCACTTAATTTCCACCATAAATATCATAACATAGGAAAAACACACAGATACTATAGTATCATCTAAAACACCCCATTCTCCAAGAATCACTTCTTGAGTGCCATCAAATACACTGATTTAACTGAGTAAATACACAAGAATTACTTTCCATAGAAAATACTATATTGACCCATATCCTTCAATCATTGGATGCTCAAAATTATATTTTTATCTATCACATTGAACCATTCATCCAGTTATTTGATACACAAGCTATTGGATTCATTATTAAATAGAGAGTGAACTATCACATCTTCGCAACCGTGGATCGCTTGTGCGGTTTCCTCCACCTCATATTTGTCATTTAGTAAAGGATCCCTCCATATTTTCTATGTAGTACCATATCCAATTATCTAGTAAAATACACTGTAGAGAATCTCGCATGACCCCCACAGGCTTCTCAATAATTAGCCAAGGTGGGGGCCTACAACCGATCAAAAGAAATATGAGTGTGGAAAATATTTGTCTTGGAGGATCTGAACACATAGAGAATGAAATTGTTCCAATATCCTCCACCCTTTATTCCCTAGAAGATAATAATTTAATCATTACAAATCCAGAAACCCCATTCCCCCACCATCTTTTAGGAGCCAATGTTTTTTCTCGGCAAATTTTTCCTAGGAAATGGGGATGACCTTATTTGTTTAATGTTCAAACATTTCAATAGGTTTCTAACTGGTTTGTTCGTAGAACCGGAAACATCCAATGATTCTATATCCATTTGATCCTTCTTTCTAAAGGTAGGTGCTCATTAGTTGTGGACCGATGAGTATTAAGAATTTACATTGGTCGAGAGGATGTGAGGTCGGACTCATCACACCTTTTCAGGGGGAATTATTGTCTACTCTGGGACTCTTTTTATAGATTTGAGTTATGTTCATGAATCCTTATTACATTACCAAGTATGAAAATAAAAATTCCTTTAGATCTGACAATCAATGATTAATATGAATAAGATTTAGAAAATCTATTATATTAATTTGAGGTTATTCATCGATAGAGAATCATCTGTATTCGTTAGAGATTCTTATTCAATGGTATCCTTCAATTAATTATTTTGAAATATCGTGGTCTTTATTATAACCATACTGGTTTTAAAGCAACTAAGTGGGGAACATGAAGTTTATTATCATTCAGAAGGACATGGATTATTTCAGAGTTGGGATCGTACCTCCAGATGGGCTACCTACGTATCCTTGTTTAGAAAAGGAATAAAAAACCACGTAGTTTGAGTTAATAAATACGAGGTTTATGTATGATTGATGGCTCAAAGAAATATTTAATAATTACATTTACGCTCTATGCTAATGTGAGTCATTCTAGGTGTGAGAAACAAGAGTAATTGGTAAAACCTAAAAATTGTTCCATGAAAGATGCAATCATAATAAATAATGTTGGGCTTATGTATGTATGACTGCCAAAGATATATGGGATTTACTTTAGTGAATAATCTTGAGAACAAGGTCCCTAAAGGTATATTTTCTTTATAGAGATTTGGATACTTAACATAGTACATAATCCTTAGAAGGATTCCAAAATTATAGGGGACTTATGATGGGGTTTTATTTTAAAGAAGGAATTCTAAATCAAAAGAAATTAATATTGGTTTAGAGAAAATATGACTGAGGCTTATTCCTGAGAAGGAGGCCCAGGTTAATGGGACATAAGAAGTGGGGCTTATTCCAAAGAAGGAGGCCTAGGTTAAGGAGAATTATAACTAGAGCTTACTCCTAAGGAGGATGCCCAGGTTAAGGGAAATAGGAATTTGGGGCTTACTCTTAAAGAGGATGCCCATATTTGGGAACTTGTGGCTTACTCCTAAAGAGGATTCCCAAAATTAATGGAACATAAAGACTGGGGCTTACTCCTAAAAAGGAATCCGAGGTTAGGGGACTTGGGGCTTACTCCTAAAGAGGATACCCATATTTGGGAATTTGATATTGGGACTTACTCCTAAGAAGGAGACCCATTTGTTAAGGAGACTTGAGACTTTGTAATTATTCCATAGAATGAGGCCTAAGTTATTGGAATTTATTAGTGGGGATTAATCTTAAGGAATACGTCCAAATTAGAGAAATTATGACTAGGGCGTACTCTTGAAAAGGAGGCCCAGATTAGGGAACTTCTCATCTTAAAGGATGAGGTTGAATGAATGAAATCTATTACCTTAGTGATATAAAGATATATAAATCACTATTTATTGAGAGATGTTCCACAGAATTCCATTCAGATAAGGAAACCAACAAGGGAACCATGACATAAATGGTTTTGAAGATGGTTATGAAGGCTAAATCTTAAAGAGGAAAGGTGGATTTGAAGAAAGCAAGTGAATAGGCAGGAGGGGCACCCAAAAATAGAGAGGTGCGTAAGTCCTGTGTGGGAACGCAAGTTATGGTTTCCCATGTATACTTGCACGACACATGAGTACATGCAGGACGGTCAGCCCATAGGGTAATACTTGGGAGAGACATAGATCAATCCCATAGTATTACCTCTAAAGAATTTTAAATCAGTGGCGTGCAGGTTCTGTTGAAGGGATATGGCGGCGCACAAGTGTGGTCATTTCACTTAAGGGCTGGCCACTAAGGCGCATAGGTGTTGATGAGTTTCAACACTTATGACTTGGTCCCCCTCTTTAGATCTTATGTTCTCGGTAAGAAATTACCGTAGAAGTTTTCGGAAGGCTTCAAGAAGAGACTAGTGCACCGAGAGATCAAATATGAGTTTCTGGATTTTTCCATCCACAAAATTGGGGTCCCATATGGGGTATTTATAGGCCTTTGAAGACCTTAGGGAAAAATAACATTGGGCGCGCAAGTCACCTGAGCGACCAATATGAGGCGCTCGAGTATACTTATGCGAGCATGATGAAACATGCGTGACCTATGTGTAAACAAGTCCTTTTCAGGCCTTTGTAAATTTTTGATGTTTATTCAAAGGATGAATCACTTTGGAATAAGGTATTTTTTTAAGTCTTTAGACTCTATGTTAGAAAGGTGTGTCAACAAAATTCCCCCCTCAGAGTTGGATCCGAAAGAATGAGGAGGTGACTCTGAGGAAAAAGGAGAAAACCAAGGAACTTCGGCACACAAGTGTTGAGCGCGCAAATAGCGGCATGGTAGTGCGAACCGCGTAGGCTTTAGTATGTTTGGGTGAGACCTTGCCTATAAATATGCCGCCATTCCCCGCGCAAAGAAACCGATTCTCAAAGATTTCTGTTCTTGTTGCGCAAGTTTCCTTCATCACGCAAGTGTCCTGTTTTCCGATGGTTCTTTATGTCGTGCTTCTAGAGAGGTATTTGGACTTGCGCGGTGATACCTGTGCGTCAAACACTTACGTGGAAAAACTATAATTTCACGCCAAAATTGGACTTGCGCACCATAATTCCTTAGGCATTTTTTCAAATTTCTTCACAATTTTTATGAAAAATCAACTTAATTAAGAGTTAATTATTCGTCCATTGTGCAGATTCAATGGAACCTGGAAAAATCGTAATGACTGATGAACTGGCTTGCAAATGCATTGATGATATGATGAACATCATAGGCCATGACTTTTATGATATATGTGACAACACTCTCCCAAATTCATCCATGTAATTGAAGAAATATCATGTCAATTTCCCACAAAGTATCTACATGCCTCGGTATGGCCATCGTCATCTGCAAGGAGTCAAAATTATAGATGCAAAAAATTATATGCTTGAGATGAATCTGTTCTGCTACTCCTATATTTATTTCATTCTGTGCATTAAGAACAACAATAATGGTGTTAACTTTCAAATTATTCCTTCATTCCATTTCCTTGTAGATATGAAAATGAAAAAACATGGGCTGATATGTTTTCCGCTATCGGTTGATGGAGAGAAGACTATCATGACATTGGAAACAATATCTAAAAAGTGTAATCTCTCCAAATGGATCTTTATTTCCAATGATCCATTCTAAAATCCATGTGTCCATCATCCATGTCTCTTGGATAGAAACAGAGTCACTATTTTATCAGTAGAAAATTTTCTCAAACCGCACTCAAGAACATTATTTTACAATTGTTCCAAGAAGTGCTGGTATCACTGCATCCCTTATTGTATCCAGTTTAATTAATGAATTCAAGGTGGTTGCTAATGAAGCTCAGGATTCTGGAAATCAAATGAAGAGTTATGTTGAAACCCTCTTGTAATTCGTGATAAAGTGAAGAGACTCCATTCTGTGGATGTCCTTCTAAATCATGTACATCAATGATAGACAACTTCATCTTCAATCAATTGTGCATGCCTTTTTTGCTACTAGCATTAAATTTATACCTAATTTAATGGTCATAGTAAGAATAGTATTATTTTTTCTAGGATTATAAAAATAACCCTAAAAACCTTGAATCTTTAATTTCTCAATATTACATAAATCATACAAAATGTATCTTTAGTGAGCTGGAAATTGAATTTTGTTCATAGTTCCCCTGTCTTTTGTATGCATTTTAAAGTCATGCATGTTGGACAAAAAAATTCTAATGTTTTAAGGTCTAAATATCTTTGATCGAATGGATTAAAATTGACTCAATTCCTTGATAATTTATCCAAAAACATATTACCATACTCATGTTTGGATGAAAACAAGTAAACTATGACTTATGAAAATTTGAATCTGAGGAATGATATGAAAAAGGGATAAAAGGAATTAGAAGAAGTATTTACGAAGAATTCAGCTACCACTATTTAACAAACCTGTTAGGGGGATGAATTATGCAGTACCGCTTAAGGGAATTGGCTACATAGTAAAATAATAGAATCTTTTGGATGAAAGGTCTCTTATGCACACTACTTATGCAAGGCCGCCTAGGGACATGTGCTACATAGTCAGGCAAAAGAACTCTCAGAAATTTTACTTTTCCATTTCTAAAAGCTGGTGAAATTTAATGGAGATTCAAATTATCCAAAGCATAGAGTTTGTTGTATGGAGAGAGGTACTTGAATATGAAGAGGATATTTCCAATCAAGATTTTCTAAGAACTGGATGAATGTCCTCCTACGAAGGTCATGCCCAAATGTAGGGATGGAAAATATAAACCATAGACTTAAATACATTCAAATCATGAAAAAGTGTATGGAAAAAATAGGTTATGGATGGCTATTTTTTTGCGGATCCCTACATATTGTCGTTAAGAAAACTAAGAAAAAAATGGGTTTCTTCCCAATAATGAAGTTACCATTATTTAAAAAACTCGTTAGGGGGTTGAATTATACAGGGACCCCTAATGGCATTAGCTACATAGTAAAATAATAATATCATTTTCCTAACAAGTCTGTTACGTAGACTGTTTATGCATGGCCGCCTAAGGGCACGTGCTGCATTGTTATGAAAAAGAACTATCAAGTATCAAAAAATTTGTGTCTAGAATTCAAGAAGTGTTATAGAGATCTGTAATTATTTATGGTTAGTAGTATGTCACATCAAAATGGGCATTGTTCAATGCAGGTAGAGATATACAGACCAATGCTAGCCATAATCATGTTGTGGCTGGGTCTTGAATTGAGATGCTGGACTTCAACAAGTATCCCATAATGATGGGAATCAAGCCATACGTAGTTCCTGAAATATAATTTAATATCAAGTGGGATGAGAGTGTAAGAGATATTAGTTTAGGGTCATAGAGCTCAGACCATTATATGGAGTACACAATGTGTTTATAAACCTGATGTGAATGAAGACCATGGTTTCCATACCATAATCATGTTTTCACAGGGGCACTTTTCAGCCAAAGGACTAAAAGTGGAATTTGGGGTTAGGCCTAAAGACTTGGGTATGGATTCGAGGGACGCTCGAACTTTCCTGAGTATCCCATAATGATGGGAATCAAGCTGCACGTAGTTCTTGAGATACCCTCTGTACAGATTTGGTTTGTACAAGTGAAGGGTTAAAGGGGACTTTAGTGTAATAATGGTTTGACCCACGATAAAACGTTCAGGCATTTACAGGTATGAAAGTAGTCTTTAGAATATAACATGATTGGAGATTAATGTAAATAATGATTCCCTCTCATGTGAGGGTGTCAAAGAATGTTCTAGATTATTATCTTGTAGGAAAAATGTGTGAACAGTTTAACGTCATACAACAAGGACGATGGTGAACCAATGTATACAATATTGGTTCTGGGGGTGGTTTCAGGAATCAATATCATTTGAATCGAAGGTGAACCAATGTGAAGAGATTTATTTTGGGCATGAACCATTAGTGGTTTCCTACATACCCAACCTAGAAGGAAAGCATCAAATTGTGCATAGTTCTATTAAAGAATGAAGTGGTAATCAAGTTGTTGTTGAGGACAATGACCTAAAAATAGTGTTGGGACTTACACATGGTTAGTGGCCTAGATAGGGTGTTATGGTTAAAGTTTACTCTAAGATTATGTGAGTAATACTCGTTTTATGGAACAAGAGTTAGAAAAAACCTTAACGATGTACAATTTAATGTCATGTAGGACATAAGAAGGGACTATGCAGTTTAAAGTCTTGCAGTGAAGACTATTGGTGCTGCATAGTTTAGTGTCATGTAGCAGGGACAAAATATAGTAAAATGACATATAGGACATATTTAAGGGACTTTGTTCAGTTTTACGTCATGTAGGAAGAATTAGAAGTACAGTTTAACATCATGTAGGACAAATATAGGGACACAGTTTAACGTCATATTGGATGTGAACACAGTTTTGCGTCATGTTGGACAATATGGGGGCAGTACAGTTTAACGTCATGTGGTTAAGACGATGGAGAAAATACAGTTTAACTTAATGTTCGAAGAATGGGGGACTGTGTAGTTTATTGTCATGCAGTAAGGACAAAATAGGACATAGTTTAACGTCATTTGGACATATTAGGGACTTTTTCATAGTTTAACGTCATGTTGGGCGATGGTGTGAGTAGTTTAAGGCCATATGCATGGACCAGCGATTATGCAGTTTAACGTCTTGCCGGACATATTAGTATTTGTGTTACAAAAAAAAATTCTTTATAAATCTATCATTGGTTGGAGTTGTGATTAGTTCTCCAACCATTGAGATTAAATAATAAGCACCATTGGAGTAGACCTTATGTATTGAATAAGGTCCTTCACATTTTGGCTCCAATATGGGGGGTTTATTTCCTAGTATCACTGGTGTTCTGAGAACCAATAACAATTATCTTTGAATGAATGAACGAAGATGAACTTTTTTGTTGAAATCTCATGCTATTTGATTCTGATAGATTTCAAAGTGGTGCAAGGTGCACAATCTTTTCTCGTCTAATTGTTCCAGTTCATCCAATAGCTTTTGAGATTGTTTATCTATAGATGACTGATCACAAATGGCTACCCTGAGTGATGGTAATTGAACCTCAATGGGCAAGACTGCTTACGTTCCATATATCAATGAATATGGAGTTGACTATGTTGGGGTGTAGGTGGTGGTTCGATAAGCCTATAAAGCATGAAAAAGTTTATAAGGCCATTACTTCTTATCTTTACCCACCATCTTTTGTAGTATATTTGAAATCGTCTTGATAAGACTTCTATTTAGCCATTTCCAGCTGCAAGATACCCATAGGAATGGTTGGATTTGATGTTGTATTCTGGATACAACTTCCTTATCTTGAATGAACAGAAGTTGGTGCCATTGTCCATCAATATGGTATGAGGGACACCAAATATGGTAATGATGTTAGACTTGATGAAGCTAACAATGCTTTTATAACTGACTTCCATGAGAGGTATTGCCTCTTCCCATTTGGAAAAGAATTCAGTAGAAGTAAGAATGTACTTAAACTACTTAGATGTAGCTGAAGGATAAGGTCGTACTACATCAATTCTCCATGTGGAAAATGGCCATGAGTATTTAGCTGTATGAAGAAACTCTGGGGGTTGATGAATGATATTGGAATGTACATGGAAAGAAAGACACTTATTTGTGAAATCAACACAATCTTGTATTATTAATGGTCAAAAGTATCCAAGTCATTCAATTTGAAGTGATAGTCTATGTACGGACTGATGGGCACCACATACTCCTGCATGCACATCATTCATGACAACCATTGTCTCTTTACCAACAATTCATCTGAAGATAATTCCATCAAAACCACTTTTGTAGAGAATTTTTTCTAGGTGATCTGGGCTATCATAAAGAGTGAAATTGACCACACGTCACCGAATTTGTTCTTTCCCAACTCTATTAGGTGTATGTGTTCAATTTTGAAGGTATTCCTTGATAGGTGTCATCCATCCTGTAGTATGACCATATGGTTTAGAAATGGGACTAATTTCACTGATTTTCTTTGTTCTGGTTTGAACATAAGGTGAAATTGTATGACGGTGGGAAATACCGATGATTGTTTCATCCTGATTTGGATCTTCCAGAGCTGTAGCTATATTATCCAGTGCATCAGCCTGGGCATTTTGTGATCGTGGGACATAAGAAAATGTCGGTTCCGAAGGAAATAACGACATTAACTCTCTGAAATAATCATATAAATGGATTAACTCTTCTTTTCTGATGGCATAATACCCATTGACTTGTTTGATTGCTAGGTTTGAATCACCTTTCACCTTTAATTGATTCACCTGTGTTTAAAGCGCCAACTCCAATCCTGCGATTAGAGCTTGGTATCCTGCTTCATTATTTGTACTGCCTCCCAACAATGAGAAGGAATTGGGTAGCACTGCCTTTTCTGGAGAAACGAGCACAATTCCTATCCCAACTTTGTTGAATTTAGGATCTTCCATTTTCTCCCCTTTTGGACTTCTGGAAGCACCATCAAAGTACATTTCCCATGTTTTAAGACTATCGTGAATAAAGAAGACATCCTCATCAGGAAGTTCAATATCTGAAGATGTATCTTCTACTGAAGGGTGTTCATCAAGGAAATCATCTAGATCTTGGCCCTTTATTTCCTTTTGAGACACATACTGAATATCAAATTGCTAAAAAATAACTTCCCACCTTGACAGACCTCCTGTAAGAATTCGATGACTAAGGATGAATTTGAGCTGGTTATTGCGAGATACCAATTGGACCTCATGATGTTGCAGGTAGTGTCTCATCTTCTGAACATCAATGATTAATGATAGGCCACACTTTTCAATACATGAATGTCGGGTTTCTTCTTGAAGCATTGTCCTACTGAGATAGTAAAGGTTTTTTTTCATTCCCCGCTGCATTCATTTGAGCAAGGAAGGCACCTAATGATCGCTCTAAAGTTGTCACATAATGAATAAGTGGTCTTCCTTCAACAGGTGGCATTAATACCCGTTTACCTCAGAGATTTGTCTTGAGAATATTGAATGCTTCTTAAAATTATTCAGTCCACTGGTAAGTGACTCTCTTCTTCATCAATTTGGTGAAGGGTAAACCATTGCCTTCAAAATTGGCGACGAAACGCCGAATATAGGCAAAGTGTCCATTATGTCCTCTCAATTCGTTCAAATTCCAAGGAGGTGACATACCATGGATTCAATTTGCCTTCTCAGGATCGACTTCGATACCATGATGGAAAACAACAAATCCGAGAAGTTTTCCCGAGGTTACCCATAAAGCACATTTTAAGGGGTTCGTCTCCAAATTATGTTGCCTAAGTTTATGGAATATGACATCAAAATCATCCAAGTCATTATAATTTTGTTTGGGTTTAACCATAAATTTTCCATATAACATTCAAAAAAAACCCTAAAAAGTGTTTGAAGATACGATGCCTGGCACGCTGATATGTTGTGACTGCATTCTTCAGTCCAAATGGCATTAACCGATAGCAAAACACACATTAAGGGGATTTGAAGGCTGTAGATTCTTCATCTTTTGAATCCATTCATATTTGATTATATCCATAATATCCATCCATGACGGAAATTTCTTCATAGCCATCTATTTCATCAATTAAGTGTTCTGTAATCGGAACAAGAAAATCATCCTTAGGAAAATGCCGATTAAGATGTCTAAAATCAATGTAAACTCTAATTTATCCATTCTTCTTTTTCACAGGGACAATATTAGCCAACCACTAGGGATATTTAATTTCCTTGATGAAGTTAGCTTTGATATGCTTATCCACTTCAGCTTCAATTTTGGAAGCATAATTTGGGTGTTTTCTTCTTGCAGCTTGTTTGAATCCTCAATTTTCTTTTGGAAAACCCAAACGATGAGTAGAAACATCAGGATAAAGACCTGGAATCTCTGTATAGTTTAAAGAAAATACATCTCGATTTTTCTATAAAAATGAAATATAAATATCTTGCTCTTAATGAGTCATGGACATAGTAATTAATGTGGGGAGTGGATCTTCTTTTGTACCCAGATTTATTTCTCTGAGTTCATCCACAATGGTAGAGATACCCTCTTCAAATGCTGGAGGAGAATCCATGAGATCTTCCTCTTTTCTTCAACATGTGTTACTTATTCTTTTTTTACTTTCATAGTAGATGATGAAGCAAAATTTCCATGATTAGGAGAGATGTTAAAAATTGAACATCTTAAAGAAGATGCTTCCAATTATTACCCTATTGATGATGAAGGGTCTTCCTTGGGTAATAAAGAGGAGATGATGGATTGAGAATCGACATCATCATTCACCTATGACATTTATATAACTTCTTCTAGACGGGTTGGCGAATTATAGAATTGCTGGATTTCAATGGATGAAATGAAGACATCTCCATTTGAGCTTTCATCATTGCTTGGTGAATCACCACTTTCTCCCATGCTATCTGGCTTGATTTTCTTAATTGACATTATGGAAGTTTCCATAAGATTACGTGGATTTGGGTCTATCCTATCAATTTTATTGATAGGAAACACATAATCTGTACTAACATGCTTGAATTGGTTTAATGAAATCTTTTCCAAACTATATAGAGTATTAACTTTGGTAACATCCCTTGTTGTGGATTTATCCTTACCCTCTATGTGATTGAATTCTGCCTCAATGTATTGAGATTCACAAGTCTTGAATGGAACTTTATCACCATATAATGACCCAATTTGACCATTGAAAGAATATTTGACGCATTGATGGTTTGATGAAGGGATAGATGCATGTTTATGTAGCCAAGGTCTTCCATGAAAAACATTGAAGGCTGTATTGTGATCAACAAATATGAAATCTAAATCGGATACAAGATATCCAAACTGAGTTCTAAGTGTAATCTCTCCCAGTGGTTCTTGTTCATTTTTATCATATCCTTGTAACATCAGAGTATAAGGAGATATATCAGATTCTGTGAGGCCCAATCGATGAAGTGTATGAATGGGGATGAGGTTGAATCCTTAACCATTATTAATGAAAGCTCTTTGGATGTATACACCATTGACCTTGCCAGATAAATACAATGGTCTAATATGTCCATGCATAATATCATCTTCATCTTCATCGGTGAATGATATCACTACATGGCATTCTGCAGGACCATTCTCAACCTGGTAGACTTCAGCCACAGCTATTTCAGTTTCAAATTCATAAGGGCTTGACAAAGACTCGATGAGTGCCTCCCGAAGATCCATTGACAGATTCAAGGCATCCAGAATTGATAACATGGACGGTACTGGGGCCAAATGTTTCAAGACATCATATTTTTGATCCAATGGTCTGTGTTTCCCAACAAGAACATGTGGTTTCGTAGGTGTCTTATATAATGATTATTTGGAAGTAAATGCATCTTATATTAGGGTAGGAGTTGGAAATACATCTGGATTTGGAAGATTATACCAAATAGGTCTATTTAATTTCTTATATGAAGATTGTGGAACCTCTAACCAATCCTCCAGAATAATTGTGCTAGGACTGAATCCGCTATTAGTGGAAGAATTTTCTTGTTCTTGTTGAGCCCAATGAAGGGCTCTACCACGAGTTTCTGCTGCATATACAGTTCTAACAGGGGTAGGATTGGAATAGTGGCTTCAGGGATATGCACGTCTTCCTTTGTATCTGAACCCTCTTGAACTCCCTCTAATTCTTCTATTTGAAACAGGGGACTCAGGCTCATCAAAATCAAAATTGTGGCTGGCATATGGATCTGTTAAGTGATTCATGTTAATAGAACCAAATATCAATTCTTCTTCTGAGGAAGACTTTTCCTAATTAGCCAATTTAGGCTGTTCCATTTTGTGGGACGGTGCCCGTAGCATCGAAGTAGATGGCATAAAATCTTCTAAATTCAAAGACAACTTGGGATTTGACATGATCTCATCTTCTTCTGATTGTTCCTCTTTCTTTTAATTATTCCATTTGTTCGAGGATTTTCCCACTGATAAAGAGGGTTTTGTAGTGGCCTTCATAGCAGAAGACAAAATTGGATTCTTCAATTGATTTTGAAAAATGGCATGAGTTTGGTTGATCGATTTTCTGAACATATAATCATCATATTTCAACTCATTTTTGATTTTGAATTCTTGCCACTCGCATTCTTCCTCTCGATTTGTAGGAGTGACACATGCTACCAGAGATGAATAACCTTTCAGTTTAAATTGTCCCGATTCCACCATCTTTTGTAGGAGTTCTTTGAAGACAAAACACTATTGAATGGGCTGCCCCAACATCTTATGAAATAAGGAATAGTTGGGTCGGTCTTCATCTCCTTTCTTTTTTGGAATTTTGGGCCTTGGAAATTGAACCAAATTATTTTCTAGAGCCGAAATGAAGTAACCAAGAACTTTTTCATTTCAGAAAGAATAAAAATTTCTCTTCAGATCCTCAAATTGTTTCCGTCTTTGATCTCTTTGATCATCTTTAAGAAACGGCCTCTGTTGTTGATTCTCAGGAGGTAGATCCCATCGATATGATGAAGGTTTTGAAGTAGAAGTATGTACATGTGATTGTTTAATCGTAACTATAGTAGTCTTTTCTTTACCCATTCTCCTTCTTGGAGTTTATGGAATTACATGAACATTATCCTTAGTCTTCATAAGAGAGTCTTCAACCTGTTTACCGAACGATGTAAGGTATCGAAACCCTCCTTTGTATTTCATAGGAATCAATGGCGTGCACAACTCATCATGAAAATTTTCCACACATATTGCCAACAATTCTTTTTGAGGGAGTGCTAAGCATAGGGAATATGTTAATTCCTTATAGTATGTAATGAAATATGAAACCATTTCATTCTCCCTTTGCTTACAATTTTAATGATAAAAAACTGTTGTCTTTGGGAAAGTTGAGTTGAATTGAAGAAGGAATCATTGACGGAGATCCTTCCACCCAGTATTTGACCAGGATTGCAAGCATATATACCAGACAAAAGCAGGACCTTGTAGTGATTCTATTAAACACCTGAGCTTAATTGCTTCTTTTTTCTGAGGGGTTCCCTGTTTCCGACACTTTCGCCGGGGCGCGCGCGCATCCGTCCGTCAGGGGGGGGGGACGCGCGGCTTTGTTGCCCCGCATTCCCGCTTTCCAAAGACGGGCGGCATTCGTTCCTTGTTCAGGTACGTCTGCTCCTTGATCGAAACAGGATGATGGGATGTCGGTTCTTCCTTCCGTGGATTCCTCCTCAGAACTCATCACCTAGTCCGGGTCTCCCTTATAGATTTAATACGTAGTTCGTGAAACTCTTCCCAGTGCCATGTTTCTATGGACACCGGTTAATTACACTGCTTCTGTCGGGACATTCCAAAGGGTCCATTCAGGGCAGCAACCTTCGGTCAGGGGAGTAGTCACGTTGAGACATCAGTTGCGTGTCTGGATGCTGGGGTACCTGGCATGTCTGTCTGTTATCCTTGATCACAAGGCTTCTCGAGGGCGTGGAAGCCCGAGGCATCCCACATCGAGCGCGGGGAATTACATGTCATAGACACGTATCTGAGGTGTTCCTCAGCTTCCCGTGTTCAACACAGGGTATGCCGCGAGTTTAACGTCTAACGGAGACGGATGAGAGTGAAATGGGACCATCGCAGGGGGGGCGACAGTGAAGTTGGGCTTGAGCCTTGAAGAGGCTTCCTACGTATCCCCGTGGCAGGGAATCAAAGTCCGCGTAGTTCGGGATGGTGCCGATAAACCGACGCGAAGCTGGAACTTGGTCCGAGGGGAGTTGGGCTTGAACCTCTGGGAGGATTCCTACGTACCATGCCTTAACACGGATCAAAGTCCCCGTAGTTCAAATGGGGTTTTGTCGGTGAACCGACGTGAAAGTGGACCTTGGTCCAATGGGTGGTGGGCTTGAACCTCATAGAGGCTTCCTACGTACCATGCCTTGACACGGATAAAAGACCTCATTGTTCGGAGAATACAGTTTAACGTCATGCGGGACGATAGTGAACCCTGACGTGAATAAACGACGGGTGGGCTTGAACCTCGTGGAGGCTTCCTACGTACCATGCCTTGACATGGATCAAAGACCCCGTAGTTCAAGAGGGTCACAACGGCTTACCGCTGGACTGGAATGGGACCCGACGTGAAAGAGCGACGGGTGGGCTTGAACCTCGTGGAGGCTTCCTACGTACCATGCCTTGACATGGATCAAAGACCTCGTAGTTCAAAAGGGAATGTAGTTTAACGTCATACCAGACAAAGATGGGAACCGACGTGAATGAAACGACGGGTGGGTGTGTCGGTGAACCGATGTGAAAGTAGACCTTGGTCCACTATTGGTGGGCTTGAACCTCGTGGAGGCTTCCTACGTACCATGCCTTAACACGGATCAAAGACCTCGTAGTTCAGGTGGGGTTTGGGGATCGCAATGGCTAACCACTAGACCGGGGTGCAGTTTAACGTCGTGATGGACGGGGTGAAACCCGACGTGAAAGACGGGTGGGCTTGAACCTCATAGAGGCTTCCTACGTACCATGCCTTGACATGGATCAAAGACCTCGTAGTTCAGATGGGTAACAACGGCTTACCGCTGGACCGGGGTGCAGTTTAACGTCGTGCTGGACGGGGTGAAACCCGACGTGAAAGACGGGTGGGCTTGAACATCATAGAGGCTTCCTACATACCATGCCTTGACATGGATCAAAGACCTCGTAGTTCAGATGGGTCACAACGGCTTACCGCTGGACCGGGGTGCAGTTTAACGTCGTGCTGGACGGGGTGAAACCCGACGTGAAAGATGGGTGGGCTTGAACCTCATAGAGGCTTCCTACGTACCATGCCTTGACATGGATCAAAGACCTCGTAGTTCAGATGGGTCACAACGGCTTACCGCTGGACCGGGGTGCAGTTTAACGTCGTGCTGGACGGGGTGAAACCCGACGTGAAAGACGGGTGGGCTTGAACCTCATAGAGCCTTCCTACGTACCATGCCTTGACATGGATCAAAGACCTCGTAGTTCAGATGGGTTTGTCAGGGTCGGTGCTCACTCTAAGCCCACGTGGGTCATGCTCGGTGTGAGAAACAAGAGGTTGCAAGGACCTGACGATCACGTCGCGAAGGGTGCGTCCGTGAGAAGCGAAGAGGGGCTTACGCATTGAGCGGCCCATGGTGTTGGGACTTACTCCAGGATGGAGGCCCATAGGGGGATGCCTCGCTCCCTATCACGTCCTCCACTGACCTTGGTAGTGGGGAAGTACAGAGATGCACGGGTGCAATCATCCGTACCAAAGGTTAGGGGCTTACGCTCCGAGGCGGCCCTTCCCCTGCGAACATACACCGCTCCGACAAGGAGGATCTCATTCCATGTGCGGAAGAGTTCCATTCCCGTGGAGACGAGTGGTGTAATGAATGCTCGAGCTGGGGGGACCCTTCGCGAGGGAGACGAGGTTGGGTCACCGTTTAAAGTCATGTGTTGAGGACGTGGTGCTTGGCAGTTTAACGTCCTGCAGCTCGGACGAGGTGGGTTCACTCCACACCCCTAGGGCTTACATAACCGGTACCCTCTGGTCCTTGGGGAAGGGAAGGCGCCGGCAAGGCCATGGTAAATGGGGGTCGAGGGAGGAACCATCGAGGGGTCCACGTTAGCGTGGCTATGCGAAGAAGCAATAGCCATTAGCATGCCTATGCGAAGAAGCATTAGGCGGAGCAACGCTACGGGAGGTGTTGTCCATGGGACTTTGAAATCACATCGTGCAAACCTGGAGGGTCGCACTGAAAGAGGAATCGCTAAGCAGAGGAGTGTGCTTTGCGAAGTGGGGTGCCTTGGCCTTAGCATGGGGCATAGGTGGGAGTGGTAGGTGCTTCACGAAGTGGAACAGTGTTCGCGGAGCACTGCCTCGCGAAGAAGGAATGGTTCGCGAAGAAGGGTCCTGCCAAGCAATGTACTTCGCGAGGTGGAGCGATCCTGCCTTAGCATAGGGATTACTCGTATGGGTTGGGTGTTTCGCGAAGCACTAGTGCTCCGCGGCTGCCCGGGTTCCCTTGGGAATCCCCTACCTTCGCGACTGCCCTTGAGCTTCGTGAAGGGCATCCCTCTCGGAAGAGGGGCTCAAAACGAAACAAATCAGAGTCGTCTCGCGAAGTAGAAATACCTCGCAGAGCTCATGATTCCCGGGGCAAAGCGTGCTTCACGATTCGGGAGAGGAGAAGCCGAAAGGTCGGATTGTCCATCCTCGGGACTCAGGGGGAATCAAGTTTTTATAGGGAAGGGGCGCCGCGAAGCAGGGCTCGCGCGCCGCCTTTGGGGCTTCGCGGCGGCTCGCGAACGTCAAACGGGCTCACGGAGAATCACCGCCTCTGGAGCTTCGTGGCGGCTCGCGAACGTCAAACGGGCTCGCGGAGAATCACCACCTCTGGAGCTTCGCGGTGGCTCGCGAACGTCAAACGGGCTCGCGGAGGATCACCGCCTCTGGGGATTCGCGGCGTCGCCATGGTTGGGGCGCTTCGCGGCGAGGCTTCGTGCCGGAACTTCGCGGCGGAGCTTCGCGAGGCAGCGCACCGGCCCTTTTTTGTTCCTTTGTTTCGGGCCACATTTTTGGCGCCAACAAATGCCCCCCCTCAGACTTGGAGCTGCGGAGGGCGAAGGGTCGAAGTCTGAGGGACAATCGCCAAAACTGTCAGTGGTTCGCGATGCAGCACTGCGAAGGGGGCCCGCGATGCTCGCCGGGCCGCGGATCCGGACGCGCCGCGATGCTTCGTGCGGGTGAGGCGTGCCGCGATGCTCCGGGGTCATCGCCTATAAATATGGGGTCCGCCCTTCTTTGTCTTCACGTGAATTGTCTTTTTGTGCGCTCTCGATTTCGCGAAGCTCCGCGTACTCCGCGACAGCCCTCCGCGAATCGAGCATCGCGGCGAACCGCGGGTCTCCGACTCCGCGTCCGCGCCAAGCGAACCTTTTCTTGTCTGCCTTGGCCGGACTTCACGGTTTGATCTTGCGACCGACCTTCGCGATCCGGCTTCGCGATCGAGCTTCACGACCGACCTTCGCGATCCATCCGGAAGAATCCTTTTCTGAGGGCCAGAGTTATAATGGCCCATCAAGAAGCTGTCTTGGGGGTCCTCGCAGATGCTGCTCATCGAGATGAGATGGCCAACCGTCTAGGCTTGGGGGAAATGGTTCGGAGCCACTCGGACCACACTTCCTTGACAGACCTGCTGTCGGAAGGTCAGAGGGATTATCCGTAGTGCAAGAAACTGCCATTGTACGGCTTCGGGATGAGGGATGACGTCTTCATCCCTGAGGCAAGAAGGGATGAACCAGCTTGCTGGTTCAGGAGAACACCATGCCAGTGCCAATGGTTCAGGGCGGCTGATGGTCATGCACAGGAGGATTTCACACCCGTCACCGCTGATTTCCTCTACAATCATGTGAACGACATTGACGGGAGGCCACTACAACCGGAGACGTCCCCTCCTCTTTAATGCACCATGCTGAAAGCGGCTCTGCAGGATCCCAAGAAGGGATGGTCCGATGAGTGGGACCTGCGCCAGGGCGGCAACTTTACCGATGACTGGGCCTGGGCCTACTGGGTAGGCGCCTCCTGCGAGGAGTTCGAGGCCAAGCTGAGGAGAGTGGGATTGTATGAGGCGGCATGGGCCTCCCAGTTCCACATTTACCAACCAAAGCAGCTGATGCCGGAACTGTTGAGTAGATGGTCGTCCAGAACCAACACTTTTCACCTGCATCACGGGGAGGTGGGCATCAGCCAGTGGGATGTCCACCAGATTTTTGGAGTCCCGATCTTGGGGGCCATGTATGACGAGTTCCTCCCCGTTGCCAGCGTATGGGGAGATGCTGAGCAAATGCCGCGACTGGCGTCAGCGCTGATGGCGCTTGTCCCTGGAGAGGACAAGGAAGCAGTGAGAGATGTCCACTTCAGAAGATGGTTCAAATGATTCTTGAACTTCCCAAAAGATCGAGAGTTCCCTCCAAGGCCTCGAACTTGTCCGAGAGCAGCCCAGCGGGGCAAGGGACACTCGTATTGGCGGGTTTTGGAGGACATCCAATGGAAGACTTGGGGTTTCAGCGTCAGCACCGAACAACAGCCAATAGTCAGGCTGGCGGCGTTCATCGCGGCTCTCATCTGTGGGTGGATCCTCCCAGTGAGAGATACAAGCATGGGGGTACGGCCCAGCTCGTTCATCATGGCATCGATGTTGGCCACGGGGCAGCGGATCAACCTGGGGATCCCGATGCTCGCCAAACTATACAGAATGCTGCGGCGTATTAGCGAGGGAAAGAAGCCGCCAAGAATATGCGGGCCCTTCCACCTCCTGTATGGGTGGATCGCGGCGCATATCAGGGGGATTTACGAGTATCCAAACCCCATTTCGCCACCAGGATCAGACATTCACCCCTCCATTCTGAACGCAGTTGGGAGCTTCCCATTCAAATTGGTCGTTCCGATGGTGCTGAACAGGGTGTGGAGGGAGGACGAGTTCAACTTTCATCCCTTCCCACTGCCGACGGGGAGGCTTACTGATGATGGACGGGGAACGGAAGAACACCGGGCTTACCTCCTGGCCTTCCGAGGTGGAGTTTTGGTGGCTCGGATAGATCGTGAGCCAATCTGTGAACCGTACACCCCGCATCGTTTTGCGAGGCAGTTCCGGTGCCTCCAGCGGCTGACCCCGCAGGTATACTGGGAGGTGCATCATGAGGAGCACCCGTGTGTGATGAGGCAGCTGTGGCTCATGTTCACACGTGAGGATGGGAAGATGCAGATCACATTGCCTCCGTCCACCGCCGCCTTCGGCTTAGTGAAGGAGTACGCCATCAGCTGGGAGGCCGCTTACCCGGGGGAGATGCTGAAGCAGCCAACGATCCGGGTTGGTGATGGTGGGCCTCCTTTATCTCGAGGTCGGAGTCGGAGGGCAGCTAGGGCCGCTCGCGGCAGCGGGGCTGCCATGGCGGCGAGACCAGCACCGGCCGAGGGTTCGGCAGCAGCGGCGGATCCGGGGGTTCCGGGAGAGTAGGGTCATCCGGAGGGGCGGCCACCGAGGGGATTCCGTCGGATATCCGCTCAGGCTCCGGGGAAGCGGCTACGTCACATCGACATGGCAGAAGATGTCGTCTTTCCAGAAGCTTGGGACATTTGGGATGTCAACCGGCAATTCCTCAGCCCACCCGAGATGTGGGCCCACCTGAATCGCCTCGGTATGAAACTACCGGGCATAGGCCCAGTTCGGGCTGGATTCATGGTGTCTCCGGCGGAGGCGGAGCAATACTTGAACGAGCTGGAGGATTACGTCCACTCCAGCGGTGTTCCTCGCCCAATGACAGATCGGGTGAGGGTACTGTTGAATCAGACGGTGCCCCCACAGTTATCGGCTGCCGATCTGAGGGAGCGTTTCCCCTTGCCGGAGGAATCATGGGACTCTTCTCAGGGGGACGAGGCTGGAGGAGGGAGGCCGTTGGAGGAGGGCAAGGTCGGAGACCAAAGCTCAGAATCCGACGACTTCGCGGAGGCTCTCGAGGTAGCATTCTGAACTTCTCTTCTTACGATCTGTTCTTGAATCCCTATGGACTTCTCACCAATGTTCAAGCCATGCAGGAGAAACTTGTTCGTAGGCCTCGTTATCGCTCCTTGACGGGTGATGACGCGGGACCTTCAGAATCCGCGCCTATGGCTGCGTCCAGCTCTGCGTCTGGTGGGACCAGGGGGTCTGAGGCGGCTCCTCTGGAATCTCCAGGCCTTCCAACAGTATACGGGGGGCCTCGTCTTGGAGTCCCATCCGTACCGGCCCAGGAGCAGCGCTCGGAAGTCGATCTTTGTAAGTCTCCTCCACCGGTCTCCTCGTTGCCACATGTGGGCCATGTCAACTAACGTTTATGTCTCCTTCTATCATACAGTTCTCCGACAGGCGTGGGCTGCTGCATCGAGGCTGGTCGGGATGTCTGGCGGCGTCCCTCCCAGGGGCATGCCAGTGATGGTGACGATAGTCCCTTCACCTCCTCAAGCTGCGGCGCACACCATCACTGGCAGGACCACCAGCAGGGCCATGCCTGAAGTCTTCGAGGTGGACTCTGAAGAAGAGGATCAACCGGTCGGTCCCAGTCCTGTCCTGCCTGCATCGGCGTCAGGTGTCGTACCAGACTCAACACCAGATGCAGATCCTGCTGAGGAATTCCTGCAGGCATATCCTACGTACGAGCCTGCCGACCGCGCGGATTGGGACGAAACGGCCTCTGATGAGGAAGACAGCAGCATAGTCCGCCGCCGGTCGTGGAAGCTGATCACGCGCTTTATCAGGGACACTTCCCAAGCGCAATGGCTGGCCGAAATGGATAGACTCCGCTCGCGGTTGCGCGAACTGTGTGCCGGGGGAGTGGATGCCCAACTCCCTCACACGCTCATCCGAGACCTCATGGCTGAGAAGATCCGGGAGCATGATCATGGACTGAGTGTGGGATGGCAGCGGAGGAAGGCAACCAGCATTAAGAAGCTCCAGGAGGCTGAAGGCGAGGTCCAACAGATGCAGATCCGGGCCAATGAGCTTTCATCCACTCTCGATGCGCAGTCTGGGATGGTCTCACGACTGAAGGCCCAGCTAGCGGAGGCTGAGGAATATATGGGGCAAACCTCTGGAAGGATGGATGCCGTTCGGGCTGAGGTAGAAAGGGCCAAGGCCAGGGTTGACGAATTACGCCCCGCCGCTGCTGAAGAGGAGCGGGAGTTGAATCAGCCGCAACAGGCTTTGGACGCCGCAAGTCAGCGGGTGGCGGAGCTGCAACGCTCTTTCGACGGAGTCAACCCATCCATGGGAGAAGTCAACCCCCGAGTATTGTAGCGAACCCGAAAGAAACTTTTTTTTTATTAACACTTTTGTGCTTCAACTCTTTCCTTCTCCTTTGTTTTGAGTTCTGTGGCACGCACGATTTCCACTGTTGAATTGCCTTGTTACATCCCTACAACGTTTGGGGGACGCTTGACGACAATTCCCTCAAACCAGTCCAGATTCCCGAAAGATGGGGAAGGCTTGATCGGAGGAGGAACTTCCAGGATAGCCGAATTACCGTTTCTTCAACGTGCTCTTATGCACGAACGGGGCAACGCCAGGGGCGCTGAAATCGGTTCAAACAGATGAAAATGGGAAGTGTGAATCACGATGCCCAAATTCGGAACACTGTGGGGATGGCATGACAATAAAGGACAACCGCTAACCGTGGCGGACAAACGGTATCCTTACTGCGTTAGCCTGAAATGGGGACAACAAATGAGCATCGACCGCTGACCATATTCGCAACGCGGGATCTTATCAATTTGTTGTCGATCAATCTTCTAGGACGTTGGCCCAGAATAGTTGGTGGACCATAGGTCAGACATCCATACTATTAGGGGGTCCTTCCAGACATGACCAGTCTTCCGGAACATTGGCCCAGGACGGTAGGTGAGCCGATGCGGCATAAGACCAGGCCGTTAGGGGGTTCCTTCAGACACGAAAGAGGACGAGGGTCCGAATAAGGGACACGCAAAGCGTGGAACATGGAGTGGTGGTTTGCTCATACAGAATCCAACACTTCGATAGTTACACCACCGTGGTGGGAGTACGCCAGATGGGCGCATCAGCCTGATCACGGATCATTCTTTCTTCCAGATAGGGCCTCTGGCGAGGGCTGGAAATGGGGAGGAACAAGATTTCGTGATTCCAGGGGCTGAACCCTAGGTGAAATGCCTAAGTGTCTCTACGTATCCCACATGATGATGGGAATCAAGCCGCACATAGTTCTTGAAGCGCAGTTTAACGTCATACTGGACGAGGAGCAGCCTGACCGTGTTGGTACACATCCAGCCAAAACTACTAAGCCCACGTGAGTCGTGCTCGGTGTGGGAAACAAGCAGTAGTGGTGGGAATTTCCTGACGCAGAGAGGGGCAGGTTAGGGAAAAGGGATGCTCGGTGACTACCGGTCCGATGACACTAACACGATCATTCAGCGCACCTAGATGCGCGAAGAGAAAGAGCCGAGTATGATGGAGTTCCACTTGAACATGAGGGAGTGGAAATGTGTGATTCATGACGCTCGAGATTTGGATCACGATGATTGCGGCGTGGCGATGGAGGATTACTGCTGACCATGTTCGCAACACAGCATCCTGTCGCGTTAGCCTAAAATGGGGACAAACAAATGAGGGTCGACCGTTGACCATGTTCGAAACACGGGACCATGTCACAAATGTTGTCAGATATCCGTAGGGACGTTGGCCCGAAACGATTGAAGGGCCCTTAGGTCCAGCATTCATGGAGAGCCCTTAAGCTTAGTATCCACGTCGTCCGAGGGTCCTTCTGGATGTGGAAGAGGATGAGGATCCAAATAGCGAGCTCACGAAGCTTGGTCATGAGATGAGGGGAATGTCCCTGTGAAAATCCCATGCTTCGGGATTTCTGTCAAAACACAACCGAATACGTCAACGAAACGTATTAGAGAGAGGGAGCATATTCCTTTCCCTTGGGGAGATCTTCGTTTGCGGTCATAGAATTCGGACCATGGATGGAAAAAAGGGCCAGGGGATGCATGACATCAAAACCTGACGTGAATGAGGACATAGTCCTGCTTACTATGCGTTTTCCGAGGAAATGCTCGAGTCGAGGGACCGAACACCAGGGTTAGGCTGGGCCCGCGGGGAAATACCCGGGCGCTCCTACGTATCTCATAAGGATGAGAATCAAGCCATACGTAGTTCTGGAAGGTGTCACGGTAAGGTACCAGTGCCATGGGAAAAGGGGAGTGCGGACGTGGCCCTTGCACTAAAAGAAGCGGAATTTGATGTATCTTGTTTGTTCTTTAAGGTGAATGGTTTTTTTTTGTGAAGCGACAGGCCTAGAACAGTAGGTCGCGATGTCTCCACAAGAATCAAGCCGTGATGGGTGTTGACAAATGGCATGGAACATGACCAATACCCAACGTGATGTCCTCTACTGCGAGGTCACCACAATGCGGTGCCGTTTTTCGTTGTGCGACCAGGACGATAATGTCACAGTTTTGGGTCGTATGATAGGACCAAGCATGCATTTTATCGTCATGCAGCGCAGACGTAGCAGAGACGATGCTAGGCGGGAAATGTGCGCAGTTTTATAAAACACGATTGACGGAGACATGATCCCACATCAAATTGTACGCCATCCGGAGAGGGAAACCTCAGGCCGAGGGGCCTACATAGAGGTGAAACAGGGAGAGAGACTGGCTTCCTGAATGGGTTGTACCCGGAGACAGGGCGTCTGGGCGGTCCTACGTATCCCATGAGGATGGGAATAAAATTGAACGTAGTCCCGAATGGGTCTTAGTTTATGGTCTTATAGCTCGGACCAGGGGATTCCCAAAGGACGCCAGATTGCAGCTTTGCCCCCTAGCATGCAAAGGTGCACTGAGGGATAGCGCCAAAAGTGTCGAGATTCCACCTGGACATGATGGGGTGAAAAATGATGTGAATCATGCAACCAACATTCAAGGACTGAAGGGGCTGGCGTGAAGACATAGGATTACTACTGACCATGTTCGCAACACAGCATCCTGTCGCGTTATCCTGAAATGAGGACTAACAAAACGAGCATCGACCGCTGACCATATTCGCAATGCAGGATTTTATCGATTTGTTGTCCGAAACCCTGGAGGGCGTTGGCCCGTATCGGTAGGAGAGCCCTTGGGCGTAGTATCCAGGCCATTCTTGGGGGTCCCTCCGGGTGTGAAAGATGATGGATGTCCGAATAGAGGGGAACACGAAGCTTGAGAAGTGGAAGGAACTTGATCAAGTTGAATCTGACACTCTTGGTCCTAGACCAGAGTACTCTTAATACATGGGCGAACCACTGTAGGGAGTTAAGGGACTCAACCTTGAAGGTGATCGAGAGATGGCAGATTCCCAGGGGAAGGGGGGCATGATGCCCAAAACCTTGTATCATACCTATACACCCCCCGCTGGAGAGGGATGGACCAAGTGGCCTAGGTGACCGGGAGATCAGGAGATCACCAGGAGGTGGGGCTGGACCCGAATCTTAAACATCCAGGTGGTCCTACGTATCCCATGGGGATGGGAATCAAGCCACACGTAGTTCTGAAGGGTGCCTTTTAACTTCATGCAGGACAGTGGACGGGAGGACTGAACCTCAGAATGGGGGCGTGCGTGGTGCAGCTATTGCATACCCGACGTGAATGAGGACGTAGTCCTACACCGCGTCACGCAGCCCTGTGATCAGGGTCCTGAAGGCAGGATTAGAGAGGTAAATTTTCTAAACTCAAGCTGGGTCCGAAGACAAGGGGTCTTGAACGTAGTTCCATATGAGGGTCTTAGTTTATGGTCTTAGAGCTCGGACCATGGATGGTGACAACTCCCGAGTAAGCACAGATGTCAACCCAATCCCTAAGCTCACGTGAGATAAACTCGGTGTGGGAAACAAGGGGGGTATCCTCATTGAAATACATGGGGGCGTCCATCAAAGGGGAGTCATCAGAGAGTTTCGAAGGACACCTTTGATGTAGCTTGTTCTCCCAACGCGCGGACGTGCACGGGGGAAAAGTAACAAGAGTCCCGAGACTCTACTTGGACATGATGAAGTGATGAAGGGTGTGAATTGTGTACCCGGAATTTGGGATTAATGGGTTGGCGTGACGACAGAGGACAACTGTTATCCATAACGGAAACACAGCATCCGTATCGCGTTATCCTGAGGTGGGAACAACAAACGAGCATCGACCGCTGACCATATTCGCAACGCGGGATTTTATCGATTTGTTGTCCGAAACCCTCAGGGGCATTGGCCCGTATCGGCAGGAGAGCCCTTGGGCATTGTATCGAGGCCGTTCTCGGGGGTCCCTCCGGGTGTGAAAGATGGTGAAAGCCCTGATGCAGGGATACGCAAAGCCTGGAAAGCGAGTGCGGACGTGTCCGAGTAAAGCTTGGCATTCCAGGTAATAAACCAGAGTACTCTTAAGCACATTGGTAAACCGCCAAAAAGGAGGGATCGACGAAACAACTCAGTAGGGGGTGGGAGCATGGCGTGGTCATCACGAGACCGTCGTGAATGAGGACACAATCCCACACCGCACCATATGATCCCCTCATGGAGGAAGGATGGGCCAAGGGGCCAAGATGGGATGAGGATTCCCGAGAGATGGGGATGGACCCGAATCCTAGACGTTTAGGTGGTCCTACGTATCCCATTAGGATGGGAATCAAGCCACACGTAGTTCTTGAAATGCAGTTTAACGTCATACTGGACGAGGAGGGGAGTAATGTACCCCTAAACAAGGGAGGTGTATGGCATGGTAAAGAAGCCATCGTGAATAAAGACGTAGTCCTACGTCACACCATACGATCCTATAAGATAGGTCCTGGGCTGCGGCCCGGAAAGGCCAGGGGCCTGGGTCTGAGCCTCGGTCAGGAAGACCTGACTGGTTTGTAGTTTAACGTCTTACATGAGGACAGGGGAACATGGGCCCAAGGAGGACAAGGGGCCTGAGGCTGAGCCTCGTAAGGGGAGTCGTACGGCATGGCACATGATCCCGACGTGAATGAGGACGTAGTCCCACATCACACCGTACACTCCAGGTGAGGGATCCTGGGCCGTGGCCCGGAGAAAAGGGGAAGTTATCAGTCAGAAAGGCCTGACTGGTTTGTAGTTTAACGTCTTACACGAGGACGAGGGGCCAGGGGCCCAAGGAGGCCAAGGGGCCTGAGGCTGAGCCTCGTAAGGGGAGTCGTACGGCATGGTACATGATCCCGACGTGAATGAGGACGTAGTCCCACATCACACCGTACACTCCAGGTGAGAAATAGGGGAGAAGGACCAGGGGGCCCAAGATCAGGCATCAGTTAGGAAGGCCTGACTGGTTTGTAGTTTAACGTCTTAGACGAGGACGAGGGGCCAGGGGCCCAAGGAGGCCAAGGGGCCTTAGGCTGGGCCTCGTAAGGGGAGTCGTACGGCATGGTACATGATCCCGATATGAATGAGGTCATAGTCCTACACCACACTGTACACTCCTATGAGGAATCGGGGCCGTGGGCCCGATCGCTAGCACCACCTGGGGGAAGTTCGTCACCTCGGGATGGGGCAGAATGAATCACTGTTCTTGACGCCTGGGACATCTGGGGATGGACCCGAAAATCCAGGACACTGTTGACCATATTCGAAACACAGCGTTCCTATGGTGGCCTGCATGGGGGCAACAAATGAGCGTCGACCGCTGACCAAATTCGTAACGCGGGACTTGTATCGATTTGTTGCTTGAAAACCCTTGGGGGCGTCGGCCCGTATCGGTAGGAGAGCCCTTGGGCATTGTATCCAGGCCGTTATCGGGGGTCCCTCTGGGTGTGAAAGGTGACAGAATCCCATTCAAGGAGTGGGTGAAGCTCAGTTGCGTTCATCCACGAAAGGGGCAAACACATCCAGGGGGGAATGTGCAGCCGGGTCGAGGCTTGCTCGACGTGGGTCGGGGAAAAGTGTGCACCCTGCCATGTCTTGACCCGAGGGGAAGATTTTGGATTTGGGCTGGGCCAACGGACAAAATGTCCGTGCGTTCCTACGTATCTCATAAGGATGAGAATCAAGCCATACGTAGTTCTTGAAGGCCATGCAGTTTAGCATCATGCGGTGAGGACGTGGGAGGGTAGAAGAACGGGAGTGGGCGCATGGTGCGACCTTTACAATCTTTGCGCGAGTGGGGTTGCATGAGCGGGGCCAAGAAAGCCCACTCCCTGCTACACAAAGATCCTCCAAGGAGACTATCCCCAGGGGGAATAGCGGAAGAGAAAAGCTTGGGGCTGGGCTCAAGACGAGGCGTCCGAGCGTTCCTACGTATCTCATAAGGATGAGAATCAAGCCGTACGTAGTTCTTGACATGCAGTTTAACGTCATGCGGGACGAGGGGCGTCTCATTCGGGGATGTGTACGGTATGGTACATGATCCCAACGTGAGGACATAGTCCTACACCGTACCGTACGATCCCGTAAGAGGGTAAGTCGGAGAGAAACGAGGGGGCCTGGGGCCAGACCGCGGTGGAGACGGGGCCAGGGGCCCAAGGAGGCCGAGGGGCCTGAGGCTGAGCCTCAGTCAGGAAGACCTGACTAACTTGCAGTTTAATGTCTTGCAGTGAGGACGGAGATGCAGTTTAAGGTCATGCGGGACCAAGTCGCAGTTTAGGGTCGTGCAGGACCCTCTCGCAGTTTAGGGTCGTGCATGACCCTCTCGCAGTTTAGGGTCGTGCAGGACCCTCTTGCAGTTTAGGGTCGTGCAGGACCACTTTTTTGCCCTAGGCAAAGTATCGCTTGAGGAATTTGGCATTGGTGGGAGGGGTTACACGCTCTCCATCTGTGGTCACCAAGGAGTATGCTCCGTTGGGGTAAACCTTATGGATGATATAAGGCCCTTCCCATTTGGGTTCTAAATTGGGTGGTTTCCTACCGGGAATCATTGGCGCTCGAAGGGCCAGTACCAGGTCACCCTGTAGAAAAGAGCGGAGATGAACCTTCTTGTCAAAAGCTCTCGCTATCTTGTCCTGATGCCTTTCCAGATTGTGCAGGGCACGAAGCCGGTTCTCGTCCAGTGCCTCTAACTCAGCTAGACGGATCTCGGCTACCTCATCTGATGTCTGGTGATCATAAACTGCAGTGCGTAGTGACGGCAGCTGGATCTCAATGGGTAGGACGGCCTCAGCTCCATACACCAGGGAATATGGGGTCACCTGGGTAGAGTTGCGAGTCGTCGTCCGGTAAGCCCAGAGGGCGTTGGGGAGCTTGTCCGGCCAACTCTTCTTGTTCCGACCAACCATCTTCTGCAGAATGTTAGAGAGGGTCTTGTTGAACGCCTCGATCTATCCATTCGCCTGTGCGTGGTAGCGGGAGGTATGGTTTGACCGGATGTCGTACTTATCGTACAATTTCTTCAATTCAGCTGCTCGGAAGTTGGTTCCGTTGTCAGTGAGGACGGCGTGAGGGACTCCAAACTGGTGGATAATGTTGGAGCTCACAAAGTCAACGACAGAACGAGCCTTGACCTCTTTGAGCGGAACTGCTTCTGCCCACTTGGAGAAGAAATCTGTAGCAGTCAGGATGACCCTACACTGGCGGGCTGTTGCCGGCGGATACGGTCCTACTACATCAAGTCCCCATACCGCAAATGGCCAAGAATACTTGGTGGGGTGGAGGGGTTCTGGCGGCCGATGCAAGAAGTTGGCGTGTACTTGGCACGCGTGGCATCTCTTGGCGTATCCAATGCAATCGTGGATCATAGAGGGCCATAAGTACCCTAACCTCCGGATTTGCTGGGACAGCTTCGGCCCAGCTTGATGGGCGCCACAGGAACCGGCGTGAACCTCTTGCATAACTTGAGGTATCTCTACTCCTTGGATGCAATGGAGGAGGATACCATCGAAACTCCGTTTATAGAGGGTCTGCTCAAGACTGGGGCCTCTCTGGAGGGTAAATTGAAGTGCGCGGCGTCGGATTCGCTCGCGCTCGGCCCGGTCGTCCGGGAGCTGACCATTTTGGAGATACTCGACAAAAGGTGCTCTCCAGTCGGGGGTGGTTTCAACCACTGTGTCTGACGAACCCGGGACTCCCGATATGGAGGGTCCGGCGGTGAGATGACTTACTCGCAGGCTATCACGGTCTTCTTGGGTGACGGGAGCAATGACTCTCCGGTGGTCCACGTGTATGACCAAATCATCTTGCTCGGGGTCTGCGAGCGATGCGGCTAAGCCAGCTAGGGCGTCCGCTTGGCCGTTCTGCGACCGCGGGACATGGGTAACCTCTGGCCGAGAAGAGAACTGGCCCATTAAGAGGAGGGTGTACTCCAGCAATGGTGCAAGCTCTGGCTTCCTGACGACGTAGTCGCCATTAACCTGTCTGATTACCAGCTCGGAATCTCCCTTCACATGCAGATGGGGTACATGGATCTCAAGGGCCAACTCGAGGCCGGTGATGAGATCTTGGTACTCTGCTTCGTTGTTCGTACAACCTTCTGACAACAAGAACGAGTACGACAGGACGGCTTGCGCCGGGGTAATGAAAACAATACCCAGACCCACTCTGTTGAGCTTGGGGTCGTTGAGCCTTCTACCGGTGGGGCTCCGGGAGGTGCCGTCGAAATGCATTTGCCAACATGGGATAGCATGATCGACCGAGAGGATCGTCTCGTCGGGGAAATCCAGGTCCAGGGATTGATCCGCGGAGGTTGGATGGGCAGCTAAAAAGTCTGCCAACGCCTGTCCATTAACGGCCTTCTGAGGCACAAACCTGATGTCAAACTGCTGGAGAATCACCACCCACCGTACTAGTCGGCCAGTCAGCATGGGGCGGTTCAGGATGTACTTCAGCGGATCCACCCGAGAGATCAATTGCACCTCGTGGTGTTGCAGGTAGTGTCGCAACATCTTCACGGTGAAGACGAGCGCAAGGCAGCTCTTTTCGATAGGGGAATATCTGACCTCCGTATCGAGAAGCATGCGACTGAGATAGTAGAGACTGTTCTCAGTGCCCTCGTTATTCTTCTGGGCGAGCAGCACGCCGATGAATCTCTCCAGGGCAGTCACGTAAAGGACTAGCGGCCTTCCGGAGACGGGTGGCATCAAGACCGGAGGTTGGAGCAGATACTGCTTGATTTCCTCGAAGGCGGCCCGACACTCCTCATCCCATTCGTAGGCAGTGCCTTTCTTCATGAGCAGGGAAAAGGTCTTACACTTTCCGGCCAGATTCGCAATGAATCGGCATATATAGGCTAAGTGGCCTTGGAGGCCTCAGAGCTCTCGAATGTTGCTCGGGGGAGGCATTTGGCTGATGGCCTTGATCTTCTCCGGGTCGATCTCGATACCTCGATATCTGACAATGAAGCCCAGAAACTTCCCGGAGGTGACACCGAAGGCACACTTCAACGGGTTCATCTTCAGGTGACGGGAACGGAGGAAACCGAACACTTTCTCAAGGTCTTTGAGATGGTCCTGGCGCTGGCATGATTTGACCACAAGGTCATCCACGTAGCATTCCACCAATGTCCCGAGGATCGGTTTGAATATGCGATGCATGACCCTCTGATAAGTGGAACCTGCATTTTTCAAATCGAATGGCATTACCCGGTAGAAAAAGGTACCCTGGGGAGCCCTGAAGGCATTGGACTTCTCGTCTTCGGGGGCCATCCGGATCTGGTTATACCCGGAATACCCATCCATGAAAGGGAGGGCTTGGAACCCAGCCGTGGCGTCAATCAACAGCTCCGTCACTGGGAGTGGGAAGTCATCCTTTGGGCAGTGGCGATTGAGATCGCAGAAGTCGATGCAGACTCTGATCTTCCCATTCTTCTTCCTGACCGGCAAAATGTTGGAAATCCATTTGGGGTACTGGACCTCCTTGACGAAGTTGGCCTTGATTAGCTTATCAACTTCGGCCTCAACCATAGCGCCATGGAAAGGGTGCATCTTCCTGGGGGGCTGCTTGAACCCACGATGTTTTACTGGGAGGCCCAGACGGTGGACGGACACTTGGGGATCCAGCCCTGGCATCTCCTCGTAACTCTAGGAAAACACATCGCGGTGTTGTTTGAGGAAGTCTACATACTGCTGCCTCTCCTCGAGGGACATGGCCGCACTGATCAATGTTGGTCTTGGATCCGTCTCGCTACCAAGGTTCACCTGTACAAGTTCATCAACCGTGGTAGAGACGCCTACTTCAAAGGCTGGGGGAGCATCTTCCAAGTCTTCCTCCCCAGCCGTGGGGGGATTTCCCGCAACGGAAGATACTTCTGGGCTCTCAAAACCCGAGGGGCAGCTGGTGCTGGCTTGGGCAGCAGCGGTCATCACATCAGGAGACTCACTTGTCGTCGAGACCATAGCAATGAATGCATTTGATCCTATCCCATCCGACCTTCGGCCTAAGGGGCCACGCTTGATGATATCAAAGCAGTAGTGACGTGTCGGCCTGAGTCGGTTAATTCCAGCCCGGCGAAATAGACACGTATGGCGCACCGCCGTTGTTATGAGCTTGACGTCCCAGTACCGTACAGGGGTAGGAGGTTCCGGGATGACCCGAGCCTGGTTGGTGTAGGAGTACGAGGTGATTTTTCGTCATCGCTTGGACACGGGAACATGCCTTCCTTGCGTACCCAAAACAACGAAACATTGTCCCATGTCGGGGGTCGTGGCCTCCAACCGGTGGATCGGAAGAACGTAGGCGTCGTCCATGATCGCCCAGGGATCACTTGTGATCGGGGAGGGCTCATCCTCGCTTAACAGGATTTGCTTGTCCTTACTTTTGTAATAACCCGCATCCAGATAGCGGGCCTCACAAGAAGCGAAAGGGGACGCGTCTCCTTGGAGCACGCCTACTCGACCGTTGAGCGAGTACATAAGGCACTGGTGATACGACGAGGGGACCGCTGCATGCAGATGGAGCCATGGCCTACCCATCAATGCGTTGTAGGCGGTGTCCTGACAAACAACCATGAACTCGGTGCTGGCCATTAAGCCACCGAACTGAGTCTTCAGGCGGATATTGCCGACTGGGGTTTGCTCTGTCCTGTCGTACCCCTGGATCCTGAGGTCAGAGGGAGTCAAATCACCTTCGGACAGACCCAGCTTTCGCAACGTCAGGGTCGGAATTAGGTTGATTCCAGAACCCGTGTCGACGAGGCATCGGCGGACTTCCACACCGTTGAAGTGGCCGGTGATATACAGTGGGTGAATGTGCCCCTGTATAGGAGGGTCTTCATCTTCACCGGAGAACGAGATAACCGCCTGACATTCGGCGTTTTCAATCATCTCGGTATGGAATGCTTCCGCGGCTGCCACTTCCGTCTCGAACTGGAGGGGACTCCTCAGGGCCTCGGCAAGTGCCTCGCGCATCTCAGATGACAGGAGCAAGGCCTCAAGGATGGAAAGCCTCGCCGGAATGCCGGCCGTGTGCTTTAGGACATCATAATTGCGTGCCAAACGCGAACCTCTGCTTACGGAGGGTTTTTCGGCATTTGGAGGCATAGCGGGCCCTGCTGGCTGAACCGGCGAGTAACTAGTACTGGGTACATCTTGCTGCCTACCAGTAGAAGCCTGAAGAGTAGCCGCTAGACTAAGATCGGACAGCGGAGGCTGGCCTGTCGCCGGGCAAGACTGGCTGTGATACGAACGAGGCAGCTCTCCCCGATCCAGCAACACGAACGGCGGTGGAGGTAGAGCCGAGGGTGCTGGATGGGTCTGCGCGTGCTGAGATCTGCGCTGAGCCTGCTGCCTGGTCTCGGTAGCGTGCACGGCTTGGTCACAAGTGCCTGCTGACATACCTCGGTGACCGGCGCGATTGTGATTCCGCCGACGTTGACGTCGGCTGGAAACGTTGGGGAGGTCTGCCTGGGGTTCCCCCTTGTCGGGGGTCATATAGGGCTTTACTAGCTCCACGGTGTTAACCGAAGCATACCCTTGACTGTCGCTCGAAGAGTCATCCACCGCTGGGTGGATTCTGGGAGGAATGCCCATTTCTGGAGGCATAAAGTCACCGAGAGTGCGGGATGACGACGGCACTGGCGGTGCACGTTGCTTCTTCTTGCGTCGCCGCTGCTTGCCCTTTTGGGTAGAGGTCGACTGTGAAGACGATGCTGAGGCACCGACTACTTCTTCTGAAGGTTCCGGCTGCTTCAGGCGTGCCCGGATGATACCCTGGGCACGGACGACGGTTTTTCGAGCCATCCAGTTGTCGTATCTCTGGGACCCGCGGCTAGGGACCTGCTGCCACTCACCTTCGCTATCACTGCCGATTTCTGATCCCGCAAAGACGCCTGCCACTTGCGCTGGCGCTGGGCCCAACTTGACTATGTTGTTGTTGACCTGGTCCTGAAGCCAGTCTTTAAACACATAACATCGCTTGAGGGTGTGCCCCAGGATCCGATGATAAGGGCAGTAGTTGGGGTGATCGGTGAGATGCGCCTCTGCCGGCCTTCTGCATTCAGGCAGACGCACAATCCCTTGCTCTAGAGCACTTCGGAAGTAACCAGGGACCTGATTTTCGTTGAACGAATAGGTATGGTACTTTCTTTCTGGGTAAGGATCCCTGGGGGCCTGGTCCTGTCGAGGGACCGGAGGGGCCTGCCGAGGAGGCGGCGCCTGGTTGTCTCTCCTAGGTGGCGGTGGCGCATTGCGCGGGGGAACCTGTCGGTTCTGAGGCGGTCGCTGCTGGGCAGGAGCCTGTGTTTGAGGTGGAGGACCTCTGCGGGGTTGCGGGGGTGGTTCCGCCGGTAGCAATTCCAGCTGCCTCGGGGCTTCTATTTGAGCCACTGCGGCGGGTTCAGCCCTGGCGGCCCTCCTGGCTGGGATCATAGGGGGCAGCAAACGTGCCTGACTAGCCTGTTGCAGGGCCTCCTTGAGGCGCTGGGCCTTATCCGAGAAATCTCTGAACCCTCCAGGGTAGTTCTGGGTAATCAAGGAGGGTACCAGCTCTGTCTTTACGTTCCCCACACACATCGTCAGTAATTGCTCCTGAGTCATTGGCATATCGAGGGAATACGTAAGTCCTTTCCACCGGGCGATGAAGTCCGCAACCCGCTCATCAGGCCTCTGTTTGCACTTGAAGAGGTCCGCGATGCTGGTCTTTCGCGTGGTGGAGCTGAACTGGTATAAGAACTGCCGGCGAAGATCCTCCCAACCGGTCACCGATCCGATATGGAGCTGGCTGTACCAGACGAATGCCGGACCTTCCAATGTCTGTACAAAACATCGGAGCTTAGCGGCTTCTTGCTGGGCCGGGGTCCCCAGCATGGGGCCGCACCTGGAAGAGAAATGAGCCAAGTGCTGGGGTGGGTCCCCTGTCCTGTTAAAAGGCGAGAAAGTGGGATTCCCAAAGCCCGGAGGCGCGGGCATATCATCCACCCACGCGGGAAAAGGCTTGCCATCCGGTGGGACCGCCACCTGCCGTGTTTCCAACGCCTCGAGGCGGGCTGTGAGTGCCGCAATAAGGTCCTCCGGGTGGGGGTCCCTGTCTTGACGGGGATCCCTAATCACAAGCGCATTTCCAGGTTCTTCAACACGGTAGACGGCTTCGGCTACTCGCGGGTCGACTGGCTGGACGACCTGCTGGGCGACTGGGGGAACCCGGGTTGGATTCTTCAGATTGCCCCGTCTCTCAGGGGGGTTTGGCGAGACGTATCGCGCCCTCTTGCCGTATGTTCCGGCTTCCGCCCTGTCCGCGACAGTAGCATGATCAGGGTTGCCCGGAGGCATCTCACCGGGGGGAAGTTGTTCATGCCCCTGCTGCCCCGGCCTGGGATTACCATAGTCGGGTCGTCGCTCTGTGGCGCGCTCAGCCAAGAGTTCGTCAACCAGCCTCTTCTGCTCAGCAAGCTGCTGGCGCAACATGGCCTTCTCAGGATCTTCGTCCGTTTTCTGCACAGAGGCGGACGGGTCGGAGTGCTTGACTGTTCCGACGTGCTCCTTACCCTTGCCAGTGCTTCGACCGAGTGCCAGCGACTCGGTGGGTACGGGGAGGCGTAGCAGGTTCCTCTGATGATGAGTAACTCTCCCTGACGGGTCAAGAAGCGGTGGTACGCCCTCGGATGGTAAGTCCCCATCAAGGAACTCAAGCTCATCTTCCTTATCCACAACGTCGGCCATGTAGACTGTGACCCCTCTTGAGGGCATATCCTCAATGTCGCATTGCGAATCGGGCTGTCGTCGGATAGGGTCGAAGAGGAGAGCGGCATAGCGTCCCCAACCACGGACTTTCACATGGAGGTTGGCTTCCCTGACGATCTTGCAGAGTTCCTTGAAACTCTGAACACATTTTCGTTGGAGGGCACTCTGGTGACCGGGCGACTCGGGGCGCTGGGCCACAAGGAGCGCCGCTGCATCAATCAGGCGGCACTGTTTTCCAATCTCCTCGAAGTGCGCTTGACTCCTGGGGTACACTACCCGTTCCCAGCGGAGGCGGATGTGCGTCGCCCACAGGGTTCGACAAAAGCATCCCACTTCTTCAGGGGTAAGCGACTCGGGTACGCGGAAATTCAGCGCCGCCGTGGACCAGAACTTCTCTGGGAAGTAGTCCACTGCAAGAATACTCCAGAAGCTCCTGGGTTCGTCCTCGGGGTTCGGCCCTACATTTCCCCACTCATCAACCGGGGGCGGCTGAGGGACCGGTAGCGGTACCGAGGCGGACCTCTGGGATAGAAAACTCGGCGGTGGAGAATACGGTGAGCGAGCAGACTGGCCACCGAATTCTGGGCCTTCCTCTGAAGAGCGAGGTGACCTGACCACAATTTCACGAAAGGACGGGCTAACAGCCACTGCTTCGGGTACGGGAATCGCCGTTACCGGTGTCCGGTCGTGTTGTGGCTTTACCACCGTTGACCCCCAAAACAGCTCCTCGTGATCCCGAGTAGAGGTAGAGGGCGCTTCGGGTGACGATGGCGGTGACTGCGCGGTCAAAACCTGCGGGATTCCCAGGATTTCCTCCTCCTGGATGTACCTACGAAGAGAGACGGGAATCCGGTGGACCTCAAATTCCGGGAGAACGAGGCTGACGCGTCTGGTTCCTGCCCCAGTCCTTGATACGGAGGAGCTGGGAGAAGGTTCAATCGCTGAATCGCATTCCTCTCCCGAATCGGAGAAGCGGGCAGGTTTGATCTCCCCCTGGGCCTTCCCAGGATTCTTCTTGTGGCGGCGACGACCCGCTCTTCTGCCCCTGGGTGGCTCTTCGGGACAGGCAGGCAGCCTTGGGGCGGCGCTGGCGCCGTGGCGGAGAGGGCCCCCACTCGAGACAGCCGGGGTGCGAGGGGCACCAGGGCAAATGTCAAAGGGTACATTGGGAGGACCTCCATGAAAAGTACCCACATGGGAGGGGCCTCTGTTGGGACTGGCAGGAGCATGGGGAAGGTCTCCATGGTCGATGCGAGTGGAGCGAGGCTGAGCTTCACTCCTTGAGTTGCTGGGGCGAGGAGGACCTTCGCCAGTCGCAGAGAGGACGTAGGGGGGACCCCCACGTTGAAGAAGGACCGGATGGACGGTGCCTTCAGAAGGATGGAATCCATACCCTGTACAGCGGGCGCGGGAAAGGTTTCCGCGCTGAGCATCACTGCCACGGGGCAGGTCTTCCTGCAGGATGGGGGCAGCACGAGGCATGCCTCCATGACGAACCTCGGAGCGGGGAAGGCCCACGCTCTGTGGAGTAGTGGTACGAGGAGGACCTCCGTACGGGGTGGCATCATCGTGGGTTAGCTCGCGGCGATCACTACTTGGGCCTGCAACCCGGAGAGTCAACCCAGCCTGCCCGTGGGGCGGTTGGGGTCTCGATCCTGGTTGGGAGAAGGGGTGCCCCTGCTCAATGTACGCGGGGGATTCATAACGTACGTCGGCGGTGGCTCGGGACACTGTAGCTATCGACGTGGACGCGCCTAGGCGAGCGTCCGCAGCCCGGGCCCGGTGCTGACGTCGGGTCAGGCGGGCCGGTGCAGGTGGTGCAGGAACGTAGTCTGCCTGCTCTTCCTGCGGGGCTGGATGGCGGCGCTGACGCGGCCGGACGGGAGCTCTCACCTGGGGGCCCCGGGTCGGGGCCCTGAGCAGACTGAGCCGGACATCGCCTGCCTCTTCAGCGTAAGGCGAAGAGTCGTCAAGGCGTTCCGGGGATAGGCTCCCGAAACGGTTGAATGTCGAGGTGGGGAGCAGGGGCTCCCTGCGCGGCCTGTTAGGGCGGCGTTGACGGCGGGGCCTAGAGGCCTCCAGGTCCAAGCGGGCCATATCTGTGGTCGGGATGACCCCTTCTTCCTCATACCTGCGCACGAGGCTGTTGATCACCCTTCGTTGGATGACCTCTGATGGGGAAAGGGGACGTGGGCGTCCCGCATCCCATGACGTGGCAGCCGTCGTGGCGGTGGTGGCGCCATGTGGAGTGGCCGTCGTGGTGTTTCCCCTGCCCCTGCGCGGGCGAGGAGCAGATGGTGACCGCATCTCTGAAATAGAAACCTAGTTCCTGGCAAACGAAGTGATCAACTCATCAGTACTGAGAGGAAAAGGATTGACAGCCAGTGCCCCAGCGTTCTTCCATCCTCCATATCTGTGAGAAGGATCCACGCCAACACGCTGTAGAGCGGAGTGCCCCACGCTCTACTCCCCCGACTTCCAGTGAGTTCCACGGCAGGCCCGCTATTTGCTTGGCGGGACCAGGCACCGGATATCTGGATCCGGTGACACGTCAATCTACTGGTGTCTCGAACGCTACTAATCCCCATGCTGAGGATAAGAATTTCACGTCGGGTTCACCATTTCTGTTTCCGACGCTTTCGCCGGGGCGCGCGCGCATCCGTCCGTCAGGGGGGGGGACGCGCGGCTTTGTTGCCCCGCATTCCCGCTTTCCAAAGGCGGGCGTCATTCGTTCCTTGTTCAGGTACGTCTGCTCCTTGATCGAAACGGGATGATGGGATGTCGGTTCTTCCTTCCATGGATTCCTCCTCAGAACTCGTCACCTAGTCCGGGTCTCCCTTATAGATTTAATACGTAGTTCGTGAAACTCTTCCCAGTGCCATGTTTCTATGGAAACCGGTTAATTACACTGCTTCTGTCGGGACATTCCAAAGGGTCCATTCAGGGCAGCAACCTTCGTTCAGGGGAGTAGTCACGTTGAGACATCAGTAGCGTGTCTGGATGCTGGGGTACCTGTCATGTCTGTCTGTTATCCTTGATCACAAGGCTTCTCTAGGGCGTGGAAGCCCGAGGCATCCCACATCGAGCGCGGGGAATTACATGTCATAGACACGTATATGAGGTTTTCCTCAGCTTCCCGTGTTCAACACAGGGTATGCCGCGAGTTTAACGTCTAACGGAGACAGATGAGAGTGAAATGGGACCATCGCAGGGGGGGCGACAGTGAAGTTGGGATTGAGCCTTGAAGAGGCTTCCTACGTATCCCCGTGGCAGGGAATCAAAGTCCTCGTAGTTCGGGATGGTGCCGGTAAACCGACGCGAAGCTGGACCTTGGTCCGAGGGGAGTTGGGCTTGAACCTCTGGGAGGATTCCTACGTACCATGCCTTAACACGGATCAAAGTCCCCGTAGTTCAAATGGGGTTTTGTTGGTGAACCGACATGAAAGTGGACCTTGGTCCAATGGGTGGTGGGCTTGAACCTCGTAGAGGCTTCCTACGTACCATGCCTTGACACGGATCAAAGACCTCGTAGTTCGGAGAATACAGTTTAACGTCATGCGGGATGATATTGAAACCTGACGTGAATAAACGACGGGTGGGCTTGAACCTCGTGGAGGCTTCCTACGTACCATGACTTGACATGGATCAAAGACCCCGTAGTTCAAGAGGGTCACAACGGCTTACCGCTGGACTGGAATGGGACCCGACGTGAAAGAGCGACGGGTGGGCTTGAACCTCGTGGAGGCTTCCTACGTACTATGCCTTGACATGGATCAAAGACCTCGTAGTTCAAAAGGGAATGTAGTTTAACGTCATACCAGACGAAGATGGGACCCGACGTGAATGAAACGACGGGTGGGTGTGTCGGTGAACCGATGTGAAAGTAGGCCTTGGTCCACTATTGGTGGGCTTGAACCTCGTGGAGGATTCCTACGTACCATACCTTAACACGGATCAAAGACCTCATAGTTCAGGTGGGGTTTGGGGATCGCAATGGCTTACCACTGGACCGGGGTGCAATTTAACGTCGTGCTGGATGGGGTGAAACCCGACGTGAAAGACGGGTGGGCTTGAACCTCATAGAGGCTTCCTACGTACCATGCCTTGACATGGATCAAAACCTCGTAGTTCAGATGGGTCACAACGGCTTACCGCTAGACCGGGGTGCAGTTTAACGTCATGCTGGACGGGGTGAAACCCGACGTGAAATACGGGTGGGCTTGAACCTCATAGAGGCTTCCTACGTACCATGCCTTGACATGGATCAAAGACCTCGTAGTTCAGATGGGTCACAACGACTTACCGCTGGACCGGGGTGCAGTTTAACGTCATGCTGGACGGGGTGAAACCCGACCTGAAAGACGGGTGGGCTTGAACCTCATAGAGGCTTCCTACGTACCATGCCTTGACATGGATCAAAGACCTCGTAGTTCAGATGGGTCACAATGGCTTACCGCTGGACCGGGGTGCAATTTAACGTCGTGCTGGACGGGGTGAAACCCGACGTGAAAGACGGGTGGGCTTGAACCTCATAGAGGCTTCCTACGTACCATGCCTTGACATGGATCAAAGACCTCGTAGTTCAGATGGGTCACAACGGCTTACCGCTGGACCGGGGTGCAGTTTAACGTCGTGCTGGACGGGGTGAAACCCGACGTGAAAGACGGGTGGGCTTGAACCTCATAGAGGCTTCCTACGTACCATGCCTTGACATGGATCAAAGACCTCGTAGTTCAGATGGGTTTTTCAGGGTCGGTTCTCACTCTAAGCCCACATGAGTCATGCTCGGTGTGAGAAACAAGAGGTTGCAAGGACCTGACGATCACGTCGCGAAGGGTGCGTCCGTGAGAAGCGAAGAGGGGCTTACGCGTTGAGCGGCCCATGGTGTTGGGACTTACTCCATGATGGAGGCCCATAGTGGGGTGCCTCGTTCCCTATCATGTCCCCCACTGACCTTGGTAGTGGGGAAGTATAGAGATGCACGGGTGCAATCATCCATACCAAAGGTTAGGGGCTTACTCTCCGAGGCGGCCCTTCCCCTACGAACATACACCGCTCCGACAAGGAGGATCTCATTCCATGTGTGGAAGAGTTCCATTCCCGTGGAGACGAGTGGTGTAATGAATGCTCGAGCTGGGGGGACCCTTCGTGAGGGAGACGAGGTTGGGTCACAGTTTAACGTCATGTGTTGAGGACGTGGTGCTTGGCAATTTAACGTCCTGCAGCTCGGACGAGGTGGGTTCACTCCACACCCCTAGGGCTTACATAACCGGTACCCTCTGGTCCTTGGGGAAGGGAAGGCGCCGGCAAGGCCATGGTAAATGGGGGTCGAGGGAGGAACCATCGAGGGGTCCACGTTAGCGTGGCTATGCGAAGAAGCAATAGCCATTAGCGTGCCTATGCGAAGAAGCATTAGGCGGAGAAACGCTATGGGAGGTGTTGTCCATGGGACTTTGAAATCACATCGTGCAAACCTGGAGGGTCGCACGGAAAGAGGAATTGCTAATCAGAGGAGTGTGATTTGCGAAGTGGGGTGCCTTGGCCTTAGCATGGGGCATAGGTGGGAGTGGGAGGTGCTTCGCGAAGTGGAACAGTGTTCGCGGAGCACTGCCTCGCGAAGAAGGAATGGTTCGCGAAGCAGGGTCCTGCCAAGCAATGTACTTCGCGAGGTGGAGCGATCCTACCTTAGCATAGGGATTACTCATATGGGTTGGGTGTTTCGCGAAGCACTAGTGCTCCGCGGCTGCCCGGGTTCCCTTGGGAATCCCCTACCTTCGCGACTGCCCTTGAGCTTCGCGAAGGGCATCCCTCTCGGAAGAGGGGCTGAAAACGAAACAAATCAGAGTCGTCTAGCGAAGTAGAAATACCTCGCGGAGCTCATGATTCCCGGGGCAAAGCGTGCTTCGCGATTCGGGAGAGGAGAAGCCGAAAGGTCGGATTTTCCGTCCTCGGGACTCAGGGGGAGTCGAGTATTTATAGGGAAGGGGCGCCGCGAAGAAGGGCTCGCGCGCCGCCTTCGGGGCTTCGCGGCGGCTCGCGAACGTCAAACGGGCTCGCGGAGAATCACCGCCTCTGGAGCTTCGCGGCGGCTCGCGAACGTCAAACGGGCTCGCGGAGAATCACCGCCTCTAGAGCTTCGCGGCGGCTCGCGAAAGTCAAACGGGCTTGCGGAGGATCACCGCCTCTGTGGCTTCGCGGCGTTGCCATGGTTGGGGCGCTTCGCGGCGAGGCTTCGCGACGGAACTTCGCGGCGGAGCTTCACGAGGCAGCGCGCCGGCCCTTTTTCGTTCCTTTGTTTCGGGCCACATTTTTGGCGCCAACATTCCCATCATTGGATCACAACGAGAAACAAAATGTGATAAATGTTTCTCTAGGTCTCCCGAACCATTACATATTTGGAATGTGGTACATACAATATTTTATCGTGGAGAAATTGCATCAACCCATTCATGGTAAACTCCCTTTTATGGTTGAATTTGTGAACGCTTTACCTCTATAGCTTCCAACCAAGCTGTTAATGACTCAATATTAGTAATTAAATTTTGAGAAACATCCGTTTGGGCATGGAATTGAGCAGGTGCAACAACTGGATCTTGGACAATTGTGGTTACTGGTACTACAATTGATGGTAGCACGATCTATTGTTGTTTTACATAACCCATATGAATAGACCTGTGAGGGTGTACTGGTAAAGGAAGATATTGTTGATCCATCTTAGTAGCCACAACAAATTCCCATGGCTGACTGAATCCATCATGCCTATGAGGAAGACTACCTTGATGTAGTTCACCATCCAACCTCCTTAATTCCTTCATTTCGTCCTCCTGTTGTGAAAATATTTGATCTAATGAAAGTGATCGGCCTTCTCCAGGGGAAGGGTGGAATGTAGTCTGATTCTATCCTTTCCCCTTGTGGACGCCTATCAGAGAGTGGGAAGTTGGTTACATGAAAGAATACCAAGATTCTGAGTAATCCATTGATTTTGTGTATGCACACCTTCTTCATTGGCCTCTATGTGCACAACCTCTTGAGCATGAACTTCTTCATTTGATCCCTTTGAGTGAGCCTCATTCATAGGATAAACATCAACGACATTGATGTTATTAATTTATTCATAACACATTTCATCCATTATATCAGCATTTCTGTGATATTGTATTCTTCTATGTCATGGATGAGACATTGCCTTTTGTTGATTTGAACCCACAGGAACTTCTGGATGAACCGTAATTTGGAGGGAATCTCCTGATAATTTAGCTCTTCATTCCTCTTGTGGCTCCTTCCCTAATTGAGAGAAGACTGAATTTTTCTGAGGAAGAGATTGAGGATTGGAAAAAGTCCCCATTCTTGTGGACTAGGGCTATTCCGGTTGTTCCTTCTCAACTCCTCGAATCCTATTTATTGATTCTGAGTGTTGGGCTAAAAGAGTCCCCATTTTGGAATGCTGGGGTGGCTCTTGAGTTTCTATATCTGAGACTTTCTTAAAATCTCTCCTGATATTGTGGACTTTATTCTGAAAATTGGCTAGATACCTCCACTTACATCCACCGAAATCACCCAGTTAAAATTAACATTGGATGATTTATGTCACTTCTGTCACTTGATGATGTGCACTCTCTAAATAGGAAGCGTGTTGGATTTACTCGTTTGCCTGATGCAAGAGTAATTCGACAACTTGTTCTCGGCATTCTTGATTTTCAGAAGAACTAGTTGATGCATTTTCGTGAGTGAGCCTTTGATTACAAATAATACCAATTGGCTACGGCCGACCATGGGAAATAACATTGCATGAGACCATTTTCGGCAGGCTTTGTTGGCTAGATAGTACAGTGAAATTTATTTCTCCATGGAAGCCCCATCCCCTGATATGAATACCAGATGGGGAATTGGAAATTAATTGGCACAATCTTCTTAGTGTGCCAAGGCATGAATGCTGAAGGGATCTCTGCTACTTTTCAGCCATTGGATATCGAGAAACTGAGAGAGATGCCAAGTAAATTTGGCATTGTAACCCTTCTATTATCTTGACATGATTTTCTAATTCATCAAAAGATAATATTTCTTTTTTCAATTGACAAAGAGTTTTCCACATGTTGATAAGAATATCGTGAACACAATCTTCCGTCAACATCTCTGGAATGTCATACTGAGAGACATCCCACGACCAAATCATGACTGGCACTTCACCTTTCGCCAATTGTTTTCTCATATTCAGAACTTCCTCTGTATCATTCCATGAAGATTCTTCTACCTGATTAGACCAGAGCTGGTGCATCTTTGTTTCTTCATCAGATTCAACAAGATCGGTAGAGAATTCACTTATCAAACTATAAGATAAATGACCTGGGGGTGGTTCGGAGAATGACCTACACCCTGGGCTATCTTCCGATTGAGAAAGTATTTCACCTTCTAATGGTAAATCATGAGACATGAACGGCTTCACATTTTCAATTTCCTCAAGATAAGAGGGATTTATTTTTACTACATAGTCCATTAGATAATTTTCCAGGAAATGAAAATTATTACTACGTAGTGGACTTGTGTAGCTAAATTCATCATCATGGGGAGGACCACTAGGGTGGTTTAAAACAAAAGATGAAACCTCTTGCTCTTTAGTCTTCTGGCCACACAAAGGGTTATCATGGCTCTAATATGAAGATGATACATTGAGATAATCCGAACACTCATGAAGAAAGCCTTCATGAGTCAGTGTCTGGTGAAGACCTTTGGAATTATTGTTCCCACTATTGGGAACTAAGAGAGTAGAATCTTGAGTTACAACATATAATTGTCTAAGTGGATCAATAACTCCATCATCGAGAATGGACTTGTTATAGATTGGATCTTTATTTCTTGACTGTTCTGGATGGGTCTTCTTCTTAGACGCCTCCTTACTCACATTGGGAACCACTTTTTGAAGAAAGTTGTTATTATGGGAAGGTGTATGTGCCTGATCAGGATAAATAGTAAGGTTTGGCTGATTATGTCCTCTCAAATTAGGTCTATGTGCCTGACTTGGTTGTTCGTATGACATGGGGGAGTATTCCCCACCACCCTCTTGGACTGGAACAGAGGTGTGTGTCTGTTCCAAAGTGAACTGTTGATGTCTTACTCCACTGGTAGGGATAGATTTTCATTTCTTTCCCTGTGATGCGGCAGAAGCTTTTATAATATTCTAACAGGCATCCAAAATATGAGCATAGATTTGCTTCTACTCTTTCACCATTTTCGAAATTTTCTTGGTGACTTCAGCTGCCACAATGGGAGTATACCTCTATTCCGTGCTTAGATTAGGTGTGTATTCCTGCTCATTTCCTCCTTTTCCTATCAGTGAATTCTGACAGTACTCATGTATGGGGGCAGAGAGTTGAGTCTGCCTCCTGTTTTTCATTTGTTCTTTCCAATTGACATATCTGGGTGCAACCAAACGAGAATGTTGGTAGGCCTGATCAAAACTAGAAGGTGTATGTGCCTGCTAATTGCACTCCGCTGAAAGTGGTTGATAAACTTCCTTTAATACTGGCAGATGAGGCTTCCGGTAGTATTGATGAGTGTAAGTAGGTGTATGTGCATGTTTACCAATTTTCAACACATTGGGTTGGCAGACTTCATCGTATGTAGTCAAACGAGCCTGTTGACTAGCTGATTATTTATAAACAGGTGTATGTTGCTTTCTATAGTAGTCCACCGGAATTTCTTGGTGGTAATGGCATGTTGATGCCAGACGAGTCTGCTGTACAGCAGAATTAAAACAGATGGGTGTGTGTGCCCGCTCGTTTCTTTCACCAAGTTAGGTTGGTGGACTTATTTGGAAATGTAAGAGATAAGAAACTACTCACTTTTGAACGGTTGTCAACACTGGTGGTTCGTCTTGCCTGCTCGTGTTTGAGGAACATGAGCTGAATGCTTGGAGACGACATCCTCATCATGTTGAGGGCGCACTACCACACGAGTCTGGTAGTGATTGTTCGTCGGAGCCCTCGAGAAGGACTCTTGTTTATTGGAATTGAGGTAATGATTTACCCTCTCATTCAGCTCCCATGAATATGGGAGGGAATGGTGATTGTGTTCCAGGGATAGTGACCCAAAACGGTTGGAAACTGTGGTTGTCACCACCTGCTTCTTGATTGTTGGACGTCGCTATCCGGACAACCAGTGTGAATTAATAACTTGGAGGTCTTGTCTAGAGGACTCCAGAGTCGGAATAGTACCGTGTCGATGATATTCCTTAACCAGTGCATTTGATACCCAGTGTTAAAGATGCTGAGTAGGTGATGTCGTCCTCAGAGCAGACAACGATCCAGCAGGAGTACCAGGAGAGGTATTTACAACAGAGGCATTTATAGGTGTGAAATTTAGAGAAGCCATTTCATTAACATAGAAGATCGTGGATAAGTGTGATTATTTGATATAACAGAAATAATAAAGATAATTTTGGCCACTACATCTTTTGGAAGAGTACATATGTTATTGATTGTTTTTTTGGCCCTCTCATTGAGTTTAAATAGGGTCCAAACAAATAAGTAAAACATCATTTTAACTTGTTTGAAGATTCACGTCAGGTTCACCATTTTTTTGTTTCCCTAGAAATGGGGATGACCTTTTATATTTAAGTTTCAATCATTTAAATTGGTTTCTAACAAATTTTTCATAGAACCAGAAACATCTAATGATTCTATATCCATTTAGACCTACTTTCCAATGGTAGGTGATCATTAGTTGTGGACCGATGAGGCTTTAGAATTTGCATTGGTTGAGAGGATGGGAGGTCAGACTCATCACACCTTTTTGGGGGGAATTATTGTCTACTCCAATAATCCCTTTATAGATTTATGTTATGTTCGTGAATCCTTATTACATTACCATGTATGAAAATGAGCTTTCCTTTAGATCTGATAACAAATGATTAATATGTATATGATTTAGAGAATCATTTATATGTATTTGAGGTTCTTGATTAATAGATAATCATCTGTATTTGTTAGAGATTCTTAGTCAATGTTATCTTTAAATACATTATATATAAATCTCTTGCTCATTATTATAACCATACTGGTTTTAAATCCACTCAGCGGGGCACATGAAGTTTATTATTATTCAGAAGGACGTGGATTATTTCAGAGTTGGGATTGTACCCACCGATGGGCTACCTACGTATCCTTATTTAGAATAGGAATCAGAACCCACGTAGTTCGAGTAATGAAGTATTATGTTTATGTATGATTTATGTCTTAAATAAAGATGTCAAAATTACTTTTACGCTCTAAGATCACATGAGTCATGCTCAGTGTGAGAAACAAGAGGTATTGGTAAAACCTGACAATTGTTCCATGAAAGATGCAATCATACGAAAAAATGTGGGGCTTATGTATGTATGACTGGCCAAGATAGATGGGATTTACTTCAGGGAAAAATCCCGGGAATAAGATCCATAAAGGTATATGTGCTTTATGGTGATTTGGATACTAAACATAGGACTTAATCCTTAGAAGGATGACCCAATTATAGGGGAATTATGATTGGGTTTTATTCCTAAGAAGGAATTCCAAATCAAAAGAAATTAATCCTGATTAAGAGAATATATGATTGGGGCTTATACCTAAGAAAGAGGCCTAGGTTAAAGGGATTTTAGAACTGGGGATTACTCCTAAGAAGGAGGCCAATGTTAAAGGGAATTATAACTGGGGTTTACTTCTAAGGAGGAGGACCAAGTTAAAGGGGCTTGAGAACAGGGGCTTATTCCTATGAAGGAGGCCCAGGTTAAGGGGAATTATGACTAGGGCTTATTCATGAGAAGGAAGCCCATATTAAAGGGACTTGAGAACTGGGGCTTATTCCTAAGAATGATGCCCATGTTAAGGGGAATTATGAGTGAGGTTTACACCCAATGAGGATTCCCAGGTTAAGGGAAATTGGAATTTGGGTCTTACTCCTAAGGAGGATGCCCATATTTGGGAACTTGGGGCTTACTCCGGAAAAGGATCCCCAAAATTTAAGGAAATTCAATACTGGGGAATACTCCTGAAAAGGAAGGCCAGGTTAGGGAACATGGGGCTTACTCTTAAGGAGGATGCCCATATTTGGGAATTTTGTATTGGGACTTACTCCTGAAAAAGAGGCACATTTGTTAAGGAGACATGAGACTTAGGACTTATTAATGAGAAGGAGGCCTATGTTAATGGAATTTATGAGTGGGGATTACTCCTAAGGAAGATGCCAAAATAAGAGAAATTATGACTGGGGCTTACTCCTGAAAAGGAGGCCCAGGTTAGGGAAATTCTCATCTTAATGTATGAGGTTGAATGAATGAAATATCTCACCATAGTGATATAAAGATATATAAATCACTATGTTTTGAGAGATATTCCACATAATTTTTTTCAGATAAGGAAACCAACAAAGGAACCATGCCATAAATGGTTTTGATGATGGTTCTGAAGGCTAAATCTTAAAGAGGAGAGGTGGATATGAAGAAAGCAAGTGAATAGGTAGGAGAGGAACACAAAAAGAGAGAGGTTCACAAGTCTTTCATGGGTGCGCAAGTCATGGTCGTGCAAGTATACATGCGCGACGGTCAACCCATAGGGTAATACTTATGTCAGTCTCAGCTCAAGCCCATAGTATTATCCCTAAAGAATATTAAATGAGTGATGCTCAATTTCTGTTGAAGGGATAAGGTGGCGCGCAAGTGTGGCCATTTCCCTTAAGGGTTGGTCATTTAGGCGTGGTGGTGTTGATGAGTTTCAACTCTTAAGACTTTTTCACCCTCTTTAGATCTTCCGTTCTTGGTAGGAAATTACCTTAGAAGTGTTTGGAAGGCTTCTAAAATATACTAGGGCACCACGATCTCAAATATGAGTTTCTGGATTGTTTGTTTTTTAATGGGGGCCCCCAAGGGGTATTTATACACATTTTAAGACCTTGGAAAAAAAGAACTTAGGGCGCGCACATCACCTGTGCGCCCAATATGAGGTGCCCAAGTATACTTGCGCGGCCATGATGAAACTTTCACGACCAAAGTTAAAACAAATCCTTGTTCATGCCTTTGTCATTTTTTTATGTTTCATAAAAGGATGAAACAATTTGGACTAAGGTATTTTCATTTTTCAGTCGTTAGACTCTTTGATGGAATGGAACGTCAACAACAAACTAATGAATTTTTTTGCTATTATTAAGGCCCCATCAAAATTTGGCCATGTAATATTGTATCTAATATATATTAAATACATGGAGGTATACTATGAACATAACATAGGATGGGATCTATTCTTCCACCTCCTTGATAAGATCATTCATTCCTTATTTGTAAATCCCCTTAAAATTCCATCCATATAATATTTTTCAACTCTGTCCTGGATTATTAAAAAAACCAAACTTTTAGAGTTAAAAAATATCATGGTCATCCCAAGGTACTTTTTATTTTATTCAAAAACCTGAATGCTTCATGTTTTATAGAGTTCATAAGACCAACTTATGAGGACTCCTAAGATAAAATCACTTTTGATTTAGCATGGTTGGTAGATTGCAAAAATTCTATCTCATACATATGGATCAAGTGAAACATATTGATGTATTATTCTATGATGGACCTTGTAAAATAAAACCTATCATCATAAAAAATGATATGATAAATGGGTGGACTTCATATGCACCCCTTCATCCCATAAATAATATTTTCTTTTCCTTCCACTAAAATAAGATTATAGAGCACATCAGCTACAAAAATAAAAAATAAATGGAAATAGGATCCCCCTAACTAAGACCCCTAGTAGGTGAAAATATCTAATAAGGGCCACACTTAATTTTAATCCAAAAAATATTCTACAGTGATGCATTTCATAAATACCACAATCAATTTTAGGAATAATCCCATTATACTCTTAAAAAATGAATAATGATCCACTCAACCCAGTCATAGGACGTTGTTATATCAAAATTCCAATCCATAGTACCAATTACTACAATAGATCATGTTTTCATAGAGTGAAACACTTCATGGTATAAAATTTAATTATCATAGGCAAGACAATTAGTGATAAAAACACTTTTATTTAAAAAAAATAATGGTTGGAAAAAAGAGTGAATGTGGTTATCCAAAAAATTTGAGAAATTTTTTTAAATAACTTTACATAAAGTGATTGGATTAAAAAATAATGCCATAGAAAATTTTTTTGAACATAGGGACGAGGGTAATAATGATTTAATTAATCACATAGTAGTTTTCCTTACCTTCCCATAAATCTTACATAACGCTTGAGTTATTTCACCCGATAAAGTGCGATAATTGTTTAAAAAATATTACGTGGAACCGATCTAACCCTGAAAATTTGGTGGAGTGAATTTTTTGAGAACCATAAATATTTAATCTTTATTAAATCCCCATGTAATATAATGGTTCATTATATTTTTAACCACTAATTAGATATAACATGAAATGTTAGAAGAAATAATGGATTCCCCAACTTTATAAATCTATTGATAAAAATGCATGATAAGATCATGGATCCACCTATCACCAGAAACAATTTTACCTTTCGTATTTTTAATAGATGAGATAAATTTCTTACACTAAAATTCAAAGGCCTTAGAATGGATTTAAAATGTATTAGAGTCACCTTTATTGATATGGGTTTCACAAGCGCATAAGGACCAAAATATTTCCCTACTTTTATGTGTCACGTCCAGTTTTACATCATGGAATAAAATATAATGAAGGAACATATCATAGGGGGGATGAGAATAAATCTTGCGAAAATTCCATTAAACAATTTAACAATGATAATATGGATTTTCGAACATTGAGTTTCTCCAATGATTCAAATTTTATATCATATTATTGATATTCATTCCCATATCTGGATCCTCTACCTTCTATAATGAATGGATCACATCATCACATTCTTTATTCGTATCCCATGATCTTTTAAATATGAAAATTATTTTATGTATAGACTTTATTTGTACATGAGAAAAGTTTACGAGTATGGGATAATGGTCTGAAGTGATAGGATCAAGGGGAGAAACCTAAAAAAAGATGAAATGGTTAGTATATTCACTTGCTCATATGTATCTATACCACAACTACCCATTATGGGTATTTTTAGAGTTCCAACAAAAACATATTTGGATGTTTCTTCTGTACGCCATATCTACATGGTTATCCATATATGTATCCGTCTAAAACTCCATTATTGGCATGAAAGGATTATTAAGCCGATTTATTCTCATTTCAGGGAAAACTTTGGTAGAATTAACCAATGATAAGGAGAGGTCCATGAAATTTATCATATAGGGTCTTGAGAAGCTTCCAAGACCTCAATTTATCCATATTAGAGGGAATTCATAATATCCAATGAAAACCCAGACCATGATGCCTAAATTTTGAATGGATGAAGAAATGTGCTTATGAGAGAAGGATTTAACCATTATATTCACATCCTCCCTCTAAAGAAGAAATATTATCCCATAATGGCCATGTCAGGAGATGGAGAAAGAGTTATAGAAACTTACTTTTTATAAATACCATACATTTCCATACATTATAATATATATTCACATGGTAATATCGTATTAAAGAAAATTTTAGCACATCAACGTTGAATAATATGGACTAAAAATGGGTTTCCAAGCCCCCGTTAGTAATAGTATAAGGTTTTCCATGATATGGGAACGTATAGCTCAGTATAGAATCTACCTTTGATTATTAAAGATAGGTTTATATCCTGCCACTTTCCATCTCATGGAGTGTTTCTTATTAACCTGCAGACCCTCCATACATCATTTATAACTATAGCATTATGTCATGCTTAGATTCACAAAGTTGTCCCATATAACTTTACCTCTACATATACATTGTTTTCCAGGAACTACAAATGGTGGTTTGACAGGATCATCTCCTAGAAGAGATGAATGTATAGGGGCCTCGATGGTCGAGGGAAAAAATTGAATTGGTGGGTCATAGTAGATCATCTTTAAGATATTTAGTGATTTATTTTTTCCTATAAGGTTATGGGGTTATTATCATAGGAATTATCCCTTTCCAATGGGGAATTAACTAGGTTTTAATTGGTATTTCTACACTCAGATGATATGGTTCTGATGGATTGATTCTCCCTACCTTCTTTATTTAAAAAACATATTGATCTGTAGTAAAGACTGGTGGACCCAACATGATGATTTTATTATGATTTTTATCCGATTGTGCACATAGATCCTTCGAAAAAATATATATATCCCTTTTTTTCTCCACTTCTAGATTGAATTAATTCATATCATTATATTCCCACCTTCATTATTTTTACTATAATATAATTTTTCCATCCCCATTTATCGACTTTTAACCACATTCTCTCTCGGTGTTCTCCATGCACCCATAGAAGTTATAAAATATTGGTATTTTTCTTACAGAAATGAGATCTAGACATTTTATCCCACTAAATATGGGAATAAAACTATCAAAAATTATATCAAAACATCGATCATAACTCTAATTCATACATAAAATCCCTAATGAATAAAGTTTCAATCAATCCCATTGAAAAAATTGTCCAATTTGTTCATCGATTTCAGACATAATACACTCTGATCATCTACAAAATGAGATAACTTTAAGTCAAATCCAAAATGGTGTTTTGGAAGGAGTGTTATTCTAGATATCCCAACCATTTCATAAATCCTCCATTAATATTAGGTATTTATCAAAGGATCATGGTCTCCCTTTAATCACCTTATGTTTATCCTTCACATTGAAAATTTCAGAAATGATGAGGCTTTATCTTATTTCACATAGGGACACTCCATCATATAAATGCCATTAATTTTTTAGAATATTGTTTAGGGAATTTATATTTAATGGTCTATTGATTATAAATTTTTTGATGATGGGTAGATACATTCGTTGTGTTAGAAAATCATCCGCATCATTTTTTTCTATTATAACCAGTTTTTCCTTCTCTGTCGGTACTAGATTCTACCAATATTTTATCAGGTCAGAATATATTTTACTACATCTTATGCTAATGAAAATAAGGGAATTTTTGAAATAGGGGCCATACTCAGACCCCTAATTGTCTTCATGCTAGTATAGCACCACCATTACTAGGAAACCCTAGGACTCACCTGGCCCTAGGTATCTCTAGGAGAAACTCTTAATCGATGGAGATACATTTTCATCTTATTAAATTGAAATCATAAATAACAACATAATCTCAAAATCTATTTAATTTATTTTTATTTTTATTTTAATAAAAATATAATTTCACTATAATATATTCATGTTTAATCACCTTTACTTTTAATTTCTGAAAGAGGATTAGTTATATCAACACTAATTATAAGATCTAATAGAGGTTGAGTTTTATTACAACTAAAAAACATTTATTAAAGGAAATGTTTATCAGTGTTTTTTTAGTGTTGATAAATGTAAGAGCTTTATCATCTCCTTTTGAGAATTGATAAATGATTAATTTTATTAGTTTTATTGAAAAAACATTTATATATATTTAATTTATTTATACAAATTCATATTTTTTTAAATTTAATTTATATAAAAATAAGTATATATTTTTATAAATACAATATATATATATTAATTTATACTCATTTATAACTATATGTACATTAATCTTGTACATAAAATAATTAACTATGTAGAAATAAATAATGATGTCAATTAGCTGAAGATGTTGGTGTAGGTACTCATATCGTAAATGGGTTAAGGAAATTCTGAAAATAACAACTCATCCCATCACACATGAGGATTATACCCACATAATATATCTTTCATGAATTTTTGCATATATATGTGTGTGTGTGTGTGTTTGTGTGTGAATACATATATCTTTATATATATATATAAGTAATTGAAAACATGAAAACTTCAATATTTAAATGAATTTATACTACGAAATGAATTTATTATAATTTAAGTAATTTCACTAATTTGTAATTTTTATTTTAAATAATTCTTGAAAATGTTTATTAATTTATTTTAATTTTATTTTAATTATAATTATAATTATAAAAGGCAATAATTGATTATATTTTTATATAAAATCAATAAAATACATACATATATAACAATCAATAATAATATACACTTCTATATGGATTTTATATATATTTATATACAATTATTAAAATTCGTTTATTTAATTTTATTGGTTTATAATTATTAATATATCATTAATAACATATATACATAATATAATTATTTATACATTTATATTAATGATATATTTTACAACATTTATTTATTTATATAAAGGATAATATTTTTACATATAATTAAGACATTCATTGGTATATTTATTAATAAAACAATTTTATAATATTAATAAATTTGTTATAATATTATTACATTTTTTATACATTTATTATAATAATTTGTGTTTATTTATTTTTAATAATTTTATAATTTATTCATTTTCATTTATTATTTTTATTATTTTTGTAATTTATTAATTTTTAATAATTATAAATTTCTAATATTTTTTGAATTAATTCATATATATATTTATATATTAGGTTTAATTTTTTCAGTATGTTTTTATTTTAAATGATTAATATGTATTCAAAATTATTTATTACGTTTTTGTTTTTCTAATATGTTTGAAACTGATATTATATAATTGTTTATATGGATTTTAATATTTTTATAATTTAAATATTTAATATAATTCATTATTAATAATTTTATTATTTATATAATTAATATTATTGCGATGCCTCACCCCGAGCCACTTGACAGTGCCCTGACTAAGATCATCACATGACCCTAGGTGAGCCTTTTCATATTCCAGAGGTTGTTGAATAGAGGAAGTGGATCAATATATACAATTGGGAGACTATTCCCTTGAATTAGAGTCATACTATAATGAAAAACTAACTAAAATATTACACAACCTAAACATCAGAGTGCACAATGATAGATAAACACAATGTTGTAATAAATTCAATGTAGAAGGGATATAGCCAAACATTCACTGATAATCCTTTAGGCCGATCCAAAATACAATAAAAACAATAAATACAACACATGCACACGGACCCTACATTCATCCCCAAGCCTCACTCACCTTGTCTCTCAATACCCTTGAGCTGCACCACCATGATCAAGTGTATATCCTTTATTTTTACCTGAATGTAGACATAATGTTTGCACATGCACAGATGTTCCCATAGGATGTGTGAGAAATACATCCTGACAGGGTCTCACCAAGTGCCCATACTATACGCTATCATATAAATATATGCATCAAGAAAAAAGATAAACATGTTACACATGCATGCAACAAAATTGTGCAAAATCAGGCCACCATGACTCCATATGCATCAAGTCAATGTGTGTTATCCAGGACACTATAACACCCAAACTTACCTACATTGATGATATACTATATTCCACCATGTCACATAATCTTGTGTCATCATATTGATTCCCAACACATACTTTCAGAATAATGGGTTTTTATCATCCACACCTCACCTTATTATCTATATAAATTGATTATGGTCATATATCCAAATCATGAACCACTACTACATAACTCAAGTCAGGGTCCGTTGGTCTCATATCGCATTTCACCATGCATTATCCCCTCCCATGAAGTCACTACCATTACCCAAGACTCTCAGGAAAGGTCCATCATTCACATCAATTGATCCATACAAGTTCAAGGGAGGTCATAAGAACATTGAACCATCCCCAAAAATTATAGCGAGGTTACAAGCTCACCAACTCATCCCCATAAACTCTATGGAGGTTAAGAGAACACTGACCTATCCCCACATAATATAAGGTGGTAAAAAAACATCAATCCACCCTTGCTAACTTTGGGGAGGATACAAGAAAACCAACCCCTGATCAAAGACTCTAAAGAGGTAACAAACACATTGATCCGTCCACACAATCTATAGGTAGGTAAAACCAACACACTAAGCCTCAGCCTAGAATAGAACCCTTTATATGCACTCAGGACTCTAGTCACTTGAGACATATCCCAATGCTGAAAACCCCCACCTCACCTATTAGGGCATCTACTAGGTCCTCTAGAACTGTCATGATCTCTTATCATCGATAGCATCTCATTCCCCTCACCCCTTGGTAGCACCACAACTGGTACACTCATCCTCAACCTAACATCAAGGTTGGGTCCTCCCTATCGAGATCTCTCATCACACCTATTCTTTATACCCATGGATTTCCCAAATCATACACTCTAATACCCATGGAATCCTGATACCATGTCCCAACCAAGCACACGCCCCCACCTGCATCTCATCTCAAATATTCTATGGGATATCTCTTAGCCTATCACTTAGAGAACACCCCTAACCATCACACCTTATTTAGTTACAAATGACTTATCACACTCTTATTGCTATTCAAGTCTCGTGCCACCCATGTGAGGATGTCACTCACCAGGCTTGAGATTGAGAGTTTCCTCACCCATCAGCACTAGGTTTAAGCCTCTATCATCCACCCAATTATACTTAAAAAACTCATACTAGGCTACCTACATTTCATATCTTACCTAGATACCTACCAAAGGCCTCATGAGAGATAAAATGACTTCCCCATCCATTGGAGATACAATCAATGAGTGATATTGACTCACACAAGTGATAAAGTGTACTTTTCTAGAGTATAATAGGTCTAACATTGTCTTATCTCTTCATCTAAAGGCATAACTTGTCCCTAACCATCTACCCAGTCCTATGAAACATGCATGTAGGTGTATAGTCATGCATAAACACATATATGTATTTGTATTAAAGGTAATTCCTTAATAACATTTCATTCTTGTTGAATATGTCTCCTTTATTTATTATGTGAAATTTAATATATATGAAAGTATAGTTTTTATTTTATCCATTTTTTCAAAATATAATTGTCAAATTATTTCATTTTTTTAAGATTTCACATATTAAATTATATTGAATTATTTTTTTAGAATTGATTAATATTCCTGAAATCTATATACACAATGAATTAAATAGATATTATCTATCATTATTAGAAAGTATCTTGTCAAATAATTTCATAGTTACCAAAGATTCCATTCATTTAAGATTATTGTTTTCATTAATAATAAATTATTACTTAAAATTAAAACATAATTTTATAAACTTTAACACATTTATATAATATTTTGTATTGTATAATATTTTTTAAATATTTTTTTTTTCATTTTGGAGCTCCTTTGATTAACTCAATATTATTAAATATCAAAATAATTATTTTACTACTTGAAAAAATAATTTATAATTTGAAAAAATTAAAATTAATTATTAAAAATAAAATTAATTAATTTTATTATTAATAATTGGTCAATAATAACTAATTTAATTAGATTTCAATTACAATTAATTTATAAATCCAATAAGTAATTAACTCATAATAAAATAAAAATGAATATATTTATTAAAGGATTTTCTAAATATTGTTAAATAATAGTAATTTTGTTGATTTTGTTTATAAAATCTTGATCATTAACTATATAATTAATGTTTTTAAAATTACAAATATTAAATAAATAATTAAAATAATTATATACAATACAGATATTATGTAAATAAAAACAATGTTCTTCAATCATTACCATTATTGTTAACCCCATTAAATGATTAAAATAATTTAATTACCATTTTTAATAATCATAATGAATGATTATAATTTTTTATTCATTTCATAATTAGTGTTATTTAATAATTACCATAATATTGCTCGTAAATATTTTTATTTGTATTCTTTATAAATGTGAAATTTAAAGATAATTTATTTTTAAACTATTTAAATCAATCTATTTAATGGTATCAATGATAATGCACGACCAGAGAGACTATAAATAATATTTCAATATGTTTTCTATGATAAATCCATGATTGAAGTTAGAACAATGGACGATACATATCTCCATAAATGCCTCTCTCTACTCTTTGTCAGGATATTCACATTTATCAGACCCTATAACATGAATTTCTTAATGAATACATTGTTGTCAATATGAAGGTTGGAAGGAGGAGTTTCAATTAAATAAAAAGATCTTGGGGTGTTTATTTTATAAATTTTTAGGAAATATTGTAAGATACACATTTTTAATGGACATCCATTTTATTCTTATAATCATATTTTTATGATCAAGGACATGGTTAATGAGTTTAACATCATTGGTATACAATTCTCTCGTTCCCCTATCTAGATTCAGGTGAAATATATCCCATTTATTTGTATAAGTGATCAAATTTTTCATGCTATGGGTAATACCGTTAAGAAGTTTATGGAATGGGAATTTTTAGAAACAATTTTTTTGGGTCTTATGATGAAATTTTGGGCTCTAGTAGACATCACACAACCCATTATGCAGCATTCATTCTTGAATATTTATGACTCCAAGACAGGCGTATCTTTTTAATTTGAAAATCTCACCTACTTTTATTTATTCTATGGCCTCATTGGTCATGTGGTAAATTATTGTGAAATACAAAAACCTTATCTGAATGGGAGATTTATGCATTAATATGAAATGTGGCTCTGGGAGAAATCTTTGTGAGTTCAACCCACATCATAAGATAAAAATATATTTTTAGGAAAAATCTTACCAAATTTACAGATCATAGATTTATGGAATCGAAGTATGTTACAATATTAGTGGGGTTTTTATCCTTGGCCATGATCTAAGGAGTTTGTCTTATTAAGAGTCTCATAGGGAATTTTTAATTCCCTATGGGTCTATGCAAAAATATGTTTATAAAAAATAAAATATTCTACTTAATTAATTAAAATGATTACAGTAGTAGACTGAGATAGATCCACAAAGATGGTAAAATTAGTTTTATTATGTTTTCAAAAGATTTTATTTTATAATATTTAAGAAATAGGTGAGAAAATATCGGTTTTTATTGATTTTTAGAAAGAAAGATGTAATCCATATTGATTAGTTTGTGATCAGATTTGAAAAGTGCACTAGGGTTTTGAAAATTTAGGGTTTGGGTGTAATTGGATTTAAGAAAATTTGTTGATTAATTCATGATTGGTGATCTATTCAATAGTAGGATGATCCAATGATCATGTTATCCTCTCCTCAATGTAGTAATACCCTATTTCTCTTTGTCCATTAATTTAGGGTTTTATCGAATCATGTTTATTTTGATACCGTATTTAAACTTGATTTATCCTAATTTAAAAAATGTTCATCCCTTATATAGAGTTTTCATTTCCACAATTTTAAGTTTCATTTTAGATTCATATATTAATATTCATGATAAAATAAAAATTATTAATTGGAAATTGATTAAATATATTATGAAAAATAAATACATGAATAAAGGAAAATAAATAAATCTAACGCACCTTCACTATTATATTAAAATACCCTAGAATAAGGTGGGTTTAAACCATCATACAAGTTATTAGAGGATTAAAGGAAAGGAGAAAATAAAATTTTTTCATAAAGAAAATGGAGATGAACTTTGTGAGGGCCCTGCACAACATAGTTTTTCACTCAAAGACTTGGTCTCCGGATCTCAAAATTCATTCAACAACAGTAGGATTGATCCCCATTAATGGGATCTAGATGACCAATATGGCTTTTAAAATTAATAAGGAATGTTAATATAGGTATCATGTCTGGGTCCTATATTAAATATTGCGTCAATATTTGATGATATACTGGATTTTGTTTTTTGAAATCCATTTTGACAATTTACACGATGGGTATGGTGTTTACTTAATGTGTAATCTTTTAATTTATAATAATCATAAATTTCATTGTATCTATTCCAAAAAATAATATAAAAAAACATTCCAGGAAAATAGAATACACAACTTCTAATAGGTTTACTCTATTTTTCTATTTTTTCTACATCCTCAAAAATCTGATGTTGTACTGTTTCACATTTCTTGTGGCGTGAAGTATCTATTACGTCATTTTTCAATTATATTTTTTATCCTTCTATAAAACAAAAAACAAGTAAAATCCTTCACAAATTGTAAATATTCAGAAATTAAATACCTAAATCAATACATTAAAATAACATAATATATTTTCATGATTTATAGATATCACTTACCATTGACTAAAATACATAGGAATCTTAGTTCCCTTGGTTGTTGGACATATTTTCCCTACTGTGGTGGATGAGTGATAACGGAATGAGGATACCTAATATTTTGGGACTAGGAACGATTTTTTTACAAACCAATTATCCCCCATAAAAAGTTTTCATAATGATTTGGCTCACCATAAAATAAAACCAATCCATAACCACCAGTTTTTTAACCATGGCCTGGAAGTATTAAATGTAATTATGGTTTCCCTATCTCATTGTATGGTGCCACTTGAGGTGGGGGTATAGATTCTACTATTTCAAGTGAGGAGTCACCCCTATGATTTATTACATCAAGGTTGGTTATTCCAGTTCTAGAAGATTCTTCTCCCCAAATAATCCTGCTCGAACATAGATGTATGGAATCTTGGAAGTAGAGGAATAAACATATCTCTATTTTTGAGTTCATCAAAAATAAAAAATATAAGAATAAAATAATTACTGGTGGGTCAATGGATGATGCTTAATTGGGTTATTATAAACACTCAATGGTTTCATAGGTTGATGCACCAAATTACCTAATAGAGGAAATGACTAGTTCAGAACATCCCTGCCTAGTGCCATGAAACTCTTTTACAAGAAATATCATGGGCTTGGAAACCCAAAATCAAATTGTATTCTTAGAAAATGGAGCTCCAAGTATATCCCTAATATGGTCTATCTATGTCTGACCAAGTAAAAAGGTTAGGATAATATAGGGATTTCATTGAAAGAAAAGTATCAAAATTGATTCTTGGTTGGATGGATTGGACAAAAATGTGGCATTTTCATCATATAGAGTGATTATTTCAAAGCTTCAAAAGTAATCTTCTCCCAAAACCACATTTCCTTTTTCATTATTCAACCCTAGGAACATTATCTAACTTCATTGGATTCTATTTATGGTCAGATTCATGTAAAAAGTGAATATTTTTAGAGATGATTAAATCTATCAGAAATATACTTCAAGGTACCGTTATCTTTGGTTGGTATTACAACAAGATCCTATACCACCATGAGAATCATGGCGGTGTCAGGAGAAATTTTTCTTCCATGCTTCAATTTCGAGACTGCTTTCTTTACGGAAGACTCTCAGATCTAGGCATATCAGGGAGTCCATTTTCTTGGTTTCGTGGACATGACCAAGCCTTCATATTTTTTGAATCACTCGATTGGGTTGTGATTTCATGACACTAGTCATTGATGTTCTATAGGTATGAGATCACCCAATTTCCTCCAGTTTCGTCTGATCATTGTCCTAATTTTTCTCTAGTTGTAGGTGGTGTCCCAGTGTGAAAGGAAACTACATGCATTTATATTTGAATTCATGTGGCTTAATGATAATAAATTTTGGGAAGTGTTATAAATTTCGTGGACATCCACTAAAAATCATTTCTACGATAAGAATAAATTAGTGGATGCTCAACTTTTTCACTGATGTCAAAAACACTACAAGAACATTGATTATATAATTATCATGATTGAGAAAGAACATGGGAGATTTTATGAGGAACATACTTCAGATTTTTCCTTCAAAGAGTTAGTAACTCTAGAAAATCATTTGGACAAGGCCTTGTGAAAAAAATAAATCTATTTGTTTATCATGTTAATGGTGTATTTCATCAAACAATGTGTGAAAAATACTAACTACTTTCATCACAATTTCTCATCTATAGGAATAAATAACTTCATTTCAAAATTATAGTTAGGGGATAGAAGTATTAATTCTTATGGGGTTGAGATTTGGGATCTAAACAGGTACTTTTATAGATATATATTTAGTTTTGAGAGTGTCACACCCCAAGGGACCTCTTATTCTATGTTTAGCTAAACTTTATTGTGGAAATGACTTTTCTGATGTAAATGTATGGGGAGGAAATTATCTCCGCCCTTGAGAGAATTCCCTCAACCAAGGAAACCGATCTAGATTGATTCTATGACTTATTCTTTAAGTGGTTTTGAATATTTTGGGTCATAACATCAGAACACTAATTCATGGATTTTGGTATGGTTCCTAGAGCATTTAAAAGGTCAATGAGACTCTCATTGTTTTTATCAAAAAAATGTATGTCCTAGTGAAAATTTCTTAATTTATTCTTATCATCTTGTGAAATCTGGCCTATTATATTTTCTCAAAAGTTCCCTCCCATCATTTGGGTATGTTCCATACCTCTATTTTCTCTAAGAATCAGATATATTTTTTATCCCAGATACCTATTATAGATAAAACTATTTTTTTCTTGAAATATTACATTCTATGAATACTTATTCCACTACTAAGAGGATGAATTTATAAATGAAATTTGATATAGGGAAATAAAATGATATGGTTGAATGGGATTTCTTAGAAGTGGCCATGAATAAATTTTATTTTCTCCGAAAATGGATGAGAGTGATCAGGAGCTATTTCATGTTAGTTTCCTTCAATATCATGGTCAATGGATTTCTCACAAAGAACATCAAACCAACCGGAGGATTACATAATGGAGACCCTCTTTTTCCTAACATATTTATTCTTATTACAGACGTTTTCACTAATATCTTATCTAAATAAGAATTATATGGACTCTTTAATGGGGATAAGGTTTTTCATTATAGAATCCCCATTAATCACTTTTTTTATGATTTCCTTCTTTTTTTCTAGAGTAAATGTTCAGGAATTCTAAGCAGTTCAATTTTTTTTTTAGGATTTTACCTAATCCTTCAGCCAATGTGACAAAATTTCTAAATCAGATACATCTCTTAGTTGGGTCTAGAATACTTGATGAGGCCTACGATCACTGTTTTTTGAGGAATTAAGATTATAGAGAATCATAAAATGTATTTGGGTATAGAAATGATCATTGGGTGCTATAAAAGAAAATTATTCGCCATAATATAAGATAAATTTCATATTAAAATTCATAGATGTTTCAGAAAGAAACTCTATAGGGCTATAAAGCAGGTTCTTATTAAAGAAGTATCTCTATAAGTTCTATATTACATTATTTCTCTCTTTGTGCTTTTAGATTTATTTTTTCACCAACTACATTTATCCTTTTCTAATTTTTTGTGGGGTCGTGCTAATAGGAAAAATAAGTTACACTAAATCACCTGAGAGAAACTTTGTCAACCTAAGGAATGTGGTGAAATGATCTTCAAGGAATTGAAAGTGTTTTAAAATTCCCTCTTATACATCAAAGGTTGGTTTTTATGACAATAAATGTTGTTTTTAGGGATGAAAGTTTCCAAAGACAAGTATTTCACCAAAAAATATTTTCTATCCACTAGCCTAGGTCCTTGTCCATGATTTTTCTAGAGGATCATTTTGGTATCTAAATATATTTTGAATATTTATCTTTATTGGATAATTTCTAGTTTTGATATGGTTAAAATCAAGAGTAATACATGCTTGCCTTATTTGGATGGTATGGAACCTACTTCAATGATAGTACCCATTTTGGAGCATGCTTCATTGATGGATCTTATGATTGATAACCTTAGTGGATAATATTTTTAGAATTTTGATCATTTTTTTAATTAAAATGAATTAATGGATGGATCACATGTTCTAGAGGTTCATGTAATAGGACTAGACAAGTAAAACTATAAATTCAAATGTTCAGGCCCCAACTTAGTTTTCTTGGGTTTCAGAAATATCCTCAAGTAAGGAGATGCTATAGGGTTTTCACTATAGAAGAATATCTAGTAATCAAAATCCATTATAAACTCAAAAATATTTGATTGTATAATCTTTAGATATATCCCCCTCACATATGATCTCTTTGATGATGAGTACCAGTTTGAGAACATCTTGTTTCCTCTTTGTGGGACAACTCGGGAAACTGAGTTTCATGTGATATTCTATTGTTCCAGGGTTACCGGGTTGTGTTTATCAAGTTCTAAGAATGATATTGATCGATGGAGAAGACCCGAGGATGTGAATCTTTTTATTTTGGATAGATTCTTATCACTTCCAATACACACTATCATTGGGTTGTTCATACATGTGTGGATTATCTAGTTCAATTGTAACACATTTGTGTTTGAGATAACTGTTATAGATGATGGGGTACAGATAACCAATATGAATTAATGATTTCCTTGTGGAATTATGAAGGGGGGATCAAATTCCTTTTCAAGTTTAACCACCCACCAACCCCCGTCTAGGTGGGTACCTCCCCCTTTGGGAATCCTTGAAATGAAAATTAATGCAGTGCTTCCTAGAGATGGTAATATTGGCCTTGGTGCTATTATCTGTGATCATGAATGACGATTTAGCATGGATCAAAATTCCACGGTTGCTGCATGATGCGAGCCCATTATGGATAAATCTATAGCTATTTGGTATCGTGTGGAATTCTCCTTTTGTCATGGATGTGTTTGATTTTGACTATCAAGTTATTATAAATTCTTCGGAGGATAGTGACGGTGGTTGTGAGACTTTCAAGATTATAGTTGATGAAATCATTTATTTCGAACTCTTTTTCAATTCTTCTAGGATTGACTTTTTTTATAGATAGGGAAATCATGCGGTACATTTAATGGATTATTTTAGGTGAAGTCAGGGAGTCTATGTTTTGGTTTTCTTCTTTTACCAAAGAGTTGTGTAATTTGGACTCTGCTAATAATTAAGTTGAGTATTTGATTTCAAAAAACTATTCATGTCAAATATAATGGTATATTTATAGGTATATGGTTACGTTACTTTTTTTTTATTTTTCCCAATAGAATTTAAATGATATAGTAAACCTTATATAACACCAACACAAGTAATAACAACAATAATACTATTTTCTCATGGTTTTCTCTAACTATAAAATCGATAAATATTATTTTACCTGTTTAAAAATAAATATTTATAACTAGAATCATTCTTGATCCTCTAGTCCTCCTTTCCATTTATAAAATACCAGAATAAATATTTACTCATTCAATAAATAAATAAATATTAAATATATGATAAATGAAATAATTACCTTGCGAAAAAATATTTATTTAATTTATGTGATCAATAAAACATGGATAAAATTATTCCTCATCCATGAGAATAATATTTATTCCAATAATTAAATTAAAATATAATTTTATTGGGATCAATGAAAATAGTCAATGTAGGACCCTTTAATCTTATCTCTCATTTATATTAGGTGATATTACCTAAATTTCAATATTTCTATCTTACAATGGGTCACGGATATGAAGAGAAAAAAGTTAATGCCATAATGTAGACAACCACACACAAGAAATCACTATGTAATATTAACTCTTTATCATAATATCTCATCAATCAAGTTACATGTGTCAGCAAACTATATGCTTGATTTGTCTTTCATTGTCCATTAAAAAAACTCATCTTTACCCTATGGACATGGAATTTAATGTGATAGTTCTATTTAAATAAAAAGGTTTAGATATCAAATTCCATAAATATTTAAGGGAGAAATTAATCCTTTAATTATTCATTAAAAAATGTCTTTCACAGTGCACCCAATGTACCCTAGTCCCCGCGAACATATGGAATCACGGTTTTCGTCAATACATAAATATACACAAGTCATGACACGCATTAATAGTAATATTAATGTATGAGGATCATCACACACACTTTTGGATAAGAAATTCGAATGACATGAAAACATTTATAATTATTATAGGTGTGTCTATTCTCGTAATATATTTTATTTGTGATTACCAATTTTAAAATTCATGAGATAAATTTTCATCTTTGTACAAGTACTCGTACCTGAAATTCAACATTTATTGTGTCCCATCATAGAATTTTATCTTACCATAAATTTATATTCAATAATATCATCATGTAATTTAAATTTTATCCTCATAATAGGGAACTTATATGGCCTTTTCAATGTGATAGATACTCTAAAACATTATTACATTAAAGTCATGTAGACCAACGAACAATATGTTATAAAATATTTATATTAATATTAAATTATTTGAATATATTTGTAATTCATTGTAAAACCATTGGGTTCTAGAAAATAAAATCAAATGTCAACAATATGTGGAAGAAAGAAAAATTGGAATATAACCACCATGTTAACTAAATCTAGCAAGGAAAGACTAAAAGGTATAAAATTAAATATTGTGTAGAATTAATAAAACTACCTATTGAAACCTAAATGTTAATTTTCATTAGTTACATTTTGTTCACAACTGAAATGAATGTTTCAATTGATATAGATACATGTAAATTTATTTTTCATACAATGAATGAAATCATTGGGGAAGAAATTAGGGTAATGTTATGATATTCTTTACCCATTTTAATGAAAAATAATATAATGAAATATTGATTTATTTTTCCATATACCATGTAGAATTCATTTATTATGGATATTTTCTATAAAAAATTACTATGGTCATTAGAAAGGTTCATAGATATTTTTGAACAATTATGTTATAGTGGAATATTTGGGATGATTAGGGGAAAGAAAATACCCTCCTACCAGATAGGTATACACATATTATAAAATAATAAACATAGAATTAATTCATTAGCTATCACAAGGATAAATATCTTTAGGTGAATTCTAATTCATAAAATTGTATATGAAAATATTTTCTTTATTTAGTGTACATATAAACCAATGTTCCCATTCCATTAAGCAAGGATGAATTATGTTTCCCATGAAAAAAATTATTATTTTTAAATCTATTGTAAAAGTTCTGTGTGATATAAAAAACCTTATTATGTTCTATTATTTATATATAGATTGATGATATGAAACCGAAATCCACTTTTATCCCACATAATGTTTTATAAAAAAAGGCTCATGTAAATAAAGAGGAAAAAATAGTTGATGAAAACAATCAAGTATAATAATCATGTGTAAGTATGAAATAATAATACTTTTTTTTCTTTATAATAATATTACATAAAATATCAACTTATGACAATATTATTTTATATAGTTTAGAAATAAGAATAATGATTGGTTGTACTAGAATAATGACTAATTAAAGTAGCTTTGAATCAATAAGAACAATATGTCCATGTTATATGTGATGGTTTTAGAGTGTCACGTCAAGAATATTTTAAGACTAAAAAGTCAAATAGGGATGAAAATATGAAAATAAAAGCATGCAGGTACAAATATATTCACTAAAATAAATTATTATCATGTATTTTTTGATTGACCAGTATATACAAGGGGGTAAAAGTGAACCAATATTAAAGAAACAACAACTATTTGATGACTGAACCCCCACTATATTGGGGGCTAACAATTCCCCTCAATATATCACCTTACCCAAGGTAATCATTTTTTATATTAATTTTTTCTATATGTGAATCAAACAATTACCAATAACATTATTATTGTAAAATTATGAATATTGAAAGTGATTGTGAGTTATATCTTGTATCACCTGCCCATTTCCGTATTGTGATGGGTAAACTATAAAATATCAAAGAAGATATGATAAATAATAAACAGATACTAGAAGATCACATGAGAGTGGGTATTCAAGTAGCTCCTGAGTTGAGAGTCAAGTTGCATGTTGCCCTTAATGATATCGATGTCACCATTATTGAGCATGCAATTGGTGAAGTGTTTTGTTAGAGTCTAATAGAATTTATCAGTTACAGTGGATGTAATTAAAACGCTTATTTGAGGATCTCCATGCAAGAAATATTAATACTAAGTAAAAATGAAAATGAAGAATACAGTAGACGTCTATTCATTATACTAAATATCCGCTGAAACCATTTTATATTCGTTTAATGATTTTGATAAAGACCACCAAAGTAAAAAAACAAAATTATCCCACCTCCAAAGTGTATCTATGCACTGATGTAAGTCATTTTATGTTCATAATGGATTTAACTTTTCTCCATGGTATGCTAGTAACTCTATATGAAAAGGAGAAAGATAAAAGTGAGAATCAGGTTAGGGAGAATTGGAAAATACTGAGAAAGCACTCATGACAATTTCCATAGAATTAAAATAATATATGTAGCTTGTTGAAAAAACTCTATGGCTGCTACTAAATTTAATCATGTGTTTATTACACATGAGTAAATTCTAGGGAAAATGTATTCATTTCATGAATGAATACTACAGTCTAGAATTACATCTCATGTAATTATTTACTAATTAATTATTTACATGAGTTGATCTATTAAAATAATAACGCATTGAATTTTCAAATGTTCATTTGTTTAAATGATGTAGCATGCATAAAATCTTATTTCATGCATGTATCTTAATATCCCAAGAACATGATATATCCATGAATTACATATATGATAGATCTTTATGGAATATCTTCTTCAATGTAAAACCTTCACTACATCCTATTAGACTATATACCATTTTACATTATATTATATCATATAAAAAATTCGTGAAACCAAATCCAAAACACCTTTTTTATATCTTCCATAAAACTTTAGTATGTCTACCATTAACATCACCTTTTATCAAATCATATGTAGTAACTTGTGGAAACCCATCCAAAAAATAGTTGGATTCATTATAAAACAAATTTAGAGTATCTATCCATGTTATAATCAATCCCATTTCGTTTAACCACAAATGTGTGACCCTACAGACCATTATAGCATTTAAAATAAATACAAATCCTCATATATATATATATATATTTCAGCAATGATTTTCCTTTAGAAAAATTTCAGTGGTACTCAAGATATAAAGGGACCTAGCATGGACCCCATCAAACACATGTTTCTTTATACCTATGTCTACCAGTATGAATCATATAAAAATTTACATTCTCATATTTTCCATTTTTCAAAGACATATAGTGACTATTGGTATTGAAGCATGTAAACCCCACATATCCAACTCATCTATTATAAATTCTAATAGTATATACTGATCTTATTGATGAATACACCACATGTCATCTATCATTACAGATAATTACATCACATGTCCCTAATCCATATTGATATGCAATATCTATGTGTGTCTACATGATCACATGGTCTATCTCAGCCAAGGACCAAAATTTCATACCCCTCATATGAGTGTAAAAAATTCATATTTCTTAAGCTCCAACTGATGACATGATCAACAACATACCCAAAACCATTATATTAGCTAAGTCAATATATAGACTTGTGTAGGTGCGTATCAAATATTAATTGTTTTCATGGTAGATATTTTTCTAACCTGAAGTAGTGGGGACTCAAATAAGATCCATGCACCCATAATATATGAAAGGAATAAGCATGACACTCTATGTGGTATACTTAATCGGTCATCTGACACACATAAAAAATAATATTCTTTTTATTTTTCATCATGAGAATATTTTATATCTGAAAAAAAAATATTACTCACGCTAACCATAAAATTTCATCATAACCTATAACACTCCACAATAAAAATCAGTTATTTTTAAACTCAATGTTATACTTTTAGAGTTAAATTATCAATTAACTTCTTAAAAAAAATATATATATATTTAAATTTATACAGTTAACATGAAATAATTCTAAAATGGAGGTTTAATCAACTATGATACAATTTAATATTCTTATACTCATTAAAAATACTTACCAAACCTAAAATAAACACCAGTTTAACATATAATATATATATATATATCCATGATAGACCTTATATTTTCTAAAATTTCTAGGTTTTTTTAACTATTTACATCTTATATAATTCATGTCACATAGTTATGTTAAAATTTCATAAAAATATCCCATTAAAATATTTAATAAGTTAGGTATCTAAAGTAATCAAGTGGTAATAATGGTGATATTAAGGAATCATATTCCTAGTAGTTCAACATCATGACCATATTCTAACTTCTTAACTTCATAAAGTCAAATGTTATGATTTCAACTTTTGTTATATACTTAGAACTCTTTCTATGTTCATCATCGTTATCTTGGTAACTCTAGTACATCAGACATTTTCCTTGAAATTATGAAATTGCATAAATTATTATTTACTAATATATCCCATGTCTCTTATCATATTAAATATATTACCATTAGTTCAATTCAATACTTTATTTATTTATAATAATTTTTTAAATTAAAAACATAATCCCACTAGGTTCTAAAACATTATATTCTCTTCCTAAAATCTTGATAAGATACAAAAATTATTTGTGTGTTAATAAATAACCTTAATTACCTTTTTGTATGAATATTTAATAAAAAACTATGTTTTTCATATCATATATGGTATTATATGTTTTTTTGGTCTTTTCTATTAGAAAAATAGAATTTGTTAAAATATAACACTGAATGGTGGTGAAAAAAAATTCTCATATTTTACCAAATAATTGGATAATCATTTTTTCCTAGGTATAACACTTTTATCAATATAATTAACTCAAAACATGTTTTAAAAATTAATCGATTATAAAACCAACGTATACATTTTATCCATTTACATTTGAACATAAAACCCTGTTACTATCAAAGATGTTCCCTGTTGGGAATAAATCGCTCAAGGTATCATTGAAGCATTTTGGAGCTGATTTTCTTTGTTGAAAAAGAGGGCCTCCATGCTATGTTTGTTGTAAAATAATACCACATTGTTCAATTTTTTTGGAAAAATTGGTTTACAGGTTGAGTTTTCATGTCTATGATATAGTGATAATAATCAATGATTGATATAAGAACCTCGATAAAAGAATATATGATCTATAGGTGTTACAAAAATAACAGATATACGGTGCCACTATTTTCCAGTGTTTTCCAAATCATGGGGCCTCAAAATCAAAAATTAGAGAAAAAAGTTTTTGGAAACGGAAATTGCTCACTAGTTTCATATAGGCTTGTAATGTTCTTGTGCCATTTGTTTTTCTAGATCAGAACATCATAATATGGAAATGGAAAGAGGGGTCCCATGTTTTGGTTTGGGCGCGCAAGGTAACCAGGGGGAAAGAGGATAAGCTAGCTGGACTTGTGCACCAAAAGGAGACTTGTCTGCGACCCTCAGGGTAACCAAAATTCATATAAATAGAGGGATACCCCTCCACATTTTTTAAGAATCTCAACACTTAGATAAAATTCAAGCACCAGTCATTTATGCAGTTTGGGCGCTCTAGTGGTGGTTTGGTTGCACAAGTATAATGTTTTTTAAAATTTGTGTTCGTGTTGACAGTTTCAAACCAATATTTCATTGGGCCTCAAAGGGTGTGAGATTCACATGTTATGAGTTGGAAAAGGGAGTATTTCTCATGTGGTTTGGTGACACTTCCATGTCGATCTTGGAGAAGCGCACTAGTTAATAGTTACTGGCCAATATTGTTTTGGGAGTAAAAGGGTGTGAGTCACCCATGATTTTTGTTGAAGAAGGGAGTGTCACACAAGTGGATTGGTGACACATTCACCCTAGGATTGTAGAAGCATTCTAGTTATTCTACTGCTACATGATGTTTCGAATATTTGCTGGTACATCTGATGCAATGTTAGATTCATCTATGGGTGAATGTTGGACTTCAATAGAGTATCTACACAAAGAAGAGGATTCATTGATTTTTGATAAAGAAGGGACCAACAAGTCATTAAACTATGATTGTATCCTTTTTAGAGCAGTGATCAAAGGATGAGGAAGAAGGTGAGCCTCTCCACCCAAAGTGATCCAGAGAGAGACACATAGGGAGTGACCCTTGGGAAAGCAGTGAGACAACCCTAAACATTGTAATGGTAGTGAGCTTGGGCATAAAAGTGATCTTGCCCGGACATAGTAAATTGGAAATGAGGTTTATTGGATTTGGTACATCGGCACATCATCGTTGTATGCTCCAGGGACGTAGACCTGTGACGGTGAACCATGTAAAAATATTTGTGTCTGCATATTTTCTTCTCAACATTGCATTCAAAGCATAGTCACCAAACAAAGAAGAAATGAATAAAATCTTCATAAACACTAATTAGAAAACAATGTAAAGATTATAAAAAATATACATGATATAGTCAGGAAGTAATAATATGTTTTAAATTAATATCCATACGTTGATTCACCCCCAATCATGAAATTTAGGATCCTTTTGGTCTTAACAGTTGGTATCGTAGGAAATGCTGATTTTATCATATTTTTTTGCTCTAACATGGTTTAGTCGATTTGTGTGGTTAATGATTCAGTCTTTTAATATCTCAGTGTACCATGGAAAAGGTGAAAACATCAAATAAGCATCAATCATCAGATTGTATTCCTCGGTGTGGAAGTGTTTATGGAAAAAGTGTGATTCAACTAAAAGAATGAAACAGCTTGCTGAAGGAAGGCTGGGATGAATCCGATAGTGAAAATATATATTCACTAAATAATGATGTTGGAACAAATTAATTACATGAAACTCGTAGTGATAATAATTCTATTTATGATGATGAAGTTTCAAGAAGGAGACCAACAATATATGATGTCGACATAAAAATGGAATTAGACCAGAAATTGGACGGAGAAGTTAAATCTAATTATATTCGGATACAAGTACTGGAAATTATGGTTAACAATATAAGAGGCATAAATCAAAGGATTATTGATGTGGCTACTGACATGAAGGAGAAGAATGATTCCCAAGGTGAATAACTACAAGAGATGTCTTCAACTAGAGTGAAATGAAAAGATGATGATAATGGAAAGAATACAAATTGAAATAACATTCAAAATTCCAAATCCATAAATTATGATCTTATTGCATAGATAACCGAACTACTTCAAGAGAATAAAAGAATATTATAGGATAGTGCATGCTATGCTGATTCTATTTCTCAAGAAAAGTAGAATGTAATGGAGCAATGTGACATGGTGGATAATCTCACACATGAGTTAGAGGATGTGATGAGTAGAAGGAAGAATATCAAGAGAGAACTCAATGCTCAACTTATATCAAGGTATATGAATATTAAAAAGTTATAATAAGTGATATAGTAATTGAAGAAAGACGTAGAGAAATAAAATACCAAAGGAAAGCCTAAAATAAAGGATGCCATGAACTAACTATTTGATTATCCATAGGCAAGTGAGGATAAAATGTAAACCAAATATGTTGTTTCTGAAGAGAACAAATAGCATATTTTCATATTTCAAAGACCATACATTTTGGAAAAAATCGGTATTGTATTTAATTAATCTCCTCCCATAAAGGATAAAATGAGAGATTTGAGTAGTTCCATAAATGGAGAAAATCTTGTAGGTGTTGTAAATAGACCTAAGAGGATATTTACAAGAAGTAGTAAATACAAGTTCAATTTTTGTGGGATTCATGGACACACATCAAGATTTTGTTCAGAGGATTTGTAGTATATTTCATGTTTTGAAGATAGAAATTTTCCAAAATATGATAATAAGAATAAGAATCATGAGAAATCTGAAAGAAAAGTCCCTCGGAAGAAAGTATCAATGAAGTGATTATATTGTGGAAGAATGGGGGAAACCATGAGTACATGTTTGGAGTCTTAAGAGATCAATTTCAAAAGAAGAAATCAGGCTACATCAAAAAATAATATGATAAATGATGAGATGAGGCATGCCTTTAATACAAAATGTTTCATATGTTCATATCATGGACATTTGGAAAGACATTGTAGCTTGAAGAATATAGGAAATGAAAAGGACTCTAGAAGGAGATCCCCAACATAGGTAGTATATAATTAAGAAGCCTATACTGGATGACCATATGGTAAGATGAAAAATAGGTTTACAATATCACTAGAATCACAAGGATCTCAACTAAAGGTGTAAAAATAACCACCTCTATTAATCACAAAAAATATTCCCTAGAATGGATGTGGACAATCCTAGAAGATAATGGGAGGAGATACCCCCAATGTAATTAACAATAAGAAAAAGTCCATGGAAAACTCAGCACCAACAAGAAAAGGTAGTGTGACTCAAAAAAATTTATAAAAGAAATATGAATAAAAAATGTCTTAGAAAATCCACATCTCATGCCACACACTGAGATGTGAAGACAAGTGTAGAGATTTCTACACAAAGAAGGAATCTAGGGAAGTGGCATATTGGTGGAACATCAATGAAGTAAATGACTACCAGTGGGTATGAACCCCAATGTGTGAGAAAGTCCAAGCCTGCAAAATCTGACTGTCAAAAAAAGACTCAACATGTGGAAAGTGAATTCTTAGTCATATGGCCAAAACAATTGAATATGGCCAAGAAATTAGATTAGCAAAGGAAGGAGTGTGATACTCTTCAAGAAAGAATCATTGGGTTGACCCATAAGAATCAACCACAATCCACTTCTTGAGGATTCCATAAATTCCACTCTACCAATGTATATAAAATGTTGTCAAATAATGTTTCACGCTTTTCAGGTTTTAATAAGATTGGATCCATGGGGAAGTGGAATCAAAATATGTAGAGTGATAAAGTGATATGTTCCACATTTTCATTTGATTCGAATCAAAATCCAATGTTGGAATATAAACGGAGAAACAAAGTGCAGTAGAAAGTGATTGTGTTATTAAATTCATCTCTTGTTTCCTGCACTGAGTTCCAACTCAGTAGGATTAGAGATTTTGTTGATAGATCATTTCTAAGTTGTGAATTCTCCTAATGATGATCTCATTGATGTAAGTAACCTAGAGAAGATTCTAAAACCTAAAATCACATGTGATGAAATGATGAAGGATAATAATAATTTTTATGGGTCTAAACAATATTCCTTGTAACTAGAAGAGATTTGTATCATAGATGGGAATTTTATCTCATAATCAAAAGAATTTCTCAAATGGATATGATGGTTAATGAAATTACGTGAGAAGGGAATGATAAGAACAGTTAAATCTCACAAATAATATCAGATTCAACAAGTGATGTTACACAACTATTCTATCATTCAAATCTGTCTCAGATGGTTTTGTTCTTTAGAAAGAGGAGACGGTATGATAACGAGTCTAAAATGAAACAGATGAACTCAAAAATCTATACATGGATAATCTAGTGGTTCTGAGTTGAATTGAATATATATCCATCAGTGTCATTCTCTAGTTCAGGTGTTATTCGTTTTTCAAAAGAAGAAGAATTACTGTGAAGCAACAACAATCATGCACTTTGGGATTATTTAATTTGTTCTAACAATGTGGCATCGACTGATTGTTTTTCGGATACCAACTGATAGTGTCTATGTAGATTAGCAAGATGAGGACTCTACAACAGGCATCAAACTTATCACAAGTAGAGTCTAATTGGTTTAGTGAAGTAGTTAATGATTATAATTGGGTTCATTTTATGAATAATGATAGAGACTAAATTGAGATGAATTAGATGTGGGAGATTGTTTTCAGGCCAATAGATAAAAATGTCACTAGGAATAAATGGGTTTTTCACAACAAGATAAATGAATAAGGAATATTGATTCAAAATAAAGAATGGATGGTGTGCAAAGGATACACCTAGATAGAGGGTATTTATGTTGATTAGACATTTTAACCGACTGCAAGTCTAGAGACCATTAGATTATTCTTGGCCATAACAATGAAAATAAAATTCCTAGTTTGTTAGATGGATGTAAAGTCGGCATTTTTTAATTGATTCCTAGAAGAATAAGTGTATATTGAGTATCCAGATGGTATTCTCATTCAACAATATAAGGAAAAACATTATAGGCTATAGAAGTAACTTTATTGTATGATGTATGAACTGAGAGCATGGTACACAAGAGTTGACCAGCATTTAAAGAAGCGTGGATTTTGCATAGAGGAGTTGATTACAATCTATATTTCAACAAAAATAGTAATCAAAAGTTGATGGTGTAGATTTATGATGATGACATAATATTTTTTGGATCAAATGAAGCTCAGTGTGACATAAGGAATGAAAAATTCATTTCTCAATCCAAATATGATAATGATGTTATGAGGAGATTGAGAATAAAAAATTCTAGGGAGATGAGGACTCTGGTTGCTACCCAGATAAAACTATACAAATATGATGATGTAAAAGAATTTAATATCATATAATATAAGATAATTATTGAAAGTTTATTATATTTTACCGCGACAAGCCCTGACATTGTATTCCCCACATGCCAAGCATCGAGAAATCAATGTAATCCAATGTAAATCTACATGATCGTAGTGAAAATTATACTTTAGTATATTAAGAGAATGTTGTATTTCATATTGATATATAATTACAAATCACAGTCATAGTTATTGGAATATATTGACGCAGATTGGGCCGGTTCAGTGGATGAAATGAAATTAACGTCAGGAGATGAATTCTATCTTGGTGGATTGTGTATTTATTTTCTAAAAATGAAGAAATATTGCATTTCATTAAGCACCGAAGAATTTTAGTATATTGTGGACACTCAAGGAAGCACAAAATTATTATTGATGAAGCAGGAACTTGATGATATGGGAGTTGAAGTGATGTATCAGATTGGAATTTAGTGTGATAATTCAAGTGCTATAAATCTTATAAAAACCATGCCCATAACTCACGGAGAGAGAAAATTGAGATAATGAATCATTTTATAATGGAAAAATTTTAACATGGAATCATGAAGTTTGAGTATGTGCCTACATATTTACAAGTTTCTGACATTCTGAAAAATTCCTTACCCAAGGAAGATTTTGAGAGATAGAAACTGGCTCTGGGAGTCCAGTCGACTCCCTGCACTTGAGAAAGTGTGGATGTGGGATCCCTCTCTCCCAGAAGTATGGTGTGTTTTCCTTACTTTACTAATCTATTCTCTCAACTATATTTCAGACCACAACGGTGTGACCATTGGGTTCATTGACAATGGGGGAGAAAGACAGACTCCTAACTACTATATGAGGAGAAACTATGGCTAAAGAATGGAGAAAATGTCTTATTCAATGACATGGAGAGAAGCTTGATGGTGGTGAATAGATATATGGTGTGTTTACCAATACAGGTGGGGAAGCTTATAGGGTGAGTAACACGATGATAATTCTTTGGTGTTCGTAGTGATCATCCAGAGCTTAGCTTGGAAAACCCAAGAACCCAAGAACTGATGAAGGAGATTATTATATCTGATGATTCTAGAAGTGATCAATCAAAGAAAAGATATCACGACAGATGGGGATCATGATAAAAGCAGAAGAGTGGCATTAGAATGGTGTTAAAAGGTTTCCAGAAATCATGAATTGGTATTAGTTTGGTATCAATTATTGGTGTTATAAATGAAGTGAGTCATTGATAAATTTATTTTACTCTTTTTTTTAATGTTGATAATAGATCATGTGGGATTAGAGTATGGGTTAAGTGAATCCTTTATTGCTATTAGAATCAAAAAAGATGAATGGTGGATGAAGAGTTAACGAGCTATCATTTTATGAGAAGAGTGGTCAACATTTCCAAAGTGTTATATTGTTGGGAAAAAATCCCTCAATGTATCATTGAATCATTTTTGATGTGATTGTGTTTGTTGACAAAGCAGGCCTCCATGTTGTGTTTGTTGAAAAAGCAAACCATGAAGTACAATTTTTTGACAAAATGGGTTTACATGGTGAGTAGGAAAGTTTAATAGATGTTGCTGAAAATAAATGATTGATATAATCACCTTGAAAAGGGAATGGAGGATCTGGAGGTGGTACAAAAAGAACAGACATAACATGGCATCGTTTTCTAGTGGTTGCCAAATTTTTGGGCCTCAAAATCGAATAATAGAGAAAATTGTGTTTGGAAAATGGACTTATGCGCTAGTTTCTTAGGGTCTTGGAATGTTCCACGCCATTTTTCATTCAAGATCAAAACATCAAAACATGGAAAAGGAAAGAGGTGTGCCAACGTTTTGTGTTGGGTTCACAAGGTGACTACGGTGACATAGGTTAAGGTGGATAGGATTGCACGTTAGGAGGAGTCTTGTGTGTGGATCTTAGGATGGCCAAAATTACAATAAATATAGGGATACCCCTCCTAATTTTTAGAGAAGCTCAACACATAGTGAAAATATAAGCTCCAGTTACGCACGTGGTTTGGGCGTGCAAGTTGTGGTTTGGTCATGCAAGTATAAAGTTATTTAGAAGTTACATGCCAGTTGATAGTTGTGAACCAATATTGGTTTGGTAAAAAAAGGGTGTGAGTCTCCGATGTTATGATTTGGAAAAGGGTGTGTTGTGCCAGTGTTTTGGTCAAACTTGTGAACTAGGCTTGGAGAAGTGTGCCAGTTGATAGTTACGCGCCAATAGTTTTTTGGGCATAAAAGGGTGTGAGTCGCAAAAGTATTCTGTTGAATAAGGGAGAGTTGTGCACATGGTTTCATGAAACCTATGCTACTGGATTGGGGAAGCGCTCTAGTCATTATAGGTATGTGTGAATGTTGGAAGATTGGTTGGTACATCCGGTGCAATGTGAGATTCATCTATGGGTGAAATTTGGACTTCAATAGAGAATCGATATAAATACGAAGATGCATTCATTTTTAATAATGAAGGGACCTAAAAGTATTTAAACTATGAGTGGATATTTTCTAGATCAGTGAGCAATAGAAGATGATGAAGGTTATCCTCTCCACCAGAAGTGATCCAGAGAGAGACACATATGGGGTGACCCAAGGGAAATTAGTGATCTAACCCAAAGCATTATAAAGGTAGTGATCATGTACATAGATGTGATCTTTCCCGAACATTGTAAATTGAAAATGATATTAAATGGATTTGGTACATCGGCACATCATTGTTGTATTCTCCTTGGACGTAGCCCAGTGAGGGTGATCCAAGAAAAAATATATGTGTCTGGCTACTTGCTTCCCTGTATTGCATTCAAATAATCATCACAAAATAATGAAGAAATGAAAATGGACTTCATAAATACTAATGAGAAAACAAAGTGGCACTTATAACAAAGAGTTCAAGATCTATTGGGGCAGTAAGGATAATTAGGAAAATAATATCCATACCCAGATTCGCCCCATCTCATGGTATCTAAACCCCTTTTAGTCCTAACATTCCCTTATCACATAAGATTAATGAGTTAAAGATATCCATATTTTTATTTGAAAAATTTGATATTGATAAAATCCTATACATTCAAATCATTTATGTAGTAACTACTTCATCTCATTTATATATACGACAATATCAGTCTATTACTCATTTATTTTTACACTCTTCTATATTTTCAACACATAATAAAATATATATTTGGTATCAAATACCTTTAAAAATAAAAAAATTAATATCTATAACATATATATTTTATATGGAAATTATAGGGAGTTTAACAATATCATTTAGTTAAATCAAGGATAATACAATCACATTTAATTTTTAATCTTCTTTATTATAATGAATTGATTTCAATGACCACGACTTGCATTTTAAAGAACCATTAGAAAACATTTCAACTAATTTTATTTCTTCCAGTTTGAAATTTCACCTAATTGTAATCTATATACAATACTATATAACCTAGAGATCATATTCCTAGTTCATATATATTCCAACCCGTTAGAGTATCAATTAAATGTTCCTTAGATTCATTCATTTTATTGAAACACCTCCATAGATAAACATGGGATAGACTCCCCAACCAGAACAATCCATTAGGGAAAAATATAATCTCTCCATGTCATTTAACATATTCAATAATATTTAATATCATTTTACATACAAAATCATATTGAGTGGAGACTAAGATTACATTAGTTATTTGGAATCAGATGCATTTGAATTGTTAAATGAATCACTCGATGCTTCCATAAGAATCTATATTCCCTTGTTTATTAAATTCAACACTTAGTTACTATTGAAGGAACTATTCTTACACGTAGAATTTTCAATAAAAACGTTTTTTTAATTTAAAAATCATTCTTATGATATTTTCTGATGTTTCCAATCCTAGGAGTAGCTTACATCAGGTTTCTCCTTTTCAATGAATTATCACAATGTTTATTTTGATGATGATGAAACTATTCATATAAAATAAATGATTTTATCATATAAGTATTATGTTACATGACCATTAAATAAGGACTTATATTCAATGGTATCCTATTAAAATTATAACCCCTTCTAAATATTCACCATTTTCATTACTTGAAAATGTTCCATATTTCACCATTAAATAAACTGGCTTGTTCATGAAAATATGCCACGATTTTTAGTTAAGGAATTGTCCCAATGAAAATAGTTGTGACACTTGGATAGTTGAGTGAACAAACCTTTTCCCAATCCTTCATATAAATATTCTCAAATCTATTCCTCTCATATCATAACCTTTAGTGTTTCTCAACTAGTGTATCGCAAAAAAACGCCCAGAATAATCCGAAAATTGATAATCAAGGGAAAATCATTCTTTTCATGATAACAGAGTCACGACAATCCAAATTCACTTGTAACATTATTTCTTTAGAAAATATAATCCAAGGGTACTCTTGATATGTTTGAAAACACCCAGCTGGATGATTGAGGTCAAGAGATGTGACTCTTTAGAAGGAATCTCACACTTACTATTTTAAGGGGATTTTAATCTCACCAAATTATCTCATGTTAATCTATTTAATGTATTCAGGCTTCTAGTAATTTTTTTGAATCATATTCGTTATATCAAATTAATTTGTTCAAACCATATTGATGTTTGGCCATTTACATAACATAAAGTTTTTTTACTCACCCAAAAATAGAATCCAAACATATACTTACATATCAAGATACATTATATCGATAAGGTAAATGAACACTTCATGTAATGAAATAGAATTATATGAGATTAAAAATATCCACATGAGTAAGGCCATAGTGATAGATAGTAAACCCCATTCACTTTCATCAACAAGGCATGGGCCACTAGGTAATTAGGTAGTCTGATCCCAATTCCCTCTACCTAGGTATATATTACTCAAGATAGAATCAAAATCATCATAATTGTAACACTTAATATGTACAAACTATATTCAGTATCTAAATTTCATATAATAACTTCAATTATAAACAACAGTTAAGGTTGATAAAAAACTAAATTCCTTATAAATTCAGTTCTATCATGTAATGCAAGTCTCTATCCTAGATGTAGTTCAATATTTTAAACTAAAGCAAAAAAAATATTCAATTTGCGTATTTTTTTACGAAAATTGAATATAAATATGAATAAACATTAAATAAATGAACAATTAAAATATTTAAACATTAGATAAACATTTATTAAAAATCCATCAGTAAAATATTACTATAAATATTTAACATTTTCATCTTTAACAATATTGACCTTCCATTATTATGAATATAAAAGGTTTATATTCATTTCAATATGAACTATTTATTATTTATCATTATATGACATTTAAATTGTAAAAAATTATATTATATGAATTATAAACTATTTATAATCCAACATATATTATGTAAACATTTTACAGAGTCCCAATATTATATACATAATCATTATTTAAACCTGGATCATGTAAATATTCAAAACAATATTGATGTGGTTAAAATAATATTCAAATAAGGACCGCTTTTACTTTGAATAATTAAAAATAATTAATTATTAAATTTTTTATTTAAATATAAATTTTTTATATTTTGGAATTATTTTATAATTTATAACCTTTATAAATTATTACTTATTATTTAATGATGAAAATGTTTATTTTTTGATCATAATTCATTCCATAAAATTCAGTTAAAATGTATTTAAATTTTTAATATTTCATATTTGGGAAAAAATATTTTTTCATAAACGTTTATTAAATTATTTACAAACCGCTTATAAATAATTGATTAATTTATGAATCCTTTATAAATTAAATACTCCCAAAATACATTTTATAATGATTTATAAACATTTTATATACCATTAAAAACATTTTATAATTTAAAAAAATTAAAACGGTTCCCTTTTCCATTATGCATGGTGGTATTCCTATGTAATGGTATACTATTTTACCTTTACATAAGAATTCTGGAACTGCGATGTAATGGTAACAAATTGGTTACCTTTATATGGTGGGGATAAATCTTAGCTAAATATATATAAAAACCATTTATCCTTATGTAGCCAATAAAATCCTTTTCTTTATAATGGTATCTTGAAATAACCTAAATACAACCTCTAATATTAAATTTATGAAACCTTTGGAAATTCATTTTTACCATTATGTAAACCCCTTCACGTATAGGTATTCCACGGGTTACCTTTACGTGAAAACTCACATATGGGTAATTCCCTAGATACCGCTATGAAAATATGTTCATTAAAGGTTCAACCTTGGTTACATTTATGTGTAAAGGTAGATATACTACCTACCCTTACATAACAACTTTACAAATATGAGTATATTTAAGTGACCCTTATATAGACCGATCTACATAAGGGTAAGGAGAGATGACCCTTGTGTAATACACTTTTCATAAGGGTAAAGTCTAAATGAACCTTATGCATCTCAATTGTGTAAGGGTAAGGATCTTGTTACCTTAAGTCAACTCAACTATATAATGGAAAATCCTTTGAAAAACAAGAATTATATAATACAACATAGAGCTCTGTTTTTAGATTTCTTTTTCATTTCCATGTATGATTTCGTAAATCTAATTCATGGGTTCCCTCTAATACCACTAAAGGGTTTCATTAAAGATTAATAAATTTTAATATAATAAGTGGAAGTGATTAAATCCATATTATGAGGATCTATATATAAGAAATATAAAACCTACATAAAAAATAAATTGAATAAATACTGAAAATTTGTGTACCATACACCGATGTTCCACTAAATCCTTTTGATCTTCTTCTGATGAGTTTGATAATGATCACGAAAGTGAAAAAATCTGAAAAATGTCTAAAATGAGGTGTGCTATAATTGATGAATAATTATAGTGGGAAATAGAATGTCAAACCCATAAAATCTAGTGGATAATCTAAGGAATTAAAAGGACACATAGAGAGTACCTTTACCCCACTAATTCCACTACATCATTTATTAAAAATACAAGTTCTTGAGGATAAAACATTTAAAGATAAAAATTTGACATTTAGTGAATTTTAAGAATAAATTTTTAGAGATTTAATTACATACATGATTTTTTTGAGAGTATCAATGAAATTCTCTAGAATTAATATTTGGTAATCTAAATTGTGGATGTATACATGAGTTACATTTTCATCAATTTTTTTCAACCATTTATCAATTATGTTAATAACTGTTAATAACTAGTAATATTTTCGTTAGGTTTATATATCACAACTAAAATAATGGAAAACCATGATAATTAAAATTTTGACTCATTAATCCAACTATTATTTCTATAGAAAAAACATCATTGGATAAAGAAGAATTTGAAAAACAAATATCTGAACTATCCCCAACATTATAAGTAAAAATAGGAAATTATAGGCTCTTCATGATGCCTACTATATTGGGGTAAAACTCAATAATAAAATCATACAAAATATATTTTAATTTTTTTGATTTATTACTACATTTTGTTTTTTATAATGACCATTGGATGATCATTACAAACAATTTGAATACTATGATGGTTTCTTCCTTGGATTCAATGATTGTAAATCCATAATATTAAGCACACATGATTCCAATTATGAATTATTAATTCCCACCTATCAAAATTTTATAGATACAATTTAAATTATACATTTTATATTATTCTTAAATGAAATTTTTTATTATAGGGTGATCATTAAATATAAAAAATCATGGAATGAAGGCAATTACTGATAAACGAAAGCATATTGGTTGAAACACATAGATACAAATTATGATACATATTATAATATTTCATAATAAAAATACAAATCAAGACAAATTATTTATTTTCTTAATGTTTCTTTAGTGTCCAAAAAAATATAATTATAATGATTGTAGATATTAGATTTTTAAATTTATGAATGATTATATATTCCATCAAAAAATATGATCCTCAAAGTGGTATTTCCAAAGATAATTACACTTTTATTTAATATATTTATTTATATTTTGTTCATCTATATTTTTTGAGTACTACCAGGTTTTAAGCCAGTCTATATAGAAAAAATAATAAGTACATTTATCCTGAAATTATTGGGCATAGTACATGATAACAGATTATTTGCAGAAATCATAAAAAGGTTATTTCCGGTTATGTTTTTAATTTTGTTTTTATTTCATAGATACCACAACAAGTTGATTGAAATTATGAAATGTGTTGTTTCATATTTACAATGCTATTAAAGTAACAAATAAATTTAAAGGGGTCAAAACCAATAAAATGATTTCATATTGTCATTTAAACTCAAGAGAATGATCATTGGGGAATTTTTTATTTATAGAAATTGAATGTGTGTTTATATGATGCTCAGATTGATTAGTATGATAAAAAATCCCATGCCACATCATTGATTTTACTAAAATGACATATCACCAATCAAGGGGTTGAAATCATGAAAACAACCTCAGATTGACACGATAGAAATGTAAAATGATCCTCCAATCATTTGTGATCTATATAAATCAATTGATCAAAAATATCATTCTTGGATTGCTCAGTATGATCAAAATTAAAATTTCACCTTTGTATTTTAAGGTTCCAGACACAATAGAAATGGATTTTGGGTGATTGTTTTTGGAAATGTGAGGGTCTATCCCCCATTATTTAACATATAAAAATAAAACCTATTTAAAAAATAGGAAAAGAGGGGACCCATTACAAGAAAGAGAAATGACTAAAAGAAACAAGACTCAAAATTCATAATGGTCCTACAATCCCAAAGGGAAGAAAACAATAAATAAAGCACTAAAAAAAGATTCATTACCCATATCACTAGACAATGTAGTAGTCAAATAATTCATAATGATGTGTTTCCACCTCTTTCAAGAAGGTGCACCATGCTGGATCAGAACGACGAGTCATATAACCTCTTCGACCAACATAAACATACAGATTAGAGTTGTATGAATGTTTCTTTAACACATTTCCCTCTTTCAAGATTCCCACATAGTAAAATGTGTGAGTAAATCATAGTAATTTCAATCTAATGCAACATAATGTCCAACTAAAAACATAGAAAAGGAGTCGAAGAAAGGTACCCATCCATCCATCAAAAATTATTAAAGATGTATAAATCATGGGTAGCATCCCAACCATCAACCTTTTGAGACATCCCATACAGTGAAACCTGTAAAATGAAACACTGCAATCCAAATGAAATGAGAACGGAACCAATGCATCTAATGAAATACGCATCCCAATAGACAAACATATCCAAGAACCAGAAATGATCTGGTTGATTTCATCACATACCACTGGAATGGACTAGCCATAAACCACTGAACCACCACTAGAGTATGAGGACATCGACCCCATCATCAACCAGCAAACCACCAGAAACACATAACCACAATGACTTTCCTGATAGTCACATTTTGTGTGAAAATGAATTATAGTTTTTTTTTTAAAATTCTAGGGATCATTTTCTAATTTTTTAAGATGTAAAATTCATAACCAATGAATTTTTTCCAATGAATATTGAAATAGAAATCCATGAACCTGAAGAGGATATTTTGAACATTAAATTTAAAAATAATTTAAATTTAATCTAAATAAATAATACCTCATCATAGGATTTTTCATTGATGATTTTATTGACAACCTAAAACCCCTTTTTGGATTTCCAATGTTGTATTGGAAGGACTTAATGTAGATCCCCTCTAGCCGTGATTCCCATGTGGTCCTTTGATATATGAATAACACCGATAGAATGTTGTGTACCAAAATGGAGAATTTATCATTTTGTGTTGTTCATATTTATTGATATTAGATTTTTCAGCCTTGAAGGAGTTCTTTTTGTTCTTGAGAAGATGATAGAAAGTGGAAACTAGAGTGAATTTCACCATGTGTTATGATTCTCAATTCCTAATTAACGCATCTAAATAGATATATCCATCTATTTATAGATTTAGAGTTTTTTTAAAAAAAAATATTCAAATACACAAATACCCTTAAATACTATTATTAACCTTATCTAACATCAGGACATAAAATAATAAAAAAAATCATTATTTAAATGGCATGCGAAAACTAGAGAAATGATAATATTATTTTATTGTCTTGAAAATTAATATTTAGAATCAGTCAAAATCATGGCCCACACATCCTCCTCAGTGTTTATAGAACACCCAAATAAATATTTATTTTCCAATAAATATTCTATTCACAATCAAGAGTTATTAAATATTTAATAAATAAAATAAATATATATATTATATATTAGTATAATTGAACAATTTCTTAGTTAATAAATATATAATTAATTTATGTGATCATTTAATCTTAAATAACATTATTCCCCATTATTTCAAATAATATTTATTCATATAATTAAAGTCAAATAGAATTTAATTAAGAACAATAGAAACATATAGTGTGTGACACTCTAAGAATCTTTCTTGTGGTTATTATGTGAGTTTTCCTAAAATCCAAGATTACTATCTAGAAATGGGTTAAGGATCCCAAGATAAATAAGATAATTTCGCATTGTTGACAATCAATTATGAGCTCTCATTGTGTAAAAAACTACCTTTGACTTAATATCTTATCAAGATGGTTGAATATTTGGGTCATCAACCTATATGAATGTTACATATTTCTTTTAATATCTGAAATAAAATCATCAATACACCATAGCTATTTAAATTAATGTGATTTATCTATTTCAAACAAAGGGTCAAGATATCAACTTCTATAAATATGGAAGGGAAAAATCCTAAAAACACATATATGTTAATATCATTTCCTTTATGGTTCACCCACCATACCCTAATTCCCATGAATATATAGAATCATGGTTTGGGTGATTAAATATTAGTGCACAAGTAATGTAACACCCCAGGTTTAAAATTAAGTTTTATGTTTTGATAATGTTTCCTAGATGTAATAAAATAAATTACCAAACACAAATATATAATTAGCAAGCACTTTATTCATAAAAATAACATAATACACCCTTGACACACAAGAACTAACCCATTAAACCCACTACTATTGATAATAAAACAATTGGAAGACTACTGAGAAACACAATGATGTCGATCGAGTAGTTATCATCTCTTGGATCTGATGGAAGAACAACTGTTATGGCAATGATGATAGCAATGAAACTAAAAATAAGAAAAACATATAAAACCATCTCCGAAAGAAGTGGCATGAGCATTAGATATTTTTCTTCTGAGTGTTTGAATGACCTATAAAACATTGGTATTTATAGAGTTTTATCCGACCGTTTCAAAAAAAAATCCATTATTACTTTTAAAAATTTAAATAAAAACGACCATTAATGTATTAATAAAATAAATGAATATAAACATTACTAATTTAAATATTATTACTGAAATTAATATGTAATAAAAAAACATTATATATATATATATATTCAATTTAATAAATAATGTTTTAAGAATTAAAATTAACATATTTAGAAATTATATTATGAATTTTTGATATATATATATATATACATTGATAAAACAATAAATCTAAAACGAATGAAAAAAAATTAATTAGAATAGTGAATCAGGAATCGAGGGTTTCTCTTCACTAACTACGAGTCGGCGCTGAGGAGGTATAGAGACCAGGTGATCTTCGACTATGAAGAAGAAAAGTTCAACCGTAGGTTATGAATCATAACATTTCGTGCGAGGTTCAACCACCGATGAAGCTTCTGAATGGCAGTTCTGTTTCACATATAGGGTTTTCACTTTTAGCTTTGAGGTCGAGTTTGGATCATGAATTCAGTTCGAGCGATGGGTATGGCTTCTTCTTCACAAACCGAGGACAAGACTAAGGGGGGAGCCGCATAACCCATGTTTCATCATCGAATTATTCTTCTTCGACCGTGTTTTGAAGTTCGACCTCTATCTAGGGTTCGAACGAAGAAGTGCAGAGTGTTCTTCAGTTGTTCAAAATCGTTAAAGAATTTTGATCATTGAAAAAAAATATTGAAGGCAGATGAGGTAAGATCGTGCATCAATGACAGAGTATCATTTTGTACTGATCTATTAGGTGTCAAGTTTATCCGATTTCCAGATTAAATTTCGGTATAATATTCATCCACATGTGTTTTCTCAAATATGGGCCCATTGATGTAATGATTTCCCTATATTCATTTGTATTATTCTTCAAATGGAATTGTTTAGTATATTAATCTTAAATAATTTTGATTTGTTTATTGTATTGATCGGGATTATTTCTTTATGTGTCACTTTCCTTTATTTTCATTAATATTATTATAATCTGTGTTGGTAAGTTTAGTTTCAAGTTGTGTGATATTTGCAATAATTTTTTATTCATTGAACCCTTTATCTCTAATCAGAATCATTTAAGGTCCTATTTTGTGTTTCGTTTCTGATAGTCGGACATTTAAATATATATATGTCTATATATCAACTTCCAGCAACTCAATCAGTGCTTTTAATTCAGTTATAATAGTTTATATATTATATGTATATCCAATCAATAAACTATCCTCAAAAATTGAAATAATATAATCAATTATATTAAAATGTTAGGTGTATAAATAAAGGAGTGTGTAGTGGTTGTCTTGGAAGAAGTTGTAGTACGTAGATTTTCTGTTTTGGTTGTTGAGAGTTTGAGTGGAAAGCATATTTGGGACGGATAATAAGTAAGAATTCATCTATTCGTAAAACAAGTAAGGGACTCTTTATTTTAAGATATATATTTTTTTTGATTTGCAACAATTAATTTTCCCTTGATTTCAACATGTATTTGAATCATCATGTTAAATTAAAAAATTTTATTTTCGAATACCCCTCCTCTTTAATCATTAATTGTAATTTATTTATCTAATTAAATCATTTATCAAAATTATGTTCAAATTTGGTTTAGTATAATGTGTTAAAGGAATATTTTCTTATCATGATTTTAATTTTATGGGTTTGTGTGTATGGGGGAATTTCTACACAATTAAATCCTCATAAAAATAGATTAGTTTTTTTTTCAAGGCAGATTTGCTTATGTTAAATAAAATGGTTTATACTTTGTGGTTTTGGGTATTGAAAAATGATTTCTACAATGGTTTCGCTAATGATTCTCTTAAACCAATATCAATATGTTTGATGTTTTGGACATATTTTGATGTGCTCTAATAAACCGTTGTAAATTTTTTTTGGAACAATTTAAATAGTCTAAATTTATGGTTCTATTTGTATAATTAAAATTTATTTTGGAAGGAACATCGCATATAAAATCAAGTGAATAATATGTATTTTTATATATATACCATCATGATATGCAAATATATTATTGTTTTAAATAAATTAATTTTCATGTAATAATTCACATATGAAAATTAATAAATTCAGAACATCATAATTTTATTATGTCACATACACGTCGTATAAAAATCAATGTTATGGCCATATGTCGATAATCATTTATGAAATTTCATACATGCATAAGCATATATATAGGTATATACACATACTTTTAAACATTAAATAAACTCTACAAAGAAATGAATTTTAATGGAATTGGATGAACTGTTTAAAGACATGTTAGAATTTTATGTTTTCATGTACATGTTTATATTTATTATTGTACTCATCAGGGAAATGTTGATTTTTTTTAAAAAAAATATTCATATCATTTATAATCATCGGTGCATGCTCATTATTATTTTATGATTTTGAACTTAAAAATTGTTTAGGTCATTTAGTTATGAAAACAAATCATTGGTATTTCTTTTATTATTTATCAATTGAAGATCAGGTATGTTGGTGTTTATGTACATGCCATGTGACAAGAGTTTTTGGGAATCAATAATCACAAGTGTTTTTCAATAAAAATTCACAGACATATACATATATACCCTTATATATATATATGGAAATGATTATTTAAATACACTGATATGAATAAAGGTAAAAACTCCAGTGGGAAATACTATATATATATATGTATATATATATTTTTAAAGCAAACTTAAAATGTTTTCGAAAGATACATGCGCTTGTTCGCTATAAAAATAGAGGGTCCTTAGGGAGTGAACCCATCCTTCGCTAAGTGGCTAGGCCCAATACATCCTTCGATGAATTATGTTTCCTCAAAATGATGTTTTGTTTTAATGAATTTTGCTTAATATTTTCCAAAGAAAATCACTGGAATAGATTAAAAGTGTTTTCAAAGTATAAATATTTTTCAAAAGGATTATATTTTTTTTTATAATGTTTGTTTTACAAATGAATTTACAATTCAAATTTTTCAAATGTATTATTGAAAGGATATTTTTCTGAAATCGATTTATCAAAGGTTTTCAAAACCACTTACTGAGCATCTTTTGTGCTCACCCCAAGATTTGAAATGTTTTCACAGGTATCTTAGGAGACTATCGTAGATGTCGTCGCTTATGGAGTTAGCGCTCATGGATGCCTAATGGAAATATTTATTATTTTTGTTCCACTCTGATAATGTAAGGTTATGTCTAATCTTCCAGAACCTAGACCGGTAAAAGATCCTCATTTCATTAAAGTGTTGTGTAATTTTTTTATTCTCCTTTAAAAAAAATTCACATCATTTTTCTAGCACCGAGTCCGGATGAGTGGGCTCGGGGCGTTACAAGTAATCTAATGAATTAATGATAATTTTAATGTAAAAGAACCATTAAACACACTCATAGATAGGAATATCGGATGACACATAAACATGCATAATTATTAATGGTGGGTCTATTCTCATAATCACCCATTATAGAGATTGTAAAGTAAAAACCTCATGATATGAAGTCTCATCTTCATACAATTACTGTCACCTGAAAACCAATGTACTATGTTCCCCATTATATAATGTTATTAGAATGTAGAACCAGGGTTAAGAAAACCATCATGAAATTTCATGGATTAAATTATTGAAAGGAACTGCTATGATCTTATCAAAACAGTAGATACTCTTGGAAATTCTTAAATTAAGGACATGGAGAATAATTAAAAATATGTACTAAGATGTTTTATTAATATTAAAATCATTTCATATAAATGTAATCCCAAGTAAAAAAATAATGGTTCTAGAATACCAACTATATTGTTATTTTTATTAAAATGACATACCACACATCAAGAGGTCAAAACCAAGTAGGTGAGTTCATATTGTTGTAGGAACATGGGAATATAATAATTGAATAATTTGTGGTATGAAAGAATAAATTTTGTATCAATGTGATACCTAATTTTCTTCGTATAATAAAAATTCATATTCAAACTTGTTAAAACTTATTAATAAATGATAAATCACAAGTATATTGGTCAAAAATGATCAAAAAAGATTGTATTAGGTTAAAAAAGTTGGACAATGATAATTGATTCATTTATTAATGGAAGGAATGAAACATAAATCAATCTAATTTTGGAATTTTCTAATATGATCAAATGTTTAATTTGAGCTTCATATTGTTATTAAAGAGTTAGGTCACCGAAAAGGAGTCAAAACTGATAAGAAAAGTTCATATTGTCATGAAAACATATAATGATGACCCTATGATCATTTATTATCTAAACAAATAACCACAAATCCATTTTATGGACAGATTTCATGATATAATCAAAAGCATCATTTCACCTTTTATTTTTAATTAAAATTAAATATCATCCATAAAGGGCTCAAAACCTAGAAAAAAATTTCATATTTATGTTAATACAAAATAATAATATCATCAAATAATTTTTGATACAAAAAAAATAACCATTCATTAGTTTGACTTATAGTTTATCTAGTGTGATGGAAAATATGATTTTATATTGGTAACACTTATTATTTAATGAAAAATAAATTTTGTAGTAATCACAAATTTACAAAATATTGGATTGGAATCAAATCATAAGAAAACAATCTATGTCATTTATAAACTATTGGAGTCAATCACATGTTAATTTGATACCCAAATTAGTCGAGATAATCAAATGTGTCATATCACCTTCACATTGTATTACAGTAAAATATCAACTAAAAGGGATTAAAACCAAGAAAATGAGTTTTTATTTAAATAGAATCTTAGTAGAATGATCTATGAGACTTTTATGTTTTATAGAAATATATCGCACATCAATCTGATTCTTGTATTACATTATATGATCTAAAGTACCATTTCCCCTTTATATTTTTATTAAAATGACGTATCACCCATAATGAGATCAAAGATGAGAAAAAAACCTTATATTGATGATAAAACGTTGGAAAATTATCCTTGGGTAATTTTTTTCAATAGGAATCAATTGAGTATCAATATTAATAATGTGTTTCTTGATACGATCCAAAGTACAATTCCACATTTTTATTTTTTATTAAAATGAAATATCACCCGTAAAGGGGTCAAAACCAAGCATATGGGTTCATATTATTATAGAAACACAGGATAAGTATCGTTAGGTCATTTTTGATCTATATTAATAAATCAATAATTAGTATGACTAATGGATTTCTCTGTATGATCCAATGTACAATTTCACATTTTTATTTTTATTAAAATGAAAAATCACCCATCAAAGAGTCATAACCAAAAAGAAGAATTCACATTCATGTAAAAACATAAGATAATTATCATTGAAAAAAAATTTATATGGAAGAATCCACAATGAGAAATATAATGTCTGGATTTCTCATTATAATGATAAATATGTTCATCAATTTTTAACACTTATTAATAAATGAGAAATCATGAGTGTAGGGGTAAAAATTGAGAAAATGGGTTCAAATTATCACATAAAGGACATGATAACGTGATATTTTTTTAATTTTCTTTTAAATTCAATTTTAAAATCCCCTCCATAAATTTTAATAGCCGTGTAAAATTCACAATGACTGAGAATGGAGATCAACAACTAAGAAATTGATAATCTCCGACCAAGGGGTGCTATGAATTAAGGAAGATTGAGGCCAAAGGATGTTTGGACAATATTTTGAACATGACTAAGTTGGATTGGCATGTACAAGAGGATATCTAATAAGAATGAATCTTAATGAAAAATCATGAACTATGATTGAGGTTTTATAATTTAAAACAATTAGTTGAGTTGATCTTGTCAACAAATACATTTTAGGATTATCTGTTCGGACCAAAAAAGATTGACTGGGTCTGAGATGTTAATCGAGTCGTGCCTTCACATTGGCTGATTGAATGATATGACATTGAACATTGAAAATTTATTACATTGATTCAATTTTTATTTTTTTTATTGGATGTAGTTTGATTGTTGGACCAAGAAGAATATGGTGTGGGACTCTAGGATCGGCAGTGCACCAGACTAAATGTTAAAGAAAGATGTACACAAGATGTTCAAGGAAATGTATGGATGACTAGAACCATGTCCAACAAGAAGTGTATGTCCTAGATTTCCCTTGGTGTAGTACTGATCCACGTTCATACCAACTTCACCATTTTTATCCTAGTATACTCAAGTTAGTAGATATTGATAACAAATTAAAACATCATGAAGTCTCCAAAACCTCTCCATCCCACCTCCATTACATGACCTCCTCATACCAATCACACTCAGCATTTCACATACAGTGGTAGATGAAATAGAACAGTTCAAGTATAATGATTTAGATTTGATAAAATAATGTAATGATCACCAATAAAAATAATGCACAAACCCAAATATGATGATATTAATTGAGTCGCATGTTTTAACATGGACAACCCCTCAAATCAGTAGTATTAAAACTCCCAAAAACAACTTTGAAATATATACTATGAATCAAAAAGTACAAAATCTAAGTAATACCCAATATTTAATTATAATTAGAAGATAAAATAACCATGTGAAAAAATGAACATAGATATGCATTCTTCACATATTTAATAATCATCTCATGACAAGATGCCACCCTTTGATAATAAAAACCAAATATGTGGAGTTGTTGTAGAACCTCACATAAGTCATTGTGCAACCTAATTTTAACTACTCATTACTACAATTCTCTCCAAAACCATTTCCATCCATATATCATCATGAGATGACATGCTCCCATATCTCTCATTTTATATACTACCAATTTTGGATCTTTTATATACCTGTGAAAGACTCCAGAATCTCTCATGTTTTGAGTTCATTATTCAATAAAATAAATAAAAAACATATCACTATTTTTAAACCTATAATCATACAAATCCAAAAGCCTCATATCAAATTTAAAACATTGCCATGAAATTTTAAAAACCCCAAGATGAATCTCAAAAATATCCCCTTCATCGCATCAAAGAAAGAGAAGTCATCAAATAACCTTAGTAAGAAATAAAATCTATTGGTATTTCACCAACCATTTTCATCTATAGAGAATATGACATCACCCTTTTTAACCACTCATATAATCATTATAGATCCCCTCAAATATAAATATAAATGTTGAAGTATTCAAAATATATGTTTCTATAGTTCATTGTTGAACAATACTAGAGCTAACACTTGGATCCCCTACAATATTGATATCCAAATAATCTAGAGTACATTCAATAACTAAATTCTCCATCTACACAACATCCTTAAAGAAGTATATAACTCTCAACACATTGCCATGATCTTTTATTTTAATTCATTTGTCACTAGTGACACTATATAAAGAAAATGAGTTTGGTGTAAGACCTAATATACCTGAACTGAAATGCTTCAGGTTGCAAACATTTTTCATTCTAGTTGATGGTCTTTGACTCATGTACGACTATGGTCTATTCCAAAAATATGATGAGTTGATATTCTCAAATTCATTTTTCACTTCATTACACACCTTTTCATCTATTTTGTGAAGTGTTTCATCCATTATACCTCGAGAATATACCATTAATCCTTAAGAAAATTTCTATATTCCATTACCAAATGAACTATCGAATCCAAAATTATTTAGAGTACAAGAAGAAAAAAATTTATGGTGTATAAATGGCACACGTCACATGTCCATTAGCATCAGTATACAACCTTCATTGATTATGATACAAATATCCACAACACCAATGAATCCATCATAATATCCATTTTCCATCTTCAATATACCAAATTTGACTTCCTCATATCAATAAAATAATTCTCTCTTTGGTGTAATATGGTATGATGATGGAGAATCAACAACCTATTGGTTATATATATCTAACCCGCCATAGTCAATTCTAAATAAGAGAAAATAACCATCACCCTATATAATACATACATTGGTATCCTTGGAATTAGTGTCAAGCTTATTATTTTATTCATTAATAATTTTCAGAGCACAATAGTTTCTCTACAGATGAACCCCTTATCAAAAAATAAACATTTAGCCTTTATTCTTATCTTTGACTGACCTCTCTGATTACTATGTCCATCTGTCATAGTTATAATACAACTATTACCAGAATAAGAACCATTATTATTCTTTCAGTAAGTCTCATTCATCCAAAATGATGAAATAAAATCATCTAACTTAAGATACTCTTTTCTGAAAAGTTATGTGGTGACATGATTATCATATAAATCAGATATCTAACCCAAAATAATAAAATCTTCATCTTCTTATTCCATTTAAATAGGTACCATTTTACCTTTATAATTGATCATGATTTCCATTGAATAAATATTTTTTTGAAGTTTATAGAACTCATCTAGTTGGTTCCTTGAATCATTATTCCCGAACATTCACAAATGATACAATCATTTTTTAGATATAAATATTTTTTGAGAGATTTTTATTTGTATATGATTTTATGCTTCACCTGGATCTCCGCTGGATACATCAAATTCATCACCTATCACAATTTATTATCACCAAAAATACATATGAATAATTCTTTTCACTAACTCTCATATATATTTCTAATCACCAACACACATCATATTAGGTTTCTATGATTTTTTCTTTAGTTCCTTCATTATATAATCACAAACAAAAATATTTTCAACTCATTTCTCCCATAGTGTAAAATCATTTTACCTGTTAAATAGTTCAATCTGGGAAGAAATATCATGTCATCAATCACCCATATCCAATAAGAAATAATCACAGATTAATCTATCATATATCATTTGTTTGTAATGAAATGGATTGGTCTTGGGGTAATTATTCTATAGCAACAAAATATTTTGAGAAAATACAATGGAAACAAATCACAAAACTAAAATTTTTGAAATAAATTTTGACAAAAATTTTAACATCAGAAAACCATAAAATGAAGGGGATTAAAAAACACAAGGAAACATTAAAATATCAATTGTGAATCAGATAATATAGAATCCATGTAATATATTAACTTTAGTTAGAATTATATCATATAAAATCCTTTGAGAAAAAATAATACCCTAATACACCTCATCCATCTATCTAATAGTCATATCATAACAATGATTCACCTTTGGATGATCAAAACTAGAAACATGATGTCATTTTTGCACCTCAAATAAGACATTGTGTAACCCAATTTTCACTACTCATTCTTTATCCACAATCAAAAACTACTTTTGGAAATATATATTCAAAATATAGATTTCTCCCATATCTTAACTTTTATCTACATCCCACAATGTTTATGTTATAGGCATATTAAGGTTGTCATGATCAATGCCTTCCTGACCCAATACATTTCTAGTTTTTGTGGTTTTAGGTGTTAGGGGGATGTTTTGGGCATTTTCGGTGGAGGCTAGGGGTTAAGTAGAGATACTGTAGGAAATAAACCTCATGTTAATGTATTACACAACATGTAATGGTGGTTCAAGGCTTTTTTAGCTAGGTGGTTCATGAATTTTATATGGCTAAGTGGTATCTAGTTAGAAGGGTATACATCGTGTAAGTTGGATTCAAGATGTGTAATAAATTGGATGTTAAAACATTTGAGGAAATTATTTTTTTTGTTGAAAGTGGAAATTATTGAAAAACCTATGGATTACACACTATTTAACAGTTATCATGACTTGTAATTGGTGAGATCTAGGTTATTTTATTACCCTTATTGATGGATTTTTTTTTTAATTTGGCTGCCTATCTTATCTATGATTTTGGTATATCCCTATGAACCCCGAGGATATCATCAATCCCTCTTAAATTATATTGGATCCTTTTATTCCATTGGTTTACCATTTTCAATCCATGGGAGGTTATCTTCCCTTTCTTGGTTGGTTTTCTTCCATCCTTCTTCTAGGGATTCACTGTAGTGATTTTTTTAGTTTAGACTATGTTTTGGGATTTGTTTTGATGATCCTTTCGTACAGTATATGATTATTTGAATTTTATCATCATGAGGTTGTGGTTAGAGGATGTTTCTTATTCACCCTATAATTAATAATGATTTGGAAATCTTCTATGTGGTTGGTAATTCTCCATTTATATTTATTCTGTATCTTGGAAGAAGGGTTTTCTCTTATTTATCAATGGGTTAGGATTGAACTGGCTTAATCAAAGATAAAGGAATGTATAATTGAAATTGATTGGGGGAAAGGGGAATTATTTTCATGCTTTTACATCTATGTTATTATTGATATATTTTGATTATATTGTCTTAGTGATCAACTAAAAATTATGGTCATTGGGGGATTTTCTTTTCAATGAATGGTATATGTTGTGATTGATGTCCCTATTGTGATGTTTGTACCTATTGTGACTGTTGATATATCACCCTAAAATGGATATTGTTTAACCGCTAGTATTTGGATAATTAAATGGTTTTAAAAGGATTAGGGATCATGTTATAATGACCCTAAAATAAATTTTAATGTAGTAAAATCACCTTTGAAAATTTCTTACATATATTTTGATGTGATTTAATATGGGGCCATGATTTTGGTGTGGTGGGTTAATAGATTTTTGGTCGTGCTTTTAGGGAGGTGAGTTTGTGGTTTTAGGGATGTGCTTTGGTATGATGAGGTGGTGGTTTGTTTGGCCATGATTTTTGTGTGGCGAGGTGGTGGTTTGTTTGGCCATGTTTGTTGGGAGGGGAGCTAATTTTTTCCATACTTTTGGGATAGTGAGGAGATGGTATGATGGGGATGATGAGCTGCTTGTGATATTTGGTTACGTTGTGCCCGATTCCTGGGTAGTGATGGAATAAATAATTATTTAATAATGATTTTAAATGGAATGGGGTGGTTTGGGTAATGAGTTGTAAAGGTTTAATGAATAAAAAATGATGGGTCTTGTTGCTTTTTATGTATTGTTATCCATTTAGAGGTGTTAAAAAAAGTTGAAATATTCTGTGTTGATTAATGTTTGGGTCTGAAACCTTAGGTTGGGTTTGTGTGCATATATATGTATATACTTGTATATTCCTTGTGATTTATATACATACCCCACCCATGTCAAGTACTATGTGACAACAGGATGATCTGGTTGATCGTCGTAGGGTTCATCTAGAAAAGGAAGTTGTGACTTGGTAGAGGGAGTTGCATGCTTTTTAGTAGTAGTCTTTGGGGAAGTGAAAGGGTAGTGTTATAGATGATGTGATAGAGAGGTGGATAGTGGAGATGGAGATCAAATTCTTGGTTGATCTATAACCTTATGGGAAACTGGGTACCTTTGGTAGTTAGTTAGATTTAGGGAGTTGTGCATCAGAATTGGACACTATATCTGGGAGAGTAGAAGGAGGTATATGTTTCATGGGCTGACTTTCAGAAATAGTTCTGGATATAGTTCCTTTTCTTGAATGTGAAGGTGATGAAGAGATGGGAGCTTGTTTCTTTTAAGTAGAAAAGTATGTTAGTGAAGAAGTTGGGAATCAAATTCATGGACCTTCTATGTTTTACCCCATATCATTTTTCAGATGAGGAGTCTTGTTAGTAAATATTTATAAGGAACTATTTCCTTCAATATATTATGATGTTACTCATTTTACATTTCAGACATATATAGAGGTTTCAAATAAGGAGGAGGATTGTTGTGAGAGGTGAACCAAAAGTGTTCCTAGAGGAAAAGAGTTGTCATTGGAAGGTCTCAGGCACTAGGACCTTTGACTATTTGACTAGTGGGGAGTCCACCTCAGCAGTTTCACTTCCATAATTTTAGGTCCAATGGTTTTTTTCTCTTCTTGTGGGATTTGTGTCGGGAACAAGTTGAGTTTTGTTTTATTTGTTCGAAATAGATAACTTCTTTTTTATGTTTAGATAAGGTGTATTTTTGGTTTCTAGACACACCCTATCAGACTTACCTAGAAAATGGACCACATATAGAGAATCTGATGAAAAATCATAAGGAAGCCCGGTTCTAGACATTAAACTCTGGACCTAGATGATGGGACATGGTTTTTAGTCCAAATGAATCTGACAATGCTCTAATAATCTTAGAGCTCTAATAAATCATGGTATTTCTCATGATAACAGATTTTTAAGAATGTAGGATGTCTCAATGGATGTTTTGGATTATGAAAAACATGAGAAGATGGGCGTTATGGTTTTCAGTCAAACCAATAAGGCACATAAAATAGATGATCGTACGATTTGAGACATCAAACAATCAGTTTCATTCTCTCTAAGAAAGAAAAAATGATCTAGAAATGGAGAATAAGTGAAATGAAGGTTAAGTGAAATGTATGGGAGGTTGATCATGATGCAGTATAATATTTTTAAAAGTTACAGATTGACCAATCTATTGGATTGTCTGATTCATCAGATAATCTGAGAAATATAATCCAACAACAATAGGAAATTATCTGATGTAAAGAAGCCATTGTTGAAACTGGTTCATTGGATGTGGTATTCAATTGATCCATCATAATGAATTATGACACTGATTTATTTTTAAATTGTTTGTATATTTAAATCATTGGATATAGTGTTTTATCAATGTTATAATTGAGTACCTATCTTGTTGAGATCTATAACACAGATAAGATTTATGGACCTAACCACCATAAGGAATATGAGACTGATCTATCATTATGTCAACGATTTAAATCCATATAATAGGGTGTAGGCACTAGTTCATCAGATAGTGTTTGACAATGATAAAAGGGTCGTTTTAGTACATCATATGGATAAATTTTGACCAAACCGATTCATTCTCCATAGAATAAAATGTGGGATGGGGTTTTATTTTTAGTAATTGGAATCATACAATCAATATTAGAAAATTAATGAAGTGTTCTATCATAATGAAGTGTCAATAATAAATATAAGAAGTGTTAGAGCTTCTCTAGAGTGGTTGAAGGTGACTAAAGAATAAAAAGGGAACAATAATTTAATTTTTTTAATGTTTTATATGGTATAAATAATCGATGTAGGAAATAATTTGTTTTTTATTTCTTAAATTTAGATAAGATAAAATGAATTGGGTATCTTCCTATTAAGTGACGAGTGAAAGGCTACAATGTTTTGATGTGGTAATGATATATCTCAACAGACAATATTTCCATAATAATTACATTATATTGATAACGTATATGAAAGTCCATCAAGTTGACACTAAGTTATAAACAGCAATCAGAGTCTAAAAAAATAATGATCTGACACAGAAAATGTTACTAAAAAATTGAATGTAAAAATATAAAATTTTTAGAATATTCATAACGATTCAATAAGTTCTCATACGTATTGATAATAGTTGATGAATTCAATGATGAATCTTCAATCAACATGAAATCCAAGGATATGGGAATTTCATTGAGTGGGAAGAAGAATTTTTTTCCCACCTTTTCTATTCTGGGATTCCAAAAAAATGAGTTGATACTAAATTTTTACATTAAACTATTCATGTGCACTGAGAGATGATAACCTAATACTTTTGTGATAGGTATTATAGTTTCATTTAGGTCTTGTTTAAAGTTTATGTTAAGGAAGATCCATCAGAGCATGTTCCATCAGATGTTGTTTCAACAGACAATGTTCATTGGATTGATCCCATAAGTGTGATATCCATTAGAATCTGGTTCATCAGATGAAGTTCCATAAAACAAAGATGTAGTGAGTTACTGATTGGGTTTCAGTTAAATTAAAGGAAAAAATATCAAAGTCAGAGTTGAATAGATGCTAGTCGGACAAATCCCATCAGAAAAAGTTCGATCAGACTAAATTTTACTAAATTGTACATAGGTAGCATTTGATTCAAATTACATGTGGAGGAATTTAATAACTTTTTGAAGTGGATCAGAAAATAAGAAGAAGGTTAATTTTATAATTGTGGATCCTTACCAGTTATTGAATATACGTTTCTCTATCTAGGTTAGATAATCATCTATGGTAAAGTGGATATGAAAAGGATAATTGGGTGTATAACCAAATAAAGTTGGAAAATTCCTATTGGGATTATATAATTTTTTGTTTCTTGTGCCTATTTATTATATAAATAATATTGTAATGGAATCCATGTTGGTGGGACTGTCCAACTATTACTTAAACTCTAACTTCAAGGTCAAGACAAATGAGATAGGGTAACATTATATTCTTCCAGCTATGATATTTATTTCCATGAAAAATTATCACCCATATTGTCCCCAAATTGAATTTCTCTATTCTCAGAGATGGGTATTTTTGGGGAAATCGGTTTTGATACCAGTTTTCCTTCCTAGGTAGGATCAAGACCACTTAGTGGTGGGGGGGGGGAAACTAGTGGTACCTTTTTATCTTTTTTATCCATGGGTTATAGATTTTATATGTTAATAAAAGTTAAGGAATTTGATAATTTAAATAGACGGGGGTAAAGGGGAATGATTCCTAAATTTTATATCTTTGATATCATTGTGATATTGTTTTTATATGTGTTTGATGCCCCACTGAAAATTGATTTCATTGGGGGATTTATTTTTTCTCGATAAAACTTTTTGTGATAGTTATGCATATTGTGATTATTGTGATATCATCATAAAATGGAAATTCGTTAACTAGTTATATTTGGATAATGAAATGTATTCCATGGGATTATGGATTGTGTGATAACACCCCTAAAATAAAGTGGAATATGGTAAAATCCTCTTTGTAAATTTATTAAATGGATTTTGATGTGTTGTGATGTGTGGGAAAGCTGTTGGGTGGTAGGGTGATAGTTTTTTATCATGCTTTTGGGGTGATGAGGTGGTAGTTTATTTTTTCATGCTTTTGGGGTGGTGAGGTGGTGGTTTATTTGGCTATTCATTTTGGCATTGAGGTGATGGTATGATGGGGATGATGAGATACTTATGACTTGTGGTTATATTGAGCTATATGGGTAGGTGGTGATGAAATAAATAATTTTTAAATAATCATTTTAAATGAAATAGTTTGGTTTTTTCAATGTGTTCTAAATATTTAATGATCAAATAAATGATTTGGATTATGGCATATTCTTGATGTTATTCATTTAGAGGTGGCCAAAAATGTGGTGTTGTTGTTAGTTGATTAGTGTTTCGTTTTGAACTCATAGGTTGTGGTTGTGTGTGGATATATGTTTATAATTGTATATTACATGTGATTTCTATACATACCCCACCAATGTCAAGCACTGTGTGCTGACACCTTCCTAGTCTTGCAGGTGTGTTTTTTCCAACATTCCGTAATGAGGAAGGATAGTTGGGTACCTGCTCTTCCCCACCCTCGCTTCCAAACGAGGTAAGTATTTTATAGGTTGTTATGGATAGAGGTCTTTTAGTGCATTACATGGAGGTGTGACTTCCTAGGTTTCTTTGGGAGTGATGTGATGGTCCAGGTGTTTTCAAGAACACTTTTTTATGATCAATATTTTGGGTGACATATAGTGAGGTTTGTGCATGGGAATAGTATGGAACAAGGTTGGTGTAATTAATTTTCTTGGTTCCTTACTTCTATTGTTATGGTTGTGGATGTGTTGTGTCCCAGGTGCCTTTGTGTGAGATGTGAAGTGGTCATTCTTATGGGGTGGTGATCCATGGTGTCATTAGGTGAGGTGTGTTGTGACCATTCTTGTGGGGTGGTTTGGTATACATAATATATTTGAGCACTTGGACGTATGATGTTGGAGAGTGAGAGCATCATACTAGTGGAAAAGGGGTGTGGGTTATCCTTTATCCAAGTGACTCATGTTATATTATATAACATTACTTTAATAATTTAGTGAACCTACTTTGGTGATGTTAGTTTTGAATAGTATACCTTTATATGTGTTGTTTGGTTCAACTAATCTCTCATGGGTAGATAGTATTCTTATTTCACATGTGCATGAGAAACATTGGTTTTCCTATTGGGTACACTTGTATTCTCACTCTATTTATATAATCTCTTTTATGGTTTCTAGGAGGATTATTTGTACACTGTTAGACATTAATAGCTCATACCTTGGATAATTAATGTTTCACTGCTTTAGAAATGGTTTTGGTCTTTAATTTTAGAGACATTTATATATATTAGTTTTATTTATACATGCATTATGTGATGGTTTTGGTTTTAATTTATTTTATTTCATGGATTTATTTTTTGATGATTTATCTTATCTCCCAATCCAACATTATTATTGAGGGTAATGCCTCCAATTTAATGATATATTAATATCATTGTTCCTAGTCGCCAATACAAGGCCTACTAGAGGTGGTACATGGGGGTAGTTATCTCTCTCCCCTTATTTTGGAATCTTTGGAGGGAGGGGGTCATGAAAAAGGACTCAAAACTCTCCAATGTGTTCTATTAAAAATTAAATCAAATAAGGTAATAATTTTAACTATTTTAAACCTATAATCATCAAAATCTATGGGCCTCATTTAAAATTTAAAAAATTATCATTAAATTCGCTAAAACTTGGGCTTAACCTCAACACACACTTTCTCTCCACTCTATAACTAGACCCAGTTTTGGCTAGGCCAACCATAATTAAAGGCCCAAAATAAAATTTGGCCCAAAATTGAGGAATTTATGGACTAATCCTAGAGCCCATTATTACTAAAATCTATCCCATATGGAACATGTAATCTACAATGCCTATATAAAAGTGTCAAAAATATTTTTCCTTATATGTAAAGGTAAAATAAGAGTATAAGTAGCTATGTAAAGGATGTTCTCTATTTTAATCAATGGGAGACTAAAAATTATGAAGTTTTGTAAATATAACAAGTTACTTACAGTGGTTACATAAAAGTAATGTGAGAGTAAATTGGATATATTTAGGTTGATTTAGATATGAATTCCCTATGTGAAGGTAATAAGGAAACCAAGGAGTTGTGTGAAGGTACCAAAGGATTTTTGTAACTTCATAAAGGAAATCTATGATTTACAATACCTTAATAGAGGTAATGAGGGAGTTGTGAAGGATTTGTATATGCATCATTCATTTATTGACACCATAAAAATTTTATGGGGCGATGCGTAAGGGAACATTTAGATTTTAACTACTTACATAGGTGCTTTGATTCACTGTGTTAAGGTAAAAGGAAAATTGTTGAGCTACATAAACAGGAGTTAAGTTGATATAATCAATTATCATTGAACATGCATTTGATATATAATTTTTCATGTTTCTGATCATATTAATTTGTTCTAAATTTATTCATATGGTCGATTATTGATGTTTTTATATGGTTGGTCTAGGTTAATAAATGCTCTCGATCCATTATTTTGGTTGATCTTGTAAGAGATTAACTGAGTTCTAAAATTTGAATATTCTAACGAAATTAAATCTTAGGATTCCAGCTATAATGTCATAAAATAAAAAATTAAATATCACAATGCTTATCATGGTACAGGTAGGTTTTTAAAAAAGTTAAAAGACATAATTAAAACTATATTTATTGAAGTTGAATTCCTGTGATTATCATGGACAAAGAAAAATAAATATGTCACCGTGACATAGTGATTTTTCAATTGTTGTTTTTTGATCATTTTTGAAATCCAGTCCACCTATGAGATATAGTGAGCTAAGAGATGTCTTATGTTATTCCATGGTATTTCATTGGTTCATATATAGGTATAAAGACTTTTTGTAGATGTATATAAAGTGATATTTGAGGAGATGATGTATCCATGATTATTAAAATACCATGTGGAATAAATCATCAACTCTTCTGGGAATTAAAACATTGATTTAAATTAAAAAATAACAAATCCACCTAAATATTTCATTGATCATGAATAATTATAACCTACTAAGATTTATTTTAATATCAAATGTGTAATAATATTAACGAACAAATGATAATAATATTCATGATATTATTGTGAATATGTTTATTTTTTTGTATTGAATAAGATGTTTTTGAGAATATTGAGAACCATCATACATTGTGTGAGATATTTGTGAGAGAAAAATATATCACAACATCAAGGGAAGAGAAGGAGTTGAAGCTACGAGCCATTGTTCTATTATTCACCCTATTATTAATGAAAATTTAGAATAAACAGATCACTATATATCTGGAAGGATTTTTGAGACCAACATAAATGTTGTGAGAAGCTATTGAAGATATTAAAGAATAAGTATATGTATAGGAATATTGATTCAGTCTTCTCATGATGGGATATGTACTTAAAAAGTCTCATAGTAGAATCCAAGAATATAAAAAGTCATTTCCGTGAGTGGATAAAATTTAAAGAAGAATCTTATCACTGGGGTGTCTAACTAGTTATTAGAGTCTTGTAATTGGGGTGTCTAACTAATCAATATAGAATTATAATTTGGGGGTCTAACTTCTTGATGAGGAATTAAAAATTGGGTTCTCTAACCACTTGTGTCTAATAGCTATGTAAAGGAGTACATTTTTTGTCAAAACATTTAAATATCAACCCTTTTGATCTCTCATATTATCATTACAAATCTGTTGTCTTTGTAAGATATTATTGAGAGGATTCGTAACTTTAACAAGTAAAATAAATTGAATTTAGAAGAAGAAAAATTTTATAAGTAAAATATTGATCCCCCACCCCATACACACTCTCAATGCTAATCCAAACTAGGGAACTTCAATGAACGTACAAAACAATTATGTACTTTATAAGTATATTTAGGAAAATGAAAATTGTGGGTGTATGGGTTACAATGGGAAATAATAGGAAAGTGTAATGGTGTGGTTGTTTTTTTAGGAAACACATAAATTTCCATAAAATATGTATACTACTAAAAAAATACATTAGAAAGAGGGGGTTGATCTTGTAAACATCCAACCTTATAGATAGGCTTATTTCATGAAGATTGATATTCAAAAACATGTTTAAAATATTTTTGAATAGGGTTTCATAAGATAGATAACCAACACATACTTAAGACCAATAATTTTACTAAATAATAAATACAAGGGGGTGGTTGTGAATTTATGATCAGGAATTAAATAGTTTTCTGGTGTTGTATAGATAACTAATTCTAGTAATATAAGAGTATATAGATGAGTTTTATAGAGGGTAATACCTAACAAAGTTGTATTTGAAATAATATTTCAACTATGTAGGGATGAAATAATAATATATTGGGAAGACAACATTCACAAAAAATTAGAGGAATTACAAATACATTTTTATGGCTATCATATTTATGAATTTACCTTTGAATTTCCATAATACTATGGATGAATTATTTTGGTCTTTGTAAAGGAGGAGTGTTTTTGTGTTATTCAATGATATAAACGTGTAAAGTAAGGGTTGGAATGAACACCTATAGAAAGTATAATATTTTCAAAATAGTATGTAAGATAATTTAATATTTGAAAATAAGAATAATTGTTCCTCTAGAAGGTGGTTTATAGAGTATTTAGTGAATATAATTTTACGTGAAGGAGTTATGATGGATCCCCTAAAATGATGTGGTAGTTACATTATTTCATGATCTGAGAAAATTGAAGGAAGTGTGAGAGTTTTAGGTCTAAATGGATACATTAAATATTTATCAAGTATTATAGAAATAGTGGAAGACAATTTATTATATTGAAAAGGAATTAGGGGTTTTCATATACACGTTAAACTCAAGAATCATTTGAAACACATAAGAAAAAAATTACCATTACACCTATTTTATGCATGTCATATTTTTCATGGGATTTTTTGTGAAGGATGATGCCTCTAGTTCAGGAGTTGGAGTTATATTAAAATTGGAATGGATTCCTTTTTACTATTTTAGTAAGGCATAATCTGAAAACAACATGGAAAATTTAGTATGTGAAAATGACTTTATATATTTAGTTCTAGCAATCCAACTCTACAAACAATATTTTATGGGATGGGGGTTGTTTAATGAACAAATCATTACATAATTTTGAATTTAATTAGTCAATGTTTGGTTTCAATTGATAATTATAGTTGGTAGGACAAGTTACCAGTATATGACTTTATAGTGATTTAGAAGACGGTGAAATTGAATAGTGTTGCATATGTTCCATTGAGGGTGGATCTAAGAGGATATTATTTATACTTATCAATTTTAGAACCTAACAGGGAAGAGGTTAATTTTTTGAATGAATTGTAAATGAAATATGTTTTTCTGATGGCAATTATAGATGTGTTAAAATCTAGTTTTTCCACAAAGATTTGAAAATTTTTCCAAAATGTTTTTTTGTTCTATAATAACTTATTCGTCTTTCTAAAAGGATCAAAATTAATTCAAAAGATTTTAAAAAATTTATTATACTAGTATAGCCTAATACCTGACGAAATTTGGGCCATCTTTTAGTGGCCCATGTTGCACACCAAGCCACAACTCCGACTAGTCATTTTAGCAACGTTGGATCACTATAGCAGAGATAACCAGTGATATGGATAGGGAACTACATCAGTGAAAAATTGTAGTATCATATACTTTGGTTATGGTGGTATTGAATCCCTATGGACTTCCATACAAAATATCATATAGGAAAATGAACATACAATGTGATTTGTGGAACTATTTTACTATCTTCTTTGTGATCTCATTTTAAGCTAGGATTTTAAGATAATATTACACCTTCTAATTTCTACCCCATATTTTAGTGAAGAGATTCTAAATCTATGTGGATGTATGGATTTATTCCAAGAACACATAAATTTTTAGACCTCATGTTCTTAATATTATTCTTAATTTTATATTTTACCCCGTTTACACTAATTTCTGAGGTCGTTCATCATTATTACTCTATAATTTCTACAGAAATTGGAATTAAATGAGGTGTTTAGAATATCAATGGTAGATTTCTCATATTCAAGAATAGATATGGAATAAGGGAAGTTGAATATTGATTACTTCTATTGAACTGACTTTATTAATTACTGTAAATAGACCAAAGACCATTTTCATCATAAAAAGATTCACATGATGCTTCTAGTTGAGAATCCAATGGATATGGAGAAGATGGAGTGGGATAAATTGGATCTACAGGTTTTGGAAGTTGTGTTCATTAATTTTTATAAAAACATGGAATTCATTATTAGAGTGTAGAAGAATATGAATGGGTTAATTAAATATATCACAAATATCTATGGGGAGCCTTCTATGTTGAAAAATGTGTACCTTCAATATGAATATGATCTAATGTAATATTATAGTTTATCATGTCAAGAAATATAATACCATTATATGATTTTTGTCATTGGTGGTAATTTTGTTGGATGATGATGTATGTGCTCTAGTCTTACTATCTTAGTTACATAATAGTTGTGAAATCACTATAAACACCATGAGTAGTTATCTGGGGAATAAAAAGTTGGTTTTGAATGATACATGATACCTGATCCTCAAGGAATATTTTCATATAATATAATTGAATAGATTCTATGGTTCTGCACTGAAAATGATAGAAAGAGTTAGATATTTTTAATGATATATTCATAGAGGATTATAAAAATTAATAGCAAATATATCATATAAGTTAAATGGTATTGGTCATACGTGTTATATTTGGGAAAAAAAGTACATGTCAAGAATGAGTTTAGAGAAAATTAGAAGGTGACTAAAACCAATACATCAAACATGACAATTGAAGGAACTGATGATGTTTTACTATAGATCATGGATATCCCTATAGAGTCTTCGATTTTTTACTTGGGGAATATTTTCATTAAACATAAGTGAAGGTTTTCCTAAAAAATTATGTTTATGGAAATTTTGGAAAATTAAATCATGTTGATGATGAACCCATAAAGATTGAAAGGATCAGAGATGCATGAGTTAAAACAGACAATGTGAGATCACTAATTTTGGAGAATGTAGGATATATTCATGGACCCATATGTAATCTTATTTTTTTGAGTGGTTTTATGATGCAGGTTTGGGTACCATATTCCCCGATGGTCCCTAGAATATTACTAAGGATGCTATACACATAACTCGTGGAGTAAATATTAGAACCATAAACAATATGTTAGATAATTTAATGGAAATGCAGGAAAAACAGATTCTATTGGGTATTTAAAACTTTGGTACTAATATCTATGACACATGAGTAAGAATATGATGAAGGTGATCAAAATAAAAAGGAATACTACAAGAGATGAATTTCATGGATGTTAGCTTATTTAATGATAGACTCTTTAGAAAATAGAAGAATGTATCAATTATAAAAGGAGGTAGAACACTGAAGGATGTGAATTTGGAGCTGGTGTACCCTAATGATTGAGGACCTTAACCAATAAATTACCTTTTAGGTCACAATATAATGTGAAATTTATTATTTAAATGACAAATAATTCATGAGTTTAATTTCTGAAAAAGAAAATATGATGTGTTTAACAAGATTAAAATTCAAAAACCATGGTGGAGAATGAGTTAGGATCAAATATTAAATTTCAGAGGTCTAAAAATGGTGGAGAGTATAATTGTAAAGATTTCAATTAATTATATTATAATTATGTAATTTGGTGGGATAATACTCTTCCAAGAACACTATAATATAATGGATCATTTAAAAGGATGAACATAAAACTAAATGAATGTTCCAGGAGTATTATGATGCACTCAGGGATGCCCAAGAATTTATGGGTATATAAAGTGAACATAAAAGCATATCTCAACAGCAAGAGTCCATTTATACCCATGGGAAAATTAATAACTAAGGTGCTCTATTTTAGAAAATAGATAAGACACTCTCTTGTAAGAGTATTTTGTTTTTTGTAATATGTCCATATAGATAATAATTTTTGGGATAAGCTTGATACTGAGTCCAAAGATCATTTATTTATTGGATTCAATATTTAGGATTTTCGTTATAATTTTTGGGATGATAAAATTACGATAATCTTCAAACTCCATAGCATGGTATTTAATGAAAGTGTCAAATACAAGTAAAATCATGAATTTGAAGTTGGTAATCGGAATAAATAAGTAGACTTCTAAGAAAATTTAGGGGATTAAGGTGTACCTGAATATGTGACACCACAACTAGTGGAGTTTACTCCTCATGTGGAGTGGAGGAAAATCCAAAAGGTTGAGGAGACCTCTATAAATTCATTCATCATCCTTACATTATCTGTTATTGACTAACGGTGTAGAAAAAAAATTTCAATGAGGAAATCTAGTTGATGTAGTTAAGAAAGTGGGATATGACTATAAAAGAGGAGAATTGTTCATTGCATGATAATAATACATAGGAGATAAAACCAATTATGAAAGGAATGAAATAAATGTAGAATAAATAGTTATACCAACTCAAGGAATAACATTATGGTAAGAGGAGGTACAAGGAAAGAATGGTGGTGAACGTTTTTTATGAAAATGAATGTTTGGACTTCACTAAAATTTACTCACCTATAATGAATGTCACAACCATCTGGGTGGTTCATAGTATTCACTAATATATATTGAATGATATAAAGTTATTCAGTTTATTATTAATAATAAAATAAGTGATAAATGGGGTGCCTTTATCATCAGTAACTAAAAGTGGTGATAAAAGTGCACCCCTATCAGTTCTTTCTTAGTGCCGATAAATGTGAATTTTTTGTATTGAAAAAGGGCGGCCTTTATCAGTATCATTATTGAGATAATAAATGTTATATCTCATAAAAAATTATATATCATTAAATATATTTATATATTTATATAATAATATATTTTTATAGATAAAAATTTAATATATTTTATTAAATATGATTAATGTAAGTCTAAATATGCATTCACACAAAATATAGTAGATATTTTATAAAAAAATACTTCTAAAAATAATGAAAAAATTAGTATTATTTAATAATTTTCTAATTTTTTAGAGATATTGAAAAAATAATAATTAGAAAAAATTAAAATTAAAAAAATTTATGAAAAATCTACGAAAAGTTGAAAACAAGACTTGAACTTCAAACAACACCAAATTTTGATCCAGGTGGCCATTTGGGATCTATCACATATTAAATAGAATATTGTGAAAAAAATATACAATATTATGACATTCGAGGAGCCTAGTTAAAATTATTTTGAGGTAAAAAGGCATAGAAGAAATCTAAAAATGATTTTTTAGGAGGCCTTAATTCTATAACATTTGATGAAATTTCATACTCATTTGAAGGGGTATTTTTCACATTTAATGGAGACTAAATTTATTCTCAATTCATGTATTCATATGTTTATTAGTGTATAAATGTTCTACTTTTTTATATTTTAGATTTATTTATCATTAAATATATTCAAATTTCATACATTTACAAGTAATAAATAAATTTTAAAAATAAATATATAAAAATATTTACATAAAATGTATTTTTAAATATATATACCATATAGAAATAAATATTTATTATTTATTTTATTTAAAAAACAAAATTTCTATTTCAACAACCTTAAAAAATGCAATAATATTTATATATATATGGATTTTTTGTATAAAAATATGTGTCTGATAATAAAAAAAAATATATTTATTTTTATATTATAATATATGTGTAAATAAATACAGATATGTAAATATTTTTTTGTGTATGTGGGAAATATAAATGTGTGAGTGTGTGTGAAAATATGTGCATTTCTTTTAAAATTATGTAAATATATCACATAAAAATATATTTTTATAAATGTATCATTATTATTAAATGTAGTATTAAATGTATTTTAATAAATAATTTTAAATATAGTAAAAAAAAAATTTATATCTAACTTTACAATTATATGTAAATATGTATAAAATTTATAAGTAACTATAGAATTTAAAGGAATATTTTTAAAATATATTTAAAATAAATATATAAATTTATATAATTGGATGAATAAATGTTTTAAAAAAATGAATTATGTATATATATATATCATAAAATATTATACAAATCTTAATGGTGCAATAGTAAAGGTGTTAGGCTTAGAAGGTGGAGGTCAGTGGTTCAATTCCATGCATGATAAAAGATGATGGGAATGAAAATCACAAATATAGGGGTTGAAAACAATGATAAAGGTGGTAGTACTGAGTAAGGGTGTGGGCTAGGCATGTGGTGGTGGTGGGGGGGGGGGGTACATAACACTAATAAAGGGGGCCAGATCAATAATAAAAGGGGGTTGGGTTGAAAGAATATTTTGATAATTTTTTTAAAAATAATTATCTGCACTAAAAAAAGATGATGATAAAGGTTGCCATAATTAAAGGTAGTTTTTAGTACAGATAAAGGAAACATGTTTTTAATGGTTCCTATCCTTTCATAAATTTTTACAATGAAAAAAACTCATTTCTAGTGTGTTTAAAATAATGATCTGTAGTAGTGATTATTGTATGCAAAGATTTACATATTGAGAAGCATGATATATACTCAACAATACTTAATAGTGATCTAGAGGAGAAAATAAATATATAATATCCATAGGGATATATTGAGTTGGGAAAGCAATACCTGGTTTATAAAATTCATAATAGATTATATGGGTTAAAATAGACACCTAGGTAGTGCAATATGAAGTTTTATGCATTCATGAGAAAAAATGAATACAAAAAACGTGTCCTGGATCAATGATTCTATTATAACTGATAATATTATTTTATATTCTTAGATAAAAACTTGTGGCAACATGACAAACATGAATAGAAAATCCTATCCTATGTTAACAGTGATGAAAGTATACAAGAGTTTCTCGATTTCATGGAATCACCAACTCTGAATCTCGGACCTTACAAGAAGTTAATGATTGATGAGGTGGATCTAAAAGTATTTCATGATTTAAGTGGGAAAATATTTCAAAATATAATTCCCATATCATCAATGCAATGTTAAAGTAACACACACTAAATATATAAGATAAATATGACAAAAAATGGGAAATATGTATATTACATATTATGAAAGAGTATATCTATTCTATATATGAGAATCTAGTTTCTCAAAATAACATTGAAAACAATATAGAGTTAATCTACATATTATTTAGCAGACTAATTTATAATATTAGTCCCATTTCATAATTACTATTATTAATTAATAAGAAATTTGTATTTTATATTTGATATTTGGTACTTGAATATTTAAAATTTAAAATTTTGTAAATGTATGATGCTCTGTATATAAATAATTAATATTATAGTGTATTAATACATAGACTTTTTAACATGCACTGAATTATATTCATATCGCTTATTTCAAAACTATGTCAATGTTTGGTATATTTAAAATAATATTCTAGGTTTATTGTATTGTGTAAATGATAGTGAATATATTGGGACCAAAAATTGAAAATACAATAGAAAATTTTCCCATGGTTATTCAAGTGGAAAATTTTTATTTCATCAAGTAGAAATTTAAAACATCACAACAGTGAAGAAATATAATTACATATTTTTTAGAAAACCATTTTTTTGAATGGAGTTTTTTAATAGAAGAATAGTATTAAGAACCTTTCTTCAAAAAATTTAAATATTTTTTTAATACTAAATCATTTGGGATTTTGGATCTATTAGTCTTTTATAATGAAAATTATAGAATGTTACTTCAAAAATAAAAAAAGTAAAGTAAGAAAAGATAGAATCATTTTACAGAAAATACAAATAATCTATCGTATTTGTTCCATTAATCTTAAAAAGTTTTAATTGAAATTTTAATTAATTTAAAGGGAAATAAACCAAATATATCAACAAGAAGTATCAAAATTATTGTATATAAACAATTTATAAGATCTGGAAATAGAATCATATTTTACGACATAACCATATTGTCGTAGTTATAAATTCATATTAATTGTTTCAGATATGTTATAGAAAAGTCAAATCTATTAAAAATTGAAAGAGAAACAATTATAGACAGTTATTGTTTTAACAATTGAAAACTCCAAGAAGATTATTATTATCAATAAACATATATTTATCTCAAGTTCTATATACTTATTGATATCAAATATTATTGGAGTCAAATATGCATCACAAGTGACATTGATTTCAGATTGATAATTTGGGAAGATGATTATGGTATTCTCATGAATGTTAAGATCATGAATATAAAAATATATGTAAAATTATTACATAGTTTAATAATATAATATTTTTATACAGTAGAACTAAATTTAATGAATATGAATAATCTTGTATATTACAATTTGTTTCACATTATGTAAACATATAGTTTGTTGAGAATTAATCAACTAGATTTGATTTTCTCCACAAATGGACATCGAGAATGGAACATCAGTTTCACCCCATACATGATTGTAGTAGAAATTGATAAATATATAATGCATTATTTGAAAAATATAAAATTGAAAAAATAATATTGTTTTTGTTATTAGTGATAATAAATAGAACATTGTTTTTTTAATAACATACAACTATGTCATTTTGCACGAACAAGTAGCATCAATAATGTAGTGTTTGATGGTGAGTTTTTATTCAATATAGAGATCATTTGTTTAGTGAATTCCTTCTATATAACTAAGTTTATAGATACACCTATAATGAGGAAATATTATTTTTATTCCCAGTAATAAACAAATAAAAAACTTGTTAATTAAAATAATGATCAAATATACAATAATGAGTAAATATAAACTTGTATAAGATTTTTTACTTTATATATATTGAACAAATAGAATCATTTAAGAAAATATATGAACAAAATGGATAAAAATTTTAACATTTAAGAAAATATGAACCTCTAAAAAACACAAATCCCCATTCCAACAGAACTAAAATTACCTACACCATAGGATAAACCAATTTTCTACGTTAAAAGAGATAATAATTCCTTCTACAATCGATCACCTCAAAAAATATCCAAAACCCACTATAAAACATCCTAAAATCAATCTAAACCCTCTTATAATAAAAAATACATAATAAAATAGTAAAATATGATAAAATTGGGGTGTTAAATATTTAATTACTTATTGAAGATATGTTTAATACTAACTCTTCATATTCATTTTTTAACTTTACTTTTAAAATATCAATTTTATTAGAATAGTATAAAACACACCAAATGTAAATAGAATATGAATATATTTTATTGGATAAAAAACAAACATAATATATGAATAGAAATGAGTTTAGAGGTTTTAATTTCGTAAAATAAAACAATAATTATAGATTTTTAAACATACATAAATAATATTCCATTGATTAATAATCTAAAGTAAAATTTTAACTTATAAAATTGATTTTTTCATTTTTTATGTTTCTATTCATGTGTAAATCAATGAAAATTTATTTAAGAAAGAATTTAACATATACCAATATTGTTAATCAAATCTACATTATAATGAAAATACAATTAAATAATTTTTTTCACAAATAAAATTAATGAAGAATATGAAATATAAATGTTGGATCCATGCGTTATGATAGTAATATGAAAATAAATGTATTTCATAAATATAGTGGAGAGAATGATTAAAATATCCTAGAAGTTGTGGCTAAAAAACATTTGGTTACAATTGTGATATGGCTCAAGAATATGTGGAGGTAGTTTTTGAGACACCTTTTCATTAATATGAACAAATTTTTCATGCTTTAAAATATTCTGATATTTGGATTGGAAAAGGGAATTTAGTTAACAAAAAATATTGTGTATAAATAATCCAACTAAATTATTTCTATAGGAGAAAAAAATTCACTTATTCTAGTGAATAATCAAGAATATGATCCATCAGTTACGAGTGTAAGAAGAATATGGATACCAATTTGGATAGAAATAAATCTTATTTTGACATAGCTATCATTTTCAATCAGTATTTGAAAAAATTTATTGGAATCATTCTCGCATTACAACATCAAGATGATTTATTAGTGCATATAGAGTTGCAACTATAATATAATTTTCTCTAGGATTTTATTTAGATGAAATAGAACAATCTATAAAATTCTCAAAGGACCATGTAATTATATTAATTATGATTAAACTATTATGTTAAAATTATATAAAACACCCTATATGAGAATAGAATAAGAAAATATATTATAATTGGAAAAATCTCATATCATAATAGAATTTCAATCACCTTAGAGAAACATATTTTGATCAAAAGAACATGAGTTAGAAAAATGTGACCAAACCTTAATAATATTATTCTTTATGAATAAATATGAAAAGTGAAATTTAGTTTTAATGTAATATGGAGATCGAACCAGATATAGAGGTGGAGAAGGAGGTGGTAGGTGGATAAATAGTTGGGCTCAAGTTATGGAGGTGACATGTGGTATTCTAATTAAGCATTTAGAAATTTAAAAGGTTTTTTGATTCTAATCGGAGGTGAGCATCAATAGACTATTGGCCAGCTATGATGAAAGGGTAAATATTTATAGGAAATTAAATGGTTTTTAATGTAGTTCAGTTGAAGTAGAAGAAATATTTGTCGAGGAAAACATATATAAGGATACGATGTGCCAGAGTGTATGGATTAAGAAGAAGGGGAAGATAGGAAGTATAATTTGGAGGTAGAATCATGGTTCTGGAATGTGGAGAATACAGATTGTGGGGAGGGATCAGGGGGACATGATTGGGTGGAAGAAGATTGATGGGAGGTGTGAAAAGGTGGAATTTGGGGAGGTTTTGGGGTCTAAAATGTTGAGAAGTAATAATTATGGGTGACGTGGATTGAGAGTCTAATGCATTTAGGGAGAATTGTTTTGGAAGAGACACATGAAATTAGAGTCATGTAAAATAGTATAGACAATGATGTTTTTTTAAAATTCATTTTAATAATTTAAGAAATTAAATTAAATTGAAATATTATAACTATTATAAAATTATAATCTTGTTTATACAATTTAACTACTCAATTTATTTTAATTTTTAAAAAATTAACTTAAACATAATATTTAAATTATTTAATTAATGTTATTTATTTAATTTATTAACTATTCGTGCCGTTTAAATTTCTCATTTAAGATTATTAATTTTAATATATCATGAATAAGAAATGTAAAATAACTAATTTTAATATTGAAAACAAATAAGTTATTAATAAAATTTAAATACATTGAATATTTAAAATAAATCATTTTTTTTAATTTAAAATTATTTATGTAGTTATATATCAAAATACCTAGAATATTTTATGTTAATTATTTTATTTTTGAAATAAATAAGTAGAGTATTTAAAATTTAAATAACAATGACATTTAAATAATAAATTATTGTTTTTTATTTTAAAAATAACATTGTATTGTTATTGATTTTTTATATATTTTCTATTTTTTTTGTAAATATTCTCCATAGATATAATGTTATTATGCTTCCTTGGTGACATTTCATTATTGTTTAATATATTTCCTTCTTATTTTTGAAATTTTATATATAAGAATTTTTTTTATTTTATCCTTTTTCATGAAATATGATTTTCAAATTTCTATAATTTGTTACGATTTTTCATATTAAATTAAATTATTTATTAAAAATTGATTTATATACCTAAAATATATATACACATTATATTAAAAATATATTATCATTCTTCATCAGAAAGTATCTAGTCAAATCATTTAATAATTACTAAAGAGCCCATTCATTTAAGAATTTTGATTGCATTAATAATATATTCTTACATAAAAAGAAACAAACATATTTCTAAAATTTAATACATTTATATAAAATTTTCAATGTTATAATATTATATATATATTTTTTTTCATGTTTAAGCATTTTTTATTAACTCAGAAATATTATATATCAAAATACTTATTCAACTACATTAAAAAATTAATTATATTCCAACTCATGCATTTACAAAGCCAAATTCCTAGAAATTAATAAAATATATAATCTTAAAATTATATATATAATATTAATATATGATATAATTAAAAAAAATACCAATCCTAGAAATTTAGCGTTATTTTTTTTTAATAAAAAATTGATTTGATGGTAAAATAAAAATTTATATAAATTAAAACACATTTAATTTTAATTATTTCCATACTGTCAGTGAAATAAATATGTAATTGAACACATTTTTTGAAACATAAGAATCCAAGCCAATATCACTATTATGTGGCGGTTAATATGTATCATCATACCCCTAAAGAAAATTTATATTTTTAAATATAATTTGATCCATAAGTAAAAGAAAATCATGACGTTTGCCGTACGAAAAGCACAAAGAGAGTCAAAAGTTGTTTATAATAATTCAAAGCATATGCACTATAAATGTATAAAGGGAGAAAGAACTACAAAAATAGTATTTTCCCAAGTTTAATCATGTTATTTAATAAGAACAAGAACTATAAATAATATATTTGTTTTCATATCCTTAATTTTATGAATATATTTTGTAGAAATGTTTTTCTTTAACTGAAATGGAATAAGTAAATAAATTGTATGTTCATAAACACAAATAAAGATAAACATGTTTTCATAATCATATGGTTCTAATCATATGACTATATTAAAATATTTTTGTAATTATTAGAATAACCAGATGTTTTTATTTGAATTATTATTTTTATATTACAATATATGAAAATGTGTATGTATTGTACTATCTGTAGAAGCATAGGAAAACCAAGAGCATAATAAAATCCAAACCATACCCATATGCCCTAGAAATTTTAAAATGTTTATGTACTATAGTGTATTTATAAATATAATAAGTAGCATCAGAATATAGGAATACATGTTTAAAATTATGTATTTGTTTCATTTTTTAAGTAACACAATTTTTATAATAGTATAATCTATAGAAATGGTATTTTTTAGGCTATATATATTATATTATTTTAAATTTTGTATGTGTTTTAGTATTTTTATAAGACCAGTTTTAAGCAGAAGCATAATAACATGTTTAAGTATAATGATAAACATAATAATTATCAAATTCAATATGTGTGTGTATTTCATTTCATTAATTTTATAAGGAAAATAATGTGTATAGACAAAAGTATAAGTATATTATAAGACATGAGAAAACAATCACAAAATGAATATAAGAGAAAATCCATAAATATAGTTTGACCTGGGATCCGGAAAAATATAAATTTCAAATAATTTCCACATAATAATTTATGTAGATATTGAATAATTCTTAAGCATAAATAATTGTAAAATAATAAATGAATAAATGTTTATAAATCATTAGTATATTATAAATAGGGATTCATAGAATTCACACCTAAAAGGTAAAATTTATCAAATTTTTTCATAATTATCTGCAATGGATGAAGATAAAAAGGGATATTGAATTTTATTTCTCCATAATTGGGAAAAATCCAATTGAATTACTATATTACTAGTTTCAGTTTCATCTTCTTCATACAAATATTTCTACAAATTCATCAACAATAAATAATATATTCATAGATGAAATAGTATTCCATATTGTAATTTAATTTTAAGAACACAGGATTCCTTATTATAATTTAATTTCATATTCCATATTAGTAAAAAAACAATTTTCATAAGGAATTCTATGTTTTTTCCATTATGCAGAATTCCTAAATCCATCCTATAATGTTGGTTTATGAAATGATAGTTTGATTAAAAAAAATAACTAAAAATATTGTTTAAACTGATGAATGATATGAATATTTGTTGGAATAAAGTAGTAAATAAATTTTAATTAATATAAATCTAAAAATCATGAAAGGTTAGTTTGATTGAATAAATTATTTATAGAATATTAAATGCTATATTAAATATGAAATCATAATTTTTTTATTTTCTCTAAATAGAAAATTGATTTTTCATAACCAAATACAACACCATTCAATCAATTTTTCATTTCCCAATTTAGAATATTTACGCTGAATGTTAACACATTTTTTTGTTTGTTGAGTTTCAATTCATTATTTTTTCAAACATAATAAAACCATTTTTTATCCTGCTTCAATTTTCTCTCTATCAAACAATGCATTTCATCTTGTTTCAAAAAAAATAGTTTCATATTTATCTACAAAAACACAAAAATACTTAGATGTGTTGAACAAAAAAAATTCAACTACATTGAAAAAAAAATATCTATAAACTTTTTATTATCCAGATCAAAATATTAATAATGAATAACCCATAATGTGTTGGACATTAATTATAGATAAAATGAATGTTTCTTGTGCATTAAATGTAAGGTTGATATTCATATTCTACTGGTGTAGCCTTCAAGTTCCCTATGACATCAACCCCCTGGGGTTCTAGATATACTATAAAATATTAAATAAAACATTGATCAAAATTTTAAAAAATAAATATAAAAATTATAATGAAAATTATGTCATGTAAAAAATACACCCTATAATTAAAATTAAAATGTATGGATTAAAAAATATGGAATTGTATAATTATAACTACTTAACCAACAACATTTCTAGTTTTATCCTTTGATATAGTCACAACATTAGTTTGACATTATAAAACATAAACTAGAACACCAAATCCTCAAATCCCTTGATTAGACATATCATGTGAAATTTGGGCCTGTCAATGCCATGAAACAATTCATATTATATGAGTAATGCTTTGGTGAGTGAGTATGTTTGAGAAAATAGAGATAAAATAATGATATATACAATAATAATTCAGTAGTATCGCCTTCACTTTTTCCACAATTGAAGAAGTTTCTTGGACACATATATAGAAAAATTTATACTAATCAATCTAGTATTTCACACTTGTTTGTATCCACTAGTTCCCTAGTAATAGAATCGGTCTCTACAATGAATATTATATCTTTTAAATAATAATAAACAATGAAATGTTTCATCGATATTACAATAGATAAAATAAATACAGAGAATCATATGGTTTTATAAATGGTGAATTATATTTTTATGAGCACACCCCAAAAAAAAGAACAACTAGAAAACAACCCCACGATGTAAAAGCATCCTAAAAATCATGAAGGAACCAAACACTTAAGGGATCAAAACCAAAACAGGGAATCAAATATCATATAGAACTATTAAATATATATTATTTATATATATTACATATTATATCTAAACTAAAATACATAAAATTAACATGAAATATTAGTTCAAATATAATATCGATTAAAATATATATATTATCATATGGATATATTACGGTGTTAAATTAAATGTTTTATAATTGTAAAAATATTTTAAAATTTATCCATTATGATAACCACCTTTAAATATTTTACTTCTAATTATTTTTTTAAAATATGATAATATAAACACATCTGATTTATTTACACTATTTATCATAAATGTGAAATATTGTAAACAACATAGAATAATTAATTTAAAGTTTAAAAATAGTGATATTTGAATTTTTTTTAAAAAAGATTGTATAACTTATCATTTATGATAAAAGGAAATGAATAATGGATCCATGATTTTAAAAAATAATAATTTTAAAATGGTTTAACTTTAGTACTCAAGAAAAAATATTTTTTTTTGTGAATTACACTTGTTATATAAAAGTAATGTGAGAAGTATATTGGATACATAATGGTGTATTTATAAGGTCATTACTTTTGTGATGGTAATAAGTAAATCTAAGAGTTTTTTAAATGTACAATATGATTCTTAAAACTTCATAAAGGTTATCTATGGTTTACATGACCAGTGTAAAGATAATAAGGTAACATGCACAGAGTCAATGCACTGTGTAAAGGGGATAAGTCAATGAGTAGGGGTACATTGATATTGGAACTAATTACACAAATGTATTATAATGAAATAAGTTAAGGTAATATGTAATGTTACTATGTTTCATTAAAATGAGTCAGGCTATTACGGTAGATTAAATTTAAACATGTGGCCTATCTAAACATGTTCATGTTGTTGATCACTTTTGTTCGATCTAAATTTTTTCATATGTTTGATCACTAAGTCGTGAAGTAAGTCTCTCAAGGTTAATATATATGATTGATTCATTTATATGGTTTAACTATTCTGAGATGAACTAATTTCTATAATTTTTATATCTTGATGAAATGAAATCTGATGATGCTAGGTATGATGCTTTCAAATTAAAAATGAACATCACAATGCTTATCCTGATATAGGAAGGTTTTTGAAGGAGGGTGTAAGCTATGATCATAAGTGTATATTTATATTAAATACATGTTATTATCAGGTAGAGAGAAAAATAAATATATCACCACCCCATTATGATATTTCTATGGTTTTTTGGTGACCATTTTGAAAATTTAGTCCACCTATGAGAAATAATGATTTGATCCATATAAGAGGTTATCCTATGTTACTGCATAAATTCATGAAAATGTTGAGAGGATTTATATGGATTTATATGTGTAGTGAGTTAAGGATATAATGGAGTCATGATTATTCATATATCACATTAGAATAATTTTATGATACTTCAATGAATTCAATAATAGACTTAAATGAAAAAATAATTGACCTATCAATAAATTTTAAGTATCTAGAAGAATAAAACGATACAACTGAGATTTATAGAATATTAAATGTAAAATAATATTTTTTTAATAATTGTGAATAATATTCATGATATTATTACCAATATCTATATTTTGAGGTATTAAAGAATGTGTAACATCCCAAGAATTTGTGCTTCATGTAATGGAAAATTTTATATTTTATGTCACCCTTTAATCGAATAGACTGGTTTCTTATGAAAAAGTAATAATGAAATAGAGTAAACGCACAAAAGAATGAAAGTCTCTTTATTCAAATGGGAACACCACAGTAACTACAATACACTGTGATCAAACGGGAAGTTAAGCTAACCAAAGATATCAATTAAAAACCCTATTAAGATTACAGGAAGACCAATCAAAACAATGAGAACCCCGAGTAAATGATATGGGTCTTTAGCATCCACCATAACAAACATAAGAATGACTAAGGCCACTGCGGCCACACTACGAACCAAATGAATGACGTGAACCATCTACTCCATCTACTTCTTCAATAACCTTGAGTTTAAGACACCCGATGTTTCAGCTTTATAAAGAACCGAATCAACTATTGCATTCTGACCATTAGACACCAATAACTATAATTATAGTCGTTTGCTCCCCGATGATCCAATATCTTTTAATGTTTTATTTTCAAACAAAAACATTGATGCTAAGTGTTGAATACCCCAAGAGGGTTAAAATGGATAATTATGTTATCTGATTTATTGTTTAGATGATGATAACAACAATAATAATAATAATACAACTAATGTATTGTTTGATTTCCAAAATGTGACTTATATATGTCTATATCAGATTAGAATTATATGAAAATGCTACTATAAAATTATAATGCATGACATTGAGAATTAATATTATTTTTCACTATTAATATTCACGCTTTAATTAGAGAAAATAAATATTTAATCGAACACATGAATGACTATATAAAATTTAGTTGGGTTTTACATTTTTCTTTACGATAATATGTGTATAGACTGATGGAATATATATATATATATATATAATGTCAAACATTATGTTAAATATATTATACATACTTTTAAATTAAATATATATAATGATAGAACTATAACAATAATGTAAATGGTTTATAATTTGACCTTATAAAAGTATAATTAATATTTTTTAAATATCAATTATGATTAGATTCATTTTATTATTATTATTTATGTTTAATGAAATCCTTCAAAAATAATATGAGTATTTTAGTATTAATTTTAATCCTAAAAAATATTATATAAATATTTTAATTGTATATACAATGGTAACAATATTATAATAGTAATATGTTAACATATAAAACTATATATATGTTTTAAAAAAGAAAACTATAATGTTTATGTTTTGAAATTATGTCTATTATGGGTCAAATAATCAATTTTAATAAAAACATAAAAAAATGAATATAGATCATTATATTTAGATTAAGATAATTGTTTTAAATAAATATGTAAAGAAAGAGTAATGATGTGATAATAGTATTATTATTTATATAAACCATTTTTTTAGTTTAAAAGTTTTGTCAAGTAGTAATAAGGATATAATAATTTTAATAAAATAATAAAATTATAATATTAAAATAATGATAATAATAATAAACTGCGACTGTTTTTTTAAACGCTGCTTCACATCTGGATGTCTGATCCAACGCGTTCTAATCGCATCCATCCATTTTTTTTATAAAGCCATGCTAGTCTTCGACCATTGAAATCAATACCCAGGTCGATCCTGGCCATCCATTTATTTTCGTATCTCTCCCCGTAGTTCTCCTCCTTCTTCCTCGCACATGCAGCGAACCAGCAGACCTATCTCATCATTTTTCTTCAGCTTGGATTTTGGTGGACCCATCTTCTCCCCCACTTTCCACGAAGTTGGCACTACATTTAATGCTTCTCCTCAAATCCCTCTTTTAATTCTTTTTTATTCTAGGTTGATTTTTTTAAAATCCTTGAGTTACACCGAAGAGAGGGCGGCTGTTCCTTGGTGTTTCTCTCGAGCACCTTCTTCACATACCTTCGAGTTCTCCCACTCCTTATCCTCATCTCCAAGTCGGTAAGGGAAATTTTTTCATTGATGTTGTGTTTGGTTCGATTTAGTATTATGTATATACATTGTTATATATATATAAACTTACATATAAATGAAACATGCATGCATTCAGGGTCCCTGATTCATTCTTTCAGGTTCCCCTCTATCTCATAACTGAGCTTTAAAAACAGGTAGACCTAAGAGTTGATGGTTTTACCTTGACCTTAGTTCGGTCGAATATATATATATATACATATATATATAATCCCATGAACCATATATACTATAATCCTTTTTCTTCTAAGGATTATTCTAAAACTAGTAATCGGTTTCTTTTTCATGTAAGCAAAGGGATTTTAATGTTTTACCTTATTTTAGTTTCAGGTAGAATATATATATTTGTATGTATATATTTATATACACACATATATAAATACATATATATATATATATATACATTCTTCCATTTAATTACGTACAAATAATTTTAGAATAAATAATGGAGGAGTTTAGTTATTATGTTTGAATTCATTTTGGTTTTACATGATGATTTAATAAAATTATATTTACCCATAAAGATTATTATTCCAATAATGATATCATATATATATATACATATTATGAAGTTCAAGGTTTATTCTGATATGAAAATTGTTCTCCCAACTGAAAATTCTCCTTTATCAGCGCTTTTGACAATTCATGCATTAGTTTTGTGAAAATGTGTAGTAATTAATTAAACATTTACATATGTATATATATTTATATATATTCACTCATATTTAGGAATTGACCAGGTTTGATGCAAGATTGATTTTATACTAATAGGGGTATTGTGAAAACCATGTTTATACATCGACTTTTGACTCTGAGATATTCTAGTGTATGTATATATATATATCGACATACTAAACACATATTTCATGGTATGACTTTGCAAGAAATGCATGCATGAGACCTATTAATTTATTGTTTTGTTGGATAATATGTATGAGATAATTCTAATCATGAGAATCATCAAATAAGTTATCATTTCATGTATGAAATCTGTTTATTTATTATAAAGGGCTATTTTTGGATTAAAAAAACAGTGCAATACATGTATTCATAATTTAATGAAAATTTACTATATATATTAATTTATTGATGACCTATTAATAATGATAGCTAATCTAAGTATGAGATGAATCATTTTATGATAAATATATTTAGAAATAAACATTTTTTACGTGTTGTAAAGGGTCCCAATGGGTTATTCTCAATTAACCTCTTATCATCTAAAATAACTATTACCAGTTAAGACTCTATATAATTTGATGGAAAAAAACTAACACTTTATCAGAAAGTTTTGTAGATGATGCATGTGACCCCTTGGAATGATTTACTAAAGATTTAATTATGTGTTCACCATTGATATTTAACACAATGTATTATGCATGTACCACTAGTCATCAAGCATGTGATTCCGTAGTAGTTCCATATCATATTTTTTGTGTTATGCCTGAAAAGATGATCACTAAATATTAATTAATGAATCTAGGAACCCATTATTTGGGGTGGTATGGGACACCCCAAATAACATCACTTTAAAATGTGTATCCAAAGCAGTATGGGACGCCTTGAAACATAGCCCCCTAAGACAAAAGAGGATTGTATTGGACTGATTATGTGACGGGTGGGGCCCGCTATAGCCCCTAGATGAATCGATAGGTTTAATGAGACAAAACAGAGTCATGACACAATCCCTAACAACAGTTACGGTTCAGGTGAAGTTACTGGACAAAGAATTCTCATGTGAAATTCCTAGAAATAGATTATTATGGTCTTGGAACAAGGCCTTGACACAGCCTGGCATTATAACCTCCTATATATGTTTTAGTAATTGACCTACCATAGGATTTTCCTACTAGTAAGATATCCCTTGTTCAGAGCCTTTTTTATGCATAGAATGAATTAATGGATTTACATGATATGTGGCAGTAGTTCATGACTTGATCCATTTGAGAACAACTTTATGTTATTACATGTGAAATGATCTAGATATGGCCATAATGATATGTGCACTACTCATACTCATTATTACAACATTTTTTATTATGTCTTGTACACTCAGAAATTCTTTGTTAGTAGTATTAATTACCCTACATATTGTTAATGGTCATGTATTATACAAGAATTTAATTTCTCTAATTCGAAATGCGTACTTTGATCATGATTAGATTATATGTTAATAGTTTTCTTTATTCCAAGATAATTAATTTACTAATGATTATGATTATTTTCAAGAATACTATTTTTCTTTTCAGTAAAGAGAGATTATTTTCAAGTTGTTTTAAAACCCCTTACAGGGCATACTTTTCTCAACCTACGTTTTTGTTTTAATTTTTTTTAGGTATTGGTTTTTAATAAAGAATTTTTTCAGAAGAAGCTAGTTTCTCAGAACCTGAACCTTGTGATACTCTGTAATAATGGGACATGATGTAATACTTGTAAATGATTGAAATGTAATTTTGATACATCATTTCTCACTAGCAACGGCTCCAGGAACTCGGAGGCTGGGTCCTTATAGTTGGTATTAGAGGATAGGTTCAGATAACTCCGGAAAACCAGGTAGTATAAATATATGACTAAGCATCACTAAGTAATTATATTGTAACTTTCATATGGAAGATGGAAACGTACCTACCAATCTTCTGTCACTTCCCACTGAGGCCCTAGATACCATTGTGTCTCTAGATAACCGAGAGAACATTCTTAATTATTCCCATATCTGCATGTCATGCAAGCACCTGTACGATGTGTCAAACTCACCTCAGGTTCTTAGTCTACACCGGGGTTTGGGAATGGATTGCCTTATTATGATGATAACCCAATTCCCTTCATATGCACGTCAATGAAGGTACTATGAAGGACTTTTCTCATTATTCATGGTAGGTGAGGAATTTGGCACTAGGATCCTTAACCCTTTTCAAGATGTTGCCGCTACCGGAGACCTCCGAGCGGCCTACCTTTGTCATATTTTTATCTACGGCTTCTGGGGCCAATTATTGGACTTTGGGATTTTAAAAGATCAGTCCACCCAACTATCTTACAGGAAACAAGTGTATGTCAATGTTTCCCAACTTTAAACCCTTCATGCTACACTTAGAAGACGTCAAAGGTGTCACCAAGAATTTAACCATAAATGCTCTGCCTGTTTTTGGTTTGAGGAGTTAGGGAGTTTCACTTCTCTATGTGGAGTTTGTGTAGTAAATCATTAAGGAAACTCAAGCACTAATATATAAACTTATGGGTTATTGAAATATTACATGTTTTCTCTCCTATGTCTACTTTATCTGTACTGTTAAGTGAATTCTCATGATTCTATCTTTCAAATGGCAGGTCAAACAAACATCTTGTCTCTACCTAATGAGATAATAGAAGACATTTTAATCAAAACATGCATTGTGGACTATCCATATTTCCTCAACCTATGAGGATCTTGTCAACGCAAGCTTGACTTGTTGAACATCCCTGAAATCCTTCATTCATGTTGGGGGAATGACCGTGTATTCCACCTCATCACCACTACCCAACTCCCCTGCTGTAGGCGAAGGGGGAGATACTACATAGGTCTTTTTCAATGTTTTACTCTGGCACAAAGGTTTTCTTCTAGAGCATGTTTCCTTATAGCTGCCCAAAATGGCCACCTCAAGGAAGCCTTTATGTTCTAGATCGTAAATCATAGTCTAGTCAACCGCATCATCCCCATTGAGTATCTCGAGCATGATATAGTCTGGCGGGTCATCCGAGAATTTGTCCATGCAGATATTTCCAAGATTTTTACCACACGAGCCTCCCTATGGAAGCTTGTGTGTAGAAAACTTGAGCAGGAGTTCAAGACACACTGCTCAAGGTGTATTTGGACTACTGATGTAGATGAACTGAGTAACAACCTGGGTATTCCATTAACCATGGAAAATCTCCCATTTTGGTAAGGATGGTCTTCTAGGGGTTTTCTTTTTCAGTTTATGAATATAATTACAAGGTCACAATTCATTGAAGGGGGGATAATGTAACATCCCAAGAATCTATGTTTCATGTAACAGAAAATTTTATATTTTAGGTCACCCTTTAATCAAACAAACTGGTTTTTTATGAAAAAGTAATAATGAAAAAGTGTAAACACACAAAATGAACGAAAGGGTCTTTATTAAAATGGGAACACCATAGTAAATAAAATACACTGTGATCAAACATGAAGTTAAGTTGACCAAATATCCACATTAGAAACCATATTAGGATTACAAGAATACCGCTCAAAACAACGAGAACCCCAAGTAAATGATAGGTGTCTATAACATCCTCCATAACAAACATAATAATGGCCAAGGCCACAATGGCCACACTAATCATCAAAGGAATAACTTGAACCATCTTATAATTCTTCTTTTTTCAATCACCTTGAGTTTAAGACACCCTATGTTTCAGCTTTATAATGAACCGAAGAAACTATTGCCTTCCGACCGTGAGACACCAACGACTATTATTATAGTTGTTAGCTCCCCGAGGATCCAATATCTTTTATTGTTTTAGTTTCAAACAGAAACAATGAAGATAAGAGTTGAATACCCCAAGAGGTTCACAATGGTTAATAATGTTATCTTATTTATTGTTTAAAAGAGGATAAAAATGATATTAATAATATAACAACTAATTTATTGTTTGTTTTCCAAAATATTAATTATATATGTGTGTATCAGATTTTAATTATATGAAAATGCTATTATAAAATTATAATTCATGACATTGAGAATTAATATTATTTTCCACTATTAATATTCATACATTAATTTGAGAAAATAAATATTTAATCTATCACATGAATGACTATATCGAATTTAGTTGGGTTTTACATTTTTTCTTTTCGATAATATGTTAATAAACGCATGGAATATATATATATATATATATTACGTCAATCTTTAAGTTAAATATATTATACATACATTTAAATTAAATATATATAATGATAGCACTATAATGATAATGTAAATGTTTTATAATTTGAATTTATAAAATTATAATTAATTGTTTTGAAATATCAATTATGATTAGATTCATTTTTTTATTATGATTTAGTTTTAATGAAATCCTTCGAAAATAATATGAGTATTTTAATATTAAATTTAATCATAAAATATTTTATATAAATCTTTAAAGTTTATATAATAAGGAAACAATATAATTATAGTAATACGTTAACATATAAAATTATATATATGTTTTAAAAATGGAAACTATAAAGTTTATTTATTGAAATTATGTCAATTATGGGTCAAATAATCAATTATAATACATACAATAAAAAATGAATAAAGATCTTTATATTTAGATTAAGATAATTGCTTTATATAAATAAGTAAAGAAAGAGTAATGATAAGATAATAGTATTATAATTTATATAAAACTTTTAATTAGTTTAAATGTTTTGTAAAGTACTAATAAGAATATAATAAGTTTAATAAAATAATCAAATAATAATAAAATAATGATAATAATAATAATAAACTGTGATCGTTTTTTTTAAACGCTGCTTCACATCTGGCGGTCCGATCCAACGCATTCTAATTGTAGTCATCAGTTTTTTTACAAAGCTACGACAGTCTTTGACCATCTGATCAATCCCCAGATCAATTCTGGTCGTCCATTTATTTTTCTATCCCTCCCCGCAGTTCTCATTCTTCTTCCTCGCGCATGTCACGCACTAGGAAACCTATCTAGCCATTTTTCTTCACCTATGCCTTCAGTGGACCCATCCTTGCACCCTATTTCAATGAATTTGGCACCAACCTTTAATGATTGGCCTCGGGTCCCTCTTTGACATCTCTTCAGGCTAGGTTGTTTTTTTAAAACCTTGAGTTTCACCGAAGTGAGGGCGTCTTTTCTTTTGTTTTTCTATCCAGAGCCTTCTTCACAGACCTTCAAGATCTCATTCTCCTTCTCCACCTCTCCAAGAATGTAAGGGACCTTTTTTCCTTGATGTTGTGCTTGGTTCGATTTTGTTTTATGTATAAACATATATATATATATATATAAACTTATAAATAAATGAAACATGCATGCATTCCTTGTCCCTGATTTCTTCTTTCGGGTTCCCCAGTATCTCATAACCGAGCATTAAAAACATGTAGACCTAACAGTTGATGGTTTTAACTTGGCTTACTTCGGTCAAATATATATATATATATATATATATAATCCCATGAACCATATAAACTATAATACATTTTCTTCTAAGGATTATTCTGAAACTAGTAACTGGTTTCTTTTTCATGTAAGCAAAGGAATATTGATGTTTTACCTTGTTTTAGTTTCGGGTAGAATATATATATTTGTATGTATATATATATATATATATATGTAAACACATTTATATATAAAAATATATATATACATACATCCATTTAATAATGTAAAAATAATTTCTAAATAAATAATGAATGAGTATGGTTATTATGTTTTAATTAATTTTTGTTCAACATGATGATTTAATAAAATTATATTTACCTTTAATGATTATTATTCCAAGAACAATATAATATATATATATATATATATTTGATGAAGTTCCCGGTTTAGTCCGATATCAAAATAGTTCTCCCAACTGAAAATTCTCATTTATCAGTGTTTTTGACAATTCATGCATTTGTTTTGGGAAAATGTGTAGTGTGAATTCCTTAAACCTTTACATGTGTATATATTTTTATATATATTCACTCATAATTATGAATTTATCAGGTTGTATGCAAGATTGATTTTATGCTAATAGGGGTATTGTGAAAAACATGTTTATACATCAATTTCTGACTCCGAGATATTTCAGTATATGTATATATATATATATATCGACATACTAAACATATATTTCATGGTCTGACTATTCTAAAAAAGCATGTATGAGACCTATTTATTTATTATTTTGTTGGCTCAACTGTATGAGATAAATCTTATCATGAGAATCATAAAAAAAGTTATCATTTCATGTATGAAATCAATTTATTTCTTATAAAGGGCTATTTTTGAAAAAAAATCAGAGAAATATATGTATTTTTAATATAATGAAAATTCACTATATATATTAATATATTGATAACTTATTAAAAAAGATAGCTAATCTAAGTATAAGATGAATCATTTAAAGATATATAGATTTAGAGTTAAACATTTTTTTTGGTGGTGTAAAGTGTGCCAATGAGTTATGATAAATTAACCTCTTATCAACTAAAATTACTATTATTAGTTAAGAATCTATATAATTTGATGGAAAACAAAAAACACAATATCAACATGTTTTGTAGATGATTCATGTTACCCCTTGGATGATTTTACTTAAGATTTAATTGTGTGTGCATCATTCATATTTAACACATTGTATTATGCATGTACCACTTTTCATCATGCATGTGTTTCCTTAGTAGTTCCATATCATATTTTCTGTGTTATGACTGAAATGATGATCACCAATTATTAATAAATGAATCTAAGAACCCGTTATTTGGAGTGGTATGGGACAAAAAAGAAAACATAACTTTAAAATTGGTATCCAAAGCGGTATGGGACTCCTTGGATACATAGCCCCCTAAGACATAAGAGTATTGTATTGGACTAATTATGTGATGGGTGGGGCCTGCTATAGCCCCTCGATGAATCTGTAGGTCTCATGAGACAAAACAGAGTCATGGCACAATGCCTTACAACAGTTACGATTCAGGTGAAATTCCTGGACAAAAATGGTTTAGGTGAAATTCTTGGAAATAGATGATTATGGTCTTGGCATGAGTCCTTGAAAGAGTCTGGCATTATACCCTCCTCTTAATGTTTTAGTAATTGACCAACCATGGGATTTAATGACCAGTTGGATATCCCTGGTTCAGAGCCTTTTGTATGAACTCAATGAATTAATGGAATGACATGATATGTTGCAGTAGTTCTGGACTCGATCCATTTAACATCAACTTTATGTTATTACATGTGAAATGTTATGGATATGGACATCATGATATGTGATCTAGTTATATTCATTATTACAGAATTTTTTATTATGTCTTGTATACTCGGAACTGCCTTGAAAGTAGTATTCATTACCCTGCATGTTGTTAATGGTCATGTATTATAAAAGCATTTAATTTCCCTAATTGGAACTGCGTACTCTGCTCATGAATAGATGTTATGTTAGTATATTTCATTATTCCAAGATAATTAATTTATAAATTTTTATGTTTATTTTCAAGAATAATATTTTTCTTTTAAGTAATGAAATATTATTTTCAATTTGTTTTCAAACCCTTTACTGGGAATACTTTTCTCACCCTACGTTTTTGTTTTATAATATTTAAGGTATTTGTTTTTACTAAAGATATTTTTCAGAAGCATCCGGTTTCCCAGAACCTGAACCTCATGATCCTTCGTAATAATAGGACATGATGTAATACTTGTAAATGTTAGAAATGTAATTTTGATACATCATGTCTCACTGGAACTGGCTCCGGGCACTGGGAGGATGGGTCCTTACATAATGTGTTATTGACAATATTGAGAAAGAAAATATATCATGTGAGATATTTATGAGATACTGATACATCAATATATTGATTTAAGATAAGTAGTTGAACCTAGGTTTAAATTTCATATTGTGCACCCGAGTATTTGAATAAATTGAGAATAACTAGATCACTCAAAATCTGGTAGTAGTTTCAACACCAATAGAATTATTATGAGACAAAATTTAATATATTAAACAAAAAGTACATGTTTATGACTATTGATCTAGTTTGATCATGAAGTGTTAACTATTTTACAAGTGGAATGGAATATTCTAGGATTGGGATTTTATGTAAAACATTATAAATAACATGTGTTGTTATTTATCTTATTATGATTGTATATAAGGTGTGGATGTGGTATATTATTGTTATTTCTAATAACATAAATATTTTTAAGTTCTTGAATTTAGAATAAGAATAATTTTTAAAATTATTCCACTAATCCCCCATCAGTGGTCATCGGACCTGGGGAACTTCATAAAACTCACAGAAAATGCTATGTTCATTACAATAATATTTTGGAAATGGAAAATTGATGGTTCTTGGGTTTTTTCTATGATGGTATGAAATGTTACTGGAATGAAATATTTTAAAAAACCCTAATAATTACCAATGAATAGGGAGAGTAATAAAATAATAAATTTGAAATAACTGTTGGTTCTACTCAAAATTAGACCCTATATTCATGCTTATTTCATAAATAATGAGAATCAAAAACATGTTCATGAGATTATCGAATGGGGTTTCGTCACCACCAACCCATATTTTTCCCCAATAATTTGAATGAAGAAGAAAAACGAAAGGTGGATAATGGGAATGTGTTTATAGGAATTATTTAGCTTTGTGGTGTTGGAAAAATTCGTAATTATAGTAATAGAGGAGTTGATAGATGGTTTTCAAGGATAAAAATACTTCCCAATGGTGGATTTGAAATCTGGTTTCCACTAGGAGTGAAGGAAAGTGGATGATATTGAGAATTATTTGTTCAAAACCCATTAGACTAATTATGAATCCCTTTTTTGACTTTTAGTTTGATTAATCAACATACGATGTTCTAGGATACTATGAATATAGTATTTTGGTGTTTCATAAGGAAGAGGGTTTTAGTATTCATTAATGATGCATTAGGGTATAGTAAGTACCAAAATGAATACCTTGAAAAAGTGGAATGAGTTATACAAATGATGACAAAAAATATAATATTTTAAAAGATGAATAAGTGTTCTTTTAGAACGAGTTATATATAGTATTTAGGATTTATAATTTTAAGTGAAATGGTAATTATTGGTCCCAAAAACTAGATGTGATTAAATTGTTTCGTGAGTCAAAAATGTGAAGGAAGTGATGGGTTTTTAAGGATGAATGGATGAATTAAAATTTTATCAAGGATTATGGAATAATTGAAAGACCCCTTGTGGTATTGACTAAGAAAGATGGGTTTAAATAGTCACATGAATCTCAAGAAGAATTTGACACACTTAAGAAAATAAGGGCTACTACCCTAGTTTTATACATGTTCGATTTTCCCAATGGATTTATATATGAGTTTGATGCCTCTGGTTTAGGATTTTAAGTGGTGTTAACATCCTAAGGGAATAATATTACCTATTTCATTAAGGTGTTCTCTGGAAAAAAATTGTAAAGTCATTATATTAAAAGGAGGTTATGGATTTGGTTATTTAAATATTGAACTAGAAATAATATTTTATTGGATTGTAATTTCAGGTATACATATATCATTAGATCTTTATGCATTTTCTTAGACAATGGGTGGTTTAAATTAAACATCAAGGCTATGGAGATATGTTTTTGGGATATGATTTTTTAGTTACTTACATGCTGGAGAAGCTTAATTGTGTTGATGTTGTTCTATAAATGGTGATTAATAGAGAAGATTATATATACTTATCTATTTCAGAACCCAATTGGGAAGATCTTGATGTGTTGAAAGAATAGTTAATGCAAGATGTGTACCTGAAGTAAATTTTAAATATGTTATAATGAAATTATGTTGAAATGTCAAGATATTATTTCTAAAATGGATAGATGTTATATAGGGACTGATTGATCTTTATAAAGGATTTAATTCAATTCCAAATCAATTATAATAGTTTTTGTATTGGTGTTGCCTGATCCTTTTATGATGTTGGGCTGACTATTAGTGGTCGATACTCCAAACCAAGCCTCAACTCTAACTAGGGACTATATCTTTGTTGAATTACTATATTAGAGGTGACCAGTGATACTAATAGGGAATTGTAGTAGTCAAAACATGGTCAATATGGTAGTGTAGTATCTTATGATTTAGTGACTTTGGTATTGTAGCTCAATGGAATTCCTACTATCAGTTAGTACTACAAAAAAGATGTAATGTGCATTTGGTGGAATCATTTCATTATCTAATTTATGATATCATTTAAAGATACAGTTTTATTCTATTATTTTACCTGGTAATTTCTAATTCTGATTTTGGTGAAGTGATTTTCCCTCTCTGTGGTTGTATGGATTTCTTCCCTAACCATGTAAATGATTGTGTCTCATGTCCTTGTTCTTCTCTTTTAATTTATATTATTATCCATTTTACTCTCATTTTCAAGATCATTAATCATTTCTTCTCGTGTGTTTACTCAATAAAACCAATAATTTTTTTTGTTCAAAGTGTCAAAGTCAGCTGTTTCAAATTAAACAATGGATGTGGAAGAAGGAAAGCTAAAAATTGATCACTTCAGCATACCTGACTTTAGTTACTAGAGGATGTAGATTAAAGATTATATTTATCAGAAAAAGTATCACTTGGTGATTCTAAGTGATAAGATAATGGATATGGTTAATTTATAGTGTGATCTACTAGATCTATAGGTTAAGGGAGTTGTGTTCCTTAAGTTGTCCAAAAACATGAAATTTTTCATCAAAGAGGACCCTATGACTATTATGCTGATGAAAACACTTGATAATATTTATGATAAAATTCTTACATCAAAAAAAGTTTACCTTCAATATAAAGATGATTGATGTGAATATTTGTTTTGATCACATAAATGAATTTAACAAAATACCAATTAAGTTGTCATCAGTGGGAATTACATTGGATGATGTGGTATGTGATCAATGTTTTCTACATTTATTACCAACCATTGGGAAGCCACTTTAACAACTGTGAGTAATTATTTGGGGAATACAAATTTCTATCTAAAATATTTGTGAGACATGAACCTCAATGAGGATATCCATTGAACAAAATCGATAAGATTATATGGTTTTTCTTTAAACATGGAAGGAAGATACAGATACGTGCATTGAAATAATACCCATGGATGATCATAATAATGGGTAAAAATATATGACAAGGAAAAGGGGGGTATGAATACCTAGTGTATTTTTACTACGAAAGGACACATCAAGAAGGATTGAAAAGAAATATGGAAGGTTCCTAAAACCAATACAAAATCTACAAAAACTGAAGGAACCAATGATGTTTTACGGATGAGAATGGATACTACTATAGAGACTACGATTTTAAACTCATGGAAATATTTCAATTCTAATTTATAGATGGGTTTCTTAAAAATATTTATATATAGGAATTTTGGTAAGGTGTATCTAATTTTTTATGAACCCTTAAAGATTCAGGGGAAGGGGGTGCATGGATTAAAACCAATAGTAATATTTTTCTGGTTTTGTGGAAATTATGGTATAACCATAGACTAAGAATAAAAATTATTAATATTGGTAAAATTTATTATGAAGGTTTTATTACCACATTAACTGGCGGTGCATGCAAAATTAATAAGTGATAAGAGCTAAAAATTTTGATTTTTCTATCTGTTATTCGTTCATATTAGTCAATTAATTAAAAAACCCTAGGTAAATTTGTTATCATTGTGAATTTTTCAATTATGGGATTAATGTTTAAATGGATTAAATTGTTTATTTTTATTAATATATTCATAATTATAATTAAATTGAAAAGGAATGCATAAATTCAAATTGATTCTCACATTGTGAACATATAACTGGTTTATTTTGGAACTGAAATTATTAAGGGTATCTAATTTATTTACAGATTTAGTTTTTTTATTAATTTTTGAATTGAATCAATAAAAAATTTCAATTGCGCAAATTTTTTTGTGAAATGAAATATAAAATAAGATTGCGAACATTTAATGATGGGAATATGATATTTTAATTTAGTGTTTTAATTAATTTGAAATTATTTTTTTAAGGGAGAAATTATGATTTTTAAATTGTCTTTTGAATTTTGTATTAAATTATAAAACAGCATGCAATAAGAAAAAAAATTTCTATGAAGATCACTTGAATGTAAGAAAAGGCATGGATCAACCCTGGATTCTCTTCTTACAGTCGATCCATCCAACAATAAAATGGCATTAGCGTAGATCTTTCACACCTTAATCTCAAGAGACCATATGTGTACCAGTGATCAAAAATAAAAATTTTGGAAAATTTAAGAGGTGATTGCAGTCACAATGAGTGGGTATGAGAGTTATATTTTTCAAAGGCATGTGTTTACCACATGAAAAAAAATATTGAACACCCTTGAAATTCCATCTACCACAACCAGATTTTGTTAATGTGATAGAGTTTCTTCAGAAAAAAAAAACAAGAGACCATGCACTGTTTGTGGAATCTACCATGGAAAAATGGCCAAATTTAGGAAAAGGCTTGGAGATTTTTCACACATAAAAAACAAAAAATCACACCTCGTCTCACGATAAATCATCTCAATCGACCACACCACCATCTTAGGCCAAGGGATATATCAAAATGAAGATCATGAAAAGGATGAAACCAAACCAGTTGAAGATGATGACCATTTAAATGATGAAGATCACAAAACCACCATGTTGATAGATCATAAGAAGAATACTATGGACCGATCTTATATAAGAAAAATGTCTGTAAGTAGAAAGAAATATTTTAATTTCATATCACATAATGATACGAACTTAGGGGAACCACATGATTCTTTCCACCCATGGGCACCTAAGAAATGTTCGGTTCCACACAAAATTGATCAGAGAAGACAAGAATATCTGAGCTTACCACACTCTATTGAATTTGATATTGGGAATATCGATGATCCCCTAAAGAGGAACTGTGGCCAAACGATTAATATCCATGCTTCAATATGATGTAAAGGAGATCAAGCCATACTGTAAATAGCGAGTATTCTCATGATGATTCCCTAAAACCAAATATTGTATGCACCATCACCTATAGATCTGAGCTCCATCCACTATAGATATCATCGTCAATTTCTCACCTAGGGATAACGAATCTTGGTCTCATCAAGAAGATTTCACTCCACCATATGATGAAATAAATTCATGGGTTGTGAGTAGTGATTTTGGATTTATCCAAACAAAAAAGTCAATAAATTAATTTTTATATTTTAATTCCCCCTATGAAAGTACGAATAGAGTGAGACCATAATTTCTGACACATTTCCCAATTGGAGGTTCATAGATGATTGAAAAAATAATAGTGAGGTAAATCAATATAATCACCTCTATTCCATTTCCCATCCATTCGAATGAAGCACATTGATAATCAAGCTTGATGGAAGAACTGTTTACTATGAAAATTTGGTGTTCTAGAATATGGGGAAGTAGCATCCAATTTTATGTTCATAATTGTTCTATACACCACAAAAATCCACATAGCTGGAATCACTACATTGCTAAATCAACGTACCTAATTGGGAATGTATCCGATTATAGAGAATGATCGAAATCAGTTTCACTATCCAAATTTCCATGTACGTGAATGTTCACCATACCCAACACCAACATTGTAGAAGCTCACAGTTACCTAAAGAATAATGAAATGGGGAAATTCATTTCTTTATTTATCCTCATTTTCAATGTCAACTTTCCCCATATTTACTTAGTTTAGACAAATTGGGGAAGATAAAGATCCTTGAAAATTCCAATCCATGTGGTGACCATCAATAGTTTAGATCATACACACTTCTTAGTATGGAAATCTTAGGGGGGTTTCATATTGTTGAAAATGTTCAACTACTATCATAGGAATTCACTCATATTCGGTGGTGTGTTTTTGAAGGCACACCACATGAAATTCACACCACCTGAGGATTAGTTTGTGATTTTTTCTATTTATATATTCAAAATATGAGTAGATATTCTTTTTTGGTTTAGGGGAATTATCCGTTTCATGATTCACTGACTCATTCTCATAGGTTATTTCATCATTAAATACTATTTTTCTTTCCATTGGTTTTCTTTATTTATTATTTATAATAACTCCAAGGATGGAACAATATGTGAATAGTAGTCAAGTTGAGGAGAACCCTCACAACCCTATGATGAATTAATGTTTTCAATAAAAAATTCATCTTAGTTTAGTTCATTGTATGTGTTTAGATGTACAGATTTTAGGAGGTCCTTATTTTTATTTTCATTTAAATATTTTTTAATTTTTCACCGGTTTCACACACAATCATATTGGAAACTCTTTCACTACTTACAATAGTAACAAATGTGACGGTGCAATAAAGATTTTTGGTATCCAGTCACTGGGCTAGCCAAGGATATATAACATAATTATTATAGTATGTTTCTATTATAAACCAATATTTCTAGGGTTTTATAATGAAATATATTTCCTCTGATTATAGAATTACAGGTAAGTGAAATAGAATAATGGTTCATAGGGAATTGAGTAGAGTAATTTGAATCTAGGACATTATTTTTTAAATATTGAATTTTAAAACAATGAACTATCTCCACTTTTTTCAACTTTTTATCCAATTAAATATGATTTTAATACATCAACAACATTTTCTTCTATGAAGACAACATTTTTCCTACTTCCCTACATTTTTTAGGTTTTAATTTTTTTTTTCTAATTACCCTGTTATAGGACTTCATGAATACTAGAAACATTCATGGCAATTTCTAGTTTTTTTATTTTATTTTTGTTTTAAAAAATGGGTTCAAAGTAATAAATCAATTTTTTTCAACCTCACTGATTTTGACCTTGAGATTGAGAGAACCATGCTCCATAAACATTGAACTCTAAAAAATGGAATAAGAGGAAAGATATTTGGTTACCATTCCATTTACTAACTCTTCTTCCAATGGTTATTATTCCATAAGAGTTACTTTAGGTAGTTAAAAACAAGAAAGACAATCTTACTAGAGTGAAAGGGACTTTTAAAGAAATGTATGCACCAAATTTCAACATCAACAACCAACAATTACAATCGAATGAAAAATAAGACTGTGATCTCAGAACTTGAATGATGGGTAATCTACATAAATTTCATACATAATTATTTGAATACCCCAAAATTATTTTTATTTAATTTAAAGGATAACGTGATGGATTCACAACAAGAGGAATCATCGAGACTCAAATAATATGGAAGGCATTCACATTCACTCATAAAGGAGATACCAAGGTGTGGCTTCATAATCTATAGCCTAGAGAATTAACATCATCAGATGAAATATTGAAGAATCTACTCTATAAATTCATCCCTACTTCACAGTGTTCTCAAATAATATTAGATATATACATAATCAACAAAGAGACTATATAAACATTCTATGAGTTTTACGAAAGGTTCAGGTAACTATCTATATCCTTACCACACCAGGAATATTAAGAACATCACTTCCTAGTATTCTTTTACCAAGGATTAATGGAAAATTACCTAAAACTATTATATTATTCTTCTAGAAGATAACTAATTGATAATTCCCCATCTTAAGAAAGATGAATCATTGATAGAATATCTCTAAATTCCCATTATTTTTGTATGACAGCTATTACTAGAGGTTAACATGAGGGAAAATGATCCAAATCACCATAACTAAAGAAATTTATGAACTAATATCTCTTTTAGTAAAACTGTTATTGAACAAAGTGCAAGATTTATCACCCACCACAACCCCCAAAATCTATCATATCTTCGTTTATTAGGACTATTTCACTGATGGATGCCATCATGTTCAAGGGATTGAAATATTCAATTCCATATAAATAAGGAAATTAAATAATTAACCAAGTAGAAACAATGGATTTGGGTAATTTCCCAACAATCAATTGGGATCTAGGAGGAAATTACAACAATGGACACTATTCCAGAATGCTTCCCAACTACCATTACAAATCCCTTCATTACAAAGATAGGGTTTTAGACCAACCAAAAGCTACTAAAAAGGACAAGATAAGGAAAATTCCATGAATGAATTATTGAGATATGTAATAGAATCGAAAATTATTAAATGGACCACTTTAATTACTCATGGATTGTATTTTAAGGAATTATTAATAGAGTTTGACTATCTCATGACCACCCTTGATAATTTAGTATGTAAATTCTTGGGTAAGCTACTTCCTCAACTAATTCTTAAACATAATGTAAATTTCAAATTTATCCCATTAATTGGTGTCATATAGATAGAACGAAATGGAGGAACACCCCTGGAGACCAAATAGGGAAGTTAACTACAATACGAACCATATTAATCTTCCCTAGAAATATTACCTGATATGTTATCTATGAAGACACCATGAACGATATGCATGGGGAAAGTCATGATGGAAGTACCCTATAAAACACAAACTCTCTTACATTTAATGGTTATTTCACCCAAGAAATCTGATGAAGAACCAATGAAATAATAGATCCTTGAGGTGTTAAAAAAATTAGAGATCAACATACCTCTCTTGGAGGTCATTCACCAAATTCTAATGTATGAAAATTTTATTAAAGACATGTGCAACAAGAGAAAGAGATTATTAGTAAATGCATTGATAAGATTTTGAAAGAATTTTTTTCTCTTGTTACCAATTAAATTACCCAAAAAATTATAGATATAGGTATCTTTTCTATCCCCTATATAATTAATGTGCTTAATTTTTCCAATATATTATGTAATTTTAGAGCCTCAATTAAACTACTCTATTATTCCATTAATTCATATTTTTAGACTAGATAGCTCAATCCCACCTGATTAGATTTGAAAATAACCAATCATCCCACTGTCTACCAATTAGGTGTTCCTGAAGATGTCATGGTAAGTGTACAATGATACTGATTCCTTTCCAACTTCTATATTCTCAACATAGAAGAAGGAAACAATAAAGACCGATGTCCCATCATTCTAGGAAGATCATTAATGAAGAATACTAAAACTATAAGAAATTTCAATGAAGACGCCATTCTATTAATTTTTGTGATTAAATAGTGTATTTCAACATCCATGACTCAATGAAAACCCCACATGAAGTGCAATATTTTTGTTATTATTGTTTTTTGAATTACCCTACTATTCTAGAGAAGAAATTGAAATGTTCATTGATATAATCAGACTAGCAGAATCATTAGAAACACCAATCATTATTTATAATTCTATTTTTCATAATTAACTCAATCTGGAGACTATTTCGAGTATTAAAAAATTTGAACATATTGATGAATGTTATTTTAATGATTTAATCAAATATGCTAATGATATTTCTATAATACATGTATATGTTTCAAATATTCAAAACTCTAAATTAAATCCATACATACAAATCCCCCTAAACTAGAACATAATTTTCTACCATCAAACATAAAATATTTTTTTTAAAGGTAAAATATAAACTACCATTCATAATAAACTATTATTTAGAACCCATTGAAGAATACCAAATTCTAGAAATTTTAAAATATAATGTTAAGTTCAAAGGCCTGTCATTAGGGGACATCATAAGAATTATTCCTACCACGTGAATGCATATGATTTTGTTGGGAAAAAAATCCAAACAAGTGAGACATCCCCAATAGAGGCTGAACTTGACTCACATATATGTATTAAAAAAGTTGTAGAGAGGCTTTTAGGATCTTGAATAATCTACCCTCTCGAACTCTTAATGGGTGAGTCCAATCCATATTGTACTGAAAAATACTAGAGATATAATTTTAAAAATTTATAATAATGAATTAGATACTAAAATTATTCATAATAACTGAATATTCAACATAGATAATATTATATTGAGCCATGTGACCAGAAAAAGACCATTTCCCCATACTCTTTGTTGACCAAATGTGGGAGATCATAGTTATAATCATCATTATTGCATTATTGATGGATTTTTTGGATTTTTCAAGTTCCAATATATCTATAAGACCAAGAAAAGACCACCTTCACATGTCCATTTAGTACATTTTTCTATTTAAGGATACCTTTCAGTCTTAAAAATGCCTCATATACCATTATTTGTTGAATGATAAGTATCATCTTAGACCAGATTGAGATCTACTTAGAGGTTTCCCATGATGACTTTACTGTCTATATAACATGTTATCAAAATTTTCTAGAAAGTTTAGAAATGGTTTCAAAAAGATATATTGAGAAAAGAATTTTATAAATTTTTAAAAAATACATTTTATGCTATAAAAGGGAAATGTTTTGGGAAATTTAATTTTAAATATGGAGTTTTGTAGTTAAATAAAAAGCTGATGTTATTTACAAAATATCATACCCCAGCACCATGAGTCACACCATATAATTTCAAGACCCTGGAATTTTTTATACAAGGTCTATTAGGAACTTTATCGAAATTAATTTTCCCCTCACTAACCCACCCAATAAAGAAAATGATTTTATTTTTTATGATTTATGAAATACATATTTTGACTTATTGAATGAATTTTTTACCAATTACCCCATTATATACCCACTAAAATGGTGTTACCCTTTAAAATTATGATGAAACGTCCAATATAAATATAGGGTCTATGATTTCTCAAAATATTAATAGGCTTCCAAAAGTTATGTCTTACACTTCAAAAACCATAGAAATTTCCTAGATTAACTACACAACAACAGTGAAAGACATTTTTATATTATTATATCTTTAAAAAAATCATTATTATATTTTAGTAAGTAATGTAACTATTTATTCTGATCATGTAAAATTGAGATATTTAATCAAGAAAACAGTTGCAATGACTAAACTAGTGAGATGGATGTTTCTACTATGAGAGTTTATCATGAAGATTAAGTATAAAAATAGATGTGAAGATATAGTGGTTGAGAATATTACCTGACTACCCCACACTGTCAAGGTAGAACCAATCCCTAATACTAATATGGATAATTAATTACATGGTGAGAAACTACAAAAACTCATCCAAGTTCCCTCGTATGATGACATAGTGAATTTTCAAGTCACAATAAAGCTACCCTCCTTCTTTTCTAAACATAAAACTGCTAAATTGAAATATGAATCGAAATATTATGTCTAGGGAAATCATTATTTATTGATGATTTATAATTTCCAAGTAATTAGAATTAGAATCCCTAAAGGGGAAATGAACTTTTTTATTATTTTCATATTTTTTCATGTAGAGGAAATTTTGGACCTTAATGAACATATATAAACTTTTTTAAAGACGTATCTTTTGGGACTAAATTTTTAAAAATTAATATGATTTTTTTTAAAAAAATATCTCGAATTCTTCTTTACTAGTTTAATTTCGAATACTCATGAGATATCATAAAACCTTATATTTTTTGTGAGATATTTAATATATCGAGAATTGACTTCATAGGCCCCTTTTCCAATGTTTGTTTGACTTTCTTACATTTTTCAGTAGTATGACATGATTTTGAGTGGATTAAATAAAAATATGCTCAATTTGTTTATTTAAAATTTGTGATTGAATTTCAAAAATCAATCATTCTTAGTGGATTGGAATAACTTATGTTATAATCAATAACTGAGGAACCCACATCTGTAACATGAACATGGTTTCACTTAGGATTAAATATGGAGTTCATAAAAAAAACATAAACTTCATACAACCCCCATAAAAATGGATTGGATGAGGTGTAAAATAGAGAAGTCAATTTTTATTAGATAAAATAGTATAGACCAATCAAAAAGATTGAATTAAGAAACTAGAGGATTTATTGTGGAAATTCAGAACTACCAGAAAAATACCATTAGGTGTGTCGCTATATCTAATTTTTTTTGGTAAACATTGTCACATTCTTGTTGAGTTGTAGATAAAATCATACTGGGATGTAAAAGGGGTGAACATGGATTTTGATAATGGTGGGGAGTAGAGGAAGCTGTAAATGATGTAGATTGAGCAGTTAAGAAGGAAGGAATATGAGAAATCACTATTGTATAAGGATAGAACTAAATATTCTCACTATAAATAGATCCAAAAAATAGGATTTCAAGATATGGACAATGTGTTGTTATTTTTTTCCAAGATGAAGCTATTCCCTCGTAATATTTATTCCAACTGGATTGGGCCATACACAGTAAAAAATCATTTAATTTTGGTGGACATGAGATTCAAGTAGATGGTTAAAATAATCTATTCAAGGTGAATGGCCAAAAATTGAATAATTAACATGATGATTTCTAGAAATAACCTATTAAAAAGTCTAGACCCCCCTCCTACTATTAAATAGATCTCTATTAGGTTCTCTCTTTCCCTCATTTTGGTATAGCTCATTACATTATTTTGATCTTTTATTTAGAAAATTCCTGAAAAAATTCAATTGGATGTATGTTTTACTCAATTTGGTGTGGGGGGGGGGGGGGTGGGGTGATTGAAGAATTTAGCATGTAAATACAATTTTTTATGTTTTTCATTAATAAAACAACATAAAAATCAATTTTTTAGGAATCTGTACAAAGTTTCTATGGTTTTTTTATATTTTTTTACTGTAAATATATGAATCAAAATTTTTTATTCTATGAACATGTGTATTTTTTGTATATTTTTTCAGTTTTGAAACTTAATTTGAGATGAATTTGAAAACTAACTATTTATTTTGAACTCTAAATGATTTGTTAGGAGCTTGATCATACTATAAAATCTAAAAAGTTCAAATGATTTCTGAAATGTAATTTTTTTCATGGGATATTATTTTAAAAAATTTGCATGATTATTTACTTGAAATTAAAGTTCATAACCACTAGTTTCTATCCCAAACTTTTATATCTATATAGATTGGTTTTCGAGCCAATTTGAATCATCTTTATTTTTTCCTCACTTACTGAGAAAATATTGTTATTTTCTTATAATCTAGAACTTGGGTGTATACTCTCTAAAATATTAGGAATTTGTAAGATACATTTATTATGATTTGAAAATTATATTAATAACATCGTCATTTTTTTATGAGTCCTATCTTGAAAATTTATCATAGTTAATCGATTAGATATCCATGAATGGACTTATAGGTTTATATCCCCTTACAAGATTTATTATCCTTTACCTACCATCACTCTAAAATATAATTGCATGATTAATTAGATTCTAAGGGTTGGGGAAATGGGTTTCCCTGTTTTTTATATTTGGGATGCATTTCATGCTAAGGGGTATGTGGGAGGTGTGAGTCAATATCGTGGGTTATTAGAGAGTGGAAAACTATTACGGTTATCTTTCACTCACCATATTATGTTTTCATTATCATCCAATTATCCAAAAAAATTCGTATAAGTTATTAAAAATTAAAAAGCGGGGAATGGTTTGAAACATTACTTGTGCTCATTTATGTGATTCATGGACATAATCAAATAAAATGGCATGATCACTATTCATTTTTTAATAGTTGAAACTAATTTCAACTCAAAATAAGAGAAAATTGAAAATAAAAGTCTTATATATATAATACAGGTGATTTTAATGACACATTATTTTGATTAATTTCATGAATCATGCCCGAAAAAAACAAATAGTAAATTGGGATGTGTGTGTCACATATTCTGTCTGTCAGATTGAGTGAGGGATTAATCTATGATTTTCATGATAAATCATGCACTACATTTAAATATTAAAACAACCCTCTCTATTGATATGTTTTTTAACACTTTCCTACTATACTCAAATCCATTTAAAAGACTTTTCAAAGACCTCATGATTGATTGTATTTTTTTCATGATTCATAGCGTGGATAGGAGATAATTTTTCAAAGCCTGTAGTAAATAATCACATCACAAGTATGATCATAACTCCACTAAAATATTTTATCTTTAGTGAAGAGTAGAAATATAGTACTTGTGTTGTAGGTCATAAAAATATTTTTGAAAGGATTTTGGAATTTGGATTTTATATATATAGAAAATTTTCATTCCATTGAAATTAAACACAAATATGAAGCATGATATTATTTTTTGTGGAAATAATAGAAAAAAGTTTCATCACATTCTTCCTCATAGTTTAGAATTTAGTGTGTTCATATCTTTTCATTTCATTGATTATTTCTTCTTAGAATTGATCATTCACTGAAAATATTTGTTTAATTGGGAACATATTTAAATACTTGAATAAATTTAATTAATTGATTTAATTTCCAATAATTGAAAATGTTCGAGTATGGGGGAGTGATAAGAGGTCAAGATTTTAATTTTTTTCCATTATTCTTTCATCTGACCCCATTAAATAATGAAATATTTGGTACATTTTTTTATCCTCACATACATTTGAGTTTTGAACTTAATTGTTAAATGGTCTATAATGGTGTTTTTTTATATATATGAATCATTTGAATTGAATTGTGAATCCATACGAAAATTGAAATTTATGTTTACACTATAAACTTATAATTTTTTGATTATATAACTAAAATTATTAAACAGAATTAATTTATTTAAATTTGAAATTTATTTATTAATTTTTGAATTAAATCCATAAATTGACTTTGAAATTGATTGATTTTGTTTGAGAAATAAAAAATTGTATTAGAGTTTGAACATTTAATGATGAGAATCTAATATTTTAATTTATTTATTTAATTAATTTGAAATTATTTATTTAAATGGTGAAATTGTGATTTTAATCCTTTTTATCTTTTTTGAATTTAATTTCAAAAAAATTATACACTGTGAAAAAAAAATATTGATGTAAAGATCAATCAAATATTTGAAAAGTCATGGATAAACAAGGACTTTTCTTCTGGTGGTTAATCTAGCCATGGAAAAATTAAAAAATACATCGATCTCTCACATTGTAAAACCAAGTGACCGTAAGTGTACAACTGGAAATTATGGTAAAGTCAAGAAAAAACATGATCTTGAAGCATGTTTATGAGAGATATTTTTGGAAAATTCATACATTTACTGCATGAATAAAATATATTTAACACAACTATATTTTGAAAAAAGGGATAGATGTATCGCACTGCAATACCAAGTGACTGTTTCTTGTATGTGGCCTCAACCATATAAAAATGGCCAAAATTTAGTAATTTCATGGTGCTAGTGAAAAAAACCACACTTATTCTTACTGTTAATCAAACAGATCTATTGTGCCACCCTATTATGCCAATACATATCTGAAACCAAAAATTGTGGGGAAGATGAAACAAAACCAGTTGTCGACACAAACCTTTTCTATATTGAAGATCACCAAAACCCCAAGCTAAATTATCATAATAAGAAGAGTATGGAGAAAGATTGAACAAGAGTCATTCCTAGATCTAGAAGAAATATATGAATCATAAAACACCTAAAGATACCAACCATGGTGAATCTCCTAATACATTCATCCCATCAGTTCCCAAGAAACTTATGGTGCCACACCTACTTAATAAATGAACAAAATAACTCCTGAGATCACCTCACTCCCTCAAACTAGATTGGGAGAATAGTAATGATCCCCCAAATAATGACCAGATCCCTATGAAGAAGATCCATGCTTCCATCCAAATCCATGGATATAAATATATACTGCACATCCTAAGATATTTAGGGAAATCTTCTCTAAAACCAAATTCTATTTGCACCATCACCTATATACCTAAGAACTTCCTGTTGCAGATATCATGCGCCTATCCACCAAAGAATATGAGTGTGTCATAGGAGGATAGACCAAAACTATATCATTGATAAACTATTCTTGAGAAAACCTCACCTATATTAAAGAATATTTCATGCCACCACTTTCCTAGGAATACAGAATCCTAATATGACAAAAAAGTCACATTTCTCTATGAATAAAAAAATCAAGAGCTATGAGCAGAAATTTTAGATTTATCACAAAAATAATAATTTTTATATTTTTATTTACCTTTTTCAGGTTTGGAGACTATGAGACCATATTCTCTCCCCCATATAGTGGTTTTGGTTTTTCATATGTTTGGAATGATGCTTAAATGAGGACAACAAACAATATCTCATGTATGCTAGTTCCCAGGAATTCGAATAAAGCTCAATGATAATCTAGCTTGAAGGAAGAATTATTTATTATCTAAATTTTGAGTGCAAGAAGATAATGAAGTGGGGTCGAATTTTATGTTCCTGATGGTTCAACATACCAGAAAACTCTAAATAGTTGGAATTTCCTTGTAAGAAAATCCATGTACTGAATTGTTGATGTATCTTATTATAGTAAATGACTAAAATCACCTCGACTATCTAAATTCCCATGTCTGTGAATGGTCACCCTACCTAGAACTAATTATAGAGAAGCTCGTGGTTCCTTGGAAATTCAGAAAATAAGGAAATTAATTTCCCCATTTGGATTCTCATTTTCAAATTCAAATTTCCTCTCATTCATTTAGTTTTTTGAATCGAGGAGGATGATGATCTATTGTGTTCACCATCTATGTGGTGGATATCTGCAGTTTAGATCATGCTTGCTGCATAGTATAAAATTATAAGTGTGTGTTTTATGTTGTTTCATGAGTTCAACTATTCACACATGGAATTCACCTAATGTTGGCAATGAGTGCCTCAAGGCACAACATGTGGGGCTCAAAACCTATGAGGATTAATTTTTTATTTTTTTCTATTTCAATTTATATAATGAGAGGATATGTTCTCTTATAGTTTACAGTACATTTTGGATTCATGAGATTCTTTCCCATTATCATATCTTGTTTCATCACTGGATGATATTGTTATTTCCTATGGTTTTTTTCCTTTTTTAATAACTCCAATGATGGAAAACTTTGTGAATTGTATTCAAGATGAGGAGAAATGTCCCACCCCTATGATTAACTCTAATTTTCAATAAAAAATGCTTCGTTGTTTAAATCTATTGATGTGTATATCATTTAGTTAATTTTTATTTCTCTTTTCACTTAAATATTTATTTTCATTGTTTTACTATTTGAAAAAATATGACCCTTGATAAATCCTTCAATACACATGATAGTTAAAAGTGGAATGACCCAACAGTGATTGGTGGTAGGCAATCACCGGATCATGCGAGGATAAATAATACAATGATTTTGTTGTTCAAAACGGAAATTTCTAGGAAACACTAATCAAATAGATTTCTTTGATTAATAAATGAAAAGAAAGTGAAATTGAATAAGGATTAGTTGGATTTTGAGGTTACTAATACAAGGATAGAAAACTATGTCTTAATCATTCAATTTTAAACCAATCGATTTCATGAATTGTTCTCAAATTTTTAACCCATTAAATAAGATACTAATACATCTAAAACACTTTATTCTCCAGATACAACCAAATTTTTTCTTTGCTACATTTATCTTGGGTTTAAAAATAATTTTACTGAGTCCACTATGACAAGATTGCATCACTAATGGAGATATAATAATAACTCGTGGAGAAAATAATGAAGCGATAAACAATATGGTATATAATTTCAATGAAATTATAGAAATAAGATATTTTGTCTAGGATTAACTATTTTGGCACTACAATCTAGGACACATGAGTTAGAAGGAGGTACAGATTTTTAAAAAAAATTGATTCTACTAGATTTAATTTCGGTTGAAGTTAGCTTGTGTAATGATTGTATGTAAATATTGTTTTCCATTATGGATATATAGAGTAAGAAAATTATATACACCACCTAGAGGGATATGTTGAGTCAATAAAGGAAGACCTGGTGTGAAAACTCCAAAATATTTTATATGAGTTAAAGAAGGATCACATATAGTGAAACAAGATGTTTGATGCATTCATGAGAAAAAATGTCTCCAAATGATATGGTACAGATCAATGTTTATATTATAAGTCCTTTAGTAATGGAAATATTATATTTAATTTTAATGTGGATGAAATTTCAATATGGTATCATGTATGTACAGGATTGATGACCTATAATGGAAGCTGACTAAGGATTTCGAGATGAAATATCTTATAGAAGATGATATGATTTTTGTGATAAAGATCAAGAGATGCCTCACAACTAGAACCTTGATGATAGAACATGATGACAACATTGAATCTTTTTTAGCAGATTTAGTATATTGGAAGAAAATACAATTTCTATTCCCTTTACAAGTCATTTAAAATTTTCAAAGTTGCAAGCACCGATGATGGTATAAGAGGTTGAGTACATAGAAAAGGTTCCATGTGCCTTAGTTGTTGGATGCTTGATGTATATCATGGTTTTTACTAGACTTGATATTTCATATATAGTGGGAGTTATGATTAGGTATATAGATAACCTTGGAATTCAACATTGTGAATTTATGAAGTGGATACTAGGATTCATAAAGGGAGGAAAGAAGGTATCTCTAAGAATATTGTTTTTGTTGGAGAACGTCTTAGAGAAGTTGTTTATACAGAGAGAGGAGAATGCACTACACTATGATAGTCAAAGTGTTGTACATCTTTAAAAGAACCCAATGTTTCATACCTAAAAAAATTTAATTCAATTGAAGTTCCATTTTATCAATGGTTTAATATATGGAGGATACTAATATTGTAGAATAATCACTGAACAAATAATATAGAACACATTTTAATGAAACTGATTGTGATATAGATTTTGATGAAATATTATTCATTTTTTGGCCTTGATTGGTGAATATATGATGAAACAAAAAATATGGGAGAATAATATTGGATAACAGATTGGAAAAAATGGTATTTCTTGAATATTCAGCTTGAAGTCAATTATTTGAAAAGAAATCATGCACTAGTGAGTGAAGAGGCGGATATTTGGTTAAATAAGTTATCTATGTCACTAACATCATAGAAGGTCAGAAAACCTGATAAGGATAACATTAGGAGAATGTTGGACTGGTGTATCCCAATCCTTTCAGGAAGAAATGATAACTATTGGTGGCCCAAACTACACACAATGTCTCAACTCCAACTAGGAAATGTAGTAATGCTAACTTGGTGTAGTAGAAATAACGAGAGACAACAACAAGACAATATAGAAATGTAGACTTAGTTAACATGGAACTGTAGCATCTTACTCTTCGGTGAACATGGTTTTGTATTTGTGATAACTTCCTACCACCAGTTACTAGTTCACAATTGAATTATTGTGAAGTTGGTGGTGTTATTTCACTTTGTGATTTGTGAATTCAATTCTATCTAGGATTTTAGTTTGAGATTGTACCTTGTAATTTCTTCTCGTGATTTTAGTGTAGTGATTATTCCTCTTCATGGATGTAGAGTTTATTCTTAAACCATGTAAATATTTGTGTCTTGTGTTCTCATTCTTCTTCATTTTATCTTTTCTCCTTTATAATCTCATTTTTTAGATCATTCATAATTGGTTTTATAATGTTTCTACAACAACATTATCATTCTTTTCCATCTATTGGGAACCTCAGGACATTGAAAAAATTTAAACATCTATCAGAGGGGATTTACTAGAATGTAATATTTTTTTTCATCAATTCATAAAGAAACATGAGTATAAAAATCTCCAGATGTAAAAATATTGGAATGATGGTCTCCATCCATTTGAAGGGCTAGTTTCACTCCGTTACATCCAGACACAATTTTCTTTGATTCATTTAATAGGAATGAAAATTTTGGGTGTGTTAAATCATTGGGTTGAGGGGGTTGCACCTTGTTTGTGGCTCATTGTTGGGAAAAAAATATGTGAGCTAATTTATAATTGATTCATGACATAAATATATTACCATTTTGATTAGATGTATAAAAACCCTCTATAGATATTTAGGTAACACACATAGGTTGGAAGATAGAAATAAGAAAAAGAAAAAAAAAATAAAAAAAAAAACTGTAACAAACTAGCCTGGTCAACTAGGAAAGCCACCCAAACCATCTAGCCACATGATATGGGCAAAACTAGCTAACAAAAACCATTCCAAAATATATGAAAATTAAGACATGAAACTATATTATGAAGAATAAATAGACAAGATTATAAAAAATACAAACTTTCCCAACTAAATAGGATAAAGAAAAAAAGTAAGTCATATCCCACATGACTAACAGTCACCCCCATAACAACCCAAACAGAAATAAACAACCATAATAGAATCATTCATGCTACAAGATATTACTCCCTTTACCTAAATCCTATAATAAAGCAACTAAATACAACAAATGTCATATATAGGGTGTGATCCAAATCCTATTAGGATACTACCATAGTATTTATAGAAGGTATAACATCAAGAATTAAACATGAAAATATTTTAAAACAAAATGGGTTTACAAATATTTTTCAAAAAATAAATCCAATTACAAATAATTTTCCATTTTATATTACTTTGATTTTCATAAATCCTTTCATATTCTCAAAATAGAAACATGAAAATTACAAGTGATAAAAAAGGGTATCACATCCATGCATCAAGTGGTATATTGGTAAACACATACCCATGAATCATCCTGTCATGTGAAGCTATGTGATACAACCATATAATAAAATCTATGATAAACAATACATTATATAAAAAAAATCATGTGATAAATAAAAAAAATTAAAATGTTAACTGAACTCTCATATCAAGATCAATATTATGGGACACTATGTATGAGACACTCAAAAGCCTAAACATGCATACATTGGATCCAAAAGATACTGGGTCATGCTTGTCAATATCGAAAAAAATTACCATCACGTGGTGTAACATGCACTGTGTCTACCTGTGAATTTATCCCAATGAACCCATGGTTCCAAATTTAATACATTTTAAAAACCATGCTCCCAATTTCAAAAAAAAAATCAAATCAAAGACAATTTTCTTTCGATTTTGAAAACCCCTTTCCAAATCTACAAAATCCATTTTCTAAGAAAAACCCTCTTTGAAAACATAATACTTTCCAAGAAACCATTTTAAACAATTTATCACTTACGATCAATGAACAACCCAAATTATTTTATCAATATCAACCGGATATTCATTAAACTAACCATTTTATAGAAACACCTACCTCAACATGGTAAATACCTGTATATTTTGGACAATGAGGACTGGAATCAACGAGAAAGGACTTTGATAGAAAAGGAATGAAAATAAAATTACAAGGATCGATTGAAAACACTATATGATCACAACAACAAAACCAAACCATAGCCACAATGAAAACCAAATATGATCTAGAAGGAATGATAACCCAGATAAATGAACCGTAACCATAACAAAGATCAATTGTTGAACGAAATGATTTTGAAGAGTTGGTGGTATCCACAATCAACCTTGAATGATTTTAGGACAATAAGGTGATGATCATTCAAAATATAAAACGAAAATTCAGTCAAGAGGGACCCTAAAAACCCAAATCCCAACAATTACATAGCATGTAATGAATTATCATGATGTGTAATACTCGGGGAACATATACCCTGAAAAAGTCAATATATTTTTAATAAAAACCAAATTTTTCCCTCACATGGTGTGTACCAATTACATAGTGTGTAACCTTTCACATTGTGTAACCCTTTCCTAAAATCATCCTACCAATGATTACACACTATATAATCCCACTACATGGCATGTAAATCCCTAATAGACTAAAATAACTACATGTTTTATACTGAAAATTCCAAAAAAAACACTGACTTCACCATTATAGGTATAATCCCATTTCCTTCTCAGAATTACTCAACCAACAAATAACTAAAACCTAAACAATGGATAAAACAAACTTGTTTGAATGGTAATGGGGAACCATAATCTCCCCACCATAAAATAGTTTCCCTACATAAAGCCCTCAATATCCTAGATCCTAAAAAAGAGAAGGTCACTACTGCCTCATCAATTACTCCTACTCCCACATCTAATGGCTATCCCATACATACTTCTATATTACCTAAATCATGCGGATCATGTTAACACAAATTACCTTATCATGATGATCCCTAATTTGAACGGGCTGCTCAACCAAAGTGGTATTGGGCTATATATCAACATCCTCTCATCTAATCACATTGGAAAAATCTGGTATATACCTCCTTAGATGGGAAACATGAATAACATCATAGATATATGTCAAGATAAATTGTATGTTCAACTAATATGCTACCCGCTAGTAGTACAACAATCTCAAAGGGTCCCAAAAACAGTAGTACCAAGTTACAATACTTTCCTAACTAATGATGTACCAAGAAAGGTGAAACTTTATGAAACACCCAATAACCACCATCAAAATACAACAGTCGACACTGAAGGTCTGTATAATATTATTGAAAACTCTATACCATGATAAAATGTCTCTGAATCAACTACACCATCTCCGTCATCTCCTGAACAATACTCATCCCAACCAAGGAACACTCTCCCATATCTTCCCATAACAAGGGAGACCTACATGGATTCACATAAAAGGCCTTGTAGGGTGCCATATTTATCGAAGCATGATAACTATTATTAAAGAAAAACTTAACCAAAGAAAAATTATCTTCCCAATATCCACCAAAATCAAGTACACAAGCTTGAATTATATCCTATCAAACCTAGATATCCATCCATATCTATGAACCCATCTACATTTGATATGTAATGATTAATTTAAATTGGGAACCCATAAAAACATTAAAACAATTCTAAAATATGGATGTAAACCTCATATCCCTATTAGAAAAAACTATATTGGGAACCTCGGTATGACATATAGTCTGTTGCACATAAAAATACCCAACATGTTCTACCATATTCACATATCTAATGGGTAGGAAATGAACTGATTTATTGAGTCAAACAATGATCATTCAAATATAATCCTTACCACTAGGATTGTATGGAATAATTATGAAGAAACACACATAAATTTCATCTCACTTCCATGACTAAATGGGTAAAGTCTACAACAACCCTGCAGGTCTCGATGCCCCACCTTAATTTTTTTGACAAGTAAGGAACCGCAAAACAAAGTATATTATCGACCATCTCATCCCTCTCCACCAAAACAAAAACATCATGTCGTGATACATCTTGGTATTTCTATGGTTCATGGAATATCAATAATGGTTTCCACTATCCAAGAACATCTATCTTATGGAAAATGGAATATCCAACCTATAATGAATGCACAAAGCACTTCTAGGATATCGATACCACTCACCCAAGGTCTCTCCACTATAAAGGAATTATGTAATGTTCTATGTCCTCCTGATCCATTAAATTGTGGGATTTTGGTTTTTGGATAGATTTAGAGGTGTCTTAGAAGAAGTTAGGGATTTTCAGTTACTAAAGGCTAAAAGAAGGGGGATTACACATTGTGTAACTAGATTATATGATGTGAAATTTTGTTTCATGGATTTCCTTGGGAGTTTCACATCATATATGATTTCAAGGTTTGGAAAAAAAAATATATAGGTTATGCTTTTTTTTTGGAAACCAAACTCAAGGTAATTCATGACCTGAAAGAGTATTACACATCCTATGATACCTTGATTCTATTTGGTTTTAAAATTTATTTTTAGCAAAAATTCCCATCATTCAGTCATTCTATCTTCTTCCTCTCATTTCATATGAACCTTAGGCCCCCATGGGGTTCTTCATTTCCACTTCCACCCTATTTTATCTATTGATCTTATTGTATTTTCGTTGTCAATCCATGGTGATAACAGTTTGATCTCCCAATATTTTCTTGATGTTTCTCTTAGATCAATATGATTTTATTTCATATCTTCTCATCATGATATGTACTTTTCATACCCATTTTATTAATGGGGTTTCTCTTGATTTTTGTTGGTATGATGGTGTTGTGGCATCCTCAAATAGATGCAGATCATGTGGGAGTAGTGATATAACATCCATTACATGATCTGTTTTTATGTGAAGAACTTTCAAACTCCTTCGAGGTAGGGTGTTCAATGTTTCTATAGTTTTTACATCATGAGAATAATGTTTTACTTTTTTCCCTTGGAATTATGGTTTTACTAGACAAATTAATGATAAATAATAATTTAATTGAAATTGTGGGGTAGATGGGGTTTGTTCACATGCTTTTATAGCTTTGATATTTTGTTGTCATCTTGTGATTATTTGGGGTTGGTTACCCATTGAAAATGGTGGTCTTTGGTGGATTTTTTTTGCAGGCTAAAAAAATTATGGAATTCATGTTCTTTGTTTCCTATTTTACACTTATATATGAAACTGATTAATCACATATATTTGTTTAATGATTGGATTCCCCTTGATCACAATGTTTCTGTGATTACACTTGAATTAAAAAGTGAAACTAAATAGGGGATGCCTAATTAAATATAGAATTTGTGTTCTCCCTTGGTATGCGTAGTGGTGTGATGTGTGTGTGGGATTGTTCTAGTTTGTGTTGTCGTGTGGTTGTGGTAATGGTTGTGTTTTGTGAAATGGATTGGGTGGTTTAATGGAATCTTTGGTTGATAAATTGATTAATTAAGGGATAATTGAGATTTTTTTGTAGCAGGGATGTGAAAATGGTTGTGGGTTGATATGTTACTGGATATGATAGTGTGTGGATGGATTAGGATGGATGGACTAGAATAATAATGGTGATAATTGGTATAGTTAATTCTCCTGGAGTTTATCTATGAATGGGGTTTATTGTGTTTATTATTGTGGTATGTTCATGGTATTTTCCCAAATTATGATGCAGTAAATAAATGAATGATTAAATAAATTATTTTTTAATTAATCTTGGCCTGGTGTGGGTTGGTTGGAGCAACAAAATGTAAATGTTTGATTAATTTTTTTTGGAATAAGAACTGGGTTTGTGGCTTTTTCTATGGCGTTGTGTATATAGAGGTGTAAACAAAGATGGTAGCATTGTGAGTTGGATATTTGTTTGGAAACCCATAGGTTAGGATGATTTTTTGGTATAATATGTGTATATAATTGAATTTTACCTGTGATTTCTCTACACACCCCACCCTAGTTGAGAATTATGTGTCAAACACCCCCATCAATACAGGGGAGGGTGTCTTTCCCAATCATCCTAGTTGGAGGATGGATGGTTGGACACCAGATCTACCCTAGTCCTTCTTTTAATAAGTTATAGCTTAAGATTACTTGGGATGGTTGTGGTTTCAAAGACCCAAGTGTGCAGACGAGTTGGGCTTTCACATGTGTCTTCAGGATGATATGTGTTGTAATTTACTAGGTTTCATCAAGATGAGATGTTTTGTGCTTTCCCATGTGTTGTCAAGATGATATGTGGTTATGACCTAGGTGCCTACAAGTAGGATGTGATGTGGTTTATGGACCAGGTATCTACGGTTGATATGTGATGTGGATTGTGGCCCAAGTGAATTTGGGTGAGATGGGATGTAGTTTGTGGCCTAGTTGTATGTGGGTAGGATGTATTTGTGAGGCCTAGGTGTGTGTGGGTGTGTTGTCATGTTGAATGTTCGGAAGAGGTGGGAGTTTCAGGATGTTTTCCGTTAGGGTGTGAGAGTGAATAATCAGTTGTAAATAGTTCTGGGGTACCCTATAACCTATTTTCATAAATTATATCAAATGAATTTCATTATTTGGTGAGTGTGCGTTGATGAGGTTTGGATTGTAAGTGTACTTAGGTGCTATTTGTTTATTCTATTTTCTCACATGTTCATTAGTATTCCTCTTTGACATGTGTGTGAGAGAATTTCGTTTTCCTACCGAATATAAATGTATGCTCACCCTACTTATATAAAATACTTTCAAGTTTCAAAGAGGATTTCATGGACTGTTTTGGACCCTACTAGTTCGGATCATGATATTTTTTATGACTCTGATTAGTTTTTATTTTGGTATTTTACCTTGTAGGACATTGTAGTATAACTGTTATATTTTTTCAAAAAAAATGATTGTGGGTTGGTTTATTCTTTATTTTACATTGTGTCTTGGAGTTTCTTTTTATATGATCTATTATATCTCTAGATAAAATTTTAATAGAGATATTTTATATCATATTGAGAAATCTGTACACCCTTGGTGATAGTAACCAATCTAAGGTCTACTATAGGTGGGACCCAAGGTCATTATCTCTCTTTATTCATTGCTTGCTAAGAGGGGTATCTTTGGATAAGGGGGTTCGACACAATGTGGTATCAATGGTTATGTTTGAGAGATAGGATGGAGTGTGGAGTTTGGCATAATTAGGATTACCTGAGGTGGTATGGAAATAGTTGGAGTTGACATTGGTATGTGAAATAGGCTAGGGATACCAGCTAGAACATTGGAATTTAGGGCCCCCTATGATCCAGTTCATCGACTCTGAGATTATTGAATGACCAAGTGAGACAGACCTACTTATAGGGTAAGGAAATTGTAAATGTACATGCATCATAATGACTCGTGTTCCATTTTAAATTGGGTTGATTTGGGATGTTCAAAATGGATAAAATGAATAAAATGAATTAAAACAATTTTTTCTAAAATTTTATACTGCTCAGGCTTAGGAAATCATTGTTCACCATTCAGCTATAGCTCTTGGTCATCATATGCGTGTGGTTAAAGATGTAGAGTTTCAAAAGGATTATTCGTTTGGTCATCTTATGGTTGAATAGGAGGAGGAAGATGATCAGTAGAATAGAGTGTTTCATGCATTCCGGTTGAATGATTTTGGAAGGTACGAGGGAAGTGTTTCTGATATAGCATCAGAGGATTGTCTAAGAAAAATTGGAGGTTTCTTTCAGTCTAATCCAGTCCCCAAAAGAGTACATGGTTCCTTTGGCAATTAGTTTGATGTTATTTTTTTTGCATCAGTGTAGGATGCAATATTTTTCAGAGAAGGAGGAATAATTATTATGGGTTTACTTCTAGAGGGAGTTTTGAACAGATCTCCATTCGTCACTTATAAATGCTCGAAAGAGGTGGGAGATACTCTCCCTTCTGCAAGGGAGTATGTCTGCGTGGGATCTCGAGATGATGTTTAAGTATCATCATCATTTTTCCACTAACATTTTTTCAGATGAGGGTTCTCGTGTGAGATGTATCAAGGAGGCACTTCAAGCTTCAATCCAGTAGGTTGTTACTAATTTTATATTCCCAATGTATCTAGTGGGTAAAAAGAATGTGGAGGTGATCTGGAATATGCACTAGTTAGGCGGTCTACCATGCTAGGGGAACCATTAGAGTTCTCCAAGGGGTATATTTATCTATGGAAGGTCTTAGGTTCCATGACCATCAAGGTTTCAACCGACAAGGAGATGACCTTACCAGCTCCCGTTCCATTCATCTAGTGCGATCAGCCTCTATGCATTTCCCATGGGCATGGGGATAACATGTTTCTTATATGGGGTTTGTAAAGGTCATTAGAAATAGTTACCAGTGGCTACATGAGACCATTTTGCTGGAGGTGGGAAGGCTTAGTGTCTGCCTCAGTAGTAGTTGCTAGTGAGACAGTTACTACAACAAGGATAAAAAGCTTTTGGTATACCAAGTGGAGATGGAACAGGAAGAGGATGACCTCAGGACACCCATCATGTTCTGGTAATGAAGACCATGAATGGTCATGGATGTGGTTATCATCATAAAGGTATAGGATCTAGGCATGTTCAATGACATGTATCCGAGGCAATAGTTCTAGTAGGTCCATATATTCTCATAGGTGCAATCAACTTGTTTAGTAACCTTGAATGCGTCTTCTTTGAATCAGAAGAGTCACAATCCTTTGTTTCACATTCTCTACCTCATTATATAGGACTAGACATAGAGATAATTTATTTTTCCCTGGTGTTGAGTACACCTGTCGCCGACCAAACCAATTTATTTGATGTGTTCTGGGAGTGTAGACTAATGATGAGACCACATCAATCATTTGGGTATATCTTTTTATCACTTATGTAGCCATATGATTTCATCCCCAACATCTACCATTTGTATTTTATGTGTGATTTTATCAACTACTCTCATATAAGTATTGGGTATTAAGATGTGGATCACCGACAAGTGGATTTCGTTGGCGTGTAGGGTTTTTAAGTGGGTATTCGGCATGTGGGTCCACTTCAATCTTTATTGGTTGTGATGTTAGTGGAATTAGTGGATGCTGAGATGGCGGACATTCCGACATCATTGGGGAGTTCCTTGATGTTTTACCCAATTAGGTTCTGACTCTACCCCCTCAACGTGACGTTGAGTTCGAAAAAGAGTTACATCCTGGGGCTTCTCAAATTTTGATGGCTCCTTATCAGATGGATCCTTATGTGTTGCGGGATTCAAGGATTTAGATAGATGACCTAATGAATAAGGGATTTATCTGGCCCAGTATGTCGATATGGGTTGCTTCTTTGTTGCTTTCAAATAATTCTAATGGTGGTGTGAGGTTTTGCATAGTCATGTAGAGGTTGAATCAGGTGATGGCCAAGAACTGTTAACTTATCTCAAGAATATATGATCTTTTCAATAAGATAATAGGAGAGAGTTGGTTTTATAAGATTGATTTGTGGTCTGGATATCACTTTTTGTGGTTTATGGATGGTGATATCTTAAAACTACCTTCATATGTATGTATGTGCACACCGATTTTGTATTTATTCCCTTTGGTGTTAAAAATGCACCAAGAGTGCCAATGGGACTTATGAAATATATTTTTCATGAGTTCCTAGATTGGATTGTCATCATATTCAGTAATGACATATCAATCTACATGAAGTCATAGTAGGAACATGTCAAGAATCTTAGTACTATCTTTCAGGTTCTTTGACACCATCAATTATATGTAATGTTTTCCTAGTGCAAGTTCTCAACAGGAGAGGTGCATTTCCTTGGGTATTTGGTGTATCAACAGGGTGTGGAAATACCCCTGTCAATGTTTGATGTAGTTTTTTGGGTTTCACCCAATAATGTGTTATAATTTAATAGTGTTCTCGGACTTTTAGGATTTTATTGGTGGTTTGTCCCCAATTTCTATCGAGTTGTGTCTCTTTTGAAAGAATTGACATGGATGGACCAAGATTTTTGATGGAGTGTATAGTGCCAATCCGTGTTTGGTTACCTAAAGGGGAAGTTGGTTAGTGATCCAATTTTTAGATGATGGGGTGATGTTTGAGGGGTTTTGTGATGCTTTCCATCAGGGTTATGGATGTGTTTTGATATAGTAGTGAGCAGTGATCTATTAGGGTTCTAGGTAGTTTCATCCCCATTAATTTAAATTTTTTCACCCACGATTTGCAGTTAGTATCAGTTGTGCTCTCATTAATGTTTTTGTGAAATTACCTCATTGGGTAATGATTTATGGTCTTTACATATCACAAGAGCCTGATGTATATCTTCTCCCACTGTGATTTGAATTTATGAAACTTGAGGTGGATGAAGTTTCATTAGGACTAAGATGTTGATATCTCCTACGCCGTAGGAAAGGGGAATGTTGAGGCCCAGTATTTTAGTAGGATGTCATAGAAGGAGGTTGTTAAGGAGTCTACAGACGCATGGAGCCAAATGGAGGATTTGGAAGCCTTGCACTTAGATGAAAGGGTGGATGGTGGTAGATGCTGTTTTTTCAGGTGAAGATGTTGTATTATCTAAAACAGCAAGTGGAGGAGTCTTAGTAGGGAAACTTAGTGGTAGAGGTGTTGCATGATCGCATTGGATATAGTTATGATTCAAATTGATGGTTGGATAATGGTCAAAATTGGATGTTGTTCTGTGATAGTTGATTTTTTCTAGTTGAGATGCATGATAGAGTCCTTCATGAGTTTCATAAATCTCCCTTGGGTGTGCATTTATAAATTTGAAAGATGTATTGTGGGTTATAGATGTAGTTTATGGGGCTCATGATGAAATGGGAAATGTAAGGATTTGTGTAGAAGTTCTTGGTTTTCCAACCTGTGAAGGTCAAACACCATGATCATGGTTGTTTTTTTCATCACTTGGATGTGGTCGAGTGAAAATGGGATAACATATAAATGTATTCTTTCACATGGTTAATCAGATCTCATGGATCTTGAAATGCTATCTAGGTGATATTGGATCGATTGATGAAATCAACCCACTTCATAGAGATCAATGAGTTGGGATAGTGTATACCTGGAAAAATAGGTATGTAGATTAAGTGGTGTAGTTGAATAATGTTCTGAGGAATGTCATATCATATTGGTACATGTGGTTTACCTCATGATTCATGACGGGATTATAGAAAGCTTTTGGCACCCAGTTATTCCTAAACACTTCATTCCACCCTCAGACGGATCTGCAGAAAAAAAGACTATCAAGACAGTGTAGAATATATTGCGGGCATGCATCATGGACATTGGTGGATATTAGGATGACACCATCCATTGGTAGATTTTTCATATAATAATACATATCACTCATTCATTGGAATGTATCTATTTAAGGTTTTTCATGGAATACTGTTTCATTGTTCATTATACATGATGAATGTTGTGGAGATATATGTTCCTGGTTCAGATGTGGTGCAAAGAACAACCAAGAACGATCATCTTCTTCATTAGAGGATTACAGTAGCACAAGACTAGATGAATTCATATGCCGATCGCTGAATGTGTCCCTTGGATTATGCGGTTGGGGAACATGTGTTCTTTATGTCTCCCCTCTACATGGAAAATGGAGGTTTGGTAGGGGAAGTATGCTTTCTCCCATATTTTTTGGACCCGTTGAGGTGTTCGGGCAAGTTGGTAAGGTGGAATATTAGTTGGAATTTCCATAAATGATAGAGAGAATCCATGAAGTCTTCCACATCATTCAACATCATCAGTATCTTCATGATGACTCACATTTCCTTGAATGGGGAGATTTGGATATCAAGGACAACACAACATTCATGGAGTGGCCAGTGGAGATCCCAGATTTTCGGGAGAATGTGCTACTAGGATGGACCATTCAATTAGTTCATGTGATATAGAGGCATGGTAGTAATAAAAAGAGTACATGGGAGCATGAAATGAAGTTGCATGCACAGTACCTAGAGTTGTTTTAGGTTTTGATTTATTTTATTTTTCTTGTAATGTAATGTTTGAAAATTATTCTATGTGAGATGAGCTATGTTACTTGACTTGTGTGTATTTGGTGTAATGTGTAGTAACGTATTAATATATAAAAAGGGGTGGACATGATCCTTAATCGAGAAATATTAATTGGGAGGTGATTAAACTCATGCAGGAGAGTCAGTGCCATCCCAGACGGATAGTATCATGACATAGAGTACGAGATTCCATGATTCGTGTGTTTCAGATAGCATGGTTGTTGTGTTCATGTTGTTTGTTTCATGTCCATTTGGTTGATGCGGTGAGGACCTGTTTGTATGTGACATATAAGGTGTTCTAGGATGTGGAGGTTCCCACTCTAGCTTTCGAAAAACAAAAGATAGATTATCATGAAACGTTGAGGTTTTTTTTGTTAGTGGTGTTTCAAATGTTGTGAGACTCTTGATGGGTATCTCACATAGTGGTTGTTTGTAACCCTTATACTCTGGGCCTATTTTTCAATTCTCCGTGATAAGAATTTATTGATAGGTTTTTTATGTAACAGTATATGTCCTCATGATCTATTAAGTTGTGGTCTTTTGGTTGTTAGAGAAGATCTGAGGAGTCTCAGAGGATGTTTGGGAAGCTCTATTATTGAAGGCTGAAAGAAGGGGTATTACACATTGTTAGGTCCACAAGGATGAATACCCTGAGAGGGGGGGGGGGGGTGAATCAGGGTATGACTAATTAAAAATTATAGCCCATTTTGATCTTGTTTTGCTGTTATTCAAAACACTCTTCTCTCTCTTTCCCACTGCAACTATATAAATATAATGTAAAGCATGAACATGACACATCAATTTTTACATGGTACACCCTCACTAGGCTACGTTCATGGAGCATACAACGACAATGTCACGATGTATCAAATTCACTAAAGCACACTGTTGTTTACAAGGTTCGGGCTAGATCACTTCTATACCCATGATAACTGCCTTTACAAGATTTAGGTTAGCTCACTGCTTTCCCAAGAGTCACTCCATGTCTCTCTCTCTCTAACTCACTATCGGTGGAGAGGATCACCTTCTTCCTCTTCCTTTGCTCAATGCTCTGGAAGGGATCCACTCACTGTTTATAGAACTGTAGGTCACTTCATTATCGCAAATGAATATATCCTCTCTTGAATGTAGATGCTCTGTTGAAGCTCAACATTTACCCGTAGATGAATTTCTCTTTGCACCGAAGGTATCAGGCAATCCCCCAGCTTCCACACAGCCCTGAATCACCACAGGAAATCAACCTTACATGGCGCCCTTCTCTAAGGCAGCACACAAGTCTCGGTGCACAAGTCAACACTAGCATGCAAGTATTTCTTAAAACATGCGCGAATCAAGCTTAAGCATCTCCAAACTTACGCGGCACACTTCCTTTTCTACCCAAACCACCTTAGGCGCTCAACAAATACTTGGTGCAAAACTTCCTACACTGGCACGCAAGTCCCACTTGTGTGACACACCACACCTATGCGACGGGAGCTCTTAATCTTCAAAGTGTTGAACTCCGGTTAGAAATGAGGTCGGGTGGTCCAATAATTATAGGCATTTTGAATACCCTGCACGACGGCGCACAAGTCACCCCTCGGCGCACAAGTTTCGGCGTAGAAGTATTCTGTCCTCCTAGACACTTGTGCGACCAAGACAAATACTTGCGCGACCCTATTTCCATTTCCATATTTTGATCTTATGATCTAGAAAAACAACTGGCACGCAAGTTCCCAAGCCTCCTAGGCATCAGCACGAAATTCTCTTCATGGCGCGCAAGTCACCTACAAAACCAGGCCAATACTTGCGCATCCTTTATCCCTTTTCAATATTTTGAAGATATGATCTTGAAATACATATTGTGCGCAAGTTTCCAAGCCTTCATTTACATGGAGTGAAAGTCCCTTTTCCAAAAAACCACTTTTCTTCATTTGATGATTTTCAGGCCCAAAAATTTGGCAAACACTAGAAAACGGCGCCACCTTGTATCTGTTCTTTTTGTACCGCCTCCAGATCATCCATTCCTTTGTCGACATTCTTGAATTAAACATGGATCATTGAACAGGTCTCTTGAACTCGACATTCCACCATGAAGTACCCTTTGTCATCAAGTTTTTATGACATGGTTTTATTTGTCAACAATCACACCACAATTGTCCACTTTGTCAACGAACACAATCACTTCAAAAATGCTTCAATGATAACTTGAGAGATTTTTCCCAACAATCTACCCTTTTGGTTTATTGAAAACTCGTTCATAAAAATATACATCGTTGATTCTTTAACAACCATTAACCTCATTGAGATTCTAATAGAGATCAAGGATTTACTCAAAACATACACTAATCCCACATGAGAAATGCTCGGCGAGAGAAACAATAGTAAATGAAAAGTTCATAAGTGAATCACTTCATCTCTTATGCCTATTTTGACACCAAAATAATACCAATTTTCACCAAACTGATACCAATTTGTGGAAATATTCTTCCAACACCACTTATCTGCTTTTATCACGATCCTCTGCTGTCGTGATATCTATTCTTTGATCGATCACTTCTAGCATTGTCAGATTTATATGCTCCCACTTTCTCATTGCTCCCCCTATCTCGCTGTTCCACTTGTCGGATTCTCCCCATATCAATCATGATTTATCAAATTGCCACACTGTCTCCTCCTTGAACAATCACTATCCCCCCCCATTGTAAACGAACCCAAAGGTCACTCCTTTGTAGTCTGTTACAGAGTAGAGAACTTAGATCAACACATTAGGGAACCTCGGGGTGAGGGGGTTTCCGCATCCACACTATTTCAAGTGCGGGGAGTTGATTGAACCCCCAGAGCTAGTCGATGTCTCTCAAAAGATTCCTTTGTTAAGGCCTTTGTCATAATGTCTGCAACCTATACCTCTGTAGGCACATACTCCAACTTCACAATGACTTTCTCCACCTTCTCCTTTATGAAATGATATTTGAACTCAATGTGCTTTGTCCTTGTGTGATGAAATAGATTTTTGCTAAGATTGATTGCACTTGAGTTATCATAGTGGATTCTGATCGAAGACTGTACTTCAACTCCAATATCTTCAAGCTGCTATTTCATCCACAATAATTGTGTGCATTCATGTGTGGCCGCAACATACTCAACTTCTGTAGTGCTTAAAGAAATGCAATCCTGCTTCTTGCTTAACCAAGAAATACATAGTCCACCAAGATAGAATGCACCTCTAGATGTTGATTTCCTATCATTCGCTGAACCGGCCAAATCAGAATTATTATATCCCAATATCTCTGTCTGAGATTTGTCATTATATGTCAAGCCGAAGTTCATCGTTCCCTTGATATACCGAAATATTCTTTTCAATGCAATTATGTGGCTTTCCTTGGGATTACTCTTATATCTTGCATCTTGGCATGTGGCGAATACAATGTCAGGCCTTGTCGCGGTCATGTACAACAAGCTTCCAATAATTTTCCTGTATTCTGTGATATTAACTATTTTTCCTTCCTCATCTTTTGATAATTTCATCCGGGTAGCAACTAGAGTCTTCATATCCTTGGAATTATCCATTCCAAATCTTCTTAGAACCTCCTTGGAATATTTTTATTTAGAAAATAATGTTCCATTCTTTCCTTGAGTCACCTGTAGACCAAAGAAAAATGATAGCTCTCCAATCATTGTCATCTCAAACTCATTTTTCATTAATTCAAAAAACGTTCTCCACTGAGCTTCATCTGATCAGCCAAAAATTATATCGTCAACATAAACCAACACCATCATTCTTTGATTACTGTCTTTACTAAAATAGAGATTGTAATCAACTCCACCACGCTGGAAACCAAGATTCTTCAAATACTGGTCAAGCCTTGAGTACCATGCTCTTGGTTCTTGTTTCAGCCCATACAACGCCTTCTTTAGCCGACAAACATTACTCTCATCTTCATGATTTAGAAAAGCATCTGGCTTCTCAATATACACTTCTTCTTCCAGATCCCCATTCAATAATGCAGATTTTACGTCCATCTGGAAGACTTTGAACTTCTATTTCACTGCAATGGCCAAATATAATCTGATTGTCTCCAGCCTTGCAATCGGGGAAAATGTCTCATCAACATATATTACATCTATCTGGGAGTCCCATTTGCACACTAGAAATTCTTTGTTTCTAACTATTGGACCATCTTAATTCATTTTGTTGTGATAGACCCATTAAGTTCTGATGATATTCTTATCTGTAGGACTCAAAACAATCTCTGACGTCTTGTTCTTCTCAATCTGGTCAAGATCTTCATTCATAGATTGAACCTAGTTCTCATCTTTAGTTGCATCAGAAAAACATTTCGACTCCACCTGAGATAAAAATGATTATTGCGGTAATGATTTCATTCTTCGAGTTTGAACTGGAGTTGTCTGATCACCAATGATAATTTTCCTATCAATCTCAGCTCAAATATTTGTCTTCTTAGCGGATTCATATTTTGTTTCCTCTTGTTCATCATAAGTATCTTCTTCTGAGTCAGCCTCTGCCACTTCTACTCCCACTGTGTTTCTTATCTTCTCATCACTTTCATATAGAAACTGGTCACTAGATCATTGAATATTCTATTCATTTTTAACAATAGTGACATCATTGCTCTCAATAATTTTTCCCAGCCTTTTGTTGAAGCATTTATATGCTTTTCTCTTCCCTGAGTAGTCGAGGAATATTCCCTCATCTTTTCATGACTCAAACATCCTGTGAATATCTTTGGTGAGAATGAAACACTTACTTCCAAAGATATGAACGTATTTCAATGTTGGATTCTTTTCATACAACATTTCATACAGAGTCTTCCCTTGCTTCAGACACAATAGAGACCTGTTCAAAATATATACCGATGTCGAAACTACTTCCTTCCAAAATTTCCCTAGTAGGTCCTTATCAATAAGCATTGTTCTGGACATTTTGTTGATGATAAAATTTTTCCTTTCAACCACTCCATTCTGTTAGGTAGTTCCCACTGATGAAACTTGATGCCCTATCCCATGTTTGTCGAGATATCTTTCAACTTGAATGTTTGTGAATTCTATACCGTTATCAGTACGTAACTTCTGAATCTTCTGCCCAAGCATCCTTTCTGACTCCCGCCTATACTGATTTATGCAACTAAACACCTCTGTATTATGTGTGATGAAAAATACCCAATCCATTATGCTATAATCATCAATGGAAAGGACATAGTAACTTTCTCCATTTTATGGATCGTGGTGATATTGGTCCACAAACATCTGCATGTACCAGTTCGAGCACTCTGGTTGATTTCTGTTCCTTTGGCCTGTATGTCTTCCTGATGATCTTTCCTTGTTGACATGCATCACATGGGTGAGTACGATCACGTGATAGTTTGGGAAGGTCTCTAGCAGCATCACACTTTACCAGATCTTTCATGGATGGTTGGCATAGATGGCCCAGCCGCTTATGCCACAATAGGTTTTCCTCCTCTCTCGATAAAAAGAAAATGTCTTCTTCCCCACTTACAAGGTAAATATTTCCCATTGTCCTTTTTCCATGTAAAACAACTTCTCCACAACACACATTTTATTGGTAAATCGGATAGAGTGCCCAGAGTCACATAGTTTACTGACACTGAGTATGTTATGACGGAAACCCTCTACTACCAAGACATCAACACGTCTCATTTCTTTTCCCCCAAATTTGGCCTTTCCAGAACCAACAATCTTCATCACTTCATCGTTACCAAACTTGACAACTCATTATTTGTCATATTTTATACTTGTAATGAGATCCTTCTTCCCTGTCATATGGGATGTGCAACCACTATCAAGGATCCATACACCAGAACGATCTGAAGGTTTTAGGAAAATTTCCACAAAAACTGCCTTCTCATCCTTTTTCTTTTTGATCCATGTCTTCGAATTCACAGTTAGTGTGGTTTGGGGAACTTGATCTTCCTTAGAGTGTGATGGAACAACTTCATCTTGCAATTATAGAAATCTATTTTTCACCTTTAACTCACTTGTTGGTTTATTGATCTAATTCTTGAGAATATTTTGATTTTTCTTTGGCATATTCCTATATGTAGTCGAAGTGAAATATCTAGCCATGTGCCAAAATCCTACGCACCAGAAGCAGTGTACTTTGAAATATGTTCTGGAGAACCCTTCTCTATTTGACTGACACCCTTGTTCTTGTCACTTTTGATATAGCTTTGCTATGGAACACACATATTGTGAATGTCCCATCATTCCACAACAATAACATCTGATAAACGGTGAATTCCTCCTTCATACTTTATCACAATGAGTTTCCCTTTGAGATCTCTGAATATTCTGATTCTACATTATTCCCAAATCAACCTTCAATCTTGGGACTGGTGCATGTAGTATGACTTCAACTATCATAGATTTTTGTTTCTGATGAAGCCCTAAAGTAGCCTCAATGTCTGAGCTCAATTTATGCTTCATTCCTAATGAACTGCTAGGCTCATTTTTCATCTTTTCAGTCTTTTTAATTACCTTATTTCCCAAGAATGCGTTAGGAATCAATGGTTTCTCTAGGTCATTAACTTTTCTCTACAGACCGACAACTTCTTCTTCATGATCTTTGATACGGTTGACATTGTCTTTCACTTTTCCATCCAGGCCATCGATCTCCCTTTTCTGTTCATTTATCTTGATTTTATACTCACTAACAGATTTTGAGTTCTCTGGTGTTGATGACTTTAGTTTCTCAATTTCTTCCATCAACTCAGACTTCTCTTCTTCTTGTTGCTGCATATTGAGTTTGGGATCACAAATAACTTTGTTAGCTTTCATTTATTTTGGCACTCCAATCATCTATCTCATCAAGAGCTGCTTCTAATTCAGCTTCCACGTCAACTCCACCTTCAATTTATTATTATTCTTTATCAGTGTCGGTTTCTCCCTTTTCTTGTGCACTACCGACAACAGCTACCATTGATTTTTTTCCACGATCTTTACAATTTTCAAACACTTCAACCTATTCATCCTCAGACACATCTGAACTGTCAATTTCTTGTGAAAGAAGATTCTTCTTCTTGAAGAAATTTTTCTTGAACTACTTATTCCCTATCACATAGGCTGAAGATTTATTCTTGGGATTTTGAACTTCATCTTCATAAATTTTTTCTTGAAACTTTTTGGGGCATCTTGCAGCAAGATGACCAAATTTTCCACATCTAATGAATGCGAGTGGAATTTTCCCTTTGAATTTTCCTTTTCCTCTTTAAAGATTTGAGGAAAGAAAGGACGTAACCTCATCTATCTCTTCTTCTTCCTGAGAATCATCAATGGTGAGATTTTTCATGGCCTTAAATGCCATCTGATTGTATCTTCACATTTCCACAACCTTGGTTTTATCATTCCTCATCTCATATGCAACCAAGGTACTATGCAAGTTGTCCAGTGTCAGCTCTTTGGGATATTTATCTTCTAGTACAGAAACATTCGGATTGAACGGTGGTGGAAGCTTCCTCAAGATGCGCTTTATTATTTTTATGCCTTCAATGACATCCCCGAGACCTCAAATATCTTCCACAACAATATTTACCCTATCAATAAATTCATAAACAGACTCATTCAGGTTTATATTCAGATCTTCATAAATATTCCACAACACTTGCAGCTTTGCCTCTATGACCTTTGTATCTACTTCATATATATTCAATAGCTTTTCCAACATGGCACGTGACGTTTTTCATGACATGACCTTTGTATATATAGGATTGGATTTGAATCCCCCTAAGGCATTAATTTCTTTGGCATATGCATCCAACTCTCTACGTTCATCTTCTGATAATGTGACACTATTAATATCAGTTGTTATGCCATGCATTGCTGCTATGAATAAATCCATTCCGAAAGATCGGAAGTAGTGTTGGATCCGATTCTTCCATAGCTAAAAGTTATTCATGTGGAAGATCAGAATCCCTTTATGATTGGTGAATTCCTTTGAGGGATGAAATAATATCAACCTTCCCTCTGATACCAATTTTTAGCTCCAAAACGCTGAATACCCTGAGGGGGGGGGGGGTGAATCAGGGTATGACTAATTAAAAATTATTTCCCATTCTGATCTTCTTTCACTATTAATCAAAACACTATTCTATCTCTTTCCCGCTGGAAAATATAAATAGAAAGTAAAGCATGCACATGACAGAACAATTTTTACTTGGTTCACCCTCACTGGGATACTTCCAAGGAGCATACAACGGTGATGAGCTGATGTACCAAATTCACTAAAGCACACTGATGTTTAAAAGGTTCTGGCTAGATCACTTCTATTCCCAGGCTCACTGCATTTATGATATTTAGGGTCAGATCACTACTTTCCCAAGGCTCACTCCCTGTCTCTCTCTCTCTGGCTCGCTACCGGTGGAGAGGATCACCTTCTTCCTCTTCCTTTGCTCACTGCTCCAAAAAGGATCCACTAACAGTTTATAGACCTGTAGGTATCTTCCTTATCGCAAATTAATACATCCTCTCTTGAATGTAGATCCTCTGTTGAAGCTCAAACTTCACCCATAGATTAATTTCTGTTTGCACCGAAGTGATCTGGCCATCCCCCAGCTTTCACATAGCCCTGAATCACCGCAGGAAATCAACCTTACTTAGTGCCCTTCTCTAAGGTGGAACGCAAGTATCGGAACACAAGTCAAAACTGGCACACAATTATTTCTTAAAACTTGTGCGACTCAAGATTATGATTCTCCAAACATGCGCGACACACTTCCTTTTCTGCCCAAACCACCTTAGGCGCTCAAAAATTACTTGGCGCTTAACTTCCAACACTGGCACACAAGTCCCATTTGCGCGACAAACCACACCTACGCGATGGGAGCTCTGAATCATCAATGTGTTGAACTCTGGTAAACAATGAGGAGGGGTGGTCCAGTATTTGTAGGCATTTTTAATACCTTGCGCGATGATGCACAAGTCACCCCACGACCCGCATGTTTCGGCACGCAAGTATTCTGTCCTCCTAGACACTTGCGTGACCAAACCAAATACTTGCACGAACCTATTTACTTTTCCATATTTTGATCATTTGATCTTGAAAAACAACAGACGCGCAAGTTCCCAAGCCTCCTAGGCATCCGTGCACAAGTCTCTTCATAGTGCGCAAGTCACATGTGCGACCACGCCAATACTTGTGCGACCTTTATCCCTTTTCCATATTTTGATGATGTGATCTTGAAAAAAATATGGCGCGCAAGTTTCCAAGCCTTCAAGTACGTGGCACGCAAGTCCCTTTTCCCAAAACCACATTTCTTCATTTCATGATTTTCAGGCCCAAAAATTTGGCAAACACTAGAAAAAGGCGCCACCTTGTATCTGTTCTTTTTGTACCTCCTCCAGCTAATCCATTCCTTTGTCGACGTTATTGAATCAAACATGAATTGTGGAACACATCTCTTAAACTCGAAATTTCACCATGAAGTCCCCTTTGTCAACAATTTTGTATGAAATGGTTAGCTTTTTCAACACTCACATCACCATTGTCCACTTTATCAACAAACACAATCACCTAAAAAATTCTTCAATGATACCTTTAGGGATTTTTTCCCAACACACATTATGTAACTGGATTATACAATGTGAAATTCTATTTCATGACTTGTCTCAAGAGTTTCACAGTGTGTAATATTTAATGGTATAAAAAATAAAATAAATCTTGAGGTGAGGCATTTTTTGGTGGAAACCAAATTCCGAGCACTACACGATGGGAAAGGTTATTACACATCATGTAATAAGCTAGTCTAGTTTTTTAAAATTTTCGTTTTGTCTAAAAATTTATTCACTTGGTTATTCTACCTTATTCATATTATTTCAGATTACACATAAGCTCTTTGAGGGGTTCTTCAAGCCCTATTACTCCCTCTTCAATCCATAGATCTTGGTGTTTGTTTTTTGGTAATACTGGTGATCCAAGGTGTGTTCTCCCTTCATTTTCTAGTAGTTTCTCTCATCTAGATCTCATTTTCTTACATATCTTCCCGCTATTCTATGAAATTTTCTTACCCATGTTCTTAATGAGTTTTCTCTTGGTTATTTTTAGTGCAATAGTGCTGTGAAATTCTTAAATGGATTCAAATCATGCTGGATAGGTGATAGAAGGTTTGTTACGTGAATCTTTCTCATGAAAATAATGTTGACACTCTTTTGAGGTATGATTTCCTTTGATTCTCCACATTTTTCGTCATATAGATTGGTTTTTACATCTATTACCCTATGAATTATATTTTTTCAACCTTATTGAGGATAAATAACTGATTAATTGAAATTGAGTAGTAGATGGGGTTTTTTCACATGATCTTACATCTTGGATATTGTGTTGTGATATTATGATTGTTTGGGCTTGATTCCCCCAATGAAATGGTGTGGCCATTGGTGGATTTGTTTTCATAGTAAAACAATTATGGAATGTTTTTTGTTTGGTTCCTATTGGAAACTTATATAAGAAATTTACTAATCATATATATTCATCTAATGAATAGATTCCCTAGGATCACATTGTTTCTATGATAACCCCAGAATTAAAAGGCGAAACAAAATAAGTTGTGCCTTATTAAATATGGATTTTTTCCTTCCATGGTATGTGTGGTGGTATGATTTGTGTGTGGGTTTGTTCTAGTTTTTTATGTGGTGCTGTTGTGGGCATGGTTTTGTGATACTTAATGGATTAGGTACTGAAATAGAATCTTAGGTCAAGAGATTGATTTGTTTTGGGATGGATGGGAAGTGCTCTACAGCAAGGCTATGAAACTGATTGTGGGTTGATATGTTTCAATATGTGGTTCTGTGTGGATGTATTAGGAGGTATGACCTTAATGAAGGATGGTGGTGGTTGGTATGGGTAATTCACCCAGAGTTTCTGCTTGAATGGATTTGGTTGTGTTTATCATTTTGGGTATTAGAGACCCAAATATTGACATACATGGACATTACATTACTTTTGAGGAGTACATAATACATAACAAAAACAGACACACAAGGACTGTAATAGTTTAGTGTCTTTGGAAACTCTGAGAAATAATCTTCTAATCATGGTGAAGGATCTTCAAATTCTCTCATAAATATTGTCCCCTTTTGTTTTCTTACCTAAAACCTTATTTTATATCCTGGGAAAAGAAAACATAAAAAGGGTGAGCTCAAATGCTCAGTAAGGGTTAACATAGAGAACATAAAACAATCCATAAACATTTAAATGCAAAAAATCTTGAAAATAAAATCTAAACATCAAAATCATGAGCAAAGAAATAAATCCTGGAAGTATGTAAGGAATATATCATAAAGGAACATCAATAATGATAAAATAGCATGGGAATAAAACATGTAATTGTGGCACACCATTATGAACATGGTATGATTTCCATAGTATCCAAGGCATTGCTGTCAAGACCATCTTAGGGGACAAAGTCCCTTTCTGAATCGTGTTCACTCCTCGTTCTACTCTTGTATCACTGAACCAGATTATCTTACCATTCCAGCCATGACTATCTCATGAGATATAAATCTTTACCGAATGCATTGGAGGGAGATATAGGCACCTCCCATCTCATAATTAAATCATTCATTCATGTGCCACAAAATAAACATACATCATTCATAATAACCCTATGAAAAAAATGTGTTTCATAAACATCATTCCAACAGAACAAAATCCATATACAACAAATGGATATCATTTAATCATAAGAAAAGTGAAAACATTTAAATCATAGAGACATTATACTTGAAACATACACATAATGTCATCTTATATGGAAAATGGTTTTGATAAAACACTTGAAATGAATTCTTGATGAAAATATCTTTTCTTGTTCAAAATCATTTTCTATTCACAAAATGCCATGAAAATTTAAAAGAAATGGATTTTGTTGAAAATAGTCATGAAATCTTGTAGAGGAAGCTTCATGAAAATTAGTTGTTATGAAACCATTAAAATCTATTCATTCCATATAAGTTAAAAAAACATTCTCCTCGTACTTTTGTCAGAAAAGTCAAAAAGTTTGTCTTGTGGAAAAAAAGTAAGATTCACTTCATAACATGAGGTAATTTTCAAAAATGGGTAAGAAGGAAATTAAACATACATGAAAGTATTTTTAGAAAACATGGGCATAGTTGATAATAATAACCCCAGTAAATACTTATGAATAAACAATCTCGGCTAAAAATGATATTGGACAAGTTATCCCTTACCTTAGGTCTGATATGATTCGTACGTATTTGAAACTCTTGAATAATGATTTAAATAATGTTATTGACTTATTACAGAATCATATTCCTTGTAATGATCTCATATATGGTTTACTTATTACTTTATATTACCCGTTCTTTTGTAAATTCCATGTTAAAGCAGCGTTTTGGGTATAATTGTTTAATTTATTGTACGTGTTTGTACTTGTTGTTCATGATATTATTATTACTTATATCAGGATTTCATTACTTCCAGAATTTAAAATATGACTTATATATCATATATAATCAGTCTATATATATATAATATATAGATAAATGAAATGAAACACACTGTGCATAGAGACGGTAGGCCGTACGTACGCATGAACGTTGTTTTCCTTTCCATATTGACTTGAATGGAAGTAAGTAGATGAAATATATATATATATATATATACATACCTAAAGCCTGTACCTTTATAATGTCATATATTTCATTATTATTCATTATATGTACTATATAATCATTCGTGAGTGGTTAACAAGGAGAATAAATCTCATCGCTTCTTGGAGATGGTAATCCGTACGTACGCACGAGCGATGATATCATTCCCATTATTATTTAATTGAATTGGAGTGGATGATATAATATCTCAAAATCAGTATGATTTTATAATAACTATATATAGTTATTATTTACACCATTATACCTATCCATGTAAGGTGGTGGTGTAAAAACAGATTACACCACGACATGGAGATGGTATTCCGTACGTACGCACGCGCGGTGATTTAGTTTTTCATTGGATGTATAGACGGTGAAATGAGGTTGTTTAATATTTTTAATAAAATATAAGTATATAACTAATACTTATGATATTACTTTATAATGAAACAAAAAAAGAAGAAGATGTTGAAGACAAAAGAAACTTGAAAGAATCGGTAGAAGAGATTACCTCTTCTTCGACGCACCTCCTTTAAACATCTTGTTAGGGCACTAGAGTTGGACTTTTGAGAAGAAACGAACCTCTATGATATAACTACGGAGGTTTATAAGAGGAATTTGCAGGTTTTTTCCGATCTTCAAGGCTCAAAAGGATGTAAAGAGAAGAGGGAGGAGGTGCCCTTCTATAAGGGAGGAGAGGGGATCCTTTGGAAAAACTTAAAATAATATTTTATAATGAAGTCATAATCGGTTTATAATAGCTAAAAATTGATTTATTTAAAATGGAAATTGGGGATGGGTTGAAATAATCTCAAACAATTGGTTTTAGACAATTTTACGTTACTATTTTAACCTTATCATTGAGATTTAACTCAAAGTTAAATAATTTAAATTTTACTATGTCTTCTTGTTTTCTTACACTATATTGTTAATAAACATACTATAACTAGCAAAAATAACCCCAAGTGGTTAATTATTAATATATATAACCTTATCTTAGTCATTTTTCTGATCCTTATATTTTTAGGAATAAAATAACAATTAATAATATAATATTTGTTTTAAAAAACTATTTTATGTCAATTTTGACACTATTTGGTAATTGATTTTTGTAAAAATCATAAAAGCATGATTAGTTATAAAAAAATAATTAAATCAATACTAACATGTCATATTAACATATAAATTTAGTGGAATTCATAAAGAGTCTCAAATTATATTTATTTGGGTATTTATAACATTAATTATGTTAATATTTCATTAATATGGTAATTATTGAATCATCATTGTGTCATAAATAAATTAAATTATTTAAGGTCTAAAAAGTATAAATAAAATACCATTATGTAGGAAATAGTTTTATCTTTCTAATTAAAATTTATAGTCTAATTATCTTATGTATAAACCTATATTAAAAATGTTGTAGTTATTAAAAATTGATTTTATCTCTTTTAACTCTTCTTTAAATAAAATAATAATATGTGTCCTAATCTAATCCAATTGGACCTAAAGGGAAATAATTTATTCCTAAGGTTGTTTTTGGTCGAATTAAACTTATACAATAGAATTAGGACATGTGTTAGGGTAATAATAATAACATTTTTACCTTTAATTACCATATTTACCTTTAACCGTGGTAAATAAATGTAAAAAGTTACTATTCACCAAAAATTATTATTATCTTATTGAACCACATTTTACTCCTTGATGTTAACCGGGTCTCTCAGATTTTTGAAATTTCACTCACAGAAGTGGTAAAATTATGTTTTATGAAAATTTTCATATTCTCCTAGGAGGGTAAAAGACGGTGAAAAGTTCAATAAAATTTTTATATATCTAAAATTATTATAAAATGACCCCAATGAATTACATTTAAATTAAATAGGTATTTTGTATCAATTTTGACCTAAATTAAATTTAAATAAAAAAGGATTATTTAAATAAAAAGTCAGTTTTAACCAATAACTCAGTGTTCTCACTATTCATCAAAAATTGAATGTTTTCAAAAAAATACCAAAATCTTACCCTAGGAAAATTTCTATATTCTGAATGCAAAAATTAGTCTATTTTGAATGATAAAATTTATAAAATTTCAAAAATGGGTATTACTATTCGTAACAGCTAGTTTATATAATATTTTAATAGCATATCGTTGTTTAGTGAAACTCGGTATTGCGTAAAACACCCGCTATCGTGGAAGGTCGTGCTTGCGTGTAATGTAAGCCAAGTCAGGGTTGCGTGTAGTGCAAGATTCATTTGATATTGTGTATAATAGAATCCAACCATATTTAATTTACACATTGAATATATATATATATACACAATCAATGTTGCGTAGAATAACTTCTATCAAATGAAGATGAAATTTTGTGTAACACGATCCAAGAATAGTGTTGCGTATACTGCAAGCTAATACGATGTTGTGTATAGTGAAACATAATCTTGGTGTAGCATACAAGACAATACATAAAATAAATTAATAATAATTCCTCTCATAAAATATCGAGGTGTCACATTCTACCCCCTTTAAAATGAATTTCTCCCTTGAAATTCGTCGGGTTTATAAATGGTTTACTACTAGAAAGTTTCTTTCACAGAAACTAACATCGTAAAAAGGAATACTAAAACATAATTTTAAAAAGTGAAGTATGAAACATAACGGTTACCCAAATTAACTCATCAATAGGTTTCCAAATTGGATATCATAGGTGAAAATATATATATGGAAGAGAAATCTTACCATCAAGTTCCGATGGAAAGTGGTAGAGAACATGGCTATGAAAAATCCAACAATCACAAAGCCAAAAATTTGTGACGATCTAAGGCACCATCTGATTCAGAAGATATAAGAGCACTAAGACAACATTTTTGGTTTTCAATATCATTTCCCTAAAGTTGAAAATTTTGAATTAGCAGAAATACTTACATGAATTTGGTACAATATCGCTATTTTTTGTTCCTTGAACAATTTACACTTCATCTCTTAAGGAAATGATGTTGAATTTTTATTTCGTGATGTGTTAGCAGATCATGCGATAGAATGATAGGTCATTCCACTTGTCTCAAACATAAGGTCAAAAAAAGTTATATACATAAGTGAATCTATGGTGATATTAGTCATATATGGTTCCCAAAATTGACTTATACTTCATCTATCATAACACTTAATAAAATAAAATTAGTTTCTATTAACCAGGGAATTACTGTAGGCCAGTGGTAGGTGATAAAGGCCTATCACACTTCGGTTGTGGGTTCGATTCCAGCAACCTTGTCTGACGCGACGGGTTTTCCATCGTCCTGTAGGGTGCCCTTATTCTAAAACAAAACTGTAATAAAATTACAGAAATTATATCGAAAAAAATCCTAGCCTTAATCAATACTATCTGATGTCCATCATAATCCATTCCAATCATTAGACTTATCCAAAATCCATCTTTCCAATCTCATAGTATAGAAACTATTACTGGATAGGTCACATAATAACCAAGTGAATACCAACATTTATCCCCCTTATATCATAAGATATATCTTGTTGGTCACATTCTAAACATATCAATACATTAATCTAGTATTATTTTGAAACATGAATTACCATTGAACCATAGTGAAAACATGAATGCTGTCAAAAGTTAACTCTTTCCACATAAAAAATCCCAAAATATCTATATACTCAAACCATGATATCACTTTTTCCTTATATCATTAATGAGATCATTAATACTATCAAGCATTTCATTATCTCCTTATCCCTTCTTTATGTGCATATTAGGTGCTTTCCAAAAATATATGAATAACCTTATAAGGTTACCGACACCATTCAACATACACTTTCAAAAACATAATGAAAAACAATTGTGTAACAATCCTTAGGTGTCTCTTTATTTCATAGTACAATGAGATTACATATACAACATTACTCTTGATAAACATGTAATAATTCCACTACCATCTTAAACCATTAACTGAACTTGAACAATTATTTCATCTCACATATAGTTTGGAGTCTCTTCATCATCATCAATATAGATTCTACCCATAAAACTATGTTGATTCTCTTCATGATATTTTCCCTTAGGGCATTGGTTTTCATAATGCCCATACATTCCAAATTTAAAACATTCAACCATTTTTGATGTCATAGAAATACCATTATATTTGTCCATGGTGTTACCTAAACCTTTTACATTGAAATTACTAGATTTGTGTCCATATTTTCCACACCTAAAGCATATTCCAGTTCCTTTGAAACATTCTCCCTGATGCCTCTACCCACATGATTTACATAGGGGAAACTGAACTTTCTTTCCTCTATAATCATCATGAAACTCCATCTTTCTCTTATTAGCTGAGTCAGGAAACTTAACAAAGTTTATATTTTTGTTCATATTATGATATTATTGATTATGCATAATAATGATGTTTTCACATCCAAATCCCGCTTCATTTGGTTGCTCATGATGAACATCATATTCTCTATTAACATGAATCCTCCTGTTTCCTACCATTTCTTAAAACCCAAAAAAATAGAATGAGAGGAAAAACTCGTAATAGAAAAATAAAATAGTCATATTTGAGTACTTTCAATCTCTAAAATCTTAGTTTTAATTCTATGATCATTACCGTAATTTTAGGAATATAACCTATACTTATTCATAACCTTAGGGACATCCCTAGACATACCATAGAAATATCTCTAGGGATCTCACTAGAGATCTCGCATCATTGTTTCCAAAGGTTGACTAAACCTTTCCTCTGATACCAACTGTAGAGGCCCAATTATTGAAGTACATTAAAATTACATTACATTTGAGTAATACTTAATACATAACAAAAACAAACAAAAAGGACCATAATAGTTTAGTGACTTTGGAAACATAGAAAAACAATCTTCTAATCATGGTGAAAGATCTTCAAAATCTCACATAATTACCTTCCCTTAATGTTTTCTTACCTTAAACCTTTCTTTATATCCTTGGTAAAAGAAAAAATTAAAAGGGTGTGTTTAAATTCTCAATTAGGAAAAACATTGAGAACATAAAACAATCCATAAACATTTGAATGGAAAATTAAACATGAACATAAAATATAAACATCAAAATCTTGAGAAAAGACATAAATATTGGAAGTATGTAAGGAATATATCATAAAAGAACATCAATAATGAGAAAACATCATGTGAATAAAACTTGTAATTGTGTAAAACCATTAAGCACATGGTATGATTTCCATAGTAGCCAAGGAATTGCTGCCAAGACCATCTTAGGGGAAAAATCGCTTTCTGAAAAGAGTTCACTCCTCATTTTAGTCCTGTATCACTGAAGCGAATTATCTTACCATTCCATCCATGTCTATCTAATTATATATAAATCATTACCTAATGTGTTGGATGGAGATATAGGTCCCACCCATCTCATAATGAAATCATTCTTTCGTGTTCCACAAAATAAACACACATCATTCATAATAACCCAACGAATAAAATAGGTTTCATAAACATTATTCCATCATAAAATAATCCATATAATACAAATGGATATCATTTCATCATAAGAAAAGTGAAAAAATGTAAATAATAGATACATTATTCTTGAAACATTCACATAATTTCACCTAGATGGAAAATTGTTTTGATAAAACACTTAAAATGAATTCTTGATGAAAATATCTTTTCTTCTTCAAAATAATTTCATTTTCACAAAATGTAATGAAATTTTAAAAGAAAATGATATTATTAAAAATAGTCATGAAATATTGTAGTGTAAGCTTCATGAAAATTAGGCATTATGAAATCATTAAAATCTGTTCATGTCGTATAAGTTAGAAAAACATTATCCTCGTACTTTTGTCAGAAAAGTCAAAAAGTTCTTCTTGTGGTAAACAAAAGTAAAAATCCTTTCATAACATGTGGTAAATTTCATAAATGGATAAAAATTACTTTAAACATACATGAAATTATTTTTAGAAAAAATGGGCATGGAGGATAACAATAACCCCAATAAATACTTAGGAATAAACAACCCCGGATAAAAACGAGATTGGAAAAGTGATCCCTTACCATAGGTCAGATATGATTAATATGTATCTGAACCTCCTATATAATGATTTAAACAATGTCATTGAATTATTACATTATAATATTAATTTTCATGATATTATATATGGTTCACTTATGACTTTATATTATGTTTGTTTTGTAAATAACATGTTAAAGCAACGTTTTGGTTAAAATCGTTTTATTTATTGTACGTGTTGGACATGTTGTTCTTGATATTATTCTTACTTATATCATAATTTACCTCCTCCTATAATGTAAAAAATTATTTATATATCATGTATATTAAGTATATATATATAATACATAGATAAATGAAATGAAACACACCGTTCATGGAGACGGTAGGTCGTACGTACGCATGAACGCTGTTTTTCTTTCCTTATTGACTTGAATGGAAGTAAGTAGTTGAAATATATATATATACATAAATACAATAGATTTATCATGTCATTTATTTCATTATTATTCATTATATATACTTTATAATCATTCTTGAGTTGTTAACATGGAGAATGAATCTCATCGCGTCTTAGAGACGGTAATCCGTACGTACGCACGAGAGATGATATCATTCCCATTATTGTGGAATTGAACTGGAGTGGATGATATAATATCTCAAAATCAGTATGATATTATAATAACTATATATAGTTATTATTTACACCATTATACCCATCCATGTAAGGTGGTGGTGGAAAGACAAATTACACCACGACGTGGAGACGGTATTTCGTACGTATGCATGCGCTGTGATTTCTTTTTCCATAGGATGGATAAAAGGTGAAATGGGGTTGTATCATATTTATAATATCATATAAGTATATAATTAATACTTATGTTATTACTTTATAATTAATCAACTAAAGAAGAAGAAGTGGAAGAAGAATGAAACTTGAAAGAATCGGTAGAATAGATTACCTCTTATTCGATGCACCACCTTTGAACTTATTCTTAGGGCACTAGAGTTGGTCTTTTTAGAAGAACATAACCTATATGATATAACTAGAGAGATTTAGAAGAGTAATCTTCAGGGATTTTCCGAGATTCAAGGCTAAAAAGGGTGCAAAGAGAAGAGGGAGAAGGTGCCCTTTTATAATGGAGGAGAGGGGCACCTTAGGAAAAACAAAAAATATTAATTTATAATAAACACATATTCTGTTTATAATTGCTCCAAATTTATTTATTTATAATCTAGTGTAGGTATTGTCGAAATCCTCTCAACCAGTATGTTTCAAACATTTTTACGTTACTATTTTATCCTTATGGTTAGATTTAACTCTAAGTTAAATAATTTACCTTTTACCATGTCTTCTTTTTTTCTTATAATATATGGTTAATAAAAATACAATAACAAGAAAAAATAACCCCAAGGGGTTATTTATTACTATATATAACCTTATCTAACTTATTTGTCCGAGACATGGATTTTTAGGAATAATATAACAATTAATAATATAATATTTGTATTAAAAACTATTTTATGTCAATTTTGACACTATTTGGTAATTGATTTTTGTGAAAATCATAAAATCATGATTTGTTAGAAAAAAATTAATTAAATCAATAATAACATGTCATATTAACCTATAAAATTAATTTATTTCATAAAAAGTCTCAAATTATATTTATTTTGGTATTTATAACATCAAATATGTTATTATTTCATTAATAAGGTAATTACTGAATCATCATTGTCTCATAAATAAATTAAATTATTTAATTTATAGATACTATAAATAAAATACCATTATTTATTAAATAGTTTTATCTTTATAATGAATATTTATAGTTGAATTTATCTTTTGTATAACCCTATATTAAAAATGTTGTAGTTATTAAACATTTATTTTAACTCTTTTAACTCTTCTTTAAATAAAATAATAATAAGTGTCCTAATCTAATACAATTGGACCTAAAGGGTAATTTTTTATTCCTAAGGTTTTTTTGGTCTAATTACACTTATCCAATAGAATTAAGATATGTGTTAGGGTAATAATAATAACATTTTTACCTTTAATTACATTATTTACTTTTAACTGTGGTAATTAAAAATAAAAAGTTACTATTCACAGAAAATTATTTTTATCTTATTGAACCACAACTTACTCCTTGATATTTACCATGTTTCTCAGATTTTCAAAATTTCACTCACAGAAGCGGTAAAATTTAGTTTTATATAAATTTTCAAATTCTCTTAGGAAGTGGGTAAAAGACGGTGAAAAGTTCAATATAATTTTTATATATCTAAAATTATTATAAAATGACTCCAATGAATTACATTGAACTTATATATGTATTATGTATCAATTTTTACCAAATATAAATTTAAATAAAATAAATTATTATTTAAATAAAAGTAGGTTTTTACCAATAACTCAGTGTTTTCACTATTCATCAAAAATTGAATATTTTCAGAAAAATACCAAAATTTCACCCTAGGATAATTTCGATATTCCGAATCCAAAAATGAAGTCCATTTTGAAAGATAAAATTTATAAAATTTTAAAAAGTGGGTATTACTATTCATAACTTCTAGTTTATATAATATTTTAACAGCATATCATTGTTTAGTGAAACTCGGTATTGCATACAACACATGCTATTGTGGAAGGTCACGATTGCATGTAATGAAAGCCAAGTCAGGGTTGCGTGTAGTGAAAGATTATTTTGTTGTTGTGTATAATATAATACAACCATAATTCATTTATACATAGAATATATATATATATATATATATATATATATATATATAAACTAAATGTTGCATAGAATAACTTCGATCAAACTAACATGAAATTTTGTTTAACACGATTCAAGAATAGTGTTACGTATACTGCAAGCTATTACGGTGTTCGGTATAGTGCAAGATAATCTTGGTGTTGCATACAACACAAGACATAAAATAAATTAAAAATAATACTTCTCATAAAATCTCAGGGTGTTACATGGGTTGTGCTCGGTAGTTATCCAGATATTGATGAAATAAATAAATTAATGATTAAAAAAATAATTGATTAATTATTCTTGGAATGGTGTGGGTTAGTTGGATTAACAAAAAGGAAATGATTGATTAAATTGGTTGTGAATATGAATTGGTTATGTGGCTTTTTATGTATTATTGTGCATATAGAGGTAGCAAATATGATGGTAGCATTGTGAGTTGGATATTCATTTAGAAAACCATAGGTTCATATGAGTGATTGGTATCTTATATGTATACACTTGTATTTTATTTTTGATTTCTATAATGACCCCACCATAGTTGAGAAATATTTTCTGAACACCCCCATCGTCATAGGGGAGGGTGTCATTCCCAATCAATCTAGTGGGAGGATGGATAGATGGCCACATGATATTCCCTTCTCATTATTCTGGGTGATGATAGCATAAGATTACTCAGGTAGATTGTGGTTTTAGAAGACCATGTGCATGGGAAAGCTTTGTTTTCCCTGATGTCTTAGAGTTGAGATGTGTTGTTCATTCCCATGTATCTTCGGGATGAGATGTGTTGTGAATTACTATGTGTATTAGTGATGAAATGTGGTTGTGGCCCAGGTGTCTACATGCAGTATGTGATGTGGTTTGTGGCCCATGTCTATTTGAGAGGGATGTGATATGGTTTGTGGCCCAAGTGTTTGGGGGAAGGTTACAATGTGGTTTGTGGTCTGGTGTCAGCAAGAAGGATGTGGTTGTGTGGCCTAGGTGTGTACAGGTGGGTTGTGACGTGGTATGTTCGGGAAGAGGTGGGAGTGCCATTAAATTTTCTGTTAGGGTGTGAGAGAATATAATCTGTGGGAAATTGGTGTGGACTAACCTATCATTGATATGATTTATATTATATTACATGACTTGTGTTATTTGGTGAGTGTTCCTTTGTGATGATGGGATGGTTAGTATCACTTCTTAGGTGTTGTTTGGTTTTTCTATTTTATCACATATTCATTATAATTACTCTTTCACTTGTGCATGAGACACTTTTTTTCCTACTGAATATACTTTTATTCTTACCATATGTATATAAACTTTTTCAAGGTATCTTGAAGGATTTCATGGACTATGCTGGACCCAACTAGATCAAATATTGACATTTTTTATGTCGCTTCTTAGCTCTGCTATTGATATTTTACCATTGAGTCATTTTAATATTAATTGTTCAATTATTAAAAAAACATTCTTGTGGGATAGTTTTGGGTTTCTTTTACATTGTTTCATGGAGTTTCATTGTGGATGATCCATCATATCTACAGATCATGTTTTTTTTAAAAGGTAATGCCTCACATTTTGTGAGATTCATACACCCTTGGTAGTAGTCACCAATCCTGGGCCTACTAGAGTGATAACCTTGGGGTTATTATCTCAATTTATTCATTTTCAGACAATGAGGGGTATCTTTGTGGAAGGGGGTCATGAAAATTTCATTAAATCATTAGCACTGGGTGTATTCCTCCTCCTCGTGATGAAATCACTCATCAAAAGATGATATAGATTTCATCAAAGTTAAGAACACCTATACACCATCATGTTCCACTTCCAAGATCATCTTATCAAAAAAAATCATAAAATACCTTTGGTCAACCAATTTATTCAGAACATGTGTAGGAAAGTTTTTACTCAATGCATCAGCAAATACATATAAATTTTTATGGGTATTATAAATATCAAAATAAAAACCTAGAGATACTCCACCCAACTTGTTTTTTCAAAATTTAAGTCCCTCTGAGTAAAAATATATTTCAGGAACTTATGATCAGAATATACTATAAACTTATCACCAAATAGTGAGTGTCATCATGTTTTGAGGTCATTCATAAGAGCTGCTAACTCAAGATAATGGGTAGGGTAGTTCTTATCATGAGGGTACAACTAGCAGGATCTATAAGCCACAACCTATTTCCCTATTATTAATACACATCCCAAAATTATACCAAAATAATCATAGAAAACATCATAACCCAACCCCAGTTCTGAATGAATCAAAATTGGTGTTGAATTAAACCTCACCTTCATCTCTTAAAAATTTATCTGACTCTTTTCATTTTATTCAATCTTTACAACCTTATGGGTTAAATTTGTTATTGAATATCCATGATTAGTGATTTCTTGAACAAACCATCCATAGTAACCAGCTAAACCCAAGAATCTCCAGATCTCAAACACATTTTTGGGAATCTCTCAAGACATAACTTCATGTACCTTCTCATGATCTACTAAGATTCCCATCTTAGAAATCACATGTCAGGGAAACATCACCTCTTAGATCCAAAACTCACACTTGGAATTCTTACTATATAGATGGTGTTCTTTCAATGTTTTAATAATGAAATTAAAATGGTCAACAGTATCCTCCTATGACATGGATTATAATAAAATATCATCCATGAACACAAAAAAAAAGAGTCTGAGAACCGATGAAATATCCGGTTCATCAAATATATAAACACGGTTGGAGTGTTTATGAGTCCTAATGACGTAACTATAAACATGAAATGCCCATATCAACTTCTTAATTATGTCTTAAGTATTTCCTCTTCTCATACTCTCAACTCGTGGTAACCTAAAATAGATTATATCTTAGAAAACCAACAATTCCCGCTAAGATGATCAATGATATCATCAATTCATAGAAAAAGATATATGTTCTTAACAGTAACCTGATTCACCTTTCTATAATCATTATAATTTCTAAGGATACCATATGCCTTCTTAGAAAATTGGACTGGTGAATCCCATGATGACGTGATAGGATGGATAAATCCTTTAACTTCTAGGTCCTCAATCTGGAAGTTAAGTTCCACCAACATAGCAGGTTCTATATAGGAAGACGACATGGAAATGGGTATGGTGGTAGGGAGCAGGTCAATAGTAAATTCGACATATCTCAGTGATGGTAAACCATAAAAATAATCTAGAAAGACATCGAGGTACACACACAAATATAAGAAGTTGACCACCATAGCAAGGGTCAACTGCATCATGAAACATCTCAAAAAACCAGAATGATATTACCCTGAAATATGGAAAAATAGTCCACGACCTTCTCGATCTATAGTACCACTCACCCTGGAAATCATGAGTGACTTCATCGGTAGATAAATAATAATGTTCGCGATGATAACAGTCTATTTGATCTATAAAACTGATCATATAATTCATGAAGATAATTAAGTCGAATATTTCAAGATCAAGCACTATGAAGTCCCACTCCTCCTCAAATTCAGCTTTGATCACCCTATACGAAAGAAATATAAAACCTTGTTCAGACCTCTTTACCCAAGGTTTGTAAATATCCAACAATAAAGTCATAAGTTACCAAAAAAATCCCAAAACATAAACTAAATTTAAAAATATAAAAGGTCAAGTATCACATGTATCAAACAAAACTATCACCATAAAACACAAAATAAAAATTGTTCCTCTAGTATCCATTGGCCTTACTTCATATTCCTCTAGTGTATACTCCGCTACATAAATTCATTTGGAATTAGCCACATGAACAAATACATTGGCCTGATGGTTAGACACACCACCCTTTGAATAATCTACATGATCCTATGAAACCTTTCTGAGAGTGGATCCTGCCCTACTTCCCTAAGATAAATTATCACAAAATAATTGTAGATGGCCAGATCATCTACTGATATGAAAAGTATTAGGATCCTCCACACAATTAGTCTTAGTATGAGCTCACCTTCCACAATTTCATCAGTAAACCTAATGTTCCATTTCTTCTCCCCAAATAATAGACCTATTTATAAATTACCACTCTTATGATTTCTTTTTTGGCAAAAAGATACACCCTGGATAACCACTTAACCAACTAATGATCCACCAGAACATGTCTTCACAACGGTATCTTCCTCAACTTAATGTACATCTTCAACTTCCTACATAAAGTTCAAATGTCTCTTGAGTTTCAACATCAAATGAATATGATGCCTTAGCCCTAATTCAAACCTCCAAACCTTCTTGTACTCATTGGTGAAATGATTTGGGATGAGAAGCTCTAACTTAGTAAAACGAGTTGAATACTCCAAAATGGTACGCTCCTCTGGGTCTAAGGTGAGAAAATAATAGGTATTCACCACACATAATGACTTGAGATAAAACGATTGTTAAATATTTTCATAATGGAAGCTAAAGTATGACCATCATGCAACATAGCTTGAAAAATAGAGTCCCACCGTCTCTTTCTCGAAACCTCGATCATATACATACCCCAACCTAGAGTCATTAATAGTGTTTAAGAAGTCAAAGATCCTTTATATCCACTCAAGTCAATCTTAGAATTCCTAGGGTATTTTGTGAAAAAAAAAATATAGGTGGATTTTTCATAATAAATTTCTATCCATGACTCACTATGCGTCATCGGTTCTCTACACCCACTTGACCCATGGTCTAAATAGTGTGGATAATTGCATCTTTAAAAGTTGGGTTCACAAGAGGGCTTACCTATGGAACCTTTCACACAACTTCTTTTCTTTGATTTGGATGATCTCTTCTTATATGTATTGTCTAATAAAAGACAAAAATCAAATCATCCATGTGAAGATAACCAAATCATAGGACCAACATCATGTATTGATAACAATGATTTTAAAAATTATAAATTTAATGCAACCATGAAAAAAATTAATTAAAATTGAATATGTATATTTAAATAAACATACCATTTTTTCATTAAAATGACCTCAAAATCCAAGAATCAGACCTAGTAAAAGTCCCTAACCACCAACGGTAACTCGGTTTCAATAATGGAAGAGACTTTTCTAGTCCCCTTATTCATACCTTCTATTCGAATTCTGATAGCCCAAACTTAGATCTAGAAAAGGTAGAAAAAAAAAACATATGTAGTTCTACAAAACATAATGATTAGTATACACTTTTATACAAAATTGTAATGAACCAACCTGAGTCAACTAGATAAGCCACCCGATCTAGACCTCCACATGATATGGATAAAATAGGATAAAACCAAGTCCAAGATATAATCAAAATAAGACATAAAACATGAGTACGAAGAAGAAATAGAAAATATACCACAAAATACATACAGTCTAAGAAAAACATACTAAACCAAAAAGTAATTTATATCCCTACATGACCAACAGTAACATCAAAACCATCCCAAACCAAAATTAAAAGTAACAAGAGATGCCAACAAGCAACAATATGATCTTCTCTTTACCTGAATCCTATAATAAAACATCTAATTTTTTTAAAGGAATAATTAGGGTATGATCCAAATATCATTAGGATAACACCACAGTTTTTATAAAAGGTCTAGTATTAATAATAAAACTACTCATGCTTCTAAAAAAACAGTTTTACAAATAATTTTCACAAAATAAATCAATATTCAAATCATTTTCTCTTTTCCCTCCCTTTAGTTCTCATAAATCCTTTCATATTATAAAACAAAATATTTGACAAGTATAAGTGATTAAATTATGAAATCATATCCATGAATCATGAGTTAAATAAGTAAACACATATCCATGAATCATCCTATCATGCAAAGTTATGTGATATAGCCTCATATAAAAGTCCATGAGAAAAAATCAATGATATAAAAACAATCATGCGATTAATAACCATAAATTTAAAATGAAATAGAACCTAACATATTAGGCCCAATACTATGGGAAATTACTAACTAGACACCCAGAAGCCTAAATAGGCATACTTTGTATCCAAAATATTTTGAGTCATTCTAATCCAAATCACAAAAAACTTACCTCCTAGTGGTGCAACACACCCTAAAGATATCTGTGTATATATGATGATGCACCAAAGGTTACCAATGTGCATTTTCCCATTACACTTCCAAAACAATGGTCACATTTTAATAAAAAAATTAAATCCAAGATGATCTAAATTAGATTTAGGAAACCCATTTCCAAATTAAGAAAATACATTTTCAACGTAAACCATCATTCTGAAAAGACTTTATTTTCAAGCAAACCATTTGAAACAATTTATCACTTAAAAATAAAGAAGAACCCAATATATGTTATCCAGAATAATATGAAATTAAGAAAATTAATCCGTTGTATAGAAACACCTACCTCAACATGATATAAACCTATCTACATTCGACAAAAGATACTAGAAACCAAGAAAATGTCCTTTGATAAAAAATGAACACAAAGAAAATGAAAAGGATCAACATAAAACACTACCTGATCACACAACAATAGCTAAACCATAGCCAAACCAAAACAAAATAACATCTAGAAAGAATTATTTCCCGGATAAATTCACTGAAACCACAACAATGATCAGTTTCTGAATAAAATGATCTGATAGGGTTGGTGGTCTTTAAAATAATCCTTGGGAGCTTTTAGGTTTAGAGGGAGAAGATCAAGCAATATATGAAATGATAATTTAGTCCAGTGGTACCCTAAAAACCCAACTCCTGACAATTACATGACATGCAATTACTTTACATGGCATGTAAATCCAAAGTCTCATATACACTAAGAAACCCATTATCTAATTATTAAAAACCCAATTTTTCTCATTACATGGTATGTACTTGTTAAATGACATTTAACCTTACACTATATGTATACATTTCCTGGAAAATTCTCAGAAATGATTACACATATGTTAAACTAATTAAATGGTGTGTAAATCACCAGTAAATTGTAAAAAGTTTACCTTTTATGATGAAAATTCAAACAAATTGATGACAACACCATTACAGTTATCCTCTCAATTCCTTCTCGTAATTACTCAACCAATGAATAAGGGAAACCAAAACAAAGGTTAAAACATACATGACTAAATAGTAATGGGGAGTTACACCAAAAAAGTATCCAATGGAATTAAAATAATGAGTTACATTGGCATATGTTTTCACATCAAGAGCATGTGAAAATGTAATCAACAGGCCTAGTTTTTTCCAACTAGTAATGATGGGGCAATTTGAAAAAATTAAAAAATGATTGTAGAGAATATAGAAACTCACTCTCTAGTGCGTGTTCAGAAAAAATTTATAATTTAGAAGGATACCTCGCCTACTGTGGCCTTCCAATTATCTTGAAAGATCCATCTAGGACGAGGTAACAAACATTGGGGTTTTACTCATTGATCTCTCTTATATATGTCATCAAAGAATATTCTACAGCATATCCTAGTTATTTATTTGATTTCATATCTTCTTTATCATATTCATTAATTATATCATGAATGGACCAAAAAAGGATATTGTTATCTGTTTGGAACTTATAAAATGATTCTTTCTATTATCTAAAAAATCATTAAAATCAACAATACACTAATAAAAAATTAGAAAATCTCAAAAACAAAAAAGGAATAAAAAGATATATTTTATTCCAACCGAGGAGACAAAATATAAGAAACCCGACTCATATTACAAATTTAATTTTAATTGAAACTAACAACAAATAAAACTTTTTGAGCAACCTGTACCTTTTATTTTCTTTTCTTTTTAGAAATCAGTGCCTGGTTTAATTCCTCCATGTCCTCATGATCTTCTTCTTTCTCTTTCAATTCTTCTTTGATCTCCTTCATTTTTTTCTATCTCCCAGCATCTCCATCCTCACCAATGGACCACATAACCTGTAAATACCCTCTCTTAAATTCAATCTCAAGCTCTAATACTTGTGTAACATCTTATTTTTTTTCAAACTAAATAATTTTATTCTTTGGTTCATTATTCCTCACGTTACATCATATCTAAATACAAATACACTATGATAATTAGATAAAATAATTCTATATTAATTACCTAATGTTGATACAAAAAAATGGACAACTAAATTCATGATCATTTTCTAGTTTCATTACATTTTCATCATATATTATCTTCTCCAATGTTTCCCCCATATTATATATAAAATGGAACAAAAGAATGGGTAAATAAAAAAAACAAAAAATGGAATCACTAGTAGGCATGTGAGAATAAATATAGATTTGGTTCTTTAGCCTAATACATTGGAAGGAAAAAATCACAGCAGATACCATTTTTTCAGGGATAAGATTTATCCACTATAACACCCAAAACCCACTATTATGTACTTCTATGTTAGATATTTAGAATATTTCAATTAGAATGTTGTTGAAAAGTAAAAAAGACAAGTTTTTTTATTCAGTCGTACTACTAGAAGAAATAAAAGTAGAAATAACTGAAAACCAATAACATCAAATATTGTACTTTAGATTAGTGTGATCTTATACACACAATAAGAAAACAACATAGTTTAGTACATGATTAATAATAAAAAAACCCAATCAATAAAGAAGAGGAATTACAGAAACTATCTAAGGATGAATTCCCTATTGAACTAGGTGGAAATGATGAAACCTATCAAATAGAGTCCACACCAACCACTCCCCGACAGACTAATGCACACACAAAGAAAGGATAATGTTCTGAACATGAAAAAAAATCACTATAGAGACAAGAATCTAAACTGAAATCTTTTTAAGATGAAAAGAGGTCATGATATAGAACCTCCATTGGTGAATATTCATACAATACCCAAATATTGAGTCTATATCAACTGAATCTCCACTAAAATGGTTTCATAGTTACAGGAGGTGGTAGAAACATGATATATGGGAGTAAGAGAGGCTAGAATGCCTCAGATCAATTTCTTCTCCACTAAGAAACCCTAGAAGTCGCAGTAGAAAATATCATGGGAAATCTCTTGACGATCCATATGAATGAAGTCTCATATGAATTGAATGGATTGCATGAATCCAAGTGACAAGGCAGGGCAATGATGGGATATTATTCATGTGTCAAGTGGCATAGGCACACCACGGAATGAAATCCCCATGGATGGATATGATACAACTATTTTTTCTCTTAAAAGAATTTAGAACAATGTGTGGGATAGGTGGCACTACATCGTTGCCACAGAAGAGGCAAACTGGATCAAATTCAGGCCAAAGAAGCACATTGAGGAGTGTCTAGAGCCATTAGATGGACCATGATTAATGGTCCTCATTCAACCGCTATATAGTCATTGAAAAATGGTAATTATAGTAGGAAAATAATTGTAACAAAGTAAAATATGTTATCACACATTAACAACCCTCATACAGATGGTAATAGCCCCATGAGAACATAAATTCATTAACCATGTATGAAGGCAGCATATAAGAAATATTGAGGGAATTAAAAAGAAATAATTTGGGGGAATAAAAAAATCCACCTTAAAATTAAATTAATTCATGAATAGTGTTATCACAACTTATGTTTTATAATTGGGACTCAATTAATTAATTTAAAATAATGAATAAATTAGAGAATTTTATGGCCTTAGTCAAACTATCACCCGGATTACCCCCATGGGTAATGTAGTGACACTCACTATCCCAGTTTTTATAACATCTCTTAAAATATTGAAGTCTAATGTCAATGTGCTCCAATATACTATAGAAAACACAATTCATAGACAGATACAATATAGATTTGCTATCACAGTGGACTATTATAATTTCATCACATAAAGAAAACTCAGAAAGAAAATCTTTCAATAATATAGCCTCATTTATGGATTCAATCAAGGCTATATAATATTCCTCGGTATTAAAAAGGGAATACACTGATTACATGTTTAATTTTAGGTAGATCGACACTCCATATAATAGAAACACATAACAGGTGATTGATTTTAGAGTTTCGATATTTTCATCATAAATAGATTAAACAAAATTAAAATTGTTATCACTAAGACTATTATTTAAGCCATATCAAATGAACATATTATAATACATAGATACAAACCTAAAGATCCACATAAAATAATTCCAATGTAGATTAATATGTTTTTTCATAAACCTTCTAAATGTACAAAAACATGTTATATCTGGTCTAGAACAGATCACAACATACATAGACTTCCTTCTATATTAGAATATGTAATATTATTCCGCAAAGAATCTTATTTATTATTTCTAGAAGACTTTTCCAAAGACAATTTAAACTTTTATCCTAAAGGAATACTAATAGGATTAATTAGCTCAAAGAGATACCTTTTGAATACCTTCTTAACATAATAAAATTGAGATAAGTGTAAGGTCCATGCCTTCCTATCTCTGATTATGTCCATACCCAAGATCTGTTTAGCATGTCCTAATTTTTTCATTTCATAGAAGATGTTCAATTGGTTCTTGAAATATTTTATAATCCTCATGTTTTAATAGATTAAAATAATATCATATTCTTTTAATAATATGTAAATATATGCATGTTTAATAGATTTATAGTACACACATGAATCAAACTAACTTCTGGAAAAATTATTTTCAATCATAAAAGAATAATTCCTATTATATCATTCCATAAAATATTTTTTGAATCCCATATAGACAATTACAATGAAGAAAAAATTTATTAGTTTTTAAAATATTGAAAAATAATTCAAGAGGAATAATATAAATTGTTTCGTCAAGGGTACCATGAAAAAAGTATTTTTTTTATATCCAATTATTCAACATGCATATCAAACATGGCAGAAAAAGTACTAAGAATTATTATACATTAATTTTTTACAACTTGGAATTAATTGATTTCTTATATGTTTTGGGTTTTTCATTAAATGAATCATGGGAAGTATTAAAAGCATAGGCAACAGTATTATCCTGATTGAAGTAGGTTGGAGGCTTAATAAGTCTCCACTCTCTATCTCTGGTGAGATTATAATTTCTCAAATTATTTGGTTCCTCTATTTCATGTTTATAATATGAATTAGAATTAGATTCACCTTGATTAGGGGGAATGCGAGGAGTAGAACAAGTCCTAGACTGGGATTGGGATTGGTCTTTGGATTCTAATGGATCTTCAACACCAATGGATATTGGGGATCTAGAGAATTATCTATTCTTATCAAATATCTCCAAATATTATGTTCCATTACCATTGGAGATACATGACTCATGAAACACTACATTTTGACATACTATGCATTTCTGATAACCTGTATTATCTACCCATGAAGATACCCCTTAACACATTCTGGGTAACCCACGAATATACAATTTATAGCCCTAGGAGGCAGCTTATTTGAATGGGTATTAGCATAATCTAGGGATCTAAATATTCCATGCAGTGAAATGATTGAGGTTGATACTTTCAAAAAAAAATCTGGTTTCTTGAAGTAATTAACATGAGATGGGAAATGAATTATCAAGTAGGCTCTTTTAGAGGAATCCTTGGCCTAGAAGGACTTGGGGAGTTTTGATTGGGAAAATATGTGTCTCTCCATCATATGAATCTTCATAATCTTCCTTTTTGATAATACATTTTTTGTGGTGTCTCCACAAAAATTTGGATCCTTTTTATTCCCTCATATTTAGAAAATTTATTGAATTTTGTGGGTAGATATTCTAAACAGTTATAAATATTTAAGGCTTTCTGTTTCATGGTAGATTCACTTTCTACCCCAACATACCATTTTTTAAAAGTGTAAAAGGTATCAAAATTATCTTTGAGTATATGAATCTATAACTTCAAAGATTATTCATCAATAAAAGACATGAAATACATACATCTTCCATTGGAGTTGACCCTAGAAGGACCCCAAATCTTAGATTGGACACACTCACGATATTCTTTAGCCTTATACATTGACTTGCTAAAACTAACTCTTCCGGATTTTCCATATACACAATCTTCATATAAATAAAGCCCTATAAGAGTTTCATTACTCAAAATCATGTGATTTATATGATCATTATTGCCTTTCGCACTAACGTTCTAAAACCTTTTTTTCTAAAGTGTGATTGTGTCATGTTTTTATTCATAGTAGGTTTTTAAATGAATTCTATAAACATTACCATCTAATGCATAAATGCAATTATGAAGGTTTCATTTCAAGATAATTAGGGACCCTTGGGAAATCCTAGGACTCATAGAGTTTGGTTTAATGTTTTAGCCCTTTTGTTAAAGGTCTATTAGGGATATGAGGATAGTTTTAATTTTGCATACCCACCTAACCTCTTAAAGAGTTTTAACAGCCCTATCATGAAGATCTAATGAAATTCAGTCTATTACCATATTATTAAAGTGCTTGTTATTCCATAGAAGCACCTTTATAGACTTTGTTTCCCTCAACATATTTAAAAACACCCTCATAGGACGCAGGTGGAACGAACATACTAAATCAAGGATCCATTCATCAGATATGGAAATTTCAAATACATTTAACATGTCAGCAATGTTAGTTTTCTTCCCAATTAATATGGAACTGTCTTTACTGCTGTCATTATAGTCCCTTTTATTACTAGGGAAATTACTCTTATTGTGACCGGGTTTTTTTCATCAAAAACGCTTGATTACATTGTTCTTAGATATATAACATTACTTCTTGGACAGACCCTTAACATTTCTCTTACCCCTTGTCAAACTTCTACCGGAAGATTCACTTCTATCTCGAAATGTTAAAACCCTATTTCTCAACCTTAACACTACCCTTACTTTAAAGGTGTTTAGTGTAACACTCCAAGGTTTTTAAAACCAAATAAATTAAATGCATAAAACTTTGGTTTATGTAGATATTTAAAACTATGTTTTAAACATAATTTTGTTTCTTCTATGTTTTGAATTTCCAAAAATGGTTTTCCACAATTGTGTTTAGTAAGTTATTTAGAGTCTGATTGAACCAACTTGTTTTTTGGTGAATAGTAACAAACCCTTACGAATAGTAACATGGCCCTAATAAATAGTAATTTCTATTATTATTTTATTCTCTTAAGGCTTTATGATAATGATAACTTGGTAAATTTTTTAATGTGATATTAAAGCAGTTATATAATTACGATTGTTAATTTTTGAATTAAGTATGATTTTATTTAAAAATTAATTTAATAACATTATGAAACTTATATTCAAAAAAAATTAGTTCATTTTTTAATTCTACAAATAGTAAAATGGTTAGGGTGAATTTTTGGGAATTTTATGAAATTCATGAATTTTTTTTGAATAGTGAAATATTGTAAAATAATGTATATTCAAATTACCATTAAAATACAATATTTATGACATAATAAGTGATGTAAGGCCCCTTGTTTTGAAATAACATTCCATTATTAATATTTTAAGACACATTAATTATTAAAAATCATATTATTAAGAAAAAATATTATAAAAATGATTAAAATAATGTAAAATACCTCCTCTCCTCCACTATAAATACCACCCTCATCCCCCTCTTCCCCCCACACCTATAATGACTTGAGAAATACCTATGTTCTGACCAATACTCCTCTAAACACTCTTCCCCACATCCTAGAGCTTCAGATCTTACCAAAAGGCCAAAACCAAAGTTCTTATGATGGATCCCAAGGAGAAAAGATCAAGATGTAAACATCCTCTTTTGTTTTCTTTATTTTCATTCATTTCATGTTTTTATTTTTATTTTACTTTGGATTATTATGGGATATGTCATTTAATATCAATGTTACTTCAAATTATATGTAATAATTATGAGATACCATTTTTATATCATCAAAATATTTTATGAAATTTTAAGCGACAATGTTAGGCTGCCCAATTTTCGTATGGGATTTCTCAACTTTTCTTTAATTCAGAGATTCCCTTAATTTAATTTTATTTCCAAATATACACATATCTAAGATGGATGAATGATATATTGTCGTAAATATTATATTTTTCATCCTGTTTATGGAATAACGACGAATACATTTCTTCTCCTCTTCCACTTATTCAAGAAATTAAAACATAGTCTGTGATGTGTCGATTTACCGATATCATGGACAAACTGATTTCGATTTCCATTACTTATTTAAAGGCTTCAAATGAAACAATTTTTATGGTTGAACTAGATTATAATTTAGGTATTATATATTATATATGGTTCTAGAATCAATTTTTACACACGTGAATGATTTACAATAGAAAATGAGTTCATTACGATCGAAGAATCGACAAAATGACCTAAACAAATATCCATAAGCTTTCATCTCATGAATCGTACACATTTAACAATTAAAAATGACAAATGGTATAATATATGGTAATGTAAATATATAAATACCATTACTTCCCAATTCTTGAGTTTAACTTCCAATCGACAAGAATTTCCATCATGAACCGATCATGGAAACCATCTAAATAACACACCCAACCCAATGTAAATAACAAAATATTACTAATAAATGTGTTTAATGATGTTGTAAAATCATCATATAAGGATTTATAAACACTAATTTGTTTTATTATAATAATAATAACACTATTTTAACCATTTTACAGGAGGTTTAATGAATTTTTAAGTATGAAGAACCCAAGGTAAGGGAATTCTTAACCCAATTTCCATTATTTGGGTTAACATTCATATTTTTTCATTATGTGGTATTAGGATTATTAATGAGATGATTTATTTACATTTAAAAATGTTTATTTACATTGTATACACATATCCATTCTATTTTATTAATTCTCACTCTAATTATATTTTAAGGGACTTTGTTATTATAATCCTTTTTAAACTCTCTTCAATAAATTTCAAAATGATTGTTTTTATATATATATGGAATGAGTTGTTCCTTATGTTTTTAAAGATACGTTATTACCATGAAATGTTCCTTGGAAATTATTTATGTTGGGTTTATCCCATTCTAGCTCATGATATGTTGGTTTTATCCCATTATAGCTCAATATATGTTGGGTTGATCCCATTATATCTCAAGATTTGTCGGGTGAGCCCCATTATAGCTCTCCAATGTATTGGGTACTACATAGAAGGAAGTTGACCAAAATGTTATTCCATGTGTAAGGGTGAATTTAAGTGTGATATGGTAAATATTTCCCTAGGAAACTACATGATGTTTCTATGTATATTAGTTTTTATGATTATGGGTTTTATTGGTTTTTATGTTATCACTTGACTAAAACTTTCTTTCTTTATATCCCTTACTGAGTTTTATACTCAAATAGGGTTTTTTAAAGGGTTTTTAAAGGATATAAGAATGTGGAAGAGAAATTAAGGAATCTTAATGTTTTATATGAACCGTTTTTAATGAAATCATGTTTAATGTTTTAATGATTTATATTTTGAAAAAAATGGATACTATTTTAGTTGTATCCTCTTGTATGAATGTTTTATGTCATGTATGTAAGATATCCTAATTATTTAAAACTCTAAACCCAACAAGATACTCATTGTGTAATAATATATAGCCTTATGTAAAATTCAAGATTAAGTAATGTTTTTTGGTTAGGTAATTATAGTTGTTATTAGAGGATGGTTTAGATAACTTTAGGGGTTGGGATGATATTTAAAAAAACATAACTTATTTTTACTCTATGATAATTTTAAATGCTATAGAATTTAAGGATTACCATGTTGTTTCATCTATGTTATGTTTTTCTAGAATGGTTTTTCATAGAAGAAACAAGGATGTAGAAGTAGAAAGTCACCAAGAGGCTGATGTTTATCCGAATTTTCATCTCAAAATTGTGGGAATAATAACCGAGTAGTTTATGATAGAAATAGTTCAGCATAATCAAGAATTAAATTGGGGTGGTATCCATGGTAGAGAAGAAAATGACTACCATGAAGAAGCATGTATTTTTTGGATCATTTAATGAGGTAACTTCTTCCAACATTCAGTGGAATCGTAGATCTAGTGTTTGTCGAAGGATGGATCAATGGTCTAGAAATGATATTTGATTTGATGGGTTGTTCGGAATGTAAAAATATAATAATTTCCACTTATCTTTTGGAAGTTGAAGCCGATAAATGGTGGTATCTAGTAATGAATGTGAGAGAAAGAGATGATCATGATAGTTTGGAATGGGATGATTTTAAGAGTCTATTTGGAAGAATATGTTCCCAAAACTCTTCGACTCAGAATGGAGAAACAATTATTGGAACTAAGGTATAAAGTTGATGATTCAATGGAAACATATGAATCCAATTTCACAAGACTACCCATGTACGTACCAGATTTTTACTGGGATTTTAAAAGAAAAATTAATAGATTTTACTGTGGTTAGAAACCATTTTTTTAAAGATTATTTCCTTCAAAAGAGTTTAAAATCTCTGAGAAGCCTAATCCTTGTGCTAAAAAAGTAGAGATGTAGTTTTCTAACACAAATTTTCCATGTGATGATAAGAATAATAAGCAGTCATGTTGACATGAAATGGGGAAGAACTCATCAAAGAAGTATGGAGGTAAAAATATTCTTTTCACATCTTGTAAAAAGTGTGGCAAAAGGCATCCTATTGAGTGCGTGGAAAGATTGGAAACGTGTATGATGACTGCGTGGAAAATTATTTAAAAATTAATGATAAGCTAATGGTGAAATACTTTAACCATAAGGAATTTATTTATTTTTATAATGTTTGTCTGATTCTAGTTACTTTAATAGGGAATCAACAATATTGGAAGCAGGATGGTTTGGTAACATCATTTCCAACCACTTCATCAGATGTTGATCCATCAAATTAAGTTGTATTAGGTGCATTTTCGTGTTTTAATACATTTCACAAATGTGTTGTTTGATTCAGGGTCTACACATTCATTCAATTCTATGAAATTTTAAAAAAATTTGGGAATTCAACCTTGGGAAATGTAACCAGATGTCATGGTAAAATCACTTGGAGAAAATATTATGGCAAACAGAAATTATAAGAATCTACCTAACTTTTTATGTGGAAATATTTCACTACAAAACATATTTCTTTTTCTTCTAGTAGAGTTTGATGTTATTCTGGGTATCCACTGGCATTCTTTTTTGTCATGGAACGACAGATTCTAGAGAAAAAGATGTTTTTTCAGAAATAATTTATGTTTGGGTACAAGAATGAACCCATTACATTAATAAAATATTACGAATATAAGATATTGATAATGAATGGAAATGAATGTTATCTTGCTAATATTTTTGAAGATAAGGGAACTATCTAGATTAATGATGTAGTAGTGGTTAATAAATAACTATATGTTTTTTCCAATTATTTTATTAGTGTTATTCAAAATTAGGAGGTTGAGTTTACTAATTATTTAGTTTCTAATGTTAATCCAATTTCTAAATTCCATTATCAAATAGACCAAATGGGAATTCTAGAGTTAAAAATGCATTTGTAGGAATTATTAGATAAAGGATTCATCTGACCTAGCACTTCACCATGGAGAGCTCCTATTTTGTTTTCTATGAGAAAAGATGGTTCAATGAAAATTTTCATCAATTATAGATCCTTAATTAACGTTATTGTTAAAAATAAGTATATGTTTACTCATAATGATGATTTGTTTAATCAGCTCCAGGGAGAAGCATATTTTTCAAAGCCTGACAAAGGGTTGGGGTACCATTAATTTAAAGTAAAGGATGGAGGCATCCTAAAGACAATGTTCCATACTTGATATTATCATTATGAATTTTTAGTTATGCGTTTTGGGTTGACTAATGATCCTAGTGGATTTAGGGATCTTATGAATAGAATATTTCATTAGTTATTGAATAATATTGTGTTTTTATTTATAAATGACATTCTGGTATATTCTTGATGTAAAGATGACAATGAAAAACATATTAAGTTTGTTTTAAAAACCATAAAAGAATTGAAACTATATGGAAATTTTTTCAAGTTTTATTTTTTGTTGCAATATATTTTTTTATTCGGAACATTGTAAATAAGGATGGGATTGAAGTGGATCCCATCAAAACAAAAGTGGTTGATGAATGGACAAGTCCTAAAAATGTTATATATATTCATAACTTTCTTATATTATCTCGTTATTATCAAATGTTTGTTAAAAAAATTCACAATTATCTAGCTACCTAACTAAGATAACACAAAAAGGGGTAAAATTTGTTTGGATAGAATAATGTGATGTTTATTTTATGGAACTAAAGTAGAGATTACTGACTGATTCAATTTTGGCCTTGCTAGTCTAAAATGGTGAGTTTGTAATCTACAATGATACTTCATTGAAGGGAATTGGTTTTTTCTGATGCATAATGATAAGGTAATTGTGTATTTTTCAAGACAACTAAAACCTCTTTGGTTAAATTATCACACATGTGATTTAGAATTGGAATCTATGTTTTTTAATCTGAAAACATTGGGGGCGCCATTTATTTGTAGAAAAATGTAAAAAATATACTGACAATAAAAGTATGAATCATATATTCACTTAGAAGGAATTAAACATGAGGTAGATAATATAGATTGAAGTGATAAAGGATTGTAATTGCACAATAAATTACCTTCCAGAAAAAGGAAACACATTGGACGATTCCTTGAGTCAAATAAATCCATGCATCATTAACCATGTTACATTTGGAACATGAACCTGATATTAATTATTTGATGAATTTTTTATTAGTAGTCTTCAGTATTGGGAATACATCTACTTTGTATCAGGTTTCAATGGAGTCATCATTATGAGACAAAAATAATCAATCACGGAAGGATGACTGTAATCTATAGAAAATTGTAGAATTGGTTAAAATGGGTAAGTTGGCAGAATATAATCATGATCAAGATTGTGTTTTATGAATTGAAAAAAGGTTGTGTGTGCATTGTTATTCTCAGTTGAAAAAAAATATTTTTTTTCAAGATCATAGTTCTCCATTATAATTTTATCCTGGAAGTACTAATAAGTACAGAGAACTTCTAGAGCATTACTAGTGGGATGGAATGAAAAGGGATATTACAGAATTTACTATGAAATGTTTAACATGTCAGCAAGTTAAATCAGAATGAAAGTTATCGAAGGGGATGCTTCATCCTTTTCCAGTTCCATAGTGGAAAAGAGAGAATATATCATTGGACTTCATGCTGGGACTACCTAATACGTCTTGAAGTAATAATGAGATTTAGGTTATTGTTGATCAGATGAAAAAATATACACATATCCTTTTTATTTGAGATACAATGTCATTGGATCAACATTATCGAATATACCTCAAATATATTGTCAGGTTACATTGAGTTCCTCTTTCCGTTGTATCTGATTGGGATCACATGTTCACTTTTAACTTTTGGAAGCGGCTTCAAATGTCATTGGGCACAAAATTAAATTCCATTACATCTTTTCATTCTTAATTAGATGGGTATTCAGAACGAACGATTCAGACATTAGAGGATAGTCTTCAATCTTGTTCAATGGACTACAATGGATGTTGGGATCTTCATCTTTCATTATTTTAGTTTTCTTATAATAACAATATTAATTCTAGTATACATATGGAACCTTTTGAGGCATTGTTTGGGAAGTGGTGTCGAACTCCATATTTTTAGGACGAAGTCTGGGAAAGGAAGAAGATGGGACCAAAATTAATAGAGGAAGTGGATGAGAAAGTGAAGATAATATAGTAGCACATGAGAATAGCTCAGAGCAGATTGAAATGTTGTGCATATAATAGAAGGAAAGACTTCTCTTTTGATTTAAGAGACCATGTTTTCCATAAAATCTCTCCTTGGAAATGTGTGATGTGTTTTGGTAATAAAGGAATGCTAAGTCCAAAATTAATCAATCCTTCTGAAATCTTGGAGAATGTTGGATGAGTTGCATACATATTATCTTTGCCTCCGAGTTTATATCAGGTACATAATGTTTTTCATGTTTCGATGTTGAGAAATTATGTGTCAGATTCATCACATGTATTGAGCCCAAAACAAGTTCATATGGTAGAGATCCATTCTTATGAAGACAAAACGGTTCAGATTATTGATCAAAGGGAACATGTATTACAGAATAAGGTAATTAACCATGTAATTTTTTTTGGAGAAACCACATGGTTGAATAAGCAACAAGGGAATATGAAAATGCTATGAGAAAAATGTACCGTCACTTGATTAACGAGTAAATAAGATTACAAGGATTCAATTTATAAAAGGTGGGGATAATGTTACACCCCATGGATTAAAAATAAAATGAAATTCAAGAAGAATTATTTTAAATATATATTTATAACTAGCCTTTAAACATAATTTTGTTTCTTCTATGTTTTGAATTTTGAAAAATGGTCATCTACAATTGTGTTTAGTATGTTATTTAGAGTCTGATAAAACCAAATTGTTTTTTGGTGAATAGTAACATAACATTATGAATAGTAATATGAACCTAATGATTAGTAAATTTTATTATTATTTTATTCTCTTAAGCCTTTCAGATAATAACATCTTGGTTAATTTTTCAATGTGATAAAAAGGAATTATAGAATTAAAATTGTTAATTTTTGAATTATGTATGATTTTATTTAAAATTTAAATTTATAATATGTATAAAATTATTTTCCAATAATTTAGGTCATTTTTGAATTCTACAGATTAATAAATGGTTAGTTTGAATTTTTGTGATTTTTCAGAAATTCATGAATTTTTTATGAATAGTGAAATACGAAAAAATATTGTATATTCAAATTATCCATAAAATACACTATTTACGACATAATAAGTGATGTAAAGGCACTTGGTTCTAACTGATATTAGATTATTACTATTTTGGATCACATTAATTAAGACTATTCATTGTATTGGGCCACAATATTATAAAAATGAATAAAATAATGTAAAATACCTCCTCTCCTCCACTATAAATACCACCCACAATGCCCTATTCCTCTCACACTTCTAAAGACACGATCCTTACCTTATATCATCACAATACTCCCAAGACTCTTCCCCACGTCCTAGAGCTAACGGTCTAACCAAAATTCCAAAACCAATGGCCTTAAGAAGGATCTCAAAGAGAAGATATCAAGAGGTAAACATCATCTGTTTTCATTCTTTTTATTAATTTTATGTTATTATTATTAATTTCCATTGGATTATGATGAGATATGTCAGTCCATATCCCCTTAATACCCATATTATGAAATAATTATGAGAGACCCATTTTCTCTCATCAAAATAATTTATCAAATTTTAAGAGACGTAGTTAGGCTGCCAAATTTTTGTAAGGCATTTCTCAACTTTTCTTTTATTTCATGATTCACTTATTTTCATTTTATTTCCAAAAATCTCTTTATTCAAGAGTAATGAATGATCCAGTATCTTACATAGTCATCATTTCTTCATGTTTATGGAATAATCACCACTACATTTCTTCTCCTGTCCCACTTATTCATGAAATTAAAACATCGTATGTGATGTGTCAATTTACCGACATCACAGACGATGTGATTTCAATTTATTTAATTATTTAAAGGCTTGTCATGATAGCATTTTTATGGTTTAACCAGATTACAATTTATGAATTATATCTTATATAAGGTTCTGGAAACATTTTTTACACATGGGATTAATTTATAACACCAAACGAGTTCATTACGATTGGAGAATTGCCAAAATGACCTAAACAAATATCCATAATGTTTTAACTAATGAATCATACTGATTATAGGATTAAAAATTATAAATGTTATAATTTATATTTCTAGAAATATATAAATACCATTCCTTTTGAATTCATGAGTTTCACTTCCAATCGTCAAGAATATTTATCATGAACAAATCATGGAAACCATGTAAAGAACGCATCAGACACAATGTTAATAGGAAAATATTACTAATAAATGCATGGAATGATGCTGTAAAATGATCATATAAGGTGTTATATACATTAATATGTTTCATAAAGATATTAATAAGAATCTTCTAACCATTTTACAAGAGGTTTAAAAACTTTTTAAGTACGAAAAACCAAAGGTAAGGGAATTCGTTACCCAATTTTTTTCTTTGCATTTACATTATTCATTATTCATTATGTGGTATTAAGAATATTGGTGTAATGATTTTTGTTACGTTGCACAATTTTTAATTACACTATATTCACATATCCATTCAATTCTATTAATTCTCACTCCAGTTATATTTTAAGGGGATTTCTTTTTAAAATCCATTCTAAACTCTCTATAATAAATTTCAAAAGGAATCTGTTTTATATGTATATGGAATGAGTGGTTTCATTTTATTTTCAAGATAATTTATTTCCATGATATGTTCCTTTTATGTTATATATGTTTGTTTGAGACCATTATATCTCATGATATGTTGGGATTATCCCATTATAGCTCAAGATATGTTGGGTTGATCCCATTATATCTCCAGATATGACGGGTGAGCCCCATTATAGCCCTCCAATGCATTGGGTAATCCAATTGGGGAAGTTGAAAAAAGGTTATTCCATGTGTAAGTGTGAATGTAAGGGATATATGGTAAAAATTTCCCTATGAAACTACATGATTTTTCAGTGCATATGAGTTTTTAAGATTACAGGTTTCATTGGTTTTTATGCTATCAAATCAAAAACAATTTCTTTCCTTATTTACCTTACTGGGATCTATACTCATCTCATGTTTTTAAAATGTTTTTCATAGGATTTAAGGATTGGTAAGAGAAATAATGGAGTCATGATCTTTAATATTATATGTTGTTAAAGAAATCATGTTTTAAATTTTTATGTTTTATATTTTTGAAAAAATGGATACTGTTTTAGTAGTATCCACTTGTATGAATGTGGTATGTCATGTATGTAGGATATCCTTATTCTTTAAAACTATATACACAAAATATCCTTATTGGGTAATAATGTATGGTCTGGTGTAAAATTCACAATTAAGTAACACTACTAGAAATATGATCTATACCAACAGTTTTGGGGAAACTGTTTGTATAATTCTCTAATTTAGACCTATACCAATGGTTTGCCAAAACCGTTGGAATAAGACACTTATATAGACCTATACCAAGGTTTTTCTAAAAACTGTTGGTATAGGTCACTAATTTGGATCTATACCAACTTTTTTGGGCAAACCGTTGGTAGAGTTCACTAATTTGGACCTATACCAACGGTTATGGCCAAACCCTTGGTATAGGTCCCCACTATACCAATAGTTTGTCCAAAACCATTGGTATAGGTCCCCCATATACCAATGGTTTGTCCAAAAACGTTGTTATAGGTCCCAAAATAAATGAACATATACACAAGGTTCTGAAAACCATTGGTATATGTCTATTCCAACGGTTTTGAGAACCTTCGTTATAGGTAGATGTGTTTTTAATGGAGTCTTATTATAGGGGACATTCAATAAATCAAAATTTGAAATACATATGATAATACATATATATATTAATGAAATTATGTTCACAAAAGTATGTTAGGTTCGTGGTTAGGTCGTTCAGTCACAAAAAGGTGGTGCTGGGATCAAAACCAATCGAATAATTGTTTTTTGAATTATTTATACAAACAGTTTTATGGAATCGTTGGTATGGATTTTAATATTACTTATACAAACGGTTTTCCCAAAACTGTTGGTATAGACCAATGCCCACAGCTTACTTTCCAACGGTTCACAAAACCGTTGGTATAGGGTATTTTTGTAGTAGTGTATCATTTTAAGGCCAGATCCATATAGTTGTTATCAGAGGATGGTTTTGATAACATTTGGGGATGGGATGATATTTAAAGAATACCATAACTGATTTTTACTTAATGATAATTTGAAATTTTATAGAATTTAAAGATTTCCATGTGGCTTCATCTATGTTATATTTGTATAGAATAGTTTTCCGGAGAACAAACAGGGAAGCTGAAGTAGGAAGGCACCAAAATAATGATTTATGTCCGAATCTGTAGCCAGAAATTGTGAGAATCAGAATCGAGTAGTTTGTGATAGCAATGGATCCGCTGACTCATGAAATAAATGGAGGTGGTATCCATGCTAGAGAGGAAAATGATCTACCATGAAGAGACAAGTCTTTTGTGGAGAATTTTATGAGGCAACATCCTCAAAAATTCCATGGAACCACTGATCTAGTGATTTTTGATAAATGGATCAATGATCTAGAAATGATATTTGATGTCATGGTATATTTAGAACATAAAAAGTGATTCTTGGAATATATCATTTGTAAGGTGAAGAAATTAAATAGTGGTCTCTGGTTTTGAATATGAGAGAAAGAAATGATTTTGATATTTTGGAATGGGATGATTTTAAGATTCTTTTTATAGAAAAATATTTTCCCAAAACTATTCAACTCAGAATATAGAAACAATTCATGGAACTGAAGTAGAAAGATGAAGATTCTAATGGAAACATATTGTTCGAATTTTACCAGACTAGCCAGGTACATACCACGTTTTACATTGCATTTTTTATGTAAAATTAATATATATAAATCTTTTTAGAAACCATTTATGTGAAGAGATTTTGATTAAATAGAGGTCAAAATCTATGAGAATCTTGTTCGTTGTGATGAAAAAGTTGAGATGTAGTTTTCTGACACATATGTGACATGTGATGACATGAATATGAAGCAGTTGGGTTGGAAGTAAATGGGGGAATAACTCTTCAAAAAATTATGGAGGTAAGAAAATTTAATTTCCCTTCTTTTGAAAAGTGTGTTAAAAGGAATTCTTGTGATTGTCCTATAAATTATGGGAAATGCTACAGACGTGGAATGTTTGGATACATTTCTCATGATTTCATGTAAAATGATATGAATATTAATGAGAAGTTGACTGTGAAATTATTTAACTATAAGGAATGGGGTAATTCTGCTAAGGTTTTTCCAATTCTAGTTACTGAAATAGGGAATAAGTAATATTGGAAAGAGAAGGGTTTGGTAAAATCATTTTCAACCACTTCAGCAGATGTTTATCCAACCAATGATGTGGTGTCAGCTTCATTTTATGTTTTAAAAAATTTCTCAAATGTTTTGTTTGATTCATGGTCTACACATTCCCTAATTTCTGATAAATTTTTAGAAAAATTGGGAATTCTACCTCATGAAATGAGACCAGATCTCATGGTAAAAACATCAGGAGGAAATATTATGGGAAAAAGAAATTAAAAGAATCTAAATATATTTTTCTGTGAACATATTTTACCAAATAACCATGTAGTTTTTCTTCTATGAGTGTTTGATTTTATTTTGGGTTTGGACTGGCATTCTTTTTAACATGCTAAGATAGATTGCAGAGAAGAAGACTTTTTTTAGAATGAATTTCAGTTTGTTTGTAAGAATGAATCCATACCACCAATAATTTATCAGGAATCTATGAAACATATAAAGTATATAAATGATTGTTATCTTTCTTATATTTTTGAAGATAAGGTAAAAATGCAGATAAATGATGTACCAATGTAAAATGAATACCTGGATGTTTTTCCTGATGATTTTCTTGGTGTTATTCCATATTGAGAGTTTTAGATTACTATTTACTTAGTTCCTGCTGCTATACCAATTTCTAAACCCCCTTATCGAATGGCCCAAATGAAAATTCTTGAATTAGAATGGAAATTGCTAGAATTATTAGACAAAGGCTTCTTCCGACCTAGCACTTCTCCATGGGGAGCTCATATCGTCTTTTTTAAGAAAAACAATGATTGATCAATGAGACTATGAATCTATTATAGTTCTCGGAATAACATTACTATTGAAAAATAAGTATCCTCTTCCTCATATCAAATAATTCTTTGATCAGCTCCAGGGATTATATTGTTTTCCGATGGTTGACCGGAGGTCAGGGTACCATCAGTTGAACATAAAGGACGATGACATCCTGAAGACTTTGTTCCATGCTAGATATGTTCGTTATGAATTTGTAGTTGTGAATTTTGGGTTAACTAATTCAACTTTTGTTTACATGGATCTTATGAATAGAATATTTCATGAGTTCTTGGATAAGTCTGTGGTTGTGTTTATTGATGACATTCTGGTATATTCTAGAAGCAAGTAGGAGCATGAAAAACATATAAGGGTTGTTTTAAAAGCAATAATGGAAAAAAACTGTATGGAAAATTCAGAATGTATGATTTTTGGTTTCAATAGATTTCTTTTCTTGGCCACATTGTGAATAAAAATGGAATAATAGTGGATCACACCAAAACAATAGTGGTTGATAATTGGAGAAGACCTACAAATGTTATAAACTTTATGTAGTACTCTTGCATTTGATGGTTATTACCAACAGATTTTCTAAAACATTGCATGGTTATCTAGACCTCTAACTATGTTAACACAAAAAGGGTTAAATTTGTTTGGATAGAAGAATGTGATGTTCTTTTGGAACTAATGAAGAGTTGGTGAATGCTCTAGTTTTTAAATTCCCTTCTCGAAATGGTGAGTTTTTCATCTACAATGATGGTTCATTGAATGGACCTGGTTGTGTTCTGATGGAGAATGATCAGGTAATCTCTTATGCTTCAAGGCAACTAAAACCTCATGAGTTAAATTATCCCACAAATGATTTGGAATTGGCCGCTGTGCTTACTGCTTTGAAAATATGGAGGCACCATTTATACAATGCCAAATGTAAAAAATATACAAACCATAAATGTCTGATTTATGTATTCACTCAAAAGGAATTAAACACAAGGAAGAGAAGACTGATTGAACTGATAAAGGATTATTATTGCATGATAAATTACCATTCAGAAAAGGAAAAGTGGTGGATGCCATGAGTTGAAAACAACACGAATCATTAATAATGTTATGTTTGGAACATGATCCCTTAATTAGTTATTTGATTAATTTTTTCATAAAAGTTGTTGGTGTAGGGAATAATTCTATTTCGTTTTAGGATTCAGTGCACTCATCATTGTTATATAGAATTAATAAATCACAGAAGGATGATCGTGAGCTATAGAAAAAGGTAGGATTAGTTAAAATGGGTAAGTTTCCAGAATTTATCCATGATAAAGATTGTGTTTTATGATTTGGAAAAGTTGTGTGTGAATTGTGATTCTCAGTTGATGAAAGTGTTTTTGTGTGAATCTCATAGTTCTCCATTTTCAGTTCATCCTAGAAAAAACTATGATGTATAGATACCTTCAGGAGTATTACTTGTGGAATGGAATGAAAAGGGATATTGCATAATTTTCTGTGAAATATTTGACATGTCAATAGGATAAAGAAGAATGACAGTTACTGAATGGTATGCTTCAGCCATTTCCAGTTCTATAGTGAAAATTGGAGAATATATCCATGGAATTCGTGGTGGGACTATTTAATACACATTGAAGTAACAATAAGATTTGGGTTATTATTGATCGGCTAACAAAATCTACACACTTCCATTCTATTCTTGATACAGTGTCAATGGATCAGCTTTCTTGACTGCACCTCAAAGAGATTATCATGTAACTCTGAGTCCCCCTTTCAATTTTATCTGATTTGGATCCATGGATCACTTAAAACTTTTGTAAGGGGCTTCAGAAGTTGTTAGGAATAGAATTAAATATACAACTTTTCAACCTCAATCAGAAGGGTAGTCAGAATGAATGATTAAAACTTTAGAGGATATTTTTCAAGCTTGTTAAATGGACTACCTGGGAATTTGGGATCATTAAAATTTGTTTTTTGTGTTTTCTTATAATAACAGTTAACATTCGAGTATATATATGGATCCTTTTCAGGCATTGTATTGGAATTGGTTTCGAACTCCAACATTTTGGGATAAAGTCTGGGAATGTAATTTGACGGGACTAGAATTAGTAGAAGATGTGGCAGAGAAAGTGAAGATGATCTAGAAGAACATGAGAATAGCTCATAGAAGGTAGAAAATTTATGCAGATAACAAATAGAAATACTTATCTTTTGAGGTAGGTGACCATGTTTTTTTAAATCTCTCCTTGGAAATGTGTGACGCATTTTGGTAAAAATGGAAATATTAGCCCACGATTCATTAGTCCTTTTGAAATCTTGGAGAAAGTCGAACCAGTTGCATATCGAGTAGCATTGAGTCGAAATTTATATGAGGTACATAATTTTTTTCAGGTTTCCATGTTTAGAATGTTTGTACCAGATTAATCACATGTCTTGAGCCCAGAAGCAGTTCAACTAGAAGGGAACCTTTCTTATGTAGAGAAATAATTTTAGATTCTTGATCAAAGGGAATAGGTATTGTGGAATAAGTTAATCTACAAGGTAAATGTATTTTGGAGAAACCACATGGTTAAAGAAGGAACATGTGAATCTTAAAATTCCTTGAGGGAATGGTATCCTAACTTGTTTAATGAGAAAATAAAATAGAGATGATGAAATATCTAGAAGGTGGGGATAATTTAACACCTAAAGGATTAAAAAATGAATGAAATGAATGAAACTTTATTTTAAGTAGATATTTATAACTATCCTTTAAACATAATTTTACTATTTTAATGTTACGAATTTCAAAAAATGGCCATCTACAATTGTGTTCATAATGTTATTTGGAGTCTAATGGAACCAACTATTTTTTTTGGTGAATACTAACATATTCATATGAATAGTAATATGACCCCAATGAATAGTAAATATTATTATTATTTTATTTTCTTAAAGCTTTAAGAAAATGACATCGGGGTTAATTTTTCAATGTGATATAAAAATAGTTATAGAATTAAAATTGTTAATTTTGGAATTAAGTAAGATTTTATTTAAAAATTAAAATAATTATTTTTAGAAAATTATTTTCAAAAAATGGAGCTCAATTTTGAATTCCTCACATCGAAAAATTTTTAGAGTGAATTTTTGGGATATTTTGGAAACTCTTGATTTTTTTTTCAGGACCCGTCCCCTAAGGCTTGTGCCATGACTACCACAAGCCCACCTTCCATAAGCCAGGGGATGTCAACTATAACAGGGAAGGCATATCCCTAAAGAGATAAGGCATTTCCTTTCAACCTGTAAACTCACAAAAACTAGGCACACAATAAGATACAAGCAAAAAATAAACTATATATTAATCATGGTGTGTAAAGTAAGTAATGGGGCCAGAATATAAGCCCAATTGGAAAGTACAAGTAACACTGAAAATAGATATTTTGAACACCCTCCAAGGATCCTTCCTGAAGGGTAAGTAAAACTATCGACCGTTCATCTCTGCGGTATGCCTCATCTAAGGTCCACCTCCGTCCAACCTCCTGTCCCGGTAACCTCGACCTCGATCAGCATTGTTTGTCGTTTGCACAAGACACTATAAGTTTCAGGGGTAGCCCGTGCAGGTGTGAGTATAACGATACTCAATAGGGACCCAGAGACCCCCAAAGGTCTCTCAGATTCCACAAAGGCTAAACCACAAACAAAGACCAAAAATACAAAGCACAAAGCAACAAATAAACCCTACATAGGTATATGCCCATATATATACCTATGTTATCAAATATACCCATCACATTTATGAGAAAAAACAAGGCCCAACTCTCTATCCAACTGCACAACTATTCCACAAAATAAAGATTACAACATAGGTAACACCACGAAAGTATTTACCACAAAGGTAACATCACACAGAAGAATACCACGAAGGTAAGTTCCACAAAGGTAACACCAAACAATTTAATACCATGAAGGTAAGTACCACATAGGTAATTCCACACAGTAGAATACCGTGAAGGTAAGTACCACAACGGTAAATAATCATCTCTCACATGGTATAACTTAAGCACATAAGTATAGATGATTAGTGGTATTTCTAGATCACCTTACTTCGTTGAGAAGCTCTGTTGTAGACCCACACATGATCGAATATGACCCACATAGGATATGAAGATAACCCACCCAGAATCTAGAGATGACCCACATAGGATCTGAAGATGACCCATACAGGATCTGGAGATGCTGACCCACATAGGATCTGAAGATGACCCACACAAGATCAGAAGTCTCGTCTAGTACAACCAAACATAAGGTTCCTGCACTAAGCACCATTGATTCCAAAAGGTTCCACTCCTCATGTAAAAGTTTGATACTTCAAATTACACAAAGTCTTATGAACAAGTATCTTGATGATCCTCCAGGTTATAAAAAACCCAACGTGAAAAACGGAACATCAATCAGTTGCCGAACCTGAAAGTTATCAGCGTTTCCATTCCAAGGGCCCTATTGGATTTTTGTTTGATCCAACCCAGATGTACTCCAAAATTATCCAAAATTCATGTGGCATATAACAAAAGGACAGTCTTGATCCAAGGATCCTGATGCTTTAGATGGGTTGTCAAACTGACGACCAGTTCTCAAGATATGGCCAAAAGGCATATCAGGGTCTATATGGGCTCGGGTTCGGTCTGACCCAGCCTGACTTGGCCTGGGCCGACCTGACCCATCCTGGGCCGACCTGACCTTTTCCAGGTCTGGGACGGATGGGGTGGGCCATGGTGGGCAGGCCCGTTGGGCCACAGTCCGACCCGTCCCACAAAGGGGGTGACCCGGCCGATTGGGTGCGCCCCACATGGAGATGCCCGCTCAGCGTGGCCCAAAAGGCTCAGTATGCTCGACTAGTTGTGGTCCACCATGGTGGGTCACACCCATGTCTCTATCCTAGGGGGTGGAACCCCCGAAATTATGAATGGTTCAACGGACCATTAGGCTTGGCCAACACGTCGGGGCAATGTGGCATCGCCTGCCGGCATGTGGGACCTACCAGAGCAGTCTTGCTCGGCGTGACGTGGTCGTCCGGATGTCCAGCCAGATCCCCTTTAGGTGGTGCGACAGCGCCAATGTCCTCCTATGGCCGGCCGATTTCTGGTTTCCCTGGTGCACCGCCGTGGCTTTATAGTCACGACCTCCTCTTCTACTGGCGGTGCAGACTTGCGCCACCCCACCTCCATGTGGTCAGCCATTGTGTCGGTCGTCGTCCTCCTCTTCCATGGCCAACGGGCCACAACCTCCTCTAGCAGCACAATTGCGCTGCCACCACCATCGCAGTTGACCAGTGTGCCGACTGCCCCATCTTCTATGGGCCACATCAGCTTCTTCTTAAGCCTGAAAAATGTGACGAATTCTTATTCACAATCCTTGGGTCGGGATCTCCACGTACATATGTCGCGTTTAATAAAACATTTTGTTTTTAGCATGCTTAATTATTTGTCATCAAATAACGCAGTATGAACGCATGAAGAATGAATAGAAAGATCATGGTATTTGTTTGGATTGATGGTCCTGTTTGTTTGACCATCATTGTTGATAATCAAGAACATGAAGAATAAACAAAAAGATAATTATCATATTTCAAAATAAACCCCATACCTCATTCGTTTGTTATAGATGGTGTGGGGAAGAATATGAAGACATTAACGTTCGTCAATCCCACAACATGCTCCCGATCTGAGCTCACAGTCAGGTGACTGTCCTGTGGATATCTGATCACGTGGAGCCTCATAGTCAGTTTCCCCAAGCTGTGCCATCCTGACTCACTGATGCAATGGGGTAGTGACTATCAGATACTGTAGTTAAGCTGCTCCATCTCAATCCATGTAGGATATCTGCAAGGTGGCCAGCTTCTTTGTCACCTCACTCAACAACTGTATACCAGATCTCCTGCAAAGTGCATCTGCTACTACATTTTCTTTCCCAAGATTATAGATTATCTCTAAGTAATAGTCCTAGAGGAAATCAAGACAATGCTGATGTATCATGTTCATGTCTTTCTAAGTGAAGATATACCAGAGATTCTTGTGATCAGAGTAGACTGTAAAATGTTCATCCATCAAGAATGTCGCCACATATTCAAGGTGAAGACCACTGCTAGTAACTCTAGGTCATGTGTAGCATAGTTCCCCTCATGATGTCTCAACTATTGAGAACCATACACAATTACTACTCGCTCCTTCATCAGGACACATACATGCTCGGTTCATGATGCGTCAGAGTAGAATACATACCCAACTCCCCCCTCGGGTAGCCTCATGATGGGGGTACTCGACAGTCTCTACCTCAGCTCCTTGAAAATCTATTAGCATCTCTCCGAACACACGAAGGGTTTCCCATTCTTTTTCAATGCTGATAATGGTGCCAAAATTCTATAAAAGTCAGGCACAAACCTCCAGTATTAACCGGCCAAAACCAAGAAACATCAAACCTCTGTCACACTCTTGGGTGGATCCAAAGAATGTATAGCCTCAATCTTTGCTTGATCCACTGAAAATTCAGCATCCTAGATAACAGTGCCCCAAAAGTGATCTTCTCGGATCCCGAAATAGAACATTGAGAGCTTACTATAAATATGGTGCTCTTAGAGTGTGTCTAGAACTAACTAAAGATGATATGCATGCTCGTCCTCTATATCTGAGTATATCAAGATGTCATCAATAAAGACTACCACAATGTGAACTAGGTATGGCTAGAAGATATTGTTCATGAATCCCACAAAAACTGCTAGGGAGTTGATCACGCCAAATGGAATTAACAAGAACTCAAAATTTCCATACCAACATCTGAAGGTCGTCTTATCCACATCCTCATCTCATCCCCTGAGCTGCTGATAACCTGATCTGAGGTCTATCATCAAAAACCACCATGCTCCCTTCAGCTGATCAAATATATTATCAATCCTTAGTATTATGTACTTGTTCTTCATGGTCACTAGATTCAGGAACTGATACTTCACACAGAGTTTGAAACTTCCATCTACCTTCTTGGAGAAAAAAATCAAGGATGCCCAAGGAGAAACACTAGGCATAATGAACCCCTTTCTCTGCAAGTCCTCCAGTTGTACTCACATCTCTCGAAGCTCCACGAGAGCCATCTGATATGCTGGTATAGATATCGATGTAATCCTAGTGTACAAGTTGATATAAAAGTCCTCCTCTCTTTGAAGAGTTAGACCCAAAACATCATCAGGGAAAACATCAACATATTGTTCCTCGACTATATGATAGCTCAGAACCTCAACATCAACCACATTGAGGGTAATACTATCCAATAGATGTGGGATCGACTGCACCCTCCTCCGAGTGAATCCATCCTCTGCTGAAATGGTTCCCTTCCCACCGGTGATGGAAAAACACTTCCTATCCATGCAGACACACCACACTTTTCACCTAATAAAGTCGATATAAACATGGAATGTGGATAACTAATCCATACCCAAGATGACATCATAAGGCCTCAATGCTGCTACTAGAGGATCCCAGCTGAGGCTCTCGCCTCCTAGAGTAAGATCACTCTACCAGAACCAGTGTGTAATCAATGAATCCTCTTTCATATGAGTCTCTAGATGTAAGGGTTGATCCAACGGCTCCACCAAAATCTCCGAGATCCGAATGAGGGTCTTGGAAATAAAAGAGTGACTGGAACCAGTGTCTATAATTAGTACAGGTAAGGTAGAGTAGACAAATATCATACCTCGTATCATCTATGGAGCATCGTGGTCATAGACCTCAACTTTCAGGAGCTGAGCTCGTCCCTGTCCACCTGCCCCCTGTGGTCGGGGTAGACCACATGGAGGTGGTGGCAATAGAACCTCGAATCGCCACCCACCGCCTGTTGTATGACCATATCCTCTGATACGTCCACCTACTGCCTGAAGATCTCCTTGATCGAATCTTTGCTTCTACCCAATCATTTCTTTAGCCCTGTACTGGTTATTCGTACAGTGGGTCAGCCAGTCACGAGCCATGTGACCGTGCTGGCCGCATGAGTAACACTTCCCACTCATCTCCTGTCCTTCTCCATCTCAATATTCCCACACAACTCACCATGTATCCTACAGTCGTTCATCCGTAGGTATGGCCCTATTGGAACTCTACATCATCTATATGATGCCAGGTGCAGATTACTCTGATACATAACAACTAGTGGTTGGTCTCATTTCTAGTGACTACTCATCAAGTAAACTCTTCACTAAGAGTGCTTGATCTAACACCCCGACCTGGGTCGGGATGCTGAGAGATATCATCAAAGCTCTAATCTCTCATATGAGCCCCTTCTAGAAGGTCAAATCCCGGAATAAAGGGTCTCTCACCATGTCAATGGAGTAGAATGAGTGGTCGGTGAACCACGTAGAATACCGAGCCACATACGGCCCTGCTGAAAATTGAGAAGCTCATGTATATGCAGTGAGCGTAAGGTCGATGTAACACCCCGAGAGTTTATGAAAAATATTCTTTTAATTTCACTTATTTCTTGTGTTGTAAGCTACAACAAGATCCCCTTTCTCTATACGCAACACCGTATGAGCTTGCAGTATACACAACACTATTCTTGGATCTTGTTACACAAAATTTTGATAGTAGTTATTCTACGAAACATTGAGTGTATATATATATATATTAAATTTATAAATGAAATATGGTTAGATTATGATATAAGAAATAACGGATGAGTCTTTCACAACATGCAACCCTGACTTTGCTTGCATTACACACAATCGCGACCTTCCTCGATAGTGTGTGTTGTACGCAATACCAGGTTTAACTAAATAACGATATATAGTTATAATATTATTATGAACTAACCATTATGATTATTATAAACTACATTTTGAACATTATTAATCATCTTACAGGTTTTCTAGAACATGGTATAAGAACAAAATCAATTTTTCGAGTAAAATAATTATTTTTCAAAAAATGTAGTTTTGCCGCCTTTTGATGGAGCACCCACATTAAATCTAGTTTTTGAAATTTCTATAAGTAAAATTTGACAAAATAAAATTCTTATTTGGAATTAGGATATAAAAATTTACTTTGGATTAATTTTTCATATCATTCTGATAACTTTCATATTTCAATGAATAGTAAACACACACTATATTTTAATTAAAACAACTATTTTCATCATAATAACATATATGGTTATATTATCTTTTTAATTGGGATTAAATTTTCATTAGAATATATTTTTACCATTTAATACAATTTTGGTAATTGGAAATAATTTCACTTTTAAATTCGATATAAACAAGTATCAATCTTTTGATTGTTTTTGATTCTTAAAAACACGTTATTTGTTTTGATAACGAGAATTAAATTTAAAATTAATTAATGCCACTTATATATCATGAATTTGAAAAAATAGACTTTAATTTTTAATTCGGAATATAAAATAATGCTTAGGCAGAATTTTTGGTATTTTTCTGAAAAAAATCAATTTTCGATGAATACTGAAACCACTTAGTGGTAGTTAAAAACTGATTTTTTTTAATTTCAACATAATTTCACCACTTCTGTGAGTGGAATTTAAAAAATCAGAGATACATGGCTAATATCAAGGACTAAAACGTTGTTCAATGAGATGAAAATATTTTTTTGTAAATAGTAACTTTTTACTTTTTTTTACCACGGTTAAAAGTAAATTGGGCAATTAAGGGTAAAATTGTTATTATTATTACCCTAAAACATGTCCTAATTTTAATGGATATGTGTAATTCGCCCAAAAACAACCTTAGGAATAATAAATGACCATTTAGGCCCACTTGGATTAGATTAGGACATTTAATATTAATTTATTTAAAGAAGAGTTAAAATAGTTAAAATCAAATTTTAATAAGTAAATAATTTTTAATATAAGGTTATACGTAAGATAAATTCGACTATAAATATTCATTAGAAATAAAAAATTATTTCCTATATAATGGTATTTTATTTAAATTTTTTATACATTATATAATTTAATTTATATATGACACAAAGATGATGTTGTAGTTATCTTATTAATGAAATATTGACATAATTGATGATATAAATACCCAAATAAATGAAATTTCTGATTTTTTATGATTTCAACTAATTTTATAGGTTACTATGAGATGTTAGTATTGATTTAATTATATTTTATCTAACTAATAATTCTGTTTTGATTATCAGAAAAATCAATTACCAAAAAGTGTCAAAATTGACATAAAATAGTTTTTAAAACAAATATTATATTATTAATTGTTATTTTATTCCTAAAAATCTAAGGTTCTAAAAATAACATATATTAGGTAATATATATTAATAATAAACAACTTGGGGTTCTTTTTTATTGTTATAGTAAGTTTATTAACCTTATAGTGTAAGAAAACATGATGAAATGGTAAATGTTAAATTATCTAACTTAAAGTTAAATTTAAATTATATGGTTAAAATAGAGACCTAAACATGTCTAAATTATATTTTATGAGATTATTTATACCCATACCCACATTATCTTTGAAATAAATCAATTTTGTGCTATTAAAACGTGAATATGACTTCATAATAAAATAATATTTTTAGTTTTTCTAAAGGTGCCCCTCTCCTCCCTTATAAAAGGGCACCTCCTCCCTCTCTTCCTCACACCACTTTGAGCCTTCAATCTCGGCCAAACCCAGGAAAATTCTATTCTCCACTTCCATAAAAACATCATAGAGGTTCTGGTTTTCTTCAAAGACCAATTTTAGTGCCCTAAGAGGAGGTCTCAAAGAGGCACTTCAAAGAAGAGGTAATGTTCGTTACCGATTCTTTCATCATTATTTCTTCTTCCACATATTCTTCTTTAGTTGTTTCATTATAAAGTATCAACATCAGTATAACTCATATACATATATGTTATTATAAGTATAAAACAACCCTATTTCACTATCTATCCATCCTATGGAAAATGAAATCACCACGCGTGCTTACGTACGGAATACCGTCTCCCCGCCGTTTACTGAACATACCTAAAAAAAGTTCAGAATTTCATTCTGGGCACACAGAGAATCAGAATAGTATACCTTCAATTTTCATGTACTCATAATATTTTCATATAATAAAAAAAATTACATGGAAAAAATATGGGTATTTACATTTTTAATGCATAGTTAAATACTCTAAAATACTCTATATTAAAATTATCTATAAAATTCACTATTTATGATCTAATAAGTGATGTATGGACATTTTTTATAAACTCATATTCAATTATTACTATTTGGGGTGACATAAATTAATACTATTCATAGTCATGAGAAAAAATATTATAAAAATGATTAAAATAATTTAAAATACCTCCTCTTCTCCACTAAAAATACCACCCTCATTCCCCTAATCCTACCACACCTATTAATACTTGATCTATACCTATGTTATAACCAATAATCCTACCAATACTCTTCCACACATTATAGAGGATGTGGTATCACTAAAAGGGGAAAACCACAGGCCTTAAGAAGGATATCAAGGATAAGTGGTCAAGAGGTAAACATCCTCTTTTGTTTTATTTCTTTTCATTCATTTTATGTAATTATTTTTAATTTAATAAGGAATATATTGGGATATTTCCTTCTATATCCCCCTTACTACCCATATTATGTATTAAAGATGAGACAACCCATTTCTCTCATCAAAATATTTTATGAAATTTTATGTGATGTTGTTAGGTTGCCAAATTTTCGTAAAAGATTTCTCAACTATTCTTTTATTTCAAGATTCTGTTTTTTTATTTTTCTTAACACAACTCCCCTTATATAATAGGAATTAATGATCAGGTATCTTATGTATTCTGGATTTAATCATATTTATATAATTCTCACCATTACATTTCTTCTCCACTCCCACTTTATCAAGAATTTAAATAATCATCTGTGATGTGTCGATTTACCGACATCAAGGATGATTCGATTTCAATTTATTTTACTTATTTCAAGGCTGGTCATGAAACAAATTTTATGGTTGTACCAAATTATAATTTATGTATTATATATTATATATGTATATGGAATCATTTTTAACACATGTGATTAATTAATAATACAAAACGGGTTCTTTACGATGAAAGAATCGCCAAAATGACCTAAATAAATATACATAATGTTTTAACTCATGAATCATCTTAATTTCATAATTAAAATTTATAAATTGTGAAATTTATTGTTCTATAAATATTTAATTACCAATCATTTCCTATTAGTGAGTTTAAATTCCAATCTACATGAATATTCTTCCTGAACCCATCCTTGAAACTATGTAATGAACGCACCTGAAAGATTGTAAATAACAAAATACTTCTAATAAATATGTTGAATGATGCTGTAAAATGAATATATAATGTGTTGTAAACATTAATATTTATCATTATAATACTAATAACACTATTTTAACCATTATATTGGAGGTTTGAACAATATTGTTGTCAGAAGAACCCAATGCGAAAGAATTTTTAACCCAATTTCAATTCTTTGGGTTAACTGTATTCTTTATTCATTATGTGGTATTAAGATTATTATTGTGATGATTTTTTGTTAAAATGAACTATTCATGTTTACAGTGTATGTACATATCCATTAAATTCTATTAATTATCATTCAAATTATATTTTAAGGGATTTCTTTTTAAAATCCTTTTTAAACTCTCTTTAATAAATTTCAGAAGGATAGTTTTTTATATGTATATGGCATGAGTGGTTTATTCTAATTTTAAAGATACTTTATTACAATGATATGTTCCTTGGACAATATTTATGTTGGATTGATCCCATTACATCTCATGATATGTTGGGTTGAGCCCATTATAGCTCAAGATATGTTGGGTTGAGCCCATTATATCTCAAGATATGACATGTGATCCCCATTATAGCCCTCCAATGCATTTGGTACTCTGAAGATGGATGTTGAACAAAAGTTTATTAAATGTGTAAGGGTGAATGTAAGAGTGATATGGTAAATATTTCCCAATTCAACTACAGATGTTTCTATTCATATGAGTTCTTTATGATTATGGGTTTTATTCATTTTTATAGTATAACTTTACTAACAATTTCTTTATTTATATCCCTTACTATGTTTTATACTCATCCAATGTTTTTAAAATGTTTTTCAAAGGATATAAGTATGGGTAAGAGAAAGAAAGTTGTTGTGATTTTTTATATAGAGTGTTGTTAAAGAAATCATGTTTATGTTTTAATGTTTTATATTTTGAAGAAATGGAAACAATTTTAGTAGTATCCTCTTGTATGAATTTTGTACGTCATGTATGTAAGATTTCATACTTGATTAAAACTCTAAACCCAAAATATCCTCATTCTGTAATAATTTATGGTATTTTTTGAAATTCAATATTATGTAATGTTTTAATTCCGGGTCGTTATATTTATAGAGTAAAGTATATTTAGCTTCATTTAGAGTAAGAGTGTCTATTTCATACATCATATAATCTTAAACAAATTCAAAGGTATAATATAATGAAGTTAATAGTATTATCGCATGATCATCATCATCTAACATGATTTATATAGAGGCTATATCTAAAAAAATATTATTAAATTCATCACTGTGTATCCTAAATGTAGATCTAGGATGCATTTTGAAAGTATATAATATCATTTTTTTATATAATCTACCAATAAGTTACTTAGTCATTTAATGAGATTCAAGTACATACCATTTACTAGCAGCAAATGATTCATATGCAACATATCTAATAACTTTATCTCATAATGATAAAATAATTAAGTTATGGGATTTCCCAAGTGTTTATTCAGGGATGAAAACATAGCTGATGGTATTTTGTCCATCCAAGGAAAGGGTGGTGACCTTCATTTTAGTGCCAACAAGGGAATTAATAAAATCATTGTGATATAGTAGGTCGGTCATTTTTATTCACTATATATTAAAATCATTTTCACCATCAAACATATCAATATAAAATTTAATAGACCTTATTATTTATGTTACAATAGGCTCTGATTCCACTAGTTGTGTTTATGTCATTAACCCTTAGAACACCCAAGACCAACTGTTTCATATTTTGTGGTTACAGATTAGATATATTTCAATTAGAATTTTGGTGAGTATAAAAAAAAGAGATATTTCTATTTCCATTGAACTACAAGGAACACAAAAACCTAAATAACTGACATGAAATATCACCAAATATAATGCGCTTCAGATTAGCATGATCCTATGTGTACGGTGAAAACACCACCTGGATCAGTCCATTATGTATAGGAAAAAGGTTAGAAAATATATAGACACAATTAATAAAGAATAAAAACTAAAGAAACTATATAATGAGGTCATCCTAATTGAGCTCAATGGACGTTATGAAACCTATTACGTAGAGTCAAAACTATCTAGTACTATATGGACTCTCACACACACGCACAAAAATAATGATTCAAACATGACTAAAATATCACTAAAATCAAAATAATCTAATCTGATCCTTGTTATGATGACAATAGTTCAAGATCTGAACCACTTTTGGTGCATAGTCATCCTAGACCAAAAGATCGAGTCTATCTCCACTGAATCTACACTAAGATGGTACATTGGTTATAGGAGATGGCATGAACTCGACTAAGAGGTGTGCGGGTGGCCAGAACACCTTTGTTTCCTTTCCTATCCTCTGAGAAGCCCTACAATTTATATGGGATATCTCTCAGTGAACCAAACCAAATAATTCACATCCAATGTGAATGGATCACTCGAATCCAAGTTACATGGTAGATCAATTATGGGCTATCAGCGGAGAATGAAGTGGTACATACACACTATTGGATGAAAACCCCATGGATGACTATGATCCCATAGACAGTTTATCCTAATAGAAGACGATACAATGAGTGGGGCAGTGGCGCTGCATTATTGGCTCAAAATAAGTTACCTAAATCAATGCCGATCCAAAGAATTATAGTTAGGAGTGTTCATAGTTATTGAATGTCCCATGATCAATGGTCCACATCGGACAAAATATATGGGAATTCCAATAAAAAAATTTAATCGACTAATGGAAATAAAGGAGGTCCATGTGAACAACCCCAGTTAAAATGGTAATATACCAATGAAAATATAATTTCTTTAAGAAATTATTAATAAATCATAGAAGAAATATTGAAACAATTAAATTGAAACAATTCAGGGTGAAAAACAACAATTTCCCTTTGATGAAGACTCTCTCTCTCGCATTCTTTAGTCTATAAATACATATCAAGATCAAAGATCTCTTTCACATGATCTTTATTCTTTAGATAACATCATTCTTGAACCATGGTTCATGATCAATAAATTTAATATGATTCTTACCTCCAGTGAAAAAATTGGCCCATGACAGTCTTCCATATCCTCAAGTGAATTTAGAGCCTCGATTAAAGATTTTAATCTTGTTGAAATCAACCACAAGGGCACTATGTTCACATGGTATAGAAGACACTACAACAAGGTAGTTTCTCGAATAGTTGATAGGGTCTTCACACACATCCCTTTCCTTGATAAATAAGAAATCATTTCGAGTATTAACTTACCTATGATAAACATGGATCATAATCCCATTATTTTTAGTATTTTCACTGAAAGGTTTTATCCCACTCTTCCATTAATATTTAATAAAACTTTGTCTGATAATGCTGATTGTAATAACATCATATTTTTTTTGAAAGCAGGAGGCTTCATAATGATGCTTTTTCTTGTACCACTAAACTAAAACACCATAATCAATGTCTTAAGGGATGGTCTAGTACTAAATCCAAGAAAAAAAACAAGGAAATCTCTTCTTTAGAGCATGATCTTATGAAAAATCAAAACTCTGATACTTTCTCTCACTATTATTTGGTTCCTCAACATGAAATTAATATCCCTTTGTAACTCAACACTCTTCTTGTCCATAATGACAACATGCATAAATAAATCTTCAAAACTAAATGTCTTGTAGATGGGTATATAAATACCACGTTCTACAACTCTCTCTAAACAATTTGGAATGTTTGTAGACCTCTTTCTTTTCTAAGAGATGAAGACACCCTCATTGACACTGAGGAAATAATTCGTAACCATGTTGTCTCTTACATTAATAATATTTTAAATGGTCATGATGTCAACAAGGACTCCCTCTCTGATTTGATTCCAGATATGCTGAATGAGGAAGAAAATGTTCATCTTTTATGCATCCCTCTTGATCAAGATATTAAAGACACTGTTTTCAGCCTAAATAATGATAGTACCCTGGTGCTGATGGTTTCAATAATGTCTTATTTCAACACTACTGGGAGGATATTAATTTTTATGTTTACAATTTAGTCAAATCTTTAATTACCAATGGTGTCCTCCCTCATGGACTAAATTCCCAATTTCATACCGTAATTACAAAAGTGGACAATGCCTCTAAGATTCATGTCTTTCATCCTATTTCTATCAATAAAAATATTTATAAAATTATTTTGAAACATCTTTCTAATAGAATTACACCCATCTGCAATAGAATTGTTTCTTGGAATCAATTTGGATTTATCAAGGGAAGGTTTATTCAAGATTGCATCTTCCTTGTATCAGAATGCACTAATATCTTAAACAAAACCACTATATGAGGTAGTATTTCCATTAAACATGATAATAGAAATGCCTTTGATACCATTGACTGGAGTTTCATTTTCAAATTTCTATAGACATTTGGTTTTAATAACTCTATCATCAGTATGATAACCTCATTATTAAATTTAGCCTTAATATCCATCATTTTCAATTGTTCCCCTAAGGGATTCATCAATTTCGGCAACAGTGTTAGACAAGGAGACCCCATTTATACCATTATTTTGATGATTGTAGAAGATTACATAAGAAAATTGATAACTCTCCTTTTTGATCAAAATAAGATTAAACCTATTCAGGTCTCTGGAAACAAAAATTTGACCACACATATTTTATATGATGATGATATCATATTGTTCAAAGAAGGTGATAAAAAGAATATAAAAAATCATAAAAATACCATGTATCATTATGAATAAATCTCATACTAAACGATAAGGTGGAACAAATCCTTTGTTTTCTTTGGAAAACATTTATCTTCATACCAAAAAGGCTCTATCATCAACAATTTAGGAATTAAGGAATGTTTATACTCCTTCACCTATCTTGGTTTTCCCATCATTTGGGAATGACCAAAATTAGTTACTTTTCCAACATTTTTGACCAAATCATCACTCAAATTTCATCTTGGAAAGTTAAATCCATCTCTATGGCAGGAACGATCTCTCTTGTGAAATATTGAATTGTCTCCAAAATGATCTACTCGATGATGATTTACAAATTTCTTGTAGGTCTTCTAAATAAAATAAATGCTTTCATACAAAATTTTTCTAGAATGGAAGCACTCTTGAAAGAATGCTTGTGACCATTTCTTGGGATTCTTTTTCTACACATTTAGACAAAGGTGGTATTGGCATAAAAAATATAATAATCCTTATTGACACTATTCAATCAAGGCACCCATGGCGGTTACTACACAACCACTCTGATTCCATTGATTTTCCCAAAAAAAATTCCCTTCTAAACAAAAGAATTCCAAATTGAATTACATCACATTGTCGATCTGGCCGTTCATTAGAAAATATTTTACAATCATCAGGAAAAACTATATATGGATGGATAGTACAGATTCCACCATTAATTTTTGTCTTATTAAGTAGAATGGTGCTCCTTTAATATCCATGATGCCTCCCAATTCACTTCCATCTAAAAACAACTCCACCATAAGGTATTTTTTCATTCTCATAACATCATCCTTTCTGATAACATCAACCATGTTTTTGAAAATTACCCATACTCCACCTCTGATGATTTTGTTATTTTAGAGCCTTCTCATAATGGTGTTCTTCATTCCAAATGTTTTTATAATTATAATTTCATAAATCTTGATTCTGACTTTTTTGGATAAAATTATTCATAAAACCTTGGATTAAACACCTGAGACTTACTGTTGTTCTGCGTATTGTGAATAAGAGAGTCCCAACTGAATTTTGTCTTTAAACATTTTGGATTCAACTTTTCTCTAAATTTTTCATGTGAAACCAACATAGAGAAGATGCCAACCATCTTATACTATATTATTCTACCACTTCTACTCTTGGGAATTAAATTTTTGACATATTTAATTGTAGATGGTTACTCTTTGATTCAATCATCTCCCAACTAGAGGATTGTGTAGAGTTTGAATCTTCCCAACAATTCAAGAATCTTTTTATGACTATTGTTGTTGAGATCCTCCATGTGATATAGTATGATAGAATATTATTCTTCATGAAAATGACTCATTCTGGTTTAATGCAGGTCGGACATGGATTCTCATTGATATTCGTGATGCTGCCTCGGTTAAGAAAGCAGGGTGTGATAGAACTGTTGGTGACATTGATACCATGTGTTTTCTTCTAATTTAAGATTTATATAGATAATATAGATGAAATTTTTAGGCATTCCAGAAAACCCCACTTCAAGGACGGATCAATGTGAAAGATGATGGTGCCTCCAAAGGAAACCTGGGTCCTGTAAGATGGGGTGCGGTTTTCAAAGAAAATCATGGATAGTAACTTGGATGTTTTCTGTGGCTGTATTAAGACCTCATCATTGGAAGAGGAAATAATGGGGGTGATCCATGTGTATTATTATGAAAATGAAAAGGGTTGATTTTTTTTTGGATTGAATGTGATTCTACCACTATATTCAAGGCTATTTGGAATGATGGGGTCCATCTTGTCTATCCTCTTACTAATAGTTGGATGGACTGTCTTTCATTGCTCACAGAACACAATTACATTGTCACTCATGCCTTTCATGATGTGGACATGGTTGAATGTGGTATTTCTAACAAGGGAGTCAATCAAGACATAACATGGCGGGATGAATTACCTGGTAAATTGCTTCCCCTTTAGGATAAAGATTGCATTGAGATTTTGTCTTTCAGACTAATGTAACCCTTTATTTTCTATTGAATAAAGTTTTCTTTAAAAAAAATTAACTCCAAAAAAATATCAAATTAAATATCTATAATAATATATTATACTTTATTTTGTATTTTTGGGATTACATGTGTGACCCCCACTTCACAGTTTTCCACTCCAATTTTCACTCTTGTGTTCCATTTTCACTACTGCCTCTCTGAACCATCCCATCGTCTCCACATCCTCGGTTTCACATTTTTACACCTCCTCGCCCTTCTCCCCACATAACCACCTCCCCACCTCCTTTTCCCTTCCCACTCTACATCATCTTCCTCCCTTATTTGTCAACCCCTCTTCCAGCCCCTCTTGTTGACCTCCCCACCTCTGCTTCCTCCCTTTTTCCTCTCCCTCCTCCCCGTCACCACTTCCTCCCATCCTACACCCTCTTTTTTGAGGTATGGACACCTTGTGTTTCATAGATCCCACAATTTACCCTACTTTCACCCTGAATAGTAGCACTTACTATGTCACCTCACCTTCATCATCGCGTATGGTTTTGGTTCATTTACAATTATTCTGTATTACTTGATATTCTTCTCCATTGATAAGTGATTTTCTTTTGAATTTGGTTCAACTATATTCATTTGAGTGTTAATCTATCATTTTTAATTTGTTTCAATTGTATTAATCCTTTTTATTTGGTTCATGTTTATTCATATGCACCCATGCATAATTCTACATGTTTCAAGTACTTCAATATAATGTTATCATGATATCATTGCTAGTATGGTTTCTTTAACAATATTTTTTTCCATTAATGTTTTCCCTCATAGAAGTGATACTCACCAAGTGGTGTACATAGATTAATTTACCTTTATCTTCACATTATACTCTATATTTTCCTCATCCCAATATTCTAATAATTTTCTCTAATCTCAGTCAATGACCCATTTTATATGTCTCATAAAATTTCAGCCTTATATTATTTATTTATTTATATATGTTATCATTGAAACCAATTGATTTAGAGATTTTTTGTCTTGCTAAAGAATTGTATTCATGGTACCTATTAATTCCAAATATCTATATTCTTTCTATATGAAGGTTTTATACATATTCTACTCAATCACACTAGTACTATATCATTATTATCCATTTTAAATATTATCCTATAATGGTTACACTCCATTAATGTTAACAATATTATATTTACTTTTTTTCTAGTTGAAAATTGTGTATTAGTCTTATATAATTAAAATGTATATTCAATTTCCATATTTTTTAAATATTTAGTTCATGGTTATTATATTAACAATACTTTTCGTAGAAAAGTTGAATGCCAGTTCCAACTGTATATCAAAATCTGAATGTTACTCCAAAACATTTCAATTCATTTATTTCAATTCATTATATTCGTTTTAATGTTTCATAAATAATTTAGTTTATATATTTATATGTTCTTCACTATTAATCCATTGTGCCTCTCTAATAAGGTTCTTACATCATTCCTCAAATTTTTTTCTCTATTTTTCACTCAATTTTCATTCTTATCTTGTGTTGTTTTGATTTTGAATTAATTATTTTTCATATTGGTGCTGGTCAAGTGTGGCATCATCTATTCTATAGGAATCAATGTTGGATTAGTATGTGTATTCATATTAAGAAAAGATTTTTATTTATCAAACTTTTTAATTTTTTTATGATAGTATATTGATGATATATTTTAATATTAAATTATTTATATCTTTTACAATCATTTATGACCTTCCTTTGGATTAAAAATCACAATACATTGGACATTGTGCAAGTCTAGGTATCCTATATACATGATGTGTGAGGCTTTATAAATGTTTTTTCTACTATTGAATAAAAAATTTACCTCCATGGTGTTGGATGATTTGATCTTACCATTTGATCTATAATGCATAAAATTGGTTTTTGATTTGGATTTTTTAGTTAATGATTATAAATATTTCTTAAATAAACATCTTTATAAAAACATGGTATACTTTTTTCATGATTATCCATGTTAACCATGAATGGGAATATTTATTTATATGTAATCATCTCAGTAGAAATTACATAAGTAGGAAGAATTTAAATATTTTACCTTATATAATGTGAAAAACATTTAGATATCTATGATAAAATGATCCACCAAATATGGAAATCCTACATACATACCTAATTTTAATTTGACCCTATGTCTTTTAGTTAACCACATAATTATTTCACTTTAATGTCTTAATGCACCAAGGTGGTGTTTTATCATTAAATGTTTTCTTTAGAACTTTGGAAGATTATTTTTCTTTTCAAAATGAATCTTATAATGTAACCTTTCAGTTTTAGTGATTTATCATTAGGGTTATTAGATTTTTCATTGTAATTATTTTCTTATATTTTATCGATTGCATCTAGGGATTATGATCATCCATTAACACATGCACTGATTTCATCTCCTTTGACATATCACCTCATTAATAGAATACTCTCTATTTTTCATCTAGAAGTTGAATGAAAAGGTATGTTTATAAAATTATAATTTACATTTCTTAGTGATACTAATTTTTGGGCACTAGCTCTCAACATGGGAATTGGATGAATGGTAATGGTAATCAACTTCACTCAAGAATATTTTATAATTTGGACATATATTAATGTTTTATTTAATTAATATATCTATAAATGGATTTATGTACATAAACCATAATGAATTATATGGATTTTATGAAATTGATGTGTAGTTTTACGTACAATATAATGGTCAATTTCATGGACGTATTTTTTTGACTGAAATTAATTTTCATAAATATGTTTTCACTTTTTTTAACATTTTTTATTTTTATTTAATATAAATTTCTATCTCTCCTTGATTGAGTTTTATTTTATGCTTCTTTTATGTGCCTTATTATTTTAGTCTTGTGAGATTATGTGGTTAATTGAATGATTATGAATGTTTAGTCAGTAAATGATTATGAATTTTATATACCATTTAAAACAAACTATTTATTAATTTTTCATCACCTTTCACGTTTTTTACTAAAAGTGTTATTTGGATATAGATTTACTTCTTGATTTTGATGAATAAAGATTTCATAAAAGATAATTAATGAAAAATAATTTTAATCATGTAACATTAAAATCTATAGATATTTAAAAATATACAACTTTAAAAAGATACACTAAGAAAACAAAAATTGAAAATAATGAGTATTATTTGATATATTAAAGTGTTTGTGTAAACATAACAATGTCATTTATTGGACATAACTTTTACATATGACAAAAACATAATACTAATTCTGTCATTTTATTTGTTTAATTTTCTTTATTTAACAACCATTCTTGCACATTCCTCTCTTCTTATATTGTACCTGAGTATATTTTTTATAATCAAATGTTATTTTTAATTGTTTGAAAACCTATTATGTTTGATAATTTTTTTTGTAAAAAATTATTTACAATCATAAAAATTAATGATCTAAATATAATTTATTTACACACACACACACTCACAAATAAACACATAAACACAGAGATATATATATATATATATTAAATTAATATTTATATTAATTTTATACAATTATGAACATTAAGTAACAACTCACCATGAATGAGACTAATAGTTGTCTCACCCATCATCATTAGGTTACATCCTATCTCATCCTTATAATTATCCCTAATCTTTTTTTCTTAGGGTTTATGTGTCTTATCTTATACTTTGAGACATACATAAGGCCTAATGAGAGCTCAAATGATTTCTTTGTCCCTTGTTGATAGTCGTTGAGTGATTTTATCTCACTATCGTGCTAAAGAGTACTTATCTAAAGCATATGATATTAATTGTTTTCTTATCATTGTAGGACCCTAGAACACCCTAAGAGGGGGCTGAATGAGGGTGTCATCCTTTTCTCTTCTATGTTGAATCTTGTTACCACATTGGAATGAAATTATTTAAACCTGTATGATGGATATGTGAATTAATTAAAATATTCACTCTGTCCCAAGAACACTGAATTTAAAAATTTTCATGGATATCCAACTACTTCCCTCAAATCACTTCTATTGACTCCCCCAAACTCACTACCTTGGTAGAGGTATCACTCAGTTTATTGACATGAAGGTCGCTTCAACAGATTGACATGAAAATTCTTTGTCTCTATTTAGAACAAGACACATCTTGCATCGAAGAACCAAATTGATGCTCTTTTATATTATATATTCTTATTTAGTGCAGTTATTTAATGCATTAGAACTTATACCCTTTTTATTTTCACTAGGATCAAAAACTTGGTTTATGATGATTTTGTTTTTTCAAACTATCTCTGATTTTGCAGACTGTCTCTGATCTGTGTACTACGCCTGATCTATGTACGGTGCCTAGTTCGCATACCGCACCTCCTACGTGTACCATTCTAGCTCCACATACCACATCTAATTCGCATATCGCCCCTTCTCTGTGTATTTCCTCTGCTCTGCGTACCACCCCTTTTCCACGCACCACACCTCCACGTACCTTCGCCACATACGACCTTTGAGTACGGCCTCCACATTCCTCCTCTGTATACCATCTTTTCATACCGGATCTGCGTAATGCCTTCATGTACTGCCTCTACATACCATCTTTTCATACCACATTGGCATAACATGTCTTCCTTCGGCAAACCCTCTCTTAAAATTGTGCAAATTATTTCATCTCCCACATACCACTTTTTCTCACACAAAATAACTTCCTTGGACTACTTCGTCAAATTTTGTGAACTATTTTTTCTTTTGAATACCACTTTATCCTATGAAAAATCTCTCATGCATACCACATTCAGAATTAGATTAGTTCTTCCACAATGATTTTATTTCTTTATCAAATTAACTCTCCCTTAAATGATGCGATTAACACTAGAAAAATAACTCTGTAAATTGGGATAATCTGTTTTAACCAAATTTAATGTGGGACTGACTTCTTGACATACTAAAATATATTGGCATACTATATGCCTCCACCATGTACCACTCCTATTTTTCAAACTATTGCAATGCTGTAAACCTTGATCCGCGTACCATTATACTTCTACGTACTGTAAGCCTATCAGTCAGCGTACTGCATCTCTTCCACAAATGAAGATCCATATCACTCACCGAAACTCCTTCATACATGAACAATCACCACAAAAAATTTCTAATTTAGAAAACCGCTCTGTGTACCGCTCCAACTGCCAGGTTCCTGGCTGCAAACCATTCCCGAAATATGGTACATGATCCATGTTTTGAGGTCCACGGTTCCCTTTATTTTATGATTTTCTTCATCATTTTGAATCTCATTTACTACTATTCATAAATCCATCTATTTCCCAAAAAAATACCTATTTTGAGATCCAAAAATTTTAAAAACACTAGGAAACAACTTCACCTTAAATATCTGCATCAACAAGAACACCCATGATAATTCACTATCATATTTTTTCATCAACAATCATCTTCTTTCATCATTAACCTTATCTTCCATGATATATAATACTTGATTGACAACCTTTAGCATCGTTATATTATCACGAGAAAGTACTACAACTTCCTTATCTTCAAGCAATATTAGTCTTTCGAGTCAACACTGAATATGAATGGAATCATCTTCTCAGCTTTGTATGATCATTTTTAAATCCTCAAATCTCCACATGATCCCTCATGAAATAATTCATGTCTATTCAATTAGTCTTCTGTATTTTCTCATTGAACAGTGAGATTTTTCATGATCACTATATAACATGAATAACTTCATCTCATACATTTTGATCTTTATTGACAACAATTGACAACAAATACAGCCTTATAGACAATGTGGTCCTGACAATCTCTTCCTCACAAGGCATCCCTAGTCTCTATCAATCTATCTCGTTCATTTTAATTTTCGTACAGGTGGAAAGTAATTCATAACACATATATGGCTTTGTAATAATCATACTTTCATTGTCACATTTTATTCTTATTTAATATACTTCCTTCATTTATTTTGTGATGTTTAATAAATAATAAAATATACATTTATTGTAATTTTTTTTCCAGATAATAATTTAAAATCATTGAAATTTGTTTATATTTATTCTATAAAAATAATTTTAATTATTTATTTAGAATTGTTTCATATACCTAAAATCTTGATACACATTAAATTAAAAATATGTTATCTTTCTTCATTGGAAAGTATCTATTCAAATCCTTTCACAATTACTAAAGAGTTCTTTCATTTAAGAATTTTTATCATGTTAAAAAAAATTCTTACTTAAATATATAAAATAAATTTCTACAATTTAACACATTTATTTAATATTTTGAAAATTATAATACTTTTATAATGTTTTTATTCATTTTAATCTCCTTTTATTAATCTAATATTATAATATATAGAAATATTCAATTAACTATTATTTTTTATTATAATTTTAAAATTTGAAAATTAATTAGTATATCTAAAATGAATAAATTTTATTATTATGAGTGGATTGATAATAACTAATTAAATTGGATTTTAATTTATAGTTCATTTATATATCTAATATGTAATTAACTCATAATAAAAGTCATATAAATATATATATGAAATGACTAGATAAATAATACACAATAATAATATATTTTTGTGTGTCTGAAATTATATAAAACCTGTGAACATTAATTATATATTTAAAATTTATTTAAATATATATATTAAATTAATAGTTAAATTAATTTTATATAATTATAAAAATTAAGTAATTAATACAATGTTTGTCAATTGTTGCCATTATTATTAACACCATTAAATGATTAAAATTATTTAATATATATTTTTGTAATTAATGATTAACATTTTTTAATCATTTAATGATTTGTTTGAATATACAATTACTATAAAAATGCTCATAAAAAGTGTTATTTCTAGTTTTTTATAAACACAAAAATTAAAGATATTATGTCTTGAATTGATTAAATTGATATATTTGATGGTTTCAATTATAATGAATGACCAGAGAGACATTAAATAATATTTTTATGTGGATTGTTTGGACAAAAAATGGAAATGTAATTTCATTTAATGGATCTGGAGGAAAAAGATTTACTCCTGAATCATTAATTTTTGCTCCCAAACCTATTACAAATGTTTTCTATTGGCCAATCAGTTTAGAGTGCAGTGAAATCATGAATTGGATAGTGATATATTATAATTTCTTTTAATAATTGTTTTTTAAATCCAAAATCAAGGATATTGTATGTCAAAGTTATAATTAAAATGTTTTATATTTGAAAAAAATAAATACCTAGTCTTTGAAACATTTTTTTGTTGAATATTGATCGCCTAAAAATCCCCTTTCGAATATCCTTTGTTGTGATGTGAGTATCCAAAGATAGAATTCTTTCGGAGGTGATCCACATGTTCTTCTATAAACTCCAATCAACATCACTCAATATTCGGGTGTTAGAACAGTGAAGTGAATCTATTATATTGTTTATTTTTTATATCTATTTACTTGGTCATTAATAAATATCTCTTGTGCTTCTTGTTATTTATAGAGATATAGTGGAGTCAAGAAAGAATTCATTGTGCACAACAATTCTCTATTCTCAATTTTTGAGATGCACTACACAATATTCATAGTCGTCTATTTATAGAGTTTAGATTTAGGTTAAAATATTATTTAATTTCATGATGGTCATTAAATAACATTAATATCTTTATTAATCCCCTTACCACCTAAAAATAAAAATAAAATTATTTTTTAGTGCACATTAACTGGAGAAATAACAAATATTATTTAATTGGCTTGTTAAATAATATTTTTCACCTGATACAATTTTTCCCGCTTGAACTCCTTTTTCATTTGTTGAACACCTGAATAAAAATTTCATTCAAAAATAAATATTTCATACACAAAACAATAAGTAAATATTTATTAAATATTCAATAAAATATATAATAATATTTTCATTCACTTATTGGTAAATAAATATATATTAAATTAATGCGATCAATGTAACTTGAATAAAATTATTTCTTGAATTTGTGAATAATAGTTATTACTTTAATTAAATTTAAATATAATTTAATTAAGATCAACAAAAACACTTAGTGTGACTTTCTATGATTCGTTCTCAAAACTTATTAAACCACATACGAATACTTGTTTTGTAATATAATCCTTTTATCACAATATCTAATCAAGAATGTTGTACAACAATGTCATCAACTTATTTACATGATACTTATTTTGAATATCAGGAATAAAAACATTGTTACACCAGGACCAAATAATTTAATGTGACAATTTTATTACAGTAAAAGGGATTAGATATCAACTTTCATACTGATGGATGAGACAAATCATTCCTCGACATATCCATTAATGAAATTTCAATCATGACGCACCAAATTTCCTTGCCGCAAAAATATGGAAATACAATTTTTTTAATAAATCTAATTGTATGATTCAAGAAATGAAATAATGAAAATATAAAAGTATAAGGAATATTAATAATGCTCATATATAGTTTGGAAATTATTTTCCAACTACGGTCTTGCAACTCCTTGATCCGCTGAGAAAATTACCTAATTATGACATATTGATTTAGATTTCTCCAATAGTTTCCTCTAAATTAAATCAAGTATGTAAGAACCCGGACCTTCTTTTCAGGTATGTTTTCCTTTTCAGGCCGTTTTTTAGAAAAAGTGGTGAATCTTGAAATTTTGTAAAGTACACGCCCTGTACTTTACATGTACACGACGTGTATTTTTCTTCTGATTGAGGACGTGTGATGCCCGCATCCGGGCCAGTCACACAGGGTGTAGCGATGAGGTGCAGCCTAATTAATACGGCGTACGGAAAAGGGGACTACACGTCGTGTACTCAAGAAGTTCACACTGTGTACTTTTATTTTTATTTCATTAATTGGAACGGGGTCGCGCCTAATCCCTGTTTTCATCTTATTCTCTTCCTAATTACGACCAGAGAAACCTAGAAGGCCGATTATTCTCTGAGCCACCGATCCTTCGATGGTTGTCCGAATCGAAATCCATCGGGTGCAATAGAATTGCAGCAGTGAGTTCTCGGTTCTTCTTTGTCCATGTTTCCTGATTCCATCTCTTGTGAGGGTTATCTAAGGTTGAAAGTTTTAGATGTTTTTGCAAATTTATTCCATTCTTGGCCGATTCACAGGCCGAGGGTCAAGAATATAGATCGCCAAGGATTGAGGTAGTTGGTTTGTTTCCCTACGTTGAATGTCTTTGTGTTTTTTGTGAAAAAGTGCCAGATACCCATGTATCAGGTATCTCTAGTTAGGGTTTTGATCATGTTTTATTATATTCCTTAGATTGCTTGTATTCTTGAGTTTATTAGACGATTAATAATTGCTTATTAGCATGTTTGAGGATCACCCCACGGATGTTTCCCCTTGTTTTGGCTATTGATTGTCGTTTGGCATGGTTTACCAATGAGGAAACCCTTTTTCACATTGCTAGGATGCTTGTTGACATGATTTCATGTATTGCCTACTATTTATATGCTTGTGTATGAATTTTTAGCTATTATCCATGTATTTTCTGAACGTACTTAGGCTGCTAACAGTCTATTACGCATGACTAAAATGCTCAGGGATGAGTGAACCTGGTGTGGAAGACTAAATGGGGAATTGACTATTAGGGCTTCCCTAGAGAGTTTGTTATAATTAGAATCGATCACAGGACCAATGGGAATGGAACTTTGTGCTTTCTCAGAGTGTCCTTAGTTTCGTAGAGAGACTATACGGGGAATTAGATGTAAGTGCTTCCTCAGAGAGTCTATATCTTTTGTTGTAAGACCATAGGGGAATTGACAGTGAGATCTTCCCATAGTGTATGTTCCTTTGTACATCTACTTGACTAGATGTGATTTCTAGTAGGAGCCACCTAGAGAGTCATTGATTTATTTTTTGGTTGATTGTGATGAGTCCACCAAGCCAAAGTACAAGCTTGGGTTTGTACTGCTTACTATTTAGGTAGACTGCTGAGTTACCTGTTGTATTTACATGATTGCCTTTGGAGTATAGATCTATTGCTATGTTCCATGGTTGATAGATAAATGATTGTACTGAACTAATAAATAACTGTGAATGGAGTTTGGTTGTATTGCTTACTTCAGTGCACATCTTCTTCTCTACTGCATTTATTTCCTTTACTTTTGCGATATTACTCACATAATGTAGGGCACAGATCTCATGGTGATTGCCTACTAGGATTAGTCTCACACACTGTTAGGGTCCTTCTTTTCGGCCCAAATTGTTTATATGGTTGCCGGTGTGGATAGGGATTGTGCCCTCCTACATCAGCTACATGATTGATGGTTGGAGCTGGAGAGCATAGGACCGAGTTCAGGCTTGCGATGCTGCTGGAGTTGCTGTTACTTTCGTACATTGTTTTCAGTTGTATTTCAGCACTTTGTTGTGTTTGCTGCTTTCCGTAGATACTTGTACCGGATACATCATTATCATTATCATTATGTGTTCATTGCTTCCACTTTTTTGTTTCAGTGATTGTATGTTGTTTACTGCTTCCGCCATTGACTGTTGTTTTCATTCCTTGTATTCCTTACCAAATGAGGGAATAGTTTCCCTAATAACTTAGGAAGGCCCTCGCTTCTAGTCGGCAGCCTCTGGAATTTTGGGAAATGCGCCTGTGGTCATGTGGCGAACCAGGTATGGGGAACTAGTGGAAGGGCTCCGGATTCGGGTCATTACAAAGTGGTATTAGAGGCAGGTTCTTTCCTTTTTCTATTGACTTACTGTTTAGCGACATTAGACAGGGATATGATGGAATAGGTAAATGGTAACTAGCTGTGCCCAGGCATTCTAGAACCCATGTACAGGGAAAAATCCAGATTACCTCAAATATTTCAAATTTTGAGTTTTGCGAATGTTACAGTTTAATTTATTTCACTGATGGGTCAAGCACTTGTTTTGTGCTGTTAATATTTATATGATTGCGGTTCTATTTTGTTGAAACCAGATAAGATGAGGGTATGCCCTCTCATGCATCATATGGGAACATGTTAGAAGATTACATGCCATTCATTTTTTCCATGCCATTTAGGTTGCATTATAGAATGCACGCTGTTGTGATAGGATTTTTGATAGACAATGCATGTTGTTGTGACAGCTGCTATGATAGAATGCATGTTATGTTGATAATGTATCGTTGTTTGGAGATTTCATATAACGGATGAAAAACCTTGATCTCAAAGGTGTTATGGGTCCTCAAGGATCGGAATTTGGTGGGATGTGAGTTCTTATACTATGGCTTGTTCTATGCACCGTTATGATGCCAATCATTGATTCGTGGGGAGTATGGGCCCCCACAGATCGGAATTTCGAACCTTAACCCTTGTTTTTCAGTTTTTTCTTGGCTCCAGTGTAGATATGAGGCTACTCTCTGGAAAAACCCAGAATACATTGTGTTTACATTATATATACATTCTGTGTAGTTTTTGGAAGTGTCACTGACCGTGTGGATAGGGACACAGAGTTGTAAATGGTTTTCAGGAACACGTCGTGTACTCTAGGTACACGCCGTGTTGAGGTTAACTAGAAACCCAGCCGTGTAACTAACAACACGGTCCAGTTAATGCATGATTATTACATGCCTTGTTTGGTATGCACATGTCGTGTATCCTTTCCCAGGTACCCGGTCGTGTCTTGAAAAACACGGGTCGGTGTTGTCCTCTTCTATACATGCCGTGTTTGTTCGAAACACGCCGTGTAAGGATCAGCCGAGTATCCGACCATGTCACGAACAACACGGGTCGAGGTTTCCCTTCAAGTGCACACCATGTTTCGTAGGAACACGCCATGTAGTGTCGACTGTGTGTCAGGCCGTGTCACTAACAACAAGGGTCAGGTAGGACATGTCTAGTACACGCCGTGTCTGCCTCAAACACGCCTTGTAGTCTATGGCTGGGACAGTCCGTGTGACTTAGTCATGTAGGAGTAACCAGACAAGGAAAAAGGGGTAATTACACACCGTGTAGTTTAAGAACACACCGTGTAGCCGAGTAGTTTACACAACCATGTATGGCCAATGTACACGTCCTGGGTAAACTTTTAAGAAACACGCCGTGTAGTGGTACTACCCGCCGTGTAGTCATGTTTTTCCAAGATTTAAAGGTTTTTCCCACCTATTCCATTTTAATCTCCTTTGTTGTAACAGTTTTCATCTTTAATGAAGTGTTTTTTGGTCTTTCATAGCTATGGAACATAGACGTCCTCCTGTTGCACGCCAGGCACCAGGAAACATTCGTAATCCTGATATGACTGATAAGGGACTGCCAGTAGTTCCGCCCATCATTCTGGATACGGTACCTGTTGTGATTCTAGACACTAGTGTCATGACTCAGTCTCGAGAGTGTTTCATGAGATTCATGCAGACCTTCCAGGGAGTTCAGCATCCTTCCCCAATTATGGCAGAGCTGACGCGGGTCTTCCAGTAGCAGCATCGTCCCACTTTCACAGGAGATGGAGCACCTCAAGCTGTAGAGTCATGGATGGAATCCATGATGTCCATATTCGAGCATCTAGAGACACCTCCATAGAGGAGGGTGAAGCTCGTGACATATATTCTACGAGATTCTACCAAGAGATGGTGGGACGTAGTCTCTCAGACGGGGCGCTAGCAGGCTATGGTATGTGATGAGATTCAGTGTAAGTTTTACGACTACTTCTAACCAGCGATGCTGAAGGCTGATAGAGCCAGGGAGTTCATGAGACTATAGCAGGGTACTCTCTCAGTTATGGAGTATTCCTCCCGCTTCACTGAGTTACAACAATTAACTCTTGTTCTGGGGAATGACGAGCTGTTTCTAGCGAGGAAGTTCAAGGAAGGGCTCAGACTGGAGATCAAATCATAGGTGAATTTATTTCAGTTGACTTCTATTACTCTGATTGTCAACTAGGAAGTCATCACGAAGAGGAACCTAATGGAGACTGGAGCTGTGGACCAGGGAGGTACAACATCCAAGGCTGATTCCCTCCAGACAGACATCAAGAAACTCCACCGAGATTCTACCCGAGGCGACCCGAGGAAGCGAGGTATTCCTTCTGGTAGACGAGATGCCCCTTATGGCACCCAAGAGGTGTGTTATTAGTGTGCTAGGAGCGGGAATAAGAATCCCCAGTGCCCGAGGGACCAAGTGGAGTGCCAATCCTGCAGCAAGATGGGTCACCTGCAGCGTTTCGGCAAGGTTCCCCTTCCAGCGGCTAGTGAAGGAGGATCATTTTCGACCCCACGTACAAAAGCAGGATTACCCTCTCCACAGCCGACTGGGGGCTGGAGTTCTGCAGGACGTTCAAGATAGGGTATAGTCCATGGATGACTGGTCAGGCTTAGGTAGGAGTAGCTCAGGGTTTTTAGGCTACTACACCGGGCCACGGTACATGCTAGACTTTTGCTGTAGAGAAGATTCATATGGAGAAGGATCCCGCACCCTCTACAGTTCGAGGTACGATCATAGTATCCCCAGTTTTATCTTCAGCCCTTTTCAATACTGGTAATTCACATAGCTTTATCTATCTTAATGTCGTGTAAATCCTTGATCTCTGTGTCTTCTCATCTCCTGACATGTTAACTCTTGACACGCCCTTGGGAATGAGGACATCTTGCATACATCAGTTCAAGGAGTACCCTCTCGAGGTTGCAGGGTATCATTTATTATGGGACCTCTATGTATTGGAGATGATGGGCAATGGCGTCATTCTCGGTATGGACTAGTTGGTTCTTTTCTAGGAAGTTGTCGATTGCTATCACCGCAGGGTGAGTTTCATATCACCAGAGGGTGAATCTTTCCTTCATAAAGGCTAGCTGGATGTTCAGGCGAGTCGAGCCAGACTTGAGCATCATGGGATAGGAGGAGTTACAGCCCAGATTGGTAGTCTTTATCTGGATAACCAGGGGACTTCATAGTTAAATTTTCCTTCAGTGGTTGATCGCTTTCCAGATGTCTTTCCAGAAGACTTTTCAGGTTTTCCACCAGAGCGTGAGATAGACTTCTCGATAGAGCTCATGGTAGGAGCAACACCGGTGACCATTCCTCCTTATAGGATTTATACACTTGAGTTTCAGGAGGTCAAGTAGAAGTTAGAGGATTTGCAAGAAAGGGGGTTCATCCGACCCAGAACTTCTCCTTGGGGTTCGCCTGTCCTGTTCGCGAAGAAGGCAGACAGTACCCTTAGGCATTGTGTAGATTATCGGAAGTTGAACCAGTTGATGGTCATGAACTGATATCCCTTACCGAGGATTAATGATCTCTTTGATCGTGTTTGAGGAGCTCTAGTGTTATTGAAGATCGATTTGAGGTCCGTTTATCATAAGTTGTGCATTAGACTTTCAGATATACCTCTGACTTACTTCAGGAGCAGGTATGACCTCTACGAGTATACAGTTATGTCATTCGGTCTTTCGAACGCGCCAGTAGATTTCATGGAGTTGATGAACCAAGGGTTCCATCCTTAGATGGATTCCTTCGTCGTGGTCTTCGTGGATGATATCTTAGTGTACTCTCACACTCTACACGACCATGCAACCCATATTGAGATCGTTTTGAGTAGACTGAGGAAGAATCGGCTTTATGCAAAACTCTCGAAGTGACACTTTTGGATAGACGAGATTCACTTCTTGTGTCATGTCATCTCAGAGACAAAAGTATCAGTAGACCCAGAGAAGGTGAGAGAAGTGGTTACTTGAGAGCAGCCGAAGAACGTCTTTGAGGTACCAAAATTTTTGGGGATTGCTGGTTACTACTGGTAGTTTATACATGACTTCTCATACCGAGAAGAACCGCTAACATGGTTGACTAAGAAGGGGATGAAGTTTTTTTGGTTAGAAGCATGTGACTCCGCCATCCAGTAGCTGAAGGGGAGATTGACTTCAGCACCTATCCTATTTTTTTTGGAGTTGTGCAAGATCTATATAGTTTTTTGTGATGCATCTGGAAGCGGACATGGATCAGTACTTATGCAGGTGGATCGAGTGGTTGCGCATGGATCTCGACAGTTGAGGCCTCATGAAAGGAATTATCCTATGCACGATCTGGAGTTGGTTTCGGTTCTTCATGCTTTACGTTTCTGGAGACATTACCTTCTAGGAGAACATTTTGTGGTATACACTGACCAAAAGACTCTCAAGTACATCTTCACGCAGCGTGACCTGAATCTGAGGCAGCGGAGGTGGGTTGAGTATCTCCAGTCCTTCGATTTTGAGCTTTCCTATATGCCTGGGAAAGGCAACATAGTGGCTGACGCACTGAACAGGATAACTCATATACATGTAGTTCAGGTGGCCAGTAGTGAGTGGAAACTGATGACTCTATTCTTGGAGATTCATTTGGACCGAGTTTGAATTAGGCAGTTGGCAGATTCAGAAGGGATAATCCTACGGGAAAGCATGTCGGGAGATGACCCTCTTCCAGGGTGGACCATTGGAAAGAATGCGATCTTGTGTTTCCATGGATGCATATGGGTGCCAGCAGATATACACGAGGAGCTGATTCGAGACTTCTATTCCTCAGTTTAGGCAGTTCATCCTGGCATCACCAAGATGTACTATGATTTGCACTGCCAGTACTGGTGGCCAGGTATGAAGAATGATGTGGCTGGTTTTGTCATGAGATGTTCCACCTGTCAGCAGGTGAAGGCGGAGAACTAGTGCCCAGTAGGGATTTTACAGTAGCTACCCATTCTAGATTAAATGTGGAACGATGTCGCGATGGACTTCGTGATAGGGTTACCGAGGTCATCGAGAGGATACGATGCAGTGTGGGATGTCGTTGACATGCTTACAAAGGTCTCTCACATCATTCCGATAAAGGAGACCATTGGTGTCGATGATCTTGGACGGTTGTACATCTGTGAGATTGTGTGCTTTCCTGGGGTTCTGAGTACTAACGTTTCAGATAGGGATGCCCGCTTTACTTCTCATTTCTGGAAGGGGCTATAGAAAGCTATAGGTACACAGGTGGTTCTGAGTACAACTTATCATCCTCATACAGATGGTCAGTTAGAGCACACGATCCATGTGCTTTTGGATATGCTCTAAGCTTTCATTCTAGACATTGGTGGTTCTTGGGTAATGCATATACCTCTCATGGAGTTTTCCTATAACAACAGTATCCATGAAACTATTCAGATGGCTCCTTAAGAGGATTTTTACGGGAGGCCATGCTGATCCCCTTTGTGTTTGCTGGAGGACAGAGAGTAATCTTTGCTGGGACCTCGTCTCATCCATGAGATCTCAGAACAGATATAGTTGATTCAGAAGAGGATGGCTACTGCACAGTCTTGTCAGAAATATTATGCTGATCAGTGGAGGCGACCTCTGCTATTCGGTGCCGGAGACCAGGTTTTCCAATGGGTTACCCCGATGTTGGGACACAAGACGATCAGGAAATAGGTTAACCTTTCACCGAGATACATCGGGCCGTTTGAGGTTCTGGAAAGAGTCGGGATGGTTGCTTATAGGTTTCAGTTACCTCAGAGATATCAGGCTATGCACGACGTCTTCAATGTTTCTCAGCATTGACGTTATTTCTCAGACCTGTCTCATGTTTTTCGACCCGAGGATGTTGAGCTGGAGAAGGATGCATCGTTCAAGGAGCATCCTATCAGGATTGTTGATCGTAGCACAAAGGTACTCCGTGGCCGGTCTGTTCCTCTAGTATGGGTGTTATGGAAGAACGGTCTTGTGCAGGACGAGACTTGAGAGAGGGAGGCCGATATGTGATCACAGTGGACAGAGTTTTTCAAGGTTTCTTCTTCGCCACCTTGCTATGGAAATTTGGGGAAAAATTTCTTTAAGGAGGTATGTTTGTAAGAACCCGGACCTTCTTTTCATGTATGTTTTCCTTTTCTGGCTGTTTTGAGAAAAAGATGAGAATCTGGAAATTTTTTAAGGACACACCGTCTACTTTACAAGTACACGCCCTGTACTTTTCTTCCGCTTGAGGCTGTGTGCTGGCCATGTTCATGCTAGTCACACGGGGGGTAGCGATGAGGCGAAGTCCAATTAAAACGGAGTACGGAAAAGGGGACTACACGCCATGTACTCAAGAAGTACATGGCTTGTACATTTCTTTTTTATTTCATTAATCGGACTGGGGACGCAAATAATCCCCATTATCTTCTTCGTCTCCGCCTAATTACGACTAGAGCTTCCTAGAGGGCCAATTCTTCTCTGATCCACCAATCCTTCACCGGTTGTCCGAATCGAACGTCGTCAGGTGAAATAGAATTGCAGTGGTGATTTCTCGGTTCTTCTTTGGCCATGTTTCCTGATTCCTTCTCTGGTGAGAGTTATCTGAGGTTAAATATTTTACAATTTTTTACAAATTTACTCCATTCTATGCCGATTCATAGGCCAAGGGTCAAGAATATTGATCACCAAGGATTGAGGTAGGTGGTTTGTTTCCCTACGTTGAATGTCTTTGAGTTTTTGGTACAAAAGTGCGGGATAAACATTATCGGATATCTTGGTTTAGGGTTTTGATCATGTTTTGTAATATGCCTTAGATTGCTTGTATGCTTGAGGTTATTAGATTATTGATAATTTCTTGTTAGCATGATTGAGGATCACCCCATGGGTGTTTCCCCTTGTTTTGGCTGTTGATTGCCGTTTGGCACGATTTGCCTACGATGCAACCCTTTTTCACATTGCTAGTATGCATGTTGACTTGATTGCATGTATTCCTTGCAGTTAATATGATTGTGGATTAATTTGTAGTTATTAGCCAAGTAGTTTCTGAACTTACTTAGGCTACTAATAGTCTATTACACACGACTAAACTGCTCAGGGATGAGTGAACTTGCTGTGGTAGACTAAAGGGGGAATTGACGATTAGGGCTTCCCTAGAGAGTCTGTTATAATTAGTATCGATCACAGGACCTCTGGGAATGGGTCTGTGTGCTTTCTCGGAGTGTTCTTAGTTACGTAGTGAGAATATATAGGGAATTAGACGTATTTTCTTCCTTAGAGATTCTATATCTTTCATTGCAAGACCACAGGGGAATTGACAGTGAGAGCTTCCCAGAGTGTCTGTGCCTTTGTATGCCTACTTGACTAAAGGGGTTTTCTAGTAAGAGACACTCATAGAGTCATTGATTTATTTGTTGGTTGGTTGTGATGAGTCCACCATGCCAAAGAACAAGCTTGTGTTTTTACTTCTTCCTATTTAGGTAGACTGCTGAGTTACCTGTTGTGATTACTTGCTTGCCTTCGGAGTATATAGCTTTTGCTAGGTTCCTTTGTTGATAGCTAAATGATTGTACTGAACTAATAAATAAATGTGAATGGAGTTTGGTAGGATTTATTACTTTAGTTCACATATTCTTCTCTGCTGAATTTATTTCCTTTAATTTTGCAATATTACTCTCTCATAGTAGGGCATGGATATCGTGGTGATTTCCTACTAGGATTAGTCTCACACTCTATTTGGGTCAAGATTTTCAGCCCAAACAGGTTATATGGTTACAGTTGTGGACATAGATTGTTTCCCTTCTACTTCAGGTACATGATTTCTGGTTGGAGTTGGAGAGCATAGGACCTAACTCAGGATTGCGATGCTGCTAGAGTTGCTATTACATTCGTACTTTGTTTTTAGTTGTATTTTAGCACGTTGTTGTGTTTGCTGATTTCCTTAGATACTTGTACCTGCTGCATCATTATCATTATCATTATGTGTTCATTGCTTCCACTGTTTAGTTTCAGTGTTTGTATGTTGTTTACTGCTTCCGCCATTGACCGTTGTTTTCTTTCCTTGTATACCTTACCAAATGAAGGTATTGTTTCCCCAATAACTTACCAAGTCCCTCGATGCTATTCGATAGCCTCTGGTGTTTGGGGAAATGCGCCTGAGGTCATGTGGCGAACCTGGTACGGGGCACCAGTTGAAGGGCTCGGGATTCAGGTTGTTACAATGTATAGAAAAGGATAATCTTGATATAAAATGATTAACCAAAAAACATATATGAAATCCCATTATAAAAGTACGTGTCTTAACAAGGGTTTTTCAAACACATAGTTCTATTGAGTTTTATTCATAATCAAGTAACAAAAGGCATTGTATAACTTTATATATGTGATTGAGGGCTTTCAATTAATTAGGAATAAATTTTATCTTGTATTATCCTTTATGTGTTTTATTAATATTAACTGGTTTCTACTTAATTAATTAACCATCGTAGATAAAACATTTACACATAATTTATTTAATTAATTTTATTAAGCATAAATCTTATATTGTTTTATCATTTACATGTATTTTTAATATAAAGTCGATTTTATTTAACTAATAAACAATTTTGGAATAAACATTTATGTATAATAGATTTACTTAAATTATGTTTTTGTAAATTAATTCATTTATTAATTTTACTAAGACCTTGAATCTATAAAATAAATAATTGCATATAGAGAGAAAATTAATTAAATAATATACTCATTCATGATCATTATCTAACATTTGATTTAATGAGAAAAAATTAAATCAATGTATGACCTAGGGGAAATAAGACATTTTCTCATTCTTTTCATTGGTTATAACATTCCACTTATACATCTATATATCACCTGAGTTGACATTATTACGGTTTGGTCTTGAACCACCTCTACATACCTTGGGATACTCCATTAATTACATATATTTATAAGTCACACAGTTGAGGGGAACCAAAATATTGGTTAAATGGGGATGGCATAAATATCATTGGACAAAAATGTATTACATCATAATTGATGGAAGGATGACTCATATGCCATTATATTTAATTTAATAATAAATAATTACACACCCATGCAATAATAAAATTAAAACATCAAATTCATACTCAAGTCTTGGTCAAACTTTTGAATGGCCATACATGTAACAAATATGCATAAGTAATCAGTTAACATTCATTTCATTATTCATTATTTATTATTTAATAAGAATGTGCTTGTTTTAAGTAATTATTAAATTTATTATCTTTCATCTTAACGATCATTCAATCTTAATTGGAGTTACACATAATTTAATATATTCATTGAAAATAAACAACAGAACCAACCGTGACATATTAATTACAATAAATTAATTAAGAATTTAATATTATCTAAAACCTTTATTAAATATTCAAACACACATTGATCTTATAAGCATTAAAATAATATTTTAATTCTTCAATTGTCAATTTAATGTAATTTTAATTCGATCATTTAATGGGAGACTACATGGAATGGATAGTATTGATACATGCCATGTACCTCAGTTTCCATCAATTCAAGTGGCACCCCTAGGGTTTCGGCATGTTATTTTGTTAAAACTAAATGGTGTTTACATGGGAGATACACGCCATATATCTGCTTACTGTGTGCTAGGGTATCCCGTTCAACATGAGGTGTGAAATAAAATGCACCTTGTGTAACTAACTACTCGATACATCCAGGTGAAATGTGAATGGGTACAAAACGTGTGCTTTGGCTACATGCAGTGTAACCTAGTTTTATCAGCTAAAGACTTGGAACTTACTGATGGTATCTCTGGTCATTCTTCATCGATTTTTAATCCTTTAAGATAATGAAACACAGAAAAAACATGATTAATATATTGATAACCTATTAATTCTAATAAAACAAAATAACTAATAACATGAAATGAAAATCTAATCACTACTATACATAGATCATCAATTAGATAAATAATTAAAATTTTAAATTTGATCCCTTTGATCTCACTTTTTGGATTCGGGTGTAGCTGAAGTGTGTGGTTTAAGTGGTATATTAAAATTTATTTTAATAACCATTTCATTAAACTATGGGAGTAGATTTTTCACATAAAATTTGTAATGAGTTTATTTAATAATTTAAGAAATAAACACCTAGGCTTTGAAAAAAATGTCATTCAAGAAAGTTGATCATTCAAAAAGACTATTTTAGATTACCTTCATTGCACTGTGTGGATCCATGAATAGAATCCTTCTAGCTTTTATCCACCCATGAACCTATGATATCTGAGCAACACCACTCAATCTCTGGGTGATAGCATGGAGAGTCGGATATCTTATGTAGTTCTCACTTGATCAATCCTACTTTAGTCTTAAATAAATATCTATTGCATCAAAAGAGAATGCATTATGGGTAACAACTCTTTATTCTCAATTTTTAGAATGCATTACACAATGTACATAGATTTATATTTATTGAGTTATGATTTAGTTTAAAATATTATTTAATTTCATGTCATCCATTGAATAACATTTATTACTTGTAATAAACATCATGCCACATAATAATAATACTATTATTATTATTATTATTTTAATTATAATAATAATAATTATTATTATTTTGTGGCTGGTTCCAACTTGCTCAATAACAAATATTATTTAACCGGATTATTAATTAATATTTTTCATCAATCACGGTCATGATTTGTTCGAATTCCTCTTGTATTTCTAAAACATCTACATAGAAATTTTATTCATAAATAAATATTTCATTCACAGATTATTGTCTGGAAATGGGTCAAAACACCCAAGAGAAGGAACATAATGTTGCAACTTCGACAACCACATACAAATGATCACTATTTAATATAATCCTTTTCTCATAATATTTTCCCACACACATTGTGCGGCAGTTTTTTCAACCTATTTACTCAATACTTATTTCTTTGACAATCTAATATAAGCACGTTGTTACACCATGAACATTTAATTTAACATGGATTCTGTATTCTAATCAAAGGAACGAGATATCAACTTCCATAAAGAAGGAAGGAACACATATTTTCTTAACTAATCCATTCATTACATGTTAATCATGATGAACCTAATATACCCTAATTCCCTCCCACATATTACATGACAGTTTTTAATCTAGTAAATCTATGCATGTGATTCATGGAATGTATTAATGACAATCTTAATGTATAAGGACCATTAAACAAAATCACATATAGGATTATTTGATGCCACCAAAACATTCAGAATTCCTATTGGAAGGTTTGTTCTTATAATTTTCCTTCGTAGAGATTCTCGCATGAAAACATTATAAGAGGAAGCCTCATATTATTACGAGTACTCACATTTGATAGCCTAAAACTACATGTTCCATCATAGTACGTCATCTGACCACAAAACAATATTAAAAATATAATCATATCACCTAAAGTTTCTAATAATAGTGGGAAACTGTTATGATTTTATCAATTCAAAAAATAATCTAGGAGAGTAATAAATTAAATCCATGTAGAAAAATAAACAATATGTAATAAGATATTTAATTAATATTCAATACATAGAATATAAAAGTAATTAAAGTATAATAAGATGGTCATAAGACACCGAATCCAACATGGTTATCATTTCTTTATATATAAAAAGCTAGATAACATTTTTTTTATTTCGAAAATATTATTATTGTCCTATTATTACAAATATCAATGACTAAATTTAAAAATTATTTTAATAGAGCTCTATATTTCATTGTTCACAACCATTCTTAATTTTTTTACAAAACTCTATACAATAGACACAATTGTATAATTATAGAGATATGGTTATGGTTAAAATATTATTTAATTGCACAAATGACTTTATATTATATATTAAACTTTATATGACCTGATGTCATGTGATAATATTTCCCTTATTATTTTATCATGGTTCGTGCTAACTGGTGCAACAATAAATATTGTTTTACAAGCTTGAAATTTTATTTTTATTTCCAGACATATTCTTGCTCCCTTAGTCCTCCTTGACCTTTATAAAATCCCTAAATAAATATTTATTCAGTTAATGTATAAATGTTATATATCTATTTAATGAAATAATTACCGTAAGATTAAGAATTTATTAACTTTATGTGGTCAATAAAACATTGATGAAATTTTTTATTATTTATAAGAATAATATTTATTCCAATAATTAATTCAAATATAATTTAAATGAGATTTATAGAAACACTTAGTGTATGAATCCCTATTATTATATCTCTTTGGTATTAGGTGAGCTTATTAAAATTCCAAGATTATTGTCTAACAAAAATATCACAATGCCTAAGAGAAAAAAATTAATGTCGCAACATCGACAACCACACACAAGAACTCACTATGTAATATAACCCCATTGACATGATATATCACAAACATGTTACATGTGTCACCAATTTATATGATTGATATATCTTTATTTTACCATTTGAAATAAACTCATAGTTACCCAATGACCATGAAATTTAATGCAACCATTCTATTTCAATCTATTGGTTGTGATAAAAACATCTACAAATATAGAAGGGGAAAATTCATCCTTGACTTATTCATTAATAACATGTCATTCATGGTGCACTTAATGTACCCTATATCCCGTGGACATCTGACATTATCTTTTTAGCCAGTACATCAAAGTACATGAGTTTTGACATGAATTAATAATAATAATAATGTTTATGGATCATCACACATGTTTATATATAGGAAATTCCAATGACATGAATTTTTGTGGAACTCCTATAGGTGTGTCTCTTCACATAATCTCCAATATTAGATAATACAAAGTGTGAACTTCATGAGATAAAGTCTCATATACATATGAGTACTCACATCCAAATGTCAATATTCTATGTGTTCCATCATATAATGTTATCTAGTTTTAGAACTATATTTAAGACTATCGTTATGGTCTTTCAAGGTTCTCATCATAACAGGAAACTACATTGACCTTTTCAATGTGATAGATAGCCTAGGACATTATTACAAAAAAGTTATACATTCAAATGAATAATATATAATAATATGTTTTTATTAATGATTAATTCGTTTAATATACATGTAATACATGGTACAAACATCTAGTTCTATAACAAAAAATCATACATCAATAACTGCAGATGAAAAAATCATAACTTTCCTAACACCTCTTGGTTTACAAAATATATCAAGGAACGATGAAAAGGTATAAAATTCGAGGTTTGGTGAAATTAATGCAACTGACCTATTGAAGCCAACAAGTAAATGTTCACTAGTTACATTGGATTCACAACTCAAATGATTTTTATGATTGATATAGATATGTGACATAATGTTTTTATGCATTGAAATAAATCATATGGGAAGACATTAGGGTAACACTACGATATGTTTTCTACATTTAAATTAAAAATAATATAACGAAACATTTATTTGCTTCTCATTATCCCTTACAGAGAACATTCATTTTAGATATTTTCTATAAAAAAATTCATATTAATGACCACTAAAAAGGTTCATAGGGAATTTCAGACACTTCTTACAAAATGGTATATTTGGGCTGATGAGGGGAATGTAATGCCTCACCAACCAGTTATATATAGAAAATTTATAAAACATGAACCAAATAATTATTTCATTAGTCATAATGAGGATGAATCTTTTCAGGTGCATTTCAATTCATAATATTTTATTTGTAATTATTTTTATTATTCACTTTTATTCAATATCATTAATTTATGAAACAATAAATGAGTTCTTAAAATAATCAATGTGCATCTAAACCAATGAATCCATACCATAAAATAAGTATGAAGTACACCTCACTAGAAAAAAAGGTTTTTATTTTAAATCTATAGTGTCTGTTTTATGTGATATGAAACAACAACAGAATTATCTTCCTTTATATATTTATTGATTAATTCGAATCTAAATCCACTTCTATACCACATAATGTGTTATGTGAGGATACTTATGAAAATAGAGATGAAAAAATAGTAGATGAAAACATATAATAAGTATGAGAATCATGTGTTAGTATGAAATAATAGAAATTTTATATTATTTATAATAATATTAAATAAAATTATCTAGTTATGATTTTATAGTATCTATATAGTTTAGTTGCAAGAATAATCAATGGTTGTACTAGATGAATGACTGCTTATAGTAGCATTAAGGTGACTAGAACAATACATCCACATTAAATGTAATGGTTTTAGAGTGTCGTCTTGTGAATATTTTGAAAAATAAAAGTTACACGAGGATGTAAAAAAGAAAATGAAAGACATGCAGACATATATAGATGCTCAAAGTGAAATTATTAAAAAGTATGGCCTGATAGAACAGTATATAAAAAGGGGTCAAAGTGATCCAACAATGGAGCATCAAACAATAAATAAGGACTCATATCCCACTAGATTTGGGGCGATCCATTACCCTCAATTTCCAGCCTTACCCAGGGCAATCCATTTTGTTAAATGTTTTTTGTTGAATGTCTATCAAACAACTACCGATAATATTCTTCTGCCAAAATTCTGCATGGTGAATGTGATTGTGATTTATATCTATTCACTCCCACACATCACCTTATTTTGGGGACACACTGTAAAATATAAAAGGATATATGATGCATAATAAAAAACATCTAATTTTCACATGTGTGTGGAGATTTAAGTAGCTCATGAGTTTATCATCATGTTTCATGAACTCCTTTATGTTTGGATATTTTAGTAGTCAAGCATGCTTGTGGTGGAGGGTTTTTATAGCCTAATAACATTAATACGAAGTTGTGAAAGCAATTAAATCCCAAGCCTTAAGATCTTTATAGACGAAATAAGAAACATACAAAAAAAAATGAAGCAGGAAACAAACATAGAAACCAAGATCTTGGCCCTAATGTAAGTCATTTATCCTTCGTACACAATGATATCTCACGGCTCCAAAGCATAAAAAACTTATCCTTTACATGAAAGTGGGAAACTTAGGCCCTAAAATGATATAATCTTTATAACACAATTGATTCTTATTCCATCTTGAATAAACTGAATCATTATTCACTGGTTCCAACTATGCGAAACCTAAGAATCAAGCCATCACAAGATATCACAAATCAATTATACAATTAATATAACATGCCTTTGAATTGTTTATCAGAAAAAATCAACTTGATTTAGGTTCATTAACGAATTCAAATAAACATGCATACTTACATCAATTTGATTAACATCAAATTATAATCACAACCAGATTCATTAAACATGTCTCTTAATATTTTAGCCAATTAATTATCAATTAATTCTGGTTATATGTTTTTTTCCAATTTCTTGTCATTAATAACATTCAAAACAAATAAAACATAGATATAACACTATATAGGAAATCAAGAGCCAAATTGTTATCACAGTTCAATGTAACCACATAACTATGTGATCAATACCAATTCCTAAATTCGGTTCAAGTATCTAATCTGGTAAATTTCATTATGATCCATGGGAAAAAATCATGTTATATCAACAATTAAAAGTAAATAAATATAGAAAAAACTAATCACACACCTCAAAAGTTTGTCGATGTTATTCACACTAGAACACACTATGCAACGAATCTCAGATCACCCCTCACATATGTTCTACATCCATCTAGGGATTGCACGACACCATCAGAACAACAACAATTGAGATAAACTCCATTACAAACATGGGATATCGTCCACTATAGAATGGTGAGACGATATAAGAGGAAACACGATCAAACAAAGAGAAACCACTAGAAAATGAATGGAAAAACACCTTCGATCAAGGTGGGCCATGATAGATCAAATATGGATAACCAAGATCGATTTCAGTCAGAGGGATCTCTAAATCACCGAAGTGGGCATTGTTGGGTCACTTGGGATGAGAGGGAGGGAAGTGATAGCCATAGGTATTAAATACCTAATTCGATTGAATTATTTGAAACATTGTTGTATCGGGGGATTAGATGAAATGTAATCCCCTTTCACGTCATGTAATTACTCATGGTCAGTTTCTATCGAAAAAACAGTTTCCTTTTGAATTTTTTTTCAATCCCTTAAATATTTCATGAAGGGAATCCCACATTCACTCTGTGGAATTCATCTACACGGTGTAAAACCAACTTTCACACCGTGAAAGTTTCCTTCCCCTAGTTCTCTACACCTGAGTCCCAATGGGATTACTCCAAGCCTCTTTCGAGCTCCACAAGACTCAGTAACATACAAAGGGTCCATCTATGTTTATCTGCACTCTTACATTAGATACCTCTCTAAACATTCTCTCCATCGATAATCCAAATCCAACCCAAAGGGGAAACAAAAATGGGACATCTGAACATCCATATTGTGAGATACCTCGCAAGGCTCTCCTCACCATAGGATATCACAAGCCCACTAGAGTAACATGTGAAAAACCGTGTAACAACCAAAAATAGCTCCTAAACACTATTATAAGGGGGATACCTCTCAAAAGAGAGCAAGTCATGAAAAAAAATAATATGAATCCATTTGAGAACCAAAAATGTCTACAACCATAATAAAATTATATATGAGAAGAGATAAATATCAAACAACTCATGGTACTGAGTGCCTATCTACCACTCATGATCCCAGGTACACTCCCCCATGCCATTGTGCCGCCACAAAACATGAACCCAGGGTATAGAATACTCCCGCAACTCCTTCTACTGGTGGTCCTAGATGTCTATAGGTTTCTCCTCGAATGACGCATCGTAATCAGCATAAATATATCACCAATTGACAATGTGAGAGTCATCATGAATATAATGATGAAGCAGTGACACATTGGAGACATCGTGTATCCTGCTCATATGTAGGGGAAGCACTATCTTATACACCTTGAATCCAACAAGCGAAAACTCCTAGAAAGGCCCAACAAACAAGGAGACTAAACTTATCCAATCATGAGGAGCTAAACACAGAAATCAAGAGGCATACCTCAAATGTCTTTTCCTATTATTGAATGAGAATAACCAAACATATATATCTGCCTCAAGAAGTGGGGAAAAGGAAATTAGATAAGAAAATAACATGGTCACAAGCCAAACAACATATTCAACAATATTCTAGCTTTCACAAGAATTAGTAATCCCAACATCAATCCATGTTGTCATCTTCGATGTCCACCCCAACACCCATATTCATTTACTGATTCATCTTATCACTCTAGATATCAACTTCTACCAGAATTACTATGCCTCTCTACCCCACATACCAAAACAACCCTCTAGGATCAACCATCTCAGGCTCACATCAAATTTGGGCCCTACCCTAATAAACCACAATATCCGTTCAGGCTTAACCATATCATAATATGTAGGAAGAAAACATAGCAACCCATCTCTTGTCCCTAAAGCAATGCATTCGACCTCCACACACAATGAGATATCATATCTCCAAAGCATAAGGAACTTATCATTTATATGTAGACAACTCATTTTGTATAAATGTATTATCATTATCACACAAATGGTTCTTATTCCATATAGAACTAAGCAATTCATTATTCATATGTCCAAATACAAACAACCGAAGAAACAAGCTATCACAAGCTATGAAAAATTAATTAAACAATTAATTCTACATACCATTTATTCCTTTATCAACAAGAATCAATCCGATTTAATTTCATTAACAAATTAAATTAAAAAAATCATACTTACATAATTTTTATTAAAACCAAATTACAACGACAATCATATTCATTAAAAATGCCTCTTTATTTTTTAACCAATTAATTATCAATTAATTTTGGCATTACTTTATTTTCCAATTTACATAATGAAATCCATGATAAAAAAAGAAATGATTATATATAACTTTATCGATCAAATCAATAGGTAAACCATTATCATGTAACGAAGTATCAAAATAACTATGCAATCGATACTAATTCTTTAATCCGGTTCAAGTATTTAATTAGGTCAATTTCATTGTGTTAGAAGGGGATAAATCAGGCCAGATCTATGAATGCATGTAAATGAATAGATAATCAATGGATCCTCTACCTCAAATGGTCATTAAAATTCTTATCAAGACAATAGACCAAGAAATGGATCTCTGATCAACATGTCTGTAAGATCTACATCCATACATCGACATTGAAACACCACCACAACAATAACGTCCAAGAGAAACTATAATAGAAACATAATATATCATTTTCCATAGCATAGGAAAATAATACGAGAGAAACGAAAATCAAACTGAGACATATCCCTAGATCATGAATGAAAAACACACCTTGGATCATATCGGGTCACCAAGGATCGAAGATGGATTCCCGATATCAATTCTCATCGAAGGGATATCTAAAACACTGAAGAGGGGACTGTCAGTTCTGCTAGGATGAGAGGGAGGGAGAAAATGCATAAGGTTTAAAAACATGATTGGATAGAAAGTTTTAAAACATTACAACATCATGGGATTATATGATATGTAATCCCCTTTCACGTCGTTTAATTCCTTGAGGTCTGTTTCCACTGAAAAAACCACCACCTTTGGCATTTATTTTATTTTTCAATCCCGGAAATATTTTCATGTCATGGAAGTCCTCTACACGATATGAAACCGACTTTCACACTGTGAATGTTCTCTTCTCACAATTATCAACACCCGAGTCCCTTCATAATTTCTCTGAGCATCCTCCAAGGTCTGAAAACCATGGGGACATTCAAAGGGTCGATCCAGGAAGATCCAGACCATTAAAAATTCTCTATTATCAAAGTTTAGGAATCACTCAACAATAAACATATCTGTCCATTTATATAGTTATGATTTAGGCCAAAATATTATTTAATTTCATTCTAGACATTCAATAAAAATTATTACCTTTAATAAACCCCAAACAACAAAACCTAATTATTATTTTTTTTTCATGCGCCAACATGTGCAATAAAAAATATAATTTAATTGTATTTTTAATTAATATTTTTCACTGGTCACGGTCTTGATCTTTTCAAAATCATCTATAATTTATTGCAAATCTGAAAAAAAAATTCATAAATAAATATTTCATTCAAATATCGAAAAATAAATATTTAATAAAATAAATAAAAATATTTTTATTCATATTCCAGTGAATAATTATATATTTAATTTATGAAATCAACATTACATGAATATAATTAATCATGGGACTTGAGTATAATATTAATTCCATTTAATAAACTTAAATAGAATTTAATTGAGATCAACAAAAACAATTATCATGTGACCATCTTGGATTCTTTCTCATTAGAATTAGGTTAGTTTTCCTAATGTTTAAGATTACTGTCTAACAACAATTAAAAAAACCCTAGAAAAATAACTTAGTGTCTCAACATCGACAACCACATTTCAATGCTCATAGTGTAATATAATCCTTTGTCACATTTATCTCATCAAGAAGGTTGCGTGATCGTGTCATTGACAAATTTACTCAATATTTCGTTCTTTGAATATCTGAAATAAACATATTGTTACACTATGACCATATAATTTAATGTGATAGTTTTATTTCAATCAAAGGTCAGAGATATTGAATTCTATATAGAAGAAAGACACAAATATTTCCTTGACTCGTCAATTAATGACATTTTAATTGTGACACACCCAATATACCCTACTTCCTACCAACATCCCACATGAATTTTTTTCCAATAAATCTAACCATGCGAGTCATGAAATGCATTAATGATAATCTTAAACATTAAGGCCCATTACACATTCTCACAAACATGAATATTCGGCTATACCAAAACATGATGAATTCCTATTGGAGGGTTTTTCCTCATAATCTCATATCTAAGAGATTCTCATGTGTGAACATCATGACAAGAATCTGCATCTTCATATGAGTACTCAAACTTGATGTAACATCCCAGGTAAATAAAGAATATGACATTTCATATTTATCCATATTTGTGAATAAAATATTTAAATGACTTTAAAGGGGACGCTATGCTCGATGGCGTACCCAACACGCAACAACGAGTTTCTTGGGAATCTTATGTTGCACTCTAATAATAAAATAATATTATTTTAAATGGTAGTTAACATGTAGCCGTTGTAATGGCAGGAATGGATAGAAATAACTAAAATATGATTATATATGTTTTTAAATGTTTTTACATTTATCCAATAAAGGATAGAGGCTTAAAATACGGAAAGAATTCAATTTTAGGCATATATGCCCTAGTTTTCACTAAAGGTTCACTTATCGCCTTTTGATGGCGAACTGTCATTAAATATAGTTTTGATCACTCTTATACATTTATTTGGACCAAATAAAACTCTTATTAATAATCGGGACATCAAATTTTACTTTGTGTAAATTTTTGGTATTTTTCTGATAAAGTTCATTTTTAATGAATAGTGTAAAATGTTGTATTTTAATTCAAAACCTCTTTTTAATATAATTTATTTATATGATTAGATTAACTTTTTAATTGGTTTTAAAGTGAAATTAGAAAATATTTTTACCATTAAATCCAATAGTGGTCGTTGGAATCAATTTCACTTTGAAATCGGACTTAAACTAGTGTCAATCATTTGATACTTATTGTTTTATAAAAACACGCTATTTGCTCTGACAGCGGGAATTAATTATTAAATTAATTAATGTGACTAATATTTTTTGAATTTTGTAAAACGGACTTCATTTTTGAATTCGTAATATCAAATATAGCGTAGGGTGCATTTTTGGTAATTTTCTGAAAAACTTCAATTTTTGATGAATAGTGAAACCACTAAGTGGTACTTATAAAGACTGATTTTCCGTTTAAATGAAATTTTTCCATCATTGTGTTTTGAATTTCAAAAATCCGACATACATGGTTGTCATTAAGAAGTAAAATGTGGTTCAATGGGATTAAAATAATTTTTTGGTGAATAGTAACTTATTAAGTTTTTAATCGCGATTAGTGGTAATTAGTATAGTTTAAGGTATAAATAATGCTTTAATAATATGAAATGACCTAGACACATGTCCCAACCATATTGGTTGTGTCATGGCCGACCAAGACATGCCATGGGCCAACCTGGGGACCGCATGGAGCCACTTTAGTTGGAAAATGACATTAATATATTTTTATTTAATGTTAAAGTGAAAATGACACAAACATAATATGTTTTACGAAAACAATTTGTAAGTGGGGTTATACAAGTCCAAATTTTGATTATAAATAGTAATTGGAAAGATAAAAAGATTTCCTATATCATAGTATTTTTTTTATAATTTTTAGACATTAAAGAAAGTAAATTATTTATGGCATAATAATGATGCAGCGATGACATCATTATTTAACGATTTAATTAAAATGGAAAGATAATGAAACATCTACAACCTACACATGTCCAAAACCAATTGGATGAGTGGATTTCGAAGACTTATCACCTTATCCACGAATTCTATCAATGTGGGACCTTTTAAAACCGAAACACGTTTTCAAATAAAGTAATATTTCCTTACTTTCCAAAAGTGCCCCTCCTCTCCACTTATAAAAGGCCCCCACCTCTACCTCATTTCACACACTGCTCAAGCCTTTGGCTCGGCCAACCCCTGCCCATTTACTCTCTCCACATCACTCTACTCATCCTAGAGGATTCCCTTTGGGAATAATCCTCTCAGAGGAAGCCTTTTGGCTCAAATCAAAAGGAGTTACACTTTTAAAGGTAATTCTTTCTCTCATGTTCATTTGTTTTATTTTGCTTCTCCAACCCTCTAAACTCTTTTTATTTTCTTATTTTGTAACAACACCAGTATCTTCAAAATACTAGGATGTTGTTATAAGATTTATTCGAGCTACACTCTCACACAACTACATCAAATGGTTAAAGAACATAGGGTTTCCGTGGATGGTGAAATTCTGCCTCCCGAAACGATGATTGTTCAATACTCATTTAACACCTTCAAAGGTGGCCATTATGATGTCACTATTTTTATATATGACATATAATATGTTTATGTTTTATTTATGATTCTGTATTTTTCATTTTTGTCTTACCTTTATGGCTTCCATTATGTGTATATGCGATATCTTCATTTAAGGAAGTGCGGACTACCGCCCCCTCAAAGTGATTTGATTCGTTAAATACCATATGTGGGATGTATAAAGGATGGAAATATGATATTATATATGATATTATACTGTAATTATAATATACCTTTATATCATTATTATTCCATTCTATAAAATACGAAATAGAAATGAAAGTAGCGTTCATGCGTACGTACGGCTTACCGTCTCCATGAACGGTGCATTTCATTTCTTACCTCTAAATGATTATGTAATGTTATAAATGCATGAATTTACTGGATATATATGACATATATGATATCTACATAATGAATAAAATTCTGGATATAATAAAAATTTGGACACACGAACAACATGTAATTGTAAGAAGACCACTTTCGACTTAAGAACCAAATATCGGCAAAACAAATATTATTAACTTAAATGATTACATAATGTTTTTGACATGGTAATAAGTGGTATAAAAGTAATAATGAACATGAAAAAGAGTTCTTAAGGAATTAGAAATTAACTCAAGTTTATTATTCCGGAGATTAAAGAACGATCGAGTCATGTCGGACCCGTGGTAAGGGATCCTACAACTCTCTTTCTTTTTAAGTACATTCTTTTATGTAATTTCTTTTAAGCTCATCTTTCTTATGATTGGGATGTTATTTTATATTACTCCTACTGTAATTTTTATGTTCATGTGATGAGAGATCCTATTCTCTCTCATCAATCCTTTTGGAAGTTTTATGTGGCGTCGTTAGGCTGCCGAGTTTTCGTAAGGGATTTTTCATCTCACTTTTATCCCCGTGAGATTTATGCTACATTTGCCACAATTTCCTTTGAGTGGTGTATGTACTTCCCATTATTCTACTCTTTGTGTAATATACTTTCGTTTATGAGTATTTACATCAATGATTTATTGCCCTTCTTTCATGGGGTGTATGTTTTGAAAGATACCCAAGTCGGTAAGGGAACCTTTCACCCTCCTCTTTTTAAAAGACTTCTTTTATTGGGTCTTTTAAATTACATATTGTTATGTTCGGATATGTTATCATATATCCTTAATGATGTAAATTTTGTGTCCATGTGATGAGATACTCTTTTTATCTCTCATCAACTCATTTTGATGTGACGCCGTTAGGCTGTCAAGGGAACTTCTTAACCCAATTTCGATTTCTTTGGGTTCAACATGTAGTCATTGAATATGTCATCCATTGAATATGTGTGAATGAACTTTTATTGTTTTAAACTTAATATCCACTTATATTGGGTGTATTTATATTTGTCACACATATTTTGAGATTGATTTGTCCTTAATTTAAGGATACCTTCTTTATAAGGGTTTTCATCACATTTGACATTTCTATTGAGGGTTCATTGTTGTTATGCACCAATTCACTCTTATATGGTGTATATACTGTCCTTTGGAGTATTATATCATGAATCCTTTAATTATCATGATATTATAATGTTCTGACTAAATGTTATTCCTCAATTATTGTATTCAAGTGTCTCTAATTTTGGTGAAACCCCTTTTACCAGAATATCGTTTTAAATGTTTTAATTATTTGTTCTTATTAATATCCATGTTTTCAAAATGGTTTTAAGGATTTATTTATATGGATATTAATGGTTTTAAATGTTAAAAGCGTCAAGGTGGTATGGGACACTTTGATTCAAAAATAACTTTATTAAATGTTTTAAATGGTTTGGGAAATGGTTTCTTTTTGAATGGATTCATTATTTCAATATCCAAAAATGTGATATTGTGATTGAAATGTGGAAATGTTATGTTTCCTTTTTTCATGTTTATGTGATACGATTATGTTATGGTTCTTGGGCATTGTTATGAAGAACGGGTGGCTCCGTGATAAACTAAGGGCGGGTGAGCCCGATATAGCTCTCCAATGCATTGGGTAACGCGAAGGAGTGAAACGTTAAGGTTTCTCCGAAGAGATTTAGGGAATATACTGTGATGGGTATTCCAAACGTAACCAAGAGGGTTACTCCCTACGTAAGAATGTTATGAATGCCTCAAGTTACCTTTATGTCTTATGATTTCTATGATTTATTCATGGTTTGATGAGGTATGTTAAAGTGCCTTTGTTTTATGGGTAAAGTATGATTTCATTCTTATGTATATATGAACTCATGTTTCCTTTCCATATTTTTATAACTCTTACTGAGCTTTTTATGCTCATCCCAAGTTTTTGAAATGTTTTTCACAGGTCAAGGGAAAGGTACATGATGTTATGATAGTGTCAATGATGTGTCAAGAAAGAATCCGTGTTATATTTTAAATATGTTCCCGTTGATGGGAAGAATGAATACTGCCTTTTATGTAACCACTTTGTTTAAATGTGGAATGTAATGCAAGTTTCATGATCTAATTCTCTAAAACTCTAAACCTGAAAAGGTCCTCAATGTTTAATCTTGTAATAACTCAAGATTAAGTAAGGTTTAAGGGTGGGGCCTTATAGTTGGTATCAAAGGTCGGTTTAGATAACTTTAGAGGATAGGGTACTCTTTAAGCACAAGTGACATTACCATAATGGTTAGGATTTCAGAAAGAGTCCTAGTTTTAGATAAAGTGAATGAGTAAGTGTATCATAGTGTTTATCTTCCTCATTATTACATGATGGTTTTGTTGATATACTCACACTGACCTTTTTTGGTTTTAGTAAATGGCTGGATCTAGCAGGCACCATAGTAATAGTGGATGTGAAGGAAACTGTGACAGTTTTTTGAGCAACCAACTGAATGATATGGGAGCTGCATTGAGAACTCTTCTGATTATCCTCAACCAACTATCTGGAGTCATGATTGACCACCTAAACCTTGGAGTTTTCTCTAAGGCATCATATATGCAAGAAACAAATCCCTACGGAAGTACAGATAATAATCATAAAGGTATGTGTGTTCAAAAACCTATGTGTCAAAGATGTGGAAAGAAACACCTAGGAAAATGTTTCAAAGGGACAGAAATATGCTATAGATGTGGAAATGAAGGTCGTAAAGCAAGAACCTGCCATGGAAAAAGGAAGCATCCAGTTGACTCGAGGAAAGGGAAAGAAGTTCTTTCTGAGGGATCAATTGAATGTTTTAAATGTGGTGTGCATGGTCATTATGCAAACACATGTTCTATGAAGAAGTTTCGTGAATGTGGTCACCAAGAGCGTACAAATGTTCGTTTACCAATACCTAATGCCATTCCTATTAAGGATGAAGAAACTGACAATGACCAATCAAAGGTATGTACTATTTCATGACTATTGTTTTCCTATTTTGGAATCTTAGGATATGATTCATGATTTTGTTTGTAGGAAAGATGTATTTCGGAATAGGTTGGAAAGGAATGGATAATAGATCATGAAGAATGTTGAATGAGTAAGATGTCAACATATAAGGGCTTCAAGAGTTATGGTGAAATTCTTAAGATTATCAAGTCTCTTTTGATGATGAGGTTACATTAGAAGACTTTTTATATTATGTGTAACCCTGATGTTTAATATAGGCAAATTTTATCCAAGGAATAGTTATCTTTTCTTTTGTGGACATAGTTATAAAGAACCATTTGGGTTTATATGATCCTTACTTTTGAGGAAATAATGGGTTACTAAATGTTATGATTGAAGTGGAAGGAATGAGATAAAATTGAGGTTAAAATATGTTGTGAATATTTTTGAAGATTTTATCTCGTTTTGGGGAATGTTTTGAGAATTATATAGTTTTGAAAAAAGGACAACACGCAGACCGTGTGACAACCCGTCGCGTCGGACAAAGCTGCGAGAATCGAACCCACAACCAAAGTGCAACTGGTATTTATCGCCTACCACTGGACTACGTGAAGTCCCTGGTTAGTTTGAATGATTCATTCTAGTTATATGATTTTATGAATTAAGAGTAAGTTGATTGTGGGTTATTTATAAAAATGATTAACCTATCATGGAGGATATGTGATTAGGTTAATTACTTTTCAATACGAGACTTTTGGAGCAACTAATGTTGTTTGGAGATAAATGTTACGATTTAACATGGAAGACTATGTGACTAAATCCATGAAATATTTGGGTTTCAATATTAGATTAGGTTTACTTTGAATAATTTTATGGACAAATTGTTTATCGGATGGTCCTCGTTGAACTTTGGGTTTTGTTGGACAAATTTTGGAGATTAAGAATATATTTTCTTTTTATAAGGGGTTATCCTTTTCTGGATTATCTGTTCTTGTACTAACCTTTTTGGTTTTTGGTTTTGGTTAAAGCCTAAATACATGGGAAGTATATAGTTCTATTTTGTGGATTAGGTGATTCTCTAGAAGTTGATTATAGTACTCTTAATGTGAACAAGTCTTCCTAAATACTCGTCTTTTGGAGAAAATATGAGTTTGTGTAAGGAATATAATAAAAGTTGAAAGTCAATATGTTAAGTGATTATGTTTCCTTATGAATAAATTCCTCAATAAAAAGTAACTTAAAACAAAAATGTTGTCTATTAACTTTTCCTACTGGGGAATCGAATACCGTTTAACCCATCACAAGTTTGTGATTTTCTCGTGGTTAACTTTCTCCTAAACATGTTTTCTATCACTCTCCATCAGAACATGACCCTTTGTTTTTCCTCCATGTCCATATTTTCATACATGGAATCCTAGTATGGGTTAACTCGGGTGACCTTTGTACTTATCTTTCCTTATTTTAAAGTGTTTGTTTTACCGACTTTTGTTCCGATGTGGGACTTTCAAGGATGTTTCCAAGCGCAATTTTAAAATTGCGAGGACGCAATTCCCAAAAGGGGGGAAGGATGTAACATCCCAGGTAAATAGAGAATATGACATTTCATATTTATCCATATTTGTGAATAAAATATTTAAATGACTTTAAAGGGGACGCTATGCTCGATGGCGTACCCAACACGCAACAACGAGTTTCTTGGGAATCTTACGTTGCACTCTAATAATAAAATAATATTATTTTAAATGGTAGTTAACATTTAGCCGTTGTAATGGCGGGAATGGATAGAAATAACTAAAATATGATTTATATGTTTTTAAATGTTTTTACATTTATCCAATAAAGGATAGAGGCTTAAAATACGGAAAGAATTCAATTTTAGGCATATATTCCCTAGTTTTCACTAAAGGTTCACTTATCGCCTTTTGATGGCGAACTGTCATTAAATATAGTTTTGATCACTCTTATACATTCTTTTGGACCAAATAAAACTCTTATTAAGAATCGGGACATCAAATTTTACTTTGTGTAAATTTTTGGTATTTTTCTGATAAAGTTCATTTTTTAATGAATAGTGTAAAATGTTGTATTTTAATTCAAAACCACTTTTTAATATAAATTATTTATATGATTAGATTATCTTTTTAATTGGTTTTAAAGTGAAATTAGAAAATATTTTTACCATTAAATCCAATAGTGGTCGTTGGAATCAATTTCACTTTGAAATCGGACTTAAACTAGTGTCAATCTTTTGATACTTATTGTTTTATAAAAACACGCTATTTGCTCTGACAACGGGAATTAATTATTAAATTAATTAATGTGACTAATATGTTTTGAATTTTGTAAAACGGACTTCATTTTTGAATTCATAATATCAAATATAGCTTAGGGTGAATTTTTGGTAATTTTCTGAAAAACTTCAATTTTCGATGAATAGTGAAACCACTAAGTGGTACTTATAAAGACTGATTTTCCGTTTAAATAAAATTTTTCCATCATTGTGTTTTGAATTTCAAAAATCCAACATACATGGTTGTCATTAAGAAGTAAAATGTGGTTCAATGGGATAAAAATAATTTTTTTGTGAATAGTAACTTATTAAGTTTTTAATCGCGATTAGTGGTAATTAGTATAGTTTAAGGTATAAATAATGCTTTAATAATATGAAATGACCTAGACACATGTCCCAACCTTATTGGTTGTTTCATGGCCGACCAAGACAAGCCATGGGCCAACTTGGGGACCCCATGGAGCCACTTTAGTTGGAAAATGACATTAATATATTTTTATTTAATGTTAAAGTGAAAATGACACAAACATAATATGTTTTATGAAAACAATTTTTAAGTGGGGTTATACAAGTCCAAATTTTGATTATAAATAGTCATTGGAAATCTAAAAATATTTCCTATATCATAGTATTTTTTTTATAATTTTTAGACATTAAAGAAAGTAAATTATTTATGACATAATAATGATGCAGCGATGACATCATTATTTGACGATTTAATTAAAATGGAATGATAATGAAAAATCTACAACCTACACATGTCCAAAACCAATTGTATGAGTGGATTTCGAAGCCTTATCACCTTATCCACGAATTCTATCAATGTGGGACCTTTTAAAACCGACACACATTTTCAAATAAAGTAATATTTCCTTACTTTCCAAAAGTGCCCCTCCTCTCCTCTTATAAAAGGCTCCCACCTCTACCTCATTTCACACACTTCTCAAGCCTTTGGCTCGGCCAACCCCTGCCCATTTACTCTCTCCACATCACTCTCCTAATACTATAGGATTCCCTTTGGGATGAATCCTTTCAAAGGAAGCCTTTTGGCTCAAATCAAAAGGAGTTACACTTTTAAAGGTAATTCTTTCTCTCATGTTCATTTGTTTTATTTTGCTTCTCCAACCCCATAAACTCTTTTTATTTTCTTATTTTGTAACAACACCAGTATCTTCAATATACTAGGATGTTGTTATAAGATTTATTCGAGCTACACTCTCACACAACTACATCAAATGGTTAAAGAACATACAGTTTCTGTGGATGGTGAAATTCTGCCTCCCGAAACGATGATTGTTCAATACTCATTTAACACCTTCAAAGGTGGCCATTATGATGTCACTATTTTTATATATGATATATAATATGTTTATGTTTTATTTATTCTTCTGTATTTTTCTTTTTTGTCTTACCTTTATGGCTTCAATTATGGGTATATGCGATATCTTCATTTAAGGAAGTGCGGACTACCGCCCCCTCAAAGTGATTTGATTCGTTAAATACCATATGTGGGATGTATAAAGGATGGAAATATGATATTATATATGATATTATACTGGAATTATAATATACCTTTATATCATTATTATTCCATTCTATAAAATACGAAATAGAAATGAAAATAGCGTTCATGCGTACGTACGGCTTACCGTCTCCATGAACGGTGCATTTCATTTCTTACATCTAAATGATTATGTAATGTTATAAATGCATGAATTTACTGGATATATATGACATATATGATATCTACATAATGAATACAATTCTGGATATAATAAACATTTGGCCACACGAACAACATGTAATTGTAAGAAGACCACTTTCGACTTAAGAACCAAATATCGGCAAAACAAATATTATTAACTTAAATGATTACATAATGATTGTGACATGGTAATAAGTGGTATAAAAGTAATAATTAACTTGAAAAAGTTTTCTTAAGGAATTAGAAAATAACTCAAGTTTATTATTCAGGAGATTAAAGAACGATCGAGTCAAGTCGGACCCGAGGTAAGGGATCCTACAACTCTCTTTATTTTTAAGTACATTCTTTTATGTAATTTCTTTTAAGCTCATATTTCTTATGATTGGGATGTTATTTTATATTACTCCTACTGTAATTTTTATGTTCATGTGATGAGAGATCCTATTCTCTCTCATCAATCCTTTTGGAAGTTTTATGTGGCGCCGTTAGGCTGCCGAGTTTTCGTAAGGGATTTTTCATCTCACTTTTATCCCCGTGAGATTTATGCTACATTTGCCACAATTTCCTTTGAGTGGTGTATGTACTGCCCATTAATCTACTCTTTGTGTAATATACTTTCGTTTATGAGTATTTACATCAATGATTTATTGCCCTTCTTTCATGGGGTGTATGTTTTGAAAGATACCCAAGTCGGTAAGGGAACCTTTCACCCTCCTCTTTTTAAAAGACTTCTTTTATTGGGTCTTTTAAATTACATATTGTTATGTTGGGATATGTTCTCATATATCCTTAATGATGTAAATTTTGTGTCCAAGTGATGAGATACTCTTTTTATCTCTCATCAACTCATTTTTATGTGACGCCGTTAGGCTGTCAAGGGAACTTCTTAACCCAATTTCGATTTCTTTGGGTTCAACATGTAGTCATTGAATATGTCATCCATTGAATATGTGTGAATGACCTTTTATTGTTTTAAACTTAATATCCACTTATATTGGGTGTATTTATATTTGTCACACATATTTTGAGATTTATTTGTCCTTAATTTAAGGATACCTTCTTTATAAGGGTTTTCATCACATTTGACATTTCTATTGAGGGTTCATTGTTGTTATTCACCAATTCACTCTTATATGGTGTATATATTGTCCTTTGGAGTATTATATCATGAATACTTTTATTCTCATGATATTATAAAGTTCTGACTAAATGTTATTCCTCAATTATTGTATTCAAGTGTCTCTAATTTTGGTGAAACCCCTTTTACCAGAATATCGTTTTAAATGTTTTAATTATTTATTCTTATTAATATCCATGTTATCAAAATGGTTTTAAGGATTTATTTATATGGATATTAATGGTTTTAAATGTTAAAAGCGTCAAGGTGGTATGGGACACTTGATTCAAAAATCACTTTATTAAATGTTTTAAATGGTTTGGGAAATGGTTTCTTTTTGAATGGATTCATTATTTCAATATCCAAAAATGTGATATTGTGATTGAAATGTGGAAATGTTATGTTTCCTTTTTTCATGTTTATGTGATACGATTATGTTATGGTTCTTGGGAATTGTTATGAAGAACGGGTGGTTCCGTGATAAACTAAGGGCGGGTGATCCCGATATAGCTCTCCAATCCATTGGGTAACGCGAAGGAGTGAAAAGTTAAGGTTTCTCCGAAGAGATTTAGGGAATATACTGTGATGGGTATTCCAAACGTAACCAAGAGGGTTACTCCCTACGTAAGAATGTTATGAATGCCTCAAGTTACCTTTATGTCTTATGATTTCTATGATTTATTTATTGTTTGATGAGGTATGTTAAGGTGCCTTTGTTTTATGGGTAAAGTATGATTTCATTCTTATGTATCTATGAACTCAAGTTTCCTTTCCATATTTTTATATCTCTTACTGAGCCTTTTATGCTCATCCCAAGTTTTTGAAATGTTTTTCACAGGTCAAGGGAAAGGTACATGATGTGATGATAGTGTCAAGGATGTGTCAAGAAAGAATCCGTGTTATATTTTAAATATGTTCCCGTTGATGGAAAGAATGAATACTGTCTTTTATGTAACCACTTTGTTTAAATGTGGAATGTAATGCAAGTTTCATGATCTAATTCTCTAAAACTCTAAACCTGAAAAGGTCCTCAATGTGTAATCTTGTAATAACTCAAGATTAAGTAAGGTTTAAGGCTGGGGCCTTATACTTGAAATTCTAAATACTATGTGTCCCATCATAGTACATTATCCAACCACAAAACTATATTAAGAATATTATCATAGAACTTAAAGGATCTCATAATAGTATAGGACTACTCTAACATTATCAATGAAAAAAATATTCTATGACATTATAACCTTATTTCCCTGAACAAAAAATGAACAATATGTAATAAGCTGTTGAATTAATATTAAATACATCGAATATATGTGTAATCATAGTTCAGTACGCTGGTCCAAGGACACCAACTCATACATGGTTATCATTCATTTATATAAAAATTTCTAGGTAAGATTTTTTTATTATGAAAATATTATTATTTTCTTATAATTAAAATTATCAATGTTTCAATTTAAAAATTATTTTAAATGAACTCCAGATTTCATTGTTCATAACCATTATCATTTTTTTAACAGACTCTAGGAAAAATAAATAATTGTATATTTATATAGATAGGGTTAGGGTTAAAATATTATTTAATTTCAAAAATGATGTTTAATTATATAATAAACCTTATATGGCCTAATTCCTTTAAATATATTTATTTTTATTTTCTCATGGTTTGCGCTAACTGGAGCAATAATAAATATTATATTACAATCTTGCAAATTATTTTTTATTTAAGGAAACATTCTTGGTCCCATAGTCATCCTTGAAATTTATCAAAAATATGAATCAATATATATTCAGTCAATGAATAAATATTATATATCTGATTAGTGAAATAAATACCTTACAGATAAATATTTATTTGATTTATTTGATCAATAAAAGTTGGATAAATTTCATCCTAGTATTATGAACTATATATATTCAAATAATTAAATTCAAATAAAATTTAAATGTGATCAAAGGAAACACTTAGTGTATGAACCTATATTATTCTTTCTCGTTAACATTAGGTGGGCTTTCTTAATGGTCAAAATTTATGTCTAGTAAGAGGTCATAGTGCCCAAGGGAAATAAGTTAATGTCTCAACATTGACCACCATAAAAAATCACTAACTATATAATATAATCCCTTTGTCATGATATATTATCGAGCAGGTTACCAGTTTCACCATCCTTTATTCTTGATATATCTTTTTTTGACCATTTGAAATAAACTCTTCGTTACACAATTAAAATGATATTTAATGCAGCGGTTGTATTTCAATCAAATAGTTGAGATATAAACTTCCATAAATATATAATGGACAAATTATTCCTAAAAATATTCACTAATAACATTTCATTCATGATGCACTCAATGTACCCTACTTACTGTGAACAGATGGCATCACAGTTTTGGTCAGTACATCAAAGTACATGAGTTATAACATGCATTAATAATTATACCAAAATCTAAGGATCAGAACAAATGCCCATATAGAGGAAATTACAATGAAATGAAAATTTTTATAACTCCTATTAACATGTTGATTCGCATAAACTCTCATCATAAATATTTTCAAGTGTGAACACCATTAGATAAAGTCTCATATTCTTAAATATACTCACATTCCATCCTAAAATTTTATCAAACTATAAAACTATATTAAAGAATATCATCATGGCCAATAATGGATTTAATCATATAAGGAAACTAATTTGGCTATTTCATTGTGACATATAATCTAGGACATTATTACATTAATGATGTGAAGTCCAATGAATAATATATAATAATATGTTTTTATTAATGTTTAATTCTTTGAATTTACATGTAATACATGGTACACGAATTTAGCTCTAGAACACCAAATCTGATATCAATAACATGAGGATGAAAAAAACATGAGTTTCCTAGCAACACCATGTTCAAAAAATATATCAAGGAAAGAAGAAATAGTATAAAATTTGAGGTTGGGTGGAATCAATGCAACTGACCTATTGAACCCAAAAGTCATTATTCATTAGTTACATTGAGGTTATAATTCAAATTCATCAGCCAATTTATATAGATATGTTTCATAAAGTTTTTCTTGCATTGAAGGTAATCATTTGGGAAGACATTAGTCTAACATTATGATATACGTTCACCATTTTAATAGAAAATCATATTATGAAACATTTAGTTACTTCTCGTTATCCTTATAGAGTCCATTTATTTTTGATATTTTCTATAATAAATTTGTATTAATGATCCATAAAAAGGATCATATAACCTTTCAGGAACTTCTGACATATTGATATATTTGAGATGCCGAGGGGAAAGTAAAGCCCCACCCACCAACTATATATCTTCACTTTATAATAAATGAACCAAATAATCATATCATTTGTCGTCACTAGGATGAATCTTTTCAAGCACATTTCAATTCATAATATTTTATTTAAAATTTTATTTATTCAATCATGTTCTAAATTTTTAATTTATGAAACAATAAAGGAGTTCTTAAAATAAATAGTGTTCATATAAACCAATGTAACCATACCATAAAGAAATTATAATGTATGTGGCACTAGAAAAAAGGTATTTACTTTAAATCTATAGGATTGGTTTTATATGATATGAAACAACAACATAATTATCTTCATTTATATATATATATATAATAAAGAATTCAAATATATATCAACTTCTATACCACATCACGTTCTATGAAAGGATGCTCATGTAAATAAAGAAGAAAAAATAATAGATGAAAATATACAACAAGTTTGGTAATCACGTGTTAGTATGAAATAATTGTAATTTTTTTTATTTTTAATAATATTACTAAAAAATATCTTGTTTGGTTTTTATAATTTTTATATAGTTTAGATTCATGAATCATCAATGGTTGTACTAGAACAATGATTACTTATCATAGATTTGAAGAAGCTAGAACAATAAATCAACATTAAAACAGATGGATTAGGAGTGTCACCTCAAGAATATTTTGAGAAAGCAATGTCAAATGGGGACTTAAATAATTAAATGAAATACAAGTAGGAATAAATAGATATATATGAGAAATTATTATGAAGCATGGTTTGATAGACAAATATATACATAGGGATCAAAGTGAACCTACAAAAGAGAATCAAACACTATATAAAGACTCAAACCCAACTATTTTTGGGGATATCCATTCTGTTCAATGGCTTTCCTTACCCATGGTGGTTGATTTTGTTATAACAATTTTTTCCTAAATGCCAATCTAACAAGCGCTGATAGCTTTAATGTGCCAAAATGTCACATGTTAGAATTGATTTTTATTTATATCTATTCGTACCCACCCATCAACTTATTGTGGGGGAACACTGTATAATATTAAAGTAGATATGATGCATAATAAACAACTCCCAAAACATTACCTTTGTGTGCAGATTTAAGTAGTACATGAGTCGAGCATCAAGTTTCATGTACACCATTCATGTAGAAACTATTTACTTAATATCATAAATATAATCCAAAAACTCAATAAATTATCCCTTTGACTTCTAACTCTTTTATATTTGAAACTCTATATAAAATATACCTTTGATATCAAATACCTTTCAAAATCATAGAATTAATCTAAATAACATCCTTATCTAACATGGGCATTCCATGGAGTTTCACAAAATATTTCATGTATATCATGTATAATCCAATCATATTCAATTATTTCTCATCCTTATTAATAGGGATATTCTTTAATGACCATGAATGGATTATTGAATAACCTCTTGTGAAATTTTCAGTTAATTTCTCTTTTTTTGGATTCAATGTTTACCTACTTGTACTGTTTATACAATAATTCAGAAACTAGACATTGTATTCCCAGTTCATATATGTTCTAAATCTTTAGAATATTGGGTAAATGTTATTTTTATTCAATAATATTGTTGAAACATTTCAAAAAATGACAATAGGATAAATCTGTGAACCAGAAAGATCTATTAGTGAAATATCACCATGTTATTTAACATATTCAATCATATTGAATATAATTTGATGTATAAAATCAAATTGAGTAGAGACTATTATACCTTTTTTCATTTAGCATCTTATGCCTTTGAAACCATAAATGAATCACTCTATGCTCCCATAAGCATCTTGATTTACTTGTTGAACAACTATAACACATGGTTACTGTGGAAGGAACTATTCTGAAAAATATAATTCTCTTGATGAACTTTTCATAAATTTTTAATCTTGATTAATAAATTTTATTATGTTACAATCTTAAGAGTAGATTACATTATGTTTCTCCTTATCACATATTTATAACAAAGCTCACTTTGATTATGATGATGTTATTCATCTACAATATAATAAATTATGAGAAAAGTATCAAGTTTCATAGACATTAAATAAGGTATTATATTTAATTAGATCTCACTAAAATAATGAATCCTTTTAAATATTCATCATATCGATTAGAGGGAGAAGATTCATATTTTACAAATAAATTACATTAGTTTCTTTATTTAAATAGGCCTTTAATATTTAGGAAAGGCATTACCCTAATCATATGAGTTCTGAAGCTTAGATATTAAAGAGTATACCGCTTTTCATAATCCATCATACAGATATAATCAACTCTATTACTATGGTATGCTAACCATTAGGGCCTCTCAGCTTCTTCAACCTAAATAAAACCTTATGTATATTCCAAAAAAATAAAAATAAATGGATACTAATGAAGATTTGAACAACCCCATCAGGATAATCAAAATTCAATTAAAAATTTATTTCCATACACAATATACTAAAAGGGTACACATGTTGAGTTTGATAATACATAGTTAGATTAATAAGGTCTTGACAAGTGGATTTTTGGAAGGAATATCACACATATTATTTGAATGATATTTTAATCTCTCCATATTATCTCATGTTATTCCCTTTTATTTATTCATGCCTCTAATAATTTATTTTGGAATCCTATTCCTTCTACCAAATAAATATGTTCAAACCATATTTATTTTTAACACTTTACACAAGACACAAGTTTTTGTTAGTCACCTAGAAATAGAAGCCAGAAGTATTTATACATTTTTTTATGAATCATATAAATATGGTATATGAAAAATTAATTTAAAGGATATAATTATATGAGATTTAAAATGTCCACATGAGTAATCCGGGAGTGAAAAAGAGACAACACCATTCACTTTCCTATACAAGGCATATGCCTCCTAGTAAGTAGGTAGTCCAACCCTATATACCTCTACCCAGGGATACACTACTCAAGATAGTATCAAATTAATAAAAACTACAACTCTTAATAAGCATAAACTAAATTCAATAAATAAATTCAAGCTAATTAGTTAAATTAAAAACTATGTAAAATGTCGCTAAAGAATAAATTCATTATAGAATATTCCTAGCATGTAATGTAAGTATTTATCCTATATGCATTTTAACATTTTAAAATAAACCATACACAATATTCATATTTCGTAAATAATTTATTAATAATGAATATAGAAGTTAATATCCATTATATAAATGAATAATTAAAATATTTATATATGAGATAAAATTATGAATAATTCATAAATAAAATCCAACAATAAATATTTTATAATTTCATCTTTAACATTATAGAAATTCCAAAATTTTAAATATAAACATTTCATATTCCTTCCAGTATGAAAAATTTTATATTTATCGATATAAGACATTACCATTTTAAATAATTGATATCAAATGAATTATAAACTATTTATAATGAAACATCAATAATTTAAACATTTTACCCAATCCAAATATCATATACATAATAGTTTTTTAATCCTTGATCATATCAACCTTCAAAACATTATTTATGTGGTTTAAATAATATCCCAATAATGCCCCTTTTATTTTAAATGATTCAAAATAATTAACTATGAACAATTCGTAATTTAAATATAAAACATTTATATTTTGGACTTATTTTATATTTTATAACCGTTTATAAATTATTAATCAAGGTTTATAAATAAACACTTTTATTTATAGATCATCAGTCTTGACATATAATTTTCTTGAAAGGCATTTCATATATCAACGTTTAATATTTGTGAAATATAAAAGTCTCATAAACATTTAATTAATTAATTATAAACCATTTATAATTAATTAATTAATTCATATAACTTTTATAAATTAAAAATTACTAAAATTACTTTTATAAGGATTTATAATCATTTTATAAACCATGAAAACCATTTAATAATTTTAATATAATTTTTAAAAATTGTTCGTATTACCCTTACACATAGAGGTATTCCTATGAGAAGGTAAACTCTTATATATACAAGGGACTTCTAGAATCGCGAGGTAAAGGTAAAAAAGTGGTTACCTTAAAATAATGTGGAGAAATCTTAACTGCCTTTATGTAGAAACCATTTTCCCTTACATAGATAATAAAATTATTTTCTATGTAAAGGTAGGTTTTAATGACCTTTACACAAGCTATAATATTAACTTTAACAAACTGTTGGAAAATCATGTTTACTTTTACGTGAACCCCTTCACGTATAGGTAATACAAGAGTTACCTTTAAATGAACACTCATTTATGGGTAATTCCCTAGACACCCATATGAAAATCAACTATGTATGGTTTAGACCTTTTTTACCTTTAAGAAAAATGGTAAATATACCACTTACCTTTATGTAGAACATTTACATGTACATGTTGATTTAGGAGACCCTTACATAGACCTATCTACACAAGTTTAATCAAATTTGACCCATATGGAATCCAATTTTCACAAGGGTAATGCTTCAGATACCCTTTTTAATCTCAGTTTCATAATGTTATAGATCCGGTTACCTTTACGTATCTGAACTACGGAATGGTAAATCCATTTAAAAAAAATGGAATTCTAGAATAAAAAATGAAGATATGTTTTCAGTTTTCTTCTTAACTTCTTTTATTGTGTTCATAAATCTAAATCATTAGTTTTCCTTTATACCACTGAATTTTATTTTTAGTCTACAAAATTTATTAGAAGTAGTAGAAGTAATTAAATCTCTAGTCCAAGGATCTCCATGCATTAAATATAAATCCTCTATAAAAAAATACTATAAATCTGTATACCATACATCTCTGAGACACTAAATCCTTTTAATATTAGTCTGATGAGACTGATAAAGATAACTAAAGTGGAAAATAATATATAAAAAACGTCTGAAATGAGATATTCTATTATAGAGAGAGAAGGAGAGGGGGAAACAGAAGGTCGAACCAAAATGATTTAGTGGATAAACGGAGAAATCAAAAGGACCATTAGAGAGTACCTTTACCCAACTAATTCCACTACCATATTTCTTTACATCTCTTGTTCTTAAGGATAAAATATTCAAATATCAAAATATAATGTATATTGAATTTTAATATAAAATGTTTGATGTGGTCATTACATACACAATTGATCTTGAGAGCATCAATGAAATAATCCAGCATGAATGCATGGGAGTATCAATTATGAATATATACATGAGATACATTTTTAAAATTTTATTGTCCAATAATTGATCGATTATATCGATTACTATTAATAACTAGTCATATTTTTTATAGCTGTATGTATGACTACATTAAAAATGGAAAACCCTAAATAGAAAAAATCTGTACTCATTATTCCTATTTTTAATTCTATGGAAAAACAACAATGGTTAAAGAATAATTTCAAAAAATAGTTAAACAACCACAAACATAAAACTAAAAATAAAAAATGATGGTATATTATTGATTCCTAAAATATTGGTGTAAAACTCTAGAATTTAATCATAGAAAATATATTATTATTTTTTCAATTACTCATTCCTTTTAAATTTTTTATGGAGGACTGGATACTCATTTTATTTAATTTGAATGCACTGATGAATTATTATTTGGACTAAATGCACGGACATTCAAAAATCAACCACATATGGTTTTGATTATTAATTTTTTTTGCACTAAATCAAAATTTTATAGATAATATTTTAATTATACTTTTTATATTATGTTTTATTGAAAATTATATTTGATGGGGTAATCATTAATTATCGACAAAATCATGTCATGGGGATGTTGAATAACAAAAATAAGCGTAAGGGTTATTACACATGGCTAAAAGTTATGGTATATAAATATATATATAAAAACAAATTATTTATTTTCATTGTGTTTTTGTAGTGTCCAAAAAAAATAATGATATTGATTGTGGATATTGAATTTGTAAATTTATGAAAGATAACATATTGCATCAATAAACTATCGTCCTCAAAGTGTCATTTTTTAAGGAAATTTCACTTTCATTTAAAATAATTAATAATATTTTGTTAGTCTATTTTTTTCAAATACTTCCATGATTGATGATAGTCTACATATTCAGAAGAAGAATTATATTTATTTAGAAATGAGTGGGTAGAGTATACGATATTAGACTTTACATATTCCATGAAGTGGTAATTTAATATTACATATTTAATTATATTTTTATTCTGTAGAGGGCATGATAATTTGATGAGAATGATGAAAAGTGTTGTTTCACCTTCATATTGTTATTAAAGTAAGAAACCATTGAAAAAAGGAGAAAACCAAGAAAAGTAGTTCTTATTTCCATTTTTAAAAGGAGAATGATCCTTGGGACATTTTTAATTTGTAAGAATTGACTGTGTGTGAATATTATTCTCACATTTCATTGTGTGATCCAATGTACCATAACATGTTTTTTTTACTAAAAAGAAATATCACTAGTCTAGGGGTCTAAACCGATAAAATGACCTCATATTGACATGAAAACATAGGAAAATGACCCTAATTTCATTTGGGAACTATAAGAATCAATTGAGTATAAATATGATTTATATTTTTCTCAACATGATCCAAAGTAAAATTCCATATTTTTCAACGTTTGTTGACCTGGTGGATGTTCCTTTTAGGTGAATAATCATTTAGTTTTTTTATAATTTGATTGATCGTTCTCCAATTGTAGAAGATGTAAAAATCATGACTAATAAAAATTTGTAAATAATTATTGACATAGAAATACTATAACTTGTATTGGAACTTTTTCATTATAAAATTATAATTAATTTGAATTAGATATAAAAATGGAATACCTCATCTTAGGATCTTTCATTGATGATGATGTTGATCATCCAAAATCATTTTTCAAATGGCTGGCATTCCATAGGAAAGAAATATAGTATAACCCCTCTAATAGGGATCCACACTTGGTCCTTTGATCTCTATACAATACCAATATACTGGTAGGTGCTAGTATGACAGATCAATCATCTTGTGCTCTTCATCTTGATTGCCTCAAAATCCTCCAGGCTTCTCATTCTTGATGAAATGAGAGAAATATGAATCTAGAGAGAAGTATGTTGTTCTCAATGATTTTCAATTCCTGATTAACTGTACACAATAGTCATAAAAATCTATTTAGAGAGTTAGATTTTAGGTTAAAAATATTTTTCAATTACTTTACGACCATTAAATAATATAATAAACATTGTTTGACCTCATGCTATACATTAATAAAATTATTATAATTTTAATGGAATGTGAAAACTGGTGTATTGATAAGTAATAGTTTATCATCTTTGAAATTAATATTTATTATCATATATAATTTTAGTATGCTCATCCTCCTCAGCATTTATCAAATACCTGAATAAATATTTATATAAATATTTATTCATAAATAAAAATTATATAAGGATTTAGGTGAATAAATAATTTTTATATATTTAATAAATAAAATAAATAAATATTTTTTATATTCGCTTAATTTAGAAATTTTATTTTGAATAAATATTTGTTAAATTTATACAATCATTTAATCAGAAATAAAATTATTCCTCAAACATGAGAATAATATTTATTTCTATAATTAAATTCCAATTGAATATAATCTATATTAATGGAAAAACTTAGTGCGTGACCCTCTATGTTTATTATTTATTAAAATTAGGTGTGATTTCTTAAATTAAAAGATTACTATATAGTAATGAAGACACCAAATTGAAATAATTTAATGTAATAATGTCAAAAACCACATATGAGCCCTTTTTGTTTAACAAAATCCCTATTTCTCGATAACATATCAATTAGGTTGCACATCCATGTCATTAAAATTTATGCTTGATAATTCATTCCTTGAATATATAAAATAAACTCATCATTACATAAAAAACATATAATTTAACTCAAAAGATCTATTTAAATATGATGATCAATATATAAACTTCCATAATATGGATGGGAAAAATACTTCACCAAATTATCTATTAATAGCATTTCATTTTAGACACACCTTGCTTCTTGCGAACATATGAAATCATGGTTTTATTCAGTAAATCTATGTGTGTGAGTCTTTACATGAATTAATAATAATATTAATGTTTATGTTACATTACACACACTCTCAAATTGAAATATCTTTTCAAACATAAACATATAGAATTCTTACTGGCATGTCTAATAACATAATATCATATCATGGAGATTACCAAGTGTGAAATTCATGAGAAGAAGTTCCATCCTCTTAAGTTTACTCACACTTGTAAACCAACATACTATGTGACCCATCATAGAATGTTATCTGACTTTTGAACTATGTTTAATAATACCATCATGAAATTTTACGTTTCTCATCATAACGGGAAAATTCTATGAACTTATCAAAGTGAAATATAATCTACGAAATTATTACATTAAATCCATGAAGAAAAATGATAATTTTTTAATAATAATTTTTTTCATATTAAATTATTAGAATATATATGTAATCCCAAGAACAAATAGTGGTTTTAGAACCCCAACTCTAACATTATTTTTATTAAAATTACATATCACATGTTAAGTGGGAAAAACATAGCTGATGAGTTCACATTGGTATAGAAACATAAGGAAATTATACTTGAATCATTTTGGATGTGTATGAATAGATTATGCATCAATGTGATACCTGGATTGATCCATATGATAAAAAATATGATTTCAAATTGTTAAAACTTATTAATAAATGACAAATCACCAGTATAATGGTCATAGCCAAGAAATCAAGTTTATATTGGCTCAAAAAATTATGATAATTATCAAAAAGTAATTTCTGATTTGTAGGAATAAAATGCATTTCAATCCATTTCTCAAATTTCTCAATATTATAAAAATATTACTTTTACTATCGTATTATTATAAATGTTTCAAACAACCTAAAAGAGGTTTGAAAATGGAGAAACACATTTATATTTCCATGAAAACAAGAATGATGATCCTAAAAAATTATTTTCTATAAAAATTAACCACAATAAATATAATGCCTAGATATCATAACATGATCTAAATTTACATTTTACCTTTCTATTTATATAAAAATGACATATCATCCATAATGAGGTAAGAAAAACTAGGTAAATTCATATTGATGTAAAAATATAATACAAAGATCCTCAAAAAAATTTTGATCTGTAAGAATCAACCACACATAAATATGATGCCCGGATTATTTTTTATTATTGAAAATATGATTTCATATAGTTAACAAATATTAATTAATGAAAAATCACATGTGTAGGGATTAGAACAACAAAAACATGAATGGATTAGAATAGAATAATAGAAAACAATATGATTCATTTATGGACTATTAGATTCAATTGAACATAAATTTGATAACCAAATTGATTGATATAATTAGATGAGTCATTTCACTTTCATGTTGTTATTAAATTAACATATCACCTAAAAGGGGTCAAAATAGAGACAATGAGTTTTTATTTCCATGGATTAATATGATAATGATCCTTGATACATATTTAATTTATTGGAATATTCCATGTGTGAATATAATTATTAAACTGATCGGTATGATCCAAAGTACCATATCACCTTTATATCATTATTAGAATGACATATCACCCATTAGGTTTTTCAAATTGAGAAAACAACCTTATAATGACATGAAAACATAGAAAAATGATACTCAAGTCATTTTTTATCTATAGCAATCAATCGAGTATCATTATGAATAAAATATTTCTAGGTATAATCCAAAGTACAATTTCACCTTCATGCTTTAATAAAAACGACATATCACCTGTTAAGGGGCCAAAACAAGAAAACAAGATCGAATTAGTTTAGAAATGTAGGAAAATGTTGATTGGGTCATTTCTGATATATAAGAATAAACCAAGAATCAATATGATATTTTGATTTCCCATTAGGATCCAAAGCACAATTTCACCTTTTTATTTATATTAAAATGCCATGTCACCCTCCAAAGGGTCAAAACCAAACATATGAATTCATATTGGTGTCAAAACATAGGAAAATGTTCTAAGAATCATTTTTTATTTGTAGGAATCTACCTTGCATCAATATCATGTCTATATTTCTCAATATGATGTATAACATGTTTTCTAATTGTTAGCACTTATTAATTAATGAAATATCATTATGATAAGGTAAAATTTTATAAAAAAAATTATATTAAATTTAATTTTAAAATTCCCTCAAATAAATTTAAAACATGGGAAAATTTCATATTTTTGTGTTATCATGTGTTTAGAGGGGAAGAATTAAAATTGAGCATAAATATTGGTTTTTAATAAAATTTGCAATATCATGGAAATAATTTGGATAACAATTCAAGAAAATAAATGTATTTAATCTGGATATATGATTTTGTTTTGAATAAATTGAAGTCGGTTTCAAATTTTTTATTTTGAATAGTCAATTTGGAATTTAAATTCTTTTTTTAAAATGATTTTATTTTGTTTTGAAAAATTAGGGAAACTTTTTTATTTTAAAAATATTTCTGTTTGAATTTTTAATGCAAAAACCTCAAATACATTTATTTAAATGAATATCTTAATAATATAATTGAATTTTGATGAATTTTATTCAATCATTTATTTCATTATTTCTGTTTTTTGAATTTATTAGTCATCTCAATGGATCCAATTATCTGGTCAGGAGATACCATGGGTGAAAATTTTGAAAAGGTACCAATATGTTTCCATCATCCTTTGGGTACCATAAATCTCTACATAGGTAGCTCTAAAAACTCCCGACTATAAGTAGACACTCATCCTTCATCAATCATTTGAAAAAATCATTTTTATTACACTTTTTTTCATAAAAGGAATTAATAACTATCATACCAACAATTTTTAATTGGATTTATTATGTATTTTGGATTGTATTGATTAGGTAGAAAGTGGTGTGGAATGTCACATTGGAGTTGGGGGAAAAATTCCTAAAGCTGCTCCATTATAAAAATGGGATTTAGGAATTTGGATTTTTAGAAAAATATATATATACCAAAGTGTATTTAATGTACATTTAAAATATATATTTTTAGTAAAATTTTATAAAAAAAATTCATATATTATATGTAACAAAATATAACAAAAAAACAAAAAAAATGATTCATATAAAAAGATAAATATGTGATTAGTCATAACAATTTGAATTTCAAATTATTCAAAATTTAAATGGTGTCAACCAACATGAGTTTTCTTCCTTAGATCAAACCATGGTATCTATTTATTTAAATGGTGAGATAAAATTGGTGTGATCAAAACTAATTTTGATCTATAAATAAATGGATATCGATTTCGACCATTCGATCAATCTTCATCAGTATAAATATTCTTCAGAAAAATTTTACCGTTATTAATACCGTTGAACTATTTCAAATTTATGTACAACATTTCCTAAATCTAGTTAAAACCCATAAGGGAAATTTCTACTGATAACCGTACACCAAAAAGTGGGGGTTTGTTAGACCATTTTAGATACTTAATTAAATTCATACATCAAGATTTGATTTATTTTCCCGGTCCGCCAACCCATTTTCTAACAATCAAAAGATTTTGAACAAAGATAGAACCAAGAAGATGGATTCAAGATCCATTAAGTAGATGAACCGAGACATGATCAATCTTGAAAGATTCTAGGGAAACAACTTTTCAATGTGATAAAATAATATGAATTTTCTTCTATAGTATTTATTATTTTTTACATCATGAAACCAAATCATTAACTAATTCCCAAAAATCCTACTCCATATCTTAAAGGCATACTAATTGAGGTGACTCTAGTTCAATACATTCAGGTAATGAGGAAGAAATTTGAATATGATTATGTTTTTTATATAGGATATATTCTAAACACATTATTAAATCTCCTTTGTGACAATTTTCCTAAAATGTGGTCTTATTGGGAGATATAAGACACACTCAAATTCTTGTACAAAGCTAAGGAAGAAGGTACTAATAAATTTATTATTTTAAAGTATCTAATCTTTTAGATGGTTGATAAAAATTTGGTTTTTGATAAAGTTCACGAGCTCCAAATTAGAGTAAACACAATTTTTTCCTTAAAATAAATATACCAAAAAATTCATAGTTGGTGAAACTGTTTCTAAATTTTCACATATAAAGAAATAATTTGGTATAGAAATCATAAAAAATAGTAAGGACATTTCCATGGAACAATTGAAAAATAATCTTCACATTGAAGAATAATCTAGTGGATATATGTGATTATAGATTCACAATTTGATACCATGGTTAATATCATTGGGGTAAATACATTGTTTAACTCTTCTTTACATGTAAAGAAGAAACGTCAACTATTAAATGAGAAAGGTATTCCTTCCTAAAAGAATGTAGAATTATTTACCTATAGAAAACTAGGGAATTTTTCAATGGAATGTTCCTATAAAAATAATGTTGAAAACCCATTATAAATATATTTACTGAAGAGAATATTGTTTATATGATATTTTATGTAATGATGAATTTGATGAAGATGGGATAGTGCCTTGATTTTAGAGAAATGGTTCACGAGTGCAAGTATCATTTGATGTTAAAAATATCTGATGATAGTACAATCATGATAGAATTATACCTAGGGAATAAAACCTCTTAGAATGTTTCTTGACAAGGATGCATTGATCTATACTTTACTTTTGGTAAGAATGTGACCCTTATTAATGTGTTTTATGTTATAGAATTTGAAAAAATTTATTCTCTATTGAACTTCTATGCATGAAAGGATTTCAGGATTCATTCAAATCTATTATGGATATCTCTTTTAAGTTAAGAATGTTTATGTGGAATGGGTACTCAAATGTTGGCATGTATCAACTAACCATTAATAATATGATCAAATATTCTCCTTAATTGAATGAGTCATATAATTTATGGTATAATCATTTAACACATGTTAATTATATTCCATTTAATGAATTTAACTAAAACGTAAATAAATTTGAAAATGAATTTAATAAATTTTAATCATGTGTAGATTCCAAAATAATTATGAAACCATTTCAATGTTTTTAATGATATTATGATATATTAGAATTTGTACATTGATATTTGTGAATGAAATGGTATATTAACTCATAGAGGAAAAATGTATTTTATTACTTCTATTGATGAATTTGGTATATATTTACATATATTTATACACCTCTGAAAATTGGATTATCTAAATGTAAAAAATATTACTTTAGTATAAATGGTAAATTGAATGATCAATAAACATTAGTTACCACTACATTTACTGGATAAGAATTCTCAGATACATGTAATATTCATAATATATTGTTTCATAGAAAAATAATTTATCCTCATATGAAATTTGAAAAGCTATAAAACCTAATCATTAATATTTTAGTGTGTGAGGGTGTTTAGATTATTATAGACATCTTGTTCCCAAAAGAACTAAAATTTTTCCATATGAAGACAAAGGGGTTCTTATTGGATATTAAAAAAATATAAAATCATATTGAATTATATATTTGGAAACCAATGTCATTATTGAATTATGTGATGTAGAGTTTTTTGAAAATAAATTTTATAAATTTGTCGTGGAAGAGATTATTCCACATTCCACTATCTATTTTACCGCATATTATTCATCAAAAATAATATAGAATAATGATGGTTCTGTAGTTGAACCTAAATAGAGTTCAATACATAGGAAGTAGAAACGTATAAATCTAGATTTTATTTCTACAAATTTCATTGTTTTCATTGTTGAGTGAGTTCCAAATAGTCGTATTATATATGTATCCTATGGTATTTACTATATAATATGACCCAATGAAATATAAAAAATCTATGACTTCAAGGGATGATTCTTTCTGTAATAAAGAAATTAATGATGAAATGGATTCCATTATGGGTAATAATACTTGTTTCATTATTTATTTTCCAATAAGTTCAAAACCTATAGGTTGTAAATGGGTAGAATAAAAAAGTATGGTTCAAAGGGTATCATTCAAAATTTTAAATATAGATTAGTTCCCAATGGATACAAAAAAATAAGGGATTGATTTTTTTTATTCTCATGATTTTGTAGCTCTAATTACTTGAATAGTGATTTTATTTTTTTAACATTAATTAAAATAATTTATGTCAATAAAGTATATACTAAAACGTGCTTTTTAAATGGATACCTAAATGAAGATATTTATATGGAACAACCAGAAGGGTTTTTTACAATGTAATGAAAACAAGGTATGTAAACTTGTTAAATATCTTTATTTCCATAAATAAGCTCTGAAGAAATGACATGAAAAATTAGATTTTCTAAATTTATCTATTTTATTTTCTCATAAAAATGTGGATAAATGTGATTATTCAATGTTTAGAAATTAATATTGAGTTATCGTGTGTCTATATGTGGATGATATGTTAATTTATGTAACTAATATGATAAGAGTTAATAAGAAAAATAATAATTTATCCTATTAGATTAAAATGATTTATATTATAAAAGATGGTACAATTCTTATTATTAATGTGAGAAAACATAGTGGGTGTATTTATTTAATTGAGTCTCATTATATATAAAAAATGTGAAATAAATTTTATCATCGTTTTTTAAGTATACTAGTACTCTATTTGATTCTAGTGTTAATGTATTTATGAACATGGGTAGATGCATAACATATATTATGTATGATAGTGTAACTTGTTCTTTAATATATGAAATGCATTTTACTATATTTGATAGTGTTTTGTTGGTTTGTAAAATGATTAGATAGTAATGCTAGTGTGGATTATTTTAAATGTATAACATGAATTTTTAGATACATTAGATAGAAAAAAGATTTAAGTTTATACTATAATCATTATATGGATGTATTAGAATGATAATCCAATGTTATTTTGATTACCAATATTGGTGATAATAAATTAAAATGTACATTGGTATTTACTCTTGGTGGTTGTGTTGTTTCTTGGGAGAGAATGAAATAAATGGTTATTTAACATTCAACAATGGAATAAGATTTTAGAACCTTAGGGGAATATTTAAATTAAGATGAATGGATTTGGAATATATTATTTGATATTATATTGTGGCCATGTATGATTCCTCCTACATCTGTTAGTTATGACTGGGATTAAACTTAGTAAATATAATATTGTTTCATTTACAATAGAAATTCTAGACATAATTTTGAGGCATGATTATGTGAATCAATTGTGATAATATGGAACCATAACAATTTTCTATTTGAGATCATGTAACAACCTTGTGGATCCATTAAACAAAATCTCCACTGAGAGAGATGATTCAAAAAACTAATAATGATATTGTGTTAAAACCCAAATAATTATTCTTTTTTGTAATGGAAACATAACACTTTCTTTAGGTAGATCTTAATCCATGTTTATAATGGTTAAAAAAATTTCAAAAATGATTGTTCCAGATGAAAATTATACCCCTAAACAACATGGGGTTCTATAGAATCTATTATGACTAGAATATGAGTTATAAACTCTTAAAGAAATTTATACTGGATGATTTATGTGTCCTAATAATGGGAACATGTTCTAATATTTTTATTATGTGAACTTAAAAGTAGTGAAGATTCATACAAGAATTAATGGGTTTAATATTAGAAAGTTTATAAAAAATATATAACCACAAGGCAATAAATGTGCTACAAAATGAATTTTTGGATGGAATGATCATTTTATGTATGATATATCTGATTTTTCATAATTATTAAAAATTTTCAATTTTTGACAACCTTTAAATATACAATAGATTAATATATTGATAATAAGTAAATGATTAAATCCAAGTACTCTTCTATCATGTATAATGATTAAATTTTTATCTATACTATTAATTTTATGAATAAAAGTGGGTTATTATTATATTTTAATAATAAAATAAATTAATAAAATTGTGGACCACAATTTTGGCTTGTATTGATAAGGTGGAAAAATATGTGGAATCCCACATTAGAGTTGGGGTTGGAATTCCCCAATACCCTCCTTTATAAAAAGGGGCTATGGGAATTGGGCATTACATTAGAAATATATATAAAAAATATTTTTTAAAATTATTTTTAATATAAAAATTTTAGGTAATATTTTTATTATATATAATTATATATCAAAAACAATTTATAAAAATGATTAATATTGTGATTTGTCATAATGGTTTACATATTGAATTATTTAAAATCTAAATTGGTTCCCCCACCAAGATTTATCATACTTCAATAAAACCAGGATATCATTTGATCAAAATGGTGAGATCAAGCCGGCATTATTCACACTGATTTTGATTATCAAATAGTCTATGAGGCTATCCATTCGATCAATCTTCTTCAATCGATAAATTATCTTGTTAAATTTTCCAAAAAAAATTATTTTACATAACTATATCATTTTGGTATTTTGAATTCCCAATGTCTTGGCGAAATACTCAAGGTAAATTTATACCTAAAACCTTAAAACAAATATGTTGGGGTGGATCAAACACTTTTGGTTAGTGAATTAAACTCACCCATCAAGATTTGACTATCATCTCTGTAAACCTACCCATTTTCTAATATTTTCAACCTGCCATGTAAATCACCTTTATCCTAATATGCTTGAGAAAACAAATATTATAACAAGGACTGATATCATTGATTATTTTGAATGAGGAACAAACATAATTGAGCCAATGTTGCACCAGATTGATGCCACTTGAGCTCAACTAGTCAGAGATGATACTTCCGCAGTCATGTCAAAGAAAATCAGAGTAGGAAAATGTTCCAAATATTTAGGATTAATAATAAATATTGATTGAAGATAATTCAAATTAATTGAGGTTGAATATAACTAAATGATAAATTGAGAATCTCTATACAAGGGTTACTATGAATTTAGGAAGAGTGAGGTCGAATGATGGATGACCAGGCATTCAAAGATAACCAATTCAGATCACCATGGTCGAGAGGAGCTCATATAAGAATGAATCCTGATGAAAATGATTGAAAATTGTTCAAGTATTGATGATGGTCACAGATGACTTGAGTTTAATTTTTCATTAAATCCATCGGAGGAGTATTGGTGGGAATATGTCATATTGATTGGGTGTGATTTTCTAATAGAGTCATTCATGCACCTTGGTTGATCAAACATGAAAATGGGGAACATGGAAAAGATATTATATAGAATCAAATTTTATGTTCTTGACTAGATGTCGTTTGATTTTAGTACTAAGAAGAAGATTTTAGTTGCCTCTAGGATATTCGATTCACTGGCTATAGTGTCAAAGAAGGATATATGCAAGATGTTTGAGGAAATTCGGAGATGACTAGTACCATGTACAACTTGAAGTGATTACCCCGGATTTCCTTTACTGTAGTACGAATCCATTTAGAGACTCACATAACCACTTTAAATCCTAGTATGTTCGAGGAATTAGCTTAGAATCATATTTTACAACATTATGACTCAAAGACTTCACCACACCACTACAATGACAAAATCACATTACACCCATCACACGCAGCATCATACATCCCATTGCGGAGGAAATAGATTAGTTCGAGGATAATTATTCAGTTGGTGGTAAGGTGAACTCACGAGGGATGATTTCAAAAACCCAAAAAGGAAAATATTTGGTCCTTTGTTTACTCTGTTTTAATTTAATGGAAACATATCATACAACATGCAATTATTTAATTGTGGTAAATGCTGTCATAAGGATTTAACATGCTTCAGTCTGGATTGGAACAACATTCCTGAAAAGAACACGATGAACCACATAAATTTTTTATTTAATTTCAAAGAAGAACAAGAATAAAACCTATAGGTTAGAATAAATAATTAAATAAGCTTTAAATTGATAAATATAAAAAATTATAAGTAGGAATGTAAAACATATTACACTAGGCACAATGGACTGATAGTCCTGATCTCTTCCAACTATCGTTGAAAAGTTGTAGTAGATCTTTTTGCATGCAGAGGGACTCACCTGGTCTGGAAGTTGTAAATTAGACATTCTACATTTCATAACTCAGCAACACATATTCAACATCGAAGGAAACCATCTTTAGAACTACAACAATTGCTATACACTATCATTTTATGCTATAAGAATATATGCATTGAGAATCACCACTGAGGAAAACAAAATCAGAAAATCTAGGGTTTTACAGTCAAAGGGAGAACTAAAAAAGAAATATAAAATGGTTCAAGTGAGGTGTAATGATGGGATTCATGGGAGATCAATTCCCCAAACACACAATGAACCTCAAAACCATAGAACCAATCAAAATTCACAACAGATCCACACTAAAATAGAAAGGAAGATGAAACACCTGAGTCCGCATTATAGATGGATGACCTGGATCACATGGGTGAAAAAAATTATTATTGTCTAGGAACAATATACAAGGGATTACCATGGTTGAAATGGAAAAGATCATGATCCATCCAAAACACAATAATGTCATGACAAAGCACTATCCCAACAGTCCATGCCGAGATTAAGAACCCTAGTGTGCATAATGGGTCTATAATTAAATTGAGAATATAAAATATATATAATTTGTTATAAATTCATAATAAAAAATTTAATGGTAGAATTAATAATGGAAATTTCAATATTAAATCAAATAAAAGATCATAATTTCACAAATATCCACCATTTTAATTAAAATTAATGATTTTCAAGAACCTAAAGTTATATATTCGAATTTAATTTCATTATATTTATGTAATATTTGAATTTAGATAATACCATGAATTTAGAAAAACTATTATCATGGTTATCTTCAATGTGTATCTTATTAACACACACAATTCCATATTGTATAACATCTATAATGAAATGTATTATAATTTATTTCTCTTTACATTTACCATGGAATACTAATTTCTTTGATAAATGCAATACATATTAACTATCACTATATACTGTATTAGTAGAATCATAATTACTGAGTTCATCCGAAAAACAATAAAACTACATGGTTTCTATAACAGCCTCAGTTAATGATATTAATTTTGATTTTGTGGTTGAAACAAACCATAGATTTTGTATTTCATTTCTAGGAAATGATAATACCATAAGAAGTGAATACATTCCCAGTTAATGAATTTATGGTATCAATTTTACCTACATAGTATGCATATACAACTCAACAAATTAATTAATAAATAGAAAAATTCGACCCATATCACATAGATAAATCAATCGTAGAAGAAAAATTCCAGAACATCAACCTCAGGGAATTTTAATGTGGCTTCCTTGGAATTTCTATAAGTCTACCAAGGGGGAAGATTTCAAAGGATACATCAAGCCTTATATAGATCAAACTATACATGATACTACCAACGATATTTACAAAGTTAATTTTGGACTAAAACTCAACATCAATAGCCACAATAGGTGCCTGATTTATGGAAAGTTTAATATGTTTTCCAAGAGGTTCAAATCTAGGGTTGAGATATTCAAACAGGTACCTTTTATGAAATTTCCGAACCAATAATCCTATGAAAGATATAACAATTTATTTTTCCTACACTTAATGATTTATACACCTAGAATTTTATTTTATACACCTGATTCCATCATTTCAAACATTAATTTTAATTAAATTATAATAGAAAAAAGGATTCATGTTATTGTAAATAATAATCATGTCATCAATATAAAAAATCACATAAATTATTCTATTTTTAATTTACTTGAAATAAACACAATCATCATATCGGCTCCTAGTGATATGGTTAACAATCAAAAATAATAAAAAAAATTTTACCGCATCCTTGAGGCCTATATTAAAAAATATAGTGATTTATTTAAAAGGAAAAAATTGTTAGATTTTAATTCGTTAGAGTATCCATCAAGAGATTTCATTTAAATTTTCCCATTTTTATCACCATGAAGGAATCAAGTTTTCACATCAAGTTATTAAATTTTAATTTCATTATATTAAGAAAAATCATGCAATAACCTAATAAAATAATTCTTGAAAACATGAGAAAAAATTTCATAATAGCTAATTCCTTCTCTTTGAAGGAATCCCCTAGTAACTAATCATTATTTATATTTTATTTTTTATCAATAGTGTAATCATCTTTTCCTATATTTACTCAATTAAATACATTTACTTTTTCATTGGGTGGTCTATATATGATAGCCTTAATGTGATTTTTAGTCAAAAATCTCATTTCTTCATTCATGAAAGGTATCCACAGTTTTAAATCTTTTTCAATATTGTATTTCTAATAATTTTGAGGATTATCATAAAAAGATCCTAGTATCCATGAAAAGAATATGAAGCCATGTCATATTGACCAAACCAAGTAGGAGTTATAGGGACCCTCCAAACTCTATATAGCTATATAATTACAGTAGACATAAACCGAGTTAATGTCTCAGTTCCTGTAGCCTTGTATGTGGAAATATCATTACTATCAGATGTGAAATAATTTGATTTCAGAGAACATGACTCACAGTACACTGTATATCTACTAATAATGAACTTTTGGTAACTAGGTTTATCAAACTATATCTTATAACCTTTGACACCCTCATAATATATCACAAAAATATATTTAAGATCTCAAGGATCAATCTTATCAGTATATATATAATAATAATTAGAAAGGATGAAGAGAATTATATTATCATAAGAGGGTGGTTTGTTATTCCAATGATATTCCATGGTTTTAAAATTTTTAACAGAGGATGGGAATCTGTTTATGAGGTATAGAGCCATAGTTTAAGGCTCTTCCTAAAAAGATTTAGGGAGACCCAAGCATGAAATATTTCATTATAGTCTCTCTAAAATTATTATATTAACTATTTATATAAAACCATTATATTGGGGGTGGTATTCCTAGTAGTTATTTTCCTTATAATACCATAAAATTCAATTAACTAAATAATTTTTTTAGATAGGTATTTTAAGCCAATATAAATTCTCACTATTTAAATATTTTTCCAACATGGTCTTCAACATGGATTCTATAGGTTTTAAAGGTCTGAATACTTCTTATTTATTTTTTAGTACATAAATGGATACATTTATTGAAAATTTATTAATGAAGGTAACAAAATAGTACCCTCCACTATGGTAGGTGGTATAAGATGGTCCACAGACGTCTAAATTTATATATTCTAATGGTTAGAAAACTATGAAGTTAGACATATTATAAGTGACCCCCTTAGCCTTACCCATTAAATATTCTTTATAAAAGGTAATATTTCTTTGTGTAATGTCGGCCAAAAACAATTATTTGTTAATTTATTCAAGACCCTTGAAGCTTACCTTCCCCCAATATTCTATTCCATAAAAGTGTATTATCTATATTAGTGGTATAAACTCTAACCAAATACCTTTAATTAGTCTTCCATTTCAAAACATACAACTAATTAATGAGAGAACCCTTTTGGATAGTTATACAGCCTTTAGAGACCACTAGGATACCTAATTCAGACATCATGTTATCCCCATTTTGATCCATAGTTCCTAATGAAAAAACATTCCTATAGTTGTTGGGAACCTACATAACATTAAGAAAATATTTTATGGGGTGTTCATAGAGTATATTATCACAGAACCTTTTACATCTACTTTAAACCTCCTATTATTTCTTAAAATCACATATCCTTCTACTATTTATATCAATTCTGTTAATAACTCTTTACAATGAAACATATGGAATGAGAAACCCAAGTCTAAGACGCACTCATGTTTGATGGAACAAATAAAAACATTCAACACATCGTCTACTTCATAACTGGAATCCATGTGAATGGACTAGTGTGTGGGTTGTTTATTCTCAATTTCTTGTTTAAGATTCCTACACATGGTCTTAGTGTGTTCGGGCTTTCCATAGTGGATGAAAATTATTTTACCGTATAATTAGACCTAGTTTTGTGTTTACTATTCTTGACTTTATTCACACTAAACACCTTTTTACCCCTAAACTATGGTCTACCTATTATGAAATGACTCTCTTCCTTACCTTTAACTCTAGGTCTATAATGTAGTCACTTAGATATAAGGGTAGAAATAACCTCTTATAGGGTTAAGGAGTCACGTCCATAAATCATAGATTCTACTAAAGTGTTATAGTAATTATCTAATGAAATTAACAGTGTCATTAATTGATCTTTATCATCAACAGTCACATTTATGTTTCCTTGATCTAAAAATAATTTATTGAATTCTACTAAATGGGATTTATTTGAAATAACATGATTCATTTTAAATGTAATCATTCATTTCTTCTTGTAAATCCTACCTACTGGAAAATCTATCATGTATAATTTATCTTACTTATGACATATACCAATTGCATTTGTTTCAAAAGAAACTCCCCTAAGTACATTATCACATAAATAAAGAAGTCGAGAAATGCTTTCCTTAACAAGAATAACATGGGATACATCGTCATAAATAGTATATTCATGTCAAATTTCAGATATAGTTGAAATATATTTATTAATGTTCAATTGGGAAATAATTAATCAGTACTTAATGACAAAATATCTCTTCTGAATCCTCAAAAAATTAAAGTCATTATCTCCATAAAATTTTTCGATTTCAAACCATGTTAAAGTGCAGACTTAAATTTTAAACCAAATTGAATCATGAAAAATATTTGAAAATAAAATATAACCAAAGAGGCTCTAATAACAATTTATTGGAGGGTAGGGTTCATTGGCCAGGGAAAGACACATGAACCCTAAATTTACTAGATTATCCCTTTTTATAGTGTTCGAATCAAATGGAAACATCTCATAAAAGATTAAAGAAATTAAGAAATTAGAAAATATTAAAACAAGGATTTAACTTGATTCAGTTCCATTTAGATATGAATTCATGAAACGAACATGACCACACACACACATATTTTATTAATTAATTTTTTTGAAAAACAATACATCATACAGGTTTGATGAAACAATAACAAAAGATTTAAATAACTAAAGATACAAAATGAGATATAATAATGTAAAACTTATTGCATTGGATTCATGAATATAGAAGTATGAATATATATTATCATTCAAAAAAACTATAATATATTTTTATGCTCATAGAGGCACTCACATGGTCTAGATGTCAAAAATCAGACATTCTTCACTCAATAACATGACCGCCCTTCTTCAACATTTCAGGAAACCACAATCAGGACTCCACCAGAAGCTATACACTAGTAGTTTATGATGGACGATGAAAAAATGGATATCAAACATTGAGGAAAATAAACTTAAAAAATATATGGTTCTAGAGTAGGAGGTAGAACCCAAATAGAATGATAAAATTGTGTGGGTGAGGTGATATTATGGGATTTAGCGGGAGATCATTTCCCCTGACACCAAAAACTCCTCAAAACCACACAACAAACCATAAGTTTTCATTGATCCATTCAAAAATAGAGTGTTAAACTATGCACCTTATAAATGGGACATGTAGATTATAGGAGTGGTAATATTATTGAAGTTTAGGAATAGAATGCCTCAAATTGCGATAGTGGAGACACAGAAGATCACAGTCTATGGAAAACGCAAGAAGGTCATGCCAAAGACCCACACCAAGTGTCCATGTAGAAATTAGGTGTCCCAATGCACATAAATACTCTATAATTAAATCGATAATATAATATATATTCAATTTTATTCATGAATTCCTATTAAAAAATTTAATGGTAGAATGAATAAAGGTAATTTGGATATCAAAACAAAATATATAACCGAATTCTACACTATGAAGGAGGAAATAAATATGTTCCAGGATAATTATTCAATTTAAAAAAATATTGATAATCCCCAAGGAAAATTATGTGCAAAACCAAATATCAGAAATAAATTAGGATGTATTTTTTTATGGTGGAAAATCCTCTAGGGCAGATGTTTAAAAAACATGGGTAAAATATAAAACATATACTATGATTAAGAGATTAAAAAATACAATTAATAAACAAAATTGATTTAAAATTAAATAATAGAAAAACCAATTTTATTAAAAACACCATGATATTCCTCTTTACTTTCTTTGGTATTAGTCTCATGACAACATGTCACTCTTCAATGATCAAAATATAACAAGGAACATTGTGGAAAAAATGAAATAATCAATTTTACTACCCAATTTTCAATAATCACTACAGACCCATTATAACATACTACTGACAGTTTTATATTTACATGAGAAACCTTTAACATGTATCTTACCTTTTATTTATTTCCCATGTTGGTTCTTTTATAGGCATGTGAAGGACTACATAACCCCTCATGCATTGGGATAAAAATTCAATCAAATAATGATAAAAATGATCATTATTTTTAAACCCATAATCTTCCGAATCCACATCAATCATTTCAAATTAAAAACATTATCATTAAATTTGAAACCACTTTAGATAATCATTAATAATCGCTCACTTTATCCGTTAAAATAAAGAGATATCGTCCAAAAACGCAGTTGGAAAACAAACCAGTTGGTATCCCATAATCATCACCCTTTTTAGTAAATATGAAATCAACCCTTTTCAGCTGTCACATTAAGATGAAAACTCACCCTTAAAAAAGAAATCCAAATGTTGAAGTCTTCTTAATACTTATTTTTAAACTTCACTACTAAAGAATATTGGGACCAATACATGGGTCCCAAATAATAGTGATTTCATGAAAATCCAGAGTACCCATAGAAACTAATTTCTCTATTTAATTAACAACCTTTGAGTAGTCTATAACTCTTAGCACATCACATAGATCTTTTATTTTAATTCCTTATTCACTATTTAACCTTTTTTATGAAAAATAATTAGTGGTAAGACCAAAAAAATCTGACTCGACATGCTTTAGTATCCATAATATCTTCATCCTAGTCGATGGTCCTCAAATCATGTGTGACGATCATTTATACCACAAATAAAACAATTTACTCTTTCCAACTTCATTTATCACTTAACTGCACACCTTTACATCTATCCTATAATTTATTTCATGCATTATTACTTAGGAATATACCATATATCCTCCAAAAAATTTCCATCCTACATTAGTAAAGTAACTCTTAAATCTATCATTAAAAAAAGTACAAAAAATAAAATTTATGACATATACCTGGAACATGTTACAAATCCTTCAATATCAGCATACAACCTACATTTTTAGTGACACAAATATCACCAATTGTAATGAAACCAATAGAATATCCATTCCTCATTTTCAATATACCAAATTATCATTCTTCATATGTAGAAAAATAATTCCCCCTGTGAGGTAATGTGGTATAACACTACTTAATTAACCACCTAATCATATTATAGATCCAACATATAAAAATCAGTACCAACTAAAAGTAAATAAACATATATATGTATAATACATAAACTAATATACATAGAATTGGTATCATGTGTCTTGTTTTCTTCGTTATTCTTTTTCAAATTGTTGTGGGTTCCCTACACATGACCTTATTTATCATAAAAGAAACACTTGACATTTCTTCTTATCTTTGACCTGCATCTCTGATTACCAAGTCCATTTTTCATATCTAGAATACCACTATTACCAAAATAATAACCATGATTGTTCAATTATTGAGTCCCTGTCATCAGCAACATTGAAATAGAATCATCCAACTTGAGTTTGTCTTTCCAAAAAAGAAATTTGGTTATGATATTATCATTTGAATCTGATAATGTACCAAAAAGGCAAAAAAAAATTTCTTCTTCTTCCATTTCAATAGGTACTATAATAACTTTATCATTGATCATGAACTCTATTGCGGAATTCTTCATCATATGTTTAGTGAACACATCCATATGGTTACCTAAATCTTAATTTAATGACATTCAAAACCAATAATATAATTATTTTAGATGTAATTTTTTTAGATGTTAATTTATACCTCCATTAATGATTTCATCGATATTCTATAGATCTATCAGATTTATCACCCTCTATAGTGTATTATCAACCAAATACATTTTTATTATTCTTTTTCCCAACTCTCTCATATCCTACCAATCTCCAATTCTAATCATCAATAGTTTCTCCAATTTTTTCTTTACTGCCTTCATTGCCTTCTCATGAACCAAAATTATTTTTAATAATTTCATCCACATAGTAATATAGTTTTACCCATTAAATAATTTGATGTTGGAAGAAATCAAATTTTCATAATCACCAATATCTAATCATTAAGAATCAGGGATAAATCCCTTTGATATCAGTTGTTGAGGAGGAAATATATCAGTTTTGGGAAAATTATTCAATTGTGACAAAATATTATGAGAATAAATAATAAGAAAATATGAGAAACCAAACGGAAATAAGTATATAGAGGGTCATATTTTAACCTGGAAAACACATAAAATGTGGAGGAATAAAAAACCATGGGACAACTCCAAAATATCCACTATGAATCACAGAATTTAAAATCCAAGAAATATCAGAACATGAATTAAAATTATAGCAGAGAAAAAGTTTCATGAAAAAATACACACCAATATGCCTCCTCCTATATTATAATCATCTCTTGACAAGACTTCACCCAGGGATGATGAAAAATAAACACAAAAAATTGTTGTAACACTTCATATAATACATTACACAACAAATTTTCACTTCTCACTTTTTCTACGGGATCAAAAACCAATTCCACGCAAATATATACACTAGAAGAATTGATCTAATATAATAGATTTTATATAATTCCCATGTTGGTTCTTTTATTGGTATGTGAAGGCCTCTAGAATCTCTTATGTGTTGGGTTCAAAATTCAAAAAAAATAAGGATAAAACATATCCTCATTTATAAACATGTTAGCTTCGAAATCGATGGGCCTCATTTCAAATTTAAATAATTTATTAAATTTTAGAAACCCCAGACTGAACCTCAACAAATCCTTGATCTAAATTCTATAACCAAATCTAGTTTTGGTTAGGCATACCAAAATTAAATCCCAAAAATAAAATAAATCCCATAATTTAGGACCTGATGGACTAATCCCAGAGCACATTGATCTTAAAATCCATCCCACCCAGAGCATGAGATATACAACACCTACATAAAGGCATTAGCAATATTTTTTCTTATATGTAATGGTAATATAGAAGTGTAAGTATCTATGTAAAGGTTGTTCTAGATCTATTTCATGGTTATAAGAAAATTATGAAGACTTGTAAACATAATTCATTACATGTAACAGTTACAAAAAAATAATGTGAGAAGTACATTGGCAATGTAAACAAAGATTAGGAAATACATTACCTATTTGAAGGTTATAAGTTAATCGAAAAGAGTTGTGAAGGTACCATATGATTTCTACAACTAAATAAAGTCCATCTATGATTTAACAAACCTGTATAAAGGTAATGATTGATTTGTGAAGGTAGTGTCTTGGTAACATTAATTGAGTCACACCACATAAAGTTGATAAAGCGATGCATAAAGATAAATTGAAATTTTAACTGTATATTCAAGTAGTTAATTGAACTAAATTATGGTAAAAATGATTTCTTTGAGAAACATAAACACGAGTTAAGATGCTATAATTTATTGGATTTGAATGTTCCAGCGATCCAGACTTGTTCATGTGTTTGATCACATGTAGTCGATATGGAGTTTTCCATATGGTCACTCATTGACTTTGTCAAGTGGTTGATCTAGGTTAACACATGATGTTGATCTCTTTCCATGGTTGAACTGTTGGGATATTATATAAGTTCTATGATTTTTTATATTTTGATGAAATGAAATCTTACGATTCTAGGTGTTATGTTCTCAAATGAAAAATAAGTTTCACAATTCTTATCATGACAAAGAATATTTTTCGAACATTGGAAGAATCCATAATCAAATTTATATATATGAAATCTAAACTCATATTCTTATCCATGGGGTTAAATAATGATGTCACCTAGCTCTAGTGAATTTTGTATTTCTATTTTTGTGACCATTTTTAAAATCTAGTTCACCTGTAAGAAAAGGTTAGATGAGTGACATCATAGGTTATCATGTGTCCTTTCATAGAATCATACATTGGAGGAGTGGTTTTAAAGGGACGTATATGTAGTGTTAGTTGAGGAGAAAATGGATCCATTATTATTCAAATACTATTAAAAATACATTTTCGATTCTTTAGGAAATTCAATAATTTGTTTAAAAGAAAAAATAACTAATCCACACTGATATTTGATTAATCAAGAAGAAATATATCATACCATGATTTATTTTAATATTAAATGAGAAATAATCTTCTAGAATAAATTAAAATAATATTCATTATATTATTGTGAATATATATATTTGTTGGTATTGAAGAAGATGTTATTGAGAATATTGAGAACTAACATACATTGTGTGAGAGATTTTTGAGATCACAATACATCATAGTATTGAGGTAAGAGAGGGAGTTATGACCGAGAGAAATTATTCTATTTTAAAACTATTTTTTTAAAATTTTATAAGAACTATATTTCTAAAGATCTAGTAAGAGTTTCGAGACAAAAAAACTATTTCGAGATGATATTGAAGTTCTTGATAAATAAATACATGTGGAGGCATATTAAATTAGTCTTATCATGAAATGAGATAAATTTCACAAGTGGAATAGAAGAATCCAAGAATATAAATAGATATTTCTATGATTGTATTAAATTTTAATAATAATCATGTGACTAGGGGTATAACCAATTTTTGGAGGCTTGTGGCAGGTGTATCTGGCGAATCACTCGGGAATTGAAATTGGGGTTTCTAACCAATTGTTGAATAACGTTAAATGAAGTGCCTAACTGCTTCTGTCAACATCATGTCAATGAGTATATATTAATTTTTAACCTTCTAAATAGCATGTTTTCTGATCTCTCTTATTATCATTGAAAATGAGTTGAGGTTGTGGACTCTATTGATAGGATCAAGAACATTGTATTTTTCTTGAGGATGAATTTAGAATAAGAGGAAAAATTTGTAAATGTAATATATTGATTCACCCCACCCACTCCCTGTAGTCATCTGAGTTGGGGAAAATTAAAAAACCTACAAAATAATTCTATGTGATATACAATAATATTTAGGAATAATAAATTGTGGATGTACATGTTATGATGGGAAAATTTAGAAAAGGTGATTGGATTAAATATTTTGGTTGAACCTAAATAATTACCATTTATGTGGGAGACTGATCACATAATAAATTTGAAATAGGGTTTGAATATAGTCAACATATGACCCAAAAAACCATCATATTTCATGAAGATTGAGATTCAAAAATAAGATCAAAATCTTTTTTAGTAGGTTTTAATTAGATATAGTAAAAAACCATATTATAGCCCAATAATTTCAGTAAAGAATAAATAAAGAGGGTGGATAATGTGTATGGATTACTAGGTGTAAAAAAATTGGTGGAACTAAACAAATACCTTATTCTATAAATATAATAGATAATGGATTAGTTCCATAGAGAGGAATAATCCCCAACGGCGTATTTAAAATAATGTTTCCAATAGGTATAGACTAGAAAAGAATGTATTGGGAATATTGTATTCAAAATCCATGGAGGAATTACAAATAATTTTTTATTCATTTTAAATTGATGAATTCACCTATGAATTTTGATGATATTATCAATGTTGTATTTTGGGATTTATAAAGTAAGTGTTTTTTGGTGTTCTTCAACGATATAGTAGTGGATATGAAGTGATGAAATTAATGTCATGTTAGATGTTCGACTAATTAATTTTCCATTCCATTAGTTCTGGAAATCAAAAACACCATCATAAAACATATTTAAAAATGTTTTATGTCCCAATCGTTATATATTTTTTTTGAAAACATTTCCTTCTACCATACATAGAATAAGTTGTAATGTATTCAGAATATAAAAATTAAATTTCTTCATTACGATGATCATAGTGAGAATGTGTCAAATAAATCAGACTCACTATTATCAGAACAGTAGTTAAACATTAGTCATGTATTTTATAGTGAAAAAATTCTCAACAATATGATTGATACTAGTTAGAATACAATTATACTAACACTCATAAGTATTATTGTAATGACATTCATAAGGAATTCCACTAGACCAACCTATGTTAATAATAGGAAAGTGAAAGACATAATTTTATTGTAAGGAAATCTTTTCACACTATGATGGTGTTAATCACTATCATGTAGCACATTCAGTTATTTCAGATTGTTATGAGATGTCAAGTGCCAATTGTCCTAATCCATTGTAATATACTCATAAAATATGACCATTAGGACATCAATAGGACTGTTGGGGGGATTCCTATAAATACTAAGTTATTTGAAGAGTTTGAAGATATCTGATTATATTCAATACCTACTTTTTAGATCAAAAATTAGTGTAAAGAAGACATTCTTAATCTTTGAATTGAATTAAAGAGTTCTCATTCTGAAGGAAACTATTTCATGTTGTCTTTTTGATAACTTCTGTAATTATTACTGCATTTGATCATTGTAATAATCCAGGTATTTCAAGAATATGAAGATAGAGAATATGGTATTTGGATAGAGGGATTACTGGGATAGTAAGAAACTTTCTATCATCATATCAAGGGCATCTGAGGATAGGAATACAGATCAATTTCGATCATCATATCATGGGCATTCCTTGTAACGAAAGAAAAGCATTCAGTAGCTATAAAACAATCTATACATTTAGACATAGTTATTTAATACCTTTATATTATAGTTTAAGGAGATAAATTTTTAATTGTTTTTATATTTTTTCTTTTCCAATGTATGTAATACAAAGTTGATCATCATTTTCAGCTTGTAATGTTTTTTTATTATGTATTACGTTGATTACAATAATAGAAATACTATTATTTAATCAGATAAATTTTGATTATTATTCTTATTTTCTAATAAATTAGATCTATAGTTATTATGTTATTTACTCTCGTTTAATCATTCTAATGTATGGTTCTGATTCATTGACTTTCTTAATCAGAATGAGGGTCGAGTCCATTAACCTACATAAAGAGGCTTTGGGTTTATTTAGTTTAATTCATTTAAACTGAGTTTTTAAAACAATAATTCACCCCACACTTGTAATTATATCCAACTTAACATATTCTTACAATCCTATAATTGGTTTTAGAGAAGGATTCTACTTCTCAAATACATTCTATGATTTTTAATTTCATTACTATTGCATGTTGTTTAATGTTTTTGATATAAAGTTACTATTCTAAAACATTGTTTACACTAATGTTTAACTAGTGAAAAGAATATTTCTTTTTGTTTTAATATGGTAGGTCTTAATTTTGGTTTAATAGAAAATCTGAATCCAAAGAGAACACCTATTTTGGTAGTGTTGATTATGAGTACTAGAGAAATAGGATGCAGACTTTTATTATCAACCCTAGGGTTTGTAATTTTGTTATGAAAACTGGAGACTAAAAAATTACTAATAAAGAAGTTGCTACAATTACTCATTAAGAAAATTATGAATATTAGTTAACCTACAAAGTAAAGAATAATTTTTTTGTTCTATGTTAAGAAGTATTTATAGTTAAATGTCCTCTTATAAAGCTGTAAACAGTATCTAGAAAAATCATGAGCTAAGACACTTTGTAACTCATAATTTTATATAAACAAGAAAAGATATTATAAGAACATATTATCATGTTTTTCATTTTATTCCTAGAGAATCAGCTGCAAAGATGAAACACCAGATTATGAACATCATAAATAGTTTACAATCTAATGGTGTAAAAGATCATGACGATGAAATCGTTATTGAGAAGATAATTAATATCATTTCCAATGAGTAGGAATCGAAGGGAATTATTTGTGATTAGACAATAATGTTAAATAATGTTTCCATATATGATCTTATAGGTACTCTTTTATAGTATGAGGGTATACTCAAAATATATACCGATAAAAATAAAATGAAAAATGGAGATGTTTCATTTTCTACCACTTCTACAGTTCCTTCTAATGTTCAGTCTATTAAAAAGGTAGGAAAGTCTTCAAAGAAGAATAAATTCATTATTCAGTTCAATTTTAGTACTTCTAATCATTCTTAAAATGAGTTGGCTAATCTCACGAGGAGAATAAATAATATTTTGGAAATCATAATTTTAATTTATCATTATAAACAAGGTAAATAGGATAGAGGTGATAAGAATGATGAAGTCACTTACTATGAATGTACAAAAACTGGATATATCTGACTAAATTATTCAAATATAAAGTTTAAATAAAAAAGATAAAAATTCAGAATGTAATTTCAAAATTATTATAAATCCAAAGACAATAAATTCTTGAAGGATATTGACACTTGAAGTGATAGTGGTGGGGATTCTTATAAATATTCTCTTAATAATGAATGTTATGGACATGGTAACTTTTGTATATTTCTTAATGTAACTATTGATAATAATTTTTTCATGGATAAGGTACACAATGTTTTATGCATTACGAAAATGTATTTAAATTCTAATTATCTTAATGAGAAAAATTATACATCATCTGAAGAAGAATATTTCTCATCCAGTGAAGATAGCACGTTAAGTTCTTATGATGAAGTTTTTCTTTTTTCTAAAATTCTAGGAAATGTGAATTGTAAAATTTGAAATAAAAACTTGATAATGATATGGTAATACATTCTAAGTATGATTCAAGAATAAATTTTTTAGAAAATTAAATATTATGTCTTTATATATATATTGGTAATACAACTTCATAAAAGGATTTTATTTCAAAATATTTGGAAAAATTAGTTTTCGAAAAAACTAGCTTAAATACTAATTGTGATAAGATTAATTCCAAAACTATTACTCATGATGGTATGAATTTAGTTGTGAAACTGAAATCTGAAATTTATTATTTGAGGAAACTCTTATCAATCTTTACTATTGGTAAGGAAAAATTTGATAAAATGTACAAAAAAATCCACCCCCAAGGAATTAGTTCTGGAATGGGTTTTACATATAAGAAAACAATTTATAATTACAATTTCACTATTTGTAAGAATGAAATTTTTTTCACCAAGTGTCAAAAAAATGTCCATTTTAATTATTTTTTCCCATTAAATAAATTTCAATATCTTGGATTTCATAGACTATTTTTATAAAAAAATATGGATTCTAAATGTTTTGTTTTGTGACATTATCAAACCCAAAAAGGATTGGGTTTCACAAGTATAATGTTTTTGTTTTCATAAAATCAAAGCTAGTACCAACAACAAGAATATATGGTACATGGAAAGTAGGTGTTCCAGTAGAATGACTAGAAACAAATAATTATTCAAGAATATCATTAATATGAATGGTGGTAAAGTCACATTAAGAGATAATTCTCATGGAGAGATTATCAAAGTAGGAAACATTGTACTTTTGGGAAAAAGTCTTATTTAAAATGTCTTTTTTCATCTGTTATAAAAAAAAATATAATCAAAATTTAATTATGTGATGAAGCATACCTTTTGATAATTAGGAATGATAGATATTTTTTAAATAGTTCCAATGGTGATGTTTTTTCTATCTTCTAATTGGTATTAAAATGTTTACACACATAACATAGAAGACCATAGGTTCCAGGACATACATTGCCTTAGTGAAATAGAAGATCTATATTGGTTATGAAATATAAGGTTAGGGAATTATATCTTTAGAAACTTATCTAATTTGACTAAGAAATTACTTGTTAAAGATCTTCCAGAACTTTTGTTTGATACTTCAAATGTTTGTGACCCTTTTCATTATGGTATGAAACATAAGTAATTTTTTTAATATATTAGTGAAGTCTCATCTTATAATGATTTATATTTAGTGCACAGGGACTTATTTGGTTGTAAAAAACATAAATTATTGGATTAAAATACTATTTATATGTCTTAGTTGTTGATTACACTAGATATACAAGGGTTTATTTTCTCACAAAGAAATACAAATCCTTTATTTAATTTAAATATTTTGTATCCTATGTAAAAAATGAGAAAAGCCTCTCCTTGATAACTATTCATAGTGATCAAGGTGGAGAATTAGGAAATTATTGTTTTTAAAATTTATGTTATAAGAAAGGTATTGAACATAACTTTTAATCTCTTAGAACCCCCCAAAAATAGTAAAGTCCAAATAAGATATAGAATTCTTAAATAAATAACTATAAATATACAGATTGAATAATCAATTGCATAATTTTTTTTATAAATTGGTTTGTACTATCTTCTATACAATAAATTTATATTTTATTAGTCATTAACTTAATAAAACACCCTATTATTTGATGTAACACCCCAAGCTTCTATTGTACGCTTCTCTTTGAATAATACAGTAGTGTGTGTTGTATGCAACTTCGAGTTCTAACACACGCCACAACCAGTCAAACTAACCATTATGAATAGTAATACCCACTTTTTAAAATATTATAAATTTTATCATTCAAAATGGACTTCATTTTTTGATTCTGAATATCGAAAATAGCCAAGGGTGATGTTTTTGGTATTTTTCTGAAAACATTAAATTTTTGATTAATAGTGAAAAACAATGAGTTATTGGTTAAAACTGACTTTTTATTTAAATAATTATTTAAATTATTTAAATTTATTTAAGGTCAAAATTGATCCATAATACCTATATATGTTCAATGTAATTCATTGGAGTAAGTTTATAATAATTTTAGATATATAAAAATTTTATTGATCTTTTCACGGTCTTTTACCCATATCGTAGGAGAATTTTCAAATTCACATAAAACATAATTTTACATCTTATGTGAGTGGAATTTTGAAAATCTGAGACACATGATTAATATCAAGGAGTAAAATGTGGTTCAATAAGATAAAAATAATTTTTTGGTGAATAGTAACTTTTTTACTTTTATTTACCACGGTTTAAAGTAAATCGGGAAATTAAGGGTAAAAATGTTATTAATATTACCCTAACACATGTCGTAATTCTATTGGACAAGTGTATCTCGACCAAGAACCACCTTAGGAATATAATATTATCATTTAGGTCCCCTAGGATTAGATTGGGACATTTATTATTATTTAATTCAAAGAAGAGTTAAAAGAGTAAAAATCAATGTTTATTAACTAAATCATTTTTCATATAGGGTTTTCCATATAATAAATTAGATTATAAATATTAATTATAATGATAAAAAGATTTACTACTTAATGGTATTTTAATTATATTATTTATACAATAAATAATTTCATTTATTTATGATACAATGATGATGCAGTAATTACCGTATTAATGAAATATTAAGATAATTGATATTATAAATACCCAAATAAATGTAATATGAGACTTTTTATAAATTACACGAATTATATACGTTAATATGACATGTTAGTATTGATATAATTGTGTTTTTTCAAAGTAATCATGCTGTTGTGATTTTCAAAAAAATAAAATAACAAATAGTGTCGAAATTGACATAAAAGAGGTTTTAAAACAAATATTATATTATTTATTTATATTCTATTCATAAAAATATATGGTTTGGCCATGAGACTTAAATAATGATAGGTGTATCATTAATGGACCACTTGTTTGTCTCTTGGAAGTATATAGTATGTTTATTAACTATATAATATAAAAATATAAAGTGACATTGTATATGTCAAACTAATTAACTAAGAGTTTAAACAAAATGATAAGGTTAATATAGTGACTCCAACCTGTCTAAAACATATTGGTTGAGTTGTTTGCGAACTATCCCCACCTTAACATTTAAATAACCTACTTTGGATACATTAGAAATGGAATATGAATTTATTATAAAATAATATTTCTAGTTTTTCCAAAGGTGCCCTTCACCCCTCTTATAAAAGGTAACCCCCCTTCTCTCTAATTAATACCTTCAAAGTATTTGGGCTTGGCCAACATCTGCCAAAATATCATCTCAAATATCGTCCTTTATACTAGATGCCTTCCTTTAGTAAGAAATCCAACCTAAGGACCCCTTTTGATCAAATCCAAAGGAAGAACCCAAAGAAGAGGTAATTTTTTAACCAGCCTCTAACAAGTTACTTTCTTCTTCAACATCTTCTTTATTTATTATTCCCATTCTAAAATAATAACTCTAGTATAATCTATATAATTTGATGTTATTATGAATATGGTACATCCATATTCTGAATTATATCCATCCTTTGAATGACATGTCACCATACATGTGTACGTACGGCTTACCATCTCCACGTCGTGGTGTAATTGTTATTCAAAATATTAATATTTGGATGCATATAATAATTATGTGTAATTCATGTAAATAATAAATATAACAAGATATTTATTCTATATATATGATATATTATCCAATTATATTTTATTTTAAAATCAATAGAATGATATAGTCGCTCGTGCGTATGTACGTCAACCGTCTCCACGAACGTGATGAGTTTCATTACCCATCATATCCATTCCAGTATCATTCACATTTTATGATTAAAAATAATTTTTAAGGACATTATATCATTCTGGATATGAATATGATACAACCTATCCATAACAAACATGGATTATGTAACAAAACATATAAAATAAAATGAGTATGTTAACACCCGAAACGATGATAATACTAAGATATTATTAACAAAGCAATGTTAAAAGATCATATATGATATCATATTAATGTATATTATTCTTTTATAATTTAATAAAAAATATTTCACCATCATACAGGAGGTTTTCCTACCCTTATCCAAGGAAATGTACATGGTAAGAGTTTGTTTCACAATCTCTTCATTATCTGAGGTTGTTTATACGTAATTATCTACTGGGACCACTTTATCATCCACATCCATGTTTCTGAAAAATGTATTTCAAAAAATTCTTACTATTTTACCGAATATGGGTTAAAGTCATATATACCCTTTTTTGACTTTTTATAAGAAGATTATAAAGGAATCATTCCGTCGTTTTCCAAACAAGGTCATTTTTAACCTTTTCGACGGAGTTAAGGTAAGAATGTCTTTTTTTAAACATATATGGTGAGTGAGGCTATTTTCTTTTATTATAAAATTGTCAAAGCTACCCTTACAAGCTTATAAAAATATTTTAAAAGTAAATGCTTTCTTTTATAATTATGTTGTAAGAACCCGGTTCTTATTTTTGAGGTACGTGTTTCTTCTTTTCTCCTTTCCTTAACTGTTTTTGAGAAAATAAGGAAAATGGAGAAAAACATAAATTTTCGAAGTACACGCCATGTACTTTTTCACACGCCATGTATTCGGGCCATGTGGGATTAGTACACTGGGCATGTCGCCATGTCGGTGATGAAGGGTGTAAAAACCGACTACACGCCGTGTAGTGGGTATGTACACGTTGTGTAGTCAGTTAGGAGGAAAACCATTAATGCGGTGGGAGTATCCACCAGTGGGCAGCATTACACACCATGTAGTCTGGAATACATGTCGTGTACTCATGTCGACGGATGAACAGTTTTGCAGTGCCACCACATGAACAGTTAAATGAAGGAAGTACACGTTGTGTACTCAAAAGTACACACCATGTACATTGTTTTTTCGCTTAAAATGGGCAGTGGCCATACCTGTTCACAGGATTGGCATAAAACTGGACCGGAGCTCGGGAGGGGATGACCGAATCGTTGTGGATCTCTAGATCAAGAATTGGGAATCTATTTCCGCCTTGGACGATCTTGTTGGAACCACGCGGGTAAGACCTCCCATCTCCTTGCGTAGTTCTTGGAAATTCTTCCTCTAAGAAAAGTTATTATCAGTTAAGAGAGTTTCATTCACCTCATATCTACCTAGTTCTAGGATGATTCTTGGAAAGTCGTTCGAGTATACTGATCAGGTACGTTTAAGGTAGGTGGCTTGGTGTTTATATTCCAACTGTTGTGCGTTTTTGTGTACCGTTGTGCGACGAACCCATGTTGGGGTGTCGTGTGGCTAAAGACATGGCTATTTTAAATACCTAGAGTTGAATAGGTAATTAATTGTTATATTAAACTGCTGTTTGGGATCATTTCTTGGATCCAGGACCACCCTGGGGGTGCGTTCCTCTGTGTAGCCATTTGGCCAGGATACCCGAGGGTATGCCTTTAAATTAATGATTATAGAATTACCTTGAGAGTAATTGCTTGTGTACTGTTTTTTACATGTTGGGAATGGCCCAGTTACCTATTTTAGCCTGAGGGAATTTTTGTGATTAACCTGTGTGCACTGTACTATTTAGGGTGTGGTCAAGTTATTACGTGCCTGTGGGAAGTTGATTCTCTGCCTCTAGGTGACACATATTATGCCCGTGGGAAATATCCATATGCCTGTGGGAAGATTCATGTGTTTAAATTCTCTTTACTTGAGGGGAGGGGTTTGTGCGTCTGACGACATTGACTGTTTACTTAGAATATTCACTGTGGTCATAATTTAATTTAAATGATTAAATGGATATTAAAATGGAAATATTACTTGTTATGATAGTTACTTTTCAGTACTGCTTACTTTATTGGTTTATACTACTTCACACTGTTGTTGCATGTTTACATACAGTTGGGCACGTGCCTTTGGTGGGTGCCTACTGGGATTTATTTCTCACACCCTATTTGGGTCATGCTTTTCGGCCAAAGAAGAATATATTGCTGCAGGTGTGGATTGGGGAAAGAGTCCCTATGCAGGTACTTGATTGCTGCTGAAGAGTAGGGAAGCATGGGACCAGGATTAGGCTTGTGATGCTACCGGTTGCTTTGTTCTATTTTGTTGGACTCTGTATTTAATTTTACTGCTCTGTAACATGTTCTGGCTATTTATTTAGAACATGATACATGTTTCATCATATCTATAAAACCAATTGGTTATCTTTTACTACAATTGTTACATTAAATGTGTATGGTTTTTTACTTCCGCAGTTGTTGTATGATTTTTATTATATTCCGTTGCACTACCCTCTGAAAAATTAGGGCATAGTATCCCCACCAGTAGAACTGGACCCTCACTGCTAGTCGGCATCCTCTAGAGTTTGGGTAAATGCGCTTGAGGGCATGTGGCGAACAGAGTTCGGGGCACCGTTGAGTGGTACTCAGAACCGGGATGTGACAAAGTGGTATCCGAGGGGTTATTTTATTTGACTTACTATTTGATCCTTAGTCAGGGATAAGACAAGAATGGTAGTTGGTAATAAGCTGTGATCGGGCGTAGCTAACCCATGTACAAGGACATCCAATTTACCTTGTGTTGCAATTTTTCTAATTTTTTAATTTTACAGTTGAATTGATTTTCACCGATGGGTGACACACTTGTATTGTTCTGTTTATATTTTATTCATGGGTTCTATCTAGTTGCAACCCGATTAGATGAGGGTATTACATATCCTGCATCATTTAGGAACATTATAGAAATAACATTCAATGCATAGTTTCCTTTCCATGTAGGTGAATTAGAACTTTCATGTTGTTGTGATAGTCTTTGTGCTAGAGAATCATTTTTTGTGGTAGCTGCTTAATAGATACCTACTGTTTGATAGGGTATTTTTGAGTGAGTATGGATATAGAATGGACGCCAAACTTTGGTTTTTGGGTATTATGGGCCCTCATTGACCGAAATTTGGTGGATCATTGATTGTTTATTCATTTATAACACATATAAGATGTCAAACTTTGATTCGCGGGGAGAATAGGCCCTCACGGATCGGAATTTCACACTTCGGTGTTGTTTTTCCATTATTTAATGGGTTTCAGAGATGTTTCTGACGGATAATGTCTGGAAACCCAGTATACATTCCGTGCAGTACCTTAAGCATGCCGTGTATGTTCTTCTGTTCGGGGAGAAAATAAAACATTTTAAGTACATGTCGTGTACCTTAGGTACACGTCGTTTAGTAGCTTCCTTTGTCAAAGACCGTGTTGGCGGAGACACGGAGAAGGGAAATTCTTGGGGAGAACACGCCGTGTACTGGATGTACATGCCATGTAATGTTGACCTGGAGTCCGCCCGTGTAACTAACAACATGGACGGAGGAGACCTTAAGACATACACGCCGAGTCCACTATAGAACACGCATTGTAGTCTGACCTGGGATCTGGCCGTGTGATTAATTACACGGGTCGGTGTGATCCCGTAGTGTACAAATGGTGTCCATCTGGAACAAACCATGTTGTGTGTGTCATGTATCTAGTCGTGTAACTAAAAACACGGATCATCGAAGCTCATATAGAACAGGATGTGTACCTGTGGGACACACCATGAAGTCTTGTCCGAGGACAGTCCGTGTGGAATTATCCGTGTGGTTGGGAAACAGGGTCGTGTACACGCCTTGTGTGGGTGTAAAATGTCGTGTAGTATAAAGCCAAGTAGTCAGTCGTGTCACAAACAACACGGGACGTTGGAAATTGCACTATACACGCCATGTAGATGAGATATAGGTTGTGTAGTTTTTTTTCGTAAGAGAGCTATGTGGATTAGCCGTGTAGAAGGACCCGGGCAGAGCAAGAGACTTCAGGTACACGTTGTGTTCTCAGTATACACGCCGTGTAGTCTTGTTTTGAAAATCCCGAATGCCTTCTACATTTTGTTTCCCCTTTTGGTCCCATCGTTTTCAGTCTTTGATAATCTGGATCTAAGGTGTGCTTTTGACCTTGTAGTGTCATGCCGCCGAGAGGCCACATATTGTTCTCCAGGAGAGCGGCAACGTGTATAATCTGGAGATGGTGCGCCATGGGATACCACGTGATCTTCCAGGCGATCCAGATGCGGCACCAGCTATTATACCAGACATGGGCACAGAGGCACAGTTCTGTTAAGGCTTTATGCGGTTCATGAAGACCATTCAGGGAGCACCGCCGGCTGCCACATCTATGGCCGAGATGACTCGTATATTCCAGCAGTAGCATCCGCCAATGTTTTCAGGGGATTACAGACAATAGGCTGTGGAATATTGGTTGCGGTCTATGTAGACTACCTTCATGCATTTGAAGATTCCTCCAGGGTGGAGGGTCAAGCTCGAGACTTATATGATGCGTGATTCTACCAAGAGGTGGTGGGATGTTACCACCCATTCAGAGAATCACAGAGACATGGTGTGGGAATATCTCAGATTTCCTCCTATGACTTCTTCTTTACAGAGATGCTGAGGGCAGATCGATCTCGAGATTTCATGAATCTGCAGCAGGGGCGCTATGTCGATGATGGATTATTCTTCTGACTTTACCGAGATTCAGTGTTTTTCACCCATTGTGGTGGGTGACGAGATAATGAGGGCCATCCGCATTGAGGATGGTCTCTGATATGACATCCGAGTGCTGGTGAATGTTTTCAGGTTGCCTTCAGTACATGCTATTGTGGACCAAGGACCGATTACAGAGAGGAACCTATGGGAAGATAGTGGTGTGGGCCAGGGTGGTTCAACACCAGTTTCTGGTACTATTTCTACTGGAAAGTGGAAGAGACAGATGAAATTCTCTCATGATGTCAGTAACATCTAGAAGAATGCTTCAGGTGGCTAGGTCATGTGCTAGAAGTGTGGTAGAGAGGGGAACAAGAGGCCACTGTGTCCACGAGTCCCAATAGAGTGTCGAGCTTACGTCAAGATGGGTCATCTGCAGCACTCTTGTAGGGCGTTTCCACCAGTGACCAGTGAGAGGGGTTATGTGCAGAATCTGTGTGCGGGAGCTGGACCAGTGGCTTAATACCAGTCAGGGAACTAGAATATGTCAGGACGTGTAGGCTATGATGGTGGTTGTGGCTATGGTAGCCAGACACCAGGATCTCAAAGGCAGCAGGGTGGGAAAGCGTAGGGTAAGCAGGTTGTGTCGTAGGGCCGTGACACTGGGCATGCATATGCAGTGCAATAGACCCAACAAGAGCAAGATCCCGTACCTTCTACTATCAGAGGTACTATTCTAGTAGCTTCTGTTTTATCTTCAGTACATTTCTATATGGGTCCTACACATAGTTTCATATCTGTGCCCGTTTTGGAGAGCCTTGGGCTCGGTGTTTCTTCATCTTCTAATATCATGACGCTAGAAACTCCGTTATGGACTAGAACGGCTAGTGTGCATCTGTGTAAGCAGTGTGTCCTTGAGGTTAGTGGGTGTCACTTTTTATTTGACCTCTATGTATTAGAGATGATTAGCTATGACGTCATTCTCGAGATGAACTGGTTGGTTCCCTTTCGATCCTTTGTAGACTACTATCGTCGCAGTGTGCATTTCAATTCACCAGAGGGAAGAGAGTTTCTATACGATGGAGAGTGGGATGTTCAGGTGATTTCAGCTAGACCATAGCATCGTGGGTTCGGTGGTGTCATAGCCCCGATTGTGAGCTTATATCTGGACGACCAGAGGACTTGTCAAAAGGATTTCCCTCCAGTGGTTGATCATTTCAGAGATATCTTCCTGGACAACTTTTCAAGTCTTCCTCCGGATCGTGAGGTGGATTTCTCTATTAAGTTTGGCCAATTGCAGCACCGATGTCCATTCCTCCTTATATGATTGCTACACCTGAGTTATAAGAGCTCAAGAGACAGTTAGAGGAGTTACAATTAATGGGTTTTATCTGAACCATTACTTCTCCATGGGGTTTACCGGCCCTCTTTGCGATGAAGGCGGACAGTAATCTCAAACTCTGTGTGGATTATCGGAAGTTAGACCAGTTGATTGTTAAGAACCGATATCCCTTGTTGAGGATTAATGATATTTTTGACCAACTTCATGGAGCACAAGTGTTCTCAAAGAATTACCTGAGGTCAGGATATCATCAGCTGCGCGTTAGACCATCTTATATACCTCTCACATATTTCAAGACCAAGTATGTATATATGAGTATATGGTTATGCCGTTCAGCCTCACGAATGCACCAGTAGTTTTCATGACTCTGATGAATCGTGTGTTCCATTCTTATCTGGATTCTTTTGTGGTAGAAATCATGGATGGTATCTTGGTGAACTCTCACACTCGAAACGACCATGCCACCCATCTTGAGATCATATTGAGTACACTGAGAGAGCATCAGCTATATGCTAAGCTCACAAAGGTCCACTATTGGATGGAACAAATTCACTTCCTGTTTCATATCATCTCGGAGGCATGAGTTTCAGTAGACCCAGAGAATGTGAGAGTAGTAGTTTCTTGGGAGCAACCTAAGAACGTGTTTAAGATACAATGTTTTGTGGGGATGCCAAGATACTACATACACTTCATACTGGACTTCTCCCACTTAGCAGCGACATTGCTGGGTTTGACTAAGAAGGGGGTGAAGTTCATTTGGTAAAAAGCATGTGAGACAGCTTTCCAGGAGTTGAAGGGAATGTTGACATCAACACCGATCCTGATACTCCCAGAGCAGTGGAAGATCTATATAGTTTAATAAGATGCATCAGGGATTGGTTTGGGAGAAATGTTGATGCAGGGTGAACGAGTTGTTGTGTACGTGTCTCGATAGTTGAAGCCACATGAGAGGAATTACCCGACACATGATCTCGAGTTGGCTTCAGTTGTGCATGCATTGCGCTATTGGAGACATTATCTATTGGGAGAACGTTTTGTGGTTTTCACTGACCACAAAAGTCTAAAGTATATATTTACTCAACATGACTTGAATCTTAGGCAGCGAAGGTGGGTAAAATACCTTCAGTCATTTGATTTTGAGCATGCCTTTACACTTGGTAAAGGTAATGCTGTAGTTGATGCACTGAGGAGGAAGACTCAGAAACAGGCATTGCAGGAAGCCAGTGGTGAGTGGAAGCTTATGTAGTTGTTCTTTGAGATGCATTTGGTGGTGCATGACAGTCAGGGGTAGACTTATCTTTCCTCTGTAGCTGTGACTTCTACCCTCCTGGATATAGTGAGGATGGGACAGCTATATGATCTAGAAGGCCTAGTTCTACAGGATTTAGTGGCAAATGAGGACCCTACTCTTGGTTGGATGATAGGAGATGATGATGTACTTTGTTTCAAAGGAAGAGTATGGGTTCTAGGGGGTACACGTGAGGAACAGATGGGAGAGTTTCATGCTTCATCTTGGGAAATTCATATCGGGGTTACCAAAATGTACCGAGACATGAGATATCAGTAATAGTTGACAGGTATGAAGAGAGATGTAGGTGGTTTTCTTACGATGTGTTCCACCTGTCAGTAGGTGAAGGCGGAACATCAGAGGCCAGTCAGACTATTATAGATGTTACCCATCCTCGAGAGGAAAGGGATGATGTCGTGATGTATTTCGTAACTGGGTTTCCGAGGTCACCTTGAAGAAATGATGATGTGTGGGTTAATGTGGACTAACTCATGAAGGTAGACCACTTTTTGCCGATCAAGGAGACCTTCGGTGTTGATAGGCTCAAGAAGTTGTACATCCGAGAGATCATATGTCTTCATGAGGTTCCTTGTTTTATCATTTAAAATAGGGACACCCGTTTTACGTCTTGTTTCTAGCAGAGTGTTTAGAGGGAACTGGGTACATAGGTGCTTCTGAGCACATCGTACCACACTCAGACCGATGGCCAGCAAGAGCGTACGATACAGGTTCTTGAGGACATACTGCGTGCATGCATCCTAGACATTGGGGGATCTTGGGAGAATCATATACCCCTGGACGAGTTTCCCTATAATAACAGTTTTTAGGAAACTATAGATATGGAACCTTACGAGGATTTATATGGTAGGCCATTCCGATCACCTATGTTCTGGTTAGAGGCAGGTGAGGTAGCATCACTAGGATCATGTCTCGTGCAAGAGACTTCTGAGTAGGTCCAGTTGATTCAGAAACAGATGGCTAACGCGCAGTCTCGTCAGAAGTCTTATGCTGATGCCGCAGATGATCGTTGGAGTTCATGGTCGGGGATCTGGTTTTTTTTCATGTTTCACCGATTTTGGGACACAGGCGGACCAGGAGACATGGTAAACTTTCACCGAGGTATGTGGGGCCATTTGAAATTATTGAATGAGTGGGGACAGTTTCCTATCGTTTGTAGTTACCACATATGTAGCAATCCATTCACGACTTCTTCCAGGTGCCTCAGTTGCGCCACTATCATTTAGACCCGTCTCACGTCATTCATCCCAAGGAGGTTGAGATTCATATAGATGTGTCATTTGAGGAGCATCTAATTTATATCGTACATAGGAGCACGCAGGTTCTCCGAGGCCGGTCAGTTCCTCTCGTACAGGTGCTATGGCAGCATGGCCGAGTGCAGGACGAAACCTGGGAGCTGAAGACCGACGTACGTGCTGAGTGGCCAGAGCTGTTCTGAGCTATATCTTCACCAACCTTGGAAGGGAAATTAGGGGATGAATTTCTTTAAGGGGGGACGTTTATAAGAACCGTGTTTTTATTTTTGAGGTATGAGTTTCTTATTTTCTCATTTCCTTAAGTGTTTTTGAGAAAATAAGCAAAATGGGGAAAATCCTAAATTTTGGATGTACACACCGTTTAATTTTTCACAGGATGAGATTTCTGGCAGTGTGGGATGAGTATACAGGGCGTGCCATCGTATCTGTGATAAAGGGTGTAAAAACCACCTACACACGGTGTAGTGGGTATGTACACACCATGTAGTCAGTAGGCAGGCGAAATAGTAAGGTAGTGGGAGCATCCACTAGCTGGGTAGTAGTACACACCGTGTAGTCTGGAATACACGTCGTGTACTCATGTTGATGGATGAACAGTTTGGAGGTGCCGCCAACTGAACAGTTAAATGAGGTAAGTACACGCTGTGTACTCAAATGTACATGTCGTGTACTTTGTTTTTTTTTTGATTAAAATGGGCATTAGCCAACCCTGTTCATAGGATTGGCTTAGAACCATATGAGAGGTCGGGAGGGGATGGCCGAATCATCGAGGATCTCCAGATCGAGCATCAGGAATCTGTTTCCTCCTCGAACAATCTCATTGGAACCACACTGGTAAGCCCTCCCATCTATTTACATAGTTATTTACAATTATTCCTCAATGGGAAGTTATTTGCATTTAAGTGAGTTTTATTTCACCTCAGATCTACCTCGTTCTAGGATGATTCGTGGAATATCGTTCGAGTATACTGATCAGGGGAATTTAAGGTATGTGTCTTGGTGTTTATATTCCAAATGTTGTGCGTTTTTGTGTACCGTTGTGCTACGAACCCATGTTGGGGTGTCCTGTGGCTGAGGCCATGGATATTTCAAATACCTATAATTAAATAGGTAATTAATTGTTATATTAAACTGATGTTTGCGATCGTTGCTTGGATCCAGGACCACCCCAGGGGTGCGTTCATCTATTTAGTCATTTGGCTAGGATACCCAAGGGAATGCCTTTAAAGTAATGATTATAGAATTTCCATGAGAGGAATTGATTGTGTACTATTTTTTACATGTTGTGCATGGGCTGGTTACTAGTTTTAGCCTAAGGGCAGTGTTGTGATTAGCTTGTGGGCACTGTACTATTTATCATGTGGGAAACTTCTTTTGCGCCTGTGGGTAGTTCATTCTGTGCATGTGGGCGACACTTCTTACGCCCGTGGGAAATATTCGTATTCTTGTGGGACAATTCTTGTGTTTGTATTCTCTTTACCTGTGGGTAGGGGTTTACGTGTCTGAGGACATTTACTGTTTACCTAGAATATTCACTATAGTGATATTTAAAATTTAATTATTAAATGGATATTAAAATAGAAATATAACTGGCTAAGTTAGTTACATTTTAGTACATCTTACTTTATTCACTTTTACTACTGCACATTGTTGTTTCATGTTTACAAACAGTTGGGCATGGTCCTTTGGTGGGTGCCCACTGTGATTTATTTCTCACACCCTGTTTAGGTAATGTTTTTCAGCCCAAATAGATTATATTTCTTCAGGTGTAGATAGGGGAAAGAGTTCCTATACATGTACTTGATTGCTACTGAGGAGTAGGGAAGCATGGGACCAGGCATAGGATTGAGATGCAACCGGTTTCTTTGTACTGTTTTGTTGTACTCTGTATTGAATTGTACTGCTATGTAACAAGTTATGGCTATTTTCTTAAAACATGAGACATGTTTCATCATATCAATAAAACTGATTGGTTATCTTTTACTACAGTTTTTACATTAAATGTGTATTGTTTTTTTCTTCCACAATTGTTGTATGCTTTTTATTATATTCCACTGCGCTACACTTTGACAAATGAGGGCGTAGTTTCCCAACTATCAGACCTAGGCCCTTGCTGCTAGTCAGCAGCCTCTGGCATTTGGGGAAATGTGCTTGAGGTCATGTGGAAAACTGTGTCCTAGGCACCGTTGAGTGGCACCCGAAACTGGGACATGACATATGTGACTTTTAAATGATTTCAAAGAAAGAGATATTTCTCTCAAATAGATTTCATTTCATCTATGTCAACATCCTTTGATGGATTTTAAGCTTATTTGATGTTTATTTATTATGATACAAAACTTCCCTATTGTGTTGTTGGTTTTGTGATATGTTTGACTATGGATGTGTTATTTTTATACCATTCATTGATTGTGGAGAAAGTATTTACATTTCGTATGCTAGTTTTAATATGAATGTTTATGTTATGATTAAACCTGTTCATATGAGGAATGCATTGTACTTAATATGATACGGGTGGAGCCCGCTATATCTCCTTGATGTATCAGAAGGTCTTATGAGACAAACTATTGTCTTGGAAGAAGGCCTTGACAAAATCTTATTTTTAGTCTTGGCACGAGGCCATGCTTATGTGGTTATGATAGTCTGGTATTATGAATTCCATCATTAAGATAGTGGTTATTGATATTTCATGTGATTATTCGACTACTATAATATAAATGTGATTATATAAATGGGATTATATCATTTTATTTTTTCAATATTATGATGAAGATCAATTTTAAAAGGCTTTTTTGTTAGTTATACATTGCCTTGAATGTTTATGAATATTTATGAAAGTTTCTGCTATATTGTTATCCTTACTAAGCATCTATGCTCACCCCTTTCAATTTTTTATTTTTCCCAGGATGTGAAGAAGTAATTTATGAATGACCTGTAGGGATAGTATGAGGGGATATGAAGATGAGATTTTGTTTTAGTAGTTTTCACATTATGATGTAATGAAAACATTATGAATGTATCTAGTTATTCCAAGGCTACTAATCTAATCGGTGTTTTGAGACATGATCTTTTGTGATCATTCCAATATTATGTAATAATGAACCAACTCTGGGTAACTAGGGTCAGGGCTGTAGAGTTGGTATTAGAGGAAGTTTAGTATAATCCTTGGAAGAAATATTTAGAAATGCTCTGATTAGAGAACATATCCCTAAGATATACTTTTAGGACGAGTATAGAAGAACTTCCTAGAATTTTGTTATTGTAGATATTTTATGAGGTTTTCGAGCAGTACATCCATGTTTGGATACAAGTAGGTAGAGGCCGCTCTGGCTCAGATGTACCTACGGGTAAAACCTAAAAACACCACTTTGAACTAGACTAAAATGGGAACTGGTGCACGACAACGGGCCTTGCTGCACTCTTGATTACGACACTACTGGGGGATATGCTTAGGGTAATTCTCATTTTCCTTACAAATAATTACGAAGGGTTTATGAGTATATAATTCCTAAAAAAACATTTTTTATGATTGTGGATTATATCTATAAATACATCAAATTATGATAAGTGTTTTATAAGTATGCAATTATCTATATTGATTCATAAAATGATCTAGTTTATTCAATTGTTTAAAATGGCACCTAGTGGATGAAATGGAAACTGTATCAATGCACGCAATCCATGTAGGGATTTCCCTCCTACTCAAGATAATTATAGTGGAGCTGGTGATACAACAGGTGCTGATAAGCTTATCACCATACTTGGACAACTCACTCAGGTAAGGAATAATAACCATAACTGTATGTAGCACGCTGATCCACAATGTGGAGAATCAATGTTAGATCACTTCATGAGGTAACAACCACCAAAATTCAGTGGGAGTACTAATCCATTGGTGTCAGAGCAATGTATAAGTTCCCTAGAGAAAATATTTCAGGCATTGGGGAGTAGTGAAAGGGAAAAAGTTATCATGGCAGTTTAGAGCCTCACTGGAGATTTTGATCAATGGTGGTGATTGATTCAAGACATGAAGGAACATGATGAAGTATCAAATATGGAATGGAGGGAGTTAAATGATCTGTTTTTAGAAAAATACTTTCCTCATGACCATCAAGCAGATATGGAAAGGCAATTCCTGAGTCTAAGACAAAATGAGGATGAGAATGTTGCAAAGTATGAGGATAACTTTAAAAGGTTAGCATGGTATGATGGATATTATATATGTAACCCAAGATGTAAGATTGATCTTTTCTTTGATGGGTTAAAACTATTTCTACATCAAGTATTAGTCTCACAAACCTTCTTGTTGTACGAAGATATTGTCTCATGTGATATCAAGACAGAAAAGGAATTATCTAAGTCTTAGTACTTTAAAGAAAAGTAGTAGAAGAATAGATATGTTGATCACTCTTGGAATGGAAATATGGGGAAGAAGGGAAATTTTGAATTTCCATTCAGAAGTAAATGTCGGAAGAAACACCCTGGTACTTTCTTAAATGGAATGGGAGTCTATTACATGTGTGGTGAAAAAGGCCACCATGCTCGTGATTGAAAGGCGAAGAAAGAAGATACTGATGTCCAATGCTACAATTGTAGGGATATGGGACATTATGAAAATTAATGTCCTGAGGGTCAGGGGAACTTACCTCAGAAAAGGACAAGGGATCAAGGCCAAGCTTATGCTACCGCTACTGCTGAAGTAGAAGCTACAAAAGACGTGGTGGCAGTGAATTTAATAGTTTCTTAAAGTTTAGCAAATGTATTATTTGATTCTGGATCATCACATTGTTTCATATCTTCCCAGTGTGCTATGAAAATTAGATATTTACAATTTAATTTAACAAGGGTGTTTTCAGTTAAAACTCCTAAGGAAAGTATCATTGCAACGAAGTTTTGTGAATCAGTCCCCATTAGAACACATAAATGTTCTTTATCTGCTGATCTCATCGTCATACCTATTAATGAATTTGATATAATCAACAGTATGTATTGGATATCATACCACGATGAAAAAATTTATTGTAAGAAAAAAGAGGTTACTATTTTTTATGATGATGATAAGGAACACCTTATCTTTAGAGCGGAATCATCACCACCTAATTTTTACCTAGATCCACACTCAGTAGCTCAACTAAATTCAATTATTGGGGAAGAAGAGAATGAAATGATTGTGGGTGAGGAAGGGAATGTTCAAAAAGAGGATGTACATATTGTGAATGAATATGTAGATTTGTTTCTAGAAGATTTGTCTGGACATCCTCCAGAACGAGAAGTTGAGTTTTTCCATTTATTTAATTCCTGGATCAAGGCCTATATCGAAGACCCCTTATAGAATGGCCACTATAGAATTAGTTGAACTAAAGAAACAACTAGTGGAATTGAGTAATAAGGGATTTATTCTCCCTAGTGTTTCCTTATGTGGAGCTCCTGTTCTTTTTGTTAAAAATAAAGATGGTTCTATGAGGTTATGTATCGACTATGGGAAAATCAATTCTATATAAATAAAGAACAACTAACCCCTACTTCGCATTGATGATTTATTTGATCAACTGCATGGATATAAATACTTTTCAAAGATTTACCTTCGATCTGGATACCATCAGTTGTGTGTTAAAAAGGAAGACATTCCGATGACAGCATTTCAAACCACGTACAGGAATTATGAGTTTATAGTAATGCCTTTTGGGCTAACTAATGCACCCTCTGTATTCATGGATCTAATGAATAGACTTTTCAAGGAATATCGTGATGATTTTGTGGTGGTATTTATTGATGATATCCTAGTATACTCCAAAAGCTATGAAGATCATCAAAATCACTTGCACATTATCCTGAAGACTCTGAGAAGACATGAATTATATGGGATGTTTAGAAAATGTGAATTCTTGCTTCAAGATATTTCTTTTCTTGGCCACATTATCTCTAATGATGGAATTTTTTTTGATCCTTCTAAGACCAAGGTAATCCATAAATAGAATGCACCAATGAGTATAACTACGGAATGCAGTTTTATTGGTTTAGCATGTTATTATCGACATTTCATCCAGAATTTTTCCCTATTCGATAACCAATTAAAAAAGATCACACGTAAATGGGATAAATTTGTTTGGAAAAGGAGTGTGAATAATGTTTTGAAGAACTTAAGAGAATATTATTCATTGCTCCTATATTGACTCTACCATTGGGGAATGATGGGTTCGTTATTTATAGTGATGCATTGATGAAAGGACATGGTTGTGTACTTATGCATAATGATAGGGTTATTTCCTATGCATCACGACATTTGAAAATTCATGAGCAAAACTATCCTACTCATGATCTCGAGTTAGCAGCTATTATCTTTAAATTGAAGATATGGAGATACTACCTCTATGGTGAAAAATGTGAGATTTATACTAATCACAAGAGTTTGAAGTATATTTTATCACAAAAAGTACTCAACATGAGGGAAACGAGATGGATTGAATTACTCAAGGATTATTATTTTACGATACACAACCACCATGGGAAGGAAAATAAGGTGGTAGATGCTTTGAGAAGAAAAGATCAGGGAGTTTTGAACAATATGAGAATTGAAAGGGATCCAATTTTCATGGATCTAGTTAAGATGGAAATGTGAATAACCATGGAAGGTGAAACATCAATGTCTTTTCAAATGGTTGCCCAACAATCTTTACTAGAAAGGATTAAGAGTTCTCAGACTGATGATGAAGAATTTCAAAAGAAGATTAAAGCTGTGAACGATGGGATATTGAGAGACATTGTGTATGAAGAAGGAATTTTGAAATTCGGGAAGAAACTATGTGTTCCTGATATACCTGATCTAAAAAGGGAGTTGTTAGATGATTCTCCAATCTCCAATTTCTCTATAAACACTAGGAGCACCAAAATGGATAGATATTTGAAGGAACATTTTTGGTGGAACAACATGAAATGAGAGATTAATGATTTTGTGTAATTATGTATGGTTTGTCAACAAAGTGAGAGCTGGAAGGAAACAACCCAGAGGAGTCATGAAACATATTCTCATACCAGAGAGGAAATGGGACAATATTACAATGGACTTTGTCATGGGGCTACCAAAGAAACATACAAGGAATGATGAAATATGGGTTATTTTTTATCTTCTTACCAATACAACACATTTTATTGATCAAAGAGAAGATTCTACCACTATACCGTATAGCAATAATATATATTAATGATGTTGTGATACTTCATGGAGTACCCCTATCGATTATTTCTGATCGTGATCCCCATTTTAATTCATGATTCAGGAAGAGTCTTCCGAAGGCCTTGAAAAATGGACTTAATTTGAGCACTGCCCACCACCCTCAAACATATGGAAAATCAGAACGGACTATTAAAACCTTACTAGACATGTTGAGATCATGCTCACTTGACTTTCAGGGTATGTGGGATCAATATTTACCTATGGAAGAATTTTCTTATGACAATAGATTCCATTCAAGTATTCAGATGGCACCATATGAACCGTTATATGGAAAGAGATGTCACACACCAACCTGTTGGGATGACGTTGGTGAAAGAATACTTGTAGGCATAGAACTGGTGGAGGAAACAATAGAAAAGTTAAAGGTAATCCAAAATCACATCAAAGCTGCTCAATGTAGGTAGAAGAGATATGCCGATAACCGAAGGAAGGATTTGGAATTTCATGTAAGAGATCATGTTTTCTTGAAGGTATATCCATGGATAGGATTTATACATTTCGGTAAGAATGTTAAATTGAGTCCCTGGTACATCGGATATTTCACAATTCTAGAACGAATCGGGTTTGTAGCTTACCATTTGGAAATGCTGCCAAGTCTCTCCAAAGTTCATGATGTGTTCCACGTATCACTGTTGATGAAATACATGCCTGACCCAATGCATGCACTCACCTATGAGGAATTAGAATTGGAACCTGATCTGTCTTATTACGAAGAGCCCGTCAGGATTCTTGATACGAGAGAACAAGTTTTGAGAAACCGAATGACTCATCTGGTAAAATTTCTATGGAGAAACCATAAGATGGAAGAGGCAACATGGGTACCCCAGGAACTTATGATGAAGAACCACCTGAGTCTTTTCATGCGGTAGTATTCTATAAATTTCTAGGATGAAATTATTTGAAAGAGGGGATAATGTAACACCCCAAGGTTCAATGGTACACTTCTCTTTGAATAATACAGTAGTGTGTCTTGTACCCAACATCGAGTTCTAACAGACACCAAAACCAATCAAACTAGCCGTTATGAATAGTAATAACCACATTTTGAAATTTTATAAATTTTATCATTCAAAATGGACTTCATTTATGGATTCGGAATATCGAAATTAGCCTACGGTGAATTTTTATATTTTTCTGAAAACTTTCATTTATTGATGAATAGTGAAAACACCAAGTTATTAGTTAAAACAATCTTTTTATTTACATAATTAATTACTTTATTTAAATTTATTTTAGGTAAAAATAGATACGTAATACCTATATATGTTCAATTTAATTCATTTCAGTCAGTTTATAATAATTTTAGACATATAAAAATTTTATTGAACCTTTCCCCGTCTTTTACCCATCTCCTAGGAGAATTTGAAAATTTACATAAAAAATAATTTTACCGCTTTTGTGAGTGGAATTTTGAAAATCCGAGAGACACGGTTAATATCAAGGAGTAAAATTTGGTTCAATTAGAAAATTTTTGTTGAATAGTAACTTTTTACTTTTATTTACCACGGTTAAATGTAAATAGGGTAATTAAGGGTAAGAATGTTAATAATATTACCCAAACACATGTCCAAATTCTATTGGACAAGTGTATCTCGACCAAAAACAACCTTTGGAATAAAATATTATCATTCAGGTTTGCATGTATTAGATTAGTACTTTTATTATTGTTTAATTAAAAGAAGAGTTAAATGAGTTAAAATCAATGTTTATTAACTAAATAATTTATAATATAGGGTTTTACATAAGATAAATTAAATTATAAATATTAATTAGAATGATAAAAATATTTCCTATAGAATGGAATTTTATTTATAATTTTGAGACATTATATAATTTAATTAATTTATGACACAATGATGATGTAGTAATTACGGTATTAATGAATGATTAAGATAATTAAAATAATAAATACCCAAATAAATGTAATTTGATACTTTTTATAAATTCAATAATTTTATAGGTTAATATGACTTGTTAGTATTGATTTAATAATTTTCTTCTAATTAATCATGTTGTTATGATTTTCACAAAAATCAAATACCAAATATTGTCAAAATTGACATAAAAGACTTTTTAAAACAAATATTATATTATTAATTTATATTCTATTCTTAAAAATATAAGGTTCATCCAAGAGACTTAAATAATGATAGGTGCATCATTAATGGACTTCTTGGGAGTCTCTATCAGGCATATAGTAAGTTTATTAACTATATAATATAAAAATAAAAAGTGACATGGTAATTGTCAAACTAATTAACTAAGAGTTTAAACTAAAAGATACGGTTAATATAGTGACCCAAACATGTCTAAATCCTATTGGTTGAAGGTTTTCCGACATATACTCACCTTAATATTTAAATAATCTACTTTGGATCAATTATAAACCTAATATAAATTTATTATAAAATAATATTTCAAGCTTTTCCAAAGGTGCCCTTCACCCCTCTTATAAAAGGGATCTCTAATTCATACCTTCAAAGCCTTTGGGATTGGAAAAAATCTACCAAAATACCCTCTCAAATATCCACCCTTCGTCCTAGAGGCCTTACTTTAGTCATAAATCCAACCTATGGAGCCCTTTTGATCAAATCAAAAAGAAGAACCCGAAGAATAGGTAATGTTTTCACCACCCTCTTTCGTGTTCCTTTTTTCTTCAAATTCTTCTTTCTTTGTTATTTCCATTCTAAAATAATAACTCCAGTATCTTCTATATACTGTGAAGTTATAATAAATATGGTACAACTATATTCAGTATTATATACATCCTTTGAATGACATGTGACCATACGTGTGTACGTACGGCTTACCGTCTCCCTGTCGTGGTGTAATTGTTATTCAAAATATTATTATTTGGATGCGTATAATAATGATGTGTAATTCATGTAAATAATAAATATAACATGATATTGATTCATTATATATGATATAGTATCTAATTATATATTATTTTAATATCAAAATAATGATATTGTCGCTCGTGCGTACGTACGGACTACCCTCTCCACGAACGTGATAAGATTCATTCTCCATCATATCCATTCAAGTATAATTCTCCTTAGATGATTAAAAATAATGTTTAAGGACTTTATATCATTCTAGAAAATAATAATATACAACCTATCCATAAAAAAATATGTCTTATGTAAAAAAACATGTAAAATAAAACGAGTAATTTAACACCAGAAGCGACGATAATACTCTGATATTATAAACAAAGCAAGGTTAAAAGATCATATATGATATCATATTAATGTATATGATTCTTGTATAAATTAATAACAATTATTTCACCATTATATAAGAGTTTGACCTAGCCACAACCAAGGAATAGTTCAAGGTAAGGGTTTATTTTAGAATCTCTTCATTATCCGAGGTTGTTTATACGTAATTATCAACTAAGACCTCTTTATCATCCACATCCATGTTTCATAAAAATGTATTTCAAAACATTCTTACTATTTTACAAGAATATGGGTTAAAGTCATTTATATAATTTTTTTACTTTTTATAAGATGTTTATATAAGAATCTTTCGGTCGTTTTCTAAACAAGGTCCTTTTTATGCTTTTTGACAGAATTAAGGTGTGAATGCCTTTTTTAACTTATATGGCGGGTGCGGCTACTTTACGCCATTATAAAATTGTCAAAACTTCCCTTACAAGCTTAGAAAAATATTTTCAAGGTAAATGTTTTCTTTTATAATTATGTGGCTTTTAAATGATTTCAAAAAAAAGAGATATTTCTCTCAAATAGTTTTGATTTCATCTATGTCAAAATTCATTGATGGATTTCAAGCTTATTTGATGTTTATTTGTTAAGATACAAAACATAAATTTTGTATTGATGACTTTGTGATATGTTTGAAAATGGATGTGTTATTTTTATACCGTTAATGGTTTATGGAGAATGTATTGAAATTTCGTATGATAGTTTTAATACGAATGTTTATGTTATGTTTAAACCTGTTCATATGAGGAATGAATTGGACATAATAAGTGATGGGTGGAGCCCGCTATAGCTCCTCGATGAATTGGTAGGTCTCATCAAAAAAACTAGTGTCTTGGCACATGGCCTTGACAAAATGTTATTTTTTGTCTTCGCATGAGGCCTTGAATATGTGGTTATGATAGTATGTCATTATGCATTCCATCATTATGAAAGTGGTAATTGATATTGCATGTGATTATTCGACTAGTATAATATCCATGTGATCAAGTAAATGGAATTATTTTCTTTTATTTTTTCCATATTATGCTGAATTTCACGATTAAAAGGCTTCTGTTTTAGTTATACATGCCTTAAATGTTTATTCTTATTTATGAATGTTTCCACTATATTGTTATCCTTACTGAGCATCTGAGCTCACCCCTTTCAATGTTTTATTTTTCCCAGGATGTGAAGAAGTAATTTATGAATGACCTGCAGGGATAGTATGAGGGGATATAAAGACAAGATGTTGTAGTAGTAGTTTTCACTTTATGATGTAATGTAAACTTTATGAATGTATCTAGTTATTCCAAGGCTATTGAACTAATCGGCCTTTTGAGACTTGATCTTTTGTCATCATTCCAACATTATGTAATAATGCACTGACTCTGGGTAACTGGGGTCGGGGTGTTACTTTTGAGGAAAAAAATAAAACTATAAGTTTCTTATTTCATTATTTTTAGATGAAAAGTATTCATCAGAAATAATAGAGATAATTTAGATAAATTATCACCCAAATCAGATAAAGTTTTATTTTTAGGTAATTTCTATAATTCTATAGCCTATATAGTTTTTAATAAAAAATATTTTATTTTTGAAGAAATTGTACATGTAATGTTTGATGAAACAGACCCTTTTGTTTTTAAACAACCCCAACCAATATACTTGGATGGTATTTCTAGAATAGATTTTTAAGCTTAGATATAAAGATATTCTCATAAGGAAACAACTAAAGAATTAGTATTTGTCATTTTCCACCAGGAATATTTTATAACCTTTAGTTGAATAACAGAGTTTTCAAAACCCAATTAGTTAGTTGTTTCTTAGGAATCATCCTTGTGAAAATATCATTGGGTATATAAATCGACTAGTTATGACTACATGTCCCTTATGAAATTGAGTAGAACATCCAAATTTCTTATCCTAATTGGAACCCAAGAATTGCGATAGGGATTTAAGTGATGATTATTAGATAAATGATGCAAGATGAACTCAATAAATTTGAGAGGACCCAAGTATAGAATTTACCTAAACATCCTAGTGAATCATTTATAATTGGAGTAAGTTTTTTTAGAATAAATGTGATGATGATGGAACAGTTCATAGAAATAAATCTATACTTATTAATAATGTTTATAGTAAAAAATAATTAATAAATTATGAATAAACCTATGCTCATATAACAAGTCTAGAATCTATTCGAATACTACTAGACTTTGTAGTATTATTAAACAGAAAAGTTTTTCGAATGGATATGAATTGTGATTTTCTTAACGGATATGTTCAAGAGGAAGTTTATTTAAAAAAACCCATTGGTTTTTAAAATAATAAACATCTTGAATACATCTAGAAACATAAAGATGATTAATATGGATGTAAACAACCACATAGATATTAGTATGATATGATAAAATTATTTTTCTTACAATTTTTTTTATGGGAGCCAAAGATCCACCCCTTTTTATAAAATATGAAAATACAAAATTTGTTATTTTTCAAAATTAAATTGATGAAATTATATTTGGATCAACTAAAAATCTTTAATATATCCCTTTGTGTATCTTGATAAGTGTGATTTTGTGATGAGTAAGATGGGTGACATGAAAAATTTTCATGGTTTTAAAATATCTAAAAACTATAAGGAACTTTTTACATATCAACATAAGAATATAAAATATCTTCACAATAAATTTGTATATGACAATACTAAACGTATTAGTACTCCTATTAGTTCCTCCAATGCTCTTGATCTTAATGAGTCTCGAAAACTAGTTGATCAAAATATTTTTAGATTTATGATAGGAAGTTTATATTACCAAATTATTATTCATCTAGATTTAATGTTTTCTATATGCATATTTTCAAGATATCAATGAAATACAAAATAATCCAATCTAAAATCTATAAAATTAATTTTTTGGTTATATTAAGGGAACTATCGATTTAGGACATTTATATTCTTCAATAAATGCTTATGAACTATTTTTTCTTAATATTGAATTTGGTGATTGTAGAATGGATAGAAAATGAACAACCAAAACATTTCATTTCCTCGAGGATTATTTACTTTTATCATGTAAGAAACAAAACTCAGTATCACTTTCCACTACTGAAGCTGAATATGTTGAAGATGTAAGTTCTTGTTTTCATGTGTTGTGGATAAAACACACAATCACTGATTATGGAATGTGTTTTACTAAAACTAAAATACGTTTTGAAAACAAATGTTCCATTTTCAGAATTAAAAATCCCATACATCACACATGTGATATGCCCATAGATATAAGACTCTATTTTCTTCTAGATCATTGTAACACCCCAAGATTCCATGGTATGCTTCTCTTTAAATAATACAGTTGCGTGTGTTGTATGCAACTTCGAGTTCTAACAAACACTACAACCAATCAAACTTGCCATTATGAATAGTAATACCCAAATTTTGAATATTTATAAATTTTATCTTTAAAATGGAATTAATTTTTGAATTCGGAATATCAAAATTATCCTAGGGTGGAATTTTGGTAATTTTCTGAGATCTTTCATATTTTGATGAATAATGTAAATTAGTAAATTTTAATTAAAAACAACTTTTTTAATAGAAATGATTAATAGTTATAAATTTTGAATTTGGGTGGTTTTAATGTATATTTAGAAATTATTTTTTCCATTTAATTCAATTTTGGTCATTGGATATAATTTCACACTTAATCCAGACATAAATAAGTGTCAATATTTTGATAGTTATTATTTCTTAAAAACACACTTATTTATTTTAACAACGGGAATTAATTATAAATTAATTTCTTCCACATCTGTGTTTTGTATTTAGAAAAATTTATTCCATATTTTGAATCAAGAGGTCCAAATTGTGTAAATAGTAAACTTTTATTTTTAGAAATTTTGAATAATTATTTCGGTAAATATTTTATTTACCATGGTTAAAAGGGTAAATTCGGTAAATAAGGGTAAATAAATAATATTAATATAATACTAAATTTCCCTAAAACGTATAATAACCCTATTGGTTGATACATTCCGACAATGGGTATCATTGGATCGATTTTTGGACCCCATGGAGCCACATTTATGTGATAATGACACTTTATATTAATTAAGTTAAAGTAAACACAAAAATGAAATAAGCATATATATTTTAGAAAAACAATATTTACATATATTTATATATGTTATCATTTCAAATATAAATATTCATTATAAATGTAAAAGGATTTCCTACATCATGGTATTTTTTTATAGTTTTTAGACATCTAATAAATTTAATTATTTTTGACACAATAATGATGCAGTGTTATCCACTTTAATAAATGATTTAAATAAATAACATTATAAAGACAAAAATAATACACAAAACCTGTCCAATTATTATTGGATGATTTAATTTCGATAATTAGTCATATTATATTAATCTTTAATTATTTTTTTACCTTTAGAAACCGAATATAATTATATTATAAAATAATATTTTCAATATTTCCTAAAGAGCCCCTCCCCCCCTTTTAAAATGACATCATTTATAACAAATTACTCGCACATCTCAAGCCTTTTGTCTCATCCAAACTCTACCCAATTAAGCTCCTTAAATACCTCTACACCTCTTAGAATCCTTACTGTAGGCAGAAGGCACTTCAATAGTCCTTTTTGGTTCAATCTAAAAGGAGTTGCCCAAATTAAAGGTAACGATTTCTCTTAGCTTCTTTTAGATTATTTTACTTCTCGAACCCCTAAACTCTTATTATTATTTTCTTTTGTAAAATAACCAGAATCCTAAATATACTAGGATATTTTCATGAGAAGTATTCGAAGAACAATTACTCGCACCTCTATCTAATGGGTGAAAAACAAAATGTTTTTGTGGATGGCAACCAAACGCCTCACGAAACGATGATTGTTCAATTATCTCCTACCACCTATCATGGAGTCCATTATGATGGAACATAATTTAATTATTATATTAAAGATATTTATTTTATATATAGTCTTCTTTATTTCCATTTTATATCATACTAATATTCTTTTCAAGTTGTATATATATATATATGATAATTTAATTTGAGAAATTGCGGACTGCCGCCCCCTCAAAGTGATATGACTCGTTCATACCTGACATGGAATGTATAAATTATGGTGTTAATGAACATAAGTATCATATATAAGATATTATATTATACAGGAATAATAATATACATATTTATTATTTGGTTTTTATTCCTTTTAAAATGAAAAATAAAATGGAAGTAGCGTTTGGGAGTATGTATGGACTAGCCTCTCCACGAACACGATGGTATTCATTCCCCATCGTATCCATGTAAGTATAATTCTCATTTGATGATTAAAAATAATGTTTAAGGAATTTATATAATTCGGTATATGAATAATATACAACCTATCCATAACAAACACATCTTATGTAACAAAACATATAAAAGAAAATGAGTAAATTAACACACGAAACGATGATAATACTAAGATATTATTAACAAAGCCATATTAAAAGATCATATATGATATCATATTAATGTATATGATTTATGTATAATTTAATAACAATTATTTCACCATTATATATGAGGTTCACCTACCCTCAACCAAGTAAAATTACAAGGTAAGGGTTTATTTAACAATCTCTTTATTATCTGAGGTTGTTTATACGTAATTATCTACCGGGACCTCTTTATCATCCACATACATGTTTCATAAAAATGTATTTCAAATCATTATTACTATGTGTTAAAGCCATTTATACCCTTTTTGACTTTTTATAAGATGTTTATAAAGAATTATTTCTTGTCGTTTTACAATCAAGGTCCTTTTTAACATTTTCGATAGAATTAAGGTAAGAATGTATTTTCTAACTTATATGGTGGGTGCAACTATTTTATGCCAATATAAAATTGTCAAAGCTTCCCTTAAAACCTTATAAGGATATTTTCAATGTAATTGTTTTATTTTATAATTATTTTATATTTAAATGTTTTTAAAAAAATATACATTTCTCTCAAATAGTTTTGATTTCATCTATGTCAACATCCTTTGGTGGATTTTAAGCATATTCGATGTTGATTTATTATGATACAAAACCTCTATATTGTATTTATGGTTTTGTGATATATTTGATTGTGGATATGTTATTTATACCATTCGTGGGTTATGGATAAAGTATTGAGATTTCGTATGCTAGTTTTAATATGAATGTTTATGTTATGTTTAAACTAGTTCATACGAGGAATGCATTGGACTTCATAAGACACATGTGGAGCCCTCTATAACTCCTCGATGCATCGGTAGATATAATGAGACAAACTAGTGTCTTGACAAAAGTCTTTGACAAAATATTATTTGTAGTATTGGAACAATGCCATGACTAGGTGGTTATGATAGTCTATCATTATGCATTCCATCGTTATCAAAGTGGTTATTAATATTTCATGTGATTATTCGATTAGTAGAATATCAATTTGAATAAGTAAATGGCATTATTTCATTTTATATTTTCCATAGTATGCTGAATTTCAAGTTTAAAAGTTTTTTGTTTTAGTTATACATTGCCTTAAATGTTTATATTTATTTATGAAAGTTTCCGCTATATTGTTATCCTTACTGGGAATCTGATCTCACCCCTTTCTATGATTTATTTTTCCCAGGATGTGAAGAAATAATTTATGAATGACATGCAGGAATAGTATGAGGCGATATGAATGTGGACTATGGGGACTATGTTGTTGTAGTTTTCATTTTATGATATAATGTAAGACTGATGGATGTTTCTAGTGATTCCATGGATACTAATCTAATCGGTCCTTTGGGAATTGATCTTTTGTTATCATGCCAATGTTATGTAATAATGCGCCGACCTTGTGTAATTTGGGCCGGGGCATTACAATCACGCATTGAATGGAGACATCATTTTATAATTTATTTGAACACAAGATCAACTTAATGATATTTTTACAAAACCCTTTATAATTGATATATTTGAATACATTAAACAGATTATAGGAATGATAAAAATAAAGTAATCATTCATATATAATACTTTTTTACCCATATTTTTACATTAAGTTACTCATTTTCATTAGGGATGTACATATTGTTTTTTTCTGAAAAACATTTTTTTTTCAAAATCATTTTTTATTAAAAACATTAGTTTTATAAAAGTTATTAAGTCTTTGTAAAACTTTAATCATAAGGAGTTTTCTAGACACAAAATCTTTTAGTCAATTTTATTAATTATTATTCTCTTAAGGTTAATAGATTAATATTTTCATGAATAGATTATAAATCATTCTTACTTTAACATATCCATTGTATGATATTTTTTAAAAAAATTTATTTTTTGCTACATGTAATGGAATGTTGATAATTTTATTCAGCTTTCTATATATTTTTTGTTTTATTTTTATTACTCTAATTATGATAATTGAAATGTGTTTATTTAATTTGATCCATCATGATTATAATTATTACAATCTGATATACATTATCCATATTGACAGTTATTTTTACTCTCATTTAATCATACCATTGATTGGTTTCGACTATGTGAATTTGTTAATCGTACTGAGGGTTTATTCTGATAACATACATAAAGAGGAATTTTGTGTGTTTAGTTTAAGTATTTTAAAATATTTTTTTAAAAATAAAATTCACCATTTCTTTTAATTATATCCATATTAGAATATTCTTACAATCCAACAATTAACACCTAGGTAGGGTGAAATAATTTCTATAAATTATTGCGGACAAAGTATATTTCCTTACGTTATTATTCTTGGTAGTAAAAAAATCCCTCACCATTAATAAAACAGAAACAAAATCATCATCCTTGTTTGTAGCGTACTACCTCCCGACGAACCGATATAATATGTTTTTTCATAGAAAAGTGATTAAAAATCATGAAATTTTAAAGTGTACATTGGTATTGTTTTTAATAAAGAATAAGTGTTCATTCAGAATGTTCTCTGTAGAGTATTCAGGGAATATAATTTTAGGTGTAAGATTCACGATGGATCCCAAAAAAAACATGATATGGTTAAATTGTTGTGTGATCTTGAAATGTGAAGGATGTTAAGTATTTTTAAGGATAATTTGGTAAATTAAAAATTTATCAAGGATTATGGGAGGATTGTAGGACCCATAAAGACCCTGACTAAGAAAGAGGAGTTTAAATAGACACATGAAACTCAATCATAATTTCACATACTTAAGAAAAAATGAACAATTTTCAGGTTTTATGCATGTCATATTTTCCCATGGGATTTTCTGTGTAGTGTGGCGCCACTTGTTCTAGGGTTAGAGATACGTTAACATAGGAAGGGAGATCTCTTACCAATTTTAGTAAGATTTTATATATAAAAAATTAGGAAAATTTGGTATATAAAAAGAAGTTAATATATTTAATGATATAAATATATAACTAGAAACAATATTTGATGGGAAGTAAGTTTTAGGTAAACACCGATCATTATAGAATTATGAATTTTATTAGTCATATGCTAGCTTCAATCGATCATCTGTGATGGTAGGCTAAGTTTATGGGAAATGATTTTATAGTGATTTATAAGCTAGGTAAATTAAATAGTGTAAATTTTGTTCCATCAATGATGTAATAGGGAAAATATTATGTGTATATAGTAATTTTAGAACCCAATTGGGAGGATCTTATTGTACTAAAAGTAGATTCAATGAATTTTGTCAGTTTTAAGGAAATTATATAATAGTTACAATTTAGTTCTTCCATAAATAACAGATATTCAACCCAATTGTATTTTTGTTCTATAAGAATAGATTGTTCATTCCAAAATGATCGAATTTAATTCCAAAGTTATTAAAAATTATTTGTTATATTGGTTTAGCAAAATCCTTGAATAAATATGTTCTTGATTTTAGTGTCCCATACTGATCACCAGGATGAAACTCTGAAAAGTCACTTTAACAATCCCAACTCAATATAGCAGAGGTGACCAGTAATACTGACAGGGCATTGTAATAGTGAAAACATGGTCAAAATTGAACTGTAGTATCTTAGAATTTAGTGATGATGATATTGTAGCTCCATGGAATTATAGCCACTGATTACTATATCACAATGTACTTACTATGTGATTGTTTGAATTATTGTACTATATAATTTTTGAGATCATTTTAATCTAGGGTTTTATTTTGAGATTGTACCTTGTAATATCTGTTCCAAGTTTTAGTGATGTGATTCTTCCTCTCCATTGGTGTATGGATTTATTTCAATACCACTTAACATTTTGGGTCTCAAGTTATTATTATTCATATTTATTTTATATGTTCTCCCTTTTACTCTCATTCTTGAAATCATTCAACTTTTTTTCTCCATCATTTACACATAAACCATTATCAACGGTTTTGTTTTGAAGATAAAGGTCTGATTTCTAAAATTGAATAATGGATATGTAAGAATAGATGGAAAATATTGACCACTTAAAAAAAACTAATTTTAGTTTCAGGAAAAAACATATCAAAGAATATATTTATCATAAAAAGATTCACTTTAGATTTCTAGTTGAGAAACCAATGGATATGAAGAAGATATTGTGGGACCTATTGGATCTATAGGTTTTGGCAGCTATGCATGTAAATACCATGACAACAGTAACTAGAAACCATTAGAAACTTTACTAATTTTTTCTAAGATACAAGTGATCACATCCCAAGAGACTAAATAATTTTGTAGGATTAGTAAACTATATGGATACATATTTCCCATAAATAAATTTAAATCCCAAGTTAAAACATAATTTTTTATTCAAGAATTTCATTATCCCCTCTCTAGTATCCTTTCATGGAATTCTATGTACACTTCTTGGATTCCTAGGATTAGAAATAATTTTGGTGAGAGAAAATGCTCAATAAGGTTAAAGTAAAATGAAATCAATGATTAATCAATAAACATAATCAACTTGTAAAGGTAAATAACTATAAAAAAATTACATTTAATAAATAACTTGACTATCATGACTAGATAAGGTATAATCAAAATGGATGTGTAAATATATGAAAACACAAGACATTTAAACTATAATTTGAGAAAAAAATTCCCCAATTTATAATATCATTGAAAAAAAATATCATGGATATTAATAATTGAATTTTTAATGAATTAAATTCAGATTTATTGAATGTTATGATCTCATGCATCATGATAACTCTTTTTTCAATAACTTTCACAAGACAGTTTAAATACTACAATTAAACCCCCATTTTATAATAGCTTTCTAATTATCCTCATTACACTAACAATGCATCAAGGGACTACATAATTCTAGGAAACACCCATCACTATAATTATAATTGATTCCGCATATATGAAATGATCTACTAAATTCATGAATCAATATTCCTTAACCACATATAACCATATTGAGTAATGAATACAGATATATCAAAATTCTCCCAATTCAATAAAAGAAATTTCATAATAAAACACCATATGTAATAATATTATATGATTTAGGAAATAGTCATATATTTGAAACAAATAATAAAGATATTTATAGGAAATTAAATGTTTAATGATCACAATAAAGTGAATGGTTCCAAGGAATTTTAAATACTAAAAAATGAATCATGAAACTGAATGTTAATTCTCGCCTTGTAAAAAATGATCGTAAACATTGATAAAAAAATAATGATGTTATAAATACAACATATCCCTAGTGCATCATATGTGAAATAACAGTTTTTTATCATTGATTAATAAAAATTTGATAAAGTGACCTTTAAAAACATTATTAGGTAATATAGCCTTTTCAATTTGAAAATCCCTAAACAAAGAAAATTTAAAAGAAATATTTTGAATATAATTTTATTTAAAAATAACCATTGAATATTTTAGTGTAATTTTTAAAATGTTGAGTGGTCATGATGACATGAAATTACATACAGGACTAGTACGTAAAAACAAATATTCATTTAAAAATTTCTATAAAAGAAAAAAAGCCTTGTTTTGAAAATGAAATTAATATTTCATTAGAAATTTTTTTTTAAAGGTAAAAATGTGTAAAAATTTCTTAAATAAATATTTTAATTAATAAAAAGAACATTATTTGTTTTTTTGATAACATTTTTTAGAATAAAATTTATTTTTTATTGAAGGGAGAAATAATGTCATATTTTATGATAAATATTTGAAAAATTATTTTAACGACCAATGAGTATAAAATGGTAATATTATTTGAAAATATCATTAATAATTATAGGAGAATAATATTAAATTGATTTATTTGTCCATGATAAAATAATTCCCTTCAACGGAAATTCATGAATAAACACTCTTGATTAGAATGATATTCTGAACTAAACCCTTCAAATGATCATAATATTGAAGTGAGAATTAATAAATGAATTGATTGTGTATATAAAATGAAAATACACATAAAAAATAATGGAAATAAAACCTAATATAACCAAAATTAGTTTCATACATAATCATATAATATCAATGACAACAAAGAAGTAATATAACTCAATGAAAGGAAATTGTGTTATGAAATTATTTACCACATGGTAGCTTTTCTGTAAAATATCCTTGTGTAAAATAATTCCAATTTAAAAATAAAATACAATGAATTAATTATTAATCATTATATTTCATTTAAAAGATGTACTATATACACCAAATAAAGTAAATTAAGTTCATAATATTACAACTTTCTTAAATGAAATGAAATTGAGACGATCTCCCATAATTCATGATTCCCTTTAGTTGAGAAATATTTTACCTCTTGAATAGTGGTTTTAATCATTTTATTAACTAATAAAAAAGATTTACTAATATTATTACATCATATATGATCTTTTTATAACATATTATTATAATTTCATCGATAATCATTCATTATTACAATTGTTTCGTTTGTTAATTTCCTTGTTTTGACATGCATGTTTTTTCATAAAAGTTGTGGATATTGAACTTAGGATATAGTTCTATAATGTACCTAATGATATTAATGTAATAATTTTTTATACACACATCTTTATAACCATTTGAGAAATGTGGACAAAGAAAATGAAATGCATCACTTTGTGAAGATGGTAAGCCATACATATTTGTGAGCGATAATATCATTTCTTAATAAATGAATGTGAAAAAAAGTGGGTGATATGTTAATTTTAAAAAATAAATATAATTTAAAATATATCATATATATTCATTAATTTTTTCCAGCATTTCATTCCATGTAAATCATTATTAAAAAACGAATCACATCACATCGTTAAGTTGTAGTTCGTTGTACATATGGTCGAAATTTTCTTATCCCCCACATAATGTAATGTAAGAACTTATATGTAATATTATTATTTTTTAAATATAATAATTTTATAATTATAATATATATATACATTATATCCACCATCATACCCAACAATTATACGTGTTGATGTAAAATGATCCAAATATATTCAAAAGGCTGTAGTCTGATGTACATATGATCGACGGTATCATTTTTTATTTGAGGGAAGAGGAGATGGATATTGGTAGTCAACAAAACATAATAAAATATTTTTTTTATATACTTGTGTTATTATATTAGATTTATTGAATAACATTTTAAGGAGGTAAAAGAAGAAAAAAAAATTAAAAACACTAGTTTATGAACATTACCACTTCTTCGAATAACACCTTTCGGATTTAACCAAAATCCTTCCAAAGATGGACTATTGACAAAAATAACAAATTTTTTATTTTGAGAGGTAATTAAAGAATGTATTTGGATATGTACTGGATGATACAAAGGGATTTGGTAGTGTGAAGAGGAGAGATTTATAAGTGGGGGAGAGGGACACACATAGAATTTCTGAAAAGAAAAAATCATACCAACACTTTTATAATTAAAAAATATAAAAACTTAAACTTAGTAGAACTTATACAATATTACGTCTAAATATTTTCATAAATTATAAATTTATAACGTTTTTATGTCATTATAATCCTTCCATTTTTAGTTTAACCTTGGATAAACTAAATATTACATTAACAACGGTAACTATTTTTTTTATGTTTTCTACTAATAATTATGTTAAAAAGGATGTTAACCTTAATAAATAATATAATTGATACTGATTAAAAATAATTAATAAATTTTTACAAATTCTATTCAAAAAATGGAATAAATAAATTTAAAATGAAACCCATATACTCATCAAAAAGATTGTTTTTCCAAAGATAAAACTTCAAAAGTTTAATGTATTTTATATCAAAATTTGATATTAAAATGATTTTAATGGAATAAAATAGTTACATTGTAACATAATTGAACTAATTTAACTTTAAAACAAATTTAAAATATAATTTATCTTTTTTAATAATTTAAATAAAAATGATGTTTTTAAATCACTAATAGTATTTTTCATTATTCATAAAAAAGTAATCTTTTCATAAAATTATCAAAAATTCACCCAAAGATAATATTGAAATTAATATTTCAAAAATAATTTTTACTTTTTCAAATAATGTTTCTAAAAGTGCTAATTTTTTATGAAGTTAGCTTTGAAAGAAGGACTAACCTTCCTTTTACACAGTACTGTTTTTCAAAAAACATTACATTTCCTTTAAAATGACTCTTATTTTTTACTAATCACTATATAACCATTGAATTTATTTTGTACATGTTTAAACCATTTAATTTAAATAATTTAGTTAGTACTATTTATACCCTCCAATTTAACAGATAGGTTATAATGGTATAATATATTACGGTTCATTTATTCATGGGGTTACGTGTTCCACAACCTATCAAAGGGATCAAATTTATTTAAAAATAAAAAAAACATTAAATTTTAGTGTGTTAAATTTTCTTCTAATATTAATGTTATATATCATATACTCTATCAAACTTTATAATCATATTTTAAAATCTTGGGGTGTTAAATTATACCCCCTTAAATAAATTGTATGCTCATAATTTAATCTTCATCTCATTTATCAAGGGTTAGAAATATTAAAATTACTTTCTTGAAATATAACATCATGAGAAGGTTTAATAAAACATAATATTATTAAGACATAAAAATAATTAAGAATTTAATCTCAAATAATCACATAAATAGCGTTCCAAAATAGATATCATTGAAGGGAACTGAAGATGTGAACATGGATGAAAAGTGAAAATAATTATATAGAGTGACTATGGTCATTAATCATAGAACCATAAATATGTTATGATTTAAGAAAATATTTGATTCATTTCATATTATGGTAATAGGATAATATTTATTATTTAAGTTTCATTTCCTAGAGTTGATGAATTATTTCACTATCAACATAAAGTACACCAGAAAATGAACTTATTTCTCTTATGTTTACTAAAACAAAAATATTAACAAAATGTATGGTAATACCAAAAATTAGTAAACTTCATATTAATATCCAAAGACAAATTTCAAAATAAATATGTCCGTAAATAAACTTATATCCCATATAGCCTAAAAATTAAAAAATTTAATTTTGTTCTTTATGTTAAATCATAGGTTATATTTAATGGTCACATATATCTCGACATAATGAAAAATTTCATGAAATCAAAATAATATTTATCCTTGAAATTATTTTATTGAAAGAAATTTCATATTTATCAGGATATCACATTGGTTAGTGGTAGGTATGACACCCTTTTCACCCTTTGATTTTCAGTTCAAGCCCTACGGCCATACCAAATGTGACGGCTTGTCACCCAGCATACAAGATGTCATTTTTCTTAAACTATATAAATATAATTACTATAATGTTAAAAAAATTTGATGGACATAATAAATATAAAAAAAATCATTAAACTATATTTTTAGAAAGGTGATCAATATCATGTATTTTTCTACAAAGTCTTCTGATCTTATTTGACTATTGTAACTATATCATTAATGATCATATTAACCCTATAGTTTTTAAATAACAATAATCTTATATAAAAATAATATTAATGGATAAATCATAAAATATTTTTTTAAAAAAAATATACTAAAACAATGGGTTTTATTTCCATATCACTATGAAATATATTAGATTAGTTCATATCATCATAATATACAATTCTAAATATTGTTTAAAAATTAAAAAGTTTAGATAATTTATGAATTTTTCTTCTTAGAATCATAATCATGGTTTCATTGGGAATATATTTAAATAATAGAAATATTATCATATCGTTTATAGGGGTTTTGAAAATGAAATGTGAATTTAATCAATAATATCCCCTACGAGTGTCAAAATATGTGAGTATTAATGCCCATTATCATGCACCATGTATTGACTGAGTCAAACCCGATGTTATTTTTTATAGTTATTACCCCTTGGAATATATTTTCCATATCCATATCCACTTGTACTATCTTGACAGGGATGTATTTATAGTGAAAACCACATAATTTATACTATAAATAAACATTTGGATGTTTTTATATACTTATCCCCAATGTCAATCATAGGTTTAGGTTCCCTAATTTATGTTTTCCAAAATCTAGTTCCTAATGATTATACTAATCTTCCTCTATTACCAACTATATAGACCTTGACCATAGTATCCTAGAGGTAAAGGTTATATTACTAATTTTTCATATGATACAAGTGATGACATCCCAAAGGACCCAATAGTGTTGTATTTTTGGTAAACTAGATATATACATGATTCCCACAATAAATTTTAAAACACAAATTACAATTTTTTTGAAAATTTTATTATTATCTATGTAATATCATATCATGTCATTCTTATTACAATTTCTATATTAATGGGAAAGGAAAACAAATAATATTGAGCTCAGATGCCCAGTTAGGGTTAAGAACAATAGAATCTATCACAAATCAATAATCATAATCAACATGGAAATATAAATAATTGTACACACATTACATTTATTAAATAACTTGACTATCATTATTAGATAATTCATAATCAATATAGAAAGGTAAATATTTGAAAAAACATGTCATTTAATCAAAAAATAGAGTAATAATTATATCCATGGATATAATTATTATAAAAATAAAATGGATAATAAATACCAAATTCCTAATGAAGTAAATGCTTAATTAATGAAAACCATGATCCTAGACATTATGATACCTATATTATTATGACCACTCAAAAAATATTTTAAATACAATAGGGAAATGCTATTTAAATCTAGCTTAATTATTTGGATCATGAGGCTAACAATTCATTAAGGGGATATAAAATTATCAGCCCCACCTATCACTGCAGTTCCAAAGCATTACTTACAAATCTAATGCTGAATTTAATTCATGAATCCATATTCCTCATTAAAAAATATCTGTATTGAGTAAAGACTACATATTTATCAAAATTTTACAAAGTCAATCAAATAACATTAAAAATAAAAAACCATATATAAATATAGTATGTGGTTAATTAAATAATAATATCCATGATACAAATAATATGGATATTTAGGAGAAATTAAATGTATAATAATAAAAAATAATGTAATGTTTCAAATGAATGTAAATGAAAAGAAAAATGAATCAAGAAAGAGATTTTAAACTTATAATTTTGTCAAAATGATCATAAAACATCCTTAAAAATAATAATTATGGTATCAATATAATATATCCTCATTTTATTATATGTAAAATAAATGGGTTTTGTCATTGATGAATAAAATCTATATAGACATCTCTGAAAACAATCTCGAGGAAAACATGATTTTCACTTTGAAAATAATTTTAAAAATGAATTATCACAATATATTTTTAAAATAATTTTTTTCCAAAATAATCTTTTCTATGTTATAAAGTAATTTTTAATATTTTAAATGGTCATAATGGTACAAAATTTTATAAATTTTTAGTACATTAAAACAAATAAAACATTCACATTTTTGATAAAATCCAAAAAATAATTATTTTGAAAATGACATGAATATTCATTATAATTTTTTTAAAAGTTAAAATGGGTAAAATTTTATTCAATAAATCATTTTTAAAATGAAAAAAATAACATTTTTTGAAAACATGTTTATAGATTAAAATAGATTTCCGAACAAAGAGAGAATTAATGTTATATTTTATCAAAAACATTTTCTTAATTATTTTAAGTACCAACGAGTGGAAAAATTGTAATATTGCAAGAAAATATCATGAATAAATATATGATAAGAAAATGAAATGGGTTTAATATAAAATAAGAAAATTATTTCTTTCAATGGAAATTCATGATTAAATAATATTGATTAGAATTAGATTGTGAAATAAATATTTACAGTGAACAACATATTAAAGAGAAAAATAATAAAGGAATAAAATTTGTGTATCAGATGTAAATCCAAATAAAGAAACTCTAAATAAAATATAATACAACAAAAAATAATTACATACAGAATCTTGGAATATATAAGAAAATGAAGTAGTAATATAAAATAATAAAAAGGAACTGATTTATGAAATTAATGACAACTTGGTAAATTTTAAGACAAATACCCTTGGATGAAATAATTTAAATTGAGACCTAAAATTCGATGAAATATTAATTATTTTTTATTTGACATTTCAATGGGGCAGCATACACCCCACAAAAAATAAATTTGGTCCATAACACTACAATATGCCTTAATGAATGGAAATTGAGATGATATCCCTTAACTCACGTTTCCCATTTAGTTGAGAATTATTTAACCTGATGTATAGTTGTTTTAAATATGTTATTAACTTATATAATAACCATAATAATATTTATAAAATAATTGATTATATTTTTATCAAATTTTCCACTTGTTCATTAAAAATATTTAATTATTACCATTGTTTCATGGGTTAATTTTCATGCTCGGTAACGTATGTTTTGTCATGAAAGTTACATGTAATAGACACATGATATATTTAATTAATATAAAAATAGTTATTAATATTATACATATATTTTTTCATCATACACATATTTTGAATAATTATTCTAAAAATGGATATATAAAACTAACTGCATCACTTCATAGAGATGGTATGCCTTACATACACACGAGCGACACTGGAATTTCATAATACATAAAAGTGTAAGGAAGTGGGTTATATATTAATTTTATAAAATAAATAAAATTTCATTTATATCACATATATTAATTAAATTTATCCTTTATTACCTTACATTCAAACAATTAGTGAAAATGAATCACATCCCTTCATGAGGCGGTAGTCCGATGTATAGATTAATGACGGCATCTCATCCCCTACAGAATGGAAAATAAAAAGGTATACATGATATGATGTTTCAAAAATTAAAATAATTTTACTATTATAATATATATATATATATATATATATTATCAATCAGCATTCCCAATCATGAGAGGTGTTGATGGAAAATGAGTTACATAGGTTTGTGAGGTGGTAACTCTCTATACACACGATCTATGTTATCATTTACCATCTGAGGGAAGAGAAGATGGATATTGATCATTACATTAAATAATTAAAAATAATAATATTATAGATACTATTGGTATTATATCATAATTGTATAATAATATTAAAAAGGTTTTGAATTATAAGAATAATGCTACTTTAAAAACGTTTCCTCTTCTTCAGACAACTCCTCTAGGCTTACACAATAATCATTCTTAGGAGGGATATGTGATAAAAATAAGGCCTTTATGATGTTTACTGGTAATTAATTAAGGTATAAGGGATTTAATTGGTTAATAAAAATTTATTTGGTAGTGTGAATAAGATAGGAGAGGAGGTTGACTTTTATAAGTGATGGAGGATGACACACTTGGAATTTTTGAAAAATCAATCATACCCATTATTTTCTCATGCTACAAGGATCCAAAACGCAAATTACATCAACATAGGGGATTTAAGGTCAATATTTTTCTATAAAAAATATTGGACATGTTTTTATGCCACATCAATCATTTTATTTTTTGTTTAATACCCCAAAAAACCTGGTTTTTCCTTAATCATGGTAAATAATTTTTACTATTTTCACTATTAATTATGGTAAAAAATGAAGTTGAACATATTAGATAATACAAATTATTATAATTCAAAATATGGAATCCATTTTCCCAAATTCAATTTATTTATGTTTTAGAATTCAATTTAAAATAAACCCGTATATGCGTTTAAAAAATTGTTATCCAAAGAAAGACTTTCAAAAGTTGAATATGTTTTTATATAAAAATTCAATATCAAATTATTAATAATGACATAAATTAGTTAAAATGTAAAATAATTTCACTAATTATACTTTAAAACTAATTTAAAATATAATTTATCTTTGTAAATAAATTATATAAAACGCAGTTTTTTAATAAAAAAAATATTTTCACTATTCATTAAAAATTTACTCATTTCAAAAGATTTAAAATTTTTCAAGGAATTATAATTTTTTTATTTTTATTTAAATATAAATTTTATTTTTACTTCTTTATATATGTGTTAATGATTAATTTTAAATTATTTTGGCAATGTGTGACTAAACCGTCTTTCAGAGAAATATAGTATTTCAAAAAAACTTTTCGTTTTATTTAAAATGATTATTAATATATTTTTAATTATTAGAAAAATATTAATTTATTTTAAAAATGTTTAAAACTTATAATTTTAATAATTTATTTAGTACTATTCATTTCCTGCAATTTAACAACCAGGTTATAATGGTATACTATATTATAGTTCATTTTGGCTTGGGGTTGCGTGTTCCATAAGTTATCAAAAAGCATAAATTTATTTAAAATAAAAAATATCATAAATTCTTGGGGTGTTAAATTATTTTATAAACTTGATGATTTGTTACTTATAGGATATTGAACACGATGGTTCTCTTTTAAAATCATGGGGTGTTATAGTGTGCCTTAGTTAAAAAAAAGATGTTCAACATCGAAGAGGAGAAGTCGATAGCTGGGTTGATAAAAGATCTTTGGGAATATTTACTAGGAACAATTCTTATCAAACAATGTGTAACATCATTATGAATGTGACAAAATGGAAGGTTTGTTCTTCTCACATCAAAAAATTCAACACGATCACAGTTGAATTTTCATTAGTGACAATTATGCTAGATAATAAGGTATGTGCTCTGGTTTTACAATCTTCATTACCTACTAGATAAGAATCCATTGTAACTACCATGAGTAGTTCATTATGGAATAAAAATATGGTTCTAAAATATTTTTGATATATCATCCTTAATGAGAATATTCATATAAGAAAATGAGGCATATAATATAGTTCTTCTATGAAAAAAGAAGGAAGATGATGATATGTACAATTAGATAATCATATGGGATAATAAAAATAGAGTGAAGAGCTGAGAATAGGAAAATGGACCTGGTAATACCTGATATATATTTTTACAATAACCGAAACATCATTTAGGAGTGTAGAGAAAAATATACGTTTCTTTAAACTGGTACAAAAACATGAACGATGAAAGGAACTAATGAAATGTTATGAATGAGTGTGGAAAACCTTATAGAGTCTTATATTTTCGACTCATGGGAATGTCTTCATTCCACTTTTGAGATGGTTTTGGTAAAAAATTATATTTATAGAAATTTTGGATGGTAAATATTATTGATGATGAACAATTAAAAATTATGGGGAAGGAAGATACATGGATTAAAACCAATATTTTGAGAATTCTAGTTTAGGAGAATATATGTTGTATCCATGGAATGAAAATAAATCATATTTATATTGGGGAGATTTATGAATCAGGTTTAGGTAACACATTTAACAGTGGTTCATAGAAGATTAATAAGGGATATATAATCATAACATGGGGAGTAAATAATAGAAACTTAAACAATATGGTTTGGAATTGCAAGGAAATGATTATAATAAAAAATTATATTTTTGAATAACAACTGTGGAAATATAAGATAGGAAACATGAATGAGAAGGGGAAGAAGTTTCTCAAAATAAAAGGAATTCTACCAAAGAAAAATGCAATGGAAGTTGGTTTTCCTGAGGACTGTATCTTTGGAAAGTAAAAGAAGACATCCTTTCTAAAAAGAGATATAATAATGATGGTTGGGAAGCTTTCTTGTGCACACAGCTGTTGGGGGGCCAACACCATTACATTTACTTATAGGTTCATAATATTATGTGACATTTATTGATGTATTGAATTAGAAGGAGTGATATTACTTTTAAAAAATATAATATTAGTTTTTTAACATGTTTTTTAATTGGAAAACCATTTGAGAGAAGGATTCAGGATCTAATATAAAATGTTTGAGGTCTAACAATAGTGGATAGTATGATAGTAATGAGTTTAGTGAATTATATACTAATGAAGTAATATAGTGGGAGACTAATATTTTAGGAAAACCACTATAGAATATTTTATCTCAATGGATAAATATGACACTAAATGAATATTCTAGTATTATGAGGCTGCACTAATGGTTATGAAAAAATTTCTGGGAATACACAGTGAACATGGTAGCATATCTCATCAATAAGAGTCCATATTTAGAAAAGAGAGAATGTCTACCAAAGGATATCTAGTTAATAAAGGAGGTAAAACTCTCTCATTTATGTGTCTTTAGTTTTTTGGAATATTCATATATATATATATATGATAATGCAAGGTAAAATCTTGATTATAACTCCAAATATCATTTCATTATTGGCCATACATTCGAGGAGTTTTGTTATCTCTTCCAGGATGATAAGTAAAATATAGAAATTAGAAGCCAAATCAAGGTATTTAATGAAGGATTCACATTCAAGGACTATCAAAAAACTGAATTTTATACTGAGAATAATGAATTAGAGTGCCCAGAACAATTATATCTTGATGGTGTATCAGAGTATGTGACCCCAAAACTGGTGGATTCCACTCCTCAGGTGGAGTTAAGGATGTCTAAAATGATTAGGAGACCTATTAAGAGGCATTCATGATACTTATATTTTATTTTATTGACTGAAAATAGAGAAATTCAATGTTTTGAAGAGGCAATCTAGTTGAAGGAGTTGAACAAGTGGGAGCTGGCTATGAAGGAGGTTATTTCTTAATTTCATGAAAAAATAATTAGGAGATGACTCCTTATCCCAAATGAAGGAATTAATTGTATAATAAATTGGTACACCAACATAAGGAATAACATTATGGTAAGAGGAGGTACAAGGAAAGTCTAGTGGTTAAGGTTTTTCAAAAGAAGGAATGTTTTATCCTCACTAAAATTTCCTCACCTATAGTGAAGCTCACCACTCTATAGGTGGTTCTTATTAATCAATAAAAATTTTAAACAATATTAAGTGATACCCTTTATCATCATTAAAAAAAATTATAATAATGGTGGTGCCTTTATCATCACAAGGTAAAATTACTCATAACAGAGAACCCTTGACGGTGATTTTCTAGCACTGATAAAGGGTATCCTTTATCAATACAATTTTAGCAATGATAAAATGTATATTTCATAAAAAATTATATATCCTTAAATAAATTTACATAATAATATATAAATATATTTATACTGATATCAATATAAAACATTTTATTCAATATTATTTATATAAATCAAAATATGGATTTACACTTATTATATAAGATATTTAGGAAATAATGTTTTATAAACTAATGAAAAATTTTATATTAATTAAAAAATTTCTAATAATTTTTTATCAGCATTCATCTATTAAAAGTTGAAAGATATAAAAATTAAATAAATTAATAAATATTCTAAGATAAGTTGAAAACATGACATGAACTTAAAACATCCATATCTTTTGATCAAAGTGTCCATTTGGACTCTATCATATAAAAAATTAAATATTTTGAAAAAATATATCATATAGTGTCCTTAGCGGACCATATTCATCATTATTTTCAAGTAAATAAGTCCAGAAGGCCACTAAAACTAAATTTTTTATTTGGCAACCAGAATTTTGAAATATTTAATGGAATTTTGGCCTCGTTTGAGTTGGACTATTTCTATTTTATGTGGAGACTAAATTTATTCTCAGGTATTATATATATATGGATATTATATTGTATAAATTTTACTATTTTTCAAATTATTATATTGTTTTTAATTAAATATATACATATTTTCATACATTTACATATAATAAATCAATTTTACATATAAATATTTATACATATCTACATAAAAAATAATTTTTAAATATATAAACCATATTGAAATAAAAATTTATTATTTATTTTATTTATAAATTAAAACTCTCCATTTTATTTATCTTATAAAAATTCATTAATATATATATATATATAAGTACTGTTTATATATAAATATGTTTCTGTCTATAAATAAATATATATTTATGTGTACTTATAATATATGTAAATTAATACATATATTGATATACTTGTTTGTGTATGTGTGAAATATAAATGTGTTTGTGTCTGTGAAAATATGTGCGCGTATGTGTTTGTGTGTGTCTATCAATATTATGTAAATACATCATATATAAACTTATTTTTATAAATACATCGTTATTATTAAATATAGTATTTAATGATATTTAAAATAAATAATTATAAATACATTATAATTTTTGAATCAAAATATTCATTCATATATATATATATATAAATTATATATAAATATACAATATAAAGCATAATTAAAAAATTTATTTTAAAAAATTTATATTAATGTATATATTTATATGAATAAATATTAAAATAAAAACAATATATATATATATATTATAAATTTTATAAAAACATGATGGTATAGTGGTAAAGGTATTAGCCCTTGATGGTCGAGGTCAGAGGTTCGATTCCATGCGCAAGAGAAGGTGAAGGGCGTGAAAAGGGTTCATAAAGGGGTTAGATATTAATGATATAGGGGGTGGGCTTGAGTATGGTTGCAGACTAAGAATGTGGAGGGGGTAGTGATAATAAGGGCGGGGGTCAGATCACAAAAAATAGGGGGGCTATGTGGAAATAATGTTTTAAAATTTTTATGAAGATTATCAATGCTAAAAAAGGCACTGATAAAGTTTGAATTTATTGGTGATTTTGTTAGTAAAAATAATTTTCATTGGATTATAAGGGTTTGTTTCCCATCAATTATTTTTAGAGATGAAAAAACCCTTTTCCAGTGATTTAAATGCACAATCTATAGTAGTAATTGTTTCATCCAAGAATTTACATCGTGAGCTTCTTGATGTTAAGAAAAATTTTCTTCATGGTGATCTAGAGGAGGACATTTATATATAGTATCTAGATGTATATACTGAGTTCGAAAAGGAAGACCTTGTGTGAAAACTACAAAAGTGTTTATATTGGTTAAAGATAACTTCCTGGAAGTGGAATTACAATTTTGATGCATTCATGAGATAATGTTCATAAAAATGATGTGGCATGGGTCAATGCAGCTATTATAATAGATAATATTATTTTATTTACTCATATGAATATTTGGGAAAACATAACTAACTTGAATAGAAAATCCTAACTTCTGTTAATAGTGATGAAAGTAACACTATGTTGCTTGATTTGAAAGAATTACTTTCTCAGAATCACTAACCTTCTAATATGAATATGATAAATGAAGTTCAACCAAATGTTTTTAAATATCTAGGAGGGAAAATATTTCACAATCCAATACTTGTATCATCAATGAACCATTGAAGTTACAAATAGTAAACATATATTATAAATACTATTAAAATGAGAAATATGTATCTTACCTACTATTAAAGGGTATAGTAATTATATATATGATAATATTATTGTCGAGATTATAGATTCAAAAAAATTATAGTTACTATACATATTATTTAGAAAATTCATATATACTATTATTCCTATTTCGTACATTGTATTATTAGTTAACATGAAATATGTATTTCATATTACATATTTAGTACTTGTATATTTTAAATAAACATTTATCAACAACATGATGTTATATATATGCATAAATCAAATTGTACTTTATGAATACGTATATTTTGTAACATGTTTTGAAATTTATGATTAATTATTATTGAAAAATGAAGTCAAATTTTATGATATGGAAGTGAAGATTCCATGTTTTTTCAGAGTGGAAATGATAATGGATAAATGGAAACCAAAAACATATAATATTGTAGAAAATTTTACAATGGTTATTCTAGTATGAATCATTTATTTTTAAAATGATCAATTTAGAACTCTATAAAATGAAAAAAATAGAATTATAAAATTTTCTGAATTTTTTTTTGTTTTAGTAAGCTAGGAAAAAATTATATTATTAAGATCCAATCTTTAACCTTTTCAAATATTATTTTAAAACATTTAATCAATTGGAATATCATTTCAATTGGATTTTGATAATGAAAATTATAGAATATTACTTGAAAAGACACAAAGGAAACTATGAAAAGAAATAATCATTAAAAAAATAAAATAATCAATTTCCTTTGTTTTATTACTTTTAAAATATATTTAATTAAAATCTTAATTAAAAAAAGGGGTTAAAAACCAATATATCAATAAGAATTTCCAAATAATTCTAGACAAACAATTTTTGTAGCCTGAAATGGAACTATATATCAGGAGTCAACCGCCATTTAGTAGTTATCACTTTAGATCAATAGTTTTGAAGATAAGTGAAATCTTTTAAAAATGTAAAGACCAACAATTCTAGATTGTTAATTTCTTATAAGAAATAAAAACTGCTTGAATATTTTAATTACATAAAAACATATACTATGTCTTATCTACTTGTTGATATGAAATATTAGTGAAGTCAAATTTATGTCATAAGTGATGTTGATGTGTGATTAATAATTTTAGAATATGATAGTGGTGTCCACCTAAAACTGAAACCATGAATATACAAATACATGAACAATTAATTCATAGTTTATAAATATAAGTTCTTTATAAAATATAACTAAATCTAAAGAAAATGAATAATCAATTATATGATCATTAGTTACACATAATGTATACATTCTATTTTTACAGTATAAATAACCACGATTAGAATGTTTCCACAAATGGAACTTTAGAATTGAATATTAGTTTCGTCCTATGTAGGCTTGTATTAATAATTATTTAATATGTAAAGCATTATTTGAAAATTTTCAAATTGAATAAATAATATTATCTTTTATATTTGTGATAAGTACTGGAACCTTGATATTTGAAAAAAATTACATCTAATTAATTTCTCATGAACCAGTTGTGTCATTAAGGTATTGTTTGACGGTGAGTTTTTATTCAAGATAGAGCTCATTTGTTCAGAAAAATCATGTTACACCTATGAAAAACATTTTTTTATTTCATTCCAAGTAACCAACATATTAAAAACCTTGTTATATTAGTAACATCAAAATATTAACAAATATGAACTTTTTCATACAATAATATACAAATATGATCTTTTATAACAATTATTATTAACAACAAAATTATATATTATAATGACTAAATATAATCCTTTATATTTTAGTGAAATCTATTTGTCTCTTAATAAATATGAAGGTTGGTGAAATTTTTTGAAAACAAAAATTGAATTTGTTTTAAAAAAATAGTAACATATACGAATAAATTAGATTAAAGATAAAAAAATTTGGTAAAAAATAGGAAGAAATTGGAAAAATATGATCCTATATGTTAAATTGGAATAAATTTAAAAAATGAACAACTACAATGAAAACTATAAAAATAGTAACATATATTAAACAAAAATAAGAACTTGTATTGAAAAAAATATACACTTATATGAGGGGAGTCACAGGGAAGGAACATTTTGGAGAGGGGTCAGGTGGATGAAACGGGGATGGGGAAAAATGAGGGGAGGTTTGGATCAAGATGAAAACACGTGTATAGAGAATTGTTATGGAAGAGACACATGAAATTATAGGGACATCAAATAGTATAGATTATAAATGTTTTCTTAAAAACCACATTAATCTCTTATGAAATTCATAATAATTTAGAATCTTATAATTATTCAAAAAATTATAAACATTTTTATATAATTTAACATCTCAATTTTTTTTAATTTTTTTATTAAATGACATTAAATAAAATATCCAAATTATTTCATTATTTCATTAATGTTATTTTTTTAAAAAAATATTCAGGAAATTTATTTTTTTCATTTAATATTATTAATGTTAACATTACATGAATAAAAATGAAAAATAATTAATTTTAATATTGAAAATGAATAATTTATTAATAAAATTTAAATTTTATTAATTTTTAAAATAAATAAATTGATTAAAATGTTTCTTTTTAAATGTTGTTATATTTTAAAATGCCATGAATATTTTAAGTAAGTGTTTTATAATTAAAAAAAATAAGTAGAGTATTTAAAATGTAAATAACTTGGATATTTAATTTTTTTAGAATAAATAAATGCTGTTATATTTTCAAAATAAAAATTTAATTTTATAGCTTTTTAATATATTTCATTTAGTTTATTTTGAAAATATTCTTCACATATCTCATGTTACACTACTTCCTCGGGCACATTTCTTTCGTGATTATTGTGTTAGCATCATTTTTTGTGATTTTTATTAGATAAGAATATATAAATTTTGTGGTATATATTTATTTCAAATATTATTGTCAAATTATTGAATTTTATAAAAAATTACCATATTAAATTAAATTAAATTGTTTATAAATAATTTATTCATATACCTAAAATATATATACACATTAAATTAAAAGATATATATTCATTCAGGATCGGAAAATATATAGTCAAATGATTACTAAAGAGTCGATTCATTTAAAAAAATTTCTGCATTAATAATAAATTATTACTAAAAAATAAAAAAATATACAATTTAAGAAATTTATTTGATATATTAAAAATTATAATCTTTTCTAAATATGTGTTATCATTTTTTAGATCATTATATTAACTCAATCTTATTATATAAAAATATACTTATTGACTACTTTAAAAATTACTAGTATTCCCAGTCGTGCATTCACGTGGCCTAATTTTTTATTAATATTAATATTTATATTTATAAAATAATATTTATAATATTAATATATTAAATAATTAAATATAATAGGATTCCAATCATAACACTTTTCTGTAATCATATACATATTTTTGAAAATTTATTATGAGGTTAGCATAAAAATGTATATAAATTCAAATACATTTAATTTTCATTTTCTCATATTCATGTAGGATGAAATTTTTCATTAAAAAGTTTTATTGAAGCATATGAATATTAATAAATAGAACTATCAAGTGGTTGTTAAAAATTTTGATCATCGCTCTGAATAATGTTTATATTGTAAAATATAATGTCATCCAAAATCATAAGAAAATCATAAATAATAAATTATGAAAAACATTAGGGTAGTCAAAATATTTGCATGGAATGATAATTCCAATCATATGTACTACAAATGTGGAAAGGGAACAGGCACTAGAAATTTAGTATTTGTCCATGCATAGTCATATTATTGAATAACAATAATCACTATAAATATATTTCATAGTTGGTTATACTTATTTTTATTATTATATTTGTTTGAAATATTTTTCTTAATTGAAATGGAACAAGTAAATAAATTTTATAAGAGTAAACACTAATAAAGTTGAACTTGGTTGTGCAAGCATAAGATTCTACTTATATGAATTTTTTAGTATTTTTATAAGAATAATAATAACCACATGTATTTCTTAATTAGTATTTATATATTACAATATACGAAAATGTGTAGGTATTATAATATTTGTATAAGCATAACCATAAATATGAGCATAAGAAAAGCTTAATCATAGTCATAAGAATTCATACTTTTAAAATTTATATTTACTATAGTGTATTTATAAACATAAGAAGTAGAATATGCATATATACTAAATTTTTTAAAACTTTATATTTATTTTATTATTTAAAATAAATAGTTTTAATATAATCATGATCCAAATTAACTATATTTTTTAGGATATATATTATATAATTTGAAATTTTTTATTTATTAGCGTATTTGTAGAATCCTATCTTTATTCTTGAGCATAAGTAGATGACAAAAAATACTCTTAAACATATTCACTATCAACTTCTAAATGTGAATGTATTTAATTTCATTAATTGTTTAAAGAAAATGATGTGCACAAATATAAGTATAAGCATATTATATCTCATGAGAACATCCTAAAAAAAGGATATACTGGAAAATGAATATATAAAAAATAGTTTGATATGGGATCTTGAGGAAATATAAATCACAAATAACTGATACATAACAATTCATATGGATATTAATGAAATATTAATCATAAATAACTTATATACAATAAATGAATACAATTTTATAAATCATTCATACATTGTAAATAGAGATCCATAGAAGTCATACCTAGAAGGAAAAATGTTTTCCCATTTTTTCTGAATTCATTTTATTTATAATGGAAGAAAATTAAAATGGATATTGAATAACATTGTTTCATTATCTAGAAAAATCCAAAACAATGACTGTGTTTACAATTTTTGTAGTATTTTCATCCTAAAAATATTATAGAAAATTATTATAAAATAAAGAATATATTAAGAGATGAAATAATATTAAATATTTTAATTTAATTCAATGTACACAATATTACATATTATGATTTAATTTCATATTCCATATTATGAATAATAAATTTTCACAAGGGATTCCTTATTTAATACATTATGCAGAATTCCTAAATTCAAATATATAGTTCAATTTTAAAATGGTAGTTTGATTAAAAAAATATATGCCCAAATTTTTTAAAATGATTAATGACATAAAATTTTAGGGAAGTGAGTAGTAGAAAATATTATATTAATATTAATCTGTTTTTTTTGAAATATGTAGTTTTATTAATAGTTTAAAATAAGAGTATATTGAATGGTATATTTAACATGAAATCATAAAAAACGGATTTGTGTTTCTCTAAATAGAAAATGATCATTTTCTTAACCAAATACAACCTTATTTAACCCATTTTTAGATTCCCAATTTAAGAATATTATCTATGAATCTTAACACATTAGTTTTGGGGATGTTATATTTTGGTTCATTACTTTTTAAAAAATCATAAGAAAATCGTCATGTTTCATGTTTTTCTCTCTACAAAAAATCATTTCATTGAGTTTCTAAGTAATTGTTTCATATTTATCTACAAAAAAACAGAAATAAATAGTTGTGTTGAACAATAAAAAATACAACTAATTTGAAAAAAAAACATATATCAACTTGTTCATATCATGATGAAAATATTAAGAAAAACCAACCCATGGTTGGTTAATAATTAAATATAGATAAATTGAATATTTCAGGTGAAATCAATGTATATTTGAGGTTTATATTTTACAGGTTCATCTTTTAAGTTCCCTTTGAAATTATCCCCTTGGTGTTCCAAGAAAACTATAAAATTTTGAATAACAAAAATGATCATAATTTTAACAAATTAAAATTATGATTAATATTAAAATTATTTCATGAAAAAAAATAAATATTAATTGAAATTATAAGGGATGGATTAATTTTTATTTAATCTGGGAAGACCAATCAACTAACTATAAACATTTCCATTACCTTCTTTGGAGAGATCCTCAACCATAGATTTACACCAAAAAACATCAATTCGAACCCTAAATCCTCAAATACTTTGATTACACTTTTCATGTGACATTTGGAGTAGTCAAGGTGATGAACCAATCCCTGTTATATGAATAATTCTTAATTGAGTTAGCATGTTAGAGAAAACAGAGAAAAAATTAATGATATAGGAATGCACAATTTAGTAACTTTATTTTCACCTTTTCTATAATTTATGGAGTTTTTTCTCCTAATCCAAAGAAAAAATTCTATAAAATAATCTAGAATGTCACACTTGTTTGTATTCAGCAATTCCCTTATTAGATAATCAATCTCAATAATGAGTAATTTCTCAAATTCAATAATAACATAAAATGAAATGATTTATCCATGTTTGAATAGATAAAATAAATAAAACCTAGTATAAGGTTTTATCAATAGCATAATATTTTTTAGGAGCCCATCCCATAAATAGAAGATCCATAAAACAACCCCACCATGAAAAGGCATCCTTAAGAGTCCTAATGTACCCAAACAAAGTAGTGATCAATACCAAAATAGTCCATCAAATATCATATAGTTCTGGTGAATATCTATCAGTTCTACGTATTATATATTATATTTAAACTAAAATACATAAATATAATATGAATGATTAGTTTTTATCTCATATTTATTAAAAAATATTATATTATCATATTATATATTGTTATTTCAAAATAAATGTTTCATATATGAAAAATGATTATAATATTTTTCCACTACAGTAACCACCATTAAATAAATTAGTAATCATTGTTTTTTAAAAGTAAATAACATAAACATCACTTATTTCTTTAAACTATTTATCATAAATTATAAATGTTTTAATCAAAATTTAATACCTAAGGTAATATATAAAAAAGAGGTGCTTGAAAACATTTCCAAAATAAATAACATAGAACCTATCACTTATGATTAAAAGGAAATGTATAATGGATCCTATTTATTTTTATAAAATTTATTTTTAAATGGTTTAACATGGTTATTCAAGATATATTTTTTAAAATAAATTTCAGGTCATTTATTTTTTTGAAAAAAAATGATTAAAATAGAACGTAATATAATTATTATTCTAATATATTCTAAATTGAATAAAAATATTGATTAATAAAACTGAATGTATAATATCTAAGGTTTAATTATTTAAATACTATAAGATTTTATAATTTTAATATTCAGCTATTATCGATGATTGTAGCAATATTTTAGTCTTAGGATAATGTATACATAGTTAGCATATTTTGATTCATTATTCAAATTACAGAGGAAAATACTAAAACAGAAGAAACTAGAATAATTAACAAATTTCAGAAATTTTAATGTTAAAATAAAATAATTATAATGTAACACCCCAGGTAAATAAAGAATATGACATTTTCATATATATACATATTTGTGAGTAAAATATTAATATGACTTTAAAGGGGACGCTATGCTCGATGGCGTACCCAACACACAACAACGAGTTTCTTGGGAATCTTACGTTGCACTCTAATAATAAAATAATATTATTTTAAAAGGTAGTTAACATTTGGTCGTTGTATTGGCGGGAATGGATAGAAATAACTAAAATATGATTATATATGTTTTTAAATGTTTTTACATTTATCCAATAAAAGATAAAGGATTAAAATATGGAAAGAATTCAATTTTAGGCGTATATGCCCTAGTTTTCACTAAAGGTTCACTTATCGCCTTTTGATGGAGAACCGTTATTAAATATAGTTTTGTTCACTCTTATACATTATATTGGACCAAATAAAACTCTTCTTAAGAATTGGGACATCAAAATTTACTTTGTGTAATTTTTTGGTATCTTTCTGATAAAGTTCATTTTTTTAATGAAAAGTATAAAATTTTGTATTTTAATTCAAAACCTCTTTTTAATCTAATTTATTTATATTATTAGATTATATTTTTAATTGGTTTTAAATAGAAATTAGAATATATTTTTACCATTAAATCCAATAGTGGTCGTTGGAATTAATTTCACTTTGAAATCAGACTTAAACTAATGTCAATCTTTTGATACTTATTGTTTCATAAAAACACGCTATTTGCTCTGATAGCGGGAATTAATTATTAAATTAATTAATGTGATTTATATGTTTTTAATTTTGTAAAATAGACTTCATTTTTGAATTCAGAATATCAAATATAGCTTAGGGTGAATTTTTGGGATTTTTCTGAAAAACATCAATTTTTGATGAATAGTGAAGCCACTAAGTGGTACTTATAAAAACTTATTTTTCTGTTTAAATGAAATTTTGCCATCTTTGTGTTTTGAATTTCAAAAATCCGACATACATGGTTGTTATTAAGAAGTAAAATGTGGTTCAAAAATAATTTTTTTGGTGAATAGTAACTTATTAAGTTTTTAATCGCGATTAGAGGTAATTAGTGTAGTTTAAGGTAAAAATAATGTTTTAATAATATTAAATTAACTTGAAACATGTCCTAACCTCATTGGATGTGTCATCGCCGACCAATACAACCCATGGGTCAACTTGGGGACCCCATGAAGCCACTTTGGTTGGAAAATGACATTAATATCTTTTTATTTAAAGTTAAAGTAAAAATGAGACAAACCTGAAATGTTTTACTAAAAAAAAATTTCATGAGGTTATACAACTCATATTTTTTACTATAAAAATTCATTGGAAATCTAAAAAGATTTCCTACATCATAGTATTTTTTTATAATTTTTAGACATTAAATAAATTAAATTATTTATGACATCATGATGATGCAGCGATGACCTCATTATTAATCGATTTAAAAAAAATGGAAAGATAATGTAATATCTAAGCCCTACACATGTAAAAAACCTATTGGATAAGTGTATTTCCAACCCTTATCACCTTATACTCGAAACACATCAATGTGGGACCACTTTAATCTGAATACCATTTTAAAATAAAGTGACGTTTCTTTACCTTCCAAGAGTGCCCCTCCTCTCCTCTTATAAAAGGCCCCACCTCTACCTCCTTACCCATACTCCCAAAGCCTTTGGCTCGGCCAACCTCTGCCCATTTTGTCTCTCCACTTCCTTATATTACTCCTTGAAGCCACACATTGGGCAGAAGTCTTCCCATGGAAGCCTTTGAGCTCAAACCAAAGGGAGTTACCCGATTTTAAGGTTATGTCTTCACTTGAGTCCTTTTGTTTTATTTTGCTTCGCCAACCCCCTAAAGTATTTTTATTCATTTATTTTGTAACAACTCCAGTATCTTCAGTATACTAGGATTTTGTTAAAAGAAGGATTCCAGATACACTTACACACACCTACATCTAATGGTTAAAGAACATACTGTTTCCGTGGATGGCGAATTTCTTCCTCACGAAACGATGATTGTTCAACACTCATATAACACCTTCAAAGGTGGCCATTAAGATGTCACTATATTTATATATGATATATTATATGTTTATGTTTTACTTAATCTTTTTTATTTTTCATTTGTGGCTTACCTTTATAGCTTCCATTATGGGTATACGTGATATCTTCATTTTAGGAAGTGCGGACTACCGCCCCCTCAAAGTGATGTGATTCGTTAATACCATACGTGAGACGTATAAAGGATGGATTTAATGTTATTATATATGATGTTATACTGTAATTATAATATACCTCTATATCATTATTATTTCATTCCATTAAAGTATGATATAGAGATGAAAGTAGCGTTCATGCGTACGTACGGCTTACCGTTTCCATGAACGGTGCATTTCATTTCTTATCCCCAAATGTAATGTACTATTATAAGTACATGTATATAATGGATATATATGATGAATGATACATCTAGATGATGAATATTATTCTGGAATTAAGATATACATACCTCTCATTTAGTTTTAATTCCATTAATATGACAAAGAAATGAAAGTAGCGTTCTTGCGTACGTACAGCTTACCGTCTCCATGAACAGTGCATTTCATTTCTTACCTCTAAATGATTATGTGATATTATAAATACATGTATATTCTAGATATATATGATATATATGATATCCAAATCAGGAATCGCATTCTGGATATAAAGAACTTTTGACCACACGAACAACATTTAATTGTAAGAAGTTCACTTTCGATTTAAGAACCAAATATTGACAAAACAAACATTATTTACTTAAATGATTACATAATGTTTATAAAATGTAAATAAGTGATATAAAAGGAATAATGAACTTGAAAAGGTTCTTATGAAAATATAAATTAACTCAAGTTTATTATTCAGGACGTTAAAGAACGATCGAGTCAAGTCGGACCTGGGGTAAGGGATCCTACTCCTCTCTTTCTTTTTAAGTACACTCTTTTATGTCATTTCTTCTAAGCTCATATTTATTGTTATTGGGATGTTATTTTATATTACTCTTACTGTAATTTTTATGTTCATATGATGAGAGACCCTACTCTCTCTCATCAATCCATTTTGGAAGTTTTGAGTGGCGCCTTTAGGCTGCCGAATTTTCGTAAGAGATCTAACCTATCTCTTTCTCTCTAAGTACTCCCCTTTATGTCACTTCTTTTAAGATCCTATTTGTTATGATGGGGGATGTTCTTTTATATTCCTCTTTCTGTATTTTTTATTTTAATTTTATTAGATAACCTATTTGATCTCATCAATCCATTTTTAGAAGTTTTAGGTGGCGTCGTTAGGCTGCCGAGTTTTCGTAAGGGATTTTTCATCTCACTTTTATTCCTGTGAGATTTATGCTACATTTTCCACGATTTACTTTTAGTGGTGTATGTACTGACCATTATTTTACTCATTGTGTAATATTCATTCATTTATGAGTATTTACATCAATGTTCTATTGTCCTTCTTTCACGGGGCGTATGTTTCGAAAGATACCCATGTCGGTAAAGGAACATTTCACCCTCCTCTTTTTAAAAGACTTATTTTGTTATATAATATTATATTGGTATATGTTCTTCTATATCCTTATTGATGTAAATTTTATGTCCAAGTGATGAGATACCCTTTTTATCTCTCATCAACTCTTTTTATGAATTTTGAAGTGATGCCGTTAGCCTGTCTAATTATTTCACGAGAACTTCTTAAACCAATTTCGATTCTTTGGGATAAACTTGTCCACCTTGAATATGTTATTCTATGATTATGTGTGAATGTAATCTGATTGTTTTACACTTAATACCCACTTATATTTTGTGTATTCGTTTTTCACACATAGTTATGTAACTGATTTATCCTAAGTCCAAGGATACCATCTTTGTATGGGACTTCCTCTCAATCTCCTTTCATTGAGTAATATTTTGTCTTATACACAACTTTCTTTTATACGGTGTATAAACCCCTTTGACATTTACATTTATCCAAAAGGAATATTTTTATACGAAGCGTTTTACTAAATGAAAAAAGGGAATGTTTTTGTCGTACGTATGCGGTGACAACGACTTCTCCGCCGCCGTGACTATTATTTGAGTTTCGGCTTCCTCTACAAGCCATACCTTCTTTTTAAAAGAAAAATAAATACCATGTTTTAATTTTCTTTTATTTTGGTATTGAAAATCGTTTTCATAATGTATTTATATCAATGTGTTGTATTGATATCTTGTTATTTAAAGGTGGAATTGTTACGTTTCCTTTACGCATGTTTTATGTGATAAGATTATGTTATGGTTCTTGGGCATTGTTATGAAGATGGGTGGTTTCGTGATAAACTAAGTGTGGGTGAGCCCAATATAGCTCTCCAATGCATTGGGTAACGCGAAGGAGTGAAACGTTAAGGTTTCTCCGAAGAGATTTAGGAAATATACTGTGATGGGTATTCCAAATGTAACCAAGAGGGTTACTCCCTACGTAAGAATGTTAAGAATGCCTCAAGTTACTTTTATGTCTTATGATTTCTATGATTTATTCATGGTTTGATGAGGTATGTTAAAGTGCCTATGTTTTATGGGTAAAGTATGATTTCATTCATATGTATATATGAACTCATGTTTCCTTTCCATATTTTTATAACCCTTACTGATCTTTTTATGCTCATCCCATGTTTTTGAAATGTTTGTCACAGGTCAAGGGAAAGGTACATGATGTGATGATAGTGTCAATGATGTTTCAAGAAAGAATCCGTGTTTTATTTTAAATATGTTCCCATTGATGGGAAGAATGAATACTGTCTTTTATGTAACCTCTTTGTTTAAATGTGGAATGTAATGAATGTTTCATGATCTAATTCTCTAAAACTCTAAACCTAAAAAGATCCTCAATGTGTAATCTTGTAATAACTCACGATTAAGTAAGGTTTAAGGCTGGGGCCTTATAGTTGGTATCAAAGGTCGGTTTAGATAACTTTAGAGGTTAGGGTATTCATTAAGCATAAGTGACATTACCATAATGGTTAGGATTTCAGAAAGAGTCCTAGTTTTAGATAAAGTGAATGAGTAAGTATATCTTAGTGTTTATCTTCCTCATTAGTACATGATGGTTGTGTTGATATACTCACACTAACCTTTTTGGTTTTAGTAAATGGCTTGATCTAGCAGGCACCAAAGTGACAATGGGTTTGATGGAAACTGTGGTGGTTCTCTGATTAAGAGACTGGATGAGATGGGGGATTCAATGAGGAATCTCGTGGTTGTTCAAAACCAAATATCAAGGAGTCATGATCAACCAATTAAACCTCGGTGAGTTCTCTAATGCATCATGTACGAGATGGCCAACTCGATGTGGAAATTTAGGTAATAATTATTAAGGTATCCATTAGGGTTTATACGATCCTTACTTTTTAGGTAATTATGGGTTACTCTAAGATATGATGGAAAATGAAAGGAATGAGATAAAAATGAGGTTAAAATATGTTATGATGATTTTTGAAGATTTTATCTCATTTTGGGGGATGTTTTAAGAATTATATAGTTTTAGAAAAAGGACAACACGCAGACCGTGTGACAACCCATCGCGTCGGACAAAGCTGCGGGAATCGAACCCACAACCATAGTGCGACTGATATTTATCGCCTACCACTGGAATACGTGAAGTCCCTGGTTAGTTTGACTGATTCTTTTTAGTCGGATTATTTTAGTAATCAAGATTAAGTTTATTTTCGGTTATCTATGGAAATGATTAATCTATCATGGAGGATATGTGATTAGGTTAATTACTTTTCAATATGAGAATTTAAGAGAAACTGATGTTATTTAGAGATAAAAGTTAATTTGTACCATGGAAGACTATGTGATTAAATCCATCAAATATTTGGGTTTCAATCTTAGTTTGGTTTACTTTGAATAATTTTATGGAAAAATTGTTTATCGAATGGTCCTCGTTGAAGTTTGGGTTTTGTTGGACAAATTTTGGATATTAAGAATATATTTTCGTTTTATAAATGGTTATCCTTTTCTGGATTATCTGATCATGTACTAACCTTTTTGGTTTTGGTTTTTGTTAGAGTCTAAATAAATGGGAAGTATATAGTTCTCTATTGTGGATTAGGTGATTCTCTAGAAATTGATTATAGTACACTTAAGGCGAACAAGTCTTCCTAAATACTCGTCTTTTGGAAAAAAAAATATGAGTTTGATTAAGGAATCTAGTAGAATTTGAATGTCAACATGATAAGTGATTATGTTTCCTTATGAATAAATTCCTCAATAAAAATTAACTTAAAACAAAAATGTTGTCTATTATCTTTTCCTACTGGGGAATCGAATACCGTTTAACCCATCACAAGTGTGTGATTTTCTTATGGTTAACTTTCTCCTAGACATGTTTACTATCACTCTCCATCAGAATATGACCCTTTGTTTTTTCCTCCAAGTCCATATTTTCATACTTGGAATCCTAGTATGGGTTAACTCAGGTGACCTTTGTACTTATCTTTCTTTATTTTAATGTGATTGTTTTACCGACTCTTGTTCCGATGTGGGACATTCAAGGATGTTTCCATGCCCAATTTTAAAAATTGCGAGGATGCAATTCCCAAAAGGGGGGAAGGATGTAACACCCCAGGTAAATAAAGAATATGATATTTTCATATTTATCCATATTTGTGAATAAAATATTAATATGACTTTAAATGGGACGTTATGCTCGATGGCATACCCAACACGCAACAACGAGTTTCTTGGGAATCATACGTTGCACTCTAATAATAAAATAATATTATTTTAAAAGGTAGTTAACATTTGGCCGTTGTATTGGTGGGAATTGATAGAAATAACTCAAATATGATTATATATGTTTTTAAATGTTTTTAAATTTATCCAATAAAAGATAAACGCTTAAAATACGGAAAGAATTCAATTTTAGGCGTATATGCCATAGTTTTCACTAGAGGATCACTTATCGCCTTTTGATGGAGAACCGTCATTAAATATAGTTTTGTTCACTCTTATAAATTCTATTGGACCAAATAAAACTCTTCTTAAGAATTGGGACATCAAAAGTTACTTTGTGTAAAGTTTTGGTATCTTTCTGATAAAGTTCATTTTTTTAATTAATAGTATAAAATGTTGTATTTTAATTCAAAACCTTTTTTTAATATAATTTATTTATATGATTAGATTATCTTTTGAATTGGTTTTAAACTGAAATTATAATATATTTTTACCATTAAATCCACTAGTGGTCGTTGGAATAAATTTCACTTTGAAATCAGACATAAACTAATGTCAATCTTTTGATACTTATTGTTTCATAAAAACACGCTATTTTCTCTGACAGCGGGAATTAATTATTAAATTAATTAATTTGACTTATATAATTTGAATTTTTTAAAATAGACTTCATTTTTTAATTCGGAATATCAAATATATCTTAGGGTGAATTTTTAGGATTTTTCTAAAAAACTTCAATTTTTGATGAATAGTGAAACCACTAACTGGTACTTATAAAAACTGATTTTTCTATTTAAATGAAATTTTTCCATCTTTGTGTATTGAATTTAATAAATACGACATACATGGTTTTCATTAATAAGTAAAATGTGGTTCAATGGGATAAAAATAATTTTTTGGTGGATAGTAACTTATTAAGTTTTTAATCGCGATTAGAGGTAATTAGTGTAGTTTAAGGTAAAAATAATGTTTTAATAATATGAAATGAACTTTACACATGTCCTAACCTCATTGAATGTATAATGGCCGACCAAGACAACCTATGGGTAAAATTGGGGACCCCATGAAGCCACATTGGTTGGAAAATGACATTAATATCTTTTTATTTAAAGTTAAAGTAAAAATGAGACAAACATGAAATGTTTTACTAAAAAAATTTAAATGGGGTAATACAAATCAGATTTTAGACTATAAATATTAATTGTAACGCTAAAAATACTCCCTACATCATAGTATTTTTTTTATAATTTTTAGACATTAAATAAATTAAATTATTTATGACATCATGATGATGCAGCGATGACCTCATTATTTAATGATTTAAATAAAATGGAAAGATAATGTAATATCTAAGCCCTAAAAATGTCCAAAAACTATTGGATGAGTGGATTTCGAACCCTTATCACCTTATGCTAGAAACACATCAATGTGGGACCTCTTAAATCCGAATACCATTTTAAAATAAAGTGACTTTTCTTTACCTTCCAAGAGTGCCCCTCCTCTCCTCTTATAAAAGGCCCCCACGTCTACCTCCTTACCCACACTCCCAAAGCCTTTGGCTCGGCCAAAGTCTGCCCATTTTGTCTCTCCACATCCCTCTCTTACCCCTTGAAGCCTCACTTTGGGCAGAAGTCTTCCCATGGAAGCCTTTGAGCTCAAACCAAAGGGAGTTACCCGATTTTAAGGTAATGTCTTCACTTGAGTCCTTTTGTTTTATTTTGCTTCCCCAACCCCCTAAAATCTTTTTATTCATTTCTTTTGTAACAAATACAATATCTTCAATATAATAGGATTTTGTTATAAGATGGAATCCAGCTAAACTTACACACACCTACATCTAATGGTTAAAGAACATACTGTTTCCGTGGATGGCGAATTTCTGCCTCACGAAACGATAATTGTTCAACACTCATATAACACATTCAAAGGTGGCCATTAAGATGTCACTATATTTATATACGATATATAATATGTTTATGTTTTTCTTAAGATTCTGAATTATTCATTTGTGACGTACCTTTATGGCTTCCATTATGGGTATACGCGATATCTTCATTTTAGGAAGTGCAGACTACCGCCCCCTCAAAGTGATGTGATTCGTTAATACCATACGTGGGACATATAAAAGATGGATTTAATGTTATTATATATGATGTTATACTGGAATTATAATATACCTCTATATAATTATTATTTCTTTCCATTAAAGTATGAGATAGAGATGAAAGTAGCGTTCATGCGTACATATGGATTACCGTCTCCATGAACGGTACATTTCATTTCTTGTCCCCAAATGTAATGTACTATTATAAGTACATTTATATAATGGATATATATTATGAATGATACATCTAAATGATGAATATAATTCTGGAATTATGATATAAATACCTCTCATGTATTTTTAATTCCATTAATATGACAAAGAAATGAAAGTAGCGTTCATGCGTACGTATAGCCTACCGTCTCCATGAACGGTGCATTTCACTTCTTAACTCTAAATGATTATGTGATATTATAAATACATGTATATTCTAGATATATATGATATATATGAAATCCAAATCAGGAATCTCATTCTGGATATAAATAACCTTTGACCACACGAACAACATGTAATTGTAAGAAGTTCACTTTCGACTTAAGAACCAAATATCGACAAAACAAACATTAATTACTTAAATGATTACATGATGTTTATAAAATGTAAATAAGTGATATAAAAGGAATAATTAACATTAAAAGGTTCTTAAGAAAATATAAATTAACTCATGTTTATTATTCATGACGTTAAAGAATGATCGAGTCAAGTCGGAGCCGAGGTAAGGGATCCTACTCCTCTCTTTCTATTTAAGTACACTCTTTTATGTAATTCCTTCTAAGCTCATATTTCTTGTTATTGGGATGTTCTTTAATATTACTCTTACTGTAATTTTTGTGTTCATATGATGAGAGACCCTACTCTCTCTCATCAATCCATTTTGGAAGTTTTGTGTGGCACCGTTAGGCTGCAGAATTTTCGTAAGAGATCTAACCTCACTCTTTATCTCTAAGTATTCCCCTTTATGTCACTTCTTTTAAGATCCTATTTTTGATGATGGGGGATGTTATTTTATATTCCTCTTGATTTAATTTTTATTTTAATGTGATGAGATACCCTATTTTATCTCATCAATCCATTTTTGGAAGTTTTAAGTGGCGCCGTTAGGCTGCCGAGTTTTCATAAGGGATTTTTCATCTCACTTTTATTCCTGTGAGATTTATGCTACATTTGCCACAATTTCCTTTGAGTGGTGTATGTACTGAACATTATTTTACTCATTGTGTAAAATTATTTCATTTATGAGTATTTACATCAATGTTGTATTGTCCTTCTTTCACGGGGTGTATGTTTCGAAAGATACCCTTGTCGGTAATGGAACATTTCACCCTCCTCTTTTTAAAAGACTGATTTTGTTATATAATATTATTTTGGGATATGTTCTTCTATATCCTTATTGATGAAAATTTTATATCCAAGTGATGAGATACCATTTTTATCTCTCATCAACTCTTTTTCTGCATTTTGAAGTGACACCGTTAGGCTGTCTAATTTTTGCAAGGGAAATTCTTAACCCAATTTCGATTCTTTGGGATAAACTTGTACACCTTGAATATGTCGTTCTATGATTATGTGTGAATGTCCTCTAATTGTTTTACACTTAATACCCACTTATATTTTGTGTATTCTTTTGTCACACATAATTATGTAACTGATTTATCCTTAGTCTAAGGATACCGTCTTTGTATGGGACTTCGTCTCAATCTCCTTTCATTGAGGCTTATTTTTTTATACACAACTTTCTTTTATACGGTGTATAAACCCCTTTGACTTTTATGTTTATCCAAAAGGAATCTTTTTATATGAAGCGTTTTACGAAATGACAAAAGGGAATGTTTTTGTCGTACGTATGTGGCGACAACGACTTCTCCACCGCCGTGACCATTATTTGAGTTTCGCCTTCCTCTACAAGGCATAACTTCTTTTTAAAAGAAAAATAAATACCATGTTATACTTTTCTTTTATTTTGGTATTGAAAATCGTTTTCATAATGTATTTATATCAATGTGTTGTATTGATATCTTGTTATTGAAAGGTGGAAATGTTACGTTTCCTTTATGCAAGTTTTATGTGATAAGATTATGTTATGGTTCTTGGGCATTGTTATGAAGACGGGTGGTTCCGTGATAAACTAAGGGCGGGTGAACCTGATATAGCTCTACAATGCATTGGGTAACACAAATGAGTGAAATGTTGAGGTTTCTCCGAAGAGATTTAGGGAATATACTGTGGTGGGTATTCCAAACGTAACCAAGAGGGTTACTCCCTACGTAAGAATGTTATGAATGCCTCAAGTTACCTTTATGTCTTTTGATTTCTATGATTTATTCATGGTTTGATGAGGTATGTTAATGGGGCTATGTTTTATGGGTAAAGTATGATTTCATTCTTATGTATATATGAACTCATGTTTCCTTTCCATATTTTTATAACCCTTACTGAGCTTTTTATGCTCATCCCAAGTTTTTGAAATGTTTTTCACAGGTCAAGGGAAAGGTACATGATGTGATGATAGTGTCAAGGATGTTTCAAGAATGAATCCATGTTTTATTTTAAACATGTTCCCGTATATGGGAAGAATGAATACTGTCTTTTATATAAAATCATTGTTTAAATGTGTAATGTAATGCAAGATTCATGATCTAATTATCTAAAACTCTAAACCTAAAAAGATCCTCAATGTGTAATCTTGTAATAACTCAAGATTAAGTAAGGTTTAAGGCTGGGGCCTTATATATAATATGTTGAGTTGTAAAACACTATGAGAAGAAAAATGTAATCTTAATGAAATCAACATAATGTTTAGTGTAAAATAGTGATAGGAGTAACTAAAACACCGACATGTTTGAGTTATTCCTCGATATCTATTTATAGATATAGGTTTTCTATTGAGGAATCCTGTAGGAAAAATATTTCATTTTCTGAAGTAAATAATTGAAAAATGTAGTTATTTTGTATAATGTTTTCTTAGAATAGATTAATTAAAAATTATGAGTAATATATTTGGGGATAACTAAGAAGAATAACTTCTGAATATATTAACTAAATTTCAATATGATAACAAAAATAAATAATTGAAATGTATATGTTGTATGTGCTAACATGTATAAAAATAATAAAAATGGATAATGAATGTATTTATTTATGAAAATGGAAGATGTTTTTGTGAAAAATGAAATAGATATGAGTTAAATTTAAATAACAACAAAGAATATGTTTTCATTTTACAGGAAAAATTAAAAAAAGAAGGTAAATAGCAATATTTTTTATTCCCCTACTATCCATAGAAGTTAGGATCCAAAACCATATAACATATTATATAAACAGTGCATCATGATTTTGGTTATCTATAAAAGATTGAAAATAGTCATCACACAAATTAATATCACTACAATAAAGAGAAATTTTATTAATAAAATAGTAGTAATTCATTATTAAAATAAAAAGTATATAAAATTGACACACAGTATCAACTAAAAATATTTTATTATTAAAATAAAATTGTGACATTAAATAATGAGAACATATAACATATAATGAAAAATGAAAAAATTAAACTATTATTCATATAGATGGTGAATACCAAAGTGAATATCCAATGTATTTATATATTTTTCACAAATATTCCCATGGCACATGACTATAAAATTAATATTTTTCAATCAATAAAAAAGACGAACCACATAGTGAATGCATCTATAAAAATTGTATACACTATTCTTGGAAAGTGTATAGTGAATATAATAGCACAACTATATGAATTTGTTGATTTTTTCATAGAAGGATATTGATCATGATCTATTATAACATATTTGAAAAAATTTTATTGATCAATAATGAATATTATTAATAGAAAATATAATATAAATTAAAATTTAACAATATATAAAGAAGAATTGGAAGAAAAGGAAAACATAACATCATTGGAAAAAGTAACATGACTAATATGAAAATAGTGGAAATGAAATTAATGACATTCTATTGAATATAAATATATTTAATGTACACATATGTAAAAATTATATGAATGATTTTAAATAAAATAAATTATTTTCCATGAAAATCATATTTAATGAAAAAACATGAAAAAGGGAGATGTTGTTAGAGATACCAAAAATAAATTTATTAAACATTACATGGTTAAACATAACATTATTAAACACAATATATTTAATATTACACTTGATTATATTTAATATTGTAAAATGTAATATATGAAATTAAAGTATTTCAATATTTTCTTCAAGACATAATAATATTAAATGAAAATTTATTGAATCATTACAATATAATTGTAATCAAAATAAATGGGGTAATGATAAAATAACAACTATTTATGCAAAATTTATGGACAAATAATAATATCACAATAATTATTATGGATTAAAATAAATTCTTAGAGTATATTTCTATGATATCTCATTTTATATTTGTTTTAATCCTTGATAACTGTTATACACACATGGTTACAAAATATATAATATTTTTAAACACGATGTAATGAAGAATCCTTGATTGTATGGTTTAAAAAGTCAGCACTATACAAATTCATATGGAATTAACAATCTGTTGGGAAAAAATCCCTCAATGCATCATTGAAGTATTTTTGAGGTGATTGTGTTTGTTGACAAAGTGAACATCTATGTTGTGATCGTTGAAAATGAAAACCATGACATAAAAATTTGTTGAAAATGGGGGTTTCATGGTGGAATGTCGAGTTCAAGAGTTGTGGTCAACGATCCATGACTGATTCAAGAACATCGATAATGGAATGGAGGATCTGGAGGTGGTACAAAAAAGAACATATACAAGGTGGCGTCGAGGACTTGAAGAATAGGAAACTTGCGCGCAATATGTTTTTGTAGATCAGAAGATCAAAATATGGCAAAGCAAACAAGTTCGCACATGTTTGAGAGTTGGTCGCGCAAGTGTCTAGGAGGACATAAGACTTGTGTGCCGAGACTGGGTCGCACAGGTGACTTGTGCGCCGTCGCGCAGGGTGGTCAATTTGCCTATAAATACTGGACCACCCCTCTTCATTCATTACCGAAGTTCAACACTTTGAGAAATCAGAGCTCCCGTCGCGCAGGTGTGGTGGTCGCGCAAGTGGTGTGTGTGGTCGCGCAGGTGGGACTTGCACGCTAGGGTGATAGTTGTGCACCAATGTTTGAAGCTACGCGCCAGTGTGGAGTTGTGAACCAATATTGGACTGGGCGTAAAAGGAAGTTAGTCAGGCAGGATTGGAGTTGAGGAAGATTGAGTCGCGCAAGTGTCTGAGGAGGAATTGTGTGCCCGTTGTGACTTGCGTGCTGATACTTGCGCGCCGAGTTAGACTTGCGTCCCATGTAAGGTTTGGTTCCGAAAGTGATTTTATGGCTACGTGGAAGCTGGATGTTTTCCCGATACCTTCGGTGAAAAGTGATATTCTTCTATGGGTGAAAGTTGTACTTCAACAGAGCATCTACTTACAGAGAAAGATTCATTCTTTCATGCAAATAAAGAGACCTACAGGTCTATAAACTGAGAATGGATTCCTTCTAAGTGCAGAGCGAAAAGAAAGAGAAAGAAGGTGATCCTCTCCACCGGTAGTGAAAAATAGAGAGAGAAATAGGGAGTGACCCATGGGGAAGCAGTGAGCTGACCCTAAACATTATAATGGTAGTGAGCCTGGGCATATAAGTGATATAGCCTGAACATTGCAATCTATAGCTAGTGAAGTTTAGTGGAATTGGAATGACCGGCAACTTGTCAGCATATGCTCTTTGGACGTAGCTCTTTGCCGTGAACCAAGTTAAATTGTTGTGTCCTGTGTATTATTTACTTTCTATTTACTTTGTGAAACAGGAAAGAGAGAGAAGAGTGTTTTTCTTAACAACAAAACCAGATTATAACGGGCGTTAATTTTAAATTAGTCATACCCTGATTCACCCCCCCTCTTAGGGTATTCACCCTTGTGTACCTAACAATTGGTATCGAAAGAAGGTTGAATGTTGTTCTTCTCTCAAAATAGGTCACTAATCATAAAGGGATTTTGATCTTCGACGTATGTAATTTTCAGATATGGAAGAATCTAATGCAACACTATTTCCGATCCTTGGGAATGGATGTGTTTTCAGCAGCTATGCATGATATCACAGCTGATATTAGTAGTGGTGCATTATCAGAACATGAGCATAGAGAGTTGGATGCTGAATCCAAGGAAATAAATACTTTAGGGGGAGCCCTTTACAACCCCAACTACATGAAGGTGATGTCATTAAAAACATCACATTCCATGTGGGAAAAGCTATTGAATATATATGAAGGGGATACAAAGGTCAGAGAGGCAAAGGTACAGGTGTTGTGGAATAAATATGAAGATCTGAAAATGAACCCGAATGAGTCTGTTGACGCATTCTTTGATAGGGTAAACATTGTTGTGGAAGATATGCTAGGTCTTAGAGAAGTCACTGAAGACATAAAGATTGTAAAGCGCATCACGAGGAAACATCCACCTCGGTTCAATCTGAATGTTTCAGTACTAGAAGATAACGATCCAAAAGAGCTGACACTGGGCAATTTGCACTGTATCATGGTTGCATATGAAATGAAGAAAGATGATAATGAGGCTTTGGAAAATGGGAAGTCTAAAGAGGTGGAATTTCTGGCCATGAAGAAGATTACCATCGAAGATTCTCAAGAAGAAGAAGAGACAGATGAGGTAATGTCATTCCTGTCCTCAAATCTTCAAAGAGGAAAAAGAAAGTTCAAAGGGAAGCATCCAATTTCTTTCTTTAGATGTGGAAAAGTTGGTCATCTTTCTGCAAGATGCCCCAAAAAGTTTCAAGAAGGAAACGATGAAGATGAAGTTGAAATTCCCATGAAAAAATCTTCATCCTATGTGAAAGGGAAGAAGCAGGTCAAGAGAAATTTTTTTAAGAAGAAGAATCTTCTGTCACAAGAAATAGACATTTCAGATGAGTCTGAGGGTGAAGAAATTGAAGATATAGAAAACTGCAAAGATCTTGGACAAAATGCAATGGTGCCTGTTGGTAGTAGTGCTCAAGAAAAGAAAGAAACTGAAACTGATGAGGAAGAAGAAGAAATTGAAGGGAGAGTTAACATGGAAGCTGAATTAGAAGCATCTGTTGAAGAGATAGATGTTTGGAGAGAAAAAAAAATAAAGCCAATAAGGTGGTACATGATGCCAAACTCTTCATGAAATAATAAGATGGAGAGAAGTATGATCTAGTGAAAGAAATTGAAAATATTAAGTCGTCCAGGCCAGAGCGTAGAGAAAAGGTTGATGAGCATAAGCTCATGATTGAATAATAGAAAAGGGAGATTGATTTCTTGAATAGAAAGTGAAAGATCACTTCAAGCATATCAAAGAGATTGAAGAGGATGTTTCGAGTCTGCTGAGAAAAGTTATAGTCCAGGACAAACCTTTGAATCCCAACACATTCTTAGGAAAGTAGGCCTTTAAGAGGAATGAAAAGAAGAAGGAGGACCCTAGTAATTTCGCAGGAAAGAAGCAGCAATTTATCTTAGAAGTTAAGGCCGATTCATGGCTTTATCATAATAAAAAATCTATGGCAGTTGAAGTCAGACCACAGGCACCCGTCCTAAGATTGAAGGTGGATTTGGGCATAAAGAAGAATCATAATATTCAGAGATCCCAAGGGGAAACTCGTAGTGCTGAAATAACACGATGGAATGCACCTTATATCAGGTTTTATAGTTGTGGAAATATGGGACATTCACAGTATGTGTGTTCCATAGCCAAAAGATATCGAAGGTAACAAGAACAGAGATGGAAGCCCAACAGAGAATGGTTTTCGGGAACATATTTTGAAGGATAATGTTTTTGGTGTGGAGGATTTGGACACATGGATAGGTACTGCACTTCGACCATTCAGAGAAATGTTCCAAAGAAGAGTCAAAACATTAGGAAGCAGCAGATTGATAAACTGACAAGTGAGTTAAAAATGCAGAATAGATTTGCGGCATTGCATGATAAAGCTGGTCCATCATACTCTGAGAAAGAATAGAAGCCTCAATCCATGACGAGTATGAAAGAAAAAGTATGGACCAAGAAGAAGAAATTTGAGAATGCAGTACTGGCAGAGATTTCCCTTAAGGCATCATATTGCTCTGGTGTGTGGATCCTTGATAGTGGTTTCACATCTCACATGATGGGTAATAAGGATCTTGTTATAGGCATAAAATATAACAAAGATGGAGTTGTCAGGTTTGGAAACGATGAAGGCCTAAAGATTGTTGGCTCATGGAAATCCACGTTTGGGGGCAAAGAAGTGAGATGTGCTGATGTCTTCGTAGTAGAGGGTCTCAATCATAACTTTCTTAGTGTCAATAAACTATGTGACACTGGGCACTCTATCCGATTTACCTAGAAGACGTGTATTGTTAAGGGAAAAGATGGAGTAGTCATTCTACAGGGAAAACGAACAAAGGGAAATCTTTACCTGGTAGGTGAGGAAGAAGATTCGTGTTTTTTATCTAGAGAAGAAGAAACCAGTTGTGGAATAAGCGGCTTGGTCATCTATGTCAACAATCCATGGATGATCTGGTAAAGTGTGATGCTTCTAGAGACCTTCCCAAACTATCATGTGATCACACTCATACGTGTGATTCTTGTCAACATGGTAAGATCATCAGAAAGACATACAGGCTAATGGAACAAAAATCAATTGGAGTTCTCGAATTGGTGCATGCTAATGTATGTGGACCTATCTCACCATGAGCTATAAATGGGATAAGGTACTATGTCCCTTTCATTGAGGATTTTATCAAAATGGCATGGCTGTATGGCATTTCCCTTAAGACAGAAGTGTTCAGCTGCATAAAGCAGTATATAAGGGAATTAAAAAGGATGCTTGGGTAGAAAATTCTAATATTTCATACTGATAATGGTACAAAATTAAAAAACTATCAGGTCAAAGACTATCTCGAGAAACACGGGATAAGGCATCATGTTTCTTCAGTGAGAACTCCCCAACATAATGGAGTGGTTGAAAGGATAAATCACATCATCAACAACATGGCCAGAACGATGCTTATTGATAAAGACCTACTAGATAAATTTTGGAAGGAAGCAGTTTTAACATCGGTCTATGTTTCGAACATGTCTCTGTTGTGTCTGAAGCAAGGGAAGACTCCGTATGAACTGTGGTATGGAAAGAATCCAACACTGAAGTACTTTAGAATCTTTGGAAGTAAGTGTTTCATTCTCAACAAAGAAAATCACAAGAAGTTTGAGGCATGAGGAGATGGGGGGATATTCCTTGTCTACTCAGGTAATAGAAAAGCATATAAATGCTTCAATAAGAGGCTGGAAAAAATTGTTGAGAGCTATGATGTCACTATAGTTGAAGATGAATAGAATAATCAATGATCCAGTGAATAGTTCCTGGATGGAAGTGATGATGAGGTAAGAAACACAGGGTGAGCAGAAGTGGCAGAGGCTGACTCTGAAGATAACACTGATGATGAACAAGAAAGTGTCAAGTCTATGTCTACAAGGAAGCCAAAGAGTCGAGCTGAAATTGATAGGCAGAATATCATTGGTGATCAGACAGCTCCAATTCATACTTGAAGAATGAAATCTTTACAACAAACATCGTTTTTGTATCAGGTGGAGCCGAAATGTTTTTCCGATGCAACTGAAGATGAAAATTGGGTTCAAGCTATGATTGAAGAGCTTAATCAGATTGAGAAGAATCAGACATGGGAGATTGTTTCGAGGCCAGCAGACAAGAATGTCATCTGGACTAAATGGGTCTATCGCAACATGATGAATGAATATGGAATAGTGATTCAGAACAAAGCACAGATAGTGTGCATGGGATACTCCTAGATAGAGGGAAGAGATGTAGATGAGACATTTGCACCGGTTGCAAGGCTGGAGACAATCAGATTATTTTTTTCCATAGTAGTGCAAAGAAAGTTAAAAGTGTTCCAGATGGATGTCGAATCCGCATTCTTGAATGGGGTTCTGGAAGAAGAGGGGTATATTGAGAAGCCAGATGGTTTTCTCATTCATGAGGATGAGAATAAAGTTTGTTGGCTGAAGAAAGCATTGTATGGGCTGAAACAAGCACCAAGGGCATGGTATTCAAGACTTGATCAGTACATAATGAAGCTTGGTTTTCAGCATGGGGGAGTTGATTACAATCTTTATTTCAGCAATGGAAGTAATCAGATGATGATGCTGTTGGTTTATTTCGATGACATAATATTTGGCGGATCAGATGATGCTCAGTGCAGACAGTTTTATAAATTCATGAAAAAAGAGTTTGAAATGTCAATGATTGGAGAGATAACGTTTTTCCTTGGTCTACAGGAGACACAAGGAAAGAATGGAACATTCATTTCTCAAAATAAATATGCCAAGGACATCATGAGAAGGTTTGGAATGGAAAATTACAGGGATAAGAAGACTCTGGTTGCTACCCGGATGAAATTATCAAAAGATGGTGATGGAAAGAAAGTTAATATCACAGAATACAGGAAAATCATTGGATGTCTGTTGTACTTAACCGCAAAAGGCCTGATATTGCTTTCTCCACATGCCATGCAGCGGGATATTAGAGTAATCCCAAGGAAATTCACATGCTTGCAGTGAAAATAATACTTCGGTATATCCAGGGCACAACAGATTTCAGCTTGACATATACTGACAAATCTCAGACAGAGTTATTCGGATATACTGATGCAGACTGTGTCAGTTCAAGAGATGATAGAAAATCAACATTAGGTGGTGCATTATATCTTGGTGGATTGTGTATTTCATGGCCAAGAAGGAAGCAAGATTTCTTTTCATTGAGCACCACAAAAGCTGAATATATTGCGGCCACTCAAGCATTCATACAGTTATTGTGGATGAAGCAGTAGCTTGAAGATATGAGAGTTGAAGTGAAGTCTCCAATCAGAATCCAGTGTGATAACTCAAGTGTTATAAATCATAGCAAAAATCTCGTCCATCACTCAAGGACAAATAAAATTGAGAGAAAGTATCATTTTATCAAGGATAAGGTTGAGCAGGGAATCGTGAAGTTGAAGTATGTGCCTACAGAGCTCTAGGTTGCAGACATTCTGACAAAGGCCTTACCCAAGGAAGCTTTTGAGAGGCATCGACTAGCTCTGGGAGTTCAGTCGATTCCCCGCACTTGAAATAGTGTTGATGTGGAATCACCCCCCCCCCCTCTACTCGAGGTACGATGTGTTTTTCCCTAATGTGTTGATATTTGTTCTCTGCTATGTTATAGACTACAAAGGAGTGACCTTTGGGTTCATAGACAAAGGGGTAGAAAATAGTGATTGTTCAAGGGGGAGACAGTGTGGTAATTTGATAAATCATTATTGGTACAGGGAGAAGCTGACCAGTGGAGCAGCCAGATAGGGGGAGAAATGGGAAAGGGGGAGATTTTTTTTAAATTTAACAATGCCAGAAGTGATCAATCAATGAATAGATATCACGACAGCTGCGGATCATGATAAAAGAAGAGGAGTGGTGTTGGAGAGTGGTAAGAATATTTCCAAACTCAACATTGGACTTCCAAGAAGACCTTAAACAATTGGTATAAGTTTAATACAAATTGGTATCAGTTTGGTGTCAATAGTGGATGTCAGAGATGAAGTGATTCATTGATGAACCTAAAATTTACTCTTGTTTCTCACGCCGATCATTGCTCATGTGGGCGTAGGGTATGTTTTGAGTAAATCCTTGATCTCTATCAGAATTGAAAAAAGGAAAATGGTGGCTGAAGAATTAATGATGCATATTTTTATGGAACAGTTCTCAACAAACCCAAAAGGGGAGATTGTTTGGAAAAAATCCCTCAAGGCATCATTGAAGTATTTTTAAGGTGATTGTGTTACTTGAAAAAGTGATCATCTGTGTTGTGATTGTTTTAAATGCAAACCATGACATACAAATTTGTTGACAAAGGGGGTTTCATGGTGGAATGTCAAGTTCAAGAGCTATGGTCAATGATCCATGATTGATTCAAGAACGTCGATAATGGAATGGACGATCTAGAGGTGGTACAAAAAGAACAGATACAAGGTGGAGCTGAGGACTTGAAGTATAGAAAACTTGCGTGCCATATGTTTTTCAAGATCGGAAGATCAAAATATGGAAAAGGAAACATGTTCGCACAAGTTTGAGAGTTTGTCGTGCAACTGTCTAGGAGGACAAAAGGCATGCGCGCCGAGACTGGGACGCACAAGTGACTTGTGTGCCGTCGCGTAGGGTGGTCAATTTGCCTATAAATACTGGACCACCCCTCTTCATTCTTTACTAGAGTTCAACAATTTGAGAAATTAGAGATCATGTCTCGTAGGTGTACTGGATGCGCAAGTGGTGTGTGTGGTCGCGCAGGTGGGACGTGCGGGCCAGGGTGATAGTTGCGCACCAGTGTTTGAAGCCTGCACGCCAGTGTGGAGTTGCACACCAATATTGTATTGGGTATAAAAGGAAGTCAGTCGCGTAGGATTGGAGTTGAGTAAGCTTAAGTCGCACAAGTGTCCGAGGAGGACTTGCGCGCCCGTTGTGACATGTGCGCCGTTACTTGCGCACCAAGTTAGAATTGCGCGCAATGTATGGTTTGGTTCCGGCAGTGATTTTCGGACTGCGTGGAAGCTGGAAGTTTTCCTGATACCTTCGGTGCAAAGAGATATTCATCTACGGGTGAATGTTGTACATAAACAAAGCATCTACGTATAGATGAAGATGCATTCTTTCATGCAAATGAAGAGACCTACATGTCTATAAACTGTGAGTGGATTCCTTCCAAGTGCAGTGAGAAAAGGAAGAGAATGAAGGTTATCCTCTCCACTGGGAGTGAGCCAGAGAGTGAGAAATAGGGAGCGACCCATGGGGAAGCATTGATCTGACCCTAAACATTGTAAAGACAGTGAGCCTGGGCATAGAAGTTATTTAGCCCGAACATTGTAATCCACATCTAGTGAAGTTTAGTGGAATTGGTACGCCCAAAAACTTGTCGGCATATGCTCCTTGGATGTAACCCTTTGCGGTGAACAATGTAAAATTGTTGTGTCCTGTGTATTCTTTACTTTCTATTTACTTTGTGCAATTGGAAATAGAGAGAAGAGTGTTTTTCTTAACAGTGAAAGAAGATCAGAACGGGCATTAATTTTAAATTAGTCATACCCTGATTCACCCCCCCCCCTCTCAGGGTATTCATCATTGTTGACCAAATAATTGGTATCAAAGGAAGGTTGAAAGTTGTTCATCTCTCAATGGAGGTCACTAATCATAAAGGGATTCCGATCTTCAACGGATGTAATTTTCAGATATGGAAGAATTGAATGCAACACTATTTCTGATCCTTGGGAATTGATGTGTTTTCAGCAGATATGCATGGTATCACAGTTGATATTAATAGTGGTGCATTATCAGAAGCTGAGCATAGAGAGTTGGATGTTGACTCCAAAGCATTCAATACCTTAGGAAGATCCCTTTCCAACCCCATTTACACGAAGGTGATGTCATGAAAAACTGCACATGCCATGTGGGAAAAGATTTTGAATATATATGAAGGGGACACAAAGGTCAGAGAGGCAAAGAAGCAGGTGTTGTGAAACAAATATGAAGATCTGAAAATGAACCCGAATGAGTCTGTTGATGCATTCTTTGACAGGGAAATTTCTTTTGTTGAAGATATGTGAAGTCTTGGAGAAGTCATTGAAGACATAAAGATTTTAAAGCTCATCTTGAGGAAACTTCCACCTCGATTCAATCGGAATGTTTCAGTAATAGAAGACAAAGATCCAAAAGAGCTGGCACTGGAAAATTTGCAGAGTATCTTGGTTGCATATGAAATGAAGAATAGTGATAGTGAGGCTGTGGAAAAGGGGAAGTCTAAAGAAATTACATTAAAGGCCATGAAGAAGATTACCATTGAAGATTCTCAGGAAGAAGAAGAGACAGATGAGGTAATGTCATTCCTATCCTCAAATCTTCAAAGAGGAAAAAGAAAGTTCAAAAGGAAGCTTCAACATTATTTCTTTAGATGTGGAAAAGTTGGTCATATTGTTGAAAGATTCCCCAAAAATATTCAATAAAAAAACGATGAAGATAATGTAGTAATTACCAAGAAAAAATCATCAGCCTATGTGAAAGAGAAGAAGCAGTTCAAGATAAATTTCTTTAAGAAGAAGAATCTTCTTTCACAAGAAATAGACAGTTCAGATGAGTCTGAGGTGAAGAAATTGAAGAGATAGAAATCTGCAAAGTTCTTGGACAAAATGAAATGGTGTATGTTTTCAGTAGTGCTCAAGAAAAGAAAGAAACCCAAACTGATGAAGAAGAAGAATAAATTGAAGGTATAGTTGACATGGAAGCTGAATTAGAAGTAGCACATGAAGAGATAGATGTTTGGAGAGAAAAAACAAAGAATTCCAATAAGGTGGAACATGATGCCAAACTATACATGCAACAACAATAAGAAGAGAAGTCTGATATAGTGAAAGAAATTGAAAATCTTATGCCTTCCAGGCCAGAGCGCATAGAAAAGGTTGATGAGCATAAGCTCATGATTGAAGAATAGAAAATGGAGATCGATTGCTTGAATAGAAAAGTGAAAGATCACGACAATAATATCAAAGAGATTGAAGAGGAAGTTGTCGGTATGTGGAGAAAAGTTAAAGACCAGGAAAAACTTTTCTATCCCAACATATTCTTGTGAAAGAAGGTCGTTAGGAAGACTGAAAAGAAGAAAGAAGAGCCTAGTAGTTCAGCAGGAAAGAAGCAATGATTGAGCTTAGAAGTTAAGGCTGATTCATGGATTCATCAGAATAAAAAATATGTGGCAGTTGAAGTCACACCAAAAGCACCCGTCCTGATATTGAAGGTGGATTTCGGCATAAAGAAAATCAGAATATTCAGAGATCCCAAGGGGAAACTCATAGTGCTGAAATAACATGAAGAAATTCGCCTTATATCAGGTGTTATTGTTGTGGAATGATGAGACATTCACAATATGTGTGTTCCATAGCCAAAAGATATCAAAGGGAACAAGAAAAAAGATGGAATCCAAACAGAGAATGGTTTTCCAGAACATATTTCAAAGAACACTTTTTTTGGTGCGGAGGATTTGGAAACATGGCTAGGTACTGCACTTCGACCATTCAGAGAAATGTGCCAAAGCAGAATCAAAAAATTATCATGTAGCAGGTCGAAAAATTGACAAGTGAGTTAAAAATGCAGAATAGATTTGCGGCTTTGCATGATGAAACTGGTCCATCATACTCTGAGAAAGAATAGATGCCTCAATCCATGCCGAGTATGAAAGAAAAAGTATGGACCAAGAAGAAGAAATATGAGAAGGCCATGGTGAAAGAGATTTCCCTTAAGGCATCAGATCGCTCTGGTGTGTGGATCCTTGATAGTGGTTGCACATCTCACATGATGGGTAATAAGGATCTTGTTATAAGCATAAAATATGACAAAGAAGGAGTTTTTATGTTTGGAAACGATGAAGGCCTGAATATTTTTGTCTCAGGGAAAGCCATGTTTGGGGGAAAAGAAATGAGACGTGCTGATTTCTTGGTAGTAGAGGGTCTCAGTCATAACATGCTTAGTGTCAGTAAACTATGTGACTCTGGGCACACTATCAGATTTACCAAGAAGATATGTAGTGTTAATGGAAAAGATAAAGTAGTCATTCTACAGGGAAAACGAACAAAGGGAACTCTTTACCTAGTAGGTGGGGAAGAAGATTCGTGTTTTTTATCCAGAGAAGAAGAAACCCAGCTGTGCATAAGAGGCTTGGTCATCTATGTCAACCATCCATGGAAGATCTGGTAAAGTGTGATGCTGCTAGAGACCTTCCCGAACTATCATGTGATCGCACTCATATGTGTGATTCATGTCAACAAGGGAATAACATCAGAAATACATACAAGCCCAAGGAACAAAAAACAACTGGAGTTCTCGAATTGGTTCATCCGGATGTATGTGGACCTATATCACCATGAGCTATAAATGGGAAAAGGTACTATGTTCTTTTCATTGATGATTTTAGTAGAATGGCTGGGGTGTCTGTCATTACCCACAAGACAGAAGTCTTCAGCTGCATAAAGCAGTATAGGAGGGAATCAGAAAGGATTCTTGGGAAGAAAATTGTAATGTTTCGTAATGATAATGGTACAGAATTCAAAAACTCTCAGGTCAAAGACTATCTCGAGAAACACGGGATAAGGCATCAAGATTCATTAGTGAGAAATCGACGACAAAATGGAGTGGTTGAAAGGATAAATTAGATCATCAACAACATGGCCAGAACGATGCTTATTGATAAAGACCTACCAGAGAAATTTTGAAAGGAAGCAATTTTGACATCGGTCAATGTTTCGAACAGGTCTTTGTTATGTCCAAATAAGGGGAAGACTCTATATGAACTGTGGTACGGAAATAAGCCAACACTGAAATACTTTCGAATCTTTGGAAGTAAGTGTTTCATTCTCAACAAAGAAAATCACAGGAAGTTTGAGGCACGAAGATATGAGAGGATATTCCTTGGCTACTCAGGGAAAACAAAAGCATATAAATTCTTCAACAAGAGGCTGGGAAAAATTGTTGAGAGAAATGATGTCACTATAGTTGAAAATGTACAGAATACTCAATGATCCAGTGAACAATTCCTGGATGAGTTTGATGATGAGGTAAGAAACACATGGGGAGAAAAAGTGGCAGAGGCTGACTCAAAGTAAGACACTGATGATGAACAAGAAAGTGTCAAGTCTGTGACTACAAGGAAGCCAAAGAGTCGGGCTGAAATTGATAGGTTGAATATCATTGGTGATCATACATCTACAGTTCATACTCGAAGAATGAAATCATTAAAACAAACATCATTTTTGTCCTAGGTGGAGTCGAAATGTTTTTCTGATGCAGCTGAAGATGAAAACTGGGTTCAGGCTATGAATGAAGAGCTTAATCAGATTGAGAAGAATCAGACATGGGAGATTGTTTCGAGGCCAGCAAACAAGAATTTCATCTGGACTAAATGGTTCTATCGCAACAAGATGAATGAAGATTATATAGTGATTCAGAACAAAGCACATCTACTGTGAAAGGGATACTCCCAGATAGAGAGAATAGATGTAGATGAGACATTTTCACCAGTTGCAAAGCTGGAGACAATCAGATTATTTTTGGCCATAGTAGTGCAAAGAATGTTCAAAGTGTTCCAGATGGATGTCGAATCCTCATTCTTGAATGGGGTTCTGGAAAAAGAGGTGTATATTGAGCAACCAGATGGTTTTCTCATTCATGAGAATGAGAAAAAAGTTTGCAGGCTGAAGAAGGCGTTGTATGGGCTGAAACAAGCACCAAGGGCATGGTACTAAAGACTTGATCAGTACTTAAAGAAGCTTGGTTTTCAGCGTGGGGGATTTGATTAGAATCATTATTTCATCAATGAATGTAATCAAAGGATGATGGTGTTGGTTTATGTCAATGACATAATATTTGGCGGATCAGATGAAGCTCAGTGCAAAATGTTTTCCGAATTCATGAAAAATGAGTTTGAAATGTCAATGATTGGAGATCTAACGTTTTTCCTTGGTCTACATGTGACACAAGGAAGGAATGGACATTCATTTCTCAATCAAAATTTTCCAAGGAGGTCTTGAGAAGGTTTGGAATGGAAAATTCGAAGGAGATGAATTCTCTAGTTGCAACCTCGATGAAATTATCAAAATATGATGATGGAAAGGCAATTAATATCATAGAATACAGGAAAATCATTGGAAGTCTATTGTACTTAACCGCAACAAGGCCTGATATTGTTTTCACCAAATTCCAATCAGCGAGATATCAGAGTAAACCCACGGAAAGCCACATGCTCACAGTGAAAAGAATACTTTAGTATATCTAGGGCATAGTGGATTTCGGCTTGAAAAATACTGACAAATCTTAGACCGAGTTATTGGGATATACTGATGCAGACTAGGCCGGTTCAACATATGATATAAAATCAACGTCAAGTGGTGCATTCTATCTTGGTGGATTGTGTATTTCTTGGCTAAGCAAGAAGCAAGATTTCATTTCGTTGATCACCGGAGAAGCTGAATATATTGCGGCCACTCAAGCATGTACACATTTATTGTGGATAAAGTAACAACATGGAGATATGGGAGTTGAAGTGAGGTCTCCAATCGGAATCCAATGTGATAACTCAAGTGCTATAAATCATAGAAAAAATCTCATCCCTCACTCAAGGACAAAGAACATTGAGATAAAGTATCATTTTATCAAGGAGATGGTTGAGCAGGGAATCGTGAAGTTGGAGTATGTGCCTACAGAGCACCAGGTTGCAGACATTCTAACAGAGGCCTTACCCAAGGAAGAATTTGAGTGGCATCGACTGGCTCTGGGAGTTCAGTCGATTCCCCACACTTGAAATAGTGTTGATGTGGAATCACCCCCCTCTCCCTGAGGTATGACGTGTTTTTCCCTAATGTGCTGATATGTGTTCTCTACTCTATTACAGACTACAAAGGAGTGTCCTTTGGGTTCGTTGACAAAGGGGGAGACAATGTGGCAATTTGATAAATCATGATTGATACGGGGAGAAGCTGACCAGTGGGGCAGCCAGATAGGGGGAGAATTGGGATGGAGAGATTTTTTTTAAATATTGCGATGCTAGAAGTGATCGATCAAGTAATAGATATCACGACAGCTGCGGATCTTGATAAAAGCAGAGGAGTGGTGTTGGAGAGTGGTAAGAATATTTCCAAACCAAACATTGGTCTTACAACAAGTCCTTCAACAATTGGTATCATTTTAGTACAAATTGGTATCAGTTTGGTGTTACTAGTGGATGTCAGAGATGAAGTGATTCATTGATGAACTTTTCATTTACTCTTGTTTCTCACGCCGAGAATTTCTCATGTGGTCTTAGGGTATGTGTTGAGTAAATCCTTGATCTCTATTAGAATCTCCAAAGTCGAATGGTGGCTTTAGAATTAATGATGCATATTTTATGGAAGAGTTCACAACAAACCCAAAGGGGGAGATTGTGGGGAAAAATCCCTCAAGGAATTATTGATGTATTTTTAAGGTGATTGTGTTTGTTGACAAAGTGAACATATGGGTTGTGATTGTTGACAATGAAAACTATGACATACAAATTTTTTGACAAAGGGGGTTTCATGGTGGAATGTAGAGTTCAAGAGCTGTGGTCAATGATCCATGATTGATTCAAGAACGTCGATAATGGAATAAACAGTCTGGAGGTGGTACAGAAAGAATAGATACAAAGGGACTTGCATGCAGAGGACTTGAATTATAGTAAACTTGTGTGCCATATGTTTTTCAAGATCAGAAGATCAAAATATGGAAAAGGAAACCTGTTCTCACATGTTTGAGAGTTAGTCGTGCAAGTGTCTAAGAGGACATAAGACTTGCGCGCCGAGACTGGGTCGCACAGGTGACATGCGCGCTGTCGCGTAGGGTGGTCAATTTGACTATAAATACTAGACCACCCCTTTTCATTCTTTACCAGAGTTAAACACTTTGAAAAATCAGAGCTCCCGTCACGCAGGTGTGGTGGTCGCGCAAGTGGTGTGTGTGGTCACGGAGGTGGGACGTGCGCGCTAGGGTGATAGTTGCGCGCCCGCGTTTGAAATTGTGCACCAGTGTTTAGTTACACGCCAATATTGGATTGGGTGTAAAAGGAAGTGAGTAGCACAGGTCTGGAGTTGTGGAAGCTTGAGTCGTGCAAGTGTATGAGGAGGACTTGTGCGCCCATTGTGACTTGCACGTTGATACTTGCGCGCCGAGTTAGACTTGCGTGCCAAGTAAGGTTTAGTTCCGGCTGTGATTTTTGGGCTGCGTGGATGCTGTAAGTTTGCCTGATACCTTCGGTGCAAAAGGATATTCATCTACGGGTGAAATTGTTCTTCAACAGAGAATCTACCTACATAGGAAGATGCATTCTTTCATGAAATTGAAGAGACCTATAGGTCTATAAACTGTGAGTGGATTCCTTCCAAGTGTAGGGAGCAAAGGAAGAGAAAGAAGGTGATCCTCTCCACCGGCAGTGAGAGAGAGAGAGATTAACAGGGAGTGACCATTCGGGAAGCAGTGAGATGACCCTGAACATTGTAATGGCAGTTAGCCTGGGCATAGAAGTGATCTAGCCTGAACAGTGTAATCCACAGCTAGTGAAGTTTAGTGGAATTGGTACGACCATCAACTTGTTGGTGTATACTCCTTGGACGTAGCCCTTTGTGGTGAACCAAGAAAAATTGATGTGTCCTATGTATACTTTACTTTCTATTTACATTGTGCAATAGGAAAGAGGGAAAAGATTGTTTTTCTTAACAGTGAAACAAGTTCAGAACGGGCATTAATTTTAAATTAGTCATACCTTGATTCAGCCCCCTCTCAGGGTATTCAGCCTTGTGGACCTAACACAATCAAACATAAATATTAATGAATAGGAAAAAATATTGGAATGGGGCTAATGGAATAGGAATTATGATTCCAATTGTTCATCTAAATTATTGTAATAAATTCATAAACAAAAAAATATATTTTTTTAATTAAATGTAAAAAATAGAGAAGTGAAAAAAGGCATGTATCATAGGTCTTACTATTGTAGATGATGTATTTCTTAAATAATTTATGTTAATTTTGAATTTTTTCAAAACCAAGAACCTATAAATTGTTAATAAAAAATATATAATAAAATATTACGGTTATATTTTGAGAAAATTGATTATGTAATTAAAAAAATGACATATTAATGCCAATGATATTTAAAAATTGCATGATGGTAATATATATGGTGTATAATAAAGAATAAATTTGTAAACAAAAAAATCACTAAAAAATTTGGAGAGTGAATATTTTATCAGAATACATTTAATATATTAAAAATTGAATTTTCATATAGTGAACATTAATAGAGTCAATACATTAAAAAAATAGCTAGTACATTTAAATAAAATGAATTTAGTAAATATATAGGGTATAATAAACCTAAAAGATATTGTTATGTGAGAATACATGAGGTGTTGGTCTAAATATGTTCAACCCTATCATATGTGGAATAAAAATGTTCTGAGGAGATATCATTTAGACATATATTTTTTTACTACACTATTAACACTCTAAAGAAGTCTTATTTGGTGATAGAAATATAATGTACAAAAAATGTTTTTGGTTTTCATTATAACTATAAGAGAATGGAACCATAAATGCATATACTAGGAATTCATGTATTATCAATGAATATGTCGATACTATACTATGAAAGCACTAAATTAACATGACATGACAAAACAAATTTTGTGGAAGAGGAAATGTAAAATCCTTGAAGAAAAGGAAAATAAAATTTAGTTAAGGAAACATATGAGTATCCATGTATATGATTATAAAAGGATAGAACCAATCTGATTCATGCTCAATGATGTTGTTGATTAATGAAGGAACACCAAATTATGAGTTTTGTTGAAATTCCAATAAGGTTTGTTTACCACTAAATTATGAATTAAAGACATAAAAATATTTCCATATAATATACTCCTTAAATAATAATAATTAATGGACGTGATTAGTGGAATGAAGTAAGGAGATATAAGTGCAGATTCGGTATAGAAGGGAAAGTTGGAGTTACAGATAGAGGAGTTATAGGGCGGTGGGAGTTGGAGAAAGAATATATTTTTGTGTTATTTTACTTAAAAATGAATCAAATTAATATTTTCATATGGTTTTAACAAAGGAATATGTAATTATTGTCACAAATAAATATTTTTTGTGATAACTACTAATTTATTAAATTTTTATAGAATTTACCCTTTCGTTATGTTTTTTAAAATAATTATTTCCAATATTTATGAATTCAGTTAGAAAATATTTTTTTAATTTATAATTAAAAATAATTTAATTTTATAAGGCTTCAAAAAATAATAGTTAAATATAAAAAAATAACTACAAGAATAAACAAATTATTATTATTTTTTAAGGTTTTATAATTTTTTATAATTTTTGACTAGTTTTTATGTATAATACAATAGTACGATGATAATGGAATAATCATGTTCTTCAAAAAATATAAAAAACCCACTTTATTATTTATATCCAATTAAATGGTTAATTATTTTTAACCATGCATATAATGATCACCAAATTATTGGATATTATAGAATAGGTTATCCTGAGATGGTTTGGGTCTATAGAAAGCAGTCTTCCACTACTTTTGTTCTACTATATGACCTCTCCCCCTCTCATGATTGATCAATCTACTACAGCCTATCCATATAACCTCACAGTAGCTCCACCAACTATATACCCTATCCACGATGTGACACTTCAAGAATTTTTCAACCAGTCGATTGGTTGTAACCTATATGCACCTCATCATGATCGATAATTTCATCACCCAAGAGCTACCATAATTCTCCATAAAATATTCCATAAGAAGAATTTTAAGTCTACCATTTCCATAAACATCTACCAACCACACCTGAGAAAACCAACTAGGGAATATGGCCATCTACTTTAAGCCTTTTCAAATGAAGGGAAAACCAAGACGGGAAAAAGATGCACCATCTTGATGTCATCAAGATCAACTAGTATATGATGATACTTTCTAAGGAAGTTCGGATAAAATTAGAGTAAGAGAAATTTTAGGTGTCATTGATAAATCAAAAAGTATTATCAAATATGATTCACATGGATTGAGGATGAAGATCACCGATCGTACAGTATGGTTTACGAACGATGAAATTAAGAATCTCGAACCAATGGGTGCTAAAAATAAAGGAAGACTAAGGTTGAAGGATGAATGACCGAGCTTTCAAATATAACCAAGTTTGGTGAGTATGATTGGGAGTACATTGGATAATAATGGAACTCAATTTTGAATATTTATCACTAATCAAGGATTGACGATGAACATTTTTTACCTGATTTGAAGTTTTCATTGATTCCATCTGAGGAGTATCTATTCCGACAAGAAGAGATTAAGTGGGTGTGATATACTGACCATGCGACACATGCAACCCATTTGATTTAACAACATGATGGAGAAATTTTAAAACAGATGATATAGACTGAATTTTGATTTGTTAAAATCGATATAATTTGATTGTAGGACCATGAAAAAGAGGGTGGAGGCATCCATGATCTATACCACACCATTTGAAAGAGAAAATGAGGATGCATGCATGATGTTTGAGTAAATTACTATATGAATGAATCCATGTAATTCCAAAAGTGATTTTCCTATATTCCCACTTATACATTACTAATTCATGTATATCCCAGCTTCACCACTGTGCATCCCCATATACTTGAGGAACCAAATCATAATCATAGATTTCTACATCATGAAATCTCAAAAACATCACTATGAATATATAATAACAACACCCTTATAAACCCACCACCCTCAGTATCAAACTTCCATACTCCAAACTACATAAATAGACTCAGTTTAGACTAGTCCTACTATAATTGAAGACAAAAAAATAAAATTTGGCCCAAAATTCAGTATTGGAAAGACTGATCCCAAAACCCATTTTTATTAAAATACATCCCACCTAGTATGTGAGATCTAAATTAACTACATAATATCATATTATAGGTAAAATATGAGTGTAAGTAGATACATAATGGTATTTCTCTACATGTGTAAAGGCTGAAAAAATAATAATGTTTAGTAAATATAACATGTGACTTTCACATGTTATTTAAAATTATTTTAAGAAGTGTATTGGATATGTAGAGGTTCATTTATAAATAAATTACCTACATGAATGTATTAATGAAACCGTGAAGATGTGTAAATGTACCATAGGATTTCCAAAACTTCATAAAGGTCATATATGATTTACACGACCTATTTAATGGTCATGAGGGAGTTGTGAATGGTGAATATAGGTTACATTAATTGAGTCCATGAAACTATATAATGGTGATGAGGTGATGCATAAGGGTACATTGATATTTTAACTACTTACATAAAGGTAGTTTAATGAACTATGGTATGGTAATAATGAAAATTACTAAGTTTCATTAAAGTAAGTTTATATACTACGTCCAATTGGATTTAAACATGTAGTGTATCCAGACAAGTTCATGTAGTTGATCAAACACTGTCAATATGGAGATGTTCATATGGTCTATCGCTATTTTATCATGTGGTCTATCTAGGTTATGATATAAATCCAAACCATTTCTATTGTTGATATATAGGGAGATGATTAGAGTTCTTGAATTTTTATGTTATGATGTAATAAAATCTTATTATGCTAGGTATAATTTTTTTAAATGAGAATTAAATATCCCGATGATTATAATGATATGGGATGGTTGTTGAAGAAGGGAGGAAGGCATGATAAAACGTATATATTCATGTTAAATACATGTGATTATCATGAAAAGAGAAAAATAAATATATCACCATGCCATTGTGATTTTCCTATTGTCATTTTGGTAACCATTTGGGAAATTAGGTCCTCCTATGATAAACAATGAGATGATTAACACTGTAGGTTATCATATATTACAAAATAAATTCATGATGACATGGATTCATTTTAAATGGATTTATTTACAGTTCTATTTGAGAGATAATGGAGATGTAAATATTCATTTATTATATTAGAACAAATTATTTACTCTATAGGCAATCCAGTAAGATGTTTAAATGAAAAAAATATTTGATCCACCAGGATATTTGATGACTCAAGAAGAAGAAGGATATCCTACCAAGATTTATAGAATAATAAATGTAAAATAATATTTTTGAATAAAAGAGAACAAAATTCATGATATTATTGTTAATATATATTTTTAGGTATTGAATAATATGTTATTAAGAATATTAAAAAATAACATACATTGTGCGATATCCTGATTTATGAAAATATCCAAGGAAGAGAAGGAGTTAAACCAATATCCACTACTATATTATGCACCTGCATATTCAGGAAAACTGATAATAACCAGATCACTCAAGACTTGGATGGAGTTTTGATAAGAATTTTTTTTGAGTGGATATTGATGATATTGAAGAAGAAGTATATGTTCATGCTTACTGATCCAGTATTCTCATGACGAGAGATATATTACACAATTAGAAGAGAATAATCCAAGATCATAAATACATTATTCTAAAAGTGGCTCAATGTTGAATAATAAGATTATGTTTGTGGTGTATAACTAGTTATTAAAGTATTGTGATTAGGGTGTCTAACTAATCATAGGAATATTACAATCGGGGTGTCTAAATAATTTCTAGATAATTTTAACTAAGGATTCTATCCACATGTGTCTAAATGGTTTAGAAATAAGTGATATTTTATTCCAACCCTTATAAATAAAATGTGTGGTGATCTATATTATTATCAATACATAATAGTATAGTTAGCAAGACATTATTAGTTGGATTGATAACTTTAATAAGGATAAGAGGATTAATTTAGAAGAAGGAAAAAATTAAAACTATTTCACTGATTCACCCCTAGTGGTCATTCGACCTAGTGAAATTTATAAAACCCAAATATAAATTCAGGTTCTTTAGAATACTATTTAACATAAAAAAATAAAATTTGGTCACGTGTTATGGTGAATTATAGTAGAAAATGTGACATGAGTAAATGTTTTTTAGGAAATTTTGGAATTACCACTAAAGTGGGAGAATGATCTCACAATAAATTTGAAAGAAGGGTTTGATCTAGTCAAAATTCGACCTTATAAACATGCTTATTTTATAATGAATGGGATTGAAAAACATGTTCAAGATATTTTGGAATAGGGCATAATCACCACCAACCAATACTTTGTCCCAATAATTTTAGTAAAGAATATATATTGAGGTTGTAGAATGTGCATGGATTACAAGAGATTAATTAGTTTGGTGGGTCTATAAAAATACATAATTATAGTAATAGAAGAGCTTGTGGATGAGTTTCATGGAGAAAAATACTTCACAAAGGTTGATTAAATATATGGTTTTCACTAGCTATAGAGGAAAGATAACGATATTAGGAATAATGTGTTCAAAACCTAAAAGGAGTATTAGAAATATCTTTTTATTTCTTTCAATTCGATGATAGAACCTGTGAATTTCTATGATACTATTACTGTTGTATTTTTGGATTTGATATGGAAGAGTGATTTAGATTCATTTATTGATATACTGGTGTACAGTAAGTGTTGGAATGAATACCTAGAAAAGGTGAAAGAAGTTATAAAAATGATGATATATAATGTATTCTTTTAAAAGAATAACATGTTTTCTTAGTGATGGAGTTTGGTAGAGTATTTATCTCATATAATTGTAGGTGAAGGAGTTGATATGGATCACAAAATACTAGAGCTTGTTAAATTGTGTAATGAATTGTGGAATGTGTAGGTAGTGAGGGAGTTTTAGGGATAACTAGATACATTAAAAATTTACCAAGGATTATAGAATGATAGAAATACCCCTCATGGTATTAACATAGAAGGAGTTGTTTAAACAGATTCTTGAAACTCGTTAATAGTTTGACACACATGGGAAAAGAAATAAGGGAATTTCCTCTAAAATCTATTCTCTACTTCCTGAATTGATTAACTAAGAAATGAGATCATTGAAATAAAATAAGATACTATAGATATTTTCTATGGGTTTTGGGAAAGGTTCAAGAAACAGTCTACATCATTCCCACACTTTTCATTAAAGGATATAATTTAATGGTAATATTTTACCATGGATTTGTGGAAAATGAGTAGATCCTACTAGATGATTCTTCCGGAGGAGCACTGATTGATAATTCACCTACTTAAGTCAGATAACTAACTAAGGAAATATCTCAAAATTCCAAAAAATTTGGATTTAGGACAAAAACAAGTGGTGTAAATGATGTAAAATATATTAAATAAACAATACTAAAATATACAATTGAAGAAGTAAACTCTCTTATGAGACTTGTGGTAGTGAAGAAAGCACATGATCCATCACCCACCACACCACCTCAAGTATGTCAGCTCTTCTAATATCAAGATAATTTCACTGATGTATTCCAACATGTTCAAGGGACTACATTATAAATTGACATTTAACAAAGGAAATTCTTGAATCATTCGTGTGTAAACCAGCGAGTTATATAATTCATCCCCAATTAATTCTGACCTGGGAGCTAACAGCTGCAAATTACACCATTCAAGAAACCATACCATCAACCATTCAAAACTACTCCATTATGACGATAGGGTTTACAACTATATAAAATTTACAAGAAATGAAAAGATCAAGATCCTTCTATGAATTAAATAATGAGATAGGTAATAGAATCTTAAAAAAGTCAACAGACTACACTCAACACTCATGGATTCGAGGTTATGGAATTAAAATGATATTTCATCTAACTGATGACCACCATCAATAATCAAATAAATCATGGATCATGTAATATTCATACTTAACCAATTCCTAACCCCAAATAAAATTTAAAAATTATCACATTGTTGAGTGTAATTAATCATGAAAAAAATGAAATAACATCCTAGAGACCAAATCTAAAAGTCAACAAAAATAATCAGATGATAAATCCAACCAAGAAAGAAAACATTATGAAGAATATAGGAAGTAAAAATAAAAGAAATACAAAAGGAAAGGAAATATAGATTATAGAAATCAACCACAACCTCCCGTCCATGTAACGATGCAATCACCCATGAAATCCAATGACAAATCACTATAACAATAGATCCAAGAGGTGTTCAAGAAATTATATATCAACATAACTAACTTGGAGTTCATCCACAAAATTACAATGTACACAAAATTAATTATAGAAATATACATTGAGATAATGGGATTGTGAGGAAATTATGAGGTGAATAAGGTAATAACATTTCTTCCCTTATTACACCTTAAATATCCCAAAAGTTCTATGATCCAAGTGTCATTTTAATCATCTTCGCAATAGAAGGGATTATTTTTTCCAATTCATTGTGTAATTTAAGAGCATCAATAAATGTAATTACTTATTCCATTAATTATTCTTTGAGGATGGGACAACTCAAACCTACCTGATTCATTTTGAATGTTTCTAACCGAGCAACTTCCTACCCAATATGTGTTCTTGAAGATGTTTTGTTATGTGTACAAGGGTACCCATTTTTTGTTGACTTCTATGATCTCAATATAGAATAAGGAAAAGGTAAAGACTAATATCCCCTCATTCTAGTAAAAAATTTATAAATACTACTATAAAAATAACAAATATATATCAATGAACCCTTTCTAAGACTTTGGGTGAGGAAACAACAGATTTATACACCATTAACTCAATGAAACACCCACATGAATTGAAAAATATTTTTATATTAAAACATTTTGAATTACCCTATTCCTATAGGGAATAAATATGAAATTTGAGATGATATTTTTAGACTAGGTAATGATTTAAAAACACCCAACCTACTTGATAATTCAATTTTTGAAAATGAACTCAATCTAGTGATTTTTTTAGTGTTGAAAATTTTAAATAGAATGATGAAATTTATTTTTATGGGTTAATCAAGTTTTATACTATTATTCTTATTTTACATGTGTGGGATACTAATGTAGAGAAAATTGAACTAAAAATTTCCTTAGAAAACCCCCTTAAACTGGAGCATATGTATCTACAATCAAACATAAAATAATCCTTTTTAAAGGGAAATGAAATACATTCAGTCATAATCTCAAAAAATTTGTAACCCATACAAGAACATCAGCCACTTTGAAATATAAAACATAAAGTTAGTGACAAAGGCTGGTAATTAGGGCGAATCCCATGAATTAGCCACAACACATGTATTCATAGGATTTTTCTGGAATATTAATCTAAAAAAGTGATAAATCCCCAAAGGAGCTCGACTTGACTTGTCAAGAAGTATAAAAAAAGAGGTAGGGAGAATTTTCGGAGTTAGAATAATATACCGATATAAAACTCTCATTGGGTGAGTCCTATCAAAAGAGTCTTGAAGAAATATAGACACAAAATTTATAAATGAGAATAATTAATTAGTTCATACAAGTATTTAGAATAGCTGGAGACACTGCAAAGATTATTGGTAATTGAACCGTGTGATTATAAAATATTATTTGTCAATAACCATTGTAGACCAATTCCTTGAGATACTACTTGGGAAGGTTCATTATTACTTATTTTATGGATTTTATTGGTATTTTTAGTTTCAAATAGCTTTGGAGGACTAATAAAATCCCACCATCTCATTTCCCTTTGGTATTATTTCCCACCAAAGGATGAATTTTGGTCTTTTTAATTCCATTAGTACCTTTTAACATTTCAAGGTAAGTATTATTTAAGACCTGATTGAGAACTGATTAGAAGAACTCCATGATGACTTTACTATCTATGGAATATTGCTTCAATGTTTTATACAATGTTTGGAATTGTTTTTAAAAATATATAACTAGAAAAACATGTTTTTAAATTTTGAAAAATGAAATTTTATGGTGAAAAAATGAACTGTTTTAGGATATTAAATTTTAAAATATGGAATTGAAGTAGATAAAGACAATTTTAAGGTTTTTTCCACACTATGTTACCCCAAAACTATAGGAAACATCATATAATTTCATGTCCATTTTGGATTTTAAAGAAGGATTATTAGGGAATATAAAAAGATTTATTTTCTCTTGACTAACCTGCATAAGAAGGAATTTATTTTATTTTTGATGATTAGTGAAAGACATATTTTGATTGAATGAAATAATTCTTGACCACTACCCTTATTATCTATCTTCAAAATTGAGTTTTCCAAATTAAAATTATGTGTGATGATTCCAATAGATCTGTAGGGGATGTGATTTCCCAAATTATTGATAGGCTTCCCCATGATAAGGACTACTCTTCATAGACCTTAGACACTACATAGATTAACTACACAATAACATATAGAGAAATTTTGTATATTTATTAACTTTATAAAAATTTCATTATTATAATTTATGGATAAAGTTATAATTTATTTTGATCATGAAACATTGAGATATTTAATTAAAAAAAGATGACAAAAATACCATACTACTGAGATGGATGTTGTTATTATAAGAGTTTTACTTAGAGATTAAGTACAAGAAGGGTTATGAAAATACAGTGACTAACCATATTATCTAGCTACCTCATACTATCAAGGTATAACAAATCCCTAAGTCTAATCAAGATTATTCATTCCCTAGTGAGAAACTGTACAACCTCTCCCAAGTGCCCTGGTATGCTAACATGGTGAATTTTATGGTCATAAAGAAGGTACCCACCTTTTTTAAACATCAAACTACTAAATTGAAACATAAATTAAAATAAGATATCTAGGAGGAACTTTATTTATAGTAAATTTTTTATGACCAATTAATTAAAAGGTGATTCCATGTTAAGGAAGTAAACTTTTTTGCTTTGTTTTTTCCATACACTTGCATGTAGAGGATATTTTGGACCTTAAATAACTATTAGTGAATTTTATATAGATGAATTTTTTGGGCCCTATATTATTAAAAAGTATAATTCATTTTTCAAAAAAAACACTCAAAATATAGTTTATTGGTGTAATTTACAAAAGGCACCATATTCTCAAAAAGAAATTTGATTTCTTGAGAGACATTTTGTTTATATATAATTGACATTATGGAAAAAATTATTATGAAATTTGGATTTTCCAATATTTTTTAGAAGTAAACAATATTTATTAGTAGATTGATGAAAAATATACTAAAGTTTATGATTCAACAACTGTGATTGAGTTTCTAAAATAAAATTATTTATAGGCTTTGAATACCGTGATCTAAAATCACTGACCAAAGAACTTACTCCTTCAACAAGAACATGGTGTCCTTTATGAAAATATATTGTTTTTCACCATAAAAATTACACTTCCATCCAACCACATATAAATGGATTGGCTGAGGTGTCCAATAGAGAATTAATTTTTTTAGAAAACAGTGAAACCCAATAGAAAATACATGATGATAAAATTATAGGATTCATTGTGGCCATATAGAAAATCCAACGAAGCCCCATTAGTTGTGAATCCATACAAAATTTTTTATGGTAAACATTGTCACATTACCACTGAGATGTAGTAAAAATTTCATTGGGCTATTAAATGAGTGAACCTAAATAATGGAAAGGGTATTGCGTAGAGGAATCAACAAATGATGAAGTTTGACAAGTTTAAAAGGGAATAACATGATAACTCATAAGAATATAAATATAAAACTAAATCATCTCATGAAAAATTGATTTAGAAATGATAATTTCTTGCTAGAGATAAAGGGTTTTTATTTTCTATAAATAGAATCTCTTCCCTAGTATGATTTGTTCCAAGTGGATTGTTCCATAAATAATGACAAATAAATTTACTTTTTCTGTAGTTGATATTAATAGAGAAGTTTCAAATAATCCATTATTGGTGAATGGATAACAATTGAGGATGTACCATGGTGATTTCTGTAAAGAACCAATAGAGGAGATCAGAATCCCACCTGATTCTATTAAATAGAGCACTGTTAGGTTATATCATTCCCTCATATTAGAATTACTACTTACATTAAATTGAGATATTTTTCTTGAAATAATTCATTCTAGAATTCATTTGGAAGTACATCTGAATCAAGTGTGGGGAGAGGGATGATGTAGTTTTAGGATGTAAATACCATTATTTATGTTTAACATTTAAAAAAATAAAAAAAATAAAAACATTGAATTAAAATTTTTTAGTTTGTTTCCATATGTTTTTTATATTTTTTAGAATATATAAATAAATAAATAAACCCTATTTTTAAACATGTAGAAATTTTTGTATAGTTTTGGTGTTTTTAAAGATTCTATAAGATGAATTAGAAAACTCACTACATTTTTTGAACTCAAAGTGATTTGTTAGAAGATTTATTATAATATTGAATATGAAAATATAAAATGATTTCTGAAATGTAATTTTTTTCTTAGGCAATGATTTTAAAATATTTTCATTTTTTACTAGAAATTGAAATCCAGAAAAACTAGTGACTGTCCTAAATTTTGATTCTTATCCTAAGTGGTTTAAGAGCCAATTTGACATCAAATTTTTGATACCAACACTTTTTGATTTAATCCTGGGATTTTTTATTATCCCGAAAATTTGTTTATATACTCTCACATATTTTTAATTTTGAGATAATTTAAATATTATTAAGGAAATAGATTAGAGAGTCTCTCATTTTTCATTAATTCGTACCATGAACGTTGATCCTAACTAACCTGTTATATAACCATCAATGACTTTATAGGTTTAATGTAAATTACAAGATGAATTATCCATTACCTTAACTCTCTCTAAAATATAATTGAATGATTAATTCTTCTATATTTTTTGTGTAAAGGGGATTCCATGTGTTTTTACTTTGGGAATTATTTCATGATAAGTGGTTGGTGAGAGGTGTCAGCAAATTTTGTGGGTTATCTGAGATTGTAAAATAGGAATGTTCCACATTAATTTATTGTATTCTATTTTATTTATAATCTACATATACAAATAATTGTGTAGAAAAAAAATTAAAAATATAAAGGAGGGATGAGTTGGAAACCATAGTGGTGCTAATTTGAGTGATTCATGGCTGTAATCAAAGAACAAGGCATACAAACTATTCATTATTTTGATGGTGATAACTCATTTCCCCTATAAAAAAGAAAAAAAAATGTGATGGGAAAGTTATATATAAAAAAGAACAAAATATATGAGATTAGGATAGAAAATTCTTGGGATTCATTTTATATATCATGTACAGTAAAAATAAAGAGTAAATTGGGAGATTTTTGTAACATCATATGTAGCTGGGATTGATTGAAGGATTATTTTATGCTTTATTTGATAAATAATGCACTATATTTAAGATAGTAAAGCCATCCTCTTTACACTGAATTATTTTTGGACACTTTCCAACAACCTCAAATCCACTATACAACCTTATGGAAGACCACATGATTGATATTTTTTTTTCATTATTCATAGTGTGAAGGGATGGTAATTTTCCCAATTATTTGGTAAATACTCACATCCCAAGTAGAAACCAAACTCTACCTAAATATTTTATCTTAAGGGAAGAGTTTAAAAACCCTATGTGATGTTAGTAATGAAATGGTTTTTGAAAATATTTTGAAATATTTATTTTATATAAATAGAATAATTTTATGCCTTTGAAATTAAACATATGTATAAAGGATGAGTACATTTTTATGGAAATAATAGAAAATGTTTTTATATATTTCTTCTTGATAATTTAAAATCTATTACAAGCATATCTTTTCATTTCATTTATTTCATCTTCTTTGAATTAAAATTTCATTAAAAATTTATTTTTAATTGTGAAAATCAATGAATATACAAAATAAATGAATTTACTGATACACTACCCTTAGATTGAAATAGTTCATGTGTGGGGGAGTCACAAGTGCTCAAAATTTTAAATCTTTTGACTTTTAGTTTTTTAATCTACCCCCTTTAATTAACTAAATCCCTTGAAAATGTTTTATCTCTGCTTCTATTTAAGTTTTGTATGTAGTGGTTAAATTGCATAAAATGGTGATTTTTATTTATATATTCATTATTATAATTAAATTTATAATCCATACAAATATTGAAATTTATTTTAACTCTTTTACCTTATAATTTTAATATTATGGATCTTAAATTATGAAATGGATTTAATTTCTTTAGAGGTTTATTTGAATTATTAATTTTTGAATTAAATCCATAAATTGAATTGGAAATTTTTATTGTATTTTAGTGATTATGATTGAGAAATGACAAACTGGATTAGATTTTTAACATTTAATTACATTAATATGATGTTTTAATTGATTAATTTAATGATTTTTAAACTATTTGATTAAATGGTGAAATTGTGATTTTAATTTTACTTATCATTTTTTAATTTAATTAGAAAAAAAATACCACACTAGGAACAAAATGTGTATTGTGTAGATCACTCTAATGTTGGAAAAATCATTGATTGATCATGAATTCTCTTATTGTGGTTGATCTAACCATTGAAAAAATGGTAAAGGAAAGGATCTTCCGCATTGCAAAACTAAGAAATTGTATGTGTACAAATGGAAATTTTGTTAAAGACAAGAAGTGATAGCGCCCATAGAAAGTAGCTATGACCGTGATTTTTGGAAAAGGAATTCATCTTCAACATGATAAAAAAATCAACCACACATAGAACTATATCTCCCACGACAACATTTTAATAAAGGGATGGATCTTTCACAGAACTAAACTAAGCGATCATGCCTTGTATGTGGCATCGACCATGAAAAAATGACCAAAATCTGGTAATGGTTTGGAGTTTCCACACACACACAAATAATTAACTACACCTCCTCTCGTGTTTGATCATCCTGATTGTCCTCACCACACTACTGTTCTAAAATGTGTCTAAAACCAAAGCTCTTGAGAAGGATTAAACTAAACCAATCACTAATGTCTATATTTTTTGTACCGAAGATCACTGATCCTCCAAGATAATAACCTGGAGGAAGAAGACCAAAAACCAAGATTGAACAATTGAAACACCCATATATATAAGAGAAAACTATATCACATAGAACATCAAGATACCAAGAGATGTGAAACACTCGATTCTCACCAACCATGGGTCCGCAAGGGTCTTCTGTTTCCACACCTACTTAAAAAAATAAGGTAGTTACAACATAGATCACCAAACTTCATCAAACTGAATCAAAAAAATACCAAATATCCCCAAATTTTTAACCAAATCCACTTAATGAATATCCAATATTCCATCATAATACAATGAGATTATGAAACACTATAAATAATGAGATCACTTATTATTCTTCCCTAAAATTGTCCTCTACATGTGCCATCGCCTGTTGATATGATATCTACCTGTTGAAGATGTCTAGTGCCTATCTACTAGAGAATCCGAGTTAACTTTTGGTGGAGATAACTAGAAAAATATCCATTGGAACCTAAGGTTGAGAAAACCTAACCATTTTAGAATAATATTCCAATCCCCCACTCACCTCAGGATGTATACAGCTAGTCTCAACAAGATGAAGTCATGCCTCTCTATGAATAAAAAAATCATGAAATAAAAGTAGCGAGTTCATATTTCTCCAAATAAAAAATAAATAACTAAAATTATATATTTTATTTTCTCTATGTATTTTCAAATATTGGGAGACCAGAATTTATCCCCCATGCATTGGTTACAATTTCATTGATTCTTGGTAAAATGCTTGAATGGAGAAAATCAATAGGATCACATGTATTCTTGTTCCCAACCATTCGAATGAAGGTCAATGATAATAATTCGTTAAGGAATAACTATTTACTGTCTAAATTTGGAGTTTAAGAATATGATTAAGGAGGGTTTAATTTTTTGATTCTAAGGGATAAACATAACAAAAAACTCCACTTATCTAGAATCTCTAGATTAAAAACCCCATATACTTGAATAGAGAAATATACAATTATGGATAATGAATAAAATCACCTTATATGTATGAATTCATGTGTATGTGAATGATCACCCTACTATGAACCATCCTTGGAGAAGCTCCTGGTGCCCCAATAAATTATAAAATAGAGAAATTCATTCACTCATTTAGATTTCATTTTCAAATTAAAAATTAACATCATTAATTTGGGTTGGGTGAATTAGGTAAAATAAAGATCATTGGTGATCAACATCCACTTGACATCCATCAACAAATAAGATCATGCTCACTATAGAATATATAATTCTATGGTGGTGTTGTATATTGATTCAAGAGTTCAACTATTCTCATGGGGACATCACTCATCGATAGTGAAGAGTACATAAAGGTATGCCACATTGAATTAACCACCAATGAGAAATTTTTTGTGATTATTTTATATTTATATTTTATAAATAAGTTTTTATGTTATTATCTTGTTTAGTGGACATCCTGGATTCACTTGATGTTTTATAATTCATAGAGGTTGTTTCATCACTAGAGTCTACTATGATTTCCTATTTTTTTCCATATTTATTTTTTATAATTACTTCAGTGGTGGAAAACTAGTTTAATTGTTTTTGATCAATTGAGAAATATACCACTCCTTTGATGAACTATTATTTTAAATATAAAATTACTCTCTCTTTAATTATATGGATATGTTTTCATGCATATCTTTTAGGATATTATTATTGTTCTTCTCATTTAAATATTTATTTTCATTTTGGTACTGGTTGAACACATAAGACACCTAAGAAATCATTCATGGCTTATGATAGATAATGGTGGGATAAACCAAGAGTGATCAGTGGTATCTAATCCTTAATCTATATGGGGATAGAGAGTACAATGAATATTTTATTTTCATATTCTAAACCAAAATTTCTAAGAAAGGACAATTAAAGAGATTTTATTTGATTAGAGATAGATGGGGAAGAAAAATTGAATAAAGATTCATATATAAGTGAGAATACTGATCCAAGGTTATAAAATTATGTTTTAAAAATTAAATTTTTAAAAAATAAATTCCATCAACTATTTTCATATTTTGAACCCATTAAAAAATTATTTAATACATCCACAAAAAATTATTCATTGAAGATAATTCAATTCCAACTTTAATAAATTTTTGACAGGTTTGAAAATCATTTTTATGAGTTCCCTATGATAGGTGAACATCACCATGGGAGCTATATTATCAAATTGTAAATTATAGAATAGAACCTTAAACAATATTGTTGACAATTTTGTGGATATTCTTGAAACGAAAAATTCGATTACGGCTTCACAATTGGGGAAATAAAATCTAGGCCAAATGTGTGATCAAGGGGTGAAGGTGATCATACTGAATGAAATTCCAGAAATGTTGAATTCGTTGGATGTTTTATTGTGTGAAGATATAATCTTTGGAATGAGGAATAATATATCCTTTATAAAAGGATGCAAAACACTGAAGTCTTGGAAGTTGGGGTTGGTACACACCAATGTTTAGTGGCTTGTAATAGTGCATTAATTTTGAAGGTAACAATATTTTTTGTAGTTTATTGATAAATAAAAACAAAATTTGTGGGATTACATTTTGAAAATAAAATATGATGCATTTAACATGTTTTGGAAATGGAAAAACTTGGTAGATAATGAGTCAGGATCATTGTTGAAATGCTAGAGTTCTAAAAAGGGTGGAGAGTATGAAAGTAAAATGTTCAGAGATATGTATTATAATGATGGAATTTGGTGGTAGGAGACTCTTCCAGTTATACCACAACAGAATAGTATAGAGAAAAGGATGAACATGATGCAAAATTAATGTTCTATTAGTATTATATTTCACTCAATGTTACCCAATTCTTTATGGGAAGTGTTAGTAAACAAGGAATCATATCTCATAAATTAGGGACCATCTATAGAAATGGTATATTGAATACTTTTTAGATCATGCTAGGAAATGAGGTAAGAATTTCTTATTTATGAGACTTTGGTTTCTTGACATTTTTATATATATACGTGCTAATGTAAGGGGAAATCTTGATGATAAGTCCAAATATCATTTCATTAGAGGCTATGTTGTTGATGAGTTTGGCTATCACTTCTCATATGATAATAATAAGATAATCATTGGACTACAGGTCATGATATTTAATGATGGTGTCTCATACAAGGACCATTATCTAGCTGAATTTGATAGTGGGAATAAAAATCAGAGTGCCATATGCTAGTGGATATTGAAGGTGTACATGAGCATGTGACACTGAAACTAGTCTAACATGAATGTGTACGTGGGAATGTGACATCAAAACCGGTGGAGCTTAACCCATAAGTTGATTTCAGTAGATAAAAAATGGTTTAGATTTTTTTACAGAGGAATTTATCATCCTTTATTATATGTTATTGACTCATGGTGGAGAACCAAAATGTTTGTAGAAGAAATGTAATTGAAGGAGTCAAAAAAGTGGGAGTAGGCTATGAAGGAGGAAATTTAGACATTTATAGATGATAATAATTTAGAGATGACACCATTTCCATAAGTATTTGAAAAAATTTAGAATAAATTGGTATATTAACTCATGGAAGAACATGATGGTATGGGAGGTAAAAGGAAAGGCTGGTGCTGAATGGTTTTCAACATAAGGAAAGTGTATACTTCTATAAAATATTATCACATATTATGAATTTCACCACTATCTTAATGGTTATTAGTATTCACTAGAATATATATTATGATATTAAGTGATACACTTTTTTATCTCTAAAAACTAATAAAGGGGGTTCTGTTATTTTCACGAGACAAAAGAAATTATAAAAGTACAGCTCTGTCAGTAGAGTCTACTCTTCATGTGGAATTTAGGAAATAAACAAGGGTGATGAAACCTATGTTGATAAATTCATAATAATTTAATTATATGATATTTTATAGTGGTGAAGAACTATAATTTTTTGAATAGGTAATTCAGTTAAAGGATTAAATAAAGTTGGAGTTGACTATGAAGGATGAGATTTTTTATTGCATGATAAAAAATATTAGGGGAGAACACCTATTCCAAAAGGAAGGAAATAATTTTACAATAAATGGGTTCACAAACTCAAGTATGTACATAATTGTAAGAGGAGTTATAAGGGATGGATGATGGTGAAAGGTTTTCACCAAAAATAATGCATGGACTTCACTAAAATTTCATCATATATATTGAAGCTCACCACTATCCAGTTAGTTCTTAGTATTCAATTATATAGATAACACAATATAATGTGTTTCCATTTACACGAATTAAAAAAAATTAGTGATAAATATGGTGAATTTATCATCACTAGCTAAAAGTTATGATAAAAGAGTACCCATGTCCGTGCATTTTTTAACGCTAATAAAGGTCACTTTTATCACTGATAAAGGGTGTATTTTATCAGACCCATTTTAATGAATATAAAATAAACATTTCATAAAAATTTATATATAATTAAATATATTAATATGTTAATATATAAATATATTTAGATTCATATAATACAGTATATTTTATTAAATATGGTTTATATAAGATCAAATATGAATTTACAATTAATATATAAAATACTTAGTGAAAAATGAAATATAAAATAATTAAAAATTATTATTATTTAATAATTTTCTAATTATTATTGAGTAATATATTTTTAATAACTATTTTATGAAATTAAAATTCAATAAATTAATGAACTATATAAGATAAGTTGAAAACATGACTTGAACATCAAACAACCATAACATTTTATTTGGGTGTTTGTTTGAGATCTTCCAAATGTATTATCAATTATTTCAAAAAAGATAGGATATGGTGGACTTATAGGATCCAATTATAGAATTTTATTAGGTAAATAATTCCTATAAGGCCTCCAAACCTGAGTTGTTTTGTTAATATGCCTTAATTTGATTGAATTTTCTCCTCGTTTGAGGGGGACTTTGGTGTTTTTTTAGTGGTGGCTAAATTTATTCTAAGTTATTACAGTCATATAGATAATATATTATTTAAATTTTACCATTCTTCACATCATAATGTTATTAATAATTTAAAATATACATATTCACATACATTTACCTTTAATAAATAAATTTTACAAATAAATATTTAAACATATTTACATAAAAATGCATTTATAAATATATAAACCACGTTGAAATAAATATGTACTATTCATTTTATTTTAAATAATAAAATTATCCCTTTTATTTTTTTTATAAAAATATGTTAATATATATATACACACACACTTATACAAGAAATGTTTATATATCAATTTGTGTCTATCAATTATCAAATATATATTTATGTGTATCTTATAATATTTTCAAATAAACACATATATATTAATATTATTTTTGTATTTTAAAATATAAATATGTATGTGTGTGTAAAAACATGTGCATGAATGTGTGTGTGTTACAATGTTATGTAAATACATCATATATAAATGTATTTTTATAAACATATATGTTGAATAAATATAGTGTATAATAATATTTAAAATAAAAAATTTAAAAAAATTTAAAAAACATTATATCTACATATAATATTATTTGTAAATTTGTATAATATTTATATGTAAATATCAAATATGTAGTCTTATTTTTAAAATATTTTTAATAAAATTCTATAATTATATATAATTATATTAATAAATAATTAAATAAACACGAATTATGTATATATATATATATATGTTAAAATATTATACAAATCTTGATGGTTAAGTGGTTAAGGCCTTAGTCCTTGGAGGTAGAGGTTATGGGTTTGATTACTGGAATGAGAAAGATTCAAGCCCACAAAAAGAACTAATGAAAGGGTTCAAAATCATTTATAAAGGGGGTGGGATCAATTACAGTTGTGGGTTGGGGGAACAGGTGGAACATAACACAGATAAAGGTGGGGTCAGAGTGTTAATATAAATGTGGTTGGTTTAAACAAAAAAAATTAAAAATATTTTTTTTATTTTTATCAACGCTAAAAAAAGCTCCAATAAAGGACACCACTATCAATGCTAAAAAACACTAATAATAGAACACTTTATCAGTGTTAAAAGAAGCACTGATAAATGTTAACTTTATCAGTACTTTTTTGTCCCTAACAAAGATCGTGGGGTTTTAAGGTTGCATAGAAATCCATGATTTTGGAATGCATATAATATAGATTTTGGGGAGGGATCGAGGGCTCATGAGAGGGAAGAGGAAGAATGAGAGGATGTGTGAAGAATTCATAATTTGGGGAAGGATATGGGGGGGTTGAAATGGGGAGGAGGAAGAATGAGGGGAGATGTGGATCCAAAGACAGACAGGTGTAGGGATAATTGTCAGGGAAGTGACACATGGCATTAGAGGCACATCAAATAGTATAGACAATGGGTGTTTTTTAAATTACATGATAATATTTTATGAATTTCAATTTAATTTAAAATATTGTAATTATTCTGAAATTCTAAAAAATTTTATATATTTTATCTACTTACATTGTTTTAATTTTTTTGATGAATAACTTGAAAAAAATATTTAAAATATTAAATTATTTAACTAATGTTATTTTTTAAAATATTCATCCAATTTAATTTTTTCATTCTTAATAATTCATTTTAAAATAACTTGACTAAATAATTTAAAAAAACTGATTCTAATATTGAAAATAATTAATTTATTAATGTAATTTAAATACCTTGAATATTTAAAATAATTCATTTGATAAAAAATTTAAATTTTTTAATGACGTTATATATTAAAATACCTTGGATATTTTAATATATTATTTTAAAAATTTAAAATAAATATGATGTTTTTATAACATTTAATTTACTATCAGATTTTATATTTTTTGAATAAATTAGTGTTTTTTTATTTTAAATTTTTTTATATTTTATAGTCTTTTAATATATCTTCTTTATTCTTTTTTCAAATATTCTCCATAGATCTCATGTTACTCTACATCCTTGGTCACATTTGATTCTTGGTTAGTGTTTCTCCATAATTTTTTTGTGATGATTAATTTATAATAAAATATACATTTTATTATATCCATTATTTCCAAATATTATTTTCAAATTATTACATTTTATAAAGATTTCCCATATTAAATTAAAATAAATTATTTATTAATATTTGATTCATATACCTAAAATATATTTTCACATTAAATAAAAAATTTATTATCATTCATTGTTGGAAAGAATATTTTCAAATAATTTATAAATTCCTAATGAGTCTATTCATTTAAGAATTTTTCTTGCATTAAATATATTTTATTACATAAAAAAATTCCTACAATTTAATATATTTATTTATCATTTTGAAAACTGTAAGATTTTTTAAATAATAATTTTTTAATTTTTTGGATCCATTTATTAACCCAATCATATTATATATCGAAATACATATTAAACGACATTAAAAAAATTACTAGTATTTGCACCCATGTGTTCACACGACCATATTACTACTTAATTAGTAATATATATAATGTTGAAATAATATATAATATTAATAAATGAAAAAATTAAATTAAATAGGATGCTAGACATACAAATTATGTGTAAGAAAGTATATATTTTTGAAAATTGAGTTTGAAGGTGACATAAAAATTTCTATAAATTTAAACGCATTCAATTTTATTTAGTTCATGTTGGCATTGGAAGAAATTTTTCATTGAAAACCATTTTTGAAGAATAGAAATCCAATTCAATAGCACTATCATGTTGTGGTTAACCTAGTTTATCATATACTTGAAGAAAATTTATATCTAGAAATATAATGTGATCTATAAGCATAAGAAAATCATAAGCAGTGAGTTAGGAAAAGAATATTCATAGTCAAAAGTTGTGTATGATAATTAAAAGCATATGCACTTAAAATGTAGAATGGTAAAAAGAAATATATATTAAATATTTGTCTATGATTAGTCATATTATATTTTTTTGGAAAAAATAAGGATTTTTAATAAGATGATTGAAGATCATAAAGTGAAATAGAGTTCAACCATGAAAGAAACACATCATACCAAACATGTGTCTCTCTAAATATACCAAGGGTTGAAATAATATGTGATGGTCACCTCGCATATATTTTTGTAAAGGAGAAGTAATAATCCAAAAAATATATTAATCATGGACCAAATCATTAAAATTAGAATGTCAAATGATTAGAATTCCCTCTCCATCACATGGATACCGTCAACAATGTTGAAACAATCAGATTCAATGATAATTGATGGTGAACACCAAAGTCAATACCCTATGTATTTATGTTTGTTTCACAAATATTACCATGGTACATGACATTAAAATTATGAATATACAATCAATACAAAATCCTAATTGTATAGTGAATGCATTTTGAAATATGGTGTACACATTTCCTGGAATGTGAATAGGGAATACTATAAAACAATTATATGAATTTTAGAATTATTTCATAGATTTATATTGATGGAGATCAAATATAACATATATGAAACCAGTTAATTGATAAATAATGAAAATTATTAACAGAAATTTTACTATAAATTAAAATTTAACAATGTATAAAAAAGAAAAGGAAGAAAGTGAAAAGAGATTATCAAAATAAGTAACTGGAAAAATATAAGAATACCAAGAAATAAATTAATGGCTTAATATTAAACAAAAAACCAATTAATTTGGGTTTAGGTAAAAAATATATGATTTATTTTAAAGATAATAACATGTTTTTTTCATTAAAAAAATTATATTTTATGAAAAAAACATGTAAACGGGCAGTATTGTTAGAAATACAAAAAATAATAGTATTAAACATTACAGTGTTAATAATAACATTAGTAAGCAATAAATCATTTATATTAGACATGATGATATTTAATATTAATCAAAACAATATTTAATATAGAAAAATTACAATATTTGATATTTAACCTAAAAATATTTAATGAAAATTCATTGAATCGTTATAATATAACAAATAGTCACAATAAAAATTAAAGATTATTAATGCCAAATTGGTTGAAAAAAATAAAATCATAAGGAATATTGTGGATTAAAACAAAAACCATGAGTAGATTTCTATGATATCCTATTTTATTATTATTTTAATCCTTGATAAGTGGTCCGCACACATGTAGTTAAAAACATTTGTAATTTTTTTAAACATGAAATAATGAATAATCATTGATTGGTGGGTTAAAAAATATACCATACAAATTAATAAGTAATTGGTAATCAAAAATCAATATTGTAGAATATGATAAAATATTAGAATGAGGCACAATGAATAAGAATTTGGATTCCAATTGTTAATTAAAATTCTCATAATAAATTCACACACATTGAATAAATTAATTAATTTCATAAATGTATAAAATGGAGTGGATAAGATATGCATGTACCATAGGTCTTACTACTACAGAATATGTATTTATTAGTTCATTAGGGTGAATTTTTATTTTTTTTCAAAAATAAGAACTTGAAAATTGATAATAAAAAATAAAATAAGATGTTATATTTATATTTGAAGATTCAGGTTTAGAAAATTAAAAAAAATGAAATATTAATACCGATAATATTGAAAAATGTCATGCTAATAATACATATGGTCCATAATAAATCGAATATTTATAAACAAAAAATATATATAGTGAACAATTTAGATAGTTAATATTGTAACAATAAATGTTTAACATATACAATAGATAAATTTAATAAAGTGAAAATTAGAGATCCAACACATGGAAAATAAACATATATTAAATTTCAAGATAATTTATTTAGTGACCATATTGGGTTAAATAAAATTAAAATACATTGTTATGATAGAAGAGATGAGGTGATTGCCTGATTAAGTATGGTTTGGTGAAATAATATTTGTTCATTGAGAGAAAACTAATATGAAACCAAACATTTTTGGGTTTCATTATACCTATAAGAGAATGGTAGTACGAATTCAGGTACTAGGATTGCAATGAATATATATATATATATATTAGAATATTAAGGTACTGAAAATATAGTACAAATAATGTAGTACCCATTTCGAATATGCTACTAAACGAATTATGAGAAGAAAAATGAGATAGTTGTAGTTTTGAAAAAATGGGAACAAACAGGACAAACACCATTAGTTATAGGGAGATTATTAATGAATCCAATGAATTATGTATAAAAAATTAAATTCGGGTTTAAATATCGTGGAAAGAATATTTTGGAAAGTAAATATAATTAGGTGTGTTATGAATTGTGTGTGGGGGGGGGGGCTGAGGCTGAAGGAAGACTGACTGAGAATTCTAAGATGACTATGTAGGGTCGACATGACTAAGAAAAGATTATATAATAATGAAATTAAATGAAAAAAATTGAACAATAATAAAATATTGATGATGACCAATTATGAATTGAGTTGATGTTTTCATATAATCCATTTACAGAGGATCCATTCAGACTAGATGAGATTTAATGAGTGTGAGATGGTGATTGATTCACAACTACACCTTGGTTGATTGAATGAGATGATGGTAAAATATTAAAAGATTTTATATATAAATGATTTTTATGTTTTCATATGAAGATAGTCTTATTGTAGCACCGAGAAGAATATGTTGGGGGACTCCAAGATCTATGATGCACTATCCGTAAGGGATAAGCAGGATGCACACAAGATGTTTGAGGAAATTCATATACGACTTAATGAATTTATAACCTTTAGTACATGTCCTATATTTCCCCTGGTGCAGTACTAATCCATGTACAGACCAGCTTCCCCGGTGTGTATATGAGTAGACTCAAGGTACCAGTAGTTGATCATTTATTGCAGCATAATCAAATCTCCAAGACCTCATTATTCCACCACCATGAAAACACCTCCCCACATCCATCACACCCATTATAGTTCATCCATACTCGCACCCCCATAACAAAAACCAGTTTAGGCCAGGCATACAAGAATTAAAGACAAAAAAAATAACCAAAAATTGAAGATCAGATGGATTAATCTCAAAGCCCATTATTCTTAAAATCCATCCCACCCAACATGTGAGATCTACATTACTTATGTATAGGTACCATAAAGTTAAAAAACTAGAGGTAGTAAAATTGTTGTGTGAGATAAGGAATGTGAGAGATGTGAGGGGGATTTAAGGATAACCAGATAAGTTAAAAATTTATCAAGGACTATGGAAGGTTCGATGGACCCATTGAAATCTTGACTAAGGAAGGGATTAAATAGACAAATGAAACTAAAATATTATTGGACATAGATAATAAAAACATGTCGAATGACAATGTTTTATGCATGCTATTTTTTTCAAATGGATTTGAAGTGGGTTGTGATGTCTCCAATTTTAGAATTTAGAGACGTGTAAAAAAATTAAGGAGGAATATTGTCTATTTCAGTTAGGAATTATATAAAAACAACATGGAAAAATTAGTATATAAAAAGGATCTTATATATTTAGTTCTTGAAATCCAACAATGGAAAAAAATATTTTATGGGTAGGAATTTTTATGTATACACATATCATTTGGGCCTTAAAAATTTTTTTACTCAAAGGGATGTTTCGATTAATCATTAGTGTTACCATGATATGTTACTAGGATGTGATTTTATAATGATTTACAATATGTGGAAAATTAATTTTGTCGATGATGTTCTATCAAGGGTTTCTCCTAGAAGAGATTATATATACATAGAATTTTATGAACTCAATTCAGAGGAGATTGATGTGTCAAAATAATGGTGAGTAAAATATGAATGTTTGAGTGCAATTATAGATATGTTACACGCGATTGTGATACAAAACCATGATATTATTTTCAAGATGGTTTGATGTTTATAAAAATTTATTGGTCCTTCCAAAAGGATTAAATTTAATTCTAATTATTATAAATCATTTTTATATTATTGTAACATGATCTTTGTTTGATGTCGGGACATCTGTTGGTGGCCCATATTGCACAACAAGCCACAACTCTGACTAGGAACTATAGAAATGTTCACTCACTATAGTATAGATGACCAACGATTCCGACATGGCATTTATATTGTGAAATCATGGTCAACATATAATGTATTGTTGTGGTCTTTAGAGATTGTGGTATTTTAGCTCCATGAAATTCATACCACTCATTACTATATCACAATGGGCTTAGTATTCGTTTGGTGACACCATTGCACTATCTTATTTATGATATTATTTCATGCTAGAGTTTTATATGATATTGTTCCTTTTAATTACCGATCCCTATTTTAGAAAAGTTATTCTGTCTCTCCATGAGAATAAAGATTTATTCCCTAACCATGTAAATTATCAAATCCTATTTTCTTGTTCTTCTTCTTCATTTTCTAATTTTTTTCACTTTTTCTCACATTTATGAGATCATTCATCATTGTTGCACTAGAGTTTCTATAGTAACTACTATCGGAGGTTGAGTTCAAAAGATCAAGATTATATTTCTATAATTGAACAATGTATATGGAATAAGGTATGGTTAAGAACAATCTCATTGATAGAAAATACATTAGTTATAAGAGGATGATGATCAAAGAATAACTTTATCAGAAAAAATTCACTTTTTCTTCTAGGCGATAAATTAATTGAGATGAAGAATTTGGTCAGAGAGCAACTTGGTCTATATGTTATTGAGGTTTTGTTCCTTAATTTAGCCAAAAATTTAGTGTTCATCATCAATGTGGAGAATATGATGACTAGGTTTATGATAATATTACGAATATGTTTGAGAATCCACATGCATCAATCATATTGTACCTTAAATTTAAAGATGATTGAAGTAATGATTTTTTCTAATCATGTTAATGAATCCAACGCCATCACAGGTCAGTTTAAATTGGTGGGAATTATCTTGGATGATGAGGAATGGGATATTTCTTCACTATCTTCATTACCAAAACATTGGAAAGACACTATAATCATTGTGATCATTTCATGAGGGAAGACAATGTTTTTCTGAAAGTAGTGTGAGACATGATCTTAAATATGAAAATTCATAGAAGAGAATTGGGTCGATTCTCTACTTCTACTTTGAACATGGATGGAAGAGGCAGATACATGCCAAAATATAATAACAGAGGATGATAAAAATTAAGAGTAAATAGATTAGACAAGAAAAATGGGCCTATTCATACTTGTCGTATTTTTCTGAAGAAATGATACATTAAGAACATGTGCAGACTAAAATGAAAGGCACCGAGAACCAAAACAAAAAAAATGAAAATTGAAGGCAGTAATGATGTGTTACTGGTGAGAATGGATAGTAAAATAGAGTCTGGGATGTTAGACCATGTGTAATCTTTTCATTCCACCTTGGAAAAGGGTATACTAAAAAAATTATAGATATTTTGTAAAGTTATATCTCATTAGTGATGAACCCTTACAGAATGATGGGAATCTATATTCATGGATTAAAACCAACTATTGGAGTTTTCTAGTATTGGGGGATTGTATGGTTTATCCATAGACCGGGAGGTTATTAATGAAGGTTTTACTACCACACTCACTAGTGGTTCATGAAAAATTACTAAGTGATAAGAGCTAAAAATATGATATTTCTCTGTCTATTGTTCAATGAAATCCCCACATTACTTAAAAAAATCCAAGGGAAATTTTGAATCATTTTGAAATTTTTATTTTTGTACTTAATTGTTAAATGGATTAAAATGTTGGTTTTTATTGATATATTCATCAATATAGTTAAATTGAGAAGACATGCATGCATTTAAAATGATTTTCACAATGTGTACTTATAAATTTTTTAATTTTGGAATTGAAATTCTTAAAGTGATTTAATTTATTTTTATATTTAATTTATTTAATAAATTTTTAATTAAATACATGAATTTAAATTGCAATTGATTTTTTTTAAATGAAATTTTTTTAGTGTTAGAACTTTTAATGCTGAAAATATAATTTTTTAATTGATATATTTAATTTATTTGAAATTATTTGTTTTAAGGGTGAAATTTCAATTTTTAATTTTTTTATCATTTTTGAATTTGATTAGAAAGAAAACCATAGACTAATAAAATAACGTGTTCCATGAAGATCACTAAAATGTCTACAAATGAATGAATAAATCATGAATTATCTTCTTGTTGTTGATCCAACCACTGAAAAATGTTAAAGGCAAGGATCCAACACAACCTAAATTATCCTAGGGACAATAAATAAATATTTTTGAAATGTTAAGATATAAATGAGTCTGCGAAGAGTGGCTATGAGAGTGATGTTTGGAAAATATTTGTATCTTTTGTACAAAAAAATATATATTTACCACCCCTGGAATTCCATATATTGTAGCCAAATTTTAACAAAGGGATGTAGTTTCCTCACATTAAAACCCAAGAGAATGTGTCCTGTATGTGGCATCAACCATAGAAAAATGAACAAAATATTGAAAAAGCATGGAGTTTCAGCACATAAAAAAAGGAAACCATGCCTCTTATCACCGTCGATCATCCCGATAAACCCCCCCCCCCCCCCCCCCCCCCCCCGTTCCAATGGAGATCTCAAGTCAAAGATCCCAAGAAGGATTAAAATAAAATAGTCATCAATGTTGGCCATTTCTATGTTGAAGGTCATTGAACCCCCAAGATGATATATCAGAAGAAAAATACCATAAAACAATCCTGAACAAGATCCATGCCCGTATGTAGAAATAAAATACAAATCCAATGACCTCTAAAGATACCAACCGAGGTGAAACACCCGATTCTCACTGCCCATGGGATACCTTGAAACATTTGTGTTATACCTGCTTGATTAGAGAAGAAAATAACTTCTTATATTGCTGCACTCCCTTTGTGGAAATTTCACCTCTTGTATGCATTTTCATATTGTAATTATATACACTTCTTCTTATTTGCATTTCTGTGCAATTGGTTTATTATATAATTTTCTTGGCATATTTATGTGGGGTTCTTTTCACATTTTCGGTTTGGCCTTGTTTCCTATTTCGCTCTGTCTGGAACCCAGTTTATGTTGTTTCCTTACCTATTAGCATGGACCGTTGATTCCTGATGATCAAATGGCTTGGATGTCGTTCGTTGTGTTTCTTATGGTTGTCCTCAATTTGTTTCACTCTACGCCACTCCTCTTAGATTTTTCCACATGTCTGATGTGCTGGCCTCGCCTCGGTTACACGAACCGTCCCAATGATCTTCGGCGTACACATGCCTTTGATCCCTCTGATCCGCTAAACCACCTTACACCTGCCTATTGTGCATTCATTTCCTTGATTATCTCGGCATGATTGTAGTGGATCTCTCAGGATCATCCTCCATGGTTCTATGAGTTTTCATCGGAGAAGCTCAGCTCTGTTTTGACATTGCAACGAAGAAGGAAATTATTTCCTAAAGTCTTCCTCCACCAACACTCCCCACTATAGTAGCATGAACCGCCTCCTGCAACCGGACTTCACTTCCGGTGGAGACTCAGTGGTGATCATCCCGGTCTTTGGGTTCTTCAATGGCTATGCTTCATGGGGTAAAAATATTTAAATTCTTTACAACCATATCCACGATCTAGTTTGTAGAGCTTGGATCTATCGTAGTTTATCTTTTATTTGATATTTATGTTGTTGTATTCTTCTTTCATGCATTTGTTAGTCCGTCTAGGAGTGGATGGGGTGACTCTTTGTTACAGACTTGATCATTGCCACCTAGATCAGCAGGCTCAGCCTCCTCAGATAGTTTCTCTAGTCCATTACTTCTGCATTCGAGTCTGTATTTTTTGTTTCTGTTCATTCTTGCTTTCATAATAAATTGGTTACCATGGGTGGTGTTATCTCCATGCACATAGGTCCCCTTGGAGACAAAGAATGTTATATCTATTTTTCTTTACATTCTTGCATTAGTTTGTTTATCTTTATCTCGGCCGAGATTCTCATTCCAAATATATCACGGTTCGAACTAATCTATTAACAACACATTCACAAACTATTATCCATTTTAAAAAATAGTGGATCTTGGCATTTCTAGGTTTATTGTAATTAACCTCGACAAGTGGTATCAGAGCCTTCTATTTAATTATTATGTGTTCGCCTAAGGTTGATGTTGATATTATTGATGGAGATAATGGTTTCAATATCTGCATAATTAAGATGGAAAACTTATTAGATCATAATGACCTTATTGATGCCCTTGTTGGAACTAGGAAGAAAATCACCACCACTACCCCTGATGGGTATGTTGCCACCACCTATATAGTTTTCCCTGAAGAAACCTTATGGAAAGCCTGTAGTTTAATCTTTTGTCTTTAGGAGAAAAAGACTTAAGAGAAGTTGCATATGAGTCCTCTATCGCTTGTATATGGTCTAAATTGGAATACCTTTATATATAAAAAATCTATTGTTGCTATACTATATAAGAAAATGAGTTTTTATACTTTCAAAATGCGCCTTGGAACTGCAGTCATGATACACATTGTTGAATTCAATAAAATCTTATTAGACCTATGTAACATTGATATTATGCTGGATGATTAGGACCAAGCAATTATAATGTTAACATCATTAGATGATTTTTTTAAATTTTTTAAAGACTCTATGATGTATGGTAAAGACACATAATCTCATGAGGAAGTTAAATCTGCTTTGCTATCTAACGATCTGAAAATAAAGGGTATTGTGAAAAATGAGGGTGAGGGTTTAAATGATAGGGACAAAGGAGAGTCTAGAGGCCGAAGTGAGTCATGGGGTAAGAGTAAATATAGGGCTCAGTTTAAGAAACATAGGATCAAGTCTAAAGGAAACATAATAGAGGGTTTTTAATGAAAACTACCTGGGCTCATTAAGATGAATTTTCCTAATAGGAAGGGTGACTATAAAGATATCAATAATGAACATTCATTATTAGTTGAACAAGAATATGAAACTTCTGATGTGTTTAATGTCACTAACACAACCAACTCAAATGAGTGGATTCTAGATTAAGGATGCTCATTGAACATGTTTCCTAGGAAGGAGTTTGTTATTGAGTTACGAGATGTCAAGTCTGGTGAGGTATTTCTAGGGAATAACAGGAGCTGCCACATTATGGGAATAAGCTCAATATCACTTGAGCTTCATTATGGGTATGTCATGTATCTTGAGGAAGTTATGTGGGTACCCAAACTGAAAAGAAACCTAATATCACTAGGAATACTTGACCAGAAAAGGATAAACTTCAAGTATAGATCTGGAAGCCTTAGAATAGCCTGAGGATCCCTCACAGTTATGAAAGGAACCCTTCATAATGGCATGTTTGTGTTATATGGTAAGGTGTATAGATATCACTAGGTTTGTTTATTTCCCTTGGAAAAACTAGATACATTCATAAGTCTTAAATTACATCATAAAGTGAAAAACTAAAACAACATAATCTCCATATTCCACACTCATATCCCCTCAGACTATCCGTATTGGTCAATCATAAAATACTTCTTCACATCCTAGGAAAAATAAAACATATAAATGGGTGAGATCAGCTGCTCAGTAAGGATAACAATATAGCAGAATCTTTCATAAATAAGAATAAACATTTAAGGCAACATATAACTAAAACAAAATCCTTTTAAACGTGATCTTAAACGTAATATGGAAAAAATAAAATGATGTAATGCCATTTACTTATTCACATGGATATTCTACTAGTCGAATAATCACATGCGATATCAATAACAACTTTCATAATGACAAAATTCATAATTCTAGACTATCATAACCACATAGCCAAGGCCTTGTGCCAAGACTACAAATACGATTTGGTCGAGGCCTTTTTCCATGACAATAATTTGACTCATGAGACCTACTGATGCATTGAGAAGCTATAGCGGGTTCCATCGGTCCCTTACTAAGTCCAATGTATTACTCATGTGAACAGGTTTAAACATAATATAATCATTCGTATAAAAACTAGCATACGAAATGTAAATAATTTTTCCATAAACCATGAATGGTATAAAAATAACACATCCACAGTCAAACATATCAAAAAACCTTCAATACAATATGAATGTTTTTTATCATAATAAATCAACCTCATATAAGCATAAAATAAATCAAAGGATGTTGACATTGATGAAATCAAAACTATTTGAGAGAAATATCTGTTTTTTGAAATCATTGAAAAGTCACATAATTATAAAAGAATATATTTACTTTGAAAATATTCTTATAATCATGTAAGGGAATCTTATATGATTTTATAATGGTGGAAAATAGCCACACCCGCTGTATAAGTTAAAAAATATATTCATACCCTCATTCTGTCGAAAAGGTTAAAATGGACCTTGTTTAGAAAATGACAGAAATATTCCTTTATAAACATATTATAAAAAGTCAAAAAAGTTTATAAATGACTTTAACCCATAGACTATAAAATATTATGAAATTTTTTAAATACATTTTTAATAAACATGGATGTGGATGATAAAAATGTCCCAGTAGATACGTACGTAAAAACAACCTTGGATAATAAAGAGATTGTAAAATTAACCCTTACCATGTACTTTTCCTTGGTCGAGGGTAGGTTAACCTCCTGTATAATAGTTAAATGATTGGTATTAAATTATCCAAGAATAATATACATAAATATGATAGCATATATGCTTTTTTAATATTGTTTTGTTAATAATATTTTAGTATTATCGCCGTTTCTGGTGTTCACTAACTCATTTTATTTTATATGGTTTGTTACATAAGAAAATTTTTTTATCCATAGGTTGTATCTTATTCATATATATAATGATATCAAGTCCTTAAAAATTATTTTTAATCATCAAATGAAAATTTATCTTGAATGGATATGATGGGGAATGAATCTTATCACGTTCGTGGAGACGGTAGTCCGTACGTATGCATGAGCGACAATATCATTATTTTTATTTTAAAATAACATATAATTGGATAGTGTATCATATATACAGAATCATTATCAAGTTATATTTATTATTTACATGAATTACACATCATTATTATACCCATACAAATAATAATGTATTGAATAACAATTACACCACGACGTGGAGACGGTAAGCCGAACGTAAGCACATATGTTGATAGGTCATTCAAGGGATGAATAGAATAACGAATATGATTGTACGATATTTATAATAACATCATAGTATATACTAGATACTATATTTATTATCTTATAAGGGAAAACAGTAAGGAAAAATGAAGTGGAAGAAGAAAGGAACATGAAAAAGGTGGTGAGATATTTACCTCTTCTTTGGATTCTTCCTTTTGATTTGAACAAAAGGGCTCCGAAAGATGGCTTTATGACTAAAAGAAGGCCTCTATGATGAAGTGAGGGGAGTTTAGAGGATATTTGGGTGGGGTTTTGTCGAACCAAAAGGCTTTGATGGTTTGAATTTGAGAGAAGGGGGAGTGCCCTTTTATAAGAGGGGTGAGGGGAACCTTAGGAAAAACATAAAATATTATTTTATAATAAATTCATATTACATTTATAATGGATCCAAAGTGACTTATTTTGAGGCTAAGGCGGGGATGGGTAGAAATCCTTTCAACCAATATATTTTAGATTGTTTTGAATCACTATATTAACCTTATAAATTATATTTAACACTTAGTAAAATAGTTTAACATTTACCATGACTCTTTGTATTTTTATATTATATGTTTAATAAACTTACCTTAACAAGCCAAGTGAAACTAATGTGGTTTATTATTAATATATATAACCATATCTATGTAATTTGGACGAAAGTTATATTTTTAGGAATAGAATTTCAATTAATAATATAATATTGTTTCTAAATACTCCTTTATGTCAATTTTGACAGTATTTAATAATTGGTTTTTGTTATAGTTCTAACAACTTTATTAATTCAAACTAAATTCATTTAATTAATCATAAAATGTCATATTAAAATAAAAAATTAGTGGAATTCATAAAAATTGTCAAATTACATTTATTTGGATATTTATAATATCAATTATTTTAATATTTTTAGGTTTCTAATGAATATTTATAATCTAATTTATCTTCTGTATATCCATATATTAAAAATGTTTTAGTTATTAATGTTTGATTTTAACTCTTTTAACTCTTCTTTGAAATAATTAATAATAAATATCCTAATCTAATCCAAGTGGACCAAAGATGTTCATATTTTATTCCCAAGTTTTTTTGTAAAATTATACCAATTGAATAGAATTAGGACATTGTTAGGGTAATAATAATATCATTTTTACCATTAATTACCCTATTTACTTTTAACTGTGGTAAATAAAATTAAAAAAGAAACTATTCACCAAAAAAAATTATTTTTATCTTATTGAACCAAATTTTACTCCATTATATTAACTGTGTCTCTAAGATTTTCTAAATTCCACTCACAGAAGTGGTAAATTTAAGATTTATATGAATATTTAAATACTCCAAGGAGATTGGTAAAAGACGGTGAAAAGTTCAATAAATTTTTTATATATCTAAAATTATTATAAACTGACTATAATAAATTACATTGAACATATATAGTTATTATGTATATATTTTGACCTAAAATAAATTTAAATAAAATAAATAATTATTTAAATAAAAATTCGGTTTTAAACTATAACTCAATGTTTTTCACTATTCATCAAAAATTGATAGTTTTTAGAAAAATACAAAAAATTCATCCTAAGCTAATTTTGATATCCTGAATCCAAAAATGAAGTCCATTTTGAAAGATAAAATTTATAAAATTTTAAAAAGTGGGTGTTACTCTTCATAACAGCTAGTTTGATTGGTTGTGATGTGTGTTAGAACTCAAAGTTGTGTAAAACACACCTACTGTATTATTCAAAGAGAAGTGTACCATGGAAGCTTGGGGTGTCACATTCACCCCTCCTTAAAATAAATTTGTCCTCAAAATTTATAGAATACTACTGCATAAAAGGACACAGGTGGTTCTTCCTCATAAGTTCCTCGGGTTCCCACGTTGCGTCTTCCATCTTATGGTTCCTCCATAGAACTTTTACCAGATGAGTCATCCAGTTTCTCAACACTTGTTCTCTGGTATCAGGAATCCTAACGGGATCTTCACAATAATATAGATCAAGTTCCAGTTCAACTTCCTCATATGTTATTACATGCATTGGGTCTGGCATGTATCTTCTCAATAGTGATACGTGGAACACATCGTGAACTTGGGAGAGATTTGGTGGCATTACCAAATGCTCAGCTACATGCCCAATTCGTTCTAGAATTTCAAAAGGTCCTATGTACCTGGGGCACAATTAACCATTCTTACCAAAATGTATAACTCTCTTCCGTGGATATACCATCCTGAAAACACAATCTCCTTCCCGAAATTCCAAGTCATTTCTTCAGTTATCGGTTTATCTCTTCGGCCTACTTTGAGCTGATTTGATGTGGTTTTTGTAACACCCCAAGATTTTATGAAAAATATTCCTTTAAATTTCATTAATTTCTTATGTTGTACGCTACACCAAAAGGATCTTGCACAACATGCATCCTTGACTTGTCTTGGATTACACGCAATCACGACCTTCCTCGATAGCGTGTGTAGTACGCAATAACGAGTTTCACTAAACAACAATATGCTATTAAAATATTATTAAAACTATCCGTTATGAATAGTAATAACCACTTTTTGAAATATTTTAAATTTTATTTTTTAAAATGGACTTCATTTTTGGATTCAGAATATCGAAATTAGCTTAGGGTGGAATTTTGGTACTTTTTGGATAACTTTCATTTTCTGATGAATAGTGAATATTGCAAAATTTTAGTTAAAAACAACCTTTTTAATAGAAATAATTAATAATGATAAATTATTAATTTGAGTGGTTTTAAAGTATATTTAGAATATATTTTTACAATTTAATACAATTTTGATCATTGAATGTAATTTCACATTTAAACCAGACATAAACAAGTCTCAATCTTTTGATAGTTATTATCTCTTAAGAACACGCTAATTGTTTTGATGACGAGAATTAATTTTTAAATTAATTAATGCAACTAATCTGTTTTGAATTTGGTAAAATAGACATCATTTTTGAGTTCATAATATCAAATATAGCTTAGGCATAATTTTTTGTATTTTTCAGGAAACTTTTATTTTTTGATGAATAGTGAAACCACTAAGTGGTAGTTAAAAAAATTTAATTTTTCATAAAACATAATTTTACCACTTCTGTGAGTGGAATTTCAAAAATCCGAGAGACACGGTTGATGTCAGTAAGTAAAATGTCGTTCAATGAGAAGAAAATAATTTTGGGTGAATAGTTACTTTTTACTTTTTTTTAACACGGTTAAAAGTAAGTAGTGTAATTAAGGGTAAAAATGATATTATTATTAACCTAACACATTTCCTAATTCTATTGGATAAGTTTAATTCGACCAAGAAAATATTTAGGAATAAAATATAACCATTTAGGCCCACTTGAATTAGATTAGGACATTTATTATTATTTTATTTAAAGAAGGGTTAAAATAGTTAAAATCAATGTTTAATAAGTATATCATTTTTAATATATGGTAATACATAAGATAAATTCGACTATAAATATTCATTAGAAATATAAAAAGATTTCCTACATAATCGTATTTTATTTTTAATTTTTAGACGTTATATAATTTAATTCATTTATGACACAATTTTGATGCAATAATTATCTTATTAATGAAATATTGACATAATTGTTGTTATAAATACCCAAATAAATATAATTTTAGACTTTTTCTGAATTACACTAATTTTATAGGTTAATATGACATGTTATTATTGATTTAAGTTACTTTTTAGAACTAATCATTCTGGTATAATTTTTACAAAAATCAATTTCTAAATAGCGTCAAAATTGACATAAAATAGTTTTTAAAACAAACATTATATTATTAATTGTTATTTATTCCTAAAAATCTCTTTTTCGGACAAATGACTTATATATGGTTATATATATTAATAATAAAAAACTTGGGGTTCGTTTGGCTTGTTATAGTAAGTTTATTAACCTTATATTGTAAGAACACAAAAAGACACGGTAAAAGTAAAATTATCTAACTTAAAGTTAAATATAAATCATATGGTTAAAATAGGAACATAAACTTGTCTAAATTCTCTTGGATGAGAGGATTTCTACCCCTATCCACATTAGCTACGAAATAAATCAATTTGGATCTATTTAAAACCAAATTTGGCTTTTCAATAAAATAATATTTTTAGTTTTCCAAAGGTGCCCCTCTCCTCCCTTATAAAAGGGAACCTCCTCCCCCTCTTCCTCACACAACTTTGAGCCTTCAAACATGGCCAAACCCTTCCAATTTATCCTCTCAACTTCCCTAGAAACATCTTAGAGTTCCTGGTCTTCTTCAAAGACCAATTTTAGTGCCCTAAAAGGAGATCACAAAGAGGCGTTTCAATGAAGAGGCAATGTACATTACCAATTATTTTAACTTTATTTCTTCTTCCACTTCTTCTTCTTAGGTTGTTTCATTATGAAGTAATAAAGTCAGTATCACTCATATACTGATATGTTATTATAAGTATGAAACAAACCTATTTCACCATCTATCCATCCTACTAAAAACAAAATCATTATGTGTGCGTACGTACGGAATACCGTCTCCACGCCGTGGTGTAATCTATTTTCCACCACCACCATACTTGAATGGTTATAATGGTGTACATAATAACTATATATGATTATTGTAAAGTAATATTTATTCTGAAATAGTATACATACACTCCAATATAATTCCACGATCATGAGAACGATATCATCGCTCGTGCGTACGTACGGACTACCGTCTCCACGACGCGATGAGATTCATTCTCCACGTTAACCATTCATGAATTATTATAAAGTATATATTATAATTAATCATGAAATATATGACATAATAATGATACTGGATTTATGTGTATATATATTTATGTCATCTACTTAATTCCATTCAACTCAATAAGGAAACAAAAACAGCATTCATGCGTACGTACGACCTACCGTCTCCATGAACGGTGTATTTCTTTCCATATACTGATCTATTATATATAAGTATATTCTGAATATATATTATATATAAATCATGTTTTATATTCTGGAGTTAAGTAATCATGATCTATGTAATCATATGAATAATTACAAGTCAAAACACAGATGACAAATGAAACGATTTTACCCAAAACGCTCTTTGACATGGAATTTACAAAAGAACGGGTAAAATAAAGTCATAAGTTAACCATATATGATATTATAACAACGATTGTGATTCTAGAATAAGTCAATGACATTATTTAAACATTATAAAGGAGTTTCGGACACTTACGAAGCAAATCAAACCTAAGGTAAGGGAAAATATCACAATCTCAATTTTTTTATCTGAGATTGTTTATACTTTGGTATTTACTGGGGTTTATTTTATCATCCACATCCATTTTTCCTCAAAATGTAATATTTATATCCTTCTACAATAGTTTATATCAAATTTTACCCTTCGGTGAGTTTTTAGTAAAATATATGAAAGGAATATTTTGTCGTTTTTCGAACGAGGTACTTTTTTACTTTTCCGACAAAAGTACAAGAAGAATGTTTTTTACTTATAAGGCATGAATGGATTTTTAAAACGTTATTTCCAAGAAGCTTCCTTTACAAGTTTTAAAGTTAATTTTTAATCAAATTTTTTTAGTTTAAAATTGTATGACATGTTAAGAAGGGAAAATTGTTTTTGAAGTAGAAAGGATATTTTCCCCAAGAATGGAGTTCAAGTGTTTTATCAAAATTATTTTCCATCTAAGATAATATAGGGTTTTGTTTCTATACCTATTATTACATTGATTTGATTATGTTTTGATGGAAATATTTTTATGAATTCCTTTATCTTATATGAATTGTTTTATGATGTCTTGATTTTTAAGATTCCCATTTTTATTACATGGGTTATGCTATGATATATGGTTTATGATTTTGTGGCACACATAAGAATGGTATCATTAAGAGATGGGTGGGACCTATATCTCCCACCAATGCATTGGGTAAAGATTTTATATCTCATGAGATAGACATGGCTGGAATGGTAGGTTAAACCGGATCAGTGAAACAGGATTGAAACGAGGAGTGAACTCGGTTCAGAAATGGACTTTTTCTACTAAGATAGTCTTGGAAATGAGTCTTGACTAATAAGAAATGATTCTCTATGATTATGTGAGTATGCCACAAAGATTCATGTTTTATGTTATGATTATTGGGATTACATTTCACTACTATGATTTATCATATGTTATGATATTATGATCTCTTTTGCAGGTTAAGATTTCCAAAATGTTATGTTCTTGTAAATATGATGTGATTGATATTTATTTTGTTTACCCTTACTGGGCATTTGAGCTCACCCTTTTATATTTGCTTTTCCCCAGGATATAAAGAAAGGTTTTAGGTAATAAAAGGAATATCTTTATGGGAGATGTTGAAGATCATTCACCACGATTAGAAGATTTTATTCCTAGTATCCAAAGACACTAAACTATTACGGTCCTTGTGTGTGTGTTTTTGTTATGTACTAAGTAATGCACAAAAGTAATGTAATGTCCAAGTACGTTATGCTTCGGGTCTCTACAGTTTTGTATTACCTTTACCTTTTCCATCATTTCCTCCACCAGTTCTGGGCCAACTAGTTCTCTTTCCCCCATATCCTCCCAACAGGTTGGTGTGCGACATCGCTTACCATATAACACTTCATATGGTGTCATCTGAATACTTGAATGTAAGCTATTGTTATAGGAAAATTCTACGAGAGGTTAATATTGATCCTGCATACCCTTAAAGTCATGTGATAAAGGTCTCAACATGACTTCTATGGTTTTAATAGTCCGTTCATATTGTCCATCTATTTGAGGGTGGTAGGCAGTGCTCAATCAAAGATCAGTATCCAAGGCCTTCTGAAGACTCTTCCGGAATTTTGACTTAAAATGGGGATCACGATAAGAAACAATCCATAGAGGTACTCCATGAAGCCTCACAACTTCATTAATATAAATTCTTTCTTGACATTAAAGTGGTAAATCTTCCCTTATAGCAAGAAAATATGATGACTTTGTAAGACGATCAACAATGACCCATATTGCATTGTTCCTTCTAGGAGTCTTTGGTAGTACCATGATAAATTCCATCATTATATTATCCCATTTCCAGTCATGAATGGGAAGAGGTTTTATGAATCCTCCAGGGTGTTGACTTACAGCTTTCACTTGTTGACAAACCATACATCTTGAAACAAAATCAGAAAACTCCCTCTTCATGTTTTCCCACTTAAAATGTTACTACAAATCTCTATAAATTTTGGAGCCCCTAGAGTGTATAGAGAAATTGGAACTATGAGAATTATCCAACGATTACCTTTTTGGGTTAGGTATATTGGGAACACAAAGTCTCTTACCAAAATTCAAAATTCCATCTTCATACACAAAGTCACTCAATCTCCCATCATTCACAAAATTAATATTTTTTTGAAATTATTCATCATCGGTCTCAGAAAACTTAATAATTTCTAGTAAAGATGGTTTGGAAACCATTTGAAAAATCATTGATGTTTCACCTTCCATGGTTATTTCCAAATCTGTCTTTACTAGATCCATGAAAATAGAATCCCTTTCAACTCTCATCTTGTTCAAAACTCCATGATCCTATCTGCTCAAAGCATCTGCCACCTTATTTTCCTTCCCGGGGTGGTAGTGTATCGTCCAATCATAATCCTTGAGTAGTTCAAGCCATCTTCTTTTCCTCATGTTGAGTTCTTTCTGTGAGAAAATATACTTCAAACTCTTGTGATTAGTATAAATATCACATTATTCACCATATAGATAGTGTCTCCAAATCATCAAAGAAATGATTATAGCTTCAAACTCAAGATCATGAGTAGGATAGTTTTTCTCATAAATTTTTAGCTGTCATGATGCATAGGCAATAACCCAATCATTATGCGAAGGACACAACCAAGTCCTTTCATTGAAGCATCACTATAAATAACAAACCCATCATTCCCTGATGGTAGAGTCAATATAGGAGCATTGACTAATCTTCTCTTCAGTTATTTGAATCATTCTTTACAATATTTTTTCCAAACAAATTTATCCCCTTTAGGTGTGAGCTTCATTAATGTGTTATCCAATCGGGAAAATTTTTGGACGTAACGTCGATAATAACCTGCTAAACCTATAAAACTATGTACCTCAGTAATACTCGTCGGTGCTGTCCATTATTGTATTTCTTTGGTCTTAGAAGGATCAACAGAGATTCCAACCTTAGAGACAATATGGACAAGGAAATAAATCTCCTAAAGCCGGAATTCACACTTTCTAAACATCCCATTTGATTCATGTCTTCTCAGAGTCTTCAATATAATGCACATTTTATTTTAATGATTAGCATAGCTTTTGGATTATACCAAAATATCATCAATAAATAACACTAACATTCCATCAAGATATTCCTTGGAAAATCTGTTCGTTAGATCCATGAAAATAGAGGGTGCATTAGTCCACCCAAAAGGCATTACTGTAAACTCGTAATGCCCATACCTGGTTTGAAATGCGGTGTTCGGAATGTCTTCCTTATTCACACAAAATTAATGTTATCCAGATCAATGGCCAATCTTTGAATAGTATTGAGCTCCGTGCTGTTGGTCAAATAAATCATCAATTCAAGGTACGGGAAACTTGTTCTTTATTGTTGTAGCTTTGATCTCCCTGTAGTCAATACATAATCTCATAGATCAATATTTTTTTATAACAAAAAGGATAGGGGCTCCCCATGGAGAAACACTAGGGAGAATAAATCCCTTATTACTCAATTCCTATAGTTGTTTCTTTAGTTCCACTAATTCCACAGTGGACATTATATAAGGGGTCTTCGATATGGGCCTTGATCCAGGAATTAAGTCAATGGAAAACTCAATTTCTCATTCTAGAGGATGTCCAGGTAAATCCTATAGAAAAAGATCAACATATTATTTTACAATACGTACATAATCTATTTGATAATTCCTTTCCTCACCCTTAGTTATTTAATTCTCTTCGACCCCAATAATTGAATTTTGTTGAGCTACTGGGGGTGGATCTTGATAAGAATTATGTGGTGAAGATTCTGCTATAAAGATAAGGTGTTATTTATCATCATCATAAAAAATCATAACCTCCTTTTAATTACAATATATCTACACATCATAGTCAGAAAGACAATCCATACCGAGAATTATATCAAAATCAATAATAGGTATGATGATGTGATCTCAGATAAAGAACATTTATATACTCTAATGGGAATAGATGCATATAACCTTGTAGTACTGATACATCCCTTAGGAGTATTAACTGACAAATCCCTTGTTAAATAAAATTATAAATATCTAATTTTCTTATCAAACTAGGAAGATATGAAACAATGCGATTATCCAGAATCAAATAAAGCATTTTCTAAACTTGAGGAAACCATTAAATTACATATCTCCACGTCCTTAGAAGCTTCTACCTCAGCAGTAGGGATATCATATGCTTGACCATGATCCCTTGGCTTTTACTATGGAAATATCCCCTGACTATTAGGAAATTCATTTGTATAATGTCCCATCTCCCTATAGTTGTAGCATTGAACATCGATAGCTTCTTTCTTCCCCTTGCAATCATGAGCATGGTGGCCTTTTTCACCACACTTATAACAGACTCCCATTCAATTCAAGAAACTACCAGGGTGTTTCATCCCACATTTACTGCAGGATGGATATTCTATATTTCCCTTCTTCCCCATATTTCCATTTCTAGAGTGATCATCATGTCTCTTCTTCTCTTGCTTTACATTAAAGTTGTAAGATATTATATAATTCCATTTCTTCCTTGATAGCACATGAGACAATATCTTCATATGACTAGAATTATTGTGAGACTAATGCTCAAAGGAGAAATGGTTTTAACATATCAACGAAATGATCAATCATACTTCATGGGTTAAATATATAATCTACAGCATGCATTGCTTTCCTTGAAAAGTTATACTCATACTTTGCAACATTCTCATCATCCATTTGCCTTAGACTCAGAAATTTCCTTTCCATATCTGCTCGATGGTCACGAGGAAACTATTTTTCTATGAAAAAATCTTTAAACTCTCTCCATTCCATATTTGATACTTCATCGTATTCCTTCGTTTTTGGAATCAATGACCACCATTGATCATCATCTCCTGTGAGGTGGAAAACGGCCATGACAACTTTATCTCTTTAGATACTCCCCATGGTGTAGAATATTTTCTCTAAGAAATTTCTCCATTGCTCAGCTACTAGTGGATTTGTATCCACATTGAATTTTGGTGGTTGTTGCCTCATGAAGCGATCTAACATTGATCCTCCACACTTCGGATCAGGGTTCTCCATATGGGTAAAGTTATTATTCCTAACCTGACTGAGTTGTCCCAGTATGGTGATTAGTTGATCAGCACCGGTTGCATCACCATCTCCACTATAATTTTCTTGAGCAGGATCACAATCCATACATGGAGTGTGTGAATGGATACAGTTTCCATTCCTTCCACTAGGCACCATATCAAAATAATGGAAAACACTAGATTAGTTTATGAATCGCAATACATAAATCCAGACATGTAAAACACATTACATAAATTTAACAGTTTATGGATATAATCCATAATCATAAAAATGATTTCTTTAAATAAGTGTATACTCATAAACCCTTTATAATGGTTTGTAATGAAAATGATAATTAACCTAAGCATATCCCTAGGGGTGTCTTAACCAAGAGTGCAGCAAGGCCCATTGTCGTGCACCAGTTCCTGATCGAGTTTAGCTCAAAGCGGTGTTTTAATGTTTTACCACTAGGTAAATCCATTACAGACCCCCTCTACCTTCTCATTTCTAGAAAAGTATTTATTTATTAGAAAATTCACAAAATCTATACAATACCAAAATTCTAGGATATTCTTCTATCCTAATCCTTAAAGTCCATCTTATGTCTATGTGCTCTAATAAGAGTTTATCTAAATATAGATTCCATGATTTGTACTAAACTTCCTCTGATACCAACTGTAACACCCCGACCACAGTTACCTAGAGACGGTGCATTGTTACATAACATTGGCCTGATCACAAAAGATCAAGTCTCGAAAGAACGATTAGATTAGTAGCCTTGGAAACACTAGATACATTCATAAGTCTAACATTACATCGTAAAGTAAAAAACTACAACAATATAGTCTCCATAGTCCAAACTGATATCCCCTTATACTATCCCTGCAGGTCAGTCATAAAATTATTCATCATATACTGGGAAAAATAAATCATATAATGGGGTGAGCTCGGATGCATAGTAAGGATAAAAATATAGCGAAAACATTCATAAATAAGCATATAAATTTAATGAAATGTAAAACTAAAAAAAGCATTTGAAACTTTAACTTCACCATAATATGGAAATAATAAAATTAGTTAATTCCATATAATTATTTACATGGATATTCTAATAGTTGAATAATCACATGCAATATCAATAACCACATTCATAATGATGGAATTCATAGTGCCAGACTATCATAACCACATATTCAAGGCCTTGTGCCAAGACTAAAAATACGATTTTGTCAGGAACTTGTGCCAAGACACTAATTTTTCTCATGAGCCCTACCGGTCCATTGAAAAGGTATAGCAGGCTCAACCCATCACTTACTAAGTCCAATGCATTCATCATATGAAAAGGTTTAAACATAACAAAAACATTCGTATTAAAACTAGCATAATAAATGTCAATACTTTCTCCATAAACCATGAATGGTATAAAAATAACACATACACATTCAAGCATATCACAAAACCATCAATACAATATGGATGTTTTGTATCATAATAAATCAACTTAAAAAAGCTAAAATCCATCAAAGGATGTTAACATAGATGAAATCAAAACTATTTGTGAGAGATATATCTTTTTTGAAATCATTTAAAAGTCACATAATTATAAAAGAAAACTTTTAATTTGAAAATTTTATTATAAAATTGAAAGGGATGCTTTAATGATTTTATAATGGCGGAAAATAGCCACACCCGCTGTATAAGTTAAAAAAAGACATTCTTACCTTAATTCTGTCGAAAAGGTTAAAAAAGACCTTGTTTAGTAAATGACGGAAAGATTCCATTATAAACATGTTAAAAATATTCAAACAAGGTTATAAATGAATTTAACCCATATTCTATAAAATAGTACGAATGTTTTCAAATAAATTATTATGAAACATGGATGTGGGTGATAAAGATGTCTTAGTAGATACTTACGTATAAACAACCTCGGATAATAATGACATTGTCAAAATTAACCCTTACCGTCTACTTTTCCTTGGTCGAGGTTTGGTTAACCTCCTGTATAATAGTTAAATCATTGTTATTAAATTATAGAAGAATAATATAGAAAATATATGATATCATATATGATTTTTTTAATATGGCTTTGTTAATAATATCATAGTATTTTCGTCATTTTGGGTGTTCACATACTCGTTTTGTTTTATATGTTTTGTTACATAATCCTTCTTTGTTATCCATAGGATGTATCTTATTCATATCCATAATGATATCAAGTCCTTAAACATTATTTCTAATCATCAAATGAAAATTGGTCTTGAATTAATATGATGGAAAATGAATCTTTTCACGTTTGTGGGGACGGTAGTCTGTACGTACGCACGAGCAACAATATCAATATTTTGATATTAAATTAATATTTAATTGGATGGTGTATCATATATACAAAATCATTATCATGTTATATTTATTATTTACATGAATTACACATCATTATTATACCCATCCAAATAATAATGTATTTAATAAAAATTACACCACGACGTGGAGACGGTAGGCTGTACGTACGCACGTATGGTGACATGTCATTAGAGGGATGGATAGAATAATGAATTTGGTTGTATCATATTTATAATAACATCCGAGTATATAGAAGTTACTGGAGTTATTATTTTATAATGGAAACAATAATGAAAAAGGAATTCGAAGAAGAAAGTAACTTGAAAGAGGTGGTGATATTTTTACCTCCTGTGCGGGTTCTTCCTATTGATTTGATCAAAAGGGCTCCTTAAGATGGCTTTATGACTAAAGTAAGGCCTCTAGGATTAATTGAAGGGAGTTTAGAGGATATTTGGGAATGTATTGGACGAACCAAAAGGCTTTGATGGTATGAATTTTAGAAAAGTGGGAGTACCCTTTCAAAAGAGGGGTGAGGGGAACCTTAGGAAAAACATAAAATATTATTTTATAATAAATTCATATTCAGTTTATAAGGGCTCCAAAGTGACTTATTTAGTGGCTACGGTTGGGATGGTTCCAAATCCTTTCAACAAATAGATTTTGGATAGGTTTGGTTCACTATATTGACCATATCATTTATATTTAACTCTTAGTTAAATAGTTTAACATTTTCCATTTCTCTTTGTATTTTTATATTATATGTTTAATAAACATACTATAAAAAGACAAAAAAAAAACCATGATGTTCATTATTAATACATATAACCTTATCTAAGTCATTTGGCTGATCCTTATATTTTCATGAATATAATATCAATTAATAATATAATATTTGTTTTAAATACCCATTTATGTCAATTTTGACAATATTTAATTATTGATTTTTTTTAAAGTTATAAAAATATTATTAATTAGAAATAAAATCCTTTAATCAATAATAAAATGTCATAGTAACATATTAAATTATTTTAATTCATAAAAAGTCTCAAATTACATTTCTTTGGTTATTTATAATAACAATTATTTTAAAATTTCATTAATTTGGTAATTACTACATCACCATTGTCTCAAAAATAAATTAAATTATTTAATGTCTAAAAATTATAAATAAAATTCCATTATGTAGGAAATATTTTTATATTTCTAATAAATATTTATAATCGGATTTATCATATGTATAACCCTATATTAAAAATCTTTTAGTTATTAAACTTTGATTTTAACTCTTTTAACTCTTCTCTGAATTAATTAATAAAAAATGTCCTAATCTAATCCAAGTGGACCAAAGTTGTTCATATTTAATCCTAATGTTTTTATTGATATAATTATACATAATTAATAGAATTAAGACATGTTTTTGGGTAATAATAATATCAGTTTTACCCTTAATTACCCTATTTACTTTTAACCGTGGTAAATAAAAATAAAAAGTTACTATTCACCAAAAAATATTTTTATCTTATTGAACCACATTTTACTATTTAATATTAACCGTGTCTCTCATATTTTCTAAATTCCACTCACATAAGTGGTAAAATTATGTTTTATGTTAATTTTCTAATTCTCATATTAGATGGGTAAAAGACTGTGAAAAGTTCAATTAAATTTTTATATATGTAATATTATTTTAAACTAATTCCAATGAACTACATTGAACTTATATAGGTATTATGTATCTATTTTGACCTAAAATAAATTTAAATAAAATAAATAATTACTTAAATAAAAATTTGGTTTTAAACATTAACTTAGTGTTTTTCACTATTCATCAAAAATAGAAAGTTTTCAGAAAAATACCGATAATTCACCCTAAGCTAATTTCGATATTCCGAATAAAAAAATGAAGTCCATTTTGAATGATAAAATTTATAAAATTTCAAAAAAAATCTATTACTATTTATAATAGCTAGTTTGACTGGTTGTGTTGTGTTTTAGAACTCGAAGATGTGTACCAAACACACTACTATATTATTAAAAGTGAAGCGTACCATGGAATCTTAGGGTGTTACAATAATAAGAACATGTACTCCCTGAAGAAGAAATTTTGAGTTCACCACAAAACTTCCACTACCTACCACCATAAAATAATGTATTGGTTTAGGTTTCCAATAGAGAATTAATTTTTTCGAAGGAAATAATGTTGCCCAATTGCAATGTCCGAATTAATAAATTGAAGGATACACTATGGGATTAGATAACCACCTACAAAACCCCATTGGGGAATTCTCCTTACATAATTGTTTATGGAAAACATTTTGACTTTCCTATTGAGATATAGTACAAATCCTTATGGGTTGTTAAAATATTGAACTTATTGTTTGGAAAGGATGTATAGAAAAGGAAGCTACAAATGATGGATCTTGAGGAGATGATAATGGAAACATATAAAAACAAATAGACTTATAATAATGAAAGTAAATCCGTCCATGATAAATTGATCTAGAAAATAGAATTTCAAGCTAGATACAAAGTGTTTTTATTTTCATAAAGGATGAATCTCCTCATGAATAAGATTCATTCTAAGTGGATTTGAACATACATAGTAACTGATATGTTTCCTTTTGGTGTTGTTGAGATTGAATGAGAATATATAAAGAATAAATTCAAGGTGAATGGCCAAAAATTTACGAGGTACCATGAGAATTTATATAAAGAAACTATGCAGGAGTCCAGACTCCTCCCTACTATGGTTAAATAATGAAATATCTTTTTTCTCTCTCCCTCATATTGTTCGAGATTCTTATATTATTTTGAACTATTTTTATTGAAAAAATGAATTATATAATTCAAATAGAAGGGTATCTAAACCATTTTTAGGGGAGATGTATGAAGTAGTTTTGATATGTAAATTCCATTTTTTATTTTTTACATTTAAGAAAACTAGAAAAAAATCATTTTTTTGGGAATATTTAAATATTTTATATAGATTTCGTTTTATATTATTAGAATGTAAATAAATAAATCAAAACAAAAATCTATTATGTTTTGAAAATTTAAAATTTTTTGTATTGTTTTTTGAGTTTTCAAACATTCTGTCAGCTGAATTGGATAACTCACTAAATTTTTTGAACTCCATGTGTTTTGTGAGAAGATTGATAATACTATTGAATATGAAAATTTCAAATTATTTATAAAATTTAATTGTTTTCTTGGGATGAGATTTTCAAAAAAATCCTGATTTTTTGGATAGTAGAAATCTAGATCCACTACTGACTGTCCTAGATATTGATACGTATCTTGAGAGGTTTCCAATCCAAATTGAAATCATATATCTGATACACTCACTTATTGAGAGAATCTTGGGATTTTTTATAAGAGAAAACATGTTTTTATACTCTCTCAAATATTTGAAATTTATGATATACATTCAATACGATTGAGGTATTTGATTTAGAAGCCCCTAATTTTTCATAGAGTCCTACCTTGAACATTAATCCAATTTATTTCCCTTGATAATAATGAATGGAATTGTCAATATAATCCACATTACAAGAATAATTATAACTTATTTTTTATCACATAAAATATAATTTCAGGATTAATTCAAGTTTAAGTGTTATTTGAAGGGGATTACATGTGTTATTTTCAATGGAATCATTGGATGTTAAGGGTTCTATTAGAGGTGTGAGTCAATACCTTGGGGTATCCGAGAGAGTAAAATTAGAATGGGTCACTTTCATTCATTGTAGCCTATTTTCTTTATAATACACTTCTCCAAAAAAATGTGTATAAAAATAAAAAATTAAAATGTGGGATGAGTTTGAAACATTCATTATGCTCATATAATTGATTAATGACCATAATTAAAGAAAATTAAATCATATATATTCGTTATTCTAATAGTGAAAAATCATTTTCCCTCAAAAAGGGAAAAATAGAGAGATTATGTTTAGATATATAAATAGAAAAAATAGACGATATTGTGATGAAAAATTCTACAGATTCATTTCCTGAATCCTGCCCAGTGAAAACAAAGGGTAAATTGGGAGGTGTGTGTAATATCTTATTTAGGTGGGATTGAGTGAGTTATTCTTGCATGATTTATCTGATAAATCATGAACTTTATTTAAAGAATAAAACCATCCACTTTTTCTATATGAAGTTTTTATCACTTTCCCACCAACCTCAATGTAACTAAAAAACCATAACAAAGACCTCATAAATGATTTTATTTTTTCATGTTACCCAGTGTGAATAGTAGATGATTTTTCCAAGCCTATGGTAAATACTAACTTCCCAAGTATGTTCAGGAATAAAAATAAATATCTTCCCTTTACCAAAGAGTGGAAATATATAGCATGTGAGTTATGTCAAAAAATAAATTTAAAAAGGGTTTTGAATGTTACATTTTATGTATATAGAAGAATTTATTACCTTGGAAATTAAACACATGTATGAAGCAAGATTTCATGTACTGGATAGAAAGTAATTTTTCATCCACACTTCCTACATCTTAGATTTTTTTTGAGAATATCATTTCATTTCATTGATTTTTTCTTCATTGAATTGAACTTTCATTGAAAATATATTTTTAATTGTGTAATCTACAAACTCCTAAATAAATTTAATTCAATGATAAAATTTCTTGTGAGTTAAATACTTCATTTTTTGGGGAGTGATAAGAAATAATAAATTTTAATGTTTTTTATGTTATATTTGAAATTACCCCCATTATTTAAATAAATGATAGGTATTTTTTTATCTTTGATACCTTTTTAGTTTTGGACTTAATTGTAAAATGGATTAAAATGATGATTTTTATTGATATATTCATCATTAGAAGTAAATTGATAATCCATACACAAATTTCAATTTATTTTTTCACTATAAACATATAATTGCATGATTGTAAAATCTAATTATTTTAAGGGATATAATTTCTATTAAGATTTAATTTATTTATTAATTTTTTAATTAAATTGATAAATTGAATTTAAAATTGAAATCGTAATTCATTTATTTTTTTATAAATTTATAATTTGATTAGTGTGTGAAAATTTAATGATGAGAATACGATGTTTTAATTGATTGATATAATGAATTTAAAATTAACTGTTTAAATATTGAAATTGTGATTTTAATTTTTTTTTACAATTGTTGTATTTAATTTGAAAAATACCCACACTAAGAAAAAGAAATGTGTTTTGATGATCACTCAAATGTTGAAAATGGAATTGATTGACCGCAAATTCTATTCTTATGGTTGAACCAACCACTAAAAAAATGGAAAAGGCATGGATCTACCACATTCAAAACCATGCAACCACAAGTGCACCAAGGCCCGTAATTGAAAATTTCGTTAATGTCAATAAGTGACTGTAATCATGATGACTGTCTATGGAAGTGATTTTTTTGGAAAAGGAATGAATCTACCACACAATAAAAAAAGATCAACAACACTTAAAATTCCATCAACCGTAACCACATTTTGAATAAGGGATGGAGTTTCGACACTGCAAAAAACAAGAAACCTTACCTTGTATATGGAATCAACCATGAAAAATTGAAAAAAAATTAAAAGGCCATGGAACTTCTACACAAAAAAAATTAATCAACCACACCTTTTCTCATGGTCATTCATCCTGATCAGCCACACCACCCTAATACGCTAATGGAGATCTATAACTAAAGCTCTTGAGTATGATAAAACTAAACCATTTTCTGAAGCTGACCTTTTCTCTGTTGAAGATTACCAAACCCCCCATCCAAAAACATGAAAGAAGATGTCTGTCGACCCTAATTGAATAAGAGTCACCCAAAGATTTATAAGAGAAAGATAAATCCCATTGAACCTGAATATAAAATTAAAGCTCAAACATCTGATTCTCAACACCCATGGGTGACCAATAAACATCTAGTGCCTAACATTCTTAGCTAGATAAGATAAGAACGACTAAGATTACCCAAAATCCTTGAACTAGATCAAGAGAATACCAACGATCTCCCAAAATGAAATGGGAGCTATTCAATGAAGGTACAAGCTTCCATATGAATCTAAAGAGATAAAAAAACACTGTAAATCCCAAGCTCCCTGGTGAAGCTTCCCTAAAACTGAACTCCTCACATGATGTCACCTCTATATATGAGATTCAATTGTTGCAAAAAAAATTTCAACTATCCACCATAGAATATGTGTGAACCACCAAAGGACATGACCACAAGCATATTTATAAGAACCCAAGCGTGAGAAAACCTCACCATAATAGAAGAATATTCTACACCACCACATAGATTGGGATAAAAAATAATAAAGTCACTAATAAGAAGGTACATTTCCCAAAAAAAATATCTTGAGTTGATAGCTGTGAGTTTAAATTTATAAAAATAATAAATTTAATAAATTATTTTTTATATTTTTATATTTTTCATTCTCATTTGTAGTTTTTATTGAGAGACTGTGGTTTCTCTCCCACGCACTAATTGTGGGTTCATAGAAGCTTATAAAATGATTAACAGACAGAAATTAATAGGATCACCAATATTTCAGTGGCCATCAATTCAAATGAATTTAATTGATAATCGATCTTGAAGATATAAATTTTTATTGCCCTAATTTGGAGTTATAGAATATGATGAAGAATGGTCAATCTTTAAATACATGGTGGATCAACATACCCAAAAACATCAGGTAGACAGAATCACTACATAGCCATATCCACACACTCGATTGGAGATGTATCTAATTATAGAGAATGAGTTATATAGCCTAATCTATCCAAATAATCATTTATTTGAATTCTAACCCTACCGAAAACAATCATTGAAGAAGCTCATATTGCCTAAAACATGTCGAATGAGTGTAATTTCATTTCCACATTTGGATTATCATTTTCAAAGTCAAATTTTGTCTCATTCCTTTGGTTTATCCAAATAAGGGAAGATTAAGATCCTTTGTGATCACCATCCACGTAAAGACCATCTATAGATAAGATCGTGATCGCTAAATAGTATGCAATTCTGAGGGGTTATTTCATGTCATTGTAAGATTCCAAATATTATCATAGGGGATTCACCTTGGGCTGGTGAGGAGTGATTCAAGGCATTCCAAGTGGAATTCACCACCCGTAGAGATTTGTTTGGGACTATTTTATTTTCTCATTTTTAGAATAAGAGGAGATATTATCCTCTAGTGTAGGGGACTTCCTAGATTCATTAGATGCTCTCTTATTCTTAGAGGTTATTTTATCAATAGATATTGATGTTATTTCTTATGGTTTTATTTATATCATTTTTAATAACTATAATGATGAAACACAAGGTCAATATTGTCTGAACCTCGGAGAAATATCCAAAAATTGTGAAAAACAATTATTTAAAATAAAAAATGTTTCTCTATTTAATTATTTTGATGTGTTTAGATGAATACCTTTTATGAGATTATTATTTTCATTCACATTAAAATATTTCATTTCATTTTATTATGTATGAAAACACAAGCCACATGAGAATTCACTCTCTAATAATGATAGTTAATATTGGGATGACCCAGGAGTGATTGTTGGTATCCAATCACTAGGACATACAAGGTAAATAATAAAATGATTATTTTATTTATCCATTTCAAATAAAAATTTATAAGAATGGTTAATCAGGGATATTTAATTTGATTAAAGAATTAAGGGGAAGTGAAACTGATTAATTATTCACAAGGAAGTGAGGATACTAATCCAAGGTTAGAAAACAATGTTTTAAGCATTTAATATTTATCCATTCAATTGCATTTACTATTTTAAAATTTCAAACCCATTAATCAATATTTTAACTCATAAACAACACTATCATCTCTATATACAACTTGAAATCCAATTTAAAACATTTTATCTAGTTTAATAATAATTTTTCAGAGATCCATGCAATAGGAACGTATCATGAATGGAGATATAGTCACAAATCAGGGAGTAAAGAATGGAAATTAAACAATTTGGAAGACAATTGCTTTTAGATTCTTGAAAAAATATATTTTTGGGATTTAGAATTGTATCAGGACAAGCTATACCACTTGAGTGAGAAGTTGATGTAGGTTATCAACACCAAAGGAATGCTACCAGAGATAAAGTTTTTGGAAGTTGTCTTGTGTAAATATTGTGTCTTTCGAAAGAATAAGGAGATATCCTTTGAAAAATGAGGTAAAAACCAAATTCTATGAAGCTGAAGCAAGTTCACAGTAATGTTTTGGATCCATCACTAGTCAATTTCCTTATATGGTCACAATATTATGTGGAATTTATTGCTGAATCAATGTGAAAGATATTAGTTTAATTTATAAAAATAAAATATGATGCTTTTAACATGATTTTTAAGTGGAAAATCATAGTGGGTAATGATTAAATATAAAATATTAAATTATATAGGTATTAAAATGGTGAAGAGTATTCTAGAAATTAGTTTAGCTAAATTTATGCTAATAATGTAATTTGAAGGGATTAGAATCTTCTTGGTACACTACAACAGAATGGTGTAGCTGAAATGATAAACATGATGATAAATGAATATTCTAGGACTATGAGGATACCCATAGGTATATCCGAGAATTTATGGGAATAAGTAGTGAAAATGATATCATATATTATCAATAAGAGTCCATATATTCCAATGATATAATGTCTAGTCGAGTATCTCTAGCAAATAAAGGATGTAATACTCTTTCATTTATGAGTCTTTGGTTGTTTGACATATGTATTTATAGATGATAAATCAAGGGTAAATATTGATTCTAAATCCAAATCCCATTTCCTTATTGGTATATTGGTAAGGAGTTTGATTATAACTTTTGGTATGATAAGAACAACATAATCATAAAAAGATATAGATTTATATATAATAAAGGTGTCTCATTCAAAGACTATTTTACAACTGAAGTTGATATTGTAAATAATGAATCAATGTTCCAAGATCTGGTGGAGCATGAATGTGTACCGGGAAATGTTACACCAAAACTAGTGGAGCCTACTCCTTAATTGGAGTTCATGAGATCATCAATGGTGACTAGTCATGTGAATAGGTATTCATCATCCTTACATTATCTATTATTGACCAACAGTGGAGGACCGAAATCTTTTTATGTGACATTCTAGTTGAAGGATTTAGAAAAGTGGGAGATGGCTATGAATGATGATATTTATTCATTACATGATGACAATAATTCTGAGATGACACATTATCCAAATGTAAGGAAAGAATTATAGAATAGATCGGTATATCAACTCAAGGAAGAAAATGGTTATAAGAGGAGGTATAAGGAAACACTACTGGTGAATGGTTTCCTACGTAATTAATTTTTATACATTATTAAAATTTTCTTATCCATATTAAATCTCACCACAATTTGGTTGGTTCTATGTAATATGTTGTATAGTTTTTTTTGATATAAGGTAATTTACTATGTGATTTATATCTATCTACAACCATGCAATTCCTTATTGCAAGGGTGTGGTGTATAATATCCCAAGAAAAAAAACTACACAAAAAAATAACTCCCAAAATATCACATGGGAGTAGATATGAATGTTTCTTAAGTGATAAGGACTAATTTTTCTGTTCCACTTGATGATATTGATATTAAAATGGTCGATGGTGTTATTATAATGATTTTAGAATAAACTTTTAATCATATAATGATATATGAGGTATGTATATATCAAATTTTTCAGATGGAAAACCAGTAATAGTTGATGAAAATGGGTCGGAAGTGAGGTATGGTATTATAGATGGATAAAATTATGGGGAAATGGAAGGTCTGATCAATACAATCTAAGGAATCTAACAATGATACAAAAGGAACTTTTAGAAGTACCTTCTCCCTACCAGATCATTTACAGAATATATTATCATTATAAAATCATACAAACTCCACATAAAAAGATAGATATATGTCCCACATTCCCGGTGAAGAATAAATATTTGGATCATTCATTATAGATGCGGTTGTTCTCAATAATATAAATCAGATTATAATGTTTGAATTGCTAGGAGTCTCAATTTTGAATAAATAAATAAGATAAATTTTCATAATGCGTATCTCCAAAAAGTGATTTAATATTTTCATTAAAGTTAATAACTATTCATGTTTTCTACAAGAGTTTATTTTATAACTATATAAATGGAAAACTTTTTGAAGCACAATTTAGATTCATTAATCCCTATATAATTTTTATATAAGAAACTTATATGGAATTAGAAGAATATTTATTTTAAAAATCATCTTCTAAAAAATTAATTTTAGAAGAAAATAATATACAAAATAATCTTGTTGATTCATATAATATATGGTAAAAATTTAAAATAAAATCACATTAAAATTTAATATTTTTTTCATTTCTTATTTTTGTTAGGATTCCCTAGATGTTGATCAAAATAAATTATGATAGAAAAAATATTTTTTTTGTTCAAATGCATGGATTTCCAAAAAAAATGACCACACGTGATATGTATTATGAATTTTTAATGCATTTTAATCAACAATTTACAGATAAACATCTAATTATATGATTGTTTTTGTTTTAACATGAATTTTTTATGATAGGGTGATAGCCAAAATATAGATTAAATCATGGTATGAGGTTGGTGTTTGAAAATATGAATCCTATTGATTACATCAAATGGAAGTATATTAACGTATATATTAAAAGATTTATTTATCAAAACATATTTCAAAATAATTTGCATATTTTGGCTATGTTTCTGTAGTATCTAAAGTAAGATAATGAAATGATTGTGGATATTATGTTTGAAATTTTATAAAATTAATCATATAGCATCAAAAGGACAACATTCTTAAATAGGTAATTTTTTAAGGAAATTATAATTTCATTAAAAATATTTCTTAATCATTATTTTTCAATATTTCCTCAATACTACAACGATTTTAAAAAATCAATTTACTCAAAGGAAGAAGTAATTTTTTAAAGACGAGTTGGTAGACTAAATGGTGTAAGAATGTTTTTAAACATAAAATTTATGTCATTACCTGCAATTTTTTTGATATATTATTGGATACGACATTAGAGATACACTTGGAATGTGAATTATTTGTATCAGAATTATAATATATTATTTTTGATCTATTTCTCAGTGATAAGAATAATGAAATAAATAGTTCTTTTTGTAATAGATAGTGAATAATACATAGTGTCAGAATGTATATAGACATCATGAGAAGGTGACTTTCTACTACTTATATTGTTAATTTTATCTTCTTTTATCTAATTTTTTATTTAATTCCCATATCATTTTTATTTGATACTTATTTTATTAAATATACCCATTAGTTCAGAACACACATCACATGATCAAAACAAAAAAAATCATATTGTTTTGATACCTTAATAATATGATACATAATTCGTTTTTTATGTTTAGTAATTGACCACACATAAATACAACACAAAATTTGTTTGGATTTACTCAAAGTACATGTTTCAAATATAAACTTGTCATTTTAGTTAAAAATGATTGTCATGTATCAAAAACTGAGAAAATGAACTCATATTGTTTTCAAAATATAGGAATATTATCCACAATTAAGTTTTCACATGTAGGATTTGAATACACACCAATCTGACACCTGATGTGGTCAGAATGAACCGAAGTTTGTGTTTTCAATAAAGAAGTTTCATTTTGGTTTCAAAGGCATTCCATATATCCAAAACCAGAAAAATAATCTCCAATTTTTTTCAAACATTAACAAAATAATTCAGGATTCATTTTTCAGATGTATGAATCAAACACACATCAATTTGACACCTTATGTGGTAGGAATGACTCAAATTAGGTGTTTTTAATATAACCTTCTCATTTTAGTTTAAAACATGCATATGAAATATGAAACTCGAAAAAAAGCATGAAGTGTTTTCAAACATTATGAAAATGGTCCATGACTCATTTTTTATGTGTAAAAATTAACCACTCATCAATCTGGCATACAACATGATCGATATGACTGAAGGTGCATGTTTTCAATGGAAAGGTTCCATTTTAATTTAAAAGGCATGTCACATGAGAAAAAATTAGAAAACAATAACAAATTTTTTTCAATCTTTTGAAAAATGATCCATAATTCATTTTTCATGTGTAGGAATTTATCACACATAAATATGACACATGATTTTTTTGATTTGTCAAAAGGTGTAGGTTTTCAATACGAAAGTGTCATTTTTTTTAAAACAAACATCAAATATCCAAAATTGATCAAATTATATTGGATTGTTTTCAATCATTACAAAAATGAACAAAATTAATTTTTTATGTGTAAGAATTGACCATACTTCAATCTGACACACAATGTGGTCAGTATAACATAAAATGTGTGTTTAAATAAAATAGTGTCATATTAGTTTAAGACATGCAACAAATAGCCAAAATTTGGGAAAAGGAGCTCATGCTATTTTCAAAAAATTAGAAAATGGTACATAAATCATTTTGATGTGAATTAATTAATCTCACGTTAATCCGACCCACAATGTGACCGATATGACTCAAAGTTCTTCATTTTAATAGAAATTTGTCATTTAGTTGAAAACACATGTCACATCTCCAGAACCAACCAAACGAGGTCAGATTGTTTTCAAACTTATGGAAATAAATCCATTTTTCATTATTCACATGAAGGAATTGATTAATGCCAATATGACACATGATGTGTTCAATATAAATTTAAGTACATGTTTTCAATATAAAATTACAATCATTGGTTAAAAATGCATCACATAGTTGAATCAAATAAAATTAGATCAGATTTCATTCAAAAATTAGTTTACTGGTCCATTATTTATTTTTGACCAATAAAAATTAACCACAAGTCAATATGATATCTGATGTTGTGGGTATGACTCGAACTGTGGGTTTTCTAAAAAAAGTGTCATTTTATATTAAAACACACATCAAATATATTGAACCAAGAAAAAGAGATATAATTATTTTTAAAAAATTTAAAAATTATCCATAAATGAAATTTAACATGAACGAATTGACCGCACATCAATATAACTCACGATGTGGATGATACATCTCAAGGTGCGGGTTTTCAATAAATGGTGTCATTTTAGTTTAAACGCATGTCAAATCACCAAAACAGACCAGAAAATCTTAGACTATTTTCAACAATTAGGGGAAGAATCCATTAATCATTTTTCATGAGTATGAATTGACCACATTCCAATTTGACCAATGATGTGGTGGATATGAATTGTTGTATGTGTTTTCAATATAAAACAATAATTTTACATTAAAACACATCACATATAAAAAACAAATAAAATGAGATTATATTTACTTCAAACATTAAGAAAATGGTCCATAATACATTTTCTTCCTATAAAAATTAACTGCAGGTCAACCAGACACCGTATGTGGTCGTTATGACACAAAGTATGTATCTTCAATATTAATGTGTAATTTTAGTTTAAAACACTCATCAAAAATCCAAAACTAAGAAATAAATATCAGATAGTAATTAAACATTAGAAACATGATCCTTATTTCATTAGTTATGTAACACCCTAAGATTTCATATTATGTTATTTTTTCAATGTAATTCAATAACTTGCACTACACACAACATAGAGTTCAAGTGCACCACGACTTACCAAACTTGTCGTTCAAAAGATTTTATGAATAGTATTAACTAAATATTGAACTTTATATATTTTTTATAATTTTAGAATCCATTTTATGAGTTTCTTATACATAATGAAACAAAAATCATTTTTTCAGATAAAAGATTTATTTTAAAAAAATTATGATTTTACCGCCATTTAATGGAGAACACATTTTAAATAAATTATTTGAATCTTTTGTATTTAAAATTTTACATAATATACTTATTCTTTATAATCAAGACATAATAACTTATTTTCAATAATTATTTGGGGTATTTCTGATAACTTTCATATTTGGGTGAATAGTGAAAAATACAATATTTTTACTTAAAACAACATTTTTATTCAAAATAATTTGTAGTGTTAAATTATATATTTTAATGGTTTGGAAGTATAAATAGATTATATTTTTATCATTTAATCCAATGTTATTCATTGCAAATAATTTCACTTTGAAATTGAACATAAATAAGTATCAATCTTTTGTTAGTTATTATTTCTTAAAAATACGCTTCTTAGTATTGACAATGAGAATTAATTTTAAATTAATAAATGGAACTTCTATGTTTTAAATTTGGTAAAATAGGCTTAATTTTTGAATTCAGAATATCAAAATTAGCTTAGGGTATTTTTTTTGTATTTTTTTGAAAACATTCAATTTTTGATGAATAGTGAAAACTCCTAAGTTATTAGTTAAAACCTACTTTTAATTTAAATAATTATTTATTTTATTTAAATTTATTTTAAATAAAAATATATAAAAAAACCTATAAAAGTTCAATATAAATAATTTGTGTTATTTTATAATAATTTTAGATATATAAAAATTGTATTGAACTTTTTACCGTCTATTACCCACCTCCTAAGAGAATTTCCAAATTTGAAGAAAAATTAGTCATACTGTTTCTCTGAGTTGAATTAAAGAAATCCCAGAGAAATGGTTAACCTCAGTACGTAAAATATGGTTTAATATGGTGATAATATTTTTTGGTGAATAGTAACTTTTGACTTTTATTTACCACGATTAATGTTAAATAGGGTAATTCAATTTAAAAAGAATATTATAATAATACGAAATTACCTTAACACATTTACTAACCTTATTTTATGATTCATGATTATCCATGGACATAATTGGGTCGATTTTGGAACCCCATGGAGCCACTTTTGAAAGATAATGACACTTTGTTTTAATTTTCTTAATGTAAAGGCAAAATTAACATAAACAAATATATTTTAGTAAATCAATTTTTACACGGGGTTATATAACTCATATTTTTTACTATAAATTTTAATTTTTAAGCTAAAAATATTTCCTACATAATCGTATTTTATTTATATTTTTTATACATTAAATAAATTAATTTATTAGTGAAACAATGATGATGCAGTAATTACATTATTAATGAAATATTTAAATAATTAATATTATAAATATCCAAATAAATTTAATTTTAGACTTTTTATGAATTAATCTATTTTTTTTAGGTTCATATGACATGTTAGTGTTGGTTAGATGAGTTTTTCGAAGTAATAATGCTGTTATGAATTTATCAAAAACAAAATATCAAATATTGTCAAAATTGACATAAAAAAGTTTTTAAAACAAATTTTATATTATTACTTGATATTATATTTAAATAAATCAAAGGATCCACCAAAAGTAATATATAATGATATTTGTATCATTAATGAACCACTAGGGTTTTTTTGGATGTATATAGAATGTTTATTAACCATATAATATAAAAATACAAAGAGGCCTGGTAATGTCAAACTATTTAACTAGGAGTTAAATCTAAAAGATAAAGTTAATATAGTGACCCCAACCTATCTACAACATACTGGTTGACTGTTTTTCGACTCATCCCCACCATAGCCTTTAATTAATTTATTTTCAGGCCACTATAAACCTAAAATGATTTTATTATAAAATATTATTTCTAGCATTTCTTAAGGTTCCCCTCACCACTCTTGTAAAAGAGAACTCTCCCCTTCTCTCTAATTCACACCTTCAAGGTCATTTGGATCTTCCAAACCTTGACCAAATACCCTCTCAACTGTCCTCACTTCATCCTAGAGGCCTTACATTAGTTAGAAATCCAACCTATGGATCACTTTTGATCAAATCAAAATGAATAACGCGAAGAAGTGGTAAATATTTCATCACCTCTTTCAAGTTCCTTTCTTCTTCCACTTCCTCTTTATTTTTTGTTTCCATTATAAAAACATAACTAAAGTATCATCTATATACATTGATGTTATTATAATAATGGTACCACCATATTCATTATTCTATATATCCTATAAATGAAAATGTCACCATACGTTCGTTTGTACGGATTACAGTCTCCACGTCATGGTGTAGTTTGTTATTCAAACACTTCATTATTTTGATGGGTATCATAATGAGTATAACCGATTTAAATAATAAAAATATCATTTTAATGATTATTTATATATGATATAACATCTAATTACATACAATTTTTACATCAATAAAATTATTTTGTCGCTCGTGCGTACGTACGGATTACCGTATCCATGATGCGGTGAGATTCATTTCCATGTTCACCATTCAATGATGATTATAAAATATATATCATTAATAATTCTATAATATATGAAATAATAATGATATAGGAGATATATATATATTTATGTACTTACATATATCTTGTTCACTTAGTTCTTTTCAATATGATATGAAACTGGAAACAACATTTATGCGTATGTGCGGTCTATCGTCTATATAAACAGTGTTTTCCATTACATATATATACATCTGTTATACATATTTATATTATAAATATATATTATATATAAAATATTTTTTATATTCTGGAAGTATTTAAATCATGATCTATGTGATTCAATGATGAGTAACAAGTTAAAACACATATGATAATGAAAGTGATTATTACACAAAATGTTAATTTAACATTAAAATTGTTATAAATGGGTAGTATAAAGTGATAAAGGAATCATGTCTGATATCATAAATATTAATATGGTTCTTTTATATTTTAATAACATACTACGGTCTTTATATAGAAGGTTAAACATACCCTCGACTAAAGGAAAGTCAAAGGATTAATTGCTCAATATCATTATTATCCTAGAATGCTTTTGTGTGAGTATCTACTGGGACATATTTATTATCCATGTCCATGTTTCAAAAAAGAGTTTTCAAATGTATTTTTACGGGAATTTGATACTAAAACATCATTTTAAATGTTTTAAATATTTATTCTTCTAAATAATTCCCATTAATGTCTACATTTTCAAAATGGGTTTTGAGGATTTATTTATATGAACATGATTGTTTTTAAAAAGTTAATTCCTTTTAAAAGATTCATAGTGTTATGGGACACTTTGATTTAGAAATTTCTTTAAATTTATTCCTTTATAATTTTTTTGACTTATAAATGTTTTTATGAAAAAGGGATATTTCTCTCAATTATATTTACAAATCATTTTCATCAATATCAACATCCCTTGATGGATTTTAAACATTTTTGAAGTTGAGTTATTATGATACATGTTTTTCATATTTTATTGAAGTTTTTGTGATATGTTTCACTGTGGATGTGTTATTTTTATACCATTCATGGTTTATGGATAATGTAGTGACACTTCGTATGCTATTCTTAATATGAATGTTTGTATTATGTTTCAATATTTCCATATGAGGAATGTATTGGACTTAGTATGTGATGGGTGGAGCCCGTTATTTCTCCTTGATGCATCGGTATCTCTCATGATACAACTAGATGGGGGAATTTTATGAGGAATTTCCTAATTTGAAATATGGTTTTGTCCTAGGCCTTAATCATTTTTCGAGTTCTTGGTCGAGGTCTTGACATGATGTTTCAAAATTTCTTGCATTATACATTCCCTCATTATGAAAATAATATTTATAGTTCATGTGGTTATTCAACTAGTATAATACCCATGACTATTTTTTATTATGGAAATATTTACTCAGCTCATATTAATGCAATAAAAGTGTTCATGTTTATTTTTTTAAAGGAATGTGTTTTCAATTATTCATCATGCCAAATATTTATTTTATGTTCTCTTGTATTTCTTACCCATAATGAACATTTGATCTCATCCCTTTTTTATGTCTCATTTTCCAGATATATGAAGAATATAGTTATGAGTGAAATCTAGGCATAATCTATGAGGCCTGGATTTTTCTAATGGAATAAATTAGTGTTTTATTTCTTTTCAAGTTGTAAAGTGGAACTTATGTATGAATATTTTTCTAATAATACTAAACTGATCGATCTTTTGGAACATGATTTCCTTGTGATCATGCCAATGTTATATAATAATGCACTGACTCTGGGTAACTCGGGTCAGGGCCTTTCAATTGGTATGAGAGAAAGTTTTGTAAAAACATTGGAAACTAGATTTAGATAAACTATTATTATAGCACATTACCCTAAGATAGTCTTTTAGGATTGGTATAGAAGAACTTCCTAGTGTTTTGGTAACGTAGAGATTTTGTGAGTTTTCCAAGATATGCATCACTGTATGGATACGACCAGGTAGAGGCGGATCTGGCATAGATGTACCTAGGGGTAAATCTTGAATAAAATGCTTTGAGATGGACTCGAATAAGAACTAGTGCACGACAACGGGACTTGCTACCCTCTTGTTACGACACTCTCAGGGGATATGCTTATGATAATTCTCATTTTCATTAAAAAACTATTATGAAGGGTTTATGAGTATATAAATCCTAAATGAAAACATTTTTATGATTATTGATTATATTCATAAACTGTTCAATTTTTTTATATGTTTTAAAAGTTTGGAATTATGCATTTCGATTTATAAAATTACCATGTGTATGCCATTGGTTAGAAATGACTCCTAGTAGAAGGAATTATAACTCCAAAAATACGAATGATCAAAAGAGTAAGAAGGATCATATCATTCATAGTATTAAACCAAAATTTAGAAGGGAAACAGTCTCCCATGTATTCTCAACATATGAAGAAATAATATCATGTGTTAAAAAGATAAGTAAATAATTCTCTGAGTCCAATGGATTTGAAGGGAAGTATGATAAGAATATGATGGTAGAAAGAAATATAGATAATGGGAAGTGGGGAATGATAGACTTTTCAATATTTAATAATTGTGGAAAGAATCACTTTGGTAAACTCATGAAGGTAATGGGATCGTGTGATAAGTGTGGAGAGAATGGACACCATGTACGTGATTTCAATTGTAAGAAAAAGGTTTCAAATGTAAAATGCTTCATCTACAAGGAATTGGTACACTATACGAATCAATGGCCCTGTTATCAAAGTATACCACAAATGATGCAATATAGTTATGATACTACCACAAATGTAGAGGAATGGCTAGTTTTCTTATATTGTTACAAAATAATTATGTCATTTCCTTGTTGTATCGGTGATATACGAGTCATATGAATTATGGAAATAAATAAGGAATGTAATGTTGTACTATTTCATTATGGATTTGAGATTATATGGTTATATAAAAAGTGACACAACAGCAAGTTAGACTTTCTAAAAAATACATGGTTAGAGGAAAGGTAATCCTTAATATTTTCCTGATACTGAGGTAGTGATTTTGTAATAAAAGATGGTTTATTTGGATAAATTATATTAGATATTCTTGACTTCCTTGGAACTGATTAATGGTTTGTTTATTCCATCATTGACAGAGTATACAAATTTATTCATATAAGGAATATTTCTAGTATTCTATAAAGAATAAGGGAGCATGAATGTATTAAATAACGTTGTTACCATGTTTTGAAAGAATACATGATGAATGAATAAACATGTTATTATGTGGTAAAAAAGATCTTCATTGTGTTTTCCTTACTTATAAATTTTGGACTGTGATTTTGGATAGAAGTATTTTAGATAAATATAAAGGTTGTAATGGATTAATTATCAAATTGGATACTATTATAAAGGATAAAAAAATTGTAGAATATTTTTGATTTTTTATAAAAAGGACAACCAAGAGGTCAGGCAACAACTCGTCATGTCCGGCATGGCCGCAATACATGATCCTGCAACCGAACCGCGAAAAGGGTGCATCACCTACCACTGGCCTACATGATTTCCTTGATTGCATAATGTCATTTTTTAATAATCTCACAAATTAATTATAAATTCTTTTTTTGGAACCCTATACGATTAAGAGAAATGGAGTATTTTTATGTTCTATTATCTTTTATAGTGAAAGATGAGTTTGTGGTAGAAGTTATTTAAAGGATAGATCATTACATGTCATGTATATTTTTCATCTCTTATTATATGATGAAATTATTCTTAAACTTTAGTTAAGGGATATTAAATCCAAAAATATATTATCCAAATAGATTATGTTTTTTTGAACTAATGATATTTTAAATCATCATAGATTGATGGCTTTGAGGCCTTCAATTTTACACTTGTTTGGGATTCATGTCCTAAATAACTTCTTATAAATATTTAAATTTTTCCTCTAAGTATGTGTCTCAAATTTCCACCAATTTTCTCGTAATAGAGATCATAATTTGGAGGTGACTTCTTCATTTCCGTTTTCCTCTTATTAAGACTAAATTTTGTTAACTCAATTTCCAATGTGGGTTTTCACACAAAGGTATTTTCTATTTTCAACCTTTTATTTTCGAAGACCGATTTCAAATTTCAATGAAGCAATTTATTTATTGAGGGAATAATGTAACACCCCAAGATTTCATAGTACGTTATTTCTTCAAAGTAATTCAATAACTTTCACGACATGCAACACTGAGTTTAAGCACACCACAACTTAAAAAACTATCCATTCAAAAGAGTTTATGAATAATATTAACTAAATTTTGAACATTATATAATCCCTATAATTTTATAATACATTTTATGTGTTTATTAGACATAAGGAAAAAAAATTCAAATTTTCAGATAAAAGAAGTATTTTTTTAAAAAATGCAATTTTACCACCTTTTAATGGGGAACCCTTCGTAAATATAATATTAGAAACTTTTATATGTTCAATTTGACAAAATAAAATTATTTTTTAGAATTAGGACATAATAATTTAGTTTCAATATATTTTTTGGGTTTTTCTGATAACTTTCATATTTGTGTAAATAGTGAAAAATACTATATTTTAACATAAAACAACTTTTTTAAGAAAAATTATTTTCGTTGTTAAGTTATACATTTTATTGGTTTCTAATTATAAATAGATTATCTTTTTACCATTAAATCCAATCTTAACCTCTGTAAATAATTTCACTTTAAAATTGAACATAAGCAATTAATAATCTTTTGTTAATTATTACTTCTTGAAAACACACTTTTTGGTTTTGACAAAAGGAATTAATTTTAAATTGAAATATGAAACTTCTTTGTTTTGAATTTGATAAAATAGGAATAATTTGAGAATTCATAATATCAAAATTGGCTTAGGTTGAAATTTTCGTATTTTCCTGAAAACTTACAATTTTGGATGAATAGTGAAAAACACTAAGTTATTGGTTAAAACCGAATTTTTATTTGAAAAATTCTATATTTTATTTTAGTTTATTTTAGATCAAAATAGATACATAATACCTGTATATGTTCAATATAATTCATTAGAGTCATTTTATAAAAATTTTATTTAACTTTTTACCGTGTTTACCCACCTCCTAGGAGAATTTGTAAATTTGCATAAAACATAATTTTACCATTTTTGTGAGTGGAATTTCAAAAATCCAAGAGACATGGTTAGTCTTAGTAAGTAAAATTTGGTTCAATAAGATGATAATAATTTTTGGCGAGTAGTAACTTTTGACTTTTATTTATAGTGGTTAAAGGTAAATAGGGTAATTCAATGTAAAAAGAATATTATAATAATACAAAATTAATTTAACACATGTCCTAACCTTATTGGATGAGTCATGGCCAATCATCAGTATCCTTGAGTTGATTTTGGGACCCCATGGAGCCACTTATGAATGATAAAGACACTTTATTTTAATTAACATAATGTAAAGGAAAAATTGACAAAAACAAATATCTTTTAGTAAATAAAATTTTACATGTGGTTATATAAGTCATATTTTCGACTATAAATAATCAATGAATAGATAAATATATTTCCTACATAATAGTATTTTATTTATATATTTAGACATAAAATAAGATAATTTATAAATTCCACAATGATGATGCATTAATTGCCTTATTAATTAAATATTAAAATAATTGATATTATAAAATCCAAATAAATGTAATTTAAGAACTTTAATGAATTAAAATAATATTATACGTGAATAAAACATTTTAGGGTTGGTTGGAATTTTTTATCTATGTAATAATTTAGTTATAAATTTAGACAAAACAAAATACCAAATAGATTCAAAATTGACATAAAAGTGTGTTTAAAAAAATTTATATTATTAATTGATATTCTATTTATAAAAATATAAGGTTCAGAAAAAAGAGTTTTATAATTATAAGTCTATCATTAATTAACCACTTGGGGTTCGTTTAGAAGTATAGAGTATGTTAATTAACCATATAATATAAAAATACAAAGAGACATGGTAAATGTCAAACTATTTAACTAAGAGTTAAATCTAAAATATAAAGTTAATATAGTGACCAAACCTGTAAAAAACATATTGGTTGTGTGTTCTTCGACTCATCCGCACCTTATACATTAATTAATTCATTTTTCAGCTATTTTAAATAAAAAATTAGTTTATTATAATATAATATTTATAGGATTTCCTAAGGTGCCCCTCACCAATCTTATAAAATGGAACTCCCCTTCTCTCTAATTCTCACTGCAAAAGCCATTTGGAATGGCCCAAACCTACCAAAATACCCTTTCAACTGTCCTCCATTCATACTTGAGGCCTTCCTTTAGTCATAAAGCCTACATAAGAAACCCTTTTTATCAAATCAAACAGAAGAACCCGAAGAAGAGGTAAATATTTCATCATCTCTTTCAAATTCCTTTCTTCTTCCACATCCTAATTCATTGTTATTTCCTTTATAAAATAATAACTCCATTATAATATTTTTATTGTGATGTTATTATAATAATTTTACTACCATATTCATTATTCTTCACATCCTATAAATCACAAAGTCATCATACGTGCGTACGTACTGATTACCGTCTCCAAGTCGTGGTGTAGTTTGTTATTCAAACACATCATTATTTTGATGTGTAAAATAATGAGTATAAATGATGTAAATTATAAATATACCATATTAATTATTCTTTATATATTATATAAAATCTAATAACATATTATTTTTCCATCAATATAATGATATTGTCTCTCATGCGTACGTACGGATTATCGTCTCCACAACGCGATGAGATTCATTTCCATGTTCACCCTTCAACATTGGTTATAAAAAATATATCATTAATATGTATGTAATATATAAAATAATAAGAATACTGGATATATAAAAATATATATTTATCTACTTACATATATATTATTCACTTAGTTCCGTTCAATACGATAAAAAAACAAAAACAACGTTTTTACGAACGTACAACCTACCGTCTCCATAAACGGTGTTTTCCATTATATATATATATATATATATATATATGTATATTATAAATATTTATATTAAATATATATATGATATATAAATACTATTTTATATTCTGGAAGTATTTAAATCATGATCTAAGTGATACAATCAAGAGTAACAAGTTAAAACACGTACGATAAAGAATGTGATTATTACCCGAAATGACAATTTAACATGGAAATTATTATTAAATGGGTAGTATAAAGTCACAAATGGACCATGTATGATGTCATAAATATTAATATGGTTCTGGTATAATTTAATAACATACTACAACCTTTATACATGAGGTTAAACATACCCTCATCTAAAGGAAAGTGCAAGGTAAGTGTTAATTTGTCAGTCTCATTATTATCTGATATTGTTTATGTGTATGTATCTACTGTGACATATTTATTATCCATGTCCATGTTTCATAATATAGTTTTCAATGGAATTATTTTTAAGTGAATGTTTTACAAAAAAATTATTATAAATGTTTTAAATATTTATTCTTCTAAATCATTATCATTAATGCCCCAATTTTCGAAATGGGTTTTCATGATTTATTGATATGGACATGAATGTTTTTAAAATTTTAATTCCTTTCAAAAGTTTCCAAGTGTTATTTGGATCTTTGAATAAAAAATTTCTTTAAATGTATTCCTTTCTAAATTTTTTGACTTTTAAATGTTTTTATGAAAAGGGATATTTATCTCAATGATTTTTACAAATAATTTTCATCTATATCAACATCCCTTGTTGGATTTTAAACTTGTTTGAAGATGAGTTATTATGATACAAATCTTCAATATTTTATTGAAATTTATGTGCTATGTTTGATTGGAGATGTGTTATTTTTATACCATTCCTGGTTTATAGATAAAGTAATGACACTTCTTATACTAGTTTTAATATGAATGTTTGTATTATGTTTCATCGTTTTTATATGTGGAATGTATTGGACTATGATTGTGACAGGTGGAACCCGCTATAGATCCTAGATGCATCGATAGGTCTCCTAAGACAACTAGATGTGGAATTGGCCTCGGCCTTTCCCAATTGGATATATGTTTTTGGAAGAGTCCTTAATCATTTTAAGAGGTCTTGGCCGAGGCCATGACAAGATGTTTCAGAATGTCCATCATTATACATTCCCTCATTATGAAATTAATATTAATGGTTCATGTGGTTATTCAACTACTAGAATACCCATGAATATGTTTTATTATGGAATTATTTATTCATCTCATAATCCTACAATAAAGGCTTTCATGTTTATTATTTTTAAAGGAATTTGTTTTCAATTATTCACAATTCCTAATATTTTATTTATATTTCATTGTATATCTTACCCTTACTGTGCATTTGATCTCACCCCTTTCTTATGTTTCATTTTCCTAGGATATGAATAAGTTAGTTATGAGTGACTTTCAGGCATAATCTAGGAGGATTGGATATTTATAATGGAATAAATTAGTGTTGTATTTATTTTCATGTTGTAATGTTAAACTTATGTATAAATATTATTTCCAATAATACTGTACTAATCGGTCTTTCAGGACATTATTTCCTTGTGATCATGCCAATGTTATGTAATAATGCATGAACTTTATGTAATTGGGGTCAGTGCGTTACAAGTGACATGTATTAATCAACCACATGTTAATATGAGACACGATGTGATCGATATGACTCAAAGTGTGTGATTTCAATAGAAAGGTGTCATTTTAGATTAAAATGCTTGTCATATCTCGAAAATTGAGAAAAAAATTATATAGTTTTCAAACATTATAATTATTATACATAATTAATTTTTCTTGTGTATGAATTGACCATATGTTAATCCGACACACGTTGTGGTTGATATGATACGAAGTAAGAGTTTAAAATATAAAACTGTCATTTTTTAAAATAAATAACATAGTATAAGTTGAGAAAACAAGATCTATTTGTTTTCATACTTTAGAAAAATGGTTTATAAGATATTTTTCATGTGTATGAATTGATCTCACATCAATCTAACAAAATATGGGACCGATATGACTTAAAGAGTGTGTTTTTAGTAGAAAGGTATAATTTTATGTTAAAATGATTATCACATCACCAAAACATAGTTTATGTTCTTGGATTGTTTTAAAACATTAGGATAATAGTATGTAAATAATTTTTGACAAGTCTAAATTAACATAAACTAAATCAGATATGTGGTGTTTCTAGTGTGAATCAATGTATATGTTTTTAGGTTAAAATTGACACATTGGGTTTAATTTATTTCTCTATATTATTACTAATATAAGGAATTTTTTATATAGGAAATTTTATATGATAGATTTGGGGTGGTTTTTTTGAAAACTAATTGCATGGTCGGGGGTTAGGGGCCAATGACAATTGAGAATTTTTGTTTATGAATGTATGAGAAAATTCATACTTACACATTTAATTGTACAAAAAAATGTTTAAAATGTCTATAATAAATGTTTTAATCTTATATTTGGGTACTATATTTTATTTCAATTAAATTATGTATTTTCTTCTGTATTTGATGTATATTTCTATTCCTTGTTTTTCATTATGATTGGGTTTGATTTTATAGGGTTTTTTAATTTTTATTGTAGGGTTTCAGCTGTGTAGCTGTTGGAATGGCCTTAATCAGCGCTTCATGTTGCACCGATAAAGGTACCTTTTACCAGCACATTATCTAGCACTAATAAAGGATCCCTTTATTAGTGATTCAACTAGAACTGGAAAATGTTCCCTTTATCATCACTTCATCTAGTGTTGATAATGTTTCCCTCTATCAGCAATTCATCGAGCATTGATAAAGGTACCCTTTATCAGTTCTTTATCTAGAATTTATAAATTCTTCTCTTTACCAATGAAAAATAAAACATGCTGATAAATATTACATTTATCATCTCTTTTAAAAAATGTCGATAAAAGCGTCGTTTATCATTTCTTTTTGGAAGTGTCGATAAAAGGTATATTTATTTGAAATTTTCTACTGCTGATAAGAATGAGGGATTTTAATATCACTTTGGTAGTTAGAAATATCAATGATCATTTTAACAGTGTTAAAAACATCATTTGTAGTAGTGTTTCAGACACTATTTCCTTGATATCATTTCACATGAATGTGAAATGTGGGTGTGGTAAATAGTTGGGTTGAGGGTGTTGGACAACGGTTGAGGCTTGTAGCGGGGAATGAAATATATGAGCTAATCTATAAATGCTTCTTGACATCAATATATTTCCATTTGGATTAAATTTGTTTAAAAAAACTATATAGATATTTATGATATGCACATTGGTTAAAAGATAGAAATTTGAGATTGAAAAATGGCTTGAAACCCAACAATTTATCCAATGGAAGTGATATGATGAGTGGAATTGGCATATGATATCATGATAGGTGCCTGTCAAAAGTTGATTCACCAACCCAGTTGTTTGAAACTAGAAAAGTGGGTGTAAATTGGAATAATAATAAATCCAAAAAATCATTGTTGGGAATATATAAACTCCCTCTTTATTTGGTGTCTGAAAAAACAAGTGATAATGTAATAGGATCCATCTTCAATCATGGAATTCATATTATCATGGAAGTTCTATTTGGTATGGGTTATTGGCCACTATGGCTCATATCTCTTTGAGAGGTCTTCACAACACCTGACACATCGTGTCTGAGTTCTTTATTCCATTTCCTCAGTTTTTCATCATCTTCCTTAATTATTTAATGAGAGAACTGAACAAAAAGAATATTATAATCTGTTTGATAAGTGAATATTGTTCCTTAAATTTTCAAAAAATAAATATAGAAGAAACATATAACTAATGATAAATATGATTTTTTTAAATGGAAAAGAGATCTATTTATTTTCAATAGAGGACACAAAATATTTGAAACCTGGAACAAATAAAAAACTTAATTTCAATTATAATAAACAACTAATATTTCATTCTGAGTATCCAGTGACTATATATTATTTTTCATTTAGAAAATATAGTCTGGTTCAACACCACCATGTCTTCCATCCCTTCTTTTTTCTCTTTCAATAATTCTTCGATATCCTTCAATATTTGTTCTCTCTCAACATCTACAAATTCACTCATGTCCCTCATAAGCTACATGAAACCTCTCATATGTTCAATTTCAAGCTCTAATGCTTGTTTAACATCAATTTTTGTTTCTATAATAATAATTTGTGTCTTTAGTAATGTTTTGTTCCCTTACTATCATACTAAGATAAATATCTATTACGAGATTAAGATAAAATAATTAGATATTAATTACTAAAAATTGATATATAAATAAAATATACTAATGACCTTGTGGATTTTATCCAGTTTAATTAAATTTTCATCCACTTTTCTCTGCTCCAAAGTTTCCCTCATATTCTTCATAAAAAGGGATAGAAAAAACTATGTGCTAAAAAAATAAAAGACAAAAAAATGGATTCACCAGTTTTATTTGGAAAAAAATAATAAGGTTCACTGGAGATCAAAGAGGCACTCCAAAAAATGACTCACCATCCACTCCTCCTATCCTTTCATAATTTCCTCATTAAAACGCATTTATGGCGATGGAAATTACTGTGCGTGTATTTGTGGTCATGAGTGATTGATTTTAGTTCCATCCCTTGAACACCGAGTTGAACCAGCCATTTCCCATCACACTGTTAGGGAATAATATCTCAGTGTCCACCCTAAGAGTCACAAATGATTTGTTCATCAAATTAGACAGGATATATGACTCACTTTTCAGTGTTCCTAAAATGGGATCTATAGAGGTACTGCTGGTGCTCAAATTGGTCACATGATAAGAGAATTCATGTAAGGGTTCTCTTCATTAAATCTAGTACTAAGTAAAGATCACACACCAACACAATATTTGTTGAATGAAACGTTTGATTTTTCTAACCCATTTTTTCAGTAGGTGACATTGTTAATTATACGGGTTTCACATACATAGACATGAAAATAAGACATGATGGATTTTATGCTATTATAGAGAGGATTCATAACTGAATATAGTGAAAAACTAGACCCAAAATGAATAGAGACACAATGAGGTCAATCTATGTCATTGTGGTTGAACCATAAAAATGGAAAACTGTGTTTAACGAATAATGAAAAATATAGGGGTATGGAGCCACTGAAATCATTAAAATACTAAAAATATTTTATTTTTTGAAGAAATAACATGAATAAAATATTTAAAATCATTAATTTTTTATATCAAGATATTTTCAATTTTTTTAAAATCCACATAAATCTTTTATGAAAATAAAATTATTTTATAGAATTCTAATTATTTTAAAATTCGTGACATGTTTATATAATTTAACTATTAATTTTTTTACTGTTTTAAAATAATATGAATAAAATATTAAAATTATTTAATTATTTTTTTGAATTTATTTATTAATTTTTTTTTTAATATTGATGCAATTTAATTTATCTATTCAATTTTATTATTTTAAAAATTAATTGATTAAAAAACATAAAATAATTATTTTTAATATTGAAAATAAATAATTTACTAATAAAATTTAAACTCCATGCATATTTAAAATATATCATTTGATTAATTATTGCTAATGGTTATATATTTTAAAATACCTTGAATATTTAAATTTAATGTTTTTTTATTTGAAAATAAATAAATTAGTATTTTAAATTTAAATGAATTTGATGTTTAATTTTTTAAAAATAAAATAATGTTGGTACATTTATTCTAGCAGTGGATTTCTTTCTCATATTAATTTGAATTTTGTGGAAAAGGGGTCGTCCATGGGGTTAAGGTATGTCAAAATAGTCTTAATATTTATTACCTCTTCTTTGTAGAAGAGAACCTCTATTTTTCACGTACCACTACTCAAAAAATTAGTTTTGTTTTGAAAATAATTTATACTTTTGTAAGGGATTCTAAAAAATGGATTAATCATACAAACTTAGAAACATTCACCAGTAGAAGTGTCATGACCCATCCCCTTGGGATCGTGTCATGACTACCCCAAGAGAAATCACTTTGTTGGACGAAACACCAATTAAAATGTATAATCAAAGTGTGATGAAATAAAAAGTGGCCATAATACAATCCCAACTGGAATGTACAAGTACAACTGTGAAACAAACCAACTGTAGAAAAGGGAAAGTCAGTTTCTAGGTCATTCTCTGATGTACCTACCTAAATAGTAGGTACAGATTGCCACCTCAACAATCATCGTCCGTCCATCTCCTCTGTGTACCGACACATCGTAAATTTTACCTCTAGGTACTGTCCAGACCTGTTACTCATGTCCTCAGTTATTGTTCTCTATCGTCTACACCAAACACAACGAAGTGAGGGCATAAGATGTGTAGGGGTGAGTATAACGATACTCAGTAGGGACCCTGAGACCCTCTAGATCTCACAAAATCCATCAAGGATAACAGAAATTTTGAAATCCATAGATAACCTTACTTAGGTATATACCCATACATATACCTATGTTATCACATAATCCATCTCAATCATGAGGAAAACACAGTGAAACCGATTCAGCTCATTCCAGGATTTATTATAGGGTAGTAGTAACAAGTAACATTTTGAACCCTCCGCTGTTGGAGAAAACCTCATATATCATGAACAGTTGGTCTTCCGTGTCACACAGAGAATCTTCCCACTAACCTTCGACTACTGAGGTACTCCTCCTGTCACGTACTGTCGGTCTGCCATATCATGCAGAGGTGCTCCCCACCATGGGTCTACCACGTCACATAGAGGCGCTCCCCTTCATGGCCTACTGAGGTAATACTCCTGTTGAGTAGAATGGGTCTGCCGTGTCACCAAGGCGCTCCCCACTGTAGGTCTGTCATGTCACCAAGGTGCTCCCCATTGGGCCAGTCGAGTAACTATGAGTCGAAACGGTCAGTAGGCGAAAAGTCTCAGCGAGCCACTAGGATCCCGCATAACGCTCGCTTGTATTCGGGGGAATTCGCTCCACAAGCTACTGGTCAATGATCCAAACACTAAAAAGTCCCAAGAATAAGTACCTCAATGTTTCTCCATGTAATGGGGATCTCAACATAACAGACAGCGTGCCAATTGGATGCTCGGTCTGTGTGTATTAGACTTTTAGTCCCCGGGGCCCGGTTGGAGTCGTGCTCGATCCAACCTGACCATTCGCCATCTCAATCCAAAAGTCAATAGAATATAATCAAAGGGACCTTCTCGCTCCTAGATTTCTAGCATCATTAAAGGTTCATCAAATGGAATACCATTGAAAAAATTATGGCCAAGAGAAGGAAAATGGGTCGTAGTGGGCACGAGTCCGGTCCGACCCGGTCGGACTGATCCAGCCCGACCCTTTGGGTCTCACCTTGTTTGAAATAAAGCCCGGACCGTTGGGTCTGGCCTGGACCACGAAGAACATGAGGGAACCACTGGGGAATATCGGATAAGGGGTAATGCGAGGTTGGCAGACCCAACCACGAGGGTGCAGACTAGCCGCGAGGGGCAAGGACCGGCTGCATGGGGCTCGGACCGACTGCGAGGGGCGCGGACCGGGCACGAGGGGTGCGGAATGGATGCGAGGGGTTCAGACCTACATTGATGGGCACATAATGGTCATGGTTAGGTGGTGTTTTGGTCAGGAGGGTGGAGTGGCTTGACTCGGCGGTGCAGCTCTGCTCAACAACATGGCTTGGCTCGAACGGTGGCATGGCTCGGTGGATAGCAGCACGACTTGTCTTGGTGGGAAGGCTCGGCGGATTGTGGCGTGGCTCGACTCAGACAGCGGGGTGGCTTGGCAGACATCGGCATGGTTCGGAGGACAGCAGCGCAGCTTGGCTCGGACGGTGGCACAGCTCAGCGGACGGCTATGCTTCTTGGCCCAGGCAGTAGGTCAGTCGGGGCGGCACGATGAGGTCGCGGGTCGGCCAGGGCGGCCCGGTGAGGCAGCAGGTGGCAGCACCATTTCCTCTGTTGTCTTCGTTTCCTACCTCCATTTTTAAGAACACACCAATGAAGAACTGCGGAGTGGTCAGGCCGTGTTTTTTTTGGCCCGCACCCTCCTCCCTTTAGAGAGGTAGCAATAGGTTCACAAGAACGAATCATGAACGTGAAACCATAATCTTCCACAATGTTTGTTCCCAACCCACACAAGAGAAGAATAGTTGTACATGTGAAGTGATAAAAAAATTGAAAATAAACCTCTACTGTGATCTCTTGATGAGTTGGCACAAGAAGGTAGTACGGTCATTGATTCGTCTTAGATGAGGACATCCCATGTCGGAAGAAGTCCTGAGGAATACGGTCGAAGGAGGTCGGCGTTGTTCATTAGCAGAGCATTCCTTTTTGTAGATATTCCTCCCATGTTCTCCCAATCCACCTTTTCCAACAAATGAATATGTATCCCAATGTAATATATTGAAATATCTATTAAGTTGTTGGCATAATATTAAAGAACGAATTAATTAATGGAGAGTTGGAATAATAAAGATATGTGCGGTGGCACAATTAATGTGGAGGATGTCAAGAGACTCCTCCACATTAATGAGGGGGGTTGAGAGGTTTTCCTACATTTATTTGGGAGTTGAGTTTTTCCTTCCAATAAAAATGGGTTTTGAAGGGGGTTAAATCCTGGGTGGTCCCCACTAACATATCCTCTCATGGGAGGTTAGGCTCGGGTGGTCTCCACCACCATAACCTCTCATGGGAGATTAAGGTCTTGTGGTCCCCACCACTAACTTCCACAAGGATGTTGGTTATAAAAAAAATAAAATAAAACGTGTGTTTATTTTATTTTATTATTTCCACCAAAAACCCAAAAACTAACATTAAACCTCGACCCACTGTCATCTATGTGAAAGACTTCTTAAGTGAATAATGGAACTGTGTGTTCAATGGTGCCCTCAGATTTCAATTCGCATCACCGGTTCGAATGTTAGAAAAACCCGCTTGCACATTTACTGAACGTACCGTAAAAAAGATAAAAAATTCATTTTGGGAACTCTGGGCCTTGGAATCATGCGCCGTTAATTTTCACAGACTAAAAAAATTCCCAAATACATAAATAATTACATTGAAATTATGGGTCTTTAAAAGAAGATTTTTACCAGCGTGGCAGGAGGAGTTGCAGCGGTTAATCTGGTTCCTAATTATTGGAAACAATATAAAATATATGGGCCTTATTATTCTTATTAGAAGATAAAAGAAATAATTATTCGCATAAATTGTTGACAAGATGAATAAAAAAATTAAGGTTTAGCAGGATAATTTCAAAAGCTAAGAAAGAGAATATTGTTACAGATGTGGCCCATGTAATACCTATTAATGCTATGCGTCTTTCTAAATTTCCAGATACCACTAGTGGAAATGGGATCTAATCCAATGGTTCTATACCCATAGTTTCTCTAAACCGTGGGAATAGAGTATCTTATCTTACCTATACCCATGGGGTTTTAAAAAACCATGGGTATATTCCCTTACACATCCAACATCACTCATGGCCCTTCTCTCCCACCCACGTTGACGAGCCCGCATCCTCTCCTACGATCTCAAGCCTCCCCTCCCCTCCCCACCTCCTCATCGATCTCGACCTCCCGGCCTCCGCCCTTACCGCCCAACCTCCACCTCTGCATCGGCCTCCTAACATCTTCCTATTGGCCTCCACCTCCGTCTCAACCTCCTGGCCTCCGCCTACACCTCGACCTCCTAGCGTTCGCCTCTGCCTCCACCTCCCAGCCTTCGCCACCGGCTCACCCTTCCAACCTTCCCCTCTTTCTCAACAATCAATATATGTGTGACTTTTTTGTTATTATTTTCTCAAATTTATAGATTTACCTCAAAGCACTATCTTATAAATGTCACAAAAACTTATATGGGGTATTATATGCCGATCTATGGTTAAATGGACAATTAATTGTGTTTCCCTTGGATTAATGTTTGTGAGGACTATACATATTCATATCAAATATATGATTATATTGGAAGCTATATTTCCTCTATTAGAGTGTTATTCATACATATACAAACAACATTGTGTAATTTTTACACATTGTCCATACCAGGTGTTTTTAGCATCCCTAGTGAAATTTCTGGTAAAATATTATATCTTTATGTATGTTAGTGTGCAATACATGAAATAAATAGTTTCTTATTTCTTTTAATATTGGATTCTGATCTTTTTTTATTACGGTCTTACTAAATATGTCTCACTTTTGTCAATTTGTAGATAATGATGATTGTATTGTAGGTTTGTGAGTCAAAAAATATGCATGCATTCTTGCAAATGGCGTTAACAGTCACAAGTTTGTTAATAAAATGAGTCATGAATTTTAAGGATAAGGTGTCCAACTCTACATTCTGCAATGCAGGTTTATACTCACTTTATCAGAAACATTTCATTTATAGGGTCATGAACTCCGATTTAGAATGTTCTCATCCTGGCCTAGAATAAGTTTGGGCGTGATGGTTTACTTCTTTCTAGGGAGATTCTTTGATTCATCATCTCTAATTCAAGTGAAACCTCCATAACAAATTTATAAAAAAAATATTATATCTGGTGGCATGTATTTGTGACAGCATGATGTAATTTATTTTTTAACATGCCTATTTAAATCTTACAGGGATACTCATTTATGAAATTTTTCATTATCATCTATGATTCCAATGAAACCTTAGGTTTTACAATTTTTTATTCTATTTTTCTTGTGTAATGTTTCAAGAAATTGGAGCATATTTTTTAAATAGATTCCTGGTTGTTTTTGATTTTGTTGATGGAATTTTTTAACTCAACATGTATTTATACCTTTTGATGAGGAGACACAGGAAAAATAGAAAATATAGAAACAGGATCAGGCATAGTTTTGATGGTTATAGTAGTGGACGGTGAAATTGGTTCCACAAAAGGAATAAGAATTGGAGGACTGTAGAAAACAAAATCCTTACATGTAGAAGAAAGTGGAACAAATATAAATTATCAAAATTCTAAACATGATTCATCTTATGGAGATTTAGAGGTATGTACTACAATTTCCTTAGAAACATTATACAGTAATGTTATGAAGCATTTATTATTTCTAGATATTAGGTATAGAGGTCATAAAATCACCCCATAACATATTGAGATATATTCATGATTTCTGTCAATTTTCCACCATGAGGATCATCAAGATCAAACACTGTATCATTCATTGACTCATCTGTTCCTACACCCATATTTTTAACTACTTCCCTGGTGTCTGATAATTTACCCATAAGATCTATCATGAAATATTGCATTATAACTGGTGTTATAAATGATGAAAATATTCTCTTGTTATAATGAAGTGATATCCTCTTCCAACTTCCACAATATTTGATTCTTTGAATTACCTACATGTTAGAAAACACCAAATGAAAGGATATAAGGATGGGTAATTTCTCTTTTATTAGACCTAGAATGTTTATAGATGTCTCTCAAGTGAGATCTTTTATACACCCAACATTATAATTGGGATAATCCTTAATCCTCTTTTCCTAATTGTATCATCATTTATCTTTGCAGACAACCTAATATTATCACTCTTCTCAATAGGCTTATTGTGTGGTACCTCTTTCATTTAATGCACATCAATTTGAAATGAAACCTTATATGCTAGATTGATCTTATTTTCCTTTTTAATTGGTAGGAATTCCATATAGTCCTTTGAAACATGACCAGTTACCTTCAATCTCCCACCCCGCCTCCACCTTCTCCTCCACCTCCACCCCTGCCTCCACCTCTGCCTCCACAATTATCGCCGCCTCCGTCGCCGCCTACACCTCCACCTCCTCCAAGACTCCACCTAATGACCTAAAAAGGTATTCCTATTCTACACAAATTTTTATTTTTTATTTCATTTAATCCTTATTAATGAATTAAATATGTTTAGGTGAATCCCACCTAAGCATGGTTGAATACATGTTGGATAAAGGGGCTAAATATTCTCTTATATAAATGAGGCTGTTGTGGGTATGATAAAAAACATTTTCTTTGTTTTCATGGAAGGTTACTATGTTATGTTGTGTCCTATGGTTTTCTATATTTTAGGGTTAAATTTTGGGATACTCTATTGTAGTTAATTGGTAATTTAGGCTTGTGGAATTTTGGGTTAATTTTTTGGAAATTGATTGCATTGGTTTCTCTTAGGTATTAGTTATTCGTTGATTATAAATATTATATATTTGGGTTTATTTAGTGATATAATTTGTTTTGTTTAATTTTATGTTATTCTTGAAGTTTTTTTTTGCGTAGGAAATCTCACTTATGGTCTTGGTATGTAATATTGACATTTTTAATGAAAAATTCATAGGACACATTATAAATCACTATGATTAATAAGGTGATTATTTCATATTGTTCATTTATATTGATAATGGAATGCCTATGATATTATTTATATATGTCAAAGGGTGATGTTCATTGTTAAAAAACATTTATAGTAATTGATATTCATTTTTAGTAATTAATAATATATTAAATTTTCTCTAAAATAGATTATTATGTCTGCCATAATTACCATGAAAAACCCATACCAATTCAAACCAAACTTGTACCTCTACAAAAAGAACTAACATGAAAAAACCCATGTTAACCTGACATGAACCGAGTAGAACAAATATATATTGAATTGAATAAAATTTTAATCAACATATCTAGTTCCATAATAGATAGAATAAAACCAAATTAAAAATAGAATGATTTTTTTAGAAAAATATTAACAAACTAATTGAACATTACTTAAATAAATGTAAATCAGAACAACCAAAATAGGTCTGAATGATAAAATTCAAGAAAATATGATTCAAATAGTAAAAAATTTAATGAAACTAAATTGGACAAAGTCAAAATTTTCTAACTTGAAAAATATGATATTAAATATGATGAATAAAATTGGGCCAAATATAAAGAATTCAAACCAATATGACCGCAATTGACATGAACTAAACTAGACTAAACCAAACTGATATGAAACAAATGTAATCAAATTGAGTTGATTAGAACCCATATGAAAGAACTTTTCCAAGATAATATAAATAAAAAAATGTTAAAATAAATATAATGAAATTGTGCCAAACAAACTTGTATCAAACAAATATGAACTAAGTTGAAACTCAATCCAAACTGATTATATACCATTTATAGTTAGAGTGATTCTTAATTAGTAGGTATATACTATTTTACTATATCATTTTAAAACAAGGATTTGTTTCCCCCTTTCTTGAAGGAACATGATTTGACCCATGGGGCATTGTAATTCTTATATGTTGGGCGATGACTTGTTTAATCAATGGAGATATGTATGTTTTAGTTGGGTTTTTATTTTATTTTGTTTATTGCATTGGACACATAGGCCTTCTACCACTATATATAGATGGATGATACTTATATTCTGCATAGGGGGATAAATGGGGACTTGAGGCGGCTACACAGTTTTCATTATAGGGGAGGGAGATCGAGGTAGTTGAGGGATTAATAGTGTGTTTTTGTTTTGTCTTCTTTTACTGTGTTGCTTTTGTTTATTTTCTTTTCCTTCATCATTTATTTCCCACATACAGATGGTTCATGATGATTTTTTTTTCTATGTTAGTTTTAATTGATTATTTTTTGGAGAAATCGTTCCTAAGTGGTGATTCCAAATGTAGATATCATTACAGATTCTGAAAACAATTGGCCCAGAATGATCAAAATATCAACCAAATTCACAGTTAAGGGATATAAGTCAACAATAACTCAAAAAAACCCAATGAATAACAATCTACTTTTACACTGTATCTTTTTTAGGACAGGTCTCACATCAAACAACATGACACATAGACCATTATGTGGTCATGTCCCTAAAATCCCACCATGTTGTCCCTTCATATGGGAAAAACTCATTCTTTACATGAAAGTCGAGGCTTTATAAAATACACATTTTAAAAACCAAGGAACCACTACATTTGAGCCTAATTTCATACAAAACCAAATGGAAATTGTTTAAAAATTCAAACCATAGGCCCTTACATGACATGATTATTTCAAAACATCTCCAAAACTAATTTCAAAAGAAACACCACTTCTATTTAAACCAAAAAACGTGAGGATTTTACTTGGTTCCCCCAAACAAGGATACACTAAAGATTTTTCAATGAGCCAAATATTTTATAATCACTTTATATTGATATAATTTTTTATCCTGATAAATTCATTCTAAGACACACTGACATTATAAGGATTATGTATTTTCCACTCCCCACCAAAGGGGAACTCTCCCCTCTTCTCATTCATACACTACCATAGATATGGTTTTTATTATTTTTTATACACTTGAGGGTATCTACAAAAATTTATAGACATGAAGATATCTTTTGTATCAAAATATGTTACTAATTCACCTTACATCCTTGATTCAAGAATAGATTCTCTATTACGATTCACTATGTTGTGCTTCCAAACATCTTAAGATGGATATAAAAAATTCCTTAAAAAGAGTTAATTATATTACTTATAAAGATAGACGAGAATAGCCTCTTTATATAAGGGCCTATTATTTATCTTCAAAATGAATAAAATATCAACAATACCTCTTCTAGATTAATATTATTCAACACCAAAATAATCCTTTTTACTAGATGTATTCAACAATCGGATATTTCAATAGTTCTTCTTCATCTTCAAGTCTCTTCTTCTAATGAACTATATATATCAATAGAACTTGTCTATCGTTCTTGGATATCTTATTCTATATGTAAACTGGATATGAATTGTTTCTCTCGTTTTTCTTATCTCAATGATAGATATGACAATATTTTCTCCTTATATTTTTCTCTAAAACTGATGTGTGATGTTTTATGATTCTCTTTAAATCTTTAACCCTTTCATCAATGGTTTGGATCAATATTAAGTCTTCTAATTCTCCATGATTAAGCCATGTCTCCCAGTAATTTAGAGTTTTCAAAACACACCTATTTAATTATATTCAAACCCTTGAATCTCAATCCAATTCTTCATCTTTTTAAATTCAAAAAAAATGTTCAAGATATTCTTGAAAATGAATCCCCACAGCATTAAATTCCTCACTGTAGTGTGATACACATTGATTTCAACCAAATTTCAACAAGAAAAATCTCTATTGTGACATGAAAATTGATTCAATAAAAAATCCACCAAATCTGGATGAATAATAAGATATCATCTTGGAGAAAAGAGGGGGATAAGAGGAAAAAATGACAATCTAATTGGTGAAGGAACATAGGAGATTAAAATTGGTATCTATTCACTAGGTACCTATTGGCTTTTTTCATCATGAAAACTGTTTCAGGATGACCAATTTTTTTCCAAAATAGCTTCTAGGATTCTTCCGAACTTCTTTAAAATTAAAAAGTCAATGAAATATATGAGTTTTTAAAAAAAATTAAAATTGTATCATGCTTGAAAAGAATTGGGGTGTTACACTTTTCCGGGTATATAGAGTCTTGTTCCTGATCTATATCTTCAAGTATCATTTATCCTCATAAGAAAAAACTTATTGCCACTTCAACTATATATTAAATCCACACTCCCATATCTCCTTCACGACCCACTTATGCTACCACATCAATCATTATAAAGGAAACAACTTTTATGGAATATTTTTCCCACTACAACCCAAAACAGGCATTAACTATTCCTCAAAGAGAATGGATACAACTTTATATACTCAAAATTGATCACATGACATGAATCATGATGGTATGTCCTAAGATACGATACATGATATACATAATTAATTATCTAAAAATTATGAGGAAGAGCAAACAAGTTTGTCCCTATACAGATCCACCCCAAATTCACATAAGAACCCATAAACATGGGCACCAATTTCCCCTAGCTCCATATCTACTTGTTTCTAAATTGTGGAAACACTCCTTGAAATTCTTGGTCACCCACGTCAAAATCTAGAGGGATGCATCACCAATAATTATATGAATTATTACATCGCTAAAAAAGTTTAAAACTACTTCTTTTTAGGATATATATTCTCTGACATCTACTATATGAAACTTCTCCAAATAACATTTTATTTCATCAAATCATTCCAATAGAGAATTGTTCTCCACAACCTTCCATATTAATCCTAAAAGGGTTTCATCCAAATAAAAACATGATAATTATTGTTATATCTGAATTCTCTAAGTTCAAGATAACTCTCCAACGAACCCTTGAAACAATGAACCCATGACCAAAACATACCCTCCATGACCATGATAGTTTGATCAAACAACCCTTTTTAGGATGGATGGATTTGATCAAGTGGATTTGTATATAGATAACCTTCTATGAAGAAATATTATTGAATTGAGAAGATAATAGATCATAATCTATTAAACCCATACGTAAAACTATTAATAGCCAACCAACACAATATTTAGGAGTATTCTAAATAGCATGTAATTAGACATAGATTATTTGTTATTCTTCCTAACTCCCTTGAGAAGTATCACCCTACTAGAATTTTTCCCCTACCCGTGGTATTCATGTCCCCCACAATGAATGAAACAACCTGTGAAAACCCACATACCAGTTTCTTATGGAACTTCTAAACTCTCTTTTAAATACTATATCTTACCAAATCCTATGAAACTAGTAAACTATTGTGAACTAATACAATACAGCTACAGGTAACACATTTTATTACATGATCAACAATCCACTAGGTGTTGGTGGAACAGAAATCAAGCATGACTAATCTTCTTGCACATGTAACACTCCACATTCCTTCCTCCTCGAGGTGGAATAAACCAATTAATACTCTGAATTATCTATCAATTTCCATTAATACCCTTAATAAGTTCCATTTTTAATATAATAATACCAATATATTTTACCCTCATTCAGGTTGCTATCAGTAATGGTGGATTAATTCATGACCCCATAAAAATATGACTGGAGAAAGAAAATTTCATGTAACCAAATAACCTACTTAATCCATCATCAAAATTCAAATCCATGAATACCACATTTTCATCTTGTTGGAGAGAAGGGGGTAGGGGTAGTGGGGGTGAAGGGGGAAGGGGGTATGGGGGTGCAGGGGGGAGTGGGACAGGAGGTACTATGAAAGAAGTGGCCAGGGGCTGTGGAGGTGCAGTGGGAGGGGTGTCCCTGAGGGGGGGGGGAGTCCAGGAGGCCGGGGGTTGGGGGAAGTGTGCATGGTGCCGGGGGTGTGGGGGTGAAAGGGGAGAGGATAGTGGGGTGGAGTTGGGGTAGTGTGGGTGAAGGTTGAGGGGCCGTGTACAGGGGGTAGTGCTGGTGAAAGGGGCGAAGGGGGCAGGGGTAGGAGATGGAATGGGGTAAGGGGGTTTAGGGGTGCAGGGGGCAAGGTGGGGGTGGAGGTGGGGGGTGTGGGGGGGGGGGTGTGGGTGTGAAGGTGGGGGATGTATGTGGGAGAAGGTTGGGGGAATTGGGTTGAAGGGGGTAGTGTGAATGTGGGAGTGGGGGTGAAGGGGGTTGGGGGTGTTGGGTGGGGGTGTCTAGGGGGTCTCAAGGAGGGGTTGTCCAAGGGGCTGGGGGGGGGGGGCAGTGTGTATGGGGTGTAGGGGGTTTGGGGGTGTGGTCATCTAGGGGGAGTTGGTTTCCTAGGAGGGGGGGGGGGTTCCATGGGGGTCTAATAGGGTGGGGCTCCAGTTGGTGTCCACAGGGGTGTCTAGGGGGGTTCAGTGGGGGGTGTCTAGTTGGCTGGGGGGGTAGTGTGTCGGGGGTGGGGGTGTGGGGGGGAGGGGTTTGGGGGTGTAGGGCGGGTGGGTTGTCTAGAAGGGGGGGTGTCTATTGGGGGTCTTCTAGGTTGGGGGTGTTTAGGGGGGGTGTCCTGGGGTCCAATGGGCGGTGTCCAAGGGGGTGTCCTTTAGGGGTGTCCAAGGGGCTGTCCAGGGGGTCTAGTGGGGGTGTCCAAGGGGGGGTGTCTAGGGGGTGTCATGCAGAGGGGGGGTGTCCAGGGGGTTTCCTGGGAGTGTCTGTGGAAGGGGGTGTGAAAGGTGGTTCATTCCATGGGGTGTGTTCAAGGTGGAAGGGGTGTGCTGGGGTGGGGGGGGGGGGTCTATCCAGCGGGAGGGGCTTTAGGGGGAGTGGGGAATGTGTCTAGTGGGGGTGTCATGAGGGGGTGTCCAAGGGGTTGTCTAGGGGTGGGGGTTTCCAGTTGGGCTGTCTAGGGTGGGAGGTGTCCATGGGGATTCTATGGAGGGGAGCGGTGTCGAGGTGGTGTCCAGGGGGTCCAGGTTGTGTCTAGGGGGTGGGTTTATTTAGGGGGTTTAAGGGGGTTCTATCCAAGGGGTGAGTGGGGGTTCGCAAGGGGGAGGAGGTGTGGTTTCATAGTGGTTCCATTGTTTCTAATAAGAAAATTCACATTGTTTCACAGTGGTTTGCATTCTGGTTTGTAAGAGCAAGGTGAAACCAAGATGGGAAGCTTCTATTTCTGGGAAACAAAACTATACCGATGTTTCATTAAAACGTGGGTATATATGCTTCTGTGAATCTATCTATACCCATGGTTTGATGAACCATGGGTATGTGTGATGTGAAGAAAACTATCTATATCCAACATTTACATAACCATGTGTATATAATTTCTCCTATAAAAATGTATATCTCTAGTTCTATAAACCATGGGTATAGATGTATATGTACAGTTTACCATAACCATTGGTAATATGAAATTTGAGTGGAATATACCCATGATTTCAACAAAACCATTGGTATAGGGAAATATCGATGCCTCAGGAACCCACTGTTCATGAAACTGTGGGTATAGCCTATACCCACATTTTAATGGGCTATACCCACGATTTCCAACCATGGTTAATGTGAAATTTTCTAGTTGTTTACCCTCGTTGACCAAATCCACTCACGTTTGGATAATATGTGGTGGGGTTTGCCTGATGGTAATTATAATACCCACTGGGTTTCATATGAGAAAATTTATATCTCTATGTTATATTGTGGGAACATTTTTAGTAACATGAAGTTGTTTAATGAGACACATTTAGAAAAACATGGGTGCCTCTTTCTCTCCTCCCCAAACATGATCTTCTCAAAAAACATTTTCCCAAATATTTTAGGAATACTAATTTTACACAAGCCCATTCGGGGCCTTGACCTACATTCCTATGGAGAAGAATATGGGCAGAAAATCCCCTTCTTGAGAAAGGGGTGTGTGGTGAACAGAAAATGGGAATGATGTGTATGTTTGGAGTGATTCTTGGCTAGAAGATAACAAAAACATTAGACTTTCATCACATGATTCCCTAGTATTTGAGAACATGAGGGTTACTGATTTGATTAATGTCCCCTAGATGATGGTGATCATGAATGGATTTTTCGTTGGTTCAACGAAAGAGACCACCAACTTATCTTTAGTATTCCCCTTACTCTGGATGTGTGTATTGACCAGTGTTGTTGGAGAGGGGAGCCCACTCATGTGCACTCAATTAGATCATGTTATAAGCTATTGGTGAATTTTTTTTCAAATGGATATCCATTTGAATTTTATACTGATATTTTATAACTCAATATCATGAAAAAAATTAGATTTTTTGTCGGTAGGCTTTATTGGGAGCAATCTGAACATGTGAGCTCTTATTTTGGTAGCACCTCTCACTGAATGATGTATGTCATATTTTTCTAAATGATGTGGAAACTCTATTCCATGATTTTCATCTATTTTTGGGTGTTTATTATGTGTGGAAGGATTCAAAATCAATATTTTCAAGAGTTTTTTTACCCATCGATGGACTTAGACCAAAATCTTCATAAGTGGGTGCACTCATTTGAGCTGAGGGTGGTCTGGTTGATTTGCACCACAACTAATATGGGCTGGACAAGATGAAATGAGTTTCTATTTTAATGAAAGGTGACACATGATCATTTAAGGTTTTAAAGGGAAACATAATGGAATAATTTTTGGACTGTAAATGATATTGCTCCCTTAGTTGGGAGACCCATCTATGAATCATCTATTGGGACCCTTCCTTAAAAAGGACTTATCAAAATAAATACCAATGCTTCTATCACTCTTGTTTCAAGGGTGGGTATTGGGATTATTTCATGCTAGAGTGATTGTCATATTTTGTCAATCCAATGCTTGGATTTCTAGGCTAATTGGGGACTAGTTGTGGTAGAGACAAAAACAACGCGTCATCATATTATGTTGGATTGCTCCAATGGATGGGGGAATGTTGTGATAGAAGATGGGTCCTTTTTTATTAGAACATCATCAAAGCATAGAGAGGACTCAAAACCTTATAGTCTTATTCTCTGGATGATTTGGTCCATACTGGATATTTTCTCAGTGTGTATCATCCTTTTCACTAAAAGAAGAGGTGATATTTCATCTCACCATTTGGGTGTCTTTGGGATGGATTGGGAATACCGTGTTTGGTATGATCATTTCCTTAGTTGAATTGGTATTACTAATTTTACCAATTCATAATCTATATTCTCTTTTTCCTCAAAAAATATACCTAAAATATATATACACATTATGTCAAAAAGATATTATCTACCACCATTAAAAAATATCTAGTCAAATAATTTCCCAATTACTAACAATTCTTTTCATTTAATGATTTTATTTTCATTAATAATATTTAATTACTTAAAAATAAATAACAATTTATACAATTAAAAACAGTTGTTTAGTTTTTCAAAATTATAATCTTGTTTAAATGCTATTTTTACATTCTATGATCTAGTTATCGAATCATTCTTATTATATATCCAAAAAATTATTTATCCACTTTAAAAAATAATTTAAAATTTCAAAATTTCAAAATTAATTTTTCAATATAAAATGAATGAATTTTATTTTTATTAATGGATTAATAATAATTAAAGTAATTTTATTTGAATTTAAAATTAATTAATAAATCAAATATATAACTAAATCAAACTAAAATCAACATAAATATCTTTAATAGTAGATAATACTTTTTTTATTTTTTGGAATATATGCATGGCCCCAACCTTCATAGTTTTCCAGCAAAATTTTTCACTCCAGTGTTCCATTTTCATCACAGCCTCTCTACTTCCCCTCTCACATTCCACAATCACCTTCCTCAGTGCCTTCCTAAAATCTCCATCTCCACATATCCCACCTCCCCACCACTTTCACCACTTATGTGTCCATAATTCTATCACTACTTCCTTCTTCTCCCCCTATTAGTTCTCATCACCTCAAACTTCACATCGTAGCCTCCCCAGTTTTCTAGCTCTCTGCCTGAATCTCCATCTTCCCACCCACTCTACCTCCCCACCCCTCCACCTCTGTCTCCCTACCTCCTTTTCTCCGTTTGATTCCCCTCCTTGCCTTTTATCTCCATGCCCCTTCACTTCAGACCTATCTTATTGGGAAGTAGAGGTATACATAGATCATTTGATCATTAAGGTCATTTTATTAAAGGACCGTATTGATTGAACATCAATGATGTTAGGGTTTGTTACTGGAATATGACATTATAGTGATATTCTTAGTAAAATTGTAGTTTTTTAACTACATTAAAGTAATTATATAGATTTTTTGTGTTTCGTTGAACACTAGAAGAGAAAAATAGAGGGTGAAACCAACCTTTGTTTCATAAAGAAAAAAGAATTTAAAAATACGACCTCACTACAACTATCCTCTCACACATAGAGCTCTTCCAGCTCTCCAAAGGATGGAAGATATCTCTTGGATCTCTAACCTGCATGACGGAATCACCCCAAGACATATTTAAATACCCATGGTGGTGGTGTCATGTTTGATAAAAACACCCCAACAATTCTCCACCAATCCCCCACCCACCATGGAATTCTACCCAAGATCCCACCTACCATAGTGGATGGCGTTGATGCACCAGTCACCTACCAAGGCACCTAGAGAAGTAAAAGTTCCAACTATTCTCCCCCTATAGCTTCAATCCACTGAAGTATTTAAAAAGGTCCTTCTCCTCATGAGAAACCAGCTTTGTCAGCATATCTGTTGGGTTCTCCTTTTTGTGGATCTTCACAAGTCGCAGCAGTTGATGATTCATCTCTTTACATATCCAATGATGGAAAATTTTGATATGCTTCTTGATACCCTCTTGTCTTCCCCTCATCAGTCAGTAACAGGTAATATGACTCCAAATATTTTGTTGATGGAATCCTTCCTTGTGAGGATCTTTGAACCTGTGAAATGTTAGCTTCCGGAGACACAACATCATCAAAATTTTGTGATCTTTCTGCAACTTATTGCAGAGAGGATTGAGACTCCCCTACTAAATATCCTCCTCCACTACCTCCAGGTCCACTACTGATGAGTCTTCTTGCACCTCCTCCACTTCATTGATAGGTGGTGCTGGTGTGGGTGTTGGATCATGAATTGAGTTCTCAACACATACCCTTCGAGACATTCTAGGATTTCAAATGTCATCGATCATCTGGTTCTCATGGAACACGACATCTCTTCTTCTGATCACCTTATTCTCTTTTGAGTCCTAGAGATTGTATCATAACTCCTCATCTCCATAGCCAATGAAGATTCATGGAGTATATCTCTCGTCTAGATTCTACCTATGCTCCTTGGATATATGTGAAAATTACTAACATCCAAATACTCGTAAATGAGAGTAAGATGGATATTTACCAATCCTTCTCTTATGTGGAATCTCGAAATTCTGTGGGATTGATGGTGATCAGTTGATGATGTAGCATGATACTTAAAAATCTTCTCCCCAGAATGGCTTTGGGAGCATATCCAAAATAAACATGCTTATGATCATCTCCATGATGGTTCTGTTAATCCTTTCTGTAACTCTAATGGGTTGTGGTCTATGAGGGACTATCCTCTCATGTCAGATACCCTGACTCCGGCAGTAGGAATCAAATTCTATGGGTGTGTACTATCCTCCATTGTCTGAATGAATACACTTCAGCTTCTTTCATGTTTCACGCTCCACCATGGTGTGGAACTTCTTTATGTAGTCTAGTGATTGGTCCTTATTCCTAAATAATAACACCCACACACTTCATGATGCATGATAAATAGAGGAAATTAATTTTTTTTTGATTCCAAGTGATTCAATCTCCATGGGTCCGCATACATTAGATTTCACCAAATCCAGAAACTCTGATATCCACGAGGAAGCAGTATTGAATGAGACTCTATCATGTTTCCCATACATCCATTATTTACATGGATCAAGTGATGCATCCATGTCAATAGTGATTTATTTATTCTTTTTTAGGATAGATAACTCCTTTTCACTCAATTGGTAGATCCTTCTATGAAACATATTGGATGACATTTCTCCTTCTACCATGTTGAGTTGTATGCACATATCTTCAAATGAGTTTTGTAAAATGTACTGCATATGTGCCCTCGGTAAATGAAGATGGATCCTTTTCTCATCTTATATACTCTATTTCTGAAGATGTTTTCATAACCCTATTGATAAAAGGATATACCAAATAATAGGTTGGGCCAAAGACTTGGAACATGTCGAAAATAATTTAGGGTGATTGTGTATCCAACGTTTGTCTTGACAAGGATATCACCCATGCCAAAAATATCCCCAGAACTGGTAATCCCCATCTTGATAAGTGAAAAAATACTCACGATGTGGCGTGATGTGGTACGATGCTGCAGTATCAACCACCCATTCAATGTCTTGGTCGGATGTATGAATGCACTTCTCTTCTTTATCTTTATAGAAAATCATGATTTCACAGGTGACGCTCAAATGACATCGTCATTTTGTCTGTGTTTCTTGCAGCATTAACCCTTTTCTTGTATCAAACTATGACATTTCTTCTTCACATGACCCATCATGTTGCAATGATAGAATTTTTATGATGGTTTTATACCATATATAGACATGATCTTGTTTTGGAATTCGTTTTTGTCACCTCGAACACCTCCCGTGGATGGACCCTCCATATAATTTCAATTAATCAAAAATTGGTGCAGAATATGAAAAACTGGAGCTCACCGATGCGTCCTGAACAGTCAAAAATGGTGGAATCAACTCCTAGATCATCGAAATCAGATACCAATTGATCAAGTAAAGATATAAACATTATCAATGACCGAGATCATCCAATGACATGGTGAAGACGTGATGAGGACATGTCATGCTGGAGTAGTTGCCGGAAACTCGTCGGAAAAGTCACCAGCATCAGAATAGTACCTTCCTCTCTGACAAGGGGGTACTGTAGGACCCAAAGTTTGACCAAACATTTACCGGGCCTAGTAATCTCATTTTTGATCTGTTTTTGATGCCACTTGCACCGTTGGAATCGACTAGACAATGGATTTCAGAATAATCATTTAAAACATGGTTCTGGGCAAGTTGAATTTTACGATCACTGGAAAATTTCCACTACCTGCAATCGTTTCACTGGAACTGCCTCTGATACCACTTCTTGTGGGTTTCTGACCACTAAGAGAGAAAATAGAGTGAGAAACCAGCCATTATTTCAGCAAGAACCATGAATTTTAAAATACTCCCTCGCTACACCTCTCCTCTCCCACATGGAGCTCTTCCGGATCTCTCACGTATGGAAGATCTCTATTGGCTCTTGAACCTACAGAAAGGAAGTATCCTAAGGCCTCTTTAAATAGAAATGGTGGGGGTGTCATGTTTAATACAATCCCCCACCAATTCTCCACCAATCCCACACCAACCATTGAATTCCCCCACGGTTTCCACCAACCATGGGGGGTGGAGTTGATGCACCATCCACCTACCAAGGAATCTAGAAAACTACATGTTCCATCAATATTATTAAGAAATTCATATAGGTTGGGATATAAAAACAAGAAAATAAAAAATGTCTTGAAATTCAACAAAGTATCCAATGAAAGTGAATGTAAGAGTGACATTCAAACATGATATCATGACATGAACATGTGAAAAGCCAATCCATCATCCCAGTTATTTCCAACTATCAAATATGTTAGGGGATTCGATGATGTTGTAGTACTTACGCAACAACCAATAATCCACTAATATAACTATTGGGTTCACAATCTTTTTAGGCAGTTCGATAAAAACCAGAAATGTATAAGATAGATTCAAGAGAAATGGGCTGCCAAAAAAATAAATAACACACATATATAATGTACTTCAGTCCACTATGGACCTATATTCTCCCCAAGAAAACAACTAGAATCTCTTTAGTAATAAAGAAAGAAAATTTCATGATAACAAGGTACAAAAGTATTAGAGGACCAACGAAACAATTTGAGGATCAAATTCACCTATTGTAGATGATATTGATGATATCTATCATTCAAAACATTCAATATGAATTCATAAAAAAATCATTCTATGCACACTCATAGAAGGATAAAACATTATATACATAGAAAGAAACCAAAACAAGAATGTGGGATAAACTTATTAGAATTCCTTGTTCTAATACAAAAACATAGAATAACCTCAAATGTTGTTCAATATGCGAATGTCTTTCTTGACATGTGGACGTCCCTCGATGATTTCATGGAATGTCCACTGATCTCCACCAAATCCCTAAACCAGATTGGCGATGATGAAAACAATATGCTTTAGTGGACTACATGATCTTTTGATGGGATATCCTATGGGATAATCTCACTCTATCTCAACCAAAAATCAATAATTCGCTAGCACTCCCCACTATTGAACTTGCGAAAAACAAAACAAATGAATTTGGCAGATCTAAAGGTGAAATAATTAAATAGGGATAAGTTATAGAGATCATGGTAGTGAAAGTGGGATATAGACTACGAGGTAGACCGACATACAAGAGATTGTTTGGCAGGATTTCCACATGGTGACATATGATTTTCATCCAAATTATAAAACAGATCAAATTACCTTTATGGGGTCCAAGGATACCTTTAATTGAGTTGGGATAGTCTTCATTGAGCTTGGATGTACCATTACGTGAGGAAAATTACCCTTACACAAGCCAGGAAAGTACCCTTATGTGAGCTCGGTTACCCCTATGCGTGTCAAGTCAGTACACTTACAGGAGCTGGGTAGTGCCATTATTTAAGGTAAATGTTCCCATGATTCGATTCAGGATTACCCTTATGCAATCTTGGGAGTACCCTTATGTGATCATACATTACCCTTACACATCCATATCCTTCCCTTATGTAATGGGTGAGCCGATGCTTTACCTTGATACAAAGAGAAAGTAAACTTTACACAAGTTACCTTTATTTAATATCCAACTACAGTGTAATGAAAAATTGAAAAATAATAATTGAAAAACAAGAAATATAAAATATAATTTTTTCATTATATTAAAATCAATTATGAAATTTAGAAAACATTTTCACATCAGAATAATTATAGGTGAATATTTCAATACAAATTATAATCAAACTAAGAATTATGAAAAATCAATTTGATATAAAAAAATAAATAAATGCATATTAAATTTCATAAATATCCACCTTTGAAATATAAATAATATAAATATATTTTTTTCTCATAGTTTAGGTTATTGAAAATGGATTATATTCATTAGTTCTAAAAAAGTACTACACATGGAAATTTTAATATCATTAGTCAAACTATAGGAATAATTCTCTGTAGCATGTTTCGTAAAAACATGTATCATCATAGTTTCAATTAAAATCCTTAAAAATGAAATCTAATGTCTATTTTTTCATAGTCTCTGGAAAACGTACTTTTTTACAAAGAAGAATGCAGACTGGCTATCAAAAAAAATTTCCATAGTACCAAGAAATAAAGACAATCCATTACATAATCCTTCCATACAAATTACTTCTCTAATTGCTTCAATTAATTCTTTGTACTCAAACATATTTTCAGAAAGGGAATCAATGAATTTCATCTTACATTTCAATGAAATAGGAACACAAAAAGCTAATAATACATGGCCAGTGAGAGATTTTGAAGTATCCAAATTTTCATTATAGTAAGAATAAAAAACGATGACAACATATTGACCATAAAAATAATTATTACATTAACAAATATACAAATTAGAAGACATGTACACAAACCTGAGTAACTATTATAATTCATAGTAATGGGGATTTATAAGAATTTCCATAAACCTGCTTAAGGTACATATAGAAAATTCTCTATCTTTCTGAGATCATATCGTGGCATGCATAAGGCCACCTACAATGTTTCTATAAAGTATATTACTCATAAAATCATTATCAGAATCATTTCTATGGGAATTGGACAAGGAAACCCTGAACTATTGAACTAAAGGGGAACTAACAGGTTTCAAATTATCAAAAAATACCTTTTTAGCACGTTTTGAACATAACAATGTTGGGAAAGGTATAAAACCTTAACATTTAAATCCCTAGTGATTTTAATAAAAAGTATTTTCTTTTCCTCCATTAAATAATTCTTTTGAAATGAAATATGCAATTGGGTTTTCATGTGATTCATTGAACATGTTTATTTGAAAGATTCCAGCATATCAAAAAATATATATAATTAAATAAATATAAATATTCCATAAAACATTAAAATAAGCATAGAAATAATATTTACAACCATCAAAATCCTTTTTAATCATAAAAGAATCAAACTCTTTATACCATTATTTCATGATTTCTTAATGCCATGCATTGATTTTCATAAAATGCATACTTTATTACTTTTAAAATATTTGAAAATAAATCAGGTGGTATCATATAAATATATTCATCTTGCATGCCATGAAAGATGGTAGTTTTAACATTAAATTTTTTAATAGGAAAATCATTTCGGCCAAGAAAAGGCTAAAAAAATCTACTGGAGGAGTGGTTAAAAATAGATGAAAAATGTCATTATAATAAATTTACACACATTATAGGAATTCATGTGCAACATGTCTAGAATTATAATTAGTTTCCACTTCATCATTTTTATCATAGTTATTTTTAATAATCCAATTACAATCTATAATTTTATCCTTTTCATGTTTGTTGACAATTATCCTTGTTTAATTTTTAATAAGATAACCAATTTCATCTCTCATGGTAATAAAAAAACCAAGAGTCATTAGAATTAAGAGATTGTTTGAAACTTTGTGGTTCATCACTATTTGGTAAAAACATATGATAAAAGTGATGGAAGAAAAATTAGCTTCAGTAAAATAGGTTAGAGGCCTAATGGTAATTCTGGTATTATCAGAAGTCAACTGGTAGTCTCTCGAGTAACTGTCTCTATCAATATCAGACTTAGGTTCAAATTCACTAACCAGTAATTATTTAATGTGAGCTAGTAGGGGTGTATTAGTGGTGGAAAACTCATGTTCTAGTTAAGTTTCATGCTCTAAAATGACCTTAAAAACTGAAGGTTCAGATAGATCAGATTGAATGGGATCAGAATACTTTTTTTAAAGTAGAATCCTCGGGGAAAACAATATCATGACTAAGTATGCATTACAGAAAACCTATATTATCACCTAAAGCCTTTACCCTTTGACACTATGTGGGTATCCCATAAAGACAAACTTTATAGTCTTGAGTTTTTGTTTATCAGTCCTATGAGCAGTAGTACTACAACAAAAAAAATATAAGATGTCATAAACTATGGGTGAACTAGTCCACATCTATTCACGTGTTTTGAAACTAATGGAACTAGAGGGGAATCTATTGATCATATAGACAGTAGTTACAATAGCTTATACCCATATGGGGTTAAGAAGACCAAAATATGAGATCATTCTTATAACTCTTCCCCTAAAATAGTCATATTAATCCTTTTTTCTACAAAATTATATTGTGGGGTGTCCCCAATAGTTCAATATCTATGAATACCTTCATAACTACAACTGTCCCTATAGTAATTAGATAAATATTCATGAAAATTGTTAGTCCTAATCATTATTTTTTTCCACTTACACATTCAAAACAATACCTCTAAATTTTGAAAGTTTTAAAGGTTTCAGATTTATTCATGAGTATGTAAATCAACAATATCCATGAATATTTAAATAAAAAGACTACATAGCAGTACCCCCACTATGGGAAGTAGTTATTAAGTAACCCCTAAATTCAGAATATTCATATTCTAAAAGGTATTTATCTATATATGAAGACCTCTTAAAACTGACAAGTTTGGATTTACCAAGAACACAGTCTCCTCAAAATGGAATATTGTTAAAGGCTTCATCATTTAAAATTCATTGATTAATTAGTTCATTCTTCCCTTTTAATCTAACATAACATAATCTATAATTGCCAAACATTATGTTATCTATTATGTGGGAAAGATTTTCATTTATTTTCTTCATATTAGTCTTACAATCTAATACATATAGACCATTGGTGAGGGTTCCTATCATATTATTGACTGACCGCTCGGAGACAGTAAGACTCCAAGAAACATACCTCAAAGAATACCCATTTTGTTCTAAGAAACCAAGATAAATAAGATTCCTCATCAAATTAGGTATGTACTAAACCTCTTATAAGGAATTTGATTCCCTGTACATTCCAAAAATCTGCGAAGGATGCATATTGCAAAGAAAATTTCAGGACTTGTGAAAATCATACTACACATGTTGATGCCAACTATATTTGAAATTATAATTTCAAAAATAAACTAAATATAAACAATAGAAGTGTGTTCCTCACTAAAGGAATGTTTAATGTGATTTCCAAAAGTTCTACATAGTGTTTTGGAAGATTTAAAAATGTTCATTTTCAAAAAAAATTAGAACATAAGTATGATTTGAAAGATATAACAGTTTAATTGGTCTATCCCTAATGATTTCTATGAATAGAATTTTCTTTTATTCACCTAATTAATTCATTTCAAACAGGCCTTTTATTTGATATTGAACATTAATAACAAGATTCTTATTATTTCAATTAATAAGAATTTCAGAATCATAATACAATATGTAAATCATGATATTTTTAATTTACATAAAATAAACACAAGAATCATAGTTGTTCATAGTGAAATGGTTATCAAGAATAATAGAATAAAATATTCAATACCACTAACTCGAGGAATGTTTTAAACAATATAATGATTTATTTTAAAGGAAAATTGCTTTAGATTTAATTTCATTATTGTAACCATCAGGAGGATTCATGTAAATTTTCTCATTTAGGTCACAGTGAAGGAAATAAATTTTCATATTAAATTGTTCAATTGAAAAGTCACTATGTGCAGAAAAAGAAGGAAACAACCTAATGGAAGATTTCTATACAACTAGAGAAATTTTATAGAATAGTATATTCATTATATTTGATGGAATCCCATGAAAACTAATAATTCTTTAAATAATATTTTCTTATCCACAGTGATATCCTATATTATTTCATAAACCATCTTAAATATAATTTCTTTTGCATCGGGTGAATTATCTATGATTTAATAAAAGTTTTATTCAATTCAAAAAATCATTTATTCATTTAGGGATGATATCCACCATTATGAATATTTTTCATTAAGGGATTTAATATAATCCATATGACTATCATCAGCATGATCCTAGGCAACATAATAGGAAACATGATTCCATGTCATAACAGATAAACTGAGTTGGAGGTCTAAGGAATGTCTTAAATCCATCTCAAGTTACTTCATAGTCAGTATTATTGGAAGGATGTTCATAATATGAATATGGATAAGAATTGGAACTAGAATCAACTTGAGTCTCTAGATGAGGATCAAATGGTAGTGTCCAAACAATATCCTAAAAATAAGCTGAAGGCTCAGTTTCTACAACCTCATATATAGCTGGATCATTACTGTTATATATAAAATTTTTTAATTTTGGAGAACATGAATCATGAAATACCAAAACTCTACTAATGATTTACCATTGGTAACCAATTTTATCATCCAAATGATTAAAACATTTCATACCCTTGGTATATCATATAAAGATACATTTAATAACTCATCGATTTATCATATTAGTGTTTACATGGGAATAATTTGTGTAGAAAAAGGCTCTTAGATGATTATAAGAGGTTGGTTTGTTATTCCAACATCCTCCATTGTATTTAAATGATTTTAAGGTTATGAATAATTGATTATGAGTTAAAATAATATAGTGATAGCATGAACCCAAAAATATTTATAGAAAAACATGCATGAAATCATTCTTCAGACTCTCTCTAAAATGGTTCTATTCATTATTTCTGTATGAACATTTTGTTGGGTGGTTTCTGTAATAGTTTACTATCCTGAAATACCCTTTGATTAAAAGAACTGAATAAATACAAATGATAGGTATTCTAAGCCATTATTTATTCTTATTTTTTAATATTATTTCCATATTAATATTCCTCTATAATTTTCTAGGTTTTGATATTCTGAAAAACATCAGATTTATTTTCTAATATGTAAATCTATTCCATTCTTGAGAATTCATCTACGATGTTAATAAAATAGTACCCTAAACAATGGTATGCGGCCATAGATTGTCCCCAAAAGTCAAAACATATGTATTTTTTGGGGTAATTGACTTTTATGTTAGACCTAATGAAGGTGACTCTCTTAGCCTTACCCATTACGAAGTCTTCCAAAAGGAAAATATTTCATTGAGTAATATAAGAAAACAACCCTTTCTTTTTAATGTTATTATAGACCCTTGGAGCTCACATTCCCCAATATCATATTCCATAATAGGGTTTAATAATTATTATTGGTATACACACTATCCAACCACCTTTAATGGGTATTCCCATTAAAGGCATTCAACCCCTTAAAGAGAGAAACCTTTATGATAGTTCTAGATCATTTCGATACCTTTAGAATACCAGATTCCGACCTAAAGGTATACCCATTTGGATCAAATATTCTTAAGGAAATTATGATTATATGGAGGTTGGTATCCCACCTAACATAAGTAAATGTGATGATGTAGTGGTAATATAGCTCTATTAGTACAAAACCACTTACCTCTACTTTACAGCTCATATTATTTCTTAAAATCACATCTACCCCTACTCTTTATATCAATTCAAGGATTGAATCTCTGAAAGGAAACGTATTGAATGATAAACTTGAGTTTATGACCCACTCACATTTATGTGCATGGATAGACACATTCAACATATTGTATGTGTCACAATTAGAATCCACATTAATAGACTGGTTAGTTGTATTTTTTTCTCAATTTCTTTTTTAAGATTACAACAATCGAACTCACTATTCCTGAGCTTTCCATAGTGGATGAAAATAATTTTTCCCCTAGAAATTGTCCCAGGAATTGGTTGTTGACTATTATTAACTTTATCCTTAATAAACTATTTATTTTTACCCTTATATAATACCCTAGGTCTTGTGAAAACAGTCTCTCCCTCACTTTTAACTACTGTTCTATAATGTGGTTCTTTATAGAGAAGGGAAATCTTAACCCCATCTAGGGTTATGGAGTCACATCGATACATCATAGTATCTAATAAATTTTTATAGGAATAATCTAAAGAAATTAGGAGGTTCATTACATGATCTTCATTATCAACTATCACATTATTATTAGATATTTCTAACATCACATTATTGATTTCATATAAATTATATTTAACTGAAATATCGATTTTCATTTTAATGTAAACACAAGGTGTTTCTTATAAATCCCACCAACTTGAGAAGCTGTCATATATAATTTTTCAATATTAAGAGATATACTAGAAATAGTAGTTTCAAAAGAAACATCCCTAAGGAATTTATCAACTAATGAAACAATTATAGAACTTTTTGGATTAAGAAGAACATCAGGGGATACATCTTCATAAATAGTATATGTTTATCAAATTTTTGAAATAGTTACAATATGTTTCTTAGGGACAAATTGAGAATCAATAAATCATTTCCGAAGAAGCAATACTCTCATCTTAATCCACCAAAAATTTAATCCGTTTTTACAATTGAATTTTTTAATTTCAAACCTATTTGAAAACAACTTTAACAAAAAAGATAAATACCAATTTTTTGTGGGAAATGATAAGATTACACCCCCAAGAAAGGAACAATATCAATGGGTATGCATGTATTAATAATTAGGTTACTCAATTTGAAAATAAATGTAGGTTATAGTGACATTAATTTCAAATTGAAAATTTTAAAATGGGAATAAAGATGATATTTATGATAGGAATTAATGCGGAACCCAAATTGAAACAAGAATCAAATTCAAAAAAAATCGAACAAATGAATATTCGATACCACTATGTTGGGGGTTGGTCACATTGGCCAGGGAACATCACACGAACATAAAAAGGAATGAATTGGTTATTTTTTATAATGTTCAAACCACATGGAAACAAATAATATTGGATACAAGAAATTAATAATTTAGTAAATATTAACACAATTATGTAGAGTGATTTAGTATGATTTAGACATAAATGCATGATAATAACACCAACACCCACCGAAAATTTTTATTAAATCTCATCAATGAACAAGAATACAAAAAATAATTTTCTAGAAACAATGAAAGAGGCTTAAAACATCTATATATAAGAGATTAGAAGGGGGAATGTCATGATTTTTGTGCTCGATGCATAGGTTAAATAGTGCAGATCTCTTATAGTAATCATCGGAAAGTTGTAGTGCATATTTGTGATCGCCGAGGTACTCACATAGTTTGGAAGGCATAAATCAGACATTATTTACTTTGGAACTCATCCACACTTATTCAAAAATGATATACACCATTTTTAGAAATACACCAAAATCTATACACTAGTGGTATACGTACGAGGTAGATGGAACCAATGATTCACCACATAGGATAACAAAATTTTCAAAGATATGGTTAAATATATGGAGGGAGAACCAAACTTGAAGGTGAAAATGGTTAAAGTGAGAGAAATTAAAGGATGTAGGTTGATCAATTCCGCAAAAAACTAATACTCATAGAAACCAAAAAACCAACCACAATTCACCATAGATCTATGCGAAAATACAATGGAAAATAACACAATCATGTTCCTATTATATATGGATGAAATGGATCAAATGAGAATAAAAATGACTGAAAGATAGGATCAAAATTAAATAGATTAAAATGTAGAAATGAAAAGAAGAACATTCCAAGGAAAACACAAGCATAATGTGCCAAAGACCAAACCCAAGAGACCATGCATAGATTAAACTACCTAGTGCACATAACCTGACTAGAATTAAATTTATCATATAAAATATATTCAATTTTATCCATTTATGAATATTTAAAAAATTAATGGAATAATGAAAAAATGTAATTTCAATATGAAAATAAATTAATGATACTAATTTAACACTATTGGGGAGGAAACTAATCGGTTTTGATATAATTATTCTATTATGAAAAAATATTATGAGATTCGCTAACAAAAATGAATCCCAAATTCAAGTAACCCGAATTAAATTGAGAGGTATGTTTTAACAAGTAATGAATATTCAATTAATAGGATTAAAAAACCTGGGAAAAATTTGTAATTTATAAAATGAATTAGAGAGTACAAACTACATGCAATACCTGAAAAAAAAAATTACAATTAGAGAGTAGAAAGACCAGTGTAATAAATCACACCCCAATATGTCTCCTTCACCTATTTAATAATCATATTATGGTAATATTCCACTCTTCTTGATCAAAATCAAACACACAGTGTCATGTCATCACCTGAAAGAAGTCCTTATGAAACCCAATTTGTGCTTCTCACTGATACCCCAAGCTCAAAAATATTTTTTCCCATATATCTTCAGGTGATGACATGTTCCCATTGAGAGGACTTATTTTTGATATTCCTAACCCTGAGAGGGGGTAAATCAATGTTTGGGAATTTTTAAACCAATTCCAACATATTATCACTATACAACATGACCTGTAAGGATCATGATTCTCTTAATATCTTTTCCCTATTTCATGTAACAATTGAATATAGTATAAATATGCATATGATATTTTTACAAGGTTCACTAATCAATAACATAATCTACATCCTTTCCATGCATGTGAATGACCATTGCATGGATTATCCAATATAATGTAGTAAATGATATATTGGTTTAACTAGGAGAACCATTTTCTAGTTAATGTGATTCCCTACACTATATAGGGGGAGGGAAAAAATCATATTCCATAAAACGGTGACAACCAAGTCCAACTTGCAGATCCTTAATGGTTCTTTATACTACCTCCTAAGAGAGGATTCTCCTCGTGGAATAAGGTTTGCAACACGAATATAGTATTCCATTTTTTAGACCTATTTGATGCCACAATTCTTCTTGATCTTCAACACATTACATGATAATCACTTAGTAGCATGAAAGTATCCATCTTCTTCTTTCCTAGTAACAAACTTGAAAGATCCAGAGTCTCATTCTCCTTCTTCTTCATTGAAAAACCAACTACACTAAAACTTCTTCTTCTTCTTGATAGAATCACAAACACCCATTGTGATGGTAAAAATAATGAGGAACAGATCATACTATCATCATCACAGTTAATATGGCCTGAATAATTGAATATAAGTTGTACACACTTCTTCTTCTCTTGTTCCTTATGCAAACCCCCTTAGTCCTCCGCAAACTCTGTATCGGGTATAGTTCACAGATTGCCTCTCTGTGAATCATCTCTTCTCTATGTATCATCCCTTCTTTTCTTCCACATACAACCTCCATTTTCAACCTCCACGATCTGCCTCCACATACTCCCTCTGTGCATCATGTTCACATACCACGTCCGCATACTAGCTATGATTCACCAGACCACCACTTTTCCTATGAACCCTCTTCACTTCCGCGAACTACCCCTAATTACATAGACTATTTATTCTTCCTCCATGAATTGTCTATGTCCTGCATACCACACCTACACTACGTACCACACCTTCTATGTGTACTGCACATGCTCTACATACCACCTTCATGTACCACATTCTCATACCGCCTCTTTGTACCTCCTCTGTGAACATACACTATGTACCTTCTTTTCATTCCAAATTCACATAAATATTATACTTTTCATGAATTCTTTATTTTTTGTATTGATCCTTACTATTAAATAGATTGTTTCTTCCTTTGTAGACTTCCTACGCGGTCTGCCTTCGTGTACTATTTTCAATTCTGCATGCTTCTTCATCCATGTTCTCTGGAATTATTTCTGCCGCGGACCATTTCTCCCAATTTCACGAACCGTTTAATCTCTTTTGTACTACTTCATTCTATGAAGAATATCTTATATAGAATGCTCCCCCTCATGGAATTCTCCCTCATGAACTCTTTCGAACATAGTCAGATTCTTCCACCGAGGATTATCATTACTATTAAATTTTCATCTACGTAATGATGGGATAATAACTCCATATATAATCCTAAAAATCTTAAAATTTCCCAAAACTAAATTACCCTAATTTTTATTGTGGTACAATATTCACTGCAGACTATGCTTTTTTCATGTATTGTGATCCTCCACCGTGTACTACGACTGTCCTATGAACTGTGAACCTTCACCGCGTACCGTGCGTCTACTACATAACGTTGAATATTCATGTTTACTAATAATGCTAGACTATATACTACATCTATTAAACCAATTATGATCCATCCCACATACTATAACTCTTTTAACCGCGAACCATTTTCGGTACAGTGACCCATTCCTTCAACAATCCAGCATACATTTCTTACTGCCTCATATGCAGTCTGTGAACTGTGCCCAGACATGCTATGCGGACCATGTCGTGTGGTACATGGTTCCAAAACATTGAATATTTCATTCACCATTCTACATCTCGTTCACTTAAATACAGAAATCCTTCCATTGGAAAAAACAAAATCCACATTTTGAGGTTTAGAATTATGGTAAACACTGGGAAACACCAACATCTTAAATATCTTCTTTAGAAAAAACACTCATGCTTCATCACTATCATTTTTATTCTTCAAAAATCCTTTGATTTCATCATGGACATTATATTTCATGATATATAGTCTTGGATCGATCACCTTTAGCATCATCAGATTTTCAAAGTAAAGTATTTCAACTTCCCTATCTTTCATCAAAATTAGTATTTCCAATCAAAACTGAGTATGATTGGAATCACATTTTGTCTCCCTTTTCATTATAAGGCTTTCATCCCATGGTCTCAAAACATATGATATTTTTGAAATAAAAATCATCATATCATCATCTAATTTTGTTCAAGCAACTCAGAGTTAAATGTTCTTCATGATTTTCCACGGGTTTCTTGAAACCATGAAATATTTCATAACCTCCTCTTCCAATTCTTATCCTTCTGAAATGTTACATCCAAAGAACATTTAATCCTTAAATGAATGAAACATCATTTTTTAAATGTTGTGTCACTTTTGAAACCAGTTCTTATAACTTAGGATCAGGGAAACAATCATTTGATTTTACAACATGAATAATTTCCCAAAAATGGAATCCAATGCTATAATTCTATTACAATTATCGAGAAATCATTACTTAAATATTCTTTAAAAAACATTTCATCTCCTTCATCATTATGATTAGTATTGACAATTATTGACAACAAATATAACTTCATACACAAAAGTTGTCCCAACAACCATATCCATATTTTTATCTACTTCCCATGTTGGTTATTTTATATGCATGTGAAGGCCTATAGAATATTTCATGAGTTGGGTTCAAAAGTTAAACAAATGAGGATAAAGCAGATCACCATTTTCGGACCTATAAGATTTCAAATCCAAATGCGTAATTTCAAATTTAAAACATTATCCTTATATTTGAAAAACCCCAAGATGAACCTCAATAATTTACCTCTTCATCCCATAGAATAATATGATCTCATCCAAAAAACTTTATTGGATGGAAAATTGGTTGGTATCACACCAAATATCACCCACTTTATAAAACATTACATAAACCATTTTGTAAATTTCATTGAATGATTATATCTCCCCATATTAAAGAAATCCAAATGATGAAGTATTTTTCATATCAGTGTATACACTACCATATTGAACAAGACTAGAACCAACACTTGGATCACCCATAATAGTGCTTTACACATAATCTAGAATGGCTATAGAAACTAATTTCTCCATTTTATCAACATATTTGGAGTAATTTGTAACTCTTAGCACATTACCTCAATACTTGATTTTAATTCCTTCTTCACTTGTGAATCATTCTGAAGAAAAGAAATTAGGTTTAATACCTGAATCACCTTACCTGACATGATTCATCTTCCTACATTATTCATCCTAGTATATTGTCTTTGACTCATGAACAAAGATCATCTATCCCACAAATATGATAATGTACTCTTCACAACTACATTCATCACTTAACCACACACCATTAAATACATACTAAAAATCATTTCATCCATTATATGTCATGGACATATCATATATCCTCTAGAAAAATTATATCTTCCCTTTCCAAATGAAATCCTACATCCACCATTATCAATAGTATATGTAGATAATCAATAATTTCATATACTTAGAACATGTCACACATCCTTCCACATCATCATACAACCCACATATGTAGTAATAAAAATTTTATCAACACCAATGAAAACAGTAGAATCTTCCTTTCCAATATTTAATATACCAATATATCCTTTATCATTTTAAGAAAATACATAACTATTTTTGGTTATATGGTAATATTCTACTGAATCAAAAACATATTCATTGTATAGTTATTTCCTACATTATTCAATTCCATCTGAAAGAAAATCACCAAAACCATACATAATGCATACAAAAGAATCCTTGTGGTTGGTGTCATGTATATTATTTTCTTACATATTATTTTTAGAAGAAAAATAGTTTCTATACACATTAACGTCCTTATCAGGAAAGAATCACTTGACCTTTTTACTAGTCTTTGACCATCCTATTTGATTACTACATCTATTTTTCATTTCCAAAATAGCACTATTACCAAACGAATCACCAAAATTGGTATTTTTTTGAGTCTCACTCATCAACAATGATGAATTCACATCATAAAACTTGATATATTATTTATAAAAAAATAAATTCGGTTGTGATATTTTCATATGAATTAGTTAAAAAACCCAAAAGAAGAAATTATTTATCTTCTTCTTCCATTTCAATAGGTAAAACATTACCTTTATCATCAATATAAACCACCAATGAAGAATGATCTCTCAATATCATAGTGAAATCATCCATATGGTTAATTCAATATCCATTTTATGACATTCACAAATGATACAATTATTTTTTAGATATAAATGATTTAAAAGATATTGCAATTTATACCTTCTTTCATGATTTTCCTAGATCTCCTCTTGATTTTTCAGATTCATCAACTCCATTAGTGTATTATCATCTAAATACATAATGATTGTTCTTCTTGATAACTCTATCATATCCTTCCAATCACCAATTCTAATCAACTATGGATTCTATGATTTTTTTATTTAGCACCTTCATTTTATTCTCAGAAACTAAAATATTTTTTTCACTCATTTATGACATAGAGTAAAATAATTTTAACCATTAAACATATTGATGTGGGAAGAAATATCATTAAGTGAATCAATCGTATCCAATTAAAAATAAACTTAGATAAATCCCTATATTATTAGTTGTTGGGTAGAAAATGAATCAGTTCAAAATAATTATTTATTTGTGAAAAATATTTTCAGAATCACAAATGAAAATGAAGCTTCAAAATATATAGTAATAAATTTAAGGAAACATAGATTTTAATTTCGAAAAATCTTCAATGTATAGGATTAAAAATCCATGGTAAATATTTGTAATATTCACATTGAATCATAGAGTAAAAAATCCATGTAATACCCAAACATGAAATAAAATTAGTGTGTAGAAAAGCTTATGTGTAAAAGTAAAACTCAATATGCATCATTCACGTATTCAATAATTGTATCGTGAGAAGAAACCACCCTCGGATGATCAAAACAAAACACATGATGTAATTTAAGTGCTTCAAGTAAGCCATTACATAACCTAATTTTCACTGATCATTATTTCCCCAAACTAAAAAACCATTGTGGACCACATATCTACACAAGATAGTTTTCTTATGTTTCTCACCTTATATATACTAAACACATTAGATATTTTATTGGAATGTAAATCCATCTTGAATCTATCATGAATTAGGTTCAAAACTCAAAAAAATAAGGATAAAACTTATCACTATTTTCAAACATGTTTGCTTCCATGTCCATATACATTATTTCAAATTTGTGACATTATCTGTAAATTAAAAAAATAGGCTAAAACCCAACACATACATTATCCCAACTTTATAACATAAATTGTTTTTGGAATGGCATACAAAAATTAAACACTAAATCTAATTTAGGGTCGAAAATGGAGGATTAGATGGACTTAGCCCAAATCCCATTATTCTTAAAATCCATCCCACCTAACATATGAGATATACGTTACATATTAAAAGGATTCACTAATATTTTTCCTTATCATTAAAGGTAAGACATTAGTATAATTAGATACATAATTATAGTTCTCTATCTAGGTCAAGGCTAGACCAAATGTAATGAATCTATGTAGAAGTAACCTGTGACTTACACTAGATACATAAAAGAAATGTGAGAAGTACACTGGCTATGTAAAGGTGAGTTTGGAAATATATTCATATGTGAATGTAATAAGGAAACCAAGGAGATGTGTGATGGTACGAAAGTATTTTTGCAACTATGTAAAGGTCATCTATGATTTGTACAGCCTATGTAAAGGTAATGAGGTAGTTTTGAAGGCTATGAAATGGTAACCTATAATGATTCACTACATGTAAAGGTGATGAGGAGATTCATAAGGGTACATTAACATTTTCTCAAATAAAATTTGTAGTTCAATAAATAATGATTTGTTAATAAAGAAAATTGATGATAAAAATAAACATGAGTTATGATACAATAGTCAATTTTCTTTGAACATGATGTCAATCTAGACTATTTCATGTGTTTGATCAAGTGCAGTCAATCTGGATTTATTTATATAGTCTATTATTGAGATGTTCATGTGGTTGATCGAGGTTAAGACATAAAGTCAATACATTGATACAATTTATCTACTATGAGATGAACAATGTTTTAGAATTTGTATATACTAATGAAATGAAATCCTACGATGCTATGTATAATTTTATCAAATAAAGAATAAATATCGCAATGCTTATCATGATGCATGATGGTTTTATAATAAAGGGTTAATGCATAAAAAATATTTTTTTTCATGTTTAATGCATGTAATTATAATAGAAATATAAAAATAAACATGTCTCCTTGCCATATTAATTTTTCTATGATATTTTTGTTGACCATTCTTGAAATCCAATCCACCTATGAGAAATGGTGAGTTGAGAGACATCGTAGGTTATCCCATGACATTGAATGGATTCATGCATAGGAGGATATGTTTTAAATAAATATATATGTAGTGTGATTTGTGGATATAAAATCGCCATGTTTATTCAAATAATATGTGGAATAAATTTTTGAGTCATCAGTAAATTCAACGATATGTTTAAATGAAAAAATAGCCAATCCATTAAGATATTTAATGACTCAATAAGAAAGATATCCATCTATGATTTATTTTAATATTAAATGTGAACTAATATTCTAGAATAATTTAGATTAATATTCGTGATATTGTTGTTATTATATATTTTTAGATGAATCAAAAAAGATATTATTGACCATATTGAGAACTAACAGACCATGTGTGATAAATTATGAGATCTTGATACATCACATAATTAAGAGAAGAGAAAGAGTTAAAAATTATAGTCATTTTTCTATTTTGCATCAATGTATTCAATAAATTTGAAGAGAACCAGATCACTCAAGATCTGGTAGGAGTTTATATACCAAAAAAATTGTTTTCAGTAGATATTGAATATCATAAAGAATAAGTACATGTTCCAATTTTTGGATTCATTCTCCCCATGAAGGTAGTTCTATTTCACAAATGGCATAGAAGAAGCCATATGCATAAAAAGTTATTTCTATGCGTGGGATAATGTTGAATAAAAAGCATTTAATTTGTGTGTCTAACATGTTTTTGGGGACATGTGATTGGGGTGTCTATCATATCCTTGGAGAATTTCAATTGGGGTGTCTAAACAGTTGCTAAAGAATGGTAACATCAGGTTCTGACAACATTTCTTTAACAGTCATAGAATGTAGTACATTTTTATGTCAGAACAAATAAATATAATGTTTTTAACTCTCTTTTTGTCATTGAAATTTATTTTAAGTTGTAAGATATTATTGAGATGATTTATAACATTAAAAGTTCCAAGAGGTTGAATTAAGAAGAAGAATAATTTTTAATGCTAAAACACTGATTCACCCCATTCCCTCTTAGTGTTCATACATCCTAGGGATCATCAATGAACCTAAAAATTTTCCATGTTATTTATAAGAATATTTAGGGAAAGGAAAATTATGGGTGTATGGGTTTTAGTTGGAAATCATAGAAATGGTGACTAGAGTGGATGTTTTTTTGTCCATCTCAGGAATTACAATAAAAAGGGAGACTGATCATGAAACAAATTTTAAATAGGGGGTGGATCCAGTCAATATCTAACCATATAAAAATTCCAATTTCATGAAGATTAAAATTGGAAAATTGGAACAAATTATTCAAAAATATGGTTTCATCAGACATATAAGAAACTCATACTCTAGACCAATAATTTTATTAAAGTAGAAATAATGATGGTGGAGAATGTGTTTAGATTACTAGACATTAAATAGATTGGTAGTTCTAGAAATATATATAACTCCAATAATAGAAGAGATGATGGTTGAGCTTAATATTTCTAAATACATCAGAAAGGTGGACTTGAAATCGTGTTTCCATCATGTATGAATGAAAGAAGAATATATTAGGAAGAAATAATTTATTACATATGAGGACCATTACATATAATTTTTTATTCTTTTAAGATAGATGAATGTACTAGTGAATTTCTATGCTACTATGAATGTGGTAATTTTCAATTTGAAAAGGAAGAGTGTTTTGGTATTATTAGATGATATACTGGTGTACATTTAGGGATGTAATGAACACCTAGATATGATGATAGAATTTATAAATATAATGGTAGATGATCAACTATTTTCAAAAAAAATTAGATATCTTCCAGAATAATGTTTTTTATCATTTAGGGAATATAATGTTAGGTGAAGGAGTCATGATAGATCCCAAAAAACTATATGTAGTTAAAATCTGGTGTGATTTTTAGAATTTTAAGGAAGTTAGAGGGATTTAGGAATAATTTGATACATTAAAAATTTGTCAAGTATTATGGAATTATTGTTGGAACCCTCCTAGAATTGACTATGATGGATGAGTTTAAAGTGACACATGAAACTCAATAAGAATTTAAAAATCATAATAAAATTTGAATAATGACCCATTTTTATACACGTATGATTTTTCATGGGGATTTGTAGTGGAGTGTGATGCCTTTAGATTAGAATTAGGACTTCTGTTAACTCATTATGGAAGGACTCTGACCTATATCACTAATGATATACATATAAAAAGATGGAAAAAATCAGTATATCGAAATGATTTTATGGATTTATATCAGAAATTATAGAATAGAAAAAAATGACGGGAAGTTGGTATGAGGTACAAAATAATCATTAGATCATTATTAATTTTCTTAGTTGAAGGGCAGTTACAATTGGTCATCTATGTTGGAATGCTATGTTATCAGGCTGTGATTTTATTGTGATTTGCAAGCCATGAAAATTGAATAGCGTCACTAGAGTTCTATTGAGGGTGTAATTGGGAAGTTATTATGTTTACATAATAATTTTAGAACCCAATTTTGAGGATCTTGATGTGTTTAAATATGAGTTCATACAATATGTTAGTAGGAAGAAAATTATATAAGTGTTAGAATTCTGTTGTGACATAAAGACAAGACATTGTTTTTCAAAAGGACTATTGTTTTATAAGAACCAATTAGAATTTACAAAGGAATATAATTTAATTCCAATTATATTTCAATACATTTTTGACTTGTGTAGAATAATTCTTGAATGAATGTAGGCCAACTATCAGGAGTCCCTACTAAAAACCTATCCATAACTCTAATTAGGCACTGTAATAATGTTGGCCCTCTATAGTAGAGATGAGCAGTAATACCGACATGGAACCTCTCCAGTTAAAACATGATAAACATTTAGCTGAAGTAGATTGGAATTTACTTATGAGGATATTTTTTCTCAATATATTTCATGCAACATGTTACTATAGCATTATGGACTTAATGTTTTACTGGTGGCACTATTGCACTATCTACGTTATAATCTCATTTTATGAAGGAGTTTTATTATGATATTGTAACATATAAATTATTCTCATGATTTTAGTGAAGTGATTTTCTATATCCATTGGAGTACGGATTTATTCCTAAACCACATAAATTTCTGGGTCTCATGTTCATGTTATTATTATTAATTTTATATTTTACTCCCTTTTTATCTCAATCTCGAGAACGTTCATCACTATTTCTCTATAATTTGAACAAAAATGGTGTCAAAGGTTGAGTTTATGTGTTCATGGTATGATATCTCAAATTTAATAATGGATATGGAAGAAGGGAAGGTGAAGACCGACTAGTTCAATGAAGATGACTTCAGTTGGTGGAGAACATATATCAATGACATTCTATATCATAAAAAACATTCATTTACTGCTTCTAAGAGAGAAACCAATGGGGATGGAGAAGTTAGAGTAGGAACTACTCAATCGATATGTTTTGGGAGTTGTTCACCTTATGTTAGCCAAAAAGTGACATTCAGTATAAGAGAGGGTATGCTAATGGTTATGTTAATGAATTATCTCATGAATATATATGATAAGACTTCTATTTCAAACAAAGTATACCTTTAATCAGATGATCATTGAAGGGAGGATTGTTTTTTATCATGTCAATAAATTCAACACCATCATAATTGAGTTTTCATTAGTGGGAATTACACTTAATGATGATGTATGTGTTCCGTTTTTACATTTTCCATTACCTGATAGTTGAGAAGCCACTATAACCACTATGAGTAGTTTTTTTATACAATGTTTGTTCTAAAATATGTGCAAGACCTGATCCTCAATAAGAATATTCAAAAAACATAACTAGGTATATTTTCATGTTCTACTATGAACATGTAAGGAATAGGAATATATATGCAATGTGATAGTTATAGAGGATGATAAAAATCACGATTAAAGAGTCGAGACAAGTAAAAGGGTCTTTGTCCCACCTTATTGATTTTTGGGAAGAAATGACATGTCAATAAGGACTTAATATAAAAATAGATGGTTCCAAAAACCATTACAACAATCATGATAGATAATGGAACCAATGTTTTGTTACTATTAAGAATGGATAAACTTATCGATTTTTGGATTTTAAACTCAGGGGAACATTTTCATTCCACTATAGAGAGGGGATTACTAGGAAATTATTATTGGAAATTTCATTATGGTGCATCTTGTTGAATATAAACCCTTAAAAATTATCATGAAGGAAAATGTATGGATTAAAAAAATAGTGGGAACATTTGTGTTTTTGATAATGTAAGTTATATCCATGGAATGAGAAGAAATATTATTTCTAACATGTAGTTTGATGATGCATGTTTTGGAATTACATTCATTAGTGGTTCATGGAATATTACTATGGGTTTATAGTCATAACTCTGGGAGTAATGAATGAAAATTTAAAAAATATGGTAGATTATTAAATTGAAATGATTGAAACATAAAAAATACTATTGGCGATTCATAATTTTGGTAGCACAATCTAGAACACCTGAGAGAGAATTGGATGAAGGAAATCAAAATAAAAGGAATAATACCAGAGCTAATGTCAGTGGAAGTTCGATTATGTGAATACTATATATTTGAAAAGTATAAGAAGTTATCCTCTGTAAAAGGATGCAAAAAACAAAATACAAGGAAGCTAGAGTAGGTGTAAATTGATGTTTGGGTCCATAAACTAGTACATTTCCTTGGAGGGTCATAATATTATGTGACATTTATTGATGAATCAACATAGATGGCATGATTTTATGTTCTAAAAATAAAATCAGATGTGTTTGATTTGTTTTATATGTGTAAAACCATAGTGGATAATTATTCATGATCAAATAACAAGTTCTTATGGTCTAAAAATGGTGTAGAGTATGAAAGTAATGAGTTATCAGAATTCTATGATAATGATAGAATTCGATGGGAGAATTATTTTCTAGCTATACCACAATGTAATGTTGTATCTGAAATGATGTATATGACTCTATATGAATGTTCTGGGAGTATGAGGTTGCACTCACTGTTACCCAAGAGTTTCTGGGCAGTGGAAAAGAACATGGAAGTATATCTCATCAATAGGAGTCCATGTATAATAATGGAAGAATGTCTAATTGAGGAGACACGGTCAGGAAAAGAGGTAAGACTCTCTCATTTATGAATCATTGGTTTTTTGGAATACGTACATATAAATGACAATTCAAGGTAAAATAATGATGATAATTCCAAATCTCGTTTCTTAATTGGCTACGATGTTGAGGAGTTTGGTTAGTGTTTCTTGAATGATAAGAACAAGATAATACTCAGAATCCAAAGAATGATATTTAATGAAGTTTTCATGTACAAGGACCATCATGTAGCTGATTCTAATACTGTGATTAAGGAATTAGTGTGATAAGAGAAATTTGAGCGTGAGGGTTTACCTGAGTATGTGTCACAAAAACCATTGGAGTCTAATACTCACATAGAGTTGAGGATATCAACAAGGGTGATAATATTTGTGTATATTCATTCATAATCCATAAATTATATTTTATTTACTATTGTTGGAGAAAAATAATATTTTGAAGAGGCAATCCAGTTGAAGGAGTCAAAAATGTGGGAGATGGTTTTGAATAAGTAGATTTATTCATTTCATGAAAATAATACATATGATCTGAAACCTTTTCCAAAAAAAATTAAATAATTATAAAATAAATAGATATATCGGATCAAGGAAACACATGATTTTAAGATGAGTTACAAGGTAATTTCAGTACTGAAAGGTTTTCAATTGAAGGAATGTATGTACCTCACTGAAATTTACTCGCCTATAGTGAATCCCGCCAACATAGGGGATGTTCTTATTATTCCCTATTATAGATCCTAAAATATTATGTGATGCCCTTTATTAGTGTTAAAAAATTATAAAGGGGGTGACATTGTCATCTCTAGATAAAAACAATTATAAATTCACACACTTGTCAGTGATTTTTTTAGTGCTAATAAGGTCACTTTTTTAGCACTGATAAATGGAGGAATTTATCAGGGATATTTTAGCGCTGAAAAAAGTTATATTTCCTAAAAATGTATATATAATTTATTTTTTATATATATTATTATACAAAATATATTTATTCTGATATAAATATAATATATTTTATTAAATATTCATTATATAAAAATAAATATGCAGTTAAAGATAATATATAATACATTTAGTGAAAAATGGATTATCAAATATTTAATAAAATAATATTAATTAATAATTGGTTAATTATTATTGATTAATTTTCAATAAATAACTATTGGAATATATAAAAATTTAGTAAATTAAAGAATGATTTAAGATAATTTGAAAACATGACTTGAACTTCAAACTACCATAACTTTTGATTCAGGTGTCGGTTTGGGCTCTATCACATATAAAATCAAAGCTTGAGAAAAATTTATATGATATGGTGGCCTTCAAGTTCTTATAAAACATTATTTTGTGGTAAAACGTCCAAAGAGTCCTCCAAAACTGATTTTTTTGTTGATGCCACAATTTTTTTACATTGGGTGGAATCTCAATCTCGTTTACGTGGGTATTTTTCTCAGTGGAGACTAAATTTTTTCTTTGGTCTTACAGACATATGGATATTATAGTGTATAAATTTTACCGTATTCATATTGTAGTTTTATTTTTTTTATTATATATTTACATATTTTTATACATTTACATATAATATATCAATTGTACAAATAAATATTTAAATATATTTACATATAAACCCATTTGTAAAAATATAAACCATATGTAAATAATTTTTGTAATTAAAATAATATTAATGATTTTATTGTCCTTGAAAATTGAATTAATATATAGATATATAGATATATATATATATAGAAGTAATTCTTATATATAAATATGTATGTGTCAATAAAAAAAATATTTGTTTATATTTATGTTATAATATATCTAAATAAATAAATATATTTAAATATGGTTTTGTGTATGTGAGAAATATAAATATGTATGTGTGTGTGAAAATATGTGTGTGTATGTGTGTATCTGTGTGTGATTAAATATTATGTAAATACATCATATATAAATGTATTTTCATAATCATATCATTATAATTAAATATAGTATATGAACATATTTATAGAAAATATTTATGAATACATTATAATAAATTTATATCTAAATATACAACTTTATGTAAATATGTATAAAATTTATTTGAAAATATACAATATGAAGACATATTTTTAAATTGTATATAAAAATAATTATACAAATGTATATAATTATATGAATAAATATTTAAAAAAATAAATTATGTATATATGCATATGTATAAATAAATATATCATAAAATATTATATAAATACTGATGGTAAAGTGGAAAAGGAATTAGGCCCTGAAGTTAGCGGTTAGAGGTTCGATTCGTTGTGCAAGAAAAAAATAAGGATGTGAAATGTACTAATAAAGGGCTTGGAAAGGATGATAATGGGGATAGGGTCAAGTAAGGTTTTATAGTGGGAATGAGGGGGATGGGGCATACATTGTTGATAAATGGTGGTTGGATTATTGATGAAATGGAGGTTGGGTAAAATGATTTTTTTTTAAAAATATTTTTATGATTATTATCATAACTAAATATAGAACTTATAAATGTGGAATTTATTAGATATTTTGTTATTACAGATAAATTTTGTGGGATTTTAAGGGTTTATAGCCTTTCAATTATTTTTATAATAGAAAAAACTCATTACAATTAAATTTAAAATGACGGTCTCTAATAGTGTTTTTTACATCTGAGGATTTACATATTTAGAATCTTAACATAAATAGTACATTCCTTCATGGTGATCTAAAGGAGGATGTCTGTATACAACATATATAGTGATATGTTGAGTTAGGAATGGTGTAACTCGGGTGGAAACTCCATAAAATCTTATATAGATTAAAGAAGACACCATGGAAGTGTAACATGATGTTTGATACAATTGTATGTGAATGTTTTTACAAATGATGTGGATTAGATAATTTTTTATATTATAACTAAGAATCTTAATTTACATACCTTAATGAATTTTTTTTAACATATACTACATTAAAATAAAATTCTATCTACCACTAACCGTGGAGAATGTTTCCATTAGTTTCTCAATTTCAAGGAATCTCCACCTCTAAATCTTTAACCTTCTATGAATTTAATGATTTATGATGTGCACCAAATGTTTTTAAAGATTCAGGAAGAAAAATATTTGAACATCCTATCCCCATATCATCAATACACCATTTAACTTACAAATAATAAACATATACGAGAAATAGTATAAAAAATGAGAAATAATTTTTTTTACATATTATGAAGGAGTATGGTTATTCTACATATGATAATCTAGTTATAAATAGTGTTGAATTAATCTAAGTATTATTTAAAAAATTAATATATAATATTATTCCAACTTTATACATAGTATATCATTTACTAAGAAACGAGTTTTTCATATTAGAGGTTTGGTACTTTTATATTAAAAATATAAATTTCAGTAATTGCATGATGTTGAGTAAATGAATAATTCATATTTTATTGTATTAATACATAGAATTTTTATCATCTTTTGAAGATTATTCATACCACTTTTTGAAAACCTAAACCAAATGTTGTGATATGGAAAAGTGGACTGCATGTTTTTTGTAGAGTGTAAATTTTAATAAATAAATTGAAACCAAAAATTAAGAATATAACATAAACTTTTATGGTAGTTATACCAGTATGAATGATATATTTCATAAAGTATCAATTTAAATCTCAATAAAAGATCAAAAAATAGAAATTAAAAATTCCCATAAAACTATTTTTGTGAATGGAAGCTATGAAAAAAATATAGTAGTAAGAACATGTCTTCAAAAATTTTAAATATTATTTTATTACATTTAATAAATTGTTATTTTGGTTATATTGGATTTACATAATAAAAATTAGATAATATTACATGAAAAAAGTGGAAACCCTGAAAAGATATAATCATTTAAAAATAATAATCAATGTTCATTGTTCTATTAATCTTGAAATAGTTTTAATTTAAATGTTAATTAAAAAATTGGAATAAAACTTATATATCAATAAGAGTTATCAAACTAATTGTAGAGACACAACTTGTCTAGTCATTAAATGGAATAGTATGACAAGATTTAAACTACTTTTTAGCAGTTAGAACTTGCGATAAATAGTTCGGAATATGTTATAGAAATGTAAAATTTGTTAAAATTAGAAATATAAATTGGTGTAGATTGTTAATTTTTTGTATGTATTGAAAAATCCAATAAAATAGTAATTAACCCTAAAAATATTCTAATCTAAAATATCGTTCCCTTGTTGATATGATATATTAGTGTATCAAAATATATGGTCACAAGTGATGTGTATTTTAGAGTAATAAGTTAGTAATATTTTTTTGGCTTTCACTTGTAATTTAAGATAATGCATATAAAAATATATGAACAATTATTACATAGTTTATAAAAATAAATTATTTACAAAGTATAAAAAATATAGAGAATATTAACTATTATGTATATGATAATTGGTTTCACAAAATCTATGCATATTGTTTTTATGTATTAAATCACCTAAAAAGAATGTTTCCACAAATGGAATGAAAGAATTTAACATGAGTTTTATCCCATACGGGCTTGTAGTTACAATTGTTGAATTTGTAAGTTATTATTAGAGAAATATCCAATTGAATAAATAATAATGTTTTCAGTATTTGTGATAATAAATAGAACCTTGTTATTTTTAATAACTTACAAATAATCGATTAATCACAATCCAGTCGCATCACAAAAGTATTATTTGATAGTGATTTTTCAATCAATATAGAGGTCAGTTTTTCAATGAATGAACCATGATGTATGTATTTTATAGTTACACCTCTGAAGAAGTTTTTGTTGTTTCATTCATAGTAACAAACAAATAACGAACCTATCCATATAAATAATAACCAAATATGAAAAAATATGAATCTATTCATATAATAATGAACAAATATGAACATGTATAAATATTATTGGGAAATAAAAAATAATTTATAATAATGAAAAAAATAAAAGGTTATATTTATGTGAAATATATGATATTTTTAATAAATATGAAGTCATGATAAAAAATATTAATACTTTTTAACCCATTTTAAAAAGTATAAACTTGTATGAAAGAATTATATTAATGATAATAAAAAGGGTGTAAAAATTATGATTTTTTTTGTAAAATATGAACATGTATATTTAATTGGAATCAATTATAAGAAGAATATGAACAAATATATCGAACAACTAAAAAATAGCTGTATGATAGAGTAAATATGAAACTATATGAAAAAATTTGAACAAATTGGACAAAAACATGAACAAATAGAAAAACATGATCCTTTACAAAACACCCTAATCACTGTTCCAATAGTAAAAAAACGACTTCAAACATGGGATACTCCATGGGTATTTTGATGTTTGGAGAGATATTTTTTATTCAACAACCAATATCCCCAAAAAAAACATCCAAAAAACCCTTTTAAAACTTCCTAAAACCAATCCAAACCATCTTATAATAAAAAAATGCATAATAAAATATTGAAATACCGTAAAGAGAGGGTGTATATCATCAATAAACTGTGGATGATATGTTTAATACCAAATCTTAATATTAATATTTTTACATTAATTCAAAAATATATATCGTGTTAAAATAACATAAAATGTGTAGAATGTAAATAGAAAATGAATTCATATCATTGAAGAAAAAAAATCATATTATATATAATTTGAAATTTTTTTATAGGTTTTGATTTATAAAATGAATGATAAATTTCATGATCTTTAACATACATAAACATTATTCATACTAATGAACAAATGAAGTAAAATTCATATGGTAAAATTTATTTTCTTCCCTTGAATGTGATTCTATTCTTGTTCAAATAAATGAACACTTATGTATCAAAGCATAATATATATTATAATATGGTCAATTAAATATACATTATAATGAAAATAAAAGCATTAAATATTATTTTTTTACAAATGATAATGATTAAGTATATGAAATATGAATATTTGATTCATGGGTTATGATATTGATATGGTAAAAGAATATGAAATATAAATGATAGATTCATGAGTTATGAAAGTGATATGAAAATAAATACAATTAATAAATATGATGAAAACTTTTATTAAACTATCCGAGAAATTTAGTCTGTTGAATCACATAGTCATGATAGTGATATGAATTTAGAATATATGGAGATGGTTTTTGAGACATCATTTTAGGATGAAGGACATATTTTTCATTGTTTAGAATATTCCTTTATTTATATGGGAAAATGAAATTTCATCAACTATACTTGTTCAATATAAATATTCCTAAAACATCTTTTCTAAAGATGTAAAATTTTTCAAATATTATTGAGAATAATCTTGAAAATAATTCATCAGTTGTGGGTGGACGAAAAAGAATAATATATATTTGGAAAGTAGTAATTCTCGTTTTTAGAAAATTATAATTTCTTATTGGTATTTGGAGAATATGAAAGGAATCATTCAAGATTTTCAATCTCATTTTGATTTATTTGTGCATATGTAGTTCTTAGTATAGTATAAGTATCCATGGGATTTTATTAAAAAAATGAATGATCTATAAAATCATCATATCATAAAGTTGTTTTTTTATTCTGAAAAAACTATTATATTTAAATTATATAAAACCCCAAAGATGATATTAGAATTAGAAAATCTATCATAACATAATCAAACTCATATCATAATAAAATTATTTTTTTAGAGGAACATATGTAGATAAAATGAACATGAGTTATAAAAGTGTAAACATACCTAATTAATCTTCTTCCAAATGAATAAATAAGTAAATTGATATTTGGTTTGAATGTGAGATGGATATGAAACTGGAGGCAACAATGGAGGTGACAGGTGGATGCAGAGGCTGAGGAGAGAGATGAAGATAAGAGGTGGTATTTAGATGAAACATTAAGAGATTTATAGGGTTTATGTATTTTGATGGGAGATGAGCTTTTATAGACTATCTTGAAATGATGTGGGGGTGGAAATTGGTAGAATACATATTGAATTTCGTCATGTTTCCATTGAATTAGAAGTAGTATCTAATTAGGAATATATATATATATATATATGGTTGTAATGTGCTCGAGATTAGGGATCATGATGAAGGGATATAGAGGGGGAATAATTTTGGGGCAAAATCATGGTTCTAGAATGCGGATAATGCAGAATGTGGGAAGGGATCAGTGGGTCATAAAAGGGAGAATAAAGAATGAGGGGAGGTGTGGAGAAGGTAGAATTTGGGTAGAGATTGTGGGGGATGAAATGGGGAGGAGGAAGAATTATTGGAGATTTTTATTGGGAGGTGTACATGTATAGGGAGAACGATTGTGGAAGAGACTCATGGCATTTCAGTCACAACAAATAGTAAAAATAATGGATGTTTTTAATAAAAACTATGTTAATATTTTATGAGATTTTAATTAATTTACAATAGTCAACTTATTCTAGAATTGAAAATTGTTCATATAATTTAGTTACTACATTTATTTTAATTTTATAAAAAATTACATGAATAAAATATTAAAAAGATTTAATTAATTAATTAATTTTATTTATTTAATTTTTTTAAATATTTATGTAATTTAAATTTTCCATTTAATTTTTGTTCATTTTAAAATAACTTGAATAAATTTTCTAAAATATTTAATTTGAATATTAATAATAAATAATTTAATAATAAAATCTAAATACCCTAAATATTTAAATTGAATCAACTGATAAAAATCTAAAATTTTTAATGTGGTTTTATTTTAAAATACATTGAATGTTTTATGTTAATTATTATAATATTAAAATAAATAAAAATAGTATTAAAATTTAAATAACTTTAATATTTAAATATCATTAGAGTAAATTAATATTTTAGTATTTTAAAAATAAATTTTTAATGTTATAGTTTATAAATATATTTCCTTTATTTTTTTTTCAAATATTGATCATAGATCTCATGTTACCTTACATCTTAGGTCACATTTGCTTCTGGATTAATTAATTTCCATCATAATTTTTGAAATTTATTATATAAGAAAATAATAATTCTATTGTATACTTTTTTCAAAATATTATTGTCAAATTATTACATTTTTCTATGATTTATTATGTTAAATTAAATTAAATTATTTATTAATAATTTATTCATGTACATAAAATCTATATACACATAAAATAGAAATGAAATATCTTTTATCTTAAGAAAGTTTTTAGCCAAATCAATTAACAATTACTAAAGTTTCTATTCATTTAAGTTTTTTTACAATAATGATAAATTCTTACTTAAAAATAATAAATAATTTCCGACAATTTAACGCATTTATTTGAAATTTTGAAAATTATAATGTTTTTTAAATATTTTTTTCTTTTTTTAATCTTATTCTATTAGCTCAATCATATTATATATTGAAATACTCATTCAAGTAATTTAAAAATTACTATTATTCCTACATGTGCATTCACATGACATAGTACCTAATTAATTAATAATATATATATTCTTAAAATAATATAAAAAATCATAATATGTGAAATAATAAAATAAAATCGAATTCCCCTAATAAAAATTTAATGTAAACATATAAATATTTTTTATAATTGAGATTGAAGGTAAGATGAAAATATATATAAACCCATACACATTCAATTTTTATTTGTTTCATGTTGAAATCTGAATTGATTTGTCATTGAACCCCTTTGTTGATGAATTGTCATCCAAATCAACAACACTATCATGTGGTGGTTAATTTTTTCCATCATATCCCTCATGAAAACATATATCTAAAAATATTATGTGTTCCATAGACATAACAAGTGAGTTAAGAAAAGAATAAGCATAGTCAAAAGTTGTGTATGATGATTCAAAGGATATGAACTCTAAATTTCGAAAGGGAATAAGAACTATAAATGTTGTATTTGGAAATGTGTAATCATATTATTGAGTTATCATATGCACTGTAAATATTTTATTTGGTTTCGAATCCATATTATTAAACTTATATTTGATAGAAATATTTTTCTTAACTAAAATGGAATAAGTAAATAAATTTTATAGGCATAAACATTAATAAAGATGAACCTGGTTTCATAAGCATGTGCTTATACTTAGATTATTAAATTTCATTATTTTCTATACACATATCCATAACCACTTTTATTTGTTTGAATTAGTATGTTTATATTAAAATACATGAAAATGTGTATGCATTATAGTATTTATAGAAACATAAGCATAAACATGATCAAATGAAAAGCATAAGCATAAGAATAAGCAGAATAATTTTTAAAAAATTTCTGTATTATAGTGTATCTATAAAAACAATAAGAAACATAATAATATACACTTACCTATTGAAAATTAGGTATTTATTGCAATATTTAAGTTACACAGCTTTAAAATAACCAAAATATAATGAAACTATATTTGTTAGGCTATATATATTAATGTATTTGAAATCTTGTTTGAATTATAGTATTTGTATAATCTTATCTATAACAAAAATAACAATCATATGTTTATGAATAATCCTAATGATATTCAATATCAAATTCCAAATGTGTATGTATTTCATTTCATTATTTTTATTAGGAAAATCATGAGGATATATATAAGTATAAGAATATGATAGGATAAGAGAAAAGTATATGTAATGGCTGATACCACTCCAGTCCATTACGTTATATAAATAAGGTGATTGAGTTGTTTTGGGATGTCATGGTGGCTCACTTAATATTTTACCTGTTTTATATCTTTCCAACTTTAGCTCGTCTTACAATGGGTCTTCCTCCAGTAGGTCGCAATAGTGAGTCGGGGCCGGTGAGTCAGAACGGTGACTCGCACTGGTGACTCGCAATGGTAGGTCATGACGGTAGTTCACCAGTGGTGATTCTTCAAATGGTGAGTCACCCAACAGTGACTCATCCACTTGTAGCTCATCCACCAGTGACTCTAACATTGAGTTGTCTAGCGGTGACTCACGACATTGACTAGTCCTGTCTTGACTCACAACGGTAGGTCGCCATTGGTGACTCACAACAGTGACTCGTCCAATGGTGAATCATCCAATGGTGTGCCATCTAATGGTAGGTCACATATTGTTGAGTCTTCCAATAAATGGTCATCCACCATTGATTCATTTCCACTGTTTTTCAAATTTCCAAATTTTCCCAGTTTTTCAAATTTTTCCTCTTTAATGATTTATTTGATGTAAAATATGTTTAAAACCTTATTTAAGTAATTTTAAGATTATTAAATGATATCAATTATATATTTAAATTCCCCTTACTATGGAGGCTTTTAGATAGTCAAAACATGTGGTCTTGATCGAGATCTATCTTTATTGGATTTTTCATCTTTTTCTACCATTGATTTAGGGTCTGACTTTTCGAAGCATGAGAACCATTATTCCTTATTGTATTATCATTACTATTGATACCAGGTTTCCCAAAAACATTCTTCCCCAAGGACCTGTGCATCTATTTTTCACCCTTGGATTGTGCTTCACTGGAGCCATACACACCGCCTGTTTTGGTGCGAAGTGGTGTCGACTAACTATTTCTCAAGGTAGGGATATCTTAGAAGCTCTAAATTGTATATCATGCGGGGTGGTTGTATGAATGTATACTTGTTAATATGGTTGAATAAAAATGTAATGAAGATAATCATACTTGTTAGAAAATAATAACTACTGTTTGGGTAAAATGTCGCATACTTATGTTTTATTATTTTCTGGTAATGTGAATTATAAGGAATATATTCCTAATAAAAATCATGACTATTGGTTACCTTTGTGTTCTCACAATTAATGTATTGTGATTAAATAATGATGATCATATGTTTAATAGATTTATATATGAAATTTATTAGCCATTAATAGTCGGTTAAATAAATGTATACCCCATGATCAAACTTGTTATGTGGTCACCCATGATTTAAAAAAGTTGAGTTAATGAATGGGAGCCCTGTGAAATCTGAAAGTTGTTCTTTGTATGGTTGTGTGGTGCTGTTTTTGAGGGTATGACTATATGTGGGGTGGTTCAGGTTGTGTAATTGAATCTCAGGTTGGGAGATTGGTTGATTGTGGAATGGATGACCATTGTTGTCCAGTGGGACTGCAACCGAGTTGTGTTTTGTCTATGTTTCTGGGTGTGGTGTGTCTATGAAATGAGGTTGTGTATGGTTGGGATAAGGGGATTTTATGTGAGTGGTTGTGATTTTGTTTTCATTATGTTGTGGTTGAGATGGCGGATATGGAAGAACGACTTTAAATCATGATAATGGTAGTGGTTGGCATGGGTGTTAAGTGGGGAGGAAATGTGATGTGGGGTGTTTTATCTTTTTTATTCTTCTTCTGTGTGCTTTATGCTATGTGGATTGTGATGTGTTATTATTGGTTGTTTTGAGGGAAGGTTTTTAATTCATAAATGAATTTTTTAATAAATAATGAGAACTGGTCAAATGAATTGTATGGGGTATGGTTCGATTTGTGGCTATTGTGTGTCATTATACATTTAGAGGTAGAAGAAAAGTTAGTGGTATTATAGGGTGTTTTTTTATTTAAAACCAAAAGGATGGGATTGAGTGTGTAATACTATATATATACCTTTAATTTCATTGTGTATTCTATATTCACCCCACCCAAGTTGATCACTATGTACCGAACACCCCCATGTTACACGGGAGGGTGTCCTTCCCAAACAACTCAATGGGAGGATGGATGGTTGGCTACATGCAATTCCATGCTCCCTCTTATTGGCGGTGATAACCCCAAACTCTTCAGGTAGGTTTTCTTTTGTGAGGACCAGTTGTGGGAAGATGAGTTGTGTTTTCCTAGGTGTCTTTAGGATGAGTTTTTTAGTGTTTTCCATGGTGTCTTCAGGATAAAAAGTGTTTTTTCCAAGGTGTTTTTAGGATGTGATGTGATATGTGAACCAAGTGTCTCTGAGCGGGATGTGGTTGTGAGGCCCTGGTGTGTGTGGGTGAGATGTGGTAAACTTCATTTTCCAAGTTTTTGAGAATAGCTATGTGGAACAGGTGTGTTGGGGTGGGTTGTGACGTGGTACTTTATGAAGAGTTTGGAGATCCATGAAGTTTTTTTAGGGTTTGAGAGTGAATAAATAATGTGAAATTGGTGCGGGCTACCCAAACATCGATGTTCTTATTATATTTATTTACTTGACTTTTATTATTTAGTTAGAATTCCATGGTTAGGTTTGGATGGATAGTATTTCCCATTAGTTTCAATTTGATTCTATTATTTTCTCATAGGGTCATTAGTATGCTTCTACTACATATGCATGAGATACAGTGGTTTTTTCATACTGTTTATACCTATATTCCCACCCTATGAATATAAAACTACATTCAAGTTTATAGGAGTACTACATGGATCACGTTGGTAATTATTAGTTCAAAAATTGGGACAGTTGTCGTATCACTTCTTAGCCTTGTTTTTGGCATTTACATTTGGGACACTTCTTTTGTAACAATTATATTTTTAAACATTCATGTGGGATTGATTTAGGATTTCTTAAATATATATCAAGGATTTGTTTTGAGGTTGGTACATATTTTCTCCCGATCCGGGTTACAATAAAAATGGTAACGCCTCCCATTTTGTGAGATTTTCATAACCTCGTTCCAGTGACCAAATTGAGGCCTACATGAGGTGGGACTCGAGGGTCATTATCTCTCTTCCATAATTTCCATATTTGGAGTGGCATCCCTGCAGGTAGGGGTCATGATATAATCATATTAGAGGAGATGGTCGAGAGATATGGTAGAGTTTGGAGGTAGGAACAGTGAGGATTCCATGGGATGGTTGGGAAACAATGTTATGTGATCTTGTTGCATGACTAAGATAGGGAAGACTGGGGAGGACATGGGATTTTAGGGCCCCCATGATCTGATGAAAGGACTTAGAGTTTACAGAATATCAAAGTGAGGATACACCATGTGCTGTGTAAAGACCCTAGGAAAGGTACATGCATTATAATATCTTGTTTTATAGAATTAATTGGGTGTTTTAGTGAATTAAAATAAATAATTAGTTGAAATTAATACTAGGTAAAATTCCATACTACTCAAGCATATGAATTCAATGTAAGCATATTTCTGCTATGGAACTCGGTCTTCATCTGCGTGTAGTGTAGGTTGTAGAGGCTTATCAAGATGACCTGGTCTATCAATGGAGGGTTGATCGAATAGATGAGGATGATCAGGGGATGAAGATGCTCTGTGCTTTCCAGCAGTAGACTCTAGGATAGTCGAAGGGCAGTTTTTCAAACATTGATATGGAGAGTTTTCTCAAAGGGATTGTGATCAACTTCATCTTGAACTGGGCTTCGAAGGATCATTTTGTTCCTTTGTCTATGAGCTAGATTCAGGGAGACATGTGTTATTGGTCAACATTGTACATAAGGGAGAAGAAGGAGGTTGGCATTCTATGGGTCGATTATCTGAGGGTGTTAGGTTCATAATTCGTTTCATCAACCATGAATGCTAAGAAGAGGATGGATTTACTCTTCCTCTAGTACGGGAGTATGTCTGTAGAAGAATTGGGGATCCATTTCTAGGATCTCATTTTCATTAATTTGGATCACTTTCAGGACGAGGAGACTCGCGTGAGACAATAATAGGAGGAACTTCTTCCTTCTCCCCAGTATGTGGTTACTCCCATTAGCTTACTAAAAAACATGGAGGCCTAGAAGAAAATAGAGGTAGTTGAGTGAATGAACTCATGGGGAGGTCTACCATGAGAGGGGATCCTGTTGTTTTCATCAAGATTCAATGCTACGAGTAGTAGGTTTCACGCACCAGGGCCATTGAGGTTCTAACCAATGGGGAGTCGACCTTAGTATTTTTTGTTCTGACTTTCGAGTACTCATGGATTTCTTGTGGATTTAGGGATGATATCTTTCATCATTGGATTCTATGGGCATCTTCATAATTAGTTCCTATCATACACTAGATCATTGTACGGTAGAGGTCGTCAGGTTCAGTTTCCTCTTTAGCAGTAGTTTCTAACTATGCTATTTCAGCAGTAGGGAAAAAATTCCCCTTCTCCACTGAGGGGAGATGGAGTAGGTACGGGCTGACCTCAAGGTTTTTCTTTGGGATATTGACCCATGTTATCTCTTGGAGGATATCATCACTAGCGGGGAAAAAGATCTAGGAATGGTGAGTTACACACCATGGAGGCAGTAGTTCCAGCAGTGCTGGAGATCATTCGATGTATAATTAGTTTTCTTAATACCCCTAATTGTTCTTTGATATATTTAGGAGATTTTCAATCCTTTTATGTACCCAGTCTATCACATTATCTAAGCCTAGAAATACAGAGGCTTCAAATTCCCTTTGTGTTGAGTATGCCCGTAAGAAGTCATACTAGCCTGTTTGATGTGTGATGAGGATGTAGACTAATTATGAGTCCACATTGATCCTTTGGGGGATGTTTTATTACTATAGATGAAGATATACAATGTCATTCTCATCAAAATCAAGTTATATTCTCTGAATTTCATTTTTTTACTGCTTTTGTAGGAGATTCATATTTTTGGACGTAGAAGGTCAACATGTGACCTTCATCAGTGATTGGAGCTGTCATGTGGGTAGTTGGTGTATGGAGCCCCTTCCTTCCTTGTTGGAAGAGCTGTTAGTGGTAGTAGAATAAACTGAAGTCCCAAGGGTTTTTGGAGAGTTCATGGATTTTTTTACCAAGGAGGTTTTAACTCTACCCCCATGACCTGCTCTTGAGTCTGGGATAGTGTTATTACTTGGTTCTTCTTTGATCACGATGGATCATTATCAGATGGATCCTTTATATCTACAAGAGTTAATTATTCTGATAGATGATCGGATTCATAAGAGTTTTATCTAGACCAGTGTGTCACCATATGGTTATCTAGTATTGTTTCTGAAAAAACAAATATCGTGGTCTGAGGTTGTGAATAGACTTCCTGAAATTGAATCAAGTTATGGTCAAGAACCATTACCCCATCCTAAAGATTGATGGTCTTTTCAACTAGATGAGGGAACAATGTTGGTTTTATGAGATCGATATGTTGTATGGATATCAACAGTTGAATATGAAGGAAGCAGATATCTAGAAGAATGATTTCAGATGCAGGTATAGGCACATTGATTTTGTAGTTAGGTCTTTCGATGATACAAATTCACCATCCATGTTCATGGGACTTGTGAACATCACCTTTCATGAGTTCCTGGATGAGTTCATCATCGTATTCATCGATGACATCCTGATCTACTCAAGGTTAGTGGAGGAGTATACCGAGCATCTCAGGACTATTTTTCAAGTCCTTCAACACCACCATCTCTATAGAATAAAATAATAGTTCATGTTTTGGACATGATTAGTTAATTTACATTGCATGTGGTGTAACAACAGGGTGTAGATGTGGCCCCATCGAAGGTCAAGGTAGTTTTTTCATTGGCGTCACTGAATAATGTGGTAGAGGTTCACAGTTTTCTCAATTTGACATGCTATTGTTGGAGTATTTAACCCGATTTCTCTCAAATTTCTTCTCTATTGACATCTCTAAATAGAAAAGGCCATGCATTAGTGTGGAGCTATAATTTTCAATAAAAATTTGGCTATCTGAAGGGGAAGTTGGATAGTGCTCTAGTGATCTGGTTTCCAGAAGAAGGGGTGATGTTCGAGGTGTTTTGTGATGCTTCCCATATGTAAATAGGATGTGTGATGATGCAGCTACAGGGAGGTATCTATTATGGGTGTAGGATGTTATGTCCACATGAACATAACTATAACACCCATGATAAGGAGCTAGGAGTGGACGTTTTTGTGCTAAATTTGTGAACACATTACCTCATTGGGTCGTACATTTTGGTCTTTATGAATAACAATATCTTAAGGTATATCATTTGTTAGTGATATCATTACTTACTAAAGTGAAGGTTGATGAATTTTGTTGAGGAATATGATTTTTTGATCTCCTAAACCTATGATAAGGGGAATTTTGTGGCTGATTCTCTAAGTAGGAAATCATAAAAGGGCATTGGTTGGGAATATATGGATTCATGGAAGGTAAAGGAGGAGTTTGAATCCCTACACTTGGATGTGGGAATGGATGGTGCAGGAGGCGTCTTTTTTAAAATTGGTAGTGCAGTATTCCCTGATGAAGCAATTGGGGGAGGATAAGTGGGGTGAATCAGAGGTATTGGTGATGCATAACCACATTGACCATGGTGATTCGATGTGGGGATGGATTTAGGTTTTTCAGAATAAAATGTAGGTTTCTGGAAGGATATTTGTTCTAGTTGCGATGCATGAGGGAGTCCCCCATGAGTATCACAACTCAAACATAATGGTAGACCCAAGAGATTCCAAGACTTATCATGGATTTAGGGAGTAGTATTGGTGTCTCAGGATCAAACATGATGTATTATCATTTGAGGTAAATATATTAGTGTGACAGTAGGTGAAGGATGAGCATCGTGTTCCGGTGGTTTGTTGATGCCCCTAGAAATATCTAAGCGGAAATGGGATGACATCTTGATGAATTTTATCATATGATTAACCAAGGATCAGGGAGGTTGTGATGAAATCTAGGTAGTGGTGGATCAAATGATGAAACTGGATCACTTATTAGCTATTAAGGAGTTGGTTGGAATAAATAGCTTGGCTTGGAGGTATGGGATAGGGTGGTGTGGATGCATGGAGTTCAAAGATCCAATTTTTCTGATTGGGACACATGTTTTACCATGAAATTTTAGAGGGGATTGAATCATTCCTTATACACTCATTTATCCCTCATTAATGCATTCCACCATTAAAAAGATGGGCAGATAGAACATACTATCCATACACTGGATGATATGTTGCGAGCAAGCATGATGGAATTTGGTGGATCTTGGTTGCGGCCATTTTCTTGGGATGAGTTTTCTTATAATAATAGCTATAAATCTTCCATTCTAATGGCTCCATTGGAATCCATGTATGGAAGACCATTTCATTCACCATTATGCAAGACAATGATTGGGGATACAACTTTTCTTGGCCCTGATGTTCAGTAGACCACGATAGAGAAGGTTCATCTCCATCGTGAGAGTATGAATTTATTCTAGGACCAGAAGAAGTCAAATGCCAATCATATGAGTAGGCCCTTAGAGTTTGAGGTTGGGGACCATGTGTTCTCGGTGGTTTCCCATAGACGTGAGAAATTACGGTTTGGAAAATGGAGTAAGTTTTCTCCCATGTTTTTTAGACCCTTTGAGGTGTTGGGATGATTTGGTGAGGTGGGATACCAGCTGGCACTTCTACTAGAGTTGTAGAGGATCCATGACATATTTCACTTATCTCACCCTCATTGGTATCTTCACGATGACTCCCATGTCATTGAATGTTGTGAGTTAGATATCGAAGACAATTCAACATTCGTGGGGCGGCTAGTAGAGATATAGGATCACCGACAGAAGGTGATGCATTGATGGACCATTCCCCGGATTCATGTGTTGTGGAAGCATGGCGGTTTAGATAATATTACATTGGAGTGATAAACACATATACAAGCCCATTACCCCTGGTTGTTCTGAGTTCTTTTTCTTATTCTTTATTTCCTTCTAATGTAATGTTTGAACCTTTTTTTATGAGATGAGATGTTTGATTGTTTCAAAATGTGTGTCGAAATCCAGGCATGTGAAAAGGGGAAGGCCAGATTTCTAATTGAAATTCATTAATTGAAATTCTATTAAACCTATGAGGGTGAGTCAGTGCCACCTAGAGTAGCTAATATCTTGAAATGGAGGATGAGATTCTTGAATTCGTATGTTTTTTAAGTGTGGTTGTTATGCTTGTGCGGTGTGCCTTTTTTTCATTTTGTATAGAATCAGTTAGACGATTCTTTCTTTGATGATGAGGTTTAACTCCTTATATTGAACAACACATGGTGGATTGTCATTGAACATTGGTGTGATTATTCAGTATCATATTTTAATTTATAGTGGTATATTTTAGATGTATCTCACGAGGTAGTTGTTTGGACCCCTCTTTTCCATCTGGTTTTGATTTGGAATTCTCAAGGGTGAGAATAGTTTATGATGTATCTGATGTAATGTATTGGACCTCTCTAGTTTATTACATTGTTAAAATATGGTGTTGGAGGTGCTCTGGGAGGACATAGTGTCCCACTTCAATTGTTTGTCAGTTTTTAACTTTTCCAATGGTAGCTCATCTAATGGTGGGTTTTCCACCTGGAGGCCGCAACTGTGAGTTAGGACTGGTGAGTTCAAATGATGACTCACATTAGTGAATCACAATGGTATGTCATGATGGTAGGTCACTAATGGTGAGTCAAATGATGGTGACATATACAATGGAAACTCATACAATGGTTAGTCACCCAACGGTGACTCATCCATCGGTTTTTCATCAATCAATGTCTCGTGACAACGAATCCTCCAAATGTTACTCATGATGGTGAGTCATCCAACAGTTACTCACCATAGTAGGTCACCCGCGGTGGCTCGTGACAGTGACACTTCCAATAGAGATTCATCCAACAATGACTCATTCAATAATGATCCATGCAATCGTAGGTCAAATATTTGCGAGTTATCTAATAGTTTTTCATCTACAATTATTTCATTTCCACAATTTTTCAAATTTCGAGTATTTCCAAGTTTTTCCAATTTCTCCCCTTTAACTTTTTATTTGAAATATAATGAGTTTAAAATGATTATTTAAGTGAGTTTGAATCTATTTAAAAATATATGAAATATATCACTAAACTTCAAACCCCCACTAATATTTTATATATTCAAAATGTGTGGTCATGATCATGATCTGGCTTTAATGGATTTTGAAACCATTCATTCCATTGATATAGGATCTTGACTTTCTAAATCTATGACCAATTTTTCCTTGTATGTTTCCCATTAATCATCATACTGGGTATCTCCAAACCATTCTTCCTCGAGGATCCATGCATCTAAGGTACTCCCTTGGATCACAATTCTTCAGATCCTTGTGCACCAATGTTTTGGTGAGAGGAGGTGTTGATCAATTATTTCTCAAGGTAGGGATCCCTTCCTCTCTTGGAATTGTGTATCATTTTGGATGGGTGCATGAATGTACCCTTTTGAATATGGTTGAATCCAAATTTTAAAATATAATATAACTTGTTACAAAACAATAAACATGGGCCAGGGAAAAGTAATTCATGCTTATGTTTTATTATTTATTGATATTGTGAATTGTATGGGATATATGCCTACTGAAAATCATGGTTGTTGTCCACATTTTTGTTCACACCAATGATGGATTGTGATGAATTTTTGATGATAATATATTGAATAGATGTATATATTTTATTGATTAACCACATATACTATTTTAAATAAATGGATTCCACATGATCAAACTTGTTATGTTATCACCCCAGAATTTAAAAAGTGGAATTAAAGAATGGGTACCCTGTTAAATATAGATGTTGTTCCTAGTATGGTTGTGTGGTGATACTATTGAAGGTATGGCTATGTTTGGGGTGTTTTGTGAGGTGTAATGGAATCTAAGGATGAAATATTTATTGGTTGTTGAATGGATGGGTAGTGTTGTTAAATGGGACTGTAACCCTGTTTTGTTTTGTTTTTGTTTCTGGGTGTGGTGTGTTTGTGTAGTAGAGACATAGATAGTTGTGATATGGGTAGTTGATGAGAGTGGCCTTGATTTGGAGTCCATTTAATTGTGTTTGAGATGGTGGTTTGGGAATAATGACTTTGAATGATGAATATGGAAGTGGTTGGCATGGGCATTAAGTTGAGAGGAAATGGGTAGTGTGTTGTTTTAACTTAGTTATTCTTCCTCTAAGTGGATTATATTGTTCTTATAGTGATGTGATGATCATGGTATCTTCCAAGGAAGGGGTGGAATGAATAAATGAATTGGTGAATAAATAATGAGAATTGGTTGAATGAATTGGCTAGGGTATGGTTGGGTTCATGGTTTTTTGTGTGGTTGTACATTTAGAGGAAGGAGTAGAGTTGGTAGTATAATAGTGTAGTTTGTTGTTTTATTTTAAACAAATAGGTTGGTCTTAAGTGTTTTATATTATATATATAATGATATTTTTCCATTTTTTCTATATTAATTCCACCCTAGTTGTGCACTATGTCATGAACACCCACATTTTCATGAGGGTGGGTGTCTTTCCCAAATATCTTGGTGGGAGGATAGATGGTTGTCCACCTGCTCTTCCCTACTCCCTCTTCCAGAAAGTGATTACCCAAAAATCTTTGGGAATGTTATGGTTTATGAGTCCTAGGTGTGTGCATGAATGTTTTATTTTCCCTGGTATCTTTGGGAAGATATTTGTAGTGTTTTACCAGGAGCCAGTGGTATAATTTTTTGTTTGTTTTTCCAAGTGTTTTTGGGATGTGATGTGGTATGTGGACGAGTTGTCTAGTGGCAAGACGTGGTTTTGGTGCCCTTGTGTGTGTGGTTGAGTTGTTATGGGATTCATTTTCCCATGTTGTGGTACTAGCTATGAGGCCCAGGTGTGTGTGGGTGGGATGTGACTTTTACTTTCAGAAGAGGTGGGAGCACTAGGATGGTTTCAGTTAGATTCTGAGAGTGGATAATCAGTTGGAAAGTCGTGCGGTTACCCAAAAATTTATGGACTTTTTATGTTTATTTACATGGATTGTGTTATTTATTGAGAATGACTTGGTGAGGTAGGAATGGATAGTATTCCATGTTAGGTGCTGTTGGTTTCTATTGTTTTCTTACAGGGGAATCAACATGCTTCTCGAACATGTTCATGAGGGACTCTGGTTTTTCACTATTGAGAATACTTGTTTTCTCCCCCTAAATTTATAAAACCATATTAATGTTTACATGAGGACTACAAGAACCATACTGGGCATTATTATCTTATACATTGGGATAGTTGATTTGTCACTTCTTAGCCTTTTTTTTGGTATTTACTTTGGAGACACTTGTTTTGTAACAATTAATTTTTTTATATTCCATGTGGGATGTATTTTGGATTTCTTTTATACATGTATTGGATTTTAATTGTGGTTGATACATTTTTTCTCCCTGAATTGATTACTGTAAAAAATGAAATTCCTCTCATTTTGTTAGATTCGTATACCTTGGCGTTTGTCACCACCCCAAGGCCTATTGGAGGTGGGACTCAGGGGTCATTATCTCTCTTAATTCATTTCTAGATCATGAGGGGATTCTTTGTAGTGAGGGGGTCATGAAATCATCACAAAATTAATATATGGTAAAATAAATACACAAAAAAATATTTTAAAATTGGGTCAAAAATATATAAATCACAAATAACTGATACATAATAATTAATCTGGATATTGAAGAAATAATAATAAAAAATAACTTCTATATAATAAATGAATACATGTTTATAAAACATTAGTATATCATAAATAGAGATGCCTAGAATTTATACTTGGATGGAAAAATATTAGCCCATTTTTGACATTATATTATTTCTAATGGAAACAGATGAAAAGGTATATTGAATATCATTGTTTTGTAATCTAGAAAAATCCAAAATAATGGCTTTATTACAAATTTTAGTAGAATCTTCATCACTAAAATCTTAGAAAAACATATTCTCAAATAAATAATATATTAATAGATGAAACAATTATCCATATTGTAATTTAATTAAAATCAAACAAGAATCCATATTTTAATATAATATTATATTCAATATTAGGAAAAATCCATTTTCATAAGGTATTATATATTTAATTAATGATAGAGAATTTATAAATCTGTAATATAATTTTGGATTCTAAAAATGTAGTTTTATTAAAATTAAAAAACTAAATAATTTGTTTGAAAATGATGAATGACATGAATATTTGTGGGAATAAATTAGTAACTAAATATTGATCATTATGTATCTACAAATTATGAAAAGGTAGTTTGATTAAAATTTTAAAATATGAGCATATCGAAAGGTATATTAGACATGAAATCATAACAAAATTATTTGAGTTTCTCTAAATAGAAAAGGATCTTTTTCATGACCAAAAAAATCTTTATTCAACCCATTTTTAGTTTCCCAATTTCTAAAAATTTCAACTGAACCTTAACACATTAGTTTTGGATATGTTGACTATCATTTCATAACTTATTAAAAAAATCACCAAATCATTTTCCATCATGTAACATGTTACTCTCTATATAAAAATGTATTTTATCTTGTTTCTAAAAAGTAGTATTAGATTTAACTTCAGGAACATAGAAATACCTAGATGTGTTGAACATTAACAAAGCTAACTAATTTTTAAAAAAAGTGAACCAATATGTTCCTATCTAGATGAAAATAATGAGAAAGACTAATCCAAAATGAGTTTATAATTAAATATAGATAAATATAAGTTTTCCAATTCAATCAATGTATAGTTTTTGTTTCATATTTTTTTGGTGATTCCTTCAAGTACCTTTCGACATTATCCTTTTGTTGTTCCAGCAATACTATAAAAAATAATAGAAAAAAATGTTCAAAATTTTAAATAATAATAATAATAATAATAATGTATCAAATTATTTCATACATAAAAATATTTTTCAATTAAAATTAAAAGGGAAGGGTAATTTTTTTTGGATTCATGGAAGAATAATACACTGACTGAAAAAATTTCGATTTTTAACCCCAAAGACAACCACAACATTAGTTTGACCCCAAAAAACAACAACTGGAACACCAAATCGTCATATACCTTGATTACACGTATCATTTGACATTTGGTTCAATCATGCACATGAACCAATTACAATTATCTGACTAGCGATTTTGTGAGTGAGTATATTAGAGAAATGGGAGACAAAATAACGATGTAGAAAAACCTACTTTAGAATATTCACTTTCACTTTTTCTATATTTGAAAGATATGTTTTTTTCATCCACCAAAACTTTTCTATTCAGAAATCTAGAATAAAACACTTGTTTGTATCCACCAGTTATCTTATTATATAATCAATCTCAATGATGATTATTTTTCCATTCTAAAAAATAATAGATAATGAAATTATTTATCCATGTTAGAATATTTAAAATAAATACAAACCCGCATAATTTTTTATAAATCAGGTATAATTTTTTAGGATCCCAAACCACAAATATAAAATCCTTAATGTAATCCCACTATGAAAAATCATGGTCCAAATTAATGGATTACACAACATAGTAGGGATCAATACCAAAATAGGACATCACATAAATTATAATTATGGTATATACATTTCAGTTCAATATATTATATATTAGATCTGAACTAAAATACAAAAATAAAACATGAAATATTAGTTCAGATCTAACATTTATTAAAATAGTTATATTATCATATTAGATATTTTAGTGTCATCTTAAATGATTCATATAATAAAAATTATTATAACATTTACCACTGTTAAATAATTTACTACTCATTATTTTTTAAATAAATATAAAAAAACCACTTATTTCATTAAAATATTTATTAAAAATGGAAATGTTGTAAGAAACAAAGAATAAATGATTTAATATATATAAAAACATGTTCATGAAAACATTTATAAAACAATGTTTTTCTCACATTTCACTTATGATAAAAGGAAATATTTAATGGATCATTGAAATTTTTAAATTAATTATTAAAAGTTTTTATTTGGTATTGAAGAGAAAATATTAATTTTCTCCAAAAATTATGTGCAGGTAATTTTTTTTATAAAAATATGTGACTAAAATTCAAAGTATAAAAATTAAATTTTTAATAAAGTTGAAAGTGAATGAAAATATGGATGAATGAAACAATATGTATAATATTAAAATATATATTATTTAAATATTGTATGATTATGTAATATTAAAATTGGGGTATTATTATTGATTGTAAGAATATTTGAGTCTTAAGAGAAAATATCCATAGTTAGTATATTTTTTTTCATTATTCAAATTACACTTGTAAACACTAAAACCTAATAAATCAAAATCTTGAAAAAATATAGTGAAATGTAATGTTATAATAAAATAATTGTAATATGTTTCATTATAAAACATTATAAGATGATAAAATGGAATGATATTGAAATCAACGTAATGTTTAGTAAAAATAGAGGTAGAGGTAAAATCAACACATGTGTGTGCGATATATACCATGATATCCATTTTTTAGATTTATTTTGGCTAAGAAAAAACCCTTATGAAAAATATACAATTTTCTAGAATACATAACACAAAAATATAGTCATTTAATATCATGATTACTGAGAACATTTTAATTAAAAATCTGAAGGAATATAAAACATGTTAAATAAGAAGAATAAGTTATGAATATATTTAATATATTTCATATGATAAAAAAATACATTATTGAAATGTACCTATTATAGTAACTAAAATGAATAAAAATAATAAAAATGAAAAAAATAAATTTACGGATTTCCGAAAATGGATGGGTATTTTTAGACAATTGAAATAGAAATGATATAATTTTAAAAAACATTCATTAATTAGTTTTTTTTACAGGAAAAATTAAAATGAAGGGGAAGGTAAATAACATAATTTAGATGCTAAAATTGGAGTTAGACCATGAATTGACATTGTTGAGAAAAAAATCCATATTTTGAATCAATGGACAATCCTGAGATTCCCAAGAGAGGTGCGCGCAAGATTTATGGACCCTGTGAAAGATTGGAAATTTCATGCAAGATCTTTCATGAAGAATTTTATTTCAAATTTATTCTTATATATGATATTTTTGAAAAAGACCCTTGTAAGTAGTGTGCAGGAAACTTAGCTAGCATGTATGATTGGAAAATTTTGTGCATGATCGTCCATGCCCAATGCGACGTCAAAAGGCCACATGCATGTATATCACCTTGACCTTTGCTACTATTTTTTTGGCTATAAAAATAAACATACTCTCGCACTTAGGGAGATGGTTACATAAGCCGAACTGATGATCTACTGTGTGACATATGTCACTTCCACGATTGCAAGAAAGACATGGCCTCAAGGTACTAGATCTTGTGAAACTAGTCTTCTAGAGGACCTCCTTTGGGTGGGACTAATAGGGATTGATCCACACCCATTTCCTTTTACTCTAACGTATTTGTGCACAAAATATTCCCCTTGTGTGAAAGTTTTCCCTTCCTTCATTGAAAATCATGAACGTAAGGTATCCTCATGTCAGCAACCACTCGTTTTGCATGCAATTTACCAATATTTCATGACACCTCTCATATTGCATTCTCCCCTTCAATATTTCACGCACCCATCCTTGTGCACTCTATGTGTAATACTTACCCTAAGGAACTATGTATGAGCCCCTGTTACACGTGACACCCTTGTCTTGTGCAGACTTCTCTTGTACGGCCCACAATGTTTGTATGAAGTGACTTAAAGGTCCCTTGGGTAGTGCATCATGTTTCATTGATTTTCCTCATGATTCTTCACATAATCACACTAAAAAGTATTTCTTAATTTCATATCCACTATAACGGGATCTCGTCGTAGGATCACTCCACAACCTCATCTCTATATGACATTGTAGATGCCTTCCCTTCACCAAGGGTTGATGTGTGCGGATTGTTTGAGTCCTATGGGTGAAGAGTGAATCCTCACCATCTGAGCTGTAGGTTGTTAAACACCCATGCACTAGAATCCTCAACAGAAGATGTTAAACTGTGATGTACACATGTATGGCAGTTCCAAGAGGATCTGAGATGGGAAGGAAACAAGTTCTTTCCCGCTCTCTCTTTCCCTCCGAGCTTTGTTTCCATTCCCCCCTTGGGAAGTCTCCACATAATCCCTAGAACCCTTTAATGGGATGATTCTGGTACAATGACTATATCCTCATCATACGCATAGATGCCCACCTATCTCATTGAGTTGTTAACTACTCGTAATCCCATATTTCCACTGTGGGATGCTAGCCATGTGTAATCCCTAGCCCACTTCTAGTTGATTCACCTTCGTGATGTGATTGTCAGGATTTCTACAAACTCTTCTCTTTCACACCTAGAATGGATCACAGGGTATTAGAGTATGAATAGACCATGACATTGTACATGGTCCTCTAACAATGCGAAAGACCCATGCCTAATTCCCATTTGAACTATTCCAGTTTTGATCCCCATCACCAAGATAAGGTACATAGGAAGCCTCTCTAAGGTTCATCCCACATCATTCCCCATCACCCATCAATCCCAACCAATTCACATCGGTTCAACCTCATCCCGCATGATGTTAAACTGTATTCCACCTTAGTCGTGCATGAAATTAAACTACATGGATTCTAACTAACCCAGTTTTGATCCTTATCTCCTTGACATGGTACATAGGAATCCTCCATGAGGATCAACCCCAAACACTAGAAAACATTATCATTTCTCTTATTGGTACCCATATCCTTGGTCCACCATATAGTGGTGTGAGACCAGTTCTTCGGATGCTAACTATGTGTAAGATCTACTCTCAATCCATACACATCCAACTAATATATTCCCTCTAACGATGGGATGTTAATCACATGTAATCCCCAACATGTCTCCATGATTCTATCCTTTGTGTAAACCCCGATTCAATTCCCCATATTGAACTACATGGACATTGATTACCTCCAAAATAGATACGTAAGATGAATTCCTGAGGTTCAATCCTACTACTCATGTCCCATCCAGTTCTCTGCCTTGAGAATTGGTGTTTCCAGAAGGTCATGACATAACCTAGGAGTTCTACTTCCTTTGAGTCTCATCCATGAATCCATTCACACGAGCCACCTCCGTATGTGACTCATCACCCAACCAAACTATGTGGACTATGATTCCCCCCCATCGGGATACCTAGGAAACCTCACTAAGGTTCAATACCAACACCACCATCAACATCGGGTTGGTTCCATCCCATTCATCTAATCCATGTCATCAAATCATCCATCATCCATCCTAGTTTTACTAAGGCCACTACATCCTGGTGATATCATACATGAACTTCCTCACTCCTCCTTGCAGTACTCAAGCCTCAAACAACTCATAATTCCCATCCTATCTTCATGTTTTTCTTCATTGTGTACACACTAATCCCATGATTCACACACTCAAGCTATGTGGGTTTTGATCCCTGTCTTCTATATGGATAAGTATGAGGTGTCCACGATGTTCAATCACAACCCTTTTTAAAACATGGTGTCACCTTTTTCAAGACCCAATCATCCTCAGACCCATCCTTAATGAACATTTTGTTACACCCATCTTGTAAGCCTCCCAGTTGCTCCCTCCAAGGGATGTACCCATCTGATCCACTCCCATCAACATTTCGATGAGTCAAATCCATCTACACTCGATGATAAAATCATGGTATACCCCGAGTTAAACCTGGGAAGATGAGGAAAACCTTTGTGAAATGCCTATGGCATACAATTCCCCACACTCGATGTGGGATTCCTAGAATATATGATCCCTCGAGAATCCCTCTCATAAGGGGAGGAAATATCAGTGTATTAGTGTTTCAGTGACAAAACATGCTAGAAAAGCCCAAATTGACTAATCCACTGAGTGAAAGTTTCTTATCTGATAGGAACCAATGGAATTTCCTCACATAATCAGTGTAATTAATTGGTATCCACAAAGACATGGCACCGGGAAGAGCTTCACGAAGAATGTGTTAAACATTACAGGAGACCCGAACATGGCATTGAGTTCCAAGGAGGAATCCACAGAAGGAGGAACTGAAATCCCATCATCCCATTTTGATCAAGTAGAAAACGTCCCTAAATATGCAATGAAATCCACCCACCTATGAAAAGTGGTAATTCTGGGAAAAAATTAGTCAGTGCATCCCCATAGATGGATGTGTGTCTAAGAAAAAGCATCAGAAAAAATAGTGATTTTGAAGTAAAGTATTATATTTAATCTAGAGATTAGTAGAAGTTGAGACATCATAAGATAAGTGTGTCACCAGATCCATATATTCGACCCCATGTCCCTCCAAGAAAATAGCAGGCCTAGCGTGAAACTAAAAAAAGTTCGGGGCATCTATTCATTTGAAATTATGGAATACGATGTTGTCGGTATGGATCGTTATATCTAGTAATAGATGATTTAATGGTGATGGGGCACAAGGAATTGTTTTCCTATCGCCTATACTGATGGATGAATTTTCCGACTTTGCAGAACCCAAGTTCATGTTATAGAAAACCAATCACCTTCTACCCGTAGTTATAGGGGAAAGGAAAATGCTAACACGATAATCCCACACAACTCCATCTCTTCTGTGGGAACTCCCAAAACCATGGCTATCGATAACCCACACCCCTCTCACTCTATGAAATTATTCATAAAAGGGTGATCAATTATATTTTTCATCGATACGAACATGGGGGGGGGGGTTATCCCAAAAAGGGACATGGCTCTTCAAGACCTATAGGCTTTCATGCCCTATCATCACTACCACAATAAATGGATGCATAGGGAGCCACTTCTTCCCACTCTAACATTCAAAAGCCTCAGAAGCCTATCCTTGGAGAGCTATTATGGTTCTATCCCTTTACGGATGAAGTATGGGATTCCTAAGCCCGCCTGGATAGATCTTCATCCATGTAGATGATGAGGGGGGTTCCCACCAGACCGCGTCATCATCCTAGCCTGTCCAATATACCGAAGAGTATGTGGTCCCTACCCCTACACATCTGGATCTAGTTCGGCTAACCCAACGTCAACATCAGGTGCATGCTCAAGAAAATTCTTTCTAGGAGGCATCATCTTCCACAGCTCCTATGGGTAGAGACACCCCTGGCGAGTGTCATTAGCCCATGTTCTTGTCCCAGAGTAGGGGCACTTCCAGACCCAATCTAGAGTGGGGCACCAACCACCTCACAAGTAGGTCAAGATGACCTCCTTGTCCGGTGGTGAAAATAGTAGCTATCACGGGATGATCCATGATAATGATGTTCAGTACAGAGCTCCACCTCATACCATCATCAGACATAGTGGGGGGTCCTCCTTACTCCCATATAAATAATGGAGGTTCATCCAATGACACAATCATCAACTATAGTGGAGTCCCTCCCTGATTCATTGAAACTCAAAATGAAGGTCCTCCTCATGCTCCTAGTCTCAGGTATGAAAAGCTCTCTGTCCTTCCAGGAAATCAATGCCAGTATCCTATTTTCCCAGTCACCCATCATCATAGAGGCCCTCCCCTTATGATCATATATTCATGTAGAGGTACTCCCCATGATAGAAATCACCAAAGCAGAGGAACTCTCAACTTCATCAATGGAAAACATAGTGGTCCTACTTGTGTCCAGCATGATCGGTATGGAGGCCCTTTTCACACCGATACTACCTAGGCCAGACGATGCAAAGGTCCTACATGCACTATCGATGACAACCATTGAGGTCCTACACATGTGTTTACCTGCTTCATTGGAGTCCCTCCCCTATATAACACTTATAATCATGGAGGTCCTCCACATGTCCCATTTTACATCTTCCCAAGTGCTCCTCACACCACGACATGTCCAAGAAGTGTTCCTCCCCGATCCAGCACCAACTCAATTGGAGGTCCTCCCCATGTTAAGAATCTACCCTACCAGAAAGAACCATAACAGGGCAGGCGGTTGGGTCATCACCGCCAGATGATGAATCCGTAGAAGCTTCAAACCACAATCAAAACCATATTATTTTCATATTCTGAGGCAGTGTGTGATTCAGTGATGAGACCCTCACCCCAATATTCTATGTCAGGTGATGAGTGAGGAAAAAAGGCAGATCAGTATCATCCTTCAGGAAAGTGAGCCCCCCCCTGATTCCTACATCCGGTTGAAGATACATGTAAGAGAAGTATGATTTAGCCCCTTTCCATGGAATGTTCGTGCAATCCTCTCTATCATCAATAGGATCATTATCTACCACAACCAGAGATCATGTGGAGTTCTTATGGGGACCAATAGATGGTGATAATAGAAAGACTCATCACCAATGACTGTAGTCCTTCGCGGTGAGTAGTGGTCATTAGTCCATCCTATAGGGATGTGGTGGTGCAATAATCGCATTATTTAGAAGGTAGCCCAAGATACAGCGACTTTTCATCTCATGCACCGTACTTTCCACTGGCCCGTCTAATATCACAACGGTCAGCTTATGTTCCATTACCTGTCCCACAACCACCTCTAGTCAATGTGTGGGAAAATAGAGGACTGAATCTTGGTTCTATAGTGAAAAGGCTATGGGATATTCTCATAGCAGGGCAATTCCTTGAGAAGTTATGGATGGTTGAAACCGTAAATTCCAACATTCCGTAGATCCTTACCCAGATGAGGTTATGTTCCTCTGACAGACCTTAGGGAATATGCATTTCCTTCTCTAGAATCATTGGGGAGCTTATCCCAATATCCATGAACCCTTATACGACATCAGCTAGCAATGCCACATGGTTGACTTGGAAATGCTCCTTATGGCTCAGTGTCCAGAGTCGCCCAGTCATCATCAGACCCTCCAGCAATGATTCTTCCACAGCTTTACAGTGCTCCAAAAAATTAATAAGAATGATTTCCCCCAAGTCTATATCCATGGTTTGAGGTAGTATGTTTCCCTTCATTTCAGTCCAATCCAGTGCCATCCTGTATTTCTAGGTGATATTGAGGATATGCTCCTAGGCATAGTAACAGTTAACATGGCCGACCTATTAGAAGAAGAAACCAAGATATGACTCATTGAGGAAAACATAACCCCAGGGTTGTGAAACACCAGTTGGATCCATTGGTTAAGGATACTCCCTAGAAAAAGAATTTTATAGGCATTCCTACACCTTTTGAGTCATTGTCCTTCATTCGGGACCCCAATAAGGGTAAAGAGCATGTTTGGACTGCCAAACCCTCTGAACCATCTAGCTCAGCGGGAATGATTGATGATGACTCAGAAATGGCTACGTTGTGTCAACATCTCACAGGACATAAAAAGATTCTCGATGACATGCTCATCGAACGTGCTGCGTAACAGTGACCAGATTACGGTAATCCTCGACTGGGACAACAGGGGAAGGTACAACCTTCCCCCAGCAAGTTCCCTCATGGTGAAATCGACCATCCTTCACATATCGATGGAGTAGAGGTTATATTTTATGTAAATATGGTGTGATATTTATCACCGAATCTGCCCAAGTTGCATGATAACCGTACTTGGGACCTAGATAATGTTATCCCAGCTGCTCAACATGTTTCTTCCCTGATAGTCCCACAAGTCATCACAACAGCCCCTTCCATGAGAATCAAGGCCTACTTACCCTATAGAAGAACCTTCCAATGAATTGGTGGTCATAGATCCTCTAAAATACACAATTCCTCAATAAGATGATCTAATGGCCGCTCTCATTTCCCACTTTGAGGCTTTGGATACGTGAAAAGTTGAAATACCACCTGACAGAATGCCATATCTTGAAGGGGTGGATGATATGACAGTTCCTCTATGTTTCAAAAATCCTACCTTCTCCCCTTTTAAAGGGACAGGTGGCCCGCTTCAATATCTAGCCCCCTTCATTCCATGATGTCGTCCCATTTTGGGTACTCCAGTACATTAGGATTCCGCTAAACACAAGTGTTTTGTTCAATCATTGGAAGTTCCCAAATTTTTTTGTTATAGCCAGTTACCAATTGGATCTATAGATATTTGGGATGATCTACATAGATTTTTTTACATTATCAGTCACACCACCTAGAAGATAATAATTACGAACCTCCTCAAATGAAAGAAGAGCCCTAACAAGCATGTCACATATTTTGTTTCCAAGTAGAAAGTTGTCACATATTCTCTTGATATGCCACAGACTCAAGAATAGCTGCTAACATTGTGTCTAAAGAATTTCAAGACGGAATTGGTCTCTTCTTTCATCACATAGAACTACTCTAGATAATTTTGAGATTTCTATTACAAATACCATCATCTATATAAATACATATAGCAAGCCAAGCAACACATCTATATTGTTCCCATAAGAAGATAGACTAAGGCCAGGACCACTATTATTGTATTGGTAGAGGCAGCTAGAGAGTTTGAGTTATTAACAATGGAACCACCTCAACAGCCTCGCCCAAGGCTGCCACCACAGGCTCAACCCCCATCCTAGAATCATCTGCCTCAGAATCAGAAGGTTTCAACATGCCCCCACCACCTAGGTGAGACAATCAAGTACCTGCTCCTCATTAGGATCCTCCAGCCCCTTGTTAGGGATAGGATCCCATATCCCCTTACCAAATAAATGAATCAGACCTACTCATTTATTGAGGCTCATGTATGAGGTTATTTACTAAGTGCCTTAGATTAGGAAATCATGTGGGTACTAGTATGCAAGAGGCTCGAAAAGGAAAATTTCATTGATAGTCCCAACAATTTTGACCATCACTAGTTCCTTGGGCATGCCCTCAAGCAGTGATATGTGTATTAATAATGACTCTATGTACCTGTTGATAATAACATAGTCATATTTGGTCCATCCCTGACATAGGTGGCATGTGTGTTTATAAAACCTAATAGTGACAATGATGGTGAATAGTTGTAGGGTTATAACTTTGAGTCTCAAAAATACGATACCATAATGGCTTGAAAGGAGGTTTCCCATGCCCATGGAATTAATAATTCACATTTAATTCATCCTAATCCTTCAGAAGTAATTGTTCTACCTTTAGATACTACATCTGCATCAACAACTCAGTCGCCATCTTCTCATGTGAGAGAGCACTGATGATGTAAGGGAAGATAAAACCCTCATCATATGTAATATCTATCCCATAATCTCAACTAATTCAGGCCCCCATAGATGGGGTTTCCCCAAGAATATTTCCAAAAAGGGATTATTCCTCAAGTGATGACCAAGGGTATTCTTTAGTAAATATCATTGAGATGGTAAACCCCCACATGGTTCCCAATGAAGAAGAGAATCGGGTGGACCCTCCCAATGTCCCCAGTTGATGCCAGCTTCAACAAAGCCTCAGCTATGTGAACTGCCAGAATGCAATGGTCAGTGCTTCCAGCCAAGATGTTCATGGCACCGAGACCAGACAGTTGGCCTAGTGCACAGATCATCATACACAACCTTCTCATCTCGGTTCATTGGATCTGCTTCCACTTCCATTTGAACTAATTGATCAAGAAGAGCCACCACAGTTTTTATATGATCATCCACATTTTGTTTTTGATGGAACTAATTAATCTGGATGTAGGATATCATAAACTATACATAGTTTGATTAGTGAGATGCAGGACATTCGCAGGACCATCTAGAATCCACCGGTTCAACCAGAAACGACTGTCATTCCTCTTTCCACAGAGCAAGCTTCTGTCAGTAGAAGTAAATGACAGATGTGGAAACATTATGTCCTCAAGCATAATTCCTTCATTATTTCAAGGATTTCTCTCCTTAAGGCACTATATTTATCAGCAGATATGTGTGAATCCCTTGTAGAGGCATTAAGAAGCCCCCTCGAGTTTGAGAATGGAGTAAGAACCATAGAAGCCATCCATACAGAGACAGTTGAGAATACCGAAAGTCAGGACATCATCTCTTTCTCTGGATAAGATGATGGTTCTACTATACATGGGAAAACACGCCCACTGTACATCACTATCCAGTTCAATGATGTGGAGGTCCACCGCTATCTTGTAGACATGAGATTTGAGATCAACATTATCCCGACCAGTAAAATAAGCAAGATGGGGTTGCATAAAATAGATTTGATTCACTTTGAAATAAAATTTCATGGTTATGATTGGACAGAGTAGACACCAGTTGGCATGATTCTCATGAAGACCTAGTTCAGTGGCCTAGTTTCCAGCATTGTGTTCATTATTGTCTCACAATACACCATTACAACATGTTTATTGGTATACCATGGCTCAACTAGTATGCGGAAGTCCCTTAATCATATAATCAATGCCTTATGTACTCCCTCAATTGTCGGTTAGACGTACTCCAAGGTGATTTGTCTCCTTTTTCCTCTTTTGAATCCCACTACTTGGATTCCAACTACTATAAGAGCAATGAAAACCAGATTCAGTCTAATGAGGTTGAACACATTACAGCTGCGACCAACTCATGGATAGACCTAGATGAAGCCTACATTTTTCTAATTCACATATTAGAGGCCACAAACCTAAACATGGGGAAATGTTTCATTGTATCTGGAATGAAGGTGATGTGCATTCCCAAGTCTATGGAACACATTGATATCACCTCTTATTCCTAGAAATATCCTGATTGTGTGATCCCAGAGGCCCCTAATCCTATATAGTATCAGGATGATCACCCCATTGAAACAGTAATACGTCATACCTTCTTGTTTTTATAGGTATGGATAAACCAGATCAATACGATAGACCATTAATTATTTGATGTCATCCAACATTTCCCCTTGGGAGGATGACCACATTGGTTCGGGTTGACCTCTTTTTTCACCATGGTTTTAGCAGTGCTGGAGTCCCCATTTAGGGTTTCCTCCTACACTTATCCTAGAACCAGTGTCCCTTAAGGATATTTCAACTTAGAAGAGTTTCCTCCTAGTGATGATCCTCTTAGTGGATAAAGGAGATGATTTGGAAGACGCCCTCCCACATTTGAAGAGGGTGTCTCCACTATGGTCGATGAATTTGTAAAGGTGAATCTCAGCAATGAGATATATCTGAAACCAACATTGATCAGAACCTCTATTCTTGTAGAAGAGAAAATAAAATATATGGATTTCATAATGTAGCATCATGATGTATTTTCTTGGAGTTATAACAAGATTCCAAGGCTAGATCCTCTGGTCTTCATCCACCATCTCTGTTTTCTAGGAAATCATCTTGGGTTCAAAAAAGCTCCCAGAAAGATGAACCCTTATCATGGTGATAGTGTCACAGGGAAAGTTGATAAGCTTAATAGAGCCAACTTCTTTATGGAGTTATAGTAGCCTAGGTGGTTAGCAAACATTTTTCCTATAAATAAGAATAACGGACAAATCAGAGTCTACATCGACTTCCGAGATCTCAACTGTCACTATATTGAGGATGATTTTCCCCTTCCTATGACAAAAATATTTATCAATGCCACCGTTAGTTCCTAAAATCACTGCTTCAGGTATGGGTATTCCATATATAATCAAATCCAAATTTCCCCTGAGGATGAAGAGTATACTGCATTCAGGTCACTACAAAAAACATTCTACTACTAGGTAATGCCTTTCAGTATAAAGAATGTTGGTTACACCGATCATCATTTCATGCACTACATACTCAATTCGATCCTCATAAAATTGGTGGAATTCTATGTGGATGACCTAGTGGTCAAATCCTTCTAGTGACAGTACCACCGTAGAAAATTGAGAAATTGTTCGGCTTCCTTCCTTCCCGCTATCTAAAGATGAACCCAAAGAAATGTTCCTTTGCTATCACATCAAGAATGTTTCTTGTATATTTTTTTCAGATTCGTAGGCTTTGAGATCAATCCAAAAAATATCATGGTCATCAGCTATAGGACTCCTCCGAGAAATATCTAGGACCTATGATGATTTTAAGGACACTTATCCTACATACACCAATTCATTGAAAATCAAGATTGGTGGTGTTATCTATTTTCCCGATTCACGAATAATGGTTCCAATTATCTATCGGATGAGTAGTGTCAGGTTAATTTTGAGGAAATCAAGAAGTACCCGATACAACCTCTGGTTCTGAAACCACTCATTTCTGGAAAGACGATGGTCCAATGTGTGACCGCTCTTGAATATCCCCTTGCTCCCTTTCTTTCCCGGAAGTCCAATGAGGGAACAAAGAACAATTTTTTCTATCTTACACACATACTACTTGATATAGAGACCAAATATTCATCTATCGAGAAGACATTCCTTGCATTGGTATTTGTAGTGTAGAAATTATGACATTACTTGTAGCACCATGAGACGTAGCTAGTGTCTCAGGTTGATCCGCTGGTGTGCATTCTGAAACACCCTATATTGGTAGGCTATGTATATTTGTGGGTAGTAATACTTCAATAGTTTTACATCATGTATGTTCCTCATAAGGTTATCAAGGGATAGAAATTTTCTAACTTTCTCTCCTCCCATCCAACCCCCATAGAGCAATCTCTGGATTTTGACATTCCACGTGAGGCAATCCACTCAGTGGATCAATCCTTTCCCTATTGGCAGATGAATTTTGGTGGTACCTCCCTGATGACCTACTAGCAGGAGACTCAACGATTCCATACTCAACAGAGTACAAACTGGGTATTTTCATCAATCAACCCTTCACAATTTATCCTTCATTATTCATTCATATTGTTAGAAGGCTACACCGACAATGAGCTGGACCTCAAGATTGACATTCCAAAATTTCATGTGAATGGAGAATCTGAACTGGTCATCAAGTAGATCAATGATGACTATGTGGCAGGATTCCGGAGGTCATACCACTGTTAGAGTGTAATCTCTAGCTAATGGCCCAATTCCCCTCTCATTAAGAAGTTACTCATGTACCTTAATTTAAGAATGACCATACCAATTTATTGGCCATACTATCTATATCTCTTGCAGATCCTGACCAGGATAATTTGATTATCCAAGTGGTGCATCAAAGATATATTTCTCCTATCACTCTGGAAAATGATAATATCCCATATGCATGGAACTTTACTATCGATTCACCCACATCAGGGTCCTCAGATCCTCCTTCTTCAATAGAAGAGTCCCCTGACTAGACGAATCCATTAATCAAGTATCTCCAGCATGGTAACCTCCTGGAAGATCAGGCCTAACATGATAGAATCTGACAGTGCACAATGCAGTTTACAACCTATAGTTTTTCTATTCTTGAGAAGATCTTCTAAAGATTTGGGTTTGATGGGATTATCCTCCATTGCATTCACGGAAGTGATTATTATAAGGTCATGTGGGAATATATTGATGGTTCCTACATCGCTCATCGGGAAATGATGAAACATTCTCATCAGATTAGAACATTGGGATACTTTTGGCCCACAATGATTCATGACAATATCTATTTTCCTAGAAGGTTTTATTCATGTTATAACCAAGCTAATTTTGTGCATCATTCACCAGATCCTCTCCACAATACCAAGTATTCATGGCCCTTTGTGGAATGTGGACTCGATGTTGTGGGGCCATATCCACTAGCAATATCTTGCCAATGAAGGTTCATTATAATGATTACGAATTTATTTTCCAAGTGGAAAAATGAAATTCTTCTCTGGAATTTAACGACCATTCTATAGTTGAGTTCACAATCTTCAATATCATCTACCGATTCAAAGTCTTTCCTGCCATCTTCACCAATAACAACACCAACTTCTAAGCATCAAAAGTGAATTAATAGAAAACTAAAGTAAAATATCAGATCAAATCATACCTCATTCTATCATGCGAAAGAAAATTGGAAGATCAAGGCATTCAAGAAATCCCTCTCTAACATCATTTAGAAGGTGGTAGGTCATAATAAGAAGAGTTGGCCAGATAAATTCCCCAATTCCCTATGGGCTTGCAGGATGATGACTAATAATTACACTTAGGTGACTCCATATTCCCTAGTGTATGAAATGGGGGCATTCCTTCCAATCGAGATAGAGCTACCCTCACTATGAAAATACATCTACAATCAGAAGGCACTAGATAAAGAAGATAAAATCCATTTGGTTAAACTAGAAGCGCTTGCTGATAATGGGCTTCAAACCTCGCACAATTTAGAGTGGAATCAGAATAAGATCTCCCAGGATTTCAATTAGAATGTTTGCCTCCACACCTTACAAGGTGACACTGTATTGGACCGTAGAACACCAATGATACCATGTAGGAATCCATGGAAGACGGAGCCCATATGGGGGGGATCTTACGTCATTCACAAGGTTTACCCCAATGGTGCATACTCTCTGGTCACTATGTATGGTGTGCATATTACTCCTCCCACCAATGAAAAATTCTTCAAGAAGTACATTGCATTATAGAATCATGACCTACATGATGTTAAACTATATTATCATCTTGAATGGTGTTAAACTATATTACTATATTGGTGGATGTTAAGATTCTCATCACTGTCCTACAGGACTTTAAACTTTCGATCCCTATCCTAGAGGATATTAAATTTCTCATCATTGTACAGGAGGACATTAAAAAATTATTTTTATGAGATCTATTACCCTAAAATAATATCCATTTCATCCCACATGACGATAAAAAGGGATGGTGAATACACCTCATGGTCTGAGCTCTATGACCCTAAACTAAGATCTCATCCATTCTCATGATGATCAACTGTGAATGATGGATACACATTCTTTGGTCTGACCAATATGACCATAAACTAAGATCAGTCCACATCCTTGATACGTGATGTTAAACTATAACACATTTTCAGAACTATGTATTCCATGATTCCCATTCTTATGGGATACATAGAAATGTCTGATCCTTTTATCTGTGCCCTAGCCTCAAGTCCCTTGACCTTTCTGGCCCTTTGGCCCAAGTACTCACATAGGATTGTGTAGAGTGGTATGGACTCTTTTTCATCATTCACGTTGAGATATTTTTTCCATGCCACAGGCATCCCCTTGATACACCCCTCCTTCATCCATTGTCTTAACCACATGATGTTAAAGTGTGAGTCGTCTTCTGGAACTATGTTTTTCATGATTCCCTATATTTATGGGATATGTAGGAATGTCCAGTCATTTCATCTTTAGGTCCATCACAATAAATTGTTTTCCCCATCATGTTTATATCTCTTATATGTATTTCATATGTTGTGGAATGTGGACATCATTGGTCCCCATTCATGTTGGGTTACAATAGACGCATTATGTCCCCTTCTGTCAAGAACATCCTTCGATCATTCTCCTTACCGCATGTCATTAAACTGCCAGCCATTTTCAAGAACTATGCCTGGATTGATTCCCATCCCCATGGGATACATATGAATGCTTGAGCATTTTTTTCAGTTCCAGATTGGGTTCATATATTCTTTCTCTTGGCCACATGGTCAGAGTTCTCCCATAAAATTATGAATTGTGTTGGATATGTGGGATAATGTCTTCATTCACATTGGGTTATTTTCCTTCCCATACACATTCCTCATCAAGATAACCCATTCCTTAAATCCATATCTCAAGTTGATAAAATGAATAGTATTTTCCAGAAGTATTTATGGCTTGATTTCCATCCTCATGGGATTCAAAAGAACACTTGGACATATCTTCTTCATATCCATCACTATTTTTAGAAAACATCTCTTCCTTCTAGCCCCTAAGCATATGTTCTCCTTGGGGTCTATGGTGTGGTGTGAACTTATGTCCTCATTCATGTCATTTTTGGAATTACCACGCCATATCTCTCTCTCTTTAGAGCTCCCTATTACCCATTCCCACAAACATCTCCTCGAGTCATCTTCTCCCAATTGGGCCCCTAGACCCTTTTATGGTGATTAAGAAATGTGCTCAGTTGCACTATGGTTTAGGACCTAGAGTGTTTTATTCCATTTGGACATGCTTTGATTCGTTTCCAGGATACACATCTCCATTTATTTGTGTTTCCATAATCTTTCACATCATTAAGTATCCTCAGATGTCATGGATGGTCAACCTTATGGCTTGCCTACCACTTTGGGCCAATGTCCCAAAGTATTTTGAATGAAATTATAAGATAGGTTCTACATTTAATATTTGGTCAATGGTTTACCCTTGAATGTTAGGTCCCATTTCAAGTCACAAGACATGGATTCTATTTTTTGAACACGGTCAAAAGTTATCCTTTATCATTGTTCCACCCCCATTGAACCATTAATATTGTTCTTATGATTCACATCCCTTTCCAATCCATCATTTTCAAGTGGAATTTTGACGCTCTTGGTGTTATCCCTCTATGAAGGTTTTCACATTATGAGTACTAATCATCATAATGCCATCATCCTTGACAATTCACTATTTCCCCTTACTATTTATTCCTTGTGTTCTAATGATCGTCTCCGCCCTTGTTTCCCAAATCGAGCATAGCCCACGTCGGATTAGTGATGTGGTCAAGGTTTAAACCAGGTTAGAGGAATCTCAAATCTTTTGGTCCATTGTCTATGACGATAAACTAAGACCCACCATCATCTTTATTGCATGGCATTACACTGAATGAATTTTTGGATCTACTTTTTGCTTGATTCACAAAATAATGGGATATGTAATAATGCTCAGACATTTTGTCTTCGGGTCCCGCATAGGCTCTACTAATTATCACTTATGTTCGACCTTTTTGACCTAATTATTTTGGTATTGCAAGATACATCATATGTGGACTTATTTCCTCATTCACATTAGGTGTATAATTGCCTCACCACGTACCTCCCCTCATAGGAAAGTCCCTCCATTATTCATCCTTACCGCATGATGTTAAACATATAGAATTTCTAGAACTACTTATGGATTGATTTCCATCCTCATGTGATATATAAAAATTCCCGAACATTTCATCTTTGGATCCATCACCATGTCTTATGATCGTTTCTGGCCCATCGTCCTAACGTTCCCTCACACTGGGATTTCATGGGGTGTGTTGTGGACTTACGTCCTCATTCACATTGGGTATTCACTATCACACCATTCATATTCCATTTGTAACATCTTCATTCTGTATGTGTCCAATACATTATTTGTTAAACTATGATTTCAGGTCCCACGTTACTTTTAACAATTACGTATTTGTCTGATGACGTTAAGACGCATGGGATTGTCCTGTCAATGAACCTTAAACTATGACACTATCATCCTGGACCCATGGTGAAAAACGACACCACATTTTTGTGTCCTCACTTGAGGGGACATCATTTTTGTATTATTCATCAACCATTCCCTTTTTTATTTCCCACATATGGCTTAATTCATGCAGCAATGCCCATATTCTCCGTCCTGGGTTTGTTTCTTCAAAACAAAATGCACACGCAGACTAAAGAACAAACGAGATCCATCAAATGCCGTTTATTTTGGTGTGTGGGCTAGACCTGCATGACAAAATTTCCCATAGTGTTGGTACCCTGCCATTTCATTTTCATGAACTACATTTTTATTGATTCCCACCCTCTTATAATACATAAGAATGCCCAGATTATTCTTCTTCGGGTACAGCCCCAGGTACATCAAATCCTACTTTCTTTCTAGCCCATTGCCCGAAAATCATCTGAAGAACATGGTGTTATAAGGACCTATTGTGTACTCGTTCACATTGTGTTTTCAATAGCCATACCATGTACTTCCCTTTTAGGACATTACTTATATTCTCCTTTCATCCTTATCGCACGATGATAAACTACATGACACTTTCAAGAAATATGTATGGGGTGATTCCCAAACAACATGGGATACATAAGAATGCCTAGATATTTCTTCCTCAGATCCACCTCTATGTTCATCAACCCATTTTTCCCCTTCTCATCTAGAATTATAGACATATATTATGCCTCACCAATATACTAATATTCACTATGGTTTTGGATCTAGAGTGTTGGATTCCATGTGGACAGGATTTCGTTCATTTCCATGATTCATGTCCCCCTTTATTTGGCTTTACATCATCTTTCACATCTGAAAAAACCCACGGATGGTATGGATTCTCAACCTCATGGCTCACCGACCACTTTGGGCCATCATCCTGGAGAATTTTGAACAACATTATAGGACATGTTATTCATTTAAAATTCTATTAGTGATCGACCCACAGATGTTAGTTCCCATTTTGGGTCAGAGAATATTGGTTATGTGTTTTGAATACAGTCAACAGTTGTAATACATCATTCCTACAACCTAATTAAGAATTAAATATTGGTCATGTGATTTTTAATGACCCAAAGTTTCATTAATGGAAATACCTCTTGAAGTAATTAAGTGTCTCTTTATGTTTATATAAAATGTCAAATTCTTTGGTTTTATTATAAGAATTTTGACTGTTGCTAATATAGTCATTGAACAGTGATCACATGATTAATATAAATATATGACTTTAAGAAATCCAATTTACTCAGTCAAAAGAAGCGATGTCCTCATCAAGTATAATTTTCCCATACGAAGCCCATTTTTCCGAGCTCGGAAAAGAGGTGGAGTCATTGGGCTTCGCTCTTGACCAAGCCCAAGATGAACTTCATCATGTCAAGCTTGAACATGACCGTCTACAGGAAAAGTGGAAGTTGATTGAAATTACCACTCGAGCGATGTTATTTGAGCCACCCCAAGAGTTTGTCACCATCGCAAACCTTACCCTTAGGTCTTATGTGGATGTTTTAAGGGGTTATGTAACAAATAATTAGTACTATGTTCATGTAAATTATTTTTGTATATAATAATGAATATAAATTCTAGTCATTTTTGATACAATGTAAATAGATTTCAAAGTACAAATAGTGTTTTTAGTTATTATTTAATTATGAAATCAATTTCATTAAATTAAGGTATTTTTAATTAAAAAATATTTTAAGAAAATAATAATATTATTAAATTTTATATGATCCTATATTTTTATGAATGCAGTTATAATTTTTATTAAGGTCTGAAAGCCATTTCTGTCAAAACCCGTGAATTTTTTATAAATGTTAGTTTTTATTTTAAAAGTGAAAATTAACATATTTAGAAAATTATTTTGATAAAATAAATGTTATTTCTAAAATCAGGACATCAAAATTATCCAATGGTGAATTTTTCATAATTTTCTGAGACAGTCAAATATTTGGGTAAAAATTAAATACCGTTTAAATATATAATGTGTTTTATGACATCATAATGACCCAATAGTGATTCAATAAAATACTATAAGATTTATGTTCGGCCAACATATGTTTTAACATTATAATAATGTGATTTTGGGATTGTTTGACTTACATTTCAATGAATTAATGGACCCCTAATGACTTATTCAACACCTTGCCTTTTAAAATTAATTTCCATCGGAGTGTGACTCACCTCCACATAAGAAGCCCTAATATTTAAAGATGTTCGGACATTGACCTTATAAAATATTTTTTTCCTCTTCCCTTTTCCAAAAACCATGGGAAAAAACCATGGTATGGGTTGTGGTTTGGATTAATTTAATGTAAGGGGACCCAAAGCTAAATAATAAATAATTTCCTCACCTTTCCTATATAAACCCACCCAAGATCCCACTTCCTCCTCACTCAAAGCCTTTGGAGTTAATCAAACATCTGAAATACTCTGTCTATAATCCTCCAAAGGTGCCCCAAGCTCCCAAGAAGCCTATCAGAAGCCTCCCTCTAGCCTTTGAACCACACATCCAAGTAAGGGTTTTTTCTTCCTTTCTCATTTTTGTCAAATTTCTTTAAGTTGTATTGCCCTTTTAATTTCAATAATGAATGTTGGGGTATGGTTTCTAACCTCCCCCATAATTCCCTCTTATTGTTTGAATAATGGGATACCCCCTTCTCTCCCATTAAATCCTTCCCATGTACACCCGTTACTATGCCGAAATTCCGAAAGAAACTTCTCTCTCTTCTTTTACATTCAAGCAATAATTTTGTATCATGAATCTAAATTCCATTAAAATTGTTGGGAAATGTATCTATATGACATCCTTACTGTCCATTACATGTAAATATGATGAGTAACCAATTTCTCTCTCATCAACATTTTTTTATGAATTCTTATGTCACTCCGTTACGTTGTCGAAATCGCACAGATTTTCTAAGCCAATGCCATTGTGTAGTGGATACCAAGCCCATTTATCCATCAAGGGTATCCACATTTATGAACCTTTACTTATTGATTACAAAATTTCATGTATGAATTCCACGTTCATTTATCATGGAATAAATTATTATGTTTTATGAATCCATGTTTTATGATCCATGAGGCACACTTATGCATGAAATGAAATGTTTAAGAAGGGTGCTCCCTTATAGCCCTCCAATGCATTGGGCAAAGTATAGTATCATGATACGTCATGATCAATGAGTGTTGACTAATGATAATTCAAGTTCAATGAGGGTTTACTTGTGAATCATTTGCAATGAGGATTTACTCATTCTCTATGTGCAGGGAGCCTTGGCTCATGCTAATTCCATGTTAAGTGTTGTTGCCACATTTCCATGTTATGATTACCATGCTTTATCATTCCTTTATTTTCATTTTTCATTTATGCCCTATTAATATTCCTTTTGTCTAACATGTATTGTACTCCTCATGTTATTCCATGTGTACTCCCCTACTGGGCTTTATAGCTCACCCATTTCTTATTCATTCCCTCAGGATATCCCATGCAATGCTAAGTACGAGGGAATGTAGTGGTCATGTAAAAGAAGTTTTCAATAAAGATGTTGTATTTCATGATTTAAGTTTTTATGTAATGATCATATGCCCCAAATAAACTAATCCTCTCAATCTTCTTTGCTGTATCAAGTGATGTTTTATGTAATAAATCATGTTTAAGTTTGTAATAAAAGGAGGGTTGTCATAGTTGGTATCAGATGATAGGTTTAGTTATTTTTAGGACTAGGAAACCCTAGTAAAACCTTAGATACAAGACTAAGTATAATAAAAACACCCCTATGTTTTTGTAAGTACTGAGTATGTGGTTTATCAAACAAATACATCCCCATCTGGATACGTGCAGGAAGAGGCAGCTCTGGAACAGATGTATCCTAGGGGTAAAACCCGAAAACACCGCTTTGAGCTAGACTCGAACGGGAACTGGTGCACGACAATGGGCATTGCTTCACCTTTGGTTACGATAATCTTGGAGGATATGTTTTGATAAATTCAAAAGCTTAGTATGAACCCTTATTAAGGGAATTAAAAAATGCCCCTACAAATATATGTTAGAAATTAGATCATGAAAAGCCTAGAGTGAAGTCTATAGACTCATGAGTTAAGGAAATAAATTTTAATTTATAAGTCATCAACTTTTGTCTTTGAATTACCCTTTATGTTATACCCCTAACTTTCCTTTTATTCCAGCCAATGGCCGATAATAGGAGGACTCGGGCTAACAACCGTTGTGAAGATCAGTGTGATGACTGTACTAATGAGATTCCCAATCCAATGAGAGTGGGAATCAACAAATTTGTCCTGCTTCTCTCTCAGCTAAATCAATTTTTGAATAGAAACATGGGTCAAGAGGAACGTTCAACCCCCCCCCCCCCCCAAGAAAGAACAAGTCGCTATTGAGATCTTCATGAGACGAAGGCCTCCTACTTTTAGTGGATCATCCAATTCCACGATTCATGAACAATGGATCAACTAGATTGAAAAGATATTCTCCATCCTTCAATGTTATGAACATGAGAAGGTTATCCTGGCTGCTTATCGTATGGAGGGTGAAGATGATCAATGGTGGACGTTGATAAAAAATGTGAAGCCTGAGGAGGAGATCGAGGTGTTGTATTAGAAGGATTTCCGGAAGATGTTTTTCGATAAATATTTTCCATGCACCATACGGCTTAAGATGGAATGGGACTTCATTTCCCTCACGAAAAAAGATGATGAATCTATTGGAGCATATGAGGAAAACTTCACAAGGCTTGCATGATACGCTTCCGGCTTTGTCGTTACCCCCGAATGAAAGTTTGACCGCTTTTTTGGAGGGGTGAGGCCTAGCTTGCCGAGAGTATTAGCGATCCGTGACTTTGACAGCTATGATGAAATTGTCTGATGATCACTCAAGGTCAAAATGGAGATTAGGGAATCACATGGGTATGATGGGGACATGAAGTGTATGGTGGACTTCAATGTTGGTAGTCCGATGGATAAATCCAACTGTGCTAAGAAGATCCAACACCCCACTTGCCAAAATTTTGGGAAGAAGCACCCTGGAAATTGCCTTATGGGGACGAGGAAATGCTTCAGGTGTGGAAGAGAAGGGCACCTAGCTATTAATTGTCGGCAAGAAAGACCCGTGGATACGACAGAGGAGAGGAATGCTCCATTCAAACCTCAACACGTTGTTCAATGCTACAAATTCAAAGAACCAGGTCATTTTACAAATCAGTGCCCTATTACAAGGGTTTTTGGAGGCGACCGACAACCTCCAAGGAAAAAAGAAAGAACTTTTTCCATCACTTCTGCCGAAGTTAACCCCGACAACGACGTGGTGACAGGTACGCTAGTCATTCATTCAAGAATAGTGAACGTACATTTTGATTCAGGTTCTATGCATTCTTTTATACCTCGAATGTTTAGTAGAACAATCCCAACACCACCACAAATCATGGAAGTGAAGATGTCTGTGAGTACGGAAAATGGGGAAATCATTGCATCCCATGAATATAAGTCCTCCCCTGTTATAATCTGTGGATTTAATTTCCGGGTGAACCTCGTCATACTCCCTCTAGTGGAATTTGATGCAATTGTTGGTATCGATTGGATTTCCTTATATAGAGAAAACATAAATTGTCGAGAGAGGGAAATCAAATTCCATATGGAGAATCGATCCCCAATTATTTACAAGTGTCAGGAGGAAGAATAATCTCCTTTAGCTCCATCAACTCACGCATGGATATTACTGCCTTATGAACATGTGTATATGGATCAGATGATTTAGTCCATGGATGAAACCATCCTTGAAGAAATGCCTATTGTGAGGGAATTCGCTGAAGTGTTTCTCAAGAAACTGCATGGTCTTCCTCCTATAAGAGATGTTGAGTTCTCAGTTGAACATATACTTGGGGCATTATAAAAACCAAGACTCCATATTGAATGGCTGTTTTTGAGATTGAAGAGCTGAAAAAAACTATAGGAGAATCTGAATAAAAGGTTTATACGCCCAAGTGCTTCACTATGGGGTGCACTAGTCCACTTTGTCAAGAAAAAGGATGGGTCAATGTGGATTTTCATCGATTATTGTGAACTTAAAAAACTCACGATAAAGAACAAGTATCCTCTCCCAAGAATTGATGACTTGTTCGATCAGCTGCATGGAGCACAATACTTATCCAAGGTGGACTTGCGGTTGGGATATTATCAAGTTTGGGTGAAGAAGGAAGATGTCCCCAAGACTTGTTTTCGTACAAGATACGGGCACTATGAATTCATAGTAATGACTTTCAGACTCACCAATGCTTCAGAAATATTCATGGTCTTGATGACTATAGTATTTAGAGATTACCTTCAAAAATTTGTGGTAGTCTTTATAGATGATATTCTAATATACTCCAAAACCAAGGAGGATCATGAGGAGCATTTAAAAACTATAATAGAGACTTTGCGCAAGAAAAATCTCTATGAAAAGTACTACAAGTGTGAGTTCGGGTTGAAGGAGGTCTTATTCTTGGGCTATATCATCACAAGCAATGTGATATTTGTGAACCCCTCCAAAATAGATGCAATTGAGGGATGACGGAGGCCTACATCGGTAACAGATATCCATAGCTTCTTGGGGTTAGCTGGATATTATCGACGATTTTTGAGGAATTTCTCACGACTTTCCAACACTCTTACAAAGCTAACTTGGAAGGGAGTAAAGTTCTCTTGGAGTGATGAATGCGAAGAATGCTTCATGGAGTTCAAAAGGAGGCTTATCACTGCACCCGTTCTCACTTTACCCACAAGTGGGGAACATTTTGAGGTATTCAGTGATGCTTCGAAGAAGGGCATAGGTTGTGTGCTGATGCATAGTGATAAAGTGATATCCAATGCCTCAAGGTAGTTGAAAATACATGGGCAAAACTATCCAACGCATGATCTGGAGTTGGCAGTTGTGATCTCTTCCTTGAAAATATAGCGGCAGTATCTCTATGGAGAGAAATGTGAGGTATATACTAACCACAAGGGTCATAAATATATATTCCCACAGAAAGAGCTTATTATGCGCCAGTAAAGATTGATAGATCTGATTAAGGATTGTGACTATTCAATACATTACCACCCTGGGAAAGCGAACAAGGTGGCAGATGCCCTATGTAGAAAGGACCCAACAATTTTTTCAATGATGAGAATTGAGAAGGATCCAATCATCATTGACTTGATGAAGATGGACATGGAAATCATAGAGAAGGGAACATCATCAATCCTTTCACAAATTATTGCTCAACCATATCTTTTGGAGAGTTTAAAGGATGCTCAAAAGGATGATGTGGGAATTCAAGAAAAAGTGGAAGCTATCAAAAAATGGAAATCCTCGGAGTCTAATGTTATTGAAGAAGGAATTGTGCGGTTTGGGAAAAGACTATGTGTTCCATCAAATCTGGAGCTGAAGAAGGAACTTTTGGATGATGCACATAGTTCAAATTTCTCTATTCACCCAGGGAGCACAATGATGTATTGAGATCTCCGAGAATACATTTGGTGGGATAATATGAAGAAGGAGATCTCTGAATATACATCAAATTGCCCGGTGTGTTAGCATGTGAAGGCAGAAAGACAGAAGTCTAAGTGGATGATGCAACCATTGCCCATACCAGAATGGAAATGGGAGAACATCACCATGGACTTTGTCATCGGACATCCAAGGACATCCAAAGGAAACAATGAAATCTGGGTTGTTGTGGATCGTCTTACAAAGACTCCACACTTCATTTCAATTTTGGGAGGATTTCTCTTTGGATAAACTGGCATGAATATATATCAGGGAAGTAGTATGGTTCCATGGGGTACCACTATCTATTGTGTCTGACCAAGAACCAAGATTCACTTCTAAGTTTTGGAAGATTCTTCAACATGCTCTGAATACTGAACTGAACTTCAGTACGACATATCATCCTCAAAATGATGGCCAATCTGAGCAGACAATCCAAAAACTTGAGGATATGTTGAGAGCATGCTCAATGGACCTTAAAGGAGGATGGGATAAACATATTCCTCTAGTTGAGTTCTCTTATAACAATAGTTTCCACTCAAGCATCCAAATGGCACCATATGAAGCCCTGTATGGGAAAAGATGCAGAACACCAGCATGTTGGGATGAGGTTGGTGAACGAAAGCTGCTTGGACCAGAAATGGTCGAGGAAATGATGGAGAAGGTAAAAACCATCAGAAGCATATCAAGGTAGTTCAGAGTCGATATAAGAGTTATGTAGATAATCATCGACGAGTCCTTCAGTTTAAAGTTGGAGAGATGGTGTTTCTACACATATCTCTGTGGAATAAGGTCATGAGGTTTGGAAGGAAAGGGATGTTAAGTCCAAGGTACATCGGCCCCTTCGAGATTCTAGATCTTGCCGGGGCTGTGGCCTAACAACTAGAACTTCCAACTGCCATGGCCAGAGTACATGATGTCTTTCATGTATCCCTCTTAAGTAAGTCTATACGGTACCCTTCACATGTACTCTCTTTTGAGGTGGTATAATGGGAAGATGATCTTTCTTATGAGAGGCAACCAGTGAAGATCTTAGATTATAGAGTAAAAGATCTACGAAATAAGACAATGCCCCTCGTCAAGGTGTTGTGGAGAAACCACATGTTTGAAGAAGAGACTTGGGAATCAGAGGAAATGATGAAGCTGAGTTACCCACATCTGTTTTAGTGTGGGAAAAGAAAAATTTCGAGGGAGAAATTTCTTAAGGAGGGAATAATGTAATCACCCAAATATTCATTAATGGAAATCCCTCTAGATCTAATGAAATGTCACATTATTTTTATATAAAATGTCAACTTTTTTGGTATTATGATAATAATTTTGACCGTTGGTAATATAGTCGTTGAACAATGATCGCATGATTAGTATAAATATAGGACTTTCACAAATCCAATTTACTCAGACAAAAGAAGCGATGACCTCATCCAGTAGAATTTCCCCATACGAAGCCCATTTTTCAGAGCTCAGAAAAGAGGTGGAATGTTTGGGCTTCGTTTTTGACCAAGCCCAAGATGAGCATCATCATGTGAAGCTCAAACGTGACCATGTATGAAAAGTGGAAGTTGATTGAAATTACCACTTGAGTGATGTTATCCGAGCCACCCCCAGAGTCTGTCATCATCGCACACCTTACCCTTAGGTCTTATGCGTCTGTTTTAAGGGGTTATGTAAAAAATAAGTAGAACTATGTTCATGTACATTATTTTTGTATATAATAATAAATATAACTTCTAGTTAATATAACTTCTAGTCATTTTTGATACATTGTAAATAGTTTTTAAAGTACAAATGGTGTTTTTAGTTATTATTTAATTAAGAAATATATTTTATTAAATTAAGGGATTTTTAATTGAATACTTTTTTAATAAAATAATATTATTATTAAATTTTAAATCATCTTATAATTTTATGTGTGCAGTTATAATTTTTATTAAGGTTTGAAAGCCATTTCTTGCAAAACCCGTGAATTTTCGATAAATGTAAGTTTTTATTTTAAAAGTGAAAATTAACATATTTAGAAAATTATTTAGATAGAATAAATGTTATTTATGGAATCAGGATGTCAAAGTTATCCAATTGTGAATTTTTCATAATTTTCTAATACAGTCAAATTTTTGGGTAAAAATTAAATACCGTTTAAATATATAATGTGTTTTATGTCATGATAATGACCCAATAGTGATGAAATAAAATACTATAAGCTTTATTTTATTCCAATATATGTTTTACCATTAAAATAATGTGATTTTAGGTTTGTTTGACTTACTTTTCAAAGCATTAATAGACCCCGCAAGACTTATTCAACACCTTGCCTTTTTTAATTAATTTCCATGGGAGTGTGACTCACCTCCACAAAAGAAACCCTAATATTTTAATAAGATCGGAGTTTACCCTTATAAAATACTATTTTACTCTTCTATTTTCCAAAAAACATGGGAAAAAATCATTTGATGGTTATTGGTTTGGATTAATTTAATGTAAGGGGACCCAAACCTAAATAATAAAGAATTCCCTCACTATTCCTATATAAACCCACCCAAGATCCCACTTCCTCCTCACTCAAAGCCCCTGGAGTTCATCCAACCTCTTCCCTACTCTCTCTAGAATCTTACCAAGGTGCCCCAAGCTCCCAATAAGCCTCTCGCAAACCTCTCTCTAGCCTTTGTAAGCACACTTCCAAGTAAGGGTTTTTTCTTCCTTTCTCATTTTTTCAATTTTCTTAAAGTTGTATTTCCATTTTAAATTCAATAATGAATGTTGGCGATGGTTTATCACCTACCCCATACTTCCCTATTATTTATTGAATGATGGGATACCCATTTCTGTCTCATTAAATGCCTCCCATGAACACCCGTTACTATGCCGAAATTCCGAAAGGAACTTCTCTCTCTTATTTTACATTCAAGCAATAATTTTGTATCGTGAATCTAAATTCCATTACAATTGTTGGGAAATGTATATATAAGACCTCCTTACTGCCCATTAAATGAAAATATGATGAGGAACCCCTTTCTCTCTCATCAACCATTTTTTTTATGAATTCTTATACCAGGCCGTTACGCTGCCGAAATCGCACCACTTTTTGATGCCAATGCCATTGTGTAGTGGATACCATGCCCATTTATCCATCAGGGGTATCCACCATTATGAACCATTAATTATAGATTACAAAGTTTCAAGTATGAATTCCACATTCCATTATCGTGGAATAAATTATTATGTTTTATGAATCCATGTATAATGATCCATGTGGCACACTTATACATGAAATGAAATGTTTAAGAAGGGTGCACCGTTATAGAGCTCCAATGCATTGGGTAAAGTATAGTATCATGATACATCATGTGCAATAAGTGTTGACTCATTCTAATTCAAGTGCAATGAGGGTTTACTCATGCTTCATGTGCAATGAGGATTTACTCATGCTCTATGTGCAATGAGCCTTGGCTCATGCTAATTCCATGTTAAGTGTTGTTGCCACATTTCCATGTTATAATTATCATGCTTTATCATTCCTTTATGTTCATGTTTCTTTTATGCTCTATTTATATTCCTATAGTCTAACATGTATTGTACTCCTCATGTTATTCCACGTGCACTCTTTTACTGGGCTTTATAGCTCACCCTTTTCTTATGCATGTCCTCAGGTTGTCCCATGCAATGCTAAGTATGAGGGAATGTAGTGGTCATGTAAATTAAGTTTTCAATACGGATATTTTATTTCATGTTTTAAGTATTTATGTAATGATCTTAAGCCCCAAAGACACTAAACCTCTTGATCTTATTTGTTGTATCAAGTGATGTTTTATGCAATAAATCATGTTTAAGTTTGTAATAAATGTAGGGTTGTCATATGATTCACATACATTTCCACTACATCACGTTCAAGTGAAATTTTGAAACCCTTGGTGTTATCTCTCCATGCAGCTATGTGAATTAACGATGGTGAATCAACATCATTAGGGTCATCTTCGACCCCACACCATTTTCCCCTACTGTGTATTCCATGTGTTGCAATGATCTTCTCCACCCTTGTTTCCCACATTGATCATAGCTCTTGTGGGATTAGGGATATGGGTAATTTTTGTGCATACATGAAAGAATCACACATCTTTTGGTCCAATCTCTTGGACCTTAAACTAGGATCATCAGTACCTTAGTCCAGGAATCATGACTACGAATTGTGTGTGTTCTTATGGAAATATTTGGTTCAATGCAGAATATTTTTTCCTCATTCACTTTGGGTTGCTTTATGGGACCACATCACATATTTCCGATTCAGGAATCTTCCCATTTTTATTCTAAGGTCAATGGACATAAAATAAGATCTCTTACCTCCTTATCACATGGAACTAAAATATTTCTTCTGTAGATGGGATATGTAATGATTAGTTACCCAGCAATACAATGTCTTCACTTGAGAATATTTTGCCCAATTCGATATTGGCCTCCATCCCTATCTCTTCCAAGAACTATGTATGGACTGATTATCATCCTTATGGAATAGGTAGTGATGACCCTCCTTTTTTTATGTCCCAACTACGTCACCATGAACCCTCTTGTTCCCTTTCAGACTTAGTTTCATTGGAAGTACATGGTGTGGTGTGGACATATGTCCTCATTCACATCATATTTTCAGTAGCTCCTCCATGTAAATTTCTCGAGAGTTCTCCAATTATCTATCCTTACCGCATGACAATAATCTACACAGGCATGTCCCACACACGTGAAATTAAATTTTTCACCTTGTGGTCCAATCTCTATGACCTTAAACTAAGATTCATTCCATATATGTTCATACGACATTAAACATCATAAAAATTACGATATTCATCTTAAAAAAGTATATCTCACCTTTTGGTATTGGAGGCCTGTCATACCACCTTAGAAAACTATGTTTGGATTCATTATCATGCTTATAGGGTACGTAGTGATGCCCAGTCATTTCACCACGGGCCCTACCCCATGTTTTCCATATTGAGGGGAACCATTTCATGACTAATTATTTTCACATAATTATACTAAAAACTCTATGAATATAAACTAAGAGTCACCATTCCATGTAATATATATTTATTCTGTTGATTAGGTTCTTTGCGGTACTACCTTAACCTATGAACAACATCTCATTTAAACAAAATTAATCTATTTCATGAATATTCTTCAGCTTATGAAGCTAAACTGCATGCTTATTTTCCCCATTTAAACGACATAAAACTATTGATCATTTTAGGTCCTCTCCAGCATGGTCCCTCCTAGAAATAGTCCTGATCTTGATTCCGAACGATACACTCATGCAATGTACTTTCATCTTGGTAGTAGGATTTTAGGATTGTTGGACTCTATTCTAATAGCATTTCATTCCATCACCACACTTTGTGTTCCCTTCATTTAGATCTTCATCCACATTCATTTCTAAAGGGGCCCCTAATAGCCTGGTCCCATTCCACTTCATCTCACCTACCATTTTGGGCCAATGCGCCCAAAGACATTGGATGACACTATGAGTTTGGCCTTTTATTTCGAATACCATCAACAATTGGACCTCATTTTTTTATTTCCATATGTGTCTAACAATATGTGGATATTGTGTTTTAAATATGGTCGACAATTATCTCCCTTATTCTGGACCCCTTCATTATGTTCTGAACGTTTTTCATATCATTCTCATTCTCCATTCTCCTTAGTTCGGATTTTTCTAACACCCATGAATTCGTCCATTTTGTGCACTATAGTACGTGAGAAAGATATTTTTTTCAATTCTGGGTACCCTATTCTCCATTCATGACCTCTCTCTTTTTTAAAAAACTCATGGTGGTCATCAATACCCCAAGATTTTGAATGTTTATCTAGTGACCTCATACAAAATGTGAGTAATTATGTAGTCCTATATTGTTTCTCACACTGGGTATGACCCACATGATTATAGGGATTTATCACTAATTAATTCATAGTTATGGTAAAAATTCACTAAAATAAGAATGAAAGAAAATTATAAGTCCATACATGTAGTTCGGAATTGGAAAAAAGAGATATCGGTTTATGAGTTCGGCCAGAATGTGGTACATATGGATAACCCCCTTTGAGGGATTGTTATAGTTCTACCACCTTCTAGATCATATCCTCTAGGGCTGATACCTTCTCCCGATATCCCAATATTCATAAAAACTACAGATAGGAACTCATTAGCTTTATCATTCATTCATGCATGCTTAGCTTGGATCTCAATCATTTGATGGCTTGCATGCAATTATTCTCTTGGGAATCTGCCAACTGTGACTTCAACAATTAAATGGGCTCAGAATGGATCACGATAAATGACGCTCTTTTTTTCTCTTCAAGGTGTTGGAATTATTTCTCAACATTAAGAAACATCAGGGTATTCTATTAATCCTTATAACACCAATAAATATCTAATAGTTTGATACTCTCTCGTTTATTTTCAGTTATATAATCATTGATAATTATATGAAGATGGTGAGCATCCACCCCTCTCGCACAGAGAATGCATAGCCATTTGAGAATTGACCCCATCCGGCTCATCAATTCTTCTTGTGACTAACTGAGAAAGTATTTTTTTTCACTTCCATTCCATGAACCGGATCATATGACTCTCCTCGGCCACATTAGGAATAGAGCCATCCATCACCTCCGAATCTGCATTCCTGTACTCAAAAAAATAGCCATGAGTTTAGTGGTATGGTCCACTTATAGAACTCTTTACTCTTCAGTGACCTCAACCCCACCATCGTGAAGCTCAAACCTAGTAGCAACATCACCCATGATTGTAAATTCATTCTCATTGGGTGCTAGGTCAGGACCAACATTAATATTTGGCTCTATGAAAACTGATGCAATCACTAGTAGAGATCCCATAGATTCTCTAGAGTCTATATTTTATTGAGTATCTAGGCTTACAATCACTACATTGGGAACCAAAATCTTAATTAGTCGAGTCCTCCAATAAAAAATGTGATCCTACAAAGGAAGAAACTTACAAGATCCAAGAGCAGCATTGTCCAGTTCCTGAGTCACGATAGGAGCTGCCACCACAGGAGATCCCTAAACACTTTTTAATTCAATAATAGAAGATGGATCCTTCTAGATGACCAAAATAACTTCATACTATGTGGTCTCTATTTCATTCATTCTTTCTGGTTCATCGATTCCCACTTCAATCATGGATGGTCCTTCCATCACTTAAACCACGGTCAGTTTCTCACCCTACAAATTCCAAAATGCAGAATCATGAGGATGTTATTCCACATCCATGGTACATCTTCATCCCTTATAGGGAAGGATCCCTAGCTATCATCATCTTTGTGTGTATAAATAGGTAAGAGTTAGGTTTGTGGATTCAAATTATGAAAATATAATGGCTGGTATAGATAAGAGTTGAGACTCACCTCACGTTGTTTTTGGCATGTTCCGCATCTGAGATTTCGATATTTCCACACTCATATGTTATTCCTGGGAGAGCATCTATTTTTTGAGGTCTCTCACCACTAGGAAATTCACCACTAACTACATATTCTTCCTCTTAATATTCGATCTCTTCTATATGTTCCTCCTCTTCCTCCTCCTCCTCCTCCTCCCCGTCTTCTTCTTCATCCTCATCATCGTCATCCCTGAACGTCAACTGTCCTTGGTCATGTTCCCAGCCCAGCATCACGTTCACTAGGAGATGTGGTTCTTTATACTTACCTCATTAGCATACATGAATACTCATGGTTTTTAAGTACACATATCTGTGATGAAATTTTAACCTCTCTACCACATGAATCCTCCTTATATCATATAATTAAAGCCTACTGTGCACCCTCGCCTCCATAGCTCTTAAGTGGACATAGATTATGACTTTATCCTCCATACAAACCATAGAGATGAGAAAATGGAACCAGTGGATGGATTTATTATATGCCTTAGTTTCTTCTCAGATATTTTCCTTGATTTCCCATGATAATACCCATGAGGCCACCCCTCCTCAGAAGGAGAAGGTGCATTCTTGCCTCATGAAACTCCCGCAAATGATGTTCCTACCCGCACCATTCCAAATACATAGCTTACTCCTTATCTAACCTCCCCAGGGGAATATTGTCTGCCTAACCATTGTCATGAATCCACACGGGCATCCATGAATTTCTAAATGTGTTTCCATAGAATTGCCTCTAGGTATGCTTCTATCCAATGGTCTACATACTCGGTTGATAGGCGAACATTGACATCGGTAAGGGGAAGGGTGATGAATTCCCCAAAATCTGATGTGAATAACATTAGCCACATTTGGAGAAGTATACAATGATGTGTCTCTTTAAGAACATCTGTATATACATTCATTGTCATCCACTTCATGCACTCAAATTTCCTGGAAAACCTCGTTGGCATATATGGTTCGCAGAATATTTTTTCATCAATCCAGAAAACTAGCACACCACCCCTGATTGTTTTCAAGTACTCCCATTCCTTGAATGGGCCTCACCCTTCATCTACCATCTGGCCAGCTGGGGTCTGAAATGAATGTAATTTTATGTTTTCATGGTTGCCAATCATGAGCTTTATTTTTTCCTCTTTATGTTTCAACAAACAGATTTCAGAAATTTCTCATAAGGATGGTCACAGATCATCACCTGGATTGTGGATGACATTCGAGAAGTCATACCCACCGCAATGAGCTGCAACCCAGCCATGCAGAATTTGGAGTGGTCCGTATATCCTCCTAGGAATTATCCCTCTAGAAATGTGTCCTAGATTTCTGTACAAATGGCCTACATGGGAACCACTATAATAACCTTGTTCTTGGCCACCATGATTTCATCCATCACATGCATTCTTGGATGAACCCCCATCCTTATGTCCCCCACATGAAGCTCCCACCCGCTTAGAAATGCAGCAAGGAACCAAGATGATCATACATCTGGTTCCCATAATTTTTTAGACCAAATACCCATAATATGTACTCACTTGGTTCCAGGACCATCCAGTATGATCCCGCCTTCCCGCTCTGCGATGTGTTCAGGCACTACTTCCCTTGCCTAGAATTTTCCCTTCCTTGTCCTGCATCATAAATAGACTGAACCATCCCGAATAGGATAGATACATTATGATCTTCTTGATTTGTAGCTTCTCATTAGCTATATCTAACAGATGACATGTCATAATAGGGGTTCATGTCCTATCCCCCCAAACATTCTCTTTTGGAAGGAACTCATCATATCGGTACCCTTCCAGGAGAATTCCCCTGATGCAATGAATTCATCATAGATTGATGCATACCTCCCCATGGTGGAGGTTCAAGGTATTCATGTTAGGATACCAAAAACAAAATAGCTCTGGTTCTAGGTCTTGAAAATGGTAGAAGTGAAACTGTGATGTCCACACAACATAAAAAATCCCGATAGACCGTAGGTCTACCCTGAACTCCTTGCAAGTTTTGCGTACCTAGTATACACATTCCCATTAACTAATGAAATTTTCCCTAGTCCTGAAGTCACATTCCTTCCAACCTTTGGTCTCATCAGTAATGCTACTTCTCAAGAGGCTCACATAGTGATCAGGAGATTCCTTAAGAGTTGGATTTCTCACAAAAATAGTCCTAGTCTTTTGATTCAGGATGTAAATGGACATGTTTTGTGATTCCCTGGTGGGATTACCATTGCTCATAATATTGAATTTTGGAAGGCTATCCTCGCATGTTACCCATGACCGTGGCGTATTGGTCTCAAAGTCGGGCATCAACCCCTCTCCAAAATTACTGAAGTTCCATATCGATAGGCTGTCACTTAGAATGTAATCTTTTTGAGATTGTGTCAGCACAACAAAAAGAATCTGATTATTAGAAACCACTCCTCTGACAAGAAGAATCTGAGGGTTTATAATCATCTCGGTCCTCCTTGCAGTAGTAGTAGCTTCCCTATCAACGTGAGTTGGTTGAGCAGCCATTTATGCGAGGCCCTAAACTCACAAAGGGAATTGAATGAAATAATGGGGTTTTGCATGCACGATAGTCTGCCTCATGCACGGTGCATCTAGGTCATGAAAAAATACCGCTAAATCAAGTGAACACAAGAATTGACAGCGGCACGAAAGAGTTTGCGGGAGGGTGCAAAACAAATCAATATATGATACCTTTCACATAGAAATGATGATATTTAACACATGGGTGAAAATTCCCTTGTAATACAGAAAAGTAAATGTGGGGACACCAAGGAATATTTATAGGTTCACAATAGACCTTTCTCACACGTAGAAGTGGTTTGCATGCCAAATTTCCATTTTTGTGTGCACTGACCATTATGTACTCTTATTTTCATCGTGACCCTCATAATCCCACCTTAGAGTCCCCCTAAAAACTAATTATAAGGGGTTAATTTAATGGTAAAAAATTTCTATGTAAGGCCATGAATGGAAATTGTTGAGAAAACAAAGGTATATTTTGAATCAGTCGACAATATTGAGATTCTAAAGGGAGTTGCACAGAATATTTGAGGACAGAAAACAACATTTAAAATTGAACACAAGTTCTTGTCTGCCCAATAAAATGTAAATTGAATTCTTCTGCATCAACCTTCGGGAAAAAACCAAATTCAGTAATGCGCATGAAAATTTTTCAGTGCACACGATTGGAAACATGCACGCAAGATCTTCTATGCCCAATGCGATGAAAAAGGCCACTAGAACACAGCTCACATTCCGCGTTGCGGCCGAATTTTTTAGATATAAATAGAAATGTAATCCCACAATTTAGAGGTAGGTTACAGAATCCATACTGATTCTCTGTTATGTGAGAGAAAACTCTTCCATGACCACATGAATGACATGTACTCAAGGTACAAGATCATGCACAATTGGTCTCCCAGGGGTCCCCCATCAGGTGGGCTCACTAGGGCTTGATCCTCACCCATTTGCTATTACTCCATGAAATTTGTGCACACAATATTATTATTGTGTGTAATTATTCCCTTGTGTTATGCCAAATTATACACTCAAGGTCTCCTCTTTTACGCAGCCACTCGTTTTGCGTTCAACCACCCGATAATGCATGCAACCCATTATCTTTAGCGAACCCCTTCAATCTTGTGCGCTCCCCTAATTTTTCTATCTATGTGTTGTCCTTTCCCTAGGGCGCCATGTATAATCACCTCTTACATGTGAAACCCCTATATCGTGCATACTTCTCACATATGGCCCTCCAGGATTGCACCAAGTGACTTCAAGGCCCCTTGGGTGGTGCTTCATGTTGCGTTGCATTGCCTTGTGCTTCTTTACAAAGGCACACAAACATCTATTTCTCCATCGCATAGAAACGCTAGCATGATCCCATTAATGAATCACACTACAATCCTGTGTCCATACGAAATTATTGATACCTTCCCATCACCAAGGGTTGATGTGCACCAGCTATGTATGTCATGGGTGTGAAAAATGAATTCTATCCATTTGAGATATAGGATGTTAAAATACCAAGAACATATGTCCTCGACACAATATGTTAAACTGTGATGGTAACCTGTGTGGTAGGTCCAAGAGAATCCGAGAGAGGATGTGCACAAGTTTCCCCCTTTTTCTCTCTTTTTTTCTGAGATTTTCGACACTCACACCTTAGGCGGTCTGCACGTACGAGCTAACACCTTTTTATGGGATGGTTTAGGTATGATGACTATATCCTCCTCGTACGCCTGGAAATCCTCCTTTTTCATCAGGACACAAACTATGTGTAAGCCCCTATTTCCACTGTGGTATTCTATTCATATATAATACCCACCACACTTATCATTGACAAACCTTCACGATGTGATCATCAACTTTATTGTTACATATTGTTTGTCACATCGAGCATGACTCACATGGTATTCGAGTATACATAGACCATGACATCCTTTATGGGTCTCTAACCATGCATAAGCACCATGACTCATTACCATATGAACTATGCCAGTTTAGATATTTGTCTCCTAAATAGGATATGTAGGAAGAATCTCTGAGGTTTAATCCCCGTCATTCCTTATCACTCATCATCCCTGACCAATTCACGATAGTTTAACCTCGCCCCAGATGACATTAATTTATATGCCCCTTTCATCCTAGATGATGTCAAAATACATTCATCGAACTACATCGTTTTTGATCCCAGTATCCTAGACATGGTACGTAGGAAGCCTCTCGGAGTTTTATCCCCAAACACTAGTAAAATTCAGCATTCCTTTAATTGGGACCCACGTCCTTGGTCCACCATTTAGTTGTGTCAGACTAGTTCTTGGGATGCTAACCATGCGTAATCCCTACACTCAATCCATACTCCTCCAAGAAATAGTTCCCCAATTACGATGGAATTTTAATCTTGAGTGAACCCCAACATATCCTCAGGATGATATCTTTTTTGTGCATATTTATTCTCTTCCACATCCTAAACTATGTAGACATTGCTTCCCACCCACAGGGATACGTAGGAAGCCTCCCCAAGGTTCAAGCCTTTCGCTCAGGTCACATCCTGCTCTCTCCCTTGAGCCTTTGTGTTTCGGTATGGTAAGCCTTAACCCGGGGGTTCAACTTCCTTCAGGTCCCATCCATGAATCAATTCTCACTAGCCTCCTCCTTAGTTGACTCATCACCCCAAATAATTATGTGGACTTCGATTACCACCCACTAGGATAAGTAAGAAGCCTCACCAAGGTTCAATCCCAACACCACCATCATCATCACATTAGTTTCATATCATTCATTTCATCCATGTCATCAAACCACCCATCATACATCCTGGTTTTACCTGGGCAACCACTTCCTGGTGAGATCATGTCACAAACTTCCCCAAATCTCCTACCAATAACCATTCCAATAACCATGAGTAATCCCTAGAATGTCTGCAGGTATTTTTCCATTGTGTACACCCTGATCCCATGATTAACCCAATCAAACTACATGGGTTTTGATCCCTATCTTCTATATAGAACACATAGGTGGCCTCCATGAGGTTCAATCACATCCAATGGTAAACCATGGGGGTCCCCTTTATCAGGATCCAGTCGTCTTTAGATCTATCCTCATTGGGAATTTTGATCCGCCCATCTAGTAATCCTCCCAGGTGCTCTTTCATAGGGATGTACCCATCTGATCCACTCTCATCAGTGTTCCGATCAGTCCAATCTGTCTCTTCATGAAGTTAAACTTGTAGAATACCCCATGTTAAACATTGTAAGATGAGGAAATCATTGGATACAAGCCTATGGTAGGCAATTACCCGCACTCGATGTGGGATTCCTCAAGCATCCATTCCCTCGAGAAGCCCTATCAAAAGGGGAAGAAATCTGGGTGTACCGGTGTTTCAATTTTCATACATGATAGCAATGGAAAATGTGACTACTTCCATAACCGATGGTTTCTTCCCGAGAATGACCCCATTAAATTTCTTGAGAGAAGCTGCATAATTAACTGGAGTCCACAAATACATTACCCTGAGAAGAGATTCATAAAAAACCCCTTAATGTTTTAGAGATACCCATACAAGGTGATGAGTTCTGAGGAGGAATCTACATAAGGTTTAACTGACATCCCATCATCCAATTTAGATCAAGGAGAATTAATCCTTAAATAACAAAGGAATGTAGCTTGCCCTTAGAAAGTGGGGATGCAGGGCAACAATCAACCAGCGCATCCCCACAAATAGATGCACGCCCTGACGAGAGGATCAAAAACACATAACTTTTTCCTTTCCCTATTATCCATCAACGTTATAGATCCACAACCATGTATCATATTATAATATTGAAACATCTTGATTCTAGATAACTATAAAAAAACCAAAAAATGTCATAATGTAAATTTATATCACTACAATAAATTTATATTTTATTAATTTAATAGTACCGTTTCATTTTTAAATTAAAAATAAAAAATTAAAAAATAATTTTAACATGAAGGATTTGATAAGGTGTAAAACAAAAGTATGATATTAAATAATGAGAACATGTTACATTGAGTTAAATAAGAAAAAAGGAAAATATTTTTCATATTGACGAAGAACACCAAAGTGAGTTTCCTATGTATTTATGTTTGTTTCACAAATTTTGCATTTCAACATGACTATGTAATCAATACAAAACCCCAAGAACATAGTGAATTCATTTCTAAAAATTATGTACCTGTTTTCTAGAAAGTGTATAGTGAATACAATTACACAACTATATGCATTTATAGAATTTTTTCACAGATTGATATTGATGAAGATGTACTATAACATATTTTAAAATAGTGAATTGAAAAATATTGTTGTTTATTAATAGAAAAATAACAATAAATTAAATTTAACAATGTATAATTAATAAAGAGATGAATTCAAAAATAGATAATCATAAGAGAAATTAACTTGGATAATATGATAATTCATGGAAAGAAATTATTAAATTTTTATTAAAAATAAAAATATTTAACATGGGAATATGTTAAAATTAATGCATATTTTTATAGATAAAAAATTATTTTTCATTAAAAAAAATTATATTAAATGAAAAAACATAGAAAATGGGGGTATTGTTAGAGATAAAAAAACGCTGCATTAAACATCACAGTGTTAAGAATATCATTATTAATCAAAAAATATTAAATTTTATAAATGATAATATTTAATATAGAAGATAAAAATATATAATACAACATTTTTATCATATTTGATATGAAACATAATAATTTTTAATGAAAATACTTTAAATCGTTTTTTTATTTAAATAATTAAAATCAATGAGGTAATGAAAAAATAACAACTATTTACGCCAAATTGATTGAAAAAAACAATATCATAGGAACGATTATTGATTAATAAAATTCCATGAGTAGTTTTATATGATGTCCCATTTCTTGATTATTTTAATACATGAGATGTTGTCTACACACACTAAGTTAAATACCTGTGCAATTTGTTTTTAGACATGATTCAATGAAGAATCACTGATTGGAAGGTTTAACAAGTAAATAACATACAAATTCATAAGGAATTAGTAATGAAACATTAATTTTGAATAATGGGATAAAATATCACGAAGAGTACCATAGTATATAAAATAGGATTCCAATTATTTATCGTGATTCTAGTAATAAATTATTTCACATTGAATAATTTTATTAATTGTTAAACGTAAAAAATGTAATGGATAAAATAGGTGTGTACCACTTGTGTTATTAATATAGAAAACGTATTTCATAGGTCATAAAGGTGAATTTTTAATTGGTATAAAAGCCAAAAAACTAAAAATTGTTAATAAAAATAGAAAAAAATATTTATATTATATTTTAAGAATATGGTTTAAATAATTAAAAAAATTAACTATTGATACTTATGATATTGAAATATAGCATGTTGATAATTCATATGATGAAAAATAATGAGTAAATTTGTAAAACTTATATATATATAGTGAACAATTTAAAGAGTTAATATTGAAACAACATACATTGAACATATAATAATGCTAAATTTCATTATGTGAACATTTATAGATTCCATACATAAAAAATAAATATATAGTACATTTCAAGAAAATGCATTGAGTGAACATATAGTGTAAAAAGAAATTAAAAGATATTGTTATGCGAGATGAGATGAGATGATTCTATAAAGTAGTTAAACCCTATGATATCTAAAATCTAAAAGGGGTTTGGATATATCGTTCAAACATAGGTTTTTTCCCTTCTCTATAGTCAACCCATTGAATCCTTATTTTGTGAAAAAAATATCTAGGAAGTGAGAGAACTATAACTCAAAAAAAAATTATATGGGATTCATTAAAACTATAAGAAAATGGTACCAGAATTGTAGGTACTAAGAATTAAAGTATTATGAATGAATATACATACACTAGAATATTAAATTACTAAAAAAAGAGTAACAAATTCAGTACACATTTAGAAAATTTTGGTAGTGATATTTTGATAAACAAAATGAGATAATGGTAGATTTAAAAAAAAAGGGAACAAACCTATCCTACACTAACAGTGATCAGGATATATAAATTAATCCCATTAGTGATGAAGAGAACTAATCTTAAAGTAATATTTACAAACTATGATGTTTAGTATCTCTAACCAATGAGTGTTATGAATTGAGGATGGTCGAGGATAAAGGAAGGTCAAAGGAGTATTTGTAGATGAGTATGATGGGCCAACATGATCGAGAGTATATCAGATAAGAATGAAGCTTGATTATGAAGATTTAATAATGATCAAGGATTTATGATGGACAATTATGACTCAAGTTGATGTTTTTATCAAATCCATCTAATGAGTATATTTTCACATGAGATTAGATTTAATGGGTGTGACATATCGAACGGTCCACACATGAACCTTGGCTGACTGAGTGAGATGATTATTAAATTGTAAGGGATATGAGTTGGACATGATTTTTATTAGTTCAATTTGTAGTTGCTTGATTTCAGGACCAAGAAGAATATGATTGGGGCTCAAATATCTCCATTGCACCAGCTATAAATAAAAAGGAGGATGCATGCAAGGTGATTGAGGAGATTTCAATATTAATGAATCAATGTATAAATTGTAGTTCATGTCCAATATTTTACATTGTGTACTACTAATCCTTGTATTGGCCAACATCATCACTTTTTCACCCTAATATACTCGAGGCACCACCTCTTGATAATTTCTAGCATCATCATCAATTATACAAGACTTCACCAAGACGCCACCATGATAACACCTCCCCTCACCCATCACACTTAACATCACACATCTATACATTATCCTATATAACTCAACCCAGTTTAGGCTAGGCCTACTAGAATTGAAGCATAAAAATATAGCCTAAAATGAAGGACCTAATGGAATAATCCTAGATTCTATTGTTCTTAAAATCCTTCCCACCCAGTATGTGAGATCTGCATTACATATGTAAATGTTTCATAAAGGTAAAAAAAAGAATATAAGTAGTCTTATAAAGGTTGTTCTATATCAAAGTAGAGGTCTAACTAGAAATTATGATGCTTTGAAATTGAAAACTAGGAATTGAACTTGTTATGTAAAAGTAATGTGTGAATTATATTCTATATGTAAAGGATTATTTTGAAATGAATTCAATAAATTAAGGTAATAAGGAAATAGAGGTGGTGTGTAAATGTACCATAGGATGAATAAAACTTCATAATGATTATATATGATTTATATGACCAATGTAAAGTTAATGAGGGAGTAGTGAATGTGAAATATAGGTAAAATACATTGAGTCTAGGAATGGTGTATTGGTGATAAGGATATGTGAAAGGGTACATTGATATTTGAACAACCTATATAAAGGAAGTTAAATGAACTTTGTTAAGCTATAAGTATAATTAATTATTTGCATAATCATGCGCTAAGCTACTAAGGTATATTGAATTTAATTGTTTGGTCTATCAAGAGATGTTAATCTAGTTGATCACACTCACTCAATTTAGATTTTTTCATATTTTCAACATATGAGGTGTTTAAGTGGTCTATCTAGATTAAGATATATGGTTGATCCATTACAATGATTGATCTATTGGGAGATTTATTGAGTTCTAGAATTTTTAAATTCAGATAAAATAAAATCTTATGTTTCTAGGTATGATGGTTTAAAATGAAAAATAAATATCATGATGTATTCTATGATACATGAAGGCTATTAGATAAGAGAGGAATCCATGATCACCATTATATATTCTTGTTAAATTCATGTGACTATCATTTATAGTGAAAAAATAATGTTATCACCACAACATTGTGATTTTTATATCTTTTTTTTTCTAACCATTATAAAAATTATGTACAGCAATGGGAAATGGTGAGAAGATATATTGCATAGTTTATCAAGTAGTATTGAATAGATTCACGTAGACATGGAGAGGTTTTAAATGGATTTTTAGATATTATGACATGAGGAGACAATCGAATCACAGTAATTCAAATATCATGTTAGAATAAATTTTTGAGTCTTCGGGTATTCAATAATTTGTTTAAATGAAAAATAATTGACCCAGTTAGAGATTTGACGACTTAAGAAGAAGAAGTAAATCTATCTGATATTTAAATACTATTAAATTTCAAATAATATTTTATATTAAATGAGATTAATATTCATGATATTTTTGTAAATATATATTATTATTTGTAACAAAGAAGATGTTATTGAGAATATTGAGAACTAACATACATCATGTGAGAATTTTTGGATGCTAGATACATCAAAACATGAAGGAAATTTAAGGATTTCAAACTAGGATCCATTGTTCTATTGTGTATCTGAGAATTTGAGAAAATTGAGAAGCCTATATTACTCAATATATATTCAATGTTTGAAGAACAACAAATATGTCGTGAGACTATTTACTATCTTCAAGAAGAAGTATATGCTTATTATAGTTAATATTTTATGATCATAAAGGGAGTTATATTTCTCAAGTGGAATAAAATAATGTAGGATAATATATATATACATTTGGAATAGTGGATCAATGTTGGAGAAGAATCTTATGATTGGAATGTCTAAATTGTTGTCCAAATATTGTGATTGGGAGTGTCTTAATAATAATTGGAAAATTTCAATTAGGATGTCTAACTAATTGTAGGAAAATTATAATTGGGGTGTCTAACCACTTGTTTCAAAATGATATATAATGTAGTTGAATATTTTACCAAAAATTATAAATAAAATTTTCATGATCTCTATTATTATCACTACATACATGGTGAGGCTATGAGATATTTTTGAGTGGATCAATAACTCAAACAAGTTTAGGAGGATAAATATAGAATAAGATTAAATTATACAAGTAGTTTACTGGTTCACCCCACCCATACTAGAAAAATAACCACAGGAAGTTCACAAAACCCATATAAATGGCCATGTCAATTATAATAATATTTAGGAAAAAAATTGTGGGTGAATGGGTTGTAGTCTATGGTGTCATAAAAGGTGATTGGAGAAAATGTTTTTAAGGAACCATGTGAATTACCATCCATGAGGGATTCCGATAACTCAATAAATTTGAATGATGTGATGGACCTAGTCGACGTCCAAACTAATAAACATTGCAAATTTCATGATGAATGAGATAAAAATATTTTTTCATCTACTTTTAGAATTGATTTTCATCACCACTAACCCATACTTTGGCACAATAATGCAAGTAAGGAATAATGTTAGAGGGTATGTGAATAGATTATCGAGTATTAATTAGTTTGGTGGTTCTGAAAAAATACCTAATTCAAGTAATAAAGTAGGTGATGGATGAGTTTAATGGAGAAAAATAAATCATAATGGTGGATTTGAAATCTAGTTTTCACCAGGTATAGAGGATTGTGGAAGATACTGGGAAGTATTTTTTAAAAATACCGTAGGTGATTACAAATAACTTTTAAAGTCATTTCGTTTGATCAATGAACCTATGACTATTTCGGATACTATTTATGTGGTATTTTAGGTTTTTCGATGGAAGAGTGTTTTTGTGTTCTTCAATGATATACTGAAATATAGAAAGGGTTGTAATAAACACTTAGAAAATGTGATAGATGTTCTAATAATTATGAAATAAAATCTAGTATTTTAAAATAATAAATCTTCTATTATAAAGAGATCTATAGACTATTAGGCATATAATTTTAGGTGAAGGAGTTGCAATGGATCCCAAAAAACTGGAGTAATTTAAAATGTGGTATAAAATGTGTAATGTGAAGGTAGTGAGGGATTTTTAGGGATAAATCGATAAATTAATAATTTATCATGGATTATGGAAGGGTTGAAGGACCCTTCATGGTCTTGACTAAGATGGGGGTTTTTAAAAAGACACATGAAACTCAATCAGCATTTGAAACACTTATGAAAAACATGTCTAATTCCCCAGTGTTATTCTTGTTATATTTTTTCAAGGTATTTTTAGAGGAGTGTGATGTCTCCTGTTTAAGAGTTGGATTTTTTTTATCAAAGGAAGGGAGTCCGTTTTCTTATTCTAATAAGAACATATCAGAAAACAACATGAAAAAATCTTTATATAAAAAGAAGATTATGGATTTAGTGCTTCAAAACCTACAATGGAAAGAATATTTTATTAGTAGTTAGTTTCAGCTATATACATATCATTAGATCCTTATACATTTCCTTAGTCCAATGGTTGTTTCAATTGATCATCAGTGATTGCGGGATATGTTACTAGCATACAATTTTACAATGATTTACATGTTTGGAAAATTTCATTGTGTCAATGATGTTTTATTAGGGATGATGTGTGGAGGTTATTATATATATAAAGAAATTTGAAAACTCAATTAGGAGGAACTAGATGTTTTGAAAGAAGAGTAAATGAATAATGTGAGTTTTATGGAAATTATAGCCATGTTACAATGTGATTATTCCACAAATCCAGGATATTCTTTCCCAAATAGAATATATCTTTTATGAACTAATTTTTCTTTAAAAATGAATGAATTTAAATACAACGATTTTATAATATTTTTATTCTGGTGTAAACTTAACCTTGATTTATTTGGTCCAAATATTGGTCACCTATATTACACACTATGCTACAACTCCATCTAGGAACTACAATAATGTAGACTAATTATAGGAAATTTGACCAGTGATATTGATAGGTCATTAGAGTAGTGAAGACATTGTTAACCTGGAACTATAGTATCTTAGAATTTGGTGACGGTTGTATTATAGCTCCATGGACATCCAAATACCAGTTACTATAGCACAATGGACTTATTATGTGTTTCATGGTGCCATTGTACTATAACATTTATGATCTCATTTCATGCTAGGGTTTTATTCTAATATTGTACCTTGTCATTTATGTTGATGATTTTAGTTAAGTGACTCTACCACTGCATTGGCATATGGATTTATTCCCTACCCATGTAAATTATTATATGTCATGGTCTTTTTATTATTCTTAATTTTATATTTTTCTCACTTTTACTCTCATTTTAATGATCGTTCATCATTGTTGCTTCAGAGTTTACGTAGGTACCTATATCAAGGGATGGTTTTGAAAGGTCATGGTTGGATTTCTCAAATTGATGGATGGATATGTAAGAAAGAAAGAGGAAAAACAATTGCTTCGATGGAACCGACATCATTTACATGAGGATGAAGATCAAAGACTATCATTATTAGAAAAATATGAAGTTACCACTTTTAGGTGAGAATACAATTGAGGTAGAAAAAGAATTAGTGAGAATTAGTAGATCTATAGGTTCTAGGGGTGTGTTCTTTAATTTATCCAAATATGGGGTTTTCATCATTATATTTGATAATATGATGGAAAGGTTGATGGAATATCTTACGAGTACATACATGAAGCCGTACGCATTATATAAATTTGAGATTCAATCTAAAGATGTTGAAGGAAATATTTTTGATAATCACACCAATGAATTCAACACCATCACATGTCAGTTTTATTCATGGAATATAATGTTGGTTATAATAGATGCGTGTGACATGATCCAAGATGTGGAAATTCATATAAGTGAATTTGGAGGATTCTTCAGTTCTGCTTCGAACATGGAAGGAATATCCAAATACATTCAAAAATATAATCATTGAGGATGATCAAAATAAAGAGTTAATATGTGAGATAATGAAAAGTGGCCTAGTCCTACTTGTTGGATTATTAGGAATAAAGGACATGCTGACAAGGAGTGAAGTTAAAAATAGAAGGTTCTTAAAACCAATATAGTAATCATTAAATATTAATTAACTGATGATGTGTTACTGATGAGAAATGATATTTATTTAGAGTTTTTGATGTTATAATTATAAGAATTTTTTCATTCCACTTTGAAAAAGGGTTTCCAGAAAAATCATGATTATTGAAATTTTGGAATTATATATGTAACATCCCTCCTCTTCTCATTGTCTTGAGAACAAGGAGGACCATTAATTGACATTATCCGACATCCTGAAGATTCCAAAAGTTGTTATAAATGTTCATGGGGATAATTACAAGTGGGGGATGATTTTACCTTTATGATTAAAATAATCAACCAGCCATATCATATCAAAACTAATCACTACATGATACTTGATATCAATGACAGACAACTCAATCAAACCACTGATATTAAAAACCAACTAAAACCATATTCTATAGAGTAAGAGTACAACATCAAGGTACATAGTGTAATACATGCTAAAAAATATCAAGGACTCAAAATACATAGCTCCAAAATCCAACTCCAACTCCATCTCCATGCTCAAGAATCATGAAGTACCACAAGAGAAGTGAAAGACATTACCTTCACCAGTGTCCTGGTATGGAAAATCTATAATGGAACCAATGTTAAAATGTAGGTGTGTGTAACAAAAATCAGTATATTACACCCAATGACGTCCATAATCATGCCATTAGAATAAAACTTATTAGTACATTTTATAAAACAATTTATATAATGAAATTTATATTAAAGAACAATAAACAATTTACTAAAAAAATACTATTCAAAAAATATATTTTCTTACCAAAAACCATTTTCCTTGAATGAAACATTTAATTTTATTCCAAACCATTCCAGGTTTCCATTTCATTCATATTCCATTCTAATCCACATATCCACATATCCACACATCTACAAATGCATGCTTTGTTATGAAAATTCCATATCCATGAGTGGTTTCTCATCCATGTATTGTTTCATCATAAGGAAATAAAATCCCAAGGGCTATTACACCTTTGGAACCAAGAAGAAGGTCATATTTCAACCAATCTTCACAATACAATATGAATACACACTGCCAAGTATGCCCAAAAACCATTTAAATGAAAAAACCACTTCAATGCCAAAACAATTTCAATAAAAACACATTTTATTGAAATCCTTTCCAAAAAATCATATCCATAAAACCAATTTTTTTTGAAAACCCTTTATCAATAAACTAAAATCAAACAACAATTTTTAAAATCCACATTTTAAAACCATTTAAGAAAGCATCTTTAACAACAATTTAATATTCCACTAAAATATACAAACGATAACTAATGAAGGTTTCTATGATTATTTTCACAAAAACTCACAATAGATTTCAATCAATATTATAAATTTGAAACTGATGCTTCATTTTATCAATAGTGGAGTAAATAGTGAGTCCCCTTACCTAGAGTGTTAAGATTATAACAAAGTGGCATGAAAACCCCAATGAAACTGGGTTAAATCTCCATGGGCCCACTTCTCATCTCATCCCATATCAAAAAAAAGAACCAAATATATTAATATTTGGCATTAAACATATTAAATATATCCACAAAAGACATAGATATAAGAAGATTAGATTGATCTAGAAGAGGATATAATAAAAATCACCATGAACGATATCTAACTATGAGAATATTGCTTCAAATAAACAAGAGAATCCTCTATAATTCTTCCAAATTTATAGGGAGAGGTTCTCCAACCTTTGAGAGGGAAAAATCCTTTTTTAGGTCCATTTAGAGGAAAAAATGAGGCATCAAATGATAAATATTTCCCATATCCACTTTTTTATGATCTTGTTCTCTTACCGCACATGGTTTAGTCACATGGTTAGTCAAACTATGTGTAACTATGACATCCACTACCTCAAGGAGGAACCTTAACATTTGGATCGTACGGTTTCAAAATTGTTCACCATTCATGACAAATCACACTTTCTCATGTTGTACAATTTTTCTAGGCTTCCACACGGATTGGGAAAACCGAGAAGTACATGCATGCCTTCTCTTTTTCCCATGTCCCATTTTTCATGGTTTTATATAAGTGTTTCACTACTTTTCAAAACTGTGAAGCTATAGGAAATCCTATAAAAAAATTCTATAATCTATCCTAGACATCACCCATATAATATTCATACATAAAAAGCTTAAATAAAGGGCCACTTAATGAGAACAATGTGTGTTAAATTCTCCCCACCATGGGCATTTTCATCCCCAATAAGTAAAAAACCATCATCATGCTGAAATAGTATTGGAAAAATCTGTTTCATTACATTCTCTTGTGCTAAAGACTCTTCTTGAATAAGTCCATAGTTCCACAAAACCTATACTAGAATGATGGTATTTCCATTCCAGTCTTTCTCTTTCCTGTCCACAAACTGTACTGGCATCTGCAACATTGAATAATCCATATCTAGTTATACATGATCCCATAAAATAACATGGTCAAGATCAGGATGAAAATTTTCAAATTGAGAGATGTGAAACACATTATCCACTGTACTAAAACATGGTGTAAATGTCGACCAATATGCCACCTCATGAACCCATTCTAGTATCTCAAAGGGGAATATGTATTGTGGAGATAACATGTAATGAATCCTTAAATGTCAATATATAAGCCTTGGAGAGATACTCAAAACACATGATCACTCAAAAAAAAACAACGACAGTTGAAAATGATCCACATATTATTTAAGATGACTGTAAAAAATCTCCATATTTTTTTAGGTCAACTAAGTCATCTCTGTTTTTTCATAGACAATGCTCGGCCCAACTAGTTAAGTATCACATGTTTCCACTGAAAAAAAGGAGAACGATAAAGAATCCCATACAATTATACAAATAGAGGCATTTGTATAAAGGAATGATAATGTTTTTCATATGATACCTACACTAACAACAAGTTCTATTCCCAAGATCCCCCAAAATCTATTATGCAAGACCGCAATATTTCTTCCATTGTATGTATCAACCATACAGATTGTACTTCTCTCTGAGGATGATATTCCATTCAGATATTCTCTTGTGTCCTATGGTATTTATATAATTATTTACAGAAATTATATGTAAATTATAGATCTCTGTATGACACGATCTAATCTTGTACACCATGACTCTTTACAACTTATCAAATTTAGACTTTTTACAATTCCTATATTGCATGTGATTTACAAATAGGGATGAAATAGACGAATTTATTCATTGATCCACTATCACCAATATGGTATCTTGTTCCTCATCAATTCTTGAGAGAGCTATTACAAAACACATCAATATCTTCTCCAATTTCCATATGATGATCGGTAAAGAATACCACATTCATGTTGGTCACTGACTCTCTTCCTTAACTTGCTGACCAGTTAAGAATCTTGAATCAAACTCATCCACTTTTTTTCATACCAATCCACCGAAACTATGATTTAAATGACATATAATTTTTTTTCTAGTATGAAAAAACCATCTTGAGTAGTTGTATCCATGAATAATTTTTTCCAAATAATCCATTGGTATGACCATCACATTCAAAGACCACAACATTGAACATTCATCCAGTTTCTGTCCCTCAATGGTGTCCACTCAATTATTTTTTGTCATCAACACTTAAAATTATGAGTCACAAATATTTGCATCCTTATCCATTTTGATTAAATTAGGAACCACTAATATTGGAAATAAAGCCACTACATCACCTAGATCTTTACATTCCATGTTCATTTCAGCTAGGGTGGACATTAACTCCCACTCATTTAAAGATTATTTTTTCAACCAAGCATATGAAATTATGATTAATGAATTTTCCACTAAATTACACATAACTAAGTTATAAATTATGTTAAAGTGAAACATTTTGAGATAATCCATCCGTATTCTTTTTCTCTAGTTCAAATCCCTTTGTGATAAAATATGTTTCAGGTTCTTATGATTTGTGATCATAGTAAATTTCTCTCCCATGAGATAATGGCACTAATTCATCATAGAATGAATATAGGAAGCTAAATCTAAATCATGAATTGGGTAGTTATTTAAATAAACTCATAACTATCTTGATACATAAGAAACAACATGATATCCTTTATTGAGAACACACCCCAACCTTTATCCAAAATCATCACAATACACAATGTACCATTATCATTATTCTCGAAAAATCCGGATTTTCACTGATGTAAAGAGATCACTATGATCTTGAGAAGACTTATAAAATTCATCATTCCATTGAAATGGAAGATTATTATTTTTTAATGATGTCATATGTTAATGGATTTATGAAAAATCATGAACAAAGCATTGATAATAATCAGCCAATGCATGAAATATGCATATCTCGAAGACATTCTTTAGTGGTTATCAAGAGATAAAAAATTATATCATTTTTGGATCAATAGAAAGAACATTTTTAGATATCACATTTCCAATAATGTGTACCTATTGTATCCAAAAATCACACTTGGAAATTTTGGCATAATGACGTTGATCTCTAATGATTCCCACAATTTTGACATGTTTTTCTCATGCTCTGCCCTGGTCCTTAAATACACCAATATGTCATAAAAAACCACCACAAAAGAACCTATATATCACTAAAATATCAAATTAAAAAATTCCATAAATACCTATGGTGAATTATTTAGAACAAAAGGCATTAATATATATTCATAATGGTCATATCTTCATCAAAAAGTTATCTTCAGACTATCCTCCCTCTGAACTAACAATTGGTGATATCCAAATCGCAATTCAATCATAGAGACCCATTTATCTCCTCCTAATTGATTAAATAGATCATCAGTGTGTGGATGTTTATACGTGTTCTCTATATCATCTCGGTTTAGCTTACGATAATCCACACACAACCTTAAAGTTCCATCCACCTTTTGATAAAAAACCTGGTGCTACCCATAGAGACATGCTAAGCTGAATGATCCCATTACTTTCTAAATATTCCAACCTCACTTTAAGATCACTTAATTATGTTGGCTACCATATATAAAATGTCAGGGAAATAGTACATGTCCCTGGAGGGAGATCAATCATGAACACCACTTCCCTTACATATGGAAACCATAAGAATGTTTTGAAAAAAAAATCAGGAAACTGATCAACCACCGCTAGAAAACAGCTTTCCCTAATCTCATTCATCGATGCCAAAGACAAAATTTCCATCTAGTATGAGATCATTCCAACTAATGTTTCCAAAATACTTTTTTCACCCATCATTACACTTTTTTCTCCTATAATGAGATGCTCGGCACCATATTTGGTCGTAAAACATACTCGTTGGGTATAATAGTCGATGTTTGCCTTGAAGATTTTCAACCAATCCATACCCAAGATCATATCAAAGAAATACATCTCATGAATAAAAAAACCAATTCATCTTAGCTCCATCAATAGTTATTGAACATGTTATAAACAAAAAGGATCAACAATATATTTGACCAATAGGAGTTTGAAATCTTATCATAGAAGTATGATCTTAACTTTTAAACATAGAAAATCAATAACACGAGAAGAAATAAATAAATAATAAGCACCATTATCCAAAAAACACTTGAATGAATATATAACTCAAAATAATCATACCTCTAACTATAGATGGTCTAGACTTATCATCCACAATTACATGTTTAGCTCCATAAAATTTCTTTGTCGATATAATTTGTTCATGGTTTCCCTATTTTGATTGCACTACATGATAATTCATGGTATTCCTAGAATCACCATGGATAGATATGTTCTTCTTATGATATTGATTCTTCTAACCACACCCCATCAAGGCATATGATTCTTGTGAGACCCGAGAAGTTTCCTGAACACCTGAACGCAAAACACTATGAAAATAGTCCAGAAGGTTCCCCATTTTGTTGAAATTGTGGAATTATCTTGGTGGTTTCATACAATCTCACATCATGTGGTTGAAAGAACTACATTGGAAACATACATCATTAGTTGTGGTCCTTGGATGAAAATTTACCGATCCATCCATCTCATTTTTATTATTTATCCCACCTTTGAAATAGGTTTTCCTACTATAATTCCCCCGAAAAATATATTTCTTGCCATTTACGATGGATATCAGCATGAGTTCTTCTCCCGTAGCTCCTGAGAAGTCCCTTTCAGCTACCTTAACTCTATTGACTATCTCAATGTGGTCTGTAATATAGAGAAAAAAATATTCAAAAAAATATCCTTCCTTAACCATGATACAAAGATGTGTTCCTTCAAGGATACACTAGAATAACCTCAGGTGAAAAGCACAATATTTTCAGAAATTTAGTCCCATACTTTATGACAGATAGAATTTCCTTCTTCAAGAAGAATAATTATGTAATTATTTGAATTCTAAATGTATAAGAATATAATTAATTTTTGATGAAAAAAATACTCCCAAGCTTGGTGATGGTCTAATTTATCATGAAAATCTAAATCCCACCTTTGGCATGTAAGATCTTCTATAATGTACATAATCATCTTAACATTAAACTATGTTAGTTTTCTGATCAAATTGAAGACTTGATTCATCCTATTCAACCACACCTCTTCCTTTTCTAGTTCTGAATCACCAAAAAAAGAGTGGATTCTACATCTAGAATTTGACAGAATGATCCACTTTCCTTTGATAATCCCTCCAGTTCCCCAAATCCGTAGCTAAATATTCTTGGTCTATACTCTAAACCTATTATTGATTCACCTGTGGATTAGGTGAAACCACATTATTAGAAACCTCTTTTGGTTTTTTTCAACAACACCTATCGGGTTCCATTTTCTATTCACATAAGAAACACCATATTTATTTATATCTATTAACTAAAGGATTAGGATTTAAAATTACATTAAATCATACTATCACCCCATTTCTTTCCAACGTCAGTATTTTCCAGATTTAACCATTTTTGTAAAAACTATACTTTATTATAAAATCAATTTATTTCAAAAATACTATAATAACATTCTTCTTCAAAATTTCACATTTGAAAATAGTTTTAATGTCTTTCTAAAATAAACAATTTCATCAAATCATATATCATTACTCAGAATGAGATATAAATATATAATAGGATGTAATTCCTATAATGCAAGTCATTATTGTCTAATTGGATAAAACTATGATAATGAGATTCACAATATTATAAGTTTCTCTATTACACTTTTGTACCCGACTCCCTAGTAACAAGATATTCTACAAGAAAATGGTTAGCTGCATATTTTTATGCTTTACATTTAATGTCCTAAAAATACTAAAACACTGCATTTTCTAAAATAATGGAATATACCATAAATAATTCAAATTCAAGAATTAAAACCAATAAAAAGTCAAATACCAACCAATACATAGACCACTTATTCCACAAATGAAGGATCGACATGATACGTCATTACTCAAAAAAAAATCGACCAAACAAAACTGATAACACTCATAACATAACCCCTCCTCTCATTGTCTTGTGACGGTAGGGGAACATTAATTTCGCATAAGTGAAATCCCCAATATAATAAATATTGGAATAAATTATGATGGGATTCATTACATGTTGGTGTGATTTTACATTTAAGAATAAAATAATCTACCAAACATACCATAACCAAAAAAATCACTACATGATGCAAGCTATCCATGAATGATAAGTCAAGAAAACCGTTGATATTAAAAACCAACTAAAACCATGCACTAAAATGGAATACTACAATGTCGAAATACAAAATAAAATCCAAACATGGAAATCTCAAAGACTCAAAATACATAGTTCAAAAATATAACTCCAATAACATGATCGAGAACACGAAGTTCAAATGGATAAGTGAAATGATTTAACATTACCTATGTCTTAGTAAACATCATCTAAAAAAGATAGAAAGTGCTAAAAAAGGGTGAGTAATGAAACTCATCAGATTTTCCCCAATGAATTTTCTACTCACGCCATTATGATAAAACTGGTAAGAACATTATATAAAACAGTTTATATAAATGAACATGAAACAATTTATCAAAAAATAAAAAGTATTATAACAATATAGTTTTCCTCCCAAAAACCATTTTCCATGAAAGAAAACAATTATATTCTCTCAAAATATTCCATTTTTCCTTTTTTTTAATATCCTATTACAATCCACATATGAACATATCAACACTTCTACACATGAATGCTTCGTTATGATAGTTTCAAACTCATGAGTGGTTTCTCATAGATTAATCGTGTCGTCATAAGGTAATTAAATCACTTGTTACATTACACCATTGGGACTGAGAATAAGGTCATATTTTATCCAAGCCTTATAATGTAATATGAACACATACCCCCCAAGTATTCTCAAAATCCATTTCAATTCCAAAACCAGTTGAATTCTAAAACCATTTCAACAAAACTAACTTTTTATTAAAGAAATGTCAAAAAACTCCTTTAATATAAAGACAACATTTAATAAAATCCATTTTTCATGAAATATAATCCTAAAAACCATTTTGAAAATCAAAATTTTTAAAACCATTTAATAAATCAGCTTTCAAAAAAATTCCCAATTCCACAAAAATCATCAAACCATGACTAAATAAGGTTTCTACCATTATTTCCACACAAATTTAACTATAAATTTAAATAAAATTAATAATTTTAACCAAATAATTCAAGATATAAATTTTATAGTAATTTGTGAAGCCAAATACATTTAGTTTTTAGTTGAGAACAAAGTGACATGAAAATGCCAACAAAAATGGGTTAAATCTCCACAAACATACCGTAAATCTCTTCCCCTGTCATAAAAAAATTCCAAATATATTTATATTTGGAAAAAAATATCATAAATACATCCATATTAGAAATAAATCTATGAAAAATAGAGGGATAAATAAGAGTATCAGAAAAAATCACTAAGAAGATCCATGAATGATCACATTCCACGAAAATCTTTCCTTAAATCAAGAAGACTACCCTCCATATTTCTTATAAATCAATGAGGAGAGGATATCAAATAATTGAGAGGTTGGAATATATATTTATTAACATTTTTTGGAAAAAAATTCATTAAAAAACAATGATAAAATAGATCCACTTTTTTTAAATCTAGTTTACTTACCACACACGCTTTTTTCGCACGGTTAGTCTAACTGTGAACTAGCCAGTACCTCAAGGGTGATCCTCACAGGGCTGAATCACATGGTTTCCAAAAAAATTTCTATCCTCGCAAAATTCCACTATATCAAATTTTGTGGTTCTTTGAGGATTCTATACAGTTTGGGAAAATTGTGCACCACATGTGTGCCTTCCTTTTAGCCCATGTCTCATTGTGCACGGTTTCCTGTAGGTTTTACAATAATTTTTAAAAAATATGAACCTATTGTAAAGCCACAAGATCGAGAACAATTTACTCCAAAACTCTCCCAAACACTACCTATATACGTAGCATACATAAAAATGATAATGAAAGGGTTGCTTACGTGAAATCCAAGTTGCTACATTATATCTCATTTGGGATGAAAAATTATAGATTGATTGGACGATATTTGTATGGATTAAAACCAGTAGTAGGATTTTACAAGTTTTGGGGAATGGAATATATATCCTTATACTAAGAAGAAATATTATTTCTATCAGGAATCTTGATGACAATGGTTTTAATACAACATATAACTTGCAGTGCCTAGAAAATTAATAAGTGGTATGATCTCAAAATTTTGATTATTTGCGTATTATTATTTGAAATTTCCACATCAATTAAATAAATCCTAGGTAAATTTATTATATTTTTTAATTTTTTAGTATTTAACATAATGTTTAAAGGTCTTAAAATGATGAAGATATTGATATATGCAATGCAAATGTTACATTTATAATCCATCCATAAATTGAAATTTGATTTCCCAGTGTGAATATTTAATTGTTTGATCTTGGAACAAATATTATTAATGGTATTGAATTTATAATTATATTTCCATGATTTATTAATATTTTAATTAAATATATAAATTGACTTTTAAATTGATATTTCAATTGAGTTATTTTGTTTGTGAAATAAAAAATTATACTAGAGTGTGAAAATTTAATGAAGAGAATCTAATGTTTCAATTAATTGATTTAATGAATTATAAATTTTTTTATTAATGGGTGAAATTATGATTTTAAGTTATATTATCATTATTGAATTTAATTAGGAGAAAATCCAGCATTAAGAAAAAAATGTTTTCCATGATGATCACACAAATTTCAGCAAAGGCATCGACTGACCATCACATAGCTTCTTTTGGTTGATTCAACCAAAAGAAAATGGAAACATTATGGATCTATTGTAATGAAAATTTATGATCCCAAAAGTGTACCAGTGATGGAAACATAAAATTTTGGAAATGTAAAGTGACGCCCTCACCCGCAAAGAGTGGATATAAGAGTGATGTTTGGAAAAGGCATCCATTTTCGACATGGAAAACACAAAGACAGACCAAACATGAAATTTCATCTACTAAAACCACATTTTAACAAAGGGATGGAGTTTCCTCAGAATTAACCAAGTGACTATTCCTTTTATGTGGCATCGTCTGTGGAAAAATCCCCAAAATCATAGCACATGAATGGAGTTGATGCACACACAAACACTACAAAAAAATGAGGCAAGAGAGTTGTTCTTTTATATGTGGTGGTTTAAACCAATATATATAGCTTATCATTTTTAAAGAAACCATAAAATATTTCATCACTGGTAAAAATTTTGCGGTACTTATTCCTATCAAGTGTTGGTTTTTATATTTGTCATATTTGGAGGATTTTTCAATGGATCCACATACATTTAGAAATATTTTTTTAGAAAGATGAATCGAATATATAGTTGATGAAATGGAAATAACCACACTAAAACATATAGTAGTAGTTAATGAGAACCATCATTAAATAATATTTTTATAAATATATTTATAAGTGGTTATAATAAACCATCTCCAAATATATTTATATTTTTTTTAAAATATTTAATAAAAAACTATAAATAAAAAACTATCAAATGAAATAAACTACTACATAAATTTTCAACATACTAATACATACACCATCATACATCGATATTCATATATAACCAAACATGGTCAATCCATACCTTGGTCAACCCATACCACAATCAACCCATACCCCAGTCAACCCATACCTCAGTCAACCCATAACATAGTCATCAATATAATCATACAAAATATTTCCACCTATAATAAACCATGACCAATATATATCTACCCGATGATCTACACTACATCCATCCACCTCTATATCATTTCATCAACTGGAAATACCACATCAAATCATCCACTAGAATAAAAAAGGAGATATAAATTAGAACTAAACATAATAAATTAGAATTATAGTAGAATTATTTATAATATTAATACACACCACATAAACTAAGAACCTTCATTAATGCATTTATTATAATATTTTGGATCTAAATGGTCCACCTCATTCCTATAGATGACACATGTCACCTACAATAAAAACCAATACATTTTAGAAGAGAAATTTGAAAGAGAATATAAATGAAATTTATTCAGAATGATACACATAACTTTTTTTATCTTTTAATCAAACAGAAGATATTTTTATAAAAAAATAATATGTCATGTAGAGCACATTAAAAACATAAAATTAGCTATTTAAGATATTATTAAACACTTGAATTTAAAAAAGTACAATTATATAAAAATCTAATCAATTTTTTTATCCAAAGTGTGTTGTGCATGAAATTTACATGATAATTTAAATTTAAAGAATTTGTTATGGAAATATTTATTATATTTCAAAATTAATTCAATGGTGGATGTCCCATAATTTCAGGATAATATGAGGTCATATCCGGTTTTTTAGATTGCTCTAATAATGTTTTGGTGTTTTAAAAAACTGAAGATTCATTTATAGGAATCCTAGGAAAACCGTATATTGTAAGGACATGTTTTCAGTTCCTATATTTATAAAATAAATATATGGACATTATTTTTAAGATTTCATGTTAATCTGAAACCTTTTTTAATTTTTTAAACCCTAGAAACATGTTTTTAAAGACATTAGTATCTTTAAAAATTATTTATTGAGTCATTCCAAGAAAACATGCATATAATGGATGTGTGGTTTATGTGTACATGACAAAAAATAAATAAATGATGATTCTCCATAATTTTACATCAATATGTGGTATTTTAATATCGTTTTTTTTAATACATGCATGTTTTAGTGTTTTAAAACAGTAAAAAACATTTATAGGAATATTGAAAAAAACATATCTTAGAATGATATGTCATCAATTCCAAAATTTAAAAAATAAATATAAAGTCATTTTCCACTGATTTCATGGACATTCAATATCATATTCATGTTTTTACCCCTTTGATACATGATTTTAAAGTCATTAGTACCTTTAGAAATAGTTTACTAAGACATTCCAAATACACTACACCTCATAGAGATGTGTTTTCTATGGTTGCATGTAAAAATAAACTCAATGGTGGTTGAACCATGATTTAACATCCAAATGTGGTCATTTTCATTTATTTTTACCATTACATGAACATTTTTGTGTTTCAAACCTCTAAAAATGCATTTACGGGCATCCCAAGAAAATCGTAACCTTTACTGAAGTTTTATCGCTTCCTAAATTTCAGTAATAAATATATGGTCATTGTCTAAAAATTTCATGGAAATCCAACATTGTTTTATTATATTTGACCCCATTGACCCAAATTTTTAAATTTTTTTATTCTTTTAATGACATTTTACAGTGTCATTCTAACCATACCACACATAAAAATAATTTTTTGTCTATATGTAATGATAAGAAATAGCTTAACAGTGGATTTTCGATAATTTCACATCATTATGAGGTCATTTTCTCTTATTTTTGCTGTTATATGAACATTTTAGTGTTTTAAAACACTCAAAACATGTTAATAAGTATCCTAGGAAAAATGTAACTCCAAATTATGTATTGTTAGTTCGTACATCTAAAAAATCAATCAACGACCATTTTATTTTAATTTCATGGCCATCCAATGTCATTTTACAAGTTTTTACCCCATAACACACATTTTTAAAGGATTTGGTACCGTTGAAAACTATTTATTAAGTCATTCTGAGCACACCATACTTTTAATTGATGTTTTTTCTGTGATTACACACCAAAAATAATTCAAAAGTAGTATTACCATGATTAAATGCCAATATGAGGTCTTTTTAAATGGTTTTGACAATCACATGCATGTTTTAGATTTTTAAAACACTTAAAACATCATTATGAGCATCCTGAGAAAATGGAAACATTGAATGACATGTCATCTTTTCTTATATTTCAAAAATAAATATATGTAAATTTTACCTTGATTTCATAGAAATATGACAACATTTTTGCGGTTTTGACCCTCCATAACACATTTTTAAGGCCTCATTATATTTAAAAACTTTTTATAAAATAATTTTGACCACACCACACATAGGATTGACATTTTATATATGATTATACATCAAATAATACTAAACATCTATTTTATTAGGATTTAAAATAATTTTGAGGTCAATTTCTACGGTTTTGACCATTACACGCATGTTATAGTGTTTCAAAACACTAAAATAGAATTTATTGGAATCCTAGGAAAACTGTTACATGGAATTTTTTTTCGTTGGTTCCAACATTTTAAAAATCAATATATGGTTGTTTTCCAAAAATTAAATATTAATCGAACATCATTTTATATGTTTTGATCCCCCCAAAACATGTTTATAAAGGCTCTCGCAACTTTACTATCATTTTACCAATCCATACCACCATAACACATTAATGATTGATGTTTTTTCTGAGATAACACATCAAATGTAACTCAATAGTGGGTTTTCCACGTTCTCACTTCAATTTAATGTTATTTTCTTTGGGTTTTTATCATTACATTCATGTTTTAATGTTTTAAAACACTAAAACTACATTTAAAAGAATCCTAGACAATACATTACTCAAAGTCATATGATTTTAGTTCCTATTTTTGAAAATAAATATTTTGGAGTTTTCTTATCGTTTCATGATAAATTTACATCATATTCGTAGTTTTATCCCTCAGAAAAATGATTTAGTACTAGAAATTTTTTTTTTCCAATGGTTTAAAACTAGAGGTAATGGATGGACCACTGTTGGTATAAACTATACCAATAGATGTCCAAACCCTTGCTTCTTGAGTGGTTTGGATAGATGTATCCCAACGGTTCTATGAGAACTATTGTGATATGTCTAAAAAATAGGATATTAACTAACGGTTCATTGATACAGTTGCTATTAATGTTTACTAATGTTTTAGAACCTTTGGAAATATCGAAAACCATCCTTATACCAATGGTTTAGAAACTCTTGGTATAGACTTTTACAAACTTTTTCCCATAAATCTTTGGTAAATATCAAGTAAAAACAACTATACCAACTGTTTGTAAACCATTGGTATATAGTTTTACCAATGGTTTACATAAATATGTTGGTATAAGTTTTGTTTTTATAGATTTTCCAATGGTTTTAACCATTGGAATACCCTTTATATACCTACAATAGTAAGCCAAACTCCCCATATGGACCTGAAACAAGCTAGCCTCCCCCTATGCCCCTACAAAAATTCCACCAGCTTCCACCATCAGGGATGCAAATTTTATACAAAATTACGAATACATACAGAATACATACAGGGGGTTGGGGGGAGGTCCATACAGAATACCTGCACAATTCTGAATAAATTTTCAATTCATACACAATTTTTAATACCTGGACAATTCTCAATACCAAGAATACATACATAATTCTGTATGAATTCACGCATAATTCATACAAAATTCAGAATACATCCAATTCTATATTTAATTACCTCTACACACATAAAGAATTAACACATAATTAATAAGGTTATTACTCCAAGTATACACATACATCAAGTATAAAAATACACCATTAACACATAATTGATATGTTAATTAATTACATAAAGAATTAAATTTATAATTTAGGCAGTTGGGGTTGTTCATGGGGTTGTGGTGGTTGTCCAAGGGGGTAGGGGGTGTCCAGGGGGGTGTCCATGAGGATAGGGATGTCTAGGGGTGGTGGTTTTCCATGGGGGTGTCCAGGGGGTGGGGTGGTGTCTAGCGGCGGGGTGGTGTCTAGGGGGTTGGGGGGGGGGGGGTCGTCCAGGGTGTGGGTGTCTTGGGGTGGGGTGGTGTCCAGGGGTTGGGGGGCATTCAAGGGGGGTAGGGGGTGTCTAGAGGGTGGGGGTGTCTTAGTGGTGGGGTGGTGTCTAGGGGGTGGAGAGGCAGTCCGGGTGGTTGGGGAGCTGTCCAAGGGGATGGGGTGATGTCTAGGGGTTTTCCATTGGTGGATGTGTCTAGGGGTGGGGAGGATCTCTAGGGAGCCATGGGTTGTCCATGGGGGTGGGGGTGCCTAGTGAGATGGGGGTTGTCCAGTGGGGTGGGGGTGGTCCATGGGGGATGGGTTGTCCCGGGGGTGTCTAGTTGGTGGGGGTGGTGTCTAGGAGGGGTGGGGGCCATCTAGGGGGTTGGTGCTATCTAGGGGATAGGGGTGTTGTCCATGGGGGTGGGGTGTCCAGGGGTGGGGGAGTCCAAGTGGTGCGGTGGTGTCCAAGGGGTGGTGGCATCCAAGGGGTATGGGGCTGTCCAAGGGGGTAGGGTGTGTCTAGGGGGTGGGGTGTCCGGTTGTGGTGGGGGGGGCGGGGTGTGCACAAGGGTGGGGGGTGTCCATGGGGGTGTTGGTGTCCATGTAGTTGTTTTGGGTCCAGGGGTTGGGGCGTCTAGGGGGATTGAGGCTGTCCAGGGGTTTGGGGTGTCCAGGGGGTGGGCGAGCTATCCATGGGTGTGGCGATGTGTCTACGAGAGTGGGTGGGGGAAATGTCTCGGGGTGGAGGGTTATAAGGGGTTAGGGGCTGTCCAAGGTGGTCGGGGTGTCTAGGGGGTGTCCGGGGGATGGGGCTGTCCAGGGGGGTGGGGGATGTCCATGGGGGATGGGGATTTCTAGAGGGGTCAACAGGTTGTCCATGGGGGTGGGAGGGTTGTCCATGGGGGGTTGGGGTGTACTAAGGGGTATGGTGTGTCGGCGGGGGGTTGGGGGTGTCAATAGGGGGTTAGGGGTGGGCCGATTGTCAACATGGGTGGGAGGGCTGTCCATGTGGGGTGGGGGCTATCCATAGGGGTGGCGGGGTTGTCTTGGTGTGTTGGAGGTTTCTAGGTGGTGGGGGTCTTAATGGTCTTAATGGAATGAATTTGATGGATTTTAAGATCATTGGTATTTTTAAAATGATTTTTTAATAGTGTTTATTTCAATAGTATGCGTTTCTATAGGAAAAAACGAATGCTTTTAGTGTGTATGGTGGGAAGGGGAATTTGGTTATTAAGAAATTGATTAAATTTTTATTTTGGGAAGAAAATACTATATGATTAGTATAATGTATCCTTAAAAGAGTTTTTTATAAACCATTGGGTTGTATTAAATAGAAATAAGACTCTATTATGTGATTTTGAAATGGTTTTATGATGATTTATTTATGATGTATCTTTATAGGATTTGCGATTTTCTGTCCCTGGTTTTAGAACATCTGATTATTTTACTAAAGGTTTTGTTTTTGATAATTATATAATGTCACCATGAAAAATGAATCAAAGAGTCAATAAGGGGAGATTTCAGGTAGTCATTCTTGTGATCCATCTATTGTCTTCATAGTCTGGGTCACTACTCAAACTCTTGTAAAAGTGGAATAGCCTTGTTCTTCTCAGATCATTTATTATGCATGGGAGGTTCTAAATTTTCATCCACTATTTTCTATTAGTGATCAAGGATCCCATGAGGCAACAATGTGTGTAGCTATGATTAATTAGATTTTCGAGTTGTTAGAAACCCTAATGTCCATGGGGGTGGGGGGGATGTCCAGGGGGTGTCCACAGGGGTGGTGAGGCTGTCCAGGGGGAATGTAGTGTCATGGGGAGTGGGAGAGGATGTCCACAGGGGTGGGGGAGGTTGTCCAGGGGGTATGGGGTGTCCACGGTATGGGAGGGGCTGTCCAGGGGGCTATCCACGGGGGTGTTATGTATGTCCAGGGGGTGGGCATTCTATCCACGTAGGTGGGGGGCTATCCACTAGGGGAGGATTGTCCAGGGGGTGGGTGGGCTGTCCATGGGGGTGGCAGGGTTGTCGAGGGGGGTAGGGCGTGTCTAGGGGTGGTGGGGGGGGGGGGGGGACTATCCACAATGGCGGGCGAGCTGTCCACGGCGTGGGGTGGGGGGCTATCTAGGGGGTACGAGGTGTCCACGGGGTGGGTGGGGTGTCCACAAGTGTGGCGGGGTTGTCCACAAGTGTTGCAGGGCTGTCCAGGGTGTACAAGATTTCTTTGGGGGGGGAAAGCTATTCATCAGGGTGGGTGAGATTTACACAGAGGTGGGGGCTGTCCAAGGGGAACGAGGGGTCTATAGGGGTGGGGGTGTCTAGGGGGTACATGGTGTCTAGGGGTGTGGGTCAGCTGTCCACGGGGGTGGAAGGGCTATCTAGGGGAGTAGGGGGTGTCCAGGGGGTTGGCGAGCTGTCCACGGGGATGGTTGTGATATCCACGAGGGGAGGGGCTATCTACATGGGGTGGGAAGGATGTCCATAGGGAAGGTGGGGTGGTCTAGAGGGGTCTGGGGTGTCTAGGGGTGGGGGATATCCATGTAGTACAAGGTGTCCCGGTGGTGGGCGGGTTGTCCAGGGGGTGGTCGGGCTATCCACGGGGGTGGAGGGGACGTACAAGGGGTAGGGGGTGTCCAAGGGGGGTTCATGGGCTGTCCACTGGGGTGGGGGATGTCCAAGGGGGAGGCGATGTCCGGGGGGTGTGTGGGAGGTCCAGGGGGTGGGCATGGATAACCAGGTGGTATGGGGTGTCGAGGGGGGTGGGCGGGGCTATCCAGGGGGTACAAGGTTTTCAGGGATGGGAGGGCTCTCTACGGGGGTGGGGGGGAAAACCTCAGGGGGGTTGTGAATGGGGGGAGGGGCTTTCTGTGTTGGGTGGGGGTGGGTAGGCAGTCCTCGAGGGTGGTGAGACTGTCTAAGGTGTATAGGTTGTCCAAGGGGTGGGTGGGCTGTCAACGGGGGTGGGGAGCTATCCAGGTGAGGGGGTGAATTAGTCACAACATATAATTAAGTAAATTTTCATTATTTATAGATAAAAATAAAGATAATGTGTCCTACCTAATCACACATATATCCAGTCACAAAAAACCAATAAACATCAAAGATCAGTAATATCAGTTAAAATTTTTACAAATCAATCTGTCCCACATCACCATTAATATCATCACCGTCATTATCTGCCTCACCCTCGTCCTCATCGTTGTCCCCATCATTGTACCTGCATTCCTAAATTCCCTCATCCTCGCCCCCGTACTCAGCCTCAGCCTCCTCATCTCCCTCCTCCTCCACCTCACCCTCCTCCTTGTCCTCCTCCTCCACCTCGACCTCCTCCTCCTATGCCTCGGCCTCGTCCTCACCATCTTCTCAACCACCACTAGAACTTCCACCTGGTTCACCATATAAATAATGATTCAATTACATATATTCATCAGAACATGTACTGGCCTCTGGTGTAAGAATTGGACGTAAAAAATACATCAGTTTTATAAAAGCTGTGTTTGCCCTAGTAGACTGTTCTGTTATCTCTATGGCCCTTTTCGTAGCATGTTCTGCCAATTCCTTAACATGATAGAAATCTATGTCACTATAACTCATACCTAAGGAGGGACAATACTTCATCTGAACTATACTCTTCCCTGGTCTATAGCGAACTCTACCAGGGGGATCATCTCCCAACACCTGATGTAAGTGATCTTTTGGCCCAAATTTTTAAGGTTCTTGGAAATCGAGGGCCTCTAAAGTAGAATGTTACAAATATAAATATATTATTATGTTACAAATTAGATATTAAAATTTTAAATCTATAAATTAATACTTAAAATCTTCTTCTGAGTTGGTTCATTAACTGCACTTCCATCATTCTTCCTTCTACTCAAGAAAAACAGTTTCACTCGAGGCACTCATCCTTCTATATTCTATTAATTCCTCTAAAATTACATTTCATATGGGAAAAAATAATCAAAAATAGGATACCAATAATTAATTACATAACTAAAATTATACAAGAAATTTATCAATCGAATAAATTATGGAGGAAGCAATTGAAAGTTCATGTCGTAAAGGAAAATTATAAAATGTCATACATGATCCCTCTCCTCATCTAGAATCATAGTACATCCCAATGTGGGGAGGTATTTTTTAGCATCATTGTTTTTTTAATTCTTCTAGACAATTCGTAAATAAAATTAAATAATTTGTATTAACTAAAAACATGAAAATTTTCATTCACATACATATATTGTGATTAATACCAGAAATTAGCTAGTCATCCAATGAGTAATAATCTGTCGGTACTATTCTAACAGAAAATCATCCATGACAGGGTCCACCTCTAACTCTATCCCCACTCTATCACAATAGCCAATATCCAACTCTTACATATAATATCTGTAATGCTCAACTAAATCATTTATACATGATGGTCGTGCACCCTCACATTTAGAAAAATTAAATTGAATCTCACAAAATAATATTAATTCATATAAGTAAAAAATAATAACACATTGCATTAAATACAAAATTTTTTACACATATTTCTTCTAATGATTTATCAATGATTTTATTAGGCAAATTTTTCCATGAGAGTGGGATAACATGAATGATGTTAGAGTATTTGGAATCCATCACAAAAAAACTCCAACATTACTGCCCTGATTTTTCCATCATTTGACTATCTTCATTATAGTCCACCATCCACTGCATGTGGTGGTTCCGCACTGCACGAATGCATGTATACCCATCCCCCACCTCTTATTTGTAGATGTATCTACTATGAAAGAAAAAATATTTTTGTCAATATATGTTATAATGAAAATATTTAATGGGGTATAAATTTTTTAGTGTTGTATATGAATACCTACAGTAGTCTAATCAATGGGCACCGCTGGATCCGAAGAAACTAATGAAACACCTTGTACAAGTGGATTGGCTCCCAATGTATTTCCCATAGGGACAGACTCTGGTGGAGTAGTAATAGAAAAATATGGAATAAAAAAGATTGAAGGGAAGGAAGAAGAAGTAAATGAAAAAGACAGGGATGGCTGGTTAAATACTGGATGGGGAGTGGGAATCATCATCAGATATGGTACAGATGGGTGGGGAGGATCAAATGTATAGGGTGGTGAAAACATTGGAGGACTAAATATCTAGTGTGTCCCTAACAACACAATGGGATCAGATTGTGGGATGGATGGTATGTAAGTGGGAGGGGTAGGGTCTAAGTGGGTAAACTGACCAGATCTTTTAGCTCTCATACCACTCCCCTCGTACGAACACCCAGAGTAATGGGACCACTACTAGGATACTCATCAAATAATTGTCACCTAATAGATTAATCCTGAAAAAAATTAGAAAAAAAAATTAATCCCATGACATTTTATATTATTTAAATATATATATTTGAAATAAAATATTCACTATAGGCACTAGTGGTGGAATGCTCATCTCAGTCATGCAGTGATTGTTTTCCATCATCTGTTTCCTTCACCTATCTTCAATTGGTTGCATTTCGTGCATTTGAAAACAAATAAATAAGTAAATAAAAAAGGATAACTAATATGTAACCCAAAAAATACAATAAATGAGATTGAATAGATATATAAGGAATTCAATAAATCTTACAATTTGTAATAATAAAATTTAATATTTAATAGGATGGTTATTTACTAAGTGTTATATGTCTATTAAAATTATGGAACATTGATTCAACTAGATTTATATGTGGTAAAGAAGTTACTGAAATTGAGGAAAAAATTAGTTTTCTTAGCCCAAGTAGATGACGCAGGTTTCTATACATGTTTTGCTAAAGAATACAAAATATCATGTTCATTACATCGTTAAATAATAAAGAGAGGTCTCATAGTTCTAATAATCTTATACAAATCATTGTTGAAGCATTGAAATGTACACCAAGTTAGAAATGTAGGTTTCGTAGGTTTCTATACAGTTCAATTCTAAATTACAAAATGCAATTCAAATAAAATTGCAACCAATAAACATTGAAAATTTACTTAACGGTCATGTAAGATACAACATATTTATAATCAGTATTAAATCAATTTGAGTAGTACCACCATTAACAACCCATGTAAAGGTAAACCAAAATAATTGAGAACATGAATGGATGATTTTATATATTTCCCACCACAAATTCAGCTTCACAGTAAAATATGATGATTGGGATATTAGATTCATCAAAAGTAATAAATGGATTTTTTTCCAATGGTAGTAGGGATGGTTTCAATTCCATAATCAACATCATCAAAAATATGTCTTGGAATTACTTCAATAATTACAACAAATTCAGTTCGAAGATTGTATTTGACATAAAAACATGTTTTCCATTGATTTCAATACATATGGTTCATCAGTAGCAAGAGTGTGAGTCATACCTATTACTAGAAATAAACAATCATCAATAAATGTGCCTTGCCTTATCATATAATCAAACCAATGACATTTCATCATCATGACTCTTCCATGAGAATAATAACCCAATTTTATTATTTTTTCAACGACTCCATAAAAACCTATATTTTCAAATCGATGTCTACCATCTGATGCACTAGCATAATATTCTGTTGTGGAAGTAACCATAAAACTATCATGTTGTGTTTTAATGTTCTTTGCTCGTTCAGTGATAATAAATCTGTACCCATTGATAATAATTGATTTTGAGTCACGAACCATGGTATTAGGAAAAAAATCCAATGCTCTTACTTCCATAGAGACAGAGTCAACATGAAAACTCAATACCTAAAATATAAATGAATATTAAAATAAATTAAATATTGTATTAATTATTTTAAATAGTATTAATAATAACTTCAATTTTAACAAACTAGAAAACACTTTTCTATACAAAGTATCCCTTATTCTCAAAGATAAAGAATGATGCTTTCTATCAATATTCACTTTATGTTCCATGTAGATAAATATAGAATAGATTAAGATATATATATATATATAAGACTTACATATTCAATTTACTTACAAGATGTAGTCATATAACAAATCATAGTAAAAAAAAATTGCGATGTGCCATCTCCCGCTCTTTAAGGATTAATTTCGTCAATGAATATGATACACGAATTCATCCTATTTGAGGATATGATGGAAAATGGGTTCAATTTTCTCATACTATTCTTCTTCATTTTTCATTGATCTATTCTTTATTATAGTAAGATCATACAAATACATAGAGAAGAAATCCATACATTCTTGAGCCATGTAACCGTTCACGATATAACATTCCGGATGATTAATGTTACAGACATAAGACATTAATGTGTACTTATTTATGTGAGTTGGAAGAATACAAAGAAACAAAATAGGTCCTCCAAAAAGTATTCTAGTTGGATGTGGATAGTTAGAGGAGGCATGCAAATGAAAAGTGATGGAGAAAATATTATCTCCAAATCACACAAAATTAATGGGGAATCTACCAATAATATTTTGCAAGAAAGACTTGGAAAACATTTTAGTAAAATGATGTCTATACAAATAAAACAACTAAATAACATCCACTCTTACATTATAGGAAAAATAATGAAGAAATGCTATTGGAATCAACTCATGCAGAAGGATGTGATAATCACGAGACTTCAAAGATTTTAGCTTCAACTCTCTTCTATTGACCCATTTAGATGTGTTGCTGGAATAGACTTCAAGAACATTAATAGTATCTAGTACTTACATAAACATCTTTTTTTTCTAATGGTTTCATCACATAATAAGCACATGGAACATCCCATTTATTTTCATTGATACTCATAGAATGAAATTTTGGTTTGATGCCCCAATCCACCATGTCATTTCAAGACTATAAATAATTTTTTTCTTTCCCTTAACATTTAGAATAATAGAAAGAAACATTTCACATATATTTTTTCAATGTGCATTACATATAAGAAATGATGTAACAAATTTTTTGACCAATAAGGCAAATCAATGAAGATACTTCTCTTATTCCAATTATAATAGGTTTCAGTGGAAAAATTATTTATATTTCCAGATTTCATTTGACCCTTCCAGAATGAAAACCTGAAATACTTCTATTCATTAACACATCATTTATAGACATACGATGAGGTGAATCATCGTTCTCCATAGTATTGTAAAATCATTGATGATTCTTTCTATATGGATGATCCATTGGCAAGAATCATCGATGACCCATAAAACTGAAACTACCACCATGATTTTGTATTCTGGATCGTCTATTCATCATAAAAATAGGATGTGATAGTTGTCCCTTCATGCTTCATCCAAACATCATTTTATAAGAAGGAAAAACATTGATTTTCCACATAAGCGCAACACACATATGAAATATGTCTTTCGACCATGCATCGTATGTGTGCACACCCACAACCCAATGAAGTTTTAGCTCAGTTATTAATGGTTGAATCTACACATCTATAACATTGCCGAGATTAGAAGGGCTAGATATGAGTATACCCATGAAAGTGAAATGTTTTTTCGTACAGAACCGTGGGGGAAGATTATAACTGTGTAAAAAAACTGGCCATGTGATGTGCGATGTATGCATCTGCCCAAACAGATTAAAACCATCACAGGAATGTCCCAACCTCATATTACACATGTTAGATTAAAAATATGGATATTGAGTATCAAATCTCTGCCATGAAAATCCATCTACAGGGTGAACCAACTTTTCATTAGTCTTATTTATCTCGGTGTCATTCCATCGCATTTTAATTGATATTTCATTAGAAATAAAAAGTTTCTAGAGTATGGGATCAATGTAAAGTGCCACATTAATTTCTATGGCACACAGGATGATGTTCCATCAACTTTTGGATTCCAATAGGATGTACCACATTTAATACAATCATTTCATTTCGCAGTTTCCTCCTAGAATAAACTATAATATTTTGGGAAATCATGAATTTTGTTTCTTGAAAATATATGTTCCTCAACTAACTTCCATTACATATAGTGGATTAAAGGAATATCTGCATCATCTAGAAATAAGTCCTTCAAGAATTTAAGAATTTAATTTATTATATTATTAGAAATACCATGCTCAGTATTCCCATGAAACAATCGGATTAAAAAATCCAGCCTTTTCATTTTATCACATTGTCGATATACTAGAGTCATGGAAGCAGCATTACATTTTTTCACCCTAACAACATCATCATTTTTATTAGACGCATCATTTGTTCTCATATCGAAATATTCTTGGGTATAATATCATTCTTTTTTATGATAAATAATAAATGGAAACCGATCATATAACAAATTCTCCAATCCAATCCACTCAATTGGATCATCAGCTCTTTGAGATTTCATATTCTCCCCATTGTGATACCAAAAATAGTAGTTTTCTTGAAAACCATATTTGGTTATGTGGTAGATAGGTTCCTCACGGCTCAACTAATGTCTTCCAACATAATTGTAACAGGGGAACTGTATGTGACCAATATCTGAAGAATTGTGAAAAGAAAAATATAAAAAGATCTACATTTTTTTTTGAAATTTTCTTGAGATCCGATCAGTTTCCTACATCCAACTTCTATCCATTCTACATAAAATTGTTATATGTCATTTTATCAAAAGAAGTTCAATAATATTGAAGTTTCGTCAAAAATATATTTAATTAAATAAGAATTTTTCAATTTATATAAAACCATAATTGACACACTAATCTATATGAGAATCATAATATAAAAAAACTATATTTATTACAAAATATCGTTGATGAACTATACATGAGTGTACAAGATCATGTATACTTGTGGAGGATAATTATTCAGGAGTTGAGAAAAATTTAGATTGAAGAAATTTAATATTTAAGTAGATTGTTTGAATGATCACACACACTCTCCAAGGGGGTGGGGTGTCTTGGGGTTTTGTGTCAAGGGGGAAAGGGGTTGTTCCGGGGGTGGGGGATGTCCACGGGGGTCAAGGTCTCCTGAGGGGTCAGTAGGGCTATCTACAGGGGTAGTAGGGCTATCTACAGGGGGTGGAGGGGCTGTCCAGAGTGTAGGGGGTGTCCAGGGTGGTTGTGAGGGATGTCCACGGTGGTGGGGAGCTGTCCAGGGGGTACAGGGTGTCTAGGGGTTGTGGGTGTCCAGGGGGATGGGATGTCCGAGGGCAGGTGGGGGGTGTCCAGGTGGAGAAGGAGTTGTCCACAGGGGTGACAGGGATATCCATGGGGGTATGGGGGTGTCTATGGGGTGGGAAGGCAATCCACAGGGGAGGAGGGGCTTCCCAGGCCTACGGGGTTTCTTGGGTGGTGGGCGGGATGTCCACGGGGGTGGGTGGGTGGGGGGTTCTCTAAGGGGGTAGGGGTGTTCTGTGGGTGGGGGGATATCCATAGGGGGTGGGGGTGTGTCCATGGGGGTGGGGGATCCAGGGGTTGGGGACTGTCTAGGGGGTTGGGGTCTGCCCTACAAGGTCGAGGGTGTCCAGGGGGAGTGGGTGTCTAGGGTGAATGAGGGGGTGTCAGGGTGGTGGGGTGTCCAGGGGGTGGACGGGCTGTCCATGAGGGTGTGGGGAAATCCAAGGGTACGTGTAGTCCATGGGGGTGGGGGAAATCCATAGGGGTTTTACTGAGATCTATGATATTTAATTGGGTTGTAATTTATGTTATAAAAAAATTTATGGGTGTTAAGAATTGGAGAAATATTTTTTTAGTCAATACCCAATTTTGTACGATTGTATACTTGATAACATCATGGTGTCCTATTTGGAATTGAAAAAATGTTGGGGCATTGGATTATTTTGGATGGAATACGGGTTAGAGAATATCTATAGGTAGTTATTAAGAATGATATGATGTATGGTAATGAGTTTACTAGGATTTTCATCATCATGGCATGATGCTTGAGGGTGTTTTCCTCTATGAATTTTTATTGATTCTTCGATATTTTTCTCATCATAACATGTATTAAATTTAGGATGTCATTAGAAGGTGAAGTATAGATTGAATAACTATTCATTTAATACATGGAGAGGTATGATAAGGAATATGGGACATGTATATGGTTATAGGTCTCTAGTCTAGGTGGATATATACGGGGATTTTCCTCCATTTGTCATTGTTTGAAATGATTATAAAAGGATCCCACAAACATCCAAGGATATATTATGTCTAGAAAAATGTGTTGTGGGAGAAGGAAATCATCCTATATAGTTGATGTCACTTTTAGATCATGTGATTCTTTACTCATCAAGATGAATAGACAAGAACCAAAACCAAAGAGGCCTCAAACCTATCCAAATCTCTAGAAGATATGACTTCCCAGTGCTTATTAGTGATCTATAGATGTTATGACTTCCCACATACACAAACCCCCTCCCCACCTCACCCCTATAAGACTCCCCCTACACAGCCCCCTCCCCCTGCACTCCCCCTCCCACCACCCCCCTACACACTGCACTTCCCCCCCACCTACACACCCCCACTTGCACACCCCCACCCACTACACAACCCCCCACACCCACCCCCATATGTACAGCCCCCCCCCCACCCCACCTCACCCCCAGCACACTCCCATGCACATCCTCCCTCCCCCCACCCAGACCTGCACACCCCCACCTACACAAGCCACCTCCACTGCACACCCACCCTCCCCACATACACACTGCACATCCCCCACACCTTCACACCCCCCACTCCAACACTCCCTCCCCCCACCCACTACACACCCCTCCTACAACCCCCCACTTAAACAGCCCCCACCCCCACCTGCATAGCCCATCCCCAACCTACAAACTCCCCTCCCCCACCCACTTGTATATCCCCCAACCTACACCCCCACTTTCACATCCCCCTCCCTCACCCCCACCTATAACCCCCCCCCCCCCCCCACCACCTCACACCCTACAGACACCCCCCACGACACACCCTAACTTGCAAATCCCCCTTCACCTACTGCATACCCCCCACCTGAAAACCTCCACCTGCACACCCCCTCCCTCCGACCCACTACACCCCCACCACCTACACCCCCACTTGCACACTTCCCCCACCCCACCCCCCATCAGCACATCCACCTCACCCCCCACCTGTATAGCCCCACCACCTCACCCCAGCAGAATCCCCATGCACAACCCCCCACCCCTACCTGCACACCCCCACCCGCAACCCACCCTAACCAGCACAACCCCCCTCCCTACCTCACATCCACCTGCACATCCCCCCCACCGGTGGGAGAAAATATAGTACTCCTTCAACACAAATATTTTGTAACACTCATAGATAAATTAGTGATGGTAGTAATTTGAGAAGGTAAATTCATTGTCTATGTGTAGGATGTAGCATTTGGAAGAAGACAATTTCACATTCAAGAACAACCTAAAACCCTAAAATGGTGAGATATTACACCAGACGAGGAAATAAAATAAACCTGGTTTAAAAAATCCAAAATAAATGTAGTCATAATATGCGACTCCAACTCACCAATTCGATGTGGAAACAACTAGGATGGATATATAGAAGAAGAGGGGTCGTCAGCTGGAGTGTGAGCACCTCTCTGGTAGAGAAAAAATCAATGAATCAAATTTGGAAAGGGAAGTGGGGACTCAAGATTATTTGGGGATAAACATTCCCAACGGTTTTTAAAAAAAATTGGGAAGCATCACTATATCCCAACATATTTAAAAACCCATTAGGAAAAATAACTATACCCTGATACATCCGAACATTTAGAAAAACCATTGGGAATGACTACACTAAATCAATATATTCAAATGGTTTTCAAAAACCGTTGGAAAAAACTCTCTATCCAAATAGTTTAAACAAATATTTTGGAAAATGGAGTAGGTATAACTATGAGTTCTAGTAGTGTTTTCAAAGCTTCCGTATCTTTATAAATTGTTTAATGAGTCATTAAGAAAACACACAACATCATATAGATGTTTTTTCTATGTGAAAAATGTCAAAAATATCTCAACGGTGGGTTTATAATGATTTTAATATAAATATGAAGTCATATTCTTTGGTTTTTAATGTTACGTGAATCTTTTAGTTTTTTAAAATAGTAACAATGTATTTATGAGAATCCCGGGAAACTGAAACATGAATGACTTGCTGGGAGTTCTAAATCACAAAAAAATCTAAAGCCATTTTATTATGTTTTTATGGCCATCTATAACCATTTATATAGGTTTGACCCCTCAACACATTTTTTAATGGATTTGATATATTTTAAAAAAAATTACCCAATCATTCTGAACACAAAACAAATTTTATGGATGTTTTGTCTATGTATACATTTCCAAAATGAATCAAATGTGGTTTTACCAGGATTTCAATTCAATATGAGATCTTTTTCTATGTTTTTTACAATTACATTCTTGTTTTAGTGATTTAAAATAACTAAAACATGTTTACAACATCTCTGAAAAATTGTAACATATAATGAAGTTCTATTAGTTAATAAATTTAAAATATCAATCTACAATAATTTTCCCTTGATTTTATGGCTATCTGAGGTTGTTTTCAGGTTTTTGACTCCCCAAAACATGTTCTTAAGGGATTCAATACCATTAAAAACTTTTTTTTTGAGTAATTATGACCATACTACATGTCATATTGTCATTCTTCCATGATTTCTTATAAAAAAGAACCCAATAGTGGGTTTTTTATGATTTCAAATCACTATGAGGTTTTTATCTATAGTCTGGACCTTTACCCACATGTTTTTGTGCTTTAAATCATGGAAATTGTGTATATGAACATCCTATGAAAACCATAAGTTGGAATGATGTGGCTGGAGTTCCTACATTTATAAAATCAATATACTATCATTTTTCTCATTTTTAATGGACATTCGATGTCATTTTCCTAGTTTTAACCCCAAAAAAACATTTTTAAAGGCATTAGTACCTTCAAAAACTATTTACTGAGTCAAAAAAAAAACAATATCAGATTATTTTCATACATTTGGATAATGATCAATAATTCATTTTTGACATATACAAATCAACCACAAGTCAATTTGGCACATGATGTACATGGTAAGAGTTGAAGTGAATTTTTTCAAGATAAAATATCCATTTTAACATTATTTATGGAATTTTTATGTTCTATTTGAAAATGTGATAATTATCTATGGGATATAGAATTTACCTCAACAAAATATTCTATAAGGATAATAACTTCTTTAGGGTCATTTTGGTCATCCACTGAAATATAGAATCTAAATCATTTCCCATTGGAGACCACCATTTATCATGTGTTTTATAATAATTGCCTTATTCTTTCACTTTTTATTTCAACCCTAAAATTCCATTTTGTGATTCCCGATCAAAATCACTACTCAAACCCCCAATGGGTGTAGCAGTAATTGATGATGATGCCCTGCCATAGATAGTTAATAGAGTAGGCCCAAAAACCATCCCACATATATTTCTGAGATTCAATTTCCCTTAAATGATTGTAACTACATTGTTCTGGGAAACTGATAACTATTTTATAAAGTTTTCATCCAAAAATTCTTGAATTTTAGTTAGTAAGTACAAAAATATTAAAAATGATCAATTAAATTATCTAAACATCATAATAAAATATTATTAATATATTTTTCCAATATTATTCATTGTAATTTCTTTACAATAAAATTATAATAATGAAAAATATATTATGCTAACAAATAACCCTTAAACCCAATTTAAATGCATTGGATAAAGGGATCAAACTATGCAAAATTGGGGTCGTTTGATCCACGCAACTAGCCCTATTTAGTTGATTTTAATGGTTGTTTGTTCTTATAACATATTTTTCATTATAATGATTTTATTGTAATTAAGTAAAATGAAATATTAATGAAAATTAATTACTCCATCATCATTGGTAGGTTTTTTTACAAAACTATCATTCTGTTTCCACTAAAAATTAAATGACGTCTCTGTTGGGAAAATAATGTGACCTAATTTATTAGAATTTTAAAAAAATATTAACACATTAGAAAAAATATTTACTTATAACTAAATGTTATAAATAATAATAGATAAAATAAAAACAAGTATTATTAATTTTATCAAAAAAACAGTGAGATCCATCAATATTATGAATGAACAGTTTCTCATGATTCATTGATTTTTTTAGATAATTACTTCAAAAAATAGAAAAATTAATAAAAAATTTACTTTTATTGTTTCTATTCCTATTAATATATTATAAAATATTCAGTTACCTCATGAGGTGCATCTCTGCTAATATTGAAAAACAAATTCCATTGCTCACAATAAATTCTTTCATGAACATTCCCATATATCTTTCATGATATTAGATATGTGTCATTAAATTAATTCTATAATATCCATTAAAAATATCTCGATTTCATTCAATTTTTTATAAAGTCCATGGGTGTGAAATAGAGTTAATAGAATTAAAAAATAAAAACATATCGAAAAAAACATTAAAATTTAGTAATTTATTACTAAATATTACTCATGTTTTTAAATTAGTTATCAATGAATATTAAATTAATATAATCATTAATTGATAATTAAATACCTAATTCTTCTTATATATGGTAACATTCCTCCAATCTTTATAGTTTTTGGGAAAGATCAACATCTCACAAGAAATATTCAAAAGAATCTATATGTAGATTCATGTAGTGTCATCAATTGGCACCTTGAAATCATCAAATTAAATGATAATATTTAATTCCTTCCGGTCCCATATATCTGCCCTGCCCATATTTATATCCCTTATATTTTTATCTTTATATGTATGACAAATGAAAATAATAGTTACAAAAATATACAGTTTATTTTGAATAATGACGTAAATACTAGTAATAGTAACTCAGTAATGTCCTCTATATAGAGAGGAAAAAACTACTATATTATTGAAGGTTAATCAGATAGTGGGATACCAACAACATTTATCAAAAATATTGGCTCAAAAGAAGTCTTGGGTACAACAGAATCACTCAGATCCACAGAAGATAACAATAGTGGTATTGTGCTACGTGATGTTTATCGTATTGGATCATGAAATTTTTGTTGTTCATAGTATTCTAACCATTAGAATGTTATAGGTATATTAAATGAATTAAAAATTAAAAACTTTTTTTACCAAAAATAGGGAATAACGGGAAAATATATATATGTATTATAGACTTATAAATGATACATTGTAATATATTTTGATTAAAAATTTATAAATTCTATTATATTCATCTTCATTATCTTCATTGTAATCAACATCCATTGTGATGAGTGCTTCATTTATACCCTATGTTACAGGTTATATTGTTTCAGTATTTTTAGGAAAAAGCTATTGAATGTATTGTGGTTAATAAGGTTCATTATCATAAAGTACTAATTGATCTTCATCACCCATATCATAAAATTACCTCTACTATATGTTCACAATGATACTCCAAACATAATGTATTTCATCATCCACATAATAACCCATATTCTCTTGTGAATCCAAGATAAATGGATCATGCATTGGGTTATCATCAGTATGGATCAACTTAGATAAGTTTAATGATGTAAAATTTATTGAGTCTTTCCTTATACCCTTATCAATGTTCACCCATTTATATTTGAATAAGATAGCTGAAAATTGACCATGATAGTTTACTTCAATTATATAAATCTTATTTACAGTGTATCCCACCTATGAAACTGAAAATACATCGATTTTTTTAGTTTTCATGTATTCATCAAGATAAATTGTATGAAACCAGCTCTTATGAATATTGTAGGCATCAAATTTCATATCCTTCCTTACAGGACCTTGAGCCAAAATCATCAAATCATTTTATATTTTATCCCCATTCCCAATATTTATTTTCTATTAAATTAGATATAAGTTGTTACTTTTATCCTAGAAAAAATAATTCCACATTAATTATATGAATATTAATATATACTAACATGATGGGAAAACCACTCGACAATCTTCTTATTAATATATTTTCTTAAATCCATCTCATTTCGAGCTCGACCCCTTATTAATACCATTTTTAAACATAATTTTTTAATAAATGGATCTACAATAATACTATTGTCTATCACATTTATATGTTCTTGTAGTAACACAAATTCAGATATTGTAAAATTTGACCCCTTTCCAATTGGTTATCCCATTGATGGAAAGAATGATGACTAGATTTTAAAATAGGGATTAGTGGAGATATCATCAACACAACCCACAAAATTGAATATAGTCTCAATTCATCCAGTAACCTAGAATAGAATTTTAATCACTCTTCATCTATGAAACCATCCATATTATATTTTTCTAGTTGTTTTTTATTCCTCATATATGTTTTCAAATGATCAAATTAACTGATGAATAAATAGTAAACATATTAAAATATGTTACCAAATGATTTGATAAAATTGAATTCACTAATGAATATAAAAATAATATAAACATACCTATCAATTGGATACACCCATCAATAGTTTATCATTACACCATGTTTAGCTTCTTCAACCACACGAATAGTCTAATGAATCATGACTATGAAGAATTAAGGGGAAAATAACATCTCTAAATATAAAAGTGTTAAAGAATTTTTCTCTTGAAGTTTATCAAGCATAGATGGATTTATATTTTTTCTATATATCTCTCTAAAAAAGTATACAACTCAACTTGAACCATAATTATTTTTAAGGAAACATATTACACAATGAAAATGAAAACAACTACTCCGTTAGATTATGTGATTCATAGATTTTCAATCCATGTAACATTTGATGTTTTAAGTCATCATAGCTTGATATATTACTTTGACATCTATATGGCACTATTACTTTATTTAATGTTCTATAGAATATATCCTTATCAATATTTTTAAATGTAAAAATAAGTAAAGAATACTTTCCATTCTAATTTTCCCTCAAATTATTCTTTATATTCATAGATTAAAAACCCTTACGAACATTATGGTGATCCTTAGATTTTCCCTTCTCATTAATAAATGTAAAAATTACACTATCAAAATAATTCTTCTCAATATGAATTTCTTCAAGATTATGTATTATAAAATTAATATCCTAGTATAGAAGACTGAAATATTTACTCATTTTTTTCAATTGTTGTGTTCTAACTTCTTCAAATACTATACCTCGTACCCTTTTCCCTTCTTAAAACTGATTACATTTTCAAAATTCTATAGTGTCATTCATTAATTTCCTATGATTTATGAACATGATAAAACCTTTAGTGGACTTATCAAATTAATATCACCATAGAATTGTGTCTTCTTAAACCTGAATTAAAGAGAAGCCTCAAAAAATCAATGATGACTCATAAAATACAATTTTTTAATATTTGGTAATCGTTATGGTTAAAAATAAAAACTACAATTCAGATAACCGAAAGTATTATGATTTTTTCAAATAGATAAGTTTCCTAATACATAAAATTCACTAATTTAACAAATTAATCTAGTATGTATTTTGAACAGATTTTTCACTGAAGAATCACATGTTTCCATCCAATAATCCAATAATTCTCACAATTAATTGATTTGAGTTTTAAGGTATACTTCAATGTCGTTTCTAGGAATTTTCTTAATAGGAATAATCATGAAAATAATGATAGAATTTTTCTTCATAAAAAACAATGGAGTTAGATTATAGGGGATCAAAACAACTTGAAAAATTCTATAATTAGTACTTAATGTACTAAAAGGGTTATAACCATCAGAAGAAAATCGCAAACATACAATCCCATAATCTGGAGTAAAATTTGGATAAAATGAATCAAACACCTTATTTGATATTTAATCTTTTGTATGTCTCATCAATACATTTTTACTATGTTGGGTATTCAACTTAATGTCATTCACATACGTAAAAAAATGAACAATTTTTTCATGTGTGTTTTCAGATAAGAGTAACACAATACCTTTGTAAGAATTTTCTTCTTCTATTACTTCCAGTGGTTGGATTGATTTAGGATCTAATTTTTTATCATTAACATCAATTTTCTTGTATGAAATCATGTTCATTATTATTTATTGGACTCTTCTACCACGTAAATAATGAATTCAATAGGGAAAGAATATATCTTTTTATAATCAAGTCCAAGTTTGTTGATGAAATTATTTATCTCGTAGAATGACACATGGATATTTGATTCATTAAACATATCATCCCTAAACTCTAAATTCAAGGAAATTTAATATTCCGTCATTCCATATAACCCCTTGATATGATAAAATATAATTATAAAACAAAATATCAGATACATGGAACGTCCTTTATACCATTTTTGTTGTTCATATTTAACTAATTCATAAAACTCTTTTTTTGGTCATTAATGTTTTTAAAACTATTAACATGTTCAAGTAAAATTAATATTATGTTTATCTATTAAAATCTTATACATTGTATCATACAAATCAAAATGTGTCATTTCTAAAATTTAGAACTGAATAATCCTCTAGCAGTGTCCCATTATATTTCACTGATTGGATTTTTATTTTTTTAAATTTGTATTACATTTTATTCATCTTGAAAAATAAAAAATACTTGTCGAGAAGTAAACTATTCTAATATCAAATGATCATATAATTCATTTATATCCAACCAATTATTGAATTTATAAAATGGACATTGAAATTTTATTCTACCACCCACTAATCGGTTTTCAATTTGATAATATAAAAATTATTCTAAACACTTAGAATATAGAGGTGTGTTTTAAGGAAATTTATTCCCAATTCTATGAATAGGTACTGTATTGTCTCACTTCTCCTTATATATTCATATATAAAGATATAAATGTTTAATCAATTAACTAAAATAAAAATTAAATATCACCCAATTTTTTTATTGACAAGGGTTGGGTATTTATTCAATATAACACAAATACAACAAATAAATAATTGAATCCATCATTAAAAACATAAAAAACATAGTTGAATAAATATTACCCCTCACAATAATACAATAGTATGTTAGAGAATATGTTCACTGATCTAAGGAGATAAGTTACAATGATGTCAGACATAATATTATTCGTCCTCAATAATACATGAACATGATTATTCTATAAAGAGATCTCTATATTTTTCTTCATATTATGAATTATTATTTATTATTATAGAGATATGAATGTATCTACAGAAAAATCATACTTGGATAATTTTGAAAATCAACATTTTTTTATCCCAAAACAAAAATATGGAACTATGATATATAGTGAATGTGTTTCCAAATGTTTCATGTCATTGTAAGCCATTATCGTTTTACAACATTTTCCAAATCAATTTAAAAATGTGTTCTTAACTTAAAGAGAAGAGAACATACATAATGATTTAGGAAATCTGAATCTACATAGCTTGTAGTATGAATTATTCCTTGTATTAATGGTTAAGATCATTTTTTATTTAATATATTAACATCATCATATCATTTAAGAAAAGAGTGTTAAAATACATGCGGCTTGTGTTCCTAAACCCCATGCTAAATGATCCAGTTCTTGAATGAAATCCCAAATACCAAACATCTAAAACCACTATTCCCCCAAGGAGACCCATAATGGTACATAAGGTGGAGATTATTAAGAGAGTTTTCATTTTAGTGTAAAATAAAATGATTATTATATGAGAAGGTGATGCAGGACTGAATGATTGACCTACATCTTGATGAAAATGTAAAACTGTAAATTCCAACAGCACACACCAACAACCCCATCAGAACCATATAATGCCACATGAAATAAATAAATAATTATAATTATTTATAATTATTTATTATAAATTAAAAATATTGGAATACTCACCTAAAAGAACATTGAGGTGCATCCATTATATAAAACAATGACCAACTGTCGATGGAAGGCCTACAACATAACCCCAATATCATCTTAAAAAAACTACAATAAACTACACTCAATTACACATACATTTATATAATTTAATGTAAATCCTTATAAAAATTTAATATCATATTATACATTCAAAGATATTGGAGTTCACAGTCCCTAGAAAAGGCTAACAGATGCCATTTGGGTTGCTCGTAAGGACTAGGGGGTCACTGTGAGGTCCTCATTGGGGATTACAGGGGTTGGGGTCATGGAGATCAGATAGTGGTGGGAGGATTTCTAGATGTCATTAAGAGTATGGGTTGGGGTTATCGTGATTATCGAGGAGGTAGAATTGTTTTTTTCAGGTGTAGGGGGTTGGGAACACGGGGGTAGTTATTGGGAGCAGGTGTTCGTGGTTTGGGGTCATTGTCAGGATCAGGAGGGGTGAGTCAAGGCCAAGGGGATTAGGGGGTAGGATTATATTCTTTTAAATTTTAGCTGTGGTTTAAATAAAGCAGTATGTAAATTAATATATTAAAAAAATATATATGAGGTTATATTAAGCAACCACTATATTATATTTTGTTAATACCATTTATTTTGGAACCCTCATTAATGAACCACAACTAAGATATATTTTCTGTAGTGAAACAAATACGCAATATAACAACACTTATATTTATTACACACATAAATAATATTTATTACATAAAAGACAACTTAAGTCAACTATGAGGATCAATTGGTCTAGTATCTTGGGAAATTTAGAAGATTATATAACATCATAGAACATAAAACACCAAAATAATTATTTAAAACATCTTTTACATGACCACAACATTCATTCAAATTTAGGACTTCATGGTAAAACCTGAGGACATCCATAAGAAAAAGGTGAGTTATAAATACTAGTAAGGGAGTAAACAATGAATAACATGACGAATAAAGAACATGTTAGGAAATAGGCATATCAATGGATCACAAGAGAAAATTGAACATAAATACATGATATTGCATGATTATCAAAACATGGAAATGTGACAAGAACATTTAACATGATATTAACATGAACTAAGGCTCATTGTACATTGAGAATGAGTAAGCCTTAATTGCATGTGAATTAGCATGAGTAAACCCAAATTACACTTGAATTAGCATGATTAAACCCCCATTGCACATAATGTATCATGATACTAATCATTACCCAATGCATTAGAGATCTATTAGGACGCACCCTTCTTAATCATTTCATTTCATGCATAAGTGTTCCACATCAATCATACAACTTGGATTCATTAAACATCAAAAAAAATTCCAGGAAAAAAAAGATGTGGAAGAAATAAATGTAATTCCTCAATAAAGAAGGCCATGTGAATAAAGTTGAATACCCTAGATAGTGAAATGGGAATGGTAGTCACTTACTCGATGTTTTTGGCGTGGAAATGTTTCTGTAACTATGGAAACATACCGGCATCAAATATAAATTGTAAAATGATCTGATGATAGATAAAGTGATATATAATCATTAATACATAAAATTTAATATAAGGGGGTCATGGGAAATGATATCCCAACATATGTAATGGAATTTAGATGAATAATATAAATGAATTTCTTGAATGTAAATGACAAAAGAGAAATTCCTTACTAAATTTCGGCATGGAAACTGGTGTACATTGGAAGAATTTATGGGACTGAAAGATGTTTCTCACCATTCATATATAAGGAAGAAATTATGGGTGATGTAATAAATCATACCCCGACATTTATAATTGAAAAAATTGTATTAAAACATAACAAAATTTGGAAAGAAATGAGAAAGGAAGAAATCCCTTACATGGAAGTGTGATCTCAAAGGCTTGGGAAAGGCTTGAGAGAGGATTATTGGGAGATTTGGGAACCTTGGGAGAATTATAAAGATATGAAATTAGAGATTAGTTAAGATAACCATGTATTTAGTGAATATGAATGGGAGATTCAGTTGGTTTATATAGGAAAGGAGAGGGAATTATATATTTTTTAGGTTTTGGACACTACATATTAATATAATCAAAACCACAAACAATACAGTGGTTTTGCCCATGGTTATTGCGAAAAGAGACTGGAAAAGATTATTTTATAAGGCCAATGGATGAAATTATTAAAATATTATGATTTCTGATGTAGAGGTGAGTAACACTCTCAAGGGAAACATTTTAAAAGGTTAAAATATTTTATAAGACTTGGAGGGTCCACTAAGGCATCATAAATTTAATCAAAAAAATATAAAATCACATTATGATAAGGCTGAAGAATATACTGGCAGAAAATACCTTTCATTCTATTTTATTACATAACTATTGGGTCATTATGATGTCGTAAAACACATTTTATATTTATACAGTACTTAATGTTTACCCAAAAATTTGACACTCAAAAAATTATGAAAAATTTAGAGTTAGATAATTTGACATCATGATTCCTAAAATAACATTTTATTTATCATAGTAATTTTATAAATATGTGAATTTTAAATTTTAAAATAAAAAACCACATATATTGGAAATTCATGGGTTTTCACAAAAACAACTATCAAACCATAATAAGAATTACCATTGTATTCATATGAAATTATATGATCATTTATATTTAATAAAAAGTAATTTAGTAATATTATTTTATTATAATATTATTTAATTCAAAAATACATTAATTCCTCAAAATTTATTTATTAATATAATATTAACTAATATTACTATTAGTGCTTTAAAACCCATTTAAAAAGTAACAATGAATGTATATTCTTTATAAAAAAGAAATTAATCACATAATCATAGTGATATGGTATTGTTACATAACCCCATATAAAACCTTCATAAGAACTAAGGGGAAGGTGTGGGATGGTGATACTTTGGGTGGCTTAGATAACATCACTCGGGTTGTAATATCTATTAAATTCCACTTCTCCCATAGGAAATTCCATTCAAGACTAATGTATTGATGATTAGTTTGGTCTTTCCATGTGTGAAGCCCAGTGATGGTACCTCCTTTATGAGCTTCAAAAAATGTGCTTCGTATTGAGTAATTATACTGGATGAGTCAACCTCTTCTTTTTTCTAAGTTAATTGGATTTGTTAAATCCCTATATTTATATTAATCCTGCGATCACGTTTCAATGGCTACATTAGCAATGATAACAATTCATAATGGTTTTTTAAAATCCAAAAACATAAAACCACGGAAGTTCATATTTCTTATATAACCATTTTACATAATAATACATTTAATCAGGTCAAGATAAATTTTCATTAATAAAAGTTTGGTTCGTTACAATATTCCCCCCTTAAGATATTTCACCCTTGAAATTTATTTCTTACCACATGAAGACATAGGAGGGTAACTCTACTTCAACATTTCCTCTGATTCCAATTTTTCTTCTTGAAATGTTTGGTTTCCCCACAACACCTTGATTATGGGCATTGCGTTATTTCATTGTACATTTTCACTATTATCAAATATATTCACCAGATTATCTTTATAGAAGAGGTCATTCTCCAATGATACCACCTCTGGATTGAGTTCATGTGATTGGTCAGGTATGTACTTCTTAAAGAGTGATACATGGAATACATATTGTACTTCAGATAGGTTCAATTGGAGTGTTAGTAGATAAGCAACTGCTCCAATGCGATCAAGGATCTCAAAAGGGATAATGTTCCATGGGCTAAGATTTCAATTCTTCCCAAATCTCATAAATCATGTCCATGGTGATATGCAGAGGAATCCCATGCCTCTAACATCAATCTCTAGGTCACATCGATAATTATCAGCATATCTCTTTTGTCAACTCTGAGAAACTTTACTGTGTTGCTGGATGGTCTTAACCTTCTCCCTTTCTTGGACTATTTGTGGACCTCAAAATTTTATATCCCCAACTTCATTCCAACATGTTGGTGTTATGCACCTCTTTCCATAAATGGATTCATAAGGAACCTTTTTTATGCTTGAGTGGAAACTATTGTTGTAAGAGAACTCAACTAGTGGAAGGTGTTGATCTCATACTCCGTTGAAGTCCATTTAGAATGCTCTCAACATGTCCTCAAGTGTTTGGACAGTCCACTCAGATTGGCCATTAGTTTGAGGATGATAAGTTGTACTGAATATTAACTCAATATTCAGAGTGTTTTGGATAATCTACCAAAACATAGAGGTGAATCTTGGACATCGATCAGATACAATAGATAACGGTACTCCATGCATCCTTACCAATACTCTAATGTATATCCATGCCAGTTGATCCAATGAGAAATACTTTCAAATTGCAATGAATTGTGAAGTAATTGTAAGACTATACACAACAACCTAGAGATCATTTATTCCATTGGATGTCTTCAGAAGTTGAGTGACAATGTCCTTGTTGATGTTATCCCATTTCCATTTTTGTATGGGTAATGATTAAATCAACTCGTTAGACTTTTTCCTCTACCCCATCAATTTCTGACATACCAAACACATTGTTGTGTACTCAGTGATCTCCTTCTTCATTTCATCCCACCAATAATACTCTCAGATATCTCAATACATCATTGTGATTCCTGGGTAGATAGAAAATATTAACTACGTGAATCATCTAAATGATCTTTATTTAACTCCAGATTTGATGGAATGCATAGTCATGGCCCTAATCTCACAATTCCTCCATCATTAACATTGAACTCTGAGTATTTACATTTTCTTATAGTTTCCACTTGTTTTTTAAATTCCCACATGTTGCTTTTTATAATACATGAAGGTTTACAAAAGATATAGTTGAACAATCATTTGTGAAAGCATAGATGATGTTCCATTATTTATGATTCCCATGTCCATCGTTATCAAATCTATGAAGATTGGATCTTTTTAATTATTATCAGTCATATAATTGTTGGGTCATTTCTACTTAGATCATCCACCACCTTGTTTGCTTTCCCATAGTGGTAATGGATTGAGTAGTCATAGTATTTGATCAGCTCTAACATTATTCATTGGTGCATGTTCAACTCTTTCTATTTTAATATTCACATGACGCTTTTGTGATCCGTATATATTTCACACTTCTCCATAAAGAGTTAATGATGCCAAATTATAAAATTTAAGAATAATACAACCAACTAAAGATCATTTATTAGATAGTTTTTCTCTAGATATTTCAATTTCATGAAAGCATTGGTAATGAATTTCTCATTTTTCATCAACACACAGCCTAGGAACCTCTATGAAGCTTCACTGAATGACACATAAAGTTCTCCAGTTGTGGGAAATGTGAGAACGAGCACAGTGATAAGCCTCATTTTCAACTCCTTGAATCTACCTTCATGTTCATCACTCCAAAAAAACATGACTCCCTACCGTGTACACTTGGTAATAAGGTTTGACAATCGTGAGAAATTTCTCACAAATCAGAGATAATATCTATCAAACCCCAAGAAACTATTGATATCTATCAATTATGTTGGCCTCAATCATCCCTATATTTCATCTGTCATGGACGGATCCACTTATATCCCATATATTGTGATGATAAGACCAAATAATTAGACCTCCATCAATGAGAAATCACACTTTTTGTACATTTCATAATGTTTCTCCTTTTGCACTATCTCTATTATAGTGCTTAGAAGCTCCTTATGCTCTTACTTGGTTTTGGAGTATATTATAATATTGTTTATAAATACTACCACAAATTTTTAGAGGTAACATATAAAGACTCTTTTAATCAATTCCATGAATATTTATGTAGCATTATTGAGCCTAAAAAGAATTACAATGACTTTATAGTTCTCGTACCTTGTACAAAAAGAAGTCTTGGGGATATCATTATTATTCCATCTTACTTGGTAATATCCCAACCAAAGATCCATCTTGGAGAAATATTGTGCTCTATATAGTTGATCGAACACGTCATAAATTTGACTTAGAGTATACTTTTTCGTTATCGTGATTTTTTTGAGCTCACAATAATTAATGTTATGGCGCATTGACCCATTCTTCTTCTTGACGAAGAGGACTGGTGCACCCCATTGTGAATCACTTGGGAGTATAAACCCTTTATCCATATTCTCCTATAGTTGATTATCTATCTCTTCAAGATCCAAAACAACAATTCAATGGGGATTCTTGGATATTGGAAACTCCACAAGTATAAGATCACTCGAGAATTCAACATGTCTTATAGGATAAAGACCAAACAATTCCCCTAGAAATACGTTAGATAATACTTTAACAATAGGTACATCTTCATGGATAGTTGCTTCCTTATTTTCAATCATCTATGAAAGATATGAATGCTCATAGGGCAGTAATATCCATTCTTGAGATGATGGTTAGAAGGATGATTCATCCTCCTACTAGAACTCGAATAGAATTGGGGGTTGATTCGGCATATAGAGAGTGATTTCCCTCTCATGGAAATTTATGTTGGATCTATATAGGTAAAGCAGATCCATTCCAAGAATTGCATAAATTTCTACCATAGGGAGTATGCAGAGGTTCTCTAAGAAGTTCAAACCATAAATTGTGATAGGAGAGGATTTATATTCATGGGTTTCATTGATTTCCCCATTTTCCATTCTCACTGACATATTTACTTCAATTATTTGTGGTGTTTTGGGGATTGTTCTACTAAACATTCGATATATAAACGAATTTTTATAACCATAATCAAAAAGTATGTTCACTACTATTGAATGAAGAACTATCATACCTATCACCACATCATTGTTGGGGATTACCTTGGCTATACTGATGGAAAAAGATCAATGTTTCTTCCTTAGAGGTTGTTGCTTGCCTCAAAAAAACCCTTGGCTTAGGGAACTAGTTTTCAATGTGCCCTGGTTCTTTGAAGTTGATGAAATCATCAATGCATTAAGGGTCGAATGGAGTGTTCCTCTCATCTGTAGAAGAAACAGGTTTTACTTTCCGATAGATAATGGTCAGGTTTTCTTCTCTTCCACACCTAAACCATTTCCTCAACCCCTTTAGGTATTATCTGGGCTTATTCTTTCCACAACTTTTCCAAGTGGGGTGCTATAATTTCATAGAACTATTGGATTTATCCATCAGACCACCAGAATTAAATTCCACCTTAATCTTCTTATCCCCATGATCCCCCTGAGATTCACCAATCTCTATTTCAAATTTGAGGGAACATCGAACAATTACCTCATATCTCTCAAAGACATGGATCATTAGGGATTTATTTAGGCTCGGTTTTAGTCTACCAAAGATGAGTTCAACCATACATTTGGGGGTAATGACAAATATAGAGGCATATCGTGCAAGCCATGTTAATTTTTCCTTTACACTCTGATGGATTACTCATCATTTTGTTTGAGGGAAAGGAATCCCCATTCTATTTTAAGTTGGTGGATGTGAGGAAAATATATATCTAAAAACATTTTCCAGAAATCCTTCCATTCCAATGCCTCAATCTCACCCCCATGTTTCATATTTTTGATCAATTTCCACCATCAATCATCTTCACCCTCTATACAATAAACATCTAGAAGTACCTTCCCTTGTTCAGAACATTGATGGATGGAGAAAATATTCTCAATTGAGTTGATCTATTTTTTGGTGATTGAGAGATCAGATGGTCTATTAAAATTTAGGATGCCTTTGTCTCATAAAGATCTCGATTTCAGATTTTTGTTTTTTATGGGGATTTGAATGTTCATCTTGACCCATGATTCTATTTAAAACATGAGTTAACTGAGAGATTATTGTGACAATGATTTCTATTCCCACTACCATCAGATCAGACATCTCATTAGAATAGTCGTCACATTGATCTTTGCATTTGTTGTTAGCGTGAGTCCTCCTATTACTGGCCATTGTCTAGAATAAATTGAATGTTATGGGAAACAAATAAAAGTTAATCCCAAGAAAAAAAGGTTAACTTATAAATTACATTTATTTCCTTAACTTATGAATTTATGGGCATCAATTTATATTATCCATGATATACTTCCCATCATATATTCTTAGGGGAATTTTTTTTTCGCTTAATAACTGTACATACTAAGCTTATGAATTTACCAATTCATATCCACCATGAGTTTCTTAATGAAGTGTATAGTAAGGCCTGTTGTTGTTCACTGGTTCAGGTTTGAGTCCTGCTCAATGTGGTGTTTTTTGATTTTACTCCTAGATACATTTGTGCCAGAGCCGCCTATAATTATTAGTATCTATACTGGGATGTCTTTTATTGATAAACCAATTACTATATACTCCCCAAGATTTAGGGATGTTTTTATTATTCTTAGTTTTATCCTTATGGATTATACTAGGGTTTTCTAATCCCAATCCCAAAAATAACTAAATATATCCAATAATACTGACTATAGGATCCATTCTCTTTATTACACACATAAATGTGATTTATTATAAAAAATGCACATAAGACAACTATGAGGATCGAGAGGTCTAGTGTCTTAGAAAATTATGAACATTACATAACAACTTAGAACCTAAAACACAACCACTTTATTGAAAACTTCTTTTACATGACCACAATATTCCTTCGTACTTACAATTGCATGGGATAACCCGACGACATGCATAAGTAAAGGGTGAGCTATAATGCCCATTAAGGGAGTAAAAAAGAAACAACATGTAAAATATATCACATGTTAGTCAATAAGAATATCAATGGAGCACAAGGAAGACATGAACATAAAGTCATGATATAACCTGATTATGATAACATGGAAATGGGGAAACAATATTTAACATGATATTAGTATGGGCCAAGGATCATTGAAAATGTAGCATGAGTAAACCCTCATTGGATTATAATTAGAATTACTAAACCATCATTTCACATGAGTTAGTATAAGTAAACCCTCATTGCCCTAGATGTATCATGATACAATTCATAACCCAATGCCTTAGAGTGCCATCAGGGAGCACCATTCTTAATCATTTCATTTCATGCATAAGTGTGCCACATAGATCATAGAACAATGATTCATTATACATAAAAATTTATTCCATGATCAAGATATTTGGAATACATAAATGTCAGTAATCAATCAACAAGTAAATGTGTATGAAGTTGAATAACCTAGATAGGGAAATGGGTATGGTATTCACTCACACGATGGTTTTGGCATGGAAATTTTAGTGTAACTTCGGCAGCATAACGTCATCAAATAGAAATCATAAAATGGGTTGATGTATAAGAAAGGGTTATATAATAATTTATACATGAAATGAACCGTAAGGGGGTTATGGAACATAATATCCCAACATATGTAAAGGAATTTAGATGCATAAAATAAATAAATTTCTAGAATTTAAATGAGAAGAGAAAAATTCGTTACGGAATTTCATCATGGTAACAGGTGTACATGGGAGGAATAAATGAGAGAGAATGAAGCCTATCATCATTCAAACATAAGAAGGTATGTATGGGGGTGGTGAAAAATCGTACCCCAACATTTTTAACTGAATAAAAGGTAATAAAAACATAATGAAATTTGGAAAAAAATGAGAAATGAAGATACCCCATACTTGGAAGTGTAATATCAGTTGCTTGGGAGAGGATTAATGGAGGATTATTTGGAAAATTAGGGCACCTTGAAAATATTCTAGAAAGACCAGGGGAGATATTGGTTGATTTAAAAAGGTTTTCAAGGAATAGGAATGGGATATTGAGTGGATTTATATAAGAAAGGATAGTTAATTTTTTATTATTTAGGTTTTGGACACTACATATTAAACTAATAAAAACTACTAACTATACAAGGGGTTTTCCCCATGTTTTCTTACAAAGGGGAGTGGAAATTTTTTATTTATAAGTCCAATGTCCAAACTTATTAAAATGTTATTCTTATTTATGTGGAAGTGACTCACACTCTCAAGGAAAGCATTTTAAAAGGTTAAAATATTTTATAAGCCTTGGAGGGTCTACTATGGCATTATAGATTTAAAAAAACAAATGTAAAATCACATTATGTTATGTTTAAAACATATATTGGATGAAAACCCAATTTATAATATTTTATTAAATCACTACTGTGTCATTATGATTTCATAAAACACATTATACATTTAAACGGTATTTAATTTTTTCCCAATGATTCGGCAGTATCAGAAAATAATGAAAAATTAACCATTTGATAATTTAGATATCCTAAATAAAAAAATAATATTCATTTTTTCTAAATAATTTTTTATATATTTGAATTTTAAATTTCAAACTAAAAATTAACATTAATTGAAAATTTATGGGTTTGGAAAAAAAATAGCTTTCAAACCATAATAAAAATTAACATTATATTCATAAGAAATTATACAATTATTTATATTTAATAAAATTTATTTTAGTAATAATATTTTACTAAAATATTATCTAATTGTAAAAACAATTAACTCATAAAAATATATTTCTTAATTGAATATTAACTAAAAATATTATTTATGCTTTAAAAATTATTTACAAGGTAACAATGAATATATATTCATTATAAAAAATAAATCGCATAATCATAGTGATAGGGTCTTGTTACATAACTCGTTATAACACCCACATAATACCTAAGGTTAAAGTGTATGATGGAGAAAAAATCTTGGGGTGGCTCTGATAACATCGCTTGGGTGGTAATCTCAATTAACATCCAATTCTGACGTTGGTTATGCCATTCAAGCTTAATGTGTTGAAGCTCAGCTTGGGCTTAGTCAAGAGCGAAGCCCAGTGATCATACCTTCTTTCTGAGCTCTGACAAATGGGCTTCATATAGAACAATTATACTAGATGAGGCCATCCATTCCTTTTTTTTGAGTAAATTGGATTTGTTAAAGCCCTATATTTATACAAATCATGTGATCACTATTCAAAGAAAATATAAGCGACAATAAAAATTATTAATGGTATTTTAACATCCAAAAACTTAAAACCATAGAATTGAATATGTATTATATAACCATTTTATGCAATAATTAATTTAATCAAATTAGGAAGAATATTCATTAATAAATGTTTGGGTCGTTAAAAGAAACCACACTGCTTCTTATGATCAATCATCTCGATCAACCATACCAACCTCTTGAACCAATGGAGATATAAAATCGAAGATCGTGAGGAGGATGAAACCAATCTAGTTATTGATGTGGACCTTTTCTATGTTAATGATCATTGAACCACCATGTTGATAGTTTATAATAATAACATCATAAACCAAGCTTGAAAATGATCCACACACATATCTAGAGGAAATGATGAATCCCACAACACTTAAGGATAACAGAAGAGGTGAAATATCAAATGCATGCTACCTAGAACAGCGTATGAATCTTATGGTTCCTTTACTTCTTGATCAAAGAAAAAAATAACTCATGAGCACATTGATATCCCGTGAACATGATCAGTATAAATCCAATGATCCCATAAAACAAAACAAGAGCCACAATATAAAAATACATGTTTCCATATGAATCCATGGAGATCAAACAACACTGTAAATCCCAATAACTTAGGTGATGATTCCCTAAAACCGAACACTGCATGCATCATCTCCTGAAGATCCAAGATCCATACAATTCAAATGTCATGTGATTTCCCATAAAAAAATCTAAGTGTACCACTAGAGGATATTACTAAAACCTTATCCATGAGATCACAATCTCGATAAAACCACATTGTCATTGAATAAGGTGTCACATAACCACTCACCTAGTGATCCAAATGCTTGGGATCACAGAGAATAAGTCACACTACCCTATGAAGAAACAAAATCATGAGATGTGAGTGAAATGTTTAGATTTATCCTAATAATTAATTAATTAATTAAATTGTTATGTTATTCATATCCCAGTAGATGTTCATAGATAGAGAGACCATGGTTCGCCACCACGCACCCATTAGAAGTTCTAAAATTTTGGAAAGAAATTTTCAATTGAGGACAATCAATAAGATCACATTTATTAAAATTCCTATAAATTAAAATGAAGGACATTGAAAATTGATCTTTAAGTAATAAATATTTACTATCAAAAAATTAGAGTGCTATAATTCAATGAATGTTTGTATAATTTTATATTCCTAATGGTTCTATATACCTGAAAAACTCTCCATAGATTGAATCACTACATAGCCAATTAAATGTACCCTATTAACGACATATATGATTATAGAGATCGACTTAAAACTTATTAGATATCTGAATAACCATGTATGTGAATGCTATCCATTTATATAACCAACATTGTATAGTCTCATAGTACCCTAAAAACACAAAAAATGGGGAAATTTATTTATCTATTTGGCCTCTCATTTACAAAGTCATGTTTCCACCCAGCCCTTAAATTTGGGTAAATTGTGGAAGATAAAAACCCATGAGATTCCCATCAATGTGTTGTCCATTTTTAATTGAGATCAGGCTTGTTTCTCAATATGGAATTCTGATGGGGTGTTTCATGTCATTGTATGAGTTCAACAACTCTCACTTGGACATCACCCAAAGAAAGAAACATGCACCTCAAGGAACACTACATGGAATTCACCAACTATGATGATTTTTTGGGATTTTTTCATTTTCTATTTTTAGAAAAGGAAAGATATTCTTATTTGGATTGAGGAAAATACTAGATTCATGAGATCCTCTCTTTTTCTCAATGTTTATTTTATCACTATCTTCTATTGTAGTTCCCTATAGTTTCCTTCATTCTTTTAATGACTTTAGTGGTGGAACACTAGGTGAATAGTGGTAGAGACAAGGATAACTCTCTTACCCCTATGATTAATTATTGTTTTCAATAATAAATTCTTTTTATTTTATTTTTTTGGATGTATTAAATTTTGGATATTATTATTTTTATTCGAATATAATCATTTATTTCTTTTTTACTAGTTTCACACACATTCCTCTTGGGAATTACTTCACTGCTTATGATAGTTAACAATGGGATGACCCAAGATTGATTGGTGGTATCCAGTCACTAGGAAAAGTGTGGATAAGGAATACAATGATAATTTTATTTTTCCGTTCTAAATAAAAAATTCCCGGAATGGAAAATCAAGGAAATTTACATTTATTAGATAATGATAAGGAAGTGAAATTAAATAATGATTCATAGGGACTTGAGGAGAGTAATCGAAGGATATAAAATTATGATTTAACTTTGAAATTAAAAATATATAATGTATACAATATTCTAAAATTTTGAATGTATTAAATAAAATTTTAATATATCAACTAAATTGTACACATTTTTGAACACCTGAGTCCCAATTTACTATATTTTTTTTGGATCAAAATTAATGTTATTGAGTGCCCTGTGATTAGTTATTTTTAACCTAAAAACATTTTTATTGAAGTAAAATGTTTTTTTTAATTTTGTTTTAAAAAATGGGTTCAAATGTCTATATCCAATTATTGAATGATCCATTATTTTTATCTCAAGGATGAGAGAACCATGATCACATAACCTCAAACTCTAAGAACCACTGAAAAATAGGAAATAGAGTAAGTCATAATTCCATTAGATAAATCGTATACCTATTATTCTTGATACACAAGAGTAACATTAGGTAGTGAAAAATGGAAGAAAATATTTCTCAAGTGAATAGTGATTTGAGAGAAATGCATGCTCCAAATCTCAACATTAATAACAAAAAAGTACAATTAGATGAGAAATAGTATTATGAAATCAAAATAAGAATGATTGGTATTCTACCTAAATTTCATGAATAATCAGTTGAGGGCCACAACATTCATTCGGGGTAGTTTAAATGAGTATGTAATGGATTTCGAATAATAGAATTCACCAAGAAATAAATAAGATAGAAGACATTCCCCTTCTTTCCTAATGGAAAATCCAATGAGTGGATCCATAATCTACAGAATAGAAATGCTACCTCAAAAGATAAACTATAGAGAACATTACTCTATAAATTCTACCTACTTCTTGGAGTGATCAACTAAGAAAGGATATCTATGGAATCAAACAAACAACTAGATAAATTTACATTGAATTTTGGGAATGTTTCAAGAAACTAAATGCATCCTTCCCAGACTAGGACATTGGATAAAATAATTTTAGGGAATTATTTTTTCACAGAATGATGAAAATTAAGAGATCCAAGTAGATCTTTTTTTCATAGGAGCACTAATTTATAATTCCCTTACTGATTTTAGAGAACTGACTGAGAGAATATCTCAAAATTCAGAACAATTTGGTATGATAACTACAACTAGAGTTGTACATGAGGTAAAAAGTTCTAAATAATAATTAATAGAAAATAATATTTAAGAACTGTAATCCATTATGACATAGATAGCTAGGATCAAAGTTCAAGAGTCACCACAAACTAGACCCCCTTAGGTATTTTAACTCTGCTTTTCTCAGGATCATTTTACTAATAGATCCCCTAAAGTTTAAGTGAATTATAGTTGTAATGCTACCAAAGTTAATTATAGAATAAAACAATTGGAAACCAATGATTTAGAGAGCTCCCCTCTAATTATTTTGGGGATGGGTGCCAACATCCACAAAGACAACCAATCCAACAAGATTCCCAATAACCACTCTAACCACCTCCATTCCAAAGACAGAGTTTCCAACCATCCATAAGTTACCAACAAGGAAGATATCAAGATACTTCCAGGAAGGACATGCCAAGATAGGTAATAGAATATAGAAATAGTCAACAGACCACTCTCGACACTCATGGACCAGATTTTAAGGGACTAAAAGGGTGGTTCGACCGGCTCATGACCCCCCCAATAATATAGAAAATCACGTTTCTGGTACGAATCTTATTCAACTAATTCATAAAATCAAAGGTAATTATTTGAAAAATAATTAAGAATCAAAACAAAAATATATCCAAGAGGTGTGTTAAAAAGTATATATCAACATTCCTATCATGGAGGTTATCCTTCAAATTCAAAGGTGGAAAAAATTCATCAAATACATGTGAACTGAGTGAAGGATATTTAAAAGAAATGAAGTGGTAAAATTAATTATGAATTTTTATTACTTTATTACCCCTAAAATAGACTTAAATTACATGACCCAAGTATATTTTCTCTCCCCACACTATTGGAGAGCTTAATTTTTGGAATGAATTTTGTGATTTAGGAGACTCAATTAATGTAATTCATTATTACATTAATCTTTCTTTTGTATGGGAGAACTCAATCCCACCCAAGTGGTAGTGAAACATTCCAAAAAAATCCACCGCCTACCGAGAATGTATTGTTGATTATATATTGTTAAGTGTATAAGGATACTAAATCCCAATATACTTCTACATTTTCAATATGGATGAAGTAAATGGTATAAAACAGTCTCCCATCATTACAGGTAGACCATTCATCAAGACGGCTAAATCCACAATAAATTTCAATGAAGAAACACTTTCCATGTATTTTGTTGACTAAATATGGTATTTCAACATCCTAGACTCAATGAAACATCCATATAAAGTTAAATATATTTATAAATTAAAATATTTTTAATTACCATGTTCTTATAGGGAAGAAATTGAAATGTTAGAATATATAATTAGACTTGGAGAATCTTTAAAAACACCCAACCTGCTTGATGATTCTTATTTTAATAATGATCTCAATGTGAAGAATGTTCTTCCTATTGAAAATTTGGAAAATATTGATGAAATTTAGTTTTAGTGATTACTAAAATATACTAATAATATATCTACATTACATATGAATGTTTACAACATTGATTAATATGAATTAAAACCATCCTTAGAACCCGCTTAAGCAAGTACTGAAGTAGTTGCAATAAAACATAAACTATTTTTTTAAAGGGAAATGACAAACTACCAATCCTATTCTAAAATGATTTATAATGAATCCAATAACACCAACCACTCAAAATTCTAAACTATAATTCTTGGTCCATAGGTTGACCATTTTGGTACATCCCTGGAATTATCCTTACCACCCAAATGCATAGGATTTTTCTAGAAAATGAATGAAAACATGTGAGATAGCCAAAATAGAGGCTCAATCTGACCCTTAAGGAAGTATTAAAAAAGGATTAAAGTGACTTTTAGGAGATTGAATAATCTACCCCATCTTGGTTACAAAATTGTTGAGCCCCAACCAAACAGTCCTGAAAAAACTAGAAAACCAATTCTGAAAAATGATAACAATGAATTGGTTCCCAAAATCATTTATAATGGATTTTGAGTCTATATAGTTTTTTTGATATTGAACAATATGACCAAAAAACCATTTACCCATACCCTTTATTGACCAAATACTAATTACACTAGATGGGAAGTGTCATTATTGCTTCATTGATGGAGGTTCTGGGTATTATTAGGTTAAAATATCACTTAAGGACCAATAAAAAACCACCTTCACATGTACAGTTGGTACATTTTCATACTAAACGATGCCTTTTTGTCTTTCCAATTCCCCTTGTAACTTTCATCATTAAATGGTAAGTCTCTTCTCAAACCTAATTGAGATTTCCGTAGAGGTACACTTTAGTTACTTTACTGTCTATAGAACCAGTTTTCAATGTTTTCTACAAAGTTTGTATATTTTTTAAAAATTATTAATTGAGAAAGCAATTATTCAAAATTTTGAAACATGCCATTTTATGGTTGAAAAGGGAACTGTTTTGGGCCATTTAATTTCTAAAATGGAATTGAAGTAGATTACACAAAGTTGATGTAATTTCCAAACTACCATACCCCACTATTATGAGACACATAATATCATTTCAATAAATTTTTGATTATATATAAGGGTTTTATAGGACTTTAGAAAGATATATTTACCCATCACTAACCCACTGAAGAAGGAAACTTATTTTTTTGATGATTAATGTATGATTGATTTTTATTTATTGAAATAATGAGTTACCACTAACCCCATCGACTATCTAATAAACTATAGTTACCCTATTAAAAATTTATTGTGATGAATTTAACATAGTTTTAGTGATTATTATTTTCCAAAATTTTGATATAATTCCACAAGTGATATCCTACACTTCAAAACCCATAAACACTACCTAGGTAAACTAAACAAAAATGTAAAAGGAATTTGGAATATTATTGTAGATTTAGAAAAATAATATTCCTATATTTTAGGGAGTAATGTTACTATTTAGTTAAATCATGCTGAAATGATATAATTATTTAGGAATGTAGATAAAAATCCAAACCTAGTGATAAGAATGTTGTTAATAGAAGAGTTTGAGCTGAAGATTAAGCATTAGAAGGGCTGTGAAAATATAGTGGCTAACCACATGAGATGACCACCTCACAATATCAAGGTAAAACTAATCCCTAAAACCAATATGGATGATTCATTCCCTGGTAAGTAACTATACAACCTCACCCATGTTCCCTCGTATACTGACATAGTGAATTTTCCAGTCACAAAAAAGGTAACATCATTCTTTTTTACACATTAAACTAAAAAATTCAAATATGAATCAAATTATTTTTTCTTGTAGAAAATTTTCATTGACTAAGACATTATAAGGTGCATCCCTGATGTGTAAATGGAAATTGTGCTTTCTTTTTTACCATATAATTTCATGTAGATGCCATTTTGGACCTCAAATAATTTCTTGAAAAAAAATTTATGTTACATTATTTTGTATACAAGTTTTTAGAAATTCACATAAAATTTTCATAAAGAGTCTGAAATTCTATCTTACTAGTAAAATTTCCAAAATACATGATATTCACTAAAAAAATAATATTTTGAGATGTTTTTTGTATGGGGAAATTAATTCTTGGGTCCCTTTGCTATGTAATTTGAAATTTCTGACATTTTGTTGTTGTAGGCCAGGTTTCTAAGTGGATTAAAGAAATTTTTTTTCAAATTGATGACTCTAAAATTGTGACTGATTTTATAAAATAATTTTATTTATAGGTGTGGATTACATTGATCTATAATCAGTGACCAAAGAACTCAATTATTCAATACAAGAATGGATTCCCTAAAGAAGAAATCTGAATTACACCAAAAAACATATTCTTATTACCACCCATATAAAAATGGATTGGATGTGGTTTACAATATATAATTAATTTTTAAGAAATTTTGTATCCCAATAACAAATATAAGAGTATAAAATAGAGGATACATTATGGGTATACATAACTACCAACAATTCCCCATTATTTAAGTCTCCCTATGTAATTGTTTTGTGGAAAACATGGTCACCATCCAATTGAGCTAGAGTAAAAAACATTCTAGGATGTTAGATGAGTGTACCCAGTGTATAGAAATGACATAGATTCGGAGAATTTAAAAATGATGGATCATGGGTATATAATAATGAGAAAATATGAAAACTCACTACTTTATAAGGATAAAACTCAAACTATCCATGATAAATTGTTCCAGAAAAGATAATTACAATATAGAAACAATGTGTTGTAATTTTCATCAAGGATGAATATCATCCTTGTCAATCATCATTCCATGTTAACAGGGTTATAAAAATTAAAAAATACATTTATTTCTGGTGTAGTTGATATTAAAGGATAAGGGTAAAAGAATCCATTCTTGGTGAATACACAACAATAGAAGAAGTAACATATGGATTTTTAAGATATCATATGGTGTAGTCTAGACTCCTCGATATATTTGTTAAATAGAGAAGAATCAGGGGTTATCATTCCATCATATTGGTCTAAATGGTTACATAATATTGAGCTATTTATCTTGAAAAAATTTTTTTATAGGAAATCAATTGGAGGAATATCTATCCCATTTGTTGTGTAGAGGGATGATGTAGTTATAAGATGTAAATACAATTGTTTATGTTTTAAATTTAAAAAATACAATAAAATAAAATCCAAATCTATTTTAGTAATTTCTACATAATTTCTACGGTTTTTTTATTTTATATTATTAGTGTGTAAATAAATTAATCAAATAAAATATTTTCAATTTGGAACATGTACCATGTTTTTAATAGTTTTTGTGTTACCAAACTTCCGTTAAAATTTATTGGAGAACTCGTAACATTTTTTGAACTCCACATTATTTTTCAGGAGCATGATCATACTATTGAAGATGAATAGATCAATTTTTTAATATAATTATTTTATTTGGATATGATTTTAAAACATTTACATGTTCTTGGGCTGGAAATTGAAATACATAACCACTAGTGACTATCCCAAATTTTGATTCTTTCCAGGAGAGGGTTTTAATCCAATTTCACATTTCATTATGATACCCTCACTTCATTATAAAATCTTCGTATTTTTTAATATATAACATGTTTTTATAATCTCTCAAATATTTGTAATTCATGAGATACATTGAATATGATTGAAGAATTTGATTTTCAAGACCCTCATTTTCCCATCATTCCAGCATTGAACATTGATCCCAGTTAATTCCTTAGATAACTGTGAATGGAAATATAGGATTAATAAACCTTTCTAGATGAATTAACCATTACGTATGATCACTCTAAAATGTAATATCATGATTAGTTTAAGTATAAGTTATCAGTAATGGGGCTTTTGTCCCTTTTTCCCTATGAATCATTGTACGTTAAGGGGTATGTGAGAGGTGAGAGTTAATATCATGGGGTATCTGGGAGGGAAAGATAGGTATAGGTCACATTAATTCATTATTTTTTATTTTCATTATCATCCTTTTCTCAGAAATTTTTTTTGTAAGAAATATAAATAAAATTAAAAGGTGGATAATTTTGAAACATTCATTCATATAATTTTAGTGACTTAAAGACCTTAATCAATGAAAAGGGAATGATCTCAATAAAATATTATAACAGTAAAAACTCATTACCCCTAAAAAGATAAGGTTATGAGAGATAGAAAATGATAAAGATAGAAGGGATGATGATGATACAATAGTTGGATTCATTTCATGACTCATAACTAGTGAAAACAACGAGTAAATTGAGTAGTATGTTTCACATATTTTTTAGGTGGTATTGAGTGAGGGATTCTTTTATGATTTACTTTATAAATCAGACATAGTATTTATTATCTAAAACCACCATATTTCCACCAATGAATTTTTTAAAAAATTTCTCACCAACCTCAAATCCACTGAACAACCTTTTCAAATGCCTCATGATACATTGTATTTTTTCATGATTCATATAATAGAGAGATAATAACTTTACCAATACTATGATAAATAGTAACATACCATGTTTGAGCATAACTGCACATAAATATTTTCTTTAAAAATGAGTAAAAATATATTTCATGTGATGTAGGTCAAAAAACGGTTTTTTGAATGCTTTTGAAAATTTGAGTTTATCTATATAAAATTATTTCATTCCATTAAAATTAAAAAAATGTATGAAGCATGATTTATTTATTATTGAACGGAATAGAAAAGTTTTTCTTAAATTTTTTCATGATGGTTTTAATGTTACTGTTACTATATCTTTTCATTTCACTGATTACCTCTTCTTTGTATTGAATTTCATTTCAAATATATTTTGAATTCGGAAAATTCAAAAATAATTTTATAAATTAAATTTAATCCTAAAATTACCTAGGACTACAATAGTTAATGTGTGGGGGAGGGTGATAAGAGAAAAAAAATTGAAATTTTTTATCTATTTTTCTTTGAAAGTACACAAATTAATTAATAAAACTTGGTTAAATTCTTGATTATTGTGACTTTTTAGAGTTTTGGAAAAAATTGTTAAATGGAATAAAATAATGTTTTTTTATATATTTGTTATAATAATTAAATTGTGAAGCCTTAAATAAATTGAAATTGATTTTTAGACTATGAACTTATAATTGTTTGATTATAGAATTGGAATTACTAAATTGATTCAATTTCTTTGATCTTTTATTGATTTACTAATTTTGGAATTAGATCCATAAATTGACTTTGAAATTGAATTATTAATTTAGTGATTTTTATTGATAAATGAAAAATTAGATTATATTATGAAAATTTAATGACGGTATTATGATTTTTTAATTGATTGATTTAATGAATTTGAAGTTGTTTTTTAAAAAGGGTTTAATTGTGAATTTAATTTGTTTTAGAATTTTTTTAATTTAATTAGAAACAAAACATGTACTAAGTAATGAAATGTGTGTTTATTTAGATCAATAAAATGTATAAAAAGGCACGAAATGATCATTAATTCTCTTATTGTTGTTGATCCAACCACAAAAAATGGCAATGTTATGGATTTTAGACACTGAAAAACCAAGTGATGGTAAGAGTACGAGTGACCTCAACAGAATATTTTGGTGAATTCAAGAAGTGACTGTATGTTCGAAGAGTGTCTATGAGAGTGTTCTTTGGAAAAGGAATGCATCTACCACTAAATAGAAATAGATTGACCACACATGAAATTCCATCTTCCGCAACCACATTTTGACAAAGGGATGGATATGCTGCATTGTAAAATCAAGAGACCATACATTTTATGTAGCATTGGAATTAGTAAAATAGAATATTGTTTTATATGGAATGGAGCTACCAAAAAAATAATCCACCTCTTAGTATGGTTGATCATATCGATCAAACACACCACCCTTTTGAAACAATGGGAATCTGAAACTGAATCTCATGATTGATGGAAAGATAAGGTTGTTTTTCCACTATAGAAACACCTATCATCACTACTATGATGGTGGCTGGAAAATATTAAAAGATTAAAACATGATGTGTGTGGATCTAGATGCTTGGGTGGTATCTACCACAACCGTTATGCAGTCTTTTAATTTCTCAGTTTTTTTGTGTCATTGTATCACAATAAATATTGTCTGGTATAAGCATTGTATCAAAATTAGTAGTGAAGAAATAAATACTATTTTCTAATATGTATTTTTAGATGTGATCACCTTATGTGATTTATGTCTATGTGGTTGTGTTTTCAACTATAAGATCCTCCATTAGTTGTGAGAATTTACATATATGGGTATTCGGATATCTGAGGTTATTTCAGCCAATGTCTATAAATAGATACATCTAAACCCAAGTACCAGGATTGGGATACAAATGGACTCTAGCTATGTTGATTTTTTGGGTATGTTGTTCAATTTGGAATGTAAAAAAATGCTACCATAGATAAATTCAGTGTATGTTGTCTTGTGTGAATATTGACTCATAGGAATGTATAAGAAGATGTCGTTTGAAAAAGGAGGTAGAACGCAAAAGGCTGAGAAGTTGGATCTGGTGAACACTAATGTTTGGAACCTACACCAGTATATTACCTTAGAGGGTCATAATATTATCTGAAATTTATTGATGAATCAATGAAAAATGTATATGTTTACATTTTGAAAATAAAATATGGCATGTTTAACATGTTTTAGAAGTTGAAACCATGTTTTACAATGAGGGAGGATCAAAGATTAAATTCATGTGTTCAGACAATGGGGGAGTGTATAATAATATTGAGTTTAGGGAATTCTATGAAAATGAATAATTTAGTGGTATAAGACTCTTCCCAATAATCAATAATATAATGGTGTAGATAAAATGATGTAAATGATGCTAAATAAATGTTCTAGTAGTATGAGGTAGAACCCAGGCTTTCCTATGACTTTCTAGGATGAGATAGTGAACATGGGGTCACATCTCATCAATAAGAGTCAATATATTCCAATGGGATAATATCTAACAGAGTGGATATGGTCAAGAAGGGAGGTAAGTCTCACTCATTTGTGAATATTTAGTTGTTTGAAATATATACATATAGATTCTAATGCAAGGGACAAGCTTGATTCTATGTCCAAAAATCGTTTCATTATTTCCTATGTTGTTGAGGAGTTTGTCTATAGATTATTGGATGATAAGAATAATATAATCCCCAGAATACATAACATCATATTTAAAGAAGGTTTCTCATTCAAATAATATCATGAAACAAATGTAGATAGTGGGAATAAAGAATTGGAGTGCCAAGAGAACGTGGAGCATCAAGGTTCCCCTAATAATGTGAGACCTAAACTAGTGGAGATTACTCCTCAATTGGAGTTGATGAGATCAACAAGGATAAGGAGTACGGTGAGAGGGTATTCATTATCCTTACATTATAAGATATTCACTAAAGAGAGAGAACCATAATTTTATGAAGAAAAAATCTAGTTTAAGGAGTCGAACTAGTGGGAGATGGATTTAAAGGATGATATTTTTCATTTCTTAATAACAATACATTGGAGCTTAGTTTTTTTTTTAATGGAAGGAAATTATTTTAGAATAATTGAGTATATCACATTAAGTAAGAACGTGATTGTAAGAGGATGTACAGGGAAAGGATATCAGTGAAAGTAATTCAATCAATAGAAAGTGATGACTTCATTCATATTTGTTCACCTATAGTGAATCTAACAAGCATCGTGGTGATTCTAAGAATTCACTATTACAGATTGAATGATTTTTTAATGCCTTTGTCGATGGTACAAATAACTAATAAATCGGGTTTCTTTTTAGTACAAGCTAAAATAATTAATAAAAGTTCACCTCTATGAGTTTTTTTTGCATTGATGAAGGTCGCTTTATCAGTGTTAATAAATAGCCACCTTATTAACACCATTTTAGCACTAATAAAAGGTATATTTTGTATAAAAATTATAAATCATTTAATATATTTATATATTAATTTATAAATGTTTTAATACAAATATAAATATAATATATTTTATTAAATATGTTTAGATAGGACTAAATATTCATTTACAATTAATATATAAGAAATTTAGTGAAAATAGATTATAAAATATTTAAAAATTGAATTTAATTTACAATTAGCTAATTATTATTGAGTAATAGTCATTTAATTACAATTTTATGACATTAAAAATCAATAAATTAATGAACTATCTATGATAAGTTGAAATCATGATATGAACATTAGACATCCATGACATTTGATGTGGGTGCCCATTTGGGCTCTAACACATATAAAATAGAATCTTTTTCAAAAATATATATGATATGTAGAACTTTTAGGACCTTAGTCAATGTTTTTTTGATGTAAAAAAGTCATGGAAGGCCTTTAAAGAAGAGTTTTTTTTATCAGGAAGCCTTAATCTTTGAACATTTGATGGACTTTCACCCGCGTATGTGGGGGATATTTTTGTCATTTTTAGTAGTGACTAAAATTTATCTTAGGTATTTTATTCATATTGATATTATAGTATTTTATTTTAGTGTTGTTCATGTCATGTGTAACACCCCAAGCTTCCATAGTACGTTTCCCTTTGAATGATGCAATAGCTTGCATTGAACGCATCTTTGAGATTCTAACAAATTGCGACCAATAAAACTATCCTTTAAGAATAGTAATACATAATTTTTGAAATTTTATAAATTTTATCTTTCAAAATGGACTTCATATTTTGATTCTGATTATTGAAATTAGCTAAGGGTGAATTTTTGGTATTTTTTTAAAAACGTTCAATTTTTGAGGAATAATGAGAAAAACTAAGTTATTGTTTAAAACCAACGTTTTATTTAAATAATTTTTAATTTTATTTAAATTTATTTCCAGCCAAAATAGATACATAATAATTGTATAAGTTCAATTAAATTCATTGGAGTCAGTGTATAATAATTTTATATATATATAAATTTTATCGAAATTTTACCATCGATTACCCACCTCCTAGGAGCATTTTCAAATTTGTATAAAACATAATTTTACCGCTTCTGGGAGTTGAATTAAAAAAATCCGGGAAACACGGTTATCATTAGTATGTAAAATGTTGTACAATAAGAATAAAGTAATTTTTAGTGAATAGTAACATTTTACTTTTATTTTCCACTGTAAAAAGTAAATAGGGTAATTAAGGGTAAAAATGATATAATTATTACCCTAACACTTGTCCTAATTCTTTTAAAAATGTATAATTCTAAAAAAACAACCTTAGAAAAATAATATGAACCTATTTTGTTTACTTGGATTAGATTAGCACATTTATTATTATTTTATTTAAAGAAGAGTTAAAAGAGTTAAAATCCAAGTTCAATAACTAAATAATTTATAATATAGGGTTTTAAATAAGATAAATTCGCCTATAAGTATTCATTAGATAGCTAAAAATATTTCCTACAAATGGTATTTTATTTATAATTTTTATAAATTAAATAATTAAATTTTTTATGACACAATGATGATGCGGTAATTACCTTATTAACAAAAGACAAAAATAATTGATATTATTAATATCCAAATAAAAATAATTTTAGAAATTTAATAAATTTCACTAATTTTATAGGTTAATATTACATGTTAGGGTTTATTAAATGTATTTAGTTTGAAGTATTAAAGTTGATATGTCTTCAACAAAAATCAATTATTTTATAATGTTAAAATTGACGAAAATGAGTTTTTAAATCAAATAAAATATTATTGGTTGATATAATAATCCAAAAATCTATATATCAGACAAAAGACTTATATACTGATAGTTGTATCATTAAAAATCCACTTGGGGTCCTCTTGAAATTTATAGTATGTTTATTTACCATATAATATAAAAATAAAAAGAGACATGGTAAATTTAAAACATTTAACTAAGAGGAAAATATAAGAGATAATGTTAATATAGTGACCCAAACCTGTCTAAAACCAATTGGTTGAAAGGTTTGTGACCCATATCCACCTTAAAATATAAATAATTTATTTTTTAGCCATTATAAATCCAAAATTATTTTATTATAAAATAATATTGTAATCTTTTCCTAAGGTTCCCCTCACCCCTCTTATAAAAGGGTACTTCCCCTTCTCTCAAATTCACAACTTCAAAGCAATTTGTCTTGGCCAAAACCTAACCAAATATACCCCCCAAATGTGCTACATTCATACTACAGGACTTCTTTTAGTCAGAAATTCAACCAAAGGAGCCCTTTTGATCAAATCAAAATGAATAACCAGAAGAAGAGGTAAATATTACGTCACCTCTTCCATGTTCTATTATTCTTCCTCTTCTTCTTTCCTTGTTTATTCCATTCTAAAATAATATATTCAGTATCTTCTATATACTATGATGTTTTTATAAATATGATACAACTATATTCATTATTTTATCCATCCTATGAATGACATATAACCATATGTGTGTACGCACGACTTACTATTTCCACGTTGTGGTGTAGTTGTTATTCAATACATTATTATTTGTATGGATATAATAATGATTTATAATTGATGTAAATAATAAATATAACATTTCAATGATTCTATATATATTATATAACATCTATTTACATAAGATTTTAAATCAATAGAATGATATTGTCTCTCGTGCGTACGTACGGAATACCGTCCCCATGAACGCAATGAGATTCATTTCCCCATCGTAATTATTGAAGAATAATTTTCATTTTATGATTAAAAATAAATTATAAGAACTCAATATCATTCTGCATATGAATCAAATACATCCTATCCATAACAAACACGTCTTATGTAACAAAACATATAATGGAAAACTGATCAATTAACACCCAAAACAATGATAATACTAAAATATTATTAACAAAGAAATATTATAAGATCATATATGACATCATATTTAGTTATATGTGTCATGTATAAGTTAATAACAATGATTTAACTATTATTCAAGAGGTTAACATACCATCGACCATGGAAAAGTACTAGGTAAGGGTTAATTTCACAATCTCTTTATTATCCGATGTTGTTTTTTTGTAAGTATCTACTAGGACCTCTTTATCATCCAAATCAATGGTTCTTAAAAATGCCTTCCAAAACATTTTTACTATTTAATAGAATATGTGTTAAATTCATTTCTACCCTTGTTTTACTTTTTATATAATGTTTTTAAAGGAATCTTTCTGTCATTTTCCAAACATGGTACCTTATGACCTTTTCAACAAAATTAAGGTAACAATGTTTATTTATCTTATATGTTGGGTGGGCTATTTACTGATGTTATAACATCGTCGAAGATTCCCTTACAGGCTTATAATAATATTTTCAAAATAAATGTTTTCTTTTATAATTTTATAACATTTAAATGATTTCAAAACAGAATGAAATATTTCTCTAAAAAAAATTATTTCATCTATGTCAATAGCCTTTGATGGATTTTAAGATTATTTTAAGATGATTTGTTATGATAAAAAAACATTCATATTATATTGAAGGTTTTGTGATAGGTTTGACTCTAGATGTGTTATTTTTACACCATTCATTGTTTATGGATAAAGTATTGACATTTCATATGCTAGTTTTAATACGAATATTTATGTTATGTTTAATCCTTTTAATATAAGGAAGGCATTGGACTTAGTAAGTGAGGGGTGGAGCCTGCTATAGCTCTTTGATGCATCAATAGGTCTCATGAGACAAACTAGTGTCTTCGCACAAGGACATTACAAAATCTTATTTTTATTCTTGGCACAAGGCCTTGACAATGTGGTTGTGAATTTGGCATTATGAATTCCATTATTATGGAAGTGGCTATTGATATTTCATGTGATAATTCGACTAGTAGAATATCTATGTGAATAATTAAATGGAATTATTTGATTTTATCTTTGAGATATTATTCTAAAGTTCATGTTTAAAAGGCTTTTGTTCTAGTCTTACATTGCCTTAAATGTTTATACTTATTTATGTAAGTTTCCTCTATATTGTTATCATTACAGAGCATCTGAGCACACCCCATTCTATATTTTATTTTTCCCAAGATGCAAAGAATTATATTATGACTGACCTGCAGGGATACTCTGAGGGATATGAGTGTGGACTATGAAGACTTTTTTGTGGTTGTTTTTCAGTTCATAATATAATGTAAAACATATGAATGTATCTATTATTTCAATGGCTACTAAACTAATCGGTCTTTCCAGACTTGATCTTTTGTGATCATGCTAATGTTATGTAATATTGCACCGACTATGGGTAACAGGGGTATGGGTGTTAAAGTTGGTATCAGAGGCAGTTTAATACAAACCATGGAAGCTAGATTTTGATAATCTCAAATTAGAGCACATTACCCTAAGATAGACTTTGAGGATATATATAGAAGAACATCCTAGAATTTTGGTATTGTAGATATTTTTTTGAGTTTTCCATGAAATACATCACCGTCTAGATATGAGTAGGTAGGGGCAGCTCTGGCACAGATGTACCTAGGGGTAAACCTGAAAACACCGCTTTGAGCTAGACTCAAATGGGAACTGGTGCATGACAATGGGGCTTGCTGCACTCTTGGTTACGCCACTCCTAGGGGATATGCTTTGGATAATTCTCATTTTCTTTACATTCCATTACGAAGGGTTTATGACTATATACATCCTCATGAAATATTTTATTATTATTATGGACTATATTCATAAAATGTTCAATTTATTTTAACTATTTTAAAAGTTTGGAATTATATATTGTTATTCATAAACAAATCTAGTGTAATCCATTGTTTAGAATTGACACATAGTGGAAGGAATAGAAATTGTATCAATGAATGTAATCCATGTAGGGATTTCCCTCCTACTCATGATAATTATATTGTAGCGAGTGAAGCAATTGGTTCTGATCAGCTTATCACCATACTGGGATAACTCACTCAGGTTATTAATAATAACCTTACCTATATGAAGCACCCTGATCAACAATTTGGAGGATCAATGTTAGACCGCTTCATGAGGAAATAACCACCAACATTCAATTGGAGTAAAAATCCATTAGTAGATTAGAAATTGGTAAATTTCTTAGAGTAAATATTTCACGCCTTGGGGAGTAGTGAAAGGGAAAAGTTTTCATCGTAGTTTATCGCCTCATAAGAGATGCAGATAAATTGTGTTCATTGATTAAAAACACAAAGGAAGGTGATGAATTATCAAATATGGAATGGAGGAAGTTTAAAGATATTTTCTTAGAAAAATAATTTCCTCATGACCATCAAGAGGATATGGAAAGGAAATTTCTGAGTCTAAGGAAAAAATAGGATAATAATTTCTCGAAGTATGAGGCTAACATTACATGGTTTTCAAGACATGATGCAGATTATATAGGTAACCCAAGACGTAATATTTTGAGATTCATTGATGGGTTAAAACCATTTATTTAGAGATCATTAGTCTCACAATAATTCTTATCATACGATGATATTGTCTCATGTGTTATCCAGAATGAAAAGTCATTCTCAATGTCTTGCGACTTTAAAGAAAAGCAAGAGAAGTAGTGATCCGCTGAACACATTGGAAATAGAAATAATGGGAAGAAGGGAAAATTCGATTTTCCATACTGTAGTAAATGTGGGAAGAAACACTCTTGTACTTTTCTGAAGGAAATATGAATCTTTTACAAGTGTGGTGAAAAAGGCCACAAAACTCGTGATAGCAACGGGAAGAAAGAGGTTGTCAATGCTTAATGATATAATTATAGAGAAAGGGGGAATTACGAAAATGAATTTTCATAGTGCCAAGGAAACTTTCCTTAGATAAGGACAAGGGATCAAGGAAATTCTTATTATAGCACTACTGTTGATTTTGAAGCTCTAAAAGATGTGGTGGAAGGTAATTTAATGGTTTCCTCATGTTTAAAAAATGCTTTGTTTTATTCTGGATAATCACATTGTTTAATATCTACCTAGTTTTCATAGAAAATTAGATATTTTCAATTTGACTTAACAAGGGAGTTGTCTATCAAAACACCTCACGGAAGTTCATTTCAACAAAGATTTTTGAAATAGTTCCCATTAGGGCATATAAATGTTCATTAGTTGTTGATCTCCTCATTATACCCATGATGGAATTTGATATAATCCATGTTATGGATTAGCTTTCGGAACATGATGCGAAAATTTATTTTAAGAAGAAGGAGGTTACAATTCTCAATGAGGATAATGAGTACCTTATCTTTAGAGAAGAAATGTCGCCACATAATTCTTTTCTAGATCCACCCACCAGTAGATCATCTAAATTCAACTATTGGGTAGTAATATAATGAAATAACTGTGGGTGAGGAAAGGAATGTTAAAATAGAAGACATACATATTGTGTAAGAATATTTTGATGTGTTTCAAGAAGATTTTCCAAGACATCCTCCAGAATGATAAATTGAATTTTCCGTTGATTTAATTCTGGGTACAATACCCATATCGAAGACCTCTTATAGAATGACCACTATGAAATTAGTAAACCTAAAGAAAAAAATAGAGGAATTGAGTAATAAGATATGTATACCCCTTAGTGTTTCTCCATGGGGAGACCCAGTTCTTTTTGTTAAGAAGAATGACGGATCTATGAGGTTGTGCATTGACTACAGGGATATCAATGCTATAAAAATAAATAACAAGTATCCACTTCCTCGCATTGATGATTTATTTGACAAACTTCATGGAGCTAAATATTTTTCAAATATTGACCTTCAATCTGGATATCATCAGTTGTGTGTGAAGAAAGAAGACATTCTAAAAATAGCATTTCGAACCATGTGCAAGAATTATGAGTTTATAGTAATGCCTTTTTGGATGACTAATTGACCCTCTTTCTTCATGGATCTAATTAAAAGAGTTTTCAAGGTATAACTTGAGGGATTTTTAGTGGTATTTATTGATGATATCTTAGTATACTACAAACGCTATGAAGATCATGAAAATCACTTGCATATTTTCCTGAAGTCTATTAGAACAAATGAAATATATGGGAATTTTAGAAAGTGTGAATTCTGACTTTAAGGGATTTCTTTTCATGGACATATTGTCTCTAAGGATTGAATCTTCATTGATCCTTAAAAGACTAAGGAAATACAATAATGGCCACCACCGATGAGTATAACTGTGGTACGTAGTTTTATAGGTTTAGTAGGTTATTATCGACATTTCCTCAATAATTTTTCCTGCTTGGCAATCCCATTAACCATGCTCACACATAAACGAGTTAAATTTGTTTGGACGAAAGAGTGTGAAGAATGTTTTGAAGAACTGAAGAGAATTTTAGTCAATTCTCCTATCTTGACTCTACCATCGGGGAATGATGGGTTTGTTATTTATAGTGATTCTTAAAAGAATGTACTTGTTTGTGTCTTTTTTCATAATGATGGAATTATTGCCTATGCCTCACGGCAGCTAAAAAATCATGAGAAAAACTATCCTACTCATGATCTTGAGTTAGTAACTATAATCCTTTCTTTGAAGATATGATGATATTATCTCTATGGTGAAAAATGTGAGATATATACCAATCCCAGGATGCTTAAGTATATTTTCTTATATAAAGAACTCAACATGAGGAAAAGGAGATGGCATGAACTACTCAAGGATTATGATTACACAATACACTAACACATGGGGATGGAAAATAAGGTGTCATATTCTTTGAGCAGAAAGGATCATGGAGTTTTAAACAAGATGAGAATCGAAAGTGATCCTATTTTCATGGATCTAGTGAACATGGATATGGGAATAATCATAGAAGGTAAACCATCAATACTTTTTAAAATGGATTCCAAACCATCTTTACTAGATATGGTAAAAAGTTCATAGGCTGATAATGAGGAGTTTCAAAAGAAAATCAAAGCTATGAATGATGGGAGATTGAGTGTCTTTATATATGAAAGTGGAATTTCGAAATTTGGGAAGAGACTTTGTGTTCCTAACATACCTGATCAAAAAAAGGAATTGTCGAATGATTTGCATGGACCCAATTTCTCTATACACTCTGGTAGCACTACGATGTATAAATATTTGAAAGAACATTTTTTTGTGGGACCACATGAAGGGGGAGATTGCTGATTTTGTGTCATGATGTATGGTTTGGAAATAAGTCAAAGCTGGAAGGCAGCAGTCTTGAGGAGTCATGAAACCTCATCTCATACCTAAATGGAAATGGGATAATATTAAGAAAGACTTTTTCATGGGGCTACCAAGGACACCTAGAAAGAATGATGCAATATTGGTCATAATTGATTATCTAACCAAGTCCTCACATTTTATTGCTATAAGAGAAGATTTTACATTTGATCTTTTATCAATAATATATATTCTTGGTGTTGTAAGACTCTATGGTGTACCTCTATCAATTTTTTCTGATCTTGATCCTTATTTTAAATCAATATACTAGAAAAGTCTTCAAAATTCCTTAGATACAAAACTTTGTTTAACCACTTCCTACCACCCTCAACTGATGGAAAATTAGAATGGACTATTCAAAACATAGATGACATGTAGAGATCTTTCTCACTAGACTTTCAAGGTATGTGGGATCAATATTTACCTCTGGTATAATTTTCCTTTAACAATATCTTCCATTCAAGTATTCAGATGGAACCATATGAAGCGTTATATGGGAAGAGATTTCGCATACCAACTTTTTGGGATGATGTGGGAGAAATAAAACACGTAGGCCCAGAACATGTTGAGGAAACCATGGAAAAGGTGATGATTATCCAAAACTTAATCAAAACAGAACAAAGTAGGTAGAAGAGCTATGCCGATAACCGAAGGAAGGATTTGGAATTTCATGTAGTATATCATGTTTTCTTGAAGTTATCTCCATGGAATAGAGTTATATGATTCGGTAAGAAGGGTAAACTAAGTCCTAGGTATATCGGACCTTTTGAAATTCTATAACTAATTGGGGTTGTAGCTTACCAGTTCGCAATGCAGCAAAGTCTCTCCAAAGTTAACGGTGTTTTCCATGTATCATTATTGAGAAAATACATGCCTGACACAACCCATGTACTCACCTATGAGGAAATTAAACAGGAACCTGATTGGTCTTATTGTAAATAGTCTATCAAAATTGTTTATACTAGAGAACAAGTGCTGAGAAACCGGATGACTTGTCTGGTAAAAGTTCTATGGAGAAACCATAAGATGGAAGAGGAAACATGGGAACCCGAGGAACTTATGAGGAATAACCACCCGAATCGTATTATTTAGTAATATTCTAGAAATTTTGAGGAAAAAGGTATTTGAAGGAGGGAATAGCGTAACACCCCAAGTATCCATGGGACTTTTCCATTTAAATAATGAAATAGCATGCATTTTTCGAAACATCGAGATTCTAACTCACCACAACCAATCAAACTAGCCATTAAGAATAATAATACCAATTTTTTGTAATTTTATAATTTTTATCATTCAAAATGGACTTCATTTATGGATACTAAATATCGAAATTATCTTTTGCTGATTTTTTTTATATTTTTCTGAAATCATTCAATTTTTGATGAATAGTGAAAAACATTGAGTTATTGTTTAATACAAACCTTTTATTTCAATAATTATTTATTTTATTTAAATTTATTTTATGTCAAAATTGATACATAATACCTATATAAGTTCAATTTCATTCATTGGAGTCAGTTTATAATAATTTTAGATATATAAAAAGTTTATTGAACATTTACCTTCTTTTACCCACCTCATCGGAGCATTTGAAAATTTGTATAAAACATAATTTTACCACTTCTGTGAGATGAATTTAAAAAATATGAGATACACTGTTGATGACAGTATGTATATTATGGTTCAATAAGATGATACTATTTTTTGGTGAATAGTAACTTTTGTTCTTTTATTTAAGACGATTAAAAGTAAATAGGGTAATTAAGGGTAAAAATGATATTATTATTACTATAACACATGTCCCAATTCAATTGGATAATTATAAATACACCAAAAACAACCTTAGGAATATAATATTAACCTCTTTGGTCCACTTTTATTAGATTAGGAAATTTATTATTAATTTTTTTATAGAAGAGCTAAACGAGTTAATATCAATGTTTAATAACAAGACCATTTTTAATATAGGGTTATACATAAGATAAAGTCGACTATAAATATTCATTATAAATCGACAAATATTTCCTACATAACAGTATTTAATTTATAATTTTTAGATATTATATATTTAAATTTATTTATGACACAATGATGATGCAATAATTACCTTATTAATGAAATATCAAAATAATTGATATTATAAATATACAAATAAATCTAATTAGAGACTTTTAATGAATTAAAGTAATTTTATAGGTTAATAAGACATGTTAGGGTTGATTAAATGTATTTATTTTGAAGTAATAAAGTTTTTATGACTTTACAAAAATAATTTTTAAATAACATCGAAATAGACATAAATGAGTTTTTAAAACAAATACAATATTTTTTGTTGATATAATAATCCTAAAAATATTTGTCTCATCCAAAAGTCTTATATAATGATATTTGTATCATTAATTAACCACTTGGGGTTCTGTTGGAATTTAATAGTAAGTTTATTAACCATATAATACAAAAAAAAGAGACATGGTAAATGTCAAACTATTTAACTATGAGTTAAATCTAAAAGATAATGTTAATATAATGACCCAAATCTATATAAAACCTATTATTTGAGAGGTTTGCGACCCATCCACACCATATCCTTGAAATATTTCATTTTTGAGCCATTAGAAAACGAAAATAATTTTATTATAAAATACTATTTCAATATTTTCCTAAGGTACCCCTCACCCCTCTTATAAATGGGCACTTCCCCTTCTCTAAAATTTACACCTTCAAAGACATTTGGAATAGCCAAACCATGATAGAATAACCTCCCAACTGTACTCCCTTCATCCTAGAGGCCTTCTATTAGTTTTAATGCCAACTTATGGCGCCCTTTTGATCAAATCAAAAGGAATAGCCCAAAGAAGAGGTAAATATTTCATGACCTCTTCCAAGTTCTTTTCTTCTTCCACTTTTTTTCATTGTTGTTTCCATTATAAAATAATAACTTCAGTATCTTATATATACTGTGATGTTAATATAAATATGGTATAACCATATTCATTATTTTATCCATCCTTGGAATGATATATCATCATACGTGTGTACGCACGACTTACCGTCTCCACATCATGGTGTTTTTGTTATTCAATACATTATTATTTGGATGGGTTTAATAATGATGTATAATTGATTTAAATAATAAATATAACTTGTTAATTATTATTTATATATGATATACCATATATTTACTTTATATTTTAAATCAAAATAATTATATTGTCAGTTCTGTGTACGTATGGATTACCATCTCCACGAATGCAATGAGATTCATTTCCCCATCATAATAATTCAAGAATAATTTTCATTTTATGAATACAAATAATGTTTAAATACTTAATATCATTTAGGATATTAATCAAATACATCCTATCCATAACAAGCATATCTTTGTAACAAAACATATAAAGGATAACGAATCAGTTAACACCTGAAATGAAGATAATAATAAAATATTATTAACAAAGCAATATTAAAATATCATATATGATATAATATTTAGGTATATGGTTCCTGTATAACATAATAAAAATGATTTAACTATTATATAGGAAGTTAACATATCCTCGACCAAGGAAAAGTACAAGGTAAGGGATAATTTCACAATATCTTTATTATCCAAGTTTGTTTTTACGTAAGTATCTAATGGGACCTCTTTATCATCCACATACATGTTTCTTAAATATGTATTTCAAAAAAAATTTACTATTTACTAGAAAATGGGTTAAATTCATGTATACACTTTTTTGACTTTTTATAAAATGGTTTGAAAGGAATCATTCCATCATTTTCCAAACAAGGTACCTTATGACCTTTTCGACAAAATTAAGGTAAGAATGTTTTTTAACTTATACGGTGGGTGTGACTATTTTCCGCCATTATAACATCGTCGAAGCATCCCTTACAAGATTATAAGAATATTTTCAAATTAATTTTTTTTAATAATTATATGACTTTTAAATTATTTCATAATACAAAGAGATATTTCTCTAAAATAGTTTGATTTCATCTATGTCAACATCCTTTGATGGTTTTTATGAAAATTTGATTTTGATTTATTATGATTCAAAACATCCCTATTGTGTTGAAAGTTTTGTGATATGATTGACTGTGGATGTGTTATTTTTACACCATTTTTGGTTTATTGATTAATTATTGAAATTTTGTATGATTGTTTTAATATACATGTTCATGTTATGTTTAAACCTTTTCATATGAGAATGCATTGGAATTAGTAAGTGATGGGTGGAGCCCGCTATAGCTACTCGATGCATCGGCATGTCTAGTTAGATAATCTAGTGTCTTGGCATAGGGCCATGACAAAATATTATTTGTAGAATTGGCACAAGACCTTGACTATGTTGTTATGAATTCTAACATTATGCAATCCATCATTATGAAAGTTGCTACTGATATTGCATGTTTTTATTCGACTAGTAGAATATCAATGTGAATAATTAAATGGTGTTGTTTGATTTTATCTTTTCCATATTTTTCTGATGTTCATGTTTAAAATGATTTTTCTCTAGTCTTTTATTCCCTTAATTGTTTATACTTATTTATGAATGTTTCCACTATATTTTTATCCTTACCTAGCATCTGAGCTCACCCCTTCCTATGTTTTATTTTTCCAAGGATGCATAGAAGTATATTAGGACTGACCTATAGGGATAGTCTAAGGTATATGAGTGTGGCCTATGGATACTATGTTGTTGTTGTTTTTCATTTTATAATGAATTTTAAAACATATGAATGTATATAGTATTTCTAAGGATACTAAACTAATTCGTCTTTCTAGACTTGATCTTTTGTGATCATGCCAATGTTATGTAATATTGAACTCACTCTGGGTAACTATGGTCGGGGCGTTACATCATGGGGTTATTTATTATTATATAAATACATATTTCCATACAATTTCATAAAATAAATCGATTGAACATATAAATATTTAAATATATTTACATCAAAATGAATATTTTAATGTATAAACCAGGTGAAAAAAATATTTACTTTTAAATTTATTTAAAATAATAAATATTCAATTTAAATATATTATTAAAATGAATTAATATATATATATATACCTATATAAGTAATGATTATATATGAATATCTATGTGTGTCAATAAAAAAATATATATTTGTGTGTATATAATAATATATGTAAATAAATAGTTATATGTAAATATTTGTGTGTGTATGATTGAAATATAAATGTGTATATGTCTGTAAAAATATGTGTATGTGTGTGTGTATTTGTAAATATTTTGTAAATACGTAAAATATAATTTTTTTATTAATATATAATTATCATTAAATATTGTACGTAAACATATTTATAAAATATAATTATTAATATAGTATAATAATTTTATATCTAAATATAAAATTATCAGTAAATATGTATAAAATTTATATCTAAATATACAATATATAACAAATTTTTAAAATTTCTTTAAAAATAATAATATAAATGAGAATAATTAAATGAATAAAAATATAAATAAAAATGAATTATGTATGTATATCTATTAATATATAGATATTTAATAAATTATTATACAAATCACGATGGTTCAAAAGTGATGGCATTTGATCTTGAATGTAGAGGTCTGAGGTTCGATTCTAGGCATGAGCAAGGCTAATGGGTGTGAAAAGCACTGATAAAGGGGTTGTAAAACACTCGTAATGTGGTTGGATTGATAAAGCCTTTGGGATGAAAGTGTGGGAGAACATAGTGATGATGAAGGTGGGGTCAATCATTGATAAAACAGGGGTTCTGTTGAACAAAATTTCTTTGGGGAACATAGGGATGATTACGGTGGGGTCAAATAATTGATAAAAAGGGTGTTGGGTTGAACAATTTTTTTATTAAAAAATAATTTAATTTTATGAGTGCTAAATAAAATAACTGAAAAAGTCCTCCTTTAGGAGTGCTAATAAATCACTGTTAAAATCACCAGTCATCGGCACTAAAAAATAAATTATAAAGGTGGCCTTTATCATCACTTTTGTTATCACTAATAAAGGGTATGATTTTTAAGGTTTATTTTCCTGTCAGTGATTTTTATCCCTACCAAAATCCATTTCTAGTGATTTTAAAAGCTTGATATGTAACAATGATTTTCAAATCTAGGGATTTATACCATGAAAATGTTGATGTAAAAACATCTAATTTTCATGGATATACAGCGGAGGACAGACACACACACACACAAACATATATATATCTTGATGGTTATGTTGATTTAGGAAATGATGAACTAGTTTACAATATCTAAAAGAGTTTATATGTGTTAAAGTAGGATCACAGGATGTTGAATAAAAATTTAAATGCATTCATGATAAAAAATGCATTCAAATGATTTATTATGAATCAATTCAATTATTATGATTCATTTGGTCATGGTTATATTATATATCTTCTATATGTGAATGAATACCGCAATACAGCTTCATGTATGCAGATTATTGATGACTGAAATGGGTAACTATATTAGAAGATTGAGATAAATGATCTCGGAGAAGATAACACGAGTTTGGTGATGAATATCATGAGATAATTCAAGTCTAGAACCATGATTGTATCACAGTTTGACTACATTGTAATCGTTTTGGGGAGATTTATATTGTTGGAAGAAAAGAAAAATTTTAATCCCCAGACAATTCATTTGAAATTGTTAATGGTGCATGAACCAAAGATGATAGAAGTTGGTGAGGTTATGGAAATGGATAAATATCCATCATTTGATAGATTATTGATGTATGGAATGGTATGTACTGGACATATTATTGGTCATGTAGTGGGGGTTATGGTCAGGTACATGGATAACACTAGAAGGCAATATAGGGAAGCTGTGAAGTGGATACTAAGATACATGAAGGGAAGCATGGAAGTACCTCATTTTTTTGGAAAGGAAAATCAATGCATTGATATATGAATATGGACATTAGAGTTGTAGTCAACAATAAGAGGAGTATAATAGTATATTAATTTACCTATGGAGGAACTATTGTGTGATGGATATTTCATTTGAAGAAGGTCGTGGCATTGTCCACCATAGATACAAAATACATTATTATAATAGAAACCTAAATTGAGATTATTTTTTTGATGAAATTCATAGATAATCTGGGAATAATGTGAGAGGATAATATATTGAACTATGATAGTCATATTGTTATACATATTGCAAAGAACCCCATGTTTCATACTTGGATGAATCACATTTAGTTGAAGTGCAATTTAATCATAGTTTTAATATAGGATGTGTTCCTAATATTGTATAAGACTCAAGGAAAAACAATATAGTTTTCATGTTAATGAAGTCAATGGAGATAATGTATTTGATGCATTATTATGCCGCTTTTGGTCTTCTTGGGTGAATGGAAGGTGATTGGAAGAATATGTGAGAACAATATGAGAGCATAAAAGGAAAAATAGTTTGTATTTCATGAATTTTCAGCTTGAAATTAAATATTTGAATAATAAACTCAAACCAGTGAGTGAATAATATGAGGAGATCATAATAACTAAAATTTCTAAGTTAGTATCATTAAAGAAGGTCAGCATATCAAATCAAGCTCCATGCTAAATAATTTTGAATTGGTGTATCTCAATTCATAAATAAAATAAGTAAAACTATTAGCATCCCATACTATAAACTATGTATCAAATATAACTAGGAACTGTAATAATGATGAGTCAGTGTAGCAGAGTTGACCAAATACTCTAAAAATGAAATATAATAATGAAGACTTAGTCAGCATGAGACTGTAGTAGCATGTACATTGTTGATAGTGGAATTACAGCTTTGCTGACATCCTTCAACCGATAATTGTAGCACAGTTGATTTAATGTGTGGTTGGTTTCACTATAGCACTATCTACTTTAGGATTTTATCTCAAGATATTGTTTTATTCTTTGATTTTACAATGTAATTTCTTTTCACAGTTTTAGTGGAGTAATTATACCTCTTAGTGAATTTAGATATTATTTCCAAAAAATATATATATTTCTTTCATGTGTTCTTGTTCTTCTTTATTTTATCTTTTTTCCACTTCAATATCATTTTTATATCATTAGTCATTGTTACCTATGTGTTTTTGAAACAACATTATCATTATTCCCCAGATAAAGGGTACTTGGTGTAATTTAAAAAATATTAACATCTAGGGGGTGGTGTTTCCTAGATAGGAATTATTTTTTCATTAATTCACACTCAACATGAGTCCAACAATCTCTAGGTGTAAAAATTGATTCCATGGATCATCATCCCTCACATTCATGGCTTTCACTCTATAAGATATGGATACTATTTCATAAGAATCATTTCATGTGAATGAAAAATGTGGGTGTGGTAAATAGTTGGGTTTAGGGGGGTTCACCAAAGCCGTGGATCACATCTAGTAATGTGATATATGAGTTAATGTTTAAATTATTCATTGCATCAATATATTACCATTAGGATTAACTTCATAAAAAACCTCTGTATATATTTTAGTGGTGTGAATATGATGGAATATAGAAATTAGAAAATATAAAATTGCATGAAAACAAAAAAAAGTTCCCAATGAAAGTGAAATTATGAGTAGCATTTCCCTATGATATTGCAATAGTCAGATGTGAAAAGTTAATCCACTAGACTAGTTGTTTCCAACTCAAAAGGATAGTTTAATTTTCAAAAACAATGAAAAAATGGTAGCTAGGAATATAGACACATCTTTTTGGGTGGGTGTTTGAAAAAAATTATTTTGAATGTAAGAAGATCCCACCTCTATCGTGACCTTCATGTTATCTTGGATGTTTCATCTAGGACTGGGTAATGACCACAAAGGATGTACTCATTAATCTCAATTAGAGTGGTCTTTACAATATCCCACATTTCATGTACTAGTCATTTATTCAATTTCCTTTACTATTCATCAACTTCACTAATTATTTCATGAATAAACCAAACAAAAAGAATATTTGAATTCATTTAGTAAATGATTTTTTTTTATTTTCTAAAAAAACCATTAAAAAACACTACCAAAATAAAAATTGTGAACTTTTGATAAAAAAGGTAAAAAAGATCTATTTTGTTCCAATATAGGGCGCATAATAATAGATACATGAAGCAAATAACACATTTAATTCCTATTTAAAATAACATCAAATAATTATTTTTGTGTATACTGAACGATTTTTTTTTATTTTTTTAGTAACAAGATATTGGTTCATTTAATCTATTTTTTCATCTATTCTTCTTTCTCTTTCAGTGAATATTCATCCTACATCAATATTAAAATCTCTGAAAATCACCAAATTATCTCACGGACTTCATAATTTGAAAAACCCCTATCATGAATTCACTTTCATTATCCAATGGATGTTTAGAATCATGTTTTGTTTTTAACTCAACAATTAGTTTATTTATTTCATTCTTCACCCCCTCCATAACACCAGAATAAAAATAGATGATGAGATTCAGATAAATGAATTAGATATTGATTGTAGAGTGCTGATACAAAAAGGAAATGGATCACAAACCTCATGGATATTTTCTAGTTTCATTGGATTTTTATTTTATTTTCTCTACTCCCACGTTGCCCAAATATTTTATCTCCCATGATGATTCTTCTCTCTCTATTTTATTCAAGGATTCCCTTATGCATAGTTTTTGCTCACACTGAAAAGCCATTTTTTCTATTATTATAAATGTTTGACAGTTATTTTATGTGTAAACTAGAATCCAATATATAGCTCCATATTTCTCATATATAATATAAAACATTTAGTAAATGAAATTTATAACAACTAGTTGATAAATTGTTGACCTAGTTAACACAAAAAATCTTACACATTGGAATTACTATACTGAAAGAAAGTATCATAACTTCATTTATTTTTTGGTACATCTCATCCCTCCATTCAATTGCATTATTTAATGACATTTCATCTTTACTCCCCACCAATTTATGGATTTCAATGATACTAATTATATACCATCTCCTATGTTGATGGTAACCAATTGAGATATTATCAGTGATGTATTCTTATCATCCACTCTTTTCCCCATAAAATTATCATTTATTTTTGGTTTGTCCAAAATACTACCCACCATCCAATTTAGTGATACCAATTATTCCCATCCATATCCACACAAACAATTCATCCTTGCTATTAATACCAGATGAAATTATTATCTCAAGCACACCAACATTCCCCCACAACAAAAAATAATTTTGATTATACTATTCTAAGTTTCCTTAGTTAAAGGATCTATGGAAGTTTTTTTTGATGAGGATATTGATAATATTACACACAACCACATTCTACACAATATGAAGAGTTTCGATTTTAATAGACTCAGATTCATTACCTTGAGGAGTCATAGAAACAACTTTTTTGGAATGAGGATCACCACTCATCTTTTACACAACCACATTTATGACAACATGAAGAGTTTTGGTTATACGTGACTTAGATTGTGTACCTTTTGAGACATGGGGATAGATTGTTTGGAATTGAGTTCATTTTTAATCTTATGCACATCCACATTCTTGAAAACATGAATAGTTTTGATTCTACTGGACCCATATTCCTTACCTTAAGGATCCATGGAAGAATCTTGTTCGGATTAAGTATCATTGACAACCATTTTATGATTTCAGGGGCCACATATAGACATCAAGAGCTTTTCCAGTTCCCCCCAAACCTACTATATGCTTGACATAGACTTGTGGTATAGGGACACATAGCGGAATTTGAGATATTCTAACTTGAAATCACTATCCCTTGAGTACCGACCCTCCATCTAGTTTTCATAGATGAAAAACATCTACTATCAGTGGATTAAGTACTATATATCTCACTCCACCAGGCTGTGTTAACCTGTAAATTGGTTCTTTTCCACCATCCTTCACTTGGATGACATTATTAGGAAATCTACCCCGAAGCGGGAAATTTCATTATTCATCATCAAATTCCAAACATGAAAAAACACGTTAGGAAAATAGAATATAAATACTATGAAAATAGTGAAGAAGAATATGTTTTACCTATGGATACATATTCATGAGTACTGTCCCTGTAAGTTCCAATGATACATGTGGAGAAGTGGATTTTGTCGCCCATCATGCTGTCCTTGGCCAACCAAAAATCATAAACCTTTTGGTTGTGATTCTGTAAACAAAGATCGATGAACATTGTTTGAGGATCAGAATAAACATGTAGCGAATTAGATTTCAAATGAGGCATAATCTCTAGACTAAATCCAGTAAAATTTTTTATTACTTGAGATATTTTTAAATGGATTTCATGTTATCACTATAGAGAATGCACAAGAACCTAACCCCTACAAGCGCCACAATTAGTCACACATTCCATGAATGTGGTATTATAAGTTTTATTAAAAAACTTATAATTAAATGTGGGACAGAAACTTTTGGACTAGATTGATGAGGTGACAATATATTTGGAATCCCACATTGGAGTTTGGGTTAAAATTATCATATATACCCCATTATAAAATGGTTTCATTGGAATTGGAATTTTCATATAAAATAAATTTTTTTATAGTTTTTATTAAATTATTTTATATTATATATTTTAGTAATATGTTTTTAATAAATATATATTATATATATTTTATATTAAAAATAAAACAAAGAATAAAAATATAATATGATAAATTATTTTACAAAAATGAATAATTACATGATTTGGGGTAATGGTTGGATTTAAAATGTTTTAAATAAAAATGGGATCCCCCAACCATTAATTGTCAGACTTGGTCAAAAAAGGTGTTGTTTTACTGATATAGTGATATAATATTAATGAAATTCACATTGTTTTTTATATAGTGATAACTGATGATAATATTTTTTTAATTAATTATTATTCAATCTAATAATTATCCCTATATTTTTCATGACATCGATGTTGTGGTGATGTAAGAAAATTGGGATAATATTTCCCAAAATCGTTGTGAAATCCTCAGGGGAAACATCGATTGAGAACCCTACACCATAAAATTGGGGTGGATCAAATACTTTTGGGTAGTGAATTACATCCAATCATCAAGATTCATCTATTATTTTCCATCTAACTATTTATTATTCCATATTAAAAATGTTTTAAACAAGTCATAACTTATTATTGAACTCCTCATGTATTAATCATGTTTTAATGATCACAACTCTCATTAATGATCACAAATCTTATTCAACATAGTTAACTCCAAAATAATTTTCAATCATGTGTATTTATGTTTCAAGTACTCTCATGATTCATAATGGTTAAGTTCAATCCATTTCATGCATATCACTATTTAAGTCTGAATAATGTTGTTTGCCTAAGTAAGCCAGACACCATAAGCCTGACACCATGAAGCCAGACATCGTAAGCCAGACACCGTAAGCCAGACACCATCAAGACAGAAACCGTGAAGCCAGAGACTGTAAGAAAGTCACTGTGAAGCAAGACACCATAAAGCGAGCCACAGTATACAAGACACCATGAAGCAAGTCACCATGAACGAGACAATGTGACACTTAGACATGGTGTGAAGGAGACACTATTTTCATAACATACTGTGACACCGTTTCATAAAGTATTGTGTCGTCTTTCAATTTAATTTTTAACGGTCATATATGATGCCTTTAATGAACATACATAATTAATGTTTCATAGTAGACATAGTACGAAGTACGAGGTACAAAGAACATGGAACCTGTCGGCTAAAACTCATGCATTTGAAGATAAAGAGTGAATTGTGCCTAATAAAAAAACGCGATACTGAACGAAAAACATGCATTTGATCACGACCAAGAAGAATATATGAAAATATTTTCAAAGAAAGCATTGTCTCATTCATGCAATACGACTCTACTGATGAACATACGATGTACATTGGAATCCATATAAAATCATCACATTATCAAAACTCATGAAGAACACAAGCTAAATCGCGACACTCTGTTATTCAAGAAAATAACCAGAGAAGGACTCATAAGAATTTATGTTTAACCAAAGGAGTCCAGATCTACACTTCAAATCAATAGATCATTCTAAAATCACATATTCTCTCTCTATGTGATTCTTTTAATTACTTTGTGTGTAGTGTGTGTACTCTGTATATTCCATACACACGCTGAGTCTTTTGATAAATTAGAGGATTACTAAATCCATACAGAAAACTCTTTATACTTCTGTTTAACCGCGAAAACTACGGAAGAGGTCCCTGTGTGACCTGGACAGTCTGGGTTCTGTTGTTAACCCCGATCCAGGGTGTGGATCAATGTTTATTTATATAAACAACATGGTGGCATGTGATCACCAAGTGCAGTGGATTCAGTCTCATCTTGAGACTGAAACACTTGTTTCGTATCCATTGTGTAGTTTAAATTTAGTCTTCTCTGTTTTACTACTTTATAACAGAATCCAGAAAACACTAATTTCACTTTGATATTTAGTCTCAGAATGAATTTATATCATATTTTTCTTTGTAGGATAACTTCAAAAGTAATATTAATAATAAAAATTAAGATTACTGAGAATTAATCAATCTTCTAAGAATTTATTTAAAAATTCAAACTCTTATAATAGTATATCCATGATTAGTTGCGATGTATCTATTTTTTGGAAAAAAATTCTTTTAAAATAATATTCTTTTAAAAAAAATTATAGCTAATCAATTCACCCTTCCCCTCTTGAGTAAACTAATCAGACCAACATTTGGAATCAAAGGTTTCTTTATTAGGACTCTTTGTAATCTTACTCAACTTTGATTGTAGTTCTACGTTAAATATCTGTAAATTTTTGTTAATTCTAAATTTCTAGCTCTTTTAAAATAATTTGTTAGTATGGATGATAGATTGGAAGGTACTTCAACCAATAGACCACCATTCATTAATGGAACTAACTATTCTCAATGGAAAATTAAAATGAAAACGCCACAAGTAAGTTTTAGCTTTGAAATTTTGACATAAATTATAGATTAATACATACTTCCTGTGAAATATATAATTACATGGGTTGAACCTACCAAAAATTTTTACAATAACAATTGTAAAGCCAAGAATGCTTCGTACTGTACAGTAGGAGATGAAGAATTTAATAGGATTTCTACTAGTAAAACTGCCTATGAAATTTGGGATACCTTGTCTGTCTCCCATGAAGACACATCTAGTGTAAAGGAAATAAGACTTAATACCTATAGTATAAAATATGATAATTTTAAAATGAAATCTAATGATCCTATTTCTTACATGTATCTCAGGTTCAATGAGATTGTCAAAACAACGATATCTATTAAAAGAGAAGTCACTTCCAAAGAATGGATCATGAGAATCCTTAGATGTCTACCTAACAGATGGAGGGGAACCTCTGTCTCTATTAGAGAATCATGTGACATCAAAAAACTACCTGTAAAAGAACTCATTGGGAAACTGATGATGTATGAGGAAGATCTGAAACTCAACAAAGAAGAAAATGGGGAACCAAATACGAAATTGGTAGCATTCAAAACCACCTTCTCAAAGCACAAAGACAATGGGAAACTGGAAGATTCTGTAGAAAGTTCCACCACTAAACATTCATCACCTAACAATGATGAGGGGATGGCTCCACTGGACAGAATATTCAAACAATTTTACAAAAAGGAGAACATTTTCAGAAAGCCCATCTTCAAGGGAAAGTATGATCTGAAAGGAAACTGGAAAAAGGAAAGGAAAAGAAGTGACAAAACTGATGAAATTGTATGATATGAATGTATGAACAAAATACATATAAAGTCTGACTGTCCAAATCTCAAGTATAAGAAGAAATATAAGGACAAGGATAAGAAGTACAAAAATGAAAGGAATGAAACATGGAGTCCCTCGAAAGATAGATCAAGAGACTCAGAGACATCACATGATTAACAATATGTCAATGCCAATATTTGTTTTATGACAAACACATATGAGGTAACACTGAATTCTTCTGTATATAATACATACTATTCTAAAGCGGAATGTGACTCTAAAAATATGACTAATAAAGAAATGTTTGAATATTGTAACATGCTTGAAGAGAAATGAAGTTAATTAAATGATAAATATAAATCATTTAAGAAACAACATGCTCTTACTACAAATGTTAAATACGATCTTACTACAAAAATGGAGAAAAATGCTCAACTGCTCAAAGAAAACAATGAATTAAAAATGTCTAATGAGCAATTAAAAATTGACGTAGAAAAGTTTACTAATGGGAAAAATACCCTTACCCAAATGTTTGGAAAAAAATAGCCCCCAAATACAATACTGGCATTGGTTATCGACCAGGTAAAAGAAACCTTGGTAGAACGAATTTGGTTTCCATGTATATGACATATAATTTTGTTCCCTGTTCTAGACATAACTCAACTAGCTCAAGTCATGATACATATTCTACTGTTTCATGTTTTTGTGGAGCAAATATAATATATTTTTCAAATACATAACATAATGATTATAGGAATCCTACGATACAAATATGGGTTCCTAAAGCACTTATTACTAATGTTACATGACCCAAATGAGTATGGGTACCAAAATAATTCATTTCTTGATCATGTTATATCAAAGCTACTTAAACAGCTCCTGCAAAAATCTAGTGTACTTGGACAATGGATGTTCAAGGCACATGACATGAGACTACTCATGCTTCAATAACCTGATAAAAGTAGATAGAGGATAAGTCACATTTGGTGACAATGACAAAAAGAAACTCATTGGCATAGGACATATGGTAACACTGATTCGATTTTAATTTCTAAAGTTATATTTGTTAATGGATTAAAATATAATCTGCTTAGTATCTCACAATTATGTTATGATGGATATCATGTTAAATTTGAAAATGATGCCTTTAATTTCATTAATTTTATAGATGAATAAGTATTTTCTGCATCATTGAATGGGAATGTTTATTATTTAATTTAGATTCCTTATCATCTCAAAATGTTTCATGCTTAAGTGTATTTCATAAACAGTTTTGGCTCTGCCATTGGAGAATGGACACTACAATGTTCACTCCCTTATAAAGCTAACTATAAAAGGCCTAGTTAATGACTTACCAAAACATGAGTTTCCACATGAAAAAGTATGTAATCCTTTTCAAAAGAGAAAACAAAAAAAATCACTTTCAGAAAAAAGAAAAAAGTTTCTTCTTCTCAACCTCTCGAATTGGTTCACATGGATTTGTTTGGACCATCTAGAGTTTCTAGTTTAAATGGGAAGCACTATGTTTATGTTCTGGTAGAAGATTTTTCTAGATATACCTGGACCATCTTCATGCCTCACAAAAGTAAAGCCTCCTATTATTTTACTATGTCTGCCAAGTCTTTAGAAAATAATAATGTCCTTAAAATCAAATCATTAAGAAGTTATCACGGTCGTGAGTTTGAAAATCAAGAGTTTGAATCCTTTTGCTCACAAAATTGTTATAGTCACAATTTCTCTACCTGTAGAACACCTCAGCAGAATAGTGTTGTAAATAGAAGTAGTAGAACCCTGCAAGAAATTTCTAGAACCATGTTTAGTGAATATAACATACCTATTTACTTTTGGGAAGAAGCTGTTAATACAACATGCTACATAATCAATAGTGTCTTGATTAGACCAATTCTAAAAAAAAACCCATATGAACTCTAGGACAATAGGAAGCCTATGTTTAATTACTTTAGAGTTTTTGGTTGAAAAGTCTTTATTCTTAACACTAAGGATAATCTTGAAAAATTTCCATCCAAAAGTGATGAAGGAATTTTCCTAGGTTAAGCAATATTAAGTAAATCTTATATAGCATTCAATAAGAGAACTAAATATGTGGAAGAATTTGTTCATATCAAGTTTTCTAAAACAGATCCACATGAGCCTAGAACCATCCTAGAAAATCTGTGGGATGATGTATCAAATATGGACATCAACTCAAAATCCTCAAAATCCTCTATGAAAGAATCAGTGAAGACATCCAATTCTAGAAATTCTCTACAATTGAGTCAAAATTAACCTGAATCTGTTGAGGAACCTGAAATCGTTAGTCCCTCTTTTTGTAGAATGGTTATAACCCTTAAAAACCATCCCTCAGATGTTGTTGTAGGAGACTCTGAGAAAGGAACACAAACTAGAGATTCTTTTAGAAATCAGGTTGAACATAAAGCCTTTTTGTCACACCATGAACCTGAAAACATTGATGATGCCATCAACAATTAATTTTGGGTAATTGAAATATATGAAGAACTTAATCCATTTGAAAGCAACAAAGTTTGGAATTTTTTGGAAAGATACAAGGACACATTCATCATAGGTACTAAATGGGTGCTTAGAAATAAGGGAGATGAAGGTGGAAATATATTTACGAGAAGGCTAGATTAGTTGCACAAGGATATATTCATTTATAAGGAATTGATTATGAGGAGACCTTTTCTCCATTAACCAAACTTGAAGCCATCATAATCCTTCTTTCTTATGTTGAATATCTGAATGTAAAACTATATCAAATGGATGTTAAGAGTTAATTATTAAATGGGTATATAGATGAGGATGTATTTGTTGAACAACTCCCTGGATTTACAAATCCCTATTTCCCAGTCATATTCTAAAACTATTAAAAGATTTATAAGGTTTAAAGAAAGTAATATTGAGTACTTTTCTCATTTCCAAAGGTTTTACAAAATAAATAGCTGATCCTACCCTTTTTATAAAATGAATTTCTAATGATGTTTCAGTTGTTCAAATCTATGTAGATGATATTATTTTTGGATCTTCAAGAAATTCATTATGTATTGATTTTTCTAAAATGAGGCAAAACTAATTTTAAATGAGTTTAATGGTAGTACTAAAATTCTTTCATGGATTTCAAATCGTTCAAAATAATTATGGAATTGTTTTAACTCAAAGTAAATACACTAGATATATTCTAAAACGTTTTGGATTAGATAGAACTAAAAGTAGTGACACTCCCAAGAGTACCACCTGTAAGTTGGATCTTGATGAAGATGGAAAATCTTTTAATCAAACAACATATAGAGGAATGATTGGAAGTTTACTCTAATTAACTTCTATCCATCCGAACATTATGTTTACTGGGTGTATCAGTGCTACTTTTCAAGAAAATCATGAAGAATATCATTTAAATGTTGTAAAAATAATTTTTAAATACCTTAAGCATACACCCAATCTAAAATTGTTCTATCCTAAAGGTCAATCATTTGAACTCGTTAGTTATTCTGATACTGACTTTGGTGGCTGTATGTTAGATAGAAAGAGAACCTCTGGAACATGTCACCTTTTAGGCAAGTCACCAGTATCATGGTGTAGTATGAAACAAAATTCTGTTGCATTATCTACTGCAGAAGCTGAATACATAGCTTCTTGCAGTTGTTGTGCACAAATTTTGTGTATGAAACACACATTAATAGATTATGGATATCGATTTAGACATGTACCAATAAATTGTGACAACACAAGTGCTATTAACATCTCAAAAAATCTTTTTTCACATTATAGGAAAAAAAATATTGATGTCAGACATCACTTTTTGAGAGATCATTATCAAAAATGTGATATCACGTTGGAATTCATTGGTACAAAATATCAACATGCTTATATATTCACTAAAACATTAAATTCTGATAGAATAGACAACATTATACAAGATATGGTCATGATAAATCTCAAATAGATATCTTACTTGTCTTATTGTTCACCATTTTACTATGTTTTACTTTACTTTTTCATGATTACAGTTTCTCTGTTACTGTCTCTGATGTTTACAGTCTCACTGTTACCACTATGTACTTACGGTCTGACACTTACTGTATCACTGTAACATGCACTGAAAAGTTTACTCACTGTCTCACCATGACGACCACTCACCGTCACACTGTGTCTACCACTTACTCACCATAACAACCATTCTCTGTCTCACTATGAAAATTCATTATGACTTTCTTTAAACCTTTATCACAGTAATTATTATTTTACCACTTTTACTTTCCGGCGTTTTTATTGTTGTGACGACTGGAATTCCTAAATGATAAAAAAAAATTCACTCGGTTCTCCACTCATACATTCTCTCATTTCGGACATTTTCAACCTTATAATCCCTTATCTCTCACTCTCTCAAACCTTCAGTGTATTCCAAGAATGAAACATCCATCATCATCCAAACCTGAGAAGCACAACCTAAAGAAGAAGAAGATTGCACCTAAGCTGACAACCAAAGGTCCTTTAAATCCGAATCTGGTAAATCGAAGTGTTTTACCTGAGATAGAAATTTTCACTAAATGGATGCTATCTAGAAAATATCTATTCATGAAAGTGTTAAAAGAAAAATTCTACTTATATTGGTTATCAAGGGAGAATAGACCCATCTATCCTAGGTTAGTAGCTCAGTTCTACTAGTACGTGCAGTTCTCCTTTGATTCTGGTGAATGTTATATTGCGAGGAGCTGGATTAATGGCCAAAGATTCTCCTTCTCTTCGAGGTTATGGGTTTCATGTCTTAGGATACCTCATGAATGTATATATGAGGAATATTATAAATAAACTCCTCCTTAAACTGATTTATTTGATCTTGAAGCTACTCTAAAAACCCTAACATGAAATGGTACTACGAAAAGGTCCATCTTTGCTGAACAAGATGGAGAAACAAGACTTCTGTTTAAGTTATATCAAAATCTGGTTAGACCAAGAAAATGTTATTTTTCTATCTTATAGTATCAAGATGTGTTCTTGATTAACCTTATGAAAAAAGGTCATAAGATCAACCTGTGAAAGTACATCGTTCAATATATGTGTGTGTTGATCCAGGTTATATCCAAGTCCACATCTTTGTTCTACTCTCAACTGATATTAGTCATGCATGTTGCAAAATGCATGGCTGGACCAAATGAAGATATGATTATGGACTATGAATAGTGTTGCTCTAAATCCACCATCAATAGAATGAAGATAAACTAGATTCCTTGGAAAAAGGAATGGGTGGAAGACAATGATATGGTTTATGAGAAATAAAATCATGTGGATTATCCATCAAGGCCGAAAGACATTTTTGATATGGGTTTGTAACAAGATGAACTTGTTGATTATTTAGAAGTTGAGGAAAAAGAGGATGAAGTACCACATAGGGAAGAAGTTATTGTTTAGTTAGAAACGACTATTGTTCCTCATGTTTTTCTTGAAGAAGAATCTCTTTCCCCTAGAGATGATGTCAATATGAAAATCCAACCTGATGCTGAAAGAGAATTTGTAGTCACAGAATCTGAGTAGCCCTGTTATGAAAGAAGTGAATCTAGAAGAACTCCATGTTGTGCAAGAAGATAATCTGGTGGAAAATTCTGTGGAAAAATCTGTTCCTGAAATAATAACCTCTACTGAAGAGATTATGGAGATGGCCTTTCAGTTGGCTAGACAAGAAATGAATGAGGATCATAGAGATGAAACTGTGGATTTAGACCAAGCTCCTAAGCCTCTCAGTCCAATGAAGGAGGGACCTATTGAAAGGGAGAAAACCCCAAATATATAGTATGGTGAATCCCCACATCTAACTGATTCAATTCATGTGGACACTCAGTACAAATTTCCTAGTTTCTATGTTGTGAATGAGTCTCCACAGGTTTCTGCAACCGGGTTGATCTTTCTTCCCTATTTCAGTTGAAATCCTTCACAAACATTCCACCTGAGAATGAACCTAAACCTGAACCTATCCCTGCACCAATTCCTACACCTGAACCTTTATAGATATATCTGACCTATGTCATTATGTATGATTTAAAGGATTTTAGAGACACTCTCTTATCTGGAGTTGAGAAGCTTATAAACTCCCAACTTCATCCTATGACAAATTTATGTGAGTGAGATGCCTCACTATTATTAGAAAAGACCATTTGGAAAATAAAAAATATGATTCTCCATGAGATTAAAGAAGTACGAGTTGAAAATAAGTTGCTCAGTAATGAAGTCACAACCCTGAAAAGCATGGTTGATGACGTGCAGAAAGAGTTGCATTCGAGATCAGAGCCTACAACTGCTCCTCTATCACCCACTGTTTCTCAAATATATTCAGATGTTGTGTATCAGATTAACCCTTATCTAGAATACTTCGATGAAATGATTCTATAAAGGCACAAATAGATGTTGAAGTAAATGAGTGAGCTTGTGGTGAACCTTAATAAACACAATATTGAGTACACTGGTGGTCATCAAAAGGTACTAAATCAGCTAAAATCTCTAACCACAGCTGTCAATGATTCTAATAACTCTAGTCAATCCTCTACACCTTCCATGGATATTACTTTCCTCAGACCTATAGTCAAAAAAGAGATTCAGAATGTGTTCAATGGATTTTAAGTGGCTACTTTCTCTAAAGTTGTCAAGAAAAGTGATAGAGTTCACGACCTTGTACAAATTCACTCCAAGCATGAAAATGATGCCCATCATGAGATTTTTATGAAAGTGTATCTTTATTTCAACCGAATTTTTTACAAAACTGATATGACCAAGCACTTCAAATACCTTGTATAGAATATGTGAATTCCTCCTATGACTCAAGCCATCAAAATGCAAGTAAAGAAGCAAACAGAGTTTAACCGATTGTTGGAAAAGTTTATTGAAAACAAGTATGACTTTGAAAAATCCATGCAATATGGTGGAGAGATTATTTTAGACTTCATCAAACTCCCAAGACCTTATCTTTATGTAAAGAGTACATCAATTGTTTCTCCAGAAGCTGTAGCTGTCAGTCCCAGGCTGCCAACCTTCACCTCTTCCTTAGCCTCAACTACCATGTATATTGGCCAAGCTCTCAGTCAAATCAGGCATGTGATTATTGATCATCAACTTCCTTGATCCTCTACTGCTCCTACCTTGGATCCCTCAGTCTTTGAAGGACTCCCTTTACCCTCTTTATCTACCATGTCTCTACCTTCTTCTACACCAACCACTTCCTACGTGGTTTCCTCTTCTGCTGCTCATAAAGGAAAAGAGAAGGCTAGTCCCTGAAGAAGACCACTGATTACTCCTTTATGATGGGGATTCCATTGTTATTTTATTTCTCCATTATTTTTTACTAAAATCTATTTACACTTAATGGAATGTGCACTATTCACCCACTCTTCTATCCAGATTTTGATAATCTCAAAAGGGGGAGAAGTTTCTATATGTTATTTTCTCTATCTATCTATATGTTATTTTCTATATCTATATGTTATCTTACCTTTAATTGCATCTAATTTACACTTTAACTATACATCATTTTTGATCATCGAAAAGGGGGATATTGTTTGACACTTCATGTATTAATCATGTTTTAATTATCACAAATCTCATTGATGATCACAAATATTATTCAAACTAGTTATCTCCTAAATTATATTCAATCTTCTATTTTTATGTTTCATTTCCTCTGATGATTTATAATGGTTAATCTCAATCCATTTCATGAATATCACTATTTAAGTCTGAATACAATTGTTTGCCTAAGTAAGATAAACACTGTAAGCTAGACATCGTGAAGCCAGACACTGTAAGCTAGACACCTTAAGCTAGACACTATGAAGCCAGACACCGTAAGAAATAAACCTTAAGAAAGACATTGTGAAGCCAGTCACCATGAAGCAAGACACCATAAAAAAGATATAATGATTCAAGACATAGTGAATGAGACACTGTGAAACTCAGGCACCATGTGAAAAAGACACCATTTTCATAACATACTATGACACCATTTTATAAACTATTTTTTCATCTTTCAATTTAATTTTTAACAGTGATATTTGATTCCTTTAATGCAGTGACATAATTAATGTTTCTTTGTAGACATAGTACGTGGTACATGGTATGAAGCACATGTAACCTATCGGCTAAAACTCATGCATTCTATGATTAAGAGTGAAGAGTGCCCAAGAGCAATACAACGCGATTCTGAACAAAAAAAACAAGCCTATGAGCAAGACCGCGAAGAACATATTGCAAGATTTTCAAAGAAATCATTTTCACATGAATGCAATCCGACTCTACTGAAGAACATATGAAGTACATTAGAATCTAGAAAACATCTTCACATTATTAAAACTCATGAAGAACACAAGCTGAATTGCGACACTCTATTTTTCAAGGCAAAAAAATAGAGAAGGACTCAGAAGAATTTATGTTTAACCAAAGGAGTCCATAGCTGCACTTCAAATCACTAGAGCATTCTAAAATCATATCTTATCTCTCTTAGTGATTCTTTTACTTACTTTTTGAGCAGTGTGTGTACTCTGTATATTCCATACACACACTAACTCCTGTGCTAAACTGGAGGATTTATAAATCTTTACACAAAACACTTTATAATTATGTTTACCCACGAAAACTATGGAAGAGGTCCATGTGTGGCCTGGTTATTATTTTTGTTTATCCACCAAAATAGTGGAAGAGGACCCTATGTGATTGGGACAGTATGTGTACTGTTGTTAACCCTGATCCAAGGTGTGGATCAATGTTTATTTATATAAATTTCATGGTGGAAAGTGATCACCAAGTGGAGTGGATTAGGTCTCGGCATGATACTGAATAACATGTTTCATATCCGTTATGCTGTTTAAATTTAGTCTTATATGTTTTACTATTTTATTTCATAATCCAGAAAACACTAATTTCACATTGATAGTTAATCTTTTAAAGAAGTTATAACTGATTTTTCTTAGTATTATAACTTCATAAGTAATATTAATAATAAAAATTAAGATTACTGAGAACTAATCAATCTTATAATATGTTGTTTAAAAATTCAAACTCTTATAACAATGTATCATTGATTAACTAGGTTGTATCTATTTTTGGGGAAAGCATTTATTTTAAAATAATATTCTTGGAACAAAAATTTTTATAGTTACTCAATTGAATCCTCCCCTATTGAGTAAACTACTCATACCAACACCTATAATATTGATTCAGAATACAACAAAGTGATGAACTATGACATGGTCAAACATGACCATTTTGATGTCAGTAACATCTCTCAATGATAGGATCAGATGGAGTTTCTTATTAGAGTGTTAAATAATTTTTAGACTATAGAATCAAACCTTCCACCCATTCATGATGATCCTTCTCTAAATCTCAATCACACACCCATTGACATGAATCAATTTGATAATAATCATTAAATTATTAAGAAATGTGTAGATGATCATGTTTTGGGTAGAGTAAATACTCCCAACACTTTATCAAATCATATATAGGATTACCTTCACAAAATGATGTCCATTTAAGACATATGGGAGGCACCGGTGTTCAAGTAAAAATCCATGGTGCAATGTATTAATAAATTTCTTATTCAAAAGTATCTTAGCTTCTAAATGGTTGATAACAGAACATTGTTGGATCAAGTTAATGAGATCCAAGTAATTGAAACAAACTTATTTATATTAAGATTAATATACCAGAGACATTCCATGATGGTACAATTATTTCAAAATTGACACCTATGTGGAAATAATATGGTTAATCACCTACTTAAATGAGTGATGTTATTTCCATAGAACAATTGAAAAAGACTCTTCTCATTGGTGAAGAATCAATGCTGAGATATGTGGGTATAGATTAGAAATTTGATACCAATATTAATACCATTGACGAATAGGAACAACCAAAATATTCTTTACATGAAAGTAATAAGAGTAGATGATTCAAGAAGAACAAAAGTCATCTAAAGAAGAATGGATAGTGATTTTTTGGAAAACCTATGAATTTTTCAAGGGAATGTAAATATCAAATTAATGGTGATTAACCAATATAAAAAATTCCAAATGAAGAGAATCTATATACTATAACTCCCCAAACCTAGTTACCCAGAGCCATTACATTATTTTATTAAATTGGCATGATCACAGGAGATCAAGTCCCAAAATACAGATGAGTTTAACAGTCTTGGAAAATAGATTACACACATGAACATTATATTACACTTTATAACTTATAACAAATCATAAATAATCCTTTTAGAATGGAATTATTAGCTTATTTTAACCCTATATATCAAACATAATACATTTCTTAGAATATTGGGAAAATAAAACGTAATAAAGGGGTGAGCGCAAATTCTTATTAAGGGTAAATAATTTAGCAGAAGCCATAAACATTTAAGGAAATATGTTTAATAAAAACTAAATCCTGTTAAACATAAACATGAAAATAATATGGAAAAAATAAATCACACAATACGATATTAACATTCACATGGATATTCTACTAGCCAAAAAATTACATGTAATAACTAATTTCATATCTAGGGAATGCATAATACCGTATATCATAACAACATATTCAAGGCCATGTGCCAAGACTAAAAATATAAATTTTGTCAAGGACTTGTTACAAGACACTAATTTGACTCATAAGACCTATCGATGCATCAAGAAGATATAGAGGGATCCACTTGTCGCTTACTAAGTCAAATGCATTCATCGTATGAAAATGTAGAAACATAACATAAACATTCATATTAAAAATAGAATACAAAATGTAAATAGTTTTACTGTAAACCATGAATGGTATAAAAGAAGCACATCCATAGAAAATCATCTCATAACTCATTCAATACAATATAGAACATTGTGTTATAATAAATAAACCTCAATCATGAATATTATCCAGTAAAAGATGTTGACATAGAGGAAAATGATCAGTAAAATTCTTTAAGAGAAATATCCTTGTTTCATGAAATCATTTAAAAGTCACATAATTTAGAAAATAAGACATTTAAAATACCTTTTTGAATCAATGGTTCCCATATCACTTTTAAACTTTTGTAAGTAATGAACAATTTAAAACATTCAAGTCCATATAAATAAATCCTTAAAACCATTATGAAAACATGGGTATTAATGAAAATGGTTTAGAATAATATATATTTAAACATTTAAAATGATTTATTAGTTAAAGAGTACCATAAAATTATTCCTTTTGAAAACACTTTTATGAAACATGGATATCGACAATAAATATGTCCCAGTAAAAACATACACATAAACAATCTCAGATAATAATGAGATTGAGGAATTAACCCTTACCTTGTACGTTCAGTTGGTCGATGGTACGTTTAACCTCATTTAAAATGACTATATAATGTTATAAATTATTAAATAACCATATTAATATTTATGATATCATAATTGATTCATATATGGATTTATACTACCCATTTAATAATAATATATATGTTAAAATAACATTTCAGGTAATAATTGCTTTCTTTATCATACGTGTTTTAACTTTTTATTCTTGATCGAATAAATTATATCATGATTTAATTGCTTTCAAATTATAAAACATTATTTAGGTATCATATATATTCAGAATATAAATATATATAATAGATAGATATATGAAATGGAAAACACCGTTTATGGAGATGGTTGGCCGTATATACACAAATATGTCGTTTCCGTTTTCATAACGTATTGAATGAATGTAAGTGACTGAGATATATGTAAATACACACACACACACAACTATATATATCCATATATTTAAAGTATCATTATTATTTCATATATTACATACTTATTAAAAATAGATATTTCTATAATCATTGTTTAATGGTGAACACAGAAATCAATTTCATCACGTTGTGGAGACTGTAATCCGTACACACGCACAAGGTCTGATATCATTCTATTTGTAACGTCCCGGATCCGGACAACCACCCGAATAGTGCCAATCAAGTCAGGTGTCACTACCTTAGGCGCACCTCCCCTGAATTCCAAAGGCTTCCGACTAGTAGAGAGGGTATGAATAGGTATATTTTGGAGGCTATACCCTCTCGAAGGATCATTGTAAGGGTACTGGTCCGAGTATAATAGTAAAGATGCACCGGAAAGAAAGACTCAGTAGGCTCGAACCAGACCCACAGAGGGGAAGCATATCCAATATCAACAAATAGCAGAAGCAATAATTATAACACCAACAACATAAGTAAACACAAAAACATGCTAGTAACATGTATCTACTACTTAACAGTAAAACATGCATCCAAAGTAGGTCATACACAACTGACAATAAAAAGGGTGCCAATGGTTAACCAACAGTAGCTACAACATTCATGACAATACAGAAAAGTAAATAAAGCAAGGTAAACCCAGCTAGGCATGACCTCAAGGTCCATACCATCTCTATGCAACAACTATCATAACCCAGCTCCTGAAGATGGCCCCTTTCCTACACGTAAATCCACAAAGTCTGCACGCATCCCGAACAGCCCGTGCAGGGTCTCAGAAAAATCTCAGTAGGATACCACCCAATGGTGCATACCAAATATAGGTGTTTATGAAGTCATGATTTTCGAGGAAAGTTGTAAACAACACTATGCACAAGTAAACACAAACTCCACTGGTGCTCAACAGCCACCATGGAGTATCACCTGCTTCAGCCAACGCCAGAGTCTCTGTCGTGTAACCCGGTACCATGTGCCACCTGACACCTCGTGTCTCCAGTACCGATGTCTCGAAGGCACGCCCAAAATAGTAACCTGGAACCATGTGCCTCCTGACACCTCATGCCTCAAGTACCGACATCCCGAAGGCATGCCCATGAATAGTAAACCGGCACCATGTGCTTCCTGACACCCCATGTCTCAAGTACCGACATCCCGAAGGCATGCCCACGAATAGTAACCAGGCACCATGTGCCTCTTGACACCTCGTGTATCAAGTTCCAACGTCCTGATGGCACGCCCATTTCCTAAAGGCTCCTCACCTCCCGTTGGCTTTCTATGGCATGCACCCCCAACCAAAATACCTAACCGCAACTACGGGGGCCTCTACCCACACGAGTGGTCAAAACCACCTCATCACGGAGTATCTCTTTGTTCACACTACTCAATGTCCCGATGAGTGGTAATCACCCAAAATAGTCCTAATCCACCAAAACATCTGACACCTCGTGTCCCTGCGACAATGTCGCTCATGTTTGATGGCCTCGCCATCCAAGTAACTCGGGCCATGCCCAACCTGACAGTCGTACTACCTCAAACCGACGTCCATGATGCCCAATCCCATTGTCAAAACCACCCAAAGTAACCCAGGAAAACCCCAACCTGTGATCAGCATCACTCAAGCATAACCGGGCCAAGCCCAATACCACCCAAAGGGTCCAGCAGATGCAATTCAACAATTTCATATATAACATGTTTAAACAGGAAAACATAAACCAGCAAAACAAACTAAATTGTTCAATTGCACTATACTAGGTGTTATCCCATACCAGCACTGAGGTCTTAAATGCCTCCAATAATTATAACAGGCTTAAATAATTTAAAATAACTGTTTAACACAATAATATTGCAATTAAAACCATTTTGGCGTTCCCTGGCCAAAATGCCTCGATGAGCCACGACCCATCACGTGGCCCCGCTCAGGGAAACTGGTAACCGGGCATACCCAAAGGCATCCCAGAGGTCCAATTAACAATAAAGTATGAAAAAGTAGATAAAATGGGTCCCACTCAAAAATACCCAAAAACGCGCCGAAGCTGCGTTACCCAAACAACCACGAAAACACAAAATGAGGTATGCACCACCTACCTGAGACTCGGACGATATTACTCCTCTAGTAACACCCGCAAATTCGGTCTAAAATGTGGTAAATCTATAAAAGATTAAAAAACCTCTCAAAGGGACATAACTCCTTCTAGACTAAAAATCAGACAAAACAACCAAAGAGGAATTGAGGCCTTACCGAGGGGGTTCAAATGCAATAATCAGCGATCGAAACGGGTCTCGGATGGACCATCTGGAGGGGAAGAGAGGTTCAGCTGACCTGGTTCACGTATCCGGGCGGGGGATATGAGGTTCTTCCTCAATAAAAGGCTACTTCCCGTTTTAAGAGAAAAAAAGAAAGTACACGGCGTGTACTTTGGGACTACATGCTGTGTATGGTTCATTTAACTTTTCATAAGATGAAAAGATTCTGCCGACTTACTTTCTGAACCTGCTAACATGATTACACGGCGTGTACCTCTGGGTGCACGGTGTGTACTGGGTTCCTCCACTCTTCCTCTCCGACATACCCACTTGCAATGTAAATCCCTCATACACGACTAGACTACACATCGTGTCCAAATGGAACATGGCGTGTCCCTGGTTCTTACCCGGCCAACAGCCTACACACCATGTATGGCTTCACACGGTCTGTGGTCTACATGGCGTGTTCAACACTACACACCGTGTAGTAAAAAAACTATACACGGTCACCTGAATGGCATGTACTTGATGAGTACATGGTCGACTAATCACCTAGACATACACGTCGTGTAGTCTGGAAATTTCCAGAACCTTCCTTTTTAATCCAGTTTCCTCGGAAACAAGTCAAAAATTTAAACAGGGTCGGGATTTTGACTCGTTCTAAAAACCAGGGTTCTTAAAAACTCTCCACCTTAACATAGCTCATCCCCGATCTACCAAACAAAACCAGGAGATAGCACCGAACATTCTCATCTAGTTAAACATCCCGGAATACCCCGATCTCAATGGTTCTGGATAAATTCCTCAAGGGGGCTCCCCACCATAGGAATTGCCTTACCCAGTCTCAACCGAAAAAAACTTAAAGCAAACAGGGTTTAGAAACCTGTTTTCTGGATCCATAGTCCTCCAGTGACGCATCATCACCCATGGACCTCATTGGTGCTCCTATGTCGCTTTTGACACACAAAGTATCCTGCACCGCATCAGTGTCCGCCTCCATGAGGTCTTGGTGCCTAGCACCTCAAATAAACTGCATCCACGATGCCACGATGCCCATGACACCTCAATTAACCCACATCGACGATTCCCTGATGCCCACGACACCTCATGTAACTCGCATACACGATGCCCTGATGCCCACAACACCTCAAGTAACCCGCATCCACGATGCCCCAATGCCCACAACACCTCATACATATATATCACACACCCTAGATGGTGCCAACCGACTAACTAGAATCTAATCAGTCTACAAAGATCTTGTGCTCCTCGTGCACTGAAAACAGACATACCTCTACAGGTCATGCCAAAAAAACATGGATACCACGGTCACACCGTAGTGTACCTCTAACTGTCATCGGCTCACCGGCCTGCTCAGCCTCTGGCAGCTCCATGGTGTACACCTGGCCTGAAACACAGTTGCCTGATGCCTGACCTCCCTGCGGTGCTGCTCCAGTCACCGGCCACTGACCCCTGAGCTGGGTCCCACTGTCTCTGTCATGGCCTCTACACACAGCTGAACCTCGACTACCCTCTCCGGGTACTGAACATGAACCAACTCCAGACGTTGCGGTCTGCCCTGGTCCCTACCTGCCTGCTATCTGAGAAGGCTGCCTGCAAAACTTCTCCAGATTCTCGTTTTGTCCACAAGCCTGGCATTCCTTCGGAGGCCTATCACATTGTGCCCGAACATGTACCGGCTGTCCACACTAGAAGCAAATCACCAAAGTACTTCTACAAGGTGGTCTAGCTGAATCCCTGGAATAAAATCCCTGCTGTAACTCATCTCATCCTCACTTCCTACTATCTGAACCGTCAGTTGAAGCTGTCATCCTGCCCAAGCGAGATTTCTCCCTCTCGTTTCCCTTAGATATAAGTGACTAATTCACCTCTTTATAGAAGGAAGCCATCCTGAAAATGTTTACCTAGACCCGAATGGTGTGTTGCAAGCCATCCTCAAAGCTCCTCACCCTAGCTGCATCATCGCTCACCATATCAGGTGCAAAGCGAGACAACTCTGTGAATGTAGTTGCGTAGTCCATGACGAACATGTCCCCTTACTGAAGACTCAAGAACTCCCGAGCTCTCTCTACCCTCAGTGTCTTCGGGTAGAAGTGCTCAATGAACCTGCCCTCGAAGTCCTGCCATGCCAGTCCCTCATGTCTATGAGACTGAACCTGTTTGTCCCACCAATGCTTCACCGGTCCTCTCAGCATTTACATCGCCAGCTTGACCCTCCGCCCTGGAGGCCTCTCGAGCTACTTGAATATCATCTGCATACTCTCCATCCAGTTCTCAGCCACCTGCAGACCCCCTCTCCCTGAAAAATCGGTGGGTGCTGCGACTGGAACTCCCGAATCAGATACGCCATAGAAGGCTCTACACCATGAACGCCATTGTCCATCCCCTGCAAGACTCGTACTAGACTCGCCTGGAGCTGCTCGTCGAGCCACGGCCCGAACGATGCCAAACCCGGCTGTTGTCCTGCCTGCACTGGATCCTGAACCTGATCCTGTACATGCGGCTCGTGTTCTGCCTGTACCGAAATCTGACCATGATCTTGCGGCATTGTATCATCTCCTGCCTGCCGCTTTATCGAGCCGTGAAGGAGTATCCCACTGAATACAATAAATGGTCAGACGAACCATATATATATATAACAATATATTCTACGCAGATAAGGAAATAAGTAAAAGGCAGTGCATAACAAATACCCTTACTCCCCCTCAGCGCAACCCATGCCCCACGACATCCCAGCCTCATGGCCTCCTTACCCGCTCAACAGAGCCATGTATCGATAGTACCTCGAGCCATGCCCGTCCGGACAACTCACGTTGCCTCATCTGACGACTGAGTCACCCAATCCTGACAGTTACACTGCCTCAGTCATAGTACATGCCTCCTCTCATAAGAGTCAGACGCAAAACCCTGCCACATTCAATTCTACAAAAAAATAAAGCATGGCATGCACATTGCAACAACTAGCAATTCTATCAGGACTTTCACCATTTTACATTTCAAAGTAGATAAAGCATGGCAATTGATTTATTTTATTCACATGTTATTATCACTTGACAAAGCATACGTGAAATTAGGAAATTGAAATACCCTAGAAATGTGCCTATCAAAAGCCAAGCAACAAGCCTTGCCATACCGGGCCAAGGTCCAATTCTCCATTACCATACTGGGTCAAGGGTCACATATCACAATGCAGAACATCACACACCAAGTGATCCACCGAGGTGGAAATCGTATAAACCGTAATATGAGTAAAAGCAAACAGCATTTCCCACCCATGGAAACTAGGTCTATCCCTCGTACCTGGGGCTACAGGCACCCAAGCACAAGATAAAAAACCCAGTCCCAGAAACCACAACTTATCTCTAGTCTACCATATCCCAAATAATAAAACCAGCAGAAATAAAAGAGAACTCTCAGTCTCATTAGTAGCGAGAAAAGCACTTCGACTAAATCCTTGTCAAAAACCTCCTCTGATACCACTTTGTATTGTCCCAGACCCGGCCAGCCACCCGAACAGTGCCGAGCAGGTCGGGTGTCACTACCATAGGCGCACCTCACCTGAACGTCAAAGGCTTCCATCTAGTAGTGAGGGTATTAATAGGTATAGTGGGGAGGCTATACCCTCTCAGAGGATCATAGTAAGTGTATTGGTCCGAGTATAATAGTAAAGATGTAGCGGAAATAAAGACTCAGCAGACTCGAACCAGACCCGCAGAGCGGAAGCATATCCAATATCAAGAGATAGCGGAAGCAGTAATTATAACAATAGCAGTGGAAATAAACACAACAGCATGCTGGTAACATGTAACTACTACTGAATAGTAAAACATGCATCCAAAGCAGGTCATACACAACTGACTATAAAAAGGGCACCTATGGCTAACCAACAGTACCTACAACAAGCATGCCAATACAGAAAAGTAAATAAGTCAAGGTAAACCTAGCTAGGCATGACCTTAAGGTCCATACCATCTCCATGAAACAAATAATGTAACCCAGCTCCTGAAGCTGGCCCCTTTCCTGCATGTAAATCCATAACGTCTGCGCGCGTGCCGAAGGGCCCGTGTAGGGTGTGAGACAAATCACAGTAGGATACCACCCAACGGTGCGTACCAAATATAGGTGTTTAAGCAGTCATGCATTTCTAGGAAAGCGTTAAACAACACTATTCACAAGTAAACACAAACTATATTGGTGCTCATCAGCCACCATTGAGTATCACCTGCTTCGGCCAACGCCGGAATCTCTGTCGTGTAACCCAGCACCACGTGCCACCTGACACCTAGTGTCTCAAGTACCAACGTCCCGAAGGCACGCCCAAAATAGTAACTCGGCACCATGTGCCTCCTGACACCTCATGCCTCAAGTACCGACGTCCTAAAGGCATGCCCAAGAATAGTAACCCAACACAATCTTCCTCCTGACACCTTGTGTCTCAAGTACTGATGTCCCGAAGGCATGCCCAAGAATAGTAACCCGACACCATGTGCCTCCTGACACCTCATGTCTCAAGTACCGACGTCCCGAAGGCACGCCCATTTCCTGAAGGCTCCTCACCTCCCTGTGGCTTTCTACGACAAGCACCCCAACCAAAATACCTAACCGCAACTACAGGGGCCTCTACCCACATGAGTGGTCAAAACCTCCTCATCACAGAGTATCTCTGCGTGCACACTACTCAAAGTCCCGGTGAGCAGTAATCACCCAAAATAGTCCTATTCCACCAAAACATCTGACACCGTGTGTCCCTGAAACCATGTCGCTCAAGTCATATGGCCTCGCCCGTAAAGTAACCTGGGCCATGCCCAACCTGACAGTTGTACTGCCTCAAACCAACTTCCATGACGCCCAATCCTGTGGTCAAAACCACCATAAGTAACCTGGGCAAAGCCCCAACCTATGATCAGCATCACTCATGTGTAACAGGGCCAAGCCAAACACAACCCAAAGGGTCCAGCAGATGCAATTCAGAAATTGCATATAAAACATGTTTAAAGAGGAAAACATTAACCAGCAAAACAAACTAAACAGTAGAATTCCACTATACCAGGTGTTGTCCCATACTAGAACTGAGGTCTTAAATGCATCCAATAATTATAACAGGCTTAAATAATTTAAACTAACAGTTTAATACAATGATATTGCAATTAAAACCATTTTGGCGTTCCCCGACCAAAATGCCCAGATGAGCCACAACCCCTCACTCGGCTTCACTCACGCAAATTGGTAACCGGGTATACCCAAAGGCATCCCAGAGGTCCCATAGACAATACAGTATGAAAAAGCAGATAAAACGGGTCCCGCTCAAAAATACCCGAAAATGCGCCGAATCCGCATTACCCAAACAACCACGAAAACACAAAATGAGGTATGCACCACCTACCTGAGACTCGCACGATGCTACTCCACTGGTAACACCCTCTAATTCGGACTAAAATGTGGTAAATATACAAATGATTAAAAACCCCTCAAAGGGATATAACTCTTTCTAGAAGGAAAATTAGACAAAACAGCCAATGGGGAATCGAGGGCTTACCAAGGGGGTTCTAATGCACTAATCAGCGATTGAAATGGGTCTCGGACGGACGATCGGGAGGGGAATAGAGGTTCGGCCGACCTGGTTCGCCTATCCGGGCGGCGGATATGAGGTTCTGCCTCAATATGAGGCTACTGCCCGTTTTAAGAGAAAAAAAATTACACAGTGTGTACTTTGGGACTACACGCCGTGTATGGTTCATTTAACTATTCATAAGACGGAAAGATTCCGCCAACTTACTTTCCGAACCTGCCGACATGAGTACACGGCGTGTACCTCTGGGTATACGACGTGTATTGGGTTCCTCCTCTCCTCCTCACCGACATACCCCCAAGCCATGTATATCCCTCATACACGGCTAGAATACATGGCGTGTCCAAAGGTAACACGGCGTGTCCCTGGTTCTTACCTGTCCAACAGCCTACACGCCATGTATGGCTTCACATGGTCGGCGGTCTATATGGTGTGTTCAAAACTACACGCCGTGTAGTATGAATACTCTACACGGTCACCCGCACGGTATGTACTCGACGAGTACACGGTCGACCACTTTCCGAGACATACACGACGTGTACTTAAAGTACACGGCGTGTAGTCTGGAAATTTCCAGAAACATCCCATTTAATCCAGTATCATTGGAAACAAGTCAAAAATTTAAACAGGGTTGGGATTTGGACCCGTTCTAAAAACCTGGGTTCAAACACTATTGATGGTAAAATAATATGTAGTTGGATGTTATATTACATATAAAGAATCATTAAAATGTTATATTTATCATTTACATAAATTATAGTTATTACTATACCCATCCAAAAAAGAAGTATTGAATAACAAATTACACCACGACATAAAGATGGTAGGCTGTACGTACACACGTATGATGACATTTTCATTCATAGGATGGATAAGATAATGAATATGGTTATACCATATTTAAAATAACATCACAGTGTGTAGAAGGTAATGTAGTTATAATTTTGGTATGGAAACAACAAAAAAAGAGGAAGTGTAAGAAGAAAAGAACATTGAAAGAGGTAATGAAATAATCACCTCTTATTCTGGTGCTTCCTTTTGATTTGAACAAAAGGGCTCCCTAGGTTGTTTTTATGATAAAATAAAGTCCTATACGTTAAAGTGAGGGTATTTTGGAGAATATTTGATCAGGTTTTGTCTAAGGAAAAAGGTATTGGAGGTGTGAAATTAAGGTAAGGGGAAGTACCCATTTATAAGAGAGGTGAGGTTCTCTTTAGGAAAAGTTCGAAATATTATTTTATTATAAAGTAAATTTCGGTTTCTAATTTCTAAATAATTTTATTTACAGTATAAGGTGGGTATGGGTCTAAAGAATCTAAATAAATAGGTTTTACACTATTTTTGGTCACCATATTAACCTTATATTTTAGATTTACCGCTTGGATAAATAGAGGAACATTTACCATGTCTCCTTATTATATTATATTATATAGTTATTAAACTTACTATAAAATGCCAATAAAACCTCAAGTGGTTTATTAATGACATATATAACCTCATATAATATCTTTGGACGAATATTATATTTTTAGTATTATAATATCATTTAATAAAAAAATATGTTTTAAATACTCATTAATGTCAATTTTGATAAAATATAGTATTTGGTAAATGTGAAAGTCATAAATACTTTATTAATTCAAAAAAATCATTTAATAAACAATAAATTTTCATTTTAACCTTGAATATTCGTGGAATTCATCAAATGTCTCAATTTACATTTATTGTAATTTTTATAATATCATTTATTTTAATCTTTCATTAATAAAGTAATTATTGCATCATCATTGTGTCATAAATAATCATAATTATTTCATATCTAAAAATTAAAAAAAATACCATGATATAGGAAATCTTTTTATCTTTATAATTAATATTTATAGTCGAATTTATCTTATGTTTAACTCTATAAAAAAATGGTTTAGTTATTAAACATTGATTTTAACAACTATTAATATTCTTTAAAAATATAATAAATATTCTAATCTAATATATGTGGATCAAAAACCATATTTTATTCCTAAGTATGCTTTTGTTCGAAATACACATATCCAATAGGATATGGACATGTTTTGGGGTAATTATAATATCATTTTTATCTTTAATTACCATATTTTCTTTTAACTATGGTAAATAAAATTAAAAAGATATTGTTCACCAAAAATTATTTTCATCCCATTGAATTCCATTTTACTTTTTGATACAAATTGTGTCTATCACATTTTTTGAAATTAAATTTACAGAAGAGGTAAAATTACGTTTTATGCAAATTTTCCAATATTCATAGTAGGTGTGTAAAATAGGTTAAAAAGCTAAATAAAATTTTATATATCTAATCTTATTATAAAATGACAGAAATGAAATATATTGGACTAATAATATTATTATTTATATATTTTTATATTAACATAAAATATAAAAAATAATAATTATTCGAATAAAAAGTCTGTTTTAAACAATAACGCAACATTTTTCACTATTCATCAAAAATTGAATGTTTTCAGAAAAATACCAAAACATTAACCTAAGATAATTTTGATATACCAAAATGAAAAATAAATTCTACTTTACCAAGTTCAAAACATAGAAGTTTCACTAATTAATTTTAATTTAATTTATGTGGTCAAAACCGGAAAGCGAGTTTTTGAGAAGTAAAAACTATCAAAATATTGATGTCTGTTTATGTCCAATTTTAATATAAACTATTTCCAATGACCAAAATTTGGTTAAATGATAAATAAATAATATAATTATAATTCAAAACCATTCAAATTTATAGTTTAACAATTTAAATTATGTAGATTAAAAAATTTGTTTTCAATTAAAATTTAGTAGTTTTCACTATTCATCAAAATATGAAAGTTATCAGAAGAACACCAATAACATATTTAATCTAAATTTTTATGTTCCTCTTATGAAGAATAAATTTATTTTTTCACATTTAATATATAAAAGTATCAAATATTTGATTGAAAAATGGTTCTCCATTTAATGGCGGTAAAATTGCATATCTTGGAAAATAATTCCTTTATCTAAAAAATTGAATTTGTTCTTATATTGTGTCTATGAAACAAATAATATGGATGTTAAAATTATATGTAATATATAAAATTAAAAATAAAGTTAATACTATTTATAACCACTTTTTCAATGGCTAGTTTGGAAAGTCATAGTGCACTTGAACTGAGTGTTGCGTGTAGCGCAGGCTATTGAATTACATTAAAAAGATAATGTACTTTGAAATCCTAGGGTGATTAATTCTCCCATCCCTCAATAAATTTATTCCTGACAATTTGAAATTTTTCTTCGATAATAAAAGGTTTCAAATATAAATTACCTTCGTGAAAAACCCACATCAAAAATAGGGTTAATAAAAAATTTTCTTAATAAGAAGGAAAGGGAAATGAAAAAGTCACCGCCAAATTATGATCATGAATACGAGAAAATTGGTGGAAATTAATGACATATACTTGGAGGTAAAATGTAAATATTTATAAGGATTGATTAAGGTCATCAATCACATTCATGTGAACAAATAAATGGGATATTGAGGATCTCAAAGCCATAAATCTATGATGATTTAAATATAATCAGTTCAACAAGGAATAAATTATTCTTATAACACATTTTTGGTTTTAATATACCTTCCCTAATGTTTAATAATTAATTTATTCATAGAATAATAGGGAAAAATTCCTCACAAGTAGAGTTTCATCCTTCAACTAACATCTACCCCAAACTCATATTTCACGCCAAATGATAATAGAATTCAAAAATATTATATTTATCTTAATCATATAGGGTTCCAAAAATAAATAATTTATAATTCATCCTATATACCATAAAAAATTAAATTATAATAACCAATACATCATGTATTCCAATGGTAGGTGATGCACCCTTGTCACCCTTTGGTTGTGGCTTCAAGTCTGACGGATTTGCCGAACGCGACAGATTGTCACCCGACCTTTGGTTTTTCCTTTTTATAATAATAAAAAAATAATCTTAAGAAATATTTTAACCTTAAACAATAGTATCAAATGTACAACATAATTCATTAAAACCTTTATTCTTATCAAAAATAGTTCTGTCCAAACACATAGTCTCAAATATATAAAGAAGTTAAACATAATGAATATCTCTTTTTCTACATAATTACTTGTGAATAACTTCATCATTTATTGTCTTAAAGTATAGAATAACATTGAATTACCATTAAACCTTATTTATTACATTAATTCTCTTTTATTCTTTATAGAATACTGGATATAATTCTTATATCCAAAAATTCTTTAAACTCCAAAAACGATGGAATAAACAAATAACTAATTAGTTTCAAGGTATTCAAGAATATCGAATATAATTTATCAAAATAAATCATATCTTATTCTGAAATCATTATCTCAGTGTTAGAAACATATTAAGGGTTTTATTTCTCCCAACCATATATTTTCCAAAATGTTTAACTTGAATCTTTTCACTTTACTTTGTACCATAAAATCTCAAATCCTTAATGAAATAGTACTACAAAAAAATCCATATAAACTCTATAATTCTTATAACTTGTACATAAATGATACAATACTTAAATAAAACAAAAATTTATTAATTAAATAAGATCACTAATCATTCCTATTCATCTGTGGTAGTATCATAACTTGATTATTATCAAATAGCATAATTTCGGGTATACTCTAATGATTGAGTCATTGATTCGCTTAGTGTCTCAATTCTATGTTGATGAATCATTTTTCATTTGAAACCTTTTTCATACCCTTGAAATCACAAACGTGGTTTCCTTTTTCTTTACACTTATAACAAACAGACATTCCTTTCAAACAATTCCCAGGTTTATTCTTTCCACAGTTATCATATATGGGGAAATGTATCTTTCCCTTTGTCCATTTATCCATATTTTTCTCTATCATTATCTTTTTCTTTGGATTCCCTTCAAATCCATATGACTAAGAGAATTCATTACTTATCTTATTAACACAAGATACTATTATTTCATATGATGAGAATATATATGAGACTATTTCCCATATAAATGTTGGCTTAAGACCATGAATGATATGATACATCTTACTCTTTGGATCATGCGTATTGCAGGAGTTCGCATTATTTCTATTGGGTGCAATTTCTAAATGATGACATAAACTAGGTTACATCATTTCATAATGTATAATCCAAAAACATCAAAAATTATCAGCATTAATTGAATATTTACACACATCTAGTGTCACAATCATAACATCGGTTTCTTTGCTGATATATTTACTCATAAATACTTCATAAATGTTTATAAAGAAAATGTTAATTATCCTAATCATATCCCCCGAGAGTGTCGTAAGCAAGATTGTATCATGGTCTATTATTGTTCACCAGTTCTGGTTCGAGTCATGCTCAAAGTGGTGTTTTTGGGTTTTATCCCTATATACATCTGTTCCACAGGCTCCTCTACCTTCTTATATCCAGATATGGATGTATTTCTTGGAAAATTCACAAAATCTCTACATTACCAAAATTCTAGGAAGTTATTCTATACAAACACTCAAATATTATCATGTTGTAATGTTCTCTAATCCGATTTTTTCTAAATATATTTTTCAAGGTTTATACTAAACCTCCCTCTGATACAAACTATAACACCCTAACCGCGGTTACCCAGATCCAAAGCATTATTTTAATACATTGGCATTCCCACAAGAGACGAAGTCCTGAATGACCGATCCGTTTAGTAGTTTTGGAAAATAAATTCCATACATGAACATTACATTACACTTTATAACATATAACACAACATAAATAATACTTTGAGATCACAATTATTCTCTTAAATTAAACCTACATATCAAAACTAATAAACATCATGGAATCTTGGTAAAATAAAACATAATAAAGGGGTGAACTCGGATTCTCAGTAAGGGTAAATAATTTAGCAAAATCTATAAACTTTTAAAGAATGATGTGTATTAAAAACAATAGACTTTTAAACATAAACATGAACATAATATAGAAAAAGTAAATCAAAAATTATCATATAAACAATATCATGGATATTCTAGTAGTCGAATAATCACATGTAATAACTAATTTCATAAAAAGGGAATATATAATTCCAGACATCTTAACCACATAACCCAGGACTTATGCCAAGAATAAAAAAAATGCATGGCCTTGTTCCAAGACAATAATTTGTCTCATGAGACCTAACAATGCATCGAGTAGCTATATCAAGCTCTACCCATCACATACTAAGTTCAATGGATTCATTATATAAAAATGTTGAAACATAACATAAACATTCATATTAAAACTTGCAGAATAAATGTCAATACCTTAACTGTAAACAATGAATTGTATAAATACAATACATCCATAGTCAAACATATCATAACTCATTCAGTAAAATATATAACATTGTGTTATAATAAATAAACCTCAATTATGAATGATATCCACTAAAGGATGTTTAGATAGTTAAAAAATATCGGTAAAACTCATTGAGAGAAATATCCGTTTTCCATGAAATCATTTAGAAGTCATATAATTTAGAAATTAATACATTTAAAAGAATATTTTGAGTCAAAGTGTTCCATTCAACTTTAAAACAATTTAATTTATTTAAAATTTTAAAACATTCATCGCCATATAAATAAATCCTTAATACTATTTTGAAAACATGGACATTAATGTGAATGATTTTGAAAAATAAATATTTAAACCATTTAAAATTTTTTATTTAAAGAGACCCTTCAAAATATTTTTTTTGAAAAATCTTTTATGAAACATGGAAATTGATAATAAATATGTCCCTATAAAAACTTACTCATAAACAATCTTGGATAATAAAGAGATTGAGGAATTAAACCTTACCTTGTACATTCCTTTGGTCAGGGGTAAGTTTAACCTCTTCTATAATGACCATAGTATTTTATTAAATTATAAACGATCCATATTCATATTTATGATATCATACCTATTTCATTGATGAATTTTTAAAAGCCATTTAATAATAATTTCTATGTTAAAATAACATTTCGGGTAATAATTTATTTCATTATCATACATGTTTTAACTTGTTATTCTTGATCGTATAACTTATATCCTGATTTAATTGCATCCAGAATATAAAAAAATATTTATATATCATATATATTTAGAATATAAATATTTATAATATATAGATATATGAAATGGAAAACACCATTTATAAAGATGGTAGGTCATATGTACGCATAAACGATGTTTCCGTCATCATATCGTATTGAACAGAAGTAAGTAAATGAGATATATGTAAACACACACACGCACACACCCACACACACACATATATATATATTTACTATATCATTATTATTTCATATATTAAATATTTATTAATAATATATTTTTTTTATAATCATCGTTGAATGGTGAATGTGGAAATGAATCTCATCAGGTCGTGGAGATGGTAAGTAGTACGTACGGACGAGCGAATATATCATTCTATTGATGGTAAAATTTTATGTAGATGGATGGTATATTATATATAAATAATCATTAACAAGTTATTTTTATTAATTACATCAATTATACTCATTATTATACCCATCCAAATAACGAAGTGTTGAATAAGAAACTACACCACGACGTGGAGACGTTAAGCCGTACGTACGCATGTATAGTGACTTTTTCATTCATAGGATGGATAAGATATTGAATATAGTTGTAACATATTTATAATAACATCGCATAATGTAGAAGGTAATATAGGTATTATTTTTGGAATGAAAACTACAATGAAATAGGATGTGGAAGAAGAAATGAACTTTGAAAGAGGTGATGAAATAATTACCTCTACTTCGGCTTCTTCCTTTTGATTTGAAAAAAAGGGTTCCTTAATTTGGGTTTATGATAAAATAAAGGCCTCTATGTTATGTGATGGTTGTTGGTAGGATATTTGATCATGTTTTGGCCGATACAAAAACCTTTTGAGGATTGAAATTAAGAGAAGGGGAAGTACCCTTTTATAAGAGAGGTGAGGGTCACTTTAAGAAAATTTTGAAATATTATTTTATTATAAAATAATTTTCGGTTTCTAATGTCTCTAAATTGATTTATTTAGAGTGTAAGGTTATTATGGGTCGAAATAAAATCTAAAAATATGTTTTAGACAAGTTTAGGTCACCATATTAACCTTATCTTTTAGATTTTACTCTTGGATAAATAGTTTAACATTTACCATATCTGCTTGTATTTTAATATAATTTAGTTAATAAACATGCTATAAAATGACAATAGAACCTAAAGTTGATCATTAATGACATATATATCCTTTTACAATTCCACTGGTGGAATTGTAGATTTTTATAAGTATTATATCATTTAGTAAAATAGTATTTGTTTTAAAAACTCATTTATTTCAATTTTTAGACTATTTAGTATTTGGTTTTTGTAAAAGTCATAAAAAATTTAAAAATTAGAAAAAAATCATTGAATAAACCCTAAAATTTCATATTAACATATAAAATTATTATATTTAATCAAAACTCTCAATTTACATTTATTTTAATATTTATAAGAACAATTATTTTAATCATTCATTAATAAGTTGATTACTGCATCATCATTGTGTCAAAAATAAATTTAATTATTTAATTTATAAAAATTATAAATAAAATACCATGATTTAGGAAATAATTTTATATTTTTAATTAATATTTATATTCTAATTTATCTTATATTTAACTCTGTATTAAAAATAGTTTAGTTTTTAAACATTGAATTGAACACTTTTAACTATTCTTTAAAAAAATATAATAAATGTACTAATCTAAACCATGTGGATCAAAAGGATCGTATTTTATTCCTAATATAATTTTTTTATAAATACACTTATCCAATAGAATTAGTGAATGTGTTGGGGTAATTATATTATCATTTTTACCTTTAATTACCCTATTTAATTTTAACAGCAGAAAATAAAATTCAAAAGTTACTATTCACTAAAAATTATTTTCATCCCATTGAACCACATTTTACTTACGGATGAAAACCATGTCTCTTGTATTTTTGACATGAAATTCCTAGAAGTGATAAAATTATGTTTTATGAAAATTTTCTAATGTGCCCAGGAGGTGGGTAAAAGACATTAAAAAGTTCAATATATTTTATATATCCAATCTTATTATAAAATAACGTCAATTAATTAAATAAGAATAATAAAGTTATTATGTATCTATTATTTCTTTAAAATAAATTTAACAAAAATAAGAATTATTTAAATAAAAATCTTTGTTTAAACAATAATGCAGAGTTTTTCAATATTCATAATAAATTGAAAGTTTTTAGAAAAATACAAAAACGTCACCCAAAGATAATTTTGTAATTATAAATGAAAAATTATTTCTATTTTACCAAATTCATGAAAAATAAGTTTCATTAATTAATTTAAAAATAACTCTCATTGTCAAAACCCAAAAATGGTTTTTTGAGAAGTAAAATCTATTAAAAGATTAATATGGGTTTATCTCCAATTTAAATATAAAATATATTCCAACGACCAACATTGTATTAAATGAAAAAAATATAATCTAATTATAATTCAAAACTATTCAAATTTATATTTTAACAGTATAAATTATTTTGATTAAAAAGTTTTTTTAAATTTAAATTTAATATATTCAGTATTCATCAATATATGAAAGTTGTCATAAAGTCGCAAAAAAAATTATCCAAAATGAATTTTTATGTCCCGTTTATAAAGAATAAGTTTATTTTCTCAAAATGAATATATAAAAGTGTTAAATATTAGATTTAAAAAGGATTCTCCATTAAAATGTGTAAAATTTCATTTCCTAAAAAATACCTCCTTTATCTAAAAAATTGAATTGGATCATATATTAAGTATAAGAATCACATAATTAGGATGTTAAAATTATATGGAGTATATAAAATTCAAAATGTAGTTAATACTATTCATATCCTCTTTTTGAACGGCTATTTTGGTAAGTTGTGATGCGCTTTAACTCAGTGTTGCGTGTAGCACAAGCTATTGAATTACTTTAAAGAGATAAGATACTATGAAATATTAGGGAGTTATAGATTTAATAATATATAATGTCAATATGAAATAGATGAAGATGGGCTGGGGTACTAATTCTAGAGAAACAATGCATGTTTGAATGGACCGTTCGATGTTCAAAAAATTTGACAATTTCATTATCCTTAAGGAATTACACCTTGGAAATAATTCATTCATCAATGTTAGGGAGATAATAAGCATGGAAATGGACGTTAATTCTAGGAATATGTTGACGCTTCTTAGTATGTTTTATATATGTGAAAATGGAAATAATTTAGTCCCAGTTAATATTTTATTTTAGATGGTATTCTGGGTTTCATGTGAATATGAAAAGGTTTTCTTGTTAATGGGTGGAATGTTTGTGGGGAAGGGGTACTCAAATGTTTGAATGTATCAACTATTTATCAAAAATATTATTAATTTTTCTACTTATTTTATTGAGTCCTCTAATTTATAGAATTATTGCATAGCACATGTTAATTATAATTCATTAAAAGTAATGAATAAATTAAACATAATTATCATCGAAAATGAATTTAATAAATGTTAATGATGTGTAGAATATAAAATAGTTAATAAAAATCTTTAGAGTATTTAATGAAGTTTCGATATATTAGAACTAGTACATTTTTATATTTTATAATTAAATGGTTTTTAACACATGGAGGGAATTGGTATTTTATTAAGTTTATTTATGAATAAATTATACATTTATATATATATATTATTAGAAGAAAGTATAAAGTGTTTAATAATATTAGGAATTATAAATATTAAGTTAAAAAAAGATCAATAAAAAGATTAAAGTATTACACTCAAGTGGAGGTGGTAAATCCATTTTAATGGGTTTAATTATTCTCGTGAAGAAAATGTTATAATTCTTCAATGTAAAAAGCCTTACACAACTCATAAAATGGATTAGTTGAAAGAAAAAAAATCATACATTAGTAAAAAAGTTTAATTTCAGGATTAATAAATCTAATTTATCATAAAATTTATAGGGTGAATCTTAATTGGTTGCGTGTAATATTCATAATAGGATATTCTTTAGGAAAATTAAGTTATATCATTTTGAAATTATTTAAGGAAGAAGATGAAATATTTCTTATTATAATGTGAGGGGGTGTTTAGATTACTATAGAGTTCTTGATCCTAAATGAATTAAATTATTCTAAGAGAAATTAATGGAATTTTGGGTATGCAGAAAATAGAAAATCATATAGAATTTTTGATTTTGTAGGTAATTTAATTATTGAATCAAGGGATATAGGATTTTTTTAAAATAAATTTTACAAAGATGATGTGGATGAGGTTATTCCTCATAACCGTATCTCTTGAAATCAATCTATTTTACATAAAATAGTAGATAATAATTAGTATTCTGTAGGCTAACTTAAATATAGTAGATAAATTAGGAAGGATAATTATCTATATCCAAATTTTAGTTCTCATGATTACATAGTTTTCCATGTTAATGGAGATAAAAATAAACATCTTATGAATACGTATCTTATGGTATTGACTTTATAAGTTGACCCGATGAAAAAAAGAATCTAAGAATTATAGAGATAATTCTTTTTTTGGAATTAATAAATTAGTGATTAAATGGATCCCATTATGGGGAATAATACTTGGGTTACAAAGGATTTACTATGTGGTTGTGTTTTTTGAAATAAGTATGATTTTAATGGTATTAGTAATACTTTTATAGATGGATTTCTTTCTAAAGGATTTATACAAAAGGAAATAATTCATTATTTTGATACTTGTGCTCCTCCATCTTGGATTACATCAACATGTATTTTATTTTCCTTATCATTATTTAATCATTTTTATTTCCATCACATGTGTGTAAAAATTTCCTTTTTAAATGGAGAGTTAAATGAAGAGATTTACATGGAACTACTAGAAGGGTTAGTTTTACAAGGTAATGTAAATAATGTTTGTAAAATATTTATATCTATTGATAAACATAAAAATATCATAATATATGGCATGATAAATTTTATTCTATTATTTTATCTAATGGATTTACTCTTAAAAATGTAGATAAATGTGTTTATTCAATGATTAAAAAAGAATATAATGTTATTTTGAGTTTATATGTGGATGATATGTTATTTTTTCGAACAAATATGATTGGATTAAATGATATTAATATTTATTTATCCTTTATGTTCAAAATGAAAGATCTTGGAATAATTGATACTATTCTAGGTGTTAAAGTTATAAACATTATTGGATTTATTCTCTATGTATGTCTCATTACATAAGAAAACTTTTTAAATAAATTTGATCATATTGGTTTCAAGGATAATAATACTCTTTTTGATTCTAGTGTCAAACTGTTTATGAACATCGGATGTGTTATAGAGATTGTTGAGTATGAAAATTAAATTGGTTCATTAATGAATAAAATGCATTTCATTATACTTGATATTTATTTATTTTTAGTAAAATTAGTAGATATACTAGTAACCCTAGTGTGGATTATTGGATATGTATAACAAAAATCTTTTTATAGTCAGGAATGACTAATGATTTAGGTTTTTAATACCATGATTATCTGACTGTATTAGAAGGATACACTGATATGAGCTGGATTACCATTATTAGTGATAAAAAATATAAATCTAGATGGTTGTTTACTATTTCATGTTTTTTTTCATGGGATATCAAGAAACAAACATGTATTTCACATTCATCCATGGATTTAAGTTTTCTCTCCATTGTGTCATGTGGGATGGAAGATAAATTATTTATAAATATATTATTAGATATTAGAATGTTGCCTAGTCCGATTCCCCTTATCTCTACCAGTTGTGACAATGAAAAATTATTTTTAAGGGCATATAGTTTCATTCAAAATGGAAATTCTAGACATATAAGTTTGAGGGAATGTTATGTGAGATAGTTCTCTCAATATGTCACCATATGAATTTTCTATGTGAGATCCTGTAAAATCATATTGGGTCCATTAGAAAAATCAATTCCGAGCAAGATCATTTTTGCAACAAATAAACATATGGGGTAAAAACTCATAGAATAAATCATTTATGTAATAGAAAACCCACACTTTTATTCAGAAAATCCTAGTCTAAGGGTTTAATGGAAAAAAAGTATTTAAAATGATTTATGATATTGATAATTATAACCCCAACTACTTGGTGTCAATATAATCTGTTATGACTAGAGGATGAGTTTTAAAATCATAAAAAAAATTAAGACTGTTTGAGATATGTGTTATAATAATGGAAGCACATTGTAATATTTTTTCTGTGTGAAAATAGAAGTGGTCTTTCATCTTATAGTATTCAATGGGTTCTCTCTTTATATATTACATGAAATGATATAAAAACATCCTCATAAAAGTGATAAAAATGTGATGTTTTTTTGAAAGGTGATTGTATGTATGATATCTCTAGTTTATGATTAATATTAACAAGGTAAGTGTTTTAAAAACATTTAAATATGATAATACTTTGAGATATTAAAACTATAGTTTAAATAAAAAGGTTCCTTTATTGTGTATTATGATTATCTATTGATATAGAGAGTAAATATTAATGAATAAAATTGGGGAATTGTCTTTAATTTTATAGATAAAATAAATAATTCAATATGGGACACCAAATTTTGGCATTGATTGATGAGGTGGAAAAAGATGTGGAATCCCACATTGGACATGGGGGTATAATTCTCATAGATCATCCCATATAAAAATGTATCCATGGGAATTATTATTTTTGTAAAATTTATATATTCACGTAAATTCTTTTAAATTATTTTTAAAATATATAATTTAGTAAAATGTTTATATATATATTATATATAAATATATACCAAAACAAAAAAAATAAAAAATTAAGAAAATAAAATACTTTATAAAAATGACTAAAAATGTGATATGTTATAATGGTTGGATTTCAAATTTTAAAATATCAAAAAGGTTCCCCCCACAAATATTTATCTGATGTTTGATGACCTAAGGTTCTCTTTGACCAAAATTTAGTTATCAAATCGGTGTTATTGACATCTATTTTGATCTATAAATAAGTGATGATGATATTTCTTATTTAATTATTTCTTCTTTAATCAAAATATTATCAAGATATTTTTCCTAACACCAGGGGATATCATAAATTTGTGTTTTGGATTTCCCTAAATCACTGTGAAATACTAGAGGGAAACATCCATTGAAAACCCTACTCCCACAATTGGGGGTGGATAAAATACTTTTAGAAAATGAAATAAACTTACACTTCAAGATTCAATCTGACATATTCGTATGCCTATTTATTTTTCATCATGTTGCAAAACATTGGAGGAGGAGGGATAACTTTTAAATATATAGTTATCAAGGCTACCATGGAGAATGAAGTTATAATCTAAATACAACTTCTCACATACCAGGTAGTACCAGATGTGTTTAATGAGAAGGGGATGGTAAAGGATCCCCATAAAATCAATCCCCATCTCTGAAAAAATGATTACGGTTCAATGTAAAATTTAATATGTGCTCCAAAAAATTACTCATCACAAAACATGTGTCACTTCATGCATTCCTATATAATCCACTTGATGGCGATGGCCATTACCATTTTAGGATTTTCAGTGGCATGTGAGTTATAATCTATCTATCCCTTGAACAATGACATGAACCCTCCCTTTCTCTGTACACTGTCGGGGAGGAAGTCCTCAGTGGCTACCGTGAGTTTCAGGAATGTGAATTTCAACAAATTAGGTGAAAATATGTCCCTCTCTAATTGGAGTTCCAATAATGGTATCCACAGAGGGCCCAATGGTGCTCAAACTACTCACATGCCTAGTGTTTTTGTGGAAAGGGAGATGTTCCTTAATTCTAGAAAAAAGAAAAATCACATGCTAACACAAGTTGATTTGAATAAAATGGTGGATTTTTACCCTTATTGAGAAGTATGTGTCTTTGATAATGATGTGTGTGGAACTCAAATGAACATATAAAGAAGACATTATGTAATTTGTGTTGGTATGGAACGTGTTTATGGCTTTATATACAATGAAAAACTAGACTAAAATGTAGTGAGAGATAATGTGGTCAATCTTTTTTAATGGGGACATACCATAATGTTAGAAAACCATGTTTAATGAATAATGATAAATATATTTATGGGGATCCACTTAAATACTTAAATTATTCAAAATATTCAATTTTTTTAATAAATAAACCAAATAAAATATTTAAAAACATTATATTTTTTAATCAATATATTTCATTAAATGTTTGTTTTGTAAAATCCATGTTAATTTTTTTTAATTTTTTTATTTTAAAATATTCTAATTATTCTAAAATTAGAAACATATTTATATAATTTTTCTATTAAACTTATTTTATTCTATGGAGATAAATTAAATAAAATATTCAAATAATTTAATATTTAATTAAATTTATTTATATAATTTTCTTGAATATTCACGAAATTTGGATTTCTTTCATTAAAATTTATTCATTTTAAAATAACTAAAAATAACAAAATGTAAAACTACTAATTCAAATATTGAAAATAAATAAATAACTAATACAATTTAAATACCGGGAATATTTAAAATAAATTTGTTGATTAAAAAATTAATTTGTTTATTGTTTTTATATTCTATAATATATTGAATATTTTAACTTAATGATTTATTATTTTAAAATAAAATAGTGTATAATTTAAAATTTAAATGAATCACATATTTATATTTTTTTGAATAAATTATAGTTGTTTTATTTTAAATATAAATAATAAATATTATAGGTTTTTTATGTATTTCCATTATTTTTTTGTAAATATTTTCTACATATCTCATGCTACTCTAGTCACTCAATCACATTTATCATTTATTTAAATATTTTTTTTCATTTTTTTGAAATTTAGTATATAAGAAAATATACATTTTTATTCTATCGAGTTTTTTCTTAATATCATTTTAATATTATTTCATTTTTTTATGATTCTCAATATTAAATTGATTAAATTTATTTATTAGAAATTTATCCGTATATATAAAACCTATATAAACATTAAATTAAATAGATATTATCTCTAATCATTGGAATGTATACAGTCAAATAATATAACAATTTCAAAAGAGTCCATTCATTTAAGAAATTTTTTTGCGTCAATAATAAATTCTAACTAAAAAATTATTTTATTAAATTTAACACATATATTTAATTTTTGAAATATTTTAATCATTTTTAATCTCCTTTAATTAAGTCAATATTATTATTTATCTAAAAAATTATTTAACTACTTTAAAAATATTTAATAATTTAAAAAAAATTTAAAAAAATTTTTAAATCTAAAATTAATAAATATTATTTTTATTAATACATAAAAATTAGTTTCTTTAATTGGATTTGATTTTTTAATTCATTTAAAATTTTGATATGTTTGACTAAAAGTAGTTTGTTTGTAGCACCATGAAGAAGATTTTGGGGGCCTCTTGTATTCTGATCACACCCAATCGATCCAAACTTATTAATGCATTTTATGTGTAGTTGATCCAAACATGTTCGTGCAATTGATCACACCCAATTGATCTATAGTTATTCATATGGTCAGTCATTGAGGTGTTCATGTGGTCTATCTTGGTTAATACATGTATTAAGTCCATTGTTATGGTTGATATGTAAGTAGATGAACAAAGATCCAGAATTTGTATATTATGGTGAAATGAAATTTAGAAATTCTCGGTATTATATTAGCAAATGAAAAATACATATCACAATTCTTATCATGATGTATCTAGGTTTTTTTATATGTTAGTAATTCACAATAAAAAGTATATATATTCCTGTTTAATGCATTTGATTATCATGGATAGAGAGAAATAAATACATTTCCAGGCCATTAATATTTTTCTATGGTCATTTTGGTGACTATTTTATAAATTCAATCCACCTATATGAAACCATGGGTTGAGTGACATCATAGGGTTATTCCATGGTATATCATGGATTCATGCATAGGAGGATAGTATTAAGTATATTAATATGTAGCTTGAGTTGTATAGATAATGGGGGAATAGTTTTTCAAATACCATATGAGAATAAATTATCGAGTCTTCATGAGATTTCATAATAGGCATAGATAAAAAAATAGTTGATCCTTATTGAGATTTAATGACTCAAGACGAAGTAGATAATACCAATTTTTCATATTATAAGTGAAATAATCTTCTAGAATAAATGAAAATAATAGTTATGATATTATTTTGAGTATATATTTTTATAGGTATCACAGAAGATGTTGAGAATATTGAGAACTAACATACATTCTGTGAGAGATTTCTGAGAGCCGAAAACTTGTACTGAATGAAGTGAAGACGTTTAAACCATAAGAAATTGTAGTATTATGTAACAAAGTATTAATTAAATTTGGGAATAACTAGATCACTCAGTACATGGTTGAGTTTTGAGATCAACAAAAAAGATACAAGAAACTTTGGAAGATCATGATGAATTAGTACATGTATAGGCCTATTGACCCATTCAACTCTTGATGGGAGATATATTTCACATGTGTTATATAAGAATATTGGTTCATAAAGAGATCATTATTTTAGTGGATTAATCTTTAATCAGAAGTCTGTGACTATGGTTTCTAACCATTTACTATGGGTATGTGATTGGTGTGTCTAACCAGTCACTGGAAAATTGTGATGGGTTTATTTAAAAATTGATAGAGAATTAAAACTATTCCATCTAACTACTTGTGTATAACTGGCATATAAATGAGTGAATTTTTATATAAGACCTTGTAAATATCATTTTTCCCTATCTCGTAATCACTTCATAAAATTTGAGGCTACGAGATATTATTGAGAGGATCGAGAAATTCAATAGGTTAAATATTTTTAATTTATAATTATAATAATTATTGAATGTTGATCATTTATTCATCCCCATCTATGAGGTCATAAAACATGGGAAAATTCAAAGAACCCATAAAAACAACTTGTGATTTACAAGAATATTTTGGAAAAGGAATATTGTGGGTGCATGGGTGGTAGTAGGTGATTCATGAAAGGGAAACTAGAGCAGATGTTTTTAAAGAACCATGAGAATTACCATTGAAGAGGAAGACTAATCGCATGATAAATTTGAAGTAGGGGGTGGATCCAATCAACATACAACCATATAAAAATAAATATTTCTAAAGAATGTGATTAGAAAATATATTCAAAAGCTTTTTCAATGGGGGTTCATTTTACATAGAACCAACCCATACTCTAGCCTAATGATGCTAGTAAAGATGAAATGTGTAGGGTACAGAATGTGCTTGGATTTATAGGGGTAAAATAGTTTGGTGGTACTGGATAGATACCTAATTACAATAATAAAAGAGATGATGGATGAGTTTCCTGGTGAATAATAATTCAGAAATGTGGATTTAAAATTTGGATTCTACTAGGTATAGATGAAATAGGAATATATTGGGTATAATATGTTCAAAAACTATAGGGATATTTGGGAATAAATTTTATTCTCATCATATTGATAAATGAATTGATGAAATTCCACAATACTATGAATGCATTCTTCTGGGTTCTATATGGAAGCATGTTAAAGTGTTCAAAGAGGATAAACTGGTGTGCAGTAAGGGATCGAATGAATACATATAAAAGGAACACGACATTCTAAAAATGTTGATAGAAAATTTAATATTTTAAGATGAGAATAAGTGTTATTTTAGAAGAAGGTGTATGGAGTATTTCGGGCATATAATATCAATTTAATGTGTAATAATAGATCCCACAAAAATGGTGTTATTTAAATTATTTCTCTTCCTAGGAATGTGAAGCAAGTTAGGGGTTTTAGGGATATCTAAATACCAACAAAAAATTAGCAAGGATCATTAAAATATTTTGAAACCCCTCATACCATTGACTAATAATAATGTGTTTAAATTGACACATAAAATGCAAGAATCATTTGATATCATTTAGAAAAACATGTCTACTACCCCACTTTTATACATAATGAATTTTTAAAAGGTATTTTGAATGGGGTTTTATGTTGTTAAATAGGGAGTTAGAGCTGTGTTAACACGAGAATGGAGTTCTCTTTCCTATTTTAATAAATAATTATCTAAAACCAACTTGGATAAATCTATATATGAACTGAATCATACATATTTAATACTATAAATCTTTCATCATAATCAATATTTTATGGGAAGGAAGTTTGTGGTATAAATAAATCATTGGACCCTAAAGATATTTTTCTTGTTCAATGGTTAGTTTTCACTAGAAATTATTTCTATCTAGCTATGTATCATGGATATGATTTTCTAGTGATTTAAAAGCATGGGAAATTGAATATTGTTACAGATCCCATATCGTGGGTGATTTGGGGAGTGGATTTTATGCACTTTGAAATTTTAAATCTCAGTTTGAAGGAACATGAAGTGTTGAAATAAGAGTTAATGAATGTTGTTAGTATCAAGTTAGTTATAGATAGGTTACAGTGCAGTTGTGCTACAAAATCCATATATTATTTCTGGAATAGATTATTCTTCTATAATAATTTATTGGGCATTCCAAAAGGATATTTTGTTTTCTACATTTATTGAAATATTATAATTCTTATCAAGTTGGAGGGAACATGGGATACATGAAAAAATATAATTTCCTATCTGGTGGGGTTTATTGTACTAGAACTATTATTTCATTGATTCATTCTTAGAACCTGTTCAACAATCAGCAAATATACAGACTGCATCTGATGATATTCAACTATATACATCATTACCTTCAAAACATTAATATTAGACACAATTTCCATGATATTGTATCATGGGAATGAAAAATTATGGCGTGTTAAATAGTTGGGATGATGTGGTTATGTTATATTTATGACTCACAACTATTAAAAAATTATAAGCTAATGTATAAATGACTGATTTAATCAATATATTTTCAGTTAGATTGAATATGTTAAAATACATCTATAGATTATTAACTGAAAAATATATATTGGAAGGTAGAATAAAATGAAAATTGGAACAAAAAATGACATACACAATGAATGTCAAAGTATGAGTGACATTAACACATGATATCATCATAAGAACATTTGAAAAGATGATCCACCAGCCTAGTTGTTTCTAACTATAAAATATTTCATCAGTTTTTTGATTTGGAAGTCCTTTTAAAACAACCAAGAATATACTAATGAAATTATTGGTTTCTTAAATTTTTTAGATTAAATAAACAATAAAAACTGAAATGGATTAGTTAGATTAAAGATCAATACAGTGAAAGAAAATATAAATAATACCAAGATATAAAAAACTAAATTTCACTGATAACCTATATGAATAGAAATAAAAACAACAGAATATCATTATTACTAAATATTGAAAATAACTGGAGTACTAAACATGAATGTAGTAAATTAAAAATGAAACTATATGAGGATGAGATCTTGTTGTAAAAGTTATAAGTGATAAAATATGTTTTGTGGAACTTTCATTATGAATTCTTGGAAGAAATAAAACTACACACACACACGTAGAAGGATACGACATCATACACATTGATGGAAATGAAAACAATAATGTGTAATAATATTCTTATAGAATTAATTTTTAATACCAAAATGAGGATGAAACCCAAATGGGGTTCAAGATAATGATGTATTCTTTTATGTGAGGACATCATGTGATGAATGAAAAAAATCACCACCACTCTCCATTTAATTCCTAGAACAGTTTGGTGATAATGAAGATAGTTTTATTTAGCAGACAATATAAACCTTATAAAGGATCTCTTCTAATATACTCTCATTTTTTCTTAATTGGAAATCATAAATTCCCCAGATCTATCCTCTCTTGAACGAGTAAATAAACACATGGAATGAATTAGTAGGATCCTGAGATTAAATTATGATAGAAGGAGAAACAATATAGAAATAAGAAATTAATGTGGGATATAGACCACATGGATGACTGATATTCAAGATAAAATTCAGTGGGATGACCACACAATTGAAGGACCACGGGACACCCTGAGAGGGGAGGGGTGAATCAGGGTGACCACTTTTTCTTTTAATGTGATGGATCTTGTTCCCACGTTGGTAGGAACTTGTTGAACCTGTATGAAGATAATGATCAGAAAGAAAACATTCACAAGCACAGAGAAGACACAACCATTTTTACTTGGTTCACCACTAAGGGCTACGTCCAAGGAGCATACGCCGACAGGTTGTCGGTCGTACCAAAATCCACTATGCTTCACTAGCTGTAGATTACGAAAGTTCGGGTACAGTCGCTCTGTCCCAGGCTCACTGCCTTTACAAAGGTTCAGGGATAGCTCACTGCTTCCCTCGGGTCACTCCCGTTGACTCCCCCTAGCTCACTGCCGTTGGTGAAGTCCCACTCAGTTTATAGACGTGAAGGTCTCTTCTTCATTTGCATAAGAGTACATCCTTTGTTGTGTAGATTCTCTATTGAAGTCTGATTCTCACCAGAAGATGAATATCACTTTTCCTCGAATGTACCGAGTAGTCTCTCGGCTTTCGTGCAGCTCCAAACACGCCGGTGGGCTTCAGCAAAACCAGGCGTGCTTCTCCAAGACAGTCGCGCAAGTCCCACTACGGCGCGCAAGTCCAAACTGGCGCGCAAGTGTCATCAACAAACATGTGCGACTCTTCCTTCCCCAACTGCAAACATGCGCGGTCCACTTCCTTTCTCTTCCAAACCACCTTGGGCGCACAGCCAAAAACCGGTGCGCAAGCTCTACTTGCGCGACAAAACTACCACCTGCGCGACTCAACCACCTGCGCGACGAGAGCTCGAACAATCTCTCGGCCTTGAACTTCGTAAGAAATGAGGAGGGGTGGTCCAGTATTTATAGGCAAACTGGACCCCCTGTGTGGCGGTGCGCAAGTCCCTCGACGGCGCGCAAGTCTTGTCTTCAATAAACTCTGTCGCGCAACTCACTTGCGCGACCCAACCAACACTTGCGCGACCTTCTTTCCTTAGCCAAATTTTGATGTTCTGATCCTCAAAAACATATGGCGCACAAGTCTTTTATCCTCCAAGATCACGGCGCGCAAGTACCTTGGCCAAAGACACTTTACTTTATTGGCCGATTTTTAGGCCCAAAAATTTGGAAAACACTGGGAAACAGCGCCACCTTCACTACTGTTTTCTGCTTGAATGGTATGATCGCTTTGTTGGTACACACCCTGAACTTCCACTGAGGATTGACAACAAACACAAACCATACACCAAAACATGCTTTGAAGAACCTGGTTCCAACAATCTCCCCCTTTGGTTTTGTTGGAAATCAGAATAAATTCAATAGATCTCCAACCATGAGCAAATCCAAAACGCAAGAATCAACTCAGCCAACACTCTAAGTCTACGTGAGCAATGCTCGGTGTATAAAACAAGAGAGGAAGATTGAATTGGGTCTTAGTGTTTTGAAATTCTCCATGACGCCCGATGTTATCCTTATTAAACTTGTCATCACAATCTTACACTTCTCATCAGAGAAGAATTGAATTTATTCCGTTCTCCCCCATTGACAATAAAACCAAAGACCGAAAAGTTTGTTCAACGTTCAGCTCAAGACATACTCCCCCTGGATAGTATCTCCCCCATAAACCTGCATCACAGCCATAAGCAGATAAAAACAGTTAAAACAAACGGGGAGAGGGGTCTTCCGGAGCCTCCTTATGCAGTAGGAGGTGGTCGAACACCGAGGTTCAACCGATGCTTCTCGAACACAACCGCGGACAATGGCTTGGTTAGGACATCAGCCACTTGCTCATTAGTTCCAACATGATCCATTTTAATCACGCCTTGTTCAACCTTTTCTTTGATAAAATGATACCGTATTTCAATATGTTTTGTACGAGAATGCTGAACCGGATTCTTCGTAAGATCAATTGCACTTTTGTTATCACAATAAATCACCATTGGTTGCTGCACCTTATCACCAATATCTGTTAGCTATTGCTTCATCCAAAGAAGTTGAGTGCATGCTTTTGTGGCAGAGATATATTCAGCTTCAGCAGTACTAAGAGAAGTACTATCTTGTTTCTTGCTCAACCAGCCAACACATTTCTGCCCAATATAGAAAGCTCCACCACTAGTGGACTTTATATCTACGACATCACCAGCCCAGTCACAATCAGAAAATGCTGATAATTCACTGTCCATGCCTGCAGCAAAAAATAACCTGAAGTTATGTGTACCTTGAATGTACCTCATGATTATTTTTACTGCTGCCATATGTTCCTCCTTTGGATTACTCTGAAAGTGGGCCGCAAGGCATGTTGCAAAGACAATATCTGGCCTTTTCGCTGTCAGGTACAGTAGGCTTCCAATGATCCTCCTGTACATGGTGGGATCAACAGAGTTCCCATCCTCATGCTTTCCAAGTTTAGTTCGAACTGCAATCGGAGTTGACATTGGTTTGGAGTCTTGCATATTGAACTTCTTCAGCAGCTCTCTTGCATATTTTTTCTGAGAAATGAATGTGCATTCCTTCTTTTGAATCACTTGCAGCCCCAAGAAATATGTGAGCTCCCCATTCATAGACATTTCAAATTATGATTTCATGTGGTTGGCAAATTCATCCACTGATTTCTTCCTACTGTCACCAAATATGATATCATCAACGTAGACAAGAACCATGAATTGATCTTTTGGATAATTCTTCACATAGAGATTGTGATCAACTCCTCCTCTTTTGAATTCCAACTTCTTGAGATATGAATCTAGTCGTGAGTACCACGCCCGTGGTGCCTGCTTCAAACCATATAGAGCTTTCTTTAGTTTGCAGACCTTTGTTTCATCGGTACCCAAGACAAAGCCCACTGGTTGTTCAATGTATACTTCTTCTTCGAGTATACCATTCAAGAATGCTGTCTTGACATCCATTTGATATACTTTATATCCTCTTTGGAGTGCCATGGAAAGGAAAAGCCTGATTGACTCCAGACTGGCCACTGGAGCAAAGGTTTCTTCAACATCAATGCCTTCAATCTGAGAGTATCCTTTACATACCAGTTGTGCCTTGTTTCTGATGACACTTCCATGCTCATCAAACTTATTTTTGAAGATCCATTTGGTACCAATCATATTGTGACCTTCGGGTCTCTGGACAAGATCCCATGTCTGATTCTTCTCAATCTGATCTAATTCATCATTCATGGCTTTCACCCAAGATATATCTTTTGCAGCTTCTTCGAATGAGGATGGATCTACAACTGATAGAAATGCAGATTGCGTGGTATTCATCATCCTTCTTGTTTTAGTGGGCACACTCCTGTCCCCAATTATGTTGGATGGATCAATCTCAGCTCTTCGATTTCTCTTGTAAGGTTCAGTAGTATTCTCGTAAGCCATAGTTTCTGCTTCAGATTCTTCTTTTGAGTCAACATCATGATGTGACTGCTGAGTGTTTTGAACAACTTCTTCTATTTCTGCACTTGTATTTTCTTCATGTTCACATTCTTCCTGACTTTCTATCACATCAGTATATGACGTCCTTAAAGCATTTGTCGTTTTCTCTTCAATTATCTTAACATCACTGCTTTCCACAATTCTTCCCAACGCTTGATGAAACATTTGTAGGCTTTGTTGTTCATTGAGTAACCAAGGAAAATTTCTTCATCTTCATTGTCGCCATATTTCCCTTGATTTCCTGCTTTGTTCCTGATGAAGCATTTACTTCCAAAGACACGAAAGTATTTTAGAGACAACTTCCGTCCATGCCACAATTCATATGGTGTCTTCGTCTCACCCATATAATGTCCTGTTCGATTCTGAATGTACACTGCAGCTTGATCAGCCTCTTTCCAGTAATGTCGTGGAATACGACTCTCAATCAGCATAGTTTGTGCCATGTTGTTCACCTGTCGATTCCTACGTTCAACAACTCCATTTTGTTGTGGAGTTCTCACAGCAGCTACCTCATGTTGTATCCCATGCTTCTCTAGATAATTCTCAAATTCAATAGACGTGTATTCTCCTCCATTGTCAGATCGCAAAACTTTGATTGTTTGTCCAGTATCATTCTCGGCGATTCGCCGATATGTTTTCATGCAGACAAGGACTTGTCTTTTCCTGTGAATGACCATCACACATGCCATTCTACTATAATCATCAATGAAAAGGACAAATTATCTTTCTCCATGTGTTCTTGCAACATTTATTGGACCACAAACATCTGTATGAATCAAATCAAGAAGGTGAGATGCCCTTTTCTTATTTGGCCGATATGAACTACAGACCAGCTTCCCACGAATACAAGCATCACATGATTTTTCACGCTCACGCTTCAGGTTGGGAATGTCCATGACAATTCTTAATTTTGGTATTTTCTCCATGTCTTGTTGATTGATGTGTCCCAATCTCCGATGCCACAGATTTTTTTCTTCTTCAACAGTCATGTAACATACATTTTCTTCACTATCAACCTGATACAAGTTTCTTTCTATTCTGCATCCCTTCATGAGAGAATTGCCAGTTTTTCCCTTGATAGTGCAACCTTTTTGATTAAAAGTAACAACAAGTCCTGAGTCACAGAGTTGACTCACGCTGAGGAGATTATGACGTAGGCCATCTACGTAAAGGACTTCAGTCTTCTTTAGTTCTCCATTGGCTAATTTGGTACTTCCACTCCCTTTGATTTTCAGAGCCCCATCATTACCAAATCTTACTGTACCATCAACATTCTTTATGATATTTGTTAGTAGGCCGTCATTACCTGTCATATGAGATGAACAACCGCTATCTAGAATCTAGGTACTATTGTTCTTTGTAGCTTTGAGGGCTACCTCTGCAAGGTTTGATTTCTCAATCTTCCTCCTTTCCTTCCATGAGACATTAGATTGAGTATATAGAACTGATGGCCTTTCGACTATCTCTTCTGCAAACCCAGGTTCTTCATAGTCAAACTCTTCTTCAAGAGGTGAGAACCTGTTTGAAAGAGCAACATTGTCTTGCTGACGAGACTTGACATGTCTGGAACTTCTGTATGAGGTGTCAATGTCCCTTCTCTGCCTGCAATTAATGGCCTTATGACCAAAGTTAGAACAATGAAAACAATATCCATAGAAATTATTTCTTCTATAAGAATTAGGATATGAAATTGTTCTCCTTTGTTGAGCATCTATATCTTCTCCATTCAGATAGCTTCTTGCCTCTTCACAATAAGACATGGTATGGCCCAGATAGCCACAGAATTGACACTTCATGAGAAGAAATATCTTCTCACTTGAATTTCTCCTTATAGCTTCTTCCTTCGGAGAATAGTAAGACTGTATTCCATTTTTGAAAGTTTGAGGATAATTTTCAGGTCTCCTTTTAGTTTGGATTGAGGGTTCCTTTTTCAGCACTCTAGGTAACATTTCAACATGTTCAACTTTCATCTTATCTTTCTTTTGGATCTTTGCACTTCCAGCAGTTGATGACTCAGCCTCACAGCCAATTCCACTCTTTCCCATGCAAGCGCGTCTTTGATCACTCAATATTTTTCCAACCCCATCTGAACCACACTTGGCTCTTGCTAGTAATTCGGCATCTGAGAATCGTCCAAACTGTATTTTCTTCCTTGATTCTTTTGGAACTGATTCAGTCTCCAGTTTACTCCTTAGAGTAACTACTTCCTCCTCAAGACCCTCAGCAGTCTTGGATTTTTCATCCAGTCTGGATGTGAGGTCATTGATGACCTTTTCCTGCTCTTCAATTATCAGCTTCAGATCTACTACATCATCATTGCTTTCAATTATTTTAGATTGTACCTTCACAAATTCTTCCAGTCGTTCAATTTCAGCATCAAGTTGATCAACATATTCAGTTGATTCTTCTACAATTGATTTCCACTTATTGCAGCTCTTACATTTAATCTTAAGCTTACTAACTGCATCCTTAAGTTGCATCTCAGGATCTACACAAGTTCTCAGTTGTTTTTCTCCTTCAGTATCTTCTGGCTTTTCAACAGTGGCCATCATAGAAGAATGGTTCCCAGTTTTGAATTCTGGTTCTTCTTCATCACAGAATTCATTATCATCTTCTTCCTCTTCATAGACAAAACTCTTCCTTTGCATTTTCTTACCAGATTTGAAGTCTCCCTTTTTGAAGAACCTTCTCTGAGGCTTCTTGAAGTTTTCATCCTCACTATCTTCATCATTGATCATTTTTAAACACTGAGAAGCAATGTGCCCAACTTTTCCACAACAGAAACAAACGAGAGGTAACTTCCCTTTGAATTTACCTTTCCCCTTCTGGAACTTCTTTGCAATGAGAGAAAGAATTTATTTTTCTTCATCATCTTCACCGCTACTATCCTTTGATATTTTCAGTTTATCCATGGCCTTTAATGCCATTTCCTTGCTCACCCGAGTCGTAGCATCTTCAGGTTTGACTCTCATTTCATATGCTACCAAACTACTCAGTAGATCATCTAAAGAAAGTTTGGAAATATCTCTTTCCTCAAGGGCTGACACCTTCGCATTATAAAGAGGTGGAAGTCTTCTCAATATTTTCTTTACAATGTCAATGTCATTGATTTCTTCGCCTAGACCCCGAATAGCTCCAACCACTTCGATAATTCGATTGAAGAAAGAGTCTGCATTCTTGTCTGGATGCATCTTCAGATCATCAAACCGATTGTGCAACACTTGTAGTTTTGCCTCCTTCACTTTTCTATCACCTTCATAAATATTCTAAAGTTTATACCACATGGATTTTTCTGAGGTGCAATTCATCACCTTTAGGTAGATCTGATCAGAAAGGGCTTCAGTGAGTGCATTCTGTGCTTTAGCATCTGCATCAAGAAGTTTCCTGTCTATTTCAGTCATAGCAAGGCATGTTGGATCGGTGACTTGTATTCCTTGCATAGTAGAAAAAATAACATCCATTCCAAGAGATCTTAGATGAGATCTCATTCTGTTTTTCCATATATGGAAATTTCTTCCATCGAAGTGAGGGACTCCCCTGACATTGATCGCGTTTTCCATGACGAATAAGGTCAGATTCAACACCCGCAACCTCCCTCTGATACCACTTGAAGGACCCCGGGACACCCTGAGAGGGGAGGGGTGAATCAGGGTGACCACTTTTTCTTTTAATGTGATGGATCTTGTTCCCACGTTGGTAGGAACTTGTTGAACCTGTATGAAGATAATGATCAGAAAGAAAACATTCACAAGCACAGAGAAGACACAACCATTTTTACTTGGTTCACCACTAAGGGCTACGTCCAAGGAGCATATGCCGACAGGTTGTCGATCATACCAAAATCCACTATGCTTCACTAGTTGTAGATTACAAAAGTTCGGGTACAGTCGCTCTGTCCCAGGCTCACTGCCTTTACAAAGGTTCAGGGATAGCTCACTGCTTCCCTCGGGTCACTCTCGTTGACTCCCCCTAGCTCACTGCCGTTGGTGAAGTCCCACTCAGTTTATAGACGTGAAGGACTCTTCTTCATTTGCATAAGAGTGCATCCTTTGTTGTGTAGATGTTCTATTGAAGTCCGATTCTCACCAGAAGAAGAATATCACTTTTCCTCGAATGTACCGAGTAGTCTCTCGGCTTTCGTGTAGCTCCAAACATGCCGGTGGGCTTCAGCAAAACCAGGCGCGCTTCTCCAAGACAGTCGCGCAAGTCCCACTACGGCGCGCAAGTCCAAACTGGCGCACAAGTGTCATCAACACACATGCGCGACTCTTCCTTCCCCAACTGCAAACTTGCGCGGTCCACTTCCTTTCTCTTCCAAACCACCTTGGGCGCACAGCCAAAAACCGGTGCGCAAGCTCTACTTGCGCGACAAAACTACCACATGCGCGACTCAACCACCTACGCGACGAGAGCTCGAACAATCTCTCGGACTTGAACTTCGTAAGAAATGAGGAGGGGTGGTCCAGTATTTATAGGAAAACTGGAACCCCTGCGCGGCGGCGCGCAAGTCCCTCGACGACGCGCAAGTCTTGTCTTCAATAATCTCTGTCGCGCAACTCACTTGCGCGACCCAACCAACACTTGCGCGACCTTATTTCCTTAGCCAAATTTTGATGTTCTGAACCTCAAAAACATATGACGCGCAAGCCTTTTATCCTCCAAGAGCACGGCGCGCAAGTACCTTGGCCAAAGACACTTTACTTTATTGGCCGATTTTTAGGCCCAAAAATTTGGCAAACACTGGGAAACAGCGCCACCTTCACTACTGTTTTCTGCTTGAACGGTATGATCGCTTTGTTGGTACACACCCTGAACTTCCACTGAGGATTGACAACAAACACAAACCATACACCAAAACATGCTTTGAAGAACCTGGTTCCAACAACAATGGAGGTGACTCACCATCAAAACAAAACATAGATCGGAGTACCCTTACATGGGCCAAAGTTACCCTTATATGATCCAGGTTACCTATATATGGTCTATAAAATACTCATACAATAGGTATGTTACCCTAACATGATCTAAGGAACTAACCATACACATTTCAAGTTACCCTTACATGAGAAAAGGTAGTAACCTTATGCAATATATAGTGAAAACTTACTCATGAAAGGGATTAAACTTATACGAGTCAAGAGTATCCTTATGTAATCTAAGGAGTAACCTTATGTGAGTAGGAATTACCCCTACACATCCATGTCAAACCCTTATGCAATGGGTGATCTAATACATTACCGTCACACAATGGGCATGTAAACATCACACAAGTTAACTTAATGTGAGAACCAGCTACGGTGTATAGAAAACCCATGAAATCAAAATCAAAATATAATAAATCTATACAAAATTTTTTCATGGGAACAAAGAGATGTAAGATATTAAAACAATATTTTATCTTGTAAACATATAAAATTAATGCTTGTAATCCAAATAATAATTTAAACTATGAATTGGGAAAATTCTATTTGTTAAATAACAAATTAATACATGCATTTAAATCTTCCCAAATATACACCTTTGAAATAAATATAATTTAAATATGATGGGGTTTTCACCACCTAGGTCATTGAAATGGGATACATTCATAAGTTCTAAAACATGTATAAATGCAAAAAATTGAATAGCCTTATTCAAACTATTAGTTTGATTCCCTAAAGTATGTATCTTAGTTAAAAATCCATCCAAGTTTCAATGAAAACCCTAAAATATTGAAATCTAATGATTAAGTGATTTTATAATATAAGGAAAACATGATTTTCAGTGACATGTAATACATGATTACTTCCAAAAAAGACTTCCATATTTCCATCTGATTAATATTGTTCATTAACAAATTCTTTCAACAATATTGTTTCTTTGTTTCCTTTAGTTAATTCTATGTATTCGACCTCAGTTGTGGAAAGGGAAACAATGGACTACAAAGTACATTTCCATTAAACAGGACCCCCAAAATCAAGGAATACATAACTAGTGATAGATTTTATAGTATCTATATTTTGTGTATATTCGTAATCAACAAAGACAGTGAAATTTTTACTATAAGAATAATTTTTATCAAAATCAATACACAAATCAGAATTCCTGGATAGATACCTAATTAACTATTTTAATTCATACCAATGGGGCATTTCCAAACCTACCATAAACCTTATTAAGGTAAAAATATCAAAAGAAAATATCTATATAAGAGCATATGTTAACATGCATAAGGACACCTACAATGATTACATATGGTATTTTACACAAAAAATCATAATTAGAATCACTACTAGGGGATTTAGATAAGGGAAACATGAAGTACTGACCTAAATGCACACTAATAGGTTTTAGATTGTCCATAAAATAACATTTTAACACCGTGAGAGCTTATGAATATTGGGATAGGTACAATACTCTAATATTTATACCCATAGTGATTTTGATACCGGGGATTTTCTTTACATATTCTAAATATCTCATTTCAAAATCATAATACGATTGGTTTTCCATGTGATTTATTAACCCAGTGCCATTAAAGATTTCAAGCATATAATCAACATATTAGAGTAAATAAAAAATAGGAATGAAATATTTACAAAAAATACAAGAATAATATTTACTTTAAGAAAAGTCATTTTAATCAAAAAAGAATGAAATTTTTTATACCATTGTTTCGAATATTGATTAAGTCCATACATGTATTTTTCTAATATATATATATGATTTTTAAAAAAAAATTAAAAATACATATTGAGGTATCATATAAATCTATTCATCTTACATTTCAATCAATAAGTAAGTTTTAATATCTAAATATTATACATGAAAATCAATTTAGAAAACAATGGATAACAATATTTTAAAGGAAGAGTTCTTAATTACATGTGACAAAATGTTATTCTAATAAATTCCATCATGTTCCAGGAATACATGTGAAACAATAATAGAATTATACCTAATTTTATATTCTTTATTGTTTTTTTATTTATAAAAATTAAATTACAGCCTAAAATTTTCCTCTTTTATGGTTTGTTAAAATTATCTATGTTTTATTTTTAATAATAGAATCTATTAATATCTAATAGAAACTAGAAACATCACAGATTCGTCAGAATTATGATCATGTTTGAAACTATGTGCTTCATCACTACCTATTAACAATATTATATTAAAGGTAATGGTAGAAACATCATCCTCGATAGACCCTCTTAGAGATCTAATTGTTCTTCTAGTCCTATCACTTGTAAAATGGTACTAACTCATGTCACCATATCTCTCAAACTCAATATCAGGTAAAAATTCACTAATAGTTTCTTCTTCAATTTGAGCTACCAGGGGTGGATTAAGAGAGACAAGAATAGGTTCATGTTATATTTTAGGCTCTAATCTAACCACAACATGTGCAGGTTTAGATGGATAAGTCTTGACAGGATCATAAGCCTTCTATTTACAAGTATAATCTTCACGGAACCAAATATCCTGACTAATTATTTGTTTCTAAAAACTATGATTATCTACCAAATTTATTTACCCTTAAAACAATGTGTGTATCCCAAAATGACACACTTCATAGTTCTAGGTTATAGTTTATCAATTATATTTATGAGAATAGGTAGTACAACCAAATATATAGTGTCATAATTAAGGATTTCACTAGTCCACATCACATCATAGACCTTGAAACTAATGGAATTAGAGAGGAATATTTTCATAAAATAGAAAGCAACAAAATAAACTTCTACCCAGAAGGACATTTGAAGACTATAATATGATAACATACTTCTCACTCATTATAAAATTGTCATATTTATCCTTCAAACTAAGCTATTATTTTGTTGGAAGTCCATAATAGTTCTATGACAATTAATACCGTTATAACTAAAATAGTCAATGTAATATTTTGACAAATAATCTAGACCATTATCAATCTTATTAATTTTATGTTTGTTTTCAGTTTCGCTTTTAATGCATCAATTGTTTTAGATTTGCGATTGAGTTTGAAAATCAAAACATTCCATGAATATTCATCTTTAAAATTAACATAATGGTGTCCCTACTATGAGAAGTTGTTCTAGAGGGACCTCAAAAACAAAAATGTGCATATTCTAAAGGGGATTTAGCTTTATATGTCGACCAATTAAAACTAAATTTTTTGGACTTACCAAGAAACAATTATTCCCAAAATGTAATATTATTTGAGGTAAAATCATTTAAAATTACTTCCTTTATTAGTTAATTCATCCCATTTGAACTAATATTGTAATGGATTGATCCTTTTATCCTGTTACTTTTCCAAAAAATCTAATGTATGAGGTGTTCATGGGTAGTCTGGGGAGTTTTTGGGGCATGTGAGTAATTCCAAAAGTGACTCATTTCAACAATTTTCAAAATTTATTGTTTTCAAATTGTAGTTATTACAGAGGTAGCTTATTCCAAGGGTAGTTAATTCTTGTTTTAGCTCATCTTATCGGCAGCCCATCTAAGTGGTATCTCGCCGACAGTGACTCGTCTAGAAATGACTCGCTGGAAGTGACTTTCTGGCAGTGACTTATCTAGTGGTGAATCATTTGGTGATTAATATTATAGCAGTGAATCATTCTGGTGATGGTAGTGATTCATTTCAATAGGTTTCCAAAGTTCTAGAATTTTCCATTTTTTCTAGTTTTAACCTTTTTTCATCATTCATGGACGTAAAATTGGTTTAATGGCATATTCATGATGTTTTGAATTTTTTTCAAATGATATAAATTATATATTTAATTTTGTAAAATTATTGGAGATTTTAAATGCTCAAAACACATGGTCTTGGTCATAACCACCATTCACAAAAATTTAAACTGCATCCAATCTCTATGTCTTAGATCTAATCAGTCTGAAGCTGAAATATCCTTCCTGTCATTCTTTTAGTCTTGGTTTCTCTTGAAATTCGAGATCCCCAATCCCTTTTCCCTTGTAGGGTTATTCTACAGTTAGTCGGTGTTTCCATGGAGAGATTTCTATTGTTTGTGCACCTCTATTTTTCATGCAACAACAGATTTTCAATCATCTTTCTTACAAGTAGGATTTCCTTTGCCTTTATTATTTGTGTATCATGCATGATGGCTATATAAATGTTCATCTTTATGGAGATTTTTGATTCCAGATTAATAAAGATAATCACTACTAGAATATTAGACTTTACCGATGGTTAAAAACCTTTGGAAAAGGCCTGGAAACCGTTGGTATATAGTATACCAATGGTTCCCTCATCCATGGGGAAGTAGGGCATGATAATAGGCCTATACCAACAGTTCTGTGAAAACAGTTGGTATTGGTGTCAAAATAACAGGTATACCAACTGTTTTCAAGAAACTGTTGGTATATGTGGGTAAAAGTATAACATATTCCAATGGTTTTTAAACCGTAGCTATATATGTGTGACACCTCTACCAATGGTTTATAACTGTTGGTATAGAGGGCATATGCCAAGCCGTAAGGCTATACCAACAGTTTGGTTATAACCATCGGTATAAACCTATACCAACGTTTATTAAAAACCATTGGTATAGATTATATAATAGTATCTATACCAACGGTTACGAAACTAGTGGTATAGACTTGTATAAAAAAATCTATACCAACAGTTACAAATCTGTTGGTATACAATTGCACACCTCACAAAAGTAGGCCCCTCTCCCCTCTCCAGACCTGCAAAAAAACACCAACCCCTCTTCAGACCTGCAACAACACCAATACAAAATCCCCATCCAAAGTATTCAAAATTTAGAATTCTTTCTAGAATTTAGAAATTTAGAAATTAAAATGCAATAACACCCATAAGAGAAAAATCCTACATGTTATAGGAAATAATATAACACCCATAATAGAATTCCAAATTTAGAATTTATTCCTCACTCAAACCACAACACCAACACACATAAGAGTATTCAATTTTTAGAATTCATTCCTCACTCAAACCAAAACACCAATACACACAAGAGAAAAAACCTACATGTTATAGGGAGCACATGGGATGTTTAGTCATGGTCTTGGGTTGAGTATCTTAAAACCAACAGAAAAACATGGGTAGTGTGGCAAGGATCATGATACCCATAAGATATACAATGGTAGTGCTCACGTGCTTAGACCTAGGATGATTTATACGAAGCACATGGGATGTTTATATTCTTCTAATTATATTCTGTCTCCTCATACACTTCACAAATAATAGCTTGGGTGTTTTCGTGTGATTTCAAGTCATTTCGTTGTCATTCGGCAAGCATTTGACCATAAAACCCATGTTTTCGCCATTTACGACATGACAAGTTCATTTTCAGCTTATGATATCACACGACACCATCGATTGATGTGATGTTTTGCTAACAATTTCACAATTCACCCACCCTTTGTTTTAATCTGATTTCATTGAATTACAAGGTCGTTCGGCCGGTTTCGACCACCCCACACATGCTTTTTCAAGCGCGCCAAACACCTAAAAACACATATTCAGTCGTGCCGCACAAACCGTGAGTCCGAATGAAATTTCGTCTCCTCATAAAACTCTCTAATAATATCTATGGTGTCTTCATGTGATTTAAAGTCATTCCAATGTCCTTCGGCATGCATTTGACTGTAAAACCCATGTTTTGGCCATTTACGACACGTTAAGTGCATTTTCGACCAGCGCGGTCAAACGACACCTCCGATTGATGTGTCGTCTGGAAAAAAATTTCAATATTAACCCACCCTTTGTTTTCGTCCTATTTCATAGAATTTTGAGGTCATTCTATCAGTTTCGACCACCTCACACACGGTTTTCAAGTGCGCCGAACACCTAAAAAACATGTATTCAGCCATACCATGCAAACCACACGTCCGAATGACATGTCTTCTCCTATTACACCTCACGAATAATAATTAAGGTGTTTTCATGTGATTTCAAGTCATTTTGATGTCATTAGGCATGAATTTGACCGCAAAACCCATGTTTTGGCCATTTACGACATGCCGAGTGCATTTTCGGCCAGCACGATCACACGACACCTCTGATTGACGTGTTGTCTGGCTGAAAATTTCACAATTCACCTACCCTTTGTTATCATCCGATTTCATGGTATTCTGAGGTCGTTCGGCCGGTTTCGACTACCCCACGCATGCTTTTCAAGCACCCCAAACACCTAAAAAACACATATTCTGTCGTGCTGCACATACCACATGTCTGAATGATGTGTCGTCTCCTAGGACAACTCACGAATAATATATAGTGTGTTTTTATGGGATTTGAAGTCATTGTGATGTCGTTCAGCATGCATTTGATCGTAAAATTCATGTATAGGCCATTTATGACACGCCGAGGGCGTTTTCATCCATCATGGTCACACAACACCTCTGATTGACATGACGTCCGGCCTAAAATTTCACAATTCACACACACTTTGTTGTCGTCCGATTTCCATGCATTCCGAGGTCATTCGGCAAGTTTCGACCACCCCACGCATGCTTTTCAAGCGCACCGAACACCTAAAAACACATATTCAGTCTTGTCGTGCAAACCACATGTCTGAATGACATGTAGTCTCCTTGTAAAATTTTTGAATAATAACTAGGGTGTTTTCATGTGATTTCAAGTCATTATGATGTCGTTCATCTTCTATTTGACCGTAATACCCATGATTTGGCCATTTACGACAGGCCGAGTGCATTTTCAGCCAGCGCAGTCACACGAAACCTCTAATTGACGTGCCGTCTGGTTGAAAATTTCACAATTCACCCAACCTTTGTTGCTTTCAGATTCCATGGCATTCTGAGGTCATTGGTCCAGTTTTGGCCACCACAAGCATGCTTTTCAAGGGCGCCTAACACCTAAAAACAGTTATTATGGCGTGTCATTCAAATCGCACGTCTGAATGACATTTCGTCTCCTCATACACTTCAGGAATAATAAAGAGGGTGTTTTACTGTGATTTAATGTCATTCTGATGTCCTTCGGCATGAATTTTACCATAAAACCCATGATTGGGCCATTTATGACACGTTGAGTATGTTTTCGGCCAGCACTGTCACATGAAACCTTTTATTGACGTGTCGTCTTACCCAAAATTTCACAATTCACCCACCCTTCATTTTTGTCTGATTTCATGGCATTCTGAGGTCTTTCGGCCAGTTTCGACCACCCCACGCATTCTTTTCAAGTGCGCCAAACACCTAAAAACACATATTCAGTCGTTCCAGGAAAACCACATGTCCAAATGACATTATATTTCCTAGTACACCTCACGAATAATAACTAGGGTGTTTTCTTGTGATTTCAAGTCATTCCGATGTCGTTCGGCATGCATTTGACCATAAAACACATGTTTTGGCCATTTAAGACACCCCTAGTGCATTTTCAGCCAGCACGGTCACACGACACCTCCGTTTGCCGTGCCGTTTAGCCCATAATTTCAAAATTCATCCACCATTTGTAGCCATCCGATTTCATGGCATTTTTAGGTCGTTCGGCTGGCTTTGACCACCCCACACACGCTTTCCAAGCACGTTGAACACCTAAAAAATACATATTCAGCCATGCTATGCAAACCGCATGTCCGAATGATGTGTCGTCTCCTCCTACATCTCACGAATAATAACTAGTGTGTTTTCGTTTGATTTCAAGTCATTCTGATGTCGTTCGACAAGCATTTGACCAAAAAACCAATGTTTAGGCCATTTAGGACACGCCGAGTTCGTTTTCGGCCAGCGCGGTCACACAACACCTCCAATTGACGTGTCGTCTAGCTGAAAATTTCTCAATTCACCCACCTTTTGTTTTATTCCGATTTCATTGCATTTGAGGTCGTTCGGATGCTTTCGACCACCTCATGGACACTTTTCATGCACGTCGAACACCTAAATAACACATATTCAGTCGTGTCGCACAAACCGTGTGTCCGAATGATGTGTCGTCTCATCATTCACCTCAAAAATAATAACTAGGGTGTTTTCATGTGATTTCAAGTCATTCCGATGTTGTTCAGCATCCATTGGACCATAAAAACCATGTTTTGGCCATTTACGACATGCCGAGTGTGTTTTTGGCCATCGCGGTCACATGACACCTCTGATTGACGTTCTGTCTAGGTGAAAATTTCACAATTCACCCCCCCTTTTTCCGTCTGATTCCATGGCATTCTGAGGTCGTTCGACTGGTTTCGACCCCCCACCCCCCACACGCTTTTCTAGCACGCCTTACAACTTAAAAACACATATTCAGCTATCTCACCCATACCACGTGCCCGAATGATGTATCGTCTCCTTGTACATATCACGAATAATAACTAAGGTGTTTTCGTGTGATTTCAAGACATTTTGATGTCGTTTGAAATCCATTTGACCATAAAACACATGTTTAGCCCATTTACGATACGCTGAGTGCATTTTCAGACAGCGCGGTCACATGACACCTCCGATTGACGTGCTATCTATCTGAAAATTTCACAAGTCACCCACTCTTTGTTGTTGTTTTGTTTAATGGAATTCTGAAGTCATTCGGCCAGTTTTGACCACCCCATGCATGCTTTTCATGCACACCTAACACCTACGAAAAACATATTCAGTTGTGCTGCGCTAACCGTGTGTCCGAATGATGTGTTGTCTCCTCGTAAAACTCATGAATAATAACTAGGATGTTATAGTGTGATTTCGAGTCATTATAATGTCGTTCAGCATCCATTTGATGGTAAAACCCATGGTTTGGCCATTTATAACACGCCGAGTCCGTTTTTGGCCAGTGTGGTCACACGACACCTCCAATTGACGTGTCGTCTGGCAAAAAATTTCACAATTCACCCACCCTTTGTCTTTGTCCGATTTCATGGTATTTCGAGGTCGTTTGGCCAGTTTCAACCAACCCATGCACGCTTTTCAAGAGCACCGAACACCTAAAAAACACATATTTAGTCTTGCTGCACAAACCACCCGTCCGAATGACATGACATCTCCTCGTAAACCTAATTAATAATAACTAGGGTGTTTTTGTGTGATTTCAAGTCAATCTGATGTCATTGGCGTGAATTTGTCCATTAAACCCATGTTTAGGCCATTTACGACACGCCGAGTGCGTTTTTGGCTAATGCGGTGACACGATACCTCCGATTGATGTGACCTCCAGCCGAAAATTTCACAATTCACCCATCATTTGTTGTCATCCTATTTCATTGCATTCCGAGGTTGTTCGGCCTATTTTGACCACCCCACGCACACTTTTCAAGCGCGCCGATCACATAAAAAATGCATATTGATCAATGTTGTGCAAACTGCATGTCTTAAGGGGGATACATCTTTTATTACACATCACAAATAATAACTACGGTGTTTTCGTGTGATTTCAAGTCATTCTGATGTCGTTTAGCATCCATTTGACCATAAGACCCACGTTTTGGCCGTTTACGACATGCCGAGTGCGTTTTTGGCCAGCGCGGTCACATGACATCTTCGATTGATGTGCCATATGGCCAAAAAATTTACAATTCACCCACCCATTGTTTTCGTCCAATTTCATGGCATTCCAAGGTCGTTCGGCTGGTTTCGACTACCCCACGCACGCTTTTCAAGCACGCCAAAAACCTAAAAAACACATATTCTGCCGTGATGTGCTAACCGCATGTCCAAATGTTGTGTCGTCTCCTTTTACACCTCACTAATAATAACTATGGTGTTTTTTTGTGATTTCAATTCATTCTGATGTCGTTCGGCATGCATTTGACCGTACAACCCATGTTTTTTCCATTTACGACATGTTGATTGCATTTTCGACCAGTGTGGTCACACGACACCTCCAATTGACAAGTCTTCTGGAAAAAAATTTCACAATTCACCAACAATTTGTTTTCATCCGATTCCATGGAATTTCGAGATCGTTAAGCTGGTTTCGACCACCCAATGCATGCTTTTCAAACGTACCGAACAACTAAAAAACACATATTCAGTCGTGCCAGGCAAACTGCGTGTCTGAACGACGTGTCTTCCCCTCGTATTGAGGAGGGGTTGACTCGTAGATGTCATAAATGACCCATGGTTCATTTTCCTAAAAAATCAACACAATACGAATGCGTTTGGTCAGTTTTAAGTATGTCAGATGATGTTTTCACTTAAAATCTTGTCTGTTTCAAACAAAAGAGAAACACAATGAGTAGTTTTGGCCACACCAGCCCTCAGATTGAGGTGGGGTTGACTCTTACACGTCACATATGACCCATGTAATATTTTCCTAACATTTGAACAGAATCTGAATGCCTTTGGTCAGTTTTCTGTATGTTAGTTTTGTATTCACTTATAATGATGTCCATTTGAAACAAAAGAGAGACACTTTGAGTGGTGTCGGACACACCACACCTCAAATTGTGGCTGTGATGACTCTTACACATCAAAAATGAACCTTGGATCTTTTTCCTAATGTATCAACATAATACAAATGTGTTTGGTTGGTTTTCCATATGCTAGTTGTTTTTACTTAAAAGTGTATCCTTTATAAACAAATGAAAGATACATTGAGTGGTACCAGCCACACCATGCCTCGGATTGAGGCAGGGTGGACTCATAAACATCACAAACGACCCATGGATCCTTTTCCTAATGTATCATTCGAATACGAATGAGTTTGGTCAGTTTTCTGTATTCTAGTTATAGTTTTCACTTAAAATGTAGTCCATTTCAATGAAAAGTGAGACACTTTGAGTAGTGTCGGCCACACCGCGCCTCAGATTGAGGCGATGTAGACTCGTACATGTCAAAAATGACTCATGGATCATTGTGTTGCAGTATCAACACAATTCCAATGCATTTGGTCGGTGGGGGGGGGGGTTGTCTGGGGTCCAGGGAGGAGGGTGGGTAATGTATCTAAAAGTCTATCTAGGTATCATACATCGAATTCCTATAAGATTGCAAACCATCGTAGGGTGTCATCCTGAAATAAGGCCAAATCACAGGGTGACCACGGTGGGACCGCGGCGTGACAACGTCTTGACCGTGGCATGATCATGGCTTGTCCGCTGCATGTTGACCTGATCCAGCGACTTTGTCTGGGCAGCATCTTCTAGCCAGGATTCCAAATAAATGCCATGTTGTTGTCCTTCACATTATATAAAATGATCTTATGTTATAAAAAATAGACTCTTGAATTCGGATTGAGGTATGATAAAGAAATATATTTTATATTCGTTGTTTTCAAATGTTGTACTAGGTAGTTGAAACTACAGATTGAGAGTCAAATTATCACACCCTAAACTATAACTGTGAGTTTTCATAGACAGTGCACCTCCGATGGAGGGGTTTTATTATAAAAACATCACTTTATTTATCAAATGAAACAATTATATTAAAGAAAACTTATTCAAGTTATGAAATTTAATATAATTTACCAGAATTAAGAAATATGATAAATTCACTTTAAATCATTCTTAAATTAAAGATGCTACGAGAGGGACTCTACCTCAATGGGTATCTCCCATGGGTGTCTTGTGGTTTGTAGTGTCTGTCTATGATTTTTGTGGTGATTCCGTATTGTGGAAAATGTGTACTGCATGGTCAGTTTAATAAATACATTAGTCAATTAGAAAATACACCCATAGTCAATATAGATGTACCCAATTCTGATAGATAATACCATCCAAATAACCAACATAGAAATCTGAGACCATCATTTTACTTTACCAATTTCAATTTCATAATATATGTAGAACCAAATTATGTTTTATGAACCAATCAATTAATGGGAACGAAACTCCTCAAAATAACCCATAAAATCTCAAATACCATCACTCACCTCCAACCATTATAACATCATTATTCTTCCATATTTGGTCAAAAATAAAGGGTTATACTAAATTCAAAGATATACATACCAGAGTGAAAACCCAGGTAGAAAAATAAAAAGTTATATAGAATTCAAAAATGTAATAGATCATTCTTCCCCTGATCACCATCACCATCACCACTATCATCATTGGCCTCATCCTCTCTACCATCTCTATCCTCTTCGTTGTCCTCATCATTGTCCCCATGCTCATCATCGGCCCCATCCTCTCCCTCGGCCCCATCCTTGCCCTCGTCCCATCCTCGTCCTCGTCCTCATCCTCATCCTCGCCCTCATCCTCTTCAGCATCCTCGTCATCACCAGGAACATCATCATCTCAACTGCCACTAGAACTACCACCGGGTACATTAGATAATGCACCCATTAACGATATAAATGTCTAAAAATCCATGCGGGCCTCTGGTGGAAGTGATGAAGATAAAGCTTTCATAAGTTTAATATATTATTTGTCACTCGTTTGATGTTGTACTTCCAACTATGTGACCCTTTTATTAGAATGTCTTGTATGCTCCTTGACCAATTCCAACTTGGTGGTACTAGAATGGAAAACTAGAGAGGACTAATACCTCATCATAACTATATTCTTACCAGGTCAACAGCGTACACGACCAGAGTGCTCATCTCCCAAAAATAGATATAAATGATCATGTGGCCCAAAACTGTCAGGATTCTGGGCATCAAGGGCCTCTAAAGAAGCTAGATAAAAATATTAATTGAATATTAAATTTCAAAATATATATTAATCATTGAAATAAACCAATTAAAACTTACAATCTTTTCTTGTGTCGGTTCATTAACCGCAGTTCCATCTTTTTTCCTTCTACTCAAGAAAAACAATGTTGCTCGAGGGATATGTCCTTCAATATTCAATTTTTTCTTTTGTAATGACATTGAAACAGTATAAAGTGAAATTATAATCATATATTCAATTTTTAATAAATCACATAATTTATGTATGAAACAACTAATAGGGAAAGACCTACATAAAATTATAAACAACTGTATCATACCAGCTGTCTCTCATGATCTGACATAGTCGTGCGGCCCAATGTGTGTTGGTATTTCTTTGAATCAATGTTTTTTTCCAGAAGATTCCTAAATAATGTTTAACAATTAATTAGATAATATTAATGCAAAATATGAAAACTATCATTTAAATACATCAAATGTAATTAATAGCTTAAATTTTAAAGTCCCCAATGGGTAATCATTTGGAGATATTTCTCTATCGGGTAGTCATCAACGATAGGTAATGTCTCCACCTTTGTACCCACTATATCACTCCAGCCAACATACAACTCATGCTTATATGCTTACAAAAGCTCTCCTAGCTCCTTTAAATGCACCGGTCATGCACCTTTGACATCAGAGAAGTTATACAGAAAATGACACCCAATATATTAATTCATATCAATACAAAAAAATACTACATAAAATCCAATAGATGTTTTACCCATATTTGTGCCCACGCATTATCCATGACTTTGTGTGGCAGATATCACCAAGAGAGAGGGATAACAGGAATGATGTCGGAGTATTTGGCATGTGTATCCAAAATACCCCGACATTCATGTCCATATTTATCAATCATTTTTCCATCATCATTGTATTAAACCATCAACTGTGTCTGGCAGTTCCATACTGCACGCAAGCAAGTACTCCACCTCCCCCGCCTTCTATCAGTAGATGAATCAGTTATTTACGAAAAAAATATCAGTACAAGTGATAATAAAAATAAATTTTTTTATAAATATTTGTTAGAGTTATATAAATATAACTATCATAGTTGGATAAATGAAAATCATTGGATGTGAAGAAGATGAAATAATATCCTATATAGGTGGAGTGTCCCTCAGTGTACGCTCCTCAGCCACATACTGTGTCGGAGCAGGAGTCGAAGAAGGTGGAATATAATAGCCCAGAGATAATGAACCAAATAAAATGATGATGGCACAGACGTCTGGCCAACTAGTAGTGTAAACATTGGAGGCCGAAATATCCCATGTTTCATTAAAGACACATCAATATAAAAATGGGGCACAAAAGATACGTTTGTTGTAGGGTCATGATCAATCGGGTACGACCAATGGATCATCTAACTGTCTCACCACGAGCCCTCGTACCACCGGCCTTAATACCAGGACCACTAGATGGTCGTCTAACTCTGACACCACCCCCCTCCTACCAACATCCTCTTTATTGGGAGCAATATCAGGCTCCCGTCAGATATCTATCGTCTAGGGGGTGGATCTTGAAAAAAAGTTTAACACAAAAATAAACAGATTATTTTATAGGTTATTGAAATATATATATTTGAAATAAAATAATCATAATAGGGATGAGTGGAGGAATTCCCATCTGTGACATGTGATGATTATTTTCTATCATATTTTTCTACCACCTCTCTTCAATGGGTGTCATTTCCTGCAATGAAAAAAAATATGAAAGTAATTAGAAACAGATAACTAATGTGTACCCCAAAAAAATATAGAAAAACAACTCTGATAAAAAGAAGGAAACAGAAGATTTATGGTGGTTTGAAGGTATGTACTAGGATACACACTCTGAATGTTGTATGTAAAACATGTTGGTGAGAACACGACTATATTATTCTATATATTTCCCACCACAACTTCGGGTTCACAATCAACTCTAACAATTGTGCTATTGGAGTCATCATAAGTAATAGACGGATTGCTTCTAATTTTAGTAGGGATAGTTTCAACTTCATCATCACCATCATCAAAAACTTTTATGGGATTTACTAAAATAATTACACTGAATTTTGGATGACAATGATCTTTGACATAAAAAACTTGTTTCACCATTGATGCCAATACATATGGTTCATCGATGGAAGGATTGTGAGCCATGTCAGTAACTCGAAATCCACATTCATCAATAAAGGTTCCTTTCCTCGTCATTAAATCAAACCATTGACATATCATAATTGTGATTCGACCATGCAAGTAATAATGCAAAATTATTATTTTATCCATGACTCCATAATAAGCTACATTTTCAGAATGAGGTCTATTATCCGATGAACTGTCATAACAGTCTGTTGTGGCAGTTAGCATAACACCATCATGTTGTGTTATCATTTTTTTTCTCATTCATTAATAATAATTTTGTATCTATTGATCACATGTAATTTACAAGCACTACCATGGTATTAGGACCAAAAGACAAAGCTCTTATATCCCCAGAAACATAGTCTGTAGGAAAACTCTATACCTGAAATATAAAACATTTGTAAACTTAATTAAATATTTTTTAATTTAGTTATTATAGAAATATTTTTACCTTCAATTTTAACCAAGCAGAAAACACTTTGCTATAAAATGTGTCTTTCCTTCTCAAAGATAAAGAAAGATCCATTCTATATATCAATTATTTATGATCCCTATATATAAAAATAATAATAGTTTAACAAATATTTAAAATTACGGGATATAATACAAGAGATAAATGTACAATTTACTTACTTGATATACACATCAAACACAACACAATTGAACAACACTGTGTAATGTGCCATATCTTGCTCTTCATGGCTTAATTTCGTCAATGTATATGATATCGAAATTCCTCTTATCTAAGTAAGTGATGGAAAACTGGGTTCAATTTTCCCATACTAGTCTTCTTCATTTCACATTGGTCTGATTATTCTCATAGTAAGATCATAAAAATACATTGAGAAGAAATCCATACATTCATGAGCCAATTAACCATTCATAATAGATCATTCGGTATAATTAATGTTCCGAAAATATGATTTCAATGTGCACATGTTTCTTTCAGTTGGATACATCCAACAGAAAGCAACGGGTCCTCCAAGAAGTATTTTGGCCAAATGATGGACAGTTAGATGCAACATGAATGTTAAAAACTAATGGAGGGAATATTTTCTCTAACTCACAAAAAATTAATGGTGTCTCTACCAACCGTTTTTGCAAGAAGGATTTGGAAAACCTCTTTGCACAAAGATCTCTAAAAACTAACACAACTGAATAATTGTGACTCTAACATTATTGGACAAGAGATGATAGATTGTTATTTGAATAAACTCATGCAAAATGATGTGATAATCACGAGTCTTCAAAGATTTCAACTTCAACTCTTATCTGTTGACCCATTTTGATATATTTCTTGAATAGCCATCAGGAACTTTAATATCCTCTATCACATCAAAAAATTGATTTTTTTAGCAGGTGTCATCGCATTAGAAGAACATGGAACTGGCCATTTATTTTCACTGATATAGATAGCTTGCAATTATGGTCTGATCCCCCAATCTACCAAGTCCCACCGAGATCGTAAAACATATTTTTTCTTCCCCTTGACATTTAGAATAATCGAAAGAAAAATTTCACATATATTCTTTTCAATGTTCATTACGTCAATGCGATGATGTAACAAGTTGGTTGACTAATACGACAACTCAAAGAATATACTCTTCTTCATCCAATTCTAACATGTATCGTTGGAATCATTTTTACTCTTTATATATTTCATTACACCCTTCCCATATGAATAACTAAAATCTTTCAATTCAATAAACACATCAGTTCTAGACATACGTTGAGGTGGAACGTCAGCCTCCATGGTATTGTCAAATCTTCGACGATTGTTTCTATATGGATGGTTCATTGGAAAGAATCGTCTATGTCCTATAATAATAAAACTATGATGATATTTCAGTCTTCTTGATCGAGTATTCTTCATAAAAACATGACATGATAATTTTTCTTTTAGTTCTCCATCCAAACATCATTGCATAAGTTTGAAAAACATTGATCGTCCACATAAGCACTACATGCATCTAAAATATGTCTTTCGAACATGCATCGTATGTGGGAACACCCACATCCCAAATAAGATTCAACTCTTTTATTAAAGGTTGCATGTGTTCATCTATATCATTGTTGGGATCAGAAGGGCCAGATATCAGTATACTCAAGAATGTGTAATGCTTTTTCATACACAACCATTAGGGAAGGATATAAGTTTGTCTGAAAACTGGCCATGTGCTGTGCAAAGTAAGCATCTGCCCAAATGGATTAAAATTGTCAAATTAAAGACCTAGTCTCAAATTACACAATCCAGATGCAAATTCAGGATATCGAGCATCAAATCTCTGCCATAAAAATCGACATGCAGGGTGAAGCAACTCTTCATTTTTGTTTTTTCTCTCGGTGTCATACCATCACAGTTTTACAGATATTTCATCAGACATGAACAGGTTCTGTAATCTAGGGATCAAATGAAAGTGCCACATTACTTTTTTTGGAACAAGATATGGTGTTCCATCATCTTTTGTCTTCCTTAGGAATGTTCCACATTTGATACAATAAATTCATTCAGGAGTTTCCTCCCAAAATAAGCTGCAATCATTCAGGACAGAATGGTTTTTTTTTTAATCCATGTTCATCAACTAACATCCATGCCATATAGTGGTTTGAGGGAATATCTTCATCATCTTGAAGTATGTCTTTCAACTGGGTAAGAATGTAATCAATTGTTGTATTTGAAATCCTATACATAGTTTTCCCATGAAACAATCAGATTAAAAATTCCATCTTTTTCATTTCACCACATTGCTGATATAGTGGAGTTGTCACAACATCGTTCAATTATTTCACCCTATCAACATATCCATTTTCATTGGATGCATTATGTGTGTTTGTATCGAAATATTGGTGGTTATACATCCTTTCCTTCTCATGATTCTGAAAAAATGGAAAATAATCATATAACAAACTCTCCATTTCAGTCCTATAATTTGGAGCATCAACATTTTGAGTTTCCATTTTCTCACAATAGTGATACCACACATAATAGTTTGTTTGGAAACCATATTTGGTTATATGTTAGCTAACTGATCTACGACTCAGCCAAGGTTATCCAACACAATTAGAACATGAGCAGTGTATGCGGCCACAATCTGAAGCCTTGTCAAATGAAATATCTAAAATGTTAATAAATTTATTTTAAAAATCGGTTGAAATCTAATCAGGGTCGTACATCCAACTTATATACATTCTTTAAAAAAATTGAAATAAGTCATTTCAAATCAATTAAATAATATTGAAGTTCAAATAAAAAAATATTTAGGTAAATGACAAATTTTTACTTTAAATTAATGAATAACTGACACATTAATCTATATGAAAATCATATTAAGAAATACATCAAAATACAATTTATATAAGTAAATAAGATACATAATTTCTAATGCCTATATTCAAGGATTTCCCAATAATATATTCGATGTGGATCAAGGAATACATAATCCTTAAGGGTCTTGTTTGGAATATATCGGTTTTATACTTTAACCTCTTCATGGAAATCTGGATGAGGAGTAGGATGGCGATCTGGGGAGTGGCGAGGCTGTCCAAAGGGGTGAGGGGTGTCCAGGGGGTGCATGGTGTCCATGGGGGTGGGGGGCCGTTTGGGGGGTCGGTGGTGTCCAGGGGGGTGGGGTCTGTCTAGGGGGGTCGGGGTGTCCATGTGGGTGGACTATTGACAGGGGTGGTCAGACTGTCCAGGGGGGGTAGGGGGATTCCAAGGGGGTGGGCGGGCTATCCAAGGAAGTGAGAGGGGTGTCCAGGGGGTGGGTGGGGCTGTTCGGGGTGGGGGGGAAGAGGTGTTCAGGGGGTGGGCAGGCCACCCAGGGGGGTGGCTGGGCTGTCATGGGGGTCTGGGGTGTCTAGGGGGTGGGCTGGCTGTCCATGGGGGGTGGGCGGGCTGTCCATGGGGGGTGGTCGAGCTGTCCATGGGGGGTGGTCATGTTGTCCACTGGGGTGGTGGTGCAGTCCAGTGGGGTCGGGGGTGTCAAGGGGGTGGGAGGAGCTTTCTAGGGGTGTGGGTGTTCGTGGGGATGGGGTGTCCATGGGGTGGTGGGCAGGTGTCTGGGGGTGGGGTGGGTAGGTTGTTAAGAAGGGTGGGGGTGGGGGGGGGGCAGTCCAGGGGGCATGATCTATCCAGGGGTGTTTGGGCTATACATGGGGGTGGCAGGGCTATCCATGGGGGTCAGGGGTGTTTAGAGGGTGGGGGGAGCTTTCTAGGGGGTGGGGGTTGTCAAGTGGGTACGAGGTGTCCATGGGGTGGGATGGGTGTCTAGGGGTTGCGGGGCTGTCCAGGGGGTACATGGTGTCCCGTGGTGTGGGCCAGTTATCCCTAGGGGTGGGGGTAGTCCACGGGGGGAGGTGGTTTCCAGGGGTGGGTTGGGATATATAGGGGGGGTACTATAACAACTTCTAAATCTTGCATTGGACAATACAAAAAAAAAATTTACTAATTGCAGATACTTTTTCTTTTTAAGTTTGTGGTAGTTTAAATCACTTCTATATGGTTCTACGAATGTTTCCAAAAATCACTGCTAAAATTTGCATCATCATCCAACTCATGATGGTTCTATAAATTTAGTGTCAACTTCGGGGAATCATCATAGAATTTGTTTAGTGGCGTTTTTTGTTTTAGCGATGGTTTCTGCTACCAAAAAATTGAAAGGATATAGTACTGGTTTGAACCTCCATTATATCCTCAACAATTTTTTTCATGGAAAACAACGGTGGAAACAAAATACGGTAAACCTATATTGACACTAAATAGTGGTGGTTTAAACCACTACTAAACAACCATTAGGAATATATAGCATGTGTTTAAAACATTATTATATATCGCTTTAGAAAAAACCCAACTGTAGAATTTGAAACCCTAGAAGATAAAAACAAAATTCAATACATATGTTTAAAATTATATCTATATTCACCACACCCACCTATGAGATCATATAATCATGAAGGTTACCAACATGGTTTACTAGAATGTAAAAATTAATTGACTATTATATGAAAACATTACATTATTTAAGCAAGGAAAAACATTCAAGTGGCAATTAGATTTCTAAGACATCCTTGGAAGACATTAATAAATGAAAAAAGTGGAATCATTAAAACATTTATTGATATGTACACAATCTAAAAATTTTATTATGATATGGGATATTAGAGGCAATTCTCAAACATTGATCCAATCTTCTAAAAGATTTACTAAGTATAAATATGTTTAATGAGATTTTAGAATACAATAAAAATGGGATCTTTTTTTTACAGTTCCAAATAATCCACTTAGAAAACATTTTGCACATTTTAGAAACATATATTTGAAAACCACTCATTTATATCATTAAAATATAAATATGTTTCATTATTAAAAAAATCGATCGTTGGAATCATAAAATCATAACAAAATTGTAACTCAGTGAGTCGAAACCACCTACAAAAATAGGCACACATTATGAATAAAATGATCTCTAAGAAGAACATAAGAATAACTCACCCAAAATTAATGACCAAAGAATCCCAAAACATAATCACTATAAATCCATAATAAAATAAAATACATTAAAATACAAAACTATAAACTCTACAGATCAAAAGTAGAGGAAGCCCCATGATCTGTGGAATCACCATTTTAGTGGTTGTATGATGTATGTTTAGTAAAAATGATATATAAAACCAATGTAAAACCTAGAAACAGATATGTACCAATCATTTATTACTCATTGATTCAATATTAAAAAGTTTTATTCATAAAATTTTCCAAAATCCATAAAATAGGAAAAAATGACGTGATCTCGGTAGATATTGAAATAAATGTAGAAATCAGAGGAAAAGGGATTATATGTTTGTATTTGGGAAGAGGTTTAAAGAGTCTAACATGAATGAGTGATTTGAATCCAATCATATGGAAGAACTCGGCTTAGGGTTCACTGTATGCCTTCTGGAAATTTGGGGGGAAACGATTTCTCTGTTGTGCTGCGGGGGTTTCTGGAAATCAGGCAGTACTTATGGAGTGGGCAGTGCTTCTAGAGTTGTGGCTTCTCAAGGGATTCTTGGAGTTGGGTAGTGATTCTGGAGTTGCGGCTTCTGGAATCGGGGTCTGCTTCTGGAATCGGGGTGGGGGTCACCTTCCTTGTCGAATTTGGGGGAAAATTTTCCCAACGGTTGTGAAGAACCATTGGGGAAACTCCATCTTTCCCAAAGGTTTCATAAAACCATTAGAATAACTCATTTTATACCCATCTTTCCAAATTATTTCATAAAAACGTTGGGAAAACTCATTTTTTACACATTTTTCCTAACGATTTGCTGAAATCATTAGGAAAACTCATTTTTTACACATCTTTATGAATGGTTTAGTAAACCGTTGGTCAAGAAAACATATACCAACGGTTCAAAGGAACTGTTGGTATACAAGTGTTGGGAAAAACATGATTTCCAATAGTGAATAGAATTGGTTTAAAATCAATATAATTTGGATGGGAAATGATACGTATGATGTTGAAACTTTTATTTTATTTGATTTTTTGTTGTTGTGATGTTATGAATTATATAGGCTAAATTACCCAACTAAAATTTAGTCGTTGGGAGTCCCTGTTTTTGCTTATGACGATGTTAAAGATAGAAATCATGTTGTGTGATTATTGATGCTACATATTATGTAATTGGTTAACCACATAAATTTGGTTAATAGAATGTACCCCCAAGTATAATATGTCTTGTAACAAACCCTTAATCAATAACGTGAAATTAAATAAGGGATTCCTTACTAAATCTGAAAATTTGTTTTGATCTTGTATGTATTGTAACATGTTTTTGGACACGGTTATGAGCCGTGGGGTGGCTTTGGTGATATGATTGATGTTTTATGACTATGTTGTGATATGTGGGGGATGTGGATGAGGCATTTTATGTAGCGGGGATATAATGATGGTTGTTGTGATATTGTTGTGTAGTGGGGCAGTGGTGGAAGGTGTAATTAGATCTGGTTGTTTCATTGTTTCATTTACTATGATACTTGATATGTGTTGTGTTGTGATAGTTTCCTCATTGGAATGGATGTAAAAAATGATAATGATCATGAACTATAATTATTCAATGATAGTTATTTAAACAACATGTTTAGAGAAAGGGGTTGGTAAAGACTGAGAACGAGTTGTGGGTGTGTTTTTCTGATATGGTGTTATGTATTAATAGGTGGCAGTAATGTGGTAAAATCATGAGTGGGTTAGTGTTCTATTTGTAATCCCATGGCTTGGGCTTGTGTGCCATTATATATATATATAGAAACACTGTTTGTTCCTATAATTTCCATATCCACCCCTCCCTAATCAATCACTATATGACAACACCCACATAGTCATGTGGGGGGGGGGTGCATTTTCTAATACCCCGATGAGAGGATGGATGGTTGGACACACTTTCCTAATACCTCTTCTAGGTGATATTTCCTTGGTGTCTTCTGTAGAGTTGTTATATGGTGTCCCAAGTTTCATTGGGATGAGTTTTGGTGAACATACCAAGGTTTGTTCATGATTAGATGTGTTGGGATGGCCCAGATGTGCGTGGGAGGGATATAATGTGTTTTGATGGCCCATGTGTGTGCTAGAAAGATTTTATGTGAGGTATGGACCAGGTGTGTGTAGGTGGGATGTGATGGGATATATTAGAATGAGAGGGGAGCACCTTGATGTTTTCTATTAGGCTATTAGAGTGTCTAATCCATGGGAAAGTGGTGCGGGGTACCCTTTCCTAAATTTTCTTTATATAATATTATATTAATCAGATCTAGAATCGGGTGAGTGAGCCTTGGTGAGGGTGGGGTTATGGTTAGTCTAACTATCAGCTGATGTTTAGTTTTTTTTTTATCATGGGACCATTAGTATTCTTTTTCCACTTCTGCACGATAGGCCTTATCTTTCATATTGAGTATACATATATGCTCATCCTATATATATAATATTTTTTTCATTTTTTGAATAGGATGATGGGGACCGTTCTTGGTTTTACTAACTAAGACCTTGGGACAATTATTATCTAGCTGATATATTTGGGTTTTGGGTATTTACATTAGTGAAATTTACTTGTATCTAGTCTATTTACACATACATTTTGGGATGGGTTTTTATTCTTCTTATATATATTTTTGGTATTTGGTTTTGGTTGATACATCCTAACGCCTAATATTGTTTCCTTATAAAGGGTAATTCCTCCCATATTGTGATATTTTTACACCCTTGGTGCTAGTTTCCAACCAAGGGCCTACTGAATGTTGGACTCGAGGGGTCAGTATCTTGATATCATCATGTCTTGCACAGGAGGGGTATCATTGGACTGAAGGGTCATGACATAGTGGTATCAAAGGTAATTAATGAGAGATAGAGTTGAGTTTGTTGTTTTACTTATTGAGGAATGCATTGGTTGGTATAGAAACGGTGTCAGTTGACCTTGGTGCATGACATAGGATAGAGAGACCAGCTAGGAGATGGGATTTTTGAGCCCCCCACGATCCATGACATGGAAAATGAGCTTATTGAACAACCAATTGTGATGAAACTACTTTCTAGGTTGATTCCTAGGAGTATAACTTACATCGTGATGACTTGTTTTCTTGTTTGAATTAGGTTGTTCAAGGAAAGTAAAAATTGATAAACTAAATTAAATGGAAATTTTTTTTATTAAAATATATCATAATGAAAATCCATAATATTGGGCTTAGTAAATATTTGTTTCTCTTACAACTATGGATCCTAGTCATTGTCTGTCTGTGAATCATGTAGTGGAGGTTCAACAGGGTGACCTGGTTGATTGATAGAGGGTCAATTTGGTTGCGTTTGATTATAAGTGAAATAGTATTTTTTATGAATTTTAGTAGATGGATTTGTCAAAGTACGAGGGGAGCATTTATGATATGGAAATATAGAGTTCTCTAGAAGAGATGGAGATCATTTTTGGTTTGATTAGATCTCATGAAAAATACAAGATCCATTTGGTGGTTAGTTATATGGGAGAATATATATGTCCATTTTGGATGTTTTAGTTTGGTTATCAGAGGAAGGTTAATGGTTCATGGGTAGACATTGTGAAGGAGTTTTAGGTAGAGTTCATCTCGTCAACCATGAAGGCTAAGAAGAGGAAGGAGCTAATTTTTCTTCACTAGGGAACTATGTCTCTGTATGAGATATGGATTAAGTTTTAGGACCTTTTTTTACTTTCCCCAGATCTTTTTTTGGATGAGGAGTCCCGAGTGAGGCATCTTGAGGAGGAACTCCATCCTTCGATCCAGTATACAGTTACACCTTTTAGGTTGCCAACATAGCTAGAGGTTCAGAATAAGGTAGGGGTTATCAAATGAATTCAATCATGAAGTGTTTTTCCATTAGAGGGAAACCAAAAAAGGTTAAATGAAGAGAATTGTTTTCGGTGGAAAGCCTTAGGTGATGGGTCCTTCAAGGTTTAGACCAGGACAGAGTCGACCACTATAGCTTCCATTTTGACCCTCTAGCCTATGTACCTTTTTTGTGGGGTTGGGGCCAATGTGTTTCTTCAATGGGGTTCATGGACATATTCATGCATGGTTCCTAGTAGATTCTTGAGCTCATTTTGGCCAAGGAAAATAGTTTCAACATCAACCTTAACAAAAATTACTAGTGAGACCAATCTAATAGTAGGGGAAGCAAGCTTATGGCCCAGTTTGGGAAGATTAGGTAGGAAGTGGATGAACTCATGATATTCCTCACGCTCAGGGTCCTTGACCCCAGTGTGGTCATGGAGGTGGCTACCACTAGAGAGGCAGGAGAGTTGGTCATGGTATCTTTCATGCAATGGAGATAGAAGCTTCATATTGGCCAGATTTCATTAGTGGTTTAATTAGTTTGTCATATACCATGGTTTCGGCATTGTTTGATTGAGGAGTCTTGCACTCCTTTATTGAGCCCTATCTATCCCATGATATGGGACTAGAGAAAGAGATCCTTCCCATACACATTGTTTAACAACATAAATGGGAGGCCATGCCATCCTTTTTTAGGTTTATAGGGGTGTAGACTGATGATGGGTCCCCAATAGTCACATGGGAATCTTTTCTTGCTTCATATGCAACCATATGATGTCATACATGGTAATAAATGATTTTATTCTACGTTTTCTATTATTGACTTCTTTTGAATTAGAATCATGTTTTCATATGTGGATGGCCAGTGTGTGGTTTTCATTAATTATGGGAGTTATTAGGTGGGAGTTGATGTGTGGAGCTCCGTCATTATTTTTTGGGTTTATTTTTTTATGGGAATAAGTGAATTATCAGATGGTGTAGGTTCTCATGGTTGTTAGTGAATTCCAAGATTTCTTTTTAAGGAGGTTGTTACACTACCTCCTCAACGCGTCGTTTAGTTTCAGATATACATGTAGCCATGAAGTTCTCTGATATTGATGCAGCCAAATCGTATGGAACCTTCTGAGTTCTGTGAGTTGAGAATTCAGATGGATGATTTGATGTATAGTTATTTCATCTAGACTACTGTGTGCCTATGTGGTGATCCAATCTTATTCATTAAAAAGGATGATGATAGTCAATGATTGTGCATAGACTACTAGAGGTTGAAGCAAGTGATGATCAAGAATCCCTATCCTTTTCTGAGGATTAATAATAATTTTGACCAGTGTAATAGGGAGACTTTGTTTTCTAATATCATCATATGGTCTTGATGTCACCAGTTAATGGTGAATGAGGTTGATATCCTGAAAACTACCTTTAGATGTAGTTATGGGAACTTCATGTTTGTATTCACACATTTCGGAGTTATAAATTCACCAACCATGTTCATGGGGCTTATGAACTCAGTGTTCTCTAGGTTCCTAAACTGTTTTGTCATTGTCTTCATTGATGACGTACCGATCTACTCGGGGTAAGAAGAGGAGAATGATGAGAATCTCCGAGTTGTCTTGTAGGTTCTTCAATGCAACGATATCTATGGAATATTGGCTAAGTAAATGATATGGATACGAGGGGTCTATTTTCTTGGGTATGATGTGTGTCATTAGGGTGTAGAAGTTCACCCAACAATGATTGAAGAAATTGTTTCATTGGAAACACCCATGAACATAGTATAAGTCTGTAGCTTCCCTGGTCTCACAGGAAATTTTCAGAGACTTGTCCCCAAATTATCTCATGTTTTATCCCTATTGAATGATTTATATAAGAAGGACTAAGAATTTTTGTGGATTAATAATTTCTAGTCACTATTATTTTTTTATGAAATAAAAGTTATTTAGTGCTTCAACTCTTTGATTTCTGTAGTAATGGGTAATATTTGAGGTGTTTTCTGAAACTTCTCTTCTAGGCATGGGATTTTTCTTGATGAAATAGAAGGAGGTGATATTTTATGGTACTAGAACGTTATACCCCCACAATATTAACATTGAAACCAATTATCTAGATCTAGTGGCAGTTGTATTCTCATTGAAGTTACAAATACATTACATCATTAGGGAGAGCTTTTTAGTCTTCAAGGGTCACAAGCATCTGAGGTATGTATTTTCTCAAGGTTATTTGAATCTATTTTTGTGATGGTGATTGGAGTGTCATTAAGAAAATAATTTTTATATATCCCACACCTCAATAAAGGGTAATACCATTGCCTATGCATTGAGAAGAATGTCACAAAAGGATATTATTAATGAGTTTTAGGATTTTTAGAGAGTGATGGAGGAGTTGGCATCCATAAACTTATATGCAATGGTGGATGGTTGTATATGATTTTTCGTCCATCTTATTTTAAAACCTTCAATGATGTATTAGGTGGAGGATTCACATTGGGTAGAGTCATAGGTATACGTGTTGTGCAATCATGTTGATCATTGTGATGCTCTGGATGGATGGTTAGAGGATAGTCTGAACCAGATTTTGTTTCAAGAAAGGATATTTGATCTAGTGGAAATCCATAATAGAGTTACTCATGAGTTTCATATATCCCCAATGGTGGTACACCGAGGAGTTTCCAAAATGTACCATAACTAGAAGAAATAGTTTTGATGGGTCGAAATGAAACGGGATGTGGTAGTGTTTTTGGCTTGGTATCTGGGTTTATAGTCGGTAAAGGCCAAGCATCATGTTTTAGGAGGTTTCTTTGCATCCCTTGGATGTTCCTGAGTGGAAATGGGTTACGTCTCAATGAATTTCATCATAGGTTTAGATAGATATCAGGAGTTTGGGATTCAATCAGGGTGATTGTGGGTCGATTGATGAAATTGGATCACTTTTTAGTGATCAAGGAGTTAGGCACAATAGATGCTTTAGCTAAGAGGTACATGAATGAGGTGGTACAAATATATGTATTTCCAAGTTACATAATCTCACATCGAGATTCTTGTTTTACTTCATGATCCTAGATGGGATTGAATCATGCTTTTGAAACCCATTTATACCTCAAAATTTCCTTCCACCCTCAGATGGATGGCTATACAGAGTGGACTATCCATACACTATAGGTTATGTTGCAAGTATAAATATTGAACTTAGGGAAGATATTGTGTATGAAACCATCCCTTAGATGGTTTTTCTTATAATAATAACTATCAATCTTCCAATGGAATGTATCAAATTTAGAATTTTTATGGATGTTCGTGTCATTATCTGTTCTGTGGGACTGATATTGGGGAGGAAAAAGTTCTTGGTCCGTAGGTGGTGCAGAGCACAATAGATAAGGTTAAGTTGGTTTTCGAAAGGATGAAATAAGCAGAAGACTAGAAGAAGTCTTCTACTGATCAAAGGTGAAGGCCCCTAGAGTTCTACATTAGATACCACATATCCTAGAATGTTTCCCCTCAACTTGGGAAGTAAAGACACCGAAGGGGGAGTAATCATTCTCCACAGTTTATTGGAAGTTTTGAGGTTTTGGGGAAAGTTGGCCAAGTGAAATATCAATTATCATTTCCACAAAATCTCATAATGATCCATTATTTCATACTTATCTCTCATCCCTATCAATTTACCCACGATGACTCTCATATCATTGACTTGTGAGAGTTGGATATTGAGAATGATGCACACTTCCTGGAGCATCTAATGGATGTCAAACACCATTAGGAAAATGATCTATGAGGGAAAACCATTCCCTTCGTTTGGGTGATATGGATTCATGGTATCTTAGAGGATAGTAAGTGGGAGCATGTGACACATATGTGATCCCAATACCTAGAGTTGTTTTTAGTTTTTCCCTTATCATTCGTTTTTCTGTTTGATATGTTGTTCGAACAAAGGAGTTTTATGAAATATGTTATTTTCCCCATGATTTGACATGTGTTTTTTGATGTGCGATAATGTCCCAACATGATAAAAAGGGAAGGATTGAATCATAATCTATATTCATTAATTGATATGTGATAAACCCATGTGGGCCAGTCAGTTCTGCCTAGAGTGATTATTATCTTAACATAGAATATGTTATTACATAATTCATGTATTTAGGACAATGTGTTTTGTTGGTTGTTCAATGGTTTTATAAAATGAAATTTTTAGTTGTGTTTTTGTGGTGATGGGGTTGTGAAAGTGGCTTGAGGTTGTTTGGTTTGGTAGTGTTTCAGGTGTAATGAGATCCTTGAGAGGTATCTCGATGGGTGGTTGTTCAGAAACATCCTCTATTTTTTTGGTTTTGTTTTAAATTATTGATGTTGAGAATAGTTTCATAGGAATATAATGTAATTTAATGAAACTTCCAGCCTATTACTTTACCAAAAATCTAATTGTTTAGGTGTTTGAGGGTATTTCAGTGTGTTTTTAGGAGATGTGAGTCATTACAATAGTGACTCATTTCATCAATTTTCCAATTTTCAAGTTATACAATGGAAGTTCCTTATGGAGATATCTCATTATGGAGGTTTCTCATACTAGTGGTATCTCATCCTAGTGGTAGCTCCCGGGTGGGGACCCGTCTGGTGGTGAATCGTGGGTGGTGACTCATCGGGTGGTGACTTGTCTGGTGATGAATCACCAGTGATGAGTTATTGGAAGTGACTCTTTTGGTGGTGACTCACTAGTAGGGACTGAATAGCAGTGAATCACTGGTACTGACTCATATGGTGGTGACTCATCTGGTGGTGATTTTTCTAGCGGTGACTCATCATGTCGCTGGTGGTGACTCTTTTCAATAGTCTTCTAGATTTACAAAATTTCCCATTTTTCTAGTTTTTCCATTTTGACGTCTTTATTAAATGTAAAATGAGTTTAATGACATATTTCAAAGATTCAGAATCCCTTTAAATAGATATAAATTATATTGTAAATTTTTGTAATGTATGGGGGCTTTTAAATGTTCAGAACACATGGTATTAGTCAGATCCTTCCTTAACAACAATTCAATATAAATAGAATACCTATGTCTTTTATCTGATCATTATAAATCCTAGATAACCATACTTTAATTCATTTGTTCTGAATATATCTTATGTATAGAAATACCCAATAACTTCTTCCTTATATTTTTTTTCTTTATTTAGTTCATGTTTCCCTAAAGAGCATACTAATGTACCTGCACCTCTATTTTTGGTGGAACAATGTAGTGTTGATTGTCGTTCTTCTTGGCAGGATTTCGTTTTTCATTATTATTTGTGTATCATGTATTGTGGGCATATAAATTTTCATCTTTTAAGTGATTATATAATTTTAATTAATTAAGATAATCGAATTTGATTAAAATTTATATAATGGAGATTGGGAAGGTGGCGTGTGATCTTTCAGCTTTTATTTGATTTAATTTGTCATGTTTTGATTAATGAATTGTATGGGATAAATTTCTCATTGAAAATTTCAGTTTTTAGGGGTAACTTGTTGTGATTATGATGATGTGAAGTATGGAACTAATGTTTGGTGACTATTAACACTACTTATTATGAATTTAGTAAAAAACGTACAACTGGTTAATAAAATGGATTCCCCAAGATCATTGGATTTTGTAACAACACCATTAGATAATAAAGTGAATTTAAATAAGGGATTATTTGCTAAATATAAAAATATCTCTTCATCTGGTATGTGTTTTGATGTGTTTGGGGACATAGTTGTGAGCAGTGGGGTGTCTTTGGTGATATGATTGAAGGGATAAGATAATGTTGAGACATGTGGGGGTAGTGTATGAGAAGTTTTATATAGCTAGAAAGAAATTATGGTTGTTATGATATTGTTGTGAAGCTGGGATGTGGTGGAAGGTAGAATTGGTTTTAGATGTTGGGTTTTTTTTACTATGATGCATGACATGTGTTGTTATGTGATAGTTTCCGGGATGGTATGAATAGGGAAATGAATAAAGATCATGATATGGATTATTACATGATAATGATTTAAAATTAATGTTTAACAAAACATGTTGGTAACCTAGAATATATAAAATGGTTTAATATTAATTAAAGACGCCAAATGATTTGTTGATTCTATTTTTCTTGTAAGGTGTTATGCATTTTGAGGTGGTAGAAAAGTGAGGAAGTCGTGAGTAGGTTGGTATTTTTTTATAAACCCATTGGTTGGACTTCTTAGCCTTTATATATATATATATATATATGTATATATAAACAAGGTATGTTCTTGTGATTTCTATCCACACCCCACCCATATCAAGAACTATGTTCTAACACACACATAGTCACATGGGAGGGTATCTTTCCCAACATCCCAATGAGAGGATAGGTTGTTGGCCAACCTCTTTTTCCTTGTCCCTCTTCTAAGTGATTGTGGCCTAGGTGTATTCAAGGGAGTTATCATATGCTGTCCCATGTGTCTTTGGGATAATTTGTGGTGTTATGTTCCATGTGTCTTCATGATGAGATGTGTTGTGATGTCCCAAGTGTGTATAGTTGGGATGTGATTTGTTAAGATGTACCAAGTGTGTGTGGACAAGATGTTCCGTGAGGTGTGGCCCAAGTGTGTGTGGGTGGGATGTGATGTGATATTGACAGAATAGGGGGGATCCCCAAGACATTTTTCATTGGGGTGTGAGAGTGTCTAATTTGTGGGAAAGTGGTGCAGGGTACCCTATCATAGATGTGATTTATATTATATTATATTCCACGGATGCGTTATTTTGTGAGAAAGCCCCATAGAAGATGGTGTTATGGTCAGTCTACATGTTAGTTTCTTCTTTTTTCTCATGGGTTCATTAGTATGCTCATTGTTCTTGTACATGAGATACTTTGGTTTTCTTACCCAGTATACATTAATTCTCACCTTACGTATATAAAAAATTATTTCATGTTTCTAGTAGAATTATGTGGATTGTGTTTGATGTTACTAGCTCTGACCTTGGGAAAATTGTTGTGTTGTGGATCTTGATTGTTTTTGGGTATTTTCTTTGGTTAATTTTATTCACATCAGTTCTATTAAAATATGATGTTCATGATGGATTTTGGTTATTCTTCTATATATTTAATGGAGTTGTATTTGGATGGTACATCTTATCTCCCGATATTATTTAATTATAAATGGTAGTTCCTCCCATTTGTGAGATTTTTACACCCTTGGTACTAGTCACCAACCTATGACCTACTGGTGGAGGAACGTGGGGATCATTATCTCCTTTTATTCATTTCCATCCTTGGAGGGGTATCATTGAAGGTAAGGGTTCAATGAAAATATGTGCTAATTGCCTATTCTATTACACTATGCTATCTGTCATGTGGAAATATTGTGTATTTGATTATTTCATATGTGTCCTACCATCTCAGTCAAAGAGAACATTGGTGAGGGTTCCTCTCATTAATGTTTGTGACCCCTTTGAGATATTATGAATCCTCAAATCAGACATATGATAATACACATTTTGTTCTAAGACACCATGGAAAAAAAATATTCTTATTCAAATTAGGATTCAACCTTACCTCCTCTAAATATTTGACTAACATTTCATGAAATTCAACAGATATTATTTTTCTTCCAATGATTTGATAACTCTTTTTATTTTCAAGTTAAACCATTCCACTGTTTGTATATCTAAGATTGGTGAAGATCTCATGTTTGGGACATATATAAAAAGAAAATCTATAACACAAGACCATTAATCACTCATATAATCAGAAGATCCATATAAAACATCTACAATATTAAAATATTTCTCAACTAGCAACCAATTGTCACTATTGTAGGTTTTTATCATTGAATTATCCATTTTGGGACATTTCATTCTAATTTTACATAGTTTTTTGAAATGGAAACATTTTATTTTTTACCCCTAGACCTTGATCATATTATATATATGATATTACCCCACCTCTCCGCTATTTTCTCAATATTACCACTAACATTAAACCCCTTATATTCCTTCGTAACAGAACAAGGATTCTTTTGTTGAATCTCTTTTGAAAAAAAAGTAGATTTAGATTTCTCTATGATTATGGAACACCAAACACAAATCATTTAATTATTAAATTTATTATAAGAAAAATATAAATATGTCAACAATATTATACTCAAATCCACATCATCTAACTAAACTTATATATTATAAAGATACATTACAATTTTATAAAAATCATTAGTATAAGTCATGAATACTGTTCTAGGATGCATATGAATGTTATAAAATTTCATCTTCTTGTGAAGCTAGCCTACTATGGTTTTTATATATATAGAGTTTCATTTTTAGACATGATTTTGGAAACAATAGATTATATTCTACCTCGTGAAGTACCTTTTCACTTAAATAACTGATAATTAAACTACATTCCTTCCTAAAAATCAAAAAAAAGACACAAAATTTAATAGTAGTAATTTTTTTATCATCGTTTAGGGTGAAAAAAATCTTTTTTATGAACACAATGGGAATCATGGAGTTTATTATGGTCCAATAATGCATAAATTTTTATCCACCAAATATTAAAATCATTATCCCATCCAAAATTTTATATTTCAAATTTATTCTATATAATTGTTCTATTTTAGGTGGATTTTATACCATTTGATTGGGGATATGTTGATTTGGTAGTCTATATACACCAAATGAGAATCCACTAATATAGGTATTGTGTTCTTGAATATTTCCAGAAGTTGGATAAACAAAAAACCAAATGTTGATAAGGAAGATTCGAGTTGAATGTGGTGCAAGAAAAAATAAATAACACTCACAAATATATATATAACATGATTTTTTAAACTATGGACCTGTGTTCATGATCAAAACACTGAATGAAGAACATTATTAATAAATAAATAAAACATACATATTATAATACACAAAATTATTAAAGGTCCAGAGAAGCTATCTGAGGATCTGATCGTCCAAGACTAGATGGAAGTGATGAAATTTGACATGAAGAACTCGAAATATGACTCCATGGAATAACTAACTCTATGCACATTCATATAAGGATTAAACATCATATATGATGTATGAACTGAAAATAAGAATTCAGAATAAACATCTTACAGTTGAAGTTATAAATAATATAACCTGGATGATTCTCAATTGGAGCTCAAGAGGCCAATGTCTTCCTTCACATGAGGATTTCCTATGAAGAATCCAATGAATATTATTAGAAATTTTCACTTTTTAAAATTAAAATGTTTTATTTTTTATTTTTTTGATATCATGAATAATCTCATTTTGCATCTTATCTCATGCTTGTTTTAGTTTTATTTTTCTATGAAATTAGTTTGGTATCTTATGACTTGTTTTATGTTACTCTAACATGATGTGGATTTACACAAATAGGAGGTTATGTTATCCTTAAAAACATTGATTTCAAGGGGATAATACATACATAAGTGTTTTTACCATTACGCAAGCATTGTGTATTAGGGTTTCCCCTTATGAAGTAATTGTTTCAACCATACAAAGACTCGATTCTCTGTGAGTAGACTTAATGTGGGGATGGGATTGTATTGTGTTGTTTTGGGGTGAAACATTACATGAAGTTCGTGTCTATCGTGTTACCAATATGTGACAAGTGTAATGTAGTTCACTACCCTTATGAGAGAACTTTGGTACCATTAAGCAAGGACTCTGTGACCTTTAAATAGCTCCAATCGACCCATAAACAATGCTTGATTACCCATATGTAGTTATCGAGTGACACTTACGCAACAGAGAATCAACCCTTACGTAACATTAGGTCAAACTTTACAAAGGTAATCTTATGAATACATTTATGTAGTTTATTCATTCATATTTTTGTTTCAAAATATTCTTCAGAAATCTCTTCAACCGAACATGAATCCATAAGCAATTGAAGGTTGTTTGATGGATTTGTTCATTTAATTTTAAGTACTTAGGGCCTAGCTTGTATTGAGAGAGATATAATTAAAATCTCAGAGAGGTGATCAAATAGAAATTGAGAGATGATCCAAATTTTGGAGGGATCATTATAGGTCCTATTCGAAATGGAAATTGTGATTCACTTTAGAGATATTGTTCTAATGGATAGATCACAGATGAGAAAGTTATAAAGAGGAAAAAAGTAGGTGCAACATTTTGGTTGGATTGTTTTCTTAATTGTTTTTTCCACTTCATGTATCCCTTCTTATAATTTATTATATATTTTTAATTATATTTCGGATAAAGCGTGTGTACACCTTATTCCATTTCTATTTATACTCCAATATTCCCTATTCGCCACTACCTCTCCACCAACCCTCTCACACTCCAAAATCACATTCCTATCCACCTACACATCATCTCAAACTTCTAATATCCCACCTTCACACCATTTTCACTACTCTGCCTCACTAATAATATCACTATTTCATCTTCTGACTCTACCCACACCCCTCATTCATCTCTCGGTTCTCCTTGACATGCCCACTACCTCTTAGCCTCCCCAGTTTTCTAGATCTCCACCTCTCCCCCCTACTCCCAACCTATTTGACTCCTGGATTCCACTTCAACCACTGCCTCCACACTAAATTATCCTTAACCCCTCTGCCTCTTCTTACTCCCTTCCTCTTCACCCCCTCCATCACTCCCCAAATCCATCTCCATGCCTCTGTTTCCTCCCCTCCTCCACCTCTACTTCATTTATCTCCCCACATCCCCTCATCCTATCCATCCATGATATCGTTCACTTTTCCTCCATCCTTTTTGATTCATGGTTTCCTCCCATCTAGCATGATTTTCATCCAGGGTTTTATTTTTTGAGTTTTTCATCTAGGGTTCCAATGATTTTTTAATTCTCTCTATTCCACTCCTCCACAGTCATCTAAAAACAACAGTATTCAATTCTTAAACACTAAACATCACATAAAGCATTAATTTCAATTTATCTCTAAGGTTCATAATTTTTCCCCAACCTACTACCTCTACTCACCACCCTCTAATTATTTTTGTGGCATGGACACCCTGTGTATGATAGATCCCCCATATCCCCATGAATTGTCCCGAACATCAATGCCTACTTGGTATCCTTTAATAACAGGTTTGAATTTGGTTTATTTAAAATTCTTCTAGACTGATAGAGATTCTAAAAGTTGGATTTTTATTCATTTTCTGAATTTTATTAAATATTATTCTTTTGAATGTTTCATATATCATTGTTGTTTATTTCTTTTTTCAAGATTGTTTTGAAATAATCATGTTTTAAGATGATTCCTATAACATTATCACTATTTTTTAAACCATGATTACCTCTGTGTCATTGCTTATGTTTTAATAAGTCTTATATAATTTTATCATGATATATTCATTGTTAATATGATTTTTTACTGATATTCCTTTCAATTCATTTGTTTCTCCCAATAACATGATACTCACTATGTGGTGTACTTAGAGGAGGTTAACTTCTTCTTCATGGTTTGAATTATATTTTCCCCTTCTTTAACTTCTCATAAAATTTTAGAATCTTATCTATCATCCCCTTTTTTCTTTCTCTTAAAAATATCAACTAATATATATATATATATATATATATATATATATATTTTATTTTATGTACTACAGCAACCAAATTCCTTGGAACTTTCTTCTACCTAAATCATTATAATCATGTTACCAATTTCATGAAAATTTCTATAATTCTTCAATATGTTTTTTATACCTATTATTCTCAATAACATTAGTATCATATCAGAATTACCCAATTTCCATATTATCTTATTATATTGATACTTACCTAATGAAAATAATCGTATATTTACATACAACATTTCTTGTTCTAAATTGTGTATTATTCATAAATGTATCATTAAAATATATATTCATTTTAGATATTTTCCAAATTTTTATTTTAATTATATCATATTCAGAAAATATTTATCTCTCAAAAAATTGAATGTCCATCAAAACAATATATACATATTTTAATGTCAGTCCTGACTATTTGTATTCATTTATTTCTATTAACTTTTTTTATTTTAATGTTTCATATATAATTTAGTTTATATATTTATAGTTTCATTGAAATTACTACCACATGCCTCTAATATGGTTCATCCATCAATCCTCATAATTAGTGCTCAATTTTTCATGATATTTTCTTTTTTCTTATCCCGTGATACTTTAATTTTGAATCAGTCAATTTTCTTATTAGTGATGGCCACGTGTGAAATCATATATATTATAAGTATCAATATTGTATTGGTATGTGAATTCATATTAAGAAAAATTATATATTTATCCCACTTTTTAATTTTATTTAACATTATATTGAAGATAATTTTTAAATTTTAATTATTTATATTTTATATAACCATGCATGCCCTTTATTATAAATTTCGTCAAAATATACAAGGTACTCTAAAAGGATGTGTATCCCATAAACGCGATGAGAATGTCTTACATTATAAAAGACTTTTATACTCATGATTAAAATAATTACATCCATGGTGTTGGATATTTTGATTATTTTACTATTTGATCTATAATATAGATACAAGGTTGTCTAATTTAGATTATATATATTAGAGAAGATAAATATATCTTAAATAACCATGTTTATGAAATTTTTCATGGATTTTTTCCAGATTTATCCAAGTTAACTATACATGAGAATATTTTTCATAGAGTATCGACTAAATAAAAAATATGTAAGTGGACGAAATTTAATTAGTATCCCCAATCGGATACGAAAATAATTTTGTTGTCCACCAAAAAATGATCCACTGAATGTCTAAAAATTAAATAAATTACTCATATGATCTCAATTGTATTATTATTTTTTATGCTAAATAATTATGGTACTATAATATTTTATTTCACCAATTCATTTCCATTTTATGGCATCTGGAGTGTATTCCCTTGTATGGGACTGGATAACCATGGAATCTATTATAATGAAGAAACAACCACATGAATCCTGATGCCTTTTTCAGCTCTACAATCCTGTGAATATTTTTTATAAATATCATTGAAGTTGAAATATTTACCAATGAGGGTTACACTCTTGATATAAAATTCATTTCATTGTTATCAGGGATTACATGGAAATATCCACAATCCATTGGTTGTAGTAACACAAAAGAACTTTTATGAGGTGTGTAAGAATTTTAATATACATTGGGATACAAGGGAAAATTATTTATTATACTTTTACAACTATATGAAAATTTTATTAAAAAAATATAGATGAATTTTATATAGGATTTAGTGGTGCCAATCTGAAGTCCATGCATGAATGATTGATATGAAATATCAACCCATTAACTGATTTTAGATCTTTATAAACATGATAATGGTGAATGCCTTATTTTATTAATGTGGTTTGTGTTGGTAGTATTTGATTAGAAATTTTAGTGAATGGTGATAAATATTCATAATTACCATGGTAGTGGTAAATACATTTAATCTACATTATAATACATTTACTAATACATCCATTCACGTTACAATATTCCCACATAGTTGACATGAAATATATTTATAATTATATAATCAAAAATCATACATTATATATATATATATAATTTGTGAAATGGAATCATGTTTTTTCTATTAATGAAATTATTTAATTTTTAATAAAGAAAAAATTAATGCAAGATTTGGATGATAAAGATCAAACTAAACATGCAAGTGGTGTTGATTTAGATTTTCCCACTTCAACAAAAAAAATTCTATGAGAAATTTATTCTCATGTCAACATGAAGGAAATTAAATATAATAGGATTTGGAATCATTATCTTCACGTTATACCATACGATCAAATCTAAATTTCTGAATCATTAATTTTATTTCCCTTTCACATTATCCTAATCTCCACCCATAGTTTCTCACATAGTGATTCTCTTATCCACACCCATTAATGTCTCTCCATGTGAAATAAATCGAAACATCACACATCCCTTGGAAATCATAATGAATGAGATGACCATGATTAGGTACAAGATTTTAATGATTTTGAAATTGGTCCACTTCTCACCAGCAATAAAAACACTAACCATAATCACAAATACTAGAATATGATTTTACATCATTTCAATTGGGTATCTTCATCAATGATGTATAACCTTCCGATTATGGAAAATAAGGTTACCAAATATCTATTGTCGCTTGTGGAAGTCTTGATCTAGGTAATCCTTCATCACCAAGATGAATTGAGAAATATAATCCTTATAAAGTTCCTCTATAATAAATATTTCATGATTTTGGATGATTTAATGATTTATATAAAAACCTTCATGTGTCATGAATAGTTCAAAATTGGGTCTTTTATGGAGGGTGACTTATGGTGTAATTATTATTAGTGTTTGTATTTTTATTATTGGAAATTTTTAACTCTACTTTTAGAATTGTTATGTGTGTGTTATTAAATTTTACATGGTGGCATCTTACCATTGATGAGGCCTTCAGTCCTATCCTAACCTATAGGACCCATGTTTTAGTTCATATTGGTCACCCATTTTGAATCCATATATTCATTTTAATATTTTCAGATCCTCTAATTCTACTTTTTCCTCCATCGAAAAGATCATTACTCCCTTCCTCCTCCTATTCAAAACACATATATTTATCCTTTTATTAAAATAACATACATTACTAATTGTAATTATTATTCATTTCTTCCATTTCAGGTAAATTTAATGTTAATGAAAAATGTTAGTTTACTATTTATCTTTTTTGAAATCTTGTATAAAAAATGAATTATTAACGAAATTTTACTTTTAAGTAATTATTACATAAGGGTTATAAAAAATATTGATTTCATATCACTTTCCTTCATCCTATATGTGGGTGATATACATCATGTAATGATTTTTTAATCAGCAATCTTGATTAATTTATTAGTTTTGTGTTTTAACTAAATTTTTTAAAAAAATTATATTTCCCCTGATTTCCAATGATTATAATGAGAATTAAATTTTATTTTTCATAGTTTTGTGAATTTAAATGAAAATTTATGCCTCCTTCTAAGATTTTTTTTTAATTTAATATTTTAGGATTTCTTACTTTACATGTAGTTTGGTTCTTTATGATAAATTCCATACGTTTTTTATACTTTTATATATACCATTTTTATATTTTTATTTATTTTTTTTATTTTTATAATATTTTCATTGCTTTATTAATTAATGTGGGAATTTATTTGTCATACGATTCGTGTGTGGATATTTTTTATAATATTCATACATTTTTTCATGTTTATAAGGATCAATTGAATGATTGATTCTTTCATCATGTTTCATTCCAAATACGTCATTTCCACAATCCCAAAAACTGGATTAAAATTTAATTTCTTTCTTTATTGTTTCCTTGATTTTAGGAATATATTCACTCATGACTCAAAATTTGAAACATGTCAATGAAAAATTTAAACTGTTTGGATTATACCATGATCATCTTATGTTTGGGATTCTATCAGATTCCCTAATTTACATGAGACATATGAAGCATGTTACTTATATGATGATACCATTATAATAATGTTTTACCTTATATTTTCCCCTTCCCAATCAACCCATAATTTCTCCAATCATAACCAATAGACCCCTTTTCCGGTCTCTTAAAATTTTAACGTTATCTTTTTTTTATCACAAGTATTTATTCAAATAACATATTTATAATTTTATTGTCTTCCCCATGAATTATTTTTATGGTACCAATTTTTTCAGAATCTATATATTTTTATTTAAATATACATTTGTATACATATTCTTCATAATCATGCTATGTACCATATAAATATTAAATAATTTATATATTATCTTATTATATTGATACTTTTATAATGATAACAATGTTTTAACTACATATTAAATTCAATGTTTCAAATTGTGTATTAGTTTTACATGTATTATTAAAATGTATATGCATTTTCCATGTTCTTAAAATATGTAGTTCAATGTTATTATATCTATAAATAATTTATCTCTATAAAAATTTGAATTCTAGTTCTAATTTTATACAAAAACGTTTTTATATGGTATTTTTTACTTATTCATGCCTCCCTAAATCATGGAAGGGAACTATTGGTTGAATCTTGGGAAAAAATGTAATTTCAAAAAGGTAATGCAAATAATTTCTTAATCAAGTTTCATACAACACTCTAGGGGAGTTTTTCTTTTACATTATTTTAGACAAGAACTCAATTATTTATGTTTATTAAAATTGATATGATATAAATGTTTTGGTTAATTAATCATTTCATATATACATATTCATCATTTATTTTATTCTTTTAAACCATGTTTTATGTTAATGAAATTTATAATTAATAAAATATTATTATTTAAGATACTTTCTCCCAAAACATAATTAATTTTTGTTATCAATATCCTTATTTTTTAGAAAAAATTTTAGGAAGTATTTTCTGAAATATAAAATAATTTTTTATTTCATTATTGGGTAATCCTTTTCTTATTTTTGAAGGAATTAATTATATACTACTATAGTAATAATGCTTTAAAAATATACTAAATGTGTATCCATGTACATAAATATAGTGTGATTGATGAATTATCATGGAATTATTTTTCTGCACTACACTCAATAAAATTTTACATTCACTACCTCTGTATTCTGGATCTATACATTTCAATTTTTATTTCATTTTCTTGAATCCTTTGTTATTAGAGTTCACGAAAAAATGATTTTTCATTCTAATTTTTTTGTATACATTAAATTAAAATTTATTATGAATAATATATTATAGCATGTATCCAATCATTATTTTCCACTTTCATAAAACAATTATACTCTAATAGTGAAAATAACATATAGTGAATTTGATGTTGTTTTCTATTTTTATGATGCTATTTGAAATCAGTTTTCATGCTATTAAACACTCTTTATCAAGCCTTGATTCTATAGATATAAGTGATAATTCCACCATGTTCATAATAAAACATGTTGTGGCTCATTTTGGATAAAATTGTCACATTCTTTTGTTTCCAAATTATGTGATAGTTATTTATGTTTTACACAACCCAAATTGGATATAGAAATAGGTAAATAATTTTCATTATTATAATATACATTTATATATTTTATTATCCTCTTCAATGTTATGAATATTTAATACCTAATGAATTTATTATTGGGTTCCCCCTTTTGGAACACCTTTTAGCACATGGTTGTGTTTATTTTCTTTAAATATATTTTTAGAACACTGGATCTTGCATTTTTTTATTTTCAAAATAATATTACTATGTAAACATTTAATATTATTTATTTATCATTAGGGTTATTATATTTTTATTTTCAATTATATATGTAGATTTTATCAATCTTACCTGTAGACTATCATCATCCATCAAATCTTATGCATTGATCACATATCCTCTGAAACATAAACATACAATTCACCTACTCTCCTATGAAATTTTTATATGTATTACTTTAATACAAATATAAGGTTATATACGTTGAATTTATGTTTCTTAGTTATTATAATATATCGGAACTGGCTCGCAACATGGGGCATGGATGACCAAGAATGGTCTTTAACATCAACTATGATTATCTTAGAATTTTAACTCGTGATAAGATTGGATTTATGAAATCCATATATAAATATATTTATGAGACAAAAAATTAATGAATTTTAGGGATTTTAGGAAATTTAGGTTGGGTTTTACTCATACTATAATGGTTAGCTACATGGAATCTTTATCAATATGATCATGCATTTATTTTTATTAACTTTGTGTTCACTCTTATAACATAACTTAATTCTATTAAACATAAATTTATACCTCTATTTGATTGAGTTTTATTTTTATGTGTACTATAGGTGTCTCCATATTTTAGACTTGTGAGTGTATGGTTTATCAAATGATTATGAAAGGTCAGTTAGTTGAATCATTAGGAATTCTATACTTTATTTTAATAACTAGTTTGTTTTTCTTCATTTCCTATCACATATTTATTACTAAATGTGTTATTTGTAATGTGTTTTACCTCATTATTTTTATGAAGAACAAATTATTTAATGAGAAGTAGTCATTATTTACTTACATAATGTAATATCAATATCTAAGGAGATTCGAAAATAGCCGAATCCAAAAAAATACAAGAAGAAAACAAGATTGAAAATTATTAGTAGAATATGATATATTAAAGTGTTTTCCTACACTATAAAATGCCATATTTTGGAATAACCTTTTACATATAACACAAAAATAGTACAAATTGTTTAATTTTTTTAATTTCAATATTTAACAATGAGTCGAGTATTTTTTTCTCTTCCTATATTATAATTTTCCAAAATGTTATTTTAATTTTTTACACACCCTATTACTTCCCGCGTAAATTCATAAACAATGACACTTTTATTCATGAAAGGATTGGGTAAATATTGTAAAATAATAATACTTTTTATGTGTATAACATTTTATATAATCATGAAGATTAATGAAAAAATATCATTTATTAAAATAGTAATATTAAAATAACAGTTATATTAATTATATTCAATTATTGACATTAAGTAATCAAAAAAATTTGTTTAATTGACATCATTATTATTAACCCCATTAATTAATTAAAATTATTTAATTCCTATTATAAATAATCATAATTAATTGTTAAAATTTTTTAATAATAACATAATTACCATTATTATGTAATTAACATAACAATGATTATAAACTATTTTATTTGTATTTTTTTTTATGTGTGTCACTTAAGGATTTTTGATTGTGATATTTTTAAACCCATATAATTAATTATATCAATGATAATTAAAGAGGAGAGAAAATGTAATTAATATTTGGATGTGTTTTGTTTTAATATGGGAAAAAAATTATTGGTTTGAATGGATTATGAATCCAAGAATTTACTCTTGAATAATTATTTATTTCACCCAAATCTACTTTTGAAATTCTTTGTCACCAAGATATCAAATATAAAATTCTATATATGTTTTTTAATTTTTTTACATTATTCTTATCCTCTAAATATTAAAAATATCAATTTTTGAATTTAAAAATCATTTTATAAAATATGAATAAACCTAGTGAGACATGTCAATATAATTAAAAGATATGGAAAATGAAGAGGGTTAAAAAATTTCCCAAGTAAAAAATATGCCCAAACAGGCATTTAAAAATAAGATCTTATCCAAGCGAGAAAACTCACATTATCATAGGTCATCCCAATGGTCTGCAAACATCATGTATTATTAAAATTTCTTCTGTGGTTGACTCACAACTATTAGTTTGTTCCACATTAATATATATCACAACACTACTTAAATCAATGTGAATTCATACATTTTTTACATTGGGTAATTTTAATTTCAATAAATTCCATAACTCAAGAAAGAGGTTGGTAGAGAATATATGAAATATCATAGGTTAAATAAATCAAACATAAGTCATATATCAAATTTTTATTTTTATTTTGACAAATAAGGGATTTAAATTAAAATATAAAATAATTGGAAGTACAATGAAATTCATACAACAATTAAAATCCACCAACCTAACATGTGACTTGCAATTGAGACCAAAAATTACCAAAAAAAAGTGTTATCATATTCCCCCATATTTTGTTGAAAGGGAATTTACATGTTGTGAATAAGTGAAACAATTAGTGGATATTTTTAACTAACATAACAAATAATCTGAGACCACTTTACGGTTCATGGATCACATTCATAATCATGATGAAATTCTAATTACAAAATAATATATTTCCTTCCTCTCTTGATGGAATGAATCATTCCCACAAAAATTTCCTATGCTTCTGCCACCGGTGGTTCCAAAAGGGCATGTAAAGAATTATGGATATCTAAAACAATGTTTCTGTGGGAGTCAAAAACCATAACACCAATACCAACAATACATCCTCCAGAGATTTATACATCCACATTAATTTTTTGATGCATCCATTAGGAGAGGATTTCAATTTGTAATCAATGAACGTGCCTTTGGTTTCTCATTCCAATTCTATTTACAATTCCATATCTCTTAGCAATACCCCACTTTCACAATCTAGAATGACAATGGTCTCGATAGGTGGTTGAAGATAACGATTTTTCTTCTCACTCAAAAAATACTAGCCACATTACAAGGAGAATACATTGTCTCCATGGGGATAGATGATAACCACTTTTTCAAAAGTGATGAAAGCATGAGAACCATGTCTAAAAGGTGATCTAAATTGGAAACCCATGATTTCTAGATGGAATTTTCCCCAAACTAGATGATAATTTCTTCAAATTGAGACTTTGGTGTTTCCATTAGCATGAGAGAAATATGGTGATCATATACATGATGTAAAATGAGGAATTACATGGAATGGAAGATATAAGAACATATTTTCCACTAGAAATATAGTACTTTTTGTGGAACACCTAGATTCCAAAAAATCCCCCAAAAAACCTCATCCTCTAGGATTCACAACCTGAGTTCCATCAAATACCCAAACACAACTGACCTAATTACTAATAACGATTTTCTATATAAAATCATATCCTAACCCATATCCTTTATTATGGGATTCTAAAAATGATTTTTCTATCTCTCACATTAAATTAGTCAGCCTTTTTTTTGATACAGCTGTTGTTTCATTCATTATTAAACCGAGTGTGAACTATGACATCTTCCAAAACAGGAATAGCTGGTGTGGTTTCGTTAAAACTATATCTATAAAACATCCAAGGGTCTCAACATATTTTGACCATGGAACCATATTTTATTCTCTTATAAATCTACTCAAATAGAATATCACATGCCCTCCATTTGATTCTCTATAAAACCATGGGGCAAGGGCCTAAAACCAATCTAACAAATTTAGAGTGAACAACATATTTGTCATGGGGGATCCGAGAAAACCGGGAATTAGGGTGTTTCCAAAACAACCACCCTTGAATATACATAATATCACAATTTAATCATTGAAAATCCATAATCCATATTCCCCTGAAATTCTATTGGAGTCAAGGATCTTCCTTGGACAATCAATGAATTTTAATTCTCTCATTATAAAGGACCCACTAATAAATGGTGAGTAAAGAGTGGATTTAATAAAATATATACAAGGATCTTAAATAAAGACATAAAAAAGTTAGGTATTTCTTATTTCAACACTTTCATAATATTTTCTTTCCCTTCTTATGAGATCCTTTTAGAATTACATCCCTTAAATGTTTTACAATATGTCAAGGATGCATGAAACATACCCTCTTTTATAATATCAAAAAATAATTGGAATCCTAAGGTATTTATAAATTTTTTTGAACACCAGAATTCTTGATGTTCTTTGGAGTTATTCCCTCCTACATATGAGAAACCATGAGATAAAAGATAGTTCATATTTAGTAAGGTTGAAAGATTGAATATATTTCCTCTTTTACATGCATTTCATGTAAAAAAATTAATTCTTCTAGGATGGCCCATGAAAAAATAAAACTATTATCTAAAAAAGAGATGGGAAATGGGTGGACTTTGTCTTCACACCATCGCCACTTGAATAATATTTTCCTATGTTACAATGAAAATAATATTAGGGAAGACATTAGCTATAAAAATAAAAAGGAAAGGGGAAAGGGTGCCCCCTTAATGTAGACCCCTAGTAGTGTAAAACCTCTAAGAGAGGCCTATATTGATTTTACAGCCCAATCCATTTAGGGTAGAATTCCATTCTACATATAAAAAGCTGAAGAATTGGCCACTAAACCCTATCATTGGCCTTTTTTATATAATGATTTCATGCCATAGTACCTATTTTTCAATAGACTATATTTTCACAGAGCGAAACACCTAATGGGAGATTATGTAATTATTAATGATGTTTCATTTAGTGATGAAAGCACTCTGATTTTAAATATTAATGGATAGAAAATATAGTGTACGTGGTTAAAAAAATCATTGAGAAATATTTTTAAATAACATTTCGTGAAATGATGGTACTAAAATACATTTCCTAAGGGTTTTTTGATCTTAAGTAGGAGGGAAATAGTGGTTTAATCCATCATATATAATTTCTCCTAAACCGCCAATAAATATTTCATGAGGCATGAGATATCAGATTAGAAAATGTGCTATAATGTTTTTTAAATTAAATCATTGAACAAATCTAGAACGTTTTCTTTAGTGGAGTGAATTTGTCTTAGAACCATGAAAATTTACTCCTTAGTAAATTCACATGTAAGTTCATGGTTCAACATATCCATAACCACTAGTTTAATAAAATAGGAAATGTTAGAAGCAATAAAGGATTCTCAAGCCTTATAAAGCTCATGATAAAAATATGTGATAAGATCATGGATCCCCCTGTCACTAGAAACTGTTCAACATTCTACATTTTTATGATATGAGATGATGTTATTATACTACCTTATAGAGGCCTTATAATGGAATTATAAGGTATTATATTCTCTTTCCTTGATATGGGTATCGCAAGTGCATAAGGACCAAAACATTTACATACATTTAATAATCACATCCAGTTCGTCTTCAAGGGATAAAATAAAAGGAAGGACCATTTCAAAGGGGGATGAGAATAAAACTCAATAATCTTAATTTAAATTGTTTCACAATGAGAATATAGCTAGCATAACTTGGTATTGTTCCAATATTTAATTTATTTGCCACATGATTGATATTCCTTCCCATTCTAGGTTCCCCCACATTCTAAAATAAATTGATCACATCATCACATTCATTATCCTTATACCATAATCATTCAAATATTAAAATTATTTTATATGTTGGTTTTCATTTTCCATGAGAAAAGTCAATGAGGATAGCCCAATAGTCATATGTGGAAGGATACAGGTGAGAAACCAGATTGAATCTAGAAAGTTTAGCCCATTCACTCAATCCCAAGAATCTATACAACCGCTCTGCAATTCTAGTTTTTTAGAGTTATCATGAATACATGTGGGAATGGTTCTTGGGTACCGTAGATCCTCAAATTTCACAATTTAGGTAGCCTTCTGAAACTCCATCATTGACATGAAATGCCCATTGGCCCCCTTTCTTCTCAAGATGATGTTTTTTGTTGAAGTCCCCATAGACAAGGAGAGGTATATAAAATCTATCCTGTAGGATATTCAGTAGCTTCCAAGACATCCATTTGTCCCTCAGTGAGTGACATCCATAAAAGACAATGAAAACCCAAAGTAGGGTGTCTTGCCGGTGAATGGAGGCCAAAATGTGCTTACGAGATAAGTATTTATCCCTTATATACACATTCTCTCTCTAAAGAATACATAACCCCCCTGAATGACCTTATCCAGAGATGGTAAAACAGTTATAGAAACAAACTTTTGCTGAGATACTATCAATTTTATTATATTCTAATATGGTATAACATAAGAAATCCATTTGAGGAAAACATTTACCATATTGATATTTGTGCATCTGAATTGAGAATTGGTTTCCATTCCAAATATAATTCTGAGATAATTTTTTAATTGACATTGGAGGGGTAAGATCAAACCAGCCTCCACCTCTGTGTATTCATGATAGGTTTTATATCCCACCTCTTTAAATCACTTGAAGTATCTTTCATTAAGCAGTGGTCCCTCCACACTAATTTGGGAATCAAATGATTCAACCATGGTAAGATCAATGTTGTTATCCTTTATAGCTTTCCTTATCCACATACATTGTTTTTAGGCCCTACTAATAGAGGTTTATAGATTCACTTTTTAATATATAGGAATGTATGGGGGCATCGATGGACTATGGAAAAATTGATCTGGTGGATAATTGAAGATCTTCATTGGTCAATTAGGGGATATGTTTTATCCTTCTATTTTTTTGGGTTATTATCATAGGAAGTGTCTTTTTCCACTAGGTCCTTAACCAGGATTTCACTAAGATTTCTTAAATTTCATAATATAATTACAATGGATTTATTCTATCTACATTCTTCATGTGAAAAAACATAATGATCAATAATAAGGAATGATGGACCCAACATGATGATTTTATTCTTATCTATATCTACTTGTGATAATTGAGCCTTCAAAATTCTATTAATATCTCTATGTTTCTCTATTTTCAGAATGAAGAATTTCTCAATATTAATTTCTCTCCTAGAAGATCCATAATATAAAATAATGTTTCTGACACCATCCATAGACTTTGAACTACATTCATTCTCAGTGTGACCCATGCACCCACAAAAGAATAAATTGATTTTTGGTTTTAAATACACAATTGAGATCCCAAAAATTTGAGAACACCAATGATAGGAATACACCTCTCATAAATTCCTATGAAATATTGATAAGTATCATAATCTGAACATTTGACCCCTAATGAATAGGATCTGTTCAATCCCTCTCCAAAAACACTGTCCAATTTGGACACCGATTTCACATAAAATACTCTTTGATATTCCACAAAATGAGATTCCATTAAGTCAAATCCAAAATCCAGTTTTCGAAAGAGAGGTGTCCTAGATATAGATTCTTAAGTCCTCCATTAAATTAAGGTGGTTTTCAATGGAACATGGTCTCCCTTTAAACACCTCGTACTTATCCTTTAGAAATTCAAGGATGACCAGGCCCGCTCCTATTTTTCTTATGTTCAATCCATCATATAAATTCCATACATTGTAAAATTTATTTTTAGGGAATTTATATTGAATGGTCCAATGAATAAAAATTTTATAATGAAGAGAAGACAAATTCAGTTCGTTAGAAAAGTATCATCATCCTTTTTCAATACTATAGCTGAATTTTTATTATCTATCAGTTCTAGATTTGGATTTTTTCAATGGTTTATCAGGTAATATCCTATATCACCATGTCTATAGCTGAAGAATAAAAGTGTGTCATTAGAAGAGGGGTCATACTCAGACACCTGATCATCTTCATGGTGGCATAACATCGTCGTTCCTAAGAAACCCCATAACTCGCCCAAAGCTATGAAGCTCTATGGGAAACTATCAACTTGAATAGATAAATTTTTTTGACTTATCAAAATCTAATCAATAATAACCACATAATCACTAAATCTATATAGTTTCATTTTCTTTAAATATGTATATAAAATTAATTTCACTACTACAGATTCATGTTTTATCACCACTAGTTAAAAGTAGTGAATTTTTTTACATATATGTACATGAATTATAAGCACTAATAAGGGTTGTATTCTATTAGTACTAAAAAATTTATTAAAGGATTTTCCTATCATAATTTTTTAGCATTGATAAAAGTAAGAGCTATATCAGCACTTTATGTGTGATGATAAATGATTAATCTTATTAGTGATTTTAAAAGGAATTTAGATTAATTTATTTTATATATACAAATTTATATATTTTTAAATTTTTTTGACATAATAATATGTATATTTTATTATAAATAAAATTCACACACAGAAAGATATATATATACAAATTTATAACTACATGTATATTAATCACATATGTAAAATAATTAACTAGGTTGATATAATGAATTCAGTCAATTAGAAGGAGATGATGGTGTTTCTGCTCATATCTTTAATGGGTTGGGGAAGGTCATCAAATAACAACCCATCCCATCATGTATGGGGTTTATACCCTCATAATATATTCTTCATGATTTTTTGCATATATATATATATGTATGTATAAATATATATGTGTGTGTGTTTGTTTTTGTTTTTTTGTGTCTAAATAGTTGAAAAAAATTAAAACACTAACTATTTAAATTAATTTAAATTATTAAAATAACTTATTAAAATTTCAGTAATTTCACTAATTAGTAATCTATATTTTAAATCTTTCTTACAAATGGTTATAAATTTAATTTAAAAAATATTTTAATTATAATTAAAAATTATAAAAGATAATAATTAATTATATTTTTTATATACAACTAATAAAATACATTCATATATACTTAACAATAATAATTTATATCCATATATAAATTTTAAACAATATTAAATACAATTATTAATTTTTTTTAATTTTATAGTTTTATAAGTGTTTATATATTATGAAAAACATATCTAAAGAATAATATTATTTATACATTTATTTTAGAGAAATATATTAAAAAACTAATTTAATTTTATAAACAACTATGATTTAACTTATAATTAACACATTCACTAATATTTTTCATAATACTTTTTTACAATATTATTATATTTATAATAATATTAGTAAATTTTTTATATATTTAATAATATTATTATTTTATTCATTTTTATTATTTTTATGATTTAATAATTTTCATTTTTTAATTGATTCATTTTTAATATGTTTACATTTTATTTTTTTGGAATAAATCTATTTCTAAATATCTATATATATCTATTTATTTATTGGGTTTAAATACTGTCAATATGATTTAAATTTAGATGATTGATATTTATTGATATATATTTATTGTGTTTTTTTAAATGTTTGCAACTTATATAATATATTTATTTTAATGTATTTATTTTTTTATTATATAAATAGTTATTATAATTAATTTTTAATATTTTTAATATGATTGTGATGCCTCACCCCAAGCCACTTGAGAGTGCCCAAACCAAGGTCACCACCTAATCTTCAGTGAGTCTGTCCATATGCCAAAGGATGATGACTAGGGGGATATGCCTAATCTAGAAAATAGAGAGACTATGTTGTTTTATTATATTTATACAACAATTCAAAAATAACTACAAACATACACATCATAAACATCATAGTACAAATAGATAGATAAAAAATGTTTTATTAAATTCCATGTGGAAGTCATATAGCCATCAATTCACTAATCGTCCATTGGGCCGATCCCAAATAGAAAAAAAAATAGAACATCACTACAAAAAAACCACTTGTTATTGGTGGTTTATTATAGGCGGTTCGAGTAACAATTGATGAATAAATTTTATTTTAAAAAATAATATATTGTGGTAGTATCGTCATACTACTACTATATTTTAATTTATAATTTAATAATTAGTAGTGGTTACCATTAAACCACCATGAAATGTTTTTTATAAACACTTTTCCCTCCCCTCCCCAACTTCTTCTGTGAAACCCCTACCCCCATCCCCCTCTATCATCATACTTCTCCCCCCTCTCCAGTGCTACCCCAACCATATGACCCCCCACGACCTCACTCTCCCCAGCGGCGATGCAGACCCCCCACCCCACTCCCAAGACCTCCCTCATTCATCCTTGATGGTGATGCCAACCCCCACACCCCCCTGACCTCCATCTTCCTATTGGCGATGAGGACCCCCCACCTTGACCTCCCTTTCCCCAGAGGCGACATAGACTCCCTCCCTTCTTCCTCTGTCTCCAAGACTCGGTTCCCCTCTTCAGAGACTCATATCCCATCCCATTCAACCCATTCAAACCATTAACACCTTCCACCTCTATTCTCCAAATTCCAAGGGTCTATCCATATCTTTTAAGATGAATTCATAGTGATTTTTCAAGGTAAATACCTCAATAAACCTCCTTTTACCCACTTCATTTTCTCCCCCTCCTTTAAACTAATGAATGGCCTAGACGACTACGGGGTTTTTTGATCAATTTTAACATGGGTGTTTGTGATTTTAGTATTCCTATTAGCCTCTTAAGGCTTCTTTGGGCTTGTTATGGTGATTTAGTGTTGTACATTGTGGATGTGGAAGATCTGAGGTAGGTTTTTTCTATGGAATAATTCATTACATTAACAAATACATATTTCTTACATCTTTAATTCAGGTTTTATATTCCTAATGAAATTATTTTAAGTGTATATAAATCTATTTTAAAGGGAAACCATGTTTAACTTGTTTTCCATTGAATACAATGGATTTTTATATGAAAAAATGTATTTAATTTTATTTTTCAATTAGCATGCACACCTTAAATATGATAAAATACTAGAATGTATTTCTTTCCAGAGATTTCAAAACATTAAAAGTTGTTTTGGAACTTAAAATAAATTATCATTGAAAATCCTGAATTCCAATGGTGTGTATGGATTTTTAAGAGCCATTGTTGTGTTACCTTGAATATAGTGACTTTATGATGATTGAGTATTTTATTTTTAAAATGAATTTTTATAAATATGTTTCTCAAAGTGCATTCCACATTATGTTTGTAAAATTTCATAAATAGTCTTAAAATTTAACAATAGACCATGCCCCTTGATATATCTTGTAAATTGAAATACTATGGAAAGTTGATTTCCTATAGAATGTTTTCATATTAATTATTGTTCTCAATAAAAGAGACAAGGATGTTTTTGAAAGAGTTTATCAGGGTGGGGTGGGGTTATATGTTGAATGGTTAAATATATTCTTATATGATAATTTATTTGTGACCTATATTTTATAACATGGGAAGAGATGTGTAGTTTTGAAGGAAATTTAGGTGTACATATAAAATGACCTTAAATTATAGAATAATTTATAATCACAAATAACAACCTAAAATATCTATGTTTATCATTTTTAGCCATCCAATTGTGTGTGATATCCAAATAATTTATACTTTGCATTCATATTTTTAAAGGGGTTCTCATGGTCTTAGTTAGACCATGGTAAATGGTTCAAACATTGATCAATGTAGCTAACTTTTCAATGGAGTGAACCCTCCGTAGTTACAACACTATTTTAGAATGCACCATTACCTTATCTCTCTCATAAAAATAATAATACATACATATATAATATAAAAAATTGATACATATTTATCATTTTTATGATAAAGGTTTTATTACACACTTCTATAGGAAAACAACCACATATTTATTTGTGAAATATAAGAATCGATTCCATGTCAATCGGGGATATGATTTGACTATGATTCTAATAAAATATGATTTTAGTGTTTAAAATATCTAAAATTCACATTTAATAATAATAAAATAAAAAACTATCTCATATTGATGTGAAATCATGGGAAGACCACCAATTAATTTATTTTAACATGTACAGGAAAACAACACATTCATTCAACACACAGTGTGCTCAGAGTGACTCGATATGAAATTTTGAAAGATACAAATGTTTTAGAAACTTGATTTAGGGGGTTAAAACCCTAATAATGATTCCATATTTCCAATAATTCATTTTAAAACAACCATATATTTAATTTTGAAATTTAGAATCAAACGACACACCGTTCAGAATTACAGTTTTCCTGTGAAGTGCATTAACACATTTTATTGTGTTTTAAAACACTAAATCACGCTTGGAATATTAATAACCACAGAAAATGACCTCAGATAGATGTGAAATCGTTGTACAATCACCAATGAGTTATTTTTGACATGTACACACAGAAAAAATGTAAATCTGATGTGCAATGTGGTTAGAATGACTAATTAATCTTTTTTAAAATTTACGAGAGCGTTTAAAAACAGGTGTTAGTGGGTTAAAACTAGAAAAATGATGTAGGATTTCCCTAAAATCAGGTTAAAATTACTTTAAATTTAATTTTGAAATATTTAAATCAACAACATGTCATTTTGAATGACAGTTTTCTCGTTATGGTCACAAACACATTTTTAGTGATTTAAAGCACTAAAACATGTGTGGAACGATCAAAACCATAAAAATGACATCATATGGACGTGATAACATTGGGGATAAACTGATGAGTTATTTATGAAATTCACCAGTATAAAAAATATCAATATGACATGCATTATGGTCAGAATGACTTTGTAACCAATTCTTAATGTTACAAAAACCTTTAAAATCAGGTTTTGGGGGGGCAACACTAGGAAAATTACATTACATTTCCTTGAAATCAGGGTACAAAAATAATATAATAAAATTTTTAATGTGGGAACCAATATCACATCATTATGAAGGACATTTTTTGGTCATGGATGTACACATTTTTTGTTGTTTTAAAACAATAAAAGATGCATGGAATGATAAAAAACCATAGAAAATGACTCAAAATTTATGTGAATTGATTGAAAAAACACCACTACATTATTTTTTATGTTTATTAATGGAAAAAACGTTAATGAAACATGTTTTGTGGTAAGAATGACTTAGTAAACACTTCTTAAAGGAATCAAAACCTTTAAAAAGAAGCATCATGGGGTTAAAATAAAGAAAATGATATCATATTTCCCTTAAATAAGTGGAAAATCATCTTATCTCTAATTTTAAAACAATTAACAAGACACTACTTTATTCAAAATGATGATTTTCATGTTATGGTCAGAAACGCATTTTTAGTGTTTTAACACACTAAAATGTGCATGGAATAGTAAAAACCATATAAAATAGCCTCATATTGACATTAAATCATTCTAAAAGCACCAATAATTTTTTTATGTGTATACATAGACAACATGTCAATCCAACATACAGTGTGGTCGGGATGACTCAACAACCACTTCTTAAAGGTTCAAAATCCTTTAAAAAACAGTCTCAGAGTGTCAAAAATTATAAAATGAAATTGGATTTCCCTGAAATCAGGGGACAATGACTATAAGTTTAATTGTAAAATTTATGAACCAACATCATGTCATTTTCTATGATGGTTTTCCTATTACTACCGTAAATGCATTTTTAGTATTTTAAAATAGTAAATGTGTGTGGAACTATCAAAACGATAGTAAACAACCTCTTGTTGGTGTAAAATCATTTTAAAACCACCAATAAATAATTTTTGATGTTTACATGTAGAAAACACCTCAATATGACCTATTGTATGGTTAGAATGAATCAATAACCATTTCATAAATGTACAAAAACCTTAAAAAACAAGTTCTAGGTTGTCAAATCCAAAAAAGAAACGTCTGATTTCCCTAAAATGATGGGACATGGACTGTATATTTAATTGAAAAATATATGAATAGACAACACACCATTCTGGTGATGCTATTCCAGTTATGTTTTTAAATGCATTTTTAGTATTTTAAAAATAATAATACATGCATGGAAGTGTCCAAACCATATAAAATCCATAGATTGATGTGAAATCATTGTAAAACCACAAATAGTTATTTGTTATGTTTAATCATCAACAATTAGACAATATGAAATGCAGTGTGGTAAAAATAACTTAGTAACCACTTCATAAAGGTACAAATCATTTAAAAACAATTGATGTGGGTTAAAAATAAGGAAAATGTGGTCAAATTTACAAAAAAACAAATTACCGGACGATGGCCTTACATTTAATTGTAAAATATACGAACTGAGGGCATGTCATTCCAAATGATGGTTTTACCGTTATGAATGTAAATGCTTTTTTAGTTTTTTAAAAAACTAAAACGTATGAGGAATGGTCAAAACCATATAAAACAACCACATATTAACATAAAATAATTGGAAAACCATTGATAATTTATTTTTGGAATATAGGACATGTTGTGACATAAAAGCCTTTTAATTTTGATTATTATTTAAATTTCAAGCACACCACACATAGATTTACAAATAAATTAGAATATTTACTTATCCCTATTTATTTCCAAGTGTTGAATCTTATCTTAAATTGGTATTTTTATGTTTTCAAAGATTTTTTCTTTATATATTAATTTTTATTTTAAAATTTATTTTGTTTGATTAATAAAATTAAAAACCTTATGTGAAACATTCTTAATATATTCTTTGTCTTTTATTTTTCATACTTCTTTTCTTAAATATTATGGTTTTTTATAGCTGGTAGATGATAGTAGTAGGAAGGGGTTTGTGAATTCCAATCCCTGACATTATTTATATGACAATCATACTGGTTATTAGTTTACATGGTATGATAATATTTTATCAATTATTCTACTCTAATTCTGATTTATTATGTCTGGTTTTATATTTTGTTTTTTTCATATAATTGATGTGATGATGTGGTAGGTTTCAATTGAAAAGATGCAGTGGATGTAGAATGATGTAGTGGAGTTCATGATGTGGATGTATATTGGGAATGTGTTGTTGTTTGACATATGTTATATGTATGTATTGATGATCTAGGTGTATGTATTGATGATTTAGGTGCATGTAAGGTTTGAATGAGATGGAGGTTATGATGACTGTGGATGTTTGTATATTTTTGATGTATTAATGACATATGTATTATAGTTTATCATATATTCATGTTTTAGTTTATTTCATGTCACTTTTTTATATTTATTTTTTTCTATTTATTTTTTTCAAAATCATATTTCGTCATTTTTTTTATAAATCACCACTAAATACATTTATTAAAATATTTTTATCAGCGGTTAGGAATAACCACCGATAAAAGAACTGCCGCTGAACATATTAGCAATGTTTCATTTAATTTTTTAAATATTTATACAAGATATTTTTATATAAAAAAACACCACCTAATAGAAAATAAACAACCACTAAATAATAAAAAAATTAATCATAGTAATACAACAAAAAAATTAATGAAACTGCTACTAAATGGCCATAGACTTTGAAATATGTGATGGTTTTCAAACCCATCATGATACTAATAGGTTGTTGTTTAAACCTGCTATAGTCCACAAAAAAATTTCACTACTATCCATTTTTTTTAGTGCATGAACACTAACATTACTACAATCACCAAACCTCTCCCACTTTGCGTCCAAAATACCTTTGAGCTACACTACCCTGATCCAATCCATGTCCTTTATTAAACATAAAAATACAAATATGGTAGACACGTGCACTGAGGTTCCCTTGTGTTGTGTGAGAAATATATCCCAGTAGGTTCTCACCATGTTCCCATACTATACTTAATCATATTCATGTACATAGAAGGAAAAAAGCTAAACATGTCAGACATGAATGCTAGACATTGTATACTAACTAGGCCACCATGAATCTCTACACATCAAGTCAACATGTTCTAACTAGTCCAAAATAATTCACATTAATAACTATATCGATGTCATGATGGAATACACCATGTTTCATCATCTTATTCCATCATAATGATGTCCAACATGTGCCTGAACCATCAAGGTTTTGTGGCATCCATATATCGACATGTTACCCAAAAAATTGCATGCAGCCGTATTCCCACATCATGAACCACTACTTGATCACTCAAGGCGGGGTTAATTGGTCTCATATTGCATTTTCCCAGGATGTATACCCTCATGTATGATCACTTCCATTATCCATGATTCTCGTGAAAGATCCATCACCCACAACAATCAATCCCTACATGATCAATGGATGTAAAAACAACACCAACACATCCCCATAAACTCTAGGGAGGTTACATGCACAACAACTGATCTCCAAAAACTATATGGAGGTTACAAGCACACCAAACCATCCCCACATACTCTAAGGAGGTAAAAATACCATTGATCTATCTCCATAGACTATGGAGATGTTACAAGCACACCGACCCATCCCCACAGACTCTAATTTAGTAAAAAGATGATTGTCCTATAAGAAATCAATAAATCTTCTAAGAACGTTCAAATTATAAGATTACATTATCTCAAAAAATACTAACTACAAAATATGTAGTAAAGTGGAAGTACGTGATCAAATATATGGAGAGCGGGGCCCCTGGTAGATAATTAATGACCCAAGGTTTTATTGCTAAAATTTATTTTTATTTTTTAAACTAATTCAATGAATAAAATTGAATAAATAAAATTAATTATGAAATAAAAGAACATATAATTGTATGTTTTAGGGTATAGGTAAAATAAAATCCTAAATCCATATTGGGATAGATCTATGGAAATGATTGTGAAGCAGTAAAATGGTCACCAACTGGTTTGGGTCAAACCTTTTGAATCAACCTACATGGTAACTATGCCTTGTTTCAAGTATAGATAACAATATAGATGAATTAATCTTGCCTTATATATAGAATGAATCATAGGATAATGGTCATATCCTATGCAACTCTAACTAATTTAGGTTCATTGAATTGCACCTCCCATGGACAAGGCTATGCAAGAGAATGCGATGAATGGTTGTTTTAACATAATTACTAGACATAGGGTTACCATGGATCAATTCATGAATTCATTAGGTACCAAAACACCCCTAATCTCAATCCCTAACCTTAATAGGATTAGCAGAACCTGATGGAATTGAACAAAAGTGGGGATACAAAAGACATTATCAATATAATGATTAAACGTTTCAAAATAAAATGATTAATAAATCGTATTCCATAAGTAAGAGAATAAAAATGTGTTAATAAGAAGTAGAATGAATAAAATAGATTGATTATAAATATAATATAAATCATTTAACGTTACATTCAAAAAGGAAAAGAAATAGAGAAAAAAGTTATCAGCGAATGACAGTGGGTCAGAACCCTACGATGACCTCTTGCTGACCACACCTCATTCAGGGAATAGAATGGCTAATATCTTGTTCAGGACCCATATATACAGGAATATATATAATCCATGGTATTCCCAAGGATATAAAGGGTGTTTAATGGCCATTCCTAGGTTGAAATAAAGCATCTTTGTCAAAATATACATAAAAATATATGTTTTTCAGATGGGTCCGAAAATTATGCATTGTGTAATGTTTATACACTATGTAATATTCAGGTCTCATAACATTCACATATTGTTTCACAACATGAACATATTTCTTGTAAATGATGAAATGTGTCACGGCATGACACATATGTGTCTCAACATGACACATATATTCATTACTATGGGCCCGTTTTCTTCTTCTCAATGCCTATAAATGGTTCATACCTTGTATATTTACACATAATATATTAATTAAACAAATTGTATCTTCAACTTCAACTGTCGAAACAACTATTTCATCCTACTTCTTCTGTTTTGTGTATCTGGAACCTCTCTTTCTCTCTTTTTTCATCAATTTCTATATTTTTCGTCTTATTTTTGAAAATATCAGTCCTACTTAAGAATACATAATACATCAATATCATCCATGAAAATAAACTTTATTGAACTAATATTCAATGAATTCACATATAAAAACCCATCAATATATTGATATAAAATAAAGTAATCAAAAACCCCCACACAAAAATATTTTCCCCTCCTTAAAAAATACTTGATCATCAAAACTCAAAGGATCCATAAATTAAAAAGGGAATTTTCCGACATAGTAACTATTTTTAACTAAATACTATAATATAATATAAAAGCATACCCAATAAAAAATAAAAAAACCATTCTTCATTTATAGTACATTATTCATGAATTTTTCCCCTTTTCACATATATATTTCAACTTTTCATCAACATCCATGCAATCTACGATTTACATCACCTTTTACACTTCCTCTCATCACTCAAGGTAAAAATATTTATGGATTTTTTCTCAATCCTCTAGTACATTATCCCAATAATAGGCTTGCATGGAATATTAATTCTCTACCTCATAAATACAAATATCATAATTTAACACGAGGGTTTTCATTACGGATCATAATATTTTTATGCAGAGGGTAGGTGGGTAGTAATACTGAAAATCATGTATGTTTCAAGGATGATTATAAACCATAATGTATAAAAATGATATTCACAATAAAATATTATTGAAATTATCTTTTTAAAAATGTAATTCCATCCAATACACTCCCCAATTCATAATGTAAAGGCGCATGGATGATGTAATCAAAAAAAAAATTACCTATTTTTTTGTTGTGGAATTTTTTTAGAAGATACACCTATGATAAGTCTTAAATCTACCACATAACCACATATGATTTCGAGATCACTGATATGGAAGTGGTTATTTTTTATAACCCAAGAAACGAATCAATTTTTTTATTGAATGTAATTATTGGAATGAAACTCATATCCACCACCTAACCACTTATGATAAAAAATAAATATAGTAATTTTTGTTTTTTATTATACCAATTGACAACCCATTTTTTCTTTTTTTTTTAAAAAGTAGGATAAACAATGATGTACAATGAATATGAATATGACCCTTCACCAAAACCCCATACAAACAACCTGTATTATCCTCTCAAGATTAAAATTTCCATATCAACCATGAATAACCTATCCCACACTCATTCAATTGAATAACATGAAAAATAAAAAGGGCCTAGAAGAAAGGGATATAATTTCATATAATATGGATCCATATAATCCTGCTTAAACATTTTTTTGATTGATAATAAAGATCAATGTATCGGTGGTTCTTAGGGAAAATGGACTCATAAATAAAATTGCTAAATCATTTAAAAATTTAATTAGTTTAGTTGTATCATTAAAAAGAAAACAATGAATGTTCTAGTGGGTATAAATACCCTAAGATTTAATTAAGAAATATGTTTAAAAAAATTTGAAATATTTTTTTCTAGAATCCTATCAGGAATGGGAATGGAATATAAGTAAATCAGTTCATGGAATAAACCTAAATAATTATATTACTCAATGAAATCTAATCAGAATCAATCATCAATAAATATAATCATATAGAAAATTATTTTCAATAATTACTAAATTGAAGTATGAATTGACTCTTTAAATTTCTATTGATATCTATTTAATTTATGAGAAATATATTTAAAAAATTTCAACAAGACTATATATATCTCTTAAATGTTGACATCTTCTAGATTAAAAAATATAATACAAATAAATTTAAGGTTCTTTGTGTATAAATCTAATTCATTTTAGTTCATGTAGAAATTCATTTCATTTTATGTTTATTTTTGTCAAAATAATATGGAGGAAAAACTAGTGGTGTATAAATTTAAACAACTAAAAGGAGATCCCCATATATTGATTATTTTGAATTTTTTTCTCAAGTTATGTTGGAAAAGTTTCATGACATTTACAAAGTTTTAATGATGTTTATTGAACTCACAATGTCAATCGTTCCTATTAATATCTCTTTCATTACTTCCTACATCGATGGATTGAAAAATAAGATTGTACAGTAAAAGTACATTAAATTTTTAAACTTTAAAATTTTTGTATTTTCATATATAAAGAGTCAAACCACATGGAGTAAACTAATAAAATAAAATAAATCTTTGTCCTTGAAATTAATTTTCAAATTTGGGTTTTCTCCCACTAGTGTTTATTGTATGTCTATAGGTAGAAATTTTATATTCATTATCTAATTGAAACATGGTACATAGCTAACAGTCTTGGATTTAACCATATATTGATTTAATGTGAATCTGGGGTAGTTCATTTTTTCCTCTTTTTTTGGTTCTCCTTTAAAGGTGCTTGTAGTGGGAAGCAATTTGACGTTAAATATTGAAAGAATACAAGGAAATAAAAATATAACCATATTTTATAGTTCTCCTCTACCATCATAGACTATTAGTTATTTTCCGTAGTCTTAGATTCTAGAAAAACATTTTCAATTGGAGCCTTTATGTTCACCTCATTTTCTTTAATGTTTATGATGGATTCCCATTCTTCATCAGTCATGAAAATACTAGTGAGTTTGATTCGTAATTCATAATCATCCTCTTCCTTAAATTTATTTTCTTCCTTAAATTCTATGAACTTCATCGCATAAACGTCTATTTGTTGTTCTTTTTTATAATATATAGGTTTTGTCTTTGAGATATCTCAGAATTCTCCATGAATTCTTCTTTTATATTGACATCATTAATGTTTACATTTATTGCATAAATATTTTGGACTTCTAAAAATCTATTATTCCATATCATCTTCTTCAAAAAAAAATAAACACATATATTGTGATTTCATATTAGATTACTCATAATATTTTATAAATATTAAAAAAACATGTGCAAGGTGGGTCGTCAATTATTCTTATTCTCTGAGTTGTGCCCCATTCTCATCCATCCTCTAATCTAATACTAAAATATGCTTTATGGGAAATGTATCTAGTCTATCATCTAAATTCTTCTCCTAGAGTTGTTTGAAGGAATGGTATTCTTTAATATTCTACTCTTGAGGATTTTAATGACAATATCATGGACATCCTCTGCTTCATGATATTCTTCATCTTTAAACCAACTTTTATATAAAGTAGAAACTACTTGTAGTAAACTAAAAATAAATAAAATTAAAAATTATTTAATAAATTTGAGTATTCAATTATCCATACTCATTGATTTATTTGTCATTATAGTTCATCCATCTATCCATCACTTTAGTTTACATTGTTAGTAGGCCGATCATTATTTCTTTATAGTGCTGTTGTTGAGGTTGCTGGAAGTATGTGTCATCATGGTTATACTGATCTACCTAGGATTCACATCTGTATCCTTAAATATTTGGGTCACCTCCATTGTCTTAATAGTAGGTGCAACTCATCTAATTATGTTGAAATCTATTATATTCAAAATAATATTAATCATCCGAAGTTGTTTCTAGATCCGACCACCCTCTTGAATTCATTGCTTCCCATGTTGTCAGATACTCTTAAAATTCATTTTACTTTAATGGGGGTGTGGCATAATATAGAGTTGGCATGTATTCTATCCTACACAAAACACAAAACTACAATAAGTGTAATATAAAATAAATAATAAAATAATAGAAAAATTAAATACCTAAACTAAATTATGTAATTAGAAATAGGATAAGAGACATCCTTGACCAATGAAATTGGACTTCTATCTCTTACAATGATATGTTTCTCTATGAAAATGGTGCCTAAATTTGATGGTCCTACAATAAATAATTAAATCCATCAGTAATGATAAAATTAAAAAGTTACTTTATCCCAAAAAACACTAATTAAAAAGGTGCAGTAATGTGGAATTACACGGTCAAACCCATAAACAATAGAGAACAGGATATAAAATTCTTAACCAATGGTCGGGTAACTAAAATTATAGTTGATTTTATTAAACTAACTAAATAACAAAATTTAAATAAATAAAATGAAATAAGAAATACAATAATGAATAAGGGTCAATTTTAGGGTATAGGAAATAGACAATCCTAAATCTAACTTGGGATAGACCTATATAATATGCTTCAAAGTGGTGAAAGGGTCACTAATTGGTTTTGGTCAACCCAATTATATCTATAGACACTAAAACAATACATTGGTTCATGTATAGATAAATAACTAGATTCATTATGATTATATTATATTCAGAAAATGTCACAGGATAATGGTCATAGCCAGCTCAACTCCAATTAGGTCATATTCATTCAATTTCACCTCCCATGGTCAAGGATATGAAATTTAATGTCATGAATATTTTATAGCATAATTATTATCCATAGGTTTACCAAAGTTCAATTCAAGGATTCATTATGTTCCTAAACACCAATAATCTTGAACCTAACTCTATGTGTATCAGCTGTACAAGAAAAAAATAAATGAAAAAATGAAAAACATGGTTTTGTCAACATAACAATGAAACTATTCAAAATAAAATGAAGAATAAATCAAATTACATAGGTAAGAGAATATAAAAAGTGAATGATAAGGATAAAGACTAAAATAGATAGATTGGAATTAAACTAGAAATAATTCCACATTACACTCATGGATGAAATAAATAGATATAAAAAACTATTTCTGAAGGTAGGTGGGATAGAACAAAAAACAATCCCCCCGATGGTCATTCCTCAAGCCTAGAATGGAATGGAAAAAACTATTGAACATGACCCATTACAAAGGTATAGAAACAATTCATGGTATTCCTCGGGCTGTAAATGTTGTTTAATGGCCACTTTGTGGACAAAAGAAAGGTTCACCTTCAAATGATATGTAAAAATCATCATTTTTCTATTGTTTCTATTACTTTAACATCATTTAATGTTTACACGATGTGTAGTATCTAGGTCTGAAAACATTCATGGAATTTTGAACAATGTGAAAATATTTCTGGGAAATTATGACATGTGTCATGGCATGACACATCTGCATTACAACATTACATATAATTTCTTCAATCCATGATAGTTTTTATAAGGCCCCGGCCTTAAACCTTACTTAATATTGAATTAAATGAATAATTCACATTGAGGATCTTTTCAGGTTTAGAGTTTTAGAGAATTAGAACATAACTATTACATCTTAAAAGATTACAAAGTAGACACTTCTACTAAGTCTCCATAAAATAAAAACTCTTAAAAAGAAAGATGTCTAGATTCCATGTTTTAGATATCATGAAATTCCCTTGATCCCATCCTTGACCTTATTCCACTTTAAGTCCTGTGAAAAACATTTCGAAAAACTTGGGGTGAGCATAAAAAGCTCAGTAAGGGATACAAAGAGAATGAAAACTGTTAGTTTTTTCAAACATCAAGTAAACCATGTATACTATATCAAAGTAATACCTTCACCTTCATGAAGTAGTAAAAAAAATCTTCACTGAATAAAGTATCATTACTTACCTTTTTGTAACCAATGGATTACTATAAAACCCATATAAAGAACACATAGAATATATAAAGGTAACTTGGGACATAAACATACTTAAGTGGAATAACCATACGGTCGACTTCCACACTTATCACTTAATGGAATAGCCATACGGCCAATTTCCATACATACTTAATGGAATAGCCATACGGCCGACTTCCATACCCAATGTATTGGAGGTTATAATGTAACCACCCGTCCTGGTATTCACGGCACCACCCGTCATATGGTTTATAACGTAACCACCCGTTAAAATGTCCAAGTACCAATATAAAATCATAAAACATAAAACCAATATAAAGGAATGATAACATTTCCACAATTCAATCACAATATATCATAAATATATTGACATAATAGAATCATTTATCAAAACCATTTTCAATACCAAAATACATAAAAGAGTATATGGTATTTATTTTATTTTAAAAACATTACGTCTTGTTGAGGAAGCCAAAGATCAAATAATACTCGCGGCGGCGGAAAAAGGTCGTTGTCACCGCGTACATTAAAAAAACATTCCTTTTTTTCGTTTAGTAAAACGCTTCGTAGAAAAAGATTCCTTTTGTATAAAAGTAAAAGTCAAAGGAGTTTATACACCATATAAAAGAAAGTTGTGTATAAAACGAAATATGCCTCAATGAAAGGAGATTGAGACGAAGTCCCTTACCTTGGGTCCGACTTGACTCGATCGTTCTTTAACATCCTGAATAATAAACTTGAGTTAATTTATACTTGATTAAGAACCTTTTTAAAGTTCATTATTCTTTTTATATCACTTATTGCCATGTTATAAACATTATGTAACCATTTAAGTTAATAATGTTTGTTTTGTCAATATTTGGTTCTTAAGTCGAAAGTTGACTTCTTACAATTACATGTTGTTCACGTGGTCAAAAGTTCTTTATATCCAGAATGAAATTCCCGATTTGGATATAATATGTATCATATATATCCATAATATACATGTATTTATAATATTACATAATCATTTAGAGGTAAGAAATGAAATGCACCGTTCATGGAGACGGTAAGCCGTACGTACGCATGAACACTACTTTCATTTCTTTGTCATATTAGTGGAATTAAAATTAAATGAGAGGTATGTATATTTTAATTCCAGAATTATATTCATCATTTATATATATCATTCATTATATATATCCATTATATACATGTACTTTTAATAGTACATTACATTTGGGGATAAGAAATGAAATGCACCGTTCATGGAGACGGTAAGCCGTACGTACGCATGAACGCTACTTTCATTTCTATCTCATACTTTAATGGAAAGAAATAATAATTATATAGAGGTATATTATAATTCCAGTATAACATCATATATAATAACTTTAAATCCATCCTTTACACGTCCCACATATGGCATTAACGAATCACATCACTTTGTGGGGGCGGTAGTCCGCACTTCCTTAAATGAAGATATCGTGTTTACCCATAATGGAAACCATAAAGGTATGCCAAAAATGAAAAATACATAAGCTTAAGGAAAACATAAACATATTATATATCATATATAAAAATAGTGACATCATAATGGCCACCCTTGAATGTGTTAAATGAGTATTGAACAATCATCGTTTCGGGAGGCAGAATTTCGCCATCCACGGAAACCGTATGTTCTTTAACCATTTGATGTAGTTGTGTGAGAGTGTAGCTCAAATAAATATTATAACAACATCCTAGTATATTTAAGATACTGGTGTTGTTACAAAAGAAGTAAATAAAAAGAGTCTATAGGGTTGGAGAAGCAAAATAAAACCAATGAACAAGAGAGAATGAATTACCTTTAAAAGTGTAACTCCCTTTTGATTTGAGCCTAAAGGCTTCCTTTGAAAGGATTCTGCCCAAAAGGAATCCTCTAGGATGAGGAGGGGGATGTGGAGAGAGTAATTGGGCAGGGGTCGGCCGAGCCAAAGGTTTGAGAAGTGTGTGAAATGAGGTAGAGGTGGGGGCCTTTTATAAGAGGAGAGGAGGGGCACTTTTGGAAAGTAAAGAAATATTACTTTATATGAAAATGTTTTTCGGTTTTAAAAGGTCCCACATTGAAATAATTCGTGGATAAGGTGATAAGGGTTCGAAATCCACTCATCCAATTGGTTTTGGCCATGTGTAGGTTTTATATTTTTCATTATCTTTCCATTTTATTTAAATTGTCAAATAATGATGTCATCGATTCATCATTATTATGTCATAAATAATTTAATTTATATAATATATAAAAATTATAAAAATACTAATATGATGTAAGAAATAATTTTAGCTTTCCAATGACTATTTATAATCAAAATTTTGACTTGTATAACCCCACTTAAAAATTATTTTAGTAAACCAATTTATGTTAGTGTCATTTTCACTTTAACATTAAATAAAAATATATTAATGTCATTTTCCAACTAAAGTGGCTCCATGGGGTCCCCAAGTTGGCCCATGGCTTGTCTTGGTCGGCCATGACTCACCCAATAGGTGTAGGAGAAGTGTCATGGTGTTTTCACATTCTTATAATACCATTTTTACCTTAAACTACACTAATTACCTCTAATCGCGATTAATGAAAAAAAGTTACTATTCACCAAAAAATTATTTTAATCACATTGAACCACATTCTACTTATTAATGACAACCATGTATGTCGGATTTTCAAAATTAAATACACATTAGTGGTAAACTTTCATTTAACTGAAAAATCAGTTTTCTTGATTACCACTTAGTGGTTTCACTATTCATCAAAAATTGAAGTTTTTCAGAAAATTACCAAAAATTCACCCTAAGCTATATTTGATATTCCGAATTCAAAAATGAAGCCCATTTTACAAAATTCAAAAAATATAAGTCAAATTAATTAATTTAATAATTAATTCTCGCTGCCATGAAAAATAGCGTGTTTTTGTGAAACAATAAGTATCAAAAGATTGACACCATTTTAAGTGAAATTTCAAAGTGAAATTGATTCCAATGACCACCATTGGATTAACTGGTAAAAATATTTTCTAATTTCACTTTAAAACCAATTAAAATAATAATCTAATCATATAATTAATTTAGATTAAAAAGAGGTTTTGAATTAAAATACAACATTTTACACTATTCATAAAAAAATGAACTTTATCAGAAAGGTACCAAAAATTTACACAAAGTAAATTTTGATGTCCCGATTCTAAAGAAGAGTTATATTTGGTCCAAAATAAAGTATAAGAGTGATCAAAACTATATTTAATGATGGTTCACCATTAAAAGGTGATAAGTGAACCTTTAGTGAAAATTAGAGTATATATGCCCTAAAATTGAACTCTTTCCGTATTTTAAGCCTTTATCATTTATTGGGTAAATGTATAAACATTTAAAAACATATCTAATCATATTTTAGTTATTTCTATCCATTCCCGCTAGTACAATGGCTACTTGTTAACTAACATTTAAAATGATATTATTTTATTACTAGTGTGCTACGTAAGTTTCAAAGAAACTCATCGTTGCGTATCGGGTACGCTATCGAACATAGCAACCCCTTTAAAATAAAATTAATATTTAATTCGTAAATATTAATAAATATGAAAATTATTTATTCTTTATTTACCTGGGATGTTACATCCTTCCCCCCTTTTGGGAATTGCGTCCTCGCAATTTTATTCACTTATCAAAATAAGTGGGGGTATTTATCCCTCATAGCATTTTCAGATTCCCACGTTGCCTATTCAATCACATGGTTTTTCCACAAAACCTTTACCTGATGAATCACCTTATTCCGTAACACTTGCTCCCTGTGGTCAAGAATCTGGACCGGTTGTTCCTCATAAGATAGGTTCTCTTCCAGCTGAACTACCTCTGGACTCAAAACATGAAATGGATCTGGCATATACGTTCTCAACATCGAAACATGAAAAACATTGGGTACCTGAGATAAACTCGGAGGTAAAGCCACTCGGTATGCAACTGATCCAACTCTTTCTAGAATTTCGTATGGTCCAACCAACCATGGACTCAACTTTCCTTTCTTACCAAATCTCATCACACTTTTCCAAGGAGAAACCTTGAGAAAAGCATGATCACCTACCTCAAAAGATAGATCCTTCCTCCGGTTATCCGCATAACTCTTCTGCCTGCTCTGAGCTGTTCTCATGTGTTTTCTGAATCAACTGAACTTTTTATTCCATCTCTTCTACCAATTCTTGTCCCATCAGCTTCCTTTCACCCACTTCATTCCAAAATGCTGGAGTTCGACACCGCTTCCCTTATAATGCCTCAAATGGTGCCATCTGTATACTGGAATGGAAACTGTTATTATATGAAAATTCAACCAAAGAAAGATGTTGGTCCCAACTTCCCTGATAATCCATAGAACAAGCTCGTAGCATATCCTCCAATGTCTGAATTGTTCGTTCTGACTGCCCATCTGATTGAGGATGAAAAGCTCTACTAAAATTTAATTCAGTACCCAACGACTTCTGAAGGCCTTTCCAAAAGTTGGATGTGAACCTGGGATCACGATCAGATATAATGGAGAGAGGAACTCCATGTAACCGGAATATCTCTTTAAGATACAAACGGGAAAGTTGATCAAGAGAGAAAGTATCTCGTATAGAAAGGAAATGAGCAGATTTGGTCAAGCGATCAACAATAACCCAGATTTCATTATTACCTCGAGATGTCCTCGGTAATCCCACAACAAAGTCCATGGATATGTTTTCCCATTTCCACTCTGGAACTGGTAAAGGCTGAAGCATCCCTTTCGGTAACTGTTGCTCTGCTTTAACCTGTTGACATGTCAAACACTTCACAGTAAAATCAAAAATACCTCTTTTCATTCCATCCCACCAGTAATACTCCCGCAAATCTCTGTACATCTTAGTGCTGCCAGGATGAACTGAAAACAGCGAACTATGAGCCACACATAACAACTTATTCTTCAACTGTGAATCACAAGGCACACATAATCTCTTCCCAAACCTCAAAACACAAACAAAAACTTATCCAAGAACTCATGGAAAATTTTATTCATAAGGTCCATGAATACAGTAGGTGAATTGGTTAACCCAAAGGGCATAACTAAAAATTCATAATGGCCATATATAGTACGAAACGCAGCCTTCGGAACGTCTGCTTCTTTTACTTTCAACTAATGGTACCCCGACCTCGAGTTAATCTTTGAAAAATACTGAGCTCCCTGGTGCTGATACCACTTCATTCGATGGCCCACCATCCGCTGAAGTTGTTGCAAAGGATTTCACCACCCCTTTCTGCTTGTATTCTGGCTGAATTCCCCCAGTTGAGTTTTTCGTTGGACACTCGTTTGCATAATGACCCATTTCATTACACTTAAAACATCTTACCGTTGGCTTTTCATTTCCTGCTTGATCATCTTCCTTACAGTTACGAGCAATATGACCAGACTTACCACACCGAAAGCACTTACCAGACTTGAATAAACATTCTCCAGGATTCATTTTACCACAATTCTCACAGGATGGATATTTGGTTTTCTTACCTCCTTTCTTCTTTGATGAATTCTTCCCCTTTTCCTGCCAACTAGACCTCTTATTCTGTTGTTTGTCATAGAACACCTGATCATCGGAAAACTCCATTTCCACCTTCTCAGCACATCGAACAAGTTTTTCATAACTTTTGAACTCACGAGAAGCTAAAGCCCTTCGATACTTTGGCTTTAACCCTGAGTAAAAACGGTTTATTTTACTATCAAGATCTCGTATGAAGTTTGGAGCATACCTTGCCAATCGAGTGAACTTTTCTTCATAAGCAGCCACTGAATCATCCTCCTACCTCAATTCTAGGAACTGTTTTTCCATCCTAAGACGAACCACCTTAGGAAAATATTTCTCAAGAAACATACCTTTGAATTCGTCCCAGTGAAGATCCTCAATCTCATCACTATCCCTGATATTTTTCACCATCGACCACCACTGATCAGCTTCACCTTCAAAACGGTAAATAGAAAGACTAACCTTTTGATGTTCTGAACACCCCATGACATCAAAAATCTTCTCCAGTGATTTAATCCACCCTTCAGCTTGCACATGGTCAGATGATCCTCTGAATGATGGGGGATGTTGCCTCATGAAATGTTCCACCACTGACATGTTCCTCTGCGGTTGATCTGGCTGATCTCGTGCATGGATACCACCACCATTTATAGCCTGAGTCAACTGTGCCATCACTACAACAAACTGTTCAGTTCTGATTCCGACCATCTCAGGTTGCTGATTTGGAAGGTTATCTTTCTCCTGATGTCGTCCCAACATAGCTGCTTTGTTTCCTCTGCGAAAACCATTCTGAACACAGAAATATCTTAGGCAAAGCAACATGGTAATCCGTAAAGGCTATATCATTTCAATCATATTATAATTTAACACTTTTCTAACTCCTAAAGTTGTCTAAACCGACCTTTGATACCAACTATAAGGCCTCGGCCTTAAACCTTACTTAATATTGAATTAAATGAATAATTCACATTGAGGATCTTTTCATGTTTAGAGTTTTAGAGAATTAGAACATAACTATTACATCTTAAAAGATTACAAAGTAGACACTTCTACTAAGTCTCCGTAAAATAAAAACTCTTAAAAAGAAATATGTCTAGATTCCATGTTTTAGATAGCATGAAATTCCGTTGATCCCATCCTTGACCTTATTCCACTTTAAGTCCTGTGAAAAACATTTCGAAAAACTTGGGGTGAGCAAAAAAAGCTCAGTAAGGGATACAAAGAGAATGAAAACTGTTAGTTTTTTCAAACATCAATTAAACCATGTATACTATATCAAAGTAATACCTTCACCTTCACGAAGTAGTAAAAAAAATCTTCACTGAATAAAGTATCATTACTTACCTTTTTGTAACCAAAGGATTACCATAAAACCCATATAAAGAACACATAGAATATATAAAGGTAACTTGGGACATAAACATACTTAAGTGGAATAACCATACGGTCGACTTCCACACTTATCACTTAATGGAATAGCCATACGGCCAATTTCCATACATACTTAATGGAATAGCCATACGGCCGACTTCCATACCCAATGCATTGGAGGTTATAACGTAACCACCCGTCCTGGTATTCACGACACCACCCGTCATATGGTTTATAGCGTAACCACCCGTTAAAATGTCCAAGTACCAATATAAAATCATAAAACATAAAACCAATATAAAGGAATGATAACATTTCCACAATTCAATCACAATATATCATAAATATATTGACATAATAGAATCATTTATCAAAACCATTTTCAATACCAAAATACATAAAATATTATATGGTATTTATTTTATTTTAAAAACATTACGGCTTGTTGAGGAAGCCAAAGATCAAATAATACTCGCGGCGGTGGAAAAAGGTCGTTGTCACCGCGTACGTTAAAAAAAACATTCCTTTTTGTCGTTTAGTAAAACGCTTCATAGAAAAAGATTCCTTTTGTATAAAAGTAAAAGTCAAAGGAGTTTATACACCATATAAAAGAAAGTTGTGTATAAAACGAAATATGCCTCAATGAAAGGAGATTGAGACGAAGTCCCTTATCTTGGGTCCGACTTGACTCGATCGTTCTTTAACGTCCTGAATAATAAACTTGAGTTAATTTATACTTGATTAAGAACCTTTTTAAAGTTCATTATTCTTTTTATATCACTTATTGCCATGTTATAAACATTATGTAACCATTTAAGTTAATAATGTTTGTTTTGTCAATATTTGGTTCTTAAGTCGAAAGTTGACTTCTTACAGTTACATGTTGTTCACGTGGTCAAAAGTTCTTTATATCCAGAATGAAATTCCTAATTTGGATATAATATGTATCATATATATCCAGCATATACATGTATTTATAATATTACATAATCATTTAGAGGTAAGAAATGAAATGCACCGTTCATGGAGACGGTAAGCCGTACGTACGCATGAACGCCACTTTCATTTCTTTGTCATATTAGTGGAATTAAAACTAAATGAGAGGTATGTATATTTTAATTCCAGAATTATATTCATCATTTAGATATATCATTAATTATATATATCCATTATATACATGTACTTTTAATAGTACATTACATTTGGGGATAAGAAATGAAATGCACCGTTCATGGAGACGGTAAGCCGTACGTACGCATGAACGCTACTTTCATTTCTATCTCATACTTTAATGGAAAGAAATAATAATGATATAGATGTATATTATAATTCCAGTATTACATCATATATAATAACTTTAAATCCATCCTTTACATGTCCCACATATGGCATTAACGAATCACATCACTTTGAGGGGGCGGTAGTCCGCACTTCCTTAAATGAAGATATCGTGTTTACCCATAATGGAAACCATAAAGGTATGCCAAAAATGAAAAATACAGAAGCTTAAAGAAAACATAAATATATTATATATCATATATAAAAATAGTGACATCATAATGGCCACCCTTGAAGGTGTTAAATGAGTATTGAACAATCATCGTTTCGGGAGGCAGAATTTTGCCATCCACGGAAACCATATGTTCTTTAACCATTTTATGTAGTTGTGTGAGAGTGTAGCTCAAATAAATATTATAACAACATACTAGTATATTTAAGATACTGGTGTTGTTACAAAAGAAGTAAATAAAAAGAGTTTATAGGGTTGGAGAAGCAAAATAAAACAAATGAACAAGAGAGAATGAATTACCTTTAAAAGTGTAACTCCCTTTTGATTTGAGCCTAAAGGCTTCCTTAGAAAGGATTCTGCCCAAAGGTAATCATCTAGGATGAGGAGAGGGATGTGGATAGAGTAATTTGGCAGGGGTTGGCCGAGCCAAAGGTTTGAGAAGTGTGTGAAATGAGGTAGAGGTGGGGGCCTTTTATAAGAGGAGAGGAGGGGCACTTTTGGAAAGTAAAGAAATATTACTTTATTTGAAAATGTGTTTCGGTTTTAAAAGGTCCCACATTGAAATAATTCGAGGATAAGGTGATAAGGGTTCGAAATCCACTCATCCAATTGGTTTTGGCCATGTGTAGGTTATATATTTTTCATTATCTTTCCATTTTATTTAAATTGTCAAATAATGATGTCATTGCTTCATCATTATTATGTCATAAATAATTTAATTTATAAAATGTCTAAAAATTATAAAAAAACTACTATGATGTAGGAAATAATTTTATCTTTCCAATGACTATTTATAATCACAATTTGGACTTGTATAACCCCACTTAAAAATTATTTTAGTAAACCAATTTATGTTAGTGTCATTTTCACTTTAACATTAAATAAAAATATATTAATGTCATTTTCCAACTAAAGTGGCTCCATGGGGTCCCCAAGTTGGCCCATGGCTTGTCTTGGTCGGCCATTACACACCAAATAGGTGTAGGAGAAGTGTCGTGGTGTTTTCACATTCTTATAATACCATTTTTACCTTAAACTACACTAATTACCTCTAATCGCGATTAATGAAAAAAAGTTACTATTCACCAAAAAATTATTTTAATCTCATTGAACCACATTCTACTTATTAATGACAACCATGTATGTCGGATTTTCAAAATTCAATACACATTAGTGGTAAACTTTCATTTAACTGAAAAATCAGTTTTCTTGATTACCACTTAGTGGTTTCACTATTCATCAAAAATTGATGTTTTTCAGAAAATTACCAAAAATTCACCCTAAGCTATATTTGATATTCCGAATTAAAAAATGAAGTCCATTTTAAAAAATTGAAAACATATAAGTCAAATTAATTAATTTAATAATTAATTCCCGCTGTCATGACAAATAGCGTGTTTTTGTGAAACAATAAGTATCAAAAGATTGACACCAGTTTAAGTCCAATTTCAAAGTGAAATTGATTCCAATGACCACCATTGGATTAACTGGTAAAAATATTTTCTAATTTCACTTTAAAACCAATTAAAATAATAATCTAATCATATAAATAATTTAGATTAAAAAGAGGTTTTGAATTAAAATACAACATTTTACACTATTCATAAAAAAAATGAACTTTATCAGAAAGGTACCAAAAATTGACACAAAGTAAATTTTGATGTCCCGATTCTAAAGAAGAGTTATATTTGGTCCCAAATAAAGTATAAGAGTGATCAAAACTATATTTAATGACGGTTCACCATTAAGAGGTGATAAGTGAACCTTTAGTGAAAATTAGAGTATATATGCCCTAAAATTGAACTCTTTTCGTATTTTAAGCCTTTATCTTTTATTGGGTAAATGTATAAACATTTAAAAACATATCTAATCATATTTTAGTTATTTCTATCCATTCCCTCCAGTACAACGACTACTTGTTAACTAACATTTAAAATGATATTATTTTATTACTAGTGTGCTACGTAAGTTTCAAAGAAACTCATCGTTGCGTATCGGGTACGCTATCGAACATAGCAACCCCTCTAAAATAAAATTAATATTTAATTCGTAAATATTAATAAATATGAAAATTCTTTATTCTTTATTTACCTGGGATGTTACATCCTTCCCCCCTTTTGGGAATTGTGTCCTCGCAATTTTATTCACTTATCAAAATAAGTGGGGGTATTTATCCCTCATAGCATTTTCAGATTCCCACGTTGCCTCTTCCATCACATGGTTTTTCCACAAAACCTTTACCTGATGAATCACCTTATTCCGTAACACTTTCTCCCTGTGGTCAAGAATCTGGACCGGTTGTTCCTCATAAGATAGGTTCTCTTCCAGCTGAACTACCTCTGGACTCAAAACATGAAATGGATCTGGCATATACTTTCTCAACATCGAAACATGAAAAACATTATGTACCTGAGATAAACTCGGAGGTAAAGCCACTTGGTATGCATCTGATCCAACTCTTTCCAGAATTTCGTATGGTCCAACCAACCATGGACTCAACTTTCGTTTCTTACCAAATCTCATCACACTTTTCCAAGGAGAATCCTTGAGAAAAGCATGATCACCTACCTCAAAAGATAGATCCTTCCTCCGGTTATCCGCATAACTCTTCTTCCTGCTCTGAGCTGTTCTCATGTGTTTTCTGAATCAACTGAACTTTTTCTGCCATCTCTTTTACCAATTCTGGTCCCATCAGCTTCCTTTCACCCACTTCATTCCAAAATGCTGGAGTTCGACACCGCTTCCCTTATAATGCCTCAAATGGTGCCATCTGTATACTGGAATGGAAACTGTTATTATATGAAAATTCAACCAAAGAAAGATGTTGGTCCCAACTTCCCTGATAATCCATAGAACAAGCTCGTAGCATATCCTCCAATGTCTGAATTGTTCGTTCTGACTGCCCATCTGGTTGAGGATGAAAAGCTGTACTAAAATTTAATTCAGTACCCAACGACTTCTGAAGGCCTTTCCAAAAGTTAGATGTGAAACTGGGATCACGATCAGATATAATGGAGAGAGGAACTCCATGTAACCTGAATATCTCTTTAAGATACAAACAGGAAAGTTGATCAAGAGAGAAAGTATCTCGTATAGAAAGGAAATGAGCAGATTTGGTCAAGCGATCAACAATAACCCAGATTGCATTATTACCTCGAGATGTCCTCGGTAATCCCACAACAAAGTCCATGGATATGTTTTCCCATTTCCACTCTGGCACTGGTAAAGGCTAAAGCATCCCTTTCGGTAACTGCTGCTCTGCTTTAACCTGTTGACATGTCAAACACTTCCCAGTAAAATCAGCAATATCTCTTTTCATTCCATCCCACCAGTAATACTCCCGCAGATCTCTGTACATCTTCGTACTGCCAGGATGAACTGAAAACAGAGAACTATGAGCCACACATAACAACTTATTCTTCAACTGTGAATCACAAGGAACACATAATCTCTTCCCAAACCTCAAAACACAAACACAAACTTATCCAAGAACTCATGGAAAATTTTATTCATAAGGTCCATGAATACAGCAGGTGCATTGGTTAACCCAAAGGGCATAACTAAAAATTCATAATGGCCATATCTAGTACGAAACGCAGTCTTCGGAACGTCTGCTTCTTTTACTTTCAACTAATGGTACCCCGACCTCGAGTCAATCTTCGAAAAATACTGAGCTCCCTGGAGCTGATACCACTTCATTCGATGGCCCAACATCTGCTGAAGTTGTTGCAAAGGATTTCACCACCCCTTTCTGCTTGTATTCTGGCTGAATTCCCCCAGTTGAGTTTTTCATTGGACACTCGTTTGCATAATGACCCATTTCATTACACTTAAAACATCTTACCGTTGGCTTTTCATTTCCTGCTTGATCATCTTCCTTACAGTTACGAGAAATATGACCAGACTTACCACACCGAAAGCACTTACCAGACTTGGATAAACATTCTCCAGGATGCATTTTACCACACTTCTCACAGGATGTATATTTGGTTTTCTTACCTCCTTGCTTCTTTGATGAATTCTTCCCATTTTCCTACCAACTAGACCTCTTATTCTGTTGTTTGTCATAGAAAACCTGATCATCGGAAAACTCCATTTCCACCTTCTCAGAACATCGAACAAGTTTTTCATAACTTTTGAACTCACGAGAAGCTAAAGCCCTTCGATACTTTGGCTTTAACCCTGAGTAAAAATGGTTTATTTTACTATCAAGATCTCGTATGAAGTTTGGAGCATACCTTGCCAATCGAGTGAACTTTTCTTCATAAGCAGCCACTGAATCATCCTCCTGCCTCAATTGTAGGAACTGTTTTTCCATCCTAAGACGAACCACCTTAGGAAAATATTTCTCAAGAAACATACCTTTGAATTTGTCCCAGTGAAGATCCTCAATCTCATCACTATCCCTGATTTTTTTCACCATCGACCACCACTGATCAGCTTCACCTTCAAAACGGTAAATAGCAAGACTAACCTTTTGATGTTCTGAACACCCCATGACATCAAAAATCTTCTCCAGTGCTTTAATCCACCCTTCAGCTTGCACAGGGTCAGATGATCCTCTGAATGATGGGGGATGTTGCCTCATGAAATGTTCCACCACTGACATGTTCCTCTGCGGTTGATCTGGCTGATCTCGTGCATGGATACCACCACCATTTATAGCCTAAGTCAACTGTGCCATCACTGCAACAAACTGTTCAGTTCTGATTCCGACCATCTCAGTTTGCTGATTTGGAAGGTTATCTTTCTCCTGATGTCGTCCCAACATAGCTTCTTTGTTTCCTCTGCGGAAAACCATTCTGAACACAGAAATATCTTAGGTGAAGAAACATGGTAATCCGTAAATGCTATATCATTTCAATAATATTATAATTTAACACTTTTCTAACTCCTAAAGTTGTCTAAACCGACCTTTGATACCAACTATAAGGCCCCGGCCTTAAACCTTCTTAATATTGAATTAAATGAATAATTCACATTGAGGATCTTTTCAGGTTTAGAGTTTTAGATAATTAGAACATAACTATTACATCTTAAAAGATTACAAAGTAGACACTTCTACTAAGTCTCCATAAAATAAAAACTCTTAAAAAGAAAGATGTCTAGATTCCATGTTTTAGATAGCATGAAATTCCCTTGATCCCATCCTTGACCTTATTCCACTTTAAGTCCTGTGAAAAACATTTCGAAAAACTTGGGGTGAGCATAAAAAGCTCAGTAAGGGATACAAAGAGAATGAAAACTGTTAGTTTTTTCAAACATCAAGTAAACCATGTATACTATATCAAAGTAATACCTTCACCTTCATGAAGTAGTAAAAAAAATCTTCACTGAATAAAGTATCATTACTTACCTTTTTGTAACCAAAGGATTACCATAAAACCCATATAAAGAACACATAGAATATATAAAGGTAACTTGGGACATAAACATACTTAAGTGGAATAACCATACGGTCGACTTCCACACTTATCACTTAATGGAATAGCCATACGGCCAATTTCCATACATACTTAATGGAATAGCCATACGGCCGACTTCCATACCCAATGCATTGGAGGTTATAACGTAACCACCCGTCCTGGTATTCACGACACCACCCGTCATATGGTTTATAGCGTAACCACCCGTTAAAATGTCCAAGTACCAATATAAAATCATAAAACATAAAACCAATATAAAGGAATGATAACATTTCCACAATTCAATCACAATATATCATAAATATATTGACATAATAGAATCATTTATCAAAACCATTTTCAATACCAAAATACATAAAAGAGTATATGGTATTTATTTTATTTTAAAAACATTACGGCTTGTTGAGGAAGCCAAAGATCAAATAATACTCGCGGCGGTGGAAAAGGGTCGTTGTCACCGCGTACGTTAAAAAAAACATTCCTTTTTGTCGTTTAGTAAAACGCTTCATAGAAAAAGATTCCTTTTGTATAAAAGTAAAAGTCAAAGGAGTTTATACACCATATAAAAGAAAGTTGTGTATAAAATGAAATATGCCTCAATGAAAGGAGATTGAGACGAAGTCCCTTACCTTGGGTCCGACTTGACTCGATCGTTCTTTAACGTCCTGAATAATAAACTTGAGTTAATTTATACTTGATTAAGAACCTTTTTAAAGTTCATTATTCTTTTTATATCACTTATTTCCATGTTATAAACATTATGTAACCATTTAAGTTAATAATGATTGTTTTGTCAATATTTGGTTTTTAAGTCGAAAGTTGACTTCTTACAATTACATGTTGTTCACGTGGTCAAAAGTTCTTTATATCCAGAATGAAATTCCCGATTTGGATATAATATGTATCATATATATCCATAATATACATGTATTTATAATATTACATAATCATTTAGAGGTAAGAAATGAAATGCACCGTTCATGGAGACGGTAAGCCGTACGTACGCATGAACGCTACTTTCATTTCTTTGTCATATTAGTGGAATTATAACTAAATGAGAGGTATGTATATTTTAATTCCAGAATTATATTCATCATTTAGATATATCATTCATTATATATATCCATTATATACATGTACTTTTAATAGGACATTACATTTGGGGATAAGAAATGAAATGCACCGTTCATGGAGACGGTAAGTCGTACGTACACATGAACGCTACTTTCATTTCTATCTCATACTTTAATGGAAAGAAATAATAATGATATAGAGGTATATTATAATTCCAGTATAACATCATATATAATAACTTTAAATCCATCCTTTACATGTCTCACATATGGCATTAACGAATCACATCACTTTGAGGGGGCGGTAGTCCGCACTTCCTTAAATGAAGATATCGTGTTTACCCATAATGGAAACCATAAAGGTATGACAAAAATGAAAAATACAGAAGCTTAAAGAAAACATAATCATATTATATATCATATATAAAAATAGTGACATCATAATGGCCACCCTTGAAGGTGTTAAATGAGTATTGAACAATCATCGTTTCGGGAGGAAGAATTTCGCCATCCACAGAAACCGTATGTTGTTTAACCATTTGATGTAGTTGTGTTAGAGTGTAGCTCAAATAAATATTATAACAACATACTATTATATTTAAGATACTGTTTTTGTTACAAAAGAAGTAAATAAAAAGAGTTTAGAGGGTTGGAGAAGCAAAATAAAACAAATGAACAAGAGAGAATGAATTACCTTTAAAAGTGTAACTCCCTTTTGATTTGAGCCTAAAGGCTTCCTTTGAAAGGATTCTGCCCAAAGGTAATCCTCTAAGAAGAGGAGAGGGATGTGCAGAGAGTAATTGGGCAGGGGTTGGCCGAGCCAAAGGCTTGAGAAGTGTGTTAAATGAGGTAGAGGTGGGGGCCTTTTATAAGAGAAGAGGAGGGGCACTTTTGGAAAGTAAAGAAATATTACTTTATTTGAAAATGTGTTTCGGTTTTAAAAGGTCCCACATTGAAATAATTCGTGGATAAGGTGATAACGGTTCGAAATACACTCATACAATTGGTTTTGTCCATGTGTAGGTTTTATATTTTTCATTATCTTTCCATTTTATTTAAATTGTCAAATAATGATGTCATCGCTTCATCATTATTATGTCATAAATAATTTAATTTATTTAATGACTAAAAATTATAAAAAAATACTATGATGTAGGAAATCATTTTATCTTCCCAATGACTATTTATAATCAAAATTTGGACTTGTATAACCCCACTTAAAAATTATTTTAGTAAACCAATTTTTGTTAGTGTCATTTTCACTTTAACATTAAATAAAAATATATTAATGTCATTTTCCAACTAAAGTGGCTCCATTGGGTCCCCAAGTTGGCCAATGGCTTGTATTGGTCGGCCATGACTCACCCAATAGGTGTAGGACAAGTGTCATGGTGTTTTCCCATTCTTATAATACCATTTTTACCTTAAACTACACTAATTACCTCTAATCGCGATTAATGAAAAAAAGTTACTATTCACCAAAAAATTATTTTAATCTCATTGAACCACATTCTAATTCTTAATGACAACCATGTATGTTGGATTTTCAAAATTCAATACACATTATTGGTAAACTTTCATTTAACTGAAAAATCAGTTTTCTTGATTACCACTTAGTGGTTTCACTATTCATCAAAAATTGAAGTTTTTTAGAAAATTACCAAAAATTCACCGTAAGCTATATTTGATATTCCGAATTCAAAAATGAAGTCCATTTTACAAAATTCAAAACATATAAGTCAAATTAATTTGTTTAATAATTAATTCCCGCTGTCATGACAAATAGCGTGCTTTTGTAAAACAATAAGTATCAAAAGATTGACACCAGTTTAAGTCCAATTTCAAAGTGAAATTGATTCCAATGACCACCATTGGATTAACTGGTAAAAATATTTTCTAATTTCACATTAAAACCAATTAAAATAATAATCTAATCATATAAATAATTTAGATTAAAAAGAGGTTTTGAATTAAAATACAACATTTTACAGTATTCATAAAAAAATGAACTTTATCAGATTGGTACCAAAAATTTACACAAAGTAAATTTTGATGTCCCGATTCTAAAGAAGAGATATATTTGGTCCAAAATAAAGTATAAGAGTGATCAAAACTATATTTAATGACGGTTCACCATTAAAAGGTGATAAGTGAACCTTTAGTGAAAATTAGAGTATATATGCCCTAAAATTGAACTCTTTCCGTATTTTAAGCCTTTATCTTTTATTGGGTAAATGTATAAACATTTAAAAACATATCTAATAATGTTTTAGTTATTTCTATCCATTCCCACCAGTACAACGGCTACTTGTTAACTAACATTTAAAATGATATTATTTTATTACTAGTGTGCTACGTAAGTTTCAAAGAAACCCATCGTTGCGTATCGGGTACGCTATCGAACATAGCAACCCCTTTAAAATAAAATTAATATTTAATTCATAAATATTAATAAATATGAAAATTATTTATTCTTTATTTACCTAGGATGTTACAGTTTTCTTCTTCTCATGACCTGTAAATGGTTCATGTATTCAATATTACATGTTTTGTATAAAGTACATGATGTTTATCTTCCATTACTTCATGGGAATATCTGTTTATTACTAATTCTTTAGTTTTGTGTCTCTATAAACTCTCTTTTTCTCTTTGTCTTCAATCATCAACCTTTTCATATTTGATCATTTTTCACTGTTACATTGCACTGCTTTGAGTCTCGACATGAAGTACATTTTTGTTCCTCAATTGACACGTTGTACATTATATTTATCTTTATGTATGTCCTATATTAGAATAAAAAATACTCAAATATGGCCCTTTAAACTCAAATTTAGTATATTAATATTCAATGAATTCACATATAAAAACCCACCAATATATAGATATGAAACAGAGTAATCACAGGATCATCAACCCATCCATGTAGTCGACAGGGAGGTCACTTTAAGAACACATGGCCTCATCCTAGAACAAAACTCATTAGATGATCCTATGAAACTAGTCACATGATACGTATCCCCTTGTTGAACACATCAAACCTCACTCGTTTGGGCATGTATTAGGTCCCATAGACCCTCCATGGTCTCTAATCCTTGATACCAACTCATTCCCCCCACCCCTAGGTGGCACCACAAGTTGTACGCTCATCTTAACCCAAACCTCAAAGTCTGGTCATCTTTATCCTTGTCTCTCATCACTCCCGTTCCTTTTAACTAGGGAATATCCCAAACCATATACTCGATGACACTTGGAATCCTGATTCCATGTCCCAACCAAGATCATACCCACACCTGCATCTCATCTCACATCTTGTGAGGGATATCACTTATGATGTCACTTAGAGGAAACCATTCTCTATCAAACCTTTTCTATTCCCAATGTAGGCATCCAACCCATAATTATAATCAACCTCATACCACCCTTATGAGGGTGTCACTCACCATGCGTGAGATGAATGGTTTCCTCACCCATTGTAAAAAGGATGAACCATCTCTCGTCTATACAGTTATCCCTAAAAATCACATTACATGACACTTGGTTTGTATCTCATAACCCGAGACCTACCTAATGCCTCTTAAGAGATCAAACGATTTCCCCATCCCTTGGGGACACATTTTTTGAGTGTTCATAACTTACCTATGATCTAAATTGTATGTATCTGGATTATAGAACGTTAAATTCCATCTTATCTCCTCTTCCAAAGGCATCCCTAGTCCCTAGCCATCTACCCAGTCCCATGCAACGTGAATGCATGTGTACCGTCATCCATAAACACATATATGAATTTGTAATATATATACATCCCCAATCCCATTTTGTTCTTTTAAGTATATACCCTTTATTTATTATGTTAAATTTATTATATAAGAAAAAAGATATTTTTTGTATCCGTTTTCCCAATATTATTTTCTAAATATTTCTTTTTGTTATGATTTCCCATATTAAATAAAATTGAATTATTTATTTAAAACTGATTAAAATACCTAAAATCTATATACCCATTTAATTAAAAAGGTATTTTCTCTCATTACTGGAATGTATGTAGTAAGTTCATTTTGTAATTAATAAAGAGCCCATTAATTTAAGAATTTCTCTTTCATTAATAAAAAATAATTACATAAAAATAAAAAACTAATTGCTTAGAATTTAACATATATTTTTAATAAGTATAAAATTCTAATATTTTTCAAATAATATGTTTAATTTTTAAGATCTTTTTATTCATTCAATCATATTATATATCAAAATTCTTATTTTACTACCATCAAAATTAGTTATTATTTTAAAATTCCGATGATAATTAGTAAATATATAATGAATGAATGTTATTGAAAACAATGGATTAATAATAACTAAATTAATTGGATTTGAATTGAGAATACATCTAGAAATACATGATTTAATTAAATCATAAGAAAAGGAACTAACCTATATTTACGAATGGATTACCTCAATATTTTTTAATAATTGTAATTTTTATGTACCACATTATATACAATAAAGAAAATTCATTATATAATTAATATTTCATTAATAGATATATTAAATTAATAGCTAATCTAATTAAATACAATTATGAACATTAATTAATCAATGAAATGTTTTTATATTGTTACCATTATTATTAACCCCATTAAATGATTAAAATTATTTAATTTCCATTGAAAATTATCATAATGAATGATTAAATTTTTTGAATCATATCATAATTAGAATTGTTAAATAATTACAATAACAATGTTCATAAATAAATTTGTTATTATTTATTTTATAAATTATACATTTAAAGATAGTTTATTTTGAACTATTTAATCTTGTATATTTAATTATATCAATGGTAATGCATGACCAGAGAGACTATAAATAATATTTCTAAATTCATTAATTGAGAAATCAATGATCTACGTTAGAATTGTGGAGGGTAAAGAGATCTGTAAATTTCTCTCCCTTATCTTTGTGGGGAGATTCAAATCATGCAAACCCGATAAGACGAACGCCTTGAGGAATACAATATAGTATATTTGTGTGTTAGAACATGGGTTTTCTATTATGGAAATTGAACCTAGTTTTATTATTTTTTTAATTTTTATGGAAATATGATATGATACGATTTTTGAATGGACATTACTAGTCTTTTGATAATAATATTATTGTGATTAAGTACATAGTTAACAGGTTCAATATCGTTGAAATGGTATTCTATCATTACCCTTTCTTGATTTAGGAGAATGGTATCACTTTTAGGGGTAGGAGTGATTATGTTTTTCATGGTATTGGTAATACCATTGGGGAACCTATAGAATTGGATGTTTCAGATCTAATAAAATGGGACCATACAGTGAGAATCTAGGCTATGGTGGACATCACAAAACCCATTAGGTTCTGTTCATTCATGAAACTCCCTTACTCCATGATATGGGTGTCTTTGGAATTTTAAAATATCCCCTCATTTTTTTTACATTTGTGGATAATAATGGAATTTGGAAAGAGAAAACATGATCCATAGGGAAGGATTATTATACAATATTTATTGTGACTCAGGGTGAAATATTTTCATAGTCCTACCACTTCATGGTCTAAATAATATGTCTTGGTAAAATCAAACAAAACATCTATATCATGGATTTTCATCAACAAAATCTATGATAATATTGGTGGGGTCTCCACACCCCCACCCCCACCCCGTGAACTATGGATTTTGGCTTACACTTGTTACTGAAACATGACTCTTTTTGTTCCCTTAGATGATGGCCATATTCTACCTAGGATAGTGGTGAATAGATCATAGGAAAATGATACATATGATGTTGGGCATAGAAAAATTTTTTTGTTAGCCCATTTATCTCTCCTGAAGAATGTGCATAATGATTTGGTACACAAGAAAACAAAACCCATCCCAACTGACCAGTTATTTAACCATTACCTGGAAGTATTGTATTTAATTAAGGTTTCCCTATCCTATTTTACGGTTTTACCAATGGTTGGAGGTCCAAATTACACTTTTTTAGGTGAGGAAGAACCACCAGGATTTTCTAAAACATTAAATATTATTCCAATTCGAGAAGAATATCATCTTAGTGAAATTCTTGTTGATACTATATGTTAGGTTACATTGAAGAAGATGAATTACAAAATCATAATTATTAAAAACATTGAAAATAAATTTTGTAGCAATAAAATAAATCATGGTGGGTCTGAGAATAAAGATTCATTAGGTTGTTATAAATACTAAATGCTATGGGAGGGTGATGCACTGGATTACCTAATAATTGAAGATTATGGTTAGGAAAATCCCATTTTGGTGACATGATATTATTCTTCTATAATTTTCATAGTCTTGGAAACCCACAATATGCTTATATTAATGGTAAATGGAGTTCCAATTATAGCCCTAATATCATATTATTGTTTGAAACCATGAGGAAAAGAATGGACATGAGAGGTATTTCATTGAAAGTTGTGTTCCATAAGTGTTTATTGGGTGTATTTTCAGGACATAGAGGTGTCCTTTACAAAATGAATAGATTGTAATTCATATATTTGAAAACAATATTATCTTAAAACAACATCACAATTTTGATTCATCATCCTTAGGAACATGAATGAAACATCAAGGGTTATTATGGATGGTTGGGTGCAAGTGGAAAGTATAGATTTTTATAGTTTATTAAATATATTATGAATATTTTTCAAGGACCAATTTTCTTTTGTCGGTATTTAAATTTTATCCTCTACCACCACGAAAAGTAATTCCATTCCAGGTGGAATGTTTCTTCCTTGTATCAATTTTGGTATTTCTTTCTTCAACTGAGTCTCTCAGATCAAGACTTCCTAGGGATTGGATTTACATGGTTCCATGGATGTTACCTAGCCTCTAGATCATCTGATTATAACAATAGGACTGTGTCATCAATATTCTGGGTGGCGATATTCTAGAGGTAAGAGGTCACCCAATTCCCTCCTATTTTGTATCTCGTTGTCTGATTTTTCTACAGTCACATGTGGTGTCCTAGTGTAAAAAGCCACTACTAGTATTTATATTTTAATGCATTTAGCTTTCTTAATAATAACTACACTAAAAATGGTCAATTATTCTTGGTAACCCATTCCAGACCACATCAGGGATAAGATTGTATTAGTGGCTACTCTCGAGTAACATTGGATTCAACAACACTAAAATAACTTTGATCAAATAATTATCAATATTTAGAATGAAATTGGGATATTTTATGAGGAAACTACTTCTGTTATTTATCTATAGGAGGCAATAACTTTTGAAAATCTGTTTAACAAGGCCATGAGATAAAATTAAATTTGTTGGTTTATCATATCAAGGGAGGATTTCAGCAAATTTGGTGGCTCGAATACTACCTAATTTAATCAAAATTCCACATCCATAAGAATAAGGAACTTCACATCCTAATTTCATGTAGGTGATGGAATCTTCACTTATGATGGGGTTGTGATTTGGGAGATGATTGGGTCCTTTAATATTGATCTATTTAGTTATAAGATTGGTACCCGCCCTTATAAGGAACTCATGTGCTAGGTTGGTCAAAAATTTACCGAGGAAATGATTTCGGTACTTGAGTAAGACATTTATTAGTAGGAAATTTTCTCAGAAATTAAAATAATTCATTCAAAAAAGGTTACCAGTCATGATGGATTCGATGCCTTATTCTTTAAGATTTTTTGTCATATTATGAGTCCTATCATTATTAAACTGAGGCGTAGTTTATGGGATACATTCATAATAATAATAAAATTTCAATGAAACTCACTTTGTTTTATCCCAAAAATCATTGGACCGGTGAAAATTCCAAATATTAGGACTATCAGGATATGCAATGTGGCTTACAAGATTTTATCAAAATTTCACTCTCACCAATTGGGTATCTTCTTTCCCTATATTGCCTCTTAGAATCAAATCACTTTTTTACATAAGAGGCTTATTATATACAATTATATTATTTCTCATGATATATTTTGTTATATATACAGTCATTCCTCTTCTAAGAGGGGGTATTTGGAATTAAATTTTACATGAAAAAATATTATGATGAGGTGGAATGGTATTTCTTGGAAGTGTTCATGATAAAATAGGGATTTGGCCGAAAATGGATGAGAGAAATTATGAGTTGTGTCAAGTTAGTTTCCTTGAGAATTATGGACAATGGAAGTATTACAATGAATTTAAAACCAACTAGACGATTTCTTTTGTGTGACCTTATTTACCCTTAGTTATTTCCCTTTATTACTGTTTTTTTCTCTCATCTCTAATCAAGGGCAGCATTGGATGGAATCATTAATAATGATAAGGTTTTTCAATGTAGTATCACTGTTACTGATTTACTTTTTATGATGATTACCTTATATTTTTAAGAGAAATCAGTAATTATTGAAGGTTTTATAAATTATTTGTTCTTTTACCAAATCCATAGGCCAATGTGTCAACTTTTCAAAATCAGAGATGCATTTTAGTCTGGGTGTGGAAGATGGGATGAGAGCTAAAATCTCAATATTGTGCGTTATCAAGATTGTGTATGAACAAAAAAAGTATTCTGGACTCCAAATAAATTGGAGTTCTCTAGAAGATAAGTATTCTCTTTCATCTTTGATTAATTTCATATTATAATTCATGGGTGGTCTTTAAAGAAACTATTTAGGTATATAAAAGAGGTTCTTATTGAACTTGATTCTCAATAACTTCAATCTTATGTGACGCCTCTCTTAAAGATCTTATATCTTTTTATTCAACTAGTCTATTCATCCATTTCAATTTTTTGGTTCATTCTAATGTAAAAAACAACTCACACTGGATCACATTAGAGTAGCTCTATTCTCCAAATTCTTGTGATGGAATTGGATTTAGGGACGAGAAATTGGTTAATACCATCATGGAAAAGAAATATTAGAAATTATTACAAAATTAACTAGTTAGTGAGAGAAGGTTTTTAGAGGAATATATTTCCCAAAAAATGATTTTCTAACCACCAGTCTAGGTCCATAGTTGAGTTTTTTCTGGAGCCGCATTTGCTGGTCCAAAATTTCTTAAACTATGTGATTTATTGGAGAATTTCCAATGGTTCTAGGGATAAATTATGTAATGATCAATGGGTACCTGATTTTGATGGTATGAAACCCACTTTTATGTTAGTTCCCAGTCAAGATAATGGTTCATTAAAAGATTTTTTGGGTGATGACCTTAGTGTATGGTATTTTTAGAAGCTTGATATTTAGTTTAATGAGCCTAAAAAAAAGGATATTTTATCAATTCCAATGGTTCATATAATATGACCTGCCAATCTGTAATGAAAATTCATGAGTTTAGGTTTCTATTCAGTTCACTCGAGTTTCAGGAATATTCTTATATAAGGATATTCTATAGGTTTTATAATGTGGAATCATCTATAAGTATTTAATGTTGCTTCCAAATGAAAAATATTCCATTGGAAAAAGTGAAAAGGTATCTCCCTCACCTATTCTAGTCTTGATTAAGATGACCCTTCTGAGAAAAATCATTTTCCCTCTTTATGTGGCCAATATAAAAAACGAGTTTCATGTGAATTTTTATTGATATAGGGATATCGGATTGTGTTCATCAAGTAATGAGTTGGATCATGATCGATGGAGAAGTCACGCGAATCTGTTTCTTTTTGTTTTTGATTATTACTTCTCACATAGAGTACATGCTATGCCAAGGTATTTCATCTATGTTTGGATTATCTTTTTCATTCGTAACACCACTGTGTTTGAGAAAATTATAAAATATGGTTGGTTATAACTTTCTATGATGAAAAAATGAATTTCTTAGTGGGGAAATTAATGGGGGATCATTTTAATTCTATATTTTATCCCCCTGGTCGAGGTGGATTCCTACTCCTCAAGGAATCCTAAAAATTAACACTAATGTGGATTTCCCTGGATATTGTATAACTAGCCTTAGGGATGTTATATATGATCATTAAATCTCTTTAATCATGGATCAACATTCCAAGGTATCTACATGTTGAGGTAACTTTGTGGTTGCAGCAATGGCTATTTTGTATGGTGTGGAGTTTTCCTCTTCTCATGGATATAGTTATATTTTGGAAAATTATGACCTTAATGTATTTATTAATGCATTCAACGATGGTGAAGTATGTTTTGATACTTTTAGGTCTACTATCTATAACATAAGTTTTTTGGAACCATTGAAATATTCTTCTAGTTTCTACTTTATTGGGAGAGTGGGAAATGATGCAGAATATTTCTTGTCTTATTTTAGGCGAAGTTGTGTGTCTATCTATTGGTTCTTTCCTTCCCTAGAGTATTGAAATATGGATTCTTATGATATTTAATTTTAGAATTTATTTTTTCTAAAACATTACACAATAGACATAATTTTATATTTATAGAGATATGATTAGGGTTAAAATATAATTTAATTGATAAACAACCCTTAAATAATATACTCAATTGTATATGACCACTTTACACATAACAATAACTATAATGATATTTCTTGTGGATGGAAGAAAGAGGAACAATGATAAATATTATTTTACCATCATGAATGTTAATATTTATCACTAGACACATTCTTGTTCCCATTTTACTCTATTAAAATTTTAAAATACCATAATATATATTTATTCATTAAAAATAAAAAAATTATATAGATGAGTATTGAATTAATTACCTTGATGCGAAATATTTATTTAATTTTTACGACCATTAAAACATGAAAAAATGATTCATCAATCATGAGAACAATATTTATTCCAATAATAAAATTCAAATATAATTTAACTAATATCAATGCAATCCATTAGTTTGTGAACCTATATGATTATTTATTTTTGATATTAGGGGACATTTCCTAATGTCTAAGTTTACTAACTAGAAACAGGTCAATGAACCCAAGAGAAAGAAAGTAAAGTCACCTCCCTGACAACTATACACAATCACTCATAATTTAATATAACCCCCTTTTCATGAAACCTCATCCATCATGATACCTGTGTGACCATCCAATATGATTGATAAATATTTCATTGACCATTTTAAATAAACTCATCATTACACCATGGCCAGAGAATTTAATGTGATAATTCTATTTCAATAAATGTGTTGAGATATCAAAATATATAAATATTGAATGAAGAAATTATTGACATACATATTCATTAATAACATATCATTCATAGAAAACCCAATGTACCCTACTTATATTGAACATATGGAGTCATATATTTGTTCAATAAATCAAAGTACTGAAGTTATGGAATGCATTAATAATAATCCTAATGTATATGGATCATCACAAACACTCACAGATATAAAATTCCAATAACATGAAAGAATGTGATATTCCATTAGGTAGATCTATTTGCATAATATATTATCTTAGATATTACCAAGTGGGAACTTAATGTGTTAAAATCTCATCCTGTTATGATTACTCATACCTGAAAGTCAAAATTCTATGTTTCCCATAATAGAATGGTATCCAACCATAGAATTATATTTAACAATATCATCATGGAATTTAATGGTTTACATCATAGTTTCAAACTATTATAGACTTTTAAATGTGAAAAATAATCTAGGAAATTGTTAAATTAATTCCTGGAATACCAATAAAAAACATTTAATTGCATATTTTTATTAACAATCAATTCTTTGAATATATGTGTAATCCAATGTAAAACCATTTAGTTTTAGAATATTAAATCAAAAATCAATAACTTGTGTATGAAAGAAACATGAGCAGAATAAAACCATGATGTTCACAAAATCTATCAATTGAATAATCCATAGTATAAATTTTGAGGATGGTAGAATCAACACAACAAACCTATTGAACCCAATAAGTCAATTTTCATTTTTTAAATTTGGGTCACAACTCAAATGAAAGCTCATATTGATATAGATATATGAAATAATGTTTTTCTTTCTTTTACATGAATAATATGGTAATAAATTAGAGCATTGTTATGATATAGATTCTCCATTTTAATGAAAAAACATTTAATGCCTCATTAATAAACTTTTCATTATCCCATACAGGGTACATTTATTTTAGATGTTTTCATTATGAAACCTATATTAATGATCTTTGGAAATTTTCATAGATCCTAACAAACATTGAAGACCTAGAGGTATCTCTGGGATGCTGAAGGGAAATAAAATCCCCATCCACAATCTATATATGCACACATGAGAAAATAAGAATCAATGATTTCTTTCATTTGGCAAAAATTATGATGAATATTTTCAGTTTAATATTAATTAATAATATTTTAAATTATTTTTTTATTATTCTTGTTATTCAAAATTTTTAATGTATGAAATAATAATTTATTTTTTAAAATAAACAATGTGAAACTAAACCAATGTACCCATTCCTTGAATAAAGTATGAAGTTCTCTTCACTTGAATAAAATGGTATTTATTTCAAATATTTAGTAAACAATTATGTGATATGAAACAAAAACATAATTATTTTCCATTATATATATATATATATATTAATGAATAAATATCTAAAGACATATATATCCAATGTAATGTGATATAGAAGTAGTATCATGAAAATAAAGAAGGATTTTTTTTATGAAAGCACACAACAAGTATGAGAATAATGTGAAAGTATGACACAATAGTAATTCTTTATGATTTATAATATTATTACATAATTATGTCTACTTAAGTTCATATATTTTTTATATAGTTTAGACACAAGAATCTATTTGGCTGTACTTGAAGACGGACTACATATAATCGCATTGAAATGACTATAACAATATGGGAACGTTAAAGTGATGGGTTTGGAGTGTCACCTATAGAATATTCTATGAAATAAAAGTCATATGGGGATGTAAATAATAAAATGAACGACATGAAGGAAAAAAATAGATTCATTTAAATAAATTATTATTATGTATGGTTTGATTGACTAGTATTTAAAAAGGGTTCATAGTGAACCAAAAATGGGGAAAGAACCACTATCTGAAGAATTATATTCCATAATATTTGGGGATAATCATTACCCTAAATGGCCTACCTCACCCAAGGTATTATATATTTATTAATAACTATTCTAATTTTGAATCAAACAACTAACAGTAATATTATTGTCGCAAAATTTTTCATGGTGAAAGTTATTCTGAGTTATATCTAGTTGGAGCCAACAATTTCCATATTATGAGGGCTAAACTATACAATATCAAAGGTGATATGATTAATAATAAAAAACTACAAAAAAGATCACATGAGAGTGGTGATTCAAGTAGCTCATCAGTTGGGAATCGTGTTGCATATACCCCTTGATGATCTTAATGTTATAATGTTTGAACAAGTTATTCATAAAGATTTTTTAGAGTCTAATAACATTTATTAGAAGAATTGAAACCAACTAAAATCATACTTTGAGGATATTCATAGAATAAATATAAAAAATCTGTAATAATTAAATTAATAATACTATAAATGTGGGTATCATACAATAAATATCCACTAAAACCTTTTGATATTCATGTGATGAGTTTGATAAAGATCCCAAACTGTAAAAACAATTTATCCATACCTTCTAATATATCCATTGGATTATCTATATCATCTAATGTTCAAAGGGTATTATCCTTTTCCCAACATTATTCTAATACCACTATATGGAAATGAGAAATATAAAAGAGATCATCAGGTTAGGGAGTACTGGAGAAGAATTAAAAAGAACCCCTAAACTATTTCTATCAAATTATAATAATATATATAGGCTATCAAATACACTCTTTGAATGATACTACATCTAATAATGTAATTATAAGCCATGTTTAAATTCCATGTCTAGTTCATATATTTCATGAATGAAAACTCCACTATAGCATTACATATTATTTAACAAAATAATAAAACATTATTTAAATGAGTTGAACTATTAAAATTTTAACACATTTAATATTCAAAAATTGATTCAATCAAAGGTATTAGAATTCATGAAATATTATTTCATTCATATATCTCAATATCCTAATCACATTCTATATCCATGCATCACATATTGGATATAGCTTTACAGAATATCTCCTTCAATATCCCACATGAACTAACGACTAATAGATTTTTTTCCATTTCACCTTATATCGAATCATATAAAATAACTATTAAAACCATATCCAAGACATCATTTTTATATCTTCCAACACAATTTTATAAATCTAACAGAATCATCACCTTGAATCATGTCATATGCAATACCCACGAAACACCCATCTTAAAAACTTTTGTATTAACTATAAAACGTCTTTAAAGTAGTTCTATATGTTTAACTCAATCCCTATTCATTAAAACATAATGTTTGAACCAATGGTTCCATATAGAATTGTTAATAAATACAAATCACCGGATCATTATATGTAAAAAAATACCAACCTTATGGAAAATAAAAATTCTACTGAAGCTAAAAATGGATCTAACATGATCTGCGTCAAACACATGTATATCTATTCCTATTTCTAGTGTTTTATATCATATTAAAATTTTAATTATCATATTTTCCCTTTTTTCTAGACATACAGTGTCCTTTGGACATGAAGCATGTCGACCCCATATATCCAACTCATCTGTTGTGGATACTAAGATTATAATATTATTCGATCGATTAATACACCAAATGTCATTCATCCTTGTGGATATGCACATGAAATGACACTTATCCATATGGATATAAAATTTTTTAGTGTTGAACAACACTACCACAATCTATGTTAGTTTAGGTCCCCAATTGTAAACTCATTATAAGAGAGGGAAAATCAATTCTTAGTTATGCTCCAACCGATGACATGATCAACAACATTCCCAACCACCCCTATATTAGCTTTGTCAATATGTATACTATCATAAATAGGGTATCATTGTTTGCATGTTTTCCTACTAGTTATCTTTATCACTTCAATCATTGGTGACTCAAATATAAACTGTGTACCCCTAGTATGCCTAAGGAATATTTATAAAATTATATGTGGTACACTTACTGCGACATCTAGTGCACATAATGAATCATACTATTTGTTTTGTGCCTCATGAAAATATGTTATATCTCTATACAAGAATCCTACTCATGTTAACATTAATATTTTTTCATAACCTATAATACACCATGACGATCATCAGTTAGGGATAAACTCAATGTTAGACTTCAAGAGGTCAGTTATCATTTAACTCCATGAAATATATATCTATATATACTTTTATATTATTAAAATGAAATAATTTTAAAATGGAGGTTTTCTAAAATATGATATATTTTGGTTTTAAAAAAACTCTTTAAGAGTACTTAAAAAATGAACATAATCACTAGTTAGACATATGATATATGTAAAACTTCTAGATCATCCATATGTATGCTACACTTTCTCAGGTTTTCTACCTATTCACATCTTATGTAATTCAGATAATATCTCTCTGTGAAAATATTATTTAAACCTCACAATAAACTCTTTACTAAAAAATATATATATATTGAAAATTTTATAATAATGGGGATATTTACAAATAAAATCCCTAAGAGTTAAACTTATTAACCATATTCAAAACATGGTAACTTCATAACATCATAGGTTTTGCTGTAAAATTATATTTTATACTAATAACTCTTTCTAGGTTCATTATAATCTTCTTTTGAACCCTATTACATTAATGTTTTTCCTCAAAAATATAAAATTTCTTACATTATTGATTACCAATACTTCTTAACTCTGTTAGTGTATTAAATACTTTAGCTTTAGATTACTGTTATCTTTTATTTTTTAACATCGAATTTCTTCATGCCAATATCATACTCCCAATAGACTGTTATAAATTATATTATATTTATAATAACATGATAATACACAGAAAGGCCTTTTATGTTAAGAGATAACATTAATTTTCATTTAGTACGAATATTTAATAAATAAACTATTGTTTTCAAATCATATATTGAATTCTATGTGTTTAGAACATATTCATTTTAAAAGAAAACATTGTTAAAATATTCAACAGAATGCTAATGGGAACATACTCTATTATATTTTAACGAATACATGGATTAACATTTTATCCTTGATAAAATTCATTTATTCATATCTTCTACTCAGAAATATGTTATAGAAATTAATGTATCATAAACCTTGAATTAACATCGAATAATTTCATATTTAATAATAACAACAGATTGTTATCAAACATGTTCTGTTATCACATAAGAGTAATGAGATAAAAATACACATATTTTTACATAGAAACATTTGATCTTGATGAAATAATTTACATTAAAATCCATGTTGTAGTAACTAATTCATATAATAATTACAAACCATAAGCTCAATAAATTCTTAATTTGATTTTGAGCTCTTATATATTTATAAAACATTATAAAATATACATTAGGTATCACATACATTTGAAAATCAAAGAATTAATTTCTATAACATACATATCTGACATGGAAATTCTAGCGAGTTTTAAAAGCTTCTTCTAGAATATCTTGGATAATCTAATACTATTAAATTATTATTCTACCTTATTTACATTAATATGATTCAGTGAACATTACTAGATTCTTGAAAAACCATTGGTGAAATTTTCAACAAATTTTCCTTCTTTTAGTTTGGTTTTTTACCTACTTATAATATTTTTACAATACTTTATAACCTATACATCAAATACCAAATTCATATATATTCACTACAACAATAATATTGGGTAAATTTTATTTCGATTCAGTCATATTATAGAAATATTTTCTTATATTAAAATAGGTTAAATTACCTAAACATTACAATCCATTATGGAAAATTAAATCTCTTTATATACATTTATATATTCAATCATATGGAATATCATTTACAAACCCAATCTTATTGAGTGGAGACTAATATTAGGTTTGACATTTGGAATCTGATTACTTTGAAACATTAAACGAATCGCCTTATACTTCCATAAAAATATAGATTTGCATATTGAATAAATTTAACACTTATTTACCATTGAAGGAACTATTATAACACAAATAAATCTGTTTAAAAAATTTATTAAATTACTTATATTACATGAGAAATTTTCATAAGATACCGGTCTTACGAGTATATTACCTTAAGTGTCTACTTATTAAGGATTGATCAAAAAATTTACTTTGGTGATAATGATTATATTCATCTATAATATATTATATTATAAGGTATGTTTCAAGTTTCATAACCATTAAATAAGGACATATATTTAATGGTATCACACTAATATAATGAACCCTTTTAAATATTCACCATATCCACTTGTAGATAAATATCCATATTTTACCATGACATAAAAAGGTTTATTCATGTAAAGAATCCATTATTATTTAGGTAAGGCACCAACCCAGTTAAAGGAGTTGTGAATCATTGGTATTTGAGAAAATAACCCATTTCCCAATCCCTTATATAGATATGCTAAGTCTATTCCTCTAGTATCCTAATCATTAGGGAATATCAGCTAGTGTAACATAAAGAAATTTCCATGAATAAGGAAACAAAGGATAATCAATTGATATGCATCCTATGTTATAAAACATCATCAATAAATTATAAACTACACTTATAAAATAATTTCCATAAACAAGATAATCCAATGGTATACATGCGATGTTTTGGAATACCTGGTCAGACGATCGAGGTCTTGTTAGGTGAAACATTATAAGTAATGTCAATCATAGTTTTTGAATATGATTTAAATCTCAAATTTTTTTCTTAGTTATCCCCTATTAAACATTCATGCTTTTATAAAATTATTTTGGAGTCATATCCCATCTACTAAAACAATATTTTAAAACTATATTGATGCTTAACCCTTTACACAACCCATAAGTTTGTGTTACTCACCCAAAAATAGAATCCAAATATATTGATATATATCTAGATTAATCATATTTATAAAATTTAAACACTTATAATTGTATGATATTTACAATCTAAATATGAGTAATCTCATAGTGATAGAAAAGCAACTCTATTGACATTACCAAAAGAGTCATAGGCTTCTAGGTAACTTGGTATTTTGTCCCCAAGTACAAATAATAGAGGATAAATTACTCAAGAGATAATCAAATCCATCACAACTATAACATCTCATAGGAAAAAACTATTTTTAAAAACGAAATTCCAGTTAATAAGATCAATTAAAAACTAAGGGTAAGGTAGATGAAAAACTAAATTCATTATAGAGTAAATCCTATCATGTAATGCAATGATCTATCATATAATGAGATCAACATTTTAATCTAAAGCATACACAATATTCAATTTTCTCAAAAAAGTACTCTATATGAATATAGAAGTGAATGACCATTAAATAAATGATCAATTAAAATACTTAAACATGATAAAAATATTTATGAACATTTAATAAATTAAATCTTACTATAAATATATTATAATTACATCTTTAACATTTTAGACATTCCATAATTCTGAATATAAAAATTTTATATTCATTCAATATGAATGGTTTCATATTTATCATTTTATGACACATATATTTTAAATATATGATACAATATTAATTAGAAATTATTTATAATCCAACTTCTATTATGTAAATATTTTACATAATCTAAATATCATATACTTAATCATTATTAAAACCCTGATCATATCAATCATCAAAACATTATTGTAGTTTAAATAATATCCAAATAAGACCCTTTAATTTTTATCAATTCAAAAAAATTAATTGTGAATAAAATCATAATTTAAATACAATATTTTAATATTTTCGCCATATTTCATAATTTATAACCCTTTATAAATAATTTATTACTATTTCTAAATAAATACTTAAATTTTTATATCATTATTCACACCACATAATTTGTTTAAAAGGTATTACAAATATTAACATTTAATATTTTGGAAAAATAAATGTTTCATAAACATTTATTTAATTAATTATAAATAATTTATAGTTAATTAATTTATTTGTAAACCCTTTATAAATTTATTATTCCTAGAATGCTTTTTATACTGATTTATAAAAAATTTATAAACCATTAAAACCATTTAGATATTAAAAATTATTTTTTAAAAAGAATTTCTCTAACCCTTACGAATAGAGGTGTTCCAACATGAAGGTAAACACCTTTAACTTTATCAAGGACTTTAGTAATAGAGTCAAAAAGGTAAAAAACTGGTAACCATTAAATCATGTGGAGAAATATCAGCTAAATTTATGTTGAAATAATTTTCCCCGATGTATCCAATTAAATCCTTTTCTATTTAATGATATCTCATAATAACTATTACATAAGATGTAATATTACCTTTAAAAAACATTTCTCTAACCCTTACGAATAGATGTATTCCACCATGAAGGTAAAAACGTTTACCTTTATCAAGGAATTTAGTAATAGTGTCAAAAGAGTAAAAAACTGGTAACCTTTAAATCATGTGGATAAATACCGGTTAAATTTATGTAGAAACCATTTTCCCTAAAGTATCCAATTAAATCGTTTTCTATGTAATGACATCTCATAATAACTATTACTTAAGATGTAATATTACCTTTAAAAAACATTTGAAAATCATTTTTACCCTCTTGTGAACCCCTTCATGCATGGGTAAATCACGAGTTACCTTTACGTGACCAAACACATATGGGTAATGCCCTAGATTTCTTTAACCAACTCAGCTGCCCTAGGGTTCGAGCAAGGTTCCCATTATGCATAAAAATAAATATTCCACATACCCCTATGTAACACCATTATGCATATGGGTAGATTTAAGTGACCCTTACATAGACCGAACAATTAAAAATAATTAACAATGAGAATTAATAATTTATATATATAATTTAATATTTTGGACTTACATCATAATTTAAAACCCATTATTAATTATTACATTTGATATATATATAAATTATTTTATTTTTGAATAATAGTCCAGGACTTATATTTTTGTTAAAATGTAGATAAAATATGAATGTTTTATATTTTGGGAAAATTATGGTTCCATAAATATTTATTTAATAAATTATAAACCATTTATAATTAATTTATTTATTTAAAAACACTTTTTAAATTAAATATTTCTAAAATACCTTTTATAATGATTTTGAAACATTTTATAAATCATTAATACAATTTATGGATATAAAAATATTTTTTTATACATTCCACTTTGACCTTATGTAGTGAGGTATTCTAACTAGATGATAAACTCTTTGACTATTATATAAGATTTCTAGAACTATAACGTAAAGGAAACAAATTAGTTACCTTTATACTGTATGGAGAAATCTCAGCTAAGTTAATGAAGAAACAATTTTCTTATATAAAGGAAATATAATCCTCTTTTATATAAAGGTATCTCATAATAAACATTATTGAAGCTATAGAATTATCTTTACAAAACCATTGAAAATCGTGTTATCTCTTACATGAACCCCTTTACGTATAGGTAATCCATGGGTCACCCTTCTGTGAACACTCTTGTATGGGTAATTCCCTAGATACCATTAAACACCTCAGTTTCAAAAGGGTTTGACCTCCATTAAATTTACATGTATAGTTAAATATACTTCCTACCCATATGTAATAACAATACATATAAGGGTATATTCTGGTGACCCATACATTGAACAATATACATAAGGGTAAGGCAATATGACCATTATGCAAACCACATTGTGTAAAGGTAAATCCTTATTTACACATTCATATATCAATTATGTAAGTAAATGCATCTTGTTACCATTATATATCCCAGTTACATAAGGGTAAATCCTTTTATTTAATTCAATAAAAATGGATCACTTTTTTTATTTTTCTTCTTCATCTCCATGCATGATTTCATAATGCTAAATTACTGTTTCCTTCTGATACCACTGAAGGGTTTTATTAAAGTCTAATAAGATTTATTGTATGTAAATAATGTGACTAAATATCTTTTATGATAATCTCTATGTAAGAAATATGAAACCTATATAATCATAGAAATGAAGAGATACTGAAAATGTGTGTACCTTACACCAATGATCCACTAAATCCAATTGATCTTAATCTGAGATGTTTGATAAATATCACCAAAGTGGAAAAAAATTGTGAAAAATGTATTAAATGAGGATTACTATTATTGATTAATAAAGAGGGGGAAACAGAATATCTATAAAAATATTCAAGATCAACTAAGAAACCAAAAAGGCCTTCATAGAGTATATTTCCCCCACTAATTAAACTGTTTTATTTATTAAAAATTCATGTTCTTACATATATAATATTCAAAGATTAAAATATTTTCTCTAATTAATTACAATAACATGACATTGGATAGGTCATTACATACATTACTGATCTTGAGAGTATCAATGAAATTCCCTAGCATGATTGTGTTTGATTTCAATTGTGAATTTATACAAGATTTAAATTTTCATATGTTTTTTATACAATAATAGATCAATTATGTTAAATACTATTAATAACTATTAATATATTCTAAATGTGTATATATCACTACATTAAATTTGGAAAACCCGAAAAAGAAAAGTTTGGACTCATTAATCCTCCTACTATTTCTATGGGAAAAATTAATTGCATAAATAAGAATTTAAATAAATAGTTGAAATACCGATGACATTAAATATGAAAATAATAAATGATGGGATATTATATATTCCTATAAAATATGGGAAAATCTATATAATCTAATAATATAAAATATTTTTTTACATCATTACATATTCTTTTTTTAAGGGAGCACCGAATGCTCATTACATTAAATTGGAATACTGTAAAGGTTTATTCATGGATTCAATTAATGAACATCTAAAAAATAGACCACACATGATGTAGATTAGGAATTGTCAATGTACTAAAATCAACATTTTATAGATAAACTATAAATTATACCATTTATATAATGATTTAATGAGAATTATATTATGTTAAAGTGATATTTAATAATGAAAAAATCATGGAAAGGGGATGGTGACTGAGAACATGAAACTTATGAATTTCTAAAAATTGATAAAAATTATGGTATATATAATAATATTTTTCTATAAAAATAAAAATAAATAATATATATTTATTTTATAAATTTTACTGTAGTTTCCAAAAAAAATTAATGTTAATGATTGTGGATATTAAATTTGTAAATTTATGAAAGATAAAATATTCCATCAATATAGTATCATCCTCAAGGTGGTTTTTCCAAAGTTAATTACAATTTAATTTAAATTATTTATTAATCTTTTATTTATCTATATTTTTCAAGAAATACCAGGATTCCCCACAATATACATATACAAAATAAAAAGAAAATTTATCTTCATATGAGTGGGAAAAGTACATGATATCGTACTATTTACCAAAATCATGAAGTGGTAATTTCCTATTACATATTTAATTCTGTTTTTATTTCATATAGATCATGATGAGTGGACATACATGATGAAAATTGGCATTTAAAATTCAAATTTTTATTAAAGTAACAAATCTCTTTAAAGGGTTGAAAACCAAAAAATGAGTTTGTAATGTAATTTAAACTTAATATAATTATCCTTAGGTATTTTTATTTATTTTAATTTACTATGCAAGAATCTAATACTCAGATTGATCATTATTATAAAAAGTACTATCTAACATTTCATTTTGTTACTAAACTAACATATCACTAGTCAATGGTTAGAAAATATAAAAACACCTTAGATTGATAAGAAATCATTTTAAAATGATTCTTTCATCATTTGTGGTCTATAGTAATCAATTGATCATCAATATGATTCTTGGATTAGTCGGAATGATCAAAAGTAATAATATACCTTTATATTTTAAGGTTATGGGAACAATATGAGAACCTTTTGTTTGAATTAGAAATAAGGTTTTTGTTAGATTATAAATATCACTTTCCAATTTTTAAAGACAATAATTTCATAATAAATGAAAATTTTCTATTTAGTATTGACTTAGAAATCCCAGAACCTAGAGACGACCTTTTGTATGACAAATATACAATTAATTTAAATCAGATCTGAATTAATAATACCTAATATTTGGATCTTGTTTGATGATTTTGTTGATCATTCAAAACTCCTTTTCATTTACCAACATTTTTTAGGGAGTACCAAAAGGGAAGCCCTCTCACGGTGATCCACACATGGTCTGTTGATCTCTAAACAACAATGATAGACTGTTGGGTTCAAGCATGACATATCAATCATCTAGTATTGTTCTTCTTTATTTCTTAAAGATCCTTTAGGCTTGAAATAGTTTTTTATTGATTGATAAGATGAATGAAATAGTAATCTTGAGAGGATTCCATAGCATTAAACAATTCTCAATTCATGATAAACCCTACACAATAATCATAACCATACATTTATAGAGGTATATATTAGGTTAATAATATTATTTAATTTCACAAAGACCATTAAATAATATAATAAACCTTATATGATATCATTCCATAAAATATTAAAATTAATATTAATTTAATGGCATTCTAAAAATGGAGTAATTAGAAATATTATTTTATCATCTTGAAAATTAATGTTTATCACTAGATATAATCTTATTCTGTATGTCCTCCTTGATATTTATCACATACCAAAATAAATATTTATTTATATATTATTCTTATATTCACAATATAGAGAATATAAATATTTTTTAAATATTTTTTAATTAAAATAAATAAATATATTACATATCCTTATAAATGAGTAATTTCCCCGTGAATAAATATTTATTTCATTTATGAAATCATTTCATCATAAATAACATTATTATTCAGTCATGAGAATAATATTTATTTACATAATTAAATTTGAATTGAATATAATTTAGATCAACATAAACACTTCATGTGTGAACCTATAAGATTATTTCCCATTGATATTAGGTGTGCTTGTCTAAAGTCCACGATTACTATATATCAATGGGCTGAGAAACCCAAGAGAATGATGTTAATTTCAAAATATTTATAACCACATACAAGTTCCTTTTTGTAATTAAATCCCTTTTTCTAAATATATTATTAGGAATGATTCACATATGGGTCATCATCCAATATTCTTGATTCGTATTAATTTGACCATCTTAAATAATCCCATTGTTACACCATGGATATGGAATTTTACGTGACAATTTTATCTCAATAATAGGGTTGAGATATCAACATCCAAGAATATGGAAGAAAAAATCCTTCCACAACTTATCTATTAATAAAATTTCATTCATGACTTACCCAATGTACCATACTTCTCTTGAAAATATGGTATCATTGTTTTGGTCAGAAATTTATAACAGTGTGAGTAATAAAATTCATTAATAATAATATGAAATTTTTAGGGACATTGCACACACTCATAGATTGGAATATTCGATGACACATAAACATGTAGAATTCCTAATGGTGGGTATTTTCTCATAATATCTTGTCTTGGATATTTCCAAGTACAAACATCATGAGATGAACTGTCATCCCTTTATGAGTACTTTTACCTGAAAACCAACATATTATGTTCTCCTTTATATATTTTTATTCGACTATAAAACTATATTTAATAATATTTTAATGAAGTTTCAAGGAAGTCATTATAATGGGGAACAGATATAACATTATCAACATGAGTGGAACTCTATGAAATTATTACATTAATGTCATGCAGTATAATGAAAAATATATAACAATATATTTTATTAATATTCAAATATTCAAATATATGTGTAATATTAAGTAAAAAACAATGGTTCTAGAATAAAAACTCCAACTGTATTTTTATTAAAATTACATATCTCATGTTAGGTGGTTAAAACAATGTAGGGGAGTTCATATTTATATAGAGACATAAGAAACTAATAATAATTAAATTTTTTATATAAAGCAATCAATTTGATACCTATTTTTCTCTCTAGAATGTAATATTTTATTTAAAATTGTTAAAAATTATTAAAAATGAAAATTCACAAGATTTGGTGTCCAAACTATGAAAAAAAGTTTGGTTTGGCTCAAAAAATCAGACACTGATCTAAATGTATTTCTAATTTGTAGGAATAAAACAGTCATCAGTCCAATACCTAAATTTCTTAATATGATCAAAAATTTCATTTGACCATAATTTTGTTATTAAAGTATCATGTCTCTTAAAAGGGACTATACTTGGAAAACAAGTTCATATTTCCATTAATATAGAGAATAAAGATCCCAAAATCATTTATTACATATAAATATTATCCACACAATAATAAAATTCCTATATTTCATGATATGGTCCAAAATAACATTTCACCATTCAATTTTTATTAAAATTACTTATCATCCATAAAGGGGAAAAAGAAGATGAGTTCATATTGATGTGAAGACTTAATAAAAATAGCCTCAAATAATTGTTTACCTTAAATAATAAAAAATGCATCAATCCAATGACTGGATTGTTTGGTATGAGAGAAAATATGAATATATATTGATAGAACTTATTAATTAACTAAAAAACACTTTTGTATTTGTCAAAAACATGAAAAAAATATCAAATTGGCATGAAAACATAAGAAACAAATATAGATATTTATGACCTATTTGAATCAATCACATTTAAATTCGATACATGGATTTTATGGCATAATCAAATGTGTCATTTCACATTCACATTGTAATTAAAATATAAAATCTCTTAAAAGGGGTAAAAACTATGTAAACAGGTTTTTACATTCATAGAATCATAGGAGAATGATCCTTGAGATGTTTTTAAAATATATGATTATATCTCATATAAATCTGATACTCAAATTGCTCGGTTTGATTTGATGTACCATATCAAATTTATATTTTCCTTAAAATGTAATATCACCCATGAAGGGTTACGAAATGGGAAAATAACCTTGGATTGACATGGAAACATTGTAAAATTATCCTTAGATCATTTTTTATCTATTTGAATTAATCATGTATCAATTTGAATCTGGGTTTTCTCAATAAATTCCAATTTACAATTTCACATTTTTATTTTTTTTATTAAAAGGGAATATCACCCATAAAGGGGTTAAAACTATGTATAAAAGTACATATACATTTTAAAACTATAACAAGGATCCTTGGGATATTTTGGATCTATAGGAATAAATAAAAAATCAATATGATTCTTTCGTTTCTCAGCAGAATACAAAGTAAATTTTCACTTTCCGTAATTATATTAAAATGAAATATAATTCATCTAAGAGTAAAAACCAAATAAGTGATTTTGGATTAGTGAAAAAACATAGTATAAGGATCTTAAAATAATTTTTGATATGTAGGAATCAAACGCACATCAATATGATTCATGTATTTCTCATTATGATGCAAAATATGTTTTCAAATTAATAACACCTATTAATTAATGAAAAATCAAGAGTATATGGGTAAAAAATGGTCAAATGGGTTCGGATTAGCATATGAAAATGACATGATGAAGTTATATTTTATTGAAAACGTTATCTTAAATTCAATGATAAAATCCATTCAATCAATTTTAAAAACTATGTAAAATTCACATTTTTGTATCATCATGTATTTATAAGTTTATTATTATAATCAATCATAATTATATGTTTTTAATAAAATGTTCAACATCATGGAAATTATTTGTATAATCATTCTGGAAAATATATTTTTTTAATGTGGAAATATGAGTTTTTGATGAATAAATTTATGTTTGTTTAAAACATTCAAATTATAATAGTCAATTTGGAATGTAAATGTGTTTTTAATTGATTAAACAGGATTTCTGATGTTTTCAAAACCCTAAGATAATTGTGTATTTTAATAAAATTTTATTTAAAATTTAAAATTCTAGAACCTCAATAAAATTTATTGAAATAAAATTCTAAAAAATACACCTAATTGATGGTGAATTTTATTCAATAATTTTTTTTCATTGTTTCTATTTTGTATGTCGTATAGATCTATAAGAGGATCCACATATAATTCCGTGAGACTCATGGATGAAAATTCAACGAAGGTACAAAGATATAGTCCCATCACCATCTACCCTCCATAAACCACCATATAGGTAGCCAAATGGAATCCCCACTGAAGTCGATCGCATGTGGTATTCTTAACTTTCTGTGGTAATTACCAATGACCAAATATACCAAATTAAAACGTTTGTGGAAGAAGGATAGCTCCATTAAATACCTTTAAAATGAGTAAAAAACAATATGAAACAAAGATGCACTAACTGGAGACCACCCTAGATCATCTAGTCAACGATAATAATTCCTAACCCATATTAGGTTAAATCAGAATAGGATAAGATCCTAATATCGAAAATTAATTAAAAATTATTATTAAATATGAGTTACACATATTGGGGATTAAGATCACAGATAGAGAAATTGATAATCTCTAACATAAAAGAATTATGAATCGAGGAACACTGGGGCCAAAGGAATGATGACCGAGCTTTCAGAGATGACCAGATTGATTGTCATAGCCAATAATAGCTCAGATAACAATGACGGTCAATAAAAAATATTAAACATCGATTGAGGATTGATGATGGGAAACTATTACTTATGTTTAATTTTTCATCAAATGAATCTTATGAGTATTTGTTCATACTAGATGATATAGACTATGAGTAAGATATTGAACAAGTTATGCATGAACATTGGTTGGTTGAATGAGACAACGATGAACTTGGGAAATATATGAGATGGAATCATTTTTGATGTGTTTTTCTAGATGTATTTTTATATTTGTATTAAGAAGAAGATGATGGGGAATGCTACGATATCTAATGCACCAGCTGCAATATCAAATGAGGATACATAAAAGATGTTCCAGGAAATTCCTAGATGAATCGTACCATGTACAACTTGGATTTATTATCTTAACTTTACCTTGGTGTTGTACCAATCCATGTAGAATCCAAATTCACCACTATGTATCATAGTATAGTCAAAGAAGTAGCTCTTGACAACAGATTGAAACATCAAAACGTTTTACAACCCTCACCAAGCCTCCACCATGACATAACCTCTAGGCACCCATCACACATAGAATCACACATCCCATTAGAGAGGAAACATATCAGGATTGTAAAAATTATTCAATTTATAAAATAATTGCCATAATCTATAACAAAAATGAATCACAACACCAAATAGAATGAAATAAATTGATACCCAAGTTTTAACATTGTGGAAACCAATAACAATAGATGATTAATAACCTGTATTGAAACTCTGAAATATCCACTTTAATTAGAGGGTAAAAAATTAAATTATTACTAAAATATGAAATAAATTTTGAGAATAGAAAAAAATTGTGATTAAACACACCCTAATATGATTCCTTAAACTCTCTAGTAATTATCTCATTATAAGTTTTCACCCTTTGATGATAAAAACAGAACACGTTCCATCATTATAGTACCTCAAATAAGTTGTTGTGAAACCTAATTTTCACTGCTTGTTTCTTCCCCAAGATCAAAAACCACTATAATCCATATATCATTATGATTTGTCTTACTTTCGAATATCACCATTTATCTACTACCAATTTCATTTCTTTTATTGGCATGTGAAGGCCTCCATAATCTCTTATGTGTTGGGTTTAAAATTCAAACAAATAAGTATAAAACCTATCACCATTTTTTGTCATATAATATTAATGATACATAATTATTGTTTAAAATTCAGAGCATTATATTTAAAATTTTAAACACATATGATGAACCTAAAAAATATCCCCCTTAATCCCATCAAAGAAGTATAACTCATCCATGAAACTTAGTTGGAAATAAAATTTGTTGGTATCATATCAATTGTCCCCCTCTATAGAAAATATGAAATGCGAATTTTGTAGCACTCATAGAAACCTGATATTCTAGCTGTGAAATAAATATAATTAATGAAGACTTCATTATTTTAGTGCCTATATTTTTTCATTGAACAAGACTTGAACCAATAAATTTCTCACCATAACAATGATTTCTACAGAATCAGGAGTACCATTGGAATCTAATTTCTATCTCTTCTCACCTTCCTTCAAGAAATCTATAACTATTATCACACCACCATGAACATTAATTTTAATTCCTACATCACTAGTGACATTTTTTTGATGAAAAACAATTATGTGTAAGACCTAAAACACCTTACCTAACTTACTATGGACTCAAACATTTTCATCTCAGTCGATGGTATTCAGTTCATTCGAGAAGATCATTTATACCAAAAATATGATGAATTACATTATGTAACAGCATTTGTCACTTCATAGAACAACTATAAATCTATTATGTTAAATCATGTAATCTAATATACCTCATATATATACCATTGATCCTCTAGACAATGTCCATAATCAATTTCCAAATGAACTATTGAATCCATCATTATCAAGAGTAAAAGAAAAAAATAAATTATGGCATATGCCAGACACATGTTTCCCATCATTTAGAATGAGTGTATAACCTACATTTGTAGTGATAATAATATCTTAAATACCAATGAAACAAGTATAATATCCATTTCCCATCTCAAATATACCAAATCCTCCCTTTTTCTATGAAGATAATAATTCCATATATGGTGTAATATGGTACCACTCTATTGAATCAATGACATATTTTTTGTGTATATCTAACACATGGTAATAAATACAAAGTAAAAGTAAATTTCCATTACCATATCTAATAATTACATCTTTATCCTCAGAATTAGTGCTATATGTCTTCTTTTCTTCATTAATCATTTCCAAATCAATGTTTTTTCTCTTGAGATGTACCTCCTTATTTAAAAAGAAGCACTTTTCCTTTCTTATTATATTCTACTGAACCATATTATTACTATGTCCATATTTCATAGCTAAAATTCTCTTATTACCTGAAAAATAATAATTATTGTTCTTTCACTATATCTTATTCATCAACAATGATGAAATAATATCATCCCTCTTGAGAGTGTCCATCATGAAAATCATTGTGGTGATGATATTCTCATATGAATCTTTATAAAACCCAAATAGAGAAAATATTTTTCTTCTTATTCTATTTAAATAGGTTCCATGTTTAATTTATCATCGATCTTAACTATTATTGAAGAAATATCAGTTATAATTTATGTGGACTCATCCAGATAGTTACCTAAATCTCCATTATCTGACATTGGAAAATGGTATAATCATTTTTAGATATAAACTACTTGTGAGATATTTCGATTTATTCTTTTTAAAAGATTCAACCAAATATTCTCTGGATCCATCAGATTTGTCACCTCTTATAGTGTACTTTCAACCAAATACATATTCATTATTCTTTTCAACAACTCTATTATATATTTCCATCATTCACACACAACGTCATTAGTTTCCATGATTATTCTTGTGTTACTTCATTGTCTTCTCGTCAATTTTTTTTCTTGTTTCTACCATATATTAAAATCATTTTACATATTAAATAGTTCAATTTAGGAAGAAACCCAATGGAATGAATCACCCATATCCAATTAGGAAGATGCACAGATATATCCCTTTGATAGAAGTAGTTAAGAAGGAAATGGATTTCTTCTAGGATAATAATTCAGTTGTGAAAAAATATAATGAAAATATAAAATGGAAAAATATTAATAAATTCAAATAGTAGTAAATAAATTGATATAGAAATTTTAACATTGAAAAACCCACCAAGGCAAGGGATTAAAAATCATGAGGAAACTTCAAAATATCTAATATGAATCAGGGAGTAAAAAATTATAATAATACTCAAACAGGAATTATAATTAGAGTTCAGAAAAAACTTTTTGAAACCCCACACCCCAATATGACTCATTAACTTCTATGATAATCATCTCATAACAAGTCTACAATAATATATGATCAAAACAAAATACATGATATTACAACAACACCTCAAATAAGCCATTACACAACCCAATTTGCACTACTCACGGATTCACCAAACTCAAAAATTACGGATTATAATGTATCTACACATAATGGCATGCCATAATATATCACCTTTTATCTACATCCCATTTTGGTTGTTTTATAAATGTATGAAGACCTCCAGAATCTATCATGATTTGGGTTCAAAAATATAACAAATAAGGATAAAACACATTACTATATTTAAAATTGTATGCTTAAAATTCCACAAGCCTCATATAAATTTTGAGTCATTATCATTAAATTTGATAAGGCCTATGATGAACCTCAACAAATCTATTATCCCCACTCCATAGTTAGACCTAGTTCTCCCTTTCACTACCATAATAAAGTCACAAAAATAAAATCAGTCACAAAATTGAGGACCCGATGAACTAATCCCAAATCCCATTGTTCTTAATATCCATCCAACCTAGCATGTGAGATCTAAATTTTCTATGTAAATGTTTCAAAAATATATTTTCATATATTTAAAGGTAAATAGTGAATGTAATTATATACATAAATGTTTTCCTATATCTACATCAATGTAAGACTAAAATTTATGAAGATGAATAAATGAAACCTATGACTTAAACTAGTAACATAAAAGTAATGTGATAAGTACATTGTCTATATAACAATGGATTAAGAAATGATGTACCTATGTAAATGTAATAATGAAATTGAGGATCTTTGTGAAAATACTATATGATTAATATAATAATGTAAAATACATCTATGATTTACAAAACCTATGTAGAGTTAATGAGGGAGTTTCAAAGGTCGAGTATTGGTAACATGGAGTATGTTATGACATGTAAAGGTGATTAGGTGATGTGTAAGGGTACATTATGATTTTAACTAGTCATATAGCCAGTTCAATGAACTATTTTAAGGTAAAACACAAATTGTTGAGTTTCATAAACATGAGTTAAAATTCAATAGTTAATTGGATTTGAATGTTAAGTCAATCCATACATGTTAATGTTTTTTATCAAATGAAGTTTATATAGATTTATTCAAACAGTTTATCATTTATATTTTCATAATGTCGATCCACGTTAAGACATGTGTTCAATCCATTGAATCAGTTCATCTGATGAGAGATTAAATGAGTTCTCTAATTTTTATATTTTGAGGAAATGAAATCTTATGATGATAGGTATGATATTCTTAAATGAAAAATAAATATAAAATCACTATATGTAATGCTAGAAAGTTTTTGAAGAAGGGGGGAATACATAATCAAAATTATATATATTAATATTAAATTCATGTGATTTTCATGGACAATGAAAACTAAAGATGTCACCATAACATAGGGATTTTTTGATGGCTGTTTTGGTGCCCATTTTTGAAATAAGGTCCACCTTTGTGAAAAGGGGAAATGAGTGATGTAGTAGGTATTCTTGTGGTTTTTCATGAACTCATCAAAAGTTGAATATGTTTTAAATTAATTTATATGTAGTGAAAGTTGATTAGTTAAAGTATCATTGATTATTCAAATATTGTGTGGGAAAAATCATTGAGTATTCTAGGAAATAAAAAATATGTTGAAATAAAAAAATAACTAATCTACTTGATGATTTGATTGATCAAGAATAAGGATATCCTACTATGATTTATTTTAACAATAAATGTGAAATAATGTTCTAGAATAAATGAGAATAATATTAATGATATTATTTTGAATATATGTTTTTACAGGAATTGACAAATATGTTGTTGTGAATATTGAAAACTAACATACATTATGTGATAGATTTTATGTGATCAAGATACATCATAGTATATTTTGATGACACAGTTTTGAATCTAGGATTCATTATTCTATTTTTCTCCTAAGAATTCAAAAAAAATTAAGAAATAGATCACCCAATATTTTGTATGAGTTTCAAGACCAATATAAATTTCGTAAGTAGCTATTGAAGATCATGAATAATAAGTATATGTGCATTTTTATTGATTCAGTCTACAAGTTATGGGATATCTATTTACCATGTGTCACAGAAGAATCCAGTAGTAAAAGAATATCTTTATTCGTGAGTATAGAGTTGAAGAAGAAGCTGGTGACTAAGGTGTATAAAGAGTTATTAGAGTCATGTTAATGGGGTGCCTAACGAATCACTGTACAATTTCAATTTGGGTTTCTAACCTATTACTGATGAATTGTAACTGGGGTTTCTAACCTTTTATTTCCAATAGGCATAAAAATGAGTACATTTTATTTCCAATTCTTGTAAATATCTTGTGTTTTGATATATCTTATTATTAATGAATATTATTTAAGGATGTGAGATATTACAGAGAGGTTAAAGAAATTTATAAATGTCATGTGGGTGAATTTACATGAAGAAAAACTTGTAAAATTAATATAATGATTCAGCCCCAACCCCTCTTAATGGTCACCCAACCAAGGGAACATCAAATATCGTACAACAAAATTTTATGTGATTTACAAGAATAATTAGAAAATGTAAATTTTTTTATGGGTAATAACTATAAATTATATAAAAGGTGACTATAGAGGAATCTTTGTATGCACCGTAGGAATTACCATTGAATATGGATACTACTAAAGAAATAAATTCGTATGATGGGGTGGATCTTGTCAACTTATGACATTATGATTAGTTTAATTTGATGAATATTGATATTTAAAAACATTTTTTTTACATTTTTGAATAGTTTCTCATCAGACATAGCACCAACCCATACTCTAGACAAATAATTTTACTAAGGAATAAATATAAAGGTTGGAGAATTTGATTGATTACTATGAACAAAATAGTTTGGAGGTGCTAAGTATATATATAATTCTACTAAAGGAGGAGATCATAGATGATTTACATATATGAAATACTTCACAATGGTGGATTTGAAATTAGATTCCCACTAGGAATAGATGAAATAAGAATATAATGGGAAGACTGCATTCAAAACCCCTGAGGGGAATTACGAATAACTTTTTATTCCTTTTAGATTGATGAATTCACCTTCTACTTTCCATGCTACTAAGTAAGAAGTATTTTGGGATTTGTAGAGTAAGAGTTTTATAGTGTTCTTTGATTATATACTGGTGTATAGTAGGGATGGAATAAACACCTAAAAAGGAGTGCAAACATCAATAAATAATGGAAGACAATGTACTATTTTCAAATAAGTATAATATTTTTTCCAGAAAGAGTTCTATAGATTATTTGGGGAATATAATTTCATGATAAGGTGTTGTGATGGATCCCAAAATAATATAGGTCGTTAAATTATGTCATTATAAGATGAATGTGAAATAATTTAAGGGTTCTAGGGTTAATCAGATAAATTAAAAAATTATCAAGGATTATAGAATTATTTCCAAAAAACATCATGGTCTTGACAAAGAATCAAGGGTTTAAATTGACACATGAAACCCAAGAATCATTGGAAACACCTAAAAAAATATTACCACAGTTTTATGTCTGTTATATTTTTTCAAGGTATTTTCAGTGGAACGTGATGATCCATTATGTGTGTTGTAAGTATGTTAATATAGGAAGGGAGGCCTCTTACCTACATTCGTATAGTGTTATTGGAAACCAATTGAGTCAAATCGGTATATAAAATTGAGTTTATGGATTTACTTTATGCAATACCACAAAAAAAATATTTTATTTGAATGTGGTTTGACGTATACATATATCATTATAGCCTTATTATTATTATTTGTCAAACATTAGATTCAATTTATCAATATTTTTGGCAGACCATGTTACTGGGATATGATTTTATATTTATTTTCAAATGGGGAAATTGAATAATTTAATTGATCTTAAAAAGATGGTGGCACAGAGAAGAAATTTTATGTAATAGGAAATTTAATAACCTAATTAAGGGGATGTTGATATATTTAAAGAATATTTAATGTAGTATGTCATATTTTAGGAAACTATTGATGCATTATAGTCCGACTATTCCAAAAATCCAAGATATTTTCTCTGAAATGAAATTTTATTCTATAATAAATAACTGGTCTTTCTATCATGATAAAATTTAATTCCAAAGATATTATATTATTTAATGTACTAGTGTATCCTAATCGTTGAATTATTTTGGCCCAGTTTTTGATTCCCTATATTGCACACAAAGCCATAACATTGTCTATGAACTATAACAAAGATGAATCCCTATAACAGTGTTGACCAGTGATACTGATAGGGAACTATAGTAGTAAAAACCTTGTCAACATTGAACTATAGTATCTTAGACTTTTCTAATGGTGGTATTGTGGGTCCATGGACTTCCTTGCATCAATAACAATGGAATAATGGCCTTATTGTGTCATTAGTGGCACTCATGCACTATCTACATCATGAAATCATTTTATGCTAGGGTTTTATGTTAATATTTCAACTTTTATTTTTTTCTTATCATTTTATGGAATTTATTATTCTTCTACATGATAGTATGGATTTATTTCCAAGACATGTAAATATTTGGGTCTCATGTTTCTTTTCTTTTTCTTTATTTTATAATTTTCTCATTTTTTACTCTCATTCCCAAGATCATTCAATATTGTTGCTACAACATTTCTATAACAAATGGTATTAATCGTTTATTTTAGGATATGAACATTATATTTCCCAAATTGAACAATGGATATGGTTTACGGGATGGTGAAGATCCATCACTTTGATGAAATGAACATTAGATACTAAAGAGAATAGATCAAAGAATATTTTTTCATAAAACATTTCACATAAATATTCTAGGTGAGAAACCAATAATGATGGAGAATAAAGAGTATGAGCTACTGGATTTGTAGGCTCTAGGATTTTTGTGCCTTTAGTAGGCAAAAACGTGGAATTCATCATCTAATAAGTGAATACAGTGATTGGGATGAGGAAATATCTCTAATATTTGTTGAAATACTTTTGTGTCAATTGTTTTTACCTTAAATGTGAATATGATTGAAGGGAATATTGTTATTGGTCATGTTAACACATTCAACAACATCAGAATATTATTGTCACTAGTGTGAATTACATTAGATGACGATGTATGTGCTCTAGTTTTAGAATCTTCATTACCTGATTGTTTGAAAACCACTATAAACCCATGACTAGTTCTTCGAGGAATACATAGTTGGCTGTGAAATATTTGTGAGACATGATCCTCAATGACTATATTATTATTATAGAATTTTTTAGATTATATGGTTCTTCTCCAAAAATGGAAGGAATATGAAGATACCTGCAATGAGATATTCATAAAGGATTACCAAAATCAATAGTAATGAGTTGAGATAAGGAAAAGGGTCATGGTCATATCTACTAGAATTTTGTGAAGATATAACATGTCAAGAAGGGGTGTAGAGAAAAATAGAAGGTTCTTAGAACAAAATCATCAAATTAAAGGATCCAATGATGTGTTACTTCTAAACGTGGATATCCCTATAGAGTCATGGAATTTAAACTCAGGGGTATCATTTCATTCCACTTCAAAGAAGGGTTTCCCAAAAGATTATATTTCTATAAATTTTGGTAAAGTACATCATGTTGATGATGAAGCAATATAAATTTCAGGTATGGTAGATCCGTGGATTATAACAAATAATAAGATCTTGCTAGTTTTTTAGAATTTTAGGTATATCCCTTGACTAAGAAGTAATATTATTTCTATTGGGTTGCATGATGATGTCGGTTTTGGTACAACATTCACTGGTGGTGTACAAAAGATTACTATGGGAGATATAGTCATACCTTGTGGAGTAAAGAATGAAACCTTATAAAATATGGTATATGATGCCATGTAATTTATTACAATAAATAATTCTAGTGGGTATTAATATATGTGGAATTGAAATCTAGGTAATATTAGTGATAAGGGGATGAAAGTGATTATAATAAATGGAATTCAACCAGAGACATATTCAGTGGAATTTGTATTACGTAAAGATTGCATATTTAGAAAGTAGATGAAGATATCCCATGTAAAAGGAGGAAGAACACTAATGTTTGAGAATCATGTAATGGTGTACATGATGTTTGGGGGCCTGTACCAGTAAATACCCTTAGAGGGTCACAATATTATGTTAAATTTATTGATGAATCAATATGGAGGTCATCTTTTTTATTTTTGAAAAGAAAATATAATGTATTTAACCTATTTCAGAAGTGGAAATTCATGATGGATAATGAGTCATGATCAAAGAGGAAATGATTTAATTATGACATTAGTGGAGAGTATAACAGTAATAAGTTCAGAGAATTATATGATAATGATAGAATCTGGTGGGAGAAGTATCTTCTATGAACACAATAACAAAATGATTTATCTAAAAGGTTTAATATAAAACAATGTTATTGTACTAGGATTATGAGGTTGTACTCAGCATTACTCAATACCTTATTGGAAGAGTAATTGAACAAGACAACATATCTCTTTAATAAGATTCTATCAATTCTAATGGGAGAATTTATGTATAAGGTTCTATGGTTAGGAAATGAGGTAGGAATCTCTCATTTATTATTCTTTGGTTGTTTTTCATATGTGAACATAGATTTTAATTCAAGGGATAAGCCTGATCCAATCTCCAAATCTCATTTCATTATTTTCTACATTATTGATGTTTATAGTTATCATTTTTTGGATAATAGGAAAAAGATAATCATAAAAATATAGATCATGATATTTAATAAAGGTTTATAATATAAGGACCATCATGTAGCTTAAGTTGATCATGGGAATAATGAATTGGATTTCTAAAAGAAATTATATCTTGATGGTGTACCTAAATATCTTACACTAAAACCAGTGGAGCCTACTCCTAAAGTGTTTTTGATGAGGTCAAATAGGGCGATGAAACATGGTTTGGGGAATTAATCATCCTTACATTATCTCTCATTAACTAACATTGTATAACCACAATGTTTCAAAGAGACAATTCAGTTGAAGGAGTCGAACAGGTTGGGCATGGAAATAAAGGAAGAGATTTCTTCATTGCATGATAATAGTACATAGGAGATGAAAATTTATCCAAAAATACGAAAATAATTATAGAATTAATGGTTATACTAAATCAACAAAGAACATGATGGTATGTGGAGGTATAAATCATGACTGATAGTGAAATGTTTTTAATAGAAGGAATGTGTAATCTTCACTGAAAATTTCTCAACTGCAGTCAAGATCACCACTATTTGGGTTGCTATTAGTATTCACTACTAGAGACCTCATGATATTTAGTCTTATCCATTGTTATAATTAATAAAAATAAGTGATAAATGCGGAACCATTATTATTTCTAACAAAAATTGTTGATAAAAGTGCACCCTTGGTAGTTCATTTTTAGTGATGATAATGGTCAAATTTTTTTAGATGATAAAAGGTGGCCTTTATTATCATCACATTAGCTATGATAAATAGTATATTTCATAAGGAAATAATATATAATTAAATATATTTATATATTTATAAATAAATATATTTATACTGATACACATATAATATATTTTATTAAGAATGATTTATATAAGGCCAAATATACATTTTCACTTAATATATAAAATATTTCTAGAAAAATTGTTTCTAAATTAATGAAATAATTTATAATAATTAATAATTTTCTTTTTATTATTGAGTAATATTCAATTAATTTCAACTGGAAGAAATAAAAATTCAAAAAAAATACAAATGATCTAAGAAATGTTGAAAACAAGACATGGACTTCAAACAACCATACATTTTGATATAGGTGCCTGTTTGGGATTTATCACACATCAAATCAAATATTATGAAAAAATATATGATATTGTCACCCCAAAAAAGCAGAGTTAGTAATATTTTGGTCTCAAAAATGCTTCAGAGGACTCTAAAACTATGTTTTTTTCTAGGATACCTTCATTTTTTATCATTTGATGGAATTTCAGCCTCATTTGAGGGGGTATTTTCATAATTTTTCTATGGAGACTAAATTTATTCTCAGTTATTGTAGATATATGAACATTACAGTGTATAAATTTCATGTCATATTATATTTAAGTGTTATTTATAATTATATATGAACATGTTTTAATATATATAGATATCATAAATCAAATGTGAAAACAAATATTTAAAAATGCTTACATAAAAATTTATTTTTAAATATATAAACCATATGGAAATAACAATTTATATTTTATTTTGTTTAATATAAAAAAATATCCATTCTATTTGACTTATAAAAATGAACTAATATATATATATACAAGTAATGATTATATATAAATAAATGTGTCACAATAATATATATATATATATATTAATTAATAATATATGTATAAGTATATATATGTATGTAAATATTTTTGTGTGTATGTGTGGATTATAAATGTGTACATGTGTCTGAAAATATGTGTATGTGTGTGTGTGTTATCATTATGTATATACCTCACCTAAAAAATATATTTTTTTAAAATATATCATTATCATTAAATATATTTCATATATTTATTTATACAAATAATTATAAATAAATTATATAAAAATTAAATCTAAATTTATAATTATATCTAAATATGTATAAAATTTGAATGTACACATACAATATAAATAAATATTTTTAAAATGTATTAAAAAATATTTATATAAAGGTATATAATTATGTGGTTAAATATTTAATTAAAATTAATTGTACATATACTTATATAAATAGATATATCAAAAAATATTATACAAAAATTTAATGTGTAGTGGTAAAGGTGTTAAGATTTGAAGGCGGAGGTCAGAGGTTCGATTCCATATGTGAGAAAAACAGAAGGGCATGGAAAAAACTAATAAAGGGGTTGTAATGTGATGATAAATATGGTGGAACTGGGTAAGGCTATGGGATAGACACACAGGGGGAACATAACACTGATTGGGCTGGTTAGATCACTATCAAAAGGGGTTTGGCACAAAAATTTTATTTTTAAAATATTTTTTTAAATTTTATCAACACTCAAATAGGAACTGCTAATGGTGATAGTAATCATATATTTTGTTATTATATATAAAGGCCCTAAGATCTAAAGGGTGAATAACCTTTCAAGTTCTTTTTATGATAACAAAATCAATTATTGGGGATTTTCATAGCATAGTCCCTTGTAATGATTGATGCAGCCAAGGATTTACATCTTGTGAAGCTTGATGTAAAGACTAATTTCCTTTATAGAGATAATATAACATCCAATTAACCTTATATTAGGTATATTGTATAACTTGTTGTGGGTTTCCTTTTCAATGTCTGGACAGGTCTGAGATGGAATTGGGAGTATACCTGTAATGGTGAAGTGATGTGTTTGTTGGAATTGTGAGCAGAAAACATTTTTCTTCTATATCCTAATGGGAATTTACACGCCGTGTAATATGGTTATAAATCATGTAAATTTAAAATTATTTTAAATCCATTTTTTACTAAAGGTGAAATGTTTTGCGATGATTATGGGGCTTTTCAATTACATGAAATTTAATTGGGTTACCTGTTCTGTAATGTCTCTGAGGGTTGTTTTAAAATAAGAATCTGGGATTAATTTTCTTTTCCTACCCTCCATATTTATTTCCTCTCAATTAAATTTCCATTCATGGGTGATTTTTGAGCTCTCAAACCCTTCTATATTGATTCTTTAAACAATTGATCATTGTAGTGATCAAGGTTTAACGTTCTGGGTAATAAATCTCCCTAACACTTTGTCTATTTATCTTTCCCTTCTTGAAGATTAATTGATAAAATTTTGATTGATTGATCTAAACCCTATGTTATTAATTCTTGTTTCTATGCTGAGTTCATAGTTCTTCTAAACCTTCATCCTTGTTGGCAGGTTTGGTTTCATGCTTTCTATTACTGTGAAATGGTTGGTGGATTTTTTTTGAAATCCAGATTAAATTAACATTGACTTTATTGATTTAAATTCGACTGATTTATTTAATAATAATTTATTGAGTTAAATTAAATTTCTTTCAATGGTATTTGAAATTTGATTTTGGCATGAAATTATGAGAAAAACACCAATTCCATTGAAATGGTTTGTGTTTTAGAAATTAATTAAAAATTATGGAATTTAAATTGTGGAAATCAAATTATGAAATTGATTTATATAAATTGATTTCAAATTTATTATTAGGAAAATTTATTCTTTTTAATATAATCCCAGTAGTTTTATCTTCAAAAAATGCATTCTTTGAATAAAAATGCCTTTTGGTTTTAAAATGGGAAAATGGGAATTTTGAAATGGCAGAATAGGATGAATTGTTTTTTTATAGTTTTAAAAAAAATTACCCATGATTGATTTTAATAGAATAAAATCAAGGCTATGTAGTTAGTGAGTTATTGGGATAACTCTCTTTTGACGTTTTACAACTAAAACAACAAAGGGTAGCAGGTCACATCCCCGATGGGATGGTGATGAGTAACCTTTGATCATTTTAAGAGGGATGTGTGTAGACATATTTTTGTTATCACCATTGAGTATGTGAATATCCCATAACTCAGAACAATAATAAATTTTTGAAGATGAACATATTTCTCACTTGTTTATATTTCAGATATAAATGTGTTCCAATGTTTTTAAATTATTTTATATGCATTGTGAATTTATATAAACTTTTTTTATATATAATGTTTATAAGTCTATTTGTTTAATGTATTTAAATAATTTTAAATGTAATACTTTATTTTTTTGAATTATGCTCTAAACTGTCTAACCTTTTTTAAAATTTAAATATATATTTGTGTAATTAAAATGTTTACATCTATCATGGAATACATGGGGAGACCCTACTGGGCTTTTTTTCAGACCCTACCTGTGCCATGTAATTTTTGTAGATTATCATCCTACAGGTTTAAGCAAAGGTAAGGAACCAGTGGGAGGTGGTTCTAGTTGTTTATACATGGATTTTGAGAGTTGCATCCATTGGGACATAGGATTTTTTTCAAATATATGGTACGTAATTGTTTTACATAGGGTTTTTCATACTTATTTTACTTTTGGTACATGTGTCACAGTGGTGTTTTTCTTGAATGCATACTTTCTTGTTTATCTTACATTCACAATTTTTTTGGAATATTAATTCCCACTTTCATTTTTTTATGATTCCAAGTTCTAGTCACCAACCTATGGGGATTGGTAATTACTTTTAGTCTATGTCAGTTCAATTTTAGTTATCAGGTTACCTAGGTACCTGTGCATGTTCGTGAAGAATTTGTATCAGAGCTCATGTTTGAGATTCTTTTGATGTTAGTACAGAGTTGTGTAATCTTGTAAGAATGTGGGAGGTAGTTACAACTGATTTCCATGCCAGATATAACTATACCGAACCATATGTCACTGTGGGTGCTTTGGGAAAGGTGTCTTTTGGATTAGTTCTACTCTCTTCCCTTTTTGATTTGGATAAATTGAAATCCAAATCTTGTGTTCTTGTCTGTTGGGATAAATTTTAGTTATTTCTTTGTTTGAGAGTTAATCTGATCTATTTTATGTTTTCTGGTGACATTTTATAGAATAATTCATTCGATAAGGCATTATAATTAGATCCATGAGGATGCCACTATAGAACCACAATGTTTGAAAACTCTTGTGGACCCGAATATGGTTGAGGTGGTTGTTCACATTGTCCATGCTCTGGTATTAACACCACATCTAGTTCTCATTTAGGATCCAACTATGGATCCTTAGAAGGAATTTATCAGGATTATTTTTCAATAGTTCCTTAACCTCAATCTTGCACCATTCAAATAATCAAATGATCTAGAAGATGTTGAGTAAGAGTTGAACATGATTGAGCATTTTTTTTGGGTTTTTGGAGATTACGGATGTAATCAAGGAGAAGCGAGACATATGAGTGCTAGAAGGAATGAGTATGAGATAGTGGGATATGATAGTAATGATTAAGAATCATTAGATATTATAGTGAAAGTACTTTGAGGTGTTTTTCACTGAACTTTTCAATACAGTGTCGATGGTATTGAACAAGGCCACTGAGTTCTTCAAACTCAAGCAGACTGACGTCACTGTGATAGACTATGAAAACTATTTTTCTACGTTAGTATTGTTTTTCTTATGGTTTTATCAAATGCGAATATTTAGACTCAATAATTTATGTTGGGAATTAAAGAGGGTATTCATTCTCAGGTTTTTTTATTGAAGCTACATTCTTATGCTGATGTGTTGGATAAAGCATTGATGGTCGAAATGGAGCTTCTTGGTAATTCAAGGTTTTCAGGATTTCATTTTTCTCCTAGTGGTAGTGAGAATTCCTTCAAAGGGAAAAATGGAAGCATGATGAGCCTCATGATGGTTCTCAAAAGATCGTATTTTCTAAAACTCTTGAAGTTCCTAGAATAGGCCCTATTACTAGCTACTAATGTGGGAATCCTAGGATCTCAAATAGGCTTTTCATGGAGACACCCATGATTTGTGGCTTTGGTGGATGCTCGGGTCGCATAGAGAACAAACTCTATTTGTATTCTACATTGAGTACTGGGATGGGATCATTAGAACATACCAAAATTATAGGGAAATCAGATTCATCATGTGCAAAAGGTTCTATCCCCATACATCTAGAATGAAGCTTCTTCAGGAAGTAGAAGAGTCTCTAGAGGATGCAGGTATGGATCTAGTGACTGTGAGAGGTACCATCACTATATATTAATTATTAGTGACTACTTTATTTGATATTGGTGTATCTCATTCATTTATTTCAACCAGTGATGTTAATATACTAAATCATTCTATGGATATTTTATCTTTTGTAATATATCATACTACCACACTTTAAATGAAGAGAGTGCAAGGCATCCACAGTCTCTCTTTTGCTTTGTTTATATCAGATGTTGATATTTCATGGAGTTTTTTTGTTCTTGACATGAAACCTATTGATTTCATATTTGGAATGGATTTTCTCATTACCAATAAATCTTGGATTTATTGTTACCTCCGATAGGAATCCTTTAATACACCCGATGGGGCTTACTGAATCTTTCAATGATAATGGGACACAAAGTCATGTAGAGAAGGACCATATCATCTTCATTTGGGGGAAGTGATATCAGTTTTAGTTTTTTGATCTTGAGCCAGAATCCTTGAGCACTGATCGCCTTCCAGTTTTCGTGGAGTTCCCCGACGTGTTTCCTTCTGAATTCAATGAGTTTCCACCTATAAGGGAGTTAGAGTTTTCTATCAATCTAGTTACTAGTACTCAATAAGTTTCAATTCCTTCTTACCACATGGAATCAGAAAAAATGAAAAATTAGAATACTCCGTTGGATGATCTATTAGAGAAATTATTTATACACCCGAGTGTCTTACCTTTGGTGGTGTCATTTTAATTTTCTGTGAAAGATAATGGTTCACTTCCCCGATGTGTTGATTATCGAAAATTAAATTTATTTTTCGTAAATAAAAAATGATGGTTGCCATCAATTGATGATCTGTTCGACTAGCTAAAATGGGAGTGGTGGTTCTCAATGATCAAATTTTTATCTGGTTACAATAATTTTAGGATAAAAGAATATTTCATTCATAAAACAAAATATTAGAGCAGGTACGACCAATATAAGAATATTTTCATGCCCTTTAGTTTAACCAACCCTCCAATAGTTTTCATGGATTTAATGAACATGATTTTCCATGAGTATATATATAGCTTTGTGGTAGTATTTTTTGATGATATCTCGGTTTACCTTCTATCTGAGGAGGATCATGTGTGTCATTTGAGAGCAATTTTTGAATGTTGAGAAATCAATGAATTTATGCAATTATTTCAAAGTATGATTTTTGGGATTTGGGAAGTGAAATTATTGAGGTAATAATTTCATTGCTTATGGATCTCATAATATTTGAAAAAATGTGAAGAAATAAAAAACCCATGACCTTTAACTTGATGTTTTGATTTCCATTCTTAAGAGTTAGTAGCATTACCTTTAGAAAGAAATATTTACATTTATTTCAGACCACAAGATATTGAGTTATATCCTATCTAAAAAATAATGGAATCTATGAAATAGGTTGTGGTGGAATACATGAATTATTTTGATTTTCGAATCACTTTTACCCAAGGAAAAGGGAATAACATTGAAGAGTTTTAGAGAGGGTAACTTCTGACCCCGGCCATGAACGAATCTTCAGAGGACCTGAAATTGATGTATCTCATTGCACAACTTCATATTAGTGTCCACAAATCAGGGGGAAAGGTTTCCTTAGCTTGTGCTCAGTAGTCCTCAGCTCTTCTCAATTTTATTCTTATGGAAATAATCTTGATTATGGCCTCTGTAGCATTAAATTATATCTTTATGGGGAGGATACCATGGCTGACCTGTCATTCCCCATCCTGGAAATTCTATGCTCTCAAAATTTCATTGTTGTGCTGTTAGCTTTTACGGAATTATGTGATGAAGGATTTCTATACATCATAGTGGTATGTGAACCTAAGAACCAAAAATATTTTACTTAAAATTAAATAAAAATTATGGTGTCCATGTATGAAGCATGTCATTAAATAATTTGTCTCCCATTATAATACATTATAGTAGGTTAAGGATGAGCATAAGAAAACTTCTAGTTTGATTCACCCACTTCCCTTGCCTAATTATAAGTGGTATGAAGTATCTACGTATGTTGTGGTTGGGTTTTCCATACCAAAATAATGAACAATGCAATATATATTTTGATCGATAGGCTGAATAAATCTTCAAACTCATTCGCAATTCAACCAATGTTGAGAAGTTAGTAAATCTATATGGGAATTAGATTGTTTTTTTGAATGGAGTTCCATATTCTATAGTCTCTGATAGGGATATAGAGTTATGTTCATTATTTTGGAGAGGCCTTCAAGAGGAATTGGGATCTCAGGTTTGTTTGGGCCAGGAATTCCATCCATAGACAAATGGGCAGATAGAATTATCTGTACATACTATTGAGGATATACTTAATTCTACTGTTCTGTACATTAGTGGGGATTGGGATGATAATTGGGGGATGTTTGAGTTTTCATATTATTTTATTTACCATCCTAGGATCACAATGGATCATTTTTAGGCCTTGTATTGTTGGACATTAAGATCTCAGTTGTGTTGGTCGAATATTGGGTAATGATCCTTGGTTGGACTGAGCATAGTCTGGGAGATGACTATAATGACTCAGTTGATTCATCATAGAATTTGGTTCCATATAGATGTTATAAATTTTATGTTGATCATCATAGAAGACCATTGGAATTATCATTTTTTTACTATGTGTTCTTGAATGGTTCACCCTGTTTGGGTCATTGAAATCATGGTAGGAAAGGGAAACATGCTCCTCCTTTTGTGGGACCTTTTGAGTGTATTGAGTAGGTGGGGGAATTTTTTTTTCTATTTATCAATTCTACCATAGTAGTTTTTGAGCCATAAAATTTTCCCTTCATCTAAACTATGTATATTTCTATATGATCCATCTCATGTTCATATTTGAAGAGTTCTTGATATTGAACTCGATTTATCTGTGACTAAACCAATAATTATTATTATTAATTTTGAAACCAAGGTGAAATTAGGGAGGATGATAAATTTGTTTCAAGTGAAATGGAAGCATTTTTATGATTCTCATTAGACATGGGAGTGAGATGAACTGAGGAGAGACCAATGGAATCACCTTTTTGGTATGGAATTTTCTTTATAAGCATTATGGGGATATATTTTCATATGGTGAGGAGGTTGTAACATCCCATTACCTTTATGTCATTTGGATTTTAAACCATATAATGAAATTACTTTTCTATTGTCTATATAATGGTATGAAGGAATTGGTGGGATATTTATAATGCAGGTCACATGTATTTATTAGAATTATCGGCATAAAACATGCTAGTTCAAAAACCTACTGGGGATTTACACAATATGTAATATGTTTATAGGTCATGTAGATATAAAATGATAATAAATCTTTTTTTAAAGGTGATGGGTCTTTTAGTGATTATTGGACTATTCAATTACACAACATTTAATTGGGTTACACATCATGTAAATTACTCAGTATTGTTTTTAAATAGTAGACCTGACAGAACATTATTTTCCCCTCCTATATATTATTTTGATCTTAATTCAAGGGACATTAATTGGATATCTTGGAGCCCTCAAACCATTCTACGTTGATTAATTCAACAATTGATCATTGTTGTGATCATGGTGTGACATTAAAGGTATGTGTTCTCTTTGCCTCTCCATTACTTTCTCTTTCACTTCTTGGAGTTCATTGGAACATATTGGGATTGATGGATCTAAATCCCATGTTGTTAAATCTTATTTCTAGTTTGAGTTCCTTGATCATTTATTCCTTCGAACTTTTTGTCTGATTATTTTGCGGGATTTGTGTTTTTATAAAAAAAGGTAGGTGGTTCCGTTATGATGGAAAAATATGATTAACTCTGAATTTATAGGTTAATATTAAATTTTTTGATATAAATTAAATTTCATGATATAAATTAAATTTATTGAATTGATTTTATAAATTTTCTTTTAGATTGAAATTTTGAAAAAAAAACTCAAAATCCATTGAATTGGGTTGTTTACAAAAAATTGATGGAAAATTATGGAATTTAAATTATTGAATTTAAATTATAAGATTTATTTGATGAAATTTATTTCAGATATGTATTTTAGAATGTGGATTAAAATATTTTTGATATAAGCATAGTTATTTTCTCTTGAAAAAAGATTTGTTTTGATTAAAACCACATTTTGGGTTTTTAATGAAAAATTGGCACCTTTGAACTGGGGGATTAAGATGAATTGTATTTTACAAATATTTAAAAAAAATTCCCATAATTGATTGTACTAGAGCTCATACAAGTCTAAGTAGTTATTGAGTTTTTGGGATAACACTATTTGTATGGTTTACAACTCAAACAGAACATAGTGCAGGAGGTGACATCCCCGATGGGATGGTGATGAGTCAACATTGAATAGTGTTAGAGGGATGTGTGTATACATATTTCCATGATCACCTTCAATTTTGTAGGGATCCTATAGACTAGAACTACCATAACATTTTTTATATGAGCATGTCTCTTGTTTTTTATATTTGAGATATAAATTTCATCCAATGTTTGTAAACTATTTTACATTCCTTGTGAATTTATATAAACAGTTTTTATATGATATGTTTATTAAGCCATATGTTTGAAGTATTTTAATCATTGTTAATGTAAAGAATGAATTTTTAAATTATTATTTAAATCATCATACCATTTTTTTAAAATTTAATGCATTAATTGGTCAATTAATATATGGCATCTACCATGTAATCCATGGTGATACCCTACTGGGATTTTAGCTCATACCCTACATGTGCCTTCTGGTGTTTTTAGATTATAATCTTCTAGTTTATAGAAAGTCAAGTTGATACAATGAGGTGGTTCCTACTATTGATCTGTGGACATAGAGAGTTACATCCATTGGTAATTGGGTTGTTTCTTATAGGATTTTGGTACTTGTTTGTAGTACATAGAGTTGTTCATACCTATTTGAGTTCTGGTGAACTAATCCTGATGGATTTTCCTTGATTTCATAATATATTTTTTATCTCTATTCCAAAAATATTTTTTCAAATTCGTTCCCACATTCATTTGGTATGATTCTTTGTGCTACTCTTCAACCTATGGAGATTGGGAACTCCCATTTATCCATGTTAGTTCCAGATCTATTATTGGGTTACCAAGGTACTTGGCATGGAACGTGAGAGATCTAGAGGAGGAAATATAAATATATATATATATATATATAGTACGTAGAGGGATATGTTGAGTAAGAAAGGGAATACCTGGTGTGTAAAATATATAAGAGATTATATGGGTTAAAACAAACACCTAAGGAGTGGAATAAGATGTTTAATGCATTAATTAGAAAAAATTCTTACAAAGGATGTTGAATGGATCAATGCTGATATTATAACTAAGAATATTTTTTTAGATAGTGATATGTTTTTTTGGGGAAAAATATCCATCTAGAATTGAAAATACCAATATTTGATAACAATGAAGTAAATAACCATGAGTTTCTCAATATCAAGGAGTCACCACCTCAGAATATTAGGCCTTCAAAGATTCAAATGATGGATAAGGAAAATAAAAAGATTTTTGAAAATTTAAGAAGAAATATATTTCAAAATCCAATCTCCATATCATAAATACACCATTAATGTTACAAATACTAAACATATTTTCCAAATATGCTGAAAATGAGAGATATGTATCATACATATTATGAAATAGGGTTGTTATTCTACATATGGTAAAATTGTTGTGGAGAATATAGTTAAAATTTTATTGAGTTACTCTATATATTATTTAGAAAGTCATATATAATATTAATAATATTTCACATTCAGTATGATCAGTTTAAAAGAAATGAGTATTTCATATTATATATATTGAACTCCTATTTTTAAAATTTAAATTTCTATAAATATATGATTTCCAATAAATTAATAAGTCAAATTTTAGTGTAATAATATGCATACTTTGTAACATTTTTTATGTAGATGCATACAACTTATTGAAAAAATAAATCAATGTTCATGATATGGAAAAGAATTTTTCATATTTTATTTATAGTGGTAATTTTAATGAATAAAGTCAAATAAAAAATTAATAATACAGTAGAAATGTTTACCCTAGTTATTCAAGTGTGAATTATGTATTTCGAAAATTATCGATTTACAACTCCATAAACTAAAATAAAAATTAGAGTTAAACAATATTCATAAAACCATTTTTTGAATGTATGATAAGAAAAATAGAATTGCTGTAAGAACCATTGTTCAATATCTTTAATTATTTTTAACATTAAAATTATTTTTTATTGTTCTTTTGGATTTTAATAGAGAAAATTAGAGAATATTATATCAAAAATAAAAAAGGAAACTAATAAGATATATAATCATTTTACAAAAAAACAAATAATCAATGAACTTTGTTATATTAATGTTAGAATAGTTAAAATAAATATTTTAATTAAAATAAATATGAATAAAACAAATATATCAAATTAAATTATAAAAATAATTATAGAGAATCAATTTTTGTATTCATGAAATGAAACCATATGTCATGAATTAACAAGATTGTAGCAATTAGCACCCCCGATAATCAATTTTAAAGATGTTATAGTAAATTAAAATCTGTTAAAATTAGAAAGAGAAATAATTATCTACTTTTATTTTTTGGTATGAATTAAAAACTGCATGAACATAAAAATTACCTCTAAATGTATTCAAGTCTCAAGTTTCATATACATGTTGATATAAAATATTATTGGAGTAAAATATGTATTCACAATTAAAAATGATGTCATATTAATAAGTCTGGAAGATGATAGTGGTGGTCACTAGATATTTATGATCATGAATATACAAAAACATGAACATTTATTACATAATTTAAAAATAAAAGTTGTCTATACATTAAATATTCAATCTAAAGAATTTGAAAAATCAAGTAAATGATAATTGACTACACATAATGTATTCATGTAGTTTTTATAGAATAAATAACCTAGATTTGAATGTTTCCACAAATGGAATGCTATAATTGAACCTCTATTTCATCCCATATAGGATTGTAGTAATTTTTTTTTAATATTTAGGCCATTAATTTAGAATTATCTATTAAATTAAATAATAATGTTCTTGTTATTATTTATAATAAATGAAAACGTGATATTTTCATTGACATATATCTAGGTCATATTTCATGAACCAGCTGCATCACCAAAGTAGTGTTTGTTGGGGAGTTCTCACTCATGACAGTTCTCAATTCATCAGTGAAATAATCCTTGATTACAAGTTTATAGCTAATACTCTAAAAATTATTTAGTTTTTTCATTCCAATTAACAAACATATAAAAAACATGTTCATACAAATAATGAACAAATATAATGAAATAAGACCTTTTTCAAACAATAATGAACATATATAAACATGTATACAAATTATTGATAAATTATATATATATAATAATGAACAAATATAAGAATATATTTTTAAGTGATGTATATTATTTTTCTAATAAATATTATTCTATGTGCAGAAATATGAAAAATATGAACCCGTTCTAAAAATATATCAACATGAATGAACATATTAGATTTAAGATAACAAAAATGTCGACAAAAAAAGAAAAAAATATGAAAAAAATGAACCTATTTATTTATTTAAAATAAATTATAATAAAATATGAAAAAATAGACTGAAAAATATAAAAAACAGTAACATTTATGGATTGAAAACCAAGAACCCCTATGGAACAAATATGCACCATAATGAAAAATATGGAGAAATTGGATAAATATATAAACTTGTAAAAAAATTTGAACCTCTATAAAAATCGTATAACCATTTCAATAGAACTAAAATGACCACCACCATGGTATATAACATGGGTGTTTTGAATCCCATGGATATAATAATTCATCAAACAACTGAGCTCCCGTGCAAAACATCCAAAAAACCCTCTAAACATCCTAAAACCAATCCAAACCCTATTATAAAAAAAATACATACTAAAATAGTGAAAAACCTTAAATTGGGGTTGTTTCATCTTCACACACATATTGATGATATGTTTAATAGTAACCCCTCATATTCTTATTTTAACATTAATTGTGAAATATCTAGTTTGTTAAATTAGTATAAAATGAATTGAATGTAAATAAAATATGAATACATATCATTGAAGAAAAAAATAACATATATGAATAGAAATTATTTTATTGGATTCAATTTAGAAAAATTATACATGAATTAAGAATTTGTAAACATACCTAAATAATTTGATTCTGGATGAAACAGGTAAAGTAAAATTTAAAATGTAAAATTGATTTTTTACATTGTTTGTGTTTTAATTCTTGTGAAAATAAATGATAACTTATATAAAAAATAATTAGTTATATACCAATATGGTTGATCAAGTCAAATTTATAATTAAATGAAATGAATTTTATTTTATTTTGATAGAAAATGTAAATCATGAATAATATGAAATATAAATTTTGGATTCATGTGTTATGATATTGTTAATTCTAATGAATATTAAATATAAATGTTGTATTCACATTTTATGATAGGGGTATGAAAAGAAATGAATTTAAAAATTTGGTGTAATTATTGATTAAACTATACTAGAAATTTATTTTAAATAATCGTTTTGTTATGAATGTTATATGGCTAAATAACATATGGAGGTTGTCATTAAGAGACCATTTCATGAAGATGAACATTTTGTTCATGTTTTAAAATACTCCTATATTTATATAAGAAAATGTAATTTTATATACCAAACATAATGGATATAAACAATCTGTAAGCACATTTTCTAAAGGGAAAACATTATCAATTATTCAAGAAAATTTTCCTGAATATGATCCATAAGTTGAGGTTTGAATAATAATTAGATTACAAAATTGGATAGAAATAATGGCCATTTTGAAATAAATAAAATTTTTGAAATGTATTCGGATAAAGTGGATATAATAATTCAAGCATAAAAATATATAGATGATTTAACAGTTTATATAGAGTTTCTAGTATAGTATAATTATCTGTATGATTTTATTCATAAGAATTGGAATAATATGTAAAATTTATAGAAGAAAATGTAATTATTTTAATACAGAAAAAAATTACGTTAAAATTTTATAAAACACCCCAGATGAGATAATAATAAAAATATATATCATAATAAGAAAAAATCATATCATAATAGAATTGTAATCACTTTAGAGAAATTTATTTTTATAAAAGGAACATGAGTTAGAAAAATGTAAGCATAACTAAATAATCTTCATCCAGAAGAATAAATTAGATAAGTGAAATTCAGTTTGAATTGGAGATTGAGATGGAACTGGAGGTAGAGGGACATGAGGATTTGGTTGGTGGAGGCCTAGGAATGGGTGATAGATGGAGGAAACATGCAGTATTCTAATAAATCATTGAGATATTGTCAAAGAATCTGGATTCTGATGGGAGACGAGCTTTGATAGACTATTGGCTTGTGATGATGACATGGTGGAAATTTTTAAGGATACTAATGGAGTTCGATGAGATTCAATTGATGTATAAGTGGTGTCTTTATCGGAATATGGATATTATGATGAATTGAGCCATAGTTTAGGGATCAGGTATAAGGGACACCGAGGAGGTAGAATATGTGGTTAGGGATTTATGGTTCTTGAGTGTAGAGAATACAAGCCGTAAGGTAGGATCTGGTAGTAGAGAAAAGGAGGAAGAATGTGGGGAGGTGTGGATTGAGAGACAAACAGATATATGGATAATTGATGTAGAAGATACATATGGCATTGGAGTCACATAAAATAGTATAGATTATTAATGTTTTTTAAAAATCCATGTTAATATTTTATGAAATTCTAATTAATTAAATTATTATATTTTTTAAAAACTAGAAACATGTTATATAACATAACTACTCAATTTATATTAATTATTTTCAGAATAAATTTAATAAAATATTCAATTCATTTAATTAATTTAATTTTTTAATTTCTTATATATTCATGCATTTTAATTTTTTCCATAAAGTTATTCATTTTAAAATAACATGAATGAAAAATGTAAAATAAAAAATTTGAATATCTCAACTAAATAAATTATTAACAACATTTAAATAACTTTGAAAATTAAAATAAATCAATTGTAAATAATTATAATTTTTTTAGTGTTGTTATATTTAAAAATACCTTGATTTTTTTATTTTAATGTTTTTAATTTTAAAATAAGTAAGTAGATTATTTTAAATTTAAATAACATGGATATTTAATTTTATTTAGAATAAATTATTGTTGTTGTCTTTTAAAAATATATTTTTCAGTTATCAGTTTTTAATATATTTCCTTTATTTTTCTTACAAGCATTCTCCACATATCTAATTTTACGTTTCTTCCTCAGCCACATTTCATTCTTGATTATTGTATTGCCTAATTTTTTATTGAAATTTAATATATAAAAAAATATAAATTGTATCGTATCTTTTCTTCTAAATATTAATGTTATATTACTACATTTTGTTATTATTTAATTTATTATATAAAATAAAATTATTTATTATGAATTGATTCATATTCCTAAAATATTTAATCGCATTAAATCAAAATGATTTTAAAATTAATCATTTGAAATTATCTATAAAAATTATTTAAAACTAGTAAAAGTACATTCATTTATGAATTTTATTAAGGTTGATAATATATTCTTACTTGAAAATAAAAAATATATTTTTATTCTCAATTTAATACATTTATTAAATATTTGGAAATTATAATCTTTTTTAAATTCCTTTTTTAATTTTTAGGTCCTTTTATTAACTTAGTCTTATTATATATCAAACATAATTATTCAACTACATCATAAATTTACAACTATTCCCACCCATGGGATCACCCAACCTAATTCATACTTAATTACATATATATATAATCGTAAAATAATATATATAATCTTAATATATGAAATATTTAAATAAAAAATTATTCTAGTCATAAATATAAAATGTAATCATATAGAATCTTTTGAAAATTAATTTTTATGGTGTCATTAAACTGTATATAAATTTAATTACATTTAATTTTCATTTTGATCATGTTGACATGAAAAAAAAATTATTGGACACCTTTTTTGAAAAACATGCATCCAAATCAACATCGCTAAAAATGTTTGTTAATATTTGTCATTATAGCCCTTAAGAAAATTTATATATGAAAATATTATTTTATCCATAAGAATAATAAGAGCATAATCAGTGTGGTAAGAAATTAGTAAGAATAGTTAAACGTTGTTTGTAAGAATTCAAAGCATATAAAATGTAAATGTTGAAAGGTAATGAACACTCTAAATGTAGTATTTAGCCATGTGTAGTTATTTTATTTGATAAGAATAAGCACTGTAAATACTATATTTGGATTCTTATCCTTATTCCTATGCTTATATTTGTTAGAAAGATTTTTCATAACAAAAATAGAATAAGTAAATAAATTTTATAAGAATAAACACTAATAAAGATGAAATTGATTTCCTATTCAATTTTTTTTACTTATATGACTATATTACAGTATTTTTCAATCTGAAATATAACAACAATTTTTTTGTTTTAATTGGTATTTTTATATTACAATATATGAAAATATGTAGTTATTATAGTATTTGAAGAAGAATAATCATAAGAATGAGTTAAAGGAATGAATAAACCTAGGTATAAGCACTTTAATTATGAAAATGTATACATATTATATTGTATATTTAAATATATGAAGATTAGTGAGAATATAGAATGGCATGTTGAAAATTATGCATCTATTTCATTATTTAATAAACATATTTTTTGTATAAGAATAAGTTAAAGAAACATTATTTTTAGGAGATATATATTATATTATTTTTTATTTTCTATGTATTACAGTATTTTTATAAGACAAACTATAAGAATAATTGTAATTATATTTTTAATTAGAATCATGTACATATTCTCTATCAAATTAAAAATGTGTATGTATTTCAGTGAATTAATTGTATATCAAATAGCATCTGCATAGCCATAAGCATTAGAATAGATCATGACATGATAAAAGAATAAATAAATTAATATAAGGTAAAATTCATAAAAAAAAACATTTCAAAATGGGATCTTGAACAAATATAAATTACAAATAATATCTATATTATAATTCATGTGTATTTTGAAGAAATATTAATCATAAATAAATATGACATAATAAATGAATAAATTTTTTTAAATCATTAATATATCAAAAAAATAGATTAATAAAAGTCATACGGAGAAGGTAAAATATTATCCCATTTTGTCACACTTTATTTTCTTTGTAATGGAATCATATGAAAAGGGATATTGAATATCATTGAAAAATAATCTGAAAAAATTCAAAAGAGTGACTGTATTTTCATTTTTAGTTGCATCTTCATCATAAAAATCAAAATGAAAATTATTCAAATAGTATGATTATTTTAATAGATAAAACAATATTCTATATATTAATTTAATTCAAACCACAAAAGATTCCATATAATAATTTAATGCCATATTCCATATTAAGATAAATTTATTTTCATAATGGAATCTATATTTAAACCATTATGTTGAATTCATAAATCCACTATATAATTTTGGATTCTGAAAAGTTCATTAAAAAATTTACAAAATTTTTGAAAAGGATTAATGACATGAATATTTGAGGGAATAAAGCGGTAACTATATTTATATTAATTTGAATATAAAAATCCGGAAAATTTATTTTTGTTAAAAAATTAAAATAAGAGGATATTGAAATGTATATTATACAATAAAACATAACAAAACAATTTTATTTTTAATAAATATATAAAGATCTTTTTCATGACCAAATACAACCTCATTCAACCCATTTATAGTCTCTTAATTTCAAAATATTATCTATTAACCTTAATATGTTAGTTTTGGGTACGTTGACCTTCAATTCATAACTTTTTTAAAAATCATAAATCATTTTTCATCGTGTTTTATTTTTCCCTATCTCCAACAATGCATTTAATCATGCTCAAAATAGTAGTTATATATTTATCTACAAAAAAACATAAATACATTCAGGTATTGAACAATAAAAAATAATAATGGTTTGAAAAAAAATATGTCAACTTGTTCCTATCAGGATGAAAATATTGAGAAAGACTAACCCATTGGGGTTTGACAATTATATATTGATATAATAAAGGTTTTCAATGAAATAAATGTATGTTTGAGGTTCATATTATGCTAATGTAGCTTCAATTTCCCATTAACATTAACCACTACGTGTTGCAGAAGTACTATAAAATTTTTAAGAACAACAATATTCTGAATTTAAGAACATAACATAAACAATAAAGATGAATTTCATCCATAAAAAAGAAAGTACCATTAAAAATAAAAGGGTGGGATAAAAAATTTCTTGAATCTAGTAACAATATTCATCTAAGCATAAGAATTTCCATATCCATCCTCATAGATAACCAAAACATTAGTTATACACCAAAAAACTTCAATTGTAACACAAAATCCTAAAATCACTCGATTAAAAGTATCATGGGATGTTTGGTGCAATCAAGTCCATGAAACAATTTATAATATTTGAATAATGATTCAGTGAGTGAGTATGTTTTAGTAAATAGAGATAATTTAATACTATATAAAAGATTGCTTTAGTAGCCTCACTTTCACTTTTTATATAATTATGAAAATACATTCTCCCAATTTATAGAAAAATTTATACTAAGCAATCCAGAATGTCACACTTGTTTGTATCCACTCAATTGCTTGTCAGATAATCAATTTTAACAATGAATAGTTTGTTCTTCTCAATAATAACAGAAAAATGAAGTGATTTATCCCAACTATAATAGATAAAATAAATAAAAACCATGGTATGGTTTTATTAGGTAGTATATTATTTTTTTGGATCCCAACCCCCAAAACTTATGATCTAGAAAACAACCCAACAATGTAAAAGAATCCTAAAAAATCATGATGGAACCAACCAAAATAACTAAAAAAACAAAAACTACCAACAAAATATCATATATATCTGATAAATACATATTAATTATACATAATACATATTATTTATGAACTAAAATACATAAAAAATATGAAATTTCAGTTCATATCTGATATTGACTAAAATAAATATATTTTAATATTACATACTGTAGTGTCAGATTAAATGTTCTATATACATTTTTTCAAAAAAATTTATCCACTATGAAAGCCATCATTAAATAATTTACGAAAAATTATTTTTTTATCAAAATAAAATAAAAACCTCTTATTTATTTATATTATTTATCTTAAATGATAAATTTTGTAAAAAATATTGAAAAAATGATGTAATATATAAAATAGAGTTTTCTAAATTTGTTTAGAAAAAAAATATTGCAGAACCAATCACTCATGATAATATAAAATGTATAATGGATCCTATGTTTTTTGAAAATTATTTCATAAATGTTTTATCTTTGCGATTCATGAAAAAATATTTTTCTTCTAAAATGAATTTTAGGTCATTTGTTTTTCAGAAAAATATATGAAAGTAAAATAGAATATATAATAAAAAAAATTAGATTATGTAAATACTATATAAATTTATAATAATAAGACATAGGTATTGTTACTGATTATTGTAATAATAGAGTCTTAGAATAAAGTATACATAGTTAGTATATTTTATTTAATTATAAAAAATATAGAAGAAAAATATAAAGAAAAATAAATTTACATTCAAAATTATAAGCCAACAAAATTTTATAATAAAATAATTATAATATATAAAATTGTAAAACATTTTATGAAACAAAAAAAATTGAGTGTCAATGAAATATATGTATTGTTTAGTGGAAAATATTGAAAATATTAAAATAAGCAACAATTTTTGTGTGATATACCATGATACCTATTTTTTTATATATGTTAGATAATAAGGAACCCTTTGGGGAAAATATTGAATTTTTAGAAGTACATAATAAAAAATATTTTTTTTATCGTGTTTATTGAGGTAATTTTAGGTTAAAATTAATAGGAATATAGAAGTAGATAGCCAAGAATATTAATTTATGAATATCTTAACTAACTTTTAATATAATAATAAAAATAAAGGATTTCAATGTACATATTTTGTTGGATAAATTTAATAAAAATAAAACAAATGGATAATAAATATATTTATGTATGAAAATGGAAGGGATTATTTTAGACAATGGAAATAGAAATGAGATAATTTTTAAAAAACACCAAAGAATATGTTTTCATTTTACAAGAAAAAATAAAATGAAATAAATGTTCAATAACATAAATTTTTCCAATACAATCCATAAATTTTATTTATCTAAGACTACTTATAATATTATATAATTAATGCTTCATGATTCTGAGAATCTAAAATAACTAAAAATCACATCACATAAATTTTTAGCACAACAATAAATGAAAATGGTATTAATAAAATAGTATTATATCAAGATTAAAATATAAAATATAAAATTCCAATATAATTTTAACAAGAAAGATTTGATAAATATTACAACATAATTATGATATTCTACAACGAAAATAAAAACCTATAATGGAGTATGAAAACAAAGAAATTATTTTCTAAATAGATTTTTAAGACCAAAGTGCATATCATCTGTATTTATGTTTGTTTCAAAATGATTCACATTGTAAATGAAAATAAAATTATGAGTATTCAAATAATAAAAAATCCCTATCACACAGTGTATGACATTACAAAAATTGTGTACACATTTCTTGGAATGTTTATAGTGAATACCACATCACAATTATATAAATTTTTATAATTATATCACATATTGATATTTATGTATATATAATATAACTTATTTTAAAATAGAAAATTGATAAAAAATTCAATATTATTAAAAGAAAATTGGCTATATATTAATATTTTACACTGTATAAATAAAATGGAAAGAAATCAAAAATAGATTGTCATAGGGAGATTTAACTGGACTAATCTGAGAATATGAGGAAAGAAATTAATGAAATCAAGTTAGACATAAAACATTTAATATCTCAATGTGTAAAACTATATTGACACGATTTTAAAGATAATAAGTAATTTTTTATTATACTAAATGATATTTAATAAAAAAAACTGGAAACCGGTGGTATTTTTTGAGATACTAAAAATAACTATATTAATCTTAATAGGATTAAACATAACATTATTAAAAAAATTAATATTATAAATGGTGATATTTAATATTAAACATAAACATATATTATATTAAAAAATTATAACATTTTATTGGAAATATAATAATATTAAATGAAAATTCATTGAATCTTTCTAATAACACAATAATCAAAATCAAGGTGGTAATTAAAAATACCATCAATTTAGGAAAAATATATCTACAAAAAATAATTTAATGAGAAATATGGTGTATTAAAACACAGCCCATGGTTTTTTTATGTGAATATTCATTTTCTCATTCTTTTAATCCATGTTAATTGTTTACACACATGTAGTAAAAAACATGTGTAATTTTTTGAAACATGACATAGTGAAGAATCATTTATTTGATGGTTTAAAAAGTAAATACTTTTCAAATACATGAGGAATTAGAAATCAAACATCAATATTTTAGAATGTGTTAAAATATTGGAATGAGGCCAATGGAATTGGAAATAGGATACTAACTAATCAATAAAATTATTGTAATAAATCCTTACACCTAAAATAAAAAAAATACTTAAATGTAAAAAACTGATTGGAGAAAATAGGCATGTACTAGGGGTTTACTATGTAGAATATGTATTTCTCATCCGATTTGGGTTAATTTTGAATTTTTATCAAAACCAAGAACCTAAAAAGTGTTCATAAAAATAATATATAATAAATTAGTGTTTTTATATTTCAATAATATGGTTTATATAATTAAAATAATGTACTCATAATGCCAAATATATTGAAAAATATAATATTGATAATTACTATGGTGAAAAATAAATACTAAATATGTAGACAGAAAAATATACATGGAACCATTTAAAGAGTTTATATTATAAAAACATTCATTAAACCTATATAAAGAAGACAATTCAGATAGTGTAAATTTAGAGATTCAATACATAATAGATAAACAAATTTAACATTTCCAAAAAATTGAATTTATGGAACATTTAGGATAAAAATTTAAATTATATTTTTTTGTGGGGATACATGAGGTGCTTTTCCAAAGAATCTCAACCCCACAATATGTGTAATAAAAATGTTCTAAGGATATATCATTCAATAATAAGTTTTCTTCCTACTCTATAGACACTCTGAATATGTCTTCTTTAGTGAATGGAAATATTTTTGGTGAGAAAATATAAAATAACAAAAAAAGATCAGGTTTCATTATAACTATAAGATAATGGTATAAAAAGTACATATATTTGGAATAACAAGTGTAGGAATTAATATTGAGAAAATGGAACATAAAAGTAATGATAATATAGCAAAATAAAGTAGTTCAAATTTAGAATTTGGTGGTAGTTTCATTCTAATAAACAAAACATGATACTAGTAGATTTTAAAAAAATAGTAATAGATCTGTCAAAAACTAGGAGTGATAGGGAAATATTATTAAATACTATTAATGTTGGAGAAGAGATTAAATTAGGGTTTAAAGATCTTCGTAAAGATATTTTGGTGAGTAAACTAAATTAGGGTTCCAGTCATGGGGGGTTACGTTACCATGGAACATGACATGATAATTTTTTAAAGAAAAATATAATACAATTCAGGTTATGAAATTACATGAGTGTTCATGTATTGTTTAGAGGAAAGAGATAAACAACCCAAATACATGTTTCATTAGGAGAATGAGTCATGAAGTAACACCAAAATCAGTGTTATGGTGGATTTCTAGAAATGTGCATTGATTAATAAATTTAAAATGAAGTTATTCAACTCTTAATATGTAAAATATACTCATGAAATTCTGATAATGATGGGAGGAATCATGGGTTAAAAGGTGAGAAAGGTGAATAAAAGTTGTAGTAAAAAAGATATAAGTGGGTATGCAACATAGAGGTAAGAAAGGTGAGTTATAGGTGTAGATAGAGGAGCAATGGGGAGGCATGGAGGAGTGAAGGGGGAGGAAGCATAGGGCTCGTGATATTTTCATGGGTGGAATGAAATTTGAGGGTAATTTCGGATGATGAAGCATGAATATATGGGGAATAAAAAATTTGAGGGAAAAGGTAAAAGGTGATTTTGGCACAAGTAATGAAGAGCCACTATTATTAGTATATATATTAGTAATTTTACAATTTTAATTTTAATATATAAATCTAAAAATGAATTTTTTATTAATGGATTAATATTAACTAATTTAATTTGATTGAAATTTAGAATTCATTTTTGAATCCAATATATAATTAACTCAAGATAAAATCAACTTAAATATATTTATGAAAGGTTTTGGTAAGTATTATTAAATAATAGTACTTTCTTATCCATGATATTACATACAATTCTGTACATTAACAACATAATTAATATAAAATTAATTTTATATATTAATTTAAGATATTTATTAACCATAAGTAATCAAAAAACATCATTAATTTTTAACCATATTATAAAGCCCATTAAATTAAAAATATTAGTAAAATTCCCATTGTTAATAAGTGCAATAAATGATTAATTTTTTTTAATAATATCAAAATTAGTTTTATTAAATAATTACCATGGTAATGATCATAATCATTTTTATTTTTATATTTATTATAATTTCACCATTAAGGTATAGTTTATTTTGAATTCATTAAACTATTATATTTAATGGTATCAATGATAATTCATGACGAGTGAGTGTGGAAATAATATTTTGATGCATTTTTTAGCAGAAAAGATAAAAATATTATTACACTAAATGGATCTAAAACACAATCAATTTTCTAGTATAAAATTCTAATGTAAATTTTAATTATAAAATAAAAATAAATTTTTTCGAAGTTGATTTTTCTATTTTAAATATTTTTAAAAAATGAGTCATATTTTTTATATATAAATAATAATTTGTCAACAAAAAAAATAATTATTTATAAAAATATCAATTGATTTATAAGAATGATTTTTTTCACATTTCTTAGAACAATTTTAAAATTTTCATTTTTAAAATATTTTTTTCCATAATATATAATTGAGTATGGAATTATAATTTATGATATATAAAAAAATTATTTTTTTAATGTTTTAGAAAAATAATATGCAATAACAATCATAAAAAATATTTTTTATGCGAATAAAAAAATTTAATTTTTTTTATTATTTATATTTTTTTAATTTTATCAAAATAATTTTTTCTCTATTTTTATGAATTAAATTACAAAATATTTTTTAATTTATCATTAAAAGATTATTAAATATTTAATGTTTTAAAAATTTAATAGTTAACTATGAATATAAAATGGTTAATAAATGAATAAAAAATTTGTTATTTGATTTATCTTATTTTAAAATTTGTTATAATTGTTTGAGTATCTTTTATGTGAAATATGCTAGTACGCCGAAAATGGAATAATAATGTTTTTTTAAATAGTATTACTAGTTTTTTATTTCTTCTCAATCTAATGGTTATTTTCATAACTAGGCATGAGATGATCTCCAAAATATTTGACATTCAAGAACAGGTAAAACAGATATGATTCGTTTCTATGAGAAGTAGACTTCTACTACTTTTATCCAATAACATGACCTCTCCCCCTCTCATGGTAGATAAATCTACTACACCCTGGTCTTCTAGACTCATATCCAAACACATACCCTCTCCACGACATGGCAATACGAAAAAAATCATCAATTAGTCGATCAACTGAAACCTATAAGAACCTCCTAGCAGTCGATCATTCCATCACCCTAGATCCAATATAATCCTCTATACATGATATCAAAATAAATCCCCACTGTAATAGAATACACCTCCTTCATCATCATTCCACATAATGAATTTTCCACCTACTATTGAAATCACCTCTGACCTGCTTCACCTAATAAAACAAATGATGGAATATGTTTAGCTATTTATGACCCTTTTCAAATGAATAAAAATTACATGATGAGTCAAAGATACAGTATCTTGATTTCACTAAGCGCAACTAGTCAAATATGATTCTTCCTTAGCTATATCAGAAGAAATTGGAGTAGGATATGTTCTTTTTGATGAGGATGAATAAAAAAATCAATTTAAGTAGAGTCCCATGGATTGAGGAAAAAGGGGACCAATATTAAAGTAAATTAACCAACTTTGAAATTGAAAATCTCAAATGAAAGGTTTCTATGAATTGAGGAAGGATGGGGTTAATGTAAGACCAACTGATCATTAAAAGATGACCAAGATTGGTTGGAATGACTCAGTGGATCTTAGATAATAAAAAATATTTGTGAAAAATCATGAACAATTATAAAGGATCTATGAGGAATAATTATGACCTGAGTTGAAGTTTTCATCGAACCCATATTAGGAGTATCTTTTTAAACCATACCAGATTGAATGGGTATAAGATGCCAATAGAGCATCTTCAACACATTGGTTTATTGAATGAGGCAATGGTGAACATTTAAAAGATATGTGTTGGACCCGATTTTAAAGTGTTTAACCATATATAGTTTTATTACAGGGCCAATAAGAAGATGTTAGGTGCCTCTATGATCTCTTTCTCAATGGATTCATGGGAATAGGTGAATGCACCAATATTTTTGAGGAAATTATAATATGAATGAATAAATTTAAAACTTGAAATTATTGTCTTGGATTTCCCCAGGTGCATTACTGTTTCATGTATAGACCAGCTTCCCCACTATTCATCCAAGCAGACTTGAGTCACCATCTCATGATCATATGTTACATAATTATAAAATTTCTAAGACCCCACTATGAAACCACCATGAAAACACCTCCCCACACCCATCACACTCATAAATGACCATCCTTTCTCCTAACCCCATAACCAAACATAGTTCTGGACAAGACTACTAGAATTGAAGCCAAAAAATAATACAGACCATAATTGAATAATTTATATATAAATCATAGATCCCATTATTATTAAAATAAATCCCACCTAGAATGTGAGAACTATATTACTTACATAAAGGAATAATACATGTATAATAAGAGTGTTTGTGGATTCGGAGAATTAATTATTTATTTTCACAATGGAGAGAAAAAAAATTATGAAGTTGCATAAATATAACTTGTGACGTGAACGTGTATCATCAATATAATTTGAGAATTAAATTTTCTATGTAAATGTTTATTTATAACTTCAATACTTAGGTGATGGTAATAAGGAAATTGAGGAGTTGCGTAAGTGTACCGTGGGATTCCAAAAACATCATGATGGTCATCTATGATTTATATGACCTGTGTAAAGGTAATGAGGGTGTTTTGAAGGTTATGTATAGGTAACATGAACCATGTCTAGGAACTATGTAAAGGTGACATGCAATGAATAAGGGTCCATTTAGATATGAACTACTTATATAAAGGTTTTTAAATGAACTATGTTAAGGTAATAAGGAAAATTACTAAGCTATGTAGACATGATTTAATATTCTATGGTCGATTGTATTTAATAGTGTGAAATATACAGAAATGTAATGTGGTTGATCACATGAGGTTGATCTAGAGTTGTTCATGTGGTATATTATTGAGTTGTTCATGTTTTCTCTCAAGGTTAAGATATATTCTCCATATATTTCTATGATTGATCTACTATGAGATGAATTGTGTTTCAGTATTTTTATATTTTGATGAAATGAAATATGATGATGCTAGGAATCAAGTTTTCAAATGAAAAATAAATATCACGATGCTTATTGTGATATATGGAGGTTTTTTAAATAAGGTAAGAATCCATGATCAATACTATATATTCATCTAAAATGCATATAATTGTCATAGAAATTGAAAAATAAATATATCACCATGTCATTGTGATTTTCTAGGGCTATTTTGATGATAATTTTGTAAATCAGGTCCACCTAGGAGAAATAGTGTGATGAGCTTTGTCATAGGTTATCCTATGGTATTTAATAGATTCTTTGAAATGTGGATAGTTTTTAAATTTATTTATATGCATTGCGCGTTGAGGAGATAATGGAATCATAATTATTCAAATATCACATTAGAATAAATTTTTGAGTCTATAAGGAATTCATTAATTGATTTAAATTAAAAACTAATCAATCTACCTGGAAATTTGATAACTCGAGAAGAATAAAATGATACTTCCAAGAATTCAATTATATTAAATTTCAAATAATATTTTAGAATAAATAGGAATAATATTCTTGATATTATTATCAATAGACATTTTTTCTAGTATCATAGAAGTTGTTGTCAGAAATATTAAAAACTACCATACATCATGTGAGTGAATTGTGAGATCTCAATACATCACAATATCAAGTGAAGAGAAGTTGTTAATACCTTAATCCATTGTTCTATTGTGCACCGAAGTATTTTAGAAAATTGAGAAGTGGTGGATAACTCAAAATCTACTTGAAGTTTTGGGACCAACAAAATTTTTTAGATTGTCTATTGATGGTCTTGAAAAAGAAGTACATGTGCATGTATATTGCTCCAATATTCTTGTGAAGGGAGTTATATTTTAAATGTGGAACATAATATTACATGAGTGGTGTTTTATATCAAACCTTGTAAATAAATATGTTTTGATTTATCTTATTTTCACTGCATATGAGGTGAAAGTGTGATATATTATTTATGGATCAATAAATTAATTAGTTTTAAGAGTATGAATTTAGAAGAAAAAAGATTTGTAAATGTGGTCCAATGACCCCCTTCCAATGGTCATCTGACCTAGGGATCCTCTTAAATCACATAGAAAACACTACGTACTTTACAAGAATGGTTTGGAATAGGAAAATTGTGGGTGAATGGGCATCAATGTAAGATTGTAGAAAAGGTTATTGGAATTAATTTTTTTGAGGAACCTCAGGAATTATCATTGAAAAGAGAGACTAATAAAAAAATAAAAATGAAATAAGGGGTACATCTAGTCAACATTAGACCTTATAAACAGTCTTATTTCATAAAGATTGTGATTTAAAAACATATTCACGAGATTTTGGAATAGGGTTTCACCACCACCAACCAACACTCTAGACAAATAAAATGATTAAATAAGAAATGAAAAGGGTATAGAATGTTAATTTATAACTAAAAAATAATTAGATTGGTGATTCATTAAAAAACCCAAATTCTAGTTATAGAAAAGTATATGGATGAGTTTCATAGAGAAAAATACTTCACCAAGGTGTATTTGTAATCTGGTTTCCACTAGGAGTGGAGGAGCGTAGATGATATTGGGAAGACTGTATTCAACACCCATTAAAGAAATTAACAATATATTTTTATTCCTTTCAGTTTGTTGAATTCACCTAAGACATTCTAGGATACTATGAATGTCGTATTTTGGTATTTTCTAATTAAATGTGTTCTAATGTTCATTAATGATATATCGTTGTATAGTATGTGATGGAATGAACACCACGAGAAGGTTCAAGAAGTTCTAGAAATGATGACAGATAATGTAATGTATTCCAATAATAAGAAGTTTTATTTCATATGGTGGAATATAGAATATTTTGGATATATAATTCTATGTGAATGAGTTTTGATAGATCCCAAATAAACCATCAGTTGTTAAATAGTTGTGTGAGATAAATATTGTGAAGTATGTGAATGATTTTTAGAGATAATTAGATATATTGAAAATATATCAATTATTATGGAAGGATTGAAATGACCCTAATGTTATTTACTAAGAAGGAGAGGTTTAAATAGACACTTGTAACTCAATAGGTATTTAACACACATGAGAAAAACATGAATACTATCCCAGTTTAATGCATGTCAGATTTTTCCATGAGATTTTTAGTAGAGTGTGACACCTTCGATTAAAATGTTGGAACTATGTTATATAGAAAAGGAGGAATCATACATATTTCAAAAATGCATTATCTCGAAATAACTTGTAAAATCATTATACAAAATAGAGATTATGGATTTATTGCTTGAAATAAAACACTGGAAACAATATTTAATTGGAATAAAGTTTTACGTATACATAGCCTATTGGATCCTTAATAATTTCATAGTCAAAGTTTGGTTTCAATTAATCATCAATGATATTAGTCTATGTTAATAGAATATGATTTTATAGTTATTTATAAGAGGACAAATTTAATTATGTTAATAATGTTCTATTGAGGGTGATGCATGTAAGAGATTAAATATATTTATAAATTTATTAACCAAACTGTGAGGTGGATTATGTATTAATAGAAAAGATAATGAAAGATGTGAGTCGGAAGGAAATTATCGATGTATTACAATGCAGGTGTCCCACAATTCTAGGATATTATTTCAAAAATGGATTCATGTTTTATAAGAGCTGCTTGGTCCTTCCAAAATGATTTAATTTAAGTACCAATCTATTACATAAGGTTTTGGAAGAGTTTCATCTGATACATGGATGAAGTTGGGTAATCTATTATTCGGACATACTTCAAACATGGCTTAAATTGTTATATTAAACTGTTGAAATGATGACTCGCTATAGTATAGGTGACCAATGACGTTGACATGGAATTGTAGTTGTGATGGCTTTGTCAACATGGAACTATTGTATCTTAGACTTTGGTGATGGTGGTATATTATCTCTATATACATCCTTCCATCGATTATTGCAACACAGTAGAATTATATCCCATTTGGTAGCATCGTTGAACTATTTACTTTGCGAGATCATTAAATTATAGGGATCTATTCTAAGATTTTTCCATGTAATTTTTTCTCATGATATTAGTGATGTGATTGTGCCTCACTATGGGTATAGGGATTTATTCCCTACCCATGTAAAGTTTTCTATCATGTGTTCCTTTTCTCTTCCTTCATTTTATATTTATCCCCATTTTACATTCATTTTTGAGATCATTAATCATTCTTGTTCAGAAATTTCATCAATAAATGATGTCAATTTTTTAATTCAAAAGATCAATGTCATATTTCTCCAATTGAACAATGGCTATGGGATAATTCAAGGTTAAGATTGATCCTTTCGATATAATTGACATATGTTACTAGAGGAAGCATATAAAAGACTATCTTTGTCAAAAAATGTTTCTCTTGGAAATTTTATGACATAAACCAATGGGGATAGAGAATATGAAGTGGTAACTTCTAGATCTTTAAGTTCTAGGAGTTTTGTGCCGTAAGTTGGACATAAACATGAGATTAACCATTTGATAGGATAATATGACAACTAGTTTGATAAAAGATCCGAAAAACATGTATGAGAAGAATTGTGCATAAAAAAGTGTACTTCCAATATAAAAATTATTGAAGGGACGATTGTTTATAATTACGTCAATGAATTTAATTCCACCAAAAGTTAGTTATCATCAATGGAAATTACATTTGATGATGAGTTATGTTCACTTATTTTAATTATTTCATTACATGACCATTTCGAATCCAATGTAACCACTATTAGTAGTTATTTGGGGGATAATGATATGGCTATGAAAGAAGTGTGATACCTGATCCTCAATGTGGATATTCATAGAAGAGAATCAGGTAGATTCTAACATTTTTATCTAAATATGGAATGAATATGTAGATATGTATAGTGATATAATCTTCTAGGATGAAAAAAACCAAGATTAAAGACATAATATAAGTAAAAGGGGACTATTACTACCTTTTGGATTTGTGGGAAGAAAGGAAACACCAATAATGAGTGAAAAGAAAAACAAAAGGTTCTTGAAACCAATAAAAAAACAAAAAAACTAAGGCAACCAATGATATGTTACTGATGATTGTGGATAGTACTATAGAGTCTTTGATTTTTTACTAATGGGAATATTTTTATTCCAATTTCAAGAAAGGTTTCTTAAAAAAATGTGTTTATGAAATTTTTTGCATGGTATATCTTTTAGTTGATGAACCCTTACTGATTTATGGGAATAGAGATGAACTGATTAAATGATTTTATCATTTTTGAATTTAATTATAATGATTCCTAAAATATGGAATACAATTATTGTGAAGATCACTCAAATGTTGGAAAAGGATTTGATCTTCTGTGACTACTCTTATTACTATTGATCCAACCACTAAAAAATAATAAAGACATGGATTTTATGCAACAATAAATAAATATATTGAAAGTTTTCCAATAAATACAATTGAAAATGTTTTCAATTTCAAGAGTAAATTGTACTCGCAAAGAGTGGCTATGAGATTGATATTTGGAAAATACTTATATTTACCGCATAATAAAAATTGATATAATGCCATTGAAATTCCACCTACTACAACCAAATTTTTAAAAATTTATGGAGTTGCCTCACAAAAATACTAGGATACCATGACTTGAATGTTGAATCCACCATTAAAAATTTATCAGAATTTTCCAAATGCATTGAGCTTCCATGAACACTCAAAAATAAGCAACCAAACCACCTCTCACAACTTATCCTCTTAGTCTACCATACTACCCTTTTGAGCTAATAGATATGTGAAATTGATTATCGTGAGGAGGATGACACCAAAACTATCATTGATTTTATCCTTTTTCATGCTAAATATCATCAAACCCTAGCTAGTAGCTCAGGTGAAGAGGACTACTGACCATGACTGAACATGAGACATGCCAAGATAGGGAAGAAAAAGATGAATTCCATGACACCTAAAGATATCGAATGAGGTGAAGCACTTAATGATTTCCACCCAATGGGTCCTATGAAACATTTAGTTTCACACCTAATTTTTTATAGAGGAAAATAACTCATGAGTTCACCATAATCCCTTTAACATGATCTAGAGAACATCGAAAAACACCCAAATCAAAACTATCTCTACAAGATGAAGATCCAAGATTCCATCTGAAGTCAAGGAGATGATACCATAATGTAAATAATGAGTTTGTTGATTAAAATTCAAAAAACCCAAACATTTCATGTGCCATTTACTATATATTTGAGCACTTACAATTGCATTTGTCATTGTTCGCCACATTCCAAGGTACGCAGAAGCTTGATCCAGTAGAGAAGAAGTCACACTACCCTCTACAAAAATAATATCGTGAGCAGTGAGTAGTGGGCCCAGATTCATCAGAATAAAGAAGTAAATAAATTAAATATTAGAATTGAATCCCCCTATGAAAATATGAATACATTAAGACCATGTTTTCATCCCTATGTGTCGATTGGAAGTTCACATATGTTTGAAAAAATTATTGAAAGAGGAAAATAAACATGATAAATTGTGTGTTAGTTCCCAACCATTCAAATTAATAACATTGAAAATAATGATTGAAGGAAGAATTATTTACAATCCACATTAAATGTGATGAAATATGATGAAGTAATGTTGAAATTTACATGACCAATAGTTCTGTATATTGGAAAACTCCACATAATTAGAATCACTACATAACCAAACCATCCTACCCGATTCATGAGGTATCTAATTATGTAAAATGATTGAAATAAACTCATTTAAACAAATTACAACATATGTGAATTTTCACACTACCTAGAACTAATTTTGGAAAATGTCACAGTGCCCTAAACAATTAAAAAATTGGGAAATTTATTTCCATATTTATCCTAACATTTTCAGATTCAACATGCCTTTCATTATTTGGGTTTGGCCAAATATGGGATATGAGAATCCACGGTGATCCCCATACACGTGTGTGGCATATATAGTTTATATCAATCTCATTTATTAGTAGTGAATTCTAAGGGTGTTTTGTATGTCATATCAAGTGTTCAACTATTCTCATCGAGACTTCACTAAAAGATAATGATGGGTACCTAATGACACACCTAATGGAATTCACCACAAGTGAGGATTTGTTTATGAATTTTTTCTATTTCTATTTTCATTATATGTGGAGATGTAATATTTTTGTTCATGGTGTTTCCCGGATTCATGATATGATCACTCATTCTCAAAAGATGTTTCATCAATTTCTATTGTTGAAGTTTCATATGGTTTTCATTATTTCTTTTTTGTAATAACTCATGTGACGGGATAATACATTAACAGTGGTCTAGATGATGAGAAATAACGAACCACTGTGATGAATTATTTTTTTCAATAAAAAGATTATTATTATTTTATTATTTTTATGTGTTTAGATGAATATGTTGTGAAATATCCATGTTTTTCTTCATATTTATATATTTCGTGATTTTTTACAAGTTTCCCAGACAATAATCTTGGGAAATCATCTACTTCATATGCTAATTAATAATGGGATGAACCAAGAGTGATTGGTGGTATCCAATCTCTATTCTAGGATAGTATAGCGAATAAAATTAATATTTTATTTTTTATTCAAAACCAAAATATCTATTAAAGGATAGTAAAGGAGATTTCATTTGATTAGAGAATGGTGGGAAGTGATATTGAATAATGATTCATATGGAATTGAGGAGATTAATATGAAATTAGATAGTTATGTTTTAAAATTTAAAAACTATTAACTACATCCACATTTTAAAAATAATAACCATTTAAATATCATATTGATATATCCAAAACACATTCTTCTCTAGATAAAACCTGAGTCCCACATTAGTATATTTTTCATGGGTTCAAAAATAATTTTTTTCGCACCACACGAAAAGAATGCATTAAACATATCAATATTAATTTTTAAGTAAAGTGTTTTTTAAATTTATTTTTGAAAGTGGTTTCAAATGAGTAGTTCCATTTCTTCCAAACCTAATAATTTTTATACTTTCGTTGAGAGAACCATTCCTGAAAAATATAGAACTCTAAATATGACTGAATAAAATAAATGTGATTTTACCACCATTCCATTTTCAAAATGTCATTTATATTATTATTATTTCATAAGAGTATATTTAGGTAGTGAAGAAATGGAAACTAATATTTCCCAATTGAATGGCACATTGAGGGAAATGTATACACCAAATTTCAAAATCAATAACCAACAATTACAATTGAATGACCAACACGGCCATGAACTCAAAACTAAAATAATGGGTATTATTAGTAAATTTCATGAATAATAAGGTGAGACCCCAAATATTCAATTGAGATAATTTAATGGGATATGTAATGGATTCATAAGAATAATATTCACCGAGATTCAAATAATATGGAAGGCTTTCCCATTCTCTCTTGAAGGTGAAAACAGGGAGTGCATCCCTAATCAATAGCCTGGAGAAGTTTCCTCATTGGAAGAACTGTAGAGAAATTTTCACATTAAATTATTACATGATTTATGGATTTCTCAAATATTATTGGAGATATATATAATCAAACAAGTGACTAGAGAAAATTTCTATGAGTTTTGTGAAGGGTTCGAGAAACCCTCTACATACTTCCCACACCTCCCGTATAAAGAAAATAATTTCTAGGTATTAATTAACCTAGTATTGATGGAAAGTTACCAGGAACTAATATAGGCTTCATCCAAAGGATCAGTAATTGATAATTCACCTACTGAAGTAAGATAACATATTGTGAGATTCTTTCAAAATTTCAAATAATTTGGTATGTGAACTGCCACTAGAGCTGTACAAGAGGAAAAAAGATCCAAATAACCATTACAAGAAAATAAAATTGAAAAAACAGAATCTATTGAGAGACATATAACTATGAAACAATTTCAGGAGTGATCACCCACTATAACCCTCAAGACAACCATCTCTACTATTCTAAGGATCATTTAACCAATGGATGCCATCATGTTCTAGTGAGTAGAAGATAAAAATCCAAAGAATATATGTAATTGAAAAATCAACCAACTGGAAATGAAGGATTTATATAATTCCCCACTATTATATTTCGAGTAGGGAACAAATGGCCCCAATTTCCACCATTATAGAATGCATCCTAAAATCATTTGTAACCCCCTCCATTCCAAATATAGGGTTTCCAACAATCCCCATGATACTAGTAATGATATGATCAAGAACATTCTGTGATGGATATGTTTGTACATGTAATAGAAGCTCAAAATATTAAATAGACCATTATCACCACTCATAGATTATATTTGAATAAATTAAAAGTATAGTTCATATATCTCATTACCACTATGAATAATCTAGTAAATCAAGGATCAAGTAATCTTCTTATTAAAAAACTTCTTATACCCATTGAAAATTTTGAATTTATCACATTAATGTGTGGTAAGGATATTGAAAAAAATGAAGGAAGTCCTCTAGAGGCCAACATTGAAGGTGAAAATCAATATCTACATGATTAATCCACACCTAAAATAGAACCTAATGAGATATCTATGAAAGAACCATCATATATATATATGGTTAAATGAAAGATGAAAGATACACATCAACTCTAACCTCCCATACTTATAAGGATTCTATAACCCAAGAAAATATATGAGAAATCACAAAAATAATTTATCCTCGAGTTGTTTTAAAAAGTACATATAAACATTCTTCACTTGGACATCATCTGTGAAATTCCAAGGTACAAAAAATTAATTATATAAATGTGCACCAAGAGAGGGGGATGGTGAGGAAATGAAGAAGTAACATTAAGTAAGAACATATATTCCCTTATTACCGATTACATAACCCCAAAATATAATGATCCAAGTGTCTTTTCTATACCATTTACTATAGAATATATTACCTTTTCAAATGAATTATATAACATATGAGCATCAATTAATGTAACACCTTATTCCATTAATTTATATTTACAGACTAGAGAACTCAAACACACTCGAGTGGTTATGAAACTCACTAATAATGTTACTTCTCATGTATTAGGGGTTCTTGTAGATGTATTGGTATGTGTAAATGGATATACATTCCCTATCAACATTTATATTCCCAACATGGAATAAGGAATATTTAAAGACCAATCTACTATATTTTTAGGTAGATCATTCCTCAAGAATTATAAAACCATAATAAATGTAAATAAAGATACCCGTAGAATAATTTTTTTGATGAAACAAAGGATTTAAACATACTTGACTCAATTAAACACCCACACTAAGAGAAATCTGTTTTTACATTCAAAAAATATGGAATTACCTTATTATTATTGGGAATAAATTTAAATTTATGTTGATATAATCAAAAAATGATAAGATTTAGAAACACCAAACCTACTTGATAAATATATTTTAGAAAATGAAATAAATTTAGAGATTGTTCTGAGTGATCAAAAAATTTAATAGAATCATGAATGTTATTCTGATGTGTTACTCAAATTTGTTAATAATATTTCAATCTAACATGTGTATGTTTCCTACATGGTGAACTCAAAATTAAAACCATCCTTATAAAACCCCCTACAGTAAAACATAATTTTCAACCATCAGACATAAAAAATTCCATTTAATGGGAATAGAGAAACTACAAGTCATAATATCAAATTTTTTGGAACCCATCCAAGAATAGAAACCGCTAAAAATTATGAGGCATAATGCTAGGGTCATAGGCTGATCATTAGGTGAAATCCTAGGAATTAACCCCACCACATATATGAATAGGACTTTTTTGGAATAAGAATTCAAAAAAATGAGATAACCCCCAAGGAAGATCAACCTAGCTATTCAAGAAATTGTAAAAAATAGGAATAGATACTCTTAGGAGATGGAATAATCTAGCCATCTCAGACTCCCATTGGGTGAGAACTATTCAAATAGTCCCAAAGAAAACTATTTGATTTTTTTTAAATAATAAAAATGAATTAGTTCCCCCAATAATTCAAAATCCATCGAGAGTCTACATAGATTATAGGAAATTGAACCATGTGACCAAAAAATATCACTTCCACATACCCTTTATTGACCAAATATTGTAGATACGAGCTAGGAAAGTTTATTATTGCATCTTTGATAGATTTTATTGGAATTTTTAAATTCCAATAGCTCTATTGGACAAAGAAAACACCAGCTTCACATTTATCTTTGGTATTTTTTATAATAATGAATTCCTTTAGGTATATTCATTTACCTAGGTACCATTCAGTGTTGTATTAAAATTTTCTTCTCGGATCAAATGTAGAGCTTCCTAAAGGCCCTCATTAATGATTTTAGTCTCTTTGAATCTTATTTTCAAATTTATCTAGAATGTTTTGAAAATGTTTCAAAAATATATGTTGAGAAAAACATGTTTTTAAATTTTCAAAAATTATATTTTATGGTAGAAATGAAATTTTTTTTAGGCCATTTAATTTCTAAATAAGGAATTTTAGTAGAAAAATCCAAATTCGATTTTGTTTCCACACTACCTTACCCCACCACTATGGGAAAAATAATATATTTTAAATTCAATTTTGGATTATATAGATGGCTTAATAGGGACATTAATTATATTTATTTTCCCTTGAATAACACATTCAAAAAGGAAACTAATTTTTTTTTATGATTCATGAAAGATATATTTTAACTAATTAGAAGAATTCCTGACTACTTCACCAATTTCTCCCACCAAATGGAGTTACCCCTTATAATTTTTTTGATTCTTCCAAAAATGGTGTAGGGGCTGTTATTTCTAAAAATATTAATAGGCTTCCAAATATGATTGATTTCACATTATAGACCAATGAAATTTCCCATTTTAACTTACACAATAATATAGAAGGTATTTTATGTAGTATTACATATTTGAAAAAAAAATATTTTTACCTTATAGATAGTAAATGAACTATATACTCTTATCATGAAGAATTGAGATATTTACTCAGTATATCTGATGAAAATACTAGACTAGTTAGATGAATGTTGAGGCTATGAGAGTTTGAAATGGGGATTAATGAAATGAATGGATATAAAAATATAGTGTTTAAACACATTATCTTACTACCTCACATTTTATAGGTATAACCAAACCCTAAGAAAAATATGGATGATTATTTCATTGCATAGAAATTGTACAACTTCACCCTTGTTACATGTATGCTAACATATTGATTTGTTTGTCATAGCAGTGGTCCCATGTTTCATTACTAAACATAAAACTAATAAATTGTAATATAAATCAATATATTATGTCTATAGGATCGTTATTTATATATAATTTACAATAACCATGTATTTATAAGGTGCATAGATAAAGTGAAAATGAACTTCATGCATTCTTATTTTCCATACACTTTCATGTGGAGGCCATTTTAGGCTTCAAAGAACTACTATAAATTTTTTAAATATGGATTGTTTTGGGACTAAATTTTTAAAAAATCACAAGAATTTTTCCAATGAATGTCCCAAATTCCTTATTACTTGTGTAATTTCTAAATAAAATGATATTCTCCAAAAACCATTGATTTTTTGTGACATTTGGTGTATGTGTAATTGACTTCAGGGGCCCTGTTTTTTATGCCATTTGGATTTTCATCAATTTTTTATTAGAATACCATGTTTTCAAGTGGATTAAAGAAAAAAATAATAAATTTTATTATTAAAAAATTGAAATTACGTTTCTAAAATAAATATTGTTTTTATATGAATGGAATAACATAAATAATAATCATTGGGCAAGGAAACCAATTCTACAACATGAACATGGATGACCTCTTGAATAAATATATAGGTCACCAAAAAATATCAACTACTTACCACCCCCAATAATGTGGATAAGATATAGTGTCTACCAGAAATGTTTTTTAGAGAAAATAGTACAGAACTATCACAACGACTAGAGTAAGAAAGTAGAGGATAAAATGTGGGCATACAGTTTTACCTAAAAACCACATTTTGAATGTCTCCCTACATGTTTTTTATGATTAAAGTTACCAATTTCTTATTGAGATGCAACACAATTCTTTCTTGGATGTCAAAATTGTGAACCTAGAATTTGGAATGGTTGAAGAGTAGAAGATTCTATAAATGATGGAGCTTGAGGAGATGAGAAGGTAATAATATAAGAACTCACTATTGTTTAAAAATAAAACTAATTATTCTTTTGATAAATTCATAATGAAAATATAATTACATGATTGATACAAAGTGTTTTTATTTTATTCATGGATAAAGCTCTTCCCATGTAAGCTTCATTTCAAGTGGTATGTTCCATACACAATAACTAATACATTTCATTTTAGTTAGAAGAGATTAAAGATATTGTTTAAAGTATCCCATCACGGTTATTGGAAAAAAATTGAAGAATTAACATGAGGTTTTAGGTAAAGAACATATAGAGGATTCCATATTACTCCCAACTTCTATTAAATAGATAACTATTTGTATTTTTCTGTTATATTGTTATAGATGATTAATTTATTTTTGAAATATTTTTCATAATAAATGCATGATTAAATTAAACTATAATTATGTTTTAGTGAATTTTTGTGGATAAGGATGAATTTTGGAAATAAATAAAATTTCTTATGATTTAAATATAAAAATAAAAAAAGACGATATTTATTTAGGAATCTATACATAGTTTCTTTGGGATTTCATTTTGAGATTTTTGGAGTGTGACTATATCTATAAAAAAATTCTTTTGGGAACATAAATAATTTTTTTTATAGTTTTGGTGTTTTTGAACATTCTTTTAACTGAATTATAAATGTCATTGAATTTTCTAAACTAACAGTGATTTTTGAGGAGCTTTATCATACTATTAAAGACAAAAAGATCAATTGATTTTTAAAATGTTACTTTTTCATGGGATTTGATTTTAACAAAAATTCATTATTTTATATCGGAAATTCAATTCCATAACCACTAGTGAATTTTCCAAATTTTATTTAAATCCTGGTTGGTTTCCAATCCAATTTAACATCATATTTCGGATACCCACACCACAATATAGAATCACGAGATTTTTTTGTAATCATAATATTTTTTATATACTCTTAAATATTTGGTATAAATGAGAAACTTTTAATATGATTGTGGAAATTTAATAAAAAGACCCACATTTTTTTCTTGGGTCCTACCTTGAACATTGAGCATAGTTAATCCTTTACATGGCCATGAATGAGATTATAGTTTTAATCCACATTACGAGATGTATTATTCTTTACTAACCCTCTCTCTAAATATAATTTGATGATTAATTCAAATCTAATTATTGTGGAAAGGGCATTATATGAATTTTAATCTTGGAGTAAATTCATGCTAAGGGGTGTGTAATAAAAATGAGTCAATTTCCTGGGGTATCAGAGAGAGGAAACCAATAATGGTTTAGTTTAATTAACTATATTATATTTTCATTAACATCCATTTCTCATAAAAATGTATTAAAATGGGAAAAAGGTAGAGGAGTTTGAAACATTCATCATGATAATATAAGTGATTCATAACCAAATTAAATGAAAATTTCATGGTCAATATTCATTATTATGCAAGCAAAAACTCATTTTACCAGAAAGAGAGAAAAATATAGAATAACATATATATAAAAAATGAAAAAAAAGATAATTGATTGGGATGACATGTTCTTTGGAATCATTTCATGACTCATGCCTATATAAAACCAAGAGTAAATTTGGATTTTTTTAACACGTATTGTGTAATTGGGGTTGATTTACGGATTCTTATATGATTTACATGATAAATCATGCACTACATTTAAATTGTAAAACCTTCCTTCCACCAAATCATTTTTATACACTTTCCCAACAAGCTCAAATCTACTAAAAATCCTTTTCCAAGACCTCATGATTGATTGTGTTTTTTAATCATTAATAATGTGGGGTGATTATAATTTTCCTGATCCTCTGGTAAATACTCACTTCCCACGTATAATAATAACTCCACAAAAATATTTTCTCCTGAGTGAAGATTGGAAATATACTCCATGAGAAGTACTTCAAAAAATGAGTTTTCAAAATATTTTTTATGTCAAAATTTATATAAATAGGATAATTTCATGTCGTTGAAATTAAAAACATGTACGAATCTTGAAATTTTATTTTTTTATTGAATTTTAAAAAAAAATCACCACTTTCTCCTTGATAGATAATATTTTTTTACAAGAATACCATTTCATTTAATTGATTGCCTCTTCTATGAATTGGACTTTCATTGAAAATCTATTTTGAATTTTAAAAATCTCAAAATACTTGATTAAATGTAATTAAATGATAAAATTATTTTGGAGTGAAATAGTCCATGTGTGGTTGGGTGATCAAAGATGAAAATTTGGAATATTTTGTTTTTTATTATTTGAAATTACCCCATTAGTTAATTAAATATTAGGTAATTTTTGGATTTTTTTGGATTCTTGTGTTTTGGAAATAATTGTTAAATGGTATAAAATGATGATTTTTATCTTTATGTGCATCATTTTATTTAAATATACAATTGATAAATAAATTGAAGTATATTTTTTAAATTGTCAACTACTAATTGTTTGATTCTAGAACATAAATTCAAAAACAGAGTAAATTTGTTTTGAGATGTAATCAATTTATTAATTTATGAATTAAATCTATGAATTGTGTTTAAAATTTAGTAATTTTTTGACAAAGGGAAAATTTAATTAGAATCTGAACATTTATGGATGATAATTAGATGTTTCAATTTACTGATTTAATTTTCTGAATTATTTTTTTAAATTTTGATATTTTGATTTTAGTTTTTTCATTTTTGAATTTAATTAGAAAAACCCCAGAACAATTAAAAAATGTGTATTGTTCAGATCAATAAATTATTGGAAAAACATTATATTGACTGTTTCTTCTTTTATATTGGTCAACCCAACCACCAAAAAAATGGAAAAGGCTTGGTTCTTCCACATTACAAAACAAAGCTACCATAAGTATACTAGTACAAGTTTTGGTATAATAAATAAGTGAATTGTCCCATTAAGAGTGGAAATGGGTGTTATATTTGTAAGAGTAATACATCTACTACCTACCACAAATATATCTACCACCACTATATTTTGACTAATGGTTGGAGATTCCATTGTGAAAAACCATGTGACTGTGCCCTGTATGTGGCATCACCTGTGGAAGATTGACAAAATTTTGGGAAACGCAAGAAGATGGGGAACACAAAAAAAAATTATTTAACTACACCTATTATCATGGTCAATCATTCTAATCGAATGCAACACCATCTTTAACCAATATTTATTTGAAACTGAAGCATACAAGGAGGATAAAACCAACCCAGTCACTGATGTTGACCTTTTCTATTCTAAATATCACCAATACCACTAAGATAAAAGATCGGAAAAAGAAAACCATGGGAAAATATTTAACAAGCTCAATGAACGGATCTGGATCAAAAATATATATCCCACAAAAATGTAAGATAAAAAATGAGAGTAACATGTGATTATTTCCATCCATGGGTTCATAATAAACATTTGGTGACACACCTACTTAACTTAATTAAACAAGAACACCTGAGCGAAATGAACTCCCTAAAATTGGATTGGGAGAATACTAAAGATCTCATTAATTTGAACATGTGACACATGAAGAATATCTAAGCTTTTATATAAATACAAGGAGATAAAGTTGATATTTAAATCCTAAGATCACCGGGGAAGCTTCCCTAAAAATGATTGTTTTGGGAACCACTGCCTATATTAATAAGCACCACCTACTATAGATATAGTAAAACTATCCACTGAATAAGAAAAGTGTGCTATGAGTGGAGATTTCCAGAACCAGATTTGTGAGAAACTAATCATGAGAAAACATCACCTCCATAGAAGAAGATGCTACACTGCCACTCTCCTAAGGATATAGAAGCCCATGATCATTGATAATAATTCATGTCTCCATTTGAATGAAAAAATCTCAAGGTGAGAGTAGTGATTTTTAATTTTTATAAATAAAAATTTAAATTAATTAATTTCTATATTTCGCATCCCCTCATACAGGTTAGAAGATAGTGAGAACATATTTTATCCACATGAAAAAGATATAGTTTCACATATTCTTGGAAGAATTCTCGAATGAGGACACTAAAAAAGGAACACATGAATTTAAGTTTCCAACCATTCAAACAAATCTCATGGGAAATTGAGATTTAAGGAAGATATTTTCATTGTCTAAATTTTTAGCACTAGAAAGAAATATAGAAGGTTTAAATTTTACATACTTAATAAATCAACATAATTAAAAAAATTCATGTAGTTGGAATCACTATGTAGAAATATCCACTTAATAAGTTGGTGATGTGTAAAATTATGGGAAATGATTGAAATCTCCTAAGATATCTGAATTCCCTTATATGTGAATGCACGACCTAATAAAAAATATCATTGGAGAAGATCTTAAAGCCCCAACAAATTAAAAAATATGGAAATTCATTTCCCTATTTGGCTTATCATTTTCAAGATTAACTTTCCTCTCATTGATTTTTTTTGTCTGAATGAGAGAATTTGAATATCCTTAGCAATTAACATCCATATTGAAGTCATTTTTTTCAAAGATCATACTCACTGTATGTTACCGAAATCTGAGGTGGTGTTGTATTTCATTGAATGAGTTCAACTATTCTCCCAGGGAATTTAATCAGATCTGGTGAAGGGATCTTCAATGTATGACAAATATAACTCACCACTTGTGAGGATTTTTGTGTGTGAATATTTTATGATACATTATTCAGAAAAATAAGATATGTTTCAAATAGTTTGAGGGATATTATAGATTTATGATATTCATTATCATTTATAGTGGTTGTTTCATCTCTATATTCTAGTTCTATTTTCTATGGTTTTCAATATTTATTTTTATTTAATAACTCTATTGATTGTACACTAGATGAATAGTGGTTGAGTTGAGCAGAAATATCATATCCTTATGATGAACTCTTTTTTTCAATAAAAACACATTCTATTATAATTATATGGATGTGTATGGTTTCAATTATTTAGGAATATTTTTATTTATTTAATCATTTAAAAATTAATTTTCATTTATTACAGGTTATACACATAGGCCACCTGATAACTCATACACATATTATTGTATTTTTATTTTCCAATAGAAAATTTCCAGGATAGGCTAATAAAATATATTAAAATTTATTAAATAATGACTAGGAAGTAAAGTTAAATAATGTTTCATATGGAATTGAGGAGACTAATATAAAGATATAACACTATGTATTAAAATTTTAATATCAAAACAATCAATTGCATCTAACTTTTCCAAATTTTGAACCCATGAAACAAGATTTTAACAGGTCAACAATACATTGTTCATTGGATATAACATTATCACCACATAAATACGTATTTTTTAGGTATAAAAAACATTTTTTAGAGTTACCTTTGACAAGATAACATTACTATGAGGGATGTAGTCATTACTCAGAGAGTAAAGAATGAAACAATTAGAAATATAGTAAAACATTCATGTACATGCTTGAAACAAAAAAATCTATTAGGGATTCACTATTGTCTAATAAAATGCTTGACTATATGAGTGGGAAAGGGATACGGGTTCTCAAAAAAATGAATGATACTAGATTTTAAGCTGGTTGACTTTATATTTTTTTAAAGATTATAACTTTGGAAATATAAAAATGATACCCATTGTAAAAGGAGAAATATAAATGAAGGTTGGGATACTAGAGCTGGTGAAAACAAATGAATTGGGCCCAACACTAGAACATATCCTTATAGTATAACAAAAGTATGTAAAATTTATTAATTAATCAACAAGAAAGGTATGATATTATAGTATGAAAAGAAAATTTGATGTTTTTAACATGTTTCAGAAGAAGAAAACCATAGAGGAAACTGAGTTAAGATCAATGTTGAACTGATTTTGGTGTAACAATAGTAGATAGTATGATTATATTGAGTTTTTGTAATTATATTCAAGTGTTGAAATTAAGTGGTAGAATACTCTTAAATGTACACCACAATATAATGTTGTAGGAAAAAGTCTGAACATGACTCTAAATGAATATGATGGGACCATGAAGTTACACTCAGGGATACCCAAGACTTTCTGCACTGTGGTAGTGAACATTGAATCAGATCTCATCAATATAATTCCCAGTTATACCAATGGGATAATGTATAAATGAGTATATATAGTCATTAATGTAGTAAAGACACTCTCATTTTTGATATTTCGGTTTTTTGACATTTTTATATATTGATTCTAATACAGAGGACAAGATTTATGATAATTAAAAATCATGTTACTTTATTGTATATATTTTTGAGGAGTTTGATTATAACATATGGGATTATAAGAATAAGATATTCAACAATGGTTAAGATTCATTTACTAAGGTATTCATCATTTTCACATTATCAATTATTGACTAATACGGAAGAACAATAATGTTTTGAAGATGTAATCCAGTTAAAGGATTCAAACAAGTCGGAGATGGCTATGAAGAATGAGATTTATTCATTGCGTAATGAAAATACATTTATGGTGAAACATTTTCCAAAATTAAGGAAAGAATTTTATAATAAATTAGTATATTGACATAAGTATGAACATGATGGAAGTGAATGTATAAGGATATTCTAGTGGTAAAATGTTTTCTATTGAAGGAATGTGTGGACTTTATTAAATTTTCTCACATATAATGAAACTCAACACCATCCTAATGGTTCTTAGTATTCACTACCACAAATTTGGTGATATTATGAACTACCCTTTATAAGTGATAAAAATAGAAATAATAAATGGGGTACCTTTATATGTTCTATCTAAATGTGAACATCTGTCAGTGCTTTTTTAAATATATATAATGGTCAATTGTATGAAATTTTTTAGCATTGATACAGGGTGGCCTTATAAACTCCATTTTAGTTCTAATAAAATGTATATTTGATTAAAAATTTACATATCCTCAAAATTATTTTTTATATTAATATATGAATATATTTATACTAATTTAAATATAGTATATTTAAATAAATATGCTCTATATTAGTCTAAATATAAATATACACTTAATATAAAATATTTTTTGATAAAAATAGATTATAAAATATTTAAATATTAATATTAATTAATAATTTACTTTTTATTATTGAGTAATAGTCAACAATTTGGTGACATGGAAAATCAATATATTAATGAATGATAAAAGATAAGTTGAAAACATGACTCAAACTTCAAAAAACAACAAATTTTGATATGGTTGTCCATTTGGGTGCTACCATATATCAAATCAGATATTGAGAAAAAATCTATGATATAGTGATCATAAAGGACCCAATTCTTATTTTTCTGAGTTAAAAAGGGCCATTAGTCCTCCAAAACAGATTTTTTATTCTAGATGCATTAGTTTTTGAAAATTTTATGGATTATTAGCCTTGTTTGAGGTGTTATTTTGGTATTTTTTTCAGGGGATAATAAATTTATTATTAGGCCTTTGGGTCATATGGATATTATAGTGTTTAAATTTTACTATTTCTCATGTTGTAGTGTTATTTATAATAAAATATACACTTATTACTATATATATATATAATAAATCAACAGTATAAATACATTTTTAAACGTATTTATATATAAAATATTTTTCTAATGTATAAAACAGATAGAAATAATTATTTATTATTCATTTTATATATAATAAAAATTATCAATTTTATTTACCATATATAATTAAATTAATGTGTGTGTATATATATATTTAATGTTTACATATAAATATTTCTCTGAAAATAAAATAATATATTTATGTTTATAATACAATATATGTAAATAAATACAAATATAAAAATATTTATGTTTGTATGTTGGAAATATAAATGTGTACATGCGTGTGGAAGTATGTTCATGTAGGTGTAAGCATGTGTGTTTCAATATTACGTAAATACACCATATATAAGTGTAAATTTCTATATATAGTATATAAAAATATTAATATAAATAATTATAAATAATATATAAGGAGTTCATATCTAAATATATAATTATTTGTAAATATGTACAAAATTTTATGGTAAATATACAATATATAGACATATTTTTCAAATATATTATAAAATAATTATATAATTATATATAATTATATAAATATATAGATATATATAAAATAATTATGGATATATAAAATTAGATATATCATAAAATATTATATAAATCTTGATGGTGTAGTGGTAATGGTGTTAGGCCTTGAAGGTAGAGGTCAGGGGTTCAATTCCAAACATGATTCATGATGAAGGGTGTGAAAATCACTGATAAGGGGGTTAGAAGGATCGTATAAAGGGGGTGTGCTCAAGTAATGATGCAGGATGGGAGAGCGGGAGAACATGGTGATGGTAAAAGAGGGGTCAGATCACTAATAAGAATGGGGTTGGGCTGAACAAAAAAATTAAAAAAATTATTATTTTAATTTATCAAGGATAAAGAAAATAGCTGATAAAGACCACCTTTATCAGCACCAAATAATGAACTAATAAAGGATGCCTTTATCAACACTAAAAAAGTGATGATATACATAACCATTATAATTGTTTTTATTGGTAAGGATAAAGGTTGTGTCGTTTAATGAAACTTAGCATGTTAGTGTTTTATAACGCCAAAAGCCTATTTATAGTGCTTTTAAAAGCATGATATGTAGTAGTTTTGGATGCATATGAGGATTTACATATTTTTTAGTTTTTTATACATAAGAATTTTCTTTAGGGAGAACTAGAGGAGGATATCTATATAAAAAATACAAAGTGGTATGTTGAGTCATGAAATGATGACCTAGGGTGAAAACACTAGAATAGTTTATCTGAGTTAAATTAGTAACCCAAGCATTGGAATAAGAAGTTTGATGAATTAATGAGAAAAAATGAATCTAAATGACTTTTCATGGATCAATGTTTAAACTATAAGTTCTTTAGTGATGTATATTTTATATTTATTATATATGTGGATGACTTTTTGATGAAATATCATGTATAAAGAATAATGATGACCTAAAAGGGTAGCTATATATGGATTTTGAGAGGAATGATAGTGGAGAAGGTGATAATATTTTTGGGATAAATATTTGGTGAGTCTACACAATTGGAACATTGCTGTTATCCTAGGTATACTTCATTGAATGTTTTGGAGCAGATTTAGTACGATGGAAGAAAATGTGGTTTCTATTCCCTTGGAATGTCATTTCAATTTATCAAAGGTGCAAGCACCAAAGATTGTATAATTTATTTTGTACATGTAAAAATTTCCATAATTATTAGTTGTTAGAATATTAATGAATGCCATATTCTATACTGAATTATATATTGCTCATGTAGTAGGATTTATGATGAGGTACATGGATATCTTTTGAAGTCAACAATGGGAAGGTGTGAAGTGGATACTGTGATACATGAACGGATGAAATGAAGTATCTCTATGCTTTGGGAATGAGAATTCATTATAGAGGTTTCCATATGCTGACATTCTCAGTAATGTAAATAGATGGAGGTGCACAATAGCTTATGTTTTTACCATTGGAGGAACTAAAGTGAGTTTCATATGTCAATTTTTTAATGAGTTTAATTTATTTTCCATATAGGTAGAATACCATATTTTAAAAGAATATGAAAATGATATTGTCTTATTGGAAAATATCTTGGAGAAGCTAGGAAGGAAAATAGAGGAGAATGTATTGTAATGTGATAGTAAAAATTCTATAAATCATATAAATAACTAACTGGTTCATTCCTATAAAGAGAAAATTCAATTGAATTTTAATTTTATCAGAGGTTTAATACAAAAATGTTTTTTTAATATATATATGATTCATGGAACAAATAAAATAGCTTTCGTGATGATGATGCTAATGGGGAGGGAGAATTTGGGGCACTACTATTCCTCTGTTGTTCTTCATTGCTAAATGGAGAATTAATGTTAGAAAATGGGAGAACAAAATGAGAGCATGGAAGTGAAAATAGTTGTAATTTGATGAATCTTAAACATGAAATGGGATCATTGAAAATAAAGAATAAACGAGTGAGTTAAGAGTTGGAGGATATTAGATTATGTAAGTATTATATTTCATTAACATTGAAGAATTCCAACATACCATATTAAGCTCTATGTGGGAGAATGTTGGACTGGTGTAACCAAATCCTTGGATGGAGTAAGTCCAAATAATGGTTAGTAATAATGCACACCAGGTCTCAACATCAACTATGAACAATAGAAATGATTAATAAGTTTAGCAGAGAATACTTTAGATAACGACAAGGCACTATAACAATGTAGAATTAGTTGATATGGAATAGTTGCATCTTAAACATTGGTGAAAATGGTATTATATCTCTACAGACTTCCTAACACTAGTTATTGTAGTATAGTTGACTTTTTTTGTGGTTGGTGGTACTATTGTACCATATTTTTTATGAATTCATTTCAATCTATGGTTTTATTATGAGATTGCACCTTGTAATTTATTCTCTTTATTTGTGTGCAGTGATTATGCCTCACTATAGATGTAGAGATTATTGTTCAACCTTGTAAATATATCTTTCAAATTTTGACATTATTATTCATTTTCTCATTCTCTCATTTTTATGCTTGTTTTTAATACCATCTATATTGGTTTCTCTAAAATTTCCATAACAACATTATCATTCTCATCTAGCTTGGGGGAACCTTGGTTACCTAAAAAAATATAAACATTTAGTAGGTGGGGGTTTCTAGACTAAAATTATTTTTCTTTCATTCATACTTAACACTAGTCTATAAATATCTAGATGTAAATTTTTTCTGGGGATCTTCATCGATCAGCAGCACTACTTTCAGTCCATTCCCCCTAGAAACAATTTCCATTATATCATTAAAGAATATTGAAAACCTAGGGTGTGGTAAATAGTTTGGTTGAGGGGGTTTCACCAAAGTTGTGGATCTCTATTGTGAAAATTATATGTGAGCTAATGTATAAATTAATCATTAAATATATATTTTACCATTTGGATTAACTTCATTAAACCCCACTAAAGACATTTAGGAGACACACATAGATTGGAAGATAGAAATAAAAATATCAAAACCCATTTCAAAAACAAAGTATCTAACGAAAGTGAATGGATGAGTGGCATTATAAAATGATATCATAAAACGTTCATCTGAAAATTCGATCCACTATACCATTTGTTTCCAATATGAAAATATTCTGAAATTTTAAATAATAACAAACAAAACAAAGATAGTTAGGAATACAGAAACACCCTCCCTAGTGGGTGTTTGGAAAAACATTTTGGAATGTATGAGGACCCCTCCTCCATCATAGCCTTATGTATATATTGGATGTTATATATGGGATGAGGTAACGACCACTTAGTTTTTACTCATGAATCTCTGTTAGGGTGTTTATCACAACGTTTTACACATCATGTCCATGTGATTTATTTTATTTTCTTTATTCTTCATCATCTTCATTAATTATTTCAGGACTAGACCAAAAAAAACAGAGTATTATAATTTGTTTTTTAATTGAAAAATATTTCTTTAAATTTTCTAAAAAATATTTATAAACAACATAACCCATCTTAAAATTTAAATTTTTAAGAATGAAGCCAAAAATGATCAATTTGACTCCAACCGAAGAAACAAAAAATCAGATACCATACTCAAATAAAAATTTAATTCTACTTTAAATCAACACCGAAAAAATATTTTATATCATCTTATAACATTTATTTCCCTTTCTGTCTATTAACCATAGCATGGTTCAATTCCTCCATGTCTTATAACCCTTGTTCGTTCTATTTAAATTATTCATTAATATCCTTCAATTTTTTCTATCTATCAACATCAATGTCTTCATGCATGGACCACATAAATTTCACATCCCCTAACATTCATTCACTATCATGCATCAATTCATGTTTAATAGCTATTTTTTTCAGACTCAATATTCTGTTTCTAGAGTTTATTATTCTTCCCATTATATCAAACAAAAATAAATAATTTTTTTCTATTTAGATAAAATAATTATATATTGTTTACCAAAAGATGATATTAAAATATATGGACAAAAATAATCAAGTTTTTTTCCAATTTAATAATATTTTCATCATATTTTATCTACTATAATGTGTCCCTCTTATTTTTTGTAAAATATGATAGTAAGAATTATGAGTTAATAGAAAGAAAATAACATCCCTAGTATGCGAGTGAGCACACATGCACATTTTTAAATTGGAATGATATATTGGAAGGAAAAAAGGTAGAGGATATAATATTTCCCTCTCATGATTAAGCATCCCTATTTATGTTTTATTCAAGTCTTTCCTTCTACATAGTTCTTAATCACAATGAAAAAAGACATATTTTCCGATATTCTAAGTGTTTGATAGTCATTTATTCCCAAAATAAGCCTCTATAATGTGGCTCCATATTTCTCATTTATAACACAAAAAAATTAGTAAATGCATTTTACACTAACTATTTGATAAAGTTTTGACTCAGTTTCAACAAAAATTCACACACATTAGACGTACTAGACAACAAAAAATATCATACCATCATTAAAATTTTGGAAAATCTCATCCATCTTTTAAATACTTCAATTTACTGATTTTTCATCTTTAATCTACACCCATGAATGGGTTTTATAGCTAAATCATAGATACTCCCTCCTATGTAGATATTTAATAATCAAGAAATTATCAATGAAGTGTTATTTTTCTCCCCTCCCCTACTCTGCAAAATGATCCTTGAGTTTTAATGTAACCAAATACTTACAACCATCCAATTTTCTACTACAAATTTTACCTATAACTGACCACACAAACACCTCCACCATATTATAGATTCCATATTAAATTATCATCTTTCTTAATAATAACATTCTCCATAACCAAAAATAATTTGGATTCTATTGGACTTGGATTCCTTAGATCATGTATCCATAGAGTAGCTTGTTTGGGACAAGGATCACCCAAAATCGTCTATAAAACCACATTCTACATAATAGTATGAGTTTATATTATACCTAAACCAATGAACATACCTAGAGGATCCATGGAATCGGCTGGTTTGAAATATGGATCACTGCTTATCTTCTTCACAACCACATTCTCGACAATATGAAGTGTTTTAATTTTACTAGACTCGAGGATTATACCAGGAGAAGCCATATAAGTAGCTTGTTTGGAATATGTATCTCCACTAATCTTTTACATATCCAATTCTTAAAAATATGAAGATTATTTATTCTACAAGACTTGTATTCCTTACTTAAAAATAATAAATAATTTTACCGCTACTGTGAGAAATTTTTTTATTATTTTGAAAATTATAATCTTTTTTAAATACTTATTTTCCTTTCTAACCTCCTTTTTTATCTAAATATTATTATAAATCCAAATACTAATTTAACTAACTTAAAATATTTTTACAATTTTAAAATTTTAAATTAATTTGTATATATAAAAAAGATGGATTTTAGTTTTATTAATGGATTAAAAATAACTAATTAAATTATATTTGAATTAATAAATCCTTTATAAAAACAATATTTAATTACCTCAAAATAAAATAAACATAAATATATATAATAATATATTATAATTCACTTCGATTTTTGTGATTACACACATAGCCTCCCCATCATAGTTTTCCCACCCAAATATTTAGTCATATGTTCCTTTTTCACCGTTTCCTCTCCCCCTCCCCTCTCACATTCATAAATCACCTTCGTATATGCCTTCTTATCATCTCAACATCTTTATATCCTACCTCGCCACCACGTTCACTATTTCCACCAACCCAATATTGTCACTGCTTCTACCTCTTACTGTACCCATTCACCTACTCCCTCTCTCGGTATTCCTTGCCTCACCCACCACCCTGTCACCTCCCCGATTTCTCCGCTCTCCTCCACCATATCCTCATCCCCACCACTCCTCTCCACCTCCCCACCTCCTTCTACCCACCCCATCCAGTTTTTTTTTTCTTCTTGGGTTCCATTGATTTTACAATTCCATCTATTCCACTCCACTATAGTTATCTAACAACAATAATCTTCATTTCTTTAACACTCCATATCACATTAGCCTCAAATTTGTTTTTTTGAATATGGTCAATAATTTTTTATCCCCAATATATTGATACCCCACAACACTCTATATTTTTTTACGGCTGGGAAAACCGTTATTTCAATGATCCCTCATTGTCCCATAGTGGTGTCCTGAAAAACATCACCTACTATGTTACCTTCCACATCAAGTTTCGATATTGTTTATTTACAATTATTTTGGATTAATAGAGATTTTACATGATGGATCTATATTAATAATTTTAATTTAGTTCAACTAGATTGATTTGAGTGATTCATCTACCATTTTTATTTATTTGTTTTTCAAAATTATTTTGCAACAACCATGTGAGTACATTATAGTAATTTTAATAATAATTCCTTAACTATTTTCATCAGAATTATTTTTAATTTAATAATTTATGGATTGTTTTTTTGGTATTAATTAACCCATATATTTAATTATATCAATGATAATTTATGTTGAGAGAGAATTTAAATATTATTTTGAAGTGTGTTTTTTGATAAAATGATAGAATATGTATTGCGCTGAATGGATATAGAAGCAAAAAAATTACTCTCGACTCATTATTTATTTCTTCTAAATCAAATACATATGTACACTTCTCTCCCTTATTACCTCATATATATAATGGTATATAGGTTTTTTAAATTTGGAAAATATTATTATATTATTACTAAATATAACAATCCTTCAATTGAAAACTTATTTTGAAAAATAGGACTAACTACAGTGAGAGATGTCAATAATGCCTAAGGATGTGGAAAAAGATGATCTTTAAATTTTGTTTCCCCCTTAAAATAGACCTATACATGAATTTAAAAACAAGCATGTATCCCCACCAAAAAGCAAACATTTTTATAGGCCCTCATGTAGCACTGTAGACATAATTTATTTAAAAAAAATTATATATGGGTAACTCAACACTATTAGTTTGTTCACTTTAGGATATATCACATCACTCCATCCATCAACGTGAACAAATCCATTTTTCCTATGTTTTTCCGTAAATTCAATTAAATCAATAATTCAAGAAAAATGTGGGTAAACATAGGAATTATAAAAAGATACATGGCTCGAAGTTAAGTGCAATATCAAATTTCAATAATCAATTACCACATATTTGTAAAATCTTTTTAGTTTCATTTTATTAAAATATTCATATAAAAGTAATTTGAATATTATAGTTTCCTGTTTTATGACCACTAGTTAAACAAGATAAAAATTGTTTATTTATATCAACACTAATTAGAATAACTAATAATGGCTGTCTTTTATAAGAATTAAAAAACATTGATTAAAGGCTATTTTTATGAGTGCCTTTTTTTCATTAATAAAATTAATCACATTATCAGTGCCTTTTGAGCATTGATAAATGTTGAATTTTATTTTCATTGATAAAAGAAATTAAAAATGATTTAATTTATTGAATCATATTTAAATATTTTTAAATTTTATTTATATAACAATATATATATATTTTTATAAATAATATATATATATATTAATTTTTAAACTGTTATAATTATATGTACATTAATAATGTAGATAAAATAATTATCAAGGTAGAAACATATTATTCAATTAATTAGATGAAGATGATGGTGTTTCTTGTCATATCATAAATGGATGGGGGAAGGTCTGAAAATGATGACTCGTCCCTTCATGCATGAGGATTATACCCGCATAGTATATCTTTTATGAATATGTGCATATATATGTGTGTGTGTGTGTGTAAGTAAGTAATTTTTAAAAAATAAAACTTAAAATATTTTAAGGAATTTAAATTATAAAATGAACATATTATAATTTTAATAATTTCCTTAGTTAGTAATATATATTCAAGATATCTTTTTAAAACGTATATAAATTTAATATAAAAAATTTATTTTATAATAATCAAAAAGTCTGAAAGTTAATAAATAATTATAATTTTATATGAAATCATAGAAATACATAAATATATAATTACCAATAATAATATATATCTATATAAAAAATGTAAATATATTTATATAAAAGTATTAAAACTATTATATTTAATTTAACAGTTTTATAATTATTGATATATCATGAAAACATATATACATAATATTATTATTTATACATTTATATTAATGATTTATTTATAAAAAATAACTCATTTTTAATAAAAATAATGTTTTTAATTAATGTTAATACATTCATAGATAAAAATATTATTAAGAAAATTTATAATGTTAATAAATTTATCGTAATATTAGTACATTTTAAATATAGTTAATATAATTATTTTTTTCATTTTCAATATATTTCTAATTTTAAAAATTAGTTTATTATTTTTACTTTATTTTTTAATTTATTCATATTAATATTTATTTATTTTTTATATTTTTCAAATTTGATCATTTTTTAATATATATATATATATATTTGTTTTAAATTTTTTCAATATTTTTGTAATTTTTATGATCAATATTAATTCATATTTATTTATTAAGTTTAATGTATTTAATATTTTTGAAACATATATAAAATAATCAATTAAAATAATTTCAATATTTTTATAATTTTAATGGTTAATATTAATCATTTTAAATAAATTTCTTATTAATATAATTAATATTATTATGATTCCTCATCTTGTGCAACTAGATAACACCCTTAATTATGTGACTGCATGGCCTCATGTGAGCCTCTATATATGCCGGATGTAGTGGACTACTGAAAGAGGTCTAATTTATACAATGGGGAGACAATTTCCTTGAATTTGATTCACGAAACAATAAAAAAATAATTAAATTCATACAAAAAAATAAATATCAAAGTACACACTGGTGGATAAACACAATTCTATAATATATTCCTTGAAGAATTCACGAACATCAGATTCACTGATCGTCCACTAGGCCAATCCTAAATACAAAACAAACCCAAAAATACAACACATGCACACTAACCTTACTTCCATCCTAGAACCTAACTTACCCTTGAGCTTTACCACCACGATCAATGGAATGCCCTGTGATGAACTTAAAAGGAAATAAATGTATGCACACACATCGATGTTCCCGTGTTATGAGAGATACATAAATCTCAGTAGGGTATCACATTGTTACCATACTGTACTCTATCATATAAATGTATGCATCGGTAAAAAAGTTAAACATCTCTCACATGCGCGCTAGAAATTTTGTACAAACCAGGACGCCGTGAACCCATACATGTCTATACAATGTGTTCCAACGAGGCCACAGTGAAACCTTCTCATACCTCATTCGGTAATATGTTGAAATCTAGTACAATTTTATATCCAATACCATTGTACCAATGCCAAACTTTTTCCCAAAGACTAGTGGTTTTGGGAATTCAAACCTTGACCCATTACCCACATGAATTGGGTATGGTCATACATCTTCATCATGGCCGACTATTTTATCACCCAAGTCAGAGTCCATTGGTCTCATCTCGATTCGTTCCATGATCTAGCCCCTCAAGAGAGGTCACTTCCATTACTCGTGCCTCTTAATGATGGTCAATCATCCATGTCGACCAATCCCTACATGATTAAGGGATGTCCCAAGCAGATCGACCCATCCCATTAGACTTTAGGAAGTTTACAAGCATAAAAATACATCCCTAGAGACACTAGGGAGGTTATAATCTTATTGAGTCATAACCATAGACTCTAAGGCTGTAAGAATCACATCATTTCATCCTCTCAATATATGGGGAAGTCACGTTACGTAAAATAGAAATCATCCCATCACACAACACTCTAGATAGTCCTAGGATAAACTATTGTTGAACACATCCCACCACACCTATTTTAGTGTCTTTTGGTCCACTAGTCCAACCCGAGTTTCTCCTATTCACACAAGATAATTCCCATAACCCCTCATTGAATCGAAAACCCATCCACTCATTCTAAACTAGATCTCATGGTTTGGTCCTCCCCATCCTGGGATTTCATTAAACCATGTCCAATTACCCAGGGACCATCAAAAACTGTATGATCTAAGTTCATTTGCATCCTGATGCCATGTCCTAACAAAGACCAAACCCCACACCTGTGTCTTCTGTACCATGTTTTAAGGGAGATATCTTAGCCCTTCATTCAAAGAAAACCCATATCCACTGCACCATATATTGTTTTAAAGGACAGATGCCTCTCACACTGCTAATCAAACCTCAAACCATCATGAGGAGGGTTTCACTCACTCACCATGAGACAAATGCTTATCTGACCCTTCATCACTAGAAAATATCCTCTCTCATCCATACAATTATCCCTAAATAATTTTTCCTAGTCCACTTTCTTCTTATTTAATACCCTAAGAAATACTTATGGTCTAAAGAGATCTCTAATGACTTCCCATTCCATTGGTGACATAGCAGTTGAGCGATATTAACTCACTTAAGTTCTAAAGAGTACTTATCTAAACATAGGAGGCTCAAAACCTTCATATCACCACTTACCAAGGCATCCCTAGTCCATATCCATCTACATATTCCTATGGAACATGGATATAGGTTTAAAATCATGAATAACCACATATATGAATTTGTATTAAAGGGACTTCAATGGTCACATTTCATTATTGTTCAAAAATATTTCCATCTTTTTTTTGAAATTTAATATATAATAAAATATACCTTTTTATTATATCGTTTCTTCGAAATATTATGTTAATTTCCGTACTAAATTAAATTATTATTTTTTAATTCATCCATATACCTAAAATCTATATACGGATTAAATTAAAAATATATTATCTATCATCAATGGAATGTATCTATTAAAATCATTTCACTATTACTAAATTGAAGATTCATTAATAAATTTTGTTTGCATTAATAATAATTTATTACATAAAATATAAATTTCAACAATTTAACACATTTATTTAATATTATGATAATTATAATCATTTTTAAATGCATTTTTTCATTTTATGATCATTTTATTTACAAAATATCTTTATATATCAAAATTATTATTTAACTAATTTAATTTTTTTTATAATAAAAATCTAAAATATATAGTAAATGTAAAATTAAATATTTTCTATTAATAAATTAATAATAAATAATTTATTATTATTTGAATTTATAATATATTTATAAATTCAATATATTACCAACTGATTATAAAAAATTAAATATATTTTGGAAAGGATTGTCTAAATAATGTTAAATAATAGTAATTTTTGTGTGTGTAAAATTATATATAATCATGAACTTTGATTATATAATTAATATATTTTATATAGATATATTAAATTAATAGTTAAATTAATAATATATTATAATGAAATTATATAATCATAATAATGTTCTTTAATTTTGATCATTATTATTAACCCCATCCAGTGATTAAAATTATTTCATTCCCATTTTCGATAATCATAATGAATGATTACATGATTATAATCATTCCATAATTAGTATTATTAAATAATTACAATAAAATTCTTGGAAACAATTTTATTTTTAATTTATTATAAATGAAACCTATAAGGATGTTTTATTTTGTATTGTGTAATCAAATATATATAATTGTATCTATGATAATTCATGTTTAGAGAAAATGTTAATAATATTTTGATGTGTTTTTTGAACAAAAAATACAGAAATCTTATTATATTAAATGTATCTAGAAGTGATACATATATTAATGCCTTATTATTTATTTCTCCAAAATCTAGTGTTGACATTTTCCATTTTTTATCATTCCTTTATATAAAAAATTTTAGACAAGTTATTTTTTTGAAAATATAATCATTATATTATTATTAAAAATATTAATGTTTCAATTCTAAATGCATTTTAATTAATATTAAGATTTATTTGGGCACAACCATTCTCAAATTTGTGATCAAACTCTACACAATATACATAATTTTCGATTTATAATGATTCTATTAGTGTTAAAATATTATTTAATTTGAAAAAGGACCTAAAATAATATATTAATCCTTATGTGACTCTAAGTTGTGTAATTATATTGTTGTTATTATTTTCCCATAGTTTGTGTTAGATAGAGCCCAAATAAATATAACTTTAACAACTTTCAAATTAATTATTATTATTATATAGATTCTTGACCTGGTAGATCTATTTGACATTTATCGAATCCTTAAATAAATTTTTATTTATTCAATAATTTTATATTATATATCCATGTAATAAAATAATTACCATGTTGAAAAATATTTATTTGATTTATGATATTAGTCAAACAAGGATAAAATAATTCCTTATTATTGAGAATAATTTTCATTCCTATATATACATTCAAATAGAATTTAATCTGGGTCAATGGAAATACTTAGTGTATGACCCTATATGATTATTTCTTATTGACATTAGGTGGGATTTCCTAAAGTTCATGATTATTTCCTAGAAATGGGTCAAGGTTACCAAGAGAAAGAAGTTAATGTCGTAATGTTGATAACCACACACAATCACTCACTAAGTAATATTTTCCCTTTGTTATGGAATTTGAATGTTCTCGTCATAGTAAGGAACTATTTTGGACTTTTTGATGTGATAGATACTATATGAAAATATTATTTAAAATTCATGTAGTCCAAAGAATAATATCTAATGTTATATTTTTTGTAATGTTCAATTCATTAAATATACATGTCATCCAAGATATAAATATTTTGTTCTATAACACCAAATCCAATATCGATGAAAAGCGGATGAAAAAACCACAAGTGGTGTAGCTTCACAATGCTAACAGAATATATCATGGAAAAAAAGAAAAGGTATAAAATGTGAGGTTGTGTGGAATCAATTCAACAAATCTATTGATCCCACCAAGTAAGTTTTTATTAGTAACATTGTGGTAAAAAATCAAATTCATGTGACAATTGATATAAATACATGGAATATTTTTTTCCCTACATTGAAGCCCATTATTTGGGAAGAAATTAGGAAAAAATTATTATATACTTCCTCCATTTTAATGAGGTATCATACAATAAAACATTCATTTACTTCTCATTGTCCCTTATAGAGTCTCCTTGATACTTTTAGACACTTCTAACAAAGAAATTTCTTTAGGATGAAGAGGGAATAGTAAATCTCCACCAACCATCAATGTAAGTATTCCTGATAATAATGAAAAAAGAAAAATATTTTATTGGTCATCACTAGGAATAATATTTTTAGGTGTATTGTAATTCATAATATTTTATTTAAAAATATTTTTATTTTTCTCTTGTATTCAAAAATATTTATTTGTGAAAAAATAATTGAGTGCTAAAAATAAAAATTGTGCATCTAAACCAATGTACCCCCTACCATAATGCATGGACTAATTATGCTTCACTTGAAAAAATGGTATTCATTTTAAATATATAGTATTTGTTTTACATGATACAATACAACCCCTTAATTATGATCCTTTGTTTTTATATAAATCAATTAATTAAAACATAAATACACTTCAATCCACTTCTTATGCTACGGAATGAGGCTCATGTAAATACAAAATAAAAAATAAAATATGAAAACACACAATGAGTATGATAATCATGTGTGAGAATGAAATTATGATAATTTTTTCTTATTTATAATAATATCAAAAAAAATCTACTCATGTTCATATAGTTTTTACAATGTTTAGACACAATAATAATCATTACAATAACTAGATTAGTGACTTATTATAGTAGCATTGAAGCGGCTAGAGGAATATGGAAAAATTAAAAGTGATGGTTTTGGAGTGTCACCGTAATAATATTTCTTAAAAAAATTACATGGAGAGGTAAATAAAAAAAATGAAAGACACACATGAATAAATAGATTCTCTAAGAGAAATTATTAATTATTGTTTGATAGACTATTATATACAATGTTTTCAAAGTGAACTAATATTGAAGAGACAACCAATATATAAAAACTGAACCCCCACCAGATTTGAGGCTAGCCATTCCACATAATTCCATACCTTTCCCAAGTTAATAGATTTTTTATAGGATTTTCTGAAAAATGCGAATTAAATAACTGCAAATTAATTTATTATGCTATAATTACTCTTAATGAAAGTGATTTTGATTTATATATATTCATACCCACACATCACCTTATTGTGAGGGGAACACTATAAAATTTAGGATGAGATATGATGCATAATAAACAAGTCCAAAATATCACATGTGAGTGGGGATTCATGTAACTCATGAGTCAAGAATCGAGTTTCACGTACCAATTGATGTTATAGATGTTACCATGGTCAAACATGCTATTGGTGAAGGGTTTTCTGATAATCTAATTTCATTTTAAAAAGATATTGAAGTTATTGAAACCCTATTCTTAGGATCTCCATGTAAGAAGTATAAGAACTATGTAATATTTTAAATAAAGAATATTATAAATTTCTGTACCTTACACCGATGACCCACTACAACCTTTTGATATTTGTCGGATGATTTTGATATAGAATAAAAAAGTGAAAAAAACAGCCCACCAATATAGTGTTTCATTGAATCAATCTAAAACATCTAATGTTAGGAAGGGATTTTTATTTTCTCTATGGTATTCTATTACCTCAATATTCAAATAACAGAGATAAAAGAGATCATTATGTTAGAGAGTATTAGCCAAGCATGAGCAACCACCATGAACCATTATCATCGAATGAAAATAATACATATAATGTTGAAGAAACTCTATGAATGATTCTACATTAACTCATGAACATACAATTCTTGAGTAAATTCCTTGGAAAATGCATTAATTTCATGAATTCAAACTCGTTAATTAAATTAAATCCCATGTAACACCTTAATAAATGATTCTTAAAATGAGTTGGAGTATACAAATATTAAATCATTGAATATTTTGTTTTTCATTTGATCAATTAAGGTATAATGGATACCATATTATTTCATGAATTCATCTCGATATACCATCTAGATGATATATCTATGCATTTCATAGATGATATAGATTTAAGGCTTATGTGTTCAATCTCCCACTTGAACTATATTATAAAATACTTTCTTCAATTTCACCTTTTATTGTATCATATACAATAACTCATGAAACTTTAGCCAAAAATAATTTGGTATATCTTACCAAATACATTGGGAAAGATATCATTAATATCACCTTGTATCACATCATATGAAATACCTTGTGAACACTCATCCAGAACACTTTTGAATTTACTCTAAAACATGTTTGGAGTTTCTCTCTGAGTCAAAATCAATCCACATTTAGTCAAACATAATGTGTAACCATAATAGTCTTTATAATGTTGAAATTAAATATAAATCATTGTATACATTTATTTCCATAATTATGGGCCTATTGAAAATTATCAATGCTACTCATGTTATAGAGGTATCTGGCATGATATCCATCAAACACATGTAACTCTGTACACATTTCCACCAGTTTTCAGCATATAAAAACATGAGTTCCCTTATTTTATCCTTTCCCAAGAAATAAAATGACCATCAGACACAAATAATGTCAACCAAATATATCCAACTAATTTTTATTGATTCTAAGAGGATATATTGTTATGATTGATGAATACAAGATAGGTCATTTATCCTTATGGATAATCTCATAACATGTATCTTATCCAAATAGATATAAAAACATCTATATATGTCCAAACACTCCCACAATATAAATAAACTTTGTGATAAATTGTTTTAAAATTTTCTTGTATTTGTTTACAACTAATCCTTTTGAAAAATAATGTTTCTATTGTTTAAGAATCAGACCCAGTCCATCATAATGATATTTTCAATAAAGTCAAAAGTTGATGATTGAAGAATTCTTATAGTTTATGTATAGTTTTGGATGAATATTGTGATGTAATAAGTTAAAAAGTTTTCATACATTATAAACTAAATCAGATGATGGTTTTTTGATTAAGAAGTTCTCCAAAATTAACAAACATACTCTGATAAAATCATATGATGAAATGAAGGAATCTTATTTATTAAATCAGTTCCAGTGATCATGAATTTTTTAATCACTTCCACAAGTACCAACGACATAAGATTTGATCCAGTAGTCAGAATGTAGGAAGCTGATGATGTTTGAAGATGTTCTATGTTGCTAAGTGAATTAATCATTGAATATGTTCTATTGTTATAGAAAATCATCATAATGGTATTTCCATCATAATGGAAAAATAATCATAATGTGAATTCAATTTTAATAATAATTTAATTGTAATGTAATGAGAAATAAACAAAAAAATTTAATGAGATGAGAAATTAGAAGAAATTTTAATGATATAGGAAAGATACTGAAATCATAATTGGATGAGAGGGAAAAAAATTTATATAGATCTGAGAAGGAAACAAATTCGTAATGATATGAGAATGAAATGGATTCATAATGAGCAGAGAAGGAAACTAAACCATAATAAGCTAAGAAGGAAACATATTCATAATGAGTTGAGAAGTAAATAAATTTATAATAATATGATTAAGAAGAACAAATAAAGAAAATTCCAACTGTTTCATGAATATTTGATGAGGTCAAAATGTGAAAACCAATATTCCATAAATCTCATAGAAATACGAGGATTGAAGAGGTTATTTTAAAATTTTAAATTTGAGTGATGATAAGAGATTTTAAAATTTTATGAACTGGGGAATGTTTTCAAGATTCATGTTTTAGTTTTCTATGTCTCTTATAAATACTTTCTCAGTTTATTCATTTATTTTAGATGTTTCATGTGAGTATAGAAGGTGGATAATTGAATAAATAAGGTGAAAGTCATTTCTAGATAAAAATCTCATAAGGAGGATAATACAAATGAATTTTTTTTTCTGAATTGAGAGGGATCATATTGAGAAGATAGTATTGTGTCAATAAGGATGAGTCATCTAGATTGAAGAATATTATGCTGAAAATTTGATCAGAGTTTGAGTTGTGTAGATTGAGATCAAATTCATAATATTTAGTTCTTCGAATCCAACATCATTTTAATGAGCTAATCAGATACAAAATCATCTAATAGAGAAAATTGGATCCATTTAAACAGGACCAAGGATTAGAACTATGAAATAGTAGAGTAGCTTCAAAAAATTCATTAATATTTTATCTGGATCAATTGTTTTATAAAAAAATTATTGTAAAATGATGATAGTTAGCATAATAATTCTTATCAAGATATATGATGTGTCCCACAAGATTTGGTATAAGTTGTATTCACTTCTTTATAATAGAGAATTTTCATAGTCCCATGGGAGTGGCTATGGAAAGGATGTAGGTTCTAACATTGCGGCCAAAACATATGATTAATTTTTGATTTACTTGATTTCCTATATTATCATGATAGATTATTTACTGGAAGTTGATAAGGAAATAAATCTTAATATGTTGCAGGGGTTATGTTTCTAATAGTTTTGATACTCATAAAAAGTGAACAACTAATTCAACCCTCGCATTCTCAGTTGTTATTTGATCCTTTGGATCTTCAACTGGTATCATAGTGAGGTTCCCTTATTGAATCCTTATCATGGATAATATCAATTCTATCAATATTATAATAATTAATAAATTTTATGAAAAAACTATTATGAATGTAAAATATGATGATTCCTCGTATAATCTCTCTTTTCCTGTAATTTTTTTATGTTGTTACCATTGGTTTTCCACCTATTGAGAAAGATTATCCTATGCCATTTAAAGATAAGATAAATATAGAAGTTTATTTAATGGATAGAAATTCATATCTTTTTTCCATATTAGATAATGTTTATCTGAAGTTTATGGGACTCAATACTTCAAAAAGTATATGGAACAAGTTCGAAAGTATTATCAAAGGGAATACTAAAGTGAAGGGAAAAAATATAAAAATATGGCGCAGTAACTATGAAAACATCAGAACTAGAGAGGAATAATCTATTGTTAAATACTACACTGGGTTAAATGAAAATGCTTGCAATATTATAGGATTTATTGATTTCTTGAAAGATTCTAAAGTTGTGAAGATACATATGAGAATCATTCGAGATAGGTCTGATTCTAAAAGTTATTCTTTAGAAGATAATGATTATTTATCTCTTACTAAATTTCATAACTTTATTATTTCTTATGAAATGAAGTAATCTCTAATGTTTAAAGAGATAATGAAATACGAAATAGCTTCAAAAGGAATGATAAATACGAAACTCCATTATATTGAAGATATTGATCATTATGGGATTAAAGATAATAAACATGATGAATTAAATGATATGAATATGTCCCTTATCTTGAAAAACTATCATAGAGGAAGAGAAAAATGTGGAGGTAAAATTACTCTCAAATTTATTGAGTTTAGTGTAGTTGTACACTTTATGAATTTACCCATGCAGAAAGATGGTGAATATTGAGATGATTATGATGAAAAACCTTGTGGATGAAGTGAAAAAAATAGAAATTATAAATATAATAAAAATTACAATAATAATTTTACTGAAAAAAATAAGTATTTTCAGTTTGAAATTTTAATCGAAATGAACGAAAAAAATTATTCTGAAGAAGGATGTTCAGAAAATTTAATAACCTTCATTTAAAAATATGAGAAAACAAAATATTCCTCATATAGTGAATAAGGTGGTGAAGAATCATATAGACATTGTCAACGTAGAACATAACATGGTGCTTTTATTGAGAAATAAATATCAAGAAATAAATTATATTAATTATGAAATATTTTTATATAAGTTTCTGATGGAAGTAATGATGTCATCAAGTATGAGGATGAAAAAATTTAAGAGATCTTAAGTGAAAAACTACAAATCACTGAATAGGGAGTGATGATTGATGATCTCAGTAAGATGCTTGATGCTAAGGATGAAGAACTTAAAATGTTTCAATCAAAAGATCCTGATTCCAAAATCACCTTGAGGAAGATGAATTAAAATATCAACAAATATTTGAAAGTAAAATATGATACTTCTAATGTTGCTGAGAAATCTCAATATGAGGTCAAGTAAAATCATTACTCACCAAAATTAATGTTTCTTCTAATTCATTTAATATTTTATGTTATAGAAAAGGGGTTGTGAATGCTTTGGTAAAGAAAGTATAAGAGAAACCTATATAATATAAAAAAGTAGAAAAATCACTCAAAAGAAAATATTGTCCAAATTCTAAACAAATTATAGATTAAAGAAGTTACAACCTCAAAAATTTATCTATAGAGAAATATTATTATTGAATATAAAATCAAGATTTATGGTCTATTTTTGTTGTTTGAGAATATATGGTAATAAATATTATAATTGATGGCACAACATATCTCAACCCATATAAAGGATTGAGAAAAGCGTAAAAAATAGTAAAGGTAGAATGGGTAACTTTCCCAACATAAAGAATGTTGAATAGGAGAATTATCAAGATGTTAGAAACATTCTAACAAAAAATCAATATGAATATATGTAAGTTGATTTTGTAAGATATTATCATGCTAGTCATCATTCCAAAAGATGTGTGACACCGATTTTGGAACAAGATTCTTATGATATAAAATAAAAAGAATCTGAAAATAAAAAATTTCAATAGAGATATTTTTTATTTTTCCTTGATTGAACTTAAAAGAAACAACCCATGAATACATGAAAGTGGTTGTTATTCACTTATGGCAGCTAATATAAAAATATCTAAAAATATTGAATTTCATGATGGATTAGTAGTTACCTTTGGTAATAATAGTTCCCTAAAAATCAGAGGAATCATAACGGCTGAGATTGAGGTGGAAAAGATGAAATATAGGGAAGTTTTATTTTTTTATGGACAAAAATATAACTTGATTAGGGCAACTCAACATTGTCATGATGTGAAATTATTTTATTTAGAAAAAAAATTGTATAATAAAATGTGGGAAATGTGGAACAGTGTTTACAAAAGTAGAAAGAACCAGTGGGAATCTATTACAAATTTTTGAACACAACAACTTATGTTACTTGAGAGTGGAATATGAAAACAAATTTTGGAAATAGAGACATTAAAAACATGGAAATAATTTTAGGAATAAAATTTGTAATGTTTATTTCACTCAAAACTATTTCTAAATTGATAAAATGTAAATAAGATGTTTGTGTAACTTGTCAAAAAGGGAATATGACTAATATAAGTCATAAAAGAGTTGAAATTAAATCTACCATACCACTTGATCATATTTAATCATATTAATGTGGACTGATGAGATATCAATAAAAAAGTATATTTATAATTTATCACTTTTATTGATGATTTCACTCAGATGAAAAACATCATTTTTATGATGAATAAGTCAAAGGCTATTGAAATGTTGAAACTATTCAGAAAAGTTATTGAGAATTAATTGGGGGTTTCAATAAAAAAACTTGAGAACATATAATGGTTACAAATTCACAGGAAATACTTTTGAAAAATATATAATAAATCATTTTATCAAACATCATTATAGTTATCCCTATACATAAAAATTAATGGATCATCAAAAGAAAAGAATAGAAGTATGGTATAAATGGGAAGAAGTATTATAGAAGAATAAAAAATTGAAAAAATTTATCAGAATAATTATTTTAGTACTATAGAATGTTTAAAATAGATTCTTTTCTAGACTTTAAAGAGACATGACTTCTTAAGAAATGGGTTATAACACAAAACCTTCACTGAAATACTTCTATGTTTTTGTAACTCCATGTTTTCGCAAAATAAAAAATTCAGATCTTGGAAATAATGATAATAAATATAAAGAACTTTTATGGATTATTCATTAAATGGAATAAGTTACAAATTTTGGAATAAAAATTTTAAAATTTTTGTCGACTCATATGATGTGAAAGTTATTGGAAATAAAAATTCCTTATCAAAAGTGATTCAGAGTGATGAGGATGATAAAATTGAAATTTCCAATAATAGTGAATGTAAGTCAATACATCCATATCAATATTTATAAAATTCATTTGCTGAGGAATTCTAAATTAGGAACGAGACCTTAAAATTTCTTTCTTTAAAAAACTTGTGGAGGGTGAAAATATTACTGTAAATCAAAAGGCTCTAGTTCAGAGTAGAAAAAATTTAGGTTAGATAATCATACTTCGCATATCTCAAAACATCAACTAGAATTAGTTTCAAAAACTATTCAAAAAATATAATGGGTGGATTCAATGAACGGAGAATTGGAAAATATTTAAAAGAATGAAAATTAGAAATTTATTTCATTGAAATGAAATAAAAATATTAATGAATCCAATTTGGTTAACAAAAACAAGTTACATGTGTATAGAAATGATTTAAGAAACAAATTAGGATTGTTTGTAAGGGCTATTCACAAGTGGAAGGTGTGTATTTTGACGAAAAATCTTTCACAGTTACAAGATTAAAAATTATTTTAATGGATATTTTTGTGGGTGCATACTAGAATTACAAAGATTATTAGATGGATATAGTGTCATAATTATTAAATGGTTATATTGAGGAAGAATATTACATTGAAAAACCATGTGGGATTATACATGATGATTATGACATAAGTTTGTAAACTATAAAATTATTTTTATGTGATAAATCAACATCCATGTGCTTGGTCTACAGAACATGATTTTTTTGAGAATGTTAAACTTTTCTAATGTATAGTTTGGTAAAAAATTATATGAGAAATATTTTTACTATAGATCTCTAATTTTAATTATTTATATGGATGATATAATTTCTTATGTGGATAGAGAAGATGTTGGTAAAACGTTTACATAAGAAATAGAGAAGAGTTTCAAAGTTTTAATGTTGTTATTGTTATGTTTCTTCCTTATCTAACATGTTAAAAAATTGTATAATACATTTTATTATCTTATGAAATGTATTCCAATTAATTATTAATGAATTTTGGGATGATATAATCCCAATAAGATTTTATTCTTCATTTAGAAAGCACAAATTTGAATAAATATGAGTCCAAAAAATTGCGAATCAGAAAGATTTTTGGAAGTTGATAGGTGGTTTGATTTACCTTAATGCCTCAAGACCTTCTATTGTTTATGCTATGAATTTATGTGATAGGTATGAAAGTAATCCAAAAGATGCACATATGTTGGAAAAAAGGATTATGTGATATGTCAAATTAACAACTTCACATTGGTTATTATTCAAAAGAAATTTTCAGATGAATTTTCATAGTTATACTATTGCAGATTAGGATGGAGACTGTAGTGAAAGAAAATCAATCCCGGGAGTATTATTTTTCTCTGGTAAATATTTTTTTTGTTGGCATTGAAAAAAAAATGTTTAGTAACTTTGAGCACATGTGAATCTGAATATGTTGTAGCTACTTAGTCTTATTCTCAAATGTCATGGATGTATGTTCTATTAGATTATTTTAATATGGTGTTTCTAAACCAATCAAGATGATTTGTGATAATAAAAGTTCAATTGATCTATCTAAAAGTCCTATTAAATATTCAATATCAAAACAAATTGATATAAATTTTTACATTATAAAAGAAAAATTTTCTAATGGAGAGGAATTTTATAAAACCTTTCAATAAAGTATCATATTTCTGACATCATTACAAAATCAATTATGAAAGAAATGATTTTGTAATTGAGGCTACAACTTCATGTTTAGCTTCATCTCATGACTTCCTAAACCTCAAAATGAAGTAACCCCACCATTATTTCTTTTATGATTAAAATGGGGAGAGAAATTAACAACATTATACATTGTAATAATTTTTTACTTATTTTTATTTTGTGAATCTATAGATGTGGTAATCAAAAATGGGGGAGAGAAAAAGAAAATTAATTGGAAATGATAAAAGTTATGGGGTTATCTTTACATGGACAAAAAATATTTTTCCACTAGGGGCCGGAATTCCATCCAAAACAATACTCCATCCAGTAGTGTGATGTAAAGATACCATCTTTTGATAAAGGATACATTTTGATAAAATATAATAAAAGGGGTTGAGTATAGAAAAATTGCTGAGACTTTGAAAATTTCCCAATAATGGTTGTAAATGATTCCAATTGTGGAGATTAAATACCATTGTGATAAATTGTTTTAAAAATGTTTTTTTATTTTTTGAAAACTAACCATTTTGTAATAGAGTGTTTTTGATATTCTAGAATTTGACCCATTCCATCGTAATAAGATTGTTAGAAAGTCAAAACATTTTGTTTGAAGACGTCATATTTTTAATAATGTGTTTTGACAGATGATTTTGAAGTGACGAGTTAGAAGGATCTCATACTTTCTAAACTATATTAGACAATGCTTTATGAATCAATATGTTCTCATAAATCATGAACCATACTCATGATAAAATATTTTAAACTAATGGAAGAATATTATTGATTGAATCGGTTCTAGGGATCATGAAATTATTTTTCATTGAATGTAGATGTACCTAAAATATAATATTAGATCCAGAAGTTAGAATAATGGAATTTAATGATGTTTGAAGAAGGTCAAATTTGCTATGTTAATTCATCATTGAATACCTTCCACTATTAAATAAAATCATTATAATGGGATTTACAAAATAATAGGAAAAAATCATAATGGTAACTCCATCATAATTATATTTCCATTGTAAGGAGTTGGGAAAGAAACATAAAATCGTAATGAGATGATGAAAGAAATAGAAATCCTATTGAGCTAAGAAAGAAATAGAATATTAATGATCTTGGAAATAAACAAAAATAGTTATGATATGAGAAATAAATATATTCATAATGAGTTTAGATGAAAATAGATTCTTAATTAGGTGAGAAACAAATATATTCATAATGATCTAATATGAATAAAGAATTGTAACGTGCTAAGAAAGAAAAAATCATAATGTGTTGCAAAGGATATAGATTCTTGATGAGGTGAGAAGGAAATATATTCAAAATGTGATGATTATGAATAAGACTCAATAATTTCATTCTATAAGTATTATGAATACTTGAAGAGGTCATAATGTGAAATTCAATGTTGTATAAATCCTAAAGACATCTAAACATGATTGAAGAAGTAAATGTTAAATTTTAAATGTATGTGATCTTTAGAGATTTTGAAATTTGAGTAAGTGAGGAATGTTTTCAAGTTTTGTGCCCTTGTTTTTGAGTCACCAAAAAATACATTCTCAGATATTATTTCATTTGTGACTTTTCTCACAATCAAAAAATGTGGAGTTCTGAGGAAATAAAGTGAAATTCATTTAAATCCAGATATCTCATGAGGATTATTAGGCAGATGAATGTTTCTTTACCGGATTGAGAAAGATCATATTGAGAATATAATATTTGGTCAATCAGATTGATAATATTAGACTGGAGAAGGTTATATTGTGCATTTTATTAGAGTTCGAGTAATACAGATATATAATTTCTTCATTAGACTTAGCTCATCATAACCAGTATCATTATTTTGAGGGAATTGATCCTACCATATTCCGATTGAGAAATTCAGATCACGCCAAATTGGACTAAAGATTCAAATTAATAAATTTTCTATCATCTTCAACAAAGACATTATTCTTTTATTGGACTCAATTGTTTTATAAGAAAATATAGTAAACTGATAGGGGTAGGTATAATCTTTACAATCCGCATATATACGGTGTATAATAGATGTTTTCATATGTTTTATTTAATTGTTCACAATGGATAATTTCTATAGACCCACGATAGTGTAAATAGTAAGGATGTAGGTTCTAAATTGAGGCTAAACCTTGAAAATCTAATGTTCTTTACTTTCCTTCCTAATTTTTCATTCATGAATATTTACTACTAGTTGATAAGGAAATAAATATTAATAGGTTGTAGGGGGAATGTTTCTGAACATTTTGAAACTCATAAAAATTGAAAAATTGATTCAACCCCCCCCCCCCCTCTTAGTCGATTTTCAATCCTTTGGAACTTCACAATCTGTCTTAGTTGAGGTACTAGATGGAATACTTTTCATACAAGAGGTCAAATACTATCTTGGTTAAGCTTTAATCGATTACATGATCAACAACATACCCAACCACCCTTGTGTTAGCTAAGTCAATTTTTAGACTTGCGTGAGTAGGTTGGTAGAGTGTGAAGGTCCTCATGCATGGTATCTCACCAACCCCATGTAGTGGGGACTCAAACAAAATCTATACACCCATATTTTACAAAATGAATCTATATAACATTATGTGGTATACATAGTTGGACTTCCAATACACACTAAATCTTATTATTTACCTAATGTATCATGATAATATGTTGTATATTTATAAAAAATTCCTTCTCACAATAAACATAACATTTAGACAAAACCATAATACTCCATAATGAGCATTGGTTAGGGATAAAATCAAAGATATAATTTTGAAAGACAATTATAATTGATCTTCAATAAATGTGTATCGATATTTACATTTATGGAGCTAATGTTAATGAATAATAAAATGCAGGATTCCTTATATATGATACATTTTAATATTATAAAATTACTTAAGAATATTTAAAAAACAAAAAATAAAAACTGATTTAACATATCAACTTTGTAAAACTACCAAATCAGAGTTATGTTTTCTACACTTTCTGGGGTTTGTAAACTCTTTACATATAATGTAATTCATATCATATCTCTATGTGACTATTTGACAAAACACCCAAAATAAACTCTTTTCTGAGAAACCTCTATAAAGTACTCAACATTTAATAATGGTGATATTTATGAATGATATTACTAAAAATAGATAATTAGACAATAATAAAACTTCATAACATCACAACATCAAAATCTATGATTTTAACTTATATTCTCTACTTGGAACACTTTCTGAGTTCATCATCATCATCATTGGAACCATATTACATCAAACTTATTTGTTAAAATAATCTAACTTCTTACATTAATGTTTTATAATACATCCTAATTCAGTTAGGGTGTTAAATAATTTAACTTTTTATTGGATTAATCTTATATTAATTAAAAATGAAATTTTTTATGTCAAAATAAACTCCCAATAGCTTATAAGAAATTATATTCTCTTCAGAATATCATTATATGATACACAAAAAACTAATTTTTTTAGAAATAACATATTTTTACATTTAGTAGGAATATTTGACATATGAACTATTTTTTTCATATAATATAAGGTATTCTATGTACTGGGAACATTTTCATTTGAAAACAATACTTTTATAAAAATATACCACGGAATAGTGTTGGAAACACATACTTACATATTTTAACATATAAAAGATAAAACACTTCTGTCCATATATTCTTCTCCAAATTATTATATAACTTAATGAATCATAAACCATACGTATACATTTAATCCTCGAATATTTGATCAAAACAAATCATTTTTATCAAATTTTTTGTCCTTTAAAATAAGATTAATGAAATGATGATACACATATTTTACTGAGAAACAATTGATCGTGATGAAATCAAATATATTTTAAACCGTGATGTGTCAATTAAATACTTTTTCTCATAAATACAAACAACAATATCAATTAATTCTTGTTTTTTTAGAAAACTTGTATATTTAAAACACCTTATAAAATATACATTGTATATCACATACCATTCAAAAGATAATAATTTGTATCAAAACTACATCTAACTAGTATATTCCATGAAATTTCACAAACTACTTCTGGTATATCTTGGATAATACAATCACATAAAATTATTACTCTTCCTCATAAACAATCCAATGTTTCAATGACCTTGAAAGGATTCTTGAAGATCCATTAGTGATATTATGGAATTATTCTTATTCCTTTGGTTTTGATATTAACTGACTTTTACTACCTGTATAGTATTTTAGAACCTTGAAATCATATGCCTATGTAAAATATACTCCATGTAACAACCAAAATTTTTATGAATTATTTTTTCAAATAAATTAAAATTCATTTATTTATTTTATTTCTTACTATAAAAAGTTATTCATCTGTTATATGCTACAAAAATTTAAGATTAAACTACACCGAATGTCCAGATGGCCTAAATATTTATTTATTTTTTGGATAAAACCCTTTATTAGGGGTTAGGCTTTCCCTACAAGAAACCCTTTCTACGATTTCACTATACACAACACATCATTACTAAAAAATATAATATCATTATTTTTAAACATTTGAGTTACAACATAGTTGATGAACTTAGTCGTATGAATAGTAATAGAAAAATTGTTATATTATTCCAAGTGGTTTCTTATAGATACAACATGTCGATAATAACAAATATAATTTTTGGTAATGTCTAATGGTTTTGATTATCCACTCCAAAAATACTGTTTTTGTGGGGTTCCTCTAATTAGATATGTGTTTCTCTTGTCTTTGGATACTTTCATTGTATTTTCCCTTAGAATGCTTCCAAAATTTATGTATGGAGCATCAGGTCATTGTCTCTGAAAACTATAAGGGTTCACCAACATGAATATTCCATCTATTTCAATGTCTCACATAAAAGAAATTCTTTTTATTGGGTTTGGATTCTTTTTCACGGACATAATTGGATCATTTGGAACCTAAATTTTTTGAATGTTATTGGCTTTGAAATTGGGACACCTATACGCCTTGACAAGAAAACTGACTTTGTTTGGATTGGACACTTCATGAGAATGTTGGTGGAGATTGATCTGAACACCACTATGATTGATAAGGAAACTCTCTCTACTACCTTTGATAATATCCATATTGATATTTAATATTAAATAAATCTCTTTTCCTCTACTAAATGTATGGCTATTGGGAATTTTTAGAGTTATGTTGGAAGAAGATTTCTTGTGAGAGATGTTGGTTGAAGGGCCATTCATATAACCTCTATAGAAGGAAACCCAAGAGGATGCATGTGACTTTGTCAAAGTCTCTTGATCGTGATGGATATGTTCTCAAAAAGGACATCACCCACTAAGGATGATATATTTTCTTCTCATAAGTCTGTCTTTTAAGTTCATAATTTAACAAGAAAATGACTAATGGTGGATAAGTCCTTGATAAGGGATAATTATGGTCCCTCTACTTCTCAGGTATAATTTGGCAATGAGAATACTTCCATTGATGGTCTTGCTCTTTATCCAAATAGATTAATTGAGATTGGAGAGAATGCAATTCCAGCTATTGTTAGGTCTCATGCTCGCACTGACACTTCAAATCCTATCGTGAATAATAATCCTAATGTAGTCTTTACACATGGTGAGACTTTTGTGTTATCTCATAGCCAAGATGATCAAATTGGGGTTCCTCAATATGTAGATTTTCATCATTATATCTAGAATTTAATGAACTCCTCTAGGATTTTGGAGATGTGGGGTATCGTCTCTGAGGTGGAAGGAGCAGAAATGGCTGGTGGTGGTCCTATCTCTTTCAAAGATGCTCTCTTATCTGGAAAAGTGAAGGAATATGATTGTATGATATTCAACCCATCTCCCTAGAATAGAAGTAATATGAAGGACTAATTTAACCCACCAAACACTATGTCTACCAGATCTTATTCAATGTTGTCTTGCATGTTCAATTCTAATATTCTTAAGATCCTGAAGTAGGGTTTGTCCCAATATGAATGGGAAACAAATGATGATTCTGATTATGGGAATTCCATGTCTTATTATGATCAATAATGTTTTTTCTGATGGATGAGTTAATGTCCCTTTGTTTTACCCCTCCTATCCCCATTGTACCTTTTTTATTATATTTAATAAATTATGAGAATCTTATCTTCTAGCTAGACATTCTAGGTAATTAACTAAATATATATACTTAGGAAAAAATAATAAAAATTGGTTTTTTATGAGTCTTTATCTACCATATGTCTTATTTACTCCATTATTTTTCATTTATAAATCACATTAGTTAAGGGAGACCTCCCGATAGTGTTTATCTATTTATATTTACAAGAATGGCCCTCATCCTTCACTTTAAATATGAACTCACCATCCCCACCTATTAAAAACTATAAAGAAAAATGGATCCTAAAAAACCTTTAATAAAAATAACCCAAAATTTCTCCTCTCATCCTACAATCATCACTTTGGGAATAATGAAATCCAAGGAGGTTCTTTGGTTTACACCAAGAGGAGTTTCATGAAAAAGAGGTAATATTATTCAACAATCACTTTGTTTTATTTCATTGTCAAACCACATCAATTGTTATTATTCCATGATTATATAATAACCAAGGTATACTAAATATAATTATATTTTGTTATGTTAATTTTTCTACCTAAACCTACACCCAAAACCATAAAATGGGATAGAGAGTCATTATTTGTGTGTACGGTCGACAAACGCCCCACGAACAGATGTCGTTCAATCTTACATTACTATCTATAATAGTTGGAATTAATCATATAATTTCAATAAAGTCATAATAAAATCATATATGTGATGATATATAATAATATGGTTCTCTTAAAGATTTATAATAAACTTATATTTACTATACATGAAAACTATTCTCAATTTTTTCTCTTAATGGATTATTTTTATTATTTTATGTTTTTTATGAAACCTATTTATCTTTTTTGGGTAATATCATGATAAAATACATATGAAACAACATCCATTCATGAGTTATTATATGATTAAATGGTTATGAAACCTATATATTTCCTACATGTTATGATCTGTTAATATGTTTATAATACCCATTTAATTTCATGGGGTATGATATGGTGTTTTTGAAAACCATATCTTTTTATGGGTCATGATAAGTTGAATGTTTTATTATCTTATGGAACATGTATGTATGATTTCATAATGATATGGGTGGGACCTATATGTACCTCCAATGCATTAGGGAATGATTTAGATCTCATGATATAATGATAGGAAATAGGTTTTTGGTCTTGATCCAAAATGGAAAAAAAGGTTTATCCTAATCCACAATGGGAAATAGGTGAGTCCTAATCCACAATGGGGAAAATGTGTTTCCTAATCCATAGAGGGAAATAGGTGTTCCCTAATACACAATGAGAAACAAGTGTGTCTTGATTCATAATGGGAAATAGGTGTGTCTTGATCCACTATTGTAAATATGTGTTTCCTTGTCAACATTATTATAAGGTCGCAGCCTTAAACCTTAATTAATATTGAATTAAATGAATAATTCACAGTGATGATCTTTTCAGGTTTAGAGTTTTAGAGAATTGGGATATAACTATTACATCTCAAAAGATTACAAAGTAGACACTTCTACTAAGATTCCATAGAATAAAAACTCTTAAAAAGAAACATGTCTAGTTCCATGTTTTATATAGCATGACTTTCCCTTGATCCCATCCTTGACCCTATTCCACAATAAGCCCTGTGAAAAACATTTCAAAAAACATGGGGTGGGCATAAAAAGCTCAGTAAGGGATACACAAAGAATGAAATCTCTTAGTTTATCAAAACAACAAGTAAACCATGTATACTTTATCAAAGTAATACTTTTCACCTTTATGAAGAATTAAAAACTCTTCACTGAATAAAAGATCATTACATACCCTTTTGTAACCAAAATATTACCATTAAACCCATATAAAGATCACATAACATATAAAGGTAACTTGGGACATAATCATACATAAATGGAATAACCATACAGTTGACTTTCACACATATCACTTAATGGAATATCCATACGGACAACTTCCATACCCAATGCATTGGAGGTTATAATTTAACCACTCGTCCTGGTATTCACAGCACCACATGTCATATGGTTTATCACGTAACCACCCATAAAATGTCCATGTACCATTATAAAATCATAAGACATAAAACAAATATAATGGAAAGAAAACATTTCAACACTTTGATCACAATATATCACAGAAATATATTGACATAGAAAATCCATTATTAAAACACTTTTCAATACCAAAATACATAAAACAGTATATGGTATTTATTTAATTTAAAAAATCATTACGGCTTGTTGAGGAAACCAAAGACCAAATAATACTCGTGGCGGCGGAAAAGGGTTGTTGTCACCGCGTACGTTAAAAGAAACATTCCTTTTTGTCGTTTAGTAAAACTATTCATAGAAAAAGATTCCTTTTCTATAAAAGTAAAAGTCAAAGGGGTTTATACACCGTATAAAAGAATGTTGTGTATAAAACGAAATATGCGTCAATGAAAGGAGATTGAGACGAAGTCCCTTACCTTGGGTCCGACTTGACTCGATCATTCGTTAACCTCCTGAATAATAAACTTGAGTTAATTTATACTTGCTTAAAATAATTTTTCAAGTTAATTATTCCTTTTATATCAATTATTACCATGTCATGAACACTATGCAATTATTTAAGTTAATAACGGTCATTTTAACGATCATTGGTACTTGAGTCAAAAATATGCTCTTTATAATTACAAGCTGATCATTTATCCATTATATCCAGAGTTATACTCATGATGTATATATCATATATATCATATATATACATTATATACATGCATTTATAATATTACATAATGTTTAGAGGTAAGAAATGAAATGCACCGTTCATGGAGACGGTAATCCGTACGTACGCATGAACACTACTTTCATTTCTATTTTGTATTTTATGGAATGGGATCCTAATGATATTAAGGTATATTATAATTCCTGTATAATATCATACATAGCATCATTAATTACATACTTTATACGTCCCACATATGGCCTTAACGAATCAAATCACTTTGAGGGGGCGGTGGTCCGCACTTCCTAAAATGAAAATATCGCGTTTAACCATAATGGAAACCATAAAGGTATGCCATAAATGAAAAATAAAGAAGCTTAAGTAAAACATAAACATATTATATGTAATATATAAATATAGTGACATATTAATTTCCACCTTTAAAGGTGTTATATGAGTGTTGAACAATCATCGTTTCGTGGGGCAGAAATTCGCCATCCAAAGAAACAGTATGTTCTTTAACCATTTGATGTAGGTGTGTGTAAGTGTAGCTCCAATCCTTATTATAACAACATCCAAGTATATTGAAGATACTGTTTTTGTTACAAAATAAAGTAATAAAAACAGTTTAGAGGGTTGGAGAAGCAAAATAAAACATAAGAACACAAGAGAAAACACAACCTTTAAAATGGGTAACTCTTTTTGATTTGAGCTCGAAGGCTTCCTTGGGAAGACTTCTGCCCAAAGTGAGGCTTATAACAGTTAGAGAGGGATGTGGAGAGAAAAAATGGTCAGGGTTTGGCCGAGCCAAAGGCTTTGGATGTGTGGGTAAGGAGGTAGAGGTGGGGGCCTTTTATAAGAGAAGAGGAGGGGCACTCTTGGAAAGTTACATAATGTTACTTTATTTTCAAATGAGTTTCGGATTTTAAAGGTCCCACACTGATTTATTTCGAGGATAAGGTGACCAGGGTTAGAAATATACTCATCCAATATGTCTTTGACAAGTGTATTTTATAGCTTTAACTTTATCTTTTCATTTTATTTAAATCCTTTATTAATGAGGTAGTCGTTGCATCATCATGACGTCATTAATAATTAAATTTATTTAATATCTAAAAATGATGAAAAAATACTATGATGTAAGAAATATGTTTAGATTTATAATGAATATTTATAGTTTATAATATCATCTTTGTAGTCAAAATTAAAAATGTTTTACTCAGGTGATACATTCTTTGTTATATTTACTTTCTTTAAAAAAATAAAAAGATAAAAAGTCACTTTCACACAAAAGTGATTCCATGGGGTCCCCAAGATTGGCACAAGGCATTCCATTGTCGGAAATGAGACTACCAGAAGCATTAGGAGACATTTTGGTGTCATTTTTTATTATTATGATATTATTTTATTATCCTTAACTACTCAATTACTCATTAATCAAGATAATTAAAGATAATTACCGTCGTTACTATTCATAATGTCAAAAAACAAGAGTCATGATTACATAGTTTTGACCTTCTGATTCCAAATATGTAATCCATTTTACCAAATTCCAAACACAGAAATTGCAATAATTAATTTAAAAATAATTCCCATTGTCAAAACAAATAGCCGGTTTTTTGAATCAATATCTATGACAATTTTGGCATTAGTTTATGCCCAATTCCAAAATGATATTATTCCAAATGACCACCATTGGATTAAATGGTAAAAATATATTCAAATTACACTTTAATACCAATTAAAAAGATAATATATCCTTATAATTAAATTATTTGAATAAGCAGTTTTGATGTAAAATGCATTATTTTTTCACTATTCATTAAAAAATTAACATTGTCCGAAAAATACAAAAAATTTATCCAATGTAAATTTCAATTTCCCAATCATAAATAATATGTATATTTTGAAAAATAGAGCTTATAAAATTGTCAAAAGGTTGATTTAAAAATGGTTTTCCATCAAAAGGTAGTAAAACAATCTTTATAAAATATTAGTGTATTCCATGCTTAAGATTGGATTTATTCTCATTTTAAGCCTCTAAAACACTATCTAATTCATAAATAGACATAGATAATAATATATATTATTCATTACTTACTTGTGATGTTACATCCATCCCCCCTTTAGAATATTGTGTCCCCGCAATTTATTTACTTGTCAAATAAGTGGGGGTATTTAACCCTCATTACATTTTCAGATTCCCATGTTGCCTCTTCAATAATGTGGTTTTTTCACAAAACCTTTACCTGATGAATCACCTTATTCCTTAACCCTTTCTCCTTGTGGTCAAGAATATGGACATGTTGTTCCTCATAATATAGGTTTTCTTCCAGCTGAACTACCTCTGGACTCAAAAGATGAGATGGATGTGGCATGTACTTCCTTAACATTGAAACATGAAAATCATTGTGTACCTGAGATAAACTCGGAGTTAAATCCACTCGGTAAAAAACTGATCCAACTCTCTCTAGAATTTCATATGGTCCAATGAAACTTGGACTTAGATTTCCTTTCTTACCAAATCACATCACACTTTTTCATGGTGAGACTTTGAGAAAAACATGATCACCTACCTCAAAAGAGAGATCCTTCCTCCTATTATCTGCATAACTCTTCTACCTGATCTGAGCTGTTCTCATGTGTATCTGTATCAGCTGAACTTTTTCTACCAACTCTTCTACCAATTCTAGTCAAATCCGCTTCCTTTCACCCACTTCATCCAAGAAATCTAGAGTTCGACACCGCTTCCCATATAATGCCTCAAATGGTTCCATCTGTATACTAGAATGAAAACTGTTATTATATGAAAATTCAACCAAAGAAAGATGTTGGTCCAAACATCCCTAATAATCCATCGAACAAGAACGCAGCATATCCTCCAAAGTTTGAATTGTTCGTTCTGACTTCCCATCTGATTGAGGATGAAAAGTTTTACTAAAATTTAATTTAGTACCCAACTACTTTTGAAGGCCTTTCCAAATGTTAGAAGTGAACCTGGGATCACGGTCAGATACAATGGAGAGGGGAACTCCATGTAACCTGAATATCTCTTTAAGATACAAATGGGAATGTTGATCTAGGGAAAAAGTATCTCTTATAGAAAGGAAATGAGCATATTAGGCAAGCGATCAACAATAACCCTGATTGCATTATTACCTCGGGGTGTCTTCAGCAATCCCACAATGAAGTCCATGGATATATTCACCCATTTCAACTCTGGAACTGGTAAAGGCTGAAGCATCCCTTTTAGTAACTTCCACTCTGCTTTAACCTGCTGACAAGTCAAACACTTCACATTAAAATCAGCAATATCTCTTTTCATTTCATTCCACCAGTAATACTCCCGCAGATCTCTGTATATCTTAATACATCCAGGATGAACTGAAAACGGGGAACTATGAGCCGCACATAACAACTCATTCTTCAATTGTGAATCACTAGGCACACACAATCTCTTCCCAAACCTCAAAACACAATCATTATCGATGTTAAATTCATGCAACTTACCCTTCTGAACTAGCTCCACCTTTTTCTGCAACTCGTTGTCTTGCTTTTGTGCTTGCTTAATTCAGTCTGATAGAGAAGATTTAACTGATACCTAAAACAAAAAAAAGGAAATCATGCACAAACATCTTCTATTCTAAAGCTCATCAAATCCTTAATTAAAGGATCACTTTCCAAACACAACATTGTTAATGAAGCATTACTTTTTCGACTGAAAGCATCAACCACTTTATTTTCTTTTCCTGGATGGTAATGAATTGTACAATCATAATACTTGATTAATTCTAGCCATCTCCTCTATCTCATGTTAAATTCATTCTAAGTGAATATATACTATAAACATTTTTTATCAGTATATATTTCACACTTTACTCCATACAAATGATGCATCCAAATTTTTTTGGCAAAAACTACAGCAACTAATTCCAAGTCATGTGTAGGGTAATTTACCTCATGAGTTTTTAACTGACGTGAAGCATAAGAAATTACCTGATCATTCTGCATAAGTACACAACCATTTCTATTCAATGAAGCATCACTATAGATAACAAACTCACCATTCCTGGAGGGATGTTCCAAAACTGGGGCATTTACCAATCTTCTTTTCAACTCCGGAAAAAAAATCATCACATTCTTTTGTCCAAATAAACTTAAAACCTTTATGAGTTAGCTTAGTCATTGGACTAGATAATCATGAAAAAATTTCATCAAACCTTCGGTAGTATCCTGCCAAACCAAGAAAACTACGGATCTCGGTTACATTTGTGGGTCTTGGCCATTCTTCAACAACTTGTGTTTTAGCAGGATCAACAGTTATACCATCTTTTAAAACAATGTGACCCAGGAAAGAAATTTGTTGTAACAAAAACTCACCCTTAATGAACTTTCCATAAATTTTCTTTTCTTTTATGGTTTGCAAGATAACCTTTAAATGACTTTCATGCTCCTCTTTACTTTTAGAAAACACCAAAATATCATCAATGAAAACAACCACAAACATATCCAAGAACTCATGGAAAAGTCTATTCATAAGGTCCATGAATACAGCAGGTGCATTGGTTAACCCAAAAGGCATAACTACAAATTCATAATGCCGATATCTAGTACGGAACACAGTATTTGGAGCATCTCCTTATTTTACCTTCAGCTGATGGTACCCCGTTCTCTGGTCAATCTTTGAAAAATACTGAGCTCCCTGGAGCTGATCAAACAAATCATCGATATGAGGCAAAAAATAATTTTTCTTAACAGTAATGTTATTTAAGGCTCTATAATCAATGCAAAGTCTCATTGAGTTATCTTCCTTTTTAACAAAAATGACAGGAGAAATCCATGGTGATGTTCTAGGTCGAAGGAAACCTTTATCTAATAACTCCTTCAATTGATTCTTTAACTCTAAAAGTTCAACTTGAGCCATTTGATAAGGGGGTTTTGAAATTGGCTTAGAATCAGGAACTATGTCAACAGTAAATTCAACTTCCCGATCATGAATAATACCAGGCAACTCATTAGGAAAAATATCAAGATAATCATTTACCACTGGAACATCAATAATCTGAATAGTTTTTTTATTTTCAGCAATATGTGCATGGTAACATTCATTTACATCTTTTACTAGTTTCTCAACTTCCTGATATGTTATCAAAATCAAGCATTCATTCTTGTACACAAACTGAAAATATTTCTAAAAAGAACCCATTTTAGCTCTGCAGTCAATCTTAGCATGATAAACAGAAAGCCAATCCATGCCCAAAATAACATCGAAATCTACTATAGGCAAAACAATAAGGTTTGCTGATAGATTATTTCCGCACACAAGGATAGGAAGGTTATTATAATTCCTTTTTGTCTCAACGTTCCCTCCGGGTGTTTTTACCATAAGGGAAAGATTTATATATTGAGATGGAATTTCTAATTTACTAGAAAACAACTCAGAAATGAAATAATGTATAGACCCTGAATCAAACAACACATTGGCATAATCTGAACAAACAAACAGTGTACCTGATAATACTTCATTCGATTGTCCAATATCTTCTGAAGTAGTTGCAAAGGATTTCACCACCCCTTTATGCTTGTAGTCTGGCTTCTTTTCCCCAGTTGAGTTCTTCGTTAGACACTCATTTTCATAATGACCCATTTCATTACACATAAAACATCTTACCGCTGGCTTTTCATTGCCTGCTATATCATCTTCTTTACAGTTACGAGCAATATGACCAGACTTACCACACCGAAAACACTTTCCAGACTTGGATAAACATTCTCCAGGATGCATTTTACCAAACTTCTCACAGGTTGTATATTTTGTTTTCTTACCTCCTTGGTTCTTTGATGAATTCTTCCCCTTTTCCTGCCAAATGGACCTCTTTGTTGTTTTTCAAAGAACACCTGATCATCAAAAAACTCCATTTCCACCTTCTCTGCACATCGAACAAGTTTTTCATATCTTTTGAACTCACAAGAAGCTAAATCCCTTCGATAATTTGGCTTTAACCTTGAGTAAAAATCGTTTATTTTACTATAAAGATATCTTATAAAGTTTGAAGCATACCTTTCCAATCGAGTGAACTTTGATTCATAAGTAGTCACTGAGTCATCCTCCTGCCTCAATTATTGGAATTTATTTTCCATCCTAAGATGAAACACCATAGGAAAATATTTCTCAAGAAACATACCTTTGAATTCTTCCTAGTTAAGATCATAAATCTCATCAATTTCCCTGATATTTTTCACCATCGACCACCGCTGATCAGCTTCGCCTTCAAAACGGTAAACAGAAAGACTTACCTTTTGAGTTTTTGAACACCCCATGACATCAAAAATCTTTTATAGTGCATTAATCCACCCTTTAGCTAGCACAAGGTCAAATGATCCTCTGAATGATGGGGGATGCTGCCTTATGAAATGTTCCACCACTGACTTGTTCCTTTGCGGTTGATCTGGCTGATCTCGTGCATGGATACCACCACCATTTATAGCCGGAGTAAACTGTTCCATCACTGCAACAAACTATTCAGTTCCGATTCCGACCATCTCAGGTTGCTGATTTGGAAGGTTATCTTCCTCCTGATGTCGTCCCAACATAGCTGCTTTGTTTCCTCTGCGGAAAACCATTCTTAACACAGGAATATCTTTGGCGAAGCAACATGGTAATCTTTAAATGCTATATCATTTAAATAATACCATAAATTAACTTATAATTTAACACTTTTCTAACTCCTAATGTTGTCTAAACAGACCTATGATACCAACTATAAGGCCCCAACCTTAAAACTTACTTAATATTGAATTAAATGAATAATTCACATTGAGGATCTTTTCAGGTTTAGAGTTTTAGAGAATTATTCCATAACTATTACATCTCAAAATATTACAAGGTAGACACTTCTACTAAGTTCCCATAGAATAAAAACACTTAAAAAGAAACATGTCTACTTCCATGTTTTATATAGCATGAATTTCCCTTGATCCCATCCTTAACCCTATTCCACATTAAGTCATGTGAAAAACATTTCAAAAAACATGGGGTGAGCATAAAAAGATCAGTAAGGGATACACAAAGAATGAAAACTGTTAGTTTATCAAAACAACATGTAAACCATTTATAATTTATCAAAGTAATACTTTTCACCTTTATGATGAAGTAATAACTCTTCATTGAAAAAAAGATCATTACTTACCCTTTTGTAACCAAAAGATTACCATAAAACCCATATAAAGATCACATAACTTATAAAGGAAACATGGGACATAATCATACTTAAATGGAACAACCATACGGTCGACTTACTCACATATCGCTTAATGGAATAGCCATACGGCCGACTTCCATACCCAATACATTGAAGGTTATAACATAACCACCCATCCTGGTATTCACGGCACCACCCGTCATATGTTTTATCACGTAACAACCCATCAAATGTCCTAGTACCATTATAATATCATAAGACATAAAACAAATATAATGAAATGAAAAAATTTCCACACATTGATCACAATATATCACATAAATATATTGACATAGAAAATCCATTATAAAAAACCCTTTTCAATACCAAAATACATAAAACAATATATGGTATTTATTTAATTTAAAAAAAACATTACGGCTTGTTGAGGAAGCCAAAGACCAAATAATACTCGTGGTGGCGGAAAAGGGTCGTTGTCACCGCGTACGTTAAAAGAAACATTACTTTTTGTCATTTAGTAAAACGATTCACAGAAAAAGATTCATTTTGTATAAAAGTAAAAGCCAAAGGGTTTATACACCGTATAAAATAAAGTTGTGTATAAAACGAAATATGCCTCAATGAAAGGGGATTAAGATGAAGTCCCTTACCTCAGGTCCGACATGACTCGATCGTTCTTTAACCTCCTAAATAATAAACTTGAGTTAATTTCTACATGCTTAAAAACCTTTTTCAAGTTAATTATTCCTTTTATATCACTTATTACCATGTCATGAACACTATGAAATTATTTAAGTTAATAATAGTCGTTTTAACGATCATTTGTAGTTGAGACAAAAATATGCTATTTATAATTACAAGTTGTTCATGTATAAATTATATCCATAGTTATAATCATGATGTATATATAATATATATCATATATATCTAGTATATACATGCATTTATAATATTACATAATGTTTAGAGGTATGAAATGAAATGCACCGTTCATGGAGACGGTAAGTCGTACATACGCATGAATGCTACTTTCATTTCTATTTCGTATTTGATGGAATGGAATCACAATGATATAAAAGTTTATTATAATTCCAGTATAATATCATACATAATATCATTAATTAAATCCTTTATATGTCACACATATGGCATTAACGAATCAAATCACTTTGAGGGGGCGGTAGTCTGCACTTCCTAAAATGAAGATATCGCGTTTACCCATAATGGAAACCATAATGGTATGTCATAAATGAAAAAAACATATTTTTAAGTAAAACATAAACATATTATATATAATATATAATTATAGTGACATATTAATGGCCACCTTTGAAGGTGTTATATGAGTGTTGAACAATCATTGTTTCGTGAGACAGAAATTCGCCTTCCACAGAAACAGTATGTTCTTTAACCATTAGATGTTGGTGTGTGTAAGTGTAGCTCTAATACTTCTTATAAAAACATCCTAGTATATTTATGATAATGTTGTTGTTACAAAATAATGTAATAAAAAGATTTTAGAGGGTTGGAGAAACAAAATAAAACATAAGAACACAAGAGAAAACACTACCTTTAAAACGGGTAACTCTTTTGGATTTGAGCTCAAAGGCATCCTTGGGAAGAATTCTGGCCAAATTGAGGCTTATAAGAGTTAGAGAGGGATGTGGAGAGAAAAAATGGGAAGGGGTTGGCCGAGCCAAAGGCTTTGGAAGTGTGGGTAAGGAGGTAGAGGTGGGGGCCTTTTATAAGAGGAGAGGAGGGGCACTCTTGGAAAGTTACAAAATGTTACTTTATTTTCAAGTGGGTTTCAAATTTTAAAGGTCCCACATTGATGTATTTCGAGGATAATGTGATAAGGGTTTGAAATATACTCATCCAAGAGGTCTTTGGAAAGTGTATGTTAAACCATTAACATTATCTTTTAATTTTATTTAAATCCTTTATTAATGAGGTAATCGTTGCATTATCATTATGTCATAAATAATTAAATTTATTTAATGTGTAAAAATGATGAAAAAAATAATATTATGTAGGAAATAATTTTAGATTTATAATGAATATTTATAGTCCATAATATCATATTTGTAGACAAAATTAATTTTTTTTACTTAGGTGATACATTCTTTGTTATATTTACTTTCCTTAAAACAATAAAAAGATAAAAAGTCATTTTAACACAAAAGTGATTTCATGGGGTCCCCAAGATTGGCACAAGGCATCCCATGGTCGTCCATGAGACACCCAGTAGATTTAGGACACATTGTTTTGTCATTTTGTATTATTATGATATTATTTTATTATCCTTAACTACTCGATTACTCATTAATCAAGATAATTAAAGATAGTTACCGTCATTACTATTCATAATGTCCAAAAACAAAAGAGTCTTGATTACATAATTTGAACCTTATGATTCTAAATATGTAATGAATTTTATCAAATTCTAAACACAGAAATTACAATAATTAATTTAAAAATAATTCTCGTTGTCAAAACAAATAGCGGGTTTTTTGAAACAATATCTATGATAAGTTTATCATTAGTTTATGCACAATTCCAAAGTGAAATTATTCCTAGTTACCACCATTGTATTAAATGATAAAAATATATTCAAATTAAACTTTAAGACCAATTAAAAATATAATCTAACCATATAATTAAATTATATGAAAAAGCATTTTTTATGTAAAATACAGTATTGTTTCACTATTCATTAAAAAATGAACATTGTCAGAAAAATACCAAAAATTTATCCAATGAAAATTTCAATGTCCCAATAATAAATAATATGTTTATTTTGAAAAATAGAGCTTATGAAATTGTCAAAAGTTTTATTTAAAAATGGTTTTCCATCAAAAGGGAGTAATACAATCTTTTAAAAATATTAGTGTATTCCATGCTAAAGATTGGATTTATTCTCATTTTAAGCCTCTAAAAACTATATAATTCATAAATAGACATAGATAAAAATATCTATTATTCATTACTTAGTTGGGATGTTAAATTTATGGTCTTAGATAATAACCTTGATAGATAAAATGGGTTTCTATATTTATGTAGGTTATATACTTATAATACATGATCATTATTTCATAATTGATTTATGATGATTTATCACCCTTAGGATTCATGTATTATGATATACCAGTATTTATTCCATGAATCATGTATGTGATCTTTTATATAAATGGTATGATCATAGAATTTTATTCTAATGTTTTCTTACACATATTATAATGTTATGCTTGTGTAACTCATTTATTTAAACTTATTATAAATCTAATCTCACCATTTATGATGTTTCCTTTCCCCAGTTTATGAAGAAACGTTTTATGGAGGAGTAATAAATGGGAAGATCATTATGGGAGATTTTGACAATCTTTCACCATGATATAATATTATGTTTCAATGTTTCTATATGAACTAACTGTTATATTACTCAAACATGTACTTTTGAAATGTGATAAATATTAATAAAACATCATGTAATATCCTTTTATGTTATGCCTAGATCACTATAGTTGGTATTAAAGAAACAGTTTATTCAACATTTTAAAACTAGGATGATAATACTTTAGTAAGATCCTTAATAGTATTTCCAATTATATTCATAGTGTTTTATCTAAGGATAAACCTAACATTTCATACATTAAAGAACATGGTGTTATGATTTAGACATCGTATATGTAATTTTTCAAGGTTATGCTATTTTCCACTACGATAATTATTGCTCACACTATTCTTTCTATATTTAGTCACTGACTTCAACCCAAAATAACAATTTTAATGATTAATGAAATTGAAAATTGGATGATTTTCGTCCTCAAAAATAAATAGATATGGGAGCTTTAATGGGAAGTTTTTTTATATTATCTAACAACATTCTCAAGAAACGAATCATGTTGGACTTCCAAGTGAAAAAATAAGGCAACAAAGTTCTATTTGGTCCTTAATGAGGTAAATTACACATTATTTTAGTGGTTTCAATGATCCACTAATTGATGATCAATGAATCCTTACCACTGAAAATATATTTTCATTTTTTCAATTCTTGTATAATAAAAAATTAATCTTGGTTGCTAATTATTTGGAAGTTGATTCAGATCAGTGGTGGACTCTTATTATGAACAAGAGGGAACAAGAATTAATTTAATCTATGTAATGAGAATATTTTTAAGGGATATTGTTCATTAATTAATTCCCTAATATTATATAGAAAGATATAGATTATAAATTCCTATTTCTAAATAACATGGATGATTAATCTATTGGTACCTATGAGGAAAATTTTACACAGATTTCATGGAACTCTTCTTGTTTTATCATCCTCCCTGAAAGCAAAATCAATCGATTATTTGGTTTCCTGAAACCACATCTTTAAAAGTCTTTGTCTATAGTATACTTTACTAGTAATTAATAAGTCACTCTATACGAATTTAAGGAAGAAATGTAAAATTTATATTCCAATGATTCAACTAGTTTTGATAAAAAAAGAAGATCTTGCATCATGAAAAATCAAATGGTGGAATAAAATCCGAGACATTTATGTGCTAGAAATATGGGGTGAAAAATCATCAAGATTTCATGAATGGGATTGGGAGGTGATTTAAATGTTGAATGTCAGGTCAAAAAATTCATAAATATTTAAATATGATTAATGAGATGGTTAATGTAATGGAAGAGAAGATACTTTAAACTAATGCGCAATCCACACTCTAGTGTTTCAACTATAAAGAGTTCGAGGATTTTGAAAATCAATACCCAAATCCAAGGGCTAATATGGATGATAAGAAAAAACAACCATTCTGTACAATGGACAAAGGCAAATCGTATACAATCACAATGGATAACATTAATAAAGATAATTAGAGTACACATATCCTCCACTCCTTAGTTAGGAATTTAATGATTGATTTTGTTTGATTAGGCCCAATGAAAATCATATTATTCATCCTTTAGTGAGGTTTCATGGGATTATCTACCTCTATATCTATTTTGGAATACTAAATCACATTTAATGTCATATAAGTGGAAGGATGACCCCGAGTATCCAATAAAAAAATTTATTGGTAAAAGATAACAACTTATTTAAAAAATTAAGGTTGAATTATATTCTAGAAGGGTTTTAAGGTAAACTATTTGTTGAATGTTTTATGTTAAACATTAGATGTGGTTTTATAATTTTAGGGTATGAACTCTCCGTATGAGGATTTGTGAACATGAAAATTAATGAAATAAATTACACATATTTTCTTATGTTCCAATATAGAAAAATAATTCTGTGACACAAAGAAATAGAAATTGAAAAATATGTCCTTAATAACATCATTTTTTGAACTACTGTTATAATAAATCAGCAATGATTTGTGGTTTTAAGGCCCTTAACTTTCTATTGATCGTTAAATTTATTTTTATTAATGTCCTCAATCATTCTCTATAACTATTTATTTTTTTCTTCCCTTTTCATTCTTCTCTTACAATATATTTTATGATGTGTGGAAACCTAGTTATGAGTTACATTGGTTAACGTCTAAGTATTTGACATTTTTTAAAGGATTTTGTATTATTCATTTGTTTTATGTGGGTTCCCATTAATGGATCATTAATGTATTAAAATATTAATAGACTAGAAAAATTTGAGGGATAAATTCATTTTAAGGGGGTAGGATGTAACAGATCATATTTCCATGATTGTTTTGGAATAAATTAAATTTATTTTCTTTATTTCCTCTAATGATAAACCAATTTAAAATTTATTTATATGCTAAAAAAATTTAAGCATTCAATAGACACTAAAATATGTAAGATTATGTTATACACAACATAGAGTTTTTACGGAAGAAAATTTTATTATTTTAAATAAGATAGTTATAACATACCTATTGAACATTGTAGTATGAATAGTAATATATAATTTTTAAATATTAATTTTAATGTTTTCATATATATTTATGATATTTATAATGAAATATATACTTTTTCCTAATGTCAAATTTTTTGGAAAAAAATACCATTTTCTCAAATGAAATGTTTTTTATGTCATTATGTTAGCATTACTAAAATTAATTTTAGAATGTTTTAGAAATATAATTTTATAAAATAAATTAAATTTTTGTAATACAAATACAAATATTATCTTAGGATGATTTTTTTAATTTTTTTGAATAGTGAAAAATACTAAATATTAATTGAAAACTAATTTTTCGTCTAATTTATTTTTATAGTTACATCGTATTTTAATTTTATTTAAATGTTTATTTAGAAAAATTTTACAAAAAATAATTCAATTTATTTTATTGAAACTAATTTTACATTTAAATTGGATATAAAAACATTTCAAACATTTGAAAACTTCTCCATACAAACCCAATATCTCACAGCATCTTCGACATTAATTTTAAATTAATTATTTCAACTTATGTCAGTTGAATTTGGAAAAAAAATTATTTTAAATCACTATTAAATACATGGTTTAATATTATAAACTTAATTTTTTGATATAAATTATTAGTGTAAATAGTTAAAATTAATTACTATGATTAAGGTAACAACAAGCTTATATTGTGATTAAACATTGAATATAAGGTGTATAAATTACCTAGAACTCTTCCAACACCCATTGGTTGGAATTAGATTTGAATTAACCACATTAGGATCTATGTCTAATAGTTATTGAGAAACTATTCAATGAACGTGACCTGTATAATATGTCAAGTAAGGAAAAAGACAAAAAAGGAACCTTCTTTGCCTTTAACACTTATTAAGATTTACAGTAGCGAAGATGCTACATAGGTTTGGTTATAAATATTATTATTATAATATAAATTAGTTGTTTTTATTATATTATTTTATTTAATTTTAAAATATATATATATAATTATAATAATATTTTACGAAATGCCAAAACATGGAATATTTAGTTAATAATTAAATAAAATAAAAGTGATTTTACTAAATAATTAAAAATTAAAAAAAATAGTATCTTATAAAAAGTAATTTATAAGTGTTAAAAGTATAAAATATGGTCTATTAATGCACCAATTTATATTTTATAATGAACATATTGACCCATAAATAGTAAAAACATTGTTAGCATAGTTTTGGTTAAAGTACAGTTTTGGCACGTTATAAGCATTACAATTAAAATTAATATATGACACATATGGGGTTAAGAATTTATAAATTACATGTAATATTTTTTAATATCTATGTGTAAAATTTATTATTATTCTCAATTTAATTTATTCTAATAATTACATAGGTTAGAAAGCTGGCTACCTAAATAAGAAACCAAAATGAAAAAAATAATGAAACATAATGACTAAGGAACAAATGATAAAAATGATTTTATTTTTATGTTTTGTGAGTATTTATCTACCATAATTACCATTTAATAGATTATTTTTCATTTTGGAATCAAATTTGTTAATTTATACCTCCCAATAGTGTATACATTTTTATATTAACATGAATGTCATTCCTCCATTATAAAAAAATAACTCACTCTCCCCAATTCATCACCCCTCTCAAGCCCTTTGAATCATTCGAAAACAGCCCAAATAAGCTCCAAAAATCCAATCTATCATCATATAATCCACAATTTTGGTATAAATAAATCCAATTAAATCCTTCGGTGTAAACCAAAATGAGTTACCTGAAAAAGAGGATATATTCTCCAACGAACACTTTTCGTTTATTTATTTCAAAAACCCATTAAATGATTCTTATTACATGATTATATAATAAAATAAGTATCCTAAATGTACTGATATGTTTTTATGTTAATGGTACAAAAAATAACTACACACACTTCCATAAAATGGGATATGCAATCCTCGTTCATTTGAATAACGGACTACCATCTTGCGAACTAATGTCATTCGTTCTTCCATTACCACCTCTAAGGGTTTGAATTTATATTATAATTTATTTTTTAAATTATATATATCAAAATTATGATTTATTTGTGCTTATTTAATTTTTATATAACACCTAAATTCATGATTTCCATCTTTTTAAAATACCATAACTTCATTTCTGGATGTGTGGACAACCACCTCCTCAAATTTATGTGATTCTTTCACATTTTACATTAAATGTATTAAGGATGTGTTTAGTGAATTTATATGATATATATGACATAGTAATGATAATATAATTATTATATATATATACATAAACATATATATATATATGCACGTATATTTCATTTTTTTTCTTTCATACAATACGATAAGAAAATTGAATCATCGTTCATGCGTATGTACGACCTAACTTCTCCATGAATGATATATTCAATTTCAAATATATAGATTTTATAGATTTTTATAAATATGTATTTACTGAATATGTATGATATTTTTATATTATTTTAAATTATTTAAATTATTTAATCATCATATCAGTACTTTGATGCAGAATAACAAGTCAAAATAGATACGAAAAACAAAGCAGTGATTACTCGAATCATAACATTAACATAGAATTGTTAATAAAAGGGTAATGTAAATTCATAAAAATCTCATATATGTTTTGACATATAATAAAATCGTTATTGGGTATATTTATAATAAACTTATATTTATTATATAGGAGGTTTGAATTTGTATAATAAAAGTAAGGACTTAAGGTAAGGACTTTTCTCATCTCACTTTTATTTCCTTGAGATATATGATATATTAACCAATTATTATTGTTTTAAGGTTAATATAATGTACTATTAAATATTATATCATGAAATTAATTTATTTTTTATATAAGAAGTATCATTTATTTTAATTTCTTCATAGATCTCATGATTCAACAGTTTCTCACCTAGTAAGGGGATTTGTAGTCTCACTTTTATTTCTATGAGTCATATGCCTTATTAACTAGTCATTTATATTGTGTGGTGTATGTAATACCCATGAATGTATTATATTCTTATTATATTTTTATTTATGGGTATTTAAATATCTATTTTATGATCTATAATTTATTGAGTTTTACGGATCATATGTTACTAAATTGGTAAGGTAATTTTATATCAATTTTTCTTCTTTGGGACACATGTTTTTTCATTAACCTATATTATTTAACAAGGTGTATATACTACCATTTGAAATGTTGTATCATGAATATAATTACATTCATTATATTTTAATTTTAATTTAATGATATTATTTCATGGTTATTAGGATTTAATGTTTCTATGGTTGTAAGAGGTTATAGATGAAATCTCATCATTTATCAGGATGGTTAATGATTATGATTCCATTGATCCATCTCTAATGAATTATAATGTTTTTTTATCCCATAGATTATCATGATATCTTCATTTATTTGTACCATTATTCCATTCATTGGTACTTAGGATAATTAAGAAAGTGTTTATATGAAAATATCACCTTATATCAATCTTCAACCACCAATTTGTTTTATAAAAAAACCATGTTATCAAACATCTTTTAATGTCATATATTAAGGTAATTTTCATGTAAAATGATTTCAAAAATATTTTATGTCTTAAAAAGTGTTTAATTTGTTTTTCAAAATCAGTTTTATATGATTTAAGGTTATTATCAATGAAGAATTTTTTTTAAAATGATTATCATTTTAAATGTACTTTTTAAAGAGGAAAATATATTTCACAAATAAAATTTTTAAAATTAATTTTAAAGCTTATTTTTTATGTTTTCAATGTTTTCTTCAATGAAAAGGATATTGAATATATTCGATGAAAAAAAATGTAGTTTTAAAACAATGGTGGGTTTCCTTGATATATTCTCTAAGTTATCATTCAAAATAATTCCCCATATAAGATTAAATACTTTGATATAGTTTATGATTTATTGGAGATATGATCTATGGAAAATATTCTCATTTACTACTGTAAATTATTTTGGATTAATATGTCATGATTTTTATGAAACATGTGTCTCTTAAATGGTTCATATCAGGATAAAACACTTATTTAGCATGAATTATTTAAACAGTTATTGTATAATGAACTGATCATGAAACATTTCCCTTTTCTATATGTTATGATATGCTAAATAGTCTATGATACCCACTTCATTTCATGGGTTATGATATGATGTATATCAAACCCATCTCTTTTTATGGGTCATGGTATGATGGATGTATAATTATCTTATGGCACATCTTTGTATGATTTCATTATGATATGGGTGGGACCTATATCTTTCTCCAATTCATTGGATAATGATTAATATATCAGGAGATAATGATAGTAAACAAGTCAATGTGCATGATCCATAATGGGAAACTATTTTTTCCTATTCCACGGTGGGAAACAGGTGTGTCCTGCTCCATAATGGGAAACAAGTGTATCTTGATCCATAATGGAGAATAGGTGTGTCCTGATCCATCATGGAATACCGGAATGTCTTGATCCCGAATGGGAAACAGGTGTATCCTGATCCACTATGGGAAACATGTGTTTCTTTTTCACTATGATAATGGTCTTGGTAGTTAACCTTGACACATGAAATAGTTTTATATATTTATGATAGTGCCACACTTATATGAAATAAGCTTATAGTTCATGATTTTTTTATGATGATTTATCACCTATATGATTCATGTCATATGAACAACCAATATTTATGACATGACTCATGTATATGATCTTTGATATGTAGGGTATAATATGTAGATGTTATTCTCATGTTCTCTTTCCCTTATTCCCATTTAATTCTTACATAACTTATTTATTTATCTTTACATAGAAACTAAGATAACATGTACTAATGTTTCCTTTCAGTAGATTATAAAGAAAGGTTTTAAGTAGGATTATTAAAATAGAATATCGTTAATGTAGATGATAAAGATCATTCACCATGATAGAATATTTTGTTTCCATGTTTCCAAATACAGTCAACTATTAATTTCATAAGGCTTGTACATTTTTAATGTGATGAATATTCATAAAAATGATAAAATATCCATGGATGTTAATTCTGGATCACTATATTCTGATCAGTTAGAATATTGGATTAATATTATTTTTCTTCAATCATATGTTCAAAACATTTTCGTATATGATAATAAGATAAATTCCTTAACAAGAAAAATACATTATAAAAACAACTCCATGTTATTTAACATATGAAATATTATTGAATATCATTTTACATATCCAATTATATTGAGAGGAGACTAATATTTTTTTGGTGATTTAGAATATGCTGACATTGAAATCCTTATTGAATCACTCTAATATTTCATAAGTATGTAAATATACTTGTTCAGCAACTTCAAAATTTTGTTTGTATGGATGGAACTATTTTAAATCATATATTTCTCCTCAATAACATTTCTTAAATTAACAATATTTTTTAGGAACTTTTCTTAAGTTACCAGTATGAAGAGTATATAATGTTATGTTCCTTATTATGAATTAATGATCACAAAGTAGAATTTGATTATTATGTTCCAATTCATTTAAAATAGAATCTTTTTTCTGATAATTATCATTGTTATCACCATTAAATAAGGACTTATATTAAATGTTCCCCCACTAAAATGATACCACCTTTTAAATATTCATCATATCAATTAGTGGAATATGATACATATATCACCATGACTTCCAGTAGTTTGTTCATGTAAATAATCCATGATCATTTAGGATAAGCATCATCCTAATCACAATAGTTATAAATCTTGGATAGTTGAGATAAAGTCCCATTTTCCCAATCCATCATATATATATTCTCTAGAACATTCTGATGGTATCCTAACCCTGAGGGTTTCTCAGCTTCTATAACTAAAATAAAACACCAAGAATAAGCCAAAAAATAAAAAACCAGGGATACTTGTGCTGATATTGAAAACGCCATCATGGATATCAAGATTCAATTATAACATTCCTTTCATACATAAGATAATCCGATGGTACTAATGTTGATTTTGAAAATACCTAGTGGGGTGCTCGAGGTCTTAAATAGAACCTCTTTATAAAGAATCTCACACTTAGTATTTTAAGTGGATTTTAATCTCACCATATTATCTAATTTTATTCCATTTTATGTATTCATGATATTAGTAATTTATATTTGACTCATATTATATCTATCAAATTAATATGTTTAAACCATATTGATGTGTAACCCATTATACAATCCACAAGTTAGTGATACACACCCAAAAAAATTACCAAAAAGTATATACAAATTTCCAAATGCATCATATTTATAAGTTTGATGAACTCTTCATATAAAGGATATAATTAAAATTGATTAATAATATCCACATAAGTAATCCCATAATGATATATATCCAACATCATTCATTTTCCTAGACAAGGCATAATCCTTTAGGTAAGAAGGTAGTCCGACCCCAAGCTCATGTACCTGGGGATACATTAATCATGAGAGAATGAAATTAATTAGAATACTAGAACATAATAATTATAAACTATATTCAGAAAATATATTCAAGATAATAAATTAAATTACAAATTGATGATAGGGTAGATGAAAAAATAAATCCTTTATAGAGTCAATCAAATTATGTAATGTGTTGATCTATCTTAGAAGAAGTTTATCATTTTAAACTAAATCATACAAAACATTCATATTTGACAAAATATTTACTAATCATGAATATAGAACGGAGTAACCATTAAATTATTGAATAGTTAAAATATTTATCCATGAGATAAACATTTATGAACAATTCATAAAAAAGTCTAACTATAAATATTTTATAATTTCAAATTTTACAATATGTAAACCCAATAATTTTTTAATAAAATAGTTTACATTCATTTAAATATGAACTATTTCATATATATCATAATATAAATTTTTCATTTTTAATATAATATATCATATGAATTATAAACTATTTACTATAAAACATTTTTTATGTAAACCTTTTACATAATCCAAATATTGTATTCTTAATAATTATTTAAACTTTGATCATATAATTCTTCAATACATTATTTATGTTGTTTAAATAATATAAAAACAAGTCCCCTATTAAATTTGGTGAAATTGAATATAATTAATTGTGGACAATTCATAGTTTAAATATAAAATTTTTATATATTATATTTATTTAATAATATATAATCCCATATAATGTATTATTCATGAAATCTAGACAAACACTTTAATGTCTAGATCAAAAGGTAGGCCTTCTAATTTGGTTAATTGGTATTTCAAATATAAAAATTTAATATTTTGGGAAAATAAATTTTTAATAAATATCAAATTAAATAATTACAAACCATTTATCATTAATTAATGATTTAATTAATTAACACATTATAAATTAAATATTCCAAAACTAACAGTTATAATTTTTTATAATCATTTTATATACTATTAAAAGAACTTAAAAATTTAAAGAATAATTTTCAAAAACATTTCACTTTACCCACACACATAGAGGTTATCCTACATTAAGGTAAACTCATTTACCATTACATAGGACTTTTGTAACTACGATGTAAAAGTAATGTAACGTCCCGGTTCCAAAATCCACCATGAGCCACCTCGTACCAAGTATGTCACATGGCCTCAAGCCCATTTCCTTGAATACTAGAGGCATCCGACTAGGATTGAGGGATTTGGGTGTGATAGTGGGCAAACTATGCCCTCATTGTAAAAGTAACACAACAGAAATAAAAGATATAGATAATAGCAGAAGTAGTAAATATACCATACAATAGTAAACAGTGGAAGACTGAAAGTAAGAAACAATAGGAGATCATATATAAATGATGTGTGATACACATGTCTAGGAAAACATCCAAACATGTCACAAATCTGGAATATAGAAATAATACATGTACAAAAGGAAATAGATAAACTCCTCAGCATCACAAGCTTCATCTTGGTCCCACACTCTCCAGCTCCACAGTAGTCAAGTACCTGAAGTAGAAAGGTGTTTTCCCTTATCTATACCTATAGAAATATAATATGTTTGGACCCAAATTCATGACCCAAATTGGGTGTGAGACTAATCATAGTGGGAAACCACCAGAAGATATGTGCCTAATAGTCTATGAATATATGGCAGGAAAATAGAAATAAGAACTAGTAAACAAGGAAGTAAAAAGCATAAAACATTCCTACAGCTCAATTGCATTAAATTCCATGCATCGAGAATGCAGCAATTCAAGGAAGGTAACCCTCTAGGATGTACTCTCTGCCTAACCCCTCTGGTTCAACCAAATAAGAACAAGCTACCCTCTGAGAAGTACACATAGTCTAACCCCTCTGGTTCAGCTTATGCATAGACATTCTAAGGAAGAACACTCCATCAATTCACCCTATAGTCTCGTAACAGAAACCAAAATGTCCTCTAGGGAAGCACTTATGTCTCATTCCCCCAGTGGCCCACATCGAGGAACTCAGACACTCTGATGAAGCACTTTAATCAAATACCCTTTTGGTCTCACATCGTAACAGTAAAAAAGACCCTCTAGAGAATCCCTCACTTCCATTGTCCCTATGATCTACTATACCAGGTTCCCACAACCCTGTGTAATTCCATCGAGTATATTAATGCATAGAAGCCAATGTAAACCTCAAGAACTACTTGGATAACAGTCTACAGCAAAATACCATGTCAGATAATAAACACTCCATCCTACAATACTAGGCATTGGAAAAAACAAGGCAACCTAACAGTATAAGAAGGACCAAATGGTCATAAAGAAAACATTCATCTTAAAAAGCTTCCAAAGCATAGAAATTAACCATATTAATATTCAATTTACCTCTACTAAATCATACAAGTCTAGAAGGCAATCAAAAGGGATAAAATGGTAAACAGGCAATACCCAGTTCATGGGTTTTCTTCACTTTTGCACATATAACTCAAATACATTCAAAAGAATAGCACAAACCACCTACCTCCGTGTTTAGAGATCATTATATTTGAGTATTAGGGATTAAATTTCCTAGAACCCTATATATATACAAAACTCTCTAAAACCTTCAATGGTGGATAACTAGAAAAAGAGGAGGAATCAAGAAAAGAAGCTCTAGATTAAGGAAATTCTTACTATGGAGATCCCAATGTAGTCTATGGTAGTCAAATCAATGAATGGATGTTGAATGGGGGCTTGGGGAAAGATCGTCATCATATGGATGCTCTCGGTCGAAGAAGGTGAAGAAGAAGTGTGTTATGTCCGTCAGACGTGACCCTGGTTCATTTAATAAAAAAAGTACACGTCATGTACTTTACAATTACATGGCATGTACATGCCCTTATCGGCCACCACATTAAGAGTTCTCTAGCCCAACACACATGGTCGTGTGAATAGCCATTATACAGACCACACATGGCTACCCGCGGTAACCAAGTGCACAATGTGTACTTATAATTTACATGGCATGTACATCAAAAATTTATAGAATCTCCTCTTTTTCTCACAAACACTAAAAAAGTATAAAAATACATAAAAGGAAGATCTGGGTTCTTACAAACTTCCCCCCCCCCCCTAATTAAATTTGTCCCCGAATTTCCCTAGAAAGGCATTATAGAAGAAGAATCCACGAAAAAAACATTGTCCACTGTGATCGTACATCGGTCTCCCTTTTCCAAGTCTCATCTTGTACCTATCCATGTTTCCATATCACTCGTACTAGAGGAACCTACTTGCCATTGAGAACCTTTTTACTTTGATCAAAAATATATATAGGATGCTCTTTGTATGATGCTCCACCTCAAGCTCAACCACCTCATGTTGGAAAACAAGAGACATGTCTGATAAGTAATGTCGAAGATGAGAAACGTAGTAGACGTCGTGCATAGACTGGTACCTCTGAGGTAACTGCAACCAATAGGCAACTGGCCCAACTCTCTCCCAAACCTCAAATAGCTCGATGTACATCAGCGAAAGCATACCCAGTCTCAGAAACATCATGTGTCCCAACCATGGTGTGACACGTAGAAAAACCTGATCTCCGAACTCGAACTCCAGAGGTTGTCTCCATCGATCAGCATAAGACATTTTTCAAGACTATGCAGTACCCATCCTCTTCTGAATCAACTCTATCTGCTCTCTGGTCTCCTGTAAAAGATAAGGTTCCAGAAAAGCTGCCTCTCCTACCTCCTGCCATCAGAAGGGTGATTGACATGGCCTACCGTACAAGGCCTCGTAAGGTTCCATCTGAATAGTTTCTTGAAAAATATTATTGTTGGAAACTCCATAATAGGTTTTTTCTTCTCCCAATAACCTCTAAAATCAAGGGTGCATCCTCAAATGACTTCCTCAAGCACCTAAATCGTACGCTCGGATTGTCCATAATTCTGGGGGTGATATGCTATACTCAAAAGTACCTGTATATACAAAGCCTTTTGTAATCCCTACCAGACCCGAGAAGTAAAACAGGACAATAGAGTGTGGTACCCCATGCTGATGTAAAATCTCATTAATGTAAAACCTTTCTAGATCATCAACACTGATGGTATCCTTGATCGTCAAGAAGTGAGAAACCTTCGTGAATCTATCAATGACAGCCTATAATACATCATTCCCAGTAGGCAACCTCGAAAAACCTTTCACAAAATTTATTGCGACATAGTTCCACATCCACTCATGAATGGGCAACTACTGCAAAATCTCTCCCGGTCACTGATGCTCTACCTTCACCTACTAACAGGTGGAACACCTCATGAGGAAACAAGTAACACAACTCTTTATACTTGGCCACCAATACTGACGGTGTAGTTCACAATACATCTTGGTGACACCAGGATGAACTTCCCAAGGAGAGGATGGAAAGTCCTACATCATCTCCTCACGTATGTCTACTGACACCCATACGCACCCATGAAAATGATAGATCTCATCCCCTCCTATGGTCCATCCATAAATAGGTTCCTCTCCTGACATGATTTCTAGTAGTACTAGGCCTTTGGAATTTGATAGCTGCCTCATTCGCACTCGATCAAAAAGAGTAGAGGTAATAGCTACCGAAGAAAGAAACATCTGTCCTTGTCTATTTTCCACCTTAAAATGCATATCATAGAACAGAGCCATAATATGCCACACACTACTAGCCTCCTGAACTTCCTATATCTCAGTCCTCCTGCTCAGCACATAAGCCACTATGTTGCCCTTTCCAGGCATATAGGAAAACTCAAAGTCGAAAGACTGAAGGTACTCAACCCACCGTCACTGTCCCAAATTCAGGTTATGCTGAGTAGAGATGTAATTGAGACATTTGTGGTCATTGAAAACTACAAAATTCTCTCCCAAAGGAAAATGTCTCCAACATCATAAAGCATGAACAATAACAGGCAACTCCAGATCGTGCGTCAGGTAGTTCTTCTCATGAGGCATAAACTGCTGAGACCCATACTCAATGACTCCTTCTCCCTGTATAAACACAAATCCTGTACCGATACCCGATACATCACAGTACATAGTATATCTCTTGCCCAGCTCTGGAAATAGTAGTATTGGTGCTGATGTCAACCTCTCTTTCAGCTCCTAAAAGGCTGACTAACACGAATCTGACTATAAGAGCTTCACACACTGCATAGTCATACCTATCTGTGGTTCTTCTAAGCACTAAAAGTCTTGTATAAAATGTCTATACTATCCGTACATCCCTCGAAATCATGGTACTTCAATAAAAATCTGCAGCTACTCCTAAGAAACTACTGCTTTCACTTTCTCTGGATCTACTAATACTCTTTTCTCTAAGATAACATGACCCAAGAAGTAAATATGATCCAAACAAAAGTGTAATTTTTAGAGCTTAACCTATAACTGATTCTCTCTCAGTGAACTCAAAGTGATCTCAAGATGTGTATCATGTTCGTGTCGAGTGAGATAGTACACCAAGATATCGTCCATGAAGACTACCACGAAATAATCCAAGTATGGATGGAACACTCAATTCATTAGTGCCATGAAAACTGCTAGAGCATTAGTGAGACTGAACGGCATAACCACATACTCATATAGACCATACACGATTTTGAAGGCTGTGAGAGGTATATCATAAGGTCTAACTCAGAAATGATGATAACCAGATCTCAAGTAAATTTTCATAAAAACCCTGTCTCCTCGAAGCTGATCAAAGAGATCATCAATCCTTGGTAAGGGATATCGGTTCGTGACCGTCAACTGGTTAAAATTCTGATAATACACACAATTCCTAGGGGTACCATCAACCTTCATCTCAAATAGTATAGAAGAACCCCATGAAGAAGCACGGGGTCAGAAAAACCCTTAGTTTGTAACTCCTCCAACTACTTATTGAACTCCCGTAACTATGGTGTAGCCATCCTATAAGGAGGAATGGACACCGGTGCCACTCCTTAACAAGATCAATAGAAAAGTCTACCTCACTCTCTAGAGGAAAACTAGAAAGGGCCTCTAAAAAGACATCTATGAAGCAATCCACCACTGGAGGTAAGTTTAAATATGAAGTCCCCTTGTCATCCAGATATAGACTAGAAATATATGCTGTAACTCCTACTGACCCATGATGCTTGTGTCCCTCTATGCTCGCTCAGACATCCCATTCACCCTTATAAAGAAAATATTCACCCTCCAGTGATGTAAAACTCACCCTATGGTGATAGAAATCAACAGCATTCTGAAAGGAATCTAGCCATTATATTCCAAGAATGATTTCCTAGCATGTCATCTCTAGGACATAGGGGTCCCATAAGAAGTGACACCAACCAATCTCAATAGATCACTCCTTGCACTGATGTACACTAGCCATTCAAGTCCCCAACGGAGTGTCTAGCATCATGATATCAACCGAATAAATGATACAGAGCTAGATTCTCTCCACAAAAGAAAAAACTATAATGATATGGGAATCTCCTTCATCAAAATGATCAAAATCTAAAATAGAGAAAACTAGAATCATACCTCGAATAGTAGAGTTTCTGTGATCCTGCTCTTGATAGGTCAATTCTACTTCAAAGGTATGGAATGTATTGCGACCCGGTGACCCTACCTGACCATTCTATGTTGATCCACCTTGTTGTCACTGAAATCCTAGTGAACGGAAACCACGTCTGTGACCTCCACCTTGGCCTGAACAGCCGAAATAACTTGAGTTCCCAGACTGATGAGGAACTGGTGATGCAACTCCTGAACAAGTAGTCATAGAAGTACCCATGTCACTTTCTCCTAGTGAAAATATCTGACAGAAGATCTGAAGGTGACCCATATTTTGATAATATCATCACTCAATTGGGTATATCCGGAAATGTGGCCTCATATTCCCGCTCTTCCGGCAATAGTAGCACAACATATGGATACCAAAAGAAGTCTCTCACCTCCTTGGATCTCTGCATGAAGACCCCCTTCGGAACTTCCTACTGTCAGTGGGAGGGGTACTAACTCGATATTTCGAGCCTCCCTAGCTCAGAACTCTAGAATCCCTCATATTATGCTATGTGGTTAGAGCCTAGTTGACTATAGAAGTTATGGAAGCCAGAATAAAGATGTTCCCCTACGATTAGATGTCGTGCCTGGGACCATCCTCAAACTCCCTTACCAGGAATAACTCATCACCTCCTAGAATAGGCATGTAGCGTTGAGGCTATGTGATGTGACAAGAATACACCATAATAGAAAGAGTATCCTCCTTCAGACTCATAAACGTGTAGGCTCTATTAGCCCCCAATGTATTCAGATATTAGTAGTAATATAAGGCATCCAAGAACTAATCCCAATCCACAACCTGCTAGCGTCCCTCCTATGAGATCACATCCCACCATCTCTTGGAAGAGTCCCGTAGCATATTCATCACAAGCTTCACTCTCATCTACGGAGGCATCTCCAGATGATCAATGATAGAAAACATGGATTCTAACGACGACACTGCAGCTTGAGGTCCTCCTTCCCTTGTGAAGTTGGGAGAATGCTGCTACTGGAAAACTTGTGTCAGCACTGCCATAGAAGTGGAAGGATGTTGTAATCCTTGAAAGGTCTCTACAAACCTCATGAAGCCCTCTCAGAATTGTACATCAGCACCGATATCTAGGATAACAGATAGTGCCATGATTGAAACAAATGGGGAATCTACTATTAGTCAATGATCATCTATTTCCAGTGTATGATCAGTTCCCTATAGCTGGCGGACAATAGGAGGATATCTCGGTGGCATGAATCTGCAAGGTCAAACTCTCACCTTAGATCAAGATTATCAAGGAATGAAAACTAGTAGTGTAAGAAGGGACTGAGTGAATGAAAGCATTCATGTTTTTCAAAACATGGATACACTGTGTGTATAATGACTACACGGCATGTTCCATCCTTCAAATGGCATAAAGGCATTCATTTTTTATTTATTTTTGATAATCCACCTTTCACATGGCTGTTTACTACTCAAACAACTGGTCGTGTAACACCACAAACACACGACGTGTTATCCTTGCACATGACGCGTACTTGAATCCATTTATCCTTCCTGGGTTCTCCAACACAGATAAGACACCCTGTTCTCCTAAAACAAGAGTACACTATGTGTTTGTGCATTACATGACGTGTACCAGACAAGCTTCACCGACTCGTTTTGTTAGTGACATGGCCGAATACATGGATCACTCTACACAGCGTGTTGTAGATGGCCACAACGTGTACTAATTAGGTTTCAACTACCTATGTTGTTATTTACGCAGGTAGACACATGGCTAAAACTACACGGCATGTTTGTTCCAGAAACGACATGCACAAGAAGATTTAACCGACCATTTATTCTTGTTACATGGTTGGATACTCGGGTTACACTAAACGACATGTTACAGAAGGACACAACATGTATTTGAAAAGACTCAACTGACCTGTGCTTGTTAGTCACACACTCGGTTAAATGGTTCTAAACTACACGGCATGTTCTATGTGGAAATGATATGTATTAGAAAATAATAAAATGACCAGTGCTGTTAGTCACATGACCGGTTACACGGTTCTACAACACGACCTGTACATCCGGTACATGGCACATTCTACCAAATAATTCCACACACAGTGTCACCGCCCACATAGTCTGTGACATGGTTAGAGACTACACGGTGTGTACATACAGTACATGGTGTGTACTTAAGAGGAACAGTTCCTTCCCAACAGAAGAACACATGGCATGTATTCAACATTTCACACCGCAAATTCTGAGTTTTTTCAGACAGTAATCCTCAGAAACTATTCTAGAACCCTGTAAAACACTAAAACGAACATTTAAGTGCCAAATTCAGATTCGTGAGGGCCTATAAACCTTGTGAATCAAAGATTGGCATCTCATACATGTCATAAACAAGTATAATAGTGTAATGATCCACCAAATTTTGGTCTATGAAGGCCTGCAACACCTCAAGAACCAATGTTAGGCGTTCATTCAAACAAGAACTTACACAATCTAATACCCCGTCAAATAGAAGGTATTTTATCATGACATATATCAAAACAACATGAATATCTGACACAACATCTATCACAACAACATGAAATCGCTAATGCACCCTAAATAGCATTATAAGATTGCATGACATGTTATTTCTAGCATGTGCATAAATGATTCATGAGATGGAATACCCTCACCTCATCAGGTTGAAACATAAAATAGAACCTCAATAACATCAACGATAACAACACAAAACATGTGAATCTCCCAATGGTAAATTCAAATCAACTGTAAAATTGGAACACCAGAAAAATTACAATAAGGAGGTAGATTGGATTTTCCCTGTACAAGGGTCAGCTACTCCTAGACATAGTTTATTACAAAGAACATATTCCTTCTTATCACTAGATATATGCTCCAAACATTATGTTAGGAAGACAATTATTCATCTAATACCACATTGTAACGTCTTAGTTCTAGAAGCCACCTAAAGTTGCCTCATACCCAATTGGTCACATGTCCTCAAGCACATTTCCTCGAACACCAGAGGTTGCCGACTAGTAGCGAGGGCCTTGCGTGTGATAATGGGTAAACTATTCCCTCATTGGCAGAGTAACATAGCGGAAGTAAAACTAATATACTATAGTAGAAGTAGTAAAAATATGATACAACAATAAATAATGGAAGACTGAAAGTAAGAAACAACAGGGGAACATATATAAATGAAGCACGACAAATATGTATAGGAAAGCATCCAAATAAGTCACAATGATAGAATAAAAAAATTATCTAAGTATGAAATAAAATAAATAATCTCATCAGCATCGCAAGCCTCATATTGGTCCCATGCTCTCCAGATCCACACTAGTTCAGTACCTTATGTAGAAGGGTGCATGCCCTTATCTATACATGCAGCAATATAATCTGTTTGGGCCTAAAAACATGACCTGAACAGGGTGTGAGACAAATCCTAGTAGGAAGCCACCAGAATATCTATGCCTAATTGTTAGTGAATATATGGTAATAAAATATCAAATAGAAGAAGTTAAAAAGGAAGTACTCAACAGAAAACATTCCTACAGTTCTGTTGCATTCAATTTTGTACATCAAGAAAGAAACTAATCAAATAAGGTAACCCTTTGGGAATTACTCTCAGCCTAACCCCTTTGGTTCAACCAAACAATAAAAAGAAAACCTATGGGATGTACACAAAATCTAAGCCCTCTTGTTCAGCTTAAGCATAGACCCTCTAAAGAAGCACTCACCATCAAATCCCCTAATAGCCTCATAAATATAACTAAAAGGCACTCTGGGGAAGCACTTATGTCTCATTCCCCATATGGACCACGTTGAGGAAATACATACACTCTGAGTAAGCACTTTCGTCAATTCCATCTATGGTATCACAGCGTAACATTAAAACAGACCTTCTGGAGAAGCCCTCCTATCCATTCTCCCTATGGTCTACTACAACTGGTTCCCACATCCCTATATAAGTCCATTGATCATATAAATGCATAGTGGCCAAAGTAATCATCAAGAACTACATGGATAACAATTTACTACTTTACAACATGTCAGACAACAAAGACTCCATCCTACAATACTAGGCATGGGAAAAAACAAGGTAGTCTAACAGGCTAAGAAAACCCAAATGGTCATAAAAAAACATACAAGGGTAAACACATCCAAAGCATATATACAAACCCTATTCACACTCAATTAACCTCTACACAAGTATACCAACATATCATGAAATTAGCATGTCTAAAACAATAAACATGTAATACCTTGTTCAATGGTATTGGGATCTTTTGAACATATAACTCAAAGACTTTCATAGAAAGGCACAAACCACCTACCTCAGGGTTGGTAGATCATTATAATTGAGTCTCATGCCTTGAATCTCACTATAACTACATAGATCTACAAAGACTTCTAAAATGATCAATGTGGGATAACATGAGAAAAATGAGGAATCAAGAAATGATGCTATAGAAGAATGAATAGTTTATCCGGGTGATCCCAATACAATCAATGACAGTCGAATCAAGGAACAGATGCTCAGTCGGGGTCTCGGGGAAAGATTGTTGTCATACCAATTCTATCAGTCGATGAATGCGAAGAAGAAGTGTGTTCTGTCCATTAGACGCGTCCCCCGTCCGTTTAAGGAAAAAAATTACACAACATGTTCTTTAGAAGTACATGATATGTACATTCCCTTACTAGACCCTACCTTAGGCGGTCTCTAGGTCACCACACACGGCTGTGTGCATAGTTGTTACACGGACATCACAAAACTACCCAGCATAATCGAGTACATGGAGTGTACTTATAATGTACACGATGTGTACTTCGAATATTTCTAGAAACTCCTCTTTTTCTAAAAAACACTATGAAGTGAACGACATACCTGAATAGATGATTCATGTTCTTATAAGTAAAAAATAGGTTACCTTTTTACGGTGTGGAGAAATCTTAGCTAAATTTATTAGAAAAGAATTTACCCTTACATTGCCAAACAAATCATTATCATTGTAAATTTAATCTTCACTAACCTTTACCCAATTTCTAATATTTTCTTTAAGAAACCATTAGAAAATCGTTTTTACCCTTATGTTAACACATTCACATATATGTAATCCATGGTTTACCATCATGTGACCCCTCACATATGGGTATTTACCTAGATACCCTTATGTAACTCAGCTATGTAAGGGTTTGAGCTTGGTTAGCTTTATATATAATGGTAAATATACATATATCCCTTACGAAAATCCATTACATGTAAGGGTATATTTAGATAAACCTTACTTAGAACGATCAGAATAAGGGTAAGATGAGATGACCCTTATGCAAACCAATTTGTGTAATGGTAAAGAACTAGTTACAAATATTCATATCATCTACATAAGGGAAAATATCTGGTTACCTTTACACAACATTTCTTGAAATGGTTAATCCTATTAAAAAACAAAATTCTAGGATATGAAACAGAGCTATATTTTCAGTTTTCTTCTTCATTTTCATGCATGATTTCATAAATCTAAATAATGGGTTCAATTTTATACCATTGAAGGGTTTTGTTAGAGTCTAATAGCAGTTTTTAGATTAAAAAAGTGATTGAATCCCTAGTATGATGATCTTAATGAAATAGATATGAAACAATTGTAAAAATTGTGATAAGGAAATACTATAAATGTTTTTACCTTACATCAAATAGATAATAAATAATTTTTTCTTTGTCTGATGAGTGAGATAAAGATAAAATAAAGTTTTAATTTATTTTAGAAAAGGTATGAAATGAGATATTCTATTAAATATGGAGAAAGAGAGGGTGAAACAAAAGTCAAACCAAAAAAATAAAGTGGATCAACTAATGAATCAAAAGAACCTCCAGTGATTCTTATTACACCAACAATTTCACTATCACACTTATTAAAATTTCATATTCATTTAGATACAACATTCAAAGATAAAAATAGGAACAACATTGAATTGGAAGAAAAAATGTTTGGAGTGGTAATTACTTATATGATTAATCATGAGATGAAATTCTCGAGCATTAGTTTTTAAGAATCTAAATTTTTAAAATATATAGATGAGTAACATTTTCATAAGTTTTTTTCCAATATTTGATAAATTATGTTGACTAATATTAATAACTACTCATATTTTCTAATGATTTATATTTTTATTCATTAAAAACGGAAAAACTATCAAAGGAAATTTTTTACTAAATAATCATGCTATTATGTCTACAGAAAAAACAACTTTGGATAAATAGGAAGTTGGTGAAAAAATAGTTGAACAACCACAACATTAGAACTGAAAATAAAAAATGACAGTCTCTTCTTAATTCCTACAATATATGGGTAATAACCTATAATCTAATATTATAAAATAAATTATTATTATTTTCACTACATATTCATTTTTAGGGGCTCTAGATAGTCATTGCAATTAATTTGAATACTCTGAAGGTTTATTATATCGATTTAATTCATAAACATCCAAATAACCAACCACACATGAATTCTAGTGTGAATTTTTAATGCAATATAGTAAATATTTTAAAAAAACGTAAATTATAATTTTAATATTATGTTTGAATTGTAATTTTTTATGATAGTGAAATAATTAAATATTGAAACAATCATGGCATGGGTTTAATGAATAAGAAAAATAAGCATATGTATTTGTACACATGGATACAAATTATGGTATATGTAATATTATTTCACTTTATAAACACATATCAAAACAAATTATTAATTTTCTAAATGTTTCTATAGTTCATGAAACAAAATAATGATAATGATTGTTTATATTACATTTGTAAACTTATAAAAGATAACATATTTCTTCAATAAACTATCATTTTTAAAGAGATATTTTTTAATGTAATTTAATGTTTATTTAATATATTTAGTAATATTTTATTTTTATATTTTTTAAAATTACAACTAGGATTTATGAAACTAAAAAATACTAAAATGAAGATGTATTTTTATTTTTAAATGGCTTGACATAGTGTATTTTATCATAATATTTTTACAAATCTTGAAGAGGTGATTTCGAATGAAGTTTTAAATTTTTTTTAGGATCACAAGGATTTAATCAACAAAATGAAAAGATTTATTTTACATAAATATCACTTCTGATGTAAAAAATCATCTAAAAGGGGTGAAAAGAAATATATATTTTATTATTATTATTTAACATTAGGATATTGATTCTTGGGACAATTTTTATTCCTATGAATTATAACGCATGAATCTGGTGCATGGATTTATCAGTTGGATCAAAAGTTCCATATCATGTTTTTTTTCTAAAATAAAATATCACTAGATAATGGTTCCAAACCTAGAAGACGCAAATAAATTGACCTAAAAACATAATAAAATGATCTGTATGTCATTTTGGATCTATAGGAATCAATTGAGTATCAATATAATGCTATAATTGCTCAGTATGATCCAAAGTAAAATTTGACCTTTGTATTTGAAGGTTATAGATCCTGTGGAAGTCGACTTTTGGGGAATAATTATTATAATTTTTTCAGATTTAATGGATCATTCACCAATTGTTCTAGTCACAAACATCATGAGAAATAAAAATTTTCAATCAAATATCGACAAAGAAATCTTTGAAATGAGAGATGATATTTGGTATGTTAAATTTATAATTAATTTAAATTAGATCTAAATAAATAATACCTCATGTTATCATATTTATTTAATGTTGGTGTGGATAATCCAAAACCACTTTTCATATCACCAATTATCTGTAAGGAGGGCCCAAATTTGATCTCCTCTAGTGGTGATCCACACATGGTCCTTTGATCTTAGAAAAACACCAATAGACTGTCAGGTGCTATCACAACATATTGATCATCTTGTGTTGTTTGTCTTAATTGCTTCAATATCCTTCATGCATGAAGGAGTTCTTCTCATTATTGAGAATATGAGAGAAATATTTATCTAGATATAACCATTTCATACTCAACGATTCTCAATTCCCGATTAACCGTACACAATAAACATAACCATCTATTTATAGAGTTAGAGTTTATGTAAAAAAATATTATTTAATTTCAAAAAAAAAATAATTAATATAATAAACCTTATATAACATCATATTTTAAAATAATAAAAATCTTATTATATAAATGAAAAGTTGAAATTGGTGAAATAGTAAATACTATTTTACCGAATTTCAATTTAATATTTATCACTACATATAATCATGGTCTGATCATCTTCCCTAAAATTTGTCAAATACTTTAATAAATAAATATATAATAATTTAATAAATAAATTTATTACATATCTATGTTCTTTAAAAATATCATTGAGGATAAATATTTATTTAATTTGTGTGATCATTTAATCCTGGATAAAATATTTCCTCAATCTTGAGAGTAAAATATATTCCTATAATTAAATTTTTATAAAATATAATCTTGATTAATAGAAGAAGATTGTGTGTGTCTCTATATGCTTCTTTCTTATTGAAATTATTTGATTTTTCTTAAATTCCATTATTACTATCTTGTAATAGGTCAAGTCATCATTGAGAAAAAAAAGTTAATGTCATAATTTTAAAAACCATATACGAGCACTCATTGTGTAATAAAATCAAATTTTTTTTAATACCTTCTCAAGAAGGTTGAAAATTTGTGACCTTAACCTATAAGCTTGATACTAAATTATTTGATTATTTGAAATAAACTCATCATTTCACAGTTACAATGGAAATTAATGCAAATGTTCTATTTAAATCAGAGGACTGAGATGTCAATTTGCATAAATATGGTAGGGAAAAATCCTTCCCCAACTTATCTATTAATAACATGTCATTATAGATTCACCCTACATCTCACGATCATTTCGAATCATGTCTTTTTCAGTTAATATATGTAGGAGATCCATGAAATACATTAATAATAAACATAACATTTACTGACCAATAAAAAAACTTATAGACAGTAATATCCATTGAAACATAAACATACATAATTCCTATTGGTGTGCCTATTCCAATAATCTCTCGTATTATAGATTACCAAGTGTGATATTCATGAGAATAATTCTCATCCTATCACTACAGTACTCACACCTGATATCCAAAAAACTTTGTTCCCTTATTATAGAATGCCATCTGATAGTAGAACTAGGATTAAGAATACCATCATTCTATTTCAAGGTTCTCATCATATTGAGGAACTGATATGACCTTATCAACATTAGATATACTCTAATAAATTATTACATAAAATTCATCCATAACAATGGATAATATGTAATATGTTATTTTATTAATATTCAAAAATTAAAATATAGATGTAATACATAATACAAATAGTATTTCTAGACCACCAACTCATGTAATATTTTTATTAAAATTACATATCACATGTTATGTGGTCAAAACCAAGTATATGAGATCTTATTAGCATATAAACATTGGAAAATGATAATTAAATAATTTTTGATATGTAGAAATAGATTGTGCATCATTTTGATACATGGATCTCTCCGTAGAATACAAAAATGATTTCAATTTGTTATAATTTATTAATAAATTTAAAATCAACAATGTAGGGGTCCAAACTGAGAAAATGAGATTGGGCTGGCTTTAAAAATTAAGAAATGATCTTAAATTCATTTTTGATCTATATAAATAAAACAAATGTCAATCCAATGCATGAATTTATCTATATGATCAAATGTTTTTTAACATAATATTATTATTGAAGTGTCAGGACACCGAAAAGGGGTCATATTGGATAGAGAAAAGTTCATATTTCTATGGAAACATATAATACCAATCCGGAAAAATTTTATTATCTATATAAATTAAACACACATCAATCAAAATCCTATATTTATTGATATAATCCAAAGTAAAATTTCAACATTAAATTTTTATAAAAATGAAATATCATCCATAATGAGGTAAAAAACCATTCAAGATCATATTTTTGTGAAAACATAAAGAAACAATCATTGAATCATTTTTGATTCTTAAGAATCAACCTTATGTCAATATGATTCCAGGATTTTCTTGTATGATGGAGAATATTATTCCATATTGATAACAAATATTAATTAATGATGAATCACCTCTGTAGTGGTCATAACTATGAAAAAATATTTGGGGCGATGGGGTGCCGGAGCTCACCGTGGGTTATGATTGATCATCCTTGGGCTTGGTTGCTTCTCCTGGTTATTAATCCTCTTACATAGCACCTCCAACATTCGATAAACAAGATTCTCGAAATGGCTCACCAAATCTTGAATCTATAGTATCTATGCTTCGTCACATGCATGAACAATTTTATTCCCATGATCTTAGGCCAAAATATATTACATAGGCAAAAATACACATATGGGGGAACACACAATGACACACACACACTCACACATGTGAAATGTACACACTCACACAATATGTACACACTCACACACACAATGATACACACTCATGCACACAATGTATACACACTCACACACACAATATGTACAGACACGCACACAACAAGATGCACACACGGACACACATAAGATATTTTTTTTCTTATATCTCTCCACTCATAAAACTCAATTAGAATATGGTGATCATGTGCCACCAATACTTCCCCAATCATGATTGTGTTGGGGGATGGTTTAACACATCGTGCATGAGTGGTATAGGTTTTAAAAATTGTAAACGGTCAAAAAGAGGGTGGAAAGAAGGGGTAGCAAGGTGGTATGTAGGTTTTTCCTGATTGTGCAAGGTAAGAAAAATTAATAACAATATGATCCTAAAATGATATGGGGATGAAGTAAAATGATAGAGAAATGGATGTATGGGAATGGAAAGTGCTAATAATGCAGAGCACGATGATGAAGTAATTGTATCCGTTTTGTTTTTTTTTTCAAATCTCCCCAATAATTGTTGTGCTTAGATTTTTAAAGAACTAGATTATGAATGGAGATCAAGGAAATTTTTTTAACATCTCAAAGGATAGGATGTTCTTAATTTTTAGAATCAAAAATATATGAGTTGATAGAGGTTTATTTTTTTTGTTTTTTCAGATACAAATCACAAATAGAAAATTAAAAGTGAAATGAAGATCGATGAACAATTGAATCTATGTAAAAATATTTCAATATTGCACAAAAAAGGCAAATTCTGGAGGTTTTAAAAGAAAAGGGTTTTCTAATGGCTGGATAATAAGGAAAGACAAAAACAGTAATGGATATATGGGATAAAATAGGGAAATAGATTCCTACCATGTCAGTTGGAGCTCTAAGACGAACTGATGTGTGACGCATGGGGTTGCCTGATCTTCATGGCGTAGGTCGGCGAATGAAGGATGCAGTTTGGGGAAAAGTGGTGGATGATGTGTATAGATAGAAGATGCATATATTCAATCAACATTATATGGAGTGTGACCTACAACTTAGACAACACAATCACGGGATGGATGTGATAGACAATCCACACAACAATGCACTTGGGTTGAGGCACAGAATTGGGGGCTTTGGGATCATGGATCACCGATATAACTTGTATATTGGCATTGCATGAATGTACAAGAGAAAGGGGGAAAACCCTAGGGTAATCCCCACCCAACGGAGAGAAAAAAAAGCATAATCTCTCAATTAAATCTTGAATGAAAGGACAATGCCATGGGGTGGCTATTTATAGCCAAGGGGTGATACAATAGTCAAGGGACTAATACCCTAAAGTCATAAAAGATAAATATTACTTGTCGCCTTGAACTAAAAAATAATAAATTATAACAAATAATTTTGGTAAAAGTGGCACATGCCCTTCCACCCATAGCCCACTAGATTTGACTTTGAGTAAGTATCCCACCAGATTTCAATTTGGTGTCCAAAGATGACATTCTAGAATTCTCCATGTGGGGAAGGCTTCTAAAAATCTAGCAACTAAGTGGGCCAAACATTAATCATCATATTTGGGCATGGAGAAGTGAGAAAATAGGCTCATTTGATATATCCATGCAAGGAAATATCTACTAGGCTTTTAATGAAGAAAGATGGGCACCCATTGCTGCATTCAACCTCTTTAATCTCCCAGGCGTCATCAGGCCTTGAAAATCCAACTCCTCTACTCAAGTTATTGACTCGGTGCCTTCAACATGGTTGACATCAAAAATGTAAACACAACATTATAAAATTTATCATAATTTTTAACCCTATAAGATTTAGAATCCACATGCCACATTTCATATTTAAAACACTATCTCCAAATTAAAAAAACAATAAGATGAACCACAATATCCCCACCCCCTTAATTAAATCAAATAAATAGATCTTATCCAACAAACTATGTTGGTAAATAATCCAGTTGGTATCATACAAACCAACACCCTTTTCACAAAATGTGACATCACCCAATTTCATATATCATAGAAACATTGTGGCCCCCCTGAAATAGAAATCCAAATGAAAAATCCTTCATCATATCATGTTCCGAACTACCCTACTATGAATGACTATAACCAACACTTTGGTCCCATATAATAGTGAATTCAACATAATCTGAAGAACCATTTAAAAAGAAATATTTATCTGCTCAATGTTCTTTGAGAAGACTGTAACTCTTTGAACATCACCTCAATATTTAATTTCAATTCCTTCTCCACTAGTGACACTCTCTGAAGAAAAATAATTTATCCTAATAACAAAAACACATGACTTGAATTTCGTCATATTACAAATATTATTTATCCTAGTCGTTGGTCTTTGACTAGTTCATGATGATAATATATTACACAAATGTGATGATGTACTTTTCCCCACAACATTAATCACATCACCACAAACATTAAATTATGTCTTGCAAATAATGTCATTCATTCTACCTCATGCATATAAAATAGATCCTCTGGAAAATTTCTATATTCAATTACCAAACAAACTCCTAAATCCATAATTAATAAGAGTACATGTACAGATGGAATTATGTCATATACATGGCATATGTCGCAGATATTTTAGCATCAACAAAAATCCTTCATTTCTAGTGATACAAATATCACCAACACCAAAAACACTATAAGAATATCCATTCCCCATCTTCAATACACAAAATTATCCTTATTCATATGTAGTTAATAAATCCCTCTTCTTTGTAATATGGTACAATAATTCTTAACAAACCAACAATTAATTTTATAGACCTAACCTAAGACCGTCAATACCAACTAAAAGTAAATCACCATAACCCTGTATAAGACATATATCGATATCCAGAAAATATATTGTATGTCCCTTCATTTATTCCTTAATATTTTTTAAAGAGTATAATTTCTTCCGTACATGACCATCCTAATCATAAAGGTGACCGCAATATATATACTTATAAAAAATCTTGAAATAGGAGTTTAAGTACTAGGTAAAGGTATCTCTCTATCTGTGTCATGGTAGGACAAAAAATTAGGATGGTATATAAATGTTACCTATTAGGTTCCATAGTTACATAAAACTATTGTGATAAGTACACTGGATACGTAATGGTTGATTTGGAAATACATTACCTACATGAAGGTAATAAGGAATATAAGGAGCTACATGATTATACCGCATAATTTCTATAACTATATAAACGTCATCTATGATTTACACAACCCGTATATAGGTAATGAGGGAGTTTTGAAGGTAGTGTATTAGCAACATTCATTGAGTCACGTCATGTAAAGGTGATGTGGAAATGGGGGTAAAAATCATATTTTAACTACTTATGTAGGTAGTTCTATGAACAAAATTAAGGTAATAAGGAAAATTTTTGAGCTATATAAACATGAGTTAAGCTACAATAGTTGATTGGATTTAAATGTGCATCCAGTCCAGACTGGTTTATCTATTTTATCACATGAAATCAATCTAAATATATGAATATGGTAGATCATTGAGGTGTTCATGTGGTAGATCTAGGTTATGAAATGCTGTTGATATATTTTTAAGGTTGATATATTCGGAGATGAACTATGTTATTCATTTTTAATATATTTATGAACTGAAATATCTGGAGGCTAGTTATGATGTTCTAAGATGAAAAATAATAATCACAATGATTATTGTGATGTATAAAGGTTTTAAAATAATGGAGTAGGACAAAATAAAAATTATATATATTCTTTTTAGATTCTTGTTATTATCATGGAAAGAAAAAAAATATGTCACCAAGATATAGTGATTTTTCTATGGTTTTTTTGGTGACTATTTTGGAAATCTAGTGAACTAGGTGAGAAATTGTGGTCGGAGAGATGTTGTGGATTATCATATGTTATTGTATATATTCATGCAAATTTTGAGTGGTCTTAAATGGATTTATATTGTGTTTAAGTTAATGAGATAATATATCCATGATAATTCAAATACCATGTGGAATAAATTTTCAAGTCATGGGGAATTCAATAATTGGTTTAAATGAAAAAATAACTCCTCCACCAAGAGATTTAAGGAATCATGAAGAATGATATCCTACCATGATTTATTTCAATAATAATTTTGAAATAATAATCTATAATAAATGAAAATTATAATGATAATATTATTTTTCATATTTTTTTTGGTATCAAATAAAATGTTATAGAGAATATTGAGAACTAATATACATTGTGTGTAGGATTTTTGAGAACATAATGCATCATAATATTTAGGGAAGGTAATGAATTAATACCAGTATAAATCGTTTATTTTCAAACCTAATTATTTGAGAAAATTTAGAATAACATGATCGCTCATGATCTAGTAGGTGTTTCGAGACCATAAAAACAATTTCGAGAAGATATTAAAGATGTTGAATAATATTTATAGGTGCAAGATTAATGATTCAACCCTCTCATAAAGTGATATATATGTTACATGTGGCACAGAATCATATAGAAGTATAAAAAATTATTTCAGAGAGAACATTAATATTGAATAATAATATTTCGACTAGGGTGTCTAACCAATTGTTGGAGTCTTATGATTGGGGTGTATAACCAATCACCAAGGAATTGAAATTGGGGTGTCCAACTAGTTTCTGAAGAATGTTAATTGGGGTTCCTGACTGCTTATGTTTAACATACATGGAATGCAATAAAATTTTATATTTTACTTTGTAAATATACTCTGTGTTTATCACTTTTATTATCATTTGAAAAGGGTTTATGTTGTAAGATATTATTGAGATGATTGAGAACATTAACTGGTTCAATAGTTTGAATTTAGAATAAGAATATGAATTTGTAAAAGTAATATACGGAATCACACCTCACCCTATGTTAGTGATCATATGAAATGGGGAAATTCAATGAACCTACAAAAAATCCATATGATTTACATGAATATTCAAGAAAAGGAAAATTATGGTTGAACGAGTTTTAGTGGAAAAGTATAGAAAATGTGACTAGAGAAGATTTTTTTTGGAACATTCGGAATTAACATAAAAGTGGGGGAATTATTAAATAATAAACTAGAAAGGGGTTGAATCTAATCAACATAAAACCTTATAAACATTATTATTTCATAAAGATTGATATTGAAAATTTGGATCAAAATATTTTTGAAGAGGGTTTAATCAGATATTGTAGAAGCCCATACTCTCACCCAATAATTTGGTTAAAGAAGAAACAATGACGATTGATAATGTGTATAAATTACATAGTGTTGAACTATATTTAAATAATATATGAACATTTAATTCATTTAATATACTATCTTATGGACAAGTATCATTGAGGAGAATACATCACAAATTTGGATTTAAATTTTATTTTTCGTCAAGTACAAAAGAAATAGGAATATATTTGTAATATTATATTCAAAACCCATGAGGGAAATTATAAATAACATTTTATTATTATCATCTTGATGAATTCACCTACCTTTTTCCATGCTATTATGAATGCGGTATTTTGATATTTGTAAAGGAAGAGTTTTTTGTTGTTCTTCGATAATATAACAGTGTATAGTAATGGATGGAATGAACATATAGAGAAGGTGCGAGAAGTTATATAAATGATGAAAGACAATGAAATGTTTTTAAACATGAATAATTTATCTTATAATATATATATATATAATTTAGCTTATATAATTTAGGTAAAGGAGTTGTGATGGATCCCAAAATACTCGAGGTGGTCAAATAAGGGAGTGAGCTGGGAATGTGAAGGATGTGAGACTGTTATAGGGATAATTGGTTAAGTTAAAAATTTATAAATGATTAAGTAAATATTATAAGTCTAATATTGTTATTGAACAATAATATTAGGTTTAAATTGACATATGAAACTCAAGAACCATTTTTAAAATGTAATAAAAACATGTCAACTACCATAGTTTCAAAAATTTCATATTTTTAAGGTGTTTCCAGTATAGTGTGATGCCTTTTGTTTAGAAGTTATAATAATTGATAAAATTATAAGAGAATGAATATTTCATATTTTAGTAAGGTGTTATTTGAATGAAACATAGGAAAATTGGTATAAGAAAATGTTTTTATGGATTTGGTTCTACAAATCCATCACTTGAATCAATATTTTATGGGAAAGTAGTTCGAGGTATAAATAGATCATTATAGAATTATGAATTTCCTTATGCAAATGGTTGTTTAAATTGATAATCAGGTGTGGAACATAAGTTTCAAGAATATGATTTTTATAGTTATTTAAAAAATATGGAAATTGAATAGTGTCGTTGGTGTTTTCTCATAGGTGGCATAAAGAAAATGTTTTGTGTAAATAAAAAAATTATAGAACCAAATTGGTATTAGAATTATGTGTTTAAATAAAAGTTCATGAAATATTTTTTTCTAAATGAAATCATAAAAGTGTTAAAATATTCTCATTTAACAAAGTCGTGATAATCTTTCTTAAATGGAATGTTATTCTATAAGAACTGATTTGTATTTAAAAAAGTGTTGAATTTATCTTAAAATCAATAAAAAAATTTGATTGTCTATTTTATCCTATTCCATGAATAAATTTGGTCAATATATTTGATTCCCATACTGTACACTGGGCTATAACTCTTACTATGTATTGTAGCAATGATGACTCACTATAACAGAACAGTCTGGATATACCAATAGAGCACTGCAGCAATGAAAACATGGTCAACATTGAATTGTGAAATTTAGGACATTGACGATGGTATTATAGTTTCCCCATGTAGTTCCTTCGACTAATTAATATATCATAGTGGGAATACAATGCGATTGGTGGAACTATTTCACTATCTTCTTTATTAGCTCATTTTAAGATGGGATTTTGTTCTGAGATAGTACCATGTAATTTCAATTCTTGGTTTTAGTGACGTGATTATTCATTTATATCTTAGTATGAATTTATTTCCTACCCACCTAAAATTTGGGGTCTCATGATCTTTTTCTTCTCCATAATTTTATATTTTTATTCCTTTTAATATAATTATTGAGATTAACCATCGTTGTTGCCATGGAATTTTTGAAATTCATGGTATCAAAGGTTGAGTCTAGATGATCAAGGTCATATTTATCAAATTGACCAATAACTATAAAATAAGGTAATGTGATGATTGATAACTTCCAGAAAACTATGTTTAGTTACCAGTGTAAAAAGATAAAAGTCTATATTAATTTTAAAAAAAATTATTTTCCACTTCTAGGTTAAAAACCAATAGAGATGGAGAAGACAGAGTGGGAGCTACAATTTATATAGTATCAAATAGTTTTTATGTACATAACCTAATAACAGTATCCTAGATCATGTGGTTACTCTAATACTTTTTCATAAGATACAAGTGATTACATCCCGAATGAATGAATAGATTAGTAGTATTTTTAAACTAGATATATACATGAATCCCATAATACATTTGAAAACAAAAAATTAAAAAATTTCTTTTTTTGATAATTTTATTATCCCATCTATCATATCCTTGAATATTATTCTTAGTATAGTTCTTGGATTCTTTATAAATGAAACAAAATAATGGTGATCATAAATGCTCAGTAAGGGTGATGTACAATGGAATCTATCATCAATAAATAAACATAACCATCTTTGAAATATAAATAAATATACACACATTCAATTTAATAATGAACATGACTCTAATTATTAGATAAGTATTAATAAATATGGAAAGCTAAATATCTGGAAAAACATTCCATTTAATCAATAGCACAAGAAAAAAAATAAATCCTTGTATAATATCTTTAGGAAAATATCATGGATAATAAGAAATGAAATCGTAATTAAAGAATTGCTTAATTATTTGATTTCATGATCTCCAGAATCTTGATACCTCTACTGTCAATAACATTCATAACAAAAATAAATTGGTATGAGAAACCAAACAATTAATTCTAGCTTACTAATTTTTCACATGTGACTACTGATGCATCAAGGGGATTATAATTCTTGGACCAACATAGCACAATAGGCCCAAATCATTCCTCTAGTATCAAATGATATATTTAATCCATGAATCAATATTTCCTACTAATAAATATTTGTACTGAGTAAAGAATATAGATTTATCAATTTTTTCCCAAGATAATCAAATAACTTTCCTAAAAAACACCTTATGTGAAAATATTATATTGATTATTCTATAGTTATGTCTATGAAATAGATAATGTGAATATTTAGTGGAAATTAAATGTATAATGACCATAAGAAAGTGAATGTTTCAAAGTAACAATAATACCTAAAAAAGAATAATGAAACTAAATCTCTGTACTTACCTTGGTCAAAAATACCATAAACCATCCATAATAATAATAATAATAATAATAATATTCTTATGAATAAAAAATATCCCTAGTGGATTTTAAGTAAAATAAAGCTTTTTTCATTGTTGAATAAAAATACCATACAATGATCATTAAAAACATTCGCGAGGAAATTGAATTTTCACTTTGAAAATATTTTAAAACAAAAACATCACAATTTTTTTTTAAAATTAGTATTTAAAATATGAAATAAATTTTAATAGCACTGATTGGTCATGATGGTAGTTAATTATATACATGCTGAGTATATAAAAACAGCAATTCCTTTCAAATTTTTAGCAAAATCCAAATGGCCCCTGTTTTGTAAATAACATGAATATTCCATTCAAATTAATTCCTAGGAATTAAAAATGGGTAAATATAAATTTAATAAATAATTTTTGAAATTTTAATGACCTTTTTCATTTTTTTAAACATGGTTTTGGAAGAAAATATATTTCTAACTAAAGAGATAAATAAATCCAGATTCTCATAAAAATGTATTAATAATTATTTTAATTACCAAAGAATGGAAAGATTATTTTAATAATTTATAATATCATGAATACATATAGGGGAATAAAATAAAATTATTTTATTATACAATAATAAAAAAATTTCAATCAATGTAAATTCAAGAATAAACATTATTAATTATAATGTGGTTGTGAAATAAAACCTTACAAGGATCATAACTTTGAAGTGCGAATTAAGGATGAATTTATTATTTTAAAAAAATGTAAATACACATAAAAAAATTCTAAATAGAACATTATATAATCAAAATTAATTAAAAAAAATATTTGAATATCAATTAAAATTATGATGTAATATAACCTAATTAAATTAAATAGATTTATGAAATTATTTACCAATTCGTAAATTTTAAGAAAAATCCCTTTAGATGATATAATTGAAATATTAAAATAAAATATAATGGATTATTAATAATTTGTGAAGTTAAATTTCAAACGGTAATTATATACCCCACATGAAATAAATTACGTACATAACATTAGAACATGCCCAGTGAAAGGAAATTAAGACGATGTCCCTTACCTCATGGTTTCCTTTAATTGATTGCTCATTAACCTCATGTATAATGAGTTTGAACATGTTATTAACTAATAAAATAACCATATTAATATTTATAATATAATATATGATCTGTTTATCACAAATCATCACCTTTTCATAAAAAATATTTCATTATTGCTATTTTTGGGTTTTAATATCCAATTTTTCTCATGCATGTTTTGTCATGAATGATATTTATCTTCAACATAGAATATAGTTATGTCACCTCCAAAATTATATTAATGTTATAGATATTATTATTTTCATTATATAAAACATTAGGACTAGTCTAGAAAGTTATAAATCAAAAATAATCTGCATCAATTCGTGGAGATGGTAAATCGTACGTATTTAATAGTAACTATATCATTTCTCAATACATAAAATAGTAAGGAAGTGGATGATATATTAATTTAAAAAATATATTTAATTTCACATTTATTAAATACTTTCATTAAATTCATCATTAATTACCTTCCACGTAAAGAATTAGTGAAAAATATTAACATCACTTCGTGTAGCGGAAGTCCAGTGTACACACGAGCGACGTTATCATTTCCCCAAGAAATGGAAATTAAGAATATATATATGATATGATGAATCAGAAAGTATTATAATTTTTAAAGTATAATATATATATATATTATCCATTATCATACACAACTATGAGATGTGTTCATGCAAAACGAGTCACATCAGTTTGTGAGGCAGTAGTCCACCATTCACAGGATCAATGTTTTTTACTCCCATTTAAGGGAAGAGGAGATAGTTATTGGTAATTACATAAACATAAAACATATTATTATATTGGGGAAACATGTTTTATTAAATAATAATTATATAAAAATATTTTAATGAGGTATAATAAGAAATACAATAAAAATTCTCATTTAAGAAAGTGACCTTTTCTCAAAGAATGTCCTTTAGGTTTTCAAATAAAAATCCAACATATGATATATTTATTACATAAATAAGGCCTCAAGGCTGTTTTTAGGGATGTATTTAAAGTATTTATATTGTTATTTTCAAATTACAAGGGCTTTGTATGTGTGAATATGAGAGGAGAGTATGTGGTCTTCTAAAAGTGGGGGAGAAGGATACACTTGGAATTTCTGTAAAAAGACAAACATACCCACATTTTTCTCATTCCAAAAGGATCCAAAAGGCACCTTAAAATAAATTATATGATTAATTGCCTAAATATATCCATCTAATAAATTTTTTGCAATTTTTAGGTCATTTGGTCCCTTGTTTATTCAGTTTAGTCCTATGTAAACAAGTTTTTACCTTAATAATGATAACTAATTTATATTTTTTACACTATTCATTATGAAAAAAAATGAGTTGAATTTTTTAAATAATATAAATAATAATTATACGAAATATTGAATCCATTTCTTTAAATTAGATTCTTATAAATGAAATAATTCAATTTAAAATTTAACTTATAAATGCATTGAAAAAACTGTTTTTCCAAATATGACATTCAAAAGATAAAAAATAATTATAATAATTCAATAAAAATTATTATAACATCATAAATTAGTTATATAATAACATAATTGAACTAATTTTACTTTAATACTAATTTAAAATATATTTTATTGTTTTTAATGAAAATTTATGAAAAATCATTTTTTTTAATAAAAAACAATATGTTTTACTATTCATCAAAAAATTAATCTTTTCATAAAATTATCAAAATTTACCCAAAGATAATTTTTACATTTAGATATAAAAACTTTCTTTCATTGTTTAGAATAATTTTTATAAACATTTTAAAAAAGAAATTTAATTAATGTTTTCAATGTGTGATTGAACAACCTTTTAGAAGAGAAACAAATAGTTTTAGAGAAAGGCTTTTTTTCTTATAAATGTTTATTATTTTATTTATAATTCATATATAACCATGGGATTTATTTTTTTACATTTATAACCCATATAATCTTCCAAAATTAGTTTTTACTATTCGTACACTCAAATTTAATAGTATTGTTATAATAGTATACTACATTAAAGTTCATTTATACATATGTTAGTGTATTCCACAATTTGTCAAAGAGATTGAATTTTTTTACAGAAAAATATCATAGAGTATCAGTGTGTTACATTGTATTATACTATTATTTTTTTCATATATGATATTTAACCTGATTTCCCAAATTTAAAATTACATGGTGCGATATTCTACCCCCTAAAATAAATTATGTCCTTGTAATTTAGTCATGATCAAGGTATTAATGGGGATTAAATTTGGAAATCACTTTATAGAAATACCAAATAATTATATGGGTTAATATAAGGTACTCTTGAAAATAGATTATGTAATGTATGAAGGTCATCTAGAACAATCACATATCTAGGTTTCCAAATTAGATAACATTGGAGGGAAGTGAAGATATGGACATAGAAGAAAATTGTAAATAATTAAATATAATGATGGAGGTAATTGTTTAAAAAAACCTAAATCTATAATGATTTTAAGGAAAATTTGATACATTGGATATGAATATAATAGGATAATATTATTTTATTAAAATCATTTTCCTAGAGCTGACAAATTATTTTTCATTCAAGATAGAGAACACCGGAAAATGAACTTAATATTTTTTTTAATATCATAATAAAATTTTAATCCTTTAGTTGTGATCTCATTTCATACTATATTAAATTAATATTAAAAATGAATTATTTTTTTGCTGGATGTACTAAAATAAAATTTTAATGGATCATGTAATCTGTAGAACAATAACAGGATATTTGTCCTATGTTTACTAAAACCATAATGGTTAACATAATGTAAGGTAGGATAAAAAATGAATAAACCTTAATATTAATATCCAATGGAAATGTTTACCTTAAATTATTCCATAAATAAAACAATATTCCAAATATTCTCAACATTCAAAAATTTAATTTTGTTCTTCATGTTAGATCACAGGTTATATCTAAGGGTTATATATGACTCAACCTAATAAACATTTCATGAAATCAATATAATATTTATCTATGAAATTGTTTTATTAAAAACAATGTGATAATAACCATTACATTATTTTAGATTGTGGTAGGATCTACACCCTTATCACAATTCATTTGTCGGTTCATGCCCTATAGCCATCCCAAATGTGATGGATTGTCACCAAGCATTAAAGTTGTCCTTTTTCTAAATATATATTAATATAATTCCTTTAAGACTTCCATATAAAATGATAGAAATACTTAAAATAAAATTATTCACAAAATAACCTTCTCACTAGGGTTTTCAATACAAATTATTCTTTGAAAAAGTCTAATAATCTTATTTTTCTATCATTACTACATCTTTAATAATAATATTATCCCTAAAGTTTGTCAATAACTTTATACTTATGTCCAATAAATAAAAAAGGATTATTCATTAAATAAAAGTTTCACTAAAAAATATACTAAACAAAAGGATATTATTCCAATATAACTATGGAATATATTGGATAAGTTAATAACATCGTAAAATACAATTCTAAATCTCATGTAGAACTTAAAAAAATTAGAAAAAAATTAATTCATAATCATAGAATCATAAATATGGTTTCTTTATGAAACTATTTAAAGAATAGAAATATTATCATATACTTCATAATAATTTGTAAAAAATGTGAATTCACTAAAGAATATCCCCCACGAATGTCCAAATAGGTATATATAAAGGCCCCTTGTTGTGTACTGGGTAACACTCAAGTCACGCCCAATGTGCCTTTTTTGGATTTATTAACCTTGGGTATATTTGTTCCATAACCACATCCTCTTGTATCATCTAGAAATGGATGAGTTTTTTGGAAAACCACATAATCTATACCTTACCAAAAAATTAGGATCTTTTTCTATACATATACTCAATGTAAATCATTGGGTTATTATCCCTAGTTTATGTTTTCCTAAATCTAGTTCCCATGGGTTGTAATAAACATTCTATGCTACAAACTATAAATCTCCTGACCAGATTAGCCTAGATCTATTGGTTAGATTTCTAATATGGAACAAGATACAATAGATGGCATCCCAAAGGAATAAATAGTTTAATAGTCTTGTAAATAAATATACATACAAGGTTACCATAACATATTTGAAAACTCAAATTATAACAGTTTGTTTTCAGGAAATTCATTTTTTCCTCTATCATATCCTTGCATATCATTCTTAGTACACATCCTAGATTCTTAGGAATAAAAACAAAATAAGGTTGAGATCAAATTCTAATTATGTATAAAGTAAAAAATATATATCATGAATCAATAAGAACAATCAATATGGGGAGGTAAATAATTGTACACACATTCCATTTAATAAGTAACTTGAAGATCACAATTATAAACGGGACAATCAATATGGAAAGGTAAATATATGAATACACATGCCATTTAATCAACAAAATGAGAAACAAATTAATCTATGTATAATATCATTGAGAAAATATCATGGATAATAATAAATCAATTCTGAATGAAGGAAATTCTTAATTATTAGACACTAAGATCTCATGAATCATGGTAAATCTATTGTCAGGACCATTCATAAGACAATTTAAATACTACGGGTAAAAATTAATTGAATTCTAGATTACTGAATCACCTCATTATATGATTGATTCATTAAGTGGATATATAAGTATGGTCCTCACCCATCACTACAGTTCCGAATAATTCTGCATACATTAAATGATCGATTAAATTCATGAATCAATATGTCCTATTAAAAAATTACTTTGTTGAGTAAAGAATACATATATATCAAAATATTCCAAATTATATAAACTAAATTACATAATAAAGGTGAATATGTAAAAATTTTATATGGTTTATAAAATAATCACATCCAAGAAAACATTAATAGGGATATTTTGGGGAAATGAAATGTACAATGATCACAAGTTAGTGAATATTTCAATGAAAATTTAATGTCTATATAAATTAATCACGAACGTAAATTTCAATACTTTAATTGGATAAAATTATCATATAACATATGTAACCATAATAATTATTAATCAATATAACATATCCCAATCGTATTATATGTAAAATAAATGTTTTTATCATTTATGAATAGAAATACTATACACACATCTTCAAAAAAGTTGTTCATGAAAATAGCCTTTTCACTTTGAAAATATTTTTAAAACTACATTTTCAAAAATATTTTGAAAATAATTTTATTTTATAATAAAATTTGAAACATATAAATTAATTTTTATTAATTTTAATGGTAATTATAGTAGGAAATTACATTCATTCTGAGTACATTAAAACAAATATTCCATTCACATTTTTAGTAAAATACAAACAGGGCATGCTTTCAAAATGACATAAAGTTTCATTCAAAAAAATTAATATTAAAAATGGGTAAAAAATTTGTTAATAAATATTTGGATAAGCTTAAAAAATATTAAAAACAATTTTTTAAAACCTGGTTGTAGAAGAAAACGAATTTTAGACCGTAGAAAAACATATAGTCATATTTTATTAAAAATATTTTATAAATTATTTTATGTAGAAAATAGTGGTAAAATGGTACTATTGCATGAAAATATCATGATTAACAAGAGGATAATAAAATTAAATGGTATTATTATATTATTATCAAATAATTCCCTTCAATTTATTTAAAAAAATAAACAATCCTTATTAGAGTTATTTTGTGAAAGAAACCCTTACACTGATCATAACATCGAAGTGATAAATTATAAATTAATCAATTTTTTGTATCAAATTTATAAAAAAATATAACATGTTTTGGTAAAACATATGATTATCAAAATTCATTACACACGTAATATTATAATATCAAGGACAATAAACAAGTAATATAACTGAATGAAATGAAATTGAGTTATAATGTTTTTAACCACTTGGTAAATTTTAATTCAAACACCAATGGATAAAATAATTAAAATTGAAACATAAAATATAATGAATTATTAAGTAAAATTTTATTAAATATCAAATTTGTAGTATATAAACCACATGAAATAAATTATGCACCTAACATTATGATATTCCTCAATGAAAGGAAATGAGATGATGTCCCTTACATCACTCTTCCCTTTAGTAGAGTGCTTTTTAAACACTTTTACATTGGTTTTAAACATGTTATTAACTTATAAAAGAATAACTATAATATTTTTAATATAATATATGATCTTTTTATCACATCTTATGATGTGTTCGTTTACAATTATTCATTACTAATTTTTTTAAGTGTTAATTTCCTTTCATTCCCATGCATGGTTTGTCATGAAAGGTCAGGATCGTTAAAATAGGATACATTTTTATTGTATTCAGAATTATTTTAGTGTTATTAATATTTTTTCATTATATAAAGTTTAGAACCATTCATGAAATTTGGAAAAATAAAATAAATCATGTTGCTTGAAGGAGATGGTAGGCCATACGTACGCACGAGTGACAATATCATTTATTAATTGATTAATGGGTATGTAAATTAATAATACATTAATTTCCTAGAATAAATATAATCTCAAATATATCACATATAATAATTAAAGTTATCCTTTATTACCTTCCATTTAATGTATCAGTGAAAACAAATCACATCACTTCGTGAGGCGGTTGTCTTCCATACAAAAGTGTGAAATTATCATATCCTCTATGAAATGAAATGTAATATGGTATATATTATATTATGATTCTAGAATTATAATAATTTTACAAGTTACATATATATATAAATTATCAACCACCATAACTAATCATGAGAGTTGTTGATGTAAAATGAGTCACATTAGTTTATGAGGCCATAATTATCCCTACAATTGATCAACGTTATCATTTAGCTCACAAGGGAAGAGAATATAGATATTGGTAATTACATTAAAAAAGTTAAATATTAATTTATTATAGATAATTTTTTAATAATATCATCATTATTGAATATGATTTCGAGGATGTGGAAGAAGAGATAAAACTAAAATGCTCATTTAGGACAGTTACCTCTTCATTAGACAACTCCTTTAGGTTTTCACCAAATTCTTACCTAGTTTTGATTTATAATCAAACTGTGAAATATGTAATCTTTATAAGGAATTGGGTAAGTTATTTGACTCAATATTGAATAAAAATATGTCAGTTTAAGTGTAAGGATCATAGGAGAGGAGGTGTCCTTTTATAAGTGGGGGAGAAAGACACACATGGATTATTTTTTTGAAATGAATCAATCATAACCACGTTTTTCTGATTCCATAAGGATAAAAAATGAAAATTATTCAACCTAATATGATATAATGTCTAAATATTTCAATATAATAAAAACTATAAATTTTTTTATGTCATTTAAAAATTTATATTTTTAGTTTAATACCTCAGTAGAAAAGTTTTTAATTTAACCGTGATAACTAATTTTTACTTTTTTCAATATTCATTATGGTATAATATTAATTTTATAATATTATATACTATGAATTATTCTGATTATAAATATTTAATCCATTTTTCCAATTTAAAACCGCTTAATTTGTATAATTCAATTTATAATTAAACCTAAAAACACGTAAATACAAAATTTCCAATGAATGACTTTGAGAATAATAAAATATTTTAATATCAGAATTAACAATGAAAATGATTCCAATGAACAAAATTATTTAAAATTTAAAATAATTTAATTAATTTCCCTATAAAAAATGAAAATATAATTTAACATTATAAATAATTAAAATGAAAAGAATGATTTTTAATAAAAAAATTATTTAACAATATTCATTAAGTAATTAATCATTTCAGAAAATTATGAAAAATTAACACAAATATAAAATTGAAAATTATATTCCAAAAATTAAGTGTATATTTTCAAAAAAAATCTAAAGGTGGTAAAAATTAATTTTAAACTATGTTTTCAAAGTGTGACTAAACCACCTTTTAGAAAAATACAGTTTTCCAAAAATCATTTCTTTTTCTTTGAAATGATTTTATTTTATTTGTAATAACTTGTAAAAATTTTAATTTAATTTGTAGATTTATAAACCATATAATTTTAAAATTTTATTTATTAATATACATAGCCTCCAGTCTAACTATTAGGATATAACAATATAATATATTATGGTTCATTTAGGCATGGGGATGCATGTTCCACAAGTTATTGAAGAGATTAAATTTATTTCAAAAGAAAAATATCAAAAGGTCTTTGTGTGTTATATTCACTTATAAACATTGTGTTGTTTTTTATATACACTATCAACAATGATGTTCTTATTTTAAAATATTGGGGTGTTATTGTGCACCTTAAGTTAGAAAAAACGGGACATTCAGTATCTGAGAGGAGAAGATGATAGCTGGGCCGATGAATGCTCTCATGAATATATAAAATATTCCGTTTTTAAAGAAAAAAGGGTAACTTTTGATTGAATATTATTAGAGGGGATATTTTTTTTCATGTCTGCAAATTCAACACCATCAAAAGTCAGTTCTCATCGGTTGGAGTTATTCTGGATGATGAGGTATCTGATCTGGTTTTTCTATCTTCATTACATAATAGTTGGTAATCCATTGTAAATATAATGGGTAGTTATTTGGGGAATAAACCTTTTTTTTCAGAAATATGGGTGAGACTTGATCCCCAATGAGGATATTTGTTGATGACTACTAGGTGATTATCTGGTTCTTCTTTGAACATGGAATAAATAAGAAGAATTGTGTAAAGAGATAATAGTATAGGATGATCAAAGTTAATAAAAATACATGAGGCAATGGAAATGGGAATGGTAATACCAGATAGATTTTTGGGAATAAAGGAAACTTCTAGGGGGAGTCCATTGAAAAAAATAGGTTCTTGAAACTAATACAACAAACACGACAACAAAAGGAACAAATGATGTGTTACTGATTAGTGTCAGTGGCCCTATAGAGTCTTTGATTTTATACTTAGGGATATATTTTCCTTCAATCAATGGAAAATGGTTTTCTAAAAAATTATATTTATTGAAATTCTATAAAGGTACATCTTATTCATGGTGAAACCATAAAAATTATTGGTAAGGGAGATTCATGGATTAAAACCAATAGTATGAGATTTCTAGTTTTAGATTATGTATGTTGTATCCTTGGATGTGAAAAAATAGTATTTATATTAGGCGTCTTGATAATTTTGGTTTTGGTACACACATTCACTATTAGTTGATGGATGATTAATATGTGGGGTATAATCATAAATTGATAAGTAAATAATGGAACCATAAACAATATGGTAAATAATTTCATTGACATTATTGCTACAAAAAGTATTATTTTGGGGATTCAATACTATGTAACTAAAATCTATCCCACATGAGTGATAAGGGGTAAAAGGTGATCAAAATAAAATGAATTCTACTAGATCTAAAGTCAATGGAAGTTGTATTATGTTAATACTGTATATTGAGAAAGTAGTTGAAGTCATCCTTTTTAAAAGTAGATATTTAAATGAAGGCTGAGAAGCTTGAGTTGGTGAATACTAATGTTTGGGGGCTTAATCTAGTACATTCACTTAATGCCTCATGATATTATGTTATATTTAATGATGAATTGATGTAAAATGAAATATTTTTCATTTAGAAATGAAAATTAGAAGATTTCTGCTTTTTTCATTAGTGTAAACCCATAATGGGGAATGATTTGGGATTATATATAAAATTCATGAGTTCTAACAGTGGTGGAGAGTATGATAGTAATGATTTAAGGAAATTCTATTCTAATAATAAAATATTATGGTAGAAGAATCTTCCAAGTAAACCACAATATAATGGAATAGCTGAAAGGATAAACATGACATTAAAATGAACATGCTAGGATTAGGAGGTTGTACTCTATGATAACAAAGAATTTTTGGGCAGAGACAGTGAACATGGTAGCATATCTCATAAATAGAAGTACATATATAGAAATGGTGGATTTTCTATAATAGTAGATCTAGTTATAAAATGAGGTTATACACTCTAATTTATGATTCCTTAGTAGTTTTTAATATGTATATATATATATTCTAATGCAGTGGAAAATCTTAAGGCTATGGAAAAATCATGTTTATTTGATGGATATATTTTTTAGGTGTTTTGTTATCACTTCTAGGATGACAAGAACAATATAATCATTAGTATAAAATGAGGGATATTTAATGAAGATTTTATATATAAGGACTATAATGTTGCTGAAGATGATAGTGGGAATAGATTATGAGAGTTTTAAGAGAAATTAGAGCATGAAAGTGTGCCTATTTTTGTGACACCAAAACCAGTTGATTATAATCCTTTAGTGGAGTTGAGGATATCATAATTGTTGAGGAAAACTATTAATATGAATTAATCATCCTTATATTATCTGTTAGTGACTAGCAGTGTGAACCATAATGTTTTTAATAGGCAATCTAGTTGAAGGAGTCAGACAAGTTGCTGATGGATATAAGGGAGGAGATTTCTTCACTTCAGAATAAAAATATATAATAGATGCCACCATTTAAATCAGGAAGGAAATAATTTATTAATAAATTTGAATAAAAACTCAAGGAATAACATGATGGTAATAGGAGGCACAAGTAAAGCTTTGTTGTGAATGATTTTCAATAGAAGGAATGTGTGGACATCACAAATATTTTCTCAACTATATTGAAGATTAGCACCATCTAAGTGTTTGATAGTATTTATTACTACAAATCACATTATATTGAATACTACCCTTTATCATTATTCAAAAAAATATAGTGATAAATGGGGTGAATTTTTCATCACATTATCAAAGTACCAATAAAATTGAACCCTTGTTAGTGCATTTTTTATCACTGATATAAGTTAATATTTAAGCATTGATAAAGTGTGGTATTTATAAATTCCACTTTAGTAACAAAAAAGGTATATTTCACCAACAAATTATATATCATTAAATATATTTATATATTTATATATAAAAATATATTTGTTATTTTAAATTTAATATATTTTATTAAATAATATTTAAATAAGAAAAAAAATTCATTTCCAATTAATATGTAAGATATTTAGTGAAAATGGATTTTAAAATAATGAAAAAAATAAATTATTTAATAATTTTCAGATTTTTGTTGATTATTAGTCATATAATAACAATTGGAAGAAATAAAAATTCAATAAATTAATTAATTATCTATGATATGTTGAAAACATGACTAGAGCTTCAAACAAACATAACATTTGATCGAAGTGTTAGTTTAGGCTATAACATATATGAATTCGAATCATGTAAAAATATATTATATTGTAGCCTTGGTGGAGCCTAGTAAGAATTATTTTGAGGTTGTCAATGCAAAAAATAAACCCATTAATGATTTTCTTGTCATGATACCATAATTTTTAAACATTTGATGGAATTTTATCCTCATTTGAGGGGTTATTTTTTTAGTGGAGACAAAATTTATTCTTAATTATTACTATCATTTAGATAATAGAGTGTAATAATTTTACAATTTTTTCATAATTTATTGTTATTTATAAATAAATATATACATATTTTCCTAAATTTAAATATAATAAATCAATTATACAAATAAATATTTAAACATACGTAATGTCCCAAAAAATTCCATGTATTTTTATTATTATTTTGGATTATTACAAGTCTGTGAAGGTTCAATTATACAAATAAATATTAAAACATACTTAAAGTCCTAGAAAATCAATGTAATTTTTTTAATTATTTTCGATTATTACAAGTTTGTGAATGGTGACGGTGCATGATTTCAAGGCCCGGTGTGCCCGAAATGTATTTTTGAACATTTGTTAAGGCACATTAAATATACGTGTGGGCGACGTTTTCTATCATTTGAACTGGTGCTCCGATTTAAAATATGAGGACACTGTTGAATCTGTAGCGTCAGGATTCTTCTAAGGGAGGATTTACTTCAACAGTAGTAGGTAGGGAGAAAAATTCAGTATTTGGACTTTTTAAAGAAAATTAAAATAACATGTTATTGTTATTATTTATTATTTTTCTCCAACGGATGAGCGACTGTGGCGGGACCATTGACTTGTCAAGACATTTAATGGTTTGACTCATCAACTGCGTAACTCCACCATTGTGAATTAAAATATGTTCATTAATTTATTTAATAAACCTCATTAATTCCTCAATTCCTTAATCACCTTTCCCCCTCCTATTTAAATGGATCTCAGGTGGGGTTTTGGAATGGATTCTCCTAAAGAGAAAACTCTGGTGAAATCATATGGCAATATCCTCCTGGAGGAAGAGACCAGATTCAGCAAGGGGTGATGAGAGACACTGAATCACGAATTGACGACAACGATGAAGGATGTTTCATTGATCATCATAAGCAAACATCTCATCCAAGTCAGGGATTTTTTTATATTATAAAATTTATCCTTCCTTGTTTTCAATTTATACAAAGAATGTGGATCAACCAACTAATGGTTTGATTCGTGGATCATTCTTTAAATATGGGACGTTGATTCGGGGTTATATATCTACTATTATTTCTAAATTCTTTGTTTGTTGCTAACACCCGCTGTTAAAATGCTAATGCGGAGGGCGCGGGCCAACCAGAACAAGGCCCAGACCCTCCACTGACCTTGTTGTTCTTGTGTTTCATGAGCGTGGTTGGGAAACATGATAGCAAGGTAGAGATAGGAGTCACGCAGTGGCAGTGGTGACACAAGAGGCTTGTAGGTGTATAGGACACCATGAACAGACCATCAGAGCATGTACGGTGGCCCACAGAAAGAACCGTCGGCGCAACATGCCGGTGGTGACTAAAGGAGGCCTGCAGCAACTGGCTGTGGTAGGTAGGAAAGTAGGGTGCCATCGTGCGCCGCAGTGGCCTTAATAGGCCAGCCCGAGCCAACAGCGTGGGAGAAGGGTGGCGCTCATAGGAGCTACCCGTTGAAGGTGTGGGCGGTGTGGCCCCGCGCCGCACCACGACGGTTGGAGACCGGTCGGCAACATGGTCGACCTTCGCACAGCATGGGGCAGTGACCCACCGGCCAGATGAAACAGTCTCACGTCCGCGGGGCCAGCTGGAGGCATGGTCCACCTGAAGTCGGACTGGGCAGGACGTGGGCCGGCTAAATGGGATGGACCCACCCAGCTGGTCGGACCAGCCTCAAGGGATAGGCCGGACCCATGACCCAACAGTATAGAACGGGTGGGCCAAGCCCCACCCAGCGGGTCGGGCCAACCGTGTCCCGGGACCACGAGCCCGCCAGGCAGACCCCGATGGGCCGAACCCAGTGAACCGTGCTGACCATGAACGAGCAGGATCCAAGCAGTCTCATGTTGACCCTGGGACATTTTTTGTCGGGCCGGCCTGACCGAGTCAAACCGGGCACCATCACAACCGGCCCTCGAATAAAGAACACTCGTAACTGATGAACCGAGTTTCCATTTTACATGTCTTCAGTGGCATTGGGACCCCTTTTTGGGAATCGGTCCCATTAGCATATTCCAACGGGCCCAACCAAGCCGGGGAGGACTGTGGTGTGATCACCCGCATTTCACGGAAAGGGGTGTAACTAACATCCCGTGCATTCGATCGATGTGTCTTCTATGGCATAAGTACCCTTTCGAAAAGGTGTTCCTTTAAAGATACTCTATGAGAATGTTTTTACAGAGTTTTACATGTAACCTGGTTTGGATCAAACCTGAATCCAACCAAGCCCTTTTTACAAAAGTGCCCATATCTCACATACCGTGAGTCCAATCGATGCTATGTCTGTCATGTTGGGACCCATATGATGTGGTGGTCCCTTGGGTATTATTTTTTTTGGAGTTTTTTTCAGTTTAAATATGATTGATGACTTGATGATAAGAATCTTATGAATATCAGGCGTTCTATGTGTAGTAATCAAGTGGCTGGCTGTGACATTAAGAATAAGAGCGACCAATACAGTTCAACATCAGAAACACTAGAGTGGGTTGATCTAGCTGTATGACTAATCTAGCCTACCTATGTACCAGCGACCAATACAAATCAGCCCCACCGACCAATATGGGTCAGCACCAATGACCAATATGATTCAGCACTAGTGACCAATACATGTCAGCACCAACGACCAATACGGGTCAGCATCTAGCGACCAATACGGGTCAGCATACAGTGAGATATATTGTTCAACAATAGAGTGTCTATAGGTAGGATGATCTATCATTACGACTAGTCATCCATATCCCAGTAACTTTGATGATATACTATTGGAGTGATCTGTCAATTATTAATTTTGTTTCATGAATTAGAGCATTCTTGTGATATTACCGTTGTGTTATTTCTTGTGATTTTTTCCATTGTTGATTACTGAGAGACCTTTGGGGGTCTCGGGGTCCCCTACTGAGTTGTTATACTCACCCCTATGTGGGATCTTCCCTGAAGTTTGTGTCTGGTAATGTCTATTGACGTTTTGTGGCAGACATTGGAGGTTCAGGACGTAGTGGAGCTTGGTGCGACTGGAGCAGTCAAGATCCTCTTCTTAGACATCATAATTACAGCTACTACCCTACATGTATAGCTCCAGGGATGATTCAACATCTATTTACTTTATTTTCATTTTATATAGATTGTATTATGGCCCACTATTTTTAGTTTATATTTGTACTTGGTTTTTTAATATACTCTCGTGGTTAGACCTTAATTTTGTCCGTCGCATACTTCAGTTTCCCTTTTTGAGTGTTGAAAAATCTCTAAAGAAATGCCTTAGCTATTCGGGAAAGGTCTTTATCCAGTCACCAACCCCTAGCCTATGGATGGTGTGATTGTGGTGGTCCTGTCTGGGTCCCATGGGAAAGTTCCTGACAAAGTGGTATCAAAGGGTGTTCAGTTCTTGTAGAAGAAATAAGAGTCTACTTTTAATGAGGTAATTATGTAATGTTTATTTAATTATGTTTTTAGTATAGGTAGTCAAGTGTTGGTGTGGCGGCTGACATATCTATACACCAAGACCCTGAATTCTGTTTTCCGACTGGGTAAAATAAGAACAATGATTTTTAGTGTTCTGAAAAGTTATCATGATCTTTCTTGAGTCAACTCACTAGGTATAACTTATTGATCGTGGAACATCTATTTCATAAAAGATGCCTCCAGAAATACATCATTCTAAGATTAAAATTAGATATTGTAACAGTGGCCCACCAAGAAACAAGGAATCTGTACAGGGACCACTCATAATGATGGAAGCTCCGAGTGGTGTACCAAAAGTAACACCACCCAGTGACAAGCAGATGCTGCCAGTGGATCATGCACGTTGGTTGAGCATGTGATAAGAGTTCTAGAGATATAGGACTCTGAGGTTTCTAGGCGAGATGTACCCCCGGTAGTAGAGGACTGAATTGAGGTAGTTTCCCGGGTATTTTTCTTAATATAGACACTCGACGATCAGATAGAGATATTAGCTACTAGAATTCTTTAGGTCTCTGAAGGACGATTGTGGAGATCGACACTCTAGGTTAATGAGGATATGACCATCACCTGGAAAGACATTGAGAGCCTTTTAGGGTGGATTTTGTGCCTGCAACACTATGCACTATTTATATTCAGGAGTTGTTGCTCCAATAGTAAGGATTCCAGATTGTGGCTCAGTATTCGATGAGATTTACATACCTCTCCCTATGCTCCACTAACATGGTAAAAGACCCTTACATCAGGGCCCAGACCTTTGAGAAGGGGAACTTCTGAGGGATCAGAGTTACGATAATATCTCTCAACTTCCAGAAGCAGGCGGGGGTGATAGAGCAAACATTACTAATGGAGAGCTTCCTTGTTGAGCATGAAACGACAATGATATCCCCTAAAAGATGACATGTAGCGGAGTCATCTATAGTTGGAAGTAGATAGATGAATCAGAATCCCATGCTTTCTAGACCTTCTGGATGAATACCCTAGGATACAGGGTCATAGGTGCAAGGATAGAGTGGCCGATGGAGCCACCATTGAGGCTAGATCTGTTTTTCTTATGGGGGACAATGTCCTAGAGTTCGTGAGTGTCTAACTCACCACATAGATGATCATTAGAAGGTTTAGGGGCCACTAAAGAAGTGGTACTAACAAGATCATGAGAATAATCTAGGTGGAAGATGAGGTAGGGGAGTAGGACATGCAGCGAGAGGTGGTGAAGTTCACTAGGTACTACCACCACAACCCCCAGGTGGTCCACCATGGGATCAGGGAGTGAGTGGATGGGGAAACGACCAACTATAGGAAGTAGATGCTCATGATCTGGATGTCCCTAAGATTATACGAGGTACGATCTATATCTTATCTACATTAGCAGCAGTTCTTATCAACACAAGTGATAGTCATTCCTTACATGTCATGGATTTAGATCAAGACACTATGATTCCGACTGATCATTTAGCTCTACCTTTGTGTTTGGATACTCCTACGGGGGGATATTCAGCAGTCGCACACTGGTGCCGATAGTGTGATCTTACTCTCATATTAGATATTTTTAGATGGGATCTTCTATTATTTGCATTAAATCCCTACAATATCATTCTTGTCATGGACTGGCTATCAGCAGTTCACGCATAGATGGACTTCTTGAGACGTACAATGCGATGTACGTGCAATGATGGAGGCTAGTTTTACTTTGTTGGTGAGAAGGAAAACAGAGGTGCATGAGACGGAATTACACTCAAGATAGTATAGTATATTACATATCAGCAGGCTTGCATGACCTTTTACATGGTGGATGAGGCAATTCCATAGTTTCCAATGGTGGTGGACAATTATGGGGATGTTTTTCCAGAAGATGTCCTTAGACTACCTCCTCATAGATAGGTAGATTTCAGCATTGACTTGTACTCAAGAATGGCACCAATATCTACACCATCATATTGCATGTCCCCTACAATGCTCCAAGGGCTGAGGGTATTGTTTGAGGAATTATAGAAGATGGGATTCGTAAGGCCTGCTGTTTCTCCATGGGCATCCCTGGTGTTGTTTTCGACGAAGGAGGACAGAAGTTAGAGGCTGTGTGTTGACTTCAGGGGCATAAACCAAGTGACAATGAAGTACAAGTATCCTCTGTTGAGGATTGATGATCATCTTGATCAGTTGAATGGATCTAATAGGTTCTCAAAGATAGATGGAAGATTAGTATATCAACAGCTCAGGGTACGAGATGAGTATGCACCAAAGACATCCTACATATGTCGGTATTTCCATTACGAGTTCTTAGTGATTCCTTTTGGTGTTACCAACACTCAAGTAGTGTTCATCGGGCTACTGAACAGGTTCTTTCAGACATAACTTGATCTCTTTGTGGTTGTATTAATCGATAAAATCTTGGTGTACTCAGCGTCCCAAGAAGAGTACATTTTACACTTTAGTGTTGTTATGGACACACTCCAGGAGCAGCAGTTATATGGGAAGCTCTTAAAGTGTGAGATCTAGATACGAAAGGTCCACTTCATGAGACACGTCATCTTAGAGGCTAGAGATGCATTAGATCCAGAAAATACTGAAGCCGTATTTGCTTGGGAGCCACACAAGAGTGCAACTGAGGTGTGGAGATTCCTTGGATTATCAGGATACTATCAGAGGTTGGAACCTGATTTCTCTAGAGTATCATCACCTATGACTACCTTGAAAAAGAATAGGAAACCCTTCTTATGGTCAGAGACATTCCAGCAGATCATTCAATAACTGAGGCAGATCATGACCAGTGCTCCCATCATGAGGTTATTAGAAGAGGGAACTGGCTATGTGGTTTACTATGATGCGTCAGGGACAAGACTCAGTTGCATCCTGATGCAGGATGATGTAGTGATTGATTATGGGGCACGAAATATGATGCCTCATGAGAAAATTTATATGACTCAAAACAAGGAGTTGGTGGCAGTAGTCTTCGCACTAATGATGGGATGACACTACTTGATGGGTGAGTGGTAAATTTCTTACTTAGACCACAAGATTCTCAAATATATCATCACATAGAGAGATCTTAATCTGAGACAATAATGTTCGCTAGAGTTCCTCTAGGACTATGACATTGATATAGTCTATACATCTAGGAAGGGGATTAGTCGTAGATCATGTTCACAGCTACTAAATGAGGCTTTATAGCATTTTGCCTCACTTAAGATATCCTATGTGGATAGAGATGAGAAAGTATACCTCCATTCGATGGAAGTTTCACCTACACTCCTTCAACGAGTCTGGGAGGCGCAACTCGAAGACAACAGCTGTGAGACTACACATGCTTAGATATCGTTAGGCCATGCACCTAGTAGATATTCTGAAGGTGGGGAGCACACTATCTATTTTTGAGGAAGTATAGTTATCCCAGTGGAACAATGAGAGGAGGTGCGGAGGAAGTTCCATACATCCTCGTTGGTAGTACGTCCAGGTGCCATGAAAAAGTATCAAGAACCTGGGCATCAATATTTGGGGTAAGGGATTAAGAATGTTGTGGAAGAGTTTGTTTCAAGATGCCTCACTTTCCACCAAGTGAATGTCGAGCACCAGGTACCAGCAGGCTTGACCCAACCCCTTGAGATACAAGAGTGGAAAGAGGAAGGGATATCGATTGACTTCGTGATGGGGTTACCATGAACCTGTAGAAGGAATGATGCCATCTGGGTGATCATTGACCAACTCACCAAGTTGGACCCCTTCCTTTCTATTCGAGAGAAGGGTTCAACAGAGAGTTGGGGACGTCTCTACATTCAGAAGATCATTTGACTTCACGGGCTGCCTTTGACGACAGTCTCAGACCTTGATGCACGCTTCACATTTCGGTTTGTGAAAGGATTGGATGAGGCCTTCGGTACTCAGCTTTAATTGAGCATAGATTTTCACCCACAAACAAATGGTTAGACTGAGCAGACCATCCATAACATGGAGGACATGATTATTGCATGTGTCCAAGATTTTTGTTGCAATTGGGAGGACCACCTACCCTTTGTGGAGTTCACGTACGACACAAAATATCACTCCACCATTAGTATGGACCCTTTTGAGACATTGTAAGGACAACCATGCATATCGCCCTTGTTCTGAATAGATCTAGGAGATCCAGCACTCGTGGACCTAGAGATGGTAAATGCTACCACTGAGATGGTGTCGGTCATCTGAGAGAAGATGAAGATTGCACAGAGCTAACATATGTCTTATGATGATAGGCGATGTAGACCACTGGAGATCCAGGAGGTGGAAAAAGTATTCTTACGAGTCTCCCCTCGAAGGGGACTACGACGATTTAGTCATGGTGAAAATCGCTCACCAAGGTTTATCGGACCATTACTAATACTTTGGAGGATTGGAAATCTGGCATACCACTTTTCACTTCCACCACAGTTGGAGAGGCTGTATGATGTCTTCCACGTATCCCAGAAGAGGAGATGCATGCATGACCCATCTCCCATCATCGACCATGGAGACCTGGATATTGAAGATATGGTGACTTTTGGTGAGTACTTGCTAGAGATAGAGGATCCACAGGAGCAGATCCTTCATAGTCGGTGGATACCTCTAGTTCACATTCAGTGGTAGAACGGGAATCTCCATGAGAGAACATGGATGTGAGAGGCTCATATGAATTCCCAGTTCCACTTTTTATTTGTGAATCCCTGTTTGGTTTTTGGGGATGTAAATCCCCTAGGTGGGGAGAATGTAAAGACTCCGAAAATTCCATATAATTTTTTTTTAATTATTTGGGATTATTACATGTCTGAAAAAGATGATCGTGTGTGATTCTGAGGCTCGGTGTGCCCAAAATGTATTTTTGAACTTTTTTAAGGTACATTCAGTAGACGTGTGGGTGACAATTCTATAATTTGAACCGGTGTTTGGATTAAAAATCCCAGGGACACCGTTGAATCTGAAATGCTATGATTTTATTAAGGGAGAATACCCTTTGACCATAATAGTTTAAGAGATATAGATAGCTTTTATACTTTTTAAATGAAAATTAAAATAACATGTAATTGTTATTTTATGTTCTTTTTATCCAAATGTTGTGCGGCGGTGGCGGGACTGGTGACTTGTCAATCCATTTATTGGCTAGACTCATCAACTCCATGACTCCACCATTATGAATCAAAAGAGTTTCATTAATTCATTTAATGAACCTTATTAATTCCTCAATGTGTTAATCACCTTTCCCTCGCTTATTAAAATGGTTCTCAATGAGGGGTTTTTGCACGACTTCTTCAAGCGAGAAATATCTGGCGAAGTCCTATGGAAACATCCACATAGAGTATGAGACTAGATTCAGTGAGTGGTGAAAATAAACATAGAATCATGAACCGATGAAAATAATGAAGGAGGTTCCATTGATCGTCGTCAGCAAACATCTCATCCAGGTAGGGGTTTCTGTTTTTGATGTAATAAAATTCATCCTTCCCCATTATTGATTTATATGAAGAACGCGGACCAACCAACCAAATGGTTGATGTGTGGATCATTATTTAAACACAGGAGGTTGATGTAGAATTACAATTTGGGGGTTTATTTTTAAATTCATTGTTTGTTGCTAACACCCCTTCTAAAAATGCTAATGTAGATGGCACGAGCCAATCCGGACAAGGCCCAGACCCTCCACTAATCTTGTTGTTCTTGTGTTTCTCGTGTGCGGCCGAGAAATGTGACGAAAAGGCAGAGATAGGGGTCACACAGAGGTGACGGTTAACCAAGACACTCATAGGTGCAGAAAATACTAGGAATGGACCACATGATCACATCCACTGGCTTGTGGAAAGATCTATCGGGGCTCCATGCCGACGGTGGTTGGTGGTGGCCAATGGAGGCCCAGGGAAACTATTTGCGGGTGGTGGGAAAGAAGTGTGTCATCGCGTGTCGCGGTGGAAAGAGGCAGACGACCTAAGCCAACTGTGCTAGAGAAGGGTTGCGCCTGCCAGTGCCACCGGCAGCAGCAGCTGTGTTAGGTGGGGGCGACGCAACACCGCGTCGGTCCATGTTGGTCGGAGACTGGTCAGCCACCTAGCCGACCATTGCACGCGGTGGGGCGTCTCCCCACCAGCCGGATTAAACAGCCACATGTCTACGAGGCCAACTGAAGACATAGTCCACCTTCTGGTAGTCCAGACCAAATGCGGGTCGGCCGAACAGGTTGCACCCGCCCCGCTGGCCAGCGTGGGTGGGCCGATCACAACATGGCAGGTCGGGCCAACCACGGCCTGGGCCCACGAACCAGTTGGGCCGACCATGATGGGACAAGCCCAGTGAACCAGGTCGACCATGAATGGGCCAGACTTGGACGGGGTCATGGTATAACCGAGGACTCGTTGCGTCGTGTCAGACTGACTGAGTCGGACCGGGCCCAGACCTAACCAGTCCCCGAATATAGAAACACATGTAACTGATGAACCAATTGACTGTTTGACACACCATCAGTGGAATTGGAACCCATTTTTGGGAAGCGGACCCTTTGGAATATTCCACTGGACCTGACTGAGCTGGGTCGGACCGAGGTGCGATCACCCTCATTTCATGGAAAGGAGTATCTAACAGACTGAGCGTCCGATCTACGCACCGTGTGTGGAATAAGTACCCTTATGACATGTAGGTCCTTTGAAAATATTATATGTTAGTTTTGATGGATAGTGACGTGCAACCTAGGTTGGATTAGACTTGAATCAAATCAGGCCCTATTAACTAAAGTGAATATATCTCACAGAACGGACGTCTGATCGATGCACCATCTATCACATTGGGACCCCTATAACGGGGTGGTCCCTTGGGTATGATTTTGAGGAATTCGTATATATTGAAAGAGAACTGATGTCTTGAATAGCAGAATCTTCCAGATATCAGGCATGCTACGTGAGAGAATCTAGTGGCTGGCTATGACATGAAGAATAAAAGTAACCAATACGGGTCAGCATCGAAAACTCAAGAGTGGGATGATCTAGCTATAAGACTAGTCATACCTACCATTATACCAATGACCAATACAAGTCAGCACCAACAACCAGTACAGGTCAATAGTATCCACCAATACAGGTTAGCACCATCAAAAAATAGAAGTCGACACCACCTACCAATACATGTCAACATCTAGCGACCAATACGGGTCGACATACGGAGACCTATATGGCCCAGCAGTTGAGTTACTATGGATAGGATGATCTGCATTTATGATTAGTCATCCCTATCCCTGTAACCTGGAAGTTATACAGTTAGAGTGAGCTGTCTATTCTTCTTTGTTCTTCATTATTTAGATCATTCTTGTGAGATTACCTATGTGGTATTTCTTGTGATGTGATCATTTGTGGATTATTGAGAGACCTTCTAGGGTCTTAGTGTCCCCTACGGAGTTGTTATACTCACCTCTACATGGGATCCACCTGCAAGTGTTTTTCTAGTGAAAACTACTGATTCTATGAGGTAGGGTTTTGAAGTTTGGGACTTAGTGGAGCTTGGTGTAACATGAGAAATCGAGATCCTCTTCTTCGACTTTATACTGATAGAAACTACCCTCAAGGTAGAGCTCCAGGACAGATGTGACAAATGTTTACTTTCTTTTCAGTTTCTTAGGCTTCTAATCTGGACTACTATTTTCAGTTTACAGTTGCACTTGTGATTGTACATTACTCTCATGGTTATACCTTACTTTTTTTAATTGTTTACTTTAGCTTACCTTCTTCAGTGTGTACAAATATCTAAGGAAATTCATTTCTTGTTTGGAAAATTCCTTCAGGTTCTAGTCACCAACCCCTGGCCTATGGAAGGTGGGATTGGGGTTGTCACGTTCGGGCCCCATGGGAAGGGTTGTGAAAACATATTTACATAAAAATGTATTTATAAATATATAAAACAAATATAAATAATTATTTATTACATTAATCTCAAGAGAGAGAAAAATATAAAATGTACTTAATATGTTATAATATCATAAAAAAAATTTAATCATTTCGCTATGCTCGGATTTCATACGCTAATAAATGATATCCAAAATGAATTTCTTTTGTTTCTGAAGTACTAAAATTAACTTTTAAGGGATCTTTTTATCCATAAAACTATTACAGGATATTTATTCTATGTTTACTAAAACCAAAATGGATAAGAGAATGTAATGTAATAACAAAAATGAAAAAACATTAATATTTTTCTCCAAAGTAAAATTTCAACTTATGTCATTCCAAAAATTACCTTATATCCCAAAAAAATCTCAACATTTGAAAATTTAGTTTTTTTCTTCATGTAAAATCATAGTTTATATCTAAGTGTTATATATAACTCGATATAATGAAAAATTTCTTGGAATCTACATAATATTTATCCATGATATTGTTTTATTAAAATAAATTTCATTATTACCATTACATCATTTATGATAGGCATAGGAACCACACATTTATCACCATTCAGTTGTGGGTTCATGCCCTATAGCCATCCCAAATGCGACAAATTGTCACCTTATATGAATGTTGTACTTTTTATAAAAAAAATATTAATATAATTCATATAACACTTCCTTTAAAATATAATATACATTTTTGACATACAATTAATCATTTTATAACCCTTTTTACATGGTTGGTCAATACAACATATTTTTCCACAAAGCCTACTAATATTATTTTAATATTATCACTATATCATTAATGATTATATTAACCCTAAAGGTTGTTGATAACATTATACTTATCTCCAAAAAATATAAACGTATAATCCCTAAATAATATTTTTAATAAAACATATACTATAACAAAGGGTATTATTCCGATATCAGTATTGATTATATAATATTATTTCATAAAATCACAATATAAAATTCTATGTCCCATGTAACAGTCAACAAAAATTAAAAATTTATGAATTCTTAATCTTAGAATCAAAAATTTTGTTTCATTCAAAATATATTTAAATAATAGAAATATTATCATATATTTCCTAATGATTTGTAAAGAAAACAGGACTTAACCAAAGAATATCCCCCATCAATGTAAAAATAGGTTTGTATAAAGTCCCATTAAAATGTAATCAGTAATTCTCATGTCACGTGTGATGTGCCTTTTTCAGTGTTATTACCCCTAGGTATATTTGTTCCATAACCACATCCACTTGTAGTATTCAGACTGTGATTTATTTCTAGGAAAACTACATAATCTCAACCTTTCCAAAACATTAGGATTTTTTCAATACTTATACCTAATTTTCATCATAGGTATATTCTCCCAAATTTATATTTTACTAAATATAGTTCCAAAGGTTTCTACTAAACATTCTATGATACCAAGTACAAATTCCCTAAACGCATTAGCCTAGAATTGATGGTTACATTACTAATTTGGTAAAATATACAAGAGATTGCATCCCAAAGGATTGAATAGGTTAATAGACTTGGTAAACTATATATAGACTTGATTCCCATAATAAATTAAAAATTTTAAATTTTAAAAATATGTTTTCAAGAATCTCATTATTCATATTATTGTATACTTGTATATTATTCTTAGTACACAACTTGGATTCCCAATAAAGGGAAAAAATTAACGGTGAGATCAAATTTCAAGTGCGGATTAAGTAAAAAAGAACGTATCGTGAATCAATAAGAATAATAAAAATTGGACATTAAATAACTATACAAACATTACAATTAATAAGAAACTTGACTACAATTATTAGATAATGAATAATCAATATGGGAAGGTAAATATCTGAAAAAACATTCCATTTAATCAATAACAACAGAAAAAAACTCATCCATGGATAATATCATTGTGAAAATATAATGGAGATTAAAAAAATTAATTCTTAATAAAGGAAATTATTAATTAAGGAAATTCATAATTATTAGACACTATGATCATCAGTATCATAGTACCTCTACTGTCAAAACCTTTCAAAAGATAGTTTAAATACTATTGGTAAAACCCCCTTTAATGATAGCTTACTGATTCACCGCATGAGACTACTAATGCATCAAGGAAATATATTATTCTGGACACCAACTATCATTGTAGTTCTAAATAATTCCTCATATATCAAATGATCAATTTAATTCATGAATCAATGCGTCTTGTTAACAAAATTATGTATTGAGTAAAGAATACATATTTATCCAATTTTTTTGCATTAAATAAATCAAAATTTATAATAACATATAATATGTAAAATTGTTATATGGTTTAGGAAATAATCACATCCATGAAACAAATAATAAGGATATTTTTGGGGAATTAATTGTACAGTGATCATATGTAAGTAAATATTTCTATGGAAATTTATTGAGTACAAAAATAAAGTCAATGTAAATACTTTCCTTGGTTAAAATGAATATAAAACATACATAAAAATAGTAAGGATGGTATCAATAAATTTATATCACCAGTGCATTATAAGTAAAATAATGGGTGATTGTTATTTATGGATATAAATTCTATAAAAATATCATTAAAAATATTATTGAAGAAAATTGCCTTTTCAGTTTGAAAATATTTTTAAAACTAACTTTTCACTAAATAATTTGAAAATCATTTTATTTGAAAGTAAAATTTGAAACATATGAAGGAATTTTTAATGCATTTAGTTTTCATTATGGAAGTAAATTCCATTCAATCTGAGTATATTAAAAGAAATAAGCTTCCACATTTTTGGAAAAATACAAATGAGAAATGATATCAAAATGACATGATGATTCATATAAAAAATTTAAAATAAAATATGGCCCAAAATTTATTTAAAAAATCAGTTGTATAAGTTTAAAAAACTTGAAAACAATTTTATAAAACATGGTTTGGTAATAAAATGTAATTCTAGATGATGGAAAAAATAAAGTCAAATTTTAATAAAAATTGTTTACAAATTATATTAAGTATAAAATAGTAGGTAAATGGTACTATTACATGAAAATATCATTAATACCCAGAGGATAAGAAAATTAAATGGTTTTATAGACAATTATAAAATAACTTCCTTCAATGGAAATTAAAAAAAATATACAATCTCAGTTAGAATGGAACTGTGAAAGAAACCATTAAAATGATCATAACATTTAAGTGAGAATTTATAAATGAATTAATTTTATGTATCAAACATGAATAAAACTAATTTTTTTAAATAAATCATAATATAATAAAAAATATCTAATCATATAATCTAATATTATCAAATACAACATGCAATTGATATAACCCAATGAAAATAAATTGAGTTACAAAGTTCCAAACCACCTGATGAATTTTAACCAAAACACCCATGGATAAAATAATTAAATTTTAAACATAAAATACAATGAGTTATTATGTAAACCAATAATTATGTGTCAAATGGGTAGTATATAAACCCCATAAAAAAATTAGGTCCATAACATTATAATATTCCTCAATGAAAGGAAATGAGACGATGTCCATTACCCTAGGCATCCCTTTTGTTGATCACTCTATGAACTATTTATTATTGCTTTTAAACATGTTGTTAACTCTTTATAAGAAAATTATAATATTTTTAATAACATATATGATCTTTTTATCACATATTATATTGTTTTCGTTAATAATATTTCATTATTTATGTAGTTTCATGTGTCAATTGCCTTGTTTTGTCAAGCATGTTTTGTCCATAAAGTCACAGATCTAAAAAAAGGATGTACATACAGCATATTCAGAATTATTTTAATGTTATAAACATTTTTATCATTATATACATCTTTAGAAAAATTCTTGAAAAATAGAAAAAGAAAATAAATCGCATTACTTCATGGAGATGGTATGCCATACGTACACACGAGGGACGATATCATTTCTTAATGGATGAATGGGTATGTAATTGGGTGATATATCAATTTTTTAGAAGTAATATAATTTCATATATATCACATATATTAATTAAATTTATCCTTTATTACCTTCCATTTGAATCACTATTTAAAATGAATCACATGACTTCTGTGAGGCGGTTGTCTTCTATACACTTGAGGGAAATTATCATATCCTCAATAGAGTGGAAATAAAGAATTTATATATGATATCATGATTCAGTAATTATAAAACATTTACAAGCAATGTATATATATACATTATATCAATCTTCATACCCAATCATGAGAGGTTTTGATGAAAAATGAGTGATGTTTTTTTACGAGGTAGTAGTTAGTCGTACAAACGATTGAGGTTATCATTTACCATTTAAGGATAGAGAATATTGATATTGGTAATTACATTAAAATAATTAAAGTTTAGTATAATTTATAAACTTCTATAATTATATCATCATGGTAGAATCATATGTGAAAGACATGGAATAAAAAATAAAATAAAAATTATCATTTAATAACGTTAACTCTTCTTCAGAAAAATCCTTTAGGTTTTCACCAAAATCATTCCAATGATAGATTTATAATAAAAATTAGGCATATATAATGTTTTTTTTTTGAATTGAGGAAGGTATTTGAGTCAGTATTGGACAATACAAATCGCGTTGGATGTGAGACCATTAGAGTAGAGGAGGTTGCCTTTTATAAGTTGGGGGAAGGAAACACTTGTATTTTTTGAAACGAATCAATCATACCCATGTTTTTATAATTCAATAAGGATAAAAAATTAAAATTAATTGGCCTTATATGATATAAGGTCTAAATATTTCAATCTAATAAAAACTAAACAAGTATTTAGGTCATTTCAACCTTTATCTTTTTAGTAGAATACGTAAGTAAAAACTTTTTTACATTAACTATGGTAATTAATTTATATTGTACTCACTATTGATTATGGTCAAATAATAATTTGATTATATTATATAATATAAATTATTCGGATTCAATATATTGAATTAATTTTTCCAAATTAAATATAACAACCCTTCTCTTTATTACACACATAAACAAGATTAATTACATAAAACCTTCACTTGATACAACATGTAAGATCAAGAGGTCTAGTGTCTTTGAGGATTAGGAATATTAAATAACAACTTAGATCATAAAACACACCTATTTGTTGAAAACTTCCTTTACATGACCACTACATTGCCTCATATGTAAAATTTCATGGGATAACCTGAGGACAAGCATAAGAAAAGGGTGAACTATAAAGCCCAGTAAGTGAGTAAAAAAGTAATAACATGAATATTACAATTCATGTTAGGCAATAGGCATATAAATTTAGTGGAAGAGAAACATGAACATAAAGGCATGATATAGCATGATTATCATAACATGGAAATGTGGAAACAACACTTAACATGGTATTAGAATGAGCCAAGGGTCATTACACATGGATCATGAGTAAACACTCATTGAACATGAATTAGAATGATTAAACCCTAATTTCACTTGACATATCATGATACAAATCATTACCCAATTCATTGGTTCTCTATCAGGGTGCACCCTTCTTAAACATTTCATTTCATTCATAAGTGTGACACAAGATCGTACTACATGGATTCATTAAACATCATATTTTTTTCCAATAAAGGAACGTAAAATTAATACATTAACCCCTTCCATTAATAATTAAATGTGCATAAAGGTGAATATACTTGAAAACGAAATGTTCATGGTATTCACTACACAATCATTTTGTCTTGGAAAATTGAGGTGCAATTTCGGTTGCATAACTGTGTGACAGAAGTATTCATAAAAATGTTTGATGAGAGATAAATGGGTGTCTCATCATATTCACCTGAAATGGATAGTAAGGGGTTATACATGAATATTTCTCAACAATAGTAATGGAATTTAGATTCAGAACACAAAATAATTTCTTGAATGTAATGGGGAGAAAAAAATTCCATACAGAATTTTGGCATGGTAACGAGTGTACATGGGAGGCATTAATGAGAGATAATGGGGTCTCCCATAATTTAAAAAAATAATGAGGGAACTATGGGAGAAGGTTATAAATCATACCCCAATATTTACAATTGAAAATTAAAGGGCATAACAATATTAATAAGCAAGGATAAAATGTGAAAAGAATGAATCCCTAACTTGGAAGTGTGATACCAAAGGCTTGGGAGAGGCTTGAGATGGGATTATCTGGAGCTAGGGGCTCCTTGGTAGGATTATAGATATAGGTGGGAAGATGTTGTAGGAACTCCTAAGGCTTTTAGTGAAGAGAAATTCAGATCTTGGGTGGGTTTATATAGGAAAGGAGAGGGAATTCTTTATTATTTACTTTTGGGACACCACACAATATACTAATCAAAACCACAAACGCGCCCATCGTTTTTTCCCATGGTTTTTTTTGAAATTGGAGTGGAAAAAAATATTTTATAAGGAAAATGGACGAACATCTTAAAATAATAGGGTTGGTTATGAAGAGGTCATTCACACTCTCTAGGAAATCAATTTAAAATGCTAAAATGTTTTATATGTCTTGGAGGGTCCACTAAGGCGTTCTAGAATGAATAAAAAAACATAAAAAAACATTATTTTAATGGTAAAACATATATTGGCCGAAAATGATGTTTATAGTATTTTATGACATCACTATTGGGTCATTATGATGTCATAAAACAAATTATATATTAAAATTGTCTATAATTTTTACCCAAAAATTTGACTATCTCAGAAAATTATGAAAAAATCACTGTTGGATAATTTTTACACGCTAATTACAAAAATAATATTCATTTCATCTAAATAATTTTCGAAATATTTTAATTTTTAATTTTAAAATAAAAGCTGTCTTTTATATAAAATTCATGGGTTTTGACAAAATAAGATTTCAAACCTTAATAAAAATCATAATTGTGTTCATAATAATTATACGGTCATTTATATTTAAAAAAAGTAATTTAGTAAAAATATTTTATTAAAATATTATTTATTTAAAAAAAATCTATTAATTAATCAAATTATATTAATTAATTAACTAAAAATGCTATTAAAAAACAGTTTACAAAAAACAATAATAAAATAAATGTATATTCACCATGAAAAAATAGTTTAAATAATCATTATACAAGGGTATCATTACATAACCCCTTATAACACATGGATAATACTGAAGGGTAAGATGTGCGATGGTGACATACTCTTGGGGTGGCTTGGATAACATTTTTGGTGGTAATATCTATCATCTTCCAATTCTCCCGTTGGATGTTTCGCTCAAGCTTAACGTGTTTATGCTCATCTTGGGATTGGTCAAGAGGGAAGGCCAATGACCCCACCTCCTTTATGAGTTTTGAAAAATTTGTCTTGTATAGATAAATTCTACTAGATGAGGCCATCACTTCCTTTTTCTGAGTATGTAGCAATTGTTAAATCCTTATATTTATTCTAATCATGTGATCACTATTCAACGATTATTTTAGAGATGTTCACAATTCTCAAAGGTATTTCAAAATCCGAAATCATAAAACAAATGAAATGAATATGTAATATAACAATTTTAGATAATAATATGTTTTATTTGATCAAGAGAAAATTTTAGAGATAAATGTTTGGGACATTACATTAAATCCATATAAGTTGATGAATTTAATTTATAATTAAACTCGGTGGAACGTCAAAGTAGGGTTTTCCAAAGAAAGACATTTAAATTTTTTTAAAAATATATCATAATTCAATATTAAATTGATTAAAATGAACTTAATTAAATAATATTTCAAATAATCGAACAAAATTCTATTTAAAAAAATTTTAAATATAATTTTACCATGTAAATAATTTATAAAAAAATGCGGTTTTATAATAAAAAATTATTTTTCTTCTATTCATTAAAAAATTAATCATTTAAGATATTTATCCAAAATTAACCCGAAGATAATTTTGAAATGTACATTTCAAAAATAAATTTTATTTTATCAAATAATGTTTCTAATATAAGTAAAAAATTATTTTAATATATACTTTCATATTGTGACTATACCGCATATTAGAAAAATAATGTTTTTCCGAAAACATATTTTTTTCATTCAAATGTTTTTTATTTTATTTCTAATAACTAGATAACAATTGATTTTCTTTTTTACATTTTTAAATCATATGATTTTCATAATTTGGTTATTAATATTTATGCCCACCAATTTAACATCTATTTTATACCAATATACTATATTACCATTTATTTTGGCTTGGGGTTGCGTGTTCCACGATCTATCGAAGAGAGTAAATTTATTTAAAAAGAAAATTATCTTAATTTCTTGGGGTGAGAAATTATCTTATAAGAATAGTGTTGTGTTTAATATAGACTATCAAACATTATGTCACCCTTTTAAAATCATGGGGTTTTATATTGTGCCATAAGATAGAAAAAATGGGTCATTCAGCATTTGAGAGGAGAATATGATAGGTGGGTTGATGAATGCTATCATTAATATATAAAATCATCCATTGGCATAGAAAAAAGTGTAACTTTAATCAGAAGATAATTATAGGGAATATTATTTTCTCATGTCATAAAATTAAACACTATCTGAAGTCTGTTATCATCAGCGTGAATTAAGTTCAATAATGACATCTAGGATCTTTTTTACATTCATCATCATCTAATTATTAGGAATACATTTTAACCACAATGAGTTATTATTTGTGTACCAATATGTTGGTTCTAAAATATGTGTGTGACCTAATTCTCCACAAGGATATTCATATAGGATAATCAGTTATATTATCAAGTTCTTCTCTGAACATGGAAGAAATATGAAGATACATGCAATGAGATAATCACATATGATGATCAGAATCAATAGTAATGAGTATATACAAGGAATGGGAATAGTACTTCCAGATATTTTTTGGGAAAAAAGGAATCATCAAGGAGTGTAGAAAAAAATAGTATGCACCTGAAACCAATACAGGAAAAATGAAAACTGAAGGTACAAATGGTGTGTTACTGATTAGTATGTGTGGCCCTATAGATTCTATAATTTTAGACTCAGGAGTATATTTTCCTTCCATATCGGAGAAGAGTTTATTTAAAAATTATATTTATGGAAATTTTGGTAATTTAAATCTTGTTGATGATGAACCCTTACAAATTACAGGGAATTGAGATACATAGATAAAAACCAACATTGGAATATTTCTAGTTTTTCATAATGTAAGGTGTATCCTTAGACTGAGAATAAATATTATTCTTATTGGGTGTCTTGATGAATTATTTTTTCGTACAAACATTAACTGGTAGTTCATGGAAGAAATCTAAGGTGGTATAATCATACCTCAGAGAGTAAATAATGGAACCTTAGGCAATATGGTAGATAATTTCATTAACATGATTGCAATAGGAAATGTTGTTGGGGATTCAATTCATTGGAACTAAAATCTAGGAAACATGAGTGAGATTGAGATAAAGGATATCATAATAAATAGAATGCTACTAGAGATACATACGGTGGATTTTGTCTTATGTGAAGACATTATATTTGGAAATCAGTAGGAGGCCTACATCATAAAAGGATATATAACACTGAAGGCTGGGAAGCTTGAGCCGGTGCGTACTAATGATTGTGAGACTACACCTGTACATTACCTTAGACGGTCATGATATTATGTTACATTTATTGATAAATAGACTTGGAATTCATGATTTTACTTTGTGAAATAATATTTAGTTGTTTTTAGCTTGATTCACAAGTGGGATTCAATGGACGAGAATGATCCAAGATCAAATAATAAATTATTGAAGTCTAACAATGGTGAACAGTATGATAGAAATGATTTTAGGGAATTCTATTCTAATTATGGAATCTGGTGGGAGAATTATCTTCAGTGTAAAACACAATTTAATGGTGTAGCTGAAAGGATTAACATGAAACTTAATGAACATGATAGGATTATAAATTTTACTCTATGTTAAAAAATCATTTTTGTATAGAGGAAACAAATATGTTAGCACATCTCATCAATATGAGTCAATCTATAGCAATGGGAGAATGTATATTAGAGGGGATCGAGTTAGAAAAATGAGGTAAGGCTCTCCCATTTATGAATATTTGGTTATTTTTAATATATTTATATATATTCTAATTAATGAGAAAATCTAGATGCTAAGTCCAAATATTATTTATTTATTAGATATATTGTTTATGTGTTTTGTTATCACTTATAGAATGACAATAACAAGGTAATCATTAGAATACAAAGTGTAATTTTTAATGAAGTGATTACATATAGGGACCATATTGTTGATATAGAAGATAGTGGGAATAGAGAATTAGTGTGCCAAGATAAATTAGAGCATGATGATGTACATAAGTATGTGACACACAAACCAGTGTATTATACTCTTCCTGTGGAGTTAAAGAGAACAAAATTGGTAATGAGACCTATGAAGGGGAATTCATCATCCTTATATTATCTATTATTGGCTCGCAGAGTTGAAACATAATGTCTTAAATAATAAATACAGTTGGAGGAGTTGAATAAGTGGATACTGGATATGTATGAGGAGATTTTTCATTGCATGATAGCAATACACAGGATATAACACCTTTTCCAAAAGGACGAAATGAATTATATAATAAATTTTTATACCAACTCAAGGAATAACATGATTCTAAGAGGATACACAAGTTAAGAATAGTGGGTAATGGTTTTCAAAATATGAAACTTGTGGACTTCACTAAAATTTCCTCACATGTATAGAAGATCAACACTATCTGAGTTTTTCATAGTAATCATTACAACAAATCACATAATATTAAATGCTCCCCTTTATTAGTGTTAAAAATACTTTGATAAATGGTTTGAATTTATCCACACAATCTCAAAGAACTGATACAATCTCACCCTTGTCAGCACATTTTTTAGTACTAATATGTGTCGCTATTTTACCAATGATAAAAGGTAGCCTTTATCAGTACCATTTTTGCGATAAAAAAGGAATATTTCATCAACAATATATATATCATTAAATATATTTATATATCAATATATCAATATATTTATACAATTTTAAATATAATATATTTATCAAATATTATTTATATAAAACTAAATATGTATTTACAATTAATATATAAGATATTTATTTAAAATTGATTTAAAATTATAAATAAATTTAAATTAATTAATAATTTTCAAATTATTATTGATTAATTTCCATCTAATAATAATTAGAAGAAATAAAAATTCAATAAATTAGTGAATTATCTAATATAATTTGAAATCCTGAATTGAACATCAAACAACCATAACTATTGATCTACGTGTTAGTATAGTTTTTATCATATATCAAATCAAATATTGTGAAAAAAATATCTAATATTTTGGACTTGGTGGATGCTAGTCAACATTATTTTGAGGTTAAACATCCAAAAGGCCACCAATAATTTTTTTTTCACTATGTGCCTTACTTTTCAAACATTTGATGGAATTTAACCCCATTTTAGGGGATTTTTGTATTTTTTTAGTGGAGGTTAAATTTATTTTTAGGTATTATAGTCATATAGATGTATAAACTTTACCAGTTTTTCATATTTTTTGGTTCTTTATAATTAAATATATACATATTTTCATTTATTTACATATAATAAATTAATTATATAAATAAATATTTAAACATATTTCTATAAAAATGTATTTTTAAATATATAAACCATATAGAAATAATTATTTATTATTTATTTTAATTAAAATAAAAAATTATCAATTTAAACTTTCCTATGAAAATGCATTAATATATATATATATAAGTATTTTTTATATATAAATTTGTGTGTGTTAATGAAAAAAATTATATTAATGTGTATATTATAATATGTGTAAATAAATACATATATATAAATATTTGTATTTGTATGTATGTAATATAAATGTGTATATGTGTGTGAAAATATGTATGTGTACATGTGGGTGATTGGGTCAATATTATATAAATGCATAATATATACATGTATTTTTTAAAATATATCATTATCATTAATTATAATATATAAACATAATTATAATAAATAATTATAAATAAATTATAGATAATTTATATCAAAATATTCAATTATGTTTAAATATGTATATAATTTATATGTAAATATTCAATATAAAGACATATTTTTAAAATTTATTAAAAAATAATGATATAAATGAGTTTAATTATATGAGTACATATTTAAATGAAAATGAATTATGTATATATAAATATATCCTAAAATATTATAAAAACATGATGGTGTTGTGGTACCAGAATTAGGCCTTCAAGATAGAGGTCAAAGGTTCAATTCCATGCACAAGTAAAGTTGAATGGAATGAAAAGTGTTCATAAAGGGGTTGGAAAGTGATGATAAAGGTGGTTGGATCGATTATGGATGCATAATGGTAATTTGGGTGGCATGTAGTGCTGATAAATTGTGGTTAGATTGTTGATAAAAGGATGGATATTTTAAAAGGTATTTTTGAAAAAAAAACCATTTTATTTGTGCTAAAAAATGGAACCAATAATGGTGGAATTTATGGAAAAAAATTTGTAGATATAATGTTCCATTTATTTTAAGGTTTCATATCCTATCAATTTTTTTTTGTGATGAAAAAAACTAATTCTTAGTGATTTTAAAAGTTTTGTATGTTGTAGTGGTTGTTGCGTCCCAAAATTTACAACTCCAGCTTCTTGATGTAAATACTACTTTCCTTTATAGATATCTAGATGATGAATAAAATATATAGTAGACAAAGGGATATGTTGGGTCAATAAATGAATACCTTATGTGAAAACTCTAAATGAGGTTATATGTGATAAATAAGAATCCTGTGAAGAGGAATAAGAAGTCTGATGCATTACTAAGATAAGAATTCTTAAAAATGATGTGGCATGGATCAATGATTCTGTTATAATAGAGAATATTCTTTTATATACTCATATAAAAATTTTGGAAAACATTACCTACTTGAATAAAAAATCCTAACCTCCATTTACAATGATGGAAGTATCCCTGAGTTTCTTGATTTCAGGGAATCACTATAGTAAAATCAATAATCTTCCAAAATTCCAATGATTGATGAGGTGAATCAAAAAAAATTCAAGATTTTCAAGGGAAACAGTTTCTCAATCCAAACCCCATATCCTTAAGGAACAATTGATGTTATAAAAATACTAAACATATATTATAAATACTATGAAAGTGCAAAATATTTATCCTACATATTATGAAAGAGTATAGTAATTATACATAAGATAATCTATTTTTCAAGAATATAGTTTTAAAAAATGCAGAGTTATCTATGAATATTATTTAGAAAAATATTAAATAATATTATTCCTATTTAATACTCAATATTAAAAGTTAACATGAAATAAGTATTGCGTATTAGATATTTACAACATGTATATTTAAATTTTATATCTATAGTAACTCTATGATATTGGGTATATTCATAGTTTATATTATAGTGTATGGATATAATTAATCGGTATCTTTTGTTAAATTATATTATTACAACTATTTGAAAATTTATATCAATATTTGTGATATGGAAAATAATATTTCATGTTGGTTGTAGAGCATAAATTATAATGAGTAAATCGAAACCAAAAGTGATGAATATAGTAGAAATTTTACTATAGTTATTCTAATAAGAAATATGTATTTCATAAACTATCAATTTACAACTATATAAAAGAAAAAATTAGAATAAAATAATTATTAGAAAAATATTTGGTGAATGGAAGCTATGAAAAAAGTTATAATAGTCAGAACCATTCTTTGTAATTTTTAAATATTTTTTGAACATTCAATCATTTGGGATTTAAAATCTATTAAATTTTTATAAAAAATAATGAATTTTACTTCAAAAATCAGTAAGGAAACTAAGAAAATATTTAATAATTTAAAAAAATCAATGGAATCTGATATATTTTCCATAAAATAAGGGTAATTAACATTTTAATTAAAACAATGGGGTAAAACCCTATATCAATATGAAGTATCAAAATAATTGTAAATAAACAGTTTCTGTAGTCATGAAATGGATCCGTATTTCATGACCTAACCAGATTGTGGTAGTTATCACTTTAGATAAATAGTTTCAAAGATGTTATAGGATAGTAAAATATGTTAAAATGGAAAGAGGAATAATTGTATACTATTAATTTTTTTAAGAATTGATAACCACATGAATATAGTAATTACCTCTAAATATAAACTGATCCAAAATATCTTCAACAAATTGATAAGAAAAATTAGGGGAGTAAAATATGCAGTCGCTGGTGATGTTGATGTCAGATTAATAAGTTGGGAATATTATAGTGGTTTTGACCGAAAATTTAATATAATGAATATATAAATATGTGAACAATTATTATGTAATTTATTAATGTAATATTTTTTATAGTGAAACTAAATATAAATAATATAGATAATCATGAAATTGAATATTATTTAAACATAATGTATAAACATATTTTGTTCTTAATAAAACACTTAAATTTTTATGTTTCCATAAAGAGAACACCAAAATTGAATATCACTTTAATCCTATGCAGGGTTTTAGTAAAAATTATAGAAAATATTAAAAATTATTTTAAAAAGATGTAATTTAATAAATAATAATGTTTTTTATATTGTCGATATTAAATGGAAACTAATATTTTCAATAACATAAAAATAATTTATTATTTAATGAACAAATATCATCAAAAAAGTGTGTGTTTGAAAATGAGTTGTCATTCGACATAGAGATAATTTTTTAAAATTAATCAAGGTACACCATTGATAATTTTTTAATTGTTTTATTCCTAATAAAAAAACAAATAAGAATCCTAATCATATTAATAACATCCAAAATTGAAAAAAATATGAACTTGTTCATTCTATAACAAAAAAAATATGAACTTATGTTGAAATTATTAACAAAACATTATATATATCAAAAACCAAATTAAATCCTATATATTTAAGTGAAATCAATTACATTGTTAATAAATATGAAGTAATTTGATAAAATTTGAAAAAAAATAAGACCTCGTTTAAAAAACATCAACTTATACGAATTTTGTTATTAAAGATAACAAAAGGGGTAAAAATGAAAAAATATAGAAATTCTGAATCTTTATATTGAATTTAAATCAATTAAAAAAAATAAGAACACATACTTTGAAAAACATTAAAAATAAATACTTGTATGTTCAAAAAATAGGTGCTAATTTTGAAAAAAAAATATCCACTTGTATGAAAAAATCGAAACAAATTTGGATGAAATATGAACCTATATAAAAAGTATGATCCTCTCAAAAACACCCAAATCACCATTACAAATGTCCTAAAACAACCTCCATCATGGGATACACCAAGATATTTTTTTAATACTAGAGAGATTATAAATCATTATACAACTAAACCCCACAACCAAACATCCTAAAAACCCTCTACGAAATCATTAAACCTATACAAACCCAATTATAATAAAAAAACATACAAAATAAAATAGTGAAATACCATAAACTGGGGGTCTCATATTCTCACTCACTTTTTGATAATATTTTAAATACCTACTCCTCATACTCATATTTTAACATTAATTCAAAAATATCTATAGGTTTCAAATATTAAAAAATAGACTGACAGTAAATTGAATATGAATACATATCATTGAATAAAAATAATCATATCATATATGAATAAAAATTAGTTTAGAGGTTTTAATTTTGATAAAAAATAATGAATTAAAAATTTGTAAACATACCTAAATATTCTTCTCCCTGATTAACAAACTGATGGAAAATATAGCTTATAATATTTTTTCCTTTGAATATGTTTCTATGAATGTGGAAATCATTGAAGAATTATCTAAAAAATAATCAGATATATTCAAACACGGCCAATAAAATATATATTATAAATAAAAGAAATGGATTTTATTTTATTTTGATCATAAATGAAATTCATGAAGAATATGAAATATAAATATTAGATTCATGGTCTATGGTAGTGATATTGATGATGAATATTAACTTTAGATGTTGTATTCATGGGATATGATGGTTATACGAAAATAAATTGAGAAATCTATAAAATTGTATTGAATAATTCAAGTGTTACAATATCAGGAAGATTTAGTGGTGCATATGGAGATTTTATTATTATAGAATTATCAGTGGGATTTTACTAGGAAGAAATGGAACAATATATAAAATCATCAGAGTAAAATGTATTTATTTTAATTATAAAAATTTTATTTTGTTAAAATTATAAAAAAAAATATCCTACATGAAAGTAGAATAATAAAATATATCATAAATGGAAAAAACTCATATCTGAATAGAATTAATATCTTTTTAGAGAAACATATTTGGATAAATGGATCACAAGTTAAAAATATTCAACATACCTAAATAATATTCTTTAATAGGAATAAATAAGTAATTTGGAATTTAGTTTTAATGGGATATGGATATATAAATGGAGGTGGTGGAAAAGGAGGTGGTTATAGGTCTAGGTGAAGGAGGAATTGAGAGACAAAAAAGATAGGGGAATTCTGACAAAACATTGATAAATTTTCATGGTTTATATAATTTTTTGGGGAGATGAGATTTGATTGAGTATGGGCTTTCAATAATTTAGGGGTAGAAATTTGAAGAAATATTAATGGAGATAGGCCCAATTCCATTATTGGAGAAGTGGTATCTATATAGGAAAATAGATCTGAGGATTCGATGTGCCAAAGATTAGGGATTTGGGAGAAGTGATGTTATATATGTGAAATTTGGGGGAAAATCATGGTTCCAGAATGTGAAGAATCCAGATTGTGGGGAGGTATTGGGGGTTGTCATGGGGATGATGAATAATGAGGGGAGGCATATAGAAGGAAAAATTTAGGGAGGGATTGGGGGATGAAATGGGGAGGAGGAAGAATGAGTGGATATTTGGATCAAGAGGTAGACACGTGTATGGAGAATTGTTGTGGAAGAGACACATGGAATTGGAGGCACAAAAAATTGCATAGACAATAGATGTTTTTATAAAATCCAAGTTAATATTTTATGAAATTCCAAATAATTTACAATATTATAATTATTCTAAAATTCTAATCTTTTTTATATAATTTAACATCTATGTTAATTTTATTGTTTTAAAAAAAATAAAAACAAATATTCTATATATTTATTTATTTATTTATTTATTTTTGTTTAATAATTTAGAATATTAATTTCTATTCAATTTTTTCTTTCATATTTATATATTTTAAAATAACATGAATATAAAATTTAAAATAAATAATTTGAAAATTGGAAATAAATAATTTGTAAATAAAATTTAAACACCATGATTATTTGAAACAGATCAATTGATTAAAAATAAAAAAACATTAATGTTGTTATATTATAAAGTACTTTGAATATTTTAAGTTAATTTTTTAATTTTTAAATATCTATTTATAATATTTATAATTTAAATAACCTAGATATTTAAATTTTTCAAAAAAAATTAATGTCATTGTATTTGAAAAATAAAATTTTATTGATATGTTTCCTATATTGTTTTTAAAATATTCACCACTAGTTACATGTTCCCCTACTTCCTCTATCACACTTAATTCTTGATTAATGAATTTCTTTCATTTTTTAGTGAAATATAATATTTAAGAAAATAAACATTCTATTGCATCTATTATTTTCAAATAAAATTGTCACATTATTGCATTTTATTTATATTTATGGTATTATATTAAATTAAATTATTTACTAAGAAATTATTCATATATCTAAAATATATATTCAAATTAAATTAAATAAATGTTATTTTTCATCATTGGAAAGTATAAAGTCAAACAATTATTCAAGATTCTATTCATTTAGGAGTTTTTTTGCATTAATAATAAATTCTAACTTAAAAATCTACAATTTAACATATTTATTTAATATTTTAAATATTATAATATATTTTAAATATTTTTTTCATTTTTAATATTCTTTCATTAACAGAACCTTATTATATATAGAAACAATTATTTATCTACTTTAAAAAATTTCCAGTATTCCCACCTATGAATTCACACATCTAATTACTACTTCATAATAATATATATTCTCAATATAATATATATAATATTAATATATGAAATAATTAAATAAAATTTTATTCCAATCATACAAATTAAGTGTAAACATACACATATTTTTGAAAATAAATTGATGGTAACATAAATATGTATATAAATTCAAACACATTATGTTTTCCTCTTTTCATATTGATATCAGAATATATTTTTCATTCAAAATCATTGTTGAAACATTTGAATCCTAATCAACAACACTATCATGTGGTGGTTAATATTTTTTATAATATCCATAAAGATAATTTATATATGAAAATACAATGTGATCTATAAGAATACGAAAATTATAAGATGTGAGGTTTGAAAACTATAATCATAGTCCAAATATGTGTATGATAATTCAAATCTTATACCCTATAAATGTAGAATGGGTAAAAGGAATATAAATGAAGTATTTTTCCATGTGTAATCATATTACGAAATAATCATAAGCAATGTAAATATATTGTTTAGTTGATGGTCATTATTTTTATGCTAATATTTCATAGTAATATTTTTCCTAATTAAAAATGAATAAGTAAATTATTTTTACAGGAATAAACACTAATAAAGATGAAATTGGTTGTGCAAGCATATGACTCTACTTATATAACAATATTATAGTATTTTTTGACCATAATTATAACAACATGCATTTGATTGAATTAGTATATATATATATTACGATATATGAAAATGTGTATGTATTATAATATTTATAGAAGCATAAACATAAAAATGGGAATAATAAAATCAAAGGAATATGAATAAGATCTCTAATTTTGAAAATGTAAATGTATTATAGCTTGTCTATGAACATAAGAAGACCCATAAACATATTGTATCACTTATATAAAATTATATATTTATTTTATAATTTATGTATCTTAGTTGTTTAGTAAGCATAAGAAAAATACACTATAACAATTATAATATATATATTAAAGTATTTGAAATTTTGTATGACTCAGAGTATTTGTATAAGCCTAACAGTAAGCATTAGCATATGAAAATTTTTAAGAATAATCTTAAATATATTCATTAATAAATTTAAAATGTGTATGAATTTCAGTTCAATAATTTCATAAGGAAAAGAATGTGCAATGAAATATGTATATGCATATACATAGCATGAGAAAATCATAACAAAAAATATATATAGGAAAATGCATACACATCAAATAGATTAAGTGGGTATCTTGAACAAATTTTAATCACAAATAACTACTACCTAATAATTCATATGGATATTGAATAAATCTGAATAATAAATAATTAATAAATAATAACGGAATACAATTTTATAATTCATTTTTATAACATAAATAGAGATACATAGAAGTCATACCTGGAATGGAAAATTTTACCAATTTTTTCTTAAATAAATTTGTTTGTAATGGTAGCAGATGAAAAGGGATTATAAATATCGTTGTTACATAATCTATAAAAATACAAAAAATATTGTATTTACCATTTTAGGGGAATCTTCATCATAAAAATCACACATAAATTTATTTGGAAATAAAGAATATATTAATAGATGAAATAATATTCCATATTTTAATTTAATTCAAAGAAAATAATATTCCAAATTATATTTATTTTCAGATTACACATTTGGAAAAATACATTTTCATAATGGATTCTATATTTAATCCACTAGGTAGGACTCCTAAATTCATCATATAATTTTGTATTCTGATAATTTAGATTCATTAAAAACAAAATAACCAACACATTTTTTAAAATTGTGAATGATATAAATATTTAAGGGAGGAATATAGTAACTAAATTTTGATTAATATGAATTTATTTTTTAAAAAAATACTTTGATTAAAAATTTAATAGAAGATAATATTGGAAGTTATATTAAGTATAAAACCATAACAAAATTATTTTATTTTCTCTAAATAGAAAAGGATCTTCTTTAAAAAAATGTAGCATTATTCAACCCATTTTTAGCTTCCCATTTTCTGAATATTTCCTCTGAATCATAACACATTATTTTTTGGTATTTTTACATTCATTTACTAAGTTTTTCAAAAATAATAAAAACAATTTTCATCATGTTTCATGTTTCTATATTTTCAAAAAAGAATTTAATCATGTTTATAAATCGTAATTTCATATTTATCTAAAAAACATATAAATTCCTTGATGTATTGAACAATAACAAAGGCAAATAATTTTTAGAAAATAATCTTTCAACATATTCCTATCAGTATGAAAATATTGTGAAATAATAACCTAGTTTGGTTTTATAATTAAAAATATAAGAAAAAAAGGTTTCTATTGTAATCAATGTTTGGTTGATGTTCAACTTTTTATGGTGTGTCCATCGTGTTCCCATTAATATTAACACTTTTTTTTCTGATAGTGCAATATAATTTTGACGAACAATTATTCTCAAATTTTTTTAAAAAATAATAATAATATTAGAATATTATGTCTTGTAAAAAAATAATCTAAAATTAAAATTATAGGTGAAAGATAAAATGCTATGGAATCTTGGAATAATAATAGAATGAGTAAACAAATTTCCATTTCTATCTTTATATATATCCAAAACATTAGTTTAAAACCAAAAAAAACATCAACTAAAACCCCATTCTTTAAATACCATGATTACACATATCATGTAAAATTTGGATCAATCAAGCCCATTATCCAATTCCTATGATATAAATAATGCTACAATGAGTGGGTATTTTAGAGAAACACGGATAAAATAATTATATATAAAATCATACATCAATCGATTCATTTTCAGTTCTTCTATAATTGGGTGAGTTGTTTCTCTTTAACCATAGAAACAAATATACTATGCAATCAAGAATATCACACTTGTTTATATCCTCCATGGCCCTTTTTAGATAATAAATCTCAAAAATGAGTATTTTGACCTTCTAAATATTTATAGACAATGAAATGATTTATCCTTGTTATAATAGATAAAATTAATAAAAAACAACATATGGTTTTATAAAAATTGTATTATTTTTTAAGATCCCAACCCAAAAACAGAAGAGAAAAAAAACTACTTCAAAAAGAAAAAGCATCCCGAATAGTCTGGAAGAACCTAGAGATAGTAGGGATCAAAACTAAAACAATCCATCAAATATTATTTATATCTGGTAAATACATCTCAGTTTAACATATTACATATATCTATGAACTAAAATACATAATTATAATATTTAAAAATTAGTTTATATACGATATTGATTAAAATAAATATATTTTTATATAATATATTACACTGTCAACTTAAATGTTTCATATACGAAAAGTGATTATAATATTTCTCCACTTTGATTACGACATTTAAATAATTTACTACTCATTATTTTTAAAAGAAAATTAGAGAAACACAAATTATTTCTTTAAAATATTTATAATAAATGTTAAATATTTTAAACAACATTGAATAAATGATTTAATATATATATATATATATAAGAGGTAAATTAGAATATTTATTAAAAAAGCTTATAGAACATATCAATAAAGGTAAAAGTAAATGTATAATGGATCTTATAATTTTATAAAATTGATTTTAAAATGGTGTAACTTTGGGATTCAAGACGAACTATTTTATTCTTTTAAAAATCATGTTCATGTCATTTAATTATCATAAATATAAGTGATTAAAATGGAATGTAAAATAATTTATATTTTAATAATGTTGGAATTGAATGAAAATTGTGGTGCATAAAACAGAATGTATAATATTAAAAATATTGATTATGTATATGTTGTAGTATTTTATAATAAAAAAATTGGGATACTATTAATTATTTTAGTAATATTTGAGTCTTAGGTGAAAGTATTAATAGTTAGTATATTTTGTTTCATTAGGAAAATTATATAGTAAAAAACTAAAATATAAGAAATTGGAATACTTAACAAATACAATATAGTTTCAAGTTATAATAAAATAATTGTAATATATTGAATTTTAAAAAATTATAAGAAGAAAAATTATAGTGTCAATGAAATCAACATAATGGCTATTTGAATATAGTGATAGAAATGACATAAACACCTATTTTTTGAGATATTCCTTGATATAAATTTGATAGATATAGGTTTTCTATTTAGGAAACTTTCAAGAAAAATATTTCATTTTTATGATAACTTATTAAAAAATAGAATTATTTTGTATTGTGTTTTTTGAGAATAGTTTAAGTTAAAATTGAGAGTAATATATATTGTTGTAGCCATGAAGAATAATTTATGAATATATTAACTAGGGTTTAATTTCAAAATAATAATAAATGATTTAAATGTACCGTTATACTAACTGAGTTGAAAAAAACCAATGGATATGAAATGTATTGATTTATGAAAACAGAAATAATTTTTTATATAATGGAAATGGAAATTATATAATATCAGAAAACACCAAAGAAAATGTTTTAATTTTACAAGAAAAATTAAATTTAAAGACATGGTAAATAATATTATTTTTTCTTTTATCCCTATTATCCATCATATTTATGGATCCAGAACCTTGAATCATATTATAGAAATGAAGCATCATGATTCTGGGATTCTATAAAAAAATAAAATTTGTCATCATGTAAAATTATATCACTAAAATAATGAAACATTTCATCAATACAATTGAATAATTTCATGATTAATATAAAAAATATAAAACTAAAGTATAATTTCAACACGAATGATTTGATATGTAGTAAAATACAAGAATTATGTTTAATAATGAGAGCATATATCATTTAGTGAAATAAGAAAATAGAAAAATATTTTTCACATTGTTTTTTAACACTAATGTGAATATACTATGTTTTTATATAGTTTTAAAAAATCTTACCATAGTACATGAATATAAAAATATGATTATAAAATCAATACAAAATCCCATCCACATAGTGAATTCTTTAATATAAATCGTGTACATATTTCCTTGAAATTTTATAGTGAAAAAAAGAACAACTATATGTATTTATCAATTTTTTCACAAATTCAAATTGATGGAGATATATTATAACATATATGAAAATAGTGAATTGATTAATAATGGAGAATATTGATAGATAATTAATAATAAATTAAAATTTGACAATTTATAAAGAAGAAATGGAAGAAAGAAAAAAACATTTTTTTATATGAAAAAGTAAGTTGAATAATATGAGAATACCATGAAAGAAATTAATGATATCTTGTTAAACATAAAAATATTTACTATATACATATTCAAATAATATATGCATTATTTTAAATATAATAACTTATTTTCCCTGAAAAAAAAAGATATTTAATGAAAAACATAGAAAATAGTGGTATTGTTGGAGATAAAAAAATAACTATATTAAACTTAATAGGGTAAAACCAAATACTTATAAAGAAAATATTTAATATTAGATGTGATGATATATAAAATTAATCCTAAAAATATATAATATTCAATATTTTCAATATTAGATATGAAAAATAATAATATTTAACTAAAATTTATTGAATCTTTACAATATAATAGTAACAAAAATCAATGAGGTGATGATAAAATTATAAACATTTCTGCAATATTGTTTGAAAAAAAAATAATACCAGAAGAAATTTTTATATTGAATCAAAATCCATGAGTACATTTCTATGATTCCCCTTTTTCTCATATTTTTAATCCTTGATAAGTGCTCTACACACATGTAGTTAAAAACTATTAATTTTTTATCATGATATAATAAATAATCATTAATTTTACATATTAAAAAGAAAATAAAATATAAATTATTAAGGAATTAGAAATCAAGCATCAATATTAATTAATAGGATAAAATAATGGAATGATTATCATTGAATATTTATTAGGATTCAAATTGTTCATTAATATTCTTATAATAAATTATTACACAAAATATTAATTAATTTTATTCTTAAATGTAAAAAATGGAGTGGAGAAAATTGGCATGTATCATCTGTATTTCTATAGTAAAAGATTTATTTATCCATTCATTTAATTTAATTTTGAATTTTTATCAAATATATGAACCTATAAAGTGTAAATAAAAAATATAAAATAAAATATTTCATTTACATCAGAAGAAGTTGGTTTAGAAAATTAAATAAATAAACTATTAATGACAATGATATTGACAAATGGAATGTTGATAGTATATACGATGCAAAATAAAGAGTAATTTGTAAAAAATATATACGGTGAATAATTTAGAGATTTAATATTTTAACAACATATATTGAAACTATAAGAAAGATAAATTTCATATTGTGAACATTTAGAGATCAAATGCATAAAAAATAAATAGATAGTGCATTTCAAGAAAAATTAATTTAGTGAACGTATAGGCTAAACTGTAATTAAAATATATGTTATGTGAGAACAGATGAGGTGATTGTCTAAATAAGTTCATCCCAGAAATATTTAAAATAAAAATGTTACGGGCATATATCATTCAATCATTAGTTTTTTCTAACTCCATTATCACTCCGTAGAATAATTATTTTGTTAAAGAATGTCATTTTTGTGAGAGAAAAATAATGTTCAATAAAAGAACTCTAATTATCCTTAGAACTGTAATAGAATGGAACTAATATTTCAAGTATTGTGATTCCATGTATTTTGAATCAATATGTAGATACTATAATATGAATTTATTGAAATAATAAGACATGATAAATTTTATACTATGGAACACAATGCGGTAAATCCATGAAGAATATGAGAATTAAATTTGTATTTAGGAAACAAACAAGTTTCCATGTGTCTTGTAATGGTGGGAGAGAATTACCCCAATTCATGATACGTGATGTTATTGAGTCATGAAGGAACACCAAAATCTGAGTTATGTTAAAATTACAGGAAGGTCGGCTGACTACTAAATTAGGAATTAAGGTCATCAACTTCTCATCTATAAAATATACTCATGATGTCATGATCATCAATGGAGGTGATTAGAGGAAGGAGTTAATGAGATAGAAGTGGGGATGCATCATAGAAGAAAGTAAGGTGACTCAGAGGTGTAGATAGAGGAGTTATGGGGTGGTAAAAAGGAGGTGAGTTGGACAGAGTGAGGATCTCATGATATTTTTAAGTTATAATAAAAAATTATTTTTTTAAAATATTTCAAACAAACAATAGTTAGTGATAAAAAAAATATTTATGGATAAATAATTTTTTTTAATTTTTTTTCAATTTTTTATAGTTTTTAAATAGTTTTTTGTGCAATACAATAGTACCCTGATAAGGGAATGATCATGTCTTTCAAAAAAATCTAATAGTCCAACTTTTTTATTTCTTTCAAATAAAATAGGTTTTATAACTATTAATTTAATGATCTCTAGAATGTTGGATATTCTAGAATAGGTTATCCTGGTACTATCTGGGTCCATAAAAATTGGGCTTTCATGACCTTCATGCTTCCATATAACCGCTCCCCAATTGTGATTGATCAATCTACCACACCCTGACCTTCCAGCCTCATGGTAACATCACTAACCATAGACCCTAACCACGATGTGACATTGAAAGAATTTTTCAACCAGTCTATATACCACAACCTACAAGAACCTACCACCAATTGATAATATCATCACCCTAGAGTTACCTTAATCCTCTATATAAGTTTTCTCAAGAAATCCCCTTTATAATCACCACACCTCCTTCATCGACCAACCACATGAAAAATTCTCAACCTACTATAGCCATCACCATAAAACAAACAATCATAATAAAACCTACCATGGATGAATGTTAGCTACACCTAAGCCTTTTATAATTATGAATAAACCAATACGATCCAAAGATACACCTGCTCAATTTTGTTGATCTCCACTAATCAAAGATGATACCTCTCAAGCCGTGTGGGATGAAATCGGAGTAAGATAAGTTATTGGTTCCAAGGATGAATCAAAAAATTCTATTGATGAAAATTCACATGGATTTATAATGAATATAATTGATCTTAAATTACGATTAACTGTTTATAAAATTGAGAATACATTAGCAAGGGATTCTATGAATCCAGGAAGGCTAATTATAATGGAAGAACAACCGAGAATTCAAAGTTAACCAAGTTGGTTTTTCATGACTGAGAGGAGATCAGATAAGAATAAACCTCAATGATGGATACTAAAATGAATCAATTATTGATGATGTACAATAATTAATTTACATTAATTTTTCAATAAATCCATCTATGGTGTATTAGTTCAAACAAGATGAGATTGTATGTGTGTGAGATACCGACTGATCCACACCTATACTTTGTTTAATTGATGATGAAATCATTGAATTTTAAAAAATATGTGTTGAAATAGATTATTTTTGTATTTAAATAGAGGTAGTATAGTTGTTTGAGCATGAACATGATAGAGGGGACCTCCAAGATCTTCATTGAACTGGTTGGGAGGGAAATGAGGATGCACATGATATCTTTGAGGAAATTACAATATGATTGAATAAATATACAATAGGAAGTACTTTTATTATCTTTCCCCCATGAAATATTTATCGTTTTATATGCTAGATTCACTATTTTGCATCATATTATACTCGAGGCACCAGCTATGGATCATAGATTACCACATCGTCATGTCTCCAATACCTCACTATACCACCCCTAAGATTATAACTTCTCACTTCCATCAAACTCACTATCTCACATCCATACTCCCAAATACATAACCATGCGTAGTTTAGTATAGTCCTACCAATATTGAAGCCCAAAAATAAAACTTTTCTAAAAAATGATGACTAGATTGACTAAGACTAGAGCCCATTATTATTACAATCCATCCCAACCCGAATGTGAGATCTAAATTACATATTTAATGGTATTTTAAAGGTAAAAATGAGTGTATTTAGATACATAATGTTAGTTCTATACCTTTATAAAGGTTAGAAAAAAAATTACGATGTTTGGAAAATGTAACCTATGACTTGAACTTGTTACTTAAAATAAACAAGAAAAGAATATTGGCTATATAAATGTTGATTTATAAATTCAATACCTAAATGAAGTTAATAAGGAAACAGAGGAGTTTTGTAATTGTACCATAGGAACCTAAAACATCATAAACTTCATATTTTATTCACAAGATCTTCATAATGGTAATGAAGATGTTGAGAAAGATTTGTAAAAGTAACACACACAAAATAAGGGCTTTGTGTAATGGTTATGAATTGATGCATAAATATAAATTCATATTTAAACTAATTACTTAACATTATTTAAATACGTTACGTTAATGTAATAATGAAAATTATTGAGCTTTTAAAGCATCATTTATTATATTGAGGATAATTACATTTAAACATGTGGATTATATATACATATTCATGTGTTTGATCAATGAAGTCAATCTAGAGTTGTTCATAAGGTTGATCACTGAGGTTTCTATGTTGTTTGTACAAGTTATGATATTCATTCGATTAGTTACTTTGGATGACCTAATAGGAGATTAACTAAGTTCATTAATCATTATGTTTTGATGAAATGAATTCTGATAAGTCTTGGTATGATGTTTTCAAATGAAAAAATAAATTTCATGATGATTATCATGATATATTAAGGATGATGAAGAAGGGAGGAATCTAGAATCACAATTATATATTCAAAATAAGTTCACATTAATATCATGGAAAGAGAAAAATAAATACATCACCATGCCATTTTTACTATTCAATGGTTGTTTTGGTGGCCATTTTTTAAATTATGCCTACAAATGAGAAACATTAAGCTGAGCTACACCACATGTTATCATGTGGTGCTTTATAGATTAACATAGATGTGAAGATTTTTTAGACGGAATTATATTCCACAGGAGTTAAGGAGATAATGAATTCACGATTATTTAGATATCATGTTAAAATAAATTTTCAAGCCTTCATGACATTCAATAATATATTTAAATGAAACAATAATTAATCCACCTAGATATTTTTTGAATTAAGAAGAAGGAGATCCTGATAATATTTCTAGAATATTAAATTTATGCTAATATTTTATGAAAAATGAGAATAATATTTATGGTATTTTGGTCAATATATATTATTACCATCATTTAAGATGATTGTATTGATAATATTGGGAACTAACTTATATCATGTAATATATTTGTGAAACCATGATACATCACAATATTGAGGGAAGAGAAGGAGTTGAAACATGAATCCATTGTTCTATTGATCACCTGAGTATTTGATAAAATTGAGAATGACTAGATAACTCAAGATCTTGTAGGAGTTAGAGAACAATATAATTATTACTAGTACCTATTGGAGATCATGATGATGAATTACATGTACTTGTTTTTTGATCTATTATTCTCAGGAATGGAGATCTTTTTCAAAAGTGTAATAGAATAATCAAGGAGCATGAATAGATTTGAATAAGAATGTATTGTAGTTGAAGAAGAAGCTTGTGATTGGGGTGTTTAACTAGTTATCGATGGTTTATGACTGAGGTGGATAACTAATCATAAAGAAATTTTATTTACTTTGTCCAACCAATTACTGGAGAATTGTAACTGGGGTGTCTAAATGCTTGTGTCTAAACAATATGGATTGAAGTGTGATTTTATAATGAATATTCTATATAACATGTGTTGATATCTCTTTTATTATCACTACATATTAGGCGAGGATGTGAGATATTGTTATATGGGTCAACCACTATAACTAGTTAATGTGTCTGATTTTAGAATAATAAGAATTTGTAAATGTTTTCCACTAATTCACCCCCTCCCTCCTCAGTGGTAATCCTACACTGAGAACTTCATAAAACCCAAAAAGGTACTTTACTAGTGTATTCTTGAAAAGTAAAATTACGGGTATATGGGTTATAGTGGATGATGGTGGAAAGGTGACTAGATATAATTTTTTTGAGGAACCTCTAGAATTACAAATGAAGAGGGAGATTGATCACATAATAAATTTGAAAGAACTGGATATAGTCAACATTTGACCATATAAATATTTTTATATCATGACTAATGAGTTTGAAAATCTTGTTTAATAGCTTTTGGAACAAGGTTTCATCACCACCATCCCATACATTAGTATAATAATTTATATAAAGAAGAAATATTGAGGGTGGATAATGTGCATCGATTATTAGGAATTTAGTAGAATGGTGGTGCTGGAAAAATACCAAATTCTAGTAATTAAAAGTTGGATAATCTGTTTCAAATATAATAATACTTAAAAATGTGTATTTTAATTCTGTTTTCAACAAGATATAGAGTAAAGAGGATGGTATTGTTAAGACTCTATTAAATACCCATTAGAGGAATTAATAATACCTTTTACCCCTCTTAGTTTGATTAATTAACCTAATAAATTCAAGGCTGATATGAATGTAGTACAATAGGGTTTTATAAGGATTAATGTATTTTTTTTCTTCAATGATATATTGATGTACAATATGGGATGGAATGAACACCTAGAGAAGGAACAAGAACATAATCAAATGATGACAGAAAATGTACGATTTTCAATGATGTAGAAGAAGTATTCTTTCATAAGGGGTTATATAGATTATTTTTGGAAAATAATTACAGGTGAAGGAGTTGTTTTGGATCCCAAAAAATAGAGTTGGTTAAATTGTGTAATGATTTGAGGACTTTGAATGAATTAAGTGGGTTTTAGGGATAACTAGATGCATGAAAATTTTATCCAAGATAATGGAACAATTAAAATACTCCTTAGGGTCTTTACTAACAAGGTGGTGTTTAAATAAACAAAAGAAACCCTAGAAGTATATTACACAATTAATAAAATAATCACTAATATCCTAGTTTTAGACATGTTGGATTTTTATAAGGGATTCTTAATAGAGTGTGACGCCTCCGGTTTAGGATATGTAGTTGTCATAACATAGGAAGAGAAGACTATTTTCAATTCCCAAAAGTTGTTATTTAAAAAAATAATCAAATACCACAACAAGAACAGTATATTACGGATTTATTACTTCCAAAAAACACTAGAGAAAATATTTTTTATTTATGTGTTTTAAAGTATAAATGGATCATTGGAGCCTTATTAATATTCATAGTCAATGTTTAGTTTCAATTCATCATATATTATAGAAAGCTATGTTATTGGGATATTATTTTATGGTGATTTAAAAGATATGGAAATTTAATTGTGATGATGGTGTTCTATCCAGGGTGAAGTGTGGAGGAGATTGTATATACCTAGAAATTTCATAACCCAATTATAGGTATCTTGCTATGTTGAGATAATTATTAATCAAAGAGTTGAGTTTAAAGGAATTTATAGATACGTTATAACATAGTTGTTTCAAAAACCCAATATATTCTTTCAATAAAATATTAATTTTCTATAAGAATTGATCTGTCTTTTAAAAAGGATCAAATTTATTTCCAAAAAGTTATAAAATTTGTTAGACTGGTGTAGCTAGATCATTGGTTGAAGTAGGGCCAACTGTTGGAGGCCTATACTGCATACTAGGTTGTAACATCAAATAGGCATTGTAGCAATGGTAAATCCCTAAAAGTGATGACCAGTGATACTGATAGGATATTATTGCAGTGAAAACATGGTCAAAATGGAATATTAGTATCTTCAACTTTGGTAATAGTGGTATTGTAGCTCCATGGAATTCCTACCTCCAGTTATTGTAGCACAGTATATTTACTATTTTATTAGTGGAACCATTTCACTAGATGATTTATGAGGACCTTTCTAGATAAGTATTTATTCAATGATTGTACCTTTTAATTTATGCTCCCAATTTTAGTGAATCAATTCTTCCTCTCCATGAGCATAGGGATTTATTTCCTTACAATGTAAATTTAAGATTCATCTGTTCTTGTTCTTTATCTTTATTTTATATTTCTATACCTTATACTCTAATTTTTGAGTTCATTTATCATTTTTTTCTTTGGATTTCCCATAATAGCTACTATCAAAGGTTTATTTCAAATGATCAAGGTTGTACTTATATAATTAAAAATGCCTATAGAAGAAGGAAACATTAATATCAAACTCTTTGAAATAATTGACTTCTATTACTAGAGGACACAGATCATAGAATATATTTATTATAAAATTGTTTACATGCCACTTCTAGATGGGAAACCAATGAAAATGGTGAATACATTGTTGGATATACTAGATCTATAGGTTTTGGGATTTGTGTACCTTAATTTCTCTCAAAATATGGAGTTTAGAATCATAGATGACAAGATAATGTCTATGTTGAAGAAAGTTCATAAAAATTTATATGATAAACCTTATGAATCAAAAAAAATTATACATTAAATAAGAATATGATTGAAGGGGAAATTATTTTTTATCACGACCAAAAATAAAACACAATCACAAGTTAGATCTCATTAGTGGGAATTATTCTAGAAGATAAGGTATATAATCTTATTTTATTTTATTCATTTCTTATCCATTAATAATCCACTATAACCACTAATTATTTTTTCAATAAATATAATTTTTCTTTTGAAATATGATTGAGACGTGATCCTTAATGAGGAAATTCATAGAATAGAATCAGGTAGATTCTCAAGTTTTTCTTGGAACATTCAAGAAAGAGGAAGTTGTGTTAAACAAGATGCTTAAATAGGATGATAAAAATAATGAGTAAATAGTGGAAACAAGTCAAATGGTCCTAGTAATACCTGTTGGATTTGTGGGAAGAAAGAAAACATCATAAAAAAGTGTAGGAAAAAATTAAATGTGCCTGAAACCAATAAAAAACATGAAAACTTATAGAACTAATGATTTATTCCAAATGAGTGTGGATTATACTATAGAGTGTTAGATTTTACACTCATGGGAATATTTTCATTTGACTTTTGATATGTTTTTCCCAAAAGAAAGTTTATATGATTTTTTGAAAGGTATATCTAGTTGGAGATAAACTCTTACAGAATAAGGGGATGGGAGATTCAATGATAAAAAATAGTAATGAGAGTTTGATTATTTTGGGGAATGTAAGGTATATTCGTGGACTAAGAAGAAATATTATTTATATTGGGAAACATGATGATGATGTTTTACTACCACATTCACTGGTAGAGAATAGAAAATTAATAAGTAATAAGAGTGAAAAATTATGTATTTTTTGTCATTATTCATTGAAATTACCAACTTCAATTAAATAAATCTATAGTAAATTTTTGATACTTATGACTTTTTTAGTTTCGGCATAATAGTTAAATTTCTTAAAATAATGTTTTTATTTATAAAGTCAACCTTATAGTTAAATTGAAAATCCATGCATAAATTGAAATTGATTTTCACACTATGAACTTATAATTATTTGATTTTAGAACTAAAATTATTAAAGGGATTAATTTATTTTTATCTTTATTCAATTTAATAATATTTTAATTAAATCTTTAAATTTACATTAAAATTGACATTTTAATTGAGTTATTTTGTTTGTGAATTGAAAATTTATATTAGAGTGTGTACATTTAATTATGATAATTTGGTGTTTTAATTAATTGATTTATGAAATTTGAAATTATTCATTCAAAGTGTTAAATTATATATTTTTTTAACATTTTTGAGTTTAATTATAAACAATCCCACACTAGGAAAAATATGTGTTATGTTAAGATCACTAAAATGATGGAAAATACATTGATTGAAAATAACTTATCTTCTTGTAGTTGATCCAAACAACAAAAAATAAAAAATTCAGGTATCTATTTCACAAAAAATCCAAGTGAACATAAGTGTACCAATGACAGAAACTAAAAAAAATTATAGTTCAAGAGTCAAATAAACCAATGAAGAGTGGTTATGAGAATGATGTTTGGAAATAGAATGTATCTTCTATTAGGAAAAAATTCTAACCACCCTTGAAATTCCATCTACTTTAACAACATTTTAACAATGGTATGGATTTTCCCCAAAAAACCAGGCTATCATGCCTTTTATATGGAATAAACCATGAAAAAATGACCTAAATTTAGAAAAGGCATGGAGATTTCAAATAAAAAAATGAAACCACATCTATTATCACATTAAATAATCTAAATCAACCACACCCCTCTCTTGCACAAATTGGGATCTGAACCCAAAGATCTTGAGGAGGATGAAACTAATACAATCATCAATAATGGCCTTTTCTATATTGATGATCAATAAACCCTATATCTGATAACACAAACTAATAATACCATTGACCGAGCATAAACAAGGTCCATGCCTAGATCTGGAAGTAAAATATGAATCAAACAACACTAGAGGATGCGAACTGATGTGAAATAACTAAACTCACCACACTCCCTCAAACTATATCAATATAATATAGATTACCACCAAAATTTGGACTAGAGACACATAATAAAGATCTAATTTTCTATCCAAGTACAAGGATGTAAAAACCAAATATGAATCCTAAGATAGCTGGTGGAGATTACTTGAAAATGAACTATAACACCCAGATATTTTCAGAAATATATATTTTCAATTATAGTTAATATTTTCTAAATTGTTCTTTTCTTTCCATATTGTGTTTATATTTACATAAACAAAAAAATATTTTTGGATTTTGTTACATGAAAAAATTGGCTTCTATTAAATGTAACAATATGTTTATCATATGTTATATGAAACACCGATATTAAATGAAACACAACATATTATTAAAATATTTATATTTAATATGATAGTTATCACCTAGTTTTTTGAAAGGTAGGTATGTATAATATTATCTAAATTATGAAAATTTATGTTTTAAACATATATATAATGAATTATTCAGGGACCAATTAATTAAAAATGAGAATAAAGAACTATCTAAAAATATAGGTAATACTTTTATGAGAAATAATTTTTTTGAAAATAAAAATGATTTACCTCAAAAAAATAGAAAAATAAAAACAAATTAGTGGTTTTAATTACATTTTTAAATTATATACTCAATTAAATATTTAACATTCATCTTATGTGTTTTCTTGACAATAGATATAATAAAACCAATTTTATTCTTAAAAACTAAATTTTCCAAAAAAGTTATTTTCTCGCCTTTTTATGCACTTATAACAAAATTAATTTTGGAGACATTTAAAAAATTCAATAAATAAACATAATTTTATAAATCTTCATATCAAAACTATCTGATGATTAATTTTTTATAATTTTATAAATAGATTAATTTTTTATAAATAGTGAAAAAAAATTCATAATATTAATTGAAATCACCCTTTTTATTTAAATTATTCACAAAGAGAAATTGTAAATTAAAATTTTTTAATGTAAAATTATTTTAATTATATATATACAAATTTAATTTATATCATTTATATCATTTTCATATTGATTTTTGATAAAAAATATTTGTAATCTTTTGATTATTTTCCCTTCAAAACCCTTGTTCGTGTCATCTCTTCATGATTAATTTTAAATAACTTTTGATAATTATATGGTTTTAATTTATAAGAATGTATTATATACTTTTATTAAGTATAATATATATTATCTAATAATGTAAAATTATATTTGGAAAAATGAATAGTGAAATAGTAAAAATTAATTATAGTGGTTATGGTAAAACAAGGTTCATTGGAGGTTAAACAAAAAAGATAAGGGATAAAAATGACCCAAAAAATTTCCAACACCCATTTTATAGCCATATTTGGACATTAAATCTTATAGGTTCTATAATGGAACATTTTGGTTTTTTCATGATAAAAACGTGGGTACAGGTTTTTCTTTTCCAAAATTACAATTGTGTCGCATACCTCCCTAATAAAAAACTACCCACTCCTCTCCTCTTAATACCTTAAAAACCTTTTGTTTTGGAAAAAAATTCCCAAATAACTCACCAAGTCCCATAATATCATACTATAATCCTTATTTTGGATATAAATCCAACATAGTAAGGATATTGGTGCAATCCTAAAGAGGATTGCTGAATAAGTGGTAACTTTCTTTAAGGATAGTATTTGTTTTCTTTCATCCTAAACCTCATTAAATTCATATTATACCAAGTTGATATAATATAATATATATATATATTCTATATAATTATATGTTTTTATGTTACTTTAATTTACTACATCCATCCCCACTTCCATAAAATGTGTTCTGAAACATAGTTTGTGTGTATGGTTGACTACCACCTCACAAACCGATGTCATTAATTTTTTCTATTACCACCTGTCACAATTGAGTATGATGATGGATATAATGTTTATATATAATATTTATAAAATTATTATACCTATATAGAAATTATATCATATGTACAAATTTTAATTTCTATTACTTAGGGGATATGATAATGTCATACATGTATATGGCTGACTACCTCCTCGCAATGTGATGTGATTTGTTTCACCAATGCTTTACAATGAAGATAATAAGGATAAAATTAATAAATATATATGATATAAATGAAATAATTATTATATGAATGAAATATTTTTCATTATAAACACATAATATATATATTTATTTCTTACATTTACACCCCCTAAAAGATGATAATGTTGTTCAAGAATATGTGGATTATCGCCTCTACAAAGCGATGTGACTCTCTCATTTAATAACCACATCACATGGATGATATGTATAGATATATTAAGGTGATAATATAATATTTGTGATATTTTTATTATTATTATTTAAAGGTAATATTTCACTTACCTCCTTTCCATAATGATTGTTAAAAATTAAAAGTGTTACTCATGTGTACGTACGACCTACAACATTCACGATCAAAACATACTTCACTTATCAAAACCACAATTCATTATTAGTATTAAAAGATTTATTTATTTTTAATTATGATAATTATTTCATTAATATTATTCTAGATATTATTTAATAATGATATAATTATTTACGTAGAAAATAACAAATCAAAACATATACTAAAAAAGTGATTATTACCTGAAACATGACTTCAATGTGTAATTGTTAATAACTGGGTAATTAAATGACATAATTAAATCATATTTGTTATATTAAAGTATTTTTATGTAATATATCTATAAAAAACATATATTTATTGTACAATAGGTTTAAAAAAATACTAAGGCAGTCGAGAATTATGGTAAGGGATTTCTAGTCTCTCTTTTATTTATAGGAGACATATGAAAATTCTCCATTCATTTAATTATTTTTGTGTATATACTTCCACGTTTATATGTTATGTCATAAATCCAATTATTTTTATGATATATAATGTTTATTTTGATTTTATTCATTATTGGGAAATATAATTCAAAATATTACTAAAATTGTAAGGTATTTTTTTTCTCCAATTTCTTTCTTTGAGACTTATGTCATGTTAGTCACCTGTCTTATTTTTCTGATTTCTATATAAGGCCCCTTTGAAATATAATATAATGAATTTATTTATTATCAGGATATTTTATGTTTTTTAAAGTTATCCTTTCATGGGGATTACGATTATGTTACCAAAGTGGTTAGAGTTTTATATTACAACCTAAACATTTATTAGGATTATTTATGTCTAAGTATCCGATGTTGAAATATAATTATTTACCTCTCAAAAATTATCCTGAAATTTATTATTCTGTAGTTATTTATAATATTTAAATTTAATAGTTCAATTTTTCAACTCATTGGTAATTAAAATAAGTGAGAAGATTTTATTAGAAACTATCTTTTCGATTGAAACCCCATTTTTATTCCAAAACAATGTTTTTAAATAATGTTTTTAAAAATTATTTTAAAAAATTTAAAATTATTTATTAAATAATTTTTTATTGTTTTTGTACTTATAAGAACGAAATTTAAAGAGAATATTCATTTCTTTCTCTAAACAATTATTTTTGAAATTTTATCAAAAATGTGAAATGAATATTTGTTTTAATGTGTATGGAATGAACAAAATTTTCTACATTAAGGAAAATTATTTACTTTTAAATCTATATTATATGTTTTCAAAGACATTTTAAAAAAATATGATTTTTGAAATGTTTTATGTTTTAGAAATGTTTTTTTTCTAAACCAAAAACAATATTTTCCTTAAGAAAATTATTAAATGATTTTTGAAGTTTCATTTATATGTAATCAATTTTAATTTCAATGAAAAATATCTTGAAAAGGATTAACATTTTAAAATTTGATTTTCAAAGAAAGGTCATTTTATTTTAAAAAATTTCCAAGTGATCTTTTAAAATCCTTATCCATTTATGATTATATACATTAAGATAACTTATACTTTACTAGGGATATGATCCATGGATATGATTATTATTATTTCTAATAATTTTTTTAGTTTAAAAATATTTTTATGAAACCTTGTTTTTCTTCATGGGTTATACCATGATAATATTCTTATGAAACTGGCTTTATTTTTCTTGGGTTATGCTTTGATGAAATGATTATGAAACTTGTTTCTTTTAACAAGGTTATGTTATAATGAAATTTTATTGAAACCCTTTCATTTAATGGGTTATAATATGATGAATTCTTTATGATCTTGTGGAACATATATGTATTATTTTCATTATGTAAAGGTGGTTATGTTATAACCATGGATGGTGGTTATGTTATAACCAATTATAGTGGTTATGTTTTAACTAAGTATAGCGGTTACTTTATACCCAAAAATGGGTGGGACCAGTATCTCCCTATAATTAATTTGTTATATATATATATCTAAGTAGAGAGATATGACTAGAAGGGGAGTGAACCTAGTTTAGTTAGGAACTTTTTCTGATGTGATGGTCATGGGAGAAAAACATAATTACTATAATGGTTTCAGCAGGAACCAATTCCTCTATGAGGACAGAGATTCCACTTGGGATGGTTGTGTGTCCCTCCAAAGACGTGTATCCTCCAATAGAGTTCCCATGTAGTTTTTTGAAATAATCATTTACTACTAAGGAAATTATTTTCTATGATTATGTGTATTATATAATTCCAATTATTATGTTAATGTTATATTCTCATAGATCATGTTAAATTATCTTCTTGTGATTGGTGTCTTATAAACTGCTAGTATTTCTTCCATGACACAAGATTATAATATTTTATATGGAAGGTATGGTTTTTTTATGTTATGACCAAGTTCTCATACACTTATTTTCATATTATTCTTATATATCTCTCATGTTTACCCTTACTAATCATTCAATATCACCCTTTCATATGTTCCATTTCCCCAGGTCCTGAACAATGGTTTAATTAGGGCATGTTTATTATGTGTAGTAAATGGGAAGATATTTTTGGGAAATATTTAATATCTTTAAACAAATTAAGAATATTTTATTCTATGTTTCCAAATTCACTAAAATATTATGGTTTTTAGGTGTTTGTAGAATGATATGAACATTCTTCTAAAAAGATATAATATCCATGTATGAGAATCCTGGGTCAATATAGTTTGTATTAGAGGAATTGTTTAATTATCCTTTGGAAATTAGTATAAGGAAAATTTATAGAGATATATAGGTATATTTCTAAGGATATGTCTAGGTATGTCTCTAAGGATAAATATAAGGGAGATTAAAAGTATATGAAAATGTCATGGAATTTTGGTAAAGGGTAGAGAAAGTTGTTTCTATGAAATTACATACATTTTGTGATATTATATGTGGATATAGATCCATAGTATAGGTACCAATGGATAATTACTATGAAAAGGGAACATTGAGATATACTTGAAAAAACCTATCACATGAAAATGAACTTTATTGCACACCTGTTTTGACACTCCCAGAGGATATTCTTTCAAAATTCACAGAAAATTTAGGAAACATAATGAAGTATTTTAATAGATGATGAATATGAGGGACCAAGATTAATATTAGGGGTCATAGATTGAAAATAATGGGTCATGATTTAGATACTCTATAAATAATTTTTCATCATTATGTTGTTCCATATTATGATTAGTGTTGCTCACATTATGATTTTGGTTTCAGTGAATCGCTGAAAATAAAAAGAATAATGTTAACATTGAATGTTATGGACAATTTGTTCACTATGAGAGACCAGATTAGATGATGACTAGAGATATAGATATTTTTATTATTCCTAATCATATATCATGATATATGATTAAAAATGTGGGCTTTGGCTTAGATTTTTAAATAGTAAAAAAAGAGGAAGATGATTTTTTTTAAAACTCAAGCGGTGATGAACACAGAGGAAAGAAGATTCAGATTCCCACATGTAATGAAGGTGGGAATAAGAAAATAAAAGAAGATATAAAATGGTGGTTATGATGTTACCTATGTAGAAAAGATGTTTATAGAGTGAAAAAATGTCTAGGAGTTCAATGTCTTCTCTGTGGGTAACATCAGAATTATCCTAATCAATGCATTGACCCAATAATTAAATTCTAGACCAAGTAAATAATTATTCCATTTCAGAAATTTAATAGGAAGTATTAAAGTATTTATGTATTGGGATCCAAGGATTATGTTAAGGAAGTATTTTACTAATGGTATTTGGGTAGTAAGAATCATGAAACATATATAGAATTCTGTAATTTTTTAAAGCATATATGCCTCCATGTAATATTAACATAAGAGTTATGGATTCAATAATGGGTTTATTAGTTTAAGTTTGATCATAATATCACAGTCTTTGACACCCATCCTGAGGTTTTACCTAATTCTAGTTTATAAATATTAAGTATAGTTTAGGATAATTTTATTGAATTTCAACACTTTCTTTTTTAGGAGGAATACATTTTTATGGACATATGATTAAAGGTATTGGAAACCATTAGGGTTTATATTATATTTGTTTTTAAGGTAATTTTAGATTATTTCAATTTTTTAATGTTTTATTAATATTGTTTTGTAAAAATGATAACCCACAAGTCAGGTTAAAATTTGTTGCATCTAATAAGGTCATGGGGAAGGGACATAGAATCAAAGGGATACAAGGGTGTAATGCCTACCACTATCCTATATGAAAGATTAATTTTCGTTAGATAGTATAAATATATATATGCTTTATTATGTATATCAATTCTTATTATGTTAGAAATTCAAGTCTTATATAAAATGGAATAAAAGGATGAAATGTCCATTATACATACTAGAAAGGAAATGGGAAGACGTCACCATGGGATTTATCATCAGAATCCCCAAAATATAAAAAATTAATAATTCTACATGGGTTGTAGTCGATAATTATATAAATTCATCACTCTTCATTAATATCAAATAATATTTCTACTGGGATAATTTTTACAAGATATAATTTAAGGATGTTTTAAGTTTTCATGGATTAACACATTCAATTATATATGATCGGGATTCAAACTTTACATAAATGTTTTAGAGAAGTATTTATCAAGATTTTAATATATTGTTGAGATTCATCAAGGCGTATCATCCTCAGACAGATGATCAGTCTGAGATAATAATTCAAACCTTATAGGATATGTTATGATGTTGTTCAATGGATTTCAAAGTTAGTTCGGATCACACCATTAGCTACATATATTTCCATACATAAATAGATTTCACTAAATAGTTTATATAGATCCTTATGAATACCCTTATAAGTACTGGAATGGAGTTATAGGAATAAAGCTATTAGGAACTGAGAAATTTGATGAGATAGTAGATATGATAGGATCCATTGAATAGCTTGTGAGAACTATATAATGTTTACAGAAATTTTATGAAGATAATCATTGATGCAATCAAGAATTTTAAATTTGTAAGAAATTCATTCTATGAATATTTCTAGGGAATAAATAATTGAAAACAATGCCCTATTTATATCGATCCCATTAAAATGGTTGATAATATCCGAAAAATAACTTATCATATAGTGATTTTTCTAAACCTCGCTCAGTTTCACAATGTGTTCCATTTATCAATATTGTTGAATTAAATACCTAATCCATCAAATTTATTATTATAAGTTGTCATACCAGAAGATAAATATATTTATTATGGGGAACAACAAGGATAGATTCCGGATCAAAGAGAGAATGTTCTAAGAAACAAGACCACTCACATGGTTTGGGTGTTATGAAAAAATATACAGCTTAAATAATATATGTGGGAATCTGAGGATGTAATGAGGAAAGAAGTATCCTCATTATATTGTACTAAACTGATGAATTTCTTGGGTTAAATTCATTTTAATGGGGGTATAATATAACAACCTAAGATTTTGTGAAATAATTTTTAATTTAAATGTAATCTTTTTGTATCATTCATTGCATGAAATATCAAGTTTATATTAAATTTCATGAAACATTTATTTTGGATTGGTGTAAATTCAAAATTGATTTTGGCTCACATTACATGTAAGATTGAGTTTATCATGCATTACACGCACCACTGAAAATTAAAGAATGTGGCATACTATTAAAATATTATTATTTAATATGATAACTAATGTTTTAGTGGTGGGTATGTATAGGTTTAACTAAATTTAAAAAATATATTTCTTATATATGTATTTAATATTAGTTTTTTTGTGACTAATTTATTAAAATTAAAAATCAGAACAATTTGAAAATAAAGGAAATATTTTTATGAAAAACTATTTTAATGAAATCGACCATGTTTTACAAAAATAATTTAATCAAACCACTTTAACTGAAAGATATTTATAAAATGTATATATTATATATAAAATAAACAATTTACCATTCATCTTATTTTTTTTCTAGATAAGGGGAAAGAATAAATCCAATTTAATACTTAAAAATTATTATTTTTTGAAATAAGTTGTTTTGTGGCCTTTTGGACACTTATAAGAAAATTAATTTTAGAACATTTTATTTCTAAAATAAAATTAATTTTTTAAATCATAATATCAAAATTATATTATTTTAAATTTTTTTAAATTTTATGAAATGTTTGATTATTTTATGAATAGTGAAAAATACTAAATTTTTATTGAAAAATGCCTTTTTGTTTCCATGATTGCAAAATATTATTTATATTTAAATTATTTGAAATTAAAATTTAGGTCATTTATATATATATATTAATAAAATTTATATAATTATAATAATTTTCATATTGCATATTTATATATTAACACGTTAAAATTATGATCATTTTCTCTTTGAAACCCTGATTTCTCATCATATATATGGGATTAATTTTAAATTAAAATTTTCCACATCAATAAATTTTATTTGGAAAATTTGATTCCATATTTGGAAAAATTAAAATTTATATTAACTAATATGTTCAACATAATTTGGGACCAAATGATTTGTTAAATTAATAAAAATTATCTACCAGAGTTAAGGTAAAAATTGGTTTAACATGGGTTAAACTAAAATGATAATGATTAAAAATGAACCAAAACTTTTCCAACCTGAATTTTATATATATAAATATATGTATAACTCTTATATTATATTTTAGACAATTTCCAATTTTTGAGCCATGTGTCTTGATAATAAAATGGGTACACCTTTTTATTTTCAAAAATTACATGTCTACCACTCACCTCACTTATAAAAAGCTACCACTCTCTACAATTCATCATGCCTTAAAACCCAATTTTTTTGTCCAAGACCTAACCAAATAAATTACCATATTACCTCATGTATTCCTACAGTATCAATTTTTTTTAATAATCTATCTTATGTAGGGTTTTGGTGAAAACCTCCAAAGGACCCCCAAAGAAGAGGTAATATTCTTCAAAGAGTGTTTATGTTTCACGTATTCATACATATCATTAAATTATTATTCCAACAAGATGACATAATAAACATTGTATCTAATATATAATAATATTTTTTATTTTAATTTCATGACATACAACCATATACACTTCTATAAAATGGGTTGATAAATATATTTTCATGTCTATGGCGGACTACCAGAGCATGAACTGATGTCATTCATTGTTCCATTTCCATATCTCAGGGATGGGTATGGTGATTAATATAATTATTATATATTATATTTATAATATTATTATACCTTTTTATTTATTATATCATATATAAATTTTTTCTTTCCATTCCATAAGGGATACGGTAACGACATTCGTGTCTACGACGGACTGCAGCCTCACTAAGTAATGTGATTTGTTTTCACAAATTATTTACATGGATGATAATAATGATAAAGTAAATAATTATAAATTATTATACTGATAAAGGTACTATATGCGTGGACTAATTCCTTCATGAAGCGATTTGAATATTTTTTTCATTACCACACCACATTGATGATATGTATAAATATATATAATTAAATAATATTGCATTCATGATATTATGATTATTATTTAAATATAATATATTACTTACCGCCTTTCTATAATGATATTTGAAAAATGGAAACATAACTCATGTGTATATACAACCTACTATATCCATCATCATAATGTTCTTCATTTTAAAAATAATATATCATGATTGGTATTAAAAGTATAGTTGATGTATTATTATGAAAATTATTACATGATTATTATTCTGTGGATTATGTAACAAATATCAATGTAAGAATACAAAAAATAAAAAATTATAACATATATGAAAAATGATTTCATTATTACTTGAAAAGTGACTCTAACATGGAATTTTTAATAAACAAGTAATAAAAGGAAATTTGTAAATCATATAAGGTTTATGTATGTTTATTTATTTTAAAAAATTATAATAAACAAATATTTATTATACATTATTTTCAAATGATACTAAGGAATTTGAGACCTACGATAAGGGATTTATAATCTCTCTTTTATTTATGGGAGTCATATAAAAATTCTCCACTTGATTCTTTAGTGTGATGTATATAATACTACATAGACTTTTTATTTCATGAATACTGTTATTTTCATGATATTTAGAGTTTCATTTGATTTTATTATTAATTTTGGTTTGTGCTTCAAAATATTACTAATGTGGTAAGGGACTTTTGTCTCAATCTTCTTTCATTGAGACATATGTCATGTTATGCACCAATATGATTTTATGATTTGTATATTTATACCAAATTAAATGTAATATAATGAATTTGTTTATTATCATGATTTTATAGTTTTCATTTAATGTTATCCTTTCATTAGCATTATGATTTAATATTACTAAAGTTGTAAGATTTTTATGTTACAATCTCATCATTTATCGATAATTTTTATGACTAAGTCTCCAATGATGAAATTATATGACTTAACTCTCAAAAAAATATTAGGAATTTTACTATACTTTGTTTATTCATGATATTTTCAATTGATATTTCATTTTTCCCACTCATTTGTACTTAAAATAATTGAGAATTGTTTTTAATAAAAAATCATCTTCTTGGTACAAAAACTTGTTTTTCATCAAAAACCATGTTTTCTAAATATGATTTAATTTTTTTAACATTTTTAAAATGATTTATTAAATTAATTTTTATACATTATTTACTCTTCACAAAATGTTTTTAATGTAATCTTCATGTCATTTTAAAAAAAATCCCATTTGGATTTTACTCAAAATGTGGAAGGAATAATTGTTTTAATTTGTACAACATGAATGTTACTTCCCACCATAATGAACATTATTTTCCTTTAATATTATTTTTTATAATTTCATGTTTATTTCAAAAAATAGTATATTAAAAATATTTTATATTTTTTAAAATTATTTTTCAAATAGGAAAGATTATTTTCCTCCTGAAATTTTTTAAATTACTTTTAATGCATGATTTATAAGATTAAATTTCATTTTTAAATAAATAAATTTTAAAGAGGTTTTATGTTTTACAAAATTATTTTCAAATAAATATTATTTTTCTCATGAAATGTTACAATTAATCATTCAAAATCATTCTCCATCAAAGATGATATCCTTTTATATAATTTATGATTTGTTGGGGATATGATCTAAGGATACCACTATTATTATTTTTATGAACGGTTTTGTTTAGGATGAAAATATTTTTATGAACCCTTTCTCTATTCCATGGGTTATACCATGATAAAATTATTATGAAACCAACCTCTATATTCTATAGATTGTTATTTTATGACATGATTATGATACTTTTTTCTTTTCTTCTGGTTATGTTATGATCACATATTTATGACACGCGTTTCATTTCATAGATTCTAATATGATAAATGTTTTAGGATCTAGTGGCACACATATATATGATTTTTATTATCTGATGTTGGTAACATTATATCCAAGGATGGTTGTTACATTTTAACCAAGGACCTTGGTTATTTTATTACCAAGGACTATGGTTATGTTATAACCATGGATAGTGGTCATTTTATAACCAATTGTGGGTGGTTCCTATATCTCCCTTCAATGAATTGTGTAAATATTAAGATCTCAAGAGATAGATAAAATAGTAATAAGGAGTAAACCAGGTTCAGTAAGGGACATTGTCTTCTCTGATGATCTTGGGAGTGATCCTTTACTACCATGATGGTTTGGGGAGTCAACCCATTTTAAAATATAGAAAGGTATTCCACTAATGAGGTTTGTGAGTCCTACCTAGGAGGTGTATCCTCAAATGGGGTTCCTTGATATGTTTTGGAAATTATCTTTGACAACTAATGAGATGATTTTCTATGCTTATGTGTATGTTAAAAATCCATGTCATATGCCAATGTTATGATCTCATGAATCATGTCATTTTATCTCCTTATGGTTTTAGTCTTATGAATTTCAAATATTTATTCCATAGATCAATATTATGATTTTTGATATATAGTTTTTCGTTTTTATATGTTATTCTTATGTTCTCATACCCTTATGTTCATGTTATGCTTACTTCTCTCCACTTTTAACCTTATTATGCATTTAAGATCACTCTTTCTTATGATTCTTATTCTAGGGTTGTTATGAAAGGTTCAATTATGGAATATTTATGAATATTACTAATAGGGAAGATCTTTATCGGATACATTAATTATATTTCTCCAAATAAATATGATTGTGTTATTAGTTTCCAAATACAGTGAACTATTACATTCCTCAGGAAAGTGTTTGTGTAATTTTTTGAATAATCATAAAAAAATATGTAATATCCAATAATGAGAATATTGGGTTTCTCAAAAAATATTGTGCATGTCATCACCTTTAGATTCAAAATCCACCTATTGTAGATTTCATGCGCCTTCCCGCCATAGAATCTCAGCATTCCAATAAAGTAGATGACCGTAATTAGATCCATGAGAACTTAATATTAATAAATACTCAATATTTTAAACCAAGGTGTTGCTAAACCACACTCCTTGGGGTGCAGAATCTTTATACTACCTAGAAGATTTCACACCTCCCTATTAAGAAACAGAATCATGATATGTGAGTAGTGGGATTAGATTTATCCATATAAAAAGGAGAATTAATTAAATGTTAATGTTTTCTTTCCCCTATTAAATTCTGAAGATTATGAGACCATGGAATCTCCCCCACACACTGGTTGGAGGTTCATATATTCTTGAAAAGATGATTGAATGAAAAAATCAACATGATCGTATATATGCTAGTGCCCATCCATTCAAATATATCACATTTACAATCAATCTTTAAGGAAGAACTGTTTACTACAAAAATTTGTAATGATATAAAATGAAAAAGAAGGGTTGAATTTTACTTTCATGAGGGTTTGATGTTCCTGAAAACTCCACATAGCTGGAATAAATATGTACCCAAATCCTTATACTTGATTGGAAACGTATTTGATTATGGAGAATGAAAGAAATCTTATCAGTTATCCAAACTCATATGTATCTGAATTCTCCCTTACCCAAAACCTTTATTGGAGAAGATTACAATTCCATGAATATTAAAAAAATGGGGAAATTCATTTCCCCATTTGGAGTCTCATTTTCATAGTCAACTTCCACCCATTTCGTTTGTTTGGTCAAATCAGGGAAGATGAATATCCTTAAATATCCCCATATATGTGGTTTCCACCTACAGATGGGATCATTCTTCTTGTTTTGTATATAATTCTAATGTGGTTCAACATGTTTCATCAGGAGTTCAGCTATTATCACAGGGGCTTCCCCCAAATATGGTAATTAGAACCTCAAGGCACACCACTTGTAATTAACTATATATGAGAATTTTTTTGTGATTTTTTTATATTTAAATTTTCAGAATAAGTTGAGATTTTATCCTTTTATTTAGGATACATTAATGATTCATGAGGTTCTCACTTATTATCATAGGTTGTTTCGTCACTATATTATGCTATTTTTTACTAAAATAATTTTATTTCTTTTTTTTTCAAAAAATTCACTAATGCCCACCATGAAAATAACGGTCGATCTGAGGAGAACTCTCCTACCCCTATGATGAAATAATTTCTCAATAAAAAAATTCATCATATTTTAATTATTTTGATGTGTTTTGATGTATATATTTTAGGATATTCTTATTTTTATTCAAATTTTAATATTTTATACTTTTTATACTGGTTCTACACACAATCCTCTTAGTAACTCCATCACTACATAACATAGTTAATAGTGGGATGACCAAATATTTAATAGTGGTATGAAATCACTATTCTATGAAATTATATGTTATACAATTATTATTATTTTTATATAAACAAAAATTTCCATGAAAGGATAATCAATGATATTTTCCATGACTAGGGAATGATAGGGAAGTGAAATTTTATGATTATTCATAGGGAAGTGAGGAGAGTTATCCAAGTCTAGAGCACTATATTTTAAACCTTAAATTATAAAATAATAAACTAAATCCAATATTTTCAAATTTTGGTTCCATTAAATAATATATTATTATATACACAACATTTTATTCTCTAAATACAACCTCAGTCCCACTATACTGCATTTTTTGTGGGTTGAAAATCATTTTTCTACATTCCGCATAACTAATAGACATCAAACCTATATCTATTGCTTTTAATTACTATTCATTATATTAAATTTTGTTTAAAAAATGGTTTCAAATGACTTAATCCAGTTCTTCCAACTTCAATGATTTTGAGTTGGAGGTGGAATGAACCTTTCTCACTGAACATAAAACTCTAAACTTAAATGAATTAGAGGAAATTGATTTTTTTTCACCATTATATTAGCTATATATCCCTCTACTACTTATTCTTCTACAATTTTTACATTATGTATTGAAAAATAGTATAATATATTGATCATGTAAATGACACATTGTGGAAAATGTATGCACCAAATTTCAACATAAATAAATAATATTTACAATTAAAAGACCTAGTGTACTATGAAATAAAAACATGAATCATGGTCGTTATTCCTAAATTTCATGTATTTTCATGTGAAAACCCCAACACGAATTTGAGAATGTTTAATTTAGTTTTTAATGGATTCATAACAAGAAGATTCCTTGATACTCAAATAAGATTGAAGAATTTCAACGTATCACTAAAAGTAGAAACACTTGAGTGGATCCATAATATACAACATGGATAAATTACATATCAAGATGAACTATAGGGGACCTTACTTTATAAATTATTCCCCAGTTCATGGAGTGATCAACATGTAATGGATACAAAATCAATAAAACAACCAGAGAAACTTTCTATGAGTTTTGGGAAATGTTTATGAAATTATTGGCCTCATGCAAACACCATCCTTATTAAGAACATTATTTCATGGTATTATTTTATAATGTATAAATGGAAAATGATTATAACCCACTATATTCTTCATCTAGATGAGTACTGATTTATAATTCACATACTAATGATAGATAAGTGATTTATAGAATCTAATAAAATTCCCAAAAAATTGGTATGAGAACTTTAGATAAAGGTGTACATCAGGTAAAAAGATACATATCACCTTTATGACAAAATAAAATTGAATAATTTTCATCTATTATAAGATAGATAGTTGGGAAACATGTATATGATTCATCACCTAACACATCCCCTCAAGTCTTCAAGGTGTACTTTTCTCATGATCATTTCACCGATGGATGCCCTCAAGTTGAAGGGGATGAAAGCTATGATGCCTTATAGCTGAGCCAATTCCAGAATCATCCAAGTAGAAACCAAGGATTTAGATAATTCTCCACATATAAATTTATAGTTAGGATCCAATAACAAAAAATTACACTATTCTAGAATGCTTCAAAATAATTTTTATAACCCCCTTCATTCCAATGATAATGTTTCCAACCATAAATAAGATACCAACAAGTAGAAGCTCAAGATCCATCCAAGAAATACATGTTTAGATAAATAATAGAGTCTAAAAATAGTCAATAGAACACTCTCACCACTCATATATTATAGTTGAAGGATTTAAAAGGATAGTTCATCTAGCTAATGGACACCCTCAATAATATAGTAAATCGAGGATCTAGTTAGCTTCCTACTCATCCAATTTTCATCCCCAACGGAAATATCATCTCTATAACATCACGTAGTGGAAAGGATTTGAAAAGAAACAATGGAACACCTCTGGAGACTAATGTTAGAACTGAAAAAAAAATTTGTTCCAAATGAATCCTCCTAATAAAAAAAACCAAATGATGAATTAGTAAAGGTACCATCAAAGAACAACAACGTCAAATGAAATATGTAACATCCCAGGTAAATAAAGAATATGACATTTCATATTTATCCATATTTGTGAATAAAATATTTAAATGACTTTAAAGGGGACGCTATGCTCGATGGCGTACCCAACACGCAACAACGAGTTTCTTGGGAATCTTACGTTGCACTCTAATAATAAAATAATATTATTTTAAATGGTAGTTAACATGTAGCCGTTGTAATGGTGGGAATGGATATAAATAACTAAAATATGATTATATATGTTTTTAAATGTTTTTACATTTATCCAATAAAGGATAGAGGCTTAAAATACGGAAAGAATTCAATTTTAGGCATATATGCCCTAGTTTCACTAAAGGTTCACTTATCGCCTTTTGATGGCGAACTGTCATTAAATATAGTTTTGATCACTCTTATACATTCTTTTGGACCAAATAAAACTCTTATTAAGAATCGGGACATCAAATTTTACATTGTGTAAATTTTTGGTATTTTTCTTATAAAGTTCATTTTTAATGAATAGTGTAAAATGTTGTATTTTAATTCAAAACCTCTTTTTAATATAATTTATTTATATGATTAGATTATCTTTTTAATTGGTTTTAAAGTGAAATTAGAAAATATTTTTACCATTTAATCCAATAGTGGTCGTTGGAATCAATTTCACTTTGAAATCGGACTTAAACTAGTGTCAATCTTTTGATACTTATTGTTTTATAAAAACACGCTATTTGCTCTGACAGCAGGAATTAATTATTAAATTAATTAATGTGACTAATATGTTTTGAATTTTTTAAAACGGACTTCATTTTTGAATTCGTAATATCAAATATAGCTTAGGGTGAATTTTTTGTAATTTTCTGAAAAACTTCAATTTTTGATGAATTGTGAAACCACTAAGTGGTACTTATAAAGACTGATTTTCCGTTTAAATGAAATTTTTCCATCATTGTGTTTTGAATTTCAAAAATCCGACATACATGGTTGTCATTAAGAAGTAAAATGTGGTTCAATGGGATAAAAATAATTTTTTGGTGAATAGTAACTTATTAAGTTTTTAATCGCGATTAGTGGTAATTAGTATAGTTTAAGGTATAAATAATGCTTTAATAATATGAAATGACCTAGACATATGTACCAACCTTTTTTTTTGTGTCATGGCCGACCAAGACAAGCCATGGGCCAACTTGGGGACCCCATGGAGCCACTTTAGTTGGAAAATGACATTAATATATTTTTATTTAATGTTAAAGTGAAAATGACACAAACATAATATGTTTTACGAAAACAATTTTTAAGTGGGGTTATACAAGTCACAATTTTGATTATAAATAGTAATTGGAAAGCTAAAAAGATTTCCTATATCATAGTATTTGTTTTATAATTTTTAGACATTAAAGAAAGTAATTTATTTATGACATAATAATGATGCAGCGATGACATCATTATTTGACGATTTAATTAAAATGGAAAGATAATGAAAAATCTACAACCTACACATGTCCAAAACCAATTGGATGAGTGGATTTCGAATAATTATCACCTTATCCACGAATTCTATCAATGTGGGACCTTTTAAAACCGAAACACATTTTCAAATAAAGTAATATTTCTTTACTTTCCAAAAGTGCCCCTCCTCTCCTCTTATAAAAGGCTCCCACCTCTACCTCATTTAACACACTTCTGAAGCCTTTGGCTCGGCCAACCCCTGCCCATTTACTCTCTCCACATCACTCTCCTCATCCTAGAGGATTCCCTTTGGGATGAATCCTTTCAAAGGAAGCCTTTTGGCTCAAATCAAAAGGAGTTACACTTTTAAAGATAATTCTTTCTCTCATGTTCATTTGTTTTATTTTGCTTCTCCAACCCCCTAAACTCTTTTTATATTCTTATTTTGTAACAACACCAGTATCTTCAATATACTAGGATTTTGTTATAAGATTTATTCGAGCTACACTCTCACACAACTACATCAAATGGTTAAAGAACATACGGTTTCCGTGGATAGTGAAATTCTGCCTCCTGAAACGATGATTGTTCAATACTCATTTAACACCTTCAAAGGTGGCCATTATGATGTCACTATTTTTATATATGATATATAATATGTTTATGTTTTATTTATGCTTCTGTATTTTTCATTTTTGGGCATACCATTATGGTTTCCATTATGGGTAAAGCACGATATCTTCATTTTAGGAAGTGCGGACTACCGCCCCCTAAAAGTGATTTGATTCGTTAATACCATATGTGGTATGTGTAAAGGATAAAGTTAATGATATTATATATGTTATTATACTGTAATTATAATATAACTTTATATCATTATTATTCCATTCTATAAAATACGAAATAGAAATGAATGTAGCGTTCATGCGTACGTACGGCTTACCGTCTCCATGAACGGTGCATTTCATTTCTTACCTCTAAATGATTATGTAATGTTATAAATACATGAATGTACTGGATATATATGACATATATGATATCTACATAATGAATACAATTCTGGATATAATAAACATTTGGCCACACGAACAACATGTAATTGTAAGAAGACCACTTTCGACTTAAGAACCAAATATCGGCAAAACAAATATTATTAACTTAAATGATTACATAATGTTTGTGACATGGTAATAAGTGGTGTAAAAGTAATAATGAACTTGAAAAAGTGTTCTTAAGGAATTAGAAATTAACTCAAGTTTATTATTCAGGAGATTAAAGAACGATCGAGTCAAGTCGGACCCGAGGTAAGGGATCCTACTCCTCTCTTTCTTTTTAAGTATACACTTTTATGTCATTCCTTTTAAAGCTCATCTTTCTTGTTATTGGGATGATATTTTATATTACTCCTACTGTAATTTTTATGTTCATGTGATGAGAGACCCTATTCTATCTCATCAATCCTTTTGGATGTTTTATGTGGCACCATTAGGCTGCCGAGTTTTCGTAAGGGATTTTTCATCTCACTTTTATCCCCGTGAGATTTATGCTACATTTGCCACAATTTCCTTTGAGTGGTAAATGTACTGCCCATTATTCTACTCTTTGTGTAATATACGTTCGTTTATGAGTATTTACATCAATGATTTATTGCCCTTATTTCATGGGGTGTATGTTTTGAAAGATACCCAAGTCGGTAAGGGAACCTTTCACCCTCCTCTTTTAAAAGACTTCTTTTATTGGGTCTTTTAATTTACATATTGTTATGTTGGGATATGTTCTCATATATCCTTAATGATGTAAATTTTGTGTCCAAGTGACGAGATACTCTTTTTATCTATCATCAACTCATTTTGATGTGACGCCGTTAGGCTGTCAAGGGAACTTCTTAACCCAATTCCGATTTCTTTGGGTTCAACATGTAGTTATTGAATATGTCATCCTTTGAATATGTGTGAATGAACATTTATTGTTTTACACTTAATATCCAATTATATTGGGTGTATTTATATTTTTCACACATAATTTTGATATTGATTTATCCTTAATTTAAGGATACCTTCTTTATAAGGGATTTCATCACATTTTACATCCTTATTGAGACTTCATTGTTGTTATGCACCAATTCACTCTTATATGGTGTATATACTGTTCTTTGGAATATTATATCATGAATCCATTTATTCTCATGATATTATAAAGTTCTTATTAAATGTTATCCCTCAATTATTGTATTCAAGTGTCTCTAATTTTGGTAAAAACCCTTTTGACCAAAATATCGCTTCAAATGTTGTAATGATTTGTTCTTATTAATATCCATGTTTTAAAAATGGTTTTAAGGATTTATTTATATGGATATTAATGGTTTAAAATGTTAAAAGCTTCAAGGTGGTATGGGACACTTTGATTCAAAAATATCTTTATTAAATGTTTTAAATGGTTTTGGAAATGGTTTCTTTTTGAATGAATTCATTATTTCAATATACTAAAATGTTATATTGTGATTGAAATGTGGAAATGTTATGCTTCCTTTGTGCATGTTTTATGTGACACATTTATGTTATGGTTCTTGGGCATTGTTATGAAAACGGGTGGTTCCGTGATAAACTAAGGGCGGGTGAGCCCGATATAGCTCTCCAATGCATTGGGTAACGCAAAGGAGTGAAACATTAAGGTTTCTCCGAAGAGATTTAGGGAATATACTGTGATGGGTATTCCAAATGTAACCAAGAGGGTTACTCCCTACGTAAGAATGTTATGAATGCCTCAAGTTACCTTTATGTCTTATGATTTCTATGATTTATTCATGGTTTTATGAGGTATGTTAAAGTGCCTATGTTTTATGGGTAAAGTATGATTTAATTCTTATGTATATATGAACTCATGTTTCCTTTCCACATTTTTATAACCCTTACTGAGCTTTTTATGCTCATCCCATGTTTTTTTTGAAATGTTTTTCACAGGTCAAGGGAAAGGTACATGATGTGATGATAGTGTTAAGGATTTGTCAAGAAAGAATCCGTTTATATTTTAAATATGTTTCTGTTGATGGGAATAATGAATACTGTCTTTTATGTAACCACTTTGTTTAAATGTGGAATGTAATGCAAGTTTCATGATCTAATTCTATAAAACTCTAAACCTGAAAAGATCCTCAATGTGTAATCTTGTAATAACTCAAGATTAAGTAAGGTTTAAGGCTGGGGCCTTATAGTTGGTATCAAAGGTCGGTTTAGATAACTTTAGAGGTTAGGGTACTCTTTAAGCATAAGTGACATTGCCATAATGGTTAGGATTTCAAAAAGAGTCCTAGTTTTAGATAAAGTGAATGAGTAAGTATATCTTAGTTTTTACCTTCCTCGTTAGTACATGATGGTTTTGTTGATATACTCACACTGACCTTTTTGGTTTTAGTAAATGGCTGGATCTAGCAGGTACCAATGTGACAATGGGTTTGAAGGAAACTGTGGTGGTTCTCTGATTAAGAGACTGGATGAGATGGGGGATTCACTGAGGAATCTCATGGTTGTTCTAAACCAACTATCAAGGAGTCATGATCAACCACTTCAACCTTGGTGAGTTCTCTAATGCATCATGTACGAGATGGCCAACTCGATGTGGAAATTCAGGTAATAATTATTAAGGTAACCATTAGGGTTTATATGATCCTGACTTTTGAGGTAATTATGGGTTATTATATGTTATGATGGAAAATGAAAGGCATGAGATAAACTTGAGATTAAAATATGTTATGATCATCTTTGAAGATTTTATCTCATTTCGGGGATTGTTTTAAGAATTATATAGTTTTGGAAAAAGGACAACACGCAGACCGTGTGACTACCCGTCGCATCGGACAAAGCTGCGGGAATCGAACCCACAACCAAAGTGCGACTGTTATTTATCGCCTACCACTGGACTACGTGAAGTCCCTGGTTAGTTTGACTGATTCTTTTCAGTTATATGATTTTATGAATTAAGAGTAAGTTGATTTTGGGTTATTTATGAAAATGATTAACCTATCATGGAGGATATGTGATTAGGTTAATTACATTCAATGCGAGACTTTAAGAGCAACTGATTTTGTTTGGAGATAAATGTTACGATTTAACTTGGAAGACTATGTGACTAAATCCTTCAAATATTTGGGTTTCAATAATATATTGGTTTACTTGGAAGAATTTTATGGACAAATTATTTATCGGATGGTCCTCGTTGAACTTTGGGTTTTGTTGGACAAATTTTGGAGATTAAGAATAGATTTTCTTTTTATAAGGGGTTATCCTTTTCTGGATTATCTGATCTTGTACTAACCTTTTTGGTTTTTGGTTTTGGTTAAAGCCTAAATACATGGGAAGTATATAGTTCTATTTTGTGGATTAGGTGATTCTCTAGAAGTTGATTATAGTACTCTTAATGTGAACAAGTCTTCCTAAATACTCGTCTTTTGGAGAAAATATGAGTTTGTGTAAGGAATATAATAAAAGTTGAAAGTCAATATGATAAGTGATTATGTTTCCTTATGAATAAATTCCTCAATAAAAAGTAACTTAAAACAAAAATGTTGTCTATTAACTTTTCCTACTGGGGAATCAAATACCGTTTAACCCATCACAAGTTTGTGATTTTCTCGTGGTTAACTTTCTCCTAAACATGTTTTCTATCACTCTCCATCAGAACATGACCCTTTGTTTTTCCTCCATGTCCATATTTTCATACATGGAATCCTAGTATGGGTTAACTCGGGTGACCTTTGTACTTATCTTTCCTTATTTTAAAGTGTTTGTTTTACCGACTTCTGTTCCGATGTGGGACTTTCAAGGATGTTTCCAAGCGCAATTTTAAAATTGCGAGGACGCAATTCCCAAAATGGGGGAAGGATGTAACATCCCAGGTAAATAAAGAATATGACATTTCATATTTATCCATATTTTTGAATAAAATATTTAAATGAATTTAAAGGGGACGCTATGCTCGATGGCGTACCCAACACGCAACAACGAGTTTCTTGGGAATCTTACGTTGCACTCTAATAATAAAATAATATTATTTTAAATGGTAGTTAACATGTAGCCGTTGTAATGGCGGGAATGGATATAAATAACTAAAATATGATTATATATGTTTTTAAATGTTTTTACATTTATCCAATAAAGGATAGAGGCTTAAAATACGGAAAGAATTCAATTTTAGGCATATATGCCCTAGTTTTCACTATAGGTTCACTTATCGCCTTTTGATGGAGAACTGTCATTAAATATAGTTTTGATCACTCTTATACATTCTTTTGGACCAAATAAAACTCTTATTAAGAATCGGGACATCAAATTTTACTTTGTGTAAATTTTTGGTATTTTTCTGATAAAGTTCATTTTTTAATGAATAGTGTAAAATGTTGTATTTTGATTCAAAACCTCTTTTTAATATAATTTATTTATATGATTAGATTATCTTTTTAATTGGTTTTAAAGTGAAATTAGAAAATATTTTTACCATTAAATCCAATAGTGGTCGTTGGAATCAATTTCACTTTGAAATCGGACATAAACTAGTGTCAATCTTTTGATACTTATTGTTTTATAAAAACACGCTATTTGCTCTGACAGCGGAAATTAATTATTAAATTAATTAATGTGACTAATATGTTTTGAATTTTGTAAAACGGACTTCATTTTTGAATTCGTAATATCAAATATAGCTTAGGGTGAATTTTTGGTAATTTTCTGAAAAACTTAAATTTTTGATGAGTAGTGAAACTACTAAGTGGTACTTATAAAGACTGATATTCCGTTTAAATGAAATTTTTCTATCATTGTGTTTTGAATTTCAAAAATCCGACATACATGGTTGTCATTAAGAAGTAAAATGTGGTTCAATGGGATAAAAATAATTTTTTGGTGAATAGTAACTTATTAAGTTTTTAATCGCGATTAGTGGTAATTAGTATAGTTTAAGGTATAAATAATGCTTTAATAATATGAAATGACCTAGACACATGTACCAACATTATTAGTTGTGTCATGGCCGACCAAGAAAAGCCATGGGCCAACTTGGGGACCCCATGGAGCCACTTTAGTTGGAAAATGACATTAATATATTTTTATTTAATGTTAAAGTGAAAATGACACAAACATAATATGTTTTACGAAAATAATTTTTAAGTGGGGTTATACAAGTCCAAATTTTGATTATAAATAGTCATTGGAAAGATAAAAAGATTTCCTATATCATAGTATTTTTTTTATAATTTTTAGACATTAAAGAAAGTAAATTATTTATGACATAATAATGATGCAGCGATGACATCATTATTTGACGATTTAATTAAAATGGAAAGATAATGAAAAATCTACAACCTAAACATGTCCAAAACCAATTGGACGAGTGGATTTCGAAGCCTTATCACCTTATACACGAATTATATCAATGTGGGACCTTTTAAAACAGAAACACATTTTCAAATAAAGTAATATTTCCTTACATTCCAAAAGTGCCCCTCCTCTCCTCTTATAAAAGGCCCCCACCTCTACCTCATTTCACACACATCTCAAGCCTTTGGCTCGGCCAACCCCTGCCCATTTACTCTCTCCACATCACTCTCCTCATCCTAGAGGATTCCCTTTTGGAATAATCCTTTCAAAGGAAGCCTTTTGGCTCAAATCAAAAGGAGTTACACTTTTAAAGGTAATTCTTTCTCTCATGTTCATTTGTTTTATTTTGCTTCTCCAACCCCCTAAACTCTTTTTATTTTCTTATTTTGTAACAACACCAGTATCTTGAATATACTAGGATGTTGTTATAAGATTTATTCTAGCTACACTCTCACACAACTACATCAAATGGTTAAAGAACATACAGTTTCCGTGGATGGTGAAATTCTGCCTCCCGAAACGATGATTGTTCAATACTCATTTAACACCTTCAAAGGTGGCCATTATGATGTCACTATTTTTATATATGATATATAATATGTTTATGTTTTATTTATGCTTCTGTATTTTTCATTTTTGGGCATACCTTTATGGTTTCCATTATGGGTAAAACACGATATCTTCATTTTAGGAAGTGCGGACTACCGCCCCCTAAAAGTGATTTGATTCGTTAATACCATATGTGGGATGTGTAAAGGATAAAGTTAATGATATTATATATGTTATTATACTGTAATTATAATATACCTTTATATCATTATTATTCCATTCTATAAAATACAAAATAGAAATGAAAGTAGCGTTCATGCGTACGTACGGCTTACCGTCTCCATGAACGGTGCATTTCATTTCTTACCTCTAAATGATTATGTAATGTTATAAATGCATGCATGTACTGGATATATATGACATATATGATATCTAAATAATTAATACAATTCTGGATATAATAAACATTTGGCCACACGAACAACATGTAATTATAAGAAGACCACTTTCGACTTAAGAACCAAATATCGGCAAAACAAATATTATTAACTTAAATGATTACATAATGTTTCTGACATGGTAATAAGTGGTGTAAAAGTAATAATGAACTTGAAAAAGTGTTCTTAATGAATTATAAATTAACTCAAGTTTATTATTCTGGAGATTAAAGAACGATCGAGTCAAGTCGGACCCGAGGTAAGGGATCCTACTCCTCTCTTTCTTTTTAAGTATATGCTTTTATGTCATTCCTTTTAAAGCTCATCTTTCTTGTTATTGGGATGATCTTTTATATTACTCCTAATTTAATTTTTATGTTCATGTGATGAGAGACCCTATTCTATCTCATCAATCCTTTTGGAAGTTTTATGTGGCACCGTTAGGCTGCCGAGTTTTCGTAAGAGATTTTTCATCTCACTTTTATCCCCGTGAGATTTATGCTACATTTGCCACAATTTCCTTTGAGTGGTGTATGTACTGCCCATTATTCTACTCTTTGTGTAATATAATTTCGTTTATGAGTATTTACATCAATGATTTATTGCCCTTATTTCATGGGGTGTATGTTTTGAAAGATACCCAAGTCGGTAAGGGAACCTTTCACCCTCCTCTTTTAAAAGACTTCATTTATTGGGTCTTTTAATTTACATATTGTTATGTTGGGATATGTTCTCATATATCCTTAATGATGTAAATTTTGTGTCCAAGTGATGAGATACTCTTTTTATCTCTCATCAACTCATTTTGATGTGACGCCGTTAGGCTGTCAAGGGAACTTCTTAACCCAATTCCGATTTCTTTGGGTTCAACATGTAGTTATTGAATATGTCATCTTTTGAATATGTGTGAATGACCTTTTATTGTTTTACACTTAATATCCAATTATATTGGGTGTATTTATATTTTTCACACATAATTTTGATATTGATTTATCCTTAATTTAAGGATACCTTCTTTATAAGGGATTTCATCACATTTTACATCCTTATTGAGACTTCATTGTTGTTATGCACCAATTCACTCTTATATGGTGTATATACTGTCCTTTGGAATATTATATCATGAATCCATTTATTCTCATGATATTATAAAGTTCTTATTAAATGTTATCCCTCAATTATTGTATTCAAGTGTCTCTAATTTTGGTAAAAACCCTTTTGACCAAAATATCGCTTCAAATGTTTTAATGATTTGTTCTTATTAATATCCATGTTTTTAAAATGGTTTTAAGGATTTATTTATATGGATATTAATGGTTTAAAATGTTAAAAGCTTCAAGGTGGTATGGGACACTTTGAATCAAAAATATCTTTATTAAATGTTTTAAATGGTTTTGGAAATGGTTTCTTTTTGAATGAATTCATTATTTCAATATACTAAAATGTTATATTGTGATTGAAATGTGGAAATGTTATGCTTCCTTTGTGCATGTTTTATGTGACACATTTATGTTATGGTTATTGGGAATTGTTATGAAAGCGGGTGGTTCCGTGATAAACTAAGGGCGGGTGAGCCCGATATAGCTCTCCAATGCATTGGGTAACGCGAAGGAGTGAAACGTTAAGGTTTCTCCGAAGAGATTTAGGGAATATACTGTGATGGGTATTCCAAACGTAACCAAGAGGGTTACTCCCTACGTAAGAATGTTATGAATTCCTCAAGTTACCTTTATGTCTTATGATTTCTATGTTTTATTCATGGTTTGATGAGGTATGTTAAAGTGCCTGTGTTTTATGGGTAAAGTATGATTTCATTTTTATGTATATATGAACTCATGTTTCCTTTCCACATTTTTATAACCCTTACTGAGCTTTTTATGCTCATCCCATGTTTTTTTTGAAATGTTTTTCACAGGTCAAGGGAAAGGTACATGATGTGATGATAGTGTTAAGGATTTGTCAAGAAAGAATCCGTGTTATATTTTAAATATGTTTCCGTTGATGGGAAGAATGAATACTGTCTTTTATGTAACCACTTTGTTTAAATGTGGAATGTAATGCATGTTTCATGATCTAATTCTCTCAAACTCTAAACCTGAAAAGATCCTCAATGTGTAATCTTGTAATAACTCAAGATTAAGTAAGGTTTAAGGCTGGGGCCTTATAAAATACATAAGATCTTCATCAACCAAAACCTACCATCCCAATAATGATGAAATTTCTCAATAAATCAAATAAATACTAACAAAAACAGGAAATCCTAGAGGTGTTTAAAAATTTATCGATTAGCATCCATCTCTTAGAGGTCATTCATGAAATTACATGATATATAAAATTCATTAAAGTCATGTTCATAAAGAGAATGAGATTGGGATAAAATAAATATGTATGATTATTTAAGAATCTTTCTACCATCATTACCCCTCAAATTCCCCTAAAATAAAAATATCAAGGTATTTTATCTAAAAATTTCACTTTTGGGGAGAATAATTTTTCTAATCGATTGTTTGATTTTGGAGCCTCAATTAATGTAATTAATTATATATTAATTATTATTATTTTCAAGGGAGAACTCAAACCCACCCGAGTGTTTGTGAAACTTTCAAATCAATCCACTGCATACCTGCAAGGTTTTCATGAAGATATATTTGTTTGTTTACAACATACCATCTCCCTTCTAAATTCTACACTTTCAACATGGAATAAGGAAAATGAAAATACCACTCTCCCATAATTCTAGGTATATCATTCCTAAATACCACTAAAACCCTAATAAATGTAAATTAATACACCTTTACCATTATGTTTTTGGAAATGATCTCAATCTGGAGACAGTTTCAAGGGTTAAACAATTTTTAGTGATTGATGAATTTTATTTCGATGAGTTACTAAAATCTTATAATAATATTTCTATCTTACATTTGATGGTTTCCAAAATATAGAACTCTAAACTAGAACCATCTTACGAAACCCCCTAGAACTTGAACAGAATTTTCTGCCCTCAAATATAAAATATAACATTTAATGGGAAATGATAATCTACATGTCCCAATCTAAAATACTTTTGTTCCCATCATAGAACACAGACTGATTTAATTTATGAAACATAATTCTAGATCCATTGGATTGAAATTAGAGGACATCCCCGGAATTATACCGACCACATGCATGCATATTATAGTTCAAAAATATGAATCCAACCACGTGAGATGGGACTAGAGGAGGCTCAACCCAACCCTTCTAGTTGTATTAAAAGAAGTGGTAGAGATACTTTCAGGATTTTGAATAGTCTAACCCATATCAAACTCCCAAAGGTTGAGTCTCATCCCAATAGACCAAAAGAAAACTAGATACATAATAGGGAAAATGCTAACAATGAATAAGTGCCCATAATAATTGATAATAGCTAATGATTCATTATAGATTATAGGATATTTATCCATGTTACTACAAAAGACATTTCCACATACCCTTTTTTATCGAAAAACAAAAAATAATAGAAATGGAGGGTCATTTTTTCTTCTTTGATGTATCTTCTAGGTATTTTAGGTTCCAATAGCTCTAAAGGACATGAAAAGTATGTATTAACATGTCACGTCTGTATTATTACATATTGAATAATGCCTTTTTGTCTTTTCAATTACCAAGGAACATTTCATCATTACATGGTAAGTATCATCTCAAACCAGAATGAGATCTACATAGATGTACTCATTGATGACTTTACAGTATATGGAACTTGTTATAAAATTTTTCTCTAACTTTTGTAAAGGGTTTAAAAAATATGCATTAAAATGAAATTTGATTTAAATTTTAAAATATTAGATTTTATTATAGAAAAGGGAAATTTATTAGTTAATATAATTTCTAAATATTGAATTGAAGTAGATAAATCAAAAGTGGATGTTATTTTCTCACTACCTTACCCCACCACTGTGAGACTCGTCAGATAATTTCAGTGATCTATTAGAATTTATAGAATGTATATTAGGGACTTTAAAAGGACTCATTTCCCCTAACTAACCCACTCTAGAAGGAAACTGATTTTGTGATTGGTGATTCATGCATGATGTCTTTGGACTGATTGAAATAAGGCGTGACCACTACCCCCATTAACTATCCAATAAATTCAAGTAACCTCATTAAATTGTGTGTGATTATGGTAAACCAATTTAGGGGTTGTTATTTTAAAAAATATTGATTGGCTTATACATGTTATATCGTACACTCCATAGACCATATACACTACTCAGATTCACTACACAACAATAGAGAATGTATTTTTACTATCTTTGATGCTTTATAAAAATATTGTTCTTATACTTTATAGAGTAAATTAACTATTTATTTTTCTTTACAGTATTACGATATTTAATATAGAAAGAAATGGAAAATCCTAGACAAGTGAGATGGATATTGTTGCAACTAGAGTTTGACCTGGGGATTAAGGATATGAAGGGAATTGAAAATATTGTATTTGGCCACATGAGGAATTTACCTTGCACTATCATGGTATAATCAGTACATAACACCAATATGGATGATTCATTCCCTAGTGAGTAACTATACAATCCCTCCCAATTCCCCGGCATACTGATATAGAGAATTTTCTAATGACAACAATTGTACCCTCCTTTTTTTCTAAAAAAGAGTATGCTAAATTGAAATATAAATTAAAATATTATATCTATGAGGATCCTTATTTATAGAATATATGCAATGAAGAATTCATTATAAGGTACATCCCTCAATGGGAAATGAACTATTTCTTTATTTTTATGATAAAATTACTGTGGAGGACATTTTAAACCACAATGAAGTATTAGAATATATTTTAATCTATATTGTTTTAGCACTAAATCTTAAAAAATTCACAAGAATTTTTCCAAAAAACTCCCAAATTCTTTTTTTATTGTTTAATTACAAAAAGACATGATATTAAAAAAATTGATATTTTGTGAGATATTTGATATATGGGTAATTGAAATCATATCCCCTTTCATTAGTAATTTGTATATCCATATATTTTTTAGCAGTAGAATATATTTCTCTCTGTATTAAATGATAATATATTAAATTTTATGGTTCATCAACTATGATGGATTTTATAAAATTAATTTTTTATAGGTTTTGAATGTCTTGAGCCTTAATCAATGACCAAGGAAACCACTTTTGTATCTAGAACATGAAGGCCCTCATGATTAAATATGGATTTCACAAAAAAACATCGACTGACTACCTACTATTGAAAATTTTATTAGATGAGGTTTCCAAACAAGAATTCAATTTTTTGGGGAAAAATATGCATCATAATAACAAAAAATCAAGTAAAAAACTGGAGTATTCACTATGGGAATACATAAATTTTCATAAAACCCCATTATATATGTATCTAAAAAAACAAATTCTAAACATTTTCTTTTGTATATTGAGCTACAATACAAAGCCTATTGGTCTATTAAAAGTGTGAACCTATAGTCTGGTAAGGATGAAGAGTAGATGAAAATGAAAATGATGGAGCTTAAGTATATAAAAAGAGAAACATATGATAACTAACTATTGTATAAGGAGAAAAATAAATCAACACAAGAACAATTGATCCTAAAAATATAATTTCCAATTATAGACAATGTTTTGTTATTTTCATAAATGATGAATATTAACATTCGTAATCATCATTCTATGTGGATTGGTACATAAAAAGTATCAAATACATTTCCCTTTAGTATAATTTAAATTTAAGGATAAATTTCAATGTATCCATTCAAAGTGAATGGCCAACAATTGAAGAAGTACCATGAGGATTTCTATAATTTAACTGTAGAGGAGTCCTGGTCACTCCCTCCTATTATTAAATATATCACTATAAGTTTTTCTCTTTCACTCATTTTTTCTGCTCACTTATTTCATTTTGATTTTTCATGAACAAGTACATGCTAGAATTTAAGTTGATGTATGTTTGAACCCTGTGTGGTGGAGAAGGAAAAAAGAAGTATTATGATGTAAATAAAATTGATCAAGTTCAATATTTAAAAAATCCTAAAAATTTTAAAAAAAATTATAATATCGTATATAGATTTTAAATGTTTTTTATTTTATTTATTTTTAGTGTAAATAAATAAATTTAAATTTTCTATTTTGAACATTTATAATTTTTTTAGAAATTTTTGAGTTTTCAAACGTTTGTTTAGTTTAATTGAATGACTCATTATATTTTTCTAACTCATAGTAATTTATAAGAAGCCTGAACATTCTATTTAAGGAGAAAAAATCAAAATATTTTTAAAATGAATTTATAGTTAGGTTATTATTTTCAAACATATCCTAGATTTTTGACTGAAAATATAAATTCTTAACCACTAATGACAAACCCAAATTTTTATTCCTTTCATGAGAGGTTTCTGATCCAATATGACATCATTATTTTGATACCCTCACATCAAGGGATTTGTTTGGTATTTTTCTTAATCAATAACATTTTGTTATAATATCTCAAATATTTGGAATTCTTGAGAAACATTAAATATTATTGAGGAATTCAATTTGAAATACCCTCATTTTTCCTTGATTCCATCCTTGAACATTGATCCTAATTAATCCCATAGATAACCTCGAATGGGGTTTTAGGTTTAACCGACATTACAAGTCCAATTATACCTTACCAACCCCAAATCTGAAATATAATTCCATAATTAATTGAACCCTAAGTGTTTGGGAAATGTAATTCCATGTGTTTTTTCTCTATGAAGCATTTCATGCTAAGGGGGCTGTTAGAGGATTCAGTCAACAACTTGGGGTGTCTGAGATAGGAAAATAGTAATCAGTAACTTTTATTAAATTTATTATTTTTTCTTAATCATCAACCTCTCTTAAAATGGGTAAAAAAATATATAAAATTGGGGGTAAAGTTTAGAACATTCCTTGTGCTCATATAACTAAATCATGATCGTAATCAAAGAAAATTACATGATAAATATTAATTAATATGATAGTGGAAACTCATTCTCCCCCCCCCCCTCCCCCAAAGAGATGAAAGGGAGGAAAATGTACATATAAAAAAGCAAAAAGATAGAGGACAGTAGGATGACACATTAATTGGTTTCATTTCATGACTCATGCCCAATAAAAACAGATAGTAAAATGGGAATTTTTTTAACATATTGTGTAGGTGGGATTGAGAGAGGGATTCTTCCATGCCTTGCTTGATTGATCATGATCTATACTTAAAGAGTAAAATATTCCTCTTTGTAATGATGTTTTTACCACTTTATCACCAAACACATATCTAATGAATAACCATTTCAAATAACTCATGATTAATTATATTTCCTCATGATTCATTGTGTGGATAGATGATAATTTTCCCAATACTATGGTAAATAATCAATGCCTAATTATGAGAATAACTCCAAATTAATATTTTCTCTCTAGTAAAGAGTGGGAATGTACTACACGTTATGTAGGCCATTAAATGGTTCCTAATAGGATTTTGACATTTTGATTTTTTTCTAAATAAGATCATTTCTATCTTTTGAAATTAAACACATGTATAATGCATGAAATCGTTTTTAGTGGAATGAATAGGAAATGTTTTTCTCAGTTTCTTCTTGACAGTTTATAAATTAATGTGGCCATATCTTTTCATTTCAGTAACTTCCAATTATTTGAATCTAACTATCATTTCAAATGTGTTTTGAATTGTCAAAATATATAAATACATGAATCAATTTAATTTAATTATTAAATTATATTGAGTGTAAATGTTCAAGTGTTTATGACCCATAAAAGATCAAAAATTTTATTTTATTCTATGTTATTTTTTGAAATTAGCCTTATTAACTAATGATATAATTGATAAATTTTTTATCCTTATGTCATTTTTATTTTTGGACATAATTGTTAAATGTATTAAAATGAGGATTTCTATTTATATATTCCTCATTGGAATTAAATTTATAATGAAAAACTAATTTGGAATTTATTTTTACATTGTGGCCATATAATTGATTGATTTTGGAAATTAAATTCTTAATGGAACTAATTCATTTTTATATTTAATTGATTTATTAATTTTTAAATTAATTCCATAATTACATTTTTAAATTGAAATTGTGATTCATTGAATTTTTTGAGAAAAAATATTTGATTATGGTGTGAACGCTTAATAATGAGAATAAGATGCTCTAATTGATTGATTTAATGAATTTAATAATATTTTATTAAATGGTTAAAATGTGATTTCAATTTGTTTTATCATTTTTGCATTTGATAATAATAAAATCATGATCAATAATGAAAAACATTTTTGTAAAAATAACTCATATATCTGATAATTCATGGATCAATGATGACTTATCTTATTGGGGTCGATCCAACCACTGAACAAATTTGAAATTCATAGACCTTCCACAATGAAAATAAAAGATACCACAAGTGTACTCATGACCACAACTAAATTTTTTGGAAAAGTCAATAGGCAACCACGCTCTCTAAGACGGCTATAAGAATAATTTCTGGAAAATTCATGCATCTACCACATAAAATAAATAACAAACACATTTGAAATTACATCTACTATAACCACATTTGTAAAAATGAGTGGCACCACCATATAAAAACTCACATGTCCATACCTTCTATATGGAATTGACCATGAAAAAAATACCATATTTTGGAACTGGAATAGAGATCTTGCACTCACAAAAAAATAATCAACCATACCTCTTCACATGGTCGATGATCCTGATCAACCGTGCCACTCTCGTATGCCAATGAATATTTAAAACTGAAGCTCCTGATGGTGATGAAACTGAACCATTAACTAACACTAAAATTTTCTATACTAAAGAAAATTGAACTGTAAATCAAACAACATGAAATAAGAAGAACAAATACCATGTTTGAATGAGAATCATGAACATGTTTGGAAGAAAAATATGAATCCCAAGGATTGTGAAGATACCATCCAATGTGAGACACTCGATTCTCACAAACCATGGGTGTCCATGAAACTTATGGTTCCACTTATTCTTAACTATATAGGATAAGAACTTCTTATCTCACCAAATTTACATGAACTATGTTATAAGAATACAAAATATCCCTCAAATCATAACTGAATCTATATGATGAAGATCCCAGCTTTCATATAAATCCATGGAGATCACGTTTCATTGAAAATCATGAGCTCTCATGTGATTCTTCCCTAAAACTAAATGTTATGCATGAAATTTCCTACATACCCAATCTCCACCTATTGCTGATGTCGCATAACTATCTATTGGATAACATGATTGTATCTCTTGATAATATTAATAGAATTAGATCCATGGGACCCCAATCTTGAAAAACCCAAACAGTTATGGAATAATTTCCCACACCACAACTCAGATTGGGATACAGAAGCCTGATATCAACGACAAGATGTCACACTGCCCCATGAAGAAAAAAAATTAAAAGAAGAGAGAAGTGAATTTATAATTATCCAAATAAAAAAGTAAATAAATTAAATTCATTATTTTTATTTCACCTACGAGGGTTAGAAGATGGTGATACCATATTTTCTATCTCATGCACTTGTTTCAAGTTCATAGATACATAGAAAAATACATGAATTTGGAAAATCAATCGGATCACCTGTATGATTATTCCCAAACATTCGAATTAAACTCATTGATAATAAATCATGAAGTAACTACTATTTACTATTTAAATTTGGAGTGTTGTAAAATGAAAAAGGAGTCAATTTTTATGTGCCTCATGGTTCAGCATATCTGAATACTATATGTAGTTGAAATTTCTATGTAGGAAAATCCATGTACCCAATTGGAGATTTGTCTGATTATATAGAATGTCCAAAATGAACTCAGTTATCCAAATTACCAAGTACATGCAAGGTAATATTCCCCAAAACCAAAATTAGATAAGCTCACGGTGTCCCCAAAATTCAAAAAATGTTGAAATTTATTTCCTTATTTGGATTCTCATTTTCAATGTCAAATTGACTCTCATTCCTTCGGTTTGGATGAATTAGAGAATATAGATATCCATGGTGATCATCGTCCATGTGGTTTCTATATGTACCTAATATTGTGCTCACTATACTTTAAAAATTTATGAGGGGGTGTTTCATGTCTTTACAATAGTTCAACTACTCTCATTGGGAATTCACTTAAAGATGGTGATGAGTTCCCCAAGGCCTACCACATTGAATTCACCAGCTATGAGAATTTATTTTTAATAATTATGTATTTATATTTTTATTATAAAAAGTTATGTTAACCTATAGTTTAAGGGACTTCCTAGATTCATGTGATGTTCTCTTATTCATAGACATTGTTTCATCATTGGATGATGCTACGAATTAATGTGGGTTTCTTTATTTTATTTTTATAATAACTCTTGTGATTGGACACTAGGTGAATAATGGTTGAGCATATGATAAATCTCCCACCCCTTTCATAAAAACCTTATTTTAATAAAAAAATATTTCTCTATTTAATTATTTAGATGTGTTTGGATCCATAGATTATAAGTGATTCTTTTTTTTCTTCACATTTAAATATTTCTGATCATTGTTTTCTGGTTTCACTCAAAGGCCATTTTCTAACTCCTTCACAGCTTATGATAGATAATAATGAGATGAGGCAGGATTGATCAGTGGTATTCAATCACTAGGTTGTGTGATGATATAGAATACAAGGATCATTGTTTTTTTCTATATCAAACTGAATTTTCCTAGAAAGACTAATCAAGGAGATTTTGATTGATTATAAAATAACATGGAATTGAAATTGAGTAAATATTCATAGATATGGGAGGAGACTAATCCATGTTTGGAACACTATGATTTAAAAATTGAATTTAAAAAAAAATCACCCATTATTTTCAAATTTTTACCCCATAAATCAATATTTTAACACATCCATAACACTGTATTATCTAGGGAAAACCTAAATCCCCCATTACCACTTTATTATAAAGTATAAAAATCATTTTTCTACGTTCCCAATGATAGGAGTGCGTCACTATGGGAGATATATTCATAAACTGGGGAGTAAATTATTGAAACTTAATCAATATTGTAAAAAATTTATTGGGCATTCCTTCAACATCAAATTTTGTTGTGGATTCCCAATTATGTTAATGAATGCTAGTCCAAATAAGTGAAATGGTGATTTAGGTGCTCAAAACCAATGGAATTACACCAGAGATAAATTTCTTGTAAGTTGGACTATGTGATGATGGTATCCTAATTCATAATAAAAAGATATCCTTTTCAAAATGAAATAGAACACAGAAGAATGAGATTCTAGAGATGGTGAAAACTAATGTTTTTAGGCCTCCACTAGTACATTCCATTAAAAGGTAAAAATATTATGTGACATTTGTTGATGAATCAATGTGAAATGCATGAGTTTACATTATAAAAATAGAATATTTTGTTATTAATAGGTTTTATAAGTGGAAAATAATGGTGGAGAACGAGTCAGGATCACATCTAAAATGCTTGAGGTCTGACAATGGTGAAGAGTATTACTATAATGATTTCATGGAATTATATTCTAATGATGGAATTTGATTATAGAATATTCATTTAGGTAAACCACAACAAAATAGTGAATCTAAAAAAGGTATAAATGAAGCAAGATAAACATGATAGGAATATGATGTTAGACATAGGGTTACATAAGACTTTATTGGTAGACACAATAAACATGGAATCATATATTATCTATATGAGACCATATATACAAATGGAAGAATTTCAAACCAAGTAGATATGGTTAGGAATTGAGGTAATACATTCTAATTTATGATTCATTGGTTTTTAAAATATTTATATATAAATTATTATTTAAGGGAAAAGATTGATGTTAAATCTAAAGCTAATTTATTTAGAAGATATGTTTTTTGAGAAATTTTTTTATCACTTATTGGATGATAGGAATGAGATAATCATTAGAATCCATAGCATTATATTTAATGAATTTATTTATACAAGGTTCATCATGAACCTAAATTTTATAGTGGAAATAAATAATATAAGTACCAAGAGCAAGTGGAGCTTGAAGATATCCTTGAACATGTGACACTGTAACTATTGAATAATAGTCCTTAAGTGGAGTTAAGAAGATAAAAGAGGATAAGAGGCCTATGAAGAGGTATTTATTGTCCAAAAGTTAATTAATATTTAATGACTATGGAAAACTGTACTTTTTTTATAAGGTAATCTGGTTGAAGGAGTCAAACAATTTGGTGCCAAATATAAAGGGGAAGATTTATTCATTGCACGATAAAAATATATTAGAGTTGATTACTTTTTCAAATGGATGGAATGAGTTGCAAAATAAATGGGTAATTTTATGTAAGGAACAATGTGATGGTAAGTGACTGTACAAGATAATGCAGATGGTGATATATTTTCAACAAAATTAAATTATGGATTTCAATAAAATTTTGTCACCTATAGTGAAACACACCACCATTTGAGTGGTTCGTAGTATTCAGTATTATATAAGATGTGGTATTTATTTCTACCTATTATCAACATAAAAAAATAGAACCGATAAATGATTTTCCTTCATTATCACTAGCTAAAACCATTGATAAAATTACACATTTTTCAATGCATTTTTAGCACTAAAAAGGGTCACTTTTATAATTTTTGTTTAGTGTTGGTAAAAGGATTCCTTATGAGACCCATTTTGACATTGATAAAAGTTATATTTCATATAAAAATTATATATCATCAAATATATTAATATATTAATATATTAATATATTTATACTGATATAAATATAATATATTTTATCAAATATGTGTCTTATATGACTAGATATCCATTTACATGTAATATATAAGATATTCAAAGAAAAATAGATTATAAAATAAATTATTATTAATAATATTTAATAATTAATAATTATTATTTAGTAATAGATATTTTTTAAAAATAGAATGACATAATAAAATCAATAAATTATTGAACGATGTAAGAAAAGATAAAAACATGTATTGAACATCAAACAATAATAACATTATATCTATGAGTTTATTTGGGCTCTAGCACATATAAAGTCAAATATTTTGAAAAAAATATATTATATGGTTAACATGGAGGACCCTATTCCATGTTTTGTGATGTTAAAAACTCCTATAATGTTACCAAAACTGTATTTAATTATCAACATACATTAAATTTTCAACATTTGATGGAATTTTCTCATTTTTTGAAGGGGATTTTTTTGTTAGTGGAGACTAAATTTATTCCTGGGTCTTATATTCATACAAATATTTTAATAATTCAATTTCACTATTTTTCATATCATAGTGTTATTTGTCATTAAATATATACATGTTTCCATACATTTACATATAATAAATCAATTGTTCAAATAAATATTTATTATTCATCTTATTTAAAATAAAAAAAATTATACATTTTATTTACTTTATAAAAATTCACTAATATATATATATATATATTACAATACAAGTAATGTCTATATATTAATATGTGTGTATTAATGAAAAATATTTAATTAGGTGTATATTATAATATATATAGATATACATTTTTACTAAATATTTGTGTGTATGTGAAAATATTGACGTGTACACGTGTTTGAAAATAAGTGTGTGTATAAATGTGTGTGTAAATATTATTTAAATACATCATATATAAATTTATCTTTAAAAATAGATGTTTATAATTAAATACAGAATATAAACATATTAAATGTAAATAATTATATATACATTAGACAAAATTTTTCTTTATATATACAATTATATATAAATATGTATAAAATTTATATGTAAATATACAATATTTATAAATCGTTAAAAATTACATTTAAAAATAATTTTAAAAATTCATATAATTATAAGAAAAAATATGCAAATAAAATGAATTTTATATATATATATATATTACATAAATATTTCATAAAATATTTTACAAATCGTGGCAGTGTAGTTTTAAATTCAATAGTCCTTAAAGGTAGAGGTTAGGGGTTCAATTACAGCAAATATCAAGGCTGAAGTGGTTGAAAATCTCTAATAATGGGGTTCGAATGCACTGAATAAGGGGGTGGGCTCGTGCAATGTTGTGGGATGGGCATACAAGGGACACATAGTAATGATAATGTTGGGGTCAGAGAACAGATAATAAGTGATTTTGTTTGGATGAAAAAAATTTAAACCATATTTTTTGAATTTTATCAGCGCTAAACAAATGTGTTAACAAATGCCACCATTAACATCATCAAAAAAAGAACTAATAAAGTAACCCCTTATCAGTGCTAAAAAGGAACCAATAATGGTCTATTTTATTAGTTCTTTTGTTATTACTAATGAAGGTTTTAATTTTTTAAGATTCTTAGACTATTAGTGATTTTTCGCACTGAAACCCCCATTTGTAGTTATTTTAAAAGTATAATCCATAGTGGTGGTTATTCAATCAATGGATTTACATGTTGAGAATATTACTGTAATGACTGGTTTACATCATAGATATCTAGAGGAGGAAATCAATATATAGATTCTAGTGGGATATGGTGTGTCACGAAAGGAAGACTAGGTTTGAAAACTCCAAAAGAAGTTATAAAAAATAAAGCAAGAACCAACGTAGTGGAATGAGATGTTTCACATGTTCAAGAGAAAAAATGATCCCAAAAATTTTAAAATAGATCAATTATACTATTATAAGTCCTTTGGTGTTGGATATATTATATTTCTTATGTATATAGGTGACATTCTTGTTTAAGGATCATGTCTGCAGAGGATTGATGAACAAAAAGGGAAGTTAGCTGAGGTGATCGAGATGAAACCATAGATAGTATGACATGATTTTTGGGATTAAGAGAAAGAGAGACTAAATAGATATAACCTTGATTTTATTATTTTTTGGGTAAATTTTACGGGTTTTGATTATAATTATTATTCTATAAGAAAATCCATTTTCTATTCCCCAAATAGTTCATTTTAATTTTTTAATGGTACAAGAAGCAAAGACGGAAGAAGGGGTTGAGTACAAGGAAGAGGTTATATATGCATCAGTTTTTGGTATATTGATGTATTTCACGGTCTTTACTGAACTTGATATTACTTTTGTAGTGGGATTAATGATCAGGTACATGGATAACCAAAGAAGAAATCATTGGAATGTTATGAAGTGTATATTGAGATACCCGAATAAAACAATAGAAGTATCTCTATGATTATGGAAAGTAAATCCATTGTGGAGGTAAGTGGATGCTGACATTAGATATTATTTCAAAGGAGGATCAGTATTATGGGTTATCTGTATACCTATGTAAAAATTGTAGTGAGATGGTATCTCAGATGCCAAAGGTGGTGATTTTATCCACAGCATAAGAAGAATATATTCCTAAAATATAGGACATTACTGTTATTTTTTTATAAATTCTTGGAGAAAATGGGAAGAAGGATAGATGATAATTTATTGAATTTTGATAGTCATAGTGATATACATTTTGCAAATAACCCAACATTTCATCCTCTGATGAAGAATATTCAGTTGAAGTTCCATTTTATCAGAGGTTTTATATGGGAAGGGTTGTTGATATTGTATAAGATTCATGGAACAAAAAATCTAGGATATATGTTGATGATGTTAATGGAAATAGGTATGTTGAGGTGTTATTATGACTATTTTATTCTTCATTGGTGAATGGGGATGAAAGGAAAAAATGGGAGAATAATATGAGAACATAGAAGGGAAAACGATTGGTACTTCATGAATCGGCATCTTGAAATTGATTCCTTGAATAGATGGCACACACTAGTGAGTGTATAAGAGAAGGATATAAACTTAATTAAGTTTTATATGTTAGTATCATTGATGAAGATTAGCATAATAGATAAGTTTCTATGTGGGTGAATGTTGGACTGGTGTTGCCCGATCCTTGAATGAAGTTAGGATAACTTTTGGTGGCACATATTGTATACTGGGTCTCACCTCTGACTCAACACTATAGATAATATGACTCATTGTAGTAGATTTTATCATTGATACTGACAAAGAACAATAGTAATACAAACATAGTTGACATGGAGCTGTAGTAGCTTTGACAGTATTGATAGTGGCACTATACCTATGTGAAAGTCTTTCCACCAGTTACTATAACATAGTTGACTTACCGTTCTATTGGTGGTACTATAGAAAAACCTATATTATGTGTTTGTTTCCATATATTTTTTTATTCAGATATTGTACCATGTAATTTATTCTCCTGATTTTAGTGGAGTGATTAATCCTCTCTATAAATATTGATATTATTGATAACTACATAAATCATTGTGTCTTGTGTTCTTATTCTCCTTAATTTTATTTTTTTCTCCTTTTTGATATCATTCATCATTGATGCACCTTATTTTTTTCTAAAAATTTATCATTACTATATATCATTAAGGAACCTAGGGTACCTGAAAAAATATAAAAATCTTGTGGTTGGGTTATAATGGACTGAATTTTTTTTACTAATTTATACATAACATGATTCCAATAATATCCAGATATAAAGATTTGTTCTAGGGATCTTTATCCATTAGCAACACTACTTTTAATATATTTATCTCATATAATATTACCTTTGTAACATTTCAAGATAATTTAGAATATGAGTGTGGTAAATAGTTTTCTTGGGGGGGTTTCACTAATTTGTGGCGTGGGGTTGGGAAAGAGAATATTAGCTAATGAATAAAAAGATCATGATATCGATGTATTAAAATTTGGATTAACTATGTGAAAAACCACTATCGATATTTAGGTGACATACATTGGTTAGAATCTATAAAAAATAAACTTAAATACAACGGAAAAACCATTATAAAAACCAACAAAAGTGATAAGATGAGTGATATTGGGATAATATATCATGACTAGATCATGTGAAATGTTGATCCACCGTCATAGTTGTTTCCAACTTTTAAAGATAGCACAATTGGACATAATAAAAAATGAAACATTGATAGTCAAAAATACATATTGTTCCTTTCTAGTGTTTGTTCATAAAAACAAGTGAGAATGTAAGAGAATCCCTCCCTGATCATGTCCTTATTATTATCTTAGATATTTTTTCTAGGAAGAAGTAATGACCATTAGGTTTGAACACATTAAAAACTATTAGAGATATCTTCACATCATTTCCCACATCATTTTCTAGATCTTCATTTGATTTCCACTATTTTTCATCATCTTCGTCAATTATTTCATAAATGAACCGAAAAACAAGAATATTAGAATCCATTTGGTAATTGAACTTTTTTCATTACATTTTTTAAAAAATATTTAGAAATAATATAACCAAAATAATATATTTTAAATTTTGAAATGAAGTAAAAATTATACATCTGAATCCAATAAAGGATAAAATATATCAGACACCCAACCCAAATAATAAATTTAATTCCAATTGAAATCAACACCCAATAATTCCTTCTGAGTTCCCTATAAATTTTATTTTCTTTTCCATTTATAAACTCAAGCACGGATCAATTCATCCATGTCTTTTAGATATTCTTTAAATATTAATTCTTATTGATCGCTTTTAATTTTTTATAGCTCTTAGTATCTCCATTTTAACTCATGGACCTTGTAACTTATACAACCCGTATCATGCATTCAATTTATTGCTCCATTTCTTGTTTAGAAACTTGTTTTGTTTCCAGCCTAATAATTTTTTTCTATAGTTCATTATCCATCCTCTACCATCATCACTATATAAAAATACATAATGATATTCATATAAAACAATTTTATATTGATTACCTAATGTTGATAAATAAAGTAAATGGGACACCAACCTCATGGATATTTTATAGTTTCACTAAATTTTCAATTTCATTACTCTGATCTAAATTTACCCTCATATTATTCATTAATTGGGATACAAAAAACAATGAGTTTATAAAATAATTGGAATCAATGGTAGTAATGTGGCCATAAATGAACATTTGGATCATTTTCAGAATACATTGGACGGGAAAAATAAGAGTAGATATCATTTCCCTCTCAAGATAACTCTTTACTCTACATATTTTAATCAAGGTTTCACATCGAAAAAGTTCTTAGTCGTGATGAAAGAAAATTTCTATGATTCTATATTTTTTATGGCCATTTCATGGAAAAACTAGCCACTATCTTGCTATCAAATCTTTCTAATATCTAAAAGAATCCATTCTGTAAATGCATTTTAAACCAAATATTTGATAATGTGTATACCCAGTTAACACAAAATCATATAGATTTAAATTACTAGATAGAAAAAAAAGTCTCATACCTTAGTTAAAATTATGGTGAATCTCATATTTCCCTTCAATTACATTTTTAACTGAGTTTTTATCCTTCCTCCCATCATATTATTAGATTTCATAGATACTTCTCAGATACCCAATCCATGGTAGATGTTTATCTATCGATATATTGTTGATGAATTCTTCTTTCCTCACCTCCCCTACTCAGATGAATGCTTATTGAGTTATTAAGAACCCAAATACTTACCACCAAATAGTTTAATGCTGCCAATTATACCCATACATATTTACAGAACACCTCATACATGTTATTGATACTAGATGTAATTCTAATATTTTTTACAACCACATTCTCTACAATAGGATGAGATTTGATTCTTCTGTATTGGGAGTCCATAGATCAAGGATCTGGTAAATCAGATTTTTTGGGATGGTGGTCACTAAGAAGCTTATACACAGTAACATTTTACATAATTGTAAGAGTTTTGATTCTACTAGACTGAAATTCCTTACCTCGAGGATCCCATAAAGTTGTTTTTTAAAATAAGGATCACCACTTATCCTCACTAAAACCATATTCTTGACAACATGAAGAGTTTTGAATCATCTCAACACAAGTTTTTTACATTGATGGGGTGTATAAGAATATTTTTTGGAATGAGGATGACCAATAATATTATTCAAAACCACATTCTGGAGAATTGGAAGAGTTTATATTCTACCAAACTCAATGTCCTTACCTTGAGGATCCATGAAAGTAGACTATTTGGATTGAGGATCATCGACACTTTTTCTATGAGGCCATGGGCCACTTATGGGTATCAAGAACTCTTTTAGTTCTCCCACAAACCCACCCCTTGGTTGTATTGGACTTGGGATCTAAGGACACACAATTTACTATGATTATTTCAACCTTAAAGGCATTGTCCCACAAGTAATGACCCTTTATCTAGTTGTCTATCGTGAAAAAAATCAACTTCTAGTGGCTCATGTATAGTCTCACCCACTCATCCAAGTAGTTCTACACCATTGGATGATTCCTTTCCTCCACCTTCCACCTAGAAATCATTTAAAATAACACCACCCAGAAGTTGTATACTCTGTTCTTCATCATTAGATGCCCTTCATGAAGAAACCGAATTGGAAACTGGAAGATGAATATGATGACGTTTGTAAAGGAGAAGGTGTTTTACTGGTTTCCATATATTCTAGTGTTGAATAGTTGTAATTTCCTAAAATACTCATGGAGATATGTCTTCTATCACCCATCAGCCTATCCGTAAACAACTTGAAATCAAGAAGCTTCAGGTTGTGACCCTATACACAAATATCACAAAACCTTGTTTGAGGATCATAAAAGACATGTATAATATGATATTTTAAAGGAAGTTTTGTCCCCATACCAAATATAAATATACTTTTTATGTCTCTAAGTCTCTTTAAATGAATATCACATCATCACTATGGAGAAAATCAATCCCCTTTTCCACCCCAAGTTCCACCTTCAGACATACTTTACAAGAAAGTGGATAAATATTGGAGAAGGGATTACATTAAAATAAATGGTTCTCAAGGCTTCCACAGGGCATGAACTTATAGACCAAAATCCACTTCTCTCCCTATTGGAATGACTTTATGAGTTTAAAGAGATGGGTATAGTTAAAGGTCCCAAGATAATCCATCTACACCTATTAAAAAAATGAAAAAGGATCCATGAATGATCAGGAGGAAACTCCAAAAATCATCTCACCAGCTATGACTCATGTCCTTTCATTCTACCCTGGTTAAGCCACTTGATTGTGATAGTCATGATTGTGATTGGATTTTTGGATTTCAGTGAGTGATATTTTATCCAAACCTTGCACATTGAGATGAACGTGACCTTTCCCAGTATGCAGTCATGGTGGAAGTACATAATGGCCTCCCTAATGTTTTTAAATATGTTGTTTTTAAAATTAGGTGACATGATATATCCATCACCTATGTGAGATCCTGGAACTAGTCTCATAGGTCCCCTAAAATTTCTCATGTTAAATGGGCTTGCATGCATACTTTTTAAAAAATATTCAAGCCCGAGGACTGATCCATTAGCCTGTAGATTTATGTAGGTTTTAGCTTTGAATATTTATGCATGAAAAATTTCAGACTACATTTTATCCAACCCAAAAACCCACATCCCACATGGACTATCCTTTTGAGTCTCCACGAGTCTTGTTTCACCCACAATTATAATTAGTATTCCAAATAATTATGTTTTAAAAATATAACTCCATAATTTAATAAAATAAATTAAAATGACAATGGGAAATAAATAGTTCAATTTTAATGCAACCGTACATAAATTAGAAAAAATTTCATCTTATGTTTGCTTTTGAACCAGATGGTCAGGTTGGTCGTGGGATGGGCATGGTTATTTAGAGCATGACACTAGATTAATAAATAGGATTAATTTAATAAAAACTCTATGTATAATTATGTGATCGGATGTACATGACAAACCATTTGTTTCTAATACAGCACTTTACAAATATTTTTTTATTATTTTTATTTTTTAAATTTTATATATATTAATATTTATATATATATAATATCATATTAAAATATAAAATAATTTCAGGCAATTCAATTTTAAAATAGAATATATGTTGACATAAGTTTTTTTATAATTTTTTATAACCTCATAAAATTAAAAATATATAACTTCTATTATTTCATTTGAACAAAAAAAATATATTACTGTGAATTTATTGAAGTAAATTAGAAAATATTAATAAATAGAATAAATAAAAATAAAAAAAATTAAGAATAATTATATAGGAATATGATCTATTAATATATTTTCATTTAAATATATAAACATATATTTATTTTATAATTTGGATAATAAAGCCTCCAAAAAAATTTACAGGGAAAGATTTCAGTGCAAATTTTGAGTACATATTTATAATGATAAGATTAAAATACCATTTAATATAAAATATAATTTGGTGATTTATATTATAAATTTAAATATAAATTTTAACTTGAATATTCTAATAGAAATTTTACTAAGTGTTTCATGGGTAAATTTATAAAGTAAATTTCTGACTAAAATTTTTTAATGTTTGTATTAGTTTATTTTTTTTTAAGTGGATGTTCTTAGTAGAAATATAGAGTAGTAGTTTCTAAAAAAATTTAAATGTACATTTCTAGTAAAAATTTACATTTTTAATTTTTCTTAATGTATCTATAATTTAAAATTAATTGAAAAGTAGAACGGTGGATTTACGATGGTCATTTTTATGGAGAATTTCTTGTATCTTTTTGCACTAGAGAAATCCATTGGAAATTTACAGTTCAAATTTGAAATGCAAAGTTGCATTATTTATGTGTTATTATATTTGAACCAAAAACTTTAGAATTCATATATTTTATAATTTTTTTAACAAATTTTTCATTACAATTAATATAAAACTAGAAATGAAATTTTCACTAGAAAGTTTAGTGGAAATTTGAACTAAATGTTTCTAGTGGAAATATATATTAAAATATTTTCATGAAAACATTCAATGGAAATTTCTAGTTAAATTTAACATTTTTTATATATGTATTAATATATATTTCTTATTGTTTTAATTTTTGAAACTTACATTTTTTTTATATAATATATCTACATTTAAGTTTTTATTGAAAATTAGAACAGCAAATTCCCAATGAAAATTTGAACCTCAAAATCCCAATGAAAATTTGAACTGTAAATTTCCAGTGGAGGTCTACACTAAAAATTTATATTGAAAATTTTAAGTTCAAATTTTACTGAAAAATTAAAATATTTATTTATTTTATAGTATATTTAAAATAAAAATTAATGCATGAATTTTTTTCAGAATTTTTTTCTTCAAATTTTTAGTATAATTAAAATAAAAACTGTAATTTTATATTGTAAATTTAAATGCAGATTCAAATTAATTTTCCAGTAGAAGCATATAGTAATAGTTATTCATGGAAAATTTGTAATGAAAATTTTCAATGAAAATTTGAATTTTTTTATATATTAATAGATTTTAATTTTAGTTTCACCTGACAATTTTAACTGTAATTTTTTTTTTGGAAATTTACACACGAAATTTCAAATAGAAATTTGCATAGGAAATTTTCAGTGAAAATTTTCATTGAAATTTTTATTATGTACCTATTTTAAATAAAATATATTGTAAGAAATATATCGTAAATATATTATAATGATTATATAAATTTATATATTAAAAAATATATATTATTATATTTATATGTATTAAACATTGTATATATATCAGTTGCAGCATTAACGAGAGGCGCAGGTGTATTGTTTTCCATAAACAGGTTTGGACGGTTAAGTAAAATGATCAAAATGAGATGTTATTAATCCCCTAAATCATCAATGATATAATTTTAATTTTTTTGTGGTTGTTAGGGTTATTTTTAATTAAAAACTAAATATTTTTACCCAATCAAAAAAATATATATTTTCCCCCACTACTTTATCATGGTTCACCATGAAAAAAATTATTTTTATATATTATTTTCTTAAATCTTTTCTGTTGAACTGTTAGTTTTTGGTTCCCACATGGATAGGGTTATGCTTTTTATTTTTTAATCCCTCGTTATTTTTGGACTAGGCTAGACCAATCAATAAAATCTGCAGCCTGCATGGTCTACCCCATGGTCTGACCTACCCCACCTCGTTAACACCTCTACATGCATGGTAAGGACTCTATGATTCAATTTTAGTTGGGAAGTAATAATAAATGCCAAAAAAGTTTTTTTGAATTAACAGATAGATTTTTTTTAAAACTTTTTGAGAAGGATGTGGCTTTTTTGACGATATTCGAAAGCTCTCACAGACACAAAAATAATATATAATGGATTTTATGCTCAAATGGAATGGTTTCAAGAATTTATATACAATAAAATACTAGACTTAAATAGTGAGATATAATGAGGTCAAACATTCTAATTAGTTCAAACCATAATGAGGTAAATCCATGTATAATGATTCATGAAAAATATAGGGGTTGGGATCTGCTAAAATCTTTAAATTATTCTAAATATTCATTTTTTAATAAATAACACAAATATAATATTTAAAAACATGATTTTTTTTATATAGTTATTTTTTTAAAATAATTAAAATATATTTTAATCATTAAGAAATTAAAATTCTTCTCAAACCCTCAAATTGTTTATATAATTTTACATTTCAAATTTTTTATTTTAAAAATAATACCTTGATTAAAATTTTAAAATTGTTTAAATATATAATTAATGTTTTTTTTTAATTTTTCATGTATTCATGGAATTTAATTTTTTTTCCTTCATAGTTATTCATTTAAAAATAACTTGAATATGAAAATATAAAATAAATAATTTCAATATTGAAAATAAATAATTTACTAATAAAATTTAAATACATTGACTACATAAAATAAATTAGCTAAATAATTTTTTTTATTATTTTAATATACCTTGATTATTTTATTCTATTTTTAATTTTTAAAATAAATATGTAAATTATTTAAAATTTAAATGTCTTGGATATTTGTTGAATTTTGAATATATTTATGTTTTCATATTTTAAAAATATATTTTTAATTTTTAGATTTTTAATATATCTATGTTGTTTTTCTTCAAATATTATCCACACGCATTACGTTGATCTAGATCCTAAATCACATTTCATTATTGTTTAGTGTATTTTTGTAATTTGGTTTTGATAAATTTAATATATATATGAAAATATATATTTTATTGTATATGTATTTTTTCTAAATATTATTATCAAATTATTTCATTTAGTTAAGATTTCCTGTATTAAATTAAATTAAATTATTTATTATGAATTTATTCATATACCAAAAATCTATATACATATTAAATAAAAAATATATTATCTCTCATCTTTGAAAAGCATCTATTTGAAACATTTCACAATTACTAAAGAGTCCATTCACTTAAGAATTTTGATTTATTTAATAATAAATTATTACTTAGGAATAAGTAATATTCTTATACAATTTAACACATTTATTTATGTTTTGAAAATTAAAAATCATTTTTAATTAAATTTATTAATTTTTAAGATCCTTTTATTAGCATTTCCTTGTTATATATCCAAATAATTATTTCAATACATTAAAAAACAATTTATAATTCGAAAACTTATTTAAAAATATAAAATGTATAAATTTTATTTTTATTAACGTATTAATAATAATTAATTTAATAGGATTTGAATTTATAATTCATTTAAACTATTGATGTGTTTGACCATATATAGTTTTTTTTCTAGACCAAGAATAAGATGGCGAGGGCCTACATGATCTCTCATGCACTCTCTACCAAGTTAAATGAGGATGCACATGTGATGTTTGAAGAAATTCTAAGATGAGTAGAATAATTTCCAACTTGAGGTTTTTGTCCTGGCTTTCCCCTTTTGTAGTACTGATCCATCTTTAGACTAACTTCACTACTGTGAATTCCAGTAGATTCGAGTTCATAGCTCTTGAACACTTATTGCAACATTATCACCTCCCGAAGACCTTGCCCTTCCACCCCCATGACATCACCTCCTCACCCCCATCACACTAAACATCACACATACGTGATCCCAACATTATAACCAAACCCAGTTCTTTCCAGGCCTACATGAAATAAATCCGAAAAAATGGTACCAAAATTGAGGACCTCATAGACTAAGTCATGAACTTATTGTTCTTAAAATCCATCACACTCTGGTCGTGACTTCTAGTCATGGTGATCCCGCCTTCTTCCCTGGATCCCCTCTTCTATTGGATTTCGACTCCCAAACTGGCTCCCTTGGGCTGAGGGGTTTACCGGTCCTAATTTCATTGCCCCGAGTCTATCCTTCACCCTCGACGCCTTTGCTTCAAAGGGGTAGAACCACGGCTCTGGTTCCGACATCTTGAAAATGGATGAGGATCTTCATGTTTCACGAAGAAGGTCTCGGAGACGACCTGTCACGTTGCATTTTGGATCTGAAAATTGATGACGACACGGGTATCGACCACCTTGACTATCGTAGATCTCGGTTGGAGGTTCGGGTTCGCAGAGGCGAATTTCTGATCCTTTTCATTCTGGGAGATCATTCACCAGATCCGTATTTTGCGGTTGTTACTGCACTGGTCAGTTTCCAGATCCGCAATTTGTGGTTGTCGGTTGTATGTGTGGTTCGCCAAAGGCACTGCCCACAGGTTGGCGGTGAGGTGGGATCCCAGGTTGTGAAACCAAATCCTACTGATCCTCCGCGTTGGGTTTTTTCTTCAAGAAGTCACAACATTGAATCATTGTTCACAAAGAATCCCTTGTCCCTCATCATTGGGTTGCCCCGTGAAGAAGCTGCTGCAAAGCTTCATTGTTCGCAAAGAAGCCACGGTGTTGGGCTTGTCTCGCGAAGAAGCCACCTGCAAAGATTCTTTGTCCGTGTTGAAGCCGCTGCGGTGGCGAAGAATCTCTGTCCGCGAAGAAGCCACCGTGTTGGGTCGTTTTTTCACTGAGTGGGGTTTTTCTCACAAATAAACTTCCGCGATGATTCATTGTTCTCGAAGAATCCACCGCATTGTGATTGACTCACGCAGAGCCAGCCGTGAAGATCCAGTCACGAAGAAATATCGCAAAGAGCCCGCCGCGTTGGGCTGATCTACGAACGTTGGAGTGTGTCGCGGTGATCTTAATCCGGGAGTGTGTGAGGTCGCGGTGGCCCTGACCACGGACCGTAAAGGTACTTCATGAATGTTTTGTTTGTACAAGACTAGCTGCGGATGCCGGCCGTAGAGGGGGGTTCAGGTCCAAGGGCCCGTTGATTTGACCAGGCCTAGATAGTGTGTCTTTGAACAGAATCGGGCCTCATTCTTTCCCTGTTTTGACGAGGTCCGTGAATCCTATCTGTGATCTTCTGAGGCTTTGCACCGCACGGAAGCCAGGCATCTGAGGCAACATATCCACCATTTGTTTTCCCAAGTGGTGATGAACACTGGTGGCTTTTTTTGAGCTCTTTCCCCACCCATGCGCACTTATCCATGGAGGCGGATTTATTGAACCAATGGAAGAGGTTTTCCATGACGGATAAAGAGAAGGCAATAATCGAGTCCTGGGAAAATGAAGACACTCTATTGAAAAAATGTATGTATTTTCTAGTGGTTGGAATGTTCATGGAGAATATCTCGGTTAATCATGGGGCCCTCAAAAACACCCTCCAAAACCTCTGGAAACTTGAAGCTGGCGTAGCTTTTCGGGTAGTGGGAAACAACCTCATGGTTTTTGAGTTCATCAACGAGAGAGATAAAGATAAAATCCTGCGAGGTAGACCGTGGTTCTTTGACAATAAACTCCTCCTCATTGAAGAATATAAAGGGGGGATGATATATAGACCGTGGTTCTTTCACGCACGAACGGAACGAGTATTAAGGGAAATCGGGGACAGCATTGGCGAATTCTTTGATTTGTACTTCTCAGACCCTATCCAATGGGAGCCCGAGGATCGAATTATGGCCAAAATGGAAGTGTCATATATGCTAATGAGGGGCATTTTTTTTAAATTCGAGGACACCAACACCTGGATATCATTCGAGTTCAAGAAACTCCCAATCTTCTGTTTCTTTTGTGGACGTCTCGACCATCTGGAAAGAGAATCTGTCTCAAAGAGAAGGAATGATTCAGGAATTATCATCCTTCAATATGGCCCATGACTCTGAGCCAAATTGATTAGATATGCCTTCATCCCTGATATGGAGAAACAAAAGGACCGGGACTGTCTCACACAGGCCCATACTAGACGGGAGGAAACTATACATGAAAAAGTCCTCATGCTTGGGCCACCAAACATCCCTAAAGCGGGCCCCACCACTCAGAGGGAAACTGACATATATCCTAACTCCATAAAGGGAACTTTCCCAACATCTAATGAGCCAGTGACGACGCTAGAAGACCCACCTGAAAAAATCCCAAATCCAAGGCATATGCACTTTGAACCACCTGACCCCGACCCTGGTCCGGAAAGAACCAAGTCAGACATTCTTCCACAGGGTGAATACGGGATGACAGAAACTCCACCATCTGGCCCAATCACCCATCAAACCTAGAAATGGGTGCAGCATGAGGAAAGAGATGATATGCTGAAAGACCCTAAATGCGGAGAACTGAAAAGACGAATTGAAATGAGCCAGGAAATAGGGAACTCCCCAGCAAGATAGAAAAAGATGGGTGGAAATTCATGTTTAGAGAGCTCAAAGGCATAGGCGGGTGAGACCCAGCCTCACCTAGACCAATGATTGTCTTTTGCTGGAAGTATCGTGGGCTTGGAAACCCACGAATGGTTCGCATGCTTCTACGCAATTGTGCCCAAAGTCACCCCGATATAGTTATCATATCTGAAACCATTCTGGAAAACAAGGACACCACTGGCATTGCTTTGAAATGCGGCTTCCAAGGCTACCTCCTGGTTTCCAGACAAGGCCATTATGGGGGAATCTATCTCCTATGGAATGAAAACATTGACGTCAAGATTTTTTCCTTCTCCTCGCACCAGGTGGCGGCAGCCATTCAGGCGGACCATACCCCACCTTGGACGTTTGTGGGATTCTATGGTGGGCCATCCCAGAATGAGAAGGGGAAATCTTGGTATCTTCTATGCAAGTTGCATCATGATCTTCCATGCCCTATTCTCTTTGGAGGAGACTTTAATGAGATTATGTTCCATAAGGAAAAGCGGGGTGGAACTTCCTGAACCTATGTGTCGATGTCTAATATCAAAGACACAGTCTTTAGGGCGGAGCTGATCGATCTGGGATACATGGGTAATCCATTCGCATTGTTTTGAGGTAATACGGATGGCACCTTCATCACTAAGCGTCTTGACAGATTTCTTGGCTCAACTTATTGGATAAATCTCTTCAGTAGGTTCCACACTAGCCACATGACAGTCAACTATTCGGACCACTGCCCAATTTTCATTGACTACACTCAAGGCGATCTTAACATGCATTCCAGTAGACCCTTCATATTTTAGCGCTTCTGGTCAAAAGAACAGGAATGTGAAGAGGTGGTCCAATCATGCTGGAAGAGTTCTCATGAAGATGTCCGCATCAATATCCAATAGGTTGCATCCGATCTGAGATCTTGGAGCAACAAAAAATTCCACCACCCTGACAGGCATTGTGATTCCCTTAAAAATTAACTTCACAACCTACTTAATAATCCCCCATACAATTGTATTCTCTCCATGATTGGAGCCACCCAAATAGAGATGGGTGTGGCCATGCGTGTTAAGGAATGTTTCTGGGCTATGTGGGCACGTGACATATACATTAAAAAAGGGGACACTAATACATAGTATTTTCAACAGAAATCTTTAGCTAGATGCCGAAAGAACTCTGTCATGTGTATATCACAACCTGATGTAAGAAAAGTCTCTGAAAACATCATAATTCACGATTCATTGACATGCTGCTTTCAGAACCTTTTTTCTACAGGAACTCCTTTCATCTCTGCTGAGGTGTAAGAATGAATCAGACCACTGATCACTGATGAGACCAATAGGAATCTTACCAAAGATGTGACGAATGAAGAGATACACTTGGCTCTGAACCATATCCACCCTATTAAGGCCCAGGGACCGGATGGATTCCATGCCTTTTTCTTTAAACAATACTGGCGCATCATAGGTCCCGACATCTGCAAAAAAAATTATTTCGGAGGGGAGTACTAGCATTTCATCCATCAACGAAATGGTCCTCATCCTAATTCCCAAAATTAAAAAACCTCTACAGAACCTTGATTTTAGATCTATCAGCCTCTGCAATGTCTTCTATAAGATCTTCTCAAAGATCCTTGTCAATCAGTTGCACCCTTGTCTTCCTGATATTAACTCCAAAAACCAGAGTGCCTTCATGGCCAAGTTACTGATCACTGATAATTCTATTGTGGCCCATGAAGTGTTACACTCTATGAAAACACTATCCACCATGAAAAGAAGAACCATAGCCTGGAAACTGGATATTAAAAAAGCTTATGATAAAGTGGAGTGGCATTTTCTTAGATTCATGATGCTGAAAATGGGGTTTTGTACTAAATGGACTGATATAATCATGCAATGCATATCGACCATCACCTTCATAATCATGGTCAATGGGGATATCACCCTAGGATTCACCCCTACCCAAGGCCTACGCCAGGGAGACCCCCTCTACCATTTTCTCTTCATCTTAGCGGCTGATGTTTTTTCTAACCATATTTCTAGGGATGCATCCTCTAATTATATTCATGGGGAAAAGGTATGGCGGGTAATCCCAGCAGTGTCGCATCTTTTCTTTTCTGAAGACTGTCTCCTTTTCTCCAGAGCAATCATAAATGAATTCCAGGTGATTAGCCATGAGATCCAGTGGTAAGAGAGGGCATCTGGACAATCTATCAATCACGAAATATTAGAAATCTCATTTAGTGAAGGGGTACCTCTTTCCAAGAGAGATGAACTTTGTGCATCAGAAGGAATCCATATGTTTGATAAACAACAGAAGTATCTCGGGCTTCCCACAGTGATTGGACGGTCCAAAAAAAGAAATCTTTGCATCTCTAGTGGATAGGATTGAGAAAAAATATCATGGATGGACTCCAAAAAGAACCTTCAAAGAAGGAAAAGAAACCCCCATTAATGATATCATACAATCTGTCCCCAGATATTTTATGTCCTTCTTTATGCTCCCAGTGGCCATCGATAATCAGATCCATGCACGTACTGCCAACTTCAGGTGGGGGAAAATGATGGAAGGAATAGACCCTACTAGATTGCCTGGGAGAAGCTCTGCAAACCCATGTTAGGGGGAGGGATGGGATTCCGGAATCTACTTCTCTTCAACGACGCACTTTTGTCCAAGTAAGGATGGCGCCTCATTAATCATCCATCATCTCTCTATGCACAGGTTCTTCAAGCGAAGTACTTATCCAACACATACTTCCATGTTTCCTCTCTTGGCCCCTGTCCTAGCTTCCTATAGAGAAGCATTTGGGGGCCTGAAATCTCCTGGAAAAAGGGCTTGGCTGGGGGATTGGGAATGGCTCATCCATCAACATCTGGAACAATCCCTGGCTGATCGATAAGGATGGTATGTGGGCTACATCCCCTGCCCAACCGTTTCTTGAAGATGCCACAGTAAGCTGCCTCCTTTCAGACCAGGGACCGGGGTGGTTTCTGGAAAAGATTATTGAATGGTTTAATGAAAGAGATAAAATAATTATCCTGATCATCCCCTAGGTCCCAGATGCAGGCCCCGACCAAATTTTCTAGACCAACGACACTGCGGGCAACTACACGGTGAGAACCGGTTACAGACTTTCTCTTGGAAACCACTCTGGCGATCGGGAAGATGGACCTTGGAAATCACTTTGGAACCTCGACGTCGCCCCTAAAATGGGCCAATTTTGGTGGCAGGTGTGCACGGGCACCCTCCCTACCATGATCCTGCTCGTTTACCGACATATGGCCATTGATGAGTCATGTCCCTTCTACCTGAATATTCCAGAAACTCCTTTGCATGCTATCATTCACTACCCGAGAGCTAAGGACATTTGGAAGAAATGGTGCCCGGCTTCATATGCTTCACTTGACATTGTCTCTGACCTCCCAAATCTTCTAATGTGTTGGTGCTCCTCTCTCTCATTGAACAACGTAGGCTCACTCTCCACCCTGGCATGGATCATTTGGGTCTAGCGTAACAATGTTCCCTTTCACCATGATGATAAACCTCCTGAATTCTGGATTGAACGGGCCAAGTCATGGATTGAGGGTTGGAAGGACCACAATGGACACTTTTTTCCAAGTGTAACCACCTCTTGTCCCTCTCATTGTAATCCCCACCCGGAAGGGATTCTTAAACTCAACATGGACACGTCTCTCCCCAAGGATGGGCTTATTGCTCTCAATCTCCTATCCAGAAATCACCTGGGGAAAATCATTGCTGCAAAACATGAATCACACCACGCCTTCTGGGAACCCACTGTTACTGAGGCCTCTGCCATCCTGGCAGGTATGATGCTCTCTATGGAACTTGGATGGGTTGATATCATCATCATGTCCGACTGCCTCACCATTATCAATGCTATTAACCACAACGATGGAGAACTCCAGCCATTTGGCTTCATCATCATAAGAATTTGTGTGCATCTCCAAGGCTTTTCTCGATGCTCATTCTCCTTTACCAAAAGGGAAGGAAACAATGCATCCCATTAGCTCGCGGCCTCAGGCCCCTTCGATGTCAAGCTACTCTTACTGGAAAATTTCATTTCATGTCATTGCATTTTTACATCAGTTGATCTTCTTCATTAATTTTAATTGTCCTTATTATCAAAAAAAATGGTTGATTTAGACTGCCATTACTCATGTTAAGGTGATAAGGAAAACTAGGAGTTTTAGGAAGGCGTCATAGAATTTTTATAACTATATAAAGATCATATATGATTGATGCAACCTATCTAAAGGATATAAGGGAGTTGTGAAGGCTACGTATAGGTAACATGAACTATGTCGCCCCATGTAAAAGTGATGAGGAAATTTTCAGGCTACATCGAGATTTTATCTAATTACATAGTTAGTTCATTGAAAGATGTTAAAGTGATTGGGAATGTTTTTGAGCTTCATAAACACGAGTTAAACTTCTATGATCGATTGGATGAGAATATCCAGTCAATCGAAACATGTTCATGTATTTGATCACATGTTATCGATCTAGAGTAACTCATACAATTGATCATTCGCGTGTTCATGTGGTCAATCAATGATAATACATTTGCTCGATCCATTTCTATAATTGATCTTCATAGAGATGAAATGAGTTCTAGAATTTATATATTTTGATGAAATGAAATATGATGAGTCTATGTATGATTTTTTAAAATTAAAAATAAATATCACAATTCTTATCATTATGAAACCATGACTTTTAAGAATGGAGGAATCTTGAATAAAAAGTATATATATTAATTTTAAATACATGTGATTATCATGGATAGAGAAAAATAATGATGTCTCAATTCCATGGTGATTTTTCTATGATCGTTTTGGTGACCAATATGGAAATAGAGTCCACCTTTGAGAGGCGGTAAGTTAAGTGATGTCATAGTTTATCAAATTGAATTTCATGGATTCATGGAGAGGTGAATAGGTTTTAAATTGATTTATATAATGAATTACTTAAGTATATAAGAGTTCTATTATTATTCAAATACCATGTGGGAAAACAAATTTGAGTCTTCCAATCATTGAATAATATGTTTAAATGAACGAAATAGTCTATCCAACAAGAGATTTGATGAACCCAAAATAAAGGGATCCGACCAAAATTTATTTTAATATTAAATGTGAAACCAAATTTTATAATATATGAGAATAATATTCATGATATTATTTGATATATATATATATAGTTATAATATAATAGGCTGCAAATATTGAAAACTAGCATAAATTGTCTATAAGATTTGTGAAAACCTAATACATATATCAAATGAAGAGAAGGAGTTTAAAAAATATAAAATTGGTCAATTCTACATAAAGGTACTATAGAAACTTTAGAATAACAAAATATCTCAAGTTATTTTAGGATTTTTGAGACCAATAAAACTTTAGTGAGAACCCTTCAATGATCTTGAAGAATTAGTACATGTGAAATCACGTCGATCCGGTCTAATCATGAAGGGGGATCTATATCACAAGTTGTATAGAATAATCAAAGTTAATGAAAATATATTTATATTTGATAAATAAATTTTAATATGATGTTTATCACTATGGGGTCGAACTAGTTGTTATACGTTTGTGATTGGAGTGTCTAACCAATCACTAGGAAATTTGGATTTGGGTGTCTAACAAATTGATAGAGAATTATAACTGGGGTGCCTAACCACTTGTATATAACCAGCATGAAAATGAGTATAATTTTATATTAAACCTTGTCAATATCATTTTTTGCTCCATCTTATTATCACTTTATACAAGTTTAGGTTGTGATAAATTAAAGAGAGGATAGATAACATTAACAGGTTCAAAAGGTTGCATTAAAAAGAAAAATAATTCATCAAACTATTCCACAGATTCACCCCTACCTCTCTCAAGGGTAATAAAAACTTGTTAAATTCCAAGAAACAACAAAAAAATCTATTTAATTACATGAAAATGTAGTAAAAGGTAAATTTTTTAGTAAATGGGTTGCAATCGGTGAGAATGGAAATTAATATTGGATCAGATGTTTTTGAGGAACCTCTAAAATTACCATTGAATATGGAGACTAATCAAACTATAAATCATAAAGAGGGTGTTTATGTAGTAAATATTAAACCTTATAAACATTCTTATTTCATGAATAATCAGACTGAAAAACATGTTCAAAATATTTGAATTATGTTTCATTAGACATAGAACAAACCTATACTCTAGCCCTATAATTTTTGTAAATAAGAAATATGGATTTTGGAGAATTCTCAAGAATTACCATTTATTAAAAAGTTTTTTTTTGGTGTATAGATACCTATTTCTAGTCATAGAAGAGCTGATGTATGGGATATATATAGTGGAATATTTTACAAAGGTGTCTTTGAAAACCAATTTCCCAAAATAATGGATGAAAGAGGAAGATATTATGAAGAATGTGTTGAAAATAATATGTTTCATTATGAACAAAATTTTATTCTCTTCATACTGATAAATGCATTAATGAAATTCCATGCTACAATGAGTGCAGTGTTTTGTGATTTCATGAGGAAAAGTGTTTTGGTGTTCTTTGATGATATACTAGTGTACAATAAGGGATGGAATGAAGACCTAAAGAAAGTTAATGAAGCTCTAAAAATGATGATATACAATGTAATATATGTAAAATTGGAGAATTTTTTATTTCAGATGGAGTTTTGTAGTGTATTTAGGGTACAAAATTCTATTCGAAGTAGTTATGCTGGATAAAAAAACTGGAGCTGGTTAAATTGTGGAGTGTGGAAAAAAATGTGACAAAAGTTGTGGGATTTTAGTGATAACTGGATTTTATCAAAAAAAAAATACCAATAATTATGGAAATATTGTAAGACCCCCAACGGCCTGGGATAATAAGTACAAGTTTAAATAGGAACCTAAAACTGAAGTGTCATTTGACACACTTAAGAAAAACATGACTCCTCTCCCACATTTAAGAATTCCATATTTTTATAATGGATTTTTAGTGGGGTTTGATTCCTTTGATTAGGGAGTTCTAGTTGTGTTAACATGGGAAGGTAGACTACTTGAATATTTTAGTAAGGATTTATTTGAATCAAACTTTGAAAATAAACTTTCAAAAAAAGATATTATCGCTTTAGTGTTATCCATCCAACACCAGAAACAATATTTGATGGGACTATGATTTCAGGTACACATAGATCATTGGATCCTTAAGTATTATTTCATGTCCAATGGGTTATTTCAAATAAAGATTTTTGTTGGTTGGATATGTTGTTGGTATGTGATTTTATAGTGATTTATAAGATATTGAAAATGAATAGTGTCATTGATTCTCTATTGAGGGTGATGCATAGAGAAGATTCTATGTAATTGGAAACATTAGACCATGGCTTGGAATATCATTATGTGTTGAAAGAATAATTAATTCATGGTTTTAGTCTAAATAACGTTATAGTTACATTATAGGGATGTTGTTCTAAAAATCATAGTTTTCTGAAATTATTTGTTGTTTTATAAGAACCTATTGGAATTTCCAAAAGGATAAAATTTAATTCCAAATTTATTATTATATTATCATTATTCTCCATCTAGATGATTCATAGGGTACTTGAAAACATATAAATTCTTAATGGGTGGGGTTTACTAGACTAGAATTATTTCTTCATTGATTCATACATAACACCATTACAACAATCACCAATTATAAAAAATGAATATAGTTATCTTCATCCATCCCCAGCTTTAGATTCACTCTATTAATTCTAAACATCATTTCCTTGGTATCATTTCATGGGAATAAAAAATGTGGGTGTGTTAAATAGTTGGGTTGAGGTGGCTGCACCAATGTTTTGGATCACAACTAAAAAATATATATGAACTAACAAATAGATGATTCATCAAATCAATATATCATTATTTATATTAAATCCATTTAAAACTCCATATATTATTATGTGATTCACACAGTTTGGATTATAAAAATATGAAAATGAAAAATGTCTCAAAAACCATCAATGTACCCTATAAAAGTAAAAGGATGTGTGACATCCACAAAAGTTTTCATGACAGACACATGTGAAAAGATAATCCACTAGAATAGTTGCTTCCAAATATAAAATTAGTTTGGGGATTTATCATGTGCTAGGCATTATGAAGAAACAATTAATCTACTTATATCAGTACTGGGTTCATTAATTTTCTTAGGCAATTTGATAATTAAATAAACAGAAAGGTATAAGACTCATTCAAGATGAATGTGGGGGAAGAAAAAATAATAAACATAGAGATATAACATTCTTTGGTCTATTGTGGATTTAAGTGCATAGTGATAAAATCACTAAAATATCATTATTCATAAAGAAATAAAATATCCAGATTACATAATATGAATGCAGTAGAGGACTACAGAAAAAATCTATTGATTTGATTTAGCTAAAATCAGTGGATGTGATGAAATCAATGAAATAATCTTGAAATATTACTTCCTATAGGGACTAATGCTACATACATTCATAAAAGGATAAAAAATAATATGCATAACAATAAATGAAAATAAAAAATCATAATAAACTTATTATAGTTCTAGGTCCTAATACCAAAAACATGCAATAATTTTAAATGGTGCTCTAAATTTTGATGGCTTCCTTCACGTGAGGATGTCTCGTGATAGACACAAAAAATATCATCAGTCTGCTCTAACTCCCTAAACAAGATTGGTGATGATGAAGATATTCTACTTCAATGGACAACATGAACTATTGATAGAATATCCTCTAGGTTAATTTCATTTTATCTCTACCAAAAATCATAAATTCCTTGGTGCTCTCCTCTATCGAACCTGTTAAGAAACACATCGAATAACTAAAGAGGATCATGTGTTTTAATCATGATATATGGAGAAGTGAATGTGAGATAGGTAGTGAAAGAGATATGTAAACCATGTGGATGACCAATATTGTAGAGACCCTAAGCAAGACGTACATAGACATTACATTACTTTTGCGGAATACTTAGTACATAACAAAAACAAACACACAAGGACCGTAATAGTTTAGTGACTTTGGAAACTCGGAATATAATCCTCTAATCGTGGTGAAAGATCTTCAACATCTCCCATAATGATCTTCTTTTTTTTTAAACCTAAATCCATTCTTTATGTCCTGGGGAAAAGAAAACATAAAAGGGTGAGCTCAAATTCTCAGTAAGGGTAAACAAAAGAAATATCAATCGCGTCATATTCATAAGAACGTATCTTTTGGAAATCTTAACCTGCAAAAGAGATCATAATTTCATAACATGGGATAAATCATAGTAGTGAAATGTAATCCCAATAATCATAACCTAAAACATGAAACTTTGTGGCATACACACATAATCCTAGAGAATCATTTCTTATTAGTCAAGACTCATTGCCTAGATTATCTTATAGGGCAAAGTCCCTTTCTGAACCGAGTTCACTCCTCGTTTCAGTCCGGTTTCACTGAACCGGCATAACCTACCTTTCCAGCCATGTCTATCTCATGAGATATAAAATCTTTACCCAATGCATTGGAGGGAGATATAGGTCCCACTCATCACATAATGAAATCATTCTTACTTGTGCCACAAAATAAACTTAAAACATTCATCATAACCCAAAGAATAAAATGGGTTTCATAAACATCATCTCATCATCTCACAATCCATATAAAAAAATGGACATTTCATCATAAGAAAAGTGAAACCATGTAAATCATAGAGAAATTAATCTTGAAGCATACGCATGTCAAATAATGTCATCATAGATGAAAATGGTTTTGATAAAACACTTTAAATGAATTCTAGAGGAAAATGTCCTTTTTTCTTCAAAATCATTTTCATTTCACAAAATGTCATGCAATTTTAGAAGAAAAGGTTATTGTTGAAAATAGTCATGAAATACTTTGAAGGAAGCTTCATGAAAATAAGGCTTCATAAAACTATAAAAATCCTTTCATGACGTATACGTTAAAAAAACATTCTTATCGTACTTTTGTTGGAAAAGTCAACAAGTACCTCATATGAAAAACGAAAAAAGATTCCTTTCATATATTTTACTAAAAACTCACCGAAGGGTAAAATTTGATTTAAACAGTTTTAGGTGTATGGAAATAAAATTACATATTGAGCAAACAAGGATGTGGATGATAAAATACACCCCAGTAAATACCAAAGTATAAACAATCTCGGATAAAAATGAGACTGTGATATTTTCACTTACCTTAGGACCGATATGCATTGTACGTATCTGAACCTCCTGTATAATGATTTAAATAATGTTATTGACTTATTCCAGAATCATAATTATTGTTATGATATCATATATTCTCATATTCTTAGCTTCTTATTTGTAATATTTCATTTCTACTTGTTATTCAGATGTTTATTACATTTTGTTCTTATGCATGTTTTTTCGAATAAATTCTTATTCATATATTTAGGTTATAGATACATCATTTCCAGAATGGTATTAATGTACTATATATCATATTTATTCATTAAATTAATTTATATAATCATTATGCAATGAATATCATGTAGAACGAATCGCATCACATCGTGGAGATGGTATTCTGTACGTACGCACGAGCGATAATATCATTCCTATGATCGTGGAATTGTATTAGAGTGTATGTATACTATTTCAGAATCAATATCACTTTACAATAATCATATATATTCATTACTTTCACCCTTATACCCATCCAAGTAAGGTGGTGGTGTAAAATAGTTTACACCACGGTGTGGAGACGGTATTTCGTACGTACGCACGCGCGGTGATTTTGTTTTCTGTAGGATGGATAAGAGGTGAAATAGGGTTGTTTCATATTTATAATAACATATCAGTATATAAGTGATATTTATGTTATTACCTCATAATGAAACAACTAAAAAATATGTAGTAGAAGAAGAATAGAACTTGAAGAAAACGGTAGAAGGTATTACCTCTTTCTCGAAGTGCCTCCTTTAAACTTTCTCTTAAGGCACTAGATTTGTACTTTTGATAAGACCAGTACCTCTAGTAGGTTTATAAGGAAGTGGGGAAGTGAAATGGGTAGGTTTTGTCTGATCTTGAAGGCTCAAAGTTGTGTGAGGAAGAGGGAGGAGGAGGTTCCCTTTTATAAGGGAGGAGAGGGGTACCTTTGGAATAACTAAAACTATTATTTTATTATAAAGTCAAATTCGGTTTTAAATAGCTCCAAATTGATTTATTTCGAAGATAAGGTGGGTATGGGTCTAAATTATCTCATCCAATAAAATTTAGACAAGTTTAGGTCCCTATTTTAACCTTATCATTTAGATTTAACATTAAGTTAAATAATTTTACTTTTATCGTGTCTTGTTGTGTTCTTATACTATAAGGTTAATAAACTTACTATAAGAAGCCAAACGAACCCCAACTTGTTTATTATTAATATATATAACCTTATCTAATTCATTTGGCCGAACTTTAGTTTTTTAGGAATAAAATAACAATTAATAATATAATATTTTTTATAAACTATTTTATGTCAATTTGGACACTATTTAGTAATTGATTTTTGTGAAAATTATAAAAGAATGATTAGTTCAAAAAAAAAGTTAATTAAATAAATACTAGCATGTCATATTAACCTATAAAATTATTTTAATTCATAAAAATTCTTAAATTGAATTTATTTGGGTATTTATAACATCAATTATGTCAATATTTCATTAATAGGACAATTACTACATCATCTTTGTGTCATAATAAATGATAATTATTTAATACCTAAAAATTATAAATAAATTCCTATGATGTAGATAATTGTATTATATTTCTGGAGAATATTCATGTTCAATGTTTCATGAAGTGAATCACGAAATTAAAATTATTATACTTATAATATTTATGAAAGTGACATGGTGTCACATTCTTTGGTTTTAATAATAATAAAATTATTTTCAAGGAAAAAAGTCCATTTAATGAATCTAATCCGACCCTTTGGTGATATGGGTCGACTTTTAGTCATCCAATAGGATTTTTACATGTGTTAGGATAATTTTATAATATTATATTTACCCTTAATTACCCAATTTACCTTTAACTATGGTATATAAAATTTACCGTAGTTACTATTCATAATTCCCAAAAATAAAAAGTAGCTTATTAACATAATTTGGATACACTGATTCCAAATATGGAATCAATTTTTCCAAATTTAATACAAAAAAGTTTCAGAAATTAAATTAAAATTAATCCCGTTGTCGAAAGAAAATGGGTTTTTCTTTAAAACATTGTAAAAGATTGAATTGATTTATCCAACGAATTCAAGGTAGAATCAATGATAATGACATACATTATATTAAATGGTAAAAATATATTCTATTTATACATTAAAATCATTCAATATTATAATTTAACCATATAAATTATTGCGATGAAAAAAGTTGTTTTTAATTAAAATATAGCGTGTTTTTACTATTCATCAAAATATGAAAGTTACCAGAATGATATGAAAATTTATCCAAAGTAAATTTTTATTTCATGATTCCAAAGAAGAATTTTATATTGTCAAATTGAACTTATAAACATGTCAAAAACTAGATTTAAAGTGGGTGCTCCATCAAAAGGTGACAAAACTGCATTTTTTGAAAAATACTTATTTTACTCGAAAAATTTATTTTGTTCTTAAACCATGTTTTAGAAAATGTGCAAGACGAATAATAATGTTAGAAGATTCAAAGTTTAGTTAATACTATCCATAACGGCTAGTAAATAATAATATTATAATAATATATCGTTGTTTAGTAAAACCTGATATTGCGTACAACACACACTATCGAGGAAGGTCGCGATTGCGTGTAATGCATGCCGAGTCAGGGTAGCGTGTTGTTCAAGAATCCTTAGTTGTTTCGTATAACATAATCCAACCATATTTCATTTATAAATTGAATATATATATGTATATATACTCAATTTTGCGTAGAATAACTATTATCAAAATTGTGTGCAACACGATCCAAGAATTGTGTTGCGTATACTGCAAGCTAATACGGTGTTGCGTATAGCGCAAGGTAATTTTGGTGTAGCATAAAACACAAGAAATTAATGAAATTAAAAGAATATTTTTCATAAAATCTTGGGGTGTTACATTCTACCCCCCTTAAAATGAATTTCACCCTCGAAATTCGTCAGGGATATAATGGTTTACTATTCGAAAGTTTCTTTAATAGGACCCCACATCCTAAAAAGGAATACCAAAACCAATCTTTAAAAACAAAAGTATGAAATGTAACGGTTACCCAAATAAACTAATCACTGGGTTTCCACATAGGTGAAAATATGGATATGGAAGAGAAATCTAACCATCATGTTCTGATGGAGAGTGGTAGAGAACATGGCTATGGAAAAGACAGCAATCACAAAGCCATAAATTTGTGATGATCTAAGGTACCATCTGATTCGTCACATATAAGAGCACTAGGACAACATTTTTGGTTTTCAAGATCATTTCCCTAAATTTGATGAAATTGTAATTAGAAGAAATACTTTCGTGATTTTGGTATAGTCTCCTCGTTTTTCATTCTTTGGACAATTTCCACTTCATCTCTTAAAGAAATGAAGTTGAATTTGTCATATGTGATGTGTTAGCAGATCATGTGATAGAATGATGGGTCATTCCATCTGTCTCAAACCAAAAGTTATCAAAAAATACATAAGTCTATCTATAGTGAGATTAATCATATATGTTTCCTAAAATGGACTTATACTTCATATATCATACTTATTAATATAATAAAACTAGTTTTTACTAAACAGGGACTTCATGTAGGCCAGTGGACGGCGATAAAGGCCAGTCGCACTTTGGTTGTGGGTTCGATTCCCATAGCCTTGTCCGACGCGATGGGTTGTCGCCCGTCCTGCAGGTTGACCTTTTTCTAAAGCTATATTACTATAACATCCCATCAAAAATATCAAAAAAAGTTTTATCCTTAAACAATACTAACTTATGTCCAACATAATCCATTCCAATATTTAGGCTTATCTAAAATACTTTGGTCCAAGCTCATAGTATAAAGAAAATGATCACGTGAATGCCATCATTTATCCCCCATATATCATAAGATTTATATTGTTGGTCAAATTACAAACAAGTGAATACCTTAATCATGTATTCTCTTGAAGAATGAATATCCATTGAACCTTAGTGAAAACATGAATGCAGTTAAAAGTTAACACTTTCCACATACCAAAATCCTCAAAATTCTATATCCTCAAACCATGATATCACTTAGTCCTTATATCAATCATGAGCTCATGAATACTATCAAACATATTAGATTCTCTTTATCCCTTCATTATGTGCATATCATCTATTTTCCAAAAATATTTCAATCACTTTTCATGGTTATCGATGCCATAAAATTATTGAAAACCACAATAGACCAAAACATAAATATTCCAATATTCCATGATACTATATACAACATTATCCTGGAATCCCATTACATAAACACTTAATCATTCCACCACATTGTTGTCATATTAAACATCTCCAATGGTGATCGCCTGTGACTTTCCTTTGCCCTTTGCCTTAAGTGGTTGCTCGTGTAGATCATCACTAACCCTTGGATTAGGGTATTTATTAGCATAATTCCCCATTTCCTTGCACTTGAAGCATTGAAGTGTAGTAGGTTCATTCGGTGTATCCCTTCCTTTGTTTGCATCATTAGGCATCTTCTCCTCATCATTGCGGCATTCAAATGCCTGATGACCTTTTTTTCCACATTTGAAACATTTACTTGTCCCTTTAATAAAATCTCCACCATACTTATTTCCACACTTTGAGCATAAGGAAACATTCATCTTCTTTTCACCATTATTCTGAGATTTCTCCTTGAACTACATATTTCGTTTCTTCTCAAAACTATGAGATGGATAAGTAACAAAAACTTCGATTTCTACCTTGATAGCACAACGCACAATTTCTTCATAGCTACTGAAGTCTCTTATAGCTAATGCCCTTCGAAGATTTGTTTTTAAGCCACTGAAGAATCGATCAACTTTACATTCAGGTTGGATGATAAATCCAGATGCATACCTTGCAAGCCTTGTAAAATTTGCTTCGTATATACCAACAGATTCATCATCCTTTTGCTTTAGTTCAAGAAACTCCTTCTCCATCTTTGTTCGAAGAATACGAGGGAAGTAATTATTGAAAAATATGTTCTTGAACTCATCACATTCCATGGACTCAATTTCATTCCTTTTCCTCGTATTCTTGATAATATTCCACCATTGATCAGCTTCACTTTCCAAACGATATACTGCTATGATGAATTTATCATGTTCAGAACATTGAAGAACTAAAAATATCTTTTCAGTGGTACTGATCCATTGTTCAGCAACAAGTGGATCATAAGACCCACTGAAAGAAGGTGGACATTTCCTCATGAAGGACTCAATATAATTTTGTTCCCTTCTCTTCTCATTTGGAAGTACAGAATGATTCATAGCTTGTGTAAGTATAGCAATAAGATTTTTTACTCCATCTCCCAGGACATTTGTTTGTTCAGTAGGACAATCATTGCATTATCCATTACATTGATCAACACGGTTTCTTCAGGTTCCAGCCATCGTCTAAAACCCAACAAGAATAGTGTGAGAGGCAAAAATCATGCTAGGGAAAACAATATAATAAAGGGGGAGTACCTTCAATATCTAACATCTTAGGTTTAATTCTATGATCGTTAGTGTAATTATAGTACTATAAACTATATGTATACTTAACCTTAGGGGCATCCCTAGACATACCTTAGAAATATCTCTAGGGATCTCACTAAAGTTCTCATATCCTAGTTTCCAAAGGTTAACTAAACCTTTCCTCTGATACCAACTGTAGAGACCCTAAGCATGACGTACATAGACATTACATTACTTTTTCAGAATACTTAGTACATAACAAAAACACACACACAAGGACCGTAATAGTTTAGTGTCTTTGAAACTCGGAATATAATCTTCTAATCATGGTGAAAGATCTTCAACATCTCCCATAAAGATCTTTTTTTAAACCTAAATACTTTTTTTATGTCCTGGGGAAAATAAAACATAAAAGGGTGAGCTCAAATGCTCAGTAATGGTAAACAAAAGAAATATCAATCACCTCATATTCATAAGAACATATCTTTCGGAAATATTAACCTGCAAAAGAGATCATAATTTCAAAACATGGGATAAATCATAGTAGTGAAATGTAATCCCAATAATCATAACTTAAAACATGAAACTTTGTGGCGTACACACATAATCATCGAGAATCATTTCTTATTAGTCAAGACTCATTTCCAAGACTATCTTAGTGTACAAAGTCCCTTTCTGAACCGAGTTCACTCCTTGTTTCAGTCCAATTTCACTGAACCGGTATAACCTACCGTTCCAGCCATGTATATCTCATGAGATATAAAATCTTTACCCAATGCATTGGATGGAGATATAGGTCCCACCCATCTCATAATGAAATCATTCTTACTTGTACCACAAAATAAACCTATGACATTCATCATAACCCAAAGAATAAAATGGGTTTCATTAACATCATCTCATCATCTCATAATCTATATAAAACAAATGGACATTTCATCATAAGAAAAGTGAAACCATGTAAATCATATAGAAATTAAACTTGAAACATACCCATGTGAAATAATATCATATTAGATGAAAATGGTTTTGATAAAACACTTTAAATGAATTCTTGAGGAAAATATCCTTTTTTCTTCAAAATCATTTTCGTTTCACAAAATGTCATGCAATTTTAGAAGAAAATGTTTTTTGATGAAAATAGTCATGAAATATTTTGAAGGAATCATCATGGAAATAAGGCTTTATAAAACCATAAAAATCTTTTCATGTTGTATACGTTAAAAAAACATTCTTATCATAATTTTGTCGGAAAAGTCAACAAGTACCTCGTACGAAAAACAAAAAAAAGATTCCTTTCATATATTTTACTAAAAACTCACCGAAGGGTAAAATTGGATTTAAAAATTTTTAGGTGTATGGAAATAAAATTACATATTGAGAAAACAAGGATGTGGATGATAAAATACACCCCAGCAAATACCAAAGTATAAACAATCTCGGATAAAAATGAGATTGTGAAATTTTCCCTTACATTAGGACCGATATGCTTTGTATGTGTCCGAACCTCCTGTATAATGATTTAAATAATGTTATTTTTTTATTCAAGAATCATACTTATTGTTATGATATCATATATGGTCATATTCTTAGCTTCTTATTAGTAGTATTTCATTACTACTTATTATTCAGGTGTTTATTACTTTTTGTTCTCATGCGTGTTTTGTCGAATAAATTCTTATTCTTCTATTTAGGTTATAAATACATCATTTCCAGAATGGTATTAATGTACTATATATAATATTTATTCATTCAATTCATTTATATAATCATTATGTAATGAAGATCATGTAGAATGAATCGCATCACATCATGGAGACAGTATTCCGTACGTACGCACGAGCGATGATATCATTCCTATGATTGTGGAATTGTATTGGAGTGTATGTATACTAATTTAGAATCAATATAACTTTACAATGATCATATATATTAATTACTTTCACACTTATACCCATCCCAGTAAGGTGGTGGTGGAAAATAGATTACACCACGGCGTGGAGACGGAATTCCGTACGTACGCACGCACGGTGATTTCGTTTTCCATAGGATGGATAAGAGGTGAAATAGGGTTGTTTCATATTTATACTATCATATCAGTATATAAGTGATATTGATGTTATTACATAATAATTAAACAACTATAAAAGATGTAGTAGAAAAAGAATGGAACTTGAAGAAAACGGTAGAAGGTATTACCTCTTTCTCGAAGTATATCCTTTAAACTTTCTATTAAGGAACTAGAGTTGGTCTTTTGATAATACCAGTACCTCTAGTAGGTTTCTAAGGAAGTGGGGAAGTGAAATGGTCAGGGTTTGGCCGATCTTGAAGGCTCAAAGTGGTGTGAGGAAGAGGGAGGAGGAGGTGCCCTTTTATAAGGGAGGAGATGGGTACCTTTGGAATGACTAAAACTATTATTTTATTATAAAGTAAAATTCAGTTTTAAATAGCTAAAATTTGATTTATTTTGAAGATAAGGTGGGGATGGGTCGAAATTATCTCATCCAATATAATTTAGACAAGTTTAGGTTCCTATTTTAACCTTATCATTTAGATATAACATTAAGTTAAATAATTTTACTTTTACCGTGTCTTCTTGTGTTCTTATACTATAAGGTTAATAAACCTACTATAAGAAGCCAAACGAACCCCAAGTTGTTTATTATTAATATATATAACCTTATCTAAGTCATTTGGGCGAACTTTAGTTTTTTAGGAATAAAATAACAATTAATAATATAATATTTGTTTTAAAAACTATTTTATGTCAATTTTGACACTATTTAGTAATTGATTTTTGTGAAAATCATAACAGAATTATTAGTTCTAAAAACATTAATTAAATCAATACTAGCATGTCATATTAACATATAAAATTAGTTTAATTCATAAAAAGCCTTAATTAAATTTATTTTGGTATATATAACATCAATTATGTCAATATTTCATTAATAAGACAATTACTACATCATCTTTGTGTCATAATAAATGATAATTATTTAATCCCTAAAAATTCTAAATAAATTCCTATGATTTAGATAATTGTATTATATTTCTGGAGACTATTCATGTTCGAAGTTTCATGAAGTGTATCACTAAATTAAAATTATTATACTTATAAGATTTAAGAATGTGACATGTTGTCACATTCTTTGGTTTTAATAATAATTAAATTATTTTCATGGACAAAAGTCCATTAAATAAATCTAATCTGACCCTTAGGTGATATGGGTCGACTTTTAGTCATCCAATAGGATTTTTACATGTGTTAGGGTAATTTTATAATATTATATTTACCCTTAATTACATGATTTACCTTTAACTATGGTAAATAAAATTTACCGTAGTTACTATTCATAATTCCCAAAAATAAAAACTATCTTATTAACATAATTTTGATCCACTTATTCCAAATATGGAATCAATTTTTCCAAATTTAATACACAAAAGTTGCAGAAATTAAATTAAAATTAATCTCGTTGTCGAAAGAAAACGAGTTTTTCTTTAAAACATTGCAAAAGAGTGAATTGATTTATCAAACGAATTCAAGGTAGAATCAATACTAATGACATACATTATATTAAATGGTAAAAATATATTCTAATTATACTTGAAAATCATTCAATTTTATTATTTAACCATATAAATTATTGCGATGAAAAAAGTTGTTTTTAATTAAAATATAGCGTGTTTTTACAATTCATCAAAATATGAAAGTTACCAGAATGATATGAAAATTTATCCAAAGTAAATTTTTATTTCATGATTCCAAAGAAGAATATTATTTTTCCAAATTGAACTTATAAACATTTCAAAAACTAGATTTAATGTGGGTGCGCCATCAAAAGGCGGCAAAACTGCATTTTTTGAAAAATACTTATTTTACCCGTAAAATTTATGTTGTTCTAATACCATGTTTTTGAAAATGTGCAAGACGAATAATAATGTTATAAGATTCAAAATTTAGTAAATACTATTCATAACAGCTAGTTCATAATAATATTATAATAATATATCGTTGTTTTGTAAAACCTGGTATTGCATACAACACACGCTATCGAGGAAGGTCGCGATTGCGTGTAATGCAAGCCAAGTCAGGGTTGCGTGCTGTGAAAGAATCCTTTGTTGTTTTGTATAACATAATCCAACCATATTTCATTTATACATTGAATATATATATATATACTCAATGTTGCGTAGAATAACTATTATCAAAATTGTGTGTAACACGATCTAAGAATAGTGTTGTGTATACTGCAAGCTAATACGGTGTTGCGTATAGCACAAGGTAATTTTGGTGTAGCATACAACACAAGACATTAATTAAATTAAAAGAATATTTTTCATAAAATCTCGGAGTGTTACAAATATGAAAGAGATATTTTTGAAGGATGGACATGATGTAGTAGGTGATTCACCAACAAAATATAACACAAACTACATTATCATTATGAGACCCAAGGTAAAACTTAAATGAGATAGGATACCCCAACTCGAGCATGGAATACCCTTTAAAAAATTCATTTTACCATTATATGAGCCATGGAAGTTCCCATATGTGATCTTGGTAACCCTTATGTGATCCAAGGTATCATCATCATAACTTCTAGGTAGTTCCCATATGAAATCGACGGAGTATGTTTACATCATTCAGTAAAACCCTTAGGTCATCCTTGAAGAACCATTATGTTATAAAGTATTATACTTATTAATCCATGTATTTCCTTTACACAAAGGGTGATCAAATTCGTTACCTTCATGCAATGGGGATATAAAACATTACAAAAGTTACCTTTATGTGGGATCCAACTATAGGGTCAGGAAAACCCGTTAAATCAAAATTGAAAAATAATAATTGTAAACATTATTTTTTTTATGATTAAAAATAATTTTAAGAAATTTAAAAAAGATTTTTTCATGGTATCAAATACAAGTATATCATGCAATCCAAATAATAATACAAATCAGAAATTGGGAAATTATATTTTATAGGTACCAAAGAAATACTTACATGTTAATTGTTTATAATCAACCCATTTTTAATAATAATTATTTAAAAAGGAAGGAGTTATCACATCCTAGGTAATTTAAATGGGACTACATTCCTATGTTCCAAAAAATCTTAAAAATATAAAATTGAATATCCTTACACAAACTATCAGATGAATTCTCCAAAGTATGTATCTTAGTGAAACATACCATCCTAGTATCAATGAAAGACCTAAAAATACAATATAATGTCTATGTGCCTTTATGAGAGATATAAAACATGATTTCTAGAAATATGTAATGTATAATGAATATCAAAAAATAGTTCTATATTATTATAAGATAAATAAATTCCATTAACCAAGACTTTCAACCAAATGGGTTCTTTGATTTCTTCTGTTAAATCAATGTATTCTTCCATAGTTGTGGGATTTGAAACAATGGATTTAATATTAAATTTCCATGAAATAGGACCCCCAAAAGATAAGAATACATAACAAGTGATAGAGTTTTAGTATCAATATTTAAAAAATTGTTAGAATAAACATATTTGACGACATCTTGATAATAAGAATCATTTTTACCAAATAAATGCACAAATCAAAATACATAGACACAAACCTAAGTAACTATTTTAATACATAAAAATGAGTCTTTCCAAGACTTCCCATAATCCTTATTGTGGTAACAATAGAAAAGGATATGTCTGGATAAGAGCATATCATGGAATACATTAGGCCATCTACTACGTTTGCAGAAGGTATTTTACTCATAAAATCATTATCAGAATCACTACTTGGGGATTAGGTTAAGGATAACATCCAGTGATGACCTAAAATCTTGCTACTATGTCTAAAATTTTCTTGAAAATAATTTTTTAAAACCTCAAAGAAATAACTTGTTTTAGGACAGGTACAATACCCTAAAATATCTATCCCTAGTGATTTTCAAACCAAGTATTTTCTTTTCTTCCACTAAATATTTAATTTCAAAAACATTATACAATTGGTTTCTTATAGAATTTACTAACCTGTTGTATTTTCAAATTATGATAATATAATCAACATATAGGGGTAAATAAAGAAAAAAATTATTATAATATTTAACATAAACATAGTAATTATATTTACTTATAGAAAATTTGATTTTAAGCATAAAAGAATAAAATTCAATATACCATTGTCTAGATGATTACTGAAGCCCATCCATGGATTTTCCTAAAAGGAATAATTTTTTAAAAAAATCCATTAGGTGGTCACATAAAAATATGTCCATCATGAATACCATAAATTATTCTAGTTTTTACATCCAAATGATCAACATGATATTCATTTCAAGTAGAAAATCTAAAAAATATATAATGGAAGAGTGTTTGAATAAAGGTGAAAAATATCATTGTAATCAATTCCAATATGGTAGAGGAATCCATGACCAAAAAGTCCATATTTATTGTTGATTTAATTTCCACATGTGTTGTCTTCTATCTTATTAAAAATCCAATAACACCCTATAATTTTCTCTTTTTTAGGTTTGTTAACAATTATCTAGGTTTTAGTTTTTATGATGATAAACCATTTAATATGTCATGGTAACAAGGCACTTCCTAGAATCAAACACCATAAGATATTTTTTGAAAAATTTTGGTTCATAACTTCCTTGTAAAAAATATTTATTAAATGAAAATGTAGCATCATCATCCTCAATAGGCCAGGTGGGAGGCCAAATGGTTCTTATCATCTTATAATGATCCAAATGGAAGTTTCTCATTTCACCATCTCTCCCAACCTCAGACTCATGTTGAACTTCACTAGTAGACTATTCATCAATATAATCTAGTTTGGATGTATTAGTGGAGAAAGACTTAGGTTTAGGGTATATTGTAGGCTCTAATATAACATTAACGGATACAGGTTTAGATAGATCAAACTAGATAGGATCAGAATACTTATGTTTATATGTTTAAGACACATGAAAAATGACATCATAAATGGTTATAAAATTCCAAAAACTACCTTATATACCCAAACTATTTACCAATTGACACAACATGGGTATCCCACAATGATAAAAATCATAGTCCCTAGTTCATGTTAATTATTCATTCTATGAGAATAGGTTGTAAAAATAAAAAACATATATGTCATAAATTAGGGGTGAACCAATCAACATCACATCTAGGGTTTTGAAACTAGGGGCACTAGAGGGGAAAATATTGATCAAATATATAGCAGTATTTGCGGCTTATAGCTATAAGGACTTATGAATACTATAATATTAGAGTATTCTTCTCATTCGTTCTAAAATTATCATATTCATTCTCTCTACTAGAATATTCTACTGCAGGGTCTCCAAAACTGTTATGTGTCTATGAATAACTTAAGAACTAAAATATTCTATATTGTTATTAGAAAACTATTCTAGATTATTATCAGTCCTAGTGGTTTTATGTTTGTTTATGGTTTCAATTTAAAAACTATACTTATGAATTTTTTATGTTTTAATGTTTTTATATTTGTTCATGACTATGTATTTCCCCACATTCCCTGAATATTCATCTATAAAGGTCACATATTAGTGCCCCATGTTATGGTAAGTAGTTCTAGATGAACCTGACAAATCATAACGTGCGTATTATAAAAGGAATTTAGCTTTATATGAATAAATATTAAAACTAACATGTTTGGAATTACAAATAACACTCTCTTCGCAAAAGGTAAGAATATCTATGGTTACGTATTTTAAATTTAATTGATTTCTTAGTTAATTCATCTCTTTTGAAATATATTTTCATAATCACCATTTTCAGAATATTTTGTTATTTATCAGGGGTATTTTAATTTAATTATTTCATATTAGTTCTACCATCTAATGCATATAGTCCATTGGTGAGGGTTCCCCTCGTAATAGTGAGTGACACCATAGAGATATTAAGACTCCCTAAATCAACCTAAAAGAATACCAATTTTGGTCTATTTCACCTAGGGAAATAAGATTCCTCTTCAAATTAGACCCCCATATAATCCCCTCTAAGGAGTTGGCTAACCTATCAAACAATTATAGAGAGAAAACACCACTACCATTATTTAAAAATTATTGAAATTTCCTAGATAAACCATTACACTCTCAATGTCTCTAATATCATTTAATTACTCACATTTAGGACATATATGAATAGAAAATACTGAATCTAGAGCCCATTCAAAACTTATATCATGAGAAAATACTTTTATAACATCATTAGTATCAAAATATTTCTTTTCTAAGGACTAATGATCACTATTATTAGTATTTTTCGTAGAATTTTCCCATTGGGGATAATTCATTAAAATTTTAAAAGATTCATTTAAAGGGAAACATTTTATTAGTTTACCCGTAGAAACTAATCATCTCCTAGAATATCGCTTACCTCTAATATTCCCTCAATATTCAAGAATATCCATGTTCTTTAACACCTTAAATTCATACATAACATGACTCGGATTCTTATTTCGAATCTCTTTAGGAAAAAATTTTGATTTTACTTATTCTATGCTTAAGGAATTATGACTATACATCATTTAATACTTAAATGAAGTATAAGAACTATCTAAATATTTCAACTGTATGATATTAAAATCCCCATTCACTAACATAACTTCTATATTAGACAAATCAAGAATGATTTTATTTAAAAAAAATATGAGTTCTGACTGTAGTTCTAGAATTCATACAAAATTTATTCAATTTCATCATCTTATGTAGATGGAATACTAAGGGTTTTTCATATATAGAGTTTCATGTTCAAAAAATCTTTTATAGGAAATCCACTAATAGTCTACCTCACGAAGAAACTTATCAGCCAAAGGAAAAAGAATTAAACTTTAATCCTTTTAATCATGTTAGTAGGGAAATCAACACTAGTATTAGTAGTTTTTACAACATCATATAGGGTGGAAACATTCTTATTTAGACTACATATGGAATCAAGGAGTTCATTTTGGCCCAATTTTGAATTCATTTTTATCTACCATATATTAAATTCATTATCTTCACCAAAATTTTCTATTTAAAATTTATTCAATCTCATTATTCAATATTTGGTGGATCTAATACCAATTATTAGGGGCTATATTGATTTGGTAGTCCCAAAAAACTAAAAAATTGTTCGCTAATATTAGTACTGGGTTCATAAATTTTTTATGAAGTTCAGTCAAAAAAGGGTTAAGACTAATTCAAGATGAATTTGGAGGAATAAAAAAATAACATGGATATATAACATGATTTTGTCCATTATATACCAACATTCTTGATGATAACACAACCAGAATATATTTATTACTAAATAAGGAAAACATATAGATTATAATACATGAATGTAGTAAAGGACCAAATATACTATCTGAGGATCATATCTAAAAATACCAAAAAATAGTGATGAAATAAGACATAAAGAACTATTAATATAAATTCATGGATGGAATCAAACTATGAACATGCATAGAATGATACAATATAATACATGAAGGAAAAACTAAAAACAAAATTGTAGAATAAAGTTCTTACATTGATAGATTCTGATACTACAACAAGAAAGAAGCTCAAATTGGTCTCAAGATATCAACTTCTTTCTTCACATTAGGATGTCCCATGACAAATGAAAAGAATCTGATGAAATTTGGCATGTTAATGTTAAAAGTTTTAAAAAAATTAATATGTTAATTTTATGAATAGTCATTTCAGGAGCCCAAATATGTATTGCTTGACCCTTTGCATGTTTTTAAAGCTTGTGGTTCTCAATGGAGGCCTAGATGAGGTATGAATGTCTTTTGATGATAAAATATGGAAGCATGGATAATCCAAAATGTGTAAGGGTATCACATCTTGAATGTGAGGTTCATAGACTGTATAAAGATGGTTTACATGATACTTCATCAAATGAAATAAATAAATGTTAACTTTTATGAGGTGACGATTGTTTATAAAAAACATAAATCTCAACACTTACACGATGTGAAATGGTATCATTCCATGAAAATGAAATAAAAAATACACCATTACAATGCCTCATGTATTATGAAACCCTATGAATCTCTATCGATTTTCATGATATATTCATCACATTATCTACTTTTTTTTGGAATACCTTCAATGGGGATTGATTCTAGGTATTCTATCTTCAATCTATGTGATTTGAGGTACATTATACCTCTTCCATTATATATATTTTATCTGGATCCCTCTGATTCATATTTCAATTCAATGGTATATTATCCCCATCATTATAATATAGTTTTATATTTTTTGTAGGTGAGTTGTTTTGGGGAATCCTTGGAGGGGTGCTAATCATTTTATAATGGAGATCATTATCTACAATGTTGGTTCATTCTCATGTGAAGAAAATTCATTCCATTTAGGTAGGGTATTGGTTTGTTCTCCAATTTATTTATGTGAAATACTAAAGTCATAATGGTTAATCCCTTTGGGTGGAAATGTAATTAACCTAATAATTATTGAATCATATAAATAAATAATTTGATAGAAATTTCATATTTATGTTGTTTCTTTCTATAATGAAAATATTTTTCCGATTTATTTTATTGATAGTGTGATATATATGTTTTTCTTTTAATCATTTAATATTATTCTATATATTAGAATGTTGTTCTTGATGAAAAAATATAAAGCACATAATTATAGAATTAAAATATTTATTGGATTAACAATTAATGAAGATGCATATTATAATGAATATGATATTTCATATAACTTTATGGTAATCAAATTGATGAAATGTCCTTTTATAATTTAAAATTATATTCCATGTTATTAATGGATTTTTTAAATAATTTTAAAAATCTGTATTCTTAATGATGATAATAATTTAAAGGAATGATAATGAGAATGGTACTTCTCCAGAATTTTTGAAACTATTTTTGATTCCAAGAGAATGTTTAAATTTTTATTTCTTGTAATTTCTTTAATCCTTAGGGTAAACATGTTTTTAACCTATTAATAATCAATTATTTGGTTTGGGGTGGAATATAAACTTGTTTTTTTTATAAAGATAATTTATAGGTCATGAGTTTCTCATGATCTTGAGAAGGAGAAGTGCCTTGTGTTGGAGCTATGAGAGCTCGATTTTTGTGAAGTTTGGATGCCTTATTTTATGTCCTGGAGTTCCCAAATGACAATTTTGGTTTATTATTTCATTGTGATGTGATCTAGATGTTAGATTCTCTATGTGATGTGTTGAACCTGGGATGGCTGATCATGGGATAATTGATGTGTAATGGTGACGGGAGGCCTAGATGATGTGGAACCAGTTGACATCAGTGAATTCGAGATGCATGATGATATATATGAGGATGTTAGAGGTGGCATAAGAGATGATTAAATGGGATTAATCATGGCTTACTCATTGATGTGATAAAGGTGTATGCTTCCTTGAAAAGAATATATGTAATCATGATGTATGGGTTATTGTTTTATTTTCTTTCACATCCACACTACTTGAGGTAGCCAGGTGTTCTTGGATGCATGCTTCCACTTGGTGGAAGACTATGATGTTTTTACATGGTTACCTAGATTATGTAATGACTCTAAAAATGAAAAAATAATTCATAAACCATGGGGGTTGGTTTCTTTGGAAATAAAATACTGAAAAGAAATTAATCTTGAGAAAACATGAAATCGTTTTTGATTATGCCTAGTGGGAATGGAATTCAGGTTTCTAGTTAATGAATGAATCGTAAAATAATATGAATAATTAATTTAATGGATAATAAATAAATTAATTAAAGGAAATGATAAAAATAAAATAATTAATTAATGTATATCTTTTAAATGAGGGTGTTCTTATAGGATATCTTTTCTTCGCAGTGGAATTCAGAGGACTGAGTTGTGTTAATTTTAGCTAAATATATTATTAGGATATGTACATACTGTGGTTGTGAGATATATTATATCTAGTATATTATGGGATTTCTTATTCTTCACCACCCATGTTGTTTATGGAGACATCCACCCAGTGGACTATGGTAGGGTATTTTCCCAAGCATCCTAGTGGGTGGTTGGATGGTTGGCTACCCCATCTGACCCCACTCTCTTCTCTTGGTAGTTACTTATGATTGTTTGAATGGTGTTTATTTTCACTCTATATGTGTATGTATATTTTTAAATTATTTTGGTTATTTCAAACACATGTATTACTATATATATTATTCAAAGTATTATAATATGTATGACTTTTATACTCAGTGAAGTCATGTTTTACCTTACTCGGTGAATTAGTTGTAATGGCCTAATGTACAATACCTAATTTATGATACATGTCATAGTAGAAATGGTGGATCCAATAAACTACATGGTTACTATATATGGAGATTTGATATGAGATGGTGTTATGATTGATGAATGAGGTGCATGTTTGGATGCCTTAACCTTGTGTCTTCGGGTGGATTATTTTGAAGAAACAGCCCTGAGAGTGCTATGTTGGGGAAAATCAGAAAACTATTGGTAAAGTAGAAGCAGGGTACCCTTGATGGTTTCTTATTATATTATATTCCCTCTTGTATGTAATACTTGGTGAGAGTTATCCATGGTGAGGTTGGGAATTTAGTATACCTAATTAGGCGGTGAGTTAGTCTTACTATTGTTCAAATTCATTAGAATGATTTCATTAACTTTTTCATGAAAGGATCTAGGGAGGATCGTACTTAGTATTAAATTATGATCACCCTATTTATATACAAACTAATTTGTAGGCCATCTAGAGTAGTTTGGAGATCGGGCTAGAAATTACTATCTCGTGGGTTTTATGGATTTTTTGGGCTTCGTGTTCACTACTATATTTATCTTTTGGTACTTGTAGTTTTCCATTCATTTTTTATAATAATATATTACATTACATTTTTCATTTGGGATTTATTTATATATTTGTATGAGTAGGTTTTGATTTGTGTATCCTTCTTTTATCTCTCTTCCTCATTCTTTCTTAGAAGGTAATGCCTAGTTGCGACCCGAGGCTTACTAGAGGTGGGACTTAAGCAGTCACCATATCCCATGTCTAAATTATGGGTTAGAAAGGTTATAATTTTGGGGTGGGGTCATTATTAAGTGGTATCAGTGGGTTAGGTTTGAGGAATAGGATGGAGTTTGGAGTTAGTCATGGGTGATATTTCAGGGGTTAGTAGGGAAATGGTGTTAAATAATTTTAGTGAGAGATGCAAACATGGGATACCGAATGAGTCATGAGTATTTACCCCACCCTGTGATATGATGCATGGAAATTTTTGTTTACTGAGCAATCAAAATGAAGTGATATTGTTTTAGGGTAGAAAACTAAGAAAATTTTAGGCATCATTTTTTTACTATGTTTGAAATGGGTATACCATGGGATATTTTAAAACCATAGCGAGATAAAAAAAATTAATAATTAATTGATTAATGTTAAATTTTCCATGATATAGGCTTAAGTTCTTGTAAAGTTTTTTATTTTTACATGCATGGATCTAGTTTGATTTCTTTATCTAATATGTGATGAAGATGTTTAGTAGGATCTACCAGTAAATCGCCACAGAGTGGAGGTCGATGATGAAGACACTTGGAGGAGGACACTCTGAGTGTTTAAATACCAATGTATGCAGAAGTAAAAGATACCCATTTAATATTTAGTCATACAATACTGGTTTGAGGAGGTTGGGATGGATTTTAGTCTGATCAGCGATAATAATGAGAATTTAGTTTCATTTGTTATGATGGATCAATTTGTAGTAGTGAGGCAGTGTTGGTACTTTTTCTTCAAGGATCATGATGTGTCAACAGTCTCGTGGGATTCTTTTAAATAACATCCCTAGTAGAGTTCCTTTTTTGATCATGAGGTCAGTAAGATTCTAGGAGATTCTTGCCCTTTGATAGGGGTGTCTCAGTGTGAGATAGTTTAGGATCCATTTCAGGAACCTAATGTGGTATGCTTAAAAAATCAGATTAGGATGATAGGGTGATGCATTTCTTGGAGGACTTGCATCCAGAGGTCTATCACCAGGTCACTCGGTTAATGATTAAGATGTATCTTGAAGTTATGGAGAGATTTACTAATCATTATGAGTAGTTTCAATGCAACAAGTGTTCCACTTAAAGTTCCTCCATTGAAGTAGTTTCATCAGAGGAAGTAGAAAAAGGGTGTTCCACTATGGGACCAACATAGAAAAGATTGGGTAGGAAGATTAAAACCCAAAGAATTTACTCATCCTTAGAGTGTAGAGAACATCTTTGGAGGCATTAATCAACAGAGTCTGATAATTCATGGTGAAGGTAAGGACTAGCTTCATAATTCTGCATTTCATGCACAAGGTGAGTCTTATGTCATTTTAGGTACCCGATTATAGATTTCTACATTGGTGCATGATTTTTTTATTTAGGACGGACACACTCCTTTATATCACCTACCCTCATAATTGATTTGGGACTTGAGGTGGAGGGGATTCTGGAACCCATGGATATGACTACAATTGTTAGAGTTTGAGATGACTTGTATGAATTATGTAGAGAATGTGAGATAGTGTTTGGGAAACACTGTTTTTGGGGGTATTTCTTATGTTTACTGATATATCCATATTAAATCATCCTTTTCATGGATGGTTATTGTGGATTTCATCATGAGGTAGATTGTGTTCTATGATGTTGATAAAGATATTAGAGTTTTATTTGGTGAGAGAGACCCTCAAATGGGTCAGTGGAATGATACATCCTTACCTTCATTGATGGTTTGGCCGATTTTGAGTTCATCATAAGTTCAATAGTTAGTGTTTCTTAGGGTTGTATAGGATTACCCTAATGTCTTTAGAAAGTAGGTTGTATCATTACCAACTTGATGGGAGATGAAGTTTGGTATATTTTTGTAGGAAGGAATGTCTCATATCTCAATGTATCCATATAGTATGGTTCCTCATATGTTGCAAGAGATACTATTACAACTCGATGATTAGTTAAAACGTTGTTTTTTTACTGAGTGTGTCACCTTGGGGTGAACTAACATTCTTCATGAAGAAGGATGATATTGATTTGTGTTTTTTTATATATTAACCTCACCACAACCCAGTGATGATGAATAATTTCTACCCTCTTACATGGATTGAAAATTTATTTGATCAATTGAAGGAAGAGATTTGGTTCACACAGACCAATCTGTAGTTGGGATATCTTCAGATTCAGATGAAGGATGATGATATTAAGAAGAATGATATTTATTACCATCATGGGAATTATGAGTTTCTTTATGTTGTTGGGATTGATGAATTCCCCATATGTTTTCATGGGGTTGATGAACATAGTGTTTAGAGAGATTTTGGATATGTTTATGGTGTTTTTCATCAATGACATCCTTTTCTACTCCATATCCGAGGAGGATCATTTAGGGAAACTATGTTCCATTTTGGGATTTCTTCTTCCTGATTAGATGTTTGAGATGTTTGGGAAGTTTAACTTCTGGGCTCATAAAGTCCATTTCATGGGGAATTTTTTTCTTAATAGGGAGTAGCTATGGATCTTTCAATGATAAATGAAGTTGTTTCTTTGGTATCCCCTAATAACATAAATGAGGTGTGGAGTTTCCTTAGTCCTTAAGGGTATTATAGGATGTTTGTATCAAATTTATATTTCTATATTCTCCCAATATTGCCTTTAACTAAAAGGATAATGAAATATTTGGGACTGACCAATTTCAAGAAGCCTTTAAGTACATAACAGAGAAGTTGTTCAATGCTCTAAACCGTTTTTTTCTAGTGGATGGTGATCAGTTTGAGATTTTCTATGATACTTTTCATCTTGGCTTAGGATATGTTCTAATCAAACAAATATTATTTTTCCTTATGGGTCTTGGAATTTACCTACTCATGAACATAACTATTACATCCATTATAATCAGTTGGTTATAGACTTTTTATGTTCAAGATTCGGTGACATTACCTCATTGCCGATAATTTTTTGGGATTTTCCCAACAAAAAGTGCTTGAGATTTGTTTTCTCCTAATATGACTTGAACTTGAGTTAGCATCAGTGGATGGGATTGTTATAGGATTATGACTTTTAGATTTCATATACACCTATAAAGGGTAATGTTGTCTTTTATGTGTTTATTAAGAAGTCACATAGTGATTCCATGTATGAATTTGGGGATTCCAAGAGTGATAGAAGAACTCCCAATGATGTATTTGGATATGGGAGTAGTTGGAGGAAAATATTTTCTTTTCCAGATTATGGTGTAGTCATATTTTCTGAAGTAGGTACAAGAGTCACAGTTGGTGGATTCTGAGATTTTTTTAGAGAGAGTGAGTTATTTCAGTTGATTCCACTAATGTTTGTTATGAGTATAGAGATAATAGTATGTTGTTTTAGGGAATGAGTTTTTTTCTTCATCTATGCGCGAAATAGTTCTCTGTGAGTTCCATACATCAACCTTAGCAGTATTTTATAATGTGAAGAATATATATCAAGATTTTTTGGGTCATTTTAGATGGATTATATTGAAATGTGCAGTTTCATTGTTGTTTATCGATGTTCGTTCTTCTGGAAGATGATGTTCAAGAACCATGCTCCCAATGGTTTTCTCGAGCCATTAGAAGATCCCCAGTGTAAGTGGGAGGACTTTTTTATGGACTTAAATATTGGTTTTCCTTGATATTATGGAGGTAATGACTCTAAATGGGTGATAATGGATTATTTGATTAAATTAGTATACTTTAGATCGATCAGGGTGTCCATCTCAGTTGATGTTTTATTGAAGAATTATCTATAGGAGGTGGTGTAACTCCAAGAAGTCTTGAGGACGATAATATTTGATTGGGACCTTGTTTTACCTCTAGGGTGTGGATTGGTCTCCATCTTGATTTTGGAACTCAATTATTCCCTATCATTGTTTATCCTCCATATATGGATAGTCAGATAGAGAAATACATTGATACTCCTAAAGGAATGTTGCACTCTTGTGTCCTAAATTTGGAGTTTTGTGGATGATAAACCTTCTTTTTCTCATGTTCTATTACAAAAATGGTTTTCACTCCACAATTGATATAGATTCATTTGATGATTTGTATAAGCAACCCGATTGTTCCCCACTATGCTAGATTGGGGTCAGATAGGAAACAATTCTTGTGTCAGAACTAGTATAGAATACGTCATAGATGGTTCATGTAATTAATGAGAGGATGAAGGAAACACATGGTGATGAAAAATATTATGTCGCTAGAGATCATGTGTTATTGAAGGGGTCTCCTCGTCGTGGGTAAAAAAATTTCTAACTATGAGTATGATTTCTCCCCATTTTTTTATCCCATTCATGGTGTAGGATCTTGTTGGAGGTTTGGAATATCAGATAACACTTCTCCCAAAGATGAGGTTGATACATGATGTTTTTCATGTATTGTAGCGAAATCATTATATTTTTTGTTATTCCTTTGATGAGGTTGTTGATCTCCTATGGTGGAAATATCCTTGAGAGGTTTCTCATGGGGAATCTATTCGAAAAAACCCTTTTTGTTTTCTATTTGGGTTGTTTTTGGATTCTCTATAATGATAATGTTTTGAGAGGAATCTAATTCTTGGTCCTAATTTCATCTAGTTTGACACATTTCCTTTTCCTGAAGCATGTGGTTCTCTGAAGAGGCCTAGAGCGGTTCTAGAGGAGTTTTAATGATAAAATATAGAAGCATAGATAATTAAAAATGTGTAATGGATTTATGTAATGAATTTGAGGTTTATATCTTATGTAAGGATGGATGAATGGGTGATTTATGATGTGAAAAAATTTACGGTCAAATGGTCCTAAGTGATGAGTTTTTCAGTGGAACATAAAACATGATACTTACATAATGTGAAAGGGTTTCATAGAATAAAAAACTACTATGAAATGTGCCTTTATAAGCTACAGCACCATATGTTTTATCAAACTGTATAGATATGTCTTGAATTATGATGACCCACAGTTCTCTCTCCGTGAGTTTTGGACTCCCTTCAACAACGATCGAATCTCCGACTACCATAATTGATTAATGGTTATCAGAGGTACGTTTTACATATTCTATTATATTTTATAAACCAGGATCCTCCCTTTTCTTCTTAATATATATTGATAGTTACTCTCCATCATTCTGATGGGTTTTTCTTGGTTTTTTGTTGATGCGGTTTTGGCATGGAATACTTGGATAAATTTATCTCTTGTGGGGGGTTCCCATTATCTATGATGTTGTTATATTCTCATGTGATGAACATTGATTCCTGTGAGGTATGGGAATCATTGGTTCTTCTATTTATTTGGGTGTAGTCATAAATTTGGAATGGTTTATCCCTTTGGGCAGGAATGGAATTAACATAATAATTATTGAACTAGATTAATAAATTATTGGATAGAGATTGTATGATAATGTATTTTGTTTATATTAGGATAACATGTTGCCTCTTGATTTTGAAGATAGTGTTCTATCTATGTCACGACTCTTATAATTTCGTATTATGATATGGATTTTCATATATTTCTCTATATAAAATGAAAAAGAACATAATTCCTGAATTAATTGATTAATTGGATTAAAAATTAAAGGAGAGGCATGTTGGAATGAATCTGTTATTTCATATAATTTCATAACAATCAAATTTATTCATTGCACGTGTATAATTGAAGATGATCATCTATGTGAGTAATGGAATTGTTAAATAATGTGAATATTTTTTATGATTTATGTTGATAATAATGAAATGGAGTGTTAATGATAATGGTAGTTCTATATGTTTGTTGAAAATGATTTTGATTATAAGATAATGATTAACTTTTGATATCCTATTATAGATTGATTCCTTAGGTTTCCCATAGTTCGAACCTATGAATAATGTATCAGTTTATTTTAGATGGAATAAAAACTGATTGTTTGATAAAGATAATTTCTAGGGAATGAGTTTACAATCTTATTCAGAAGGCATAGTGGAATTTTTTGGAACCATGAGGGATAATTTTGTGGGATGGCTAGATTCCATGTTTTATGTCCTAGATTACCCTATTGACAATTTTTTTTCTACAACCTTGTGATGTTCTCTGAATGTGAGATTCACTATCTGATGGGTTTATATTGGGATTGGTGATGTTTTTTGGGATGAGGAGGCCCAAGTGATGTGGAAGTAGTTGACCCCAATGATAGTGAGATACATTAGGATATGCATGTGGGTTTTGGGGATGTAACTGAATATGATGGAATGGGTTTAAGATGGGCTTACCCATTGATGTGATGAAGATGGATTTTTCTTGAAATGAATCTATTTAATGGATGAAGGTCAGTTTTCTTGTTTTATTTTCATTCTTTTCCCCCAATACTTGAGGCATCTAGGTGTGATTGGATACGTTTTTCCTTATTGTAGTATCTTAGGATGGTTTTCCTAGAGTTCCTAGATTATGAAATCATGCCAATAATGAATAAATAATTTTTAACCCATGAGTTTTGTGTTATTGGAATGCGTATTCTAAAAAGAAGATTATAATTAGAAATCATGGAGTAGGATTAGATTATGCCTGGATAGAATAGATTTTATGTTGGTGGTTAACGAATGTATCCTGAAATAATATTAATTGTTAATTTAATAGAAAATAATTATATTAACAAAATGAAGTGGTAGAAAATAAATATGTGATTAACATTGCACTATTAAATTCTAGTTTTGTTATAGGATATCTAGTCTTAGTGGTGTAAATAGAGAGTCTGATCGAAATTAGCTACAATTGAGTCTATGACCAGGTAATTCCCATAGTTTTTTTTTGAGGTATATTATATATTGTATATTCATTAATTTCAAATACTTCACCACCCCTGTTGGTTAGGGGTACTAACACCCAGCGGAAACTAGGTGGGACGTTTCCCCAACATCCTGATGGGAGTATGGATGGATAACTACACCCTCAGACACTACCCTCTTCACTTGGTGGTTACATGTGCTGGTATTCAGGGAAATAAGTTTTCTTATATATTTGGGTAGAAGGTTTTATTTATTTCTATTTATTTAAAACCTGTGAATTGTATGATATAGTATCGAAAGTATTAATATATGTATTCCTTGTATATGTTGTGATGGCTTATAGTGCTTTACTTGATGTATGGGCTGTAATGGCTTGAGGTATAATACCTAATGTAAGATACATTAAATATGGGAAGTGGTTTCTCCTAAAAACTAATTTCTCACTAAATAATTTGATGTGATGTGACATGATGTGATGAGGTGATGTACATGGTACATAATTTGATGCCTTGCCTAGGTCACTCCGAGAAGGATTATTTTGGAGAAGATGACTTAGGATGTACAATGTTGGGCAAGAGAGGTAAACCATTACGGATATTGGTGAGCGATAACGTTGATGTTTCATTATTATATTATATTTTATCTATTATATGATATAGTTGAAATTTATCTATTGTGAGTCAAGGAGCTCATTATACCTATTTAGGTGATGAATTATTTTCACTATAATTCATTTTAATTTAGTATGTTTTCAATATCTTTTTCATAAGAGGCACTAAGTGGGATCCCACTATGTATAATATTATTCTCTCCTTGCGTATATATAAACTATTTTTTCAAGTCAACTATGGAAGGTTGGATATCATGATGGATATTACTTGCTTGTGGTTTTCATGAGATTTTTGGGATTTTTATTCACTATATTATTTACCATTTTGAACATTTAGTTTTCATTTATGTTATTATAACACTATATGAAATTTAATGTTTTTACTTTTTATTTATTTATATATATGTCAGAGAAGGTTTTTATTGCTGTATCCTTCTTATATAAATATTCGTCGTTTTTTCATATAGGGTAATTCCTCCCATTGTATTATTATTATTCACTTGGTGCAGGTCTCCAAGCTGGGACCTACTGGAGGCAAGACTCAAGTATTCACCATATCTCTTCTCAGATTTATGGACCTTGAGGGGTACACTTTAGAGAGTGGGGGTCATAATAATATCCTATTTCATCTTATCTCATGAATTTTTATATTTTTATTTTTCATAGAAATTGGTTATTGATATTCTGGATTGTTTTCTGGTTACCTATACATGAGGTATTTTTACCATTACTAGAGGTTATGTTATACATAAATGGAGTTTATTTCTCAGGGATAACACTTATGTAAGTGATTTTTTACCCTTATGACAGCATTGAGTAATAGGGTTTACCTTGGAATATGGGTTATTGTACCTTTACGTAGCCTTAATTCATTGAATGTTACCATTATTTGGGTGATGGGGTACTCTTATGTAGGCACCAGATGACTTTATATGAATTTTTTATACTTCGTGTTACCATTATGTAACAAGTTGAATGAAGCATTCTACGCTTACATGAGCACTGTGGAACCCTTCCAAGGGGAAAATGTGACCGTTATTTAGTGGGTTTTGAACCTTATATAGCTCCATTATACCCTAACAAAGCGGTCGAGCGACCCATATGCAATAGAGAATGAAACATTATGTGGTTTCATATTTACCATAACATGGGTCACGGTACGAAGACTTGTACATAGTGAAGTCATTTGGATTTTTTTTCAACTACTTCTTCACGAAGCTCCATAATTGAACACATGTTGAGAAATTGTTGAAGGTTCTTCGAATGATTTGTTCCTCTAGTTGTATGTTCTTAAGGTCTCATATTGTGCTAAAAGAGATATAATAGAAAGCTCAGAGAGGTGAACCCTAGAGAGATTGAGAGAGGGGATGGAGATGATCCAGAGTGGTGAGCCATCATTTGAATCCCAATTAGTGATGACACTTAGGATTGACTCATGAGAGAATATTCTAGTAGATATCTTTCAGTTGTACATGTTATGGGGAGGAAAGAGGTTGTAACATCTGGAGTGACAAAGATAAGTGAGGAAAAACCCAAATAAGGGGTTTCTGACCCAATTTATTCTCCTTATTGACTGTTTTACCCTAGTCTATTATTTATACTTTATTTATTCCTTCACGAGTGAGTGAATTTACATTGTTCCTCTAGTTAGGTTTGTTTTAATCATGATTTTTTCCATTTCTTGTATCCCAATTTGTAAGATATCTTGATTTTTTAGATTTTTTTAATTACATGTTTAACTTCTAAGTTCATAGTTTCCCCCCTACAATTTTAACTCTCACATTCCGTTTTTATTGTTTCCTCTCCAACATACCTCTCACATTACTAAATCACTATCCTCTCCACCTTCCAATCATCTCCACCTCCCCATATCCCACCTCTCCACCATTACACAACATCCACCTCCTCACTAAATTTACTACCTCGACCTTTTGCTCTACCAAACCCCTCCCCCCTCTCTCAATTCTCCTTTCCTTGATGTCAAACTCATCACCTCCACAATTCCACATCTCGCTACCTCTGCCTTCTTCTCTCTACCACCTTTTCCACCAATCCCTCATTTCCCCCTACTCATCCATACCTCTTTCTCCCTACCCCCTACACCACCCCCAACTCCACATCCCCAACTCTACTTTCTCCTCTACTCCTCTGTCTATACTCCATCCCCCCCCACACCACTACCTCTGCCTCCATGATCTCGTTCTCTTTGCCACCACCATTTAGGATCCATGATTTCCACCCATCAATCATGATTGTAATTCATGGTTTTTTTTAGTTTTTTTGCTATTGTTTCTTTGATTTTATTATTCCCTCTATTCCACTCCTCCATGGTCATCATTCTATGTCTTTTAAGAAGTTTCATATAATTTTATCATGATATATCCATTTTTAGTATGCATCAAATACTGATATTTGTTTCCCTTAATTTTTCCCCCATTAACCTAAGACACACTAGCTGGGGTACTTAGATGAGGTTACCTTTTTCTTCTTGTTTTAACTTATATTTTTCCCTTCCTAAACTTTTGATAATTTTTTAAACTATTGTCCAACAAACCATTTTTTCTTTCTCTTAAGAATTTCATCATATCATTTTTTCAGGTATTTCTAAGACCAACTCCATTGGAAATGTTTTGCCTTCCTCGATCAGTGTATTCATGGTATAAATTTCTTAAAAATTTAAATATTTTTGTATCAATGTGAATTGTATATACATATTATTTTCAATAACATTTGTACCATATCAGTATTCCTAATTTTCATATTATCCTATTATGTTGATAGTTTCCTAATGAGAACAATATTATAATTACTTACTTAAGTGTTTTCTCTAAATTATGTATCATCCTTACAAATATCATTAAAATGTATATTCATTTTCCATATTTTTAAAATATGTACTTTACTGATATTATATTTAAATAACATTTATCACTCTATAAAATTAAATACAAGTCCCAACTGTATATTGAAATTTGAATGTCATCCAAAACCGTTTCTATTTATTTATTTCCATTCACTATATTTATTTTAATGTATCCTATAAATTTTAGTTTTTATATTTATTTTTTCTCTACAATTACTCTACCATGCATATAAAAAGGTTTGAATAAAATTCCACGCAACAAGTAATATATATTTTGATGATATTTAATTTTTATTATCCCAGGTCACTTTTATTTTGACTCAACAAATTTTCTTATTGGTGCTGGTCAACTGTTCCATTATCTATGGTATAGTAATCAGTTTTATATTAGTATGTGTATTAATATTAAGCCAAATTTTGTATTTGTCATTTTTAACTTTTTTATAATATAATATTCCATTAAAATTTAATTTATTAATTGTTTATATTTTTTAAACTCATGCAGGACCTTCCTTTTGACTAATATTCAGAATACACAGATCATGCTACAAGAATAGTAATTTTATTTATGAAATGGTTGAGTAGTAAATTATAAAATATTTTTCTAATTTTGAATAAAAAAAAATACTTCCATGGTTTTGTATATTTTGATCATTTTACAATTTTATCTCTAACGTTGTTACTATATTGTCTAATCTGGAATGTATAGATTAGAGAGGATAAATATATTTTAAATGAACAAGTTTAGGAAAATATTTCATTACTTATTCATGTTTTATCAATGTTAACTATGAATAATCATATTTTTTTTATAATTAACCAAACTAATAAAAATTACATGAGTGGAAGACAATAAATTAATCCCCTTAATAAATTAGGAATAACATTTAGACGTCTACTAGAAAATACTCCACCAAATATCAAACAGTTACATAAACAGCTCCTTAAAACATAATGGTGTATATTTAGTGAACTTCATAATTATTGTACTATATTTTTTTAATACACTAATTCCTTCCCATCACATTGACTCTGGAGGGGAATCCCTTGTACTGGAATGAGTTACCACAATATCCACTGCAATGATAAAACAACCATCGGAATCATGATTCCATTTTCGGCTCCTTAATCATAGGAATATTTTTTATCAATATTGTCTAAGGTGAAATTTTAATTGGTGAGGGTTACAAACTTGAAAAAACAACCCCAAAATTGTTATCTTGGCTTCACCAGAAATATCCACAACCCAAGTGTTGTAGTAGCACACCAAACAAATTTATGAGGTGTGTTAGATTTTTTATATCCTTTAGGATATATGGGTAAAATTATTTCTTACAATTTTATGGCTATGAGGTAATTTTATTACGGAAATACTAATTAATATTATGCAAGATTTTGAGGTTCTAATGTACATACCATGAAAGCATTCTTGATATGAAATCTCAACCCAGTTTCTAATTCTATATCTATCTGAACATTTAAATAGTGTAAGCCTTATTTTATCAGTGGTGTTGGTGTTCGTAGTATTTTATTAATGATGTTAGTTAATGATTATAAATTTTCATAATCCCTATGGTAGTGGTTTATACCTATAATTTATATTATAATACATTTATAATTAAATAATTCACATTTCAAGATGACCAAATTGTTAACATGAAAATATATATATTTTTGTGTCCAATAATAACACGTGATATACATAAATGAATATTTTGTGAAATGAAATGATGTTTTATCTATTAGTAACACTATATAATTTTTTATATTGTTAAATTTATTGCAACACATTGATAATAATGATTCAACACAATATGAATGGGATATTGATATGGACTTTACCACTTCAACAAGCGTTTTCCAATTTAAAATTTATTCGCATGTCAATATATAAGGAATGAAATATAATCAGATCTGGTATCCTTCTCTTCATGTTTTAACATATGATCACTTCTAAATTTATGAATTCTTAATTGTATTTCCTTTTCACATTATCCTTATATCAATATATATATTCTCACTCATCAATTATCCTCTACGCATCCATGATTTCTCTTTCCATACAATATATCCAAACATCACACATCCCATGGAAATCATAATGAATGGGATTTCCTTGATGATTTCTAGGATATATAATATTTTTTAGTTGAAAAAAGTCTCACTAGTTATCTAAAATATCATCATAATCTCAAAAACATGAATCTTATTATCCATCATATCAATTAGGGCTCTTCATCGATGATGTATAACATTCCAATTTTGGAATTAGAGGATACAAATCTCTATTCTTTCTAGTGGAATTACTGATCTGGGGAATCCTTCTAATCCAATCTGATTCAATAAATATCATCCTTGTGAATTTACTCTACAATAATGATTTCAATATTCAAGAAAATTTTGTGAAGGAACAAAACAACATCATGTGTAATTGGGAGTTCAAATGTGTGGATTTTATTGAGTGTGATCTATGGGTAATAGTGATTTTAGATATTATGATGCTTTATTTATATACTTCACTCCATCAAAAATAGCATTAATCCCTTACACATCTCTTCATAACACATATATTTAACCTTTTGTGAAAAAAAAATACTTTACTCATTGTAATTATTATTCATTTGTACTGTTTTGGGTAAATTAAATGTAAATGAGAAATGGTATTTTATTATTTATCTTGTTTGGAATATTGTATTACAAATGAATTATTAATGATATTTTTTATTTTGGTAATCAATACATATGGATTATAAAAAATATTTATTTCCTCTCACTTTTCATCGACAGATATATGGTATATATTCATCAGGTAAAGAGTTGTTACCCAATCATATATAATAATTACTTAGTTTTGTGTTTAGGTGTCATTTTCATAAAATTATATATTTCCTAGCATTTTCATTAATTATAAGGGATGTTCATTTTTATTTTTCATAGGTTTGTGAATTTTTAGGAAAATTTGAAAATATTTCCAATATTTTATTTAAAAAAAATTGATTATTTAGAGATTGCATTACATTTATTTTTCTTCTCTTTTATAGGGAGTATATGTTTTATTTTTATAATGTTTTTCATTAAATTTTTTTAGTATTAATAATTTTGATATAAATTTTTATGATTTTGATTGTGTTATTATATAATGTGGGAATTTATTTTACATATTATAAGGGTTATAGTATGTTTTAGAATATTAAGACATGTTTTCCAGTTTAAAGGGATCAAGGGAAATATTTATTTCTTAATAATGTATAATTAAAAAAAGTCATTTCCTTAATCTAAAATCCTTGAAAAATATTAAATTTATTTATTTAATCTTGTTCCTTTATTTTATGAAAATATAATTCCATGACTCGAAAGTTAAGATAAGTTAACTAAAAATTTCAACAATGAGATTATACCGTGATAAAATTATGTGTGGTATTCCATCATCTCCATTCATTGACCACATACATATAAATCTTTTTACATAAATTAGTTTACCTTGTTTCAAATGTTTTACCTTATATTTTCCCCTTTATAATATTCTTATAATTTTTTCCAATCATATCAAGCAACCCCCCTTTTTGCTCTCCTAAAATTTTCACCTTATATTTTTTCCCTCAGGTTATGCTTCAAATAACTTCTTTGGATTTTTTTTCTTTCTCAATAATTTTATTCATGGTGTTAATTTTTTCGAAATTTTATATATTTTTTGTCCAATGCACATTTTAAACCTATTAATCTAAAAAGCACATCATACAATATCAATATTACATAATTTATATGTTATCTTATTATGTTAATACCTTTATAATGATAACTACATTATAATTACATTCTAAATTTCATGTTTTAAATTTTATATTTTGTTCTTATGTTTTTATAATGTCCATTAACTTTAAATATTTTCCAAATATATAGTTAAATGTTATAATATCTATAAATCATTTATCTCTGTAAAAAATTAAATTCCAATCCCAACTGGATAAGAAATTTTTTTTATATGTTATTTACCCCTATTCATGCCACCCAAAATTATGGGAGGTACGTATTGGTTGGGGATTTTAGCCAAAAAAATAAAATTTCAAAAATATAATACAAATCATTAATTAACCATGACTCATGCATTACTCTAGGGGAGTGTCTCTTTTTCTTTACTTTAGTACAAAACTCTATTCATGTTTATTAAACATGGCATTATAGATATTTTTTGTCTAATTAAACAATGTGTATATGAATTTCCATCATAGATTTTATTCTTTAAAAACATTTTATATATTAAAAAAGGGTGTACATAAAAAAAATTATTATTCAAGAAACATTTTAAGATTTGTCAGGGAATTAATTGTATAGTACAACAATAATAATTATTTTAATACATACTTAAATTATAACACTGTATATTTATGTAGCATGATTGATGCTTCTGATGGAATTATATTTTTGGACTCCACTCAATAAAATTTCCCATTCACAACCTTAAATAATAAGGTTATACTTTCCAGATTTCATTTCATTTCATGGAATAATCTATTAACATTGCTCATCGAAAAACATTTTTTATTCTCATTATTTTCTATATGTATATTAAGTTTAAAAAATTTATAAATCTTATATTATATCATGTATCCCTTAATTATTTCCCATTTTCATAAAAAAATTAATACTATAATAATTAAAATAATGTTTTGGGAATTTTATAGTGTTTTCTATTTTGATAATGTTGTTTGGTACCATTTTACATGTTATTCAATAATCTATGTCGAACCTTGATGCTATAGATATTAGTAATAATACCACCTTGGTCACAATAAACTTGTTTTGACTCATTTCCTAGAAGTGGTTCATTTTAATTTTCTTCCAAAATTATGCAATAGTCATTTTAGCTAAACACAATGAAAATCATATAGCATAATTGATAACTAATTTTAATTATTAAAATATTCATTGATATATTTTTATTGCTTCTACATTTCCATGCATATTTCACACCGAATGTATTTATTATTAGATTCACCACTTTTGGAACATGTTTTACGGAAAGGTTGTGATTTTATTTAAATATTGTCATTAAAACTAAAGACCATTAATTATTTTTCTTTTCAAAATAAATATTAAAATTCAATCATTTAGTTTTTGTACTTGACCATTTGGGTTATTTTATTTTTCTTTGTAATCATATCTGTATATTTTATCAATCATATCTATCGGTTATCACCATCCATAAACTCTCATACATTGATCTCATCTCCAATGACATTTCACTTTATTATAAACATACAATCCTCACAATTTACTCATCATGAATTTTAAGACAATGGAAAGGTTATATAGCTTTATTTTATGTTTCTATGTTATTAAAATATCTAGGAACTAGCTCTCAAATTGGGATTAGATGACTAACAATGGTAATTGAATTCACATTGTAGTATCTTAGGATTTTCACTCTTGTTAATATTGTATTTATAAAATCCATCTATATATATATTTATGAGACTATTCCTTAATGAAATATAAGGATTGTAGGAAATTGATGTAGAATTTTACTCATACTATAATGGTCAATTGTTCGGAAAACATTTCGGCCTGTGTGCATTTATGTTTTATAAATATGTATTCACGCATTATAACATGTTATTTCTCTATTAAAAAACAATTTAGCTCTATTTGATAGAGTTTTATTTTATGTGTCTTATATGTGTCTTATTATTTTATCTTTGATAGTTTATATGGTTATGATAATGAATACGATGGTTGATTAGTCGAATGATTATGAATTATAAACTTTAGTTAAGATAAATTGTTCATCACTTTTCATCGCCTCTCACATTTTGATTACTAAATGTATTATTTTGATAGAGATTTACCACATGATTTTGATTATGAAAACATTCTTGTAACATTAGTCATGAGTTATTTCCATCATTTAACTTCAACATCTAAATTGATTTGAAAATATATGACTAAAAAAGATGCAAGAAGAAAACAAAATTGAAAAGAATGAGTGTAATTTGACATATTCAAGTGATTTAATACACTATACAATTCCATTTATTAGATAACACTTTACATATTACAAAAACTTAATAGTAATTGTTTAATTTTATTTTTTTAATTTTCTTAATTTAGTAATCATTCAAGAATTCGATTTTTCTTCTTATATTGTACTGGATATATTTTTAATATAAAATTTATTTTTATTTTTTTCATAACATATTAATTACAAAGTAAATTAATGTTATACTATTATTTTTAAAATTATAAGGTTAATATTATTAAAAAATAATAATTTTTTTGAACAATATTATATAGAATCACGAACATTAATGATATGATTATCATTTCATTAATTATTTATATTAAATTAATAGTTATATTAATTGAATAAAATAAAAAAACTTTAGTGATTAAAATAATGTTATAAGATTTTTACCATTACTATTAACCCCACTAAATGAATAAAACTATTTAATTCCAACTATCAGTAATAAGAATGAGTGATTAAATTTTTTTCATATAATAATTCGTGTTTTTAATTAATTATCATAAAAATGCTCTTAAAAAGTTTTATTTTCATTTTTTATAAGTGAATCACTTAAGGATATTATATTACTTACTATTTTAACTAATATATTTAATGTTATCAATTATAATTCTTGACCATAGAAAATGTAAAAAAAAAATTTGATGTTTTTTTTCAAAAAAAAACAATATTCATATTGTTTTGAATAGATCTTGAAGCCAAGAATTTACTAATGTATCATTATTTATCTCTATAAAATCATCTACATATGTCAGTTTTTTTCATTATTCCCCCATATAAAAAACACTTGAAATTTTTTTATATTTTTAAAATATAGTATTATCATGTTATTATTATAAATATCAAAGTTTCAATTTAAAAATTATTTTAAAAAGTTTGATTATACCCCTTGAGATATTTCAATACAACAGAAATATATATACTTGGTTGAGTGTAATATTTGGTTTCCCATTTCAAATATATGAAAAAGGAATTCTAAAACAATCATGTATCTATGTGAGCAAACATGTATGGTCACAGGCCATCCTACATGCATGTGAGCTTTAATTTTTAGAAAATTTATTGTGTGGGTGACTGACTATTATAAGTTTTTTTCACATTAATATATATCACATTTCTTCTCATATCAATGTAAACGCATCGATTTTTTTATTTTGGATATTTTTAATTTAAATTAAATGAATAACATAAGAATGTGGTGGGTGAAAAAAATGAAATATAAAATATGGACTAACTCAAACATAAGTGATATATCAAATTTTATATTTTTTCTGAAAATAGGGGCTTTCAATTAAGATTTTAAAGATCAATAGTTGTAATATAATTCATAAAATAAGGAAAATAATTAAACAAAACTTGTGAATCACAAGTATAACAGTGAATTTCCAATCAATACAATACCATATTCCCCTTTATTTTAATGAAAGAGAAATTTAAAGTTGAGAAGAGATGGAAAAATGAGTAGATCTTCAAAACCACTAAGCCAAAAGTTAGATACTACTTTTCAATGCATGTATCAGGTTGATAATGGTGAAGTAATTTGATTCCAAAATAATATACCTCTATCCTCTCTTGATGGTAAGCATAATTATAGTAAAAATGACTTTGATTCAAACACCAGTTGTTCCCAATAACCATTGAGATAATTATGTACGTCCATAAAAATTAGTTTTTTGGAGTCAAAATCCATAACACCAATACCAAAATCACTTTCTCCCAAGATTGATTCATCTAAATTAATCTTAAAAACTTCCATTGTGGGAGTATTAAACTTTCAAATAATAGATTTTTCATTTTGGTTCCTACGTTAAATCTCGTTATGATTCCGTATCACTAACCTATATATCACCCTCTCAATCTAGAATGACATTGGTCATGATAACTGGTTGAAGACGAGGTCATTTCATCTAAACCAAATAATTTATACCACTCCACAAAGAGAATCCACAATCTACATGGGTAGATATGTTGACTACTTTCTTATAAGTGATGCAATCATGGGCGCGATATCCACCAAGTGATCTTCAATAGAATCCCATTCTTTTCAAATGGATATGAACCAACAGTTGGAGATAATTACATGAAAAATAGACTTTGTGCTTCTATGAACATGGTAAAAATAGAATCATTAGATTCATGACGTAACGTGAAAAAATTATTGGAAGGGAGGATGCTGAAACATATTTTCCCTAAAACATATCATATATTTGATGGAAAACACATATGCCAAAAAATATTCCAAAACACTTCATCTTCCGGGCTTCGTGACCCAAGTTCTATCAAAACTCTTATTTAATAGATTAAATTTCCAATATTTCTTTTGTCTAGTAAATCCTATCATGATCTATATCAATTATACATGGGATGCACAAAAATTATTTTTTTATCACTCACATTGAAACAATCATCCTATTTTTTATACATGATTTTTTTCCAAAATTATTAAATAGGGATTGAACCATGGAGTCTTTCTGAAATGGGATCACCAGTGATATTTACAACAACCCTCTCCATAAACAATCCATGGATACTTATATATTTTGACCATGGCATAATATTTTATTCTTTTGTAAAGAACGGACTTGAGAAGATTAATAGACCCCCATAGTTTTCTCTAGAAAAAGCTGGGGCAGGGGCCTAAAACTGATCCATAGAAATCTGAGGGAGGAAAATATTTGTCTTTGAGGATTTTAGTGCATAAGGAATCATGGGGTTATAATATCCACAATGCTTTCTTCACCAGAAGATCATTGTTGAAGAATAGAAAATCCTAAAACATTGTTCCCCCTCCCAAGCTAACCAATTAATTATGTTTCTCCTATCATTAATGTCCCAACAAAAGTTTCTGATGAGAGAGTGGATTTTATCTATAAAATATCTAGGGAGATTCAATAATGAAAATAAGTAGGTCAGGATATCAGGTTCCACCACCTTCATAAGATTTTTATTCCCTATTTTGAAGATCCTTAGTACATCCCTGAATTATTTTCCAAACAATGCAGGATTCTTGAAAAAAAACATTTATTTTATAGCATCCAAAAATAAAGGGCATATCAAGGTATTTATTATGTTTTTCCACTACCTGATTGTCTTATGTTCTATTGAGTTCTTCCCTCCTAGTCGTGTGGACTTCTGAGTTTATTGAAGATTCTGATTTAGAAAGGATTATATATTTACTTGAATCCATCTCATAAATTAAAATCAAGTGAAAATTAGAGTTTCATTTTTCTAGGAATTCCCTTGAAAAAAAAATTATCATATAAAAAACAGTTGGGAAATGGGTGGAATTCATATATACATATTCTCCCCTTGGATAATTTTTTCTTTTAAATCCACTAAAATTATTTTATACAACACATTATCTATGAAAAAAAAGGAAAAGGTAAAGAGGGTCCTTATGACGAAGACCCCTATTTGGTTAAAAGTTATGAAATAGTTTATGAAAGAGGCCTCCATTGATATTAATCCTATAATATACTAAATGTATTGATTTCATGATAACTGAAATACATTTAGATAAGAATACCATTCTACTTATAAAAAAATAATGGGTCACTCAACCCTATCATAGGCCTTTTAAATATCAATATTACAAGCTATAGTGCCTCTTTTTGAAATAGTGTTTGTTTTCATAGATAGAAACACTTCATTTGAGAAAATTGAATTATTATAGATTATTATTTTTTTGTTTAAATAACTCTTATTTTCAAAAATATTATAAATAAAAAAACACCACAAATGATTAACCAAAATATTTGATAAAAAATTGTAAAAAACATTGCATTAACTATTGAGCTGAAAATATGAGTTTAGAGCGGTGTTTTTGATCATAGGGGTGAGGGAAATATTGGTTTCATTTATCACACATATTTTTACCTTATCCACTCAATGATATTTCACAAGTCCTGAGATATCATGCTCGATAATGTGCCATTATTTTTTTTAAAATAAAGTGTGGAACTCATCCATCCCTGGAGCGTTTGTGGAATGAATTTTTTTTAAACCATAAACATTTCCACCTAATTAAATTCAAATGTAAGTTTAGGGTTCATCATATCTATAACAATTGCTTTAATAAAATAGGTAATTTTTGAAGAAATGATGGATTACCTAGACTTATAATTCTCCTAATAAAAATTTATGATAAGATCCGGGATCCCCTCACATTTGATACTCTTCTACATTTCACATTTGTAAGATACGAGATAGAGTTCTTACACCTCATGTAGATGCAATTTCATGTAGGTATAAGGTATTAGACTCACCTTCCTTGATATTTGTTTAACGTGCATTTATAGAAGAGGCGATTTCCTTAATTTTAATCACTTATTCCAGTTTTGATTCATTGGATGAAATACAAAGAAGAAATGTGTCACAAGGGGGGATAAGAATACAACCCATCAAAGTTCCTCTCAATAGTGTCTCAATGAGAATATGGTTTTCAAATATTTTCATTAGATAACAAAATTAAATTTCCTATAATGTTATGGATATTCCGTCCCATTTTGGGATCCCCTTCATTCTATAAGGAATGTACTTGATCTTTACATTAATTATCCACGGACTAAGAGTATTAAAATTTGAAAAGTCCTTCATATCATGTCTTACATATTCTCTGAGAGATGTTAATGTTGAAAGTGAGGTGGTCCAATGTGGAAACAGAAAGGTGTGAAACCTAGAATAAGAGAAAAGGATTAGTCTATTCACTCAATCCCAAGAATCTATCATACCACTCGGTCATATGGGTATTCTTAGATTTCCCATGAATCCATGTGTGAAGGTTTCTTGAGTACACTAGATCTTCATATTTTTCTATTTGAGTATCATGTTTAATCTCCATTATTAATGTGAAAGTCCAATTGGATCCCCGTTCTTCTAATGTTGGAACACAATTTCATTAATGTCCTTGCCGAAAAGAATAATTATAGGAATTTTCTCTTGTAGTGTCTCGAGTACATTTGAATACTTCTATTTAACTCTATGAGAGGTAAATCTATAAAATACAATTAAAACATAGATCATGGTTCCTATTTTGTGAATAGAGGGAGCAATGTGGTTATGAGGGAAGTATATAACCCTTATATCCCCTTCCTTATAACAAAAAAAGATATATTCCCCCCAAATTGCCATATCAGGAGATAGGGAAATAGAAATGGAAACCTTATTTGTTTTCAATACCATATATTTAATTGAAATATAATATGGTTTCATATAGAAAAATCATATTAGGTCAACTTTTATGCATCAATGAATAAGAATATGGATTGGGCATGGGTTACTAAGCCTGCGAAAGTTCGAGGATAAGGTTTTCATGAGATAGGTAGGTCTACTATAAACCATCTTATTATTATAAGCATTCAAGATAGGATCCATCTCCCAGCACATTTCTCTCTTATTGGATCTCTCATTAACCAGTGGTCCCTCCATTTATCTTTTGGGACTACACATTTCTTCCATGCACTGATCCATATTGAACTCCCCTGCAAAAATTTTCCCACAGAACCATTTTTTAGTCCTAACTGGTGGAGGTTTAATAGGATCATCAATGAGAAGAGATGAATGTATTGGGACCTAAATATACTAGGTAAAATTGATTTGGTGGATCAGAGAAGATCCACTGTGGTCTATTCATTGATTTATTTTCCCCTCCAATGTTGCATGGTTATTATTATAGAAAATGCCCACTGCCACTGGGGCCTTAACTAGGGTTTCACTAGGTTTTATAGAATAATGAGAAATAGATCTAGTGGCTTGATCCTCACTACCTTATTCATGTGGAAAATACACATTGATCTATAGTATATATTGGGGGACCAAACATTATGATATTATTCTGATCTAAATTTTCCAATACACATAGAGCCTTCAAAGTACTATATCTATCCATTAATTTTTATATTTCATTATTGAAGAACGTAGTGATATTATTTTCTCATAAACATGATCTATAATATAAAACATTATTTCATTCTATGTCTATCAACTGCATACTACATTCTGTCATGGTGTACCACTTGCAGTCATAGAAGAAGAAACAAATTGGTAATTTTTCAAACTCAAATGAGATCCAAACATCATATACTTATAAATATATGAAAAAACATCTCATAAAGAACTATGTAATGTTTATTAGAACCCAAATCATGAAATTTTACCCCAAATGAAGAAAATCTGATCGATCCTATTCAACAAATTCTCTGATTTTTCCAGTAATTTCATGTATAATATAATCCGATCATCCATAAAATTGGGTTCCTTTATTTAAAATCCAAAACAGGGTTTTGAAAATAGATGTATTTTTAATATCCTTGCAATTTCATAAATCGTACATTAAAATAAGTTCTTTATCAAAGGATCACAGTCCCTATTTAAGGACCTTATTTTTGTCCTTCACATTGAACAATTAAATGACAATGGAGCCAACTTCTATTTATCATATGGCCACTCCATTATCTAAATTCCACAAATTTTATGATGTACTTTTTGATGCCTTAATATTGTATTTTTGAATGATTATAATTTTCTTGATGAAGAGGTGACACTTTCAGTGCATTAGAAAAGCATTCTTGTCCTCTTTTACTACTAAAGATGATTTTTCCTTCTCTATCAGCACTAGATCATTCCAATGGTTTATTAGGTCGGACTACATTTCACCATGTCGTATGATGAAGAATATAAGGGCATCATTGTAGAGACCCAAAGATTGACGTACATGGATATTACATTACTTTTTAGGAATACTTAATACATAACAAAAACAGACACACAAGGACCATAATAGTTTAGTGTCTTTGGAAACTCAGTATATAAACTTCTAATCATGTTGAAATATCTTCAACAACTCCCATAACGATCTTCCCCTTTTTTTTCTTTACCTGAAACCTTTCTTTATTTCCTGGGGAAAATAAAACATAAAAATGTTGAGCTCAAATGCTCAGTAAGGGCAAACACAGAAAACATAAAACAATCCATAAACATTTTAAAGCAAAAACTTTTACATGAAATTTAACCATCAAAATATTGAGCAAAGACATAAATCATGGAAGTACGTAAGGCATATATCATAATGGAACATCAACCATGATAAAATATAATGTGAATAAAACATGTAATTTTGGAAACCATTCAGCACATGTTATGATTTCCATAGTAGCCAAGGCATTTCTGCCAACACCATCTTAGTGGACAAAGTCCCTTTTTGAATCGAGTTCACTCCTCATTTTAGTCCTGTAACACTGAACCGGATTAACTTAACATTCCAGCCATGTCTATATCCTGAGATATAATTCTTTACCCAATGCATTGGAGGGAGATATAGGTCCCACCCATCTCATATTGAAATCATTATTACTTGTGCCACAAAATAAACTTAAAACATTCATCATAACCCAAAGAATAAAATATGTTTCATAAACATCATCCCATAATCACATAATCCATATAAAAATATGAATATTTTATCATAAAAAATTGAAACTATGAAAATCATAGAGACATTATACTTGAAACATAGACATATGAAATAATGTCATCTTAGATAGAAAATAGTTTTGATAAAACACTTGAAATGATTTTTTGAGGAAAATATCCTTTCTTCTTCAAAATCAATTTCTTTTCACAAAACATCATGCATTTTTAAAAGAAAAGGATTTTGTTAAAAATAGTCATGAAATATTTTGGAGGAATCTTCATGAAAATAAGGATTTATAAAACTGTAAAAATTCTTTCATGCCGTATACGTTAAAAAAACATTCTTCTCGTACTTTTGTCGAAAAAGTCAAAAAGTACCTTGAAGGTAAATAAAAGAAAGATTTCTTCCAAAACATTGGTTAAAAGTAAAAATGGGTAAAAAGGACTTTAAACATACATGAAACAATTTTTAGGAAACATGGACATGGATGATAACAATAAACCCAGTAAATACTTACAAATAAACAATCTCAGATAAGAATGAGATTTGAATAGTTATCCTTTACCTTAGGTCTGATAAGCTTCGTATGGATCCGAACCTCCTGTATAATGATTTAAATAATGTCATTGACTTATTACATAATCCTATTCATTGTTATGATATCATATATGTTTCACTTATGACTTTATATTACCCGTTCTTTTGTAAATTTCATGTTAAAGTAGCGTTTTGGGTAAAATCATTTCATTTATCGTATGTGTTTCGACTTGTCGTTTCTTGATATTATTACTTATATCCTGATTTAAATAATTCCATAATGTAAAACATGATTTATATATAATATATATTCATAATATAAATATATATTATAGATCGATAAAAGGAATGAAGTACACCGTTCATGGAGACAGTAGGTCGTACGTACGCATGAACGATGTTTTCGTTTCCTTATTGAATTGAATGAAAATAAATAGATGACATACATATATATATAAATAAATCCAGTGGAATTATTATTTCATATATTTCATTATTATTCATTATATAATCTTTATGATCATTCATGTATGGTTAATCATGAAGAACGAATCTCATCGCGTCGTGGAGACGGTAGTCCGTACGTACGCACGAGCGATGATATCGTTCCCATAATTATAGAATTGGAGTGGATGGTATAATATATCAGAATTAGTATGACGTTATAATAACCATATATAGTTATTCTTTTCACCATTATACCCATCCATGTAATGTGTTGGTGGAAAAACATATTACACCACGGTGTGGAGACAGTATTTTGTACGTATGTACGAGCGGTGATTTTGTTTTCCGTAGGATGGATAGAAGGTGAAATACGGTTGTTTCATATTTATAATAAAATATCAGTATATTAGGGATACTTATGTTATTACTTCATAATGAAACTACTAAAGAAGATGGATTATATGAAAAATGGAACTTGAAGAAAACGGTAGAAGGTATTACCTCTTTCTCGAAGTGCCTCCTTTAAACTTTCTCTTAGGGCACTAAAATTGGTCTTTGAAGAAGACCAGGACCTATAGGATGTTTCTAGGGAAGTGGAGAAGAGAATTTTTCAGGGTTTTTCTGAGCTTCAAGGCACAATGTTGTGTAAAGATGAGATGGAGGAGGTGCCCTTTTATAAGGGAGGAGAGGGGCACCTTTGGAAATCTTAAAAATCATAAATTATAATAAATCTAACCCCACATAAAAACCTGAAAAAATGACTCATATTCAAATATTTGATGATATAGGTTAGTAATATCACAATCCAATAAAATTTAGACATGTTAGGAATTTATTTTAAACATTATCAACTTGATTTATCCTTATTTAATCAATTTAATTTTATTTGTGGTAATAACATTATAAATTTTAAATTATAAAAAATAATTAAATATTTGTTGTGAATTGTCCATAATTGGATACTTTATAACATTTTTTAACATATAAATTTAAATTTATAATTTGTAAATGTTTTTGTTATTTTTAAACAGTTTTATAATATGTTATTTTTGTAAAATAGCAATAGTGTCAATTTTGACACTATTCATTTATTTGAATTTAAATAAAATATATATAGAAGATATGTTAGAAATAAAAAATTTAATAGATTCATAAAAGGTCATATATATCTATAAAATTAGTGGAACACATTAAATAGTTCATATAATAATAATTTTATTATTTTTAAAACCATTTAATTGGTTTATCTCTAAATAAAATAATTACTACATCATTTTTGTGTAATTATTTAATATACTTATTTGTTGCATAAAATTTAAAACTAAAATCCTATGATGAAGCTAAATATATTACCTTTCACAATAATACTTTTAATATAATTTATCATCTTAAAATCACAATATTTAAATTGTTATATTTATTAAATTATGAAGGTGACAACTTTGGAATCATTTAAAATAAAATAATATAAGTGTCATAATAGCTTTTATAAGGATCCAAATGGTCAAATATTAGACTATTGGATGATTATGGTTTAAAGTTAAATTAAGAATATGTTTTTGTCAGGGTTTTGTGCTTTTTATGGTCAATATTAGTTTAATAAAAACTATATTCTTGATTTTCACTAGATAAACAATTTCTGCATCACTATTGTGTCACAATTAATGATAATTATTTAATCCTTAAAAATTATAAATAAATTCATATGATGTATATAATTTCATTATATTTTTGGAGACTATTCTTGTTCTATGTTTCATGAAGTTTATCACTAAATTAAAATTAACATACTCATAAGATATAAGAGAGTGACAATTTGTCACTTTCTTTGGTTTTAATAATAATTAAGTTATTTTCATGGAAAAAATTCCATTAAATGACTCTAATCCGACCCTTAGGTGATATGGGTCGACTTTTAGTCATCCAATAGGATTTTATCAGGTGTTAGGGTAATTTTATATTCTTATATTTACCCTTACTTACATGATTTACCTTTAACTATAGTAAATACAATTTGTCGTAGTTATTATTCATAATGCCCAAAAATAAAAAAGTAGTCTATTAATATAATTTTTACCCACTGATTCCAAATATGGAATCAATTTTTCCAAATTCAATACACATAAGTTTCATAAATTAAATTAAAATTAATCCCATTGTCAAAAGAAAATGGATTTTTGTTTAAAACATTACAAAAGATTGAATTGATTTAACCTACGAATTCAATGTAAAATCAATGATAATGACATACATTATATTAAATGGTAAAAATATATTCTATTTATAATTTAACACCATTAAATATTATAATTTAACAATATAAATTATTATGATGAAAAAAGTTGTTTTTAATTAAAATATAGCGTGTTTTTACTATTCATTAAAATATGAAAGTTATCAGAATAACATGAAAATTTTATCCAAGGTAAAATTTTATATCCTTATTCCAAAGAATAATATTATTTTGTACAATTGAACTTATAAACATATCAAAAACTATATTTATAGTTGGTGCACCATCAAAAGGCGGCAAAACTACTTTTTTTTATACTTATTTTACCCGAAAAATTTATTTTGTTCACATAAAATGTTTTAGAAGATTTGTAAATGTATAATAATGTTATAAAATTCAAAATGTGGTTAATTCTATTCATAACGGCTAGTTTTTGATAATATTATAACCATATATTGTTGTTTAGTGAAACCCGGTATTGCGTACAACACACACTTTTGAGGAAGGTCGTGATTGCCTGTAATGAAAACCAAGTCAGGGTTGCGTGTAGTGCAAGACTCATTTGTTATTGCGTATAAAAAAATCCGACCATATTTCATTTACACATTGAATATATATATACACTCAATGTTGCGTAGAATAACTTCTATCAAATTAACTTGAAATTGTGTATAACACGATCCAAGAATTGTGTTGTGTATACTGCAAGCTAATACGGTGTTGCGTATAGTGCAAGATAATCTTGGTGTATCGTTCAATAGAAGATATGAAAGAAATTAAAAATAATATATCTTATAAAATCTCAGGTTGTTACATTCTACCCCCCTTAAAATGAATTTCTCCCTCAAAATTCCTCGGGGTTATAAATAGTATACTATTTATAGAAACCCACATCGTAAAAAGGAATACTAAAACATAATTTTAAAAACTAAAGTATGAAACTTAATGATTACCCAAGTTAACTCATCACTGGGTTTCCATATAGGAGAACATACGTGAAAATATGGATATGGAAGAAAAATCTGACCATCAAGTTCTGATGGAGAGTGGTAAAGAACATGGCTGTGAAAAAGCCATCAATCACAAAGTCAAAAATTTGTGATGATCTAAGCTACCATCTGATTCATCGGATATAAGAGAACTAGGACAACATTTTTGTTTTTCAATATCATTTCCCTAAAGTTGAAAATTTTGATTTAGAAGAAATACTTTCTTTATTTTGGTACAATCTCACTGTTGTTCATGCTTTGAACAATTTCCACTTCATCTGAGAAATGAAGTTGAATTTGTTATTCATGAAGTGTTAACATGTCATGTGATAGAATGATGGGTCATTCCATCTGTTTCAAACAAAAGGTTTGCAAAAGTTATCAAATATAAATAAGTCCATATATGGTGAGGTTAATCATATACGATTCCAAAAATGAACTTATACTTCATATATCAAACAACTTAATAAAATAAAACTAGTTTCTACTAACCAGTGAATTCCTGTAGGCCATTGGTATGCGATAAAGGCCAGTCACACTTTAGTTGTGGGTCTGATTTCCCACAGCCTTATCTCACGCGATGGGTTGTCGCCCATCCTACAGGTTGTCCTTTTTCTAAAACTACATTACTATAACATCCCATCAATAATATCGAAAAAAGTTCTATCCTTAAACAATACTAACTTCTGTCCAACATAATCCATTCAAATCTTTAGGCTTATATAAAATACATCGGTCCAAGCTCATAGTATAAAGAAAATGATTACTTGAAATTTTACATAACAATTATGTGAATGCCATCATTTATCCCCCATATATCATAAGATATATATTTTTGGTCAAATTACAAACATGTGAATACCTTAATCATGTATTCTCTTGAAGAATGAATACCCATTAAACCTTAGTGAAAACATGAATGCAGTTAAATGTTAACACTTTCAACATACCAAAATCCTCAAAATTCTATATACTCAAACCATGATATCACTTAGTCCTAATATCAATAATGGGACCATGAATACAATTAAACATCTCATTATCTTATTATCCCTTCATTATACGCATATCATCTGCTTTCCAAAATATTTGAATCACTTTTCATGGTTACCAGTACCATAAAATTATTGAAAACCATAATAGCCTAATACAAAAATATTCTAATAAAACATAAAAGTACCTCGCCAACATTATTTTTGAATACCAAAACATAAACACTTCAATCCATACTCTTCAATGATTGTCCTGGAATAATTCCTTCCTTGATTTGGAAGTAACTTTTTTGGTCAGGGCATTGAGTTGGGTATTTCCCATGTTCTCCACAAATAAGACATTGAACTCCATAACAGTCTGTCACTCTATGACCCTTTTCTCCACACAGATAACATTTGTCCCTCCATTTGAGGTATTCCTCAAGTTTCTTCTTCCCTTATTTAGAAATCTCAATCTTCCTTTCTTTATGCTCCTCAACAAGTGAACATGCATAAAAGTCTTTCTTCCTCTTATTTTATGAATTGGGCATACCACTAATTTTCACCTTGTTAATCATATATCGCGATGACTGATTCGGCATAATCACAATATCATTATCTCTAGGCATTACACAATTTTGTAGCTCATAGTCACCAATTTGTCCATTGGATTCAATGTTAACCGAATTCCTTCTTGTTCCCTCCATTGACTAAAACACAAAAAGAATTTTGTGAGAGGCAGAAATCATGCTAGAGAAAACAACATCGTAAAGGTGGTGTACCCTCAATATCTAACATCTTAGGTTAAACTCTAAGATCGTTACCATAGTTTTAGGACTATATCCTATACGTATACTTATCCTTAGGGATATCCCTAGATATACCTTCGAAATATCTCTAGGGATCTCACTAACGTTTTCGCATCCTAGTTTCCAAAGGATGACTAAACCATTTCCTCTGATAAAAACTATAGAGACCCAAATCTTGATGTACATGGACATTACATTCATTTTGTAGAATACTTAATACATAAAAAAAACAGACACACAAGGACCTTAATAGTTTAGTGTCTTTGGAAACTTGTTATATAAACATCTAATCTTGTTGAAATATCTTCAACAACTCCCATAACGATATTCCCCTTTTTGTTTCCCTACCTAAAACCTTTCTTTATTTCATGGGGAAAATAAAACATAAAAAGGGTGATCTAAAATGCTCAGTAAGGGAAACCATAGATAACATAAAACAATCCATAAACATTTGAAAGCAAAAACATGAACATTAAATTTAAACATCAAAATCTTGAGCAAAGACATAAATCGTGGAAGTACGTAAGGCATATATCATAATGGAACATCAACCATGATAAAATATAATGCGAATAAAACATGTAATTGTGGCAACCATTCAGCACATGTTATTATTTCCATAGTAGCCAAGGCATTGCTGCCAAGACCATCTTAGTGGACAAAGTCCCTTTCTGAATCGAGTTCACTCTTCGTTTCAGTCCTGTAACACTGAACCGGATTAACGTACTATCCCAGCCATGCCTATCTCATGAGATATAAATCTTTACCCAATGCATTGGAGGTATATATTGGTCCCACCCATCTCATAGTGAAATCATTCTTACTTGTGCCACAAAATAAAATTAAAACATTCATCATAACCCAAAGAATAAAATGGGTTCCATAAACATCATCCCTTCATCACATAATCCATATAAAACAAATGGATATTTCATCATAAGAAAATTGAAACTATGTAAATCATAGAGAAATTATACTTGAAACATACACATATGAAATAATTTCATCTTATATAGAAAATGGTTTTGATAAAACACTTGAAATGAACTCTTGAGGAAAATATTCTTTCTTCTTCAAAATAAATTTCTTTTCACAAAACATCATGCAATTTTAAAAGAAAAGGATTTTGTTTAAAATAGTCATGAAATCTTTTGGAGGAAGCTTCATGAAAATAAAGCTTTATAAAACCGTAAAAATCCTTTCATTTCGTATACTTTAAAAGAACATTCTTCTCGTACTTTTGTCGAAAAAGCCAAAATGTACCATGTAGGGTAATTAAAAGAAAGATTTCTTCCATACCATTGGGTAAAAGTCTAAATCGGTAAAAAGAAAGTTAAACATACATGAAACAATTTTTAGTTAACATGGACATGGATGATAACAATAACCCTAGTAAATACTTATGAATAAACAATCTTGGATAAGAACGAGATTGGAATAGTTATCCCTTACCTTAGGCCCGAAATGCTTCGTATGGATCCGAACCTCCTGTATAATGATTTAAAAAATGTCATTGACTTATTAATTAATCATATTCTTTGTTATGATATCATATATGTTTCACTTATGACTTTATATTACCCGTTCTTTTCTAAATTCAATGTTAAAGTAGCGTTTTCGGTAAAATCATTTCATTTATCGTATGTGTTTCGACTTGTCGTTTCTTGATATTTTTACTTATATCCTGATTTACATAATTCCTGAATGTAAAACATGATTTATATATAATTTATATTCATAATATACATATATATAATAGATCGATAAAAGGAATGAAATACACCGTTCATGGAGATGGTAGGCCGTACGTACGCATGAGCGCTGTTTTAATTTCCTTATTGAATTGAATGAAACTAAATAGATGACATACATATATATATACATAAATACAATGGAAATATTATTTCATATAATTCATTATTATTCATTATATAAACTTTATTATCATTCATGTATGGTTAATCATGGAGAATGAATCTCATCGCGTCGTGGACACGGTAGTCCGTACGTACGCACGAGCGATGATATTGTTCCCATAATTATAGAATTGGAGTCGATGGTATAATATATCAGAATCAGTATGATTTTATAATAACCATATATAGTTATTCTTTTCACCATTATACTCATCCATTTATGGTGTTGGTGGAAAACCATATTACACCACGGCGTGGAGATGGTATTCCGTACGTACATACGCGGGGTGATTTTGTTTTACGTAGGATGGATAGAAGGTGAAATAGGGTTGTTTCATATTTATAATAACATATCAGTATATTAGGGATACTGATGTTATTACTGCATAATTAAACAACTAAAGAAGAGGGAGTATAAGAAAAATGGAACTTGAAGAAAACGGTAGAAGGTATTACCTCTTTCTCGAAGTGCCTCCTTTAAACATTCTCTGAGAGCACTAAAATTGGTCTTTGAAGAAGACCAGGTCTTCTAGGATGTTTCTTGGGAAGTGGAGAAGAGACTTTTTCAGGGGTTTTCCGAGCTTGAAGGCTCAATGTTGTGTAAGGATGAGAGGGAGGACGTTCCCTTTTATAAGGGCGGAGAGGGGCACCTTTGGAAATCTTAAAAATATTAATTTATAATAAATATAACCCAACATAAAAACCTCCAAAAATGACTCATATTAAAATATTAGATGATATAGGGTTGTAATAAATATTTTTTTTATTTTTAATCAATTTTATAATATGTTATTTTTATAAAATTACAATAGTGTCAATTTTGACACTATTCATTTATTTGAATTTAAATAAAATATATACAGAAGATATGTTCGAAATAAAAGATTTCATAGATTTTTAAAAGGTCATATATATATATAAAATTAGTGTAGCACATTAAATAATTTATATAATATTTATTTTATTATTTTTAAAACCATTTATTTGGTTTATCTCTTAATAAAATAATTACTACATCATTTTTGTATAATTATTTAATAAACTTATTTGTCGTATAAAAAATAAAAATAAAATCCTATGATGAATATAAATATATTTACTTTCACAATAATACTTTTACTCGAATTTATCATCTTAAAATCACAATATTTAAATTGTTATATTTGTTAAATTATGAAGGTGACAACTTTGGCATCATTTAAAATAAAATAATATAAGTATCATAATCACTTTTATAAGGCTCAAAATTGTCAAATATACGACCATTGGATGATTATGGTTTAAATTTACATGAAAAATAATTTTTGGTCATGGTTTTGTGCCTTTTATGGCCAATATTAGTTTAATAAAAACTATATTCTTGATTTTCACTAGATAGACAATTTCTGCATCACTTTTGTGTCGCAATTAATGATAATTATTTAATCCCTAAAAATTATAAATAAAATCATATGATGTAGATAATTTCATTATATTTCTGGAGACTATTCATGTTCTAAGATTCATGATTTTTATCACTAAATTAAAATTAATATACTTATAATATTTAATAGAGTGACATGTTGTCACTTTCTTTGGTTTTAATAATAATTAAGTTATTTTCATGGAAATAAGTCCATAAAATGATTATAATCTGACACTTAGGTTATATGGGTCGACTTTTAGTCATAAAATAGTATTTTGGCAGGTGTTAGGGTAATTTTATAATCTTATATTTACCTTTAATTACCCGATTTACCTTTAACTATGGTAAATAAAATTTACCGTAGTTATTATTCATAATGCCCAAAAATAAAAAGTAGTCAATTAATATAATTTGGAAAAAATTATTCCAAATATGGAATCCATTTTTCCAAATTCAGTACACATAAGTTGCAGAAATTAAATTAAAATTAATCCCGTTGTCGAAAGAAAACGGGTTTTTGTTTAAAACATTACAAAATATTGAATTGATTTATCCTACGAATTCAAGGTAAAATCAATGCTATTGGCATAAATTATATTAAATGGTAAAAATATATTATATTTATACTTTAAGACCATTCAATATTATAATTTAACCACATAATTTATTACGTTGAAAAAATTTGTTTATAATGAAAATATAGCGTGTTTTTACTATTCATGAAAATCTGAAAGTTATCATAATAACATGAAAATTTTATCCAAGGTAAAATTTTATATCCTTATTCCAAAGAATAATTTTATTTTGTACAATTGAACTTATAAACATATCATAAACTATATTTAAAGTGGGTGCTCCATCAAAAGGCGACAAAACTACATTTTTTGAAAAATACTTATTTTACCCGAAAGATTATTTTGTTCACATAAAATGTTTTAGAAAATTTATAAATGAATAATAATGTTATAAAATTCAAAATGTTATTAATTCTATTCATAATGTATAGTTATTGATAATATTATAACCATATATCGTTGTTTAGTGAAACCCGGTTTTGTGTACAACACACACTATCGAGGAAGGTCGTGATTGCGTGTAATGAAAACCAAGTCAGGGTTGCATGTAGTGCAAGACTCCTTTATTGTTGCATATAAAAAAATCCAGACATATTTCATTTATACATTGAATATGTATATATATATATACACTCAATGTTTCATAGAATAACTTCTATTAAATGAACATGAAATTTTGTATAACACGATCCAAGAATTGTGTTGCATATACTGCAAGCTAATACGGTGTTGTGTATAGTGCAAGATAATCTTGGTGTATCGTTCAACAGAAGATATGAAATAAATTAAAAATAATATATCTTATAAAATCTCGGGTTGTTACAATCATCAATAAGAGGGGTCATACTCATTCCCCTGATGTTCTTCACGATGGTATAGCATCGAAGTCCCAAAGAAACCCTAGGACTCAACCAACCTTAGGAAGTCCTAGGAGAAACTCTCAATATGTGAGGGTACATTTTTTCAAATTCTGAAATTTTAATCATCAATATCCACATAATCAGAAAAATTAATTAATTTTCTCTAATTTAAATATTTATATAAAATAAATTTCTCAACTACAAATGCTTGTTTCATTAATTCTTGCTAATTGCACCAAGAAAGTATTAATAATATCAATGCTAATTAGAGTCACTAATAAAGGATATTTTTATTAGTGTTATAACATCATTGATTAAAGGAAATGATTATTAGGTGTTTTTTAGCATTGATAAATATAATAGCTTTATCAGTGTCTTTTGATCATTGATATGTGATAAATTTTATTAGAGTACATATTTATAAATTTTGAAATTGGATTTATGTATACATAAGTACAAACTTATATAAATAATATATATATATATACTAATTTATAAATATATGTACATTAATCAAGTACATATAATAATTAACTAGGTTGAAACAAAAAATTTAGTCAATTAGATGAAGATGATGGTGTTGATTCTCATATATTAAACGGGTTTGGGCAGGTCAGTGAATGGAAACCCATCCCATTACACATGGGGTTTAAACCTACCTAATATATATATCATGAAACCAAGAATATATATATACACCAATATATATATATATATTATTAATTTAAAAAATGAAACTTAAAATAATTGAATGAATTCATATTACAAAATGAACTTATTATAATTTTAATAAGTTTACTAATTAGTAATATATATTTTAAATATTTCTTAAAACTGTTTATAAAATTAATTTAAAAAATAATTGTAGTTCTAATTAAAAATTCTAAAATTTAATAATTAATTATATTTTTTATATAAAACCTATATAAAAGATACATATATAATTATCAATAATATATATATATATATATATTCTAAATATATTTAAAGAAAAAAATTAAAATTATTATATTTAATTTTATTATTTTATAATTATTCATATATCATGAAAAACACATATACATAATATTATTATTTATACATTTATACTAACAATATATTTATAAATCATTTATTTATTTATATAAATAATAATTTATTTACTTATAATTAATATATTCACTGATACATTTATCAAAAAATCATTTTTATAATATTAATACACTTGTCATAATATTATTAAATTATTTAAAACATTTATTTAAATTATTTTGTTTATTCAATTTTAATATTTTTTTACTTTATTCATTCTCATTTATTATTTTTTTATTATTTTTTTTATTTATTCATTTCTAATATTTATTAATTTTTTATTTTTTATTTAATTTATTCATTTTTTAATACTAATTAATATTTATTTATTTTATAGATTTATATGATTTCAATATGTTCATAATTTATATGATCAATATTTATTTATTTTGTTTTATTATATTTAATATCTTTGGAACTTATATAATATATAATTTCCATGAATTTTAATATTTTTTGAATTTAAATAGTTTATATATTTAATATTTAATAATTTTATTATTTATATAATTACTGTTATTATGAGGCCCCTCGCCAAGCCACTTGACAGTTCTCTAACTAAGTTCACAAATGACATTGGTCGATCCTCTATATATGTCATAGGTTATTGAATAGAAGAAGATGCCTAATCAATACAATGGGGGGAATATTCCCTTAAATAAGAGTCATGAAAAAATGAAAAAATAACTAAAGTATTAAATAACAAAAACATTAGAGCATGCTAGATAAAAAATTATATAATAAATTCTATGTGAAATTCATTGATCGACCATTGGGATAATCCCAAATACATAAGAAACAAAAAAAATTATACACACTGAACTTTCTTCCATCCTTGGGCCTCACTCACCCTTTCTCCCAAAACACTTGAGCTACACCACATTGATCTAGTGAACATCTTGTGTTGAACCTAAAATAAAACATGTGGTCCACATGCACACTAATGTTCCCATGTGAGGTGTGAGAAATACATCCAATTAGGGTCTCGCCAAGTTCCCAAACTATACATCATCATATACATTTATACATGAGGAAAGAGATAAACATGTCACACATGTGTGCTGGAAATTGTGTGCTAGTCAGGCCATCGCGACTCTATGTGTATCATTTCTATGTTTTCTTACCATTCCACCATGACACTCGACCATACTTGCTTTGTCACTATGCTGGAATCCACCACGCCATGTCATCCCATGGCCTCGTACTTATGTCCAACTCATTCCAGAAGTCTCGTGGTTTTGTGGTATCCTACTCATAACCAATTATTCACATGAATTGAGTCAGGTCATACTTCCACATCATGTCCTACTACTTAATCATTCAAGGAAGATTCCATTGGCCTCATCTCACATTGTCCCATGACCTATCCCCTCAAGGATGATCACATATATTACCCAAGCCTCTTAGGAATGGGTCATCATTCACATTGACCAATCCCTACATGACCATGTGAGGTCACAGGCATACCAACCCATCCACAAACACTCTAGGGACGTTACAAGAACACCAACCCAGCCCCATATACTTTGAGAAGGTTACAATCATATCGATCCATTCCCACATACTCTAAGAAGGTAACAAGCACATTGAGTTATCCCCATAGTCTTAGGTAGTTCACATCAAGCACACTAGGCCTCATCCTGTCATACAACACTTTAGATGATCCTATGACACTTCTCGCTCAAGACATATTCCCTTGCTAAACTCATCACATCTCACCCATTTGGTCATCTATAGGGTCCTTTAGACCCATTATGGTATCTTCTCATCGTTACAAGATCATTCCCCTCACCCATCCCCAGCTCCATTACCCGCATGCTGATCAGAACCAGACCTCAAGGTCTTTTCCTCCACATCATGGCCTCTCATCACTTGTCCTCTTTATACCCTAGGAATATCCCAAGAATCACGCTCTAAGAAAATTGGCGTGCTGATTCCTAGTCTCGACCATGCCCATTCCCCACACAAAAGTCTCATCTCACATCTTCTAATAGAGATATCCAAGTCTAACACTCTAAGGAAACCCCTCTCCATCGCACCATGTTTATAACTGAAGGACTCATCTCACTCAAAGTTCCAATCAAACCCCAATCCACCCTTGGAAGGGTGTTACTCTCTAGGTATGATATGAATATTTATAGTACCAATTATCACTAGGCTAATGCCTCTCTCATATATCCAATTATACCTAAAAAGAATCCTAGGCTACCCACATCTCATATTATAAGGCCCCGGCCTTAAACCTTCCTTAATATTGAGTTATTACAGGATTACACAATGAGGATCATTTCAGGTTTAGAGTTTTAGAGAATTAGATCATAAAACTTGCATTATATTCCACATTTAAACAAAGTGGTTACATAAATATAGTATTCATTTTTTCCCATCAATGGAAATATATTTAAAATAAAACATGGATTCTTTCTTGACACTTCCTTGACATTATCATCATATCATGTACCTTTCCCTTGACCTGTGAAAAACATTTCAAAAAAACTTGGGATGAGCATAAAAAGCTCAGTAAGGGTTATAAAAAATATGGAAAGGAAACATGAGTTTATATATACAAAAGAATGAAATCATACTTTACCCATAAATCATAGACACTTTAACATACCTCATCAAATCATGAATAAATCATAGAAATCATAAGACATAAAAGGTAACTTGAGGCATTCATAACATTCTTACGTAGGGAGTAACCCCCATGGTTACGTTTGGAATACCCACCACAATATATTCCCTTAATCTCTTCGGAGAAACCTTAATGTTTCACTCCTTCGCATTACCCAATGCATTGGAGATCTATATCGGGATCACCCGCCCTTAGTTTATCACGGAACCACCCGTCTTCATAATAATGGCCAAGAACCTCAACATAATTGTATCACATAAAACATGCATAAAGGAAACATAACATTTCCACCTTTCAATCACAAGATATCAATACAACACATTTATATAAAAACATTATGAAAACCATTTTCAATACCAAAATAAAAGAAAAGTAAAACATGGTATTTATTTTTCTTTTAAAAAAAGGTATGGCTTGTAGAGGAAGCCGAAACTCAAATAATGGTCACGGCGGTGGAGAAGTCGTTGTCGCCGCATACGTATGACAAAAACATTCCCTTTTGTCATTTAGTAAACGCTTCATATAAAAATAATTCCTTTTGAATAAACGTAAAAGTCAAAGGGGTTTATACACCGTATAAAAGAAAGTTGTGTATAAAACAAAATATTCCTCAATGAATTGAGATTGAGACGAAGTCCCATTCAAAGACGGTATCCTTGGATTAAGGATAAATCAATTACATAATTATGTGTGACAAATGAATACATGAAATATAAATGGATATTAAGTGTAAAACAATCAGAGGTTATTCACACATATTCATAGAATTACATATTAAAGGAGTACAGGTTTATCCCAAAGAATCAAATTTGGGTTAAGAAGTTCCCTTGCAAAAATTTGACAGCCTAACGGCATCACTAAAAAATTAAGAAAATGAGGTGATGAGAGATAAAAAGGGTATCTCATCACATGGACATAAAATTTAAATCAATAAGTATATAGAAGAACATATCCCAACATAATATTATGTGAATTAAAAGAAATAACAAAATAATTCTTTTAAAAATAGGAGGGTGAAAGGTTCCATTACCGACATGGGTATCTTTCAAGACATGCACCCCGTGAAAGAAGGGCAATACAACATTGATGTAAATACTCATAAATGAAAGTATATTTCACAATGAGTAAAATAATGTGCAGTACATACACCACTCAATGGAAATTGTGGCAAATGTAGCATAAATCTCAAGGGAATAGATGTGATATGAAAAATCCCTTACGAAAACTCGGCAGCCTAATGGTGCCACTTAAAACATAAAAAATGGATCGATTAGATCAAATAGGGTCTCTCATCATATTAAAATAATGTTTAAAGCAAGAAGAATATAAAATAACATCCCCCAACATAACAAGGAGGATCTTAAAATAAGTGACATAAAGGATAGTACTTAAAAAGAAAGAGAGAGGTTAGATCTCTTACGAAAACTCGGCAGCCTAACGGCGCCACTCAAAACTTCCAAAATGGATTGATGAGAGAGAATAGGGTCTCTAATCAAATGAACATAAAAATTACAGTATTAGTAATATAAAAGAACATCTCGATCATAAGAAAGATGTTCTTAAAAATAATGACATAAAAGAGTGTACTTAAAAAGAAAGAGAGGGGTAGGGTCCCTTACCTCAAGTCCAACTTGTCTTGATCGTTTCTTTATATTCCTGAATAATAAAATTTGGTCAAATTATAATTTCATAAGTTCCTCCTATAAAGATTATTATTCAGTTCATATCACATATTTTAATGTTATAATAATTGGTTAATAATATGATTTCATATCTGAAGTTTTTGTCGATGTTTGGTACATGAGTCATAAATGGAACTTGTTGGAAAATAATTTTCCATGTAGTTATAGGTACATCATATCCAGAATAGTATTGATGTTATAAATATCATATATATCCAGTATATATTCATTTTATACTATTCCACAGCATTTGGGGATAAAAATTAAAAGCACCGTTCATGGAGACGGTTGGTCGTACGTACGCATGAACGATACATTAATTTTTTGTCATATTAATGGAATTAAAAAAAATGAGATATATATATATATATATATGTTATAATTACAGAATGATATCCATCATTTAGATGTAATATATTACAAATATATCCATTATATATATGTACTTATAATCGTACATAACATTTTGAGATAAGAAATGAAATGTACCGTTCATGGAGAGGCTAAGCCGTACGTACGCATGAACGCTACTTCCATTTCTATTTCATATTTAATAAAATTAAAACATAATGATACATAATAGTATTTTAATTCCAGTATGGTATAATATATAATATCATTAAATATATCCTTTATATGTACCACATATGGTATTAACGAATCAAATCACTTGAGGGGGTGGTAGTTTGTACTTCCTTAAATGAATATATCACGTTTACCCATAATGGAAACCATAAAGGTATGCCACAAATGAAAAATAAAACAGAAAAAGTAAATCATAAAAAAATTTTATATCATATATAAATATAGTGTCATATTAATGGCCACCATGAAAGGTGTTAAGAGATGATTGAACAATCATCGTTTCGTGAGGCAGTAATTCGCTGTCCACAGAAACAGTATGTTCATTAACCATTAGACGAAATTTTGTTTGAGTGTAGCTCAAATACATAACATAACAACATCCTAGTATATTTAAGATACTGTTTTTGTTACAAAAAAATGAATAAAAAGAGTTTAGGGGGGTGGAGAGCCAAAATAAAACATAAGAACACAAGAGAAGACACTACCTTTAAATCAGGTAACTCTCTTTGATTTGAGCACAAAGGCACCCTTGGGAAGTATTCTGCCCAAAGTGAGGCTTCTAGGAGTAATAGAGGGATGTGGAGAGACAAAATGGTCAGGGATTGGTCGAGACAAAGTCTTTGGAAGTGTGGGTAAGGAGGTAGAGGTGGGGGTCTTTTATAAGAGGAGAGGAGGGGTACTCTTGGAAAGTAATGAAATGTTACTTTATTTTAGAATGAGTTTCATATTTTAATGGTCCCACATTGATGTGTTTCGAGGGTAAGTTGATAAGGGTTCGAAATCCACCCATACAATAGGTCTTTTACATGTGTAGGTCTTAGATTTTACATTATCTTTCCATTTTATTTAAATCGTTAAATAATGAGGTCATCGCTGCATCATCATGATGTCATAAAAAATTTACTTTATTTAATGTCTAAAAATTATAAAAAAAATACTATGATGTATGAAATCTTTTTATCTTTCCAATTACTATTTATTGTCAAAAATATGACTTGTATAACCCCATTTAAAAATTGTTTTAGTAAAACAACTCATGTTTGTGTCATTTTTACTTTAACATCAAATAAAAAGGTATTTATGTCATTTTCCAACAAAAGTGGCACCATGGGGTCCCCAAGTTGACCCATGGATTGCCTTGGTAGGCCATGGCACATCCAATGAGGTTAGGACATATGTCTAGGTCATTTCAGTTTATTAAAACATTATTCTTACCTTAAACTACACTAATTACCTCTAATCGCGATTAAAAACTTAATAAGTTACTATACACCAAAAAAAATTATTCTAATCCCATTGAGCCACATTTTACTTCTTAATGACAATCATGTATGTAGGATTTTTGAAATTCAAAACACAAAGATGGAAAATTTTCATTTAAATGGAAAAATCAGTTTTTATAAGTACCACTTATGGTTTCACTATTCATCAAAAATTGATGTTTTTCGGAAAATTACCAAAAATTCACCCAAAGATATATTTGATATTCCGAATTCAAAAATGATGTCTATTTTAAAAAATTCAAAAAATATAAATTGAATTAATTAATTTAATAATTAATTTCCGCTGCAAAACAAATAGCGTGTTTTTATGAAACAAAATGTATCAAAAGATTGACACTAGTTTAAGTGCGATTTCAAAGTGAAATTAATTCCAAAGACCACTATTGGATTAAATGGTAAAAATATATTCTAATTTGACTTTAAAACCAATTCAAAATATAATCTAATCATATAAATAAATTATATTAAAAAGAGGTTTTGAATTAAAATACAACATTTTTCACTATTCATTAAAAATTGAACTTTTTCGGAAAAATACCAAAAAATTACACAAAGTAAATTATGATGTCCCGATTATAAAGAAGAATTTTATTTTGTCAAATATAACACATAAAATTGTCAAAAGTGGATTTAAAAGAGTTTCTTCATCAAAAGGCGGTTAATCGACCTTTTAAAAAATATTGGAATGTTTACGCTTAAAATTGGATTCATTCGCATTTTTAATCCTATAAAATTTATTGTAAAGAGTAAAAATATTTGACAAACATATATAATAATTTTTTAGTTAGTTCTATTCATTCCCACCATTACCACGGCAAGGCGTTAATTACCATTTAAAATAATATTATTTTATTATTAGAGTGCAACGCAAGATTCCCAAGAAACTCATTGTTGTGTATTGGGTACGCCATCATGCATAGCATCCCCTTTAAAGTAATATTAATATTTTATTCACAAATATTGATAAATATGAAAATGTCATATTCTATATTTACCTAGGGTGTTACATCCTGCCCCCCTTTTTGGGAATTGCGTCCTCGCAATTTTTAAAATTGGGCTTGGAAACTTCATTGAAAATCCCACATCGGAACAAGAGTCAGTAAAACAATCACTTTAAAATAAAGAAAGATAAGTACAAAGGTCACCCGAATTAACCCATACTAGGATTCCAAGTATGAAAATATGGACATGGAGGAAAAAACAAAGGGTCATGTTCTGATGGAGAGTGATAGTGAACATGTCTAGGAGAAAGTTAACCATAAGAAAATCACAAACTTGTGATGGGTTAAACGGTATTTGATTCCCCAGTAGGAAAAGTTAAAAGACAACATTTTTGTATTAAGTTAATCTTCATTGAGGAATTTATTTTTGATCTTAAGGAAACATACTTACTTGTCATGTTGACTTTCAACTTTTACTAGATTTCTTACACAAACTCATACTTTCCCCAAAGACGAGTATTTAGGAAGACTTGTTCACATTAAGAGTACTATAATCAACTTCTAGAGGATCACCTAATCCACAAAAGTGAACTATATACTTCCCATGTCTTTTGACTTTATCCAAAACCAAAACCAAAAAGGTTAGTACAATATCAGATAATCCAGAAAAGGATACCCCTTTATAAAAAGAAAATCTATTCTTAATCTCCAAAATTTGTCGAACAAAACCAAAAGTTCAACGAGGACCATCTGATAAACAATTTGTCCATAAAATTCTTCAAAGTAAACCAAACTAAGATTGAAACCCAAATATTTGAAAGATTTAGTCACATAGTCTTCCAAGTTAAATTATTACATTTATCTCCAAACAACATCAGTTTCTCTTAATGTCTCGTATTGAAAAGTAATTAACCTAATCACATATCCTCCATGATAGGTTAATAAATTTCCATAGATAACCAAAAATAAACTTACTCTTAATTCATAAAATCATCTAACTAAAAAGATCCAGTCAAACTAACCAGGGACTTCACGTAGTCCAGTGGTAGGCGATAAATACCAGTTGCACTTTCGTTGTGGGTTCGATTCCCACAGCTTTGTCCGACACGACGGGTTGTCACACGGTCTGTGTGTTGTCCTTTTTCCAAACTATATAATTCTCAAATAATTACCCAAAATGAGATAAAATCTTCAAATATAATCATAACATATTTTAACCTCAATTTTATCTCATGCCTTCCATTTTCCATCATAACATATAATAACCCATAATTACCTCAAAAGTAAGGATCATATAAACCCTAATGGTTACCTTAATAATTATTACCTGAACTTCCACATCGATTGGTCATCTTGTACATGATGCATTACAGAACTTACCAAGGATCAAATGGTTTATCATGACTCCTTGATAGTTTGTTTAGAACAACTATGAGTTTCCTTATTGAATCCCCTATTTCACCTAATCTCTTAATAATAGAACCACCACAGTTTTCGTCAAACCTATTGTCACTTTGGTGCCTGCTAGATCCATCCATTCACTAGAAACAGAAATGTTAGTGTGAGTATATAAACAAAACCATCATGTACTAATGAGGAAGACAAGCACTAAGATATACTTACTCATTCACTTTATCTAAAACTATGACTCTTTCTAAAATCCTAACCATTATGGTAATGTCACTTATGCTTATAGAATACCCTGACCTCTAATGTTATCTAAACCGACCTTTGATACCAACTATAAGTCCCTGGCCTTAAACCTTACTTAATCTTGAGTTATTACAGGATTACACATTTAGGATCTTTTCAGGTTTAGAGTTTTAGATAATTAGATCATAAAACTTGCATTACATTCCACAATTAAACAAAGTGGTTACATAAATATAGTATTCATTTTTTCCCATTAATGGAAAAATATTTAAAATAAAACATGGATTCTTTCTTGACACTTCCTTAACACTATCATCATATCATGTACCTTTCCCTTGACCTATGAAAAACATTTCAAAAAAACTTGGGATGAGCATAAAAAGCTCATTAAGGGTTATAAAAAATATGGAAAGGAAACATGAGTTCATATATACATACGAATGAAATAATACATTACCCATAAAACATAGGAACTTTAACATACCTCATCAAATCATGAATAAATCATAGAAATCATAAGAAATAAAAGGGAACTTGAGGTATTCATAACATTTTTACGTAGGGAGTAACCCTCTTGGTTACATTTGGAATACCCACAACAGTATATTCCCTAAATCTCTTCAGAGAACCCTTAATGTTTCACTCCTTCGCGTTACCCAATGCATTGGAGAGCTATATCGGGCTCACCCGCCCTTTGTTTATCATGGAACCACCCGTGTTCATAATAATGCCCATGAACCTCAACATAATAGTGTCACATAAAACATGCATAAAGGAAACATAACATTTCCACCTTTCAATAACAAGATATCAATACAACACATTGATATAAAAACATTATGAAAACCATTTCCAATACCAAAATAAATGACAAGTAAAACATGGTATTTGTTTTTCTTTTAAAAAAATGGTATGGCTTGTAGAGGAAGCCGAAACTCAAAAAATGGTCACGGCAGCGGAGAAGTCGTTGTCGCCATATACGTATGACAAAAACATTCCCTTTTGTCGTTTAGTAAATGCTTCGTATAAAAAAGATTCCTTTTGAATAAAAGTAAATGTCAAAGGGGTTTATACACTGTATAATAGAAAGTTGTGTATAAAACAAAATATTCCTCAATGAATGGATATTGAGACGAAGTCTCATACAAAGATTGTATCCTTGGATTAAGAATAAATCAATTACATAATTATGTGTGACAAATGAATACATGAAATATAAGTGGATATCAAGTGTAAAACAATCAGATTTAATTCACACATATTCATAGAACGACATTTTTAAGGAGTACAAGTCTATCCGAAAGAATCAAATTTGGGTTAAGAAGTTCCCTTGCAAAAAATTGACAGCCCAGCGGCGTCACTGCAAAATTCAGAAAATGAGTTGATGAGAGATAAAAAGGGTATCTCATCACATGGACATAAAATTTAAATCAATAAGGATATAGAAAAACATATCCCAACATAATAGTATATGAATTAATAGACATAAAAAAATATGTCTTTTAAAAAGAGGAGGGTGAAAGGTTCCCTTAATGACATGGGTATCTTTCAAGACAAGCACCCCGTGAAAGAAGGGCAATACAACATTGATGTAAATACTCATAAATGAAATTATATTACACAATGAGTAAAATAATTGGCAGTACATACACCACTAAAAGGAAATTGTGGCAAATGTAGCATAAATCTCACAGGAATAGAAGTGAGATGAAAAATCCCTTACGAAAACTCAGCAGCCTAACGACGCCACTTAAAACATACAAAAATGGATCGATGAGATCAAATAGGGTCTCTAATCATATTAACATAATTTTTACAGCAAGAGGAATATAAAAGAACATCCCCCAACATAACAAGGAGGATCTTAAAATAAGTTACATAAAGGAGAGTACTTAAAAAGATAGAGAGAGGTTAGATCTCTTACGAAAATTCGGCAGCCTAACGGCGCCACTCAAAACTTCCAAAATGGATTGATGAAAGAGAATAGGGTCTCTCATCATATGAACATAAAAATTAAAGTATTAGTAATATAAAAGAACATCCCGATCACAATAAAGATGAGATTAAAAGGAATGACATAAAAGAGTGTACTTAAAAAGAAAGAGAGGGGTAGGGTCCCTTACCTCAAGTCCAACTTGTCTTGTTCGTTTCTTTATATTCCTGAATAATAAACATTGGTCAATTTATAATTTCATAAGGAACTCATATAAATATTATTATTCAGTTCATATCACATATTTTAATGTTATAATAATTGGTTAATAATATGAGTTCAAATCAGACGTTTTTGTCGATGTTTGGTACATGAGTTAAAAATTGAACTTGTTGGAAAATAATTTTCCATGTAGTTATAGGTACATCATATCCAGAATAGTATTGATGTTTTAAATATTATATATATCTATTATATATTCAGTTTATACTATTCCATAGCATTTGGAGATAAAAATTAAAAGCACCGTTCATGGAGATGGTTGGTCGTACGTACGCATGAACGCTACTTTAATTTTTTGTCATATTAATGGAATTAAAACAAAATGAGATATATATATATATATATATGTTATAATTACAGAATTATATCCATAATTTAAATTTAATATCTTACATATATATCTATTATATATACGTACTTATAATAGTACATAACATTTTGAGATAAGAAATGAAATGTACCGTTCATGGAGACGGTAAGTCGTACGTACGCATGAACGCTACATCCATTTCTATTTCATATTTAATGTAATTAAAACATAATGATACATAATAGTATTTTAATTCCAGTATGGTATCATATATAATATCATTAAATATATCCTTTATATGTACCACATATGGTATTAATGAATCAAATCACTTGAGGGGGCGGTAGTCCGCACTTCCTTAAATGAAGATATCGCATTTACCCATAATGGAAACCATAAAGGTATGCCACAAATGAAAAATACAAAAGATTAGGTAAAACATAAACATATTTTATATCATATATTAATATTGTGTAATCTTAATGTCCACCATGAATGGTGTTAAGAGAAGATTGAACAATCATCGTTTCGTGCGGCAGTAATTCGCCGTCCACAGAAACAGTATGTTCTTTAACAATTAGACGAAGGTGTGTGTGATTTTAGCTCGAATACCTAACATAAAAACATCCTAGTATATTGAAGATACTGGTTTTGTTAAAAAATAAAGGAATAAAAAGTTTTTACGGGGGGTGGAGAGGAAAAATAAAACATAAGAACACAAGAGAAGACACTACCTTTAAATCGGGTAACTCTCATTGATTTGAGCTCAAAGGCTTCCTTGGGAATGATTATTCCCAAAGTGAGGCTTCTATGAGTAAGAGAGGGATGTGGAGAGACAAAATGGGCAGGTTTTGGCAGAGCTAAAGGCTTTGGAAGTGTGGGTATGGAGGTAGAGGCGGGGGCCTTTTATAAGAGGAGAGGAGGGGCACTTTTGGAAAGTAAGGAAATGTTACTTTATTTTAGAATGAGTTTCGGATTTTAATGGTCCCACATTGATGGTTTTATAAGATAAGGTGATAAGGGTTCAAAATCCACCCATACAATAGGTTTTGGACATGTGTAGGTCTTAGATTTTACATTATCTTTCCATTTTATTTAAATCGTTAAATAATGAGGTCATCACTACATCATCATGATGTCATAGATAATTTAATTTATTTAATGTCTAAAAATTATAAAAAAAATACTATGATGTAAGAAATCGTTTTATATTTCCAATGACTATTTATAGATAAAAATATGACTTGTATAACCCCATTTAAAAATTGTTTTAGTAAAATAACTCATGTTTGTGTCATTTTTGCTTTAACATTAAATAAAAAGGTATTTATGTCATTTTCCAACTAAAGTGGCCCCATGGGGTCCCCAAGTTGACCCATGGATTTTCTTGGTCTTCCATGACACATACAATGACGGTAGGACATGTTTCTAGGTCATTTCATTTTATTAAAACATTATTCTTACCTTAAACTACACTAATTACCTCTAATCGTGATTAAAAACTTAATAAGTTACTATTCACCAAAAAATTATTCTAATCCCATTGAACCATATTTTACTTTTTAATGACAACCATGTATGTTTTATTTTTAACATTCAAAACACAAAGATGGAAACATTTCATTTAAATGGAAAAATCAGTGTTTATAAGTAACACTTAGTGGTTTCACTATTAATCAAAAATTGATGTTTTTCAGAAAATTACCAAAAATTCACCCGAAGCTATATTTGATATTCCAAATTCAAAAATGATGTCTATTTTAAAAAATTGATAACATATAAGTTGCATTATTTAATTTAATAATTAATTCCCATTGTCAAAACAAATAGCGTGTTTTATGAAATAAAATGTATCAAAAGATTGACACTAGTTTAAGTCATAATTCCAAGTAAATTTAATTCCAACGACCACTATTGGATTAAATGGTAAAAATATATTATAATTTCAGTTTAAAACCAATTAAAAAGAAAATATAATAATATAAAAAAATTAGATTAAAAAGAGGTTTCCAATTAAAATACAACATTTTTCACTATTCATTAAAAATTGAACTTTTTCAGAAAAATACCAAAAATTTACACAAAGTAAATTTTGATGTCCCGATTCTAAATAAGAATTTTATTTTGTCAAATATAACACATAAAATTGTCAAAAATTGGATTTAAAAGTGGTTCTCCATCAAAAGGCGGTTAGTCGACCTTTTAAAGAATATTGGAATGTTTACGCTTAAAATTGGATTCATTCGCATTTTCAATCCTATAACATTTATTTTAAAGAGTAAAAATATTTTACAAACATATATAATCATTTTTTAGTTAGTTCTGTTCATTCCCGCCTTTACCACGGCTAGGCGTTAACTACCATTTAAAATAATATTATTTTATTATTAGAGAGGCAACGCAAGATTCCAAAGAATCTCATTATTGCGTATTGGGTACGCCATCGTGCATAGCGTCCCTTTTAAAGTAATATTAATATTTCATTCACAAATATTGATAAATATGAAAATGTCATATTCTTTATTTACCTGGGGTGTTACACATTTTGTACCCCAAAACTGACCTAAGGCCACATGAGAGCTCAAATGACTTCCCCATCCCTTGGTGACATAATTGTTGAGTAATCTTAACTCACTTAAGTACTAAAGAGTACTTACCAAAAGCATATGAGGCTAAACATCATCTTATCTCTTCTTACTAAGGTATCCCTAGTCCCTATACATGTACCCAGTTCCATGAAACATGATAGAAGGTGTATAATAATTGATAAACACATATGTGGATTTGTGTTAAAGGAACTTCCTCAGTCACTTTTCCTTCTTTTTTAATATTTTTCCTTTATTAATATTTTGAAATTTAATATATAATTAAATATATATTTTTTTGTATCAATTTTTTCCAAATATTATTTTCAAATTATACATTTTTTTTATAATTCCCATGTTAAATTAAATAAAATTATTCATTTATTATTGATTCATATACCTAACATCTATATACACATTAAATTAAAATGTTATAATCAATCATCATTAAAAATTATTTAATCGAATCATTTCATTATTACTAAATACTCAATTCATTTATGAATTTTGTTTTCCTTTAATATGAAATTTTTACTTATAAATACAAATAATCGACTACAATTTAATACATTTATTTAATATTTTAAAAATATATTCTTTCTTTTATACTTTTTTTATTTTAAGTTATTTTTATTAACTCAATCATATTATACATGAAAAGAATTATTTAATCATTTTCAAATTTTATTTATAATTTTACAATTTTCAAATTAATTAGTAAATATAAAATGAATTGATTTTATAATTAATAATTGATTAATATTAATTGATTTTATTTAATTTAATTTAAAATTCATTTATAAATCCAATATGTAATTAAATAATAATAAAAGGAACCAAAATATATATATTAAATAATTCGCTAAATAATGTTAAATAAAAGAATTTTTTTTGTAAAACATTATATACAATCATGAAAATTAATTATATAATTAATATTTATTTAAATAGATATATTAAATTAATTGTCAAATTAATAATATAAAAGTATAAACATTGAGTAATAAAAACAAAATTCTTCCATTCTAACTATTATAATTATACCCATTAAATGATTAAAATTATTTAATTACCATTTTAAATAATCATAATGATTGATTAACATTTTTAATCATATCATATTTAGTGTTATTAAGTAATTACAACAAAAATGTTTTTAAATAGTTTTATATGTATTTTTTTAATAAACACAACACATAAGGAATGTTTATTTTTGAACTATCACTAAAATGATAAATTTAATGGTATCAATGAGAATTCATGACCAAAGTGACTGTAAATAAAATTTCATCTTGTTATATTTATGAAATCCATGGTCGAAGTTAGTGTTGTGGAGAATAAAGAGCTCCATAACTTCATATCCCTTCTCTGGGTGGGTAGATTCACATCTAGTAGACCCTATAAAATGACAGCATTGAGGAACATGATGTAGTCAATCTGGAGGTTGGAATAGGGAGTTTCTATCAGAGAAATCGAACCTCAGATTATTATTTTTGAATTTTTTAGGTAATATATTAATATATTCATTTTGAAAGGACATTCATGGTCTTTTAATAATCATCGTATTGTGATCTAGGATATGTTAAATGGGATTAACATCGTTGGATGGAATTATCTCATTCCACTTTCTATATCTGGGATAAATGTATCCCATTTATATGTAGGATTGGTCATGTTATGTGTGGGACCAATAATACCATTTGGGTTTTTATGGAATACAATGTTCCATATTTGATTTAGTGAGTTCCTATGATGTGAATCAAGTTTATGGTGGACATCACACAACATATTATATGAGGATCATTTTTTAAAATCCCGGACTCCAAGATATTGGTGTCTTTGGAATTTGAAAAGTCCCCTTCAATTTATTTGTTATAGGGACAAATTGTTTATGCGGTAAAGGATTACAAAACAAAAAACTAGATCTGAAGGTATAAATTACACTCCAATATAGCATTTGGCTCTGAGTTAAGACTTTGGGTTGTCCACCCACTTGAAAGGGTAAAACAAATGTTCAGGGAAATACTCACCAAATTTCTAGATCAATGTTTTCCTATATTGAAGGTTATGATAATCTCGATGGACCCACCATCCTTCCCCTATAAACTAGAGAGTTTGAATTCCCTTGACTAACAGACATGGGCCTTTAACTTTCCTTTATTGATATCCCTATTCTTCCTAGGATGGTGGATGAATCATCACAGGATGAGGAAACACGTCATTTTGGGTCCAGGAATAATTATTTGGCTGATCATTTATGCTCCTTACAAAATGTGTATAATGATTTGGGGCACCAATAAATAGAAATTATCTCAAACCACCAATTGGTTAACCATGAAAAGAAAGGATCATAGTAAATGATGATTTCCCTATCCCATGGTATGGTCCCACTCGAGGAAAGAGGTATAGATTTTAATTTTTCAAGTGAAGAGGTAGTGAAAATATTTTCTACCTCACATATGGTTATTGTAGTTCTGTAAAAATCTTCTCTTAGAGAAATCCTATTTGAAACAAGAAATCAGGTGACATGAAAGTGGAAGAATAATAATAAAACTAATATTGATAACATAAAAAATAAAATGTATTTCAATATAATACTTCATGGAGGGTTTTAGGATGAAGTTCCATTTGGTTCTAAAAAATACTCAATGTTTTCAGAGGGTGATGCACCAAATTACCAAAAAGAGGTGGAGGCTGGTTCAGACTATCCTCACTTATCATGATAAAAATATTCTATTATAATTGTCGTTCACATAGAAACTTAGTATTAGTTTGTTTTCTCCATCAAGGGATATCCATGTAGAGCCCCAATAGGGTCTTTTTGTCCAATACCATGATGGAAAGTAAGGACATATGAGGGATTTCATTAAAATATGTTTTTCAGAAATATTTCTCAATTAGATGGGAACACCATAGAGGTGTAATTATTATCATGTGGAGAGAGTAATTCGAAGATTATATGGTCATATTCTCCCAAAACCACATCAACTTTTAAATTTATCATCCTCAAGAACACGAATAGAACTTCTTGGTTTTTATGGATGGTTGGGTGAAAGTGAAAAGTGTATATCCTATAAGTTTATTAAATATATAATAAATATTATTTAACACCCTATTATTATTGAGGGAATTTCAATGAAATTATATACCAATATGAGATGAAATGAGGTGTTAGGAATATTTTTTCTTTCATATATAAATTCTAGGACTACTTGTTGCACTCAGGTCTCTCAGAAATGGGCTTCTTAGGGATCATGTTTACTTTGTGTCAAGGATTCCACCTAGCCTCTATATTATCAAAATTGATCAATATGTTTGTAGAATTGAGATACTAGGTTTTTATGTTCTTGAGGTATGAGGTCTCTTAATTCCTTCTGGTTTCATCCGGTCATAGTCCAATTTTTCTTCATCCATAGGTTGTGTACAAGTGTGAAAGACAAATGTGGGGATTCAGGATTGAATGAATGTGAATTCAATAAAATAACTTCTAGGATGTGGACTAAGATACTTGTTTATCCTATCAAGAAAATTTCTAGGGTAATATTAATTTGGTGGCTACACTAATGTAGTTTTGGATCTGACATCAATGCAGGAACATTGATCATAGAATTATCAGGCCAGAAAAATCACTTAAAAGATGTAATGAGGAACCCACATAGGATATTTTTGTGCATGAGACAGTAATTCTAGAAATATATCTGGATGAGTCCTTGAGAGGAATAGAAAGGTATTGGGTTATCAGATCAATGGAGGATTTTATCAAATAGGGTTACCACAATACAAACTAATTTCCTAAAAATTCCTAATCTCGAAGAACAAATAACATCATTTCAAAATTGGAGGTAGGGTATTGAATCATCACTTCATATGGGGTTGAGATTCAGGGGTTTATTTGATCCTTTTATATATATCTTTTTAGTTCTGAGAGTGGAACCCCCCTATGGTACCTCCTAAGAATGGTGGAGCCAAAACATATTGAGGTAATGAATTTGGATATTAAAAATTAATTTTTCTACCAGACACATTATTGGTACCCCATTACTCCATTAATTTTATCAAATACCCAACAAATATTCATTCAATAAATAAATAATATACTTCTATGTAATGAAATAATCACATTGAAAATAAATATTTATTTCGTTTATATAATCACTAAAACATTGAAAATTTTATTCTTCAACCTTAATAATAGTATTTATTCTAATAATTAAATTCAAATATAATTTAAGTGAGATTAATGGAAAACGTAGTGAATAACCCTCTATGATTCGTTCTCATTGAAATTAGGTGGGCTTGCCTGAAGTCTAATATTAATATTCTTCAATTGTTAAGGCTTCCAAGAGAATGAAGTTAATGTACCGACATCGACAATCACACACAATCCCCCACTATGTAATATAACACAATTGTCACAATATCTCATCAAATAGTTTACATGTGTAATTAACCTATATACTTGACACATATTCTATTTACTCTTTTAAAGGAACTTTTTGTTGCCCCATGGCCATGGAAATTAATGCATTAGTTATATTTCAATCAAAGGGATAAGAATATAAATATCTATAAATAAATAAGGGAAAAAACCTTCTAAACTTATTCATTAATATCATGTCATTTATACTGAACCCAATGTACCCTAATTCCCAAAAACATATAACAAGTGATTTTGGGTTAGTACATCAAAATACGTGAGTCGTGAAAAGCATTAATAAAAATATTAACATCTAAGGATCATCACACATGGTTGGGGATAGGAAATTCCAATGACACACAAATAAGTAAAATTTTTATAAGTTCTTTTATTAAAATAATCTCCCATCTTTGAGATTACCATGTGTGAAATTCATGAGATAAAGTCTCTGATTCTTATGAGTATTCAAACATGAAAGTAAATATCCTATTTTTTCCATCATAGAATGTTATCCAGCTATAGAACATTATTTAAGAATTTCATCATGTATTTCAAGGTTCTCATCACATAGGAAAACTTCCATGTCCTTTCAATGCAATAGATACTCTTGGACATTATTACATTAATGTCATATAGACCAATGAAGATTATGTATTAATTTTTTTATTAATATTTAATTCACAGAATATAAATGTAATCTAATGTATGAAAATGTGGTTCTAGAACACCTAATCCAACATCAACATCATGAGGATCAAAAAAACATAGTGGCATAGAACCACCATGTTAACAAAATATATTTGGTTATGAAAAAAATGTATAAATTTTTTGGGTTGTTGGAATTAATGAAAAAAAACTATTGAACCCAATAAGTAAATTTTCATTAGTTTCATTGGGGTCACAATAAAAAAACAAGTAATGATATGTATAGATTTTTGGAATAATGTTTTTCTTGAATTTAAGGCATACATTTCAGAATAAATTTGGGTTTTTTATGAAATAATTTTTCATTTGTAATGAAAAAATCATATAATAAAACATTTATTTAGTTTTCATTATCCAATGTAGAATACATGTATTTTTTATATTTACTATATTAAATTCATATTAATGATACTTGAAATGGTTTGTAGACCCTTTCAGACACTTTATATGTTGCAATATATCTGGGATACTTTGGGGAAAGTAAATCCCCACCCACTAACTGTGTATGAACATGTGATAAAATAAGAAAATAAAAATATTTCATTGTTTATAATGAGAATGAATCATTTCATGTGCAATATATATCATGATATTTTATTTTAAATTATTTATATTATTCACTTTTATTCAAAATTATTAATTTCATGAAACAATAAATAAGTGATGAAAATAAACACTGTTCTTATAAAACCATGTATTGTTGCCATAAATCAAGGATGAAGTATGCTTTAATTGAAAAAATGTAATTTATATTAAATCTATAGTATTGTTTTTATGTGATATGAATCAAACACATAATTAAGTTTCTTTTTTAGGTTGAAATTGATTAATTGAAATCTAAATCAGCTTCTATCTCATGTCATGTGCTATCGAAGGAGGCTGGTGAAAATAATGAAGGAAAAATAGTAGATGAAAAAACTAAACAAGTATAATAATAATGTGTAAGTATAAAATGACAATAATTTTTCAAGATTTATAATGATATTACATAAAAATATATACTTATGCTCATATTTTTTTTATAAAGTTTATACACAATAATCGCCCTGGTTTGTACTTGAAGAATGAAGACATACATTATCTTTGAAGATGCTAGAACAATATTTCCATGTTAAATGTATTGGAGTGCTTCCAAGATAATATTTTGATAAAGAAAAGTCATATGGGGATATAAATAAGAAAATGAAAGACTAAAAGAAAAAAATACAGTCTCTAAAATAAATTATTGTCATGTTTAGTTCAATGGACCAGTATATAAAAAGGGGTTAAGGTAAACCACTGATAAATAAACAACCACTATATGAAGAGTCATACCCCACTAGATTTGGAACTATCCATTCCCCTTAATGGACTTCCTTACCCAAGGTAATCTATTTTTTATAAAAAAATTCTAAATTTGAATCAAACAACTACTTATAACATTATTATGCTAAAACATTTCATGGTGAAACTTATTGGGATTTATATCTAGTAGCACCCACACATCGCCTTATTGTGAGGAGTACACTATACAATTACAATGGTGATATTATGAAAAATAAATAGCTCTCAAAGATCACATGATAGTGAGGATTCAAGTATCTCAAGAGTTGAGCATTAAGTTGTATGTACACCTTGAGGATCTTGATGCTACCATGACCAAACATGTTATTGGTGAAGGGTTATGTTATAGTCAAATATAATTTATTAGAAGCATTAGAAGAAATTAAAACTCTAGTATGAAATTATCCTCACAATAAATATAATACTATTGAAAAAATTTAATGAATAATGTTATTAATGTGTGTACCATACATAAAAGAGCCGCTATAACCTTTTGATATTTGTTTGATAACATTGATAAAGATCACTGAAGTGGAAAACAAAATCATCCCACCTCTATAGTGTTTCCACAAGCAGATCTGAATCTTCTTGACATTCGTATGATACTAAAATTTTCTCCACAGTTTTCTAGCACCTATATATGAAAAAGAGAAAGATAAAATAGAGATTTAGGTCAGGGATTATTGACCATGAATGATCAATCACCCATGAACCATTTCTATAAAATGACAATAGTATATACATCATGTCGAATACACTCTTTTACTAATACTACACTTACTCATGTATTTTTAACATGTGAGTAAATTCCAAGGACAATTCATTCATTTAAAGAATGAAAACTCCCCTCTAGAATTATATATTATGTAATGACTTAATAATTGATGCTTTAAATGATTTTAACTATACAAATATTAACACATTTAATATTAATATGATCATTTTATTAAATAATTTAGCATGCCAAAAATATTATTTCATGCATGTATCTTGATATCCCATGCACATCATATATCCATACATCACATACAAGCTATAGCATTAGGGAATATCTCATTCAATATACCATGTGTAATAAATCCTAAATAACTTTTTTCCATTTCACCTTATATTATATTGTATACAATAAATCATGAAACCATATCCCAAACACATTTTTTATATCTTCTAAAAACTTTTGGAAATACCTAATTATCATATCCTTGTATCACATAATATGAAATACATTATGACTAGCCATCCAATAAACACTTGGATTAACTCAAAAACCCCTTTTTTATTTTCCCTCAATATGAAACTCAATCCCCATTTAGTAAACCATAATCAGTGAACCAATGTGAATTTAGAGCATTAAAAATAAATAAAAATGCCCACATCAACATATGTTATCAAATAGAAAACTCTAGAAAAACAACAATGTTAATCAAGCTATAATGTGATTTGTTGTGATCTCTATCAAATATATGTATATCTATACCATTTTCCACCAGTCTATATCATATGAAAATGTGCATTCTCATAATTTCCCTCTTTCCCAAACATACAGTGACCATGGCGCATGAATCTTGTTATCCCCATATAGCCAACTCATATGTTTTTGGTTCTGAGAGTATATACTGATCTGATCGATGAATACACCACATGTCATTTATCCTTATAGATAAGAACATCATATTTACCATATATAGATAGGTATAAAATATAAAATTGTGGACTCAGAATCCTATATACTATGTCTATCAAGGGATAAGATGTCACACTCGTCATAATAGAGGAAAAATACCATCCTGGTTAAGCACCCCCAAACAACATAATCAGCAACATACCAAACCACAAACATATTATCTAAGTAAATATGTAGATTTGTGTAAGTATGGTATAAAAGTATGATGTTTCTCATGCTATGTATCTCACCAAAATCAAGATGTGGGGACTCAAATATGATACATACACCTATAGTATACCAAATTCATATGTATGAAACTCCATGTGGTATACAAAGAGGGTCATCTAACACACAAAAAGAGTCGTATTCTATGTTTTATGCCTCATGTGATTATGTTTTACCTTTATTCAAGAATCATACTCATGATAACCACAACATTTATTCATAACATGGAGTACTCAATGATAAACATCAGTTAGTGATAAATTATAATATATACTCTTAGAGGCCAAATATCATTTCACATCATAAAATGTATAGATATATATATATATACACATTTATATAGCTTATGTGAATGAATGATAACATGGAGGTTTCCTCAAGTATGATTCATTTTGAAATTCTGATACTAATTAAGAAAATTTATAAAACCAAATATAATCTCTGGTTTATCATATAATGTGTGTAAAACTTTGAGATTGAACTTATGTTTGCTATACTTTTTGGGTTTTTTTAACTCATTACATCTTATGTAATTCATGTCACATCATTTTGTTTCCAACTAATGAAACCCTCCAACTAAACTCTTTAGTGATAAACATATATAAACTAATCAATTAAGAATACTGATGAGATTTAGGAATAATATTCCTAATAGTTCAACTTTTTAACCATACACTACTTGAAAATGGGTCTATACCCACACATCTATAACCATGGTAAAAAAACTGGTGTTATAGATGGTTTGTTATGTCTTATACCCATAATTTTATTATAACCATGGGTATACCAACCCAAATTTCAATTTTTTTATCAGGATCCTCCTTCTAGTTTCCCATTTCCCCCCTGTATTTCCCCTATGCTTTGGCCACTCCACCCTCTCAACCCTCCTTAACCTCAACCTCTAACCCTCGCCTCCACCTCCTGCCCCTGCCTCCCTCCCTCTACATTCTTACCTCTACAGCCTCCTCTAACTCTTCCACTCAACCCCACCTCCGCCTCCCGACCCCCGCCTCCACCTATCTGTCCGCCTCCACCTCCTCCTCCTCCAAGCCACGGCCACCTCCACCTCCTTCTCCACCTCCCAAACCTCGCCTTTGCCTCCACCTCCTCATGGACATAGCCACAGCCTCCTCTGCCTCCTCCTCAAAGCCCTCACCTCCACCTCTATGGCAGTATCCACCTCTTCCTCCTCCCAATCACGGCAGCCTCCACCTCTTCCACCTATGGACCTCCCCCTCTCATCCTACACCTCCTCCATGGATTTTTGGGTTTTTTGTTATAGTTTAATGTTTTAATGGTAGATTATCTATTATATTAAACTTATTCTCATGTCTTATCATCCAATTTTTATGTCAATTTTATCAAAAACCTAGGTATGGGTTTTTATAAATCTATCATAGTTATTTATTTTAGGGTCTTTTTGTTATTTTATTGGTCCTCCTCTTCTCATGTCCAATGGATTTGTATCACCTATGTCTGTATTGAGGGTTTTTTCTCCATTCATGACTCTTTATAGTTAAAAAATAATTTCTTGGAATTTTAAACATAATATTTTAAAGGATTATGACCTTTGTTAAGTTTTAAAATATTTTATTCAAAAATAATCTATTTTACACTAGATATCATGGATTAAAATAGGGTTTATTTTATGATTTGTTTTATAAATTTGTTTTAATTTTCTTATACACATGTTGTGTTTATTGAAATTCTATTTTGTCTCATTAAAAATGGTTTAATTAAGTTTTTTGGTTGAAGATTCTTACTAGGTGAAATGGTCATATAGAAGATTATTTATCCCCTTCCTGGTCATACTTTTTATCTGAATGAATCGCATAAAAGGCAGCTAAAGGAGGATTTCAATAAGAATACGTTCCCTCACACATTTTTTTTACATTCTATACTTAATAAAAAAATGAAGCAATATCATGAATTGTTTCAGATCTTGAACTCTGTAAATTTTAGAAATACATTGGCGACACAGTCTTAATTTCCATGGGATGTCATCATTAAGTTTAAAATCTATAGGTGGGATCTATTTTTCATCGTACTTCATTTATTTTTTATATATTAATTATTTTAATAAAAAAAAATTATTGTAATTTTGTATATTATACGTTTTCGATTCATTGTTGTAGTTTCATTGTTGTCCTATGTGTGTTTTCAAAAATGTAAGTAATGCTAATTTTTTCAAACACATATCATAATTGATAAGTGTTATTTGAAATTTCCATTTGGTGGTTATCAAATGAAACTAGATTTTAGTTCTCAAAGAATGATTTACAAGAAATTCATTGAAGATAAATATAATTAGTTTGCAAAAAAATATTATTTTCATTTCCATTCACTAAAAAACAAAGGCATTTTTCAAAACTGGTCCCAATAAAATTCTCTTGGTGATAAAAGTTTTTCGTATCAGATCAATATAATCTTTGATTATTAAATATTATCTTTTTCAATCTTGGATGTTCACATAATTTTTATTTGTAAATTTTATATTTTGATCTTTAACATTATTTTCAATTTCATATTAAATAAAATGTGTTTATATGAAAATTATGTTTTATTTTATTTCAAAATTATCATATAAATTCATTAACTATGTTGTTTTAAAAAATTAATTTCATGATTCGGTACTTCCAAAAAGTTAACAAGGCCTTGTTGACACTTTATAGAAGTGTTTTGGACCAAACTGTGATTATTTATTTTTTGTGATTGATGTTTGAATAAAACATGTATTATCATGTAAGGGAAAACTCATAGAAGAGGTGACTTGGGTTATTATAAGTTAGTGATTCTTCATTTAACTTGGGTGTGTTTTTTATTCTCATCACTACATAGTTTTTTATACGAAACTAGGAAAATGAATTAGGAAACCTAGAACCAACTAGGTTATTTCTGCTTGTCTTGTGTGTCTCTCTGACTAGTGAAAGTATACAAAAAGTACATAAGGGTTATTCCATATTCTCATCATATTTATATAACATATTTTATTAATATAATTAGTTGAAACCATTATCATCACATTTATATTACCCCTTGATTGTAGGAACCTGATTGAACCCATGGGGCATTGTGGTTCTTATATGTTTGGTGGTGACATATTTAATCATAGGAGATAGGTATTTTGTAGTTTTTATTTTATTTTATTTTATTTATCGCATTAACCACCTAGTCCCTTTACCAATTTCTATGGATGGAGGTAACTTATATTACAAGAAGGGGGTATAAGGGCACCAGAGGCGGCTATGTGGGTTTCCATGTAGTAGAGGGAGATTGAGGTAGTTGAGGGATTAATTGTGTGTTTCATTTTTGTCTTCTTTTACAATGTTGCTTCTGTTTATTTTCATTTACTTTGGAATGTACATCCAACATATAGATTGATCATTTAGAAATTTTATTTATTTTCCATGGTTGTTTTAATTAATTATTTTATGGAGAAATTTATCCTATGTGGTGATTCCTAAAATTTAGCTCATGTGAGATTCCAAAATAATGGTGACCCTGAATGATGAAACCATCTACCAAATTCATGGGTCTAAACCACCGCACCAAAAAAAAATTCTTCAATTTTACTTGAATGATAAAACCATTTTAATGGAAATGGATTACCACATATTCCCCCATGTTGTAGGATTCCCCTCTTAAAATTTGATCACTATAGTGTGATCAAAAGTAGACTCATGTGTTACATTTGCCACATTTTTTAGTGACACTAAGAAAATCATGAATATAGAATAAATTTTTCCCCCTTAACAGCTAAGTTAATTTTCCATAAGATTTGGGGATGCCCAAAGAATGAAATTATTCCACTAATTTGTATCCAGATTTGAGCAACAAACTTCTTCATATTCAGAGGTTTAAAAAAGAGGAGCCCAAACATGAATTCTACGGAGTTCGATCTTCAGATAATAAAATTCACCCATTTCTCCCCTCCCATGCCTATATAATCATCTAACATCTTTATTTAATCACACTAGATCAGGTAAAATTACCAATACAGAAGTCACTCACTATCCACATATCTAATATCAACATCATATGATTGAGATAATTCCCCTCAAAGGTTCCAAAAATATTACAATTCAACTCACTGATTATTTTAATTATCAAACTAGTAATTATTATGTCATCAATGTCTAAAATAAGTATAATGAATCACCCCTAATGGAATAAATTGTGGTATAAAAAATGTTAATAATTTCTCGGAAAAAATTTGTCTCCTTCATTAAATCATTTTATTTTTATTCCACTCTCTTTGAAGATTCATTAAACCATAATAGATGTATTTGATCCAAAAGACAACATCACAGTTATAATGATCCATAAAACATACTAGTTACTACATGTAAAATTATTCATTTAGGTCCCTATGGAGAAATTATTTTCCTCATCAATTCACACAATATTATGTCCTTCCAATGAAATTTTACTTAACAATTTCTAAATAGTAATATTTTTAATGACTTGAGAAAATAACTCTTAGAAATATATAATTTCTATTGGCTGAAAATATTTTACAAATATATTTTTATTTAAACTATATTTTATATTTCAATTATTCCCCTTGTATAGTGAGTAAGAGGAATACTTCTTGGAGATGTTATCCATCAACCATCTATCAGTCATGTTCTGGCCACCTATAACCCAATGTTTCACCATACTTGAGTTACTCATCGAGAACCAGGTGCCCTTATTTCAATAGAATATCTAATTAACATCCAAAATCCTTTGATAAAACCATATATCTTACACAAAAATCCTTTAGGATCATCACCATGACCAATGAATCATTAGTATGGAATCCCAACTTATTAAGATCTTAGGATGGGGGAATTACACTTCCCTTCACGTCATCCCCCTTCCAAAACAACAACTGACAATCAGGCTAGCCAGTCTACTAACAGTGAAAAATCATCTCTAACCACTACTACTATGAATATTTTTACGATAAATCCCATGGATAATTGGATAAATTAGTCCAAATACATGGGTAATGATGGAAAAAATCTACCCTAAGTGGAGAAGAAATTTTAAGAAGGCCTTTGATCATTTTTTGTACTCATTAGTAGAAATAGACGTTGGGCCTCTAGAGTCCCCCCAATGAGCTGATACCGCCTTCCCATTAGAATCTAGCTATAGTTAACTGGGATTCTAATATTTTAAATTCATCTAAACCAATACTAATGACAAATTAAAGTACCATGATGGATTATATAATATAGAAACATGAGGGATATAAGATACTCCCTACAGAGATCCTTCTCGAGCAGTACCCTAAGTGAGACAATTTTAAAGGGGACCCCATCCCTCCTCCAATTATACATCTAGTCTTCTTAGATAGGAACTAAGGGTTGAGATAAGAGGTCATTTTAGTTAGATTGGGTTATAGGCTAGTGGTGATAGCAGGCAACCAAGATATGACCCAAATACCCCATCTGAAAAACATAAATTTCCTCATTGAGACTATGATCAGTACACCTCACAGGCCAGAATACTAGTCAATGCTCAGGTAACTACCAACCCTCACCAATATAAAATGATAACTAAACTCTTCACAAACATTAAATCTATGTAGATTCAACAGGTGTCAATACTTCCAAAATAAATGTTGTATACAACATGGTTGTAATTAATGTGTTGTTAACTCCTAAATAGTGTCGATTACTACTTTAGCATTCACCACACGAGCCTGAGTTTTGATAGATTATTTCCTTATCTCATCATGGTTCACACAAACTAGATGTGCCTTACGTCCATCTTCATGAAGATTTTTATTACCCAATATCTCTACATACATTGGAGGTCCAGTCCACTTAGTGAAACTACCCTCATTACCGGAATCTTTAACCCGATTTTGACCATCATGAGCCAACAATATTTCCTTTGGACAATCATCATTAACTATTATCTTATAAGATTCTAATTTGTTTTAAATCTCACTCATTGTAGTATTCAACTCTTGAGAATATCCATTCTTACCTTCTATAGTAATATTTCCAGTTTCCTGAACAGATTGTACTGGTAGAACTGTATTTTTCCTATTTAGACAATGAGAAAAATAAAGGCCTTTCTTTGAGTAGAATGAGTATGAGTGATTTCTTCAGTAATGTTTCTTTAATGTGACCAATATACTATCATCCATAGAATAAGAGTGTAACCTTCTCATAGATTATTCTTAAGGATAAATCGTCATCCAGGGTAGTTAAAAAAACTCTATCCATCAAAGGGGGGCTTAGATCTACATCAATCAAGACCCAATCAAAGAATATATACATATCTTACATAGTGGTTCGATCCATTTTATTGGGAATACACAAGGTTGAAACAATTTCATACAAAATTTTGTGGTTCTATAAAATCCAACTATGCCTAAACAATTTAGCTAAAACTCGTGCCTTTGAATTCTTAACCTGAACGGGTTGAAACGGTGGTCCCATTCATAGAGAAAACTATTCTATGTTAGGAAGGATGTATTTTTTTTATAGGTCATATATATGTATACATGATTCAATAACCATGGTTATATTATGCTGGTGTATTAATTTATACCCGCGGTTTTCTAAACCCTGGGTATAGATGAATGACCACGGTTAAAATGAAACAGTGGGTATTATGAAAAAATCTAGGGCTATGCCTGTAGTTTCTATAGAACTATGGGTATATCTCTATAATGACACCTTGGTAGCCCATGGTTTATGGAATTGTGGTTATATCCTATACCCACAGTTTTAGGTGTTGTACATATGGATCCAATTAGAGGGTATAAGTGATTTTTCAATAGTTATAATAAAACATTATAACTTCACAACATCAAATGTTATGTTGGAATTTTTGTTTACTTAAAACGCTTTTTATGTTCATCTGTGTCATCTTTGGAGCCCTATTACATTAAAATTGTTCCTTAAAATAATAATTAAAATTACATTATTTTTTACTAATACATCCTATCACTGTTAGGGTACTAAATACTTTAACTTTATATTGGATTAATCCTTTATTTATAAAATTTTAATTTCTTTAAATAAAATCATACTCCCACTATCCTCTTAGAAATTATATTCTCCTAAGAATAACCTTCTAAGATACACTAAACCCTTTTATGTTAAGAAATAAAATTTAGTTCCTTTTAGTAGGAATATTAAAAAATAAATTGTTGTTTTAATATCATATATTCTATTCTATGGGTTTGGAACACTATCATTTGAAAATAAGTATTTATTATAATATACCACTGAAATGGAGGTGGTAACACATTCCATTATATTTTAAAAAATTATTGGATAAAAAAATTATACTAGAAAAAAAATTCATTCATATCAACTTATTAATATATTTTTTAGAAATTAATGAATCAAAATCCATGAATATATCTTTAATCACATCAGATTTGATCATAACAACTCTTTTTATTAAAAATATTCTCTTATAACATAAGAGTAATGAGATGAAGATACAAATATTTTACTTATAAAAATTTTATCTTGATTAAATTATCTATATTCAAATCCTTGATGGAGTAAATTCTTTAATCTTCTCACAAATATAAACTTCAACCTCAATCAATTATTCATTTATTTTATAACTCTTTTAAGCTAACAGAAAATTATATTATATAAATTTGGTATCACATTTCTTTCATAATCAATGAATTAATTTTTATAACATCCATATTTGATATGGAAATTCTATAGAGTTTCAAAAATTATTTAGGTGTATATTGGATAATCAAATAATATTGAATTATTACTCTTCTTTAATTGAAATGACTATGTTTGAATGAAATTAACTAGTTTCTTGAAGAACCATTTTCAAACTTTTCAAATAATTTTTCTTGGTTTCGTTTTAAGTTTTACCTACTTTTACTATATGTATAGTACTTTATAAACTAGAAATTATATTCCTAATTCATATATATTTCCAACCTAGTTAATATCTAGAAAGTTTCCATGGGATTTAGTAATATTATCATAACATTTACATATATGAAAATATGATAAATTCACTAGATATAACAATTAATTAAAGGAAAAATTTATATAACCATGTAATTTAACTGATTAAATCATATTGAATATCATTTTATATAACAAATAATATTTATTAGAGACTAATATTCCATTTGTATTTAGAATATGATTCCTTTAAAAAATTAAATGAATAAATTTATGCTTCTTTAAGCATATAGATTCCCTTGTTGATCAACATCAACACATGATTATTGTAGAACGAACAATTCTAACACATAGAATCCCCATAATAATGTTTCTTAAATTACAAATCCTTTATAAGAAAATTTCTTAACATACCATAATTAGGAGTAACTTACATTAATATATCGTTATCATGGATTGATCATAAAGTTTAGTTTGATGATAATGATAGTATTCATTTAAAATAGAATATTGTATTGTATAAGTATCTTGTTTCGGAAATATTAAATAAATTCTTTTATTAAAAAGGATCCCATTAAAATGATCACCCTTTTTATTATTCATTATATACATTAGTGGAACAAAATTCATATTTCACCATGACTTACACTCATTATTTCATTTAAATAAGAAATAATTATGTTGGTAAGGCATAATCCCAATCAAAACATTTGTGACTCTTAAACAGTTTTGAAAGAAACCCTTTTCTGAATCTATCATATAGATATACTCATATATATTCCATTGTTATGCTAAACATTAAGGCCTTTCATCTTGTGTAACACTGAGAAAATTCCAATAATAAGCTAACAAAGTACAATCAAGCGATTCCCATGATAATCTTGAAAACACCTTCAAGACCATAAAAAGAAACTTATAACTCGTTTTCCATCCACAATGTAATCAATGGGTACTCATGATGTGTTTTAAAATACAATGTTTGATGAACAAGGTTTTAACAATTGTCTATTTAAAAGGAATCCCAGACATAGTATTTGAAGGTAATTTTAATCTCACCATATTATCACATTTTATTCACCATTATTTATTAATTCCTCTAGTAATTTATTTTGGAATCCTATTATATATATGAAATCAATATATTAAATCCCTATTTATATGCAACCCTTTTGAAAACCCATAATATTGGGCTAGATACTAAAAAATAGAAGCAAAACATATTCATACATTTCCAAAAGCATCATATGCATAAGTTACTTGAAATATTCATGTAAAGAAATATAATTATACGATAATGAGAATATTCACATGAGTAATCATGTAATGATAGATAACCCAAACCCAATCACATTCTTAGATAAGGTATATTCCTCTAAGTAAGTAGGCAGTCTGAACTAAAATCCCTCTAATCGAAGATACATTTCTCAATAGAGAATAAAATTCATCATAACTCAAAAACCTAATATAGAAAAACTATTTTCAATGAAAAAATTAAAGATAATTATTCCAATTACAAACTAAGGTGATGATAGATGAAAAACATGATTCATTATATAGTTAATCCCAGCATGTAATTCAAGGCTCTTTTCTAGAAGCAGTTTGACATTATAAACTATCGAATACAATATATTTACATTTCCTATAAAAGATTCTAAACATTAATATAGAAGTTAATAACCAATAAATAAATAAAAAATTCAAATATCTAAACATGAGATAAGCATTTTTTAAAAATTCATAAATAATAGTAAAATTTAAATAATTAATAATTTTAGCATTAACATTTTGTACATTGCATAGTTTTGAATATAAAAATTTTATATCCATTTCAATATGAACTATTTCAAATGTATCATTATATATATTTTTCATTTAAAATATATGATATTATATAAATTATAAACTATAAATAATCCAACTTATATTATGTAATCATTTTACATAATGAAAATATCATATACCTAATAATTATTTAAACATTTATTATATCAATAATAAATAATTCTTGATGTGGTTATGTAATATTCAAATAAGGATCCTTTTTATTTTGAACAATTTAAAATAATTAATTATTAACAATTCATAATTTAAATTTAAACTTTTTTTATTCAGTATTTTTTTTTATAATTTTTAACGCTTTATAAATTACTAATTATGATTTATAAATAAACACTTTTATATTATTACCACATGTCATTCCATTTATTCTAGTTAAAAGGTACATAAAATATTAAAATTTAATATTTCTTAAAATAAAATTTTTATAAACATTTATTCAATTAATTATAAATCATTTGGAATAAGATAATTAATTTATAAACCCTTTTTAAATTAAATATCAACAAAATCACATTTATAATAATTTATAAACATTTTATAAACCATTAAAAATATCCTATTATTGATTGATAATTTTTAAAAACATTTCTCTTTACCCTTACACATATAGGTATTCCTACATGAAGGTAAACTCTTTTACCTTTACATAGTACTTCTTCAACCATTAAGTAATGGTAACAAATTGTTTACCTTTATATGTTACAGAGAAATCTTAGCTACCTTTATGAAGAAACCATTTATCCTTACATAACCAATAAAATTATTTTCTATGTAAAGGTAACTCGCGACAACCTTTATGTAAGTTATAATATAACCTTTACATAGCCTTTGGAAAATATGATTTATCCTTATGTGAACCCCTTCACGTATAGGTGATTCATGAGTTTCCTTTACATGGCCATTCGCATATAGGTAACACCTTGGATACCCATAGGAAAATTAGTTGTGTATAGGTTCGGCCTTGGTTACCTTTATGCATAAAGTTCAATATACCACCCACCCTTACGTATCACCTTTACATGTATCGGTAGATTTAGGCGACCCTTACATGGACTGGCCTATATAAGGGTAAGGAGAGATTATCCTAATAAGAACTATTCTTCATAAGGTTAAATCCTTATTTAACCTTATGCATATCAGTTTCATAATGTTAATGATCTAGTATCCTTTACGTATCCAAATAATGTAAGGAAAAATCCATGTAAAAACCAAAATTCCATAATATAGAATGGAGGTCTATTTTCAATTTTTTCTTTCCTTCAATGTATGATTTCATATATCTAAATCATTGGTTCCTTCAGATACCACTCAAGGATTTTTTATAATCTAATAAAATTTATTAGAAGAATCAGAAGTTATTAAAACACAACTCTGAGGATCTCCATGCATGAAATATTAACCCCACGTAAAAAAAATTGAAGAAATACTATAAATGTGTGTACCTTACACTGAAGATCCACCAAATCATTTTGATCCTTTTCGGATGAGTTTTATAAAGATCACCAAAGTATAATATTTTGGAAAATGGTATCAAATTTGGTATGGTATTATATGTGGATAAAGAGAGGGGAAAATGAAGGTCAAACCAATATAATCTAGTCGATCAACTATGAAATAAAAATCACCCTTTGAGAGTACCCTTACCCCACTAATTCCACAATAGAATTTTTTAGCATTATAATATTTATTGGGTAAAACATTAAAAGTTAAAAATATAACATATATTTAAATTGAATAAATAACATTTGGAGAGGTCATTAGATACAAAATTTCACTTGAGTGTACAAATGAAATTCTCTAGCATGAATACCTGGGAATCTCAATTATGAATTTATACAAGAGTAACATTTCCATATGTTTTTTTCCAATAGATGATCAATTATGTTAATTAAAATTCATAACTAGTTATATTTTCTACAAGTTTTAATATCAATACTTTAAAAATAGATAATTCTACAAATAAAATTTGGGAATCATTAATCCTCTAATTATTTCTATGGAAAAAACTTCATTGGATAATGAAGAATTTGAAAAAATAATAGTGTAACTGGCCACAAAATTTAAACTGAAAATAATAAATGATTGGATCTTCTTTATAACTAAAATATAGGGGTTAAATTATATAATAAAATAATATAAAATATATTTTCTTATTTTTTTCATTACTTATTCCTTTTTTAGAGAACATTGATTTATAATTGCGGACAATTTGAATACTCTGATGGTTTATTCTTTAGATTCATTGCATGGACATCCAAAAAATGACTACAGATGATGTAGATTATGAATTTTTAATAAAATAAAGTCAATATTTTATAGATAAAAATTAAATTATAGTTTTTTGTTATGTTTTAATGAGAATTTTTTTACGGTAGGGATATATTTAAATATCAAAAAACATAGTATGAGGACAGTGACTAAAATAAGAAACTTATGGATTTCTTAAAATGGATAAAAATTATTGTGTATATTATAATATTTCACTATAAAACACATATCAAAACAAATTATTTATTTCATTAATGATTATTCAGTGTTCAAAATAAAATAATGATAGTGATTATAGATATTCCATTTTTTTAATTTATGAAGCATAAAATATTCCACCCGTAAACTATCATCCTCAGAGTGGTATTTTAAATGATAATTAGAAATTAATTTAGAATATTTTTTAATTTTTTTTAAATTTTTATTATAATAAAATGATTTTCAATAGTATATGTAGTGAAAAGAATAAGTAGATTTATTTTGAAATGATTTGGAATAGTACTTGTTATCAGACTATTTTCCTAAATCATGAATAGGTTATTTTCTTATATTATTTGTAATTATGTTTTTAATTCTATAGATGTCATTATGATTTTATAAAGATGATAAAAACTATTATTTCACCATAATATTGTCATTAAAGTAATAAATCACCTAAAATTGGTGAAAACCATGAAAAAGGGTTCGTATTGTCATTTAAGCATAAGAGAATTATTCTTAAGGAATTTTATATTTATGTAAATTGACTACACATGAATTTGATACTCAAATTTCTTAGTGTAATCAAAAGTACCATATCACATTTGGGTTTTTAACTAAAATGAAATATCACCAGAAAAGGGGTCAAAACCAATAAAATGACCTCATATTGACATGAAAACATAGGAATATGATCCTACAGTTAACTGTGATCTATAGAAACCAATTTGGTATCAATTTGATTCTTAGATTTCTAGATATAATCTAATGTAAAATTTCAAATTCATATTTTCAGGTTCCATATGTAGTAGAAGTGCATTTTGGATTAATAATAATTATGTTCATTGTTCCGAATCGATGGATCATTCTCCAATTGTCTAATATGTAAATTTCATGAACAATTAAATTTTTTCATTGAATATTTAACAAGAAATCCATGAACCACGAGTTAATACTTTTCATGTTAAGGTTAAAATTAATATAAATTAGACTTAAAGATAGAATATATCATCATATGGCCATTACTTGATGATATTATTGATCTTCTTAGACCCCTTTTCATATTACCAACATTTCAAAGGGATGAACAAAATTAAATTGTTCTAGTGGTGATCCACATGTGGTTCATTGATATCTGAACAACGCCAATATATTGTTGGGTATCATCATAGTTGATCAATAACCTATTTTTGTTCGTGTTGATCACTTCAAGATCCTTTAGGATTGAAGGTGTTCTTATCGTTATTGAGAAGTTGAGATAAAGATGAATCTTGAGAGAAGTCTGTCATGTACAACAATTCACAATTTCAAATTAACCCTACACATTAGGTGTGACCATTTATTTATAGAGTTTGAGTTTTAGTTAAAAATATTATTTACTTGCACAAAAACCCTTAAATAATATAATAAACCTTACTTGACCTCATTGAAAAAATTAATAATGACAATATTATTTTATGGGAGTATGCAAACAGGTGCAATAATAAATATTATTTTACCAGCTTCCAAATTAATATTTATCACCCGACATAATGTAGGCATTTACATCCTCCTTGGAATTTATTGAATACCCAAATAAATATTTATTTTAATAGTTATTCATATATATATTCTATTAACAATCCTAAAAATACTTATATTTATTAAATTTTTAATAAATAAAATAAATAAATATATTTTATATATTCATAATTTAATAATTTCCTTATAAATAAATATATATTTAATTTATGTGATCGTTTAATCCTAAGTATAATTATTCGTCATTTTTATAATAATATTAATTCTTATAGTTAAATTCAAATTGAATATTTGCATGGTTAATACAAAAACATAGTGTGTGACTCTCTATGTTTATTTTGCATTGGCATTAGGCATGCTTTCATAAAGTCCATGATTACTATATAGAAATGATTCCAGGCTCTCAAGAGAAGGCAGTTAATGTCCTAATGTCAACAACCACATAAAATCTCTCATTGAGTAATCAAACACCTTTTTCTTTATATATTTCAACCAGGTTTCATATTCGTACCATAAACCTATATGCTTGCTATGTCTTTCTTTGACTATATAAAATAAACTCATCCTTACGCCATGGTTATGGAATTTAATGACACTTTTCTATTTTAGTCATATTTTTATATAGCAACATTTATAAAAATTGATGTGAAAAATTCTTCCATGTCATATCAATTAATAACACACCGTTTGTGATTAACCCAATGTCACCTACTTCCCATGAACATATGGCATCACGGGTTTGGTCAATAAATTTAATTGCATAATTCAGACTTGAATTAATAATAATATTAAAGTCTAAGTACCATTAAATAGGGTCGCTGATAGGAATAACTTATGACTCATAAATGTGTGGAATTCTTACAGGTGGGTCTATTTTTATAATATTCCATCTTTGATATTACCAAGTGTCGACATCACGAGATGAAGTCTCATCCTTTTATGATCACTTGAACCTGACATCCAAAATACTATGTTACCTATCATAGAATGTTATTTGATCATAGAACTATGTTAAATATTATTTTCATCACATTTCAAGGTTCTCATCATAATAGAGAACTGCTACAACATTCTCAACATGAAAGATACTCATGGATATTTTTACATTAATATCTTGAACAATAATGAACAATGTGTAATAATATGTTTTATTAATTGTCAAATATTATTACATACACGTAATCCAAATTATAAAAAATGGTTCCAGAACCCCAAATCCAATAGTATTGTTATTAAAATGACATATCACACATCAATTGGTAAAAACCAATAAAATGAGATTAGGTTCGTGTAAAAACATAGGAAAATGATACTCGAATAATTTCCCATATGTAAGAATCAATCATGAATCAATGTGATGTATGGATTGCTTCGTATGATGAAAATTTATTTCCAAATTTTTGACCCATATAAATAAATAAAAAATCACCAGTATAGGGGGTCAAAACATAGAAAACATGTCGTTATTGGATCAAAAACTTAGATAAAGGATATTAAATTCATTTTCGGGCTGTGGGAATAATACACAAATTCATATAATGCCCAAAATTATTGATATTTTGAAAATAGTAATTTGTATTTAATATTGTTATTAATGTTTATAGTCACCAAAAAGGGGTAGAAACTCAAAAAACAAGTTCACATTACAATTAAAACATAGAATAATGATACTAAAATTATTTATTATCTATAAAAACTAACCACAAATCAATCTGATTCTGAGATTTCATGACATTATCTAATGTAACCTTTCACTTTTCTTTTTTTTAAATGACATATCATCTATAAAAGGGTAAAAACTGGGAAGAAGAGTTCATATTTATGTGAAAACATGAGAAAAAATCCCGGAATAATTTTTGATCTGTAAGAATCAAATGACCATTAATCTGATGCCCATAGTTTCTAGTATAATAGAAAATATGATTTTATATTGTTACCACTTATTAATTAAAGAAAAATTACCTAGGTAGCGATCATAATTGGCCAAAAAAGCATGTATTGGTGGGAAAACATAAGATGATAATCTAATTCATTTTAGAACTATTATAATCAATAACACATCAATTTAATACCATAAATAACTAACATGATCAAAAGTTTCGTGTCACTTTCACATAGTCATTAAAGTAACAAATCACTTAAAAGGGGTCAAAACTGAGAAAATGAGTTCACACATCCATGTAAACATATAAGAATTATCAGTGAGGCCTTTTTCATTTATAGAAATGTACTACATGTAAATCAAATGTACGGATTTCTCGTTATGATCCAAAGTACCTTTTCAACTTTATATTTTCATTAAATTGAAATATCTACCATCAGGGGGTCCAATCCAAGAAAATTACCTTGGATTGAGAGAAAACATTAGAATATGATCCTCAGATCATTTGGGATCTATAAGAATAAATTGAGTATCAATCTAAATCTCTGATTGCTAAGTATGATCCAATCTAAAATTTCACCTTTATATGTTTATTAAAATACATATCACATGTTAATGGGTCGAAATCAATAATATGAGTTTAGATTTGTATATATACATATAAAAGGATCCTATGTCGATTTGGGATATATAGGAATAAATTTTGAATCAATCTAATGCTTGGATTGATCAGTAGGATCCAAATAATAATTTCACCTTTTTATTTATTTTTTTAATGGAATATCACCCATCAAAAGTTCAAAAAGAAAAAGTAAAATTCAAATTGGTTTATAAACATTGGAAAATGAACTTAGAGTCATATTTTATTTTTAGGAGTCGACTATTCATCAATACGATGTATGGATTGTATAGTATTATGGAAAATATTTTTTCAAATTGTTAACACCTTTTAGTAAATGACAAATCACAAGTGTATGGATCAAAACGAAGGAAACAAGTACATAATGGCATAAAAGGAGACAATGAAGTGAGATTTTATTAGAAATTGTCATTTCAATTAAATGTTAAAATCCCCACAATCATTTTTAAAATATGTGTAAAATTTATATTTTTTATGTCATCATGTGTTTCTCGGTAATTAATTAGAAATAAGTAAATTTCGATGTTTTTAATAAAATGGTCAACATCTTGAAAATAATTTGGATATTAATTCTCGAAAAAATATTTTTTTTAATATGAAAATATGAGTTTTTTATGAATAAAGAAATTTTTTTTAAAACATTCAATTTTTAATTTTCAATAAGAAATTTAAATGTGTTTTTAAATGATAATCCTGAATTAATTCTATTTTATGAAACCTAAGATAATTATAGATTTTAGTTAAATTACATTTTGAATTTTAATGTTTGATACTCAAATCCATTTATTGGAATGAACATCATAAAATGTAATTGATTTATATTGAATTTTTTCAATCATTTTTTTCATTGTTTTTATTTTTTGAATTACAAAGATCACATAGAAGATCTACTAATCATTCATGTAGTGACCATGGGTGAAAAATTTTCAACGGTACCAATTTTTCATCCCACCTTGCTCAAGTTACTGTAAACCTCCATACAACAATTTTGTAACAACACCCCACTATAATCGATCACACCTCCTTCATCAACCGACCATACAAAACATTCTTAACCTATCATGGAAATGAACTTTGACTAACCACACCTGGTAAAACCTAGAGTGGAAGAATGCTATCTATATATGATCCTTTTTTAATGATGAAAACCCCATGATGATCTAATTATGCACTGGATCAATGCCGCTCGAGCTCAAATTCCCAAATCTGATACTTCCCAATCTCTTTCGAATGAAATCATAGCAGGAGAAGTTCATGGAACCAAGAATTGATAAAAACTTGTTAATGAATTTGAGTCACATAGATTGAGGATGAAGATCATTAACTAAGAAATTTAGGATCACTAAACAAGGGGTTCTATGAATCGACGAAGATTGAGGTCGAAGGAAGCCTGACTGAGCATTTGAAGATGACAAGGTTAGTTTGACACAAACGAGAGGAGCTAAGATATGAATGAACCTTGATCCTCTGAGATCTTGATATCTCTCATCACATCACCTTGACCATTTAATTTAATTCTTTATTCACTAGTGACACTCTCTAAAGAAAAAAAAATTAAGGGTTAGTCCCAAAACACCTGACCTGGCTTGGTACTCCTTCCTAACTTTCTTCATTCTAGTCCATGGTATGTGACTAATTAAGGTGATCATCTATTCCAAAAATATGATGAATTTATCTTCACAACTACATTTTTTACTTCACTATACACCTTTACGTCCATCATATAAATTTTTTATCCATTCTTTCTTACAAATATAGAATAGATCTTCTAGAAAATTTCCATCATATATTTAAAATTATACTTCAGAATCCATCATTATCAAGACTACAAGAAGAAGAAAAATTATGGTGTACACCTAAAACATGTCTCCCATCCTTCAGTATTACTGTACAAAATGCATTTGTAGATATGAAAATATCCCCAAAATAATCACAGAAAAAGAATCTCCATTTCCCTTTTTTAATATACCAAATTTTCCTTATGAATGTGAAAAAAATAATTTACTCCTTGGTGAAATATGGTATGAAGCTACTGAACAAACCAATGATTCGTTTTATATATCTGAAGTATGAAAATAGATGCTACCTTAATGTAAATCACCATCACCCTTTATAAGACATAATCGGGTATCCTCAGAATTGGATACAGCTGTCTTCTTTTAATCATTATGTTTTTTTAAGCATTGATGTTTTTTTTCACATGACCATCATTTTTGAAAAATATGCACATAACCATTATTTAGGACTTAAATTTACCACTCTGAGTACCGTATCCTTTATTATAGCTGGAATACTAGTATTACCTAAATAAACACCATAGTTGGTCTATTGATGAGTCTCACTCATCAACAATAATGAAACAACATCATCCAAATTGAGAGTGTCTTTATTGAAACACAATGTGGTGATGATATTATCATATGGATCTAGTAAAAAAACCAATCTATGAAAATAATTGTCTTATTTTTTTCATTTAAACATGTATCGTGTTACCAATATCGTCAATATTGGCAGCCACTAAAGAAAGGTCCATCAGATGTTTTGTAAAGTCATCCATATGGTTACCTAAATCTATATTATTTAACATTCAAAAATTATCCAATATTTTTTTAGATATAAATGATTTGTGAGAGATTTGGATTTATAAATACTTTCTAGATTCACATAGATCTCCATTAGATCTATTAGATCCATCACATCCAATTTTTTATTATCAACAAAATACATTTTCATTTGCTGGTCACTAACTCTCTCATATCCTATGAATCACCAATGCTCATAGACTCCAGTTTGTCTGATTCTTTTTAGCACCTTCCCTATACTCTAACAAACCAAATTAAATTTTACTCATTTTATCAAGAGAGTAAAATAATTTTACCCATTAAACATTTTTATTTGTTAATAAATCCCATGGAATGAATCACCCATCTCAAATAATAAATAAACATAGATAAATACCTATGATATTAGCTATTAGGGAGGAAATAGATCTTTTTAAGGATAATTATTAATTTGAGACAAAATACTGTGAGAATATCCAATGAAAATGAATCGCATAACCAAATTGTAAGAAATAAATTGAATTTTATATTTTAACATGAAAAAACAATTTAATTTAATGGATTAAAAACCAAGGGGAAACTCTAAAATATTCACTATGAATCAAGGAGTACAAAATCCAAGTAATACCAGAACATGAATTAAAATTAGAGCATAAAAAACCTATGTGGAAACCCTCCATAAATACACATTTTTCACCTATTTTATAATAGTTTTGTGAGAAGGCATTACCCCTGGATAATCAAAACCCAACACACAACATCATTGTTTCACCTCAAATAAGTCGTTATGTAACCCAATTTGCATTGATAGTTTCTAACTTGGGCTCAAAAACCATTTTAACCCTTATATTTTTAATCAAATACTTCATATTATATCTCACCTTTTATCTACTACCCACGTTAGTTCTTTAATATGTGTTATAAGGACTCCAAAATATCTCATTCCATGGTTTCAGAATTCAAAAAAATTAGGATGAAACATATCACCATTTTTGACCTATAGGATTCCAGATCCATCAGCCTCAATGAAAATTTAAATTGTTATCTTTAAATTTAAAAAAACAACTAGATGAACCTCAACATATCTTTTATCTGAAATCCATAACCGTACCCAGTTCTGGATAGGCCTACTAGAATTAAAACCCAAAAAAATTGGGACCAGAATTGAGGATAGAATGGACTAATCCTAGGTCATGTTGTTCTTTATATCCTTCCCACCTAGAATGTGAGATCTAAATTACCTATGTAAAGATGTAAAAAATAGTTTTCATTATACATAAATGTAAAATAAGAGTGTAATTAGTAACATAAAGGTAGTTCTTTATTTTCCTCAAGGTCAGATAAAAAATTATGACGTAGAATAAATGTGTCATATTACTTTCACTGGTTACATAAAAGTAATCTGAGAAGTACAATGGGTATGTAAAGGTGGATTTAGATTTGAATTACCTATGTGAAGGTAATAAGGAAACAAAGAAGTTGTGTAAAGGTACCAGGGGATTTCTATAACTATGTAATGGTCATCTATGATATACAAAACCAATGTAAATGTAATTAATGATTTGTGAAGGATCCATTTAAGAAAAATGATCTGAGTCATAGTACACAAAGGTGATGAGGTGATGTATAAGGGTACATTGATATTTGAACTAATTACATAGTTAGGTCAATGGACTATGTTATGAAAATTAGTAAAACTTTTTATATGTATAATCATGATTTAAGCTGCTATAATTGATCGTCTTTGAACATGAATTCGATCCAAATATGTTCATGTGTTTTACCACATTTAGTTGATCTGGAATTATTCATATATTAGATTATTGGGTTTTTCATTCGGTTGATCTACGATAAGACATGCAGTAAATCAATTGCTATATTTGATCTAGTGGGAATTGAAGTGAGTCCTAGAATTTCTATATTCTAAGGAATTTAAACCTTCTAATGTTAAGTGTGATGTTCTCAAATGAAAAATAAATATCACAAATCATATTCTGATGGTGTAATGTTTTTAAAGAAGGGAGGATTCCACATTAAAAGGTATATATATTCATGTTAAATTATTGTGATTGTCATGGGAATAGAATGATTAATACATCACCACACCATAATGATTTTTCTATGGTCATTTTGGTGACCATTTGGGAAATCCATTCCACCTATAAGAAAGGGTTTTCTAAGAGACATAGTATGTTACCCTGTGGTATTTCACAGATTTTTGTACAGGTGGAGAGTTTTTTAAGGTATATATATGTAGTGTTATTTTAAAAGATATTGGAGCCTCAGTTATTTAAATATCATGTGGAAGAAATTGTTGATCCCTTATAGAATTCAATATTAGGTTTAATGGATAAAATATAAGATAATCCAAGTGATTTTTTTACTCAAGAAGAAAAAGATACTACCATGATTTATGTTAATATTAAATGTGAAATAATAATCTAGAATAAATGAGAATATAATTAATGATGTTATTGTGAATATATCTTTTTATAGGTATCAAAGAAGATTGTCAGAATATTGAGAACTAACATGAATTGTAAATGATATTTTTGAGATCCAAATAAATCAAAATATAAAAATAAGAGGAGTTGAAACTAGGAGCCATTGTTCTATTGTGCACACAAGTATTTTTGAAAATTGAGAAGAACCAGATCACTCAATTTTTGGTAGGTGTTTGGGGACCAAAAAAATTGTTGTGAGCCGCTATTTAATGTCTTAAAGAACAAGTACATGTACATGATTGTTGATTTAGTCTGCTCATGAAGGGTTCTCTATTTCATAAGTGGAATAGAAGAATCTATTATTATAAAAATATATTTCTTCAATTAGATTAAATTTAAAGAATAAACTTGTGACAAGGATGTCTAACCAATTGGTGGAGGATTTCCAATGTGGTGTTTAACCAATCACTATAGATTTTCAATTGGGGTAACAAAAAAGTTGGTGAAGAATGGTAACTGGGGTGTCTAAATATATGTGTCAAATAATCATGGAAATGAGAATATATTGATCCTTATTAATATCGTTTATTTTTATCTCTAATATTATCTTTGAAAATGAGATAATTTTTGAGATATTATTCAGAGGATTGAGAAATTTAACACGTTCAAGATGTTGAAGTTAGAAGAAGATGAATTTGTAAAATTAATATTTTGATTCACCCCCACCCTCACCCCCTATCAGTGGTCATGTGAAATGGGTTACTTCAAATAACCCACAAAAAATTCCATGTACATTAAAATAATATTTAGCCAAATGAAAATTATGGGTGTAGGGATTGCAGTGGTCAATGATAGAAAATGTTTCTAGAGTATATTTTTTTGAGGCACCACAAGAATTACCATTGAAGAGGGAGACTACTAATGTAATAAATTTGAAATAGGGGATGAATCCAATAAACATATAACTTTATAAACATGATTATATATTAAGTATTTATATTGAAAAAAAAGGTTCAAAATCATTTTGAATATGGTTTCATTGGACATATCACCATCCCATACTCTAGCCCATGAATTTGAGTAAAGAAGAAAGTTAGAGGGTGGAGAATGTGATTGTATTGTTAGGAAATAAATAGATTGGAGGTGGTGAAAAAATACCTAATTCCATTAATAGAAAAGTTGATAGATGAGTAGTATAGAGTGTAATACTTCACAAAGGTATATTTTAAACCAGGTTTCATCTCGGTAAGGATAAGGGAAAAATAAATTGTGGAGATAGTGTTCAAAATTCATGATGGTAATTATGAATACCTTTTTATGCCTTTCAAATTGATGGATGCATCTATAAATTTCCATGATACTATGAATGTGGTGTTTTGAACCTCGCAAATAATGTGGGTTTTTGTGTCATCAATGATATACCGGTTTAGAATAATGACTTTAATGAAAACCTAGATAAGGTGTGAGAAGTTATATAAAAGATTGATTAAAATTTACTATTTTAAAACAAGAAGTGTTATTCTAGAAGGAGGTCTATAGATTATTTAGAGAATATAATTTTAGGAGAAAAAGTTTTGATGGATCCAAAAAATCTGTAGGTGGCTAAATTTTGGTGAGATCTAAGGAATATGGAAGAAGTGAGGATGTTTTATGGATAAATAGATATATTAAAAATTTATTAAGGATTGTATAAATATTTTATGCCCCTAGCTATCCTAAAAAATAAGGATGTTCTTAAATAGACACATGAAACTAAAGCAACATTTGACACACTTAATAAAAACATGAATGTTACATAGATTTTATACATGTAAAATTTTTCAAATGGATTTTCAAGGGAGTATCATAAATTTGGTTCAGGTTTTTGATTTTTTTTACATATAAAGGGAGGGAATTTTACTAATTTATTATGGCTTTATCTGAAACCAACTAGTAAAAATTGGTATATGCAAAGGATTTTATGGATCTGGTTCTATCAATCTATAAATAGAATAAATATTTGATGGGAAGGTTATTTTAGTTATACATGGACTATAATCGACTTATTAATTTACTTACTCAATGGGTAGTTTCAATTGATCATTAGTGTTCGCAGGCTATATTTTTGTGATATGATTTTATAGTGATTTACAATCTTGGAAAATTTAATAGTGTCATAGTTCTTTTATCAAGGGTTTTGTGGGGAATATATTTTATGTAATATGCAATTTCGAAACCAAATTGGTAGGATATTGATGTGTTGAAATAGGATTTAATGCATTATTTTAGTTTGAAGACAATTATATATTCATTGTAATATTGTTCTAACACAAAGATAGGATATTCATTCAGAATTGGATTATTGTTCTTTAAGAAACGATTTTTCTTTCAAAAAAAATCAAATTTATTTAAAAATATGTTAAAATTTTATTTTGATAGGAGTAGCATATTCTTAAAATGAAGTTGGGCCAACTGTTAGTGGCCCATACTACACACCAAGATTCAACTCTCACTAGGAACTATAAGAATGATAAATCACTAAAGCATAGTAGACCAGTGATACAGACATGACACTACAGTAGTGAAAACATGGTCAACATCAAACTGTAGTAGATTGGACTTAGGTGACGGTGGTATTGTAGCTCCATGGACATCCCACCATCAGTTACTATTGAATAATGGACTTAAATTGGGATTCATGTAATTGTATCACTATTTTCTATATGAGATCATTTTAAGATTGGGTTTTATTTTCATATTGTACATCGTAATTTATGCTCTGGATTTTTATGAAGTGATTATGCTCCCCTAAGGGAGTATTTATTTATTCCTGGACCCCATAATTTTTGGGGGCTCATGTTTATGTTCTTATTATTCATTTTATATTTTTATCAATTTTAATCTCACAGCTGAGATCATTCATTGCTACTACACTGGAATTTACACAATAATTGGTATCAAAGGATGAGTTCAAAATATCAATGTCAGATTTATCAAATTGAATAAAAATTTTGGAATAACGTAAGGTGAAGATAGACTCAATCTACAAAACTAACATTTGTTACAGGAGGACATAGATCAAATAATTTATTTATCAAAAAAGTTTTACATACCTATTTTGGGTGAGAAACTAATAGATATAGAGAAGATTGAATGGGATCTAATAGATCTATAGGTTTCGGTAGTTGTGTTCCTTATGTTTTCCAAAAACATGGAGTTCAACATCATAGAAGAGAATAAAATGGTTGGCTTGATGAAATAACTCACAAAAATGTATTGTAAGGTTTTTATATTGAATAAAGTGTACCTTAAATATCAATATGATTTGAGAGAATATTGTTATTGATCATGTTAATATATTCAACACCATCACAGGTCAATTTTAATCGGTGGGAATTATGTTGGATGATAGAGTATGGGCTAGGATTTTACTGTATTCGTTATCGGATTGTAGATAATCCACTATAAAGACCATGAGTAGAAATTTTATTAATACAATTTTGGTGCTAAAATATGTTTGAGACCTGATTCTCAATGAGAATTTTCATTAGAAGGGAATCAATAAGATTCACCGGTTCCACTCTAAATATATAAAGAAGCGGTAGATATGTGTAATGAGATAATCATACTGTATGATCAAAATTAAAAAGTAATGAGATAAAATATGGAAAAGTTGTATGGTACTACCTATAGGATTTATAGGAATAAATGACATGTTAAGAAGGAGTGAAGATAAAAATAGAAAGTGCCTGAAACCAATAAATAAAACATGAAATATGAAGGAATAGTTGATGTGTTATTGAGGAACATTGATGGACATATAGAGTCTTTCATTTTAGACTAAAGTGAATATTTTCCTTCTACTTCATAGAAGTGTTTCCCAAAAAATTATATTTATTGAATTATTTCCAATGTACACCATGTTGATTATTAACCTTAAAAAATTGTGCAGATTGAGATTCGTGGACTAATACCAATAATTGGATCATACTAGTTTTGGAGAATGTATGATATATCCCTAGGATGAGATAAAATCTTATTTCTATCCAATATTTTCATCATGATGGTTTTGGTACCACATTCATTGGTGGTTCATGGAATATTACTAAGGGAGCTATATTAATAACGTGTGGAGTAATTAATGAAACCTTAAACAATGTGGATGAGAATTTCATGAAAATTATTGCAACCAAAAATTATTTTCTGGATTCACAACTATATAACTATAGTATAGGCCACATGGTTGAAAAGGGGATGACGGTTTTCTGAATAAAATGAATTTTACTAGAATAGAAGTCATTTAAATTTTCAATGGGTGAATACTATATCTTTGGAATGTAGAATAAGGCAACCTTTTTTAATGGAGGTAGAACATCAAAGTCCGAGAAGCTGGAGTCGGTGTAAGCTATTGCTTGGGGTACATCACCAATACATTCCCCTTGAGGACACAATATTATGTGAAATTTATTGAGTACTTCACAATAAATACATGAGTTTACATTCTTAAAAGAAAATATTATGTTTTTAACAAGATCAAAAATAGAAAAACCATGGGTTAGAATGATTTATGTTCAATGATAAAATATTTGTGGTATGAAAATGGTGGAGAGTATGAGCGTAATGATTTTAGGGAATTCTATGCTAAAGATGGAATCTAGTGGGTCAAAAATATTCCAGGAACACCACAATATAATGGTGTATCTTAATGGATGAACAGGTCACAAAATGAATGTGCGAGGAGTATGAGGATACACCATGGTTACCTAAGACCTTCGGGACAGTGGAAATGATCATTGTAGAATATCACATCAATAAAATTCTATCTATACCAATTGGATAATGTCACCCTAAGGAGATATATTCAAAAAATGAGGAAAGAATGTATCATTTAATAGTCTTTTGTTGTTTGGAATATGTTCATATAGATGCTAATTCAAGGGAAATACTTGATACTAAGTCTAAATATCTTTTATTTATTTCCTATATTGTTGTGGATTTTTGTTATAATTTTTTAATGATAAGAACAATATAATCATCTGAATTTAAAGAATAATATTTATAATGGTGTCATGTATGAGGATCGTCATGTAGCAAAAGTTGATATTGGGGATAAAGAATTGAAGTGCTATGTGAAAATATATATTTAAGATTTACTAGAGTATGTTACACTAAAACTAGTGGATTATACTTGTAAAGTTGAGTTGAGGTGATCAACAAGGGTGAAAAGAACTATGAAAAAGAATTCATCATCCTTTCATTTTATTTGTTACTGACTAATAGTGGAAAACAAAATTTTATGAAGAAGAAATCAAGGTGAAGGAGTTGAACAAGTGGGATCTGGCTATGAAGGTTGAGATTTATTCATAGCATTATAACAGTACATAGGATTTGAATCATTTTCCATAATGATATAAATAATTTAAAGATAAATGAGTGTACCAAATTAGGGAAGAACATGATGGTTAAGGGAGTTACAAGGAAAGGCTGGTGGTGAATGGTCTATATAAAAGAATGTACAAACTTAACTGAAATTTCCTCACCTGTAGTGAAGCTCACTAGCATCCAGGGGGTTCATAGAATTCACAACTATAGATCATGTGATATTAAACCATACCCTTTATCATTATTTAACAAAATAAATGTAAATAGGGTTCCTTTATCGGTGCTAGCAAAAAGTGATCATAAAAGAGTGCACTTTTCAATTCTTTTTTAGTGATAATAATGTTCACTTTTTAGCACTGATAAAGGGTTGCCTTTATCAGATCCATTTTAGTGATTATGGAAGGAATATTTCAAAAAAAATCACATATTCTTAAATATATTTATATTTTAAAATATAAATATATTTAAACTAGTAAAGATGTAATATATTTTATTAAATATTATTTATATAAAACTATATATTTATTTTCAATTAATATATAAAATATTTAGTGAACATGCCTTATAAAATAATGAAAAATTTTATTATTAATTAATAATTTTCTAATTATTATTGACTAATAGTCATTTAATAACACATGGAAGACATAAATATTCAATAAATTAATGAACGATCTAAGAGAAGTTGAAAACATTTTATGAACTTAAAATAACTATATCTTTTGATCCAGATATCCTTTTGGGATCTATCACATTCATATCAAAAATTGAAAAAAAAATTGATATGGTGACCTTGGAGGACCCTATTCAACATTCTATTGAGGTAAAAAAGGTCTGAAATGCCACTAAAACCGAGTTTCTTATTATGATGCCTTAATTTTTGACCATTTAAGGGAATTTTATCTTTGTTTGAGGGGGTATTTTTTACTTTTTATTGGAGACTAAATTTATTCTTAGGTATTTTAGTCATTTAGGTAATATAGTGTATACATTGTATTAATTTTTATATTGTAGTGTTATTTATAATTAAATATATGCATATTTTCATACATTTTCATATAAAAAAATCAATTTTAAAAGTTAATATTTAATAATATTTACATAAACATAAATTTTTAATTATATAAACCATATGGAAAACATATTTACTATTTATTGTATTTAAAAAAATTCCATTTTATTTACAATAAAAAAAAATTCATTAATATATATATAAGTGATGTTTATATATAAATATGTGTGTGCCAATAATAAAATATATTTTTATATGTATATTATAATATATGTAAATAAATACATTTGTAAATATTTCTGCGTGTATGTTTGAAATATAAATTTCTACGTATCTGAAAATATGTGCATGTGTGTGTGTGTGCATCAATATTAAAAAAATACATTATATATAAATGTAATTTTGTAAATATATAATTATAATTAAATATAGTATATAAACATATTTTTAATAAATTATTATAAATTAATTATGAAAAATCTAGATATAAATATATAATTATATGAAAATATGTATGAAATTTATATTTAAATATAAAATATAAAGACATATTTTTAAAATGTATTTAAAAATAAATATATACATTTATATAATTATATAATAAAATGTGTAATGAAAAATTAATTATGTATATATAAATTAATAGATATATCATAAAATATTATTCAAATCTTGATGGAGTAGTGGAAAAGGCATTGGGCTTTGAAGGTAGAGGTCAAAGGATTGATTCCACGCAAGGGAAACGCTGAAGGGCATGAAAAGTGCTAATAAAGGACCTGTAAAGGGATCATAAAGGGGGTGGTATCGAGTAAGGCAAAGTGTTGGGTATGTGGGGAGAATATCACTCATAATAGGGGTTCAGATTGTTGATAAAGGGGGCTGGGTTGAATGAATTTTTCTTAAAAAATTAATTTTATCAGAGTTAAAAAAGAAACTAATAAAGGTGGAATTTATCAGTTCATTTGTTAGTAAAGATAAATTTCATTGTCTTTTATGGGTGATTATCATATCAGCACTTTTTAGCTCATAAAAAATCAATTTATATTGATTTTAGAAGCGTTGGATGTAGTAGTGATTGTTTTATTTGATGATTTACATCTTTTGAATCTTGATGTAAAGAATATTTTACTTCATATAGATCTAGAGGAGGACGTTTATATATACCATCCAGAGGGATATGTTTAGTCAGGAATGGAAGACCATGTGTGAAAATTCCATTAGTTCTTATATGGGCTAAATTATACACCCTGAGAGTGGAACAATAAGTTTGAGAAAATCATGAGAAAAAATACATAAAAATTATGTGGCACGTAATAATGCTACAATTATAACATATATTATAATCTTATACACTTAGATGAAAAATTGGGGCAAAAAACCAAATTTAACATAAAATCTTAACCTCTGTTAACGGTGATGAAAATAGACCTGACTTTCTTAATTTTAAGGAATCACCACCTCAGAACAACTAACCATCCAAGATACCAATGATTGATGAGGTGCATCAAATTTTTTTAAAAATTTTGTTGGGAAGACATTTAACAATCCAATCCCCAAATGGTTAATTCATAGATGATTTTAAAAATACTAAACATATATGAGATATAATATAAAAAAAGAAATATGTATCTTTCATATTATGAAAGAATATAGTTATTCTACAAATGAGAATCCAGTTGAATAAAATGTAGAGTCACTCTAAATATTATTTCATAAAGTCATACATAATATTATTCCAATTCTATACTCAATATTATCAATTAACATGTAATGATTATTTCATATTATATATTTGGTACTTGTATATTTATAATTTAAATATCAGTAACTATATTATGGTCATTATTTTCATAACTCATATTATAGTGTGTGAATAAAAGGACTTTTTAATATGTGATGAAGTATATTCATACCTTTTATTGAAAAACTAAATCAAAGGTTGAGATATGGAAATGAAGATTGGATGTTTTTTTGGAGTGAATTGATAATGATTAAATTGAAACTGAAAAATAAATAATACTATTAATTTATTTACAATGTTATTTAGAAGGAAATATTTATTTCATAAAGGGTAAATTTTAAACTCTATAAAATAAATAAAATTGAAATAAAATATTTCAAAAATTTATTTTGGTGAATGGAAGCTATGAAAAAACCCATAGTTGTAAGAACCTTTCTTAACAATATTTAAATATTTTTTTATCATTTAATTAATTGATATTTTTCTTCTATTGGAATTTAATAACCAATATTAGTTTATATTAATTCAAAAATCACAATGAATAAGATGAAAATATAGGGTCATTTTGAAAAAAAAAATCATTGTACTTTGTTCTACTCACCATAAAATAGTTTAAATTAAAGTTTTAATCAAAAAAAGGGTAAAAGACCAATATATCAATAAGTAGTATCAAAAAAATGTAGAGAAACAATTTATTTAGTCTTAAAATGGAATGGTATGTTAGGAAATAACTAGATTATATTTGTTATCACTTTAGATAAATAGTTTCGAAGATGTTATAGAAAAGTAACATTTTTTTAAAAGGGAATGGAAAACAATTGTATGCAGTTATTTTTAATATGAATTGAAAACTACATGAAGATATTAAATACCTTTTAAAATATACTGATCTCAAGCATATTCTATTTCTTGATATGAAATATTAGTGGAGTCAAATATGCAGTTCCAAGTGACTTTGATGTCAAATTAATAAGTTAGGAAGATGATAGTGGTGTTCACCTAAAATTTAAGACCATGAATATAAAAATATAAGAACATTCATTATATAGTTTATAAATATAAGTTATTCATACAGTAGAAATGCATCTAAATAATATGAATAATAAAGTAGATGGACATTGTTAACACATAATGTATATATATATATATATATATTATGTAGAAAAAATCATCTGGATTTGAATGTTTCCAGAAATTAAATTCCATAATTAAAAATTATTTTGCCTCATTCATGTTTGTAATAACATTTACTGTGTCTATAAGTAATTATTCGAAAAATATCCAATTGAATAAATAATAATGTTTTTATATTATTGATAATAAATGGAATATTTATATTTTTAATAACTTACATCAAATTCATTTTTCACGAACCAGTTTCATTAGTAAATTAGTGTTTGGAGATGTGTTTTCATTAAAGATAGAGCTAATTTGTTCATTGAAATCAACCTAGAGTATACAGTTTACAGTTAAACCTCTGAAAAAAAATTAGCGGTTTCATTTCTTGTAACAAAAAAATAACGAACCAACTCATATATAAAAGGAAAAAATATGAAAAAATATTAATTTTTCATACAATAATGACCAAATATGAACCTATATAAACAATATTATTAACAAAAAAAATCAATATAATATTTAAACATTATAAGCATGTATATTTAACTGAAATATATTTTTTCATTAATAAATATGAAGTTATGAATAAATATATAAAAAATATGAACACATTTTTCTTAAAAAAATATCAACATGTATAAAAAATAGATTAAATATATCAAAAAAGGGGTTAAAAATGAAAAATTGTGGAAAATATGAATATGAATATTGAATTTGACTCAATTATAAAAAAATGATCAACTAATCAGAAAAACATACAAACAATTTACCTATATGAACAAAAAAATGGGAACTTGTACGGAAAAAATCCACCTGTATGAAATCAATATTAAAAAATTATAAAAAAATATGAACTTATAAAAAACACCCAAATAACTATTTCAACAACACTAAAATTACCCCCAACCTTGGGATACACAACAGTTGTTCTAAATCCTAGAGAGATAATAATTCATTCTACAAATATCCACAACAATACATCCAAAAAAACCATTAAAAACATCTTAAAAGTAATATTTACCATGTTATAAAAAATACATAATAAAATAGTGAAATACCATAAACCATGGGTTTTACATCCTCATTGACCAATTGATGATATGTTTAATACTGACTCCTCATATTTATATTTTAACATTAATTATAAAATATCCATTATGTCAATAATGTATAAAACAAACCAAGTGTAAATAGAATATGAATACATAGTTTTAATAAAAAACTAATATCATATATTAATATTAATTAGTTTAGACAAATTAATTTAGAAAAAATAAATATAAATTTGAAATTTGTAAACATGCCCAAATATTCCACTTCTTGATGAACAAGCTAAATTAAAATATAACTATTTTTTTCATTGTATGTGTTTCTATGTAAGTAAAAATAAATAAAAATTTATGTAGAAAATCATCATATATATACCAACATGGTCAATAAAATATTAATTATAATAAAAGGAAATGAATTTTACTTTATTATTTTTCAAAAATAAAAATCATGAAGAATATGAAATATAAATATTGGATTCATGGGTTATGATCATGATATGGATGAAGAATATGAAATATAAATGTTGGATTCTTGGGTGGGGATTCTGATATGAAAAGATATTATTTAATAATTATGGTGTAGAGTTTGATTAAATTATCCTATAAATTTTGGATGAAGAATGTTTTGGTTTCAATATTGATTTTCCCCTAAAATATATAGTGGTGGTTTTTGATAAATTATTTCATAAAGATGAACATTTTGTTCACTCTTTAAAAGATTCAAATATTTAGATGCGCTTGGGGATTTCGGTGTACAAAATATATTGGATATAAATAAACCTGCTACATCCCTTCTAAAGGAGAAAATATTTTAAATTATTCAATAGAATAATTAGGAATATGATCAATCAGTAATGATTGTATGAAGAATAAGAGAAAATATTTGGATAAAAATAACGCTCATTTTGACATAACAATAATGTAATGTCCCGTCCCCAGTTACCTAGAGTCGGTTTATTATTTTAATACATTGGCATGATTACAAGGAATCTAGTCCTAAAGGACCGATCAGTTTAGCAATCTTGGAAAAATATATTACATACATTAATATTACATTACAATTTGAATCATAAAACAAAACATAGATAGTTTTTTGAGAATTCCATTTTTTCCTTTATCTTAACCCTGCATATCATTCATTACATACTTCTTGGAATCCTGGGAAAATAAAACATAATAAAGGGGTGAGATTTGATGCTCAGTAAGGGTATATAATTTAGTGGAAGTTATAAAATTTTAGGGCAAGATGTGTAATAAAAAAAACAGCCTTTTAAACATAAATTTGTACATAATATGGTAAAAATAAATGAAACATTACTATATAAACATGCACATGGATATTCTACTAGTCGAATAATCACATGAAATAACTAATTTCACAATGAGGGAATTCCTAATACTGGACATCATTACCATATAGTCTAGGCCTTGTGACAAGACTGAAAATAATTTTTTTTGTCAAGGCCTTGTGCCAAGACAGTAGTTTGTCTCATGTGACCTACCAATGCATCGAGGAGCTATAGCGGGCACCACTCGTCACTTACTAAGTCCACTGTATTCCTCATATGAAAAAGTTATAACAAAACATAAACATTCGTATTAAAACCAACATAAGAAATTTCAATACATAAACCATAAACCACGAATGGTATAAAAATAGAACATTAAAATTCAAACATATCATAACACATTCAATACAATATGGAGGATTGTATTATAATAATTCAACCTCAATCAAAAGTAATATCCAATAAAGGATGCTGACATAGTTGAAAATGATGAGTAAAACATTTTGATAGAAATATCCTTTTTGTAAAATCATTTAAAAGTAAAACATTTATAAAGAAAGTAATTTAAAAGTTATTTTTGAATCAAAGTGTCCCATACAAATTTGAAACTTTTGAAAATAATTATCATTTCAAACCATTCATGTCCATATAAATAAATCTTTAATATTATTTTGAAAACATGGACATTAATTAAAAACATTTAGAATGATAACTCATTAAAACATTTAAAATTCTTATCATTATAAATAGTTACTTTCTAAAATCTTTAAAATATTCATTTTGAAATCTTATTTATGAAAAATGGACATCTATGATAAAAATTTCCCAGTAAATACTTACACATAAATAATCTCGGATAATAATGAGATTGTGAAAAAAACCCTTACCAATTTGGTAACTTACGAAACATTCACCCCCTGAAGGAAGTATCATAAAATGAATATATAAATACACATAAATTAATTTTTATTACACAATTAATACAATTATGGGTAGTACATACACCACACAAAAGGTAATAGTGGCAATATGGCATGAATCTCACGGGAATAAAGAGTGAGATGAAAACCCCTTACCTTGCACTTTCTTTTAGTCAGGGGTAAGTTTAACTTCCTGTATGAAGACCTTATTATGTTATTAAATTATACCAGAACCATATTAATATTTATTATATCATACATTGTTCTTTGATGACTTTATACTACCCATTTAATAATAATACCTATGTTAAATTAACATTTCGGGTAATAATCATTTTCGTTATCGTATGTGTTTTAACATGATAATCTTGATTGTATCACTTTGATACTAATTTAAATACATCCTGAATATAAAACATGATTTATATATCATATATATTTATAATATAAATATGTATAATAGACATATATATGAAATGGAAAACACTGTTTATGGAGACGGTAGTCCGTACGTACGCATAAACGCTGTTTCCGTTTTCATAACATATTGAATGGAAATAAGTGAATAAAATATATGTAAGTACATATATATATATATATATCCAGAATCCTCATTATTTCATATATTAAAAACATATTAGTAATATATATTTTTATAATCATCGATGAATGGTGAATGTGGAAATGAATCTCATCGCGTCGTGGAGACGGTAATTCATATGTACGCACGAGTGACAATATCATTTCCTTAAAGGTGTGGAATTAAATGTTATAATAATTTTACAGAGACATTATCTTGTTATTTTCTTTATTTATATAAATATTACTCATCATTATATCCATCCAAATAACATAGTGTTTATTAATAATTTACACCACGGCATGGAGACGGTAAGTCGTACGTACGCATGCATGGTGACATTATGATTCATAAGATGGATAGAATAATGAATATAATTGTGAAATATTTATAATAACGTAACATTATATATAAGATACTAGATTTATTATTTTTTAATGGAAATAACAAAGAATGAAGAAGTGGAAGAAGAATGGAACTTGAAAGAGGGTGGTGAAATCATTACCTCTTCTTTGGGTTCTTCCTTTTGATTTGATCAAAAGGGATCCTTATGTTGGCTTTATGATCAAAATAATGCCTCTAGGTTGATGTGAGGGAGGTTGGGAGGAAATTTGGGAACGGTTTTGGTGATCCAAATTGCTTAGATGGTGTGAATTAGAGTGAAGGGGGAGTTCCCTTTTATAAGTGGGGTGAGGGGCACCTTAGGAAAAACATAAAATATTATTTTATAATAAATTAATTTTCGGTTTATAATTGCTCAAAAATGAATTATTTAAAGTATAATAGGGTTATGGGTCTAAAAACTCTCAAAAAATTGGTTTCATACAGGTTGAGGTCAACATATAAACCTTAACTTTTACATTCAACTCTTAGTTAAATATTTTAACTTTTACGGTGTCTTATTGTATTCTTATTCTATATGGTTAATAAACATACTGTGAACATCCAAGAGAACCTCAACTAGCTCATTAATGATATATATAATATTATTTAAGCCCTTTGGCCGAAACATACATTTTTAGGAATATTATATCATCCAATAATATAGTATTTGTTTTAAATATTAATTTATGTCAATTTTGACACTATTTGGTATTTTGTTTTTGTGAAAGTCATAACAACCTGATAACTTAGAAAACGTTACATTTAATCATATCTATCATGTCATACTCACCTAGAAAATTCATGTATTTCATAAAAATTATGAAATTATATTTATTTTAATATTTATAATACCATATATTGGATTATTTCATGAATAAGGTAATTATGACACCATAATTGTGTCATAAATAAATTTTTTTATTTAATGTCTAAAAATTATAAATAAAATTCCATGATGTATTAAATCTTGTTATATTTCTAATGAATATTTATAATTGAATTTATCTTATTAATAACCCAATATTAAAAAAAATTTAGTTATTAAACTTTGATTTTAACTCTTTTAACTCTTCTTCAAATTAAATAATAATAAATATCCTAATCTAATCCAAGTGGAACTAAATGATAATATTTTATTCCTAAGGCTGTTTTTGGTAGAGATACACTTTTTAAATAGAATTAGAACATTTGTTTGGCTAATATTGACATCATTTGTAGCCTTAATTACCCTATTAACTTTTAACAGTTGTAAATAAAAGTAAAAAGTTACTATTCAAAAAATATATATATTTATCTTATTGAACCAAATTTTACTCCTTGATATTAAACATGTCTCTTAGATTTTTTAAATTCAACTCAAAGAAGCAGTAAAATTATGTTTTATTTAAATTTGTAAATTCTCCTAGGAGGTGGGTAAAAGACAGTGAAAAGTTAAATAAAATTTTTATATATCTAAAATTATTATAAAATGAGTCCAATTAATTAAATTGAACTTATATAGGTAATATTTATCTAGTTTGACCAAAAATAAATTTAAATAAAATAAATAATTATTTAAATAAAAATTCGTTTTCATACAATAACTCAGTGTTCTTTCACTATTCATCAAAAATTAAACGTTTTCAGAAAAATAACAAAAAATCACCCTTGGATAATTTTGATATTCCGAATTCAAAAATAAAGTCTATTTTACCAAATTAAAAACAAATAAGATGCATTATTAATTTAAAATTAATTACCGTGGTCAAAACCAACAGACGCATTTTTAAGAAACAATATCTATCAGAAGATTAACACTTCTTTATGTATAATCTCAAAGTACAATTACATAAAATTACCAACATTGGATTAAATGGTAAAAATATAATCTATTTATACTTACAAACCATTAAAATTTATAATTTAACACTATAATGTATTTTGATAAAAAAAGTTATTTTTAGTTAAAATATAGTATTTTTCACTATTCACCAAAATATGAAAGTTATCAGAAAAACACCAACAATTTATTGAAGCTAAATTATTATGTCACAATTATAAAGAAGAAGTTTATTTTGTCAAATTGAATATAAAAATGTTTCAAATATTGGATTTAAAAAGGTTTCACCATTAAAAGGTGGTAAAAGTCCATTTTTTAAAAAATACTTATTTTATCTGAAAAAATTAATTAGTTCTTACATTATGTCTAAGAAACTCATAATATGGATTCTAAAATTATAAGGATTATATATAGTTAAAAATTTAGTTAATAATATTCCTAACCGCTTTTGAACGGCTAGTTTGGTATGTTGTGGTGCGCTTGAACTCGGTGTTGCATGTAGTGCAAGTTATTGAATTATATTGAAGAAACAATATACTTTGAAATCCTGGGGTGTTACAAATAATAATTATTTTTATTTGGAAAAATTAGAATGAATCATTTGTGCATTACAACCTCATGATGATTTAGTGGTGTATACGGAGTTCTTACTATTGTAGAACAATCTACGGGATAAAATTAAGATGGAATGGAATAATCTATAAAATCATCATAGGGAAATATACTTATTTATATCCTGAAATGATATTTAATGTTAAAATTATATAAAATACCCCATGTTAGAATAGAATAATAAAATATATCATAAGAGGAAAAAAATTTGATAATATAATTGAAATCAGTTTAGAGAAACATATTTGGATAAAAGGAACATGAGTTAGAAATATGTAAACATACTAAAAAATTATTCTCCTCGATGAATAAATAATTAAATTTATATATAGTTTTAAAAGGATATGGAGATGGAACTATAGGTGGAGGAAAAAGAATAGGTGATAGTTGGAGGAGGAGGAGAAGGTGAGACCCATATTCGATATGTAGTATTATGATGAAACATTGAGATATTTTTAAGGTTTTTAGATTCTGAGGGTGTTTGACGTTGTTCCATTTATGGAGAAGTGGTTTCTATGGAGGAAAATAGATATAAGGATTTTCGGTGCCACAGATCATGGATTAGGAAGAAGGGATGTAAGGGAGGAATAGTTTGGGGGTAGAATGATGGTTTTGGAATGTAGAGAATGTAGATTTTGGGTAGGAATCATAGGTTCGTGATGGCGAGGAAGACGAGTGAGGGGAGGCACAAAAAGGTATAATTTGTGGTGGGATCTAGGGACAAAAACATCTAGGGGAAGAATGAGGAGATATGTGGATCAAGAGTCACATTTATTTATGGAAAATTTTTGGGAATAAGACATGAGGCAATAGAGGCACATTAAATAGTACAGATAATGGATGTTTTTTAAATATCCATGTTAATTTTTTAAGAATTTCAAATTAATTAACTATATTATAATTATTCTAAAATTCTCAATTTTTTTTAAATAATTTAACTAATCAATTAATTTTAATTTATTTATTGAAAAAACATGAATAAAATTTTCAAATTATTTAATTATTTAATTAATTTTGTTTCTTTAATTTTTCAAAATATTCATGGAATTGAATTTTTAAATTTAAAGCTATTCATTTTAAAATAACTTGAATAATAAATTAAAAATAAATAATTCGAATATTTAAAATAAATAATTTATTAATAATATTTAAACAACATGAATATTTAAAATAAATCAATTGATTTAGAATTTAAATTTTCTATGGGTTTTATATTTTAAAATACCATGAATATTTTGATTTAATGTTTTTATATTTTTAAATAAATTAGTATAATAGTTAAAATTTAAATAATTTGAATTTTTAAATTTTTATAACAAATTAATGTATTTGTATTTTAAAAATAAATTTTTAATATTGTAGGTTTTTAATATATTTAGTTTTTTTTTTTTGAAAATCTTCTCCACATATCTTATGTTACCCTCCCACCCTGGTAACATTTATTTCTTGATTAATGTATATCCTTCTTCTTTTTTGTGAAATGTTATATATAAGAAAATATACTTTTTATTGTACATTTTTATGAATATTATAGTCAAATTATTGCATTTTATTAAGAATTATGATATTAGATTAAATTTAATTATTTATCATGAATTGATTCACTTACCTAAAATATATATAATCATTAAATAAAAAAGATATTGTCTTTAATTGTTGAAATGTATCTTGTCAAATCATTTAACAATTACTAAAGATTTCTTTCAATTAAGATTTTTTTCCATTAATAATAAATTATTACATAAGAATAGAAACTAATTTTCTATACTTTAACACATTTATTTAATATTTTGATAATTATAATCTTTTTCAAATAATGTTTTATTTTTTAAGCTCATTTTATTAACAAAATCTTATTATATATCAAAATAATTATTCAACTACATCAAAAATCTACCAGTATTCCCACATGTGGATTCACATGGCTTAATACCTACTTATTAATAATATATAATATCTTAAAATTTTAAATATATTTTTAATATATGAAATAGTTAAATTTAATCGAATTCCAATCAAACGAATTGAGTGTAAACATATAAATATTTTAGAAAATTGAGCTTTAAGGTAACATAACAAGTGTATATATATTAAAAGACATCGAATTGTTGTTTCTTCATGTTGACCGTAGAAGAAATTTTTCATTCAACACCTTTGTTGAAGTAAAGGAGTACAAATAAACAACACTATCATGTTGTGGTTAATCTTTATCATCATTTCTCTCAAGAAAATTTATATCAGAAAATATAATGTGAACCGTAAGCATAAGAACTGAGGTTGGAGAAGCAAAAGAATTGTCAAAAATGAGTTTCATAATTCAAATCATATTCACTGTAAATTTAGAACGGGAACAAGCACTATAAATGTAGTATTTTTCCATGAATAATCACACTATTAAATAATAATATGCATGAGTAGTCATATTATTGAAAAATAATAAGGAATTTAAATATTGTATTTGGTTCCACACCCTTATTTTTATCCTTACTTTTGGTAGAAATATTTTGATTAACTAAAATGGAATAAGTAATTATATTTTATAAGAATAAACACTAAAATGACTAACATGGTTGCATAAACATATGATTCTACTTGTTTAACAATATTACAATATTTTCTTTAAGCATAAGAACAACCAAATGTATTTTTTTAATTATTACTTTTATATTATAATATATGAAAATTTGTATATATTATAGTATTTTCTTAATAATAATCATAAACACAAGAAAAAGAAATTATAAGAATACTCATAAGTAATGTAATTTTCAAAATGTGTATGTATTGTGGTGTATTGATAAAAATAAGAAACAACAAAATAATATAGGTTAAAATGTTGAAAATTATGTATTTAACTTAGTATTTAAGTAACACATTTTTTATATAAAATTAAGCAAAACAAACAATATTCTATAAGCTATATATACTACAGTATTTAAAATTTATATGTAATATAATATTTTTATAAGCCTAAATGTAAACTTAAGCATATATTTAAGCAAAAACATACGCATAATCAATATTAAAATAAAAATTTGTATCTACTTCATTTCATCAATTGAATATGGAAAAGAATGAGGATATAAATAAGTATAATCATATACTAAGACATGAGAAAATCATAACAAAATGAATATACTTGAAAATTTATACACAAAAACATATTTCAAAAGGGGGTCTTGATCAAATCTAAGTCATAAATAACTATTGAATAATTCATGTCGATATTGAAGAAATCATAATCAGAAATTACTATACTATAATAGTTGAATAAAAGTAAAGAAATCATTGTTATATGATAAATAGTGATTCATAGAAGCCATACATGGAAAAAAAATGTTATCCAATTTTTTTAGACTTTATTTTCTTTGTAAAGGAAGAAGATGAAAATGGATATTGAATATCATTGTTTCATAATCTGTAAAAATCCAAATGATTGGTTTTATTTCCAGTTTCAATGGTATCTTATCATAAAAACTTAAAACAGGTTATTCCACAATAAAAATATATATTTAATGATAAAACAATATAACATTTTGTAATTTAATTCAAAGAATATAAGATTCCATATTATAATATAATATCATATTTCATATTAGGAAAAATTAATTTTCATAAGGGTTTCTATATTTAAGTCATTATGCAGAATTCCTAAATCCATTAAATAATTTCGGATTCTAAAAATGTAATTTTATTCAAAAAAACAGAAAATGTTATTGGAAATGATGAAATACATGAAGATTTGAGGGAATAAAGTAGTAACTAACATTTTATTAATATAAATAAAAAATTTATTAAAACATAGTTTGATTAACAATTTAAATGTAGAGCATATTGAAAGGTATATTAAACATGAAATCAAAATAAAATTATTTGAGTTTCTTGAAACATTTATTTTATGCACATATTTTAGGGTGTTTTATAACATTTATTTTTTAAATATAAACGGTATTTTTTCTAATATTTGTACTATTTAACGTGTTTTGGGATTTTTGAAAGATACAATGAAAAATTGGAAAAAGAACAGAAAATAGATAAACATGAGGGGAAAATCAGAAAAAAGAAGTCTTCCCATGATGAAGGATGTCTATGGAACACTCCCGGGGATCGAAATAGAAGAAAAAGGGTGAAATAGAGCTTTTGGAGGTAGAAACACATGATTCACATCATGAAAAAATTACACAATGTGAATGTTTTAAAAGGCATAAATCCATGACAGTACCTGAAGAAATTAATAAGAGGACATAATACTTTAACTATGTGAATCTACTTTCACACTGTGAAAACTTTTAGACAGACCCAGATCAAAAATATTTAACATAAATTTCAATGGATATGTCCTAAATATTCTCTTAATTACATTTATTACTGGGTAAGGACTCATGATTCATTATAGTCCACATTATTGGAAAATTAAATACACCCCGAGATCCCTAGAATTCTATAAAAAGTGAGTTGAGCTGTTCTTACCAAGAAATATCCAGAGACCAAAGCATGGAGTGAGAATATTGAAAACAAATGACCCAAAGTGGTTTGATAATTAAATAGAGATAAATAGAAGGTATCCATAGTAATCAATGTATAGTTTTGGTTCATCTTACGTTGGTGCAGCCTTCAAGATCACTTTGATATTAGACCCTTGGTGTTCTGACAGTACTATAAAATTTATAAGTGCATGAATGTTTATAATTTAAAAAAACAATAACAATAAAGATAAAAATTGTTTCATTTAAAAAAATAAACTCCAAATATAATATAAGGAGAGAATTAAAAGTTTTTTAATCTTGGAAACATAACTGCTAGATGAGAAAATTTTCCATTTCCATTCATAGAGACAACCACATCCTTAGTTTGACTCTAAAAACATAAACAGCAACACCAGTTCCCCAAATCCCTTGATTACACAAATCATGTGACATTTGGGTCAATCAAGGACATAAACCAATTCCTATTATGTGCATAATTCTTCAGTTAGTGATTATTTTAGAGATTGAATATATAATATAATAATATAGAAAGGCATACATCCGTATATTCACTTTTTATTTTCCTATAATTGAGGGAGTTGTTTCTCCCCATTCATAGAAAATTTCAATATAGTAATATGTAATATCAAACTTTTTTGTATCCAATAGTTCTCTAACTAGAGAATTAGTCTCCGTAATGACAATTTTACCCCTTCCATTAATAATAGAAAATGAAATTATTTGTCCATGTTATAATAAATAAAATAAATACAAACCAACAAAAGGTTTTATAAATAGTGCATTATTTTTTCAAAGCCCAACCAATAAAAAAAGATCCCAAAAATAAACCCACAAATAAAAATCATCTACAAGTGTCATGAAGGACCCAAACACAATAGGGATCAACACCAAAACATGCCATTGAATTTCATATAGCTTTGGAATATCTAAATTTTTTCATCATTTAAAGTATTAGATCTGAAATACAATGCATATATATAATATAAAATATTATTTCATATCTGATATTAATTAAAATACATATATTTTCATATTTCATAACGTAGTGTTCACTTAAATTTTTCATATATGAAAAATAATTTATATCATTTACCATATTTAACTAATTTAGTATTCATTATTTTTTAAAAAATCAAATACAATAAAAAAAATTATTTCATGAAACTATTTATTTGAAATTATAAATGCCGAAAACAACATTAAATAAATGATGCAACGTATTCATAAAATAGGTGCTGGAAAACATATATAAAAAAAATTATATTTCAATTATCAATTACGATAAAATTAAATGTATAATAGCTCCTTGTTTTTTCAATTAATTCTTAAATGGTATAAATTTGGTATTCAAGATAAACTATTCTTTCCAAAATGAAATTCATTCCATTTATTTTTTATAAAAATAATTGATTAAAATAAAATGTAAAATATTTTAACTTTTAGTAAAGTTGGAAGTGAATAAAAATATGGATGCATAAAACAAAATGTATAATATTAGAATCTAGATTATATAAATACCATAGGATTTTATAATATTAATAATGGGGTATAATTATTGATTGAAGTAATAGTTGATTCTTAGGAGAATGTATGCATAGTTAGTATATTTTGTTTCATTATCAAAAATGAATAGGAAAAAAATAAAACATAATGAATCGAAATCATTCAAAAATATAATACAATAAGTTATTATAAAATTATATTAATATGTTGAATTGAAACCCTTTATATGAATCTAAAAAATAGAATTTCAATGAAATCAATTTAATGTTTAGTGAAAGAGAGATATAGTTATAACATAAACAACTATATGTGTGAGATAAACATTGATATCTATTTTTTGATATAGGTTGGAAAATAAAGAACCCTTTGTAAAAAATAATGATTTATTATGAGTACATAATAGAGAAATATAGTTATTTTATTTCATATTAGCTAATATAATTTAATTGAAAATTTAAAGGAATATTGAAGGGGTTAGCTATGAATAATTAGTTATGAATATATTAACAATATTTCAACAAGATAACAAAAATAAATGACTAAAATATAAATATTGTGCCAAATAAATTGAATAATAATTATAATAATAATGGATAATAAATTTATTGATTTATGAAAATGGATTTCATTGTTTAGAAACAGCAAATGAAAATGTGATAATTTAAATAAAAACCAAAGAACATGTTTTTCTTTTACAAGAAAAATATAAATAAAAGAGAAGGTAAATAACATACGATTTTTATTCCCCTACCCTAAATCGATGTTATAGATCCACAAACATGTATAATATTATATAAATGAAGCATTGTGACTCTCGGTATCTGTTGAAAACCAAAAAAAATAATCATCACATAAATTTATATCACTACAATAATGTAAAATAGTATCAATAAAATAGTATGATATCATGATTAAAATAATAATTATAATATTATAATATAATTTTAACATGAATTATTTGATAAGGAGTAATAAACTAGTATAATATTCAATAATAAGAACATATAACATATAATGATATCAGAAAATATGAAAATCGATTTCATATAGATGGTGAACAAAAAAGTGAATGTCTTATGTATTGATGTTCGTTTCACAAATATTCTCATTGTAAATGGCCATAAAATTTTTAGTATACAATAATAAATAATCCCATCCACATAGTCAATGCATTTTCAAAAAGTGTGTAAACATTTCATGGAATGTTTATAGGGAATACAATCGAAAATTTATATGCATTTGTAAAATTGTTTCATAGATTTATATTGATGATAATATACTATTAATAATTTTAAAGTAGTTAGTTGGAAAATAATGTAGAGTATTAAAAAATATAATATAAATTAAAATTTATTAATTTCATAGAATAATGGGAAGAAAGAGAAAATAGATTATGGTATGACAATGTAATTGGGATAGCATGAGAATATCGGGGAAGAAATTAATTACACACTAATAAAAATTTAAAAAAAATTAATGAAGGAATATGTAAAAAATATATGAATTGTTTTAAATTTAATAACTTATTATTCATTAATAAAAATAATATTTAATGAAATAACATTGAATATGTTGTTATTGTTAGTGATACCAAAAAAAATATATTTTACACTGCATTGTTAAACATAACATTAGTAAAACAATATTTAATATTTTACATGATGATTTTTAATACTAAAAGTAATAAAATATAATTCTAAAAATTTATATTATATAATATAAAATATAGTAATATTTAAGGAAATTGCATTGAAGAATTGAAATATAACAATAATCAAAATCAATTAGGTAATGAAAAAAATAAAAAACTATATATACAAAATTGATAGATAAAATAATATCATAAGAAAGATTATGGATTAAAACAAAATACATCATTAGATTCCTAGGATATCTCATTTTATCATTTTTTTTATTCCATGAATAGTGGTATGCAGATACATAGTTAGAAACCTATGCAAATTTTTTTAGCATGATATAATTAATAATCATTGATTGTGTGGATTAAAAAATAAATACCAGAAAAATTCATAATGAATTAACAATCAAACATCAAAATGGAAGAATAGTTTAAAATATTATAATGTGGATAATGGAATAGAAATTATGTTTCAAATAATTGAACAAAATTCTAGTAATAAATTATTATACATATAATAAATTATTTAATTTCATAATTAAAAAAATGTATTGGATAAAATAGGCACGTTCCATAGGTCCTAATAAAGTTAAAGATTTATTGCTCAAGCCATTTTGGGTGAATTTTGTATTTTTATCAAAACCAAGAACCTTATAAGTGTTAATAAAAATATAATAAAATATTAAGTTTATAATTGATGAATATGGATTATGTAATAAAAAAATGAACTATTTATACCTATGATATTGAATAAGGGCATGTTTACAATAAATACAGTGCAAAATAAAGGGAAAATTTGTAAACAACAAAATATCCAGGGAATAATTTAGAGATTTAATTTTGTAACAACAAAACTTAAACCTATATAAAATAGAAATTTCATAATGTAAACCTTTATATATCCAATAGATAAATATAAATATATTGTAAATTTGAGGAAAATTCATCTGGGAACATATAAGGTAAAAAGAAATTAAAATATATTTTTTTATGAGAATAGATGAGTTGATTGTTAAAAGAAGTTCAAACCTATGGTATATGAAATAAAAAAAGTTATGATTAGATATTATTCAAACCTAAGTTTTTATCCTGCTCTATTGTCACTCCAAATAATTCTTTCATAGTGAAACAATATTTATCTACTGCGAGAAAAATAATGTACAACAATAATTATCTGGGTTTCATTATAAATACATAAGGATAGTACTAGAAATTCATGTACTACTGAAAAATGTATTATGAACGAATATAAAAATAATATAATTTTAAAGCAATAAAAATATAGTACTAATAATGAAGTACAAATTTAGAAAACTTTGGTACTTGTATTCTGAGAAATAAAATGAGATAGTGGTATATTTATAAAAAATAGGAATAAAACTGTAAAACACAAGTAGTGATGGGGACATATTAAAGAATCACATTAATGATAAACAAAAATGATCTTAATGTAGTATTTACCAAATATGAAATTCAAAATCTATAACCAAGGGGTGCTATGAATCGAAGAAGGCTGAGGATCTTAGAAAAGAATGAATCTAGATGATGAACCTTGAACACTGATCAAGGATTGATGATGATCAATTATGACTCAAGTTGAAGTTTCATCAAATCCACAAGATGAGTATCTTTTCAGATTATATGAGATTGAATGGAGTGGATATGTTGACTGAGCCGCACTTGTACCATGGATGATAAAATGAGATGATGGTAAATTTAAAAATATATGATATGGATTTGATTTTAATGTGTTCAAAAAGAGGTTATTTTATTAGTGGAATAAGAATTATATGGTAGGGGCTCTATGATCTAAATTTTATTGACTTCAAGGGAAAAGGATGATTCAAGAAATATGTTTGAGTAAATGCATATATGATTGAATTAATATCTAACATTAGGTTATTTTGCAAGACCTCACCACTCCACCTCCATTAATAAAACCTCCCCAAACCCATCACACTCGACATCATACATCGATACTCCAACTCTCTAACTATACCAAGTTGAGACTAGGATTTTTATAATTTTAACCCAAAAATAAAATCTTGCCCAAAATTGATGACCTGATAGAATAGTCCCAGAGCCCATTATTTTTAAAATACAACTCACATATAATGTGAGATCGTCCTTACTTATGTAAAGGTATCTTAAAGGTAAATTAAGACTGTAATTAGATGCATAAAGGTAGTTCTCCATTTAAGTAAAGGTTAGACCAACAATTATATTGTTCCATTAATTTGATATGTGAATTCCAATTATTACGTAAATGTAATGTGAGAGTTATATTGGATTTATAAAGGTGAATTTATAAATTAATGAACTACATGAATCTAATAATGAATCCAAATATCTAAATAAATGAACCATATTATTCCAACAACTTCATAAAGGTCATTTATGATTCGTATGACCAACATAAAGGTATTGAGGGACTTGTGAAGGCTGCATATAGGTGACCTGAACTAAGTCTAGATATTCGTTAAAGGTGGTGAGACTATAAATAATGGTATATTTATATTTTAAATATTTTTATAAGGTTGTTCAATGAACTATGTTAACGTAATAAGAAAAATTATTGATTTGTGTGAACATGTGTTAAGATACTCCGGTCAGTTGAATTTAAATGAGTGGTCTTTCCAAGCAAGTTCATATTTTTTATCACATGAGGTCAATCTAGATTTGTTCATATGGTTAATCACTGAGTTTTTTATGTGGTATTTTCAAGCTAAGATATATAGTCAATCAATTTCTACGGTCAAACTATTGGAACATGAATAGAGTTATAGAATTATTATATTTTGATGAAATGAAATCTGATGATGCTATGTATGATGTTTTCAAATGAATAATAAATATTATATAGATTTTTTATGATAAATTAATATTGTTTCAGAATGGATGAATCTATGATCACAACTATATATTCATGTTAAATAATTTTTATTATCTATAACATTGATAAATAATGAAATCACTACACCATTGTGATTTCTCGAAGGCTTTTTTGTGACCATTTTGGAAATCTGGTTCACCTGTAAGAAATAGTGAGTTGAGGTACATCATAGGTTATCCAATGGAATAGAATAGATTCATACAAACATGGATAGGTTTTAAATATATTTACATGTATCACTTATTGAGAAGATAATGGTGTCTCAATTATTAAAATGTCACTTTAGAATAAAAAGTTCTATGTCTTCATATAATTTAATGATAGGTTTAAATGAAAAATAATAAATGATCCACTTATGGATTTGATAACTCAAGAATAATAAGATGATATTGTTGATATTTATATAATATTAAATGCAAAATAATCTTTTAGAATAAATGAGAATAAAAATCATTCTATTATGCTTAATATATATTTTATCAGGTATCAAAGAGGGAGTTATTAAGAATATTAAGAACTAGCATACTTCATGTGAGAGATTTGTGGGAGCCCGATATATCACTGTATTAAGGGAATGTAAGGAGCTGAAACCCAGAGAAATTTTTTTTACCTGAGTACTTGAGAAAATTGAGAAGAACCACATCACTCAATATCTTGTAGGAGTTTCAAGAACAAAATAATTGTTGTGATAAACTATTAATGACACTGAAGAATAAGTAAAAGTACATTCATATTGATTAAGTATTCTCAAGAAGGTAAGTCTATTTTACAAGTGGAATTGAATAATCCATGAGATTAAATAGTTTTTTCTAAAAGGGTATCAAATTTGAAGAGGAAAATTATGATTGGGATGTATTACTAGATGTTTTTGTCTTGTTGTTTGGGTTTCTAACTAATCATTGGAAAATTTCAATTAGGGAATCTAACCAATTGATAGATAATTTTAAATGGGGTGTCTAACCACTTATGTCTCAATAGTATGGGAAGGATAGGGATTCTTTCAAAACATTGTAAATAAAATTTAATTTCCACTCTCTTATTATAACTATATATAAGGTGAGGTTGTGAGATATTAATGAGCAGATCATGAAGTTTAATAGGTTAAAGAGTTTTAATTTAGAATAAGAATAATTTGTAAAAGTAGTCCAATGATTTTCCCCCCCCCCCATGGTCCTACAACTATGGTCACTTCATAAAACTAAAAGAAAATAAAAATTGATTTATAAGAATATTTAAGAAATACAAAATTGGGGGTTCATGGTTTTTATTTTTGGATGGTATTACATGTGACTAAAGATATATTTTTTGAGGCACCTCAGTAATTACCACTAAAGAGGGAGACTGATGATAGAATAAATTTGAAATAAAGGCTGGATATAGTCAATATTTGACCTTATAAATATGATTATTTCATGAATATTGTGATTGAAAAACATGTTAAAGTGGATTTAGAAAAGGGTTTAATAACCATCAACCCATTATTTAGCCCAATAATTTGAGTAAAGATGAAATTCATAGGGTGTAGAATGTGCATAGATTACCAAGAATTATGTAGTTTGGTGGGGCTAGAAAAATACTTAATTCTATTAATATAAGATCTATTGGATAAGTGTCATGCATAAAAATACTTCCCAAAGGTGGAATTTAACTCTAGTTTGAACCAAGTATAGTGGAAAGAGGATGATTTTGGAAGGCTATGTTTGAACCCCATTAGCTGAATTAAAAAAATTTTGTATGCATTTCTATTTGATGAATGAACCTACGACTTTATAGACTTATATGATTGAAGTATTTTGGGATTCTCCAAAGAAGTGTGTTTTGGTGTTCTTCGATGATATATAGATATATAGTAAGGGTGGTAATAAACAATTAGATAAGGACTAAGATTTTCTAAAATTATGATATACAATTTAATATTTTGGAAGAAGAAGAAGTGTTCTTGAAGAATGAGCTGTATAGTGTATTTAGGGAATATAATTATTTCTGAAAAAGTTGCGATGGATCCAAAAAAACTATAGGCAGAACAATTATGGCATGAGATGATGAATGTGAAGGAATTTTGGGTGTTTTAGGTAAAATTTCAAACATTAAAAATCAATCATCGATTATAGAAGTATGGAAGGACCCCACATAGTCTTGACTAATAAGAATTGGTTTAAATAGAAACATCAATCTCAAGAAGTAAAAGTCACTTTAAAAAAACATGACTACTTCCCCAATTTTATGCATTTTATATTTTCAAAATAGAGTTTTAGTGGAGTGTAATGCCTTCGATTTTGGATTTGGATATGTGATTACATAGGAAGGGAGGTCTATTTCTTATTTAATTATGGTCTTATGTAAAAAAACTTGTAAAATCAGTATATGAAATGGTTATTATGGATTTAGTGGTTGAAATTCCGATTTAGAAACAACTTTTTATGGGATGGAAGGATATGATGGAAAAAAATCATTAGATCGTTATAAATTTTCTTACTTAATTGAATGTTTTAATTGATCATCAGATAAATTAAAAGTCACTAGGATATGGTTTTATAATTATTTACAAGCTGGGGAAATTTAATTGTGTTGATGATGTTTTATCAGGGGTAAAATGTAGAGGAGATTTCATATAAATAGCAATTTTCAAACCCAACTAGGAGGAGCTTGATGGATTTAAAGAAGAGTTAATGAAATAAGTGAGTATGAAGAAAACTATAGATATTTTATAATAACATTATTCCAAAAATCAAGGATAATAATTACAATTTAGATTAATATTTACTATAAATGATTCATATTTACAAAGGATCAAATTTTTTTCCAAATGTTATATAAATATTGTAAGATTGTTGTAACATGATCCATGGAAGAATTTGGGTCAACTCTTGTCATCCCATTTGTACAAAAGGCTACAACTCTTACTAGGCATTGCAGCAATGCTGAACCACTATAGAATATCTTACTAGGGATAATGATAGGGCATTACTTTAGTGAAGACTCGATCAACATTGGAATGTAGTGTCTTAGAATTTGGTGATGGTAGTATTGTAGCTCCATGGACTTCCTTCCATCATTTTTTGTAGCACATTGGAATATTTTTTGATTGGTGGAACTATTTCAATGTCTTCTTTATGAGATAATTTAAAACTAGGGTTTTATTATGATATTGAACCTTTTAATTTCTTCTACCAATTTTCATGATGTTAGTCTTAATCTCTTTGGGAGTAGGGATTTATTCTATAACAATATAAATTATTGTGTTCAATGTTATTTTTCATCTTTTTTATTTTATATTTCAATCACTTGTACTCTAATTTTTGAGATCATTTATCATTTTTTTTCTCTAGAGTTTCTATAGTAACTATTATAAATGGTTTAGTTTAAATGAACAAGGCCATATTTCTAACATTAAACTGTGTTTATAGAAGAAGGCAAGGTGAATATAAATCACTTTGAAAGAACTAACTTTATTTAATGGAGGACGCTGATCAAAGACTATATTTATTATAAAAAAGGTTCACTAACCACTTCAAGTAAACCAACAAATGGATATGGAGAAGGAGTTGGAGTTACTACATCTATAGGTTATGGGTTTTTTGTTCCTTAATTTATCCAACAATGGTGTGTTCAGCATTAAATGGTAGAATATGATGGATAGGTTGATGAATGATATTATGAATATGTATGACAATACTTATGCATCAAACAAAGTGTACCTTTAATCTAAAGATGATTAAAGGGAATATTGTTCCCAATCAAATTGAAAAATTAAAAACCATCAAAAGATAGTTTTCATCAGTGGGAATTATGCAGGACAATGAGGTCTGCGATCTTCTTTTACTATCTTCATTACCTAACCAATGGTAATACATTTTAACCACAGTGATTAGTTATTCATGTAATACAATGTGGGTTCTAAAATATGTGTGAGACATTATCTTTAATGAGGAAATTCATAAATGAGAGTTATGAAGATTTTTTTGTTCTTCTTTGGACATGGAAAGAAGAGGCACATACATGAAATGAGATAATCACATAGGATAACCAAACCATGTTTAAAGATATAAGGCATGGAAAAGGGGCATAGTCCCAACAATAATATTTTTTTAATAAAGGATACATAAAGAATATATGCATATAAAAATGGAAGGTTCTTGAAAAAAATATAACAAAAATGAAAAGTGTAGGAACTAATGATTTTTTATTAGTTAGTGTGGATAGTACTATAGAGCCTTGAATTTTAGACATTGGGGTATCTTTTCATTTCACTTTGGATAAGCGTTTTAAAAAATTATGTTTAAGGAAATTTTGGAATGTTGTATCTCATTGGTGACGCACTAATTAAAACCAACAATGGGAGTTTATTAGTTTTGGGGATTTAAAGTTATATCCATAGACTAAGAAGAAATCATATTTCTTTTAGGTATCTATATAATTATTGTTGTAGTACCACATTCACTAGTGGTGATTAGAAAATTACTAAGTGATAAGATCACAGAATTTATAATTTCATCTTAATCATTCTTTGACATCACCTCATTAAAATTTGTGATCTTTGTGCCTTTTTTATTTTTTTACTTAAGTTTCATATTGATTAAAATGATTATTTTAATTATTTGTTCATAATGGTATTTAAATTAAGAATCCATGCATCAATTTAAATTTATTTTCACACAATGAAATTATAATTGTCCTATTTTGCAACTGAAATTATAAAAGGGATTTAATTTATTTTTAAATTTAATTGATTTAATAATTTTTTAATTAGATCAATAAATTGAAATTTAAAATGTGTGATTGTTTTTGTGAAATAAAGAATTATATTAGAGTGTGAACATTTAATGATGAAAATTTAATGTTTTATTTGATTGATTTAATGAATTTGAAATTATTTGTTTAAAGTGTTAATTTTTTATTTTAAATTATTTTACCATTTTTGAATTTAATTATAAAAAAATCTTACACTATGTAAATAATGTGTGTTTTGAATATCACTCAGATGTCAGAAAAGGTTTGGATCATCTATGAATTATATTATTACAGTTGATCCAATCACCAAAAATGGTAATGTAATAGATCTAGTGAATCTCAAATTCAAGAAATCTCTTGTGAATGAGTGAATACGACTGAATAGTTTTGAAATTTATGGATTTGATCACACCTAAAAGGAGTGGATATGAGAGTGATGTTTCATAAAATAGTGCATTCTCCACACAACAAAAATAGATCGACCATCCTTTAAATTACATCTACCAAAACCACATTTTAATAAAGAGATGGATTTTTCTCATATAAAAACCAAGTGACCTTACCATAAAGGTGGAATTAACCATGTAAAGAAATGGAGAAGGCATGTATTTACCACACACACACAAATATATGTAACCAAACCACATCTCACAATAAATCATTCTGATCAAAAATTCCACCCTCTTGAGTTAATGGTGATCTAAAACCAATGATGATTTGGATGATGGAACTCAACCACACATCAACACCCAACTTTTCTATGCAAGAAATTTTTGATCCACCGTTTCGACAGATCAAATAACGAATACCACATACCAATCTTTAAAAATAGTTATGCCCAGATCTGGAAGGAAAATATGGATCCCATAGACCCTGAAGATACCAGTAAAGGTGAAATACCTGATTCTCACTACCCTTGGGAGCCTAAAAAACTTCTACTGCTATTCCAACTTGATCAGAGAAGATAAGAACTCATGATCTCACCAAACACCCTTGAATAGGAATGAGAGAATAAAAAAATCCACCAAATAAGAATTAGATCCACATGATGATGATTAAAGATACCATCCAAATCCATGGAGATAAAATAATAGTATAAATTATGACCATTCAAATAAATATTACTTGAAACCAAGAACTGTATGGTCGTCACCTATAAATCTAAGTTATGACTGTTGTAAATGTCATGTGCTTTCCCATTGAAGAATCTGAGTGCACCACTAGAGAAGATGACCAGAACTAGATTTGTGAGAACCTAGGATTAAGAAAACCTCATCACCATAGAATACGATGTTGTGCCAGTACACTTTTAGGTATCTAAAAGCACGAGATCTCTCAGAATAAGTATTTCCACCTAGTGAATAAACAAAAATGTGGGATGTTGGTGGTGAGTTTGGATTTATCCAAATAAAAAGTAAATAAATTAATTTTCATATTTTTCATTCCCTTTTTATTGTCTATATATTTTGAGACATTGGTTTCTCCCCTATGCACCAGTTCATGATCACTTGTATGAAGGCTCTCATCCATTCGATTGAAGCACCTTGACAACCAATATCAAATGAAGAAAAAATTATTAGCTAAATTTGAGGTTCTATAAGATGATGTATAAGAGTTTATTTTTACATTCCTGGTTGTTTAAAATACCTAAAAACTCTATATAGATAGAATCACTACATAAAAAAAATTTACGTACCTGATTGGTGATGTACTTGATTATAGTGAATGAATAAAATCACCTGACCTATCTGAATTCCAAAATATTTGAATGCTCATGCTACTCAGAATAGACATTTGTAGAACCTTATATTTCTTGAAACATTAGAAAATTCAAAAATTCAATTACCCATTTTGCCTCTCATTTTCGAATTCCACATCCCTCCCAGTCCATTGGTTTAGCCGAATCAGGGAAGATTAAGTTCTTTAGTTATCCCCATCCATGTGGTGGCCATCAATAGATGATATTATTCTCACTTCATAGTAAAGAATTTTGATGGGTTTTTTCTTATCATTTAAGTAGTTCAACTATTCTCACAGGGACTTCAACCATAGTTGGTAATTGGAATTTAAAGACACACCACAAGGAATTCACAAACTACAATTATTTTTTTTGATTGTTTTTTAATTCTATTCTTAGAATAAGATGATATTTTCTACTATGGTTTTGGTAACTTCCTAGATTAAGGATACACTCACTTATTATCAAATTCTATTTCATCCCTAGCTGGGGGTGTTATTCCCTAGGGTTTTCATTATTTATTTTTTGTAATTACTCTAAAATGGAACATTATGTGTGTTGTGGTTGAGGTGAGGAGAACTTTCCCACCCCTATGATAAAGTTTTATATTCAACAGAAAAAAATAATCTTATTTTAATTTTTTGGATCTGTTTGGATGTCTAGATTTTAGGATATTATTATTTGTATTTGAATTTAAATATTTCTCTCTTTTTTACTATTTTCACAAATTAGACCCTTAACAACTCCTTCACTACATACGATAGTTAATAGTGGAATGGATGAAGAATTATTTGTGGTATCCAATCACTAGGCTAGTTGAAGATACTGAATATAGTGATTATTGTATCTTTGTTATCCAAAAAAAAATTTATAGGAATATATAATCAATGATATTTCCTTTTATTATAGAATGATGGTTAACTAGAATTAAATAATGATTCATAGGGAAGATAGGAGAGTATTATGTGGGTAGATAACTATTCTTTAAGAATTAAAATTTTCACCTATCAACCGAATCCAATTTTTTCAGATTTTGAAACCATTAAATTGGATTTTAATGCATACACAACATTTTCTTTCGTAGATACAACCCTAGTCCATCTTTACTACATTTTTCTTGGGTTTAAAAATAATTTTGTTGACCACCTAGTGACTGTAATGCATTAAACAAGTGACATTTTATGGGGGAGAAAAAAAAATTATTTTAATTTTTTTTAAAAGATGGTTTCAAATGGATTATCTAGTTCTTCTAACCACCAAGATATTGATCTTGAGGTTAAAAGAACTGTTATCACTATACATAAAACTCTAAAAATCACATGACAAGTGGATTGAGAATTTTACATCATTCCATTGTCTAATTCTCCTTCCACTTATTATTCCTACAAAATAGTTACATTAGGTAGTGAAAAAAAGAAGTATAATATTTCTTGAGTGGTAATTTGTGAGAAATGTATGTACCAAATATCAACATCAATCAACAACAATTATAATTGAATGACCAACATTATTGTGAACTCAAAACTATAATGATTGGTATTCTACCTAAATTTCATATATTATTAGGTGAGAACCCGAACATTCATTTAAGAGTGTTTAGAGGAGTATGTAATAGATTAAAGACCTGATGATTCACCAAGAATCAAATAAGTTAGAAGGCATTCCCCTTCTCCCTTAATGGAGAAACCCTAGAGTGGATCCATAATCTGAAGTGTAGATAATTTTCCCCCTAGGATAAACTATTTAGGGACTTAATGTCACATACATGACATATTTTAAAGGTATTTTTCATTTAATTTAAATCCTTTCTTTGTTTTAGGGGTATTTCTAGGTTTTAGGGTGGAATATATGAGTATTCATGAATTGGGCCAAACCGTGAGCCCAATTCCAGATTGAAAAATAAATTTTGTATCTTTTATAACTTTTCATTTTTCAACATTTTTCATCCATTCAAATTCCTACTTGGCCTCCCCAAAACTATTCACACCACCAAGGTAATTTGGAGCTTTTAGAAATACATAACCAAGGATTATTTGGGTTTTTATCTAAGGGGTTGGGCCTGCCCGAAAGCCCAATTCCTGTTTTAAAAATAAATTTTGATTATGTTATAACTTATTCAATATTTGGGATTTTCCTATTATTCCAAGTCTCACCCAAGACCGATTAATCCAGACGCTTGTCTGAACTCTCTCCCCCTTCTTTGAAGCTCTGGTTAATTGAGCTTCAGTGCCAATCTTCATAGGTTTCCTCAAATCGCCCAGATTTGAAGAGGTAATGTATTTCTTTCATAACTCTCTCAATTCTCAGTATTGTTCCTCAATTCATGTTCCTAAATTACCTTATAATTATTTTTCGAACGAGATATATGTTTTGGTTGTTTTAAATGTCAGCTACTGGTGTTTTGGAGTGATTACTTCAAGATACTTCAAGTAAGTCAGTTCATCCATTTCCTCATTCAAATTGCTTAGGGTTTTATATTTTTTATTAGTTTTTTTTCCTCTTCCTTGAAGTCCTACATGACCAGGTGTAGGGTTTTGAACCTAAGTTTTAAACATGGGTTTTCTTTTCCAATTATTGTGGTTTTAGGGTTGTTCTAGGACTTTATTGATGCGGCGGTGGTGCAAATTAATTTCTGCACGGTGATTCGAGGATTTTCCTTAATTTGGTAGGTGATTCCTTAACTTGCGGTCTCAGATTAAGATGAGCACAGCATACCACCCTCAGAAGGATGGTCATACAGAGTGGGTGAATCATATTTTAGAGGAAATTCTTCGTGCATGTGTCCTAGAAATTAGAGGTTCTTGGGACAACCATTTGGGATTGGTTGAGTTTTCTTATAATAATAGTTACCAATCCTCAATTCGAATGGCCCCTTTTGAGGTGCTCTATGGTCGGCCATGTCGGTCACCCCTATGTTGGGATGAGGCTGGAGAGACTTCACTATTGGGGCTGAGCCTTGTGCAGGAGACATCTGAGAAGGTCAAGTTGATCAGGCAGTGGTTATTGACAGCTCAGATTCATCATAAATCGTATGCTGACCGGAGGCGTCGAGACCTAGTGATTTCTGTGGGTGATAGGGTATTCTTAAAAGTGGCCCCTCGTCTGGGCCATCGTCGATTAGGGAATAAAGGTAAGTTGATGTATAGTATGTCAGGCCCTTTTAGATCACCAAGAGTATTGGCAAGGTGGCATACCGGTTGTCCTTACCTTCTTAGTTGACGTCTATCCATGATGTCTTCCATGTCTCTCAGTTGAAGAAATACAACCCAGATACATCCCATGTGTTGAGTTGGGAAAAACTAAAGATTGAGCCTGACTTGTCTGTTGTTGAGAGGCCTGTGAAAATAGTGGACTCCCAAGAGAAGATAATTAGAGGGAAGTATATTCGTTTAGTCTGGGATCTATGGCAACATGGGAATGATACACATGAGACCTAGGAGCGAAAGTCATGGGTCGAGGAAGTGTACCCATTCTTGTTTTCCAACCAAGCTTCATGTTGACTTTCCGGGGCGGAAATTCCTTCATGGTGGAAATTATTGTCATATAAATGACATATTTTAAAGTTATTTCTCATTTAATTTACATCCTTTATTTTTTGGGGGGTTTCCCTAGGTTTTAGGGTGGAATAGATGAGTATTCTTGAATTGGGCCAAACCGTGAGCCTAATTCCATATTGAAAAATAAATTTTGTATCTTTTAAAACATTTTAATTTTTCAACATTTTTCATCCATTAAAATTAATACTTGGCCTCCCCTAACCTATTAACACCACCAAGGTAATTTGGAGCTTTTAGAAATCCATAACCATGGTTTATTTGTTTTTTTATCTAAGGGGTTGGGCCTGCCTGAAAGCCCAATTCCTGTTTTAAAAATAAATTTGTATTATGTTATAACATATTCAATATTTGGGATTTGTTGGTGATTCAAATTCTCACCCATGACCAATTAACCCAGCCACACTTCTCAACTCTCGAACCCTTTTTTGCAGCTCTTGTTAATCGAGTTTTGGTGCTGAACTTCAAAGGATTCCTCAAATCGCCCAGATTTGAAGAGGTAAAGTCTTTCTTTCATAACTCTCTCAATTCACAGAATTTTTCCTCCATTAAAGTTCCTAAATGACCATATAATTATTTTTATAATGATAGCTAAGTTTTTGTTGTTTTAATTTTCATCTACTGGTGTTTTGGAGTGATTACATCAAGATACTTCAAGTAAGTGAGTTCATTAATTTCCTCCTTCAAATTGATTACGGTTTTATTTCTTTTTATAAGGGTTTTTTTCCTCTTCCTTGAAGTCCAAAATACCCATAGGGTAGGGTTTCAAACCTATGGTTTAAAATTGGGTTTTGTTTCCAATTCATGTGGTTTTAGGGTTGTTCTAGGTCTTTATTGGTGCGGCGGTGGTGCGAATTAATTTCCGCATGGTGATACAAGGATTTTCCTTAATTTGGTAGGTGATTCCATTGTGTATGAAATCTTTGTGAATTGGATATTGTTTTTATGGTATTTTTATGCTTATTTAATTTTATTATTTCTGAAAAAAATAGTTTTAGTCATGTTTGTATTTAAAATGAATCCTAAATGCCAATTTCATGTGAAATTAAGGGTTTCTTCATAGAAATGTTTTATTAGTTTAATTGGGGCTACCCTATAAGTAATTAGTTTATATTATTTAACTATAAAAGGGATAAAAATATTGTTTTTAATGATTATCCCTTGTTTTTTTGCTGAAAAATCTGGTTTTTCTGGTGGTTGTGAACCACATGAAATTCTAAGAGATGTGTTGTGTAAAAATGGAGATTTTACAATAATGCTGTTTGGTGAACCATATGGGGCTGCCCTAAAAATGATTTTGTGTTTTCAATGAAATGTAGTAGGCTTCCCTTTCTATATTGGAAACTTAAAAATGTGCACATAGTATGCAAGTGAGGTCTATAAGGATTTTTGTGTCTGAAACCCTACGGGATTTTGAGGAATTGTTTTATGATAAATCTAAGTGTTTTGTTGCGTGTTTTAAGAGGTATAAAACGTGATAGCTACTGTATTGGTTGTGTTTGACCAGTAATGGTGTTTTTTATGATAATTTATTTATGTTTAATTATGAAATTGATTGAGCACAAAAGGGGAAGCTCGGGTACCTAGGTGGGGCGGATTTGTACTAGTATGACTAGTGGACCGGATGGGTTTTGTCCTTGTTTCACTTAGCATTTGGATAACGACAACTCTAACTAAACAATGTGGATGATTATTGGGGACCACTAGGTTATGGGTATGTTCCCTAATAGTTTCTCGTGCATGAGAACGAATTTTACGATGGTTACTTAACACTGAGGTACGAGGTACATAGGGCCCAAGACAACCTAGTGCCTAGGGGTGTTCCCAATGTTGTTGCTCATTGGATTTGTAGTATTTACCCATGTAATAGGGTGTGTTTGGAAGTAAATTACAGTATCTAACATATCTATTTTAGTTTTTTAATATTCTGAAAATTTTGGATTGAATACTATTTTCAATTGGAGGTTTCATTTCATGAAATTTTAACACTACTATTCCTTGCATATGAATACTGCTTGCTTTTTCACATTGTATTTATTACTCCTTGGAATCATTGGGTGGTATCCTATTGGTCTTAGGCTAACACCCTACTTACACCCCTTGGGTGTAAGTAGACTTGGTTATGTTTCATTCAGGTGAAGGAAAGGCTAAGGGTGATGGCGGTTAAGGGTGTTACTTCCCATCCTTGGTGCGGAGTTGTGGAGACAGCTTGGGGGGGCAATGACCCCTAGTCATGTGGAGTCTTTGGGGATATCTTGATGATATAATTATTTTTATTTGGACAACTTGTATTATCATTAAACCAATGTATTCAATTCTGGTTTTTACTTAAGTCTTTTTTGGCTCAAAAATTTCAGATTTATATTGTGGATTGTTTTTTATGTTTTATGCATTCATACTCATGTAAATCGTTCCCAATCCTAAATTAATGATACCCAGGAACTTGTGCCAGCCCATAAGGATAGGTAACGCCCTTCGGGCCTTTCCACAGGCCGGTTTTTTTCCATTAATGGTGGTGACCAGATCCGGTTCGTGACACTTAATCTAGAAATTCATACCCTATTAATGTAGTGATCAAATAAAAAAAATATGTTTATGAAATTAGACAAGAAATTGAAGAAACGTATTATGAGTTTTCATACAGGTTAAATAAGATGTATTCCTCATTCCCAAACCATATCTGTGAAGAAAATATATTCTTTCTATTACTTTACCAATGATTATTGTAAAATGACTAGAGCTTAATAGATGCTTCTTACAAAGGAGTACTGATTGATAATTCACCTGCTGATATTAGAGAACTGAATTAGAGAATCTCTCAAAAATACAATCAATTTGGTTAGATAACTTCAATTATAATTGTAAAGGAGGTAAAAATTTCCATATCATACTTAATAGAAAATAAAATTTAATTACTAACATATTTTTTTGAGACATCTAGCTATGAACAACGTCCATTGTTTGTCACCCACCACACCTCCTGAGGTTTTTCAGTTCGTCCTTTCTCAGAATTATTTCATTGATGGATTACCTCAAGTTCAAGGGACTAAAATATGAAATTTCATATACCATAGTAAATTCTATAATCAACAAAGTGGAAATCATGTATATGGATAATTCAACACTAATTAATTTGGAGTTTGGATCCCAAAGACACAACGGAAACTATTATAGAAATCTTCGCATAACCTTTCTAACCCTCTACATTCCAAACAAATAGTTTGCAACTATCAAAAAGATACTAGAAAGGAAAATATTAGGATAATTTCATATATGACATGATGATACAAGTAATAGAATCTAAAAATAGTCAACAAACCACTATCACCACTCATGGATCCGATTTGAAGGAATTAAAAGAACATTTATCCAAATCATGGCCACCCTAGATAATCGAGTAAATCAAGGGTTAGGTAAGCTTCCTACTCAATCAATTACTAACCCCAAAGGATATGTTTTCTTGGTCACACCAAGAAGTGTAAAGGATATGTAATCTAATGAAGGAACATCACAAGAGGGAAAATCTGGAAGTGAACAACAATATGCACCTGTTGAATTTTCCAAAGAAGAAGAATTTGATAAGAAATATATAAAGTCAACATTAAATAAATTAAATGGTGAAATAAAGATAGAAGATCCACATAAAACCCATCTTCACATTCCATAAAAATACAATTACTCAAGAAAACCAATAAATAATCACAAAAAAAAGAGAACCTTGAGGTTTTCAAAAAAGTGGAGATCAACATTCCTCTCTTAGAGGTGATCCTAGAAATTATAAGGTGAAAAAAATTAATCAATGAAATATATACTGAGAGAACGATATTGTGAGTAAAAAAGAGGTAGAATTATATAATAATGTCTCATCCCTTGTTACCCCTCAAATTTTCAAAAATTTCAGTTATCCGAGTATCTTTTCTCTCCCCTTCACTATTGGATATATTACTATTTCCATTGTATTGTGTGATTTAAGATAGTTAATTAATGTGATTCCTTATTACATTAATTATTATTTGTATATGGGAGAACTCAAACCCACCTAAGTGGTTGTGAGACTCTCCCATCAAGCCACTACTTACCAAATAGATGTCCTTGAAGATGTCTTCGTAAGTGTACAAGGATACCCAATCCCTTTTAACTTCTTCATTATCAACAAGGATGAAAGAAAAGATAAAATACCCTCTCTTATAATTATATTAGACCGTTCTTAAAGACTACTAAAGGAATAATAAATGTCAATTAAGGAACCCTTTCTATGATTTTTGGTGAGAAACTAGTGGATTTCAACATCCTAGACTCAATAAAAGACCCACTTGAGGTGAAACAAGTGTTTACCATAAATTATTTTTAATTAAACTATTCTTCTAGGGAAGAATTTAAAATTTTAAATGATAAAATCAGGCTATGAGATTATATATAAATTACCCAACCATATTTATAATTATGTTTTTGATGATGAACTCAATTTAGATGTTGTTTGAGTGTTGGAAAATTCGAAGATATAGATGAAAGTTATTTTGATGTGTTATTCAATTATACTAATAATATATCTATATTATAGGTCTGGGTGCCAACATGTAGAACTATATGCAAAAAAAATCCTTAGAAAACCCCATAAACTAGAACTTATGTTTCCACTATAAAACATAAAATATGAAGTTTTAAACAAAAATGTGAACCTTCTAGGTATAATAGAAAATAATTTAAAGCCCATCCAAGAACACCAACTAATGAGAATTATGAGACATAATTATAGTTACATTAGCTATAAATTAGGGTACATCCTAGGATTCATCCCTACCACGTTTATGCATAGAATATTTTCTATAAGATGAATCCAAACAAGTGAAATATCCCCAATGAAGGCTTAACCAGACCCATCTAGAAGTAGTAAAAAATCTGTTGAGATAATTTTAGGAGATGGAATAATCTATGCATTCTGGGAATCCTGATGGTTTTGTCCAATCCAAATAGTCTACAAGAAATATATATACACAATTTTGAAATATGGGAATAATGAATTAGTTCCCACAATAATTCAGAACAGTTGGAGAGTCTATATTGATTTTTTCATATTGAACCATGTGACCTGAAAATACCATTTCCCCATACCCTTTGTGGACCAAATACTGGAGAAACTAGTTGGGAAGGGTCATTATTTCTTATTTAATGTATTTTATTGATATTTACATGTTCCAATAGCTCTAGAGGACCAAGACAAGACCACATTAACATTTCTATTGGGTATATTTTCCAAATAAAATATGCATTTAGATATTTTTAATTCTCAAGGTACCTTTCATCATTACATACTAAGAATCTACTCATACCTTATAGAGAGCTACATAGAGGTACTCCTTGATGACTTTATTTTCTACATAACTTGTTTTAAATGTTTTCTATAAATTTTGGAAAATTTTGTAAAAATATGTGTTGAGACATTTTTTAAAATTTTTAAAATTTCCATTTTATAATAGAAAATGAAAGGTTTCGATCCATTTAATTTATAAATATATAATTGAAGTTGACAAATAAAAAGTTTATTTCATTTACAAACTACCTTACCCCAACACTTTTAGACACGTCGGGTCATTTCATGTCTATGTTGGATTTTATAGAAGGTTTATTAGGGACTTTATAAAAAAATTGTCCCCGAATAACCCCTCATGATGGAAACATGTTTTTTTATTATTCATATAGGATATATTTTTACTAATATAATGGATGCTTGAGAACTACCCCCATTATCTATCCCACAAACTAGATTTACCCATATAATGATTTGTGTAATGCATATAACAGAGATAAAGGGGCTATGTTTTCTCCAAAATATTGATATCCTTCAACAAGTTATATCATATACTGCACACAACTTATACAATATATAGATTAACTACATAACCACAGAGAATGAAATTTTACTATTGATATATATTTAGAAAAATTACATTATTATATATTAGGGAGTAAAGTAATTGTTTAATCTGATCATGTGGTATTGGGAAATTTAATCAAGAAAGACGATGAAAATCCCAAACTAGTGAGATGGTTATTACTACTACAAGGGTTTAACATGATGATTAAGAACAATAAGGGATGTGAAAATAAAGTGTCAAACCACATGATTTGGATACCTCACACTATCAAGGTATAACCAATCCCTAAGACTAATATGGATGATTTATTCTTTTGTGAGTAAATATTAAACCTCACCCAAGTTCCCTGGTATATTTACCTAGAGAATTTTCTTATCACACCAAAGGTACCCCCCTTCTATTCTAAAAATCAAGCTGATAAATTTAAATTTGAATCAAAATATTATTTCTTGGAGGATTCTTTTTTATTAAAAATTTGGTAATGACCAAGTCATTAGTGGGTGAATCCTTGAAGTTTAACTAATCTTTGTTATTTTTTTTACCATATACTTTCATGTGGTGATCATTTTGGACCTCAAATAAATGCTAGAAAAATTTTGTATGGTATATTGTTTTGTCCCTAAATTTTTAAAAATGAACATGAATTTTCCAATAAAATCTCCCAAATTATAGTCTACTAGTGTAATTTATAAAATACATTTTATTTCATAAAAACCACTTAATTATTTGTGAGATATTTTATGTATGGGGAATTGAGTTCATGGGCCCCTTTACTGTGTCATTTGGACAAACATTTTTAATAGTAGATGATTTTTCTACGTAGATTAAAGAAAAATATACACAATAATATGATTCAAACATATGATGGAGTTTCTAAAACAAATCAATTATAATTGGTTTGGAGTGCCTTTGTCTATAATTAGTGAACAAGTAACCTACTTTTTCAATAGAAAAAGGAGTCCCTGAAGAAAAAATATAGTGTTAACCACAAAACATCCACTTCATACCACACACAAAAAAATGATTGGATGAGGTGTCCACTAGAGAAGTTTATTTTTTATTGGAAAGAGTGAATCCCAATTTCAATGAATGGGGTAATAAACTGGAGGATTCACTATAGGAATAAATGACTAACTAAAAAACCCCATTAGGTATGTCTCTGTAAATAATTTTTTATGATAAAAATTGTCACTCTCATGTTAAGATATAGTAATAAAGCCTTCTAGGATGTTAGAATAGTGATCTTATAGTTTAGAAAGGTTTCAGAGATTGAGAAGATACATATGATATAGATTTAGGTGATAATAAGGGAAACATATGAAAACGTTATACTTTATATGGAGAAAACGAAATATTCCATGATAAATTGATCTTGAGAATATAATTTCAAGATAAAGACAAAGTGTATTTATTTTGTTAAAGGATGAATATATTTACTATTAAACTTCATTTAAATTGGATTGGTACATAAAAAACAACTAATACATTTACGTTTCATTCAATTTAGATTAATGGAGATGCTTTAAAGAATTCATTAAATGTGAATGGCCAACAATTAAAGAAGTACCATGTGGATTTATAGAAAGAATCTATGGAGGAATCTCAACTCCTATCTACTACTGATAAATAGAGAACTGTTAGGTTATATCATTCACCATATTTTCATAGATACTAACGTTATTTTGAACTATATTTCTTGAAAAATTGCTAGTTGGAATTCAATTGCAATTGTATCTAAACCGAGTGTGAGGGAGAGGGTTTATGTAGTTTTTAGATGTAAAGATCATTATTTATGTTTTAGATTTAAAAATATCACAAAACAAAAACAAAATTTGTTTTAGGAATCTATAAATAGTTTCTATAGGATATTTTTAATATTTTTACAGTGTTAATAAATTAATCAAAAAAATCATTTCTGTTTTGAACATGTAGAAAATTTTTTAATATTTTTTTTTAAAACATTCTTTAAAATGAATTAGAGTAATCACTACATTTTTTAACTCTAAGTGACTTATGAGGAGCTTGATAATACTATTTAAACTGAAAATATAGAATTATTATTGAAATTTAATTGTTTATTTAGGCTTTGATTTCAAACATTTTCACGATTTTTTACTAGAAATTGAAATCTAGAACCACTACTGACTAACCTAAATTTTGATTTCTGTCCTGATATGTTTTAAAGACAATTTGAAATCATATTTCTAATACCCTCATTTCTTGAGAGAATATTGGGATTTTTTTTATAATTGAGAACCCATGTTTATACTCTATATGATATTTAAAATTCATGTGATACATTCAATTTGATTGAGGATTTTTATTTTCAAACCCCTCATTTTTCGATGAGTCATATCTTAAACATTGATCCTATTTTATCTCTTATATAAAAATTAACGGGCTTATAGGTTTAAGCAGCATATAAAGATGAATTTTTCCTTAACTATCCACACTCTATAATATAATTGTATGATCAATTGTTTTATAAGTGTTAGGGAAAGGGGATTTCATTTTTTTTCTCTGATAATATTTTCATGATAAGGGGTTTGTGTGAGGTTCAGTCAATATCCTATAGAATCTAAGAGAGGAAAATGGGAATGGGTCACTTTCATTCAATGTATTCTATTTTATTTATCATCATCTTCTCCTAAAAAGTGTGTATAAAAAATTTGAAAAAAAGGGGATGATTTTGAAACATTAATTGTGCTCATACGAGTGGTTCGTCACCATAATCAAATAATATGGTTTGATAACTATTTATTATTCCAATAGTGAAAAATAAAATCCCCTCAGAATAAGATAAAAAAAGAGAGAGAGAAAATATATAAAAAATAGAAGATTAAGATGAAACATTCTTTGGATTCATTTCAAGACTTATTCCCATTGAAAAAAATAATAATAAATTGGGAAGTTCCTGTCAGATCATGTGTAGTTTGCAATGATTGAGGGATTCCTCCATGATTTACATGACAAATCATGCACTTCATTTAAAGAGAAAAACCATCATTTTTCTATTGATGTGTTTTGGAGAACTTTCCACCCAACCTCAATAAGAGTGATTTTTGGTAAATGCATGCATCTATTGTAACACCCCAAGATTTTAAGAACATATGGATATTCTGAATTTCAAATTACTTGTTAAAATGCTAAAATTGTGATTTTCTTTCTTTTTATCTTTTTTTATTTTAATTAAAAAATTCTCACACTAAGAAAAAACAATTTTGTGAATATCACTTAAATTCCGACAAAGTCATCGATCGACCAAGAATTCTATTCTTGTTATTGATCCAGTCACCAAAAAATTGAAAAGGTATGGATCATCCGAATTGATAAAATAAGAGATAGCATTTGTACCAGTGATCAAAACTGAATTTTTTTTAATGTTAAGAAGTGCGCTTACCAACAATGAGAGGATATAAGAGTGATTTTTGGGAAATGCATGCGTCTATTGTAACACCCCGAGATTTTAAGAGATATATTATTTTTAATTTCTTTGATGTCTTATATTATACACTACACCAAGATTATATTGTACTATACGGAACACCGTATTAGCTTGAAGTATAAGCCACACTATTCTTGGCTCGTGTTACAAACAATTTCAAGTTCGTTTTGTGGAAATTATTCTATGCAACATTAAGTATAGATTTTTTTTAATGTATAAATGAAATAAGTTTTTATTATGTTATACGCAACACCAAACGAAGCACTCAATACACGCACCCCTGACTTGGCTTGAATTACACGAAATCAAGACCTTCTTCATTATCATGTGTAGTATGCAATACCAAGTTTCACTAAACAAGATATTATAATAATATTATTCTGAACTAGACATGATGAAAAGTAATACCCAATTTTTGAAATTGTATAAACTTTATCTTTCCTAATGGACTTAATTTTTGGATTCAGAATATTGAAATTATCCTAGGGTGAATTTTTGATATTTTTAGGAAAACATTCAATTTTTGATGAATAGTGAAAACACTAGGTTACTATTTAAAAACCGACTTTTTATTTAAATAATTTTCTATTTTATTTAAATTTATTTTAGGTCAAAATTGATACATAATACCTATATAAGTTCAATGTAATTCATTTGAGTCATTTTATTATAATTTTAGATATATAAAAATTTTATTGAACTTTTCACTGTCTTTTACCCACCTCCTAGGAGAATTTGAAAATTTAAATAAAACATAATTTTACCACATCAGTTAGTGGAATTTAGAAAAACCAAGAGACGTGGTTAATACCAAGAAGTAAAATGTGGTTTAATAAGACAAAAATTATTTTTGTTGAATGGTAGCTTTTTACTTTTATTTACCACGGTTAAAAGTAAATAGGGTAATTAAGGGTAAAAAATTGTATTATTATTATCCTAACACATGTCCTCATTCTATTGGATAAGTGTAATAAACCAAAAACAACCTTAGTAATAAAATATTACCCTTTAGGTCCACTTGGATTAGATAGCGGCACTTATTATAATTTTATTTAAAGAATAGTTAAAATAGCTAAAATAAAAGTTTAATAACTAAAAAAAATTAATATAGGGTTATACATAATATAAATTCGACTATAAATATTCATTAGAAATATAAAAAGATATAATACATAATGGTATTTTATTTATAATTTTTAGACTTTAAATAATTTAATTTATTTATGACACAAAGATGATGCAGTAATTACCTTATTAATGAAATATTAACGGAAGTGATGTTATAAATACCCAAATAAATGTAATTTGAGACTTTTTATGAATTAAAATAATTTTATAGGTTAAGATGACATGTTAGTATTTATTCAATTAATTTTTTTAGAACTAATCATTTTGTTATGAGTATCACAAAAATCAATTTCCAAATGGTGTCAAAATTGACATAAAATAGTTTTTAAAACAAATATTATATTATTAATAGTTATTATATTACTAAAAATCTAAGGATCTGCCAAATGACTTAGATAAGGTTATATATATTAATAATGAACCACTTTGGGTCCGTTTGGCTTGTTATAGTAAGTTTATTAACCATATAGTGTAAAAAACAAGAAGACACAGTAAAAGGTAAATTATTTAACTTAGAGTTAAATCAAAATGATAAGGTTAAAATAGTAACAAAAACTTGTCTAAAACCTATTGGTTGAGATTATTTCGACCCATCCACACATTATCTTCGAAATAAATCAATTTGGAGCTATTATAAGCCTAATATGACTTTATTATAAAATAATATTGTAAGTTTTTTCAAAGGATCCCCTCTCCTCCCTTATAAAAAGGCCACCCCTTCCCTCTTCCCTTCACACCCTTTTGAGCCTTAAAGCTCGGCCAACCCCTTCCAATTCCTCTTCTAAACCTCTCTAGTTATATCATAGATGTTCTGGTCTTCTCAAAGGACCACCTCTAGTTCCCTAAGAAGAAGTTTAAAGGAGGTGCGTCGAGGAAGATATAATTTCTTCTACCGACACTACTGGAAATTTAAGCTATAGCCACGGACATATTGCCATGGTTTTATAAGTCTATTTCTATATCTTGGTTATTCCCATGGTTCAATTTTCATATGTGGATTCACATTTGTGTTTTGCGTTTTTTTCTGATTCCTGTCGGGCTCCTCCTTCCCCGATATGAAACCCTCATCATGACACCCTTCTCCCCTGACGACCTCTCCTCCTCCAGATGACCTCTCCTCCTCCCGACGACCTATCTCACCACACCCTCCTCTCTTCCCTTGCGGTTGTCATCTCTTGACCTCACTATTTTCCTCTCTTGTTGTCCTTCCCAGCTTCAGTTCCTCCATCTCTCATCGTGGTTCCTTCATCCACAGCACAGATTCTCCAATCGCAGCTCGACTTCTCCATTTGGGGTTGCTCCATCCCTTGCGCAGTACTCCCCTCCTCCATACCATTATTTGGGTGTTCCTCATCCATTCGGTGCATCGGCCGAATGGTTACTCCCCTCCTCCACACACTTATTCGGGTCTCTCTATTCTCTACGATGAATTGGCCCTACTAATTTAATTAATTCATTTATTTGGCTGTTGTTTACAGTTTTATTAACCTATTTTATGGCACCTAGGAGGATGAATATTGTTTGCATTTGCAGGAGGAGTTTCTGTTTTTTGGATCCTAGTTTGTAGTATTCATTTTATTTGTGTTTCGGTGCATTTTCTATTTTGTGGCTCATGTTTTGTGGGTTATTTGAATATTGTTTGCAGTATTTATTATGTTTAGGAATTTTTCAGTTTGCAGGATGAGTTCAAGGAGGGGATTGTGTTTATTTCCAACTGTTTTGTGGCTCTTGTGTGTTGACTGGTATTCTGTCGAATTTTATTCACTGGTATTTAATGGTTTATGTTACATTCTAATTCTCATAATTAATCTAGTATTCTGGTATTCTTGGTTTAATCTGTTTACTATTCTCTCATCTATTTACTATTCTAGAATTATTATGTTTCTATTTACTATTATGTAATTATTAATCTGTTTCTATGTGTTTTGTGTAATGACTTTCTATTTCTGAAATTTACAGAATTCAGAAGTTGGATATTTTAGTCATAAATTCCAAAATTTAGGATTTTCACTATGTAAACAACCTTACTTATCTAATTTTTACCTTTTTATATCAACCATATTCATAAAATACCCTTGTATATGATTATGATCATGCTATAAAGGGTATGTTTATATTTTGCCTTTTTATTATATATTGTTAAGCATGTTTTCTGTCCATTTATGTACATGTAAATTACATGGGATATGATTTTCAGTTATAAATGAGTATACCCCTTTAATTATTCCATGGGATGGGATGAGGCCTCCACTTTGTATAATCCTTCCCAATTCCATGGGATGGGCTTAGGACCTGACTCTAGAACTGCACCTTGGTTGAATGGCCTATATGATTTCCATACACCTATCCTAGACAAGATGTCTTAAAATAGTTATATATCTCTATATTGACATCGATAATGATCCCCATTAAATAATATAAACTTAAGTAAGTTCTAATATTCATTTTCCTTGTACAGAGAGTTATTTGATATAACTTGTATTTGTCTTTCAACTACCTATTTACAATTATTTTAATATTATTTTAGTTATTTTCCTAAAAATGTTTTTTATTTAAACATGCTAATTAGTATACTTGTTCACACTTACACTTGGTTATTCACTTGTGATTTTAGGTATGTCATTGGTTCCCTATTGAGTATATAAATTCTTATACCCTAAATTAACACCTTACTGGGCATGAAACTTTATGCCTAATACTTCAAGTGCCTTTTTAACAATGGATGTTTTGTGAATTGGCTAGTCTTGGGTTGATTGAAATCTATACCCTCTTTGAGATTGGATATTTGGAGGAGCGTTATTTTAAGTACCAACACAAATACAAAAATAGGATTTCATATTGGCATTTAGATGATAGTAATTTTATAATCAACATAAAAAAATAATGATAGTTATTTAGATAACCAATGTTAAATGAATTTTACCAATGAGTTTTAATGCTTCTTATATACTCATTTCTCTTGCAAGAAAGTCGAAGCTAAATTGTTCTATACCTACCGTGTGAAGGTTCAAATCTAGTTATTCTACACTAGTAATAATTCACAACAACTTTGATTGGTTTAATTATTCCGTATTCATTATAATTAATTTAAATTGTGGTGTAAAGTTTTATCGAGTTGTAATCACTCAACTCACACATGGTTGTGCCTCCATCAAAAGGTAGTTTATTGGTTATGCTAACCTAGGAAAAAATAGTTCATAGGTTCTACTTTTTCCCTAAAAAAGTAGGTTTTTGGGATGTGCCTTCAAGTGTGAAAAAGGTAAGTTGGTTTGTTTTGGTTGTTGGGTATGATAAAAGAATATTATAAAGAGTTTTCAATCTCCTTCACCATGATGCGGTGTTATAATCCATGATTAAAAGTCAACAATTTAATGACATCGCATCCTTACAATATGGTATATGATATGGTTTATATTTTGTGTCTAACACCCTGAGATTGTGATTTTAAAATTGTGATTTTAAGAACATATAGATATATTGAAATTCTGTGTAACCCCCTGAGATTTTTGGGAAATGCATGCATCTATTGTAACACCCAACCTCAGTATATCCATATGAGACGATATAAGAGTGATTTTTGGGAATTGCATGCATCTATTATAACACCCCGAGATTTTAAGAGATATATTATTTTTAATTTCTTTGATGTCTTCTATTATACACTACACCAAGATTATATTGTACTATATGCAACACCGTATTATCTATTAGTATACGCAACACTATTCTTGGCTCGTGTTATACACAATTTCAAGTTAGTTTTGTGGAAATTATTCTTTGCAACATTAAGTATAGATTTTTTTAATGTATAAATGAAATAAGTTTTGATTATGTTATACGCAACACCAAATGGATCTCTCACTACACGCACCCCTGACATGGCTTAAATTACATGAAATCAAGACCTTCTTCATTATCATGTGTAGTACTCAATACCATGTTTCACTAAACGAGATATTATAATAATATTATTCTGAACTAGCCATGATGAAAAGTAATACACAATTTCTAAAATTTTATAAATTTTATCTTTCCCAATTGACCTAATTTTTGGATTCAGAATATCGAAATTATCCTATGGTGATTTTTTGATATTTTTTGGAAAACATTCAATTTTTGATGAATAGTGAAAACACTATGTTACTATTTAAAAACCGACTCTTTATTTAAATAATTTTTTATTTTATTTAAATTTATTTTAGGTAAAAATTGGTACATAATACCAATATAAGTTCAATATAATTCAGTTGTGTCATTTTATAATAATTTTAAATATATAAAAATTTTATTGATATTTTCACTGTCTTTTACCCACCTCCTAGGAGAATTTGAAAATTTAAATAAAACATAATTTTACCGCTTCTGTGAGTAGAATTTAGAAAAACCAAGAGACATGGTTAATATCAAGGAGTAAAATTTGGTTCAATAAGATAAAAATTATTTTTCTTGAATGGTAACTTTTTACTTTTATTTACCACAGTTAAAAGTAAATAGGGTAATTTAAGGGTAAAAATGATATTATTATTATCCTAACACATGTCCTCATTCTATTGGATAAGTGTACTTAGAAAAAAACAACCTTATTAATAAAATATTACCCTTTAGGTCCACTTGAATTAGATAGGGGCACTTATTATTATTTTATTTAAAGAGTAGTTAAAATAGTTAAAATAAAAGTTTAATAACTAAATAAATTTTAATATAGGGTTATACATAATATAACTTCGACTATAAATATTCATTATAAATCTAAAACAATTTAATACATAATGGTATTTTATTTATAATTTTTAGACTTTAAATAATTTAATTTATTTATGACACAATGATGATGTAGTAATTACCTTATTAATGAAATATTAACCTAATTGATGTTATAAATACACAAATAAATGTAATTTGAGAAATTTTTATGAATTAAACTAATTTTATAGGTTAAGATGTCATGTTAGTATTGATTCAATTAACGTTTTTAGAACTAATCATGTTGTTATGAGTTTCACAAAAATCAATTACCAAATGGTGTCAAAATTGACATAAAATAGTTTTTAAAACAAATATTATATTATTAATTGTTATTATGTTCCTCAAAATCTAAGGTTAGGCCAAATGACTTAGATAAGGTTACATATATTGATAATGAACCACTTTGGGTTTTTTTTTCTTGTTATAGTAAGTTTGTTAACCATATAGTGTAAAAAACAATAACACATGGTAAAAGTTAAATTATTTAACTTAGAGTTAAATCAAAATGATAAGGATAAAATAGTAACCTAAACTTGTCTAAAACCTATTGGTTGAGAGTATTTCGACCCATCCACACATTAGCTTCGAAATAAATCAATTTTTAGCTATTATTTTCCTAATATGACTTTATTATAAAATAATATTGTAAGTTTTTCCAAAGGTGCCCCTCTCCTCCCTTATAAAAAGGCCACCCCTTCCCTTCACACCCTTTTGATCCTTAAAGCACGACCAACCCCTGTCAATTCCTCTTCTAAACCTCTCTAGTTATATCATAGATGTTCTGGTCATCTCAAAAGACCAACTCTAGTGCCCTAAGAAGAAGTTTAAAGGAGGTGCGTCAAGGAAGATGTAATTTCTTCTACCGACACTACTGGAAATTTAAGCTATAGCCACAAACATATTTCCATGGTTTTATAAGTATATGGCTATAGCTTGGTTATTCACATGGTTCAATTTTCATCTGTGGCTTCACATTTGCGTTTTTCTTTTTTTTTCTGATTCCTGTCGGGCTCCTCCTTCCCCGATATGAAACCCTCATCACGACACCATTCTCCCCTGACGACCTCTCCTCCTCCAGATGACCTCTCCTCCTCCCGACGACCTATCTGACCACACCCTCCTCTCTTCCCTCGTGGTTTTCATCTCTTGCACTCACTTTTTCCCTCTCTTGTTATCCTTCCCTATTTCAGTTCCTCCATCCCTCATCATGGTTCCTTCATCCACAGCACAGATTCTCCAATCGCAGCTCGACTTCTCCATTTGGTGTTGCTCCATCCCTTGCACGGTACTCCCCTCCTCCATACCCTTCCACGCTAATCATTTTTTTTTCATTTTCATATAGTCGGTTTAAGGGGTTGCCGGTACCCAAACACCATTCCCCACCATCCAGTAGACCACATCACCACATCCAAAATAGAACCTCCATTCAAACTTCAAAATCAAATTCAAATTCAAACTCCAGCCGCCTCGAGCCGCGACCCGAGCGTCCACATACCCCTCTATGCTGATAGGCCTCGTGCCGTGCATCTGCAATGTCAGGATGTCTGCTCAGTTCACACGCCAAACGAAGGCTGAGCGATAGCCCTCCATCGTCACGTGCCACCCTTCACCGGCGTCGGAACCATCATCTTCATCTCGAGCCTTGATACTGATCTCCGACCATCGTCGACACCGCAAAGCCAACGTTCCTTTGGCATCACCACAAAAATCACCCCCGACAGAAACACAGTGGGAACAAACACTCACAAAAAACAACAACATCACCGGCGACGCCGGCGCCATCTCCATCTCCAAAATCAACTCCTCAATGAAGGTACCAAAAGACGCAAAACCAGTACAACCATACATCACCTCACCAAGAAACGAGATAAGGGAGAAACGCAAACTATTTCCGGAAGGTCAGGCATCACAGGAACCACCCAACCGCACAAGCAGCACCCAGAAACTGAAGAACCCGCTTCCACCAACCAAAACGACTGCTTTAGACACGATAGAACCCCACTGCACTCACCTGGGAGAAGCTGGGACCCCAAGAATCACTGACACAAGATCACGACGATCAGACGCTGAGAAGCACACCGCCGGACATCAGTGAACTGCCAAGAACGAACCCAGGGGCGCTCTGAAGAGTATACCATCGACGGGGACCAGCCTTACACCCGCCGGTCTGAACCAGCAACCTTCGAGTCCCAAAAAGGAACTCCACAGCAAGAAAAGACCACGAAATTGCGCAATGCCGTCGAGATCCTGGCCGACACACCGAGATCGAGGGGGAATGTCGTGTCTCCGTAGTGAAGAGGCAGTGACAGCGAGAGTAAAACCCTATCGCGGTAGCCCTTTACGGGCGCACCCCTCCTCCATACCCTTATTTGGGTGTTCCTCATCCATTCGGTGCATCGGCTGAAGGGTTACTCCCCTCCTCCACACCCTTATTCGGGTCTTTCTATTCTCTATAATGCGTTGGCCCTACTAATTTAATTAATTCTTTTATGTGTCTGTTGTTTACGATTATGTTAACATGTTTTATGGCTCCCAAGAGGATGAATATTGTTTTCAATTGTAGAAGGAGTTTCTGTTTTTTGGCTCCTAGTTTGTAGTATTCATTCTATTTGTGTTTCGGTGCATTTTCTATTCTGTGGCTCTTGCTTTGTGGGTTATTTGAAAATTGTTTTCAGTATTTATTATGTTTAGGAATTTTTCAGTTTGCAGGAGGAGTTTAAGGAGGGGTTTGAGTTTATTTCCAACTTTTTTGTGGATCTTGTGTGTTGACTGGTATTCTGTCGACTGTTATTCACGGGTATTTCATGGTTTATGATACATTCTAATTCTCATAATTAATCTAGTATTCTGGTATTCATCGTTTAATATGTTTACTATTCTCTCATCTATTTACTATTATGGAATTATTATGTTTCTATTTACTATTATGTAATTATTAATCTGTTTCTATGTGTTTTGTGTAATGACTTTGTATTTCTGAAATTTACAGAATTCAGAAGATGGATATTTTAGTCATAAATTCCAAAAGTTAGGATTTTCACTATGTAAACAACCTTACTTATCTAATTTTTACCTTTTTATATCAACCATATTCATAAAATACCCTTGTATATTATTATGATCATGCTATAAAGGTTATGTTTATATTTTTCCTTTTTATTATATATTGTTAAGCATTTTTTCTGTCCATTTATGTTCATGTAAATTACATGGGATATGATTTTAAGTTATAAATGAGTATAACCGTTTATTTATTCCATGGAATGGGATGAGGCCTCCACTTTGTATAATCCTTCCCCATTCCATGGGATGGGCTTAGTACCTGACTCTATAAGTGCACCTGGGTGGAATGGCCTATATGATTTCCATACACCTAACCTATACAAGATGTCTTACAATAGTTATATATCTCTAGATTGACATCGATAACAATCCCCATTAAATAATATAAACTTATGTAAGTTCTAATATTCATTTTCCTTGTATAGAGAGTTATTTGATATAACTTGTATTTTTCTTTCAACTACCTATTTACAATTATTTTAATATTATGTTGCTTATTTTCCTAAAAATGTTTTTTATTTAAACATACTAATTAGTATACATGTTCACACATACACTTGGTTATTCACATGTGATTTGAGGTATTTCATTGGTTCCCTATTGAGTATATAAATTCTTATACCCTAAATTAACACCTTACTAGGCATGAAACTTTATGCCTTATACTTCAAGTGCCTTTTTAACAATGGATGTTTTGTGAATTGGCTAGTCTTGGGTTGATTGAAATCTATACCCTCTTAGAGATTGGATATTTGGAGGAGCATTCTTTTAAGTACCAACACAAATAAAAAAAATAGGATTTCATATTGGCATTTAGATGATAGTAATTTTATAATCGATATAAAAAAATTAATGACAGTTATTTAGATAATCAATGTTAAATAGATTTTACCAATGAGTTTTAATGCTTATTATATACTCATTTCTCTTGCAAGAAATCCTTAGCTAAATTGTTCTATATCTACCGTGTGAAGGTTAAAATCAAGTTATTCTACACTAGTAATAATTCTCAAAAACATTGATTGGTTTAATTATTCTATATTCATTATAATTAATTTACATTGTGGTGTAAAGTTATATCGAGTTGTAATCACTCAACTCACACCTGGTTGTGCCTCCATTAAAAGGTAGTGTATTGGTACTGCTAACCTAGGAAAAAAATAGTTCATAGGTTCTACTTTTTCCCTAAAAAAAATTAGGTGTTTGGGTTTTGCCTTCAAGTGTGAAAAAGGTAAGTTGGTTTGTTTTGGTTGTTGGGTATGATAAAAGACGATTATAAAGAGTTTTCAATCTCCTTCACTAGGATGCGGTGTTATAATCCATGATTAAAATTCAACAATTGAATGACGTCTCATCCTTACACTATGGTATATGATATGGTTTATATTTTTAAAATCTCTCAAAATTTCAATAAATCTTTGTAGAATTAATAAAAAACATCACAACTCAATGTGAATATATCCAAACACATTGGTAATTGATTATTATTATATATTATATTTCATATAGACTCTTTTTACTATATTCCAGTACTAGAAAAATGACCTATAGCTGTGGTTTACTTGGGTTCATTATTGGGTATATGATTTGGTGTTCACAGTTTACTTGGGTTCTTTATTTGGTGTTCTTCATGATGTTTCATGGTACATAAATCATGTATAATTATTATGATGCATGAAATTAGCCTCCACAATGTTTTTCATGTTTATTAAGTTGTGGCTATGGATTTTACCTGGTGAAAAATATTTTAAGTTTGTTTTGAAATGTTAAATACACTAAATACTTGGGTTATCTTCCAAATGGTTTTATTTAATAAAATTATAAATTTTAAGAATGCTTTGGCCTTCTGGCCTATATTTGTAAAATGATTTAATGACATGGTCTATTTTCTAAAGATATTTAAATCATTTTTCCAAATTGAAATTTTTTATTTTCAAATAATGAGTCCCATTTAGTGCCTCAGGGGGTTTCTTGAAAAAGTAGCCACCTCTATACATACTATCCATTTAGAGGGAATTCACATGGATGGTGTCAGGAGGTGGGCTTAGCATAGATGATAGATCTTATGATTTAGATGTAATATATATAGTGTTTACTCACCTCCAACATTTCTTATAGTCATGGGATCCTAGGTGTCGTAGTGAGAGTAGAGTGATTTAGTGGCAATGTAGTGGTAGGATCGATTAAGTGAGGATTTTAATTGACTTTCCAACTTATCGGTCATCTCTACTATGGAAGTATCTCTGACGATGGTGAAAATTTTGTTCTAGGCCCACCTCCGCACAACTTGGTGTTCGGTTGCAATATGGGGATTCTGATTTTTATTGTTCACTACCACTGGTATATATTCTAGTATTGCAAGCACAGTAGACATATTTTTATTAAATAATGACTCAAGAGTAGATAAATATTCCATTTCTTCTTTCTGCCCAGCTTTGGGATAAGGATAATAGGACCCACATCAATTGATGGGGTTCCCATTGCTGATTCATAGGCACCAAAATTGGTAGGGATACTTGAGGAGTAATATAAGAATGTCAAATATGCACCATATCCTATAAGGAGGTGGTTAGAAGTTGAAGTTCCCCTGAGATGTTTAGATTATTTGGATGTGATTTTTTCTCCCATTAAAATCAATAAAGAGGGTGCATCAGACATATGAGTAGTGGAGGCCAGCATATTGAATACCTAGCAGACTATCCTTTCCAGTACTTCTTTAGGGTAGTAATCCACCAAAATCTATGCGTACTCCCATGAAAAGTTAATTAAGGCTCCCATGTGAGGGAAAAATATTTTCATTCTAGAATCCTCACGCAGTATCAACAATCATAATTGATGAAGAATGACCAAGTGAGATTATATATTAATCTGGATAATTGGTAAAAATGCAACTTGTTGTAATCATCCAGACATCCTTTCAAATATTTAAGGAGTTTAGGGTTCAAAAATGGTTACCCTATCCACCTAAGCGGTTAATATCTTATCTCACAGCATAATGTTATAGGATCATTCTTTTAAAGGACCTCTTCTATCATCTACCACTACACAATGGTGTGTGGGGTATGGAATAAAAGAAAACTGAGAAAAATCACTAAACAACTCAACCACATTAGAAATTTACAAGGATTTTAGTAGAATGACAACAAGGTAGAGTAGGGTAGGATGAATGTTAGAGTGGGGGACTATTGCAGTATACCGGTACTCATAACATAGATAGCACTTCACCACCCATCCATACAATAATTGAAATGGACCACTGAGGTGATGTGGGTATCTTTATTCATGTATTTGGCCCAACAGTTCATATATACGAGCAAGGGTGGGAACAACCAAGTTGATGGGATATCCCTTTTCTAAGGTGACCACCATCATTAAAGTATAGATTTAGACACCAGTTATTATTCTCATCTTCTTACCATTGTAATTCTCAGCCAATTATTTAATATTTATGCTTGGTATATGATATTGTTTATATTTTCAAAATGTCTCTAAATTTCAATAAATAATTGTAGATTTAATACAAAACATCACAACTCGTTATGAATTAACCCAAACACTTTTGGAAATTTATTATTATTATCTCTTAAATTTCATAAAAACTATTTTTACTATAATAAATCCTCATTCTTGGAACATATGTATGACTATTCATGAATTTTTATAATTTAAAACATTTATGAATTCCCTAAACCCTAATTTTAATATATTTGTAATGATTTTTTTATTAACTTTTTATTAATGATTACTTAATATCTTATGAAACAATACATATAATGTTAAGTAATTTTCTAGATTATTTATTTAATGAAAGTTTATCTTCCTCATAATGGATAATACTGGATGTATAGCATTGATCGGATCACTGATGAATTTCAAAAGGAGTTACAATATTTTTGGACTTTGCATTCACTAATGATTCAGACGGCGGATTGTTTCGATGCCCGTGTTTTGATTGTGTTGGAAGACCATGGTTAACTCTTGATGAATTGAGTTACCATATCACTAAAACTAGTTTCCAAAAAAATTATCATGTGTGGTATCACAATGGGGAAAAATCTCATGTGTTGAATGACATCGATTCAGCGGAAAATATTGGTATGAAAAATCTGATTTTTGATCAGTTTCCTTTTGTTTCTGAAGCTAGCTCCTCTTGTAGACTTGTGAAAGAGTAAATGAATACTGGAACAGAATTCTCATCTATTAATTAGGATGATGACTTTGAGATTGTTAGAAAGCTGATGGAAGATGCAAATACCCCAGTTTATCATGCATGTGGAAAAATGAGCAAACATGAGTTCTTAATGCGATTATATCATGGGAAAACAATGTATGGATTTAGTAATACTATGGTCAACTATCTCTTTAAATTTATTTAGGATTTACTTCTTGATGATGCATGCATTCCAGAAAATTATTACATGGCTTCATAGTTGGTTAAAAAATTTGGATTTTCATCTTGTAATATTCATTCTTGTCTCAAAGACTGTTGTTTTTTCTGGAAGGAGAATGTAGACTTGAGTCAGTGCAAACATTTTGGCACATCAAGGTGGAAGACAAATAAAGACGGATCTCAATCTGGCATACCACAGAAAGTGATCTGGCACTTCCCATTAATTTCCAGGCTTCATAAAAAAAATTTCAGAATAAATGCAAAATAATATGAGATGGCATGCAGATCAAAGAAATAAGGATAATGATGAAATTGTGCATCCAGTAGATGGGTTGGCTTGGAATAAATTTGATAGGTTACATCCTTATTTTGCAGCCGACCCATGAAAAGTTATATTGGGATTATCCTGTGATGGTTTCAACCCATTTCTCCAAATGCATATTGCACACAGTACTTGGCTTGTTTTCATTCATATTTATAACATTCCTTCATGGATGTTTATGAAGAAGTCGTTCACTATCCAATGTATGTTGATATCTGGACCCAGAGATCCTGGAAATGATATTGATATATACTTTCAGCCATTAATAGAGGAGTTAAATGAGCTTTGGATTGTTAGTGCACAAGCATATGATGCATTCAAAAAGGAGTAATTTATGTTTCGTGCAGCTTTATTATGGATGATAAATTATTTCCCTACCTACAGAATGATGTATGGTTGGAGTACTAAAGGGAAATTATCCTGTCCTATTTGTATGAAAATACATGTTTCTGAAGATTAATGTTTCGATGAACTTTTAGCTTCATAGGGCATCGACGTTTTCTACCAATGGATCATCTATACAGGAAAAATTGGAGACAGTTCGATAATTCCATCGAGACAGATGAGACACTGCCATGAATATTAGGGACTGAAATTTTTAAAGAACTTGATCATTTGAATTATGTTCATGGAAAAATTCAATCACATATTAGAAAGAGAAAGCATGCTAATTCAAATTCCAATATCAATTGCAGAAAGAAAATCATATTATTTGAGTTTCTGTATTGGTCATTGAATTTATTATGTCATTATTTAGATGTAATGCATATCGAGAAAAAAATTTGTGAGATGTTACTTGCTACTATTTTAAATGACAAAGGCAAAACAAAAGACGATTTGCGGTGTCGTCGTGATTTGATGGATTGGGGTATAAGAGCAAGACTCCATCCTGAGTTAATTGTTCAAAATAAGTGTAAAGTACATGTTTCCTGTTATTCGATGATAAATGTAGTGAACAAACAATTTCTTCAGGTCTTGGAAATTTTTATGGTTCTGGATGGTTATTCAAGTAATATTTCGAAAAGGGTGAATACACAAGATGTGAAACTCAAATCTCTTAAAACCCGTGATTACCATGTCATGTTACATGAGTTGATTCCCATTCCCATTCTCCATTTAGTTTCACATAATGTTATAGTTGTGGTGATTATCTAATGTCAATTTTATCGAGATATTTTTTCCAAAATATTGAGCAAATGTGTTGTTCATAAATTGTAGAGAGATGCACCGATTATTCTTTGCGACATGGAGAAAATATTCCTACCATCTTTTTTCACATGTATGTTACATTTGACTGTGCATCTTCCCACGGAATTTCTCTTTAGTGGTCCTGTTTCGAGTTGGTGGATGTATCCTACCGACAAAATGATGTTTACATTGAAATCTTATGTAAGAAATAAATATCATCCTGAAGGCTCTATTGTGAAATGACATTGAGCACAATAATGCATGGATTTCTGTTCATCGTACTTGGATAATGTCACTACGAGGTCTAATCGACTAATGAGAACTGAATATGAGAAATATGATCCCATTAAGCCTGCATTTCCTTCACTGCCCCAAACAGGGGGGATATCTGGATCATACTCATTGTGTACTTTAAGCTGGGAAGAGTGGGAAATGGCACATCGCACAGTATTATTCATCTATGATGTTCTTGATGATTGTATCAAGTAAGTAAACTAATAAATATGTATTTTTTTCATTGTGTGATTTCTTTATATCTTATGACATTCTAGTGCTTTCATATCAGTAGAGAACATTTAGAAATTATAAAAAAGAGACATTGCTCTCTATATATTAAGAGGAAGGAACTGTTGCACAACAAAGAATTTGCTGCCTGGTTAAAGTCAAAGGTAATAGATTTCTTTTTCTTCTTCTCATAACATAATCACACGTCTCTGTTTAATATTCTATGTTGGTATCTTTTAGGTTTTAACTCTACCAATGATTGAAGTATCAGATGAAATAAAAGAATTTTCCTTTGGTCCAAACGATGTGGTACGTGATTGTAATTCAATGGTTGACAATAGATTTAAATTTGTTATAAATAGTTGTGCAAAAAAATGGCAACACAGCATTACGATTTCACGATAAGCACCACAACAGATTGTTATGCGAGTGCATCGGACCGGCACCCTTGATCAGAAAATATATCATATTACGGTGATGTTGAAAGACTCATTTTATTATATGACTATGCACATGGTCGTGTCGCAATGATGAAATGCAAGTGGTTTGATTCAATGACATGACAAGTAATGCATATTGATAACTGTGGATTTAGAGTGATTGATATGAACCACCAGCTTTGTACCGATGAACCTTATATTCTTATCTCACAAGATTAATAGATGTTTTATGTAAGTGACTTGTTACAACCACAATTAGGTGTTATTATTGATGTTATTCCTAGACATATTTTTAAAGAAGGCATGGATGACAATGATGTTGTGGATGAACCTGTTGGTATTTATTCAAATGATGGATTTGATGATACGGATGATGCAATTGTTAGAACAGATTGTGAACCAAAAATTGTCATAGACCCCACATAGGTTTGACACATTGGTAAGTATTTACCTGATATTATCGCAATATTGTAAAAAAAATTTAACTTCCATACATGGTATCAAAATAACTTGTATATTTTAAACCATTATCGAATATAAAACTATTAATAGCCTGAAAATTTTATGTTTAACCACTTCTCTAATAAATCATGAACATAGAAAAATCTTGATATTTTATCAATATAAATATCACACATGAAAATGTATCTCATTGTTTTATGATACAATTGTATTATTTAACATTTTGCATTATTTCTATTTATTTGAGAATATTATTTTAAATTTCTAGGTCAAAATGTCTGATTATGATGATACTAGAAGGAGTAGAAGAATACTGAGAAATGAACAATGTAGGCATCCTCCTTGAAACAATGTAAGTACAAATTATGTTTGAATATTATGGTCTTTTATATTATTTATCTTATTATCGTCTGTTTTATTTTATCATCTATGTTATTTTAGGTTGCATCATCGAGGAGATGCTTATATTATGCCACTAACGATGATATTGTGGTGGGGGTACTAATTCTATAGGTCGGCCAACTACTACGCCGCTTGAAACACCAGGAGGCCATCCTCCCATTATGCCACCTCCATATTATCCATACCCACCTTTTCCGTATCCCTTTTTGCCTGTACCCACATCGGATGGTAGTTCTCAGACTCTCATCCCGCATTTTCCATTCCCACCATCCTCTGTATAGGGTATTGTGCCCCCATATATCCCACTTCTATATCTATATCCATATCCACCCTCATCTGTAAAGGGTTATCCATCTGGGTTTCTGCCTCCATTAGTACACTTTGCATCTACTATACATCGTACTCCTGTAGATATCTCACCTACCATGGAGGATGCCCCCCCTCCAGACGCATCACTTCAGGGGTCAGAAGAACCCCCATCTACTGGTATTTGTTTAAACATTACTGTTACTGATTAATGATAAATTCATATATATTATTTTTTTTATTTTTGGATTCATGATTAGCTCCACCCTCTACCAGACGATGAGGCCGCACAAAAATGCACGAGGTTTGGAATCAGCACCTACAAATCATTGTTGATTATAATGAGGACAATGCTATAATTAATAAAAATGGAATGGAATGTAAAATTTTTATGGGAACACTTTCTAGACACAGCAATATCATTCCAGTTCAACAGAAAATTTGGAAGGAAGATGGACAACATATAAACAACAAATCCTAGGAAGATATTTGGGTATGTAATTTTAATCACCTTTTATATATATATATATAAATTTATAATATTTTCTTAACAAATATTATGTCCATTGCAGCTTCGATATAATTTTCCTGATGGAAAAAATGCAAACGCTACAAGGATAATGGATTTAGGTGAAATGTGGCGAGCCTACAAGTATGATTTATAACTTTTTTGGAAAAAGAGAGTTGGTACAGAGCGTTAATAAGTACCGGTGATTCAAGATTTCCCAATATCACAACATAAAGAGATGATCATCTATTGGAAGAGTCCAGCATTTAAGGTGTTTGTTAAATTTATATATATATATTCATTTATTTATTTGAAAACAATTTTAAATTACTTGTTTTATTTATGTTAATGAATTTATATAATTATTTGTTTATAGGAGAAATCAAACAGAAATAAAACAAACAATAGTGCAATGAAACACATTTACACTCACAGACACACTTCATTACCAGATCATGAACAGAAGAATGTAATTTAACATTTAAAATATTTAGCTTTGTTTAGTTTAATTTTTTAACTTCCAATTTTGATTTATTTCTTTTTTTTAGAAAAAGGCATCGAATATTGATGGTTGTGTTCCTCGCTCATCTTTGTTTTGTACAAGCTGGAAAAAGTAATATGGTACTGTGACAAATACCGACACCGAGAAGGCGATTCTAAGTATATTTCAATTTCTTTTATTTTTACTGAATTTAATTCCATATATTATTTTATTATTTTAATTTGTTTTATATATCAATCAACAGAATTATTTAGAGGAATTGGAAGAAAAATAACCTGACAATTTGGGCCCAAACGATCATCTACATCTGGTATTTGGAGATGAGAATGAGGGTAGAGTGCATTGTTGACTTGAGAAGAAGATTGTACAATCTCGATACTGGTCTACAAACGATTCTTCGACTACCGGTTCTGGTTTTGTCACAGTTGAACAAATGAATTCCTTAATCAAATAAGTAATTCAAAAATCAGAACAGGCGATAACTGCAAATATGATGAAATTTATGTCTGCCCTTTCTTCTACACTTTCACCAAAATGAGCTACAACAGTTGATGCCTTTTTGATGTCGATGCGTTCTGCTAATTTAGATTCTTCTGTCAAAGCCGGAGCAGGACCTAGTGCTGGACCCGGTGTTGGTGTCGGTTCGGATGTAGATGTCGATGATGATGTTGGTGGTGTGAGAGGTGGTGATGATGTTTCTTTAGGAGGTGTGGATGATGGTTATCATGATTCTGATGATACTGGTATTGAGACTCACTTTTTATGTAAATTGTATTTTTAGATTGGTAATGTATGATGAGTTCCTTAAGACATAGGATGGTTTGTTTCATGTCCATGTTCTTGAGTGGGTTTCTTTTCCCGGTAAGGGCTTCATGCTTGAGAATACAAGTTATCATGTCGGTGATGGATGATTGATTAGCCGAGTGGTGACAACATAATCAATCAATGAAGATTATTTCATGGCCATGTTCTTGAATGGGATTCATGTTTTTCTCTCACTGACATGAATATTTAAGCAGATTAACACTCAATATAGTCTAATCACAAATGTATTCTATGGAATCCACATAGAGTGTAACACCCCGAGATTTTATGAAAAGTATTCCTTTTAATTTCATTAATGTCTTGTGTTGTACGCTACACCAAAAGTATCTTTCACAACATGCATCCTTGACTTGCCTTGTATTACATGCAATCGTGACCTTCCTTGATAGCGTGTGTAGTACGCAATAACGAGTTTCACTAAACAACAATATGCTATTAAAATATTATTAAAACTAGCTGTTATGAATAGTATTAACCACTTTTTGAAATTTTGTAAATTTTATTTTTCAAAATGGACTTCATTTTTGTATTCGGAATATCGAAATTAGCTTAGGGTGAAATTTTGGTAATTTTTGAATAACTTTCATATTTTGATGAATAGTGAAAATTACTAAATTTTAATTAAAAACTGCTTTTTCAATCGAAATAATTAATAGTGATAAATTATTAATTTGAGTGGTTTTAAAGTATATTTAGAATATATTTTTACAATTTAATACAATGTTGGTCATTGGATGTAATTTCACATTTGAACAAGATATAAACAAGTGTCAATCTTTTGATAGTTATTATCTCTTAAGAACACGCTATTTGTTTTGACGACGAGAATTAATTTTTAAATTAATTAATGAAACTGATATTTTTTGAATTTGGTAAAATATACATCATTTTTGAGTTCATAATATCAAATATAGCTTAGGCCTAATTTCTGGTATTTTTCTGGAAACTTTCATTTTTTTGATGAATAGTGAAACCACTAAGTGTAGTTAAAAAAATGAATTTTTCATTAAACATAATTTTACCACTTCTGTGAGTGGAATTTCAAAAATCCGAGAGACACGGTTGATGTCAAAATGTAAAATGTGGTTCAATGAGATGAAAATAATTTTTGGTGAATAGTAACTTTTTTCTTTTATTTACCACGGTTAAAAATAAATAGGGTAATTAAGGGTAAAAATGATATTATTATTACCCTAACACATGTATTAATTCTATTTGACAAGTGTAATTCGACCAAAAATAACCTTAGGAATAAAATATGACCATTTAGGCCCACTTGGATTAGATTTGGACATTTATTATTAATTTATTTAAAGAAGGGTTAAAATAGTTAAAATCAAAGTTTAATAAGTATATCATTTTTAATATAGGGTTATACATAAGATAAATTCGACTATAAATATTCATTAGAAATATAGAAAGATTTCCTACATAATGATATTTTTTTAGTAATTTTTAGACGTTATAAAATTTAATTTATTTATGACACAAATATGATGCAGTAATTATCTTATTAATGAAATATTGACATAATTGATGTTATAAATACCCAAATAAATATAATTTGAGACTTTTTATAAATTCCACTAATTTTATAGGTTAATATGACATGTTAGTATTTATTTAAGTAACTTTTTTCGAACTAATCATTCTGTTATGATTTTCACAAAAATCAATTGCTAAATAGTGTCAAAATTGACAGAAAATAGTTTTTAAAACAAATATTATTTTATTAATTTTTATTTATTTCTAAAAATCTAAGGTTCGGCCAAATGACTTAAATAAGGTTATATATATTAATAATAAACAACTTGGGGTTCTTTTTTCTTGTTATAGTAAATTTATTAACCTTTTAGTGTAAGAACAAAAAAAGACACGGTAAAAGTAAAATTATCTAACTTAAAGTTAAAACTAAATGATAATGTTAAAATAGTAAACTAAACTTGTCCAAATTCTATTGGATGAGAGGATTTCGACTCATCCTCACCTTAGCTTAGAAATAAATCAATTTTGAGCTATTTAAAACCGAATTTGGCTTTATAATAAAATAATATTTTTTGTTATTCCAAAGGTACCCCTCTCCTCCCTTATAAAAGGGAACCTCCTCCCTCTCTTCCTCACACCACTTTGAGTCATCACTCTCGGCAAAACCCTGCCAAATTCACTTCTCCACTTCCCTAAAAACATCCTAGTGGTCCTTGTTTTCTTTAAAGACCAATTTTAGTACCCTAAGAGGAGGAATCAAAGAGGCGCTTCAAAGAAGATGTAATGTCCGTTACCGATTCTTTCAACTTTGTTTCTTCTTCCACTTGTTCTTCTTAGGTTGTTTCATTATGAAGTAATAACATCAGTATCACTAATATACTGATATGTTATTATAATTATGAAACAACCCTATTTCACCATCTATCCATCCTATGGAAAATGAAATCACCGCGCGTGCGTACGTACGGAATACCGTCTCCACGCCGTGGTGTAATCTATTTTCCACCACCACCCTACTTGGATGGGTATAATGGTGTAATGAATGAATATATTTGATTATTGTGAAGTGATATTTATTCTGAAATAGTATACATACACCCCAATACAATTCCACGATCATGAAAATGATATCATCGCTCGTGCGTACGTACGGACTACCGTCTCCACGACGTGATGATATTCATTCTCCACGTTAACCATTCATGAATGATTATAAAGTATATATAATAAGTAATCATGAAATATATGACATAATAATGATACTAGATTTATGCGTATATATATGTATGTCATCTACTTAATTCCATTCAACTCAATAAGGAAAAGAAAACAGCGTTCATGCGTACGTACGGCCTACCGTCTCCATGAATGGTGTATTTCATTCCATTTACTAATCTATTATATATATGTATATTCTGATTATATATTATATATAAATCATGTTTTATATTCTGGATTTAAGTAATCATGATATAAATAATCATATGAATAATTACAAGTCAAAACACGGACGATAAATGAAACAATTTTACCCAAAACGCTCTTTAACATGGAATTTACAAAAGAACGGGTAATATAAAGTCATAAGTGAACCATATATGATATCATAACAATGATTATGATTATGGAATAAGTCAATGACATTATTTAAATGATTATACCGGAGGTTCAGACACTTACAATGCAAATCAGACCTAAGGTAAGGGAAATATCACAATCTCATTTTTATCCGAGATTGTTTATACTTTGAAATTTACTGGGGTGTATTTTATCATCCACATCCATGTTTCCTCAATATTTAATATTACTTCCATCCAACTAAAATTTTTTAAATCCAATTTTACCCTTTGGTGAGTTTTTAGTATAAGATATGAAAGGAATCTTTTGTCGTTTTTCATACGAGGTACTTTTTTACTTTTCTGACAAAAGTACGAGAAGAATGTTTTTTTAACTTATATGGCATGAATGGATTTTTAAAACATTATTTCCAAGAAGGTTCCATTACATGTTTTCAAGTTTATTTTTAATCAACTTCTTTTATTTTAAAATTGTATGACATGTTAAGAAAGGGAAAATGTTTTTGAAGTAGAAAGGATATTTTCCTCAAGAATGGAGTTCAAGTGTTTTATCAAAATTATTTTCCATCTAAGATAATACAGGGTTTTGTTTCTATCCCTATTATTAAATTGATTTTATTATGTTGTGATGGAATTATTTTTATGAATTCCTTTATCTTATATGAATTGTTTTATGATGTCACGATGTTTAAGATTCCCATTTTTATTACATGGGTTATGCTATGATGTATGGTTTATGATTTTGTGAACACATAAGAATGGTATCATTATGAGATGGGTGGGACCTATATCTCACTCCAATGCATTGGGTAAAGATTTTCTATCTCATGAGATAGATATGGCTGGAATGACAGATTAAACCGGTTCAGTGAAACAGGACTGAAACGAGGAGTGAACTAGGTTCAGAAATGGACTTTGTCCACTAAGATAGTCTTGGAAATGAGTCTTGACTAATAAGAAATGATTCTCTATTATTATGTGTGTATGCCACAAAGTTTCATGTTTTAAGTTATGATTATTGGGATTACATTTTACTACTATGATTTAACCCATGTTATGATATTATGATCTCTTTTGTAGGTTAAGATTTCCAAAATGTTATGTTCTTATAGATATGATGTGATTGATATTTCTTTTGTTTACCCTTACTGAGCATTTGAGCTCACCCTTTTATGTTTTCGTTTACCCAGGATATAAATAAAGGTTTTAGGTAATAAAAAGAAGTTCTCTATGGGAGATGTTGAAGATCTTTCACCACGATTAAAAGATTATATTCTGGGTTTCCAAAGACACTAAACTATTACAATCCTTGTGTGTGTGTTTTTATTATGTACTAAGTATTTCGCAAAATTAATGTAATGTCCATGTATGTTAAGCTTTGGGTCTCTACAGTTGGTATCAGAGGAAATTCTTAGTCAACCTTTGGAAACTAGGATGCGAGAACTTTAGTGATATCCCTATAGATATTTCTAAGGTATGTATAGGGATGTCCCTAAGGATAAGTATAATTGTAGGTTATTGTGCTTGAATTACGGTTACCTAAGATATTAGATATTGAAGGTACTCCCCCTTTATTATGTGGTTTTTCCTAGCGTGATTTTTTCCTCTCACACTATTTTTTTTGGGTTTTAGACGATGGCTGGAACCCGAAGGAACCGTGTTGATCAATGTAATGGACAATGCAATGATTGTCCTCATGAACAAACAAATGTTATGGGAGATGGAGTGAAAAATCTTATTGCTATACTTACACAAGCTATGTATCATTATGGACTTCCAAATGAGTAGATAAGGGAACAATATTCTATTTAGTCCTTCATGAGGCAACGTCCACCTTATTTCATTGGGTTTTCTGATCCACTTGTTGCTGAAAAATGGATCATTACCACTGAAAAGATATTTTCAGTTCTTCAATGTTCTGAACATGATAAAGTCATCTTAGTAGTATATCGTTTGGAAGGTGATGCTGATCAATGGAGGAATCTTATCAAGAATACGAGTCCAAGAGATGAAATTGAGTCCACGGAATGGGACGATTTCAAGAACTTATTTTTAAATAAGTAATTCCCACATATTCTTCGAACAAAGATGGAGAAGGAGTTTCTTGAACTAAAGCAAAAGGATTATGAATCTGTTGGTATATACGAAGCAAATTTTACAAGGCTTGCAAGGTATGCATCTGGCTTTATCATCCAACCTGAATGTAAAGTTGATCGATTCTTCAGTGGCTTAAAACCAAGTCTTTGAAGGGAATTAGCTATAAGACACTTCAGTAGCTATGAAGAAATTGTGCGTTGTGCTATCAAGGTATAAATGGAAGTTGGTGTTACTTATCCATCTCATAGTTTTGACAAGAAATGAAAGCTGGAGTTCAAGGAGAAATCTCAGAATAATGGTGAAAAGAAGATGAATGTTTCCTTATGCTCAATGTGTGGAAAGAAGCATGGTGGAGATTGTCTTAAAGGGACTAGAAAATGTTTTAAGTGTGGAAAAGAACTTCATCGAGTAGAGGAATGTCAAAGTAATGGAAAAAGGGTTTCTAATGATGTGAATAAAGAAAAGACTGCAGAGAACGCACCACCAACACTTCAATGATTCAAGTGCATGGAAATGGGGCATTATGCTAATAAATGCCCTAATCCAAGGGTTAGTGATGATCGACATCAGCAACCACTTAAGGCAAAGGACAAAGGGAAGTCACATGCGATCACTATTGGAGATGTTGAATATGAAAACGATGTGGTGGAATGATTAAGTGTTTATGTAATGGGATTCCAAAATAATTTTGTATATAGTATCGTAGAATATTGGAATATTTATGTATTGGTCTATTGTGGTTTTCAATAATTTTATAGTACCGGTAACCATGGAAAGTGATTGAGATATTTTTGGTAAGTAGATGATATGTGCATAATGAAGGGATAAAAAGATAATGAGATGTTTTATTGTATTCATGAGCTCATGATTGATATAAGGACTAAGTGATATCATGGTTTGAGTATAATGAATTTTGAGGATTTTGGTTTGTGGAAAGTATAGCTTTTAACTGCATTCATGTTTTCACTAAGGTTCAATGGGTATTCATTCTTCAAGAGAATATAGGATTAAGGTATTCACATGTTTGTAATTTGACGAACAAGATATATCTTATGATATATGGGGGATAAATGATGTCATTCACGTGATTGTTATATGACATTTCAGGTAATCATTTTCTTTATACTATGAGCTTGGACCGAAATATTTTAGATAAGTCTAAAGATTGGAATGGATTATGTTGGACATAAGTTATTATTGTTTAAGGATATAACTTTTTTAGATATTATTGATGGGATGTTATAGTAATGTAGTTTTATAAAAAGGACAACCTGCAGGACGGGCAACAGCCCATCGCGTCGGACAAGGCTGTGGGAATCGAACCCACAACTGAAGTGTGACTGGCCGTTATCAGCTACCAATGGCTTACAGGAAGTCCCTATTTAGTAGAAACTAGTTTTATTATATTAAGCAGTATAATATAAGAATTATAAGTCCATTTTAGGAACCATATATGATTAATCTCACTATAGATGGACTTACGTATGTTTTTTGATAACTTTTCTAACCTTTTGTTTGAGACAGATGGAATGACCCCTCATTCTATCACATGATCTGCTAACACATCACGAATGACAAATTCAACTTTATTTCTTTAAGAGATGAAGTGAAAAATGTCCAAAGAACAACTAACAGTGAGACTACACAAAAATCATGAAAGTATTTCTTCTAATTCCAATTTCATCAACTATAGGGGAAATGATATTGAAAAACAAAAATGTTATCCTAGTGCTCTTATATCTGATGAATCAGATGGTACCTTAGATTGTAAAAAATTTATGGCTTTGTGATTGCTGGAATTTCCATAGCCATGTTCTCTACCACTCTCCATCAGAACATGATGGTTAGGTTTCTCTTCCATATCCATATTTTCACCTATGTGGAAACCCAGTGATTAGTTTATTTGGGTAACTGTTACATTTCATACTTTTGTTTTTAAAGATTGGTTTTGGTATTTATTTTTACAATGTGGGTTTCTATTAAAGAAACTTTCGAGTAGTAAACCATTTATAACCCCGACGAATTTCGAGGGAGAAATTTATTTTAAGGGGGGTAGAATGTAACACCCTGAGATTTTATGATAAGTTTTATTTTTAATATCATTAATGTATTGTGTTGTACGCTACACCAAAAGAATCTTGCACAACACGCATCCTTGAAATTCCTTGTATTACACGCAATCGATACCTTCCTGGATAGCATGTCTAGTACGCAATAACGAGTTTCACTAAACAACAATATGCTATTAAAATATTATTAAAACTAGCCGTTATTAATAGTAATAACAGCTTTTTAAAATTTTGTAAATTATATTTTTCAAAATGGACTTTACTTTTGGATTCGGAATATCGAAATTAGCTTAGGGTGAAATTTTGGTAATTTTCGAATAACTTTCATATTTTGATGAATAGTGAAAATTACTAAATTTTAATTAAAAACAACTTTTTCAATCGAAATTATTAATAGTGATAAATTATTAATTTGAGTGGTTTTAAAGTATATTGAGAATATATTTTTAAAATTTAATATAATGTTGGTCATTGGATGTAATTTCACATTTAAACCAGACATAAAAAAGTGTCAATCTTTTGATAGTTCTTCTCTCTTAAGAACACGCTATTTGTTTTGACGAAGGGAATTAATTTTTAAATTAATTAATTCAACTGATATTTTTTGAATTTGGTAAAATAGACATCATTTTTGAGTTCATAATATCAAATATATCTTAGGCCTAATTTCTGGTATTTTTCTGGAAACTTTCATTTTTTGATGAATAGTGAAACCAATAAGTGGTAGTTAAAAAAATGAATTTTTCATAAAACATAATTTTACCGCTTCTGTGAGTGGAATTTCAGAAATACGAGAGACACGGTTGATTTCAGTAAGTAACATTTTTTTCAATGAGATGAAAATAATTTTTGGTGAATAGTAACTTTTTACTTTTATTTACCACGGTTGAAAGTAAATAGGGTAATTATGGGTAAAAATGATATTATTATTACCGTAACACATGTCCTAATTCTATTGGACAAGTGTAATTCGACCAAAAACAACCTTAGGAATAAAATAGGACCATCTAGTCCCACTTGGATTAGATTAGTACATATATTATTAATTTATTTAAATAAGGGTTAAAATAGTTAAAATCAAAGTTTAATAAGTATATCATTTTTAATTTAGTGTTATACAGAATATAAATTCGACTATAAATATTAATTAGAAATATAAAAATATTTCCTACATAATGATATTTTATTTTTAATTTTTAGACGTAATATAATTTAATTTATTTATGACACAAATATGATGCAGTAATTATCTTATTACTTAAATATTGATATAATTGATGTTATAAATACCCAAATAAATATAATTTGAGACTTTTTATGAATTACGCTAATTTTCTAGGTTAATATGACATGTTAGTATTGATTTAAGTAACTTTATTTGAACTAATCATTCTGTTATGATTTTCACAAAAAATCAATTTCTAAATAGTGTCAAAATTGACATAAAATAGTTTTTTAAAAAAATATTATATTATTAGTTGTTATTTATTCATAAAAATCTAAGGTTCGGCCAAATTTCTTAGATAAGGTTATATATATTGATAATAAACAACTTGGGGTTCGTTTGTCTTGTTATAGTAAGTTTATTAACCTTATAGTGTAAGAACACAAAAAGACACGGTAAAAGTAAAATTATCTATCTTAAAGATAAAACTAAATGATAAGGTTAAAATAGTAAACTAAACTTGTCCAAAATCTATTGGATAAGAGGATTTGACCCATCCCCACCTTATCTTCAAAATAAATCAATTTTGAGCTATTTAAAACCTAATTTGGCTTTATAATAAAATAATATTTTTAGTTATTCCAAAGGTGCCCCTCTCCTCCCTTATAAAAGGGCACCTCCTCCCTCTCTTCTTCACACCACTTTGAGCCTTCACGCCCGGCCAACCCCAGACAAATTCTCTTCTCCACTTCCCTAAAAACATCCTAGTGGTCCTAGTCTTCTTGAAGGAACAATTTTAGTACCCTAAGAGGAGGACTCAAAGAGGCGCTTCAAAGAAGAGGTAATGTCCGTTACCAATTCTTTCAACTTTGTTTCTTCTTCCACTTGTTCTCCCTATGTTGTTTCATTATGAATTAATAACATCAGTATCAATAATATACTGATATGTTATTATATGTATGAAAAAACCCTATTTCACCATCTATCCATCCTACGGAAAATGAAATCACCGTGCGTGCGTACGTATGGAATACCGTCTCCACGCCGTGGTGTAATCTATTTTCCACCACCACCTTACTTGGATGGGTATAATGGTGTAAATAATGAATATATATGATTATTGTAAAGTGATATGGATTCTGAAATAGTATACATACACTCCAATACAATTCCACGATCATGAGAACGATATCATCGCTCGTGCGTACGTACGGACTACCGTCTCCACGACGCGATGAGATTCATTATCCATGTTAACCATTAAGGAATGATTATAAAGTATATATAATAAGTAATAATTAAATATATGACATCATAATGATACTGTATTTATGTGTAAATATATGTATGTCATCTACTTAATTCCATTGAACTCAATAAGGAAACGAAAACAGCATTCATGCGTATGTACGGCCTACCGTCTCCTTGAACGGTGTATTTCATTCCATTTACTAATATATTATATATATGTATATTCTGAATATATATTATATATAAATCATGTTTTATATTCTGTAATTATGTAATCATGATATAAGTAATCATATGAATAATTACAATTCAAAACACGGACGTCAAATGAAACGATTTTACCCAAAACGCTCTTTAACATGGAAATTACAAAAGAACGGGTAATATAAAGTCATAAGTGAACCATGTATGATATCATAACAATGAGTATGATTATGGAATAAGTCAATGACATTTATTTAAATCATTATACAGGAGGTTCGGACACTTATGAAGCAAATCGGATCTAAGGTAAGGGAAATATCACAATCTAATTTTTATCCGAGATTGTTTATACTTTGAAATTTACTGGGGTGTATTTTATCATCCACATCCATGTTTCCTCAATATGTAATATTATTTCCATCCACCTAAAATTTTTTAAATCCAATTTTACCCTTAGGTGGGTTTTTAGTAAATGATATGAAAGGAATCTTTTGTCGTTTTTCGTACGAGGTACTTTTTGACTTTTCCGACAAAAGTACGAGAAGAATGTTTTTTTAACTTATATGGAATGAATGGATTTTTAAAACAATATTTCCAAGAAGGTTACTTTACAAGTTGTCATGTTTATTTTTAATCATCTTATTTTAGTTTAAAATTGTATGACATGTTAAGAAAGGGAAAATGTTTTTGAAGTAGAAAGGATATTTTCCTCAAGAATGGAGTTCAAATGTTTTATCAAAATTATTATCCATCTAATATAATAAAGGGTTTTGTTTCTATCCCTATTATTACATTGATTTTATTATGTTGTGATGGAATTATTTTTATTAATTCCTTTATCTTATATGAATTGTTTTATGATGTCACGATGTTTAAGATTCCCATTTTTATTACATGGGTTACGCTATGATGTATGGTTTATGATTTTGTGGCACACATAAGAATGGTATCATTATGAGATGGGTGGGACCTATATCTCGCTCCAATGAATTGGGTAAAGATTTTATATCTCATGAGATAGACATGGCTGGAACGGCAGGTTAAACTGGTTCAGTGAAATAGGACTGAAACGGGGAGTGAACTCGGTTCAGAAATGGACTTTGTCCACTAAGATAGTCTTGGAAATGAGTCTTCACTAATAAGAAATAATTCTCTATGATTATGTGTGTATGCCACAAAGTTTCATGTTTTAAGTTATGATTATTGGGATTACATTTCACTACTATGATTTAACCCATGTTATGATATTATGATCTCTTTTGCAGGTTAAGATTTCCAAAAATGTTATGTTCTTATAGATATTATGTGATTTATATTTCTTTTTTTTACCCTTACTGAGCATTTGAGCTCAACCTTTTATGTTTTTGTTTCCCCAGGATATAAAGAAAGGTTTTAGGTAAAAAAAATATCTCTATGGGAGATGTTGAATATCTTTCACTGCGATTAGAAGATTATATTCCATGTTTCCAAAGACACTAAACTATTACGGTCCTTGTGTGGGTGTTTTTGTTATGTACTAAGTATTCCGCAAAAGTAATGTAATGTCCATGTACGTTAAGCTTCGGGTCTCTACATAGAGTCTCTAGATTGCATTAATTAATCCTTTTTTTATGACCATTATAAATTAATTAATGTTCTAATCATTTCATATCTTTGTCCAGATTTATTTTATTTATGATGTACATTATAATTATTTCATCTAATGTTTCCTAGATCATTAATAATACCAATCCATTTCATAATAAAAATTAAAACTGAATTTTTGTATTTGAATGCTTAAATCTCAATATATTTTTATTGAGAAACCCTAATGAATTCTCACTGACAAGATATTCTATACTAATATATCTGATACAGTTTTCATTTGATATTGATTTGAATTTGTCTTTTTCTCAGGCCTCCAAGTTGCATAAAATATGACTTGGTAATTTTTATCTCCTTTTATATTTATGAATAGTTGATATAGAATGGGGAATGAAAATTTCGTGCCCATCATGAAGAGAATTCATTTTATCACATTTTAACCTTGACAAATTTTCAACCTATTTGGCATGGTGTATTTTTTTAGATATTATAATGTCTTGAAAATATGACCATTTTTCTATTTTATTTCATGGTATTCATTATTAGAACATATCCTCTAATCCATATTGAGGATTACATCAAAAAGGTTTATTTCCAGAACTAGGAAATCTCATTCTAGAGTGACCCTTGAAAGAGTGAGAGTGTAGGACAGACACCTGAAACCCTGATCCTTCTCCTTATTGAGCATGTTTAGTATCTACATCTCATAAGGGATGATATCAATCACAAATTTCAAAAAATCCAGAAGAAAGTAAGAAATAATGGAGGTAGATTCACTAGTATCAAACAATCCTACAACAATAGATTTTACCTTAAAAGCAGTACATCAAACTATCACATTTCATGCATCTGATTACACTGGTATTTTGATCAATATCATTAATATTTACCATATCTTATTGGTAATGAGAATGACTACTAATCTATAGATCTACCTTAAGCTAACTATGTCTAGTATTAGATATAGCCCTACCGCCATGACTTGTCAATCGATAAGCTTCTTCCCTTGATGGTTCTGACTGGGTCATCATTCCCCTAGAGGTTGTTGAACCCAAACCACTCTGGTATGAGTCTCCAACATTATATAACCACTAAAAATTCACCATTAGGTCACAATGATGGAAAGGTTTAGGTGGGGTTGGAAATTATCAACACAAATTCTCAAACCTTCCAAATTGATGGCACATGATTGATCCTACATCTGAAGCCTCAGAAGAAGATGGTCGAGAAGGATCGCCTAAGATACCTCATACCCTCTTATCCTTTTTCCATTAATCCTCTTCTTTTCATATGAACCTCCTCCACCATGGCACACTAATGATGACATTAGGGATAAAAAGTATTATGAATCCCTTTTTCCAAGGAAATGACACATTTGGTTCAATACAATGAGTTCATATTGAGGAAACATATATGAAATCATTGGCTAGAAAAGGAAAAAAACCTATGGTTGATGTCGATGGCTTCATCACACTGAACCCCAAAAAACTTGGAAAAGAAGGGACTAATCACAGGTAGAAAGAACCATTATCAAACACTTGATCAATATGCCTAAGGAAAACACTAAAACTATTCAAAATCCTATTGTTGATGTCTTTAAGAAGAAGGAAACCCAACACTACATGGAACCAGAACTTCATGAATTTGATGCTCACAATGATCGACAATGGAAAATTGCTTACCAGAAATATCAATGTGGTGAAATATCTCTGGAGACCTACCTTAAGGTTAAACAAGGAGTATTTAAAAGGAGGTGAAGTTTAACTATAACTTCTCTAGATGCATGAATTCTGATTTATCACTGTTATTCTTGCATGGACCATGGTTGTACATTTTATGTGACTTCACTTTTTCTTCTCCAGTTTGAATTTGTCAAATTTTATCTGGGTTAAATGCCTTTTCCGGATGTCTACTTTTCTGCTTAGTTATATTTTTTTTCTGAAAGTTTCTGGTTTTGTGATTTGGTTCTATGCTGGTCTGGTTTTGTTCTTTACAAACTGATTTTTGGCTTTTCTTTCTCTATCTGCCTGGACTCTACATTATGTGTATGAGTCTCATTATTGACTTTAGGTATTGAACTAATCACTAAGGAATTACTGTGTTTAGTGTGTGCTGAAATCCAGAAGTATTTATCCCTGTTGAGGCATGTTTTGAAGAAAGTGTAGGTATGGAACTCACTTCCCTATTTTTCATTGGATTTAATGGGATAATCTGAAAACATGAGTCCTATTTTCTGACTCATGAGGGATGTATTTCAACGTTCATACTTCACTTATTAAAGATTTCGGGTGATTAGGTTAGGGGGCAGGGGCAGGGGGGTTGTTGGGGGGAGGGGTGTGCAGGTAGGGGGAAGGGGTTGTGCAGGGGGAGGGTGTGTGCAGGTGGGGGGTCATCGGGAAGGGGGTGTGCAGGGGGAGGGGTGTGTGCAGGTGGGGGGTAGGGAGAGGGGGTGTGCAGGTGGAGGGGTAGGGGGTTTGCTGGGGCAGGGGGAGGGGTGTGTGCAAGTGGGGGGGGGAAGGTGGGGGCAGGGGAGGGGTGTATGGGTGGGGGCAGGGGAGTGGGCAGGGGGGTGTGAAGGTGGGGGTAGGGGGCAGGGAGAGGGGGCAGGGGGTGTGCAGGTGGGGGGGGGCAGGGGACTGGGAGAAATTCTCATTTTTTCCCTTATTTTTTTCTCCCAAATAAAATCTAAACAATTTTTATTACTATTATGATTGATTCCAGGAGATTTTGAGTGTTCTACACACATTATACATCTTTTTAATTTATATTTACTATTTTTAAATTCATCTAACATTTTCATTTCGTTCTAACATGGGAATCACCAATGTTATTGTGTGATTATTATTTCCCATTAATGTTTTATTGATTTATTGATTAATCTGATTGAAAACTACTTTATTCTTGAGAACTCAATTGAAAACTACCGTAGTTCATCTATTATATATGTATATCATATCCATGTATGAATTTTTTTTCTTCGATCTTAATTATCACAGTCCAGAGTGGCTAAACCACTAAGGAGAAGGGTTGAGTGTATGAGTCTTAAGATCTTACTGAATTTCTAAATCAGAACCATCTAACCCAAACAATAGTAATAATGTAAAATAAATTCTATGTATTAAATTATTTTATGAATCCTTTACCATATTATATTTATATGATTTAACTTGTCCTGATTAGAGTTGAGTTGGCTATGACTATTAACATTTTTCACTTTCTAAAATTACAACTAGGATTAAAGAATCATTGTTTTTAGCTATATCAAAACTAAGGAATATTTACCTCTTATATAGATCTATTTTGGGTTTTCAATGATAAAATAGTGTTTTAAAATCCACTTCGAAGCCTAATCCCTAGGATTATTCCATGTTAGGACCAATGTTATCTTTTTTACCTCAGTCCCAAAATACACCATGATCCCTATTTCTTACTAAATGTTAAACAAAACTCAATAGCATCAATCATATCCCAAAACCAATACAAATTTTAAGGACTCCTGAAAAATGTTTAGAGTCCAATTTTCTATTCTACAAAACATTCTCCATGGGTTTGACCCCACACTATTAATATACTACAAAATTATAGCATGTGCAGTTTGGGATAAAAGAATTATAATTTGACTGAAGCCCATGTGAAGTAAATAACAAATATGGGATCATCAAATTTTGATAATGATTATAGGAAATATTTTTACTATCTTTATGAATAGGGACCTTTAGCACAAACCTAGGATAACTGCACCCTCCCCATATTCTATTTCAATCATTCCTTTTTATTTTGGAAGCCATTATGTCATTATTTTTAAAGCCTAGTTCATGTTTCATGACCCTCTAACATATTCAAATGGTCATGTCACCCATTATATTCTAACCTCCATGCCTTAAATTTCATGGTACATTTCCAATTTCTTCCATTTATGTATGGAATACCACAACAAACTAGACAGTCCCAACCGACCCAACATTCGATATGTTCCGACAATACATCAAGGAGATCATCCTAATATGAAACTAGAGTGAACCATTCTGGATTATTTCTATCCATGAATCAACATTCTCACACTCAGTATTGTGTTACCTCCTCTCCAGGCTGATTCATTTGAAATAAAAAATGGTCTCATCAAGTATAAACTATAAAATAGTACATCTTAGCAAACAGCAGATTGAGAATCCTCATGAACACATATCTAACTTCATTGAGGTATAAAATACCTTTTTCAACCTAGGTGTATCCTCTGATGTATTCTAATTATCTGTATTCTTATTTTTCATGAATGATTAATGAAAGGATTGGTTTAAAATTTGACCCCCTGAATCGACCGGGGGGGCTGCTGTCCAGCAGGGGGGTTGTCCAGGGGGCCCCAGCCGGGTGGGGCTGTTGTCCAGCAGGGGGCTCTCCAGGGGGGTCCAGCAGGGGGGGCGGTTGTCCAGTAGGGAGGGTTGTTCAGGGGGCTCCAGAAGGGGGGGGGGGGTCTGTCCGGGGGGAATTCTGTCCAGGGGGGGCTATCCGGGGGGCTGCTGTCCAGGGGGGGTGGGTGGGCTGCTGTCCAGGGGGGTCCAATAGTGGGGGCTGGTGTCCAGCAGGGGGGAAATCTAGGGGGGTCCAGTAGGGGGGGGCTTCTGTCCAGGGGGGACTTCTTTCCAGGGGGGGCTATCCAGGGGGACTGCTGTCCAGGGGGATCCATTTGGGGGTGGAGGGTTGTTGTCCAGGGCGGTCTAGCAGGGGGGGCTTCTGTCCGGGGGGGGCTTCTGTAAATTATCCTTTTAGAGTTCTTTCATATTTTTATATTCATTTATTAGGTCACCTTTTGTCTTTTCTTAATCTGTTATGTTATAAGGTTCTTGTTCATTTGAATATAATTTTATAATGATTTGTTTCACATAATGGGAACTCTCATACAACTCAATGACGGGGAACATACCTCACTGTTTCGTGTCTCTTTCAAGACATTGTACATTGTAAGCAATTGAGACATTAGTTAAGATAATTATCATTTTTTAATGTATTTATGGCATTATTCAGATATTTACAGATCAATCAATTCACAGGTCTAATTGATGCCCTTGCTGGCATTCCCCTTGATTATTTGTAAGTTGATGGTATGTTTAAACAACACTTATATGAATTGACATCTTTCAATTTTACATAGTTTTTGTTACCATGTAATTAATCATCCATCACTGATTTAGATTGTATGAATTCTGATAATCCTTAGTGAAAAGTCTTTAATCTTATCTTTCTTTTACTGGTGCTGTCAGGAATGTTTCAAACATCCAATTTATTAGAGCTTATTTGTGTATAGTTGTGACATTTTTAGCACTAGGTGTTCCACCCTAGTTATCTTTATATAGATTGTTTCTATTTTATTTATTTTACTTTATATTAAGTAACCCAACATATTATGGGATATATTAAAGTAATTTTTTTAGTGAAAAACTAAATTTTATGCTCATTGACCACACATGTATACAGATTGTTACTATTTTATTTATTTTATAGGTCTTGTGTTTTTTTACTTTATATTCACCTCCATTGGGGGGTGCTGGTGCAGGGTGGGGGCAGTCTAGGGGGAGGGGGTGTGCAGTGAGGAGGGGGCAGGGGTTGGGGTGCAAGGTTCAGGGGAGTGGGGCAGGGGAGGTGTGCAGGAGTAGGGAGTTCAGAAATTTGGTTCATGTAAGATGTGGGATGAACGAATGGCCTTTGAAACTCTGGTACAAGGATATCCCAAACCAGATGATTTTTCTTATTTGCTAAATGAGACATCAAGCGCATCCAATAGAGGAGAATATTTAGAATTAGGGGGTGGCTTTGGCCTCTGGATGTCACTGTTGTACAAAGGCCACACTATGAATCTTCTTGGAACTTAATTTTTTAGAGTGACTGGGTGATGGGAATCTGGGAGTTTATGGGACAATTTCTGAATATCAATAGTAGAGGGAACTCCATGTAAGATATTATTGAGGTCATGTTCCAAGGGTAGTGCCAGGTTGGAGGTTATGAATCATTTATGTTTTTTCGTGGATGTGTGTAGGACTATTTGGGATGGTAGGAATAATTTAAGAGAATGCAAGTGGAATTCTTCATTCTATTTTCAGGTTCAAGTGAAAATTATTGGGGCAGAGTTGGGAGTTATTATCAAGGGAGGAATTTTTTCTACTACCCTGATAAGATTTCATCCGTGGATTTTTATGAATAGTGATTCTTTCCAAGGTAGTCAAGAAAAGGCGGCTTCAATGGAATCCTCCTGCTATGGGATTATAATTGAATGTGGATGGATCATGTATTGCATGGGAGATAAGGGGAGATGGGTTTGTTTAGAACAATAGGGGCTTAGAATTAAAATTGAATGTGGATGGATCGTGTATTGCGGGGGAGACGAGGGGAGGCGGGTTGGTTAAGAATAATAGGGGCTTGGTGATTCTGTGTTTCAATTCCTTTTACTGAATGGGTAACTCCATTGGGGTAGAGGGGAGTGTAATGAATACATTCATTATGTTGTGTAATATTTTCAATGAGGAGATTGATGAAGTAGAATCCAACTCAATTGTGTTTGTTCGGCTATTTCTGAAGAAGGTGGTGGTTCCATGGGATTTGGATTACCTTGAATGGGGGTGCTGGTGCAGGGTGGGGGCGGTCTTTGGGAAGGGGGGGTGTGCAGTGAAGACAGGGCATGGGGGTGGGGTGTAAGGTGAATGGGGGGTGGGGGTGGGGAAGGGGTGTGCAGTGAGGAGGGGCAGGGGGTGGGGTGCAAGGTGCATGGGGGTGGGGTAGGGGAGGTGTGCAGGAGCAGCTGTGGGGGTACTGGGGGGTACTGGTGTAGTCCTCCCAATAGCCAGTATGGTGAACCATGTTGGCATTTTTTCTGCCAGGGGAAAGGCCAATAGCCATGGTTTTAAACCGTGGCCAAGCCCAATATCCACGGTTTGAACCGTGGCTATAGCACTTTATCCATGGTAAATGTGGCCTTTATTGGCATCTATAGGGCTATAGCTACGGTTGGAGTCGTGGCTTTAGGGATGTAGCCACAGTTTAAACCTTGGCTATAGGATCCGACCTATATCCATGCCAATACCATCCATGGTTTATGAAACTATGGCTATAACCTATAGCCACAGTTTTTGGGCCTATAGCCACGGTTTAGAACCGTGGCTATAGCATAAATTTCTAGTAGTGTGACTCTTTCTAGTTTCTTTCTTCTTCTATTTCCTCTTATTTATTTTTTTATTTATAAAGTAATAACATAAATATTACTTATATACTGATATAAATATTAAACAACCATATTTCACCTTCTATCCATCCTACAGAAAAATGAAATCACCGCGCGTGCGTACGTACGGAATACCGTCTCCACACAGTGGTGTAATCAGTTTTTCCACCACCACCTTTCTGGTATGGGTATAATGGTGTAAAGAATAACTATATATGATTATTATAACATCATAATGATTCTAGGATATTATATCATCCACTCAAATTCTATTAAATAAATATGGGAATGATATCATCGCTCGTGCTTACGTACGGATTTCTGTCTCCATGACGCAATGAGATTCATTTTCCATGTTAACAATTAAAGAAAGATTATAAAGTATATATAATAAGTAAACATAAAATATATTACATAATAATGCTACTGGATTTATGTATATATATTTATGTCATCTAATTAATTCCATTCAATTTAATAAGGAAATGAAAAACAGCATTCATGCGTACATACGGTCTACCGACTCCATGAACAGTGTATTTCTTTCCATTTATCGATCTATTATATATATGTATATTCTGAATATATATTATATATAAATCATGTTTTATATTCTAGAATTAAGTAATCATGGTCTAAGTATTCATATTAATAATTACAAGTCAAAACACGGATGATAAATGGAACGATTTTACCCAAAACACTGCTTTAACATGGAATTGAAAAATGAACGGATAATATAAAGTCGTAAGTGAATCATATATGATATCATAAAGATTATTATGGTTCTGTTAAAAGTTAATAATATATTTAAACCCACTATACATGAGTCTCAGACACATACGGAAGAAATTGGACATAACATAAGGGATAATTATTCAAATCTCATTCTTATTCGAGATTGTTATTCGTAAGTATTTACTGGGGTTATGATTATTATCCACATCTATATATACTCAAAATGCTTTCATAAAATGTTTAATTTTCTTCCATGTATGTTTAAATTCATTTTTACCCTTTTTTAACTTTTACCACATCGTATGGAAGGAATCATTCTTTTGTTTACCATATGAGGTTCTTTTTGACTTTTCCAGAAAATGTACGAGAAGAATGTTTATTTAACTTATACAGCAAGAACAGATTTTTATGGTTTCATAATGCCTTATTTTCATGAAGCATACTCTACAAGATTTAATGACTATTTTTTAAAAAAAAACCTTTAAAATTGCATGGCATTTTGTGAAAAAAATGGATTTTGAAAAATAATGGATATTTTCCTCAAGAATTCATTTCTAGTGTTTTATCAAAACCATTTTCCCTATAAGATGGAATTATTTAATATGTTTATGTTTCAAGTATAATTTCTATATGATTTACTTTGTTTCAATTTTCTTATGATGAAATGATATACATTTTTTTGTATGGCTTATGTTATGATGGGATGATGTTTATGAAACCCATTTTTATTCTTTGGGTTATGATGAATGATTTATGTTTATGTTGTGGCACAAGTAAAAATGATTTCACTATGATACGGGTGGGACCTATATCTCCCTCCAATTAATTGGGTAAATATTTATATTTCATGAGATAGACATGGCTGGAACGGTATGTTAATCTGGTTCAGTGTTACAGGACTGAAACGAGGAGTGAACTCGATTTAGAATGGGACTTTGTCCACTAAGATGGTCTTGGCAACAATTCCCTAGCTACTATGGAAATCATATCATGTGCTTAATGGTTTTCCACAATTAAATGTTTTATTTCCATGCTATTTTACCATGATTAATGTTATTTTATGACATATGCCTTACGTACTACCAATATTTATGACACAACTCATGATTTTGATGTGTAGACTTTATGTTCATGTTTTGAAGTTAAAATGTATATGGTTTGTTTTATTTTCTCCATGTTTAACATTACTGAGGATTTGAGATCACTTTTTATATGTTTTCTTTTCCCCGGGATATAAAGAAAGGTTTTAGGTAAGAAAACAAAAGGGGAAGATCCTTATGGGAGATGTTGAAGATCTTTCACCACGATTAGATGATTATGTTCTAGGTTTCCAAATACACTAAACTATTATGTTTCTTGTGTGTTTGTTTTTTTTATGTATTAAGTATTCCGAAAAATTAATGTAATATCTATGTACATCAAGTTTGGGGTCTCTATAGTTCGTATCAGAGGAAAGGTTTAGTTAATCTTTGGAAACTAGGATGGGAAAAATTTAGTGAGATCCCTAGAGATATTTCTAGGGAATGTCTAGGGATGTTCCTAAGGTTAGGTATAAGTATAGGTTATAGTTCTAGAATTATAGTAACAGTCTTATAATTAACCCTAAGATGTTATATATGGAAGGTACTCCTCCTTTATTATGTTTCTTTCCCTAGCAATATTTTTCCCTCTCACACTATTCTTTTTGGTTTTAGACGATGGCAGGAACCCGAATGAACTATTTTGATCAATGTAATGGAAAATTCAATGATTGTCCTCCTGAACAAACCAATTTTGTGGGAGATAGAGGGAAAAATATTATTACTATACTTACACAAGCTATGAATAATTCTGGATTTCCAAATGATCAGAGAAGGGAACAATATTCTATTGAGTCCTTCGTGAGGCAACATCCACCATCTTTCAATCTGTCTTTTGATCCACTTGTTACTGAACAATGAATCAGTAACAGTGAAAAGATATTTTCCATACTTCACTGTTCAGAACCTGAAAAATTCATTTTAGTTGTTTTCCATTTAGAAGGTGAAGTCGACTAGTGGTGGACTCTAATTAAGAATACAATTCCCCAAGATGAAATTGAATCCATGGAATGGGATGAGTTCAAGAACTTATTTTTAAATAAGTACCTCCCTCGTATTCTATGAACAATGATGGAAATGGATTTATTTGAGCATAAGAAAAAGGATGATGAATCTGTTGGTATATAAGAAGCAAATTTTACAAGGCTTGCATGGTATGCATCTGGATTTATCATCCAACCTGAAAGTAAAGTTGATCGATTCTTCAGTGGCTTAAAACCAAGTCATTGAAGGTAATTATCTATAATGGACTTCAGTAGCTATGAAGAAATTTTGTGTTGTGCTCTCAAGGTAGAAATGGAAGTTGGTGTTACATATCCATCTCATGGATTTGACAAGAAATGAAAAATGGAGTTCAAGGACAAATCTCAAAATAATGGTGAAAAGATTATGAATGTTTCTTTATGCTCAAAGTGTGGAATGAAGCATGGTGGATATTTTCTTAAAGGGAAAAGAAAATGTTTTAAGTGTGGAAAAGAAGTTCATCGATAAGCTGAGTGTTGATGTAATGGAAAAAGGGTTGCTAATGATGTGAATAAAGAAAAGACTGTAGATAACGTACCAACAACACTTCAATGCTTCAAGTGCAAGGAAATGGGGAATTATGCTAATCAATGCCCAAATCCAAGGGTTAATGATGATAAACTTGAGCAACCTCTTAAAGAAATGGATAAAGGGAAGTCACATGTGATCAATATTTGTGATGTAGTGTATGAAAATGATGTTGTGTAATGATTAAGTGTTTATGAAATGGGATTTCAAAATAGTATCATGGAATCTCATTTATGGTATCTTAGAATTTTGGAATATCTAGGTATTGGATTTCAATAATTATATGGTACCAGGGACCATGAAAAGTGGTTGAAATATTTTTGGAAAGAAGATTATATGTGCATAATGAAGGGATAAATAACAAAATGAAATGAGCTCATGACTGGTATAAGGACAACGTTATTCATGGTTTGAGTATATATAAATTTTGGGATTTTGGTATGTGGAAAGTGTTAAATTTTGACACCATTCATGTTTTAAATATTGATCAATGGGTATTTTAAGATAATACATGATTAAGGTATTCACATGTTTGTAATTTGACCAAAAATATATATCGTATGATATATGGGGGATAAATGAGGGTATTCAAATTCGCGGCAGATGACATTTCTTGTAATTGTTTTCTTTATACTATGAGCATGGACATAAGTATTTTGGACAAGGCTAAAGATTGGAATGGGTTATATTGGACCTAATTTATTATTGTTTAAGGCAATAACTTTTTTTGATATTATTGATGGAATGTTATAATAATGTAGTTTTCAAAAAAGGAAAACATGTAGGATAGGCAAAAACCCATCGTGTCAGTCAAGGCTATGGGAATTGAACCCACAACCGATGTGCGACATGCCTTTATCGCCTACCACAGGCCTAAAGGAAGTCCCTGGTTTGTGGAAACTAGTTTTATTATATTAAAAAAATATGATATATGAAGTATAAGTCCATTTTAGGAACCCTATATGATCAATCTCACTATAGATGGACTTATGTATTTTTTATTACTTTTTCTAACCTTTTGTTTGAGACAGATGAAATGACCTATCATTCTATCGCATGATCTGCTAACAATTAACAGATGACAAATTCAACTTCAATTCTTTATGATATGAAGTGGAAATTATCCAAGGAACGACCAACGGTGAGATTGTATCAAAATCAAGAAAGTATTTCTTCTAATTCCAATTTCTTCAACTTTAGGGAAATGATCTTGAAAACCAAAAATGTTTTCCTATAGCCCTTATATATGATGAATTAGATGGTACCTTAGATCATCACAAATTATGGATTTGTGATTATTGGCCTTTTCATAGCCATGTCCTCTACAACTATTCATTAGAAGTTGATGGTTATATTTATCTTCCATGTCCATATTTTCACCTATGTTGTCCTATGTGGAAACCCAGTGCTGGGTTACATTGGGTCACTGTTATGATTCTAACTTACCTATTTAAAATGAAGTTTTTGTATTCCTTTTTACAATGTGGGTTTCTATGAATGAAACTTTCAAGTAGTAAACCACTATTAACCCTGAAGAATTTCGAGGGTGAAATTCATTTTAAGGGGGGTAGAATGTAACACCAGGAGATTTTATGAGATATATTATTTTTAATTTCTTTGATGTCTTCTATTATACATTACACCAAGATTAGTGTGTACTATATGCAACACCATATTAGCTTACAGTATATGCAACACTATTCTTGGCTCGTGTTAAACACAATTTCAAGTTCGTTTTGTGGAAATTATGCTACGCAACAGTAAGTATAGATTTTTTTTAATGTATAGATGAAATAAGTTTTGATTATGATATACGCAACACCAAACGGATCTTTCACTAAATGCACCCCTAACATGGCTTGCATTACACGCAATCAAGACCTTTTTCGATAGTGTGTGTAGTACACAATACAAAGTTTCACTATACGAGATATTATTATAATATTATTATGAACTATCTGTTATGAATAAAAATACATACTTTTTGAAATTTATAAATTTTATCTTTCAAAATGGAATTCATTTTTTGATTCGGAATTTCTAAATTATCCTATGGTGAATTTTTGGTATTTTTCTTAAAACTTTCAATTTTGATGAAAAGTGAAAACACTTGGTTACTATTTAAAAACCAACTTTTTATTTAAATAAATATTTCTTTTATTTAAATTTATTTTAGGTCCAAATTGATACATAATTCCTATATATGTTTAATTTAATTAATTTGAGTCATTTTATAATAATTTTAGGTATATAAAAATTTTATTGAACTTTTCACCGTCTTTTACGCACCTCCTAGGATAATTTGGAAATTTACATAAAACATAATTTTACCGCTTCTGTGAGAGGAATTTAGAAAATATAAAAGACATGGTTAATATTAAGGAGTAATATGTGGTTCAATAAGATAAAAATATTTTTTGGTGAATACTAACTTTTTACTTTTATTTACCATGGTTAAAGTAAATAGGGTAATTAAGGGTAAAAAATGATATTATTATTACCCTAAAACATGTCCTAATTCTATTGGATAAGTGTAATTCCACCAAAAACAACCTTAGGAATAATATATTACCCTTTAGGTCCACATGGATTAGATTAGGACACTTATTATTATTTTATTTAAAGAAGAGTTAAAATAGTTAAAATCACAGTTAAATAAGTAAAACATTTTTAATATAGGGTTATACATAATATCAATTCTAATATAAATATTCATTAGATATATAAAAATATTTCCTACATAATGGTAATTTATTGATAATTTTTAGACATTAAATAATTTAATTTATTTTTGACACAATGATGATGTACTAATTACCTTATTAATTAAATATTAACATAATTGATAATATAGATACCCAAATAAATTTAATTTGAGACTTTTTATGTATTACAATAATTTTATAGGATAATATGACATGTTATTATTGATTCAATTAACTTTCTTATAACTCATCATGTTGTTATATGTTTCAAAAAAATCAATTACCAAATGGTGTCAAAATTGACATAAAATAGTTTTTAAAACAGATATTATATTATTAATTGTTATTATTTTCCTAAAAATCTAAGGCTCAGCCAAATGACATACATAAGGTTATATATATTAAAAATGAACCACATGGGGTTCTTTTGGCTTGTTATAGTATGTTTATTAACCATATATTGTAATAAAACAAGAAGACACTCTAAAAGATAAATTATTTAACTTAGAGTTAAATATAAATTATAAGGTTAAAATAGTAACCTAAACTTGTGAAAAAACCTATTTTTTGATATTATATCGACCCCTCCCCACATTATCTTAGAAATAAATCAATTTGGAGCTATTATAAACCGAATATGACTTTATTATAAAATAATATTTTATGTTTTTTCAAAGGTGCCCCTCTCCACCCTTATAAAAAGGGGACCCCTTCCCTATTCTCTTAACACCCTTTTGACCCTTGAATCTCGGAAAACCCATGACAATTACTCTTCTAAAACTCTCTAGTTATATCATAGAGGTTCTGGTCTTCTCAAAAGACAAACTCTAGTTCCCTAGGAAGAAGTTTAAAGGAGGTGCGTTGAGGAAGAGGCAATCCCTTCTACCGACTCTTTCAACTTTCTTTCTTCTTCTACTTCCTCTTCTTTAGTTGTTTCATTATAAAGTAATAACATAAGTATTGCGTATATACTGATATAATTATGAAACAGCCCTCTTTCACCTTCTATCCATCCTACGGAAAAACAAAATCACCGCGTGTGCGTACATACGGAATACCGTCTCCGCGCCGTGGTGTAATCAGTTTTTCCAACACCACATTACTTGGATGGGTATAATGGTGTAAAGATTAACTATATATGATTATTATAAAATCATACTGATTCTATGATATTATATTATCCAGTCCAATTCCATTCAATAAATATGGTAACTATATCATCGCTCAAGCGTACGTATGGAATTTCGTCTCCACGACACGATGAGATTCATTTTCCATGTTAACAATTCATGAATGATTAAAAGGCATATATAATACTTGATCATGAAATATCTTAAATAATAATTCTACTATATTTATGTATATATATATTTATGTCATCTACTTAATTCCATTCAATTCAATAAGGAAACGAAAAATAGCGTTCATGCGTACGTACGACCTACCGTCTCCATGAACAGTGTATTTATTTCCATTTCTTGATCTATTATATATATGTATATTCTGAATATATATTATATATAAATAATGTTTTATATTATTTAATTAAGTAATCATGATCTATGTAATCATATTAATAATTACAATTCAAAATAAGGACGATAAATGAAACGATTTTATCCAAAATGCTACTTTATCATGGAATTGACAAATGAACGGATAATACAAAGTCATAAATGAATCATATATGATATCAAAAATATTATTATGATTCTGTTAGAAGTTAATAATATGTTTAAACCCACAACACATAAGTCTCTAAAACATATGGAAGAAATTTGATATAAGGTAAGGGATAGTTATTCCAATCTCATTCTTACGCGAGATTGTTATTCGTAAGTATTTACTTGGGTTATGTTTATTATCCACATCCATATGTTCTCAAAATGTTTTCATAAAATGTTAAATTTTCTTCCATATATGTTTAATTTCATTTTTACCCATTTTTACTTTTACCACATCGTATGGAATGAATCATTCTTTTGTTTACCATATGAGGTTCTTTTTTGCTTTTCTGGAAAAAGTATGAGAAGAATGTTTTTTAACCTTATACAGCATGTACAGATTTTTACTGTTTCAAAATGCCTTATTTTCATGAAGCTTACTCTACAAGATTTAATGATTATTTTAAAAAAACATTTTCTTTTAAAATTTCGTGGCATTTTGGGAAAAGAAAATTATTTTGAAAAAGAAAGGATATTTTCCTCAAGAATTCATTTTAAGTGTTTTATCGAAACCATCTTCCATATAAGACGTAATTATTTCATATGTGTATGTTTCAAGTATAATTTCTCTATGATTTACATGGTTTCACTTTTATTATGATGAAATGATAGCAATTTGTTTTATGGATTATGTTATGATAGGATGATGTTTATGAAAACCATTTTTATTCTTTGGGTTATGATGAATGATTTATGTTTATGTTCTGGAAAAAGTAAGAATTATTTCGTTATTAGATTGGTTGGATCTATATATCCCTCCATTGATTTGCGTAAAGATTTATATCTCATGAGATAGACATGGCTATAATAGTAATTAAATCTAATTCAGTGTTAAAGGACTGAAACGAGGAGTGAACTTGATTCAGAAAGGGACTTTGTCCTCTAAGATGGTATTGGCTGCAATGCCTTGGCTACTATGGAAATAATATCATGTGATTAATGGTTTGTCACAATTAAATTTTTTATTCTCATGCTATTTTATCATGATTAATGTTCTGTTATGACATATGCCTTACGTTCTAAAAAGATTTATGTCACAACTCATGATTTTGATGTGGAAACTTTATGTTCAGGTTTTGAAGTTCAAATGTATATTGTTTGTTTTATTTTCTCCATGCTTACCCTTACTAAGCATTCGAGCTCACCCTTTATATGTTTTATTTTCCACGGGATATAAAGAAAGGTTTTAGGTAAGAAAACAAAAGGGGAAGATCTTAATGGGAGATGTTGAAGATCTTTCACCCTGATTAGAAGATTATGTTCTGAGTTTCCAAAGACACTAAACTATTACGGTCCTTGTGTGTATATTTTTGTTATGTATTAAGTATTCCACAAAAGTAATGTAATTTCCATGTACGTAATGTTTTGGGTCTCTACATCTATCACATGAAAAATAGATTGAACACACTTGAAATTCCATATAACATAAAAAAGTTGACAATAGAATGGATTTTACACACACACAAAACAAGGGACGATTGCTTGTTTTTGGCATTGATCCTGGAAAATTGACCAAAATTTAGAAAAGGCGTTGAGATTCAAAAAAAACAATCAACCACACCTCTTTTCATGGATAATAATCCTGATAGACCACACTGCCCTTTTTCTCTAATAGAGGTCCGAAACTGAATCTAATTAGGAGGATGAAAATGAACTATTTTTTGATGCTGACCTTTTCTATGCTAACGATTATTGAACCCTAAAGCTAAAATATCAGAAGAGAAAGATTGTGGACCAAGCCTGTACAAGATCCGTGCTATGATCTTGAAGAAAAATCTAAATTACATGCCTCCTGATGATACAAATCCAGGTGAAACACCTAGTTCTCACCACCTATGGATTCCTATGAAACATCTGGTTCCATGCCAACTTATCCACATATGATAAGAACTCATAAGTTCACTTCAATTACCCAAATGGATTGGGAGAATACTAAAGATCTCACAAATGGGAACTGGAGTTGAGCTATAAAGTTATATGCTTCAATCTGAATCCAAGGAAATCAATTTGCAATACAAATCCCGATCATTCCCATGAATCTTCCCTAATACTGAATTTCATGCTCACTACCACTTATAGATTAGAGGTCCACTTATTGTAGATATTTTTTACCTGTCTTCCAGTGAATCTGAATGCACCACTGTAGGAGATCACCAAAACCAGATCCATGAGAACTCATACATTAGAAAACCTCACCACCGCATAATAATATTCCATGCCACCACTCACTTAAGGATGGAAAAGCTTAATCAAATTGATTATATTTCACGTCACCCTAGGAAAAATCATGAACTGTGAGTTGTGAGTTTATATTTATCTAAATAAACAAGTAAATTAATTAATTTCTATATTTTTAATTCCCCTATGTTGTCTTAAAAGAATAATTGTTTACCATCCACGTTTTTTCTAGAATACTATTAATTGGGATATGTTTTTATGTTCTTGATGGTTCAACATACCTGGAAACACCACCTAGTTGAAATCACTATGTAGCCAAATCCATGAACTTGATTAGAGACGTTTACAATTATAGAGAACGACCAAAACCTCATTGGTTATCCAAATTCCCATGTATGTGGGTGATCACCCAACCCAAAATTAATATTGGATAAGATCATAGTGCACCAACAATTTTGAAAATTTATAATTTCATTTCCCCATTTGGATTCTCATTTTTGAAGTTAACGTGCCTTTCATTCCTTTGGTTTGTCCAAATCAAGGAAGATAAAAATCCATAATGATTACCATCCACATGGATACCATCTATAGTTGATATTGTTCTCACTGCATACAGCGGAATTATGAAAGGTTGCTTCATGTTGTTTCAAGAGTACAACTATTCTCATAGAGACTTCACCTAGTTCTAGGGATGAGGGACTCAAGGAATTCCAAGTATAATTCATCGCATGTGAGGATTTTTTTGTAAATATTTTCCATTTCAATTTTTATAATAAGATTATTTTTCCTCCTTTGTCTTAAAGAACTTCTAAGATTCATGAGATTCACACTCATTTTCATAAGTTATTTCAACACTAGATACTACAGTTGTGTCTTGATGTTTTCTTTATTTCCTTTTTATAATAACTTTGATAATGGAACACTATGTGAATAGTGTTTGATTCAAGGAGAAAAATCCCAACCTAGTGGTGAATCCTAGTTTTCAATATAAAATGATTCTCAATATAATTATTTGGATGTGTTTAGAAATGTAACCTTAAGGGGATTCTTATTTTTATATGCATTTAAATATTTGTTTTCTTTTTTTATTAGATGTACACAAATAGAACTTGATAACTCCTTCAGTTATTACAATATTTAATAATGAGATGACCCAAGAGTGATTTGTAGCCTCTAATCACTAGATCATGTGAGCATAAAGAATATAGTGATTGTTTTATTTTTTTCTTCCAAACCAAAATTTCTAGGAAAGGATAATTAAAGAGATTTCATTTTATTAGAAAATTATGGGATGCGAAATTAAATATTGATTAGTAGTAAAGTTAGAAGACTAGTACAAGGTTATAAAACTATTTTTTAAACATTTTATTTGAACCCCATCAATTGAATCCACTATTTTTAAATTTAAAACTTATAAAACAATATTTTCACACATCCACAACACTATATTCTTTAGTGACAACTTGAGGCCCACTTTAAATCCTTTTTATCTAGTTTAAAAATAAATTTTTTGGGAACCCCATGATAGGGGGAAATTAATAAGGCATATATAGTCATAACTTAGAGATTAAATAATGTAACCTAAAACAACATGATATAAAATTTCATGGGTATTCTTCCATTAATAAATGTTTTTGGGGATTCAAAACTATAACAATACAATCTAGGACATATGAGTGAGAAGTGGAGATGGGTGATCACAACAAAACCAATGCTACCAAATGTAACGTTAATGGAATTTTTATTTTTTAATATATTATATTTTTAAAGAATAATAATATATACATTGAAAAAATATATAAAACACCAATGTTCGGGAAGCTAGAGCTGGTGCACAATAATGTGTAGGGGCCAGACCTAGTAAATTCCCTTAGTGGGTCAAAATATTATGTGAAATTTATTGATGAATCAATGTAAAATGTATGAGTTTACTTTATGAAAATAAAATTCAATGTATTTAACATGTTTAAAAATTTTAAAACCATGATGGATAATGAGTGAGGAGAAAATATGAAATGTTTGAGGTATGATAATGGGGGTGAGTATGATAGAAATGAGTTCAAGGAACTCTATGCTTAGGATGGAATTCAGTGGGAGAATACTCTATAGGTACACAAAAATAGAATGATATGTTGAAAATGATTAAAAGGTTGGAAAATTAATATGCTTTGAGTATTATGTTTCACCTAGGGTTACCCATGACATTCTAGGTAGAGGTAGTGAACATTTAATCACATCTCATCATTCGGTGTCCATCTATACTAATGGATGAATGTATACTTGAGCATATATAGCTAGTAAATGAGGTAAAACTCTATCATCTATGATCCTTCAGGTGGTTTGACATATGTATATATAGATTTTAAAGAATTGGACAAGATTTATGTTAAGTCCAAATCCCATATCATTATTGGAAATGTTGTTGAGAAGTCTGGTTATCACTTTAGGATGATATGAATAAGATAATAATCCAAATCTAGTATAATATATTTTTTAAAAGGTGTATCATATAAGTACTATAATGAAACATAATTTGATAGTGGGAATAATGAATCAGAGTTCCAAGATAAAGTGGATCTTGAAGGTGTACCTGATCATGTGACACCATAACTAGTAGATCCTACTCTTCAAGTGGAGTTGATGATATCAAAAAGGGTTAAGAAGCCTAAGTAAAGGTATTAACCATCTTTACTTTATTTTTATTAGCTGAGATGGGAGAACCAAAAAGTTTTGTAGAGGGAATATAGTTGAAGGAGTCAAACAAGTGTAATTTGGATATAAAGGAGAAAATTTATTCATTTCATGTAAACAATACATTGGTGTTGAAAAAAATTTCAAGAGGAAGGAAAGAATTGTAGAATTGTTATGTATATCGAATCATGGATAAAAATTATGGTAAGTGGAGGTGCAAGTCAGGGCTAGTGGTTAATGGTTTTCAATATAAGTAATATGTGTACTTTACTAAAAGTTTTTCGAATGTATTAAATCTCACCACCATCTGTGTGGTTCTATGTATTAAATAATATATTTCACATTATTTATGAACTATACTTTATTATCACTAAAAAACAATCAATGTGGGGTTCCATTATCCATGGTAACTAAAGGTGTTGATAAAAGTGTACGACTATTATTGTTTTTTTACGGTGATAATGGTCACTTTTATTAGTGATTTTTTAATGCTAATAAAGTGTGGCCTTATGAATGAAATTATATCACTGATAAAAGGAATATTTCATAAAAAATTTTATATAATCAAATATATTTATATACAAACATATTAATATTTTTATAAATATATAAACATATTATATATTATTATGTATGTTTTATATAAAAACAAATATGAATTTACATATAATATATAATATATCTAGTGTCAAAATGGCTGATAAAATAATTAAATAAAATATTAATTTGAACTTTTCAGATTATTATTTATTAATAGTCATTTAATAAGATTTTATTGACATAAAAATCAATAAATTAATGAAATTTCTCTGATAATTTGAAAACATGAATTGAACTGAAAACAACCATAACTTTTTATTTGGGTGCCCGTTTAGGCTCTAGAACATATAAAATCAAAGATTGAGAAAAAAAATAAGATATTGTGAACTTGGAGGACCCAAATTGGTGTTTTTTGGTACAAAAGTCCCATAATACTTCTATAAATAATCTTTTTTTAGGATGCATTAATTTTTGAATATTTGGTAGACTTTCAGCCTCTTTTGAGGGGGGGTCCTTTTGCCTTTTTTCTCAATGGATACTATGTTTATTCTTAGTTATTTTAGTTATATAGATATAATAAAGTGTTTAAATTTTAATAATTTTCATATCATAGTGTTATTTATAATTTAATATATAAATATTTCTATACATTTAAATATAATAAATCAATTATACACATAAATATTCAAACAAATTTACATAAAAATTTATTTATAAATATATAAACCAAATGGAAGTAAATATTTATTAATAATAGTATTCAAAATAAAAAATTATTCATTTTATTTACCTTAAAATTTTCATTAATATATTTATATTCAAAAAATATTTATATATAAAATGAGTGTGTCAATAAAAAAAATATATTTATGTGTATATTATAATATATGTAAATAAATACATATATGTAAATAGTTATGGGTGCATGTTTGAAATATAAATGTGTACGTACGTATGAAAAAATGTATGCATGTGTGTGTGTGTGTGAATATTATGTAAATACATCATATATAAATGTGTTTTTATAAATATACCATGACCATTAAATATAGTATATAAATGTATTTATAATAAATACTTTTAAAAAAAGAATTATATCTAAATATACAATTTTATTTAAATATGTTTGAAATATATATGTAGATATACAATATATAGACATATTTTCAAAAAATATTTAAAAATAAATATATAAATGTATATAATTATATGAATAAATATTTATTTAAAAATTAAATATGTATATATATATATCATAAAATATTATAAAATCCTGATGGTGAATTTTTAAAGTCATTTGGTGTTAATGGTACTGGTTAGGGACTAAATTCTAAGCTTGATTATGGTTGAAGTGTGTGAAAATCACTAATAAAAGCATTGGAAAGCACTAATAAAGGGGGTGGGATCAAGCAAGGATGTGGGTTGAGTGCGGGGGGAACATCAAACTGATAAAGGTGGGGTCAGAGTACTGATAAAAAGGTATATGGGTTGAAAAAAAATTAAAAAATATTTTTAAAATTTTATCAATGCTAAAAGCACTAATATGGGCCACCTTTATCTGTTCTGAAAAGCACTAAAAAAGGAACCCATTATCTAAAATAAAAAAATCACTAATAAAGGTGACCTTTATCAATTCTTTTGTTTGAACTGATAAGGGTCGCTTGTTTTTAAGTTTAATTAGCCTAACATTGATTTTTAGCTCTAATAAAATAAATTTCATATTATTTAAAAAAAATGATATACAATAGTGATTGTTTCATATAGTGATTTACATATTGAGATGCTTGATGTAAATGCTTATTTCCATCATGGTTACCTAGATGAGGACATCTATATACAGTATCCAGAGGGATATGTTGAGTCAGGAGAGGATTTCATGGTGTGTAAACTCTATAGGAGTTTTTATGAATTAAATAAGGAACCCAAGTTGTGGAATAATAAATTTGATGTGTTAATGGGAAAATGCATCCAAATTATTTTTCATGGATCAATTCTGATATTATAAGTCCGTTGGTGGTGGATACACTATATGCCTTCTATATTTGGTTGATGTGATCATTGTAGAATCATGTATGTAGTGGATTGATGACTTAAAAAGGAATTTTTATAAGGAGTTTGAGATGTAATATCTTGGAGAAGATGACAATATTTTGGGGAAGAAGATCAATAGAAGCCACTTATATAGACCCTTGATGTTATCATAGGCTGACAACATTGGAATGGATTTGAGCAGTTTTAGTATGATGGAAAAAAATATGGCTTTTATTCCCCTTAAAACTTACTATAAATTTTTAAATATGAAATAACCAGTGATGAAAAAAAGAGGTTGAGTACATGGTAAAGGTTACATACACATCAGTTTTTGGAATCTTGATGTATTTCATGGTGTGTGCTTGACCTGATACTACACATGAATTGGGATTTATGACCAGGTACATGAAAACCCCTAGAAGGGAACATTGGGAAGCTATGAAGGGGATACTAGAATGGCTGAAGGGAACCATGGAAGTATCTCAGTGATTTTCTAAAGGAAATACATTATGGTGGTATGAGGATTCTTACATTGGATGTGATGTAAATAGAAGAAGGTGTACCACATATTATGTGTTTACCTATGGAGGAACTGTATTGAGATTGATATATCATTTGCATAAGGTGGGAATTTATCCACCACAGAGGTAGATCAAATTATTTTAATAGAAGTCGTGAATGAGATTGTTTTTCTAAAGAACCTTTTAGAGAAGCTGGGTAGAAATATAGAGAATAATATATTTCACTATGTTAATCAGAGTGATATATATCTTACAAAGAACCCAGTGTTTTGTGCCAAAATAAATAACATCCAGTTTATGTTCCATTTTATCATAGTTTCAATACATGATGCATTGATGATATTATAGAAGGGTCTTCTAATCAGAAATCCAGCTAACATCTTGATGAAGTTAATGGTGATATATAAGTTGAGGCACTATTGTACCTCTATTGGTCTCCATTTGTGAATAGAGAATGAAAGGTAGAATATTAGAGAATAATATTAGGGAATGGAAGGGAAAACAGTTAATATTTTCATAATCATCAACTTGAAAGTTGTGTTTTGAATAGAAAACACACACTTCTGAGTGGAGAAGGGGAGGAGATTGGATTATGTATGTTTTATAAGTTAGTATCATCAAAGAATATCAATATAATGGATCTTGTTCTATGTGGGAGACTATTGTAATTGGGATTCTTGACCCTTGGATAATGTAAGGCCAACATTCAAAAGCTCATACTAGACACCAGGTCTAATATATGACTAGGCACTATAACAATGCTAACATAGGATAATAAATCTTACTAGTGACACTAATAAAAAACTATATAAATGAAAAGATAGTCGACATGGAATTGTAGTAACATAGACTTTAGTGAAAGTGGGTTTGTAGTTACATGAACTTCCTTCCATCGATTATTTTCACACATTTCACATACCATGTGGTTAGTGATACTATTGGACCAACCACTTTATAAGTTCAGTTTGATCTAGGGTTTTATTATGAGATTGTACCTTTTAATTTCTTTCCCTGATTTTAGTGGATTGATTTTGATTCTCTGTGGATGTATATACTATTCCTAAACCTCAAAAATAATTGTTTTGTTTGTTCTTATTCTTCTTCATTTTATATTTTTCTCCTTTTGTTCTCTTTTTTTTTGAGATCATTTATAACACCCCATGGTTTTAACAAAAATCATTAATATAGGTTTAAAGTTGATACTTATATCTAGCCTTTAAAAAATCACCACTTATATGATTTGAATTTCAAAAAACGGGCATCTACGGTTCAGATCAATAAGTCATTTGGAGTCTGATAGTACCAACTTTATTTGTGAATAGTAACATACCATTATGAATAGTAATATGAACCTTATGAATAGTAAATTATTTTATTAATTTTTTTTCTTAATGTTATAAATAATGATATGTTGATTAACTTTTCATGGTGCTAAAAAATGAGTTATAGATTTAAAATTGATATTTTTGAATAAATTATGATTTCATATAAAAATTAAATTAAGAATACTTATAAAATTATTTTCAAAAAACAATGTTTTTTTTGAATTCTACATTTTTAAAAATTGTTAGGGTGAATTTTTTGTATTTTTCTGAAATTCATTAATTTTCCATGAATAGAGAAATATGGTAAAATACCATATATTAAAATTATCTATTACATAAACTATTTTTTATATCATAGTAGATGTAATCCTACTCGATTCAAACTCACATTAAATTATTACAATTTGGTGTCACATGAATCAATAATATTCATATTCTTGACCAACAATATTATATTAATGATTAAAAAATGTAGAACTTGTCCTCTCCTCCACTATAAGTACCACCCTCATTCCCCTCTTCCTCTCACACCTCTCAAGTCTTGAGAATTATCTATGTTCTACAAAATCCCCCCCCCCCCAAGCATATTACTCACTTCCAAGACCTACTTTAATCACCAAAATTCCAAAACCAAAGGCCTTAAGGTGGATCTTAATGAGATGAGATCAATATGTAAGTATCCTCTTCATTTTTCCTGTGTTTTCTTTTCAATTCAATTCTCTTTTTATACACTCTTCCCCTCCACTTATCCAGGATGTATGAAATCTCCATAATCATATATGTTCTTTATTTTTTCATGTTCATGTAACATATTCATCATCTTTCTTCCTCTCTTATCCCTCTTATTCGAAAAAAACATCGTTCGTGACGTACATATTTACCAAAATTGTGGACGATAAGTTTTCAATTTCCATTACATCCTTGAAATCTCATCATAAAACCATTTTAATGGTTGAATAAAAATTTAATGTTTATTTTTTAACCTATTTCAAGTTCTGTAATGAACATCTATGCATGAAATTGAATTATATATTGAAACATGTATGTGATTATTGAGGAAAAACTATAAGAATAAAGGTGGAGTGAGATCATTTTTGCAACATCAGTAGACGTTGGGCCATCCAATAAAGTTGAATCAGGAAACTTTTTTTACTCTGATTATTCTAAAGTTTTTATCAATACATGGTCTAAAAATTCCTTTACTTCTGAGGAACTATCTACTAAATTTGAAATATCACCACAATAAATGTGGTCAAAACTTATTGTTAAAACACAAGGGAAAAATATTATAGCAAAGAGGAGTTATTTGAATCATTCTATTATGGTATATGGAAATACTTTACCTACAATCCAATTTGTTTTTTCTTAGCAGAGTTTGATTTCATTCCTTGAATGGATTGGATTTTTGTTTATCTTGCTATGATTGACTGTTGAGATAATGAAGTTGTTTTTTAAGAAGCTTTTCAGTTTGTATACAAGAATGAACCCATACAATTGAAAATATATGAAGAATTTAAGAAACTGTTGAAATATGGAAATGAATTTTATCTTGTTAATATTGTTTAAAATAAGGGTATTTTTCATATTAATGATGGACCAATGGTAAATGAATACCGTCATGATTTTCCTGATGAGTTACTTGGTGTCATACCTGATCGGGAAGTAGAATTCACAATTGACTTAGTTCCTGATGTTAATCTAATTTCAAAAACTCTTTATCGAATATATCAAATTGAACGTATTGAACTGAAAAAATAGTTAGATGATTTTCTTGATAAATGATGCATTCATCCTAGTAATTATCTATGGGGTTCTCCTATTATGTTCGATAAATCGAAAGATAGTTTCATGAGACTTTTCATTAATTATATATCCTTGAATAACATCCCTAATAAAAACAACATGCTTTGCCTCATATTGATGACTTGTTTAATAAGCTCCAGATAGCTCAGTACTTTTCCAAGATGGACTTGAGATCCATATACCATCAGCTCAAGGTGAAGAAAGATGACATCCCGAAAACAAATTTTCTTACCAGATATGGGCATTATAAATTTGTTATTATTCCATTTGGGTTGACTAATGCACCTGTTGTATTCATGTATCTTTTGAAGAGAATATTTTATGAGTTATTGGATATGTTTTTGGTTCTATTTATTAATTAAATTATTGTATTATTTAATAGTAAATGGGATCATATAAAACATCTATGGGTTGTTTTGAAAACCATAAATGAAAAGAAACTATAAGGAGAATTCATCATGTGAGATTTTTGGTTGAAACAAATTTCTTTTCTTGGGAACATTGTAAATAAGGATGGAATAATAGCTGATCCTTCTAAAAAAAGTGGTTGATGAATGGCCAAGACCAATAAATGTTACAGAGATTCATATTGTTCATGGATTATCAGGTTATTACTGACAGTTTGTTAAAAACTTTGTGTGGTTTTCTAGCCCTATAACAAAGTTTACATGAAAAGGGGTTAAATTTATTTGTACATAATAATGTGATGTTCTCTTTTAGGGACTGAAAATAGGTTCGTGAATGCTCTAGAGTCTTCCTTGCCTTCCCGAAATGGTGAGTTTATCATCTATAGTGATGCTTCATTGAAGGTACATGGTTGTGTTTTGATGTAGAATGATTGTGAAATTTATTATGCTTCAATACAACTAAAACCTCATGAGTTAAATGATCCCACACATTATTTGGAATTGGAAACTATGGTTTTTTCTTTAAAAATTTGGAGGAATCATTTATACAGATCCAAATACAAAATATATTATGATCATAAAAGTACGAAGTATATATTAACTCAGAAGTAATTAAATATGAGACATCGAATATGGATAGAACTAAAAAAGGATTATGATTGCACGGTCAATTACTATATGGGAAAAGAAAACAAAGTGGTAGATTCCTTGAGTCGAAAACATCATAAATCATTCACAATGTTATTTTTGGGATATGATCCATTAATTAATGAATTGATGAATTATGGCATAGAATTTATTGATGCTGGACATACCTCTGTTTTGTATCAGGTTTCAGCATAGTCATTGTTAGGATGCAGAATTAAGAAAGCGCAGAAGGAAGAACGTGAGATACTAAAAAAGGTGTAATTAGTTAAAATAGGTATGTTTCTAGAATTTAACCTTGATAAAGATTGTGTTTTATGATTTGGTAAAAGGTTGTCTGTGCCTAGTGATTTGCATTTGAAGAAAGATTTGTCATGTGAAACTCATTGTTCTCTATTTTTAGTTCATCCTCAAAGTACTATGATATACTGAGAACTTCAGGAGTATTACTGTTGGGATGGAATGGGAAGAGACATTGCAAAATTTACTATGAAATGTTTGACATATCAATAGGTTAAAGAAGAGTGGTAGTTACCTAAGGGGATGCTTCATACTTTTGGAGTGCCAAAGTTGAAAGGGTAGAATATATCCATAGACTTCATTGTGGGACTACCAAATGAATATTTAGGTAATAATGCAATAGGGATTATTATTGACCAACTGACTAAATCAGCACATTTTATCCTGATTCAAGATATAATGTCTTTGGATTGGCTTTCTCAATTGTACCTCAATGATATTGTCAGGTTACATGGAGTTCCTCTTTCCATTATATATGACCGAGATCCAAGGATAACTTTTAACTTTTATAAAGGCCTTTAGAAGTTTTTGGGCATATAATTAAATTTCAGTAAAGCTTTTCATCCTCAATCAGATTGGCAGTCAGGATGAACGATTCCGAATTTGGAGGATAAGCTTCATGTTTGTTCAATAGACTACTAGGGAAGTTGGGATCACCATATTTATTTAGTTAAGTTTTCTTTTAATAACAGTTTTCATTACAGTATACATATGGAACCTTTCATGGAATTTTATGGGAAGCGATGTAGAATCTAGGTTTTTGAGATGATTTCAAGGAAAGGATGTTGATGGGTTCAGAATTAGCAAAGGAAATGGCTGAGAAAGTGAAGATGATCCAACAACACATGAGGACAGCTCATAGTAGGTAGAAAAGATATGAAGACAATATAAGGGGTGACATTTCTTTTGTGGTAGGTGATCATGTTTTTCTTAGAATATCACCATGGAAAAGTTTTATACAATTTGTTATGAAAGGAAAGCTAATTCCACAGTCATTGAACATTATGAAATTATATAGAGTGTTGGACTAGTAACCTACCATGCATCTTTTTATCTGAGTTTATCTTAGGTACCCAATGTTTTTCATGTTTAAATTTTGAGAAAGTATATGACAGATTTATCTCATGCCTTTCGCCCAGAAGAATTTCATCTGGTAGATAACCTTTCTTATGAACAGAAACAAGTTCAGATTCTTGATTGGAGGGAACATGTATTAAGGAAATAAGGAAATACACCAGGTAAATATGTTTGGATGAAGCACATAGTTAAAGAAGCACCATGGGAATCTAAAAATGTTATGAGTGAAATGTACCCTCACTTTATTAATAAGTAAATAGAATTTTAATGGTGAAATTTCTAGAAGTTGGGGATAATGTAACACCCCATGGTTTTAAAAAAATTAAAATTCATGAAGATTTATTATAATTATTTAGTTATAACTAGCCTTTAAACAAAATTTTTCCACTTCTATGATTTGAATTTCAAAAAACAGTCATCAACGGTTGTGATCACAAAGTTATTTGGAGTCTGATAGCACCTAATTTTTTAGTGAATAGTAACAGACCCTTATGAATAGTAATATAAATAGTAATATGACCCTTATGAATAGTAAATTATATTTTTTATTTTCTTAATGTTATTAGATAATGAGATGTTGATTAATTTTTCAAGGTGTTAAAAAATGAGTTATATATTTAAAATTGATATTTTTGTATAAATTATTATTTTATGTATAAATTAAATTGATTATATTTATAAAATCATTTTCAAAAAAATAGTGTTCATTTTTTAATTATACACGTAAAAAAAATATTTAGTGTGAATTTATGGGATTTTTTTAATTCTTGAATTTTTTATGTATGCTGAAATACAGTAAAATATCCTATATTCAAATTATTTGTTATATACACTATTTTTTATATCATAGATGATATAATCCCACTTTTTTTGAACTCACATTCAATTATTACTATTTTTGGTCCCATGAATTAGGACTATTCATACTCTTGAGAAAAAATAATATCTAAATGATTAAAATAATGTAAAATTCCTCCTCTCCTCCACTATAAATACCCCCCTCATTACCATATTCCTCTCACAAATCTCCAGCCTTGGGAATTTTTTATGTTCTACCTAATCCCCTCCCCAAGGATCTTTTCCACATCCAATGCCTAATTTTCAAACAAAAAGTCCCAAACCAAATGCCTTAAGGAGAATCTCAAGGAGAGGAGATCAAGAGGTAATAATCCTCTTCCTTTTTCATGTGTTTTCTTTTCAATTCATTTCTCTTAATATACTCCATTCCACTCCACATATCTAGAAGGTATGAAATATCTAGAATAATATTGATTCATTGTTTTATCATGTTCATGTAAATGATCCACCTTCTTTCTTCCTTTTCTCTCCCTCTTATTCTAAAAATACATTACATGTAATGTGCTGATTTACCAAAATCATGGAAGATGTGTTTTCAATATCCATTACTTCCTACAAAGATGATCATAAAATCATTTTAATGTTTTAATAAGAATTAAAATTGTATTTTTTAACCAATTTCATGTTATGTATTGATCTTATATGCATGACACTAAATTATATAATGAAATAAGTTTGTTATTATTGAGGGACCACCAAAAATGATGTAAACCATGATCATTAATGTTTTATTTAATGATAAATCATCATATATGATAAAAAAGAAATTATTGCATCATTATATATTATGTAAAAATATTAATATCATTTCATTCAACTTCTGTATTTTTATTTAAATACGATAAGAAAATCAAATACAAACTGGCCATGGATATCTTGTAAAGAATTCACCAAAAACAAAGGAAGGAACAAAAATACTAATAATTTAAGGGTAAAATGTTTCAATGAAATGATAATATAAGATATTATAAAGATGAATATGTTTCTTTAATATATTAATAAAACTCTATTAACCATTATACAAGAGTTTTAAAGTAATTCAAACCTATGGTAAGTGATTTATTAACCCAGTTTCCATTCTTTGGGTTAAGATTCTACATCATTATTTATGTGGTATTAAAATTTATTTGAGATGAATATTTTTATAGTATGCTTAATTATGTGTATTTTCAGTGTATATACATATTCCATCCACTTTATTACGTATCACTTCAGTAATATAATATTTATAAGGTACTTTTCTTCTAGAAAACTCTTTAAATTTTTTTTACGAAATTCAAAATGAATGTTTCTATCCAATTATTCATGTTGTATGATTATTTTATAGTTCTTGGTAAAAAAAATTCATGAAGTTTGGAACCTATATTTTCTTCCAATACATTGGGTATGTGTAGTTTTGAGGTCAGCCATATGGTTATTCCAATGAGGCTGGGCTCATCCTGGTTCGACTGGGCCCTGCCCAAAGGGGCTGGTCTATGGGCTTGTCCTGCTAGTCTTCTGGCTCAGCCCGGACAACCAGGCTGGTCACGGTCCGTCGGGCCGCTGGACCAACCCGCCCTGCTGGCAGGGCGCGACCCGCCAGCTGGGTGTGGGGGTCAGATCTCTCCTTAACAGACTAAGTCCGTTCAAGTTCCACCTTTAGCAGTGCCAGTTTGTTCCACTCCACCTGGCCAGTCTGCATGGACCGGTCAACAGCGGACCTGCGGGCATGGATCCTCCCTCCGTCGCAGCTCAGAGCTATAGCCCTCCTCCCCAGCATGCTTCCACGGTGTGCTTCCTCTGCCAACATGGCCAGAAAATGCCAGCTTCCCCCTTTTTCAACTGCAGCACCTTTGGGCACCACCATCTCCTCACAACCGGTGGGATCTGGCCGCCACCTCCTCCAGCCTACGGTACCGTCGTGTCGGTAGAGCTTCTACGAGCCTCCGTTGAAGCTTCAGAGGTCTATTTTCTCTTCTAACTACACCTATGGGACTCCCGAGATGTTTTCATCATTTATTGGCCCCCGGTTTGGTCTTTCTACCATATTGGTCGATCGTCCATGAAGAACGCAATCAAAGCAACATTAGCGGAGCATCCAGGCCTTGTTCGGTTCGGACTGCACCCTCCGCATTAGCGTTAAATCATTGGAAGTGTTCAACATAATCAAGAGAAAATTAATCATAAAACTCTTAAACAGATAACCTACAAAGATTTTGTTGGAAGGCACTGCAGATGATGTAAGGAGAACCCGCATTTTATGGGGTGTTCGTCGGCGTTCATTCGTTATGTGATATCTGTTAGAGTAGGCTTCCACCGGTGTTTCATCAGAGGTTCCCCTTGTGGGTATCCAAAACCCATTCCAAAGCCTTGTTTAAATAAGAGAATAATATCCAACATTGTGTTTAATATTATGATTCATTAATTAACTGTAATTGGTGGGTCAATTAATCACACATGCATTTTCATTACAAAACCAACGAAACAAGAGGTTCAAGACATTAAAGTCTCGTATTTAATGTCTTGCGATGCACTGCGCTCCCACCACCGTTTATCAACGGTTGAAAAAATAAAACAAAATAACAATTACTTATTTTATTATTTTATTTCAAAAGATCCAAAATTTAACTATTCTATCCGAATTTTTTCGAACAATGTTAACCTTCCCTTAAACAAGTTCTGGCACTATGAATCCAATGGTGCTCTCGGATTTTAATCTGAGCACTGGTACAAAAGATAAAAATCACCGCTCACACATTTACTAATAATTCCTTAAAAAGATCAAAAAAAATTCTAGGCTCTCCAGGCCTCGAAATCACGTGCCATCAATTTTCACAAACTCGTAATAATTCCATATAATTAAAAACAATTACATGAAATTTCTGGGTCATTATAATAGGAGGCCAAATGACATCTTATTTATTCTTCCAGAGGCATCCCAAGGTCCTAGCCATCTACCCAGTTCCATGAGACATACATGTAGATGTATAGTCATGCATAAACACATATTTGGATTTTTATTAAAGGGAATTCCTAGATCATATTTCTTTCTTTTTTAATATATGTCCTTCATTTATTTTGTGAAATTTAATATATAAGCACATATAAATTTTATTATATCTATCTTATCCAAATATTAATTTAAAATTATTTTATTTTTTTTATGATTTTCTATATTAAATTAAATTAAATTATTTATTCATAATTGAATTAAATACCTAAAATCTATATAAATATTAAATTAAAAGATATTATAACTCATCATTGTAATGTATCTAGTCAAATCATTTCAAAATTACAAGAGTCCACTCATTTAAGAATTTTTTTTGAGTTAATGAAAAATTATTATTTAAAACAAAAAAAATATTTTATTACAATTTAATAAACTTATTTAATATTTTGAAAATTCGTATATTTTTTAAATACTTTTTCATTTTTAATCTCCTTTTATTGAAAAAATCTTATTATAGATTGAAATACATATTTAAATATGTTAAAAAAATTATCTATAATTTTATAATTTTATAATTATTTTGTAAATCGAAAATTAATGAAATTAATTATTATTATTAATGGTTTAATATTAATAAAATTTACTGTATTTGAATATTGAATTCATTTATGAATCCAATACGTAATTAACTTATAATGAAATCAAAACATAAATATATTTATGAAAGGATTAGCTGAATGATGTTAAATAATAGTAATTTTTTTTGTAAAACATTATATACAATCCTGACCATTAATTATTTTATTAATATTTATTTAAATAGATATATTAAATTAATTTTTAAATTAATTATATATAATTATGAATATTATGTAATCAAAATAATGTTCTTTAATTTTAACCATTATTATAACCCCCATTAAATGTCTAAAAAATCTTAATTCACATTTTCAATAATCCTAATGAATGATTAACATTTTTTAATCATATCATAATTTGCCTTATTAAATAATTACCATAACAATGCTCGTAAACCATTTTATTTGTATCTTTTTATAAACACTACATTTAAGGATAGTCCATATTGAACTGTTTAAACAGATATATTTAATTGTATCAATGATAATGAAAGAATAGAGAGACTATAAATAATATTTCAATGTGTTTTCTTTAAAAAAACAAAATAGAAAGATTAGGATGCCTAATGGATCTAGAATCCAAATATTTACACATGGTTCAATATTCATTTGACCTAAATCTTTTACCACCATCTATCATTGGTCATTATGTCTTTATTTATAAAACAGTAGACATGTTTTTTATTTTATTTTTTAAAATATTATTAGTATTGTATTATTAAATATATATAAATGATTAAATTTAAAAATATATTTTAATTGAGCTCTTGATTTCATTATGCATAACCATTCTCAATTTTTTTATCAAACTCTACATAACAGACATAATTGTATATTTATAGAGATAGGGTTAGGGTTAAAATATTATTTAATTTCCCCCAAGGACCTTAAATAATATAATAGACCTTATATGACCCCATGTCATGTAATAATAATATAATTATTATTTTCTCATGGATTGTGCTAACTAGAAAAATGATAAATATTAATTTACCAACAAGAAAAATTAATAATTATCATTAGACACATATGTGGTCCACTATTCGCCCTTTACATTTATCAAATAATAGAATAAATATTTGTTTTTTCAATAATTAAATATTATATATCTGTGAAATGAAATAATTACCTTTCAAAAAAATATTTATTTAATTTATGTGTGAAATAAAACTAAGATAAAATTATTTATCACTCTTTAGAACAATATTTATTATGATAATTAAACTCAAGTTGAATTTAATTGAGATTAATGGAAACACTTAGTTAACGACCATCTATGCCAATTTCTCATTGAAATTATGTGGGCTTACCTAAAGTCAAATATTATTTTCTAGCAACGAGTCAAGGCACCCAAGAAAAATAATTTAACATCGTAATTTTGAAAAAGACACACAAATACTCAATATTTAATACATTACCTTTTCCAATACATATCTTCAAACAGGTTATCTGTCTCACCCATCTATATTCTTGACACATATTTATTAGACCATTTCAAAAAAATTCATTGTTACCCCATAGCGATTAAATTTAAACAAAGGATCATCACACACAATCACAGTATAGGCCAATTTTTCAGGACCACTTACGGTCGATCCATGGTACCACCTATCCATGAAGGAGTGGCTATCCATTGAAGGAATAAACATAGTAGTGAATTCCCTAAATAATGAATACACCTAATGCGCCCATTCACTTTTAAAGAACAAGTTACCCACGCTTTCCTCTCTAGGGGCCATACAACACACACAGTTGGAATCCAGTTTCATACCACAGCATTGGATGTTTTCCTCCGTTGGAACAGCCCCTTTCCTGATCCTCTAGGTAAGAAAATTGAATTTGGTTGGAATACTCTTAACCCAAAGTGCCTCATCCAAAATATCAGTATGGAGCTTCATGTTATTGATGCGTAGAAAGTCTTTCTATGAGAATTAACCCTGTAGAGAAGGGGAAAACACATTTATCGAGGGCAGTGTTCATATCAATGAGGTTGAAGTGATCCATCTTCTCATTGTTCAGAACTGCATTGATGAAAGGAGGAAATCAACATGATTCATTGAAGGTGATTCAGGATGCTGGGCATCTAGGAAAACCAAGAACCTCACCGCACCAATTTTGGTGCCAGAAAGAGAAATCTCCCACCCTAATAATCCAGGCAACATTTAATGTGTCACAGCATAGAATTTTATCTGACTATAGAGCTATATTTAAGAATATTTTCAAGTCATTTCATGGTTCTCATCATATTGGGGAACTCATATGGCCTTTTCAACGTGATAGGCACTCTAATAAATTATTACATTAAATTCATACAATCTAATGAATAATATTTTTTTATTAATATTCAATTATTTGAATATACATGTAATAGAATCTTCAAATCTTCAGTTCTTGAACACCAATTCCAACATCAATAATATGTGGATGAAAATAAAAACACAAGTTGTGTAGCGCCACCATGAAAATAAAATATATCAATGAAAGATGCCAAGGTAAAAAAATTTGAAGTTGGGTGGAATCAATGAAACCAACCTACTGAACTCAAAAAGTCAATTTTCAATAGATTCATTGGGGGTCACTACAAAAATTCATGTGCAAATTGAAATAGATACCTGGCATAATATTTTTCTTTCATTGAAGGAAATCATTTGGGTAGACATTAGGGTAACATTATGATATACTTCCTAAAACTTAATAATAACTCTTATAATGAAATTTTGTTTTACTTTTCCTTATCCCTTACAAAGTGAAATTATTTTATATATTTTATATTATAAATTAGTATTAATGATCATTGGAAAGCTTCAATGGTACTTTTAGATAGTTATGGTATAGCGATATCTCTGAGATGCTGAGGGAAAAGTAAATCCCCACCCACCATCTATGTATGTACACATTAAAAAAATAAAATAAAAATTATTTCATTGGTCATCATGATTTTCAGGTGCATTTAAATTCATATTATTTTATTTATAATTATTTGTATTATTCAGATTTAATCAAAAATAATATTTTTTGAAACAATAAATGAGTTTTAAATATAAACAGTGTGCATCTAAACCAATGTACCCCAACCATAAAGCGAGGATGAAACACGCTTTACTTGAAAAAATGGTATTTTTTAAAAATCTACAGTAACTATTTTATGTGATTTTAAAAAAAAAATAGTTTTATTCCTTTTTATGTACATATTGAGGAATATAAATCTATTTCAACTTCTATCCCATGTCTTCTTCTATGTAATGAGTCTTATGGAAATTAAAAATGAAAAATAGAGGATGAAATAAGATTAAAAGCATGTGAAACATGTGTAAGTATGAAATAATATTATTTTGTTATTATTTATAATAATATTACATTAATATATCTACTTATGTTAATATAATTTTTATGTAGTTTGGAACCAAGAATCGTCATTGGTTGTACTAGAATAATGACTACTTACAGTATTTTTGAAGTGACCAAAACAACATAGTCACATTAAAAGTGATGGTTTTGGAGTGTCACCTGGAAAAAATTTTGTGAAAGAAAAGTCACATGGGGATATAAATAATAAAATGAAAGACATGTAGGAACAAATATATGATCTAAAATAAATTAGTATCACGTATGGTTCAATGGACCAGTATATACAAAGGTATCAATGTGAACTAAAAATAAATAAACAACCACTACATAAATACTCATACCCCACTATATTTGTGGCTAGCCATTCCCCTCAATAACCTTCCTTACCCAAGGTAATATATATTTTGAAAACAATTATTGCTAAATGTGATTCATACAACTATATATTTCTTTATTATGCTAAAATTCAATATGGGGAAAGTTAATGTGATTTATATCTATTAGAACCCACACATAACTTTATTGTGTGTTGTAAAATATACAATATCAAAGGATATATGATACACAATAAATAACTCCAAAAATATCACTTGAGATTGGGGATTTAGGTAGATCATGATTCGAGATTCAAATTTCATGCACCCCTTGATTATATGGATGTTACCATGTTCAAACATGAAATTAGAGAATGTTTTTCTACAGTATAATAACATTTATAATAAATGGAAGTGATACGATGTGACGGTGCTGAGATGATTGGATGGTGTGGTGATGATGGAGGTGATGTGTCTCCTTGATGGTTGGTTTTTCAGGCTGCTCGCTTACTCTGGTTTTGGTTTTTCAAAGGATTGAATTTTGAAATTTAAAATTTTAATGTGGATTTTGGGATGTGGTTTTTTGTGTAATAGTTTATGTCAGTGATGTTTGGACCATATTCAGTCTTTGTGAGGTTTCCACTCAGCCATAAAGTGTATTTTGAAAATGACAACAAAAGGGATTTGGAGGAAGAAATGGAAATGATTAAAACCCCAGTCTTCGGATCTCCATTCAAGAAATATAAAAACTATGTATAAACTAAAATGAAATATACTACAACTATGTGTTCCTTAAAATGAATATCCATTAAGACCTTTTGATATTCATCGGATGAGTTTTATAAAGATCACCAAAATGGAAAAAAATCATCCCACATCTATAGTGTATCCACATACTGATTCGAATGATCTGATGTTCAAAAGGGATTCACCTTTAATCCATGGTATTCCAGTACCTCTATATAAAAAGTATAAAGTTAAATTATAGATTTAGTTTGGGGAGCATTGGCCTTGAATGAGAAACAACCCATGATGCATTCATATGGAATAATATATATATATATATATATATCTCATGGAATACACTCCTAGATTGATACTACATTTACTCATGTGTTTATAACACATGAGTAAAATCCTAGGAAAATGTATTCATTTCATGAATGATAACTCCACTCTTTCATTTCATATCATGTATTTACGTAACTAATTATTCTTTAAATGAGTTGAAATATTGCCACTTCGATGGTGGTGTGGTGGTGAAGGTGAGTGGTACATCCACGTTGTTCTTTGGGAGGTTCCGGGTTCAAATCCTAGGAGTCCGCTTTCGGGGCGAGCCTCTCCCCCAGGATCCACCCACCGTGTCGGGTCGCCCGATCTCATCTGGGTGGGAAAAATGAGGCGTGTCCCAATTGCTGACGGATCGCATGACGGACCACCACTGTCCGGCCGTCACCCTCTAGGACGATCTTCCATCTTGGCTGGAAACGGCTCCTTCCTGGCTGGGGCTCTCTCTGGAGTGACCCCTTCATAGAGAGGGGGTTCCCTTGTGTGGAGGGTTCGAAAAGGCACACAGGGGAATTCCCTTTTTTTTTAAAGAAATGAGTTGAAATATTAAAATAATAACACATTGAATATTCAACTGTTCATTTGATCAAATATGGTAGCATGCCTAAAATCTTATTTCATCCATGTATCTCAGTATCCAATGCACTTGATATAGCCATGCATTTTATACAGGATATACCTTTAGGGAATATATCTTTCAATCTCCCACTTGCACTAAACACTTACAGAATTTGTTCCATTTCACTATATATTATGTCATAAAGAATAACCCATGAATCCATGTCCCAAAAACCTTTTATATGTCTTCAAAAACACTTTTGGAAAGATATCATTAACACCACCATGTATCACATCATATAAAATACCTTGTGAACACTCATCCAAAACTATATTGGATAAAATCTAAAACACATTTAGAGTAGCTCTCTAAGTCAAAATCAATCCCCATTCAGTCAACCCCAAAGTGTGATCCTATGGGACTTTATATCTTTTAATATAAATATGAATCTTTGAATCCATATATGTCAGAAAATAGAAGACTCTAGAAAAACAAAAATTCTACTCAGTCTATAATGGAATATGACATGATCACCATAAAACACATGTATATCTATACCTATTTCCACCATTTTGAATCATATCAAATTTTTTGTTCTCATGTTTTACCTTTTATCATTACACACAAAGAACACAGGACACAAATCATGTCAACCCCATATATCCAACTCATGTGTTCTCGATTCTCATAGTCTATAATGATTTGATCATTCAAAACACCACATTTCATTTATCCTTTTGGATAAGAACACCACATTCCCCTTTTCATGGTTGATATACTATATCTAAATGTGTTCGTACACTCCCATAGTCTATCTTAATCAAGGTTCCTGATGCCATACTCATCTTAAGAGAGGAAAAATCACATCTTTGTTGAGATTCAACCTATGACTTGATCAACAAAAAACCCAACCACCCCTATATTAGTTATGTCAATATGTATACTTGCGTATGTAGGGTATCAAAGTATGATGGTTATCATGCTTGGTATATCACTAACCTCATGTAGCGGGGACTCAAATATGAATAATGAGCCCCTAGTTTACTAAAGGTATTTGTATGAAACTCCATGTGGTATACGTAGTGGGTCATCAAGAATGAAAAATAATATTATTATTTATCTTATGACTCATGAGAATAAGTTTTATCTCTATACAATAATCTAACTCACAGTAACCTTAACATTTCAGCATAACCTATAATACTCCATGAAGAACATCAATTAGGGATAAACTCAGAGTTATACTTTGAGGTGTCAATTATCATTGTACTACATGAAATGTATATCTATATAAAAATTTATGTAGACAATGTGAAGGAATTATAAAATTGAGGTTTCATAAAAGATGATACATTTTAATATTCATAAACCCTTTAAGAATATTTAAAAACCAAACATAATCACCAGTTTAACTTATCATATATGTAAAACTTCCATATCATCCTTATAGTTGCTACACTTTCTTGGTTTTTTTAACACTTTACACTTTATGTAATTCCAGTAACATATCTATGTGACCATATGATAAAAACCTCCCAATAAACTCTTTACTGAGAAAGACCTATAAATTAATCATGTTTTAACAATGGTGGTATTTAGGAATCATATTCCTAATAGTTCAAATTCTTGATCATATTCTAACTTCTTAACTTGACAACATCAAATTTTATAATGTAAACTTTTTTCTATATAGAACTCCTTTTATATTCATCTTCATCATCTTAAGAACCATATTACCTCAAATTTTTTCTTTAAATGATGAAATTGGTTACATTATTGTTTTCCAATACATCCTATCTATCTTGGGGTATTAAATAATTTAACTTTATATTGGTTCAATACATTTTTTTTTAACTACGAATTTATTTAAGTAAAAACATACTCCCACTGGCCACTTAGAAATTATATTCTCATTATAATATATTTCTAAGATAAAAAAACCCTTTTTAAAATAATATTTATTTCCTTGTAGTATAAATATTTAGAAAATAAACTATTTTTTTCATATCATATATGGTTATCTATTTCATTGGAACATTTTAATTTGAAAAGAATACTTTATAAAAATATACCACTGAATGGTGGTGGAAAAAAATTCCCATATATTTTATCAAAAAATTGGATAAACATTTTAACCAGAAAAATAGTTCTATCTATACATTCTTCTCAAAATATGTTATATAAATTAATGAATTATAAAACATGTGTATACATTTAATCACCTCATATTAAATCATAAAAACTCTTTATTATCAAACATTTTCTCTTATCACATAATATTCAAGAGTTGAAGATACATATTTTTACATAGAAACATTTTATACTCATAAAATCATCTATATTTGAATCCTTGATGTAATAACTACTTACTTCATATCATAAATATAAACTACAAGCTCAATTGAATCTTCATTTTAAATTTAAGTTTTGTATATTTAAAATAATTTTTAAAATATAAATTCGGTATTACATACCATTAAAAATCAATGATTTAATTTCTATAACATCCATATCTAACATTAATATCCCATGGAGTTTCAAAAACTTCGTCATGAATATCTTGGATAATCGAATCATATTGAATTATGGCTCTTTATTATTGACAAGACTATGTTTTAATGACATTGATTGGCCTCTTAAAGAACTATTAGAAAAAATTTCAACTAATTTTTATTCTTTGAGTGTGAAATTTTTTCTAATTGTAATGTATGTATGTTACTCTATAAAATAGAAATAATATTCCTAGTTCACATATATTACCAACCTTGATAATATCATGTAAATGTTATATGGATTCAGTCACATTGTCAAAAAATTTACATAGATGAAAATAAGATAAATTTCCTAACTAAATCAAGACATTAGGGAAAACATTAATCACTAAAATTCATTTACATATTCAATCATATTGAAAGTAATTTGATATACCCAGACATATTTAGTGAAGAGTAATATTCCATTGGTAATTTAGCATTAGATGACTTTGAAACCTTAAATGAGTCACTCTATGCTTCTATAAGCATCTAGATTCACCTATTGAACAACTTTAACACTTGTTTAATTTGTAACTATTCTAACACATAAAATTCTTCTTAAGAACATTTCAAAAATTATTAATCTTTTATAATAATTTTTCTTATGTTACCGGTCTTTGGAGTAGCTTACATTAAGTTTTCCATTATCAAGGATTGATCAAAATGTTAATATTGATAATGATGATACTATTCATGTACAAAAAAAAGATTTTTTCCAATAAGTATCATCTTTAATAACCATTAAAGAACGACTTATAATTAATGGGATCCCACTAAAATGATTAACCCTTATATATATTCATCAAATATAATGGAGGGTTAAGATCCATATTTTACCATGACTTAAAGTAGTTTTTTCATATAAATAAGACTTGAGTAATTAGGTAAGGTATCATCCCAATCAAAACAGTTTTGACACTTTGATAGTTGAGAAAACAACCCCTTTCCCAATCCATCATATAGATATAATCAACTCTATTCCTATGGTTTTTTAACCATTAGGTATTCTTATCTAGTGTAACACAAAGAAAAAACAATGAATAATCTAATAAATTATTATCAATATATTTTCATTCCAACTCAACAATATTTTCACGTAAATAAAAATTTACTTATAACTTTCTTTCCTTACACAAGTTAATCCAATGGTAATCATGATGAGTTTAATAATACCCAGTTTGATGATTGAGGTCTTTACAAGTGCCTATTTGGAAGGAATCTCACACTTAGTATTTGAAGGGGATTTTAATCTATCCATATTATCTCTTGTTATACACTTTTATATGTGTATGCTTCTAGTATTTTAGTTTGAAATCCTACTCCCTCTACCAAATCAATATTTTCAAACCATATAGTCGTGTAACCCTTTATACAACCCACAAATTTGTGTTAATCTCCCATAAATAGAATCCAAACATATTCACAGATATCAAAATGCATCATATGCATAAGGTATATGAAAAAATCACGTAAATATATGTAATTATATGACATTGACAATCATCACATGGGTAAGCCTATAATGATAAATAGAAAACTCCATTTACCTTCGTATAAAAGAAATAAGCCTTTAGGTAAGTAGGTCTTCCAACCCTAATTCCATCTACCTGGGGATATATTACTCAAGAGAGAATAAAATTAATCATTACTATAACACTTAATATGAAAATTATATATTCAACAACTAAATTCAAGCAGATTACATTAATCACAAATTGAGGTAAATGTAGATGAAAAACAAAATTCATTATAGATTCAATCCTAGCATGTAATGCATGGATCTATCTTGGAATCAATCTGACATTTTAAACGAAAGAATAAACAATATTCATTATATTCATTTCAATATTAACAATTTCATATTCATCATCATAATACATTTCCATTTTAAATATATGATATTATATGAATTATAATCAATTAACAATACAACTTCTGTTATGTAAACATTTTATATAATCCAAATATCATATACTTAATCAATATTTAAAACTCGATCATATCAATACTCAAAACATTTTGAAGTGGTTTAAATAACATCCAAATAAGGTCTCATTTTATTTTGAAGAACTCAAAATAATTTATTATCAACAATTCATTATTTAAATATAAACCTTTAATATTTTGTCCTTATTCAATAATTTATAACCCATTATAAATTATTACTTCTGATTTATAAATAATTAATTATATTTATAGATTATTAATCATCCCATATAATTTGGTTGAATGTTATTTCAAATATTAACATTTAATATTTTTCAAAATTAAAATTTTAATTAATATTTATTTTATTAATTATAAACCATATATAATGGATTAATTAATTTATAAACCCTTTATAAATTAAAAATTCCAAAAATAACTTTTATAATGATATATAAACATTTTCTAAACCATTAAAACTATTTAATAATTTCAAAATAATTTTTAAAAACTTTTCTCTATACCCTTACATTAGAGTTTTTCCTACATGAAGGTAAACACATTTACCTTTACATAGGAATTCTATAACCTTGGTGTAAATGTAATAAACTAGTTGTCATTGTGCGGTGTAGAGAAATATCAGCTACATTTATGCAGAAACCATTTATGCTTATGTATCCTATAATATCATTTTCCATGTAAAGGTAGCTCATAATAACCTTTATGGAAGATAAAATATTGCCTTTATGAAACCATTATAAAAAAACATTTACCCCTACATGAACCCCTTCATGTATAGGTAAGACACATGTTAACTTTATGTGACTATTCAGGTATGGGTAACCCCATGGTTACCCTTATGAAACTCAACTGCATAAATTTTTGGACTTCGTTACCTATTTTTGTAAAGGTAAATAGACTCCCTAATATTCCAAAAAAAATTATACATGTAAGGTTAAATTCATATGAACCTTACATAGATTGATCTACATAAGGGTAAGGAAATATTTCCCTTATGAAAACAACTTTTTATAAGGGTACATCCTTAGATACCCTTATGCATCTCATATATATTAGGGTAAGGACCTAGTTACCTTTTCACACCCTAGTTGCAGGTTTCGGGAATAGTTGATGCATGTGATGGGTCATGCCTAACATTTCTTTTTGTCATGATTGATGATTAATCATAGATTTACATGATCATAATCATGATGATCAATGAAATTAAATCAAGATTATAGATAATGGTTAATTTTTGGAACCGAAGTGTAGGATCTCTTATATTAGTTATAATTAATTTATCCAAATAAATAATTTACTTGTGAAAAATTCTATCTTAGTTGATGGATCTGAAAATATATCTACATCATACTATAATTGTGTTGAATGAATCAATAATAGATTCCATCTACTGGTGATCCACAGGTGTTCCATAAATCATTGAATGTCATTTTCAGAATCCTTGGGTTCTAGCGTGGTAGATCTTATTGCTTAAATCGTCTACCTTTGACCACCTTGTATATCACATCCAATGGATTCACTATGATCTCTCAAGACATGAAATTAGATGGGGGAATGATTACTATCCATTCTTGGGAGTATTCTTGGAGAGGGGAGATTTTTAGGGATTCAGGACGATTCTCTATATTTAATTTTACACCACACAAAGATGAAATTATCTCCCTTAAAAAATAATATAATTGGGATTATATATTGTTGGGGTTATAAATACTTAATTACACAAGTTCCATTTCATATATATTTAATCCATGTGGAACCCCATGTCTATAATAATAAAACCATTATTATTTATTTACATGTTCTAAACTCATGAATTAAATTAAATATTTTTTCATATAATATTCAATATATATTATTTCTCACCTCACCATTAAACTTGATCCACCATTCCACTGTAATTTTTATCAAGCCTTGAAAAATGACTATTTATTTAATAAATAAATATCACTACATTATTCTCCAATAAATAAATAAATATTATATTCACTAAATGAAAAATAAATATGTATTTAATATTATTCTCTCATAATATTCTCTCAAATAACCAGTGAGGGAAGAAAATTAAACAAGAAAAAATGAATAATTATTAAACCACATGTGAGAATAATATTAATTCAACTTGTTAAATAATAAATAATAATATATTATTTAACTAAGATTTTGGATACACTTAGTATGTGACCTTTTAGGAATCACTCTTAGTGGTATTAGGTGAAGTAGCATAATGTCCAATGTTAGCATCTAACAACATGTCAAGGAACCCATAGATAAAAAATTTAATTCTAAAATGGTGTAATTACTCAAATAGATTCTTACTAGGTAATATAATTCCTTTTTCTCGGTATCTATAATCATTCAGATTTTATAATGGTTCCATCAACCTTTGTGCTTGATGTCTCTTTATTTGACATTATAGAAATTGAACATTATTATAGAACAAAACAACCATGGATTTATTTTGGATATATAATTTCCATCAATAGGTGTAAGCTATCAACTTATATTTAAGAACATTAGGGGAAAATATTTTCGTTCTTTATTCATAAATGAAATATAATCTTTGATTCACCCAATGTATCCTACCTTACCATGAACATATGTCATCACAATTTTCATCAATATATAAATAAAAATACTAATGTCTGAGGATCAATACACACATCCAATGATAAGAATGTACAATGATACATATAAATGTGGACTTCTAACCACCAGGTTAAGTTATCATAATATCCTATACTACATTTACCAAGGTCATAGACCTCTAGAAGGTTCCTCAATGCCCTTTAAGTATCCACCCCTTATATCATGAATCATTTGTGTCCCTAAAATGATTTTATCTGGCTACATACCATATATTTAAGAGTATCATTATGTCACTTTTGGGTTCTCATCATAGTGGGGAACTTCTATGACCTTTCTATGTGAAATATACTCTTAAGCCATTATCACATTCTATGTAATGTATAAGAAAAATAATGATGTGATAAATTTATTATTAATATTTAAAAAATTAATATAAGTTATCATAATGTACATAGATGATGGTTATAGGGAACCGAATCCAAAAAAACTCTTAGTTGCACTAGAGCCGACTACTAAAAACCTTCGTTCTGCTAGCTCTCGCATGACACTCATTCTTCTATTGAGATATGGAGTTAGTCAAGGGGTAGACCATATTTTCTTATGTGGGAACTTTTCATACTGAAACTTCACCCCTTTGATAAAAATTCCTCATGAAGTGATTCTTTTATGGTATGTTATTTTTCTATTGTTGTAACCATGGATCTTTTGAAAGACACACCACTTAAATTTTATCTCAATACATTCTGATTGTTTCTTTCCTACTAGGTTTCACATCATTATCTTAGATAATGTTTCGTATCCGAATGAATTCCTTGTCTAGATCAGAAGCTGTTATGTACTCGGACTGCACTATAGAATCAATGACACCTTGTTTCTTTGAACTCTTCTAACTCACAACTCCTCCACTAAGATAAAAAATATATATTGATTGTAAATTAAGATCATTATTATCTATTTGAAAACTGGCATCAGAATATCCCTTGATGACCATCTCCACATCTCATCTATACATCATGAATATATCTTTAGTTCTTCTTAGATAGATGAGTATATACTTAATCATAGACCAATGTTGTTCTCCTAAGTCAGTTTATATCTACCTACCGTAATTAATTCATGGTAAATATCAAGTCTATCACATAAATTGAAAAACATTACTGATCCTATCATTGAAGCATATGGGATATTACTCATTCTCTCTTTTTCTTGTTGTGTTTGAGGACCCACATCATAGAATGATGTATATCAAGTTACACTAGAACCAATCACATCTTATATTATTATATACTAAATATCATCAGTATCTAGTCAATTTATGTACTTTGACTTATTCCATGAATCCTCTCAGATTTATTAATAATGATCTTGATCCCTATAATATAGGTTTCTTCAGTGAAGTATTTCTTGAAGAAACACTTGTTTAACCTATCCTTAAGAGACTATAAGACAGGTATGTCATTTCCAATAAATAATATGTCATAAAAATTTCATACTAGGATAAATAATACATTCCCACTCAACCACTTGTAAAAACATGGCAATCATACATTCTTAATGTTACCAAATTCTTTTATAGATTCATTGAATCAAATATTTCATGACTTAGATGCTTGCTTCAATCAATAAATGGATCATTGAAACTTGAAAATATTTTTTTGAATCCCTTGGAGTTACAAACCCGTATAGTTCTTTCATGTATAAATATTACTAAATGTTCCCTTTAGGGAAATCTATTTTGACATCCATCTTCCAAATTTCATTGTCTTGGAAATCTACTTTATCATGTAGAATTTTGAGGGATTTAAACATGGAAACTAGTGAAAATATTTCATTATAGTCAATTTTTTATGCTATTTAAAACCTTTATCCACTATCCTTTCTTTATAGGTATTTACATTACAATCAATATCTAGTTTTCTCTTGAGTACCAATTTTTACCTTATGGTATTTACATCAACTTTTTCATCATCCAAAACCCATACTTGGTTCTGATTTATGGAATCCATGTCAGAATTCATGGATTCTTTCCATATTGAAGATTCGGATCTCTCTACTTCCAATTTGTAGGAGAGAGTTTCATTATTTTCACTAAATAATGAATTTCTATCTTTGGTGACTAGAAAATCATATATCTATGATTCTATTACCTCTCTAGTGTTCCTATATAGTACTTGTGTTTCAGGAACTAATTTTTACATTGGGAAATGTGGAATTTTTTCATGTACCAATTCTTGTATATCCTAAGCAACAACATCATTGAAGTCAATAGTTCTCCCACTATCAATTTTGAGAATGTCCCACCTCTCATTGAAGATGAATTTACTAGTGAAATTAAGTTTCTTGTATGAGGGTCGTATAGAAATAATTCCTTCATTTCCTTAGGATACCCTATAAAGATACAGTTTTTACCCAGGGTGTGAGTTTGTTTCCTGAGAAGACCTTAACAAATTCCTCAAAACCCCATACATGTTTAAGTGAAAAAACCAGTTTCATTCCACTCTATATATCAAAGGGAATTCTAGTTTTTTCTTTATTTGGTACTCATTTTAGTGTGTATGTTAAATTTTGTAATTTATATCACTAATAGTAGATATATATGACTCATCGTCGACCATAACATGTCTAACAAGGTGTGGTTCCTCCTTTCAATAACACCTTCCCACTATGGTGTGAAATATGGAGTGATTTGACATAGAATCCGAAACTCATATAGAAAATCTATAAAAAAAATTTGAGATATTCACCACCTCAATCCAATCTAATATTATTTATCTTCTTTACAAATTGATACTCTGCTTCATTCTTGAATTCAATGATTTTTTCAAGAGACATAGACTTATACCTCATCAAGTAGACATAGCCATATCTACACATGTTATAAGTAAATTTTTTGAAGTAAGAATACACACTGCGAGATTCAATTGGAAATGGTCCACACACATCAATTTTTTCTAATCCTACAGTCTATTCATCACTTTCACCCTATGTATCTAATAGAGGTATGTTAATTTTTACTTGTACACAAGTGTGACATATTTCAAGTGGTTTTAGCATAGAAGAGTATAAATTACCATCCCGGTAGAGCTCTTTCAAATGTTTATCATTTACATTACTAATATGGTGATTCCATAACTGGTTGTTATATGGGTTTTCAAAACATTATTTTTTTATCAATTTCCAATACATGGTTTTCATAATTTAATACAATAAATACAATTATTTAAATGTTTCATACCCTAAAATATGTTATCCTTATAAATGAAAGACATTTATTTCCAAACGTGAAAATAAAACCATCTACATCAAGGTATTAAATATAAATTATGTTCGTGGTAACAGTAGGTAAATAATTACAATCCCTTAAAACTAAAACCATCCATGTGTTCAATGAAAGTTAGTGGTCACAAATGGCTAGAGTAGCCAGCCTTGCGCCATTGGAAGCTCGTAGATTGTAACGACCCAAACTTTTATTAATGAAAATGCCTCTTGATCTGATTAAATATATTATTATGTAAAATGGTTATATAAGACATATGGACTTACTTTGTTTTACGTTTTTGAATTTTAAAATACCTTTATGAATTGTTATTGTTTCTAATATTGTCATTGAATATTGTTCACATGATTAGTATGAATATAGGGCCTTAACAAGTCAAATTTACTCAAACAAAGGAATCGATGGCCTCATCAAGTAGAATTTCTCCATACGAAGCCCATTTTTCAGAGCTCAAAAAATAGGTAGTGTCACTGGGCTTCGCTCTTGACCAAGCCTAAGCCGAGCTTCAACACATTAAGTTTGAACGGAATCACCCACAAGAGAAGTGGAAGTTAATATATATATTACGTTATGAGAAATGTTATTTGAGCCACCCCAAGTGTATGTTACCATCACACAGATTACCCATGGTTATTATACGGGTGTTATAATGGGTTATGTTCCAAGACCTTAGAACTATTATTATGTGATTTATTTTTCTATAAGTAATATACATTCATTGTTACTTTGTAAATCGTTTTTAAAGCACACATAGTATTTTTAGTTAATATTCAATTAAGAAATCTATTTTGATGAATTAATGGATTTTTTAATTAAATAATATTTGAATAAAATGTTATTACTAAATTAATTTTTATTAAATATAAATGATCATTTAATTTCTTATGAATACAATGGAAATTTTTATTAAGGTTTGAAAGTTTTTTTTCCCAAACCCATGAATTTTCGATAAATGTGAGTTTTTATTTTAAAATTTAAAAATCACATATTTTGAAAATTATTTATATAAAATAAATATTGTTTTTGGATTCAGGATGTTAGAATTATCTAATGGTGAATATTTCATAATTTTCTGAGAGTAAAATTTTTGGGTAAAAATTAAATACCAATTAAATATATAATGCATTTTATGACATCATAATGCCCCAGTAGTGAGGTAATAAAATTATATAAAATTGTTCTTATACCAATATATGTTTTACCCTTAAAATAATGTGATTTTATATTTTTTTGATTAATTTTATGACTCCTTAGTGGAACCTCCAAGGCTTATAAAATATTTTAACCTTTTAAAATGTTTTCCTTCAAAGAGTGACTCACCTCCGTATAAGAAAGCATAATATTTTAAACTTTTAGGCCATTTGAATTATTAAATAATTATTTCCTCTCCCATTTGGAAAAACCCATGTGAACAAACCATGGTATAGTTTTTGTTTTTGATTAGTTTAATATGTAGTGTCTAAAACCTATATAATAAAGAATCCCCTCTCTTTTCCTATATAAACCCACTCAATATCCCATTCCTATTCACTAAAACCTTTTTAGCTCGATTAGCCTATTCCAGACTATCTCTAAAATCCTCCCATGGCTCCCTAAGCTCCTAATAAGCATCTCTCAAGCCTCTCCCAAGCCTTTGGGATCACACATCCAAGTAAGGGATTTCTTCCTTTATCATTTTTGTCCAAATTACGTTATGTTGTCATACCCATGTGTTTTAAATTAAAAATATTGGGGTACGATTTAAAGCCTCTCCCATACTTACCTTATTATTTTTTAATGATGATATATCTATTTCTATATCATTAATGACTCTGATATACACCTGTTACCGTCCCAAAATTCCATAAGTAATTTCTCTCTTATCATTTACATTCACAAAATTCTTTTATATTATGCAGCTAATTTCCATTAAATATGTTGGGATATTATGTTACATGACGCACTTATACTACATTTCATGTATAAATTATGAGATACCAATTTCCCTCTCATCAACCCATTTTATGATTTCTATTTGACGTTGTTATGCTGCCGAAGTTACACCAAATTTCTATGCCAAAGTCATTGGGCAAGTGAATACCCCCCCCCCCCATTTCATTATGTAGGGTATTAAACTTTATTCACATGTACCTGTGGATTTAAGACATAAATTTACAAATTACACATATCTTATTAGTGGAATAAAGTTTTATGTTTAATGAATCCATGTTGTATGATCTATGTGGCGCACTTGTGCATGAAATGAAATGATTAAGAAGGGTGCACCCTAATAGAAATCCAATGCATTGGGTAAAGATTAGTTTCATGATATGTCAAGAGAAATGTGGTTTTACTAATGGTAATTAAAGTGAAATTAGGGTTCAGTCATGATAATTCTAGTGCAATGAGGTTTTACTCATTCCTCATGTGCAATGAGCCTTGGATAATGCTAATATCAAGTTAAATGTTATTACCACATTTTCATGTTTTGTTAATCATGAAATATCATACCTTTATGTTCATGTTTCTATTGTTCTCCATTGATATGCCTATTTCCTAACACGTACTATATTCTTCATGGTATTCCTTGTTTACTCCCTTAATGGGATTTATAGCTCACCCATATCTTATGCATGTCCTTAGGTTGTCCCATGCAATGCTAAGTACGAAGGAATGTTGTGCTCATATAAAAGATGTTTTCAATGAAGATGTTTTGTTTTATGTTCTAAGTTGTTATGTAATGTTCTTAATTTCCTAATACACTAGACCTATCAATCCTTAAATATTTCTTAACTTCATGTTTATGTAATAAAGCATGTTTATGTGTGTAATAAAGAGCAGTGTTTTTATATAGATCCACCTCTCCTATATCAATCTTTCTGAATCTACTTTGTTCCTACATTTGGATACATATTAGAGAACTAAAAGTTGTATCTAATACCCAATTTGTATAACTTGAATGATTTCACTCGATAATGAACACACCTTTAGATTCCCCATGCTTCTGGGTGAATTTCTTCTTCCAGTGGACTTACATTCCACATGAAAAAAAATTAATTCCTCTTTTTCCTTGACCTGACTCTAGATATTCCTATTCTTGGAAGGATAGTGCTTGGGGTCATTATATTTGTTTTGATTCCTATCCCCTATTTCCTAGTTCACAATTTTCTTATTCACCATAATCACTGTGCATTTTCCACAACCAATGTTCTTATATGCTTGGTGAATCAAATTAAGAAGTTATTAAAGACTCCTCTCATTATTTACCATACTATAATTAACAATAAAACTATATAAAGTATTCAGTATTGAGGAAATTATGAGATTTTTATGCAATTAATTAAATAATTTAATCCCTAAGATTTCTAAGCATTAAATTTATATAATAATATTGACTACATGAGGCTCAACTAGTGAAAACTCTCAAAGATTATTTGTAGACAAAACATTTGTGATCTGGTATCTCTCTTATCTCATCTTCTCTTGATAGAGATATCAAAGGTGATACATCATGTTATACACATCCATTTACTCATATTTATTTAAAATCTCATTAATCATGGATGATATCATGGAACATTGAACATATATGGAATATTTCAAATGTTTCGCATATATAGTTAACACTTCATAACTAGCATAATACCTAGTGCATCAAGAATATGTTCTTCCATCGCATAAAATTTCTTTTTTATGGAATAGGATAATTCATAAGAAAATTCTCCATTAATGGAAATTTTTTCCAGTGATATGGTTTTCCTTCTCATGTATAGATCACGTTGATACTTTTTAAGACATTTTATTAGTTTTTCTTCAAATAAGATGGTCAATTTTTTTATTACTTTATCAGATAAAATTTTGAAAAATAAATAAATATTATATATATTAATCACCCACTATTTTAACAAAACACAATAGTCCTAACCATTGGATTTGTAATATATTGTTTCTTTTATATTCTTGTTTAAAGGATCCATATTCGCCTTCTTATTGCCCCAAATTTTTTTTGATAAGAAATTTGAAAGGATTTAGGTAAGCATTCTAAATCAAAACTGCATTAACTCACAGTTGGTTGATCTTTTGAGTGGACTCCCAGATCCTAAAATACTTAAATTGAATTTCTTCAACACATTCCTCTCAGTTTCACCATGTCCTACTTTGGTAGTCAATGATTGATGTGAACTAATTTAATTCATCCCAACACTTTCAGATAGAATTCCCTGATAATTAAAATCACTCCAACTTTGGATGGTCAAGCACTTTGAACTATTGTTCGATTTTAACTAAAGTAGTGGAAGGTTATACTATCTTAATACATACAATTGTGTTATTTTATCTTTTATGTGTAAATTTTCAATTATTATCTTTATGACATGGTTTTTCATATTAATTGGATTTACTTGAGTCATTAACCAGGTCTTAGATAAAATTTACACGTAAGACAATTTATTTTCATTAAATCATGTATGTTTGTAAATTTATTAATACATGTGATCATGTTAATATATATATAATTAAATAACCATGAATCTGGAAATAAATAAAACAATAATGTGGTATGTTCGTGATATTTTACTAAGTGTTAGTATATCTAGCATATGATAAAATAATTTTCAACCTTAGCTAAAAACACCTTGAACCAATTAAGGCTAATATTCCAACATTCCTCCTATCCAACTATTTATCTCTCATGGATTTGTTTTTCCTCAGCTCCAAAAATAAACCACCTCTATGAAATTGGGAGCTCCATCCATTAAATATACTATTTCTCACATGCAGGTGAGGAAAACAAGGGGTTTATATTAAAGAAACCATTGGCACGCATGGGAATACATAATGAGATGAGATATCGAATAGAGGAAAAAAATTAATTTAATAATAAATTAAATGAATCTGGTCACATACCATGGCCTTTCCTAGGATCACAATCATAAAAATGCATGCAACAAATTTTGAATTTACTAAAATTAGCATTTAATTCTAATCATTATTATTTATGATAATTTCACTCCAATCAATTAATTATGTTATTTAATTAATCAATTCATTAATCTTAATTCTCATCTAAATATCAATGATATTATCATCAATGTTAATTTTAAAAAAATTAGATAAATTAATTAAAAATTAACTATGTACATTAATGTACGTTAGAGGTAACATGCTAAGTACCCATATAAACTACCAAACTTTTTTAATACTTATATACTATTTATTTTGAGGCGTGTGGAATGAAAAAATTATTATATAATATCATGATGTGTACTATCAACTTAATGATCATACTTTTTAAATTATTTATTTTTTATGTACCATGTAATGCTTCAATATGCATAGATGAATAATTATTATATGACTTATACATGATATGTAGATCCGAACATTACCTGGAAATTAATTAAACATATATATATATATATAATCCCATCACATGGAATATTGTATCCACTTAATGACCACAATAAAGTACATGTTGATAAGGATTCATGGTATAATAAATTAATTTTAAATCTATATAATTTGGTAAAAGTGCATGGAATGTATACTTCTAACCATATATCTACAACATATGTCTCGGGACTCATCATGTATCTACGACATGTAAAATATTGGAGTACATGGATTTTATATGGGATACCCAGAATGTGGTCATTGATTTACACAGTCACCGGTCATGTAGTCTATTTAAAAGGATACATAGACCATATGTGACTAAGGGACTACACGTCGTGTGTGGAAGTTACACGGTATGTAATCTAGATGACTGTGTTCCAGAATGGCCTAGTAAACACATGGTGTATAATTAGATTCACCATGGGAAATAAATTCAAATTCATTGAATTAATTCCAAATTAATTCTTGGTGCATTCAACACTAGTACACAACATGTACCACTAGGTTATATGATGTGTACTCTTGTGTTATCCAGTCAGGTTCCTCGATAGCTTCGGATAATTTATTCAAATTTATTTCTCTAATTAAATTAATCAATTTTATTTTATTTAAGGGAACTGAATTAGAATAATCAGATCTCATAACTTGGATTAAATAATGATAAAAATGGAATTGAAAACTAGTAATAAATTTATATATAAATCAACAATCATTAAGTAAACATAAATAATTATGTGACTGCTCTGATACCACATGTAGGTTCTGTGTGCAGTGGAATGGTGTGATAGGTTATGCCCATATTTTCTCTATTTCATGAAAAATGATTAATAAGTGTTTTAAATGATGATGATTTTCATGATAAATATAATTAAATAAAGACTACAAATAATGGAGAATTTCCGAAATTGAAGCGCGAGATCTCACATATTATTTATAATTAGTTTAATCAATTAAAGAATTACCTTGAGAGATATTATTTCTTTATTAATGGATATGATAATGGATCTATATGAACCGTAATTTCATTTAAGGAATCAAGAATATATTCCCTCTAGTGGTGATCCACATGAATTACACAAATCCTAAAATGTTGTCGTAGGAATCTCTGGGTGCTAGCATGACAGATCTAATCACTTGGGTCATCTACATTTGTTTTCCTTGAGGATCACTTCCAAAGGATACTTTTTATCTATATATACCCTAGATTAGAAGTTATAGTGATATCGCTCTACATTATTGGGAGCATTCTTGGAGAAAAGAACTTTCTTGGGATTTAAGAGGATTCTCTGTGTCAGGAACCTGGTCGGGTCGCCATCTGACCAGGTGCCCGACCCAGTCCGCGACATGGCCTAAAGGGCATTCTTAATCCCCACGGGCTGGCACAAGTTCCCAGGTATCAAAACTAACACATGGGAATGATTCACCCGAAATGAGAGACATAAAAACAATCAATAATATAGATAAACTGAAACTGAAAAAAATATCAATAAAACATGCCCTTAAACTAATAAAAACATAAAGGTCTATTACTCTAACAAAAACTAAAAGTAAGAGACAACAATAGAAACTAAAACCCTGGATCAAACCTCCTGGAAACAAGATAGGTGTGACATCCACATGCTACAACACCAACCTGTATTAGAATACCATCAACAAACTAATCCACCACTACTGAGCATGATGTCACAACCTAGAATACACATGAAACAAGGTCTACATACACCCAAAGGTGTATTTAGGGTGTGAGTTAAAGGCCCAGAAGGAAGTCACCCACTATAAGATTTCATGCCATAACATAAAAAAAATAATTCAACATGGTCATTTAAAACCATAATAAAAAATTCTTTTTTAAGGAAGATATTTAAAAGCTAAATGTAAAAAAAATAAAAGAGCACGGAAAGAAAAACCATTTCACAAACAGTACTTTAAAATGGAAGATAATATTTATAATGAACATGCACATACACAAGTGTTCCTCCATATTCCAACAGAAGGCACCTCATCATGAATAGTAGACCACTGTGGGTAAATCTTTTATGCTAGCTAGTATGTGTGGTGCACTAGAGACATTGTACCTCAGTGTAAATGTGGAATAGGAACCACAATAATTAATGCTCTCATGCATGATCCACTAGTAAGGAAACACATCCATAACCCAGTGGTCTCTAATAATCACAAAAGTTTAGTTAGTGTTATAATTCCAATCCTACCAGATGAAACCAGGACAAACCACTCACGTGTCATCTAGTGTACTAGTACTAATCTTCCCACCTTGGTACCTGGAGTTTTCCATTGTGCCCAATCAAGTTCCACATTCACATCATGTATCATTTTCACATATCTACACCAAGCAGGACATTACACACACAAATCCACCACATGCATACCCAAACACCATTTAAAAAACACGCACACACCAAAATACCTTTCCAAAATATATTTTCCGTTACGTAATCATTTCACAAATCTTGATTTAGAAACACCCAAAGAATAACATAATCAATTTTTACAACATTGAGAGAATTAGTAAATAGAACAATCAAGCTTAGACAATTAATATACAAAATTGCATGTAGGAAAGTCATTTAAATTCACTTGCTTAACAAATTACCATTAAGACTAGTTTCACACCAATTACACAATTAAATGAACCACATGCACCACTTATAAAACACAACCAAGCAACACAAAGTGGGTTTATACCAAAAATCTATCTCATTTTATATAAACATACTACTTTGAACATAGAGGCATATTTAGATTTTCCCCAAATACTAATTTTGTGCCATCTATGTAAATCAATAAGTCATTTAATCTATTTATTAAATCATTCCAAAAAAACCAATAAAACTTTACACAAAGCCACTTTATCCCATATAGGGGCGTCACATTAAAACCAAATACTAAAGGTAATAATATCAAAACATGTTTTCATTATTCAAAAAATTTCAATTTAATTTCAAATGTGCACAATGACAAAACACACCCAAAGGGACTCGTTTTTCTTTGAAAATCCCCATTTAAATATAAACACACCTCAAACTCTTTATAAATTCATTCCACACCTACCAAACAACCACAAAAATATTTCCAACCATGTTTCGCAACTCAAAATCCACTTAAATAAACAATTTCTCAATTTATAAAACATCACACGTGCATACCACAAGGCCTCACTTTAAAACACACAAGTTTTAAAATTCAAATACCATTTTTAAAATCACTCGCACATCTCAACCCTTCTAAAACATCATTTGAACCCCAAAAACAATTTTTTAAACAGTTTTAGAAATTACCACAACAAGACTAAAATGAGAGGCATAATCATTTCAAAAAAGAAATGCAATTTTATTGCACACGCATGTCAAAATTTATATAAATCACGTTTCGAACATCCTATAAAGCTCTTCCATGATGAAATGAAATTTCATATTAAAAACACGCCCCAATTCATGTAAACATGGCTCTTAAAAAAAACTCACACCCTAACTCTTCCAAAAATATATTTCGCATATCAACACAATCCAATAAATTATATACACAATTGAAAAACAAATCCTACATGTCCAAAAAAAATTAATCATTCGAGACCCACACATAAGCACACACAACTCAAAGACCCTTGAAAAGATAGTTTGCTTCTTACAAACTACCCCTAAAACCCATTTTGAAAACATTTCACCAAAACAACAAAATACATTGTTATTTTATTAAATCAAAAAAAAATTCTAACTAACAAACACACTAACAATTCTAAAAAAATCATTCTCAGCACAAAATGAAACCAATAAACACATTTATAAATTCAATTAAGTATAATAAAGTTATCCAATGATGCTAGGGCACGGAACCACCTACCTTCAGTGAATAAATCTCTATGGTATGGTGTTGAACTTCAATTTCACATCAAAAGCACCACAAGAATATGAAAACAGACCCTAAAATAGAGGATCAAACCAAAATTATCAAGATACGGCCCAAAATAACTCGAAACCCCCAAATAGAAACCCTAAGATGAAGGGAAGATGAGTTACCGGGGGGAGAAGGAAGGGAGGAAGGGTCACGGTCACTGGAGGAGGAGGCTGGCAATTCGCAGCTGGGAGAAGTGGTCACTAACGGTTCGGGTTTTCAGTGGAGGGCCGATCAGTGCAGGAGGTGTGCACACGATGGGGCTGGTCGAGAAGGGTGCAGGGCAGCGGTTTCTAGATTGATCTTGAGGGCGATGATCGGTGCATCGCCAGATGGCTGAGAAGAGCAGCATGAAGGGCGTTCGTTAAGGGTTTGGAGAATAGGAGAGCGGCTCGAACTAGGGGGTGATGGGGGAGATAGGTAGGGAGGGAGAAAAAAGGGATAAAAAAATAAAGGTAAAAATAAACCTAGAAATAAAAAAAACCTAAAACCTAAATGCACCAATAATAAAAATTATGATACCAAAACATTCTAATAATAAAAATATAACATTTACACTAACAATGATATTAATTTTCTCAAATAATTAATAATTTTAAAACAATTCATTAAAATTTATTCTACTCATGTTTCTTAAGTTTATTTTATTTTCACTTTAATATTAATTTCATTTTATTAAATTAATTGAACATCGGGCCAGCCTTGCAGTGAACCAGACGAAGTCGTGCGACGACCCAGTCAAAGTTGCATAGCTTCAATCGTGCCCCGCCTGTGCATCGGATGCTGTCAGACCATGAAAACTCATTTATCGATGAAACTCAAAATTCAACTGGAACTCATCTTACACCGGGATGAGATATTTTTAAAGCCAAATAAATAATAAGGTGATAGTAACATAATATAATATTAACTATAATAACAATTATAATATTTATAAGAACTCAATAAATTTTATATTCTTTCTGTTATCAACAGTAATAATAATATTATTATGAAAAAAATATTATTATAATTGAAATAGTGCCTTAAATTCTATTACACTTCTCATTTTTTTCATTTTATTATTCATTACATTCTATTCATCTTCCTTGAACATCAAGTGGGTCAGGCGGTGAGTTGGGAAAAGTTGCACAGTGACTCTGGCAAGGCCATGCGGCTTCGACCAAGGTGTGCTAGACGCAGTCAATGCCAAAACATGTGTTTTTCAATTAAAACTCAAATATTTATGTCAGGATTCAACTTGAACTACCCAATACCCATAAAATTAATAAAATAAATAATTTGAAATTGACGGGGCTGACAATTCTCCCGACCATAGCGCTTTTTGTCCCCAGAAAGCCACAACTCAGGCTGAACCCCCAAAGCAGAAAGAAGCACCTTCTTAAGGTTTGAAAATAATTCCTACAAAAAATGAGTGTAAAGAGGCAAACGCATCATGCACATTGAAAGTGACTTAAACAACAACCTAAAGAAAACCATAAGAAAAATTTCACTATGAATCACCTACCCTACGTGTTGGAACACCCTCAGTTGATTGGTGGAGGGAGGGAACTCTCGTACCCACAAAAACCAATTCAAAAACCAAAACAATACTGGGGAAACCAGGATGAGACAGGGAAACTACCATCGGGCGACTGACATGGGGATGCCCGAATGGACTCCCCACTACAAAAATAGACTAGCATTGACTTAGTCCAAATGGATTCCCACAAGACTCACAGTGGGTCTAATTTCTATAAGAACTGACCTAATATAAAATTTTTTAAAAAAATCAATGGTGAAAAAACACCCCACCAAAAGAGGAAGAACGAAAAACTGGGGCGTCAAAACCATAGAAGAAGAAAAACCAACATCTCCACATCCCTGACCATGCACCATTCAAATTTGAGACTGATTCATCCAAATAGTCCCAATAAGAACCGCTAAAATAGATTTCATTTGGTGGGATGTAACCCCCCGGAAATTAAGGTAATGAGATGACCATGCCACCTCGTAGCCATGAGAAGCCTCATGCACCCATACGGGTCATTCAGAATGAAAAAACTATAGGAAACGATTTAAACTGATTTGACTTTCAACACTAATGACTGAAATAAAGTTGGGGTCTCATACACTCTATGGGTTCCTGAACACATTCCATCTTCAATCTGAGTCCTGTGGCTAGAGCCTTGATGTTTGAAGAATCTCCTACCTTGTAGTCGGGTATTGAAGACTCCTGAATAGAGATTCTCCCTTTGGTGCTTCACGCAACTACACCAAAACCGGGACAGCACCAAAAAACAAAATACACCACACAACCAACAATTATTTAACACACCAAATCATATTTACTTGAAACCCATATTTCCATGAATTCAAAAAAAATGAGATGGGTAACAATGCAAGAGAAGACTAGTGTCAGTGGGTGACTGGAACATATAGTTGGAAGCTATACGCCAATCCCACCGCCACCAAAGATAGTGTTATAGGACATCGTCCACAACTCCCCATGGCTTTCCATACCCTTCAAGCTCGCTGGGACAATCGACCCTACTCCTTTTTCATTTCCCATAAACATGATTAACAATACGAGCATAAGATTTAGACAAACCTCAACCAACTTTTCTAACTTGATTCCCGCCACGAGGTGTGTTGGCTAGGCACCATACTCGTGGTCAGGACATCAAGTCTCGAAAACCTTTACTCCAGTTTACTGTGACTCAATTACAAAATAACAGGACCCAAGTAAGGAAACCACCCTCTAATACCATTTTGTCCCAAACCAGGTCATGTTGCCATCCAACCCAGCGCCCGACCCAGTCTGCAGCGTGGCCTAAAGGGTGTTTCCGATCCACACGGGCTGGCACAAGTGCCTGGGAATCAAAACTAACACATGGGAACAATTTACCCGAAATTAGAGACATAAACACAATCAATAGGATAGATAAATAGAAACTAAAAAACTATGTGTCAAATTGGCCCTTAAACTAAAAACAAACTTCTACAAATCGAACCAAAATTAAAAGGAAGCAAAAACAATAGAAACTAAAATCCTGGATCAACCCTCCCAGCAACAATAGAGGCGTGACATCCACAAGCTACAATACCAAACTTCATGAGAACACCATCAACAACCTAATCCATTGTCACTGAGCATGATGGAACAACCTAGAATACACAAGAAACAAGGTTTTCATACACCCATAGGTGTATGCAGGGTGTGAGCGAAAGGCCCAATAGGATGTCACCCAATAAAATATTTCATGCCACAACATCAAAAAGATAAATTACTATTCTCATTTAAAACAATACTTTTAAAATTCTTTATTTTTAATGAAAACATTTAAAAGATAAAAGTAAAAAATAAAAGAGCATTGGAAGAAAAGCCATTTCACAAACACTACTTTAAAACAGAAGAGAAAATTTATAATGAACATGCACATACTCAAGTGGTCCTTCGTATCCCAATGGAAGTCACCTCATCTTGAATAGTAGGGTACTACGGGTAAATCACCTAAGGTAGCTAGTATGTGTGGTGCACTAGAGACATCATACCTCACTATAAACGTGGCATATGAACCACAATAATCAACTCTCTCGTGCACGAGCCACTCGTAAGGAAACAGATTCATAACCTACTGGTCTCCAATCATCACAAAAGTTTAGTTAGTGTTGTAATTTTTATCATACCAGATGAAATTGGGAAAAACCACTCATGTGTCATCAAGCGTACTAGTCATAATCTACCCACCTATGTACTGGACATTTTCCCTTGTGCTCAATCAAGTACCAGATTCACATCATGTATCATTTTCACATATCACGCACAAAGAAGGATATTACACACAAAAATCCACCCCATATATACCCAAACACCATTTCAAAAACACACACACACCAAAATACCTCTCCAAAATATATTTGTCATTACTTAATAATTTCACAAATACCCATTTAGAAACACCCAAAGAATAACATAATCAATTTTCAAAACATAGAAAGAATTATTAAATAGAAAAATAAGGGATTACATAATAATTATACCAAATCCCAAGTAGGAATGTCATTTCAAATATCTTTCTTAAACAATTCCCCTTAAGACTAGTTTCGCACCAATTACACAATTAAATTAACCACATGCACCACATATAAAACACCACCAAGCAGTGCAAAGTGGGATTATAACAAAAACATGTCTTGTTTTATATAAACATACTACTTTAAACATAGACTCATATTCGTATTTTCCCCAAATATTAATTTCATGCCATCCGAATAAATTAATAAATCATTTAAACTATTTGTTAAATCATTCCAAAATAAACTAAGAAAAATTTACACCAAAATCCACTTTATCCCATATAGGGACGTCACTTTAAAACCAAATACTCAAGGTAAGAATATCAAAACATGTTTTCCATTATTCAACAATTTTCAATTTAATTACAAAATGTGCACAATAAAGAAACACACCCAAAGTGACTCATTTTTCTTAAAAAATCCCCATATAAATATACACACACCTCAAAGACTTTGAAAATGCATTCTGCACCTACCAAACAACCCCATAAAACATTCCAACCATGTTTCGAAATTTAAACACCACTTAAATAAACAATTTCTCAATTTATAAAACATCAAACATGCATACCATAATTCCTCAATTTAAAACACACAAGTTTTTGGAGGAAAAACACATTTTTTAAAATCACTCTCACATTTCAAACCATCTAAAACATCATTCTCACCCCAAAAACAATTTCTTAAACACTTTTATAAATTACCACAACAAGGCCAAAATGAAAGGTACAACCATTTCTAAAAGAAAATGCAATTTCATCGCACATGCATGTCAAAATATTTATAAATCACGTTTTTCACAACCTATAAAGCACTACCATGATGAAATGAAAGTTCATAACAAAAACATGCCCCAATTCATATAAAAATGGCTCTTAAAAAACAAACTCACACTTTATCCCTTCCAAAAATATAATTTTCATATCAACACAATCCAATAAATTATTTACACAATTGCAAAACAATGTCGACATGTCCAAAATAATTCATTAATCATTTGATACCCACACTTAAGAATACATAACTCAAATACCCTTGAATACATAGTTTTATCCTTCTAAACAACCCTTAAAACCCATTTTAAATAAATTTCACCAAAACAACACAAAACATTGTCATTTTTTTACATCAAAATTTTATTTCTAACTAAAAAACACCCAAACCATTCTAAAAATATCAATCACATGACCAAATGAAACTGTGCAACACATTTATAAATTCAACTAAGCATAATAAAATTATCCAATGATGCTAGGGCACAGAACCACCTACATTTGGTGAATAAATCATTGAGTTATGGTGTTGAACTTAAATTGTGCATCAAACACACCACAAGAAAATAAAAGTAGACCCAAAAACAAATAACCGAACCAAAATTATCAAGATCAGGCCTACAATAACTCAAAACCCCCAAATTAAAACCCAATGATGAGGGGAAGATGAATTACTAGGGAGAGAGGGAAAGGCGGAAGGGTCGCGGTCAACGGAAGAAGAGGTCGATGGTTCGTGGCGGGGAGAAGGGCGAACCGACGGTTCGGGTTTTCAGCGGAGGACCAATCAGCGCGGGAGACACACACATGATGGGGCTGCTCGGGGAGGGTGTGGGGAAGTGGTTGTCGAGTGGAGCAGGAGGGCGGCGATCTGTGCGTCGTCGGACGGCGAGGAGGAGCAGCATGTAGGGTTTCGGTCAAGGGTTTGGAGAGGGGGAGAGCGGCTCAAACTAGGGGGTGGGGTCAATGGGAGTGAGAGGAAGGGAGGGAGAAAAAATGGGATAAAAAAAGGTAAAAATAAACCTAGAAATAAAAAAATTAAACCCTAAATGCACCGATAATAATAATAATGATACCAAAATATAATAATAATAAAAACATAAGTTTCACACTAATAAAAAAATTAATTTTCTCAAATAATTAAATTATTTAAAACAATTATTTAAAAATTATTATTATCTTGTTTTTTGTTTTTTATTTTATTCTCACTTTAATATTCATTTAATTTTATTTAACTAATTGAACATTGGGCAGGACTTGCAATGAACCATATGAGGTTGCGCGGTGACCCAGTCAAAGTCGCACAACTTCTACCATGCCCCGCTCATGTTTCGGACACTGTCAGGCCGCGAAAACCCATTTATCGATGAAACTCAAAATTCAACCATAAGTCATCTTACACCTGGGTGGAGTATTTTTTACAAGAAATATATAATAAGGTGATAGTAACTTAACATAATATTAACTATAATTATAATTATAATATTAATAAAAACTTAATAAAATTTAAATTCTTAGCGCTATCAACATTAATAATAATAATAATTTCAAACAATATTATTATAATTAAAATAGTCCCATAAATTTTGTTACACTTCTCATTTTTTCATTTTACTATTCATTACATTCTATTCATCTTCCTTGAACATCAAGAAGGTTATGTGGTGAGCTGGAAAAATATGCGCGGTGACTCTAGCAAGGCAGCGCGGCTTCGATTACGATGTGTTGGATGCAGTCAAGGCCAAAACATGTGTTTTTAAATAAGAACTCAAAGAGAAATGTTGGTCTTCAACCCAAACTACCTGATACCCAGAAAATTTATAAAATAAATAATTTGTCAATGATGGGTGTGACACTCTTGAATTTTTTTGTTCATAACCCAAAAAATAAAATTGGGTATCTTTAAAAATAGTCTAATTTTGTTTACATATTTCTTTGTTAGAAATAAATAATTTCACAAGTTCCATTTGCTATTTATTTAATTCCTATGAAACCTCGTGCATATAACAATATTATTATTATTATTATTTCTTGAAATGCATGATACTCTCGAATTAAATTAAATATTTTTTATTAAAATAATATTCAATATAAATTATTTCTCACCCAACCATTATACTCAGTCCTACATTTTTCCTTCATATTTATCGGGCCTTGAATAATGACTATTTAATTAATAAATAAATATCACTGAAATATTTGGGGGGGGAATTTTATTTTCACAATGTTATTAATAAATATTTATTACACATTCTACTTACATAATATTCTATTAAATAAGAAGTGACATAATATATATATTCAATAAAACAAGAATAATTATTAAACCATGTGAGGGAATAATATTGATTCAACTTGTTAAATAATAAATAATATTATATTATTTAACTTAGATTCTGGATACACTTAGTGTTTGAACCTCTAGGCCTGTTTCTCGATGGAATTGGGCGAAGGAGCCTAAATTCCAAGGTTAGAATTTAGAAACATTCCAAGGAACCCATAAAGAAATTAGTTAATGTCACAATGAATTAATTCTTAAAATGGACTCTTACTGTGTAATATAATCCCTTTATCATGATATCTCTAATCAAGCAGGTTTCATGGTGGTGTCATCAACCTTCAAGACTGATGTATCTTTCCTTGAAATACCATAAATAAAACATGCCTATAGAACACCAAGGGCATGGATTTATTTTGTATATTTAACTTCAATCAGTGTGATAGAGATATTAAATTCAATTAATGAACAAATGGGACAAATCCTTTCTCACATTATTAATTAATGAAATATTAGTTGTGATGCACCCAACATTTCCAACCTCACTACGAACATATGTCCTCACAGCTTATATCAATAAATAAAAGTAAATGACTTATAAAAATCATTAATAATATTATTAAATTATAAGGATCACTACACACATTTATAGAAATGAACATCCAATGAGACATATAAATCGGGATTTTCTACTTGTGGGTATAGTTATAATAATATCTTACATTGGATATTACCAAGGGTGTACACCATGAGAAAGTCCCTCAAAGTATTATGAGTATCCACTACTAATAGTATGAATAATCTGTGCCACTAAAATGATTTCATCTAACTATATAACATATATTTAAGAATATTATCATTCCACTTCTACGTTCTCATCATAGTGGGGAACTAATATGACCTTTTAGTGTGACTGCTACTCTTTGGAAATTTTAAAATACTATGTTATATAAACGAAAAATTACAATTTGATAATGAATTTATTAATATTAAAAAAATTTAATATAGGTTATCATAAAGTACCCAGAAGTTGCTTATATGGAACCAACTCTAACACTAGCTTCTTAAGGGTAAATCATTTTAATCTCCAAAATTCTATAATATTAAGTAGATCATAATTTTTAGTTAACTTCTTAATTTCCATGCATGATTTTATAAATCTAAGTCATGGGTTACCTATGAATATAAAAAAAGGGTTTTTAGAATCAAATATAATTTTTTAGAAGTATATGAAGAGATTAAAACCCCAATAGGAGGATATAAATGCAAGAAATTGGAAACCTACATAAAACTGGAAAAGAAAAATGGGTGTAACTGTGTGTACCTTACACTAAAGAGCCACTAAATACTTTTGATCTTCATATAATAATTTTTATAAATATCACCAAATTGAAAATCAATTCTTGAAAATGGGTTGAAATGAGTTATGATATTACAGATTGATAAATAGAGGAGGAAATAGAAGATCGGGTAAAAAAATTAGTGTGTCAATTGAGAAATCAAAAAATCCTTTTGAGAGTACCTTTATTCAACCAACTCCACTTCCACCCTTATTATAATTACATTTTTTTATAGATACAACATTAAAATATAGAAATATGACCTGCATTGAATTTTAAGAAAAAATGTTTGGATATGTCATTATATACATGATTGTTCTAGAGATCATAAATGAAATTATCAATCATGAATGCCTGGGAATCTCAATTTTTAATATATACATGACTTGCATTTTCATAAAAAAAATTGATAATTTTCTAATTTTTTTAATTAGCATTATAAACTATTCATATTTTTTACAGGTTTATATATCAACACTATAAAAATTGAAAAAATGGAAAGAAAAATTTGGACTAATTAATCCTTTTATCATTTATATTGAAAACAATTCATTTGATAAATATGAATTTGAAAAAATATATTTTAACTAGACACAAAATTTGAACTCAAAATAACAAATGATAGGCTCCTATCAATTCTTACAATGTTGTAGTGAAACACTACAATCTAATCTTATAAAATATATTTTTATTTTTTTTATTACTTATTCCTTTTTGTTTTTTAGGGAGCACTGGATACCAATTGTGGTAAATTTGAATACATTGAAGCATTAATATTTAGATCCAATGAATTGAAATCCAAAACATCTACCACACATGATTTACATTATGAAATTTTGATTCACTATAATATAAATTTTATTGATAAACATTAAAATATACTTTTTATATTATGTTTTAATGATAATTTTGTTATGATAGGGTGATATTTAAATATTGAAAAAATCATGGTATGGGGACGCTGACTGAGATAAAGAATCTTATAGATTTTTACACATGGACAGAAATTTTTGTATATATAAAAATGTTTCCCTATAAAAGCACATATAAAAACCAATTATTTATTTCCTTAATTTCTTTTAGTGTCTGTAACAAAATAATGAAAATGAATATGGATATTAAATTTGTAAATCAATGAAATATAGTATATCTCATCAATAAAATATCATCCTCAAAGTGATATTTATAAAGGTAATTACACTTTCATTTAAAATATTTATTAATATTTTGTTTGTCTATATTTTTCAAGTACTACTATGCTTTCCATGATTCTATGTATTACAAAGAATAATTAGATATATTTTGAAATGAGTGCGAAGATAACATTGTATCGGATTGTCTGCAAAAATCATGAAGAGGTGATTTCCAATTAAATTTTTATTTATGTGTTTATTTCCAAAAGATCATGATCATTTGATTGTGATGATGAAAAGTGTTGTTTCACTTTCACATATTTATTAATGTAAAAAAATCACCTAAAATGGGGGAAAATGAGATTTTATTTTCATTTAAACTTTGTAGAAAGATCATTGGGGAATTTTTTATTTATAATAATTTTCTACATGTGAATCTGATGCTCGGATTGAATAGTATGATCCAAAGTACCATCTCATGTTTTTTTACTAAAATGAAATTTCATTAATAAATGTATTGAAACTAAGAAAACAACCTCATATAGAAACAAAAACATATGAAAATGATTTTCCAGTCATTTTCGATCTATATTAATCAATTTAGTATCAATATGATTATTATATTTCTTAGTATGATCTAAATTACAATTTCACCATTTTATTATATTTTTCTGGTTGTTGTTGAAGTAAATTTTGGGCAAATAATAATTATTTTTTTTTCAGATTTGACAGACCATTTTCAAGTAGTACAATATGTAAGCCTCATAACTAATGGAATTGTTTCATCAATTATTGACATAGAAGGACCAGAACCTAGATAAGATCTTTTTTATGTTAAATTTATTATTAATTTTATTTAGATATTAATAATGAATACATCATCCAAGGATATTTATTTGATGACATTATTGATCATCTAAAACCTATTTTGGATTATCAATTTTTTCTTAGGGAGGACCCAAAGTAGAGCCCCTCTAGTAGCGATACAGCTGTGGTCCTTTGATCTCTGAACAATATTGAGAGAATGTCAAGTACCATCACAGTGGCTCGATCATATTATTTTTTTTCATTTTGATTTCCTCAAGATCCTTCGAGATTGAAGGAGTTCTTATCATTCTTGAGATGATGATAAAGTTGAATCTAGTTTTGAAGACTTTCGTGCACTACAATTCTCAATTGTCTATTAACCCTAAAAAATAGATATAAACATCTGTTTACAGAGTTAGAGTTTAGGTTAAAAATATTATTTAATAAACAAGGTCCTTTAAATAATATAATAATCCTTATCTAGACTCATTTCATAAATTATTATTATTATTTAATATTCAATACGCAAATTGGTGCAATGATAAATATTATTTTATGAGCCTAAAAATTAATATATATCACCAAAAATAATCATCACCAACTCTTAATCCTCCAAATTTATCTTATATCTGAATAAATATTGTTTCATAAAAAATATTCTATTCATATCCTAGAGAATATAAATATTTAATAAATATTTAATAATTAAAATAAAATAAATATATTATATATCTGGGTAATTTAACTATTTCCATATGAATTCATATTTTTTTTATTTTATGTGATAATTTAGTACTTAATAAAATTATTCCTTCATCCTAAGAATATTATTTATTCCTATAATTATATTCTAATATAATATAATCGATATCAATAGAAACACTTTGTGTGTGAATCTATAAACTTATTTCTCATTGGCATTAGGTGATCTTGCCAAAATTCCAAGATTGTTATCTAGAAACGGGCTAAGGAACCAAAGAGAATAAAGTTAATGTCACAATTTCAATAACCAAATATGAGTTCTATTTGTTTAATAAAACCCATTTCTCTCAATATCTTATCATTCAGCTTTCACATTTATTTTATCAACCTATATATGCTTGATACATCTTTCATTATCTATCTATAATAAAATTATCATTACACCATTACTATTGAATTTAATGTGAAAGTTATATTTAAATATTATGGTCTAGATATTAACTTCCATAAATTAAGAAGTTATAAATCCTTCCATGAATTTTCTATTAATAAAACATCATTCATGATGCTCCCAACATACCCCAATTCCTACTAACATATTAAATTTTCATTTTGGTTATTAAATATAAGTGTTTATTTCATGAAATGTATTAAAAAATTATTAAAGATTAAAGACCATTACACACACTCACAGATACGAATATATGATAACCCATAAACATATGTAATTTCTACTGGTGGGTTTTTCACCTAATCTCCCATCCTGGAGATTACCAATTGAGGTCTTCATGAGATGAAGTATCATCCTCTAATGATTACTCACACCTAACAACCAACATACTATGTCGTAGAACTAGGTTTGAGAATACCATTATGACATTTCAAGGTTCTAATCATAATAGGAAACTATTACAACCTTATCAACATGAAAAATACTCTAAGAAATTATTATATTAAATCCATGAATGATGAAAAATAAATAATTATATAATTTACTAATATTAAAATATTTTAATATACATGAAATTCAAAGTAAAAATAGTGGTTTAGAACACCTACTCTAATGGTATTTTTATTAAAATTACATATCACATGTCAGGTGGCCAAAACCAAGATGGTGAGTTCTGATTGGTATAGAAACATAGGATAATGATACTCAAATAATTTTTTATATGTAGGAAGAAAACATGCATCAATGTGATACCTTAATTTCTCTATATAATAAGAAATGTGATTTAAAATAGTTAACACTTATTAATAAACAACAAATCACCAATATATGGGGAAAACTAAGAAAATGAGTTCGGAATGGATCCAAAAATTGAGAAAATGATCTTAAATTCATTTATGATATATAGGAATAAAACAAACATTAATCCAATTATAGATTTTATTGATGTTATCAAATGTTTCATTTGACCTTAATATTATTATTAAAGTGTCAGGTCAATTAAAAGGGTTCAAAAATAAGAAAACAAGCTCAATTTACCAAGAAAACATAGACTGATGATCTTCATATAATTTATTATCTATAAAAATTTTCCATGCATCAATCTGATACGCAAATTTCATGATATGATCCAAATTAAGATTTCAATTTTCAATTTTTACTAAAATTACATATCATTCATAAAGGGGTCAAAAGAAATAATGAATGTTTATATTAACGTGAAAACTTAAGACAAAGATCCTCAAATCATTTTTTATCTATAAGGATCAACCGCACATCAATATGATGCTCATATTTTCTGGTATAATGGAAAATATGATTTCATATTATTAACACAAATTAATTAATGAAAAATCACAAGGAGGAGGAAAATACATCTAAGTGGATTATCCCCCTCGATGATCTCCACTAGGGTTCCCTCAGTGGTTCTTCGGTGGGGGTAGGTTGGCACGCCACTTATGCAGCATCATCTGACCCCTATCCTCCTTCCTTCCTTATTCCCTACTTGTTTCACCCTTTCATTATCACTCCTTTATCTATTCTTATTCTTATTTTCCCCCACATCATTACTCCCATTAAATCCCTTTTGTGTCCATTTCTCCTTGTTAAATCCCTCATTGGATCTTCCCCAGCTCTTTCTTCCCAGTGGTTGTATTTCCATACCCATTATGTTCTAGTGAACCAGTTCTCTCAAGGATATTTGGGATGTTTGGGTTGGTTTGTGTTGGTTTTCGAAGAGCTCATTTTATATTTGGACTCATCCTTTCTTAGTGATCTCTTTCATGACAGTGATGTTTCATGTGTTTTATTTCCATGTTGGTGGCCTTGATGGTTTGGGTCGGTAGCCCAGGCAAAGATGAGTTCACCTATTGAGTCCATATCCTACTTCAAGCATTGTTCTAGATTCATGTTCCTTCATTACTCTCCTATTCAGTCTACTATGGTGGTTTAAATGAGGCTTTGGGATGTGTTTTTCAAACAGTTAATGTTGTTATAGGAGGTGCATAGTGTGTTGGATTCAATATGATCTATAGTGGTCCTTGTTTGATTTTTCACAATGTTAGTGCATTGGTGTCCTTTTTTTGTTTTATATGAGTGTGAAATCATGGATTTTGTCTTTCAAGGATCATGGTATATAGTGTCATTCCTAGTGAAGTTTGTGGATTATTGTTGAGGATCTGATTTGTTCTATATCTACTCTTGATTTAAACTCCATAACTCCTCTCCCAGTCGGTCTCATGTGGTTGTTCGTAGTAAGTTTTAGGATTTGATCTTCAAGCAGTCAATGGGGTTCATGTTGGATTAACTACATAGGCTTTATCCCTTTAGTATGTTCAGGTTCTTGTTTTTTTTTCTGTTCATTCTACCTTTTCATCATTGCAAAGGAGTTTTCTGGGATGATGAGGTTGGATCGTGATGCCAATGGTGGAAGATTGATGATGGTGAGGTTAAAGAAGACTTATTATTTTTTATTATCATCTTATATGGTGATCAGGTGGTGTAATCTTGAGGATGATGGTCAGTGACATGATTTAGGCTAATGAGTGGGTTTTGAGGTTTGTGGTTGGTGGTACTAGTTATGGACATTGGCATTTTTTATGTCAATAATGTGATGATTATGATAGATAATATTTTATGGGGATGATAGTGTGGTAGGCTACTTGGACTCAATGTGTCAGATCTTGATACAAGAGGTGTATTGCATCTCTCTCATAGCTTCGAGAGGTTTTTGATGTTGGAATTGAGGTGTGATTATAGATTTTAATTCATAGGTTTTGTTGAAGTGTTTTTTTAATTTATAATTTTGATCCTTTGTTGGTATATTTGTTTTTTGGAATGTTTTATTCCCACTAAACCTTGAAGTGGTTTTTAGAAAATATAGAAAATGTATTGGAAAATGAAAAATCACATATCTATTGGTTGTAATTGCAAAAACAATCTTTTATTGACATGAAACTATAAGAAAACAATTTGAGAAGTTTATAGACTGTTAGAATTAATCAAATTTATATTTCATACCCAAATTTACTGACATTATCAAATGTGTTGTTTCACCTTTATGTTGTTATTTTATATCCCCTTATGGTATCATTAGGTCCCTATGTGTCTATGAAAAAACAAATTTATAAAACCCAAACTATGCAACTTGATTAATTAAAGCATAGTATTAGTTAAGTTTGTGGATGAACCCAAAGAGATGGTGATTTAGTTTTATTACAATTTCAAAATATTAATTTTATTAAATTTAAGAAATATGTGATAAAAGAGGGAATTTATTGATTGAGAAACCAATGTGAAAACAAAACAAATTGATTGATTGGTTTGTGAATATATTTGAAATCATACCACAGTAATGTAATTTATAGAATTAGGTGCAATTTTATTGAAGAAAATATATTGTTTAATTCATGATTGGTGTAAGAGTAAAGATGATGAAGATAGAATTCTCATGGTATCCCCTCCTTGATGTGACAATTTCCTATTTCCCTTGGTCCAGTAATTTAGGATCTTTCCAAATCAAGCTTGTCTCAATACCATAGGTAAACCTAATTTCCCCTGGAGGCGACAATGGTTGTATTGTCTTTAGGGTAGTTAGTTGTGAAATTATTTTATTCGAATATCTATGGTTATGATAAATTAAAACAAAATAGATGGGAAGTTGAAGTATGAAATTACGTAGAGAAAATACATGAATAATAATAATCAAATAAAATGCACCTTCCCCCTTCGGTTACATAAACCTTGCAAAGGGGAGTTTACCCCATCATCCTAATGATGAGTGAATAAGAGAGATGGAAAAAATAAAACATAAATAAAGGACAGAACTCGAACAGGGCGCAGCAGCTTCGCTCCAAGCTTCTGTCTCCAGCTGATTTTGAATGCTCCAAAGGTGCATCCAGGGGCTCTATTTATAAGAACTGGAAAGGTTCTTCCCAACCCCTATCACGATGTGTACTTGAGTAACACGATGAGTAGTGGAGATCCTATTTTTTGAATTCGTGTAACATGTGCTCATATGTTGGCTGAGATTTTGGAAATTTGACCACCTACATGACGTGTACTTGGCATGCACATCGTGTACACCTTGTCCATTTTTCATCTATGTCCATGAAAATCCTGCACAAATCTTGGTCATAAATTTGATGTTTTAACACTATCATATCATGTACTGATGGTACATGTTCTGTACTTGTAGTTCAAAGTGTGTATTCTCATCATGTCTTGTTATGGCATCGGCCTACTTCTCTGATTAGGTCACGATGTGTACTTGTGGTACTAGATGTGTAACACTGTTTTATCTAGAATTTAATGCTTTTCTTTTCTTCCAAAATCTAGTGTCATTCCCTTTACATTTTCTCATATTTATATCCCTTTCCTTCCTATATCACAAATCTATTGTATCCTACCATAAAATATAAAACAAGTTAAGTTGTCCAATATTTGGCAATAATATTCATTTAAATACAATAATTCATTTATCAAAACACTTAAAATAAAGGCATGAAATATACTTATCATTATTAAATTAAAAAATCCAATAAAATGGTTTAAAAATTAGAAAATGAGTTTTTATTTCCATGGAAACTTATGAGAATGATCCTTGAGGAATTTTTATTTATAGGTATATATCGTGTGTCAATCTGAGGATCGAATTTCTTGATATGATCCAATATAACATTTCACCAATATATTTTTATTAAAATGACATATCACCCATAAAAGGGGGTCCAAAATATAAAAAAACCATGTATTGGAATGAAAACATGGGAAAATGATCATTGGGTCATTTGTGACCTATTGGAATCAATCTAGTATAAATCTGAATCTTGGATTTCTCAATATGATACAAAGTAAAATCTCAAATTTTTAATTTTATTTAAATGTAATCTCACCAATAAAGGGGTAAAACCAATGAATATAAGTTCTTATCATGTGTTTCCATGAGAAGAATTAAAATTGAGCATAATTCAATGCTTTTAATAAAATGGAAAACATCTTGAAAATAGTTTGGATAATAATTATGGAAAATACATGTTTTTAATCTGAATATGAGAGTTTTTGATGAATAAATTGAATTTTGTTTAAAACATTGAATTTTTAATAGTCAATTGGGAATTTAAATTTCTTTTTAAATGATGAAACTAAATCAATTGTTTCTTGATAACCCTTGATCAATTTGAGGATTTTAATATGATTTAATATTTTCTTTTAAATTTTAGAACCTAAAATCCAATTTTTGAAAAGAAATTATTAAAAAATATTTGATTTATGATGAATTTTATTCAACCATTATTTCCATTTTTTATATTTTATGAATTCTGCATATCATCCAGTAGATCAACTTATCATCACAGAAGATTCCACGGGTGAAATTACAGAAAAGGTACCATGTTTTCATAAAATCACCCTCAAAATACCATAAACCTTTATACAGGCATCCATAAAAAATCCCCACTATAATTTACCATACCTCTTTCATCAATTGTTTGGACAAATCATTTTCAACCAACCATTCCTTGGAAAACCTATGTTGACAGAAGGATAATTATGTCTGATTATTTTTGAATGAGGAAGAAACTGATATAGGCCAAAGAAACAAAAATTGTTGATTCGTGAGATCAACTAGTCAAAGATGATACTTCTCAAGATGTGTCAAATGAAACCAATAGTAGGAGGAGTTCCCAGTTCCAAGGATTAATTTTTTTTTATTAAATCAGAGTTACATTGATTGAGGGAGAAGATAACCAAATAATAAATTCTGATTCTCTAACCAAGGGGTGCTATGAATCAGGGAAGGATGAGGAAGAAAGAAGGTTGGTCAAGATTTCAAAGTTGACCATATTTTATCGATATATCCCAGAGGATCTCAAATAAGAATGAATCTCAATGTATTGTCTCGAACTGGATTCCATTGAACAAGTTCCCCTAGTCGGTTTTCCACAAGACCTCGAGCATGCCTCCTAAAACAACAAAGGATGGTGACTTGTAGCAGGGGTATAAGGTGGGACTATGAAGATACTATACCACTATATCAGAGTCCACAACTAGAAGTAGATAACCAAACATCATACACATCATATAATTCATAATAATAAATAAACTAAAACTGAAACATGTTGTAATAAAATGAAATATAATAAACTCCCAAATAACAATTCCAAACATAAAACATTGACCTCCCACTATGCCGATCTCATAAAAAAATAAAAAAAAAATATAACAAATATAGAAGACCCTACTTCTATCTTGAAACCATGTCACATACCTGTTCTCTAGTATCACATTGAGTAGCACTAGCCCAATCATATGAATCTACTTGAGAAACTCATTCAAAAATGTAATCATGGGCCTCCTCCCTATCTATCATTATATTTGTGCTCAACATAAAATTATGCATAAGGTCTTCACATACACTAAGGTGCACATATTGTGTTGAGAAATAAATCTTAGTAGGCCACCCCTACGGATAAAACTATAACTTGCTACCATAAGTGCTTGATCATGTAATATTCTTAGCATAAGAATAACATAACTGAAATAAATACACTAAAAACACCATCAATACTTGATTCCATTACTCTAGTTGACCATACCCAATCCATCTAGTGCGGGGGGGGTCCCTGAGCACATTGCAATGACTGTGAATCCAAAACAATATATGGTCTCTACTTCTATATAATCCCCAACCAAACCTCATGATTTTATATTTTTATCAATTTCTTGATCCCTAGATGCATTATTATTAGGTGATCATCCCATGATTAAGAAAAACCATAACTCAAAGAATCATTCTACCATCTTACCTTAGTGTCTCATTATAGAGTGCATAGAGCATCAATCTAGCACTTAAACCCTACATGAAGAGCATCATTCCACCGTCTATACACCCAGTATGCAATCCATGTCTAGATCATGAGTCAATAAATCAAAAAAAGTTTCTCAAGAAATAGTTCCTGTAGAATTATTATGTAACCTAAACCATACATCATAATTCGTAGAGAATTAGTATGGAACCTAAACCCATGGGTGCAAAGCATCAGTCTGTTATCCCACACTATGGTGCCTAGAGCATTTTGAGCACCTAACTCATGGATGTAGAGCAGCATTCTACCTTATTATAATATGGTTCCTAGAGAATCAGTATGGGTTATAATCTCGCAGTTCCTATAGTGTCAATACAGTACCTAATCTGATGGATACAGAGCATCAGTCCACCATCCTATAATGTGGTGCCTAGAGTGTCAGTCTAGAACCTTATCTTATAGTGCATGGATCGTTAGTCCAGTAACTAATATCATGGTTCCTAGAGTGTTAGTTTAGAACATAATATCATATATATATATATATATATGAACATACACACACACACACATCGCTACCATGATACTCAACAAAAACAAATAGTGTGTCTGGAGCCTCATTCTGTCACTCATCCCAAAAAAACTATCGGTACTGATACAATGTGTCATATACAACATCCCCAACCAATGGTTATTTGAAACAATCAATACATACCATCATTTACCACTCTCTCAATCATATTATCCCATATTAGTAAATCATGCTATAAACATGGCAGGCCAACCACAAAACAACATCCCTGAGCACGTAAACGAAGTATCATAAAAAAAACAAAATATAAGTCAATCAGCTATCTATCAGGGTAAAAATCCTTCAAAACATTACCTGTAATATTACATCCATGCATGACTCAAAAAAATTATCCCTTATAAGGTAAAATAACACATGCCCACCCCCTTTCCAAGAAACACTCGGTTGGCATGTACACCCAACCTATCCACCACCTTGTGCCAAAACTACATCCCCCTAACCGTGGAAAATCCCATTACAATACCAATATAGGTCTCCAATAAACTCATAATATGTACAAAAATCATTCTCATGACCCTATCTTAGGTCTCATATAACGCCCTGACCCTAGTTACCCAGAGTTGGTGCATTATTACATAACATTGCCATGATCACAAAAGATCAAGTCTTGAAAGACCGATTAGTTTAGTAGCCTTGTAAATACTAGATACATTCATAAGATTTACATAACATTAAAAAATGAAAAACTACAACAACATAGTCTCCATAGTCCACACTCATATCCAATAGTCTATCCCAGTAGGTTATACATAATATACTTCTTTGCATCCAGGGAAAAATAAAAGGTTCAAAGCGGTGATCTCAGATGCTCAGTAAGGATAACAATATAGAAGAAACTTTTATAAATAAGCATAAACATTTAAGGAAATGTAAGACTAGAACAAAATCCTTTTAAACTTTAACTTCAAAATAATTTTGCAAAGATAAAATCAAATAATTTTGTTTGCTTATTCACATGGATATTATACTAGTTGAATAATCACAAGAAATATCAATAGACACATTCATAATGATGGAATGCATATTGCCAAACTTCATAAGCATATAGTCAAGGCCTTGCGCCAAGACTACAAATAAGATTTGGTCAAGGCCTCATTCCAAGAAACTATTTTGTCTCATGATACCTACTAATGCATCGAGGAGCTATAGATGGCTCCACCTGTCACTTACTAAGTCCAATGAATTCCTCACATGAAGAGGTTTAAACATAACATAAACATTAATATTAAAACTAGAATAATAAATGTCAATACATTATTCATAAACCATGAATGGTGTAAAAATAACACATCCACAGTCAAAAATATCACAAAACCTTAAATATAATATGGATGTTTTGTATCATAATAAATCAACTTCAAATAAGCTTAAAATCCATCAAAGGATGTTGACATAGATGAAATCAAAACCTTTTTTAGAGAAATATCTCTTTCTATTTTGAAATCATTTAAAATTCATATAATTATAAAAGGAAAATTTATTTTGAAAATATGTTTATAATATTGTAAGAGAACCTTCAAGGATGTTATAACGGTGGAAAATAGCCGCACCTGCCCTATTAGTTAAAACAAACATTCTTACCTTAATTTTTTCGAAAAGGTCATAAGGTACCTTGTTCAGAAAATGACGGAAAGATTCATTTGAAAACATTTTATAAAAAGTCAAAAATGGTTAAAAATTAATTTAACCCATAGACTAGTAAATAGTAAAAAAAATGGAATATATTTTTAGGAAACATGGATGTGGATGATAAAGAGGTCCTGGTAGATACTTACGTAAACACAACCTCGGTTAATGACGAGATTGTCAAATTAACCCTTAACTAGTACTTTTCCTTGTTTGAGGATACATTAAACTCCTGTATAATTTTTAAATAATTGTTATTAAATTATACAATAACCATATACATAAATATGATATCATAAATGATCTTCTAAGATTTCTTTGTTAATAATATTTTAGTATTATCGTCATTTTGGGTGTTAACTAATTCGTTTTCATTAATATGTTTTGTTACATAAGATATCTTAGTTATGTATACGATGTATTTCATTCATATCCAGAATGATATTGAGTTCTTAAACATTATTTTTAATCATAAAATTAAAAATATTCTTGATTTATTACGATGGGGAAATGAATCTCATCGTGTTCGTGGAGACGGTGATCTGTACGTACCCATGAGCGACAATATCATTCTATTGATTTAAAATTGTATGTAAATATATGGTATATAATATATAAATAATCATTAACATGTTATATGTATTATTTACATCAATTATATATCATTATTATACCCATCCAAATAATAATGTATTGAATGACTACTACACCACGATGTGGAGACGGTAAGTCGTGCATACGCACGTATGGTAATATGTCATTCATAGGATGGATAAAATAATGGATATGGTTGTACAATATTTATAATAACATCATAGTATATAGAAGATACTAGGGTTATTATTTAAGAATGGAAACAACAAGGAAATAAGAAGTGGAAGAAGAAAAGAACTTGGAAGAAATGATGAAATATTTACCTCTTCTTGGGGTTATTCATTTTAATTTGATCAAAGGGATATTTAGGTTGGCTTTATGACTATAGAAATGCCTCTAGGATGAAGGTAAGATAGTTGTGATGATATTTGGGAAGGGGTTGGCCGAGACAAATGGCTTTGATGGTGTGAATTTGAGAGAAGGGGAAGTACCCTTTTATAAGAGGGGTGAGAGGAACTATAGGAAATGATTGAAATATTGTTTTATAACAAATTAATATTCTATTTATAATGGCTCAAAAATTAATTATTTATAGACTAAGGTAGGGATGGGTAAAAAACCGCTCAACCAAAAGGATTTAGATAGGTTGGGTCACTTTATTAACCTTATCTTTTAGATTTAACTCTTAGTTAAATAGGTTAGCATTTACCATGTCTCTTTTTATTTTTAAATTATATGGTTAATAAATATACTATAAACATCCAAGAGAAACCGAAGTGGATCATTAATGATACACCTATCATTATATAAGACTTTTGTCAGAACATTAAATTGTTAGGATTATTATATCAACCAATAATATTGTATTTGTTTTAAAAACTCATTTATGTCGATTTTGACATTATTTAATAATTGATATTTATTTAAAGTCCTAAAAACTTTATTACTTAGAACTAAATACATTTAATCAACCCTAACATATCATATTAACCTAGAATATTAGTGTAAATCATCAAAAGTTTCAAATTAGATGTATTTGGATTTCAATTATTTTAATCTTTTATTAATAAAGTAATTACTACATCATCATTGTGTCATAAATAAATTTAATTATTTAATGTCTGAAAATTATAAATAAAATACCATTATCTATGAAATATTTTTAGCTTTCTAAAATTTATAGTCGAATTTATCTTATGTAAAACCATATATTAAAAATGGTTTAGTTATTAAACATTGATTTTAAATCTTTTAACTCTACTTTAAATACAATAATAATAAATGTCCTAATCTAATCCAAGTGAACCAAAGATGTTCATATTTTTTCCTAAGGTTTTTTTTGGGTGAATTATACTTATCCATCAGAATTCGGACATGTGTGGTAAATAAAAGATAAAAAGTTACCCTATTTACTTTAAACTGTGGTAAATAAAAGTAAAAAAGTTACTATTCACAAATATTTATTTTCATCTTATTGAACCACATTTTACTTATTGATATCAATTCTGCCTCTTGTATTTTTAAAATTCAACTCACATAAGTGGTAAAATTATGGTTTATACAAATTTTCAAATGCTCCTAGAAGGTGGGTAAAAGACGGTAAAAGTTTGATAAAATTTTTATATATTTAAAATTATTATAAAATGACTCCAATGACTTACATTGAAATGATTTAGGTATTATGTATCTATGTTGAACTAATATAAATTTAAATAAAATAATTATTTATTTAAATAAAAATTCGGTTTTAAACAATAACTCTGTGTTTTTCACTATTCATCTAAAATTGAATGTTTTTAGATAAATACCAAAAATTCACCCTAAGCTAATTTCAATATTCTAAATCAATAAATAAAGTCCATTTTTAAAGATAAAATTTATAAAATTTCAAAAAGTGGGTATTACATTCATAATGGCTAGTTTGATTGGTCGTAGTATGTTAGAATCTCGAAATTTCGTATAATACAAGCTATAGCATTATTCAAAGGGAAACGTACCGCGGATGCTTGGGGTGTTACATTCTTCCCTCCTTAAAATAATTTCGTCCTCGAAATTTCTTGAATATTACTGCATAAAAAGATTTGGGTGGTTCTTCATCATATGTTCCTGGGTTCCCACATTGCCTCTTCCATCTTATGGTTTCTCCATATAACTTTTACCAAATGAGTCGTCCGGTTTCTCAGCACTTGTTCTATGGGATCAAGAATTTTGACAGGATCTTCACAATAAGATAGATCAGGTTCCAATTCATTTTCGTCATAGGTGAGTACATGCATTGGGTCAGGAAAGTATTTACTCAATAGTGATACGTGGAACACATCGTGAACTTTGGAGAGACTTGGTGACATTGTCAACTGGTAAGCTACAGCCCCAATTAGTTCATGAATTTTGAATGGTCCGATGTACCTGGGACTTAGTTCATCCTTCTTATTGAATCGTATAACTCCCTTGCAGGGATATACCTTCATGAAAACACGGTCTCTTACCTGAAATTCCCAATCCTTCCTTTGGTTATCAGCATAGATCTTCTACCTACTTTGTGTTGTTTTGATGTGGGTTTGGATAACCTTCACCTTTTCCATTGTTTCCACAACAAGTTCTGGGCCTATGAGTTTTCTTTCACCAATATCATCCCAACAAGTTGGTGTGAGACATCTCTTTCCATATAACACTTCAAATGGTGTCATCTAAATACTTGAATGGAATCTATTGCTATAGGAAAATTCTAGCAGAGGTAAATATTTATCCCACATACCTTGATTGTCTAGTGGGAAAGATCTCAACATGTCATAAAAGGTTTTAATAGTCTGTTCTGATTGCCCATCAGTTTGATGGTGGTAGGCATTTCTCAAACGAAGTTTAGTATCTAGAGTTTTCTGAATACTTTTCCAGAATCTTGATGTAAAATGGGGATCACAATCTGAAACAATCGATAGGGGTACACCATGGAGTCTTACAACATCATTAATATATAGTCTTGCTTAATATTCAAGTGGTAAATCTTCTCTTATAGCAAGAAAATGTGCTGACTTGGTAAGATGATCAACAATGACCCATATTGCATCATTCCTTCTAGGTTTCTTTGGTAGCTCCATAAAAAAGTCCATCGTAATATTATCCCATTTCTACTTAGGTATAGGAAGAGATTTCATGACTCCTCCAGGCTGTTGCCTTCCAACATTCACTTTTTGAAAAACCATACATCGTGACACAAAATCACTAATCTCCCTCTTTATATTTTCCCACCAAAAATGATCCTTCAAATATCTATATATCATAGTTCTACCAGGCTGTATAGAGAAATTGGAGCTATGAGCATCATCCAACAATCCCCTTTTTAGATTTAGTATGTTAGGAACACAAAGTCTCTTCCTAAATTTCAAAATTACATCTTCATATATGAAGTAACTCAATCTCCCATCGTTCACAGCTGATAAAGATTCCCAGTATCAGCGCTAAAATTTTAACACTGATACAGGGTAACCTTTATCATCACTAAAAAAGTGCTGATAAAGAAGGCATGTATCAGCGCGTAATTGTAAGCGCCCATACAGGATGGATTTATCAGTGATTTTTTAGTGATAATAAATCTGTAGTCCCATATTTTATAAAATCGTTCACACAATGTCCTCAGTTTATCGAGAACTAAATATCTCATGGTGTTGTAACCCTGGGACTCCCCTCCACTGCCCCCAGTCTTTGCATTGCTAGAACTCTTCCACCCCCAATCTTCACATTTCCGGACCTCTGATGCTATCCCTTCTCTTAATCCTACCCTTAGAACCCCTTCAGCGGATCCTCCTCCTTGCAAACCCTACTTCTCCACCTCTTCGCTCGACCCTACTCCCCATGAACCCTACTCCTCCATTTTTGTTCAGTTGGCGGTTCCTCCCATGCACCTCCTCCTGTGCACCTCCACCTCTAGATGTTTCCATCTGTGTGGTAAGTGATTTAATGCTTTTACATTATTAGATAATTTTTATATGCTTTCTTAGATTCATTAATGTGTTCTATGGATTTATTTTTGGTGAAAAATATGTTTTGGAAAGGTTTTGAGATCCACATGTGAAGAAATTTTTTTCTAAAGGAATGTTTTTATGTTTCATGTAATCTTTGTTGAGGTGTTTCTTAAATATATTTTATGTCTTGTGTGAAGTTGTGAAATGAAATGAGTTTTAAATGAGAATTAATGGTTTTAATGTTTTGAATGTGTATTTTATAAGACAAGTTCATTTTTTTGCATGTTGTATTTTTTTTAACCTGATATGTGTCTTTGAATTGTGAATGTGATTTGAAACATGTTATAAAATGGATTTTATGTGATTATGAATTTGAAAGGGGATTTTCACATGGAAATGGTTGGATTCCATATGTGTTTTTCTTTTTGTGTTTCCAAATGTGTTTCATAAAATTTGACAGTGGTGTGAAATGTGTTTCTAAATGGTTTTAGTGTGCATGCAAAATGGAAAGTGGATTTTGTGTAAAATAGTGGTTTTGGTGTGAGATTTTGATCATTGGATCCATGTGAAAATGTGAAAATGGTGATATCCTTATGTGCTTATGATGCTTGTAACGTGTATGTGAAAGTGGTGATATAGTTATAGTTAAACTAAATGGGGTCTTAGATTGCAAATACTTCAAAGAAATTTTTAAGGAGCAATTATATCTAGATTTTATGGTATCAGGTAAGTCCATGGATTTTTTCAACCTCATCAAAGGTTATTAGACATTGACTCAATATAATAATGATTTAGCTAATCTTTCTCAGATTTCACTTGAATTGGTGTCAAACAAGAATCTGAAGTCCCATAGGTTTTATATGGGTCTCCGATCGGATATCCAATATCAAGTATTTATGCTAAAGTTTGCCTAAAATTTTTATGTTCTAGATAGGGATGTGATGGATGAAATTGGAATGACTAATATTTAAGGGTTAACTATAGTTACTTATATTCTCAGTGGTAGTTTTAGTGGTTTCTATAAGAGGAATAGAAATTAGAATGAGCCTCATAGTGAAAATAGTGGTGGTGGTATTTTATAGAAAACTTCCTCCAGATCATCTGTAGTGTCTAGTAAAGTCCAAATGACTTTTTTCAATGTGGAAATATTGATCACTGAAAGCATTATCTCATGTAATCATTAAAGATTACATCTCATAAAGACATTAAACCCACTTGAAGAGGGTTTTACATGTTTTTACTACCCCGTGTAGTGGAATGGAATCATAAATATTAAGAGGTACCAAATCATAGTAATATTATTCAATAACAATGGGATCCTCGAAACATGTATTAGGAACAAAAAACTTCATGTAGTGGATTAATCTCCAATAGGAACTGATGTGGGTCATGCGATAGTTAGAGGGAAAATTTACATTTATTTTTCTTTAGTGTGTGTTTTATTTTATATTGGCTCCCATCGTTATTTCATATCAAGCCTCAATATAGAACTATTGAAACTTATAATATAGCACATGGCTTATGTGATAGAGATTGTAACATCTCTCTGGATAAAGAGGGAGTAAGGTCTCTGATTCCCGTCTTATGCTTTATCTTTTACATAGATTTAGATCATATGATATTTTTTTGTTCTTAAAATGATTCCCCTATATGTTATTCTTAGAATGGACTGACTAGTTTCTAATAAATCTTGTATTTTCTATTATCATTGGTGGGTGTCCTTCACTGTCCTTGATGGGGAATTCCATGCTTTCCATAGAAATTCAATCCTGAGGTATAGTTGAGCTAGACCTATTATTCCCGAGTTGAGTGGGATGATATCCTTTTATGCTATTGAACTAGAGTAGTAAACCTATTATTGTGAACTTCCCCTAGTAGCTATTAAATTTCCAAAAGTGATTCCTTTAGTCTTTTTTGGTCTACCACTATGGAGGGAGGTGGAGTTCTCTATTTAATTAGTGATGGGAACAAAACCAAAATCTATTCTATCTTAGCATAAAGAACTAGGTAAATAGATGGAACTAAATAATCAGTGGGATGAATTGGTTTCTAAATTCTTTATTTAACCTAGTGTGTTTCCTTAGTAAGAACTGGTGATTTTCACCAAGAAGGTCACTAGAACCCTTCTCATGTGTGTTGGTTACCAGAATCTCAATTGGGTTATGATCAGTAAGAAGAATCTATTGACCTATATTTATGATTTATTAGATCTTCTAAAGGGGGAGTGGTTCCCTAAGATTGGTCTTTAGTTTGGTTAACACCATCTTAGGATCAAATGGTTTGATATTTATGTGTGACTATATACTTATTATATTTTCTTATTATTTATTACACACAACCACTTGAGTCGAGTAACCTGATTGAAATCCATATGGGTACTTTGTTTCTGATGTGGATAAGGTTTTTTATGTGTTTGTGACATGTGTATGTGTGGATATATGGGTATTTATGCATGATGATATTGAATGTAGGGCAGAGACCTAGGAGTGGTAGATGTATTATTCTTGATTATTATTGTGTTTTTATTGGGGTGATTTGAGGAAACTATAATGAATCTAAAGTAATTATATTTAATAAATTCCATATTGTAGAGATTATGATAATCCTTTCTTTACTTATAGAGTTGGATACTGGTTATCATCCATATGTATTTTGGGTTAGTGAGGTATAAAAGGATGGACATGTTGACCATAGAAGGGTTGACCCGATAGAGGAGGATGAGCCATAGAGGATGATGTCGTGTGAGTTTTACCATCTATGACACAAGTGATTATCCCCGTGAACCCCTTTGTGTTTGAAAACTGTGTGGATTTTGATGGGGGGTCTATCCCGGTTCTGTTGATTTCCAAAACTTTATTGGAAATGGTTAGGCGTTATTAATCTCTATTTTTATAAAAAAGTGGTTCTCTTCTAATGTATATGGAAGTCTTTTTTTCTGTACATGAACCATAAATACTAATATTTTATATTCAAATAGGATGGAGATGAATAAATATTAGATGGATGCTAATCTTTTGAAAATAGAGTATGAGAAAATATTGAAAGAGTTCATCAAGTTTGCAAAGGATCATGAAAAGGATCCTTCTCAAATCCCTTGTCCGTGTTTATCTTTTTGTTATTCAAGACTACTTACTCCATAGGAGTCGGAACAACATTTGATATGTCACGGAATAGATTGGAGTTATAAATTTTGGAATAAACATGGAGAAAAGGTGAATGTAGCTACTCACTGGGATAAAACTATGTTTTATGGATCATTAGATATGAATAAAAATGTGGATAATGAAGAAGACTATATGGAGGATGTGACTACAGATGTCAATGATGATGAAGATCGTATTGATGAAATGAAAAAGACAATTTAATATGAACTCTGGTATTTCCCAAAATTGTTTGAGAAGTTAAAGTGTTGTTAAAAGACGCCATTGTTTGTTGGTTGCACTAAATATACAGCATTGTCAGCTGTACTGAAGATGTATAAATTGAAAGCAGGAAATGAATGGAGTGATGTTAGTTTTATGGAACTAATTTCTCTCTTTAATGACATGCTTCCAGAAGATAATGAGATCCCAAGCTGGACATATGAAGCTAAATGAATTCTACGTTGGATGGGTATGATTTCTGAATAAATAATTGCCTGCCCGAAAGACTATATATTGTTTTTCAAGGATACAAAATCACTTAAAGAATGCCCAAAGTGTGGTGCTTCTCGATACAAGAAAGATGAATCCAATCCTATGAATGTTGTATGGTACTTTCCAATCATTCCAAGTGTTAGGCGTCTATATAGATGTGAAGAAACTGAAATATAGTTGTCATGGCATTTATATAAAAGAAATAGAGATGGTAACACTACCACAAAAATACTTTTTCGCAGCGCCACCCTTTATCAGTGCTAATGAAAAAGCGCGGATAAAGGGACCCCCCCTTTATCAGCGCTTGTTTCGTAGCACTGATAAAGGTGGGCCTTTTATTAGTGCTTTTTTTAGCGCTGATAAAGGGTCGGCTTCAAAAAAAATAAAAAAATATTAATATATTAATATATAAATATAGTTATATTGTTATATAAATATAGTTATATTGTTATATAAATATAATATATAATTTTTAAATATATTTTAGATAAGTATAAATGTACATTTACACTTATTATACTTAATATATAATATATTTAGTGAAAATGACTTCTTAAAAAATTAAAAAAAATATTTTTAATTAATAATTTGATAATCATTATGGAGTAATCGTCATTTAATAACAATTTGAGGACTAAAAAAATTAAAAAAAATTAAAAAAAGATCCAAAATATATTGAAAACGCAACTCAAACTTCAAACGGCCATAACTTTTGATCCGGGTGTCCGTTTGAGCACTACCACATATCAAATTGAAGCCTGTGACGAGCTCTACATTTCGGTGACCCAGGGTTACCACGTTTAAGTGTTTTTAGAGGCCAAAAGAGGCCCATAAGGCCTCCAAAACAGAGTTTTTTGTCGGGGTACCCAGATTTTTTAACATTTTGTGGATTTTCAAACTCGTTTAAGGGGGTATTATTGGCTTTTCTTGACGGGGTCTTAATTTATTCCAAGGTATTACATTCATATTGATATTATGTCTTTGAAATTTCATTCTTTTTTATAATGAAATACTATTTATAATCAAATATATAACTATATGTACATATTTTTTATATATTCGCACCTAAAAATTAAATTTTTTAAGTAAATAATTAAACATATTTACATATAAAATATATTAGCTTTATCTAAATAGTAACTAATATCCATTTTATTTAAAATACCAATATATGAATATTTATATACCTATATATTAATCTAACTATATATATATATATATATATATATTAATCTAACTATATATATATTAATCTAACTATATATATATTAATATAATAACTATATATATATTAATATAACTACATATATATATATATATTAGTATTACTATATATATATATATTAATATCACCATAAATATATATATTAATATCACTATATATATATTAATATAACTATATAAATATATATTCATATAACAATATATATGTTAATATAACTATATATATGTTAATATAATTATATATGTGTTAATATAACTACATATATATATATTAATATAAATATATATTACTATACGAATAAATATAACTATATATATATATATATTAATACCACTATATATATATATTAATATTACTATATATATTATAATATAAATATATATATATTATAATATAACTATATATATATTAATATAAATATATATTACTATACGAATAAATATAACTAAATATATAAATATATATATATAGAGATATCATGAATTGGAAAGCAAATCAAAATAGAGTAGTGGTAAGGGCATAGGCGCGCAGGAGGGAGGTCTCGAGTTCAAATCCTGGTGGAGGCAGGGGTGGGCGCGCATGGGGAATATTGGAGCAAGCGTTGTTAAAGGGTGGAGGGGGGTGCGTGGGGTGTTGTATAGGGGCCAAAAAGCACTGTAAAAGGGGGGGTTCAAGCGCTATAAAAGCCCCCCCCCCCCCCCCGATTGGCAATAGTATTTAATTTTTTTAAAAAAAATTTAAATTTTTTTAAATTTTTTTAACTTTTATCAGCGCTAAAACAAAAGCGCTGATATAGGACCCCTTTATCAGCGCTAAAAAAAGCGCTGATAAATGGGTGCTTTTATAAGCACTTTTTTTTAGCGCTGATAAAAGACCCCTTTTATCAGCGCTTTTTTTAGCGCTGATAAAGGGGTCCTATATCAGCGCTATTCGGAGCACTGATAAAGGGGACCCCCCCTTTATCTACACTTACTTTATCAGCGCTTTTCTAGCACTGATAAAGGCCATTTTTAGCGCTGATAAAGGCCGTGTTTGTAGTAGTGTAAATTATGTCATACAGTCTATTGTCCTCAATGGAAGAAAATTGATCATTAGTATCCAGAATTTGGAAAAGAGCCGAGAAACCTTCGTCTTGCGTTATCTACAGATGGAGTGAATCCTTTTGGTTTTCAAACCATCACTCATAGTACATGGCCTATTATGTTGGTAAATTATAACTTTCCAACCTTGTTATGCATGAAGCAGAAATTCATCTTGTTATCTATGATTATATCTGGACCAAAACAACCAGGTAATGATATTGATGTTTATCTGACTCCTTTGATCGAGGATTTGAAGTTATTACGGGATTCAGGTGGTATGCTATATGTTGCTTATAAAAGCGAATACTTCACATTGAGAGCGATGTTGTATGGGACAACAAATGATTTCCATAGTTATGGAAATTTTTTAGGCTATAGCATTAAAGGAACTCAAGGGTGTCTCGTGTGCAAAGAAGATACATAATCAATCAGGTTGAAACAGTCATCGAAATATATGTTTCTAGGACATCATAGATTTCTACCTCGTCGTCATAAGTACCGATCTTGGATGACATAATTCAATGGAAGTTGAGAACAACACACAGTACCGTCTACACTAACAGGTGATCATCTGTTTGAGAAAGTAAAAGATGTGAACACTATTTTTGGTAAACGATTTTCAAAAAACCATACAAAAATTGGTTGGAAAAAGAGATCAGTTTTTTTAATTACCATAGTTGAATTGTTTGTACATAAGAAATTTTCTTGATTTGACGCATGTTGAAAAAAAATGTATGTGAAAATGTTTTCAGAACATTGCTAAATTCCCCTAAAAAGACAAAGGATGGAATTAAGGCAAGGATGGACATGGTTGACATGGGAATACAAGAATAGTTGGCTCCGGTGAAGGGTGAAAATAAAATGTTTCTTCCCCCAGCTACTTATAATCCTTCTAGGGAGGAGAGATATATGTATTTCAAATTCGTCAATGATGCAAAGGTTCCAAAGGGGTATTTATCAAATATCAAGAACATTGTTTCAATCAAGGATTTGAAGATAAAAGGTTTGAAATCACATGACTTCCATTTCATAATGCAAGATCTAATTCCTATAGCTTTACGTTGCATTTTTTTCCAAGAATGTTCATCATGCGTTAAGAAAACTTTTTTTCTTTTTCAAAGCTATATGTAGCAAATTTTTAGACCTGTTGAAATTACCAGCTATGGAAAATGAAATTGTCCTCATATTATGTGAATTAGAAATGTTCTTCCCACCAACATTCTTTAATATGATGGTTCATTTGATGATTCACTTAGTGATAGAGATTCGACTTAGTGGTCTTGTACACTATAGATGGATGTATCCTGTTGAACAGTATATGACGATTTTTGAAGGGTATGTTAAAAATCAATGTTGGCCAGAGGGTTGTATAGTGGAGAGATATATTATTGAGGAATCCATTTAATTTTGTACCAAATACCTATCTGATGTGGAAAGAATTAGTCTCTTGAAATATCATCACACTGGATGCATTAAGGGTGAAGGAATTTTTGGAAGAGATGTTGTGACAATCAGTATTACAGATCGAGAGCAGGCCCACCTTTATGTTTTGCAAAATAGTTGGGAGGTTGCTCCATATATTGAGACTCACAAAGAAATTCTTAAGTAGTTTAATCCATCAAGTGTAGAAAATTGGTTATCAAATACACATAATCACCAGTTTATAGGATGGTTTCAGGGCCATATTTTTAAGCAGTTGGATGAAAATACGAATTCAATTTTAGAACGATTTCGATGACTAGCTGCTGGACGAAGTGTGTATGTATTATATTACAGTGGTTATGTAATTAATGGATATACATTCTATACAGATCAACATTATAAAGAAAGTACCCTAAAAAATAGTGGAGTTACACTAGTGGCTGAAGTGATGCATGTTTCTGGTAGTAAAGATAGAAATTCAATTTATTAAAATATATCATACTTTGAAATTATCAAACTAATATGGGAGTTAGATTATACAACAATAAAATTGCCTATTTTTCAATGAAAATGGGTTGATAACAATAGTGGTGTTAAAATAGATGAATGGGGATTTGTGTAAGTTGATTTTAGTAAAGAAGGGTACAAAGACGAATAGTTTTTAATAGCATCACAAGTTGTACAAGTTTCTTTTTGTTCCAAATCCAGCAAACTAAAAGTGGTATATTTTTCTGTTATCATCCAAAACTGCTGAAGGGTCCGATGAAAATTCAGTTGAGGACGATCCTTTCAGTGGTATGTCGCAATAATTTCGCAGTGGTCCCAATGTAGATGTTGTTTTGTATGTAAGAGGAGACCACAATGAAGGGAATTGGATAATCGATAGAGGTGTCAAATCCCTTTGGCCTTTGAAAAAAAGAAAGAGAGTTCAATAAGAAGGTTATATTTTGTTTGTAATATAGATCTTGTTATCTCATGTTATTATCTTATCATTACTGAATTTATGTAATCTAAATTAACTTTTAAACCACTTATTTAGAAAATGACTTTTGTACATTCTGGTGCTCCTAACCTTGAGGCTGAACAAGTCTTTAAAGCTGCTGCTGCAGCGGCTACTGATGCTCCTGCTGTGGCTGCTCACAGTGCAGAGCAACAACAAGTTTCTGAACATTTTGTTGCTCCTAGTGTTGAGGTCCAACAACCATCATCACATTCCATTGCTACCATTTCTGATTAACATATAGATGATTTTGATATCGATGAAATGGTTAGGGATGAAGGACCGACGTCGTAGAAAACACAGGTGTGTTGTAGTTTGACATTGTTAGCCAAAGTTCTTAAGGTGAAAAAAAGGCAACAAATTTTATGTCGGGTGGAATGCACGAGGACAACACGTGAATCCCCACACGTCTATGTTTAGTATTTAAATTGGAGTTTTCACTCGGAAACGTGTGCCGATTGACATAGATTCATGGCACCATGTTGTGTCTGGGCTGAAGGATGTGATCTGGGAAGAAATTACAGAAACATTTTTAAATTATTTCTTTAATTTACTAGAAAATAAAATAATGAAACAATGTCTTACTCTTCTCAATATCTTGAAAAGTACATTTATAGTAGACAATTCACACAAGGATTATGTAATATGGCTTGCAGGAAGGATTCATCGAGGTTTTCGCACTATTTTAACAAGATTTCTCCTGAATGATTTTAAAGGTAAAATAAACCCACACCCACCCATTGTATATGATCACCTGATATCCCAAGAAGCAAGGGATGAATTTATTGTCCATCATAGGGATGAGAAGTTTCAGGTACATTATGGGTGATAATATGTTGTTTGAGGATACGTGTATTCATCTCTTTGATTGTCAATATTTCATTTATGAAACAAAAACTTTGTACTGAAAATAAGGAATGTGAATCAAAACCAATGTACCCCTATTGTAAAGCAAGGATAGGGTACACATCACTAGAAAAGAAAATGATACATATTTTAAATTTACAGTAATATTGTTATGTGCTAATAAACAACATCATATTTATCTTTCTACATTTATATGTTGACTGATGAGTCTAAAACCAATGACACTTCCATCCCACGTCATGTGCTATAGAAGGAGGCACATGTGAATAAGGAAGGGATGATAGTAGATGAGAACACACAAAAAGTGTAGGAAATTTGTGTAACTATGACACTGCGATAAAAATATTTGTTTTAAATTGCTATTATATAAAAATAATTAGTTAGTTTTCAATATCCGACCATCACAGGAATCAGCCTCTCCTATAGCGGATGCAGACCTATTATTGACGGCATTAAAGTAGCTAGAAAAATATGATCTAGTTAGTGGTGAGGGGTTCGGGGTGACACCCTGAGTATATTTTGAGAAGAAAGAAAAATGGATGATAAAGATGAAAAATTGAAACAAATGAGTGAAAGACTAGAAAACCTTGACGAACGATTGAAATGGCAGGGACAGTTGCTATAATCATTTAGGGTGGGAAGCAAGGAGAAGACACAACTCAGGAATAACCAGCGTGTAAAGATCCCACCCCACACCCCACCAGCTTTGATGTGAGCCATTCCCCTCAAAGAGTTGTCTTACCCGTGGTAATCAATATTCTAATAATTGTTAACATGAAATGTGAATCAGACAAACACTGATACTTTTCTTGTACCGATCTTCTATAGGGTGATAATGATTGTGATTTATATCTGTCAACACCCACCTATAACCTTGTAGCGAGGGCTACAGTGTTCAACATCCCAGATGACACGCTGCATAATAGACCACTTCTGAAATATCATCTGAAAGTGATGATTACTATAGCTCATGATCCAAATGTAGAGCTACCTATTCCACTTGATGATGATGATGTTAATATGATCGAAAAGGCTATTGGGACATTTATTTCATGGCTATCACAACTTGTAAGAGTACATACAGACAAAGTGGTATTTATTTCTTTTTTTTAAGATAAATCTTTAACAATTAATGAAAAATGTTTCTGAACCAATGAATGTTATTATAGGTGGAGAAAGAGAAGGGGGTGACAAACGTTGGCTCAAAACCATCTAAAGGATCAACCAATCAATCCCAAGGAGCTACTGAAATCACAATAACACCAACTGTCCTTTATCCACATTTACTAGCATTGAAGACTCATTTGGATATGAATCTAAGAGGAGGTAGTAGTCATATAGTGTGTTTCAAAAAGAATATATATGGAGAAGAAAGTAAGGATTTAGTCGCTGCTAAAAATGTAAATGAGATCCTTGAAAAAGATTGGCTAGGAATCACAGTTGTAAATATATATATGAGGTATGTTTTCATGAATTGATTTCCTAAAATCAGATCTAATCTGGAAATTATTACTAAATTAATTTTATATTGTTTACAGACGTATATATGAAAAACTATTGAATGAATTTTCCCACGAGAAAAAATTTGGACTTGTTAGTCCTCATACCACATAAACACATCTAAGGAAATTAGAGCCCTCAAAAAAGAATGAAATAGTGAATAAATTGCTGAAAACATTTGAAAGCAAGATTGCAGATGATAGACTCTTCATAATACCAACCATGCAAGGGTAAAAATCTATGATTAGAGAATATAAATTATATTTTCACTTCTTTTATTTCTTATTCCTTTTTGTGTTTTTTGGAAACATTGGATGTTAATTGTGGTGAAATTGGATACTCCAAAGATTTATTTTCTCGATTCAAAGCAAGGATATCCAGCAAACCGACCACACATGATGAAGTTTCTAAATATAAAGTAATAAAATTTATATTATATTTTACTGAGGACTCTATTATGATAGGATGGTGTATCATTATCATCTAAAAAATGAATGAGGACCGGGGCTAAGCATAAGGAGGCAAGAAAGTACTATATCTGGACAAATATCAGGGTATATATAATATAATTTCACTATCCAAACACATCTCAACACAAGTTAATTATTCTCCTAATGAATAAATTTTTTTGTAGAGTCCAAAACAAACAAACGATAATGATTGTAGTTATTATGTTCGTAAATTTATGAAAGACAACATTATTCATCAATAAACTAGCATCCCTAAAGAGGTATTTTAAAAAACAACTACTAGATCATTTAATTTATTTATTAATTATTTATTTTTATATTTTTCAGTACAAATCTGACTGCCGAAAAGCCTCATACTCACAAGATGATATAGATTTGTTCATAAACGAGTTGGTCGCATACCTAATAGAAGATTGTACACAAATAGCATGAAGATCTAACTTGGGGATGTGTACAATTGGCATTCATTTTTGAGAGGGGTTAAGGGGATCAAAAGATGAAACATTATTGTATGTAAATGTTCGTAGGAAAATTGTAATTGTTATTAAATAAAACATCCTTTCTCCAACGAGTCATTTTACCATTTTAACAGATTATATGCACAAGCAACAATCAAGAATGATAAACCACCCAAAGTGTCTCTCTTTTGTTTAAAATGGACAGATTTTTAAGTGAAAACAACAACTAACATACGGAAATACGACCAAATGCATTCGTATTTTTGTGATACTTTAATATAATGATCCATGGGTGAGTTGGAGATGTGTACGAGTCAACCCCACCACAATCTGAGGCACGGTGTGGCCGGTATCACTCAAAGTATCTCTATTTTGTTAAAAATGGACACATTTTTAAGTGAAAACAATAACTGACCTTTGAAAATCTGACCAAACACATTCTGATTGTATTTATCTTTTAGGAGAACGATCCATAGGAACATTGCGATGTGTACAAGTCAACACCGCCTCAATCTAAGGCCCGGTATGGCCGGTATCACTCAAAGGGTCTCTCTTTTGTTTAAAGTGGACATATTTTTAAGTGAAAACAACAACTGACGTACGGAAATCTGACCAAATTCTTTCCGATTGTTTTAATCCTTTAATAGAAAGTTACATGGGTCCTTTGAGACGTGTATGAGTCAACCTCGCCACAATCCGAGGCACGGTGTGGCCGATATCACTCAAAGTGTCTCTCTTTTTTAAAAAATGGACACAATTTTAAGTGAAAACAACAACTAACCTACAAAAATATGACCAAAAACATTTTCATTTCCTGTAAATTTTATGATAATGATCCATGGGAGTGTTGGGGACATGTACGAGTCCACCCCGCTTCAATCTGAGGCTCGTTGTGGCCGGTATCACTCAAAGGGTCTCTCTTTTGTTTAAAATGGACAGATTTTTAAGTCAAAACAATAACTGACGTATGTAAATCCAACCAAATGCATTAAAATTGTCTTTATCCTTTAGGATAACGATCCATGGGTCCTTTTAGACTTGTACGAGTAAACTCCGCCTCAATCCGAGGCACGGTGTGGCCGGTATCACTCAAAGTGTCTCTCTTTTGTTTAAAATGGATAAAATTTTAAGTGAAAACATCAACTGACCTATGGAAATCTTCCCAAACGCATTCTTATTGTCTTTATCCTATAGTATAACTATACATGGTCCTTTTAAACATGTAAAAGTCAACCCCAGCTCAATCTGAGGCTTGATGTGGCCGGTATCACTCAAAGTGTCTCTTTTTTTAAAATGGACACAATTTTAAGTGAAAACAACAACTGGCCTACAAAAATCCAACCAAACACATTTGGATTGACTTTATCTTTTAAAATAACGATCCATGGGTGTGTTGGGGACATTTATGAGACAACCCTGCCTCAATACGAGGCATGGTGTGGCCGGTATAAATCAAAGGCTCTCTCTTTTGATTAAAATGGACATATTTTTAAGTGAAAACATAAAATGACATATGGAAATCTGAACAAACGCATTTGGATTGTCCTGATCCATTTGGATAATTATTCATGGGTCCATTTCAATGTTTATGAGTCAACCATGCCTCAATAAGAGGCATAGTGTGGCCAGTATCACTCAAAGTTTCTCTCTTTTGTTTAAAATGGACATAATTTTAAGTGAAAACAACAACTATCCTATGTAAATATAACTAAACGCCTTCGTATTGTCTTTATCCTTTAGTATAATGATCCATGGGTCCTTTAAGACATGTACGGGTTATATTGGCCTCAATCCGAGACCCGGTGAGGCTGATATCACTCAAAGTGTCTCTCTTTTTTTTAAATGGACACAATTTTAAGTGAAAACAAAAATTGATATATGAAAATCTGACCAAAAACATTAATATTATCTTGATTCATTGAGAGAACAATCCATGGGTGCGTTGGGTACATGTATGAGTCAACCCCACCTTAATATGAGGCACGGTGTGTCCAAAATCACTCAATGGGTCTCTCTTTTGTTTAAAATGGACATATTTTTAAGTGAAAACAACAACTGACGTATGGAAGTCTTAACAAATGCATTCATATTGTCTTGATAATTTAGTAGAATGATACATGGGTCCTTTGAGACGTGTATGAGTCAAACTCGCCTCAATCTGAGGCACGGTGTGGCCGGTACCACTCAAAGTGTCTCTCTTTTGTTTAAAATGGGCTCAATTTTAAGTGAAAACAACTACTGACCTACGTAAATCTGACCAAACGCATTCCAATTCTCTTTATACTTTAGGAGAAATATCCATGGGTCTTTTTCAATGTGTACGAGTCAACCCTATCTCAATCCGAGGCCCTGGTGTGGCCAACATCACTCAAAGTGTCTCTCTTTTGTTTAAAATGGACACAATTTTAAGTGAAAATAACAACTGACCTACGAAAATCTAAATAAATGCCATCATATTGTATTGATATTTTAGGAAAACGATCCATGGGTCCTTTTTGACGTGTAAGAGTCATCCCCACCTCAATAAGAGGCCCGGTGTGGCCGGTATCACTCAAAGGGTCTCTCTTTTGCTGAAAATGGACAGATTTTTAAGTGAAAACAACAACTAACATCTGTAAATCCAACCAAATGCTTTTGGATTATCTTTATCCTTTTGTATAATGATATGTGGGTCCTTTGTGACATGTAATATTCAACCTCATCTCAATAAAAGGCATAGTGTGGCCGGTATCACTTAAATTGTCTCTCTTTTGTTTAAAATGGACATAATTTTAAGTGAAAACAACAACTGGCCTATAGAAATCCAACCAAATGCAATATTATTGTCTTTATACTTTAGTAGAATGATCCATGGGTAATTTCGATGAATACGAGTCAACGTCTCCTCAATCTGAGGCCCAGTGTGTCTGGAATCACTCAAAGTGTCTCTCTTTTGTTTAAAATGGAAACAATTGTAAGTGAAAACAACAATTGACCTATAGAAATCTAACCAAAAACATTCGGATTGTATTAATATTTTAGGATAACCATCCAAGGGTCCTTTGTGACGTGTAAGAGTCAAATCCACCTCAGTCTGAGGCCCGGTGTGGCTGGTATCACTCAAAGGGTCTCTCTTTTGTTTAAAGTCGACAAATTCTTAAGTGAAAAGAACAACTAACATACGAAAATACAACCAACCTCTTTTGGATTGTCTTGATCCTTTATTATAACGATCCATGGGTACTTTTATATGTGTACAAGTCAAACTCCTCTCAATCCGAGGCACGGTGTGGCCATTATCACTCAAAGTGTCTCTCTTTTGTTTAAAATGGACACAATTTTAAGTGAAAACAATAACTAACCTATGGAAATCCAACCAAATGCATTCATATTTCCTTTATACTTTATGAGAACGATCCATGGGTCCTCTATGACATGTAAAAGTCAACCTCGCCTCAATATGAGGCACGTTATATTCGTTATCACTCAAAGTGTCTCTTTTTTGTTTAAAATTGACACAATTTTAAGTGAAAACAACAACTGACCAACAAAAATCCAACCAAATGCATTTTTATTGTCTTGATCCTATAGGATAATGATCCATGGGTCCTTTGTGATGTGTAAGATTCAATCCTACCACAATACGAGGCATGGTGTGGCTGGTATCAATCAAAGTGTCTCTCTTTTGTTTAAAATGGACACAATTTTAAGTGAAAACAGGAACTGACCTACGGAAATCTGACCAAACACATTCAGATTCTATTTATCCTTTAAAATATCAATCCATGGTTCCTTTTTTATGTTTACAAGTCATACCGTCTTCAATCTAAGTCACAATGTGGCCGATATCACTCAAGTTGTCTCTTGTTTGTTTAAAATGGACACAATTTTAAGTGAAAACAACAACTGACGTACGGAAATATAACAAAATGCATTTACATTGTGTTGATCCTATAGGAGAATGATCCATGGGTCCTTTGAAAAATGTACGAGTCAACCCAGCATCAATCTGCGGACCGGTGTGGCTGGTATCACTAAAAGTGTCTCTCTTTTGTTAAAAATGGATACAATTTTAATTGAAAACGACAATTGACCTAAGGAAATCTGAAAAAACACATTCATATTATCTTGATCCTTTATTAGAATGATCCATGGGTCCTTTGTGATGAGTATGAGTAAACCTTGCCTCAATCTGAGGCACGGTGTGGCTGATATCACTCAAAGGGTCTCTTTTTTGTTTAAAATGGACACGATTTTAAGCGAAAACAACAACTGACCTACGACCTGGACACCCCCCACCCCTCTGGACACCCCCACCCCTGGAAATCCCCCTCAACCCCCTGGACACCCCCACCCCCTGGACACACCCATGGACTGCCCCCCCCCCCCACCCTCGGACAGCCCCCCCCCCCCCCTCTGACACACCCCCACCCCCTGGACAACCACCACACCCTAGATGGCACCCCCACCCCTCTTAGACACCACCCACCAGATAGATACCCCCATTCCCCGAGACACCCCCCCCCCACCCATGGATAGCCACCCCCACCCTCCCGGACACCATCCCACACCCCTTGGACAGCCCCACCAACCCCCTTGAAATCCCCCCAACAAACTAGACACCAACCCACCTCCTAGACACCCCATAGACATACCCCCCACCTAGAAACCCCCCTCCTTTGAAACCACCCCACCCCCCTTGGACATCCCCCCTGGGTATACTTTCTGTAATTATCTTGTGATTTTTGTGTTAATTTTGTATGGGTATACTTATTAAGATGCTGATTTTTTTGCAGGTGTTGTTTGGGTGTGCTGCTGTAGAATTTTTTGTAGCAGTAGACATGGAATTTATCATCACTTTTTTAGCACTGATAAAGGTTCTTTTTATCACTGCATTTTTAGAAATGATAAATTCCCCCATTATCAGCGCATTTTTAGCGCTGATAAAGCCCGTTTTGAGAATTGATAATGACCGATTTTTTAGTAGTTATTATTCCCATATCAATCTTTACTAGATCCATTAAAATAGGATCCCTTAAAATTCTCATCGTGTTCAAAACACCATGATCCTTTCTGCTCAAAGCATCTGCCACCTTATTTTCCTTCCCCGGGTGGTAGTGTATTGTGCAATCATAATCCTCGAGTTGTTCAAGCCATCTTTTTTGCCTCATGTTGAGTTCTTTCTGTGAGAAAATATACTTCAAACTCTTGTGATCGGTATATATCTCACATTTTTACCATAGAGATAATGTCTCCATGTCTGCAAAGAAAATATTATAGCTGATAACTCAATATCATGAGTATGATAGTTTTTCTCATAAATTTTTAGTTTTTGTGATGCATAGGAAATAACTCTATAATTCTACATAAGGACACAACCAAGTCCTTTCTTTGAAGCATCACTATAAATAACAAACCCATCATTCCCCAATGGTAGAGTCAAGATAGGTGCATTGACTAATCTTCTCTTCAGTTCTTCAAAACATTCTTCACACTCTTTTTTACATACAAATTAAACCCCATTACGTGTGATCTTGGTTAATGGGTTTTCCCATCAAGAAAAATTCTGGACAAAATGTTGATAATGACCTACTAAACCAATAAAACTGCGTACCTCATTTATACTCATCCGTGCTGGCCATTCTTGGATTGCCTTGTTCTTTGAAGGATCAACAAAGATTCCATCATTAGATACAATATGTCCAAGAAAAGAAATCTCTTGATGCCAGAATTCACACTTGCTAAACATCCCATATAATTCATTTCTTTTAAGTGTCTTCGGGATAATGTGCAGGTTATTTTCATGATCTTAGATGATTTTGGAGTATACAAAGATATCATTAATAAATATCACTATAAAGTCATCCAGATATTCCTTGAAAACTCTATTCATTGTATTCATGAAGATAGAGGGTGCATTAGTTAGCCCAAAAGGCATTACTGTAAACTAGTAATGCTCGTACCTGGTTCGAAATTCTTTTTTTGGAATGTCATCCTTCTTCACACACAACTGATGATATACAAATCGAAGGTCAATCTTGGAAAAATATTGAGCACCGTGAATTTGGTAAAATAAATCTTCAATGCGAGGTAGGGGATTCTTGTTCTTTATTGTTATAGCATTAATTTCCTTGAATTCAATTCACAACCTCATAGATCCATCTTTTTTCTTAACAAAAATGAATAGGGTCTCCCCATGGAGAAACACTAGGGAAAATAAATCCCTTATTACACAATTACTCTAGTTGTTAATTTAGTGATACTAATTCCATAGTGGCCATTTTTTAAGAGGTCTTCAATATGGGCCTTGAACCAAAAATTAAATCAATGGAAAACTCAATATCTTGTTCTGGAGGATGTCTAGGTAAATCTTCTAAAAGAACATCAACATATTCTTGCACAATAGGTACGTCTTCTATTTGAACATTCCTTTCCTCACCCACAGTTATTTCATTCTATTACTCCCCAATAATTTAATTTAGTTGAGCTACTGGGGGTCGATCTAGAGAAGAATTAGGTGATGAATTTTCTGCTCTAAAGATAAGGTACACGTTATCATCATCGAGAATTGTAACCTCCTTCTTCTTACAATAAATTTTCGCTTCATGGTGCGAAAGAAAATATATACCAAGGATGAAATCAAATTCATTCTTGGGTATGACAATAATATCAGCAAATAAAGAACATTTATATGCCCTAATGGGAACTAATTCCCAAAACATTGTTGAAATGATACTTCCCTTAGGTTTTTTGAACGAAAACTCCCTTGTTAAGTCAAATTGAAAATATCTAATTTTCTGATCAAACTGGGAAGATATGAAACAATGCGATGATCTAGAATTAAATAAAGTATTTTCTAAAATTGAGGAAACCATTAAATTACCTGCCCCCATGTCTTTCGGAGCTTCATCCTCAGCAGTTGTGATAGCATAATCTTGGCCTTGATCCCTTGGCCTTTTATGAGGTAAGTTTCCTTGGCACTTAGGACATTCATTTGCATAATACCCACTTTCTCTAAAATTGTATCATTCAAAATTGATAACCTCTTTCATCCCCTTACAATCACGATCTTCGTGGATTTTTTCACCACACTTATAATAGAATCTCATTCCCTTCAGGAAAGTACTGGGGTGTTTCTTACCAAATTTACTACAGGATGGACAATAAACTTTACCCTTCCTCCCCTTATTTCCATTTACAGAGTGTTCAGAAGATCTCTTCTTCTCTTTCTTTTCTTTAAAGTTGTAAGTCTCAGAGAATTCTATTTCTATCTTGATAGCACATGAGACAATATCTTTGTATGATAAGAAGGATTTTGAGACTAATGCTCATCAGATAAATGGTTTTAACCCATCAAATTATTGGTCAATATTCCTCCTTAGGTTACATATATAATATGCAGCATGTCTTTCTAACCTTGTAAAGTTAGCCTCATACTTTGTGACATTTTCATCCTCCTTTCACCTCAGACTCAAAAATTGCCTTTCCGTATCTGCTCGATGGTCATGAGGAAAGTATTTTTTCTAGGAAAAGTTCTTTAAACTCCCTCCATTCTATATTTGATACTTCATCATCATCCATTGTGTTTTAAACCAATGACCACCATTGATATGCATCTCTCGTGAGGTGATAAACTGCCATGACAACTTTTTCCCTTTCGCTACTCCCCAAAGCATGAAATACTTTATCTATAGAATTTATTCATTGCTCGGCTACTAACGGATTTGTACTACCATTGAATTTTGGTGGTTGTTATCTCATGAAGCGGTCTGACATTGATCATCCACATTGTGGATCAGGGTGATCCATACAGGTAAGGTTATTATTCATATCCTAAGTGAGTTGTCCCAGTATGGTTATAAGATGATCTGCACCAATTGCTTCACTAGATCCACTATAATTATCTTGAGTAGGAAGAAAATCACAACATGGATTGTGTGCATTTATACGGTTTCCATTCCTTCCACTATGTTCCATTTCTAAACAATATCATACACTAGATTAGTTTATGAATCGCAATACATAATTCCAAACTTGTAAAACAGTTAACATAAATTGAAATGTGTATGGATATAATCCATAATCATAAAAATGTTTTCATTAAGGAATTATATACTCATAAACCCTTCATAATGGTTTGTAAAGAAAATGAGAATTATCCTAACCAAATCCCCCGGGAGTGTCGTTACCAATAGTGCATCCAGGCCTATTGTCATGCAACAGTTCCCATTTGAGTCTAGCTCAAAGAGGTGTTTTTGGGTTTTACCCCTAGGTACATCGGTGCCAAATCCAACTCTACCTTCTCGTATCTAGACAGGGATTTATTTCTTGGAAAACTCACAAAATCTCTACAATACCAAAATTCTTAGAAGTTCTTCTACACTAATCCTCAAAGTATATCTTAGGGTAATGTGATCTAATCAGAGTTTTTCTAAATCTAGCTTCCAAGGTTTGTACTAAACTTTCTTTGATACCACCTATAATTCCCTAACCATAGTTACCCAGAGTCAGGGCATTATTACATAACATTTTCATGATCACAAAAGATCAATTCTTGAAATACTGATTAGTTTAGTAGCCTTGGAAATACTAGATACATTCATAAGTTTTAAATTACATTATAAAATAAAAAACTAACAACATAGTCTCCATAATACACAATTATATCCCTTATACTATCCCTAAAGGTAAATCATAATATAATTTTTCGCATCCTAGGAAAAATAAAACATAGAAAAAGGTGAGCTCAGATGCTCAGTAAGGATAACAATATAGAGGAAACATTCATAAATAAGCATAAACATTTAAGGCAATGTAAGACTAGAACAAAATCCTTTTAAACATGAACTTCAGAATAATATGGGAAAGAAAAAATCAAATAATTCCATTTACTTATTCACATGGATATTCTACTAGTCGAATAATAACTTGCAATATCAATAGCCACTTTCATAATGATGGAATGCATAATTCCAGAATTCATAACCACATAGTCAAGGCCTTGTTCCAAGACTAAAAATAATATTTTTTCAAGGCCTTGTGCCAAGACAATAGTTTGTCAAGGCCTTGTGCCAATACACTAGTTTTTTCAATAGGTTTTAGATAGGTTTGGGTCACTATATTAACCTTATCTTTTAGATTTAACTCTTAGTTAAATAGTTTTACATTTACCATGTCTCTTTTTATTTTTATATTATATGGTTAATAAACATAATATAAACTTTCAAGATAACCCCAAGTGGTTCATTAATGATACAACTATCATTATATAAGTCTTTTGGCAGAACCTTATATTTTTAGGATTATTCTATCAACCAATAATATTGTATTTGTTTTTAAAACTCATTTATGTCAATTTTGACATTATTTAATAATTGATTTTTGTTATAGTCCTAAAAAATTATTACTTCAATCTAAATACATTTAATCAACCATAACATATTTTATTAACCTATAAAATTAGTGGAATTCATTAAAAGTGTCGAATTAGATTTATTTGGATATCAATTATTTTAATATGTCATTAATAAGGTAATTACTGCATCATCATTATTTCATAAATAAATTTAAATATTTAATGTCTAAAAATTATAAATAAAATACCATTATGTAGGATGTCTTTTTATCTTTATGGTTAATATTTATAGTCGAATATATCTTATTTATAACTTTATATTAAAAATGGCTTAGTTATTAAACTTTTATTTTAACTCTTTTAACTCTTCTTTATATAAAATAATAATAAATGTCCTAATGTAATCCAAGTGGACCAAAGTGGTTAATATTTTATTCCTAAGGTTGTTTTCGGTTGAATTATACTTATCCAATCGAATTAGGACATTTTTTAGGTTAATAATAATATCATTTTACCCTTAATTACCCTATTTACTTTTAACAGTGGTAAATAAATGTAAAAGTTACTATTCACCAAAAATTATTTTCATCATATTAAACCACATTTTACTTACTAATATCAACCGTGTCTCTCAGATTTTTGAAATTCAACTCACAGAAGCGGTAAAATTATGTTTTATACAAATTTTCAAATGCCTTTAGGAGGTGGGTAAAAGACGGTAAAAGTTTGATAAAATATTTATATATAAAAAATTATTATAAACTCACTCCAATGAATTAAATTGAACTTTTATAGGTATTATGTATCTATTTTGACCTAAAATAAAATTAAATAAAATAAATAATTATTTAAATAAAAAGTCAGTTTTAAACAATAACTCAGTGTTTTTCACTATTCATCAAAAATTGAATGTTTTCAGAAAAATACCAAAAATCCTCCCTAATATAATTTCGATATTCCAAATCCCAAAATGAATTCCATTTTGAAAGATAAAATTTATAAAATTCTAAAAAGTGGGTATTACTATTCTTAAAGGCTAGTTTGATTGGTCGCAGTGTGTTAGAATCTCGAAGTTGCATACAATGCAAGATATTGGATTATTCAAAGGTAAAAATACAGTGTTATCTTAATGGGTTACATCTCATCCAATGTCCCACTCTAAAAAGATAGCTGATCACACTTTCTGGGGGGGAAATCTCTAACATAACATACTCACCCAAAAATGTATCTCATGAGTCCTTAAATCATCCAAAGGGTTCTACCATCCCTATTTACTCAAAAAAATGTATAGAATGGACTAATCACAAGTTTATTTCTGACTCGTGGTCACAAAACACCAAAAAAACACCCTTGCGGGAAAAAGTAAATGGTGTGTACTTACAAGTACACGATGTGCACTCCCAAACCTTCACCAGGCCATGTGCTTCTACATGGCTAAAGAAGACATGGGGACTTCCCATGTTCTACTACACAGCTAGGGTGTACATTGGGTCTTTCTTTCTACTACTACATGTCTATGTACCCCACACATTGGGTTTCTTCCAATTTAAATGGATCTATGGCCATGTACTACTACACAGTGTGTACCCATATATAGTACATGGCATGTACTTTCTAAACTTTTTCTTCCCATGTACTCTTCCACATTTCCAGGTAAATGGAAATGTACTACTACATGGTGTGTACTTGAACAATGTTTAATTTACATCAAAATATTCCATCTTCCCTAAACTGGAAGAAAACATGGCATGACTTTCTAAAACCATATGTTGTGCAGGCGGGGTTTTCGAATGAGAAACCCCTATGAACCTCCCAAAACCCCCCATTTTCCCCTGATTTGGTACAGATCAACCCCAACATGGTCTTTATAAATAATAATAGGGAAAACATGAAAACAACTAAACTACATGGATCATAGAATAAAACTAAAAAAAGGCCAACCTCAGGGCGTAAACGCCGAAGATTCGGGTCTAAATCAACTCTCAAATGCCATTGCACCTCATTCTGTTCGCAGTCCCCACCATGGATGACGTCTGGAGTAATATTCTACCCCTTATCTTCTAGGTTTATGCATGTTGTATGGGATAATTGTATCCCTCATCACCAATCATGCATGAGAGAAAAATTAAGGGGGAGGTTTTTTTTACTCTTTTAATTAATTAATTAATTAATTTCCTATTTAAACATATCACTCGATTCTCAGAACCCAATGTAGGTTTATTCCCTACCTAAGAAAAACCCCACATTCTAAACTCAACTGAGGATTCAGAATCTCAATTTGATACTTATTATAAATGATTTCTCCATCCAAACCCTCATGAACAATTTAATATTTAATTAACTAAATATTAAATATTCCTCCAGCACTCAAATGAAATAGAATTCAAGAAAACTCTTTTCCCATGTAAATTCCATATTTTGAGACCAATGGAGTGGTCAAAAAAATTATTCAAGGTTTTATGATAGTGAAACTTGACCATTTTACCCCTCATAAGCACCCAAAAAAATTCAAAATTATGTACAAATTTAGTTTTTGGGGAAATGTTGGTCTTTAAAATCTACCCACCATAAAACTACTCATACTTGAGAAGACTAAGTTTTATTAGTATTACTCATATCAACCCACCTTAGTCATTAACACAAGCTAAACTCATTTAATTCAACTCATAGACACAAATCAATTTTCACTACATAACTCCAGGGATAAAACTATCAAGCCACCCCATGGTAAATACATAAAATTTCACAATTATAAAACCACTAAGATAATGCTTAAAAAACACATCCACGTTGAGACATCATAGCATCATCATAAACTTCACACTAGTATCATGGTTCTCCCCGCCATAGAACATAACCCACAATGGTCCCTTATAATCCTCAACACCTACCATTTTTAGAATCGCCTATTGAAACACATCCTTAGTATTCCACTAACATGATTGATGTTGTTTCTACTACATCTTTGACCCTATCTGATCAAAGGTCACATCACTCTGATTGATTTGATACTCCCCACCATATAAGTATCCTTACTATCACCTCATATCCAAACACCATCTTCATATCCCATGACCTAATCGTAGACAAACCTCTAAACCAGACATGGCCATCTCTCACTCCCACAAGAGCAAAAAATGAAGCATAAAATATCTCCCATTTTTTGGTATCTAAGAACATAACCCATTAATATTTATCTATATATGGTCCATCATGAGGGCCTCACTAACAAATGGTCGATTTTGCAGTCTCACACTACGAGACAACGAGGCTATAGCCACGGTTTTAATCAAAACCATCGCTATAGGGTTTAATTTCAAAGTCTATAGCCACGGTTTAGTGAAACTGTATCTATATGTTTATAATCGAAATATATAGCCATGGTTTCACCCAAACCATGGATATAGGGTCTTTTCCAAAGGGTTATAGCCACAGTTTTGTTATACCATGGCTATAGGGTATTTTTTTCATGAACTATATCCATGGTTAATCAAAACCATGGCTATATATCTCCCGCACTTGCGTGGGAAAAAAATTAAACCGCGAAAAAATGGAGGGAAGGTTTATAGCCACAGTTTACATGCTATAGCCATAGTTTTTAATAATATATTAAACAATATATATATATGTGTGTGTATATCAACAAAGATGTCTATGGAGTAGTGGAATGGTGCTTGGTCTACATAGAGAAGGTACAGAGATCAAATCTCGATGGGTGAACATTAATTTTGGGCTATAGCCACGGTTTTATTGGACTATATCCATGGTTATAAACCATGGCTATAACCATGTTTCCTTGGGGGAAAACCTTGTCTATATCCCAACTGCCACGGTGGACAGATATGGGGCATATAGCCACAGTTTAGTGAAACCGTGGCAATAGGGCAATTGTATGGTACTTCTCGATACAAGAAAGACGAATCCAATCCTACAAAAGTTGTTTGGTACATTCCAATCATTCCAAGGTTTAGGCATCTATATAGAAGTGAATAAACTGCATGAAAATTGTCATAGAATTCATATAAAAGAAATAATGATGGTAAATTACATCATACGGTCGACTGTCCTCAATAGAAGAAAATTGATCATGAGTATCCTGAATTTGGAAAAGAACCGAAAAACCTTCATCTTACATTATATACAAATGGAGTGAATCATTTTGGTTTTCAAACCAACACTCATAGTACATGGCCTATAATGTTGGTAAATTATAACCTGCCACCCTTGTTATGCATGAAGTGGAAATTCATCTTGTTATTTATGCTTATATCAGGACCAAAAAAACCAGGTAATGATATTGATGTTTATCTGGCTTCATTGATCGAGGATTTGAAGTTATTGTGGCATTCAGGTGTTATGTTGTATGATGCTTATAAAAGAGAATAATTCACGTTGAGAGCGATGTTGTATGTGATAATAAATGATTTCCCTGATTATGTAAATTTGTCAGGCTATAGCATTAAATGAACTCAAGGTTGTCCCGTGTGCAAAAAAGATACATAATAAATCAGGTTGAAACATTCATCAAAATATATGTTTCTTGGACATTGTAAATTTCTACCTTTTCAGCATAAGTACCGATCTTAGACGACATCAGTCAATGGAAGTTGAGAAAAACTCATAGCACCGTCTACATTAATAGGTGATCAGCTGTTTGAGAATGTAAAATATGTGAACAATATTTTTAGTAAACCATTTTCAAAAAACCTTACGAAAATTGGCTGGAAAAAGGGATCAGTGTTTTTTGAATTACCATACTGGAATTTTTTGTACGTCAGAAAGTTTCTTGATGTGACGCATGTGGAAAAAAATGTATGTGACAATGTTATCGGAACATTGCTAAATTCCCCTGAAAAAACAAAGGATGGAATTAAGGCAAGATTGGACATGGTTTACATGGGAATACGAGAAGAGTTGGCTCCTGTGAAGGGTGAAAATTGAATGTTTCTTCCTCCAGCAACTTATACTCTTTGTAGGGAGGAGAGATATCAGTTTTTCAAATTCATTAATGATGTAAAGGCTCCAAAGGGGTATTCATCAAATATCAAGAACTTGTGTCAATCAATTATTTGAAGATAAAAGGTTTGAAATCCCATGAATTCCATGTTTTAATAAAAGATATAATTCATATAGCTTTACGTTGAATTTTTCCAAAGAATGTTCGTCATACGTTTAGAAAACTTGGTTTCTTTTTCAAAGAAATATGTAGCAATGTTTTATACCTGGTGAAATTACCATCTATGGAAAAAGAAATTCTCATCATATTATGTGAATTAGAAATGTTCTTCCCGCCAACATTCTTTTATATGATGGTTCATTTGATGATTCACTTAGTGAGAGAGATTCGACTTGGTGGTCCTGTGCACTATAGATGGATGTATCATGTTGAATAGTATATGACGATTTTTAAAGGGTATGTTAAAAATCAAAGTTGTCCACAGGGTTGTATAGTGGAAAGATATATTATTGAAGAAGACATTTAATTTTGTACCAAATACCTATCAGATGTGGAAAGAATTAGTCTCCCAAAATCGCATCTCACTGGATGCATTGAGGGTGAGGGAATTTCTCGAAGAGATGTTGTGACAATCAGTATTATAGATCAGGATCAGGCCCACCTTTATGTTTTGCATAATAGTTGGGAGGTTGCTCCATATATTGAAACTCACAATGAAATTATTAGGCTGTTGAATCCATCAAGTGATAAAAAATGGTTATCAAATACACATAATCACCAGTTTATAGGATGGTTTCAGGACCATATCATTAAGATGTTGGATGAAAATCCGAATTCAATTTTAGAATGATTTTGATGGCTAGCTGGTGGACCAAGTGTGTATGTATTATCTTATAGTGGTTATGTAATTAATGGTTATAAATTTTATACAGATCAACGTGATGAAGATAGTGCCATGAAAAATAGTGGAGTTACACTAGTGGCTGAAGTGATGCATTTTTCTGGTATTAAGGACAGAAAATCAATTTATTAAAATATATCATACTTTGGAATTATCAAACTAATATGGGAGTTAAATTATACGACATTACAATTGCCTATTTTTCAATGAAAATTGCTTGATAACAACAGTGGTTTTAAAACAGATGAATGGGGATTTGTGAAAGTTGATTTTAGTAAAGAAGTGTACAAAGACGAACAGTTTTTGATGGCATCACAAGCGGTACATGTTTTTTTGTTCCAGATCCCGCAAACCGAAAGTGGTATATTTTTCTGTTATCGTCCAAAACTACTAAAGGGTTCGATGAAAATTTTGTTGAGGATGATCCTTTCAGTGGTACGTCGCAATCATTTCACAGTGGTCCCAATGTAGATGATGTTTTGAATATTAAAGGAGAACACAATGAAGGGATTTGGATAATCGATAGAGGTGTCAAATCCCTTCGACCTTTGAAAAGAGAAAGAGAGTTCAATAAACAGGTTATATTTTGTTTGTAATATAGATCTTGTTATCTTGTGTTACTATCTTATCATTACTGAATTTATGTAATCTAAATTAACATTTCATCCACTTTTGCAGATAATTACTTCTTCACATTATGGTGCTCCTAACATTGTGGCAGAACAAGTCCCTCAAGCTAATGCTGCAGCGGCTGCTGCTGCTCCTGCTGTAGCTACTCACAGTGCAGAGCAACAACAAGTTCCTAAACATGTTGTTTCTTCTAGTGTTGAGGTCCAACAACCATCAGCACATGCCATTGCTACAATTTATGATGAACATATAGATGATGTTGATATCGATGAAATGGTCGGGGATGAAGGACCGACGTCGCGGAAAACACAGGTGCGTCGTAGTTTGACATTGTTAGCTAAAGTTATTAAGGTGAAAAACAAAGGCATCAAATTTGATGTCAGGTGGATTGCATGAGGACAACATGTGAATCCCAACAAGGCTATGTTTAGTAGTTACATTGGAGTTTTCACTCGGAAATGCATGCCGATTGACATAGATTCATGGCACTATGTTGTGTCTGGGATGAAGGTTGTGATCTGGGAAGAAATTACGGTAACATTATTAATTTATTTCTTTAATTTACTAGAAAATAAAATAATGAAACAATGTCTTACTCTTCTCAATATCTTGCAGAGTACATTTATAGTAGGCAATTCACACAAGGATTATATACTAAGGCTTGCTGGAAGGATTCATCGAGGCCTTTTCTCTATTTTAAAAAGATGCCACCTGAAAGATTATAAAGGTAAAATAAACCCGCACCAACCCATTGTATACGCTCACCTAATATCCCGAGAAGCATGGGATGAATTTATTGGTCGTTGTGGGGATGATAACTATCAGGTACATTGTGGGTGATAATATGTTGTTTGAGGATACGTGTATTCATCACTTTGATTGTCAATATTTCATTTATGAAATAGAAACTCTGTACTAAAAATAAGGAATGTGCATCAAAACCAACGTACCCCTATTATAAAGCAAGTATGGGGAACACTTCACTAGAAATAAAAATTGTACATATTTTATATTTACATTAATATTGTTAGGTTCCAATAAACAACATCATAATTATATTTCTACATTTATATGTAGATTGATGAGTCTAAAACCAAAGACACTTCCATCCTACGTCATGTGATATAGAAGGAGGCCCATGTGAATAAGGAAGGTAAGCTTGTAGATGAGAACACACAAACATTGTAGGAAATTTGTGTAACTATGACACGATGATAAAAAGATTTGTTTTAAATTGCTATTACATAAAAATAATTAGTTATTTTCCTATATCCGACCATCACAGGAATCAGCTTCTCTTGTAGCGGATGAAGACCTATTATTGATGGCATTAATGTAACTAAAAAAATACGATCATGTCTGTAGTGCAGGGTTTGGGGTGACACCCCGAATATATTTTCAGAAGAAAGAAAAACGGATGATAGAGATGAAAAATTGAAACAAATGAGCAAAAGACTAGCAACCCTTGAAGAATGAATACAATGGCAGGGAGAGTTTCTAGCAACTTTTAGGGTGGAAAGAAAGGATAAGACACAAATCAGGAATAACCAGTGTGTTAAGATCCCACCCCACCCCCACCAACCTTGATGTGAGCCATTCCCCTGAAAGAGTTTTCTTAACCGTGGTAATCAAAATTCTAATAATTGTTCTCATGAAATGTGAATCAGACAAACACTGACACTTTTCTTGTACTGATCTTCTATAGGGTGATAATGATTGTGATTTATATTTGTCAACACCCACCTATCACCTTGTAACGAGGTCTACAGTGTTCAACATCCCAAATGACACGTTGCATAATCGACCACTTCCAAAAGATCATCTAAAAGTGAGGATTATTGTAGCTCGTGATCCAAATACAGAGCTACCTATTCCACTTGATGACGATGATATTCATATGGTCGAAAAGGATATTGGGACATTCATTTCAAGGTTGTCACAACTTGTAAGAGTACATGCAGTTCCTTTTTCTTTTCAATATAAATATTTAACAATTAAGGAAAAAAGTGTTTGAACCAATGAATGTTATTATAGCCGGAGAAAGAGAAGGGGGTGACAAAATTCAGCTCAAAACCATATAAAAGAACAACCAATCAATCCCAAGGAGCTACTGAAAGCACAATAACACCACCTGTTCTTTATCCACATTTACTAGCATTGAAGACTCATTTGTATATGAAGCTAAGAGGTGGTAGTAGTCAAATAGTGTGTTTCAAAAAGAATATATATGGAGAGGAAAGTCAAGATTTATTCGCTGCTGAAAATTTAAATGAGATCCTTGAAAACGTTTTCCTAAGCATCACAGTTGTAAATATATATATGAGGTATGTTTTCATGAATTTATTTCCTAAATGCTGATCTAATATGGAAATTATGATTAAATTAATTTTATATTATTGACAGAAGTATATATAAAAAACTGTTGAAGGAATTTTCTCATGAGACAAAATTCAGACTTATTAGTCCTCATTCCACATCAACACATCTAAAGAAATTAGAGCCATCAAAAAAGAATGAAATAGTGAATGAATTGCTAAAAACATTTGAAAGAAAGATTGCAGATGACAGACTCTTCCTAATACCAACCATGCAAGGGTAAAACTCTATGATTAAAGTATAAAAATTATATTTTCACTTCTTTTATTACTTATTTCTTTCTGTGTTTTTTGGGAACATTGGATGCTAATTGTGGTGAAATTGAATACTCCAAATATTTATATTCTTGATTAAAAGCAAGGATATCCATCAAACCAACCACACATGATGATGTTTGTGAATCTGTAAGACACTACATCCTACGTTTTAAGTCTAAATATCAAGTAATATAATTTATATTATATTTTATTGAGGATTCTATTATGATAGGGCAGTGTATCATTATCATCTAAAAAAGGAATAAGGATTGGGGCTAAACATAAGGAAGCGATCAAGTACTACGTCTGGACAAATATCAGGGTATATATAATAAAATTTCACTGTCCAAACACATCTCAACACAAGTTAATTATTCTCCTAATGAATAATTTTTTTGTAGTGTCCGAAACAAAAAAACGATAATGATTGCAGTTATTATGTTTGTAAATTTATGAAAGATATCATTTTTCATCAAAAAACTAGCATCCCTAAAGAGGTATTTTAAAAAAAACTACTAGTTCATTTAATTTATTTATTAATTCTTTTTTTTATATTTTTCAGTACTAATCTGACTGCAAAAAAGCCTCATACTCACAAGACGATATAGATTTTATCATAAACGAGTGGGCCGCATACCTGAGAGATGATTGTACACAAATAGCATGAAGATCTGACTTGGGGATGTGTACAATTGGTAGTCATTTTTGAGAGGGGTTAAGGGGATCAAAAAATGAAACATTGTTGTATGTAAATGTTCGTAGGAAAACTGTAATTGTTATTAAATGAAACATCATTTCTCTAATGAATTGTTTTCCCATTTTAACAGATGATATGCACCAGCAACATGAAAGAATGATAAACCACTCAAAGTGTCTCACTTTTCTTTAAAATGGAACAATTTTTAAGTGAAAACAACAACTTACATTCGGAAATACAACCAAATGCATTAGGATTGTCTTGATCTTTTAAGAGAATGAGCCATGGGTGTGTTAGGGATGTGTATGAGTCAACCCCTCCATAATCTGAGGCACGGTGTGGCTGGTATCACTCAAAGTGTCTCTATTTTGTTTAAATTGGACACAATTTTAAATGAAAGAAACAACTAACCTATGAAAATATGACCAAAAACATTCTAATTGTATTGATATTTTAGGAGAACGATCCATAAGAACATTTTGATGAGTACAAGTCAGCCCCACCTCAATCTAAGGCCTGGTATGGCCGGTATCACTCAAAGGGTCTCTCTTTTGTTTAAAGTGGATAGATTTTTAAGTGAAAACAACAACTGGCATACAGAAATCTGACCAATGCTTTCGAATTGTATTGATCTTTTAGGATAATGTTCCATGGGTCCATTGAGACATGTACGAGTCAACCTCGCTTCAATCCGAGGCACGGTGTGGCCGATATCACTAAAAGGGTCTCTCTCTTTTTTAAAGGACACAATTTTAAGTGAAAACAACAAGTAACCTATGAAAATATGACCAAACAGATTCACATTGTCTAGATACTTTATGAGAAAAATCCATGGGTGCGTTGGGGACATGTACGAGTCATCCCTGCCTCAATCAGGGGCACGGTGTGGCCGGTATCACTCAAAGGGTCTCTATTTTGTTTAAATTAGACAGATTTTTAAGTGAAAACAATAACTGATATATTGAAATCTGAAAAAATGAATTATAATTGTATTAATCCTTTAGGAGAATGATCCATGGGTCCTTTTCAACATGTATGACTCAACCTTGCCTCAATCTGAGGCATGGTGTGGCCCGTATCACTCAAAGTGTCTCTCTTTTGTTTAAAATGGACACAATTTTAAGTTAAAATAACAACTAACCTATGGAAATCTGACCAAACGCATTCGTATTGTCTTTATCCTCTAGTAGAACGATCCATGGGTCCTTTTCAACATGTACGAGTCAACACCGTCTCAATATGAGGCTTGATGTGGCTAGTATCACTCAAAGTGTCTCTCTTTTTTTTAAATGGACACAATATTAAGTGAAAACAACAACAAGTCTAAAAAAATCCAACCAAACACATTTAGATTGTCTTCATCCTTTATAAGAACGATCCATGGGTGTGTTGGGGAAGTGTACGAGTCAACCCCGCCTCAATACGAGGCATGGTGTGGCCGGTATAACTCAAAGGCTCTCTCTTTTGTTTAAAATGGACATATTTTTAAGTGAAAACAAAAACTGACCTACGGAAATCTTACCAAACGCATTCGGATTGTCTTGATCCTTTAGGATAATTATCCATGGGTCATTTTCAATGTGTATGAGTCAACCCTGCCTCAATCTGAGGCACATTGTGGCCAGTATCACTCAAATTTTCTCTCTTTTGTTTAAAATGGACATTATTTTAAGTGAAATCAACAATTCTCCTATAGAAATATGACCAAATGCATTCGGATTGTCTTGATCCTTTAGGAGAACGATCCATGGGTCCTTTTCGACATGTAAGAGTTAACTTCACCTCAATCCGAGGCTCGGTGAGGCCGATATCACTCAAAGTCCTCTCTTTTTTTAAAATGGACACAATTTTAAGTGAAAACAACAAATGACCTATGAAAATATGACCAAACACATTCATATTATCTTGATACTTTGAGAGAACAATCCATGGGTGGGTTGGGGACATGTATGAGTCAAGCCCACCACTATATGAGGCCCGGTGTGTCTGAAATCACTCAAAGGGTCTCTCTTTTGTTTAAAATGGAAAGATTTTTAAGTGAAAACAACAACTGACGTATGGAAGTCCGGCCAAATGAATTCATATTGTCTTGATCCTTTAGTTGAATGATCCATGGGTCCTTTGAGACATGTATGATTCAACCCAACCTCAATCTGAGGCATAGTGTGGCCGGTACCACTCAAAGTGTCTCTCTTTTGTTTAAAATGGACACAAATTTAAATGAAAACAACTAATGACCTACGAAAATCTGACCAAACGCATTCGGATTGTCTTTATAATTTGGTAGAACTATCCATGGGTCCTTTTTGACGTGTACGAGTCAACCCCGTCTCAATCCGAGGCCCTGGTGTGGCCAGCATCACTCAAAGTGTCTCTCTTTTGTTTAAAATGGACACAATTTTAAGTGAAAACAAAAACTAACCTACGGAAATCTGAATAAATGCATTCTGATTGTTTTGATATTTTAGGAGAACTATCCATGGGTCCTTTGTGATGTGTAAGAGTCAACACCTCCTCAATACGAGGCCCGGTGTGGCCGGTATCACTCAAAGGGTCTCTCTTTTGTTTAAAATGGACAAATGTTTAGGTGAAAACAATAATTAACATCTAGAAATCCAACCAAATGATTTCGGATTATCCTGATCCTTTAGTATAATGATTTTTGGGTCCTTTTTGTGTGAAAGATTCAACCCCGTCTCAATCCAATTCATGGTGTGGTCGGTATCACTTAAATTGTCTCTCTTTTGTTTAAAATGGACACAATTTTAAGTGAAAACAACAACTGACCTATGGAAATCCAACCAAACGCATTATTATTGTCTTTATACATTAGGATAATGATCCATGTGTCCTTTGAGGATGGTAAGAGTCAACTCCGCCTCAATCTGAGGCCCGGTGTGGCTGGTATCACTCAAAGTGTCTCTCTTTTCTTTAAAATGGAAACAATTTTAAGTGAAAACAACAAATGACCTACAGAAATCTAACCAAAAACATTTGGATTGTATTAATCTTTTATTAGAACGATGCATGGGTCATTTGTGACAGGTAAGAGTCAAATACACCTCAATCTGAGGTCCGGTGTGGCTGGTATCGATCAAAGGGTCTCTCTTTTGTTTAAAATGGACAGATTTTTACGTGAAAACAACAACTAACGTACGAAAATCCACCAAAAATTTTTGTATTGTCTTGATCCTTTAGTATAACGATCCATGGGTCCTTTTATATGTGTAGAAGTCAACCCCGCCTCAATCTGAGTCACATTGTGGCCAGTATCACTCAAAGTGTCTCTCTTTTGTTTAAAATGGACACAATTTTAAGTGAAAACAACAACTAACCTATGGAAATCCAACCAAACACATTCCTATTGTCTTTATACTTTATTATAACGATCCATGTGTCCTATATGTCATGTAAAAGTCAACTTAGCCTCAATCTGAGGCACATTATAGTAGTTATCATTCAAAGTGTCTCTCTTTTGTTTAAAATGGACACAATTTTAAGTGAAAACAACAACTGACCTACAAAAATCCAACCAAATGCATTTATATTGTCTTGATCCTATAGGATAACGATCCATGGGTCCTTTTTGATGTGTAATATTCAACCCCACCGAAATCTGAGGCATGGTGTGGCCGGTATCACTCAAAGTGTCTCTCTTTTGTTTAAAATGGACAGAATTTTAAGTGAAAACAACAACTGAACTACGGAAATCTGACCAAACACATTCAGATAGTATTTATCCTTTAGGATAGAAATCCATGGTTCCTTTTTGACGTGTACAAGTCAACCCAATCTCAATCTGAGGCACAATGTGGCCGATATCACTCTAAGTGTCTCTTGTTTATTTAAAATGAACACAATTTTAAGTGAAAACAACAACTGACGTATGAAAATATGAACAAACACATTTACATTATGTTGATCCTATAGGATAATGATCCATGGGTCCTTTGAAAAATGCATGAGTCAACCCCGCCTCAATCTGAAGACCGGTGTGTCCGGTATCACTAAAAGTGTCTCTCTTTTGTTTAAAATGGATACAATTTTAAGTGAAAACAACAATTGACCTACGGAAATCTGACCAAACGCATTCATATTGTCTTGATCCTTTATGAGAATGTTCCATGGGTCCATTGTGAAGTGTATGAGTTAACCTCGCCTCAATCTGAGGCATGGTGTGGTCGGTATCACTCAAAGGGTCTCTCTTTTGTTTAAAATGGACACAATTTTAAGAGAAAACAACAACTGACCTACGACCTGGACACCCCCCACCCCTCTAGACACCCCACCCCCTGTAAATCCCCCTAAAACCCCCTAGACACTCCCACCCCTGGACACGCCCATGGATTACCCCCCCCCCCCCCCACCCTTGGACAGCCCCCCCCAACCCCCCCCCCCCCCCCCCCCCTCAGACACACCCCCACCCCCCCCCCCCCCCCGGACAACCACCACACCCTGGACGGCACCCCCACCCCTCTTAGACACCACCCCACCACCTAGATACCCCCACACCCCTAGACACCCCCCCCAACCCATGGACGGCCACCCCCACCCTCCAGGACACGATCCCACCCCCCTTGGCCAGCCCCCACCAACCCCCTGGAAATCCCCCCCCCCCCCCCAACACACTACACACCAGCCCACCCCCTGGACACCCCATAGACATCCCCCCCACCTGGACACCCCCCACCTTGGAAACAACCCCACCCCCCTTGGACAGCCCCCCTGAGTATACTTTTTGTAATTATCTTATGATTTATGTGTTGATTTTTTATGGGTATACTTATTGAGATGCTGAATTTTTTGTAGGTGTTGTTTGGGTGTGCTGCTGCAGAATTTTTTGTAGCAGTAGACAAGGCATTTATCAGCACTTTTTTGGCGCTGATAAAGGGGTTTTTATCACTGTGTTTTTACCACTGATAAAGTCCCCCCTTTATCAGCATGTTTTTAGCGCTGATAAAGCCTTTTTTGAGCACTGATAAAGACCGATTTTGTAGTAGTGATTATTCCCATATCAATAATTACTAGATACATTAAAATTGGATCCCTTAAAATTCTAATCTTTTTCAAAAATCCATGATCCTTTCTGGTCAAAGCATTGTCCACCTTATTTTCCTTCGTCGAGTGGTAGTGTATTGTGAAATCATAATCCTCGAGTAGTTCAAGCCATCTTCTTTGACTCATGATGAGTTCTTTCTGTTCTAAAATATACTTCAAAATCTTGAGATCAGTATATATCTCACATTTTTCACCATAGAGATAATATATCTATATCATAAAAGAAAATATTATAGATGATAACTCAATATCATGAGTATCATAGTTTTTTCTCATGAATTTCTAGTTGTTGGGATGCATAGGCAATAACTCTATCATTCTTTAATAGGACACGACCAAGACCTTTCTTTGAAGCATCACTATAAATAACAAACCCATCATTCCCTGAGGGTAGATTCAAGATAGGATCATTTACTAATCTTTACTTCAGTTCTTCAAAACTTTATTCACACTCAATTTTTCAAACAAATTTAACCACATTACGTGTAAGCTTGGTCAATGGGTTTTCCCATTGGGAAAATTTTAGGACAAAACATCGATAATGACCTGTTAAACCAATAAAACTGCGTACCTCAGTTATACTCATCGGTTCTGGCCATTCTTTGATTTCCTTGTTCATTGAATGATCAACAAAGAATCCATCCTTGGATACAATATGGCCATGAAAATAAATCTCTTGAAGCCAGAATTCAAACTTGTTAAACATCCCATATAATTCATTTCTTCTAATTGTCTTCAGGATAATGTGCAAGGGATTTTTCATGATCTTTGATGATTTTGGAGTATTCCAAGATATCATTAATAAATACCACTATAAATTCATCAATATATTCCATAAAAACTCTATTCATTATATTCATGATGATAGAGGGTGCATTAGTAAGCCCAAAAGGCATTTCTGTAAACTAGTAATGCCCGTACCAGGTTTGAAATGCTTTTTTTCGGAATGACTTCCTTCTTCACACACAACTGATGATATCCAGATCGAAGTTCAATCATTTAATAATATGGAACTCCATGAATTTGGTCAAATAAATCATCAATGCGAGGTAGGAGATACTTGTTCTTTATTGTTATAGCATTAATTTCCCTCAAGTCAATGCACAACCTCATAGATCCATCTTTCTTCTTAACAAAAAGAATATGGGCTCCCCATGGAGAAACACTAGGGAAAATAAATCCCTTATTACATAATTACTCTAGTTTTTTATTTAGTGATACTAATTCCATAGTGGCCATTTTATAAGAGGTCTTCGATATGGGCCTTGAACCAAGAATTAAATCAATGGAAAACCAAATTTCTAATTCTGGTGGATGTCCAGGTAAATCTTCTGGAGGCACATCAACATATTCTTTCACAATAGGTACGTCTTATATTTGAACATTCCTTTCCTCACCCATAGTTATTTCATTCTCTTCCTCCCCAATAATTGAATTTAGTTGAGCTACTGGGGGTGGATCTAGATAAGAATTAGGTGGTGAAGTTTCTTCTCGAAAGATAAGGTACTCCTTATCATCATCGAGAATTGTAACCTCCTTCTTCTTATAATAAATTTTCGCATCATGGTGCGAAAGACGATATATACCAACGATTATATCAAATTCATTCTTGGGTATGACGATAAGATCAGTAGATAAAGAACATTTATATGCCCTAATGGGAAATGATTCACAAAACATTTTTGCAATGATACTTCCCTTAGGTTTTTTGACTGACAACTCCCTTGTTAAGTCAAATTTAAAATATCTACTTTTTTGAGAAAACTAGGAAGATATGAAATAATGCGATGATCCAGAATCAAATAAAGCATTTTCTAAACTTGAGGAAACCATTAAAGTACCTTCCACCACGTCTTTCTGATCTTGAACCTCAGCAGTAGTGATAGCATAAGCTTGGCCCTGATCAATTGGCCTTTTCTGAGGTAAGTTTAATTGGAACTTAGGACATTCATTTACATAATACCACCTTTCTATAAAATTGTAGCATTAAACACTCATAACCTCTTTCTTCCCCTTACAGTCTTGAGATTGGTGGATTTTTTCACCACACTTGTAACAGACTCCCATTCCCTTCAGGCTAGTACTGGGGTGTTTCTTCCAAAATTTACTACAGGATGGATAATCAACATTTCCCTTCTTCCCATTATTTCCATTTATATATTGTTCAGAAGATGTTGTCTTCTCTTTCTTTTCTTTAAAGTTGTAAGACTCAGAAAATTCTATTTCAATATTGATAGCGCATAAGACAATATATTTGTATTATAAGAAGGATTTTGAGACTACTTCTCGCCAGATAAATGGTTTTAACCCATCAAAGTATTGGTCAATCTTTTTCCTTGGGTTACATATATAATCTGCAGCATGTCTTGGTAACCTTGTAAAGTTAGCCTCATACTTTGTGACATTTTCATCCTCCTTTTGCCTCAGACTCAGAAATTGCCTTTCCATATCTGCTCTATGGTCATGAAGAATGTATTTTTCTAAGATAAGCTCTTTAAACTCCCTCCATTCCAAATTTGATACTTCATAATCATTTTTTGTGTTTTGAATCAATGACCACCATTGATCTGCATCTCTTGTGAGGCAAGAAACTACCATGACAACTTTTTCCCTTTCGCTACTCCCCAAAGAGTGAAATATTTTCTCTAAATAATTTATCCATTGCTCAGCTACTAATGTATGTGTACTCCCATTGAATTTTGGTGGTTGTTACCTCATGAAGTGGTCTAAAATTTATCATCCCCATTGTGGATCAGGGTGATCCATACGGGTAAGGTTATTATTCCTAACCTGAGTGAGTTGTCCCAGTATGGTGATAAGATGATCTGTACGAGTTGCTTCACTAGCTCCACTATAATTATCTTGAGTAGGAGGAAAATCCCAACATGGATTGTGTGCATTTATATGGTTTCCATTCCTTCCACTATGTGCCATTTCTAAACAATGGCATACACTAGATTAGTTTATGAATCACAATACATAATTCCAAACTTGTAAAATAGTTAACATAAATTGAACAGTGTATGGATATAATCCATAATCATAAAAATGTTTTCTTTAAGGAATTATATACTCATAAACCCTTCATAATGGTTTGTAAAGAAAATGAGAATTATCCTAAGAAAATCCCCCGGGAGTGTTGTAACCAAGAGTGCAGCCAGGCCTGTTGTCATGCACCAGTTCCCATTTGAGTCTAGCTCAAAGAGGTGTTTTTGGGTTTTACCCATAGGTACATCTGTGCTAGAGCCAACTCTATCTGCTCGTATCTATACAGTGATGTATTTCTTTTCAAACTCACAAAATCTCTACAATACCAAAATTCAAGGAAGTTCTTCTATACTAATCCTCAAAGTATATCTTAGGGTAATGTGATCTAATCAGATTTTTTCTAAATCTAGCTTCTAAGGTTTGTACTAAACTTCATCTGATACCAACTATAACGCCCTAAACCTAGTTACCCAGAGTCGGTGCATTATTACATAACATTGACATGATCACAAATGATCAAGTCTCGAAAGACCGATTAGTTTAGTAGCCTTGGAAATACTAGATACATTCATAAGTTTTAAATTACGTTATAAAATAAAAAACATCAACAACATAGTCTCTCTAGGCCACAATTATATCCCTTAGACTATCCCTGCAAGTTAATCATAATATACTTCTTCGCATCCTGGGAAAAATAAAACATAGAAAGGGGTGAGCTCAGATGCTCAGTAAGGATAACAATATAGAGGAAACATTCATAAATAAGCATAAACATTTAAGGCAATGTAAGACTATAACAAAAGACTTTTAAACATGAACTTCAGAATAATATGGAAAAGATAAAAGAAAATAAATCCATTTACTTATTCACATGGATATTCTACTAGTATAATAATCACTTGCAATATCAACAAAAACTTTCATAATGATGGAATGCATAATGCCAGACTTCATAACCACATAGTCAAGGCCTTGTGCCAAGACTACAAATAAGATTTTTTCAAGGCCTTTTGCCAATAAATTACTTTTACAAGGCCTTGGTTCAAGACACTAGTTTTTTTCAATAGGTTTTATATAGGTTTGGGTCACTATATTAACCGTACCTTTTAGATTTTACTCTTAGTTAAATAGTGTTACATTTACCATGTGTCTTTTTATTTTTATATTATATGGTTAATAAGCATACTATAAACTTTCAAGAGAACCCCAAGTGGTTCATTAATGATACAAATATAATTATATAAGTATTTTGGCCCAACCTTGTATTTTTTGGATTATTATATCAACCAATAATATTGTATTTGTTTTAAAAACTCATTTATGTCAATTCTGACATTATTTAATAATTGATTTTTTAATAGTCCTAAAAACATTACTACTTAAAACTAAATACATTTAATCAACCATAAAATTTTACATTAACCTATATAATTAGTGGAATTTATTAAATGATTCAAATTAGATTTATTTGGATATCAATTATTTTAATCTTTCATTAATACGGTAATTATTGCAACATCATTGTGTCATAAATAAATTTAAATATTTAATATCTAAAAATTATAAATAAAATACCATTATGTAGGAAGTATTTTTATCTTTCTAATTAATATTTATATTCGAATATATCTTATGTATAACTTAATATTAAAAAAGGATTAGTTATTAAACTTTTATTTTAACTCTTTTAACTCTTCTTTAAAAAAATTAATAAATTTCCTAATCTAATCCAAGTGGACCAAAGAGGTTCATATTTTATTCCTAAGGTTGTTTTTTGTCGAATTATACTTATCCAATAGAATTAGGGCATGTGTTAGGGTAATAATAATATCATTTTTACCCTTAATTACCCTATTTACTTTTAACCGTGATAAATAAAAGTAAAAAATTACTATTCACCAAAAATTATTTCCATCATATTGAACCACATTTTACTTTCTGATATCAATCGTGTCTCTCGGAATTTTGAAATTCAACTCACATAAGTGGTAAAATTAAGTTTTATACTAATTTGTAAACGCCTCTATGAGGTGGGTAAAAGATGGTAAAAGTTCGATAAAATTATTATATATCAAAAATTATTATAAACTCACTCCAATGAATTAAATTGGACTTTTATAGGTATTTTGTTTCTATTTTGAACTAAAATAAAATTAAATAAAATAAATAATTAATTAAATAAAATGTCAGTTTTAAACAATAACTCAGTGTTTTTCACTATTCAACAAAAATTGAAAGTTTTCAGAAAAATACCAAAAATTCACCCTAAGATAATTTCGATATTCCAAATCCAAAAATGAAGTCCATTTTGAAAGATAAAATTTATAATATTTCAAAAAGTGGGTATTACTATTCTTAATGGCTTGTTTGATTGGTCGCGGTGTGTTAGAATCTGAAAGTTGCGTACAATGCAAGCTATTGCATTATTCAAAGGGAAAAATACGGTGTAATCTTAGGGGGTTACATCTTATCCAATGTCCCACTCTCAAAAGATAGTCGATCACACTTTCTGGGGGGAAATCTCTATCATAACATACTCACCCAAAAATGTATATCAAGAGTCCTAAAATCACCCAAAGGGTTCTACCATCCCTATCTACTAAAAATGCTTATAATAGACTGCTGACTAGTTTATTTCTGAATCAAGGGCACAAAACACCAAAAACCCCTTGCTAGAAAAATTAAATGGCATGCACTTACATGTACACGATGTGAACTCCCAAACCTTCACCATTCCATGTGCTTCTACGTGGCTAAAGAAAACATGGTGTCTTCCCATGTTCTACTACACAGCTAGGGTGTAAATTGGGTCTTCCTTTCTACTACTACATGTCTATGTACCCCACACATTGGGTGTCTTCCAATTTAAATGGATCTATGGCCATGTACTACTACACAGTGTGTACCCATATATAGTACATGGCATGTACTTTCCACACATTTTCTTCCCATGTACTCTTCCACATTCCTAGGTAAATAGAAATATACTACTACATGGTGTGTACTTAATGTATGTTTAATTTAAATCCAAATATTCAATCTTCCCTAAACTAGAAGAAAACATGGCATGAATTTCTCAAACCATATGTCGTGTAGGTGGGGTTTTCGAATGTGAAACCCCTATGAACCTCCCAAACCCCCCCCCCCATTTTCCCCTGATTTGGTACAGATCGACCTCAACATGTTCTTTATAAATCATACTGGGGAAAAAACATGAAAACAACTAAACTACATGGATCAAAGGATAAAACTCAAAAAAATGACCTACCTCAGGGCGTAAACGCCAAATATACGAGTCTAAATCAACTCTCAAATGCCATTGCACCGCAATCTATTCCCAGTCCCCACCATGGATGACATCTTGAGTAATCTTCTACCCCTTATCTACTAGGTTTATGAATCGTGTATGGGAGAACCATATCCCTCATCACCTACTATGCATGATAGGAAAATGGAGGGGGAAGTTTTTTTACCTCTTTTAATTAATTAATTAGTTAATTTCCCATTTAAACATGTGACTCGATTATCAGAACCCAATGTAGGTTTATTCCCTACCTAAGAAAAACCCCCCATTCTGGACCCAACTGAGGATTCAAAATCTCAATTTGATACTTAGTATAAATGATTTTTCCATCCAAACCCTCATGAACAATTTAATATTTAATTAATTAAACATTAAATATTCCTCCAATACTCAAATGACTTAGAATTCATCCAAACTCTTTTCCCATGTAAATTCCATATTTTGAGACCAATAGAGTGGTCAAAAAAATTATTCAAGGTTTTATGATTGTGAAAATTGATCATTTTACCCTCATAAGCAGCCAAAAGAAAAAATTCAAAATTATGTACAAATTTAGTTTTTGGGGAAATGTATGTCTTTAAAATCTACCCACCATAAAACTAATAATACTTGAGAAGACTCAGTTTTATTAGTACTAATCATATCAACCCACCTTGGTCATTAACACAATCTAAACTCATTTCATTCAACTCAAAGACACAAGTCACATTTCTCTACATAACTCCAGTGATGAAACTATCAACCCACCCCATGGTAAAGACACAACTTTCACAATTATAAAACCACTAAGATAATGCTTACAAAACACATCCATGTTGAGACATCATAGCCTCATCAAAAACTTATCACTAGTATCATGTTGCTCCCCTCCATAGAACATAACCCACAATGGTCCCTTATAATCCTCAACACCTCCTATTTTTAGAATCTCCTATTGAAACGCATCCTTAGTATTCTACTAACCAGATTGATGTTGTTTATACTATATCCATGACCCTATATGATCAAAGGTCACATCAATATGACTGATTTGATACTCCCCACCATATAAGTATCCTTACTATCACCTCATATCCAAACACCATCTTCATAGCCCATGACCTAATCATAACCAAACCTCGAAACCGGACATGGTCATCTCTCACTCCCACAAGAGAAAAAAATGAAATATAAAATATCTCCCATTTTATGGTATCTAAGAACATAACCCATTGATATTTATCTATAAATGGTCCATCGTGAGGGCCTCACTAACAAATGGTCGAAGGTGCAATGGCTTCACATACACCACTCCATGAGCATCACCACTCAAGAGGTCATTTATCAAACCAAAGTGACATCTATATATCTTGGTGTATAGTTTATTATCTCATATCATACTGATAATGATGTGAAGATATTGGGAATTATTACCTATATAGTATGAGTTCAATAATATGGCATTGATTAATACAACTAAAAACCAATACATTCATAGAACATTATGATTCAATTCTGAGGGCCTCGGGTCACCATGCCCACAATCCTCTCATCACACCCACAATGGGTCATAGCCCACTCATGGTCCTGAGAATAACTCAAGACTCATGGGAATACTCTCATCTAACATCTGATCCACAATCCAGATGACACATTGCATCACCAGAACTTGTGTGTCCAAGATCCCATTAATGCTTAACTATTAAACACACTTGTGCAACCCCGCCATAGAATATAAATCTGACACCATTGAGTCTCATATCATGAAGGCTCGTATCACAATCCCCATCCATAAAAACCTAACCACCTCATGTGCTCAAGATCTAGATCATAACCACTAGAAATAACCTACCTATAAAAGCATTACCTTGGTGAGAAGCTTGAATGAACATTCCCCTCTTGAACCAACCACAATTCTAAAGAACTAGAACACAAGTGATCTTTCTCAAAACCAAATTCAAACTATATAACTAAACCTCGAAATAGTTTTTACCCTTCATGCACCATTTTTAAGAGTCCAAACTACCCATATGTTCCTTACACACCCAAAAAATCATAACATAGTCAACCCCTCTCATAGGTTACCCTTGAAGTCGAACGACACTAAATATATATACTAGAGTCAAGTCAAGAACATCACTAGGCTCTCCCAACAAGTTCTAATCTAACTCATAGAAGTTCAAAAATAATGGGGTGTTAAGAACTCTTCCATTATAACATTACCAAACATCACCATATCAAAACACCCATATCTAGGGAATCATATACAAAAATAATTTCATTCCAATCTCAGCACTCATAACTAGGGCACATATTCCCTTCAAGAATCTGCACATCAGACCACTTCCTAGAGGACCCGGAAACACAATAAACCTAAAAAACCACCCACAAGGTGTCCCCCAGTCATACACTTACACCATCCTCACCCACTAGGTTCACTGTACTTACTTTTCATATGGACCACATCATCATAGTTAAAATAAACCATCTCATTGAAGACACACAAAACCTACCATTGGAATGAAACCCATAAAATAAAACACTAGTAGGCCTATAACAAGTGAATGTCATGTTCCTATCATGATGCATGAGATGCGTCTTGACTTGTATTATAACTATCAAAACAAAATTAAAGGCCTCTTTCCAATGGTCCAAGATCTTGAAATCCATCATAAACCATCAAATCCAAACAACATGTGTATCACTCGAACTGAAAATAAAATACAACCATAAAATCACAAATTAAGAACATAAATCCTAGCACCAGGTAACATGGACTTCCTACCGAATGGGTTATCACGATGTAGTGATTGATATCCATCACAGGCTCTGACACATTTCTATATCTACAGTCTACCAAACTCAAAATAGTGAAATACAGAAGCATAACTTCTCTGATACCACTTTGTAATGTCCAATACCATATTCCACTAAATCGTTTCCCCAATCGAGGTCACTAGAAGACCTTAAGTATTCCTCCTCCCATGATAGAGTCTTCTAACTTGAAGCAAGGGTCTAAGGTGGAATTGTGAAGAGACTATACCCCCATAACAGGGTGCACAACTAGAAGTAAATAATCAAATGTTACACAAATTAGAGAATGTGGAAGAATAAATAAACTAAAACTGAGAAATTATATAATAAAATGAAATAAATTAAATGCTCGAATATCCATTCTATATATACAACATTGATCACCCACAGATCCGGTCTCAAATACAAAATAAACAATAGAAAAATCAATACATCAGACCAAACTTCCAACTCTATGTCATGTCATATACCCAGTCTTTGGTACCCTATCGAGCAGATCTAGCTTGATCCTTAGACTCTACATGAGCAAAAAGCTATAAAATAGAATCTCAGGCCTCCTCCCTATCTTTCATAAATATTTTCTCAACCTAAAATCATACATAAGGTCTAAATGTACATTGAGGTGCATGTACAAGGGATGATAAATCTTTGTAGGCCACCCCCAAAGGTTAACTTATAACCTTCTTCCAAAAGTGAATGATCATGAAATATAGTCAACCTAGAGGAAACATAACTGAAATAAATACACTAAAACCTCTATTGATCATTAAGTCCATGACTCTAATCATCTATTCTTACTTTATCCATTGCCGTGGTGTCTTTGGGCATGTCTCGATGAATGTGCGTCACAAACAACATATGGTCTCCACTCCCATAGCAGCCCCGACAAAACCTCATGAGATTACTCGTTATCTCTTACTTGGTCCATAGATGCATATTTCTCAGGTGTTTATACCATCCTGATGTAAAACCAAAACCTAGAGCATCAGTATATCATCTCACCCAAGTGCCTCAACTAAGAATGGTCATAGAGCATCATTCCACCATTCATACCACCCAATATAAAATATATTCCAACAGCATCAATCAAGAACTCGAAGAATATTTCTCAACCAAGAGTTTCTATAAAATCATTATGGTGCCTAAATCATAAAACACATGTCATAGAGCATCATTCCGAAACCTAAACCCATAAATGTAGAGGGTCAGTTCGCCATCCCATGCTATGGTGCCTAGAGCGTTAGTCTGGGACTTAAACCATCAATGCAGAGCATCATTCTTCCATACTATAATATGAAATCTATATAATAATTTTGGAACCTAATATCATACTTCTTGGAGTTTCAGTCTGACAGCTAATATCATGGATGCAGAGAATCAGTCCGCCATCCAATAATATGGTTCCTAGAGCATCAGTCTGGCACCTAATCTCATTGTTCCAAGAGAGTCAGTTTGACACCCAATCTCATGGAGACTAGAGAATCAGTCTGGAACATAATCTCACTTATATATACATATATATATACACACATCACTACCATGATACTCAACAAAAAACCATTTTTAGAGCTTCAGTCTAGCACTCATCCCACAAAAAACATCCAATACTGATACAAAGCATACTATCCAACATCCCTAATCATGGATATTTAAACCCTACTAGGTATACCATTATGTACAACTCTATCAACCATCATATCCCATATCATTATAATAGGCTCCAAACATGGGATCACAACCACATCCCAATATCCTCGAGGGTGTAAACCAAGTATTATCATAAAAACCGAATTCTCAGGCCATAACATGTAACACATCCTTCAAAATAGAACCTAGAATCTCACGACCTCACATGACTCATTAGTAGTAAGTTGTTTTAAGGGAAAATGCCTCACATCCCACCCCTTTCCAACCAACCATATGTTGGCATGTACACCCAACCTATCCACCATCTCATTCAAAAACTCCATCTAGATAACTAGGGGAAATAACATTCCAACACCAATCATGGTCTCCAACGAACTCATACTATGTACTAAAATCATTATAATGACCATCTCTTGGGTATCACCCCATGTATCACTCTTAGGAGGTAGAAAATATAACATTCTATAGGAAAACATCTCTATCATTAAATACTCACCCCAAAACATATCTCAAAAGTCCTCAAGTCACCCAAATGGTTCCACCATCATGATCTAATTTGTAAAATGCTTAGAATGGGCTACTCAAAAGTCCAATTATGACTCTGAGACACAAACACCCAAAAAAACCCTTTCTGGAAAAACTACAGGATGTGTACTTCCGATTACATGGCATGTACTCCCAAACATTCACCTAATCATGTACTTCTACATGGATAGAGAAGATGTGGGGTCTGACCATGTACGACTACATGGATAGAGAATACATGGGGTCTTTTCATGTACTACTACACACCTATATAACCCAAAAATGGGGTGTCTTCTCAAGTACTTGGCCACATGGAAATGTAATACTACCCAACATATACCATAGTACATGGAATGTACTTCCCAAACATAATCTACCCATGTAATCATCAACATGGCCAGGTGCATGGCCATGTACTCATACATGGCTTCCACTTGATGTACATGGTGTTTACTTCCAAAAATTCCATCTTTAAAAAACTAAAAAAACCTATGGCATGTGTTTAAAAAACCACATGTCATGTAGTCAATTTTTCTGAAGGGAAAATCCATATAACCCTCCTAAAGCCCCCGTTTTCCTTCAATTTAGCCCATATCATACCTAACAAGGTCTTTAAAAATCATAATTGGGATATAAAATATTGAAGAAATTAAAATAAATGTATTGGGGAATAAAAATCAAAACCTTCCCTACCTCTTGGTGTGAACACAAAAGCTTATGTTCTAAAGTTTCTCCATGAAGCCATTATACTTCGTTCTGGTTCTCGTCTCCACCATGGATGAAGTTTTTGGCATTTATTCCCCTTCTACACTTAGTCTGTCAATCTAATGATGGAGAACCCTCACCTCAATCTTTTTCCATGTTTGAGAGTGAAATAGAGTAAGAATAAGTATTTTTCTTCTTTTAATTAATTAATTTCCATTTTAAACAATCAAATCGATTCCCAGAACATTAACTATGTTTATAGCTCACCTAAGAAAAAATGCACATTTGAGACTCAGCCGAGAAGTCATAATCTCAATATGACACTCCGTTCAAAAGATATATCCACCCAAACATGCATGAACAACTTAATATCTAATTAATTAAATATTAATATTTCTTCTAAAACATGAATAGCTCAAAATTCCACCAAACTCATTTCTTATGGTAAAATACCTATTTTGGGACCAACAGAGTGATCAAAAAAATATCTAACAGAATATTCTAGGTTAAAAGGACTATTTTACCCCTCAAAAGAACAAAAAAGTAAAAAATCAAAATTCTACACAAATCTGGTATTCGGGGAAATGTGGGTCATTACACTTGATGGCGAAGTTCAAACATAGATTCAGGATTTATGATGAATGGATATGACTTAATTTGAAGTTTTAATTGAATATATGTGTTGAGTATTAGTTTGGAACAAATGATATTGACCGATTGTGAGATTCTAACTAATTTGAACCTGTACTTTGGTTGATTAAATTAGATTATCATGAAATTTGAAAAGATATGAGCTGGACATGATTTTTATGTGTCGAATAAATGTAGTTTGGTTGAATGATCATGAAGAATTTGAAGGGGGGATCTATGATCTATGATTCACTAGCTACAAGGTTAAGGGAGGATGAATGTAAGATGATTTGGGAAATCCCTTGAATACTGAAACCATGTCCAACTAGATGTTCTTACCCTGGATTTCCCCTGTGGCACTACAGATCCATTTACAAACTGGTTTCACTATTATGAATCCTAGTAGACACTTGTAGGTATCTCTTGATAATATATTATAACAACGTCAAGTCTCTAAGACCTCACCATGACACTACCATGACATTAACTCCTCACACCCATCACACTCAGTATCACATATCCCTCTAGGGAGAAAAGATATCAGTTTAGGAATATTTATTTTGTTGGGATTAAGGCCCACTAGCTGGGGTAGATCACATGATCCCAAAAAAGTACTTTATTGGGACTTTTTTATAGTGTTAAAATTGAATGGAAACATATCATACAAGATGAAATAAATTAAGAAATCGATAAAAATTGATACAAGGATTTAACATGCTTTGGTATATTTTAGACCTACATGCTTTTAAAGAACACCACCACCCATACACGAATTTTATTAAAGATCAAATAATAACATGAATATAGCATATAGGTTTAAATAAATAATGACAAAATCTTTAAAAAGATATAGATAAAAAATTATATGATGGAATGTAAAACATACAGTATTGAACACATGGGTCTAACAGTTCTAATCTATTCTAGAAGACCATTATTATTATTATTCCTAATCTCTTTATATAGAAGTTGGAAATTAGATGTTCTTAAATCAGGAAATTGACCACACATCTTCAACCTATAAATACACTATCATCAAAACTCTACCATAATATATACACCAGTGATGTATGTGGGAGGATGTTAGGCATGGAGATGAACCCCCGAGGAAAAAAGAATCACCGAATCTGGGGTTCTATAGGTGGAAGGAGAATCAAATAGGAATGTTAAATTACTGAATGTGAAGTAAAATGATGGGATGTAGGGGTGATAAATTACCCTGACACCTACTACTTCTGGAAATATCACTACCAACTAGAAGTATCCATGGATCCGTTCCAAAACTGAAAGGAAAATGGAACACTCGAGTGCATGGGGAAAATGGATGTCATGGATAACATGTGAATAAAAATGATTTATGATCAGTAATAAATTGAATTCGATTTCTATGGTGGAAATGAAAAAGATCTCCATCCATGGAAAACATAAGGAGACTGTCCCAAATCCATAGAGAAAGATCTCATGTGGATATTAAGTAGCCTAGTTCACATTAGAGTTCCAGAATTAAATTGAGAATATAAAATATATTAAAAAAATCATGTATAGATATTAAAAAATTTAATGGTAGAATGAATAAGGTAATTTAAATATGAAAATAAATTGAAGAACCTAATTTCACCCATCTCTAAAATTTTCAATCAAAATTGAAAATGGTATTAAAACAAAATTTATAGAATGGGAAGCAAATTCATTATATCCAATCAATATTTTAATTTTGATAATAACACAAGTTTATTCAAAATGAAAATTGGGATATCATTAGTGTGTAACTTATTGACACATACAATCAAAGATTATATAACATCTCCAATGAAATTTAATATAATATCTATGTGTTTGGATTTACCATGGAATACTAAATTCATGGATAAATGTAATGTGTATTGACTATTAATATACACTGTAATAGTAGAATCATAATGCTTCAGTTTATCTAATAAACCCATAATCCATAAGGCTTCAAAAATAGCATTAGTTAATGCTATTTTTTTATTTTTTTGTTTAAAGAGAAACAAAAAATTTCATATTGCAGTTCTGGGAAATGGGGAATCTAAATGCAGTGAAGATACCCAGTCATTGACTTTTAGGTAACATTTTTCAATGTATATTCAACATCTATTTATCTAACAATTAATTAATTAGTATCCACAATTTTACCATAACACAAAGATGAGTTAGTATTATAAGATAGATCTCACAACTTCCACTTCAATTCATGCCAATATAGCTTCTCTGGACCTTCCATAAACCTTGATAAGGGTGAAAATTACAAAGGAAACCTCAAGAATTGTGAAAATAATACTATACATGATGCTACCAACTATATTTGTAGTGGTAATTTTAGAAATATAGTCAATATAAATAGAACCAGTAGATTCTTAGACTAATAAAAGTTTATTGTTATTTATTCAATGTATACTCATAGGTTTGAGAGATTCAAACTAGTTACTTTTAATAATTTTCATAACATATTCTTGTTGTGAAGAGAATAATAGTTTATTTAGTCCATCCCTAAATATTTCTACACCTATAATTTTTTTCTACAACTAAATCCTTCATTTAAAACTTGAATTTTAATTTATATTTCACAACATTAATAAGCTTAATGTTATTGAAAATAATATGCATGTTATCAACATATAATAACACATAAAGCAAACAATTTTTAATTTACATAAAATAAACACAATCATCATACTGGTTCCTAGCGAATTGGTTATCAAGCATAAAAGAATAAAATTTTCTATACCACTACCTTGTGGCATGTTTTAATACATATAATAATTTATTTAAAAGTAAAATATGGTTATATTTAAATTCAACAGACTAACTATCAGGTGGATTCATGTTATGTTTCCCATTTAGGTCACAATGGAGGAAATACATTTTCACATCAAGTTGTTCAATTTAAAAGTCACTATAAGAAAAAAATTCAAGTAGCATCCTAATGAAATAATTCTTAACAAATGGAGAAAATAATTATAGAATATTCAATTCATTCTCTTTGAAAAAAATCCCTTAGCAACAAATCGTGACTTATATTTGATTTTATTCTCATTAGTGTTATCCTTTTTCCTTTTATAAATCAACTTAAATCCAATTACTTTTTCATTGGGCTACTTATCTCTGATTTAACAAGTGAAATTTTTATTCAAAGAATTATTTTATTCATTCATGGTAGCTATTTTCTATTTTGAATCTTTTTCATTAATTGTTTTCTTATAAGTATGATGATCATCATCAGTGAGATCCTGGGAAATATGAATTTCCAAATAATTCATGTCATTTTGACTCAATCGGGCAGGAGGTATGGGGACCCTCCAAAATCTATCTCATGGTAACTAAAAGATAATATTATTGATATGAGGTTTAGCATATGAATCTGAATTAGTAATAGATCTATAATTATCTCATGTTATAGGGTGAGTATTAGTTGGAGGAGGCTAGATAGTAGCCTCAAACTGAGCTGAAGGCTTGGTGTCTACTGCCTCATCTATGGTTGGATCATTAATATTAGATGTGATAGATTTGGATTTGGGATAAAATCAATCATGAAATTCCATATATCTACTAATGATTCACTTTTGGTAATTGGGTTTACCAAATCATATCTTATAACCCTTTACACCCTCAGTATATCCTATAAAGATAAATTTAAAATCTCTAGGATCGTGGAATTTACATGGGCATAAGAAGTGCAGCTAAAGACTCTTAGATGATTATAATATAGTCGTTTGTTATTCCAAAGTTCTTAAATGGTTTTAAAATGAATGTAAAAATATGGGAACCTATTTATGGTGTAAAATTATATAGTGTAAGACTCAACCCATAATGATTTAGGGAGACTCGAGCATGCAAGCATGCTTTAAACTCTCTCTACAATGGTTCTATTCATTCTTCATTCAGGGAAATTATATGGGGGTTCCTTAAGAGTTAAGTGTCTTAAAATACCCTCATATTCAAATAACTGATTAAATATAGTATATTGGAATTCTAATCCATTATCCATTATCATTGTTTTAATATTCCTTCTATACTGATTTTCAACTAGAAATTTCAAAATTTTAATGGTCTGAAAAACATTCTATTTATTTTTCAATATGTTAATCTACATATTTCTTTAAAATTCATCTATGATGGTAATTAAAGAGTACCCTCCTCCATGGGAGGTGGTCCTGACTAGTCCCCATAATTTATAATGTCTATATTCTAATGGGTAGATAGCTTTAAATTTAGTCATATTTAAGGTGAATCTCTTATCCTTTCCCATTACACAATCTTCACAAAATAAAATATTTCATGGTGTAATGTTAGAAAAAAAACCCTTGTTTGTTAGGTTCTTCTACACCCTTGGAGATTACATGCCCGAATATCATATTCCATAACGTTTTATCATCATTATTAGTGGTATAGACACTACTCAACTACCTTTAATGGGTATTCCCATTCAAGACATACATCCCATTAATGATAGAACCATTTATGATAGTTTTAGAGACTTTGGATACCTTTAGGATACCGGATCCATACATAAAGGTATATCTATTTGATCCAGAATTTCTGGAAAAATCAGGTTCATAGGGTGGTTGGGATCCCACCTAACATCATGAAAAGTGATGATGGGTTGGTCATCTAGTTCCATTCGAATAGAACTAATTACTTCTAAATTATAAATCCTATTATTTCATATAAGATAATATCCTTATACTCTTTATATTAATTCAAAGAATGACACTCTAAAAGGAAACATATGAAAGGAGAACCCAAGTATTGGACCCACTCACGGTTGAGGGAATAGTCAGACACATTCAACAATTTAGCAATGTCACAACCAGAATCCACTAGAAGGGACCAATGAGTGGGATGTTTGGTCTCATGTTTTTCATTAAGATTCCTACACGCATACTTAGTATGTCTGATCTTTCCACGATGAAATAAAATGATTTCTCCTTTTATATAAGTAGTCTTAGTCTTATTTTGTTTACTTTTCATGACTTTTACCTTACTAAAATATTTTTTACCCCTATAATGAGCTCTATATCTTGTGCAAATACACTCTTTCACTCCTTTAACTCTAGTTCTATAATGTATTTCCTGGAAGAGAAAGGATTAATTAACCTCTTATAGTGTTAAAAAGTGATGTATATAAATCATAGATTCTACTAAAGTGTTGTAATAATTATCTCAATAAATTAAAAGGATAATTTCTTGATCTTAATAATAAATAATCACATTTATGTGGGATAGATCTAAAATCACTTTATTGAACTCAGATAAATGGGATTTAATTGAAATATCTTGTTTCATTTTATGTGTAAACATTCTGTGTTTATTATAAATCCTAGAAACTAGAGATGTTTTTGTTTATAATTTCTCTAACTTAATCCATATACCATCAATCGTAATTTCAATAGAAAATTCCCTAAGGCATTTATCACCAAAAGAAATTTGTAGACAACTATGCACCTTAACAAGAACATTAGCATATACATCTTCATAAATATTAGTTGTCTTTCTGGTTTCAAATAAAGTTACAATAGGTTTATTTGAACCAAATAGTTAATCAATTAATCATTACTAAATGAGAAAGGATCTTATCATAAGAAACCATAATTTGAAGTCATTATCACTAGAAAGATTTTGGATTTCAAACCTATTTCACATCATGTTTACCCAAAATATTGGATACCGAATTACTGTAGACAACGATAATCATATTCCCCCAAGAATTGTTCATGGACAATGGGTTTGTATAATTTTATAATTAAGATAATGAATTAAGAAAATATTTATTTTAATTTAAAATATAATATCACAAATGGTGATTCAATATGAGATTGAATTGGGGAATTAAATAAGAAAACAGATGGGAATAAGAAACAGATTGGAAAACAAAAGGGAACACCACTTTGTCCGGGGTAAGGTGCGTAGGATAGGGAGGAAAAAAACAAATCATAAAAAGGAACATATTGGGAATTATGTTTATATTGTTTGAATATAATGGAAAATATCATAAAATATGTAAGAAATTAAGAATTCAGTAAATATTGATAAAAGGATTTAACATTCTTCAGTCTAGTTTGGACCTACATGAATGAAAAGAACACACCCACCCACACCTGATTTTTATTAATGCTCAATATAGAATAGGAATAAAACATATGGGTTTGAAGAAACAATGATAGAAGCATTAAACAGCTGTATCTAAAAAATAAGAAATGGGAATTTAAAACTTGTAGCACTGGATGCACAAGTCTGGAAGTATTGATCTCTTATAGATTTCATTAGAAAATTGTACCCGTTCATTGTTCTTATAGAGGTTCTCACTTGGTATAGAAGTCAAAAATCAGTAATTCTTCCCTCATGAAATCAGTCACACATCTTCAATATGAATAGATTTTGTTGTCATAACTCTAACAGAAGCTATAAACGAGTGGTGTATGCAGAAGGATGGCTGATATTGAGATTTGCAGCCAAGGGAAAAACTCACCAAATCTTGGGTTCCATTGCTTCAATGAGAACTAAACTATAATTTTAAGATGGTTCTATTGAGGTGAAATGATTAGATGTGTGGGTGATCAATTCCCGTGACACTTTTTCTCCTCAAAATTGCACAACCAACCATAAGTCGACACACTACCTAAAACTGGGCTTTCCCGGCACCACCCTTTATCAGCGCTAATGAAAAAGCACTTATAAAGGGACCCCCATTAACAGTTCTTTTTTTAGCGCTATTAAAGGGAACCCATTTATCTGCGCTTTTTTAATAGCGCTGATAAAGGGGTGTCTTTATCAGCGCTTTTTTTAAAGCACTCATAAAGGGGCTAATTTCAGAAAAAATAAATTAAAAAAATATATTAATATTTAAATATATACATATAGTTATATTGATATAAATATAATATATATTTTTTAAATATAATTTTAAATATATTTTAGATAAGTATAAATATACAGTTACACTTAATATATAAGATATTTAGTGAAAAGGGCTTATAAAAAAATTAAAACAATATTTCTAATTAATAATTTTCTAATTATTATGTTGTAATAGTCATTTAGTATCAATTTGAAGACTAAAAAATTAAAAAAATTAAAAAAAGAGCCAAAATATGTTGAATACGCAACTTGAACATCAAACGGCCATAACTTTTGATCCGGGTGTCCGTTTGAGCTCTACCACATACCAAATCAAAGCCTGTGATGCGTTCTACGTTGTTGTGACCACTTAAGACCCCGGTCAAGGTTTGATCGTGCAAAAAAGAGGCCCAAAGGCCTCCAAAACTGCGTTTTTGGTCAGGGTACCCAATTTTTTAACATTTTGTGGATTTTCAGCCTCGTTTAAGGGGGTATTATTGGATTTTTCTGGTGGGGACTAAATTTATTTCAAGGAATTAAATTCATATTGATATTATGTCTTTGAAATTTTATCATTTTCTATAATGCACTGCTATTTATAATCAAATATATAACAGTATATACATATTTTTTATATATTCACACATAAAAATTAATTTTTTAAATAAATAATTAAACATATTTACATATAAAATAAATTAGCTTTATCTAAATAATAACTAATATCCATTTTATTTAAAATAAAAATATATCTATATTTATATACCTATATATTAATCTAACTATATATGTACCTATATAATGTGTGTGTGTGTGTCTATTTGTGTGTGTCTATATATTAAAAAACTGATATATATATATATATATATATTCTAACATATGTATATGCATATATATTTATGTATATATATGTATGTATAATTATACTTATAGAAACACACATATATATGTGTGTGTGTGTGTTGTATATATGTATTTATTTACACACACACAAAACAAAACATATTTTATAATTGTATTGAAAACTAATCTTATAAATATATATTAATATATGAGTAAATATATGGATAAAAAATATAACTAAATATATATAAATAAATATATATAACTTAATATTAATATAAGAATATACAAATAAATATATAAACATATAAATATAACTATATATATATATTAATACAACTATATAAATTTATATTAATACATGAATAAATATAACTAAATATATATATATAGATATATCACTAATTAGAGAACAAATTAAATTAGAGTAGTGGTAAAGGATTAGCGCGCATGGGGGAGGTCTTGTGTTCAAAACCTGGTAGAGTCAAACAGGGGCGCGTGCATAGGTGAATTTGAGGGGGGGATATAGCGCTGTTAACGGGGTGTCTACAAACTGCTGATAAAATGTGGGGCTCGTGGCTGGGTCTTGTAGGGGCGCTGATAAATTGGGGGGGGGGGGGCAAGAGTTGTTAAAAGTACCCCTCGATTTACAGATTTATTTAATTTTTTTTTAAATTTTTAAAAAAATTTAAAATTTTTTACCTTTTTTTAGCACTAGAAAAAGCGCTAATAAAAGGGGCCTTTTATCAGCCCTAAAAACTGTTAAAAGTCTCCTTTATCAGCACTTTTTTTTAGCGCTGATAAAAGGGGTCTTTATCAGTGCTTTCTGAAGTGCTGATAAAGGGGACCCCCCCCCCCCTTATCTTCCCTGGCATTTATAGCGCTTTTTTAGCGCAGTTAAAGGCCTTTTTTAGCACTGATAAAAGAAGTATTTGTAGTAGTGACAGAAATCAATTCCAAAATAGAAAGGAAAATGATACGTGCAAGTTCCCAAGAAATATGGATGAAATTGATCACACAGGTTTCATACTGATCTCCATCTAGGATAAAATGCAGTTGATTTCCATTATAGTAATGAAAAAGTGCATGGTCCATAGAAAACACAAGTGAGTTGTTCAAAATCCTAGCCCATGATCCCTAATATAAATTAAACTTTTCAATGCACATAACTAGTCACAAATTAAATTAAGAATTTAAAATATATTCAAAAAAATCATTCATTCTTGTTAAAAAATTTAATGGCATAATTAAAAAAAGTTAATTTCAATTTTAAATCAAATTAAATCACCTAATTTCACACCCTTGGGGAGGAAACAAATCAGTTACAGGATAATTATTTAGTTTTGAAAAATTGTCATGAGAATTTCCAACAAAAATGAAGCACAAAACCAAATAACCATAAATAAATTGGGAAGCAGGTTTTAACATGGAAAACCTTCCAATGTGGAGGATTAAAAAACCATAAGAAACACTGAAATATCCACTGTGAATCCGATAGTAAAAATTCAAAGTATTACCTTAAAATGAATTAAAATTAGAGTGTAGAAAAAATAATGTGATAATCCACACCCTGATATGAATCCTTATCCTCTACGATAATCATATCATTTTAATAATTCACCCTTCGACGATCAAAACCAAACATGCACCATCATTGCAGCACCAAAAATAAGATATCGCGGAACCCAATTTTTAATGCTCGCTCCTTCCCCACACTCAAAAATAGCTACCTACCATATATCTACATGATATGTATTTCTACCGTATATCTTCTTTTATCTACTTCTGATGTTGGTTCCATTATGGGAATGTTAAGGCCTCCATAATCTCTCATACTTTGGGTTTAAAATTAAAAATTATAAGGATAAGACTTATCACTGCTTTTGATCCTATAAGCTTCCAAATCATCATGCCTCATTTAAAATTTATAAAATTATCTTTAAATTTGAAAAAACCCAGGTATGAACCTCAATAATATCCCCCGTCATCCCATCAATGAATAATATTTCATCCAAAAAACTCAGTTAGAAATAAAAATAGTTGGTATCACACCAATCGTCACCCTATGCATAAAATATAACATCACACATTTTCACCTCTCATAAAAACATGATAACTCCCCCTAAAAATAAAATTATAATGTCAAATTCTTCATCATATATGTGTATGTAAATTTCAATGGAACAATACTAGAACCAACACTTGGCCCCCCATTAATTAGTATTTATACATAATTTGGATTACCTGCAAAAACTGATTTCTCCATCTCATCAACATTCTTCAAGCAATATATAACTCTCATTGCAATATATTTATCATTGAATTTAATACATTTTTCACTAATGATACTCTCTAAAGAAAAGTAATTAGATGTAAGACCTGAAACACCTGACCTAACTTGTTTCATCTTCCAAACATTCATCTTCCTATTCAATGGTCTTTGACTCATTCGTGATGATCATCTATGCTACAAATATCAGGAAGACCTCTTTGTAACTACATTCATCACTCACCACAAAACTTTATATCCATACGATAAAGTGTTTCATCCATTTTTCATCATTCATATACCATATATCCTGTAGATAATTTCCATATTCTATTTCCAAATGAAAACTTCAGTACATCATTATCAAGAGTACAAGTAGATAATAAATTATGTCGTATAACTAGAACATATCACACATACTTCAATGTCAAAATAAAACCAGCATTTGTAGTGGTATAAATATCACCAACACCAATGAAACCATCAGAATATACATTTCCCATCATTAATATAACAAAGCAGTCATCTTCATATAAATAAAATAATTCACTCTTTTGTGTAATATGGTACGATGCTACCAAATCAACAACCTATTATTTGTACGTATATAACCTATAACAAAAATGATAACTAAATTTAAATCACCATAACCTTATATAAGACTTACACTAGAATCTTTATAACCAGTTTCATGTGTCTTCTTTTCTTATGTGATCTTTTTCAAAGTGTAGCAGTTTCTCTGCACATGACCCTTTTTATCTTAAAAGAAGTCATTGACCTTTATACTTGTATTCGACTGACCTATCTGATTACTATTTATATCTATGATAAAAAACCATTATTACATAAGTAATACTCATCATTGGTGTTTTTCTGAGTCTCGTTCATCAAAAATGATGAAATTTCATTATCCAACTTGAGAGTGTCCTTTTAGAAATGCAATGTGGAGATGAGATTATCATAATAATGTGGAAACAAACCCAAAAGAATAAATTCTTTTCCTTCTTCTTCTATTTCAATATGTAGAACATTACCTTTATCATTGATCTTGACTTACACTAAATAAATCACTATCATATGTTTGGTGAACTCATCTATATGATTACCTAAATCACCATTCTCTCACATTGGAAAATGATACAATCATTTTCTCATATATAAATGATTTTTGAGATATTTTTATTTATAACTAATTTTGATATTTGTCCATATTTCCTCCATATATGTCAGATTCATCACCTATGATAGTATATTCCACCAAAATACATCTAGATTGTTCTTTCCACCAACTCTCTCATATCATTCCAATCACCAATACTCATCGTCTTGGTTTTTTATTATTTTTTCTCTAGTTCCTTCACTATCTTCTCACAAACCAAAATATATTTTATTCATTTCTTCCATAGAGTAAAATAATTTTACCCATTAAACAGTTATATGTTTTTAGAAATTCCATGGCATGAATCACCCATATCGAATCAGTAAGAAACATGAATAAATCCATCTAGTATCAGTTTTTAGTGAGGAATATAATCAGTTCGAGGATATTTATTCAGTCACAACAAAATATTTTGAGAATTACCAATGAAAACAAAGCCCAAAACAAAAAATAATGAAATAAATTGAGACTTAGATTTTTAAATGGAAAAATACTCTAATATAGAGGATTAAAAAACCAAGGGTAAATTCTAAAATATCCACTACTGATCAGAGAGTAAAAAAACCAAGAAATTCCCAAAATTGAATTGCAATTACAATGTAGACAAATTAATTTGAAAAAAATACACCCTGATACACCTCCTTTGTATATATTTATAATCATCTCATGATCAGATGCCACCCATGGACAATCAAAACTGAACAAATGGAATCATTTAAGAACCTAAAATAAGTTGTTGTGCAACCTAATTTACACTAATCACTGTTAGAACCCACTCAGAAACCACGGTCTCCCATATCTCTACACTGACATATTTCTCATGTATCTAAACTTTTATATAATACCCATGTTGGTTATTTTATAGGAAATTGAATCCCTCTAGAATATATCATTCGTTGGGTTCAAAATTCAAACAAGTAAGGATAAATATTATCTCTGTTTTTATACTGGTAAGCTTCCAAATCCATTAGTCTCATTTCAAATTTGAAACATTATCATTAAATTTAAAAACCCCAAATATAAACTTCAACGAATACTTACTCCCAACTCCATAACTAGACCCAGTTCTAGTGAGGCTTATATAATTTAATGCCTAAAAATATAATGGGACATTAAATTAAGGACATGATGGACTAAGACCAAATCCCATTATTCTTAAAATCCATCACACCTACCACATGAGATCTACATTACCTGTGTAAAGGTTTCACCAAAATTTTTCCATATTTTCAAAGTTAAAAGAGGAGTGTGAGTAGCTTTGTAAAGGTAGTCCTATATCTACATCAAGTTCAAACAAAATATTATGATGTTGTATAAATGTACCCTGTAACTTTCACCGTCTACATAAAATTAATGTGAGAAGTACATTGGAACTAAAAAGGTGGATTTAGAAATAAAATACCTATTTGATGATAATAAGGGATCCAATGACATGCATGAAGGTACCATAGGATGTATATAACTATGTTAAGGTAATATATGATTTACACAACACTTATAAAGGTAATGAGGGAGTCATGAAGGATGTGTACTGGTTACATGAACTAGGTCTAACTATGTAAAACTGATGAGGCAATGCATAAGGGTACATTGAGATTTTAACTACATATATAGGTAGGTCAATTCACTATCTTAAGGTAATGAGGAAAATTTTTTATCAATATAAACATGAGTTAAGATTCTATAATTGATTGCCTTTTAACATGCTATCAATCCAAACTTGCCCATGTTTTCTATCACTACAGTCAATCTGGAGTTATTTATATAGTTGTTCATCAAGGTGTTCATGTGTATGATCTAGGTAAAGTCATGTGGTCAGTCCATTAATGTGGTTGATCTTCAAAGTGATGAATAGAGTTAGATAATTTTTATATTCTGATGAAATGAAATATTACAATGCTATGTATGGTTTTCTAAAATTTAAGATAAATATCACAATGATTATTGCAATGCAATAAGGTATTTAAAGAAGGGAGGAAGCCACAATGAAAAGTATATTTATTAATTTTAAATTCATATTGTTATCATGGACATAGAAAAATAAATACATCACAATTATGTTGTGGTTTTTTATTAACTTTTAGGTTTCCATTTTATAAATCTAGTCCACTTTTGAGAAATGGTGAGTTGAGTGACATTGTAGGTTATCCCATGGTATTTCATGGATTCGTGTATAGCTGTAAAGGTTTTAAATGGATTTATATGCATCATAGGTTGAGAAGATAATGGAGGTGGGGTTATTAAAATACCATTTGGAAAAAATTGTCAAGTGTTTAGGGAATTTGATCATTGGATTAAATTAAATAAATAACCAATCAACCGGGAGATTCGATGACTCAAGAAGAGAGAGATCCTTCCAAGATTTAGTTTAATATTTAATGTGAAATAATCATCTAGAATAAATGAGAATAATATTCATGACATAATTGTGAATATATAGTTTTTAGGTATTAAAGAATATTTTATTAAGAATATTGATAACTAACAGATATTGTGTGAGATATTTTTGAGATCCAGATACATTATAGTGTTGAGGGAAGAGAAGTAGTTGAAACTAGGATTCACTGCTCTATTATGCACCCAAGTATTCAATAAAAATGATAAGAACTAGATCAATCGTGATCTTGTAGGAGCTTTGGGACCAACAAAATTTTTGTGAGTGGCAATTAAATATCATGAAGAATATTTAAATGTGTAAAATTTTCAATTCAGTTTTCTTGTGAAGGGAAATATATTTCACATGTGGTACAAAAGAAGCTATGAGTATAAAAAGTTATTTCTATGAGTATATTAAAGTTTAAGATGAATGTTTTAATTGGTGTGTCTAACTATTTAATGGAGGCTTGTGACTAGGGAATCTAACCAATCATCTAATAATTCTTATTGGGGTGTCTAACTATATTTTGAAGAATGGTAAGTGGGGTTTCTAACCAATTTAGTCTAATAGGAATGCAAATAAGTACATTTTTATGTACAACCATGTAAATATTGTGTGTTTTTATCTCTCTTATTATCATTAAAAATTATTTGAGGTTGTGAGATATTAATTGAATGATCATGAAATTAAACAGGTTCAAGGGGTTGAATTTAGAAGAATAAATTTTTTAAAATAAATATACCGATTCACCCCCCCCCCCCCCCAACCCCTATCGGTGGTCATCCAACCTTGGAAACCTTAAGGAACCTACAAAAAATTACATGTTCTTTACAAGAATACTTAGGAAAATGAAAATTGTGGGTGTATTGTAGAGGTAAATGATATAAAAGGTGACTATAATGGATGTTTTTTAGGTGTGTCATGAATTACCATAAAAAAGAGAGACTTCTCATGAAATACATTTTAAGTATGGGATGGAGCCTGTCAACATCCAACCTTATAAGCATGATTATTTTATGAATATTGAGTTTGAAAATTTGGTTAAAAATATTTTCAAATAGGGTTTAATAAAACAAAGAACAATCTTATACTCTATACCAATATTTTGAGTAAAGAAAAAATAATGAGGGTGAATAGTGTATATAGATCATCGAGAATTAAATATTTTGTTGGTGCTATACAGATACATAATTCTCATAATAGAAGTGTTGATGGATGAGTTTCATTGAGAGGAATACATCACAAAGGCAGGTTTAAAATTGGGTTTCTTCCAGGTATGGATGAAGGTTAAATACATTAGAAAGTCTTCATTCAAAACCCATGAGGGGAATTGCGAATACCTTTTTATGTTCTTGTGACGTTTCATTCTACTATGAATGTGGTATTTTTGTATTTTTGAAGAAGGATTGTTTTGTTGTTCTTAAATGATATACCAGTGTACAGTAAGGGATAGAATGAACACTTGGAGAATGTGAGAGATGTTCTACAAATGTTGTAAGAAAATGTACTTGTTGCAAACAATAATATGTGATATTCTATAAGTAAGCCTTTAGATTATTTAGGGAATATAATTTTACATGATGGAACAGTTATGGATGCAAAAAACTAGAGGTAGTTAAACTGTGATGTGAGAAGAAGATTCTGAAGGAAGTGAGGGGATTTTGGGATAATTGTATACATTAATATTTTATCAAGGATAATGGAAAGATTTCATGATAATTGATGGTCTTGGATAACAATGAGGAGTTTAAATATAAACATGAAACATAATCATAATATGACACCATTAAGGAAAACATGACTATATATATAGTTTTATGCATGTCATATTTTTCTATTGGATTTGAAGTAGGTTGGGATAAATCCAGTTTTGTAGTTGAGGTTGTGTTAACACAGAAAGGGAGGCCTCTCATCTATTTCAGTAAGGAGTTATATGAAACCAACTTCCACAATTCTTTATATGAAAATAAATTTATGGATTTAGTGATATAAATCTATCAATAGAAATAATATTTGATGGGAAGGCTGATTGATGTATAAAAAGATCATTATAGCCTTATGAATTTTCATTATCAAATGGTAGTTTCAATTGAACATCAATTCTGGATTGATATGTCACTGGGATTTGATTTTATAGTGATTTACAATCTATGGAAATTGAATATTTTCCCTCATGTTCTATCGAGGGTGGTGTAGGAAAGAGATTATATGTACATAGCACTTTTAGAACCAAATTGGGAGAGGATGGATGTGCCCAATGAAGATAAACAACAAGAAGATATTATAAACACAATTATATAATCCTTACAATGTGTCCGTGCCACAAATATGTGATATTCTTTCCGAAATGGATTTTTATACTATAAAAACCAATATGTCAATCTAAACGGACCAAATTTAATTCAAAATCTATTACAACATTTGTTTGACTAGTGTAGCCTAATCCTTGAATGATGTTGGCCTATCTTTTGGTAGTATTTACTACACACCAATCCACAAATATGACTATAAACTATAGAAATGTTGACCCACTATAGCATATTTGACTAGAAATACTTACAAGGCAATACAACAATGAAAAATTTGTCCTCATTGGACAATAGTAGATTGGACTTTTGTGATGGAGGTATTGAAACTCCATGGACTTCCTGCAATCAGTTTCTATAGCACAATGGACTTATTTTGAGTTAAATGGCATTGATTAACTATCTTATTTATGAGAACATTTCTCTGGGAATATGGATTTACTTCTAAACCACATTAATATTTGGGTCTCATGTTCTTCTTATTCTTATTCCTTTTATATTCATCATCCTTTTACTCCCATTCTTGAGATCATTAATTTTTGTTTCTCTAGAATTTCCACAACAATTGTTATCAAAGGTTGAGTTCCGAAGATCATTCTCAAATTTATCAAATTAAAAAATGTATATTGAAGAATGGAGGGTATAGGTAAATCACTTTAATGAAATTGAGTTTATCTATTTGTGGACATAGATCAAATACTACCTTTATCATAAAAAGTTTCACTTTCCACTTGTAGGAGAGAAACCAATCAATATGTAGAAGATGGAGTGTGAGGTACTGGATCTATAGGTTTTGGGACTTTTTCATCTCATGTTAGGAAAAAAACATGGTGTTTAGCATCATAGAGGAGAAGTTGGTGGCTAGGTTGTTGAAATATATCGTGAATGTGTTTGAAAATTATTCTCTTTCAAACAAGGTGTTACTTAAATATGAATTTGATTCAAGGGAATATTATTTTTGATCATGTCAACAAATTCAACAACATCCCAAGTCAGTTTTCATTGGTGATAATTATGTTTGAGGATGAGTTATGTGCTTCATTTTTACATACTTCATTACCTAATAGTTGTAAATCATTTGTAACCACAGTGAGTAGTTATTCAATGAATACAAACTTGGTTATGAAAAATGTGAGAGATTTAATCCTAAATGAGGATATTCAAATAAAATAATCATCTAGATTCTTTGGTTATTCTTTGAACATGGAAGGGAGATGAGGATATGTGCATTGAGTTAATCATAGATGATGATCAAAATCAAGGCTAAATATTTGAGATAAGGAAAAGGGTCCTAGACCTACCTACTATATTTTGGGAATAAAGGACACTTTAAGAAGTTGAAATGATAAAAATGCAATTTACATGAAACAAATATTGCAAGCATGACAGTTTATGGAATAGTAGATGTGTTATTTTTTATCATGGATAGCTCAATATAGTTTTGATTTTAGAATGAAGGGAATATTTTTATACCACTTTTGAGAAGGGTTCACTTAAAAATTATATTTATTGAAATTTTGGAAACATTCGTCTTGTTGGTGATGAAACCTTATAAATTACGGGGAAGGGAGATGCATGGATTAAACCCAATAGTATGATATTTCTTGTTTTGGATAATGTATGGTATATCCTTGACTGAGAATATTTTTTATTTATATAGAGCATCTTGATGATTAAGGTTTTGGTACCACATTCACTGGTGGGTCCTGGAATATTACTAAGGGAGAATAGTCATTAAATAAAGAGTAAAGAATGTAATCCTAAATAATATGGTATATAATTTCATGGGAATTCATGAAAAAAAAAATATTGAGGATTTATGATTGAGTAATAACAAGATAGGCCACATGAGTGAGAAGAGAATGAAGGTTCTCACAATAAAATGAATGATACTGAAGCTAAAGGTAGTGGAAGTTGGATTTTGTGAATAATAAATCTTTGAAAGTATAATAAGGTATCCATTATAAAAGGTGGTAGAACACCAAAGTCTTATAAACTGGAGTTGGTGTACACTGATGTTTTGGGGCTTACACTAGTACATTATTTTTCAAGCATCACAATATTATGTGACATTTATTGATGTCTCAACAAAGAAGGTGTTAGTTTACTATTTGAAAATAAAATTTTATGTTTTTAATATGTTTTATAAATGGAAAACCATGATGAATAATGAGTTAGGATAAAAGATAAAATGATTGAGGTATGACAATAGTGGATAGTATGATAGTAACAACTTCAAGAAATTCTATGTTAATGATGGAATCTAGTGGGAGAAGAAACTTATAGAAACAACATAGTATAATGGTGTGGCTTAATGGATGAACATGACACTAAATGAATTTGATACATGTATGAGGATACACTCATGGTTACCCAAGAGTTTCAAGAAGAGTTAGTGAACATGGAATCATATTTCATCAACAAGAGTTCATCTATACTAATGGGAGAATTTCTACTTGAGGAGATATGGTTAAGAAATGAGTTAATAATCTCTCGTTTATGAATCTATGGTTGTTTTTTATATGTATATTTAAATGATAATTCAATGTGAAATATTTATACTAAGTACAAATATCATTTCTTTATTGCATACCTTGTTGAGGAGTTTGGTTATCACTTTTGGGATGATAAGAAAATGATATTCATCAGAATCCATAGCATTATATTTAATGAAGTTATCACATGCAAGTACTATCATGTAGCTGAAGATGATAGTGAGAATAATGAATTATAGTTCCAAGGGAAATTAGGTCTTAAAGGTGTACCTGAGTATGTGATACCGAAACTAGGGGAGTCTACTTCTCAAGTGGAGTTGAGGAGATCAAAAAGGGTGATGGGACCGATATATAGTCATTCATCATCCTTACATTATCTGTTATTGACTAGCAGTGTAGAACCATAATGATTTTAAGAGGAAATCCATTTGATGGAGTCGAACAAGTGGGAGCTAGCTAGGAAGGAGTAGATTTTTTCATTGCATGATAACAATACTTAGGAGCTGACAACTCTTCCAAAAGGAATGAATGAATTATAGAATAAATGGGTATATCTACTCAAGAATGAACATGATGGTAAGAGTATGTACAAGGTAGGGCTAGTGGTGAAAGGTTTTCAATAGATGGAATGTGGGGACATCACTAAAATTTCTACAACAATAGTGAAGCTCACCACCATGCGGGTCGTTCTTAGTATTTACTGCTATAGATCATGAAATATTATGTTCCTCCCTTTCTCAAAATTAAAAAACTAAATAATAAAGTGTACCTTTATCATCACCAACTAAAATCACTGATAAAATCATACCCTTATTAGTGCTTTTTTGGCACATATAAACGTCACTATTTTATCCCAGAAAAAGGGTGGCATTTATCTGTTTCACTTTAACAATGATAAAAGGTATATTTCATTAAAAATAAATATATTGTTTAATATATTAATTTATTAATTTATGAATATATTTATACCCACATAAATATAATATTTTCTAAATATGATTTATATAAGATTAAATACGCATTTACACTTAATATATAAGATAGTTGGTGAAAATTGATTATAAAATAATGAATAAATTAATATTAGTTTACAATTTTCTAATTATTATTTATTTTTCATTTAAGTAAAATTAGAAGACATAAAAATTCAACAAATTAATGAATGGTCAAAGACAAGTTTATTACATGACTTCACCTTTAAACAACCATAACATTTGACTTGATTGTTCATTTGGGCTCTCTCACATATCATATCAAAGATTGGGAAAATAATACATGATATTATGACCTTTTCGGACCATATAAAACATTCTTTTGAGGGAAAAAATGGCATGAGAGGCTTCCAAAATTGTGTTTTTGGTCGGGATGCCTTAATTTTTGAACATATTATGAAATTTAGGCCTCATTTGAGGGGGTATTTTTTATTTTTTTCATAAGAGAATTAATTTATTCATCAGTATTTTAGTCATATGGATATTATAGTATATAAATTTTACAGTTTTTCATATTTTAGTGTTATTTATAATTTAATATATGAATATTTTCATACATTTACATATAATAAATCAATTTTAAAAATTAATATTTAAACATATTTACATAAAAATTTATTTTGGAAAGTATAAATTATATGGAAATAAAAATGTATTATTTATTTTATTTAAAATAAAAAATTAAACATTTTATTTACCTTATAAAAAATAATTAATATGTCTATATATATATACAAGTAATGTTTATATATAAATATGTGTTTGTTGATTAAAAAAATATATATCTATGTTTATATTATAATATATGTAAATTATTACATATATGTAAATATTTGTGTGTATATGTGCTAAATAATAATGTGTACATGTGTGTGAAAATATGTCTCTGTATGTGTGACAGTGGGTGTGTCAATGTTCGGTAAATACATCATATATATAAATGTATTATTATAAATATATCATTATAATTAAAAATATTATATAAACATATTTATAATAAATAATTTTAAAAAAATTATGACATAAATTATCTCTAAATATAAAATTGTATGTAACTATGTATAAAATTTATATGAAAATATATAATAAAAATTCATATTTTGTAAATGTATTTAAAAATAATTCTATAAATGTATATAATTATATGAATAAATATTTAAACAAAAATAAATTATGTGTATATATATATATCATAAAATATTATACAAATCTTGATGGTGTAGCTGTAAAGGCGTTAGGCCATAAAGGCAGATGTGATAGGTTTTATTCCAAGTGTGAGAAGAGACGAAGGGAATGAAGAGTAATGATGAAGGTGTTGTAAATTGATGATAAAGGGGGTGATCTTGATTAATTTTATGGGATGGTAATGCGGGGGGCATGTGGCAGTGATAAAGTGTTTTGGATCACTGATAAAAAGGGGTTAGGTTAAACAAAATATTTTTAATAAATATTTTCTGAATTTTATCAGCACTAAAAAAGGAACTGGTAAAGGTGTATTTTATCTATTATATTGTTAGGATAGAAAATGGTCATGTAATTTTAATGGCACTTATCCTATCAGAACATTTTAGCAGTGAAAAAATCAATTTCTAGTGATATTAAAAGAACAGTATGTAGTAGTGATTGTTGTATATGAGAATTTACATTAGCTTAATGTAAAGACTCCAATACTTCATGGAGATTTGGAGGATTATATCTATATATATCATCCAAAGGGATATGTTGAGTCGAGAAAGGAATACCTAGTGTTAAAACTCTATAAGAGATTATATGGGTTAAAGCAAACACCCAGGAAGTGGAACAAGAACTGTGATTCTTTCCTGAGTAATAATGCTTACAAATTATGTGTCATGGATCAATGCTTCTATTATAATTTAAAACATGCTATTAGATACATAGATAAAAATTTCGGGAAACATAAAAAAATTTAAAAGAAAATAATAACCTCAGTTAATAGTGATGAAAGTGTCCCTCAGTTTCATGATTTCAAGGAATCACTAGCCCATAATCTCTAGCCTTACTAGATGCCAATGATTGACGAGGTGAATCAAAATGTTGTTCAAGATTTAGAAGGAAAAATATTTCACAATCCAATCCCCATGTCATAAATTAAACATTGAATTTAATAATACATAAAATATATAATAAATTTTGTTAAAATTTCTAAATATGTGACCTACATTTTATGAAACGGTGTAGTTATTCTACCTATGATAATCTAGTTGCTGGGAATCTATCTGAAAACAAAGTAGAGTAACTCTAAATATTATTTAGTGAATTTATATATAATATAATTCATATTTCACACTCATTTTTATCATTTAACATGTAATGAGCATTTTATATTACATATTAGGAAATTGTAAATTTAAAATTTAAATTTCAGTAACTCTATGATGTTCTATATATGAATAATTCATATTGTAGTGTATGAATACACAGACATTTTAACATGTGTTAAATTATATGAATAACTATTATTGAAAAATTAAATCAATGTTTGTGGTATAGAAAATAATATTTCATATTTTTTGCAGAGTACAAATGATAAGGAATAAATTGAAATAAAAATGAAGAATATAGTAGAAACTTTTACCATTGTTATACCAGTCGGAAATATATATTTCATGAAGGAGAATTTTACAACTCCATAAAAGGAAACAAATCGAATTAAATGTAAAGAAAAATAGTTTTAGATAGTTAAATTTTTTAAGAATTGAAAACTGCATGAATATAGTAATTACCTATAAACATCTACTAATCTCAAGACTCCTCTACTTTTTTATATGAAATATTCGTGGAGTCAAATATGCAGTCTCAAGTGATGTTTATGTCAGATTAATAAGTTTAGAAGATGATAGTGGTGTTCACCTAAAATTTGTGATGATGAATATAAAAATATATGAGAAATTATTACATTTGTATAAATAAATCTTTTTATAAAGTACAACTAAATATAAATAATGTGAATAATCAAGTAGATGAGCATTGGTTACATATAAAGTATACTTAGTGTTTTTATAAAATATCTAAGCTAGATTTTCAATGTTTCAACAAATGGAATTCTAGAATTTAATATTAGTGACATATCATATAGGCTTGTAGTAATAATTACAGAATCTAAAAGAAATTATTTAAAAAATACCCAATTGAATAAAAAAATGTTTTTGATATTAGTGATAATAAATTAAACATTGTTATTTTCAATGAAATATAACTAATTCATTTTTCATGAACTAGTTTCACCTCTAAAGTAGTGGTTGATATATATTTTTCATTCATGATACAACTCATTCATTCGGCAAAATCATCATGGAGTATACAGTTTACAGTTACACCTCGGACAAATTTTTAGTTGTTTTATTCCACGTAACAATGAAATAATGAACTTGTAAATATAAATAATGAACAAATATGAAAAGATTAATAAATTTTCATAAAATAATAAAAAAATGTGAATATACATAAACAAATTTTGTTAATAAAAAAATATATATAATAATGAAAAAATATAATGCTTTATATTTAAGTGAAATCAAATAGTTTTTTAATAAGTATGAATCTTTGTGAAAGTTTTTGAAAAATTATGAACCCATTTTAATAAAATATCAACCTTTATGAACAAATTAGATTAAAGATAACAAAAATGGGGGTAAATATATGAAAAAATTGTGACAATATGAAGCCTTTTATTGATTTGGAATCTATTATAAAAAAATATGAACAACTAATCTAAAATACATAAAAAATATATACTTGTATAATGAAAAAAATGAACCCATATGAAAAAACTTATGAAAATATTTGACAAAAATATAAACCTGTAAAAAAATTTGAACCTCTAAAAACACCAAAATCACCATACCAATAGCACTAAAACTCCCACCACTATGGGATAAAAAATGACTTTTTTGAAGACTGTAGAGATAATAATTCATTCTATAACTAAGATGTCAAAAAAACACTCCATAAATTCATAAAACCAATCCCAAACCCCTTATAATATAGAAATACATAAGAAAATAGTGAAATACCATAAACCGAGGGAGTTACATCCTACTTCATCTGCTGGTGATTTGTTTAATGCCAACTCCTCATATTATGGTTTTAACTTTAATTCTAAAATATATATTGTGTTAAAATACAATAAAACTCAATAAATTTAAAAATAATATGAATACATATCATCGAAGAAAATAACTAATATCATATCAAAATTAAATTTTGTTTAAAAATTTTTCATTTAGAAAAAATTAACATGAATTATAAGTTTTTTAAAATACATAAATATTCTTCTTCTTGATTAATAAACTAATGTAAAATTTAGATTGTAAATTTTATTTTTCTCCTTTTCATTTGCTTTTATGAAATTTATAATCAATGAAAACTTATTTAACAAAGAATCAAATATATGCTAACATGGTCAATTAAATCTACATTATAATGAAGAAAATACATTATTTTTATTTTTGTTCCCAAATGAAAATCATGAATAATATGAAGTATAAATGGTAGATTCATGGGTTAAGATAGTGATACGGATTAATATTATGAAATATAAATGTTGGATACATGCGTTAAAATTGTGATATAAAAACAAATTAATTAAATAAATATATTGTAGAGTTTTATAAAACAATCCTAGAAATTGGGGTTAAAGAATCATTTAATAGAAATATTATTATGCATCAAGAATATATGGAGGTGTTCTTTACGAGAAAAGTTCATGAATATGATCATTTGGTTCACACATTATAATATTCTTATATTAATATGGGAAATTTGAATTTTTGAACTAAACTTATTGGATATAAATAAGCCTACAACATCCTTTCAAAAGGAGAATAAATTTTCAATAATTCAAGAGAATAATAAGAAATATTATCAATCAGTTATTGGTGGATGAAGAATAATAAAACATATTTGGATAGAAATACTACTAATTTTGACATAACTATCATTTCTGTTCTATATTTGAAAATATTCTAAGGAATCATTCTATAATTACAATCTCAATATGATTTAGTGTTGCATACAAACTTTCAAAAAGAGTATAAATACCTTTAGAATTTTATTCAGAAGAAATGGAACAATCTATTAAATCATCATGGGAAAATGTACTTATTTTAAATCTGAAAAAAAAATATGTTAAAATTCTATAAAACACCCTAGATGAGAAATTAATAAGAAAATGTATCATAATAAGAAAAAACTCATATAAAAATAGAATTGAAATTGTTTTAGAGAAAAATATGTGGATATAATGAATGTGGGTTATAAAAATATAAACACACCTAAATAATGTTCTTCTAGATGAATAAATAAGTAAATTTGAATTTATTTTTAACGGGAGGTAGAGATAGAACCGGTGGCAGAGGTGGGGGAGGAGGCGGTAGGTGGAGCTGAAGGTAGAGGTGAGAGATGGATATGAGATGTGGAATCCTAACAATACATTGATATATTTTTAGTGTTTCTATATTCTAATGGTATATGAGATTTTATGGACTACGGGATTTCAATAATGCAGGGATGGAAAACTTTTAGGAAACCTAATGGAGTTTGACACGATGCTATAGAAGGAGAATTTTTATCTGTAAAGGAAAATGTGTCTGGGGATGAAATATGCTAGAGATCAACGATCAAGAATACGGGACACATAGGAAGTATAATTTGGGGGTGGAATCATAGTTCTAAACTTCAGAGAATGCTGATTGTAAGGAGGGATTAAGGGGCTGTGAAATGGAGGAGGAAGAATGGGGGTAGGTGTGAAGAAGGCATAATTTGGGGAGGGATTGGGGGTGAAATAGGGAGGAGGAAGATTAAGGGGATATATGGATCAAGATGAAGATATGTGTTGAGAGAATTATTGTGGAAGATAAACATGGAATTGGAGGCAAATCAAATTGCATAGATAGTTGATGTTTTTTTAAATTCCGTGTAAATATTTTAAGAAATTTAAATTAATTTTCAATATTCATATTATTCTAAAATAATCAACTTATTTATATAATTTAACTGCTCAATTAATTTTTTAAAATAATTAAATTAAATAAAATATTCAAATTATTTAGTTATTTGACTAGTGTTAATAACTTAATTATTTAAATAATTTTATTTTTTATTAAATATTAATACAAATTAATTTTTATTATTCAAAGTAAATAATTTGAAAATAACTTGAATAAAAATGTAAAATAAATAATTTTAATATTGAAAATAAATAATTTTTTAATAAAATTTAAATACATTGAATATTTAAAATAAATCAATTTATAAAAGAATTTTTAATTTTTAATTTTTTTATATGTTTAAATACCATTAATATTTTCAGTTAGTGTTATTAATTATTGAAATAAATAATTTGAGTATTTAATATTTAAATAACTTATAGATTTAAATTCTTTAGAGTAATTAAAGTTGTTGAATTTTAAAAATAAATCATTAATGTATAGCTTTTTCATATATTTACTAAATTTTTTTAAAAAATATCCATAGATCTTGTGTTACCCTACATCCTTAGCAACATTTCATTCTTAATTAATGTATTTCTTTTTTTCTTTTTATGAAATTTACTATACCAGGAAATATACATTTTATTATATCCATTTTTTACAAATACTATTGTCAAATTATTACATTTTTTTTAAAATTTCCTGTATGAAATTAAATTAAATTATTTATTACAAATCAATTCATATTGCTAAAATCTATATATAAATTAATTCAAAAAATAATATCTTTCATCATCGGAAAGTATCTACTCAAATATTTTAAAAATTACAATAGTTTCCATTCAGTTATAAATTTTTTTTTTGTGTTAATAATACTTTCATAAAAATAAAAAATAATTTTCTACAATTTAACACATTTATTTATTATTTTTAAAATTACAGTATTTTTTGTATACTTTTTTCTATTTTTGAAGATCTCTTTATTAAATAAATATTGTTATACAACAAAATACTTATTCAGCTACTTTAAAAAATTACTAGTATTCCCACTCATGTTTTTGCACAACCTAATTCCAACTGAATAATATATATTATCTAAAAATTATATATATATTCTCAATATATGAAATAATTAAATAAAATTAGATTCAAGTCATACCAATTAAGTGTAAACATATAAATATTTTTTAAACTTGAGTTTTAAAGTAACATAAAAAATGTATATAAATTCAAACACATTCAATTTTCATTTTTTTCATGTTTATATAGGACAAAATTTTTAATTAAAGACCTTTTTTGAATAATACAAATACAAATAAATAGCACTATAAATTTGTGGTTAATAATTTTCGTCATATCCCTGATGAAAATTTATATATTAAAATATAATTTGAACTATATGTATAAATAGTGAGGTAAGAAAACCATACGCATTGTCAAAATCTATGTATGATAATTAAAAGCATAATCACTGTAAATTTAAAATGGGCACAAGCACTATAAATGAAATATTTGGCTCTGTGTAATCATATTATTGAATAATCATAAGCACTGTAAATATTTTATTTGGTTATTTATCCTTATTTTTACTCTTTATTTGTTTGAAATATTTTTCGTAACTATAATGTAATAAGTAAATAAATTGTATAAGAATAAACACTAGTAAAGATAAACTTGGTTGTTTGAGAATATGCTACTACTTATATGACTACATTACATTATTTCCTCTACACATAAGCATAACCACATATATTTGTTTTAATTACTACTTTCATATTACAATATATTAAAATGTGTGTATATTATATTATTTGTATAAGAATAAGTATAAACATGATCATAAGAAAAGCATAAGCATACGCATAAGAACTGTAATTTTGAAAATTTATATGTATTATAGTGTATCTATAAAAATAAAAAACATCATAAACATATAGACTGACATGTTGAAAATTATTTATTTATTTCAGTATTTAGTTAACATTGTTTTTTTATAATCATAAGCTAAAACAACTATATTTTTTAGGCTATATATTATAGTATTTGAAATTTTGTATGTATTATAGTATTTTTTTACGTATAACTATAAGTATAAGCATAATAATACATTTAAGAATAATTATAAACATATTCACAATGAAATTAAAATTGATTATATATTTCATTTCATTAATTGTATAAGGAAATTCACAAGCATAGACATAAGTATAAGCATATACTAAGACATGAGAAAGGGAAAAAAGGAATATTCAGGAAAATGTATACATACAAAACCGTTCTAAAGGGGATTGTGAACAAATAAAAATAAAAAATAACTCCAACATAATTATTCATGTGCATATTAAAAAATCATAATAATAAATATGTACTTCAAAATAAATTAATAAATGTTTAGAAATTAATTTTATATGATAAATATGTATTCCTAGAAGTTAAACTAAGAATGTAAAATGTTAGCCAATTTTATTTGAATTTATTTTCTTTTTAATCGAAGGAAATGAAAAGGGATATTGAAAATCATCATTTTTTATTCTCGAAAAATAAAAATGTATAAATGTATTTCCACTTTTATTGGAATCTTCTTCATAAAAAAATTATAGACTATTTTTCTAAATTAAATAATATATTGATAAATGAAAAAATATTCCATATTTTAATTTAATTTAAAGCACACAAGATTCCATATTATAATTTAATTTTATATTTTATATTTGGAATAATACATTTTCATAAGGGATTATATATTTAATCCGTTATTACGAATTCAAAAATCTATCATATAATGTTGGATTTTGAAAAGGTAGTTTAATTACAAAAAAAATAATAATCAACATTTTTTAAAATGATGAATGAAATGAATATTTTAAGGAATAAATTAGTAACTAAATTTTTATTTATATGAATCTAAAAAATATAAAAAGTTAGTTTGATTGTAAATTTAAAATAATATCATGTTTAAAGGTGTATTATACTTGAAATTATCAAAAAAAAATGAGATTCTATAAATATAAATTAATATTTTTCATAACCAAATACGGCCTCATTCAACCCATTTTTAGTTTCCAAATTTCAAATTATTTCCTATTAACCGTAACACATTAGTTTTGGGAGTTTTGACTTCAAATTAATTACTTTTTCAAGAATTCTAAATATGTGTTTTCATTATGTTTCATGATTCTATCACAACAATGATGAATTTCATCATGTTTCTAAAAACTAGTTTTATATTTCTCTACATTACATACAAATAACTATATGAATTGATATAAGGCCCTAGACTTAAACATTACATAATCTTGAGTTATTACAAGAATTCACATTGAGGATCTTTTCAGGTTTAGAGTTTTAGAGAATTAGATCATAAATCATGCATTACATTCCACATTTAAACAAGGTGGTTACATAAAAGACAATATTCAATTTTCCCATCAAAGGAACATATTTAAAATAAAACATGGATTCTTTCATGAAACTTCCTATACATTATCATCACATCATGTACCTTTCCCTTGACCTGTGAAAAACATTTCAAAAACATGGGATGAGTATAAAAAGCTCAGTAAGGGATATAAAAATACGGAAAGAAAACCTTAGTCCATGTATACATAAGAATCATTGAAAACATAATTTACTCATAAACATAAGAACTTTAACATACCTCATGAAATCATATGGTTTATGAATAACTCATAGAAAATATAAGACATAAAGGTAACTTGAGGCATTCATCACATTCTTATGTAGGGAGTAACCCACATGGTTATGTTTGGAATACCCATCATAGTATATTCCCTAAATCTCCTCAGAGAAACCTTAGCGTTTAACTCCTTCGTGTTACCCAATGAATTGGAGAGCTATCATGGGATCACCCGCCCTTAGTTTATCACGGAACCACCTGTCTTCATAAACAATTCCCAAGAACCATAACATAATCGTATCACATAAAACATGCATAAAGGAAACATAACATTTCCACATTTCAATCACAAGATATCAACACAACACATTACTATAATCAAAAAATTATCATAACCATTTTTAGTATCAAAATAAAAGAAAATTAAAATATAGTATTTATTTTTCATTTTAAAAAAATATGGCTTGTAGAGGAAGCCGAAACTCAAATAATGGTCACGGTGGCAGAGAAGTCGTTGTCGCCGCATACGTACGAAAAAAACACTCCCTTTTTTCATTTAATAAAATTATTCATATAAAAATTATTCCTTTTGAATAAAATTAAAAGTCATAGTGGTTTATACACCGTATAAATGAAATTTGTGTATAAAACAAAATATTTCTCAATGAAAGGATATTGAGACGAAGTCCGATACCTCGTGTCCGACTTGACTCAGTCATTCTTTAATCTCTTGAATAATAAACGAGAGTTAATTTCTACTTGGTTAAGAATATTTTTCAAGTTCATTATTCCTTTTATATCACTTATTATCATGTTATGAACATTATTTAATTATTTAAGTTAATAACGGTCATTTTGTCGATCATTGGTACTTGAGTCAAAAATAAACTTCTTAAAATAAAAAGTTGTTCATGTGATAAAATATCCATTATATCCAGAATTATACTCATGATTTAGATATCATATATATCATATATATCTAATATATACACGCATTTATAATATTAAATAACATTTAGAGGTATGAAATGAAATTCATCGTTCATGGAGACGGTAAGTCGTACGTATGCATGAAGGCTACTTTCATTTATATTTCATATTTAATGGAGTGAAATCATAATTATAAAAAGGTATACTATAATTACAGTATAATATCATATTTAATACCATTAACTCCATCCTTTAAATGTCCCACATATGGCATTAACGAATCAAATCACTTTGAGGGGGAGGCAGTCCGCACTTCCTAAAATGAAATTATCGCATTTACCCATAATGGAAACCATAAAGGTATGCCATAAATGAAAAATACAGAAGAATAAGGAAAACATAAACATAATATATATCATATATAAATATAGTGACATATTAATGGACACCATGAAAGGTGTTAAAAGAATATTGAACAATCATTGTTTTGTGAGGAAGTAATTCGCCACTCACAGAAACAGTATGTTCTTTAACCATTAGACAGAGGTGTGTGTAAGTGTAAATAAAATCCTTCTCAAAAAAAAATCCTATTATATTTACGATACTGGTTTTGTTAAAAAATAAAGGAATAAAAAGATTTTAGGGGGTAGGAGAAGCAAAGTAAAAAAAAATAACATAAGAGAAGACATTACATTTATATCGGGTAACTCCCCTTGTTTTGAACCCAAATGATTTCATGAAGAGCTTTCTGCCTATGTAAAGCCTACTAGGATGAGGAGAGGGATGTGGAGAGATATAATGAGCAGAGTTTTTCCAATTCAATGGCTTCAGAGGTGTGGGTAAGGGGATAGAGTTGGGGGCCTTTTATAAGAGGGAGATGGGGCACTCTTGGAAATTCATGAAATGTTACTTTATTTTAAAATGTGTTTCAGATTTTAAAGGTCCCATAAAGATATATTTCAAGGATAAGGTGATAAGGGTTATAAATACACCGATACGATAGGTTTTTGACAAGTGTAAGTCTTAGATTTAACATTATCTTTTCATTTTATTTAAATCGTTCTTTAATGAGGCAATCAGTGCATTATCATGGTGTCATAAATAAATTAATTTATTTAATGTCTAAAAATTATAAAAAAAATACTATGATGTAGGAAATATTTTTTGATTTCCAATTAATATTTATATTATATAAGATCATTTATTTAGAAAAAATTAAAAAAAAAAATACTTAGGTGTTACATACTTTTGTTATGTTTATCTTTCATTAAAAATAAAAAGATAAAATGTCACTATCACACAAAAGTGATTCCATGGGGTCCCAAAGTTGAAAAAAGGCATCCCATGGTCGTCCATGACACAAACCGTAGAATTAGGATACATGTTGGGGTCATTTTATATTATTATGTTATTATTTTATTACCCTTAACTACCCGATTACTATTTAATCACGATAATTAAAGATAATTACCGTCTTTACTATTTATACTGTCCAAAAATAAAATAGTATTAATTACATAATTTGGAACTTAGGATTAAAAATATGGAATCTATTTTACCAAATTACATACACATAAATTTTAGTAATTAATTTAAAAATAATTCCCATTGTCAAAAGAAATAGCAGGTTTTTTAAAAACAATATCTATCAAAAGTTTGACACTTGTTTACGCACAATTCCAAAGTGAAATTAATTAAAATGACCAAAATTGGATTAAATGGTAAAAATATATTCTAATTATACTTTAAACCCAATTAAAAATATAATCTATTCCTATAATTAAATTAGATGGAGAGGCAGTTTTGAAGTAAAATGCAGTATTTTTCACTATTCATTAAAAAATGAACATTGTCAGAAAAATACCAAAAATTTATCCAAAGTAAATTTCAATTTTCAAATCCTAAAGAATAATTTTATTTTGACAAATATATCTTTTAAAATTTTTAAAAGATATATCTTAAAATGGTTTGCCATCCAAAAGGGGTAAAACAATCTTTTAAAAATATTAGAGAATTCCATGCTTAAGATTGGATTTCTTTTATCATTTTCAGCCCTTAAAAACTATCTAATTCAAAAACATACATAGATATGAAAATACATATTTCATTACATACATGGGATGTCACATCCTTCCACCCTTTAGAAAATTGTGTCCTGGTAATTTATTTACTTATCGAATAAGTGGGGGTATTTATTCCTCGTTGCATTTTCAGATTCCCATGTTGCCTCCTCAATCATGTGGTTTTTTCAGAAAACATTTTCTTGATGAATCACCTTATTCTGCAGTACTTGCTCCCTATGGTCAAGAATCTGGACTGGTTGTTCCTCAGAAGATAGGTTCTCTTCCATCTGAACTACCTCTGGACTCAAAACATGGGATGGATCTAGCATGTACTTCCTTAACATTGAAACATGAAAAACATTGTGTACCTGAGATAAATTTGGAGGTAATTCCACTCAGTATGAAACTTATCCAACTCTATCCAGAATTTCATATGGTCCAATGAACCTTGGACTCAGCTTTCCTTTCTTACCAAATCGCATCACATTTTTCCATGGTGAAACATTGAGGAAGACATGATCACCTACCTCAAAAGAGAGATCCTTCCTCCTGTTGTCCGCATAACTTTTCTGCCTGCTCTAAGTTGTTCTCATGTGTTTTTGTGTCAGCTGTACTTTTTATTCCAACTCTTCTACCAATTATGGTCCTATAAACTTCTTTCCACCCACATCATCCTAAAAATCTGGAGTTCTACACCGCTTCCAATATAATTCCTCAAATGGTGCCATCTGTATACTAGAATGAAAACTGTTATTATAAGAAAACTCAACCAAAGAAAGATGTTTGTTATAACTTCCCTAATAATCCATCGAACAAGGACGTAACATATCCTCCAGATTCTGGATTATTCGTTCTGACTACCCATTTTATTGAGGATGAAAAGCTGTACTAAAATTTAATTCAGTACCCAATGACTTCTGAAAGCCTTTCCAAAAGTTAGAAGTAAACCTCGGATCACAATCAGATACAATGGAGAGGGGAACTCCATGTAACCTGACTATCTCTTTAAGATAAAAATGAGAAAGTTGATCTAGGGAAAAAGTATCTCGTATAGCAAGGAAATGAGCATATTTATTCAAGCGATCAACAATAACCCAGATTGCATTATTACCTCGAGGTGTATTTGGAAATCCCACAACGAAGTCCATGGATATATTCTCCAATTTACACTCTGGCACTGGTAAAGGCTGAAACATCCATTTTGGTTACTGATTCTCTACTTTAAACCATTGACAAGTCAAACACTTCAAAGTAAAATCATCAATATCTCTTTTCATTCCATCCCACCAGTAATACTCTCGAAGATCTCTATACATCTTAGTACTGCCATGATGAACTGAAGATGGAGAACTATGAGCTTCACATAACAACTCCCTCTTCAATTGTGAATCACAAGGCACACACAATCTCTTCCCACATCTCAAAAAATAATCATTATCAATGTTGAATTCAGGTAACATACCCTTCTGAACCAGCTCTACCTTTTTCTGCAACTCACCCTATTGATTTTGAACTTGCTTAATTCTATCTGATAAAGAATATTTCACTGATAACTGAAACAAAACAGAAGAACTTCCTGCACCAACAACTTCTATTCCAAGGTTTATCAAATCCTTAACCAAAGGATCGTGTTACAAACATAACATGGTTAATGAAGAATTACTTTTTCGACTCAAAGCATCAGCCACTTTATTTTCTTTTCCCGGATGGTAATTAATTGTACAATCATAATCCTTGATTAATTCTAATCATCTCCTCTGTATCATGTTCAATTATTTCTGATTAAATATATACTTAAATATTTTGTGATTAGTATATATTTCACACCATACTCCATACAAATGATGCCTCCAAATTTTTAAACTAAAAACAAAAACCACTATTTCCAAATCTTCTGTAGGGTAATTTACTTCATGAGTTTTCAACTAACGTGAAGCATAAGCAATTACCTGATCATTCTACAATAGAATGCAACCAAGTCCTTTAAACGATGCATCACTGTAGATATAAAACTCACCAGTCCTGGAAGGTAGTTCCAAAACTGAAGCATTCAACAATCTTCATTTCAACTCCTGAAAACAATCATCACATTCTTTTTTCCAGAAAAACTTAACACCCTTCCGAGTTAGCTAAGTCATTGGACTAGATAACTGTGAAAACAATTTAACCAACCTTCGGTAATAGCCTACCAAACCATGAAAACTATGAATCTTGGATACATTTGTGGGTCTTGGCCATTCTTCAACAACCTTTTTTTTGCAGGATCAACAACTATTCCATCTTTAGAAAAAATTTGACCAAGGAAAGAATTTTTTTGCAACCAAAACTCACACTTTCTGAATTTCCCATACAATTTATTTTCTTTTAAGGTTTGAAAAATAACCCTTAAATGACTTTCATACTCATATTTAATTTTAGAAAACACTAAAATATCATCAATGACAACAACCACAAACTTATCCAAGAACTCATGGAAAATTCTATTCATAAGGTCCATGAATACAGCAAGTGCATTGGATAACCCAAAATGCATTACTACAAATTCATAATGGTCATATCTTGTATGAAACACAGTCTGCGGAATATCTGCCTCCTCTACCTTCAACTGATGGTACCCCGATCTCAGGTCAATCGTTGAAAAATAATGATCTCCCTGGTGCTCATCAAACAAATCATCGATATGAGGCTAAGGGTATTTGTTCTTAACAGTGATGCTATTCAAGGCTCTATAATCAAGGAAAAGTCTCATTGAACTATCTTTATTTTTAACAAAAAAGATAGGAGAACCCCATGGTGATGTTCTAGTTCGAATGAAACCTTTCTCTAATAAATCATTAAATTGCCCCTTCAACTCTAAAAGTTCAATATGAGCCATTCGATATGGGGGTTTTGAAATTAGATTAGCATCAGGAACTAAGTCAACCGTAAATTCAACTTCCCGATCTAGTATTATTCTAGGAAACTCATCCGGAAAAACATCAGGATACTCATTTACCACTGTCACATCATTAATCTGAATAGTTCCTTTTTTTGAACAATATGTGAAAGGTAACATTCATTTCCATCTTTTACAAGTTTCTCAGCCTCTTGATATGTTATCAATAGTAAGGGTTCATTCTCGTACAAAAAATGAAAGACTTTCTGAAAATAAACTTTTTTAGCTCTACAATCAATCTTAGCATGGTAAACAGAGAGCCAATCCATACCCAGGATAACATCAAACTCTACTAGAGGTAAAACAATAAGGTTTTCAAGTAGGTTCTTTCCACAAATAAGGATAGTAAGATTCTATTAAATTCTTTTTGCCTCAACATTTCCCCCAGGTGTTTTTACAACAAGTTTAGGAGTCATTTCTTGAGAAGGAAATACCAATTTACTAGAAAATTGTTCAGAGAAGAAATAATGTGTAGACCCCGAATCAAACAACACATTGGCATTATCTAAAAAAACAAACAAAGTAACTGATACCACTTAATTTGATGGCCCAAAATCTACTGAAGTAGTTGAAAAGGATTTCACCACACCTTTCTGCTTGCAGTATGACTGCTTCCAATCATTTGAGCTCTTTTTTGAACACTCGTTTTCATAATGACCCATCTCATTACACTTGAAACATTTCACTAACTGTAAATCAAATTTGGTCTTTCCATCACCCTGATCTTTTTCAGTGAAATCAAGAGCCTTATTTCCCATATTACCACATCGGTGGAACTTTCCAAAATTCAAAAGACAATCCCCAACATGCTTTTTACCACATTTATCAAAAATGGAAGACTTAGTTTTCTTACCATCAGACCTTTTTGAAGGATTCTTTCCTTTCTCATTCCACCTCAGTCTCTTCTTCTCTTGGTTTTTATAGAAAACTTGATCATCGGAAAACTCCATTTCCACCTTCTCAGCACATAGAACAAGATTTTCATAACTCTTGAACTCGCGAGAAGCTAAAGCCCTTCAATATTTTGGCTTTAATCTTCAGTAAAATTGATTAATTTTACTATCAAGGTCTCGGATAAAATTTGGAGCATACATTGCCAATCGAGTGAACTTTTCTTCATAAGCAGCCAATGAGTTGTCCTATTTCCTCAATTCCTAGAATTTTTTTCCATCCTAAGTCAAACATCATTAGGAAAATATTTATCAAGAAACATAACTTCGAATTCATCATAGTCAAGAGCATCAATCTCATCAGCGTCCCTAATATTTTTAATGATCGACCACCACTGATCTGCTTTACCCTCCAAACGGTAAACAACAAGAATAACCTTTTTATTGTATGAACACCCCATGACATCTAAAATATTATCTAGTGATTTAATACACCCTTTAGATAGCATAGGGTCAGATGATCCTCTGAAAGATGGGGGATGTTGCCTCATGAAATGTTCCACCATTGACATGTTCCTCTGCGGTTGATCTGGCAGATCTCGTGCATGGATACCACCACCATTTATCACTTGAGTCAATTGCGCCATTACTGCAACAAACTATCCAGTTCCAATTCTGACCATCTCAGGATGCGGATTCGGAAGGTCATTTCTTTCTGCATGTCTTCCTAGCACTGCTTCATAGTTTCCTCTGTGAAAAACATTCTGAACAAACATGTCTTAGATAAAGGAACATGGTAATCTTAAAATGCTATATCATTTCAATTTTACCATAAAAAATATTTTTGGATAATCATTTAATAGAATTCTAACTCCTAAAGTTATCTAAATCGGCCTCTGATACCAACAATAAGTCCCTAGCCTTAAACATTACTTAATCTTGATTTATTACAAGAATACACATTGAGGATATTTTCAGGTTTAAAGTTTTAGAGAATTAGATCATAAATCATGCATTACATTCCACATTTAAATAAGGTGGTTACAAAAAAGACAATATTCACTTTTCCCATCAAAGGAACATATTTAAAATAATAGATGGATTCTTTCTTGACATTTCCTCGACATTATCATAACATTATATACCTTTCCCTTGACCTGTGAAAGACATTTCAAAAACATGGGATGAGCATAAAAAGATCATTAAGGGATATAAAAACACGGAAAGAAAACCTTAGTCCATGTATACATAAGAATCATTTAAAACATACTTTACTCATAAACATAAGAACTTCAACATACCTCGTGAAATCATAAGGTTTATGAATAACTCATAGAAAACCTAAGACATAAATGTAACTTGAGGATTTCATAACATTCTTACGTAGGGAGTAACCCACATGGTTACGTTTGGAATACCCATCACAGTATATTCCCTAAATCTCTTCAGAGAAACCTTAGAATTTAACTCCTTCGTGTTACCCAATGCATTGGAGAGCTATCACGGGCTCACCCGTCCTTATTTTATCACGGAACCACTCATCTTCATAAACAATGCCCAATAACCCTAACATAATTGTATCATATAAAACATGCATAAAGGAAACATAACATTTCCACATTTCAATCACAATATATCAACACAACACATTGATATAATCAAAACATTAACGAAACCATTTTCAATACCAAAATAAAATAACATTAAAACATGGTATTTATTTTTCATTTTAAAAAAAAGTTATGGCTTGTAGAGGAAGCTGAAACTCAAATAATGGTCATGGCGGTGGAGAAGTCGTTGTCACCGCATACATCTGACAAAAACATTCCCTTTTTTTATTTAGTAAAACACTTTTTATAAAAAAAGATTCCATTTGAATAAAAGTAAAATTAAGAGGGGTTTATACACCGTATAAAAGAAAGTTGTGTATAAAAGAAAACATGCCTCAATGAAAGGAGATTGAGACGAAGTCCCATACATCGTGTCTGACTTAACTCGATCGTTATTTAATCTCCTGAATAATAAACTAGAGTTAATTAATACTTTCTTAAGAACCTTTTTCAATTTAATTTTTCCTTTTATATCACTTATTACGATGTTACTAACATTATGTAATTATTTAAGTTAATAATGGACATTTTGTCGATCTTTGGTACTTGAGTCAAAAAAAACATCTTATAATTACAAGTTGTTCATGTGATAAAATATCCATTATATCCAGAATTATATTAATGTTATAGATATCATATATATCATATATATCCAGTATATACATTCATTTATAATATTACATAACATTTAGTGGTAAGAAATGAAATGCACCGTTCATGGAGACGGTAAGTCATACGTACGCATGAACGATACTTTCATTTCTATTTCGTATTTAATGGAGTGAAATCATAATGATATAAACGTATATTATAATTCCAGTATAATATCATATGTTATAACATTAACTCCATCCTTTAAATGTCCCACATATGGCATTAACGAATCAAATCACTTTGAGGGGGTGGTAGTCTGCACTTCCTAAAATGAAATTATCACGTTTACCCATAATGGAAACCATAGAGGTATGCCATAAATGAAAAATACAGACTCATAAGAAAAACACAAACATAATACATATCATATATAAATATAGAAACATCTTAATGGCCACCGTGAAAGGTGTTAAAAGAAGATTGAGCAATCATTGTTTCGTGAGGCAGTAATTCTCCACTCACAGAAACAGCATGTTCTTTAACCATTAGATGGAGTTGTGTGTAAATTTAAAGCAAATAATTATCATAAAAACATACTAGTATATTTAATATATTGGTGTTATTACAAAATAGAGTAAAAAGAGTTCAGGAAGTTGGATAAGCAAAATAAAACAAAATAACATAAGAGAAGACATTACCTTTATATCGGGTAACTCCCCTTGGTTTGAACCAAAAGGTTTTATTGAAGATATTTTTGCATAAGTTAATCCTTGTAGGATGAATAGAGTGATTTGGAGAGATAAAATTATTAGATTTTATACTAGAAAATGTCTCTAGAGGTGTGGGTAAGGGGGTAGAGGTGGGGGCCTCTTATAAGAGGGAGGAGGGACACTCTTGGAAAGTCATGAAATGTTACTTTATTTTAAAATGATTTTTGGATTTTAAAGGTCCCAAAAAGATATATTTCTAGGATAAGGTGATAAGGGTTCTAAATAAACCCATAAATTAGGATTTTTACAAGTGTAATTCTTAGAATTTACATTAACTTTTCATTTTATTTAAATCGTTCATTAATGAGGTAATTGTTGCATCATCATGGTGTCATAAATAAATTAATTTATTTAATGTCTAAAAATTATAAAAAAAATTACTATGACATAGGAAATATGTTTATCCTTCCTATGAATATTTATAGTCTAAGAGTTCATTTATGTAGACAAAATAAAAATTGTTTTACTTAGGTGTTACGTACTTTTGTTATATTTAACTTTATTTAAAAATAAAAATATAAAATGTCACTATCACACAATAGTGATTCCATGGGGTCCCAAAGATGGCACAAGGAATTACATGGTCGGAAATGAAACAACTAGTAGCATTTAGACACATTATGGGATGATTTTATATTATTATGATATTATTTTATTACCCTTAACTACCCGATTACTAATAAATCACGATAATTAAAGATAATTACCGTCGTTACTATTCATAATGTCCAAAAACAAAAGAGTATTAATTACATAATTTGGAACTTATTATTATAAATCTGGAATCTATTTTACCAAATTCCAGACACAAGAATTTTTTGTAATTAATTTAAAAATAATTCCCGTTGTCAAAAGAAATAGCGGGTTTTTTAGAAACAATATCTATCCAAAGTTTGACGCTTTTTTACGCACAATTCCAAAGTAAAATTAATTAAAATGACCAAAATTGGATTAAATGGTAAAAATATATTCTAATTAAACTTTAAAACCAATTAATAAGATAATCTATCTATATAATTAAATTAGATGAAAAAGAAGTTTTGAGGTAAAATGCAGTATTTTTCACTATTCATTAAAAAATGAACATTGTCAGAAAAATACCTAAAATTTACCCAAATTAAATTTCAGTTTCCCAATCCTAAATAATAAGTTTATTTTGATAAATAGAGCCTATAAAATTGTCAAAAATAGATTTAAAAATGATTCCCCATCAAAAGGGGGTAAAACAATCTTTTAAAAATATTTGAGAATTATGTGCTTAAGATTGGATTTTTTTTTCTCATTTTAAGACTTTAAAACACTATATAATTCCTAAATAGACATAGACATGAAAATCCATAATTATTTACCTTCTTGTTATGTTACAATTGAACATTAAAAAGGCCAACGAATTTGGAAAATAACATATGTCAACTTGTTCCAATATGGATATAAATATTGAGAAAGACAAACCCACAGTGGGTTGATAATTAAATATAAATAATCATAAAGATTACATTTCATTGAATGTATGGTTGAGGTTCATCTTTTTTCGGTGTGTCCTTCATGTTCCTTTGATATTATCTTCTTGGTGTTTTAGCAGTACTATAAAATTTGGATGAACAATAATTATAAGAATTTAAAAAATAACAATAACAATAAACATTTAAATTATGTCATCTATGAAAAAAATTAAAATTAATATGGAAGTGAATTTTTTTTGGAATATTGAAAAAATTAATAACTGTCCAACAACACTTCCATTTCCATCCTCAAAGATAAAAAAACCCATAGTTTGAAAAAAAAATAAACATCAACTAGAACAACAAAGCCTCAAATCCCTCGATCACGTATATCATGTAATAGTGGGGTCAACCAGGGCCATGAACAAATTCCTATTATATGAATAATGATTTATTGAGTGAGTTTGTTATAAAAATAGTGATAAAATAATGATATAGAAAAGTATACTTTGGAATCATTACTTTCACTTTTTCTATAATTGAGTGAGTTGTTTCTCCACATCCATAAAGAAATTGTACTATGAATTATATAATATAAACTTTTACTGTATCCATCTATTACCCTGTCAGAGAATCAATCTCAAAAATGAATATTTCATCCTTTTAAATAATAATAGACAATGAAATCATTTTTCCATGACAAATTACATAAAATAAATCCAAATTTGAATAATGTTATATAAATAGTGTATTGTTTTTCAGGAACACAACCCACAAATAAAAGAGCAAGAAAATAATCCCACCAAGTAAAAGCATCATTAGGAGTTATGAAGGAGCCAAACACTGTAGGGATCAACACCAAAACAGGACATCAAATATAATATAGCTCTAGTAAATACATGTTAGTTTTGTATATTATATATTAGCTCTGAACTAAAATATATAAAAATAATATGAAATATTAGTTAAGATAAGATATTAACTAAAATATATATATATTCACATTACATATTGAAGTTTCTATTTTAATGTTTTATATATGAAAAATGATTATAACATTTATTGACATTAATAATTTAGTAGTCATTATTTTTTTAAAGGAAATAAAATAAACAACACTTATTTCTTTAAATTATTTATCAAAAATGATGATTATTGTAAGCACCATTGACTAAATGATATAATATATAAAAAAATATGTTCTTGAAAACATTTATAAAACAAATCTACTATCACTAATACTTTATGATAAATGGTCATGTAAAATGGCTCATGTATTTTTTTGAAATTAATTTTAAAATGGTTTAACTTTGGGATTAAAAAAATGTTTTTCTCAAAAATTAAATTTTGGTCATTTATTTTTCATAAAAATAAGTGATTAAAATATAAATTAAAATAATTTAAGATTTGATAATTTTGAAATTGAATAAAAATATGGTTCTAACAAATAGAATGTATAATTTTAAAATTTAGATTATGTAAATTCTATAGGATTTTTTAATATTAAAACTAGGGTATTGTTAATGATAGTTGTAATAGTTTATTTTAAGGGGAAACTAATTATTGTTTGTTTATTTTGTTTCATTATCGAAATTATAGAGGAAAAACTAAAACATAAGGAAATGAAATCATTCAAAAATGTAGGAAAATGTAATATTATAATAAAATAATTCTTATATTATGAATTATAACACATTATAAGAATAAAAAATGGGATTTCAATGAAATCAATGTAATGTTTAGTGGAAAAGAGTGCTAGTAGTGACATAAACACCTATGTGTGTGTGATATACCTTGGTATCTATTTGGTATATATATGTTCACTAAAAAGGAACCCTTTATGAAAAATATTTAATTTTCAAGAGTATGTAATAGGAAAATATAATAATTTTATATAATGTTTTCTAAGAATCGTTTAATTAAAAATTAGAAGTAATATAGAAGGGGTTATCTAAGAATAATAAGTAATTAATATATTAAGTAAATTTCAATTTGATAAAAAAATTATTGAAATGTACCTATTGTTCTGAATAAATTGAATAAGAATAAAATAAATGGATAATAAATGTAGTGATTTATGAAAATGGAATGTATTTTTTAGAAAATAGAAATCGAAATGAGAAAATTTTAAAAAACTCCAAAGATTATGTTTTCATTTTACAATAAAAATTAAATTTAATTGATTATGTAAATAACATAACTTTTTTTATCCTAATATATATCAATGTTATGGATATTAAATCATGTATTATATTATAGAAAATATGCATCATGATTTTGGGTATCTATAAAAAACCAAAAAATGACATCACATAAATTTATATCAATGTAATAAAGGAAAATTTTATTAATAAAATAGTTGTATTTAATGATTACAATAAAAAATATGAAATTAAAATATAATTTCAATTGGAATGATTTGATAAAGATTACAACACAATTATGATATTCAAAAATGAGAACATATAGAATATAATGAAATAAGAAAATAGTAAAATATATGTCATATCGATGGTGAACACCAAAGTGAATATACTATTTATTTATGTTTGTTTCACAAAGAATCACATGTAAAATGACTATAAAATTGTGAGTTTGTAATCAATAATAAATCCCAAGCACACAGTGAATGCGTTTACAAAAAAATAGTACACATTTCATGGAATTCATTTAGTGATTACAATAGCATGAGATATGGATTTGAAGAATTGTTTCATATGTTGATATTAGTAAAGATCTAATATAACATATTTGAAAATAGTGAGAAAATTTTTTATAAATTAAAATTTGACAATGTATAAAGAAGAAAGAGAAGAAATGGAAAACATATTATGATAAGAAAAAGTAACTAGACTAATATGAGAATATAGGGAATGAAATTACAGACTTCTTATAAAATATAAAAATATTTAATTTGGGGATATATAAAAATTATATGCCTGATTTTAAATATAATAACTTATTTTTAATTAAGAAAAATGATATTTAATGAAAAAACATGGAAAAGGGAGGTATTGTTAGCCTTACCAAAAATAATTGTACTAAGAATAAAAATGTCAAACATGACATTAGTAAACAAAATATTTAATATTATACATGAAAATATTTAATATTAAAAATAACAATATATAATACTAAACCATTATAGTATTTTATATGATACATTATAATTTTTAATGAAAATTCATTGAATTATTACAATGTAACAATAATAAAAATCAATGAGGTAAAAAAACATACCAACTAATTATGACAAATTAATACAAAATAATAATATCATAAAAAATATTATAGATTATAGTAAACTCCATGAGTAGATTTCTATGATGTCTCATCCTCTAATTGTTTTAATCCTTGATAAGTGGTTTATAAATATATTGTTAAAAACTTGTGTAATATTTTATAAATATGATAAAATGATGAATTATTTATTGGAATATTGAAAATGTAAAAATCATGAAAATTCATAAAGAATTATAAATAAAACAACAATATTGAAGAATAGTCTAAAATATTAGAATGAGGCCCATGGAATAAAAATTATAATTCCAATTTTTCATCAAAATTCTAGTAATAAATTCTATAAAAAATAATAAATTATTTAATTTCTTAAATATAAAACATTGAGTGGATAAAATTATCATTTACCATAGGTCTTACTGCTATAGAAGGTGCATTTCATAGGTCATTTGGGTAAATTTTAAATTTTTATTAAAACCAAGAACCTAAAAATTGTTAATAAATAATAAAATAAAATATTAATTTTATATTTTAATAATTTGGTTTAGATATTAAAAAAATGTACAATTAAAGCCTGTGATTTTAAAAAAAAATTGCATGTCGATAATATATATTGTTCATAATAAAGATTTAATTTAGGAACAAAAAAATATAAAGTGAACAATTTAGAGAGTTAATATTGTAAGAACATATATTAAACATATAAAAAGGTAAAATTTCATAAAGTTAACATTTAGAGAGCCAATACATTTAAAATAAACAGATAGTACATTTCAAGAAAATACAATTACTAAAGATATCAAGAAAAAATATATTTAAAGTTATTATGACAAGATAAGATATGAGGTTATTGTTTAAAAATTTTCAATCCTATGATATCTAAAATAAAAAAATTATGAGGAGATATCAGTAAATTCTATGTTTTTTTGGACTCTACTTTCACTCCAAAGAAGTCCTATTTGGTGAAAGAATATCTGTTTTTTGAGAGAAAAATAATGTACAACCAAAAGTTTTTGGTTATTATTAGAACTATAATAGAATTAAAGAAAATATTTAGGTACTAGGAATGAAATTATTATGCATGAATATATAGATAATGAAAACATGAATGTAATGAAAATATAATACAACTAATGTATTACACATTTAGAAAATCTTAGTAGTGGTATTGTGAGAAACAATATGGGATATTGTTAGATTTAAAAAAATGGGATGAAACCTATAAAACACCAGTAGTGATGTGGATATATTAATGAATACCATTAACGATGAAGAGAATTGAACTTAAAGTAATGTTTTCCAACTCTAAAATTGTCAATATCTAAGTAAGGGGTGATATGAATCATGGAAAGAAGGGGATGAAAGAGGATTGACTGAGCATTCGAAGATGGCCAAGTCAGGTCGGTATGACCGAGACGATGTCAGATAAGAATGAAGCTTGATGTTGAAGCTTGAACACTGATCAAGCATTGATTATGAACAATTGTGACTCAAATTTTCATTTTTATTGAGTCTGTATAATGAGTATTTTTTTGGACTTTATGAGATTGAATGGATCTGATATGTCGACCAAGACTTTCCTTGACCTTGGTTTATTGAATGAGGTGATGGTGAACTTTGAAAAGATATGACCTGGACTTGATTTTGTTGTGTTTGAACAAAGTTAGTTTGATTGTAGGACCAAGAAAAAGATGGTGGGGGCCTCAAATGGCTCTAATTCACCTTCTATAAGGGAAAAGAAGGATGCACACAAGATGTTTAAGGAAATTACTATATGAATGAATCAATATATAACTTGAATTGGTTGTCCTAAATTTCCCTTAGTTCAGTACCGATCCACGTATAGACCAACATCACTATTGTGAATCCCAATACACTCGAGCAAACAACTCTTGACCATAGATTCCAATATCATAAAATATCTAAGACCTCATCATTCTACCACCATGACAACACATCTACGCACTCATCATACTCATCATCACACATCCATACTCCTAACTTCATAACCAGACGCAGTTTGGGCTATACCTACCTGAATTGAATCCGAAATGTAAAATCTATCCCAAAAATGAGGACCTCTTGGAATAAGAAAAGATCCCATTGATTTTAAAATATATCCCACTAATCATGTGATATTTATATTACTTTTGTAAAGGTTTCGTAAAGGTAAAAAAAGAGTGTATTTATATGAGTAATGGTATATCTTTAACTGTAAAGACCCGCAAATTTCAAGGAAATTTTTTTCTTAATTTTCTTTGGAATTTTACAAGAGCGCAGCTTCAGACGGCACCTGATTCCGAGGCCCGGTGTGCCCGGAATCAATTTCCGAAGTTTGGCTCGGGTACGTTCAGTGAACGGACGAGCGGGTTTTTCTATCTTTTGAACCGGTGCCCGGAATCGAATTCTGAGGGCACCGATGAAATCGCAGCGCCGGTATTTGCTTAGAAACGCCTCTTCCGGAGTTGCGTTTGCTCAGACGTGGTTTTTAAATTTTACGGCTTTAAGTCAGAAATAAAATAAAGTTTGTGCGACAACTTTATTTTATTTCACTTAAGCTGCTTGGAAGCCACTTGAAGTCACTTAAAGACGGCTTGAACTGAGTTGAACTGGATAGGATGCTATCCAGAAATATCCTACCCCCTTTGGTAGGATATTTGTGCGGTGGGACCCGCACGAGCCCCGCCGTTTCTTTCGCTAAGTAACGCACCCGCGAAAACCCGTCAAAGTAACTGAAAAGTCAACCGACGCGTTTTCTTTAATTCTTAACAGACCATTTAATTGGGCGGTTTATTTCGTGAATTAAATGGACTGTTTCTTCGTGAATTAAATGGGTCGTTTCTTTCGTTGAATTAATTCAACGAATTGATGGATCGTTTCTTAACCGGTTTCGTGTTGGCATGTTTATAAAATAAGACCAACATAAAAATCCTTGGAAAGGATTTGAGAGTATCTTCGTTCCTCCACCCTCTCCGCGAAGAACGCGAAGAACGCGAAGAACGCGAAGAACGCGAAGATCTCCGGCGAACGGAATTCGACGACGCACACCAAGATCTGCGACGTCGACGAGATCTACCCGCGACGTTCTTCGGCGACGTCTTTCTTCCGCGGCCGATCCTCGTTCGGCAACAAAGGTGAGAATCGGATCTTTTCTTCTCCCTTTTTAATTTCAATATCAACGGATTTAAACTAATTAAATCCGTTGATCTTGATCCGGAGATTGGCGACGCGACGAGCGATTCCGCGACGACGCGGCGATCTCCATCTTCCGCGACGAGCAAATCCCGCGACGATCCCCCGTTCGGCAACGACAAGGTAGGGATTTGATTGTGATTCTTTTTCCCGTGATTATTCTTTTTAAATAAAGAACCCGATCGAAACAATTTTTAATTTATTTAAAAATTGTTGTTGATTATTCCTCCCGTGATTTATGGCTAACGCGGAGGGTGCGGGTCTAACGAACAAGACCCGGCAACCCTCCGCCGATCTATTTTGGTTGTGCGGATTTGGCGGACGTCGACGAACCGTGCGGCAAGGGCAATTTGTTGGCTCCGCAGTGAAGATCGTCCCCCGGGAGGAGCATCGGCGCAGACGGGAAAGAAAACGGGCCACCGGAGCATCTCCGGCGGCCCGCGGAAGGAGGCGGCGGCGCGGGTCGCCGGCGCGGCGGCGCCGGCGACCGGAGGCGGCGGCGCCAGGCGCGCCGCCGTGGAAACCTTCCGCCGCGGCTGAAGCCGCGGCGGCGGCGGCAGCCGGTTCCGCGGCCGCGCGGAACCGGGACGGACGCGGCGGCCCGGCCGCGTCCGCGAGACAAGCGGCCCCCCGCGGGGCCGCGGTTTCCCTCAAGCCGCGGGTTCAACCCGCGGCGCCAGCGGCTCTTCGGCCGCGCGGCCGAAGACCGAGCCGGCCGGTCCGGTCGGCCGGGCCGCGCCCAGGCCGGACCGGACCCGGCCGAGCCGGTTCGGGCCGGGTCGGGCCGACCCGGTTCGGGCCGACCCGGTTCGGCCGACCCCAGGGGGGGGTTCGGGCCGGGTCGCCCCGGGCCCAGTACCCCCGTTTCGGGCCCTCTACGGTCTTTCGCCCATATCTTGGGCCTGGGACCTCCGATTGACGAACCGTCAGCGGCTACGCGATCCTTGGATCGAGACGGTCGTTTCGGTATATTATACTCAAGGTTTCGGAAGACTTTGGGTTCGGCCGGGTTGGTTCGTACACGAAACCAACCGGGCCCTCGGAGCGGAAACGCTCATAACTTGAGCTACGGACGTCCGAACGACGTACCGTCAGCTGTGGTAGTTTCCTCTAAGTGAGACGGAACTTTTGGCATACTCCGCCCGAGGATCGGATACAGGCGGAATACGGTCGGGTTGGTTTTGCCCTAAAAACCAACCGGGCCCCTGGGACGAAAATGCCAATAACTCTCAGACCGGGCGTCCGATTGACGCGCCGTCTGTCGCGTTGAGATCCTGTTGTCGATACGGAACTTTTGGATACATCAACTTCGGACTAAGTGTCAGTTGATGTATCAGCCTCTCGGCTCGTGGAGCGGACCCTCCTAAACGAGCTCGCTAAGTGCGGGAACCCTAGTGCTGGCTGTGGCTTCGACGACAGAGCAGAGATCCTCCGTGGACTGCGACGACGACAGAGCAGAGATCCTCCGTGGACTGCGACGACGGCAGAGCAGAGATCCTTCGTGGACTGCGGCGACGACTGTGCAGAGATCCTCAGTGGACTGCGTCGACTACTGCACTCAGCGATCCTACGTGGAAGAGTGCTACCGAACCTGTGTGAGCTGAATCTTCTTTTTACCTTGAGCGGTGGAGCGCTTGGGTGTAGCGGCGGACCCGTGGTACTTGACAGTGGTGGTGCGCTTGGATGCAGCAGCAGACCCTTGGCGGTGGAGCGCTTGGTTGTAGCGGCGGACCCGCGATACTCTACGGAGTGTGTGCGCTTGGTTGTAGCGACAGACCCTTGGCGGTGGAGCGCTTGGTTGTAGCGGCGGACCCGCGATACTCTACGGAGTGTGTGCGCTTGGTTGTAGCGACAGACCCGCGACGGTGGAGGCGTGCGTGCAGAGTACGGAGACCGTGTAGATGACTGAGACCTGACGACTGCTTGACCGACTCGACTTGGAGTGAGTCGACTAGCCCAGTGGACGGAGCGCCCAGTAGTTGGCAGCAGACCCACGGCGGACGGAGCGCCTGGTAGTTGGCGGCAGACCCGCGGTACTCGACAGGAGGAGTACCTCAGTAGGCTATCTGGGTGAGCGCCCGGTATTTGGCAGCAGACCCTCAGCGGACGGAGCGCCCGGTGGTTGGCAGCAGACCCGCGGTACTCGACAGGAGGAGTACTTCAGCAGTCTTAGGTTAGTGAGCAGTACCTCGGAGTCGTGACAGGACCACTGTACACTTCAGAGATGGGGCTCTTCAACACTTACGGTTTCGATAATGAAAATCCTGGTTGAGCTGAATCTTATGTTACTCTCCTTTGTGGATTGTGTTGAACTATCCTTTGTGGATTTACTGTTTACTCTCCTTGTGGATTTGAGTCTTGCTTTCCTTTGTGGATTGAGTTGTTCTTGAGCTCGTGAGCAGAGCTAGAATTGGGGACTTAGGTATATGTATGGGCATATACCTAAGTCGAGTCAGATGTTACTTCGTGATTGCATCTTTCTTTTGTGCTATATCCTTTGTGGATTTCGGGAGACCTTCGGGGGTCTCGGGGTCCTTACTGAGTAGTTGTACTCACCCCTGCACGGGCTATGCCCGCACTTCGTGGTGTTGGTTGCAGACGACGGACAGCGCTGATCGCGGTTGGGGCGTGGAGCAGGACGGTACCTGGAGGTGGACCACTGGACGGGACGTGCTCAGAGCGGACGTGGGGCCCGAGGAGCTTGGAGGCTATCTGTACCCACCCTTCAGGTGGGATTGCCAGTGGACGACACGAGGCCGCCGTCTTTTCTTCAGTTGCTGTACTTTACCTTTCAGTTGTACTTTACAGTTGGGCTTGTATTTCCGGCCCCTTTACCTTTCTGCACTTTACTTTCCGCTTGCTGACTCTGTGTGGTTGTTACTTATAAAGGCAATGCCTTCCCTGTTTACTGAGATTTTACGCCTTGGTGCTAGTCGCCAGCCCCTGGCCTATGGAAGGCGGGCTTGGGGTAGTCACGGCACGGGCCCCGAGGACGGGTCGTGACAAATTGGTATCAGAGGGGTCGGTTCTACCGCAGACTCTGATCGTCCTTTCTTTCTATGTGAAGCAATAGTGTTTAGTGTATTGAGTGTGGTTATCAGTTCAGGGAGCCCAGTGTTGGTGCGGCGGCCGACGTATCCGTACACCAGGACCCTGACTCCTGATTTCCGACTTAATGCATGAAAACATTGATTGCGTGTGTGTTTCAAGTTTTCTTTGTGATTACTTATGTCAGCTCACCGGGTATACTGATCTGCTTTATGAAAGTCTCAAGTTTTCCTTGTGATTACTTGTGCCAGCTCACCAGGTATACTGTTCTGACTGTGGTGCTCTTGTTCTCCTTTTCAGGATGGCCCCGCGACGACTGCCAGCTAGGGTTCCGAGTGTAGGGCGCGACGGCAGCCCACCGAGCGACGAGGCCTCGGTGCAGGGCCCTTTGCCAGCAGTGGCACCGGCGGTAGCCTTACCCGCCGAGCCACCGATGCTTCCAGTACCAGACGCCGACGATGCACGTCGCCTCAGGGCACTGCACGAGTTTCAGGGCCAGCGACCGCCCAGGTTTCGCGGTGAGGCGGACCCCCAGGCCGCCGAGGACTGGCTAGAGGCGGTGGTACGGATCTTTAGGCTAGTGAGGACACCAGCGGATCTCATGGTGATTCTCGCGGCGAGCCTCCTGCAGGCGGCGGCAGGACGATGGTGGAGCTTGATGCTCCAGGTGCGCGATGAGGCATCTCTTCTTTGGACGGACTTTGAGAGCCTCTTCCGCTCGGAGTTCGTCCCAGCCACCCTTCGTGCGGTGCGTATCCAGGAGCTTCTACAGCTGCGGCAGGGCAGCATGACGGTCGCTCAGTACGCGGCGAGGTTCACCGACCTTTCTCGGTACTCGACAGACATGGTACGGGACCCCTTCTTCCGGGCCCGGACCTTCGAGCAGGGTTTGAGACACGAGATCAGGGCATCGCTGATCTCCCTCAGCATACCGACTCAGACAGGAGTACTAGAGCGGGCCCTTCTGATCGAGAGCTTCCTTGCTGAGTCTACACCAGCACAGAGACCCACCGCAGGGCGGCACGTAGCGGAGTCTTCGGTGGCAGGTAGCCGACAGATGACTCAGGGTTCCAGGCAGACCAGACCTACCAGTGGCCGACTGCACGACTCAGGCTCAGTTGTGCGGGGAAGCCGGGGTGGAGTCAGAGCCAGGCGTGCCGAGAGTGGGCAGTGCTACTCCTGTGGCGGAATTGGTCACATGGCTCGTGACTGCCCGACCCGCCATGCGGGGGAGCAGCAAACGGTTGAGGAACCACCTAGGCAGAGGCAGAGGTTCGACCGTGGCGGTCTGCAGGGAGGAGACGGACGAGGTAGAGGAGCTGGCCGAGCAGCAGGTGGTGGACGACGCTTTGAGGCTCTACCACCACCACCACCAGGAGGTCCACCCCGACCGCAGGGGAGAGCTCAGCTTCAGGCAGTCGAGGCCTTCGATCATGGAGCCCTGGGAGCTGATGGACAGGAGCAGAACTAGTGGATACATCCTTTGTACTTCTGGTTCCTTGTTTCTTTTGTGTAGCGTCTTGTAATATGAGCTGCAATAATAAAAGATGCATACCTTTGTGATATTTTCGTTCCTGTCCTCTTTCGTGATGTTACTAGGAGATTCCAGTTTTGGCTGTTGACTTGACCCTCACTTGTGAGACATCTACTGGAGGAGACCCAGTTACCACACACTGATGCCGACAGTGTGACTCAACCCTTGGAGGCGAGAGTAACAGTTGAATCTCTTAGTAGTAGCGTCGAGGCCTTACGACGTCATCCTTGGTATGGATTAGTATCATCCATGTTAGGATTGACTGTTTTAGGCAAAGAATGTGGTTCATCCAGGGGATGAGACCAGATTTCTCTTTTCGGCAAAGAAGAAATCTTGCAGCTCTTGTGGGATCTGTGATGGTCCAGGCCACGACAAGAAGGTCCAGATCATCCAGGAGAGGATGAGGACAGCTCAGAGCCGGCAGAAGTCATATGCTGACAGGAGGCGGAGGCCACTAGAGTTCGAGGATGGCGACCACGTCTTTTTGCGTGTCTCACCTCGACGTGGTTTACGGAGATTTGGCCGAGGCGGCAAGTTGTCTCCACGCTTCATCGGGCCTTTCCAGGTCCTCAGCAGGATAGGAGAGGTGGCTTATCGCCTGGCTCTACCACCTCAGTTGCACCGGGTGCACGACGTCTTCCACGTGTCTCAGCTGAGGAGATACGTGCACGACCCGACGCACATCATCGACTTTGGGGAGCTGGACGTGGACGATGGGGCGACCTTTGCGGAGGTTCCAGTGGAGATCGAGGATCGACAGGAGCGGGTCCTACGTGGGCGGGCGATTCCTCTTGTGCGCGTCAGGTGGCAGCACGGGAACCTCCAGGAGAGCACTTGGGAGCGGGAGGCTCAGATTCGTGCTCAGTACCCCCATTTGTTCCCCTAGTTTTTGATGTATCTTTACGGGGACGTAAAGCCCTGAGGTGGGAGTAATGTAAAGACCCGCAAATTTCAAGGAAATTTTTTTCTTAATTTTCTTTGGAATTTTACAAGAGCGCAGCTTCAGACGGCACCTGATTCCGAGGCCCGGTGTGCCCGGAATCAATTTCCGAAGTTTGGCTCGGGTACGTTCAGTGAACGGACGAGCGGGTTTTTCTATCTTTTGAACCGGTGCCCGGAATCGAATTCTGAGGGCACCGATGAAATCGCAGCGCCGGTATTTGCTTAGAAACGCCTCTTCCGGAGTTGCGTTTGCTCAGACGTGGTTTTTAAATTTTACGGCTTTAAGTCAGAAATAAAATAAAGTTTGTGCGACAACTTTATTTTATTTCACTTAAGCTGCTTGGAAGCCACTTGAAGTCACTTAAAGACGGCTTGAACTGAGTTGAACTGGATAGGATGCTATCCAGAAATATCCTACCCCCTTTGGTAGGATATTTGTGCGGTGGGACCCGCACGAGCCCCGCCGTTTCTTTCGCTAAGTAACGCACCCGCGAAAACCCGTCAAAGTAACTGAAAAGTCAACCGACGCGTTTTCTTTAATTCTTAACAGACCATTTAATTGGGCGGTTTATTTCGTGAATTAAATGGACTGTTTCTTCGTGAATTAAATGGGTCGTTTCTTTCGTTGAATTAATTCAACGAATTGATGGATCGTTTCTTAACCGGTTTCGTGTTGGCATGTTTATAAAATAAGACCAACATAAAAATCCTTGGAAAGGATTTGAGAGTATCTTCGTTCCTCCACCCTCTCCGCGAAGAACGCGAAGAACGCGAAGAACGCGAAGAACGCGAAGAACGCGAAGATCTCCGGCGAACGGAATTCGACGACGCACACCAAGATCTGCGACGTCGACGAGATCTACCCGCGACGTTCTTCGGCGACGTCTTTCTTCCGCGGCCGATCCTCGTTCGGCAACAAAGGTGAGAATCGGATCTTTTCTTCTCCCTTTTTAATTTCAATATCAACGGATTTAAACTAATTAAATCCGTTGATCTTGATCCGGAGATTGGCGACGCGACGAGCGATTCCGCGACGACGCGGCGATCTCCATCTTCCGCGACGAGCAAATCCCGCGACGATCCCCCGTTCGGCAACGACAAGGTAGGGATTTGATTGTGATTCTTTTTCCCGTGATTATTCTTTTTAAATAAAGAACCCGATCGAAACAATTTTTAATTTATTTAAAAATTGTTGTTGATTATTCCTCCCGTGATTTATGGCTAACGCGGAGGGTGCGGGTCTAACGAACAAGACCCGGCAACCCTCCGCCGATCTATTTTGGTTGTGCGGATTTGGCGGACGTCGACGAACCGTGCGGCAAGGGCAATTTGTTGGCTCCGCAGTGAAGATCGTCCCCCGGGAGGAGCATCGGCGCAGACGGGAAAGAAAACGGGCCACCGGAGCATCTCCGGCGGCCCGCGGAAGGAGGCGGCGGCGCGGGTCGCCGGCGCGGCGGCGCCGGCGACCGGAGGCGGCGGCGCCAGGCGCGCCGCCGTGGAAACCTTCCGCCGCGGCTGAAGCCGCGGCGGCGGCGGCAGCCGGTTCCGCGGCCGCGCGGAACCGGGACGGACGCGGCGGCCCGGCCGCGTCCGCGAGACAAGCGGCCCCCCGCGGGGCCGCGGTTTCCCTCAAGCCGCGGGTTCAACCCGCGGCGCCAGCGGCTCTTCGGCCGCGCGGCCGAAGACCGAGCCGGCCGGTCCGGTCGGCCGGGCCGCGCCCAGGCCGGACCGGACCCGGCCGAGCCGGTTCGGGCCGGGTCGGGCCGACCCGGTTCGGGCCGACCCGGTTCGGCCGACCCCAGGGGGGGGTTCGGGCCGGGTCGCCCCGGGCCCAGTACCCCCGTTTCGGGCCCTCTACGGTCTTTCGCCCATATCTTGGGCCTGGGACCTCCGATTGACGAACCGTCAGCGGCTACGCGATCCTTGGATCGAGACGGTCGTTTCGGTATATTATACTCAAGGTTTCGGAAGACTTTGGGTTCGGCCGGGTTGGTTCGTACACGAAACCAACCGGGCCCTCGGAGCGGAAACGCTCATAACTTGAGCTACGGACGTCCGAACGACGTACCGTCAGCTGTGGTAGTTTCCTCTAAGTGAGACGGAACTTTTGGCATACTCCGCCCGAGGATCGGATACAGGCGGAATACGGTCGGGTTGGTTTTGCCCTAAAAACCAACCGGGCCCCTGGGACGAAAATGCCAATAACTCTCAGACCGGGCGTCCGATTGACGCGCCGTCTGTCGCGTTGAGATCCTGTTGTCGATACGGAACTTTTGGATACATCAACTTCGGACTAAGTGTCAGTTGATGTATCAGCCTCTCGGCTCGTGGAGCGGACCCTCCTAAACGAGCTCGCTAAGTGCGGGAACCCTAGTGCTGGCTGTGGCTTCGACGACAGAGCAGAGATCCTCCGTGGACTGCGACGACGACAGAGCAGAGATCCTCCGTGGACTGCGACGACGGCAGAGCAGAGATCCTTCGTGGACTGCGGCGACGACTGTGCAGAGATCCTCAGTGGACTGCGTCGACTACTGCACTCAGCGATCCTACGTGGAAGAGTGCTACCGAACCTGTGTGAGCTGAATCTTCTTTTTACCTTGAGCGGTGGAGCGCTTGGGTGTAGCGGCGGACCCGTGGTACTTGACAGTGGTGGTGCGCTTGGATGCAGCAGCAGACCCTTGGCGGTGGAGCGCTTGGTTGTAGCGGCGGACCCGCGATACTCTACGGAGTGTGTGCGCTTGGTTGTAGCGACAGACCCTTGGCGGTGGAGCGCTTGGTTGTAGCGGCGGACCCGCGATACTCTACGGAGTGTGTGCGCTTGGTTGTAGCGACAGACCCGCGACGGTGGAGGCGTGCGTGCAGAGTACGGAGACCGTGTAGATGACTGAGACCTGACGACTGCTTGACCGACTCGACTTGGAGTGAGTCGACTAGCCCAGTGGACGGAGCGCCCAGTAGTTGGCAGCAGACCCACGGCGGACGGAGCGCCTGGTAGTTGGCGGCAGACCCGCGGTACTCGACAGGAGGAGTACCTCAGTAGGCTATCTGGGTGAGCGCCCGGTATTTGGCAGCAGACCCTCAGCGGACGGAGCGCCCGGTGGTTGGCAGCAGACCCGCGGTACTCGACAGGAGGAGTACTTCAGCAGTCTTAGGTTAGTGAGCAGTACCTCGGAGTCGTGACAGGACCACTGTACACTTCAGAGATGGGGCTCTTCAACACTTACGGTTTCGATAATGAAAATCCTGGTTGAGCTGAATCTTATGTTACTCTCCTTTGTGGATTGTGTTGAACTATCCTTTGTGGATTTACTGTTTACTCTCCTTGTGGATTTGAGTCTTGCTTTCCTTTGTGGATTGAGTTGTTCTTGAGCTCGTGAGCAGAGCTAGAATTGGGGACTTAGGTATATGTATGGGCATATACCTAAGTCGAGTCAGATGTTACTTCGTGATTGCATCTTTCTTTTGTGCTATATCCTTTGTGGATTTCGGGAGACCTTCGGGGGTCTCGGGGTCCTTACTGAGTAGTTGTACTCACCCCTGCACGGGCTATGCCCGCACTTCGTGGTGTTGGTTGCAGACGACGGACAGCGCTGATCGCGGTTGGGGCGTGGAGCAGGACGGTACCTGGAGGTGGACCACTGGACGGGACGTGCTCAGAGCGGACGTGGGGCCCGAGGAGCTTGGAGGCTATCTGTACCCACCCTTCAGGTGGGATTGCCAGTGGACGACACGAGGCCGCCGTCTTTTCTTCAGTTGCTGTACTTTACCTTTCAGTTGTACTTTACAGTTGGGCTTGTATTTCCGGCCCCTTTACCTTTCTGCACTTTACTTTCCGCTTGCTGACTCTGTGTGGTTGTTACTTATAAAGGCAATGCCTTCCCTGTTTACTGAGATTTTACGCCTTGGTGCTAGTCGCCAGCCCCTGGCCTATGGAAGGCGGGCTTGGGGTAGTCACGGCACGGGCCCCGAGGACGGGTCGTGACATTAACTATATAATTGTAGGAATAAAAATTATGAAGCTGAGTAAATGTAACTTGTGACTTTAACTTATTATGTAAAAGTAATATGATTTGTATATTGGTCTTTAAAATATTGATTTCTAAATTCATTACATATGTGAAGTTATTATGGAAACCAATAAGCTTTGTAAATATAGCATAGTTTCATGACCCCTGCCCCAAAAGTATACCCCTACTTGGCTATCAATGAGAGAAGGTAGAGAATGACTTCCCATTCCCCTACGCTAGTAGGGCCTAGGTTTGAGACTAGCATTAAGGGTATAATAAACATACATATGGGTAGAATTACCCTTTAAGATAACATGAAATAGAGGGAGATAAGAAATATGCACCAATCAACACCATCTCAAGAATATATATAAAGGAAATCCCAAGTGAAATGTGCAATTCCATACAGTACTATAATAAATGAAAGGAAAACTATAAGTACCAAAAAGCTAAAAAGAGCAGTAACCAAAAAATCCGAAACAGGTCCCACAAAACCCCAAAATACTAATATCAATCCCGATATCCAACCTGTTCTAACTGTCCTATAAAATAAATTATATATATGAAGGTTGACCATAATAGTATACTTAGTAGGATCCACCCTAAAGCCTCTCCAGAAAAGGATTTAAAAAGTATGTTAAAGCACAGTGAACAATAATGAAACTAACTAGTCACCTAAATAGGAATACTAAATTCTCAGAATCACCATTTCTAACTCTCACCAAGTATTGAATACAATATATCATATAATATAATAAAGAAACATCAAGGGTATCCAAGTCCCTCTTCCCCACTAGTTTTCTGCTCTTCCCCAATGTCACACGTCCAGACCCATCTCTCTACAAAATAATCCAGCCTGGAGTCACTTGGAAAAGGCATCACAACATGCACCTAATGAATCACATAATCCCATCATCACCACTATATATAGTAACCAAGTAGTTTCTAGTTGACACCAAAACCCATAAGACATGTATCATACATCGGGTATTATACCTCAAGCCATTATGGCATATACACTGATTAAGTACCTCAAGCCATCGCAGCCTATACGCACCATACCTATAATAATACCTTGAATACTATATCTAGAGACTCATGTGTGTGAAATAACCACAATAAATCATGAATCTCTATACACATATATGGGAAAAGTAACCATTGTGCATACCATCATGAGTGAGTAGTATGAGAAGATAGAGGGGTCAGAGGGTGTAGTCATCCATCTATCCTCCCAATTGGATTTTGGGGAAAACACCCTCCAAGATTCCACTAGGTTTAAGTCACCTTAACTAACATAGGTGGTGAATTGTATGAAATAATATAATATAAAAGATATAATATAGCTCACAACCAAACTGTGGGAATAACCTAGTCTTAGAATCATCTACCACTAATGTATTTTGTACTCCTGTATGGACTTCAAAGACCAGATATCCTATATGCACATAATCATTTAAATATATACATTTATTACTACATTTATTTTTATCATTTCCTTATATTAATTAATTCATTATCCATTAAATTAACAATTGACATTATTCCATATCACATTACATTAATCACTAGTATAAAGTTCATGCCCTCTAGGAATAATCCAAAATGAGTCCACAGTTTCCCAAGATTAACGTCTTTTTGGCATTTTCATTCCATCAAAACTAACCCCATGGGTTAAAAATTATTTATTCATTATCAGAATCATTAAAAAAATATAGGTACTCTAGGAAAATAATCATATCCTACCACCTAGGGGAAACATACAACCAAGAACATACATTTACCTCAAGTAGTTAGTAATGGGATTCATATAAAACAAGATTCTTGGCCATCATCCATTAAATTGATTCATTCAGGTAAGAATATTTCTTTTTCATATCAATGGAAAATCCATGCTTCAACCCATTACATCATCTTCAGTATCATCCCAAAACCCAAAAACATATCTCAATGCATCTCTCCTTCACTTGAATTAACTATTTCTACATAATTTGGGCCTACCTACTGATATCAAATCAGTTATCCCAGTCTCATCCATCCTAGGATCATATCACATGGGGTCCTCCCTGCCCCATATCACATCATAAAAAGTAGGTAGAAACAAACATGAATAACCAATAGGTAAATCTAGGATATAAAGAAAGGAATCCATTCTTCACACATAAATAATCTATCACAACTCCAAACTCAAGACACTTAGCCTTCTCAATAATATAGTCAACTAAGACCCTAGAAATTATCTTTATCACGAAATTGGTTTTTACTCCATCATAAATTAACCAATTAATTATTCAAAGGTTCCAAATTTAGAAAACCTAATGAATCAAGATATAAAAATTTACTAAAATAATTAAAAATAATAATTTAAACATTCTTCCCAACATATATTTTATTTTCAAGATACTTATGGAACTCCAATTTATTTACATTCCATTAATTCATTTCTTCAGTAAGCATCAATATTCTTCATACTATTTATCAAATTCCATCAACACAAGAAATTAAACATTCAATTAAACATGTGATCACCATCAATTTGATCATTATCAAATTAAATAAAACACTATATTCATTAAACATGCCTCATTGTTCTCCAACAAATTAATTATCAATTAATTTTTTATTTAAATTCTATAATAATTTCCATCAAGAACAAAATTATAATCCATAACATAAGAAATCATTCTAACAAGAATAATATAGATGGAACATTATCTATCAAAACAAGAGGAAAATTTTTATCATGGTATAAAGCAAGAACATCGACATATGATCACCATCCAAATTCTTTATTAATATGGTTTAATAATTAATAGGTATATTCAACTTCCATAAAAAGGTCTAAACCATTCCAAATTTACAATTTTATGTAAAAAAATAGGGGTATCAATGATTCTAATACCTAGAAGAAGAAGCTTCATGAGATTCGATCCACTAAAATAGGGGCACACTCAAGATGGAATCATTGCTGGAGAACTACATCCACTGGAAGAAGGGTTCCAAGACCCCAAGGGAAAGGTTTTGGAATGTTGGATCTCAAGAGAAAGAAATCGAGAAGGAACAAAGGGGATGATCTTAAGTTTCAAGTTGATAGATACGGGATGATCATATTCTCCGAATACCAAAATTTTTAATTCCAACTGATGAGGATCTAATAAAATCTATGAACAATGATGAATTTACAGACTCGACTATTTACAAAAATAAAATTCGTTATTTAATTTGATGAAATTCCCTTAATTCATGACACTAAAAGGTTTTCATGTATATTTTCACAAAATTGGAAGAAATATATACATAGGATATTTCGAGTAGATGGAAGTACTATGTATCCAAAATCCCCATGTATCTACTTTTATTATGTAGTTTAATTCCCCACATAGCTGAATTCCCCCCATAGATGAATTTCTCATGAAGTAAAATTCCCTATGTACTTCATTTCCCCACATAGAATATCCATCCACATAGATGATTCACATAGGTGATCCACATACTCATGTCCCTCAAATAGCTATTTCATCAATGTATCCAATCCATACACATAGATGATTCACATAGTTGGTCTATCCATGTATTCAATTCAAATAATTTATTCGTCCATATAGTTGATTCACATATCTAATTTCACACGTGTCCAATCCATCCACATAGTAGATGGATACACATAGATAATAGTACTATCATGAGTTGGGCACTCACCCATATCATGAACCTTACCCTCAAGACATGAAACACTTACTACATCTAGATTTTAGTTTCCAAACACCTCAAGACCTTCTTTAGGACTCCTCTGAGAACTATAGGCTTTTGAAAAATGGAAAGGGTTGAACTAGAAGAATCCAAAACCATATATTAGATACCTCTCAAAACATTATCACCCTTGATAATCAAAAACCAATAACATAAATAAGATGAAAATGGGTTGTCCAAATAGAAACCTGGAAAGATACCTCTCAAGGATCTCACCATCACAGGTGCTCAACCACATCATTAGAGAAATATCCAGAAACCATGAAATAGAAACAAACCTCTCATAAATACACTCTAGGGAGATATACCACTCAAATAAGTGAAAGGATACTAACATGAAACAATCTGGAACCATCTCATAAACCAAAAAAGTCAACATCCACCAGAGAAAAATTTCAAATGAGAATATATAAACATCAAATAGATTTGGGTACTGAGTGCGCATCTTTGACTCATGTTACAATATACTCTCCTCCAGGACACAATTCCACCACATTACATGAACCAAAGGAATATAAAGCTTGTGAAACACATTCTCCTAGTAGTCTTGGATCTATCAACGTCACTCCTCAATGGTCACATCATTATTAATACTGATCTATCTCCAATTAATGAAATGAAAGACATCATGAAGATAACTAATGAGATAAAAACATGAAAAAAACTTTGTATTATCCCCATATATGGGGAAAGTTCTATTTGATATGCCACGACTCCAACATGATCCAACACCATAGAAGACCCATCAAACTAGGGTGAAATATTAATTTGATGACCAAACCTTCACTTCCCATGTTGATGAGTCACCTTTAGGAACATGAGATCTCCAAAATCTAAATTCAGAGGTCTCTTCCTACGATCGAAATTGGATTTATGATGATCCTTCACAACTTTTATCGTATCATGAATTACATGTACTATCTCTGCCATATTCTATATTAGTTTCGTCCTATGAATTAATTATTCTCCAACCCTAGTCCAGCATAAAGGATAACAAAATGGTTGGACATAAAAAATATATAAAAGGATTCATAAAAATAGTGGAGGGAAAACTATTATGATAAGAAAACTTGACCAATGGTAGGTGCCTCATTCCCGAACCTCCAAAATCCAGCACACAAGATCACAACATGTCTTCAAGTTTTTGGATAGTCTATTTTATCATACCATTCATCAAAAAATGAAAAATAGTTCTAAGGAATAACTAATATCTAAAAGTTGTTGGAGTCCTCTCCAGACCATGGAGGTAAAACGAAGATCCTAATCATATATAATATTCCATGGGACTCTATGGAGCTGAACCACCTCCTCTAGATATAGCATTGATAAAACCTCTACTGATCTCGACTCCATGATATCTATAAAGTGGGTTGATTTCTATAAATGATCCATTTTCACTCATATATCATCATATCCACCCTAAAATTGAGGTAAACTGGTGACAAATTCTATCAATATTTCCTACCACTTCCACTTGGGAACATCTAAAAGTTTTAGAAAACCACTGAGAACATAGTTCTTGTCCTTTACCATCTAGCGGACCAAACATCAAGAGACAAACTATGTAATTGCACGCTTCGACCAAGGCCACCAAAACTGACCTTTCAATAATTGTTTCATCTTCTTCATTCTAGGATGTACGTCCCAATGTGAGATATGGAACGGAAAGATAACCATATCATGAGTACCTAAAGGAATAATAATCCTTCCCTGAAACAACACTCGATTTCATCCATCTTGATACCAACCATTAGGGGAATCAGCAAAAACAACTTTATCTCTATAGTCCTACCCATACAAATTCCCAAATTAGACTCCTCTAACCTACACCATCATCTATAAAATAAAACCTCTACCTCAAAAATCTCCTATAACTAGAGTCATTGCCAATAATTCCTCTATCACTCTCCAGAAATATCCAAATTCATGCCCAATATCACTATTTGAATTCCTACTCAGTGCATCAACTACAACATTTCCTTTACCTAGTCTATATGAAATATAAATGTTTTAACACTCCAAGAATTATAATCATTGAAACTAATTAAATTTCAATTCTCATTGGGAGAAGACATACCTATGGATCTTATGGTCAGTAAAAACTAAAAAAAATCACCGAAGTTGTAATGTTGCCACAAATTTAAGGAAAACATTGCTTCCACCAACTCAAGATCATGGGTTTAATAGTTAATCTCACGGGGATGTAAATAATAAGACCCATAAAAACAATTGATATCTACTTCATCGGGACACAACCCAGGATAATATATGAATCAACACAAAAAACCACAAATTGAACTCAATCTTCCAGCAAACAAAGTTCTGGAGCACTGAACAACTTCTCCTTCAAGTAATCAAAAGATTCCCAACACTAGATTTCTTGTATAATTATTCTGAATGACTTAATATGATATTGATATATCATTTTCATTATCTATTGTATATATTGTATTTCTATAAACTACAGTTTAGCATACAGGTTTTCCCAATTGGTCACCATGTAAGATATGACACATGTTTGGTTGAAATGGATGATATATGAGAGGTGAAACAAGTATGGTACTAAACTATAAGTGGAATACACTATAAATTTGGTTAGAATGTATATTTGGGACATTTCTACTAGCTGGATGGGTTGCATTCTTCTGGGATTCCCTCTAATAGGGATGTGTTTTACATTGGTAGGTATGTGATATTTGATTATTCATTCTAAATGATCCATCAAGAGGGATATTCTTAACATTTGTCGACATGTACTTGTTATATCCATACCGATGATAATGTGTTGAACATGTTTTGGGATATTCCACAAATTGGATTTTTCAGTCTAGTTACCAATGTTCCATTCGACATTATGTTGAAACGTGTATGTTTCTCCAAGTATGGTGCTGAACCAAGTGGAGTCAGTCCCCAAGGACCCATCTTATATGTGGTACTTATGTGTCATATTGTTGTTATATATCTACCCTAATTTTCTCATGGAAGATACTATTATATTTAATGTAGTAATGTTTAGATTCATTGGTGGTGTCATTATGAGTCTTGTACTCCAACCCTACTTAGTCATTTCGGTGTTCTTGTAGACTTCATGAATAGTTTCCTAGTGATGGGAAAAGGCCCAGTGGTAGGTGGTTGAGAAAATGGATCTAGAGGATACGTCAATTTCTAGATAGAGATCAGGATGGATATCTACCGTTACCTTTATTTTCAATGCTTACCTATACAAAGAATTGTTTTTAGTCTGATTATTATATCATGTATGTCATATTTAATTTTCCGCATGTACTACGATTTTTATTTATAGATTGATGTTATAATTTAACAGTCCCATTACATTATATGGTGGGAATAGTCTCCCCACAAATGGATTTAGACCCTCACCTCAAGTCAGAAACCTCTTATATATGGGGATGCACACATGAGGTCATGTGGCACTCCATCTTGGACCCAGTAGTTTGGGTCAGGATGATACCAAATGGAATCCGAGGATCGGGAATCACTCGGTTCTCTTTTTCTCTTTTCCATGGTTTGGGGAAAGAATAGAGAGGAGATAGGGTGTTTGGGAATCAAGCAAGGGTAGTGTAAAATCAGTACTGAATAGTGGAACTCCAACATTCCATAATGTGGGAATTTTGGTTTTTTTTATTGATTAAATTCACCTTGGGTGATTCACATGATGTTAATATGCGATTTATTGTTTTTGGTGTGTGTTCCGGCCCCATTCTTGTCACATAGGTTCACATTACATATATACATGTTCATTTCATTAGATAGAGACAAATAATTAAATGTTTCTTGAAATTATGATATGTTCCCTAGGGAATTATTTCAAGAATTATTTTATTTGAGAAGGTCGCATTATATGATTTAGTGTATAAATGTGGTTATGGCTAATGTGCATATGTCAGTAATGTGAGTGTATGCCTTGTATTAATGGTAATTGCATTGTGTGTTCCATTTAGTGATCTCGAATTGGGATTAGAATTTGTTCATTTTAAACCCCAATGGTGTGACTAAAAATATTTTAATTAAAAAATTTAATTAAAAATGATTTAATTTTAATATGGAGACACCTATGATTGGAAGACAGAGTTTCATAATCTGAATCATTTCTCAAGGATGAGAAAACAAATTTTGTGGATAATTGTAACATCGTCATTTTTAAATGATATTTAAACCCACTTTTTTAAATAAATTACAAGTATGTAGGTGTGAAATTTTAATTTTTCAACACATATGTTTATTATGGTTTTATGGAAGGATAAAAGCCATGTTCAACACTTTAGAATATTCTATGGAATAATTTCAAAGTTATGCACTAAGTCAGCATGAGATTTGTGCCCCGTAGGGTCTCGACGTTGATATAATAAAAATATTTTACATATTTAATTCATAAGAAAGCATGATTTTCTAAAAAAATGAATTAAATCCCAAATATTGAAACATATGAGAAATCTGAGATCATTATTAAGTCGAGGATGAGGGGTTTACCCTAGGCATGATATAATATTTTTGTGCATTGGGCATTTTGGAACATCACATGTGAGGATAAATTTTAATATTTTTGTTATATTTTATTCTGAAAATATTGGAATATCTCCTATATGGTGTTTCTGATGGAAAATATGAGACTTCCATTAAATCTAGAATATGGATTTTACAGTAGGCGTGACATATGTTTTTTTTTCATCGGGCATTTGATAACATTGCTTTTAAGGGTAATAATGATTGGTATATGAATATTTTACTTGGCAGCTAGAAATAATCATAATAATTTAATTTTATTATTATCATTAATTGTATTAAGGATAAAAATTAAAATATAATTCCATGATTAATAATGGAATTATGGTTGAAATATTTTGTGGTCAAAGTAATTAATATGATATTATTAATTGTGATAATTAAATGTGAATGTATGGTTAGTATTAATTTATCCCTTATTTAACGTTTTTTGTTTTTAGAATTTTAACGGTGGCTTTCATGTGAGAAAATTAGTAATAATAATAATAAAATATTTTTTTTGTTATTATTATTATTTATTTGGAAAAATAATATACATGTTAAATATATATATATATATATATGTATATACATGTTCCTCTATATATATATAAATAGGATATGTATATATATGTGTGTGTTAAATATATATATAATATGAGTAAATATATTTGGGTTATATATATATATATTTGAGTATATACACTTGTTTATATATATGGATTATTTTTTATTATATATATTTAATACTGAATTTTATTTAATGGATTATTAAATGTGGTTAAATGAGAAATTTCAAAAAAAAACCTAGATGATCCTAGAAAGAGGAAGATGACAAATTTTAATGGTTTAAAATATTAATAATAATTATAATAAATTAATGGAAAAAAATAATTAAAAGGGATATGGGAGGAGTCACGTACATGAGCACCAAGTGGGGCGCATGGCACACCCTTCCCTCACATTTCCTCTCATAGTCGTTTAATTTTATTTTTATCTTTATTTATATTTTTTTTATCAAAAACATATCTCTTAAATAAATTCCCTGATATTAATAGTATTGATGCACCATCAATGTCATTAGTTTCATCTCAATAAGAAAAATTTTAATCATATTTTTGTCTATGGAAGAAACGAAGTTTTGGTGGGGTAGTTAAACTTGGACATTAACCCTCATCATCAGTTATATTTTCACTTATGGTAGGATTTAATACATTATCCCACACATTATATAGGTTATTGGAATTATTGTTGTCATGTCTGTGTATCCCAGTGTGAAACATATGTGTAGAAATATCTTGATTTTTATCACATATTTTATAATGGGTAATTTACAATACTGTTTGGCGTGTGTGCATAACCCATGAGACTGATGGTTGAAACTTGATCATATGTGGTGTGTGTGTGTGTGTGTATCTATGACTTGTGCTTTGTTTTCATGCATGAGGATTGTTCATATGATTATACAACTTGACTTGACATGATATTGATCTGTTATTTTCATTATGTATCATATATGTTGTATTTCTCTCGACTGCAGTTGAGCATGTAGGATTGTCCTATTGGTCTCCATGTGAGGTATGACATATTTTTTGTCATCATGGATGAAATGTGATATGTGATACCATTAGAAACTATCCTCCAAGTGTAATACACAACATATTTGGTTAGCGTGTACATTTGGGCTATACCAGTCATTGAGATGTGTTGCATACTTTTAGGCTATCATTCAATATCGATGTGGATGACATTGGACGACATGTGAGTCTTGAAGCATAATTTTGTACACTCCATCAATAGTGATATGCTTGAAATTAGTCGATATGTACTTGGTCTATCCCTACCAGTAGGAATATGTCATACATGATTTTGGGCTATTCCACAGAGGGGATGTGTTAGGCTGGTAACTGATGTTCCATCTAGCATTATGCTGAAGTAGGTATGTTTCTCCCAGTATGGTGTTGAAGTAGGAAGAGCAGGGCCCTGTGGACATGACATGTATGTGGTACTTTTTTGATATATTTATATATAAATATACCCTATTTTCTCATGACATACACTTTTAAATAAAATGAACTACTGTTAAAGGTCATTATTGGAGTCCAAATGAGTTTTGTACTAACATAATACTCGAGAATTTTAGTGCAATTATAGAATTTAGAACCAAGGTCTCGATGAAGGTAAAAGGATCTATAGTGGATGGTTGAGTAGATGGATATGGATTATGGAGTCATTCCAAGATGGACATCAGGAGGGATGTCTTGCTGCCTTTTTTTGGCTTTACCTATACCTCAAATCCTTTTTTAGTCATATTATTATATCATGTATGTCATCTTCAGTTTTCTGCATGTACCCTAATTTTTATTTATATATTCATGTTTTTTTTATCCTTTCCATGACATTATATGGAGGGTATAGTCTATCCATTGCTGAATTTAGACCATCACCACTAGTCGGTAACCTCTGAGTATTGGGAGGCATGCAAGAGGTCAGTTTTCACTTTAGCTCGAACTCGGTGGATTGGTTCAGGATTCTATGAAATAGTATTAGAGGATCAGGATCCACTAACATTCCACTTCTCTTTGAATTGGTTTGGGATAGGAATATACATGTGATAATATTTTTGGGACTCGAGCATGGGAATTATGCCACTGTCTGATCAGCACTAAATAGATGACCTCTTAGTATCCATAAAGTGGGAATTTCTGTTTTGTTACCATTGATTAAATTCACCTTGGGTGATTCACATGATGTTGATATTTGATTTATGGTTTTTTTAACATTCATGCATCTATCAAGGAATAAAGGTTCACATTTCAATATACTGGTTCATTAAATTAGACAGAGCCTAAATAATTAACTGACAAATGAAATTGCGATATGTGCACTAGTGCATTATTTCTTGAATTATTTGTTTGAGAATGGTGTATTCTATGACTTAGAGTATATATGTGGATATTAATAATGCACAGTTTTTTGTAATATGGACTTAATACATGAATAAGTGGTAATTTATTTGTGTGTACCATTCTATGAGGTCGAATTGAAATTATAATTTTTTTATTGTAAAACCCTAGTGGAATTAAAAATGTTTTATTTGAATTGTTTTAATTTTAGTATGGAAGCTCCTATGGTGGTGAGTATTGGTTTCATGTTCTAAAGTGCTTCTCGAGGATAAGAAGAATTATGGTATGAAGAATTGTAACATCCCAATTTTTAAATTATTTTAAAAACTCACTTTTGAAAATAAATTAAAAATATTTTGGTTTGAAAATTTAATTTTTCAATACATTAGTTTCTTATGGATTTATAGAAGGGTAAAATCCAGGATTAAAACCTTGTAATATTCTATTTAATGTTATTGGAGTTAGGCATTGAGTCATCATGATATTTTGAGGAATATAGAGCATTTACATTGATAAAGTAAAAATATTAAATATATTTTTTCACACGCAAGGGGGATTTCTCAAATAAAAAATAAGTAACTCAAAAATCATGCATCATATGAGAAATTTGAGACAACTGTTAGGAAATGGATGATGGGTTTACCCTAGGTGAAACAAAAGAAATGTGTGCGTCAAATGTTTGGAAACATCGCACGTGAGGATAAATTTTAATTTTTTTATTATATTTTATTCTAAAAATATTAGAATATATTCCAAACAGTATTTTTGATGGAAAATCAGAGACCTCCATTAAATCCAGAATGTGTATTTTACCCTAGTTGTGATATAAGTTTTCTTCATGTAGGGCATTTGGTAACATCACACCTAACCAAAATAATAATTGGTATATGAATATTTCAATTAGTATCTAGAATTAACCTTGATAATTTAATTAGTATTATTATTATTATTTGTGTTAAGGATAAAAATGAAAATACTCTTCCATGATTAATTATGGTGTTACGGTGGAAATAAAAACTAGTCAGTGAAATTAGTGTGATATGATTAGTGGTGTCAATTAATTGTGGATATATGGTTAATATTTATTTGTTAGTAATTTAATGGTTATTGTTTTTAATATGTTAATAGTGGATTTGTTTTGAGATAATTATTAATGATAATAATAAAATATTATTTTTGTTGTTATTATTAATAATTTAGAAAAATAATATATGTGTTATATATATGTATGTATATACATGTGAAGGTTTGTCTATAAATATAATATATATATATATCTGTTAGATATATATATAATATGTGTAAATATATTCAGGTTATATATATATATATATATGAGTGTATATGTGTACATAAATATATTGATTACTCTTCAATATATATATTTAATGATGGATTTCATTTAATGGATGATTAAATGTGAAGAAATGAGAAATTTAAAAAAATGACTAAACAGTTATAGGGGAACTTCACATGGAGAGAGGAAGTGGTAAAAAAAGTATTAATGGGTTAAAATATTGATAATAATTATTATAAAATAATAGAAAAAATATAATAAAAATGGAGTTTGGAGGAGTCCCTTATGTGAACACCAAGAGGGCGTGCAGAACACCCATCCCTCCCATTTTCTCTTATTATTTTATTATTCTTCTTATTTTAAATTTTTTTTATCATTATCCCAAAATTCTCTCCTAAATAACTTCTCTGATATTGATTGGATTGACACATTGTCTATTTCGTCGGGTTCTACTCAAAAAGAATAATTTTAAAAACATTTTGGTTTAAAAATGAAATGGGGTTTTGGTGGAGTAGTTAAACACAGATGTTCACCCTAGTCATCAGTGATCTTTTCACATAAGGTAAGATTTCCTTAACATTAGTGAATCCCTTATATAGGTTACTTGCATGATTATTGGCATACGTGTGTAGCCCAGTGTGAAACCTACTTGTAGAAAGCTCTGGTTTTTTCACACATATTTTATTATGGGTAGCTAGCATGAGTGTTTTTCATGTGTTCATAGCCCATAAGACTTATGTGTGATGCTTGATCACATGTAGTTTTTGTGTGTGTGTGTATCTAGGACATATGATTGAGTTGGTTTCTTATGGGTTGTTCAAATGATTATATTTCTTGACATGGCATGATATTAATATATCATTTGAATTTTGTATTGCATATGTTGTATTTATCTTGATTACTATCAATCATGAAGGGTTTTCATATTGGTCGCCATGTGATATATGGCACACCTTTTGTTAACATGGATGAAATGTTATACATGACATAAGAATGGCACTATCCACCAAGTGGAATTTTCTAGACATTTGGTCAGAATATACATTTGGGCTATTCTATTCGGTGGGATGTGTCACATATTTCTGGTATATCCCCAAAGAGGGATGTTTTTGACATTGGCCAGTATATGAGATTTGACACATGCTTCTAGGCTATCCATTGAGAGGGATATGCTTGAAATTTGTCAATTTTTACTTGGGTAATCTATACACGTAGGAATGTGTCATAAATGATTTTGGTTAATCCACAAAGGGGTGTGTCGGGATAGTTACTGATACCCCATATGGAATTTTTCCAAAGAAGGTATGTTTCTCCCAGAATGTTGATGAAGCAGGTAGAGTCTACTCTCGAGGACCCGACATGTAAGTGGTACTTGTGGGATATGTTGTTGTCATATTTATACCTTGTTTATTTTCATGACATACAATTGTATATTCCAAGCACTGGTGTTAAGGGCCTTTAGTGGTTTCCTACTAAGTCATGTACTCACACCCTTCTTAGGAATTTTGGTGCACTTGTAGACTTCACGAATAGAGTCCTAGTGTAGGTAAAAGGATCTATGGTGGATGATTGAGTAGATTGTGTCGAAGGATGTTTCCATTTCTGGATGAAGATCGGGCAAGAAGTATCTTGTTGCCTTTGTTTTCTATCTTTACTTGTACCTAGTATGTCTGATTATTATATCATGTATGTCATCTTTAGTTTTCTGCAGGTACTCAAATTTTTTTTATTTTTATGTTCTTATTTATTTGTCCCATGACATGATAGAGAGGGTATAGTCTCCCCATAGATGGATTTCATCCCTTACTGCTAATCGAAAACCTCTTGCATATAGGGAGGCATGCTTTTGGTCTTATGGAACTCCATATAGGACCTAGTATTTCAGGTCAGGATGTTACAAAATTGTATTAGAGGATCAGGATCCATTAACATCTCTTTCTTCATTATCTTGGTTTGGGAAAAAAAGAGAGGATACATGATGTTTGGGATTCGAGGAGGGGAATAATGTCAGTGTATGATCATCCGAGAATAGTAAACCACAAAATTCCCATAATGTGGGAATTTTTTTGTTATCATTTATTAAATTCACCTTGGGTGATGCACATGATGTTAATAAGTGATTTATGGGCTTTTGTGTACGTTCATGCATTATTCTAGGAACATAGTTTCACTTTCCATATATAAATGTTTATTTCATTAGATATATCCCTAATAATTAAATTTTTATTGAAATTTTGATATGTTATCTAGTTCATTATTTCAAACATTATTTTATTTGCGAGCGTTTTATTATATTCTTTAGTGTATATAGGTGGTTGTGACTAATTTGTAAATGTTGGTAATATAGAATTAAGTATTGAATAAATGGTAATTTATTTGTGTGTTCCTTTCAATAAGCTTAAACTGAAATTAGAATGTGTTGATTGTAAACCCCTATGGTGGAATAAAAACTGTTTTATTAAAAAAATAATAATTAAAAATGTTTTAATTTTAATCTGGAAACTCTTATAGTGGGGAGTAGTGGTTTTATGATCTGAATCGCTTCTCAAGGATGAGAAGAATTATGGGGGCGATAATTGTAACATCCTTATTTTCAAATGATATTAAAAATCTAGTTTGATAAATAAATTTCAAGTATGTTTGTGTGAAAATTTAATTTTTCAATACATGTGTTTATTATGGCTTTATGGAATAGTAAAATCCCAATTTAAAATTTTGTAATATTCTAAGGAAATTTTTTAGAGTTAGGAACTTGTTCATCCTGAGATTTTGAGGCCTGTGGAGCCTCAACAATGATAGAATAAAAATATTTAATATATTTAATTCATACACATGCATGGTTTTTACAAAAAAAATCCCAAACGGCGCATCATATGAAAAATATGAGACTACTGTTATATCTGGGATGTAAATTTAACCCTTTGAATGACATAATATTTGTGTGTGTTGGGTGTTTGGAAACATCACACATAAGGATAAATTTTAATATATTTATTATATTTTATTTTGAGAATATTGAAGTATCTCTTAAACTGTGCTTCCAATGGAAAATAATAGACCTCCATTGTATCTAGGATATGGGTTTTAACCTAGGAATAACAAAAAATTTGGGCGTGTCAGGCATTTGGTAACATTGCAAGTATGGTTAGAAATATTTTTTATATAAATATTTAATTTGGAAACTAGAAATAATCATAATAATTTAATTATTTTTGGGTCAAGGATAGAAATTTAAATATACTTTCGTGATTAAAAATGGTGTTATGGTGTAAAATATGAGTGGACAAAGTAATTAATATGATATTATTAATTTTTCCAATTAAATGTGAATGTATCATTAATATTAATTTATTAACTAAATAATGGTTGTTTTTTAAAAAAATTAATGGTGATACTACTGGGAGATAATTATTTACAAAAAATCTATTTTTTTCTAATTATTATTACTTTGGAAAAAAATTGTGTTAAATATATATTTATGTATATAAATTTGAAGGTGTATATATATATGATATGTATATATGTGTGTATTAAATATATATATATATATAATATGTTTAAATATATTTACATTAATATATATATATATACATGAGTGTAAATGTGTGTTTGTATATGGATTATTTTTCAATATATATATTTAATTGTGTCTTTTATTTAATGGATGGTTAAATGTGCTTGAATGGGAAATTTTGAAAAAAAAATACCTAAATGGTTATGAGGTGTACTAAACATTGAGATAGGAAGATAAAAAAGCATTAATGGTTTAAAAAATTAATAATAATGATAATAAATGAATGGAAAAAATATAATAAAAAGTGAGTTGGGAGGAGTCCCCTATATGAGAACCAAGTGGGGTGCATGACACACCCCACCATCCCGTTTCATCTTTTATTCTTTTATTATTATTTTCATTCTTAATTTTACTATGTTATTATCCCAAAATTCTCTCCTAAATAACTTCTCTGATATTGATCGGATTAAAAAACATTTATGACATTGGGCTTTTCACAATAAGAATAATTTTAAATATATTTTTGTTTACTAAAGTAATGAGGTTTGGTGGTGTAGTAAAACTCAGAAATCAACCCTAATTGTTAGTCATATTTTCACATAAGTTAAGTGTTACTTGAAATTCGTGCATGTCGTATATTGGTTATCGGCATGATTTTTTGCATAAATATATAGCCCTGTGTGAAACCTATAGAAGGAAGCTCTTGATTTTTAGATCATATTTCATTATATGTAATTGGATTCAATTTTGGCATTCGTACATAGCCCCTGAGATAGATGGTTTATGCTTGATCCAATGTGGTGTGTGTGTGTGTGTGTGTGTAACAATTACCTGTGCTTGTTATTCTTGCATATGAATTTTTCATAAGATTATACTTCTTGAATTGATGTGATATCAATCTATAATTTTCATTATTTATCATATATGTTTTTTTTACTGCAGTTGAACATGCAGGATTGGCCTATTAGTTTCCATGCGAGATATGAAACATGTTTGATCAACATGGATGAAATGTAAGATATTACCCAAGACTGGAATTATCCTCTAAGTGGAATACGCCACACATTCGGTCATCATGTACATTTGGTCTGCTCTAGCTGGTGTGATGTGTTTCATATTTATGTGTTATCCTTCGAGATGGATTTTTTTAACATTGGTCGGCTTGTGATATTTGAGTCATGCTTCTATACTATCCATGTAGAGGGGTATACTTGACATTGGTTAGTATGTACTTAATCTATATCCACCTGGGGGAATGTTTCATACATTATTTTTGGCTATTCCATAGAGTATATTTGTCAACTGGGTTTCCTATGTTCCATCCAACATTGTGTTGAAGCAGTTATGTTTCTCTTGACATGGTTCTAAAGTAGGTAGAGCTTGTCCCTGAGTACCCATCATATATTTGGTACTTTTGTGATATATAGTTGTTATATATATACCTTGTGTATTTTCATGACATACACTAGTACATTTCATTCACTTATGTTATGGATCATTGGTGGTGTCCGATTGATTCTTTCACTCAGACCCTACTCTAGAATTTTAGTGATGTAATGGGAGGGTGAGGGTAAATGGGATGAACACCCGACCCAGAATTAACACAAAAATAGAAAATTAGTTTTAGAATCAAAATAATAAATTTAAACAAGTCGATTAAAAAACATACAAAAACAAAGTGTAGAGAAGATAAATATCGAAAAATATTTACATAGTTTCTTCTGGTTTGTTCCTACTCCATGGTAAAAACACCACCATAATGATGATTATTATGGATAAAAAAACATAAAATAATATAAACTAAAGTAGATATAAACACACAAGTACCAAAATACTATTTGATAATAAATAACTAGTCACTCTAGGTTCCAAAAGTGAACCCTCGTATTAAGAAGTAAATGTATTCCCTCGAGCAAGATGGACTCACACACATAACCCCAACACCAACCAACAAGAAAGAAGAAGATACAATACAAAAATGAGACAAAAAACAAATATAGCCCTGAAACTAAATCATACACCAATAACCAAAAAAGTAGTGGTTGTAGAACAACTTTTTCGATTATGGTACTTCTTGAAGGCAGCAGAGTCAAACAAGGATCATGGGAGTAAATATCTCCACTGGAGGCGATCACCAGAATAGGGGGTGGGTAGAACCATAGACGATGAACATTAGGCCTCCTATGTCTCTCAAAATATCTATCTAGACAATGAATTCTAAAGGAATATGAATAAAAAAACTCAAAATGAATGTATGAGACCATCAATAATGGTTAAACATAGTTTAGGCAACAAGCTGACCGACTGGGTAGGTGAAGAAGATGCATGGACAACTAAGGAATAACCAAAGGATCAAGAGGATCATGTGGTCACAACCCTCATAGCTAAATCTATGACACACAAAAAGAGAGTAATGGACAAGAGGCAATGAATATGATTCTCTAGAAATTAGAAAACTTAAAAACTTAATAACAAAGTCACACGATCGGCCCCCATCAATATCCATAATTATACCATGGAGTGAACATATCAAAAATAAGGGCCCATGGAAAAAAATACCTAGCATAATAGATCCCAAAACACATAAAGACCCATCAGATCCATAATCCCAAATGATCTGAGACCAAATGGATCCCTGTAAAATAAAAAAACTCACACAATAATAAAAAACATGAATTTTTCATGAAAATTTAAAATCATAATTTTAATTTGAAAATTTTTTTGAAAAAAACACCACCTTTTTAAAATAAAATGAAAAACATAAAGATGTGGTTCTTGCAACTGATCTAGCCCTATCATGTTTTTTAATATGTAGATTTTCTAAAATACAAAAACCTAAGTATAAAATATTCACTCAACATGGATACAACTTAAGATGTGCTATAAATGGAACATGTTCTACCCATACCACTCATATAATTCTATTATACTAATTAAATGCTTACAAAAATAAGAAATAACATTAAACCAGAATTTACCCACAATTCCTGAGCTTCCACCAATTTCTTGATGTACTCCGAAGCATTCTGAGACAGAAAAATACACATCCTTCCTCAGATGTAAAATATATTTAACATAAAAACACATCAAAATAAAGGTTCAATATAATAGATCTATATGAACACAATAAATCCCATGGTAACCAAAACACATAATCTAACAGGTGAAGGATCTCCACCCAATCCTACACAACATAGGACATCCCGACCCCCCCCCCCCATCAGTGGCCCCTACAAATGTTGCAGGGCCAGTCCTAGGAATGTAGAAAACATATAACCTAAAATATTTTCCAAATTAAAACCAATAGATAATAGAGAAGAACTAAATAACATTGTAAGTGGAAAACATGGGGCATACCACATGAGACTAGGCCATACTATATTTATTTTTTTTTATTAGAATAATATCATTTAATATGGATAGTCTTTCAACACTCAAAACATTGAAAGTTATTAACCTAGTTTTTATCTTTCCTCTCTTTATTATTATTTTTCATTTTACCCCTGTCATTTATTAGTTGAGGTTCATATATTAGTTTACTAAATATAACCTTCAAATCATCTGTTTCAAGTTCTGAGACAACACAACATATTTAACTTCTTCTAGGGTGATTGATTCACTACCACAAATCATATAATTTTTTAAATAATTAAAATAATAATTAAGGAAAGTAAAAAAAAATGGATTAATCTTCATCAATTATTTTAAAATATATAATATCTATGTCAAGTAACACTTTATTAAAATCATCAATATGAACATGAATATAATAACCGGGGTTCATTTTAAAATTATAAAATCACATTTTCTTAGATTAACGAATTGGAAGATACTTAGACATTTATAAATGTTCAAGTTTAATCCATATTCCCTTAGTAGTATTCTCATGCATGAATTATCGTATGACCTTATTACCTAAGGTTAAAAAAATTATATATAAGGTTTCTCAAGAAAATTATGTTCAATATCAATATAAGTGGTCGATAACCTTCCATCAGCGGGGATAGTAACTATAGGATTCTTAGGTCCAAATAGAGTGTCTATGAATCCATTATGGATGAGAAGTTCCCTCATATTAAGTCTCTACAGTATAAAATCATATTCTCCCTCAAAATTTTATACATTTAACTTAACAGAGTTTGTGATTAACATGAAAATAAAGGCACTAATACCATCTTTTATGAGAGGGAGAGGGTAAATGGACAGAATGACCATCCCAAAATAAACACATAAAAAATAAATAAATTTATGAATCAAAAAAATAAAGACAAATGAGTTGATAAAAAAATTAAAATACAAAATGAAAGTGTGGAAAAGATAAAGAGCCCAAAGGATTTATTTGTTTCGGACCATTTTGGACAAACTCCATGGAAAGAACACCACAAAAATGATTATTATTATGAAAAAAACAAATTGAGTACAAGTATAAAAATTAAATCAGATAGAAACACACACATACCATAGAAACTATCCGAGAACTGGGACCTCATCACTCTAGGAGATTGTAGTGAATCCTGGCCCGAAGATGGTAAATTACGTCATCGAGCATGATGGACTCATGCACACAAACAAAACAACAACCAAGATGAAGGAAGAATATACAGAATAAAATAGAAACAGAAAAACAAATAGAGAATTATAAACACAATCCTACACCAAGAACCAAAGAATAGGTAGTTGGAGAAAAAAGATGACTATGATGGTACTTTTTGAAGGCATCATGGTCGAACAAAGCTCGCGGGAGGTGACCTGTCCACCGAAGGGGACCATCGGAAAAATGGGTGTGCATAAACATAGATAACATGAAAAAAAAATATCATCTATCTCTTGAAATATCTCTATAGATGAAAAATGCTAAAGGAAGATGAAAACCCACACTCATAATGAAGGATCGAGACCAACAATAAAAAAACAGCACTGGTGAGGCGATGGGATGACATGCACAGAATGTAAGGATGATGTGTGGAAGGATGAGGAAGAACTAAAGGATTGAGAGGATCATGTAGATGCAACCATCATTTTAAAATATGGGGCATGCACCAGGTGAGGAATGGGTAGGTGACAGTGCATATAGATCACTGAGATTCATAAAACACAAAAGAAAAATGAATACCACAACTTCATGTTCATCCACCATCAATGGACATAAGTATACCATGGATTTAACTAATCACAACCAAGGGTCCATAGAAAATAATTCTTGGAATAATATATCCTAGATCACATGATGACCCAGCAGAACGAGAAACCCAAATGATCTGATCCCACCAGATCACTACAAAAATAAAATAATTTTCATAATAATAAACAAAAACAAAAATTCATGAAATTTAAAGGTAAATTTTATGTTTTAAATCAAAATTTAATGGTTGCGCTTGCGGTCATCATTATCAGAGTCCTGCTGAAGGTAATATACCCCATGGTGTACAATTAAGCAGATGGAGCCGAAGGATGTGGTCATTGCTGGACAGTGATCGAGTGATACTTCTTATACTTCCCTTATTTTCTTATTTTGACTCTACCTGGGATTATTATTTAGTTTTATTATTATATCATGTATGTCATTTCCTTGGTTGGGGACAAGAATTGAGAGTTGATAAGAAGTTTAGGACTCAATATAGGAACTGTGTCAATGTTTGATCAACACTGAATATTTGATCTCTGAGTTTCCATAATGTGGGATTTTTTTATTATTTAGTAAATTCACCTTGGGTGATTAACCTGATGTTGATATATTATTTATGGGTTTTGGTGTATGTTCATGAATAATACAAGGAACAAAGGTTCACAAGTCATATATACATGTGGATTTCATTAGATAGAGAACATGTAAAAAAATCACTATTGAAATTCTTATATGTTTCATGGTGCTTTATTTATAGAATTATTCTATTTGAACAAGTTGTATTGTATGCTTATGTGTATTTATTTATAAGTGAATAATGTCAAAATGTTGGTAATATGGACTTGAGCCTTAAATAGGTGGTAATTTCTTTGGGTGTTCCTTTTAAGGACTTTAAATTTAAATTAGAATGTGTTGATTGAAAACCATTATGATGTAATTTAAAATGTTTTAATTTAAAATGTTTTAAATTTAATATGGAAACACTAATGGTGGAGAGTAGTGGTTTAATGACCGAAAGTGCTTCTCGGGGATGAGAAGAATTATGGAGGGGAGAATTGTGACATTTTCATTTTTAAATGATATTAAAAACTGAATTTTTAAAATAAATTAAAATTAATTAGGCATAAAAAAATATTTTTTGAATAATTGTGATTATTATGGATTTACTATAGGGTAGAAACTCTATTTAACACTTTCAAATATTCTATGGAATATTTTAAAAGTAGGAATTGAGTCGTTGAAAGTTTCTAAGGCCCGTAGAGGCTCAACATTGATAGAATAAAAATATTAAATATATTTAATTTATATATGTGTGATATTTTTTCAATAAAAATAAATAACCCTTGAACGATGAATCATATTAGAAATATGATACCATGGTTATGTATTGGATAAGGGGTTTACCCTAGGTGAAACATAATATTTTTGTTCATCGGGCATTTGCCAACATCACACATAAGGATAACATTTAATATTTTTATTATATTTTATTTTAAAAAATTTTCAATATCTTCCAAACAGTGTTTCCAATTAAAAATATGAGACCACCATTAAATCCAAAATGTAGCTTTACCCTAAGCATGACATAATTTTTTTGAATGTCATATATTTGGTAACATCACACATAAATGTAATAATAATTGGTATATGAATATATTATATGGGAGCTAGAAATAATCATAATAATTTAATTATTATTATTGTTATATGTGTCAAGGATAAAAATTAAAATTTACTTTTGTGATTAATAATGGTGTTACAGTTGAAATAATGAGTGGCCAAAGTAATTAGACAGATATTATAAATTGTTCCAATTAAATGATAATGTATGGTTAATATTAATTTATTAACTATTTAATGGTTTTTGTTTTTAAAATATTAATGGTGACATTGATACGAGATAATTAATAATAATAATAATATATTCTTTATTATTATTATTATTAATTTGGAAAAATAATATATGTGTTAAATATATATGTATGTATATACATGTGCAGGTTTAAATATATATATATATATGATATGTATATATATCTGTTAAATATATATATTTAATGTGTATCAATATATTAGGGTATATATATATACAAGTGTATATGTGAGTATATATATATAAATAATTTTCAAAAATATATATATATATTTAATGATGGATTTTATTTAATGGGTGATTGAATGTGGTTAAATGAGAAATTTTGAATAAAAAAACTTTTAAATGGTTATGGAGGGATGGACATGGAGAGGGGAAGGGGGGAAACCATTAATGATTTCAAATAATAATAATAATGTAGATAAATTAATGGAAAAAATATAATAAATAGGGAGTTGGGATGAGTCCTTTACATGAGCACCAACTGGGGTGCCTAGAATGCCCCTCCCTCTCATTTCATCTCTTTTTCTTTTATTATTCTTTTTATTTTTAATTGAATTTTATTATTATCCTAATCTTATCTCCTAAATAAATTCTCTTATATTGATCGGATTAACGTGTAATCAATTTCATTGAGTTCAACTCGATAAGATGAAATTTAAAACATATTTTTTTTATGAAAGTAAGGAGGTTTCAATTGCGTAGTTAAACTCAGATGCCAACCCCCATCACCAGTCATATTTGCGCATAAGGTAAGAGTAAATTGACATTAGTGCATGCCTTAATATGTTATTAGAATGATTTTGTGTGTGTGTGTGTAGCCGAGTGTGAAACCTGTATATATTAATCTCTTGATTTTTATCACATATTTTATTATGTGTAATTGGCATGACTATTTGGCGTGCATGCATAGCCCGTGAGACCGATGATTAGTGCTTGATCATATCTTGTGGGAATTTATTTGTGTAACCATGACTCCTACTTATGTTTCTTGTGTATGAATTGTTCATATGATTATACTACATGACTTGATATGATATTGACGTGTCATTTGCATTATGTAGTGTATATGTTGTATTTATTTTGAATATAGTTGAGAGTGCATGTTTGAACTATTGGTTGGTATGTGTGATATGACACATGTTTGGTTGACCATGACCAAATCTAAGACATGAAACAAGTGTGGCCCTATCCCTTTAGTGGCATATGCTATAAATTTGGCCAGCATGTACATTTGGGATATTCCAGCCGGTGGGATGTGTCACATACTTATGAGCTATCCTTAAAGAGGTATGTGTTTGGTATTGGTCGGTATGTGTGATTTAACCTATGCTTATGGAATATCCATCAATAGGGATATGATTTGATTTTGTGGGTATGTACTTCGGTTATCCCTACCAGGGGGAATGTTTCGTACTTGCTTATGGGATATTACATAGAGGGGATGTTTTAGGCTGGTTATTGATGTTCCATCTAGGATTATACCGAAATAGGTATATTTCTCTTGGTATAGTGTTGAAGTAGGTGGAGATGGTCCCTGAGAACCCATCATGTATGTGGTACTTTTGTGATAAATTTTTTTATATCTATACCCTTTTTATGTTCAAGAAATACACTTTTATATTTCATCAACTAATGTTAAGGGTTATTAGGGGTGTTCTACAGACTACTATATTGACAACCAACTCGATCATTTCATAGTTCTTGATGACTTCATGACCAGTGTCTCAGAAATGTTAAAATTCCATGTAGTGGACAATTGTGTAGATAGATTTGGAGGATACATTCATTATTGGATGAAGATCGGTCAGGATTCCTACTTCTACCTTTATTATCTAGCTGTAATTATACCTAGAATCATTGTATAGTCTTATTATTATATCATGTATGTCATCTTCAGTTTTTTGCATTTACTGTGAATTTTATTTTTATATTTATGTAATTATTTATCAATATCATGACATTATATGGAGGTTATAGTCTCCTCACTAAAGGATTTAGACCCTCAGTGCTAGTTGAAAACCTCTTGGGTACGGTGAGGCGCAAATGAGGTCATGTGGAACTCCAACTCAGAACCATTGGTTCAGTTCGGGATGTTACAAAATGGTATCAGAGGATCAGGATTCACTAACTTTTCTTTTCTATTTTTCTTTGTTTAGGATAGGAATAGAGAGGAGATAGGATTTTTGGGACTCAGGCATGGGAATTATGTTAGTTCCTAATCAGCACTGAATAGTGGACCTTTGAGTTTCCATAAAGTGGGAAAAATTTTTTACCATTGATTAAATTCATCTTGTATGACGCACATGATGTTGATATATAATTTATGGGTCTTAGTTTTTATCATGCATCATGCTAGGAACATTTCTTCATATACCATATATACCGGTTGATTTCATTAAATAGAGCCCAAATAATTAAATGCTTGTTGAAATTATGATATGTACACTTGTGCATTATTTCATGCATTATTTTATTTGATCATGCTGTATTCTATTATTCAGTGTATATATGTGGTTGTGACTAATGTGAAGATTTTGGTAATACGGACTTGATCCTTGAATAGTTAGTAATTGATTTATGTGTTTCTTTTAATGCGTTTGAATTGAAATTCGATTGTGTTTATTTTAAACCCCTATAGTGGAATTAAAAATGTTTTAATTAAAAATAATAATATTATTAATATGTAGACTCCTATAATGGGGAGTATTGTTTTCATGATCTGAAGCATTTCTCTAAGATTAGAATATTTATGGTGGGGACAATTATATCAATCTCATTTTTAAATGATATTAAAAACCCACTTTATTAAAAACAATTAAAATTATTTTGTTGTGAAAAAATTAATTTTTAAGTAACTGTGTTTATTGTGGATTTAGGGAAGGTTAAAAGACCTATTAAACACTTTGGAATATTCTATAGAATATTTTTGGAGTTAGGTTCTTAGTCATCGTGAGATTCTAAGACTCCTAGAGCTTCGATGTTAACAAAATAAAAATATTAGATATATTTAATTCTTATACATGTGTGATTTTTCCAAATAAATGAAATAACATTGAAATGATTCATCATATGAGAAATTTGATACCACTGTTATGCTCAAGATAACAGGTTAACCCTAGGCGTGACATAAGATTTGTGTGGGTCAGGTGTTTGGAAACATTACACATGGGGATTATTTAAATATTTTTACTCCAAAAATATTGTAATATCTCCTAAATGATGTTTCCTATGGAAAATTTGAAACATCCATTAAATTGAGAGTGCAGGTTTTACCATACGTACAACATAATTTGTGGTCACTTCAAACGTTTGGTAACATCGCACATAAGGGTAATAATAATTGGTATGTGAATATTTTATTTGGAAGTAGGAAATAATCATAATAATTTAATTATTATTATTATTATTTGATTCAATGATAAAAACTGAAATATACTTCCATTATTAATAATTATGTTATGGTTAAAATAATGAGTGGCCAAAGTAATTAAAATTATATTACTAATTGTTTCAATTAAATGCGAATGTTTGGTTAATATTAATTTATTAACTATTTAGTGATGGTTGTTTTTAAAATGATAATGATGAAAATAATGTGAAATAATTATTATCAACAATAATAATAATAACAATTTTTTATTATTATTATTAATTTGGAAAATTAATATATCTTTTAAATATATGTGTATGTATATACATGTACAGGTATATATATATTTATATATATATATATATAGGATATGTATACATGTGTGTGTTAAATATACATATATATATAAGATGTATAAATATATTTAGGTTAAATATATATATATATATATCCATGAGTGTATATGAGTGTATACATATGGATTATTTTTCAATATATATTTAATGATGTCTTCTATTTAATGGATGATATAATATGGTTAAATGAGAAATTTAAAAAAAATCCTAAATGGTTATGGGGGATGCTACACATGGATAGAGGAATAGTAAAATAAGTATTAATGGCTTAAAATATTAATAATAATGATAATAAATGAATTGAAAAATAATATAATAAAATGGGATTTGGGAGGAGTTCTTTAAGTGAGAACAAACTGGGGCACGCGACACACCCCTCCCCCATATTTCCACTCTTATTATTTCATTATTCTTTTTATTTTTAATTTTATTTTATTATTAACTCTTTATTATCTCCTAAATAGAATCTCTTATATTGATCAAATTGATGTGATGTTGGTGTAGTTGGGTTCACCTCAATAAGAAATATTTTAAAGATAATTATGTTTACAAAATTAATGAGGTTTAGATAGTGCAGTTAAACTTGAATGTCAACTCTCATCATTAGACATCTTTGCACATAAAGTAGGATTTCAATGACATTATCACATGCCTTATATAGGATATTGGTATGAGTTTTTTCATGTGTGTGTAGACCACTGTGAAACCTACATGTAGGAAGATCTTGTTTTTTAGCGCGTGTTATATTATGGGAAATTGGCATGACGGTTTGGCGTGTGTGCATAGCACATGAGATAGATGGTTGATGCTTGATCACATCTTGTGTGTGTGTGTGTGTAACCATGAATTGTGCTTGTTTTTATTTCATATGTATTGTCTATATGATTATATTTCTTGACCTCACGTGATATTGATATTTCATTTGTATAATGTATCGTATATGATATTTTTTTCAACTACAGTTGAGAGTGAAGGTTCGGTATTTTGGTGGCCATGTGAGATGTGAAACATGTTTGGTCAACTTGGATGAAATGTGGGACGTGAGACAAGCATGTAAATATCCTCTGAGTGGAATACACAACACATTTGGTCAGTATGTACATTTCTGGTATTCCAGCAATTGGGCTGTGTCGTATACTTCTGGGCTTCCCTTTGAGATGGATGTTTTTGGCATTGGTCAGCATATGAGATTTGACGGATGATTCTAGACTATCCATCAAGAGATATGTTCTTTGAATTGGTTTATATATACTTTGGCTATCCCTATCGGTGGGGATGTGTTGTATATTATTTGGTCTATTCCATTGAAGGGATGTGTCAAGCGGGTTACAGATGTTTCATCTAATATTGTGCTGAAGTAGGTATGTTTCTACTATCATGGTGCTGAAATTGGTAGAGCTGATCCCCAAGGACAGGAAATTTATTTGGTAATTTTATGGAGTATTGTAGTTATATTTGTACCATGTTTATGTTCATGACATACATATGTATATTTCATGCACTAATGTCAAGGGTCATTGGTGGTGTCATACTGTGTCTTGTAATCACTCCCTACTCAGGATTTTATGTGATATTATGGTAGGGTGAGGGTAAATGGATGGACTGATCATCCCAAAATAAACACAAAAGTGTAAAATAAATTCAAGAAACAAAATAAGAATGAGAAATGAGTTAATAAAAAAAACATAAAAATATTATTTTTTATTTATTATACTAATAATAATAAAAAAATTGTTGTTATTATTATTAATTTGGAAAAATAATATATGTGTTACATATTTATGTATGTATATACATGTGAAGGTATATATATATATATGTATGTATATATTTGTGACTTAAATATATGTATATATATATAATATTTTTAATTATATTCTGGTTAAATATATATATTTATAAGTGTACATGAATGTACATGTAGATGGATTATAATATATATATATATATATAATGATTTATTTTATTTAATGGATGATTAAATGTTGTTAAAAGAGAAATTTTGAAGAAAAAAATCTCCTAAATGCTTATGGGGGGCTACTTCACATGGATAGAGGAAGAGGAAAATAACATTAATGTTTTAAAATATTAATAATAATGATAATAAATGAAGGAAAAATATATAATAAAAAGGGAGTTGGGTGGTGTCCTTTATGTGAGCACCAAGTGGGGCATGTGGCGCACCCCTCCCATACATTTCCTCTCTTTTGGTTTTATTATTATTTTTTAATTTTCTTTTTTTATTATCCCAAATGTATCTCCTAAATAACTTCATCTATATTGATCGGATTGATGTGTCGTTAGTGTCGTTGGGTTCATCTCGACAACAATAATTTTAAACATATTTTTTTTAAGAAAGTAATGAGGGTTTAATGGTGCAGTTAAACTTAGACATCAACCCTCACTATCATTCATCTTTTCACATAATTTGGGAGTTAATTAACATTATTTCATCCCTTGTATAGGTTATTAGCATGATTGTTGGCATGCATGTGTAGCGCAGTTTGAAAAACAGGTGTAGGAGGATCTTGATTTTTAGAAAATATTTTATTACGGGTAATTGGCATGAATGTTTGGCAAGCATGTGAAGCCCATGAGACTAATGTTTGACCCTTGTTCACACATGGTGTGTGTGTGTGTGACCATGACTTTGGATTTTGTTACCTATATATTAATTGTTCAAATGATTATACTACTTGAATTTATGCGATATTGATATGTTATTTTCATTATGTATCATCTATATTGTATTTCTATCGATTGTAGTTGAGAATGCAGGTTTGGGCTATTGGTCACCAAGTGTATATGACACATTTTTAGTCGACATGGATGATATTTAAGACATGACACGAGTGTGGGACTATCCTATGAGTGTAATACGCCATAAATTTATTCATCATATACATTTGGGCAATTACAGCCAATGGGATGTGCCTTATACTTCTGGGATATCCTCTAAGAGGGATGTTTTTAACATTGGTTGGGATTTGAGATTTAACGCATGCTTATGGACTATCCATCAAGAGGGATATTCTTGAAATTTCGCAGTATGTACTTGTGATGTCCCTACCTATGAGAATGTGTCATACATGCTTTTGGTAAATTATGTAGAAGGGATGTTTCCGGCTAGTTACCGATGATTCATTTGAAATTAGGTCAAAGCAGTTATGTTTCTCCCAGCATGGTGCTGAAGTAGGTTGAGATGGTCCCTGAGGACTTGACATGTATATGGTACTTTTGTGATAGATTGTTGTTATATTTAACGCTATTTATTTTCATGACATGTGCTTGTATATTTCATTCACTAATGATAAGGACCTTTGGTGGCCTCCTATTGTGTCTTGTACTCGCACCCAACTCGAGCATTTTGGAGCACTTATGGACTTCAGGCCCAAATTTCCATGTAAGTAAAATTCCATATGGTGTATCATTATGAAAATGGAGTTGTAAATTGTTGTTATTTCTAGATGCAGTTCAGATGGGATGCCTATTGCTGCCTTCGTTTTCTATCTTTACATGTTCCTAGGATCATTGTTTAGTTTGATTATTATATCATGTATGTCATCTCCAGTTTTCCAAATTTTCTATTTTTTTATTTATATATTATTTTTGTTATTTATTATTACCAAGACATGAATGGAGGGTATTGTCTCCCCACTAGCAGATTTAGACCCTCACTTCTAGTCACCAACCTCTTACACATGGGGAGGCGCACATGAGGTCATGTGGCACTCTGGGTCGGACCCATTGGTTTGGGTTAGGATATTACACTAACCATGAATATCCCAACCTCACATTTCTCTTTCATATGTTTTTCTATATAATCATTCCTTTTGGTCTTTTCAATGCCCCAGTTATATTTTAGTGTTACATGGAAAGTATCTTCTCGGGCTTGATTGAGACCTACTTAGAAGTAATCCTTGATGAATTTATTAACTATAGAATTTTAAAAAATATCTATAAATATTAAAAAATGTTTTAAAAAGATTTATTGAAAAAAAAAATTGTTTAAAATTTTAGAAAATTCAATTTTATGGTGGAAAAAAAGAAATTTTTTGGGCCATTTTATTTCTAATGATGGAATTAAAGTAGATAAATCCAAAGTTGATGTTATTTTTACACTACCTTACCCCAACACTTTCAGACACATTATATCATTTCATTTCCATGTTTTATTTTATAGAATATTTATTTAAGAAATTATCAATATTTATTTTCACATAAATAACCCACATATAAATGAAACGGATTTTGTTTTGATGATTTATGCAGGATATATCTTTACTGATTGAAAGAATGCTTTACCACTACCCCCATCATCTATCCACGAAACTATAGTTACACATTTAAAATTTTATGTGATTATTTCAATATATACACAGGGGTCGTACTTTTTCAAAATATTTATACGCTTTGACAAGAGGTATCTTGCACCTCACATCCATTAGAAACATCCCAGATTAACTACAAAACTATAGATAAGGACTTTTTATTGTTTTTGTAGATTAATTAAATTTGCATTATTATCTTTTAGGGAGTAAAGTAATAATTTATTATAATCATGAAGCATTGATATATTTAATCAAGAATGTGAATGAAAAGTCTAGACTAGTGAGATATATTTTTCTACTACAAGAGTGTGACATAAAGATTAAGGAGAAGTAAAGATGTGAAAATATAGTGGCTAACCACATGAGTCGTCTTCCTCACACTATCAAGGTATAACCAATCCCTAATACCAATATGTATGATCCCTTCCTTAGTGAGTAACTATACAACCACAGTCAAGTTCCTTGGTATGTTTACATGGTGAATTTTCTAGTCATAGTAAAGTTACCCTCCTTTTCTAAATATTAAAATACTATATTAAAATATAAATAAAAATATTATGTCTGGTAGGATTATTATATATAGATAATTTCAAATGACCAGGTAATTAGAAGGTGTATCCTTGAAAATGAAATAAACATGTTGCTTTATTTTTAAAATACACTTTCATTCAAAGGCTATTTTGGACCTCAAAGAAATGATATAAAAAAATTGTATAATGGATTGTTTTTGTCCTAAATTTTAAAAAATTCACAAGAATTTTGAAAAAAAAAATCCCAAAATCTAGTTTTCTGGTGTAATTTCCAAATGACCTGAGATTCCCCAAAAACATTTTATTTTTTTGAAATATTTTCTGTATGAGGAATTGACTTCATGGGACCCTTTCCCATGTCATTTAAATTTTCCTATATTCTTCAGTAGTCGAACATGTTTCTACGTGGATTAAAGAAAAATATACTCAATTCTACAACTCAAACATTGTTATTATGTCTTTAAAATATTTTTTTTTGTATTTTTGGAATTCCTTAATCTATAATCAATGACCAAGGAACCCACTACTAAAATAAGAACATGGAGGACCTCAAGAATAAATATGGAGTTCACCATAAAAATTTCACTGCTTACCACCTGTAAAAAAATGTATTGGATGAGGTTTCCAATAGAGAAGTCAATCTTTTTTGGAGGAAATAATGCATCCCAATCACAAAGACTAGAGTAAAAAACTTGAGGATACACCATGGGAATGAAAAAGTTCATATAAAACCATATTATGTATGTATCCCTATATAATTTTTTATGGTAAACATTGTCACATTCCTATTGAGTTGTAGTATAAATCTTTCTATGTTCTTAAAAGAGTAAACCTAGGGTTTTGAAAGGCAGGGGAGATGAGGAAGCTATAAATGATGTACCTTGAGGAGATAATACGGAAGCATATGAAAAAAAAATTATTTATCCGGATAAAACTAAATCTTCCCATGATAAATTTATCTAGAGAAAAGTATTTCATGCAAGAGACAAAGTTTTGTTAATTTCTTCAAGGATGAAACTCTTCCTTGATAAGCTTTATTCTAAGTGGATTGGGCCATACATAGTAACTAATACATTTTAATTTGGTTAAATTCAGATTCAAGGAGATTTTTCAAAAAAGTCATTAAAGTTCAATGAACAATAATTTAATAAGTACCATGAGTATTTCTGGAATGAACCAAAGGAGTAGTTTAGAATTATCCCTACTTCTGTTAAATTGAGCGCTATCAGGTTTCCTATTTCACATAAATTTCTCCAGTAGATAACTTTATTTTTAGCTATTTTTCTTGACAAAATTAATGTTTTAATTCAACTTGAAGTATATCTGAAATAATTTTGGTGAGAGGGATGAAGTAGTTTTATAATGTAAATACCATGGTTTATGTTTTACATTTAAAAAAACCAACAAAAAACCCAATTTGTTTTAGAAATCTAAACATAGTTTTTTTTGGGTTTTTTTTATATTTTTATAGTGTAAAAAAATAAATAAATATTTTATTTTTTTAACATGTACAATTTTTTGTATAGTTTTTAGACTTTAATTGAGATTATTTGGATAACTCACTACATTTTTTGAACTCCAAGTGATTTTTGAGGTTATTCATCAAACTATTGAAGCTGAAAAGATCAAATGATTTTTGAAATATAATTTTTTCCTTGGCCATTGATTTTCAAACATTTTCATGATTTTTTTCTAGAAATTGAAGTCCAAAACCACTAGTGAATTTCTCTGATTTTGATTCCTACCCTTAGAAGTTTCTCATCCAATTTGTCATTATATTTTGGATACACCCACTTCTTGAGAAAATATTGGTATTTTTGTATAAGATATAACTTGTTTTCAAACTCTCTCAAATCGTTGGAATTTTTGAGATACTTTCAATATGATTGAGTCATTTTATTTTCAAGCCTATAATTTTTCCTTGAGTCCCACCTTGAATATCGATTATAGTCAATCCCTTAAATAACCATAAATGAAATTATAGGTTTAATCCATATTAAAATCCTATTTATCATTCACATATCCTCACTCTAAAATATAATTTCATGATTAATTCATGTCTAAGTGTTGGGGAAAGGGGATTGTATTTGTTTATTCTTCATAAATAATTGCATGTTAAGGGGTCTATGAGAGGTTTGAGTCAACATCTTGGGGTATCTAAGAGAGGAAAATATACATGGGTCACTTTCATTCATTGAATTCAATTTTCTTGATCATCCACTTCTCCTAAAAAATGTGTATAAAAAAATAAAAAAGGGGGATGCTTTTGAAACATTCATTGTTCTCTTCTGATTAATTCATGAAAATAATAAAATAAAATACCATGATCACTATTAATTATTCTTATATTGAAAAATCATTTCTCCTCAAAAAATGATAAAAAAATGAGAGATAAAATGTATACATAAAAAAAGAAAAAAAATGAGATTAGGATGACACATTATTTGGATTCTTTTTATGACTCATGCCTAGTGAAAACAAAGAGTCAATTGGGATGTATGTGTAACATATTGGGTAGGTGTGATTGAGTGAGGGATTATTCCATGATTTACTTTATAAATAATACACAACATTTAAATATTAAGACCTTATTCTTTCTACCAATGCAATTTTGAACACTTTCCCACCAACCTCAATTCCATTAAACAACCTTTTCAAATACCTCAGGATGGATTTTATTTTTCCAGGTTTTAAAGTTTGGAGGTATGATAATTTTTCCAAGAAAATGTTAAATACTCACTTCCAATATATAATCATAACACATAAATATTTTCCCGTTAATGAAGAGTGGAAATGTACTACATGCGAGGTAGGACACGAAATGATTGTTGAAAGGATTTTGAAAGTTAGATTTTAGGTAAATAGTAGAATTTTAGGCCTCTTCAATTAAACAAATGTATAAAGCATGATTTAATTTTTAATGGAAATAATAGAAAAAAAATCCTCTCTTTCTTCTTGATGGTTTAGAATTTCCTACGAGCATATATTCTCATTTTATTGATTTACTCTTTTATGAATTGAACTTTCATTATAAATCACTTTTTAATTGTGAAAATCTATAAATTTTTGAATAAATTGAATTCAATAAAAAATTACCCTAGTGTGAAATATTGTACGTGTGGGGTAGTGATAAGAGCTAAAAAAAATTAATTTTTTGTTTTTCATTCTTTGAAATTACACCCATTAATTGAAGAAGACTCATTTAAATTTTTGGTCTTAGTGAAATTATGATTTTTGGAATTAATTTTTAAATGACTTAAAATGATGGTTTTTATTTATATATTTATTATTTTAATTAAATTTATAATTCATAAATAAATTGAAATTGATTTTTACACTCTAAACATATAATTTTTTTATTATAGAACTGAATTTATTAAAGGTGTTTAATTTCTTTTGATCTTTAATTGATTTATTAATTTTTTAATTAAATCCATAAATTGACTTTGGGATTGAAATTATAGTTGAGTAATTTCGAATGATAAAGGAAAAATTGGATCATAGTGTGAACATTTTGAGATGACATTTTGATGTTTTAATTGAATGATTTAATGAATTTGAAAATATTTATGTGTATAATTGTGAATTTGATTTGTTTTTTCATTTATGAAAATAATTAAAATAATCTTCACTAAGAAAAAAATGTGTGATGTGCAGATAACTCAAATGTCAATAAAGGAATTGATCGACCATGACTTCTCTTCTTGCAATCGATTTATCCACATATAAAATTGAAATGGTATGGATTCTCTGCATTGAAAAATGAAGTGGCTGCATGTGTAACATCAATCAGAACTGAATTTTTTTTGTCAATTTATGAAGTGATTAGGCTCATAAAGAGTGGATAAGAGGATTATTTTTTGTAAAGGCATGTGCATACTGCAAGAAAAAAATTATCAACTGCACTTGATATTCCTTCTACCGAAACAACATTTTGAAAAATGGATAGAGCCATCACACCACAAAACCAAGCGATGGTGCCTTGTATGAGGAATCAACCATGGAAAAATGGACAAAATTTTGCAAAGGAATGGAGATTATGAACAAAAACAAATCAACCATGCATCTCTTTATGTTCAATCATCTAAATCGAACATTCCATCCTCTTGCACCAATGGGGAACAGAAATAGAAGCTCACCAGAAGGATGAAACTAAACTAGTCAATAACTCAGATATTTTCTATACTGAAGATCGTTGAACCCCTAAGACAATAGCTGGAAATATGAAGACTACAGACCAAGATTGAACAAGATTAATGCTTGGATATTGATCAAAAAACTGAATCCCAAGCAACCAAAATCTTCCAACCGAGGTGAAACTATGAATGCTCACCATATATGAGTTTCCAATAACCTTCTAGTTCCAGACCTACTTAAACAAAGAACACAAGAACTCCTGATCTCATTGCAGACACTCAAATTGGATTCGGAGAATACTGAAGATCCCCAAAATTAGAACTAGAGTTGAAAAATAAAGACCCAAGTTTCTATCTGAATATAAAAAGATCTGTATAGAATGCAAATACTGAGCTCACTGGTGAACTATCCGTGAAGATGAATGTTGTGTGTGTTGTATCCAACAGATCTGAGCTATTCCTATTGCATATATCATGAACCTATCCACTGGAGAAACCAAATGGTCCACCAAAGGAGATGACCCAAAATAGATCTGTGATAATCCATGCTTGAGAAAAACTGACCGACACGGAAGAAGATTCCATGCCACCACACACCTAGGGATGAAAAATCAAGAGCTCACCATGAAGAATTGGTGATTCCCTATGAATAAATATAATAACAAGATATGAGTAGTGAGTTTAGATTTAGGAAAAAATGTAAATAAATATATTTTTATTTCCCCTATACAGGTTTGACAATAGTGAGACTGCATTTTATCCATTATGCGCTAGTTTCAGGTTCACATGTGCTTAAAAATGATTGAATAAGGACAATAAAGAGGACCACATGGGAAAACCCAAGACCCTCAGGGTATGGATCCATTTTTAAAGATGATAATGGGATGTAATTGAATGCTTATACGGCCCTTGTGAAATCTCTACAGTGCTTGAATCGGAGATGATCATAATGGTCGTTGATACTGCTCACAAAAGAAATTTGAATAATATATGGTGTTAATGCAACTCCACAACCCTTGTTGAAGCTGTTAGAGTGGGCCAAAAACATCTCTCATGGAATTTTTCTTCCAACTGGGTGAATTTTCTTGACATTCTATCCTCTTTGAATTACATTATCACTCATTCTTACAGGGAGGAAAACTATATCGCTGATGTGTTGGAAAATAAAGGAGTGAATGAGGAAGGATTCCAACACTCGACCACCTTACCTGATGACATGGAATCTCTTTTCCTAAGAGATAAATGTAAAATTCCATCATTTCTCATTGATTAATAATTTTTTTTCTTATAATTCAAGGGCCACAGTGCTCATTTTTTCCAGGAAATCTTGAAAGTAATATTGTTTACTATCTGAATTTTGAGTGCTTGAAGATAAAGATAGATGGTAAAATTTTATGTTCCTAATGGTTCAACATACCCTAAAACTCTATTTATATAGAATCATTATGTATCCAAATCCATGTACTCAATTGGTGGATTATCCAATAAGATATTGACTAAAATCGCCTTGGTTATTGAATTCTAAAATATGTGAATGCTCACCTTGCCCAAAACCTATATTGGAGAAGCTCAGAGAGCCTTGAAAATTTACAAAAAGGAGAAATTCATTTCCCTATTTGGATTCTAATTTTCAAAGTAAAATTTCCTCTCATTACTTTGGATTGGTCAAATCGTGGAATATTGAGGTCCATAACGATCACAATCCAAATAGCATCCATCTCTAGCTAAGATCGTGCTCATTGCATAGTAAAAAATTCTATGTGGTTTTTTTATTTTGTTGGATGAATTAACTATTCTCACATGGAATTCACCTAGAGTTTTTCAAGAGTGACTCAAGGAACTCCATATGGAATTCACCTCCTATGAGAATTTTTTGTGACTATTTCCTTTTTCTATTTTCAGAATTAATAGTGTTTTTATCCTCTGGTATTGGAGACTTTTCAGATTCAAGAGATGCTTTCTCATTCTCATAGGTTGTTTAATTTCAGGATAATGTTTTTTCTTCCCACAATTTTATTTATTTAATTTCTTTAATTAATCCTGTGGTGGAAAACTAAGTGAATAATTTTCAATCTGATGAGAAATCTCCCACCCTTATGATGAAATATTTCTTTCAAAAAAATTATTCTCTGTTTAATTCCCTAGATGTGTTTGGATTTATATATTTTAAGATATTATTATTTTTATTTTCATTTAAATATTTATTATTGTTTTTTAATGGTAACACACACACATTCCACATGAGAACTCTTTTATTTCATACAATAGATAATTTTGGGTGACACGAGAGTGATAGGTGGTATCCAATCACTAGTCCATGTGAGGATAGAGAATACAGTGATTATTTTATTTTTCTTTTCCAAACCAAGATTTCCATGAAAGGATAATCCAGAATATTGCCTTAGATTAGATACTGATGGTGAAATGAAATTCAACAATGATTCATAAGAAAGTTAGGAGACTAATCCATGGTTTAAACACTATGTTTTAAGCATTGAATATTAAACCAATCAATTGCATCCAATTTTTTCAAATTTCGAACCCATTAAACATGATTTTATCACATCCACGTCATTGTCTTCCCTGAAGACAACCTAAGTCCTAATTTACTAAATTTTTATTAGGTTAAAAAATCATTTTATTAAGCGCCCTATGATGGGAGTGAATCACTAAGGGATATATAGTTATAACATAGGGAGTAAAGAATGAAGCCTTAAAAATATGTTAGATAAGAACATAAACATGCCTGAATCAAAAAATATATATTCAAAGATAGGTCACATTAGTGATAAGGGGATTCCTGTGCTCACCAATGAAAGAACTCTACTATAGTAGAAGTTAGTGGATGTTGTCTTAGGTGAATATTGTATCATTGGAAATGCAGATGAATGTATCCTTTGAAAAAAGAGGTAGAACACCAATGGTTGGGAAGTTGGAGATGGTGAACCCTATTATTTAGTGGTTTACAATAATATATTCCCTTAGAGTGTTTGAATATTATGTGACATTTATTGATGAATTAATGTGAAAGGTATGAGATTACATTCTAAAAATAAGATCCAAGGTGTTTAACATGTTTAAGAATTAGATAACCATTGTGAAAGATGAGTCATGATCATAGATAAAACTCTTGAGGTCTGAAAATGGTGGAGAGTATAACAATAATGAGTTCATGAAATTATATGACAATGATTAAATTCAGTGAGATAAGACTCTTCTAGGTACCCCAAAATTGTATGGTGCAACTAAAATGGTGAAAATAATGAAAAATAAATGTGCTAGGAGTATGAGGTTTCACTCAGGGTTACCCAAGACTTTCTAGGAAGAGGCAGTGAGCATGGAATCACATCTCATCAATAGGAGTCCGCCAATAATAATTGGAGAATGCCTACCTGAGTATTTCTAGTCAATAAGGAGGTATAACTCTCTCATTTATGAATCTTTTGTTTTTTAATATATGTTTATATATATATTATAATGAAAGGGGAAATCTTGATGCTAAGTCAAAATCTCATTTCATTATTGGCTATCTTGTTGAGGAGTTTTTCTATCACTTATAGGATGATAAGAACAAGATAATAATTAGAATCCATAGCATGATATATAATAAAAGTGTGTTACACAAGGATTGTCATGCAACTGATGTTGTTAGTGGGAATAAAGAATAAGATTTATAAGGGAAAGTGGAGCTTAAATGTGTACCAGATCATGTGAAAATGAAATTTTGGATCCTACACCTCAAGTAAATGTGTAGAGGTATTCATTATCCTTGCATTGTCTTTAATTTACTGGCGATGGAGAACCAAAATTTTTTGAATAGGAAATCTAGTTAAAGGATCCGAACAAGTGGGGGCTAGCTATGAAGGTGGAGATTTCTTCATTGGATGATAAAATTAATTCAGAGCTAACACCTTTTCTAAAAGGATGTAAATAATTTCAGAATAAATGGGTATATATATTCAAGGAAGAACATGATGGTAAGAGGAGGTATAAGGAAACAATGATGATGATAGGTTTTAAATGGAATTAAGGTGAGGACTACACTATAAATTTCTCACCTATAGTGAAGTTCACCACCATCTGAGTGGTTCTTAGTATTCCCTACTATGGTGTCACAACCCATCCCCTAGGGCCCATGTCGTGACTACCCCAAGACCACCTTTTATAGGCCAAGGGTTGGGGACTAGCTCTGGAAAGACATACCCCGAAAAGAGAAGGCATTGCCTTCAAACCTGTACACACACAGACAGAGTACACACACAAAGCAGAACACAAGGAACCACTACTGAGAAAAAAGAGTAAGTACTGAAATTAAAGGGGGAAGTGTGCAATCCCAACTAAAAGAAACATGCAGAAAAAGGAAAAAAAGATCTAGAGATCATCCACTAAGGATACTACCTGAAGAGAAGGTACAGCTCGTTGTCTGACGTCACTACATCTTGCCACGTCTATCGATCACCTCTGAGCATCATCTATCCCTGGCTCCCCAAGTATCAGTCAAGTTTTTTGTCATCAGAACAAGATACAACATGTGCGGGAAAATACCGTGTAGGGGTGAGTAAAACAGTACATAGTAGAGACCCCGATACCCCCAAAGGTCCCTCAGAATTCCACAAAGGTAAACCACCAAGGAAGATCTCAATCACAAAGCCCAAAGTAAAAGTGAGATCACACCAGTTATACAGCTTAAAGAACATAAATATATATGATTATTCATAAATATATATTATCTTATTATGTCGACAGGCTCAGCTACTGATCTGAGAAGGATTGCCCACTTCTGATCCACAAAGGGTCGCTCTGTCACTGATCCATGACGGGTCACTCTACAGCTGGTCCACGATGGGCCATAGTACTATTGATCCATAGAGGTTCACTCTCAAGCTGATACATAGAGGTTCAATCTATTTTTATCCATGTATGGTTTCTCTCATATCGATCCATGGAGGTTCATGCCATTGTCGATCCATGGAGGGTCAATCTTCACTTGACAACCAGCCACTGGATCCCCACACCTTGTATGTAAGAGTTCTAAAGCTTCTACTCCTCAAGAAATCTTATATATCTCAAAACACCACAAAGTCCCACATAGAAGTAACCCTAATGTTCATCTTGTCATCAGGGTTTCGACACAATAGACGACACTTCATTCGGATGCCTACTCTGTAAGTTATAGGCTTTTTAGTAAAAAGGTCCTGATTGGATTCGAGCCCGATCCAACCCAGTTGTACTCCAACTTCTGCCAAAACTCATGTGAAGTCTCTCAGAAGGACCGCATCTTCGTAAGGGTCCCTATGTCATAGATAGTGTGTCAATCAGACATACGGTCCACAAGTTATGATTGTTTAAGTGAAATAGGGACGGTCGGGTCCGGGTCTGGTCCAACCCGGTCAAACCGACCCAACCCGACCCGGTCCAAGGGGCCGGCATGGGTCCAGGCCTGCCAGCATGTTGGAACCATAGGTCTAGCCCGGAAGGAAGTGTCCAGTCCAGTGGTGGGTCTGGATTAGCGGTGCATGTCCATCCCAATGGCGCAGGTCCAGCCCGACGGTACAGGTCCGGCCCACCGGTGGCTCAGCCCGCTTGGTGGGGTGCGGCCCACCAGAAGAAACCTGGCCCACAATGTTCAGTCTGGTTCACCATCTAGGACGTGGGCACATCCATTTTCTTCCCGGCGGCACCAACCGGCACTGCCCCCTCATCCAGCATGGTCGATAGGAGGATGGTCGTTTCACCCATACACGTTCGACAGACCATGTGCCTCCAGCACACCTGAGTGGCCTGGGTGGGCCGCTCCTCCACACGGCGCTGACATGCACCCTACCTCCTCAATTCCATGGTGTGATGTCGATCACACTGCCACCCACCACCTGCGGTCGCTGCAATGGGCCACCATCGGTGTCGTCGTGCCAACATTACCTTTGACGGGCCACCGAAGTCGTTCTGGTGGTCTGTTTCTTGAACTTCTTGCATTTATGGACTTAATAGGATTCCACCTTCACTATGAAGCCCTTGTAAATTCATTTTTGACATTTTGATCATCCAACCTCAAAGAAAATGCAAAGAACAACTAAGGGGGAGAGACTGGGCCTTGTTCGTCTCGACCCGCGCCCTCCGCGTTAGAGTTTAACCATAGGGAAAACACAATAATCATAACATATCTTGATTAAAACCCGGATACAAATCCCCAAATCAGAACCACCTACACAAACGAGTGAATCACGGATCAACCTATTAGTCGGTTGATCTGAGTTCATTTTTAAACTTAAGAATGGGAAAAGCATACTCAAGAAAACAAAACCCCTACCTGGATACATTGGTTCCGCTGAGGATGAAGGAAGAGTTCTGCATCATCGTCGATCCATGATTGTTGGTGTTCTTCACTACTAAACGACCTTCGGATCTCATCCTCCAACATTCATCACATTGTTCTTCAATATTTATTAGAGAGGGATTCCTCTCACCGTTTGTTAGAGATTTCATGTGTTTGTTAATACCCAAACTCTAACACATTTGAATAATAAAAGAAACATGTGTAGAGACATTGAACCCATTAATGACGACCATTAATGTCTCGTATTTAATGATCCATTAACAAAACAATAAGATATCAGCATCTCGTTTACAAATGATCCATTAATTACCCTCCATTAATGATCTTCGTCGTTGCACCACTACATCGTCATCCACCTCTCAACAATGTGAAAAATAAAATGACTTTGGAAAAGTTATTTTTATTATTTTTCATTAAAAATTAAAAAAAGTAACTTTTCAGTCTGACCTTTGTCAGTCTAACTTAAGCTTCGCCTAATCGAAGCAGAGTTTTGTGAGTTCAATGATGTCCTGGGATTTTAAATCTGAGCACCAGTTTATGAGATAGAAAACCCACCCACATGTTCACTTAAGTGAACTTAAAAAAAGTTCAAAATTCAATTTCGGGCTCACCGGACCTCAAAATCATGTGTTGTCAAATCCCATGGTCTCGAAACAATTCAATATAATAACAAAAAAATATACCGATATCTGGTTCTTTACATTCTCCCAACCATAGTGATTTACATCTCCAAAAGCCACAACAAAGGCTACTCAAACAATTGGGGATATTGAGTATGAATCTGAGCCTCCTACTCCTATGTGCTCTCCTAGAGGTTCTCATGCTGCCGCCAAATGCACACTAGAGGAATCGACCATCCATGAAGGACCCGCTCATTTTGATCATCTATCTCTACTGGGAACTCTACAAACAACTCCCCATCATCAATGTTCAGCTCACCCATGTCGATGACGTGTGATGGATCATGCACATACATCCTCAGCTAACACACATGAAAAACATCATGCAACTAATGCACTTGAGGGAGAAGATCTTGGCGGTATGCCACCTTTCCCACTCTGCTGAGAATCTAGAATGGCCTGACGAACCTTGAAGATAAATTTCCGCTCTGTCCAAATCTCCTCAATCCCCATCGGGGTGAGACCCATAGGAAGACATGGTCTCCCTCCTCAAACACCAAGGGTCTCCATCTCCTATCAGTATAAGACTTATGCCTGCTCTGTGAAGTCCTCATCCACTCCTAAATGATCTTCACCTTCTTAGTGGTAGCACGTACCAACTCTGGACCCACGAGTGCTAACTCCCCTAGGTCTGTCTTGCATTGAGGTGATATTTAGGGTTTCTCGTAAAAGTCCTCAAATAGTGACATGCTGATGGTGGAGTGATATATTTTGTTGTATGTGAACTCTACCAGTGGTAGGTGGTCCTCCCAATTGTTACCAAAGTCAAGGATACAAGCACAAAGCATATCTTCTAGGTCTACTTCATCTAACCATCTGTATGAGGGTGAAAGGCGGTCCTGAAGTGTAGCTGAGTACCTAATGCCTTCTACAATCCCTTACATAACAGGGTTGTAAAATGAGCATCACGATCTGAGACAATTGTTGAAGTCGCCCCATGAAGCATCACTTTCTCCTGGACGTAGAGGCATCACAATCCCTCTACTAGTCCCTACTCTCAGATTTGTAGAAAGTGAGATGACATACTAAGTCAGTCAAAGATCACCCAGATAGATTCATGGCCCCTGGCCCCTAGATGTATGTGGTAACCCCATCACAAATTCCATCGATATACCATCCCATTTCCTCTGCGGTGCCTCGAGTGGTTGGGGAAAGCCAACTGAAACCTAATGCTCAACCTTCACTTGCTGACAAGTGAGGCATCACAAAATGAAATCGGCCACTAATCTCTTCATCCATGGCCACCAGTACTTATATTGGAGGTCCTGTTACATCTTTTCCACTCTAGGATATACAGCCAAAGGGTATTTAAAGAAATCCCACCACACCTCCTACTGCAACATCACTAGCACAATGGTGCGCCCTCTGAAAATGATGACATGCTCCCCACCTATCAAAAATCCATTAAGATTCTATCCTGAGTATATCTGAGCATGTCGGACCTTGTAGTCAACATCAATAAGTTGTGCTTCCCTAAATCACTGAAGAAGTGGGGGAGCGACAGTCATATACTAGATGTATACTACTCCATCACTATCCACAAGGGATATCTACATCGCAGCTGGCTGCTCTGTCACCTCACTTAGCAGTTGTAAACCAGACCTCTTGCTGAGTGTGTATTCTAGCACGTTCCCCTTCCCAGGAGTGTAGACTATCTCCAAATCATAGTCCTAGAGGAACTATAGCCATATCCATTGTCCCAAGCTCAGTACCTTCTGTGAGAATATATTCCTAAGACTCTTATGGTCGAATTAGATGGTAAACCGCTCACTCATCATGTATTGTATCCACATCTTTAAGTAAAATACCATTGATACTAACTCCATGTCATGGGTTGAATAGTTCTTCTCATGTTTTCTCAACTATTTTTAGCCGTATGTGATCACCGCTCTCTCCTACATCAAAACACAACCTAGTCGTATCCATGTTGCATCGTGGTATACTCCATACCCAACACCTGCTTATGGTACTCTCAAAATGGGTGCACTCTTCAGTCTCTAATTAAGCTCTTGGAAACTCTGATGGAATCTCTCCATCCATACAAAGGGTTTTCCGTTCTTTTTCAATGAGGACAAGGGTTCTTATACTCTGTAAAGGTCGGGTATGAATCACTGATAGTACCCAACCAACCCTATGAAACTTTTCACCTCAGTCACACTCCTAGGTGGCTCTCAAGAATGAACTGCCTCTATATTTTCCAGATCTACTGAAACTCTAGCCTCTGAGATGACATGTCCCAGAAAGTGGACCTCTCGTATCCATAACTAGTACTTTGAGATTTTACCATAAAGTCAGTTCTCTCGAATTGTATCCAGAACTATCCACAGGTGTGTAGTGTTATCCTCCTCTAACGCCGATTACACCAAGATGTCATCAATGAAAACCACCACGAAATGATCTAGGTATAGTTGGAATATCCTAATCTTCAGTCCCATGAATACAGTTGGGGAGTTGTTCTTACCAAAAGGCATCACCAAGAACTCATAGTGGTCGTACTTTTATTTGAAGGTTGTCTTTAGTACGTCTTCATCCCGTACTTGAAGCTAATGATAGCCTAATCTAAGATCTATCTTGGAGAACCAACTCTCTCCCTTTAGATGACCCAAGAGGTCATCAAACCTCAGTAGTGGATACTTATTCTTCACGGTCTCTTGATTCAGGTTCTGATAGTCCTCATATAATCTCAAACTTCTCTATGCCTTCTTGGCAAACAAAACTGGGGCTACCCATGGTGATACGTTGGGCCTTATCATCCCCTTCCTCTATAAGTACTCCAGTTGTACCCTCGATTCATGAAGCTCTATGAGATCCATCTGATATGCTGGTTTAGATATCAATGTCATCTTGGATTACATATCAATATAGTATTATACTTCTCTATGGGGAGGTAGTCTCAAAACATCCACAGGAAAGACATCCTCATACTGGTCCACCACTATAGGAAAGCTCAAACTCCTCTCTCCACTACACTGAGGGCGAGGCTATCCAACTAATGAGTGATCATCTGCACCCTCCTTTAAAAAATTCCATCATGTGCTACATAGGTTCCCTTATCACTGGTGAAGGAAAAACTGGTCCCATCATCATGGTAACACTGCACATTAAGCCTAAAATAGTCGATTTGATCATGGACTATGGATAACTAGTCCATAGCCAAGATGAATTCATAAGGCCCCAATGCTGCTACTAGGAGATATTAGTCGATGATCTCACCTCCTGAAGTAAGATCACACTAGAGGCACCATTTTGTAATCATTGAATCCCCTCCCATAAGAGTCTCTAATCATAAGGATAGATCCAATGGCTCCACCAGAATCTATGATTCGATATGAGATCTGTGGAAATGAAAGGGTGACTAAAACCTATGTCTATAAGAACTAAAGATATGGTGGAGTAGAAACATATCATACAATGAATCAACTCCAGAGCATTGTGGTCATAAGCCTCTACTACCTGAAGCAGAGCTCATCCATGTCCGCCTGCTCCCTAAGGTCAAGCTGGACTACCTGAAGGTGGTGGAGGAGTACCACAAACCGTCACCCACTGCCTACTGCTCGGCCTACTCCCCTGCCACATCTACCTCCATATGGACATCCCCTCTTGAATCTCTACCACTACCTCAGTAGTCCCTCGACAGTATGTTGATCATCTGTAAGGCGGGTTGGGCAGTCATGAAACATGTGACCCTACCCTCCACATGAGTAGTACAATCTTCTACTCTGCTGAAATCATCTACCTTGAGAGCTCCTCACCTCCGACCCTACATCCTGGGGTCATCCTATAAAATTTTTGGCCTATTTGGGCATCTGCATCATCTACCTACTACCTGCTGCAGATGACTCAGTCGCATGTCGTCCGGTGGTGGCTCTCACCATCAGTGCCTGGTCATCTAGGGAACTCTCCACCAGTAGTGATCGTTCTAGCACTCTAACCTACGTCAGGATGTTGAAAAAAATCATCAACACCCTGATCTCCCATAAGAGTCCCTTCTCAAAGGTCTAGAACCTGAATAGAGTGTTTTTTACCATGTCGGTGGAGTAGCGGGAGAGGTTGGTAAACAATGCAGAGTATTGGGCCATAGTCAAACTGCCCTATTGTAGGTGTAGTAGCACCTAAATATGCATAGAGCATAGTTTCGCTGGTATGAACTCTGCCATGAAGAGGCTCTCAAAGTCCAACCAAGAAGGGGTCACCTCCCCATGTGTCTAGAGTGTCAAGCTCCACCATATCCCCATCGTGCCCTAAAAAAGGCAAGTTCCTAGGATCACCATCTGGTATACTGGTGTCTCTACCAAGAAAAAAAACACATTCCATAGCCACCAACTAGTCCTCAGCTTCCTGTGGATCTGTCTCGCCTCGAAACCTCAGAGTCCTCTATCTCTGCAACTCATGTAGTAAGCTCAATCGGAATGTATTGTTTGCTGGTGGGACTATTATCATTTGTTGTTCTATGGGTGGTGGTGCTACTTGTACACCACCCATAGGTGCTACCGTCGAAATTGGTCCCCATATCGATGCATCATCACTTAGTGGTCCATCGTTGTAATATTTTACTGGAATCATGGCTGGATGGCTTCATTGCGGCATCCTATTAGGAAAACATATGTGCCACGGTTAATAAGTTATACCAGGTGAGATGACTCAAAAGTGATCAAAAGAAAAACATTTCCAATACTCATGAAACTAGTGTTTTCATGTACCAAGTCGGAAAATATAATTTAGGGTCCTAGTGTATGGATATGTCAGTCACCGCACCAACACTGGACTACCTAAACTGAATTCCAAACTCAAGACACTAAACACTATTACTCCATTGAAAATTACAAACTCTTATTTATTCTAGTATAACCGACCACCCTTTGATAACACATTATCTAGACCCATCCCCTGGGGCCCATGCCGTGACTACACCAATCCCGCCTTCCATAAGCCAGGGGTTGGTGAATAGAACTGGAAAGGTGTACCCCTACAAGGGATGGAATTTATATTAAACCTGTACACACACAGGCAGAGTACACACACAAAGCAGAACACAAGGAACCACTACTGAGAGTAAAGAGTAATTATTGAAATTAAATGGGGCAGTATACAAGCCCAATTGAAAGAAACTTACAAAAAAGGAAAAAACAAGCTCTGGAGATCATCCGTCGAGGATCCAACTTGAAGAGTAGGTACAGCTCACTATCTGGCATCATTGTAGCTCACCACATCTATCGATCACCTATGAGCCCCGTCTAGCCTTGTCTCCCCAAGTCTCTATCAATTTTTTTGTCATCTGCACAAGATACAACAGGTGTGGGTGAATCTCATTTAGGGGTGAGTATAACAATAAACAGTTGGGACCCCGAGACCCCCTAAGGTCTCTCAAAAATCCACAAAGTCTAACCACCAAGAAAGATCTCAATCAAAAATCACAAAGTAAAAGTCATCTCACACCAGGTATACAACTAAAAGAACAGGAATAAAGATGATTAGTCATAAAGCTAGATCATATTATTCTTTTGATAGGTTTAGCTTCTGATCCAAGAAGGGTTGCTCCACTGTCGATCCACAAAGGGTCGCTCTCTCACTGATCCATGACGAGTCTCTCTACGGCTAGTCCACAACGGGTCATGCTACTATTGAACCACAGAGGGTCACTCTCATGATGATCCATGGAGGGTCACGCTATTGCCTATCAATGGAGTTTCACTATAATTCTAATCCATGGAGGTTCGTTCCATTGTCGATTCATGGAGGTCACTCTCTTTCTGATCCACAGAGGGTCTCTCTTCACTTGACAGCCATCCACTAGATTCCCACACTTTGTTTGTAAGAGTTCTGAAGGTTATGCTCATCATGCCATCAGATATATTTTAACCACAAAAAATTCCCACCTATAAGTGACTCAAAATACCGTCATTTAGTAATGGTTTCAATGAAACAGACGGCACGTCGTTCGGACACTCAGTCGTTATGTTTTGGGCTTTTTAGAAAAAATGGTCTGGTTGGATTTGAGTATGATCTAACCCGGTCATACTTAATCATCTACCAAAACTCAAGTGGAGTATCTCAAAAGGACCACCTCCTCAAAAATACCATCGTTCCATCGACAGTGCATCAATCGAACACGCGGTCTGCAAGTTATGATCGTTTTAGTGAACTGGGGTCAGTCGGGTCTGGGTCCAGTCCAACCAGACCAACGTGGGTCTAGCGTGGGTCTGGCATGGGTTTGGCCCAGCTCACCTGTTGGGCCAAGAGTTCCGGTTTGGTAGATTGGTTCCAGCCCGGTGGTGGGTCTGGCTCGTGGGTGGCCCAACCCACTTTGTGGGGCATAGACCACCAGAAGAAACCAAGCTCGCATAGTACAGGCCGATTCGCCAGCTCGAATTCAGGCACGTCTAGTTTCTGCCCGAAGGCACTAGTTGTTGTAGCCCCCTCATCCAGCATAGCCAGCAAGAGTCTGTCCATTTCACCCACACGTAGATGATAGACCACATTCCTCCAGTGCAACTGAGCAGCCCGGGAGGGCTCCTTCTCCATGAGGCACTGACGGGCGCCGCACCTCCTCACTGTTGTGGCCAAACGGTCTCAGATCCCAACCACTATGGCATGTCGTCAAGCACACCTCCACCCACCGCGTGTGACCACCATTTGCGGTACCTTCAATGGGCCACCGGAGTCGCTCTGATGGTCTGTTTCATGAACAGATTCCGTCTATGGGCTCCATAGGATGTCGCCTTCACTGTGAAGCCCTTGGAAACACGTTGTTGGCATGTTGATCATCCAACCTTGAAAACATGCAAAGAAAAACTACAGCGGAGGGACCGGGCCTTGTTCATGTCGGCCCTCACCCTCCACGTTAGAGTTAAACCATTGGGAAAACACAATAATAATCACAAATCTAGATTAAAACCCCAATTCAAATTCCCTCAATAGAACCACCCACATGAACGAGCAACGTGTGGATTAACCCGTTAGTCTTTTGATCTAAATTCATTTTTAAACATAAGAATGGTAAAGAAAATGAAATCAAAAAAACCTTATCTGGATTCATTGGATCTTCTGAGGACAAAGGAAGAGTTTCGTGTCGTTCTTGATTTGGGATCATTGGCATTCTTCGCCGCTTTTTAACCTCCGGATCTGATCCTCCAATGTTAATCACTTCAATTTTCATTCTTAATTGGAGAGGTATTCCTCCCACATTTCATTAGAGAATCCCCATGTTCGTTAATCCCCAAAATTCAATACTTTTGAATAATAAAAGAAACATGCATAGCAACGTTGCACTCATTAATGTCCCACATTTAATAAGCCATTAACGAACCATTAAGATATCCACATCGCAGTTACAAATGAGCCATTAATGACTCTCCATTAACAATCCTCGTCATTGAACCGATGCATCATCCTCCACCATTCAATGGTGTGAAAAATAAAATATCTTTGGAGAAGTTATTTTATTATTTTTCTTTAAAAATTCAAAAAATTAACTTTTTCGTCTGAACTTTTCCCGTCAAACATAAGCTTCACCAAAGTGAATCCCAGTGTTGTGAGTTCAATAGTGCCATTTGATTTAAAATATGAACACCGGTTCAAAATATAGAAAACCTGCCAACACATTTACCTAATTGAACTTAAAAGAAAGTTCAAAATTCAATTGTGGGATCATCGGCCCTAGAATCACATGTCATCAAATCGCACAGTCTCAAAACAATTCAATATAATGAAAACAATTATACAAAAATATGGGTCTTTACATATGGATTACATGAAATTATTTGATACTTCTTATTAGTAGTAAAACAAGAAATTATAAAGGGGTTCCGTTATCAGTTCTAACTAAAAGTACTGATAAAATCCCACCTCTTTCAATTCTTTTTATCATTGAGAAAGGTCACTTTTATTAGCTCTTTGATAGCACTGATAAAGTGTTGCCTTATCAATGTCATTTGAGTGCTGATAAAAGGTATATTTCATAAAAAATATGCATCATTAAATATAATTATATATTAATATATTAATATATTTATACAAATATGAGTAAAATATATTTTATTAAATGTGATTTATATAAGACTAAATATTTATTTCCACATAATATATAAGGTATTTACAGAAAAATGGATTATAAAATAATTAAAAAATAATAAAAATTAATAATTTGATAATTATTATTCATTTAATAACAATTTTATGACATAAAAATCAAAAAATTAATGAACGGCCTAAGATAAGTTGAAAAAATGACATGAACTTCGGAAAGACAAAACATTTGATCCACGGGTTAATTTGGGTTCTACCATGTATTAAATCAAAGCATATAAAAAAATATATGGTATAGTTAACTTGTAAGACCTTAGTCAGTGTTTTATGGAGTTTAAAAATGCCTATAAGGCCTCCAAAACTGATTTTTTGTCTAGATTCCTTAACTTTTGAACATTTGATGGAATTCCAGCCTCTTTTGAGGGGGTCTTTTTGTCTTTGTTCAGTGGTGACTAAATTTACTCTCATCTCTTGTAGTCATATGAATATTATAGTGTTTAAATTTTACCAATTTCATATCTTAGTGTTATTTATAATTAAATATATACATATTTCCATACATTTACATATAATAAATCAATTATAAAAATAAATATTTAAATATATTTACATGAAAATGAATATCTAAATATATAAACTAGATGGAAATAAATATTTATTATCAATTATATTTAAAATAAAAAATTATCCACTTTATTTACCTTATAAAAATGCATTAATATATATATACCTACACAAGAAATGTTTATATATAAATATGTGTGTATCAGTAGAAAAATATATATATTTATGTGTATATTATAATATTTGTAAATAAATACATATATGTAAATATTTGTGTGTGTATGTGTGAAATATAAATGAGTACATGTATGTGAAAATATGTGCTTGTATGTGTGTGTGTGTGTAAATATTATGTAAATACATCATATATAAATGAATTTTTATAAATATATCATTATCATTAAGTATAATATATAAACATATTTATAATAAATAAATATACAAAAAATATTAAAAAAAATTATCTAAATATACTATTATATGTAAATATGTATAAAATTTATATGTAAATATATAATATATAGATATATTTTTAAAATATATTTAAAAATAATTATATAAATGTATATAATTATATGAATTAATATTTAAATAAATGTGGATTACTATGGGAACCTTAATCATCCCCATCTCGTTAAACTCATTTTTTACTGCATGGAGAGTGAGCAGTGGATGTGTGTGTGCGTGCACGTGTGTGTGTCAATATTATGTAAATACATCAAATATAAATGTATTTTTATAAATATATAATTATCTTTAAATATTTTGTACAAAAATAATAATAATAATAAATAAATATAAATACATCATAAAAAATTATTTCTAAATATACAATTATATGTAAATATGTACAAATTTTATATGTAAATTTACAATATATAGACAAATATTTAAAATATATTTAAAAATAATTATATAAATGTACATAATTATGTGGGTAAATATTTATATAAACTGGGATTATCTAGGTCACCTTAACCATCCCCATATCACTAAACTCATCGGGTAGTACCTGGATTTTGAGAAGCGACTGCTGGTTTATGATTTCATGCCCTAGGGTAGCCTGGATGACCATCTCTTTCGAAGAAAACCCTCCTCCTCCAATGTTCAGCCACATTCATGGAATGTCTTGCTAATGTTGGTGCTTGGGAAAACTAAGGGGCTTGCATTTCTCCATAATTAATACGTGAAATTTGTTTATATAGACATCGAACATGTTGCTAGATTTGGTATGGGGAATTCACCACCTATAAATTTCTATCTTCTAATTATTTCTTAAAATCCTCAAACCATGTCCGTTGATATTTTTTTCCGAATCACAAACTGAATATTTCTAATTTTGGGTTTTCCAAGGACAAAATTATGTGCAAAAAAGGCCATGTATCTATAAGTATCTCTAGCACCTATGGCTACACAGCTTATAAATATCTGGTCACGGATAAAACATCTTATCATTCATCAGTTTCATCATATTTATCTACCAGTTTCCCACTGGGTTTCTTCATTTAGGGAAAATGATGAATAATTGTGTGTACCATATGGAGGTTTAGTACACAAGGGACAATGCCTTCAATGGGGAAAACATCAAACTCTATTGTGTGTCCCTAGATCCCAAGTCCAGTTTTAGCATGGGGGAGGTCATCGGGGAACTTGAAGAGCTCTTGTTGTCCAACAGTGACCTTGACCTCACAGAAGGGGTGTCAGTCATCTATAATCCAAACAAGTTGCTTAAATTTCTCCCCAAGGTAAGGGCTCCACCTTCTGTAGAATCAAAAATCTTTCTATTTTCAATAATTTGGTTGTGCATAAGATGATCAATCATCCCCATTCCAAGAAAGAATCTTCCATAACTCCTCAAGGTATGAAGTCTGAGTCAAGTATAATCAAATCTCTTCATGTTGTCAAGAATGTAGTTGTGTTGAAGATAAGTGATGATCCTCATTTCAAATAAACTGCTTCCATGGCTCCTTGAGGTAAGGACTCCAAGTCTAGTATAATCAACATTCATCCCATTATGGATAATGTGGTTGTGAAAAATATGATTGGTTATCCTCATTCCAAACAAGCTACTTCTATGGATCCTCAATCTAAGTAATCATAATCTATCAAAATAAAAACTCTTCCTCTTGTGGATATTGTGGTTTTCCATAAGAAGAGAATTTTATATGGTATTAATAACATAGATGTGGTGTCAGTGTGGTTATGAATGGGTATAATTGGTAGCACTATATTGGATGGTGGGTAGTATTTGGGTTCTTCAAAACTCAAGGATCGTTTTCCTATGCAATGGAGGGGAGGAAAAGAATACTTGATTGATAATAGCTTGATTGGTCAACATCTACCTAGGAGTGAGTATCTGAGAAGTATCTCTAAAATCAAGGCATAGGATGGTAGGAAAGATGAAAACTCTGAAAAAAAAATATAATTGATGAGAAGGATGAGATGCATCACAATTTTAATGAATTTATGAGGCTATTTACAAACCAATAATTCTAATGTGTATTATTTTGGTGTCAAATGGGTCAATACTTTATCAAATATTTGGTATAAAATTATTTTACTAAATGTTTTGTATTAGGGATAAGAAATATGGATCTGTATGATGGAGGGTAGTTTGGGCATGAAATAGCCATTAAACATTTAGAAGTATAGATAAAAGGGCTTTGTAGGTGTGAGAAATAACTATACCAAAGGGAATCATTAAAAACAAAACAGAGAGAGAAAAGCTTCATAATGAGAGGGAAATTGTATCTCCTCTAATTTTTTCCTTCCAATATATTCTGATAATGAAACAAATGTACTTGAATGCTCAAAGACCTAATGCTAAAGCCATTTTTTGTAGTTTTTTATAAAATAATTGTTTTTGTTGACGCTTTTTATGAAAAATATGATGGAAACTTTGGAGAAGAGAAATGTCGATGAAAATGTACTGAAACTGGAAAAAATCCATGAGGTTGGTGGTTCATTTCCTTTTTGTATCAAATTTAGGTAATCAATATCTAATTATTTTATCTCAATATCATTATGTCATTTTGTTTGAGTATTATGGAAGGGGAATAAAAATGATCAATAGAAACAAATTATTGAGCTGGAAACAAAACTAGATGCTAAACAAGCATTAGATCTTCAAATTGAATGCAAGAACCTGCACACCCCCTATCATGCATTCAATTTCAAGATCCAGTACTAGTTTAGCATCTAGTATTGTTTCCACCTCAATAATTTGTTACTTTAGTTCATTTTTCTTCCCCTACCATCATACATGGATAAAAAGACATGATGAGATTCATATAAAATAATTAGATAATGATTACCTAAATTTGATAGAAAAACGAGATGGAGAACCAACCTCATGGATTCTTGCTATGTTTGTTACATTTTAATTGTCTTTTCTCTGCTCCAATGTTTCCCTCATATTTTTCATAAAAAGGGATGAAGAAAATAATGGGTTAATAAAAAAAACTAACAAAATTGCTTCACCAGTAGGCTTGTGACCATACAAGAACATTTAGTTCATTGACAGAATTCAAAGGAAGGGAAAAAAGTAGAGGATATTCCATTTCCCTCTCATGATGAAGCTCTTATCTCTATTTTATTTTTAAGGACTCCCTTAAACATAGTCCTTGATCACGCTGAAAAATCCTTTTTTCCATGATTCTAAATGTTTGATGGTTATTTCATGCCCAAACTGGCCACCAGCAGACTACTCCATCTTTCTCATCTCTAATACAAAAAATTCAGTAAATGAATTCTATACCAATGATTTGATAAAGTTTTAACCCATTTAACACAAAAAATAATACACATTAGAATTACTTGATTTAAATATGTCTCAAGGCTTCATTAAAATTGTGGTGCATCATATCCTTCTCTTCAATTACATTATTTAGTGATTTTTCATCGTGCATCTCATATTCAGTCTCGAATTCAGAGATACCTTTTAAATAAACACTAATTAGAATTTATTGATCAATCATGTTATTGTCAATGAAGTATTATTTTCCTATCCACCCTTTCCCATAAAAATGTTCTGTATGTTTTGAAGCACTATAATAGTTTCCACCATCCAATTTAGTGCTACCAATTATACCCATCCATAGCCATACAAACACATCATCCATGTTATTGATACCAAATAAAATTTCCATCTTATTCACAGCCACATTCTTCATAGTATTAAGTGTTTTTATTCTACTATAATCAGAGTCCTTATATCGAGAATCCATGTATGAAGCTTGTTTGGGATGAGGACCACTAATCGTATTATGTACAACCACATTCTCCACAATATGAAGATTTTTTATTATACTATACTTAGAATCATTACCTTCAGGAGCTATGGAATCAGATCACCACTCATGTTATGCACAACCACATTATAGAAGAGCATTGGAATCAGCTTGTTGGGATTGCGGATCACAGTCACCCATTCCATGTATCCATGAGTATCACTAGAACCTATGGCTACACAACTTATAAATATTTGGTCCCTGATAAAACATCATCTCATTCATTGGTGTCATCGTATTTAGCTCCTAGTTTCCCATTGGGTTTCTTAATATAGGGATGATGATGAAGAATGACATGTACCAGATGGAGGGTCAAGACTTAAGAGAGAGTGTCTTCAACGTGGAAAACCTCACATTGCGATGTGTGTCCCTAGATTCTAAGTCTAGGTGGATCATGGGGGAGGTTATGGGGGAACTAGAATAGCTCCTATTGTCTATGTTATGATTCCTCACATTTATTGATGAGTGAGTATAATTATTAATGAGGATATTTATATCAACATTAATTGATAATTTTCTCCAAACATTAATGGATATTTAATTCTAAATATTAATGGATGGAATAATGTATTTTGACTGCATTAATTGGTGATTGTGGAATGGTGTCTTTATAAAGAGGATTAAAAAACATATTTCAGAGGGTTCCAGCAAGATGTAGCTAGCAAGAGAGACCCAGGAAGAGGTTTTCATGTTTTCAATGGCTCAGGTGACACGACGATGATGGCGTAATTATCTTGTATGTGTTACAATGTTCTTGGAAGGGTTTTCAAGATACACTACAATAAGAGAAATAAGGGGGTTGTCATGTTAGTGGTAGCATGTGAGGCATGTCGGTGTTTAACATGTGCAGAGTAGCTGTGAAATAACTGATGATCGGGGACACATATAGAAAGTCTTTTTAATTGTGGTGATAAGGTGGTGTGTCTTGAATGAAGATTAGTGGTACATCATGATGGAGATATCATTTGGGTGTCACAAGATGGTGTGAGGCTTACGCATGTTCGGGTGAAGATCTATGAGGTGGTGACGTTTCATCAAAAGAAGGGTGACATTTTTTCCCAGATTGATATTCTGATACATGGTGTCAGTGGGATGTTTATCAAAAAGATGGCATAGGTGTATCAGGGTGTGGTTTTCACACAGGTTTTCTACACTCTCTCATTTTTAATTCATGTTTTGGAACTACTTGTATTCTTTGTATTCTTTGATTCATAGTGGATATTTGGAAATTAACCTATGGTTTTTTAATCCTCCGCATTAGAGGGTTTTTCCATGTTAGAAAAATCATGCATGCTAATCTATTTATTCTTCTTATATCTCTTACATATTTTGACGGGTTTCTCATGATATTTTTTGGCAATAAATTTTCGGTCTGGAATCGGGATTCTCCCCAACAAGTGGTATCAGAGGTAATGGTTTGGGCTTGTAATTTTTTTGTGAGAATGTTTTGGAAGCCTAGAAGAGGATCGCAGATGCGTGTGTGAAGAAGAATAAGGTTTTGAAATTAAAGAAAGCCAAGAGAGGTGATTCACATGTTGGCTCAGGGGATATTGAGCAGGGGGAGAAAGTTTTTTCTACAGGTGCTCCATATTATGTGGTTATCACAACTATGGGGGAGCCATATGTTTCTGGTTCTTGTCTTGTTCAATAGCACGATGCAGATACAAATGTGATGAAGATTTTGTCATTTGGTTTTCTTTATGGAGGGGGAGCTAATATTTTTTTATCAAAAGTGAAAAATAACATCATCATATTTTCTACAGTTGATGGTGGTTGGTGTGATACAGACCTATTTTCTTTCCTATTAGGATTTTTGGGTGTTTCCATTCATTAATGTGTTGAAGGGGGAAATTTTTGGGATTCATCACATTTATTGATGAGAGAGGAAAATGATTAATGGGGATATTTATATCAATATTAACTGAGGATATTCTCCCATCATTAATGGATATTCAATTATCAATATTAATGGATGGAATAATGGACTTAGACTGCATTAATTGGTGATTATGGAATTGGTGTCTATATAAAGATGATTCAACAACATATTTCAGGGTGTTCTAGCAATATGTAGCCGACAAGGGAGACCCAAAAAGGGGTTTTCATGTGTGTAGTGGCTCATGTGACATGACTATGATGACACAGTTATCATGTACAAGTAGTGATGTTCTTGGCGGGGTGTTCAAGATGTAGTCCAAATTAAGAAAGAAGGGGGTTGTCGCATCAGTAGTAGCATGTGTGACATGTTGGTATTTAACATGTATGGAGCAGTGGCAACGCAATTAATGATTGGGGCCACGTATTGAAAGTCTTCTTGATAGTAGTGATCAGGTGGTGTGTCCCGATTGAATATCTGGGATACATCATGATGGAGATTTGGGTGTCTCAAGATGGTGTGAGGCTGATGCATGTTTGGGTGAAGATCTATGAGGTAATTATGTTTCGTCAACAAAAGGGCGATGTTTTGTCACATATTGATCTTCTGATACATGGTGTCAGCGGGATGTTTATCATCATGATGACAGAGGTGTATTAGGAAGTGGTTTTCACATAGGTTTTCTAGGCTCTCTCATTTGTAATTCAAGTTTGGACATTACATGTATTCTTTGTATTCTCTAATTCACAGTGGATATTTTGGAATTTCCTCATGGTTTTTTTAATCCTCTGCATGGGAGGGTTTTTTTATGCTAAAAAAATCATGCATGCTGATTTATTTATTATGCTTATATCACTTCCATATTTTGACGGGTTTCTCATGATATTTTTGGCAAGAAATTTTCAGTCTAGAATCTGGATTCTCCCCAACAGTCTAGCGGTGACCCCAGACCTCACAAAAATCACTATCGGTGATCTGGAATCCAACAAATATTCTTTCATGTCTTCTTAAGGTAAGGACTCTGAGTTTAGTAGAATCAAAACTCTTCCAATGTTCAAGAATGTGGTTGTGCATAAGATTATTAGTGATCCCCATTCCAAAAAAGATGCTTCCATAGATTATCAAGGTATGAACCCCAAGTAATATATAATCAAAACGCTTTATTTTTTTAAGAACGTGTTTGTGAAGAAGCTGAGAGGTGATCCTCATTTGAAACAAGCTACTTCCATGGCTCCTCAAGGTAAGAAATCTGAGTCTAGTAGAGTGGAAAATATCCATGTTGGGGAGAATGTGGTTGTGCCGAAGATGATTGGTAATCCTTATCCCAAAAAGGATGCTTCCATGGCTCACCAATCTAAGGAATCATAGTCTAGTAGAATAAATACTCTTCCTATTATGGAGATTTTGGTTATTCATAAGAAGATAATTTTATGTGGTATCAATAACATGGATTATGTATTTTGTATTTAGGTATTGTTATAATTAGTAGTAATAAATTGGATGGTGGGTAGTATTTGAGTGATTCAAAACTAAAGGATCGTTTTCCTAGGAAAGGGATGGGAGTAAAATAATACTTCATTGATAATAGCTTGATTGGTAAACATCTACCTAGGAGCACGTATTTGAGATGAATCTCAAAAATCTTGGTAGAGGATGGGAGGAAAGATTCAAACTCAAAAAAAATGTATTAAATTAAAATAATGAGATGCACCACAATTTAAATGAAGGTATGAAACTTTTTCTAACCCAGTAAATCTAATGTGTATGCTTTTTGTGTTAAATGGGTCAACACTTTATCAAATAGTTGATATAAAATGCCTTTACTAAATGTTTTGTATTAGAGATGAGAAATATGGAGTAATATACTGGAGGGTGGTTTGGGAATGAAATAGCCATCAAACATTTAGAAGCATAGAAAAAGGACTTTTACAGCGTGAGAAATAACTATACAGAAGGGAATCTTTATAAATAAAACATAGAGAGAAAAGCTTCATCATGAGAGGAAAATGGTATCTCATCTACTTTTTTCCTTCCAATATATTCTGATATTGAGCCAAATGTTCTTGTATGATTAAAGACCTAGTGGTGAAGCCATTTTTTAGTTTTTTATTAAATAATTATTTTTTTATTTTCCCTTTTTATGAAAAATATGAGGGAAACTTTGGACAAGATAAAAGTCATTGAAAATGTAACGAAACTGGAGAAAATCCATGAGTTTAGTGAATCATTTCCTTTCTACATTAACATTAGGTAATCAATATGTAATTATTTTATTGGAATCTCATCATGTAATTTTATTCGGGTATGATGGAAGTGGATGAAGAATTAACTGAAGAAACAAATTATTTAGTTGGAAACAAAATTAGATGCTAACAAAGCATTGGATCTTGAAATTGAATGCATGGACTTGCACAACCCCTATCATGCATTCAATTTAAAGATCTAATGATTTTTTAGCATCTAGTTTTGTTTCAACATAAATAATTTGTTTATGGGGTTCATTTTTCATCCTTTACCATAATACATGGATAAAAAGACATGATGAGATTTATATAAAATAATTAGATAATGATTACCTAAAGTTGATACATAAAAAAATGGACACCTACCTCCTGGATTTTTTCTAGTTTCATTACATTTTTATTTACTTTTCTTTGCTCCAAAATATTCCCTTTTATTTTTCATAAAAATGAATGAAAAAAACAATTAGTTAATAAAAAAATTAAAAAAATGGCTTCACCAGTAGGCATGTGATCATACAAGCACATTTGATTCATTGACATAATAAATTTGAAGGAAAAAGTAGAGGATATACCATTTCCTGCTCATAGTGAAGCTATTATATATGTTTTAATTAAGGATTCCCTTCTACATAGTTCTAGATCTCGCTGAAAAAGCCCTTCTTTCTATGATTCTAAATTTTTTATGGTTATTTCATGCCCAAACTAACCACCAACATACTGATCCATCTTTCTCATCTCTAATACAAAACATTCAATAAACACAATCTATACCAATTATTTGATAAAGTGTAGACCTAGTTAACACAAAAAATAATACACATTAGAATTATTGGATTGAAAAAAGACTCATGCCTCCATTAAAATTGTGATTCATCTCATCCTTCCCTTCAATTACTTTGTTTACTAATTTTGCATCTTTCTTGTCATACTCTACCTAGATTATAGAGATACTTTTCAGATAAACTCTCTTGGGTAGATTTTGACCAATCAAGCTATTATCAATGAAGTATTATTTTCCTCCCCTCCCTTGCCCGAGAAAATGCTCCTTGAGTTTTGAAGCACCCAAATACTGCCCACCATCCAGTTTAGTGGAACCTATTATACACATCCACAGCCACAAAAATACATCATCCATGTAATTGATACTCGATAAAATTCTCATCTTATGTATATCCACACACCCGAAAGGGTTTTGATTCTACTATACTAGGAGTCCTTAGATCGAGAATCCATGGAAGAAGCTTGTTTGGGATGAGGATCACCAATCATATTCTGCACAACCACATTCTCTACAATAGAAAGATTGTTTATTCTACTAGACATGGAATCCTTACCTTGAGGAGCCATGGAATCACCTTGTTTTAAATGAGTATCACCGCTAATATTCTACATAACCACATTAATGGTATTGATAATAGAAAGTGTTTTGATTCTACTTAACTTGGAGATCATACCATGAGGAGCCATGAAATCAGGTTGCTTAGAATGGGGATCACCGCTCATCTTATGCTCAAATACATTCTCTAGAATCCATGGAAGTAGCTTGTTGGGGTTGAGGATCATGAGCACCCCTTTTGTGAGGTTGGGGGACACTGCTGGACAGTAGGAGCTCTTCCATTTCCCCATGAACTCCCCCATGCTCGGCCTGAACATGGAAAAAATCATGTGTCCCTATATGATTTTCAGGGTAAACCTCTAGATGGACATGACCATGCCCATGTCAGAGTCCATGACACCGAGTGAGCGTTCATCGTTCGAGATCTTGAACACTGATCCCAAACTGATACATCCCTCACTTATGGGAGTCCCTAGGATAGGAGCCATGGGGGGCCTTTTGGTGCTCAAAACTGCTCACGTGACAATGGATTGCATGGAAAGGGATGTTTGCTTTAATTCCATCACACAACCAACACTCCATGCTTATACAGGTTGTTCTGAATGAACAAATGGATTTTTTACCCTTTTTAGAAGGAGGTATGATGCTAGCGGAACCAACAAGAACACATAAAGAATATGTGATGGTATAGAGAGGTTTGATGGATTTATATGTTAGATATTTTGAAGAATGTATAATTCTTGGATCAGAAAATTTTATTTAAAAATGGAAACATGTTACTTACCTCCATCCATTGTAAAAATAGGAAATGATCAAATTAAAACCTGAATGTCTTCTATACTCTACATGGGGATGTAGATGGTGTATGTTTCCTTAATCTGCCGAGTGTAGAGGACTTATATTTATATGGGTTTCTACCATCAATAACTCACCACAATTTACTCGGTCAACAAGGAGTATTAATGAAGATTGATTTCCATCAATGTAATAAATAAATTATTTAAACTGAATTTAACACATTGAATACATGTATAATAAATTATCGTATTTATGATTACGTACCATATTTATTGATGGACCATTTATTAATAACATACCATATTAATTTTTGGACCATTTATTATATTCTACAATAATTTATTACATTATTAATTGATTCGATGGACCATTTATCACATTCTCCCACTTGGTCCAAATTAATTAATGTGAATGAATTCAATCTCTCTCTTTAAAAAGGAAACATGATATATGGATCATAGTCTTATTACTCTAGATAACAAGTATTCCATTCCATGTATCACAATATACCACATACCCTTAGATAAATGAATGATTAAACCTTAACCATGTGATTTTTTCCCCATACGAAGAAACCATAACTATATGGTTTATTCTGTATCCCCAAAAATATTTCTCAAGTAATAAATGTGTACACTTAAAATGAAGATAGAGATACTTAAATATAAAGAGTTAAAAATAAAATTAAACAAATTTATAATGTAGAACATAATCCCATACATATTACATGATCCTTGAATTTAAATGGAGGCATTCCTTTAGTCAAAGGATCCACAATCATCAATCCGGTGTTGATGTGATAAATAGATACCTTTTTATCTTTAGCACATTCCCTTATGGATAAGTATTTTATGTCTATGTGCTAAATTTGACTCCCACTTTTGTTATTATTGGCCATAAAAGTAGTATCTGAATTGTCACAATATATAATCAATGGCCTTGAAATATAGTCCATAACTTTAAGTCCCGAAATAAAACTCTTTATCCATACACCATGGAAAGTGGCCTCAAAACATGAAAAGAACTCAGATTCCAAAGTATAAGTCACTATTAGTGTCTTTTTGACACTTCTCTATGACACAGCTCCCCCAACCATCATAAATACATATCCTAAAGTTCATTTTCATGAATCAACACCACCATAAAAGTCTGCATCTGAGTATTCGATGAATTCAAAATTGTGAGTGTGTTTATATATATGCATTTAGTCTTTAGTTCTTTTGAGTTATTTCAATACCTTCTTCACGACCATCCAGTATTCTATACCCGGATCACTCTAATATCACCTCAACAATTCCATTGTAAATGAAATGTCAGACCTTATGCAGACCTAAGCATACATTAAACTACCAACAACAAAAGAAAATGGGATGTATTTCATTTTTTTCATTCAAAATAATTTGTAGGGATTTGGTTCATGCTGAATTTATCTCCCTTAACAATGGGTGCTATACTTGGTGCACAGTCATTCATACAAAATCTCTCTAAGACTATTAATTTAGGTTTCTTGAGACAAGCCAAGAAAGCCTCTCAACCTATCCCTATTAATCTTTAAGCCAATGAAATATGATTCATCACCCATATATTTCATGTCAAAACATTTGGAGATAAACTATTTAACCTCATATTCAAAACCCTTATCATTAATGGCAAGTAAAATGTCATCTACATATAAAACAAGAAAACATATTTTACTCCCACTGAATTTATAGTATATATTTTGATTCAAAATGTTTTATTCGAAACCAAATGAAGTAATTACTTCATGAAATAATAAATATCATTTTTGGGATGCTTTTTTAAACCATAGATAGATATTTTGAGCTTACACACCAAATTCTCACCATTACTAGAGAGGAATCCTTCATGTTGTTTCATGTAAACCTCATTATCTAGATTACAATTAATAAGGGAAGTTTTCACATCCATTTGTTGTAATTCAAAAACAAAATGAGATACTAATTCCAATATGATGCGTAAGTAATCATTTTTGGATACTGGACAAAAAAATAACATTAATCAATCCCTTCCTTTTGAGTGAATCCTTTAGAAACAAGTCGAGCCTTGTATATATCAATGTTTCCAAATGAAATCTTCTTGGTTTTAAAAACCCCTTTACATATAATATGTTTTACACCAAAAGAAAACTCAACATGGTCCCAAAAATCATTACTCTTCATGTAATTCAACTCCTCCATCATGGAATCATACAACATATTTGAATCCTCACAACTCATGGAATGTGAATATGTTTTAGGATCATTTTCAGTTCTAATATTATAGTATGATTCTTGTAGAAACACTATATAATCATTGGAAATTGATGGATTTCTCATCCTTTTGTATCTTCTTAATGTTTCACCATTTTCTTCTTGATAAATTTTTTGTTCAAATGTTTGTTCAAGGGTTTCTGATTCTTGAACTATTTGATCCAAAGGATCATCATCAACCATTTGTGGAATGATATTTGTTCTAAAATAAGGTTTTTTGTGAACAATTGTCAATATATCACCTAAGTTAGAGGTTTTATCTTCTGAAAGGTATTCATCATGATTTTTTTTATAAAATCACTCCCACTAATTTGGTTATTTTTACGAAATTTATCATTTAATGATTCCACAATTCTAGTATTTATTGATGGACAATAAAAATGATATCATTTATACCTTTTGGAATATATAATGAATTAGCCACTAATGGTATTAGGATCTAACTTATTTTCATGTGGATTATAAATATGCACTTCTGAAGGACATCTCCAAATGTTTATATGTCGTAAACTCAGTTTCCAACCCTTCAACAATTCAAAAGGTGTTTTTGAAACTGGATTTATTGGAAACCGATTCAAAATGTATGGTGCCACTTTACGTGCATCCATACACAAGAATTTAGGTAACTTAGAGTTACAAACTATACATCGTACCATGTCCATGAATTTTAGGTTTCTTCTTTCATCTACTTGATTTTGGTCTGGTGAACCTGGCATAGTGTATTGTGCAAATATTCCATTTTCTTAAAGAAACCTTGCAAATGGGCCAAGAAATTGCACATCCTTAGTGTATCTCCCATAATATTCTCCACCTCAATCTGACCTCACGATATTAATTTTTTTACCACATTGTTTTTCTACATCAACCCTAAAAATATTAAAGGTGTCAAGTGTTTCATTTTTATTGTGAAGAAAATAGAGATACATATGTCGTAAACAGTCATCAATGAATTAAATAAAGAATTTATGACTATGTAAATCCATATCTGAGCTATATTTGTCTATATGTATGATTTCTAATATGGATGAACTTCTATTTACACCTTTCCTTTATATATTAGTTTGCGTTCCCTTAATGCGATCCACAAAGGTTTCAAAATTAGTGAAATCGAGAGTATTAAGTGCCCCATTCTTAACTAATCTTTGAATCCTTTCTTTTGATATATGACATAATCTTAGGTGACAAAACATTGAATATTTTTTATTTATAACATTTATTTTAATTCCAGTATGAACACGCATGTTATCATTATCAATTTTGATTTTCAAATCAATGGATAAAAGTCCATCCTTTAATGATCTACATCTAACGACGTCATTTCCATATATCAAGGAAAAATTAGTTTCACAAAAACTGTATGTAAAAACAAATGGTATAAGTTTTGAAACTGAAATCAAGTTTCTGTAGAAACTTGGAATATAAAATGTCTTTTCCAAAATCAATGTAAACCCAAAGAATAACACTAAAGTACATATCCCCACAGCTTCCACATGTGAGAGCATCATGTTTTCTAAATACATGTCGATCTCATTGTTCACTAGTTTCCTTAGGTTTTTCATACCCTGAAATGTATTCATAATATAGATTGTAGAGCCATAATAAATCCACCAAGTGTAATAAATTGTGTCAACCATATTTGATTCAAAATAAACCAATGAGATTGAAATTCCATTCTTTTCAATAAATTTCTGAAATTTAGGACAACTTTTCTTTACGTGTCCTTTTCCTTTGCAGAAAAAACAAATGACTTCCTTCTTAATATTAGGTTGAGGAAGAAATATCCCTTTTCCCTTTTTATTGGCTTGAAATTTATGACCCTTATGTTTATAGTGCATTGTCAGCATTTTGGTTTTCCCATTTCCACCACAAGCCTTTCCTCCTCTTGAACACACATAGTCATTAATTCATTAATTGACCATTTATCTTTATGTGTGTTATAAGAGATTTTAAATATCCAATATTGATGTGGAAAATTTTCGAGAATATAATTCACTTGAAATAGCTTGGATATATCACCCTCAAGATTCTTACATTGAGCCGCAATATCACTCACCTGCATGATGTGCTCGTGCACACCTTTCATGGTGGTGAGTCTCACAGATGAGAAATTCATGATTAATTTGTTTTATAATTCTTTATTTGAACAGATTAACTGGTCATATATAGATTTTTTCAAGTTATGAACATTATTATTCCCATCTACTGAACCTCAAATGCTAGCACATAGTTTAGTTTTTATGAACATCATACTAAGACGGTTTGACTGCACCCAATTTTCATAAAGTGATATATCATCTTGTGTACTATCATTATAAACTACATGTTGTTCATATTTTTTAATAGAATAATCAATTTCCATCCATTCCAGATGAAGAAGAATTCTCTCCTTCCAAATTTTATAATTGTCACCCTTTAATTCTGGAATGTCATAGTGAATATCGAAAAATCCTGACGGCATAACTGCAAATTGAATACATGCTTGTTAGTATGAATTACATAATTCACATAGTAAATTATGGTAATATGAATATAAATAATATGAAATTTCCTATGGGATAAATTTTAATTTAATAGATTCATGATATCACTCAAGAATTATCATGTAATATTTTAATTCATTAATTGAATTATAATTTGATAATCCAAAAAACCATATGACAAAATATTAAAATTTTAATTTTTATAATACATGTGGGAAAATTATAAAAATAAAATTTAATATTTCATCTAAAAATATAATAAAAATTTCTGTGGGATAAAATTTATTATATTTTTTATATAACATTTAATGTGATTTAATGAATATGTAATTTTTATTTAAATCAAGAATGTCATGTAAACCCCCAATTTTTAATAAAATTTACAAAAAACAAAGAATTATCAATTTAAAGTTTAATTTATAAATTATTGAATTATAATTGTATAATTAAACAAACCATATGAAAAATTTTAAAGAAAACTAATATTCATAATACCTGTTGGAAAATTATGTAAATTAAATTTAATATTTCATCTAATGAAAACAAAGATATATAAATATCTTTTATTACTGAACTTTCAACATGCTCATGTACATTTTAATGCGATTTTACTAAATATGTAAATTTTATTTACATAGGAATGTTGTGGAAAACCCCAATTTTAATAAAATTTACAAAAAAAATCACGATTAATGTATTAAGGATGTGTAAAACATCTTTAATAATTGAAAATGATGAAATGAAGAGGATGATGGTTGACAAGGAAATCCGTCATTTCCAAATATGAAAATATAAAAGAGTTTTTGATAAAATATAGTGTAATAATTTCATTTACAAGATAGTGGTATAACCTGCTCTGATACTAAATGTTATATGTTTTGAGAATCTATAATTCTAGGATCGGAAAATTTTCTTTAATAAAAGAAACATGTTACTTACCTCCATCCATTGTAAAAATAAGAAACGATCGAATTAAAACTTGAATGCCTTATATACTCTACAGGGGGTTGGAGATGGTGTATGTTTCCTTAATCCGCCGAGTGTAGGGGGATTATATTTATAGGGGGTTATACCATCAAGAACCCACCACACTTTACTCTTTCGATAAGAAGTATTAATGGAGATTTATTGTCATCTATGTAATAAATAAATTATTCAAACTGAATTTAATAAATTCAATACATGTATAATAAATTACCATATTTAGGATAGTGTATAGTATTTTTTGATGGACCATTTATTAATAACATACCATATTAATTGTTGGACCATTTATTATATTCTATAATAATTTATTACATTATTAATTATTTTTATGGAAAATTTATAACATTATATACAATGAAAAGCTAGAATAAGAGAGAGAGATAATGAGGATAAATGAATTTTAATGAATAATGAAAAATCATGATCCACTGTAATATTTAAATTTTTCAAAATATTCAATTTTTTTAATAAATATCCCAAATAAAATATTTAAAAACCTTAATTTTTTTAAGGAAGTTATATATTTAAATTCTTTTTAAAAAATCCATGTTAATATTTTGAGAAATTCATATTATTTTACAATATTATAATTATTCTAAAATTCTCAACTTTTTATATAATTTAACTATTCATTTTATTTTTAAAAAAAACTTGAATAAAATATTCAAATCATTTAAATATTTAATTAAAGTTATTTATTTAATTTTTTTAAATATTCATGAAATTTAATTTTTTTTCATTCAAAGTTATTCATTTTAAAATATCTTGAATAAAAAATATAAAATTACTAATTTGAATTTTGAAAATAAATAATTTCTAAAAATTTTAAATACCCTGAATATTTAAATTAAATCAGTTGATTAAAAATTCATGTTTTTAATGTTTTTATCTTTGAAAATATCTTGAATATTTTAATATAATTTTTTTTAATTTTCAAATAAATAAGCAGAGTATTTAAAATTTAAATGGATTCAATATTTCATTTTTTTTAGAATAAATTAATCATGTTGTATTTTAAAAACAAATTTTTAATGATATAGGTTTTTAATATACTTCCTTGTTTATTTTGGAAAATATTCAATGCAGATATCATGTTACTCTAGTTCCTTAATCACATTTCTTTCTTGTTTAATACACTTCCTTCATTAGTTTGGGGAAATTTAATATATAGTAAAATATATATTTTATTGTATCTATTTTTTTAAATATTATTCTCAAATTATTTCGTTTTGTTAAGATTTCCTATATTAAATTTAATTATTTTATTTCTTATAATTTGATTCATATACATAAAATCATTATAAAAAATAAATATAAAATATATTATCTCTCATCATTGGAAAGTATCTTGTCAAATCATTTCACAATTACTAAAGAGTCCATTCATTTAAGAATTTCTTTTGTTTCAATAATAAATTCTTAAAAAATATATTTTTATACAATTTCAAACATTTACATAATTTTTTAAAATTAAAATCTTTTTTAAATACTTTTTTAAAAAATTAAGCTCTTTTTATCAACTCAATTTTATAATATATCCAAATACAAATTTAAAAACTCTAAAAAACTATTTAAAATTTTAAAATTTTAAAATAAAATTTTAAATCTGAAATTGATGAATTTATTTTTATTAATGAATTAATAATAGTGAATTTAAATGGATTTGAATTTTGAATTCATTTAAAATTTTGATGTGTTCAACTAGATGTATTTTGATTGTAGGACCAAGAAAAAGATAATGGGGGCCTCTAGGATCTTAAGAACATTGACTGTAAATGTAATGATGGAGTTGTGATGGCTAAGTATAGGTAATGAGGGAGTTGTAGTGGCTATCTATAGTTCATCTATGATATACACAACCTATATAAAGGTAATTAGGGAGTTGTGGTGGCTATGTATAGGTAACATGCATTGAGTCACACCACATAAAGTTGATGAGGTGATCCATAAGGGTACATTGAGATTGGAACTACATAAATAGGTAGTTGAATGCACTATGTTAAGGTAACAAGAAAAGTTTTGAGCTTTGTAAACATGAGTTAAGCTATTATGGTTGATTGATTTTGAATGTGTAGTCGATCCATAATTTTTCATGCGTTTGATCACACGAATTCTGTTTGGAGTTATTCATTTGGTCAATCATTTAGGTGTTCATGTGGTCGATCTAGGTTAAGACATGTAGTCAATTCATTGCTATGGTTGATCTATTGGGAGATGAACTGAGTTCTAGAATTTTTATATTCTGATGAAATGAAATTTGACGATGCTATGTATGATGTCTCAAATGAAAAAATAAATATCACATTGCTTATCATGATGTACCCAGGTTGTTAAATAGGGGAGTAATCCACAATCAAAAGTATATATATTCATGTTAAATTCTTGTGAAGATCACGGATAGTGAAAAATATGGATTTCACCATGCCATAAGGATTTTTCTATGGTTGTTTTGATGGCAATTTTGTAAATCTGGTCCACCTGTAAGAAACGGTGAGCTAAGAAATGCCATAGGTTATCCCATGGTATTTTATAGATTCATGTAGATGTAGATATATTTTAAATATATTTATATATAGCGTGACTTGAGGAGATAATAGATATATAGTTTTTCAAATATCATGTGAGAATAAATTATTGAGTCTTCAGGGCATTCAATAATAGGTTTAAATGAAAAAAATAATTGATCCACCTTGAGATTTGATGATTCAAGAAGAAGGACATACTACCAAGATTTTTTTAATATTAAATGTGAAATAATATTCTAGAATATATGAGAATAATGTTCAAGATATTATTATGGATATATATATATTTTTTAGGTATCGAAGAAGATGTTGACAATATTGAGAACTAACATACATTGTCTGATTGATTTGTAAGAGCCCAATACATGTATCGATGGAAGATATAGAGTTGAAACCAGGAGCCATTATTTTATTGTTCACCCAAGTATTTGAGAAAATTTAGAAGAATTAGATCAGTCATGATCTGGTAGGATTTTTGAGACCAACAGAACTAGTATGAGTAACTTTTGAAGATCTTGAAGAATTTGTACATTTTCAGGCTTTTTGATCCATTCTACTCATAAAGGGATATCTATTTCATAATTGGAACCAAAGAATCCATGTTCATTAAAAGATATTTCTAAAAAATAATTAAAGTTGAAGAATAAGCTTGTGAATATGGTAACTAATAGTTGTTTGAGACTTGTGATTGGGGTGTCAAACCAATCACCAATGAATTGTGATTGGGGTGCCTAATCGATTGATGGAGAATTATAATTGGGGTGTATAACTACATGCATCTAACCATAAATGAAAGGAGAGAACTTTAATATAGAACCCTATAAATATCATTTGTTTCACTCTCTTATTATCACTGCAAATAAGTTTATGGTGTGAGATATTACTAAGAGGACCAATAACTTTTAATGTTTCAAGAGGTTGAATTTATAAGAATAATAATTCACAAAATTAGACCATTGATTCATCCCCCTCTTAGTGGTCATCCAACCTGGGTCACTTCAAAGGAACCAAAAAAACACCATGTTCTTTACAATAAAATTTAGGAAAATGAATATTGTTGGTGCATTGTTTACAAAGGGTGATACAAGAAAAGGTTACTATAGTGGATGTTTTTTAGGAACCTCAGGAATTTCAATTGAAGAGGACGACTGATCACATAATAAATTTGAAAGAGGGGTGGATTCAGTCAACATACAACCATATAAACAAGCTTACTTCATGAATAATGAGATAAAAAATAGTTTCTAAAGCTTTTGGAACAAGGTTTTATCAGACATAACATCATCCCATACTATAGCCTCGTAATTTTAGTAAATAATAAAGATGGTGGGTGGATAATGTGAATAGATTACCACTAGTTAAATAGTTTGGTGGTGCTAGATGGATACTTAATTCATGTAATACAAGAGATGATGTATGAGTTTCATAGTGTGGAATACTTCACGTGGGTTTGAAATCTGGTTTCCACCAGGTATGGATGGAAGAGGAAGATATTCATTAGACTATGTTCATGTCCCAAAATGGGGATTATGAATACATTTTTATTAACTTTATAATGATTAATGCAATGATTAATTTTCATGATACTATGAAAGTGGTATTCTGGGATTTTCTAAGGAAGAGTGTTTTGGTCTTCATCGATGATATATTGATGTGCAGAAAGGGATGGAATGAAGACCTAGGGAAGGAACATGAGTTCTTAAAAATGAAAATAAACAATTTAATATTTTAAAAAAAATATTTCAAAAGGATTTATGTGCATTATTTTGGGCATATAATTTCTATCTAAGGGGTTATGATAGATCCCAAAAAATGTGGTGGTTAAATTATGGAATGGTCCAAGGAATTTAAAGAAAGTTAGAGGATTTTAGAGATAATTAGATACTATAAATAAATATATCAATTATTATAGAAATATTTAAAGACCCCTCACAGCCTTGAATAAGAATAAAGAGTTTAAATAGACACATGAAACTCAATAAGCATTTGATGCACTTAATAAAAACATGACTACTACGCAAATTTTATGCATGCTGAATTTTTACAAGGGATTTGAAGTAGAGTTTGATTCCTCCAATTCAGAAGTTGGAGCTATGTTAACATAGTAAAAGATGACTCTTACCTATTTTAGAAAGTCGTTATCAGAAAAAAAAACTTGTAAAAATTGAAATATAATATAGAGCTTATGGATTTAGTGCGAGAATCCAGCATCAGAAACAATATTTGATGGGAAGGTTGTTTTAGGTATACACAGATCATCAGTGCCTTAAGTGCATTTTCATAGTCAAAGAGTATCTTCAATTGAACATCATTTCTCATAGGATATATTATAGGGAAATGATTTTATTGTGATTAACAATAATTAGAAATTGAATAGTTTCGCAAATGCTCTGTCGAGGGTGACATGGGGAGGAGATTATATGTACATGGAAATTTTTAAACCTGGTTGGGAGGAGATTGATATGCTGAAAGAATATATAATTCATGATGTTAGTTTGAAGGTATTTATAGATAACTTATATCATGGTTGTGCCACAAAGTTAGGATATTATTTCTGAAATAGATTATTGTTCTATAAGAACTGATTTTTCATTCCAAAAGAATCAAATTTAATTACAAAGTTATTGAAATATTATCATTATTCTTCTATTAGAGGTAACTTGTGACACTTGAAAAAATATAAACACCTAGTGGGTGGGCTTTACTGTATTAGAATTATTTTTTCATTGATTCATAAATAGCACCAGTTTATCAATTTCCAAATGGAAAAACTGATTTTGGTGATCTTCATCCGTCTACAGAATTACATTCACTCCATTAATTCTATAAAACATTTACTTAGTATAATTTCAAAAGAATGTAAAATGTAGGTGTGGTAAATATTTTGGTGGATATGGTTTGACCAAAGTTGTCTCTCACAGCTAGAAAAACAATATATAAGCTAACATATAAATGATTCATTGAAAAAATATATTTTCATTTAGATTAACTGCATTAAAAAAACTCTATATATTATTAAGAGATTCACATAGGATGGAAGATAGAAACAATAAAATGGAAAATGGATTGAAAAAAATGAAAGTGAAAGGATGAGTGGAATTCTCACATGCGGTCAAGACAGGAAAATGTAATAATTTGATCCACCAGACCATTTTTTTCTAACTAGAAAAGATGTTAGGGGATTATTTGATTTGTTATTACTTATGAAACTACCAAGAATCTAATAATATAGGCACTAGGTTCACAATTTTTTTAGTAAATTCAACAAAAATATAGAAATGGATAAGGTGGATTCAAGAAAAATATGTTGTAAAAAAAATAAAGAACACAGAGATATAATATACATCATTCCAATATGGATCTACATGAATTACAATAAAACCACCAGAATATTGTTATTACAAAAGAAAGAAAATTTCTAGATTATAAGAAAAAAAATAAGTAAAGGACCAAATAAACTATTTCTGGATTAGATCTTGCTAGACCATATGGAAATTATTAAATATAACATATGGAACATGCAATCTGACTTCCTTTATAGACTCACAATACACACATTCATAGAAGGATACAACCACAAACATATGGAAATAAATGAAAACAAGGAAGTGGAATAAACTTATTATAATTATAGGATCTAATACCAAAACCTAGAATAATTTCAAATGGTGTTCATAATATTGATTTATTCATTCACATGAGTATGTCTTGTGATGAAGGCAAATAATTTGCACCACTCATCACTAAATATCTAGACTAGGTTGGTGATGATGAAGACCTTCTACTTCGGTGGGCTATGTGAATCATGGATAGGATCTTATTCGTGTTACTCTTGTTCTATTTCAACTAGATATTAGAAATTTTCTACCACTCTCCTCTCTTGAACTATTCATGAAACACACCAAATGATCTAGGAGGAGTTTGGGGTGAAATCATGATGGTGCGAGAAGTGATAGCGAATCAGGTGGTGAAAGTAGTATGTAGACCATGTGGACGACTAATATATAAGAGATAGTTTTATGGTATGTACACATAGTGGCAGGTGATTCACCATCAAAATATAACACTGGTCAACATATCATTACATGTTCCAAGGTTACCCTTATATGATCTAGGTTACCCTTAATCGAGCCAGATAGTACCCTTACACGAGCTAGGTTACCCTTACGTGAGTGGTCGCGTTGTTGTGACACATCAAATTGATTATGATTTTAAGGTTTATTTATAGTATAGGGAAGACCCTGCATCATCTATCAAGGATCTTTGATTGGTTTAGAGTATGTATTTTTAATAAAAAAATACTAAAAAGGGGGTGATTTTGAAAACAGGTTTAAGAAAATAACTTAATTTAAAGAGTTTAATATTTGATAAATTAAGTTAGTGTTTTAAGAATTATTATAGAAGAAGATAATTTAAATTTCACTAAAAATCTTGGATAGATCGTTTTTCTAAAAAAAATATATGTTTTAATGTAATCCTTTGGTTGAGGGTTGTCAAGATCTCGACTTCCCTCTAGCCTCTTAAAACGATGCTCAACGAATCAACCCTTTACACAACAATTGTGTTGTCAAGGTTTGGTGATTAAACATAAAAAAAAAAGGATACCAAATAATACTAAAATATTATGTTTGTGTGGGAGAAATAGGATTATCTTCTTGTCCAATCAGAACAACCTAAGATTCCCACTTGAATTCTCAACCTAATCGGGGTTCAAATAAAAAGCGTTCCACTTAATTATAACCAAATAAATATATTCAAAGGAGAGGCCCATCCAAATTTAAAATAAGTGAAATATTTAAAACAAAAATTACACAAAACTAGTAGAAGAAAAAGTTTCAGAACTCCCTCCCAAGTATGTGTATCTCCCTTGAAATGATCACCCACTATTTAGCTCGCCATCAGGAGGAGGAGGGGGCTCGGGTGGAACTTTTCCTTCATACTTGATCCCCCTATTGGGATAGGGTCCTCCAAAAATTCTTGTATGAGTATAAGACTCCTTTGGGTCTCCAAAATAACCAATTTTTTCCTCCTGGATGAACTTAAAAATGAGGTGCCCAAGGTATCATTTTATAGGCCAATTGGAAGGTGGTTTTGGGAACATGGACTGTGTAAAACCACATAAAACATTGTTTTTTGTGGGTACACTGCATTATATTGTTTTGGAAAAAACTACAGAGTTTTTTCCCCACCTCATGAATATCTCAACTAAAATTTTGGCTTCATTTAGACACCTAATGCTCTATATATGGTCATATCATAGTACACCACTTTTGACTTCAGGTTGATTTGATATGCTGGATAGATTGGTTTGAAAGGGAATATTAGTGGATGAATTTGGATCGCCTTCCTTCATATAAAATATATCCCAATGAATTTTTGACCATCCCACAAAAATTATCCCCATATGGATGCACAGTTCAGTATAATTATGTGGTTGAATCCACTGGTGCGCAAGGATCCTACACAGTTTGGACTATTCTTCTTGGACATCATCATAGGCCCTCGAAATCACCTCCACCTACAATGTAATTATCAAAACAAGTAACATTCACCTCTTTAAAATTTATAAAGAAATAATTGAATCAAACATGAAGTGAAATTTTTTACTATTTTTATAATATTCAATACAAAACTAGTTTATCATACTGGTGTAAGAGTGAAAATGAAATAGTGAATCACGGTACGATCACACCCCCACACCTAATCATTTGAACTTCTGGGAAAATTCATATTTTAAAAAAATTATTCATTTAGATATTTCCAACATCATAAATATTTAACATTCAAGAAAAATTTTATTACTGATAGAAATGTGATCAAATCAAAAAATCACAACGAGGAGTTATTCTCAGTGATCATGGAAAAAGACATTTCAAAAATTGTATCTGAATAAAATTCCATGATATTCATGATAACAATAAAAGAAGATAATTAAAAAGTTAATCATGTCACTAATTATCCATGTGTGTGTTTGAAAACCATTTCGTGATACTCTTTCCACTTTCTATCAATTAAATATAAGTTATTTTAAAATTTTCTACTTACATGATCATTTCCACAGAACCTTCCCTATTTTCTTTGCAATCAAATTTCAATACCCACTCACTTAATCATTCCCAGAATTCAAACCATAAGCTCTTGACAAAGATATCCCCATATGTTGTGCATTTCATCACTCCCCTCATTTATTAGTATTTTTTCAAAAGTATCACTTGGAAAAAATATAGAACTCTTCCCTCAACCATTCCTTGATCTCGTCAGGACACTAATTGTAATAGTTATAATAAGATAAAAATCTGAGGAATCATGGTTTTTGACCTACACAATATACAACCTTTTTTATTTTATTTTTTTGTTTTTGAGGGTGTACAATAGTCGGATAATAGGTACACATGCATAGGTCAATCTGGTATAGTAATGAAATAGATCAGATAAGGAACAAACGTATAGAAAAATTATTTTTGTAGGTAGAGAAAAATTAACAAAACTTATATTTTCCTTTTATTAAGTAAAAAACTTCACACTTTATGGTTGGGTGGAAAGATGTGTGGAGATATTAAGTGATACAATTTTCTATTAAACTACTTTCACAAAGGGTACCATTATTCTCAATGGTTTCAAAATAATACAACAAATTATATCGTCAAAAAAACCAAATTTCTAGAGAAATTCAATCAATAGTATTGAATTCTTTCTGAAATGCACATTTCTTCAGGATTTTTTTGGAATATTAAAAAAAATTAAATAGGTAAATTTGTCAGGTATTTTCAATAACTTCCATGATTAAGTGGGAATAATTTTCCATGATAAAGTGGACATACAAAATTAACATTTTGGCATAAAAGTGAGGGGGAAACAAGGGGGAATGTGACAATACTATACAGCAAGTGAAAAAGAGAGAAAAAAATAATGGTGATGAAAATTCCTAACTAACCTGGGAATGTTCCCATCCTCCCACACCAAAAGTGTACAATTTCTTCACTATAATAAAATGGTATGTGGTAAGGAAGGATAAAACCTAGTGGGTGTCATTCATAAACTGCTTCTTGAACTTGGAGTTCTTCCATTGAGGACTCTAGGATGGCTTCGTGGAAGTGCTTCAGCTGCTGCCCATTGATAGTGAAGTTTTTCTTGGTTTCTTCATTTTGATCCTGAACAACACCAAATGGATATACATTAGCAATAGTGTATGGTCCAAACCAGAAGGAACGAAGCATACCTGGATGAAACTTCAGCCTTTCATTTTTGAGGAGGACCTTATACCCAATGTGGAACTGACGATGAAGGATGAGACGGTCATGGGTAGCCTTGGTTCTCTCTTTGTAAATCGGGGAGTTCTCATATGAATCTATTCTCATTTCCTTTAGCTACTGAATCTGTAACTTCCTTTGAGAACCTACACCATAAACATTATAATTGAATTTTTTAATGTCCCAGTATGCCCAGTTCTCAATCTCAATAGGTATGTGAAAGCACTTTCCAAACACAAGTTGATAGGGTGATATTCCAATGGGAGTTTTAAAGGAAGTATGGTAATCCCATAATGAATCATCGAGTCTAAAACTCCAATCAAATATATTGGGTTGAACTATTTTTTTCAATAATATTTTTTACCTCCCTATTTGACACCTCATCTTGACCATTGGTTTGTGGGTGATATGCAATAGGCACTCTATGCCTGATCTCATACCGATACAAAACATATTTCATTGTTTGGTTGCAGAAATGAGAACCCTGGTCACTAATGATGAACCAAGGTAATCCAAACCTATAGAAGATTTTGGTTCTCAAAAATTCCACAACAACCTTAGAATCATCAGTCCTTGTAGCTTGTGCCTCTAGCCATTTTTAAACATAATCCACTTTCATATGTATGTAAAGGTTCCAAAATGAAATTTGGGAATGGTCCTATAAATTCAATGCCCCAAACATCAAAAATGTCATGGAATATCAGAGGTTGTTGTGGAATTTCATTTATTTTAGATACATTCCACCATATTTTACAGCGAGGACAAGATTTATAGAAATCATGGGCAGCCTAAAAAATTATTTTCCAAAAGAGACCAGAATCAAGGACCTTGTGAGCAGTCTGTTGGGGACCAAAGTGGCCCCCACTAGAAAGATTGTGATAAAACCTAAGCACAGACTGAAACTCACTATTGGGAACAAAAATCCTAAGGATTTGATCACTACATATTCTCCAAAGGTAGGGGTTACCCAAATGTACCAACATGACTCATGTTTTAGACGATCAGCCCTGTTTTTGTTGAAGTCAATAGGAATACAATATTCTACCAAATAATTATCAATTTTAGCATACTAATGAATAGAATATTTTACTCGGTGCAGTTTCTCATCAGGAAACATTTCATTTATGGGAATATAGGGAGATGGTTTAATGTCTAAGGATGGGTGGATCCTATAGATATAGTTATCCACCACATTTTATGCTTATTTTTTATCTCTGATTTCTAAATTGAATTCCTAAAGGGGGAGTATCCAACAAATGAGACATGGTTTGTCTTCTATTTTCTTAAGGAGATACTGGAGGGCTTCATCGTCTGAGAACACAATGAATTTGGACTCTAAAAGATACAACATTCATTTATCTAAGGAAATAATAATGGAAAGAACTTATTTTTTAGTTGTGGGGTAGCTTTCTTAGGTAGTGTCTAGTGTACGTGAGGCATAGGAAATGACATGTGGAGATCGATCGACCCTTTGTGATAAGACTGCCCCAATTGCATAGTTAGAGGTATCACACATGAGATCATATGGTAAATCCCACTAAGGTGGTTGGATTACTAGGGGTGATGTGAGACTCCATTTTAACTTATTAATATCTTCCACACATTCTTTATAAAAAACAAATTCATTTTAATTTTGGAGAAATCAGGAGGGGGGAGTGCAATTTTACTAAATTCATGAATGAAACAATGGTAAAATCTAGCATAACAAGGGAAAGACAACACATCCTATACATTCTTAGGGAATGGTATGGAATAAATGACATCCACTTTGAATTATCTACTTGGATACCATACCTATAAATGAAATTCCTAGTACTATAACTTATCGCACCATGGAATGGAATTTCTCATTATTTAATACGAGATTATTATCAATACAGAGACATAGGACTGAAGCTATACTACTCAAACATTAATCAAAATAAGATACATAAAGAGTTAAATAATCAATGAATACTTCCATTAAATTATCCAGATAATCTAAAAAAAATACTAACCATGCATTGCTGGAAAGTACTCAGAGCATTCCACAGACCAAATGGAATCCTCTTATAAGAAAATGTGCCAAAGGGGCAAGTGAAGGTTGTATTTTCTTAATCCCCTGGGGTAAAATGGATTTGAAAGTATATAGAATACACATCAAGGAAATAGTAATAGTACTTTTTTACTAACCTATCTAGCATTTGATCAATGAATGATAGGGGAAATGGTCTTTCCTAGTGTGTTTGTTTAATCAGTGATATTTTATACAAACATGCCAAATATTCTACAGAAAATTTGGAATCAATTCATTGTTTTCATTTTTTATTTCTATAAGACCAGCCTTTTTAGGAACCACTTGTATTGGACTAAACCATTGGATTTTAGATAGGGGTAAATGATTCCAGCAACCAATAATTTTGTTAACTCCTTTTTAAAAACATCTTGGAGTTTTGGGTTCAGTCGACATTGTGACTACCTCACTGGTTTAGCCTCATCATTTAACAATATAAGATGTGTTTAAATTGATGGGATAGTACTAGGAATTTCATCAAGTTCCTATCCCAAATCTTGTTTATACTCCCTCAAAAGTTCAAGTAGTCGTGATTGATGCTCAAGAGGGAGTGAACTAGAAATGATGATAGGAAACTTGTTTCCATTCTCAATATATGAATATTTTAAATCTTGGGGCATTTCTTTTAGTTACACTTTAGGGGGATTTTGGATTTATGGGACTGTGTCTGAAAGAAGGAGGTCACTAAACTCACCTAATTGCTCAATGGTATCATCCTCAGATGAGGAATGAGATTTTACAAGCTTAGCAGTATCATCGATGGTCATGTGCTCCCCAGTGTTCAAAAAATCATAAATTAATAAACATGCATGACACTCTTCTAGACCGATACAACATTCAATGCATGATTCATTACCTAACATTTCAATCAATTGTGAAAAATCAGAAAGGGTATCAGGGGAAAGAAAATGTGATTTTTCAAGGGAATGAAGTACATCTATAGAGTTAACAGAGAGAGAAGAATATTCTTTAGAGGGGTGGTTCCTGGCATCAAGGATGTTTAAGTGGACAATGTTACCACAGAACTTTATAGATAATCTAACATTGTGAACATTAATTATGTTTTTGGCAGTTTTCAGGAAATTTCTCCCTGATATAATTGGGGCATGTCCATTCATCATATCATCTTCCATTTTAAGAACATATAAATAAACCAGAGAAATTAAAATTTTCACCCAGACAAGAACATCCTCTAATACACCAGAGGGATGTACAGTACTCTAGTTTTCAATTTGAACATCAATTCCTATGGGATTCAATCCCCTGACCTACAAATAAGAGTAAATTTAGTGAAGTATCACATTTATAGAGGCACCTAAATCAAGCATAACATTGTAAAAGGAATACTCCCCTATGGTGCACAGAATTGAGAATATTCCTGGATCATTGAATTTAGTGTGAAGTAATGGCTCTATCTAGGTTGAGATGTTATTTCCCAATATCACCTTCTCATCACCTTGAATTATCCTTTTGTGTGTACATGTATCCTTTAAAAACTTGGTGTATCTTGGTATTTTCTTCATGGGATTAATCAAAGGTGTCACGAACCAGGCCGGGTCTCCATTTGACCCAGTGCCCGACCCGGATTGCAACATGGCCCGAAGGGCGTTCCTGATCCCCACAGGCTGGCACAAGTGTCCGGGTTTCAAGAGTAACATGTGGGAACGGTTTACCTGAAATAAGATATATAAAACAATCAATAAGCTAGATAAACTAAAACTGAAAATAGACAACTAAACAGGACCTTAAACAAAAATAAAATTCAATGGTCTATAACTTCAAACGACATCAAGAAATTAATGACAACAAAAGAAACTATAACTCTAACTCAAACATCTAAGAAACAAGAGAGGTGTGACATCCAGAATCCACAAACACCAACTTGCATGAGAAGACCATCAACTACCCAAACCACCATCGTTGAGTTCAACACTTTGACTTGGAATAAAAAAGAAACAGAATCTAAAAACACCCAAAAGAGTATGTAGGGTGTGAGCCAAAATCCCAGTATGACGTCACCCAAAAAAAGGTTCCATGCATAATTATTAAATAAAAATACATTTGAAATTTTAATTAAAGAAATGAAGTAAATGCTTAAATGTTTTTAAAGGAAACAGAATTAAATAAAGTGTTTCAAATGGATCAACTTAAATTAAAACACACACTTAATTTTTTTTAAAATAACCAAAGTGTTACACTGATGAGCATAAAGTAAGCAATAAGCACCAAATATGGGAGAAGCCTCATGGGTGTTAACTATCTTGGTTCCCTAGTTCTTTGTGTCTTTTTGAAATGTGGATTAGAAAACACAACCCACATAAAACGTGGCTTAGAATGTAGGATCAAAATAGTAATGTAGATGCTCAATATACAAGAGGGGGGGTGAATTGTATACTTTAAAAATTCCTTTGGAACCTTTAAAGTTAGTTATGAATAACTATAGTTTCCTTAAGAAAAGGAAAGGGCTAAGTTTAGCAAATATTAAACTAAGAAAATTCACAACACCTCTAACACTGAAAGTAAACTAGGAAAAATATTCTGAAAGTAGGTTCCGGAAATATGGTTCCGGAGATTGAAACTTAACAAACAATTACAATATGAGATTCTACCTTAAAGCGTATAGAATCTAAATGAATCAGAGTACAAATAAGAAAGTATAAGAAAGTTATACTTTCCTTATAATACAAAATGCAGTGGAATATATACAAGTAGTAAAACTACAAGTAACAAAATAAGTCTTTTAACCCAAAGAGAAGGGTATCCAACAACCTTGGATAAAGGTCCCTTGATTTATACTTTCAAACAAGTCTGTCTTACCCACACCAGGGTAAGCCCTCGATACGAAGATCGGAGTCTCTGTCTTGCTATCCCCGCAAGCCCTCAACTTCAAGGTAGTTGGCAACCTCTGTCTTCCTCAGCAAGAAAGCCCTCGAACTTTAAGGTAGTCGGCACCTCTGTCTTCCTATCCCCGGAAGCCCTCAAATGTAATCACCAACATTCGGAGTCGCACGAAGCATTGAGAGTTAATAAGAGTCTCTCTCTCTAGAAATCACTTCAACAGCATGTATGCACAAAACCAAGTTGTTCATCTGTAATCAGTTTCGAGCTCTTTCAAATGAGCTCCTATTTATAGGTAAGGTCGGCTCCTTCTCCAATGGTCATATTTTCCTTAAAGATCGGAGGGACCTGTACACGTGTCACTTAGACAACGGTTAGTTTAAAACAAAACAGACGACATCGTTTTATAACAAAACAAGTATAACAGAATGTACGACATCGTTTTTACTCTAACATAAAAGTTCAGAATGAAAACTTCGGAGTGAAGGTTCAGAGTGTAAAGAACAATAGTAAAGAGTAGACAAATTTTCGAAGTGTAAGCAATATAAAAGTTCGGAGTCAAACAAAGATATTTTTCGGAGTCTAAATTAATTCAGAGTGTATAAAACAAAGATACTCAAATTCTGTTTAATAGGTGAATTCAGAATGAGAATTCGGAATAGGAATTCATCATCAGAAATCGTAATGAGAATTCATCATCAGGATTCGTAATGAGAATTCGTCATCAGAATTCGTAATGAGAATTCTTCTTTATAATTCGTATCCTGTATCTGGAATAGAACTTAGTCAGAGTTCATTTCCGGAATTCGGAATGAAACTTCCTTATAGTTCTTATCCAGAATCCAAATCCTAAAACAGAATGCCTTATATCAAAGTTTCAACGATTCTGAGAAAATGAATCCGAATCTCATACTTAAAAAAAATATGGATAAAAATATGATAAGGATAATTTTTCTTATAAAAGCGATTTTCCTTATAAAAGCGATTTTTCTTATAAAAGTGATTTTTCTTAAGATAAGGTGTTTGTGATTTTCAAAACAAGAAGGAATGGAAAAGTCATAAGGAAAACCTTATTGACTCAACAATCTCCCCCTTTTTGGAAAGCACAAACATCCTTACGAAAAAAAATCTAAGAAGAAAGAAACATATTAATGCTTATCTCCCTTGTTTTAAGGATATAGATGAATACGACTAACTCCCCCTTAGGCTTTGAAACTCTAAGGATCGTATTCATATTTCCGGAGTGATGTTTCATAAGAAGGTATTCTTTAAGAAAAAAACTCCCCCTTAAACAAACTCTTATTAGAGTTCTTTTTCCTTGGGTATTTTTTCTTTCTCCCCTTTTGATAAACTCTTATTAGAGTTCCTATTTTTTCTTAAGGATCTTTTCCTTCTCCCCCTTTGTGATTTTCAAAGAGAATTGGAGGGAATGTAAAAAAATAACAAAGTACCTGAAAGATTAGTAATGACAACAATAGAAACGACAAGCACAACTTTCATTAATTTTGAAATCTCAGCAACAAAAAGAATACAACAAAAAGATCGGATTAGGTTATTTCGGATCTTTTTCCTTTGACATGAGCCCCTTTAGAATAGTCTTGATCTTCTTTAAGTCTTTATGATCTTCTTCAGATTGCTTCTCTAAGACCATTATTCTTGCGGATTGAGCTTCAATTTTTTCTTCCTTGGCTTTGAGCTTTTCTTCCTGAGCTTTGATCTTATCTTCCTGATCCTTCATCCTTTCTTCAAAATCGATCTGATGATCCCTTTCAAATTTCCAATTCTAAGAAACAAAATTCAAATTCCCATTCAGATCCCTTACTTCTTGGATCCGGAAGTTCTTTTCTTCAGTCAGCTTTTCTTCAAAGGAGGAAGTCATCTCGTTTATCTTCTTGTCCTCCGTCTTAAAGGCATCTTTAACATTTTCTTGAAACTCATCAAGCAACCTCATTTCTTCCACATTATTCTTCAACCAGCTTGTCATCCTCTTGCAAGATCTTTTATGAGCTTCGTAACCAACAAAGAATGTTTTGAACTGAGCTTCAATCTCAACTCACTTATCCATAACCATAGATATGGAGTCGGTTTTCTGATTCAACGCATGTTGGAGCATCTGGCATCTTGAGTCAATACTAGAGAAGGTCGGAATGGTTCCCACCAACTTCTTTAAGGACTGAACAACAAAGTCATGCCCCAACGAGGATGAATCCGAATCTGAAATCTTGCTTGGAGAGTTTTCTTCCTCAATAATCTCCAACTTTCTCTTTGAAGAACTACCAGCCTCCTTTCTCTTCCTTACTTCTGATCTCGGAGTATCAGCAAGAATTTGCTTTCCCTTGTCTTTTTCTGGAATTGAGTCATGTTCCGGAGTTCTCTTCTCACTCTCAGAAACTTGAACGACAATATCTTCCTCATCAGCAACTTCCTGAATACCAACCTCTATGTTTTTCATCCGAGAAATATCATGTAAAAGTTGTTCTTCTTCTCCATGATAGGCAACTTCTTCTTCTCCTTTCACTTCTTCCATTGCTAGAGTAACTAGCTTCGAAGATTCAGCTTCTGAAGTCCGGAGTGATAAGTGTTCTGAAGGTGTCCCTTTGTAATCATCTACTTGTTTCAGCACATCTCCGGTTTCACCACTTCCTTCAGCACCTTCTTCTATTTGTTCCACTTGCTCAACTTCCTCAGTATCCTTAGCAACAGCCTCTTCCGGAGCAGCGAAATTCCTTCCTGGAGTCTCAGGTAGAGATTCCAGGGAGAAAGATCTCGGAACAGGAATGGTTGCTGAAACCATTTCATTGAACTTTAACAAGGCCTGAGCTACCTCAGCCTCGGACATCTTCTTATTGAGCTTCTTTTTCTTTGCTTGTCTTTCAAGCTCATCAGCAGTTTTCTCCTTCAAAGCCTTAGCCTCCGCAGGGTCCAATCCGAACTGCAGATCCCCTTCTTTCCTTTTCTCTTTATCAGCTCTCCACTTTGAAACAACTTCATCAGGATAGGCTTTCTTCTTCTTAGTCTTTGGAGGTGCGGAATGGACTTCCTTAGACATAGGATTCTCTACTTGTACTTCCACTTCTTTCAGCTTTCTCTTCCTTACTGGCTTAGAGGATTCCGGATCAGTAGCTTTCGGAGCCACTTCTTCTTGAGCAGGTAGATCAAAGAATTCACCAGTTTCCTTGTTGAAAGACACATCCATCCTTTTCAGAGTACTATCGCTGACCAGCATGATCTTGCAAACTCTTGGCTTAGATTTGAAAGCCTCCTTGAAAGACTCAAGGCACCGAACAATCAACTTGGAGAGGATTTCTGGATACATAATAATCTGAGCTCTCAGATTCCCCTTCTTCAAATTTTCAATAGTAAGAAGAATATGCTTCACCAAGTTAAACTTCCTTAGATTTATCAGGAAATCTATGATATAGATCTCACTTTTCTTCAAGCTATCTTTATCACCTTTCCTTGGTACGATAAGTCCTTGCACCCATAACTCCAGAATCCAGAAATTTGTAGATAGACTTGCAATCTTCAGAGCCTTGTCATCAGCCAGTCCGAGAGTTTCTAAGGCCTTTTCCTTGTTGAAGCTTCCCTTAGAGTATGGAAACACATGCGAAATAAACTCGGCTTCTCCTTCATAAGACAGCCCTACCAAGCTTGCAGCCTTGGTGTGAGAAATTTTGTAAGTCTTTCCATAAGACTTAAAAGAGAACATCTCCCTATTATCTTCCTTGAAGAAAGAAACTGACTCATAAAACTCAACAAGTAAGTCTGAATATACTTCATCTTGGTTCTCGGTTTTTGATACCGAAACATCTTCCCGGCCATTCAACTTGATATTCTTTGAAATGATAGAATCGTAGTTGCTGAAGAAAGCCGGATGGACTAACCTTTCTCTGTAAACTAACCACTGAGAAATAGGCTTAGTGGATGACATTTCTTGAGATGCTAACTCCGCAGACATTCGGATCTGTAATTCTCTGAGAAGTTCGGAACGGAGACAACTGTAGTTCGGAACGGCCTTAAAACAGAGAGACAGAGATTCGGGACGCGAGAGCTTTGAGATCGATGTGGGACGAGAAATTGGGTCCCCTTTATATAGGCAACGAGATGATGGTTCACATTCCACAGTTGATCTAACGGTTGGAATGAGCTGCGATCAGATCTGACGGTTGAAAACTTGAATCTGATCTTTTTGAGGTTTTATTAAAACAAAGAATTAAGAAAACTATAATCCGAAAACTTAGTACAAGAAAATTCCAGCATGTAAAATATGACTACGAAAACTTGAGGAAGGAAATCATACCTTTCGGATTGGCTTAGGGGATTATTCGTAATGGCAGATTTTGTAAAAATTTTACTATGAAAAATAAACTTAGTAAGAAAAACTCATTACGGAAAACTCAGTACGAAAAACAAGCTTAAGAAGAAGAAAAACAGTACGAAGAACTTAGTACGAAAAATACATTACGGAAAATACATTATGGGTAAAAATCGGTACAAAAATTTAGTTATGAAACTGCAAGTACATAAATTTTCATTCCGGAAATTTTCAATACGAATACTTCCATTCCAGAAGTATTTTGTATGAGAATGCCCATTTTAAAAAAAAATTAGTTCCGGAAGTTCCATTCCGGAAATATTTGTTCCAAAAAGTTTGAAAACAAATTTTGAAAAAACTTTAAACAAACAATCAAATGTACTCCCCCTATGAAAAGGAGTTTATTACTGTAAGGAGACTTTTTCAACAGAAAGTTAATTAAGAAAGATTACCTTACGGTTATCATTCCTAACATCTGTTTAATATATTCAAATCTATCAGAAGGCAAAGATTTTGTGAAAATATCAGCAAGTTGATCTTGCGTTCCGATAAACTGAAGAATAATATCCCCTTTTAGTGTGTGATCCCTAAGAAAGTGATGCCTAATATCTATGTGTTTTGCACGGGAGTGATGTGCAGGGTTCTTACTGAGGGCAATGGCACTTGTGTTATCACACAAAATTTGAGTTTTAGTAAAACTTAAGCCATAGTCTGTGAGTGTGTGTTGCATCCACAACACTTGTGCACAACAACTTCCAGCTGCTATATATTCAGCTTCAGCAGTGGAGAGTGCTACAGAATGTTGCTTCTTGCAGGACCAAGAAACTAGAGAATCTCCAAAGAAATGACAAGTTCCGGATGTACTCTTTCTATCTATTCTACATCCACCAAAGTTAGCATCAGAAAAGCTTTTTAGAACAAAATCATTTCCAGAAGTATAAAATAATCCTAGATCCATGGTTCCCTTAAGGTAGCGAAAAATTCTTTTTACTACCTTTAAGTGAGATTCCTTAGGATTGGATTGATATCTTGCACATAAGCATACTGAAAACATTAATTCTGGTCGACTAGCTATTAAGTAAAGTAGACTTCCTATCATACCTCTAAAAGATGTTTGATCTACTGGTTTTCCAGCTTCATCAAGATCTAAGGAGTTTGAGGTACCAATGGGAGTACTTATACTCTTAGTGTTGTCATAACCATATTTTTTAAGAAGATATTTAATATACTTATGTTGAGATATGTAGGTTCCTTCTAGTTTTTGAGAAATTTGAAAACCAAGGAAAAATGTTAACTCCCCCATCATACTCATTTCAAACTCAGATTTCATTAGACTTGCAAAAGAGTCAGTCAAAGATTGCTGAGTTGAACCAAATATAATGTCATCAACATAAATTTGAACAATCAAAACATTTTTCTTATCTTTCTTTATAAAAAGAGTTGGATCTGCATTTCCCTTAACATAGTTATTTTGAAGCAAAAATCTAGTAAGTCTATCATACCATGCTCGTGGGGCTTGTTTAAGACCATACAAAGCTTTGGTAAGTCTAAAAACATGATCAGGATGTTTTGTATCTTCAAAGCTAGGAGGTTATTCAACAAAATCTTCCTCTTGAACATAACCATTAAGAAAAGCACATTCCACATCCATTTGGAAAAGTTTGAAATTAAAGAATGCTGCAAAGGCAAGTAGAATACGGATAGACTCAAGTCTAGCTACTGGAGCATAGGTTTCTTCATAGTCTATTCTTTCTTGCTGATTATAGCCTTTAGCAACAAGTCTAGCTTTATTTCTAACAATGACTCCATTTTCATCACATTTATTTCTGACAACCCATTTTACTCCAATAACAGAAGTTTCCTTAGGTCTTTCAACCAAGGTCCAGACTTTATTCCTTTCAAACTCATTTAGTTCATCTTGCATGGATTTAATCCAATCATCATCACCTAAAGCTTCATCGGTGCTTTTAGGTTCTAATTGGGAAAGAAATGATAGATGTTCTACTTCATTTCTTAAGGAACTTCTAGTCCTTACAGGTTGGTTTACATCACCAATGATACTATCACTGGGATGATTCTTAAGAAACACCTGATTTGGGTTTTGTAAAACCTGTTCATCAACATAGGGTAGAAAGTCTTCTGGGGTAAATGTTTCAGAAGTATCTTCTAGAACAATTTCCTTATCAGAAGGTTCTTCTATCAAAGGTTGATAATCAGTTTTTGAAAACACATCCGGAGATGTAAGTTGAGAAGGTTTAAAAACAAAAGGATCTGATTCATCAAATTTTACATTTACTGTTTCCTCAACAGTGCAAGTATTTTTATTAAAAACTCTATAAGCCTTAGAGGTTGTGGAATAACCTAAGAAAATTCCTTCATCAGACTTTGGTGAGAATTTATGTAAGTTATCTTTAGTATTCAAGATGAACACATTGCAACCAAAAACCTTGAAGTAGGAAAGTCTTGGTTTTCTACCATTCCATAACTCATAAGGAGTTTTATTAAGAAAATGTCTAATTAAAACTCGATTTATAGTATAACAAGCAGTACTTACAGCTTTAGCACAGAAATGTCTAGCAATAGAACATTCACTCAACATGGTTCTAGTTATTTCTTGAAGAATTCTATTTATTCTTTCAACTACACCATTCTGTTGAGGAGTTCTTGGTGCTGAAAAATTGTGAGTAATACCTTTCTTACTACAAAAAGTTTCAAAATCAGAATTTTGAAATTATCCTCCATGATCACTATGAATAGTTTTCAATGGAAGGTTTTTCTCATTTTTAACTTGAGCTCTAAAACTTTTTAAATAAGAAAAAACTTCAGATTTCTTTGCTAGAAAATAGACCCAAGTAAATCTTGTGTAATCATCAACTAGAACAAACACATAGTATTTTCCTCCAATACTTCCAGTTTGTGTTGGACCAAAAAGATCCATGTGCACTAACTGTAATGCATTAGTTGTTGAGACTTCACCGATAGACTTAAAACTAGATTTATGTTGCTTGCCATATTGACAAGGATCACAAACTTTAGAAGAATCAAATCTAAGCTCCGGTAGATCCTTAACTAGTTTCTTCTTAGAGAGTTTACATAGGTTCCTAAGGTTACAGTGACCTAGTCTTCTATGCCATAACCAGTAATGATCTTCCAATGCACTTAAGCAAGGTAAATCTTGGCTTCTTAGGTCTTCTAAGTTTATGGTGTAAACATTCTCTTGCCTGTTGACTGAGAGAATATATTCTTCCTTGGAATTGTGAACTAAACACTTATCATTCCTAAAATTCACAAGGTAACCTTCATCACAAAACTGACTTATGCTAATGAGGTTGTTCTTAAGAGCTTTCACAAAAATAACATTTGAAATCAAGGTTTTACCAAGAAAAAAAATATTACCAATACCAACAATCTCTCCCTTAGCATTATCTCTGAAAGTTACCTTTCCTCCTTTCGTTTTGATAATCTTTTCAAAAAAGCTTTTGTTACCAGTCATGTGCCGGGAACATCCACTATCTATGTACCATGTATTGTTGCTGGTACTTTCTTTATTTTCCTGAAATCAAGAAGAAAATTAGACTTTCGAAATCCAAACTTGTTTGGATTCGAGATTTCCAGACAATAAAATTTTTGGAACCCACATCTTCTTAGAAAAGTAAGCTTTGTGAAATCCTAGGGATTGGGTTTTATTTAAGGAACAAATTTTTTCCTAGTGACCTCCACATTGACATTTAGTACAAAATGGGGCACTTTGAGGAACAAAATAATTGTTACTGAACACTGGTTTTGCATGGGTATAACTAAATCCGGATTTATTTCTTAAAGGTCGTATTTGGGAATAGATCTTATCAAAATTTTCCTTACCATGGGTAAAGTTTGATAAAAACTTCTTTAAGGAAAAAATTTCGGACTTGAGTTTTACAACCAAGTTTTAATCCTCAAAATCATTAGTTTTAGAACTAGAGTTAGACTCGAAAACATTTTTATTAGAAATTACATTTTCTAACTCTTTAGAAAGTTTGTTCTCCTCGGAACTTACTTCCTTAAGATTTTTTGAAATTCTTTCAAAATCAGCATTTCTCTTATGAAGATCTTTAGAAAGATCTGATATCTCTTTTGTAAGAATAGAATTCCTAGAGTTTGCCTTATCAAGTTTCTTATTGAGTTTGGAATTCTCAATTTCAAGAAGTTCAGCAAACCTAGAGACTTCTTCATAAGTAGGTAAAGTATTTTCCTCATCAGAAGATGATTCTTCATCAGAAGATTTATAATACTTACTATCATTAGAATTTAAAGAAACATTGGTCAATGATTTAGCATTTCGTACCTTAGCCATAAGACAATGATTATCAATAGGTAATCTGGCTATAAGACCAAGATTCTTCTATCCTGAAGATTCATAATCAAAAGATTCATCTGAAGAGTCACCACCACTAGCACTCCAGGTGTCATTAGCTTTCAAAACATTCTTAGCTTTAGATTTATAATACTTCTTCCTATTCCTATCTGAATGTCTTTCCTTCCTTTCTTTATTTTTGAGCATAGGGCAATCTGGTCTAATATGTCCATCTCTCTTACATTCATAACAAGTAACTTCTCCATATTTCTTATCTTTCCTATCCTTTTTCTTATACTTAGATTGAAAGTTTCTCTGTCCAGCTATCTTGTTCATCCTTCGAGCAAGATTGGTTGATTCATTTTCTGAGACTTCACTCTCACTAGATTCAGATTGGAAATTAACTTTCTTAGACTTAGATCTGGTTACTCTTTCAGGAGTCTTAGCTTTCATCTGATTTGAAGTTAAAGTAAAAGCAACAGTACCATTTCCATTCTTCTTCTTGATGTTGTCAGCATCTCTCTTCATTCTGGTTTCATGTTGTAGAAGAGTTCCAAATAATTCATCAAGAGTAATTTGAGTGACCTTCCTGTTCTCATCTATAGCTGTTCTCTTGGATTCCCACTCATTGGGCATAATATCAATTATCTTGTCCACAAGAGCTTCATCATCTAAACCTTTCTCTCCCATAGATTGTAGACTATTGACAATGGTCATAAATCTTTGTTGAACTTTACAGATAGATTCTCCATAAGGAAAATTGAAGCCATGATATTCAGCTCTAAGCATAGCTCTTCTAGTTTCAATCACCTTAGAAGTCCCAAAGTGTGTAACTTCTAACTTCTTCCATATACAGTTGGCTGCTTCACAAGAAGAAATTTGGCTATATATATTTCTAGTCATTGAACATAGTAAAGTGTTGCGTACCTTATAGTTTAGTTGATATTCTTGCTTTTCCTGGTTAGTAAAAGTTCTGACTTCCTTGTCGGGGATTTTATAATCACCAGTAAGCATAACAAAGTTGTCTACTCCAGTATTCATAACAAAAGTCTTCATACGATCTCTCCAGTATTCATAGTCATTACCATCAAATATTGGTGGTCTTGTAGGATTCATATTATCAATTGAACCAACATTAATTCCTGCCATACTTAATATAACTTTGCACACAAACTTGTTAGTAGCAAAGAATTGTAATAACAAAGTTAGGAATGAGAAAAGTTCGGAATAGAAGAAGAAAAAAAAATTTGGAATGATAAAGTGAGCAAGAAAAACTTGTATGTGAGTACAAGTATTTCAGTAACCGCTCTGATACCAAATGTAAGATTGGTATAGATTAAGAGGTTTCCAACCTTTGATACCAATTGTAGGATCGAAATAGTAATGTAGATGCTCAATATACAAGAGGGGGGGTGAATTGTATACTTTAAAAATTCCTTTGGAACCTTTAAAGTTAGTTATGAATAACTATAGTTTCCTTAAGAAAAGGAAAGGGCTAAGTTTAACAAAGATTAAACTAAGCAAATTCACAACACCTCTAACACCGAAAGTAAACTAGGAAAAAGATTCTGAAAGTATGTTCCGGAAATATGGTTCCGGAGATTGAAACTTAACAAACAATTACAATATGAGATTCTACCTTAAAGCGTATAGAATCTAAATGAATCAGAGTACAAATAAGAAAGTATAAGAAAGTTATACTTTCCTTATAATACAAAATGCAGCGGAATATATACAAGTAGTAAAACTACAAGTAAGAAAATAAGTCTTTTAACCCAAAGAGAAGGGTATCCAACAACCTTGGATAAAGGTCCCTTGATTTATACTTTCAAGCAAGTCTGTCTTACCCACACCATGGTAAGCCCTCGATACGAAGATCGGAGTCTCTGTCTTGCTATCCCCGCAAGCCCTCAACTTCAAGGTAGTTGGCAACCTCTGTCTTCCTCAGCAAGAAAGCCCTCGAACTTTAAGGTAGTCGGCACCTCTGTCTTCCTATCCCCGGAAGCCCTCAAATGTAATCACCAACATTCGGAGTCGCACGAAGCTTTGAGAGTTAATAAGAGTCTCTCTCTCTAGAAATCACTGCAACAGCATGTATGCACAAAACCAAGTTGTTCATCTGTCATCAGTTTCAAGCTCTTTCAAATGAGCTCCTATTTATAGGTAAGGTCGGCTCCTTCTCCAACGGTCATATTTTCCTTAAAGATCGGAGGGACCTGTACATGTGTCACTTAGACAACGGTTAGTTTAAAACAAAACAGACGACATCGTTTTATAACAAAACAAGTATAACAGAATGTACAACATCGTTTTAACTCTAACATAAAAGTTCGGAATGAAAACTTTGGAGTGAAGGTTCGGAGTGTAAAGAATAATAGTAAAGAGTAGACAAATTTTAGAAGTGTAAGCAATATAAAAGTTCGGAGTCAAACAAAGATATTTTTCGGAGTCTAAATTAATTCAGAGTGTATAAAACAAAGATACTCAAATTCTGTTTAATAGGTGAATTCGGAATGAGAATTCGGAATAGGAATTCGTCATCAGAAATCATAATGAGAATTCATCATCAGGATTCGTAATGAGAATTCGTCATCAGAATTCGTAATGAGAATTCTTTTTTAGAATTCGTATCCTGTATCTGGAATAGAACTTAGTCAGAGTTCATATCCGGAATTCGGAATGAAACTTCCTTATAGTTCTTATCCAGAATCCGAATCCTAAAACAGAATGCCTTATATCAAAGTTTCAACGATTCCGAGAAAATGAATCTGATTCTCATACTTAAGAAAAATATGGATAAAAATATGATAAGGACAATTTTTCTTATAAAAGCGATTTTCCTTATAAAAGCAATTTTTCTTATAAAAGCGATTTTTCTTAAGATAAGGTGTTTGTGATTTTCAAAACAAGAAGGAATGGAAAAGTCATAAGGAAAACCTTATTGACTCAACATAGAAGGCCACGACCCTCAGAAAACGTGGCATAGAAGACCACAACCCTCAGAAAAGCATAAGTTTAGTTAGTGTTTCAATTGTCAGTCCTTATAGTGAAACCAAGTAGAGTCACCTCCAGAACACTAGCCCACTAGTCTAGTCTACCCTCCTAGCTACCCGGGCTTCCCACTTTGTTCTCAAACAAGTTCCAAGTTCATGTCACAGGTCCCACTTATGCATAAAATCCAAACAAGGTACTTACACACAAGAAATCACCATTTTCACAGTCAAACCCTCTTTTAAAACCATACACACACCAAAAGTTTTTTCAAAACTCAATCTGCATAGGTTACATTCTTAGTTAAACTATCCGCACAAGTTAAAAATATGCTTATCATTAAATCAATCCCCACTTACACACATAAAATCCATTTTAAAATAAGGCACACAAAAAAAAATTTCAAACGCATTCTACACCATTTTCATAATTTAGTACACCACTTAAAAAAATTATAAAGCATTTGTAAAAGAGTGTTAAATTTATTTTCACACACTAGAACTACTAGTTACAACTTCAATGCATTACAGCATCACACACACTCAAATAAAATTTAAATGGTGACCTCCACCACACAAATAATTTGGTGGAAAACCTTACACTATATGTAAATCACATATGCACAAATCACATAGTTTAATAAGCCAAAAATAAAATCTTACAAAGAAATTTAAAAGAAATCACTTTTCTTTACCAAGTAAAATTACACAAAACCTTATTCGACAACCAGATGCACACGACACCATATTAAAAATATAATTCACACCCCTTGCACGGATTAAAAAAAACTACCCGCACAAATTTTTTAAAAAAACACCAAAAAATAACTATATATGATTTTTAAGTAGAAACAACACACATAAATTAGAAATGCTACTAAATAGTTCAATGCATATCAAACATAAAAAAAACCAATTTCAAACTAAGAAAATTAACTAAATAATGTTCTAAATAAACTAAACCTGCAAATTAATTTATCGAATAATGATTAGACATGGAACCACCTACCCGTGTGTAGAAACTTTGCAAAATTGGTTTGAAAAGGCCATGGAAGGCAAAGAACAGCTCAAACGACATGGGTATGTCCTAAAAACAAAATATCAAACCCATTGCATCAAAATTAAACCGACCGCAACCTAAAAATCCGAACCTGACAACCCTCAAAATTGAAGAAACAACTGGACGAGGGAGAACGTACCAGAGGCGAGGTTGTGAGAGGTTGGCTAGAGACTAGAGGAGGTCATCGATAGTTTTTCATACTTAAAAATTGGTTGGAAGGGGATAAATGAGGGCACCCGCTGAGAGGGGGCATGCCAGACCAGCCACGGCCAGAAGGGGTCATCGGACGCAGTTTGTCTGAAGGAATCATGGGGTGGGGCGGTTTTTCTGGTTGGAAAGAGGGCGCCGGTCAGGTTGGAGGTGCGACGTGATGGGTCCGAGAGGCGTTGGCTGGAGGCCGCTACGCAAGAGAGGCAGTGCACTGGAGATGATTGTTGCTAGCCGGGAAGCATGGGGTGCAGCGCGAGTCCAAGAGGCTTATGAGCAGGCTAGTCGAGGGGCGCCGTAGGGTGAGTGTGAGGCTTAGTGTGAGGGTGGAGGAAGCCGGCTGGAGGAAGCCTCTTGGAAAGGGGAGGGTGTGGCGCTAGCAAGGAGGTGTGCTAGGGTTAGGGTAGGTGAGATCTGACAAGATAGAGAAAAAGGTGAGGGAGAGAGGAAAGAAAAAAAAAGAGGGGGGGAAGAAAAATAAAATGAAACCCTAAAAAACTAAAAAAAGGATGTATAATAGTAATAGTAATAATAATAATAACAATAGTAATATCCCCAAATAATAATAATATTATTACTATCATTAAAAAAAGTTTATTAAATAATTAACAAACCTTTATCATTTTATTTTTATTTTATTTATTCACACATTTAATTTTATTTCACTATTATTGATTTATTTTATTTGATTAATTAAACAATAGGCAGGTCACGCGATGGTGCTGGCGAAGCTGCACGGCTTCGCACTTATACTTTGCCCGTGCATTTTTTGTTGTTAAGCCCCGAAATAAAAACTTGTTTATCGACAAAAACACCAAATTCAACAAAGACTCGGCCCACACCTCGATGGAAAATTTTGGGGCCAATAAAAGTTATTAACTTAATTTAATATTAACAATAATAATTAATTTTAATAACGACTCAATTAATTAATTAATTTTTTAATATTCTTAACACTATTATTAATAATGATAATATTCTTGACAATATTATTGTTATTGTCATTGAGTTAATTTCATAAATTTTTTTAAAACTCCTTATTTTTATTTTTTATTTACATTTCATTGATCATTACACTTTATATGTCAGCCTTTAACACCGAGAAGACAGTGCGGTTAACCTGGTGAGGTCGCGCGGTGACTCGGACGAGGTAGCGTGGCATCGACCGTGGTGCGCAGGATGCTTTCAAGGCCAAAACATGCCTTTTTAGATAGGAACTCAAAAACATTAAGTCGGGTTTCAACCTGAACTACCCGATACCCAGAAATTTAATAAAATAATTTATTTAAAGACGAAGGGTGTGACAATTCTCCCCACCATAAATCTTTCTGTCCTTGGAAAGCCAAAACTATAGTTGAGACTCAAAGAGGAGACTAATACCCCACTAATGTTCCAAGAGGATCCCCACAATCAACAATCAAAAACAGGTAAAAGCATCGTGCTCAGAGAAAGTCACTCAAAGACAACTTCAAGAAACTCATAAAAAGACTTTTTTATATGTGTTTCCTACCCCAATGATCTAGAAAACCTCTATTTGACTGATCAAGGAAAGGAACTCTCACACCCATGGGAACCAACTTCACAAGCCAAAACATCTCAAGCATTTTTAAAAGAAAACCACACCATTTGTCGAGAATGCACAAACAAGATCAAACCACGTCCAGGGAACACTCTTATCACTTATTGCCAATCCATATTTAGAAACAGAACCAAAAGGTCAACATGGGGAATCCCGAGGGGCTCACCACCATTAATAACCATCCAATGCCCAAGGCAAGATTGGAAGACCAAAATGCGGAGGTCCAAGCGGACTCCCCACCATTAAAGAAAATTCCAACATCGATTCATTCTAGAGACATTCATGCGAGACCCAACATGTGTCTCCCCATCATTAGAACTAATAGAAGATACATAACATTGAAAATTTCCCGATGGTGACCAAACACCCCACCACAAGGGACGGGGATGGAGGGACTTGACCACCGAGTGTCAAACCCATGACCTAAGACCAACTAGCATCACTATGTCCCCGGATGAGCCCTATTCAACTTTGATACTGATTTACTCAACATACCTCAGAAGGACCACTAAAGTGATTACATCCAGTGGGATACAACCCCCAAGATTTTAAGGTAACGAGATTAACACGCCTCCACATAGTCATAGAAACTTTACACAGCCAGACAGTTAATTCGGAATGAAATAACCATAGAAACAATTTAAACTGCCTCTCCTATCAACAATGATGATAGAAATAATGTCTGGGGCCCATACACTCTCAGGGTTCTTGACCACATGTCAGCTTCACTTCGAGGCCTATGGCTAGAGCCTTGATGTTTGAAGCATCTCTCGCCTCGTAGTCGGGTATTAAAGACTCCTAAATGGAGCTTCTCCTTTCAGTATCATATGCAACCATCCTACAACCGAGACAACACCATCAGACACTACACAACTCGATGTCCAACCACTCTCTTGCGGGACATCCACCAAAACAAGGGTTTAGATGATGCACACACATCACCTATTCACCTTAACCAGGGAACTTAAAGAGGTGAAAGACGCATGACAAACACTCCCCTTTAAATAGAAAGAAACAAAACTCCCTAAGAGGAAGACACACTCCTATGAAAATAGGGATTACCAAAGGATTCTACAAAATCCACTTGTGCTCTACAAAGAGACTCACACTACAAGACGTCCCCAAATATGACCCTTGCGGCCAATGAAAGTACTAAAAAGCCCTTCAAGATTCTAGTCAACACTGAAAATTCTAAACCGCCTTCACCCTTCCCTATTGGAATTCCTTTAACCGCTTACAGGGGAAACCTTTAGACACAACAATGTCAAACCCCATACCCGACCACTATGACAACTCAAAGAGACCAATATCCCTTCAACTCCTTCTGCATATGTAATCCCGCTGCAAGAATATCTTCTTAACCTAAAAGGATAAGGGGCAAACTTAGACCTATCACTAAAAAGAGAGAGTCCTCACTTTAATAAACTAGAGGGTTGGCCAACAGTGAACTACCTATGGATGCACTTCAATCTCATGTTAACGTTTTATGGGGGTATACACTAGTTAAGAAAGAAAACCATGGATCCAGTTAAACTGGTCCAATGTCCATGACATATTACAATTGAACACTAAATGTGTAGGGGGAACCACTACAAGGGCTTCCCGAAGCACTTTTCAAAAGAATTCATTAACTACCCACCTGCACACCAACATACAAATAAAAATTCAAACTCAAGACACAAATGAATCAAAAAGGATTCTCGGCTCGAAACACCTCACATACAACACTTTCCAAAACACAAGGAATCATCACACAATCACCAGTTATTAAAAAACCAAAAACATTTCTTCTTAACCAAACTTTTCGAAAATAAACAAAGATAGTGGGTTGCACAAACACTACTGGTGTCCCATGGGCCTCATACATGCATGTATTCCTGCCACATTGTCACCCACCTCATATCCACATAGGAATTCATTCGCTCGTGCCATTGACAATTTATTTTTCCATAAACACTCATGCATGTGGTTTCCCACGAGAACACCAAAGATCAAAACCAAACATTTTCCATTTTTCAAAACCAAAACATTCAACCCACGATTTTCAAACCTTACACACCATTTAATTTTTAAAGCACTTCATTTCAAAACATTTTCCAAGACCAAATCATTTTTTTCACTTAAAAATCATATTTCTGTGAATCCAAAACAAAGAGATGAGGAACAATGCAGGAGGAAACTAGTTTCCGTGGGTGATTGGAACATATGGTTGGCGGTCATATGCCAATCATGCCACTTACATGAAGATTATTTTAGGATAGTGTCCCCAGCTCCACATGGATTTCCAGGCCCTGTGATATCACTGGTACCACTGACCATACTCCCTTTTTGTTTCCCCTAAATCAGATTAACCACAAGGACCAATGACTCGGAAAAAACTCAACTTGCTCTGGTAACTCGAGTCCCACTATGAGGTGTGTTGGCCAAGCACCTTGCCCGTAGCTAGAACGTCAAGTTCCGATAACATTAACTTTGTTCTACCCTGACTCTTTCCCAAGGAATCATGAACCAAAAGAGAAAACCTACTCTGAAACCATTTTTTCATGAACCAGGCCCAGTCGCCATCCAACTTGGCGCTCTACCCAGTCTATGACATGGCCCGAAGGGTGATCCCGGTCTCCACGGTCTGGCACAAGTGCCCGGGTATCAAGAGTAACATGTGGGAACGGTTTACCCGAAATAAGATAAATAAAACAATCAATAAGATAGATAAACTAAAACTAAAAATTGACAACCAAACATGACCTAATCTAAAATCAAATTCAGTGGTCTACAACCTGAAACGGCATCCAGAATTTAATGACAACAAAAGAAACTAGAACTCTAACTCAAACCTCCAAGAAACAAGAGAGGTGTGACATCCACAATCCACAAACACCAACTTGCATAAGAATACCATCAAAAACTTGAACCACCATCACTGAGTTCAACGCTTCGACCTGGAATACAAAAGAAACAGAATCTACATACACCCAAAGGTGTATGTAGGGTGTGAGCCAAAATCCCAGTAGGATGTCACCCAATAAAAAGGTTCCACGAATAATTATTAAATGACAAATACATTTGAAATTTTAATTAAAGTAAGGAAGTAAATGCTTAAACGATTTTAAAGGAAATAGAATTAAAGAAAATAGTATCAAATGGAACAACTTAAATTAAAACGCACACTTACTTTTAAAAAAAAATAACCAAAGTTTCACACAGATGAGCATAAAGTAAGCAATTAGCACCAAATATGGGAGAGGCCTTGTGGGTGTTAACTAGATTGGGTCCTTAGATCTTCGTTTCTTAGTGAAACATGGCTTAGAAACCACAACCCTAAGAAAATGTGGCTTAGAAGGCCATGACCCTCAAAAAATGTAGCTTACATGACCACAACCCTCAAAAAAACATAAGTTTAGTTAGTGTTACAATCGTCAGTTATGCCCGTGAAACCGACTCGAGCCACATCTGGAACACTAGCCCACTAGTCTATTCCACCCTCCTAGCTACCTTGGCTTCCCGCTTTGTGCTCAAACAAGTTCCAAGTTCATGTCACACATCCCACTTATGCATAAAATCCAAACAGGGTACTTACACACACGGAATCACCATTTTCACACTCAAACCCTCTTTTAAAACCATAAACACACCAAAAGTGTTTTAAAAACTCAATTTACATAGGTTACGTACTTTGTTAAACCATCTGTACAATTTAAAAAGATTATTATCGTTAAACAAATCACCACTTACACACATAAATACTATTTTGAAATAAGACACACACTAAAACGTTTTTCAAAAGTGTTCTACCCTATTGTCATAATTTAATACACCACTTAAAAAAATTATAAAGAAGTAGTAAAAGAGTGTTACATGTATTTTCACACACTAGAATAACCAGTTATAAATTCAATGCATTCCAGTATCACACGCACTCAAATAAAATTTCAAAGGGTGACCTGCACCACACAAATAATTTGGTGGAAAACCTTACACTATATGTAAAACACCTTTCCACAAATCACATAGTTTAATAAGGAAAAAATAAAAGCTTACTAAACAATTTAAAAGAAATCACATTGTGTTACAAACTAAACTTACACAAAACATTCTTTGAAAATCAAACGCACATGACACCATATTAAAAATATAATTTTCACCCCTTGCACATATTAAAAAAACTACATGCACAAGTTTTTTTTAAAAAAACACCTAAAACTAAATAAATATGAGTTTTAAGTAGAAACAACACACATAAATTAGACATCCTACTAAACAGTTCAATGCATATCAAACATCAAAGAAAACCAATTTCTCACTATACAAATTAACTAAATGATGTGCTAAATAAATTAAACTTTCAAATTAATTTATCAAATAAGGATTAGACATGGAACCATCTACCAGTGTCTAGTAACTCTGCAAAATTGGTGTGAAAAGGCCACTGCACATCAAGTACATCTCAAACTACATGGGTATGTCCTAAAAACAAAATACCAAACCCTTTGAATCAAAATTAAACCAACCGCAACCTAGAAAACCTAACATAACAACCCCCAAAATTGAATAAAAAACTAGATGAGGTTGAACGCACTAGAGGAGAGGCTGTGAGTGGCTGGCCGGAGAGTAGAGGAGGCTATCGGTGGTTTTTCATGCTAGAAAAACTAGTTGGAAGGGGAGAAATGAGGTCACCGGCTGAGAGGAGGCATGTCGGACCAGCCACGGCCAGTAGGGGTCACCGGACACAGTTCGTCTGAAGGAGGTAGGGTGCGGGGCGGTTTCACTCGACGGAAAGAGGGAACCATCCAGGGTGGAGGAGAAATGCGAAGGGTCCGAGAGGCATCGACCAGAGGACACTATGCAAGGGAGGCAGCACACCAGAGATGATGGCTACTGGCTGTGAAGCATGGGGTGCGGTGCGAGTCTGAGAGGTGGGTGAGAAGGCTGGACGAGGGGCGCCGTAGGGTGAGTGTGAGGGCAGAGGAAGTCGTAGGTTAAGTGCGAGGGCAGAGGAAGCCGGCTGGAGGAATCAGCTTGGTAAGGGGGGGTGCGGTGCTAGCAAGGAGGTGCTCTAGGGTTAGGGGAGGTGAGATCTAATGGGATAGAGAGAAAGGTGAGGGAGAGAGGAAAGAAAAAAAGAGAGGGAAAAAGGAAAATAAAATGAAACCATAAAAAACAATAAAAAAGGAAGTATAATAGTAATAATAGTAATAATTACAATAGTAATACTCCCAAATAATAATATTAATATTATTATCATTAAAAAACTGTTTATTAAATAATTAACAAATATTTCTCATTTTATTTTTATTTTTATTTATTTTCTCATTTAATTTTATTTCACTGTTATTGATTTATTTTATTTTATTAATTGAACAACGGGTGGGTCACACGATGGCGCTGGTGAAGCTGCATGGATTTGCACTTATACTTCGCTCGTGCATTGTATGTTGTCACTCCTTGAATGAAAAACTCGTTTATCGACAAAAACACCAAATTCAACCGAGACTCAGCCTGCACCTTGATGGAAAAATTTGGATCCAATAAAAGATATTAAGTTAATATAATATTAACAATAATTATTATTATTGCAATATTAATAACGACTCAATTAATTAATTTTTTTTAATATTCATAACACTATTAAAAATAATGATAATATTCTCGATAATATTATCATTATTTTCATTAAGGTAATTTCGTAAATTTTATTAAAACTTCGTATTTTTATTTTTTATTTACATTTCATTAATCACTACACTTTATATTTCATCCTTGAACACTGAGCAGACTATGCGGTTAATCGGGTAAGGTCATGTGGTGACTCGGACGAGGCTGTGTGGTGTCTATAGTAGTGCACTGGATGATGTCAAGGCCAAAAGATGCATTTTTATATAGGAACTCAAAAAAATTTAAGTCAGGTTTCAACCTGAACTACCCGATACCCAGAAAATTAATAATATAATTTATTTTAAGATAACGTGTGTGACAAAAGGAATGTTAACCTGCACTATTTTGAAAGTTTATAATATTTCCCTATCAAGTGCAGTTTCCTTTTTTCTTGGTTGGGTGGACCTTTTGGGAAATGGAAGAGGAATAGTTGGGCTAGGTGACTCATCCATATATACACTCTTTCCTTAGGAAGGTATTCTATCATGACAGGGTTTTTTAACATTTGGACTAATTTAAATAGTTGGGATGGTGTTTTACTTTGGAGTGGATGACTCTAATAGAGGATTAATTTTTCCTTTTAGTTTTGTTCCACTCTTAAGGGTGATGGAACTAACATTTCCCTTTTGTCTAAGGTCAATTACTGGTTGATAGGGTAGTTTAACCAACCCATGACTTGTAATTTCCCCCACAGAGTTAGTGAGTTGGTCTAATTGGTTTTTTAGGTCTTGTATGGATACTTGGATGGTTTTTTGGAATTGGAGACTGTTGGAATCCATTTGTTTCATCATATATTCTAGGATAGGCTCAGGTTTTAGAGGTGATGGTTGTAAATTTCTTTGTGGTAGTTGGTTATTTCTAGGTGTTGGTGGTTGAATACTCTACCCTAGTTCGTTCAATTATTGTTGAGGTTGGTTTGAATACCCCCTTTCCTATAGGATTATTGGTCTTCCCACCCAGGTTTGGAGGGATATTATGGTTCTTTCCAAAATATTTGGTTATAGGGGTGCCCTGGAAATATTTCCTCACAACTCTCGGAAGTTTCTCTAAGTTGGGGGTATTAGTTAGAATAATGGGTGTCAGAATAACATATACCACAATGGATGGGAGGAAGATATTGCGATTTCCCTTGGGAAAGATAAATTTGTCTAAGAAGGGTACTTACCTCTTCGAACTTCGTGTCCACCTTCTAGAATTCAGTACTTTTCACCTCATGGACACCTAGAATGGGTACACTGGACCATGAACTGAATTGTTGAGTGTTTTGTCTCATGTTCTCAATCAGGTTCCTTATAGTAATTGGGGTTTTATTAACTAGTGCACCACCTATAGCAGCATCAATCATATTTCTATAAATAGGAATTAAACCTTCATAAAAATACTAAATTAAAAGTTGATCACTTATTTGGTGGTGTGAACATCTTGAAAATAACCTTTTAAAGTGTTTCCAATATTGATGTAATGGTTCACCTTTTGATTTCCTTATACCACATATTTCTTTCCTTATAGTTGTAGTTTGAGAGGCTAGGAAATATTTTTCCAGAAAAAGATGTTTCATGTCTTCCCAACCACTAATTTCTGAACTAACATAGTAAATCTAGTCATTTGCAGTGTATTCTAATGAAAATTTAAATTTTCTAATCTTTACTTGTTCATAATCTACATTTGAAGTTTTTAATGTAAAATAAATAGTATGAAATTCTTTTAATTTATTTTTTATATCTTCTCCCATGATTCCATTTAATCTTGGTAACAAATAAATAAAACCAGATTTAAGTTCAAAATTTGGTGCCTTGCCATGAATTTGAATATAAGTGGCCTGGATCTCAACATCAAGTGAGGTTAGTTATTTTAATATTTGGTTGTTTTCAGCCATTTTATACAAGTTTAATTAATTTTTTATATTGTTTCTAGAAGAATAATATGAAGGATTAACAAGAGTGTCGATGTTTTGTGTGTCCTCCTTCAAAGGGTTCTCTTGTTCGTCTCGGTGTCGCTAACGTAGATCCTCTATGATTTTGGTCCCAAATGTGGTAAGTCTCCTAGAGTAGAACGTGTAATGCATGGAAACTACAAAATAAATAAATCATAACATAAAAATATAGGTAATGTTATAAGATAAAACAAATAAATATTCACAAAATTTATAAAAATCCGATCAAAAACACACACTAAAAACCAAAGCGCTCCCTGAAAATGGTGCCAAAATTTGGTTGTGTTGCCATGACACATCAAATTGATTATTATTTGAAGGTTGATTTGTAGTATATGGTATACCCTAGGTCATCTCTCAAGGAGTTTTGATAGTCTTAGGGTAATATTTTTTAATAAAATGTACAAAAGGGGGGGGCTGATTTGGAAGATAGTTTTAAGAAAATAACATGATTTAAAGAGTATAATAGTTGATAAATTAAGGTGTTGTTTTAACAATTATGAAAGAATTACATCATTTCAAGCTCAATAAACATATTTTATAGTTCATTATTCTAAAAAAATTATATGGTTTAATGTAATACTTTGGTTGAGGGTTGTCAATATCTTGACTTCCCTTTAGCCTATTAAAATGATGCTCAAAGAATCACCCCTTGACACAAAAATTGTATTGTTATGGTTTTGTTCTTAAATATATAAAAAGGGATACCAAATCATACTAAAATTTTATGTATGTGTGATAGAATAGGAATCTTTTCTTGTCCAATAGAAATAACCCAAGATTCCCACTTGAAATCTCAACCCAATCAGTCTTGAAATAAACAGTGTTTCACTTAATTATTACAAAAGAAATATATTCATAGGATAATCACATCCAAATTAAACATAACTGAAATATTTAACACACAAATTAAACAAAACTAGTAGAAGAACATGTTCCATAACTCCCTCCCAAGTATGTGTATCTCCCTCAAAATGATCGTCCATTGTTTAGCTCACCATCGAAAGGAGGAGGAGGCTCGGGTGAAACTTCACCTTCATCTTTGATCCCCCAATGAGGATAGAGGCCTTCATAATTTCTTGGATGAGGATAGGACTCCTTCGGGTCTCCAAAATACCATAGATTTGCCTCCTGGCCAAACTTACAAATGAGGTTCCCAATGTATCATTTTATAGGAAAAGTTATAGGTGGTTTAGGGTACACATATTATGTAAAACCACTTGGAAAATTATTTTAGATGGGGATACATCATTATATCACTTTATAAAAAATTAAAAAAAATTATCCCCACCTCCTAAATTTCTCCAACAAAATTTTTCCTTCATTTGGACACCTACAACTCGAGATACGGATAGATCAAAAAACACCACTTTTGACATTGTACAAATTTTTTGTGTTGGATAGATTGGATTGGATGGACATATTAGAGGACAAATTTGGCTTGGGTTCCTTTAGATGAAACGTATCTTAACTAATTTTGGACGATTTCACAAAAAATTAGCCCATTTGGATGCACGGTTCAGTATCAGTATGCGATTGAGTCCACTGGTGTGCATGGATCCTACACAGTTTGACCCTTTTTTCAGACATCATCATGGGCCTTCCAAATAACCTCTACTTACAATGTAATTATCAAAACAAGTAACATTTCCATTTTTAACCGTTATAAACACAAAATAATTGAATAAAAAATGAAGTGTAATTTTTTGTTATTTTTATAATTTTCAATACAAAACTAGTTAAGAAGAGTAGTGTAAGGGTGAAAAAGAAACAGCAAATCGTGGTGTGATCAGTGAGCCAAGGAAGTTCCCTTATATGTTCCAGGTTATCCGTACGTGAGCTAAGTTAGTACCCTTACACAAGCTAGGGAGTTTCCATATGCATGCTAGGGAATACCCTTATGTTATTCAGGAGTACCCTTATGTAATACAGGGAGTACCCTTACATAAGCATGAATTATACTTATGCATCCATGTCTTACCCTTATGAAATGTAAAATCCAATGCTTTACCTTCATGAAATGGTAAAGTAAAATTTATGAAAGTTAGAATTTTATGGGATCCAGATATGGGGTAAGTAAAACTCGTGAAATCAAAATTAAAAAATAATAGATGTAAAAAAACATGGGAACAAATACAATTAAAAAATCTAAAAAAAAAATCAGAAGGGAAAAAATACAAATAAATCATGGAATCCAAATAATATTTTAGGCCAAGAAATTTAAAATTTCTATTTGATAGAAAACAAATATATAAATTCATTTCAAATTTCTAAAATTTCTACCATTATAATAAATATAATTTAAACAATGTGGTGTTATCATAACCTAGATCATATAAATGGGACTATATTCATAAGTTATAAACAATTTATAAACATTGAAAATTGAATAGCCTTAGTCAAACAGTCAACTAGATTCTCTAAATTATGTATCTTAGTGAAACATACCATCCTAGTTTCAAAGAAAACCCTAATAAAATGAAATCTAATGCTTATGTGCCATGATCTTCCATGGAAAACATGATTTCTATAAATATGGAATATATACGGACTATCAAAAAATAATTCTATATTATCATAATATAAAGACAATTCATTAATAAATCCTTTCTACCAAATTGATTCTTTGATTTCTACAATTAATACTATGTATTCGACCTTGGTTTTGGAAAGAGAAAAATGGATTGCATATTAAATTTCCATGAAATAATTCCTCCACTAGAAAATAATACATAAATAGTGATATATTTATTAGTATCTGTATTTTTTTCATAACTAGAATCAACAAAGTTGATGATATCTAGACTATAAGAATCATTTTTTCCAAAAACAATGCACAAATTAGATGACATGGACACATAAATGAGTATCTATTTTAATGAATCCCAGTGATTATTCACAGTACTTCCCATAAACATTCTTAAGGTACAAACACTAAAGGATATATCTAGATAAGGTCATATCATGGAATACATAAGGCCATCCATTATGTTTACATAAGGGATTTTACTCATAAAATAATTATCAGAATCAATACTAGGGGATTGGGATAAGGTAAACATGAAGTGATGACCTAAAGTCACACTAACAAGTTTCAAAATTTCTAGAAAATAACTTTTTGACACATTATAAACATAATAAGATTCGGAAATGTACAATACCCTGACATTTCTATCCCTAGTGATTTTCATACCAAGGATTGTATTTTCTTCCTCTAAATTATTCATTTCAAAAGCATTATGTAATTGGTTTTTAATATGATTTATTAACCTATTGTCATTGAAATTTTTAATCATATCACCAACATATAGGATTAAATAAATATAAACAATATTGAAATATATTAAATAAACATAGGCATCACATGTACTTCTAGAAAAGTCATTTTAAGCGCAAAAGCATCAAATTCTATATACCATTGTCTATATGATTGCTTTAGGGAATACATTTATTTTCCTAAAAGTTATACTTGATTGATTTTAAAATATTTTTGAAAGACATCTTGTGGCATCTTATAAATCTATTCATCTTAAATACCATGCAAGAAGGCAGTTTTAATATCCAATTGTTCAACAAGAAAATTAATTTGGGCAGAAAAGGCTAACAATAATCTAATGGAAGAGTTCTTAAAAACAGGTGAAAATATCATTATAATAAATTCCTTCTTATTTGATAAATACATGTGAAAAAATTACAGATTTATACTTAATTTTGTTTTCAACAGTGTTGTATTATTTCTTCTTAATAAATGAATTAAAATCTAAATTTTTCTCTTTTTTTGGTTTGATAACAATATTCCATGTTTCATTTTAAAGAAGAGAATTCATTCCATCTCTCAAGGAATAAAGACACTACCTAGATTCATCGTACTTAAGATATTGTTTGAAACTTTATGGTCCATCACTACATAGTAAAAACCTATATTGAAGTCAGAAGTATAAACATCAGCCTTGGTAGAGTAGGTTGAATGATTAATGGTTCTTCTGGTCCTTTTACGAGTCAACTATTAGTGTCTCAAGTTACTATATCTCTCAACCACAAACATAGTTTCAAATTCACTAAAAGGTTCTTATTTAATGTGATCTATATGGGGTGTTTTAGTGGAGACAACCTCCAGTTCAATTTATATTTTCGGATATAATCTAACTTCAACACCTATAGGTTTAGATGGATTAGACTGGACAAGATCAGAATTGTTTTATTTAGAAGCATAACCCTCATGGAAAACAATATCATTACAAATTATACATTTCTAAAACCCATGATTATCTACCCAAATAATTTAGTCTTTGAAAAAATGTGGGTATCCCACAAATAAACACTTTATAGTTCTGAATTATAGTTAATCATTCATTCTATGATCATTGGTAGTACATCAAAAAATATAAGATGTCCTAAACTAGGGGTAAACCAGTCCACATCACTTTAGGATTTTGAAACTAATAGCACTATATAAGAATCTATTAATTATATAGACAAAATTAGTAGCAGTTTCTTCCCATAAGGACTTTAGAATACCATAATATGAGAGCATGATCCTCACTCTTTGTAATATAGTCATATTTATCCCCTTTAATAGGCCATTTTGTCATGGTATATCGAAAATAGTTTTGTGTCTAAGAATACCTTCATAAATACAAAAGTATATGTAGTAATTAAACAAATATTATATTCCATTATCATTTCTAATGGTTTTATGTTTGTTTTAGGTTTCACTTTTACACTAGAATTCAAAATTTTGGAAGTTTTAAAGGTTTTAGAATTGTTCTTGAGTATGTAAATACACACTTTTTATGAATATTAATTGATAAAGGGCACATATTAGTACTCTATAATGTGGTAAGTAGTTCTATAGGGACCCCAAAAATCATAATACAAATATTCTAAATGGGATTTTGCATTATATGTATACCTCTTAAAACTAACATGTTTGGACTTACCAAGAATATAATCTTCACAAAAGGGAATATTGTCTGAAGTTATATCATTTAAAATTCCTTGATTTATTAGTTCATTCATCACTTTTGAACTAATATGTCCTAATCACCCATTCCATAACATTTTGTTATCTTTCATGTGTGAAAGATTTGTATTTAATTATTTCATATGATTCCTACCATCTAAGACATATAGACCATTGGTGAGGGTTCCTATCATGATAGTGAGTGGCCCCTTATAGATACTATGATTCCATAAATCATACCTAAAATAATAACCATTTTGGTTTAAGATTCCTAGGGAAATAAGATTCATGTTCAAATCAAGCACCCACCTAACCTCCTTTGTGGATTTGTCCGACCTATCATGATATTCACGAGATATTATTTTCTACCCATGATTCAACCACTCTTTTTATTTCCTAGGTAAAACTCACCACTCTAAATCTCTCTTAAGTTAGTTAGGTACTCACATTTTGGAAATATATAGAATGAAAATCAGGAAACTATGATCCATTCATTACTAATTAAATTAGAAAATGCATTTATATAATCAAAAATATCAAAATATTTCTCAACTAATAACCAATGGTCACTATTATTGGTTTTTATATTAGAATTGTTCCTTTGGGAAAAAATATTTCTAATTTTAGCTAGTTGTTTGAAATGGAAAAAAATTTATTTGTTTACCCCTAAACCCAGATCATCAAATAGACTTGATCTTACCTCATGTCTTCCCTCTTTCCTTGAGTTTACCCTTGAAATTAATCCCCTGATATTCCTTCTTAATAGAACAAGAATTAATTTTTAAAATATCTTTAGACAACAAGGCATATTTAACTTATTTTAGGTATACTAAACCCCAAAAATAAATAATTGAATATTTAAATGAATTATAAGAATCATCTAAAGAGGTTAATAGTATGATATTCAAATACACACCATCCAAATTAACTTTTATGTTAGAAAAATCTAGAATGATTTTATTAGAATCACAATATAAGTCCTAACTGAAGTTCCTGGATCAATAATAAAGTTATACAATTGCATATTATTATGTATCTTGCCTACTAAGGTTTTTTTCATATATATAGTATCATTTTTAGACCACGTTTGGATAGCGATGGATTCATAAGAAACCCCATGGAGTACATTTTCACCTAAACACTGTAGAATTAAACAATTGTCCTTACAAATCACATCAACAGGGAATCAAATTTAGTAGTACTAAATTTTCCATCATCATACAGGGTGGAAAATTTATTCCTTAGACCACATAGGTCATCAAGAAGTTCATTATGGTACAACAACACATTCATTTTTATCCTCTATATATTAAAATCATTATCCCATCCATAATTTTCTATTTCAAATTTCATCGATCTCATTATTATATTTTAGGTGTATCTAATACCAATTTTTAGGGGCTACATTTTTTTTGTAGTCACTATGCACTAAATAAGAATCCAATAATATAGGTATTGGTTTTATGATTTTTTTTAAGGAGTTCGATGACAAAAAAAGTGATAAGGAGGATTCAAGATGAATGTGTTGTAAGAAAAAATAAATAACATTGATATATAACATGATTTGGTCCATTGTGGGCCTATGTACATGATGAGAACACCACAAGAAGATCTTTATTACTAAATAAATAAAACAGGAAGATTATAAGATATGAAGGTAGCAAAGGACCAGATAAACAATCCAAGGATTAGATCTAGATAGACTAGATGGTAGTGTTGAAATGAAGAAATGAAGAAATAGAAATATGAATTCTTGAAATAACTCACACTATACACATGAATATAAGGATACAACATCGTATAGGAAGTAAGAATTGAAAAAAAATAAAGTGGAATAAACTTCTTGCAGTGCTAGATATAAATACCATAACATGGAAGAAGCTCAAATGGTACTAAAGATGCTGACATCTTCCATTATTTGAGGATTTCCCATGACTAAGGGAAATAATATTGTTATATTTTTTCTATAATGTTACAGATTAAAATTTTTTATTTTTTATTTTCTTTGATGTCATAATTAATATTCTATTGCATCTAATATCATGCTTGTTTTAGTTTTATTTTTCTTATAAATTGGTTTTTCATCTTATGGATTGTTTTTAGTTAACCTTACATGAAGTTTTTTACCCTTACATAAGGCTATGTTATCCTTACATGGAATTCATTTTATAAGGCTAACCCTTACATAAGTGTTTGTGTACCCTTATATAAGATTTGATTTATAGGGTTTACCTTTATGTAGGGGTTGTTGTACCCTTACGTAGCCTCGGTTCTATGTGAGTTACATTTACGTGGGGCATGTCATTCTCTTATGTAGGACCAAGAGAACTCTTACATGAAGTGGTTATCCTCAATATTACCCTTATGTAACCAATCAATTTGAGGGCACTACCCTTATTACAGTGCTATGGTACCATTACATGAGGACCTCTTGACCCTTTCGTAGCAGGTGTCAACACTTACATAACACCATTCTAACCTTATAATACGGTCTAGCGACCCTTATGCAATGGTAAATACACCCTTAAAAAGTACTAGGTCTACCTTTACATGGGGTAGATTATAAATACCTTTATGTAGTTCATTCATTTTGAATTTTGATGGAACTACTTCTTCTTGAAGTTCCTCGAACGAACATGAGTGCAGAAGCTATTGAAGGTTTTTTTGAGGGATTTTTTCATGTGGTTTTAAGTGATAGTGGCCCCAAATTTTTTTGATAGAGACAAAATCAAAATCTCAAAGAGGTGAATCCAATAGAAATCGAGAGAGGGGAAGGAGATGATCTAGAGCGTGGAGGAATCATTCAAGGCCCTATTAGTGATGAAACGTATGGTTGAATTTGGAGATATTGTTCTAATGGAGAGATCACGGGTATTAAAGTTTTGAGGAGTAGTAAAGTGGCTACAACATGGTGAAGGTGACTTACTTTCAGTTGGTATTGATTTTTTTAGGTCAGATTTATACACTGAATGGGGGGTTGATTCAATAGAATCAAGCCATATTACACCGAAGATGGAATTATTTTCATCATACGAAGATCGAAACTTTGGTATATTGAAGATGGTAAATAGTGATTCTTCTGATTTCATTAATGTTTGTGATATTTTTATCACTACAAATGTAATTCATACACTGATGTTGAGGGGTGTGTGGCATGTTCTAGGTATACACCATAATTTTTTATCTTCTTGTGCTATTAATAATGATGGCTTTAGGGGTTCATTTGTTGATGGATGTTGGACCTTTTCTAGATGATCGATGGTTTATGCATGAGGATGAATGGATGACATGCTTTACAGGATGGATTTAAAGCTATGTGGTGATCTGGTAAATCCAGTTGTGAAGAGTAATTCATCAAATTTGTGGCACATATGATCATTACACTTGAGTCAAAGACAATAGACTAAGATGAAGAAGTTTTGGAATCTAAAGCATGATAGGCCAGGTGTTTTAGGTCTTACACCTAATTATTTTCCTTTAGAGAGTGACATTAGTGATGAAAGAATTAAAATCAATGATCGGGGTGATGCGCAGAGAGTTTCAGACTGCTCAGAGGATGTTAAGTAGAGGGAGAATTTAATTCCTATAGGTGCTCCAGATTATGTGGTGATCACAATTATTGGGGAGCTAAATATTGTTGATTCTAGTATTAGAAGTGATGATACAGTTATGATGAATTTTTCAGAATTTGGATTTCTTTTGTAGGGGTGGTCTTTTAGGCTTTCGTTAGAGATTAAAAAGAGGGATGTCATATTTTCATTAGAGGATGATGGTTTGTGTTATACCAACTATTTTGAGATCAAACTAAGATTAATGGATGGTATCTACTTATTTTATGGGTTTAAGGGAGAAATTGATGCCTTTATCTTGAGTCATTTGGGTATTTTTTCAAATATGATGATATTGTTTTTTTAATTCAAATTGGGGACCTTATTGTGTATCTTCCAGCATGAGATATAGGTGATATCTCATGATATCTTTTTTAGATATATTTTTAGATATCTATTTAAAATAAGATATGTGGCACATGAGGGATTATAAAAATATCAACGGGTATCACTTACGTAAAGTGGAATATTCTTGGGTGACAGTTTCTAGGCATGATAAGTAGAGAGGAGCAGAAAATCAGGTTATGAAAAGAGGGGCTAAAATGACGCTACAAGTTTGGTTTTGTTCTCTGATGGGTAAAATCTTGTCATAGACTATTATCAAAGAGGCAACAGAGGTGTATCCAGGTATGTATTTTTACATAGGTTTTTCTATGTTGTATTTGCAATTCAAGTCTTGGGATTTACTTGAATTTTTGTACTGTATAATTAATAGTGTATTTTATTAGAGTTTCTCCATGGTTTTATAATCCTATAAAATGGTGGTATTTTCATATTAAAATCTATACCCCATTTATTACTATGCTATTTGTTTAATGCTTGTTTTACATTGGTGATTCTAAAAATTATTGTTTTCTCAACTAAGTTTTATTATGGACTGATCCACTTATCACCCAACACATGAAACCCCAAATATCCCTAGGTGTCATCCATAACAATAATGCCTACTAGGTTTCCTTCTATAGTGGGTATGAATTTGGTTCATTTATAATTCTTCTAGTTTACTATAGATTCTACATGATGGATTTGTATTAATTTTTTGATTTTAGATCAATAGTATCCTTTTGATAGTTTGATATATCATTTTTATTTCCTTTTTACATGATTATTTTTTAATAATCATATGATTATATTATTGCTCCAAAAGTTTGATGATGGTTTCATAGAAAACCATGATTACCCATGCATCATTCTATAGGTTTTAATACGTTTAATATAATATTATCATGATATATTCATTGTTAGTATGATTTCTTAACCAATATTTTTTCCCATTCATTTGTTTCCCCCATTTACCTCATACACACTAATAGCGGTACTTATATGAGGTTACCTTCATATTCATGTTTTACCTTATATTTTCCCATTCCTAAAATTCTCATAATTTTTTCCAATCTTATCCAGTGGCCTTTTTTTGTTTCTCTTGAAAATTTCACCTTATCTTTTTTTCAGGTATTGTTGTAACCAACTCCTTTGGAAATAAAAATCCTTCCTTAAGTATTGTATCTATGTGACCAATTTCTTTAAATTTTCTATATTTTTGTTTCGATATGAATTTTTCCTACATATTATTCTCAATCACACTAGTACCATATTAGTATTACCCAATTTCCATATTATCTTATTATGTTGATACTTTCCTAATGATAAAAATATTAAATTTACTTACTAAATTTCCTATTCTAAATCCTATACTAGTATTAATTATATCATTAAAATTAATATTCATTTTTCATATTTTTTAAATATATATTTCAATGATACTATATTCACACACAAATATTATCTCTAAAAAATTCTATACAGATATTTGAATGTCATTACTGACTATTTCTATTCGTTTGTTTTCTTTCACTGTATTCATTTTAATTTTTCATATATAATTTAGTTTTTATATTTATAGTTCCCCTAATATTACTCCCCCATGCCTCTAACAAGGTTCTTTCATCATTCCTCACAATCAGTGCACTATTTTTCAGGTTATTTTCTTCATACTTATCCCATGTTCCTTTGATTTTGAATCAATAAATTTTCTTATTAGTTTTTCTCAAGTGTGGAATCTTATATGGTATAAGATTTAGTGTTAGATTAGTATGTTTATTCATATTAATAAAAAAATTATTTATCCTACTTTTTAATTTATTATAGTATCATATCAATCACAACCCAACCCAAAGGGGATCGAGCCATAACTACCCCCAAGCCCACCTCCACAGGGAAGAGGATGGTGAAAATGCCAAAATGAATATCTAAAATGGGAAGCATTTGCATAATGTATCTATACAGACATGCCTGACCATCTCAATGAAGATGTGTAGTGGAATAAAAGAAAAATATGTAACATCATGAGTAATAACAATTCATGAAAAACCTCTAGGGAATACAAAGTGTAATGAAGTGTAAACAAAATTTAAAGGAGAAAATACATGCACAACCAGAAATATGTCATCACCTAAAAAAATAGAAAGTAAAATTTTTGAGAGATCACAACTCCTGGTATCCAAGATCAAACCACCGTATGTGGTATAATGCACTAGGTATCCCTATGATCCTATGTAGTTACCGGCAACCTGTCTTTCATTCGAATAAGACATGACACGTGCAGGATCTCATGCATCTTCTTGGTAGAAAGCATCCAAGTCATGAAACACCTCACCATTGTGTCATACAGTCGGGTGGGGGTATAATCTCTAGGTAGAATATCCATTCCCTAGTACAACATGAGGGATCCACTCAGTATATAGATAGAGGACCCATGCCCTCTCCCAGTAGGAGGGTGTCACTGAAGTAAATGGTTGAGGATCCTTGCCCAGCCCAATAAGAGGGTGCCACTCAAATAGTTGGTAGAGGAACCATTCCATATCATAATAGGATGGTGTCACTCTATTAGTTGAGTACCCATGCCCTAATATAGATGTAGGTATCCACTCTGACTGAAGATTGAGGACCCATTCCCATCCCAACTAGAGGGTGCCACTCTCATAGTTGGGGATGTATGCCCTGTCTCCAAAGGAGGGTTCTACTCGGTGGATATGTAGAGGATCCATGTCCTATCCCAGTAGGAGGGTTCCACTATAAAAATAGATATAGGACCCATTCTATATCCTGTAATAGGTTTTCACTCTATAGATAGGTATTGGACCCATACCCAACCTAGCTTGAGGGTTCCACTCTAAAGCAATGGTGATCCTGCCAGATCACTGATATCATCAAGCATCCCCTAAAGAATTTTCTCACTTATAATATATCACATCATACCTAAAAAGACCCTATAGAGACCACCATCATGTTATACATAGAAAAATACTTAGGATATGCTACTCATGGGCCAAAATCTGAGTCCGAACGATGGATACATGATAGTTTGAAGTTTTCTAAAAAGGAAAGAAGGGGTAGATTGCATGTGAGGAGACCCACACGGCTTGTGGTCCTGCACCATCGCCTATTTGTGACCCTACTAGTACAGGAATTGATACCCATGTAGGGATACATAGCATGTAGAGGGTAAACACAGTGTGTCCAAGCCACTCGAGGTCCTGCCCATGCTCCCCGGTCGTGCTCGTGTCTCCTGGCCATGTTTGTATACTTCACCACATGATGTGTTCCTGGCCATGACCATGCACATGTACTCCCATAGTACACACCAAGTCACCATCATAAGGTCACATAGTATGTGGGGATCACACAGGGAAATTTATATTTATAAACTCGTGAAACCCTAGTCATTGTAGCCTAGGGCCCTGCATGTCATGTGTTATTTGGACTACATGGAATGTAGTTGAGTTTTTTTAGAAAGTTAGATCTATTATAGCTAGCGTGGATCCCTAAACTTGGAGTAGGGAATGAGATAATTAATTCTCATTGTGAGTCCCTACTCTCTGAGGGGTAATGGAGATAATCCTCTTTCCTGATGTGATTCCCTGCACCTTGGAGTGGGAAGGGAGATAATCCTCTTCCAACTTGGAGCCTCTAGATGGTTTTTTATACTGCCTATGGAGAAAGTTTTCTTCCTTATTGAAAAGATAGTTTCTTATCTTGATCTATTTCAGTTCTCTTCACTAGATTACTTGCAAAGTAGTTTTCAAGCAATTATCTTCTTTCTTTCTATTCTTTTCTAGTGAAAAACCAACTGTACTAGTTCTTCTTCTTTCTTCATCTTAGTGAAACAACTGACTTCACTAATCTTATTGTTTATTTTGTAAGAATCACGTACACCTATGTGATTCTTCAAGCATTGAGGATCATCTTACTGGGAATCATAATAATTAATTCTTCTCCTTTGTTCATGAATGCATGTGATCATGCATGTGGCATTTATGTTGAACCTTCTCTTACTACATCTTCTTGGTGCAGTTAATATGTATGTAACTAAATTTCACCCTCTTTACGTATGCATGTAATCATGTATATATTCTGAAATTTTTCCCTCTTATATTCTTCTCTTTCACTTGGTTTGAGTGTTCTTAATTTATGCACATGAGTGCATGCATGATGTGTTCTTAACCAAACCAATTGCACACTCTTCTCTTATTCTCTCTTACTTGTGTGATAACCCTAAAGGGTATAGATATTTAAGAATACACACATTTCCTCCTCTCTTCTCTTTCTCTTCTTTATCTTTCACTTAGTTTGGGTGTTTTCTTAGGTTTATATATATGTTTCTTCAAACCCGAATGGGTGTAACCCTTTCCTCATGCGAACTAATTCTTCACACAACCACACATTCCCTAAGGATCCTTCAAACAATACACATGCATGCATGCATTTATGTGCTGCCCTTCTTCATTCAATCTCGTCAATATTTAAGAAACAAACCCCTGAAAAATAGTAGAATGTTTTGTGCATACCTGAAAAAGTTCTCCTTAACTTCATGAACCAGAGAGGTTCGCTGTTCTTCTTCGTGAAAGGGATGCACGGTTTTGCCTCTTTGAAAAGCATAGTGAGAGGATGAGGCTCAACCAATGACTCACGATGGCACAGCCTTAACAAATCACATCTAGGGTTTTATAAAACCTATTTCTTGTTCATGGAAACTAGTTCTTTGAAAAATGGTTTGAGAGTAAGAAGAACATTTCAAACACTTGTGGTGTCTCTTCTTTGTAAAGCATAAGGCTCACGGGACTCCTCTGGTTGCTCTTTTCATAGTGGAAGCAGAAGGAGATGCTCTATTTTTTTAAAATAGGATCTCTCGAGAATGCGGGAGAAACAGCCTATTCTCATATCTGGAATCTCCTTTTATATAAGATAGAAACTACCTCTTCCACGTTCAAAATCCATGTGAAATTCCATGAAGATCATAGTTTGAATGCTCAGGATATCCGGCGTTTTGAAATCTTCAAACCCACTGATGAGATATGTCGTGATCCCAAGTTTATTTCCATGTTTTTGAATGTGGGGTCCTCTATTCATGCATGGAATCAAGATTTCATGTATCTCATTTTAATTCCATGCTTGAATCCTCATGGAATTGGATACTTCGTTTTCCCCATCCAAGCCGATCTCTTCTTCTTCGAGTTATCTGCATGCATGCAAGATATAGATTTCATGCATGGTTTCGGTTTGATCCAATAACCATCACTCTATCGGAATGATCCTTATTTTATAGACAGAAGTGGAACATCATGGTTTGGTCTTCATCATTGGTGAGTAGTGGTAGCGCCAGTGAGCGCAGGAGAAGGAAAATGAAGGCTCGGGATGGTTTGAACATTGGGAGGATCAGATAGCTCAGGTTCATAATCATGCAGTGTGGGATGGATGGGAGCCCAAGATTAGATGATGTAATTTGATGTTAGGCGAGCAGCCATGATATCACAGGGATCATATGAATGGCTAATATCACTTGGTTCATTATAAATTTCATCCCACATCGAAAAGGAGACGCGGGGAGGCCACAATTTATCAATTAATCTACTATGCCTTTTTTCCCACTCTCTACGGCTTGGGATGATGTTGGCTAGCTAACTCGTGGGTGTGCCAATTTTTTATGTAAATCAAATGAAAATACTTAGAAGAATACTAAATATCTGACATTTTAAATATTCATTGTTGTAAACAATGTATCACTTCTAACACAAGTTCTATAAACTTAGTAATAGTGCATCAATTTTCTGAATTGATCAACATGGAGAATTTCCTAAACATGGAATTCAATGTTATGAATCCATAAAAATTATCCAGTAATATTAAATTCAACCAATCTCCATTCACATTGAGGATCCTTATCCATTTTGACCATTATTGACACCTGTTGACAACAAATACAACTTATACACAAATGGATCCCAACAATATCCCCCTTTTTATTCTTTGGAAATACTTCAATGTTCTCTCAAATGAATGTTTCAATATCAAAATGATAATTTTATCTCTCCCCTTCACTTTTCTTTCTCTCACTTTTGAACTTTCATTTCACTTTATCTCCACCTTATTGACAAGAAATACAAAGTTCGTGGGAAAAGAGTATCTATCCATAATTAAGAAATGTGTCATCCATCATTTCACTCTAATTATACTTGAGCCATGTTTGGTGAAGAAAACAAGAGGATTTTATTTAGACAACAAAGTTGTCCATTACCCACTAATCACAATACCTCATGAGATGATAAATCATGTACTTGTCTTAAAGGGTTTTCCACTTTCATTTCAGGATGAGGATAAAAATATGTGATGATAAATAATCAACTTGAAACTTCTGCACTCAATTCAACAAATGGATAAAAACATTCAAGTGTAATTGGAAGGATGAGTGACCTTGGGTCACTTCCACTCTTCTTTTGTCACTAATTAATTTAGTTAATCCCCTTACGTAGGATGATCTTTATTTTGAGTGACCAAGGATGAGATATTAAGAAATAACATACCTTTTCCAATGAAATATTCTTCAAAATATCATCAAAGTAATTGAATTTGATACCAAATGAATTTGATACAAGATGGAATAATAACTATGGAAGCTTCTTCATTTGTCTTCCCCTCAAGGGAACACTTCTCATCACTGAATCTCTGGTTCTCTCTCTGATAGCTTGCTTCACCTTCATTTCCATTTATGATAATAAAAAATACAATACACAAAGATTTAAGGGAATAAGGTGGATCATCCTTTCTTCATTAATGTAAATAACAAGGTTGAGATGACTTTATCAACCCAAATGCTCCATTCTTCAGAATTTCATAATTGTTCTTCAATGCTTATTGTGATTGTGTGGACCTCGGTACATCTTTCATTTATTTGTGTGTGAGTTTTATATATTCAAGATATTTCAAAGCACTAGAATCTCCTAGTTCAACTTTCATGTTCATGAGAAATTCTTTTTCGGATGGAATGAATTCCATGAAACTTCTAACAACATGACTATCCTTATTTCACCTCACACATAGAACTTCATTGTCTTATTATGGAATCTTCTCTTTGATTTTTTCACTATCCTTAGCCCGTGCATCTTCCATCTTTCTCATTCTTTCCAAATATTTTTTTCAAACCACCAATATGTCATTAGGAACTAAGGCATCACGTTTGGGTCTTCCACATGGATTATTTTGAGTTTCATCAATCTTAGTAGTTTTTTTGGATGCAATGCCCTTTAACTTCTTGGATTTAAAATCCAATGTCTTCTCATCATTCCTCCTTGGAGTCTTCTTGGAAGAATTAGTTTTTACAACATTCTTCTGACTAATTCCCAAGGATTCTTCTTATTTCTTAGCCAGATCATCTGATATTATTTTCTTATCATATTAGGGTACCTACTGAGATGAACATGAACCATTCATGTGACCACTCCTATTGCATACATCAAAGATGTTATCTAACATTCCAAATATGTTTGTAGTATATATATGTTTCTGGATCTGTGGATGTTTCTTCTTCTTCTCTGGCTTGATCCCCCTTGATATAGGATTTCTTTGTGATTTTTCATTTAATGGATTGTACCAACAATCAAATGAAAAATGACCAAATATATTGAAACACCAAAATTGACCCAAAAATCTAGACTTCTTGATATCTTCCATATTAGATTGTTGTCCATTCTTCTTGATGTGTTCTTCTCTCTGTGGGGAACCACCTTTCAACTTATTCTTCTTATCCACCCTAGCCATGGTGGTAGGTATCTCCTAACTTTTCTTCATCCATACTTATTTAGAGTTTTTCTTCCACCATGAAATTTTTATAGAAACATTAGTACAAGATGGTATGGATGGTACCTTATCCTTCTCAGATGATTGTGATAGATCAGTGAGTGAAGTCATGATCTTCATATCACATGTTTGAGTTATTTCACCATTATAATCCTCCAATGAACATTGAATACCAGTAGCAAAAGTCACCTTCTTTTGTAAGGTATCAATATGTGTATTCTCAAGATTGGAACACTGAGCTTTCAATTTTAGACATTCCATATTAAGGATGATCTTCTGGTCTTCAATCATGATCACCTTCTCTTCACAAGTCTTATTTAATCTTTCAACTTCCAATTCATGCATCGGAACTTTTTTTGTAGCAAAGAGTCAAGTTCCTCGTTCTTCTTGGAATTTTTTCCAAATATAAACTCTTGACATCAGTTTTCTTCTTCAACTCATTTCCAAGTGAAAGGATCTTCTCTTCTATAGTCTTATTGACTCACTCCTTATCCTCAACTTCTTCGATCCATTTTTAGTACCTTATTTCAAGTTCCGTCTTTGTTACATCAAATGCTCTAAACTATCTGGAGATCTTGAGATATTCAACATTTTTTTCTTGTAATCCTTTCTCCAAAACATAATTTTCTTCTCCTTGTTGGGTGATATATTCTTGTTTTCATTGAAATACTCCTCCAAAAACAAGGAATGCATTTTCTTATAGAATTCTATAAAGAATAATTCTTAATCTATCAACTAATAATTCTTGAGAGGTTTTATATTTATCATCACCACTTGTTCTATTATTTTCATCATGAGTATAATTTACAAATTTACTAACACATACCTCCTAATCACTTTAGGTAGGAAGGTTTTACAAATTCTGAGTGGAAACTTGGGCCACCTACTCATTTCTTTCCAATCCTAATATGTATTCATTGTCAACAAGACATGGAGATATAGATACGTCCTCTTCTTTATAAAAGAGGGACTTCTTATTTAGATTTCTTTTCTCCTTCTTTTTATTGTTCATAATGTTCTTGGTAGATATGGTCTTCTACTTAGAGACAAATGAATCTTCACACAAAATTAACTTCATTGATTATTAAAAAAGAAACTTAACTCTTTAAAATATAATAACTTTGCTATAGAGAATCCAATAGAAGTGAACCTGGATCTGATACCAATTGAGAGGACCAGTTTGGGATTTTCCTACCACTGAGAGGGGGGAGAATCAGTGTTGGGGAATTTTTAAACCAATTCCAACTTTTTATCCATGTACCTCATGACTTGTTAGGATCTTGATTCTCCTATTCTATTTTCCCTATCACATGCAATAATAGAAAGCATTAAAAATATGCACATGATATTTTTACAGGGTTCACTACTCAATGTGAGTAGTTATTCCATTCCATGTATGGTGATGACCAATACATAGATTATCCACTATAAAGTGATATTGTTTAATATTGGTTGACTAGGAAAACAATCCTCTAGCTAGTGTGTCTCCGTACACTTGAAGGAGGGAAGGAGATAGTTGATTCCTAGTGTGAGTCCTTACACTCAGGGGGAGAAGGGAGACAATCCTCTTTCCTAATGTGATGCCCTACACCTTGGAGGGGGGAGGGAAATAATACTCTTCCAACTTATAGCCTCTAGCAGGTTCATTATACTGCCTATGGAGATAATTTTCTTCCTTCTTGAAAAGGTAGGTTCTGCTCTTGATCTATTTCAGTGCTCTTCACTTTATTACATGAAAAGAATTAGGCAAGATGTTCTATTCTTTATTTCTCTTCTTCTCTAGTGAAAACCCAACTATACAAGTTCTTCCTTATTCTTCTTAGTGAAACAACCGACTGCACTAATCTTCTTCTTTATTTTTCAAAAATCATATATACCTATGTGATTATTCAAGCATTGAGGATAAAATCACTAGGAATCATTAGAATAAAATCTTCTCCTTTGTTCATGAATTCATGTGATCATGCATGTGGCATTTAGGTTGAACATTATCTTCCTACTTATTCTTGGTGCAGTTATTAGGTATGTAACCGAATTTCACCCTATTTACGTATTCATGCAATCATGAATATATTATTCACTAATTCTCTCTTCTCTTTTTATCTTTCATCTGGTTTGGGTGTTCTTAATTTATGAGCATGAGTGCATGCATGATGTGTTCTCAACCAAACTGAATGCACACTCTTCTCTTATTCTCTCTTGCTTGTGTGATAACTCTAAAGAGTGTATATCTTTAAGCACACACACACACATTTCCTTCTCTCTTCTATTTGTCTTCTTTCTCTTACACTTAGTTAGGGTGTTTCTTTAGGTTTATATATATGTTTCTTCAATCCTTAATGGGTTTAACCCTTTCCTAGTGCGAACTACTTCTTCACACAACCACACACATCCTTGGGCTCCTTCAAACAATACACATGAGTGCATGCATTTATGCACTGGCCTTATTCATTCAATCACATTATTATTTTATAATTGAACCCCTAAAAATTGTATGATGTGTCGTGCATACCTGAGGGAGTTCTCCTTCACTTCCTAAACCTGATTGGTTCATTGTTCTTCTTCGTGCAAGGGATACATGGTTCTGCCTCTTCACAGAGATTAGTGAGAGAATGAGGTTGAACCACTAGATCACGATGGTGTAGCCTTCACAAAAAAATCAAGGGTTTTAGAAAACCTATCGTGTGTTCTCGGGAACATATTCTTTGTAAAATGGTTTGAGATTGAGAATCACTTGTCAAACACTTGCGGGATCTCTTCTTCGCAGAGAAGAAGTCTCACAGGACTCCTCTACTTTCTTTTCGTAGAGTGAAAACACAATAAGATGCTCTATTTTTCAAAAACATGAGTTCTTGAGAATGCGGTATTAGTAGCTTATTCTAATCTCGAGCTTCTCCTTTTATAGGTGAGAGAAAATTCCTCTTCAACGTTCAAAATCGGTTTGAAATGCCATGAAGATTGTGGATTGAATTCTTGTGATATCCAACATTTTGAAATCTTCAAACCCACTGATGAGATATGTCATGATCCTTGATTTGTTTCTTTTTTTTCGAATTCGGGATCCTCTCTTCATGCATGGAATCAAGATTTCATGTATCTCATTTTAAATCCCTACTGGAATCCATGTGGCCTTGGAAAATTTGTTTGCCTTGACCAAACTGAGTTCTTCTTCTTCAAGTTATCTTCATGCATGCAAGAAGTAGATTGAATTCATGGTTTTGGTTTGATCCAATAACCCTCGCTATGTCAAAATTATCCTTATTTGATAGACATAAGTAGATCATAATGGTTTGGTATTCATCACTAGTGAGTAGTGGTGGTGCCGACGAGCGCTAGAGAAGGAAAATGATATCTTGGGCTGGTTCAAACGTCGAGATGATCGAATGGATTAGGTTCATACTAACACAGTGTCGGATAGATGGGTGGCCAGTATTCTATGATGGAATTCAATATTAGACAAGTAGCCATGATATCACACATGATCATATGAACAGATGAGATTGTTCGGTTCATTAAAATTTTTGTCCCGCATCAAAACGATGATGCGGGGAGGCCATGATTTATCAATCAACCTGATCTGCATTTCGCTCAAAATTCTCCTCCCCTCTTCATGGTACCACCCTATACCATGTTCTATGGGCACGCTCTACACCCACCCCATGCATAATTATTCCCTAACTCTGTGGTCGCGCTCAGTGCCCACTCTCTGCGGATTGCGGGCTGGCTCTGGATGGCTTCCTCATCGGTGTGGTTAAATTTGTTCCTGCATGATCCTTGGATTGAGGATGCCTATATATCTTGTGGTATAGCCAATTTTTTAATTAAATAAAATAAAAATACTTTTTAGAAAACTAATTATGCACTAAAATTCATGTCCATATTTAAACACAAACCAACCCATTCATGGATACCTGTCTCTTCCTCTTCTAATCTTCTTCAACCACCATTCTTCTAATTTTCTTTTTTGGATTATCAATTAAAAATAACTTCAATGTTGTAATCAATGTGTAAAATTTGACACAAGTTCTTTGAACATAGGAACAGTGCATCAATCATTTGAATTGATCAACAAGGAGAATTTCCCAAGCGTGGAATCCAATGCTATGAATCCATAATAATTCTCTAGGAAACATCACTTCAACCAATCTCCATTCAACTTGGATTTCCTTCTAAATTTTGAAAATTATTGATGCCTGTTGAAAAGAAATACAACTTATACACAAAGTGGTCTCAACACTACACACTCACATGCTTCCACTACACATAAACTAAGGGGGTGGTCCATCCATCTATGCTCCTCTCCTTCTAATCCTCAATCAGCACTAGGTTCTCTGCAAAAGTTTCTCCATCCTTAGTCTCTATCTCAACCTAGTCAATAACATGCCTGGGGTCATGCATGTATCTCCTTAGTTGTGACACATGGAAGAGTTCATGCACCAACTCTAACTTTGGGGGTAGGTAGAGGAAATAAGAAACCTTATTATCCCTCTGTATGATCTTGAATGACCAGGTGAACCTTGAGGGTATCTTGCCTCCCCAGTTAAATCTCTATAATCATTGTCATAAGGAGACTCTCTAGAAAATATGGTCTCCCTTCTTGAACTATAAGGGCCTATGATGTTGATATGTGTAAGAATTTTGTCTTCTCTAGGCTCTCCTCATCTACTCACGAATGACTTGGACCTTCTCTAGCATCGCATGCACCATCTATGGAACCACAAGAGATGATTCACCAATATCTATCCATCACAAGGATAACCTACAGGGTATCCCATTCCCCAAAAGGTTTTATGCTAATAGTAGAGTTGTAGCTATTATTGTATGAAAACTCCACCAGTTTCAAGTGATCCTCCCAACTCTGGCCAAATTTTAACATCAAAGCCCTCATCATATCCTCTAGAACCTATATTGTTCACTTAATATGCTCATATATCTAGGGGTGTAAGGTTGTAATAATCCGTATAAGGGTCCTCAATTCCTACTACAAGACTATCCACTACTGTGTCTTGAACTATGCATCACGGTCATAGAAAATAGTTGAGGGTACCCCATGATGGAGAACAATCTCCCATACATACATCTATACTAAACTCTCCATTGAACTCTTCTCCCTGATAGTAAGGAAGTGTTCCAAATTCATAAGTCAGTAAAATATCACATGTATGGAATTATGGACATTCATTTTGCATGGAATCCCAATCATGAAGTCCATAAATATTCTAACTCATTCCCACTTTGGGATCTCAAGGTTATGTAATAATCCTTCCATAACTTGGTGCTCATCCTTCACCCATTGATAGGTGTGACAATATGAAATGAATTCAGCCATGATATATCTCTGTTTGGACCACAAAAATTACCTATGAAGGTATTTTTACATCTTCCCCACATTGAGATATACATCCTAAGGAGATGTGTGGAACTCTTGCATCACCTCCTCTTGTATCGTCACTGGGAACACCATCCATTATTGGAAAATGATGATGTGATTCCCTCCTTTAGAAAATCCATCAAGTTAATATTATTAGTATATATGATTACGCAAGACCGCATAGTTGATGTATCCAAATTGGGACTCTATCACACACTAAAGGAGAAGAGTATTCAACATCATCAACTAAAGAAAAGTTGTACCCTCCTACTCAACTAGGGTTAGTAGCAAGGAACCCAACTCCTCAAAAACCTCCTGCACCAAATGAGAATGGGACTTCTACTTAGGGAATATACTAACACATTTACCTTCCCTAGAAAATATAGTATCTCAAAATTATAGTTTTTTATGAACTCTAACAGTGCCACTATCTCATGTTCATGTTTCTCAATGTGAATACGTACCTAAGACTCTGGTGGTTTGTGTAAACCAAAAAGTGTTCTCTAATAAGATAGTTCCTCCACAACCTCAGGGTGAAGATTACCATTTCTAGATCTAGGTCATGAATCATGTATTTCTTCTCATTAGGTCAGAACATCCTTGACCCATATTTGATGACTTCCTTCTAATGCATCAACACACAGTTGAGCCCATCTACTGAGGGATCCCAATACACTACATACCCCACGCCCTCCTTTGGTAGTTTCAAAATGGGAGCATTCATCAGCCTCTGCCTCAACTCATCAAAGGCCCTCTAGAACTACTCAGTCCAGGTAAATGGATTCCCTTTATATTTAATGACAATAAAAGGGGCTTCAATCCTATATAATTATACCACAAACTTCCTATATTACCCTTCTAATCTAAAAAAACTCTACACCTATGACATGATCTTGGGTTTCACCCAAGAAAACACTGCATCGATATTATTTGGGTCTACAACTAAACAATTCATAAAAATTACATGTCCCATAAATTAAAACAAATGAATCCAAAACTGTCTCTTAGATATATTTCTATAAATTTGGTGCTCCCGAAGAAAATCTAGGAACATCCTCAAGTGGTATGTATGCTTCTCCTCTAATGTAAAGTATATGAGTATGTCGTCAATGAAGACAACCACAAAATAGTACAAGTATGGCTGGAAGATTCAGTTCATCAAATCCATAAACATGGTAGGGTAATTACTCACACTAAAGGGAATCACCAGGAACTCATAGTGTCCATAGCGACATCAGAATGCTACCTTCAGAATATCATCCTTACGAACTCTCAACTAGAGGTAGTATGACCTAACATTGATCTTCAGGAACCAATGCATGCCTCACAACTAATCAAAGTGGTTTTCAATCCTTGGAAAATGGTATTTATTCTTTATTGTGTCCTAGTTCAGGTGATGATAATCCATGAAAAGTTGAATTATGTCTTCAATATTTTTCATGAACAACACTGGAGATTCCTTGGAGAAACATCGGCCCTAATAAAACCCTTATTTTGAAGGTCATATAACTATAGCTTCAGTGTTCAGAGTTTTTTAGGGGCAATCCAATATGTTGTAGAAGATATCAAAGTAGTCTTGGATGCAAGTTGATACAAAACTTCATCTCCTATCTCAGAGGTAGTCCCAGAACATTATCAAGGATGATTTCCATAAAATCCTCTACTACTAAAGGAATCCATATGATTGAATATCCTACTACACAAAGGGATACACTCACCAACTTACGGGTGATTTGTTGTATCATATTTCTCAAAAAACCCACTCATCCTTCTATGAGATCTCTCTTGCCCATAAAGGAGAATCTCATCCCATCAGTGTGAATGCATTTGACTCATTTGTGATTACAATAAATCTTGGCTCAAACCATGGAAAACCAATCCATACCCAAGATGATTTCATAAGGTTCCATTATGACAACCAAAAGGTCCCACTACAACCTATCTCTAACAAAAAATAGCTTGCACTGACAGAAGATAAAATATATAGAAGAATCATTCCTCGTAGGAACCTCAAGACAATGATATTGTGCTAGAAACTCAACTGGAAGAACCGGATTTCATACTTAGAGTAATGATATAAAGTAATGACTCGCACATGTGTCTAGTAATATTGAGTAAAGAGTATAATAAACATGGATTGTACATCTAATCATCACTTGTGACACTGGATCATAAGAATCCATTGCATACAGTTATTTGTGGCCCCATCCACCAGTTCCCTAAGCCTGAGTGGGATTACGTTGGTGGTGGTGAAAGGATATCATAGAATATTCCACCACCCACTATTCCTCCTCCTAGATACCCACCTACTCCTCTTACATCTCCACCTCCCCAAGGGCCTCCCAATGCTCTCCTAGGAGATCCCTGATCATGGAACAACCTCTTTTGTGGTAGTTTATCATCTATATGCCTACACTCCTCTGCGTCTATGGTTAGGAATTCATACACCATGTGACATTTCCCATCACAAGCATATAAATACCTCTCTCTGGGATTCCTTGTTCCTATGTTTTTTCTCTAACTAAATGCATGATCCTGATCCTAGGAAGATCTTCAGCATTGAGATCCTATCGACTAGCATCTGCTAGCTCCTACAAAAAACTCATCCCTATAACGCCCAGTGTTATCTACAATTCCTATAATCACTCTTATATAAATATCTCCATCACTAGTGCTCAATAAAACACACTAATATTGGTGGGAATTCACAAGGGTACTAAACTAGCACAAATATCATTGTGGAGTCCCTACTCGAACTTATGCATTCAAAAGTATCCATACTGAATCATGTCAAGGGAGTACCACATAATCTTTGTGAACCTCACCATGTACTCAGCAACTACTATCCCTCCCTACTAAATCTCTAGAAGATTCTTAATTTTAATTGATAACAAATAGGATTGTTAGTACTCTTCATGAAATAGCTATTGTATGTTACACCACGAGAGTGTCGACTCATCGTGAATCTGGGTAACAAGACCCCACAAGTTTCCAATTGCTCTATGGAAAAGGCTAGATCCTTGCACAATCACTTGATCAGTTAGTGTCCAGATAAACTTGAAAACATGGACCACCAACTCTATCCAATCCTCTACTACTTAGGAATATAGATCGCCATAGAACCTTAGCAGCCTCTTGCAATGGAACTTGCGGAGCAAGCTAAGAATGTGTGCTTCCTTAGCCTATCCTATTGGTATCATATTATTATCAATAGGTGAGGGTGTTTCTAATTTTCTACCTAGAGGAAGGATCTCAAAGGATAGAACTTGAACTGACGCCTCGTCACTAATTGGATCATTATCATGATCCAAAATTGGTAACTTCGAGGAATGTCATCGTGGAGGCATCCTGTAAATTTAATCATTACGTACCATAATCATATGAGCGTATATATATATATACACACACAATGGGTGTCCAAATCTAGAGGGAAATTATAAGGAATCGATCATATATGATGCATGTACCATTTATCCCTATAATCAATATCTCAGTATGCCAAGTCGAAAATAAGGTATTCAAGGTCCTAGTGAATGGATATGTTGATCGCTACACCAAAACTAGGATCCCTATCCTAAAAGACACCCTCAAAACACTTTGACATTGTTTCCCTAAATCCCAACCAAATCTAAGTAAGGGGACTACTCCAACATTATCCCAAGGATCAAACAACCTTTAATACAAATCTAACATGACCCGACCCAACGGGGCTCGAGCCACAAAAATCCCAATCTCGCCTCCATAGGCCAGTGGTTGGCGAACAGTTCCAAAATCCATATCTAACATGTATTTAATTTTTATAATGTACATATATGAATATACCTAACCATATCAACATAGAAGTGTAGACTAATAAAAGAAAAATGTAACATCTATAGTAATAACCATGCATAAAAAACCCATAGCGAATACAAAGAGTACTACAGTAAAAATAGAAAGTAAAGGGGAAAAATACACACCCCAATAGAAAGGTCTCCAAAACTGACAAAACTAGAAATTAAAAGTGCCAAGAGAGCCTAACTCACGATCTCCAAGATCCGGCCATCATACACAGTCCAATGCAATAGGTATCCCTATGCTCCTCTATAGTCACTTCCAACCTATACATCATCTACATAAGACACAACATGTCTGGGAAAAGCTCATGTAGGGGTGAGTATATACATACCTTGTAGGATAACCTAAAATCTAAAGGGGGAGAATTAAGTTATAGGATATGAATAGATAGATAGAAATCACAACCTAATAAAAGAGAATACAAATCTAACAATGTGGATATAGATATAGATATATATATATATACTCAAAACAAAGAAACCTAAACAAGAGAGAAAGAGATATCTATCTCACATACTTTCCTGGGAAAGAGTGTCATCAGTTCCAGAAGTCCGTCATCGATGCCCAGCGTCTCATGCATCTACCCAGCAGAAACCATCCAAGACATGCCACACCTCACCACTATACCACATAGTCAAGGGTTTCAATATCAATGTAGAGGACCCATGACCTAGTATAATAGGATATTTCCATAGAGTAGATAGCTATAGGAATCATTACCAGTCCTCACAGGAAGCTACCACTCAATTAAATGGTAGAGGACCCTTGCCCAGCCAAGCTAGAGGGTTCCACTCTAATAGTCATTAGAGGATCCATGCCCAATTACAGTAAGAGTTTTCCACTCTAGTAGTAGAGGACCAAATCCCTGATATAGAATAAGGGTTCCACATAGATAATAGATAGACGACTCATGACTATCCCAAATGGACGGTACGACTATAATAGTTGAGGACCCATTCAATGTCTATGTTGGAGGGTTCCACTCAATGAATAAGTGGAGGACCCATTCTCTTTCCCAGTAGAAGTGTGATACTCTGAAAGTAGATATAGGACCCATGTTATATCCCAAAGGAGGTTTTCACTCTATATATAGGTAGAGGAACTATTCCTAGCCCAGTTGGAGGGTGTTTCTCTAAATCCTTTATTGATCCTTACTGATCATTGTCATCGTTGAGCATCCACTTGGTATGTAACGACCCAAACTTTCATTAATGGAAATTCCTCTTGATATAATTAAATGTCTTATCATAATGTTTATATAAAATGTGAACTTCTTTCGATTTATGTCTTTGGATTCATTTTAAGATACTATTAAAAATTATGGCTATTGCTAATATAGCTATTGAATAGTGATCACATGATTAGTATAAATATAGGGCTTTAACAAATCCAATTTACTCAGACAAAGGAAGTGATGGCCTCATCTAGTAGACTTGCCCGACACGAAGCCCATTTGTCAGGTCTCAAAAAGGAGGTTGCGCCTTTGGGCTTCACTCTTGAGAAATCCCAAGACGATCTTGAATATGTTAAGATTGAGTGGAACCACCTATGAGATAAGTGGAATTTGATAGTGATTACCACCCGAGCAATGTTATCTAAGCCACCCCAAAAGTGAGTCACCATCACGCACCTTACTCTTCGGTCGTATGCGGGTGTTATAAGGGGTTATGTAACAAGAAATTAGCACTATTATTATGTACATTATTTTGTATATAATAATTAAATATACATTCATTTTATTATTGTTACTTTGTAAATAGTTTTTAAAGCACAAATAGTATTTTTAGTTAATATTCAACTAAGAATTCTATTTTGATAAATTAACGGATTTTTGAATTAAATAATATTTTAATAAAATATTATTATTATTATTAAATTAATTTTTATTAAATTTAAATGATCTTATAATTTTATTAATGCAATTGTAATTTTTATTAAGGTTTGAAAGCTGTTTTTGTCAAAACCCATGAATTTTTTATAAATGTCGGTTTTTATTTTAAAAGTAAAAATTCATATATTTAAAAAAATATTTAGATAAAATTAATATTATTTTTGAAATTAGGACATTGAAATTATCCAATAGTGAATTTTTCATAATTTTCTGAGAAAGTCGAATTTTTGGGTAAAAAAAATATTGTTTAAATATGTAATGTGTTTTATGACATCATAATGACCCAATAGTGATGTAATAAAACACTATAAATGATATTTTCGGCCAATATATGTTTTACCATTAAAATAATGTTATTTTAGGTTTTTTAAATTTATTTTAAAAAAGTTTAGTGGACCCTCCAATAGTTGTAAAACATTTTCACTTTTTAAATGAATTTCCTTGAGAGTGTGACTCACCTCCACATAAGAAACCCTATTATTTTAATAATTTAGGTCATTGTCATTATAAAATATTGTTTTCCACCAACCTTTTGAAAAAACATGGTTTATTTTTTGGTTTTGATTAGTTTAATGTGAGGTATCCCAAAACTAAATATCAAAAATTCCCTCTCTTTTCCTATATAAACCCACACAAGATCCCACTTCCTCTTCACTAAAATCCTTTGGAGTTTGTCCAACCTCTAACCTATTATCTCTATAATCCTCCCAATTCTCCCCAAGCTCCCAAGAAGCCTCCCTCAAGCCTCTCACAATCCTTTGGAATCTCACTTCCAAGTAAGGGTTTTCCTCATTTCTTATTTTTGTCCAATTTTCTTTAAGTTGTTATGACATTTTAATTTCAATTATAAATGTTGCGGTATGGTTTTTCACCTCCCCCATACTACCCTATTTATGTTTTAATAATGGGATAACCCTTTCTCTCTCATAAAATGCCTCCCATGTACACTTGTTTCTATGCGGAAATTCCAAAATGAATTTCTCTCTCCTTAATTACATTCAATAAATTCTTTTTTATCATGAATATAAATTCCATTACAATTGTTAGGCCATGTATCTAAATGAACCCCTTATTGTCCATTTTATTTACATATGACGAGACACCCATTTATCTCTCATCAACCATTTTATGAATTCTTATGTCACGCCTATATGCTGCTGAAATTGCACGACGTTATCCAAGCCAATGTCATTCCGTAGTGAATACCATGCCCATTTCTCTATTAAGGTTATTCACATTTATGAAAATATACTTATTGATTATATAGTTTCATGTATGAATTCCACATTCCATTATCATGGAATAAATGGTGATGTTTAATGAATCCATGTTTTATGATCCATGTGGCACACTTATACATGAAATGAAATGTTTAAGAAGGGTGCGCCCTGATAACACTCTAATGCATTGGGTAAAGTATAGTATCATAATACGTCATGTGCAATGAGTGTTTACTCATGCTAATTCAAGTGAAACGAGGGTTTACTTGGGATTCATGTGTAATTAGTGTTTACTCATGCTCCATGTGCAATGAGTTTTGGCTCATGCTAATTCCATGTTAAGTGTTGTTGCCACATCTCCATGTTATGATTATCATTCTTTTTCATGACTTTATGTTCATGTTTATCTTGTGCTCTATTGAAATGCCTATTATCTAACATGTATTTTTTTCCTCATGTTATTCCATGTTTATTCCCTTACTGGGATTTATAGCTATCTCTTTTCTTATGCATGTCCTCAGGTTATCCAATACAATGCTAAGTACAAGGGAATGTAGTGGTCATGTAAAGGAAGTTTCCAATAAAGATGTTGTATTTCATGTTTTAAGTTGTTATGTAATGATACTAAGCCCCAAAGAAACTAGACCACTCGATATTCTATGTTTTATCAATTGAAGTTTATATAATAAATCATGTTTAAGTGTGTAATAAAGAACGGGGTTGTCATAGTTGCTATCAGAGGATAGGTTTAGTTATTTTTGGGATTAGGATTAGAAAAACCTAGTAAAGACTTAAAGAGAAGAATAAGTATAATAAAAACATCCCTAATTTTTGGTGAGTATTGAGTAAATGTGTTATCAAGAAAATACATCCTTGTCTGGATATGAGATGGTATAGGTGGATCTGGCACAAATGTATCCTAGGGGTAAAACCCGAAAACACCACATTTAGCTAGACTCGAATGTGAACTAGTGCACGACAATGGGCCTTGATGCACTCTTGGTTACGACACCCTAGGGGGATATTTTTTGGTAAATTCACAAGCTTAGTATAAACCATTATTAATGGATCTAAAAAATTCCCTAAGAATATATGTTAGAAAGTAGATCATGGATAACATAGACTGAAGCCAACGGATTCATAAGTTAAGGAAATCAAATTTAATTATAAGTCATCCATTTTTTTGTCTTTGGATTGCCCTTTTATGTGTTACCCCTAACATTCCTTTTATTCCAGACAATTTTCAGTAATAGGAGGACTCAGGCTAACAACCGATGTGAAGATCAATGCGATGACTGTTCTAATGAGATGCCCAATCCAATGGGAGCGGGAATCGCAAACATTTTCACACTTCTCTCTTAGTTAACTCACGATTCGAATAGAAACTTGGGTCAAAAGGAAAGTTCAAACCCCCCATAAGAAAGAACAAGTTGCAATAGAGAACTTCATGAGACAAAGGACTCCTACTTTTAATGGATCATTTGATCCCCCAATCGCCGAACAATGGATCAACTCCATTGAAAAGATCGTATCCATCCTTCAAGGATCTAAATAAGAGAAGGTCCTCCAGTGTGCTTATCGTATGGAGGGTGAATATGATCAATGGTGGATGTTGATCAAAAATATGATGCCTGAGGAGGATATCGAGGCATTGGAATGAAAGGATTTCTGGAAAATGTTTTTTGATAAATATTTTCTGTGCACCCTCCGGCTTATGATGGAATGGGACTTCCTTGCCCTCAAGAAAAAAGACAATGAATCTATCAGAGCGTATGAGGAAAACTTCAAAAGACTTGCATGATACGCTTCCGGGTTTATCGTTACCACTGAATTCAAGGTTGACTACTTCTTTGGTGGGCTAAAACCTAGCCTGCGGAAAGCGATGGAGATCCATAACATCGATAGGTATGAGGAAATTTTTCGATGGGCCCTTAAGGTCAAAATAGAGATCATAGAATCTCAGGGGTATCATGGGGATAAGAAGCGTAAGGTGGAATTCAATGATGGTGGTCTGATGGATAAATCCAACGGTGCTAAGAAGATCTAGAACCCCACTTGCAAAAGGTGTGGAAAGAAGCACCCTGGAAATTGCATGAAGTGTAGGAGGAAATGATTTAGGTGTGGAAAAGAAGGGAAGATGGCTATTAACTGTCGGAAATAAAAACCCACGGTTGTGACAGAGGAGTGTAACACTCCGTTCGAACCTCAATGCATTGTTCATTTCTACAACTTCAAAGAACCAGTGCATCTTACAAATCAGTGCCCTAAGCTAAGGGTTTTCAGAGGTAACAAATAACCTCCAAAGCAGAAAGGGTGAGATTTTTCCATTACTACTGTCAAAGTGAACCCTGACAACGAAGTGGTGACAGGTACACAATTTATTCATTCAAGAATATAGAACATATTTTTTTATTCAGGTTCTATGCATTCTTTTATATCCAAAAAGTTTAGTAGAAAAATCCCAGCACCACCAAAAATCATGGAAGTGAAGATGTTGGTGAGTATGGAAAATGGGGAAATCATTTTATATCATGAATATAACTCCTCTCCTGTCATAATCCGTGGATTAAACTTCCCGGTGAACCTCTTCATACTCCCTCTGATGGAATTTGATGTAATTCTTGGCAAGGATTGGCTTTCCTTATATAGAGCCAACATAAATTGTCATGAGAGGGAAATCACTCTCCATGTGGAGAATCAACCCCTAATTCCTTACAAGTTCAAGGAGGAAGATGAATATTCTTTTTCTCCATAATCTCAAGCGTGTATATTACTGCAATATGAGCACGCGTATCTGGCTTAGATGATTGAGTCTAAGGAGGCAACCATCTGGGGAGACATGCCTATTGTGGTGGAATTCACTGAAATGTTTCTTGAGGAGTTGTATGATCTTCCTTCTAGAAGATATGTTGAATTATCGATTGATATTATACTTGGGGCATTTCCAATATCCAAGAATCCATATAGAATGGATGTTGTGGGTCTTGAGGATCTTAAGAAACAACTAGAAGAGAATCTAGATTAAGGGTTTATATGCCCAAGCGCTTCACTATGGGGTGCACCAGTCCTCTTTGTCAAGAATATGGATGGGTCAATGTGCCTTTTCATCGATTATCTTGATCTTAAAAAAAGAATAATAAAAAACAAGTATCTGCTCCCATGAATTGGTGACTTGTTCAATAAGTTTTGTGTAGCACAAAACTTCTCCAAGGTGGATTTACGGTTGGGATATTTTCAAGTAAGGGTGAAGAAGGAAGATATCCCCAAGACTGCTTTTCTTACAAGATACGGGCACTATGAATTCATAGTAAGGCCTTTCAGACTCAGAAATGCTCCATAAATCTTCATGGAAATTATGAATAGAGTCTTTAGATATTACCTTGAAAATTTTGTGGTAGTATTTATAGATGATATTCTGATATACTCCAAAACCAAGGAGGATTATTTGGAGCATCTAATAAATATACTAGAGACCTTGCGGATGGAGAAGCTCTATGAAAATTGTAGCAAGTGTGAGTTCTAGTTGAAGGATGTCTCATTCTTGGGACCTATCGTCACAAGCAATGGGATATCTGTGGATCCCTCCAAAACAGCTGCAATTGAGGGATGGTCAAGACCTACATCGGTAACAGATATCTGTAGCTTCTTGGGGTTAGCTGGATATTATCGACAATTTGTGAGAAATTTCTCACGATTGTCCAACCCTATTACCAAGCTAACTAGGAAGGGAGTAATGTTTTCATGGAGTGATGAATGAAAATAAAGCTTCAAGGAGTGTAAATGGAGGTTTATCACTTCGCCCGTTCTCACTTTACCCACAAGTAGAGAACTTTTTTTGGTATTCAGTGATGCTTAGAAGAAGGGCCTGGGATGTGTGTTGATGTAAAATGAAAAAGTCATTTCCTATGCTTCATGGAAATTTAAATTTCATGTTCAGAACTGTCCAACACATGACCTTGAGTTGGATGTAGTGATCTTCACTTTGAAAATTTTGCGGCATTATCTCTTTGGGGAGAAGTGTGAAATATATACCGACTAAAAAATCCTCAAGTATATATTAACACAGAAATATTTGAACACGTTCCAACAAAGATGGTTAGAGATGATCAATGACTGTGACTACCCAATCCATTACCACCCTAGGAAGGTGAAAAAGGTGGCGGATTCTCTAAGTAGAAAGGACCCAGTGATTCTATCATTGATGAGAATTGAAAATGATCCAATCTTCTTAGATTTGATAAAGATGGACATGGGAATCATAAATAAGGGAATATCATCAATCCTTTTACAAATAATTGTTCAACTGTCTGTTTTGGAAATTTTAAAAGATGCTTAAAAGGATGATGTGGGAATTTTGAAAAAAGTGGACGCTATCGGAAAAGGGAAATCCTAGGAGTTTAATGTTAATGAAGAAGGAATAGTGAGATTTGGTAAAAGACTATGTGTTCCATCATGTCCGGAGCTGAAGAAGGAACTTTTGGATGATTCACATAGTTCAAATTTCTCTATTCACCCAAGAAACACGAAGATATATCGAGATCTCCAAGAGAATTATTATTGGGATAACATGAAGAAAGAGATCGATGAATATACATCAAAGTGCTTAGTGTGTCAGCAAGTGAAGGCAGCGATGAAGAAGTCTAAGGGTATGATGCAAATATTTCCCATACTAGAATCGAATTGGGATAACATCACCATAGACTTCATCACTAGACTTCCGAAGAAATCCAAAGGCAACTATGCAATCTGGTTTGGTGTGGATCATCTTACAAAGTCTTCACACTTCATTGCAATTCAAGAGTATTTCTCATTGGATTAATTGGAAAGGATATATATCAGGGAAGTGGTAAGGTTGCATAGAGTACCACTATTTATTTTATCTAATCGAGATCCAAGATTCACCTCCATGTTTTGGAAGTGTCTTCAACATGCTCTAAATACTGAATTGAACTTCAGTACAGACTATCATCCTCAAACTGATGGCTAATCCATGCAAACTATCCAAACACTTGAGTACATGTTGAGAGCATGCTCAATAGACATCAAAGGAGGATGGGATCAACATCTTCCTCTGGTTGAGTTTTCTTATAACAACAGTTTCCACTCGAGCATCCAAATGGCACCATATGAAGCCCTTTTTGGGAAAAGGTGCATAACACCGACGTGTTGGGATGAAGTCGGTGAGCATAAGCTTCTTGGACTAGAAATGGTCGAAGAAATTTTGGATAAGGTGAAATCCATTCAGCAGGTATCTAGGTATCCCATAGTTGATAGAAGAGTTATGCAGATAACCGTCAATGAGACTTGAGTTTAAAGCTGGAGACATGGTATTTCTAAGCAAATATTTATGGAATAAGGTAATGAGGTTTGGATATAATGGGAAATTAAGTCCAAGGTAAATCGGCCCATTCAAGATTCTTGATTGTGTCGGGGTTGTGGCCTATCGACTAGCACTTCCACCTACCATGTACAAAGTACATGATTTCTTTCATGTATCATTCTTAAGGAAGTACATACCGGACCCTTCACATGTACTCTCATCAGAGGTGGTATTGTTAGAGGATCATCTTTCTTATGAGGAGAAAACAATGACGATCTTGGATCATAGAGAAAAAGTTCTATGAAACAAGAAAATTCCCCTCGTCAAGGTGTTGTGAAGAAACCACAAGTTTGAAGAAGCGACATGGGAATTGGAGGAAATGATGAAGCAAAGTTACCCACATCTGTTTTAGTGCGGGAAAAGGAAATTTCAAGGGAAGAATTTCTTAAGGGGGTGAAGATTGTAACAACCCAAACCTTCATTAATGGAAATTTCTCTTGATATAATTAAATGTATTTTTATAATGTCTATATAAAATGTGAACTTATTTGGCTTTATGTATTTGGATTTATTTTAAAATACCATTAAGAATTGTGCCCGTTTCTAATATAGCCACTAAATAGTAATCACATTATTAGTATAAATATAGGGCTTTAACAAATCCAATTTACTCATACAAAGGAAGCGATGGCCTCATCTAGTAGACTTTCCCCATACGAAGCCCATTTTTTAGAGCTAGAAAAGGAGGTTGCATCTTTGGACTTCGATCTTGACCAATCACAATCTTATCTTGAATATGTTAATCTTAAGAAAAACCAACTACGAGAGAAGTGTAAGTTGATAGAGATTACCACCTGAGCAATGTTATCCGAGCCACCCCAATAGTCTGTCACCATCGCACACCTTACTCTTTGGTCGTAGGTGTTTGTTATAAGGGGTTATGTAACAAGACCTTAGCACTATGATTATGTGCATTATTTTGTATATAATAATGAATATACATTCATTTTATTATTGTTACTTTGTAAATAGTTTTTAAAGCACAAATAGTATTTTTAGTTAATATTCAACTAAGAAATATATTTTGATGAATTAATGGATTTTTGAATTAAAAAATATTTTAATAAAATATTATTATTATTATTAAATTACTTTTTATTAAATTTAAATTATCATACAATTTTATTAATGCAATTGAAATTTTTATTAAGGTTTGAAAGTTTTTTTTGTCAAACCCCATGAATTTTCGATAAATGTCAGGTTTTATTTTAAAAGTAAAAATTCACATATTTAGAAATTTATTTAGATAAAATGAATATTATTTTTTAATCAGGACATCCAAATTATTCAACAGTTAATTTTTCATAATTTTCTGAGCCAGTCGAATTTTTGGGTAAAAATTAAATATCGTTTAAATATATAATGTGTGTTATGACATCATAATGACCCAATAGTGATGTAATAAAATACTAAAAATCATTTTTTCGGCCAATATATGTTTTACCATTAAAATAATGTTATTTTAGGATCATTTGATTTAATTTACACAACATTGGTGGACCCTCCAAGAGTTATAAAACATTTTCACTTTTTAAATGAATTTCCATGAGAGTGTGACTCACCTCCATATAAGAAACCATAATATTTTTGAGAATTTCGGCCATTGTACTTATAAAATATTGTTTTCCACCCCCTTTTTGGAAAAAAAACCATGGGAAAAACCCATGGTATGGTTTGTGTTTTTGATTAGTTTAATGTGAGGTGTCCCAAAACTAAATAATAAATAATCCCCTCTCCTTTCCTATATAAACCCAGCCAAGCTCCCACTTCCTCTTCACTAAAATAATTTTTAGTTCTTCCAACATCTTCCCTCCTCTCTCTAGAATCCTCTTAAGGTGCCCCAACCTCCCAATATGCCTCTCTCAAGCCTCTCCCAAGCCTTTGGAAGCACACTTCCAAGTAAAGGTTTTCCCCCTTTCTTATTTTTGTCTAATTTTCATTAAGTTATTATGCCATTTTAATTTCAATTATAAATGTTGGGGTATGGTTTCACACCTCCCCCATACTACCCTCTGTATGTTTTAATGATGGGAGACCCATTTCTCTCTCATAAAATGCCTCTCGTGTACACTCGTTACTATGTTGAAATTCCGAAACGAATTTCTCTCTCCTCAATTACATTCAAGAAATTATTTTGTATCATGAATCTAAATTCCATTACAATTGTTTGGACATGTATCTATATGAACCCATTACTTTCCATTTTATGTACATATTATGAGACACCCCTTTATCTCTCATCAACGTTTTTTATGAATTCATATGTCACGCTGATATGCTACCAAAATTGCCCCACATTTTTCCGAGCTAGAGTCATTGTGTAGTGAATACCATGCCCATTTTTTTATCAAGGGTATTCACCTTTATTCACATATACTTATTTATTATAGAGTTACATGTATGAATTCCAAATTCCTTTATTGTGGAATAGATTATGATGTTTAATGAATCCATGTTTTATGATCCATGTGGCACACTTATGCATGAAATGAAATGTTTAAGAAGGGTGTGCCCTGATAGCACTCTAATGCATTAGGTAAAGTATAGTTATAGAGACCCGAAGATTAACGTACTTGTACATTACATTAATATTTCGGAATACTTAGTACATAACAAAAACACACACACAAGGACCGTAATAGTTTAGTGTCTTTGGAAACTCAGAATATAATCTTCTAATTGTGGTGAAAGATCTTCAACATCTCCCATAAAGATCTTCCTTTTTTTTACCTAAAACCTCTATTTATATCCTGGGGAAAAGAAAACATAAAAGGGTGATCTCAAATGCTCAGTAAGGGTAAACAAAAGAAATATCAATCACATCATATTCATAAGAACATAACATTTTGGAAATCATAACCTGCAAAAGAGATCATAATATCATAACATGGGATAAATCATAGTAGTGAAATGTAATCCCAATAATCATAACATAAAACATGAAACTTTTTGGCATACACACATAATCATAGAGAATCATTTCTTATTATTCAAGACTCATTGCCAAGACTATCTTAGTGGACAAAGTCCATTTCTGAACCGAGTTCACTCCTCGTTTCAGTCCTATTTCACTGAACCAGTTTAACCTGCCGTTCCAGCCATGTCTATCTCATTAGATATAAAATCTTTACCCAATTCATTAGAGGGAGATATAGTTCCCACCCATCTCATAATGATACCATTCTTATGTGTTCCACAAAATCATAAACCATACATCATAGCATAACCCATGTAATAGAAATGGGAATCTTAAACATCATGACATCATAAAACAATTCATATAAGATAAAGGAATTCATAAAAATATTTCCATCACAACATAATCAAGTCAATGTAATAATAGGGATAGAAACAGAACCCTATATTATCTTAGATGGAAAATAATTTTAATAAAATACTTGAACTCCATTCTTGATGAAAATATCCTTTCTACTTCAAAAACACTTTTCCTTTCTTAACATGTCATACAATTATAAACTAAAATAAGTTGATTAAAAATTAACTTGAAAACTTGTAATGGAAGATTCTTGGAAATAACGTTTTAAAAATCCATTCATGCCGTATAAGTAAAAAAACATTCTTCTCATACTTTTGTCGGAAAAGTCAAGAAGTACCTCATTCGAAAAACGACAAAAGATTCATTTCATATCTTTTACTAAAAACTCACCAAAGGGTAAAATTGGATATAAACTATTTTAGAAGGATATAAATATTTCATGTTGAGGAAACATGGATGTGGATGATAAAATACACCCCAGTAAATACCAAAGTATAAACAATCTCGGATAAAAAAATGAGATTGTGATATTTTCTCTTACCTTAGGTCCAATTTGCTTCGTAAGTGTCCGAACCTCCTGTATAATGATTTAAATAATGTCATTGACTTATTACAGAATCATACTCATTGTTATGATATCATATATGGTTCACTTATGACTTTATTTTACCCGTTCTTTTGTAAATTCCATGTTAAAGAGCGTTTTGGGTAAAATCGTTTCCTTGGTCGTCCGTGTTTTGACTTGTAATTATTCATATGATTACTTAGATCATGATTACTTATTCCATAATATAAAACATGATTTATATATAATATATATTCAGAATATACATATATATAATAGATCAGTAAATGGAACGAAATACACCGTTCATGGAGACGGTAGGCCGTACGTACGCATGGACGCTGTTTTCATTTCCTTATTGAGTTGAATGGAATTATGTTGATGACATACATATATATACACCTAAATCCAGTATCATTATTATGTAATATATTTCATGATTACTTATTATATATACTTTATATTCATTCATGAATGGTTAACGTGGATAATGAATCTCATCGCGTCGTGGAGACGGTAGTCCGTACGTACGCACAAGCGATGATATCGTTCTCATGATCATGGAATTGTATTGGAGTGTATGTATACTATTTCAGAATAAATATCACTTTACAATAATCATATATAGTTATTATTTACACCATTATACCCATCCAAGTAAGGTGGTGGTGGAAAATAGATTACACCACGGTGTGGAGACGGTATTCCGTACGTACGCACGTTCGTTGATTTCGTTTTCTGTAGGATGGATAAATGGTGAAATAGGGTTGTTTCATACTTATAATAACATATTATTATATTAGTGATACTGATGTTATTACTTCATAATGAAACAACCTAAGAAGAATAAGTGGAAGAAGAAATAAAGTTGAAAGAATTGGTAACGGACATTACCTCTTCTTTGAAACGCCTCTTTGAGATCTCTTTTTAGGGCACTAAAATTGGTCTTTGAATAAGACCAGGACCTCTAGGATGTTTCTAGGGAAGTGTAGAGGATAAATTGGCAGGTGTTGGCTGAGATTTAATGCTCAAAGTGGTGTGAGGAAGAGGGAGAGGAGGTGCCCTTTTATAAGGGAGGAGAGGGGAACCTTTGGAAAACTAAAAATATTATTTTATTAAAAAGCCAAATTCGGTTTTAAATTGCTCCAAATTGATTTATTTAGAAACTAAGGTGGGGAGGGGTAGAAATACTCTCATCCAATAGAATTTAGACAAGTTTAGGTTCCTATTTTAACCTTATCATATATATTTAACTTTAAGTTTGATAATTTTACTTTTACCGTGTCTTTTTGTGGTCTTACAATATAAGGTTAATAAACTTACTATAAAAAGCCAAATGAATCCCAAGTTGTTTATTATTAATATATATAACTTTATCTAAGTCATGTGGCCGAACCTTATATTTTTAAGAATAAATAACAATTAATAATATAATATTTGTTTTAAAAACTATTTATGTCAATTTTGACACTATTTAGCAATTGATTTATTTGAAAATCATAACAGAATGATTAGTTCGAAAAGAGTTACATAAATCAATACTAACATGTCATAGTAACCTATAAAATTAGTGTAATTCATAAAAAGTCTCAAATTATATTTATTTGGGTATTTATAACATCAATTATGTCAATATTTCATTAATAAGATAATTACAGCATCATATTTGTGTCATAAATAAATTAAATTATATAACGTCTGAAAATTACAACTAAAATATAATTATGTAGGAAATATTTTGATCTTTCTAATGAATATTTATAGTCGAATTTATCTTATGTATAACCCTATATTAAAAATGATATACTTATTAAACTTTGATTTTAACTATTTTAACCCTTCTTTAAATAAATTAATAATAAATGTCCTAATCTAATCCAAGTGGTCCTAAATGGTTATATTTTATTCCTAAGGTTGTTTTTTGTCAAATTACACTTATCCAATAGAATTAGTACATGTGTTAGGTTAATAATAATATCATTTTTACCCTTAATTGCCCTATTTACTTTTAACCGTGGTAAAAAAAAGTAAAAAGTTACTATTCACCAAAAATTATTTTCATCTCATTGAACCACATTTTACTTACTGACATCAACCGTGTCTCTCGGATTTTTGAAATTCCACTCACAGAAGCGGTAAAGTTAAGTTTTATGAAAAATTCATTTTTTTAACTACCACTTAGTGGTTTCACTATTCATCAAAAAATGAATGTTTCCAGAAAAATACCAAAAATTAGGCCTAAGCTATATTTGATATTATGAACTCAAAAATTATGTCTATTTTACCAAATTCAAAACATATCAGTTGCATTAATTAATTTAAAAATTAATTACCGTCGTCAAAACAAATAGCGTGTTCTTAAGAGATAATAACTATCAAAAGATTGACACTTGTTTATGTCTGGTTTAAATGTGAAATTACATCCAATGACCAACATTGTATTAAATTGTAAAAATATATTCTAAATATACTTTAAAACCACTCAAATTAATAATTTATCACTGTTAATTATTTCGATTAAAAAGGTTGTTTTTAATTAAAATTTAGTAATTTTCACTATTCATCAGAAAATGAAAGTTATCCGAAAAGTACCAAAATTTCACCCTAAGCTAATTTCAATATTCTGAATCCAAAACTGAAGTCCATTTTGAAAATTAAAATTTACAAAATTTCAAAAAGTGGTTATTACTATTCATAACGGCTAGTTTTAATAATATTTTAATAGTATGTTGTTGTTTAGTGAAACTCATTATTGCGTACTACACACGCTATCGAGGAAGGCCGTGATTGCGTGTAATGCAAGGCAAGTCAAGGATGCATGTTGTGCAAGCTCTTTTTAGTGTAGCATACAACACAAGACATTAATGAAATTAAAACGAATATTTTTCATAAAATCTCGGGGTGTTACATTCTACCCCCCTTAAAATGAATGTTGCCCTCGAAATTCATTGGGGTTATAAATGGTTTACTACTCGAAAGTTTCTTCAATAGAAACCCACATCATAAAAAGAAATACCAAAACCAATCTTTAAAAACAAAAGTATGAAACGTAACGGTTACCCAAATAAACTAATCACTTGGTTTCCACATAGGTGAAAATATGGATATGGAAGAGAAATCTAACCATCATGTTCTGATGGAGAGTGGTAGAGAACATGTCTACGGAAAATCCAGCAATCACAAAGACATAAATTTGTGACGATCTAAGGTACCATCTGATTCATCAAATATAAGATCACTAGGACAACATTATTGGTTTTCAATATCATTTCCCTAAAGTTGATGAAATTGGAATTAGAAGAAATACTTTCGTGATTTTGGTGTAGTCTCACCGTTGGTCGTTCTTTGGAAAATTTCCACTTCATCTCTTAAAGAAATGAAGTTGAATTTTTCATTCGTGATGTGTTATCAGATCATGTGATAGAATGATGGGTCATTCCATCTGTCTCAAACAAAAGGTTAGAAAAGTTATCAAAACTTACATAAGTCCATCTATAGTGAGATTAATCATATATGGTTCCTAAAATGGACTTATACTTCATATATCATACTGCTTAATATAATAAAAATAGTTTCTACTAAATAGGGACTTCTTGTAGTCCAGTGGTAGGCGATCAAGGCCAGTCGCACTTCGATTGTGGGTTCGATTCCCACAGCCTTGTCCAACGCGATGGGATGTCGCCAGTCCTGCAGGTTTTCCTTTTTCTAAAACTACATTACTATAACATCCCATCAATATTATCGAAAAAAATTTTATCCTTAAACAATACTAACTTATGTCCAACATAATCCATTCCAATCTTTAGGCTTATCTAAAATACTTCGGTCCAAGCTCATAGTATAAAGAAAATGATTACTTGAAATGTCACATAACAATCACATGAATTCCATCATTTATCCCCCACATATCATAAGATATATCTTGTTGGTCAAATTAAAAACATTTGAATACCTTAATCATGTATTCTCTTGAAGAATGAATACCCATTGAACCTTAGTGAAAACATGAATGCAGTTAAAAGTTAACACTTTCCACAAACCAAAATCCTCAAAATTCTATATACACAAACCATGATATCACTTAGTCCTTATATCAGTCATGAGCTCATGAATACAATCAAAAATCTCATTATCTTCTTATCCCTTCATTATGCACATATCATCTGCTTACCAAAAATATCTCAATCACTTTCCATGGTTACCAGTACCATAAAATTATTGAAAACCATAATATACCAATACATAAATATTCCACATTCCATGATACTATATAAAACATTATTTTGGAATCCTATTACATAAACACTTAATCATTCCACCACATCATTGTCATATTCAACATCGCCAATAGTGATCGCATGTGACTTCCCTTTTTCCTTTTCCTTAATCGGTTCCTCATGTTGATCATCATTAACACTTGGATTAGGGCATTGATTAGCATAATGCCCCATTTCATTTCACTTGAAGCATTGAAGTGTTGTTGGTGCATTCTCTGTAGTCTTTTCTTTATTCACACCATTAGAAACCCTTTTTCTATTACTTCGACACTCAGCCGATCGACGACCTTTTCCACACTTAAAACATTATATAGTCCCTTTAAGACAATCTCCACCATGCTTCTTTCCACACTTTGAGCATAATGAAACATTCATCTTCTTTTCACCATTATTCTGAGATTTCTCCATGAACTCCATCTTTCGTTTCTTGTCAAAACCATGAAATGAATACGTAACACCAACTTCCATTTCTACCTTAATAGCACAGCGCACAATTTCTTCATAGCTACTGAAGTCTCTTATAGCTTATACCCTTCGAAGATTTGGTTTTAAGCCACTGAAGAATCGATCAACTTTACTTTCAGGTTGGATGATAAAGCCAGATGCATACCTTGCAAGCCTTGTAAAATTTTCTTCATATACACCAACAGATTCATCATCCTTTTTCTTTAGTTCAATAAACACCTTCTCCATCTTTGTTCGAAGAATACGAGGGAAGTACTTATTGAAAAATAATTTTTTGAACTCATCCCATTCCATGGACTCAATTTCATCTCTTGGCCTCGTATTCTTGATAAGATTACACCATTGATCAGCTTCACCTTCCAAACGATATACTGCTAAGATGACTTTATCATGTTCAGAACAATGAAGAACTGAAAATATATTTTCAGTGGTACTGATCCATTGTTCAGCAACAAGTGGATCAGAAGACCCACTGAAAGAAGGTGGACGTTGCCTCATGAAGGACTCAATAGAATATTGTTCCCTTCTCTGCTCATTTGGAAGTCCAGAATGATTCATAGCTTCTGTAAGTATAGAAATAAGATTTTTCACTCCATCTCCCATAACATTTGTTTGTTCAGGAGGAAAATCATTGCATTGTCCATTTCATTGATCAACACAGTTCCTTCGAGTTCCATACATCGTCTAAAACCCAAAAAGAATAGTGTGAGAGGCAAAAATCACACTAGGGAAAACAACATAATAAAGGGGGAGTACCTTCAATATCTAACATCTTAGTTTACCATAATTCAAGTACTATAACCTATACTTATAATTAACCTTAGGTATATCCCTATACATACCTTAGAAATATCTAAAGGGATCTCACTAAAGTTCTCGCATCCTAGTTCCAAAGGTTGACTAAACCTTTCCTCTGATACCAACTGTAGAGACCCAAAGCTTAACGTACTTGGACATTACATTAATTTTGCGGAATACTTATTACATAACAAAAACACACACACAAGGACCGTAATAGTTTAGTGTCTTTGGAAACTCGGAATATAATCTTCTAATCGTGGTGAAAGATCTTCAACATCTCCCATAAAGATCTTCCTTTTTTACCTAAAACCTTTCTTTATATCCTGGGGAAAAGAAAACATAAAAGTGTGAGCTCAAATACTCAGTAACGGTAAACAAAAGAAATATCAATCACATCATATTCATAAGAACATAACATTTTGGAAATCTTAACCTGCAAAAGAGATCATAATATCATAACATGGGATAAATCATAGTAGTGAAATGTAATCCCAATAATCATAACTTAAAACATGAAAATTTGTGTCATACACACATAATCATAGATAATCATTTCTTATTAGTCAAGACACATTTCAAAGACTATCGTAGTGGACAAAGTCCATTTCTGAACCGAGTTCACTCCTCGTTTCAGTCCTGTTTCACTAAACCGGTTTAACCTGCCATTCCAGCCATGTCTATATCATGAGATATAAAATCTTTACCCAATACATTGGAGGGAGATATAGGTCCCACCCATATCATAATTATACCATTCTTATGTGTGCCACAAAATCATAAACCATACATCATAGCATAACACATGTAATAAAAATGGGAATCATAAACATCGTGACATCAAAAAAAAATTCATATATGATAAAGGAATTCATAAAAATATTTCCATCACAACATAATCAAATCAATGTAATAATAGGGATAGAAATAGAACCCTATATTATCTTAGATGGAAAATAATTTTGATAAAACACTTGAACTCCATTCTTGATGAAAATATCCTTTTGACATCAAAAACACTTTTCCTTTCTTGACATGTCATACAATTATGAACTAAAAGAAGTTGATTAAAAATTAACTTGAAAACTTATAAAGTAAGCTTCTTGGAAATAACATTTTAAAAATCCATTCATGCCGTATAAGTAAAAAAACATTATTATCGTACTTTTGTCGGAAAAGTCAAAAAGTACCTCGTTCAAAAAATGACAAAAGATTACATTCATATATTTTACTAAAAACTCACCGAAGGGTAAAATTGGATATAAACTATTGTAGAAGGATATAAATATTACATATTGAGGAAAAATGGATGTGGATGATAAAATACACCCCAGTAAATACCAAAGTATAAACAATCTTGGATAAAAAACTGAGATTGTGATATTTTCCCTTACCTTAGGTCTGATTTGCTTCGTAAGTGTCTGAACCTCCTGTATAATGATTTAAATAATGTCATTGACTTATTCCAGAATCATACTCATTTTTATGATATGATATATGGTTCACTTATGACTTTATTTTACCCGTTCTTTTGTAAATTCCATGTTAAAGAGCGTTTTGGGTAAAATCGTTTCATTTGTTGTCCGTGTTTTGACTTGTAATTATTCATATGATTACATAGATCATGATTACTTAATTTCAGAATATAAAACATGATTTATATATAATATATATTCAGAATATACATATATATAATAGATCAGTAAATGGAAAGAAATACACCGTTCATGGAGACGGTAGGTCGTACGTACGAATGAACACTGTTTTCGTTTCCTTATTGAGTTGAATGGAATTAAGTAGATGAAATACATATATATACACATAAATCCAGTATCATTATTATTTCATATATTTCATGATTACTTATTATATATACTTTATAATCATTCATGAATGGTTAACATGGAAAATGAATCTCATCGCGTCGTGGAGACGGTAGTCCGTACGTACGCACGAGCGATGATATCGTTCTCATGATCGTTGAATTGTATTGGACTGTATGTATACTATTTCAGAATCAATATCTCTTTACAGTAATCATATATAGTTATTATTTACACCATTATACCCATCCAAGTAAGGTGGTGGTGGAAAATAGATTACACCACGGCGTGGAGACGGTATTCCTTACGTACGCACGCGCGGTGATTTCGTTTTCCATAGGCTGGATAGATGGTGAAATAGGGTTGTTTCATACTTATAATAACATGTCATTATATGAGTGATAATGATTTTATTACTTCATAATGAAACAACCTAAGAAGAAGAAGTGGAAGAAGAAATAAAGTTGAAAGAATTGGTAACAGACATTACCTCTTCTTTGAAACGCCTCTTTGAGATCTCCTTTTAGAGCACTAAAATTGGTCTTTGAAGAATACCAGGACCTCTATGATGTTTCTAGGGAAGTGGAGAGGATAAATTGTCAGGGGCTTTCCGAGCTTGAAGGCTCAATGTGGTGTGAGGAAGAGGGGGAAGAGGTTCCCTTTTATAAGGGAGGAGAGGGGCACCTTTAGAAAACTAAAAATATTATTTTATTAAAAATCCAAATTCGGTTTTAAATAGCTCCAAATTGATTTATTTCTAAGATAAGGTGGGGAGGGGTCGAAATACTCTCATAAAATAGAATTTAGACAAGTTTAGGTTCCTATTTTAACCTTATCATTTATATTTAACTTTAAGTTAGATAATTTTACTTTTTCCATGTCTTTTTGTGTTCTTACACTATAAGGTTAATAAACTTACTATAACAAGCCAAACGAACCCCCAGTTGTTTATTATTAATATATATAACCTTATATAAGTCATTTGGCCGAACCTTAGATTTTTAGGAATAAATAACAATTAATAATATAATATTTGTTTTAAAAACTATTTTATGTCAATTTTGACACTATTTAGAAATTGATTTTTGTGAAAATCCTAACAGAATGATCAGTTCTAAAAAAGTTACGTAAATCAATAATAACATGTCTTATTAAAATATAAAATTATTTTAATTCATAAAAAGTATAAAATTATATTTATTTGGGTATTTATAACATCAATTATGTCAATATTTCATTAATAAGATAATTAGTGCATCATATTTGTGTCATAAATAAATTCAATTATATAATGTCTAAAAATTACAAATAAAATATCATTATGTAGGAAATCTTTTTATCTTTCTAATTAATATTTATAGTCGAATTTATCTTATGTATAACCCTATATTAAAAATGATATACTTATTAAACTTTGCTTTTAACTATTTTAACCCTTCTTTAAATAAATTAATAATAAATGTCCTAATCTAATCCAAGTAGGCCTAAATGGTTATATTTTATTCCTATGGTTGTTTTTGGTCGAATTACACTTATCCAATATAATTAGGACATGTGTTAGGTTAATAATAATATCATTGTTACCCTTAATTACCCTATTTACTTTTAACCGTGGTAAAAAAAAGTTAAAAGTTACTATTCACCAAAAATTATTTTCATCTCATTGAACCACATTTTACTTACTGACATCAACTGTGTCTCTCAGATTTTTGAAATTCCACTCACAGAAGTGGTAAAATTATGTTTTATGAAAAATTCATTTTTTTAACTACCACTTAGTGGTTTCACTATTCATCAAAAAATGAAACTTTCCAGAAAAATACCAAAAATTAGGCCTAAGATATATTTGATAAAATGAACTCAAAAATGATGTCTATTTTACCAAATTAAAAACATATCAGTTGCATTAATTAATTTAAAAATTAATTCCCGTCGTCAAAACAAATAGCGTGTTCTTAAAAGATAATAACTATCAAAAGATTGACACTTGTTTATGTCTGGTTTAAATGTGAAATTACATCCAATGACCAAAATTGCATTAAATTGTAAAAATATATTCTAAATATACTTTAAAACCACTCAAATTAATAATTTATCACTATTAATTATTTCGATAAAAAAGGTTGTTTTTAATTAAAATTTAGTAATTTTCACTATTCATCAGAAAATGAAAGTTATCCGAAAAGTACCAAAATTTCACCCTAAGCTAATTTCGATATTCCGAATCCAAAAATGAAGTCCATTTTAAAAAATAAAGTTTAAAAAATTTCAAAAAGTGGTTATTACTATTCATAACGGCTAGTTTTAATAATATTTTAATAGCATATTGTTGTTTAGTGAAACTCGTTATTGCGTACTACACACGCTATCGAGGAAGGTCGTGATTGTGTGTAATTCAAGGAAAGTCAAGGATGTGTGTTGTGAAAGATCCTTTTGGTGTAGCGTACAACACAAGACATTAATGAAATTAAAACGAATATTTTTCATAAAATATCGGGGTGTTACAATAGAATCATGATATGTCATGTTCAATGAGTGTTGACTCATGCTAATTCAAGTTTAAAGAGGGTTTACTCGTGCTTCCTGTACAATGAGTGTTTACTCATTCTACATGTGCAATGAGCCTTGTCTCATGCTAATTCTATGTTAAGTGTTGTTTCCACATCTCCATGTTATGATTATCATGCTTTATCATGCCTTTATTTTAATTATTATATTGTGCTCTATTGAAATGCTTATTGTCTAACATGAATTGTTTTCCTCATGTTATTCCATTTTTTTACCTTAATGGGCTTTATAGCTCACCCTTTTCTTTTGCATATCCTCAGGTTATCTAATGCAATGCTAAGTACGAGGGAATGTAGTGGTCATGTAAAGGAAGTTTTCAATAAGATGTTGTGTTTTATGTTTTAAGTTGTTATTTAATGATCCTAATCCCCAAAGACACGATAACACTTGATATTCTATGTTGTATCAAGTAAATTTTATGTAATAAATCACATTTAAGTGTGAAATAAATGCAGGGTTTTCATATGGCACGTCTCACATCATATCCCAAAATCAAATACTGATTCCACCATCATGTTTTACATGAAAAAAAACTCAGAACAGGCTACTCACGAACCAAAATTTGAGTCTAAAAAAAGGAGATATGAGAGGTTGAAGTTTCCTAAAAGGTAAATAAGGGGTAAACAGCGTGTAAGGGGACCCACATGGCATGTGGTCCCACTCAATCACTTGTTGGTGTCCCTATCAGAACCTGGATCTCTACCCATTCAAGGTTACATGGAGTTTATAGGGTCTACATAGTGTGTGCGAGCCACTTGGGGTCTTTCCCATGCTCCATAATTGTGTCAGTGTCTCCTGCCCGTGTTCATGTTCTTTGGCACACAAAGTGTGCCTAGACATGTCTGTGCCCATGTACTCCCATATTACAAATCTGGTCACCAGCATAAGATCACATGAAATTTTGGGGTCCCACATAGCATACAATACTTATAAACTCATGAAACCCTAGATGTCGTAGAATAGAGTCATACACATCGTGTGTTATTTGGACTACATGGTGTGTAGTTGACATTTTTTGTAGAAAGTTAAATTTTCACTCGGGCATTACAGATTTGGATCCTCCACTATGAATATCACCAAAATCCACTCATAATTAGTGGAACTCACTCCTATATGTTGTTTTCAGTCATCTGGTTCTCGGAAATAGATTATGTCATCATGTAGGGGTTCATCGTATGTTACTCACACCTCACGTGCTAACTGTGCCACATAATTCTCCATTATAGATCTAGAATCTACGAAACAACCATATGAATTACACTATTCATCCATATATCTATCTTTTTTTATTCCTTCATCCCACATGATTCTTTCGTGAATTTGGGTTTATGATCGGGCTCGGTCCCAGCTGGCAATGTTGAATCACAGCCTCATGGTCTAACAATGACTATCGTAAAGAATTATTGTGATAAAGGGATAAAAAAATATTTAACAATCATTGGATAAGTGTTCTTGACAACAAACATAAACGGGGATATCCAGGGTGAGAAACAAATGAATAATCAATTAAATTCTATACTTGAGTTCATGCATAAGGTTCTAAATTCATGCAGATCAATGAATCAAGAAATATCATGCTCAATCGTTTAATAAATGAGGGCATAAACTATAAATTGATGATTCCTACCAGATTTTGGGGTCATTATTCATCTAAGAACATGATTTCCAATAAAGAAGAGGAGTCATTGTATTCAGATCGTCTCGATCTTCCTTGATCCAGAGTTCCATCAACGTCGAATCTTGATTCATAAACAAGATGTGGAAATAAATCCTCTCAATACTCTTAGGGATTATGAAACTAATCCAGGAGGATCTTCCATAATGGGGGTTTTGTAAAAGATACTAAATTATTTTAATTAATTGAAATAAGTAAATTTTATTATTTATTTTAACTAAACACACCCTCCAACAGTCGTGATATATGAACACCCTGCACTAACCAACTTTAGGTCATAGCTTGGGTAAACATCGCATTTTGGACTCAACCATGGTCCTGAATTTATGATTCAATATTACATTTAAGATTTATCCCATTTTCTTTAAGAAACTACATGAACATAATATAAAATATACTTAATATTTTTATAAAATTAATTTCAGGAACACCAATCCTCGGAATCACATGTCATCTCATCACCTGGCTCCAAAAATTCTTGTATAAATAATCTAAAGTCCTATAAAGAAAACATAGCGTCTCTAAAATATTCAAGATTATTTTTAATTGTTTATATTTTTTGAAATCTTCCAGGATCTACCTTTTGAGTAAGTTCAAAATACAGTGGACATGTTTTAAGGTTGGGTATCTGATCTACATGATGAGTGAGTCCTACTTTATAAAAAAATCTACACTTGAGTAAAATAAATTCATCCACAGAGTTGGATATTTTGATTATTTTACCATTTTATCTATAATATAGATACTAGGTTGTCTGATTTGGATTGTATAAATTAGAGATGATAAATATATCTAAAATTGAACATGTTTTTGAAAATATTTTATGCTTTTTTTAAGGTTTATCCAAGTTAACGATACATGATCATATTTATTTTATTTGTGATCGTATTAATAAAAATTACATAATTGGAAGAAATTTAATTAGGTCACTCAGTAGAATGGGAAAAATGATGTCTACCAGAAAATGGTCCACAAAATATCAAATAGTTACCTACATACCACCTATGAACTTGATTGTATTCTTTTTAGTCAACTTCATAATTGTTGTACTATAATGTTTTACTGCACCAATGACTTCCCATACAAAGGACTATGGAGTAAAATCCATTTTATGAGAATGGATGACCATGGTATCCACTAAAATAATGAAACAACTAAAGGAATCATGATGCATTTTTCATATCTTCTATCATCTGAAGCTTCTTTATCAAGAGCATTGAAGCCAAAATCTTTACCGGTGAAGGTTACATACATAATATGACATTCCCATCATTGTTATCATGGATTTCCCATAAATATCCACCATATAAGTGTTACAGTAGCACACCAAAAACCTTTATGATGTCTGTAACACTTTTGATATCATTTCGGATATAGGGGACACATTATTTCTTACAAGTTTACCACAATTAGGTCTTTTTTCACTAAAATATTGATGAATGTTATGCAGTATTAGGTGGTTCCAATGTGGAGACCATGAAAGTATGCTTGACATGAAATATTAACCCATTTTCTAATTATGGATCTATCTAAACTTGATAATGATGCTTTCCTTATTTTATCAATTGGGTTGGTGTTGTTAGTTTTTTATAAGTAATTTCAGTGAATGGTTATAAATTTTCATAATTATCATGGTAGAGGCATATAACTATACATTACATTATAATACATTTACTAATATTGTAATTCAAATTACAAAATGATCACATTGTTAACATGTTGAATATTAATATTTTTGTATCCAATAATGTAACACTCAATTAGTTTTATGAAATATATTTTTAAATAATTCGACTTCTTTTATAGTTTGTGTTGCACGAAACAATAAGTTTAGACGAACCGTGAAATATTATAATATATGTCCTTTATAACTTAGTCGTTAAATTAAAGGGAATGAATAGGAATAATTAATTAATGAAAGAAATATAAATTTCCAACTCAATATGATTTTATTGGAATGTTTTTATAAAATAATCACACAATTTTTAGTAAATTCGTTTTATTCTTCAAAAATACATTTTCTTCAAAAATGATTTGTCTACTTTTTATGAGTAAATATTAATTTATATAGTTTATGTAATATTTATTGGAAAAAATGAATTTAATTTTTGAATTCTTAATTTCAAAATTATCTTAAAATGATTTTTTAATAATTTTTTTTAAACATTTATTTTTCAAGGAATAGTAAAAATACTAATTTTTATTAAAAAAATGTATTTTATTTTAAAGTTTTTACATGGTAAAATTAAATTTTAGATTTATATTAAATTTCATTTAGTTATTTTTGATTTCAAATAATATAATTATGGTTTTTAAGTGGATTTTATACATTAATTTAGTATTAAAAAATTATATTTAAAAAGTGCATTTTTCTGGAAAAAAAATTGTTTTTCATTGCAGTTTGTCTATTTTATTTAATATTATAATATAAAACTTTTGTGTTTTGAATTTTTAAAAATGGATTATATATTTGGGATTAGTGGGTCTAAATTTATTAAATAGTTCAATTTTATTTTATTTCAATATGAATAGTGACCTTAGTAAATTTTGTTACCATGGTAAAGGGTAGAACGGGTTAATATGGGTTAAAAATAAGTGATAAGGCCCTACTTTTTCATAATATTTATTATTTAATGAATTTAATTATAACATTAAAACATAAGGTTCAAAATTTATCTATTTAATGGACACTTTTCCATGAAAATGACTTATATATTATTTAAATCAAAAAATCATAAAATGTCACTTTCTTTGTCTTAAATATCTATTATGTGTAAACATGGGAAAAAAGGAAGGTTATGAATGAATATAAGTGTTAATTTTCAAATTAATAAACTTATTTTTATTATACAAATTTATTTATGAATTTTCGGGGCCTCTTGGATGAGATTATGACCTTTATAATATTTTATTTAAAGAAAAGTCCAAGATGTCACATTTTTGTTTTTAATAACTATAGAATTTTTAATATGGGGTTATCTATAGGATATGTTATACTATAAATATTATTATTAAATATAAAATATTTATAATCATTTTCGTAATTTATTTATAAATTTTATGAATTATATAGTTACCATAAATACCTACACAACATCGATGCAGTAATTATTCAATTAACAGAAAAATCAAAAAAATGATATTAAAAATATTAAAATTGATATAATTTCAAATATTTAAGGTTATACACGATTTATATAGATTACCTTGACATTTTATGGATATAAAAAAATATTTTTGTTGAATTTTACATGTTTTATTGATATTTTTAAAAGTCAAAATAGTGAATTGTATTAGAATTAACAATAATGATATTTTATGGGATTGATATTTTTTAAAACTATTTAAAAATCATAAAAATATTTAAAAAATAAAAAGTTACTATTATATGGTTTAAAATGTCATAAATTGGCTATTTATGGTCCAATTTATACCATATATGTAAAAGTTACAAACTTTTAATATTGAAATTCTTTTTACCATAGTTAAAATTAAAATAGGTTAACAAAGGGTTAATCAAAATAATAAGGTTAAAAATAACACCTAAACTTGTATAAAATATATTTATTGATTATTATACAAACTTATCTTATATTATTTTTAATTACATAGTCATTTTTTGGAATTTTTATAGAAAATAAATTTATTATTATTTAATATTTTGAGAAATTCTATAAGTTCCCCTAACCTCAATTATAAAAGGGTACCTCCTCCCTCACTTATTTACACCACTTAGAGCCTTATATATCAATCATACTATGCCAATTTATCTTATAAACTTATCAATACACATTTTAGAGGTTCTGGTCTTCTCATAAGACCAACCCTAGATACCTTTAGAGGGGATCTAAAGGAGACATTTCGTAGAAGATGTAATCGCTCTAACCGGTCACTTTTTTTCTAATCTCCCTTACCTACTCTAAATATATGATATATAACATAAAATAATAAATTCAGTATATCAAATAAGATTAAATTTTATTATTATTATTAAAAACAATTATACACCCCATTTTCATCAAATAATAAGTGAAAGTATCTTTTGTACGTACATATGGCTTACCATCTTTACATAGTGATACAATTAATTTTTTTTATCACCATCTATTATGGATGGGTATTATGATGGGTTTAATGAATATATGTGGTATATATTATATAATAATTATTCTTTAAATATGAATTTCTTTATTCTATCTGTTGAAAAATGGAAATAGCGCTCATGCGTATGTAGGACATACCGTCTTCATGAACGGTGTAATTCATTTTTCTATATCTAATTTCTATGAATGATTATAAATATTTATATCTTTATTATATATATACCATGATTAAAATTGTGAAAATTATGTGACCAATATAAAATTATAATGACAAATACTGTTAAACTTAAACATGCTTTCAAAACAAAGTAGTTACCACCATGAACAGTGATTTTAATAACAAGTTATTAGTGAATTGGTGATAAGATCTTATAAATAAATAATAAATCGTATGATTTAATTAAAGTTATGAAATGAATTTATAATAAATCCATATTTATTATATATGCGTTTTTAACATGAATGAAGAGAGTTATGGTTTGAGGTAAGGGTTTATTTCAAAATCTCATTATTATTTGGGATTGTTTATATTCAAGTCTCTCTTGGACTATATTTCTATTATATGTCCATGTTTTCTAAAAAAATGATTTTTTTTGTACTATCCTCTAATGAATTATGAAATGAATTTTAACCCATGATTTCATTTTTATTACGTATATGATCCAAGGATACCATACTTATTCTTTATATATATGGTTTATTCTTATGATTGCATGATTTTTAATAATCATATTATTTTTTATAAGTAATGATATCATGAAAAGTTTTTGAAACCGATTTATTTTCCATGGGTTATGAAATGGAGAAATGTTTATGAAACCCATTTCTTTTCATAATTTTTGATATGATGAATGATTTATTATCTTATGGCACACATAAGAATGGTTCTTCTTATGTGATGGGTGGGACCTATATCTCCCTCTATTGCATTGGTTAAATCTTAATATATCATGATATTACAATGGGAAACAAGTCTATGGGCTTGATCCACTATGGGAAACATAGTCATCCTGATACACTGTGGGAAATAGGTGCGCCCTGATCCACTATGTCGAGGTATTGGTAGTTAACCTTGACATATGAAATGGTTTTCTATATTTATGATGGTGCCACACTTTTATCACATTATCTTGTGCTTTATGATTGATTTATGATGATTTATCATTATTGTGGTCCATCTTTTCTAAAATGAAAATTTTTATGCCATGGATAATGTTTATGATATATAAAATTATGGGTATAAACTTTTTAAGTTATGTTCATGGTCATATAACCTTATTCTTATCTTATGATTTCATATGATCATGGATTGATATCTCATATTTTTACCTGTAACAAACCAATGTTTTATAAATGAAATTACCTTCTTATAATTATGTCTTACAGTATAATCATATAATATTACATATATAATTCTATTAGAACCCTATAAATTAAGAATGAGTGAAAAAAAGGTATATCTAGATTTTAAGGAACGTATATTGATGAAATAGTAACTTAACCTTTTGAATAGTAATTTGACCCTTATGAACAATAAACCAGCCAATTGAATAGTAACCTCACTAATTAAAGTATAAATAAAATCTATCTATATTATAAGTGACAATATGATAAAATTATATCATAGTATAAGTAAGTAAATATTTTAAAAATTATTAATTAAGTGTTAGTATTTTTGTAGGCTATGTATATTTAATTACAATTTTATGAATAATTTAATAATTTAAAATAAATTTTATTTTTAAAAAATTTATTCAAAAATAATTTTTTTTATGACTTATTATTATAAGATAATTTTAAGAGACCGTGATTAATTTTTCCAAGTGTTAGTAAAGCATATTTAATTTTAAATTTAGTATTTTCCAATTAAATTATGATTTTAATTAAAAATTAAATTTCACATATTTAGAAAATTATTTTCATAAAATGGAGTTTATTTTTTAATTCTACATAAAAAAAATTGTTGGGGTGAATTTTTGGGATTTTTCTAAAATACTTGAATTTTTGGTGAATAGTAAAATATGATAATTTATGATAAATGCTAAATAAACGAATTTATGCATAAGTCTTCAGTCATTTATGATGTAAATGGAGATATTTTGAGCATAGATTCTCTCTTTACTATTTTTCGTCACAATAGTCAATACTATTAATAGTCTTGAGTAAGAATATTATACTAATGATTAAAATAATGGGAAACCCCTCCTCTCCTCCACTATAAAAACCACCCCTCTTTACCTCCTCTCCTCACACCTATCAAGCCTTATTCCTAGTAAAAAATCATCTCAAATCTCTCCCTAAGACCCTATCCAAAGTCCATAAGCCGTTTGTCTCTTCAAAATACCAAATCCTCTCCCCTAAAGAGGTTCTCAAGGAAGATATATTCATGAGGTAAATTCCTATTTTTAGTTCTTTTATTTTCTTTCAAGTTCCTTTATTTTTCCTTCATCACCTCCTTTCATCAAAATGTTATGATAACTATAATACCTTAAATGTACTGTAATTTTATTATTATTATTTAATAATTCATCATGATCTCTCCTTTACCCTCTTTTTATACTAGAAATTAAAATACCATCCAAGATGTGTTAATTTATCAAATTCAAGGACAACAGGTTTATGTTTTATATTACCGTCTTTAATTATGGTCATGAAACCATTTTTATGGTTTAAACAGACTATAAAATATGTATTATAACTTATTTAAGGCTCTGAAATCTTTTTTTACACATGATATTAATTTATAAATAAAAATGTTTTCGATGTGATCAAAAACCACCAATTAACCAAAACAATTATCATTAAAATTTTATATAATGATCCATCTTCACTCCAAATAACCAAATGAATTTTATAACCATGTAATGTTTTTTATATTAACTAATAACATAAAAATTCAATTATAGGCAACCATTCTCATATTACATGTTTATCATTACATTTATATAAGTAAAGTCATCATGAAAACCAAGGAAAGAAACTCTCCCAAACAAAGAAATTGAACCTCTTAACCCATCAAAAAGGTCATGTATGAAATTAATAATTTTATAATAAATCAATTAAATAAGGAATAAATTCTTTAAATATTAATTAATGAATTTAATTTGGTTATTGAGGACATTAATATCAAGTGAAGGATATCATCAGACTTATGGTAAGGGATTCTACCCGAACCACCATTATTCATTTGAGTTGCTCTATATTTTTTTTACCCAAATGAAGTTATCTATTATTTTATGTACATATTATAAATGTTTTTTAAATACTCTAAACTCATGTATAAAGTTACATTCATCATTATCTTTTGGGGATATACATGTTTTTAAGTGGTTCTTTCCTCAATACTTCTCGATAAGAAAACCTGTTTATGGGAACTTCTTGAATTCTTAGCCAATTTCAAGTGTACCCTATAATATATTTTAAGCCACAATTATTTTTATAAAAACACTATTTTTATTTTGAAAACATTATTGGTTAACTTATGGTTTTATATAAAAGATTATCCCATTTTCTATTTTAAGTGATCTTTGATATTTTCCTTAAACCACACTAAAATGGTTTAATTCTAAAGTTTCTTAAATGATATTTTTGCATGTTATCACTTAAAATTGACATCACTTATCATGATATATTCCTATTATACCTTCTTAATTTCAATGAATGATATAATTCTTTTCCATCATCAACACTTTTATGAAATTCCCATTTTTTATGCTTTATGACATGAATATGATACCCAATTTTTTCCAAGGGTAACCCTTATGTTTATATATGATTTATTATGTATGATTCTATATGTGGAAATCATATTCATGAACATGTTATGATAGGTTCACCCATATAGTGCTCCAATTAATTGTATAAATTTTAGTCTTAAGAGACGTTATGTGCAACGGTCTTGGCGGTTAGCCTTGGCTCATGCTACCATGTTCAATGGTCTTGGTGTTTAACCTTGACTTGTGATCCTATATGTTAAATGAGCCTTATCTCATTATAAAGTAATGTTTTATGTTACTGTCACATTACTGTGACTCCATGTTTATATGATCGCATGTTTATATTTTATAATTCTATATGTTCCATGCCTTTTTATATCATTATTCCATGTCTTCTAACCCCTATGATAATGCTTTATTCTTATGTTTATTCCATTACTGGGCTTTTTATCTCATCCATTTGTTCATGTTATCCTTAGGTTATCCTATAAATATGTATGATCACAATGAGATTTAGGATATATTTATTAATATTAAGTAAAGAAATGTTTTATTTAGTCCCATATTTTCAGTTTTATGTACCTAGTCTTCCTAGACACTAGACTTTACAATCTTCGGCTTGTAATATGATGCTTTATTATGGTTAAAATTATGTAATGGAATATGTAAATATCTAGGGTCACTATAGTTGGTATCATAGGATGGTATATTTATTTTTGAAGATTAGGAATATAGAACTTTACTAATAACCTTAGGGATGAAACTAAGTATATGAAAACATACCTAGATTTTAATAAGTATAGATTAAGGGGTTTATCAAGAATACAAATCCCTATCTGGATACAAACAAGTGGATGTGCCTATGGAATAGATGTGTCTAGGGGTAAAACCTCAAAACACCACCTTGAGCTATACTTGAATGGGAAATAGTGCACGAAAATGGGCCTTGATGCACTCCTAGTTTAACACTCCCAGGGGATATTCTTTGGTAAATTTATAAAATTAGTAAGAACCATTATTAAGGGAACAAAAAAATAAAAACATAAGAATATATGTTATGAAACAGGTCATGGATAACCTATATTGAAACCTAGGGAATCACAAGTTAGGATATACTTTTCCTTTAAGATTTTATCCTTTTATGTTTAAAGATTATTTTTTATAATTGTTAGATAAGTATTCAAGACCTCTAATTGTACATTATTTTTCTGAGTTAATGGAAGGAAATATAAGAACATGTTCCAACAATCAATGTGACAGGAAATGTGATGATTTTCTTAATGATATGTCTAATATGATGGGAACGGGTGGTCAAAACATTATGAAAATACTTGGTCAGCTGGCTGAAGTTATGAATAATAACTTGAATCATGAGTAACACCCTCCTCCTCCAAGGAAAGATCAAGTTAATATAGAATCCTTCAGACTACAAAGGCCTCCCATGTTAGTGTATCTTTTGATCCCCTCATCATGGAACAATAGATTAACTCCATTGAAAAGATATTATCTATCCTTCAGTTCTCATAAGAAGAGAAAGTAATAAAGTCAGTCTATTGTTTTCATGGGGAAGGTGATCAGTGGTGGAAACTTATCAAGAATACTAATTCCTATGAGGAAATTGATTACATAGATTGGGTGAAATTAAAGAAAATTTTTTTCAATAAATATTTTCCCCAAACCCTCCATCTAAAGATGGAAGGAGTTCCTTAGACTTAAGAATAAGAAATATGAGTTCATTGGAGCATAATAAGAAAACAACACAAGGCTTGCAAGATACGCCTTCGTATTTTCCATGAACACTGAAAGCAAGGTGGATGTAACAACCCAAACTTTTGAATAATTTTTTTTCCTTTTTTTGTGTTATTTTATTTTGTACTCAACAAAACTATATCCTTTAATTAATGAAGTGAGTATAATTATAATGATATTGGTGGGTTTTGGCTGTTATATGATTGTTCATCAATATGATCATTTGAAACTATACTCTTAAAGTTATGATTATTGTTTAGAAATAAAAATGATCATGGTTACTTAATATAGAAAGAAGAGTTGATGGCCTCATCTAGTAGACTCGGGCCATACAAAGCCCATATATAAGAGCTTGGGAAGGAGGTTTCATCACTAGTCTTTGCTCTGGACCAAGCCCAAGCTGAGCTTCAACATATGTAGCTTAAACAGAATCGCATACAGGAGAAGTTCAAGCTAATAGAAATCACCACTCAGGAAATGTTTTCCAAGTATCCACAAGATTCTATCACCATAGAACACCTTACACATAGGTCTTATCCAGGTGTTATAAGAGGATATGTAACAAGGCCTTAGTTACTTTGTGTAATCCTTATGTATAAATAAAATTGTTATTTCATATTATGGTAAAATTTTTAAATTTAAAATGTTTCAATAAATATAGGATGAATTTATAGAAGTTCCATATTATTGATGAATTTTGAAAAAAGGCATTTTAAAATATTTTGTGTATACTTTAAATAATTAATAATGAAAAATGATTTTCAAAAAAAGGTCTTTTACAATTGTGGTTAATAAGAAATTTAGATTCTAATAAGATCAACTTAATTTTTAGTAAATAGTAAAGTATGAATAGTAATATTACTCTTATGAATAGTAATGTGACCAGTGGAATAGTAACCTCACTTAATAATGTATAAATATAATTTAGGCATCTTTAATGGTGAAGTGATCAAATAGCATAAGTAAATAACTGTTTCAGAAATTATTAGTTAAGTATTAGTATTTTTCCAGGAAAATAGTATTTTTACTTAAAAATTAAATATCTCATTATTAGAATATTATTTTCATAAATTGGAGTTCATTTTTGAATTCATAGCATCGATATTAGGTTAGGCTGAATTTATCATATTTTTATAAAATGTGTTGTTTTTTGGTGAATAGTAAAAATACAGTTTTGAGTTTCAATGTGATTAAAGACATCATTAATGATGTAATAATGATTTAATAATTCTGGTAGACTTGTGAATAGTATTATATGTAATGAGGTTTCCCAAGTGGCCAATACCATGGGAAAATACCATGGGTAAGCCCATGGATTTTTAAATACCACTGATGAGGTGTCCTTGGGAATTAATTAAATATTCCCCCACTTTTTCTATAAATACCAACTCATTCCTTCATTAATTTCATTAAAAATTCCTCCTAAACAAATATATGGACTTTTTACCTCCCAAAGAGTCCTCCCAAGGTTCCCTAAATCCTCCCAAGGTCCCAACCTTCGAGATTTCTACGTTACTCTTCAAGGTAAGGGAACCTTTCACCCTCCTCTTTTAAGTCGTGACTTCCTTTATGTTATGTCTTATAGTTTCCATTTTATTATGTGAAGGAATTCTCTTATATATCTTTATTACATTTCATTTCATTTCCAAATTATTAGATACCCTTTCCACTCCTGTCCACTGATTTTCTTAATTTCTAAGTGCCGCCATTAGGCTACCGAAATTTCTTAAAAGAAATCGTGTCTTCTCTTTTCGTTCAAGTTTTCTTATCATGTGGTATGTCAATAAAATATCCATTCAATGTTCATATCTCCATGTTATTATTTTCTTATACTGTATCATGACTCTCTTATGAATGTGTGACCTCTTTCCCCTCTCTTTTTAATGTTTTCTAAAACCATGTTTTATAGCCCTTATGTCGGAGAATTTTCGTCTCAAAATCTCTCTCTTTTCTCAAGATATCTATTGTTTTATTTATGTGAATAACCAAATCTATTTTCATTTATAGGGGTATTAATCAATATATAAAATTGATCTATTTTATTCTGTAATTGACATACATATATCCCTTTGTCCCTTTCCATGGGTTATAAATGACATAATGATCTTATTTTTAAGCACTTTTAAAACGTCACGATTTTGAAATGAAACCCATTTCTTTTATTCTATATGGGTTATTTATGAAATTTTTTATTATGATATATTTGAATAACATGGAAATAAATAAATATTAAGGCTTCCCCCTGATATAACTCTAATGCATTGGGTAAAGAATATAATCTCTAGAGATGACAAGTTTCATGATACCATGGTGAATAACTCTGGTAATTTTTATGACACCTTAGGGATGAACCTTGGTGATATGTTCATGAATGTATATATTAAATGTTGTAGCCACATTTTTACTTTGTGATTCATGTTCTTATTTCTATTATATTACTATTTATCATTCATTTGGGATATTCTTCATGTTCTTATTGATATCGCTCAAGATCACATATAAACTATTTCATTTATTTTCTTTACTGGGCCTTCTAATCACCCTTTCTTTTGATGTATGTATCCAGGTAATGAGATGAAGTAATTTTTCTTATTGTGAACTTATGAAGAAGTCTTAAAATTGTATTATAAGAATTTTTTATGTTGTTTTCATGTATATTGTTCTTGATTTCCAAGACACTAGACTTTAAAGATCATTTATTTGTAAAATGTAATGAAAAGTTATGTAATAATAAAGGTGGGATGCCATATTTGGTATCAAAGGATAGTTTATTTATTTACGGAAATTAATCTATGAAAACTTTAAGAAGAACCCTATAGAATAGTATAAATATAGTAAAACTTCTTGTTATTTTTTTGAAATATTATGTAAGTGGTTTCCAAACAAATAAATCCCTATTTGGATGCAAAAAAGGGGATGTGGCTCTATCACAGATGTACCTAGGAGTGAAAACTCCAACAAGGAGTTTTTGGGATTGACCCAGGGTATCCTGCTACATCACAAAGGACCTTAAATAACTCCTGGTTTAACACTCCGGAGGGATATGTGTGGTTAATCATTAGCTTTTTATGAATCATTATGAAGGATTTATAGAGAAATGTACTTGTTTAAGCATGAAGTTTTAAGACAGAAAATCTTTTATAGTTAAAAGATTCATAAATGAAATAAGATTCTCACTAAGGTTTTATTCTTGTAGAAAATGGAGGGCAATAGGAGGAACCATGAAAATGGTGACCGCAATGGACCATGCATTGACGGCCCTCCGATGGAAGCCGGAAAGGAAACTTTCATTCGAATAATGATCCAACTGACTCAATTTATGGAAAATAACATGAATCATGATGGGAGATTTTTCTCACCATAAAGGGAAAAATATTATGTTGAGTCCTTTATGTGTCAAAGACCACCAACCTTCAGTGTATCTACTGACCCATTTATTTCTGAATAGTGGATCAGCTCTATCGGGATGATCTTTTCTGTGCTATGCTGTTCAAAATAAGAGAAGGTCACCCTGGTTGTTTACCACATAGAAAGAGAATATGATTAGTGGTGGGAACTGATTAAAAACATGAGGTCCAGAGTGGAGGTTGAAGATATGGAGTGGGAAGAGTTTAGAGGGATCTTCTTCAGTAAGAATTTCCCTCGTTCCATGAGAACATAAATGGAGAAGGAGTTTCTCGAGCTGAAGTAGATTGGGATCTAATCTATGGAAAGCTACAAGATAAACTTCACAAGGCTTTAACATTACACCTCTAGATTTTTCATGGATCCAAATGGTTAGGTTGATATATTCTTCAGTGGAATGAGACCTCATTTGCTGAAGAATCTAGCCAAACGATACTATGATAGTTATGAGGATATCATGCGGAGTGTGATGAAAGTTGAACAAGAGTTTGGTGAGACGCAATGGTATCATAAATCCAATAACATGAAAAGATAGATGGAGACAATCTAAGGGGGGATTTTGATTAGGTAATAGGAGGAAATCAAGTACAACATCCCACGTGTAATAAATTTGGGAAGCAGCATTTGGGGAACTTCCTGCTCAGGAGCCGGAAATACTACAAGTGTGGAACAGATGGAAAAATCACATGGAATTTTCATAGTGAGGTGAAGCCTCAACTCCCAAACACTAATGAAAAGGGTAATATGGTTTAGGCCCTACTTGATGTCCAATGCTATAAGTGCAGACAACTGGGGCACTTTTTCAATCACTGTGTAAATCTAAGGGCAGTGGAGGGGAATCACCATCAACCTCAACAGCGGCCAAGGGAACAAGGTCGTTCTTTTACAATCACTACAGCTGAAGTTGAAGCACCAAATGATGTGATGTCAGGTACTCTTTTTGTTCTCTCGAAGCTAGCAAGTACTTTTTTTTATTCTGGTTCTACGTATTGCTTTATTTCCTCTATGTTTGCAAAGAATTTAGAATCAACCCCTAATTTTCCCAAAGTAGAGTTATCAGTCAAGACTCCTCGTGGGATTATCCAAGCATCATCAGTATTTAGAAACTCTAGTATTTACTTAAGTGAACACAATCAAATCACAAATCTAGTAGTCATTACCATGTTGTAATTCAAAATTATACTAGGTATGGACTAGCTCTCAAAGTATAATGCTAAGATCAAATACAGAAGAAAGGAAATCTCAGTAGTCTTGAATGGGAACCCAATAGTTATCTTCCAAGGAGAGATACCTCAACCTGTTATTTTTGTAGAAGAACCTCCTATATCCATCTTTATGGAGTTGGTCGGTGAAGAATAAGAAGTAAATGAGATTTTAAGGATAAAAAATGTCCCTATCATCTAGGAATACGTTGAATTATTTCCTAAGGAGTTACCCAGACCTCCCCCAGAAAGTGAGGTAGAGTTATCCATTGAACTCGTAACTGGATATCATCTGATATCAAAGACCCCATATAGGATGGAAAATGTGTAGCTAGAGGAATTAAAGAAACAACTACAAGATCTATTGGAGACGGGGTTTATTCGACCAATTGTTTCTCCTTGGGGAGCACCTATTCTCTTTGTGAAGAATAATGATGGATCAATGCGAATATGTATTGATTATAGAGAAATTAATGGGATCACAATGAAGAAAAAATACCCTCTTACAAGAATTGATGACTTATTTGACCAACTTTGTGGGGCTCAATTCTTCTCTAAGATTGATCTTCATTATGGTTATCATCAATTGATGGTGAATAAAGAAGATATTCTAAAAAATAACCTTCTGATCAAGATATGGTAATTATGAGTTTTTTGTTATGCCCTTCAGACTCACTAATGCGCCTATTATTTTATGGATTTGATGATTAGAGTCTTTAAGGACTACCTTGATAACTTTGTGGTATTTTTTATTGATTATATTCTGATATATTCCAAAAGTTGTGAGTATCATGAGTATCATCTAAGGTTTATTTTTGAAAACTATAAAAAAGGATAGGCTTTCTGGAAAGTTCAGAAAATGTGAATTTTGGTTACAAAAAGTTTCTTTTTTGGGTCACATTTAAACCAATGATGGAATCATGGTTGACCATTCAAAAAAATGTTGTAGAGGAGTGGCCTTAGCCAAAAACAATAACTCATATTTTTATTTTCTGTGGATTATCAGGATATTATAGAAAGTTTGTGAAAAACTTTTCACGACTTTATAATCCATTAACCAAATAAACTCAAAAATAGTTCAATTTTATCTGGACAAAGGAGTTTGGAGAAAATTTCCAAGATCAGAAGAAAATATTAGTTATTTCTCCCATGGTAACTCTTCCCTCAAGTAGAGAAGGATTAATTCTTTTTAGTGATGCATCTCTGAAAGGGATTGGGTGTGTCCTCATGAAAAATAAAAAAGCCATTGCTTATGCATCTCGACAATTGAAGACTCATGATAAAAACTATCCTATGCACGATCTAGACATGGATGCGGTCGTTTTTTTTCTCTAAAGATATAGAGGTACTATATTTATAGGGATAAATGTATTTTATACACATACCATCAAAGTTTGAATTATATTTTCACACAAAAGGAATTGAACATGATACAAAGGATATGGTTTGAAATTCTTAAAGACTATGATTCATCAATTAATTATCATCCTGGAAGAGCAAACAAAGGTGTTGATGCATTAAGAAGAAAGGACCTAGTTGTTCTGTCCATGATGAGGATTCAAGGAGATCCTTTAATCAATTACCTAGTAAAAATAGACATGGTAATTATAAGAGAAGGGAAATCATCAACCGTAACCCAAATGATTTCTCAAATATCATTACTATATAAGATCAAGACATCTCAGAAAGAAGATCCTTTGTTATCGAAGAAGATTGAGGCTGTGAAGAATGGAAAGTTTCCTGAGTTCAATATTAATCAAGAAGGTTTACTGAAATTTCATACAAGATTATGTGATCCATCTATTCTAGAAATAAAGAAGGACTTGATTGATGAAGCTCATAGATATACTTTCTCTATACATCCTGGAAGCACGAAAACGTATAGGGAACTTCGTGATCATTATTGGTGGGATAATATGAAAAGGGAGATTATAGACTACACTTTAAGGTTCTTGGTATGTCATTAAGTGAAGGCATAGTGACAACATTCAAAAGGGGTATTTCAACCACTACCCATACCAGTATGGAAGTGGGACAATATCACTATGGACTTCGTCAATGGTATCCCAAGAACTTTAAAAGGAAATAATGCGAAATGGGTTATTGTGGACCGTCTCACCAAGACTTCACATTTTATCTCCATTTGGAAATATTTATCCCTTGATAAACCGGCCATGATTGACGTGAATGAAGTCATAAGGCTGCATAGAGTTCCAATTACTATCATATCTGATCATGATCCAAGGTTCACATCAAAATTCTGGAGAATTCTTCAACATTCAATGATCACTAAATTAAATTTCAGTACGGATTATCACCCCCAAACTGATGTTCAGTCTTAAAGGACTATTCAAACACTCAAGGACATACTGAGAACATGCTCAATGGAAATTAATGGTGGATGGTATCAACATCTATATTTAGTTGAGTTCTCTTATAATAACAACTTCCACTCAAGCATTCAAATGGAACCCTATAAAGCTCTATATGGGAAGCGATGTCGAAATCCTACTTGTTAGGATGAATCTGGTGTGAGAAAGCTTCTTGGTTCTGATTTTGTGTAATAGATGACAGAAGAATTCCATGCCATCCAGCAACACATTAAGGCTTCTCAGAGTCGGTAAAGAAGTTATGTTAAAAATTGTTTAAGGGACATGGAGTTTGATGTTGGTGACAAGGTATTTCTTCCAATTTAACCTTGGAAGAGATTCATGAGGTTTGGGAAGAAAGGTAATCTCAGCCCTAGGTACATTGGACCCTATGAAATCCTTGATCGTGTTGGAGAAGTGGCCTATCTGCTTGCACTTCTTCCAAATCTAGCACAAGTTCATGATGTATTCCACGTATCCTTCTTGACTAAGTACATACCAAGCCCTTGACATGTACTAAATTCAAAGGTGTTATAACTGTAACATGACCTCTCTTATGAGGAGCAGCTGGTGGAGATCTTGGATCATAGAGATAGGGTTCTACGCAACAAGACTACCCGCCTTGTTAAGGTGTTGTAGAGAAAAAAAATGTGAAGAAACCATGTGGGAACCAGATGAGTCAATAAGGTATAAATACCCACACCTTTTCTCTTTTGAGGGTATGAGTTAAAATTTCAGGGATGAAATTTCTTAAGGGGGGAAGAATGTAATGACCCGAACATTTGAATAATTTTTGTTTCCTTTTTTCTTGTGTGTTATTTTATTTTGTACTCAATAAAACTATATCTTTTAATTAATGAAGTAAGTATAAATAAAATGATATCGTTGGGTTTTAACTATTATATGACTGTTCTTCAATATGACCATTGGAAACTATACTATTAACATTATGATTATTGTTTATAAAAACAAATAATCATGGTTACATAATACATAAAGAAGAGTAAATGGCCTCATCCAATAGACTTGGGTCATACGAATCCCATATGTTAGAGCTTGGGAAGGAGGTTGTGTCACTAGTCTTTTCTCTGGACCAATCCCAAGAGGAGATTCAACATGTGAATCTTGAATGGAATCGCCTACGAGATAATATCAAGCTGATAGAAATCACCACTCGGGAAATGTTGTCTGAGCCACCCCAAGATTCTATCACTATATCACACCTTACACTTAGGTTCTATTCAGGTGTTGTAAGGGGCTATGTGACGAGGCCATAGTTAATTTTTGTAATATTTTTGTATAAATAAAATTGTTATTTCTTATTATGGTAAAATTTTTGAATTTTAAATTTCTGGATAAATATAGGATGAATTTATAGAATTTCCATATTATTGATAAATTTTGGAAAAAAGTTGTATTTTAAAATATTTTTGTATACTTCAAATAATTATTAATGTGAAATAATTTTCAAAAAATGGTCTTCTGCAGTTGTGATCAGCCAGAAATTAAGATTCTAATAAGATCAGCTTAATTTTTAGGGAATAGTAAAGTATGAATAGTAACATTACCCTTATAAATAGTAATGTGATCAATGGAATAGTAACCTCACTTAATAATGTATAAATATAATTTAGTAATCTTGGATGGTGAAGTGATATAATAGCATAAGTAAATAACCATTCAAAAAATTATTAGTTAAGTATTAGTATTTTTTTGGGAAAATAGTGTTTTTACTTAAAAATTAAATATATAATAATTAGAAAATTATTTTCATAAAATGGAGTTCATTTTTGAATTCATATCATCAATATTAAGTTAGGTTGAATTTATGAGATTTTTATAAAATGTTTTATTTTTCGGTGAATAATAAAAATACACTTTTGTGTTTCGGTGTGATTAATGAAATCATTAATGATGTAATAATTCTGGTCGACCTTTGAATAGTAATATATTTTATGAGGTGTCCCAAGTGTCAAATACCATGGTCAAATATCATGGTCTAGACAATATTTTTTTCAAATACCACTGATGAAGTGTCCCTTTGAAATTAATTAAATATTCCCTCACTTTTTCTATAAATACCAACCCATTACTTAATTAATTTCATTAAAAATTCCTCATAAACGAAGATATATTATTTTTACCTCTCAAGGAGTCCTCCCAATGTTCCATCAAGCCCCCCAAGGTCCCAACCTTTGAGCTTTAGAAGTTATTCTTCAAGGTAAGAGAACCTTTCACACTTCTCTTTTAAGTCATGACTTCCTTAATGTTATGTATTCTAGTTTCTATTTTATTATGTGTTAGTATGTTATTATATATCTTTATTACTATACATTTCTTGTACAAATTATGAGATACCCTTTCTTCTCTCATTAACTAATTTTCAAAATTCTATGTGACGTTGTTAGGCTGCCGAATTTTCGTAAAAGAAAACACGTCTTCTCTTTTCTTTCATGTTTTCTTATCATGTGTTATGTCATTAAAATATTCATACCATGTTATTATCTCTATGTTATTCTATCCTTATACATTATTAGGACTCTATTATGAATGGGTGACCTCTTTCCCCTCTCTTTTTAATGTTTTCCAAAACCATGTTGTATAGTTGTTATGTTGTAGAATTTTCATCTCAAAATATCTCTCTTTTTCTCAAGAAATGATCTTGTTTTATTTATGTGAATAACCAAATATAATTTCATTTCATGGTTTATTCAAAAAGATATAAAATTGATCTATTTTATTCTATAATTGACATATATATAACCCTCACTCCCTTTACATGGGTTATAAATGACATAATGGTCTTATTTTTAAGCACCTTTAAAATGTCACGATTTTGAAATGAAACCTATTTCTTTTATTCTCTATGGGTTATTTATGAAATGTTTGATTATGATTTTTGTGTATCAGATGAAAATAAGGACATATTAAGGGTATTCCCTGATATCACTCCAATTCATTGGGTAAATAATTTAATCTCTATAGATGACGAGTTTCACGATACCTTGGTGAATAACCGTGATAATTTTTATAACACCTTGGGGATGAACCTTAGTGATATGTTCATGAATGTCTAAATTAAATTTTGTAGCCAAAATTTCATGTTATGATTCATGTTATTATTTCTATTATATGCCTCTTTATCATTCATTTATGATATTCCTCATGTTCTTATTAATATTGCTCAAGATCACATGTAAATTGTTTCACTTGTTTTCCTTACTGGGCCTTCTGCTCACCCTTTCCTTTGATGTATGTCACCAGGTTATGAGATGTAGTAATTTTACTTAGTATGAACTTATGATTAAGCCTTAAAAGTGGATTAAAGGAATATTTTATGTTTTTTTCATGTATATTGTTCCTGATTTCCAAGACACTAGACTTTAAAGATCCTCTGTTTGTAAAATGTAATGAAAAGTTATGTAATAATAAAGGTGGGATTCCATAGTAGATCACTTCTTTAGTGGACTAAAGACAAGGCTATGAAAAGTTTTGGTGATTCAATATTTCAATAGTTATAAGGAGATTGTTCATTGTGTGATCAAGGTTGAAATAGATATCAGAGACTCTCAATGGTCTCATGGGCCTAGTGAAAAAAGCAGAAAATGGAGTCCAATATGGGTGGTTCAGAAAATAAACCTCATGATTGAAAGAAGATCAAACATACCTCGTGTTAAAAATGTGGGAAGAATAATCCTGGGAACTATCTAAATGGAACCATGAATTGATTCAAATGTGGAATAATGGGACATCTAGCTAAGAAATACCAGAGGGATATGAAGAATCCCACTAATGTGGAAGAATAAAGGAAGGTTCATATCAACACTCAGCCTGTAGTGTAGTGTTACAATTACAAGGAACATGGGAATTATGCGAACAATTTCCCTATTCCAAGGGTTGTCGGAGGAAATCAACAAAAACCTCCAAGGAAATAAGGGATTATGATATCACTACTAATAAGGTGGATCTAGACAATGATGTGGTGATAGGTATTCTAGTTATTAATTAAATAATATCAAACATACTATTTGATTTTAGTTCTACGCATTCTTTCATATTTTTCAAGTTTAATAGAACTATTAAAAAACCACCTAAAAATTTGGATGTTGAGTTATCTGTGAGAATATCAAATGGTTAAATTATTGTGGCCAAGGATTATGACTCCTCCCTATTAAATGTTTGTGTACTGAACCTTCCAAAAAATCTTTTCACACATCCTCTAGTGGAGTTTGATGAAATTTTGGGCATGGATTGGTTATCTTTATACAAGTCCAACATTAACTGTCAGGAAAGGTAGATCAATATTTACATACAAGAGTATCCTCTAATCTTATAAAAGTGTAATGAGGAAGATGAATCTCATTCAGAATCATCATCTCAAGTGTAGATAATGTTTCCTTTTGAGAAAACATTTCTTTCTCAAATTATTGACACAAAGGAGATGATACTTCTCAAAGATATGCCCATAGTGAGGGATTACACAAATGTATTTCAGGAAGTATTTCCCGGTATTCCTCCTGATTGAGAGGTTGAGTTATCAATTAAACTTATTCTAGGATCCCTACTTATATCAAAGACACCTTATATAATGTCCACAATTGAGATGGAAGAGCTGAAGAAGCAGTTACAGGAGAATCTGGAGAAGGGTTTTATACACCAGAGTGCTTCACCATGGGGTCCACCAATCCTATTTGTTAAGAATAAAAATAGATAAATGTGTCTCTGCATTAATTATCATGAGATCAATAAAATCACAATAAATAATAAGCATTACCTACCTCATATAGATGACTTGTTCTATTTTCTACTTGTGGTCACTCATTTATTTTAGGTGGACCTTTGGATGGGATATTGCTAATTAAAGGTGAGGAAGGAAGATATTCCCAAAACTACCTTTCAAACAAGGTATGGACACTATGATTTCATATTGATTCCCTTTGGACTCACTAATTCTCCAACAATATTCATGGATTTAATGAATAAAATCTTTAGAGATTACCATGACAAATTTGTGGTAGTCTTTATCAATGATATTCTCATATAATACATGAGAAAGTAGGAACATGAAGAGCATTTGAATACTATGTTGATGAATTTTTGAAGGGATAAAATTTATGAAAATTGTAGTAAATGTGAGTTCTATATGGAGTAGTATCATTATTGGGGCATGTTATCACTAGAAAAGGAATATCTATAGACCCTTCCAATACAAAGGCAATTGAAGAGTGGAGTAGTCCCACATCTATAACAGAGATCCATAGATTTCTAGGTCTAGTTGGGTATTATCAATGATTTTTTAATAACTTATCATGATTTTCAAACCAAATTACCAAGCTAAAATGGAAGGTAGTGAAGTTATTCTAGACTCACAAATGTGAGGAAAGCTTTAAAGAGCTCAAAAAGATGTTTACCACTACACTAGTACTCACACTCCTGATATGTGAAGAACTCTCCATGGTGTACAGTGATTCTTCAAAGAAGGGCGTAGGCTCTGTTCTGATGAAAAAATGATAAAGTTATATCCTATTCTTAAAGTATTCTAAAAAACCATAGTTAAAACTATACCACGCATAATCTGGAGTTAGAAACTGTGATCTTTACATTGAAAATATAGTGGCATTATATCTATGGGGAGAAGTGTGAGATATATAATGATCATGAGAGTCTAAAATATATATTTATATAGAGAGATATTAATATGCACTAGTGATTATGGTTAGATCTCATCAATAATTATTACTTCACAATCCACTACCATCTCGGTAAGTCAAATAAGGTGGCGGATTCTCTAGGTAGAAAGCATTATAAGGATCTGACATTTAAAATTACATAATCTTTCTATTTCAACTAGATTTAAATTATTTACATTAAAAGATATCTTTTTTGTTTATAATTTTAGAAATTCAGTACATAACTCATACATATCAACCCAAAAACATATAAAGTGGGTACCACTAAAACATTATCCATTTCTTCTAAAATATAAAATTTTTCACACAAAACAACAACATGATTTCTTTGAAAAATATTAATAACATTTAACTTGACTTCCATATTTCTCTTAAACATACTTATAACCTATGAAAAATATTTAAAACATGGTATGATCTTAAAAAAGATCTATATGGGATATTAAAAAGAATTAAATAAACTGTTAGTCCATGAATACTCATAATCATATGAAATCATTTTCACAAAGTCATACTTCTCACCCATATATACATACTTTATCAAACATGATATTTCCATAAAATATTAGAGAACAAATATGAAACCATAAAGGTATCTAGGGGAATTAATTACTTATATTTTAACCCTCATGGCTACCTTATGATTTGTAACCCTCACAACTACCTTATAATGTAACCCTCATGGTTAACTTATGGTGTAACCATCGCAGTTCACTTGGGGCAACCATATAGCTGACCTCCAACTTACACATAACCAATGCATTCGATAAAGATATAGGTCACACCCTTTATCATAAAAAAATCCCAATAACCAAAACATAATCATAAAACATGAATAATTTTATAAAAATATTTCTTTTGAATTTCATAAAATAGAATTTTAAAAGAGGATTTTTAAAATAAAGTCTCATTAAAATATCATATAATTTAAGTGATAATTAAAATAATGAAAGGATTATGTGTATACACTATAAATATACAAAATAAATAATAATATAAATGAAATTAATTACACAAATAATATTGGTATCATATAATTAATGAATTAAAAGGTTAACCCAAAGAATGGAAATTGGGTTAAGAATTCCCTTACCTCAGGTTCGTCTTACTTCAAAAATTTTTAAACATAATCTATAATGGTTAAAAGGGTGTTATTAATATTTTAAAGAATAATAATAATGTTTATAACACCTTGAGTCATCATTTTATAACATCATTAGACACATTTATTAATAATTTTTTGTTATTTCAATTATTTCTTGTGTGTGCATTACATGATTTCCATGGTCGGTTCGTAAAGGATTTTCTTATCGAATGGAATGGAAACTCCTGAATTATAATGAAATTGTGTTAATATTTTTCTGTAATATTAAATGATACTATAAATTATTTTGTTTATATGTTATGAGGATGAATCATTAGATAAATTATTAGTGATATTTGTTTATATCATTTTGGCGGTTCTTCAATAATCAGGAAATTGTTTCATCATATACCTCTAATATTATGCGTATAAGTTAACTAAAAAACATAATAGAGGTCATATAATAAACATTAAAAAATTTAAACCATTAAAATGGTTTTACAAATAGATTTTAATGAAGTAAAGGAAATTGAAGACACATCGTTCATGATGTTGGTAAATCAATACATCATGGATGGTGTTTTTATTTTTAGAATAAGATGAATAGAAGATGAAATATGGAGAATTTTTTCATAAACTGGATAAAAATCTAGAATATATATAATGATGGAGATTTCATGCCTCTTTGATAAGGTTATGTGAAGAGAATATAATAAAAGAAAAGAATTGAGAAGAAAACACAAGAAAATGATAGTGGATTTTTACCTCTTGACCTATTCTCCTTGAGATCCTCCTTAAAGAATTTGGTTTTGGCCTTTTGGTGATACCATCAGGTCTTGGATGTGGGTAAGATCATTGGGAAGTGTATTGGGCAGAATTTATACAATTATAAAATCTTGAGAGGTGTGAGGGGAAGAAAGGGTGAGGGTGGTATTTATAGTGTAGCAGAGGAGGAGTTTTATATTATTTTAATCATTAGTTTAATATATTTTTTCAACACTATGAATAGTACTGATTCATGTGACCAAAAATAGTAAATAAAGTATGTAAATTCAAACCTAGGGTGTTTACATCATCCATGATTCTAGGAATAGTTTATTTAACACATAATGTATACATACAGTGAATTACTATATTTCACTATTCATAAAAATTTTGAGTATTTTATAAAAATAAAAAAAATCACTCTAACAATTTTCATTGTATAAATTAAAAAATTAACTCCATTTTATTAAAATAATTTTCTAAATATGAGAAAATTTATTTTTAAATAAAATCATAATTTATTCCAAAAATAACAATTTTAAAACTATAACAGATTTTATAACACCTTGATAATATAATCAAGGTCTCATAAGTTATTAGAAATAAATTAATTAGTGAGGTTAATATTCTTTTGGTTATATTACTATTCACAAGGATAACATTAATATTCAAAAGGGTGGGTTATTATTCACTAAAAATTATGTTTGTCCTATTAGACTCCCAAACATTTACTGATCGAAATCATGTATGCCAGTTTTTCGAAAGAAGGTCTTAGGCTGTGTGATGATGAAAAATGATAAATTGATAGCCTATGCCTCAATGAATCTAAAAATCCATATGTAAAATTATCCCAAGCATGATCTGGAGTTGGCAACTATGATCTTTTCACTGATGATCTGGTGGCATTATCTCTATGGGGAGAAGTGTGACATATATAATTATCATAAGAGTCCAAAATATATATTCCCATAGAAAGATCATAATAGGCACCATTGATGATGGTTAGATCTCATCATGAATTATGAATTCTAAATCCTCTACTATCTCGGTAAGGCAAATAAGGTGGCGGATTCCCTAGGTAGAAAGCATTATAAGGACCCAACCTTTAACATTACATAATCTTTCAATTTCAACTAGATTTCATTTATTTACATTACAAAAGAAATTTTTGGTTTATACTTTTATAAAGTTATTACATAACTCAGACATATCAACCCAAAAACATATAATGTTGGTACCACTAAATTAGTATCCATTTCTTCTAAAATATAAAATTTTTAACACAAAACAACAACATGATTTCTTCGAAAAATCTTCATAACATTTAACTTGACTTCCATATTTATCTTAAACATCCTTATAACCTATGAAAAATATTTAAAACATGGGATGATCATAAAAATATCTTCATGAAATATAAAAAATAATGAAATAAATTTTTAGTCGATGAATACTCATAATCATATGAAATCATTTTCACAAAGACATACTTCTCACCCATATATACTTAATTTATTAAACATAAGATTTCCATAAAACATTAGAGAACATATATAAAACCATAAAGGTATATTGGGTAATTAGTTACTTATATTGTAACCCTGGTGGCTACCTTATGATTTTTAACACTCATAGCTACCTAATAATGTAACCCTCATGGTTACCTTATGGTGTAACCATCGTAGTTTCACTTGGAGTAACCATATAGGTGACCTCCAACTTACACATAATCAATACATTTGAGGAATATATAGGTACCACCCTTTATAATAAATAATTCCTAAGAACCAAAGCATAATCATAAAACATGAACAATTTCATAAAAATATTTCCTTTGAATTTCGTAAAATAGAATTTTCAAAGAGGATTTTTAAAGGAAAGTCCCACATAAATATCATATAATTGAAGTGATAATTAATATAATGAAACTATTATGTGTATACACTATAAATAAACATAATACATAATAATATAAACTAAATTAATTACACAAATAATCTTGGTATCATATAATTAATGAACTATAAAGTTAACCCAAATAATGAAAATTGGGTTAAGAATTCCCTTACCTTGGGTTCGTCTTACTTAAAACTCATTTAAAACTCCTATATATTGGATAACTTTTTTTATTAATATTTTATAGAAGAATAATCCTATTTATAACACCTTATTTAATCATTTTATAACATCATTAGACCCATTTATTAATAATTTTTTTGTTATCTCCATTATTTCTGGTGCGTGCTTTACATGATTTCCATGGTCGGTTCGTGAAGGATTTTCTTATCGAATGGAAGAAAAACTCTAGAAGTGGAATGAAATTGTGTTAATATTTATCAGTAATATTAAATTATACCATAAATTATTTAGGTTATATTTTATGAGGTTGAATCATTAGATGAATCATTAGTGATATTCGTTTAGATCATTTTGGTGGTTCTTCAATAATCACGAACTTTTTTCATCATATACCTCTAAAAGTATGCATATAAGTTAATTCCAAAACATAATAGAGGTTATATAATAAAATTTAAAATCTTTTTCAACCATTAAAATGGTTTTACAACCATATTTTAAGGAAGTAATGGAAATAGAATACACATCATCCACGATGTTTGTAAATCAACACATCACGGATGGTGTTTCTATTTTTAAAATAAGAAAAACAGAACAAGAAGAATGATGGAGAATTTTTCCATAAACATGATAAAAATATAGAATATATATAATACTAGAGATTTCATGCCACTTTTATAAGGGTGGTCAATATAGTATAAGAAAAAAAATTGAAAAGAAAACATTAGAAAATGAAAGAGGGTTTTTACCTCTTGATCTCTTCTCCTTGAGATCCTTCTTAAAGCATTTCATTTTGGCATTTTGGTGAGACCATAAGGTATTGGATGTGGGTAAGATCCTTTGGAATGGTATTGGTCTGAATTTATACAATTATCAAATCTGTAGAGTTGTGAGGGGAAGAGGGGGTGAGGGTGGTATTTATAGTGGAGGAGAGCAGGGGTGTTCCATTATTTTAATCATTAATTTAATATTTTTTCTCGAGACTATGAATAGTATTAATTCATGGGACCCAAAATAGTAAATTGAGCATGTGAGTTCAAATCAATGGTTCTTACATCATCCATGATTCTAGGAATAATGTATTTAACATATAATATATATATTCGGTGAATTGTCGTATTTCACTATTCATCAAAAATTTGAGTATTTCAGAAAAAACAAAAAATTCATACGAAACATTTTTCAATGTTTATAATTCAAAAATGAACTTCATTTTATAAAAATAAATTTTTAAAAATGAAAAAAAAATTATTTTTAAATAAAATCATAATATATACCGAAAATAAAAATTTTAAAACTAGAACTGATTTTATAACACCTGGAAAATTTAATCGAGGTCTCAAAAATTATTAGAAATAAATTAATTAGTGAGGTTAATATTAATTTTGTTACATTACTATTCATAAGGACAACATTACTATTCATAAGGGTAGGTTACTATTCTCTAAAAATTAAGTTTGTCTGATTATACTTTGAAAAATTTACTGATCAAAATCATGTATGTCCGAATGATGCACATAGTTCAACCTTCTATAATCACCTAGGGAGAACAAATATGTATCAAGATCCCTAGGAGAATTATTGGTTGTTAAATATGAAGAAGGATATTGTTAATTATACATCATAGTCTAAGGGGATTATGCAACCACTACCCATACCAACATGGAAGTAAGAGAAAATGACCATGTACTTTGTCACTGTACTTCCAAGGACATCCAAAGGAAACAATGTAATATGGGTCATTTTGGATCAGCTTACAAAGGAAACTCACTTTATAGCAATTTTAGAGGACTTATCATTGGATAAAAATGAATGGATATATATCAAAGAGGTGGGAAGGCTACATGGAGTACCGCTATATATTTTATTATATAGAGATCTGAGATTCACCTCAAAGTTCTGTAAAATTCTTTAGCATGATCTATGAAATAAACTAAACTTCAGTACGGCCGATCATCCTCAAAATGATGGCCAATCTGAGCAAACTATTCCGACACTGGAAGAAATATTGGGAACGTGTTCTATGTAATTTAGAGAAATATGAGACCAACATCTTCCATTGGTTGAATTCTATTACAGAAATAGTTTCTATTTCAGCATCTGAATGGCACCATAAGAAGACATTTATGGGAAAAGGTGCAGAACACTGGCATGTTTGGATGAAGTCGGTGATCGTAAGTTTCTATGACCTAAAATTTTTGAATAAATTATAGAGAAGGTAAAAATCATTCAGTAGCACATCAAGGAAACCCAAATTTGATAGAAGAGTTATGTAGAAAATCATCGAAGGGACCTTTAGTTCAAAGTTGGAGACATGGAATTCCACTGCATATTTCCATGGAAGAAGCTCATGAGGTTTGGGAAGAAAGGAAATCTAAGTCATAGGTACATTGGCCCCTTTGAGATTCTTGATCATGTTTGAGTTGTGCCATATCTACTAGAACTTCCACCTACCATGTATAATGTACATGGTGTATTCCAGGTATCCCTTTTAAATAAGTACATACTAGACCCTTCACATGTACTATTTTTAGAGGAGGTACAATTAGATAATGATCTTTCTTCCGAGGAACATCCAGTGAAGTTCTTGGATCATAGAGATAATGTTCTATGCAACAATACTACTCACCTGTTCAAAGTACTATGTCAAAACCATAAGTGTGAAGAGGAAACATGGGAACTAGAGGAGGTAATGAAGGAAAAGTACCCACACCTATTTGTGGATTAGAATGTAAAATGAAATTTTGAGAGAGAAATTTCATAATGGGGGAAGAATGTAATGACCCAATGTTTTATCAATGAAATTCCATTATTATAATTATGTTTTATAGTATAATCATATAATATTACATATATAACATAGTAAAAACCTTATAGTTTAAGAATGAGTGAAACAAATGGTATCTCTAGATGTTAAGGAACATATACCGATGAAATAGTAACTGGACCTTTCGATTAGTAATGTGACCCTTAGGAATAATAAACCAGCTAATTGAATAGTAAAATGACTAATGAAAGTATAAATAGAATTAAACCATATTATAAGTGATAATAAGATATAATTATATTATATTATAAGTAAGTAAATATTTTTAGAAATTATTCATTAAGTGTTGGTATTTTTGTAAGTCATGTATATTTAATTACAATTTTATGATTAATTTAATAATTCAAAAGAAAATTTATTTTCATAAAATTTATTCCTAAATAAGTATTTTTATGAATTATGATTGTAATATAATTTTAAGAGACCTATATTAATTTTTCAAAGTGTTAGAAAAGCAGATTTAATTTTAAAATTTGTATTTTTCAAGTAAAATATGATTTTAATTAAAAATAAAGTTCATATATTTCGAAATTTATTTTCATAAAATGGAGTTCATTTTTTAATTATAAACATCTAACAATGGTTAGGGTTAATTTTTCTGATTTTTCTAAAATACTTGAATTTATTGTGAATAGTAAAATATGATAATTTACGATAAATACTAAATAAATCAATTTATGCATCATGCTTGAGTCGTGGATGATGTAAATGGACATTGTTTTGAACTCTCATTCTCTATTTACTATTTTTTGTCACAATAATCAAGACTATTCATAGTCTTGATCAAAAATATTAAACTAATGATTAAAATAATGGGAAACTCCTCTTCTCCTCCACTATAAAAACTACACTTCATTACATCCTAGTTTCGTAACTTTAAAGCCTTGTTCCTTGACCAAATTCTTCTCAAATATCCCCTAAAGCACCCCTCATACTTCAAAAATCCATTTTTATCTTCAAAAGACCAAATCTTCTCCCCTAAAGAGGTTCTCAAGGAAGATATATTCAAGAGGTAAATTCCTCTTTTCATTTCATTTATTTTCTTTCAAGTTCCTTTCTTTCTTTTTCTTTCCTCATCTCCTTTCATTCAAATGTTATGATAACTCAAGTCCCTTAAATGTAATATAATTTTTTTATTATTATTTAATAATTCATCATCATCACTCATTTCCCGTCCTTTTATACTAGAAATGAAAACACCTGTGTTAATTTATCACATTCAAGGATGACGGGTTTATAATTTATTTTACCATCTTCAATTCTGGTCATGAAACCATTTTTATGGTTTAAAATGAGTATAATATATGTATTATAAGATATCTAAAGTTCTGAAATCTTTTTTTAAACATGAAATTAATTTATAAATCAAAATATGTTCGATGTGATCAAAAACTTCCAATCAACCAAAACAGATATCATTAAAGTTTTATATAATGAGTCATCTTCACTTCAAATAACCAATTTAATTTTATAACCATGTAATATTATGGATGTTAAAAAATAAAATTAAAATTAATAATATATAACCATTTTTATATTACATTTTTATCCTTGCATTTATATAAGTAAACAAATCATGAAAACCAAGGAAACAAACACTCTCAAACAATGAAATTGAACCTATTAACCCATGAAAAAGGTCATGAATGGTCTTAATAAGGTTGTAATAAATAAATTAAATTAATAATAGGTTCTTGAAATATTAATTAATTAATTTAATTTGGTTATCCATGACATTAAGATCATGTGAAGAACACTATCGGACTTAATGTAAGGGATTCTACCCGAACCTCCATTATTCCTTCGGGTTGCTCTATCATTATGTTTACCCAAATAAAGTAACCTATTATTTTTGTGTGAATATTATAAATTATGTATAAATTCTATAAACGCATGTATCAATTTCCATTAATCATTATATTTTGGGGATATACATGTTTTTAAGTTGTTCCCTCCTCAATAATTCCTGATAAGCAACCATGTTTATGGGAACTTCCCGAATTCTTACCCAATTTCAAGTGCACTCTATAATATATTTTAATCCACCATTATTTTTATAAAAACACTATTATTATTATGAAAAAAATCTTTGTTCAATTTTGTTTTTATATAAAATATTATTCTCTTTTTTATTCTTAGTGATCTTTGGTATTTTCCTTAAACCGTAATAAAATGTTTTAATTTTAAAGTTTCTAAAATGATATTTTGTATGTTATCACTTCAAATTGAAATCACTTATCATTATATATGAATATTATACCTTATTAATGTCTATTCATGATCTAATTACTTTCCTTGATAGAAAATTTTATGATACTCTCATTTGTTATGCTTTATGCCATGAATATGATACCCAATTATTTCTTGAGGTAACCCTTATATTAATGTATGATTGATTATATATGATTATGTATATGTAAAGAATATTAATGAACATGTCATTATGGGTGCACCCATATAGTGCTTCAATTCATTGGGTAATTTTTATTCTCATGATATGTTATGTGCAATGGTCTTAGCGGTTAGTCTTGGCCCATGCTACCATGTGCAATAGTCTTGGTGGTTAACCTTAACTTTTACCCCTTTATGTTCAATGAGACTTGAATTGTGGTAAATTCATTTTTTATGTTTATTAAAAATTACTATGAATCCATATTTATATTTTCCCATGTTTATATGTTATGATTCTACATGTTCTATGATTTTTTATATCATTATTTCATGTCTTCTAACCCATGCGCTAAAGCTTTATTCTTATGTTTATTCACTTACTAGGATTTTTAGCTCATCCCTTTTTTCATGTTATCCTTAGGTTATCCAATGAAGATGTATGAGAAAAATGTAATTTAGGATATTTTTATGATTATTAAATAAAGATATTTTTTTTAGTCCCATGTTTTCAGTTTTATGTACCTAGTCTTCCAAGACACTAGACTTTACGATCCGTGGCATGTAATATGATACCTTATTATGCTTAAAATCATGTAATAACTTGTGTAAAAGGATAGGGTCACTATATTAACCTTACTGAGCATATTATCTCACCCTTTATTTTGTTTCCTTCTCTAGGTGATGAATAAATGTTGAGGTAAGGTATGTCTAAGAGGAGCACTGTGTGAGAATATCTTTGTGGGATATGTTGAAGATCTTTCATAAAATAATAATATTGTATATCTGACCTCCAAAGACTCTAAAACTTTTCAGTTATGGTGTGGATAGTATTGTTATGTTTTGAATATTCATCTAAATAGATGTAATATTTTTCTATGAAAATCTCAGGATGTTATGAATAATATCACATGATATACATATATGAATACTTTTTTCAATCCAATCATGTTTTATCAATTAATCACATTATTTAAATTTTTGTGTAGAGAAATTTAATGCATGACTTTGATGATGAATATTCACCTCAACTTGGAAGTGATGTTGATTTAGATTTTCCCACTTCAAAAAACATTGTCCAATGACAAATTTATTCTCATATAAAAATGTATGAAATGAAATATAAACGGATCTAGTATCCTTATCCTCCCATTATACCATATGAGTATTTCTAAATTTTTGAATTCCTAATTTTATTTCCATTTCACATCATCCTGATCTCTGCTTGTAGTTTCCCACTCATCAATTATCCGATCCACATTCGTAATTTTCTCCCCCTATATAATATATTGGCATATCATTCATCCCTTATAAATACTAATGAATGAGATTACCATTATCAAATATAGAGAGTATAAGAATTTGTAGTAGAGCCTCTTCTCACTAGCTATAAAAATCTATATTTATTATAGTGAAATTCTTAATTTGGGGAATCCTTCTTCTCCAAGAAGAGTGGGGAAATATAATCCTTAAAAAGTTCCCCTGTAATAGGGATTTCAATATTTCATAAAATTTTAGGAATGAAAAAAACACCATCAGGTGGTGTGAAGAGTTCAAAATTAGGGATTTTATGGAGGGTGATATAGTGGGTAATGATTTCTAGAATGTCCCAGAATTCATCTACAGACAATACTGTAATAAAACCAATAATTTCTTATATCAGCATTTTTGTTATTTAATTTTTTTAATCTTCTATTAGTATTATTATGTTCAGGTTAATCAATTTTCCAAGGTGGAATATATCCACCAATAATTCCTTTAATCCTATCATGGCCTAGAGGACCCAAGATAAAGTCCATGTTTTCCACCCCACCCAAATCCATTGATTCATTTTCAGATTTTTTGTTTCTATATTTCTATCTATTTCTCTATAAACAAGTTCATTACTCCTTTACTCCTTCTATTCATAACACATATATTTAACCATTTTTAAAAATAAAATACATTACTCATTTTAATTATTATTCATTTTTTACTATTTAGGTAAATTAAAGGTAAATAAAAAATGTAATTTTACTATTTATAAGGATTTAAATATTGTATTAAAATGAATTATTAATGATATTTTACTTTTAGGTTATCAATACAAAAGGGTTATAAATAATATTGATTTCATCTCTCTTTACTTTAACCGATATATGGATGATATTCATAATGTAAATGGTTTTTACTCAACCATTTTGATTAATTTCTTGGTTTTCTTTTTGAGTGTCATTTTATAAAACAAATTACATTTCCCATGATTTCTATTGTTTATAATGAGAATTCATTTTTAATTTTCATAGGTATTTGAATTTATATGAAAATTTGAATCTCTTTACACGCATTTTTTAAAATTGAATATTTAGAGCTTACTTACTTTATATGTAGTTTGGTTATTTATTATAAGCCACATGTGTTTTATTTTTATACTATTTCCTATACTATTTATATATTTTTAATAAATTTTTTAGTTTTATATGATTTTTATTATGTAATTATTTCATGTGGAAATTTATTTTTCATACATTAGGGTTTGGATATTATTTGGAATATTTGAACAGGTTTTCTAGTTTATAGGGATCAAGGGAATGATTTATTCCTTGTCTATGTTTCATTGAAAATAGGTCATTTCCACAATTCCAAGTCCTTGATTAATATTTAATCTATTTCTTTAATTTTTTTTCTTTTATTTTATGAACATATTCATTATTGACTCAAAATTTGAAACATGTTCAGGAAAAGTTGAATCAATTTGGATTTTACCATGATTATCCTATGTCTGGGATTCTATAACCTTCCCTTATTGACCTGATATGTAGCAAATAGGTTACTTATATGATGTTACCTTCATCTTATTATTTTACCTTATATTTTTTCCTCCTTAATATTCTTGTATTTTTTTCAATCTTAGCTAGTGGTACCCTTTTTCTGTCTCTTAAATTTTTTACCCTATATTTTTTTATCATAGATTATTCTTAAAATAACTACTTTAGAAATATTTTTATCTTCCACAAAAATTTTATCCATAGTGTCCAATTTTTTACAATTTATATTTTTTTCAATGTGCATTTTTATCCCTATTCTACTGAATCACACTATGTGCCATATCAATATTACATAATTTATATATTATCATATTATATTGATATATTCATAATGATAAAAACATTATAATTACTTAATAAATGTATTGTTTTAAATTATGTATTAGTTTTACTTATATTATTAAAATCTATATCCATTTTCCATATTTTTCAAATATTTAGTTCAATGTTATTATATCTAGAAAGAATTTATCTCTATAAAAATTTTAATGTCAGTACCAAATTTATTAAAAATTTATTTTATATGGTATTTTTTTTCTTATGAAAGCCTCCATAAATCATGACTGGTACCAATTGGTTAAGGCTGGAAGACAATAGATCCAATTTCAAAAATACAATGTGAATCATTTCATAAACATGATTCATATATCATACTACAGGAGTTTTTCTTTTACTTTATTTTTGTAAAAAACTTAATTATTTATGTTTATTAAACTTGATATGAAATATATTTTTTGGGTAATTTTTCATTAAGTATATTCACATCCAACAAGGATTTTATTCTTTAGAAATATTTTTTATGTTATAAAAATGTATACTTAATAAAAAAATATTATTTAAGAAACATTATCCTCCCAAAATTTACTTCATTTTTTTATCAATATCCTCATTTTAAAAAATATTGAGTAGTATTTTTTAAAATATAAATTATTTTTCTATATTCATTATGGAGTAATCCTTTTTTGTTTTTTCAAGTCATGAATTGTATAAAACTATAGTAACAATGCTCTTAATAGATACTTAAATGGTAACCTTTCATATAAATGTAGTGTGACTGATGACTTATAATGGAATTATATTTCTAAACTACACTCAATAAAATTTCCAATTCATAGCCTCTATATCCTGGGGTTTTATGTTGCAAGTTTATTTTCATTTTCTAGAATCCTTTATTGTCAGAGTTCATGGAAAATTATTTTAAATTCCCATTATTTTTGGTATGTAAATTAAATTAAAAAAATTATGAATCATCTATGGTATTATTCATCCCATCATTATTTTACTTTTTCATAAAAAAAATTAATACATGAATGATGAAAATAATGTGTAGTGAATTTGATGAAGTTTTTAATTTTGATAATTCTATTTTGTATTAGTTTATGTGATATTAAATTATATATATCAAGCCTTTATGTTATATATATATATATATATATGTGATAACACAACCTTGATCACAATAAAACATGTTATGGATCATTGTGTAGAAGTGGTTCATTTTCCTTTGTTTCCAAATTAAGTGATAGTGATTTCAGTTGAACACAACACAAATTAGATACCAAAATTTATAAAAAAAATTACTTATTATAATATTCATTGACAAATTTTATTATCCTATTCATTGTAAGGAATATTTAGTACCCCATGTACTTATTATTGGTTTACCCCTTTTGGAACACATTTTAGCACAAGTTTGGGTTTTTTCATTAAATATTTTCTTTAAAACTATGGATCAGTAATTATTTGTATTTTCAAAACGAATCTTACAATGTAACCATTTAATTTTAGTGATTGATCATCGGATTTGTTATATTTTTTTCAATTATATCCATAGATTTTATTGATCGTATCTATGGATTATCATCATCCATAAACTCTTATGCATTGATCACATGTCCTATGACATATCACCTCATCATTAACCTACTCTCACTGACATTTTTTCATCAGGAAGTTTAATACAAAGTTAAGGTTATATAATTTTAATTTATGTTTCTTAGTTATTCAATTATTTGGGAACTAGCTCTCAACTTGGGACTTGGTTGACCGAAAATGGTAATTGACTTAACATGGGATTGTCTTAGAATATTAACTCCTGTTAATATTACATTTGTGAAGAAAATCTATAAATATATTTATGATACTAAACCTCACTAAATTCTAGGGATTTCAAGAAATCGAGGTGGAGTTTTAGTCATAATATAATGGTTAGCAGCATAGAATTTTTTTTCGATCTGAGCATAAATTTATTTTTCATAAATATGTTTTCACTCCTAACATGATTTATTTATATTAAAAATAAATTTCTACCTCTCTTTTATTGAGTTTTATTTTATATGTCTTCATATTTTATTCTTCATAGAGTGTATGGTTACTCAAATGATTATTAAATGTTGGTAAGTTGATTGATTATGAATTGTATACTTCATTTAAAGTAAATGTTTTTCTATTCTCCATCACCTCTCATGTTTTCATTACTAAATGTATTTTTTGACTATATATTTACCTCATGATTTTTATGAATAAAGATTTCTTGAAAGAGAAGTATTCATAAGTTATTTCCATCATAAAACATCAATATCTAAGGAGATTTGAAAATAATAGACTCCAAAATGATAGATGAAGATTTTTTTTTGAAAATAATGAGTATTATTTGATATATTAAATATTTTTCCTACACTCTAAAATTCCATTTATTGGAAAACCCTTTTATATATAATACAAACATAATATTAATTGATTGATTTAATTTGTTTAAATTTTATTATATAATAATATTTCTAGATTTTTTTTCTTCTTATATTGTACATAGTTGTATTTTAAATAACAAAATCATATTTTTATTTATTTCACAACCTATTACTTCCCATGCAAATTCATAGGCAGATATACTAGTATTTATAAAATAATTAGGTAAATACTGTTAAATTATTATTATTTTTCTGCGCACAATATTACATATTATCATGAACATTAATTATATAATTATCATTTATTTGAATAGTTATATTAAATTAATAATTATATATAATTATGAACATCAAGTAATCAAAACAATGTTCTTCAACTGTTACCATTATCATTAAACTTGTTAAATGATTAAAATTATTTAATTCCCATTATCAATAATTTTAATGAATGATTAACAATTTTTAATCATATCATAATTATAATTATTAAGTAATTACCATAGAAATGGTCATAAATTGTTTATCTATATTATTTTTTAAGCGTATAATTTAAAAATAGTTTACTTTGATCTTTTTAAACCAATATATTTAATGGTATCAATGATAATTTCCAACCAGAGATAATGTAAAAAATATTTTGATGTGTTTTGTTTTAAAAAAAGGCGGAATGATTATTGGGTTGAATGGATCTAAAATCCAATCATTTACTCATGAATCATTATTTATTTCTCCAAAATCAATTACTGAAGATTGATGTTAGTCATCATGCCCTCATATATAAAAGTCTAGAAATGTTTTTCAGTTTTTTGAAAATATAAATATCATCTTATTATTAAAAGTATAAATGGTTAAATTTTAAAATTATTTTAAAAATTGGAATAAACCCCAAATAACGTGTTAATATAGAGAGAGAATATGGCATAGGTTGTGTATTAAATTTTTTCCCCATTTAAAAAAAACAGAGGCAAACATGCATGTCAAGACAAGCTCATATCCGAGTGAGAAAACCTGTATGATCATAGGCCATCCCAAAAGCTTGAAAACATCAATTTTGTTAAATTTATTATGTGGATGACTCAATACCATTAGTTTTTTCACTTCAATATATATCAAATTACTACTTACATAAATCTTAACACATACATCTTTTCTTTTAGATGTTTCTAATTTCAATTAAATCAATAACTAAAGAAATAGGTGTGTAAAAAAATATGAAATGTCATAGGTTAAATACTAATCATTAATACATATAACAAATTTTAATCATTTTTTACAAACAAGGGATTTCAATTAAGAGATAGAAAATTAGAAACTATAAGGGGATTCATCTACGAAGGAAAATCATCTAACAAAACATGTGACTCGCAAGTGAGACTGCATATTCAAAAGAATGAGGTTCCCTATTTGCCCTTTATTTTGATGAAAGATAAATTTAAAGAATATAAGAGGTGGAAAAAGGAGTGGGTCTTCAAAACCAACATGAAAAAAGATTGGAGACCACCTTCTGATGCATGTATCGCATTGATAATGGTAAGGCAATCTGATTCTAGAATAATATATTTCCATCCTGTCTTGGTGGTAAGAATCATTCTCATGAAAATGGGATATTCTTCATCCACCAATGGTTCAAAATGGAAATGGAGAGAATTGTGGATGGCTAAAATAATGTTTCCAGGGAAGTCATAAACCATAACACCAATACCAACAACACCTTCTCTAGAGAGCAACGCATCCACATTAATATTCAAAAAATCTATTAGCCGAGAATTCCAATTAATAATCAAGGAATTTGAATTTGGTTTATCAATATAAATCTAATTATTCTTCTATATCTCCAAATAAAATTTCAATCACTTAATCCATAATGACATTAGTCTTGGAAGTTGGTTGAAGACGAAGACATTTCTTCTCACCCAAATAATACAGGACACTATATAAAGTGAATCCACCATATCCATGGGGAGAGATGATAACCACTTAATCATAATAAATGAAATACTGGAAACCATGTCCACAAGTTTATAGGCATTAGAATCCCACACTTTTCATATGACTCTAGCCCCAAAGTAGAAGATAATTGTATCCAGTTGATACTTCAACATTACCATGAACATGTGACAAATAGAATCATCGGATGATTGATGTAACATGAGTAATTACTTATAAGGGATTATATTGTCACATATTTTCACACAAAAATATTGTATCTTTTGCCGAACACCCAAATTCTATAGAATCATCCAAAACACCACATCATTCGAGCTTCACGACCCGAGTTCCATCAAATACCCTGAATTAACTGATTAAATCACCAAGAATTATTTTCTATAAAAAAATTCTATCTTGACACATATCCTTCATACATGGGATTCTAAAAATGATTTTTTATATCTCACATTGAACCAGTCATCTGGTTATTCGATACACAATATATTTAATTCATTATTAAACAAGGAGTGAACTATGGAATCTTCCCAACCAGGGATCGCCATTGTGGTTTCATTCCCCTGTATCTATCAACTATACAAGGGTCCCTCTATATTTTGACTCTAGAAAAATCTCTAATTCTCAAGTAAATTCCACCATAATTAATCCCCCAAAACCCGCATAGGCTTCTCTTGAAAAAGCTGGAGTGGGGGCCTAGAACTGCTCCAAATAAATACAAGTGAGGAAAATATTTCTCTTGGAGGATCCAAGCACATAGGGAATTATAGTGTTACAATAACCTCCACCCTTTCTTTACTATAACAGAAAAATTAAAGCATTACAAATCCATAAACCTCATTCCCTTACAAGCTTTTAGGAGGAAATATTTTTCCCATGCTAACTAATTAATTCTATTTATCATGTTATTAAGTGCCCACCTAAAGTTGGAAATGGAGGAGAGGATTTGATCAATAATAAATACATTGAACTTAAATAAGTATATAACATATGTTGGGATCACTTATTACACTACCTTTATGAGATTTTACATTCCTTATTTGGAAATCCTCTAAAAATTCCATCCCAATATTATTTTTCCACTCCATACTGGATGCTTCAAATCTTATCTTTTAGAGTATCAAAAAATCATGGTCAGAACAAGGTATTTATTATGTTTGTTGAACACCTGAATTCTTGATGTTTTTTTGAGTTCTTCCCTCCTACTTATGAGGACTTTTGAGCTGAAAAAAACTTGATTTAGCATGGTTGATAGATTGAACAGATTCCCTTTCATACATGCAGATCAAGTGAAAAATGGAGTTGTATTGTTCTAGGATGGACCTTGAAAAACTCTACCTGTCATCTGCAAAAAAGATATGAGAAATGGGTGGACTTCATCTTCACACCTTCACCCCATAAATAATATTTTCCTTTTCTTCCACTAAAATAAGATTATAGAACTCATCAGCTATAAACATAAAAAGGAAAAGGGAAAGAGGATCACCCTAACGAAGAAACCTAGTAGGTTAAAATCTCTAAGAGAGGGCAGTATTAATTTTAATCTCAAAAAAATACTAAATATATGCATTGTATGAAGACCTCATTATATTTAGGGAAAAATTTCATTCTAATCTTAAAAAAATGAATAATGATCTGCTCAACCCTGTTATAGGACATTGTCATGTCAATATTCCAAGTCATAGTTCCTATTTTTACAACAGATCATGTTTTCATAGAGTGAAACACTTAATGGTAGATAATAGAATTATCAGAGATAAGTCATTTAGGGATGAAAGAACTCTTATTTTTTATAAATAATGGTTGGAAAAAAGAGAACATGTGGTTAACAAAAATCTTTGAGAAAATTTTGTAAATAACATTACATAATGGATATTCCTTCCCCTTCTAATACAGCTTGTTAAGCTTCCTTTAAACAATTTAACAATGAGAATATGGCTATTAGAACTTAGATTTTCTCCAAAGTTTCAAATTTTCTATCACATGATGGATATTCCTTCCCATATCTAGATCCCCTTCCTTATAGAATGAATGAATCACATCATCACATTCATTATCCTTATCCTAGAATATTTTAAATATGAAAATTATTTTTTGTATCGAATTTCATTATCCAAGATAAAACTAGATTAGGATGGGATAGTAGTCCGAACTGGTAGGATCAAGGTGAGAAACCTAGAAGAATCTGAAAATGTTAGTCTATTCACTATATCCTAAGAATCTATACAGTCGCTCCACATTATGAGTATTTTTAGAGTTCCCACAAAAACATGTTTGAAGGTTTCTTGAGTATACCAAATCTATAAGGATCTCCATATAAGTAGGCTACTGAAACTCTATCATTGGCATGGAAGAAATATTGGCCCCCATTTATTCTCATGTTGAAACAAAATTTTGTTGAAGTCCCCAATGACAATGAGAGGTCCATGAAATTTCTCCCATAGGGTCTTGAGAAGCTTCCAAGACTTCTATTTATCCCTCTACAAGGGGAATCTATAAAAACAAATGCAAACCTAGACTGGGGTGCCTGGTTGGTAAATGGAGGAAGCAATGAGGTTATGATAGAAGGATTTAACCCTTATATCCACATCCTCCCTCTAAAGAATATAGATTCCCACAGAATATCCTTTTTAGGAGATAGTGAAATAGTTATGGAACCCTGATTTTTCTTTTTTAAATACCAACCATTTCCTTATATTCTAATATGAATTAAATAGTAAGACCATATCAGGGAAAATTTTTGCACATTGGTGTTGGAGAATATGAACTAAGCATGGGTTGCCAAGCCCATGACAGTGCCATAATAAGGTTTTCATTAAGATGGGTAGGGATATCTCAAACTAGTATCTACCTTTGAGAATTCAAGATAGATGTTATCACCTGACATTTTCCATCTCTTTGAGTGTCTTTAATTAACCAACGGACCCTCCATTCATCTTTTGGAACTACAGGTTTATGTTGTTATTAGATTAAGACGATTTTCCCCTATAAATTTCCTTAGACACATACATTGTATTTTAGGACCTTCTAATGTAGTTTCGATAGGATAATCTTCTTGAAGAGATGAATGTATGTGGGCCAAGAGGGACTAGGTAAAAAAAATTGATCTTGTGGGTCATAGTACATATTCTTTGGGATATTGGGGGATTTTTTTTCTCTAATGTTATGGGGTTATTATCGTAGGAAGTTTCCCTTTCCACTGGGACCGTAAACAAGGTTTCATTGAGATTTCTATACTCATTTGATACAATTTTGATGGCTTGATTCACCCTGCCTTCTTCATGTAAAAAAACACATTGGTCTGTAGTAAATACTGGTGGACACAACATGATGATTGTATTCTAATATAGATCTGATTGTGCACTTGGAGCCTTCAAAATTCTATCTTTATCCCTTTGTTTATCCACTTCCAAAATGAAGTAATTCTCAATATTATTTTCCCACATCCATGATCCATACTATAAAATAATTTTTTCTTCCCCATGTGTTGACTTTAAACCACATTCTTTCTCAGTGTTCCCCATGCACCCATAGAAGAAGAAGAATATTGGTTGTTTTTCATACTCAAATGATATACATACATTCAAGTCCACCAAATATAGTAATATAACTTTCAAAAACGTATGTACAAGATCAATAAAAACCCTAATCCAAACATCTATCCCCCAATGGATATGATCCAATTGATCCCATTCCAAAAATTGTTTAATTTGGCCATCAAGTTCACACATAATATGCTCCGATCTTCCACAGAATGGGATTATTTTAAGTTGAATCCAATATGGGTTTTTTGAAATAGTGGTATTATATATATCCCTACCATTTCCTAAATCCCCCCATTAATATAAGGTGGCTATCAAAGGACCCTGGTCTCCCTTTAAGTACCTTTTTCTTGTCCTTGACATTGAAAAATTCAAAAGTGATGAGGCTCACTCCTATTTCTCTTATGAAAAATCCATCATATAAATTCCATAAATTTTGAAGCATATTTTTTAGTGAATTTATATTGAATGGTCGATTGATTATAAGTTTTCTGATGATGGGGAGAGAGATTCATTATATTAGAAAATCATCGTCATCCTTTTACTATTATAACTGATTTTTCCTTCTCTATCGGTGCTAGATTCTATCGACGATTTATCATGTTAGACTTTATTTCACCACATCTTAGGTTGAAGAACAGATAGGATTTCTCGGAAGAGGGGTCAAACTCATACCCCTGATTGTCTTCAGGCTGGTGTAGCACCATCATTCCTAGAAAACCCTAGGACTCACCCAACCCTAGTAATCCCTAGGAGAAACTCTTAACCAGTGAAGATACTTTTTTCATCTTATTAAATTTTAATCATCAATAACCACATAATCATAAAATCTATAAATTTTAGTTTTTAAAAATATTTATATACAATTAATTTCACTATTATAGATTCATGTTTAATCACCTCTAGTTAAAAGTGTTGAAAACGTTTACTTATATCAAAACTAATTATAAGTGCTAATAAAGGTTTTCTTTTATTAGGAGTAAAAAAGCATTGATTAAAGGCTATGTTTATCAGTGTTCTTTTAGCGTTGATAAAAGTAAGAGCTTTATCAGCTCCTTCTGAACTCTAATAAATAATAAATTTTATTAATTTTGTTAAGATTCATTTAGAATAATTTAATTTATTCATACAAATTTATTTATTTTTAAATTTTATTTATATAAAAATAGGTATATATTTTTATAAATACAATATATATATATATATATATATTAATTTATACTCATTTATTACTATATGTAAATTAATCATGTACATAAAATAATTAACTAGTTAGAAAGAAATAATTTAGTCAATTATATGAAGAGGATGGTGTCACTGCTCATATCTTAAATGGGTTGGGGCAAGTTAGCAAATAACGACCCATCCCATCGCACATGGGTTTTATACCTATCAAATATATCTTTCATGAATTTGTGAATATATGTGTGTGTGTGTGTAAATATATATATGTATATATATATAAGTAAGTGAAAAAAGGAAATCGTCGATATTTAAATCATTTTAAATTATGAAATGAATTTATTAGACTTTCAGTAATTTCACTAATTATTAATTTGTATTTTAAATCATTCTTGCATATGTGTATAAATTTATTTTAATTTTTTTAATTATAATTAAAAATTATAAAATTTAATAATTAATTATATTTTTTATATACAATCAATAAAATACATACATATATAATTAGAAATAATAATATATATCTATATATAAATTTTAAATATATTTAAATATAATTATTAAAATTCTTTTATTTAATTTTATAGTTTTATAATTACAAATATATCATGAAAAAAAATATATACATAATATTATTATTCATACATTTATACTAAAGATGTATTTTAAAACATTTATTTATTAATATAAACAATAATATTTTTACTTATAATTAAAACATTAATTGGTACATTTATTAATAAAACATTTTTATAATATTAATACATTTTATATAATATTAGTAATTTTTTTATAATATTAGTACATTTTTAATAAATTTAATATAACAATTTTTGTTTATTCATTTTTAATATTTTTCAAATTTATTCATTTTTATTTATTATTTTTTATTATTTTTTTAATTTATTCATTTTTAATAGTTATTAATTTCTAATGTTTTTTAAATTCATTCATTTTTTAATATTTATTTTTATTTATTTATTTATTAGGTTTAAATGATTTAAATATGTTTTTTATTTTAAATTATTAATATTTATTAATATTTATTTATTATGTTTTAGTTTTTTTAATATGTTTTAAACTTATATAATATATTTTTTCAGATGAATTTTAATATTTTCATATTTTAAATATTTAACATAAATCATTTTTATTAATTTTATTATTTATATAATTAATATTATTGAAACGCCTCACCCTGAGCCACTTGACAGTCCACTAACTGAGGTCATCACATGACCTCAGGTGAGCCTTTTCATATGCCATAGGCTATTGACTAGAGGCAGAGGCCTAATCAATACAATAGGGAGACTATGACCTTGAATCAAAGTCATACAACTATGAAAAACTAACTAAAATATTACATAGCGTAAACATCAGAGTATGCACAGATAGATAAACACAATGTTGTAATAAATTCCATGTTGAATTCATATAGCCATACCTTCACTGATCGTCCATTGGGCTAATCCCAAATACAAAACAAACAAAAAATACAACACATGAAAACTAACCTTACTTCCATCACCAAGCCTCATTCACCCTATCTCCCAATACCCTTGAACTGCACCGCCATGATCTAGTGCTTGTCTTTTATTGAACCTAAAAGTAGACATAAGGTTTGCACGTACACTGAGGTTCTCGTATGATGTGTGAGAAATACATCCTAATAGGGTCTCACCAAGTTCCCAAACTATACTCCATCATATACATGTATGCATGAGTAAAAAATATAAATATGGCATGCATACATGCAGGAAATTGTGTGCAAACCAGGCCACCATGACTCCCTATGAATCAAGTCAATGTGTGTTAACTAGGCAACTATGAAACCTGATCTTACCTAATTATATGATATACTGTAATCCACCATGCCACATCATCTCATGCCATTATATCGATGTCCAACCCATACCAAAAGAATAAAGGTTTTGTAGCATCCAAATATCGACCAATTGCTCGCAAAGACTGGGTGTGGTCATATTTCCACATCATGAACCACTAGTTGATCACTCAAGGTCGGGTCCATTGGTCCCATGTCACATTTTCCCATGTACTATCCCCTTACAGGAAGTCACTACCATTACCCAATCCTCTCAGGAAAGTCCCATCATCCACACCAATCATGTTCAAGGGAATTCATAAGAACTCCGACCCATCCCCACAAATTCTAGGAAGGTTACAAGCACACCAACCCATCCCCATAAACTCAGGGGAGGTTACAAGAACACTAACCCATACCCACAGAATCTATGGTGGTAACAAGAACATTGATCTATCCTTGTAGACTCTCGGGAGGTTACAAGAAGACCAACCCACCCCCAAACACTCTAAGGAGGTAACAAGCACATAGAGCCATCCCCATAGTCTCTAGGGAGGTCACATCAAGCACACTGAGCCTTATCCTTGAACACAACTCTTTATATGGTCTCGGGAAACTAGTCACTTGATATATATCCCTATAGTAAACACATCCCACCTCACCTGTTAGGGCATCTACTGGGTTCTCTAGACCTTCTATGATCTCATATCAATGATACCATCTCATTTTCCTCACCCCTCAATAGCACCACAACTCATACACTCATCCTAATCCAGACCTCAAGGTATGGTTCTCTCTATCAAGGTCTCTAATCACTCCTATTCCTTCTACCCATGGACTATCCCAAACCGTACACTCTAATCCCTTTAGAATCCTAATGTGAATTCCCAACCAATATCACACCCCGCACCTGGGTCTCAACTCGAATATTATAAGGGAAATCTCTTAGCCTATCACTCTGAGAAGACCCCTCTCCATTGCACCTTGTCTAGTCCAAAAGTACTCATCCCAATCATAGTGATAATCAAGTCTCATTCCACCCTTAGAAGGATGTCACCCACCATGCATGAGATGAATGGTTGCCTCTCCCATCATCACTATGTTGACGCCTCTCTCATCCATCCAATTATTCTTAAAAACTCATCCTATGATAAAAATATATCATATCTTACCGTGAGACCTGTCTGAGGCCTCATTAGAGATCAAATGACTTCCCCATACCATGGTGACACAATCACCGAGTGATCTTATCTCAGCCAAGTGATAAAGAGTACTTATCTAGACCATAAGAGGTCAAACATTGTCTGATATCTTCCTTCTAAGTAATCACTAGTCCCTATCCATATATGGATTTGTATTAAAGGGACTTCCTCAATAAAATTTCTTTCTTATTGAATATATCTTCTTTATTTATTATGTGAAAATTAATATATATGAAAATATAGATTTTATTGTATCCATGTTTTGAAATATTATTTAAAAATTATTTCATTTTTTTAAGATTTTACGTATTAAATTAAATTGAATTATTTATTTATAAATGATTCATATACCAAAAATCTATAGACACATTAAATTAAAAAGATATTATCTCTCATCATTGGAAAGTATCTAGTTAATTAATTTCACAATTACTAAATATTCCATTCAACAAAGAATTTTTTTCATTACTAATAAATTACTACTTAAAAATAAAAACTAATTTTATAAAATTTAACACATTTATTTAATGTTTTGAAAATTATAATCTTTTTTAAATATTTTTTTCCCTTTGAAGCTCCTTTTATTAACTCAATCTAATTATATATCAAAATACTTATTTAAATAATTTAAAAAATATTAATAATTTTAATATTTTAAAATTAATTAGTAAATATAAAACTACTGAATTTTATTATTAATAATGGATTAATAATAACTATTTTAATTGGATTTTATTTTATAATTAATTTATAAATCCAATATGTGATTAACTCATGATAAAAGAAACATGATTATATTTATGAAAGTATTGGATAAATATTGTTAAATAATACTAATTTTTTGTGTACAAAAATATATACAATCATGAACATTAACTATATAATTAATATTTATTTAAATAAATATATAAAATAAATAGTTAAATTATTTATATATAGTATGAACATTAAGTAATCTAAATAATGTTCTTTAATTGTTACCGTTATTATTAACCCCATTAAATGATTACAATTATTTAATTACCATTGTTAATAATCATAATGAATGATTAAATTTTTTTAATCATATCAAAATTAGGGTTATTAAAAAATTACCATAAAAATGCTCATAAATAGTTTTATTTGTATTTTTTATAAATGTGAAATTTAATGATAATTTATTTTGAACTGCTTAAATCAATATATTTAATGGTATCAATGATAATACACAACTAGAGAGACTATAAATAATATTTTTAAATTTATTGTTTGAGAAATACATGATTGAAGTTAGCACTATGGATGATACAGAGCTCCGTAAATGCCTCTCCCTCCTCATGGTGGGGATATTCACATCTACCAGACTCTTTAACATGAACTCCTTGAGGAATACGTTGTAGTTGATCCGGAGGTTGGAAGAGGGAGTTACTATCAGGGAAATATAACTTGGGATGATTATTTTGGAATTTTTCAAGAAATATTATAAGATACACATTTTTAATGGACTTCCTTGTTCTTCTTATAATCATATTATTATGATCAAGGACATGGTTAATAGGTTTAACATCACTGGGATTGAATTCTCTCAATCCCCTTTTTGGATCCAGGTGAAATATATCTCATTTATGGGTAGGGGTGATAAATTTATGCATGGGATTGATAATACCATTGGGGATTTTATGGAATGGGATGTTTTAGAACCCATTCAATGGGGTCCTATGATGCGAATCAGGGCTATGGTGGACATCACACGACCCATTATGTAGGGTTCCTTCTTGAAACTCCAATAATCCAAGACATGGGTGTCTTTTGAATTTGAAAATATCACATCCTTTTTTTATTCTATGGACTCATTGGCCCAATGTTAAATTATTGCGAAATGAAAAAACCTAATTCATAGGGGTGACTTATGCTTCAATACAGAATGTGGCTCTTGGAAAAATCTTTGTGAGGTCCACCCACATCGAATGACAAAAAAATATTTCTAGGGGAAATATTACCAAATATATATATCATAGATTTTTGGAATCAAAGAATGTGATAATATTAGTGGGTATTCCATCCTTCTCCCATGATCTAGGGAGTTTGTCTTACTGACAGGCCTAGGGGGCATCGTTAAATCCATACAGTTCTACAAAAAAATTAATAAAAACTAAACTATGATACTTAATTAATTAAAATGGTTATATTAGTAGGTCAATATTGATCCATAGATATGGTGAAATTATTTTTATTAGGTTTTCAAAATATATTATTTTATAATATTTAAGAAAGAGGTGAGAAGATATGGGTTTTTATTGATTTTGAGAAAGAAAAAGGTGAAGCAGATTGATTGGTCTGTGATCGGATTTGAAAAGTGTGATAGGGTTTTGTAATTATAGGGTTTGGGTATAATTGGAATTAATAAAATAGGTTTATTAATTCATTATTAGTGTTTTATTTGAGAAAAATAAGATCCAGAGGTCATGGTATTCCCTCCTCAATGTGGAAAACCCCCAATTTTCATTGGTCAGGTAATTTAGGGTCGTGCTGAATCAAGTTTGTCTCAATACCATATTTAAACCTGATTTCTCCTAAATTAAACGATGATCATACCTTTTTTAGGGTTTTTAGTTCTTTAATATTAAATTCCCTTTTATATTCAAATATGAATGGTCGTGTAAAAAGGAAAAGAAAGTATTGGAAATTGATTGAAGAAATTACGTAAACCAAATACATGAATAAAGGAAAAGAAATAAATCCAACACACCTTCACCATTATATAACATTATCTTCGCAAGAGGCAGGTTTACCCCCTAATCCTACTGATTATAGGATTAGATGAAAGGAGAAAAGAAAATTAAGGAATTAAGAAAAGGGAGATAAACTTGGGGAGGGCCCTACACAATGTAGCTTCTCACTCCAAGCTTTGGTCATCGAATATCTAAATACATTCAATAGTCATTGTCTAGATCTCCATTTATAGGCCCCATATGACTCATATAGATTTTAAAATCATTAAGTTATGGTAAAATAGGGATCATGGGTGGATCCTATATCAAATATTATGTAAATATTTGAATATATGCTGAATTTGGATTTTTAAAAATTTTCCCAACAATTTACAAGACATGTAATGTGTTTACATGATGTGTAATATTTTAATTTATAGGCATTGTAAATTTTGGTGTATCTCTTCCAAAAACTCATCCTGAAAAAACTCACATTGTTTAAATGGAATACACTATGTGTAATTGTTTTTCTATAATTTTCTAGCTCCACTGCATCCTCAAAAATCTAGTGTGTCGGTGCTTCACTTCACTTGGGGCATGAAGTGTCTTTTTTCTTATTTTTCAATTATATTTATCATCCTACCATAAAACACAAAACAATTTAAATATTTCACAAATTGTAAATATTCATCAATTAAATGCCAAAATCAATAAATTTAAATTAGATAAAATATGTGCATGATATACAGATATCACTTAGCCTTGCCTAATGGACATGGGCCTTTTAGTTCCTTTGGTTGTTTTCCATATTCTCTTTAGGATAGTGGATGAGGGATAATGGTATGAGGATAAACAATATTTTGGGACTAAAATTTTTTTTTTTTCAAACCATTTATCCCCCATACAGATTTTTCATAATTATTTGGTTAACCAAAAAGTAAAACCATTCCCAAACCACTGGTTTTTTAATTCTGGCCTTGAAGTATTTGAGGTAATTAGGGTTTTCCTATCCCATTTATAGTGACACTTGATTTTGGAGATATGGATTCCACTTTTTTAGGTGCTGAGTCACCACTTATATTTCCTACCTCAAGGTAGGTTATTCCAGTTCTAGAAGATTCTTCTCCTCATTCAATATTGGTTGAACATAGATATCAGGAATATTGGAAGTAGAGGAATAAAAATATCACTAATATTGATCGCATCAAAAATAAAAATTTTAACAAAAAAAATAGTTCATGGTGGGTAAAAGCATTAAGTTTAATTGGGTTCTTAGAAAAACTCAAAGTTGTCATACGGTGATATACCAAATTACCAAATAGAGGTAGAGGCTAGTTCAAATCAACCATGCCTAGTGACATGAATCTCTTTTACTGGAACTATAATGGGTTTGTAAACCCATGATTAGTTTTTATGACCAGTCATTGCAGCTCCAAGTATATCCCCAATATGGTATTTCTCTCTGAGACCATGTTAGAAATCAAGGAAAAGAGAGGTATTTCAATGAAATATGGGTTTCAGAATTGTTTCTTGGTTGGATGGTTAGGCCATACATGTGGCATTTTCATCATGTAGAGATATTAATTCAAAGATTCAGTGGTTATATACTCTCAAAACCACATTCCCTTTTTGATTCTTCAACCTCAGAAACATGAATTCAACTTCATTAGTTTTTATTGATGGTCATATGCAAGTGAAAAGTTTATATTTTGAGAGATGATTAAATATATAATAAAAATACATAAAGGTCCCATTATCTTTGGTTGGGATTTCAATGAGATCCTAGACCACCATGAGAATCAAGGTGGTGTTAAGAGGAATTTTTCTTCCACGATTCAATTTCAAGACTGATTTATTTACTCAAGACTCTCATATCTGGGCTTATCAGGGAATCCATTTACTTGGTTCCATGGATATGGCCAAGCCTCCAGATTATCTAAATCACCCAAAAGGTTTGTGGTTTCAAGAGACTGGGCATTGATGTTTCAGATGTATGAGTTCTGCCACTTCCCTTTTGTTTCATCTGATCATTTTCCTATTTTTCTCTAGTCGTAGGTAGTGTACCAGTGTGAAATGACACTACAGTCATTCATATTTGAATTCATGTGGATTCATAATAATAACTACTAGGTAGTGGTCTATATTTCTTGGTCATCCCCCGAAGACCATGTATGGGATAAGAATAAACTGGTGGATCCTCAACTGCTACACTGGAGTCAACAATGTGACAAGAACTTTTATCAGAGAATAATCAAGATTGAGAAATCACTCTGGAGATTTTATGAGAAACATACTTCTGGTTTTTCTTTGTAGGAGGCAGTAACTCTAGAAAATATTCTAGACAAGGCCTTGAGAGACAAATAAAGCTATTGGTTTAATATATTAAGGGAGTATTTCATTAAAAAAGGGGACCAAAATACTAACTAATTTCATCAAATTTCCTCATCCAGAAGAATAAATAACTTCATTTTAAAATTTTCGGTGGGGGATGGAAGCTTCTCTTATAATGGGGTTGAGATTCGAAAGTAACCGAGTACTTTTATAGAGATTTTTTTAGTTCTGATAGTGGCACCGCCTGGGGGTCCTCTTGATCTATGTTGAGCCAAAATTTACTAAGGAAATTAATTTTTTGATGTACATATATGGGGAGGAAATTATCTCATACCTTGAGAGTATTCGCTCCAATAATGCAACCAATCTGGACAGATTCTATGCCTTATTTTTTAAGCGTTTTTGGAATATTTTGGGTCCTAACATTATCACACTAATTCATAGTTTATGGTATGGTTACATGAGTATGTAAAAGGTCAATGAAACTCTCATTTGTTTCCAAAAATAACTATCCTATTGAAAATTTCAAATTTTAGGCCTATCATCTTGTGTGATGTGGCCTATAATATTTTCTCAAAAGTCCTCTCTCATTATTTGGGTATGTTCCATCCCTATATTATCACTAAGAATCAGAGAAATTGTGTACCCAAGAGACCTATTATAGACAATATTATTATTTCTCATGAAATATTCTATTCTATCAAAACTCGTTCCACTTCTAAGAGGAGTACCTTAGAAATAAAATTGGATATGTAAAACTCTTACAATAGAGTGAAATGGGATTTCCTGGAAGTGTTCATGAGGAAATGGGACTTTTGGAAAAAAAATGGATGAGAGTGATCATGAGCTATGTCAAGTTAGTTTCCCTTAGTATCATAGTCAATGGCTATCTCATAATGAACTTCAAACCAACTAGAGTATTACAAAAGGTTGACCCCCCTTTCCCCTTACTTATTTATTATTATTTCTAATTTTCTTCTCTCATCTCTTATCAAAATAATAATTAGAAGGACTCATTAATGGGGATAAGGTTTTTCATTGTAGTATCCCCATTTCTCGCTTATTTTTTCTAATTATTGCCTTATTTTTTCAAGAGTAACTCCTCGGGATTTCTAGGAGATTCTAAAAAATAATGAAGATTTTACCAAATCCTTAGGCCAATGTGCCGACTTTTCCAAATAAGAGATGTCTTTTAGTTGGGGTGTGGAATATGGTATGAGAGATTTGATCATTGTTTTATGTGGCATAAAGATTAAGGTGAAACATTAAAATTATTTGGTTTTCCCAATGATCTTTGGATTCTCTAAAAGAAAATTATTATCCTTCATCCCAGATAAATTTCACAGTAAAATTCAAATATAGTTCAGAAAGAAACTCTCTATGGCCATAAAGTAGGTTCTTATTAAATTAGTATCTCAAGAAGTTCCATATTACATGATTTCACTCTTCAATCTTCCAAATTTCTTTATTCACTAACATTATTTATCCTTTTTTAATTTTTGGTGTGATCATGCTAATGAAAAAAATAACTTACACTAGATCACCTAGGAAAATCATTGTTCACCCAAGGTTTATGAAGGAGCAGGATTCAAGAAATTTTTTGACAATTCCCTCCTACCCAAGAAATGTTGGTGTTTATTACAAGAATCAAATATTTTATGCAAGAAGGTTGTAAAAGCAAATTATTTCACCAAAAATGACTTTTTATCCACTAGTAAAGGTCCTCAGCCGAGATTTTTCTTGAGAATCATTTAGGGATCTAAATATATCTTGAATAGTTATATTTATTAGATAATTTATAGTGTTGATATGTTTAAAATAATGAGTAATCCTTGGTTTTCTGATTTTGATGGTATGAAACCCACTTCTAAGCTAGCACCCATTTTAGATCATGCTTCGTTGAGATATCTTATGGTTGATAACCTTGGTGGATGGGATTTTTAGAAGTTTGATATTTGGTTTTATGGTAATGAATGAAATCTTATTTAATAATTTCTAGTGTTTTATGGAATGGGACCATACAAGTTGTACTATAAATTCAAGAGTTCGGGCTGCTACACTGTTTTCTTGGGTTTTGGTAATAGCCTTGTGTAGGGAGATGCTATAGGGTTTGCACTATGGAAGTATTTGTGGAATTTAAAATCCCCAATTTTGGCCAAAATCTTCTTTTTAAAAATGTTTAGAGGTATCCTCATCACCTATGATCTCCTTGCTTATTAGCACCAGTCTGAGAACATCATGTTCCCTCTTTGTGGGACCACTGTGAAAACTGAGTTTCATGTGATATTGTATTCCTCTTAGGTTAATAAGTTGTGTTTATCATGTTCTAATAAATATCATGATCGATGGATAAGCCTCGTGGATATGAATATTGTTATAATGGAGTGGTTCTTATCAATTCTAATATAGAATATCATGGAGTTGTTCATCCACGTGTGGATTATCTGGTTCAATCTTAACACATTTGTGTTTGAGAGAATTGTCAAAGATGATAGGGTATTGATAACAAATTTGAAACCATTTTTCAGGTCTATTATTTATAACATAAATTATTTGGAACCATTTTTCTCTTCTTATAGTTTCTACTTTTTTTAGAGAGAGGGAAATCATATGGCACATTTCATAGATTCTTGGGAGAATTTAGGGGTATATGTTTTGGTTTTCTTCATTTCCCCTAGAGTTATGTAATTTGGATTTTGTTAATATTTAAGTCAAGGATTTTCTTTTAAAAAAACTCTACACAATAGATATAATTGTATATTTGTAGATATAGGGTTAGGGTTAAAATATTATTTAATTTCACAAATGGACCTTAAATGATATATTAAACCTTATATAACTCAATTCCATGTAATAACAACAATAATATTATTTTCTCATGGTTTTCACTATCTTTCACAGTGATAAAAAAATTTACCAGCTTAAAAATTAATATTTATCACTATACACATTCTTGGTCCCCTAGTCCTCCTTTTAATTTATAAAATACCAGAATAAATCTTTACTCATTCAATAAATAAATATTATATATATGATTAATGAAATAATTACCTTGCGAATAAATATTTTTTTAATATATGTGATCAATAAAACTTGGATAAAATTATTCCTCAGTATTGGGAATAAAATTTATTTCAATAATTTAATTCAAATATAAATTAATTTAGATCAACTAAAACACTCAATTTATGACACTATATGCTTCTCTCTCATTCATATTAGGTGATATTTCCTAAAATTCTAAGATTTCTATCTTGTAATAGGTTAAGGATCTGAAGAGAAAGAATTTAATGTCATAATGTAGACAACCAAAAACAAGAACTCGCTATATAATATTATCCCATTGTTATAATATCCCATAAAATAGGTTACCTATTTCACCAACCTATATACTTTATAAATTTTTCTTTGTCCATTTGAAATAAACTCATCATTACCCCCATGGACATGGAATTTAATGTGTTGGTTCTATTTCAATCAAAGGGTTGAGATATCAACCTCCATAAATAGATAAGGGGGAAATTTTTCCTTGACTTATTCATTAATAACATGTCATTCACAGTGCACCCAATATTCCCTACTTCCTGCAAACATATGGCAACATGGTTTTGGTAGATACATAAAAGTAAACACATCATGAAATGCATTAATATTAATATTAATGTATAAGTATCATCACACACACTTCCAGATAGGAAATTCCAATGACACAAAAACATGTAGAATTCCTATAGGTGGTACTATTCGTATAATATCTCATCTTAGTGATTACCAATTGTAAACTTCATGATATAAACTCTCATCTACTTATCCGTACTCACACATAAAATTCAATATTTTACATGTCCCATCATATAATAATATCTTACCATATAAATATATTCAAGAATATCATCATGGAATTTCAAGTTTCTCATCATTGTAGGGAAATGCTATGGCCTTTTCAATGTGATGGATAATCTAGCACATTATTGCATTAATGTTATGAATACCAATAAAAATATTTGATAATATATTTTTATTAATATTCAATTATTCGAATATACATATAATTAAAAGTAAAAAAATTGGTTCTAGAACACCAATTAAAACATCAGTAATATGTGGATGAAAAAACAAGTGGAATAGCACCACTATGTTAACAAACCCTATCAAGGAAAGAAGAAAAGGTATAAAATTATAGATTGCATATAATCATTGAAACAAACCTATAGAAACCAATAATTTAATCATCATTAGTTACATTGGGGTCACAACTCAAATGCATGTTCCAATTGATATATATATATATATATATAAATGTAATAAATGTTTTCCAATTTTGAAGGCAATAATTTGGGAATAAATTAAGGTAATGTAATGATATACTTTATTCTTTTTAATGAAAAATCATATAATGAAACATTGATTTACATTTCCTTATCCCTTGTTGCGTATATTTATTTTGGTTATTTTCTTTGTAAAAATTATTAATGATCATTAGAAATGTTCATAGAGATTCTGAGACACTTATGATATAGAGGAATCTTTGGGATGCTGAGGGGAAAGTAGATCCCCACCTACCAGCTATGTACACACACATGATAAAATAATAAACAAAGAATTATTTCATTGTATATCATGAGGATGAATCTCTTTAGGTGGATTTTAATTCATAGTATTTTATCTTAAAATATTTTTATTATTTAGTGTACATATAAACCAATGTTCCCCAACCATAAATAAAGGATAAAGTATGCTTCACTTGAAAAAAATAGATATTTTAAATCTATAGTAAAAGTTTTATGTGACATGAAAAATAAACATAATTATGTTATTTTTTTTATATATAGATTGATTAATTTAAATATAAATCCTCTTTTATCCAACATCATGTTCTAGGAAAGGATGATAATGTAAATAAATAAGGAAAAATATTTGATGAAAACACACAAGTATGAGAATCATGTGTAAGTATGACATAATAGTAATTTTTTATGCTTTGTAATAATATTACATAAAAATATATACTTATGTTAAAATAGTTTTTATACATTTTAGACATATGAATCATGACTGTAACACCCCAAGCTTCTAGGGTACGCTTGTCTTTGAATAATACAGTAGCATGTGTAGTACGCAACCTCGAGTTCTAACACACCGCGACCAATCAAAGTAGCCGTTATAAATAGTAACACTCACTTTTTGAATTATATAAATTTTTAATTTTAAAATGAACTTCATTTTTTGATTCTGAATATTGAAATTAGCTTAAGTTGATTTTTTGGTATTTTTCTGAGAACATCAAATTTTCGATGAATAGTGAAAAACACTTAAAAACATTTTTAATCAAAATAATTTATAGTGATAAATTATACTATTGATTGGGTTCAAAGTATAATTAGAATATAATTTTACCTTTTTATCCAATGGTGGTTATTAGAATTAATTTGAATTTGAAATTTGACATAAACAATTGTCAATCTTTTGATTAATATTGTTTCTTAAAAACACGCTATTTGTTTTGACAACGGAAATTAATTATAAAATTAATTAATGAAACTTATATTTTTGGAATTTTGTAAAATAGACATCATTTTTCAATTCAGAATATCAATTATATCTTAGGGTGAATTTTTGGTATTGTTCTGAAAAACATCAATTTTTTATGAATAGTGAAACCACTATGTGGTAGTTAAAAAAACTGATTTTTCATTTAAATGAAACTTTACCGCATCTATGAATTGAATTTCAAAATTCTGATATATGTGGTTGTCATTAGTAAGTAAAATTTGGTTCAATGAGAAGAAAATAATTTTTGCTGAATCGTAACTTTTGAGTTTTATTAACCACGATTAGAGGCAATTAGGGTAATTTAAGGTAAAAATGATATTATAAGAATATAAAAATATATTGACACGTGTCCTAATCTTATTGGATGAGTCATATCTGACCAAGAAAAACCATGGGACGATTTTTGGGACCCCATGGAGCCACTTGTGTAATATAATGACATTAATACCTTTTATTTAAAGTAAAAATAAAAATATCACAAACATGTATTGTTTTACTAAAACAATTTTTATAAGGGGTTATACAAGTCATAATTTTGACTATAAATATTCATTTTAAATCTAAAAATATTTCCTACATCATGGTAATTTTTTTATAATTTTTAGACATAAAATAAATAAATTTATTTATGACACCATGATGATGCAGTGATTACCTCATTAATGAACGATTTAAATAAAATGAAAAGATAATGTAAAATCTAAGACTTACACTTGTATAAAGCCTATTGTATGGGTTTATTTCGAAACCTTATCACCTTATCCTCGAAACATATCATTGTGGGACCTTTAAAATCTGAAAATAATTTCATAATAATGTAACATTTCATGACTTTCCAAGAGTTCCCCTCCTCTCCTCTTATAAAAGGCCCCCACCTCTACAACCTTATTCACACCTTAAAAGCTATTTGGCTTGGCCAAAATATGTCCAAATACTCTATCAACTTCCCTATATTACTCCTAGAAGCCTCAATTTGGTCATAAGTCTTCCCAAACAATCCTTTGGCTCAAATCAAAAAGAGTTACCCGATTTTAAGTTAATGTCTTCTCTTATGTTCTTTTGTTTTATTTTGGTTCTCCAACCCCTTAAACCCTTTTTATTCCATTATTTTGTAACAAAACCAGTATATTCAATATACTATTATGTTTTTATTAGAATTATTTTATTTACACTTACACACACCTCCATCTAATGGTTAAAGAACATACTCTTTCTGTGGGTGGCGAATTACTGCCCCACGAAACGATGATTGTTCAATCTTCTTTTAACACCTTTCATGGTGGCCATTAAGATGTCAATATATTTATATATGATATATATTATGTTTATTTTTTCTTTATTCTTCTTTATTTTTCATTTATGGCATACCTTTATGATTTCCATTATGGGTAAACGCGATAATTTCATTTTAGGAAGTGCGGACTACCGCCCCCTCAAAGTGATTTGAATCGTTAATACCATATATAGGACTTATAAAGGATGGAGTTAATGATATTATATATGATATTATACTGTAATTATAATATACCTTTATATCATTATTATTTAATTCCATTAAATATTAAATAGAAATGAAATTAGCGTTCATGCGTACGTACAGCTTACTGTCTCCATGAACGGTGCATTTCATTTCATACCTCTAAATGTTATGTAATATTATAAATGAATTTATATACTGGATATGTATGATATATTTCATATCTAAATCATGAATATATTTCTGGATATAATGGATATTTTACCATGTTAACAACTTGTAATTATAAGAAGTTTATTTTTTACTCAAGTACCAAAGATCGACAAAACGACTGTTATTAACTTAAATAATTGCATAATGTTCATAACATTGTAATAATTGATATAAAAGGAATAATGAACTTGAAAAAGGTTCTTAAGAAAGTAGAAATTATCTTTAGTTTATTATTCAGGATATTAAAGAACGATCGAGTCAAGTTGGACACGAGGTAAGGGACTTCGTCTCAATCTCCTTTCATTGAGGCATATTTTGTTTTATACACATCTTTCTTTTATACGATGTATAAACCCCTTTTAATTTTATGTTTATTCAAAAGTAATATTTTTTATATGAATTGTTTTACTAAACAAAAAAAGGGAATGTTTTTTTGTCATATGTATGCGGCGACAATGACTTCTCCACCGCCGTGACCATTATTTGAGTTTCGGCTTCCTCTAAAAGCCATAACTTTTTTAAAATGAAAAATAAATACCAAGTTTTACTTTTCTTTTATTTTGGTATTAAAAATGGCTTTATTATATCAATGTTTTGTATTGATATCTTCTGATTTAAATGTAGAAATGTTATGTTTCCTTTATACATGTTTTATGTGATACGATTATGTTATGGTTTATGATATGTTTAAACCTTTTCATATAAGGAATGAATTCGACTTAGTATGTGATGGGTGGAGCCCGTTATAGCTCATCGACGCATCGGTAGGTCTCATGAGACAAACTAGTGTCTTGGCACAAGGCCTTGACAAAATCTTATTTGTAGTCTTGGCATGAGGTTGTGGCTACGTGGTTATGATAGTCTGGCATTATGCATTCCATCGTTATGAAAGTGGTTATTGATATTGAATGTGATTATTAGACTAGTAGAATATCCTTGTGAATAAGTAAATGGAATTATTTCATTTTATTTTTTCCATATTATGTTGAAGTTCAAGTTTAAAAGGTTTTTTTAGTTATAAATTTCCTTAAATGTTTATGTTTATTTATGAATGTTTCCGCTATATTGTTATCCTTACTGAGCATCTAAGATCACCCCTTTATATGTTTTAATTTTCCCAGGATGTGAAGAAATATTTTATGACTGACCTGCAGGGATATTCGGAAGGGGATTTGAGTGTCGACTATGGAGACTATGTTATTGTAGTTTTTCAATATCTTATGTAATGTAACACTTATGAATTTATCAAGTGTTTCCAAGGCTACTAAACTAATCAGTCTTTAGAGACTTGATCTTTCATGATCATGCCAATGTTATGTAATAATGCATCGAATCTGGGTAACTGGAGTCAGGGTGTTACAGTTGGTATCAGAGGCAGTTTAGTACTAACCTTGGAAGCTATATTTTGATAAACTCTGATTAGAGCACATATCCCTAAGATAGACTTTGAGGATTAGTATAGAAGAACATCCTATAATTTTGGTAAAGTATAGATTTTTTTTATTTTCTGAGCAATACATCCCTCTCTGGATACGAGCAAGTAGAGTTGGATCTGGCCCAGATGTACCTAGGGGTAAACCCCGAAAACACCGCTTTGAGCTAGACTCAAACGGGAACTGATGGATGACAATGGGCCTTGCTGCACTCTTGGTTATGACACTCCCTGGGGATATGCTTAGGATAATTCACGATTTCTTTACAAAACATTATGAAGGGTTTATGAGTATATACTTCCTCAAAGAAAACATTTCTTTTTATGATTATGGATTATATCCATAAATAGTTCAATTTATGTTAAGTGTTTTACAAGTATGGAATTATGTATTTCGATTCATAAACTAATCTAGTTTATGATATTGTTTAGAAATGGAACCTAGTGGAAGGAATGGAAACTGTATCAATGCACGCACTTCATGTAGGTATTTCCCTCCTTCCCAAGATAATTATAGTGGAGCTGGTGATAAAACTGGTGTTGATCAGCTAATCACTATACTGGGACAACTCACTCAGGTTATGAATAATAACCTTACCCGTATACAGCACCCTAATCCGCAACGTGGAGGATCAATGTTAGATTGCTTCATGGGGAAACAAACACCAACATTCAATGGGATTACAAATACATTAGTAGCTGAGCAATGGATAAGTTCCCTAGATAAAATATTTCAGGCTTTGGGGAGTAGTGAAAGGGAAAAAGTTGTCATGGATGTTTATCGCCTCACTGGAGATGCTGATCAATGGTGGTCATTGATACAAAACATGAAGGAAGATAATGAAGTATCAGATATGGAATGGAGGGATTTCAAAGAGCTTTTCTTAGAAAAATACTTTCCTCATGACCATCGAGAAGATATGGAAAGGCAATTTCTGAGTCTGAGAAAAAATGAGGATGAGAATGTCACAAAGTATGAGGCTAACTTTACAAGGTTAGCAAGGCATACAGAAGATTATATATGTAACCCAAGAATTAAGATTGATCATTTCATTGATGGTTTAAAAATGTTTCTCCGTCGAGCCTTAATCTCCCAATCTTTCTCATCATACGAAGATATTGTCTCATGTTCTATCAATAGAGAAAAAAAAATCTATAAATCTTATGACAACAAAGTAAAGCAAGAGAAGAAGAGAACGGTGGAACAAGAGACAGATAAATGGAAAAAGGGAAAGAAGGATTTTCCATTATGCGATAATTTTGGGAAGAATCACCCTGGTACTTTCCTAAAAGGAATGGGAGTTTGTTATAAATGTGGAGAAAAAGGTCATAGGGCTCATGATTGTAAGGGAAAGAAAGAGGCTATCAATGCTGAATGATACAATTATAGGGAAATGGGGCATTTTAAAAATGAATGTATGTGCCAGGGAAAATTACCTCATAAAAGGCCAAGGGATCAAGGTCAATCTTATGTTGTTACTACAGTTGAAGTGGAATAATTAATGTATTGGTGCTTTTGGACTCAAGGATTATATTCTGGTTATATGAATAATGTGATATATATAAGGATTTTACTGCAGTTCTTGTTGTTTTCATTAAGGTTTTAATATGATTAAATTAATCATATTTTAAGTATGTGACAATAAGAGAAACTTTACTTTGTTTGTGGAATCTGATGTTACAATTGATTTTGGAATTTAGAGACCTTTTAGAGAAAGTCTAGATAGAGGTATTTTGGATAACTATAAAGGTTGGAATGGATTATGTTGAACTTTAGATAGTATTTTTCAGGGTTAAAACATTTCTGAAGATTATTTTTGTAATATTATAATATTATAGTTTTAGGAAAAGGACAACCTGCAGGTTGGGGGATAACCTGTCGCGTCAGACAAAGCTGCAGGAATCAAACCCACAACCATAGTGTGACAGGCCTTTATTACCTACCACTAGCCTATAGGAATTCTCTGGTTATTACAAAATAGTTTTCTTAATCTAAATGGTATGTGTACAAATTTTAAACCTTGTACGATTAGGATAAATATAATATTTTTGAGTTCTATTATCTTTTTGAGGGAAAGATGAGTTTGTGGTAGAAATTAGTTAAAGGTTGAAACTCTACTTGTCAAGTATATATATACATATACCTCTCTCTTATTCTATGAATAAATTAATTCTTAAACATTAGTAAAGGGATATTAAAAAAATGTGTTATCCTAATACCTTATGTTTTGTTGAACTGATGTTATTTTAAATCACCATAGATTGAAGGCTTTGAGGCCCTCAATTTTACAATTGTTTGTGATTGATGACCTCAATAACTCCCTACAAATATTTACATTTTCCCTCTAATTATTTGTCTCTAATTTCCACCATTGTTCCTTTAATCGAGATCATAATTTGGTGGTGAATTTTTCATTTCTCTTTCCCTCTTATTAAGGATAAATTTTATTAACCCTATTTCTGATGTGGGTTTTCCACAAAGGTATTTTCTACTTTCAACCTTTTATTTTCGAAAAACAACTTCAAATTGCGAGGACACAATTTATTGAAGGAGGGTAGAATGTATCACCCCAATCTTCCAGGGTACACTTCTCTTTGAATAATACAGTAGCGTGTGTAGTACGAAACCTCGAGTTCTAACACACTGCGACCAATAAAATTAGCCATTATAAATAGTAATACCAACTTTTTGTATTATATAAATTTTATATTTCAAAATTTACTTCATTTTTTAATTCGGAATATTGAAATTAGCCTAAGTTTAATTTTTTTTATTTATCTAAGAACATCCAATTTTTGATGAATAGTGAAAAATACTTAAAAACAACATTTTTAATCAAAATAATTTATAGTGATAAATTATACTATTGGGTGGTTTTAAAGTATAATTATAATATAATTTTACCATTTTATCCAATGGTGGTCATTATAATTAATTTCACTTTGAAATTGGACATAAATAATTGTCAATCTTTTGATTGATATTGTTTCTTAAAAACACGCTATTTGTTTTGACAACGGGAATTAATTATAAAATTAATTAATGAAACTTATATGTTTTGAATTTTGTAAAATAGAAATCATTTTTGAATTTGGAATATCAATTATATCTTAGGGTGAATTTTTTGTATTGTTTTGAAAAACATCAATTTTTGATGAATAGTGAAACCAATAAGTGGTAGTTAAAAAAACGGATTTTTCGTTTAAATGAAACCTTACTGCTTCAATTAATTGAATTTCAAAAATCCTACATACATGGTTTTCAATAGTAAGTAAAATGTGGTTCAATGGGATGAAAATAGTTTTTCGTGAATAGTAACTTTTGAGTTTTATTAACTGCGATTAGAGGTAATTAGGGTAATTTAAGGTAAAAATGATTTTATAAGAATGTAAAAATATATTGACACATGTCCTAATCTTATTGGATTAATCATTTCTGGCCATGAAAAACCATGGTACGATTTTTGGGACCCCATGGAGCCACTTGTGTAAGATAATGGCATTAATACCTTTTATTTAAAGTAAAAATAAAAATGTCACAAACATGTATTGTTTTACAAAAACAATTTTTATAAGGGGTTATACAAGTCATATTTTTTACTATAAATATTAATTGGAAATCTAAAAATATTTCCTACATCATGTTAATTTTTTCATAATTTTTAGGCATTAAATAAATAAATTTATTTATGACACCATGATGATGCAGCGATTACCTCATTAATGAATGATTTAAATAAAATGAAAAAATAATGTAAAATCTAAAACTTACACTTGTCTAATGCCTATTGGATGGGTGGATTTAGAACCCTTGTTACCTTATCCTCTAAATATATCATTTTGGGACCTTTAAAATCCAAAAATCATTTCATAATAATGTAACATTTCATGACTTTCCAAGAGTGCCCCTCCTCTCCTCTTATAAAAGGCCCCCACCTCTACCACCTTATTTACACCATCAAAGCCATTTGTCTCAGCCAAACTCTGCCCAAATACTCTCTAAACATCCCTATATTACTCCTAGAAACCTCACTTTTGGCAGAAGTCTTCCCAAGGAATCCTTTGGCTCAAATCAAAAAGAGTTACCTGATTTTAAGGTAATGTCTTCTCTTATGTTCTTTTGTTTTATTTTTCTTCTCCAACCCCTTAAACCCTTTTTATTACAATATTTTGTAACAAAACCAGTATATTCAATATAATAGGATGTTTTTATGAGAATTATTTGATTTGAAATTACACACACCTCCGTCTAATGGTAATGAACATATTGTTTCTGTGGGTGGCGAATTCCTGCCTCACGAAATGATGATTGTTCGATCATCTTTTAACACCTTTCGTGGTGGCCATTACGATATCACTATATTTATATATGATATATATTATGTTTATATTTTCCTTATGCTTATTTATTTTTCATTTATGTCATACCTTTATGATTTCCATTATGGGTAAATGTGATAATTTCATTTTAGGAAGTGCGGACTACCGCCCCCTCAAAGTGATTTGAATCGTTAATTCCATATGTGGGACGTATAAAGGATGGATTTTGTAATGACCCAAAGTTTCATTAATGGAAATCCCTCTGGATCTAATTTAATGTCTCATTATTTAAAATTTTTTGTCAACTTATTTGGTTTTATGTTAAGAATTGTGACTGTTGCTTTTATCACCGTTGAATAGTGACCACATGATTAGTATAAATATAGGGCTTTAACAAACTCAGATTACTCGGAAAAAGGAAGTGATGGACTAATCCAGTAGAATTGCTCCATAATAAGCCCATTTTTTGGATCTCGGCAAAGAGGTGGCGTCTTTGGGCTTCGCTCTTGACCAATTCCAAGCTGAGCTTCATCATGTCAAGCTCGAACGTGACCGTCTACGGGAAAAGTGGAAGTTGATATAAATTACCACTCGAGCGATGTTATCCGAGCCACCACAGGAGTCTTTCACCATCGCACACCTTACCCTTAGGTCTTATGCAGTTGTTTTAAGTGGTTATGTAACAAATCGCTAGTACTATGTTCATGTACACTATTTTTTTGTATATAATAATGAATATACTTTCTTGTCATTATTGATACATTGTAAAAAAAAATTAAAGTGAAAATAGTGTTTTTTAGTTATTATTTAATTAAGAATTATAATTTATTATATCAATTTATTTTTGAATTAAATAATATTTTCATAAAATATTATTATTATTATTATATTAATTTTATTATATATAAATGATCATATGATTTTATGAATGCAATTATAATTTTTATTAAGGTTTGAAAGCCATTATTGTCAAAACCTGTGAATTTTCGATAAATGTCAGTTTTTATTTTAAAAAGTGAAAATTAACATATATAGAAAATTATTTAGATAAAATAGATTTTATTTCTAGAATCATAACGTCGAAATTATCCCACAGTAAATTTTTCTTAATTTTCTGAGACAGTCAATTTTTTGGGTAAAAATTAAATAATATTTAAATATTTAATTTGTTTTATGACATTATAATGACCCAATAGTGATGTAATAAAATACTATAAGCTTTATGTTCGGCCAATATATGTTTTAACATTAAAATAATTTGATTTTGGGTTTTTTTTACTTACTTTTCAAAGCATTAATGGACCCTTCAAGACTTATTAAATACCTTGTCTTTTTAAATTATTTTCCATGGGAGTGTGACTCACCTCCACATAAGAAACCCTACTATTTTAAGAAGTTCGGACTTTGACCTTATAAAATATTTCTTTCCTATTCCCTTTTCCAAAAACCGTGGGCAAAAACCATGGGATGGTTTGTGGTTTGGATTAATTTAATATAAGGGGTCCCAGACCTAAATAATAAAGGATTCCCTCACCATTCTTATATAAACCCACCCAAGCACCCACTTCCTCCTCACTCAAATCATTTGGAGTTCATCCAACCTCTGCCCTACTCTCTCTATAATCCTCTCAAGGTGCCCCAAGCTCCCAAGAAGCCTCTCTCAAGCTTCTCTCAAGCCTTTGGAAGCACACTTCCAAGTAAGGGTTTTTTCTTCCTTTCTCATTTTTGTCCAATTTTCTTTAAGTTGTTTTGACCTTTTAATTTCAATTATTAATGTTGGGGTATGGTTTCGCACCTCCCTCATACTTCCCTATTCATGTTTGAATGATGGGAGACCCCTTTCTCTCTCATTAAATGCCTCCCATGTACACTTGTTACTATGCCGAAATTCCAAAAGGAACTTCTCTCTCTTCATTTACATTCAAGCAATACGTTTGTACCATGAATCTAAATTCCATTACAATTGTTGGGACATGTATCTATATGACATCCTTACTGTCCATTACATTTAAATATAATGACTAACCCCTTTCTCTCTCATCAACCATTTTTTATGAATTCTTATGTCATGCCGTTACGCTGCCAAAATCGCACCAATTTTCTAAGCCAATTCCTTTGTGTAGTGAATACCATTCCCATTTCTCCATAAAGGTTATTCAACTTATGCACATTTACATATTGATTATAAAGATTCATTTATGAATTCAACATTCCTTTGTCATGGAATAAATGATTATGTTTTATGAATCCCTATTTTATGATCCATGTGGAAAACTTATGCATGAAATGAAATGTTTAAGAATGGTGCGCCCTTATAGCACTCCAATGCATTGGGTAAAGTATAGTATCATGATACTTCATGTGTAATGAGTATTTACTCATGATAATTCATGTGCAATGATGGTTTACTCATGCTTCATGTGCAATGAGGATTTACTCCTGCTCTATGTGCAATGCGCCTTGGCTCATGCTAATTCCATGTTAAGTGTTGTTGCCACATTTCCATGTTATGATTATCATGATTTATCATGCCTTTATGTTCATGTTTCTCTTTTTCTCTATTGATATTCCTATTGTCTAACATTTATTTTACTCCTCATGTATTCCATGTTTATTCCCTTACTGGGCTTTATAGCTCACCCCTTTTCTTATGCATGTCCTCAGGTTATCCCATGCAATGCTAAGTATGAGGGAATGTAGTGGTCATGTAAAGGATGTTTTCAATAAAGATGTTGTACTTCATGTTTTAAGATGTTATGTAATGATCCTAATCCCCAAAGACACTAGACCTCTCGATCATCCATGTTGTATCAAGTGAATTGTTTATGTAATAAATCATGTTTAAGTTTGTAATAAAATCAGGGTTGTCATAGTTGGTATTAGATGATAGGTTTAGTTATTTTTGGGATTAGGATTAGAAAACCCTAGTAAAGCCTTAGAGACAAGACTGAATATAATAAAAACATCCCTATGTTTTGGTAAGTACTGAGTAAGTGGTTTATCAAACAAATACATCCTGGTCTGGATACGAGCAGGTAGTGGTGGCTCTGGAACAGATGTATCCTAGGGGGAAAACCCGAAAACACCTCTTTGATCTAGACTCGAACAGGAACTGGTGAACGACAACGGGCCTTACTACACTCTTGGTTATGACACTCCCGGGGGATATGTTTTGATAAATTCACAAGCTTAGTATGAACCCTTATTAAGAGATTTAAAAAAAATCCCCTAAGAATATATGTTAGAAAGTAGATCATGAAAAGCCTAGGTTGAAGCCTATAGACTCATGAGTTAAGGAAATAAAAGTGTATTTTTAAGTCATCAACTTTTTTATTTGTATTACCCTTTATGTGTTACCCCCTAACTTTCCTTTTATCCCAGCCAATGGCTGGTAATAGGAGGACTTGGGATAACAACTAGTGTGAAGAACAGTGTGATGACTGTACTAATGAGATGCCCAATCCAATGGGAGTGGGAATCGTGAACTTTGTCACGCTTCTCTCCTAGCTAACTCAAGCTTTGAATAGAAACACAGGTCAAGAGGAACGTCCAAACCCCCCTAATAAGGAACAAGTCTCTATCGAGAGCTTCATGAGACAAAGGCCTCCTACTTTTAGTGGATCATTCGATCCCACGATCATTGAACAATGGATCAACTCCATTGAAAAGATCTTCTCCATCCTTCAATGTTATAAACAAGAGAAGGTTCTACTGGTGGCTTATCGTATAGAGGGTGAAGCTGATCAATGGTGTACGTTGATCAAAAATAAAAAGCCTGAGTATGAGATCGAGGCGTTGGAATGAAAGGATATCTGAAAGATGTTTTTCGATAAATATTTTCCGCACACCCTCCGGCTTAAGATGGAAAGGGACTTCCTTTCCATCAAACAAAAAGAAGAAGAATTTGTTGGAGAATATGAGGAAAACTTCACAAGGCTTGCATGATAAGATTCCGGATTTTTCGTTACCCCCAAATGCAAGTTTAACCGCTTCTTTGGTGGGTTGAAGCCTAGCCTGCAGAAAGCATTAGTGATCCGTGACTTCGACAGCTATGAGGAAATTGTCTGTTGTGCCCTCAAGGTTGAAATAGAGATCGGGGAATCACATGGGTATCATGGGGAGAAGAAGCGTAAGGTGGAATTCAATGCTAGCAGTCCGATGGATAAATCCAATGGTGATAAGAAGATCTAGCACTCCATTTACCAAAAGTGTAGAAAGAAGCACCCTATAAATTGCCTCAAGGGGACGAGGAAATGCTTTATTTGTGGAAGAGAAGGGCACCTAGATGTTAACTGTCAGCAAGAATGACCCGCGACTACGACTGAGGAGAGGAACGCTCCTTTCAAACTTCAACGCGTTGTTCATTTATACAACTTCAAAGAATAGGGGCATTTTTCAAATTAGTGCCCTAAACCAAGGTTTTTTGGAGGCAACCAACAACCTCCAAGGAAGAAAGGAAGAGATTTTTACATCACTTCTGTCGAAGCGAACCCAGACAATGAAGTGGTGATAGGTACGTTAGTTATTTATTCAAAAATATCAAACGTACTTTTTGATTCAGGTTCTACATATTCTTTTATATCTCGAATGTTTAGTAGAACAATCCCAGCACCACCACAAATCATGGGAGTAAAGATGTCGGTGAGTATGGAAAATGGGAAAATCATTGCATCCCATGAATATAAGTCCTCCCCTATTATAATCTGTGGATTGAATTTCCTGGAGAACCTCATCATACTCCCTCTGGTGTAATTTGGTGAAATTCTTGGAATGGATTGGCTTTCCTTATACAGAGCCAACATAAATTGTCGGGAAAAGGAAATCACACTCCATATGGAGAATCGACCCCCGATTCTTTAAAAATATAAGGAGGAAGATGAATCTCCTTTAGCTCCATCATCTCAAGCATGGGTATTACTGCCCTATGAGCACACGTATCTGGCTCAGATTATTGAGTCCAAGTATGAAACCATCCTCGAAGAAATTCCTACTGTGAGGGAATTCACTGAAGTGTTTCCCGAGGAACTGTTTGGTCTTCCTTCTAGAAGAGATGTTGAATTCACAATTGAACTTATACCAAGGGCACCACTAATATCCAAGACTCCATATAGAATGGCTATCGTGGAACTTGAAGAGATGAAGAAACAACTACAGGAGAATCTGGATAAAGGGTTTATATGTCCAACTGCTTCACCATGGGGTGCACCAGTCCTCTTCGTCAAGAAGAAGGATGATTCAATGTGGCTTTGAATCGATTATCGTGAACTTAATAAAATCACGATAAAGAACAATTATCCTCTGGCATGGATTGATGACTTGTTTGATCAGCTGCGTAGATCACAATACTTCTCCAATATATATTTGTGGTCGGGATATTATCAAGTAAGGGTGAAGAAGGAAGATGTCCCCAAGACTGCTTTTCTTACATGATATGAGCACTATGAATTCATAATAATGCCTTTCGGATTCACTAATGCTCCATCAATATTCATGGACTTGATGAATAGAGTCTTTAGAGATTACCTTGACAGATTTTTGGTAGTCTTTATAGACTATATTCTAATATACTCCAAAACCAAGGAGGATCATGAGGAACATTTAAGAACTATACTAGAGTCTTTTCCCAAGGAGAAGATCTATGAAAAGTATAGGAAGTGTGAGTTCTGGTTTAATGAGGTATCATTATTGGACCATATCATCATAAGAAATGTAATATCTGTGGATCCATCCAAAACAGATGCAATTGAGGGATGGCCAAGGCCCACATCGTTAACAAATATCTGTAGCTTCTTGGGGTTAGCGGGATATTATCGACGATTTGTGAGAAATTTCTCATGATTGTCCAACCCTCTTACCAAGATAACTCTAAAGGGAGTAAAGTTTTCTTGGAGTGGAGAATGCGAAGAAATATTCTAGGAGTTGAAAAGGAGGATTATCACTACGCCCGTGCTCACTTTACCCACAAGTGGGGAAATTTTTGTGGTATTCAGTGATGCTTCAAAGAAGGGATTAGGCTATGTGCTGATGCAGAATGATAAAGTGATATCCTATGCCTCAAGGCAGTTGAAAATCCATGAGCGAAACTATCCAACGCATGATCTGGAGTTGGAGGCGGTGATCTTTGCCTTGAAAAAATGTTGGTGTTATCTTTATGGGGAGAAATGTGAGATATATACTGACCACAAGAGTCTTAAATATATATTCACACAGAAAGATATTAATATGCTCTAGAGAATATGGATAGATCTCATCAAGGATTATGATTGTTCAATACATTACCACCCTTGGAAAGCGAACAAGGTGGAAGCTTCCCTAAGTAGAAAGGACCCAGCGATTCTATCAATGATCAGAATTTAGAAGGATCCAATCTTCTTAGACTTGATGAAGATAGACATGAGAATTATAAAGAAGGGAACATCATCAATCCTTTCACAAATTATTGCTTAACCATCTCTTTTGTAAAGTTTAAAGGATGATCAAAAGAATGATGTGGGAATTCAAGAAAAAGTGGAAGCTATCAAAAAAGGTAAATCCTCGGAGTTTAATGTTAATGAAGAAGGAATTGTGAAATTTAGGAAAAGGCTATGTGTTCCATTATGTCTGGAGCTGAAGAATGAACTTTCGGATGATGCAGATAGTTCAAATTTCTCTATTCACCCAGGGAGCACAAAGATGTATCGAGATCTCCGAGAAAACTTTTGGTGGGATAATATGAAAAAGGAGATCCCTGAATATACATCAAAGTGCCTGGTGTGCTAGCATGTGAAAGCAGAGAGGAAAACTATAAGGGGATGATGAAACCATTTCCCATACCAGAATGGAAATGGGAGAATATCACCATGGACTTTGTCACCAGACTTCCGAGGAAATCCAAAGGCAACAATGTAATCTGGGTTGTTTTGGATCGTATTACAAAGACTGTACACTTCATTAAAATTCAGTAGGATTTCTCATTGGATCAACTGGCACGAATATATATCAGGGAAGTGGTAAGGCTGCATGGAGTGCCACTATCTATTGTGTCTGACCGAGATCCAAGATTCACCTCTAAGTTTTGGAAGAGTCTCCAACATGCTCTCAATACTAAACTGAACTTCTGTACGACCTATCATCCTCAAACTAATGGCCAATCCGAGCGGACTATACAAACACTTTAGGACATGTTGAGAGCAAGCTCAATGGTATTTAAAGGAGGATGGGATAAACATCTTCCTCTGGTTGAGTTATCTTATAATAACAGTTTCCACTCGAGCATCCAAATGGAACCATATGAATCCCTGTATGGGAAAAGATGCAGAACACTGGCATGTTGGGATGAGTTCAGTGAACATAAGCTGCTTGGACCAGAAATGGTTGAGTAAATGGTGGATAAGGTGAAAACCATTCAGCATCATATCAAGGAAGCCCAGAGTCGACAGAAGAGTTATGCAGATAATAGTCGACAAGACCTTGAGTTTAAATTTGGAGACGTGGTTTTTCTACACATATCTTCGTGGAAGAAGGTCATGAGGTTTGGAAAGAAAGGGAAGTTAAGTCCAAGTTACATCGGACCCTTCAAGATTCTTGATCGTGTCGGGGTTGTGGCCTATCGACTAGCACTTCCACCTACCATGGCCAAAGTACATGATGTATTTCATGTATCCATCTTAAGGAAGTACATACCAAACCCTTCACATGTACTCTCTTCTGAGGTGGTACATCTGGAGGATGATCTTTCTTATGAGGAGCAACCATTGAAGATCTTAGATCGTAGATAAAAAGTTCAACGAAATAAGACAATGCCCCTCGTTAAGGTGTTGTGGCGAAACCACAAGTTTGAAGAAGCGACTTGGTATTCGGAGGAGATGATGAAGCGGAGTTACCCACATCTGTTTCAGTGTGGTAAAAGGAAATTTTGAGGGAAAAATTTCTTAAGGGGGGAATATTGTAATGACCCAAAGTTTCATTAATGGAAATCCCTCTTGATCTAATTAAATGTCTCTTTATGTAAAATGTTTTTTCAACTTATTTGGCTTTATGTTAAGAATTTTGAATTTTTCTTTTATAGCTGTTGAACAGTGATCACATGATTAGTATATATATTGGGCTTTAACAAACCCAATTTACACAGACAAAGGAAGCGATGGCCTCATCCAGTAGAATTTCTCCATAAGAAGCCCATTTTTCAGAGCTTGGAAAAGAGGTGGCGTCTTTGGGATTCGCTCTTGACCAAGCCCAAACTAAGCTTTGTCATCTTAAACTCGAACGTGACCATCTACGGGAAAAGTGAAAGTTGATATAAATTACCACTCGAGTGATGTTATCCGAGCCACCCCAGGAGTCGGTCACCATCGCACACCTTACCCTTAGGTCTTATGCGATTGTTTTAAGGGGTTATGTAACAAATCGCTAGTACTATGTTCATGTACATTATTTTTTTATATAATAATTAATATACTTTCTTGTCATTATTGATACACTGTAAATATTTTTTAAAGTGCAAATAGTGTTTTTTAGTTATTATTTAATTAAGAATTCTATTTTATTAAATTAAGGGATTTTTGAATTTAATAATATTTTAATAAATTATTATTATTATTATTAAAATAATTTTATTATATATAAATGATAATATAATTTTATAAATGAATTTGTAATTTTTATTCAGGTTTGAAATCCATTTTTGTCAAAACCCGTGAATTTTCGATAAATGTCGGTTTTTATTTTAAAAGAGAAAATTAACATATTTCTAAAATTATTTAGATAAAATAAATGTTATTTCTGGAATCAGGACGTCGAAATTATCCAATGTTGATTTTTTCATAATTTTTTGAGACAGTCAATTTTTTGGGTAAAAATTAAATACGGTTTAAATATATAATGTGTTTTATGACATCATAATGACCCAATAGTGATGTAATAAAATAATATAAGCTTTATTTTTTGCCAATATATTTTTTAACATTAAAATAATGTGATTTTGGGTTTTTTGACTTACTTTTCAAAGCATTAATTGACCCTTCAAGACTTATTAAATACCTTGTCTTTTTAAATTGTTTTCCATGGGAGTGTGACTCACATCCACAAAATCAACCCTATTATTTTAAAAAGTTATGACATTGGCCTTATAAAATATTTTTTTCCTCTTCCTTTTGCTAAAAACCATGGGCAAAACCATGGGATGGTTTGTGGTTTGGATTAATTTAATATAAGGGGTCCCAAACATAAATAATAAAGAATTCCCTCACCTTTCCTATATAAACACACTCAAGCTCCCACTTCCTCATCACTCAAAGCCTTTTGATTTCGTCCAACCTCTACCCTACTCTCTCTAGAATCCTCTCAAGGTGCCCAAAGCTCCCAATAATCCTCTCTCAATCCTCTCTCAAGCCTTTTGAAGCACACTTCCATGTAAGGGTTTTTTCTTCCTTTCTCATTTTTGTCCAATTTTCTTTAAGTCGTTTTTCCTTTTAATTTCAATTATGAATGTTGGGGTATAGTTTCTCACCTCCATAATACTTCCCTTTTTATTTTTTAATGATGGGAGACACCTTTCTCTCTCATTAAATTCCTCTCATGTACACCCGTTACTATGCCGAAATTCCGAAAGGAACTTCTCTCTCCTCATTTACATTCAAGCAATACTTTTGTATCATGAATCTAAATTCAATTAAAATTGTTGGGACATGTATCTATATGACCTCATTACTGTCCATTACATGTAAATATGATGAGTAACCCATTTCTCTCTCATCAACCATTTTTTATGAATTCTTATGTCACGTCGTTACGTTGCCGAAATCGCACCAATTTTCTAAGCCAATGCCTTTGTGTAGTGAATACCATGCCCATTTATCCATAAAGGGTATTCACCTTTTTGCACATTTACTTTTTGATTATAAAGTTTCATGTATTAATTCCAAATTCCTTTACCGTGGAATAAATGATTATGTTTTATGAATCCATGTTTTATGATCCATGTGGCACACTTATGCATGAAATGAAATGTTTAAGAAAGGTGTGCCCTTATAGCCCTCCAATGCATTGGGTAAAGTATAGTATCATGAAATGTCAAGTTCAATGAGTGTTGAATCATGCTAATTCAAGTGAAACGAGGGTTTACTCATGCTTCATGTACAATGAGGATTTACTCATGCTCTATGTGCAATGAGTCTTGGCTCATGCTAATTCCATGTTAAGTGTTGTTGCCACATTTCCATGTTATGATTATCATGCTTTATCATTCCTTTATGTTCTTGTTTCTCTTGTGCTCAATTGATATGCCTATTGTCTAACATGTATTGTACTCTTCATGTATTCCATGTTTATTCCCTTATTGGGCTTTATAGCTCACCCCTTTTCTTATGCATGTCCTCAGGTTATCCCATGCAATACTAAGTACGAGGGAATGTAGTAGTAATTTAAAGGAAGTTTTCAATAAATATGGTGTACTTCATGTTTTAAGTTGTTATGTAATAATCCTAATCCCCAAAGACACTAGACCTCTCGATCATCCATGTTGTATCATGTGAATGGTTTATGTAATAAATCATGTTTAAGTTTGTAATAAAAGCAGGGTTGTCATAGAGTTAATGATATTATACTATAATTATAATATACCATTATATCATTATGATTTCATTCCATTAAATACGAAATAGAAATTAAAGTAGCATTCATGCGTACGTACGGCTTACCGTCTCCATGAACAGTGCATTTCATTTCTTACCTCTAAATGTTATGTAATATTATAAATGAATTTATATACTGGATATATATGATATATATGATATCTACATCATGAATATAATTTTGGATATAATGGATATTTTACCACATGAACAACTTGTAATTATAAGAAGTTTATTTTTTACTCAAGTACCAATGATCGACAAAACGACCGTTATTAACGTAAATAATTACATAATGTTCATAACATGGTAATAAGTGATATAAAAGGAATAATGAACTTGAAAAAGGTTTTTAAGAAAGTAGAAATTAACTCTAGTTTATTATTCAGGAGATTAAAGAACAATCGATTCAAGTCGGACACAAGGTAAGGGACTTCGTCTCAATCTACTTTAAATGAGGCATATTTTGTTTTATATACAACTTTCTTTTATACGGTGTGTAAACCCCTTTGACTTTTACATTTATTCAAAATGAATCTTTTTTATATGAAGTGTTTTACTAAATGACAAAAGGTAATGTTTTTTTCTCCATACGTATGCGGCGACAATGAATTCTCAACCGTCGTGACCATTATTTGAGTTTCGGCTTCTACTACAAGCCATAACTATTTTTAAATGAAAAATAAATACCAAGTTTTACTTTTCTTTTATTTTGGTATTGAAATTTTTCTATTATATCAATGTGTTGTATTGAAATCTTGTGATTGAAATGCGGAAGTGTTATGTTTCCTTTATGCATGTTTTATGTGATATGATTATGTTATGGTTTATGATATGTTTAAACATTTTCATATAAGGAATGCATTGGACTTAGTATGTGACGGGTGGAGCCCGCTATAGCTCCTCAATGCATCGGTAGGTCTCAAGAGACCAACTAGTGTCTTGTCACGAGGCCTTGACAAAATCTTATTTGTAGTCTTGGCACGAGGCCTTGGCTACGTGGTTATGATAGTCTAGCATTATGAATTCCATCATTATGAAAGTGGTTATTGATATTTCATGGGATTATTATACTAGTAGAATATCCATGTGAATAAGTAAATGGCATTATTTCATTTTATTTTTGTCATATTATGTTGAAGTTCATGTTTAAAAGTCTTTTTTTAGTTATACATTGCCTTAAATGTTTATGTTTATTTATGAAAGTTTCCGCTATATTGTTATCCTTACTGAGCATCTAAGCTCACACCTTTCTATGTTTTACTTTTCCCAGGATGTGAAGAAATATTTTATGACTGACCTACAGGGATAGTCTGAAGGGTATATGAGTGTGGACTATGGAGACTATGTTATTGTAGTTTTTCACTTTATGATATAATGTTACATTTATGAATGTATCTAGTGTTTCCAAGGCTACTAAACTAATCGGTCTTTAGAGACTTGATCTTTTTTGATCAAGCCAATGTTATGTAATAATGCACCGACTCTGGGTAACTGGGGTCGGGGCGTTACAATGACTAGATGTACTAGTAGAATGACTACGTACAGTAGCTTTGAAACAGCGAGAACAATATAGCCATGTTAAAGGTGATGGATTTAGAGTGTCACATCGAGAATATTTTGAGAAGGAAAAGTCACATGGGGATATAAATATGAAAATTAAAGACACATAAGTAAAAAGATATTATCTAAAATAAATTATCATCAATTATGGTTTGATGGACTAGTATATATAATTTGGTCAATGTGAACCAATAATAGAGAAATAAACCACTATATGAAGACTCATACCCCTCTAGATTTGGGGATAAAAATTCCCCTCCAGGGCCTACCTTACCCAAGGTAATCAATTTTGATATAATAAATTTTGAAAAATGTGAATCAAAAAACTACTGATAACTTTCTTATGGTAAACTTTTGCATGGTGAAAGTGATTGTGAGTGGTAAACTATATAATATCAAAGGAGATATGATGCACCATAAACAAATTCTAGAACATCAAAAGAGATTGTGGATTCAAGTAGATAATGAGTCTAGCATCAAGTTTCATGTACCCCTTAATGATTTTCAAGTTATCATGGTTGAACATGCTATTGGTGAAGGGTATTGTTAGATTCTAATAACATTTATCTAAAGTAGTGGAAGTAATTAAAACCATAATTTGAGTATATCCATTCAATAAGTATAAAAAATACATAGAAACTAAAATAAATAATATAGTAGATGTGAATTCCTTACACTAATGAACAAGTGAAACCATTTGATATTCATCTGATAAGTTTGAAGAAGTCCACCAAAGTGGAAAACAAAATTACCCCACCTCTATAGTGTATCCACAGGCTGATCTGAATCATATGATGTTCATAAAGGATTCACCATTTCTACATGGTATTCTAGTACCTCTATGTGAAAAGGAGACAAATAAGAGAGATCATTGGGTTAGGAAGTATTGTACAAGAATGATCAAGCACCCATGAACCATTTCCATCGAATAAAAATAATATATATAGCTTTTTGAAAACACTCTTTGATTTCTACTAAATTTACCCAATTTTTTATAACTCATGAGTAAATTATAGGGACAATGCATTAATTTTATGAATGAAAGCTCCAATCTAGAATTACATCTCATGTAACGCTTTAATAAATGATTATTTAAATGAGTTGAACTATTAAAATATTAACACATTGAATATTCAGATGTTCATTTTACCAAAGGAAGTAGCATGCATGAAATCTTATTTCATTCATGTATCTCAATATCCCAAGAACATGATATATTCATGCATTGTATACTGTCTATAGATTTAGGTAATATCATCAATCTCACACTTTCACTAAATCCTAATAGACTCTACACTATTTTACCTTATATTTTATCATATAAAAAACTCATGAAACCATGTCCAAAAATCCTTTTTTATATCATCCAAAATACTTTTTAAAATATACCATTAACATCACCTTATATCACATCATATGCAGTACCTTGTGAACACCCATCCAAAACACTTTTGGATTAAATCTAAAACACATTTAGAGTAGCTATCTATGTTAAACTCAATCTACATTCATTCAACAACAAAGTATGACCCTATGGGACTTTATATAATTGAAAATAAATACAAATCCCCATATCCATATATGTCATAAAAGATAGACCTCTAGATAAATTTCAATACCACTCAAGATATAAATGGATCTGGAATGAACTCCATCACACATGTATCACTATACATGTGTCCACTAGCATGCATCATATGAAAATTTTCATTCTCACAATTTTCATTTCTACAAGACATATTGTGACTATTGGACATGAATCATGTCAACCCCATATAGCTAACTCATATGTTCTTAATTCCAGGAGTATATACCAATATGATCTATGAATACACCACATGTAATTTATCCTTATAGATAATAACATCACATGAACCTTATCTAGATAGATATACAATATCTAAGTGTGTCCACACACTCCCATGGTTTATCTTAGTTGAGGACCCCAAAGTCATACTCCTCATTTGAGAGTAAAAATCCCATCTTGGTTAAGCTCTAACTGATGACATGATCAAAAACATACCCAACCACCCCTATATTAGCTAAGTTAATATATAGACTTGTGTAAGTGGGGTATCAAAGTTTAAAGGTTTTCATGCTAGATATCTTTCCAACATCAATTACTGGGGACTAAAATATGATCCATGTACCCCTAATATACCAAAGTCATAAGTATGACACTCTATGTGGTATACTTATTGGGTCATCTATAACACATAAAGAATCATATTCTTTGTCTTGTTTCTCATGAGCATATGTTGTATATATATATATATAATATTAATCATTATAACCTTTAGATTTAATAATAACAAATAATACTCCATGATGAACATCAGTTAGGGATAAAGTCAAATTTATACTTTGAGAGTTAAAGCATTAATTCACTTCATGAAATGTATATCTAAATATACATTTATGTAGTTAACAAGAAATAATGATAAAATGGAGGTTTCCTAAAACATGATACATTTTAATATTATTAAACTCATTAAGAATACTTAACAAACCTAACATAAACACCAGTTTAACATATCATATATGTAAAAATGCCAGACCAGCCTCATGTTTGCTACAATTTCTAGGTTTTGTTAACTATTTAAATCTTATGGAATTCATGTCACATATCTATGTAACAATTTGATAAAAACCTATGACTAAAATATTTAGTGAGATACATATCTAAATTAATCAATTTGTAATAATAGTGAGATTTAGGAATAATATTCCTAATAGTTCAACTTCATGACCATAATCAAACTTCTTAACTTCACAACATCAAATGTTATGATGTAAACTTCTATTGTCTACTTAGAACTATTTATAAGATCATCAAAATCATCTTTGGAACCCTAGTACATAAAAAATTTTCATTAAAATAATGAAATTTCATACATTATTATTTACTAATACATCTCATTTCTCTTAGGGTGTTAAATACTTTAACTCTAGATCAGTAAAATCCTTTATTTATTAACATTGAATTTTTTTTAAGTCAAAACATACTCCCACTAGCCTCTAAAACAATATATTCTCTTCATAAAATCTTGGTAAGATACAAAAAGTCCTTTTTTGTTAAAAAATAACCTTAACTTCCATTTAGTAGGAATATTTAAAAAATAAAATATCTTTTTCATATCATATATGGTATTCTATGGGTTTGGAACATTTTTATTTAAAAAGAATAATTTTTTAAAATATAACACTGAATATTGGTGTGAAAACATTCCCTTATATTTTAAAAAATATTTTTATAAATATGTTATCCAAGATGAAACACTTTTATCCATATCATCTTCTCAAAACATGTTATAAAAACTAATGAATCATAAACCATGTGTATAAATTTAATCATTTCATATTTAATCATAAAAAATCCTTGACATAAAACATGGTATCTTATCACATAAGTGTAATGAGATGAATATACACATATTTTACTTAGAAACATTTTATCTTGATAAAATCCTCTACATTAAAATCCTTTATGTAGTAACTACTTCATCTTATAAATATAAACTACAAGATCAATCAATTCTTTATTTGATTTTGAAATCTTGTATATTTAAAACAATTAATAAAAAATAAATTTGAAATCACATACCTTTCAAAATAAAATAATTTATTTCTATAACATCTATGTATGATATGTAAATTACAAGTATTTTCATAAACTCATTCAGGTAAATCTTGGATAATCTAAAAATATAAAATTATCACTCCTCCTTCTTGAAAAGAATAGGTTTCAATGACCTTGACTGGATTCTTAAAGAACCATTGGTAAACATTTCAACTAATTTTTCTTCTTTTTGTTTAAAATTTTACCTTCTTGTAATCTATATACAATTCTATAGAACCTAGACATCATATTCTTAGTTCATATATATTCCTAACCTTTATAATATCATGTAAATTTTCTTTAGATTCAATCATATTGTTGAAAAATTTCCATAGATAACAATAAGATTAATTCCCTAACCAGAACAAGGCATTGGGGAAAAAATTAATCTCTCCAAGTCATTTAACTTATTCATTCATATTTAAAATCATTTTACATACCCAATCATATTGAGTGGAGACTAATATTTCCTTGGTCATTTAGCATCTGGTACATTTGAATCCTTAAATTAATCACTCTATGCTTCCATGGGCATCTACATTCCCTTGTAGAATAATTTCAACACTTGGCTACTATAGGAACTATTCTTACATATAGAATTATAGTTAAGAAATTTTATTAAATTATTTATCTATATTAATTTATTTTTTGAAATTACCAGTATTAAGAGAAGCTTACCTCAAGTTTATCCTTTTTAAGGATTAATCACAATGTTTAGTTTGATGATGATGAAACTATTTATATATAATAAAAGAGTTTATCTGATAAGTATCAAGTAACAAAACCATTAAATAAGGACTTATATTAAATGGGATCCTACTAAAATGATGTCCCATTTTAAATATTCACCATATCAATTAGTAGGAAAATATCCATATTTCACTATTACCTACACTGGATTGTTCATGTAAATATTCCATCATTATTTAGGTAAGTCATCACCACAATAAAAATAGTTGTGACTCATGGATAGTTGAGTAAACAACCCTTTCCCAATCCATCATATAAATATACTCAACTATATTCTTCTAGTATCCTGACCATTAGGGATTCTCAACTAGTGTGGCCCAAATAAAATTCCAATAACAAGACAAAAAAGGGAAATCAAGGGTTAATCATGCTAAGTATGAAAACATCATCAATTTAATAAAAGTTCACTTATAACTTTATTTTCTTACAAAATATAACCCAAGGGTATTCGTGCTAAGTTTGAAAATACCTGGTTGGATGAATGAGGTCTTGATAAGTGTATCTTTGGAAGGAATCTCACACTTAGTATTTGAAGGGGATTTTAATCTCACCATATTATCTCATGTTACTCTCTTTTATGTATGCATTCTTCTAGTAATTTATTCCTTCAACAAAATAAATATGTCCAAACCATATTGATGTGTAACCCTTTACACAACCCATAAGTTTGTGTTACTCACCCAAAAATAGAATCCAAACATATTCATACATATCCAGATGCATAATATTCATAAGGTACATGAACACTTCATGTAAAGGCATAGAATTATAAGAGATTAACAATCTCTACATGAGTAAGACCATAGTGATAGATAGTCAACCCCATTCACCTTCCTAGACAGAGCATGGGCCTCTAGGTAAGTAGGTAGTCTGACCCCAAGTCCCTCTAATTGGGGATATATTAATCAAGATAAAATCAAATTAATCATAACTATAACACCTAATATGAAAAAACTATGTTCAATAACTAAATTCGGGATAATAACTTCAATTACAAACTGAGGTTAGGGTAGATAAAAAACTAAATTCATTTTAGATCCAATACTATCATGTAATGCAAGGATCTATCTTAGATATAGTTCAATATTTTAAACTAAAGCTTACATAATATTCATATTTATGAAATTTTTTACTAAACATGAATATATAAGGGAATAAACATTAAATAGTTGAATAGTTCAAATATTTTAACATGAGATAAACATTTTAAAAAAATCCATAAATAAAATATAACAATAAATATTTAATAATTTAAACTTTAACATTATGTACATTCCATGATTTTGAATATAAACATTTTATATTCATTTCAATATGAACTATTTTATATCTATCATTACATGATATTTCCATTTTACATATATGTTATTATATGAATTATAAACTATTTATAATCTAACTTTTATTATGTATACATTTTACATAGTCAAAATATCATATACATAATCATTATTTGAACCTTGATCATTTAAATCATCAAAATTTTCTTGATGTGTTTTAAATAATATCAAAATAATACCCCCTTTTATTTTGAACAACGAAAAATAATTAATTATAAAAAAAATCATAATTTAAAAATAAATTTTTATATTTTGGCCTTATTTCATAATTTATAACCATTTTTAAATTATTACTTATGATTTATAGATAAAAACTTTTATTTTTAGATCATAATTCATGCCATATAATTTGGCTAAAAGGTATTTAAAATATTAACATTTAATATTTGGGCAAAAATAAAGTTTCATAAACATTTATTTAATTAATTATAAACCATTTATAAACCATTTATTAATTTATAAACCCTTTCCAAATTAAATATTAACAAAATACCTTTTATAATGATTTATAAACATTTTATAAACCATTAAAACCATTTAATAATTTAAAAATAATTTTTAAAAACTTTTCCCTTTACCCCTATTCATGGACGTATTCCTACTTGATAGTAAACTATTTTATCTTCACATAGGACTTCTAGAATCATGGTGTAAAGGTAACAAACTAGTTACCTTTATATAGTGTAGAGAAATATCAGGTATGTTTATATAGAAACCATTTACCCTTACGTATCTGGTAAAATAATTTTCTATGTAAAGGTGTCTCATAATAACCTTTACACAAGCGATAATATTAACTTTATGAAACCTTTGTAAATTCATGTTTATGATTATGTGAACCCTCTCACATATAGGAAATCCTTGGGTTACCTTTATGTGAACACTCACGTATGGGTAATTTCCTAGATACCCATATGCAAATTATTTTTATAGTGGTTCAACCTTGGTTACCTTTATGCATGATGGTAAATATTCTTCCTACCCTTACGTAACACCTTTACACAAAAGGGTAGATTCGGGTGACCCTTATATAGACCGATCTACATAAGGGTAAGGAGAGATGGCCCTTATGTAATCTACTTTTCATAAGGGTAAATCCTTAGTTACCCTTACACATATCAACTGTGTAAGGGTAAGGATCTAGTTACATTTATGCAACCAATATATATAAGGGTAAATCCTTTTAAAAACAAAAATTCCATAATACAAAACAGAGCCATGTTTTTAGATTTCTTGTCATTTCCATGCATGATTTCATAAATCTAAATCATGGGTTCCCTCTAATACCACTAAAGGGTTTTATTAAAGTCAAATAACTTATACTAGAATCATAATAAGTGATTAAATCCATATTCTGAGGATCTCTATCAAAGAAATATGAAACCTATATAAAAACTAAAATGAAGAAATACTGCAAATGTGTGTACCTTACATTGAAGAGCAACTAAATCATGTTGATCTTCTTTTTATGAGTTTGATAAAGATCACCAAAGTGGGAAAAATATAAAAAAGGCCTAAAATGATGTATTATATAATTGATGAAGAAATAGAGGTAGAAATAGAATGTCAAACCAAAATAATCTAGTAGATAAACTAAGAAATGAAAAAGGACCTTTATGGAGTTCCTTTACCCCACCAATTCCACTACATAATTTATTAAAATTACATGTTCTTGAGGATACTACATTAAAATATATTAATATGACCTATATTGACTTTGAAGAACAAATTTATAGATAGGTCATTACATGCATGATGGGTCTTGAGAGTATCAATGAAATTCTCTAGCATGAATACCTAGGAATCTGAATTGTGAGTGAATACATGAGTTACATTTTCATAATTTGTTTGTCCAATAATTGATAAATTATGTTAAATAATATTAATAACTAATCATATTTTGTACAGGTGTATATATCACAACTATAAAAATGGAAAACCATGCAAAGAAAATTTTTGACTCATTAATCCAACTATTATTTCATCATAAATAACTTCATTGGATAAAGGAGAATTTGAAAACCAAATAGCTGAACTAGCCACAACATTATATATAAAAATATAAAATGATGGGATATTCATGATTCCTATAATATAGGGGTAAAAATCTACAATAAAATCATATAAAATATATTTTTATTCTTTTCATTACTTATTCCTTTTTGTTTTTATAGAGAGAACCGGATGCTCATTAAAGACAATTTTGATACTCTTAAGGTTTAATCCTTGGATTCAATACATGGAAATACAAAAAATCAACCACACATGATGTAGATTATGAATTTTTAATGCACTACCGTCAAAATTTTGTAGATAAACTTTAAATTATACTTTTTATATTATGTTTAAATGGTAATTTTTTATGAAAGGGTGATCTTTAAATATCAACAAAATCAAGGCATCGAGACGGTGTCTGAGAAAAATAATCTTATGGATTGAAACAAATGGATACAAATTATGGTATATATTAAAATATTTCACTATAAAAATACATATCAAAACAAATTATTTATTTTCTTAATGTTTCAATAGTGTGCAAATCAAAATAATGACAATTATTTTAGCTATTAGATTTCCAAATTTAGGGAAGATAACGTATTCCATCAAAAAAATATCAACCTCAAAGTAGAATTTACAAAGGTAATTACACTTTTATTTAATATATTTATTAATATTTTTTTCCCTATATTTTTCAAGTACTACTAGGATTTCTGGTAGTCTACGTAGCCAAAATAAGAAGTATATTTATCTTGAAATGAGTGGCCATAGTAAATGATATCCTACTATTTGTATAAATCATGAAAATGTGATTTACTATTACGTTTTTAATTATGTTTTTATTTCATAGAGATCATGATGATTTTATCATAATGATGAAAAGTGATGTTTCATCTTCACATTGTTATTAAAGTAACAAATCACCTTAAAGTGTTGAAAACCAAGAAATTGATTTCATATTGTCATTTAAACATAGGAGAATGATCCTTGGGACATTTTTTATTTATATTAATTGAATGTGCATGAATATAATGCTCATATTTACCAGTATCATCCTAACTACCATATCACATTTTTTTACTAAAATGGCATATCACCAATTAAGGGTTCGAAATCGAGAAAACAACCTCAGATTGACACAAAAACATAGTAAAATGATTCTCCAGTCGTTTGTGATCTATAATAATCAGTTGATCATAAATAGGATGCTTTGATTGATTAATATGATATAAAGTACAATTTCGCCTTTGTATTTTAAGGTTCCAGACACGGTGGAAATTCATTTTGATTGAATTTTTTTGAAAAGGTTGAGGGTCAATCCCCTTTTATGAAACATAAAAAAAACCTATTTAAAAGTGAGAAAAGGGGGAACCCATTACAAGAAATGGAAAATTCATAAAATAAAAAAGATATAAAATTAATAATATTCCTATAATCCCAATGAGAAGAAAACATTAAAGCAAGCACCAGAATTAGGCTCATCGCCCCCCTCACCAGACAGTGCAGCAGTGAAATTAGTCAAAATGAAGTGTCGCCCCCTCGTTTAAGAAGTTTCACCAAGATAGATCGGAACAACATGTTAGATAACCTCTCCAACCAACACAAACATGTGTATTAGATTCGGATGAAAGGTGCTAGCACACCTTCCTCTCTTTCAAGTTACCTTTTGGTGAATAATCATTAAGGTTTTTTTTCAGATTCTATGGATCATTTTCCAATTTTTCAAGATGTAAACGCCATGACCAATGAAAATTTTCCATTTAATATTGACATAGAAATCCCAGAACCTGAAGTGGATATTTTTCATATTAAATTTATAATTAATTTGAATTTGATCTGAAGAAATAATATCTCATAATATGATCTTTAGTTGTCGATTTTGTTGATCGTATGAAAACCCTTTTAGGATTATTGACATTGTGTTGGGAGGACTAAAAGTATAGCCTCTCTAGCAGTGCTGCACATGTGGTCCATTAATCTATGAACAATACCAATTTACTGTTGTGTACCAACATAGTGGATCAATCATTTTGTGTTTCTCGTATTGATTTATTCTAGATCCTTCAGGATTGAAGGAGTTCTTTTGTTCTTGAGAAGATAATATAAAGAGGAATCTAGAGTGATGTTCACTATGCACAATTATTCTTAATTCCGGATTAACCCTACACAATAGACATAACCATTTATTTATAGTCTTAGAGTTTAGGTTAAAAATATTATTCAATTACACAACAACCCTTAAATATTATATAAACCTTATTTGACCTCAGGCCATAAAATAATAATAAAATTATTATTTAAATGGAGTGATAAAATTGGAGCAATGATAAAAATTATTTTATTAGCTTTCAAATTAATATTTATCACTAGAAAAAATCTTAGCACACTCGCCCACCTCGATGTTTATAGAACACCCAAATAAATATTTATTCCTCAATAAATATTCTATTCGCAATCTTCAGAATATAAATATTTATTAAATATTTAATAAATAATATATATATATATATATATATATATATATATTATCCGTATAATTGAACAATTACCTTGTGAATAAATATTTATTTAATTTATGCAATCATTTAATCCAAAATAAAAAATTTCCTCAGTCTTGAGAATAATATTTATTCCTATAATCAAATTCAAATAGAATATAATAAAGATCAATAGAAACACTTAACGGGTGACTCTCTAAGATTATTTCTTGTTAGAATTAGGTGAGATTTCCTAAAATCAAATATTACTATCTAACAATGGGTTAAGAAACCCAAGAAAAATAATTTCATGTCAAAATTTTGACAACCACTTATGGTCACTCATTGTGTAATAAAATCCCTTTGTCTCAATATCTTATCAAGAAGGTTTCATATATGTGTCATCAACTTGTATGATTGATACATATTTCTTTAACTATCTCAAATAAAATCATCATTACACCATGGAAATGGAATTTAATGTGATCGATCTATTTCAATCAAAGGGTCAAGATATAAACTTCCATAAATATGGAAAGGAAAATCCTCCTAAAACATATCTATTAATATCCTGTCATTCATGACGCACCCAACATACCGTACTTCCCATGAACATATGGAATCATGGTTTTGGTAAGTAATTCTAAGTACACAAGTAATCGCAATTATTAATAATAATATTAAATTCTAAGGGAAATTATACACACTCATGGATAGGAATATCTGATGACACATAAACAATTAGAATTCTTATTGGAGGTTCTTTTCTAATAATCGCCTCTCTTGGAGATTACCAAGTAAAAACATCATGATATGAAGTCTCATATTCTTATGATTACTTGCATCTAAAAACCAAAATAATAGTTTCCTAATCATAGAATTTTATCTGACCATAGAACTAGGTTTAAGAATACCATCATTACATTTCAAGGTTCTCATTATAGAAAGTAACTACTATGAGCTTATCAACACTATAGATACTCTAGGAAATTCTTACATGAAATTCATGCAGAACAATTAAAAACATATAATAAGATGTTTTATTAATATTCAAATCATTGAATATACATGTATTCCAAATTAAAAAAAAAATAGTGGTTCTTGAACACAAAATCAAACATTATTTTTATTAAAATGACATATCACGCATCAAGTGGTAAAAACCAAGCAGGTGAGTTCAGATTACTATAGAAACATCTGAAAATAATACTTTAATAAATTTTGGTATCTAGGAATAATTTGTATCAATGTGATTCCTGGATTTCTTTGTATAATAAAAATTTTGATTCCAAATTGTTAAAACTTATTAATAAATGGTAAATCACCAGTGTATGGGTTAAAACTGAGCAAAAAAGTTCGTATTTCCTTAAAAAAATTAGGTCAATGATCATAGATTCATTTATAGTTTGTAGGAATAAAACACACATCAATACAATTCCAATATTTTTTGATATGATAAAAAGTTTCATTTGACCTTTATATTGTTATTAAAGTGTCAGGTCACCGAAAAGGGGTCAAAAATGAGAAAAAAAATCATATTTCCATGAAAATATATAATGACAACCCTCATATCATTTATTATCTATAAAAATTAATCACATGTCAATTTGATTTCTAAATTTATTGATATAATCAAAAGTAACATTTCAGATTTTAATTTTTATTAAAATGACATATCATCCGTAAAGGGGTCAAAATCAAGCGAAAAAGTTCATATTAATGTGAAAACTTAATAAAAAGTTCCTTAAATCATTTTTTTTACATAATAATCAATTGTGCATCCATTTGATTCCCAAATTGTCTAGTTTGATGGAAAATATTATTTCATATTGTTAACACTTATTAATTAATGAAAAATCACTTCAGTAGTAGTCATAAATGTGCAAAAAATATTGTATTGGAATCAAAACATAGGAAAACAATTTGAGTCATTTATGAATAATTGGAATCAATCAAATGTAAATTTGATACCTGAATTGGCCTATATGATCAAACATTTCATTCCACCTTCACATTGTATTAAATTAACCAATCAACTAAATGGGGTCAAAACTAAGAAAATGAGTTTGTATTTCCATGGAAACTTAGATTAATGATCCTTGAGAAATTTTTTATTTATAGGAATATATCATGCATCAATATGATTCTTGGATTACTCAGTATGATCTAAAGTATCACTTCACCTTTATATTTTTATTAAAATGACATATCACCCATAATGGGGTCCAAACTCAGAAAATGACCTTGGATTGACATGAAAACTTAGGAAAATGATCCTCAGGTAATTGTTTTCTATAGGAATCAATCGAGTATCAATCTTAATCATGGGTTTCTCAGTATGATCCAAAAGTATAATTCCACATTTTTATTTTTTTATTAAAATGGAATATGACCTATCAAGGGGTCAAAACTGATAAGACGGGTTCGGATTATTATAGAAACATAGGACAAGGATCCTTTGGTCATTTTTGATCTATAATAATAAATCAAGTGTCAAAATGATTATTGGATTACCCAATAGTATCCAGAGTACAATTTCACCTTTTTATTTTTATTAAAATGACATATCACCCATCAAATATTCAAAACTGAATAGATGAATTTAGATCGGTGTAAAATCATAGGATAATGATATTAGAAACATTTTTTATTTGTAGTAATTAACCTTGCAATAATCTAATGTCTAGATTTCTCATTATGAGAAAAAATATATTTCAAAATTGTTAACGCTTATTAATAAATGAAAAATCATGAGTGTAGGGGTAAAAACTGAGAAAATGGGTTCATATTATCATGAAAAAAAACATGATAAAGTGATATTTTTTAGGAAATTTTTTTTTTAATTAAATGTTAAAATCCCATTAATAAACATTAAAACCCATGTAAAATTCACATTTTTGTGTCATCTTGTGTTTCCAAATAAAGAACAATAATTGAGGATAATTCAATGGTTTTAATAAAATGTTCAACGTCATGGAAATCATTTGGATAATAATTATGGAAAATACAGGTTTTAAATCTATATATATGAGTTTTTAATGAATAATTTATCATTGGATTAAAACTTTGAATTCTGAAAAAATCAGTTTGGAATTTAGATGTGTTTTTAATTGATGAACATGAATTTGTTGTTTTTTGAAAAACCTAGGTTAATTGTGAATTTTAATAAAATTTCATTTTGAATTTTAAATTCTAGAACATCAAATTAATTTTTGAAATAAATTTCCTAAAAATGTAACTGATTTATGATGAATTTTCTTCAATCATTTTTTTCACTGTTTTTATTTTTTGAATTGTTCAAATATCTTAGTGGATCCACTTATCATGTTAAGAGATACCATGGGTGAAAATTTGGAAAAGGTACCATGTTTTCATCCCATCACCCTCAAGAAACTTTAAACCTTTATATAGGTAGCCGTAAGAACTCCCCACTACAATCGACTACACCTCCTTCATCAACTGACCACACAAAGCATTTTCAACATACCATGGTAATTACTTTCAACCCACCATGCCTGAGACAACCTATATTGGAATAAGGATAGCTTCATTTGAATCTTTTAGAATAAGGAACAAACCAAAATGGGACAAATATACTCCAACTTGACATCACCCGAGCTCATATAGTCAAATATGATACTTCACAGGCTATGACAGGTAAAATCAGAGAAGGATTAAAAAAATTATAGTTAAAGGTGAGTCACAAATATTGAGGATGAAGATCACTAACTAATAAATTGATAATATTTAACTAATGGTTTCTATGAATCGTGGAAGACTAAGTCTGAAGAAATGTCATCCAAAGATTTCAAAGATGACCAAGTTGGATCAGCATGTCCAATAGCAACTCTAATAAGAATGAATCTCAATGTAAAAACATGAATAGTTATTGAGGATTGATTATGGATAAATATTACTCAAGTTTAAGTTTTCATCATATCCATATTATGAGTATCTTTTCAGACCATATGGGATTGATTTGGTGTGAGATGTCGACCAAGTCGTACCTACACCTTGGTTTATTGAATGAGACGATGGTGAACTTTGAAAATATATAACCTAGATTCTATTTTTATGTGTTTTATTGGATGTTTTTTTATTGTAGGACCAAGAAGAAGATGGTCGGGGACATTAGGATCTTTGATGCACCAGCTATAAGGTTAAATGAGGATTCACACAATATATTTGAGGTAATGCATTGATGACTAGAACCATGTCCAACATAAAGTGATTGTCCTATATTTTCCTTGGTGCAGTACTGATCCATGAACAAACTATATTTACCATTGTGTGTCCAAATTGACTCAAGTTAGTAGATCTTTATCATAGATTCAAACATCATTAAGTCTCCAAATCTTCTCCATGCCACCACTATTACATCCCCTCCCCATACCAATCACACTGAGAATTTCACATCCCATGCGGGGGGAAATAGATCAGTTCAGAGATAATTATTTAGCTATGAGAAAATATTATAAGAATCACAAAAAAATGTATCAAAAACCCAAATATCAACAAATAAATTGAGACTAATGTTTTAACATGGACAACCCTTCAAATGAGAAGGATTAAAAAACCACAGAACAACTTTTAAATATCCACTATTAATCATAGACTACAAAATCTAAGTTATACACAAACATTAATTAAAATTATTTCATATAAAAAACTATTTGATAAACTAAACCCTGATATGCCTCTTTCACCACTTTGATAATCATCTCAGGACAATATGTCTCCCTTTTATGATCAAAACCAAACCCACAGAGTTGTTTTAGCACCTCAAATAAGTCATTGTACAACCCAATTTTAACTGATCATTGCTACAACATGATTATAAACCATTTACATCAATATATCTATAGAAGACTTGATCCTATATCTAAAATTTTATCTACTACCCATGTTGGTTATTTTATAATCATGTGAAGGCCTCTAGAATCTATCATGTTTTGGGTTAAAAATTCATACAAATAAAGAAAATTTTATCATTATTTTAAACCTATAAGCTTATGAATCCACAAGCCTTGTTTCAAATTTAAAACATTATTATCAAATTTGAAAAAACCCAAGTTGGTCCTCAAAAATCCTCTATTAATCACATAAAAGAAGAAGAAATTATCCAATAAACTTAGTTAAAAATAAAACAAGTTGGTATCTCACCAACCATCACCCTCTACAGAATATATGACATCACCATTTTTCACCACTCACAGAAACATGATAGATCCCATGTAAAATAAATAAAAATTTTGATTTATTAACTATATATGTTTATGTACTTCCCTGCTGAACAATACTGGAACCAATACTTGGCTCCCCCATTACTATGATAGCCACATAATCAATAGTACCTTCAAAAACTAATTGCTCAAGCATACTGTAACTCTCAGCACATTATGATGATCCTTGGTTTTAATTCCTTCTTCACTAGTGACACTACCTAAAGAAAAAGAATTAGGTGTAATACCTAAAACACCTAAACTGACTTGTTTCAGCTTCGAAACATTTTTCATTCTAGTCGATGATCTTTGACTCATGTGTGGAGATCATCTATTCCACAAATATGATGAAGTCCTCTTAGTAACTACATTTTCACCTAATTTTGCACCTTTAGATCCATCATGTGAAGTGTATCATCTATTCTAACATGAGAATATACCATTTATCCTCTATAAAATTCCCATTTTCTATTACCAAATGAACTACTAAATCCATCATTATTGAGAGTACAATAAGAAAACAAATTATGGTGTATAGCTGAAACATGTCATACATTCTTTAGAATTAGTAAAAAAACATACATTTTTTGTGATATAAATATCACCAAAACTAATGAAACCATCATAATATCCATTTCCCATCTTCAATATACCAAATTCAACTTCTTCATGTGAAAAAATAATAATTCCCTCTTTGGTGTAATATGGTATGATGTTGGTGAATCAACCACTTCTTGGTTTTATATATATAACCTGTGAAAATAAATTCCAAATAAAATTAAATCACTATCACCCTATATAATAAATACATCAGTATACTTGAAATTATTTCCATATGTATTCTTTTATTCATTGAGATTTTTCAAAGCATAGTGGTTGTTATGCACATGAACCTCCTTATCAAAAAAGAAACACTTAGCCTTTCATCTTATCTTCGAATGAACTCTCTGATTACCATTTCTATATTTCATATCCATAATACCACTATTATCTAAGTAAGAACCATTATTGGGCTTTCACTGAGTCCCATTCATCAACAATGATGAAATCACATCATCCAACTTGAGAGTTTCTTTCCTAAAAAGTAATGTGTTGATGATATTAATATATGAATCTTTTAACAAAACCAAAATAAGAAAATATTTTTCTTCTTATTCCATTTAAATAGGTATCATGTTACCTTTACCATTGACCTTGATTTTTTTTAAAGATAAATTTTTAAAAAGTTTTGTGAACTCATCTAGATGGTTACCTAAATCATTATTCTCTTATATTCTCAAATGATACAATCATTTTTTAAATATAAAAAATTTGTGAGAGATTTTGATTTATACCTGATTTTAAGCTCCACCCAGATCTCCTTCGAATCCATCAGATTCATCACCTCTCACAATGTATTTTCACCCAAATAAATATAGATTATGCTTGTCGTAAACTCTTTCATGAATTTCTAATCACCAATTCTTATCATCTTTGGTTTCAATTATTTATTCTTCAGTTCCTTCATTGTCTTCTCATGAACCAAAATATTTTTTACACATTTCTTCCATAGAGTGAAATCATTTTACCCATTAAATATTTCAATGTGGGAAGAAATATCCAGGCATGAATCACTCATATCTAATCATAAATAAACATAGATTAATAACTATAATATCATTTATTAGGGAGGAAATGGATTGTTTTGGGATAAATACTCAGTAGTGACAAAATATTATGAGAAAATCCAATGAAAACAAAGTAATAAACTAAATAGTAGGAAATAAATTGTGACAAAAAAAATTAACAAGTAAAACCCCTCCAATGTAGAGGATTAAAAAACACAGGGAAACTTCAAAATATCAACTATGAGTTAGAGGGTACAAAGTCCAAGTAATACCTAAACATGAATTATAATTAGATCATAGAAAATACTATGTGAACAAACACCCTAATATACCTCATTATCCTCTCTAGTAATCATATTATAACAATAATTCACCCTTTTATGATCAGAAATGAACACACGATGTCATTATGGCACCTCAAATAGGCCATTACACAACCCAATTTTCACTACTAGTTGTTTCTCCAAATTCAAAAACTACTTCTAGATATATATCTTCACAATACAGATTGCTCTCATATATCAACTTCTATCTACTTCCCACTTTAGTTATTTTATAGACATATGAAGGTTTTAATAGTCTATGCCTTTCTGAACCATTACTTTTTCAGTTTTGGTGATTGTAGGTGTTCTGGGGAAATTTTTGGCTTTGTCGGTTAAGGTTGGGGGTACAGAAAAGTTGGTACAAGAAATACAAATCTTGTAAATGTATTACATGATGTGTAAATGTACTACATGATGTGTAATGGTGGTTCACCTCTTATGTAGCTAGGTGGTTCATGAATTGTATGTGTCTAATGGGTAGCCTATGAAAAAGGTACACATCATGTAAGAATAATTCACAATGCATAATAAATTGAATGTTAAAACATTTTAGGAAATGAGTTTTTCAGGGAAAGTGGAAATTATTGAGAAACCTGAGGATTACACTCTATGTAACAGTTACATGACATGTAACTGGTGGGATCCGTGTTATTTTATACCCCTTATGGGTGAATTTTATTTAATTTGGCTTCCTCTCTTCTCTCTCTTTTTGGCAGAGCCCTGGGCACCCCAAGGAGTTCTTCAATCCCTCTTCCTTAAGCTTCAATCCTTTAGTTATGGTGGATTACCATTGAAAATCCATGGTATGTTATCCTCCCTTTCTTGGTTTGTTTTCTTCTATTCTTATTCTGGGGATTCATTGTAGTAATTATTTTTCGTTTGAATGATTTTTTTGTCTATGTTTTGATGATTCTTCAGTGTGGTATAGGTTGATATGTGGTTTCTCATTGTCTGTTTGTGGTTTGAGGGTGTTTCTTCTTCACTCTATGGTGAATAATGATTTGGAAAGATTCTATGAGGTATGAAATCCCCCATTTCTCTTTATTTTGTATCATTCAGGAGGGATTTTCTCTTGTTTATCCATGGGTTCTGACTGCACTAGCTTAAACAAAGATAAATAATTGGATAATTTAAATTTAAGGGGGGAAAGGGGAATTATTCGTACGCTTTTACGCTTTGATATTATTGTGATATAATTATTATACAGGCTTAATTTCCCATTGAATATTTTGGTGGTTAGGGGATTTGTTTCCACTGGATGATATATATTGTGATTGTTGTGCCTATTGTGATTATTGTGATACCACCCTAAAATAGAAATTGGAAAATCACTTATATTTTGATAATTAAATGGTTTCCTTAGTATTATGGCTTGTTTGATAATTCCCATAAAATAAATTTGAATGTTGTAAAATCACCTTTTAAATTTTTTAAAATGGTTTTTGATGTGTTGTGATGTGTGGACATTATTTTGGGGTGGCGAGGTGATAGTTTTTTTTTGCCGTGATTTTGGGGAGGTGAGTTGGTGGTTTGTCTGGATGTGTTTTTGGGGCAACAATGTAGTGATTTGTCTAGCCATGCTTTTGGGGTTGTGGTGTGGTTTGTTTGGTCATGCATTTGGGTATTGAGGTGATAGTATGATGGGGATGATGAGTTTCTTGTGATATGTAGTTGTGTTGTACTGGATGTCCAAGTAGTGATGGAATAAATAATTGTTTAATAATGATTTTAAATGGAATGAGTTGGTTTGTTTAATGGGTTGGAAATTGTTAACGAACAAATAAATGAAGGGGATTGTGGATTTTTATGTGGTGTTATGTATTTAGAGGTGGTAGAAAAGGTGAAAATGTTGTGAGTTGATTATTGTTTGGTTTTGAACCCATAGGTTGGGGTTGTGTGTGGATATATGTATATTCCTTATAATTTCTATACACACCCCACCCATGTCGAGAACTATGTACCAACACCCGTATAGTCACGCGGGGGGTGTTTTTTTTGACATCTGGCGAGCAGGACAGATGGACAGGTAACCACCCTTTCTCACTCTCTTTGGGTGAGGTGTGTTGTGACCATGCTTGTGGTGAGGTTTGGTATATGGAAGATATGGGAGTTCCATGACGTACAGAGTTGGGGTGTGAGAGTGGCATAACATCGGGAAAGCGGTGTGGGGTACCCTTTATCGGTGTGAATCATGTTTATTATATTAATTGAATTGTTTTTTTAGTGAGAATGCCTTAGTGAGTTTGGGTTTGGTTAGCATACCTATATGGGTTCTATTTGGTTCTTCTATTTTTTCAAGGGTGTATTAGTATTCTCCTTTCACATGTGCATGAGAGACTGTAGTTTTTCTAATAATATACTTTTATGCTCACACTATGTATATACTCTATTTTTATGTTTCTAGGAGGATTACATAGACTGTGATGGACATTACTAGATTATACCTTAGATGGTTTATGTGTCACTACTTTATCATTGATTTTGGATATTTAATTTTGGATATTTTTATCTGTATTAGTTTTATTTATACATTTATTGTGGGATGGCTTTGGTTTCTTTTTATTTTATTTCATGGAGTTTTTTTAGGATGATTCATCTTATCTGTCAATCATACATTATTATAGTGGTTAATGCCTCCCATTTCATGATATTTTTATACCCTTGGTTCTAGTCTCTAACCCAGGGCCTACTGAAGAAGGTAATCAGGGGGTCATTCTCTCTCTCCCCTCATTATGGTATCTTTGGAGGGAGGGGGTTGTGACAGAGTAGTATCAAAGGTGATGGTTGAGTGATAGGATAGAGTTTTGCATTAGGAATAATGAGGGTTACATGGGTTGGTATGTAAATAGTTCTAGTTGACCTTGGTGCATGACATAGGATAGGGAGACAGGCTAGGACATGAGATTTTAGGGGCCCCTGTGATCAAATGCATGGACTCTTAGCTTCTTTAATGACCAAGTGAGGTGGAATAGTTTCTAGAGTACATACTTAATAGCAGTACATGAATCATGATGACTATTGTTCTTGTTTTAATATGGTTGTTTTGAGAAGGTTAAAATGAATTAAAATGAATCTAAATAAAATTACATACTACCAATATTAGGAAATTTTGGTTTTCTTTTTAGCTATGGATCTCATTCATCGTTTTTTTGTGGCTTATGAAATTGAGGTTCAATAGGATGATCTGGTTGATCATCGTAGGGTTGAGCCGGTGGAGGAGGATAAATCTTGGTAGAGCTAATTGTGCACTTTTTAGTAGTAGGATTTGGGGATGTATAAGGGAAGTGTTTCAGATATAGAGATAGAGAGGTGGATGGTGGATATTGAGATCACTTTCAGTTTGATTCGGGCCCTGGTTGTATATTGGGTACCCTTGGCAGTTAGTCAGATGTACGGAGTTATGCATCAGTAGTGGGAACTATATATGGGAGAGTAGAATGAGGAAAATGTTTCATGGGTTGAATTTTAGAAAGAGTTTCAGATAGAGTTCCTGTTGTTGACTATGAAGGTGGTGAAGAGGCATGAGCTTCTTTCTCTTCAGTAGAGGAGTATGTTAGTATAGAAGTAGGGAATCAAGTTCAAGTACCTTATCTGTTTTACCCCTAATCTTTTTACAAATGAGTAGTCTCATGTGAGATGTCTTTAGAAGTCACTCTATCCTTATATCTAGTATTACGTTACTAATTTTACATTTCTGATGTATATATAGGTTCAAAATAAGGAGGATGTGATCATACAGATTCACTCACAGGGAGGTTTTCCATGAGAGTGGAACCAACAGGGTTCCTCGAGGAGTATAATTGTTAGTGGAAGGTATCAATAACAAAGAAAATATATTTTTTGACTAGTGGGGATTCCACCTCAGAAATTTCCATTACAAACTTTTAGGTCTATTGGTTTTTGTGCTCTTCTTGGGGCCTTTGTGTTGGGACCAAGTTGAGTTTTTGGTTGCATTTGTTCTTAATAGATAATATATGTTATAAGTTGAGAAAATGTGGAGTTTTAATTTCCACACACACCCTATCATGATTACCAAGAAGATAGACTAGATTTAGATAATTGGATGTAATATCATAATAAAATATGTTTCAAGACATAGAACTCTAGATCCAGATGATCAGACACAGTTTTCAGTTTGAGTGAATCTGATGATGCTTTGATAATCTTGGAGTTCTCATAAATCACGAGAACTCTCGTTATAAAAGTTTTTTAATAATAGAGGATGTTTCAAAGTATGATTTGGAGTTTTAAAAATATGATAATATGAAGATTTTGGTTTTCAGTTGAACCAATAAGTCACAACAAATAGATCATCATACAATTACAGACACTGAACCATCAGTTTCATTCTCTGTTAGAAAGACATAAGGCTCTGAAAATGGAGAATGAGTGAAATTAGAGTTAATTGAAATGTATGGGTGGTTGATCTTTCTGAATTATAATATTTTAAAAAGGTATTTATTGATTTATCTATTAGACAATCCAATTCATCAAATTAATTGATCAATCAGATCTATCATAGATAGCAGAGGATTTGAAGTAAATAATTCATTATAGAATCTAGTCCATTAGATGTGGTATGTCATCGATCCATTGTAATTAATTTTAACATTGATTCATTTTGTAAATTGTTTGTATCTTTAAATCATTGGTTATAGAGTTTTATCGAAGGCATAATTGAGTATCTATCTTGTTGAGATCAATGACACAGATAAGATATAGAGACTGAAAAACTAGAGGGAATCTGAGACTGATCTATTAGTATGACATAGATGTTAATCCCTACAACAGGAACTAGGCACTGTTTCATCATACGGAGTTTGAAACCGATAAAACTCTGGGGGTAGAACATCATATGGATCAATTTTGATGAAACTGATTCATTTACCATAGCATAAACTGAGGGGTAGTTTTATTTTTACTAATTTGAATCATACAATCAGTATGAGAAAATGTATGAAGTGTTCTATCATAATGAGGAATCAATTGAAAATGGGATAATCTTTTGAGTTTCTCTGGAGTGATTAAAGGTGACTAAAGTCTAATAAAGGCATAAAATTTTAATTGTTTTAAAGTTTTATATAGTACATATCATCAAAACAAGAAATCATTTGTTTATTTATTTCTTCAAGTGAGTAAGATAAAATTAATTAAGTATGTTTCAGTTGAGTTAAGAGAGAAAGGATGCAGAGTTTTTATGTGATTAAGATATGTTACATAGTATGATATTTCCATAAGAAAGTCCATCAGATGCATTTTCTTTATGAAATTCCATCAAACTGACATAAAGGAAGAAACATAAATTAGAGTTACAAAAAAATGATTGGACTCAGAAAATCAAACTAAATTTTTTTCTGTAAAAATATAAATTTTTTAGAAGATTCAGGAAGATTCAAGAAGTTCCCATTAGTATTGATAATAGTTTTATAAGTCAATTATGAATCTTTAATCAACATGAAATCTAGATATATTTCAATTTTATTGAGTGGGAAAATGAATTGGTTGCCCACCTTTTCTATTATGGGATTCTTATAAAAGGAGTTCATAGTTAATTTTTACTTTCAAATGTTCATGTGCACTGAGAGATGAAACCCTAATACTTTTTTAATAGGTATTGAGGTTTCAAATGAGTCTTGCTTCCTTTTTAAATTAAGGAAGATCTATCGGAGCAAGCTCTATCGGATGGTGTTTCATCAGATCAAGTTCAGTGGAGCGATCCCATCGGAGAGACATCCATTTGAGTGAGGTCCATTGGATGAAGCTCCATAAAATGAATAATAAGTGAGTTTATTATTAGGTTTCTTTTAAGTTAAAAAAAGAATAGAAGCATAATCAGACAGAGACCAATCGGATGAATACCATCAGACAAAGGTTGGTCAGACTAACTTTTACTGAATTGTACAAAGGTAGAGTTTTATTTAGCTTACTTGTAGAGGAATTCAATAACTTTTTGAAGTGGTTCAAAAATAATAAGAATGTGAATATTATAATTGTGGATTCTTATTAGTTATTGAAAAGTCTTGTTGCTATTTAGGGTGTATAATGAGTAATGGGAAAGTGGATACAAAAAGGACATTTGGGGGGTATAACCAACTAAATAAGAAAAGTTATTATTAGTATTATAGAATTGACTAAGTATTATGCCTTTGTATTCTATAAATAATGTAGTAAAGGAATTCATATTGGTGAGACTATCCAACATGTAAAGGAGTTGTTATTTGTATTGAACCTTGTAAATTTTGTGTGTTTCCTTCTTTTTATATTTTTTTCTTTCAAAAGGAAGGGTTTAGAAGTTATATTTTAGTCGATAATAACTAAAACAAGATTCATAGGTTAAGAAAGGTTTATAAAGTAGTTAATAAACTTTATTATAAAAAGAAAAAGGTACCACTGATTCACCCCCCCCCCCCCCCCCCGTCATCTCAATCCTGCCTAGGAAATACAATTGGTATCAAAGCTAATTCCCTCTGAAAGATTCATCTTTGAGAATGGAGAAATTCAATTTAGTGAAAAATAGGGGTGTTACTATGTTTTATAGAATTAAATATCATAGTTGTAATAATGAGAGGTTACCCTATATTATTTATCTTGGCCTTGAAATTAGAGTTGCAATAATAGTTTTATTATCTCCCATCAATGAATTTGTTATGATAGTTGTCGTTAGGAAGAGTTTAGAGGTCGATGGAAAATATAACAATGATTTGTTGATGTCCCATACTGAAGATTTTTATGTGAATATTATGGGGTTTCTAATAACTAATCAAATGTGGGATAAGGTGAGAAGTAGTTATGAATGAAATGGGAAAGTTAAGGAATCCAAGTTACAAATTTGGAGAAGTATATTTAAGGATATGAAAATGGATGATGATGAAAGTATTTATGGTTACTTTAAAAGAGTAAATGATATTGTGAGTAAAATAAAAATTTTGGTTAGGAGTTGTAAGATTGTACAGTTGTTAAGAAACTAATGATAATCTTTCTAGATATATTTGATGCCAATGTTTTATCTTTATAAGATAATTAGGATTTATCCTTGGATGAACATTAGAATATTTTTATAGAATATGAAATGATAAAGGCCCCTAATTTCAAGAAATGGGTTGATAATTAAATGGACTTCAAATTATTGTTAAAAGGGAAAAGAAAATATAGATAACATAAAGAACAGTCAAGTGATTTGGAGGCATATAAAGAAGATAAATATTTCAACATAATTGTTATCCTACTTTCTAAGAAATACAAAAATGGTATATGGAAAAGTAAGACTCTAAAATTTTGGAATTTTTAAGGGAAAGGAAATTTTGCACAAAATTTATCAAGGAAAAAAGATGAATAGTATTATTCAGAAGAAGATGATAAGAAATATTGGAAATAAAGTGCAAGAAACAAAAGGAAAGATTTCATTATGATAGGAAGAACATAATTTATCTTAGTAGAGAAAAGAAGGAAGATTTCTCATCTAATGATGAATTTGATCATCAACTTAACTTTTTTACTAAAGTTAGAAATGGATGTAATTCTTCAAACTGTGATGATGATGGTGAATAGATTACAAAAAATAAGTGGATTCTTAAAAAAATGGAAAAAAAATTAAGCATGATCCTTAACTTAAGAAATAAATAAGAAAGTTAAATAAATATGTTGAAACCATAACTTTTGAGAATTGTGATCAAATGAAGAAAGAAGAGACAAATATCAATTTTATCATAACTCGAAAAATGAATATTGGTGATCTTGAAATAAAATTTAAATCTATAAAAAATAATATTTAAATGATAACCTCAACATTAAAGAATCTAAAATTTCTTAATAAAGTAAAAAAACAAGTTAAAAATAGTAGAATCTAGAAAATGATAGATTTATTTAAAGTTAGATTGGTTCATAAAGAAGAGGAGTTATTATAAACACAATTGATGATTCATACAATAAAAATTGATAAAATGAAGATGGGAGAAAACTTCATCAATCTAGTTGATATTAAATATGAAACTTCTAAAGATGGTGAAGAGAAGGGTTTATAAAAGTAGATTTTTAAGAAAAAAATTCAGAAAGAAAGAAAATAATTTTTCAGTAAAGTATCTCCCTAAGCAAAGTGGTCCATTATTTATGAAGAAATAACAACAACAAAGTTTTTAGAAATTTTACTATCATTCCAAAAAATAAATATTCATAGGTAACTGTTGGTTTTGTGTAATTTTCAAAAATAGAGCCTATTCATATTGGTATAACATATTTCTATAAAGAAATAGGAATTAATTAAGGGGGTCTATGATGATAAAATAAGATCAAATGTTCCTAAAAAATATTTGGAATCAAAAAAGTGAGCTCAGAAGATGATGAATGTTGAGTATGTAAGGAAATATGAGAAGATGAATAAAACTGAGTATGTTAAGAAATTTAATAGAAGAAAACATTCTTAGTCTAAAAATAAATAATGCTTAGTTATTTGGATGTAACAAGTTGACATGGCTTGAAATTTAGAAGAATTACAAAAATAATCTGGAAGAAGGGGAAGAAAAATGTTATTGATGTTGAGGGAAAAGTTGAAAAAATGTTATCAACAAATTGTGATTTAAATGTTCATAAAAGTTTCAAGAGATTTAAGAAATATGGGCATGTTATGAAAAGTTTTCAGACTATTTTCATAGAACAATAGAATGGCATGAAAAATATTTTAAAAAATCATTATAAAAAAATGGTACTAAAGTTGAAAAGGAGTTTATGACCACATCTAAAGATTCCAAATATGAGAAGAAAATTTTAAAAAAAAATTATAAGGATGAACATAAGTAATTGAACACATAAAATGAAAAATACATAAAGAGGAAGAAAAAATCAAGACTGAGAGAAGACTCTAGGTTTTATTTTTTATTTTGAGAAACTATGAGGTTCCTCCTTATTCCAAAAACATTTGTTTATTTGTACTAACTTCCAGTAAGACCATTTCAGTGTTAAGGGAAGCATGCTTATGCTATACTGAGGGGAGATGGAGCTAGTAGAGGTCGACCCAAGGATATTCCTCATGTTTGGGGACATTGACCAGGGTGTGGTTATAGAGGTGGTAATCGGTAGAGAGGTAGAGGATCTGGGCATGCCCAGCTTCATACACTAGAGGTTGTGGTTCCAGAGGGTACAGAGATCATTAGAGGTCTGATCAGTTAGTTTAGTACTCCTATTTGTGCGTTATTTGATTCAGGAGCTTCATACTCCTTTGTTGCATCTGATATAGCATGTTCTCTAGGAATATATGTAGAGAGTTTTTTCATACACCTAGTGTTGACTACACCTACTACTAAAAAAGGAAAGGGAAGCTCCACCTTTTATCTGCACTAAGAAAAAAGCGCTAATAAATCTTATTCTTTATCATCACCAATTAAAAGCACTAATAAAGTTTCCCTTTATTAGTGATAAAATTTTAGCGCTGATAAATAGTGCCTTTATCAGCGCTGATAAAGGGGTTCTTTATTAGGTCTACAAAAGCGCTGATAAAGGGTGATCTTTATCAGTGCTTTTTAGCGCTAATAAAGAGAACCCTTTATGAGCGCTAAAAAAGCACTGATAAAACCATAGTCCCATTTTATGAAATGACGTGCACAGTGCCCTCTATTTATCATGCCCTCAAGCTCTTATAGTATTGTACCCCTGCGACAACTCCCCCCCCCCTCTTCCCCTAATCTTCTCTTTGTAAAACCTCTGCCACTATCCATACTCTACCGTTATCCCTACTCCGTCGTAAACCCTACTCTTTATCCTCCCCCTCGAACCCCTTCCACGGATCCTCCTCACCATGAACCCTACTTCTCATCCTCCCCGCTGGACCCTACTCCCCACAAACCCTACTTCAAGTGTTTGGGATTCCTTTTAATGAGGTTTGGTTCTTAACTTTCCATCTTTGATCTTTGGTGATTTCTCCGCTCATCCTCATCTGTTCCCTTTTGTTCTTATTCCAATATTCACTATGGTGGTTTAGTTTGGTTTGGGTTGTGTTGTGTTTTTTGGCTATTTTTTGATGATTTTTTGGTTCAGTAGGTTGATTAGTGGTTTTTCATGGTGCATTTGTGGTTGGAGGACATTTCTTATTCACCTTATGGTGTGCAATGAGTTGTAAAGATTCATTGAGGTATAGAATCCATCATTTATCTTAATTGTGTATCATGCGGGAGGGGTTTCTTCTCATGTTAATCTATAAAATATGGTTGTGATGGCTTAATAAAAGATAGAGAATTTATAAATTGAAATTAAGGAGTAACGGGGTTTTATTTTTAATTTTTTATAGTTTTATTATTATTTATGATAATATGATTGCACAAGATAGATGCTCCACTGAAAATTATGTCCATTGGGGGATTTATTTACACTCAATGATATGCTATGTGATTGCTTCTTTTGTTGTGATTATTGTGATATCACCCTAATTTTGAAATTTTCAAACCACTTACATTTGGATAATAAAATGGTTTCCCTTGGATTATGGTTTGTTTGATAAATCCCTTAAAAAATAAAGTGAAATGTGATCAAATACCATTTTTAAATCTGTATAATGATATTGATTTGTTGTGATGTGTGGCCAAGCTTACGGGATGGTAATGTGTGGTTGGTAAATGTGTAGATGATGGTTTTTGGCTATGATTTTGGGGTAGCGAGGTGGTTTGTTGGTGTGCTTTTTCGGTAGTGAGGTGGTTTCTTTGGCCGTTATTTTTGAGGTGGTGAGGTGATGGTTTCTTTGTGATAAATTATTGGGTAGTGATGGAATTAATAATTTTTTAATAATGATTTAAATAGAATGGGTTGGTTTGGTTAATGTGATGGAATCAAATGATAATTAATTAAATGGTTGTTTGTGTGGATAAATGTGGTTGATGCTAAATAATAAAATTAATTGGTTGGATAATGTGAATTTTTTGGAAATGTGAAATGAGGATTGTGGATTATTGTGTAGTGTTATGCATTTAGATGTGGAAACAATAGTGGAAATGTTGTGAGTTGGTTAGTGTTTGGTTGTAAACCCATAGGTTGGGCTTGTGTGTGTGGATATATGTATATAATTGTATATTATTCATGATTTATGTATGCACCCTACCCACTTCAAGCAATATGTTTTGAAACCCAAATAGTCATGTGACCGGTGTTTTTCCTAACATCTAGTGAGGAGGACAGATGTTTGGGTACCTACTCTTTCCCACTCTCTATTCCAGGCTAGGTAGGTATTTTACAGGATGTGATGGCTGAAGGATTGTTAGTTAATTAGATGTCGGTTGTGGTAGCCCATGTTTTTTTGAGGGACATGTGACACTAATTTTGTTGTGGTAGACCATGTGTTTTTTTGCGAGATGTGACCATGCTTGTGGGGCAGTAGCCCAGGTGTTTTTGGGAAAGTTTTGATATGATCATTCTTATGGGGAGGCTTTAGATGGGGTTAGTTCATGGTAGGAGGAGGGGAAAAAGTTGATTTCATAAATTCTCACAATGACCTACTAAATTGTTTATGATGTTGATTATGATTTGATAGCCCTGGTGTCTACAGACGAGATGTGATATTACCGTGCTTGTGGTTCGATGTGGTATATGAAAGAGATGAGAGAACCATGATGTTTGATGTTTGGGTGTGAGAGTGTCATACCAGAAAGAAAGTGGTGTGGGTACCCTTTATCGATATTCTTAAATTCGTATTATATTACTTGGTATGCATTATTTTGTGAATGTGACTTAGTGAGTTTTGGGGTGGATAGTTGACTTATTTAGGTGTTGTTGGTTCTATTATTTTGCATGCCTATGTGATTGAAATGAATTTTAATAAAGTAAATGGTTATGTTTTTTGTGTTTTGTAATTTAATACTTCTTAGAAAGGGTATTATGGGTTGTTTGAAAGGTGTGAAATATGTTTTCAAAGGCACTAGAGATGCAAATGGGTTTGGGTGTAGGTTTTAAAAAGGAAACATAATAATTTAGAATGTTTGGCTTTTTCTGAATTTTTAAATATGAGTTGTAATTTTCTCAAATTATGAAGGAATTTTTTGAAATTATTCTTGGTTTATGTTTTATTTTTCAAAGGTGGATCAACCTATGATGTTGGTTTATTAACTGTATGATCTTCTTCTATTTCATAAAAATGGAATTTTTCAAATGTGTGGGTAATGGAAAATGTATTTGAAAGGGGTTTTGGTGTGAGTAAAAATAGAAAATGGTTTTTTACAGAAAATGGATATTTCATTAAAATTATAGGCATTTAGTTGTGGAGGATTAGGGTTCATGGATCCTTATTTGGATTGTTTCATATTTTAATGAGAAAGGAAAATTATTTAAATAATGTCTTGGAAATGCTTTTATGGTGTGATTGTGATTCTAATAAATTTTTAATTTATATTAAGCAAGGATTTATGAAGTGTGAACTGGATTAGAATTATATTCTATTTTTTATGGTAAATGTCTAGATTACACTTTATATAGTATATGTTTTAAATCTTGTTTGGCCCTATTGATTTACCTGTGAACAATTCACCCCTTTGTGAAGGATGTTTTATCACTATTTGATACATTTATTTCCTCATGTGTCTGTTTTTTAACACTTAGGGATTGTTGTTTATCCCTTTGTATGGGAATGTTCTTTTTTATAGAATGGATGTAAGACGTGTCTGTGTATATTAGTTACAAGTTTGGGGAAGGTGAGGGAGATTTATTACATATCCTTTAGATGTTCATGATAGAATTTATGTTCACTAACCTCAATTTTCTATTTCTTATGTTAATTTGGGTAACAAAACCTATGATATTCCATAGTAATTTTGGATAAACCTAGGTTATTTGTCTCCCCCACGAATGCCTTTATGTTTAGAAATGTATCTATTATATTAGTTTTCTCATCAAAATTGTGTCCTTGTTTTCATTTTATTTGAGTTTGGTCACTAGTTTTGGGTTGTTTAATGTGATTATTTTATTATGAATGAGGTGGATAGTAGGGATGGTTAAAAGGATGTTTAATGTTTTTCTGCAAGGGTGGTGGGTTCTATAACTATTGGTAAGGGGGCTGGAAAGTGTGTTGATTTTGATGGGGGGTCTATCCTGGTTCTGTTGATTTTCAAATCTTTATTGGAAATGGTTAGGCTCTATTAATCTCTATTTTTATAAGTAATTGGTTCTATTATTCTATATTTGGAATTCTTGTTTTGTTTATTTGAATCATAAATAATAATATTTTAGATTTAAATAGGATGGAGATGAATAAAGATTGGATGGATCCTAATTGTTTGACAATAGAGTATGAGAATGGAGTGAAAGGGTTCATCAAGTTTTCTAAGGATCATGCAAAGGATCCTTCTCAGATCCTTTTTCCATTTTTACGTTGCTTTTATTCTATAATAATTACTCCAGAGGAGTTGGAAGAACATTTGATATGTCAGAGAATAGATCAGAGTTATAAATGTTGGAATAAACATGGAGAAAAAGCAAATGTAGCTACTAGCTGGGATAAAACTGCATTTTATGGATCATCATATACGATTACAAATATAGATAATGAAGAAGGCCGTATTGAGGATTTGATTACAGATGTCAATGATGATAAAGATCAAATTGAGAAAATGACAAGGACAGTTGAAGTTGAACTCTGTGATTGCCTAAAATTTTTTGAGAAGTTAAAGAGTTGTGAAAATATGCCATTGTATGCTAGTTGCACTATATATACAGCATTTTCAGTTATACTGAAGTTGTATAAATTGAAATCAGACAACTGATGGAGTGATTTTAGTTTTATGAAACTACTTTCTCTCTTGAATGACATTCTCCTGGAAGATAATGAGCTCCCAATCCAGACATATGACCCTAAACTAATGCTACGCTCTATGGGTATGATTTCTGAAATAATACATATCTGCCTGAAAGACTGTATATTGTTTTTCAAGGAGAAAAAATCACATACAAAATTCCCAAAGTGTGGTTATTCTCGATATAAGAAAGATGAATCCAGTCCTAAGAAAGTTTTATGGTACTTTCCAATCATTCCAAGGTTTAGGAATCTATATTAAAGTGAAGAAACTGCTAGACAATTGTCGTGGCATGCAGATAAAAGAAATAAAGGTATAAAATTACATCACCCGACCGACTCTCCTCAATAAAAGATAATTGATCATGGGTTTCCTGAATTTGGAAGTGATTCAAGAAACCTTTGTCTTGCGTTATCTATAGATGGAGTGAATCCTTTTGGATTTCAAACCAGCACTCATAGTACATGGCCTTTATGTTGGTAAATTATAACTTGCTGCCCTGGTTATGCATGAAATGGAAATTCATCATGTTATCTATGCTTATATCAGGACTAAAACAACCAGGTAATGATATTAATGTTTATTTGGATCCTTTGATCGAGGATTTAAAGTTATTGTGGGATTCAAGTGTTATTTTGTATGATGATTATAAAAGTTAATACTTCACATTGACAGTGATGTTGTATGGGATGATAAATTATTTCCCTAATTATGGAAACTTTTCAGGATATATAATTAAAGGAACTCAAGGGTGTCATGTGTGCAAAGAAGATATGGAATCAATTAGGTTGAAACATTCATCGAAATCTGTGTTTCTAGGACATTATAGATTTATACCCTATCGGCATAAGTACCAATCTTGGACTAAATCATTCAATGGAACTTCAGAACAATGCACGACACTGTCTCCACTAAGAGGTGATCAGATGTTTGATAAAGTAAAAGATGTGAACACAGTTTTTGGTAAACCATTTTCGAACAACCTTACAAAAATCAGTTGGAAAAAGAGATCAGTTTTTTTTTTGAATTACCATACTGGAATTGTCTGTACGTCAGACATTTTCTTGATACGGTGCATGTGGAAAAAAAATTATGTGATAGTGTTAGCGGAACATTTCTAAATTCCCCTGGAAAAACAAAGGATGGAATTAAGGTAAGATTGGACATGGTTTACATGATAATATGAGAAGAGTTGGCTCTCTTGAAGGGTGAAAATCGAATTTTTGTTCCTCAAAATGCTTACACTCATTCCAGTAAGGAGAGATATCAGTTTTTCAACTTCTTCAATGATTTAAAGGTTCTATAGGGGTATTCATCAAATATCAAGAACATTGTTTCAATAAATGATTTGAAGTTAAAAGTTTTTAAATCACATGACTACCTTGTTTTGATGCAAGATTTTGTTCCTATAGCTTTATGTTGTGTTTTTTCCAAGAATGTTCGTCATATGTTAACCAAAAAATTTTTATTTTTTAAAGCTATATGTAGCAAAGTTTTAGACCCAGTGAAATTTCCAGCTATGGAAAGAGAAATTGTAATCATATTATGTGAATTAGAAATGTTCTTCCCACCATCATTTTTTGATATGATGGTTCATTTGATGGTTTGGTTATTGAGAGAGATTCGACTTTGTGGTCCTGTGCACTATAGATGGATGTACCCCGTTAAAAGGTATATGAACATTTTAAAAGGGTGTGTCAGAAATCAAAGTCGGTCAGAGGGTTGTATTATGGAGTGATATATTGTGGAGGAAGCCATTGAATTCTGTACCTAATTCCTATCTGATGTGGAAAGCATTGTTCTCTCGAAATATTATCACACTGGATTCATTGAGGGTGAGGGAATTTCTGGAAGAGATGTTGTGACAACCAATATTACAGATCAGGAGCAGTACCACCTTTATGTTTTGCATAACATTTGGGATTTTTCTCTATATATTGAAACCGACAAAGAAATTCTTAGGTAGTTGAATCCATCAAGGGCTGAAAAATGGATATCAAATACACATAATCACCAGTTTATAGGATTGTTCCGGGACCATATTTTTAAGGAGTTAGATGAAAATACGAATTCAATTTCAGAATGACTTTGATGGATAGTCTCCAGACCAAGTGTGTATTTATTATCTTACAATGGTTATGTAATTAATGGTTATACATTCTATATAGATGAACATGATAAAGATAGTACCATGAAAAATATTGGAGTTACACTTGTGGCTGAAGTGATGCATGTTTCTGATAGTAAGGAAAGAAATCCAATTTATGAGAATATTTCATACTTTAGAATTATCAAACAAATATGGGAGTTTGATTATATGACATTCCAATTGCTGATTTTTCAATGCAAATGGGTTGATAACAATAGTGGTGTTAAAATAGAAGAATTGGGATTCTTGAAATTTGATTTTAGTAGAGAAGGGTACAAAGACGAACCGTTTATAATTTCATCACAAGCAGTACAAGTATTTTATGTTCCATATCCCGCAAACCAAAAGTGGTTGATTGTTCTGTTTTCATCCAAAACTACTGAAGAGTCTGATGAAAATTCAATTGAGGATGATCTTTTCAGTGTTATTTTCAATCATTTCGTAGTGATCCCAATTTAGATGATGTTTTTTATATTAGAGGAGACCACAATGAAGGGATTTGGATAATCGATAGAGGTGTCAAATACCTTGAGCCTTTTAGAAAAACAAAGAGAGTTCAATAAACATGTTATATTTTGTTTGTAATATAGATCTTTTTATCTCATGTTATTATCTCATCAGTACTAAATCTATGAAATCTAAATTAATTGTTTAACCACTTTTCAGATAATGACTTTTGCACATTTCGGTGCTCCTAACCTTGAGGCTGAACAAGTCTCTCAAGCTGTTGCTACTGCTACTCACAGTGCATAACAATAACAAGTTTCTGAACATGTTGTTGCTTCTAATGTTGAGGTCCAACAACCATCAGCACATTTCATTGCTACCATTTTAGATGAACATATTGATGATGTTGATATCGATGAAATGGTTGGGGATAAAGGACCTATGTCTCAAAAAACACAGGTGCATCATACTTTGATGGTGTTAGCCAAAGTTCTTAAGGTGAAAAGAAAAGGTATCAAATTTGATGTCAGATGGAATGTAGGAGGCCAACATGTGAATCCCAACAAGGCTATGTTTAGTAGTTACATTGGAATTGTCACTCAGCAATGCAAGTTGATTGACATAGATTCATGGAACCATATTGTGTCTGGGGTGAAGGCTACGATCTGGGAAGAAATTACGGTAACATTATGATATTATTTCTTTAATTTACTAGAAAATAAAATAATGAAATAGTGTCTAACTCTTCTCAATCCCTTTAAAAGTACATTTATAGTATATGATTCACACAAGAATTATATACTAAGGTTTACAGGAAGGATTCATTGAGTATTTCACACTATTATAACAAAATGTCACTTAAAAGATTCCAAAGTTAAAATAAACCCTCAACCACCCATTTTCTACGCTCATCTGATATCCCAAGAAGCATGGGATGTATTTATTGTCCATCGTGGGGATGAGAAGTTTTCGGTACATTGGGGATAATAATATTTTGTTTGAGGATACATGTATTCACCAATTTGATTGTCAATATTTCATTTATGAAATAGAAACTCATTACTAAAAATAACGAGTGTGCATCAAAACCAACATACCCATGTCATAAATCAAGGATGGTGTACGCTTCACTAGAAAATAAGATGGTACATATTTTAAATTTACAGTAATATTGTTATGTTCCAAGAATCAACATCATAATTATCTTTCTATACTTATATGTATATTGATGAGTCTAAATCCAAATACACTTCCATCCCACATCATGTGCTATGGAAGGAGGGATGTGTGAATAAGGAAGGGAAGCTAGTAGATGAAAACACACAAAAGGTGTGGGAAATATGTGTAAGTATGACATGATAAAAAGTTTTGTTTTAAATTATTATTACATAATAATAATTACTTATTTTCCTATATATGACAGTCATAGAAATCAGCTACTCTTGTAGTAGATGCAGACCTACTATTGACAACTTTGAAGCTGCCAGAACAATATGGTCATGTTAGAGATGTGGGGTTTGGGTTGACACCCCGAGTATATTTTGAGAAAAAAACAAACGGATGATAGAAATGAAGAAATGAAACAAATAAGAAAAAGACTGGAAACTCTTGAAGAATGATTTCAATGGAAAGGAGAGTTTCTAGCAACTTTTATGGGTAAGAAGCAATGAAAAGACACAAATCAGGAACAACCAGCATGTGAAGAACCCACCCCACCCCCCACCATCTTTGAGGGAAGCCATTCCCCTCAAAGAGCTATCTTAGTCGTGGTAATCAATATCCTAATAATTGTTCCCATGAAATGTGGATCAGAAAAACACTGATACTTTTCTTGTAATGATCCTCTATAGGGTGATAATGGTTGTGATTTATATCTATCAACACCCACCTATCACTTTGTAGCGAGGGCTACGGTATTCAACATCCCATGGGACAAGCTGCATAATAGACCACTTCCAACAAATCATCTAAAAGTGATGATTACTGTAGCTCATGTGACAAATGCATAGCTATCTAATCCACTTGAGGATGATGATATTCATACAGTCGAAAAGGCTATTGGGACATTCATTTCATGTCCATCACAACTTGTAAGAGTACATGTGGACAAAGAGCTGCTTATTTCAATTTTTTGCAAGCTAAACCTTTAACAATTAATGAAAAAAAGGTCTGAACCAATGAATTTTATTATAGACAGAGAAAGGGAAGGGGGTGACAAGAAACGTGGGCTCAAAATAATCTAAAGGATCGACCAAATGATCCAAAAGATCTACTGAAATCACAATAACACCACCTTTTCTCTATCCACATTTACTAGAATTGAAGACTCATGTGGATATGAAGCAAAAAAGTGGTAGTAATGATATAGTTGTTTTTGAAAAGATTATATACTTAGAGAAAATTCAAGATTTTATTGCTACTGAAAATGTAAATGACATCATTGAATACGGTTGGCTAGGCGTCATAGTTGTAATTTTATATATAAGTTATGTTTCCATGAATTGATTTTCTAAAAGCTGATATAATGTGATAATTATGACTAAATTCATTTTATATTATTATCAGGCGTATATATGAAAAACAGTTGAAGGGATTTTCCCATGAGCCAAAATTCGGACTCGTTAGTCCTCATACCACATCAATGCAACTAATGAAATTGGAGCCATAAAAAGGGGTGAAATAGTGAAAGGCTTACTGAAAAAATTTGAAAGAAAGATTATGGATAATAGACTCTTCCTAATACCAACCATACAGGGGTAAAACTCTACGATTAAAGCATATCAATTATATTTTCACTTCTTTCATTACTAATTCCTTTTTTGTTTTTAGGAAACATTGGCTACTAATTGCAGTGAACTTAGATACTCTAATGATTTATTTTCTGGATTCAATGCAAGGATATCCAACAAACTGACCACACATGATGGAGTTTTTGAATATGTAAGACACTGCATCCTACATTTTAGGTCTAAAAATCATGTTACATAATTTATATTATCTTTTATTGAGTACTCTATTATGATAGGGTGGTGTATCAATATCATCTAAAAAAAGTAATGAGGACAGGGTCTAAGCATAAGTAGGAGAGCAAGTACTACGTCTGGACAAGTATCATGGCGTATATAATAAAATTTTACTACCCAAACACATATCAAAACAATTTACTTATTATCCTAATGATCAAAGTTTTTTTAGTTTCAAAAACAAAAAAACGATAAAGATTTTGGTTATTATGTTTGTAAATTTAGGAGAGAGGTCGTTTTCCATCAACAAACTATCATCCCTAAAGAGGTATTTTAAAAACAACTACTATTTCATTTACATTATTTATTAATTCTTTATTTATATATTTTGCAGTACTACTATGACTGTCGAAAATCTTCATATTCACAAGACGATATAGATTTGTTCATAAATGAGTGGGCTGCATACTTGATGGAAGATTGTACACAAATAGAATGAAGATCTGACTTGGGGATGTGTACAATTGGTGGACATTTTTGAGAGGGTTTCATGGAGATCAAAAGATGAAACATTGTTGTATGTAAATGTTTGTAGAAAAATTGTAATTTATATTAAATAAAGCATCCTTTATCTACTAAGTAATTTGTCCATTATAACAGATAAAATACACCAGCAACATGTAAGAATGATGAACCACTTTTCTTTGGGCTTTGGATAAGAAAAACTAGTAAAATATCCAAAATTCCTTCATATAACGCATTCCCACTCACATTAAAAGAAAAGATGAGTAAAATTTTCTGCCCTAAATTGATTGAAATATGAGAATCTAGATTCCAAATAGATTCCCATATGTTGAAAATTTTCATTGGTATAAATTGTATGATTTCTGATTATCCATAATAAAAAAATGAAAATTGTTGGAACATCCTTCTTCCACAGGGTCTCCCAACCCCCACCACATCCATGTTTTCAATTTATCACAATGATATATGGGTCATTTGTGATGTGTATGAGTCAACCCCAACTCAATCCGGGGTACGGTGTGACCAGTATCACTCAAAGTGTCTCTCTTTTGTTTAAAATGGACAGAATTTTAAGTGAAAACAACAACTGACTTACGAAAAATCAACCAAACACATTCGTATTGTGTTGGTACTTTATTTCAAAGATCCATGGATCATGTGTGATGTGTATGGTTTAACCCAGCATCATTTTGAGGTAGGGTGTGGCTGGTATCACTTAAAGTGTCTCTCTTTTGTTTAAAATGGACAGAATTTTAAGTGAAAACAACAACTGACATACGTAAAACCAACCAAACACATTCGTATAGTGTTTATACTTTAGAAGAACGATCCATGGATCATTTTTGATGTGTAAGAGTCAATCCTACCTCAATCTGAGGCATGGTGTGGCCGGTATCACTCAAAGTATCTCTCTTTTGTTTAAAATGGACAGAATTTTATGTGAAAACTACAACTGACATGCAGAAAACAGACCAAACGCATTAAGATTGTGTTTATAGTTTAGTAAAATTATCCATGAGTCATGTGTGACGTGTACAAGTCAACCCATCCTCAATCCAAGGCACGGTGTGACCGGTATCACTCAAAGTGTCTCTCTTTTGTTTAAAATGGACAAAATTTTAAGTGAATACAACAATTGACATACGGAAAACATACCAAATAGATTTGGATTTTTTTGATACTTTAGGAGAACGATCCACGGGAAATTTATGATGTGTATGATTAAAACCCTCCTCAATCCAAGGCACGGAGTTTTTGGTATCACTAAAGTGTCTCTCTTTTGTTTAAAATGGACATAATTTTAAGTGAAAACAACAACTAACATACGGAAAACCAACCAATCGCATTCTTATTGTGTTTATACTTTAGTAGAACAATACATGGATCATTTTTTATATGTAAGAGTTAACCCTACCTCAATATGAGTCATGGTGTGGCCAGTATTACTCAAAGCCCCTCTCATTTGTTTAAAATGGACAGAATTTTAAGTGAAAACAACAACTGACATACGGAAAACCGACCAAACGCATTCATATTGTGTTGATGCATTATTAAAAAGATACATGGGTAATTTTTGACATTTACGAGTCAACACCATCTCAATATTAGGCACATTGTGGCCGATATCACTCAAAGTGTCTCTCTTTTGTTTAAAATGGACATAATTTAAAGTGAAAACAACAACTGGATTATATAAAACTGACCAAACGCATTCGTATTAGGTTGATGATTTATTAGAACGATCCATGGATCATTTGTGACATTTAAGAGTCAACCTAACCTCAATCAGAGGCACGATGGGGCTGGTATCACTCAAAGTGTCTCTCTTTTGTTTAAAATGGACAGAATTTTAAGTGAAAACCACAACTGACATATAGAAAACTGACCAAATGCATTTGGATTGTGTCTATACATTAGGATAATTATACATGGTTCATTTAAGATTTTTAAGAGTCAACCCTTACTCAATAAGAGGAACGGTGTGATCAGTATCACTCAAAGTGTCTCTCTTTTGTTTAAAATGGACAGAATTTTAACTGAAAACAACAACTGACATACGAAAAACTGACCAAATGCATTTAGATTGTGTTTATACTTTAGTAGAATGATATATGGGTATTTTTTGATGAGTATGAGTCAACCCTGCCTCAATATGAGGCACGGTGTGACTGGTATCACTCAAAGTGTCTCTCTTTTGATTAAAATGGACAGAATTTTAAGTGAAAACAACAACTGACATAAGGAAAACTGACCAAATGAAATCATATTATGTTGATACTTTATTAGGAAGATCCATGGGTCATTTTGGACATTTAATATTCAATACAACCTCAATATGAGGCATGGTGTGGCTGGTATCACTCAATGTGTCTCTCTTTTGTTTAAAATGGACAGAATTTTAAGTGAAACCAAAAACTGACATACGGAAAATTAACCAAATGCATTCGGATTGTGTTGATACCTTATCCCAATGATACATGGGTCATATGTGACATGTATGAGTCAACCCCTACTCAATATGAGGCACTTTGTGACCGGTATCACTCAAAGTGTCTCTCTTTTCCTTAAAAAGGACAGAATTTTTATTGAAAACAATAACTGACATACGGAAAACTGACCAAACGCATGCTGATTGTGTTGAAACTTTATAAGAACTATACATGGGTCATTTTTTATGTGCACGAGCCTTCCATGCTTCAATCCGAGGCATGGTTTGACCAGTATTACTCAGAGTGTCTCTCTTTTGTTTAAAATGGATAGAATTTTAAGTGAAAACAACAATTGACAGATGGAAAACCAACCAAACACATTCAGATTGTGTTGATACATTAGTCCAACAATCCATGGGTCATGTGTGATATGTAAGAGTCAACCCCACCTCAATATTAGGCACAATGTGGCTGGTATCACTCAATGTGTCTCTCTTTTGTTTAAAATGGACATAATTTTAAGTGAAAACAACAACTGGCATACGGAAAACCAACCAAATGCATTCAGGATGTGTTGATACTTTAGTCCAGCAATCTATGGGTCATTTTTGACGTGTAAGAGTCAACCCCACCTCAATATTAAGCACAGTGTTACCAGTATCACTCAAAGTGTCTCTAGTTTGTTTAAAATGGACAGAATTTTAAGTGAAAACAACAACTGACATATGGAAAACCGATCAAAAACATTTGGATTGTGTTGATACTTTAGAACAACGATCCATGGGTCCTGTGTGACATGTAATATTCAATCCTGCCTCAATCTGAGGCACAGTTTGACTGATATCACTCAAATTGTCTCTCTTTTGTTTAAAATGTACATAATTTTTAAGTGAAAACAACAACTGACATACAGACAACAACCCAAAAGTCATTACCTATAATATAAGACACTTAAAAAATCCTCATAGAGTCCTAAGTAGTTCTTAGACAATAATCCCCCATTAATAATTCATCACACACCCTAAATATAAACCTTTATCCCTATAGTTCATGGTGAAGGATGAAAACAAAGAGGAAAGGGAGAAGGAGAAGAACGAAAGGGAAAGAAAAAATAATAGTGGATTTAAATTGGATAAATTTTCATGATAAAGTTATCTTAGACTAAGTTTCAGGAAGGGTATGGGAGAAAATAGGTTGAAATCACTTAAATTATGCCATGTCATCGGCAACTTTCATGGTCTGGTCGGGAAACTTTCATGGTCTGGTTGGGCGGTTTTCTAAACTATTCACCAAATTTTTGGGAGCCATTAGATAAGAAACCCTCTTCTACATAGTTTGGAAAAACAGTTAATTAACTATATTCCAATCATTAAAAAGGACTTAGTTAAACTGTAGATCCATACCACATGGTTTCTCCTAACCGTGAACAACAGGTGTTTCTAACAACTCCCTTAAAAAGGTAAGTTGCATGGTTTTTACTTGGATTTATACAACCCATCCTTTTCCTGTGTATGTAAAATAGTAAAAGTTCAAAATGAATTGGAAAATTCCCCATGAATGTGTCCCCACAAGGATTCTTCTAAATTATGCCCCCCCAATAAAAGCACTACATGACTACTAATCAAGAGTCTTGGACGGACAAAGAATAAGCATATATCTCCCCACCATTTATAAATTCAATAAATGGTGTGAAAATAAGACAACACACTATAAGATAAAGGTATCAACCACAAGAACACATTTCCTTAAGTGTCCCAAGAATCACCCGAATCCATCTACCATGGAAAATATCCAGGGAAAACTCTCTAAGTCCTATGGAAACATGTCCCAAAAAGAACTCAAAATTTATAAATAAATTCCATATCCAAGCTTGACATGAATCTTAACCACAAAAAACATGAATAATAAATCGCATGCATGACTTAACCAAATTTTTCTTAAGGTTCTGACATTGAACATCTCTCTATATATTTTATCTGAGGCAATGTAAGATATCATTTGGAGGATATAGTATTTAATGGTACCTTTTGATAATCATAATTAATAATTAGTACATCACTTAAGGTATATATTTTTTCCCATATTTTGATCCCAAATTGACTACCACTACATATTTTATCTATGTGAACTACTTTTTTGATATGCTGATTTTTTTTGTAGGTCTTGTTTGGGTGTGCTGCTGTAGAATTTCATGTTACAGCAGGCAGGGAATTTTTCAGCGCATTTTTAGTGCTGATAATGACGCCCTTTATTTGCGATTTTTTATCACTGATAAAGGCACCCTTTATGAGTGAATTTTTTCCCCTGATAAAGGGGACCCCCTATCATTGTTGAGCTTTACAGTGCTTTTTTAGCGTTTTTAGAGCCTATTTTGAGCGCTGATAAAGCCTGTTATTGTAGTAGTGACCAATCAGAGGCAATAACATCTTGTTTGATGTGTGTCAGGGGTGTAAATTGATTTTGGGGCCACATAAATAATGTGGAAATATTTTATTTATACAGATTAATCCCTATAATGTTATCCTTGGTATCTAATGGTTGTATTCCATATGTTCTATTATCAACTACTTCCAAAGGAGAGTCATTTTCTCATATGTGGATATCAGATGTATAGTTTTCATTGGCGAGCAGGGTTTTCAGGTGGGAAGATAGCGTGTGGGTCCCCTTCTTTCTTTGAAAAATGGGTTGTCTATGGAATCAGTAGAGACTAAGATAATAGAGGTTCCTAGGGTTTTTGGGGAGTTTCTAGATGTTTTTTCTGAAGAGGCAGTGACGCTACCCCCTTAACGTGATGTTGAATTCGGGATAGACTTTTAGCATGGCGCTTCTCTAGTTTTGATGGATCCTTATCAGATGGAACCTTCTAAGTTGTGGTAGTTGAGGATTTAGATTGATGATCTGATGTATAAGAGTTTTATCTAACCAAGTGTGTCATAGTGTGGTGCTCAAGTGTTGTTTTCCAAGAAGGTGGATGGTAGTATGGGGTTTTTCATAGACTACCAGAGGTTGAATCAGGTGACGGTCAAGAACCATTATCCACTTCAAGGATAGATGATCTTTTAAACTAATTGAGATGGGAGAGTTGGTTTCATAATATCGATATATAGTTCAGATATTACTAGTAGAGAGTGAAATAGGGATATATCTTGAATATTGCCTTCAAATGTAGGTATGGGAACTTTTATTTTGTTGTTATTCCATTTAGTGTTAACCATCTGTGTTCATGGGGTTTATGAATACTATATTTTATGGGTTCCTGTAATGATTCATTATTGTATTAATTGATGATATCTTGGTCTAATAATGGTCAGAGGAGGAGCATGTAGGGCATTTCAAAGCTATCTTGCAGGTTCTTTGATGCCACCTGCTCTATGGAAAGTTTCCCTAGTGTAATTTCTGTACATAATAGGTGAATTTCCTCAAGTATGTAGTGTCTCAGTAGGGATTATAAATGGATCCATTGAAGGTTAGGTAGTTGTTTCTTGGGAAGTACCTAAGAAAGCGGTAGAGGTTAGTAGTTTCTTTGGTTTTTTGGGTTATTATTGGAAGTTTGTACCTAAATTATATTTATTTTTATCCCCATGGATATCTTTGACCAAGAAGGACCAAGATTTTATATATAATGATCAATACATGGAAGCATTTGGTTACCGAAGGTTAAGTTATTCAGTGCTCCAATGCTTCAGTTTCCTAAGGAGGGAGTGATGTCTGAGGTGTTTTGTGACACTACCCCTTTTGGTTTGAGGTGTGTGTTGATCCAGTAGAGGGAAGTGATCTCTTATGGGTCTAGGAAGTTATATCCTCATGAGTGTAACTATTCCACCCATGATCTAGAGTTGGCAGTAGTTGTTTTTTCACTGAATTTGTGGTGGCATTACCTCATTGAGGATTACATTTTGGTCTCCATAGATTAAAAGATCTTGAGGTACATCTTTTCTTAGTGTGATCTGAATTTTTGGCAGCATAGGTGGATAGAGTTTCTTCAGAATTATGATTTTGGGATCTCCTACATCTTGGGAAAAGGGAATTTTGTGGCTGACACTTTGAAAAGGATTTCAGGGAAGTGTTTTTTTCTGTATTATAGGGATGGTTGGAGAGAAATGGGGTAATTGGAATCCTTTCACATAGATACAAGTTCGGATGGTGGTAGAGTCTATTTATTTTAGATGATATTGAAGTCTTCTTTGATCTAGTAGTTGAAGGAGTCTTTGTGTATAGACTTATAGGTATAGGTGATGTGTGATCATGTTGGCCATGGTGAAGCTTCGGAGGGATGGTTGGAGGATGGTTAGAACCAGGTGTTGTTTCATGGGAGAATGTTTTTTCAGGAAGTAATTCATGAGGGATTCCTCTATGAGATTTATAGCTCACCTTTTGTAGTACACATATGATTTTTCAAGATGTATTCTGGTTTGAGGATGGATTTTTGGTGTCCTGGGATGAAATAGTAAGTGGTGGAGTTTTTGGAAAAGTGATGGGTTTTCCAACAGGTAAAGGATGATTATCATGTTCCTTGGTGTTTTTTACAACCCTTGGAAGTTACTAAGTTGAAATGGGATGACATATAAATTGATTTCATCATAGGGTTACCCCAATATCATTTAGTTTGTGATCCTATCTGGGTGATCGTGTATCATTTGAAAAAATCTCCCCACTTCTTAGAAATTAAGGAGTTATGCGTAGTGGATGCTTTAGCCAAGAGGTATGTAAATGAGGTGGTGAATTTTCATGGATTTTTTAAGTACATTTTAATTAATCAGGATTTATTTTCTACCATGTGATTCTATATGGTATTACATCATGCTTTTGGATCCCAGTTAAAGCTCAACACTTATTTCCACCCTTAGATAGACAGATAGATGAATCATATTATCCAGACATTTGAGGATATGTTATGGATGTGAATCTTTGACTTTGGTGGGTATTGGGTGTGAAACTTTAACTTGGATTATTTTTTTTTATAATAATAACTATCACTCTTCAATTTTAATGGATAATTTTAAGGCTTTGTATGGGAGACCATGTTGTTCTCTGTTGTGTTAGATAGAGATTGGGGAGGCAGCATTTCTTGGTCTTGATGTGGTGAAAAGCACAACAGAGAAGGTTTGGTTTTTTTATAAGAAGAAAAAATTAGCGTAGGATTGGTATAATTATTATTCAAATCATCGAAGGAGACCCTTAAAGTTAGAGGTTGGATAAAATTTGTTCTTTAAGGTTTCCCCTCTATGTGGGAAGTAGAGGTTTTGTAGGGGGAGTAAGTTTTCTCCCAGGTTTATTGGGGCCATTGAGGTTTTGGGGTTAGTTGGCGAGGTAGTGTATTGGTTGAAATTTTCACCATGGTTGGAGAGGATCCATGTAGTTTTCCACATCTCTCAATAATATCGGTATGTTTATGATTAGTCACATTTTATTGACTAGGGAGAGTTAGATATCGAGGATGTTACATCATTTCTGGAGGGGCCATTAGAGATCCAGGATCTCTAAGAGAAGGCATTGTGTGGATGAACCATTTATTTTATTTGTGTGTTTTGGAGGAATGGTGTCCTATAGGAGAGTACTTTGGAACAAGAGATTCATATGTTTTCCCAATACCCATAGTTATTTTTGAGTTTTTTCTTTCCTGTTTAGCTTGTGGTGTGATGTTTTGGTACTGTTTTCTGAGATGATTTGTTTTCCTTTGTTTTTGATGTATTATATGTGATTAATTTATAACATGTGAATGGGGAGGACATAATTCCTAATTGGGATTCATTAAATTTGATTTTATTAAACTCATGCAGGTGAGTTAGTACAATCCAGTATGGATAGTATCTTGACATGGAGGATGGATTTCCCTGATTTTTGTGTTTGGGGTGGTGCGGATAGCTGGTTATGATGTTTGTTGGTTTGGGTTGTGTGAATTTAGATGTGGTTTTGTGGTGATGGGTTTGTCCAAGATGTTCTGTGGCCATTCGGTTTGGCATGTTTGGCTAGTGGTATCATTTGATGTATTATAAGATCCTTGAGAGGTATCTAATGAGGTGGTTGTTCGGACCACTCTCCTTCTGGGATTGGTTTTGGATTATCAAGGGTTAGAATCATTTGAGAGGTATATGATGTCATAATATGTGCCTTCCTGGCCTATTACATTTCCAATTTTTGTTTTTGGAGGTATTCAAGGGAAGATTCAAGAGTTTTCAATGGAAGTTGTAGGTGCAACATAGCTACAACAAGAAGTACATGCCAGGTAAATTTATTACACGATGTGTAATGGTGGTCCACAAATTGTATATCTAGGTGGATCATAACCTGTATGCAACTAAGAGGTATCCCATGAAAAGGGTACATGTCATGTGAGTGGGATTTATAAAATTTAATAAATTGGATGTTAAAACCTTTGAGGTGGATCATTTTTTATCAAAAGTGGAATTTTTTGGGAAACCCAAGGATTACACACCGAGTAATGGTCACATAATTCATAACCTATGGGATCTAGTTTATTTTATAACCCTTATGACTGAATTTTGTTTCATTTGGTTGACTACCTTATCTATAATTTTTTTATAGATCTATGTTCCTTGAGGATTTCTTCAAACACTATTATTTCATCTTTGATCCTTTGGTTCTGGTGGATTGTTGTTAGAAATCCCTGGTAGGTTCTCCTCCCTTTATTGGTTGGTTTTATTTTGTTATTCTTCTATAGATTTTATACAGTGATGTTGTTTTGGTTTGGGGTGTCTTTTGGTCTACATTTTGATGATCCTTTGGTGTCGTATAGGTTAATCCAAGGTTTCTCTTGGTGTGTTTATGGTTGGTGGGTGTTTCTTCTTCACTCTGTGGTGCACAGTGAGAAGGAAAGCTTCTTTGAGGTGGGGAATCCCTATTTTCTCTTTATGGTGTATCATGTAGTAGGGGTTTTCTCTTTTGTATCCATGTTTTATGGTTGTTCTTTATTAATAAAAGATATAGAATTGGATAATTGAAATTGAAGGGGGGAAGGGGAATGATTCATAGGCTTTTATATATTTGATATTATTGAGATATTGTGATTATATGGGCTTGATTCCCCACTAAATATTGTGGTTGTTGGGGGATTTTTGTTTCACTGGATAATATGTATTATTATTTTCACACCTATTTTGATTATTTTGATATCACCCTAAAATGAAAATTGGTTAACCACTTATATTTGGCTAGTGAAATGGTTTCCCTGGGATTATGGATTGTGTGATAACGCCCCTAAAATAAAGTGGAAGGTGGTAAAATCCCCTAGGTAAATTTGAAAAATGTATTTTTTATGTGTTGGGATGTGTGGAATTGCTTTTGGGTGGAGGGGAGATAGTTGTTTGGTCATGATTTTGGGGTGGTGAGATGGTGGTTTGTTTTTTCATGCTTTTGGGGTAGTGAGGTGGTGGTTTGTTTGCTCATGCTTTTGAACCAGTGAGGTGGTGGTTTTCTTACTGTGATTTTGGGGAAGTTAGGTGATGGTATAATGGGGATGACAAGATGCTTGTGATATGTGGTTGTTTTATTCTAGATGGGTAGGTAGGTATGGAATAAATAAATTATTAATAATTATTTGAAATGGAATGGGTTGGTTTTGTTAATGGGTTGGAAATAGTTAATGAACAAATAAATGATGGGGCTTGTGGTTTATTGTGTGATGTTATGAATTTAGAGGTGGCAGAAAAAGTGGTGATGTTTTGAGTTGATTAGTGTTTAGTTTTGAACTCATAGGTTGGGGTTGTGTGTGGCTATATTTATATACTTGTATATTCCTTCTGATTTCTATATGCACCCCACCCATATCAAGAATTGTGTTCTGACATTCACATAGTCATGTAGGGGTGTTTTTCTCAACATTCTGTGAGAAGGATAGATGGTTGGGTACCCACTCTTTCCCAATATATCATTCAAATGAGGTAGGTATTGTATAGGTTGTGATGGATGGAGGTATTTTAGTGCATTAGATGGTGGTGTGATAGACCAGGTATCTTTGGGTGAGATGTGATGGCCCAGACGTTTTCAGGCAAAATGTGATATGATAATTCTTGTAGGGAGGCTTATGGTGAGGGATGTACATGGAAATAAGAGGGAAAAATGTTGGTGTAATTAATGTTCATGATACCCTACTACTCTGGTTATGGTTGTGGATGTTTTTTGGCCCAGGTGTCTTTAGGTGAGATGTGATCTGGCCATGCTTGTCGGGTGGAAAACCTAGGTTTCTTTGGGCGAGGTGTGTTGTGACCATGCTTGTGGGGAAGTGTGGTATACAGAATATATGGGATCTCTATGACGTATGATGTTGGGGTGTGAGAGCATCATACCAGTAGAAAATTGGTGTGGGGTACCCTTTATCAATGTGAATCAAGTTATATTATATTACTCGACTTGAATTATTTGGTGAGTGTGCCTTTGTGAGGTTGGGTTTGGTTAGTATACCTGTAAAGGTGTTGTTTGGTTCTTCTACATTCTCACGAGTGAATTAATATGCTTCTTTCACATGTGCATGAGATACATTGGTTTTCCTACTGAGTATACTTGTGTTCTCACCCTGTGTATATAAACTTTTTTCAAGAGTCTAAGAGGATAACATGGACCATGCTGGACATTACTAGCTCAGACCTTGGATAGCTGATGTGTCACTACTTTAGCTTTGCTTTTGGGTATTTACTTTTAGAGAATTTTATCTATATCAGTTTTATTTATACATTCATTGTGGTTTGGTTTTTTTTTCTTTTTATTTTATTTCATGGAGTTATTTTTGGATGATTCATCTTATGTCATGATCCTACATTATTATAGTGGGTAACAGATTCCATTTCATGAGATTTTCATACCCTCGGTGCTAGTCGCCAACACTAGGCCTACTAGAGGTGAGACATGGGGGTCATTATCTCTCTCCCCTTATTGTGTTATCTTTGGATGGAGGGGGTCATGACAAAGTCCTCCATAATCTCTCATGTTTTCCATTAAAAATGAAAACAAATAAGGATAATACATACCACTATTTATGAACCTATATGCTTCCAAATATATGGGCCTCATTTTAAATTTAAAATATTATATTTAAATTTGAAAATAACTAGGCTAAACCTCAACACATCCTTTCTCCCCACAACATAACCAGACCCAGTTCTGGCCAAGCCAACCAAAATTAAAGCCCAAAAATAAAATTGGGCCCAAAATTGAGGACCTAATGGACTAAGCCCATAGCCCATTATTCTTAAAATACATCCCACATGGAACGTGAGATATAAATTACCTACATAAAGGTATCACCAATATTTTTCCCTATATGTAAAGGTAAAATAGAAGTGTCAGTAGCTACGTAAAGGTAGTTCTCTATTTGAGTTAATGTCAAACTAAAAATTATAAAGTTGTGTAAATGTAACATGTGACTTACAGTGGTTACATAAAAGTAATGTGAGAATTACACTGGATATATAAATGTGGATTTAGATATTAAGTACATATGTGATGTTAATAAGGAAATTTAGGAGTTGTGTAAAGGTACCAAAGTATTTTTATAACTACATAAAGGGAATATATGATTTACACTACTTCATAGATGTAATGAGGGAGTTGTGAAGGCTATATATAGGTAACATACACTAATTCACGCCATATAAAGGTGATTGGGTGAAAATTAAGGGAACATTTATATTTAAACTACTTACATAGGTGCTTTAATGTTCTACGTTAAGGTAAAAGGAAAATTGTTGAGATTCATAAACATGAGTGAAGTTTCTATAATTGATTGTCTTTGAAAATGAATTCGATCCATATTTTTTCATGTGTTTGATCACATGAATTTGATCTAGAGTTGTCCATATGTTCATTTATTGAGATTTTCATATGGTCGATCTAGGTTAATACATGTGGTTGATCCATTATTATGGTTGGTCTACTAGGAGATTAACTAAGTTCTAAATTTGAATATTCTAATGAAATGAAATCTTATGATGTTTGGTATGATGTTCTCAAATGAAAAATAAATATAGCAATGCTTATCATGATATAGGTAGGTTTTGGAATAATAAAATAAAACTTAATAAAAATTATATATATTCATGTTAAATTCATGCGATTAGAAAGGATAGTGAAAAATAAATATGTCACTATGACATGGTGATTTTTCTATGGAATTTTGGTGAACATTTTTGAAATATGGTTCACCTATGAGAAACAGTGAGATAAGCGATGTTGAAGGTTGTCTCATGGTATTTGATGGATTCATGCAAAGTTAGAGAGGTTTTATATTGATTTATATGCAGTATGAGTTGTGGAGATAATGGATCCATGATTATTCAAATACCATGTGGAATAAATCATCAAGTCTTCAGGGAATTCAAAAATAGATTTAAATAAAAAAATAACTATTCCACCAAGAGATTTTATTGATCAAGAAGAAGGAGATCCTACGAAGATTTCTTTTAATATCAAATTTGAAAAAATATTCTAGAATAAATGAGAATAATATTCAGGATATTATTGTGAATATATATTTTTTAGCATTGAAGAACATGTTGTTGATATTATTGTGAACTAACATACATTGTGTGAGACATTTTTGAGAGGCTGATACATCACAGTACCTAGGGAAGAGAATGAGTTGAAACCATGAGCCATTGTTATATTTTTTACCAAAGTATTCAATAAAATTGAGAATAAATAGATCACTCAAGATCTGGTAGGAGTTTTGAGACCAACATAACTACTGCGAGTAACTATTGAAGATCATAAAGAATAAGTATATGAACAATAGTATTGATTAAGTCTTCTCATAGTGGGATATCAATTTCAAAAGTGTCATATAATAATCCAAGAGTATAAAAAGATCTATCGATGAGTGAATTAAAGATGAAGAAGAATCTTATGACTGGGGTGTCTAACCAGTTATTAGAGTCTTGTAATTGGGGTATCTAAAAATCACTGTAGAATTATAATTTGATGTCTAACCAGTTGGTTAAGAATGGTAATTGGGATGTCTAACCACATTTGTCTAATAGGTATGTAATGGAGTGTATTTCTTTGCCAAACCTTGTAAAAATCATCAGTTTTGATCTCTCATATCATCGATTCAAATTAGTTGTGGATGTGAGATATTATTGAGAGGATCAAAAAATTTAATAGGTTCAGTATATTTAATTTAGAAGAAGAAAAAATTATAAAAATAATATACTGATTCACCCCCCCCCAATGGTTATCTGAACTGGGGCACTTCAAATAACCTAAAAAAAATTTCATGTGCTTTACAATAATATTTGGTAAGTTTTTTAGGCACCTTGGGAATTTCCATCAAATATGGAGACTACTCAAGAAATAAATTTGTAAGAGGGGGTGGATATATTAAACATCCAACCTTATAAATAGGCTTATTTCATGAATATTGATACTGAAAAAAATGTTTAAAATATTTTTTGAATAGGTTTTCATTGGACAGAGCACCAGCCAATACTCTATACAAATAATTTTACTAAATAATAAATACAACGAGGGGATGTGAATGGATTATTAGGAATTAAATAGTTTTGTGGTGTTGGATAAATACCTAATTCTAGTAATATAATATTTTATGAATGAGTTTCATAGATGGAAATACTTCACAAAGGTGGATTTGAAATCATATTTCCACTAGGTAGGGATGAAAGAAGAATATATTGGGAAGAATGAATTTAGAAACCATGATGGTAATTACAAATACCTTTTTATGCCTTTCATATTGATGAATTCACCTATTACTTTCCATACTACTCTGAATGAAGTATTTTGGTGTTTGAAAAGGAAAAGTGGTTTGGTGTTCTTTGATGATAAAATGGTGTACAGTAAGGGTTGGAATGAACACCTATAGAATGTGCAAGAAGTTCTAAAGATTATGGAAGAAAATTTACTATTTGAAAATAAGAATAAGCGTTTTTTTATAAGGAGGTTTATAGAGTATTTAGAATATATAATTTCAGGTGAATGGGTTGCGATGGATCCCATAAAAACTAGAGGTGGTTAAATTTAGGCATGAGATAAAGAATGTGAAGGAAGTGAGGAAGTTGTAGGTCTAAATGGATACATTAAATATCAATCAAGTATTATAGAAATATTGGAAGACCCCTCATTGTCTTTAAAAATAATTAAGGGTTTAAATATATACATTAAACTCAAGAATCATTTGAAACACTTAATAAAAACATAACTACTACGCTAGTTTTATGCATGTAATATTTTTCAATGGGATTTGTAGTGAAGTGTGATGCCTATAGTTTGGGAGTTGGAGCTATGTTAACATAGGAAGGGAATCCTTTTTTCTATTTCAGTAAGGCATTATCTTAAACCAACATGGAAAAATTGGTATGTGAAAAGGATTTCAAATATTTAAAGCTAACAACCCAACACTAAAAAAATATTTTATGGGAAGTTGTATTGAGGTATACACAAATAATTAGAGCCTTATACATTTAATTACCCAAATTTTGGTTTCAATTGATCATTATTTTTGGTAGGATAAGTTACCAGGATATGATTTTATAGTGATTTACAAGATGAGGTAATTGAATAGTGTCATTGATGTTCCATCAAGGGTGGAACAGGGAGGAGATTATGTATACATAGAAATTTTAGAACCTATTTGGGAGGATATTGATTTTTTAAATGAAAAAATTAATGAAAGATGTTATTCTAAAGGCAATTATAGATGTGTTACAATGTGGTTGTGCCACAAAGATAGGGAAATTTTTCAAAAATGGATTTTTTTTCTATAAGAATTGATTGGTATTTCCAAAATGATAAAATTTAATTCCAAAGGTATTAAAACATTTATTAGACTAGTGTACCCTAATCCTTGACTGAATTTGGGCCAACTTTTGGTGGCCCATGTTGCATACCAAGCCACAACTCTGACTAGTCATTGTAGAAATGTTGGATCACTATAGTAGAGTTGACCAGTGGTATCAATAGAGAACTATGTCAGTGAAAACTTGGTCAACATTGAAATGTAGTAGCATGGACGTTGGTGATGGTGGTATTTTATCTCCATGGAATTCCTTCCATTAGTTGTTGTAGAAAAATGGACTTACTGTGTGATTGGTGGAACTGTTAAACTATATTCTTTATGATCTCATTTTAATCTAGAGTTTTATTCTGAGATTACACCTTGTAATTTCTCCTCCTAATTTTAGTGAAGTGATTCTATATCTATGTGTAAGTATGGATTTATTCCTAGACCAAATAAATTTATGGGGCTCATGTTCTTATTATTATTCTTCATTTTATATTTTTATCCCGTTTAATATAATTCTTGTGGTAATCCATCTTTGTTTCTCCATATTTTCTGCAACAACTGGAATTGAAGGTTGAGTTCAGAAGATCAAGGTAATATTTCTCAAATTGAACAGTGGATATGGAATAAGGGAAGGTGAATATTGATTGTTTGTATTAAACTAAATTTAGTTACTAGAGAAAACATATCAAAGAATATATTTATTAGAAAAAGTTGAACTTTCTATTTCTGAGTGAGAAACCAATGGATATGGAGAAGATGGAGTGGATTCTACTGGATCTATAGGTGTTGGAAGTTATGTGCATTAAATTACCCAAAAATTTGGCATTTAACATCAAATATTAGAAGAATATGAATGAGTTAATGAAATCTCTCGATAATATGTATGGGATGCCTTATGTGTTGAACAAAGTGTACCTTCAATATCAAGATGATTGAAGGGAATATTGTTATTGATCGTGTCAATAAATTCAATACCATTATAAGTCAGTTGTAATTGGTGGGAATTATGTTGGATGATGAGGTATCTGCTCTGGTTTTATAGTCTTCATTACCTAATAGTTGGGAAACCACTATAACCTCCATGAGTATTTATTCAGGGAATACAAAGTTGGTTTTGAAAGATGTATGAGACCTGATCCTCAATGAATATTTTTATATAAGATAATTTGGTAGATTATATGGTTTTCCACTAAACATGTAAGGAATAGTCATATACCTGTAATGATATATTCATAGATGATTATAAAAATCAATATAAAAGAGGTGGTAGAAGTTAAAGGGTCTTGATCCTACCTATTGGATTTATAGGAATAATGTACATGTCAAGAATGGTTGTAGTGAAAAACAGAAGGTTTCTAAAACCAATACATCAAAAATGAAAGTGGGAGGAACCGATGATGTGTTACTACAGATCATGGATATCCCTATAGAGTCTTGGACTTTAGACTTAGGGGAATATTTTAATTCCACTTCGATGAAGGGTTTTCTAAAAAATTATATTTATAGAAATTTTGGAAAAGTACATCATGTTGATGATGAACCTTTACAAATTCCAAGGAAGGGAAATGCATGGATTAAAACTAGTAATGGGATATTACTGGTTTTGGAGAATGTAAGGTATATCCATGGACCCAGAAGTAATAATATTTTTTTTGAGTAGCTTGATTATGTAGGTTTTAGTATCATATTCACTAGAGGTTCATGGAATATTTCTAAGGGATCAATAGTCAGAACTAGGGGAGTAAATAATGGAACATTAAACAATATGGTATATAAATTCATGGAAATTATTGAAATAAAAAATTCTATAGTGGATTAATAATTGTGGAGCCACATGCTATAACACACGAGTGAGAAGGGGATAAATGTTATCACAATAAAAAGAATGATACCAGAGATGAATTTCGTGGAAGTTAGCTTATGTAAATATTGTACCTTTGGAAAATAGAAGAAGTTATCCATTATAAAAGGAGGTAGAACACTGAAGGTTGGGAATCTGGAGAAGTTTCACACTGATGTTTGGGCGCATGCACCAATACATTACCTCATAAGTCATAATATTATGTGACATTTATTGATGACATGACATATAATTCATGCTTTTACTTTATGAAAAGAAAATATAATGTGTTTAACATGTTTTATAATTGAAAAACCATTGTGGAGAATGAGTTTGGATCAAAGATGAAATTATTGAGGTCTGAAAATGGTAGAGAGTATAATAGTAATGAGTTCAAGGAATTATATGATAATGAGGGAATCTGGTGGGAGATTACTCTTCCCATAACACTATAGTATAATGGTGTAGCTAAAAGGATGAACATGAAACTAAATGAATGTTCTCGGAGTATCAGGATTCAATGAAGGTTAACCAATACTTTCTAGTCACAGGAAGTGAACATGGAATCATATATCATCAACAAGAGTCCATCTATACTAATGGGAAAATGTCTACCTAAGGTGAACTAGTCTATAAAAGAGATAATACTCTCTCATTTATTAATATTTGGTTGTTTTTCATATGTTCATATAGATGATAATAGAATTGATAAGCTTGATACTAAGTCCAAATCTCATTAATTAATTGGATACATTATTGAGGAGTTTGGTTATCATTTCTAGGATGATAATAAAAAGATAATCATCAAAATAAAAAAGAATAATATTTAATTAAAGTGTTACATACAAGGACCATCATGCATTTCAAGTTGATAGTGGGAATAAAGAATTAGAGTGCCAAGAGATATTGGAGTATGAAGGTGTACCTGAATATGTGACACCAAAACAAATGGAGTATACTCCTCAAGTGTAGTTGAGGATATAAGAAATGGTAAGAAGACCTGTATAGATTCATTCATCATCGTTACATTATCTATTATTGACTGATGGTGGAGAACCACAATGTTTCAAATAGGCAATCCAATTGAAGGAGTCGAACAAGTGGGAGCTGGCTATAAGGGAGGAGATTTCTTCATTGCATGATAACAATACTTAGGATATGAAACCCTTTCCAAAAGGAAGGAAATAAATATATAATTAATTATTATACCAACTCAAGGAATTACATGATAGTAAGAGGAGGTACAAGGAAATAATGCTGGTGAAAGGTTTTTAACAAAAGGAATGTCTGGACTTCACTAAAATTTCCTCACATGTACTGAAGCTCACCACCATTTGGGTGGTTCTTAGTATTCACTACTATATATTTCATGATATTAAGTTATAACCTTTATTATTATTAAAAAAAGAAGTGATTAAGGGGGTTCATTTATTATCTTTAACTAAAAATACCAATAAAAGTGCACCCCTACCAGCTATTTTGTAGTACTGATAAAGGTCACTTTTTTACACTAATAAAGGGTGGCCTTTATCAGCATCATTTTAGTGATGGGAAAAGGTATATTTCATAAAAAAAAATATCATTAAATATATTATATTTTATTAAATATTATTTATATAAACCAAATATGAATTTACACTTAATATATAAGATATTTCATAGAAAATTGATTATAAAATAATGAAAAATTAGTATTAATTAATAATTTCCTCATTTTTATTGATTGATAGTGAATTAATAAAAAATGGAAGACATAAAAATTCAATAAATTTATGAACGGTCTATGAAAAGTTGAAAAAAATACTTTAACTTCAAAGAATCATAACTTTTGATCCAGGTGTCCATTTGGGCTCTATAACATATTAAATAGAATCTTGTGAAAAAAATATACAATATCGTAACATTGGAGGTGCCTAGTTAGCATTATTTTGAGGTAAAAAATGCCTAGAAGGACTCTAAAACTGACGTTTTTGTCAAGATGCCCTTATTTTTGAATATTTGATGAAATTTCAGACTCATTTGAGGGGGTAGTTTTGTCTTTTTAGTGGATACTAGATTTATTCTCAATTATGGAAGTCATATGTTTAGTATAGTGTATAAATATTCTATTTTTTTATATTATAGTTTTATTTATAATTAAATATATAAATATTTTCATACATTTACATATAATAAATCAATTTTAAAAATAAATATTTAAAAATATTTACATACAAATGTATTTTTAAATATATAAACCATATGAAAATAAATATTTATTATTTATTTTATTTAAAATAAAAAATTATCCCTTTTTTTGCCTTATAATAATGAATTAATATATATATATACACACATGTAATGTTTATATATAAATATGTGTGTGATAATAAAAAGATATATATTTATGTGTATATTATAATATATGTAAATAAATACATATATGTAAATATTTTTGTGTGTGTGTGCGAAATATAAATGTGTATGTGTGTGTATCAATATTATGTAAATACATCATATATAAATTTATTTTTATAAATATGTCATTATAATTAAATATAGTATATAAATGTATTTATAATAAATAATTATAAATACAATATAAAAAATATATACCTAAATATACAATTATATGTAAATATGTACAAAATTTATATGTAACTATAGAATTTAAAGACATATTTTTAAAATTTATTTAAAAATAAATATATAAATTTATATAATTATAGGAATAAAAATTTTATAAAAATGAATTATGTATATATATATATAAAGAGATATATATATATATCATAAAATATTATACAAATCTTAATGGTGTAGTGGTAAAGTCGTTAGGCTTTCAAGTTAGAGGTCATAGGTTTGATTACATGTGCGAGAAAAGATGAAGAGCATGAAAAGCACTGATAAAGGGGTTGGAAAGTGATGAATAATGGGGTGGGCTTGAGTAAGGGTGTGGGCTCGGCACGTAGGGGGAACACAGTGCTAATAAAGGGGGTTGGATCATTGATAAAAGGGGGTTGGGTTGAGAGAATTTTTTTAGAAAAAATATTTTTTAAATTTTATCACCACTAAAAAAGGTTATGATAAAGGTGGACTTTATTAGATATTTTTTTAGTATAGATAAAAGCCACATGTTTTTAATGGTTCCTAGACTTTCAGTTCTTTTAACGCTAAAAAATCCCATTTCTAGTGATTTTAAAAGCACGATCTATTGTAGTGATTATTGCATACAAGGATTTACATATTGAGAAGTTTAATGTAAAGACTACTTCCATATTAGAGATATATAGGAGGTCATATATATATAGTATCCAAAGGGATATGTTGACTTGGAAAAGGAATCCCTACTATGTAATCTCCAGATGATCTTATATAGGTTAAAATAGACACTCAGGTAGTGGAACAAGAAGTTTGATGCATTCATGAGAAAAAATTCATACAAACAATGTGTCACGAATTAATTTTTCTATTATAACTGACAATATTCTTTTGGATACTCAGATGAAAATGTGTGTCAACATGACAAAATTTAATAGAAAATCCTAACCTATGTTAACAGTGATGAAAGTGGCCATGAGTTTCTTGATTTCAAGGAATCACCGCCTCATAATCTCTAACCTTCCAAGATGTCAATGATTAATGAGGTGGATCAAAATATTTTTCAAGATTTAAGAGGAAAAATATTTCACAATCTAATTCTCAAATCATCAATGAAATATTAAAGTTAAAAATACTAAACATATTTGATATATACGATGAAAAATGAGAAATATGTATCTTATATGTTATGAAAGAGTATAGTTATTCTAAATATAAGAGTATAGTTATTGAAAATATAATTACAAACAAAGTAGAGTTACTCAACATATTATTTAGTGAAGTTATATATAATGTTAGTCTTGTTTCATACTTAGTATTATCAGTTAATAAGAAATGAGTATTTTATATTTGATATTTGGTACTTGTATATTTAAAATTTAAATTTTAGTAATTTTATGATGTTTATTATTTTAATAATTCGTGTTGTAGTGTATTAATACATAGACTTTATAACATGCATTGAATTATATGAATATTGTATATTTAAGAACTAAATCAAAGTTTGTGATATCTAAAATAATATTTTATTTTTTTTTGTAGGGTGTAAATGCTAATGAATATATTGAAACCAAAAATGAAGAATATAGTAGAAAATTTTACCACATTTATTCTAGTAGGAAATATGTATTTCATAAAGTAGCAATTTAAAACTCCATAAAAGCAAAAAAAATATAATTAAATAATTTTTAGAAAACCATTTTTGTGAATGGAAGCTAAGAAAAAAAGTATATTAGTAAGAACCTTTCTTCAACATTTTTAAATATATTTTATTACACTTAATCAGTTGGGATATTGGTTCTATTGGAATTTAATAATGAAAATTATAGAATGTTACTTAAAAAATAAAAAAAAGTAAACTATGAAAAGATATAATAATTTTACAAAAAAATCAATGGTCTTTGTTCTATTAACCTTAAAATACTTGTAATTGAAATTTTAATTAAAACAAAGGGGAAGAAAACCAATATATCAATAAGAGATATCAAAATAATTATAGATAAACAATTTATATCATCATGAAATGGAACCATATTTCAATACTTAACCATATTTTAGTAGTTATAACTTCAGATAAAAAAATTCCAAGATGTTATTGAAAAGTAAAATCTATTAAAAATGGAAAGAGAAACAATTATAGACTATTAATTTTTTGTAAGAATTGAAAAATGCATGAAGATTATAATTTCTACTAAACATATATTGATCCCAAGTGTTATATACTTATTTATATTAAATATTATTGGAGTCAAATATGCATCGCAAGTGACATTAATGTTAGATTAATGAGTTGGGAAGATGATAATGGGGTTCTCCTGAAATTTAATATAATGAATATAAAAATATTTGAAAAATCATTACATAGTTTAAAAATATAAGATATTTATATAGTAGAACTGAATCTAAAGAATATTAATAATAAAGTAGATAATAATTGGTTACAAATAATGTATACATATATTTTTTATAGAATTAATCTCCTACATTTGAATGTTTCCACCAATGGAATGCCAGAATTGAACATCAGTTTCCTCCAATTTAGGCTTCTAGTAGAAATTAATGAATTTGTAAGACATTATTTGATAAAATAAAATTGAATGAATAATAATGTTTTTCTATTATTGATAATAAATATAACATTGATATTTTCAATAACATACAACTAAGTCATTTTGCATGAACTAGTTTTATCACTAAAGTAGTGTTTGACGATGAGTTTTTATTCAAGATAGAGCTCATTTGTTCAGTAAAATCATCCTAGAGTACGCAGTTTATAGATACAACTTAGATAATAATTTAGTTGTTTTATTCCCAGTAACAAACAAATAACAAAACTATTCATATAAATAACAACCGAATATAAACAAATATGAACTTGTTCATACAATAAAGAAAAAATATAAACCTTTATAAAAAATTTTGTTATATATATATATACTATTGAACAAATATAAGCATGTATATTTAAGCGAAATATATTATTTTTCTAATAAATATTATGTTATTAGAAAAAATAGGAAAAATATGAACCCATTCTAAAAAAATATCAACTTGTATGAACAAATTAGATTAAATATAACAAAAAAAGTGGGTAAAAAATATGAAAAATTTGGAAAAATATGAACCTTTATATTGAATTATGATTAATTGTAAAAAAATATGAACAACTACTCTAAAAAAAATAAAAAAAATAGTTACTTTTATGAACAAAAAAACTAAGTTCCTGTATGGAAATAATATGCAATTTTATAAAAAAATATGAACAAACTCGATAAAAAATTGAACTTGTAAAAAAATATGAACCTCTAAAAAATCTCAAATCACCATTTCAATAGCACTAAAATGGCCTCTACCATGGAATACACCATGGGTTTTTTTATGTCCAAAGTGATAATAATTCCTTCTATAACTAATCTCCCCAACAAAACATCCAAAAAACCCTACATAACTTCATAAAACCAATCCAAACCCTCTTAAAATAAAAAAAAACATAATTAAATAGTAAAATATATTAAACTAAGGGTGTTATATCCTCAATAGCCTATTGATGATGTGTTTAACACTAAATCCACGTGTTATTATTTTAACATTCATTTTGAAATATCTATTTTGTTAAAATAATATAAAAGGCACCAAATGTAAATAGAATATCAATACATATCATTGGAGAAAAAAATCATATTATATACAAATAGAAATTAGTTTAGAGGTTTTAATTCAGTAAAATAAAACATGGATTATAAATTTGTAAACATAACTAAATAATCTTCATTACTGGAAATTGACTCTAAGCCAACGGTTTTATACCCACGGTTTAAAAAAAACTGTAGGTGTTGACCATTTTTTTAAAGAAATACCCACGGTGTGCTAAAAAACGTTGAAATAACCCATAAAAAACCCTTTCTCAGGATTATCCTCCCCTCCCTCTCGACGAGCCCTATTCTCCACTCCCCTCCCCTCCCCTCCCCTCTCTGCCTCTGCCTCGACATCCTGACTTCCGCATCCTAGACCCCACCTCCCTACCTCCGCCTCAACCTCCCAGCCCCAACCTGTCAATTGTTGCCTCCCTCCCTCCACATTCACTTCCTAGCCCCCACCTTCCTCTCTTCGCCTCCTGACCCCCACTTCCCTTCCTCCGCATCTGCCTCCCTCCCTCCGCCCCAACTTCTCGGCATGCGCCTCCCAGCCCCCACCTCCCTCCCTCCGCCTTCCTGTCTCCGTGTCCAGCTCAGCGTTCGCGTCCGACTCCTTGTCTCAGACTCGGGCTCCTCCTCCCCATAATATCCCTCCCTTACCTATCCATAAACCCTAATTTACTTGGGTCTCCTCTCATCACAAGTAAGTTTGATTCAAATGTTCTCCTGATTTTAAATTCCATATAAACTCTCAAATATGAATCCTACTATATTTGATAAAGGATAATTTTTTGAAGTTGTTTTTATAAATATTGAATTGTCTGAGAAGGCATTAGATTAATCCAAATAGTTTTTTATGTCATTTGAGTGAAATCTGGGATTACTTTTTCTTTTATTGAAAAATGGCATAGTTTGAAACACACCATCTGCACATGAAACTTTATTTTGTGCATGAATATGAATTTTTTGATTGCCTTCACATGACTTTATAGGGATCTTTGTATAAATCTAAGAGCTAATGTGCATGAATTTCATTAGGTCGTTTAAGACATTTCAAGATGCATAAGACTTGGGAAATATGATTTTCAGTGTGTATGAATTTATAATTAAGATTGAGGGATATCCATGACACATTACAATAAAAAAATGTAGATAATGAAATGGGAAGACGAGATAAACCATAATATAGTGAAGGTTTTGGTCACTATAAAATTAATATGATGACACCATGATGAAATAACAGTGGGAGTTTTTTTGATCATATAGGATTAATGAATCAAAGGGAGTGTTGAAACGACATGATTGTCAGTGCACAAAGCATTGTGGAGGTCATGGGGGGAAAATTGGGAAAAATAACACCAAATAATTGATGTGCATTTTAGGAAAGATGATTATCTATGAGAAACATAGAAAATTTATGTGATGGTGAATACCATGTTAAAAGTCATGATGATGCACATATAATACGAGGGGTGAGCCTCAAAATTGTGAGGACCAAACGGTGGTAATTTCTAGGTGACTGTTTTGATTAGACTTTGAAGCTGTAAGTTGATTGTGCTCTATCATAGGTAAACCCACACCTAAGTCTATGTTGTGTTTCTAGGTCATTCGTACATACATTATTTAAATAGATTTAAATCAGTGGGATCTATAGAGATTATGAGGACATGAAACTTAAAATATTACATGGATATTATAATCAAAGTATATAGGAGATATTATTGAAAATAATATTGTTTTTAAATGATTTTAAATTATCATATATTGAAAACCAACCCAACATTTCCTGGTTTTTGATAATTCAATCCAAACTAAAATGGATGGAAAAACCTAAAATGAACCATACATTGAGAATATATAACTAAAATAAATTGAAGCGAAGTGAAGTGGATTGAACATAATCAATTGGATTTGGAATGAAATAAATAAAAAAAATTGAAGTGTACAAAACTAATGTAATGTGAACTGGGCCAAATAGAAAAAACCAGTATCAACCAAATTAAACTATACATAACATAACTGAGAAAAATCGTGCCTAGATAAAAACCCAAAAAAATAGACGGAATCAAATCCTCTTGAACTAATATAATATGTTTCCCCCTTGCTTGTAGGAACATGTTTTGACCCATGGGGCATTGTGGTTTTTATATTGGGGCAGTGACTTGTATAGTCACAAGAGACAGGTATGCTCTTGTTTAGTTTTTATTTTATTTTCTTTAACATATCAGCCACTTAGGCCTTTTATAGCTTTCTACGGATGGAGGGTAGTTATATTCTGCGAAGGGGGCCAGAAGGGCACTGGAGGCGGCTATGCGGTTTTCTTTGCAGGAGAGGGAGATCAGGGTAGTGAAGAGATTAATTATTTTGTTTCATTTTTTCTACCTTTATTCTATGTAACTTATATTTATTTTCTTTTCCTTTGGTGTGGACGTCTAATGTGTGGATGAGTCATGACAAAATTTTATTTATTTTCTTCCGTTGTTTAAATTAATTGTTTGTGGGTGAAATAATTCCCGAGTGGTGATTCCTTGATGTCTGTACGCTTGTCCCAGCCTGTGGAAATAGCCCATCGGCCTTAGTTCATCCTTGTATTCCTCTATTATAGTATATGTCTGAACCATGGGAAGGCCTAGGAAACATGGATAATTATGGAGGGATTGAGAATGTCAAGGAATGAATTGTGAATTCCCATGAATAAGGATTGAGGACGTTGTAATTTATAATGAGAAGATATGGGAGACTCTATATTGATTCTAGAACTGCTATGGGTATAAAATGTGGTGAAATGATAATTCGTTGGGACTAATAAATGGAAATTCACATTCATAACCAATTTGATAATGTAATATCAGATCATGAACTACTGTACATTGTTGGAGTTGATGATTAGACTCCATTCCATTGAAACTATATAAAAACCTTGGTGCCAAAAATACTCTATCATACACTAGATAGTTTGGTTTGAAATTCCTAGTAAAACCCTCATTGACCTCATGGCAGGACCCATGACTTGTAATCAAATCACAACCGGGGGAAAAGAAGTTATTACCTTATCACATACACTGAGTGGAGTTCCACACAACCCTAAATATGACAATATCCCAAAAAGAAATACCTGAGGTTTTCTGAATCTACCTTCATCCTATGATACAATGTTAGGAACAGGGTGAATCTTTCCACCGGTTATTCTATGAAGATTTTGTTCATTCTTAGAGCCACCCCACATAGTTTTGTTTTTCCAGGGAATCCTACTCATCTGGAAAAGGACTAGTAAATACCTCGTGATAGTTGGGATATCTGGATTGACTTAACAATCTCTGTAGGAAAAAACTAAATTCCCCCTCTAAGACTTTCAACTTTCAAACATATCGCACCTAGGAGCAGGGTGATTAATCCCTTGTCTGAGACATCAAAGGGAATGCCGCATAACACATATAAAATATAGATTTATATTTTTCTTCTTCTTTATACTATGGATTTACAGGTGTTAATACCTTCACCGCGGTCAAATATGTGATCTATTGAAATCTTCGAATATCCAAAAATCTTCATTCAGAACATCATTGACATGAGACCCGAAAACTTGATTCATGCAACCGTGTGAACCATGAAATAGTTTAATTCACATGATACATGTTTTCCCTCATGAAAACTGCCTCTTAGACAACTTTTCCACACCTACTTCCATTGTTCCCATTCTATAACAACTTCATGGAACCATCTGACTCCTTATGCAGGCCATTGAAATGTTGTGTAACCTCAGCTTACTAAACCAGTTAAAAATTGCTCCAACATTCATGTATTTTAAATCAGTTTCAAACTTTAGATATTAAGATCAATTCCAGCCTTAATATCTTATCCCACTACAATGTTGATTGAAACCCATACCTGAAGGCATCTCTTTTCTTCCAAATTAGGCTAAACAGCATGTATGTACAAAGTTTTAAACCCCCGCCCCACCTTAATGTCTTCATTTCTAGCCACCACATGGTGGAATGATTTTACAATGAGAGTCACTTACTAATATTGTCTGCTTCAAGAATCTTCAAGGTTATCTAGGAAAAACAACTCAGCTAATACCATCATGTTGGTGCAAAATAAATTTACATGAAATATTAAATAATGCTACTTCCTCATAAAGTTGTGCAATCACTTCACCAAGGTTTTCCATCATCACATAGGGCCTAAAGTCACATTTGGAGTCCTCCAAGAATGTCTCAAAACTGTTGGGGGTCAAGGTACATGACTTTGACACCTGGATCACTTAAAATAAGCCATGATATTCATTGTTTTATAATATTTCAGCATGCACAGACATATTCCAGAATGCCTGTATAGATTCATCATAGTTTTCTCCAAGGCAATGGATGAGACAACATTATTTCAAATATTTTACTTGCTGTTGATTTCATAATATCCTTTCATTTACAATATTTATAGACATATCTCAGTACAGAAAACACAAATTCTAGCAAATACAATCAGATTCCATCATTAAATCCCCAAGATAACAGATTTTACAATATAGCTGGAGAGATTCCAGCTTATAGCCTTCAAGGTGATATATTTAAACACCTATTTCAATTAAATTATTCCTAAAATCATCAATGCTTCTTATTTTGATGAGAAAAAAGTGAAACTCCCCCTTGGACTGAATCTCCCCTAAATCAATACACACATCAACTTAAACAATATAGAGCAAGTGGAGAGGGGGTATCTCCAATATCTTCATTATGTGAAATGTGGTTGGTCCCTGTGAACCAACCCCTTCCATTATTCTTCCATGTTTTTCTTTGATGTGAAACACTTGGAAAAACCTCCTCATTGCATGAATTGGAATTAACCCCTTTTGTAATGACCAGCTCACTAATAAATAATTCTTCCTTTAAAGCATGATATTTTGAGTTTTTTCATCCCTCTTTCTCCATGTAAGAGATGATCCATCATTCTTCCATTTATGATTCATAGTGGTATGGTCGAAATGTTATAGACATGTCACTATGGTAACATATTTTTATATTTGTATTCTTAAATTACCCATGGATTTGTATTGCATACTTCTTGAAGCCAGAACACAACTCTTCTTGTTATTATCTATTTCCCTCTCTACATGGAACTCTTCCACTAGCTTAGTGACCCACAACTCCTTCACCTTTAGTAGTTCTTATATATTCATGATGGGAGAATAATTTTCAACATGAACAGTCATCATCTAATCTTCATGCTATTTTCTAAGAACAGCCATGGTGACTATATGTTGTTTCTTAATCTTCATGCTTACTTTCTATAAGCTCCATCACAAGGTCCTTTTCTAATCATTTAGCTTATGAATAATTCTGTTTTTGTTAAATTTTGATCTTTTAACTTTTAGATACTTATATTCTACTCATGAACTTATTCAACATCTAAATTAGTAAATAAAACATTCAACACTCAAAACACTTTCAGATTTACATCAACTGAAGTAAGAAGAATTACTAACTTCTAGTCTACCACATCGACATCTTCAATTTCTACTTCACATTTTGGAATTTCTTTCTAGTATGTGATGCTATAAGAGAATCCTTAGCATCTATTGATTTAATTTCTAGATTTAGATTCCAAACTCTTTATCCATCTTGTGTTTTGTTCATGTTTTAGAATCGAAACATTAAAATACTTCTCCACCAATCATAGAAAAAATCTTTCTTCCATACTCATCATGAATCATGAACTATTTTCAAATAGTCATGATGATTGTTACATTAAATGATCAATATAAAATCGAGAAACCTCAAATAATTCCAAACAGATAAACTTAATGTATCACTTTGGTTGTAACACATACATATTATCTTCCTAGCTATTGCGTAAGAAACTATTAATCTTATGTATCACTATGAGAATTTATTCCATGTTTTTAAGATCTTTTATCTTCTAGTAAAGTCTTATGAACTTTTTAAAGGTTGTATCATTTAGCTTCCATTTATTCCTCTACTTACAGTGATTGTTACTTTATCTTTTATATAAACAATAGCTTTTTTCTATGAATCATATTTTAAAAATGTATCTTCATTCTTTCTTCACTTCATTATATCTTATAAATATGCACTTTTCTTCATCTATCATCTTTTAGATTCACTTCATATTAGCATCAATAACACATATTGTAACTTTGGGAAAATAAATTCTATAATGCTTCAACTGCTATGATGGGTCGAGTACTAGAATTGATTACTCGTCATCTAGGTGGGTTTAATATGAGTGTATTGAGAAATATGTTTTTTATATCGATAATTATTACCTTACACTATAAATTACAATGAAATAAAATAGTGAGGTGTTATAGAAAGGAAATATATAAACACATATTCTACTATACATATATTTCCAAATACTCCCAAGTACTTGAAATCAGATATCCCAAGACAAGTCTTTATAAAATCAGAAGTCCAGATACTCTTGAATATGGTTTCTGAGTCTACCAACAAATGCATCATCAAAGTATTTTTTAATCATTTTCATGTTTGATACAATGAGGTTCACTAATATAGTCATAGAGTTCATGTTTATGGAATCTTTGATGGAATACCAGAAGGAAAATAGTTCAAACTATATAGTAGGCTAGTTCTGATTATAGTAGTCGTGCTTACATTATTAGTTCTTATACTATAAATGATTCTTGGATAAAAGATGTTGCCCCACGGATGACGTTGGACCAGGCCAACTGACAGCAGTCACGCCGCGGTCACGCCTCAGTCACGCCGTGGTCACATCGCGGTCACGTCGCAGTCACGCCTTAGTAATGTCGTGATTTGGCCTTGCTCTAGGATGACATCCTACAGCGGTTCCCAGTCCTGTCATAATTCAATGTATGATACCTAGATAGATTTTTAGATACATTACCCACCCATTGTTAATGGGGAGGGAGTCCCTCAGGTAGTAAATATCTTGATTGAGTCTCTCGTGAAAATATTTAATCACCTGTAGACAACATTGGAGATGAGGGTGAAGCTTGCGACTTGTATTATACAAGACCATATAAGTGGTCGAGGGACATCATAGTAAATTTTGGACAATAATAAGACTTGAGAATACTTTTATAATGATATTTGTATTTGGAAAAGTGTCCTTTAGAGTTTGATATTTTTATGATCTCGAAGATCGGATGAGTGTTTTGACCCTTGTAGAGAAAATGCTTCTACATTATCTTTTTTTCTGTGTGAGAATAGTAAACAAAACACAGCTCATATAGTGTAGTTGGATATTTCCACAACAATGGGGAATCTGATGGATGATTAGCTTTGTGATAGTATTCCATGAGTCTTGTGGTCAACGTTGAGACTGACTAATCACAATTTCTGCTGGCAGGGAGACGGCCGGAATGTTGCCTCGCCTCCTCCCGCTCCCTTTGCTCCTAGCCAGAAGATGCTACCCCGTAAATGTCGATAGACCAGGCCAACATGTCGTGGTCAAGCCGCGGTCATGCTACAGTCACGCCGCAGTCATGCCATGGTCACGCCACAGTCACGCCTTGGTAATGTCGTAATTTGGCCCTACTCCAGGATGACACCCTGTGGCGGTTCTCATTCCTGTTGGAATTCGATGTATGATACCTAGATATAGTTTTAGATACATTGACCACCCATAGTTAATGGGGAGGGAGGCCCTCTGGTAGAAAATCTCTTGATTGAGTCTCTCATGAAGATATTTAGTCACCTGTAGAAAACATTGGAGATGAGGGTGAAGCTTGCTACTTGTACTCTACAAGGACCATATAAGTGCTCGAGGGACATCGTAGTAAATGTTGTACAATAATAAGACTTGATAATACTTTTATAATGATATTTGTATTTGGAAAAGTGTCCTTCAGAGTTTGATATTTTTATGATCCTGATGATCAGATGAGTGTTTTGACCCTTGTAGAGAAAATTCCTCTACATTATCTATTTTTTCTATGTGAGAATAGTAAACAACACACACCTCATATAGTGTAGTTAGAGATTTCTACAAAAATGGGGAATCTGATGGATGATCATCTCTGTGATAGTATTCCATGTGTCTTGTGATCAATGTTGAGACTGACTAATCACAATTTCTACTGGTAGGGTGATGGCTGGAATGTTGCCTCGCCTCCTCCCACTACTTTCACTCCTGGCCGGAAGATGCTACCCCACGGATGTCATTGGACCGGTCCAACATGCCGCAGTCATGTCATGGTCACGCCACGGTCACGCCGTCGTCACACCGCGGTCACGCGGCGGTCACGCCGCGGTCACGCCACGATAATGTCGTGATTTGGCCCTGCTTCATGACTACACCCCGTGGTGGTTTACAGTCCTATAGGAATTCAATGTATGATACCTAGATAGATTTTTAGATACATTACCCACCCATAGTTAATGGGGAGGGAGGACCTCAGGTAGAAAATCTCTTGATTGAGTCTCACATAAAAATATTTAGTCACCTGTAGACAACACTGGAGATGAGGGTGATGCTTTTTACTTGTATTCTACAAGGACCATATAAGTGTTCAAAGGAAATCATGGTAAATGTTGTAAAATAAGAAGACTTGAGAATACTTTTACAATGATATTTGTATTTGGAAAAGTTTCCTTCAGAGTTTGATATTTTTATGATCCTGATGATTGGATGAGTGTTTTGACCCTTGTAGAGAAAATGCCTCTACACTATCTTTTTTTTCTTTGTGAGAACCGTAAACAACACACACCTCATATAGCGTAGTTGGAGCTTTCTAAAAAAATGGAAATTTTTATGGATGATCAGATCTGTGATAGTATTCCATGAGTCTTGTGATCAATGTTGAGAATGAAAAATCACAATTTCTGTCAGCGGGGCGACGGCCGGAATGTTGCCTCGCCTCCTCCCGCTCCCTTCACTCCTGGCCGGAAGATGCTGCCCAGTGGATGTTGATGGACCAGGACAACACGTTGTGGTCACGCCGCGGTCACACCACGGTCACGCTGCGGTCATGCCGCAATCACATTGCGGTCACGCTGTGGTCACGACGCAGTCACGCCATGGCCAACTGCAATCCAGCCCACACCACCCACCACACCAGCCACCGCACCTGCCACCACCCCCCCAGCCTCCTGAAAAATACTCATGTCAACCCTCTGACACCTAAACAATAGCCCCAACCACTAGTTCCAGTCCCCACCAGCCCCCTTCCATCCCCCTACCACCTGCCTTCCCGCCCGCACCAGCCACTCCAGCCCGCACCAGCCCCCAGCCTTCTGCATTCCAGCCCACACCACCCCCCTACCACCTACAAAACAATGCCATACCACCTGTTCCAACCTACTCCAGCCCCCTACCACCTGTATTCCAACCCGCACCATCCACTCCAGCCCAAACCAGCCATAGACACCAACCACAATAGCCAAAAACCCCATCCCCTGCACATCACCAGCCTGCACCCAGCTCCACAACAAACCAGCACCCCATCCACCAGAAAACCACTGCCACTACATGCAGCCAAAACAACCAGCCTACAAAACCAATACTCCAGCCCCCATCCAAACCAAACCTCCAGCATAGAAAAAATAGTAAGCCACCTCAGTGGAATCCAGCGAAGGACCTTTCCAAAGAAAATTCATAAGGGTGGCTTCAATGGATTTGACCAATCTCTTGGGTAAAATGAAGTGATAACACCAATAATATTGTATACTAAAAAGAACCTATTGAACAAGCTGTAACCGCCCAGCATAGGAGAGAGAGTTATTAGCCCAAACTTTAACTCTTCGAACAATTTTATCTTCCAAGACTACACAATCAGAAGCTCTAAGCTTAGAAGTGATGAGGGGAACTCCCAGATAACAAAGAGGATGATACACCTTTCTAACCCCTATAACATCCTCAATAGAATCACAAACATCAGGAGAGATACCTGCTGCAAACATTAAAGACTTCAAAAGATTAACATTCAATCCAGAAAGGAAAGAAAAAAGATCTAAAGCATGCGGATGAAGGCATTTTTCACTGGAGTACAATGGTTCTCCTTATTCCCCAGGGATATTACATATCATTCATTGTTAGGGGTTTTATAAATGTAATTTTTTGGTTTGGTGGATTAATAACCATTGTATTCCTATAAATGAAACTATCGGGAGGGGGGAGGGTGCAGGTGGGGTGTCTAGGAGGGGGTGTCCAAGGGCTGTTCTGGGGGTTCGGGGTTTGTAGGGCAGGGGCAGGGTGCAGGTGGGGTGTCTAGGGGGGCTGTCCAAGGGAGTGTCCCAGGGCTGTCCGGGGGGGTCTATAGGGTAGGGGTAGGGTACAAGTGGGGTTTCTAGGAGGGGTGTCAAGGGTCTATCAAGGGGGGTGTTCAGGGAAGGCTGTTGAGGAGCGGTGTCCTGGGGTGGTATAGGGGGGTTGTCCAGGGGGTGTCCAAGGGTTTTCCGGGGGGTTTGTAGGGAAGGGGGAGGGTGCAGGTGGGGTGTCTAGGAGGGGGTGTATAGGGTGTGTCAAGGGGGTGTCTTGGGGAGGCTGTCCAGGAGGTGTGTTCAGGGGGGTGTCTAGTGGGAGGTGTCTAGGGGGGAGAGGGTGTTCAGTGGGGGTGCAAGGGGGCTGTCCAGGGGGGTGCAAGGGGGCTATCCAGGGGGGCATGGGGGTGTTCAAGGGGGCTGTCTTGGGGGCATGGGGGTGCATGGGGGTGTCCATACCTTCTAAGCATTTCAAAAAATAAAACTTCACTTTATTGCATCAAATTCCTTTGAGATATCAAGCTTTAAAGCAAAGTTCCCATGTTTAACCTTTCATTTTAGGATGTTAACACATTCAGAGGCAGTTCTGAATATTCCTACTAGGGATAAAGCTAAATTGATTTGAAGAGATAAACCCACAAGAAATTGGACCTAGCCTCATAGAAATAATTTTTCTAATGATTTTTGGAAAGGTATTCCCTATAGCAATAGGTCTGAAATCCTTTACATCCACAACATTTTACTTCTTTGGGATCAGGGCAATTAAATTGGAGTTGATTCCATAGTGCATTGAGGCTTGGTTAAAGAACTCCCTCATAGCGTTAAGGATCTCATCACGAACTATGTCCTAGTAGAACATAATGAATATCACAACACTGTTTTATTCATTTAATACTTAGAATAATATGGAATATATATTACCAAAAATCTTCATTCAAAAAATCGATGGAATGAGACCCAAAAACATGATTTATTCAACCATGTGAACCATGCAAGAGTTTAATTCACATGATGCATGTTTTTCCTCATGAACACTTCCTATTAGCATGCTTTTCCACACCTACTATTGTAGTTCCCATTGTATAACAGCTTCATGGAAGCTTCTGACTCCTTGTGCAACAATATTGGTGCAGGCCATTGAAATGTTGTGTAACCTTAGCCTACTAAACTAGTTAAAAATTTCTTCATCATTCATGTATTTTAAATTAGTTCTAGATTTCAGATATTAAGATCAATTCCAGCTTTAATATATCAGCCACCTCTTTAATTCAACCGGTGAACATGATCCACATCCAATTTCCAACCTATATCAACTTTAATCCATACTCCAAACACATGTCAATATCTCCAAATCATGAATGTCATTTCATTATGAAATTCTTCTTTGCATACCTCCACCCTCGTTCCTCTTCAATGACTACTTCTTTATGTTAATGCATCAAATTCACTCTTCATATATATATTTTCAACACATCTTCATGAAATAGATCTTTATGCCATTCTTCTTGACAAATCCCATGCCTCTTTAATCAAACATTCCTCATATATTTTCCATAAATCCAACCAATCAAGCCTTAGTTGAAATAATCCCCCCCTTTGGATGATCCTGTTATTGAATCCCATGCCTCTACTCTTGTTTCTTTGTTAAGGGTGGACACAACAAAGATTCCATTTCCTTAACCTCTTCTCTTAATGTACAATGGGTTGGGAATGCTATAGCCTTGTCTTAAGAGCAGTCTACTAGTGACAATACTTCTTCTATGGATAGTCATGAGGTTTCATCTTTTGAGACTCCCATGAAAAATAAAGAAGAGAGAAAACTGATAAAAGACTTGGATAATTTGGTTAAGGGGACTCAAAAATTAAAGGTGAGTATTCACAATTCCTTTGAATTGCTGGCATCAGGAAGTAGTGAAGAGGATGGGCAAGAAAACAAGTGGGTTTAATTATGCAGCTAGTTGATGTGGCAATTCTAGATGATGGAGATGGGCCATGGATAGTGGTAGCCACATTAGGGAAAAAAATTTCTTATTACATTTTTAAAAATGATGTCTTAGTATACTCAGCATCATATTATGTATTGTGCACCAAACTACAACCTAGTGCAACAAGGCTGTATTTTTTTTCATCCTCTATCAGACTTTCTTTGGCCTCAATAAGAAATAAATGATTGTGATGATTCGTCATTAATAATTTATTTAGGACTTTTTTTTATAAGAACTTTTTCAATCTTTGAACACTTTGGCCACCTCTGCTTATGTTTTAACAGGTGAAAACAATGCATTGTGGTTCCATTGTTTTTGCATTCCGGTTTGCATTGTTTCACAGGGGGTGGGGCTGGTTGTAGGGAGGGTGGGATGGGTGCAGAAGAGTTGGGGGTGAGGGGGGAGTGGGGGTGGAGGTGGGCAGTGGGGGGTAGTGGGGGTGGAGGTGGGCAGTGTTGGGGAAGTGGGGGTGAAGGTTGGGGGGAAGTTGGGGTGAAGGGGGTAGGGGGTGTGGGGGTGCAGGGGGTCTATCTAGGGGGGGTGCAGGTCCGAGGGGTCTGCAGGGGGTCTGTCTAGGGGGGAAGGGGGGCTGCAGGTCCAGGGGGAGGGGCTGCAGGTCCAGTGGGGGTTGCAGGGGGGGATATAGGTCCAGTGGGGGTTTGTAGGGGGGGAGGGGTTGCAGGTCCAATGGGGGAAGGAAGGGGTTGCATGTCCAGTGGGGGGCTGTAGGGAGGGGGGTCTATACAAGGGAAATTGGGATGCAGGTCCAATGGGGGGCTATAGGGAAGGTCTATCCAGGGGGGAAGGGAGGGGATGCAGGTCTAGTGGGGGCTGTAGGGGGGAAGGGAGGGGGTGTAGGGGGGGAAACAGGAGGGTATGTCCATGGGGGAAGGGAGGGGTTGCAGGTCCCGGGGGGGGTCTATCCAGGTGGGAAGGTAGGGGCTGAAGGTCTAGTGGGGGGCTACAAGTTCATTTTTTTCACAATGGTTAATGTGGGAAGCTTCTTTTTCTGGGAAAACCATCTATACCCATGGTTCAATAAACCAAGGGTATATATGTTGCTGTGAAACTATCTATACCCATGGTTTGTTGAACCGTTGGTATGTTTGCTATGAAAAAAACTATATATACCCACGGTTTACTTAACCTGGGGTATATAATTTGGGATGTAAAAATGTATACCCACGGTTTACCAGAACCATTAGTAATATGAGATTTCAATGGGATATACCCACAGTTTCTACAGAACCGTGGCTATAGGGCTATCTCGACACCTCGGAAGCCTGTGGTTCATGAAATCGTAGGTATAGCCTATACCCATGGTTTTATGGGCAATACCCACAGTTTTAAACCATGGGTATAGGGAAATTTTCCAGTAGTTCTTATTTTTTATGAATAAATTAAATTGAAATTTAACTTGTAAAATTTATTTTTTTTATTTTAATTTTATTCATGTGTAAATCAATAAAAATTTATATACCAAAGCATTAGATATATACCAATATGGTCAATCAAATCTACATTATAATGAAAATAAATGGATTGAATTTTATTTTGTTCACAAATGAAAATAATAAAGAATATTAAATATAAATTTTGGATTCAAGGGTTATGATAGTGATATGGTTATATAATATGAAATATAAATTTTGGAATCATGGGTTATGATAGTGATATAAAAATAAATATATTTAATAAATATACTGCAGAGTTTGATTAAAATAACCAAGAAATTGTGGCTAAATAATCATTTGGTTATGATTGCGATATGGCTCAAGAATATATGGAGGTGGTTTTTGAGACATCATTTTGTGAAGATGAAAAAAAAAATCATGCTTTAGAATATTCTGATATTTTGATGGGAAAAAGGAAATTTGGTGAAGAAACTCAGTGGATGTAAATAATCCTACAAAATCCTTTCTAAAAAAGAAAACATTTCCACTTATTCAAGAGAATAATCAGGAATATGATCCATCAATTATGGGTGGAAGAAGAATAAGAATACAAATTTAGAAATAAATAAAGCTCATTTTGACATAGCTATCATTTCTAATTAGTATTTGGAAAAATGTTATGGAATCATTTTAACATTGAAATCTCATGATGATTTTGTGGTGCGTATGCAGTTCCTACTATAATAGAATTTTCTATGGGATTTTATTTAGAAGAAATGAAAAAATCTATAAAATCATAAAAGTAAAATGCTATTATTTTAATTATGAAAAAACTATTATGTTAAAATTATATAAAACACCCCAGATGAGAATATAATAAGAAGATATATTAGAATAGAAAAAAAATCATATCATAATAGAATTTAAATCACTTTAGAGAAACATATTTCGATAAAAGAAACATGAGTTAGAAAAATGTAAACATACCTAAATATTCTTCTTCTAGATGAATAAATAATTAAAGTGAAATTTAGTTTTAATGGGAGATAGAGATAGAATTGGAGGCATAGGAAGAGGAGGAGGCGGTAGGTGGAGACAGAGGTGGAGTCAAGAGACAAAGGCGACAGGTGGTATTCTAATGAAACATTTAGAGATTTGAAAGGTTTCTAGATTTTGATAGGATAAAAGATTCAATAGACTATAGGATTTCTATGATTCAAGGCTGGAAATTTATAGGAAACCTAATGGAGTTTGATGTAGTTCCCTTGAAGTAGAAGCAGTATCTACAGAGGAAAAAAAATATGAGGATGCGATGTGCTAGAGTGTAGGAAGAATGGATGCAGAGGAAGTATAATTTAGGGTGGACAGAATCATGGTTCTAGAATATAGAGAAAACAGATTATGGGGAGGGATTGGGGGATGTAACATGGTGGGGAAAGAATAATGGGAGGTGTGAAGAAGGCAGAATTTTGGGAGGTGTCGGGGGATGAAACGGGGAGGAGGAAGAATGAGGGGTTACATGGATCAAGAGACAGATGTGTGTAGGGAGAATTGTTGTAGAAGAGGCTTTTGGCATTGGAGGCACATCAAATAGTATAGATAATGTATGTTTTTTAATCCATGTTAATATTTTAAGAAATTAAATTAATTTACAAAATTCTAATTATTATAAAATTCTCAACTTCTTTATATAATTTAACTACTCAATTTATTTTAATTTTGTAAAAAATAACTTAAATAAAATATTCAAAATATTTAATTAATGTTATTTATTTAATTTTTTAAATATTCATGCGGTTTAATTTTTTCATTGAAATTTATTTGTTTTAAAATAACTTGAATAAAAAATTTAAAATAACTAATTTGAATATTGAAAATAAATAATTTATTAATAAAATTTAAATATCTTGAATATTTAAAATAAATCAACTGATAAAATATTTAAAAAAAATTAGTGTTGTAATATTTTAAAACCCCTTGAATTTTTTAATTTAATTATATTTAATTATAAAATAAATAATTTGAGAATTTAAAATTTAAATAACTTGGATATTTAAATAATAAATTAATGTTGTTTTATTTTAAAAGTAACTTTTTATTATTATATGTTTTTAATATATTTCCTTTATTTTTTTAAATATTCTCTACATATCTCGTGTTAGTATGCTTCCTCGGTCACATTTATTTCTTATTTAATGTATTTCCTTCATTTTTTGTGAAATTTAATATATAAGAAAATATATATTTTATTTTATCCTTTTTTCCAAATATTATTTTCAAATTACATCATTTTGTTAAGATTTCCCATATTAAATTAAATTAAATTATTTATTAAGAATTGATCTGTATACCTAAAATCTACATACTCATTAAATCAAAAATATGTTATCATTCATCATTAGAAAGTATCTAGTCAAATGATTTAACAATTACTAAAGATCCCATTCATTTAAGAATTTTGTTTGCATTAATAATATATTCTTAATTAAAAATAAAAAATATATTTCTACAATTTAATACATTTACATAATAAATTTTATATTATAATCTTCTTTAAATACATTTTTCATTTTTAAGCTACTTTTATTAACTCAAGCTTATTATATATCAAAATACGTATTCAACTACTTTAAAAAATTACTAGTATTCCCACCTATGCATTCACAGAGCCTAATTCCTACTTCATTAATAATATATATAATCTTAAAATAATATATATAATCTTAAAATAATATATATAATCTTAATATATGAAATAATTAAATAAAATCATATGTCAATCATACAAATTAAGTGTAAACAATTTTTTTTGAAAATTGAGTTTGAAGGGAAAATGAAAATGTATATAAATTCAAACACATTCAACATTAATTTTTTCCATATTGACATCGGAAGAAATTTTTCATTTAACACCTTTTTTGAAACATAGGAATCCAAATTAACATCACTATAAAGTGATGGTTAATATATGTCATCATACCCTTAAAGAAAATTTATATCTGAAAATATAATGTGATCCATAAACATAATAAGATCATAAGTAGTGAGGTACGAAAATCATAACCAGAGTAAAATTTTTGTATTATAATTCAAACAATATTCACGGTAAATATAGAAAGGGAACAAGAACTATAAATGAAGTATTTGGCCAAGTGTAATCATATTATTGAATAAGCACAAGCACCATTAATATTGTATTTGGTTGCTTATCCATATTTTTATGTTTATATTTGTTAGAAATGTTTTTCTTAACTAAAATGGAATAAGTAAATAAATTGTATCATCATGAACACTAATAAATATGAAATTGGTTTCATAAGCATATGATTATAATTATATGACTATATTACAATATGTTTTTAAGCATAAGCATAATCACATTTTTTTGGAATTATTATTTTTATATTACAATATATAAAAATGTGTAGGTATTGTAGTATTTGTAGAAGCATAAGCATAAGCATGAACATAAACAAATCATAAGCATAGCCATAAAAACTATAATGTTGAAAATTTATATGTATTATAGTGTATTTATAAATATAATAAGTAGCATAAGAATATAAACCAACATGTTGAAAAATATGTATTTATTTCATTATTTAAGTAACACAATTTTTGTATAAGTATAAGCTAACAAAACTATATTTCTTAGCCTATATATATTATATTATTTTAAATTTTGTATGTATTTCAGTATTTGTATAAGACTAGTTGTAAGAATAAGAATAGAATATGTTTAAGTATAACCATAAACATTTTATTTATCAAATTCAAAATGTGTATGTATTTTATTTCATTAATTGTATATGGAAAATTATGTGCATAGACATAAGTATAAGCATATTCTAAGTCATTATAAAATCATAACAAAATCAATATAAGGGAAAGTTAATAAAAATATATCGAAATGGGATCTTTAAAAAATATAAATTCCAAATAATTTCCACATAATAATTCATGTGGATATTGAATAAATATTAATCATAAATAAATGCTACATAATAAATGAATACAAGTTTATAAATTAGTAGTGTATCATAAATAGAGATGCATATAACTCATACCTAGAAAGTTAAATGTAATCCCATTGTGTCCTACTTATTTGTAATGGAAGCATATGAAAAGGGATATTTAATATCATTGCTCCATAATTAGGAAAAATCCAAATGAATGATTATCTTACCAATTTCAGGGGCATCTTCATCATAAAAATATTTCTAAAAATTCTTTTACAATAAATAATATATTCATAGATTAAATAGTATTCCAGATTGTATTTTAATTCAAAGCACATAGGATTCCATATTATAATTTAATGTTGTATTCCATATTAGGAAAACTCCATTTTCATAAGGGGTTCTATATTTTGTCCATTTTGAATAATTCCTAAATCCATCATATAATAATGGTTTCTAAAAATTTAGTTTGATTAAAAAATAAAATAATTGAAAACATTTTTTAAAATGATAAATGACATGAATATTTGAGGGAATAGATTAGTAAATTTTTTTGATTAATATGAATCTAAAAATCATGAAATTTCAGTTTGATTAAAAATTTAAAATAAGAGCATATTAAAAGTTATATTAAATATGAAATCATAAAAAATTATTTGAGTTTATCTAAATATAAAATGATCTTTTTCACAGCCAAATACAGACCCATCCAATCCTTTTTTCAATATTAGAATATTTCCTCTGAACCTTAACAATTAGTTTTGGGTATGATGAATTTTAGTTCATAACTTTTTCAAAAATAATAATAACATTTTTCATCGTGTTTCACGTTTCTCTCTCTCAAAAAATACATTTTATCATGTATCAAAATGGTAGTTTCATATTTATCTAAAAATAAAATAAAATACCTAGATTTATTTAACAATAAAAGAGGCAACTGGTTTGAAAAAAAAATATCTATAAACATTTTATTATAAGGATGAAAATATTAATAAAGAATAACCCACGATGGTTTGATAATTAAATATAGATAAAATGAAGGCTTCCAGTTCAATCAATGTACGGTTGAGGTTCATCTTCTGCTGGTGTAGCCTTCAAGTTCCCTATGACATTAACCACTTGGGGTTCCATAAGTACTATAAAATATTTAAGAACAAAAATTCTCATAGTTTTAAAAAATAAAAATAAAAATAAAGATGAATATTATTTCATGTAAAAAATAAATTACAATTAAAATTAAAAGGTAAGAATAAAAAAATATGGAATCATGGAACAATGACTGCCTGACCAGCAAAATTTCTAATTTTATCCTCAGAGATAACCAAAACCTTAGTTTGACACCAACAAACTTCATTTGTAACAATAAGGCCTCAAATCCCTTGATTACACATATCATGTGACATTTGGGCCTATCAGTACCATTAACCAATTCATATTATATGAATAATGCTTCGGTGAGTGAGTATGTTTGAGAAAATAGAGATAAAATAATGATATATAAAATAATACTTCAACAAATTCACTTTAAATTTTTATATAATTGAAGGATTTTTTTGTCCCCATCTATATAAAAATTTATACTAATCAATCTAGAATATCATACTTGTTTGTATCCACCAATTCCCATTTCATAGAATCAGTCTCAACAAATAATATTTTCCCCTTTTAAATAATAATAGACAATGAAATTATTTTTCCATGTTTGAATAGATAAAATAAATAAAAAGAAGCATAAGGTTTTATAAATGGTGTATTATTTTTTAGGAGACCAACCCACAAACAGAACAACTGGAAAAAAACCCCACTAAGTAAAATCATCCTCAAGAATCATAAAGGGCCCAAACACAACAGGTATCAACACCAAAACTGGGCATCAAATATCATATATCTCTAGTAAATATATATCATTTCTATATATTACATATTAACTCTAGACTAAAATACATATGTATAAAATGAAATATTAGTTCTGATCTAATATCGATTAAAATACATATATTTTCATATGACATATTGCAGTGTCAACTTAAATGATTCATATTTGAAAAATGATTATAAAATTTATCCATTATAATAACCACCTTTAAATAATTTACGACTCGTTATTCTTTTAAATGAAATAAAATAAACACAACTTATTTATTTAAAATATTTGTCAAAAATGATATATGTTGTAAACAACATTGATTAAATAATGTAATGTATAAAAATATATGTTTTTGAAAAAATTTATAAAACAAAGCTTGTAGAACATATTACTTATGATAAAAGGAAATTTATAATGGCACCTAGATTTTTTTTTGAAAATTAATTTTTAAATGGTTTAACTTTGGGATTCAAGAGAAACTATTATTTTTGGTGACTTTTAATTGTTGCATAAAAGTAATGTGAGAAGTATATTGGCTACATAAAGGTGGATTTAAAATTGAATTACTTACATTATGGTAATAAGGAAATCGAGGAGTTGTGTAAATGTATAATAGGATTCCTATAACTTCATAAAGGTCATCTGTGATTTAGATAACCCGTGTAAAGGTAATGAGGTAACATGCACTAAGTCTAGGCACTATGTAAATGTGATAAGACAATAAATAATGGTACATTTAGATTTTAACTACTTACATAAAGGTAGTTAAATTCATTATGTTAAGGTAAAAATGAATGATACAAAGTTTTGTAAACATGAGTTAAGATGCTATGGTCGATTGTATTTAAAAGTGTGGACTATCTAAACATGTTCATGTGGTTTATCATAGGTATTTTATCGCGATTTTTTCATATGTTTGATCGCTAATTTGTTCATGTGGTCTCTCCAGGTTAAGATATATTGTTGATTCATTTCTACTGTTGATCTACTGTGAGATGAACTAAGTTATATAATTTTTATATTTTTATGAAATGAAATTTTATGATTCTTGGTATGATGCTTTCAAATTAAAAATAAATATCACAATGATTATCATGATATAGGATGGTTTTTGAACAAGGAGGTAAGTTACGATCATAAGTATATATTCATGTTAACTACATGTTATTATCATGGAAAAAGAAAAATAAAGATTTCGCTACACCATTGTGATTTTTCAATGGTTATTTTGGTGACCATTTTTGGAAATTAGGTCTATCTATGAGAAACAATAATTTGATCTATATCATAGGTTATCCTATGGTACTACATAGATTCATGAAAATATAGAGAGTATTTAAATGGATTTATATATAGTGTGATTTGAGGAGATAATGGAGTCATGATTATTCAAATATCATATTAGAATAAATTTTTGAGTCTTCAGGTAATTCAATAATAGACTTAAATGAATAAATAATCGATTTGCCTAGACATTTCATGTCTTAAGAATAATAAGGAGAGACTAGTGAGTTTTATATAATATTAAATTTCAAATAATATTTTAGAATAAATGAGAATAATATTCACTATATTATTGTCAATATAAATTTTTGTAGGTATCAAATAATATGTTATTGAAAATATTTTGAACTAAAATATATCATGTGAGATATTTTTGAGAGATTGATATATCAAAAATTGAGGTGAGAGGAGTTGAAGTCGAGATCAATTTTTCTATTGTACGCCTGAATATTTGATAAAATTAAGAATAACTAGATCACTCAAAATCTAGTAGTAGTTTTGAGACCAATATAATTTTTGTGAGAAACTATTAAAGATCTTAAAGAATAAGTACATGTGTAGGAATATTGATCCGGTATGATCATGAAGGGATGTCTATTTCACAATTGTGATGGAAGAATATAGGAGTGGTATTTTATATCAAAACTTGTAAATAACATGTGTTGTGATTTCTATTTTATGATTGTATATAAGGTGAGGCTATGATATATTATTAATGGTGTAAATAACTTAAATAGGTTCAATTTGGTGGATTTTGAAGAATAATAATTTTTAAAAGTAGTCCATTGATCCCCCTTAGTAGTCATCTGACCTGGGGAAATTCATAAAACCCACAAAAAATTCTAGGTTCTTTATAAGAATATTTTGGAAAAGGAAAATTGTGGGTGCATGGGTTTCTTTGGATGATGGTAGAAATGGTAACTGGAATGAAAGTTTTTAAGGCACCTTAATAATTACCACAGAAGAGGGAGACTAGTCACATGGTGAATTTGAAATAAAGGGTGGTTCTAGTCAAAATTTGACCTTATTTGCATGCTTATTTCATAAGTAATGAAATTAAAAATCATGTTCAAGATATTTTGGCATAGGGTTTCATCACCACCAACCCATAATTTAGCCTGATAATTTGATTGAATAAGAAAGTAATAGGGTGGATAATGGCAATAGATTTTCAAGAATTAAGTAGCTTGGTGGTGCTAGATAAACACTTAATTCTAGTAATATAAATTTTATAGATGATTTACATGGATAAAAATACTTCACAAAGGTGTATTTGAAATATGGTTTCCACTAGGAATGAAGGAAAGTGGATGATATTGGGAAGACTTTGTTCAAAACCAATTTGGGGAATTAAAAATATATTTTTATTCCTTTTAGTTTGATGAATGAACATATGAATTTCTAGGGAACTATGAATGTAGTATTTTGGTCTTTTCTAAGTAAGAGTGTTTTAGTGTTCTTCAATGATACATCGGTATACAGTAAGGGCTAGAATGAACACCTAGAGAAGGTGAAATAAGTTTTAAAAATGATGAAATAAAATATACTATTTGAAAATAAGAATAAGTGTTCATTCAAAAGGAGGTCTATATAATATTTAGGGTATATAATTTTAAGTGAAACAGTTGTGATGGATCGCAAAAAACTAGAGGTGGTTAAATTATGGCATGAACCAAAGAATGTGAAGGAAGTGAAGGGGTTTTAGGGATGACTAGATGAATTAAAATTATATAAAGGATTATAGAAGGATTTAAAGACCCCACATGGTCTTGAGTAAGGAGGGGTTTAAATAGACACATAAACTCAAGGATCATTTGAAAAAAATAATAAAATCATGACTACTAACATGGTTTTATGAATGTTATATTTTTTAAAGGGATTTATAGTGGATTGTGATGCATCTTGTTCAAAATTTGGAGTGGTGTTAACATAGTAAGGGAGGAATATTACCTATTTTATTAAGGTGTTATCTGGAAACAACTTGTAAAATTAGTATATGAAAAGGAGCCTATGGATTTAGTTCTTTCAATATAGAACTGGAAACAAAATTTTATGGAAATGTAATTTCAGGTACGCATAGATCATTAGATCCTTATGCATTTTCTTAGTTAAAGGGTGGTTTCAATTGATCATCGGTGCTAGAAATCTAAGTTTCTAGGATATGATTTTATTGTTATATACAAGCTAAGAAAATTTATTTTTTTCAATGATGTTCTATCAAGGGTGATGTGTGGAGGAGATTGTATATACTTATAAATTTCAAACCCAATTGGGAGGATCTTGATGTGTTTAAAGAAGAGTTAATTAAATATGTGTTCCTGAAGAAAATTATAGATACGTTACAATGTGGTTGTGCCATAATTTCGGGATATTCTTTCCGAAATGGATTGATTTTATTTAAGAACTAATTGATATTTCAAAGGGGTTGAATTCAATTCCAAAGCTATTAAAAAAATTGGATTAGTGTAGCCTAGTCCTTAGATAAATTTGGGATGACTGTTGGTGGCCCATACTGCACACCAAGCCTCAAATCTTACTAGGCACTATATCAATGATGAATCGCAATATTAGAGGTGATTATAAATACTGATAGGGAATTACAGTAGTGAAAACTTGGTCAATATGGTAATGTAGTATCTTAGCCTTTTTTGATAATGGTATTGTAGCTCCATGGACTTCTTTCCATTGGTTACTATAGCACAATAGACTTAATGTACATTTGGTGGAATGGTAGCACTATCTACTTTATGATATCATTTCAAGATAGGGTTTTATTTTTAGATTTTACCAAGAAATTTTTGCTCCTGATTTTAGTGAAGTAATTCTACCTCTCCATGGTTGTATGTATTTATTCCCTAACCATGTAAATTTGTGTGTCTCGTGTTCTTGTTCTTCTCCTTCATTTTATATTTTTCTCTCTTTTACTCTCATTTTTTAGATTATTCACTATTTTTTATCTTGTGTTTACTCAATAAATCCAATAAAATTTTTACTTCAAAGTATCAAGGTCATATTTTTTAAATTGAACAATGGATATGGAATAAGGAAAGGTGAAGATCGATCGCTTTGATATAACTGGCTTAAGTTACTGGAGGATACAGATCAAAGACTGTATTTATCATGAAAATTTTTACTAGGTTATTCTAAGTGATAAAACAATGGATATGATGAATGTAGAGTGGGAGCTATTAGATATACATGTTCTGGGAGTTTTGTGCCTTAAGTTGGAAAAAAACATGGAATTTACCATCATAGAGGATAAAATGACTGATAGGTTGATAAAAGATCTTGAGAATATGTATGATAATACTTTTGAATCAAAAAAATTGTACCTTCAATATGATTATTATTGACGGGAATATTTTTATTGATCACATCAATGAATTCAACACCATCACAAGTTAGTTGTCATTAGGGGGAATTATGTTGGATGATGAGGTATGTACTCTGGGTTTTCTACCTTCATTACCCAAATATTGGTAATCCATTGTAACTAATGTGAGTAATTATTTGGGGAATACAAAGTTGGTTTTGAAAGATGTGTGAGACATGATCCTCAATGAGGATATACATAGAAGAGAATTAGGTAGATTCAATGGTTTTTCTCTGAACATCGAAGGAATATGCAGAAACGTACAATGAGATAATCCCCATGGATGATCAAAATAAAGATTAAAAATCTATGATAATTAAAAGGGGCCTATTCCTACCTATTGGATTTTTGGGAATAAAGGATGCATCAAGAAGTATTGAAAAGAAAAATGGAATGTGCCTAAAATCAATACAAAATATACGACAACTGAAGGAACCAATTATGTGTTAATGATGACATGGATATTACTATAGAGACTTGGATTTTAAACTCATGGTAATATTTTAATTCTAATTTAGAGAAGGGTTTATAAAAAATTATGTTTATAGAAATTTTGGCAAGGTATAAATTATTTTTGATGAACCCTTATATATTGAGGGGAAGGGGGATGCATGGATTAAAACCAACAATGATAGTTTTTTGGTTTTGGGGAATGTAAGGTATAAACCTGGACTAAGAAAAAATCTTATTTCTATTGAAAAAATTGATGATGAAGGTTTTATTACCACATTCACTGGTGGTGCGTGGAAAATTACTAAGTGATAAGAGCTCAAAATTTTGATTTTTTGTCTATTATTTTTTGAAATGACCTAATTAATTCAAGAAACCCCAAGTAAATTTGTTATCTTTGTGACTTTTTTACTTTTGGTATTAATTATTAAATGGGTTAAAATTATGATTTTTATTATTATATTCATCATTTTAGTTAAATTGAAAATCCATGTATAAATTTAAATTAATTCTCACATTGTGAACTTATAATTGTTTGATTTTAGAACCGAAATACTTAATGGTATTTAATTTATTTTGAGCATTAATTGATTTATTAATTTTTGAATTAAATCCATTAATTGACTTTTAAATATAAATTTCAATTGATTGATTTTTTTTTGAAATGAAAAATTAGATTAGAGTGTGAACATTTAATGATGAGAATTTTATGTTTTAATTGATTGGTTTAATGAGTTTGAAATTATTTTTTTAAAGGGTGAAATTATGATTTTAAATTCTATTATCAATTTTGAATTTAATTATAAAACAAATCATGCACTAAGAAAAAAATGTGTATTGTAAAGATCACTAAAATGTCAGAAAAGGAATGGTTCGACTGTGACTTCTCTCCTTACGATCCATCCAGCCATCGAAAAAATGGTAAAGGAATGGTTCGTCCTCAACTTAAATTCAAGCGACCACATGTGTACCAGTTACAATAACTAAAAATTTTGGAAAATTTTAGAGGTGATTGCACCCACAAAGAGTGGCTATGAGAGTGATGTTTTACAAATTCATGTGTTCACCGCATGACAAAAATAGATTGAACTCTCTTGAAATTCCATCTAATGAAACCACATTTTGAAAATGTGATAGAGTTCCCTCATAACAAAACCATGAGATCATGCCTTGTATGTGGCATAAACCATGGAAAATGTCCAAATTTTGGCAAAGGAATGGAGCTTATACACACATAAAAAAACAAGAAACCACACCTCTTCTCCTAATCAACCATCTCAATAGACCATGCCACCCTCTTATGCCAATGTATATCTAAAACTGAAGATCGTTAAAAGGATGAAACAAAACTAGTTGTTGATGCTGAACTTTTCTATGATAAAGATTGGAAAACCCCCAAGATGATAGCTCATAAGAAGAAGAAAACAGTGGATCGATCTTAAATAAGAGACATGATTGGATCCATAAGGAAAATATGAATTTCACAACACCCTAAGAAAACAACAAAGGAGAAACACCTGATGCTTGCCACCCATGGGAACCTAAGAAACTTTTGGTTTCATGACTACTTGATCGAAGAAGAAAATAACTCATGAGCTCACCACACTCCCTAGAACTAGTTTGGAGAATATCAATGATCCCCCAAATTGGAACCAGAGCCTTGCAATGAAGATCCAAGCTTCAATCTGAAGTAAAGGAGATTAAACCGCAATATAAATATCGAGCTCTCTAGTGAAGATTCCCTAAAATTGATCATTGTGTGCACCATCGCCTAAAGATCTGAGCTCTTTCTGTTATAGATATTGTGTTTTGTCACTCGCCTTGGGATGCAAAGGCTCAAGCTCATTGAGAATAAGTCATGTCACCCTGTAAAGAAACAAAATCATGATTTTAGAGTGGTGACTTTATATTTATCCAAATAAAATGTAAATAAATTAACTGTTATATTTTTATTTCCCATGTTCAAGTATGAACACAGTGAGACCATAGTTTCTCCCCCCATGCACTGATTAGAGGTTCATAGATGATTGAAAAATTGCTTGATTGATGAAAACAAATATAATCAACTGTTTTTCATTACCCATCCATTTGAATGAAGCACATTGACAATCAATATCAAAGGAATAACCATTTACTATGAAAATTTGGAGTGATTGAAGATATAAAAGGAGTGTCAAGTTTTATGTGCTTGATTTTTCAACGCACCATAAAACTTCAAATAGTCAGAATCACTATATATCCAAATCCATGTACCTGATTTGCAATGTATCTGATTATAGAGAATGAATGAAATCACCTTGGCTATCCAAATTTTTACATATTTGAATGTTCACCCTACCCAAAACCAAAACTAGAGAATCTCATGGTTCCCTAAAAAATAAAAATAATAGGGAAATTAATTTCCCTATTTATATTCTCATTTTCAAAATCAACTTGCCTCCCATTCCATTGGTTTGGAAAAATTGAGGAAGATGAAGATCATTGGAAATCCCCATCCATGTGGTGGCCATCTATAGGTGATATCATACTCACTGCTCAGTATTGAATTATAAGGGGTGTTTCATGTCATTTAAAGAGTTCAACAATTATCATAAGGAATTCACTCAGAGCATGTGGTGAGTGCCTGAAGGTACACTACTGGAAATTAGATCTTTCCCAACGCTTCTATACCAACGGTTTGCAAAAACCGTTGGTATAGGTCCCCTTTCCCAATGGTTTGGCCAAACCGTTGGTAAAGGCCCTCTAATTGGACACTTTTCCCAATGGTTTGGACAAACCGTTGGGAAAGGTCCCCAAATATACCACTTTTCCCAATGGTTTGGACAAACCGTTGGGAAAGGCCCTCAAATTGGACACTTTTTCCAATGGTTTGGACAAACCGTTGGGAAAGGTAGACCTATCCCAACGGTTTGGCCAAACCGTTGGGAAAGGTCCCCAAATATGCCACTTTTCCCAACGGTTTGGCCAAACCATTGGGATAGGTCTACCTTTCCCAACGGTTTGTCCAAACCGTTGGGAAAAGTGGGCCAAAATTCAACATCCTTCACAGAATAAAAAACACAACCAAAGATCTATACCAACGGTTGTTAAAACCGTTGGTATAGGTACTTTCATTTTTTATCGGACCTTCGTGCCGAGAACATTATATAAATCAAAATTTAAAATATTTATGAGAATACATATATATATTTATGTAATTATGATCACAAAAGTCATGTTAGGTTAGTGGTTGAGTCGTTCAATTATAAACGAGGGGTCCTGGGACCAAATCCCAGCGGATGTTTTATTTTTGGAATTTATATACCAACGGTTCCATTACCGATGGTATAGATTTCATATTACCTATACCAACGGTTTCCAAAACCGTTGGTATAGGTCTATACCAACAGTTTTTGGAAAACTGTTGGTATAGACCTATCCCAACGGCTTACTTCGCTACGGTTCTCCAAACCGTTGGTATAGGCTATACCAACGGTTTGGAGGCCTATACCAACAGTTCCAAACCATTGGTAAAGGTTAGTTTTCCAGTAGTGGTACACTGCATGGAATTCATCACCCATGAGGATTTTTTGTGATTTTTTTCTATTTCTATTTTCAGAATAAGAGTAGATGTTCTCATTTGGTTTAGGAGACTTCCTAGATTTTTGATACACTCACTCATTATTAGAGGTTATTTAATCACTAACTATTGTTGTAGTTTCCTATGGTTTTCTTTATTTATTTTTTGAAATAACTATAGTGATGCCAAAATATGTGAATAGTGGTCGAGTTGAGGAGAACTCTCATGCCCATATGATGAATTCTTATTTTCAATAAAAAAATGCTTCTTATTTTAGTTCTTTGTATGTTTTTATATTTTTAGATTTTAGGATATCCTTATTTTTATTCTCATTTAAGTATTTCATGTTTTTTATTAGTTTCATACACAATCATCTTAGGAACTCTTTCACTGCTTACAATAGTTAATAGTGGGATGACGCAATAGTGATTGGTGGTATCCAATCACTAGGATGGTAAAGGATAGAGAATACAATTATTATTTTATTTTTTTATTCCAAACCAAAATTTATATGGAAGGATAATCAAGGAGATTTCCTTTGATTATAGAATGAAGAGGAAGTGAAATTTAATAATCGTTCATAGGGAATTGAGTAGAGTAATTTGAGTTTATACCACTATGTTTTAAATATTAAATTTTAAAGAAATTTACTAAATCCACTTTTTCATATTTTTAACCCATTAAATAATATTTTAATACTCCGTAACATTTTCTTCTTTGAAGACAGCCTGATTCCCACTTTACTACATTTTTTCCAGGTTCAAAATCATTTTTCTGAGTACCCCATGATAGGAGCACATCAAACCTATAAGTATTCTTGGGGAATTATAGTTTTTTTTTTAATTTTGTTTTAAAAATGGTTTCAAATTAATAGATCCATTTCTTCCAACCTCACATATTTTTATCTTCGGGTTGAGAGAACCATGCTTGATAAACTTTGAACTCAAAAAATTGAATAATAGGAAATATATTTTGTCACCATTACATTTTATAACTCTTTTTACACAGATTATTCTTTCATAATAGTTACTTTAGGAATTGAAAAAATGGAATATAATCTTTCTCATGTGAATGGTACTTTCAAGGAAATGTTTGCACCAAATTTCAACATCAATAACCAAAAATTGCAATTTAATGACAAACAATACTATAAACACAAAACTAGAATGAATATTATTTTACCTAAATTTCATAGATAATTAGGTGAATACCCCAACATTCATTTGAGATAATTTAGAGGATTATGTTATTGATTCAAAACAAGATAATTCATCAAGAATAAAATAAGTTGGAATGATTTCACATTCACTCGTGAATAAGAAACTAAGAAGTTTCTCCATAATCTATAGCCTAGATAAGTTACCTCATGGGACAAACTATAGATGAATATCATCTATAAATTTTTCCATACTTCACTAGGTCCTAAACTAAGATTGGAGATATACATAATCAAACAAGTGACTAGAAAAACTTTCTATGAGTTTTGGGAAAGGTTCAAGAAACTGTTTATATCCTACCCACACCAACCCTATTAAGAACATCATTTCATGGTATTATTTTACCAAGGATTGGTGTAGAATTTACAAAACCTATTAGATGCTTCTTCTAGAGGATCACTAATTGATAATTTACCTACTGAAGTTAGATAACTGATTTAGATAAACTCTCAAAATTCCCAACAATTTGGTATGAGAACTGTAACTAGAGGTGTACATGAGGAAAAAAGTTCCAAATAACCTTTACTAAAAATAAAATTGAAGAACTAACATCTCTTATGGGAAAACTATATGTGAAAAAAGTTAAAGAGTTATCACCCACCACAACCCCTTAGGTCTATCATCTCTGCTTTTCTTAGGACTATTTCATTGATGGATGCCATCAAGTTCAAGGTACTGAAAGCATCAATTCCATATAACTGAGGCAATTCAAGAATTAACCAAGTGGAAACAAAGGATTTGGATAATTCCCCACCAATAAATTTTGATCTAGGATCCATTATCCATAATGGACACCATTCTAAGAAGCTTCCCAACTACCTTTCCAACTCCCTCAATTCCAAAGATAGGGTTTTCAACCATCCACCAGCTACCAGAAAGGAAAATCTCAAGATACTTCCATGAATGACATGATAATATAGGTAATAGAATCTAAAAATATTCAATAGACCACTCTCATTACTTATGTAATAGATTTGAAGTAATTAAAAAGACAGTTGGACCAGATCATGACCACCCTTGATATTTTAGTAAATCAAGGCTCGGGTAAGCTTCCGGATAAACCAATTCCTAAACATAAAGTAAATTTCAACTTTATCACATTAATTAGTGACAAGGATATGGAAATAAATTAAGTAACACCCCTAGAGACAAAATATGGAATTTGAAAGCAATATGAACCTGATGAATCTTCCCAAGAAAAATAACCTGTTATGGAATCTATGAAGGCACCATCAAAGAAAGACAAGGGGAAAGGCAAGATGGAAGCTCCACATCAACCCCAGACTCCCTTCCCTTTAAGGGTTAAATCACCCAAGAAAACCAATGAAGAATCACTATAACAATATATCCTTGAGGTGTTTAAAAAGTTAGAGATCGATATCCCACTCTGGGAGGTCATCCACCAAATTCCAATGTATAAAAAATTCATTAAAGAAGTATGCATTAATATAAGGGGATTATGAGGAATTTCATAGGTAAGATTAAGTAATAATTTTTTTCCCTTTTTACCCCTTAAATTACCCATTAAATTAAATATCTGGGTATCTTTTCTATCCCCTTCACTATTGAAGAGATTACTTTTTCCAATATATTGTGTACTTTAGGAGCCACAATTAATGTACTAACTTATTCCATTAATTCTTATTTTCATACTAGATAAATCAATCCCACCTAATTATTTGTGCAACTCACCAATTGATCCACTACCTACCTATTAAGTATTCTTGAAGATGTCATGGTATGTGTACAAGGATACCCATTCCCTACTAACTTCTTGTAACACCCCAAGCTTCCACGTTACGCTTCTCTTTGAATAATGCAGTAACGTGTGTTGTACGCAACTTTAAGTTCTAACACACACCACAACCAATCCAACTAGTCGTTATGAATTGTAATACCCACTTTTTGAAATTTTATACATTTTATCTTTCAAAATTGACTTCATTTTTGGATTCGGAATATCAAAATTATCTTAGGGTGAATTTTTGGTACTTTTCTAATAACTTTCATATTTTGATGAATAGTGAAAATTACTAAATTTTAATTAAAAACAACTTTTTTAATCGAAATAATTAATAGTGATAAATTAATAATTTGAGGGGTTTTAAATAATATTTAGAATATATTTTTATAATTTAATCCAATGTTGGTCATTGGACATAATTTCACATTTAAACCAGACATAAACAAGTGTCAATCTTTTGATAGTTATTGTTTCTTAAAAACAAGCTTTTTGTTTTGACAACGGGAATTAATTTTAAATTAATAAATGCAACTTCTATGTTTTTAATTTGGTAAAATAGAATTTTTTATTGAATTCAGAATATCAAAATTATCTTAGGGTAAATTTTTTCTATTTTTCTAAAAACTTTTAATTTTTGATAAATAGTGAAAAACACTGAGTTATAATTTAAAACCAAATTTTTAATTAAATAATTATTTATTTTATTTAAATTATTTAATGTAAAAATAGATACATAATACCTATATAAGTTCAATGTAATTCATTGGAGTGGGTTTATAATAATTTTAGATATATAAAAATTTCATTGAACTTTTTACTGTCTTTTACCCACCTCCTAGGAGCTTTTGCAAATTCACATAAAACTTAATTTTACCGCTTATGTGATTTGAATTTTGAAAATCCAAGAGACATGGTTAATATCAATGAGTAAAATGTGGTTCAATGAGATGCAAATAATTTTTGGTGAATGGTAACTTTTTACTTTTATTTACCACGGTTAAAAGTAAATAGGGTAATTAAGGATATAAATGATATTAATATTACCCTCACACATGTACTAATTCTATTGGACAAGTTTATATCGACCAAAAACAACCTTAGGAATAAAATATTATCATTTAGGTCCACTTGGATTATATTAGGACATTTATTATTATTTAATTCAAAGAAGAGTTAAAAGAGTTAAAATCAAAGTTCAATAACTAAAACATTTTTAATATGGGGTTTTACATAAGATAAATTTTATTATAAATATTAATTAGAAAGATAAAAAGATTTTATACATCATGGTATTTTATTTATAATTTTTATACATTAAATAAATAAATTTATTTATGACACAATGATGATGCAGTAATTACCTTATTCATGAAAGAATCAAATAAATGGTATTATATATATTAAAATAAATATAATTTCAGATTTTCTATGATATCCAAGAATTTTCTAGGTGAATATTACATGTTAGGATTTATGAAATGTATTTTTTTTTTTTTTGAATTAATCATGTTTTTATTATTTTAAAAAAAACAAATACCAAATAGTGTCAAAATTGACATAAAATAGTTTTTAAAACATATATTATATTACTAATTGATATAATGGTCCTAAAAATCTAAGGTTCGGCCAAAAGACTTATATAATAATATATATGACATTAATTAACCACTTGGGGTTCTATTGGTATTATATAGTATGTTTATTAACCATATAGTGTAATAATACAAGAAGACACGGTAAAAGTTAAATTATTTAACTAAGAGTTAAATCTAAATGATATGGTTAAAATGTTAACCTAAACTTGTCTAAAACCTATTGGTAGAGTTTTTTTCTACCTATACCGACCATATACTTTAAATAATCAACTTTTGAGCCATTAGAAACCGAATATTAATTTATTATAAAATAATATTTTAAGTTTTTTCTAAGGTGCCCCTCACCCCTCTTATAAAAGGGCACTCCCCCTTCTCTCTAATTCACACCTTCTAAACCATTTTTCTCGGCCAAACCCTACCCAAATACCCTCTAAAATATCATACCTTCATCCTAGAGGCCTTATTTTGATCATAAATCCAACCTAAGGATCCCTTTTGATCAAATCAAAAGGAAGAACCGGAAGAAGAGGTAATGATTTCACCACCCTCTTTCAAGTTCCTTTCCTCTTCCAATTCCTTTTTCTTTGTTGTTTTCATTCTAAAATAATAACTCCAGTATATTCTATATAATGTGATGTTAATACAATTATGTTACAACCAAATTCATTATTCTATCCACCCTTTGAATGAAAAGTCACCATACGTGCGTACGTACGGCTTACCGTCTCCACGTCGTGGTGTAATTGTTATTCAATACATTATTATTTGGATGGGTATAATAATGATGCGTATTTGATGTAAATAATAAATATAACATGATAAGGATTATGTATATATTATATACCAACCAATTATATATTATATTAATATCAAAAGAATGATATTTTCTCTCGTGTGTACGTACGGATTACCGTCTCCACGACGCGATGGGATTCATTTCCAAGTTCACCATTCATTGACGATTATAAAAATATATATTACTAATAATAATGTAATATATGACATAATAATTCTACTATATATATATTTATATATATATATATATAAGTATTTATGTACTTACATATATCTTATTCACTTACTTTCGTTCAATACTATACGAAAACGGAAACAGCGTTTATGCGTACGTACGGACTACCATCTCCATAAAAGGTGTTTTAAATTTCATATATACGTCTATTATAAATTTTTATATTCTAATATATATGATAAATAAATCATGTTTTATATTCTTTAAGTATTTAAATCATGATCTAAGTGATACAATCAAGAGTAACAAGTTAAAACACGTACGATAAAGAAAGCGATTATTACCTGAAATATTAATATAACATGGAAATTATTATTAAATGGGTAGTATAAGGTCATAAATGAATATTGTATGATATCATAAATATTAATATGGTTCTGGTATAATTTAATAACATACTATAGTCTTCATATAGTAGGCTAAACGTACCCTTGACTAAAGGAAACGGCAAGGTAAGGGGTTTTCATCTCACTCCTTATTCCCATGAGATTCATACCATATTGCCACTATTACCTTTTGTGTGGTGTATGTACAGACCATAATTTTTTTCATTGTGTAATACACTTTAATTTATGTGTATCTACATATTCATTGTATTATTCCTCTTTCATGGGGTTTATGTTTCGTAAGTTACCAAATTGGTAATGGTTTATTTCCCAATCTCTTCATTATCTGAGTTTGTTTTTACGTAAGTATATACTGGGACACATTAATTATCCATGTCCATGTTTTATGAAAGAGTTTTCAAAGGGATTATTTTAAGGGAATTTTTACTAAAACACCATTTCAAATGTTTCAAATATTTATTCTTCTAAATATTTCTCATTAATTTCCATGTCTTCAAAATGGTTTTTAAGGATTTATTTATATAGACATGAATGTTTTTAAAATGTTAATTCCTTACAAAAGTTTCAAAGTGGTATGGGACACTTTGATTAAAAAAATTCTTTAAATGACTTCTTTTCCATATTGTGTGACTTTTAAATGCTTTCATGAAAATGGGTTATTTCTCTCAAAGAGTTTTACAAATCATTTTCATGAACGTCAAAATCCATTAATGGATTTTAAACTTGTTTTGATGTTTATTTATTATGATACAAATCTTCCATATTGTATTTAAGGTTTTGTGATGGATGAGTCATTTTTATGCCATTAATGGCTTATGATTAAGTTTTTGGCATTTTGTATGCCAGTTTTAATACGAATGTTTATGTTATATTTCATCCTCTTCTTAAGATGAATGTGTTGGACTAGTATGTTCCGGGTTAGGGACCAGTAAAAGTAAGCCCTTCGGGTTGGGGTCCAGTTACAGCAGACCCTCCGGGTTGGTGTCCGGTTATTAGAGGTACTCTGGGTTAGTGTTTGGTTATTAGAGGCACTCCATGTTGGTGTCCGGTTATTATAGGCACTCCGGGTTGGAGTCCTGTTACAGAGGCTCTCCGGGTTGGGTTCTGGTTACAGTTATCCCTTAGGTCTTGGCATGAGGCCTTGAAATAGAAATTAATGTTCAGCTTTATGCATTTCATCATTATGAAAGTGGTTATTGATATTTCATGTGATTATACCATTAGTAGAATATCCATGTGAATAATTAAATGGCATTATTTCATTTTATTTTTTCCATATTATGCTAAAGTTCAAGTATAAAAGGCTTTTGTTTTAGTTTTAGTCATTTCCTTAAATGTTTATGCTTATTTTTGAAAGTTTCCGCTATATTTATTACCCTTACTGAGCGTTTGAGCTCACCCCTTTCTATGTTTTATTTTCCCAGGATTCTAAGAAGTGTATTGTGATTGATATGCAGGGTTAAGATAAGGGAATAATGGCGTTCATAAAGGATTATTTATGTTGTTTTGTATGTAATCTAACATTCATGTATGTAATCTATTTTCCAAGATTGCTAAATTGATCCATCCTTCGGGACTTGATTCCTTGTAATCATGCCAATGTATTAAAATAATGCACCGACTCTAGGTAACTGGGGTCAGGGTGTTACAGTTGGTATCAGAGGATGTTTCACAATAATCTTGTAAACTAGATTTAGATAAACTCTGATTAGAGCACATTACCCTAAGATATACTTTGAGGATTAGTAGAGTAGAACTTCCTAGAATTTTGGTAATGTAGATATTTTATGAGTTTTCCAAGCAAATACATCCATGTCTGGATACGAGCAGGTAGAGGCGGTTGTGGCACAGATGTACCTAGGGGTAAAACCCGAAAGCACCGCTTTGAGCTAGACTCGAACGGGAACTTGTGCACGACAACGAGCCTTGTTGCACTCTTGGTTACGACACTCTCGGGGGATATGCTTAGGATAATTCTCATTTTCTTTACAAACCATTATGAAGGGCTTATGAGTATATACTTACTCAAAGAAAACATTTTAATGATTATGGATTATATCCATAAACTATTTAATTTATGTAAAGTGTTTTACAAGTTCAGGATTAGGTATTTCTATTCATAAACTAATCTAGTGTATTCCATTGTTTAGAAATGGCGCCCAGTAGAAGGAATGAGAACTCCAACAATACACATGATCCAAAGAGTAAGAAGGATCATATATTTCATAGTCCTAATCTAGAATTTAGAAGGGAAATAGTCTCCCACGTATTATCATCATATGAAGAAATAGTATCATGTGTTGATAAGATAAGTAAATAATTCTTGGAGTCCTATGGCTTTGAAGGGAAGCCGGAGAAGAAAAGGATGGTAGAGAGAATGATAGATAAAGGGAAGATGGTAAAGAAGGATTTTCCCATATGTGATAAACGTGGAAAGAATCACCTTAGAAAATGCTTGAAGGGAATGGGAGTATGTTATAAGTGTGGAGAAAAAGGACACCAAGTACGTGACTGAAAGTGTAAGAAAAAGGTTTCAAATGTACAATGCTTCATTTTCAAAGAGTTGGGACACTACGCGAACCAATGTCAAAATCATCAGAGTATGCCCCAAATGATGCTATTGAATAATAATCAAGTTACGATACTACCTCAGATGAAGAAGATTGACTAGTGTTCTTATGTTGTTATTATAGGATTATTTCATTTGAGTGTTGTATCAACAATATACTGGTTATAATAATTATTGAGTATATAAGGATTGTATTGCAGTAATATTTTATTAAGGACTTGATATTGTGTGGAACCAAGAAAAGTGACTCAATAGCAGGTTAAATTTTTGGAAAATATATGGCTGAGAGAAAGATAAACCATAATATGGTTCTAATACCAAGGTAGTGATTTTGGAATAATACAAGGTTGATTTGGATAAATTATATTCGATATTCTTGACTACCTTGAAACTGATTAATGATTTTTCATCTTTGGAGTTTACAACATTTTTGGATAGAAGGAATATATCCTGCATTCTGTAAAGAATAAGGGAGCATGAATGTAATCAATAAGGTTTTATGGTAATTCAGGATGTTACCATGTTTTAAAATAATACATGGTGAAGGTGTTCACATGTTATTACATAGAAAAAATGATTTTAATTGTGTTTAACTTCCTTATAAATTTTGGATTGTGAGTTTGGATAGTAGTATTTTGGATATGTCTAAAGGTTGGAATGGATTAATTTTGAAAGGGTATTTTTGGATTTTTATAAAAGGACAACACGCAGACCGTGTGACAACCCGTTGCATCGGACAAAGCTGCGGGAATCGAACCCACAACCATAGTGCGATTTGGATTTATCACCTACCATTGGACTAAGTGAAGTTCCTGGATGGTATAATGTAGTTTCTTTTTTTAAAGTGTCTGATATGTGAATTATAAATTAATTATTTTTGGAACCCTATACGATTAGGATAAATAGAGTATTTTTGAGATGTATTATGTTTTGGGGTGAAAGATGAGTTTGTGGTAGAAATTTATTAATGGATAAAAATATAATTATAAAGTATATCTCCTTATGATCTTAGCCAATCTCATAAATAAATTCCTCAACATTAATAAAAGGAAATTACAACAAAAATGTTGTCCTAGATGGTACCTTAGATCATCACAAATTTATGGCTTTGTGATTGTTGGCCTTTTCATAGCCATGTTCTCTACCACTCTCCATCATATATTGATGGTTAAATTTCTCTTACATATCCATATTTTCCTTCATGTAACCATAGTCTATGTTATTTTCGGTAAACTTCATACTTACCACTCTTTATTTTAAATAGAGGCCTCATTAATCCATTTTTCGATGTGAGATTTCAACTAAGATATTTTGAAATGTAAACCCCGTGTTTCCAATACCAAGCATAAATTGTGAGGACGCAATTTATTTATGTAGGGGAGAATGTAACACCCCAAGCTTCCACGCTACGCTTCTCTTTGAATAATACAGTAGCGTGTGTTGTACGCAACTTCGAGTTCTAACACACACCACAACCAATCAAACTAGCCGTTATGAATTGTCTTACCCACTTTTTGAACTTTTATGCATTTTATCTTTCAAAATTGACTTCATTTTTGGATTTGTAATATCAAAAATAGCTTAGGGTGAATTTTTGGTACTTTTCTGATAACTTTCATATTTTTATGAATAGTGAAAATTACTAAATTTTAATTAAAAACAACTTTTTTAATAGAAATAATTAATAGTGATAAATTATGAATTTTAGTGGTTTTAAATTATACTAAGAATATATTTTTACAATTTAATCCAATGTTGGTCATTGGACATAATTTCACATTTAAATCGGACATAAACAAGTGTCAATCTTTTGATAGTTATTGTTTCTTAAAAACACGCTTTTTGTTTTGATAGCGGGAATTAATTTTAAATTAATAAATGAAACTTCTATGTTTTGAATTTGATAAAATAGACTTTATTATTGAATTTGGAATATAAAAATTATCTTAAGGTAAATTTTTGGTATTTTTCTGAAAACTTTTAATTTTTGATGAATAGTGAAAAACACTGAGTTATAATTTAAAACATAATTTTTATTTAAATAATTATTTATTTTATTTAAATTATTTAATGTCAAAATAGATACATTATACCTATATAAGTTCAATGTAATTAATTGGAGTCGGTTTATAATAATTTTATATATATAAAAACTTCATTGAACTTTTTACCGTCTTTTACCCACATCCTATGAGCTTTTGCAAATTCACATAAAACATAATTTTACCGCTTCTGTGAGCAGAATTTAGAAAATCCGAGAGACACGGTTAATATCAAGGAGTAAAATGTGGTTCAATAAGACGAAAATAATTTTTGGTGAATAGTAACTTTTTACTTTTATTTACCACAGTTAAAAGTAAAAAAAGGGTAATTAAGGGTAAAAATGATATTAATATCACCCTCACACATGTCCTAATTCTATTGGACAAGTTTATCACGTCCAAAAACAACCTTAGGAATAAAAAATTATCATTTAGGTACACTTGGATTAGATTAGGACATTTATTATTATTTAATTCAAAGAAGAGTTAAAATAGTTAAAATCAAAGTTTATTAACGAAAAAAAATTTAATATAGGGTTTTACATAAGATAAATTCGATTATAAATATTAATTAGAAAGGTAAAAATATTTTATACATCATGGTATTTTATTTATAATTTTTAGACATTAAATAAATAAATTTATTTATGACACAATGATGATGCAATAATTACCTTATTCATGAAAGAATAAAATAAATGGTATTATAAATATTAAAATAAATATAATTTCAACGTTTTTATGATATCCACGAATTTTATAGGTGAATATGACATGTTAGGATTGATTCAATGTATTTTTTTTTTGAAGTAATCATGTTGTTATTATTTTTACAAAAAAACAAATACCAAATAGTGTCAAAACTGACATAAAATAATTTTTAAAACAAATATTATATTATTAATTGATATAATGGTCCTAAAAATCTAAGGTTCGGCCAAAAGACTTATATAAAAATATATATGACATTAATGAACCAATTTAGGTTCTATTGGCAGTATATAATATGTTTATAAACCATATAGTGTAAGAATACAAGAAGAAACGGTAAAAGTTAAATTATTTAACTTAGAGTTAAATCTAAATGATAAGGTTAAAATGGTAACCTAAACTTGTCTAAAACCTATTGGTTGAGTTTTTTTACCTATTCCCACCTTATACTTTAAATAATCAACTTTGGAGCCATTAGAAATCGAATATAAATTTATTATAAAATAATATTTCATGTTTTTCCTAAGGTGCCCCTCACCCCTCTTATAAAAGGGCACTCTCCCTTCTCTATAATTCACTCCTTCTAAGCCATTTGGATCGGCCAACCCCTACCCAAATACCCTCCAAAATATCCTCCCTTCATCTTAGAGGCCTTAGTTTAATTAGAAATCCAACCTAAGGAGCCCTTTTGATCAAATCAAAAGGAAGAACCCGAAGAAGAGGTAATGATTTCACCACCCTCTTTCAAGTTCCATTCTTCTTCCACTTCCTTTTTCTTTGTTGTTTTCTTTCTAAAATAATAAATCCAGTATAGTATATATACTGTGATGTTATTATAATTATTGTACAACCAAATTCATTATTCTATCCACCCTTTGAATGACAAGTCACCATACGTGCGTACGTACGACTTACCGTCTCAACGTCGTGGTGTAATTGTTATTCAATACATTATTATTTGGATGGGTATAATAATGATGTGTATTTGATGTAAATAATAAATATAACATGATATGGATTCTTTATATATTATATACCATCCAATTATATATTATATTAATATCAAAAGAATGATATTTTCGCTCGTGCGTACGTATGGATTACCGTCTCCACGACGCGATGAGATTCATTTCCAAGTTCACCATTCGTCGACGATTATAAAAATATATATTACTAATAAGTATTTAATATATGAAATAATAATGCTAATGTATATATATATATATATTTATATATATAAGTATTTATGTACTTATATATATCTTATTCACTTACTTCCGTTCAATACTATATGAAAACGGAAACAGCGTTTATGCATATGTACGGACTACCGTCTCCATAAACGGTGTTTTCAATTTCATATATAAATTTATTATATATTTTTATATTCTAATATATATGATAAATAAATCATTTTTTATATTGTGGAATTATTTAAATCATGATCTATGTGATATAATCAAGAGTGACAAGTTAAAACGCGTACGATAAAGAAAGCAATTATTACCCGAAATATTAATATAACATAGAAATTATTATTAAATGGGTAGTATAAGGTCATAAATGAATAATGTATGATATCATAAATATTAATATGGTTCTGGTATAATTTAATAACATACTATAGTCTTCATACAGGAGGCTAAACGTACCCTCGACTAAAGGAAACTGCAAGGTAAGGGGTTTTCATCCCACTCCTTATTCCCATGAGATTCGTATCATATTGCCACTATTACCTTTTTTGTGTTGTATGTACTACCCATAATTGTATTCTTTGTGTAATACACTTTAATTTATGTCTATCTACATATTCATGGTATGATACCTCTTTCATGGGGTGTATGTTTCGTAAGTTACCAAATTGGTAAGGGTTTATTTCACAATCTCTTCATTATCCGAGGTTGTTTTTACGTAAGTATCTACTAGGACACATTTATTATCCATGTCCATGTTTTATGAAATAGTTTTCAAAAGGATTATTTTAAGGTAATTTTTACTAAAACATCATTTCAAATGTTTTAAATATTTATTCTTATAAATATTTTTCATTAATGTCCATGTCTTCAAAATGGTTTGTAAGGATTTATTTATATGGACATGAATGTTTTTAAAATGTTAATTCCTTCCAAAAGTTTCAAAGTGGTATGGGACACTTTGATTCAAAAATGTCTTTAAATGACTTCTTTTCCATATTGTGTGACTTTTAAATTTTTTCATGAAAAAGGGGTATTTCTCTCAAAGAGTTTTACAAATCATTTTCATCAACGTCAAAATCCTTTAATGGATTTTAAACTTTTTTTGAAGTTTATTTATTATGATACAAATATTCCATATTGTATTTAATGTTTTGTGATGGATGAGTCATTTTTATTCCATTAATGTCTTATGATTAATGTTTTGGAATTTTATATGCTAGTTTTAATACGAATGTTTATGTTATATTTCATCCTCTTCTTAAGATTAATGTGTTGTACTATTAAGTTCTGGGTTGGGGACCGGTAAAAGTAAGCCCTCCGGGTTGGGGTCCAGTTACATCAGATCCTCAGGGTTGGTTTCTGGTTATTAGAGGAACTCCGGGATGGTTTCCGGTTATTAGAGGAACTTCGGGTTGGTGTCCGGTTATTAGAGGCACTCCGTGTTGGAGTTCGGTTACAGAGGCTCTTCGGGTTGGGTTTCGGTTACAATTATCCCTTTTGTCTTAGCACAAGGCCTTGACACAGAAATTAAAGTTCGTAATTATGCATTTCATCATTATGAAAATTGTTATTGATATTTCATGTGATTATTAGATTAGTAGAATATCCATGTGAATAATTAAATGGAATTATTTCATTTTATTTCTGCCATATTATGCTGAAGTTCAAGTTTAAAAGTCTTTTGTTTTAGTTTTATACATTGTCTTAAATGTTTATGCTTATTTTTGAAAGTTTATGTTGTATTTCTTACCCTTACTGAGCATTTGAGCTCACCCCTTTCTATGTTTTATTTTCCCAGGATTCCAAGAAGTGTATTGTGAATGATATGTAGGGTTAAGCCAAGGGAATAATGGCGTTTATAAAGGATTATTTATGTTGTTTTGTATGTAATGTAACATTCATGTATGTAATCTATTTTCCAAGACTTCTAAACTGATCGGTCCTTCGGGACTTGATTCCTTGAAATCATGCCAATGTATTAAAATAATGCACCGACTTTGGGTAACTGGGGTTGGGGTGTTACACTTATATATTCTCAATATGGAAGAAAGAAAAGGTAAAGACAACTCTCCCGTCATTCTAGGTAGATCATTCCTCAAGAATATTAAAACAATAATAAATTTCAATAAAGGTTCCATTTCCATTAATTTTGGTGGGGAAATAGTGTGTTTCAACATCCTTGACTCAATTAAAAACCCACATGAAGTGCAATATGTTTTTATATTAAAACATTTTGAATTATATTGTTATTATAGGGAAGAAATTAAAATTTCCATTGATATAATCAGACTATTTTAATCTTTAGAAACACCCATCCTTCTTTATAATTCTATTTTTGAAAATTAACTCAATCTGGAGACCGTTTTGAGTATTGAAAAATTTGAAGAGATTGATGAATGTTATTTTAATGAGTTTCTCAAATATGTTAACAATATTTATGTCTTACATGTGTATGTTTTCAATATGTAGAAATATGAATTAAACCCATCACTAGAAAACCCCCTGGACTATAAATTAATTTTCTACCATCAAACATAAAATATTCCTTTTTAAAGGAAAAAATAGAAACTGCTAGTCATAATCTAAAATTATTTATAACCCATCCAAGAAATCCAAATGCTGAAAATTATGAAACATAATCTTAGGGCCATAGGCTGGTCATTAGGGAACATCCTAAGAATTATTCCTACCACTTGAATGCAAAGTATATTTTTAGAAGATGAATCCAAATAAGTGATACATCCCCAAAGGAGAATCAACTTGACTTTTCTGAAAGTAGTAAAAAACTATTAAGAGAGATTTTTAGGATCCTGAATAACATACCCTCCCGAACTCACGATGGGTGAGTCCCATCCAAACAGTCTCGAAAAAAACTAGATGCACAATTTTAAAAATTGAGAATAATGAATTAGTGCCTGAAATAATTCATAATTACTAGAGAGTTTACATATATTATAGAATATTGAACCATGTGACAAGAAAATACCATATCCCCATACCCTTAGTAGAACAAATGCTAGAGAGCCTAACTAGAATGGTCATTATTGCATCTTTTATAGATTTTATAGGCATTTTAAAGTTCCAATATATTTGTAGGACCAAGAGAAAACTTCCTTCACATTTCCATTTAGTACATTTTTCTACTTAAGGATACATTTTCTTCTTTGCAATTCCCTAGGTACTTTTTAGTGTTCCATGGTAAGTATCATCTTAGACCTAATTGAGAGCTGCTTAGAGGTACTCCTTGATGACCTTTCTATTTATGGAACTTATTTTCAAAGTTTTTTATAAATTTTAGAAATGGTTTCAAAAATATGTATTGAGAAATAATTTTTTTAAAATTTAAAAATTCCATTTTTTTCGAAACAGGAAATGTTTTGGGTCATTTAATTTCTGAAGATGTAATTGATGTAGATAGAGAAAAATTTGATGTTATTTACACACTACCTTACCCCACCACTGTGAGATGAATTAGATTATTTCAAGGCTATGTTGGATTTTATTGAAGGTTTATTAGGTACTTTAGAAATATTAATTTTCCCCTGACTAACCCACTCAAGAAGGAAACTCATTTTGTTTTTAATGATTCATGAAAGACACATTTTTAATGGTTGAAAGAATGTTTGACCACTTACCCCATTATATACCCACTAAACAATAGTTAACCCTTTAAAATTATTTTTTATGCTTCCAATAGAGCTATAGGGTCTATGCTTTCACAAAATATTGATAGGCTTCCAAAAGTGATTTCCAACACTTCACAAAACATAGAAATTTCCAAAATTAACTACACAACAACAGCGAAGGAATTTTTGTCTATTATTATAGATTTAGAAAAATTCAATTCTTATCATTTAGTGAGTAAATTAACTATTTATTCTTATCATAAAGTATTGATATATTTAATCAAGAAAATTGATATAAATCCCAAACTAGTGAGATGGATGTTATTGTTGTGATAGTTTTTCCTAAAGATAAAGGACAAGAAGGGTTTTGAAAATATAGTGGTTAACTACATTAGTTGACTACCCTGCATTATCCAAGTACAACCAATCCCTAATACCAATATGGATAATTAATTCTATGGTGATAAATTGTACAACCTCACCCAAGTGCCTCAGTACACTAACATAGTGAATTTTATTGTCACAAAAAAGGTACCCTCCTTCTTTTCTAAACATCAAACTGTAAAATTGAAATATGAATCCAAATATTATGACTAGGGGGATTCTTATTTATAGAAAATTTATAATTTCCATGTCATTAGAAGGTGTATCCCTAAAGAGGAAATGAACTTTGTGCTTTATTTTTATACACTTTCATGTGGAGGCCATTTTGGACCTCAAAGAACAGCTAGAAATATTTTGAAGATGGATTTTTTTGGGCCTAAAGTTTTAAAAATTAACATGAATTTTGAAAAAAAAATATCTCCCAAATTCCTTTTTACTGGTGTAATTTCAAAAATACATGAGATTCTCCAAAAACTATTGATTTTTTGTGAGAAACTTGATGCATGTAGAATTGATTTCATGGGCCCCTTTCTTGCATCATTTTTACTTTCTTACATTTTTTAACAGTCGACCATGTTTCTGAGTGGATTAAAGAAAAATCTACTAAATTTTTTTTGATTGAAAATTTGTTATTGAATTTCTAAAATCGATCATTTTTTATAGGTTTGGAATACCTTGAGTTATAATCCATGACTAAGGAACCCACATATACAAAATGAACATGTATTTCCTCACGAATAAATATGGAGTTCATCAAAAAAAATCCACTACCTTCCACCCATAGACAAATGTATTAGATGAGGTGTATAATTGAGAATTAAATTATTATTAGATAAAATATTATAGACCAGTCAAAAAGACCAGAGTAAGAAACTAGAGGATGCACTGTGGAAATTCAGAACTACCAAAAAAATCCCATTTGGTATGTTTCCCTATATAATTTTTTATGGTAAACATTGTCACTTTCCTATTGATCTGTAGAAAAAAAAATCTTATTTGGATGTTAAAAGAGTGAACTTGGAATTTAGCAAGGATGATAAGCAGAGGAAGCTGTAAATGATGGAGATTGAGGAGCTGAGAAGGTAGAAATATAAGAACACACTATTATATAAGAAGAAAACTAAATATTCTCATGATAAATTGATCCAAAAAATATAATTTCAATCTAGAGACAAAGTGTTTTTATTTTCTTAAATGTTGACTCTCTTACCTGGTAAGATTTATTCCAAGTGGATTGGGCCATACACAGTAACTAATACATTTCCTTTTTGTGGAGATTATATTAAAGGTGATAGTTCAAAGCATCAATTCAAGGTGAATGGAAAAAAAATGAAGAATTACCATGATTATTTATATAATGAACCTATATATGATTCTAGACTCCCCCTACTACTGTTAAATAGAGAACTATTAGGTTGTCACTTTCCCTCATATTGGCATAGCTAATTACTTTATTTTGCACTATTTTTTTGAGAAAATGCATTCTTAAATTCAATTAGAAGTATGTTTGAGCCAATTATGGTGGAGAGGGATGAATTTAGGATGTAAATACCTTTTTTATGTTTTACATTTAAAAAAACCTAAAAAATAATAAAACAATTTTTTTAGGAATCTGTATATAGTTTCCATGGGTTTTTATTTTTAGTTTTTTGGAGTGTAAATATATCAATCAAAAAATTGTATTCTATTATGAACATGTATAATTTTTTGTATAGTTTTTGAGTTTTTTAACTTTCTTTGATATGCATTAGAAAAGTCACTAAATTTTTTGAACTCCAAGTGATTTTTGAGGATCTTGATCATACTATCAAAGCTAAAAAGATCAAATGATTTCTAAAATAGAGTTTTTTTCTTATGATATTATTTTCAAAAAAATTCATGATTTTTTACTGGAAATTAAAATCCATAACCACTAGTGACTTTCCCAAATTTTTATTCATTTATGGAGAGGTTTTTTAGCCAATTTGACTCATATTTATGATATCCTCACTTCTTGAAATAATATTGGGATTTTTTTATAAGATAGAACTTGTGTTTATAATATCTCAAATCTTTAAAATTTTTGAGATACTTTTAATATGACTGAGGGATTAGATTAACAATGTCCTTATTTTTCCTTGATTCCTAACTTGAACATTGATCATATTTAATCCCTTAGATAACCATGAATGGACATATAGGTTTAATACATATTACAAGATAAATTATCCCTTACCTACCCTCACCCTAAAATACAATTTCATGATTAATTCAAGTCTAAGTGTTGGGGAAAGGTTATTCCATGTGTTTTTCCCTAGGATGTATTGCATGTTAAGGGGTTTATGAGAGGTGTGAGTCAACATCTTGGGGTATCAAAGAGAGGAAAATAGTTATGTTTCACTTTCATTCACTGTACTCTAATTTCATTATCATTAAATTCTCCTAAAAAATGTGTATAAAAAATAAAAAAATAAAAAAGGGGATGGGTTTGAAACATTACTTGTGCTCATCTGGGTGATTCATGACCATAATCAAAGAAAATGGCATGATCACTATTCATTATTGTAGTAGTCACAAATCATTTCACATAAAAAAGAGTGAATAAAAAAGAAAAAACTTATGTATATATATATAATAGATGAGATTAGGATGACATGTTATTTGGATTAATTTCATGACTCATGCCCATAGAAAAAAATAGTAAATTTGGAAGTGTGTGTCATATATTCTATATGTGGGATTGAGTGAAGGATTATTATATGCTTTACTTGATGAATCATGCACTTCATTTAAATAGTAAAACCTTCCTCTCTACCAATGTGTTTTTGAAAACTTTCCCACCAACATAAAATCCATTTGATTTTATTTTTTCAGGATTCACGGTGTGTAGAAATGATAATTTTTCAAATCCTATCATAAATAATCACTTTTCAAGTATGATCATAACTCCACATAAATATTTTCTCTTGAGAGAAGAGTGTAAATATACTACATGTAAGGTAGGTCAAAAAATGGTTATTAAAAGGATTTTGAAATTTAGATTTTATGTAAATAGAATAATTTCACACATTTAAAATTAAAAACATGTATGAAGAATGATGTCATTATTTGTGGAAAGAATAGAAAAAAAATTCCTCACCTTCTAATTGATAGTTTAGAATTTTTTTCATGCATATATTTTCATTTCATTGATTATCTCTTCTTTGAATTGAACTTTAATTGCAAATCTATTTTTAATTGTGAAAATATTTAAATACTTGTATAAATTGAATTAAATGATTAAATTTCCAAGGAGTTCAATAGTTCAAGTGTGGGGGAGTGATAAGAGCTTAAGAATCTGAATTTTTTTCTTTTACTCTTTAAAATGAGCCCCATTAATTAAAGATATCTTGGATAAATTTTTTATGTTTTTAGATTTTTGAGTTTTAGAATTAATAGTTAAATGGAATAAAATGATGATTTGTATTGATATATTCATCATTGGAATTAAATTGAGAATCCATACAAAAATTAAAATTGATTTTTACACTATGAACTTATAGTTTTTTATTCTATAACTAAAATTATTAAAAAGATTTAATTCATTTTGAGATGTAATTGATTTATTAATTTTTGAATTAAATCCATAAATTGACATTGAAATTGAGTGATTTTGTTTGAAAAATGAAAAATTGTATTCGAGTGTAAACATTTAATAATGAGAATATGATGTTTTAATTGATTTATTTAATTAATTTGAAATTATTTATTTAAAGGGTAAATTTTTTATTTTAATTTTTTTATCATTTTTGAATTTAATTAGAAAAAAATATTTCACTATGAAAAAAAATATATTTTTTGTGAAGATCAATCAAATGTTGGAAAAGGCATAGACAGACCATGAATTCTCTTCTTGAGGTTAATCCAGACATGAAAAAATGGAAAAGACATGGATCTACTGCATTGCAAAACCAAGCGACCATAAGTGTACAACTAAAAATTTTGGTAAAGTCAAGAAGAAACCATGCTCATGAAACGTGTCTATGAGAGTGATTTTGGAAAAATTCATGCATCTACCACATGATAAAAACAGATCTACCACAACCATATTTTGAAAAAGGGATGGAGATATCGCACCACAAAACTGATCGATTCTTAATTGTATGTGACATCAATAGTGGAAAAATGTCCAAATTTTGGAAAAGGCATGCAGCTGGTGCACACACAAAAAAATAGTAAACCAACACTCCTATCAGTTTTAATCATCCTGATCTACCATACCACCCTCTTACACTAATATATATCTGAAACCAAATATAGTGAGTAGGATGAAACCAAACCATTCATCAATGTTGACCTTTTCTATGTTGAATATCTCCAAACCCACAAGCTAAAATATTAGGAGAATAAGACTATAAGCCAAGCTTGAAAAAGAGTCATGCCCAGATCTAGAAGAAAAATATGTATCCCACAACACCTGAAGATGCCAACAAAGGTGAAGTACCCGATGATTTTCACCCATGGGTGTCTAAGAAACTTCTTGTTTCATGCCTACTTAACCGTAGAAGAAATAACTCCTGAGAACACCTTACTCCCTCGAACTGGATTGGTAGAATACCAATGATCTCCCAAATCAGAACCAGATCCAGGTGAAGAAGATCCAAGATTCCATTCAAATCCACGGATACCAAGATGCACTATAAATCTTTAGATCATTAGGGGAATCTTCTCTGAAACTGAATTCCACTTGAACTACCGCCTGTAGATCTGAGCACTGCCTACTACAGATATCACGTGCATTTCCACCAGATAATTCAAGTGTGTCATTAGAGGAGATAACCAAAACTAAATCATTGAGAACCCAAGCTTGAGAAAACCTCACCTCCATGGAATAAGATGGCATGCCACCACTCGCCTAGGGATACTGAATCCTAAGATCACCGAAAAGAAGTCACACCTCCCTATGAAGAAAAAAAATCATGAGCTACAAGAAACAATTTTAGATTTATCCAAATTAAAAAATTACTATATTTTTCTTTTCCCTGTGTAGGTTCGAAGACTATGAAACCACTTTTTCTCCCCTACACACTGGTTTTAGTTTCTCATATATTTGGAACAATGATTAAATGAGTAAAATCAATGGGATCACATGTATGCTATTTCCTGGAAATTCGAATAAATAACAATCACAATCTATCTATAGGGAAGAACTATTTACTATATGAATTTGTAGTGACAAAAGACAATAAAGGAGGGTTGAATTTTACTTTCCCGATGGTTCAACATACATGAAAATTCCACTTAGTCGGAATCTCTACATAACCAAATCCATGTACTTGATTGGTGATGTATATGATTATGGTAAATGAACAAAATCACCTCGACAATCTGAATTCCCTTGTATATGAATGATCACCCTTCCTAGAACTAATGTTAAAGAATCTCGTGGTGCCTTGAAAATTTAGAAAATATGGAAATTAATTTCCCCATTTGGATTATCATTTTCAAATTTAACATTCCTCTCATTCCTTTTTTTGGCCGAATCGAGGAAGATGTATATCCTTAGCAATCACCATCCATGTGGCGTCCATCTACAGTTGGGTTGATTTTTTCCATATAGTATGGAATTATAAGGGGGTGTTGTATGTCATTGTATGAGTTCAACTATTATCATAGGTACTTCACCCTTAGCTGGTGATGAGTGCCTCAATGGATGTCATGTGGGGCTCACCACCTATGAGGATTCATTTGTGATTACTATTTTCAGAATGAGAGGTTATTTTATCCTCTAGTTCAGGGGACTTTCTAGATTCATGGGGAGTTTTCTCATTCTTAAAGGTTGTTTTATCACTGGATGTTGTTGTTGTTTCCTACTCTTTTCTTTATTTCCTTTTTGTAATAACTCCAGTGATGGAACATTAGGTGAATAGTAGTCAATTTGAGGAGAAATATACCACCCCTATGATTAACTCTTGTTTTCAATAAAAAAATTATTATTTTTTAATTATCTGGATGTGTTTGGATGCATATATTTTAATAAATTCTTAGTTATCTTTGAATTTAAATATTTCTTTCCATTTTTTTACTGGTTACACGCACAGGACACTTGATAACTTCTTCACTGCTCATGATAGTTAAAAGTGGAATGACCCAAGAGTGATTGGTGGTACCCAATCACTAGACCTTACAAGGATAGAGAATAAAGTGATTTTTTTGTTCTAAACTAAAGTTTTCAAGAAAGGATAATCATAGATATTTCCCTTCATTAGAAAATGAAAAGGAAGTGAAATTTAATAAGGATTTTTTGGATAGTGAGGAGACTAATCCAATGTCAAAACACTATGTCTTAAAAATTGAATTTTAAACAAAACAATTATATCCATTATATTAAAAAATTTAACCCATTAAATAATATTTTAACAGATATACAACACTTTATTCTCTATAGACAACCTGATTCCCACTTTACTACATTTTTCTTGGGTTTAAAAAAAAATTACTGAGTACCCTGTGACAAGCGTGCATCACCGATGGAGATATAGTCATAACTAGGGTATTAAATAATAAAAACATAAACAATATGGTAGATAATTTCATGGAAATTATTGCAAAAATAAATTTTTTTGGGGATTCACTATTGTGGAACTACAATCTAGTCCACATGAAAGAGAAGGGGGTACATATGCTCAAAAAAGAATTCTACTAGAGTGGAAGTTGGTTGAAGTTAGATTTTGTAAATATTGTATGTAAATATTGTTTTACTTAATGTCTATATAGAGAAGGAAATATATATATAGAAACCATAGGGATATGTTGAGTCCAGAAAGGAAGAACTGGTGTGAAAACTCTAGAAGAGTTTATAATTGTTAAAGAATGATCCCAGGTAGTGGAACAAGAATTTTGATGAATTCATGATAAAAAATGCATCAAAATGATCTGGCATATATCAATGTTTCTATTATAAGTACTTTGGTGATAAATATATTATAATAATTTTGTATGTGGATGAAATTTCATTATGGGATCATGTATAAATAGGGTTGATGACCTAAAAGGGTAGATGACTAAGGATTTCAAGATGAATGATCTTAGAGAATATGACAAGATTTTGGGGATAAATATCAAGAGATACCACACAATTGGAACCTTAATGTTAGCACAAGCTGACTACATGGAATTTTTTTTAGAAAATTTTTTATTCTAGAAGAAAATATAGTTTCTATTTCCTTTTCAATTCATTTCAAATTTTCAAAGTTTCATGCACCAAATATGGTATAAGAGGTTGAGTACAGGGCAAAGGTTTCATGTGCATCAGTTGTTGGAAGCTTGATGTATGTCATGGTATGTACTAGACCTGATATTTATCATGTAGTGGGAGTTATGATCAGGTACATGGATAACCTTAGGAGACTATATTGGGAAGCTGTGAAGTGGATACTGATATACCTGAAGGGAGGAAAGGAAGTATCTCTATGCTTTAGGAAATAAAATTCATTATTGAGTTATGTAGATGATGACATTAGAGGTGATGTAAACAATAGGTAGATTACCATAGGTTATGTGTTTACCAGTGGGGGAACTGAAGTGAGATATATATATAAGTTTCATAAGGTAGTGAATTTATCCACCATATAGTTAGAATACATTGTTGTAATAGAAGCTGAGAATGAGATTGTTTTGTTGGAGAACTTTTTAGAGAAGTTGGGTAGAAAGAGATAAGAGAATGTATTTCATTGTGATAGTCATAGTGTTTCACGTCTTGAAAAGAACATAAGGTTTCATACCTAGAAGAATTAAATTCATTTGAAGTTCCATTTAATCAGAGGTTTAATATAGGAAGGATTATTGATATTGTAGAAGAATCATAGAACAAATAATCTAGCACACATTTTGATGAAACTGATGGTTATAGATATGTTGAGGCACTATTGTTCTTTTGTTGGCCTTCATTGGTGAGCGGTGGATGAAAGGAATAATATGGGAGAACAATATGAGAGCATGGAAAAGAAAAAATTGTTATTTCTTGAATCTTCATCTTGAAATTGAATCTTTTAATAGAAAGCAAGCACTGGTGAGTGAAGAGAAGGAGGAGATCAATAAAGTAAGTTTTCAAAGTCAATAGAATCCAAGAAGATCAGAAAACCAGATTAGGATCTAAGTGGGAGAATGTTGGAATGGTTTATCCCAATCCTTGGATGGAGTAAGGCTAACTATTGGTGGCTGGTTCACGCCCAAATTTACTCAAGAGAAGAAGGGTAGAACGGTCCTTGTAGTGTAGCTTGGGTTGTCGATTCCACAGAGACCTAAGAAGATACCTAAGATACACAACCTAAGAAATGGATTTTTGGCTATGAAGTGGCCAACTTGGATTGATTTTGGATGGGTTTTAAAGATATCTAATAGATTTAAGTGGATTCAATTTAAAAGAATGAGTTGATCCTAGGTTATCGCTCGGGTGGATTGGACGTATTTTCTTTTTAATGATTTCAACTTCTTAAATTTGAGATGGGTTCATTTTAGGAGATAAAACAACATCATCACTTACTGGTTTAATGCCTACACCCTCTAATACTAATCACCTATACACTTTAAGGATCAAAGTTTTGAGCACTTCAAGGTAAAGGATCGTATTAGTACTTGAAGTGTGTGGCCTTAAATTCAACAAGGACGATGGAGTTTAAAAATCATCAAATAAAAATCCCAATTAAAGAAGTGATTATACATTAATTAGGTGATAAATAACATCCAATACATCCCCTTGCTACTCCCTTGGATCAACCCATAAGTGGGTTAGCCCTCCATTGATCCCATGGTTTCAATGGAAGCGGAAAGTAGACTCATAAGGGAGGAAATGGAGAAGTAAAGAAAACAACAAAAATAAAATGATCACTCCACCGTTGTGTGAATAATTTCACAAGGGTTGGTGTGAATAAATTCACACCTTGATCCAACGGTATCAAAGTGATATTAAGAACAACAGAATAAGAGTAGAAGAAGAACTTTTATTAAGAAACTAAAGTGAATTGAACAACTTACATGTGGAAGACAAAATTGAGGCAACAAAAATGCAGCATAACATTACAATTAAACAAGGCATACAAGATCTAAAATCCTTCACCACCACTGCCTTAAATAGGAATTTTGGGAGCCTTGGGTCGAGCCACCAACAGTACAAAGCATCTTAATTAATTTTGGTAGGCTATAGGTGGTGGAAATCTTGTGGAATTTGGACTTTTCCACGTTTGACCCGAGGTGGCAGCCAGTTTTCATCTACCGAACAGACGCGTCTGGAAGACCTTCTAGAAGACCGAATCAGAGTGGGCTATAGAATAATAAAATGGAGATCCGGATGTCTTCTAACCTCCTGTAAAATATGGTCCCATTTGGAGCTATTTATTCCGAGATATGATCCAATTAGTGGGCTGTTTTTCTGGGCCGCAGAATCTGGCCCAGAATTGTATATCTAACTTGGGCCGCCTAAATGACCAATATGGAGGCCGAATTATCATTAACTCCTGAAGAGTTATTTGTTCCTGTATATGTCTTATATCATCCCACGAAATTTGGGATTAATTGGGCCTGTACGTTGGGCCCCACAGCCTAATCAGTGGGCTGATGTCCAATCTGCCTTCTCCAGAATTGCTTCCTTTCATTTCCAAATATCTCCATCATCCTCCATGAATTCTCCACTGATCCCTAAATCAAACATGTTCATATTTAAGTGTAGATCAATTTAAAAAAATATCAAATTAAAATATGTATAATTAAATTCCTTAAAATCAGATGAATCATTGGGTACTTTAAATGATGTTCAAAAATGTACCACATAATAGTGCATTTTAAGAAGGTATTACACTCATAATGTGAAATGATGTTCAAAGTGTAAAATGCACTAAAATGGTGTTTATGAATAACAAATAACATGAAAATTATGTATATTAACAATGAATATTAGCCTCATTTAGCGGCTAATCAGTGGCCCATACTACACACTAAGTCTCAACACCATCTAGGAAATGTAGTAATAATGACTCAGTGTATTAGAGCTAACTAGATACAATGACAAGCCATTATATCAATGTAGACTTAGTCAACATGGAACTATAGAATCTTAAACTTTTGTGAACAAGGTACTATATTTATGTAGACTTCCTACCACTGGTTACTATATCATAGTTGACTTATTGTGTCGTTCTTGGTACTATTGAACTATTTATTTTATGAATTCATTTCAATATAGGGTTTTATTCTGAGATTGTACCTTGTAATTTCTTCTCTGAATTTTAGTTGGGTAATTATTCCACTTTATGGACATAGAGTTTATTCTTAAACCACATTAATATTTGTGTCTTGTGTTCTTGTTCTTATTCATTTTATCTTTGTGTCATTTTTAATCTCATTTTTGAGACCATTCATCATTGGTTCCACAAAATTTCCACAACAACATTATCATTCTTATCCATCTAGTGGGAACCTTAGGCATTTGAAAAAATATAAACATCTATCAGGTGGGGTTTACTAGTCTGTAATTATTTTTTCATTGATTCATAGTTAACATGAGTCCAACAATAAATAGATGTAAAAATTGTTTATGGGGATATTCATCCATCAGCAGGTCTACTTTCACTCTATTATTTACAGATACTATTTCCTCAATATCATTTCATAGGAATGAAAAATATGGGTGTGGTAAATAGATGTGTTTATGGGGTTACACCAAATTTGTGGCTCATAGATGGTAAAGCGATATGTGAGCTAATGTATAAATGATTCATGACATAAATATATTACCATTTTGGTTAGATTTTTTAAAAACAATCTATATATATTTAGGTGACACACATAGGTTGGAAGATAGAAATAAGAAAATGAAAAAAATCAAAAACCAACTATAAGAACCCAACCACAGTCAAATAGACAAGCCGCCCAATCCATCCAACCACATGATATGGGTAAAACAAGATAACAAAAACTAGTCCTAAATATAAGAAAAATAAGACATGAAACTATAGTAAGAAGCTGAAACATACAAGATACCAAAACTTATATAAAATCCAAGCTAAAGAGGCTAAACCAAAAAGTAATTCATATCCCCACATGACCAACAGTCACCTCTAAACCAACCCAAAATGAAAGAAATAGCAACAAGAGAAGCCAGTATGCTACAAGATGTTATTCCCTTTACCTGAATCCTATAATACAAAATCTACAAACACCCAAAGGAATAAGTAGGGTGTGATCCAAATCCCAATAGGATACCACCATAATTTTTATACAAGTTATAACATCAAGAATTCAAAAAGTCAAGCTTTTAAAACAAAATAGTATTACAAATAATTTTCATAAAATAGATTCAATTGCAAATCATTTTACTTTTTCACTTCCTTTGGTTTTCACAAAGCCTTTCATATTCTCAAACTAGAAATATGATAAGTAGAAGTGATAAAAATATGAATTCATATCCATTCATCAAGAGGTAAATAGGAAAACACATATCCATGAATCATCCTATCATGTGAGGCTATATGATATAACCTCATATAAAAATATGTGACCAACAATATATTATATAAAAACAATAATGTGATAAATAACCATAAATTAAAAATTGAAAAGAACCTCTCATATTGGGATCAAGCCTATGGGGCACTATGTACTGGACACTCAAAATCCTAAATAGGCATACGTTTGATCCAAAAGATATTGAGTCCTCCCAGTCGATATCACAAAAAATTTACCGTCTAGTGGTGTAACACACACTAAGGCTACCAGTGTCTCTATCCCAACGCACCCAAGGTTCCCAATGTGAAATTTTCCAATAAATTTCCAAAACCATTCTCACAATTTCATAAAACATTTTCAAATCCAAGACAAATCATTTCAGATTTTTAAAACCCATTTCCAAATCTATAAAATCCATTTTCAAAGAAAAATACCTTTTTCAAAGCACTTTCTTTTCCAAGAAACCATTTGAAACAATTTATCACTTCCAATCAATGAACAACCAAATGATTTTATCAAGAACAATATTCAAGTAATTAAATCAATACATTATATAGAAACACCAACATTAACATGGTAGAAACCTAGTTGTTTCCAAAAAAGAAGGTTGTAAACCAAGAGAATCACCTTCTATAGACAAGGAATGTCAATAAAATGAAAAGGATCAATAGAAAACATTATCTGATCACAAAAATGTAACCAAACCATATTCATAACCAAAACCAAATATGATAAAAAAGGAATGCTTACCCAAATAAATGCATCGCAATTATAAAAATGATTAAGCATTGAACAAAACTATGTAGAAGGGTTGGTGGTCTCTAAAATCATCCATGAGAGGTTTTAGGTTGATAAGGACAAGATATTTCGAAATATTAAATGAAAATTCAGTCAAAAGGCACCCTAAAAACCCAAATCATTGCAATTACATATCATGTAATGACTTTAAATGGTGTGTAATGCCCGAGGCACATATACACCGAAAAAACTCGCCATCTTTTTATTAAAAACTTAATTTTTTACTTTACATGTTGTGTACCTATTACACGATGTGTGACCTTGAACATTGTGTATCCATTTCATGACATTTTATGGGAAATTATTACATGTTGTGTGATCCCATTACATGGCATGTAAATCCCCAACAGACTGTAAAAACTATAGGTTTTTCATTGAAAATTTCGAAAATTCCCTAACTTCACCATTATAGGTATCCTCCCATTCCTTCTCAGCATTTCTCAACCAATGAAAAATGAAAACAAAAAAAAATGTTAAAACATACCTAGATGAATGGTAATGGGGCATCACAATCTCCCCACCATAAATGCTCCCCCCCCCCCCAAATCCCTCAAGATCTTGGATTCGCATAAAGAGAAGGGAACTACTACCTCATCAATTACTCATTCTCCCGCATCTCATGGCTATCTTGTCCGAACTTCCTTAGTACCCAGACCAAGGGGATTGTTTTACCTTATAGTACCTTGTCCTCTTGATCCATAATCTGAACAGGATACTCCACCAAATTGGTATCGGGCTCTAGATCAACATCCTCCCATCTAATCACATGGGAAGGATCTGGTATATACCTCCTCAACTTTGAAATATGAAACACAATGTGGATAGATGTCAAGACATGTGGTAACTGAAACTGATAGGCCACCCTCTCCATTCGTACAATAATCTCAAAGGGCCCAAAAACCTTAGTGCCAAATCACCCTTCTTACCTTACTAATGATGTCCCAAGTGAGGTGAAACTCTGAGAAAGACCTAATAACCAACCTCAAACTCCAACATCCAACATTGATGGTCTGCATAGGATTTTTGATGACTCTGTTCCATAATCAAATGCCTCTAAATCAACTACACCATCTACATCATCTCCGGAACAATACTCAGCCCAACCAAGGACCTCTCTCCCAACTCTACCCAGCACAAGGGAGACCTACATGGATGCCCATACAAGTCCTCATAGGGTTCCATATTTATCAAATCCTGATATCTATTATTATAGGAAAACATAACCAAGGACAAATTTTTTTCCCAATATCCTCTAAAATAAATCACACATTCCCGAATCATATACTATAAACCCTGGATATACCTATCTATCTATGCACCCATGTAGGGATGATAATCTATGATTAATTTAATTTAGGAACCCATCACCTCCTGCAGACCTTTCCAAAAGTTGCATGTGAACCTTGTATCTCTGTCAAAAAAACTACATAGGGAACCTCATGAAGTCTTAAAATCCCTTGTACATACAAATACCCAACCTATTCCACCTTTTTCACCTCCCGAATAGGCAGGAAATGCACTAATTTTGTGATTCGACCAATGATCACCCAAATATCATCCTTCCCACTAAGAGCCCATGGAAAACCAATGATGATATCCATATAAATATATTCCCACTTCCATATCGAAATGGGTAAAGGCTACAACAACCATGAAAGTCTCGGTTCTCCGCCTTAATTTTCTTATAAGTAAGGCGCTGCAAAACAAATTTTTCTATCAACCATATCATCCCTTTTCACCAATACAGACACCTCCAGTCATGATATATCTTGGTATCCCCATGGTTCATGGACCAAAAAGAAGGGTTTTCACTATCCAAAAACTCCTATCACAAGGAAAATGGAACAACCAACCTACCACAAAAGCACAAATCTCCACTGGGAGATTGAACCACTCACCCAAGGTCTCCCCGTCATAAAGGCTTTAACTAAAGCATTGGCACTCAGTGTATTCCACCTAATCAAGTTTAAATCACTCATAAAAAGATGATATGGATTTCATCACAGATAATAACACCTATCCACCGACCTTTTCCACTCCCAAGATCATCTCAGCAAACAAACTCATAGGATACTACTGCTCAACAAATTCATTCATGACTTGTGTAGGTAATTTTCTACTCAATGCATCAGAAACCACATTTCCTTTCCCAAAGGTGTAATAAATATATAAATAAAAAATCTGAAGATACTCTACCAAGTTTTTTTGTCATAAATTTATATCGCTTTAAGTAAAAATATATTTCAGGAACTTATGATTATAATATACTGTAAACTTCTCACCAAATAGATAGTGACATTGTGTTTTGAGAACATGCATAACAGCTGCTAACTCAAGATCATGGGTAGGGTAGTTATTCTCATGAGGGTAAAACATACATGATCCATAAGCCATAACCTATTTCCCTAAAATAAATAAACATCCTAAACCTATACCAAAAGCATCACAAAAAACAACATAATCTAACCCCAGTTTCGGAAGAATCAAAAATTTTGTTGAATTCAGCCACACCGTCGGCTCTTCAAAATATATTTAACACTAGTAATTATATTAAAACTTTACACCCTTATTGTTTAAAGTTTTCATTAAAGATGAAATCTTGGATAAGTCCAAAACAAACCATATATAGTAACTAGAAAAACCCAAGAATCTTCGGATCTCAAACACATTTTTATGTAGCTACCAAAACATAACTTCATGTACCTTCTCAAGATCTACTATTATTTCCCTCTCATATATCACATGCCTTAGAAACTTTACCTCTCAGATCTGAAACTCACACTTAGAAATCTTACTATATAGATGATTTTCTTTCAAGGTTTGAATAATGATATTCAAATGGTCCACATACTCCTCCTCTGAATTGGATTATTATAAAATATCATCCATGAACACAACAAAAAAAAGAGTCTAAGAACCTATGAAAGTTATGGTTCATCAAAGCCATAAACACCACAAAATCCTTAGTGAGTCCGAATAGCATAACTAGAAACTTGAAATTCCCATATCAACTCCTAAATGATGCCTTAAGTATATCCTATTCTCAGACACTGAACTAGTGGTACACTAACCATAGTTAAATCTAAGAAAACCAATGATCCCCTCTAAGATTATCAAAGAGATCATAAATCATTATTAAAGAATATTTTTTCTTAATAGTAACCTGATTCAACATTTGATAATCAATATAAAGTCTGAGGCTCCAATAATACTTCTTAGAAAATTGGACAAGTGAAGCCCATGGTGACATGATAGTATGAATAAATCCTTTTTCCTCTAGGTCCTCAAGATAGACCTTAAATTCCACCAACATACCAGGTTCCATACAGAAAGATGACATAGAAACATGCTTTGTGTCAGAAAGTAGGTAAATAGTAAACTCGACATATCTCAGTTGTGGTAAACTATAAAAATCATCCAAAAAAACCTCAGGGTACACAAAAAACTATAGGAAGTTGACCACCATAGAAAGATTCAACTGCATCAACAAATATCTATGAAAACTGGAATGAGATTACCACAGCATATGGAAAACCAGACCCTGGACTTCCTAATCTAGATTCCCACTCACCCTGGAAAACATGAGTGACTCCATCAACAGATAAGAACTAAACTCGGTGATGATAATAGTCTATCTAGGCCTTAACACTAATCATCCAATCCACGACAATAATCAAGTATAATATGTCAATATCAATCACTAAGAAGTCCCACTCCACCTCGAATTTGGATATCATCACCCGATGGGAGGGACATATGAAACCTTATTCAGACCTCTTTCCCAAAGATTTATAAATATCTGACAAGAAAGGCATAAGTTACTAATTCAATCCTAACACATAAACTAAATTTTATGATATAAAATAATTAGTTCCACTTGTATCAAATAAATCTAGCACCATAAAATATGAAATAAATATGGTACCTCTAATAGCCATTATCCATACTTCATATTCATCTAGTAGATACTTTGCTTCATAATGTCATCTAGGCTTAGTCACATGAATATCTACCTTGGCCTAAGGATTATACCCACCACCCTTGGAAGCATCTTCATTAACTTTAAAACCCTTGGTGAGAGTGTATCTATAAGGACCTAGCCTTATTACATACATAATCTTGAATTTAGTCAAGAAAACACTTCCTTTTACATTGAGGACCTTTTCAAGTTTATATCTTTAGATAATTGGGACAATACATTCATAACATTACACATTATTATAGAGTGGATACCATAAAAATAGTTTCCATTTTTTTCAAAATATAAAACATTAAAACTTAAACATGACTCCTTGACAATTCTTCATCATTTAACATGGATTCATTCATTGTCTTACACATCCATTAACTTGTGAAAATCATTTAAAAACTTGTGATGAGCACAAAATCTCAATAATGAATGGAAAGGAAGGAAAGAGCACATTAGTCCATGAATACTCATAACGTATGAAAGCATTTACAAAAGACATGCTTTTCACCCATAAATACTTACTTTGTGTAACATGAGATTTACACGAGATCCACACAAAACATGATAACACAAATATAATCATAAAGGTATCTTGGGGTATTACTTAAATAATCTTGTAACCCTCTTGGCTACCTTATAATTTATAACCCTCATGGCTACCTTACAATTTGTGTAACCATCGTAGTTACACTTAGAGTAACCATATGGCCGACCTCCAACATACAAATACCCAATGAATTGGATGGAGATATAGGTCTCACCCTTCATCATAAATAATTCCCAAGGACCAAAAAATAATCATACAACATGAATAATTCCATAAAAACATTGCTTTGGAAATTCGTAAAATCGAATTTAAAAAGAGGATTTTTAAAGAAAAGCCCCTTATAAATATCATACACTTGAAGATAGAATTAATAGAGTGTATTGATTATGTATATATACTATAAATAAATATAATAAAACATAATATAAATTGAACCCATAACACAAACAATTTGAATAGCACATAAATAATGAAGTAGAAGATTAACCCAAAGAATGGAAATCGGGTTTAGAATTCTCTTACCTCGTGTTTTTCTTACTTAAAAATGGTTTAAACTTCCTGTATAATGGTTAAAAGAGTGTTATTAGTATTTTAACGATTAATTTTCATGTTTATAACATATTATATTATCATTTCATAACATCATTTCACCCTTTAATTGTTAGTATTTTTCTCCTTGCACTGTTTTTGGGTGAGTTCTTTACATGATTTCCATGATTGGTTCATGGTGAATGTTCTTGTCGATTGGAAGTGAAACTAAAAAATTGGAAGGAATTAGTATTTACATATTTTTATTACCATAATTTATAACATTTATCATTTTTTTAATTCTTACTTGAGGATGATTCATAAGTTAAAACATTAATGATGTTCGTTTAGATCATTTTAGTGGTTTTTTGGTAATAACGACCTCATTTTATTTTATAAATTAAAATCATGTGTTAAAAATAATTCCAGAACCATGGATACATATATTATAACTTGTTTCAACAATAAAAATGGTTTCATAACCATAATTGAAAGAGTTAATGAAAATTGAAATCACATCATCCACGATGTCGGTAGTTCGACACATCACGGACAATGTTTTTATTCCTTGAATAAGTGGGAGAGGAGAAAAATAATGATGATTAATTTTCCATGAACATGAGAAAATAAATAATATAAATTATTTATGTATATTTAATGCCTCTTGGGTAAGAATATATGAATAAATAATAATAAAATAATGTAACTCAAAAAAAAATAATAACTGAGAAATCCCTTAAAAAAATTTGGAAGCCTAACTACTACGAAACATGGTTTTAGAAAATATTAAAAAGAGTAGAGACAAAGGTAAACCATCCATAAATGAATAATAATATATATTAGATCAATAATAAGAAGGAAATATGAACATTATATGGAAACTTGAAAGTTATACCACATAAAAGAGAACTTGAATGGAAAAATAAGGAAATTAAGAATTTTCTTACCTTGTAGAGTAACCCTTAAAACTAGAAGGTTGGGACATTGGGGGATTGAGGAAACCTTAAGATTACTAATAGGAAGGTAAGGAGGCCATATATTCGTTTATTAGGAATTGGGAATGAAGTTAATGAAGGAATGGGTTGGTATTTATAGGAAAAGTAAGGGAATATTTTAATAAGTTCCATGGGACACCTCATGAGTGGTATTTGAAAAACCATTGTCTTGCCCATGGTATTTGACCATGGTATAAGCCACTTGAAACACCTAACATATTATTTAACTATACACAAGTCTAAAAGATTTATGAAATCATTATTACATCATTATTGATGTCATTAACACGCAGAAACTAAAAATTGTATTTTTTACTATTCACTGAAAAATCAACTGTTTCAGAAAAATTCCCAAAATTCACTGTAACCATTTATCGATGTGTAGAATTAAAAAATGAATTCCATTTTTTGAAAATAAATTTCTAAATATTATTAATTTAATTTTTATATAAAATCATACTTAATTCAAAAATTAACAATTCTAATTCTATAACAACTTCTACGATGAAAAATTAACCAAGATGTTATTATCTTAAAGCCTTAAGAAAATACCATAATAATAAATTTTACTATTCATTAGGGTCATATTACTATTCATATTACTATTCATAATAGAATGGTACTATTCACAATAAAACAAGTTGGTTTCATCAGACTCTAAATAACTTACTTAGCACAATTGTAGATGAAATTTTCTTGAAATTAAAAACATAGAAGTTAAAAAATTATGTTTAAAGGATAGTTATAAATATCTACTTAAAACATAGTTCAATTCATTTCTATTTATTTTTAGAAAAACTTAGGGTGTTACATTATCCCCACCTTCTAGAAATTTCATCCTCGCGATTTTATTTACTTATTAAAAAACTGAGGGTACTTTTCCCTCATAGCATTTTCAGACTCCCATGTTGCTTCTTCAACCAGGTGGTTTCTCTACAAAACCTTTACCTGGTCTATTACTTTATTCCTCAATACATGTTCCCTTCTATCAAGAATCTGAACTGGTTTCTCTTCATAAGAAAGGTTCTCTTTCAGCTAAACTGCTTCTGGGCTCAAGACATTTGATTAATCTATAATATACTTTCTCAACATCGAAACATGAAAAACATTGTGTACCTGAGACAAACTTGGAGGAAAATCTATGCAGTATTCCACTGTTCCAACATTCTCCAATATTTCAAAAGGACCAATGAACTGTGGATTTAGCTTCCCTTTTTACTGAAACGCATCACATTTTTCCAAGGAGATATTTTAAGGAAAACATGGTCACCTACCTCGAAAGATAAGTCTTTCCTTATATTACCTACATAACTTTTCTGCCTGCTCTGAGTTTTCCTCATGTGTTTCTGGATCATCCTCACTTTCTCAGCCACTTCTTCAACTAATTCTGGCCCCATAAACTTTCTTTCACCAACTTCAACCCAAAATGCTGGAGTCTGACACTGTTTCCCATACAAGGCCTCAAAGGGTGTCATCTGAATACTGGAATAAAAATTATTATTATAAGAAAACTCAACTAAATAAAGATATTGATCCCAACTTCCCTGATAGTCCATTTAACAAGCTTGAAGAATATCCTCCAAAGTTTTAATCATTCATTCTAATTTCTCATCTGATTGAGGATGAAAAGTTGAACTGAAATTTAACTCTATGCCCAACGACTTCTGAAGTCCCTTACAAAAGTTAGAAGTGAACCTGGGATCTCAGTCAGATATAATGTAAAGAGGAACTCCATGTAACCTGACAATCTCCTTGAGGTACAATCAAGAAAGCTAATCCAAATACATTGTATCTCAAATAGAAATAAAATGTGAAGACTTTGTTAGCCGATCAACAATAACCCAAATCGTATTGTTACCTCGATAAGTCTTTGGTAGTCCCACCACAAAGTCAATCAATACATTCTCTCATTTCCACTCTGGAACTGTAAAAGGCTGAAGCATCCCCTTTGGTAACTGTCGCTCTGCTTTAACCTGTTGACATGTCAAAAATTTCATTGTAAAATAAACAATATCTTTTTTCATTCCATCCCACCAATAATACTCCCAAAGGTCTCTCTACATCTTAGTGTTGCCAGGATGAACAGAAAATGGAGAACTATAAGCTTCACACAACAAATATTTCTTCAGCTGAGAATCGCTAGGCACACATAACCTTTTTCCAAATCAAAAAACACAATCATTGTTAAGGTTAAATTCTAGAAACTTACCCATTTTAACCAATTATACCCTTTTCTATAGCTCACATTCTTCCTTCTGCTCTCGCTTAATTCTGTCTGATAATGAAGACTGCACCAAAACCTAAAACAAAACAGATATATTCCCTACAAAAACAACTTCTAATCCAAAATTCATCAAATCATTAATCAAGGGATCATGTTCCAAATGTAACATTGTCAATCATTCATGATGTTTCCCACTCAAGGAATCTGCCACTTTGTTTGCTTTACTAGGATGGTAATTGATCGTGAAATCATAATCCTTTATCAATTCAAGCCATCTTCTCTATCTCATGTTTAATTCCTTCTGAGTGAATATATACTTCATACTTTTATAGTCATTACATATTTGACATTTGGTTCTGTATAAATGATGCCTCCAAATTTTCAAAGAAAAAAAACCATAGCTGCCAATTCCAAATCATGTGTGGGATAATTTAACTCGTGAGGTTTAAGTTGTCTTGAAGCATAGGAAATTACCTGATCAATCTGCATCAAAACACAACTGATTCCCTTCAAAGAATAACCATTGTAGATGACAAACTCACCATTCTGGGAAGGGAAGTCTAAAACTGGAGCATTCACCAATATCTTCTTCAGTTCCAAAAAATAAACATCACATTCCTATGTCCAAACAAATTTAACCTCTTTCCATGTTAACTTAGTTATCGGTCTAGATAACCATGCAAAGTTCATAAGAAACCATCTATAATAACCTGCTAACCCAAGAAAACTACGAATCTCTGTAACATTTGTGGGTCTTGGACATCCATAAACTACTTTTGTTTTGGAAAGATCAACTATTATTCCATCCTTATTTACAATGTTCCCAAGAAAAGAAATCATTTTCAACCAAAAATCACACTTGGTGAATTTTCCATACAGTTTCTTTTATTTTAAAGTTTTCAAAACAAACCTTGTATGTTTTTCATGCTCCTATTTATTTTTAGAAAATACCTGAATTTCATCAATAAATACAACAACAAACTTATCCAAAAACTCATGAAATAATCTATTCATAATATTCATGAATACAATAGGTGTATTAGTTAATCCAAATGGAATAACAAGAAATTCATAATGCCCATATCTAGTATGATGGTTGTTTTCAGGATGTCATCCTCCTTCACCTTCAACTGATGGTATCTAGATCTCAAGTCAATCTTGGAAAAGTACTGAGCTCCCTGGAGCTGATCAAACAAGTCATCGATATGAGGCAAGGGATACTTGTTTTTAATATTGATTTTATTAAAAGCTCTATAATCAATTCAAAGTATCATGGAACCATCTTTCTTTTTAACAAATAAAATAGGGGATCCCCATGGTGAAGTTCAACGACGAATGAATCCTTTGTCAAGCAAATCCTTCAACTAATTTTTCAATTCAAGAAGTTTTATTGGAGCCATACAATATGGGGGTTTTGAAATTGGCTTAGCATCAGGAACTAAGTAAATTACGAATTTGACTTCTCGATCAGGTATGACATTGGGTAACTCATCAGTAAAAACATCAAGGTATTCATTTACCACTAGAACATCATGAATTTGAATAGTTCCCTTATTTTCAACAATATGATCAAGATAACTTTCATTTCCATCTTTCAATAGTTTTTCATCTTCTTGATATGTTATCAATTGTATGGGTTCATTATTGTATACAAACTGAACCCCTTTTTGAAAAACAACTTCTTTAGCTCTACAATCAATCTTAGTGTGGTAATCAGAAAGCCAATTCATTCCCAGAATAACATCAAACTCGAATACGAGTAAAACAATAAGGTTTTCATGTAAAGTCTTTCCACATACCACAATAAAAATATTATTATAATTCCTCTTTGCTATAACATTTCCCCCTGGTGTTTTAACAACAAGTTTGGGTCTCATTTGTTGAGGTGATATTTCTAATTTACTAGAAAATTTCTCAGAGATAAAGGAATGTGTAGACCCCATATCAAACAAAACTTTAGCAAAATATGATTGAACAAACAAAGTATCTGATACAACTTCATTGGATGTCCTGACATTTGCTGACGTAGTCACAAAGGATCTCACTACACCTTTCTGCTTATAGTCTGGCTTCTTTGCATCATTCAGATCTCTCTTTGGGCAGGAATTTGCATAATGACCCATCTCACCACATTTAAAAAACATTACAATCTGCTTATCAAGATTAGTCTTAGGATCATTTTCATTGCAATCTAGGGCCATATGTCCAAACATACCACATTTAAAACACTTCCCAGTTTTTCTAAGACATTCCCCAGGGTGTTTCTTGCCACACTTTTCACAAAATGGAAATTAAATTTTCTTACCATCAGATTTCTTTGGTTGATTCTTACCCATTTCTTGCCATCTGGACCACTTCTTCTCTTTGTTTCCAAAATGAAAGTGATCATCAGAAAACTCCATCTCTACCATCTCAGCACATCAGACAAGTTTCTCATAACTTTTTAATTCACGAGAGGCCAACGCCCTTCGATACATTGGCTTAAATCCTATGTAAAAGCGGTTGATTATGCTATTAAGATCCAGAATAATATTTAGAGCATAACACTCCAGTCGGGTGAAGTTCGCTTCATACACAGCCACTGAATCTTCCTCCTTCTGTTTAAATTCAAGGAATTTCTTCTCCATTCTAAGTTTCACCACCTTGGGAAAATATTTTTCAAGGAAAAGACTTTTAAATTCATCCCACTCTAAGGCAAAAAAATTTTCTCTACCCCTGATATTCCTTACCATTGACCACCACTAATCAGCTTCCCATTCAAAATAATAAATGGAAAGACTTACCTTTTGATTGTCTGTACATCCCATAACATTGAACATCTTTTTAAGGGCTTTGATCCATCCTTCATCTGCTATTGGGTCATAAGATTCATTGAAATTAGGAGGGTGTTGTCTCATAAAATGCTCCACAATTGTCATGTTCTGTTGTGGAACCTATGGTTTTTCTTTTTCATGGATTCCACCACCATTTATTACCAACGTTAGTTGAGCCATTACTATCACAAACTGCTTGGTTCTAATCCCAGTCATTTCAGGCTGTAGTTCCGGAAGTATGTTATGCTATCGGTGCCTCTTCTATTCAGTATCCCTATTCCTTCTGCGGAAAACCATTCTGAACAAACATATCTTAGAAGAAGTAACATGGTAATCTTTAAATTCTAAAACATTTCAAATTAATCATAGAGTAAAAATAATTTACGAGATTCTTTTAACTTCATCCTAACCCTTAAAGTTATCTAAACCATCCTATGATACCAACTATAAGAACACAGCCTTATTACATATATAATCTTGAATTTAGTCAAGAAAACACTTCCTTTTACATTAAGTTCCTTTTCAAGTTTATAACTTTAGAGAATTGGGACAATACATTCATAACATTACACAATATTACAAATTGGATACCATAAAAATAGTTTCCATTTTTTTCAAAATATAAAACATTAAAACTTAAACATGACTCTTTGACAATTCTTCAACATTTCACATGGCTTCCTTATTTGTATTACACATCCATTAACCTATGAAAATCATTTAAAAACTTGGGATGATCACAAAATCTCAGTAAGGGATGGAAATGAAGTAAATAGCACATTAGTCCATGAATACTCATAATGTAAGAAAGCATTTACAAAAGACATTCTTGTCACACATATATATTTACTTTGAGTAACATGAGATTTAAAATAGATCCACACAAAATATGAGAACATAAATATAATTATAAAGGTATCTTGGTGCATTACTTACATAATCTTGTATCCCTCTTGGTTACCTTATAATTTGTAACCCTCGCGACTACCTTACAATTTTTGTAACAATCGCAGTTACACTTGGAGTAACCATACAGCCGACCTCCAACATACACATACCCAATGCACTGGAGGGATATATAGGTCCCACCATTCATCATAAATAATTCACAAGAACCAAAACATAATCATACAACATGAATAATTCCATAAAAATATTTCTTTGGGATTTCGTATAACTGAATTTAAAAAGAGTATTTTTAAGGAAAAGCCCCTTATAAATATCATACAATTGAAGAGAAAATTAATAGAGTGTATGGAGTATGTATATATACTGTAAATACACATAATAAAACATAATATAAACAGAACCCATCACACAAAAAATTTTAATAGCACATAAATAATGAAGTAGAAGGTTAACCCAAAGAATGGAAATCAGGTTTAGAATTCCCTTACCTAGGGTTTTTCTTACTTAAAACATGTTTAAACTTCATGTATAATGGTTAAAAGAGTGTTATTAGTATTTTACAGAAACATTTTAATTTTTATGAAATCTTATATTATCATTTCATAACATCATTTCACCCTTTAATTGTTAAAATTTTGCTCATTGCACTGTTTTTGGGTGAGTTCTTTAAATGATTTCCATGATTGGTTCATGGTGGATGTTCTTGTCGATTGGAAGTGAAACTCAAAAACTGTAATGTATTAATATTTACATATTTACATTACCATAATTTATACCATTTATTATTTTTTAATTCTTACATGAGGATGATTCATAAGTTAAAACATTAATGATGTTCGTTTAGATCATTTTAGTGGTTTTTGGTAATAACGACCTCATTTCATTTTATAAATTGAAACCATGTGTTAAAAATAATTCCAGAACCATGGATACATATATTATAACTTGGTTCAACCATAAAAATGGTTTCATAACCAGACTTATATTTAATGAAAATTGAAATCACATCATCCACGATGTTAGTAGTTCGACACATCACGGACAATGTTTTTATTCCTTGAATAAGCGGGAGAGGAAAAAAATAAGGATGATGAATTTTTCATGAACATGATAACATCTAGAATATAAATTATTTCAAGAGATTTCATGACTCTTGGGAAATAATATATGATGAAATAATAAGAAAATAATGGAACTCAAAATAAAATAATAATTGAGAAATCCCTTACAAAAAATCAGCAGCCTAACGGCTCCGCAACATGGTTTTAGAAAATATTAAAAAGAGAGGGTAAAATGTTAACCCATCCAGAAATAAATAACAATATATATTATATCAATAATAATAATTAAATAAGAACATGGTATGTAAACTTGAAAATTATACCACATAAAATAGAACTTGAATGGAAAAAGAAAGAAATTGAGAATTTTCTTACCTTGTAGAGTAACCCTTAGAACATGAAGGTTGGGACCTTGGGGGCTTGAGGAAACCTTAGGAGGACTGCTAGGAATGTAAGGAGTCCATATATTCCTTGAGGAGGAATTGGGAATGAAGTTAATGAAGGAATGAGTTGGTATTTGTAGGAAAAGTAAGGGAATATTTTAATAATTTCCAAGGGACACCTCATGAGTGGTATTTGCAAAACCATGGGCTTTCCCATGGTATTTTCCTATGGTATAAGCCACTTGGGACACCTCACATATTATTTAACTATACACACATATACCAGATTTATGACATCATTATTACATCATTATTGATGTCATTAACACACCGAAACTAAAAACTGTATTTTTTACTATTCACCAAAAAATCAAATGTTTTAGAAAAATTCCTAAAATTCACCCTAACCATTTATCAACGTGTATAATTAAAAAATTAAGTCCATTTTTTTAAAATAAATTTCTAAATATTATTAATTTAATTTTTAAATAAAATCATACTTAATTCAAAAATTAACGATTCTAATTCTATAACAACTTCTACGATGAAAAATTAACGAAGATGTTATTATCTTAAAGTCTTAAGAAAATAAAATAATAATAAATGTTACTATTCATTAGGGTCATATTACTATTCATAAGGGTATGTTACTATTCACAAAAAAACAAGTTGGTTTCATCAGACTCTAAATAACTTACTGAACACAATTGTAGATGACAGTTTCTTGAAAATCAAAACATAGAAGTGGAAAAATTATGTTTAAAGGATAGTTATAAATATCTTCTTAAAACATAGTTCCATGAATTTCTATTTATTTTTAGAAAAACTTGTGGTGTTACAGTTTCTTAACCTAGTTTCTTGAGATAACTTTTCACAAAATCATTGTAGATGGCCAAATCATCCATAGAGATGAAAATAATTAGGAGCCTTTGTATAATTAGTCTTGGTAGGACCTCATATTCCACATTGATAGAAAGAAACTTGATCTTTCCCTTTCATCACCCCTAAGACTGGTCTTGAGGAAAAATAACCACTCTTACGCTTCATTTTCTGGCCAAAAGATACACCCTGGATAACCACTGAACCAACTAAAGATCCACCCAAAACTCTATTCCCAAATATGGTTGCCTCAGCTAAAGTTACCATGTCAACTACCTCCATAAAGTTCAGAAGATTCATGAGTATCAACATTGACCGAATATCATTCCTCAATCCTAACTCAAACCTCCAAACCATTAGGTACTGATTAGTGACAAGCTCCGGTTGCAGATGCACTAACTCAACAAAATAAGTAGAATACTCAAAAATGGTACTCTCTCCTTGGTCTCAGGTCAGAAAATCCTAGGTCTTCACCATAGGAAATTCCTTGAGATAAAACTTCTGGTAAAATATTTTATTGAAGGAATCCCAAGTATTATCTTAGTGCAAATTAACTTGAAAAATGGAGTCCCATCATCTCCTTCCCAATCCCTCGTGTATATACACGGAAAACCCCACATTAGAGTATTTAGAAGTGTTCAATAAGTTGAATATCCTTTCTATATTCTCAAGTCACTCTTCTAATTCCCAGGGTCCTTTGTCACCAAAAAATACATGTGGATGTTACTTAGTAAATTATGATCCATGATACACTATGCCTCCTTGGTTCTCGACACCCACTTGACCTAGAGTCTAAACAGTGTGGATAACTGCTTCTACAAAGTTAGTTTCCACAAGATGGATCACCTATGGAACCTGTCTTCCAACTTCCTCTCTCAGATTTGGAAAATATCTTCTCAAAGGCATTTTCTATTAAAAGACAAAAATCAAATCAGTCATGAGAAAATTCCCAAATCATAAGACCAACTTCAGGTATTGATAACAAAGATTTAAAAAATTAAGAATTTAAAGAAACCATGAAAAATCCATACTTAAAAAGAAATAGGTCTATTTAAATAAACATCCCATATATTTTATTCAAATGAACTCAAAATCTAAGTCTCAAAACTGGTAAAAGTCCCTGACCACCCATGGTAACTCAGTTTCAGTCATGCAAGTGAGTTTGATAGGGCCCTTTTTCACACCTACTATTCTAATTATAATGGTCCTAACTCTTGTCTACCCAAGACACAGAACCAAACTCAGGTAGTGCTAACACACTTTTGGTTGAGCACACCCTTTGATACCAAATTGTAGTGAACCAAACCGAGTCAACTAGACAAGACACCCAAACCATCCCACCACATGATATGGGTAAAATAGGATAACAAATGAGCCCTGAATATAAGAAAAATAAGACATAAAACCAGAGTATGAAGAATAAATAGAAAATATACCACATAATACATACAATCCAAGAAAAACATATTAAACTAGGAATTAATTCATATCCCCATGTGACCAATGGTCACCTCCAAACCAACCTAAACTGAAATCAATAGTAACAACAGAATATAGCATGCTAAAAGATGTTATTCCCTATACCTGAATCCTATAATACAACATATACAAACACCCAAAGCCACAAGTAGGGTATGATCCAAATCCTAGTGATATACCACCATAGTTTCTACACATGGTCTAATATCAAGAATGAAACAATTCGTTATTTTAAAATTAAATAGTTTTACAAAGAATTTTCACAAAATAAATCCAGTTGCAAATCATTTTCCCTTTTCTCTTCCTTTATTTTTCATAAAGTCTTTCATATTATCAAACTATAAATTTGAAAAGTTGAAGTGATAAAAATAATAAATCATATCCATTCATCAAGAGGTAAACAGGTAAAAATATATCCATGAATCATTTTGTCATGCGAAGCTATGTGATGCAACCTCATATAAAAATCTATGAGCTACAATATATGATATAAAAACCATCATGTGATAAATAACCATAAATTAAAACTAAAAAAGAACCTCACATCTTGGGATCAATCCTATGGGAAACTACATACTAGACACTTAAAATCCTAAATAGGCATATGTTGGATCCAAAAGATATCGAGTCCTACTAGTCGATATCACAAAAAGTTACCTCCTAATGGTGCAACACACACTAAATCTACTCGTGTATTTATCCCAACGAACCCAAGGTTTCCGATGTAAAATTTCCTAATAAATTTCCAAAACCATGATCATAATATCATAAAACATTTTTGAAGCCAATCCAATCTACATCGTATTTTGAAAACCCATTTTCAAATCAAGAAAATCCATTTTTAAAGAAAACTTGCTTTTTGAAAACACTTTCTTTTCCAAGAAACCATTTGAAATAATTTATCACTTCCGATCAATGAAAAAACCCAAAGTATTTTGTCAAGAAAAATATGCAATTAATCAAATTAACCCATTGTATAGAAACAACAACCTTAACACTGTATAAATCTAGCTAATTTCGTCAATAGAGACCAAAATTCAAGAGAATGACCTTCAACAGACATGGAACTCTAAGAGACTAAAAAGGATCGATAGAAAACACTATCTGATCACAAAAATGAATCCAAACCACATCCAGATCCAAAACAAAAGAAGATCCATATGGGATGCTTACCCAGATAAATGCACTAAAACCATAACAATGATCAATCATTGAACGAAATGATCTGAAAGGGTTTGTGGTCTCTAAAATCATCATTGAGAGATTTTAGGTTGAGGGGGAGAAGGTCATCCAAAATATGGAATGAAAATTCCATCAAGAGGTACCCTAAAAACCCAAATCCTAATAATTACATGACATGCAATGACTTTACAAAGCATGTAATGCCTGATGCTCACATACACTAAAAAACCCATCGTGTTTTTATTAAAATCCTAATTTTTTACCTTACATGGTATGTTTCCCTACTCTAGTTTTAATGATCAAAAATCATTCTTAATTAATCTCGGTTAAGTTAAATTATATTTACTCATGTTTAATTATCATCTTAATCTATTCTGTTAGTATTTCACATCATAATACATGTTTCCAATATTTGACTAAGTATGAGTCACTGTTAAGGTGGACTCATTGTTGGGAATCCTACTGATAACAGAAAAAAATGGCTAAGTATGAGCTACCATTGACATGGAATTACCGATAATATGTCTCACTATTATCTATCTCACTATCATCCTAAATGATAAATTCTAACAAAGGATGAGGCACCATCACTCAAGCTACTGATGCACTAAGTCACTATTATTTAACCTACCAACAGATCAACTCATAATTTCACAAAGGATGAGACACTGTCACTCAAGATACCAATGCACCGAGTCATCGTTACATCAACCTACCGACATAATGACTTGTCAATGGCATCTGAATTTTTGTTGAGTATGAGTTACTGGTATGAGCTGTTGATAGCATGAGTCGTCATCAAGATGACCTACCATCAGATAAACCTATCGTTCATGAGTCTCAACAACTCGACTCACCGTTCAAGTTTGCAGAATTATCTCAGTCTGAGACACCTGTTATAAGACACCACTACTTAACCTACCATTCCTCAGACACCATCAACTCTTAGTTTTTCATTTAAATTCAAATTTATTCTAATGGTCATATTTGTGAAACTTAGTGATATTATTTATTTTAATAACTTTTTCTATCTTTTTTAGACATCATTAATATCGATGTCAGAGACCAGTATGAGGCACGAGATACCAGAGAACATGCTTCTTACCAGTTGCACTGAATAAAGGGAATATCCAATCAAAAGGCTATGTGAGGTGTGGAGCTTCTCATCTATCTAAGAAAAACTCAAGAACTGCAAACTATAGAAATAAGAAGATACTACTAAGGGATTAAACAGAAGAACATATTACAACAAGAAACAAAATAGAGGAGAATCACTAGTCAACCAAACTACTACCTTACTGAAAATAGAAGACAGAAGCACTCGCGACACTCTATTTTTCTATCAAGTTGAGTCAAGCTTCATTTCAACATAACTTTGAGGAGCCTCAATCTACATTACCAATCACACAGAGCCTTATAAACTCTCTTCTATATATTTTTCTCTTTTTGTGTATTGTTTATACAATTCGAGGAGTTTGTGTCTATTTGTTATGTGAACACACACTGAATCCTATGAAAACTAGAAGATACATAAATATCTTCTCAAACCACCTATTTTACATCTTACACTCCCATAGATAGCAGTAGAAGAGGTCCCTGCATGACCTGGTTGATTTTTCACTCCCATGAAAACTATGGAAGAGGTCTTGTTGACTAGGACAGTGTGTATACTTTTTTTACACAGATCTAGGTTGTGGATCAATGTTTATTTATATAAAATTCTTGGTGGTATGTGACTACCAAGTGGAGAGTATTAAGTCTCTGCTTGATACTGAAAATATTTTTTTATTTCCACTGTGTTATTTCAAGTTTAGTTTTCTCTACTGTGTTTATTAAATTTGAAAAATTCACTTTACATTGATAGTTAATATTAGATAGTGTTTATATTAGAATTTAATTTAGTATATTGATTTAAAAAGTTAAAATAATTATCCATATTTCTTTAACTAATAACTAATCACTCTTTGTTAAGTCTTTTAAAAGATCAAAAATTTATAAATCTGTTACTTTGGTAAACTGGAACATTTTTGTATTTCAAGTTGGGGAACTTTTAAATAAGTGTTTTAGACAAAAAAATATATAGGTACTCACTACACCCCCCACTTGAGTGCCATACTCTGACCGACATTTGGAATTATAAGAACTTTTCTTACTTTTTGAGTTTCAAAGTTTTCAAATTTTTTAAATCTTTTCAACTGTGATTTTAGTTGTGTTTTTAAAGATCTCAAATTTTCTATCATTTAAAAATTTATGGTTCTTTAGAACTTTTTTTGTCTATTTAATATGGACAATATACTGGAAGGTGCTACTACCAGTAGACCTCCCTATTTCAATGCCGCAAAATATGCCCAGTGGAAAATTAAAATGAAAATGAATTTATAAAGCATAGTCTTTGAAATGTGGTCTGCTATGGTTGATGAATATAAGATTAATGATACTACTATAAACACTTAGAATGATGAAACTAAGGTATCCAATAATAATAATTCCAAAGATATGAATTTCTTATATTATTCCCTAGGTGATGAATAATTAGATATGATTTCTACATGTAAAACAGCCTTTGAAATTTGGGATACTTTAAATGTTTCACATGAAGGAACCACTAATGTTATGGAAACGAGGATTAAGACATATAATATTAAATATGATAACTTCAAAATGAAGCCTGATGAACCTATCTCTGACATTTATCTTAGGTTCAATGAAGTTTTCAATACAATGAGTACTCTAGGAAATCCAATTGATGCCAAGGAACAAATCATGCAGCTACTCAGATGTTTACCAAAAAAGTGGAGAGGAACCTTGGTATCAATAAGAGAATCTTATGATATCAATAAGTTACCAGTCATAAAACTGATGGGAAACTAATGATGTATGAGGAAGAGCTGAAGGTTAACAGAGAATAAGATGATGAACCTAAAAGAAAGTTAGTGGAATTCAAAATAGTTGCATCCAAGAAAAAGGATAAAATTCAAGTTCTTTATAAAAATTACAGTGGTGAAGATACATCAAGTGATAGTGATGGGGAAATTTATTAGTTACCCAGGAGATTTAAGAAATTTTTGATAAAGAAGTTCTTTAGAAATCCTAGATACATAGGGAAATATAAAAATAAAGGTAACTAGAAAAAGAAATGATAATAACAATGAGATATTCTTCTATGAATGAAAAGGAAGAGTACATGTGAAGGATGGTTTTCCCAAACTAAAGTACAAGAAAAAGTTTGAGGACAAGTATAGAAAGTAAAATAAGTCTATGAAGGAAACCTAGAGTTCTTCTAAGGATAACTCTAGTGAATCCAAATCATATCATGATGAAAATGCTGAAAAATACAACATGTGTTTTATGAAAAACACATCTGAGGTAAATATATAATCTCTTATACATAACCCTTATTATTATAGAGAATAATATGAATGTGACAATTCTGAAAATATGACTAATGAATAAAATAACTCAATGAGAACACTGAACATAAACTCTCTAATGAGAAATTAAAGAAGGATTTAGAGAAATTTACAAATGGTAAGGATACCTTAGTTAAAATTCTTGGAAAACAAGTTTCGATTAAATATAATAATGGAATTATATGTCAACCTAGGAAATTAAATTATAATTAAAACAATTCAGTATCCAAATCTAGAAAATTCAGTTTTATGCCATGTTCTGGAAAATTTTCTACAAGATCTAGTAGTGGAACATCTTTTACAACTTCTAGTTCTTCTGGACATAAAAGATTTTATTTTTAAAAAACTTTACAAACTTCTTACATGAAACCCATGAATAAAATGGGGGTTCCTAAATCTTTAATTACTAATATTACTCAACCCAATAAAATCCAGGTACCAAATTCTTTTCTAGATTAAACTATTTTTGTAGGAAAGTTGTTTGAAGAGTTCCTGTCAAAACATATAGTACTTGGATAGTGGATGCTCAAGACACATTATAGGGGACTAATTTAGCTTCAAGAATATCATAAAGATTTATTATGGACATGTCAACTTTGATGACAATGAAAAAGGGAAAATTATTGGCCTTGGCCAAATCGGTAACACTAACACAATTTTAATTTCTAAAGTTCTTTTTATTGATGGTCTTATGTAAAATCTGATTATTATTTCACAGTTATGTGATGATGGGTTTAATTTTAAATTTTAAAATGATTCTTATAATGTTTTTAATTCTAATAATGATTTATTCTTTACTGCTTTTAGAAATGAAAATTTATATGTTGTTAATTTGGATTCCTTAGTCTCACATAATGTTTCTTGCTTTAGTGTCTTTCATAAAGAGTATTAGCTCTGGAAAAGGAGACTAGGCCACTGTAACATTCACTCTCTTATAAATCTTAATAGAAAAGGATTATTCAAGGATCTACCAAAACTAGAGTTTCCAAATAATAAAGTCTTCAATCCTTGTCAAAAATTAAAATAGGATAAAAGATCTTTCAAAACCAAGAAAGAAGTTTCAACTTCTCAACCTCTTGAGTTGGTTCACATGGATTTGTTTGGACCTTCTAGAGTTTCATGTTTAAATGTGAAGAACTATGTTTATATTCTATTAGATTAATTTTATAGGTATACCTGGACCTTATTTTTAGCTCACAAAAGTGAGGATTGCTCTTATTTCACCAAGTATGCTAGATCAGTAGAAAACATAAGTTTAATTAGGATAAAAAACCTTAATAAGTGACCATGGCCAGGACTTTGAAAATCATGAATTTGAATCTTTTTTCTCAAAAAATGAATATAGTCATAACTTCTCTACTCCTAGGATACCCCAGTAGAATAGAGTTATAGAAAGAAGAAATATAACCTTACAAAAGATAGCTCAAACTATGATTAATGAATATGATTTACCTCTTTATTTTTGGGCAGAAGATATGAATACAACTTTCTATATAATAATATAGTTTTAATTATGCCTATTCTAAAGAAGACTCCCTGTGAGCTGTGGAATAATAGGTAACCTAAGGTTTATTACTTCAAAGTTTTTTGTTGCAAAGTCTTTATTCTCAATAAAAAAGATAATATTGAAATTTTCCTCCAAGGGTGATGAAGGAATTTTCCTAGGTTATTTAATATATATTAAATCCTATAGAATCTATAATAAGAGAACCAAATGTGTGGAAGAATCTATGCATTTCATGTTTGATAAAATAGATTCACATGAGTCCCAAAAATCCCTAGAAAATCTTGAAGATAATTTGTCCAGTCTATAAATAAATCCTAAACCATCTGATTCTATTATTAAACAAGCAGAAAAACCCATTTATGGAAACTCTCGAGATTCTAACCAAAATGAACCCAAACCTACAAATAAACCCGAAGTGACCAGCACTTCTTTTTCTAGGTCTGTTAAAACCCTTAAAACCCATCCTTTAGATATTGTAGTTGGAGACTTAGATAAAGGAACATAGACTAGAGATTCTCTAAGAAACCAGGTTTACCAACAAGTCTTTTTTTCATAGCTTGAACCTAAAAACATCAATTATGCAATCAATGATGAATTTTGGATGATGTTTATGCAATAAGAATTAAACCAATTTAAAAAATAGAGTATGGAAACTTGTTGATTGACTGAAAGACACATTGATAATAGGCACTAAGTGGGTGTTTAGAAATATATTGGATGAAGCTAGTACAATAGTAAGAAATAAATCCAGACTAGTTGCACAAGGTTATAGTCAAGAATAAGTAATATATTATGAGGAAACCTTTGAACCTATGGCCTGAATTGAATCCATTAGAATACCACTTGCTTATACAGTGCATCTTAATTTCAAAATTTATCAAATATATGTCAAAATTGAATTTGTGAATGGTTATATAGTTGAGGATGTTTTTATTGAATAACCCCTTGGTTTTAAAAATCCTCATTTTCCAAATCATGTTTTCAAATTAACAAAAGATTTGCATGGTTTAAAACAGGCTCTCAGATCTTGGTATGATAGGATCAATACTTTTCTTATTTATAAAGGTTTTCCAAAAGGTATAGTTGATTCTACTCTTTTCATAAAAATAATTTCAAAATATGTTTTAGTTGTTCAAATATATATTGATGATATTATGTTTTGATCTTCAAAAAAAATTTATGTATTGATTTTTCAAAAATTATGAAAAATGAATTTGAAATGAGTTTTATGGGTGGACTCAAATTCTTTCATGGATTTAAAAATTTTCAAAATAAGGAAGGTATTATTTTAAATCAAAGTAAATATAATAAAGATATTTTAAAAAAATTTAATCTGGATAGCACTAAAATTTGTGATACTCCTATGAGTACCACTTGTAAATTGGATCTTGATGAACATTTAAAATCAGTAGATCAAATCAATTACATAGGTATGATAGTAAGTCTTGTCTAATTAACTGCTAGTCAACCTGGTATTATGTTTAGTGTATGTATGTATACTCATTTTCAAGAAAATCCTAAAGAGTCACATCTACTTATTGTTAAATGAATTTTCAAATACTTCAAATATACACCTAATTTAGGAATATTCTATCCTAGAGGACAATCATTTGACTTATTTAGTTATTCTGATGATTACTTTGGTCGTTTCAAGTTATATATAAAAAGAACCTACGGAACATGTCACTTTTTGGGAAAGTCTCTAGTTTAATGGTGTAGTAAGAAACAAAATTGTGTCACATTATCTACTACCAAAGTAGAATACATAGTTTCTGGTAGTTGTTGTGCTCAAATTTTGTGGATGAAACACATATTACTAGACTATGGATATCAATTTAGGAATGTCCCTATTAACTATGACAACACAAGTTCCATTAACATTTCTTCTAATCTAGTTTCTCATTCAAGTACAAAGAATATTGATGTAAGAAATAACTTTTTGAGATATCATTATCAAAAAGGTGATATAACACTTTAACTCATTGGAACTGAGTATCAGCTTGCTGATAGTTTTAGTAATCCTTTAAATTTTGAGAGAATTAGCTACATAAAACATGAGTTGGGGATGATCAATTTTAAGTGACTCGTTGTTGATGAATCATCATTGATGACTCACCATTGAGTGACCCGCAGTTGATGACTCACTATTGATGAATTTCCATTGATGAATCGCCATTGATGACCCACCAGTGATGACTTGTTGTTGATGAATCACCATTAGAACTCACTTTTGTGACTTACCATTGGTCTTTACTTAGTCATTTTTTCGGCTTGAACTTAAATTCATTATTTTATTTATTTCACATTATTTTATACCTCCTTTTATATTTAAGTTTTTTGAATACCTAAATGATACATATTGAATCAATCCAAGTCATATTCTCAAATAATCCTCTCACAAAACTGAACCTTTGTCTTCTGAACCTTCACTACCTTCTCCCCTTGAACTGAACCTTTTGAATATTTCAAATGGAATGAGTGAAGTGTTTTCCTGAGATGTCTACAAACAAGTCTCATCCTTCGAATAAATAGAAAGGGGAATCGAATTCTCAAAATCCCAAACCTGTTAACCCTAATATTTCCAATAGAATAGTCGTACCTAAAAAGGAGGTGAATGAAGAATGGTTATTGTGAAGTAAGTCTCTCATTTTGAAAGTATGGATAGAATAAGGTTGGTTGGAGTGGTTTTCCAACAACATGTGGCCTCTCTATCCAAAATTAGTACATGAGTTATATATATATATGTTGAGTTTATTCTTGAAGGAAATGAGTAGTTTTGGATCAAGTCTAAAATAGGTGGAAAAAGGATTGAATTCTATTATAAGTAGTGGGTAGAATGCTTGAAGGTACCTCTTGAAGGTATTTTTATGATTACCAGGGTAGTCCTCCTCCTCCAAGTTATATTTTCAGTTATGAAATAGCCCTAACCAAGATGACCAGTGATGGTATTCCAAGAAGAAATATAGAAACTAAGCTAGATGGTTAATTCAGGTTGTTATTTAAGTTTATTCAACATCAACTGTGTCCCAGGAAAGGGGAATTGTCTTCCTTAAAATATCAAGATTTTTATTTATTGTATCAGATGAAAGAGGGACACTAGATCAATTTGTGAAGATACCTCACAGTCCACACAAGTGATATGATTAAACCTCAATCCAATTCAACTTCCCTATTTTATTCTAAGATGATTTCTACGATTCTAAAATCAAAAGGAGTTGTAAATTAAGGAGAAGAAACTATGACTGATTGTGATGGTTTTTGCATTACAAAATCCATATAAAAAAGAATAAATATTAGTTTTAATCCCTATAAGAGGTAGTGTGCTGAGAATTATGAGAAAATTTATGAATATTTCGATCCTGTTCAACATCCTACCATGCCAAAAGATATGGTTGACCCTATTCTAGGACCAGATGAAGTGGCAGAGTACTCAGATGAGGAAGAAGATCAAGTTGAGGTAGATAAAGAAAAAGGCCCTCATATTGATGATAGTAGTGATCTTGATATCACAAGAAGCCTATAAGGAATTACTTTTGGATATCCTAGCCCTCCAAAAAGGATTCCTACCAAAGAACCTCTCTTAGATAATGATTCTGATGAAGATAAAGAAGAATATAGAGATATTAAGTATTATAGTGAAAGTGAAAGTGAAAGTGGAAGTGAATAAAAGATAGACAATAGTGAAGATGACAATGAAGAAGCTTAATAAGAAGAAGAAGAAAAATAAGATAATGAAGATAATTAAGAAGAAGAGTCTGAAAAAGAAGGTTTAAGTGATGAAAATGAAGAAGAATGGTAAAAAGAGGAAAATGGTAATGTTGGTGGAGAGCCAGATCATCCTCTAGGTGATCAAGGTCTTAGTGGGGAACCTGATAATCTAGATGAAACTAGTTGAATGGAACAAGAACCAATCTTGGAACCTCAAGTGGCCCCAGAGTCACTTTCTATTGAGGAAAATGTTTTGGAACCTCAAAGGGATCCTGAGTTATTTTTAGCTGATGAAGTAGCTCCAATTGATCAAGTGTACGAACTAGTTTATGCTAGAAATAAAGAGCCTATTGATAGGGAAGCACCTATTGAGGGGGGGAAACATTCTCAAAGACTTAAAGTTTCCACACTTACTCTTTTTAATATAATGTTAGATGAATAGGAGAAGTACCCTAGATATGTCACTTTAGGCTTGGACTATCCATATTTAGATGACAAGACATTTGATCTTAAGGGATCCTTGACTAAAAGAGTGTTTAATGCTCAGATATTTCCTTCTGGAACTATTCCCGATCCTACTCCTTTGATTAAACATGTGACTACAGATTATGTGACCCAGAATGTCTTCAATGTCATTAAAGAGGATTTTTTCTCATCTGTTAGCTAAATCCTTTATCCTCAATCTGCACCTATAGAATGTATTAGTTAAATAGATGATGTTATGATTTTAGAGAAAGTTATCTCTCGTATTCAACCTCAGATTGTTTATGAACTTCAATAAGTAAGAATGGAGAATAAGATATTAAGTGATGATATTTATTATATAATTCCTAAAGTTAATGGAATGTATTTTGATTATAGAGAGTCATTGGTAGGTGTTTTAAAAATTCTTGGAGATACAACTTCTGAGGAAGATACCCCTAAGACTCCAGTTCTTGTCTTGGATCTGTTGAGATCAATCCTTCGAGTGGAATTGAAAGGTGAATCTACCTCTGCTACTCCTTCTCATCTTTCTGATAGTGATATGATCTAATGAGTGATAAAAGAAGAACTTCAAACTATGATGGGTAGATCAGATCAGGAGATCCTAATAAATATAAAATACAAATGTGACTATGTGCATGATATGGTAAGGTTTTACATGAAAGTATCCACAAAATCGAAAGAAGATATCACAAAGAAATTAGATTAAAACTTTAAAAAGGATTTATACCAAACCCTAGTTGTACAATCATTTCAAATACTTGTTTGAGAATTTTAGGATCCATCCCGTTACCCAAGAATTCAGGGAATAAGTGAAATAGATCAAGGAGCTTACACCATCACTTCAGATGTTTATATAGAGAAAATATAATTTTACTAAGCCTTTGGAGAAAGGTGGGAAGATAATAATAGATTTTATAAACCTTTTTAAGCCTTCCATACATCATCAGAGTAATTCTATTGTAGCACCATAGGGATTCCCTATTCGACCAGTGACTGAGAATTTTCCTTCAGGCTCAATCTACTGGTCAGTTGATCCTCAATTCAGAGCTTTTATGACTCAAAATCCTTTTTCTCCTCTTCCTACAACCCTTTGAACATTTCCTATGTCTGCAGCATGGCCTCTTAGTCATCTTCAACCTGTGATCTATAAGGAACTTACAACCCCTACCTCTTCTACTCAAGGTTTTACAACAAAAGTACCCTATGGAGTTCCCCTTCATCAAATTTTTACATAATACCCTTTTTCATCTACTATTCCTCCACCTACTTCTACTAATAAGGGAAAATAATTCATGGATACTTTTTGGAGAAGAGTTGATTCCAGGTTGATATTTGATAGGGATCTATTTTTTGGAATTTTTCCCATCCAATGTACTCTCTTTTTATCATGAAATATATTATCTCTTTTCCTCTATTTTATGTTCTTTATTTTTTCTTATTTGTTCTCTTTTTGATAATTTCAAAAGGCGGAGAATGTGTATGGCATTAAAATAAAAAGGATAAATATGAGATGGAATTTAATTTTATTTGATTTTGTTTATCATATAATTTACTTTCTCATGATCTGTATGACATGTTAAGCCGAATAGTTATTTTTCACTTTGATCATTATGAATGAATTATTAATTCCATGATTTTTTATCATAAAAAAGGGGGAGATTTTTTGCCTCCTCTGGTTTTAATGCTCCCAAATCATGCTTAATTAAGTTCAATTAAGTCAAATTATGTTTACCCATGTATACATATCATCTTAATATATTTTGTTAGTATTTCACATCATAAGAAAGGTTGACAATATTTGACTGCGTATGAGTAATCATTAAGGTGGACTCATTATTGGACATTCTATTGATGATAGAAAAAAATGGCTAAGTATGAGCTACCATTGACATGGACTTACCGATAATATGTCTCATTGTTAGTTGTCTCACCGTCAGCACAAATGCCGAATTCTAACAAAGGATGAGACACCATCATTCAAGCTACCAATGCACTGAGTCACTATTGTTCAACCTACCAGTAGCTCAACTCAGAATTTTCACAAAGGATGTGACACTATCACTCAAGCTATCAATGCACTGAGTCACTGTTTCATCAACCTCCCGACAGAATGACTTACTGATGGCATCAGAATGTTTACTAAGTATGAGATATCGATATGAGATACTGATAGCATGAGTCTTCATTAAGAGGACCTACCATCAAAGCGACCTACCATTCCTAAGTCACTGCTACTCGACTCACTGTTCCATATTGCATAATGATGTAAGTTTGATAAATTGTTTCTAAGACACCGTTACCAGACCTATCATTCCTAAGACACCATCAACTCTTAATTTTTCATTTAAATTTAAATTTATTCTAACAGTCGTATTCATGAAACTTAGTGATATTATTTATTTTAATAACTTTGCCTGCCTTTTACAGACTACAAGATGTTAGAGAACAGTATGAGGTTTGAGGTATCAGAGAACATTTTTCTTGTCAGTTGCACTATATAAAGGGAGTATCTGATCAAAAGGTTGTGTGAGGTGTGGAGCTGCTTGTGAGTCTGAAAAAAAACTCAAGAATTGAAAACTATAGAAACGCGAAGATACTAATAAGATCTTAAACTGAAGAGCATCTTACAGCAACAAACAAAAGAGAGGAGAATCACTACTCGACCAAACTACTACCTTACTGGAAACAAAAGACAAAAGCACTCATGACTCTTTGTTTTGTTGACTATTTCTTGAATTTGATTCGAGCTACATTTCAACATAACTTCAAGGAGTATCAAGTTGTATTACCAATCACACCAGGACTTCTAAAATCTATTCTCTATATTTTCTCTAATTTTGTATTAAAACTATATTTCGAGTAATGTGTGGATCTTTGTTCTATGAACACACACCAAATCCTGTGAAAAACTGGATGATACATAAATATCTTTTCAAACCACCTATTTTACATCTTATACTCCCATATATTATAGTGGAAGAGGTCCCTACATGACCTGGTTGATTTTTCACTCCCACAAAAATTTTCTAAGAGGTCCTATTGACCTAGATAGTGTGTGTGATATTGTTTACCCTGATCCAGGGTTTGGATTAGAGTTTATTTATATAAACTGCTTGGTGGAAGGTGATCACCAAGTGGAGAGGATTAAGTCTCTTCTTGAGACTGAACCTCTTTTTTTATTTCCACTATGTTATTTCAAGTTTAGTTTTCTCTATTATGTTTATTAAATCATAAAGTTTCACTTTACTTTGATAGTTAATATTAGATAGTGTTTATATTATAATATGATTTAGTATATTGATTTAAAAAGTTTTAATAATAATCCATATTTATTTAACTAATAACTAATCACTCATTGAGAAGTATTTTAAAAGATCAAAACTTTTATAAATATACTACATTGGTTAACTGGGTCATTTTGAATTTCAAGTTGGAGAAATTTTAAATAAGTGTTTTAGATAGAAATTTTTATAGATACTCAATTCACCCCCTCTTGAGTGTCCTACTCTGACAACACGATATGTACTGGTTACATGACATGTAACCTTACACGTTGTGTATCCATTTCATGGCATCTGCCTGGAAATGATTACACATTGTGTAATCCCATTACATGGAATTTCAATCCCTAGTTGACTGTAAAAACTATCAGTTTTATGGTACAAATTCCAACAAATTTCTGACTTTACCATTGTAGGTATCCTCCCAAATCCTTATCAGCATTACTCAACCAATGAAAAAGGAAAACAAACAAATGTTACAACATACCTGACTAAATAGTAACAGGGTGTTACACCAACAAATTAGCCAATGAAATTGAAATTATGAGTGACATTGGCATATGATATCACATCAGGTGCATGTGAAAAGTTGATCAACTAACCCAGTTGTTTCCAAATATAAAAGATGGTGTAATTTTAAATAATAAAAAATGAAAAAATGAAATTCGGGAATATAGAAACTCCCTCTCTAGTGGGTGTTTATAAAAACAAATGAGAATTTAAGAGGATCCCTCATCCATCGTGGCCTTCCTGTTATCTTGTAGGTTCCTTCCAGAATGAGGTAATGACTATTGGGGTTGTACTCATTCATCTCTCTTATAGAGGTCACCACAGCATCTACCACACCATGTCCTAGTTATTTATTTGATTAAATTTTTTCTTTATCATCTTCATTAATTATTTCAGGAATGGACCCAAAAAAAGGATATTAGAATTTTTTTGTAATTAAAAAATGTTTCTTTCCATTTTCTAAAAAATATTTAGAAACAACATAACTCAAATAAAAAATTTGAACATTTGAAAAAAAAAGGCAAAAGATATCCATTTGATTCCAACTGATGATACAACATATCAAATGCATGAGGCAAATAAAAAATTAATTCTAATTGAAACCAACACCCAATAAATCTTTTTGAGCATCCCACAACTTTTATTTTATTTTATATTTAGAAATAGAAGCTTGGTTCAATTACTTCATGTCTTCTATCTCTTATTCTTTTTCTTTCAATTCTTCCTCAATCTCCTTAATTTATTTCTAGATCCCAACATCTCCATCCTCACCCATGGACCTCATAACTTGTACAACCACTCTCATGAATTCAATCTCAAGATCCAATACTTGCTGAACATCTAGTTTTGTTTCTAGATCAATAATTTGTTTCTTTGGTTCATTATTCTTCCCATGCAACCATAACCAAATAAAAATACATGATGATAATTAGATAAAATAATTAGATATTGATTACCAAAAGTTGATACAAAAAGTAATTGGACCACCAAACTCATGGTTTTTTTTTCAGTTTCATTACATTTTCATCAGATTTTATCTGCCCCAAAGTTTCCCTCATATTCTGTATAAAATATGACAAAAAACATTGAGTTAATAAAAACAGAAAAAGGGAATCACCAATAGGCCTATGAGAATACAAGAACATTTGGTTTATTAACATAATACATTTGAAGAAAAAAATAATAGGAGATACCATTTTTTGGGGGGTTAATCCATTAACCCCTAGAACACCCAAGACCTACTGTTATGTATTTCTAGGTAACAAATTTGGAATATTTCAATTATAATGTTGGTGATAAGAAAACAAGACCATTTTCTTATTCAATCAAACTAATAAAATCACAAAATAAGAAAGAACTAAAAATAAATAACACTAGATATAACATGATTTGGATCATTGTGATCCTATGTGCATGGTGACAACACCATTGAGTTCATCCATTATTACTAATAAAAAGGAAAGAAAATATATACAAACTAGAATAATAAAGAATAAAAACCATAGAAACTATCTAAGGAGGCCTGCCTGGTTGAACTAGGTTGCAATGATGAAACATGTCATGTAGAGTTTCCACCAAACACTCTTGGACAGACTCATGCACACACACAAAAAGGATACAGTTCCAAACATGAAAAAAATCACTACAGAGCCAAGAATCTAAACTGAAACCTATTCAAGATGAAAATGGATCAATATTTAGAACCTCATTTGGTGAATATTCATCCTAGACACAAATATGGAGTCGATCTCTACTAAATATCCACTCGAATAGTACTCTAGTTATAAGAGGTGTAACAAACTTGATAGAGGGAAGTGCAGGTGGATAGAATGCCTTAGTTCACTTTCTTCTCCTCTGAGAAACCCTAGAAGTCACAATAGAACCTCTCATGGGGAATCTCTTGGTGAACCAAACGAAATAAGTTTCATCTGAAGAGAATGGATCACCCGAATCCAAGTGAAAAGGCGGGGTAATGATGGGTTGTCAATGAAGCATCAGGAAGTGCAGGCACACTATTGAATGAAAGCCCCATTGACAATTATGATCCCATGGATAGTTTGCCTAAAAGAAGGTAGCATGATGGGTGGGACAGGTGGTGCTACATATTAGCATAGAATAGGTGACATGTATCAAAGTCGGGCCAAAGAAGCACAACGAGGAGTTTCCAGAGCTGTTGGATGGCCCATGATCAATGGACCTCATTCAACCTCTATACAGGTAAAGAAAAAATGGGAATTCCCGTAGAAAAATAATCAGAACAATAGAAATAAAGGCATCCCACATGAACATCTCTCATGAAAATGGTAATATCCCCATGAAATCATAAATTCCTTAATCAAGTATAAATATATCATAGAAGAAATATTAAAGGAATTAAATTACAACAATGCAGGGGCATAAAACAACAAATATCCACCTTGCAATTAAAATGAATTCAATAATGGTGTTCTCATAATCTAAGTTGTAGAATTGGGACTAAATTCATTAATTTAAGATAATGAAAAAATTTAGACAATGGTACAGCCTTAGTCAAACTATCATCCAGATTATCCCTCATGGGTATCATAGTGACAATCATTGTCCAAGATTATATAGCATCCCTAACAAAATGAACTATAATTTCAATGTGATTTTATATACCGTGGAAAAAATAGTTATTAGATATATTAAATTTAGATAGGCTATCACAGTGGATTATTATACTATCAGTAGATAAAGACAACATAGAAAGAAAACCTTCCAACCATATAGAATATTTTATGGATTCTTTCAAGGATATATACTCGGCCTCGATAGTAGAGAGGGAAACCACTGATTATATATTGAATTTCTAGGAGATTGGTCCTCCATAGAAAAGAAACACGTAACTAGTGAGTGATTTTTAAGTGTCAATATATGCAGTATAATCAGAGTCAACAAAACCAACAATGTCATCACTAAGACTATTATTTAATCCATCTATAATGCACATTTTATCATACATAGATACATACCTAAGGATACACTTCAAATAATGCCAATGAGGCTTACTAGGTTTTCTCATAAACCTTCTCAAAGTACAGACAACAAATGATATATCTGGTCTAGAACAGACCACAACATACATAAGACTTCCTACTACATTAGAATATGGAATCTTGTTCATAGAGGCATCCTCATCATTATTTATAGGGTATTGTTCCAAAGATAATTTAAAATTTTATCCAAAAGGAATACTAATAGGTTTAATGTGCTCAAAGAGATGCCTTTTTAATACCTTCTTAACATAAGAAAACTAAGTTAAGTGGAAGGTTCAAGCATTTATATCTCTAATTATGTCCATACCCAATATATGATTATCATTTCCCAAGTTTTTCATTTCAAAGAATAATTTCAATGGTTCTTGATAGAATTTATAATCCTCATGTTTTTACAGATTAAAAGTGTGTCATCAACATATAATAATAGGTAAACAGATTCATGTTTAATAGTTTTATAGTATACACATGCATCAAACATAATTCTAGAAAAATGATTTTCAATCATAAAAGAATAAAACCTTTTATACCATTACTTATAATATTTTTAATCCCATATAAATATTTAAAAATAGGGAAAACTTGATTGGGTTTAAACATATTATAAAATCCTTTAGGAGGAATATTATTAACTATTTTATCAAGGGTATCATGAAAAAAAATAGTTTTTACATCCAATTTTTTAACATGAAAATCAAAATTAGCAGCAAAAGTAAGAAGAATTATTATATATGAATGTTTAACAATTGTGGAGAATATATCACTATAATAAATACATTCATTTTGAATAAATCCTTTAGAAACCATTCAGTCATTGAATTTGATTTTAGTTTCTCCAACATTTTTTCTCCTCTTCTTATATATCCACTTAGAAGCTATAATATTATGTTTATGAGGTTTGGAAACAACAATACAAGTGTTATTATTAGGGAGATAATTCATATCTTCTTGCATAGAACCTAACCACTTAGTGGATTCTTTGTACTTAATGTCTTTCTTATAAGTTTGAGGTTCATCATTAAAAAAATCTTGAGCAACATTAAATTCATAGGTAAAAATATTAGCCTAATCGAAGCGGGTTGGAAGCCTAATAACTCATCTCTCTCTATATCGGGTGAGATAATTATTTCTCATATTATCTAGTTCCTCTATTTTAGGTTAAAAATATAAATTAGAATCGTATTCACCTTGAATCTGGGGAATGGGAGGAGTAGAACAATTCTTGCAGTGGGATTGGGATTGGCCTTTGGATTCAAATGGAACTTCAACACCAATGGGTGTTGGGGATCTGGAGGATTATACATAATTATCAAAAGACTCATTGTATTTTGTTCCTTTACCATTGGAGAGACCGGAATCATGAAACACTACATCTTGATTGACTATGCAATTTTGATAACTTGGTTTATCTGCCCAAGAAGATACCCCTTAACACCCTCTAGGTAACCCACGAATACACTTTATAGCCCTATGACATTTCTTATCTATACGGGTATGAGCATAAGCTATTGATCCAAATATCATAAGGTTTGAAAGGATCATGGGTGAACCTTTCCAAAGTTCTTCAGGTGTCTTGATGAAATTATCATAAAATGGACAATGATTGATCAAGTAGATTGTTGTAAAGGTATCCTTGGCCCAGAAGGACCTGGGGAGTTTTGAGTGGGACAAGATGCATATAACCCTCTCAAGAATAGTCTTATTCATTATTTATGCTAATCCTTTTTTTTGGTGTTTCCACAACAGTTTGGTACCTTTTGATTCCCTAATATTCAAATAATTCAATTAATTCAGTGGATAGATATTCTAAACCAATATCAGTTCTTAAGGCTTTGAGTTTCTTACTAGATTCAATTTCTACCCCAGATTTCCATTTCTTATAAGTGTGAAAGGTATCATACTTATGTTTGAGTATATTAATACAGACCTACCTATAGTATTCATAAATAAAGGACATGAAATACAGACCTCCACCATGGGAGTTGACCCAAGAAGGACCCCACATATTAGAGTGGACACACTCAAGGGGTTCTATAGCCTTATACATTGACCTGCTAAAACTAACTCTTCTGGATTTTCTATATACATAGTATTCACATAAAGGAATACTTATATGAAGTAAATTACTCAAAATCACTTGTTTTTTAAGTTCATTAAGGCCTTTGGAACTAATTTTCCCTAACCATCTATACTAAAGGGTGGTTGTATCAATTTCTGAATCACAATAGGTGTTTAACTGACTTATATAAAATTTACCATCTAACATATAAAGGCAATTATGAAGGTTTCATTTCATGAAAATGAGGGATCCTTGGGAAAGCCTAAGAATCATGGAGTCTAATTTAAAGTTGTATCCATTTTGGTCAAGTTTTCTTAGGGAAATGAGGTTTCTTTTCAGTTTGAGTACCCACCTAACCTCCTCAAGAGTTTTGATAGTCCTATCATGAAGCTCTAATGAAATTGATATTATTACCATAATATGAAAGATATTATTATTACCTAGAAACACCTCTATAGAATTAATTTCCCTAAAATTAGTGGAAAACTCTCTCATGGGACACATGTGGAATGACCATCCTAAATCAAGGATCCATTCATCAGAGATGGAAATCTCAAAAACATTTAACACATCAGCAATGTCAAAATCCTGCTCAAACCCTCTACCTAAACCTCAAAACTAACCTTAATTTGAATTTATTTAGAGATTAAAGTATATTTAACTTCTTCTATAGTAAGAGTTATGTTTCCATACATCATAGAATCTTTAACTATCACACTAGGGTTTTTAAGTTTTACTTTGTTCTGGTTCGGGTCGGGTTCTTGGTCATTTTCTCGAGAGCTAGGTGTGAAAGGTTTAAAATTTTGGGGAATTATTTCTCTTATATTTTTTTCCTAACTTTCCCCATATGTCCTCCTTGAATTTTAAAGAAAATGGAAAAGTTTTGTGTTGCCTAAACAGGCTGCACGGTTTGGCCTCATGGTTTATTACACTGTGCGGACAAACCGTGCGCAATGTCCATCTCATTAAAAATACTTTTGTAATTCCAATTTTTCCCTTCTAGGATTAACCCTAATAAACCCCTTTCTTCACCCACTAGACCATTGTAGTCATGGAAGTATACCAAACTCCCTTAGTCTACTTAGGAACCCATTTTTTGAAGGGGTTGTTGGTGGTGGAACTTCAATATCTTTCAAGTAAGTGAATTCCTCTCTTGTTTCTTCCATTTCCTTAGGGTTTCTTACCTCCTCCTTGAAGTTAAAAATGTCCAGAAACTAGTGATTCGTACCTAAGGTTTATTTTTGAGTTTCTTAGTTCAATGTTCTTGGTTAGGGTTCATTTTCATTCCCCTGTGGTGCAGTTGTGGTGCGGTTGAATTTTTTCACAAAGATTTGGTGGTCTTGACATCTAAGGTAGGTGATTCCATGTGTAAGCATTATTAGATGATTTATATTTCTTTATTTACCTTCCTAGAATTTTTCATACTTATTTTTTGTGGTGTTAAAATCATTTTTGATAGAATTAGTTAAGCATTTGATTTCAAAGTTGTATTTTTTCTTGAAATTGTGTGTTTTTCATGTGTAACTCATGTGGTATTATTTTAGGGAATTTTATAACATATGAAAGTGGTTTATTAAATGTTGATAGGGATGAAAATTATGTTTTTAAGTGTTATTTTGGTTCTTTTGGCCTTGAAATATGGATTTTTAATGTATTTTGTGTGAAAATCCTTGTTTTACTTCTTGAAATTATTTTATGAAAATTTTAAATGGTTTATTGAGCTACAAAAAGGGTGAAAAATATGTTTCGGTGCTGTTTTGGTGGGTGTATGTTATAAAAATTGGTTTTTTAAATAGAAAGTGATGATATATGATTTAAAATGTTTTTTATAATGTTTTATAATTTGTTGAGATGATTTATTAAATTATGAGAAAGGTGAGACACATGTTTGTAGGATTTTTTGGTTTGTGTATGATGTTAAAATGAATTTGAATGTGAAAAGGGTATTTTGTGACATGTGTGTGGGATGTTTGGTGTGTGAATGATTTAAAAATGTAATTTTCACATGAAAATGGTTTTTTATGACATGTGGAACTTGATTGAGCACAAAGAGGGAAATCTGGGTATCTAGGTGGGCAGACTAGGACTAGTATGCTAGTGATTTGTTAGTGATATCATCCCTATTTCACTTAGAAAGTTTAATGATGAAAACACTAACTAAACCATGATGATGTTTGGGGACCACTAGTCCATTGGTTTTTTCCCTCCTAGTGGATCATGCATGAGAAGGATATTGGTTAGGGTTACTTATACACCGAGATACGATGTACCTAGGGCCCCACAGCTAGCCAGATCCTAGGGGTGTTCCTGTGACTACTTCTCATTGGCTGTATTGTGATCACCATCAGAATATGGTGTGTTTTTATGGAAAAATTAGTCACATGTGTGTTTCTTTTAAAAGTGTACTTTCTTCAAAGTTTCCCTCTTAAAAACTGTTTTTATTAAAAGTTACATACCTTTTAAATTGTTACTAGCATTTCTTGTTTATGAAAACTTGAAAGATTTTTATCTTATAATGTTTATAGCATAGAACCATGTTGGGTGGAATCCTAGCGGTATTATTATCACACCCTAATTACACCCTTGGCTGTAATTATACTTGGTAATGTTTATCCTAGGTTTGGGTAAAGCTTTTAGAGCTGGTGGTTCAGGTTGTTAGTGTCCCTTCTTCATACGGCATTGTGGAGATGGATTGAGGGTGATGCCCCCTTACCATGAAGTGGTTATTAGGATATTATTTTTGTCTTTATTATCTTTTGGTAGTCTTTGGGATTTTTTATAAACCTTGTAATTCAATTCTAAAAATTGTTCAACAGTTGTTTGTTTAAAATTATCAGATTTGGTTTATTTATTATTGTTGGTTGTATAATATTTTTATACTTGGGTAAATTGTTCCCAAACCATTGTTTATGATACCCAGGCACTTGTTCCATCCCTTTTGGATAGGTAAAACCTTTAGGGACATTCCATGGACTTGGTCATGTGCTGGTTTGGATGGCGACCAGATTTGGTTTGTGACAAAATGGTATAAGAGGCAAGTTCACTCTTTTTGGGTCATGTTATTTTGGGAAAGAGTCTAGGTAGACCGAAGCTAGGATTTTTGGAACTCGATATTCTGGTTATGAGTAAGGTTCCTGGCTAGAACTCCTCATGGAAATACATGAGTTACTAGGGGAATCCAAGTTCAATCTGAGTCTTTTAGTCCATGAAGTTTCTCGTTGTTTGGGAAATGAAATGGGAGTTGGTTCAACTGTCCTAGTGAGCTCGCATAGCCTAGAAATCCATGTGGAGTCAGGTATATGGTTCAAGAACACTCTCCATGATAGTGGTGTAACTGTTTTATGGACACCAACCTTATGTCTGATTCACCCACCAGCACCAGTTTCCCTCTTTTGAGAAGCATCTTGTGTCTTTTTGAGTTTTGTAAATCATTTTGAAAAGCCCTTATTTTTGAATCATGGAGACTTGGTTTTAAGGTAAAAGTGGCCTGGTTTTGGGAAAGTGGAAAATTAATTTTTAGAATCATTTTGATGAAAAGGGATTAGGAAAAAGTATTTTTAGAAAGTTGTTTTTTGTGTAAAATGATATTGAGTTTGTATACTCTAAATACGTGGTTTAATGAGATTAATTGTTTGGAAAGCATGAATTATGTTAAAGTGGGTTTTGAAAATTTGTTTCAAATATAATTTGATAAACTATTGAAAGGTTTTTTAAATGATATGGAATGTTTTGGAAGTTATTTGTGGAGTTTGGAAATGGATTTTTATTTGATAATTAGTGATCATTTGAAAAGATTTATGAATCTTTTGAACCTTGTTTTAAAATGAGATGAGTTGAGTTCTTAATTAAATAGTGATTGATGAAATGGATTTTTACATGAAATTATAAGTGTTTTTAAACGGGGTGAAATGTTTTCAAATTAATGTGTATTAATTAAAAGTGAGTTTTTATTTTAATGGTTTGTATTTTTCTGAATAGGTTTGAAAGATTTGAATTGGGTTTTGATTTTGTGGATAGTGTTTTTTGAGAAAAAGGACGTTTCGGTTGAATGTCTTGGTTTTGAAAAGTGGAAAGAATTTTTGTTTTAACCTTTGGTATTTTTGTGAGCAACCATATGCATAGGTTTACATGGGAAGATGGATGGTTAATGGAATGACTGGATGAGTGTCGGTATGTATATGAGGAGGGTGTTCAGTGTAGCATGAAAACATGCATGTGTGAGGCCCATGGGATACCAATAGTGAATTCTCTAACCAATGACCCCATTTACTTTCAAAGAAATGATTTTTAAGGAAAATTTGAGGTTTTGAAAACTGCTATTTGGGTCTTGTATTTTATGTGCTTTTGGGATTGTTGTTATGGGATGTTTTGAGTTAGAGAACCCCTCTTGTTTGAACGATGTTTTGGGTTTGTATTTTGTTGGTGAGCTGGGTTAAAGTGTTGGTTGGTGGTCATTTATGAAGAATGTTTTGGGAATACTTTGCAGTGGCTCCCACTATGTGTTCAGTTCTGGTTTGTGGTATGTTTTGACCAATGGACCAGCTTTTTTAGGTTCTTGGGTCTTTTTGTTGGCTAAGGTACACCCCATAAAGAGTTAATGGACAATTTAAGTGTGGCCATGGGTGATTCACCTTTGGCTGGTCCTCCAATTGATCAAAGTATAGACTCTATTCTTGGATTTCAGGGTTGAGTTTATCTCTCTCCTTTTTCAATTAAGTGGATCCTATTGTAGTAGGAGAGTGGTTTTTGAAGGTTGAAATAGACCTTAGTTTCTTAAGTTTCCTAAATTATCGAAGGTGAAGTCTATCATCTTTAAGCCTGAAGGTCCTACCTAGGAGTGGTGAAGGGAAATCCTAGTGAGGAATATGAGAGTAGTCTAGGGTTTTCGGTGTAAGATGTTGTCTTAAAGGGACTATAGGTATTTCATCAGTCTCTTCGAAGAAATGGTTTATATTAGGCCATTATTTTGGTGAAATTTGGTTGTTTGAGGATATTATGGTTTCTTGTGCTAATCTCATGCTACTTGGAACCCTGTTCAAGGTTCCACTCTTGGTAATGTCTTTGTCACTTTTTGGGGTCATGTTTGGTGGGGTATTATTGTGTTGTGTTTGATTTTAAGGAAAAATGTGGATGTTTCAAAACCTATTTAGGAATTCTACTTAAATTAAAGTTTGTTTCTATTTTGAGAATTTATGAATTCTTTGTTTTGAGTGAAGGTGTATCCCTTATGTCCTTTCTTTTTTTGTTTCTTGTTTAGGGTGAAAGGGGTGATACATGTGCATCTTCTAAGACCCTATCTTGGTAAAGGTTCCATGAAAAGGTAAGAAGTTTGTGAGATGTGTTGTGTTATATTGATGTTTTTGGATCATGTTGTAGTTCCTTTTGGTACTAGAGGAAGAAAATATGTTCATGGGGTTTTAGCGCCTAACTGTGAGTCAGGAGATGCTTCAATCATCTGAGCTCCATCCATAGGTCCTGGAGTGAAGCTGGCATGTAGTCAAGAAACCCTAGGGGTGTAAGGGAACATGGTTTAACATCATTCTTTAGTGTGGGAGGTGGAAATAGTTTGAGGTTTTGATGTGGTGGTTTCATTTCAAGTGGTCTAATGTGGTGGAAAGGGATATGGGGACCCTGTTTCTTAGGGTTGTGATCCAGGTCAGTGGAAGAGTCCCTCCTTGGTGATTGGGAGATGGGGTGATTTTGTCTTCTCAAAACCCTAGTGATTGAACCCATGTGGTTAAAACTCTCACTATGGTTGTTCATGTATTAATAACCTTGTAGTCCATTTTGATCTCGGTTTTGGTTGGACTCATTCGAGGATGGTAACGTCCTTGGGAGCAGTGAACTACATAGTCTCTCTACTAGTTCGGAGTTCCATTGATCAACCCCCCTTATAGTGGGGATTGGGTCTTATGGGGTCTTTTTCAAATTGGTATGTGCTAGTTGGTTAAGAAGGTTAGCTCTTATGGTGGGGAGACCAACCATGGGTCTCATGTAAGTTCTTTTGGAATAAGTCTAATGCTAGTATACCCCTTATGGTGGGGAGTCCATTTTTGGCCTCCCCCAATTGGTGTCCAAATTCTATCTCAGGAAATTAAGATGTATCTTATGGTGGGGAGTCCGTTCGTACCTCCCCCTATTGGTTTTTTAGTTCAGTCTCGGGTGTTAGTTTACTTCTATGGTGGGGAGTCTGTTCGGGTCTCCCCATATCAATAACTCGGTTTTGTCCTTGGTGTTGGCTTGGTGGTGGGTAGTCTCATTCAGTGCTATATAGCCACCAAATTTCTTATTGGGTAAATGTTGGTATTGAAGCATTCCAAATGGTTTTCCTGAAGTAAGGTTTTGGTGACCTCGTTTTAATATGTTGATTGTTTCAGGTAAATTGCATTAGCTTTGTATGTTAGTGTTTAAGGTGTTTGGTCTTGGGATATGGTTCGATTATGTTTTCTTGTTTCAAGTAAGTGTTGTAGATTTTTGGTTGGTGAGAGTATCCTTTTCTTTATTTGGTCAACTAAAGGATTTTTGGATTTTGGGGGCAGGTGACCCCTAGCAAGGGGTGGGAGTCCATCTTGGCCTCTCGAGTTAGCTCATAGCCCTATTTTCTTACGGGTAGTGTCCTTATTATCTTTTGGTTGGGAAACCCCTTTAAACTTGGAAGTAGTATTGGGTTTTGTTTTTGCATATGGCCTTTCTGTGGATTTTCGAGGGTAGGGTTATGGTGGGGAGAATTTTTATACTCAAGTTTTTAAGTTTTACTTCATTCTAGTTTGGGTTGGGTTCTTGATCATTTTCTTGAGAATCAGGTGTGACAGGTTTGAAATTTTGGGGAATTATTTATCTTCTATTATTATCCTAAAATTTCCCCTAGTTTCCCCCTAGGTCCCCCTTGAATTTTAAAGAAAATGGACAAGTTTTGGGTGGCCATAACAGGTTGCACGGTTTGGCCACACGGTTTACTAAACCATGCAGGCAAACCGTGCACAGTGTCCATCTCAATAAAAAAACTGTTTTTAATTACAATTTTTCCCTTCCATGTTTAACCCTAATGCGCCCCTTTCTTCCCCCATTCGACCATTATAGCCATGGAAGGATCCCAAGCTCCCTCAATATCCTTAAGAACCCTTTTTTGAAGGGTGTTTTGGGGTGGAACTTCAAGATCTTTCAAGTAAGTGAATTCCTCTCTTATTTCTTCCATTTCCTTAGGGTTTCTTCCTTCCTTCTTGAATTTCCAAATGTCCAAAAATTATGGATTCATACCTATGTTTTATTTTTGAGTTTCTTGGTTCAATATTCTTGGTTGGGGTTTGTTATCATTCCCTTGTGTTGTGGTAGTGGTGCGGTTGAAGTTTCGCACAAAGGTTTTGGGGTTTTGACATCTAAGGTAGGTGATTCCATGTGTAAGAATTCTTTGATGAGTTATATTGATTTATTGACCTTCTTATAATGTTTCTTACTTATTGTGTGTGGTGATAAAATAGTTTTTGATAGAATGAGTTAATAGTTTCATTTCAAAGTTTCATTTTTACTTGAAATTGTGTGTTTTTCATGTGTAACTCATGTGGTATTTTTTTAGGGCATTTTATAATATATGAAATCAGTTTATTAAATGTTGAGAGGGATTAAAATTCTATTTTGGTGTGGTATTGGGGTTCATTTGGCCTTGAAAGAGGTATTTTGAATGGATTTTGTGTGCAAATCCTTGTTTTACTTCTTGAAATTATTTTATGAAAATTTTAAATGGTTTATTGAGATACATAAAGGGTGAAAATATGTTTGGGTACTATTTTGGTGGTTGTATGTTCTTAAAATGTGTTTTTTAAAGATAAAGTGATGGTTTTTTATGTCAAACATTTTGATAATGTTTTATAAGTTTTTGAGATGATTTATTAAATTGTGATAAAGGTGTGAGACATGTTTGTGGGCTGTTTTGGTGTGTGTATGATGTTAAAATGAATTAGAATGTTAAAAGGGTATTATGTGACATGTGTGTGGGATTTTTGGTGTGTGTATGATTTCAAAATGTAATTTTCACATGAAAATGGTATTTTATGACATGTGGAACTTGATTGAGCACAAAGAGGGAAACCCAGGTATCTAGGTGGACGGACTAGGACTAGTATGCTAGTGATCCAGTAGTGGTATCATCCCTATTTCTCTTAGAAAGTTTGATGATGACAACACTAACTAAACCTTGATGATTTTTGGGCACCAAAAGGCCATTGGGGTTTACCATCTTAGTGGATCATACACAAGAAGTATATTGGTTATGGTTACTTATACACTGAGATATGATGTACCTAGGGTCCCACAGCTAGCTGCCTAAGAGTGTTCTTGTGACTAGTACTCATTAGTTGTATTGTGCTCACCATCAACATACGGTGTGTTTTGTTGGAAAATTAAGTATAATTTGTGTTTCTTTTAAAATTGTACATTATTTAAAGTTTCCTCTTAAAAACTATTTTATTAAAAGTCACATCCCTTTTAAATTGTTACTAGCATTTCCTGTTTATGAAAACTTGTAAGACTTTTGCCTTATAATGTTTATATCATGGAACCATGTTGTGTGGCATACTATTGGGATTAGTCTCATATAGTACTTACACCCTTGGGTGTAACTATACTTGTTAATGTTTATCACAGGTTTGGGTAAAGCTTTTAGAGCTGGTGGTTCAGGTTGCTAATGGCCCTTCTTCGTGTGGCATTGTGGAGATTGCTTGAGGGAAATGCCCCATTACCATGATGTAGTTATTGGGATGTTACTTTTGTCTTTATTACCTTGTGGTAGTCTTTAGGATTTTGTATAAACCATATAATTAAATTCTGAAAGTTGTTTAAGAGTATTTTGTGTTAAATTTTCTGATTCAGTTTATTTATTATTGTTGGTTGTTTAATGTTTCTATAAACGATTATATTGTTCCCAAACCATTTTTTTGATACCTGAGCACTTGTACCAGCCGGTGGGGATAGGGAACACCCTTCGAACCTTACTATGTATCAGGTCAGGTGTGGGTTTGGATGGCGACCAAATCTGGTTGGTGACATTAACAGAACTAAAGGTATCATATAATGAAGTTAACAGTATTATAGCTTGATCTTCATCTTCTAACTTGATTAATATATTAGATAGATCTAACAAGGTTTTATTAAATTCATTGATGTGTATCCCGACTATAGTTCTAGGATTCATTTTGAAAGTATAAAATGTCATTTTTTTGTATAATCTACCAACAAGAGACTTATTCAGGTAAATAGATTCAAGTCTAGATCATATACTAGTAGTGGAAGACTCATATGAAACCTCTCTAAGAACTTTATCTGCTAAAGATTAAATAATTGAGCTACGGGATTTCCTAAGGGTTTCTTTAGGGATGTCAACATAGGTGACAAAAGTCTATCCATCTGAGGCAAGTGTGGTGACTTACTTTTTAGTGCCAGCAAGGGCATAATTTAAATCATTGTGATTGTCATTTAAATTATCTATATATTAAAATCATTTTCACCATCAAATTTATCAATAACAAATTTAATAGAGCCCATTTTTTACATTATAGTATGATCTAATACCACTTTTTGAGCTTTATCCGTTAACCCTTAGAACACCTAAGACCCACTATTACATATTTATGGGTTACACATTTGATATATTTCAATTATAGTGTTTGTGACAAGAAAACAAGACAGATTTCTTATTCAATCGATCTACTGGAAGCACAAAAGCATAAAGAACTGAAAAGAAATAACACCATATATAATGTGATTCAGATCATCATGATATTATTTTCATGGAGAGAACACCACCCGGGTTATTCCTTTATTAGTAAGAAAAAGGTGAGCAGAGATATACATACTCTAAGAATAAAGAAGAAAAACCAAAGAAACTATCTGAGGAGTTTGACCCTATTGAGCTAGGTGGAAGTGGTGAAACCTTTCACGTAGAGTCAACACCATCCACTCCTAGATGGAATCACACACACACAAAAAGGATACAATTTCAAACATGAAAAAAATCACTACAGATCCAATAATATAAACTAAAACCTAGTTACGATGAAAACGGATCAAGATCTGAAACCTCCTTTGGTGTGTAGTCATCCTAGACCCAAAGATCGAATTTATCTCCACTAAATCTCCACTAAAATGGTACTCTAGTTATAGGAGGTGGCATGAACTTGAAAGAGGGGATTATGGGTAGACAGAATGCCTTTGTTCCCTTTATTCTCCTCTGAGAAACCCTAGAAGTAGCAGTAGAACCTCTCATAGAAAATCTATCAATGAGCCAGATGAAATAAGTCTCATCCGAAGAGAATGGATCACTCAAATCCAAGTGACAAGGCAGAGCAATGATGGGATATCAGTGGAGATTCAAGAGGTGCAGGCACACTGTGGGATGAAAACTCTATGGATGGCTATGATTCCATAGACGGCTTTCCAAATTGAAGGCAGCGCAAAGGGTGGGATAGGTGGCGTTTCATCATTGGCACAAAAGAGGTGACCCAAATCAAATTTGAGCCAAAGAAGCTTAATGAGTAGTGTCCAGAGCCCTTGGATATGTCCTATTGTTAACGGTCCTCATTCAACTACTATACAAGTAAGAGAAAAATGAGAATTACAATAGAAAAATAATCAAAAAAAAGGAAATAAATTCATCCCACATGAATAACCCCCATGGAAATGGTAATATCCCCATGGAAACATAAATTTTTTAAAAAAGTGTGAAGAAATCATTTAACGAACCAACCTGGGTTACCCTCAAACCCGACACCTGACCCGATCCATCACATGTACGAAGGGTGTTCCCGATCCCCACGGGCTAGCGACAAGCACCAAGGCATCGAACGACAAAACTGAGGGAACAATTTCAACCAACCGGAACAACCACATGAAATATATATACAAGGAAATATGGGAAAAGTGGAATACTAAAAAAATTATATGCCATAACTATAAGAAAACAATGGAAAAAATACAAATATAACAGCAGCAAAAAACTCTAAAAGACAAGTACGACTGTAAGGGACTCAAAAGCAACAACTACTCCAATGATGGTACGGATGAACTCCAACCATCACATCATAAGATACCCATACCTACTGACAGGAACCTCACTGCCTCACTGTGGCACATTGCCTTTCCCTACACCAGAAGATAAATAAAGGTCTATGCACCACCAAAGTAGTGTCCAGGGTGTGAGCTAACAGGCTCAGCAGGATCCCACCCATGTGTTCCATAACAAGTCTCTATATAAAAAATCCTATATTCTCATTTTTAAATAAAACATGGAATGATAAGTAGTAAAGCATTTTTTATAGAAAACATGGTAAACATTCCCCTTTTCACATTTTTAAACAAAAGTAGGTATATCATTTTCCAAATCATATTTCCATACCATTTTTCACAAGAATCAACATGCATATCAAGGATAACATAGAAATAAAAGTAGTATAAACTAGAAGCATGGGTATCAATACACCAAGGAATACTATAGATATGGGTAGTAGACTACTCATACCAAAATAATCAAGTGCACAAAACTGATCCTAGAACAACGGGCCTATGAAGCAGAGGAAAACCCCAAGAGTAATCCCCCCAAATTGTCAATATCGGTCTCCTATAACAATGGGCCTAGGAAACATAAGAAATCCCCAAGAAAAACCTCCATGATAATCACAAATCAATAGATGATGGCCTCAAGCTAAACCTTCCACCTAAGTACCCAAGGTAACCCATGTGCTCTTTTTCACAAACCCGTTTCAATGTCTTGAAAAAACATTCCAAGCCATTTCTAATTCATTTATAAAAATCTAGGGAAAGCAATTTTTCTTTCAAAAACCTTTTTTAACACACACAAAAATCATTAAAATTTCATAAATCAATTTATAAAGAAATTTTCAAAGCAAAACAAGCAGGTTCATTATCATAGGCTAGAGACAAAACTACCTACCTCAAAGTTCGGGTTTCACACGCCCGCAACTGAATAAAAAAACAAGAGAAAAACCCAATAGCACCAACAGAGAACCTAGGATCTGATCCATGACAAGATTTATTCAAACATAAACAAAAAAGGTTCATTGGAAGAGTGGAAAACCACATACCTCAAATAAGGACGCTTGTCGCACCACAACCAACGGAAAAAGGCCTCTGGAACGAGATCTCGCAAGGATCTAGAAGAAGACAACAAAAACATCCAACTTGGATTAGTTGATCCTATAATGCATGGCTAGGATGATATCACGATCAATATCAAGTAATATTCAGAGATAACACTTACCCGGAGAGACGCATCATAGAAACAACAATGAATCGGAGCTGATCGGATCGATCTGGAAAGGTGATATGCCTCTGAAAAATACCTAAGGAGAGATCTAGTCTAAGATCCAAGAGATATGGAAAGAATAGACGAGAAAAACTGCTAAATGCGTGAATTTAACCTGGGAGTAGGCCGAGTCATGACGTTTACCTCTTGGTCATGATGTGTAGTCCATGATGGATAAGTTACGATGAAAAACCCATCACCTCGGGTTAAAAATCTATTATTTAACCCCTAAACGATTTGTACCTTAGGTACATGATGTGTACCAACTCTTGACATGACCCCCACATCACGACTTGAATCTGTCCCTAAGTACACCGCGTGTACTTTAGGTATACAACCTAAAATCTGTAGAAAACCCCAGAAAACTACATTTAAGGATTCATAAACAAAATGAGACTTAGAAAAGGTGGAAAACTAACCCAATCAAGGTAACAGGATGTTACAAAATCCCCACCATAAAGACTTTTCATCCCTGGGAATTCATGTGGAATATGTATCTTCTTAAAATAGATGAGTCCATTGTTCCCTCATCAACAACTCATGTTTCCAAGTCTCGTGATAATCTGATCCTTTTTTCCATAGAACACTGACCAAGAAAATTGACTTCCCACACAATAATTTCATCTGAGAGTCAATGGTCTCAACTGGTTTCTCCAAAACAGAAGAATTTGTCTCTAACTCAATTTCTTCCCAACTTAGAACATGAGTGGGGTCATGGAGATACTTATTGAGCTGAGATATGTGGAAAACATCATGAATGTATGTCAAATTAGCCAAAAATGATAACTAATAAGAAAATTTCCCAAGTCGTTCAGTGATCTCAAACGGTCCAACATATCTCAAAGCCAACTTTCTCTGTTTTCCAAGTTGACTGTGACCCAACCAAGGAGAATCTTTCAAGAAAACCCAGTCACCAATGGAAAACTCCAAAGGATGACACCGTCAATCTGCATACAATTTATGTCGACTTTGGGTTGTAACCAAACATTGTTTCACCTCCTGAATCTTTTTTGGTGTCTCTTGAACCAGACTTGGTCCAACCAAAGATACTTCTCCCACCTCTACCCAACAAAGGGGGGATCTTTACGGGATACCATATAATGATTCAAAAGGATCCATTCTGATTTATGACTAATAACAATTATTGTAAACAAACTCAATTAGTCCCAGATGGCTATCCCATGATCCATTGAAATCCAAGATGTAGGCATGAAGAATATCCTCTAGGATATGAATTACACACTCTATTTGGCAATCTTTCTATGGATGGTAAGTTGTGATCAACTTTATCTGAGTCCCCATTGCCTCTTGAAGACTCCTCCAGAACCTTGAGTTGAACCTAGGATCCCTATCTGAAACAACGTCACAAGGACTCCCATGTAACCTAATGATCTCTTGCACATACAGATTACCTAGATCTTGAACTTTAATGGTGTCTTTGATTAGAATGAAGTGAGAAGACTTCATCAACCAATCAACAACCACCCAGATAGCATTTTTACCTGGTGAATCTGTGGAAACCCAATGAAAAAATCCATAGAGACCTCATCCCACATCCAAACTAGAACTAGAAGAGGTTGGAGCATACCAGAAGGTTTCAAGTGCTCTGCCTTTATCTGTTGGCAAGTGTAACAGTAGGACACATGATCTATGATGTCACGCTTCATACCTGGCCACCAAACCCATATTCTCATGTCATAATACATCTTTGTAGCACCTAGATGAACAAATCATGAAAAGTTATAACAATCAAATATGACTGAACTTCTCACAGGTGATGGGATGACGACTCTCTTCCTGAAGTGAAGTATGCCATATGAAGAAAGAGACCAACCAAGAACTATCTCCCCACCATAAATATTTTCATGAATCTCTTGAAACTCGTCCTCTTGTTGTTTACTTTTCAAGATAACTCCAAGAGAGATGATGACAACTGAACATTGGTCAAGACCATCCCTGAAACATCCTCCTGAGAATCCAAGTGTAACTGAGTGAAAAGACCCATGATATTCCACTCTTCCTTCGATTCCAGAACATCCTGTGATGATACCTTCCCTCTTATAGCATATGCAACAATGTTACCTTTCCCTAGGGTGTAGGTGATGTCAAAGTCAAACGTATGATGGTATTCTACCCATCGTATTTTTCTTAGATTCAAGTCTTTTTGGGAAAAGATATATCTTAGACGCTTATGATCAGAGAAAACTGTGAAATTATCCCCAAAGAGATAGTGCTTCCAACATTTAAGTGCATGCATAATAGCAGTATGTTCTAAATCATGAGTGGGGTAGTTCTTCTCATGTGGTCCGAGCAAACAAGATCTATAAGCTACCACATGATCATTCTACATCAGTACGCATCCCAAACTAGCAAAAGATGCATAAAAAAACACCATTTACCCCTTACCGGGCTCAGGTAAGACCAGAATAGGTGTCGACGTCAGAAGTCATTTCATTTCATCAAAGGAAAATTGACGCTTTTCATCCCATGAGAATTTCACCGCTTTATTTGTATGATCATTCAAAGGTGATTCCATCTTAGATAAATCCTTGGAGAACCGTCTGTAGTATTTTTCAAGACTAATGAATCTTCGAATTTCAAAAGACATTTTGTGGCTCCTTACATGATAAAACATATTTTACATTCTCTGGATCAACTGATAATCTATTCTAAGAAATTATGTGCCCTATGAATTTCACTTCTCAAATTTAAAAACTGCATTTTGAAATCATTACATACAGGCGGTGATTTCATAGAATCTCTAGAACCAAACTCAGATGGTGCTCGTACTCACACTTAGAATTTGAATAAACCAGAATATCATCTATGAACACTACCAAAAAAGTGTCAATATATTGGTGGAATATTCAATTCATCAAGGCCATAAAAACTGTAGGAGAATTAGTCAGACTAAAAGGAATCACAAGATATTCATAATGGACATACCTGTTCTTGAAATTTGTCTTCGGTATATCAGACTCCTATACTATGAGCTGATGATAATATGACCAAAGATCAATCTTTGAAAACCACTTTTCTCCCTTTAACTGATCAAAAAAAATCATCCACATAAGGAAAAGTATATTTTTTTCTTAACTGTCACCCGATTTAACTTCCGATATTCCACACATAACCAAAGTGAACCATCCGATTTCTTGGAAAAGATCATAGGGGATGCCCAAGGAGAAGCACTAGGGTGAACAAAACCTTTCTATAAGAGGTCATCCAACTGAATCTTGATCTCTTTCAACTCCACTGGTGCCATATGATAAGAAGGAATCGATATCAGATGTGTACCTGGAACTAGGTCAATCGTGAACTCTTCCTATCTCTCTCTCTCTGGAGGAAGACTGGAGAAGTCGTCTAGAAAAATGTCAGAAAAATCTTGAACAACAACATAAAGATCCTCAACAGAAAAAACATCATTGGGATCCAACTCAACAACAACCAACAAACTCCTAAGCTCTGGGGGGATGGTCTTGCATGAACTGACCTCGGGTCCCACTCTCCCTGAAACAAATGAGAAATCCCATCGACAATAAGAAACGAAACACACTGATAATAACAATCAACCTCAGCTCAACGAGCAACAAGCCAGTCCATACTGATGATGACATCAAACAGATCCAGATCAAGAACGATAAAATCCCATACCAACTCCATGTTAGCTATTGTGAATGAATAATAAAGACACTTGAACCCATTCTCTTTCCTCTTACCAAGAGGTGTTACTAACTCCATTGTAAAAGGCATAAGTTCCGTTGTAATTTTATGCATATCAACAAAATTTTCATATATAAATGAGTGGGAGGCACCAGTATCAAACAAGGCAGTAGTTATTGAAGCTTAAATAATGAATGTACCACTCGTTGTTGATATACCTGCAACAAATTCCATTAGATACTCATATACTACATGTAAATGATTCACTCTTGAGGCATGTGGCTGGAGCCCTATAGTCTTTGAAGCTTCTGACTACACTGCAGTAGCCTTTGGATCCAAATATCCCTGACCATAATGAGGCATATTCATAGCCTGACAGAAATGTTGTAGATGACCAAAACGTATACAACTATTTCATGTTTTCATGGACATAGGACAAAAAAATCTGGTGTGACCCCACTTTCCACACTGGTAGCAAGTCAGATGCACATTTCCTGCTGCAACAGACAGTGTGGAGGAGGCTCGCTATTGAGACCCACCTCCACCACTTCTGCGACGGTCCTGCCACTTCCTCTTCTTCCCATGCACGCCAATGAATCTATCACCAATTAGAAGAGAAGAGGCAATAACGTCGACCTCGCCTGCCATGTCCATATCTTCCATCATTGATTTTTCCACTGTCTCTGCATTGGTGGAAAGATTCAACATGAACACATGTGATCTAAAGTCTGGTATCAAACCCTGTAGGTACTTTTGTGCATTCATCCGGTCATTCATTACCACATTTGGAGAAAAACTGACAAGTTCAGCAAACTGGTTGGTGTAGGCTGACACCAAACGCTCTCCCTACTGCAACGATAGGAACTCTAGATATTTTTCCAACATCAGAGACTCTAGACAAAAATGTTGAAAGAATAGGGTTTTGAAACCCTTCCAATCCAAGACAACATGTCTGTCTACCTAGACAATAGAGTCCCACAAACAATTGTCGAAACCCTTGAGTCTGAATGTTGTTCACTTCACCCTAATATTCTCAGATGTCTCTAGGAAGTATAAGGTTTGATCGATCCTATCCATCCAATCCTCTGCCTCTTAAGGTTCAGTCGTCCCTTTAAAGTATGGTGTCTTCTCATGCAATAACTCCCTTGATCATTCTCTTTCCCCTCCAGATCTTGGTTGTACTTCAACCACTATGTTCTGAACTCATGGCACATCCTGATCGACAGCACAGACTGCTCGTACGATGGTCTCGATGAGATTATGATCTATAGGTATATTCCCTTGAGGAGCATCAACTGCACCTTCTTAAGGAACCTGTGGAAGACATATTAGAGGCATACAACTGCATACCAAAACATAAGAATGATCAGACATAGAAAAAATCTCAGTACAAAATAGACAACCCATAAGTAGAAACTGAGATTTCAAAAGAAAAAAACAACACTAGAGACAAAGATCTCGACATCCCAGTGTAACTTGAGTCTCGTTATGACAAGAGATAGTTAGGCACTCATCGCAACATACCTCTCAAGTCACGGAAATCCTATCTCTAGTCTAACAGACATCCTAAAAGCATGGATAATTATCGCATATCTCCCGTTCAAGGTTTCGGTGCTATGCTAATGTGTATAGAAACACTCAGGTCGAATCCTTGGTGATGATACTCTTTAATAGTCGATTGTTTTTAGTTGATTGTATTTTGATTGGGGGGTTGTATAAAGAGATTAATTGAAATAATTGATTGATTAATATTGATTTAACAATTTAATAAATATTGGGGTGAGTTCATCATTAGGTAGTTAATCTTGTGATATCCTCAAGCTTTGTTTTATATTGCCTTAAATTAACACCCATGTCACAAGTTGACGTTGATTGGAATTCCCAAGTGTTAAGGCTTTAATCTAAGCCTTAAATTAACTTAGGGTTCTAATATTAATCATATTGTGTTTATGATAGTGTATTTATGGTACCAATAATCCATGGAAACCACTCATTAAACAAAATAGGTCATTAATCCATGACATGTTAAGTCCAACATACACAATGTTAATTCAAAGAATATTCATCGAGAAAAAGCTCTCAATCACTTAACATACCTAAATTATAACTCACCCCAATGAGATATTTATTCATCCATTTAAATTATTAATAATCTGGTATATTATGTTTATGATGGTGAATTAAGAAGAGAATAAAAAGAAAGGGATAAGAAAAGAGTGGTGTGCCAAACACACACACATAAACAATGATGAGAATTAAAAACGGACTTTCGGTTGAATGAGGAAGCAAAAGAAAGGAAGGGATTTCAACTTTATTTCAAATATTTTAAGATAATTAATATTTAATAACATAGGGTGGATGATTAAAATAGAATATGAAGAAGAAACTTTCATTAAAATAGAATTACAAAAAAAACACATACAAGATTACAAATAAAGAAAAACACAAAATTAAATGAAATAAAAGAGAGTAGGAATGGTCTCTCAAGTGAAAACTTGATTTTGGAATGTCCTCCCAATATTTATTCAAAGACTTGTTCATTCCAATTTATCCTCATCTATTCTTAATTTCTAACCTCTTGCAAGGAGAGGAGGGGGTGTATTTATAGGCTAATGTTGTGGGTTATTTGTATTCTAAAACTGCCCCTCCACTTGGCTCAAAAATTGGACCATCCAGACAGAATAATATTGAAATATATTCTTCTTACAAGTTTTATATATACATTTTTATTTTCTACTTTGAAAAGTTTGCGTCCATTGTACTTAAGGATCCAAAGTTATGGTGGTTTGATTAAACAATGTAAATCCAAAATTTGAATGGGTTTTTTAATAGTAATATGCCCTCAAATATGAATGATTTCTTCAACAAAGTCAGACGCCTATATCTTCTCTTTCACACTAAAAAATCTCAGCTAGAATCTATGTCTCTATCAGGAGAAATATCAAATTTGGTTTTCTGATCTCAATTCCCAGAAAGAATTGTGGGATGGACTTATAAGATTTATTTGGGACCCCTGTTTTTGGATTTGGGCCTTTTAAATTTTTATAAACGACTCCTTGAATTATTCCCCGAATTTTGGAGAAGAATAAATGAATTTGGACTTCTGGATTGATTCTAGTAATTCAATCTTCATGGATTGTTCAATTTCTTCATAGATTCTTTGGGTCTTTTTATGAGGACCATATGACCCTTCAAATAGAAGAATTGTTCATTTATTCCTTCTAATGATATGTTGGAAATTGAATAAGGAATCCTATAAAATAATAAACAGACAATTATTATTAGTAGGGTGATAGTTATTATTAAATAATTAAACATACTTGAATCTGGATGAATTCAAATAGTGCTCAAAAATTATATTTAATATTTAAAGATTACTATTTCACAAAAATTATGCACATTTAATTTATAATCAGTAAAGGTAGTATATAATAAGTTATGAAAATATTAATAACATCAAATCCCCCACACTTAGTCTTGTGCATGTCCTTATGCTCAATAAATATAAAAACATGAAAAAATCATTCTCACTTTCCAATAAATATTAAAATTTTGTTTTCACCAATAAAGGGAGGTTTAGACCATTTCACCCATCCATTTTGAATTCCCCCACAAGTTTTTATAGAAATCATGTTCCAAAAACAATTCATTTTTCATTCTCAAAATTAGAAATAGAAAATGTGGAAACTCAAAACTCTCAAAACTCACACCTCTCAAGATGATAAAATTTATTTATGGAGGTTCACTCATTCACCAACAAAAGGTGAAAATATTAGAGTTTGAAAGAGATCTCACCTTCCATTACTTATCATAAAGTGCACAAGAATCAAGATTTATTTTTAAGAGGTTTTTCTGTGGCTATGGGATGGTAGGAATATAATGTCCAAGAGAGAGGAGAAGAGGGGTAAAACATCATCATGGGTAAAACAATGCACAATTTTTTTTGAAATAAAACATGGAAGGAAATGGAAACACATATTTACAAGGGAATGATTGTGTGAATAAAGACACAAGAGAGGAAGAAAATTTTAAGGGGATTAGAAGATGAAATATTTAAAAAACACAAAACTTCTTACAATGAAATAAGTGTTATTTTTTTATTTTATTTTCTTTTTGCATTTTTCAAAAGTTGAACTTGAAACAGATCTCATACTCATCTCTCAACCAATGTTTGATCTCCTCACGACACTAATTGTAATAGTTATAATAATATCAAAGGTTGAGGAAGAGTGATTTTTGACCCACCCAAGACACAACGCATTCTTTTTTTAAAAAAAATTACAAACACTTTTCAATAAAATTTGTACAATATGTCATAAGCATTTATACATTCCCAAGACTCACTAAAATTACAACATTTCACCCACACTAAAATGGATTCTTACCCTCAAGCATATTATAACATGTTTAAAATCAATAAAAGGGTACCCAAAATGAAATCCATTCCCCCCCACACTTAAATTTCAAGAAATTATGCACTGTAAAACCATGTAGATATTGGGTGGGATAAGGTATTGGGTTTTTAATGTGTCTATTAAAGAAAATGATTTCATAAGCTCGAAGGGGATTTCAAAAGGAGGATTAATGTAAGGGCAATGGGAGGATATTTGTCTATTATGATTCTCATGAGGTTTAGAAAATTACTCTATCATATTCAAGAACACTATAATAGGAAATTCAACATGAAGGTCTACAAACTCAAGACTCACAATTGGGGGTGGAAAACACAAAAAATGAAAAGATTGTCATAGGTGACCTTATAATGAAAGATAATTTTGTTCCTCACTGTTGGGGAAAATTATTTTCCAAATCTAAAATTGAGCATTTAAGATATGTTGGTTTTGACACAAGATTATTTATCCAAAATTATGATGAAAATACAAAAAAAAATTAGATGAAAACATGTCTTTTAACTCCCTAAATGGTTGGATAAAATTTTAAAATTGGATGGTGAGTAAGTATGACTCTTTTTGTTTTTTTTTACATTCATTTATTTATTTTTTAGTATTTTTTAGTGTTTTTAAAATACACACCCACACAAAGTTAATGGGAAAATAAATGGTTTGATGAAGAAAGTGGTAAAAAATGAAATATAGAGGAAGAAGAAGAAATAGGTAGAGAGAGGAAGAGAGAGAGAGTTCAAGGGAAAGTGGTTCCCCCTAGTTTGGATTTGGTGGGTCTCCATTTCCATCTAGTAGTGGGTAAATAGTAGTAGTTGAGGATTCAATGGAAGTCAATGTGGTCCTTGGGATGTGTTTCCTCTCATGGTGATGCTTTAACTAATGTCCGCTAACCGTGAATGTCCTTTTGGAAGATGGGTCTTGGACTTACACTACACCAACTGGGTAAACATGAGAAATAATTAAAGGCCCTTCCCATCGAGAATTAAGATTACCTAGGTGAAGCTAAAATAAATAATTGAAGAGCATTACCTTTTCACCTTTATTAAATACCTTTTTCAGGATGTGTTTGTCATGGGGTGCCTTGTATTTTTCTTTGTTGAGATTAGAATTCTCGTAAGAATCAAGTCGAATCTCCTCTAGTTTAGCCAATTGCAAGGATCTTTCTTCACCAGATTTTTCAAAATCAAAATTACAAGTTTTCACAGCCCAAAATGACTTATGTTGGACTTAAACTGGACAATGACATGCTTTACCAAAAACTAGCCTAAAATGAGATATCCCAATGGGTGTTTTATAGGCAGTTCGATAAGCCCAAAGTGCTTCACCAAGTCTTTCAGTCCAGTCCTTTATGGTGGGTTTTACAATTCTCTCAAACACTCTTTTCACTTCTCTATTATAAAGTTCACCCATTCCATTTTTTTGGGGTGATATGCAGTTGATGTTTTATGTACAACCATGTTCTTTTTCAAAAGAGATTCCATGGTTCTATTACAAAAATGGGTTCCTAAGTCACTTATCAAGGCATGTGGTGTTCCAAATTGGTGGAAGATGTGGGATTTTAGGAACTCACTAACATTATGTGAATCATCCTTTCTAGTGGGTTTGGCCTCTACCCATCTAGAAACATAATCAATCGTAAGAAGAATGTATGATAATCCATTGGAAGTGGGAATGGTCCCATGAAATTGATGTCTTAAACATCGAAGATCTCACAAAAAATTAAAGGATTTTGGGGAATTTCGTTTCTCTTTGAAATTGTGCCAAACTTTTGGCAAGTGGGACATGATTGACAGAACTCATGTGAGACCTTGAAGAGTGAATACCAAAAGAATCCAGAGTCTATGACCTTTCGGGAGGTCCATTGTGGTCCGAATTGGCCACCTCCAGGAAGAGAGTGATAGAATTCTAATATGAAGGAATGTTCATCTTCATCAACACATCTCCTAATTACCATGTCTGCCCCAGTTTTCCAAAGTTTATTATCTTCCCAAAAATAGAATTTTAAATCACTTTTTAGCTTCATTTTTTGTTCTTTTGAAAAAATTTCATGAAAAATACCAGCAACCAAGTAGTTTACAATTGGTGCATACCATGGTAACTTTGGAGTGAGAGATGAAAGGTGGTCAGTAGGGAATTGAGGATCAATGATTTCTGAACTAGAAGAATTAGAAATTATACTCGGGTGATCAGCCACAAGGTTTTGTTTTCCTGGTCTATATTTTATTTCAAGGTCAAACTCTTGGAGCATTAGGATCCATATTATTAGTCTCGATTTGGAATCACTTTTCTTGAGTATGAACTTTATAGTAGAATGGTCTATGAAGATGAATATTTTGGAACCTAAGAGATAGAGCCGAAATTTATCTAAGGAAAAAACAACTGCTAAAAGTTTCTTTTCAGTGATAGTGTAGTGATATTGAGTTTCATCAAAAGTTTTTGAGGCATAATATATAACATGAGTAATATTTTCTCTTCTTTGAACAAGAACAGCCCCAAAGGCTCTATCAAAAGCATCACACATCAACTCAAAGGGTAAGGACCAATCAGAGGGTTGGATTATTGGGGTACATGTAAGAGCAGTTTTGAGTTCAATGAAGGCTCTCTTGTAAACCTCATCAAAATGAAAAGTGACATCATTTTGGAGAAACTGAGTGAGTGGGAGGGAAATCCTACTAAAGTTATGGATGAATTGATGATAGAAACAATAATGAACTAGGAAGGAATGGATGTCTAGAACAGATATGGGTTCTGAAAGTGATTGGATCACTTCAATTTTGGAAGGATCGACTTCAATACCATCTTTTGAAACTATGTGCCCTAGAATAATCCCGTTTGCAACCATGAAGTGAAATTTTTCAAAATTTAACACAAGGTTACACTTGACACACTTTTTAAGGACTGGAGAGATTGAATGCAAGCATGATTCAAATGACTCACCATAAATGGTAAATTCATCCATGAAGACCTCCATGCAATGCTCAATGAATTCTAAAAAGATACCCATCATACACCTTTGGAATGTTTCAGGAGCATTGTAGAGGCCAAAAGACATTCTCCTATATGCATATGTTCCAAAGGGATATGTGAATGTTGTCATCTCTTGGTCCTGAGGTGTGATTGGGATTTAGAAGAAGTCGGTGTATCCATCAAGAAATAAATATTGTGACTTTCCATCTAATCGTTCTATAATTTGATCAAGGAATGGAAGAGGGTAGTGATCTTTTCTTGTTTCGACATTCAATTTTCAGTAGTCAATGCAAACACGCCATTTTTTTCACTTGAGTTGTGACCACCTCACCATGTTCATTTGTGACAACAATTATCCCACCCTTTTTAGGTACAACTTGAATTGGACTAACCGATTTACTGTCATAAATTGGGTAGATAATACCAGTTTGAAGAAGCTTGGTGATATCTTCCCTAACTACCTCAAGGATGAGTGGATTGAGTCTTCTTTATTGTTGTTTAATTGGTTTGGATGAATCCTCAAGATGAATGTGATGCATGAAAATGGTAGGGTTGATTCCTGGTATATCATCTAAGGTCCAACCTAAGGCTTTTTTTCCTCTAACACCTAAACAAGTTTGGACTCCTCAGTTTCGGTAAGTAAAGAAGAGATAATGACAGGATAAGAGTGATCATGGAAAAGGAATGCATATTTCAGCTGTTCAGGAAGAGGTTTCAAATCAGTCTCATCTTTCATTTGGGGGTTAAACAACTCAGGAATAGAGTAAGGGGATTCAGTTGATTTAGATTCATTTTCCTTAATACTATCCAAGGTGGAGTAGTAGAGATCATAGTTGATGTGGGATTCAATAGAGTTTTCATGTTTCTCTAGATTTGTGGAGTCTATGAATGAAAGGTCCACATCAACTTCGCCATTTATGACTTGGTTAATAATGTTGAAGATTTCACAAGATCCTATCTCCTTAGAACATGATGAACATGATGTAATGGGGTTTAATTGACTCTCAAAAGTGTCATTATAAGAATGGATTGAGAATGTAGAGTGATCCTCAGAAGGATATTGCATGGCTTGAAAAAAGTTGAACTTGACCAGTTGGTCACCAAATTACATGGATGGTATGCCTGAATGGACATAAATCTTGGTTATTTCTATCATTAAAAATGGTCTTTATAGAATTAGGAGATAATGAGAAGAGTTCGTCTCACCTTCCATGTTAAGGACATAAAAATCAGCAGGGAAGATAAGACCATTCACACGAAAAAGGACATCCTCGATTATACCCTCGAGAATAGCAGTGTTTCGATTTTCCAATTGAATGACATCACTCATTGGATATAAGGGACCTAGACCAAGGTTAGAGAATATGGATTTGGTCATGACATTAATTGAGGCTCTTAGGTCTATGAGTGCATCATCAAAGTTGAAACTTTCAATTTGGCATGGAACCGTAAAGGTATCTGGATCTTTTCATTTTATAGGAATAAACTTCTAGGTGGAAACATTTTTGAAGTTCCTAAGTTGCCTCTTATGGGTGAACAATTCCTTAAGAAACTTGGAATACTTATGGATTTGTTTTATGTCATCTAAGAGGGGTATGTTGACTTCAATTCGTCTAAACATGTAGATCATTTCAGGATCGGGATCAATGGACTTCCTTGGATTAGAAATGGATTGAGGAAAAGGAATTGGGTTCCTAAGTGGAATAGAAGTAGGTAAGGGAATGGATTCAGGTTCTTTTTCTAATTTCTTTTTATTTTCATTTTTTTGGTCAACATTTAAAGGGCAGTTGGAGGACTCATCAGGAGGCATAATAATTTGCTTCCCCTATCTAAGTGCAATTGCACTTACATTACCCTTGGGGTTGGGTAATGGTTTAGATGGAAGTTGGGAAGAATTTGGTTGTTGTTTCTGTCGTAGGTGGTAAGAAATTTGAGCAATTTGGGTTTTAATGTTCTTGAGGCTAGAATGGGTGAAGGAGGCAAGATCTTATACAGCGCATTCCCATGGTTTCTTGGAAGAAGTGGCCTGTCCCAGATTGGGATTGCCTTGATTTTGGTGTTTGAAAAAGAGAATGTATTGGTTTGGGAATTGGGAAGGCTCACTAGGATAGTGGAATCCTGGAGGAGTAGGAGGAGGATTTCTCCTTTGTTTTTAAGGAACAAACAGATATGTTTGTTGGAAGTTACCAACACCTTGACCATATTGGAACTAGTTTTGGTTTTGAGGATGGAATTGAGGAAGATGAGAGGCGAGGTTTCCATACCTTAAGACTTGGTTATAAAAAGAAGAGAAGGGCTCAGAGTGAGGTTGGTTAGAGGTTCTAATGAACTGATATGATAGTAAAGGGTTGGTGTTCTGCTTAGCATAGGTTGCATTGAGCTCTATTGGTCCATATGAATCAGATGGATTATCTTGAAGTTGTAGGAAGGTGCCTGTTGGATGATCTGGAGAGTTGCAGATTCCATAGTTTTTAACAGGTCAAGGAAACATTGATTGTGGAGAAGATAAGGTTGGGGATTTGGAAGCCAGAACTAGTTGTCGCACTAGACCTGTAAGTTCACTAATCCACTCGGTCATCTTGTTCGGCTCTATGTATTGATTGTCTTGGACTTGTTTTACTTGATCATGTTCTCGAGTATGGAATTGTTGAGTGTTTGAAGCCATGTTGCTTATGAGATCTCTTACAACTATAGGAGTTTTATCAACAAGATCACTGACACTTGTGACATCAATGAGGGTTCTCTCCATAGCCAATAACGCCTCATATAAGTATTGGATCAAGAGTTGGTCGGGTATTTGGTGTTGTGGGAAGGTTTCCATAAGATTTTTGAACCTCTCTCAATACTCATGGAGTGATTTATTATGGAATTAATGGATACCACTAATTTCCATTCGGATGGAAGCAGTACAAGAAGTAAGAAATAAATTATCTAAGAAAAGTTGATTCATGTAATTACATGTGGTTATGGAACTAGGAGAGAGGTAGTAGAGACATGACTTGGCGGTGTCAGCTAGAGAGAAAGGGAATTCTCAGAGTTTGATTTGTTCCTCAGAAACCCCTTGAGGCTTCATGGTAGAGCACACCACTTGGAACTCTTTAAGGTGGAGATGTGGATCATCACCGGCTAGCCATTGGAAATGAGGTAGAAGATGAATCAAACCTAATTTAAGTTTAAAGTCAGCCTCTATGTTTGGATGTTGAATACCAAGAGGTTGGTAATTCATATCAGGGACAACAAGTTCTTTAAGTGTTTGTTCCCTAGGATTCTCCATATCTAATTCAATTGGTTAGACAAATACTGGTTCTTGACTTATTTGATTATCCCTAATGTTCCCCCTAAGTTGGTGAAGTGTTCACTCAATTTTAGGGTAAAAAAATATGATGGATTATTTGGAAGGCTATGGGGAATTCAGAGAGATTTTGGAAAGGATGAGTAAGGTGGGTTTTTTTGTGTGTTTTTTGTTTATGATTTTTATGGGAATGCTGGTTTTTCTTTGTGTTTTTTTCAATTTTTTTTAATTTTGTTTTTTTTACAATAACCAGAAACTAACGACTAATTAACTGCACCATCCCTAGAAACAGTTCCATTTGAAAGCATGACTAATTTTATCCTATCGACTGTTCAAGGATTCAGTGCTTTGCTAATGTGTATAGCAGCACTCAGGTCGAATCCTCGGTAATGATACTTTTTAATAGTCGATTGTTTTTAGTTGATTGTATTTTGATTGGGGGATTTGTTTAAAGATCTTAATTGAAATGATTGATTTATTAAGATTGATTTAAAAATTTAATAAATATTGGGGTGAGTTCATCATTAGGTAGTTAAGCTTGTGATATCCTTGAGCCTTGCTTTATATTGCATTAAATTAACACCCATGTCACAAGTTGATGTTGATTGGAATTCCTAAGTGTTAAGAATTTAATCCAAGCCTTAACTTAACTTAGGGTTCTAATATTAATCATATCTTGTTTATGGTAGTGTATTTATGGTTTCAATAATCCATGGAAACCACTCGTTAAACAAAACAGATCATTAATCCATGACATGTTAACTTCAACATACACAATGTTAATTCAAAGAATATTCATTGAGCAAAAGCTCTCAGTCACTTAACATACCTGAATTATAACTCACCCCAATGAGAGATTTATTCATCCATTTAAATGATTACTAATCTCGTATATTATGTTTATGATGGTGTATTAAGAAGAGAAGAAAGAGAAATGGATAAGAAAAGAGTGGTGTGTCGAACACACACACACGAACAATGATGAGAATTAAAAACAGACTTTTGATTGAATGAGGAAGCAAAAGAAAGGAAGGGACTTCAACTTGATTTCAAATATTTTAAGAGAATTAATATTTAATAATATAGGGTGGATGATTAAAATAGAATATGAAGAAGAAACTTTCATTAAAAGAAAATTACAAAAACAACACTTACAAGATTACAAATGAATAAAAACACAAAAGTAAATGAAATCAAAGAGAGTAGGAAGGGTCTCTCAATTGAAAACGTGAGTTTGGAATGTACTCCCAGGATTTTGGCAGAGCCTTGGTCATTCCAATTGATCCTCATATATTCTAAATTTCCAACCCTTACAAAGAGAGGAGGGGGATGTATTTATAGCCTAATGTTGCGGGCTGTTTGCATTCCAAATCTGCCCCTCCACTTTGCTCGAACATTAAACCATACAGAAAACATAATCTTGAAATATATTCTTCTTAAAAGTTGTAGATATACATGTTTATTTTCTACTCTGAAAATTTGGCAGTCATTGTACTTAAGGATCCAACGTTATGGTGGTTTAATTAAACAATGTAAATATGTCCATTTCAATCTAGACTTTTTCAAGGCCAAATTGTAAATGGGTTTTTTAATAAGAATATGCCCTCAAATCCGAATGATTTATTCAACAAAGTAGGCTGCCTATATTTCCTCTTTCACACTGAAAAATATCATCCCTATGAATGTATCTATCATGAGAAATATTAAATTTGGTGTGTTGATCTCAATTTCCGGACAGAATTGTGGGCTGGACTTCAAAGCTTCATTTGGGCCCCTTGTTTTTTTATTTGGGACTTTAAATTTTTATACATGACTCCTTGAATTGTTCCCCGAATTTTGGGGGAGAGTAAATGAATTTGGAATTCTTGATTGAGCCCAGTAATTCAGTCTTTATGGATGGTTCAATTTCTTCACAGATTCTTCGATCCTTCTCGTGAGGATCATATAACCCTTCAAATGGAAGAATTGGCCACTAATTCCTTCTAATGATATGTTGGAAATCAAATAAATAATCCTACAAAACAAGAAACACACAATTTGGGTCAGTAGGGTGATAGTTATTATTAAATCATTAAACATACTTGAATCAAAATGAATTCAAATAGTGCTCAAAAATTATATTTAATATTTAAACATTAATATCTTTACAAAAATTATGCACATTTCATTTAAAATAAGTAAAGGGAGTATATAATAAGTTATGAAAATATTAATAACATCACATCCCAAGAAAATATTCTTGAGGAAAAACCTCACCCTCTGATACCAAACTGTAACGAACTGACCCGAGTTACCCTCAAACCTAAAACTTGACCTGATCTGTCACAACCTGAAGGGCATTCCATATCCCCACGGGCTGGCGACAAGCACCCGAGCATCGAACAAAAAAACTGAGGGAACGATTCCACCCAACTTGAATAACCACATGACATATATATACAAGTAAATACAAGAAAAGTGGAAGACTAACAAAATATATATGTCATAACTATAAGAAAACAATAGAAACCAAACAACTATAACAGCAGCTAAAAACACCAAAAGGAAAGTCTGACTGCAAGGGACTCAAAACCAACAACTACTCCAATGATGGCATGGACGAACTCCAACCATCACACCATCATCTACCCATACCGGCTGACACGAACCTCACTGCCTCACTACGGCACCTTGCCTTTCACTACACCGGAAGACAAATAAAGGTCTACGCACCACCGAAGTAGTGCGCAGGGTGTGAGCTAACTAGCTCAGTAGGATCCCACTCAGGTGTTCCATAACAAGTATCTCTATAAAAAATCTTGTATGATAATTTTTAAATAAAACATGGCATGATAAGTATTAAAGCAACTTTTATAGAAAACATGGTAAACATTATCCTTTTCACAATTTTAAACAAAAGCAGGTATATCATTTTCCAAAGCATATTTCCATACCATATTTCACAAGCATCAACATGCATATCAAGACTAACTCAGAAAACAAAGTCATATAAACCAGAAGTATAGGTATCATAGCACCAAGAAATACTATAGGTCTAGGCAATAGACTACTCGTACCAAAACAATCAAGTGCACAAAACTGGTCCCAGAACAACAGGCCTAGAAAGAAGAGAAAAACCCCAAGAGTAATCCCCTCAAAATGTCGATATCAATCTCCTAGAACAATGGGAATAGGAAACATAGGAAATCCCCCAAAACAAACCTCCTTGATAATCACAAAGCAATGAACGATGACCTCAAACTAAACCTTCCAGCTAAGTACCCAAGGTAACCTATATGGTCTTTTTCACAAACTCGTTTCAAGGTTTTGAAAAACCATTCAAAACCATTTATAATTCATTTATCAAAATCTAGGGAAAAACATTTTTCTTTCAAAACCCTTTTTTAACACACACAACAATCATGTCAATTTCATAAATCAATTTATAAAGCAATTTGCAAAGCAAAACAAGCAGGTTCATTATCATAGACTAGAGACGAAACCACCTATGTAACATCCCAGGTAAATAAAGAATAATACATTTTCATATTTATTAACATTTACGAATTAAAAATTAAGTTTACTTTAAAAGGGTTTCTATGTTCGATAGCGTACCCGATACGCAACAAAGAGTTTCTTTGAAATCTTATGTTGCACGCTAGTAATAAAATAATATTATTTTAAATGGTAGTTAACACGTAGCCGTTGTATTGGCGGGAATGAATAGAAATAACTAAAATATGATTATATATGTTAAATGTTTTTACATTTATCCAATAATGGATAAAGGCTTAAAATAAGAAAAGAATTCAATTTTAGGCATAAATACTCTAATTTTCACTAAAGGTCCACTTATCACCTTTTGATGGCGAACCTTCATTAAATATAGTTTTGGTCACTCTTATACATTATATTGGACCAAATAAAATTCTTCTTCAGAATCGGGACATCAAAATTTACTTTGTGTAAATTTTTGGTATTTTTCCGATAAAGATCATTTTTTAATGAATAGTGAAAAATGTTGTATTTTAATTCAAAACCTATTTTTAATCTAATTTATTTATATGATTAGATTATCTTTTGAATTGGTTTTAAAGTGCAATTAGAATATTTTTTTACCATTTAATCCAATAGTGTTCGTTGGAATTAATTTCACTTTGAAATTGGACTTAAACTAGTGTCAATCTTTTGATACTTATTGTTTCATAAAAACACGCTATTTTCTCTCACAGCGAGAATTAATTATTGAATTAATTAATGAAACTTATATTTTTTGAATTTTGTAAAATAGAAATCATTTTTGAATTCGGAATATCAAGTATAGCTTAGGGTGAATTTTTGGTATTTTTCTGAAAAACTTCAATTTTTGATGAATAGTGAAACCACTAAGTGGTACTTAAAAAAATTGATTTTTCATTTAAATGAAATTTTACCACCTCTGTGTTTTGAATTTCAAAAATCCGACATACATGGTTATCATTAAGAAGTAAAATGTGGTTCAATGGGATTGAAATAATTTTTTGGTGAATAGTAACTTTTATGTTTTTAATCGCGATTAGAGGTAATTAGTGTAGTTTAAGGTAAAAATAATGTTTTAATAATATGAAATGAACATGACACATGTCCTACCCTTATTGGATGTGTCATGACCGACTAAGACAATCCATGGGTCAACTTGGGGACCCCATGGAGCCACTTTGGTAGGAAAATGACATTAATAACTTTTTATTTAATGTTAAAATTAAAATGTCACAAACATGAGTTGTTTTACAAAAATAATTTTTAAATGGGGTTATACAAGTCATATTTTTTACTATAAATATTCATTAGAAATATAAAATGATTTCCTACATCATGATATTTTTTTTATAATTTATATACATTAAATAAATTAAATTATTTATGACATTATGATGATGCAGTGATTACCTCATTAATAAACGATTTAAATAAAATGAAAAGATAATGTAAAATATAAGACTTACACTTGTCAAAGACCAATTTGATGAGTATATTTCGAACCCTTATCACTTTATCCTTGAATTATATCAATGTGGGACCTTTAAAATCCGAAAACCATTTTATAATAAAGTAAACTTTTGTAACTTTCCAAGAGTGTCCCTCCTCTCCTCTTATAAAAGGCCCCCACCTCTACCACCTTACCCACACCTCTCAAGCCTTTGGTTCGGCCAAGATCTGCTCTTTTTGTCTCTCCACATCCCTCACTTACTCTTAGAAGCCTCACATTGGGCAGAAGTCTTCCCAAGGAAGCCTTTGAGCTCAAATCTAAGAGAGTTACCCGATTTTAAGGACGTTAAAGAACGATCGAGTCAAGTCGGACCCGAGGTAAGGGACTTCATCTCAATCTCCTTTCATTGAGGCATATTTCGTTTTATACACAACTTTCTTTTATAGAGTGTATAAACCCCTTTGACTTTTACTTTTATACAAAAGGAATCTTTTTTTACGAAGCGTTTTTCTAAACGACAAAAAGGAATGTTTCTTTTAACGTACGCGGTCACAACGACCCTTTTCCGCCACCGCAAGTATTATTTGGTATTTGGATTCCTCAACAAGCTGTAATGTTTTATTTAAAGTTAAATAAATACCATATATTGTTTTATGTATTTTGGTATTGAAAAGGGTTTTTTATAATGGATTTTCTATGTCAATATATTTAAGTGATATATTGTGATCAAAGTGTGGAAATGTTTTCTTTCCATTATATTTGTTTTATGTCTTATGATTTTATAATGGTAATTGGACATTTGACGGGTGGTTACGTGATAAACCATATGACGGGTGGTGCCGTGAATTCCAGGATGGGTGGTTACGTTATAACCTCCAATGCATTGGCTATGGAAGTCGGCCGTATGGTTATTCCATTGAGTGATATGTGTGGAAGTCGACCGTATGGTTATTCCATTTAAGTATGATTATGTCCCAAGTTACCTTTATATGTTATGTGATCTTTATATGTGTTTTATGGTAATTTTTTGGTTACAAAAGGGTAATTAATGATCTTTTATTCAGTAAAGAGTTTTTACTTCTTCATAAAGGTGAAAAGTATTACTTTGATAAAGTATACATGGTTTACTTGTTGTTTTGATAAAATAATAGTTTTCATTCTTTGTGTATCCCTTACTGAGATTTTTATGCTCACCCCAAGTTTTTTTGAAATGTTTTTCACAAGAATTAATGTGGAATAGGGTCAAGGATGGGATCAAGGGAAAGTCATGCTATATAAAACATGGAACTAGACATGTTTCTTTTTAATAGTTTTTATTCTATGGAAACTTAATAGAAGTGTCTACTTTGTAATCTTTTGAGATGTAATAGTTATGTCCTAATTCTCTAAAACTCTAAACCTGAAAATATCCTCAATGTGAATTATTCATTTAATTCAATATAAAGTAAGGTTTTAGGCTGGGGCCTTATAGTTGGTATCAGAGGTCGGTTTAGACAACTTTAGGAGTTAGAAAAGTATTAAATTATAAGTTAATTTATGGTATGATTGAAATGATATAGAATTTAAAGATTACCATGTTGCTTCGCCTAAGATATTTCTGTGTTTAGAATAGTTTTCTGCAGAGGAAACAAAGCAACTATGTTGGGATGACATCAGGAGGAAGACAACCTTCCAAATCAGCAACCTGAGATGGTCGGAATCGAAACTGAATAGTTTGTTGCAGTGATGGCACAGTGGACTCAGTCTATAAATGGTGGTGGTATCCATGCATGAGATCAGCCAGATCAACCGCAAAGGAACATGTCAGTGGTGGAACATTTCATGAGGCAACATCCCCCATCATTTAGAGGATCATCTGACCCTGTTCTAGCTGAAGGGTGGATTAAAGCACTGGAGAATATTTTTGATGTCATGGGGTGTTTAGAAAATCAAAAGGTTAGTCTTGTTATTTACCGTTTTGAAGGTGAAGCTGATCAGTGGTGGTCGATGGTGAAAAATATCAGGGATAGTGATGAGATTTATGATCTTCACTGGGACGAATTCAAAGGTATGTTTCTTGAGAAATATTTTCCTAAGGTGGTTCGTCTTAGGATGGAAAAACAATTCCTAGAATTGAGGCAGGAGGATGACTCAGTGACTGCTTATGAAGCAAAGTTCACTCGATTGTCAAGGTATGCTCCAAACTTTATACGAGATCTTGATAGTAAAATAAACCATTTTTACTCAGGGTTAAAGACAAACTATCGAAGGGCTTTAGCTTCTCGTGAGTTCAAAAGTTATGAAAAACTTGTTTGGTGTGCAGAGAAGGTAGAAATGGATTTTTCCAATGATCAGGTGTTCTTTGACAAACAACAGAATAAGAGGTACAGTTGGAAGGCAAAGGGGAAGAATTCATCAAAGAAGCAAGGAGGTAAGAAAATCAAATATTCATCCTATGAGAAGTGTGGTAAAATGCATCCTAGAGAATGTTTATCCAAGTCTGGAAACTATTTTTGGTGTGGTAAGTCTGGTCATATTGCTCGTAATTGTAAGGAAGATGATCAAGCAGGCAATGAAAAGCCAGCAGTAAGATGTTTTAAGTGTAATGAAATGGGTCATTATGCAAATGAGTGTCTAACGAAGAACTCAACTGGGGAAAATCATCCAGACTACAAGCAGAAAGGGGTGGTGAAATCCTTTGAAACTACTTCAGCAGATGTTGGGCCATCGAATGAAGTAGTATCAGGTACACTGTTTGTTTGTTCCGATTATGCCAATGTGTTGTTTGATTCAGGGTCTACACATTCTTTCATTTCTGAGAAGTTTTCTAGTAAATTGGAAATTCCATCTCAAGATATGAATCCTGAACTTATGGTAAAAACACCCGGAGGGAACGTTGAGACAAAAAGGAATTATAATAACCTTCCTATCCTTGTGTGCGGATAGAATCTACCAGCAAACCTTATTGTTTTGCCTCTAGTAGAGTTTGATGTTATTTTGGGCATGGATTGGCTTTCTGTTTATCATGCTAAGATTGACTGCAGAGCTAAAATGGTTTATTTTCAGAAAGATTTTCAGTTTGTGTACAAGAATGAACCCTTGATTTTAATAACATATCAGGAAGTTGAGAAACTAGTAAAAGATGGAAATGAATGTTACCTTGCACATATTGTTGAAAATAAAGGAAATGTTCAGATTAATGATGTGCCAGTGGTAAATGTGTATCTTGATGTTTTTCCTGATGAGTTTCCTGGTATTATTCATGATCGGGAAGTTGAATTTATTGTTGACTTAGTTCCTGATTCTAATCCAATTTCAAAACCCCCTTATCGAATTGCTCAAGTTAAACTTTTAGAGTTAAAGAAGCAATTGCAGGAGTTATTAGATAAAGGTTTCATTCGACCTAGCACATCATCATGGGGTGCTCCTGTCTTGTTTGTTAAAAAGAAAGATGGCTCAAGGAGACTTTGCATTGATTATAGAGCCTTAAATAACATTACTGTTAAGAAAAAGTATCATTTGCCTCATATCGATGATTTGTTTGATCAGCTCCAGGGAGCTCAGTATTTTTCGAAGATTGACTTGAGGTCGGGGTACCATTAGTTGAAAGTAAAAGAAGCAGACGTTCCGAAGACTGTGTTCCGTACTAGATATGGCCATTATGAATTTGTAGTTATTCCTTTTGGTTTAACCAATGAACGTGATATATTCATGGATATTATAAATAGAATTTTCCATGAGATCTTGGATAAGTTTGTGGTTGTTTTCATTGATGATATTTTGGTGTTTTCAAAAAGTAAAGAGGAGCGTGAAAGTCATTTAAGGGTTATCTTGCAAACCTTAAAAGAAAAGAAACTGTATAGAAAGTTCAGCAAGTGTGAGTTTTGGTTACAACAAATTTCTTTCCTTGGTCACATTGTTTTAAAAGATGGCATAACTATTGATCCTGCTAAAACAAAAGTTGTTGAAGAATGGCCAAGACCCACAAATGTAACCGAGATCCGTAGTTTTCTTGGTTTGGAAGGTTACTACCGAAGGTTTGTTGAAAATTTTTCACGATTGTCTAGTCCAATTACTAAGCTAACTCGGAAGGGTGTTAAGTTTATCTGGACAAAAGAATGTGATGATTGTTTTCAGGAGTTGAAAAGAAGATTGGTGAATGATCCAGTTTTGGCACTTCCTTTCAGGAATGGTGATTTTGTTATCTACAGTGATGCTTCATTGAAAGGAATTGGTTGTTTCCTTATGCCGAATGATCAGGTAATTGCTTATGCTTCACGTCAGTTGAAAACTCATGAGGTAAATTACCCTACACATGACTTGGAATTAGCAGCTGTTGTTTTTGCCTTAAAAATTTGGAGGCATCATTTGTATGGAGTAAAGTGTGAAATATATACCGATCACAAAATTTTAAAGTATATATTCACTTAGAAAGAATTGAACATGAGACAGAGGAGATGGCTAGAATTAATCAAGGATTATGATTGTACAATTCATTGCCATCCAGGAAAAGCAAATAAAGTGGTTGATGCTTTGAGTCGAAAAAGTAATGCTTCATTAACAATGTTGTGTTTGGAACGTGATCCTTTGGTTAAGGATTTGATGAGATTTGGCATGGAAGTTGTTTGTGTAGGATGGTCTTCTGTTTTGTTTCAGGTATCAGTAAAATCTTCTCTATCAGATAGAATTAATCAATCACAGAAGCAAGATAGCGAGTTGTAGAAAAAGGTAGAGTTGGTTCAGAAGGGTAAGTTTCCTGAATTTAACATTGATAATGATTGTGTTTTGAGTTTTGGGAAGAGATTGTGTGTGCCTAGTGATTCACAATTTAAGAATGAGTTGTTATGTGAACCTCATAGTTCCCCGTTTTCAGTTCATCCTGGCAGTACTAAGATGTACAAAGATCTGCGGGAGTATTACTGGTGGGATGGAATGAAAAGAGATATTACTGATTTTACTGTGAAGTGTTTGACTTGTCAGCAGGTTAAAGCTGAATGAAAGTTACCGAAAGGGATGCTTCAGCCATTACCAGTGCTAGAGTGGAAATGGGAAAATATATCCATGGACTTTGTTGTGGGATTACCGAGGACATCTCGAGGTAATAATGCAATCTGGGTTATTGTTGATAGATTGACTAAATCTGATCATTTTCTTCCTATTCGAGATACATTCTCTCTAGATCAACTTTCCCGATTGTATCTTAAAGAGATATTTAGGTTGCATGGAGTTCCCCTCTCCATTGTATCTGATCGTGATCCCAGGTTTACCTACAACTTTTGGAAAGGCCTTCAGAAGTCATTGGGTACTGAATTAAATTTTAGTACAGCTTTTCATCCGCAATCAGATGGGCAGTCAGAACGAACAATTCAGACCTTGGAGGATACGCTACGAGCTTTCTCTATGAATTATCAGTGAAGTTGGGACCAACATCTTTCTTTGGTTGAGTTTTCTTATAATAACAGTTTTTATTCCAGTATACAGATGACACCATTTGAGGCATTATATGGGAAGCGGTGTCGAACTCTAGCTTTTTGGGATGAAGTAGGTGAAAGGAAGTTGATGGGACCAGAATTGGTAGAAGAGATGGCAGAAAAAGTTCAGTTGATTCAGAAACACATGAGAACAGCTCATAGCAGACAAAAAAGTTATGCGGATAACCGGAGGAAATATCTATCTTTCGAGGTAGGTGATCATGTTTTTCTCAAGGTTTCTCCATGGAAACGTGTGATGCGATTTGGTAAGAAAGGAAAGCTGAGTCCAAGGTTCATTGGACCATATGAAATTTTGGAGAGAGTTGGATCAGTTGCATACAGAGTGGCATTACCTCTGAGTTTATCTCAGGTACACAATGTTTTTCATGTTTCGATGTTAAGAAAGTATATGCCAGATCCATCTCATGTTTTGAGCCCAGAGGTAGTTCAGTTGGAAGAGAATCTCTCTTATGAAGAACAACCAGTCCAGATTCTTGACCGAAGAGAGAAAGTGTTGTGAAATAAGGTAATTCATCAGGTAAAGGTTTTGTGGAAAAACCATATGGTTGAAGAGGCAACGTGAGAATCTGAAAATGCTATGAGGGATAAATACTCCTACTTATTTTGATAAGTGAATAAAATTGCGAGGACGCAATTCCCAAAAGGGGGGAAGGATGTAACATCCCAGTTAAATAAAGAATAATACATTTTCATATTTATTAACATTTACGAATTAAAAATTAATTTTAATTTAAAGGGGTTGCTATGTTTGATAGCGTACCCGATACGCAACAAAGAGTTTCTTTGAAATCTTATGTTACACACTAGCAATAAAATAATATTATTTTAAATGGTAGTTAACACGTAGCTGTTGTATTGGCGGGAATGAATAGAAATAACTAAAATATGATTATATATGTTAAATGTTTTTACATTTATCCAATGATGGATAAAGTCTTAAAATAAGAAAAGAATTCAATTTTAGGCATAGATACTCTAATATTCACTAAAGGTCCACTTATCACCTTTTGATGGAGAACCTTCATTAAATATAGTTTTGGTAACTCTTATACATTCTATTGGACCAAATAAAATTCTTCTTTAGAATTGGGATATCAAAATTTACTTTGTGTAAATTTTTGGTATTTTTCCGATAAAGATCATTTTTTAATGAATAGTGAAAAATGTTGTATTTTAATTCAAAACCTATTTTTAATCTAATTTATTTACATGATTAGATTATCTTTTGAATTGGTTTTAAAGTGAAATTAGAATATATTTTTACCATTTAATCCAATAGTGGTCGTTGGAATTAATTTCACTTTGAAATTGGACTTAAACTAGTGTCAATCTTTTGATACTTATTGTTTCATAAAAACACACTATTTGCTCTAACAGCAGGAATTAATTATTGAATTAATTAATGCAACTTATATTTTTTGAATTTTGAAAAATAGAAATCATTTTTGAATTCGGAATATCAAGTATAACTTAGGGTGAATTTTTGGTATTTTTCTGAAAAACTTCATTTTTTGATGAATAGTGAAACCACTAAGTGGTACTTAAAAAAATTGATTTTTCATTTAAATGAAATTTTACCACCTCTGTGTTTTGAATTTCAAAAATCCGACATAAATGGTTGTCATTAAGAAGTAAAATGTGGTTCAATGGGATTAAAATAATTTTTTGGTGAACAGTAACTTTTAAGTTTTTAATCGTGATTAGAGGTAATTAGTGTAGTTTAAGGTAAAAATAATATTTTAATAATATGAAATGAACTTGACACATGTCATACCCTTATTGGATGTGTCATGGCCGACCAAGACAATCCATGGGTCAACTTGGGGACCCCATGGAGCCACTTTGGTAGGAAAATGACATTAATAACTTTTTATTTAATGTTAAAATTAAAATGTCACAAACATGAGTTGTTTTGCTAAAACAATTTTTAAATGGGGTTATACAAGTCAGATGTTTGACTATAAATATTCATTAGAAAGATAAAAGTATTTCCAACATCATGATATTTTTTTATAATTTTTAGACATCAAATAAACTAAATTATTTATGACATCATGATGATGCAGCGATTACCTCATTAATGAACGATTTAAATAAAATGAAAAGATAATGTAAAATATAAGACTTACATTTGTCAAAGACCTATTGGATGAGTATATTTCGAACCCTTACCTCCTTATCCTCAAATTATATCAATGTGGGACTTTTAAAATCTGAAAATCATTTTATAATAAAGTAAACTTTTATAACTTTCCAAGAGTGCCCCTCCTCTCCTCTTATAAAAGGCTCTCACCTCTACCACCTTACCCACACCTCTCAAGCCATTGGTTCGGCCAATCTCTGCTCTTTTTGTCTCTCCACATCCCTATCTTACTCCTAGAAGTCTCACATTGGGCAGAAGTCTTCCCAAGGAAGCCGTTGAGCTCAAATCTAAGAGAGTTACCCGATTTTAAGGACGTTAAAGAATGATCGAGTCAAGTCGGACCCGAGGTAAGGGACTTCACCTCAATCTCCTTTCATTGAGGCATATTTCGTTTTATACACAACTTTATTTTATACGGTGTATAAACCCATTTGAATTTTACTTTTATACAAAAGGAATCTTTTTCTACGAAGCGTTTTACTAAACGACAAAAAGGAATGTTTCTTTTAACGTACGCGGTGACAACGACCCTTTTCCGTCGCCGCGAGTATTATTTGGTCTTTGGATTCCTCAATAAGCCGTAATGTTTTTTTTAAATCAAATAAATACCATATATTGTTTTATGTATTTTAGTATTGAAAAGAGTTTTTTATAATGGATTTGCTATGTCAATATATTTAAGTGATATATTGTGATCAAAGTGTGGAAATGTTTTATTTCCATTATATTTGTTTTATGTCTTATGATTTTATAATGGTACTTGGACATTTGACGGGTGGTTACGTGATAAACCATATGACGGGTGGTGTCGTGAATTCCAGGACAGGTGGTTACGTTATAACCTCCAATGCGTTGGGTATGGAAGTCGGCCGTATGGCTATTCCATTCAGTGATATGTGTGGAAGTCGACCGTATGGTTATTCCATTTAAGTATGATTATGTCTCAAGTTACCTTTATATGTTATGTGATCTTTATATGGGTTTTATGGTAATCTTTTGGCTACAAAAGGGTAAGTAATGATCTTTTATTCAGTGAAGAGTTTTTACTTCTTCCTAAAGGTGAAAAGTATTACTTTGATAAAGTATACATGGTTTACTTGTTGTTTTGATAAACTAACAGTTTTCATTCTTTGTGTATCCATAACTGAGCTTTTTATGCTCACCCCAAATTTTTTGAAATGTTTTTCACAGGACTTAATGTGGAATAGGGTCAAGGATGGGATCAAGGGAAAGTCATGCTATATAAAACATGGAACTAGACATGTTTTTTTAAGAGTTTTTATTCTATGGAAACTTAGTAGAAGTGTCTACTTTGTAATCTTTTGAGATGTAATAGTTATGTCCTAATTTTCTAAAACTCTAAACCTGAAAAGATCTTCAATGTGAATTATTCATTTAATTCAATATTAAGTAAGGTTTAAGGCCGGGGCCTTATAACCTACTTCAAAGTTCGGGTCGCACACGCCCACAACGGAAACGAAAACCAAGAGCGAAACCCAACAACACCAACGGAGACCCTAGAATCCAATCCATGATAATATTGATTCAAACGTAAACACAAAAGGGTCGGCGGAAGAGAGGAAAAACACATACCTCAAAGAAGGACGCTCACCGCACCACAACCAGCAAAGGAAAAAAGCCTCCAGAACGAGATCTCACACAGATCTAAAAGAAGACAACAAGAAACATCCAACTTGGATCAGTGGATCCGATAACGTAAGGTTAGGGCGCTATCGCGATCAATCTCAAGGAATAATCGGAGAGAACACTTACTGGAGAGACGCACTGTAGAAACAACGATGAACCAAAGCTGATTGAATCGATCCGAAATGTGATAGGCCTCTGAAAAACGCTTAGGGAGAGCTCTGGTCTGAGAGCCAAGAGATATGGAAAGAATAGATGAGTGAAACTACTAAACGCGTGAATTTAACCTGGGTGCGGGCCGAGTCACGACGTGTACCTCTTGGTCACGATGTGTTGTCCATGTTGGATAAGTTACTCCAAAAAACTCGTCGTCTCGGGTTAAAAATCCTCTATTTAACCCCTACACGACGTGTACCTCAGGTACACGACGTGTACCAGCTCCCGGTGTGACCCCCACATCGCAACTTGAATTCGTCCCCAAGTAAAATCAACATAAATATCTATAATAATAATCTAATTGGATTTGAATTTAGAATTCATTTATAAATCCAATAGTTAATTAACTGAAAATAAAATCAACATAAATATCTATAATAATATTAAGTATAATATATTATACTTTTTTTGGATTTTTGGGATTACACGCGTGGCCCCAACCTCACATTTTTCGGCTCAAATTTTGACTCCCGCGTTACTTTTTCGCCGCTGCCTCTCCGCGCCTTCCCTCGGCCTCCACCTCATCGCCTCCCCGGTTTCCCGGCTCTCCTGGTCCGCCTCCTTCTCCCCGCCCCTCAGCCTCTCCACCCCATTGGCCCCGCCCTCCCCGCATCCGCTTCCTCCCTTCATCGTCAACCTCCGCCTCCCCTTCACTCCGCCTCCACCCTTCAGGATCCACGATTTCCTCCGATCCAGCTTGATTTTCGTCTAGGGTTCCATTTTTTTTTCGCGTCTGTCATCTTGAGTTCCTTTGATTTTCCCATTACATTCCACTCCAATGTCGTGTTGAACAACACCGCCTACTAGGTCGCCTTCCACATCGCGTATGATTCTGGTTCATTTACAATTATCTTCTATTACTAGAGATTCTATACGATTGATCTTTATTCATCTTTTGAATTTGGTTCAACTGTATTCATTTGAGTGTTTCATCTATCATTCTGAATTTGGTTCAACTGTATTCATCTCTTTAGTTTGGTTCAACTGTATTCATTTGAGTGTTTCATCTATCATTTTGAATTTGATTCAACTGTATTCATCTGTTTAATTTGGTTCGACTGTATTCATCTTTTTGAATTTGGTTCAACTGTATTTATTTGAGTGTTTCATCTATCATTTTGAAATTGATTCAACTGGATTTATCTTTTTTAATTTGGTTCAACTGTATTTATAAGCACCCATGCATCATTCTACAGGTTTCAAGTAGTTTCATATAATGCTATCATGATATTATTGTTCGTATGCTTTCTTTACCAATATTTGTTTCCATTCATTTGTTTCCCTCATTGAACTGATACTCAACAAGCGGGGTACTAAGACGAGGTTACCTTTATCTTCATGTTTTACTTTATATTTTCCCCCTTCTAATCTTCTCATAATTTTTTCAATCTTAGTCAACGATCCCTTTTTTATATCTTAAAATTTCAACCGTATCTTTTTTGTTTACTTTTGGTATCATTGCAACCAATTGCTTTATAGATTTTATGTCTTCCTCAAGCATTGCATTCATGGTACCGATTTCTTTAAAAAATTTATATTTTTGTTTCACATGCATTCTCTACGACTATGATCCCATGGATGGTTCGCCTAAAAGAAGGTATCTCGATGGGTGGGACAGGGTGGCGATGCATATTACCATAGAAGCGGGGACATGTATCAAAGTCAGGTCAAAGAAGCACAATGAGGAGTGTCCAGAGCTGTTGGATGGCCCATGATCAATGGACCTCATTCAACTGCTATATAGGTAAGGAAAAAATGGGAATTCCAGTAGAAAAATAACCGGAACAAAGGAAATAAAGGCATCCCTGAACATCCCTCATGAAAATGGTAATATCCCCTTGAAAACATAAATACCCTAATCAAGTATAAATACATCATAGAATAAATATTGAAGGAATTAAATTACAATAATGCAAGGGCATAAAACAACAAATAACCACCTTGCAATTAAAATGAATTCAAGAATAGTGTTCTCGTAACCTAAGTTATAGAATTGGGATTAAATTCATTAACTTAAGACATGCAAAAATTTAGACAATGGTACGACCTTAGTCAAACTATCATCCGATTATCCTCTGCGGGAATCGTAGTGACACTCACTGTCCAAGATTCTATAGCATTCCTAAAAAAATGAATTTTCAAGTGTCAATATTTACAATATAATTAGAGTCAACAAAATCGAAGACAAAAAATGATATATTTGGTCTAGAATAGACCACAACATATATGAGACTTCCTACTACATTAGAATATGGAATCTTATTCATGAGGGCATCCTCATCATTATTTATAGGGGATTGTTCCAAAGACAATTTAAAATTATATCCTAAAGAAATACTAACAGGTTTAATGTGCTTAAAGAGATAATTTTTTAATACCTTCTTAACATAAGAAAACCGAGGTAAGTTAAAGGTTCAAGCCTTTATATCTCTAATTACGTCCATACCCAATATCTGATTAGAATATCCCTTGTTTTTCATTTTAAAGAATAATTTCATTTGGTTGTTGATAGAATTTATAATCTTCATGTTTTTATAGATTAAAAGTGTGTCATCAACATATAATAACATGTAAACAGAATCATGTTTAATAGTTTTATAGTATACACATGCATCAAACTTAATTCTGGAAAAATGATTTTCAATCATAAAAGAATAAAAATTTTTATACCATTGCCTATAAGATTTTTTAAGCCCATATAAAGACTTAAAAATAGGGAAAACTTGATTGGGTTTAAACATATTTTAAAATCCTTTAGGAGGAATCATATTAATTGTTTCATCAAGGGTAACATGGAAAAAAATTCGTTTTTACATCCAATTTTTCAACATGTAAATCAAACTTAGCACCAAAAGCAAGAAGAAATCTTATATATAAATGTTTAACAATTGGGGAGAATATATCACTATAATCAATACATTCATGTTGAAGAAATCCTTTATAAACCATTCATTCTTTGAATTTGATTTCAACTTGGTTGTCTTCAAAAGCTCGGTTGTCCTTCCTTTGGCCTCAATCTTCCTCAATTCATAGTAACCCTTGGTTTGAGATTATCGATTTCTCAATTAGTGATCTTAATCCTCAGTTCATATGAATTAGATTCAATCAAAATTTCTTATTAATCCTCTTTATCAAGAATATTCCCTACTATGATTTTATCTAATGTGGCAAGGGAAGTATCATCTTTGACTAGTTGAGCTCAGAAAACATCGAGCTGGTGCACCTTTGGCCCATCTTGGTCTTTTCCCCATTCCAAAAGGCTCGAACATAGCTATCCTTATTCTATCTTTGGTTGTCTAAGGTGAAGTAGGTTGAAGTTGATATCTATAGTAACTTGAAAATGTTAGAAAATGAGTAGGTATACGAAGAAGACAATCAAATCTTTATGGGTGAATTTAATTCACTGTCCAGAAGGGTTTGATCCACCCCCATTTGTTGTCCTAGGGTTCTAGGAAGAAATTTACCTTGAGGATTTCACCAAGATTTTGGGAATTCAAAACAACAATTTTAGACAGTTTTGCAACATTGATGTAACGCCCTGACCCCAGTTACCTAGAGTCGGTGCATTATTACATAACATTGGCATGATCACAAGAAAGATCAAATCTCGAAAGACTGATTGGTTTAGTAGCCTTGGAAACACTAGATATATTCATAAAGTTTTACATTACATCATAAAGTGGAAAACTACTACAACAACATATTTTATCCATATTCCATACTCATATCCCCACATAATATCCCTCCAGGTCATTCATAATTTACTTCTTCACTTCCTGGGAAAAATAAAACATAGAAAAGGGGTGAGCTCAAATGCCCAGTAAGGATAACAATATAGCGGAAACTTTCAAAAATAAGCATAAACATTTAAGGCAATGTATAACTAAAACAAAAGCCTTTTAAACTTGAACTTCAACATGGTATGACAAAAGTAAAATGAAATAATGCCATTTACTTATTCACATGGATATTCTACTAATCGAATAATCACATGAAATATCAATAACCACTTTCATAATGATGGAATGCATAATGCCAGACTATCATAACCACATAGCTAAGGCCTCGTGCCAAGACTACAAATAAGATTTTGCCAAGGCCTTGTGCCAAGACATTAGTTTGTCTCATGAGACCTACCGATGCATCGAGGAGCTATAGCAGGCTCCACCCGTCACATATTAAGTCCAATGCATTCCCATATGAAAAGGTTTAAACATAACATAAACATTCGTATTAAAACTAGCATACGAAATGTCAATACTTTCACCATAAACTATGAAGGGTATAAAAATAGCACATCCACAGTCAAACATATCACAAAACCTTTAATACAATATAGATGTTTTTTATCACAATAAATCAACTTCATATAATCATAAAATCCATCAAAGGATGTTGACATAAATGAAATCAAAACTATTTGAGAGAAATATCTCCTTTTTTTGAAATCATTTAAAAGTCACACATTGATAAATGAAGTAATTAAAAAGAGATTTTTGAATCAAAGTGTCCCATACCACTTTGAAACTTTTGAAAGGAATTAAAATTTTAAAAACATTCATGTCCATATAAATAAATCCTTAAAAACCATTTTGAAGACATGGATATTTATTAAAAAGATTTAGAAAGATAAATCTTTAAAACATTTAAAATTTTGATTTTGATAAAGAGTACCTTTCCGAAATTCTTAAAATATTCATTTTGAAATCATTTAAAAGTCACATAATTATAAAATAAAACATTTTATTTGAAAATATTCTTATAATATTTTAAGGGAAGCTTTGACAATTTTATAACGGCGGTAAATAGCCGCACCCGCCATGTAAGTTAAAAAAAAATTCTTACCTTAATTTTGTCGAAAAGGTTAAAAAGCACCTTGTTTGGAAAACGACGGAAATATTCCTTTATAAACCTCTTATAAAAAGTCAAACAAGGGTATGAATGACTTTAAACCATATTCTAGTAAATAGTAAAAATGTTTTGAAATTCATTTTTAAGAAACATGGATGTGGATGATAAAGAGATCCCAGTAGACTATTACGTATAAACAACCTCAGATAATGAAGGGATTGTGAAATAACCATTACCTTGTACTTTTCCTTGGTTGGGGTAGGTTAACATCCTGTATGATGGTTAAATAGTTGTTATTAAATTATACAATAATCATATATATTAATATGATATCATATATGATCTTTTAACATTGCTTTGTTAATAATATCTTAGTATTATCGTCGTTTCGGGTGTTAACTTACTCATTTTCTTTTATATGTTTTGTTACGTAATCCACGTTTGTCTTGGATAGGTTGTATATTATTCATATCCAGAATGATATCAAGTCCTTAAACATTATTTTTAAATCATCAAATGATAATTATACTTGAATGGATACGATGGAGAATGAATCTCATCGCGTTCGTGGAGACGGTAGTCCGTACGTACGCACGAGCGACAATACCATTCTTTTGATAATAAAATAATATATAATTGGATAGTATATCATATATACAGAATCATTAACATGTTATATTTATTATTTACATGAGTTACATATCATTATTATACCCATCCAAATAATAATATATTGAATAACAATTTCACCACGACGTGGAGACGGTAAGCCGTACGTACGCACGTATGGTGACATGTTATTCAAAGGGTGGATAGAATACTGAATATGGTTGTACCATATTTATAATAACATAACAATATATATATGATACTGGAGTTATTATTTTAGAATGGTAATAACAAAGGAAGAAGATGTGGAAGAAGAAAGGAACTTGGAAAAGGGTGGTGAAATCATTACCTCTTCTTCGAGTTCTTCCTTTTGATTTGGTCAAAAGAGCTCCTTAGGATGGCTTTATGATCAAACTAAGGCCTCTAGGTTGTATTGAGGGAAGTTGGGAGAGTATCTGGGCAGAGTTTGGCCAAACCAAAAGGCTTTGAAGGTGTGAATAAATGAGAAGGAGGAGTGCCCTTTTATAAGAGGGGTGAGGGGCACCTTTGGAAAAGCTAGCAATATTAATTTATAATAAATTCATATTCAGTTTATAATGGCTCCAAAGTGGATTATTTAAATGTTAAGGTGGGTATGGGTCGAGAACCACTCAACCAATAGAATTTAGAGAGTTTTGGGTACTTATATTAACATTATCTTTAAGTATTAACTCTAAGTTAATTAGTTTCACTTTTACAATATCTCTTTTTATTTTTATATTATATGGTTAATAAACTTACCATATACATCCAAGCGACCCCAAATTGGTCCATTATTGATACACCTATCATTATATAAGTCTCTTGGCCGAACCTTAGATTTTTAGGAATTTAATATCAATTAATAATATAATATTTGTTTTAAAAACTCTTTTATGTCAATTTTGACACTATTCAATAGTTGATTTTTGTGAAACTCATAACAGAATGATTACTTCGAAAAAAGTTAATTAAATCAATCCTAATATGTCATATTATCCTATAAAATTATTTTAATTCATTAAAAGTCTCGAATTATATTTATTTGGGTATTTATAATATCAATTATTTTAAATTTTTACTATTATGGTAATTACTGCATCATCATTGTGTCATAAATAAATTAAATTATATAATCTCTAAAAATTATAAATAAAATATCATTATGTAGGAAATCTTTTTAACTTTCTGATGAATATTTATAGTCAAAAATAAAACATATATAACCCTATGTAAATTTTTTTTCTAAAAGATATATGCTTGTGTCATTTTTGTATTCATTTTAACTTAATTAAAATAAAGTGTCCCTATCACCTACAAGTGGCTCCATGGGGTCCCAAAATCGACCCAAAGATGCCTATGGTCGAACATGTATCAACCAATAAGGTTAGGACACGTTTTAGGGTAATTTAGTATTATTATAATATTATTTTTTAACCCTTATTTATCGGATTTACCCTTAACTATGGTAAATAAAATATTTACCGCAGTAATTATTCAAAATGTCTAAAAATAAAAGTTACCTATTTTATAAAATTTGAACATCCTAATTCCAAATATGGAATCCATTTTTCCAAATTCAAAACACAGAAGTGGCAGAAATTAATTTAAATTTAATTCCCGTTGTTAAAACAAAAAGCGTGTTTTTAAGAGATAATAACTATCAAAAGATTGACACTTATTTATGTCCGGTTTAATTGTAAAATTATGTCCAATGACCAAAATTGTATTAAATGGTAAAAATATATTCTAAATATACTTTAAAACCTCTCAAATTTATAATTTATCACTATTAATTATTTTGATTAAAAAAGTTGTTTTTAATTATAATTTAGTAATTTTCACTATTCATCAAAATATTAAAGTTATCTGAAAAGTACCAAAATTTCACCTTAGGCTAAATTCGATATTCCGAATCCAAAAATGAATTCCATTTTGAAATATAAAATATATATAATTTCAAAAAGTAGGTATTACTATTCATAACTGCTAGTTTGATCGGTTGTGGTGTGTGTTAAAACTCGAAGTTGTGTACAACATACACTACTATATTATTCAAAGGAAAGCATACTGTGGATGCTTGGGATGTTTCATTTTAAATTTTTGATGTCCCCATTTAGTCAAAAAGTTTAAAATATTGTATTTAAAAAGGGTTCACTATTAAAAGTTGATAAAAGTGCAATACTGAAAATGAATTTGTTCTTGCATTATGTCTAAGAAACTCATAATATGGATTCTAAAATTATAAGGATTATATAAAGTTTAAAATTTAGTTAATACTATTCATAACCTCTTTTGAATGGCTTTTTTGGTAAGTCATGGTGCGATTGAACTCGGTGTTGCGTGTAGTGCAAGTTATTGAATTATTTTGAAGAAATAACACACTATGAAATCTTGGGGTGTTACATTCTCCTCTCCTTCAATAAATCGCGTCCTCGCAATATGAAATTTTTCTTCAAAAATTAAAGGTTGAAAATAGATAATATATTTGTGAGAAAACCCACATCAGAAATTGGGTTACTAAAATTTAGTCTTAATATGAGGAAAAGAGAAATGAAAGGGTCACCACCAAATTATGATCTCGATTAGGAGAACATTGGTGGCAATTAGAGACATATAATTGGAGGAAAGACGTAAATATTTATAGGTAGTGATTGAGGTCATCAATCACAAACAAGTGTAAAATTGAGGTCCTTAAATTCATCAATCTATGATTATTTGAAATACCATCGGTTCAACAAAATATAGGTTATTAGGATAACACATTTTTGACGTTTCAAAATATCTTAGTTGAAATCCCACATCGAAAAATCAATTAATGAGGCCTCTATTTAAAATAAAGAGTGGAAAGTATGAAAATTACCGAAAATAACACATACTAGGGTTCCATGAAGGAAAATATGGATATGGAAGAGAAATCTAACCATCAATTATCTGATGGAGAGTGGTAGAGAACATGGCTATGAAAAGGCCAACAATCCCAAAGCCATAAATTAGTGATGATTTAAGGTACCATCTAGGACAACATTTTTGTTCTAAGTTCCTTTTCTTAATGTTGAGGAATTTATTTATGAGATTGGCTAAGATCATAAGGAGGTATACTTACTTTATAATTAGAGTTTTATCCATTAATAAATTTCTACCACAAACTCATCTTTCACTCTAAAAGATAATAGAACGTAAAAAAATTCTATTTATACTATTCGTACAGGGTTCCAAAATAAATGAATTTATAATTCATCTACCAGATCTTTTTAAAAAAAACTACATTATTTAATCCAAGACATCTCGTGGGCCAGTGGTAGGTGATACACCCTTGTCGCCCTTCAGTTGCGGGTTCAAGTCTCGCGGCCTTGCCGGTCGCGACGGGTTGTCGCCCGACCTCCGGGTTGTCCTTTTATGGAAATCCAAAATAATCCAAACTAGAACTATCCAAAATACTTCTGTCTAAACTCACAGTCCAACATTTATAAGGAAGGTAAACATAATGTAGATCCTTTTACCCCGTAATAACATATTAATACATTCATCATGTATTCTTTTAAAACACTGAAACATCCTGAATTACCATAATCCTTATTGATTACATTCATGCTCCCTTATTCCATATAGAATGCTGGATATACATCATCAATCCAAAAATGTTTTAAACCCCAACAGTGATGGAATATACAAATCATTAATCAGCTTCAAGGTAGTCAAGAATATCCAATATAATTTATCCAAATCAATCATGTATTATTCTAAAATCACTATCTCAGTATCAAAACCATATTATGGTTTATCATTCTCTCAAACATATATTTTCCAAAAATTTAACCTGCTATTGAGTCACTTTTCTTTGTTCCACATAATCTCAAGTACTTAATGAAATAGTAATGTAATACAATCCTTATATACTCCATAATTATTATAACAATTACATTGTTGATACAACAGTCAAATGACATAATCAACATAAGAACTCTAATCATTCATCTTCATCTGTGGTAGTATCATAACTTGATTATTATCCAATAGCATCATTTGCGGCATAGTCTGATGACTGGGACATAGGTTCGTGTAGTGTCCAAACTCCTTTCAAATAAAGCATTGTACATTTGAAACCATTTTCTTACCCTTGCAGTCACGTACTTTGTACCCTTTTCCTCCACACTTATAACAAACTCCCATTACTTTCAGGCAAGTTCCAGGGTGTTTCTTTCCACAGTTATCACATATGGGAAAATTCTTCTTTTCCCTCTTCCTTTTATCCATCTTTCTCTCTTCCATCCTTTTCTTCTCTTGCTTCCCTTCAAATCCATAGGACTCAGTAAACTCTTTACTTATCTTATCAACACATGATATTATTTCTTCATATGATGATAATACATGCGAGACTATTTCTCTTACAAATTCTGTCTTAAGACCATGAAATATATGATCCTTCTTTCTCTTTGTATCATGTGCATTGCTAGAGTTCTCATTCCTTCTACTGGGCGCCATTTCTAAAAAATGGCATACATTAGATTAGTTTATGAATAACAATACCTAATCCCAAACTTGTAAAACACATAACATAAATTAAATAGTTTATGGATATAATCCATAATCATAAAAATGTCTCTTTTGAGGAAGTATATACTCATAAACCCTTCATAATGGTTTGTAAAGAAAATGAGAATTATCCTAAGCATATCCCCCGGGAGTGTCGTAACCAAGAGTGCAGCAAGGCCCGTTATCGTGCACCATTTCCCGTTCAAGTCTAGCTCAAAGCGGTGTTTTCAGGTTTTACCCCTAGGTACATCTGTGCCAGAGCTGCCTCTACCTGCTCGTATCTAGACAGGGATGTATTGCTCGGAAAACTCACAAAATCTCTACAATACCAAAATTCTAGGAAGTTCTTTTATACTAATCCTCAAAGTTCATCTTAGGTCTACGTGCTCTAATCAGAGTTTATCTAAATCTAGCTTCCAAGGTTTGTACTAAACTTCCTCTGATACCAACTGTAACGCCCCGACCCCATTTACCTAGAGTCGGTGCATTATTACATAACATTGGCATGATCACAAGAAAGATCAAATCTCGAAAGACAGATTGGATTAGTAGCCTTGGAAACACTAGATATATTCATAAAGTTTTACATTACATCATAAAGTGGAAAACTACTACAACAACATATTTTCTCCATATTCCACACTCATATCCCCACATAATATCCCTACAGGTCATTCATAATTTACTTCTTCATTTCCTGGGAAAAATAAAACATAGAAAAGGGGTGAGCTCAAATGCCCAGTAAGGATAACAATATAGCGAAAACTTTCAAAAATAAGCATAAACATTTAAGGCAAAGTATAACTAAAACAAAAGCCTTTTAAACTTGAATTTCAACATGGTATGACAAAAGTAAAATGAAATAATTCCATTTACTTATTCACATGGATATTCTACTAATCGAATAATCACATGAAATATCAATAACCACTTTCATAATGATGGAATGCATAATGCCAGACTATCATAACCACATATCCAAGGCCTCATGCCAAGACTACAAATAAGATTTTTCCAAGGCCTTGTTCCAAGACACTAGTTTGTCTCATGAGACCTACCGATGCATCGAAGAGCTATAGCGGGCTCCACCCGTCACATATTAAGTCCAATTCATTCCCATATGAAAAGGTTTAAACATAAAATAAACATTCATATTAAAACTAGCATACGAAATGTCAATACTTTCACCATAAACTATGAATGGTATAAAAATAGCACATCCACAGTCAAACATATCAAAAAACCTTCAATACAATATAGAAGTTTTGTATCACAATAAGTCAACTTCATATAATCATAAAATCCATAAAAGGATGTTGAAATAGATGAAATCAAAACTATTTGAGAGAAATATCTCCTTTTTTTGAAATCATTTAAAAGTCACACATTTATAAATGAAGTAATTAAAAAGAGATTTTTGAATCAAAGTGTCCCATACCACTTTGAAACTTTTGAAAGGAATTAACATTTTAAAAACATTCATGTCCATATAAATAAATCCTTAAAAACCATTTTGAAGACATGAACATTTATTAAAAATATTTAGAAAGATAAATCTTTAAAACATTTAAAATTCTGATTTTGATAGAGTACCTTTCCGAAATTCTTAAAAAATTCATTTTTAAATCATTTAAAAGTCACATAATTATAAAATAAATCTTTTTCTTTGAAAATATTCTTATAATCTTTTAAGGGAAGCTTTGACAATTTTATAACGGTGGTAAATATCCGCACCCGCCGTGTAAGTTAAAAAAACATTCTTACCTTAATTTTGTCGAAAAGGTTAAAAAGCACCTTGTTTGGAAAACGACGGAAAGATTCCTTTATAAACCTCTTATAAAAAGTCAAACAAGGGTATGAATGACTTTAACCCATATTCTAGTAAATAGTAAATTTTTTTGAAATTCATTTTTAAGAAACATGGATATGGATGATAAAGAGATCCCAGTAGACTATTACGTATAAACAACCTTGGATAATGAAGAGATTGTGAAATAACCCTTACCTTGTACTTTTCCTTGGTTGGGGTAGATTAAACTACTGTATAATGGTGAAATAATTGTTATTAAATTATACAATAATCATATATATTAATATGATATCATATATTATCTTTTAACATTGCTTTTTTAATAATATCTTAGTATTATCGTCGTTTTGGGTGTTAACTTACTCGTTTTCTTTTATTTGTTTTGTTATGTAAGCCATGCTTGTCTTGGATAGTTTGTATCTTATTCATATCCAGAATGATATCAAGTCCTTAAACATTATTTTTAAATCATCAAATGATAATTATACTTGAATGGATACGATGAATAATGAATCTCATCACGTTCGTGGAGACGGTAGTCCATACGTACGCACGAGCGACAATATCATTCTTTTGATATTAAAATAATATATAATTGGAAAGTATATAATATATACAGAATCATTAACATGTTATATTTATTATTTACATGAGTTACACATCTTTATTATACCCATCCAAATAATAATATATTGAATAACAATTACACCACGGCGTGGAGACGGTAAGCCGTACGTACGCACATATGGTGACATGTTATTAAAAGGGTGGATAGAATACTGAATATGGTTGTACCATATTTATAATAACATTAAATTATATATATGATACTTGAGTTATTATTTTAGAATGTTAATAACAAAGGAAGAAGAAGTGGAAGAAGAAAGGAACTTGGAAAAGGGTGGTGAAATCATTACCTCTTTTTGGGTTCTTCCTCTTGATTTGGTCAAAAGGGATCCTTAGGTTGGATTTCTGATCAAAATAAGGCCTCTAGGTTGTAGTGAGGGAAGTTGGGAGAGTATTTGGGCAGATTTTGGCTGAACAAAAAGGCTTTGAATGTGTGAATAAATGAGAAGGAGGAGTGCCCTTTTATAAGAGGGGTGAGGGGTACCTTTGGAAAAGCTAGCAATATTAATTTATAATAAATTCATATTCGGTTTCTAATGGCTCCAAAGTGGATTATTTAAATGTTAAGGTGGGGATGAGTCGAAAACCACTAAACCAATAGAATTTAGACAGGTTTGGGTATTTATATTAACCTTATCTTTAAGTATTAACTCTAAGTTAATTAGTTTCACTTTTACAATATCTCTTTGTATTTTTATATTATATGGTTAATAAACTTACCATATACATCCAAGAGACCCCAAATTGGTCCATTAATGATACACCTATCACGATATAAGTCTCTTGGCCGACCCTTAGATTTTTAGGAATTTAATATCAATTAATAATATAATATTTGTTTTAAAAACTCTTTTTGTCAATTTTGACACTATTCAATAGTTGATTTTTGTGAAACTCATAACAGAATTATTACTTCAAAAAAAGTTAATTAAATCAATCCTAATATGTCATATTATCCTATAAAATTATTTTAATTCATTAAAAGTCTCAAATTATATTTATTTGGGTATTTATAATATCAATTATTTTAAATGTTTACTATTATGGTAATTACTGCATCATCATTGTGTCATAATTAAATTATATTATGTAATCTATAAAAATTATAACTAAAATATCATTATTTAGGAAATACTTTTATCTTTCTAATGAATATTTATAGTCAAAAATCAAAAATATATAACCCTATATAAAAATTGTTTTTCTAAAAGATATATGCTTGTGTCATTTTTGTATTCATTTTAACTTATTTAAAATAAAGTGTCCCTATCTCCTACAAGTGGCTCCATGGGGTCCCAAAATCGACCCAAAGACGCCTATGGTAGAACATGTATCAACCAATAAGGTTAATACACGTTTTAGGGTAATTTAGTATTATTATAATATTATTTTTTAACCCTTATTTACCGGATTTACCCTTAACCATGGTAAATAAAATATTTACCGCAGTAATTATTCAAAATGTCTAAAAATAAAAGTTACCTATTTACACAATTTGAAAATCCTAATTCCAAATATGGAATCCATTTTTCCAAATTCAAAACACATAAGTGGCAGAAATTAATTTAAATTTAATTCCCGTTGTTAAAATAAAAAGCGTGTTTTTAAGAGTTAATAACTATCAAAAGATTGACACTTTTTATGTCCGGTTTAATTTTAAAATTATGTCCAATGAACAAAATTGTTTTAAATGGTAAAAATATATTCTAAATATACTTTAAAACCTCTCAAATTTATAATTTATCGCTATTAATTATTTTGATTAAAAAAGTTGTTTTTAATTATAATTTAGTAATTTTCACTATTCATCAAAATATTAAAGTTATCCGAAAAGTACCAAAATTTTCCCTTAGGCTAAATTCGATATTCCGAATCCAAAAATGAAGTCCATTTTAAAATATAAAATATATATAATTTCAAAAAGTAGGCATTACTATTCATAAGGGCTAGTTTGATCGGTTGTGGTGTGTGTTAAAACTCGAAGTTGCGTACAACACACGCTACTGTATTATTCAAAGGAAAGCATACCGTGGAAGCTTGGGATGTTTCATTTTAAATTTTTGATGTCCCCATTTAGTCAAAAAGTTTAAAATATTCTATTTAAAAAGGGTTCACTATTAAAAGTTGATAAAAGTGCAATACTGAAAATGAATTTGTTCTTGCATTAGGTCTAAGAAACCCATAATATGGATTCTAAAATTTTAAGGATTATATAAAGTTTAAAATTTAGTTAATACTATTCATAACATCTTTTGAATGTATTTTTTAGTATTTCATGGTGCGATTGAACTCGGTGTTGCGTGTAGTGCAAGTTATTGAATTATTTTGAAGAAATAACACACCATGAAATCTTGGGGTGTTACAATTGATGTTTGGAAAATTTAACTAGAGAATTTTTGGATTGAAGAAGATGATCAAATGGATGAACTCATCGTCTATTTATAAATAAAAATTGGAGTGAATCATAGTGATTTTATCTCACCATTTTGATCAAAAGATACCTTGGTTTGATTGAAGTGATACAAATTTTGGTGGGGGGCACCCATTTGGATTTTAAAAAATTCAATATATAAACCATTAAGACTAATCACATTCATTTTTATAAAATATTTATTTTTTATTTATTTTTTTGTTTTTTGTCTTTTTGTTACATAATATATATATATATATATATATAACAAAATATTTTACTAAAATTGAATATTTTTAAAATACTTTAAAATAAATTTTTCATATATATTTTTTGATACAAAACCCAATTCCCAAAGACCCTTTCTATAAGGGAGGAGCTTTGGGAATTTTACCCCCAACTCTAATGTGGGATTCTGCATCTTTTTCCACCTCATTAATTCAATCCAAAATTGTGGGTCCCACATTTATTTATTAATTTTATGATTAAAATATAACAATACCCACTTTTATTCATAAAATTAACTCTCTAGATCAAAAGTGAATCAATATACCTAATAAAGGAATCTTTCAATTTAAACCTTTACTTAGTATCAATATCTCAATGTATTATAAAATTTACAAGTTGTCAAAAAATAAACTTTTTAATGATTAAGATAAATCAGTGATATCATACATACAATGATATTTCTAACCAACATCTCATTTTGTAGAACTTTTATGGCCATGTGTTTATATCCTTTTCATGAACTATCTTAGGAGTAAACCCATTAACTCATGTAAGAAGTGCCATCACTTCTAAGTTCTCATATGAAAAATATTACAATGTGTTCCCATTATTAGAACACATAAATCATCAGGTATTAATTTTTTTAAGAGTTTATAACTCATCTTCTAGTTATAACAGATGATATTGACACCAAGTTGTTTGGGGGTATAATTTTCAATAGCAACAATCATCTTATTAACAAGTTTTTATCCATTATACAATTTGATTAAGATCAACCTAAATAAAGTGATGGGTTTCTATTAAAAAATTGATTTATTCTATGGGTTTTAACCTAATATCTTTATTATTTGTATTAATTATCTCTCTGATTGTATATTTTCTAAATGGACCCACAAGGTTTTTACATGATCTCACATAGAAAAATGTTATGGTACCATATTATAACAATTGTCTCACATAATCAGGACTCAAACTAATATGTCTAGACTTCCCATTGTACATTCAACTATATTCCTTTGATAAAGTTTCACCACTATCATAACTGATAGATATAGGAGACATCAGAGTAGGAAACAATCTAATATTAAATAATAGATTAGTAATCCATTCAACTTCCTTTCCATATGCCACTAAGATGCTAAACTCCAACTCCATGGTTGAATGTGAAATACAGGTTTGTTTCTTTCTCCCCCAAGAAATAACACAACCCCCAAGAGTAAATAACCATCTAAATGTGTATTGATTATCACTAATATTGAAAATTGAACTCGCATCAATGTATCCTTCTAATATAGGAAGATAATAATTATAGAAGAAACTTAAATCTTTGGTCTTTCTCAAGCATCCAAAAATTCTTTATATACATTACCAATGATCCAAACTAGTATTACTAGTATATCTACTCATTTTACACACCAAAAAATAAATATCATGTCTAGTGAAATTCATTGCATACAATAAAGAACCAATTTCCCTATCATACTTAATTTTTGTTATAGATCTTCCCATATTCATAAATAGTTTAACACTATGATAAAATAGAGAATTTGTATCCTTGAAACCAAGATGAACAAATTAATTTAAAAAAAATCTATATAATGAGAGAATTAAAATAATACCCCACTATGTTTTCTCACTTTAATACCGAGAATAGTATCAACTATTCTAATATCCTTTATATTAAACATATATGATAAATAATTATTTGCCTCATTTACACTAATCATATTTGTTCCAAAAATTAACATATCATCCACATATAGACACAATAACATCATATTCATTTGTAAACATTGAACAAAAACATTTATCTGTATTTTTATGAGAATATAAATTATTTAAAATAACATAATATATTTCTTCATGCCATTTCATTAGAGCTTGTTTAAGGCTGTAAAGATATTTAAATAGTTTACATACATTCTTTTCATTACCTTTTAAAACAAACCCTTCCCATTTTTATATGTAAATAACTTCATTTATGTCTCCATTTAGAAAGAAAGTTTTATCATCCACTTTATGGACATAAAAATGATTAAATGAAGCTAAAGAAAATAAAATACTTATTGAAGTAATCCAAGCTATATGAGCATGAGTATCAAAATAATCAATCCCTTATTTTTGTCTCAAAACATTGGAAACCAATCTAGATTTAAAAGATAGAATGTTACCATTTTAACCATACTTATTTCTTAAACCCATTTTCAACCTATATTTTTTTGAATCTCTTAGAAAATCTATAATGGAACAAGTATTATTCCCTATAATGGAATCCATTTCATCATTAATTACTTTATTATAGAATGAAACATCTCTAGAAGTCATAGATTTTTTATATTTCATTGGTTCATATTCTATAGTCAATACCATAGGATACTTATTTAGAATATGATTATTCGGAACTCACTCAACAAATAAAACAATGAAATCAAGAGAAATAAAATCCAGATGTAGGTGCTTCTACTTCCCAAGTCTTGTACTCCTTTTAGGATCAACTGGAGAACCATCGTTATTATCTACTATTTTATTTGAACTAGATTAAGTACAAGAGATATAAGTATGAGGAATAATATCCTCCACATCGTTTTTATAAAATTTATTTTCAAAAAAATCTACATCCCATGATTCGATAATGACATTCGATTCCAAATCAATAATTCTATATGCTTTTCTATTTTCTTCATATCAAAAAAATACCTTTATTTTATCTAGGACCAATTTTAGTTCTTTTAGGATCAGAAACTCTATAGTAATATAAACACCCCCACCCTTTAAAATATGAATGATTAGGTCTTCTACCTTTCTAAATTTCATATGCGGATAACTTAGTTTTCTTCGAAACAATACTCTTATGAATATGACATATAGCCAATAAAGAATCTCCTACAAATTTAATGGTAACTTAGATTTATTAATCATGAAATTTACCATTTATACTAAAGTAATTTTTTTCCTTTCAACTAATCCATTTTTCATAGGTGTATAAGGAGCAGTAATTTGATGAATTATACCATTTTCTTCCCAAAACTCATTAAACTCATTCATAATGTTTTCACCACATCTATTTGAGCATAATACTTTAATCCTTTCATTTAATTGGATGTCAACCTCAGATTTATACTTCTAAAACATATTAAAGAATTCATCCCTTTTTCTAAGAAGATATATATATGTAATTATCGACTGAATTCATCAACAAAATTAATAAAATACATTTTTCCTCTATGATTTAATAAACCATTTAATTCAAAAATATCAAAATGTACTAATTCTAATATATCGGAATTTTTTTCAACACTTTGAAATGGTTTCTTAACTATTTTAGATTCTACACATGTTTCAAATTTAATAAATTATTTTCCAAAGTTAATTAAGTTTTACTTAATTACTTTTAATGAATTATAATTAACATGTGTTAAACTATCATACCATAAATTATAAGACTCAATCAATTAAGAAGAATATTCAATCATATTATTAATGGATAGTTGATAAATTCCATCATTTGAGTACCCCTTCCCCACAAACATGCCTCCCTTCAATGTGATAACCTTGTCGGATTCGAATGAAACATGAAATCCCTTCTTACATAGAAGATAAATAGAGAATAAATTTTTTCTAAAATCAGGTACATGAAACACAATAAGAAGGGTCAAATTCTTCCCAAAAGTAAATTGAAGTTATACACTTCCTTATCAAGCAACATTCTTATAGATTTTATTCTCAAGGTGTAATTACTTCATGATAGTACTATCACCAAATGTTTTGAACATCAATTGATCCTTTCACACATGCACCATTGCTCCAAAATAAAGGCACCATCATATCTTAATCAAAGTCACATTGACTTCAAATATCATAATAATAAGATTCTCTTCAGTCAGTATATTTATAATGGGTTTATCAACTTTCTTTCAATAGAAACATTCCATTGTAAAATTATCTAGTTTTCCATAGATAAAGAATTACCCTTTCTTATTGGAAGGATTTCCTTTCTCCTTGAATAGTTGACGGTTCTTCTTTACAAGTATGGAAGAGTCCAACGGTGTCTTTCCCTCAATGATATTAACCTTGGTATCAAATTGTGAAGCCATAATCACTTCTATCAACATGGATTCTTCCTCAATGTGAAGAAGCTTTTTCAATTATTCAAATGAAGTATACTCTCTATTTTTAATGAGTTATTTACCAAATTCATTCCATATCGGTGGAAATTTATAAATAATTTCACCAACTTCAAATTCTTTTGGTATATTTATTTTAAGGTAAATAATTTTGTTTACTATAACATAGAGCTCGTGAACTTTCTCCAACACCATCTTGTTATCAACCATCCTGAAGTTAAGATTCTTTAAAATTATACTTTTATTGGTACCTTCTTCCTCATGTTTGTACATGATGTGGAGTGTGTCCCATATCTCTTGAGAAGACTTCATTTGGAAAAAATAATCATAATGGAGATTTAATAATGTTTTGAGAATATGTCATCAACACAAAACCTGTTCGTCTTCGCATTTATTCCTCATTACCCAAATTTATTCAACTTGAGTCATTTCAACGAGTGTGCCATAGGGATTTGGATAAGTCTTGTTGGTAATTGGATAATGATTTGGTTTCAGGATGTAAAAAATATTCAATACTATAAGAAGAATCTTCATATTTTCCTATTTGCAAGAGAAGTTGTTTCCATATAAGCGGTCAATATTGAACATGTCTTGGTTCATCACTTTAAGGGATTTATAATCCATATTATAGGTTCTATCTTAGATCAAACCCTTTTTATTGGTAGAAAATGGGTAGGTAGACGGGGAAGACAAATCAAATCTTGATGCGTGAATTTAATTCACCATCCAAAAGGGTTTGATACACCCCCAATTTTTGGTGTAGTGTTATCATTGGAAATTTCCCTTGAGGATTTCACCAATATTTAGGGAATTTTGTAGATAAATTTCAGATAGTTCCATAGTATTGATATAGGTAAAATTTAGCTGAAGATTTTTTGGGTTGAAGAATATTGATTGAATGGTCGAACTCATTATCCATTTATTATAGATCAAAATTGGTGTTAATTGAGCCAATTTGATCTCACCATTTTGATCAAAAGATACCTTGGTTTGATCTAAGGAAGACAACTATTGTTGGCAGGCACGTCTTCAAAAATTGAAAAATTCAAAATCCAAAATGTTATGACTAATCATATTATTAGTTGTTTATATGAAATATATTAATTTTTTTATTTTTGTTTTATTTTTTATATTTTTATATAATATATATATATATGTTTAAAAATTTTACAAAAAATATATTTTTTTAAAACACTTAAAAATCATTTTGGTATATATATTTTTTTTATGAAAAACCCAATTCCCAGATCCCATTTTTATAAGTGGGGATCTTTGGAAATTCTACCCCCAACTCCAATATGGGATTCCACATAAATTTCCACCTCACCAATCCAATCCAAAAGTGTGGGTCCCATAGTTATTTATTCCTTTTATAAATAAAAGTATAATATAAAATGATTTGTGTGATCGGTTGATGAAGGAGGTGTGTCTGGTGGTAGTGCGGAGTTCATATGATTATCTATATGGAGTTTTATGGATGGAACAACAACTTGATAGATTTTACAAATTTTTCACCCATGGTATCTCCTGGCAGGATAGGTGGATCCACTAAGAGGTCTTCACAATTTGAAAAATATAAAAAGTGAAAGAAATGATTGAATGAAATTAATAATAAATCCATTACATTATTAATAATTTTATTTCAATAAATGGATTTGAGATTCTAGCATTAAAAATTAAAAATTAAAGTTTATTAAAATCCAAAATTAACCCAGGTTTTTCAAAACACAATTAATTCAGGTTCATCATTTAAAAACACATTTAAATTCCAAATGGACTATTCAAAATTCAAAATTTTAACCCATCTTAAATTTATTCATAAAAAAATCATATGTCCAGATTAGAAACATGTATTTTCTAGAATGATTATTCAAATTATTTCCATGATATTAAACATTTATTTTAAATCCAAAAAATATGATCAATTCTAATTCTTCCACTAGAAAAACATGATGATGTAAAAATGTGAAATTTTCACAGGTTTTAAAATTAATTGAGGTGATTTTAACATTGAATTTAAAATAAAAGTTTCAATAAAATATCACTTTATCTAAATGATTTATCATTTATTAATAAGTGTTAACAATTAGAAAACATATTATTCATCATAATGAAAAATCCAGACATGATATTGATGCAAGATTGACTCATACATATCAGAAAAGATCCTAGGTTAATTTTCCTATGTTTCTACACCAATATGAATTCATCTATTGGGTTTTGAACCTTCAAAAGGTGATATGTCATTTTAATAAAAATACAAAGGTGAAATTTTACTTTGGATCCTACTAAGAAATACAAACATCATATTGATTCTTGATTTATTCCTATATATCACAATGACCCAAGAAACCTTTTCCTAAGTTTCTAAACTAATTCGATCTTGTTTTCTTGTTTTTGACCCCTTGATGGGTGATATGTTATTTTTATAAAAACACAAAGGTAAAATTGTAATTTGGATCATACCGAGAAATATGAGATACAAATTGGTACTTTATTGATTCATATATATAAGAAATGACCTGAGGATCTTTTTACTAAGTTTCCATGTCAATCCAAGGTTGTTTTCTCAATTTGGACAACTTGATGGGTGATATGTCATTTTAATAAAAGTATAAAGGTGAAATGGTACTTTAGATCATACCGATCATTTGAGAATTAGATTGAAAATTGGTATATTCCTATAAATTAAAAATTGTATTAAGGATCATTCTCCTAATTTTACAGGGAAATAAAAACTCATTTTCTCAGTTTTAACCACTTTTAGGTTATTTGTTACTTTAATAAATATGTGAAGGTAAAACAACACATTTGTTTATATCATTAAATTTAGGTATCAAATTGATTTGTGATTGATTCTAATAGTCCATAAACGAGTCATACTGTTTTCATAAGTTTTCATACCATTCCAATATTCTTTTTGTAATTATGACCACTACATGGGCAATTTTTCATTAATTAACATGTGTTAACAATATGAAATCATATTTTTTTATCATACCAGACAATATAAGAATCAGATTGATGTGTGGTTGTTTCTTACAGATCAAAAATGATTCTAGGATCTTTGTCTTATGTTTTCATATCAATATGAACTTGCCTGGTTGTTTTTGACTACTTTATGGATGATATGTCATTTTAATAAAAATAGAAAGGTGAAATATTACTTTGTATCATATCAGGATATCTAAGAATCGTACTGATGGTGGTTATTTTTTATAAATAATAAATTATTTTAGGATCATCATTATATGCTTTCATGTAAATCTAAAAGTGTTTTCTCCATTTTTTGACCTCTATTAGGTGGTATGATACATTTATAAAAATATGAAGGTCAAATGAAACTTTTGATCATATCTATAAATTAGAGCATTGGATTTAAATATGTTTTATTCATGCAAATCAGAAATGACTTTATGATAATTATCTTAAATTTTTAAGACAATCTGAATTTGTTTGGTTGGTTTTGACCACTATACTAGTGATTTTTCATTTATTAATAAGTGTTAACAATTTAAAATCATATTTTTCATCATACGAAGAAATCCAGGTATCACATTAATGAATGATCTATTCCAAAATATAAAAAACGATTCATGTATCATCTTCCTATGTTTTTATGACAATATGAACTCACCTGCTTAGTTTTTAACACATAATGTGTGATATGTAATTTTAATAAAAATACTATTGGGGTTGGTGTTCTAGAAACAATATTTGTACCTTGGATTGCATTAATATTCAAATGTTTGTATATTAATACAACATATTACTAAATATTGTTCATTGTTCTGCATAAATTTAATGTAATAATTTCTTAGAGTATTTGTTGTGTTGTTATGATTATAGAAGTTCCCCTTTATGATGAGAAAATTAAAATTTCATAATGGTATTATTAAACCTAGTTCTATAGTCAGATACATTCTATGATGGGGCATATAGTATTCTTGTTGATAGGTAGAAGTAATCTTATGAGGATGTGACTTCATCTTATGAGAATAGACCCACCAGTATGAATTTTACATGTTATTTTTCATCAGATATTTCTATCTGTGAGTGTGTTTAATGGACCTTAAACATTAAGATTATTATTAATGCATGTAATGACTCACACACTTTTGAACAAAACCATGATTCCATATATTCATGGTAATTAGGGTGAATCTATAATGACATGTTATTAATAGATAAGTTGGTGAAATATTTTTCCCTTCTATATTTATCGAATTTGATATCTTGATCATCAGATTGAAATAGAACTATCACATTAAATTATGTGGTTGTTGTGTAATGGTGAGTTAATTTCAGATATTCAATGAAAGACATATCAAACATATAGGTTGATGACACATATAAGCTACCTAGTTGATAAGATATCAAGACAAAGAGAATTTATTACACAAAGGGAACTCATATGTGGTTGTTGACATTATAACATTAAATTATTTCTCTTGGGTGCCTCGACCCATTGTTAGATAGTAATCTTGGAGTTTAAGAAAGATCACCTAATGTCAATCATAAAAAATCGTAGAGAATCACACACTAAGTGTTTCTATTGATCTCAATTATATTCTATTGGAATTTAATTATAGGAATAAATATTATTCTCAAGATAGAGGAATAATTTTATTTTTGATTAAATGATTGCATAAATTAAATAAATATTTATTCACAGTGCAATTGTTAAATTACATGGATATATAATATATATATTTATTTATTTATTAAATATTTAACAAATAGTTATATTTTCTAAACTCTGAATAGAATATTTATTTAATAATAAATATTTATAGAAATATTTATTCAGGTTTTTGATAAATGTTGATGAGGACAAGCAGACTAAGATTATATATGGTGATAAATATTAATTTACAATCCGATGAAATAATATGTATCATTACGCCAGTTTTCACATGCAATTAAAATAATAATAATTTTATTATTTTATAGCATGAGGTAAAATAAGGTCTATTATATTATTTAAGGGTCATTATGTAATTAAATAAATTTTTTAACATACACTCTAACACTATAAATAGATGTTTATATCTATTGTGTAGGGTTAATCGGGAATTTAGAATTGTTGAGAACAACATAAATCTTTATAGATTCATCTTTCTCTCATCTCCTCAAGAATGAGAAAATTGAAGGCTTTAAAAGTGATCAAGAAGAACAACACAAAATGATTCATCTGTCGTGTTGGCACCTGCCAGTCTGTTGGTATTGTTCTGAGATGAAAGGACCATATGTGGATCACTACAATAGGGGTTATACTTTAGGTCCTCTCTATGCAATGTTGGAAATACTAAAATGGGTTTTTTATTATCAACAACATCATCAAAGAAAGATCCTAAGTTGAAGTATTCCTTCTTCAGATCTAATTCAAATTAATATTAAATTTAAAATGAAAAAGATCCTCTCCAATTTATGGGATTTCTATGTCAATATTTTATTGAAAAATTTCATTGGTTGTAATGTTTACATCTTCTATAATTGAAAAATGGTACATTGAATACAAAAAACTAAATTATTATTCACCTAAAATGCGCTTCCACTGAGTCCAAAACATTCAAATACAAAGGTGAAATTGTACTTTGGATCATATTAAGAAACATATGAATCATATTGACACTCAATTGATTCCTATAGATCACAAATGATTGTAGGATCATTTTACTATGTTTTCATGTCAATTTGTAGTCATTTTATCATTTTTGACCCCTTGACTGGTGATAGGTAATTTTAGTAAAAACACAAACATGTTATGGTACTTTGGATCTTATTGAGAAATTGGAGAATCATATTCACACACAATCAATTCCAACAAATTAAAAATTTCCCAAGGATCATTATCCTTTTTTAAAATGAAAATAAGAACACATTTTCTTAGTTTTACCTATTTTAGGTGATTTTTTACTTTAATAACAATATGAAAGTGAAACAATAATTTTCATCATGCTAATCAAATTATCACGATCTCTGAAAAATAAAAACATAATTAAACACATAATACGAAATCACCCCCTCACGATTTCTGTAAAAAGTCTCATATCATGTACTCTACCCACTCATTTCAAAATAAATATACTTCTTTTGAATACGTAGACTATCATAAATATTTGAAGTATTTAAAAAAAATATACAAACAAAATATTACTAAATATTTTAAATGAATGTTAAATTACCTTAAAAAATACCGCTTTGAGGATGATAGTTTATAAATAGAATATTTTATCTTTCATAAATTTACAAATTCCATATATATAATCATTATCATCGTTTTTTAGAAACTATAAAATAATTATGAATATAAATATTTAGTTTTTATATATGATTTTATGGTGATATATTATTATATATACCATAATTTGTTTCCATTTGTAAAAATCCATAAGCTTATTTTTCTCATTCACCATCCCCATGCCATGATTTTTTTGATATATAAAGATTTCCCTATCATAACAAAATTTTCACTGAAACATAATATAAAAAGTATAATTTAAATATAATCTATAAAATTTTGACTTTTGTACAATAAAAATTCATAATCAACATCATGTGTGGTTGATTTTTTAATCATCGATGAATTTAATCCAATGAATAAACCATTAGAGTATTCAAATTAAAAGCAATGAGTATCCAATGATCCCTAAAAAATAAAAGGGGATGAGTAATGGAAGAAATAATCATATATTTTATATGTTTAGATTGTAATGTTTTACCCATATATTATAAACATCAAGAATATATTATTGTTTTTTATTTTTAGTTCTAATATTTTGGTTGTTTAAGTATTTTTTTCAAATTCTTCTTTTTCCAATGAAGTTTTTTATGTAGAAATAATAGCAGGAATAATGAGTCCAAATTTTTTATTTATAGGGTTTTCCATTTTTAAAGTATTCATATATACACCTGTAGAAAATATGACTAGTTATTAACTGTGATCAACATAATTGATCAATTATTGGGCAAACAACTTATGAAAATGTAACTCATGTATACATTCATAATTGAGATTCCCATGCATTCATGCTAGAGAATTTCATTAAATCTCTCATGATCAATTGTGTATATAATGACCTCTCTAAACATTTTCTCTTAAAATTCAATGCATGTTATATTTTTATCTTTGAATTTTGTATCCTAAAGAACATGTGATGTTAATAAATCTGGTATTACAATTTGTGAGGTAAAGGTACTCTATAATGGTCCTTTGGATTTATTAGTTTATCCAATAGATTGTTTTGGTTCGGCCTTTTGTTTCCCCCTCTCTTTCTCCATCTATAATAGCATACCACATTCGGGAATTTTTCAGATATTTTTTCAACTTTAGTTATCTTTATAAAACTCATACGACTAAGATCAAAAGGATTTTGTGTCTCTTCGATGTAAGGTGCACACATTTATAGTATTTATTCATTTTATTTTTTACATAGGTTTCATATTTCTTGCATGGAGATCCTTAGACTAGGGATTTAATCACTCACACTACTTCTAATAAATGTTATTAGACTCTAAAAAAACCCTACAATGGTATCAGAGAAAACCCATGATTTATATTTATGAAATCATGCATGGAAATGAACAAGAAAACTGAAAACAGAGCTCCATTTTGAATTCTAGAATTTCTTTTTTAAAAAGGATTTACCCTTACGTATCCAAGATGCATAAAGGTAACCAAATCCTTAACCTTATGAAACTAAGATGCATAAGGATAACTATGGATTTACTCTTATGAAAATTGGTTTCCATACGTGTCATCTTGACTTAATCTTATATAGATAGGTCTATGTAAGGGTTACCTGAATCTACCTTTATGTGTAAATATGTTACGAAAGGGTAGGTGGTATATTTACCATTGTGCATAAAGGAAAACATGTTTAAACCCTTAAATATCTGATTTACATAAGGGTGTCCAGGGAATTACCCATACGTGATTGGTCACATAAAGGCAATCCATTAATTACCTATACGTTAAGGGGTTCGCCTATCGTTAAACATGATTTTCCAAAATTTTCATAAATGTAATATTATAGTTTGCGTAAAGGTTATTATGAGCTACCTTTACATAGAAAAGTATTTTAATAGATATGTAAGGGTAAATGGTTTCTACATAAAGGAAGATAATATTTCTCCACATCGTATAAAGGTAACCAATTTTTCACCTTTACGCCGCGGTTCTAGAAGTCCTATGTAAATGTAAGAGTTTACATTCATGTAGGAATACCTCTATGTGTAAGGGTAAAGATAAAAGTTTTTTAATAATTATTTTTAAATTATTAAATGGTTTATAAATTTTTTATAAATGATTATAAAAGTTATTTGGGGAATATTTAATTTATAAAAGTTTTATAAATTAATAAATTAATTATTAATGGTTTATAATTAAATAAATAAATGTTTATGAAACTTTTATTTTTTCCAAATATTAAATGTTGATATTTGAAATACACTTTAACCAAATTATATGTCATAACTTATGATCTATAAATAAAAGTGTTTAATTATAAATCATAAGTAATAATTTGTAAAGGGTTATAAATTATGAAATAATTCCAAAACATAGAAAGTTTACATTTAAATTATTAATTATTCATAATTAATTATTTTGAAATATTTAAAATAAAAGGGGTCCCTGTTTAGATATTATTTAAACCACATCAATAATGTCTTCATGATTGATATGATCAAGGTTTAAATAATTATTAAGTATATGATATTTGGATTATGTAAAATGTTCACATAATAGAAGTTGGATTTTAAATAGTTTATAATTAATATGATATCAAATATTTAAAATGGGAATTTTATATAATGATAAATATGAAGTTGTTCATATTGAAAGGAATATAAAATGATTATATTCAAAATTATAGAATGTCCATAATTTTAAAGATGAAATTATAAAATATTTACAGTTCTATTTTATTTATTAATTATACATAAATGTTTATCTCATATATAGATATTTGAATTGTTTATTTATTTAAAGTTTATTCACTTTTATATTCATGTTTAGTATTTTTTTATGGAATTTTAATATTGTGTATGGTTTAGTTTAAAATGTTAAACTGTTTCTAGGATTGATTCTTATATTACATGATAGGATTGACTCTACAATGAATTTATTTTTCGGCTACCTTATCCTCAGTTTGTAATTGAATTTATCATCCTGAATTTAGTTGTTGAAAATGGTTTATGCATATTAAGAGTTAGAGATATAATGAATTAGATTCTATCTTGAGTGGTGTATCCCTAGCTATAGGGACTTAGGGTTGGAGAACTTACATACCTAGAGACCTATGCCTTGTATAAGAAAGTGAATGGGATTGGATATATATCACTCTAGGCTTACTTAAGTGGAGATTCTCAATTTGATATAATTTTATCCTCTACATGATGTATTTATATGCCTTATGCATATGATGCATCTGGAAATGTATGAATATGTTTGGATTCTATTTTTGGATGAGTAACACAAACATGTGGGTTTTGTAAAGGGTTACACATCAATATGGTTTTAACATATTGATTTGGCTTAGGGAATAGTATTCCAAACTAAATTACTAGAAGCATGCCTAAATAAAAGAGAATAAATTGAGATAATATGGTGAGATTAAAATCTCATTCAAATACTAAGTGTGAGATTTCTTCCAAAAGTAGCACTTTTCAAGACCTTGATCATCAAACTAGGTATTTTCAAACTCAACATGAGTACCCTTAGATTATCTTGTGTATGGAAAGAAAGTTATAATTGAATTTGTATTTTCTTTATGGTGTTATTGATCTTTGCATGATTATCCCTTGATATTCCTTTTTTGGCCCATTATTAGTGTTTTCTTTAGGTTATAGAAGCTGAGGGGGCCTAATGGTTAAGATAACAGAAGAATATAGTTGATTATATCTATATGATGGATTATGAAAATGGTTGTTCTCTCAACTATCCAAGAGTAACAACTGTTTTGATTGGGATGATGCCTTTCCTATGGATTATTTACATGAAAAAACCAATGTAATTTATTGTGAAATATGGATCTTGTCCCACTAATCGATATGATGAATATTTAAAAGGATTCATCATTTTATTGGGATCCCATTAAATGAAAATCCTTATTTAATGGTTATGAAACATGATACTTATCTGATAAAAGCTTCTATTGTAGATGAATGGTATCATCATCATCAAACATAACTTTGTGATCAATAAATTGATAATGAGAAACTTAATGTAGGATACTCGTTAGTTGGTAACTTAATAAAAGTTATTAATCAAGATTAGTAATTTAAGAAAAGTTATAAAGGATAATTCTATGTGTCATAATAGTTCCTTCCACAGTAACCAAGTGTTTAATTTCTTCAACAAGTGATTCTAGATGTTTATAGAAGCATAAATTGATTCATTTATGGTTTCAATGAAATCAAATTCTAAACGACCAAAGGAATATTAGTCTATACTCATTGTGATTGGGTATGTCAAATGATATACAATATTATTGAATACATCAAATAACTTAGAGAGATTTTTCTAATGGATTTTTCCGGTTAGAGATTTTATCCTATTTCCATCTATGGAAATGTTTCAACAATATGATTGAATCAAAAGAACATTTACCTGATATTATCAAGATAATGAATATATATGAACTAGAATATGATGTATAGGTTCTAAAGTACTATAAAAACTACACAAGTAGGTAAAAGTTCAAACCAAAAAATGAAAAATTAGTTGTAAATTTCACTAATGGTTCTTCAAGAATTCATTAAAGGTCATTGAAACTTAATATTTTTAAGAAGGAAGATAAATAATTAAATATTATTGGATTATCCAAGATATACCTGAATGAGTTTTTGAAATTCTATGGAATTTCCATCTAAAATATGGATGTTATAGAAATTAATTCTTTGATTTTGAAGATATGTGATATAGAATGTATATTTTATAAGGTGTTGTAAATATAAAAGAGTTCAAAATAAAAGGGATAATTTATTGAGCTTGTAGTTTATATTTATGATATGAAGTATGTAGTTTCTAAATCAAGGATTTAAATGTAGAGAATTTTATCAAGATCAAATGTTTCTAAGTAAAATATTTGTATCTCCATCTCATTTCTATTATGTTATAAGAGAACATGTTTGATAAAAAATAGTTTTTATGATCAAATATGAGATGATTAAATGTATTCATATGGTTTATGATTCATTAATTTCTATAATAATTTTGGGAAGAATATGTTTATAAAAATGTTTTATCTAGTATAAAATGATTATCCTAGTATTTTTGATAATATATGGGAATGTTTTCCCACCACCATTCGATGGTATATTTTTAATAAATTATTCTTTTCAAATTAAAATGTTCCAAACACATATAATACCATATATGATAATAAATTAGTATTTTATCTATTAAATATTCCTAATAAAATGAAATAAATGTTATTTCTTAATAAAAAAGTGATTTTAGTATCTTAGAAATATATTCTAAGGATAAAATAATGTTTAAGAGGCTAGTGGGAGTATGTTTTGACTTAAATAAATTCAAAGTTAATAAATAAATAATTACATCAATCTAAAGTTATTGTATTTAATACCCTAAGAGAGTTATGATGTATTAGTAAAAAATAATGTAAATATTTGAATTATTTTAAGAAAAATTTTTATTTAATATGGTTCCAAAGATGATTATTATGAACATATAAATACTTCCAAGTAGAAAATAGAAGTTAACATTGTAACATTTAATGTTGTGAAGTTAAGAAGTTTGAATATGGTCCAGAAGTTGAACTATTAGGAATATGATTCCCAAATATTTCCATTATTCCAACTTTCTTACTTTATATATGTTTCTCACTAAATATTTTAGTGGGAGGGTTTTATGAAATAGTCACATAGAGATATGAAATGAATTACATAAGATTTATATAGTTAAAAAATCCCAAAAAGTGTACCAGACATAAGGCTGATCTGGCAGTTTTGAATATATGATATGTTAAACCAATTATTATGTTGGTTTTGTTAAATATTCTTAAAGAGTTTAAGAATATTAAAAGGTATCATATTTTAGCAACCTCTATTTTATCATCCTTGCACATTATCAACATCAATGTATATATAGATGTACATTTCATGAAGTGCAATGATATTTGACCTCTCGAAGTATAATTTTGAGTTTATCCCTAACCAATATTTTTCATGGAGTATTATATGTTTTGAAGAAATTTTAAGTTTAGAGAGTATTATTATGGTAATGAGATACAGCATAATCTCATGAGGCATAAGATAAAGAATATTTTTTTTGTTTGTGTTTGATGACCCACGAAGTATACCACATGAAGTGGCATACTGATGAATCTGGTATACTAAGGGTGCATGGATAATATTTGAGTCCCAACTACTTGAGTTTCTAAAGATACCTAGAATGAGAAACTTCATAATTTTATATCCTACTTACGCAATTCTATATATTGACTTAGCTAATACAATGTTGGTTGGGTATGTTGTTGATCATGTCATCGGTTGGAGCTTAACCAAGATGGGATTTTTCCTCTAGTATGATGAGTACAAAATTTGGGAATTCAATTGAGATAAACCATGGGAGTGTGTGGCCACACATAGATATTTTATATCTATCTAGATAAGGTACATGTGATGAGATTATCCATAAGTATAAATGACATGGGGTGTATTCATTGATCAGATCATTGTATACTCTGAGAATCGAGAACAGATGAGTTGGCTATATGGGGTTCACATGCTTTGTGTCCCACGTTCATTGTATGTCTTTTAAAAAGATAAAATACGAGAATTCACATTTTCATAGATTGCACACTGGTGTACATATGTATAGAGATACATTTTTTTGATGAAGATCAAGCCATATCCCTTTATAGCTTGAGTTGCATTAATGTTTTGGTAGATTCTGATCTTTACTGACATATATGGATCTAGAGATTCATATTTATTTTCAACATTATAAAGAACCATAGGGTTAAAATTTGTGGTTTAAATAATGGGGATTGAGTTTGACTTAGAGAGATACTCTAAACGCATTTTGGAGTTAATCTGAAAGTTCTTTGGATGGGTAATTACAAGGTATTGCATATGATGTGATACAAGTTAATTTTAATGATAGATTTTCAAAAGTGTTTTGGAATATATACAAAAGGATTTTTAGATATCTTTTCATGAGTAATTGTATACGATAAAATAAAAGGTAAAATGAAATAAAGTCTAATAATATTTAGTGAAAGTGAGATATTAAAGGAGATATTCCCTAAAGATATAGCCTCTATGTGATGAAGGGTTATATCACGTGCATGGGATATTAAGACAAATGCATGAAATAAGATTTCAAGCATGATACCACCTTTGATCAAATGAACAACTTAATATTCAATGTGTTATGATTTTGATAGTTCAACTCATTTTAAGCATCATTTATTAAGGTGTTACATGAGATGTAATTCAAGAGTGGGGTTGGAATTCATGAAATTAATTCATTGGTTAGGGAATTTACTCATGCATTATAAACGCATGAATAAATATAATATAATTTGAAGAGTTTATTTGATAATCTATATGTTTTATTTTCATTCGATGGTAATGGTTCATGGGTGATTGTTCATGTTTGCCTAATACTCCATGACCTGATGCTCTCTTTTATCTTTTTTACTTTACATGTAGAGGTACTAGAATACCATGGAGAAAAGGTTAATCCCTTCCAAACATAGGATGAATCAATTAGTCCCATTGATATACTAAAAAGGTGGGATGATTTTGTTTTCCACTCTAGTGATCTTTATCAAACTCATCATATGAATAAAAAAAGGGTTACAATGTCTCTTTGGTTTAAGTTACTCATATTTATAGTATTATTAATTTCATTTTTTATGTAGATTTTATATTTCATACATAGATATCCACAGACTAGGGTTTTAATCACTTCAACTACTTCTGATAAATGTTATTAGGATCTAACAAAACCCTTAACCATTAGCATGTTTGACCATGGTAACATCCAGAACATCAAGGGGTACATGCAACTTGATGCTCAACTCATGATCTACTTAAATACCCGCTCACATGTGTTTATTGGTAGTTGTTTATTGTGCATCATATCTTCTTTTATATTGTATAGTGTGACCTCCACAATAAGGTGATGGGTGGTGTGAATAGATATAAATCACAATCACTTTCACCATACAAAATTTTGGCATAAGAATGTTGTTGGTAGCTATTTGATTCACATTTTGAAAAAAATGTTATAAAAAAATCAATCACCTTGGGTAATGCGGGCCATTTAGGGGAATAACTATCCCCAATTCTAGTGGGGTATAAGTCTTTATTTAGTGTTTGATGCCCTATTATTGGTTCACTTTGACCCCTTTGTATATACTGGTCTATCAACCATTACTTGATAATAATTTCTCTTAGAGAATCTATTTATGCCTGCATGTCATTCATTTTTCTTATTTAGATCCCCATGTGACTTTGATTTCTCAAAATATTCTAGAGGTGACACTCTAAACCATCACTTTTAATGTGGCCTTATTGTTCTAACCACTTAAAATCTATTATAAGTAGTCATTATTCTAGTACATCCATTGATGATTCTTTCATTTAAACTGTATAAAAACTATGCAAACCTAACTATATATTTTTATGCAATATTATTATAAATAATAATAAATTACAATTATTTCATTCTAACACATGATTCCTATACTTGTATGTTTTCATCTACTATTTTTCCTTCTTAGTTTACATGATCATCCTTCCATAGAACATGACATGTTATAGAAGTGGATTTATATTTGAATTCATCAATATATATAAAGGAAGATAATTATGTTGTTGTTTCATATCACATAAAATAAATACTATAGATTTAAAATAAATGCCTTTTTTGTAGTGATGCCTACCTCATCCTTGATTTATGGTATGGGTACATTGGTTTAGATGTACACTATTTATTTTAAGCACTCATTTATTGTTTTATAAATTAATAATTTTGAATAAAATTTAATAATACAAATAATTTAAAATAAAATAAAATTAATTGAAATGGGCCTAAAAAGATTCATCTGTGTGATGACCAATGAAATAATTTTTTGGTTCATGTTTTATCATGTGTTCATATATAGCTAGTGGGTGGTGATTTATTTTCCCCTCAACATCCCAAAGATAGCGTTATGTCAGAAGTGAATAAAAGGCTTTATGAACCTTTCCAGTGATCATTAATATGATTTTTTTCTAGAAAATATCTAAAATAAAGATACTCTATAAGGGATAATGAGAATTAAATAAATGTTTCATTATATGATTTTTCATTAAAATGGATAAAGTATATCATAACGTTACCCTAATGTCTTCCAAAATGATTACCTTCAATGCAAGAAAAACTTTATGCCATGTATCTATATCAATCGAAACATGCATTTGAGTTGTGACCCCAATGTAACTAATGAAAATTGACTTGTTGGGTTCAAGAGGTTGGTTACATTTATTTCACCCAACCCCGAATTTTATACTTTTTATTCTTTCCTTAATAGATATTTTGAACATAGTGGTTCTAGGGTACTGTATTTTTTCATCTGCATGTTATTGATGTCATATTTGGTTTTCTAGAACCAAATGTTTGTACCTTGGTTTACATGTACATTAAAATAATTAAAAATTAATAAAAACATATTATTATATATTATTCATTGGACTGCATAACTTTAATGAAATAATTTCACAGAGTATCTGTCACATTGAAAAGGCCAAAGTAGTTTCCTTCTACGATTAGAACCTTGAAAGTCCATGAAGATATTCTTAAATATAGTTCTACAGTCAGATAACATTCTATAATGGAACACATAGAATATTGATTTTAGGATGTGAGCAATCATAAGCATATCAGAATTTATCTTATGAAGTTCACACTTGGTAATATCTAAGATGAAAGATTATGTGGATAGACACACCTATAAGAGTTCCACACATTTTCATGTCATTGGAATTCACTATTTGTGAGCATGTGTGATTATCCTTAGACTTTAAGATTATTATTAATTCATGTCATGACTCATATACTTTGATGTGATGAACAGAACCATGAAATCATATGTTCATAGGAAGTAGGGTATATTTAGTGCACCATTAATGACATATTATTAATGAATAAGTCGAGTAATAATTTTTCCATACTATATTTATGGAAGTTGATATCTCAACCATTTGATTGAAATAGAACTACTGCATTAAATTTCATGGTCATTTGGTAATGATGAGTTTATTTAAAATGGCCAAACAAAGATTTATCAAGCATATTTTTGGGGGACACAGGTAACATGTTTGGTGATATATCATGATAAAGAGATTATATTACATAGTGAGTGCTTGTGTGTGGTTGTTGATGTTGCGACATTAACTTCTTTCTCTTAGGCATCATGACTTGTTGTTAGATAGTAATCTTGGACTTTAGGCAAGCCCACATAATTTCAATGAGAAAGAATAATATAGGTTCATACATTAAGTGTTTTTATTGATCTCAATTAAATTGTATTTGAATTTAATTACTGGAATAGATATTATGCTTAAGAATGAGAAAAAATTCATCCAATTTTCATTGATCACATAAATCAAAAAAATATTTATTCGTTAGGTAACTATTTCATTAATCAAATATATAATATTTATTCATTGAATGAATAAATATTTATTCATGTTTCTTTATAAATTTCAAGGAGGACTAAGGGACCAAGAATGTGTTCGATAATAAAAATTAATTTTCATGCTTGTAAAAAAATATTTATTGTTGCACCAATTAGCACAAACCATGAGAAAATAATAATAGAAATATTATTACATGGCATCAGGTCATATAAGGTTTAATATATAATTTAAATTCCTTTATGGAATAAAAATAATATTGTAACCCTAACTCTATTTCTATAAATATACAATTATGTCTACTATGTAGAGTTTGATCAAAAATTGAGAATGGTTGTGAACAATTAAATCTAGAGATAAATTTAAATAATTTTTAAATTGAAAAATTGATATTTTTAATAATAGGATAATAATAATATTTTAAAAATAAAAAAAATTCTTTTCCAACATTATATATATAAAGGCATCATAACCATGGATTTAATGTAATAATGTCAGTTGGTCCTCAAGGACCAACTGATTGTACTTTAATTATATGTATATATAATGTATTGAATATTAATTAAACAAATTATTACATATTTTTCATTGTTCTTAATGGATTTAATGTAATAATTTCATAGAGTATTTTTCACATTGATAGGTTATAACAGTTCCCCACTATGATGAGAAACTTAAAGTGCTATGATAATATTCTTAATATAGTATTATGGTTGGATAACATACTACGATGAGACACATAGTATTAAGACCATCAAGTGTGAGTACTCATAAGAAGATGAGTCTTCCCCTAAAGATGTTTTCACTTAAGAATCTCTAATATGGGAGATTATGATAACAAACTCACCAATAAATATTCTGTATGTTTTGGTGTCATCAGATATTCCTACCTACAAGCCTATGTAATTTTCCTTAGACTTTAATATTATCATTAATACATGTATTGACTTGCATGCTTATATTTACTGAAAAAACTATAATTCTATATGTTTTTGGAAAGTAGGGTACGTTGGGTGCATCACGATTAACATGTCATTAATGGATGAGTCGAGGAAATTATTGTCCCTTCCATTGTAACGACCCAAAATTTTATTAATGAAAATCCCTCTTGATCTTATTAAATGTCTTATTATGGAAAATGGTTATATAACATATGAACTTATTTGGTCTTATGATTTTGGATTTCAAAATACCGTTAAGATTTTTTATCGTTGCTAATATAGTCGTTGAACAATGATCACATGATTAGTATAAATATAGGGCTTTAACAAATCCAATTTACTCAGACAAAGGAAGCGATGACCTCATCCAGTAGAATTTATTCGTACGAAGCTCATTTGTTGGAGATCGTAAAGGAGGTGGCCTTATTGATACTCTCTCTTGACCAATCCCATGCTGAGATTCAACATGCTAAGCTCGAACGGAACCACCTACAGGAGAAGTGGAAGTTGATAGAGATTACCACCCGAACAATGTTATCTGAGACACCCCAAAAGTTTGTCACCATCGCACACCTCACCCTTAGGTATTATGTGGATGTTATAAGGGGTTATGTAACAAGACCTTAGCACTATGATTATGTGCATTATTTTTTTATATAATAAATAATATACATTCATTTTATTATTGTTACTTTATAAATAGTTTTTAAATCACAAATAGTATTTTTAGTTAATATTCAATTATGAAATATATTTTTATGAATTAATTGATTTTTGAATTAAATAATATTTTAATAAAATATTATTACTAAATTAATTTTTATTAAATAAAAATTATCATATAATTTTTATGAATACAATTGTGATTTTTATTAAGGTTTGAAATTCATTTTTGTTAAAACCCATGAATTTTCAGTAAATGTCAGTTTTTATTTTAAAAGTAAAAATTAAAATATTTAGAAAATTATTTAGATAAAATGAATATTATTTTTGGAATCAGGTTGTCAAAATTATTCAATGGTAAATTTTTCATAATTTTCTGAGAGAGTCAAATTTTTGGGTAAAAATAAAATATCGATTAATTAAATAATGTGTTTTATGACATCATAATGACCCAATAGTGTTGTAATAAAATAATATAAATGATATGTTCGGACAATATATGTTTTATAATTAAAATAATGTTATTTTAGATTTTTTTTATTAATTTTATGGTGCCTTAGTGGACCCTCCAAAACTTATAAAACATTTTAACTTTTTAAATTTATTTCCTTGAGAGTGTGACTCACCTCCACATAAGAAAGCCTAATGTTTTAAGAAGTTATGCCATTTGAATTATAAAATAATGTTTCACAGTCCTCTTTTTCAAAAAACATTGGTGAAAACAATGGTTTGGTTTGTGGTTTTGATAAGTTTAATGTGTGGTGGACAAAACCTGAATAATAAAGAATTCCCTCTCTTTTCCTATATAAACCCACCCAAGATCCCACTTAATATTCACTAAAATCATTTAAAGCTAGAAAAAAATCTTCCCCACTCTCTCTATAATACTCACAAGGTTCCACAAGCTCCCAAGAATCCTCTCTCAAGCCTCTCCCAAGCCTTTGAGATCACAGTTGCAAGTAAGGGATTTCTTCCTTTCTCATTTTTGTCGAAGTTTCTTTATGTTGTTATAACCTTTTAATTTGAATTAAAAATGTTGGGTTATGATTTTTAAACTCTCCAATACTTTCTTTCTTATGTTGTAATGATTATAGACCTATTTATCTCTCATTAATTCCACTCATGTACACCTGTTACCATGACGGAATTCCGTAAGAAATTTCTATCTTTGCAATCACATTCAAGCAATTCTTTTCTATCATAAATCTAAATTCCATTACAAATTTTGGGAAATGTATGCATATAACCCACCTTAATTTCCATTTCATATACATATGATGAGACAATAATTTATCTCTCATCAACCATTTTTATGAATTATTATGTCACGTCGTTATGCTGCCGAAATTGCACCATGATTTACCAATCCAAAGTCATTGTGTAATGAATACCATGCCCATTTTTCTATCAAGTGTATTAACATTTTTGAATATTTATGAATATTTACTTGTTTATTATAGAGTTTCATGTATGTATTCAACATTATTTTATCGTGGAATAAATTATTATGTTGAATGATTCCATATTGTATGATCCATGTGGCACACTTATGCATGAAATGAAATGATTAAGAAGGGTGCACCCTGATAGCACTCTAATGCATTGGGTAAAGAATAGTATCATGATATGTCAAGTTCAATTAGGATTTAATCATTATAATTAGATTTAAATGAGGGTTTACTCATTCTCTATGTTCAATGGGCCTTGGATCATGCTAATATCATGTTAAATGTTGTTGCCACATTTCCAAGTTATGATAATCATGCTATATCATGCCTTTATGTTCATGTTTCTCATATGCTCCATTGATATTATTATTGCCTAAAATGTATTTTATTCTTCATGTTATTACTTGTTTCTCCCTTAATGGTATTTATAGCTCACCATTTTCTTATACATGTCCTCAGGTTATCCCATGAAATGTTAAGTACGAAGGAATGTTGTGGTCTTGTAAAAGAAGTTTTCAATAAAGATGTTGGGTTTTATATTCTAAGTTGTTATGTAATGTATATAATTTCCCAATACACCATACCTCGCTATCCTAATAATAGTATTAAGTGAATTTTTATGTAATAAATCATGTTTAAGTGTGTAATAAAGAGCAGAGTTGTAATAGTTAGTATCAGAGGATAAGTTTAGTTCTTTTTGGGGCTAGGATTAGAAAACCCTAGTGAAAGCCTTAAGGATAAGACAAAGTATAATAAAAACAACTCTAATTTTTGATGAGTATTGAGTAAGTGGTTTATCATGAAAATACATCACTGTCTAGATACGAGAAGGTAGAGGTGGCTTTGGCACAAATGTAACTAGGGGTAAAACCTGAAAACACCGCTTTTAGCTAGACTCGAATGGGAATTGGTGCACGACAATGGGTCTTGCTGTACTCTTGCTTACAACACTCTCAGGGGATATACTTTGGCAGATTCACAAGCTTAGTATGAACCATTGTTATGGGAATTAAAAAATTCCACTATGAATACATGTTAGGATGTAGATCATGGACAACATAGATTGAAGCATATAAATTCATAAGTAAGGAAATAAAAGTAATTTATAAGTTAATCATTTTTGTCTTTGGATTCCCCTTTATAAGTTTAATATTTTAAAGTACTCATCCGGTGTCTATACCAGATAAGGTAGAACCAAAATCAAAATTTTAATGGTAGGGTTATCATTCATAGTTCTGCACATTCTTTTATATCCTGAAAGTTTAGTAGAACAATCCCAAGACCAGTAAAAATCATGGAAGTAAAGATGTTGGTGGGAACAACAAATGGGGAAATAATTGCATCCCATGAATATAACTCTTCCCCTGTTATAATTTTTGGATTGAAATTCTGGGGCAACCTCTTCATACTCCCTCTGGTGGAATTTGATGCAATTCTTGGCATGGATTGGCTTTCCCTGTATAGAGACAACATAGATTTTCATGAGAGGGAAATCACTCTCCATATGGAAAATCGACCCCAGATTCTATACAAGTCCAAGGAGGAGGATGAATATTACATAGCACCATAATTTCAAGTGTGGATATTACTATCCTATGAGAATTAGTATCTTACATAGATGATTGAGTCCAAGGAAGCAACCATCCTTGAAGACATGCCTATTGTGAGGGAATTATCTAAAGTGTTTACCAAGGAATTGCATGTTCTTACTCCTAAAAGAGATGTTTAATTTTCAATTGATATTATACTAGGGGAATTTCCAATATCCAAGACTCCATATAGAATGGATGTTGTGGAGCATGAGGAGTTTAAGAAATAACTACAGGAGAATTTTGATAGAGGGTTTATACGCCCAAGTGCTTCACCAAAGGGTGCACCAATCCTCTTTATCAAGAAGAAGAATGGATCAATGTGCCGTTTAATTGATTATCGTGAGATCAAAAAAATCAAGATAAATAACAAGTATCCTATACCCCCAATTGATGACTAGTTAGATCAAATACATGGAGAAAAATACTTTTCCATGGTGGTTTTTCAGTCGGGATAGTACCAAGTAAGGTTAAAGAAAGAGGATATCCCCAAGACTTCTTTTCGTACAAGGTACGAGCACTATGAATTCATAGTAATGCCTTTTGGAATCACTAATGCTATAGAAATATTCATGGACTTGATGAATATAGTCTTTAGATATTACCTCAAGGAGGAGCAGGGGAACATCTAAGAAATTTAATAGAGACCTTGAGAAAGGAGAAGCTCTGTGAAAAGTACATAAATTGTGAGTTCTAGTTAAAGGAGGTCTCATTCTTGGGTCATATCATCACAAGCAATGGGATATATATGGATCCCTCCAAGATAGCTATAATTGAAGGATGGTCGAGGCCAAAATTGGTGATAGATATCCATAGCTTCCTGGGGTTAGATAGATATTGTCATTGAATTGTGAGAAATTTCTCACAATTGTCAAACCCTCTTACCAAGATAACTCGGAAGGGAGTAAAGTTTTGTTGGAGTTATGAATACGAAAATAGATTCAAGGAGTTGAAAAAGAGGCTCATCACTGCACCCATTCTATCGTTACCTAAAGGTGGATAATTTGTTGTAGTATTTAGTGATGCTTAAAAAAAGGGCTTGGGTTGTGTGTTGATGCAAAATGACAAATACATTGTCTAAGATTTAAGGAAATTGAATGTTCATGAGAAAAACTATCTATCACATGATCTAGAGTTAGCTGAATTAATCTCTAATTTAAAAATTTGGAGACATTACCTCTTTGGGGAGAAGTGTGAAACATATACGGATCACAAAAGCCTCATGAATATATTCACACAGAAATAGTTGAATATGAACCAACGAAGATGGTTAGATCTGATCAAAGACTATGAATAATAAATCCATTACCACCCTAGGAAAACAAACAAGGTGGCGGTGCTCTAAGTAGAAAGGACCTAGTGATTCTATTATTGATGATAATTGAAAAGGATCCAATCTTCCTAGATTTGTTGAAGATGGGCATGGGAATCATAAATAAAGGAACATCATCAATCCTTTCACTAATGATTTACTAAAAATATCTTTTTAAAAGGTTAAAGGATGCTCAAAAGGATGATGTGGGAATTAAGAAGAAAGTAGAAACTATCAAAAAAGGGAAATCCTCGGAGTTCAATGTTAATGAAGAAGGAATTGTGACATTTGGGTCAAGACTATGTGTTCCATCAAGTCTGGAGTTAAAGAAAGAACTTTGGGATGATGCACATAGTTCAAATTTCTCCATTAACCCAGGAAATACAATGATGTATTGAGATCTCTAAGAGAATTATTGGTGGGATAACATGAATAAGGAGATCGTTGAGTATACATCAAAGTGCCTTGTAAGTCAGCAATTGAAGGATGAGATGCAGAAGTCTAAGGAGATGATGAAACCATTACCCATATCAGCATGGAAATGGAAGAACATCACTATAGACTTTGTCATTGGACTTCCGAAGACATCCAAAGGAAACAATTCTATATGGGTTATTGTGGATCATCTTATAAAGACTGCACACTTCATTGCAATTCAGGAGGATTTTTCATTGGATCAACTAGTACTGATATACATCATAGATGTGGTAAGGTTGCATGGAGTAACACTATCGATTGGGGAAACCATTTGTTTAACCAAGTGTTCATGATTAATAAAATTTATATTTATAATGATTATCCTCAGGGAAATAACAACGGTTATAAAGCATCACCCATGCGCAGAAAAAGACCACCAACAACCATGATTTTCAAAGGATACACGACCACAACATATCACATCATAAACAATGATAAAAAATAAAACAAGTGATCAACATCAATCCACTCCCTTCCTGTTATCAAGTTCGTATTTAATCATTAGAATTTATCTTTCTTAAAAGTTGGATTCAACAGTTTTTCACAAAAGAACCTTACTATGCCCATCCTGCATGATACACAATTAAATAGAGACAGTAGAATACCGACTTGGAACAACATGTGACCAAAACTACTCCTTGGCCCAAAACAGAGGGGTCGTGAAAGTAGGAGATTCCTAGGAAAACCGAAGAGGGGGGGGGGGGGATACAACACAGTCACACGGCTTGTCTAGGGTAAAAAGGGTCTCGATGCACCAAGATAAAATGGATACACGCTAGGAAGAGAAGGTCTCAGTTTAGAAAGTTCAGATCCTATAATAACGGAAGGGGAAATGGTTTCAAAGGCCATTAAGGTCGGATCGTGGCCAAGATCATGCGGTTTGACAATCTCAAAGTCCCTTGAGCATTATGATATTAAATATATAATCAATATCCTTTGAAATTCCCTTAAAAACTCCGAAACTAGGCTTTAAACTTGATTTACATCAAATAAAAACGTAAGAGGGGCAAAACTAGAAAAACTGGGAAAAAATGGAAATGAGTCATTGATAGGTGAGTCACCGAAAACAATCCACCAACACCAACAACAATTCACCGATGGGTGAGCAACCAATGTTGAGCCACCTATGTTGAGCCACCAACACGACCTACAAACACCTGACTCACCAATGCCCTAAGTCACTGATGCCCAGACTCACCCGACATTCTGACTCACTGGCGCCCTCAACCTACCAACACCCTTGACCTATTGACGCCTTGACCCACCGACCCCTTGACCTACTGATGCATCGACCTACCAACACCATCGACCAATCGAAGTCTTAGCCTACTGACCCCTCAAACTACTGACGCCTCGACCTACCAATAGAAAAACATGAAATTTGGAAAACTATTGAAATGAGCTCACGTTGTCTCCCAAAACACCCCAACCACTAGTTTTGGACAAAGTAATGGACCATAGAGGTCTAGAACATTAAATCAGATACCTCTCAAACTATTCCCTCTATCAAGAATTCAAAACCAAACCCATAAGAAAGAGGGGTCTAAACAACCACCCCGTAAGATACCTCCCAAGGGTAAACCACCATGTGATGTTCGAAAGATGGAGTGAAACCCAAATATTCAAGAACACCTCCTCTCATATATACTAACCCAAACATTCACAAGATACCCCACACAAGCACCAACTATCTGAACACATGAATTAGGGAATTCTTTCCTCCATGTCAAGATATTATCTGCTCTAGGCGGCACTAACTCACCCGCATGGGTTTAATCACATCCACATTAATGAATCTTAATTAGGAGTCAGGTATCTCCCTTTTCACATGTTAGGAATTTATATTGTAGGTCACATAACAAGTAAACAACTCATCTCATTGAAAAAAAGGTTCTACAATTACATCACAAAGGAAAAAACACACAAAAAAAGTTAGAACAACTTTGGATACTGGGCACGCATCTACATATCTTGCTCCCAAGTAATCTTCTCCATGCCACCATGCCTCCACAACACAAAAACCAAGGGAATTGTACATCCATGTAGCACCTTCTTCCGATGATCTTAGATCTTCACTGGTCGCTCCACGAATCTTGCGTTGTCCTCGATGTCCAACTCTACCAAATCAATGACATGGGAGTCATCATGAAGATACCAACAAAGCTGGGAGACATGAAAGACGTTGTGGACCCTCCCCAATAGAGGTGAAATGCCAGATCATATTCCACTTCTCTAAATCATCCTAAAACCTCCAAAGGTTCGATGAACCTGGGAGAAAGCTTACTCCCTCTTCCAAACCTCTACTACCCACGTCAAGGGGAAACATTCAAGAACACATGGTCCCCAACCTCAAACTATAAGGGCCTTCTCCTGTGATCTGTATACAACTTATTCTGGTCCTGTTTATCCTTCATCCTTTCATGGACAGATGCACCTTCTTTATCATACTCTTCACCACGTCCGAACCAAGAACAGTTGACTCCCCAACTTTCGCCCAGCATAAGGGTGAACAACACAGTCTTCAATATAAATCCTCAAACGTAGCCATGCTAATGAAAGAGTGATAACCATTATTATAAGATAACTCTACCAAAGGAATGTGTCATACCCATAACCCACCAAAATATAGAACACATGCCCGCAACATGCCCTCCAACATCATGATGGTTCGCTCTATCTGCCTATCAATCTTGGGGTGGAAAGCAGTGCTACGGTGTAAATAAGTGACAAAGGTATGTAGTAATCCCCTCCAGGATTGAGAAATAAAATGTATATCCCGATCTGATATGATGGATCTATGAACTCAATGCAGCTGCACCACCACATCCACATAACTTTTTGCTAAGGCATCCACTACACTTGACTCCTTAATCACTAAGAAGTGAGACAATTTCGTCAATCGATCCACTAATACCCAAATACCATCGCATCCTCCTTGATCCTTAGGTAATATTGTGATTAAATCCATCGATATGTCATCCCACTTCCACTCAATGTCATCTAGGGGCTACAACAAACCACCGAGAACACAGTGCTCAACCTTCACTTGTTGGCACACTAAGCACTTTTTCACAAACCCCGCCACTACCCAATTCATCTTGAGTCACCAGAACTGTTCACTCAAGCCTCATTACATCTTGGAAACTCATGGGGGTACTGATAAGGGTGAGATATGAATCTCACAAAGAACTTCCTCGCACATTTCCAATGGAACAAACAACTTCTCACGGAACAACATATGATTCCAAACATACTCTAACCATCCCTCTAGAGCATCACACTAGTCAATAAAATCACGAATCACCTCCACCTTTGAGTCTCCCCATTGAGAATCCTCCACCTGCCACATCAGATAAGACTGCACTATCATCTGAAATAGGCAGCCTCTGCCTCCATCCATTCTCACACCCAAGTGCAAGGCATCCAACTCATCTATTTCTCTCCAAGTGTCTGCAGATTCCCGAACTACCTCCTTCTGTGACTTCCTGATCAAAGAATCAGAAAAAACATTCCACTTTCATGAGGTGTAGGAGATCCCATAATCATAATCCTAGATAAACTCCATCCACCTCTGTTGCCTCAAGTCCATGTCTCTCTATGAAAAGATGTATCTCAAGCTCTTGTGATCCTTGAAGACCACAAAGTGCTCCCCAATGAGGTAATGTCATCACAAATTTAGTGATAACACAACTATTGATAGCTCCAGATCATGGGTAGAATAGTTACACTCATTGGGATGTAACTACCTAGACCCATAAGAGATCACTCCCAATTATTGCATTAGTGCACACCCCAAGACTAGACGAGAAGCATCACAAAACACTTCTAACGTCACCCCTTACTATAGCTGCCTGAGCACTGGAGAACTGAAAAACTTCCCTTTCAGATAGTAAAACACTTCTTTACACTGCTCACCCCACACAAAAGCTTTTCCTTTTCTAGTCATAGCCGTTAACGGAGCTGATATCTGAGGGAAATCAAGTAAGAATCTCTAGTAGTATCCAACCAGACTGAGAAAACTGCGAACCTCTGCCACATTATTGGTTGTTTACCAAGAAAAGACTATCTCAATGTTTGACAAGTCCACTGCAACACCCTTCTAAGACACCACATTTTCAACAAAGTGGACCTCCTGTGTCCAAAACTTTCACTTGGACAACTTTCTGTAGAGCTGGTGGTGCTGAAGGACCTCTGGGACAGTCTTGAGATGCTCAGTATGCTCCTCCTCTGAATTTGAGTACATTAGGATTTCATAGATGAATACGATGATGAACTGGTCTATGAACACACAAAATATAGAGTTCATGATCCACATGAACATGGTTGGTGAATTCGTAACACCGAACGACATAACCACGAACTCGAAGTTCTCATACCTGCACCTGAAAGCATTCTTTGGGATGTCAACCTCCTTCAACCTCAACTAGTGATATCCAGACCGTAGATCAATCTTGGAAAACCAACTTGATCCCCTTAGCTACTCGAAAAGACCATCTATTCTTGGGAGAGGCTAATAATTAATGACAATTACCTGATTCAGTCTCCGATAGTCCATGCACAACCTCAGACCACCATCTGCCATCTTTGTAAACAAGATCAAAGCACCCCACGATGAAACATTGGGTCGAATGAAACACTTCTTCCTCATATCTTCAATCTAAATCTGCAACTCCTACAATTCAGAAGGCGTCATCTGATAAGGAGCCATTGAGATCAGATGAGCATCGGGCTGTAAGTCTGTCCTAAACTCAACGTCACGTAGAGGGGGTAGAGTCACAACATCCTCAGGGAAAACATACAAAAACTCTCTGATAACTCCAAGAACCTCCACCATCTCAGCATCCACTGATTCCACTAGAAGATCCTCCAATAAGGAAAGAATAGGTTCCATACGCCGATTTCCCATCAGAAAACTATACCTGCCAACGAAAGTCACACGTTATCCACCCACATATGAAAATATGACTCTTCTATGAAAGTAGTCGATAACATCATGCCCCCAAAACATCTAGTCAATGACAAGTATGACATCATATGACTACATATATTATAGAAAAAGATCCATGCTGCACTGATGCTGCCCCAACATCAGTCTACATCCCCGACAAACATCAAACAACCTAGTCTGACCTCCTACTATTCTACTAAACCCTAGGGGCATGAAAAGTCTCTCAATGACTAGTCTGAAGGCATAGACTATAATGGGTGTAACAAAGGAGTGTGAATCTCCTGAATCAAACAAGGCTCAATCAAGCATATTAAACAAACTGATTTTACCTCAAACTATCTTCGTCCGTGCTAGAATTGCTGCCTCTACAGTGTGAAACTATCCATGCCCAGCTCCTCTTCCCTTCATCTGTCAATCAATCACCCAACCATACCCTGGTCGAGGTCTTTTAGGAGCACCCAGATGTTGGCCTCATCCTGCACTATCCACACTTAGTGGAGCAGGGGCCTATTGTACCTACTGCTAGAAAGGACAGGCTGGAAACTGCTGTTGAGGCGGGCACAGAATCTTCCCACCACCACCATACTGAGCTCGAGTCAGGAACTATCCCTAGAGGTTCCCACGTCCTCTTCAAGAAAAACACCTCGGCCCCAGGCCCATGGAAAAAGGGAGAGGACCATAGGGTTGGAGCTGAAACTACTTGGGTCGGCTCCCCGATGGCCGAATCCTGGAATGCCCTGACGCCATATAATTTCTTCTAATGGCATTCCCCTTTTAAGAACTTAGTTGACTTCCCTCTCATGGAAGACATCCTCTTGAGTGAATCCTTTACACCACTTCATCCTTCTTCTGAACCTCTAAGTATGTTGGTAGAGTGAAGGGAGTAACCACATACTGGAGGGATAAATGAAGTGCCTCCTCTAAACATCTCACCCGAGACTCCTCATCTGGAAAAAGATCTGGGGGAAAATGTAGGATATCCTTGAACTTGATCTCTAGTTCAATCACCGACATACTCTTCTACTAGAGGGAGAGTAGATCCTACCTATTCTCAGCTTTCATCCTAATATAAAGGAATTCCATCCGAAACTCTTTCTCAAATTCATCCCACAAAACATCGATTTCCTTCCTCTCCCTGAGATAAAGTGTTCACAACTGATGCACTACTCCCCTCATATAGCACACTGCTAGGGGAACCCAACAATCTTTCAGAGTCCATATGAAGATGAAAGTGATCACCAGATCCTCGATCCAACTCTCTATCTCCATGCCTGATACACTACTCACATACTTTTCTAGAGTATGTTTCTGGAAAGAATGAAGCATCTTCTGCCACTGGCCATCCTACTTCACTAGGTTGACCCCCTACCGGTCAACCGGGTTAGCATACTGACCCTCCACTGCTTATACCACCTATGGGTGACATCCAGAATCCATATTTGAAAGAAAAACAAGGAACTCCTATGCCCGGATAGTATGGAATTTATTTAGGATTCATTTTAACTCATTGTTTTTTAATTTCCCAAAAACAACCAAAAAAATCAAGAACCCAAGTCATCGTTATGCATGTATCTTTGCTAAGGTTTCTACCCCACAAATGGTGTAGCCTCACTTGGTCGTTTAGTAAGCTCATAGTTCTTGAATTGAGTCATGGGGCCCCTAAAATCTCGTTTTCTAGCTAGTCTTCCATGGACTATGTCACGCACAAAGATCGTCTAACACTATTACCCTACCGACCCATGTAATCCTCACTGTGTCTAACTTCAAACTCCATCTCATCTCTCAACCATCACCTTTGTTACCATTCTATCATGACCCACCTTCTTCAAGATGATGGAAGGGGTAGCAAGATGCCGAGAAATTCTTTCCTCAAGATAAAGGAAAAATAATGACCCCCCGAGTGCCGCCACCAATAGGCCCTAGGGTGGCGACCAACACCAATGGTATAGTAATCTCCAAAAAATGGGAGGCATTACCCTTTTTATAGTAACAAGATTGGGAGATAAGATGTATCAACCTCATACAACTCTAAGACAGATATATATATATATATATATATAAAGAATCCAAAATTCTTCCCACATGCATGTTTAATGTTAATGGGATAGAAATATAAGGAAAACTACAAAGTAAGTATCAAAATTAAAACTAAGCAGTGACACAGTAACTATCCCCAACGTCCAAGCTAGTAAGGTCCAACACGGTCCACATAATCTCCCTGGAAAACTAAAAACAATTTTATATATGTAGGTTGATCATACTAGTATACTTAGTAGGAGAAAGAAAAAATCACTTGTGAACAGGTGGGAGGAACATACTAATGCCCCTGTGAGAAAACAATAGAAACCAATAACACCTATCAAGGAATACTAACCACCCTTCTCACCAAGGCACACTCACCAAGTAACAAAAATAAAGTAATGTATTATAATAAGCACAAAGATATTTGGGTACCCTACACCACTTCCCACTGGTTAACTACCCATGCCTAATGGAGAACATCCTGATGCTACCACACTCTTCCACAAGCCTCACTGTCACAACCTTCCAACACACACCTGGGACACAAACCACACCACAATCCTTTCCTCAAAAACCTGATACTTACACATACCACACCCTACCTAAAAACACCTGGGTTTCATCCTGAAGACACCTAGGAAACAAACCACCTCTCACACGACCAATACCATAAATTTGGTAATAAACCCCTTGTCATTACATTCTTCCTGAAGAGTCTTGGGTGATATATTACTAGAAGAGGGAGAAAGGTAATGTCAGTAACCAGTCATCCATCCTTCCACTGGGATGATGGGAAAGACACCCTCCCCCATAACAATGAGGGTGTTCGGCACATATTTCTCAAAATGGGTGGGGCGTGCATAGAAAACATAAGGAACTACAAGTTTATATATATATCTTGAAAACACTCATCCCATCCTATGGGATCCCAAACATACAAACAACCCACTCAAAACCACATTTGTTGTTACCCCTACAGGTGCGTACCACCACAAACGACAACCACATGAACACTTCTTCACTACAAGCCCCAACTTGAAACATACCCACAACCAATTTATTTAACCAATTGTTATCAAATCATTCATTTATTTATTTCCATCCCTACCTAGGCAACTAAAATTGCAAACATTACAAGGAAAAGCAACCATACCAATCACTACCAAAGACGAACAAGAAAAGAAGGGCTAATGATAGGGGAACCGATTCTAACACTCACAAACACAAAATTATGACACAAATGTCCTTCAGCCCCGCTGCCCAACCACTACCTAGATGCATTCCCACTGCATAACAAGTCCATTAATTCCAAAATCAATCAATCTCACAACCTGATATTTCATCACACCTCTTGCATCAACTCATATAAAAATCTCAGACAACCACCACTAAATCATAGCCCCGCCGCACAAACATACCACACCATTCTCACAAAACCAACTCCTCTTCCCACCCCGGTTCCCACAACCATGATACCAATTACACCACCATATAACCCTTATAAAGCAAAAAACCCAACAAGACCCACACATCACACAACCACGCCAATCAAACAGGGTGTATTCAGATTTTCCCAATGTTTTTCTTTAAATTACACTTTGATAAGTCGACATGATCACACAATGTTTTCATCCTGGGGAATCCATTTGTTTAACCAAGTGTATGTGATTAATCATATAGATATTTACAACAATTATCCTTGGGGAAACAACAACAATTATAAATCGTCACCCTTGTGCAAGAAAAGACCACCAACATCCATGATTTTTACAGGTCACAAAGCCACAACAAATCACATCATAAACAAAGATATCAAATAAAATAAGTGATCGACATCAATCCACTCCCAGTCCGTTATCAAGTCGGTATTTAATCATTAGAATTTATCTTTGTTAAAAATTTGATTCAACAGTTTTTCACAATAGAACCTTACTACGTCCATCCTATATGATACACAGTTAAATAGATACAATAGAATCCCTATTTGGAACTACAAATGACCAGAACTCCTCCTTGCACAAAAACAGAGGGGTCGTACGAGCAGGAGATTCTAAGGAAAATCGAAGAGGGGGGGGGGGGGGTACAACACAGGCACATGACTTGTCTGGGGAAGAAAGGGTCTCGACACACAATGAGAAAATGGAGACACACTAGGAAGAGAAGGTCTCAGTTTAGAAAGGTTAGATATGATATCAACGTAAGGGGAAACATTTTCAGAGGCCATTAAGGTAGAATCGTGGCCAAGATCATGTGGTTTAACAATCTCAATATCCCCTGAGCGTTTGGATTTTAAAGATATAATTAATATCATTTGAAATGCCCAAATAAGGCTTTAAACTTAATTTATGTCAAATAAAAACGTAAGAGGGATGAAACTAGAAAAATTGAAAAAAACTAGAAATGAGTCCTTGATGGGTGATTCATAGACAACAAGCCATCAACACCAATAGTGAGTCGCCGATGGGTGATCTACCGATGCTGATCCACCGACACAACCTACCGATGCCTAACTCACCGATGCCCTAACTCACCGATGCCCTCGACCTACCGACACCTTGACCTACCGACTCATTGAATTACCGAAGTATCGACCTACCAATGCCCTCGACCTACCGACAAAAATACTGGAAATTTGGAAAACTCTTGAAATGAGGTATCATTGCCTCCCATAACACCCCAAACACTAGGCTTTGACAAAGTAATGGACCATGTAGGTCCGGGACATTACATATGTGGACCATTTCTTGTTAAAGAAAGTCATGAGTACTCATAATTCATAACTTTTATTGATGATTTTAGTAGATATGGACATGTTTACTTAATGAGGTATAAGTCAGATTCTTTTGATAAATTCAAGAAATTCAACAATGAAGTTGAGAACTAGGTCGGTACATAGAGTAAGAAACTCCGCTCATACCATGGTGGAAATATCTTAATCAAGAATTTATTGATTAACTATAGGAGATTGGTATCCTATCCCAACTCACTCCTTACACACCTTAGTGGAATGGTGTAAATGAAAGGAGAAACCACATCTTGATGGAAATGGTAAGATCAATGATGAGTCATGAGAGTGTTCCATTATCCTTTTGGGATACGCATTACAAACAATAGAACATATACTAAACCATGTACCAACTAAATCGATAAATGGTATTTCATACGAATTTTGGAGTGGAAGAAAAACCATGTTATCGAATTTACATGTGTGGGGAAGCAAAGTGTTTGTTAAGGAATCTTCAGGTAAAAAACTTGAACTTCATGGCACAAAATGTGCCTTTATAGGACACCCTAAGGAAACAAGGGGATATTACATATACGACCACTCAAAGAAAAAGGTTATAGTGGCAAGACGCGTCATATTCCTTGAGAGGGATCACATATCTAAAAGAGATAGTGTGAGAGAGATAGACTTCGATGAAGTTGAAGCTCAAATTACATAGAGAGTTGGTACAGGAACAAATTCCACAAAGCCTCATGGAAGATGATGTTCTTTCTGAGACATATGTATTGTGTATGAGTACAAAAGAGGTTAGAGAACTAGAACGTTATGGTTTTCTAGTCACCGAGGTTGTTGACTCATTATTAATTGGTAATAATGATCCGATAACCTACAAGGAAGAAGTAAATGAGATATATGTTTCTAGGTGGCAAGAATCCATGAATTCTGAAATGGATTTCTTGTACCATAACCATGTATGGATTTTGGTAGATTATACAATATATTTAAAGCATGTTGCTTGAAAATGGGTGTTCAAGAAGAAACTAGACATGAAAGGACATGTCAGTAACTATAAGGCATGACTGGTTGCAAAAAGGGTTTAAACAGCATCAAAGCATTGCCTACAAAGAAACACTTTCACCAGTTACAGTGTGGAAATGCATCATAATTCTACTTTCCATTGCGACTTACCATGACTATGAGATTTGGAAAATATATTATAAAACAACCTTCCTTAACAAGAAACTTCAATAAGATGTCTATATAACACAACCTAAAGAGTTTTTGACTCTAAATTATGCTAATAAGATATGAAAATTGTAAAAATTCATTTATGGATTAAATCAAGAATCATGATCATAGAACATTCATTTTGATGAATCCATACCAAAATTTGTTTTCATAAAGAATGAGTATGATCCTTGTGTCTACAAACGATTTAGTGGGAGTGGAGTTGTTTTCTTAAGAGTATATATTGATGACATATTACTCATAGGAAATGAAATATTAGTCTTACAGTCTGTTAAGACGTGGTTAAATAAATTCTTCTTTATAAAGGACTTGAGAGAAACAACATATATTCTTGGAATCAAGATCCATCATTGTAGATCCAAGAGACTGTTCAACCAATGTCAAAGTACACATATTGATAAGATACTGAAGAGATTCAATATAGAACAATCTAATAGGGGATTGCTTCAATCATGACATGACATTCATATTTCTATAAAAATGTGTCCTCAAACACATGAGCAAAGAAACAGAATGAAATGGATTCCATACGTATCTGTGATTTGGTTAATCATATATGTTATGTTATGTACTAGGATAGATATTGCCTATGCATTGAGTGTGGTAGGCATATATCAAGTTGATCCGGATGCAAATCAAAATTATCCTTATGTATATGAGACATACTAAGGATATTTACTTGTTTTATGGATAAGATAAGGAAATAGTAATTATAGGATAAGCAAATTCATGTTTCAAAACTGATCAAGATGACATGAAGTCATAAACGGGATGTATCTTCACTTTGAATAGAGGTGTTCTGAGATAGAAGAGCACAATGCAGGCCATAGTCACAGATTCTACAGTAGACTCAAAGTATATTGCAGATTCAAAGGAAACTAAGGAAGTAGTATGGATGAGAAACTCCATCCAAGAGCTTGACATGGTACCTAGAAGTAAAGATTCCATCACACTTTATTGTGATAATACTATAGGGGCGAATCTCACAAAAGATCCAAGGACACATCAACAAATTAAACACCTACTTCAGATGTATCATCTCTTGAGGTATTTTTCTCAAAGAGGCGAGGTTCTAGTGAGCAATATTTCCACAGAAAACAATATAGTGAACCCCTTGACTAAAGTCCTAACTCAGCAGAAACATGATTATCATGTGAGATCTACCAGATTGAAAGTCGTAGGTAGTTGGCTCTAGTCCAAGCGGGGGTTTACTAGAGTTTTTGTCCTAGGACCATTTGATTTTACTTTGATAACATGTATTTCAATGTATTGAATAATAATTAAACACCTTAATACATATTGTTCATTGTGCTGTATTCATTTAATGTAATAATGTCCTAGAGTATTTGCCACACTGATAAGTTCATAGCAGTTCTCTGCTAGGATAAGAACCCTGAAGTGTTGTGACAATATTCTTAATATAGTTCTATGGTTGGATAACATACTATAGTGATATATAAACTATTTAAACTATCAAATGTGAGTACTCATAAGTGGATGAGTATTCCTCTCATTAACCTCACACTTGATAATCTCTAAGACAAGAGATTATGTGAACAAACCCACCAGTAGGAATTATTCATGTTTTGTTGTCATAAAATAGTCTTATCTATGAGCATGTGTAATATCCCTTCTAATTTAATATTATCATTGATCCTTATCATTACTTGTGCACTTAAATTTAATAACGAAAATTGTCTCGTCATATGATGGAAGGAATTAACGTATGTTAGGTGTGTCACGATTGATAGGTCATTAATGGATAAACTGAGAAAGGATTTGTCTCTTCCATCTTTGTGAAAATTGATATATTACCCCTTTGATTGGAATAAAATTGTCATATTAAATTCCATTTTCATAGTGTAATGACGTGTTTATTTCAAAAAGTCAAATAGAAACATATCATGTAAATAGGATAATGAAACCTTCGTACAACCTAATTAATGAGATGTTTTGATAAATTGATTATATTATACAATAAGTGTTCATATATGATTGTTGAAATTGTGATATTAAATTCTTTCACTTAGGTGCTTTGACTCATTACTACCAAATAATCTTAATATTTAGACAAGTCAACCTAATTCCAACAAAAAATAATCCTATAGAATCACACACTAAATAATTCTATTAATCTTAATTAAATTCTATTTAAATTTAATTAATAGAATAAATATTATTCTCAAGTATGAGAAATAATTTTATTCAAGTTATATGGATCGCATAAATCAAATAAATATTTATTTACTGACATGAGAAGAAAAATATATTTATTTATTTTATTGAGTATTTAATCAACATTTATTTACCGTTATATGAATGAAATATTTATTTATTAATAAAATATTTATTTGAATGTTCATTAAATGCAAAAGGATTTCGAATGAACCAAAATTGTATCTAGTGAAAAATATTAATTATCAAGATGATTAAATAATATTTATTATTGTGAAAGTCGATGCTCGCCACAAAATAATAATAATAATTTTTTATATGACAAGAGGTTTATTAAAGGTAATAAATGTTATTTAATGGAAATCATAGAATTAAATAATATTTTAAATTAAATCCTAACTCTATAAATAGACAATTATGTCTATTGTGTATTGCATCCCAAAATTTGAGAATAGAATATTATCATCCACGATGAATTCTTTCTCAAATCCTCTCTCTCTCTAAAGAAGAAGATACTCAAGAGAGATTTATTCAAGATCAAAGAATGGGCTTTCAAAAACAAACAATAGAAGACATTCGCCTCATCAATCTAACACCCAAAACATATCAAAGGGGTGAAATAAATAGTTGAAAATAAATTATCCTTAAATGTTGTGTTTATAAAAAATACAATTAAAACTATTTACATGCATTGTTATGATAATTTTATAATAAGACTAATTTTTATATGATTAAAAAATGTTAATCATTCATTAAAACAATTGGAATTAAATAATTTTAATCATTTAATGGGGTTAATAATAATAGTGACAGTCGAAGAACATCGTTTTGATTACTTAATTTTCAGTATTGTATATAATTAAACTATTATTTTAATATGTCTATTTAAATAAATATTAATTATATAATTAATATTCACAAATTTTATATAATGGAACACAAAAAATACTATTATTTAGCATTATTTAGCTAATACTTTCCTAAATATATTTGTGTTGGTTTTATTATGAGTTAATTACATATTAGATTTATAAATGAATTCTAAATTCAAATCCAATAAAATTAGTTATTATTAATCCATTCATATTAACAAAATAAATTCATTTTATATTTACTAATTATTTTTTAAATTTTTAAATTATAAAAAAAAGTTAAATAAGTATTTCAATATATAATAAGATTTAGTTAATAAAAGTAGCTTAAAATGAAAAAAATATTATAAAAGGATTATAATTTTTAAAATATTAAATAAATGTTTTAAATTGTAGAAATTTATTTTTTATTTTTAAGTAATAATTTATTATTAATGCAAAAAGAATTCTTAAATGAATAAATTTTATAATAATTTGGAAATGATTTGACTAGATAATTTCCGATGGTGAGTGATAATATCTTTTTCATTTAATGTGTATATATATTTTAGGTATATGGTTCAATTATAAATAAATAATTTTATTTAATAAGAGAAATCTTAACAAAATTCAATAATTTTAAAATATTATTTGAAAAAAAGATAAAATAAAATGCATATTTTGTTATATATTAAATTTCATAAAATAAATGAATGAAATAAATTAAACAAGAAACAAACGTGACCAAGAAAATCCCTTTAATACAGTCATATATGGTTTTATGCATGATTATACACCTACATGAATGTTACGTGGAACGAGATAGATGGATAAGAACCAATGAAGTCCCTTTGGAAGAAGAGATAAGACACCTTTCATCCTTCTATACTCTAGATAAGTATTATTTAACACTAAAGTGATATAAGATCACTCAGCAACTTGGTCAAAAAGGGACGATGAAGTCATTTCAGCTCTCATGAGGCCTTAGACAGGTCTCGAGGCATGAGATGAGACACATGTAGGCTGAGAAAAAAAATTGGGATAATTGGAAGGATGAGTGGATTCAACCTAATGATGATGGGTGAGACATCCATTCATGTCTCTCATGGTGAGTGATACCCTTCTAAGGGCTAGGGTTACCAGAGACTTAATTAACACTTTGATCAAGATGAGACCTTCAAGACTAGATCCATTCAACATAGTAACCTTTCGTATTTTTTTAACACATATCAAAATATTATTTACATTCTTTCTAATAATGAATTATCATTGACACCATTAAATATATTAGTTCAAAAAATTAAAAACAAACCATCTATAAATGATGAGCTTATAAAAAAATTCAAATAAATTTGTTAGACAATTATTATTGTAATTAATTAATAATACTAATTATGATGTCAATAAAAAATTTAATTATTCATTACAATTATTCATATTTAATGTGTTTAATAATAATGGTAACAATTGGAGAACAATTTGTTGATTACATGATGTTCATAATTGTATATAATTAATATAACAATTAATTTAATATATATATATATAAATGATATTTAGATCATTAATGTTTATAATTGTATATAATGTTGTGGAAAAAAAATATCAAACACAATAGGTTGTAAAACAATTAAAAATAACATTTTTTTATTAAGAATATAACTAAGTAAAACATAAGAAAATAAAATTCTATAATGATTATTAAATAAATAAAATTAAACAAAAAAATTAAACAATTATAATTTTGTGTCATATGTAAAAGGGACTGCCAATAAATAACATTGTTAAGTGTAATGAAACACTTGAATTTATCAAATGATACTCATTCTTTTCAATTTGTGTTTTCTTAGTGTGTCTCTTTAAATTTTAAGGTTTTTAAATATGATTAGATGTTGAAGTTCAATGATTGAAATCATTTTTGATTAATTCTCCTTTAAGAAATATTTATTCTCAAAATCATGAGGTAAATCTATATCCAAATAACACATTTAGAAAAAAAAGTGAAAGGTGATGAAAAGAAATAAATAGTTTATTTTAACTAAATTATACAATTCATAATCATTCAACTAACCAAACATTCAAAATCATTCAAGTAACCATACTCTCAAGACTAAAATAGGAAGACACATAAAAGACATAAAATAAAACTCAATAAAAGAGATGTATAAATTTATGTTTAAAAATAAATCATGTTAAAAAGATTGAAAACATATTTTGAAAAAATAAATCCATACTCAAATAGGAAAAAAAACTTCAATGAAATTGACCATTATAGTATAGGTGAAACTTCCAAGTCCCATGTCGAAAGATAGTGGAAAAAATAGAATAACTAGGAAACATAAATTAAAAGTATATAACCTTACCTTTACATTCTGTTAGGTTGGTATGGAGTATGATAATCTCCTATGATACCAACTAAAGGATCGAAATGATACTGATTGTAGTATCAGTATAATGATGTAGATACTCAATATACAAGAGGGGGGGGGGGTGACTTGTATACTTTAAAAATTATCTAGGAACTTTTAAAGTTGGTTAGAAACCTTTCTATTGTTTAACAAGGTTAAACAAGGTAAATTCACAAAACCTCTAACTTCTAAAAACTTTCTTGATTCCTGAAAAGTGATTCCGAGAATGAAACTTAACAAAAGTTTACAAAGATAAAGATTATACCTTAAAGAGTATATAATATTAAAAAATTAGAGTATAAAAGTGTAAGGAAGTATAAGGTAGTTATACTTTCCTCAACAGTCAAAACACATAAAAAAACTTGAACCAATAAAAGTAACAAGTAGTAAGTATTTTAACCCAAAGAGAAGGGTATCCAAAAACCTTGGATAAATGTCCCTTGATTTATAATTTCAAGAAAGTATGTCTTACTCACACCCGAGTAAGCCCTCGATACGAAGATCAGTGTCTGTCTTGCTATCCCCACATGCCCTCAACTTCATGGTAGTCAACACCTCTGTCTTCCTATCCCTGGAAGCCCTCGAATGTACTCAAAAACATTCAGAGTCACATGAAGAAATTCTGAACAAGGTGTTCAGTATGCACTAAGAAATAATGTCTATCTCTCTAGAAATCACTTCATCAACATCTCATTTCTAGATTGATCAACTTTTTTTTGTGAGCTCATTCAAATGAGCTCTTATTTATAGGAACATTCTCAACAGTCAACTCTCTCCTCCAACAGTCATATTTTTCCTTGAATTTTGGAGGGACCTATACACGTGTCACTCAAACAATGGTTAGTTAGTAACTGAATGCACGAAATCATTTTATAACCAAAAAATAATTAAGAAAAACATGGTTACTTAAGAAAATTCATTTTTCGGAGTGTAAGAAAAAAATGAATGTTCGGAGTCTAACCAGAAAACTATTCGATTTCTATAAAACATGGATATTCGGATTCTGTATTCAAAGGAATTTATAACTTTGATTCTATAGAATTCCAGAGTCTGGATTTCAAGGAAATTTGGAGTCCGAATTCATAAGAGTTCGGAACCTGAATTTACAAAGTTCGGAGTCTAAATTTAGAGAACTTGGAGTTTGATCTTAGAAAGTTCAGAATCAAAATTCAGAGAACTCGAGGTATGAACTTAAAAAGTTCGAAGTCTGAATTCAGAGAACTCGAAGTCTGAACTCAGAAAGTTCGGAGTCTGAATTCAGAGAACTCAGTGTCAAAACTCATAAAAGTTTGGAGTCTGAATTTAGAAAACTCAGAACCAGAATTCGGATCCTGAAAACAGAATGCTCTGTATCTAAGTATTTTAGATTCTGAGGTTTTGGATATGACACCGAATTTTATACATAGAAATAAAATGAATTTTATTAAGATATGAATCATGGTAAGGATAAATTTCCTTGTATAAGGAAAATTCTCCTTATGAGAGTAAAGAATATGGTAAAAGAGATTTTCCTTAAGATAAGGTGTTTGTGATTTTCATAAAAAGAAGGAATTGAAAAGTCATAAGGAAATCTTATTGACTCAAAAATCTCCCTCAAACATGTAGGAATGAAAAAGTTATAAGGACACCTTATTAACTCAACACATTCAACTTCCAAATGAAAAAATATAGTTGGTTGTTAATGAGATGATATGTCAAAGGAGATGTAATCGACGAATGAATCAATGGATGATATCCAATAGATGAAATCGATAAAATATAAGGAAATGATTACAATGAAAAATATAATAACCCTAATGACCAAACAATAAAACTAAAAAGTTTATCGTAATATTCCTTTTGAAAAGAAAAATAATGGTCTAAAGGTCTAAATAAAACATTTAAAGAAAAAACACTACCTTGGTTCATTAAAACATTATAGTGTAATAAATATAAGGTTAACTAAAAAACATACCATCAAATTCTAAGGAGGTATGTATGTTGGTGTTTGATATTTGGCGAAGCATTTTATCTTAGACATATAAATGTTTTTCACATTATATGAGGTAAAATAATTAGATGTCTTCTACTTATGTAATTTATATTTTGATGATTACATATAAAAAATATACTCATGTAACTTGGCTAATCCATGAAAAAAACATACCATGTTTTCATAAACATGTTCATTTAAGATATATTTATAATCTCTAATATAAACAATCCAAATCAAACAACCTAGCTTATGCATTATAGATCAAATGGTAAAAGAAAAGTGTCCAACACCATGGAGGTACATTTTTTACTCCGAGTACAAAAAACATTTATAAACTTTCACTCATCATGAGGATGGGATACATAGCCTTAAACCATGTACAATGTATTTGAAGTTTAGTCAAAATGGCATGAGTGATTGTAAAAAATATAAATAATTTAAAATTAAAACTTATCTTCAATATTCTATTATAACAAATTAAAAAGTAGGATACAAATTTAGTCCTCATATGAATACACATACTAATCCAACATTTATTCCTATACCATATAGGATTCCACGCTTGACCAATACCAATAAGAAAATTGATTAATTCAAAATCAAATCCACATTGGATAAAAAAGAAAATAACGTGAAAAAAAACGAGCACAAAATTATGAAGAATGGTGTTAGAACCTTATTAGAGAGGCATGGAGGAGTAATTGTGGAGAAAATATAAATATAAAAACCAAATTATATATGAAACATTAAAATGAATACAATGAATATAAATAAATTAATGGAAATAATTGGGACTAACATTCAAATTTCTATATAAAGTTGGACTTAACATTAAAATTTTTGAAGAAATATTTTGTGAATATAATAACATTGAACTACATATTTGAAAAATATTGAGAATGAATATACAGTGTAATGATATAATAGAAATACACAATTTTGAACAAGAAATCAAGTAAATATAATGTTGTTAACATTAGGAAAGTGTAGACATTATGGGATAATATGTAAAATGGGTAATAATAAAATTGTACTAGTGTAATTGAGTAGAATATGTATAGAAAATGCATGTGGAAAAAAATATAATTTTTTTAAAGAAATCAGTACCATGAATGCAATGCTTGAGGAAGACATAAAATCTATAAAGCAATTGGTTGCAATGATACCAAAAGTAAATAAAAAAATATAGGGTTAAAATTGTAAGAGACATAAAAAAGTGATCATTGACTAAGATTGGAGGAAATTATGAGAAGATTAGAAGGGGGAAAATATAAAGTAAAACTTCAAGATAAATGATACAGACCTAGACATGTAGGGAATAAGTAGGTTATAGTAGTGGGATATTCTAGAAGGGGTTTGTACAGCTGAAAAAAGATATAAATAAAGAGGGGCTGGTGAGTGGGGGAGACAAAAGAGAATAGAATTCTATTGGTTCAGCCACTGGCTTGGGCGAGTGGACCTAGGGTTGCTCGAGTCTCCTTCCTTCTTAATTCTATTTCTTCCTTGTTTCATCCATCTGCTGTATATTTCTATTTGTAATTCTACTGCTAATACTAAGAAGTCAGTTCTGTTTCAGTGTGGCTCTATCATTTGGTCTGAACTGCCGCTTTCCTCCATCACACATGGATGGATTGTCATGCGCGCTACGGTTTCTTCCCTCCCAGCGTCGACGCATAGAGCTGAAGCAGACGATGCACAACTATTTTTTGATGCAAATCATGGAGCACACATGTAGTGAGGAGTTGAGGGTGATCATGGCATTGATGGTGGAAGTATCATTAATGGACAAGACCCATTTCATGGGATTGGTGGCCCAATGACAAGAGGAAGAATGAGGAGGATGAAAGAGGCTTTACATGGCCTCATTTTGAAATTACAAGAGAAGGCCCAACATGCATGCATGGGAGGAGAAAATGAGCCTATAATCACACTTATTAAAACCCAAAAGTGATCCTAAAATGACCACCCATATGCTTCCACGAAATTTAATCCACTTTCATGAAGGAAATCTCCAAAGTCAGAAGTGGTGGGCCCCTTGTCTCCTAAGTCATGGTGGGAATCTTCAAAGTCTTTAGGGTAATTCGGAAAAGTCTTGTTTGGAGATATCTTATCCCCAAAAGCGATGAACATGTGTAAACAAAGTCAAATTCTTGGGATAGTTACTATACTTTTGTGGGATAGGTAGTTTGACATGTATTCCACTCATTTGGCTATAAATAGCCACCTCTTATACCCCTTAAAGGTTAATTTCATATTTGAGTGTTTTCTAGCATTGTTATTATTATGTTTATTGTGTTCATGAATGAATGAAAGTAAGGTTTATCAAAGGAGTGATCAACCTTTTTGGCGCTTTATAATTATATTTTCAAGGGGAAAGTCTCTTTGGGGTCTTAATTGATCAACCCCTTCCCCTTTTATTTCGTCCGAACTTAATTTAATTTTCATTCCTCCCACATCACAAACTTGTGTTTCCAGATTTTTCCCCAACGAATACCGCACTCGCATACGGTAACATATCATTTGGTATCAGAGGAAGGCAACGGAAACCAGGTTCTTTCATATTTCTATTTCGCCCATTTTTTTTTGCTTCCCCTTCTTCCATTTTCCGCCATCACCAATTCTGGACAGAAATTTCTTCCATATTTTCATCTGCTTTTTCTTTGAGTTTATGGACGTATAATATGTCAATTTAATAGTTCAGAATCTCATCATTCTACTCGATTTGGAAACACTAAAATCCGACACATATATTTTGAGATATAGCCAAATCAATTCGTGCTACAGTTTCACCCTTTTGAAATCTAACAATCTACAAGGCATATTTCCATTTGAGTTTGAAGTTCAAGTTATCTCAACCATTTACATAATTTCAATCAGATTAGTACATTTTTCATTTGTTGTACTTTGAGCAGAAAAAGTGCATTCTTTGTATCTCAATTCTTGTTTATTGAGTAGAAAAAAAAATAAAAAAAATAAAAAAAATAAAAAAAATCAATAAAAAAAGATGCTGCTCATTTGAAACATCGCGTTCACTCATAAGTTATAAATTTTATTGCATTTTTGTATCCATCATCTTCTTTCCCTCATCCATATCCTACCTTCTTCTATAACCATTTCTCCCATTTACCTCCCATATTTCTTCGACCCCATTGATTCAAACCCTTTTAAAATTTCTTATTTTTAAATATTTCCATGAAATGATTTCTTCTACTAGTTTTCCTCTTGATTCTATTTAAGAACACTTGTAGGAACCAAGTTGTAATGCTAGAAAGTGTGAGGAACCTTTTGAGAGATAAAAAAATATAGAGAAAGAGTGTGTGAGGAATTAAAAAAATGACAAGTGAGGGAGAAAGAAGTGATATCGACATTAAATTATTCATGAAAGCAGTCACTGTCCAGTTTACAAGATTTAATGCCAGGTTGGATGATATGAAAAGTTCCTCATCTTCAAAGGCTTCAAGAAGGCAATAAATTCATGAAGGTGATGATGAGTACTCCGATTTCGATGAATCAATTCCTAGGAGAGGGAAAAATTCTTCTTGGAAAGAAAATGACTTGGGAAGCATCAAAGTGACACTTCCATCCTTTAAAGGGAATAGTGACCCAGAACTTTATTTGGAGAGGGAGCGGAAGGTTGACCATGTGTTTGGACTTCAGAACTACTAAGAGAAGAAGAAGGTAAAATTGGAAGCACTTGAGTTCAATGACTATGCAAGTATTTAGTGGGACCAATTACAAGTAAGTCGATGACGAAACAGAGAAAGGCCAGCTCAAACTTTGGAAGAAATGAGATAGTAATGCACAAAAGGTACATTTCTAGTCATTACTATCGAGATTTTCATTTTAAGTTTCAAAAACTTATGCAAGGTTCTATGTGTGTGGAGGAATACTACAAGTTAAAGGAGATATCAATGATTCAATCCAATTTGGAGGACGATCGTGAAGCTACCATGGAAAGGTTCATCAATGGCTTGAATCTGACAATTAGATATGTGGTAGAACTACAGACCTATATTGACATGGAGGAGTTGCTACATAAGATGGTGAAGGTCAGAAAACAACTATATTCTCGAAGGAGTCAAGTAAGTTCTCATAAATTTTTTAAGGATAACCGGAAAGATCCAAAATCAACTTCTAAGTGGAATGAAACAAAACCAAGATATTCCAAATTTGTTCCAAAACAAAGAGGAGATTCCAAAAATAAGTTCTTCCCCACCGATTCAAAAAAAAAATGGACACAAATTTCCCTTCTAAATCTCGTGATATAAAGTGTTTTAAGTGTCAAGGACGCGGTCTTATTTCATCTCAATTCCTAAAAAAAGGGCCATGATTATTTTGTATAATGGAGACATCCTTAGTGAGCACTCTAGCGATGATGAGATTCCATCTTTGGATGATAGTTCAGATGTAGAAGTTGAAGAACCCATACATGGAGATGCATTGGTGGCAAAAAGAGCTTTAAACATTCAACCTAAATATGATCATGATGAGGAGCAGCATGAGCATATTTTTCAAATGAGATGCCACATCAAGGAGAAGTTATTTAGTATGATCATTGATAGTGGAAGTTGTACTAATGTGACGAGTACCTTATTGGTGGGGAAGTTGAGTTTGCCAACTCTAAGGCATACTAGACCTTATAGATTGTAGTGGTTGAATGATAGTGGTGAAGTGAGGGTCACAAAACAAGACATAGTTTCATTTTCTATTGGAAAATATCACGATGAGGTGTTGTGTGATGTTTCTCCAATTCAAGCTAGACATTTTCTACTAGGGAGACCATGGAAATTTGATAGGAGGGTGATGTATGATGGCTTTTCTAACCACTTCTCTTTTCATTTTAGCAGTTGAATGATTATTTTGACTTTTCTAAGTCCCATACAAGCATATGAAGATAATGTGAGGATAAAGAAAGGATACAAAACAAAAAATTAAGGGTGAAAAAGAAAGTGGGAAAAATAAAATTTTGATTGATAAAAATGAGAGTGATGAGTTGATGAAAAAGGAAATGAGAGAAAAAAATGAAAAGAGTGGAAAAATTAAGAGTGGAAAAGAAGAGTCGAGTGATATAAAAAGAAATGAGGGAAATCAAAGAGTTGAAAACAAGAGTGATGAGCTAAAGGTGAGTTTATTTTATGGAAAAAGTGAGGTGAAAGGTGATTTATTGAGTGGGAAAGTGTTCTTACTCATTAGTAAGGATGCTTACCTTGTGACTAATGAACTTCACCATTCTTTTCCTTCTTGTGTTGTGTCTTTACTGCAGGAATTTGGTGATTTGTTTCCTGAAGAAACACCCGATGGATTTCCCCCTTTGAGAGGCATTGAGCATCAAATTGACTTTATACCTGGTGCCGCAATTCCCAACAGGATATCATATAGAGATAATCCGGAAGAGACTAGAGATATCCAATGTCAAGTTGAATAACTAATGAAGAAAGGATTAATAAGGGAAAGCATGAGTCCATGCATCGTTCTGGTGATCCTAGTACCCAAGAAAGATGGAACATGGCGAATGTGTGTGGATTGTTGCACCATCAACAAAATAACAGTTAAGTACCGTTATCTCATCCCTCTACTTGATGACATGCTTGATGATTTACACGGGGCCTCTTTTTTTTCTAAAATTGGTCTTAAAAGTGGATACCCCCAAATTTTAATGAAATAAGAAGATGAGTGGAAAACTGCTTTTAAAACTAAGTTCGGTTTGTATGAGTGGTTAGTTATGTCATTTGGTTTAACTAATTCACCTAGTATATTCATGAGCTTAATGAACCATGTCCTTCGTTCATTCATTATAAAATTCATGGTTGTCTATTTTGATGATATCTTGGTGTATAAAAAATCTCTAGACAACCATGTTGAGCACTTGAGTTTGGTGTGCGAGACCCTTAAAGAAAACCATATTTATGCCAATCATAAAATATGTTCCTTTTTCAAGGATTCTGTTGTGTTTCTTGGATTTTTTGTAGGGTTGTAAGAGATTTGTATGGATGATGAAAAGATCAAAGCAATTAAGAGTGACCCACACCAAAGAGTGCAACCGAGGTTAGGAGTTTTCATGGATTGGGAAGCTTCTTTAAGAGGTTTGTAAAAGATTTTTCATCCATCACGACACCTTTTAATGAACTTGTAAAGAAACATGTGGTCTTTAAATGGGGTGAAAAACATGAAAAATCCTTTAACACACACAAATAATTTTTTTTCAACGCTTCCCTTTTAAGGCTACCATATTTCACCAAAGTATTTGAAATTGAGTGTGTTGCATCGGGCGTTAGTATTGGTGCTGTTTTGAATTAAGATTCATGTCCAATTGCTTACTTTAGAGAGAAAATAAATGGGGAAGCATTAGATTATTCAACTTAAGATAAAGAACATTATGCTTTGAAACGAACCCTGGAAACATGGCAACATTACTTATGGCCTAAAGAGTTCATTATTCATTATAACCATGAAAGCCTTAAGTATTTTAAGTCCCAAGGTAAGTTGAATCGGCAACATGTATCTTGGCTGGAATGCATTGCGACTTTCCCCTATATGATCAAGCACAAAAAAGGTAAGGAAAATGTGGTTTCTTATTATCTTTCACGAAGGTATGAATTTCTTACTTCTCTTCATTCTAGACTACTTAGAATTGAGTAACTAAGGGGAATGTATGAAACTGATGGAGATTTTTCTCAAATTTGGATAGCTTGTGAAAAACATGGATTTAACGAATATTACAAAAATGATGGTTTTCTTTCAAAGAGGGAAAAATTGTGCATTCCAAATTGTTCAACTAAAGAATTGCATGTAAAAAAACTCATGGGGGTGGTTTGATGGGGCATTTTGGGGTTGATAAAACCCTAGATAATTTTCTTGAACATTTTTATTGGACAATCATGAGAAAATATGTTATTTAAATTTGTGCTAAATGTGTCACTTGTAAGAATGAAAAGTCTAAGGTTCAACCTAATGTATTGTATTCCCCCTTGACTGTTCCTTCCCATCCTTGGACCGACATCTCTATAGATTTTGTTTTGGGATTGCCTCAATCACAATCAGGAAGAGATGTCATTTTTGTTGTTGTTGATTAATTTAGAAAAATGGCCCATTTCAATGCATGCTAAAAAACTAATGATGCTATACATATAACAGATTTTTTTTCAAAGAAAATGTGAGATTACATGGACTACCCAAAACCATTGTAAGTGATAAGGATGTGAAATTCCTTATCCACTTTTGGAAGACTTTGTAGAAACACTAAAATACGACACATATATTTGGAGATATATCCGAATCAATTTGTGCTACAGTTTCACCATTTTGAAATCTAACAGTCTCCATGGTGGATTTCCATTTGATATTGAAGTTCATGTTATCTCAACCATTTACATCATTGTAATCAGATTAGTACATTTTTCATTTGTTTTAATTTGAGAAGAAAAATTTAATTCTTTGTATCTCAATTTTTGTTTATTGAGTAGCAAAAAAAAAAAATCAAAAAAAAAAATCAAAAAAATCAATAAAAAAAAGATGCTGCTCATTTGAAACATTGGGTTCACTCATAAGTTATAAATTTTATTTCATTTTCTTATCAATGATATTCTATCCTTCTTCGATATCTAACCTTCTTCTATAACCGTTTCTACCATTTACCACCCATATTTCTTGGACCCCATTGATTCAAACCCTTTTGAAATTTTTGATTTTTAATGATTGCCATGAATTGATTGCTTCTACTAGTTGTCTTCTTGATTCTATTTAGAACACTTGTAGGAAAAAGATGTTGTTCTAGAATGTGTGAGGAACCTTTTGAGAGATAAAAAATAGATAGAAAGAGTGAGTGAGGAATTAAAAAAATGGCAAGTGAGGGAGAAAGAAGTGAGATCACATTAAATTATTCATGAAAGAAGCCACTGACTAGTTTACACAATTGAATGCTAGGTTGGATGATATGAAAATTTACTCATCTTAAAAGGCTTCAAAAAGGCAATAAATTCATGAAGGTGATGATGAGTACTCTGATTTTGAAGAATCAATTACAAGGAGAGGGCAACATGCTGCTTGGAGAGAAAACTACTTGGGAAGCATCAAAGTGACACTTCTGTCCTTTCAAGGGAAGAGTGACCCAGAACTTTATTTGGAGTGGGAGAGAAAGGTTGACCATGTGTTTGGACTTCAAAACTAATCAGAGAAAAAGAATGTAAAATTGGCAGTGCTTGAGTTCAATGACTATGAAAGTATTTGGTGGGACCAACTACAAGCAAGTCAACGATGAAATGGAGAAAGGCCAATTCGATCATGGGAAGAAATGAAGATACTAATGCACAAAAGGTACATTTCTAGTCATTACTATCAATATTTTCATTTGAAGTTACTAAAACTTGTGCAGGGTTCTATGTGTGTTGAGGAATACTACAAGGAAATGGATATATCAATTATTCGACCCAATTTGGAGGAGGATCGCGAAGCTACCATGGAAATGTTCATCAATGGATTGAATCCGACAATTAGAGATGTCGTAGAACTACAGTCCCATTTTGACATGGAGGAGTTGCTACATAAAGCGGTGAATGTTTAAAAACAACTATATTCTGGAAGGAGTCAAGTAAGTTCTCATAATTTTTGGAAGGATAACCCGAAAGATCCAAAATCAAGTTCTAAGTGGAATGAAACAAAACCAAGAGATTCCAAATTTGTTCCAAAACAAATAGAAGAGGCCAAAAATAAGTTCTTCCCCACTAATTTAAAAGAAAAAATGGACACAAAATTCCCTTCTAAATCTCATGATATAAAGTGTTTTATGTGTCAAGGACATCGTCATGTTGCATATCAATGCCCAAAAAAGGGACATGATTCTTTTGGATAAAAAAGACATACTTAGTGAGCACTCTAGCGATGATGAGATTCCATATTTGGAGGCAGTTCAAATGTAGAAGTTTAAGAACCCGTACATGGAGATGCATTGGTGGTAAGAAGAGCTTTAAATATTCAACTTAAATATGATCATGATGAGGAGCAGTGTGAGCATATTTTTCATACGAGATGCCACATCAAGGAGAAAGTATTTAGTATGATCATTGATAGTGGAAGTTGTACTAATGTGGCTAGTACCTTGTTGGTGGAGAAGTTTAGTTTCCCTACTCTAAGGCATACTAGACATTATAGATTGCAGTGGTTGAATTATAGTGGTGAAGTGAGGGTCACAAAACAAGCCATAGTTTCTTTTTTTCCATTGGAAAATATCATGATGAGTTGTTGTGTGATGTTGCTCCAATGCAAGCATGACATTTTCTATTAGGGAGACAATGGCAATTTGATATGAGGGTGATGTATGATGGCTATGCTAACCGCTTCTCTTTTCATTTTAGTGGTAGAAAGATAGTTTTTACTCCTCTAAGTCCCATACAAGTATATAAAGATCAAGTGAGTATAGAGAAAGAACACAAAAAGAAAAAATAAATGAGTGAAAAAGAAAGTAGGAAAAATAAAATTTTGAGTGATAAAAATGAGAGTGATGAGTTGAAAAAAACGGTAGTGAGAGAAAAAAATGAAAAGAGTGGAAAAATTTAGAGTGGAAAAGGAAAGTCAAGTGACATAAAATTAAATGAGGGAAATCAAATAGTTGAAAACAAGAGTGATCAGAAAAAGGTGAGTTTATTTTCTGGAAAAAGTGAGGTGAAAGGTGCTTTATTGAGTGGGAAAGTGTTCTTACGCATTATTAAGGATGCTTACCTTGTGACTAATGAACTTCACTATTCTTTTCCTTCTTGTGTTGTGTCTTTACTGCAAGAATTTGGTGATTTGATTCCCAAAGAAACACCCGATAGATTACCCCCATTGAGAGGCATTGAGCATCAGATTGACTTCATACCTAGTGTCGTAATTCCCAACATGCCATCATATAGAGCTAATCCGAAAGAGACTAGAGAGATCCAATGTCAAGTTGAAGAACTCATGAATAAAGGATTATTAAGGGAAAGCATGAGTCCATGCGTCGTTCTGGTGATCCTAGTACCCAAGAAAGATGGAACATGGAGAATGTGTGTGGATTGTCATGCCATCAACAAAATAATAGTTAAATACCATTATCTCATCCCTCGACTTGATGACATTCTTGATGAATTACACGAGCCCTCTTTGTTTTCTAAAATTGATCTCAAAAGTGGATACCACCAAATTCGAATGAAATAAAGAGATGAGTGGAAAACTGCTTTTAAAACTATGTTAGGTTTGTATGAGTGGTTAGTTATGACATTTTGTTTAACTAATGCACCAAGTACATTAATGATCTTAATGAACCATGTCCTTCGTTCATTCATTAGAAAATTCATGGTTTTCTATTTTGATGATATCTTGGTGTATAGCAAATCTCTAGACAACCATGTTGAACACTTGTGTTTGGTGTGCGAGACCCTTAAAGAAAACCAGCTTTATGCCAATCTTCAAAAATGCTAATTTTTCATGAATCTGTTGTGTTTCTTGGATTTTTTGTAGGGTCAGAAGGGATTCATGTGGATGATGAAAAGATCAAAGCAATTCAAGCATGGCCCACACCAAAGAGTGCAACCGAGGTTAGGAGTTTTCATGGATTGAAAATCTTCCGTAGGAGGTTTGTAAATGATTTTTTATCCATCGCTACACCTCTTAATGAAATGGTAAAGAAACATGTGGTCTTTAAATGGGGTAAAAAACACTAAAAAATCCTTTAACACACTAAAAAAATGGTCAATTATCCCCTTTTAAGGCTACCATATTTCACCAAAGTCTTTGAAATTGAGTGTGATGAATCAGGAGTTGGTATTGGTGCTATTTTGACTCAAGATTCACGTCCAATTGCTTACATTAGTGAGAAATTGAATTGGGAAACATTAAATTATTCAACTTACAATAAAGAACTCTATGATTTGAAACGAACCCTGGAAACATGGAAACATTACTTATGGCATAAAGAGTTCATTATTCATTCTGAACATGAAAGCCTTATGTATTTGAAGTCCCAAGGTATGTTGAATCGGCAGCATGCATCTTGGATGGAATTCATTGAGACATTCCCCTATGTGATCAAGAACAAAAAAGGTAAGGAAAATGTGGTTACTGATTCTCTTTCATGAAGGTATGCAATTCTTACTTCTCTTCATTCTAGATTACTTGGACTTCAGTAACTAAAGGGAATGTATGAAAATGATGGATATTTTTATCAAATTTGGACAACTTGTAAAAAACATGGATTTAAATACTATTACAAAAATGATGGGTTTATTTTCAAGAGGGATAAATTGTGCATTCCAAATTGTTCAACTCGATAATTGATTGTAAAAGAAACTCATGGGGGTGGTTTGATGGGGCATTTTGGGGTTGATAAATCACTAGCTACTTTGCATGAAAATTTTTATTGGCCAAGCATGAGAAAAGATGTTATTGAAATTTGTGCTAAGTGTGTCACTCGTAAGCATGCAAAGTCTAAGGTTCAACCTAATGGACTGTATTCCCCCTTGTCTGTTCTATCCCATCCTTGGACTGACATCTCTATGGATTTTGTGTTGGGATCGTCTCAATCCCAATCGAGAAGAGGTAGAATCTTATTTGTGGTGGATCGATTCAGAAAAATGAACTATTTCATTGCATTCTAAAAAACTAATGATGCTATACATATAGCAGATTTGTTTTTCAATGAAATTATGAGATTACATAGACTGCCCAAAAACATTGTAAGTGATAAGGATGTGAAATTCCATATCCACTTTTGGAAGACTTTGTGGAATAAATTGGGAACTAAATTATTGTTTTCAACAGTTTCACATCCTCAAACTGATGGGAAAACTGAAGTGTTGAATACGACTCTTTCTTCCCTCTTGTGTGCAATAATTCAAAAAAATATGAATAATTGGGAAAAATTCTTGACATGCATAGAGTTTTCATATAACTGAGTAGTGCATTCCAATACTAACTTCTCACATTTTGAGATTGTATATGGATTTAACCCAAGGACTCTATTAGATATTCTTTCATTGCCTACTAATGATGTTGATGATCTTGCCGGTGATGAGAAGGCAAAAGTTTTTTGGGATTTACATGCCAAGGTGAAAGCCAACATTGAAAGAAGAAATGAACAATATGTGAAGCAAGAAAACAAGAGTAGGCATAAGGTTGTACTAGAACCCAGAGATTGGTTGTGGGTGCATTTGATGAAGGAAAGATTCCTGGAGCAAAGAAAATCAATACTTCAACCACGAGGAGATGGTCCATTTCAAGTTTTACAAAGAATCAATGATAATTCCTGCAAGACTAACTTTCCCATTAGGTATGGAAATGTGAGTGATACCTTTAATATTTATGATCTCTCTCCTTTTGAATATGCAGATTCGAGGACAAATCCTTTTGAAGTGGGAGGGGATGATGCAAATCATGGTGCACACATGTAGCAAGGAGTTGAGGGTGATCATGGCATTGATGGTGGAAGGAGCATTAATGGACAAGACTCATTTCATGAGATTGGTGGCCCAGAGACAAGAGGAAGAATGAAAAGGATGAATGATGCTTTACATGGCCTCATTTTGAAATTACAAGAGGCCCAACATGCATGCATGGGAGGAGAAAATGGGCCTTTAATCACACTTATTAAAGCCCAAAAGTGAGCCTAAAAGGACCACCCATATGCTTCCATGAAATTTAATCCACTTGCATGAAGGAAATCTCCAAAGTCAAAAGTGGTGGGTCCCTTGTCTCCAAAGTCATGTTGGGAATCTTCAAAGTCTTTAGGCTGATTCCAAAATGTCTTCTTTGGAGATATATTGTCCCCTAAAGTGAAGAACATGTGTAAACCAAGTCAAATTCGTGGGATAGGCTTTAGAATTTTGTGGGATAGATAGTTTGACATGTATTCTTCTCATTTGGCTATAAATAGCCACCTCTTGTACCCCTTGAAGGTTAATTTTGAATTTGAGTGTTTTCTAGCATTGTTATGCTTGTGTTTCTTGTGTTCTTGAATGAATACAATTAAGGCTTATAGAAGGAGTGATCAGCCTTTGTGGCGCTTTATAATTTGATTTTCATGGGGCAAGTCTCCTTGGGGTCCTAATTGAGCATCCCCCTTCCCCTTTTATTTCTTCCGCACTCCATTTAATTTTCATTTATCCCACTTCCCACACTTGTGTTTCTAGATTTTTCACCAACGAATACTGCAATCACATATGGTACCATATCATTTTGTATTAGAGGAAGTCAACAGAAACCAGGTTCCTTCATATTTCTATTTCTCCCATATTTTTTTGCTTCCCCTTCTTCCATTTTATGCCATCACCAATTCGGGATGCATTTTCTTTCATATTTTAATCTACTTTTTCATTGAGTTTATAGACGTATAATATGTCATTTTAATAGTTCATAATCTCATATTTCTTATCAATTTAGAAACACTATAATGTGACTCATATATTTGGAGATATAGCCGAATCTATTCGTACTACAGTTTCACCCTTTTGAAATCTAACAATATCTAATGTGAATTTCCATTTGAGTTTGAAGTTCATGTTATCTCAACCATTTACATCATTGCAATCAGATTAGTACATTTTTCATTTGTTGTACATTGATCAGAAAAAAACGCATTCTTTGTATCTCAATTATTGTTTATTGTGTAGCAAAAAATCAAAAAAAATCAAAAAAAATAAAAAATAAATCAATTAGAAATATCAATCAAAAAAAAGATAATGGTTATTTGAAACATTGTGTTTGCTCATAAGTTATAAATTTGATTGAATTTTCTTATCCATCATATTCTTTCCTTCATCCATATCCAACCTTCTTCTATAATGATTTCTCCCATTTACCTCCCATATTTGTTGGACCCCATTGATTCAAACCCCTTTAAAATTTCAAATTTTTAAAGATTGCCATGAATTGATTACTTCTACTAGTTGTCTTCTGGATTCTATTTAAGAACACTTGTAGGAACCAAGTTGTTGTGCTAGAAAGTGTGAGGAACCTTTTGAGAGATAAAAAACAGAGAGAAAGAGTGTGTGAGGAATTAAAAAAATGGCAAGTGAGGGAGAAATAAGTGAGATCAACATTAAATTATTCATGAAAGCAGTCACTGACCAGTTTACAAGATTGAATTCTAGGTTGGATGATATGCAAAGTTCCTTATCTTCAAAGGCTCCAATAAGGAAAGAAATTCATGAAGGTGATGATGATTACTCCGATTTCGAAGAATCAATTCCTAGGCGAGGGCAATGTGCTTCTTTGAGAGAAAATGAATTTGGAAGCATCAAAGTGGAACTTCCATCCTTTCAAGGGAAGAGTGACCCATAACTTTATTTGGAGTGGGAGCGGAAGGTTGATCATGTGTTTGTACTTTACAACTACTCAGAGAAGAAGAAGGTAAAATTGGCAGAGCTTGAGTTCAATGACTATGCAAGTATTTGGTGGGACCAATTACAACTATGTCGATGAAGAAATGGAGAAATGCCAATTCGAACATGGGAATAAGTGAAGATAGTAATGCACAAAAGGTACATTTCTGGTCATTACAATCGATATTTTCATTTGAAGTTACAAAAACTTGTTCAAGGTTCTATGTGTGTGGAGGAATACAATAAGGAAATGGAGATATCAATGATTCGAGCCAATTTGGAGGAGGATTGCAAAGCTACCATCACAAGGTTCATCAATGTCATGAATCCGACAATTAGAGATGTGGTGGGACTACAGAACTATATTGATATGGAGGAGTTTCTACATAAGGTAGTGAAGTTCAAAAAACAACTATATTCTCGAAGGAGTCAAGCAAGTTCTCATAATTTTTGGAAGGATAATCGGAAAGATCCAAAATCAACTTTTAAGTGGAATGAAACAAAACCAAGAGATCCCAAATTTGTTCCAAAACAAAGAGGAGAGGCCAAAAATATGTTCTTCCTCAATGATTCAATAGAAAAAATGGACACAAAATTCCCTTCTAAATCTCATGATATAAAGTGTTTTAAGTGTTAAGGACGTGGTCATATTGCATCTCAATGCCCAAACAAAAGGGTCATGATTCTTTTGGATAACAGAGATATCCATAGTGAGCACTCTAGCGATGAAGAGATTCCATATTTTGAGGACAATTTAGATGTAGATGTTGAAGAACCCATACATGGAGATGCATTGGTGGCAAGAAGATCTTCAAACATTCAACCTAAAGATGATCATGATGAGGAGCAACATGAGAATATTTTTTATACGAGATGAAACATCAAGGAAAAGGTATGTAGTATGATCATTGATAGTGGAAGTTGTACTAATATGGCTAGTACCTTGTTGGTGGAGAAGTTGAGTTTTCCTACTCTAAGGCATACTAGGCCTTATAGATTGTAGTGGTTGAATGATAGTGGTGAAGTGAGGGTCACAAAACAAGCCATAGTTTCTTTTTCCATTGGAAAATATCATGATGAGGTGTTGTGTGATGTTGCTCCAACGCAAGCTGGATATTATCTACTAGGGAGACCATGAAAATTTGATAGGAATGTGATGTATGATGGCTATGCTAACCACTTATTTTTTCATTTTAGTGGTAGAAATATTGTTTTGACTCCTCTAAGTCCCACACAAGCATATGAATATCAAGTGAGGATAGAGAAAGAATACAAAAAGAAAAAATAAATGAGTGAAAAATATAGTGGGGAAAAGAAAATTTTGAGTAATAAAAATGAGAGTGATTAGTTGACAAAAAAGGAAATGAGAGAAAAAAATGAAAAGTTGAAAAATTAAGAGTGGAAAAGGAGAGTAGAGTGACATAAAAAGAAATGAGGGAAATCAAAGAGTTGAAAACAAGAGTGATGAGAGAAAGGTGGGTTTCTTTTCTGATAAAAGTGAGGTGAAAGTTTCTTTATTGTCTGGGATAGTGTTCTTACTCATTAGTAAGGATTCTTACCATGAAACTAATGAACTTCACCATTCTTTGCCTTCTTGTGTTGTGTCTTTAATGTAGGAATTTGGTGATTTGTTTCCTGAAGAAACAACCAACGAATTTCCCCCTTTGAGAGGCATTGAGCATCGGATTGACTTCATACCCAGTGCTGCAATTCCCAACAGGCCAGCATATAGAGCTAATCCGAAAGAGGCTAGAGAGATCCAATGTCAGGTTGAAGAACTCTTGAAGAAAGGATTATTAAGGGAAATCATGAGTCCATGCGCCGTTCTGGTGATCGTAGTACCCAAGAAAGATGGAACATGGCGAATGTGTGTGGATTGTTGTGCCATCAACAAAATAATAGTTAAGTACCGTTATCTCATCTCTCGACTTGATGACATGCTTGATGAATTACACAAGGTCTATTTGTTTTCTAAAATTGATCTTAAAAGTGGATACCACCAAATTTGAATGAAAAAAGAAGATGAGTGGAAAACTGCTTTTAAAACTAAGTTCGGTTTGTATGAGTGGTTAGTTATGCCATTTGGTATAACTAATGCACCAAGTACATTCATGAGCTTAATGAACCATGTCCTTTATTCATTCATTGGAAAATTCGTGGTTGTCTATTTTGATGATATCTTGGTGTATAACAAATCTTTAGACAACCATGTTGAACCCTTGCGTTTAGTGTACGAGACCCTTAACGAATAAAGCATTATGCCAATCTTCAAAAATGTTCCTTTTTCATGTATTCTATTGAGTTTATTGGCTTTGTTTTAGGGTCTAAAGAGATTCGTGTGGATGATGAAATGATTAAAGAAATTCAAGAGTGGCCCACATCGAAGAGTGCAACCGAGGTTAGGAGTTTTCATGGATTGGAAAGCTTCTATAAGAGTTTTGTAAAAGAATTTTAATCCATCACTACACCTCTTAATGAACTTGTAATGAAACATGTGGTCTTTAAATGGGGTAAAAAACACGGAAAAGACTTTAACACACTCAAAGAAAAATTGGTCAATGCTCCCCTTTTAAGGCTACTATATTTCACCAAAGTATTTGAAATTGAGTATAATGCATCAGGAGTTGGTATTGGTGCTATTTTGACTCAAGATTCGCATACAATTTCTTACTTTAGTGAGAAATTGAATGGGCCAACATTAAATTATTCAACTTACGATAAAGAACTCTATTCTTTGAAACGAACACTGGAAACATGGAAATATTAATTATGGCATAAAGAGGTCATTATTCATTCTGACCATGAAATCCTTAAGTATTTGAAGTCCCAAGGTTAGTTGAATCGGCAGCATGCATCTTGGCTGGAATTCATTCAGACTTTCCCCTATGTGATCAATCACAAAAAAGGTATGGAAAATATGGTTTCCGATTCTCTTTCACGAAGGTATGTACTTATTACTTATCTTCATTCTAGATTAATTGGACTTGAGTTACTAAAGGGAATGTATGAAAATGGTGTAGATTTTTCTCGAATTTGGACAGCTTGTGAAAAACATGGATTTAAAAACTATTAAAAAAATGATGGGTTTCCTTTCAAGAGGGATAAATTGTGAATTCCAAATTGTTCAACTCATGAATTTATTGTAAAAGAAACTCATGGGGGTGGTTTGATGGGGATTTTGGGGTTGATAAAACACTAGATACGTTTCTTGAAATTTTTTTTGGACAAACATGAGAAAATATTTTATTGAAATTTGTGCTAAGTGTGTCACTTGTAAGAATGAAAATTCCAGGGTTCAACCAAATGGATTATATTCCCCCTTGTCTGTTCCATCCCATCCTTGGATCTACATCTCTATGTATTTTGTGTTGGGATTGCCTCAATCCCAATCCGGAAGAGATAGAATTTTTGTTGTTTTGGATCGATTCAGCAAAATGGCTTATTTCATTGCATGCTAAAAAACTAATGATGCTATAGATATAGCAGATTTGTTTTTCAAAGAAATTGTGAGATTACATGGACTGACCAAAACCATTGTAAGTGATAGGGGTGTGAAATTACTTAGCCACTTTTGGAAGAATTTGTGGAATAAATTGGGAACTTAATTATTGTTTTCAACAGTTTCACATCCTCAAACTGATGGGAAAAATGAAGTGGTGAATATGACTCTTTCTACCCTCTTGCGTGCAATAATTCAATTTTTTTTAAGAATTGGGAAAAATGTTTGCCACACATAGATTTTTCATATAACTAAGTAGCGCATTCCACTACTAACTTCTCACCTTTTGTGATTGTATATCGCTTTAACCAAATGACACTGTTAGATATTATTTCATTACCTACAAATGAGGTTGTTGATCTTGCAAGTGATGAGAAGGAAAAATTTGTTCGGGATTTACATGCCAAGGTGAAAGACAACATTGAAATAAGAAATGAACAATATGATAAGCAAGAAAACAAGGGTAAGCATAATGTTGTACTAGATCCTGGAGATTGGGTGTCGGTGCATTTGAGGAAGGAAAGGTTCCTGGAGCAAAGAAAATAAAAACTTCAACCACGAGGAGATGGTCCATTTCAAGTTTTACAAAGAATCCATGATAACACCTACAAGAATGACTTCCCAGAAGGCATGGAAATGTGAGTGCTACCTTTAATATTTCTGATCTATCTCCTTTTGAATTTGCATATTCGAGGACAAATCCTTTTGAAGAGGGAGGGGATGATGTGAATCATGGTGCACACATGTAGCGAGGATTTAAGGGTGATCATGATATTGATGGTTGAAGGAGCATTAACGGACAAGACTCATTGCATGGGATTGGTGGCCCAAAGACAAGAGGAAGAATGAGGAGGTTGAAAGAGACTTTACATGGCCTCATTTTGAAATTACAAGAGGAGGACCAACATGCATGCATGGGAGGAGAAAATGGGACTTTAATCACACTTATTAAAGCCCAAAAGTGAGCCTAAAAGGTAGTTTGACATGTATTCCTCTCATTTGTCTATAAATAGCCACCTATTGTACCCCTGAAGGTTAATTTCGAATTTTAGTGTTTTGCAGCATTATTATGCTGGTGTTTCTTGTGTTCTTGAATGAATGGAAGTAAGGCTTATCAAAGGAGTGATCAACCATTGTGGCGCTTTATAATTAGAGTTTCAAGGGGAATGTATCCTTGGGGTCCTAATTGATCATCCCCCTTCCCATTTTATTTATTCCACACATCATTTAATTTTCATTTCTCCCACTTCCTACACTTGTGTTTTTGGATTTTTCGCCAAAGAATACTGCACTCGCATAGGGTACCATATAAATTTTTCCTCAGTCATGCGACCTTGTACCCTCTGCTTTCCATATGTTTCCTTTTTTCTCCAGTTTCGGTTTCTTCGCATCGAGCAGCAAGGAACTCCAGACTGTTGGAGAATTACATGGATGAGATGTTCCTAGCCCGTTTTTCATTTGCACAGAGGAGTCACGCGCAACTGTTTTTCATTTGCATAGAGAAGTCCCATGACCAGCTGTTGGTGTGTGAGGCTATTTTCTGCACAATGAACAATTTTCACCACACTTCTCCAGCAGAGGTGTGCGTTCAGTTCAACATTGTTCTATCCTTCCACCACAATCATCTTCCACTGGCGTCGCTTCCTTTCATTACTACATGATTGGGAGTTATGGTCTCACCTTCCGTTTTTTGACGCTCTGAGACATTATGACAATTTCTCAGGGCGTCAACCACTACTGATGACCCACACGGAAGAGGCTTCACTTGTTATCGTCTCTACTTCCCCATGGATGGAAACAATAGCCACCGTGTGCATCGAACGGATTTCGTTCTCAGTTCGCGATTTTTCTATTCTGAGGTGGCGTGAAACTTATTCAACAAAGGCGTGCTTGTCCACCTCGAACTTCTGCTCACACATGATGTAAAAGAGCAGTATATTATAAACAAAAAAACTCTAGAAAAAAAGTGAGGGAGGGAAGTTGTTTCCCATGTTCTAGAAAGTATAAAGGCGCACTGCAGGATGTGACTACACCTGTGGTCTCCTGTGTTTGTCAACCATCCCCGCACACCGCCCGATTGATTTCCCCAGGAACAACTCATGGATATATGACATACATGAGTGTTGACGCTCATCTCGATGATACAGAACAATGCCTGGACCGCTTAGACATGAAAATGACAAAAATAAAAGCTTCTATAGATAAGATGACTTTGATGATGGCGGTCCACACGTAGGAGGAGAAGGAATTTCTTCAATTCTTAGCTGGAGCTATATTTCATCCTAAAACACAACTGTACCCGATCCATGACCAACCATATTTTCTCATGGGGGAATCTGAGGGAGTCTCCACAGCTTTCGGAGTTGGCGACACTGAGGATGAAACATCGTCGTCGGTCTGTGGTGACATTCTTGTGCTTGGGCCGACACTAGGACGACATGTGGATTTACTGGTGAAACAAAACACTGGTGATATGCTTTTTGATGAGGAAGGAACCATGGGGATGCCCATAGAGAACACGACTATTACTGACTACTTTTTTTCCTTTGAGGGAGGAGATTTATCAGAGTCACATGGAGGTAAGGGTAGCATAGTCATGTCATTATTACAGATGGTGATTCCTTCTGATGAGGTGACCCTGCCGAAAAAGCATCAGCACATTGCTGTTTTTTTCAGGGAAAGTAGGGAATTGAAGGCTCTACATTTTCTCATAGAATCACAAGTAGATACTGATATTGTGCAGGGTCACAGGGGAAGCCCAACCAGCTATTTTGGACAGGATTCAGACATTCAGAGATGGACTTCACAGCATGGTAGGAACCACAACTCACGGTCGGTTCACTGCCCGAGATGAACCATTTGGGAGATTTCCTGGAGAGTTGGTGATTCCTGGGTGCAACCACAATAGGAGCCACAATCCCATGGAGTTGGAAGGATCATTTGGAATATTTCTTGGAGAATACATGCTACAGCGGTGCCTCACAATCAGTTTCTTTTCCTTAGTCATGAGGACAAGATTGATTTTCAAGATGATGGGACTGATACAGACCTTGAAATATAGGGAATAAGTAGGTTATATTAGTGTAATATTCTCTAAAGGGTTTGTACAGCTGAAAAAAACTATAAATAAAGAGGATCTAGTGAATGGGGGGGGGGGGGGGTGAAAAAAGACAATAGAATTCTGTTGTTTCGGCCACTGTCTTGGGCGAGTGGACCTAGGGCTGCTCAAGTCTCCTTCCTCCTCTATTCTCCTTCTTCATTGTTTCATCCATCTGCTGCCTATTTCTATTTGTAATTCTGCTGCTAATACTACGAATTTAGTTTTGTTTCGGTGTGGATCTATCAATAAAGGTAACTTCGTCTATGTACCTCACTTTATGAGTATCATTTCAATGAGGGAAACAAATGAATGGAAACAAATATTTGTAAAGAAAGAATACTAACAATGGTAACATGATAACAATATATGAAACTACTTGAAACCTATTGAATGATGCATGGGTGATTATGAATATAGTTGATGAAAATTAAAAAAATGAATTTAGTTGAATCAAATTCAAAAAGATAGATGAAACACTCAAATGAATACATGTGAACCAAATTAAAAAAGTTGAATACAGTTTAACCAAATTAAAAAGATGAATACAGTTGAATAAAATTCAAAATGATAGATGAAACACTCAAATGAATAAAGTTAAACCAAATTCAAATAGTTTAACCAAACTAAAGAGATGAATACAGTTGAACCAAAATAAGAATGATAGATGAAACACTCAAATATATACAGTTTAACCAAATTAAAAAGATGAATACAGTTGAACCAAACTAAAGAGATGAATACAGTTGAACCAAACTAAAGAGATGAATACATTTGAACCAAATTCAGAATGATAGATGAAACACTCAAATGAATATAGATGAACCAAATTAAAAAGATGGATACAGATCAATCGTGTAGAATATATAGTAATAGAGGATAATTGTAAATGAACCAGAATCATACCCGATGTTGAAGGTGACCTAGTAGGCGGTGTTGTTCAAGACGACATTGGAGGGGAATGTAATGGGAAAATCAAAGGAACTCAAGATGAAAAACACAAAAAAACAGAACCCTAGACAAAAATCAAGCCTGAATGGAGGAAATCATGTATCTTGAAGGGTGGAGCTAGAGTGAAAGGGATCGCATAGGTTGAGGAAGTGGGGAGGCAGGAGAGAAAGAGGGAGGAAGTTGAGGCAGAAAGGTGGAGGGGTTGATGATAAAGGGATGAAGCAGATGTGGGGAGGGCAGGGCCAAAGAGGTAGAGAGGCTGAGGGCGGAGAGCTGGGAAACAGAGGAGGTGATGAGGTGGAGTCCAAGGCTAGGAGAACCGAGCAATGGGGAGGTGGGATATGGGGAGGGGGAGATGATGCAAATTATCGTCTCCAATTACTCTGGTGGATTGGATGGTCAAGTCCACTGGAACGAGGCAAAAATCTGACTGGAAATTTTTTACTCTTTTGGTGAACATTGAATGTTCTAGTTAGAATTTAGCCTGGTTCCAGTGGACTGGACCATCCAGTTCACTGGAGTAATTGGAGACAATTCTGGTCTGGGAGACAATGGGATGGTGTGGAGAGGGGGAAAAATCATCTCAGGTTCACTATTGAACCTGAGGGTCAGGTTGACCAATGGATGACCACCACGTCGCAATATTTCCAGTGGAAATTTACACTGGAAATTTCCAATGGAAATTTCCTTTGACGTGGTGGTCATCCATTGACCAAAAACCAACATGAGGGTCAGGTTGCGGTGCCCAACCTGAGACGATGTAAATCCGCGGATAGGTGGAGATGACAGGAAGCAGGGGCCACACCTATAATCCCAAAAATCCAAAAAATTATAATATATTATACTTAATATGATTATAGATATTTATGTTGATTTTATTTTGAGTTAATTAACTATTGGATTTATAAATGAATTCTAAATGCAAATCCAATTAGATTATTATTATAGATATTTATGTTGATTTTGCTTGGAGACGAATTCATGTTGCGATGTGGGGGTCACGCTGGGAGCTAGTACACGTCGTGTACCTAAGGTACACATCATGTAGGGGTTAAATAGAGGATTTTTAACCCGATACCACGAGTTTTTCGGAGTAAATTATCTAACATGGACTACACATCGTGACCAAGAGGTAAACGTCGTGACTCAGCCCACACTCAGGTTAAATTCACGTGTTTAGTAGTTTTGATCATTAATTCTTTTTATATCTCTTGGCTCTTGGACCATAGATCTCCCTAGGAATTTTTCAGAGGCGTATCACCTTTCGGATCGATCTGATCGGCTCTGGTTCATCATTGTTTCTATGGTGTGTCTCTCAGGGTAAGTGTTCTATCCGATTATTCCTTGAGATTGATTATGATAGCGCCCTAACCATATGTTATCAGATCCACTGATCCAAGTTGGATATTTCTTATCATATTCTATGGGAGGTCTTGTTCTAGAGGCCTTTTTCCTTCGTTGGTTATGGTGCGATGAGCGTACTTCTTCTAGGTATGTGTTTTTCCTCTCTTCCACTAACCGTTTTGTGTTTACGTTTGAATCAATCTTATCATGGATTGGATCCTAGGGTCTCTGTTGGTGCTGTTGGGTTTTGATCTCAGTTTTTGATTCCGTTGTGGGCATGTGCGACCCGAACTTTGAGGTAGGTGGTTTTGTCTCTAGCCTATGATAATGAAACTACTTGTTTTTCATTGAAAATTGTTTTATAAATGGATTTATGAAATTGGCATGATTGTTGTGTGTGTTAAAAAGGGTTTTGAAAAAAAAATGGGTTTTCCTATATTTTGATAAATGAATTATAAATTGTTTTGAATGATTTTTCAAGACAATGAAATGGGTTTTTGAAAAAGAGCACATGGGTTACCTTGGGTACTTAGGTGCAATGTTTATCTTGAGGTCATCGTTCATTTCTTTGTGATTTTAAAGTAGGTTTGTCTTGGGGGTTTCCTCTGTTTCCTAGGCCCATTGTTCTAGGAGATCTATATTGACATTTTTATGGGATTACTCTTGGGGTTTTCCTCTGCTTCCTAGGCCCATTGTTCTAGGATCATTTTTGTGCACTTGATTATTTTGGTACGAGTAGTCTGCTGCCTAGACCTATAGTATTCCTTTATATTGTGATACCTATGATTTTGGTTTATACATCTTGGATTTCTGAGTTAGCCTTGATATTCATGTTTATTCTTATGAAAAATGGTATGGAAATATGCTTTGAAAAATGATAGACCTGCTTTTGATTAAAACTATGAAAAGGGGAATGTTTACCATGTTTTCTATAAAAACTGATTTTCTACTTATCATGCCATGTTTTATATAAAAATGGGAATACAAGATTTATTATACAGAGACTTGTTATGGAACACCTAGGTGGGATCCTACTGAGTCTGTTAGCTCACAACCTGCACATTGCTTCGGTGGTGCGTAGATCTTTATTTGTCTTCTGGTGTAGGGAAAGGCAAGGCACCACAATGAGGCAGTGAGGTTCATGTCAGCCAGGATGGGTAGCTAATTGTGTGATGGTTGGAGTTAGTCCATGCCATCATGGTAGTAGTTTTTGGTTTTGAGTCCCTTGCAGTCAGACTTGTCTTTTGGAATTTTTAGTTTTTGTTATAGTTGTTTGGTTTCTGGTGTTTTATTACAGTTATGAAATGTATATTTTGTTACTATTCCTCTTTTCCCATCATTCCTTGAACATATATGTCATGTGGTTGTTCAGGTTGGGCGGAATCGTTCCCTCAGTTTTTTCGTTTGATGCCTGAGTGCTTGTCGCCAGCCCGTGGGAATCAGGAATTCCCTTCGGGTATGTGACGGATCGGGCCAGGTGTTAGGTTTGAGGGTAACCCGGGTCGGTTCGTTACAGTTTGGTGTCAGAGGGTGAGGTTTGTCCTCAAGAATCATTTCTTGGGATGTGATGTTATTAATATTTTTATAACTTATTATATACTCCATTTAATTATTTTAAATGAAATGTGCATAATTTGTGTGAAATATTAATGATTAAATATTAAATATAATTTTTGAGGATTATTTGAATTCATCTAGATTAAAGTTCGTTTAATGATTTAATAATAACTATCACCCTAATGATCCAAATTTTGTGTTTCTTGTTTTTTAGGATTCCTCATTCAATTTCCAACATATCATTAGTAGGAATCAATGGTCAATTCTTCCATTTAAATGGTCATATTGTCCTCATAAGAAGGCCCAAAGAATCTGTGAAGAAATTGAACCATCCATGAATATTGAATTACTGGGATCAATATAGAAGTTCAAATTCATTTCATCTCCTCCAAAATCCTGGAACAATTCAAGGATTCATTTATAAAAATTTAAAGGCCCAAATCAAAAAACAAGGGGCCCAAATGATGCATTGAAGTCCAGCCCACAATTCTGTCTGAGAATTGAGATCAGCACACCAAATTTGATATTTCTCCTAATAGAGACATCAATTAGAGATGATATTTTTCAGTTTGAAATAGGAGATATAGGTGCCCTACTTTTTTTATGAAATCATCTGGATTTGAGGGAATCTTCCTATTCAAAAACCCATTCACATTTTGGCCTTGAAAAAGTCTGGATTGAAATTGACAGATATACATTGTCTAATCAAACCAACATAACTTTTGATACTTACATCCAATGGCTTCTAAATATTAAAAGTAGACAATGAACATGTATATCTACAACTTGTAAGAATAATATATTTCAAGATTATGTTTTATGGATGGTCCAATGTTTGAGCCAAGTGGAGGGGCAATTTTGGAATGCAAACAGCCCACAACATTAGGCTATAAATACATCCCCCTCCTCTCCTTGCAAGAGGTTGAAAATTCTGAATATTGGAGGATCAATTAGCATGACCAAGTCTATACCAAAATCATGGGAGTAAATTCCAAACTCATTTTTTCACTTGATAGACCCTTCCTCTTCTCTTTGATTTCATTTACTTTTATGTTTTTCTTCATTTGTAATCTTATATGTGTTGTTTTTATAATTCTCTTTTAATACTAGTTTCTTCTTCATATTCTATTTTAATCATCCACCATCGGTTCTTAATATTAATTATCTTAAAATATTTGAAATAATGTTGAAATATCTTCCTTTATTTTTTCTTTCTTATTCAATCGAAAGTCCGTTTTTAATTCTCATCATTGTTCGTGTGTGTGTGTTCAGTGCACCACTCTTTTCTTATCCCTTTATTTTTCTCATCTTCTTCATTCATCATCATAAACATAATATACCAGATTAATAATAATTTAAATGGATGAGTAAATCTCTCAATGGGGTGAGTTATAATTTAGGTATGTTAAGTTATTGAGAGGTTTTGCTCGATGAATATTTTTTGAATTAACATTGTGTATATTGGACTTAACATGCCATGGATTAATGACCTGTTTTGTTTAACGAGTGGTTTCCATGGATTATTGGAACCATAAATACACTACCATAAACAATATATGATTATCATTAGAACCCTATGTTATGTTAAGGCTTGAATTAAAGCCTTAACACTTGGGAATTCCAATCAACGTCAAATTGTGACATGGGTGTTAATTTAATGAAATATAAAGAAAGGCTCAAGGATATCACAAGCTTAACTACATAATGATGAACTCACCCCAATATTTATAATTTTTTTAAATTAATCTTAATCAATAAATCATTTCAATAAATCTCTACAAACAACCCCCCAATCAAAATACAATCAACTAAAAACAATCGACTATTAAAAAGTATCATCACAAGGATTAGACCCTAGTGCTGTTATACATATTAATAGAGCACCAAAACCTTGAACAGTTGATAGGATACAATCAGATGTGCTTTACAATGGCATCATTTCTAGGGATAGTTCAATTAATTAGTCTTTAGTTTCTGGTTATTGTAAAAAAACAAAAAAAAAAGAATGTAAAATAAATTCAAAAAAACACAAAGAAAAACCTGTCTTCTCATAAAAATTTTAAACGGAAAATAGAGAAAAAAATACACCTTCCTTATCTTTCCCAAAACCTCTAAGAATTCCCCGTAGCCTTCCAAACAATCCATTTTATTTGTTTTACCCTGAAATATAGTGAACACTTCGCCAACATAGGAGTAACATTAGGGATAAAAAAATAACTCAAGAACCAGTCCTTGTCCAACCAATTGAATTAGATATGGGAAATCCTAAGGAACATACACTTAAAGAACTCACTTCCCCTGATATGAATTACCAACCCCTTGGTATTCAATATCCAAACATAGAGGCTGAATTTGAACTCAAATCTGGTTTGATTCATCTTCTACCTCATTTCCATGGGCTGACTAGCAAGGATCCACATATCCACCTTAATGAGTTCCAAGTATTGTGCTCTACCATAAAGCCTCAAGGGGTTTCTGAGAAACAAATAAACCCCGAGCATTCCCTTTATCTCTAGATGACACTTTCAAGTCATGGTTATACTACCTCCCTCCTAGTTCCATAACCACATGGAATGACATGAAGTGAATTTTCTTAAAGAAATTATTTCCTGTTTCACATACTACTTCCATCCAAAAGGAAATTAGTGGTATTCGTCAATTCCCCAATGAATCACTCCATGAGTATTGGGAGATGTTAAAAAAGATTATGGAATCCTTCCCGCACCACCAAATCCCCGATCAACTCTTGATCTAATACTTCTATGAGGGGTTATTGACTATGGAGAAAACCCTCATTGATACTGCAAGTGGCAATGATCTTTTTGATAAAGCTTCTATAGCTGTAAGAGATCTCATAAGCAACGTGGATGCTAAAAGACAACAATTTCATAATCGAGAACATTCTCAAGTAAAAAAAGTCCATGACAATCAATCTATAGAGCTGAACAAGATGACCGAGTGGATGAGTGAACTTATAGGTCTTGTGTGACAACAAGCTGTGGCTTCCAAATCCCCAACCTCATCTTCTCCACAATCAATGTTTCCTGGACCTATAAAAAACTATGGAATCTACAACTCTCCAGCTCTTCCAACAGACACCTAACCACAACTTCAAGATGATCCATCTAATTCATCTGGACCAATGAAGCTCAATTTAGTCTATGCTCAGCAGAACACCAAACCTTAACTATCAGATCAGTTCATCAGAACCTCTAACCAACCTCAATTTGAGCCCTTCTCTTCTTCTTATAACCAAGGATTAAGGTATAGAAACCTTTTCTCTCATCCCCCTCAATTCCCTCCTTAAAACCCAAACTATTTCCAATATGGTCAAGGTGTTGGTAACTTTCAACAACCTTATCCATTTGTTCCTCAACAATGAAGGAGAAATTCTCCTCCTGCTCTATCAGGATTCAACTATCCTAGTGAGCCTTCCCAAATTCCAAACAAATACAATTGCTTTCCCAAACACCAAAATCAAGTCAATCCCAATCTGGGGCAAGCCACTTCTTCCATGAAACCATGAGAAATCGTTGTAGAAGATCTTGACTCCTTCACCCATTCTAGCCTCAAGAACATTGAAACCGAAATTGGTCAACTTTCTTCCCACCTAATCAAGCAACAACAACCAAATTCTTCCCAACTTCCAGCTCAACCATTACCCAACCCCAAGGGTAATTTAAGTGAAACATCACATATATCGGGGAAGAAAATTGTTATGCCTCATGATGAGTCCTATAACCCCCCTTTAAATGTTAACCTAAAAAATGAAAAGAAAAATAAATTTGAAAATGAACCTAAATCCATTCACTTACCTCCTTCCATTCCACTTAGGAACCCAATTAATTTTCCTCAATCCATTTCTATGCCAAGGAAGTCCATTGATCCCGATCATGAAATGCTCGACATGTTTAGATGTGTTGAAGTCAACATACCCCTCTTAGATTCCATAAAATAAACAACTATGTATGTCAAGTTTCTTAAGGAATTTCTCACCCATAAGTGGAAACTTAGGACCATAAAAAATGTTTCCACCCAACAGTCTATTCCCATAAAATGCAAAGATCCAGGGACCTTTATGGTTCCATTCCAAATTGGAAGTTCCAACTTTGATGATGCATGCATAGACCCAGGAGCCTCAATTAATTTAATACCCAAATACATATTCTCTAACCTTTATATAGGTCTCTTAAATCCAACGTGTGTTTTCATTTAATTAGAAAATTGAAGCACTACTAGTCCTGAGGGTATAATCGAGGATTTCCTTGTTCGTGCAAATGATATTATCTTCCCTATTGATTTCTATGTCCTTGACATGGTAGGTGAGACGAACTATTCTCAATCTCCCCTAATTCTAGGAATACCATTCTTAATGACAGCGATAACCAATATTCATGTCTATTCAGGTATCTTATCCATGGAATTTTGTGACAAACTTGTCAAGTTCAACATTTTCCAAGCCATACGACATCCATCTGAGGATCACTCTACATTCTCAATCCATGCTTTTAAGGACACTTCTAAGAGTCAATTGAACCCCATTCCCTGATGTTCATAATATTATAAGGAGATAGGATCTTGTGAAATCTGCACTATGATTAACCAAGTTATAAATAGTGAAGTTGATGTGGACCTTTCATTCATAGACTCCACCAATCTAAAGGAACTTGAAAAATATCTTTAATCCCACATCAAATATGATATCTACTGCTCCACCTTAAACAATACTAAGGAAAATGAATCTAAAGCAACTGAATTCCCTTCCTTCATTCCTGAGTTGTATAACCCACAGATGAAATATGAGACTAATTTGAAACCTCATCCTGAACACCAGAAATATGCATTCCTTTTCCACGATCACACTTATCGTGTCATTATATCTGCTTCACTTACCAAAACTGATGAGTAAAAGACTGTTCAGGTGTTAGAGAAAACAAAAAGGCCTTAGGTTGGACCTTAGATGACATACCAGGAATCAACCATGCCCTTTTCATGCATCACATCCATCTTGAGGAGTCATCCAAACCAATTACACAATCACAAAGAAGACTCAATCCACTCATCCTTGAGGTAGTTAGGGAAGAGATCACCAGGCTTCTTCAAACTGGTATTATCTACCCATTTTATGATAGTGAATGGGTTAGTCCAATTAAAGATGTACCTAAAAATGGTGGGATAACTATTTTCACAAATGAACATGGTGAGTTGGTCGCAACTCAAGTGAAAAAAATGTCATGTGTGCATCAACTACCAAAAATTGAATGTCAAAATAAGAAAAGATCACTACCCTCTTCCATTCCTTGATCAAATGCTAGAACTATTAGCTGTAAATTCATGTTATTTCTTTCTTGATGGACACATCGGCTACTTCCAAATCTCAATCGCACCTCAGGACCAAAAGAAGACAACATTCACATGCCCATTCAGAACATATGCATATAAAATAATGCCTTTTGTACTTTACAATGCTCCTGCAACATTCCATAGGTGTATGATGAGTATCTTTTATGAATTCATTGATCATTACATGGAGGTCTTCATGGATGACTTTACCATTTATGGGGAGTCATTTGAATCATGCTTTAATCCACTCTCTCTACTCATTAAAAAGTGTGTCAAGTGTAACCTTGTGTTAAATTTTGAAAAATGAAAATTTATGGTTGCAAATGGGATTGTTATAGGGAACACAGTTTCAAAAGAGGGTATTGAAGTGGATCCTTCCAAAATCAAAGTGATCCAATCACTTCCAGAACCCACATCTATTCAAGAAATCCATTCCTTCCTAGATCATGATGGTTTCTATCATCGAATCATCCATAACTTTAGTAGGATTTCCCTCCCAATCACTCGATGTCTCCAAAATTATGTCACTTTCCATTTGGATGAGGTTTGAAAGAGATCCTTCATTGAACTCAGAACTTCTCTTACATTTACCCCAATAACCCAACCCCTGGATTGGTCCTTATCCTTTGAGTTGATGTGTGATGCTTCTAATAGATCCGTTGGGGATGTTCTTGGTCAAAGAAGAAAAAAGATTACTCATGTCATCTATTATGCCTAATTTTTTTGATGAAACTCAATATCACTACACTGTCAATAAAAAACAACTTTTAATAGTTGTTTTTTTCTTAGATAAATTTAGGCCATATCTCATAGGTTCCAAAATCATCATCTTCACAGACCATTCTGCTATAATGTTCTTACTCAAGAAAAGTGATTCCAAACCAATTCTAATAAGATGGATCCTAATGCTCCAAGAGTTTGACCTTGAAATCAAAGATAGAATACTAAAAGAAAACCCTGTGGCTGATCACCTAAGTAGAATTTATAATTATTCTCAATTAGAAATCATTGATTCTGAATTCCCCACTAAGCACCTTTCACCTCTCACTCCAAAGTTACCATGGTATGGCCAAATTGTAAACTACTTGGTTGCTGGTATTTTTCCTAAAAAAATTTCAAAATAAAAAAATGGTGCTGAAAAGTGATTCAAAATTCTATTTTTGGGGAGATAATAAACTTTGGAAAATAGGGGCAGACATGGTAATTAAAATATGTGTTGATGAAGATGAACATTCCTCCATCTTAGAATTCTGTCACCCACTTCTTAGAGGTTGCCACTTTGGACCACAAAGGTCCTCCCGAAAGGTCCTAGACTCTGGATTCTTCTGACCTTCACTCTTCAAGGACTCGCATGAGTTTTGTCAATCATGTCCCACTTGATAAAAGTTTGGAACAATTTCATAGAGAAATTAAATTCCCCAAAATCCTTAATTTTATATGAGATCTTCGGTATTTGGGGAATCGATTTCATAGGACCATTCCCTGTTATAATAGATTCTCACACATTCTTCTTGCGGTTGATTATGTTTCTAGGTGGGTCAAGGCCAAACCCACTTGAAAGGATGATTCACATACTGTTAGTGAGTTCCTAAAAACCCACATCTTCTATCGATTGGGCACACCATGTGCCTTGATAAATGACTTAGGAACCCATTTTTATAATATAACCATGGAATATATTTTAAAAAATAATGGAGTTTTACATAAAACTTAAACTACATATCACCCCAAAACAAATGGAATGGTTGAAATTTATAATAGATAAGTGAAAAGAGTGCTTGATAGAATTATAAAACCCACCAGAAATGACTGGCCTGAAAGACTTGGTGAAGCACTTTGGGCTTATCAAACTGCCTATAAAACACCCATTAGGATGTCTCCTTTTAGTCTTGTTTTTTGTAAAGCATGTCATTTTCTTGTTGAAATCGAACATAAGTCATTTTGGGTTGTGAAAACATGTAATTTTGATTTTGAAAAATCTAGTGAAGAATGATTATTGCAATTGGATGAGCTAGAGGAGATTTTACTTGATTCTTATGAGAATTATAATCTCTATAATGAAAAATCCAAGGCACTCCATGAAAAACACATCCCGCGAAAGGTATTTCACGAAGGTGAAAAGGTAATGCTCTTCAATTCTAGATTTTAGCTTTACCTAGGTAATATTAATTCTTGATGAGGAGGTACTTTTATTGTTTCTCATTTTTACCCATTTGGTACAGTGCAAGTCCAAGACCCATCTTCCAAAAGTACATTCATGGTTAACAGACATTGTTTAAAGCATCACCATGAGAGTACATACATCTTGAGGACCACATAAACTTTTATTAAATCCCCAAATCTTACTGTTGACCCACTACTATATGTAAATGGAAACCCACCCAATCCAAACCAGGGGGCACCTCTTTCCCTTTAACTCTCTCTCTACCTCTTTCTTCTTCTTCCTCTCTCTTTAATTTTTTTATTACTTTCTTCATCAAAACCCTTCTTTTTCTCATTCTATTTTGTGTGGGTATGTATTTTAAAAACACTAAAAACAACTAAAAAATAAACTAAAAAATGTAAAAGAACCAAAAGATTCATACTTACTCACCGTCTAGTTTTGAAATTTTGTCCAACCATTTTAGGGATTCAAAAGCCATTTTTCATCTATTTTTTTTGTATTTTCATCATAATTTTTGGATAAATAATCTTGTGTCAAAACCAAAATATTTTTAATGATAAGTTTTGTATTTGGAAAATGATTTTCCCCAACCGTGAGGAACAAAATTAGATTTCATGACAAGGTCACCTAGACCATATTTTCATTTTGTGCATTTTTCACCCCTAATTGCGAGTCTTGAGTTTTTGGACCTTCGAGTTGAATTTTCTACTTTGGTGTTCTTGAATATGATAGGGGAATTTTATAAACCTCATGAGAATCACAATAGCCAAATATCCACCCATTTCCCTTAAATTAATCATCTTGTTGATATCCCCTCTGAGCCTATGAAAACATTTTCTTTGATATCCACATTAAAAACCCAATACCTTATCCCACCCAATATCTACAAGGATTTACATTGCTTAATTTCATGAAATTTAAGTGTGGGGAGAATGGATTTCATTTTGGTTTCCCTTTTATTGATTTTAAAAGTGTTATCATATTCTTGAGGGAAAGCATCCATTTTATTGTGGGTGAGAGGTTGTCATTTTAGTGAGTTTTGGGAATGTATATATTCTTATTACATATTGTTCAAATTTTATTAAAAAGCATTCATAAAAAAATTAAAAAAATAATTATTTATGTCTTGGATGGGTAAAAAATCACTCTTCCTCAACCTTTGATCTTTTTTAACTATTACAATTAGTTTCGTGATGAGAACAAACATGGGTTTTGAGATGAGTGTGAGATCTGTTTGAAGTTAAACTTTCGAAAAATACAAAAAATAGAAGAAAAATAAAATAAAAAAAATAACACTTATGTCATTGGGAGAAGTTTTTTGTTTTGTAAATATTTAATCTTCTCATACCCTTAAAATTTTATTCCTCTCTTAGGTATTTCTTCACACAATCATTCCCTTGTAAATATGTGTCTCCCTTTCCTTCCATGTTTCATTTCAAAAAAAATTGTGCATTGTTTTACCCATGACGATGTTTTACCGCTCTTCTCATATCTCTTAGAAATTATATTCCTACCGTCCTATAGCCATAGAAAATCCTCTTAAAAAGACATCTTGATTCTTGTGAACTTTATTATAGGGAATGGAAGACGAGATCTCTTTCAAACTCTAAGATTTTCACCTTTGGTTGGTGAATGAGCGAACCTCCATAAATAAATTTTATCATCTTGAGACGTGTGAGTTTTGAGTGTCTCCATTTTCCATTTCTAAATTTGTCCATGAAAATTGAATTGTTTTTGGAACATTATTTCGTTAAAAATTTGAGGGGGAATTCAATATGGATGAGTGAAATGGTCTAAACCTCCCCTGATTGATGAAAACAAAATTTTAATATTTATTGTCAGGTGAGAATGATTTTGTTATGTTTTTATATTTATTTCACATGAGGACATGCACACAAATAAGTTTGGGGGAGTTGATGTTATTAATATTTTCATAACTTATTATATACTCCATTTACTTATTTTAAATGAAATGTGCATAATTTGTGTGAAATATAAATGTTTAAATATTAAATTTAATTTTTGAGCACTATTTGAATTCATCCAGATTCAAGTCTATTTAATGATTTAATAATAACTATCATAATACTGATCTAAATTGTATGTTTCTTGTTTTTTATGATTCCTTATTAAATTTGAAACATATCATTATAAGTAATCAATGTCCAATTGATCCATTTGAAGGGCCATATGATCCTCACAAGAAGGTCCAAAGAATCTGTGAATAAATTGAACCATCCATGAAGATTGAATTACTGGGATCAATCCAGAAGTCCAAATTCATTTATTCTCCTTAAAAATTTTGGGACCAATTCATGGAGTCATTTATAAAAATTTAAAGGCCCAAATCTAAAAACTATGTTCCCAAATGAAGCTTTGAAGTCCAGCCCATAGTTCTGTCCGGGAATTGAGATCAACAAACCAAATTTTATATTTCCCTTATAGAGACATCCATTCTATCTGATATTTTTTAGTATGAAAGAGGAGATATATGCAGACTACTTTTTTGAATAAATAATCCAGATTTTTGGGTATCTTTATATTCAAATACCCATTCACATTTTGTCCTTGAAAAAGTTTGGATTGAAATGGACAGATTTATATTGTTTAATAAAACCACCATAACTTTGGATCCTTAAGTCCAATGGAATCAAAATTTTCAGAGTATACAATAAACATGTATATATAAAACTTGTAATAATAAGATATTTAAATATTATGGTGTCTGTATGGTCAAACGTTCGATCCAAATGGAGGGCCAATTTTGGAATGCAAATAGCCCACAACATTAGGCTATAAATACACCCCCTCCTCTCCTTTCAAGAGGTTGAAAATTAAGAATAGAGGAGGATAAATTGGAATGACCAAGGATCTGAAAAATCCTGTGAGGACATTCCAAACACCAGTTTCCACTTGAGAGACCCTTCCTCCTCTCTTTGATTTTATTTACTTTTGTGTTTTTCTTTATTTGTATTCTCGTATGTGTTGTTTTTGCAATTCTCTTTTAATGAATGTTTCTTATTAATATTACATTTTAATAATCCACCCTTTGTTCTTAAATATTAATTCTCTTAAAATATTTGAAATCAAGTTGAAATCCCTCCCTTTATTTTCCTTCCTCATTCAACTGAAAGTTTATTTTTAATTCTCATCACTGTTCGTGCGTGTGTGTTTGGTGCACCAATCTTTTCTAATCCATTTATTTTTCTTCTCTTATAAATTAATTATCATAAACATAATAATCCAGATTAATAATCATTTAAATTTATGAGTAAATCTATCATTGGGGTGAGTTATAATTTAGGTATGTTAAGTGATTGAGAGATTTTGCTCGATGAATGTTCTTTGAATTAACATTGTGTATGTTGGACTTAACATGTCATGGATTAATGACCTGTTTTCTTTAATGAGTGGTTTCCATAGATTATTTTAACCACAAATAATCTACCATAAACAATATATTATTAATATTATAACCCTATGTTAATTTAAGGCTTGGATTAAAGCCTTAACACTTGAGAATTCCAATCAATGTCAACTTGTGACATGGGAGTTAATTTAATGCAATATAAAAGCAAAGATCAAGGATATCATAAGCTTAACTACGTAATGATGAACTCTCCCCAATATTTATCGAATTTTTAAATCAATATTAATCAATCAATAAATTCAATTAGTCTTGAAAACAACCCCCCATTCAAAATACAATCAACTAAAAACAATAAACTATTAAAAAGTATCATCACCGAGGATTTGACCCGTGTGTTGCTATACACATTTGCAAAGCACCAGAACCTTGAATGGTAGATTGGAAACAATCATCCACATTTTCAAATGGAACCATTTCTGGGGATTGTTCAATTACTTAGTATTTATATTCTGTTTATTTTTTTTAAAAAAAAACAAAATTTTAAAAAAAATTTGAAAAAAAAACACAAAGAAAAACCCAACTTCTCATAAAAATCATAAATAGAAAACCCACAAAGAAAAATCTGCCTTCCTCATTCTTTATAAACATATTTTGTATCACAAATAATCACTTTATATTTAAAAACCATATTTTAAGAAAATACACCCACAAAAATAGTACCCAAACAAATTTTCACCCTTTTTGTAGCTCAATAAACCATTTAATTTTTTCATAAAATAATTTCAAGAAGTAAAACAATTCTTTGCACACAAAATTCATTCAGAATCCCACTTTCAAGGCCTAATGCACCAAAATACCACACCAAAATTTAATTTTCATCTCTCTCAACATTTAATAAACAAACTTCATATATTATAAAATGCGCTCAAATAATACCACATGAGTAACACATAAAAAACACACAATTTCAAGAAAACAATGAAACTTTGAAATCAAAAGCTTAACCAATTCTATCAAAAATGATTATAAAACCACACAAAATAAGTAAGAAACATGATATAAAGGTCAATAAATAATTCTATATCATCAAATAATTCTTACACATGGAATCATCTACCTTAGATGTCAAAACCCCCAAATCTTTGTGAAAAATTCAACCGCACCACTGCCACACCACAAGGGAATGATAACGAACCCCAACCAAGAAGATTAATATAATAAACTAAAAAAATAAACCTGAGGTATGAAGATCTAGTTTCTAATCATTTGGAACATCAAGGAGGAGGGAAAACCCTAAGGAAATGGAAGAAACAAGAGAGGAATTCGCTTAATTGAAATATCTTGAAGTTACACCACCAAAAACCCCTTCAAAAATGGGTTCCTAAAGATCTTTAGGGATCTTGGGAGACTTCCATGACTACAATGGTCAAATGGGGGAAGAAAGGGGTTCATTAGGGTTAAGACCAGAAGGGAAAATTGGAATTACTTGTTCGCACAATTTAGTAAACCATGAGGCCAAAGCGGGCAGCCTGTTTAGGCCACACAAAACTTTCCATTTTCTTCATAATACAAGGAGGACCTATGGGTAACCTAAGGAGAAAGTTATTCCAATAATATAAAAGAAATAATGACCCAAAATTTCAAACATGTCACACCCAACTCTCAAGAAAACGACCAAGAACCCAACCCAGGTGTGACAATTAAATATTCTAGGATATATGGAAAAGAAACACTTACTCCCAAAGAAATTAAATCCAATTTAATCTTAAAATAAATTCAAAGTAAGGGTAGATTTAAGGTTGAGGCAAAGGTTTTGAACATTAGGGACAAATGTGAATCTTGGGGTAGATGAGTCTAGGGGTAAGAGGAAATATATGGGTCAGTCTAAGAAGTAAAGGTATAATTCTAAGAACAATGTAATCATATGTTTTTGATGAAAAAAACCTGGTCAAATTAATAGTAATTTACCTAATAATAAAGGTGACTATAAAGACAATATTAATAACCATTCTTTGTTAATTGAGTAGGACTTTGACATTACCGACATGTTAAATGTTTATGAGATTTCCATATCTGATGAATGGATCCTTAATTCAGGATGTAAATTCCACATGTGTCATATGAGGGAGTTTTTATTTATGTTGATGAAAATTTAGTCTATAGAGGTGTTTCTTGGGAATAATAGGAGCTTCCATATTATGGGAATAAGCTTGGTTTCATTAGAGCTCATGAAATGAATAACAAAACTCTTGAGGAGGTTAGCTGGGTACTAGAACTGAAAAGAAACCTCATTTCCCTAAAAAACCTTGACCAAAAGGGATAAATCTTTAAATTATACTCTATAAGCCTTAGGATTTTCCAAATATCCCTCATTTTAATGAAATTAATCCTTCATAATGGACTTTATGTGTTATATGGAAAAGATTATATAAGTTAGTTAAACAGCTGTTGTGATTCAGAACTTGATACAACCACCCTTTGGTATAGAAGGTTGGGGAACATTAGTGCCAAATTCTTTAATGAACTTAAAAAACAAGTGATTTTGAGTAATTTCAGTCCTACAATCATTCCTTTCTGTGAAGACTATGTAGATTGAAAATACAAAAGAGTTAGTTTTAACAGATCAATGTATAAGGCTATAAAACCCCTTGAGTGTGTCCACTCTAATATGTGGGGTCCTTCTTGGGTCAACACTCATTGAAAAGGTCTGAATTTAATGTCCTTTATTGATGAATACTATAGGTAGGTCTGGATTCATATATTCAAAAAAAGTCTGATACCTTTCACACTTTTAATAAATGGAAGGCTGGGGTAGAAATTGAATATAGTAAGAAACTCAAAGCATTAAGAACTGATTATGGTTTAGAATATATATCCATTGAATTAATTTAATTCTTTGAATATTAGGGAATAAAAAGGTACCAAAATATTTGGAAACAAAAAAAAAGGATTATCATAAAGGATGAATAAGATTATTCTTGAAATGGTTAGATGCATATTGCCCCAATCAAAACTCACCAGGTCCTTCTAGGCCAATGCTACCTCTACAACAGTATACTTGATGAATCATTTTCAATTTTATGCTAATTCCTTAAAGACACATGAAAAAATCTATAGAGGTTCACCCCTAAACCTTTAAAACCTTAGGATATTTTTATCCATATCTTATTCTCATACCCGTACAGATAAGTTACCTCATAGGGTTATAAATTGTATTTATGGGTTACCCAGAGGGTGTTAAGGGGTATCATCTTGGGTAGATAAACCAGGATATCAAAAGTTCATAGTCAATCGAGATGTAGTACTTCATGAGTTTGGTCTCTCCAATGGTAAAGGAAAAAAAATCCAAAGGGTATTTTGATAATAATGGAGAATCCTCCAGAGCCCTAACACCCATTGGTGTTGAAGATACATTAGAATCCAAAGACCAATCCCAATCCCAGTCTAAGACTTGTTCTACTCCTCCCATTCCCTAGACTTATGGTGAATCTGATTCTGATTTAGATTATGAACCTAAAATAGAGGAACCATATAATATGAGAAATTATCATCTCACCCGATATAGAGATACATGAGTTATTAGGCTTCTAAACTCCTTCAATTAGGATAATATTGTTACCAATGAATTTAATGTTGCTCAATTTTTCTTTAATGATGAACCTCAAACTTATAATCAAGACATTAAGTAGAAATAATAGATTAAGTGGTTAGGTTCTATGTAAGAAAATAAGAATTCTATCCTTAATAATAACACTTGACTTATTGTTTCCAAACACGATAACCTAAATATTATAGGTTCTAAGTGGATATATAAGAATAATGGAAAGGAGTATTGTTCAGAATAGACAATATTGATTGGGTGTGAGATGCTGACAAAGTCATTCGTGCACCTTGGTTGATCAAAAAAGACAGTGGCAAGCATTAAAAAGACATGATCTAGAATCAATTTTGATGTGTTTTACTGGATGTATTTTCACTGTAGGACTAAGAAGAAGATGGTAGGTTCCTTTAGGATCTTTGATGTACTGGATATAAGGTCAAAGGAGGATGGACACAAGATGTTTGAGGAAATTCCTAGATGACTAGAACCATTTCCAACTTGAAGTTCTTATACTGGATTTCCCCTATTGTAGTACCGATTCATTTATAGACTATATTCACCACTTTACATCCTATTAGACTCAAGATAGTATCTTCTAATCATATATTAAAACATTATTAAGTCTACAAAACCTCACCACGCCACCACCACAACATCACCTCCTCACACCCATCACACTCAGCATCACATATCCCATTGGGGAGTAAACATATTGGTTCCAAGATAATTATTCAGTTGGTGGTAATGTAAACTATCTAGGGAAGATTGAAAAAACAAAAAACGACTGAATTGGGTATTTTTTATAGTGTTCGAATTGAATAGAAAGATATTATATAAGATGCAATAAATTAATAAAGTGGTATTGATTGAAACATGGATTTAATGTACTTCAGTCTTGTTTGGAAGTATGTGCATGAAAATAACACCACCACCCACACATACTTTTTATTAAATCTCAATGAAGAACTAGAGTACAATATATAGTTTTGATGAAACAATGACAAATGATTAAAATATCTAAAGCTAAAAAATGAGAAGAAGAAATGTAAATCCTATAGATCTAGACATAGGGGTCCGACATTCCTGATCTCTTACATCTATTATTGAAATATTATAGTATATATTTTTTCATGTAGAGGTACTCACCTATTTTTGAAGTTAGAAATTGGATGTTCCTCACTTCATAACTCAGCTGCACATCTTCAACATCAAAGGATTCCATAATTAGAACTCCACAAAATTCTATACACTAGAATTTTATGCTAGTGGAAGATAGGCATGGAGATTCACCACTGAGGAAAACAAACTCACTGAATCTAGGGTTCAAGAGCCAAAGGGAGAACTAAACAAGAAGGAGAAAATGGTGAAATTGAGGCAAAAAGATGGTATATAGGGGTGATCAATTCCCGTAACACCCACTCCTTAAAACCACACAACCAACCATAATTTTCCATAGATCCACACTGAAATAGAAATTAAAACAACACACTTGAGTGCCTAGGATAGATGGATGACATGGATCACATGGGTGAAAATATTTTAAAGGCTAGGGACAAAATATAATGGATTTCCTTTATGTCAATGTAAAAGAGCACGATCCATGGAAAACATGATCAATTCATGCTAAAGCCACGACCAAAGATTCCATGTAGAGATTAAGTAGTCCAGTGCACATAATATGTCCAAAATTAAATTTATCATATAAAATATATTCATTTTTTTTGTATGAATTCATATTAAACAATTTAATGGTAGAATGATTAAAGTAAATTTCAATATGAAAACAGTTGAAAGAAACTAATTACATAAATCTCCACCATTTTAATCAAAATTGATGATGTTCTTGAACCTAATGTTATATATTTGGAAATAAATTCATTCCATTTATGTAATATTTTAATTTAGATAATACCATATCTTTAGTCAAACTAGCAGCTGGGTTATCATTAGTGTGTATCTTATTGAAACACATGATTCCAGATTCTATAACATCTATAATGAAATTTAATCTAAAATATTTATGTTTTGATTTACCATGGAATGATAATTTATTGGATAAATGCAATGAATACTGACTATAACTATGAACTATAATAGTATAATCATAAAGTTTGAGTTCAGAAGAAACACATATAATCCATAAGGCTTCTTTATCAACCTTAGTTAAAGCTATTTATTCTGATTTATGGTTAAAATTAAACCATAGTCTGTATATTTTATTTCTAGGAAATGATCCCACCACAAGAAGTGAATACATTCCCAGTTAATGACATTATGATATCAATGTTACCTATATAGTCAATATCTATATATCGAATAATTAATTAAGAAATATCTAAATTCTAAACATAACACAGAGAAATCAGTCATAGAAGAAAAAAACCAAAACAACAACTTTAGAGAATGCCAATGTGGCTTCCCTGGAATTTCCATAAATATCCTAAGGGTGAATATTTCAAAGGATACATCATGAATTATGTAGATCATACTATACATGACACTTCCAACTATATTTACTTAGGTAATTTTAGACATAAACTCAATATCAAAAGTAGTAGTAGGTTCTTGACTTAAAGAATATTTAATGTGATGTCCAAAAGATGCACTTATAGGTTTGTGAGATTCAAATAGGTAACTTTTAAGAATTTTCAGAATATAATCACGTTGTGAATTATATAAAAATTAAATTTTCCTATCCCTAATGATCTATACACCTATAATTTTCTTTTCTATACTATAGTCTTTCATTTCAAATATTACCTTTAATTAAAGTTTAATAGCAATAATAATATTAATGTTATTGTAAATAATAATCATGTCATCAACATACAACATCACATAAATAATTCTATTTTAAATTGACTTAAAATAAACACAAGCATCATACCAGATCCTAGTGAAATGGTTATCAGTCATAAAAGAATCAAATTTTATATACCATAACCTTGAGGCCCATTTTAAAAAATATAGTGATATATTTAAAAGAAAAAATTATTTAGATTTGAATTAATTAGAGTAACCATCAGGATATTTCATGAAATTTTTCTCAATTAGGTCCCCATGAAGGAAATAAGTTTTTACTTCAAGTTTTTCAATGTGAAAGTCATTATAAATAGTAAATGCATAAAACAACCCAATAGAAGAATTATTAAAAACTAAAGAAAAAATTCATAATATCCCATTCCTTCTCTTTGAAGGAATACCTTAGTAACTAATATATATTTAAATTTTATTTTCTTATAAAAAGTGTTATACTATTTTATTTTATATATCGACTTACATATAATTACTTCTATATTGGGTGGTTTGTCTATGATAGACCCAGTGTGATTTTTATTCAAAGAGTGTATTTATTCATTCATGGAAGGGATCCAATATTTTGAATATTTTTCATTAAGGACTTTATTATAAGTCTAAGGATCATCATTAATGATATCCTAGTAAAAATTAATGTAAAATGATTCCATGTCATATTGACCAAACCGAGAAGGAGGTCTACGGACCCTTTAAAATCTATCTCGGATTAATTGATACTCAGTATTATTGTCAGGTGGTTCAACATATGAATCTGAATCATAATTATATATATAACTAGCTTAGGTCACAGTATGAGGATCTGGTTGATGAGGTAGGATATTATCCTCAAATAGAGATGAAGGCTCAGTTTTTACAACCTTATATATGGCTGGATCATTACTATCAGATGTGACAGAATTGGATTTGGGAGAACATGACTCATGGAACACCATATCTCTACTAATTTTTCACTTTTGGAAACTAGGTTTATCAACCCACATCTTATAACATTTTACACCCACATTATATCCTGTAAAGATATATTTAAGAATTTGAGGCTCAGGCTTATTAGTAATTACATGGGAATAAGTAGTGCAACCAAAGACTCTTATATGATCATAAGAGGGTGGTTTTTTATTCCAATGTTATTCAATGGTTCTAAAATTATTGGCAGAGGATGAGATCCTTTTTATGTGGTAAAATACCATATTGTAATCCTATTCATAGAAATATTTAGGGATACCTAAGCATGCAAGAATACTTCAGACTCTCTCTAAAATGATTATATTAATTATTTCTATAATACAATTTTGTTGGGGAATTTTCTTAATAGTTTTTTTTCGTGAAATAACCTTAAATTAACAGAACAAAATAAATTCACTAGATAATTATTTTACGCCCATATCTATTCTCACTTTTTTAATATTCCTTTTCAACCTGGTATTCAACTAGGATTCTCTAGGTTTTAATGGTCTGAAAAACATCATATTTATTTGTTAGTATGTAAATAGACACCTTTTTTGAGAATTCATTGATGAAGGTAACAAAATAGTACCCCCATAATGGGATGTGGTCCTAGCTAGTCCACACATGTATGAATGTATGTATTCTATGGGGTAGAAAAATTTTAAGTTATACATATTACATGTGACTTCCTTATCCTTACCCATTACATATTCTTCATAAAAGGGAAGATTTCTTGGTTTAATGTAATCCAATCACCCTTATTTGTTAAGTTCTTCTAGACCCTTGAAGCTTTCCTTCCCCAATATCCTATGCCATAATAGTGTATTATCAATATTAGTGGTATACACACTACCCAACTACCTTGAATGGGTCTTCCCATTCAAGACATACAACCCATTAGTGAGAGAACACTTTATGATAGTTATAGAGCCTTTGGATACCTTTAGGATTCCTGATTTAGACCTTAAGTTATACCTATTTTGATCCATAATTCCTAATTAAATCAAGTTACTATAGAGGCTAGGAACCCACAAAACATTAATAAAATTGATGATGGAGTGGTAATCTAGTATATTAGAACAAAACCTTTTTCCTCTACTTTACACCTTTTATTATTGCCTAAAATAACATCTCCTTCTACTATTTCTATCAATTCCATGAATAAATCTCTAAAAGGACACATATGGAATGAGAAGACTGAGTCTAAAACCCACTATTAGTTGATGGTTTGGATGGAATCATTAAGAACTTCCGCTATGTCATAAATAGAATCCACAAGAATGGACTAGTGAGTGGGATGTTTGGTCTCAATTTATTCTTTAAGCATACTATAGTCAGGATTAGAATGTGTGAGTTTTCCATAGTGGAAGAAAATGGTTTTTATTTCCCTTGAATTTGACCTAGGCTTGGGTTGTTTACTATTCTTGAATTTATCCTCACAAAACTATTTTTTTTACCCATAAATTGTAGTCTACCTCTTGTGAAAAGACTCACTGCCTCACCTTTAACTCTAGGGATAGAATGTAGTTTCTTTGAGAGAAGGGTAGACTTAACCTCTTATTGTGTTAAGGAGTCACATCCATACATCAAAGTTTCTACAAAAGTGCTACAATCATTAACTTATGTTTTTAAAAGGATCATTACGTGATCTTCATCATCAATAGTCACATTTATGTTGGATAAATCTAACATCACTTTAGTGAATTCATCTAAATAGGATTTACTTGAAATGATAAGTTTCATTTTAAATGTAAACATTCATTTCTTATTGTAAATCCTTACAACTAGAGAATCTATCATGTATAATGTTTATAACATAATCTATATACCAATAGTATTTTTTTCAAAAGAAACTTCCCTAAGGACTTTATCACATAAAGAAATAAGTAGAGAACTATTTTCCTTAACAAGAATATCAAGGGATACATCATCATAAATAGTATATTACCATTCATTTTTAGCTAAAATTACAATAGGATTCATAGGGAAGAATAGGGCATCAATTAATCCTTACCAAATGAGAAAGGATCTCATATTAATCCTCCACAAATAAAAGTAATTATCACCATCAATTTTTTTGATTTCAAACAATGTTAATGTCATGTTTACCCAAAAGATTGGTTACTGAGTTTTTGCAGACAATGATAAGTTTACGAACACAAGAACTATCCAAGAACAATAGGTGTGAATGATTTTACAATTAGGTTAATGAATTCAAAAATAAATTTTGGTTACAATGAATTTATTTGAAAATAGAAAATGAAATAGGGAGAATCAAGATGAGATTGAAGTGGAGAATTAAATTTGAATCCAAATTGAATTAAGAAATAGATTCAAAAAATAAAATAGAACTAAAGAATATTTGATACCACTTTGTTTAGTGGTAAGGTATATTGGATAGGGTAGAACACATGAACCTAACAATGACTGGATTGGGCCTTTTGTTTACAGTGTTCGGATCAAATGGAAACAAATCATACAAGATGCATGAAATTAAGAAAGTAGTAAAGATCAACATAATGATTTAACATTCTTTAGTCCAATTTATACCGACATTCCTATAAAGAACATGACCACCCACAAACATGTTTTATTAATTGAAAATTTAGAAAAAGAATAAATCATATAGGTTTGAAGAAACAATGATAGAATATTCAAATAGCTAATGCTACAAAATGAAAAGTGGGAATATAAAACTTATAAAATCAAATGTATGGATCTAGAAGTCCTGATATCTTCTAGCTTTTGTCAGAAAACTATATTAAATATTTATTCTTGCAGAGGTACTCACTTGGTCAAGAAGTTAGAAATTAGACATTCTTCACATAGTAACTCAACCAACCATCTTCACCATTTAAGGACACTATAATCAGAACTCCACCAGAATCTATACACCAGCGGTGTATGCCAGAGGATGACAGACATGTAGATTCACCACTTAGGAAAACAAATGTTCCAAATATTGGGTTCCATAGCAGGAGGGAGAACCAAACTAGAAGGATAAAATTGTACAGGTGAGATAAAATGACAATATTTAGTGGTGATTAATTCCCTCAACACCCACAACTACTCAAAAACCACACAACAAACCATATGTTTCCATGGATCCATGCCAAAATAGAAAGGTAAACGACACACTCAAGAACCCAAGACATATAGATTACAAGGGAAGTAAAATTATTGATGGACAGGAAAAAAATGCAGTAGATTGCAATGGTGGAAACACAAAATAACATAGTCCATGGAAAACACAAATAGGTCATTCCAAATCCCCAACCCATGATTACATGTAGAGAGTAAGTAGTGCAGTGAACACAAAAGGTCTATAATTAAATCATCCAAATAAAATATATTCAATTTTTTTTTCATGAATTCATATTAAAAAATCTAATGGTATAATGAATAAAGGAAATTACAATATGAAACAAATGAAATAAGCTATTTTTACACTATTGGGGACGAAACAGATTGGTTCCAGGATAATTACTCAATTGGAAAAAAATATTTTGAGAATAGCCAATGAAAATTAAGTGCAAAACCAAATATCAGGAAATAAATTGATATGTAGGTTTTAATGTGAAAAAACCATCCAATGTGGAGGATTAAAAAACCATAGGGAAACTCTAACATATCTCCTATGAATCAGAGAGTAAAAAATCCATGTAATACCCAGAATTGAATTATAATTAGAGAATAGAAAAACATGTGTGATAAAACACACCCTGATATTCCTCCTTTTCATATATGATATTAGTCTCGTGATAAGACATCACCCTCAAATGATCAAAATTGAACACACGACATCATTGAAGAAACTGAAATAGTCTATTTTCAACCCAATTTTCACTACTCACTACTGAACCATTCTAAAAAACTACTACCTCCCATACATCTACACGATAAAGATTTATTTTTTATATCACCTTTTATCTATTTACCATGTTGGTCCTTTTATAGGAATAGAAGGAATCCGAAATCTCTTATGCATTGGGTTTAAAATTCAAACAAATAATGATAAACATTAACATCATTTTTAAACCTATAAGCTTCCAAATCCATAGTCCTCATTTCAAATTTAAAACATTATCATTACATTTGAAAACCCTCAGGATGAAAATCAATAATATCCCCCTTAATCCCATAAAATAAGGGTATCTCAACCAATAAACTCTATTGTAAAACAAACTGGTTGGTATCACACTAATCATCACCCTTTGTAGAAAATACGACATAACCATTTTCCAACTATCACAGAAACCTGAAAGCTCACCCTTAAAAAATAAATCCAAATGATGAAGTATTATTCATATTTTTTATGAACCTAATAACTAAATAAGAATAGGAACAACACTTGGCTCCCCCATAATAGTGATTGCAACATAATCAGAATTACCTATAGAAACTAATTTCTCTATCTAATCAACATCCTCTGAGCAGTCTGTAACTCTTAGCACATCACCTAAATCTTTTATTTTAATTCCTTATTCACTAGTGACACTCTCTGAAGAAAAATAATTAGGTGTAAGACCTAAAAAATTACTTTAATTTATTTAGTATCCAAACTTTCTTCATCCAATTCTATGATCTTCAAATCATGCATGGCAATAATTTATTCCACAAATATGACAATTTACTCTTCAAAAATTCATTTTACAATTCACCATAACCTTTTAAATATGTCCTATAAAGCGAGTCATCCATTATTCCTCATGAATATACCATCAATACTATAGAAAATTTACATCCTACATTATTTACTAAATCCTAAATCTATTATTAAAATGAGTACAAATAGATAACAATTATGGCACATACCTGGAACATGTTACACATCCTCTAGTGGCAGCATAAAACCTGCATTTGTAGTGATAAAAACATCACCAACACTAATGAAACAAGAAAAATATCCATTCTCCATATTCAACATACCAAATTATCCTTCTTCATATAAAGAAAATAATTCCCTCGGTAGTCTAATATGGTACGCCACTACTGAATTAACCACCTATTCGTTTTATTGATCCTACCTACAAAAATCAATACCAATTGAAAGTAAATCACCATCACTATGTGTAAGACATATATCGGTATCCTTAGAATCAATTTCATGTGCAGTATTTTCTTCTTTAAGCCTTTTCAAAGAATAGTTTATTCTCTTCATATGACCTTCTTTATCATAAAATAAGCACTTGACATTTATTCTTATCATTGACCAAACTCCCTTTTTACCATGTCCATTTTTCATAGCTACAATACCGCTATTACTAGATGAATAACCATAACTGGTCTTTTTCTGAGACTCTTTCATCAACAATAATGAAATCACATCATCAAACTTAATATTGCCTTTCTTAAGCAATGTGGTGATGATATTATCATTTTAATATGTTAATAAACCCAAAAGACAAAAATATTTGTCTTCTTCTTCCATTTCCTCAGGTACTGCATTACCTTTATTATTGATCTCGAATTCTACCAAGGAAAGCATCATGAAACGTTTAGGGAAAAAATCTATATGGTTACCTAAATCTCCATTAAATGACATTCACAAATGGTACAATCATTATTTTTGATATAAATGATTTTTGAGAGATTTTTATTTATACCTTCTTTCAATCATTCCTATATCTTCTCCAGACCTATCAGATTCATCACCTCCCATAGTGTATTATCACCCAAATACGTATGAATTATGATTTTCACCACCTCTCTCATATCCTACCAATCACAAATGCTCATCATCTTTAGTTTCTCTGATTTTTTATTCATCACCTTTACTACCTTCTCACGAGAAAAATTTATTTTTAATCATTACTTCTACAGAGTAAAATAATTTTATCCATTCAACAGTTTGATGTGGGAATAAATAAAATTACGTTAATCACCCTAATCTAATCATTAAGAAATATGGATAAATCCATCTGATATCAGTTATTGTGGAGGAAACAGATCAATTCTGGGATAATTATTTAGCTGTGAAAAAATATTGTGAGAATCACTAATAAAAAATGTGAAAATCCAAATAGAAAGAAAAAATAGAGATTTAGATCTCAACATAAAAAACCCATCTAATGTAGAGGATTAAAAAACCATGGGACAACTCCAAAATATCCACTATGATTAGAGAGTATAAAATTTAAGTAACACTAGAACATGAATTAAAATTAAATCATGGAAAATTTTTTGTGAAAAACTACACCCTAGTATGCCTCCGCTATGATAATAATATCATGATAAGACGTCACCCTTGGATGATCAAAACCAAACACACAACGTCCTCGAGACTCCTCAAATAAGACATTATGAAACCCAATTTGAACTTCTCATTGCTGCCCTGGGTTCAAAAACCACTTCAACCCATATATTTACACTAGATGGGTTGTTCTCATATCATAGATTTTATCTACTTTCCATGTTTGTTATTTTATAGGTGTGTGAAGGCCTATATAATCTCTCATGTGTTTGATTCAAAATTCAAAAAAATAAGGATACAACTTAACATTATTTTTAAGCTTGTAAGCTTCCAAATCGATGAGCCTCATTTAAAATTTTAAAAATTCTTTAAATTTGAAAACCCTACGCCGAACCTCAACACATACTTGATCCTAACTCCATAACTAGAACTAGTTTTATTTAGGCCTACTGGAATTAAATCCCAAAAATAAAATCAATCCCAGAATTGAGGACCTGATGGACTAATACCATAACCCATTGTTCTTAAAATCCATCCCACCTAGTACATGATATATACATTACCTACATAAAGGCATAACCTATATCTTTCCTTATACATAATGGTAAAATAGAAGTGTAAGTATATATGTAAAGGTAGTTCTCTATTTGTTTCATGGTTAGACAAAAAATTATGAATCTATGTAAATGTAACTCGTTACATGTGATAGTAACACAAAAAATAACATGAGAACTACATTGGATATGTAAATGTGGATTTAGAAATACATTACCTATGTGAAGGTAATAAGGAAATAGATGAGATTCATGAAGGTACCATAGTATTTCTACAACCACATAAAGGTTATCTATGATTTATAAAAACAATGTAATGTAATGGGGGAGTTGTGAAGGTACTGTATTGGTTACATTCACTGAATCACACCACATAAAGGTGATAAGGTGATGCATAAGGATACATTGTAATTTTAAATACATATGCAGGTAGTTCAATGCACTATTTTAAGGTAAGAAGTAAATTTTTTTATCTACATAAACATGAGTTAATCTACTACAATTGATTGGATTTTAATGTACAGGTAATCCAGACTTGATCATGTGTTTGATCACATGAATTCTATTTTCATTTATTCATATGGTCGATTATTGATGTGTTCATGTGGTCAATATAGGTTAACACATGTGGTCGATCCATTACTATAGTTGAACTGTTGGGATATGAATTTAGTTCTATAATTTTTATATTTTGATGATATGAAATCTTAGGATGCGTGGTATGATATTCTAAAATGAAAAATAAATATCACAATTCTTATCATGATGATGGAAGGTTGTTGAATAATGGAGTAATACATAATCAAAAGTATATATATTCATGCTAAATTCATGTGATTATCATTGTGGGAAAAAAATAATGATGTCACCATTCCATAGTGATTTTTCTATGACCATTTTGGTGACTATTTTTGAAATTTAGTTCACCTAAGAGAAATGGTGAGCTAAGAGACATCATAGGTTATTATGTGGTATTTCATAGATTCATACTTTAATGGAGTGGTTTTAAAGGGATTTATATGTTATGCGAGTTGAGGAGATATTGGATCCATGATTCTTCAAATACCATGTGGAATAAATTTTCGAGTCTTCAAGGCATTAAATAATTGTTTTAAATAAAAAAATAACTAATCCACCTAGAGATTTGATTAATCAAGAAGAAATAGATCCTACCGGGATTTATTTTATTATTAAATGTAAAATAATATTCTAGAATAAATTATAATAATATTCATGATATTATTATGAATATATATTTTTGTAGGTACTGAAGATGATGTTATTGATAATATTGAGAACTAATATTCATTGTGTAAGAGATTTTTGAGAGCCTAATATTTCATAGTGTTTAGGTAAGAGAAGAAGTTATGAAAAGAAGATTTTGTTAGGTTTTTCAATTAATTATTTGTGAAAATTTAGACTAACCATGTCAATTAATATCTAGTAGGCGTTTTGAGACCAACAAAACTATTGAGAGAAGCTATTGAAGTTCTTTAAGAATATGTACATGTGTTGGATTATAGATTCAATCTGATCATGAAGCGAGATCTATTTCACATGTAGAACCAAATTATCCAAGATTATAATAAGATATTTCTATGAGAGGATTAAATTTGAAGAAGAATTATGTGACTAGGGGGTCTAACAAATTATTGGAGGTTTTTGATTGGGATGTCTAACCAATCACTAGGGAATTGAAATTGGGGTGTCTAACTAATTTTTGAATAATGGTAAATGAAGTGCCTAACCACTTATGTCTAATAGGAATGTAAATGAGTACATTTATATTTTAAACCATATAATTATAATGTTTATCTCTCTCTACTATTATAATTGAAACTTAGTTGAGGTTGTGAGATATTATTGAGAGAATCAAGAATAAATTTTTCAAGAGGTTGAATTTGGAATAAGAATAATAATTTGTAAAAGTAATATACTAATTCACCAAACCCCTCTTTGTGGTCATCCAACTTGGGGACCTTTAAATAACCTACAAAAAAATTCCATGTTATTTACATGAATATTTAGGAAAAGAAAATTTTTGGATGTATGAATTATAATGGGAAAAGATAGAAATGGTAACCGGAGAATAAATTTTTGAGGAACCCTAGAAATTACCATTAAATAGGGAGACTTCTCACACAAAAAATTTGAAATAGAGGTTGAATCTAGTCAATATATTACCTTATAAACATTCATATTTTAGGAAGATTGATATTGAGAAATAGGTTCAAAATCTTTTTGAGTAGGGTTTCATTGTACATAGCAGCAACCCATACTCTAGCCCAATTAAGTTAGTAAATAAGAAAGATGGAGGGTGGAGAGTGTGTATGGAATACTGGGTGTTAAATAGTATGGTGGGACTAGACAGATGCATAATTCTAGTAATATAAGAGATAATAGATGAGTTTCATAGAGAGGAGTACTTCATAAAGGAGGATTTAAAATCAAGTTTCAAATAGGTATAGATGAGAAAGGAATATATTGGGAAGACTATATTAAAAAAATGGGGTGAATTACAAATACATTTTTATTCCTTTTAGATTGATGAATTCACTCGTGACTTTCCATGATATTATGTATAATTTATTTTGGGATTTGTAATGGAAGAGTGTTTTGGTTTTCATCAATGATATAATGTCCTATAGTAAGGGATAAAATGAATGTTGAGTTATATGTTCCACTTATTAATTTTCCATTCCTTTAGTTTTAGAAATCACAAACACCTTCTAAAAACTTTTTTACTAAATTTTTATGTCCCAAGTGTTTTAGAATGTTTTTTAAGAAAAAATTACCTTTAACCATACATAGAATAGTTTTTAATTTATTAATAATATAAACATTACATTTATTCATTACGATTATCATAATGATAATGTTTCCAATAAATCAGACTAACCTTTATCAGAAAAATAGTTAGAATTTATATATGTATTTCATAATGATAATTGTCTCGACAATCAGATTGATATTGGTACCAATACATTCAGAAAAAAGACTCATAAGTATTATCATAATGAAAATTCTAAGGAAGTACATTGGACTAACCTATGTTTATAATTGGAATATGGAGGGATTATTTTTACAGGAAGAAAAATTTTAAATACTATGATGGTTTTAATCAATTTTAAATTAGAAATTAATTTACTCTAGATCGTTATGAGTTTTTAAGTGACAGGTGTCTAAAGCCATTGTAACAAACTCAGAAAATATTACCATTGGGGGATCAATATGACTGTTGGGAGTATTCCTATAAATACTACGTTATTTGAAGAGTTTGAAGTTATTTGATTAATTTCTCTCTAAATTTTTCAAAAGAATAATTAGTGTGAACAACTCGTTCTTAATTGTTTTATTTCTTTACAGAGTTTTTATTCTAAAGGAATCGTTTTTAGGTTGTATCATTAATAATGTTTTTAATTGTTACTAAATTCGGTCATCATAACAATCAAGGGATTATGGTAGAAAGATGGAGAATCTGATCTTTGGATCAAGGGATTATAGGGATAGTAACATAGATATGATCACCATATCTAGGGATTACGAGGATATGAATATAAAGAAATTACAATCATCATATCATGGGATTTCCCAGTAAGGAAACATAGAATTTACTATAAGTATAAAATAATGGATACCTTACTCAAGGTTATATACTATCTTTATCTTAAGGTTAATAGAGTTATCTTTTTAATAATACCTTGTAATATATTTTTACTTTTACATAGATATTTTATTACTTGTTTTTACAAGTTTTCTTTTTGTTAAATGTAATAGAAAGTTAATAATCATAATCAGCTTTATATATTGATTTTTTATAATTATTACTCTAATTATGATAATAAAAACACATTTATTTAATCAGATCCATCATGATTGTGATTCTTATACTCGGATAAATCAGATCCATAGTGATTATAATTTTTACTCTGATTTAATCATACTATTTTATGGTTCCAATTATATGAATTTGTTATTTGGACTGAGGGATGTGTTTAATAACTTAATTAAAGAGGCTTTAGGTTTGTTTCAATCAATTATTTTAAACTATGTTTTTAAAACTAAAATTCACCCCCATCTTGTAAGTATATCCATCTCATCATATTCTTATGATCCTATAATTATAATCAGAGCAGGATTCCACTGCTCAAATACTTTCTATGGTTTTTACATTCTTTAATATTGAATGTTGATTAATTTTTTTATATAAATGTCCTATTTATAAATTTTGTTTACACTAACATGTATCTATGGTAAATAATATTTCTATTCATTTTATGATGGCAGGACTTAGTTTTTGCTCAATAGACAGTCTCAATCCAAATAGAACACCTATTTTGATGGTGCTGATTATGAGTACTGCAGAGATAGGATAATGACTGTTTTTATCAATGCCAGGGTTGATAATTTTGTTATGATAAATGGATACTATTAAATTTATAATAAGGAAGTTACTGCCTTTGTACATCAATAAAAGTAAGAATATTAGTTAACCTATTGTGTAAGGAATACTTTTTTACTTTCTATGACAAGAAGTATTTACAGTCATATATCATATTGTGAAGCTACAAATATTATATATAAAAATATTGAGGTAACACACTTTGGAACTTCTAAAGTTATAGGGACTGCAAGATCGATGATAAGAGAATATTATCATGATTTTTGTTTTCTTCCTGGAGAATTAGTTGCAAAGATGTACAAAAGGTTTACAACCATCATAAATAGTTTACAATATATTGGTGAAAAATTTATTGATGATTAAATAATTATTGAGAAGATAATTGATATCATGCCCAATGAGTGGGAATAAAATATAATTTTTGTTGATGAGACAAGAATGTTAAATAATCTCACCTTAGATTATCCTATAAGCACACTTATATAGTATAAGGGCAGACTCAAAAGAGATAATGAGAAAATAAAAAATTAAAAAGGAGGTGTTGCATTTTCTTTGACTTCTACAGTTCCTTATAAATTTCAATCTTTTGAAAAAGTTATTATGTCTTCAAGGAAGAAGAAAGTCATTATTTAATTTAATTTTAGTACTTCTAAAAATTCTTAAAATGAGTTTTATAATCTAACCAGGAGAATAAATAAGATTTTTGGAAATAAATATTTTTGAATATCATTATAAAAAAGGTAATAAGGATAGAAGTGATAAGAAATATGAAGTCACTTGCTACGAATATAAGAAATATGTACATATCCAACTAGCTTTTTGAAAGATAAAGAGGAATGAAAAAAAGGATATAAATTCAGAAAGTAATACAAAAATTATTATAAATCCATAGGTAATAAAGTCTTGAAGGATGTTTAAACTTAGAGTTCTATTGGTGGTGATTCTTCTAAATATTCTACGAGAATGAAATTTCCGGATAGAGGAACTTAGGTCTTTGTTTCTAATGTTCCTATTGATAATCAATGTTTCATGGCTAAGGTACGCACAGATAAATGCCTCACTAACATGTATTTAAATTATAATTATCCTAATGAGAAAAATTCTAAATTGTCTGATGAAGAATATTCGTCAACCAGTTAAGATAATACTTTACCTTCTTATGATGAAGTTTCTCACTTTTCTAAACTTTAAAAAAATGTGAATTTTATAATTTGAAAAAAACATTATAATTATAAGGTAAAAAATTCCAATGATGATTCAAGAATAAATTTTTAAAAATTAAATATTAGATCTTTTCAGATATTTTGATAAGACTAATTTTGAAAAATATATAATTTCAAAAGTTTTGAAAAATTAGCTTCTGAGAGAAATACATTTAAAAACTAATCTTGATAATCTTAATTAAAAAACTTTTACTGAATAAGATAAGAATTTAGTTGTGAAACTAAAATATAAAATTTATTCTTTGGATAAAATTTTATCAAACTTTACTTTTGGTAATGTAATTTTTTATAAAATGTACAAACAAATCCATTCCCATGGACGTAGTTCTAGAATAGGTTTTACTTATAAGAAACCTATTTTTAGTAAAAGTTTCATTGTTTGTAAAAATGAAATTTTTTGCACCAAGTGTCAAATAAATGTCCATTGGAAAAATAATTGTTCATTAAATAATGTTCAATCACTAGGCTTTCACAAATACTATTTTTCTATACAAATGTGGATTCCAAAAGTTTTTTTCTCTCACATTACCAGGCCTAAAAAGGGTTGGGTTCCGAAAGTCTAATGTTCTTGTTTCTAGGAATAAAATGGCAGTACCCACAACAAGAATATATGGTACATGTATAGTGGGTGTTCTAAGAACATTATTTTAATCAAATACTTCTTCAATAATATCATAATGATTAATGGTGGTAAAGTCACTTTTGGTGAAAATGCTAAAGGAGAGATTATCAAAATAGGTAACATTGTTCTTCTTGGAAGTACTCCTATTTCAAATGTTTTGTTTGTTGTAGGTCTTAATCACAAACTTATAAGCATAATTAAATCATGCGATGAAGGTTTCCTTGTGATCTTTAGGAACAATAAATTTATTGTACATAGTTCCAAGGATGAATTTATTCTATCTTCCAATTGGCATGAGGATGTTTACACACTTAACTTAGAAGTCCTTAGAAGCCATAACATACAATGAATTATTGAAATGGAAGATAAATCTTGGTTATGGAATAGAATTTTATGGCACTATAACCTTATAATCTTATCTAAATTGAGTAAGAAATGACTTGTTAAGGATTTACTAGAACTTAGTTTTAATAATTCAACAGTCTGTGACCCTTATCAATATAGTAAGCAACATAAGTCATGTTTTAAATCAATTAGTTAAGTCTTAACATATGATTATTTACAGTTAGTTCACATAGAATTATTTGGACCTAAAAAACTAGAATTATTGGAGGAAAATACTATGTATATGTCTTAGTTGATGATTACACTAAATATACATAGGTTTATTATATCACAAAGAAATCCAAAGCCATTAATTATTTAAAAGATTTTGTAGCCAAGTTAAAAATGTGAAAATCCTATCCATGTTAATTATTCGTATAGATCAGGGTAGATAATTTGGAAATTATTATTTTGTTTTTTTGTAAGAATCGTATTGAACATAACTTTTTATCTCCTAAACCCCCCCACAAAATGGTGTAGTATAAATAAGATAGAAAATTCCTAAATAAATAACTAGAACTATGCTGAGTGAATACTCAGTTGCTAATTTTTTTTGGTATGAAGTGGTTAGTACTTCCTGCTATAATATAAATTGAGTTTTTATTAGAACTTTTATTAATTAAACTCTTTATGAGTTGTGGGCCAAAATAAAATAAAAAGTTTCTTACTTCATAGTTGTTTGATGGAAAGTATTCATCCCAAATAATAAAGATAATTTACATAAATTTCCACCCAAATCCGATAAAGGTATATTTTTAGGTTAGTAAACTACATTTATGTATTATAGAGTTTTTAATAAAAAATCTCTTACTTTTTAGGAAACAATACATGTTAAGTTTGATGAAACTAACCCTTTTATTTTAAAACAACCCCAACCAACATCCTTGGATGCTATTTATAAAACATATTTTAAACATTGATATAAGAATATTCTCATAAATAAATAAGTAATGAATTATTTTTTGATGTTATCCATTAGGAATATTTTCTACATTTAGTTGAATAATAGACTTTTCAAAACCCAATAAGTCGGTTTCTTCTTAGGAATCAACCTATTGAAAGTATCATTGGTGATGTAGATCAACCAGTTAGGACTAGATGTTCCTTAAGAAATGAAATTGAACATCAAAATTTCTTATCCCAATTTGATCCTAAGAATCCTAATGAGTATTTAGATGATTAGTATTGGATTATGTAAATTCATGATGAACTCAATGAGTTTGAGAGGAAAAAATTATGGACTTTAATTGAACGACCTAGTGAAACTTCTATAATTGGAGTAAAGTGTTTTTTTTCTGAATAAATTTGATGAGGATAGAAGAATTGTTATGATTAAATATAGACTTATTGATAATGGTTATAATAAAAAAAAGGCATAAATTATGAAGAAACCTATACATTGGTAGAAATACTATAAGCTATTTGACTATTACAATACTTTATAGCAATCTTTAATTTAAAACTTTTTCAAATGGATATGAGGTGTGATTTTCTTAGTGAATATGTTCAGGAGGAAGTTAATTTTAAAAAATCCACAAGTTTTGAATATAAAAACATCCTGAATATGTTTATAAACTTACCAAAGCTTTGTATGGACTTAAAAAAGCCCCTAAATCATGGTATGATAGGTTAACATGATTTTCGTTACAATTTTTTTGTTAGGGGAGCTGTAGATGCAACTTTTTTTATAAAATATTTAAATAAAAATATTATGATTGTTCAAAATTATATTGATTACAATATATTTAGATCAACTCAAACATATTTGATAGATTCCTTTTTGAATATTATGAATTTTGAGATTGAAATGAGTATGATGAGTGCGTTGAGATATTTTTTGGTTTTAAAATATCACAAAAAACTAGAAGTATATTTTAAATCTCAACATAAATATATAAAATATCTTCATAGAATATTGGATATGACAATACTAAATGTATTATTACTTCTATTAGTACCTCCAATACCCTTGATTTGGATGAGTTTGGGAACCAGTTGATCAAGATATTTTTTGAGTTATGATAGGAACTTTACTTTACCTAACTGTTAGTCATTTATATTTAATGTTTTTTTAAATTTTTATGTGTGATATATAAATAAAATAAAAAATAATCCCATTTAAAAATTATAAAATGAAATTTTTGTTATCTAAAGGGAACTATGGATTTAGGACATTTTTATTCTTCTAGAAATGTTTTTGAATTTGTTTTTTGGATATTGAATTTGGTGGTTATAGAATGGATAGGAAAATAAATTACATAACTTTTCATTTCATAGGATATTGTTTTGTTTCTTAGTTATGTAAGAAACAACACTCAATAACACTTTCCACTGTTAAATCCAAATATGTGGTAGCTGAAATTTTTTGTTCTCATGTATTATCGATAAAACACATACTTAGGAACAATGGAATGAGTTTTAAAAACACTAAAATACTTTGTGACACAAAAATTGACATTTCCTTAATCAAAAACCTAGTACATCACTCACATTAAAAGTACATATATATAATACACCATTTCCATAAGGATCACACACTGAAAAGAGATATCTTTTTATAATTCATTGGAACACAAGAACAACTCGCAGATATTTTTATAAAACCCTTTAATTCTAATAGATTTTAATATATGAAATAGAAGCTAGGAATGATCAACATAAATTAATCATTCATATATAATTTTTTACCCATCACCTTAGATTAAGTTACTCCTTTTCATTGGGGGAGTACATATGTTTTTTGTTTTTCACAATTTTTTTTCTTAAAACCTTTAATTTTCTAAAAGATTATAAGACTTTATAAAATTTATATCATAATGAGTCTTCCAAACTCAAAATTTTTTATAAACTTTTTAGATCAAGAATTAATAACATGATTCTTGGACTTATAAAATAATATAAAATTTTCCATATTCACATTTTCTTAAAAAATTTCTTATTCAAAAATTTCCATAGTCAGTTTTTATTTCAAAATTTTTGTATTCATATTTTATTATAATAATTTTTTTTAAAACTATATTATTTTTATTTAAAAATTAGTTTTCGTACTAATAAAATTGTATTCAGTCTTTTTCAAAACTACAGTTATCTGTTAGTTTATAAAAACCAAGAATAATAGGTTAATCAAACTAATGTATCTTTCCACTTCGAAAGGCACACTTCTATTATTTTATGTTTTTACACAGTCTCATTATGTTAATTATTTATTTGTTTTTTTATTATTTTAGTTTTATAATTTATTTTCAATGTTTTTAAAAACCTTTTGAATTAGATTCATTCTCAATTTAATAAAACTTTAAAAAATTTGAGAATTTATAAATTTCATTAAAACATTATTCAATGTAATATTTACCGTTTGATCAAAAAATTATTCATCTCAACCATTGGTTTAGATATATAAGATGAACCGTCTCACTTGGTTCCTATATAATGGAGTGAGAACCCCCATACCACATCATTTGTTCATGATTTCTACTCCCAAGTTGCTACACTTCTCAAAAATCCATGTCCGAAAAACTTACCTTATGTTCGATATTCAGATTCAGTTTTAATGGAAACTACTGAAGTCTACAAAAAATGGATTGTATTTAGGAATAGGTTATCCAAATGACCTTTCTATTAAAAATATAATTCAACTTTGGGGGATTTTATTGATTTTAATGGATGGGAATTAGTGTACGTGGAAAAACTGAATAAGGACTTTAATCTATATTACATTAATATAGTTCATGAGTTTTATAAATCCCTTATGTTTTTCAAGTTAGATGGTATATAAAAGGATTATTTTTCTATCTATGGTAAGAAGTATAAATTTTATTATATGAAAGCAGCTGGTCTGGTAGGAATATCATCAGAAGGAGAGGCATGTTATCCTTAACATAAGCTGCCTGATTGTCTTGGTACTCTTGATGAGACCAAAGTCCAAGATTCTTTGTTTACTCATTATGATTATGTTAAGAAGGATTCACATCTCACACAGTATAACCATGTAGTTTCATTATGTATTCAAGGATTCTTGATATCAAGAAAAGGAGATTGAGATATGTTAAAAATGTCAGTTGTTTTTTGGATTTCTTGGTGAATATGGGGAAGATAGATTTGGTAAAATTTGTCTTTATCACCATCGAGAACAAAAATTTAGGTTCAATAAAGTTAATAATCATCATGTTTTTGGATTTCATTAGAAAATTAGTTGAAAAATTTATAGAGTATTTGAATGTCACCAATAAATCATATCCGATGAGGGAAATATATCTTTTATCGGGGATGATACGATGAATAGAATGATTTTTTTTGATAGAAAATGAAATAAATTTATTGAGAAAATTGGTGGTAATACATCATAAGAAGTTCTATCAAGGAATCTATAAAATTTTGAGAAGAAAAAGAAAAGGAAAGCAGATAATTGTCCACCAAAGAAAAAAAATAAACAAAAAAAATAAAGAAAAAAAATAAAGAAAAAAAATAAAGAAAATAAAGTACCAAAATAATTTTTTGACGATTGGATGAAAAACAAAGCCGAGTCTAATAAAAGGGATCCAAAAATCAAATTTGATCCTGTAGAGGCTAAATCTTTGAGAATTCATGATTATGATACATTTTATGAATAAAAAAGAAAAAAAGAATGTCGATTAAAGCTAAACTTTATAAATTTTTTTTGAAAGGAGTTGAGAGAGATTCTGAGAATTTAGTTCTACCTACTTCTCATACCGATCAAATAATATTAGAAGAAGGGTTAACCTTAAATTTTTTTTTTTGGTTTAGCATAAAATTAATTCTATTGCAGAAAAAGGAAAAGGAATTTTTTTTGAAGATGAATTGGTCCCAGTAGTCCCTAACAAAGTATCCAAACTGGAGTTAGTAGGTAAGGGAGTTCTTAGAATATTTAGGAAACATCAAGATGATATTGAGAATGAAATTTTTGAAGAGGTTAATGGTGAAGGAAAATATGGAAAAGAAAAATAAGTAGATGATGATGAAGAAGAAGGATAATACGAAGAGGTTGAAGAAGAGATCAAAGAAGAGGTAGAAGAAGAGGAGGAGGAACATAATGAAGATGAAGAAAATGAAGGAAATGATTCTGAAGAAAATCATTTAGATAATAAATCATTGGATTTATCATCCTCATCCACATCAAACATAACATACAAGGCTAATAAGGATAGTAAATCTAGTAGTTATGAAGTATAAGCATTATCTTTAGACAAATAATAATCCTCATCAAAGAATGACCAAGATGATCATAATTCAAAAATGAAGGTTAATTAGAAAGTCAATTCCGATTATATAGATATAATGGAAATTTATGAAGATAAGATAGTTTCAAAAAAATATGATAAGGAATTACCAAATAAATATAATAAGGAAGGGAAATAAAAATAAGTTGGTATGAGTAGAATAAAATCTCCTAAAGTTCAGCAAGATCAGTCAGATTCAGCATGAATCATTTCTTTAGAAGGATTTTATTATATTGTTCATGCTCTGAAAATGTCAGAAGGAAATATTCCTTACTTTCCTAACCTCGAGTCTTGGTTCCAACTAATTTAAAAAATCCTTGATCCAAAATCAGAATCAATAATGATTTTTATAGAAAAGATGATCTGGAATGGATCATATTTAAAAGTTTTTCAAGAAAGCTATCAAACTCATGAGAAAGAATTCAATAAAATGGTGAAATGATCTCATCAAGTAGATGAAGATATTTTGATGTGTGGTGAGAAATTTGATGACCTGAATATCATTATGGTAGAATAAGTAGAATCCTTCAATAATTTATATAATTATATGGAAAAAGGGTGATGTTTGTTGAAGATTTCAGGGAATCCATCGATGATTTTACTAAGAAAGTTAATGTTCTGAAGAAGAATATTCAATGTATTGAGCTAGAGTTGTCTTGAATGTGATCCTATGAAGATGAAGACATCATATTAAGGAATGAAAACAAAGATATTTCTAAGGATGTTTAAAATATGAAGTCTCAAGAAGAAAGAATAGAGAATATGGAGAAAGACCAGAAAGAGTTCAAGAAAATGAAGGCTTTGGTGAAAAAATTGATGAAGAAATAATAATGTTTTCTATTGAAATTTTATTTTGTATTTTGTTTAAAAACATTTGAAATGTTTATAATGAATAAATTTTCATTTCATCCAAATATGATTAGATTGAATGATATGATTTGTTGAATGTTATTTCATACATTCACGGATGATTAGTTAGTTCATTATATTGTTTTGTATGTTTTCTTGTATAACATTTTAGGAAACTTCATATTCATTACCCATTAATTTTTTAGAATCACAAAGGGAGATAATTTTATAAAAATGGGGATAAATTATTAAATAAAGAGAATGGTTTATAAAACAGAAGCTGTTACTTTAAGGGGGAGAAAGTTTTTTCAAAGGAAGAATATCTTATTAAGGGGGAAAATACAATAATTTGGGGGAGAAATTACTTTGGGAGTGAAGTTGTTTATAAATAATATCCTTTATATAGTCCATCATATTCATCAACGTATTCAGATGAGTTACAAACTCAAGAGAAGTTAATGTTTATATAATAACTATGAATATGAATGTTCTTAAATGAAAAAAATGGGCTATAAGTTTTTCAAAGTTATTTTTCATTTATGTTTTGGTGTTTATAATTTACAAAAAAGGGGGATATTGTTGAGTTATAAGTTCTAATTATTAATTTTTCATTACTTTAGTTTTTGAAATCACAAAAACCTTATTAAAACTTGTTTAATAACATTTTATGTCCTAAGTATTTTAGAATGTTTTTGTATAAAACATTACCTTTTACCATACTTTGAATAAGTTGCAATGTATTACAAATATAAACATTAAATTTCATAATTATGATTATCGTAATGAGTATGTGTTTGATAAATTGGACTCACCTTTATTAGGCCAGTTGTTATACTTTAGTTTTGTCTTTCACACTGACTAAAGTATCAATAATCGGACTGATACTAGCACCGATACAATCATACCAACACTCATAAGGATTATCATAATGGTAATATTAATTAAGTCCATCAGACTAACCTATGTTTATAACCATAATACAGAAGACATATTTCTAAAGTTAGGAAACTTTTAACATTATGATGGTGTTAATAAATACGACATCGAACATTTAGTTACACTAGATCATTATGAGATTTCAAGTTCCAGGTGTCCGAAGCCCTTCAAAAAACTCTGAAAATATGATCATTGGGAGATCAATATGACTGTTTGAAGGATACCTATAAATACCAAGTCATTTGAAGAGTTTGAAGCTAGTCAATCACATTCAGTTTTGATTTTTTAGAAGAATACATAGTGTGAACAACTAATTCTTAATTTTTTTATTTCTTTAGAGAGTTTTCATTTTGAAGGAAGGCTTTTCAGGTTGTCTCCTTAAGAACTTTTATAATTGTTACTATGTCTAATCATTTGGATGATCAAGGGATTCAGAGGATTGAAATACATTGAATATGATCTTCATATTGAGGGATTATGCGGATAGTAAGATAGATCTGATCATCATATCGATGGATTCCAAGGACAGGAAGATAGAGTAATTCCGATCATCGTATCAAGGGATTTCCTGGTAAGGAAAGAAAAAATTTGTTGTAAATATGAAATAGTGGATACCTTTAGTCAAAGTTATTTAATACCTTTATTTTAAGGTGGAAATATTTATTTTTTCAATAACAACTTATAAATAATTATTACTTTTACATAGCTATTGTATTAATTATTTTTACAATTTTTATTTTCCACTACATGTAATAGTAATTTGATCATCATATTCAGATTTCTATATTGATTTTTTTGTTTTATTAGTATTACTATGATTATGATAATAAAAAATTCATTGATATAATCAAATCCATTGTGATTACAATTCTTATACTCTAATAAATCAGATCCATAGTTATTATCATTTTTAATCTGATTTAATCAGACCATTTTCTAGTTACAATTCTATGATTTTTTTAATAAGACAAAGGGATGAGTCTAATAACATATTTAAATAGGATTTGGGATTGTTTAGTTAAATTAATTTAAACTATGTTTTTAAAACTACAATTCACCCCCCTCTTTTAAGTGTATCCATATGAGCATTTCTTATGATCCTACAATGAACACCTAGATAAGGTGAAAGAATTTCTATAAATTATGGAATACAATGTATATTTCCTTATGTTATTAGTTTAGGTAGTAAAATAATTTCTCAACTTTAGGGAAAGGGAAAAAAATCATCAATCATGTCTGTAGCGGACTACCACCTTCAAAACCAATGTAATTAATATTTTAAAAGAGAAGTTATTCACACTCATGAAATTTTGAAGTGCACTTTGGTACTATTTTAAAAAAAGTAGAAGTGTTCTTCCAGAAGGAGGTCTGTAGAGTATTTAGGGAATATAATTTTAGGTGAAAGAGTTGCGATGGATCCGAAAAAACGTGAGGCAGTTAAATTGTAGTGCTATCTAGAAATGTGAAGGAAGTGAGGGGGTTTTAGGGATAATTGGGTAAATTAATAAGTTATCAATGATTATGTAAGGAATGTAAGAACCCTCAAGGACTGGAATAATAAGGAGGGGTTCAAATAGAAACTTGAAACTCAAGCACCATTTGATACACTCAAAAAAAAAAAGAATACTGCCTCAGTTTTATGAACATCATATTTTTACATGAGATTTTTAGTGTAGTGTGATGCCTCTTTTTTGGGGGTTAGAGATGTGTTAACATGGCCAGGGAGGCCTCTAACCTATTTTAGTAAGGAGTTATCTGAAACCAATAAATGAAAAGGATTTAATTTCTTTAGTTCTAGAAATCTAGCATTGGAAACAATATTTTATGGGAAGGCAGTTTTAGGTATACACAGATCATTAAAGACTTATTAATTTTGTTAGTCAAATGGTAGCTTCAATTGATCATTGGTGATGGAATGATAAGTTATTAGGATATGATTTTATAGTGATTTAGATGCGAGGAAAATTGAATAGTATTGCTGATGTTCTATCAAGGGTGGAAGAGGGAAAATATTATGAGTATATAGAAATTTTACAACCCAATTGGGAGGATCTTGATGTGTTGAAATAATGGTTAATGCGTGATTTTAGTTTGATGGTAATTATATATGCATTACAAGTTAGTTGTTCCAAAAATCCAAGATATTCATTCCCAAATGGATTGTTGTTCAATAAGAACCGAATGGTCTTTCCAAAAGATTCACATTTAATTCCAAAGATATTAATTTTTTTTAGATTGGTGTAGACTAATACTTGAATAAAGTTAGGCCAACTGTTAGTGGCCCATACTACACACCCAGACACAACTCTAACAAGGTACTTTAATAATGCCGATTCACTATAGCAGAGCTAACTAGTGATACCAACATGGCACTATAGTAGTGAAAACTTGGTCAACATTGATCTTTAGTATCTTGGAATTTGGGGACAATGGTACTATAGCTCCATGGAATTATAGCAACCAATTACTATAACATAATGGACTTACTGTGAGATTTGTGGCATTATTGCTCTGTCTGATTTATGAGATCATTTTAAGAAATGGTTTTATTATAATATCATACCTTTCTATTTCTTCTCCTGATTTTAGTGAAGTGATTTTTCCTCTCCTTGAGATCATGGATTAATTATAAACCCATGAAACTTTTTGGGTCTCATGTTCATATTAATTTTATTTATTTTAGATTTTTCTCCCTTTTACTATTATTTTAGAGATAATTCATCATTATTGCTCCATCATTTCCACAACTATTGGTATACAAGGTTTAGTTTGGAAGATCAGGGTCATAATTCTTAAATTTAATTATGGCTATGGAAGAATGGAAGGTAAATATCGATCACTTCAAAGAAACTTACTTTAGTAACTATATGACACATATCAAATAATATATTTATCATAAAAAGTTTCACTTTCCACATATACTTTAGAAACCAATGGATATGGAGAATATAGAGTGGGATTTACTAGATCTACCAGTTTTGGGAGCTGCGCATGTAAATACCCTGACCTCAATAGGTCGGAGCCAATGGTTACTTTACTACTTTGGAATAAGATAAAAGAAATCACATCCCAAAGGACCAAATATTTTAGTAGTATTGGTAAACTAGATACATACATGATTTCCATAAAAAATCTGAAATCCCATATTATAACATATTTTTTTTTCATGAATTTCATTATCCTTTCTATAATATCCTTGCATATCATTCTTACTATGCTTCCTGGATTTTTGGGAAAGGAAAACAAATAATGGTGAGCACAAATGATCAGTAAGGTTTATGTAAAATGTAATCTAACATGAATCCATAAACATAATAAACTTGGAAAGGTAAATAACTGTACACACATCCCATTTAATAAATAACATTACTATCATGATTAGATAAGGAATAATCAACATGGTAAGGTAAATATATGAAAACAAAATCCATTTAGATATAACTTGAGCATAAAATGAATCCATGGATAATATCATAGAAAAAATATCATGGATAATAATAATTGAATTCTTAATGAAGGAAATTCATAATTCTTGGATGCTATGATCTCAGGCATCATGATACCTCTACTGTCAAGAAATTTCACAAAATTGTTTAAATACTATGAGTAAAAACCCATTTAATGTTAGCTTACTAATTATACTCATGAGACTATTGATGCATCAAGGGACTATATAATTCTAGGCCCACCCATTACTATAGATCGAAATCATTTTTTTTGAAACCCAATAAGTCGAGCCAGAAGTGAAGCATCTGACCCTTTATTAAGAAGAAATAAAAAAGTACAGGAGGATGAGATCAGACAAATATAAATGTACTAATCCACCTAAAAATAGGTATAGATATCATAATATGATAAATCATTTACATAATCAATGTTACTAGTATCCTCCCACTCAGATTGAGTTTTATCTTGATTAAAAATATTAAGAATGTATGTGTCCTCCTTCCTGGAAATCTTTGAAGATGATCTGGTAGACACATTCCTAGGAAGGTTAGACTAATCCTTGAGTGGTCTCTGCATTGAAGGAATAGAGGTAAAGCCCTCACCATCAGTCATATTTTACTTTCCACGTAGGATTACCTCAATAAAATATGCATGCCCACCACTACCCAAAGCCTTAATCAGGGTACCATTCCCCCTTTAATCCTTAGAAACATTCCACCATTTCTTAGATAATTTAAAAGAATAAAAGTGCTTCAATATTTACTAGTGAAAGTCAACATGCTACTATGCATCATTTTGGTAAGGGACATCAACCTGAGAGTTATCAAGGATCATCAATCCTGGAGATCGTGCAGGGGTTTCCCCAGCTGAAGTAACCTCTTTACCCATATCAACTCGAGGGTCTAAGGGGCCACTATGAGCTCTCTATAGAGACACATCCTTAGACACCCTAGAGTCAGATTTCCTAGAAATCATCACATTATCCATAATTAAAACTATCTCCTTGAGTGAATCATCATCATGAACACTGGGATTTGACCAAGCCAAATCTTTAATCCTTGACTTTGTTCTGCAATTATTTTCTGGGTGACACCTCACCCCACATTCCTCACATGAAACACGATTCCAACATGTCTCCAGATCTGGTCCAACAACCATATATTCATTACTGGAATTTTTTTTTCATATTCAACATCAATTATAATGCAATCATATGTAGTAGAAAGAGTTACCTTGTCAATAAAGGTAGAGCTGAGGTCAACCTTCACCAATATCCTAACAATGTGACCAAACCAGACATCCTTAGTCCCCTTTTCAAGATGATTAGGAGACCCAATTATTATGGCAATGTCATACAAAATATTCAAATTCCAAAGGAACCAGTTGATCCCATGAAGACATACCCAACACTAAGAAAATGCATTTATTTCACGCGAGACATTAACGTCCAAAGACCACTCACTCATGTGAATCTAAACAGGATTCAATAAAATTAATTTTATAATTAAACACCATATGTAAAAATTTAATATAGTTTAAGAAATAATAATATCTTTGATACAAATTATAAGGATATTTAGGGCAAATAAAATGTACAATGATCTCAAGAAAGTGAATGTTTCCAAGGAAAGTTAATGACTAAAAAATGAATTAAGAAACTGAATGTCAGTACTTAACATAGTGAAAATGATCATAAAACATCCATAAAAAGAATAAGGATGTTATTAATATAACATATATCCAATGTATTATAAGTAAAATAAAGGGTTTTTTCATTGATGAATTAAAATACCATACAAAAATCATTAAAAACATTCTTGGGGAAAATATCCTTTTCAATTTGAAAATATTTTTACAAATAAAATTTCACAAAATTTTTTGAAAATAATTTTCTTTAAAAATAACCATTGAAACTTATAAAAAAATCTTCCAAAAATTGAGTAGTCATGATGATAGGAAATTACATACATGTTAAGTACGTTAAAATAAATATTCATTCCACATTATCTATAAAAGAAAAAGAATCATTGTTTTGAAAATAAAATTAATATTCCTTTCAAAACGTTTTTTAAAATGAAAAAATGGGTAAAAATTTAATTAATAAATCATTTTTAAAATCATAATTTTTTTAGAAAACAATTTTTTGGAAGAAAATGGATTTTTGACTAAAGAGAGAAATAACGTCATATTTTATTAAAAAGATTTTATAAATTATTTTAAGTAGAAAAGAGTAGAAAAATGGTAATATTACTTAAAAATATCATTAGTAACTAGAGGAGAATAAAATTAAATGGATTTATTAGGTAATTATCAAGTAATTTCCTTCAATGGAAATTCAAGAATAAATAATCTCGATTAGAATTAGATTATCCAATAATCCCATACAATGATCATAATATTGAAGTGAGAATTAAAAAATGAATTGGTTATGTGTATAAAATTTAAATCCACATAAAACTGATGGAAATAAATAATAATACAATAAAAACTAATTACATACAAAATCTTAGAATATCAATGAAAATGAAAAAGTAATATAACCCAATGAAAGGAAACTGAGTTATGAAATTCTTTACCACTTAGTAGCTTTTAAGTAAAATACCCTTGGATGAAATAATTTAAATTTAAACCTAAAATAAAATTAATTATTAATTAATAATTATATTTCATGTAAAATTGATATTATATACACCACATAAAATAAATTAGGTTTATAACCTTAAAATACAAGTCAACAAAAGGAAATTGAAATGATGTCCCTTACCTCACAATTCCATTTAGTTGAGCAATCTATAACATCATGAATAGTGGTTTTAAAATTTTTATTAACTTATAAGATAACCATATGAATATTTATTATATCATATATGATATTTTTATCACATATTATCACTTGTTTGTTAATAATATTTCATTATTACTAATGTTTTTTGTGTTAATTTCCTTGTTTACTCATGCATGTTTTATCATGAATGTTATGGATCTTGAACATAGGATATAGTTAAGTAATATCCAGAATGGTATTTATGTTATAAATATATATTTTTTCAATATAAACATATTTATAACCATTCTTGAAAAGTGGACATAGGAAATGAATCGCATCACTACGTGGAGACAGTAAGCTGTACACATGCACGAGCGATGATATCATTTCTTAATGGATGAATGGGTTAAAAAGTGGGTGAGATATGAATTTTAAAAATAAATATAATTTAATATATATCATATATATTAATTAAATTTATTCTTTATTTACTTCCATGTAAAGAATTAGTAAAAACAAATCACATCGCTTCACGAGGCAGTAGTTCACCATACACACGAGCGACGTTATCATATCCCCCACAGGATGGAAAGTAAGAAATTATATGTGATATTATTATACAATAAGTTTAAAATTTTTAGAAGTATAATATATATATATATAAATATAAATTATATCCATTATCATATCCAATCAGGAGAGGTGTTTATGGAAAACGATCTACATCAGTTTGCATGACTATAGTTTACCGTACACGCGATCGACGTTATCATTTTCTATTTGAGGGAATAGAATTTGGAAATTAGAAATTAACATGAAATAATAAAATAAAATTATATTTTAGATAATTTTTTTATTATATCAGAATTATTAAATAATATTTTAATGAGGTGGAAGAATAAAAAAAATAAAAACACTCATTTAAGAACTTTACCTCTTCTTCGGATAACTCCTTTAGATTATCACCAAAATTCTTCCTAGGATTTATTTTTGATAAAAATAAGGCCTTTATTATTTTTAAATGGAATTAAGTAAGCTATTTGGGTATATCTTTTTTTATCTAAAGGGATTTATTAGCATAAATATAGGAGAAGAGGAGGTGGTCTTTTAGAAGTGTGGGAGAGGGACACACGCGGAATTTTTGAAAAGAAACAACCATACCCACATTTTTCTCATGAAAAAAGCTTAAAAAATTCAGATTACTAGAACTTATATGATATAAATTCTAAATATTTCCATAAAATAGAAAATTTACATGTTTTTAGGTCATTTTAACCCTTATATTTTTAGTTTAACTCTCAATAAACTCATTTTTAGCTTAACCACGATAACTATTTTTTACTATTTTTACTATTTTTAGTATTCATTATGGTAAAAAAATAGGTTCACTTTATTATATAATATAATTTATAATGATTCCAAATATGGAATCCATTTTTCCAAATTAAATTCAAATAAATTATAAAATTAAATTTAAAAATAAACCCACAATCGTGTCGAAAAAATGGGTTTTCCAATAAAAGACTTTCAAAAGATTAAAATGTTTTTATATGATATTTCTATATGAAATTGATTATAATGACATAAATTAGTTAAATTTTAACATAATTGAACTAATTTAACTTAAAAAAAATTAAAAATAATCTAACTTTTTAAATAATTTAAATGAAAAGGATGTTTTTTTAAAAAAATTGTATTTTTCTGTATTCATGAAAAAGTAATATTTTTAGGAAAATCTTAAAAATTTTCCCAAATATAATTTTTAAATTAATAATTAATTTTTATTGTTTATTTTTAAAATAATTTTTATAAAAGTGCTAAAAATTAATTTTAAATTATGTTTACAAAGTGTGACTAAACTACCTTTTAGAAAAATACTGTTCTTTAAAAAACATTTATTTTTATTTGAAATGATTCTTATTATATTCATAATCACTATATAACCATTGAATTTAATTTTTTACAAGTTTAAACCATATAATTTCCAAAATTTAGTTAGTAATATTCATACTCTTCAATTTATCAACTAGGATATAACGATATACAATATTACAGTTTATTCATACTTAGGATTGCGTGTTCCACAAGATATCGATGTGAATAAATTTATTTAAAATTTAAAAAATTATAAATTCTCTGGGTTTTACATTTTATTCTAATATTAGGTTTCCAAATTAGAGAAAATCTACGTTAAGTGAGGACATGGACATGAAAGAAAAGTGTAAATAATTATAGAGAGTTTTTGAGGTCATTGATAATAGAACCATAAATATATGATTATTCAAGGGAACATTTGATTATTTTAATATATAGGTAATAGGATAAATTTTTTTTAAGTTTAATTATCTAGAGTTGGGGAATTATTTTACTATCAAGATAGATAACACCAAAAATGTACTTATTTAATATTTCTTATCTCATAAGCACAATTTAAAAATTTGGTTGTGCTACGATTTCTTACTATAAAAAATTAATATCCAAAATGATTTTTTATGCTTTAGGTACTGAAATTTACTTCTAGAAAATCATGTAATCCATAAAATAATAACATGTTATTTCTCCTATTCTTAATAAAACCAAAATGGTTAACAAAATGTAAGAAAAAAAAGAATAAACCTTATTATTAATCCCCAAAGATAACATTCAACTTAAATAATTCCATAAATAACCCTATATCCCAAATAACCACAAAATTCAAAAATGTAATTATGTTATTCATGTTAAATCATAGGTTATATATTAGGGTCACATATAACTCAACCTAATGAAACATTTCCTAAAATAAACTTAATATATATCCTTGATTTTTTAATTAAAAATAATTTCATATTAAACAAGACATCACATAGGCTAGTGGTAGGCACTACAACCTTATCAACCTTAATTTGTCAGTTCAATCCCCTCAACCATGCTAAATGTGACCGCTTGTCACTCAGCATGCATGATTTCCTTTTTCTTAAACTATATTAATATAATTACTATAACATTCGAAAAAATATATTATGTACATACTTGAAATAAAATTAATCATTAAATAACCTATTTTAATATAGTTTTCAATACAATGTATATTTATACAAAGTCTAATGATCTTATTTGACTATTATTACTATGTCATAAATGATCAAATTAACCCGAAAGGTTTTCAATAATTTTAAACTCATGTACAAAAAAATTTAAAACGATTACTCATCAAATAACCTTTTCACTAAAACATATACTAAAAAAAGGGTTTTATTCCCATATCACTATGAAATATATTGGATTATTTTATAACATCATAATATAGAATTCTAAATCTAGTGTAACACTTAACACAAATTATTAATTTATGAACTATTAACATTATAATCATAAACTTGGTTTTATTGGGAATATCTTTAAATCAATGAAATATTATCATATCTTTTGTAATGGTTTGTAAATAAAATGTTAATTTACCAAATCATATCCCCTAAGAGTATCTAACTAGGTGCATAGTAAGGCCCATTTCTGTGTACTAGGTAATACTTGAGTCAATCTTGATGTGCCTTTTTTAGAGTTATTACCCCTAGGTACATCTGTTCCATAACCACGTACACTTGTAGAATCCCGAAAAGGATGTTTTTCGACGAAAAATCACATAATCTATACCTTAGCAAAACTTTATGATTCTTTTCAATACATATCCTTAATGTTAATTATAGGTTTAGGTTCCCTAATTTATGTTTTCCTAAATCTCATTCCTAAGGTTTCTACTAGACTTCCTCTGATAAAAACTATAAATATCCGAACCTTAGTATCCCAGAGTAGAAGGTTACTATACTACTTTGGGAAAATATACAAGCGATCAAATCCCAAAGGAAAAAATAGTTTATTATTTTTGGTAAACTAGATATATACATGATTACCATAATACATTTGAAAACATAAATTGCAACATTTTTTTTCATAATTTCATTATTCCTTCTATTATATCATTTCCTATCATTCATAGTACACTTCCTTGATTTATGGGAAAGTAAACAAAATGAGGGTAAACTCAAATGCTCAGTAAGGGTTAAGTATAATATAATATATCACGAATAAATAATCCTAATAAACATGACATTATAAATAGCAGTAAACCATTTCCATTTATTATATAAATTTACTATCATGATTAGATAATTAATAAATCCATATGGAAAGGTAAATATATGAAAAACCATTCCATTTAATCAATAACTCAAGCACAAAATGCATCCATGTATAACATCACTGTAAAAATATCATGGATAATAATAATAAAATTATTAATGACATAAATGCTTAATTATTGGACACCATGATCTCAGGCATCATGATACCACTATTTTTAAGACCATTCACAAAATAGTTTAGATAATATGGGTAAAAACCTATTTAGTTCTATCTTATTGATTCACCTCATGAGACTACTGATGCATTAAGGGTCTATAAAATTCCTGGCCACACCTTTCATTGTAGTTCCAAAGCATTCCCCATATATCAAATGATTTATTTAATATGTGAATCAATATTCCCTATCAAAAAATATCGATATTCAGTAAATAATATAAATTTATCAAAATTTTACAAAGTTAATAAAATAACTTTCATAAAAAAACACCATATGTAAAAATGTTATATGGTTTAGGAAATAATAATATCCCTGATATAAATAATATGGATATTTAAGAAAAATTAAATGTATAATGATCATAAGAACGTGAATGTTTAAAAGGAAAGTCAATTAATACAAAATTGAAACAATAAAGTGAATGTAAATACATAATTTGGTGAAAATGATCATAAAACATCCATAAAAAGAATAAGGATGGTATTAATATAATATATCCCCAGCGAATTATACTTAAAATAAAGGTTTGTTATCATTAATGAATAAAAATACTATATAAAGATCTATAAAAACATTCTTGAGGAAAATAACCTTTTTTACTTTGAAAATATTTTTAAAAATGGATGTTCACAAATTATTTTAAAAATAATTTTCTTTTAAAATAATATTTAAAAATTATAAAGTAATTTTTAATATATTTAGTGGCCATGATGGTAAGAAATTTCAAATATTCTGAGTATGTTAAAATAAAGATCTATTTTCACATTTTTGGTAAAATCCAAACAAGCCTTGTTCTGAAAATAAAATGAATATTCCATTAATTTTTTTTAAAATTTAAAAAGGGTAAAAATATATTTAATACATCATTTTAATAAGGTTAAAAAATATTTTTTTTAGAAAATATGGTTATGGAATAAAATACATTTCTTACCAAAGAGATATATAAAGTTGTATTTTATTAATATTTTTATCAATTATTTTAAGTAATAATTAGTAGAAAAATGGTACCATTAATTGAAAATATAATGACTAACCAGTGGAGAAGAAAATTAAATTGTTTTATTATACAATGATTAAATAATTTCCTTCAATTGAAATTCAAGAATAAAAAATCTTGTTTAGAATGAGATTGTGAAATAAATACTTATAATGATTATAACCTTGATGTGAGATTTAATAAATGAATAAATTTCATATATCAAATCTAAATCCACACAAAAAAAGTGAAAATAAAATATAATACAATAAAAAATCATTACAGACATTATCTTATAATATCAAATACAACAAAGTAGGAATATAACCCAATGAAAAGAAATAGAGTTATGAAATTATTTATTACTTGGTAAATTTTAAGTCAAATAACCTTGGATGAAATAATTAAAATTTAAACCTAAAATACAATGAATTATTAATTATTTGTTATAGTAAATTTAAAAGGAGAAATATACACACCACATAAAATAAATTATAAGCATAATATTACAATATGTATCCATGAAAATAAATTGAGAAGATGTCCCTTAACTCACGCTCCCCTTTAGTTGAGAACAATTTAACCTCCTATATAGTTGTTTTAAACATGTTATTAACTTATAAAATAAATATAATAATATTTATTATATCATATATTATCTTTTTATCACATATTATCACTAGTTTGTTAATAATTTTTCATTATTACTATTGTTTCAGGTGTTAATTGACATGTTTTCTCATGCATGTTTTGTCATGAAAGTTACAGATCTTGAATATAGGATTTATTTACATCACATAAAAAACTATATTATTTTTTTAAATATTATTATTTTTCATTATATACATATTTTGAACTTTTTTTAAAAATGTATATAGAAAAAAATTGCATCACTTCGTGGAGATGGTAATCCATATGTACGTACGAGCGACACTACAATTTCTTAATAGATAAAAGGGTAAGGAAGTGGGTGATATATTAATTTTATAAAATAAATAAAATTTAATTTATATCACATATATTAATTAAATTTACCCTTTATTAACTTCTATTTAAAGCATTAGTTAAAACAAATCACATCGCTTTGTGAGGCGGTAATTCGCTGTATATACGAGTGATGTTATCGTATCCCATACAAAATGGAAAGTAAGAAGTTATATGAGATATGATTATTAAAAAATTAAATTTTTTTTACAAGTAACATATATATATATATATAAACATTATATATATCATTATACCCAATCCCGCGAGGTGTTGATCAAAATCGATTCACATCAGTTCGCAAGGCGGTAGTTCGTCCTACACACGATCGATGTTATCATTTCCCATTTGAGGGAATAGAATATGGATATTGATAATTACATTAAAATAATTACATATAAGTATAGTGGAGATAATGGTGTTATTATAACATAATTATTGAATAATATTTGAAGTATTTGGAATAATAAATAAAATAAAAATGTTCGTTTAAGAACGCCACCTCTAATTCAGAAAACTCTTATAGGTTTTCACAAAAATCCTTCATAGGATAGATTTGTGATAAAAATAAGGCCTTTATGAGGTTTTGAGGTAATTAAAGAATTTATTTGGGATGTTATTGGACAATGAAAAGGGAAATGGTACTGTTAATAAGAGAGGAGAGAAGGTGGCCTTTTATAAGTGGGGGAGAAGGACACACTTGGAATTTTTTATAAATCAATCATAACCAAGATTTTCTCATGCCACAAGGATCCAAAAGTAAAATTACTAAAACTCAGATGATTTAAGGTCATAATATTTCTATAAAATAAAAATTTGACAAGTTTTGAGGTCATTAACCCTTATCATTTTAGTTTAATCCCTCGGTAAACTAGTTTCTACCTTAACCACGATAACAAATTTTTACTAGTTTCACTATTCATTATGGTAAAAAATTAATTTGACCTTATTAGAAAATAGAATTTATTATGATTCAAAATATAGAATCCATTTTTCCAAATTAAATTCAAATAAGTTTCTGAATTCAATTTAAAATTAAACTTGCATACGCGTCGAGAAAATGGATTTTTCAATGTTTAAAATGTTTTTATATCAAAGTTAAATATGAAATTGTTTTCAATGAACTAAATTGTTAAAAATGTAAAATTGTTTCACTAATTTCATTTTAAAAATAATTTTATATATATTTTAACATCGTATATAATTTAAATGAAAAGGTAGTTTTTTTAATAAAAAATATATTTTTCAATATTCATGAAAAAATTAATATTTTAAGAAAACTCTCAAAAATTCACACAAAGATAATTTTTAAAATTATATTTAAAATATTAATTTTATTTTAAAAAAAATAAATTTTATAAAATTGGATAAATTTAATTTTAAATAATGTTTTCAAAGCATGACTAAACCGCCTTTCGAAAAAATATAGTTTTCAGAAAACATTTCCTTTTCATTCAAAGGATTATTATTTTATTTATAATGACTAGATAAATAATTAATTTATCTTTTATATGTTTAAAACAAATAATTTTAATAATTTAGTTAGTAATATTCATACCATCCAATTTAACAACCAGGTTATAATGGTATACTATATTACAGTTCATTTAGGCTTGGGGATGTGTGTTCCACATGTTATTGATGAAATTTAATTTATTTAAAAATAAAAATATCATAAATTATGGGGGTGTTAAATTATCTTCTAAACTTGGTGTTGTGTTACATATATGCTATTGAACATGATTTACCTCTTTTAAAATCATGGGGTGTTACAGTGCACATTAAATTAGAAAAAAACACGGTGTTAAAGAGTAAAGATTTGAGGCAAGGAAAAGGGGCCTGGTCATACTTGATAGATTTTTGGATGAAATGAATCATCAATAAAGAGTTTAGAAAAATATATATGGTGCCTGAAACTATTAAAAAAACATAAAAGATAAAGGAAAAAATGAATTGTTATTGATAATCATGGATAGCCCTATAGAGTCTTGGATTTTAGACTCATGAGAATATTTTCATTCTACTACTAAGAAGAGTTTACTAAAAAATTATATTTATGGAAATTTTGTATGGTACATCTTATTGATAACGAACCCTTAAAAATTACATGGAAGGGAGATACATGGATTATAACCCACAGTGGGAGAATTTTAGTTTATGAGAATATTTGTTACATCCATGGAATGATAAGAAATATTATTTATGTTGTGTAGCTTGATGATTCAGGTTTATGTCCCACATTCACTAGTGGTGCATATAAAATTACTAAGGATATAGTTATAACTTCAGGTGTAAATAATGGAACCTTAAACAATATGGTAGATAATTGCATGGAAATAATTTCAATAAAAAAATCTATTGGGGAATCACAAATGTGGCACTATAAGCTAGGGCACATGAGTGAAAAGGGGATAAATGTTATCACAATAAAAGGAATGCTACCAGAGATAAAGTGGATGGAAGTTGTCTTGTGTGAAGACGATATATTTGGAATGTAGAAGAAGACATCCTTTTTAAAAGGAGATAGAGCAATGAAATATGGGAAGTTAGAGCTTGTGCACATAGATGTTTGGGGGTCTGCACTAGTATATTACCTTGGAGGGTCACAATATTATGTGAAATTTATTGATGAATTAAAACATAAGACAAGATTTTACTTTCTAAAAATAAAATATTATGTTTTTATCATGTTTTCTAATTGTAAAACCATGGTGTAGAATGGGTTAGGGTCAAAGAAAAAATATTTGTGGCCTGGAAATGGTGAAGAGTATGAAAATAATGAGTTTATGGAATTATAGGCTAACAAAAGAATTTGGTGGGAGACTACTCTTCCAAGTAAATAATAATAGAATGGTGAAGCTAAAAGGATGAACATGACACTAAATGAATATACTAGGATTATGATGTTGCACTAATGGTCACCAAATAATTTTTGGGAATACATTGTGAACAGGGTAACATATCTCATCAATAGGAGTCCATCTATATCAAAGGGATAATGTCTACTAGAGGATATATAGTTAAGAAAGGAGTTAAAACCCTCTCATTTATGAGTCTCTTATTGTTTGGAATATGCATATATATGATAATGCAAGGTAAAGGCTTGATGCTAAGCCAAAATATCATTTCTTTATTAGCTATATTGTTGAGGAGTTTGGTTATCAATTTTGGGATAATAAGAAAAAGATAATAATCATAGGCCATAACATGATATTTAATGAAGGTTTTTAATTCGAGATCTATCATATAAAAGAAGATAATATTGAGAATAAAGAATTATAGTGCCAAGAGAAATTAGAGCTTGAAGGTGTACTTGATTACGTGACACAAAAACTAGTGGATTGTACTCCTCAATTGGAGTTAAAAAGATCAAAAAATGGATAGGATACCTATTAAGAGGCATTAAGAATTATTATATTATCTTTTATTGAATGATAGTGGGGAACCATATTGTTTTGAATAGGTAATCTAGTTGAAGGAGTAAAATAAGTGGGAGTTGGATACGAAATATTATTTTTCTTCATTGCATGATAATAATACTTATGAGATGAAACCTTATCCAAAATGAAGGAAATAATTGTATAATAAATGGGCATACGAACTTAAGGTTTCAAGAAAAGAAATGTGTAGAATTCAATAAAAATTTCTCACCTATAGTGAATCTCACCTCTATTCGGGTGGTTATTAGAATTCAATACTACACATCCCATGATATTAAGTGTTACCATTTATCAGTGTCAAAAAAACAGTGATAAAGGGGGTGCCATTATCATCACTAACTAAAACCACTGATAAAAGAACACCCTTATCAGTGATTTTTTAGCACTCATAAAGGGTAGCCTTTATCATTACCATATCAGTAATGATAAAAGGAATATTTTATAAAAAAATTATATATCATTAAATATATTTATATATTAATATATAAATATATTTACACTAATATAAATATAGAAAATTTTATTAAATATGATTTATATAAAACTAAATATGAATTTACACATAATATATAAGATATTTAAGGGAAAATGGTTTATAAAATAATGAAAAATCTAATATTAATTAATAATTTTCTAATTATTGTTGATTAATAGTCTTCTAATAAAAATTGGAAGATAAAAAAATTCAATAAATTAATGAATGATCTACGATAAGTAGAAAATATGACTTGAACTTCAAATAACCATAACTTTTGATCCAAGTGTCCATTTGGACTCTATCATATATACAATTGACGATTTTGAAAAAAAATATATCATATAATGTCCTCATATTACCATAGTTATCAATATTTTGAGGTAAAAAATTCCTAAAATGCCACCAAAACTAATTTTTTTATCAGGATGCCTTAATTTTTACATATTAAATGGAATTTCAGCCTCGTTTGAGGGGAATTTTTTTTATTTTTTCAGTGGAGAAAAAATTTATTCTTAGATATTTTAGTCATATGGATATTATAGTGCATGCATTTTACTTTTTTTTTTCATATTTTAATGTTATTTATAATTAAATATATACATATTTGCATACATTTACATATATAAATCAATTGTACAAATAAATATTTATACATATCTACATACAAGAGTATTTTTAAATATATAAATCATATGAAAATAAATATTTATTATTTATTTTATTTAAAACAAAAAACTATTCACGTTATTTATCTTATAAAAATATATTAATATATATATATATAAAAGTAATGTTTATAAATAAATATGTTTGTGTAAATAAATATATATATATTTATTATGTGTATATTATAATATATATAAATAAATACATATATGTAAATATTTGTGTGTGTATGTGCAAAATATAAATGTGTATATGTGTAAAAACATGTGCGTGTAAGTGTGTCTCTGTGTGTGTCAATATTATGTAAATACATCATATATAAATGTTTTTTATAAATATATCATTATCATTAAATATAGAATATAAACATTTTTAAAATAAATATGTATAAAAATTATATGTAAATATACAATATAGAGACATATTTTTTAAATTTATTTAAAATAATTATATAAATTCATAAAAATTATATGAATAAATATTTAAATAAAAATGAATTATGTATATATATATAAATATATATATCATAAATATTATATAAATCTTGATGGTACATTGGTAAAGGTGTTAGCCCATGAAGGCAGAGGTCAAAGGTTCGATTCCATGCATGAGCAAAATTGAAGGGTGTGAAATGGGTTGATTAAGGGGTTGGAAAGTAATAATATAGGGGGTGGGATTGAGTATGGCTGCTGATTAGGAATTCAGGGGGGTGGGGGGTGGGGGATGCAGTGCTGATTAAAGGGGGTTAGATCCCCAATAAAAGGTGTAAAGACCTGGAATTTCCATGTAATTGTTTTAATTAAATGGGAAATTTAAGGGTCCATGATATCTGACGGTGCATGATTCCGAGGGCCAGAGTGCCCGAAATGATCTGTCAAAGTTTATTTAAGCTTAATTTAACACGCGTAAGCAGTTTTTATGAAAAAGTGGAATAAATCTTAAACGATAACTCAGATCAGAAATTCGAGGGCACCGTTGCGCTCAAGATGACAAGTTTTCCCTATGCACGACTTAATATTAGTCGGCGTGGGCCTCCTGTGAGAAAACCCAAATTTGGCATAACCATAAATAAAATAATTAAATAAAAATATTTTATTTTTCATATGCTTATAACTCACACATGGTATCTCGGATTAAAAATATGAGACCACTATTGAACTCATGAGGGCATACTTTATTTAAGTTGATATTAACATTGGCAAGCATGGGTCACCAGAAAAAGATAGTTTTTGGCCAAAAATAAAATAATTAAGTGACAATTATTTTATTGTAAAATTCATAACTTCTAAAAGTTAACTCGAATTGAAAATCTGAGAGTACCGTTGGGTTCGTTGCGGCGTATTTCACCTAGGCAGAGCCTAACCTCGACCGACATGGGTTGAGGGTGACTGATAATAATTTTTCGAACTTTTTTTCGGGTACGTTTAGTAAACGTGCTAGTGGCATTTTATAACCATTGAACCGGTGCTCGAAATTGAAATTTGAGGGTACCATTGAACTCGCAGCGCCAGAATTCTCCTAAGGAGACCTTCACCGTAGTTCCATTCTAATGAGAATGGAAGTTAGATTTTGGGGTTTCTTAATTAATTTAGATAAAAATAAAGTGTTACTTTATTTTTTTTGAGGTGGTTAAAACCTCCAAGTGGAAGTTATATGTGGGGCCCACCCACACTTAACCTCCCTTGAGAGGATATTATAAAGTGGGGCCCAACTGAAGTTTAAACATCTATTGAAATCAAAGTGGTGGGGACGACATGGGCTTTAAACCCTTGAACTCCCCATAAGTGGGGGAAAACTCTTGAGCTCCCCTCATTAAGGTGCCACTCCACATTAATTAATTAATTAATTTGAGTTATTAATTCCAAAATTATAATAATATGTGATATTTTATTATTGTGGGGGTTGGAATAATCTTTTGCTGAGAGAATTAAGGAGAGGAGGAGCTTTTGGAGAACTTTATCCTCTCAACGAAGAACGTGAAGAACGCCTCTTCATCGTCCACCAAAGATCGACGAACTCCTTAATCGATCTTTAACCATGCCAAAAGAGAAGGAGATGCCTATGAAGAATGCTGACGTCATATTTGATTTCATCACCTCCGAACGCTCATCTGCCAACGACGAGTACCCTTTTTTCCTTTTCCAACATTGAAGAATCGACGCCGCCTTTCCGCAACTTCGTCATCGATCATCGGCAATTGAGGTAGGGGGATTTGAGTTGATTTATTATTACCATACTACGTCATTCAATGTATGAAATGTGTTTTTTCGTTTGATAACGCCATAACGAGGAGGGCTTATACCAAACAAACACAGCCCGACCCACCCCCTTTGTTATTCTCTTTTGTTGACGACGACGGTGGCGCAACAGCGCTGTCGGAACAGAGCATCACGGCTGGGAAACGGGCCGTAGCCAACAGACTATAATGGAACTTGTAGCAACTCGTATTGAGCTGGCCACGGAAGAAGCCGATGGAGTGAGGGCCACCGGGCCGCCAAAGGGGTGCAGAGCCGTCACACCGTGCAATGAACCGGGCTGCAGCCTGGCGGGCCGTAGTGGTGCGTGAGGGGCGCGGTGCCATCGCACCATGCTGGAAGAAAGTTCCGCGGACAAGTAGGTAGTGGAAGTCAGACGGGATGGGCCTGACGCCACCACGCCATGCCAGAGAAGAACCGCAGCTATAGGCTGCTGCGGGCAGAGGAGGGCGGCCAGTTGAGCCAGCAGCCGGTTCGCGCTACAAGTGGGACCCGAAGGGTACCGCGGTGACCGGGACTGGCATCACCTAGTGCCAGTTTGGGATGCAACCCAAACGTCTTTTCCATTCGAGTGCCAAGGGGCACGTGTTTCTGCCCTGGTCGCGGCTAATGTGGACCCCCACCGGGCTACCGTGTCACTAGGTCGACCGGACCGGGCTGCCCCTTGGGGCCAGACCGCTCCCTCGCTTCGGGCCGCCCACTCGGGCCGAGCCTCCCACTCGGGCCAGGCCGCCCCCTTTGACCGAGTCGGACCCGCGGACCTGGTCATACCCCAATTCGGATCGGGTCAGGCCAGGTTGGTCCGACTGGGTCGGACTAGACCCCGACCCGCTATGGCCCGATTACACCTTTCAACCCGCATTTTGGGCTACGGGTGTCCGAACGATGAACCGTCTGCAGCGATGGAGGGCTTAGAGCAGGAAAATTCTTTTGAAATACCCAAATTGAGGTTTGGCCACAGTTGGGGTATGGTTGGGTTGGTTAGAACCTAAAAACCAACCGGGCCCCTGGAAGGGAAATAACAATAACTCACAGACCGAGCATCTGATTGACGTGCCATCTAACACGTTGGGTTAATTATAATGAGATAGAACTAAGAGATATATCAACTCGTGACTTCGTGGTAGTTGATGTATCGACACTTGGCTCGAGGAGTAAACCATCCTAGAATCGAGCGTGCTGGACCTGGATCCTCTATGGGTTCGACAGTGACGAGACTGGACCTGGATCCTACATGGGTTTGACAGTGATGAGACTAGAACTAGATCCTCCATGGGTTTGACAGGGACAAGACTGGACCTGGATCCTCCATGGGTTCAATAGCAAAGAGACTGGACCTGGATCCTCCTTGGGTTTGAAAGTGACGAGACTGGACCTAGATCCTCCGTGGGTTCGACAGTGACGAGACTGGACCTAGATCCTCCGTGGGTTTGATAGTGATGAGACTGGACCTGGATCCTCCGTGGGTTCGACTATGATGAATTTTGTACCGAGATCCCACATAGGATCGACAACTTCGACAGACTGATGTTTTAGGTTTCTACGGATATCTTCTATTTGACAGTGAAAGATGATTCAGTTGCTACAACTAATCATCATTTACTCTCTTTTAAGTTGTGCATATCTGGTGTGAGCTGATTCATTACCTTCATGTTTACATTATGTATGAGATGTGTACTCTTGATGACTTAGGTATATGTATGGGCATATACCTAAGTAATGGTGGATGTTTCTTCATGGATTTTTCTTCGTGGATGTGTTTTGGTGAAGCGCACCTGGCTTTCTTCTGTGAGCTGTACCTATGGGATACAACTTGTGTTTTACTTTCTTTTTGGAGTGTTTCTACACTTGTGTAACGAAATGTGGTTGGTCTCAAGAGTTGGAGCCAGTTTGTGATTGGTAACTTTGGTATATGTATGAGCATATACCCAAGTAAGGATGGTTGATACTTTGTGATTGTATCTTTCTACTGTGGATTATCCTTAGTGGATTCTGGGAGACCTTCGGGGGTCTCAGGGTCCCCTACTGAGTATTTTTATACTCACCCTTGCACGAGCTTCACCCAAAACTTGTTGTGTTCTGTGCAGACAACGATCAGCAGTGATCGAGGCTGAGGGTGAAGGACGGGAGGCTACTCGGAGCTCGACTAGACGAGACGTACCTCAGGGATGAGTTGTTAGAGATCTATACCTACCATGCAGGTAGGATTTCTCGGTGGACGATCCAGGATCTTTTTTCCCTTTTTACTAGTATTTGTTCTTGTTGTTCAGTTGTGTTTGTATACTGGCCCACTTACATTCAGCACTACCTTTGTATTCAGTTTATATAGTGTTTTGCTTCCAGTTGTGTACTATGTTGGTGTCTGACTACTTTTTATAAAGGAAATGCCTTACCAGATTAGGTATTTACACCTTCGGTGCTAGTCTCCAGCCCTTAGCCTAAGGAAGGTGGGTTTGGGGTAGTCACGACACGGGTCCCGACGGTGGGTCATGAAAAATTGGTATCAAAGGAGTTGGTTCTACCACAGAACATTGGACTCTGATATTTCTTTTCTATTAAGCAAGAGTGTTAAGGGTACCAAGTGTGGTTATTAGTTTAAGGAAACTGCTGTTGGTGCAGTGGTCGATGTATCCATACAATAGGACTCTAATTTTTGATTTCCGACTTAGTGCACGAAAACAATGATTGCGTGTGTGTTTCCTTTGACAAGTTTTACCCATGATTACTTTATGTCAACTCACCAGGTATATTTCTTTGACCATGGTGCACCAATTTCTTTTCAGGATGTCTTTACTTAGTAAGTCATCATGGGTTCCGAGTGGAGAGCGCGATGGTAGCCCACCGAACAACGAGGCCTCAGTGTAGGGCCCCATCATAGCGGATGCACCAGCGGTACCACTAACCACTGTGATACCATTTCTACTAGCCCCAACAATAGAGGTTGAGCGCCACTTGATAACGTTGCATGGGTTCCTGCGATATAGGCCTCTGAGGTTTCGAGGCAAGACAAATTTTCAGATGGCTGGGTAATGGATGGAGTTTGTAGCACGAGTTTTCCACTCAGTTGGGACACTCGTTGACTTGATGGTGCACCTAGATATTAGTCTCCTCTAGGGAGAAGCTGAGAGGTGGTGGAGCCTGATGCTCCCGTTTTACGATGAGGCGACCCTCACCTGGAGGAACTTTGAGGGTCTTTTCACGGCGGAGTTTTTACCAGCGACTCTACGCTCTGTGCAAGCTCAGGAGCAGCTGCACTTGCTGCAGGGAATTCCGACAGTAGCTGAGTCATCTATAGAAGGCAGTATGCAGATGACACAGCGACACAAGTGGGTTAGATCTACTGTTAGATGACCCCAATATGTGTCATCGGGGGTGCGGGGCACTCGAGGGAGAGGGAACTTTGAACAGATAGTGGTCTGTTATTCCTGCAAGAAATAGGGTCACAGAGCGTGTGACTATCCAACTCCCCGCACAGTTGATCACCAGGCATTAGAGTAGCCACCGATACAGAGTTAGTGGCAGGATCCTGAGCATCAATAGAGCGGTGGATGAGGCATTGGAGCAGGTCCTTCAGTGGATGGTGGTCAGAGTCATCAGGCACTACTACCACCACCCCTAGATGGTTCACCTCGAGCTTTGAGAGAAGGTGGATAGGAGTGGGACTTTTTCCAGGCCAAGAGACCTTTGTTCATGATTCTTCTAGATTCGTTGATTTCATTGTTTATGGTTTCTTTGTGTCTTTGTACTTTGAGCTGTAGTAATAAAAGACACTTGTCCTTGTGACATTTTTTTCCTGCCTTTTTGTGTGGTTGATACTGAGCGGTTCCAGTTAAAATTTTTGAATTGACCCTCACATTTGAGATTCCTACTGGAGGAGACCCAATGACCACACACTGATGCTGAAAGTGTGACTGAACCCTTGGAGGTGAGATTAATAGTTGGATATATTGGTATTAGCGTCGAGGCCTTACGACATCGTCCATGGCATGAATTAGTACCATTCATGTCCTGATTGACTGTATTAGGCAAAGGACGTGATTCATCTAGGGGATGAGACTAAATTTCTCTTTTTGGAAATAATGAAATCTTAGAAGCTCTTGTAGGATGTAGGAGAAGAAGGGTGCACTTGAGTTATTTACAATTGGATAGTCTCACCCACAATTCATTGAGAAAATGGTTTATGGCTTTCTCTGATCACAAGAGTCTCAGGTATATCTTCTCTCAGAAGTACTTAAACCTGAGACAGTGGTGATGGATTGAGTTTCTCCAGGACCATGACTTCGAGATAGTCTATACTCCTAAAAAGGGGAACGTTGTAGCAGATGCTCTCAGTAAGAGATCAGGCAATGAGCTACTAGGAGAGGTGACAGAGAAGCTGGCCGCGTTACAGTTATCCTTTGTGGATAGGGATGAAGAAGCCCAACTAGAGTCTCTTATAGTCACTCCTCCACTTCTTCTGCAAGTCAGGGAGGCGCTGCATGGGGACACTGACTGCGAGACATGATGTGCTCAGATATCCATAGGGAAGACACCTGATGGATTTTCTAAAGGTGGCGAGTATGTCATCCTTTTCAGAGGATGTACCTTGGTACCAGTTTACCTTCAGAAGAATGTGTTGATTGAGTTACACACTTCCCCTCTTACAGTACATCCAGGAGTGGCAAAGATGTATCAGGACATTCAATGATAGAACTGGTGGCCAGATATAAAGAAGGAAGTAGGAGAGTTTGTCTCACAATACCTGACTTGTCAGCATGTGAATGCAGAGCACCAGGTACCAGCAGATTTGGTACAGCCTTTAGAGGTCCCAAAGTGGAAGAGGGATGAGATATCCATGGACATCATGACGGTTCTTCCACGTACATCCAGGGTACATGACTCTATTTGGTTGATCATCGACCGACTCACCAAGACGGACAACTTCCTACTAACGAGGGATGGTACGAGCTACCACAGAGAAGGTGCAGGTCATCCAGGAGTGGATGAAGGCTGTGTAGAGCAGACAAAAGTCGTATGCTGACAAGAGACGGAGACCTCTAGAGTTTGAGGATGGCGACCACGTCTTCCTATGGGTCTCACATCGACGAGGTCTACAGAGAATTGTCCGAAGTGGAAAGTTATCTCTATGATTAATCAAACCTTTCCAGGTCCTCAGCAGAGTAGGCGAGGTGGATTACCGCTTGTATCTTCCACCTCAGTTCAACCAGGTGCACGACGTCTTCCACATATCTCAGTTGAGGAGATACGTGCATAAACCTGCTTACATCATCAACCAAGGAGAGCTGAACATCGATGATAGGTATACTTTCATGGAGGATCCAGTGGAGATTGAGGATCGAAAAGAGCGGGTTCTTCGTGGATGGTTGATACCTCTGGTGCGCATTCGCTGACAGCACGAGAACCTCCAGGAGAGCACATGGGAATAGGAGGCTCAGATGCATGCTCAATACCCCACATGATACCTTAGTTGTGAGTTATGGAATACGGGGACGTATATCCCTGAGGTGGGGAGAATGTAAAGACCCGTAATTTCCATGTAATTTTTTTAATTAAATGGGAATTTTATGGGTCCACGAAATCTGACGGCGCGCGATTCTGAAGCTCAATGTGCCCGGAATGACCCATCGAAGTTTTTTTTAAGCTTATGTTAATGCGCATAAGCTGTTTTCCTAAAAAAGTGGAATAAATCTTAAAAGGTATCTTAGATCAAACATCTGAGGGCACTTTTTCACTCAGGATGGCGTGTTTACCCTATGCGCGACTTAAGATTAGTCGGCGCGGGCCTCCTGTGAGAAAACACAAATTTGGAATAACCGTAAATAAAATAATTAAATAAATTATTTTATTTTTCAAATTCTTATAAATCACACATGGTAGCTTAGATTAAAAATCTGATACCACTGCTAAAATTGTGAGGGAAATCTTTATTTAAGCTGATACTAACTTTGGCCAGCATGATTCACCAGAAAAAGTTATTTTTTGGCCGCAAATAAAATAATTAAGTGACAATTATTTTATTTTAAAATTGATAACTTCTAAATGGTAACTCAAATTGAAAATACGAGAGTACCGTTGGGTTCTTTGGGGCGTATTTTACCTAGGAAGAGCCTAAACTTGACTTTCATGGGTCGAGGTTGACTGATAATAATTTTTCGAACTTTTTTCTGGGTAAATTCAGACAACACGCAAGAGGAATTTTATAACTTTTGAACCGCTGCTCGGAATTGAATTCCGAGGGCACCATTGAACTCACAGCGCTAGAATTTGATTAAGGATACCTTCACCATAGTTTCATTCTAACGATAATGGATGTTAGATTTTTGGGTTTCTTAATTAATTTAGATAAAAATAAAGTGTTACTTTATTTTAATTTGAGGTGGTTAAAAACTCCAAGTGGATGTTAGAGGTTGGGACCACCGACACATAACCTCCCTTGAGAGGATATTATTATGCGGGGCCCACCCTATGTTTAAACATCTCTTGCAATCAAAGATATGGGGACCACACGAGCTTTAAACCTTTGAACTCCCCATAAGTTGGGGAAAACTCTTGAGCTCCCCTCATTAAGGTGGAACTCCACATTAATTAATTAATGGTTCATTAATTAATTAATTTGAATTCTTTATGAAAACATTATTATAAGATGTGATATTTTATAACTCTGGGGGTTGGCATAATCTTTTGTTGGGATAATTAAGGAGTGGAGGAGCTTTGGGAGAACTTTATCCTCTCAATGAAGAACGCAAAGGACGCCGCTTCATCGTCCACTGAAGATCGAAAAACTCCTTCATCGATCTTCAACCGTTCCAAAAGAGAAGGATACACCCATGAAGAAAGTAGACATCATCTTCGACTTCATCACCTATGAACCCTCATCCGCCAATGATGAGTACCCTTTTTCCTTTTCCGACATTGATGAATCGATGCCACCTTTCCGCGACTTCGTCAACGATCGTCGAAAATTGAGGTATGGAGATTTGAGTTGATTTATTATTCCCATACTACGTCATTGAATGCATGAAATGTGTTTTTACATTTGATAACGCCATAATGTGGAGGGCTAAGACCGCACGAACACGGCCCGAACCTCCCCCTTTGTTATTATATTTTGTTAACGATGACAACGGCACAACGACACCACTGGAAGAGAGGATCACAGCGGAGAAATGGGCCACAATTGACGGGCCACGGCGGAACATGCGGTGACCAGCACCGAGACGGCCACGGATGTAGCTGGCGGCGCAAGGGCCACCGGGACACCAAAGGGGCGCAGTGCCGTTGCGCTGTGCAAAGAACCGGGCCACTGCCAGGCGGGACGCGGTGGTGCCGGAGGGGCGTGGCGTCGTCACACCGCTCCGGAAGAAAGATCCACGACCACACAGGACACAAAATTTGGACGGGCTGGGTGTGACCCCATCACACCATGCCAGAGAAGAACCGCGGCCATAGGCCGTGGAGGGCAAAGGAGGGCGGCCGACTGAGCCGACCGTTGGTTGGTGCTACAGGCAGGACCCGAAGTGTCCTGCAGTGACCTGGACCGGCGCCACCTGGCATTGGTTTGGGATCTTACCTGAATATATTTTCCATTTGGGAGTCAGGGGGCGCACGTTTCCCCCTGGTCGTGGCTATGGAGGACCCTTGTTGGGCCTCCAGGTCGCTGGGCCGACTGGGGCACCAGGCCCACCGTACCGGGCCGCCTCGTACCGTGCCGCTCCTTCGGGCTGGGCCCCGCCTTCGGGCCGGGCTGCCCCTTTGGGCCAGGATTCTCCCTAACTTCGGGCCACCCACTCGGGCTGGGCTGACCACTCGGGCCGGGCTGCCCCCTTGGACCGGGTCCGTCCAGGTCAGTCAGACTGGGTCCGACCGGATCTGGACCCGCTATGTCCAGATTACACCTTTCAGCCCGCATTTTGGGCTATGAGTGTCCGAACTATGAACCATCTGTGCTGACAGAAGGATTAGAGTCGAAAGTTTCTTTTGGCAAACCCCAAATGAGGGTTGGACTCAGTTGGGGTACGATCAGGTTGGTTTGAACCTAAAAACCAAACGGGCCCCTAAAATGGAAATACCAATAACTCACAGACCAGGCGTCCGATTGACGTGCCGTCTGATGCATTGGGTTTCCTATGATGAGACGGAACTACGAGATACATCAACTCGTGACTTCATGGTAGTTTATGTATCAACAATTGGATTGAGGAGCAGGCCATCATGGAATCGAGTGTGCTAGAGCTGAATCCTCCGTGGGTTCGATAATGACGAGACTGGACCTGGATCCTCCATGGGTTTGATAGTGACGAGACTAACCCTGGATCCTCCATGGGTTCGACAGGGACAAGATAAGACCTGGATCCTCCGTGGGTTCGACAGCGACCAGAATGGACCTGGATCCTCCATTGGTTTGATAGCGACGAGACTGGACCTGGATCCTCCGTGGGTTTGGCAGCGACGAGACTGTACCTAGATCCTCTGTGGGTTTGACAGTGATGAGACTGGACCTGAATTCTCTGTGGGTTTGACAGTGATGAGATTGGACCTGGATCCTCCGTGGGTTCGACAGTGACAAGACTGGACCTGGATCCTCTATGGGTTTTACAACAACGACTTTTGTACCTAGATCCCACATAGGATCGACAACTTCAAGAGGCTGCTGTTTTAGGTTTCTACGGATATCTGATATTCAAAAATGAAAGATGATTCAGTGGTAAAACTAATCTTCTCTTACTCTCTTTTATGTTGTGTATACCTAGTGTGAGCTGAGTCATTACCCTAGTGTTTACCTCATGTAAGAGATGTGTACTCTTGACGAATTAGGTATTTGTATGGGAAAATACCTAAGTAAGGGTGGATATTTCTTCGTGGATGTTTCTTCGTGGATGTGTTGTGGTGAAGCCCACTTGGATTTCATCTGTGATCTGTACCTATGGGATACACCTTGTGTTATACTTTCTTTGTGGAGTGTTTCTACACTAGTGGAACGGAATGTGGTTGGTCTCAAGAGTTGGAGCCGGTTTGTGACTGGTAACTTAGGTATATGTATGGGAATATACCTAAGTAAGGATGATTGATACTTTGTGATCATATCTTTCTACTGTGGATTATCCTTAGTGGATTTTGGGAGACCTTCAGGGGTCTCAGAGTCCCCTAATAAGTTTTTTTATACTCACCCCTGCATGGGCTTTGCCCGTACCTTGTTGTGTTATGTGAAGATGACGGTCAACAGTGATCGAGGATGAGGGTGACAAAAGGGAGGCTGCTCGGAGCTGGACTAGACGAGACGTACCTCAGGGATGAGTTGTTCAAGATCTGTACCTAACATTTAGATAGTATTCCCTAGTGGATGATCCATGAGCTATTTTCCCTTTTTACTAGTACTTTTTCTTATTGTTCAGTTGAGTTTGTATACTGGCCCACTTAAATTCCAGCACTACCTTTTTATTCATTTTTACACAGTGTTTTTCTTCCATTTGTGTACTCTGTTTGTGTGTGAATACCTTTTATAAAGGAAATGCCTTTCCATCTTAGGTATTTATACCTTTGGTGCTAGTCTCCAGCCCCTGGCCTATGAAAGGTGGGCTTGAGGTAGTCACGACATGGGTATCGAGCATGGGTTGTGACAAAAGGGGCGCTATGTTGAAATATTTTTTTAAAAAATATTTTTTTTTAATTTTATCAACACTAAAAAATGAACCAATAAAGGTGTCATTTATCAGTGATTTTTTAGTAAATATAATGCTCCTGGGATTTTAACGGTGCATAGGCTGTTAATGCTGTTTAGTGATGAAAAAAACACATTTGAAATGATTCTAAAAGCATGATCTATAGTAGTGATTATTGTATCCCAGAATTAACATATTGATATTCTTGATATAATGACTTCATTATTTCATGGAGATCTAGAGGAGGATGTCTATATATAGTAGTCAGAGGGACATGATGCGTCTAGAAAGGAAGACCTAGTGTTCAAAACAAACTCCAAAAGAGATTATAAGGGTTAAAGGAGACTCACTAGTAGTGGAATTAGAATTTTGATGCATTCATGAGAAAAGTGAATAAAAATGATGTTTCATAGATCAATGTATCTATTATAATAGATAATATAATTTTAGATACTCTTATAATAATTTGGGGAAACATAATCAACTAGAATATAAAATCCTAACCTATGTAAACAGTGATGAAACTAGCCCTGAGTTTCATTATTTCAAGGAATCAGTGCCTTAGAATCTCTATCCTACCAAGATGAAAATGATAGACGAAGTTAATCCAAATGTTTTTCAACATTTAAGAAGAAAGTTATTTCACAATTCCATCCCCATATCTTTAGTGCTCCATTGAAGTTTAAAATACTCAACATATATTAGAAATACCATTAAAATGAGAAATATGTGTCTTACATATTATGAAAGGGTACAGTTATTATACATATGATAATCTAGTTGTCAAGAATCTAGTTGAAAAAAAGTAGAGTTACTAAAAACCTAATTTAGTTAAGTCATATGTACTATTATTTCTATTTCATACAAGATATTATAAGTTAACATGAAAACATTATTGCATATTAGAGATTTAATACTTGTATATTTGGAATTTTAATTTTAACAAATGTATGATGTTCTGTATATGCTTAATTCATATTGTAGAGTATGAATACATAGAATTTGTAACATGGGTATAAATATATGCTTAATTCATATTGTAAAATTAAATCAAAGGTTGTGATATGGAAAATAAGATTGCATGTTTTTTGTATAGTGTAAATGTTTAAGAATATATTGAAATTAAAAGTGAAAATTTTTGTAGAAACATTTACCGCATTTATTCTTGTAGGAAACATGTATTTCATAAAGAATAAATATAGAAATCCATAAAAGAAAACAAATAGAATTAAATAATTTTCAAAAAACTATTTTTGTGAATGGAAGCTAGGAAAAAAATATAGTAGTAAGAACCATTCTTTAACATTTTTAAATATTGTTTTTTTACTTTTAATCAATTGGAATTTTGGTTATATTGGATTTTTATAATGACAATTATAGAATATTAATTAAAAAATCACAAATTAAACTAGAAAAATATATAATCATTTTTCAAAACAAATACAAATAATCAATGGAAATTATTCTATTAATCTTAAAATAGTTGTAATTAAAATCTTAATTTTAAAAATGTAGTTGAAAAACAATATATAAATAAGAAGTATCAAAATAATTATAGATATAAAATTTATGTAGTAATGAAATAGAACCATATGTTAGTACTTAACCATCTTGTAGTAGTTACTACTTTAGATAAATAGTTTGGAAGATAAGTAAAATCTATTATAAATGGGAAGAATAATAATTATAGACTGTTAATTTTTTTGTAAGAATTGAAAACTGTATGAATATAATAATTAGCTCAAAACATTTACTAAGTCTCATTCACTTGTTGATATGAAATATTATTGGAGTCAAATATGCTGTCATAAGTGACGTTGATGTTAGATTAATATGTTCAGAAGATGACAATGGTGTTCACTTGAAATTTAAGATCATGAATATACTAACACATGAATAATTATTTCATAGTTTATAAATATATGTGCTTATACAGTATAACTAAATATAAAGTATATAAATGATCAATTAGATGATCATTAGTTAAATATAATTGTATATATATGGTTTTATAGTATAAATCACTTAGATTTGATGGTTTCTATAAATGGAAGGCTAGAATTGAACATATGTTTCATCCCATGCAGGATTGTCATAATAATTTCCAAATCTGTAAGACATTATTTTAAAACCATCCAATTGAATTAATAATAATGTTTTTAACAATAGTGATAATAAATGAAACAATGATATTTGAAATAAGTTACAACTAATTCATTATTCATGAACCAGTTTCATCAGTAAATTCATGTTTGATAGTGAGTTTTCATTCAAGATAGAGCTCATTTTTTTTTCAGAAAAATATTATTACACATCTGGAAACTTTTGGTTGTTTCATTCTCAGTAACAAAAAAATAACAAACATGGTCATGTTAATAACATCCAAATTTGAAAAAATATGAACATGTTCATATAAAAATAGACAAAAATGAACCTGTTTAAAAATTATTATTAATAAAAAATTTATATATAATAACGACTCAATATAAGCTTGTATATTTAAGTTAAATATTTAGTTTGTTAATAAATATGAAGTTGTGTTAAATTTCGTGAAAAATATTTGAACCTATTTAAAAGAAATATCAACCTTTATGAATAAATTAGTTTAAAGATAACAAAAATGGGTAAAATAATGAAAAAAAATTAGAAATTATGAATGTAACGCCCCAGGTTTTATAAACTGGTTCAAGTAAGCAATGTTGTGCTTTTCAATGATGTCTCTTGTTTATTCCTTTTTATGGTTTGTGTGCTGATAAAGAATTCGAGTAGAAATCAAACATGAAGAATACGATAAACTGTTATATATTTAAAAGATACATTACAACAAGACCCATCTAATTGAAAGTACCATGCACAAGACCTAACACGGCCACAACAAGACTACAAAGAACCAAAACACGGGCAATCGGATAGTCGTCATCTTTAGGATCCAACAGTGTGAAAAGTATAACCGCCAGAATCACCGCGCACGCACTCAGCACCAGAGGTATGAGGAGAGCCATCCGCCAAGGGTCCGGTGTTTTGAAAATATAAAACAACCTACCCCTTGATTTTATAATGGACCTCTAAAAGGAAATATGACCGTTTTTTTTGGACCGTTGGGTTCCAAGGGATAAAGAGCATCTTTTTATAAAATTTTGTCTTTATAACGCTTTTATAATATTATGGTATTTCATTTTCTTTTATACAAAATATTAGAATTATATATTCAAGTATTAAAAATAAAATATTATTGCAAATGAATCTATTTTTATCAAGAACATATTTATATGATGGAAAACTTGGTCGAACATCAAGTCTACAGCGATATCAGCAATAATTGGAAAAAAATGTATCTTTTCAGATCTCTAAAATTATGTGTTTTGAATTAGAGAAAAACTACGCATCTTTTAAACATAATTTTATAAATAAACAAGTGAAGTATGTTATAAATTGGATTTTTGATTTCTAAATATATAAGTCCCTACTAAAAGTTTAGTATTATAATTATAAAATTTATAAGATTTATAGGGTATTTTACATAATCTAAAATGGGATTTTTTAATTTGGAATCTCTAATTTAAATATTTGTGTTAAATTGTGTAAAATTCATTTTTAATGTTATAGACCTTTTTCCATTTAAAAGTAATCTCTTTTTTTTTTAAAAACGCGTTGTTCCTGTTCAGCGAAGCAATTGCTGGCCATGCAACCGTCCTCCTCCGTCCGATCTCGCCTGGGAAGATCTTGGCCGTTGATGTGTTTTAGAAACACTCGTTTCTCCACGTCCATCCGATTTCTCCCAAGACGGATCTCCTCCATTGTTTTTTTCCTTTCTCCGCAAAACCATCTTCTTCAACCTCGCGCCAGGGACCCGCGAACCGAAGCCAGGATTTCACGAGACGCTACCCTCTCCACTGCTCAAGTTGACCTCGCGTACCCACCTCCGTAGCCTCGACCTAACCTCCCCCGGATCATCTCCCTTTAAGAACCGAGAAATCCCACTGTAAAGAGGGACCTCCGGAGCCAACCCGCACCAGCCTCGCCACTGCCTCGCCGTCGCCTCGCCACCACCGGCCACCAAGCTTCTCCTGGTTCTCCGGCCACCCAGCAAACCTCCGGCGAGCTCCTCTCTTGAGCTGTAAGGGTGCCACGGCTGTGTGTTTTTTCCCCCACCCATTCTTCCCGGTTCATGTTTTATATACATGAGTATATATATATACGCCTAATAGTTAAAGGTATATATATATATGCTAACCGTTCTACTACCCAGAAAACACCAAGGGTGTTTACCCTCATGGGTACACCCGTTTTCTTGTCTTTCTTGTATATATATATGTAGTGGAAAACCTATAATAAACAACTAAGTGTAATCGGTTCCATGCAACATATATATATGTATATACGTATAAATTCTATATATATTTGCATCACCCTTTATTTCAAAAACGGGGTGTGTTGTTTTGGAAGTGTGTTTCTCTAATGAGATGTAAAGGTTTTTTTTCTTTTTGAGTTTTTATTTTGTAACCGGTGTGATACATGGGGTGTATTAATTTAATTTTATATGTATATACAACTCATACTCTTCGGTTGTGAACATTTTTTTTCAAGGGGTGTTTCCTTTATGATATAAAAGGGATATCACTTTTGAGTTTGTTTTAATAATCCTATTTTTTTTTTACAAACCTAAAACTCAAGTGTATAGTGTTTTTATGGTTTTGAATATATATATATAAATATATACATATGTATATACATAACTCAAACCCAATTATCTTTAGGGTACCGAATATTATTCAATATCTTTTCACTAAGAATTATACTTTTGAAAGGGTATTTCTAAGTCAATTCCTAGCATATATGGTTTTATGAAAGCTGCATATATATATAACTATATATTTGTATAAGGTTATGTAATGGAATGGAAATTGGTTTTGATCTTTATGAAATGAACACTTATCTTTGAAAGATATTTTTTATGCGAACTTGGACTTTGGTTTAAGTACATTTATGTTATAGTTAAAAACAAAGTTTTTATATATATTGTATTTATAGTTACATGAACATTTAAACCCCCATGAGGTTTTGAATTTCAAACTAACCAGTAGTTAGTGGTATTAAGATTCTAAGTTTACCATGTTCAATTTATGAGGAAACCTATATATATAATTTATGTATATATATATATATCCTTATTTATGTTTTTGTTTTTACAATTAATATCTGAAAACCCTTGTTTCAAGAAATTGTTATTAATATTTTTATGCATGTAGGATTTTAGTGCTTGCCTATGCTGTTTTATATTTCTGTATCTAAGGGTACACCAATGAACTTGATTAATGTTGCCTTTGAAATGATTTATGTTTTTTTAAGGATATGCTTATGCCTGTTTTAAACTTGCATTGAAAGGACATGGATTTAAGGGTCATGTTAATATGTAGAAATCCTCTATTATTTTTATACCAAACTCGTTGCAATGGTTTTTAGTGGGCAGGGTGTAACATCAAATTCTATGACCAGAGAAGAATAATAATTAATGAAAGATATTATTTTTAAAGTGGTTTATTTCCAAGTGTCGGAATTTTAAAGATTACAAGTGTTTAATATTTTTATACCAAGCATGCAGCAGTAATTCTTAGCGGATGGAGATTTGTTGCAAGTACTATGACCTGTGAAGTACAATATTTAATGCCAAGTAGTTCTTTTCCAGGCACTGGAATTTTAGAAACTCATCATTTAATAACCCTTGGGAGCAAGTCTCTCACATTCATCATTTTATTTGCTTAAATAATTGTTCTACACACATAGTATGCTTGCTTAACCATGCCTTCTTTTATTCCATATTTTCATGTTTATTTGTCATATCATGTATTTGTAAACCAGTTATGTAATTGTTACCTTATTAATATTATTCATGCTTATGACTCAACGTGAAGAGGAACTAAGAACTAATTACCCAAAGTGGTATGGGACACCTTGGGTATAGAGAAATGAAAATGGTATTACCCAAAGTGGTATGGGACACCTTGGGTAACATGAAATGAAAATTAAATATTCAAAGTGGTATGAGACACCTTGAATATCTGACCCTATCAACATGTGAGAAATGTATGGGACTACCCGGAATGGGGTCCGGTAAGAAGGAAACCCTCCAGGTTGGGGACTGGTTAAAGTAAGCCCTCCGGGTTGGAGACCGGTAAAAGTAAGCTCCTAGATGCATCAATAGTTCTCGAGATAGTCGGATTGGGTTTTTACCCTTAGGTCATGGTACAAGGCCTTGACACAGAGATCATGAGTCCTTCAGCATACATTTCTTTGTTTATGACCAACCTAGTGTTTATTCCGATTTGAGGAATAACCTTGGTTATAGAACCTTACCTATGAGTATCAGATTTAAAGACATATGATATGGAAATGTTGATGCATGTCCAGTTTCTTCTCAGGATTTTTATTACAAATGTTGCATTACATTTATCATGTCATGATGTGTTTTTTTAGATAATGCGCCTGTGCGCGACTCTGATAATGTTTACCCCTTGTTGTTCATGCACACCTTTCTTGTTTATGGACACTTTACTTCATGCAACCCATGCCTTTTTATTATTATGCTTATCTTGTTTACTAAGTGAGTTGACGCTAAGTGTTTTAGTTCATACGTATGAAGTACTTTAACTCTGATATATCAACCTTTGTTTAGTCTTGAAGTTTTTATTCTAAAACTTTCTAAGTATGGAAAAGTATTCTTTTTCAACGTAGTTTTCAAAAGCTGTATCTAAGTATTTTCAAAAACCCCTTACTGAGTATTTCAATGCTCACCCTATGTTTTATGTTAAATTTTTACAGGTTGATAGAGCCTTTCCTAGACTTGAATGTTTGTTCCTAGCTCAGAAAGTAAAGAAGCAAAGCTGTTGTCTCTGATTCTCCAGGATCTAAACCAGAAAGTTCCTCCTGATGGGTTATGATGTGTGACTTATTTATTTCATTTGTGCGAAATAAATTGCACACCATAACCATAGCACCGTCTCTGGGCTACCGGGGTCGGGGCGTCATAGTTGGTATCAGAGGAATGGTTTAGGAAACCTTGGAAAATTAGGACAACACAAAAACATTAATAATGTTTTACTAAGTAGGGTTTGTTCTTAAACTTTTCAGATGGCAAGACAGCGAACCATGCCTAGACTCTTGACTCTCCCTACACAAATCATAGAGACTATTGTAGCAAAATCCTGCTCAACATGTTACCAACCTTTTGTTAACTTACGACTCACGTGCAAAACCCTCTATGAAATATCGAAAAGCTCGAATGTCCTTCAAATCTTCTGAGGTTCAGAAGTTGAGTATAACCTAATGGCTAGTGCGCTATTTGAGAATTATAAAAATAAAGGAAAGTACTATGAGGGACTTTTCCTGTGTTTCACCATGAATAATAAATGGTTGGCCTTCCCGGCATTTGGAGAAGCTACAAAGCAGTTGGACTTCCGCGCAGTCTTTATGTACCAAATCTTGTGCTTCAGCATGCTTGGGGAGCTCTGTGATTTTGGATCTTTCCTAGAATCCTTCAATTATGAAATGGTTCGAGAGATCTTTAGGAACCAAATCCAAGAAGATGTCTCGAAGCTTGATGTCACTCGTTCCCATCTCTGGACGACTACCTGTATCGAACGGGAGCTTGGCTTCAATCACGATCCACTTTGCCAAAAATGTATTTGGGAAGAGGAGACCCACAAGCTCTGTTCAGCCCTGGGGATTGAGTTGAATAGTAACTTCTTCCACGGGCCTTGGAGGTAAAGGGACACCACCGAGGGTGACAGAGAAGCTGTGTGAGTAAGTCAGTGTTTGTACGCCGATCGAATTGCGGGGACGCAATTCTTTTAAGAGGGGGATAATGTAACACCCCAGGTTTTATAAACTGGTTCAAGTAAGCAATGTTGTGCTTTTCAATGATGTCTCTTGTTTATTCCTTTTTATGGTTTGTGTGCTGATAAAGAATTCGAGTAGAAATCAAACATGAAGAATACGATAAACTGTTATATATTTAAAAGATACATTACAAAAAGACCCATCTAATTGAAAGTACCCTACACAAGACCTAACACAGCCACATCAAGACTACAAAGAACCACAACACGGGCAATCGGATAGTCGTCTTCTTCAGGATCCAACAGTGTGAAAAGTATAACCTCCAGAATCACCACGCACACACTCAGCACCAGAGGTATGAGGAGAGCCATCCGTAAAGGGTCCGGTGTTTTGAAAATATAAAACAACCTACCCCTTGCTTTTATAATGGACCTCTAAAAGGAAATATGACCATTTTTTTTGGACCGTTGGGTTCCAAGGGATAAAGAGCATCTTTTTATAAAATTTTGTCTTTATAACACTTTTATAATATTATGGTATTTTATTTTCTTTTATACAAAATATTAGAATTATATCTTCAAGTATTAAAAATAAAATATTATTCCAAATGAATCTATTTTGATCAAGAAGATATTTATATGATGGAAAACTTGGTCGAACATCAAGTCTACAACGGTATCAGCAATAATTGGAAAAAATGTATCTTTTCGGATCTCTAAAATTATGTGTTTTGAATTAGAGAAAAACTACGGGTCTTTTAAACATAATTTTATAAATAAACAAGTGAAGTAAGTTATAAATTGGATTTTTGATTTCTAAATATATAAGTCCCTACTAAAAGTTTAGTATTATAATTATAAAATTTATAAGATTTATAGGGTATTTTACATAATCTAAAATGGGATTTTTTAATTTGGAATCTCTAATTTAAATATTTGTGTTAAATTGTGTAAAATTCATTTTTAATGTTATATAACTTTTTCCATTTAAAATTAATCTGTTTATTTTTTTTTAAAAACGCGTTGTTCCTGTTCGGCGAAGCAATTGCTAGCCATGCAACCGTCCTCCTCCGTCCGATCTCGCCTGGGAAGATCTTGGCCGTTGATGTGTTTTAGAAACACTCGTTTCTCCACGTCCATCCGATTTCTCCCAAGACGGATCTCCTCCATTGTTTTTTTCCTTTCTCCGCAAAACCATCTTCTTCGACCTCGCGCCAGGGACCCGCGAACCGAAGCCAGGATTTCACGAGACGCTACCCTCTCCACTGCTCAAGTTGACCTCGCGCACCCACCTCCGTAGCCTTGGCCTAACCTCCCCCGAATCATCTCCCTTTAAGAACCGAGAAACCCCACTGTAAAGAGGGACCTCCCGAGCCAACCCGCACCAGCCTCGCCACTGCCTCGCCGTCGCCTCGCCACCACCGGCCACCAAGCTTCTCCTGGTTCTTCGGCCACCCAGCAAACCTCCGGTGAGCTCCTCTCTTGAGCTGTAAGGGTGCCACGGCTGTGTGTTTTTCCCCCACCCATTCTTCCTAGTTCATGTTTTATATACATGAGTATATATATATACGCCTAATAGTTAAAGGTATATATATATATATATGCTAACCGTTCTACTACCCAGAAAACACCAAGGGTGTTTACCCTCATGGGTACACCCGTTTTCTTGTCTTTCTTGTATATATATATGTAGTGGAAAACCTAGAATAAACACCTAAGTGTAATCGGTTCCATGCAACATATATATATGTATATACGTATAAATTCTATATATATTTGCATCACCCTTTATTTCAAAAACGGGGTGTGTTGTTTTGGAAATGTGTTTCTCTAATGAGATGTAAAGGTTTTTTTTCTTTTTGAGTTTTTATTTTGTAACCGGTGTGATACATGGGGTGTATTAATTTAATTTTATATGTATATACAACTCGTACTCTTCGGTTGTGAACATTTTTTTTCAAGGGGTGTTTCCTTCTCGATATAAAAGGGATATCACTTTTGAGTTTGTTTTAAAAATCCTATTTTTTTTACAAACCTAAAACTCAAGTGTATAGTGTTTTTATGGTTTTGAATATATATATATAAATATATACATATGTATATACATTACTCAAACCCAATTATCTTTAGGGTACCGAAGATTATTCAATATCTTTTCACTAAGAATTATACTTTTGAAAGGGTATTTCTAAGTCAATTCCTAGCATATATGGTTTTATGTAAGCTGCATATATATATAACTATATATTTGTATAAGGTTATGTAATGGAATGGAAATTGGTTTTTATCTTTATGAAATGAACACTTATCTTTGAAAGATATTTTTTATGCGAACTTGGACTTTGGTTTAAGTACATTTATGTTATAGTTAAAAACAAAGTTTTTATATATATTGTATTTATAGTTACATGAACATTTAAACCCCCATGAGGTTTTGAATTTAAAACTAACCAGTAGTTAGTGGTATTAAGATTCTAAGTGTACCATGTTCAATTTATGTGGAAACCTATATATATAATTTATGTATATATATATATATATATATCCTTATTTATGTTTGTGTTTTTACAGTTAATATCTGAAAACCCTTGTTTCAAGAAATTGTTATTAATATTTTTATGCATGTAGGATTTTAGTGCTTGCCTATGCTGTTTTATATTTCTGTATCTACGGGTACACCAATGAACTTGATTAATGTTGCCTTTGAAATGATTTATGTTTTTTTAAGGATATGCTTATGCCTGTTTTAAACTTGCATTGAAAGGACATGGATTTAAGGGTCATGTTAATATGTAGAAATCCTCTATTATTTTTATACCAAACTCGTTGCAATGATTTTTAGTGGGCAGGGTGTAACATAAAATTCTATGACCAGAGAAGAATAATAATTAATGAAAGATATTATTTTTAAAGTGGTTTATTTCCAAGTGTCGGAATTTTAAAGATTACAAGTGTTTAATATTTTTATACCAAGAATGCCGCAGTAATTATTAGCGGATGGAGATTTGTTGCAAGTACTATGACCTGTGAAGTACAATATTTAATGCCAAGTAGTTCTTTTCCATGCACTGGAATTTTAAGAACTCATCATTTAATAACCCTTGGGAGCAAGTCTCTCACATTCATCATTTTATGTGCTTAAATAATTGTTCTACACACATAGTATGCTTGCTTAACCATGCCTTCTTTTATTCCATATTTTCATGTTTATCTGTCATATCATGTATTTGTAAACCAGTTATGTAATTGTTACCTTATTAATATTATTCATGCTTATGACTCAACGTGAAGAGGAACTAAGAACTAATTACCCAAAGTGGTATGGGACACCTTGGGTATAGGGAAATGAAAATGGTATTACCCAAAGTGGTATGGGACACCTTGGGTAACATGAAATGAAAATTAAATATTCAAAGTGGTATGGGACACCTTGAATATCTGACCCTATCAACATGTGAGAAATGTATGGGACTACCCGGAATGGGGTCCGGTAAGAAGGAAACCCTCCAGGTTGGGGACTGGTTAAAGTAATCCCTCCGGGTTGGAGACCGGTAAAAGTAAGCTCCTCGATGCATCGATAGTTCTCGAGACAGTCAGATTGGGTTTTTACCCTTTGGTCATGGCACAAGGCCTTGACACAGAGATCATGAGTCCTTCAGCATACATTTCTTTGTTTATGACCAACCTAGTGTTTATTCCGATTAGAGGAATAACCTTAGTTATAGAACCATACCTATGAGTATCAGATTTAAAGACATATGATATGGAAATGTTGATGCATGTCCAGTTTCTTCTCAGAATTTTTATTACAAATGTTGCATTACATTTATCATGTCATGATGTGTTTTTTTAGATAATGCGCCTGTGCGCGACTCTGATAATGTTTACCCCTTGTTGTTCATGCACACCTTTCTTGTTTATGGACACTTTACTTCATGCAACCCAGACCTTTTTATTATTATGCATATCTTGTTTACTAAGTGAGTTGACGCTAAGTGTTTTAGTGCATACGTATGAAGTACTTTAACTCTGATATATCAACCTTTGTTTAGTCTTGAAGTTTTTCTTCTAAAACTTTCTAAGTATGGAAAAGTATTCTTTTTCAACGTAGTTTTCAAAAGCTGTATCTAAGTATTTTTAAAAACCCCTTACTGAGTATTTCAATGCTCACCCTATATTTTATGTTAAATTTTTACAGGTTGATAGAGCCTTTCCTAGACTTGGATGTTTGTTCCTAGCTCAGAATGTAAAGAAGCAAAGCTGTTGTCTCTGATTCTCCAGGATCTAAACCAGAAAGTTCCTCCTGATGGGTTATGATGTGTGACTTATTTGTTTCATTTGTGCGAAATAAATTGCACACTATAACCATAGCACCGGCTCTGGGCTACCGGGGTCGGGGCGTCATAATGAACCTGTATATTGAATAGAATTAAATTATAAAAAAATAAAAAACTCTTATGAAGAACAAAAAATAGTTAACTTTATGAAAAAATAGGTACTTGTATGGAAAAAAATATAATACTGTTTTAGGTGAGGCATAAAGAAGAAAAAATTTAGGGAGGGATGAGGGGATGAAATGGGGAGGAGGAAGAATGAGGGAAGTCTTAGATTAAGTGGAAGACATGTGTAGGGAGAATTGTTGTGGAAGAGACACATGACATTGGAGGCACATCAAATAGTATAGATAATGGATGTTTTTTAAAAACTATGTTAATAATTTAAGAAAATAAAAATCATTTATAATATTATAATTATTCTAAAATTTTATACTTGTTTATATAATTTAAAATTTAATTTATTTTAATTTTTTTTAAAATAACATAAAATAAAATATACAAATTATTTAATTTGTTAATTAATGTTATTATTTTTTTAAAAAATATTCACGAAATTTAATTTTTTCTTTCAAAGTTATTCATTTTAAAATTACTTGAATAAAACATGTAAGTAATTTTTTTAATATTGAAAATAAATAATTTATTAATAAAATTTAAATACCTTGAATATTTTAAATAAATAAATTGATTAAAAATTTAAATTTTTAAATGTTTTTATATTTTAAAATACCTTAAATATTTGAAGTTAGTATTTTGTTAATTTTAAAATAAATAATTAGAATATTTAAAATTTAAATAACTTTGATATTTAAATTTTCTAGAATAAATCAATGTTATTGTATTTTAAAAATAAATTTTTAATGTTATATGTTTTTAATATTTTTTATTTATTTTTTTAAAAGTATTATCGACAGATCTCATGTTACCCTACTTTCTTGGTCACATTTCTTTCTTGATTAATGTATTTCATTCATTTTTTGTGAAATTTAATATATAAAAAAATATACATTTTATTGTATCATTTTTTTTCAAAATAATATTGTCAAATTATTTCATTTTGTTTATATTTCCCGTATTAAATTAAATTAAATTATTTATTAAGATCTGATTCATATACAAAAAATCTAAATACACATTCAATTAAAAAGATGTTGTATTTCATTATTGTAAATTATATAATCCAATAATTACTAAATAGATAATTCATTTAAAAATTTTGTTTGCATTAATAAAAAATTCTTACTTCAAAAAAATAAATTATTTTATACAATTTAACACATTTATTTAATATTTTGAAAATTATAATCTTTTTAATACTTTTTTTCATCTTTAATCTCCTTTTATTAAACCAATATTTTTATATATTAAAATACTTATTCAACTACTTTAAAAAATTACTAATATTCCCACCTGCGCATTCACATGGCCTAATTCTTGATTAATAGTAATATATATTCTTAAAATAATATATATAATCTTAATATATGTAATAATTAAATAAAATCATATTCCAATCATAAAAATTAAGTGTGATCATATACATATTTTTGAAAATTGATTTTGATGTTAGCATAAATTGTTTTATAATTTCAAACACATTTAATATTCATTTTTTCGTATTAACACCAGAATAAATTTTTTATTGAACACCTTTTTTGAAGTATATGAATTGTAGTAAATATCATTATAAAGTCATGGTTAATCATTTTCATCATATACCTAAATAACATTTATATCTGAAAATATAATACGATCCTTAAGCATAAGCAACGAATGAGCAGTGAGGTAAGAAAATCATAAGAATAGTTAAAATATCTGTATGATAATTCAAATCATATACAATGTGAATATAGAAAAGGTACAAGAACTATAAATTCAGTATTTGGGTATGCATAGTCATATTATTGAATAAGAATAAGCACTATAAATATATTGTTTAGTTTCTTATCCTTATTTCTATGCTTATATTTCTGTGAAATATTTTTCATAAATTAAATGTAACAAGTAACTAAATTATGTAATAATAAACAAAAATAAATATGAACATGGTTGTGACAACATGTGATTCTACTTATATGACTACATTATAGTATTTTCCCTAATAATAAGAATAACCACATTTATTTGTTTGAATTAACATTTACATATTACTATATATGAAATTTTTTATGTATTATATTATTTGTAGAAGAATAACTATAAGCATGAGCATAAGAAAAGCATAAGCATAGGCATAAGAATTATAATTTTGAAAATGTATATGTATTATAGTGTATCTATAAACATAAGAAGAGGCATAAACATATTGACTGACTTGATTAAAATTATATATTTATTTTAGTATTTAGATAACATAATTTTTTAATGATAATAATCTAAATAAACAATATTTGTTTGAATATATATTATAGAATTTTAAATTTTGTATGTATTAGAGTATTTGTATAATCCTAACAATAAGCAAAATCATAAGAATATATTTAAGCATAATCATAAAAATATTCACTATCAAATTAAAAATGTTTATGTATTTTATTTCATTAATTATATAAGGAAAATCATGAGCAAAAAAATATGTATAATCAAATTTAGAGACATGAGAAAATCCTAAAAAATTAAAAATATAGAAAAATTCATACATAAAAAATAGTTTGAAAGGGGATCTTAAAAATATACATGTCACAAATAATAGCTACATTATAATTCATGTGGATATTAAATAAATATTAATCATAAATAACTTCTACATAATAAATGATTACAGTTTTATAAATCATTGGTACATCATAAATAGAGATGCATAGAAGTCATACATGGAAGGAAAAATTTTAGCCCATTTTGTTTGACTTCATCTTCTTTATAATGGAAGAAGATGAAAAGTGATATTGAATAGAATTGTTTTGTAATCTGGAAGCATACAAATGAATGACTATATTTCCAATTTTAGTGTCATCTTCATCATAAATATCTTATAGAAAATTCTTCTACAATAAATAATATATTAATATATAAAACAATATAACATATTGTAATTTAATTCAAAGAACACATGATTCCATATTATAATTTAATGTCATATTCCATAAGAGAAAAAAACCATTTTCATAAGGTATTCTATATTTAATCCATTATGTATAATTTCTAAATCCATAATATAATGTTGGATTATGAAAATGTGGTTTGATTAAAAACAAAATAATTGACCAATTTTTTTTAAAATGATGAATGAAATAATATTTTATGGAAGATATTAGTATCTAATATTTGATAAATATGAATCTAAAAATTGTGAAAAATGTATTTTGATTAAAAATTTATAATAAGATCATATTAAAAGATATATTAAACATGAAATCATAACAAATTGATTTGAGTTTCTCTAAATAGAAAATGAGTTTTTTAATAACCAAAACAAACCTTATTCAACCCATTTATAGTTTCCCAAATTCAAAATATATCCTATGAATATGAACACATTAGTTTTGGGTATGTTAGCTTTTAATTCATATTTTTTTAAAAAATTATAAATTTTTTTATCATGTTTCAGGTTTCTCTCTCTACAACCAATCATTTCATCATGTTTCTAAAGAATGGTTTCAAATTTATCTACAAAACACAAAAATGACTATTTTTATTGAACAATAAAAAATAAAACTAATTTGGAAATAACATATATCAACTTTTTCCTATCGTGATGAAAATGTTGATAAATACTAACCCATGGAGGGTTGATAATTAAATATAGAAAAATAGAAGATTTCTTGTGCAATAAATGTTCGGTTGAGGTTCATCTTTTACTGGTTCATCCTTGAAGTTCCATTTGACATTAACCCATTGGTTTTCCAACAATACTATAAAACTTGTAAGAACAAAAATGTTCACAATTTTAACAAATAAAAATAAAAATAAAAATGAAAATTATGTCATGTAAAAAAATAAACTCCAATTAAAATTACAAGGGAAGAATATAATGTTGTGTAATCTTGGAAAACCAATTGACTAACTTGAAACACTTTCATTTACTTCCCCAGAGAGATCCAAAACCTTATTTTGACACCAATAAACATCAATTGGAACCCCAAAACCTCAAATCCCTCGCTTACACATATCATGTGACATTTGGGTCAATCGAGGCCATGAACCAATTCCTACATTATTAATAATGCCTCAATGAGTGAGTATATTAAAGAAAAGAGAGATAAAAAATAATAATATAGGAAATTGCACTTCAGTAGTTTCATTTTCACTTTTCCATAATTGAGGGAGTTGTTTCTCCCTATCCACAGAAAAATTTATACTAAGAAATATAGAATATCACACTTTTTTGTATCTAGTGGTTCCCTTTTTAGAGAATGAGTCTCAATAATGAGTAATTTGCCCTCTTTAATAATAATAGAAAATGAGATGATTTATCCATGTTAGAATAGATAAAATAAATACAAACCATCATAAGGTTTTATAAATATCACATTATTTTATAGGATCCAAAACCACAAACAGAAGATCCAGAAAACAATCCCACAAAGAAAAAACACCCTAAAGAGTCCTAAAGTACCCACACACAATAGTGATCAACACCATAATAGTCCATAAAATATCATATTGTTCTTGTAAATACATTTCAGCTCCACATAATACATATTATATTTGAACTAAATTACAAAAATATAATATGAATTATTAGTTTAGATATGATATTAATTAAAAAATATATAATATCATATTATATATTGTAGTTTCATCATAAATGTTTCATATATAAAAAATGATTATAGGATTTATCCACTCTAATAACCACATTTAAATAATTTACTACTCATTATTTTTTTAAAGTCAATAAAATAAATACCACTTATTTCTTTAAGTTATTTATGTGAAATGATAAATGTTGTAAACAAAATTGAATATATGATTTAATATATAAAAAAAGAGGCGGTTGAAAAAATTTCTAAAAAAAATTGTAGAACTTATCACTTATGATAAAAGGCAATGTATAATGGCTCAAATATTTTTTTTAAATTGATTTTTAAATGGTTTAACTTTGGGATCTAAGAGAAACAAATTTTTAAAAAATGAAATTCATGTTATTTTTTTTTTCAGAAAAAACGTGATTAAAATAGAAAATAAAATAATGTAAGTTTTAATAAATTTATAATTGAATGAAAATATAGATTCATAAAACATAATGTTTAATATTAAAATTTAAATTATTTAAATACTATAGGTTTTTTAATTTTTCAACCAGGATATTATTGATGACTGTATTAATATTTGAGTCTTATGAGAAAGTATAATTAGTTAGCATATTTTGTTTCACTATCAAAATTACAGAGGCAAAAAATAAATCATAAGAAATTAGGATCATTCAGAAATATAGGATAGTTTAATGTTATAATAAAATAATTTTATTATGTTGAATTGTAAAACATTGCGAGAAGCAAAAAAATGGATTTCTAATGAAATCAATGTAATGTTTAGTGGAAAATAGTGATATGGGTAACATAAATACCTATGAGTTTTCATTATTCCTTGATATATATTATATATATAGGTTGGATAATAATGAACCCTTCAAAAAAATATTGAATTTTCTGACATAAATAATATAAAAATATAGTTATTTCTGTATCATTTTTTCAAAAAATAGTTTAGTTAAAAATTTAGAGCAATATAGAAGGGGCTAGCTAAGAAGAATAAGTTAATAATATATTAACTAAATTTAAATATGGTAAAAAAATAAATGATTAAAATGTACCTATTGTATGGAATAAAATGAATAAAAATAATACAAATGGATAATAAATGTATTGATTTTTGAAAATGGAAGGTATTTTTTAGAAAATTGAAATGGAAATGAGTTAATTTTAAAAAACAACAAAGAATATGTTTTCATTTTATAGGAAAAATTAAAATGAAAGAGAAGGTAAATAACATTCCTTTTTTTCTTCCCCTACTATCCATAGAAGTTATGGATCCACAACCATATAATATATTATTGAAATGAAGCGTCATTATTCTGGGTATTTATAAAAAATTGAAAAATGTCATCGCGTAAATTTATATCACTAAAATAAAGTAAAATTGTATTAATACAATAATATCATTTCAGGATTAATGTAAAAAATATAAAAATCAAATATAATTTCGACAAGAATGATTTTATGACGATTAAAATACAAGTATGACATTCAACAATGAGAATATATAACATATAATGAAATAAACAATACTAAAATATTTTCCATATATATGGTGGACACCGAAGTGAATATCATATGTACTTATGATTTTTTCACAAGGATTCCCATGGTACATGACTATAAAATTATAAGTATACAATCAATTCAAAAGCCAAACCATATGGAGAATGCATTTATAAAAACTTTAAACACATTTCCTGAAAAGTGTATAGTGAATATAATTGTGCAACTATATGAATTTTTAGACTTTTTCAAAGATATATATTGATGAAGATATATAATAACATATATTAAAATAGTGTATTGATAAAAATAAAAATTATTAATATAAAATAGACTATAAATTAAAATTTAAAAATATATAAAGAAGAAATGGAGGAAAGAGAAAACAAATTATCATAGGAAAAAGTAATAAGAATAATATGATAATACTGGGAATGAAATTAATGATATTATATAAACATAAAAAATATTTAATATAGATATATGTAAAAAATAATATGCATGCTTTTAAATAAAATTAATTATTTTCCTTTAAAAAAATGATATTTAATGAAATAACATTGAAAAGGGTGGTATTATTAGGGTTGAAAAAAATAAATGTGTTAAACTTTACATGGTTAAACCTAAAATTAGTAAAAAAATATATTTAATATTAGATGTGATGATATTTAATATTGAATATAGAAATATATAAAATTATATGTTTTAAATATTTTATATGAGAAATAATAATATTTAATTAAAATTTAGTGAATCATTTAAATATAATAGTAATAAAAATAAATGAAGTAGTGATAAAATACCAACTATTTAGGCCAAAGCGATCGACAAAAAATAACATCATAAGAAATATTATGGATTAAAATAAAATCCATGAGTATATTTCTATGATGTCTAATTTTATATTTGTTTTAATCCTTGATAAGTGTTCCATAGACATATATTTTAAAAACTTTATAATTTTTATACACATGATACAATGAAGAGTCCTTGATTTTAAGGTTTAAAAATTCAACACCATAAAAATTCATATCGAATTAACAATCAAACATCAACATTAAAGAATAGGCTAAAATATTGGAATGAGGATAATGGAATAGGAATTAGGCTTCCAATTGAACATTGAAATTCTTATAATAAATTTATACACATAAAATAAATAAATTAATTGATTAAATGTAAACAATTGATTCGCTAAAATAGGCATGTATCATAGGTATTACTACCATAGATGACGTAATTCTCAGGTCATTTGAGTAAATTTGGAATTGTTATCAAAACAAAAAACCTATAATGTGTTAATAAAAAATCAATCATAAAATATTAAGTTCATATTTGAAAAAACTAGTTTAGATAATAAAAAATAACAATTAATACCCATGATATTGAAAAATATCATGTTTGTAATATATATGGTGTGCAATAAAGAGAAAATTTGTAAAAAAAAAATACAGTGAACAATTTAGAGAGTTAATATTGTAACAACATACATTGAACCTATAAAAAATAGAAATTTCATATAATGAACATTAATAGAGACAATACCTAAAAAAATAGACAGATAGTGCATTTCAATAAAATGAATTTAGTGAATATATTGGGTAAAATAAAGTTAAAAGATATTGTTATGTGAGAATATATGGGGTTCTTATCTAAATATGTTCAACACTACAATATGTAAAATAAAAAAATTATAAGGAGATATCATGCAAACATATGTTTTTTACTAATATATTGACACTCTAAAGAAGTATTATTTGGTGAAATAATGTCTTTTTAGTGAGGGAAAAATAATGTACAAAAAATGTTCTGCATTTCAATAGAACTATAAGAGAATGGCCCCAGAAATGAAGGGACTAGAAATGAAAGTATTATGAATGAATATATAGATACTAGAATATGAAATAAATTAAGGAGAATGATATGATAGATCCTTTACCGTGAAACAAGATATGATACATCCTAGAAGAAAAAAATAAAACATGGTTAAGGAAGCATATGAGTGTCCATGTGTCTTTTAATAGAAGGAGAGAACCAACCCAATTAATGCTTCTTGATGTTGTTGATTCATTAAGGAACACCAAATTATCAGTTATGTTGAAATTATAGGAAGGTGAGATGAATACTAAATTAGAAATGAAGGTCATAAAATTCTCTTCAATAAAATATACTCCTAAAATCATAAAAATTAATGGAGGTGATTAGAGGAAGGAGGCAAGGAGATAGAAGTGGGGATGCAATATAGAAGGGTGAGTCGTAGCTAGAGATAGAGGAGTTATAGGGAGGTTGGGAGGAGGGGAGGTGGAGAAAGAATATATTTTTGTTGTATTGTACTAAAAAACACATCAGATTATTATTTTTATATGTTTTTAAAAAATTAATATGTAATGATAGTCATAAAAAATATTTTCTATGATTAGAAAAAATTTATTAATTTTTTAAACAATTTACCATTTTTTTAAATTTTTTAAAAATAATTATTTCTAATTTTTATGAGTTCATTTAAAAAATATTTATTAATGTATAATTAAAAATAATTAAAATTTTCAAGGTTTCAAAGAAAAATCGTTAATTATAAAAATAAAAAATAAATTTATGGATGAGCAATTTTTTTAATGTTTTACAATTTTTTATAATTAGTTACCATTTTTTAAGTACAATACAATAGTACACTGATAAGGGTATAATTACATTTTTCAAAAAAATCATACAATACCAATTTTTTATTTATTTACAATCTAATGGTTAATTATTTTTAAACAGCCCTGGAATGATCACCGAAATATTAGATATTCCAGAATAGGTTAACCCGAGATGATTCAGGTATATAAAAACCAGTATTCCACTACCTTCATGGTACCACATGAAAATTACTCCTCTCATGGTAGATCAATCTACAACACAATGGCCTCCCAACATAACAGTATATGCACCAACTAGAGACCCTATCCACAATGTGAAAATGCACGAATTCTTCAACCATTCAATCAACTATAACCTACATGCACCTCCCAGTGATTGACCATGTCATCAACCTAGAGCTACCATAAGACTTCATATAAGATTCCACAAGAAGAATTTTCAACCTACCATAGCCATTAACATCAACCTACCACACCTGAGAAAACCTACCATGGAAGAAGGTCAGCTATGTCTGATTCTTTTAATATTAAGGGCAAACCAAGATGATGCAAAGATGCACCACCTCATTGTCATTTAGATAAACTAGTCAAAGATGATACTTCCTAAGTTGCGTCATATAAAATAAGAGTAGGATAATTTTCAAGGGATGAGGATGAATAAAAAATTATGATTGAAGCTGAGTCACATGGATTAAAGATGAAGTGCACTGATCTTAAAGTAATATTTACCAACTATGAAATTGAGAATCTCTAACCAAGGGGTGATACAAATCAAGGCAGGCTGTGGCCAAAGAAAGACTGACCAATAATTCAAAGATGACTAAGTTTGGTTAGTATGATCAAGAGTGCCTTGGATAAGAATGGAGCTCGATGATGAATCTTGAGAACTAATCAAGGAATGAGGATGAACAATTATGGTGTGATTTTAAGGTTTCATCGAATCCATCTGAGTAGTATCTGTTCAGACCATAATAGATTGAATGGGTGTGAGACACTGATCGAGACACACATGAACCTTGGTTGATAGAACGATATGATGGAGAAATTTGAAAATATATGAGATGAAGCTGATTTTTATGTGTTGAAATAGATATATTTTGATTGCAGGACCAAGAAGGATATGATGGGTCCCTCCAAGATCTATGCCACACTAGATTCAAGGGAAAAGGAGGATGTATACATGATGTTTGGGGAAATTACTATATGACTGAATCTATGTAAAACTTCAAGGTATTTTCCTATATTTCCTCTGGTACATTACTGATCCATATATATAATAGCTTCACCACTGTGCATCCTAGTAGACATGAGGCACTAGATCTTAATCATAGATTGCAACATTATCACATATCCAAGACCACACCATTCCACCACCATAAAAAACCTCCCCACACTATCACCCTCATTATAATTCATCTATACTCCAAACTCCATAAAAAAACCCAGTTTATACCAGGTCTACCATAATTCAATCCCTAAAAAATAAAATCTGGCCCAAAATTGAGGGCCTGATAGACTAATCCCAGAGCCCATTATTCTTAAAATCCATCCCACCCAGCATGTGAGATCTGATTTACTTACATAAAGGCATTGTATAGGTAAAACAAATGTTTAAGTAGATACATAGCGGTATTTATCTATATGTGTAAAGGTTATATAAAAAATTAAGAATTTGTGTAAATGTTACCTGTGACTTGCACTTTTTAGGTAAAAGTAATTTGAGAAGTCTGCTGGCTACATAAAGGTAGATTTAAAAATGAATTACCTACATGAATGTAATAAGGAAATCGAGGAGTTGTGTTAATGTACCATATGATTTTCACAAATTTATAATGGTCATCTATGATTTACATGACCTGATTAATGGTGATGAGGGAGTTTTGAAGGCTACATATAGGTAACATGCACCGAGTCTAGGAACTATGTTAAGGTGATGAGGGGATGCGTAAGGGTACATTTAGATTTGAACAACTTATATAAAGTTAGTTAAATGCACTATGTTAAGGTAATAATGAAAATTACTATGTTGTATAAACCTGAGTTAAGATACTGCTTCCAATTGGATTTAAACATGTATTCTATCAAAACATGTTCATGTGGTTGATCAAACACAATCGATATGATGTTTTTCATAAGGTATATCACTAAGGTGTTAATGTCGTCTCTCCATGTTAATATATAAGGATGAGCCATTTCTTTGGTTGATCGAGAGGGAGATGAACTAAGTTATTGAATTTTTATATTCTGATGTAATGAAATAAGATTATGCAAGGTATAATATTTTGAAATGAAAAAAATATATTGATGCTTATTAAGATATTGGAAGGTTGTTGAATAAGGGAGGAAGTCATGATCACAAGTATATATTCATGTGATTATCATGAAAAGATAAAAATAAATATATCACCATGCAATTGTGATTTTCATATTGCTATTTTGGTAACCATTTTGGAAATTTGGTCCACCTGTGAGAAATAATGAGCTGAGTTACACTTTAGGTTATCATATGGTACTAGATAAATTCATGCTAATGTGTATTTGTTTTAAATGTATTTATTTACAATTATAGTTTAGATATAATAGAGAATTAATTTTTAAAATATCATATTAGAATAAATTATGGACTCTTTAGGGAATTTAATAATAAGGTTAAATAAAAACAATTGATCAACTATGAGATTTGATGACTGAAGAAGAAGAAGGAGATCCTCTCGATATTTCTAGATTATTAAATTTTGATTTTTTTTGGATAATAAATAAGAACAATATTCATGATATTATTATTAATATATATTTTTGTAGGTATTGAATAAGATTTTATTTAAAATATTGATAAATAACATAAATTGGGTGAAATATTTGGGGGAGCCCGATATATCATAATATCTAAGGAAAATAAGGAGTTGAAACTAGGAGCCATTATTCTGTTGTGCACCAAATTATTCAAGAAAAATATGAAGAACTAGATCACACAAGATTCTGTAGGAGTTTTGATAAGAACAGAATTGTTTTCAGTGGCTATCGAATATCTTGAAGAAGAAGTTTATGTGCATGCCTGTTGATCCAGTATTCTCAGGATGAGAGATATTTTTCACAAGTGGAATAGAAAAATCCAAGAATATAAATAGATTTTTCTAAAAGAGGATCAAATTTGAAGAAAAATATTATGATTGAGGTGTCTAACTATTTGTTAAAGTATTTTGATAGTGGTGTATAAGTAATCACTGAAAGATTTCCAATGGGGTGTCTAACTAATTTTTAGTGATTTTTAACTCGGGTTTCTAACTGCTTGTGTCTAAATGGTTTGTCAAGGAGTGATATTTTATTCCAAACCTTATAAATAACATGTTCTCTGATCTCTATTATTATCAATACATAAGAGGTGAGTTAGTGAGACATTATTTAGAGGATCAACATCTTTAATAGTTTTAAGAGGTTTAATTTAGAAGAAGAACGATTTTTAAGAGTTTTTCCCTGATTTACCCTCCCTAGTGGTCATTCGACTTGGGGAACATTATAAAACCCACAAAAAATTCTATGTTCTTTATAAGAATATTTAGGAAAAGAAAAATTATGGGTGCATGGGTTACAATGGATGATGGTAGAAAATGTGACTGGAGTAAATGTTTTTGAGGAACCTCATGAATTACCACTGAAGAGGGAGATCGATCATACAATAAATTTTAAATAAGGGGTGGATCTATTCAACATTATACCTTATAAAAATCCTTATTTCATGAATAATGAGATTAAAAAACATGTTCAAGAGATTTTGGAATAGGGATTCATAACCACTAACCAATACTTTATCCCAATAATTTTAGTAAAGAAAAAATATGGAGGGTGTATAGTGTGCATGGATTACCAGGTGTTATGTAGTTTGATAGTGATGAAAATAATACTTAATTATAGTAATATAAGAGCTAATGGATGAGTTTCATGGAGAATAATACTTTAAAACGATGGATTTAAAATCTGGTTTCCACCAGGGGTTGAGGAAAGATGATGATACTTGGAAGAATGTGTCCAAAACCCAATAGTTCTATTGAATATATATTTTTATTCTTTTTAATTTGATTAATTAACCTATGAATTCATAGGATACTATTAATTTTGTATTTTGGGATTTTCTAAGGAAGAGTGTATTAGTGTTATTTGATGATATACCAGTGTACAATAAGGGTTGGAATGAACACCTAAATAAGGTACAAGAAGTCATAAAAATGATGACATATAATGTAAAATTTTCAAATAAGAATAAGTGTTCATTCAGATGAAGGTCTCTATAGTATTTAGTTCATATAATTTTAGGTGAAGGAGTTGCGATGAATCCCAAAATACTAGACGTGGTAAAATTGTGGAACAAACCGAGGTATATGAAGGAATCTATGGAGTTTTAGGGCTAAATAGATACATTAAAAATTTATCAAGGATTATGGAAGGATTGAAATACTCCTCATGGTCTTGAATAAGACGAAGGAATTTAAATACACACATGAAACTCAAGAATCATTTGACACACTTAAGAAAAATATTACTAATACCCTAGTTTTATATATGTAGGAATTTTCCAAGGGATTAAAAGTGGAGTGTTATGCCTCAGTTTTAGGAGTTGGAGTTTTTTTAACACAATAAGGGAGGCGTCTTGAATATTTTAGAAAGGTGTTATCAGAAAAAAACTTTGAAAAATTATTATATGAAATGTATATTATGGATTTAGTGCTTATAATATATAATTGGAAACAATATTTGATGGGAATAAAGTTTTAGGTATACAAATATCATTAGAGCGTTATGAATTTTCTTAGTCAAAGGGAAATTGTAATTGATCATCAGTGTTACCAAGATAAGTTATTGGGATATTATTTTATAGTGATTCAGAAGTTTGGGAAATTTAATTATGTTGATGTTGTTCTATAGAGGGTGACATGTAGAGGAGATTATATATAATTATCAATTTAAGAACCCAATTAGGAGGTTAATGATGTATTGAAAGAATATTTAACAAATGTTGTGACTCTGAAGGAAATTATAGATATATTATAATGTGTATGTTCAATAAAGCAAGGATATTCTTTTAAAATGGATTAATTTTCTATAATAACTAATTTTTCTTTCCAAAAGGATCAAATTAAATTAAAAAGATATTAAAAAATTATTTGATATGGTGTAGTATGATCCTTCGATGAAGTTGGTCCCAATATTGGTGGCCGATAATACACACCAGGCCATAACTCTGAATAGGCACTGTAACACTGCTGAATCACCATAGTAGAGATAAACAATGATATTAACCATGAATTATAACAGTAAAAAATTGTTCAAAATGAAACTATAGTATCTTGGACTTTAGTGATGGTGGTATAGTAGCTCCATGGACTTCCTGTAACTAATTACTATAACAAAATGGACTTACTGTGTGTTTGGTGGTACCATTACAATATCTAATTTATGAGAACAATTCATGCTAGGGGTTTGTTTTCAGATTGTACCTTGTAATTTATGCTCCCAATTTTAGTGAAGTGATTCTACCTCTCCATGGGAATAAGGATTTATTCTCTAACCATGTATATTTTTGTGTCCCGTGTTCTTATTCTTGTTCTTCATTTTATATTTTTATACCTTTTACTGTCATTTTCAAAATCATTCATCGTTGTTTCTATAAAATTTACATAATAAATTATATCAAATGTTGAGTTTGAAATTTCAAGGTAGGATTTCTTGAATTGAACAATGGATATGGAAAAAGGAAAGGTAAAGTTTGATCACTGTGATAGAACTAAATTTAGTAATTAGAGGACACATATTTAAGGCTATATTTATTAGAAAAAGTTTCACTTTCCACAGCTAGGTGAGAAACTAATTGAGATTGAAAAGATATAATGGGAGATACTAGATCTAGAACTTATAAAATTCATGTACATCTTGTTGGAAAAAACATAGTGTTCAACATTAGAGAGGAGAATGTGATAGCTAGGTTGATGAAATATCTCTTGAATATATATGAGAATAATTATATATTAAACAATGTGTACCTTCCATATGAAAATTATTGAAGGTAAAATTGTTTTTGATTACATCAATGAATTCAACACCATTACATGTCAGTTTTCATCAGTGGGAATTATAATGGAAGGTGAGGTATGTGATCTAGTTTTCTTGTCATTATAAAAAGAAAATTCGGAAGACACTATAACCCCCGTGAGTAGTTATTTGGGGATGAAAAAGTTGGTTATGAAGGATATATGAGACCTAATCCTCAATGTGGATATTCATAATAGAGAAGCTGTCATATTCAACTGTTCTGATATGAACATCGAAGGAAGAGGAAAGTACGTGCAATGAGATAATCATATAGGATGATCAAAAACATGAGTGAAGAGATGAGACAATTAAAGTTGTCTATTTCTACCTATTTTATTTGTGTGAATAAAGTATACATGAAGAAGAAGTGCATAAGAAATGGAAGGTGTCTGAAACCAATACAAAAAAAAGAAAACTCAAGGAACCAATGATGTGTTATTGATGAGTTTGGATATTATTGTATAGTATTGTATTTTATACTTAGGGTAATATCTTCTTTATAATTTGGAGAAGGGTTTCCTAAAAATATATGCTTATAGAAATTTTGGCATGTTATATCTTGTTGGTTTGAACCCTTACAGATTGAGGAGAACAGAGATACATAGATTAAAACCAATTGTGGGAGGATCCTGGTTTTGGGTAATGTAAGGTATATCCATGGATTGATAAGAAATATTATTTTTTAGGTAACTTGATTATGAAGGATTTAGTATCACATTCATTAATGGTTCATGAAAAATTACTAAGTGATAAGAGCTCAAAACATTGATTTTTTTTTCTTGTTATTCATTGAAATTACCCCATTAATGAAAGATATCTTGGGTAAATTTCTGAACTTTTTTACTTTTTATATTTGTAATTAATTGTTAAATGGCTTAAAATGATGATTTTTATTGATATATTCGTCATTGAGGTTAAATTGAGATGCCATGAATAAATTGAAATTGATTTCTACACTGTGAACATATAATTGTTTTATTTTGGAACTAAATTAATTAAATAGATTTAATTTCTTTTGAGATTTAATTTATATATTATTTTTTAAATTAAATCCATAAATTTAAATTGAAATTGAAATTACAATTGAGTTATTTTTTTTGTGATATGAAAAAATAGATTAGAGTGTGAACATTTAATGATGAGAATATGATGTTTTAATTGATTGATTTAATGAATTTAAAATTATTTATTTTAGAAGAGAAATTATTATTATTTTTTTTCATTTTGGAAATTAATTAGAAAAAAACCCCACAATAAGAAAAAAATTGTGTACTGTGAAGTTCACTCAAATGCTTGAAAAGACATGGATTGACCATGAATTATCTTACAGTAATTGATCCAATCACTGAAAAATTGTAATGGCATAGATATGTTGTACTACAAATTCAAGAGACTATAAGTGTACCAAGGACCACAACTAAAAGTTTTGGAAGAGTCAAGAGGTGACTTTTCCCATAAAGAGTGGCTATGAGAGTGATGATTGGAAAGGAATGAATCTACCACATGACAAAAACATATCAACTGCCCTTGAAATTCTATCTATGGTAAACAAATTATGAGAAAGGGATGGAGCTACCTCACAGAAAAACCAAGAGACCTTGTCTTGTATGTGGCATAAACCATGGAAAAATGACCAACATTTGTCAAAGAAATGGAGTTTCTGAACACACAAAAAAACAAGAAATCACACATCTTCTCACAATCAATTATTTCGATCAACCATGCCACCCTATTGAACTAATGGAGATCTAAATTCAATGATCACAAGGAGGATAAAATCAAACTAGTTATTAATGACAACATTTTCTATGCTGAAGATCATCGAACCCCCATGCTGATAGCTCTAAAGAAGAAGACCATGGACCTATCTTGAATAAGAGACGCACCTAAATATGTAAAGAAAAGATGAATCCCACAACACCTAAAGATTATAACCAAGGTGAAACATTTTATTCCCTCTTCCTATAGGATCCTAAGAAACTTACGATGTCATGCCTACTTGATCAGAGAATAAAAGGACTCCCAAGATCACTACAATCTATTGAACTTGATCGAGAGAATACCAAAGATCCCCCAAATAGAAATTGGAGACACTTGATGAAGATCCAAGCATCCATTTAAAGTCAATAAGATCAAACCATATTGTACATCCTAATATCTTCAATGAATATTACCTGAAACCAAACACCATGCAAACTATCACCTGAAGATTCGTGCTCCACTTGTTTTAGATATCGCGCACCTAACCCCATGAGAATCTGAGCAAACCTTTGTAGGATATGACTGGAACCAAATTTTTTAGAACAAGATCTTGAGAAAACCTCACCATCATGTAATAACATGTCATTCCAACACTATCTTAGGGATGCAGAATCCCTAGGTTACTGAGAAGAAGTCATGCTACCCTGTGAAGAAAAAAATTGTGAGCTGCAAGTAGTGAGTTTAGATTTATCCAAATAAAAAAAGTAATTAAATTAATCATTATATTTTTCTTTCCCATATGAATGTATGAAGATATAGAGACCACAATTTCTCCCCCAATAATAGGTTAGAGGTACATAGATGCTTGATATGATGATTTAATGAGGAAAATTAAGAAGATCTGCTATATACCAGTACAAAACCATTAGAGTGAATCATGTTGAAAATAAATCTTTAAGGAAGAAATTTTTACTAGCCAAAATTATAGTTCTAGAAGACAACAAAAGGGGATTTAATTTTACATGAATGATGGTTCGAAGTACCTGAAAACTTTACATAGATAAAATCACTATGTAGACAAATCCACATACCCGATAGGGGACGTATCTGATTATAGAGAATGGCTAAAATCACCTTGGAAATTTCAATTCCCACATATGTGAATTCTCACCCTACCCATTACCAATTTTTAATAAGATCATGGTTCCTAAAAAATTTAGAAAATGGTGAAATTAATTTTCCTATTTGGCCTCTAATTTTCAAATTCAACTTGCCTCCCATTCATTTAGTTTGGATGAATCAGGGAAGATGAAGATACTTGGGGATCCCCATCCACATGATAGTCATATTTAGATTAGAACATTCTTTCTACTCAGTATGTAATAATCTAAGAGAGTTTTACATGTTGTTGTAAGAGTTCAACTATTCTCATAGGGACTTCACCCAGAGTTGGTGACGAGCATCACAAGGCACACCACGTGGAATTCACTACCTATGAGGATTTGTTTGTGATTTTTATATATTTCTATTTTTATAATAATAGGATATTTTCTCCTTTTCATTGGGTTCTTCTTGAATTCATGATACACTCAATCATTCTAAATGGTTATTTCATCACTAGTTTTTTTCCTGTTTTTCCCTGCAATTTTCTTTATTTATTATTTATAATTACTCTAGTGATGGCACACTAGGACAATATTGGTTGAGTTGAGAAGAAAAATAACACCCCTGTGTTGAATTATTGTTTTCAATAAAAAATGATTTTTAGTTTAATTATTTGGTTGTATATATTTTAGGATATCCTTATTTGTCTTCTCATTTAAATATTTCTTAATTTTTTTACTTATTGCACACACAAGCCTATTGGGAACTCCTTCACTATGAACGATTGTTAATAGTGGGATGAACCAAGAGTGATTGGTGGTATCCATTCATTAATCTAGGTGAGGGTAGAGAATAAAGTGATTATTGTATTTTTCTATTGCAAACTAAAATTTCCAGGAAAGGATAATCAATGAGATTTCCTTCTATTATAAAATGGCATGGAATTGAAATTGAATAATGATTCATGGGGAAGTGAGGAGAGTAATATGAGGTCAGACCAATATGTTTTAAATATTTAATTTTAAACCAATAAACTAAATCTACAATTTTTAAATTTGAATCCCATTAAATAATATTTTAATACATCGACAACATTGTATTCTCTATAGACAACATGATTCCCACTTTACTACATTTTTCTTGGGTACAAAAATAATTTTGTGAAGCACCAAATGATAAGAAAACATCAAATCTAGAACCATTACTAAAGAAGGATTGTGTTTTTGTTTTAATTTTATTTTAAAAAATTATTTCAAATGAATACATATTATTCTTATAACCTCACTTATTTTGATCCTGGGGTTAAGAGAATAGTGATCACTGAACTTAAAACACTAGAAATCACTAAACAGTAGGAAATAAAGTTTTTCACTATTACATTGGATAACTATCCTTCCTATTCTTCTTCTCCCACAAGAGTTACATTAGGCAGTAAAAAAATAGAAGATAATACTGCTCAAGTGAATGAGAATTTGAGGGAAATGTATACACCAAATTTCATCATCAATAACCAATAATTAAAATTGAATGACCAATGAGATTGTGAACACAAAACTAGAATGCTTATTATTTTACCTAAATTTTAGGGATTATTAGGTGAAGACCCAAACTTGAATTTAAGAGCATTTAAAGGTTAATGTAATTGATTTAGAATAAGAGGATTCAATGAGACTCAAATAATATAAAAGGATTTCCCATTCTCGCTTGAAGGTGAAACTAAGAACTGGATCCATAATCTATAGCTTGGAGATGTTACCTCATGGAAAAAACTATCGAGTACTTTCCTATATAAATTATTCTCCACTTTATGGAGTGATAAACTAAGAAAGATGTAATTTGAAATCAAATAAGCAATTGGAGAAATTTTATATCAATTTTGGGAATGGTTTAAGAAACTATTTACATCCTTCCCACACTTTACCTATGAAGAACTTCTTTTCATGGTAGTCTTTTAAGAAGTATTTATGGAAAATGACCAGAACCTTCAAGAAGATTCTTCCCAAGGAGAAATGATTGATAATTCACCAAATGATGTTAGAGAAAAGACTTGTAAAATATCTCAGAAATACCAATTATTTGGTATGAGAATAATAACTAGAGGTGTACATGTGGTAAAAAATTATAAATCACCAGTACTAGAAAATAAAATTGAAGAAGTAAAATCACTTGTGAGACAATTATCTATGAATAAAATGCATGAGTCATCTCCCACCAAACCCCCTTGGGTCTACCAGATTTTCTATTCTCAGGATAATTTCACTAATGTATGCCCTCAATTTCAAGGGACTAAAAGCTACAATTCCATAAAACAGAGGAAATTATATAATCTATTGAGTGTAAACCAATGATTTATATAATTCCATAACAATCGATTCTATCCTGATAGCTAACATTGAAAAATTTCACCATTCAAGAAACCTTGACAAAAACCTTTCCTACACCCTCTATTCCAAAACAAGGCTTACAACCATAAACATGTTACTAGAAAGGAAAAGATCAGGATCCTTACTTGAAGGACATGTTGAGATAAGTAACAGAATATCAAAATAGTCAACAGACCATACTCATCATTCATGGATTATAGTTGAAGGAATTAAAATGATTGTTCAGATATATGATGACCACCCTTAATAATACAGTAAATCGCAGATTAGGTAATATTCCCACTCAACTAATTCCTAACCCCAAATAAAATGTCAAAATTATCACATTAAGGAGTACAAAGGATCTTGAAACCAATAAAGGAACATCCCTGGAGACCTAATCTAGAAGTGAAAAAAATATATACATGATGAATACACCCAAGCAAAATAACCTTCTGAGGAATATATAAAGGAACCATATAATAAAGACAAGGGGAAAGGTAAGTTAGAAGATAAAAATCAACCAAAACCCCCCTCATAAGGATTAAATCAACCATGAAATCCAATAAAAAATAAATATAATAATAGATCTTGGAGGTGTTAAAAAAAGTAGAGATCAACATCCCTCTCTTGGAGTTCATCCACAAGATTAGAAGGTACACAAAATTCATTAAAAACAAGTTCACTGAGAGAATGGGATTTCAAGGAAATGAAGAGGTAAACTAGGTAATAACGTTTCTTCCCTTGTCACCCCTTAAATCCCCCAAAAATTCCAAGATCCAGGTACCATTTTAATCATCTTCACTATCAGAGAGATTAATTTTTCCAATGAATTGTGTGATTTAAGAGCCTTAATTAATGTAATTACTTATTCCATTAATTATTCATTGAGAATGGGGGAACTAATAATCACCTGAGTGGTTGTGATAGTCACTAATCGATCCACTTCCTACTCACCAGGTGTTCTTGAAGATGTATTGGTATGTGTACATGGATTCCCATTTCCTGCTGACTTCTATATTCTAAATATGGAATAAAGAAAAGGACACGACCACTCTCCCATCATTCTAGTAAACCATTCCTCAATAATTATTAAAATATAAAAAATATCAATGAAGTAACCATGACTTTTAGTGATGGAAAATGGATTTTAATATCCTTGACTGAATAAAACACCCTCATCAAGAGCAACATATTTTTACATTAGAACATTTTGAATGACCCTATTCTTATAGGGAATAAATTGAAATATTCATTGATATAATTAGACTAGGATAAGTTTTAGAAACACACAACCCACTTGATAATTATATTTTTGAAAATGAACTCTATCTAGATATTGTTTTGAGTGTTAAAAAATTTAAAGAGTTTTATGAAAGTTATTTTTATTAGTTACTCAAGTTTTCAAATAATATTTCTATCTTACATGTGTAAGATACCAATGTGGAGAACTATAAACTAAAACTATCCTTAGAAAACGTCCTTGAAAATGAACATAAGTTTCTATGATCAAAATTAAAATATGTATTTTTAAATTGAAATTAGAAACCATTAGTCATAATCTCAAATACTTTATAGCCCATCAAAAAATATCAAACATTGATAATTATGAAACATAATTATAGGGAGAAAGGCTGGACATTAGGTGTCATACTAGGAATTAGCCATATCACTTGTATTTATAGGATTTTTTAGAATATGAATCTAAAAAGTGAGAAATTACCAAAGGAGGCTCAACATGTCTCTTCTAGAAGTGGATAGAAAAGATGTAGAGATACTTTTAGGAGTTAAAATAATCCACCCATCTTGAAATCATGTTGGGTGAGTCCCATCCAAATAGTCTTGAATAAATCTATATGTAGAACTATTGAAAATGATAATAATGAATTAATTCCCACAAGGATTTCGAATAGCTGGAGAGTCTACATATATTATAGGTAACTGAACCATGTGATTAGAAAATACTATTTCCAAATATTCTTTATAGTCCAAGTGCTAGAGAGAATACCTAGGAAGGGTCATTATTACTACTTTAATGAATTTTTTGGGTATTTTTAGTTTTCAATATCTTTATAGGACTATGAAGAGACCACCATCACATGCCCCTTTGGTACATTTTCTTTCAAAAGGATGCCTTTTAGTCTTTTCAATTCCCCAAGTACCTTTCAACATTTCATGGTATGTATCTTCTCAGACCTGATTGAGAGCTTCTTAGAGGTACTCCCTATTAAATTTACTCACTATGGATTTTTTTAATGTTTTCTAGAATGTTTTGAAAAGTTTTTAAAAATATTTATTTATAAAAATATTTATTTATAAAAACATTATTTAAATTTTGTAAAATAAAATTTTATGGTGGAAAGAGGAAAAGTTTTAGGCCATTTATTTTATAAATACAGAATTGAAGTAGATAAATAAAAAGTTGATGTTTCTTCAACACTATGTTACCCCACCACTATTAGACACATCATATCTTTTCAAGTCCATTTTTGATTTTATGTAAGTCTTATTCGGGACTCTAGAAAGATTTTTTTACCCTGAATAACCCATTAAATAAGGAAAATAATTTTGTTTTTAATGATTAAGGCAAGGCATATTTTTATTTAATTAAATAATTCGTAACCACTACCCCTATTATCTATCTTATAAACTAGATTTACCCCTTTAAAATTATATGTGAAGCATCCAATAGATCTATAGGGGATGTGCATTACAAAAATATTGATAGGATTCTACAAGTTAGAGACTACACTTCGCAGACCTTGGACACTACCCATATTAACTACAAAATAATAGATGGGGACTTTTTTTATATTTTTGTATCTTTATAAAAATTTCATTCTAATATTTCATAGAGTAAAGTAAATATTTATTCTGATCAGGTGGTATTGAGATATTTAATTAATAAATTTTATACAAATTCCATACTAGTGAGATGGATGTTGTTATTATAAGAGTTTTACCTAAAGATTAAGGACAAAAAGGGATGTGAAAATACAGTGGCTAACCACATTAACCAGCTACGTCATACTATCTAGGTATAACCAATCCCTAAGACTAATCAATATGATTCATTCTCTTGTGAGAAACTATACAACCTCAACCAAGTTCCCTAGTACGTTGATAAGGATATTTTTTTGGTCATAACTGAGGTACCCCCTTCTTTTTTAAACAACAAAATACTAAATTAAAATATGAATCAAAATATTATATCTAGGAGGATATTTATTTATAGGAAATTTTCAATGACCAATTCACTAAAAGGTGTATTGTTGGAGAAAAAAATTAACTTTGTGCTTTCTTTTTTTTCTATACACTTGTATGTGGATGATATTTTAAACCTCAGAGAACTATTAGAAAAATTTATAAAGATTCATTGTTTTGGCCCTAAATTTTAAAAAATTCACAAGATTTTTTCCAAAAAAGTCCCAAATTATAGTTTATTGGTGTAATTTCCAAAACACATGAGCCTCCCCCAAAAAAATTGATTCTTTAGAGATATTTTATTAATAAGGAATTAAATTTATGGGAAAATTTCCTATTAAATTTGGATTTTCCTATATTTTTTTGCAGTAAACCATGTTTCTTAGTGGATTCAAGTAAAATGTACTCAATGTTATGACTCAAAAACTATGATTGAGTTTCTAAAAATAAACAATTTTATATGTTTGGAATACCTTGAGATATAATCAGTGACCAAGGAACATACTTCTACTACAATAACTGGGTGTCCCTAACGAAGAAATATAATGTTCACCACAAAACTTCCACATCCTTCTAAGCACATACAAATGGATTAGTTGAGGTGTCCAATACATAAGTCATTTTTTTAGATAAAAAAGTGAAAACTAATAGTAAAGTCTGGATTAAGAAACTTTAGGATTCATTGTGGGCATAAATAACTTTTTATGAAACCCTATTAGGTTTGTCTCCCTATAGAATTTTTTATGGTAAACATTTCACATTCCTATTGAGAAACATTAAAAATACCACTCGACCATTAAAAGAGTGAACCTAGATTTTGGTAGGGATGGAGAGTAGAGGAAGCTGTAAATGATGGATATTGAGAAGATGAGAAGGGAAGAATATGAGAACCCAATACTATATAAGGTGAAAAATAAATATTCTCATGATAAATTGATATAGAAATAATAATTTCAATATAGATATAAAGAGTAGTTATTTTCTGAAGGGATGAAGATATTCCATAGTAAGCATTATTCCAAGTGGATTTGGCTGTACACAATGAATAATATATTTCCTTTTGGTGTATTTGAGATTCAAGGATAAGTTTAAAAGAATACATTCAAGTTGAATGGATAAAAATTAAATATGTTCCATGATGATTTCTGGAAAGAACATATGGAGGAGTCCATAATCCCTTTAACATTGTTCAATAGACCACTATTAGGTTATCTCTTTCCATCATATTTGTATAACTACATAGTTTATTTTGAACTATTTTTCATGAAAAAGTTCATGAAATAATTCAATTGGAAGTACATCTAAACCAAGTGTGGGGGAGAGGGATGGAGTGGTTTTACGATGTAAATACCATTGTTTTTGTTTTACATTTTAAAAAACCAAAAAAATAATAAAAAAAATTTATTTAGGAATCTATAGTTAGTTTGTATATGTTTTTTAGATCTTTGTAGTGTAAATAAATAAATAAATAAATCTTTTTTTTGAACGTGTGCAATTTTTTTATAGTGTTTGAGCTTTCAAACTTTCTTTAAGTTAAATTGGGAGACTCACTACATTTTTTAAACTCCAGCAATTTTTAAGGATATTGATCATACTATTTAAGATAAAAATTTCAAATGATTTATAAAATGAAATTTTTTTATTGGGATATGATTTTAAAACATTTTAAAAATTTTTTACTGGAAATTGAAATCCATAACCACTAGCGACTATCCCAAATTTTGATTCCTATCCTGAGCGATTTCCAAGACAATTTAAAATCATATTTTTGATACCCTAACATATTGAGAGAATCCTAGGATTCTTTTATAATATTTAGCTTGTGTTTATACTGTATAATATATTTGTAATTTTGATATACTTAAAAAATGTTTGAGGCATTCTATTAGAAAGACCCTCATTTTTCTTTGTGTCATAACATGAACATTGATCCTAGCTAAGCCCTCAGATAACCATGAATGGACTTATAGGTTTAATCTACATTTGTAGATTAATTATCACTTAAGTTAACTCTATCTAAAATATAATAGCACGATTAATTCAAGTGTAAGTGTTGTGTAAAGGGGATTCCAAGTGTTTTTTCTCACAGAATCATTGCTTGTTAAGGGCCCAGTGAGAGGTATTAGTCAACATCTTGAGGTATATGAGAGAGGAAAAATGGAAATGGGTTACTTTCATTCACTTTATTATATTTTATTTATCATCTATTTCTCCGAAAAAATGTGTACAAAAAAATAAAAAATAAAAAGGGGGATGAGTTTGAAACCATAATTGTGCTCATTTGAGTGATTCAAAACCATAATAAAAGAAAATGACATACAAGATATTCACTATTTTGATGGTGATAGCACATTTTCCTTCTATAAAAATATATAAAAAGAGATAAAAAATTTTTATATAAAAAATGAAAAAATAGAGGGGATATTAGAATGAAACATTCTTTGGATTAATTTTATGAATCATGCCCAATAAAAATAAAGAGTAAATTGGGAATTCTATGTCACATCTTGTGTAGGTGAGATTTTGTGATGGATTTTTTATGCTTTACATGATAAATCATGCACTATATTAAAATATTAACATCTTCCTCTTTCCACTGATTTACTTTCGAACACTTTCCCACCAACCTCAAATCCACTATAAAACCATTTGAAAGACCTCATGATTGATTGTATTTTTTCATGATTCATAGTGAAAAGAGATGATAATTTTCCCAAGCCTATAGTAAATAATCACATACCAAGTATGAGCATAACTCTATATAAATATATTATCTTGAGAGAAGAGTGTAAATTCTTCATGTGAGGTAGGTCATGGAATGGTTTTTGAATATATTTTTAAAGTTTTATTTTATAGAAATAGGATAATTTCATGCCTTTGAAATTAAAAACATGTATGATGGATGATTTAATTTTTTATGGAATGAATATAATTTATTTCATCACTTCCCTCTTGATAGTTTAGAATTTTTTGCACAAATAGTTTTCATTTCCTTGACTGTATCTTCTTTGAATTGAACTTTCATTATAAATCTATTTTGGATTGTAAAAACATATAAATACATGAATAAATTGAATTCCCTGATAAAATTCCCAGGGATTAAAATAGTTTACTTATAGGGGAGTGGAAATACATCAAAATTTTAATTTATTCTCTTTTATTCTTTGAAATTACCCCCATTAAATAAAGAAATCCCATAATTTTTTTTATCTTTGTGTCTTTATGAGTTTTTGACATAATAGTTAAATTGATTAAAATTATATTTTTTATTTATATATTCATTATTTGAATTAAATTGAGAATCCATATATAAATTGAAATTTATTTTTACACTATGAGCTTATAATTGTTTGATTATGGAACTGAAATTCCTAAAGTTATTTAATTTCTTTTGATCTATATTTTCTTTTTTATTTTTTTAATTAAATCTATATATTGACTTCGAAATTGAAATTTTAATTTAGTGATTTTTTGAGAAATGATAAATTGGATTAGTTGTGAAAATTTAATGGTGTGAATATGATGTTTTAATTGAATGATTTAATAAATTTGAAACTATTTTTTTAAAGGGTGAAATTGGGATTTTAATTTGTCATATCATTTTTAAATTTAATTAGAAAAATATCTCGCACTAAGAAAAAAAATTGTGTCATGCAGATCACTCAAATGTTGGAAAGGGAATGGATCAACCGTGACTCAACTTATTGTGGTTGATCTAACAATTGAAAAAATGGAAAAGGCATGGATCATCCACATTGTAAAACAAAGAAACCGCAAGTGTACAACTGGAAATTTTGGAATAGTGAGGAAGTGATAGTGCTCACAAAGAGTGGCTATGAGAGTGAATTTTGTAAAAGGAATGCATCTACGACATGATAAAAACAAATCAGCCACACTTTGAATTTCATCTACCACAACCACATTTTAGTAATGGTATAGAGATTCCAAACAACAAAACTAAGTGATCATGCCTTGTATGTGGCATCGACCATGAACAAATGAGCAAAATTTGGCAAAGGTATGGAGTTTACACACACACACACAAATAATTAACCAAACGTCTTATAATGGTTGATCACCCTGATAGACCTTTCAACCCTCTTGTTCCAATAGATATGTAAAACTGAAGCTCGTTAGAAGGATGAAACTGAACTAATCATTGACATTGAGGTTTTCTATGCCGAAGATCACTGAGCCCCCAAGCTAACAACTTGGAAGAAAAAGACCAGAGACGAAGAATGAACAAGAGCCAAAACCAGATCTAGAAGAAAAAGATAAATCCCATGGAACATGAAGATACCAACCAAGGTGAAACACCTGATGTTCGCCACCCATGAGTCCCCAAGAGACTTATGGTGCCACTCCTACTTAACCAAAGAAGAAAAGAACTCCTGAGCTCACCACACTCCATTGAAATGAATTAGGAGAATACCAAATATCCCTCACATTGGAACCAGAGTAACATGATGAAGATCCAATATTATATCAAAATACAAAGAGATCAAGACACACTATATATAATGATATCACGAGTGAAGCTTCCCTGAAACTAAACTCCACACGTTCCATCACCTATTGACATGATCTATGTCTATTGAAGATGTCAAGTTCCTATATATTAGAGAATCTGAGTGAAAGTTTAGAGGATATAACTAGAACCAGATCTGTTTGAACATGAGCTTTATAAAACCACACCGTTATGGAAGAAGATTCAACTCCACCACTTTCCTAGTGATATAGAAGCATGATCTCACCAAGAATATGTAATGAAACCCTTCAAAAAAATCATGATATGAAAGTAGCGAGTTTTGATTTATCTAAATAAAAAAGAAATAAAGAAATATATATATTTTTCTATCACCTATGTAGGTTAAAATATGGTGAGACCTCAATTTCTCTCCCATTCACTGGTTAAAGGTTCATAGATACTTGAAAAAAATACTTGAATGAGAACAATCAATTGGATCACTAGTATTCATATGCCTAGACATTCAAATGAAGCTCATTGATAATCAATCTTGAAGGATGAACTATTTACTATCCAAATTTGGATTGCTAGAATATGATCAAGGAGGTTTGAATTTTATGTGTACGATGATTCAACGTACCTAAAAACTCTATGTATCTAGAATCACAATGTTGGACAAAAATACCTTAAGGAAACATTGAATCATTTTTGTGGTGTTTGTGTTTATTGAAAATGCTGTTTTTTTATTGATGAAGAGAGTTTCCATGTTGAGTTGTTGAGTTATAGAGATATTTTTGACAACCTATGTTGACGAAGAATAATGAAAAAGGAATGGATGATCTGGAAGTGGTACCAAAAGAACATATCTAAGGTGGCACCGTTTTCCAGTGTTTTCCAAATTTATGGGTCTCAAAATCAGAAAATGGAGATACATGTGTTTGGAAATGGAAGTTGTGTGCAATATTGAAGATGGTATAAAAAAATAGGCGCAAGGAACGTTTTAGGAGAATAATGTTAAAAAATGGAAAAGGCATGAAGTGTATGAAAGATTTGAAAATGTGCGCAAAAGATGAGGTTGTGCGAAAGAAACTTGTGAGCCCAATGCAATGTCAAATTGGGGCGTGTACGCTCGAAGAGGAACTTGCACGACAAAAGTTGAATCTTCCACGTAGGGGTCAGAAACACCTATAAATAAGGAGTGACCCACCTCATTTAATAGAGCTCCATAGTTAGAGAGAATATGAGCTCTATATCATGTAAGAATTTCAAGCAAAGGGAGTTGCGTGGAAGATTTTGAGTTGCGCGCAAGCTATGACTATTGTGCATAAGATTTGAGTTGTGTGTAATATTGAAGTTACACACAAAGGATGTTTCATGAATAAAGTGTAATATTGTGTTCAAGGCATTAAAGTTGCATGCAAGGCACAATAAGGATTACAAAAAAGAATTGGAGTTACCCAACAGTACCTTGGTAAAGTGGTTTTCATTAGTGAAGGAAAATTTGACTTCAATAGAGAATCTACATACAGTATAGGATGAAAAATTCATTTGTGAAAATGAAAGTACCTATAAGTCTTTAAACAGTGAGTGGATCTTCTGAGGAAGCAGTGAGCACACATCGGTTGAGAGAGTAGTGAGCTTTCATTTTTTTGAGTGGTTGTAAACTAGGAGGGATAGTGAGTCCACTTTGAACTTTGCAAACAACAGTGTGGTTTTAGTGGATTCGGTACATCGGCACATCGTTGGTGTATGCTCCTTGGACGTATCCCAGTGAGGGTGAACCAAGTAATTTTTTTTGTCTCCATTGCATGATTAAATTTCTGTTAATACTTTGATACAGAAAATAGAGAGAAGTTATATTTTCTTAACAATGAAACAATATCAACAGGGAAAATTGTTTAATCTTTCATACCCTGATTCACTCCCCCTCTCAGAGTATCTAACATAGTGGACCTAACAAACTATGTAGATAAATACACATACTTGATTGGAGAAATATCTGATATAGAGAATGTCTAAAATCACCCCCTATATCTAAATACCCATGTACGTGAATTCTCACCCTATCGAGAACAATCATTTGGGAAGCTCATGGTTGTGAAAAAATTTAGAAAATGTATAAATTCATTTCCCCATTTGGATTTTCATTTTAAACATCAACTTGCCTCTAATTCATTTGGGTTGGTTGAATCGAGGAAGATGAAGATCCTTGGTGAAAAAAATCATGTGAAAACCATTGGTAGATAATATCACTCTCATTGTATAATATAGAATTCTGAGGGAGTGTTTGATGTTGTTTCAATAGTTCAATTATTCTTATAAGGACTTCACATAGAGCTGGTGAAGAGTGTATCAAGGGATTCCACATAGAGTTCACCACCTGTAAGGACTTGTTTCAGAATATTTTCTATTTATATTTCCAGAATATATGGATATGTTATCCTCTTGTTTGGGGGACTTTCTCGATTCATGAGATGATTTATAATTCTTATAGGTTGTTTAGTAATTGGATTCTACAATGATTTCCTATGGTTTTATATATTTCCTTTTTGTAATAACTCTAGTTATGGAACACTAGTTTAATATTGGTTCATCCGATGAGAAATATACCACCCTAATGATGAACTCTTATTTAAATTTTGTTTCTCTATTTAATTATCTTGATGTGTTTGGATTCATAGATATTAGAATATTCTTATTTTTATTCACATTTAATTATTTCTTTTCATTTTTTACTGGTTGCACCCAAAGGACACTTGATAAATACTTCATGGATTATGATAGTTAATAATGGGATAACCCAAGAGTTATCGGTGGTATCCAATCACTAGGACATGTGGGGATAGATAATATAGTGATTACCATATTTTCTTGTTCCAAACCAAAATTTATAGGAAAGAATAATCAAACATATTACCTTTTATTAGAGAATGATGGGGAATTAAAATTGAATAATGATTCATAGGGAAGTGGGGAGACAAATACGAGGTTATAAAATTATGTTTTAAACATTAAATTTTTAAAAATGAATTACATCCACCATTTTCATATTTAGAACCCATTAAATAGGATTTTAACACATCCACAACACTCTTCTTCGAGTACAACTCAAGTCCCACTTTACTACATTTTTCTCAAGTTTAAAAATAATTTTTCTAAGTGCCCTATGACATGTGCTCATCACTATGGGATCTATATTGATAACTTTTGGGGTAAAAAATATAACCTTAAAAAATATTGAAAAAATTTCTTGGAAATAACAAATAATTCTCTTGGGGATTCACAATAGTGGAACTATAAGCTAGGCCACATGAGTAAGAAGGGGAAGAAGGTGCTCACAATAAAATGAATGCCACCAGAGTTGAAGTCGATGGAAGTTGTAATGTGTGAGGATTATATATTTGGAAAGAAGAAGAAGATATAATTTACAGAAGAAGGTAGAACACAAAGGCTGGGAAGAGGGATTTAGCATGCACTAATGTAGGGAGGCATGAAATAGTACATTAACTTAGAGGGTCATAATATTTTTTTGGAATTTGTTGACGAATCAACATGAAAGGTATTATTGTACTTTTTGAAAATAAAATATGATGAGTCTAACATGTTTTAGAAGTGTAAAACCTTGGTGGAGAATGATTCTGGATCAAAGAAAAAATGATTGAGGTATGACAATGGTGGAGAGTATGATAATAATGAGTTCAGATAATTATATGATAATGATAAAATTTGGTGGGAGAAGTATCTTCTAGAAAAACCACAATAGAATTGTGTATCTAAAAGGATAAACATGATCCAACATGAATGTTCTAGGAGTGTGTGGTTTCAATCAAGGTTACCCAGTACTTTCTAGGAAGTGTGAGTGAACATAAAATCATATATCATCAACATAAGTCCATATATACCAATGGTAGATTTTATAATTTTGTAGATCTGGTTATAAATAGAGGTAGACACTCTTATTTATTATAATTTTGTTGTTTTATATTTGTATATATAGATTCTAATTCAAGGGAAAATCTTGATACTATGTTTAAATCTCGTTTCTTTACTGGCTATGTTATTGAGGAGTTTAGTTATCACTTCTAGGATGATATGTACAAGATAATAATATAAAGATAGAGCATGATATTTAAAGATGGTTTCCCATATAATGACTATTATTCATCTGAATTTTATAGAGGGAATAAAAAATCAGAGTGCCAAGAGCTAGTGTAGCTTGAAGGTGTACCTGATCATGTGACACCAAAACTAGTGGATCTTAAAAGTTTACATTACCATGTGGTATTAAAACAGGTGGAGCCTAATTGTTAAGTGAATTTTAGGAGATTAATAACGGTTAGGAGGCCTATATAAAGTTATTAATAGTCCTTACATTATCTATTATTGACTAATGGTGGAGAACCAAAATGTTTTGAAGAGGCAATCCAATTGAAGGAGTTGAAAAAGTGGGAGATGGATAAGAAGTAGAACAGTTATTCATCATATGATAACAATACAGTGGAGCTGACACCTTTTCCAAAAGGACAAAAAACATTTTATAATAAATTGGTATATTGACTTAAGAAAAATATGATGGTAAGAGGAGTTATAAGGCAAGGTTGCTGGTGAAAGGTTTTCAACATAAGGAAAGTGCGTACTTCATCGAAATTTTATCACCTATTGTAAAGATCACCACCATCAAGACTGTTCTTAGTATTCACTACTGTAGATAATGTGATATTAAGTGATACCATTTATTATCTCTAAAAAATAACTTATAAAGGGGTTGCCTTTATCAAAATTAGATAAAATCACTGATAAAAGGGAACCTCTGTCAATGGAGTATACCCCTTAAATGAAGTTTAGGAAATCAACAAGGGTGATGAGACCTATGAAGAGGAATTAAAAATACTTAAATTATCTATTATAGATTAATGGTGGAGAACCATAATGTATGGAAAATTCAATCCAGTTGAAGGATTAGAATAAGTGGGAGATGGCTATGGAGGATGAGAGTTTTCATTGCATGATAACACTTCTTAGGATATGACACCTATTCCAAAAATAAGGAAATAATTTTAGAATAAATGCGTACACCAACTCAAGGAACAACATGATGGTTAGAGGAGGTACAAGGTATAGCTGGTGGTGAAATGTTTTCAACAGAAGGAATGTGTGGAATTCACTAAAATTTCTTCATCTATATTGATGCTCACCTCCATCCAGGTGGTTACTAATATTCAATTCTATATATCACACAATATTAAGCACTACCATTTACCAAAATTAAAAAAAGTAATAATAGGGGGTCTTTATCATCCTTAGCTAAAAGTACTGATAAAAGAGAGCCCTTTTCAGTGCTTTTTTTTAAATGCTAATAAAGGTAATTTTTAGCATTGGTAAATGGTATATTTTATCAGTGCCATTTTAGTAATGATAAAAGGGAAATTTCGTAAAAAAATTATATATCATTAAATATTTTTATATATTTATATATTTATATATAAATATATTTATACTCATATAATATAATATATTTTATTAAATATGATTTATATAAGACTAAATATGAATTTACACTTAATATATAAGATAGTTAGTGAAAAATAACTTGTAAAATAATTAAAAATTTTCTAATTGTTACTGAGTAATAGTCATTTAATAAAAAATTGGATGACATAAAAAATCAATAAATTAATGAATGATGTAAGATAAGTTGAAAACATGACTTGAACTTCAAACAACCTTAACTTTTGATCTCGGTGTTCATTAGAGATCTTCCACATATCAAATCAAGTATTTCAAAAACATATATGATATGGTGGACTCGTAGAACCCAATTAAATGTTTTTCTTATGTAATGAATGCCTATAAGAACTCCAAAATTGAGTTTTTTTTATCAGGATGCCTTATTTCTGGAACATTTGATTGAATTTCAGCCTCATTTGAAGGGTCCATTTGTGTTTTTTCAGTGGAGAATAAATTTATTCTCAGTTATTGTAGTCATATGGATATTATAATGTTTAAATTTTACAATTTTTCTTATATTAGTGTTATTAATAATTAAATATATAAATATTTCTATACATTAACATATAATAAATCAATTATACAAATAAATATTTAAAATTATTTACATAAAAATGAATTTTTAAATATATAAACCAAATTGAAATAAATATTTATTTTTCATTTTATTTAAAATAAAAAATTATCGATTTTATTTACCTTATAAAAATACATTAACACACACACACACATATAAAAGTAGTGTTTATATATAAATATGTGTCTGTAAATAAAAATATATATATTTATGTGTATATTATAATATTTATAAATAAATACATATATTTTAATATTTGTGTGTGTTTGTGGGAAATATAAATGCGTTGGAGTGTGTAAAAATATGTGCATGTATGTGTGTTTGTGTGTGTCAATGTTATATAAATTCATCAAATACAAATTTATTTTTATAAACATATCATGATCATTAAATATAGTGTATAAACGTATTTATAAAAAACATTTATAAATACATTTCAAAAAAATTCATATCTAAATATACAATTATATGTAAATATGTATGAAATTTATATGTAAATATACAATATATAGACATATTTCTAAAATATATTGAAAAATAATTATATAAATGTGTATAATTATATGAATAAATAAAAAAATGAATTATATATATATAAATAAATATATATATCCTATAATGTTATACCAATATTAATGTTATAGTGGCTAAGGCATTAGGCCTTGGAGGTAGAGGTTAGGGGTTTGATTATAGGCATGAGCAAGACTGAAGGGCGTGAAAAGAGCTGATAGAAGGGTTTGAAAACATTGATAAAGGGGTTGGGCTCAATCAAGGTTGTAGGTTGGGCACATGGGGGGCACAAAAAACTGATAAAGGTGGCGGCAGAGTGTTGATAAAAAGGTAGTTGTGTTGAATGATTTTTTTAAAAAAAAATATTTTTTTATCAGTGCTAAAAAAAATCACCAATAAAGGACAAATTTATTATTGCTAAAAAAGCACTAATAATGACCCCCTTTATCAGTGCTAAAAAAGTGCTGATAAAGGTGGCATTTATCAACACTTTTAATATCCCTGATAACGGTCATTGGGTTTTAAGGGTTCTTAGCCTTCCAAGATTATGGAATGTAGAGAATATAGATTGTGGGGAGGGATCGGAGGGCCGCGATAGGGAGGAGAAAGAATGAGAGGTGGCACAGTGAAGGAAAAATTTTGGGAAGGATTAGGGGGATGAAAATTAGAGGAGGAAGAATGAGGGGAGATGTGGATCGAAAGGCCACCTCTAGGGAGAATTGTTATGAAAGTGACACATGGAAGTGTAGGCATATAAAATATCATAGAAAATTGATGTTTTTTTTAAATTCATGTTAATCTTTTAATAAATTTAAATTAATTTACAATATTCTAATCATTTTAAAATTCTCAACTGGTTTATATGATTTAACTAATCAATTTATTTTAATTTTTTAAAGAATAAGTTTAATAAAATTTATAAATTTATAAATTATTTAATTAATGTTATTTTTTAAATATTCACGCAATTTAATTTTTTCATTCAAATTTAATCATTTTAAAATAACTTGATTAAAAATTGTAAAATAACATGTTTTAAAATTGAAAATAAATAATTTATTAATAAAATTTAAATACCCTGAATTTATAAAATAAATCAATAGATTACAAATTTAAACTTTTTAATGTTATTATTTTATTAAATATATTGAATATTTTATGTTAATGTTTTTAAATTTTAAAATAAATATGTATAATATTTAAAATTAAAATTACTTTCATATTTAATTTTCGATAATAAATTATTTTTGTTGTATTTTATAAATAATTTTTTTATGTTATAGGTTTTTTAATATATTTCCTTTATTATTTTTGAAAATATTCTTCATAGATCTCATGTTACCCTACTTGATTAGTCACATTTCTTTCTTGGTTAATGTTTCCCCTTCACCTGTTTTGTGAAATTGAATATATAAGAAAATATACATTTTCTTATATCTATTTTCTTCAAATTATCATTTACAAATAATTAACTTTTTTTAGGATTTTCCATATTAAATTAAATTGAATTATTTATTAAGAAATTATTCATATACCTAAAATATATATGCACATTAAATCAAAAAGATAATATCTTTTATTGTTGGAAAGGATATAGTCAAATCATTTAGAAATTACTAATGAGTCCATTGATTTAAGAATTTGGCTTGCATTAATAATAAATACTTACTTAAAAATAAAAAATAAATTTCTATAATTTAATGCATTTATTTAATATTTGAAAAAATATAACTTTTTTAAATAATATTTTATCATTTTTAAGCTTCTTTTATTAACTCAATCATATTATATGTCAAAATAATTATTCAACTATTTTAAAAAATTACTATCATTCATACGTGTGTGTTCTTAGGACCTAATTACTACTTAATTAATAATATATATAATCTTAATATATTAAATAATTAAATAAAATTGGATTCTAGTCATACAAATTAATTGTAAAAAAATACATATTTTGGAAAATTAAGTTTGAAGGTAACATGAAAATATATATAAATTTAAGCACACTTAATTTTCATTTTGTTCATGTTGACATCGAAAGAAATTATTCATTTAACACCTTTTTTGAGGCATATAAATCCTATTCAACATCATTATCAAGTGGTGGTTAATATTTTTCATCATATCCTTAAAGAAAATTTATATATAAAAAAATAATGCGATCCATATGCATCATAAAATAATAAGTAGTGAGGTAAACAAATAATAAGCATAGTCAAAAGTTTTGTATGATAATTGAAAGCACATGAACTATAAATGTCGAATGTGAAAAATCTCTATAAATTCAATATTTTTCCATGAGTAGTCATATTATAATATTTTGCCAAAAAAATAAGTATATTTAATATGATTATTTAAGATCATAAAGTACAACAGAGTTAAACCATGAACGAAACTCATAAAACTAAACATGTGTCTCTATGGAAAGACCATGGGTCACAAGAATATGGGATGATACATTCCCCTTATCTTTTAATAAAGGACAAGGAAAATCCAAAAAATATATTAATCATGGAATAGTTATTTAGAATTATTATGTCAAATTATTGAAATCCCCTCTCTGTCGCATGGATAACGTCAACAATGGAGAGACAGTCTAATTCAATGATAAAAGATGGTGAACAACAAAGTGAATACCCTATATATTTATGTTTGTTTCAAAAATATTACCATGGTAAATTACCATAAAATTATGGTTATACAATCAATACAAATCCCAACCACACAGTGAATGCATTTAGAAAAAATTAGGTACACATTTCATGGAATGTGCACAGTAATTATAATAGCACAACTATATGAATTTGTAGAATTGTTTCAGGGATTGATATTGAAGAATATATACTATAACATATTTTCAAATAGTGAATTGATAAATAATGAAAATAATTAATAGAAATTTTAAATTAAATTAAAATTTAATAATGTATAAAGAAGAAAAGGAAAAAAGGAAAAATAGATTATCATAAGAAAAAGTAACTAGACTAATATGATAATACCGAGAAAAAATTAATGACTTCAAATTAAATATAAAATATATTTAATTTGTGTTTATGTAAAAAATATACACTTGATTTTAAAGACAATAGATTATTTTTCATTAAATAAAATTATATTTTAACGAAAAAACTCAGAAAAAGCAGGTATTATTAGAGATACCAAAAATAATAGTTTTAAAATTAACAGTGTTAAACATAAAATTAGTAAATAATAAATATTTAATATTAGACATGATGATATTTAATATTAAACATAAAAATATATAATATTAAACATTTACAAGATTTTATATGAAACAAAATTATATTTGATAAAAATACATTGAATCATTACAATATAACAATAATAAAAATCAATGATGTAATGAAAAAATACTTACTATTTATGAAAAATTTGTTGACAAAAAATAATATCATAAGAAGCATCTTGGATTAAAACAAAATCCTTGAGTATATTTCTATGAAATCCCATTTTATCAATTTTTTAATCCTTGATAAGAGGTCCACACACATGTAGTTAAAAACCCCTGTAATTTTTTTTAAACATGATATAATAAAGAATCATTGATTGGAAGGTTTAAAAATTAAATAACATAAAAATTAATAAGGAATTATAAGTCAAACATCAATATTGAAGAATATGCTAAAATATTAAAATGTGGACCATGGAATAGGAATTATAATTCCACTTGTTCATAAAAATTCTACCAATAAATTCCAACACATAGAATAAATTAATTATTTTATTAAATGTAAAAAATGGAGTGGATAAGATAGGTATGTAACATAGGTCTTACTATAGTTGAAGATGCATTTCTTAAGTTATTCGGGTGAATTTTGATTTTGTATAAAAAATAAGAACATCAAATGTGTTAATAAAAAATTGAATAAAAGATTAAGTTTATATATGAAGAAGTTGGTTTAGATAATTATAAAAAATGAAATATTAATGCCTATAATATTGAAAAAGGCATGTTGATATTATATACAGTGAAAAATTAAGAGTAAATTTGTAAAAAAAATATATAGTGAAAAATTTAGATAGTTAGTATTGTAAGAATATACATTGGAACTATACAATTGATAAATTTCATAAAGTGAACATTTAGAGAGACAATACATAAAAAATAAATAGATAGTAAATTTCAAGAAAATGCATGTGTGAAAATATAAGGCTAAAAGAAATTATAAGATACTGTTATGCGAAAATAGATGAGGTGATTTTCCAATGAAGTTTACCTTTGAGATATCTAAAATAAAAAAGTTCTGAGGAGATATCATTCAAGCATAAGTTTTTCGCTGCTATATTCTCAATCCAAAGAAATCCTATTTGGTGAAATAATATATGTTCGGTGAGAGAAAAATACTATGAAATAAAAATTGTTTGGGTTTCATAATAAATATACGAGAATGGTAATAGGGATGTAGGTAATGGGAATGCAATGAATACATAGATACCAGAATATGAAATTTCTAAAAATATAGTACAAAAAAATGCAGCACACATTTAAAATATGTTGGTAATGGAATTATGATAAACAAAATGAGATAGTGGTAGATTTAAAAAAATGTTAAAAAACCTATCAAACAAAATCCGTGATATGGAGATATTAATGAATCCCATTAATGATGGAGAATATATTAAATTAGGGTTTAGATATCTGATTAAAAAGATATTGTAGAGTATATGAAATTAGGGGAGTTCTGAATCGGGGAGGGCTGAGGCTAAAGAAAGATAGTCTGATCATTCTAAAATTACCATATAGGGTTGGTATGACTGAGAGGAGATAAAATAAGAATGAATCTTGGGGAAAACTCTTGAACACTGATCAAGGATTTATGATGACCAGTTATGAATCAAGTTGAAGTTTTCATCGAATCTATTTAAGAAGTATCCATTCGGACTAGATGATTTTGAATGGGTGTGAGATGTTGACTGAGTCACAAATGTACCTCGGTTGATTGAATGAGATAATGGTGAAATTTTAAAATATATGATATGAACTTGATTTTGATGTGTTCATCTAGAGAAATTTTGATTTTAGGACCATGAAAAAGATAATGGGGCCTCCGAGATCTATACTGCACCACCTACAAGGGAAAAGGATGATGCACACAACATGTTTGAGGAAATTACTATATGACTGAAACAATTTATAACTTGAAGTGCATGTCCAATATTTCCCCTTGTGCAGTACTGATCCATGTACATAACAAATTCACCAATGTCTATCCCAATAGACTCAAGGCACCATCTCTTGTTCAGTTATTGAAACATCATCAAGTATCCAAGACCTCATCATTACACCATCATGATAACACCTCCCCACACCCATCACACTCGGCATCATTAATCCACACTCCCACCTCTAGGAACATACCCAGTTCAGGCCATGCCTACCTGAATTGAAGACCAAAAATAAAATCTAACCCAAAATTGAGGACCCGATGGAATAATACCAAAGACCATTGTTCTTAAAATCCATCCCACCCAGTATGTGAGATCTAAATTAGTTTTGTAAAGATATCATAATGGTAAAAAATGTATAAGTATATGTGTAAAGATATTTCTCTATCTATTTAAAGGTTAGAACAAAAAATATGATGTTGTGTAAATGTAACATGTGATTTGCACTTGTTATGTAAAAGTATTCTGAGAAGTATATTGGATATATAAATGTGTATTTAGAAATTCATTACTTACATGAAGGTAATAAGGAAATTGAGGAGCTGTATAAATGTAGCATAGGATTCTTAAATATTATAATGTTTTTCTATGATTTATACGACCATCATAATGGTAATGAGGGAGTTTTGAAGGCTGCGTATAGGTAACATGCACTGAGTATTAGCACTAGGTAAAGGATTTGAGGCTATACGTAAGGGTACATTAAGATTTGAACTACTTATATAAAGGTAGTTCTATGCACTATGATCAGTTAATAAGGTAAATTACTGAGATATGTACACATGAGTTAAGTTGATATAATTAAATGGATTTAAATGTGCTGTCTATCCAGATATGTTCATGTGGTAGATCACAAGTTATTGATCAAGATTTGATCATACATCTGATCACTAATGTGTTTATTTTGTATCTCTAGTTTAAGATATACATTCTATAAATTTCTAAGGTTTATCTACTAGGAGATGAAATAATTTCTAGAATGAATTGAAATCAGATGATGCTAGGTATGATGTTATCAAATGAAAAATAAATATTAGGATTCTTTTAGTGATACTAGAAGGTTATTAAATAAGGGATAAAGCCATGATCACATTTAAATATTCATGTTATTATCAAGGGCAATGAAAAATAAAGATATCACCAGGCCATTGTGATTTTTCTATGGTTGTTTTAGAGACCATTTTGGAAAACAGGTCCACCTATGAGATAATGTGAGATGATCTATGTCGTAGGTTATCCTTTGGTGTTGTATTGATTCATAAATATGTGGATAGGTTTTAAATAGATTTATATATAGCACATTTTTAGTAGATAATGGAGTTTATTTTCATCAAATATCACATTATAATAAATCATTGAGTCTTTATAGAATTCAATAATATGTTTAGATGAAAAAAATAATTGACCCACTTGGATATTTGATGACTCAAGAAGAATAAGGAGATATTTTTGAGATTTCTCAAATAGTAAAATTCAAATAATATTTTATTTTATATGAGAATAATATTCATGATAGTATTGTTAATATTTTTTTAGGTATTGAAGAATATGTTTTTGAGAATATTGTGAACTAACATACATCATGTGAGAGATTTGTGGGGTCCTATTACATCACAATATCAAGTGAATATAAGGAGTTGAAACCAAGAGAAATTATTCTTTTGTTCACCTGTGTTTTCAAGTAAATTGAGAAGAACCATATTAGTCAAAATTTGGGAGGAGTTTTGAGAACAAAATAATTTTTGTGAGTATCTATTGATGATCTTGAAGAAGTATATGTTTATTACTATTGATCTAGTATGCTAGTGAAGGGAGATCAATTTCACAAGTGGAATAGATTCATCCAGAAGAATAAATATATATTTTATAAAATTGGATCAATGTTGAAGAATAATATTATTATTGGGGTTTCTAACAAGTTGTAAAAGACTTGTGATTGGGGTGTCTATATAATCATCAAAAAATTTCAATCGGGATATCTACCAAATTTCTTGAGAATTGAAACTAGGATGTCTAACCACTTGTGTATAAATGGTATAGAAATGAGTTGTTTTTTAACCTTGTAAATAACATGTGTTGTGATCTCTCTTATTATCAATAAATATGAGGCAAGGCAATGAGATATTATTGAGATGATAAAGAAATTTAATAGGTTTAATATGTTGAATTTAGAATAAGAAGAATTTGTAAAAGTAGTCCACTGATTCACCCCCCTCAGTGGTCCTCTGACCCTAGTCACTTTATAAAACATGAATAAAACATCATATGCTTTAAAAAAATATTTAGGAAAGAAGAATTGTGTGTTCATGGGTTTTATTTTATGATGGTATAAAATGGGATAGGAGAATTTTCTTTGAGACAGATCTGGAATTACCATTGAAGAGGGAGACCGATCACATGGTAAATTTGAAAGAAGGGGTGGTTCTAGTCCATATTTTACCTTATAAAATTTCTTCTTTCAGGAATAATGAGTTTGAAAAACATATTCAAGTACCTTTAGAATATGGTTTCATCACCACCTACTCATAATTTAGCCCAATAATTTGAGTAAAGAATAAATTCATAGGGTGGAGAATGTGCATATATTACTAGACATTAAATAGTTTGGTAGTGCTGGACAAATATCCAATTCTAGTAACCAACGAGATGATTGATGAGATTCATGGAGAATAATACTTCACAAGGGTGGATTTGAAATCTGGTTTTCACCAGGCACATAGAAAATATGATAATATTGGAAATACTATGTTCAAAACCCGTTATATTCATTAGGAATAGATTTTTATGTTTATCTGTTTTATAAATGTTCCTATGAATTTTAAGGCAACTATGAATACAATCTTTTTGGATTTTTTAAGGAAGGTTGTTTTGGTGTACTTCAATGACATACCTATGTAAAATAATAGTGTAATTAAAACCTAGAGAAGGTGTAAGAAAATATAAAAATGATTAAAAACAATGTATTGTTTGAAAATAAGAATCATTATTTCAAAAGAAGGTCTATAGAGTATTTAGGGAATATAATTTTATGTGAAGGAGTTGTGATGGATACCAAAAAACTGGAGGAATTAAAATTGTGGTGTGATATGAGGAATGTGAATGAAGTGAATGTATTTTAGAGATAAATGGATTCATTAAAAATTTATCAAGAATTATGGAAGGATTGAAGGACCCCTCATGATCTTGACTAAGGAGGGGTTTAAATAGACACATGAAACTCAATTTTTTTTTTGACAAAATTAATAAAAACATGACTAATTAACTATTTTTATGCATGTTAGATTTTTCCAAGGGATATGAAATGGAGTGTGATGTCTCCAATTTCAGATTTTGGTGCAATGTCAACAAAGTAAGGGAGAACTCTTTCCTATTTTTTTAAGGCATTTTATAAAATCAACTTGGAAAAATATGTACATGAAAAGAAGCTTATAGATTTAGTGCTTGCAATCTAGCACTAGAATCTATATTTTATTGGATAGAATTTTAAAGTATACATAAGTCATTAGAGCCTTATACATTTTCTTAGTTAAAGAATAGTTTCAATTGATCACCAATATTATCATGATAAGTTATTGAGACATGATTTTATAGTGATTTATAAGATGGGGAAATTTAATTTTGTAGATGATGTTATATCACAGTTTTCTCTTGGAGGAGATCATATATACTTAGCTGTTTAAGAACCCAATTGGGAGGATATTGATGTGTTAAAACAAGTGTTAAGGAAATATGTTGGTTTGAATTTAATTATAGATATGTTTCACGTGATTTTGATACAAAGCCATGATATTCTTTCCAAAATGTATTGATGTTTATAAGAATTCAATGGTATTTTCAAAAGTATTGAATTTAATTACAAATATTTTAAAACATTTTTTAGACTATTGTAAGATGATTCTTAGTTGAAGTTGGGCCAAATTGTTTGTGTCCCATACTGAAAAATAGGATGAAACTCTAACTAGTAACTGTAGCAATGCTGACTCACTATATTAGAGATGACTAGAGATACTGATAGGGCATTGTTATTATGAATACTTGGTCAACATGGAACTGTATTGTCTTGGAATTTTTAGATGATGGAATTTTTTCTCCATAGAATTCCTTCCACTGATTCCTATAGTACAATGGACTTACTGTATGTTCGGTGACACCATTGCACTATCTTATTTATGATATCATTTCAAACTTGGGTTTTACTGTGTTATTATACCTTTTAGTCACTAATCCCAATTTTAGTGAAGTTATTATTTCTATCTATAGACATAGGGATTCATTCCCTAACCATGTAAATTATTATGCCTTGTGTTCTTGTTCGTCTTCTTCATTTTATATTTTTATAACTTTTAATGTCACTTTTAAGATCTTTCATCATTATTTCTCCAAAGTTTCCATAGTAAATACTATCTAAGGTTGATTTAGAAAGATTAAGGTCATATTTCTTAAATTGAACAATGGATATGGAAGAAGGTAAGGTGAAGATCAATTGATTTGATATAAATGACTTCATTTACTGGAGGAAGATGATCAAAGAATATCTTTATCATAAAAAGTTTCACTTTCTTCTTCTAGGTGAGAAAATAATGGAGATGGAGAAGATGGACTAGGAGATACTTGCTCTATAGGTTATAGAAGGTTGTGTGCCTTAATTTATCTAAAAATTTGGTGTCCAACATCAGAGGGGAGAAGATGATGGCTATGTTGATGAAAGATATTACAAATATGTATGAGAAGCCTTAAGAATAAAAAAAAAGTGCACCTTCAATATGAAGATGATTGAAGTGAATAATTTTTATAATCCTATAAAATAATTCAACACCATCACAAGTGAGTTTTCATTGGTGGGAATTATTATGGATGATGAGATATGTGATATTGTTTTACTATCTTCATAACCTAACCATTGGGAAGAAAATATAATAATTTTGATAAGTTCTTTAGGGAATAAATGTTGGTTCAGAAAGATGGGTGAGACATGATCCTCAATAAAAAAAATACATTAAAGATAATTGGGCAGATTCTCAAGTTCTTCTCTGAACATGGAAGGAAGAGGCAGATACACTCAACAAGATAATCATAGAGGATGATCAAAATCAAGAATAAAGTGATGAGACAATAAAAATGGGGATATTCCTACATATTGAATTTGTAGGAAGAAAGGATGTGTCAAGAATTTGTGAAGACAAAAATTAATGGTCTCTACAACCAATACAAAAAATATGACAATTGAAGGAAGTGATTATGTGTTACTAATGAAAATGGATAGTACAATATAGCCTTGGATTTTAGACTCAGGGGAATCATTTCTTTTCCCTTTAGAGAATGTTTTCCTAAAAAATTATGTTTATGGAAATTTTGGAAAGGTATATCTCATTAATGATGAACCATTATAGATTGAGGGGAAGGGAGATGTGCAGATTGAAACCAACAATGGGAGTTTTCTTACTTTGGGGATGTAAGGTATATCCCTATAATGAGAGCTTAATGATGATCGTTTTAGTACCACATTCTCTAGTGTTTCATGAAAGAATACTATGATATGAGCTCAAAAATTGGAATTTTTTGTCTCTTATTCTTTTAAATCAGGACATTAATTAATGAAATACTAGGTAAATTTAGGATCTTTGTGACTTTTTGAGTTTTGGACTTAATTAATAAATAGATTAAAATGATGATTTTTATTGATATATTCATCAATGAAGTTAAATTGGGAAGCCAAAAATACATTAAAATTATTTTTTACACTATGAACTAATTATTATTTGATTTTTTGAATTGAAATTATTAAATAGATTTAATTTATTTTGAGATTTAATTGATTTATTATTTTTTGAATTAAATCCATAAATTGAATTTTAAATTTAAATATAAAATGAGTGATTTATCTTTATAAAATGAAAAATTAAATTAGAGTGTGAACATTTAATGGTGAAAATCTAATGTTTTAATTGATTAATTTAATGAATTTGAAATTATTTTTTTAAAGGGTGAAATTATAATTTGATATTTTTATCATTTTTGAATTTGATTAGAAAAAAAATCCTATACTAATAAAATAGTGTGTGCTATGAAGATCACTCAAATTTCAGCCAAGGAATGGATTGACCATGACTTATCTTCTTATGGTTGATCCAACCACAAAAAATGGTAAAGTGATGGATCTACTACATTGCAAATTCAAAGACCCAAAAGTATATTGGGGACCGTAACTGAATTTTCTTTAAAAGTTAAGAGGTGACTTCTCGTGTGAAGAGTGTCTATGAGAGTGATGTTTTGAAATGGAATGTATATTCTTCACAAAAAAAAAACAGATTGAACACGCATGAAATTCCATCTATTATAACTACATTTTAACAAAGTTATAGATTTTCCTCACAAAAAAACATGAAAAATTTCCTTTTATGTGGCATCAAATGTGAAAAAATGAACAAAATTTGGAAAAATCATGGAGTTTCAACACATAAAAAACCCAATAAACCACACCTCTTCTCACGTTCTATCTTCCTGATCGATTATGCCCCACTCTTGCACCAATAGAGATCTAAAATCAAAGACCATAAATATAATTAAACTAAACTAGTCATTGATGCTGACCATTTCTATGATGAAGATCATTGAACGCCCATGATGATATATTAGAAGAAGAATACCATGGAACAGAATTGAATTAGATCCACACCCATATCTGGAAGGAAAACATGATTCTTAAAACACCTAAAGATTCCAAATGAGGTGAAACATATGATGATTTCTACCCATGGGATCCCTAGAAACATTTGGTGTTGTGACTACTTTATTGGAGAAGAAATGAACTCCCGATCTTTTCGCACTACCTTGAATAAGATTGGAAGAATACCAAATATCCCAAAATTGGAACTGAATCCACATGATGAAGATACAAGATTCCATCCAAATATAAGGAGATCGAACTACAATATAAATCCTAAGCATTATAGTGAAGATTACCAACAACTAAAAACTTCCTACTCTATCTCTAATAGATCCAAGATCCACTTATTGTATATGTCACATACTTTCCAATTGGAGAATTCGAGTGCACTGCCAGAACAGATGATGAGAACCAGATCTATGAGAACCCAATATTGAAGAATACTCATAATTATTGATGAATATGTTACACCATTACTCTCCAGGGAATCCACAGGCCTGAGCTCACCGATAAGATGTCACTCCACCCAGGGAAGAAAAACAATCATGAGCTGTGAGTAGTGAGTTTAGATTTATCCAAATAAAAAAGTAAATAAATTAAATGTTCTATTTTTCTTTCCCCTAGGAATGTCCATAGATAGAGAGACCATAGTTTCTACCCAACCCACAAGTTGGAGGTTTTTAGATGCTTTAAAAAAATAATTAAATGAGGAAAATCAACATGATCTCCTGTATGCTAGTTCCCAACCATTAAAATGAATCACATTGACTATCGATCTTGATGGAATAACTTTTAACTATATAAATTTGGAGTTCTATAAGATGAAAAAGGAGGGTTTAATTTTATATGATTAAAGTTTCAACGTACCCAAAAACATCACATAGCTATAATCACTACACATCGAATTCTAAATACCCAATTGGTGACGTATCTAATTATAAATAGTGTCTAAATAATCTCAGCTATTTGAATTCACACATATGTGAATGCTCACCCTACTCATAACCAACATTAGAGAAGATCACAGTGCCTAGAAAATTATTAAAATGGGTAAATTCATTTACACACTTGGACTCTCATTTTTGAAGTAAACTTTCCTCACAGCCCTTTAGTTTGGCTAAATTGGTAAAGGTAAATATCCTCTGTGATCCCCATCTATGCAGTAACCATATACAACTGAGATCATGCTCAATTCTCAATATATAATTCTAATGGGGTGTTGTATGTCATTGTAAGAGTTCAACTACTCTCACATTGACATCACCTTGAGATGGTACTAAGTTCCTTAAGGCACACCATATTGAATGAAACACCTGTAAGGATTTTTTTTTCTGATTTTTTTTTCTATTTATATTTTTAGAATAAGAGGATATATTATTCTATTGTTTAGGGGAATTCCCAAATTCACCAGTTGATCTCTTATTATCCTTCTGTGATTGTTTTCTATTTCTATTTGTATGTGTTTGGATGTGTTTCTTTTAGGGTATTGTTATTTGTCTTCAAATTTAAAAATTTGTTTCTTTTTTTACTGGTTTCGTACATAAGACTCTTGGGAACTCCTTCACTACTTATGATATTTAATAGTGGGATGACCTGGTATTGATTGATGGTATCCAATCACTAGTTGATAATATTATTTTACACATTAGTTTGGGGTATTTACCTGATGATAGGAATCACATTATCTCCGGTGATTCCCTTGGCCTCAATTATTTCCTTCCTACTTGGGTTGGTAGAAGAATTGTTTGGTTTGTATTTTCCTAATAATAAAAAGTTATTTTTTAGTTAGTTAGTCAATAAATAGGACATATGAGGATAGATAATACAATTATTATTGAATTTTTTTATTCCAAATAAAAGTTTCTTGGAAGGGATAATCAATGAGATTTTCTTTGATTAGAGAATGACGGGGAAGTGAAATTGAATACTGATTCACAGGGAAGTGAGGAGGGTAATCCAAGGTTAGAACACTATGTTTTAAACATTGAATTTTATTCCAATAAACTCTATCCACTCTTCTCAAAATTTGAACCCATTAAATAATAATTTAATGAATCTATAACACTGTCTTCCCGAGAGACAATCCGTGTCCCACTTTACTACATTTTTCTTAGGTACAAAAATCATTTTTTTGAGAACCCCATGATAGACATGCATCAATCCTGGCACTATTTCGAGTGAATTATAGTTTTTTTATTTAATTTTTTTTTAAAATGGTTTCAAATGAGTACATCCATTTCTTCTAAACTCCCTAATTTTGAACCTAAGGTTGAGAGAACAGTGCTCAATAAAATTTGAACATTAAAAATCATCAAACAATTGAAAATATATTTTTTCATCATTATATTTGCTAAATATACTTCCTATACTTATTCTTACATAATATTTATATTAGGTAGTGAAAATAAAATAAAATATTTCTCATGTGAATTGGACATTGAGGGAAATGTATGAACTAAATTTCAAAATCAATAACCAACAATTATAATTGAATAACCAACAGTACTATGACTCAAAATAGGAATGATTTTTATTCTACATAAATTTCATGGATTATCAGTTGAGTACCATAAAGGAATTTTACATCATTTAAGAAGTATGCAATTGATTCAGAACAAGAGGATTCACCAAGACTCAAATAGGCTCGAAGGATTTCTCCATCTCTCTTAGAGGAGCAACCAAGGAGTGTCTCTATAATCTACAGCCTCGAGAAGTTACCTCACAGGATGAACTATATAGGACCTTCCTCTAGAAATTATTCCCTAATTCATAGAGTGATTAACTAATAATGGATATATATGGAATCAAACACGCCACTAGAGAAAATTATTACGAGTTTTGGGAAAATATTAAGAAACTATCTTCATCCTTCTTAGACTAGTCCTATGAAGAACATCATTTCTCAGAATTCTATTACCAAGGATTGATGGAAAATGTTTAGAACATACTAGATGCTTATTTAAGAGAACTTATAGATAAATCACTTGCTTAAGTTAGAGAACTAATTTAGATAATCACTCAAAATTCACAACAATTTTGTAAGGTAACTATAACTAGAGGTGTAAATGTGGTAAGAATTAACATCTCTTGTTAGACTTATAGCTATGAAAAAAGTGTAGGAGTCATCTCCCACCACACCCCTTAGGTCTATTAGCTCTTCTATTTTCAATATTATTTCACCAATGGATTCCCTCAAGTTCAATGGACTGAGAGTCATAGTTCCATATACTAGAGGAAATTACAGAATCAATCATGTGAAAAATGGGTTTATAGAATTATCCACAAATAAATTTGGAGCCAATATCCAATATCCATAAAGGACACCATTCAAATAAGCTTCCCAACAACCCTTATAACCCCATACATTCCAAATACATAGTTCCCATACATCCATGAGATACAAGAAAGTAAAATATAAAAATCATTTCATAAAGGACATGATGATACATGTGATATAATATTAAAACAGTCAATAGGCCACTCTCAGCACTCATGGATCAAAGTTCAATGAATTAAAAGGATAGTTCAACTAGCACATTACCTTTTAAATAATCGATTAAATCAAGGCTTAGGTAAGCTTCCTACATAACCAATTCCTAACCCCAAAAGAAATTTCATCTCTATCACATAAATGAATTTCAAGGAGCTAGAAAGAAATTAAAGAAACATCCCTAGATAACATAGCTAGAAGTGAACATCAATATGTACTTGATGAATCCACCTAAGAGGAACATCATGATGAGGAATATATGATGACACCATTAAGGAAATATAAGGGGAAAAGAAATATGTAAGATCTATATCAACCTAACCTCAATTATTATAGTCATACAATGACTCAAGGAGACCAATAATGAATCACTACATCAAGAGAACCTAGAGGTGTTAAAAAAATAGAGATATATATCCCTCTCTTGGAGGTTATCCACAAAATTCCTTGGTGTGAAAAATTCATTAAAGTAATGTGTATTGTGAGAAGGATATTGTAAGGAAATTATGGTTTAATGTTATGTAAGAATGTTTCATCACATGTTACCCATCAAATTCCACAAAATTTCAAGATCCATGTATCTTTTCTATCCCATACACTGTTATGGAGATTACCTTTTCCAATGAATTGTGTGATTTGGGAGCCTCAATTAATGAAATACCTTATTACATTAATTATTCTTTGTATATGAGAGAACTCAAACCCACCAGAGTTGTTGTGAAACTCTCTAATTGAGCTAATTCCTACCAATTTGGTGTTCTTGAATATGTCTTGATAAGTTTACAAGGATAACCAATACTTGAAAACTTCTATATTCTAAGCATGGAAGAAAAAAAAAGGTAAAGACCATTATCCCATAATTATTGGTATAATATTACTTAAGATTTATAAAAACATAATAAATATCAATGAAGGTAATTTTCCATTACTTTTGGTGAGGAAATAGTGTATTTTAACATCCTGAACTCAATGAAACACCCACATGAAAAGAAATTTGTTTTTACATTATTTTTTTGAATTAACTTTTTATTATGTGGGTGAAACTGAAATTTTATATGATAGAAGATTTATAACCACCCAACCATCTTGATTAATCTATTTTTTGAAAAGATAATCAATTTGGATATGATTTTGAGTGTTGAACAATTTAAAGAGATTGATGAAATTTATTTTGATGAGTTACTCAATTATGATACTAATTTTTTTTAATACATGTACATGTTTACAAAATATAAAACTATATACTAAAACCATCCTTATAAAATACCCTGAACTTAAAAATAAGTTTATACCATCAAATATATAATATTCCTTTTAAAATGTAAATGAGAAACTGCGAGTCATAATCTGAAATAATTTAAAACCCGACCAAGAACACCAACCAATGAAAATTATAAAACATAATTATAGGTCCACAGGATAGAAATTAGGGGTGTAACATACTGTTACTATTTTCAGGTTTCCTAAGACCCACTTTTTTTTCATTATATGGTTGGGTTTTATTTGTGATTGTTTCAGATAAAATTTGGAAAGTTTTGTAAATTTTTGGGAAATTTCACAGTTGATGCATTGTTTCCCAAACTACGTGAACTCTCAAAGAAATCCATGAAAACCAAGATTGTGGGGTTTTGAAAGTCTTGAAAATGGTTTGACTAACCATTCTCCCTCTTTTGAGAGACCATTCATCCTATTTAAAATAGGCGTATGGCTTGATCGTGATTTTTTCTGACCGTATGACCATGCCCAAGAAACCGTGAATGACTTTTAATTAACTAGAAAATTTAATTTGAAAATCCATAAATGCTGAATTTACGTTTTTAATGGACCTATAATGACCACATATGATTTCATTTTCCTCGAGATCACCCAAGAGCAATTCTTGGCCCTTTAGAACCCTCCCAAAAGCAATTTGATGCTTTATGAACATTATTTGAATCTAAACCTATGGTTGATTCTCATTTCCTAGATTATGTGATTTTTTTATTTGTCAAATCCCAATTAGGGTTCGGAATTATGAGATCTATTGATTTAGAGGTAGGTGGGTACACTACAATTCCCATTTTTTATTAATAATAAATTTCTTTATTTAATTTTAATTATTTTAATGAAATTAAATTTCTTTATTTTATTTAATTTTCTTTGAATTTGTTTGTTGGAAAAATCCCAATTCCTTTGAATTATGTATTTAAAGTGGTATTTTGGCATGAAATTGGATAACCCCCAATTCCATTGAATTGGAGTGTTTTTTATGGAAATTGATGAAATTTAAAGTGTTTATATTTTATTATGGAATTATTTTTTTGGAAAAATTGTAAAAAAACCCAATTTCATTGAATTGGTGATTTATTGAGAAATTGATGGAAATTTTATGAAATTAAATTATTAAATTTAATTGTGAAAGTGAATTGTGAATTGATTTCAAATTATTATTTGTGAAAATGTATTTAAATGGTTTTGACATAAAACTCAGGGATTTATATGGGAAAATGTATGTTTTTTATTAAAAAAACCATATTATGGGTTTTAAATGGAAAAATGGAATATTTGAAATGGTGAATGGGGTGAATTTAATTTTTTTTAATAAAATTAATTTCCTATAATTGATTTTGTACAAGAGAACAGGAAATAATTATGTAGTTTTTGAGTTATTTGGACAAAACTCTATGATTATACAACATTCCAAAATATAAATGCAGCACATCACACCCCCTAGGTGATGGTGATGAGTCCTCTTTGACCTGATCTCAATGGGATGTATGTGCATATTATTGTGTCACCTAGAGAGTGTGTGGAGTCCCATAGGATTGCAATAATCTTACCTTATATGCATATGACAATGTGTCTCGCATGTTTGTATTTGAAATGGTCACATTCCAATGTTGTAAACTGTTTCAAATACCTTGTGAATTTATATACACTATTTTATATAATGTTATATTAAGCCATTTAATTAAAAATTTCCCATCAATTGAAAAGTGAATCTTGGTTTAAAGAATTTTCCATCATTTTAAATGTAAAGGATGATTTGTTTAAATATGGTTTTTGAAATTCCAATCATGTTTATTTAAAATTGAAATATTTATTTTGTTAATTAAATGTCTCTATATTATTATGGAATTCTTGGTGAGACCCTACTAGGATTGTTAGCTCACACCCTACTTGTTCCTTCGTGTGTTTGTAGATTTAATCCTTCTAGGTTCAAGGAGGGGAAAATCACTACTTGTAGATGGTTCTACTATAGATTCTTGGACATTGAGAGTCATGTCCATTAGGACTTGGGCTATTCATTTGATTTTATGGAACTTTTCCACAGTACTTATGGTTATCATACCTCTTGGTTTTCTGGTACACATATCCTTGTGGGGATTATTTTGTATTCATACTAATTTTTTTGTCTCGTTTCTACAATGGTAGTGGAAAAATCATTCCAAAATTTTTTGTATGATTCTAGTTGCTATTCACCGACCCATGGGGATTGGGAATGCCCTTGGGGAATTTTCAGTGCCAGCACAATTATCATGTTACCTAGGTACTTGGGATGGTTCATGACAAAGTGGTATCAAATCTCAAGGATGAGGTTTTATCTTGAAGTCAGTATGCATTGAGTAGTCTAGTTAGGGTTGAGGAGGCAGTTATGACTGAGTGTCTGGATAGCTCTGATTGAAAAAAACCTTAAGTCACCATGGGAGGTTTGGGGAAGACGTCTTGAGGATTATTTATATTATTTTACTTTATTTTTATTTGTATAGAGTGAAATACAAATCTTGTTTTTCTATATCTTGGGATTTATTTCCCTTGTTTCTCTGTTTGAGTATTAATACGATGTATTCTTTATTGAATACTAATGTTGTGTAGAATCATGCCTCCAAGAAGATGTACGAATCATATCAAGGAGGATTTTTTGCTAAACCTTAGTGATATAATTCTCTCATGGACCCAAACTTGGTAGAGGTGATCATTCATTTTGTCCAAGTTCTAGGACAGGTGCCTCCTCTAGTTCACATTCAGGATCCAGCATTGAAGCCTCATAGGGAAGTTCTTAAAATTAGTTCTCAAGAGTTCCTTATCTAGAATTCCACACCATTCAAAGGCTTAAATGATCCTAAAGAGGTTGAGGAATGGTTGCGTAAGATGGAGAACTTGTTTGGGTTATTAGACACACCATATGAGATCAAGGTGAAGTATTCCACCATTATAGTAGAAGGATCGAGCATGATATGGTGGGACACTATGGTGATGTAAAATAATCATGAGGTCTTAGAGTAGAAAAAATTAATTTTTTTTTACACTGACCCATTCTATCCAGAGTCAATGCTATGAGCCAAGGATACTGAGTGTTTCAAACATGAGAAGGATAATAGAACCATGTAAGAGTATGAATACAGTTTTTATGAGCTTGTACAGTTTCAATTTAGATAGCATCGAATGAGAAGTTGAAGACTCAACATTTTGATTTTGGAATATGATATGATATTTTTTATTAAGTTTTATTGGTAAATCTTTCATCTTATGTTGATGTTTTAGATAGAGAACTGATGGTCGAAATGGAACTGGCTAGAAAGTCTAGGTTGTCCGGAGTTTCTTTTTCTCCCATTGGGGGTGAAATTTCCTTTAAAAGGAAACAGAAGTATGATCATTCTCATGGAGGATATCAAAAGTAGGGTTTTCTTAGACATCCTTTAGTTCCCGATAGAGGCTCGTTGATTTAATACTTGTGTAGAAAGTTTGGGCATTCAAATAAGGATTGTACCGTGGAACTAGAGGTATATGGTTCTTGTGGATGCTCAGGTTACCTACAAAAATTGTTCCACATTTATTCCACTCCATATAGTGGCATGAGATTATCGACCCCTCCTAAAACTACAAATAAATCAGGTTCTACATGTATAAAAGGGTTCCAACCACATACATTCGGACTGAAGCTTCTTCACATAGTGGAAGATTATCCATAAGAAGAAGATACGATCCTAGTGACTGTGATATGTACCATTACAACATCTTTTTCATTAGTGACTAATATATTTAATACTGGTGCATCTTATTCATTTATTTCAATCCATATTTCAAATTTCTAAATCTTCGTATGATTCTTTTATATTATGAAATGGATACCACACCCCTTGGAACATAGAGAGAGTAATATCTTCATTTCCCCTCATGTGTTTTCTTTCAATCATATGTTGATATTTCCGGGAGTTTTATAGTTCTTGATATGAAAATACTTAACATCATTTTCAGGATGGATTGGCTCATCAAAAATAATGCCTAGATTGTTTTTTATCTTTGATATGTCTCTTTCACTACACCCCATGGTGTGTGTCATGTCTTTCAAAGAGAATGGGACCCACGTTTGATAAGAGCTAGACCTTATTATCTAGAGTTGGGGAAAGTAATATTTGTGTTTTAATTTGATCTAGAGTGAGAATCCTTGAGTGGATATCTCCCTTCATGAATGATCGAGTTTCCGAACGTGTTTCCATATGACTTTTCTGGGTTTCCATCGATAAGGGAGGTTGAGTTTTCTTTTGACATGGTGTGTGGAACTCAACCAGTTTCTATTCCCTCTTACCACATGACAACATATGAAATGAAAGATTTGAATACTCAGTTAGATGATCTTCAAGAGAAAGGATTTATACACTCGATTGTGTCACCTTGGGTGGCACTAGTTCTCTTTGAGAAGAAAGATGATGGTTCACTTTTCCTATGTGTGGATTATCAAAAACTCAATCATGTTATGATAAATAAAAATTATCTATTGACATAAATTTATGATTTGTTTTATCATATGATAGTGGAAAAGTGGTTATTGAAGATCGACCTTTGATCTGGTTACCATCAGTTGAGGATAAAATAATATGACATACAAAAAACTACCTTTTAGAGTTGGTATGGTTACAAGTAACTTTTCATTCCCTTTGGTTTAACAAATTATCCTTCATTTTTCGTAGATTTAATGACCATGATTTCCCATGAGTATCTTGATACTCTCATGGTATTCTTTTTGGATGACATCGTCATTTACTCTATGTCTGAGGAGGATTATGTGCATTATCTTTGAATAGTTATGAGGTTGTTGAGAAATAACCAACTTTATAACAAGCTATTGAAATGTGATTTATGGTTTCAGAAAGTGAATTTATTGGGACAAGTGGCATTATAACATGGTATTTCAGTTGATCCTAAAATTGTTATGGATGTTATGACATGGGATAAACCACAAAATGTTTTTGAGATTCAGATATTCTTGGGTCTAGCTGGATATTATCACCGGTTTGTTAAGGACTTCACAAATATATCTTCTCTGATATCTACTCTTACTCAGAAGAGAGTATAGTTTTCTTTATATTAAAAATGTTAGAGTTATTTAGTTGAGCTGAAATGTATTTTGATGACTGTTCCGATGTTCACTCTTCTAGAGGCTGGGTAGGGAAATGTGGTCTTTTATAACGCATCAGGTTTAAATTTGGGCTTTGTTCTTATATAGGACAATGATGTTATTGCTTATGGATCTCATCAGCATAGGTCACCTGAGAATAATTATCTGACCCATGAAGTTGAACTTGCAACTTTGATGCACATGTTTAAGAGTTGTCCAAGTTACCTTTAAGAAGAAAGGTTTAACGTGTATTCATAACACAAGATGCTGAGTTATATATTATCTCAAAAATATTTTAATCTATTACAGAGGAATTGGGTGTCTTTCCTATAATATTTAGAATTTTACATCGCCTATACCCTAGGGAAAGGGAATGTCTTCATAGATGCTTTGAGTAGGAATCTTTAGACTCAGCCTGTTAAATAATTTTCAACAAAGTGGAACTTGATGGATTTATTTTCACAATTTCATATTAAAGTCTTGAAATCAAGGACCTATATTTACTTTGCTCGTGTTCTATTGAAATCTTCTTTTATCGAAATGATTATTTAGAAATAGTATCTTAATGATGAGTTTCATAGCACTAGAGACTCTATTTATGGTGATGAGACTGTTGTTGGGTGGTCATTCTCCAATGAGGAAATTATACACTATCAGAAGAACTTTGTTGTGTTGTTAGTGGTAATGAAATATATTATGGGGGATTTCCATAATTTCTAGTAGACAATGTATATAGAACCACTAGTATGTTCTATGTCATGCGACATCAATTATGATGGCTAGGTATGATATGGGGAATTATTGAATTTATTTATCATTGTTATACATGACAACTAGTTAACACTGAGCTCTAGAAGCCTTAGGGTTTTCATCAGCGACATCTAGTTCCTACTTAGAAGTGGGATAAGATTTTAATGGAATATTTTGTTGGTATGATACATACCCATAGAAAGAAGAATGCGATATGAGTTGTGATCAATTGTCTGACTAAATCGAATCAATTTATACCCATACGTGATATAAAAAAATTTGAGTAGATGGGAAATATCTATGTGAATGAAAATTTTAATTTTAATGGAGTTATATCTATTATAATTTTTGATAGAGAACCTCATTTCACTTCTGGATTTTGGATAGGCCTTCAGGAAGCACTGGTATCTCAGGTCTTTTTAAGCACAACATACCATCTGCAATCCGATGTCCAAACAAAAAGATCTATATAGATTTTTAAGGATATACTCTATACTTGTATTCTTGACTTTGGTTGGACTTGGGATGTTCATTTGGGACTGGTTGAGTTTTCTTATAACAATAGTTAGTAGTTCAAGATCATAATGGCTCTTTTTGGGGCCTTGTATTGTCAACCTTACAGATATCTATTGTGTTGGTTGGAGATTGGTCAAACATTCATGGTTGGTAATAGCTTTGTCCATGAGATGATGAAAAATATTCAGTTGATTCATTAGATAATGTTGATGACATAGATATGATACAAATATTATGTTTATTGTCATTGTAGACCTTTAGAATTCTCTTTTTGTGACCATGTATTATTGAAAGTTTTGACATGTTTGGATCATCGACTACTTAGGAGGCAAGGTAATATTACTCCTCATTTTGTGGGAACTTTTGAGGTTTTTGAGATGGTGGGAAAAGTTTTTTATAATTTATAAATTCTACCCCAACTGACATCAATACATAACATGTTCCATATATCTTATCTCATAATGTATCTATCTATCCATCTCAAGTTTTGAGCTAGAGTGATCTTGAGGTTATGCCTGATTTATCCGTGACTGGAAAAATAGTTAAGATAGTTGATTCTAAAACCAAGGTACTTAGTAGGATGATGATACCTTTGGTTCATGTACTATGGAAGCATATTTCTTATAGTCATGAGACGTGGGAGAGGGAGGCACTAATGAGAGAGCAGTGACCTCATACTTTTGGCATGAAACCTTCTTTGTAGGAATTATGGAGATAGAAAGTATCTATGGTGGGGATGTTATAACATCATGTAACTATTTTTAGGTATTCCTAAACCCCTTTTTTTAGTCATTCGTTGGTTCAGTTTCATTTAGGGCTGTTTCGGGTAAATTTTTGAATGTTTTGGAAATTTATGGGCTACTGGACGGTTGGCGCGCAATTTGCCAAAACCATGCACCCTCTTAGATAAAACCATGAAAAAACTAGAAAGTTGGGTTTTACATGTATTGAATATGTTTTCACTAACTATGAACCCTCCTCAGAGAGACTTTTCATCCCATTTAAATCAGGCGCATGACTTGTGCATGATTTTTTGTAACCATGCAGACTTGCTTAGGAAAATGTGTGTGGGTTATAATTTATATGAAAATATTATTTTAAAATTAAAAAAACCCTCAATTTAGGTTATAGACAAAACTAGTATGACTCAATATGATTTCTTCTTCCTCAAGAGCACCCAAGAGCAATTCTTGTCCCTTTGGAACCCTCCCAGAAGCGATTTGAAGCATGAAGAACAATGTTTGTTCTCTTCCTAGTTAGGTTTCTCACCCCATTATCTATCTCCCACAATATCTATTCTCCTTCCTAGGGTTTCATGGATCCCAATGTTGATTTTTTGATCTAACACCTTCCATTTTAGATCTAAACATAGGTTTGATTCTCATTTCTTAGATTCTCTGATCATTTTTCTTCATTATCGAATCCTGGCGTTATGAGATCTATTGATTGTGAGGTAGGTGTTTCTATTACGATGCCCAATTATTATTAACCCTAAATTTATTTTTTTAATTTAATTTGTTTGAATTAAATTCAGTCACTTTATTTAAATTAATTTTCTTTCAATTGGTTTTTTGGAAAAACCCAATTCCATTGTATTTGGAATTTAAAATGGGAATTTGGCATAAAATTGTAAAACAACCCAATTCCATTGAATTGGATTGTGTTTATGGAAATTGATGAAATTTAAATTGTGGAATGATTTTTATAGACTTTTTTTTGGAAAAACCAATTCCATTGAATTGGGGATTTATTAAGAAATTTATGGAAATTTTTTGAAATTAAATTGTTGAATTTAATTTTTGAAAATTAATTGTAAAATTTAATGTTCAATTGATTTGAAATTCTTATTGGTAAAAATGTCTTAAAATGGTTTTTATAGAAACCTTTGGATTTTTTCTTGGAAAAGGCATGTTTTAATTAAAAACCCTATAATATGGGTTTTAAATGTAAAATTGGCATATTTAAAATGACAAATGGGATGAATTTAATTTTTTTTATAAAATGAATTTCCCATAATCGATTTTGTACAAGATAACATGAAATCTTTATGTTTTTAGTGAGTTATTTGAAAAACACTCTATGATTCTACAGAGTTCTAAAACATAAATATAGCATGTTACATCCCTTAGGCGATGGTGATGAGTCCTGTCTGAACTAAGCTTAAATGGACGTATGTATATATTTTCATGTCAGATTGAGAGTGTGTGGAGAATCTATAATCTAGAACTATCATACCTTATAGGAATATGACAATGTGGATCACTTGTTTGTATTGGAAATGATTATATTCCAATATTTTAAACTATTTCAAAGGCCTTGTGAAGTTATATACACTGTTTTATATAAAGTTTTTTTTATTATTCCATTTGTTTAAAAATATCCCATCAATTGAAAAGTGAATCTTTGTTTAATGCATTTTCCATCATTTGAAATGTAAATCATGATTTGTTTAAATATGTTTATTTTATAAGTTAAAATGCTGTTTATTTTAAATTGAAATCATTATTTGGTTAATTAAATGTTGACATCTTATTAGGGAATCCTTGGTGAGACCCTACTAGGATTTTTAGCTCACACCAGACCTATTATTTAATGTGTTTGTAGATTTCATCCTTCTAGGTTCAAGAAGGAGAAAAGCACCACTTAGATGTGGTTCTAAATTTTGATTTATGGACTTAGAGAGTTTCATCCATTGTTACTTGGGACATTCTTTTTGTTTTCTGGTACTTTTTTGTATTACTTTGGGTTGTTATATGTCTTTTTTTCTCATACACATCTCTTTGCAGAGTTTCTTTTGTATTCATACTGATTTTTTTGTCTCTTTTCCCCAATGGTAGTGGCAAAAATCATCCCCACTTTACTTTTTGTATGATTTTGGGTTCTATTCACCAACCCATGGGGATTAAAAATTCCCTTTGATCTATGAGAGTGCTGGCTCAGTTGTCAAGTTTCTAGGGTACCCAGGCTAGTTAGTGACTTGGGAATTCCTACGAATTATCCCTACCACCTACATGCATAGTATTTGTTTGGAAGATTAATACAAAAAGGTAAGACAACCTTAAAGGGGGATCAACCTGACCCTTCTGGAAGTAGTAAACAAAGAGGTAGAGAGAATTTTATAAGATGGAATAATATATCCCATCTTAGATTCCCAATGGATGAGTCCTATCCATATACTCCTGAAGAAAACTAGATACAAAATATTGAAAAATGAGAAAAATGAATTAGTGCTCATAATAATTAAAAATACCAAGACTGTCGGTATAGATTATAGGATATGGAACCATGTGACCAGAAAAAACTATTTCCCCAAACCATATTTGGACCAAATACTGGATACTTGTTGGGAAGGGTCATTATTGATTATTTAATGGATTTTATGGGTATTTTCAAATTCCAATATCTACGGAGGACCAGTAAAAGACCAGTTTCACATCTCCCTTCTATACATTTGTCTACAAAAGGATTCCTTTTAATATTTTCAGTTCTATAGGTACCTTTTAGCATTTCATGGTAAGTATATTCAATGAACTGATTTAGAGTTTCTTAGAGGTAATCATTGATGACTTTACTATCTATATAACTTGTTTTCAATGTTTTCTATAACGTTTTGGAAAGGTTTTAAAAATATTTATTGATAAAATATTGGATTTAATTTTTGAAAAATTCTATTTTATGGTGAAAAAAGGTAATGTTTTGGGGTATTTAATTTCTAAAGATGGAATTGAATTAGATAAATCCAAAGTTGATGTTATTTCCACACTACCTTACCCCACTACTTTGAGACACATAAAATCATTTCAAGTCCATGTTTTATTTTATATAAGGTTTATTCGGGACTTTAGAAAGATTTATTTTCCACTAACTAACCCACTCAAGAAGGAATATATTTTTTATGATTCATGTGGTATATATTTTGACTGATAGAAAGAATGATTGACCACTGTCACAACTATCTTTCCATTAAACTAGATTTACCCCTTTAAAATTATATGTGATGCTTCTAACAGATCTATAGGGGTTGTGATTTACCAAAATATTGATAGGACTCTACAATAGATAGCCTAAACTTCATAGAACTTAGAAAATACCTAGATCAACTACACAATAATAGAGAATGAGTTTTGACTATTATTGTTGATTTAGAAAAATTTCATTCTTACATTTTAGGGAGTAAAGTAAATGTTTAATATGATCATGAAATATTGAGATATTTAATCAATAAATTTAGTTCAAATCCTAGACTAGTGAGATGGATATTTTCTACTAAAAGAGTTTGACAGAATGATTAAGGACAAGAAGGGCTGTGAAAATATTGTTCCTGACAACATGAGTCAGTTACCTCACACTTTCAAGGTAGAAATTAAACAATAAGACAAATTTGGATTATCCATTCCCTAGTTACTAACTATAAAACCTCACCCAAGTGTCCTAGTATGTTGACATAGTGAAATTTTTGGTCACAAAAAGGTACCCTTCTTTTTTTCTAAACAAAAAACTATTAAATTGAAATCTGAATCAATGTATTATGTCTATAAGGATCCTTATTTATAGAATTTTTTTAACAACCAAGTCATTATAAGGTAAATACATAAAGAGTAAATGAACTTTGTTCTTTATTTTAACCATACACTTGTATGTGAACACCATTTTGGACCTTAATGAACTACTAGAATTTTTTTGATAGCTAGACTATTTTAGACCTAAATGTTTAAAAACTCACATGAAATTTTCAATAAATTATTCCAAATTCCACTTTATTGGTGAAATTTTTAAAGGAAATTAGATTCCACAAAAGCATTTGAGATTTTTGGAGATATTTAATGTATGAAGAATTAAATTCATGGGCCTCTTTCCTATTTTATTTGTATTTTGCTACATTTTTAGCATTAGACCATGTTTCTAACAAGATTAAAGAAAAAGATACTCAATTTGATGATTGAAAAACTTTTATTGAGTGTATAAAATCAATTTTTTTATGTTTCGAATACCTTGTGAAATAATAAGTGACCAACGATCCTAGTTCTGTAATAAGAACATAGAGTCCCTCAAGAAGAAATAGGGAGTTCACCAAAAAACGTCGTCTACCTACCAACCTTAGAAAAAATGGATTGGATGAAGTTTCCAATAGATAACTCAAATTTTTATAGTAAATAGTGTATCTTAATTGTAAATACTAGAGTAAGAAATTGGAGGATTCACTATGGGCATACATAACTACCTACAAAACCCCATTAGGTATGTCTCCCAATAAAAAGTTTTATAGTAAAAATTCTCACTTTCCTATTGAGATACAATATAAAGTCTTATGGGTTGTTAAAAGAGTGAAACTAGAGTTTATAAGGGATAGAGATCAGAGGAAGCTGAAAACGATGGATCTTGAGGATATAATAATGAAAATATATAAAACCTCATAGCATTATAAGAAGAAAACTAAATCTGTCCATGATAAATTGATATTAAAAAGTGAATTTCAAGCTAGAGACAAAGTTTTGTTATTTTTTTCAAGGATGAATCTCTTACATCATAGGATTCATTCCAAGTGAATTGTTACATAAATAGTAACTAATACATTTCCTTTTGTTGTAGTTTCGATTCAAGGAAAGGGTGTAAAGAATTCATTCAAGGCGAATGACTAACAATTGAAGAAGTATCATGAGTATTTAGAGAACAAAACTATGAAGGAGTAAATAATCCTCCATTCTATGGTTAAATATAGCACTATTAGGTTATCTCTTACCCTCTTATTGGTATAGATTCTGACATTATTTTGAATTTTTTTTTTGAAAAAATGAATGCAATAATGAAATTGGAATTGTATCTAAACAAAGTTTGGGGAGAGGGATGAAGTAGTTTTCATATATAAATACCATTATTTATGTTTTACATTTAAAAAATCTAGAAAAACAAAAACCAAATTTGTTTTAGGAATATGTACAAAGTGTCAATAAGATTTTGTTTTTTATATTATTATAAGGTAAATAAATAAATCAAAAAAAATTCTTTTCTATTCTGAAAATTTACAAAGTTTTGTATTGTTTTTGAGTTTTCAAACTTTTATTGAGATGAATTGGATAACCCAATACATTTTTTTAACTCTATGTGATTTTCGAGGATCATGATCATAATATTGAATTTTAAAAGATCAAATTATTTCTAAAATTTAATAATTTTCTAGGGCTATTATTTTAAAACATTTTCATGATTTTTGACTGAATATTGAAATCTATATCCACTATTAAATATCCCAAATTTTGGTTCATATCCTGAGAGGTTTCCAATCCCATTTGAAATAATATTTATGATACAATAAATTATTGATAGAATCATGGTATTTGTTTAATCCATACCTTGTGTTTATACTATCTTAAATATTTTGAATTCATGATATACTTTCAATATGATTGAGGCATCTGATTTATAGGCCCCTAAGTTTCTTTGAGTCATACCATGAACATTGATCCTTAATAATCCCTTATATAATAATGAATGGAATTATAGTTTTAATCCACATTACAATATAAATTATCCCTTAGCTTTCCTCACTTTAAAATATAATTTCATGATTAATTCAAGTTTAAGTGTTGGGGAAAGGGGATTCTATGGGTTTTTTTTATCTAGGAATCATTTCATGTTAAGTGGAATGTGAGAGGTGTGAGTCAACGTCATGGGGTATTTGAGAGATGTAAATGGGAATGGGTCAATTTCATTCATTTTATTTCATTTTCCTTATCATGCACTTATATTAAAAAATGTGTTTAAAAAAATAGAAATTAAAAAAGAGGGATGATTTGGAAACATTCATTTTTCTCATCTGAGTGATTAATGACCATAATTAGAGAAAAAAGGAATGATATATATTCATTATTATTATAGTGAGAACCCATTTACCCTTAAAAAAAGAGAAAAAAATATAGAGAAAATATTTTTATATATATAAAAATATAGATGATATTATGATGAAACATTCTTTTGATTCATTTCATGAGTCATGCCCAGTGAAAACGAAGAGAAATTTGGGAAGTGTGTGTCACATTTTGTGTAGGTCGTATTGAGTGAGGAATTATTACATGATTTAATTGATAAATAAAGAACTTTATATAAATAATAAAACCTTCCTTTTTTTCCTATTCATTTTTAAATACATTCCCACCAGCCTCAAAGAATATGAACAACCTTTTCAAATTCCGCATTACTAATTGTCTTTTTTCACGATTCTTAGTGTGGAGAGATGATGATTTTCCCAAGCCTATGGTAAATAATCACTTCCCATGTATGAGCATAAATATAACTAAATATTTTCTCTTGAAAAAAGAGTGGAAATGTAGTTATTGTGAGGTAGGTCATGAAATCATTTTTGAAAGGATTTTGAAAGTTGGATGTTATATATATAATAAAATTTATTGACTTTGAAATTAAACACATGTATGAAGAATGAATTCATTTTTTTGGAAGGAATTTTTTTCCCTCACTTCCTTCTTGATAGTTCATAGATTTTTGCGAGAATATAATTTCATTTCATTGATTACCTATTATTTGAATTGAACTTTCATTGAAAATCTATTTTGAATTTTGAAAATCTTTAAATACATGAATAAATTTAATTCAATGATAAGATTTCTTGGGAGTAAAATAGTTCAACTGTGGGGGAGTGATAAGAGCTTGTAATTTTGAATTTTTTATGTTATTCATTGAAATTACCCACATCAATTAAAGAAATATCAAGTAAATATGTGATTTTTTTTTACTTTTTGAGTTTTGGACATAATTGTTAAATGGATTAAAATAATGATTTTTATTTATATATTCATTATTGGAATTAAATTCAGAATACATTCAAAAATTAAAATTGATTTTTTCATTGTAAAAATATAAATTCTTGATTTTAAAATGGAAGTTATTTAAGGGATTTAATTTATTTTAAGCTTTAATTTATTTATTAATTTTCTATTTAAATCCATAAATTGACTTTAAAATTGAAATTTTAATTGAGTGATTTTGTTTGAAAAATAAAAAATTGGATTAGAGTGTTAACATTTAATGATGAGAACATAATGTTTTAATTTATTGATATAATGAGTTTAAAATTAATTTTTTAAAATATGGAATCTTGATTTTATTTTTTTTATAATTTTTGAATTAAAATAGAAAAAAACCCACACTAATAAAAAAATTTGTGCTGTGAAGATCACTCAAATATAAATAATAGCATAAGTTGACTATGAATTCTCTTCTTATGATCTACCCAACCACTAAAAAATAAGAAAGACATGAATCTACCACATTGAAAAAACAAATAACTGCAAGTGTACCTACAACCATAATTAGAAATTTTAATAAAGTCAAGAAGTGACCGTAATCACGATAAGTGGATATGAGAGTTATTTTTGGAGAATTAATACATCTACCACATGAAGAAAACTGATCAACCACACTTGAAATTACATATAATGAAACAAAAATTTGGAAAAAGGATGGAGTTTCCACACTACAAAAGAATAAGAAAAAATGCCTTTTATATGGAATCAACCATGGAAAAATGAAAAAAATTAGAAAAGGCATGGAGATTCCACACACACACACAAAATCAACCTAACCTATTCTCATGGTCGATCATACCGATCGACCACACCACCCTCTTACGACAATGGAGATCTATAGTTGAATCTCTTAAGAAGGATAAAACTAAAATAGTTTCCAAAATAGACATTTTTTATGGTGAAGATCGCCAAACCCCCCAGACAACAACTTGAATGAAAAAGACCACATACCAAGATCCAACAAGAGTCACACCAAGATCTAGAAGAAAAAGATAAATCTCTTGGAACTTAAAGATAAAATTTGATTTCAATCACCCGATTCTCACCACCCATGGGTACCCAAGAAGCATCTAGTGCCACAAATTCTTAACTGGAGAAGGTAATAGGTCTTGTGATCACCAAACTTCTTCGAACTAGATTGTGAGAATACTTAAGATCTCCCAAAGTGAAATTGAAGCTACACAATGAAGATTCAAGCTTCCATATGAATCTAAGGAGATCAAGAAGCATTGTAAATCCGGATCTCACTGGTGAAGCTTCCTTGAAAATAAACTCCACGCATACTGTAGCCTATAGATATGTGCTCCAATTATTGCAAATTTTATGCACCTGTCCACCAGAGAATCTAAGTGCACAACTAGAGGATATGACCAAAACAAAATTTTTGAGAATATGAGCATGAAAAAACCTCACCAGTGTAGAAGAAGATGACATTTCACCACTCACCTAGGGATAAAAAATCCTTATCTCACTATGAAGAAGTTATGTTACCCTATGAAAGAAATATCATGGGATTTAATATTTGATTTTAAATTTAGACAAATAAAAAATTAAATAAATAAATTTTTAAATTTTTATTTCCCCTATATAGTTTTAAAGAAGGAGAAACCATGGTTTCTCTCCCATGCACCAGTTGCAGGTTCACATATTCTTTGAAAAACTATTAAGTGAGGAAAATCAATAGAATAACCTATACGTAAGTGGGAAACCATTAAAATGAATTTCACTGATAATCGATCATAAAGGAAGAAATGTTTATTTTCCAAATTTAGAGATGTATAAGATGATTAAGAAGGGTTAATTTTAATATACTTGATGGTTCAACGTACCCAAAAAATCCATATAGATGGAATCTCTATATATCCATATCCACATACTCGATTGGAGATGTGTCTAATTATAGAGAATGTCCAAAATCACCTCAGTTATCCCAATGATCATGTATGAGAATGCTAACCGTACCCAGAACCAGTGGTAACGAGGCACATGGTGCCTCAAAATTCCAGAAAATGTGGAATTTAATTTCCCCAGTTGTCTTATCATTTTCAAAGTAAAATTTCTTCTAATTCATTTGGTTTAGAAAAATCTGGGAGGATGATGATCCTTGGAGATCACCATCCATGTGAAGACCATATGAATATGAGATCACTATTTCTAAATAGTAAGGAATTCTAAGGGGTTGTTTCATGTCATAGTAAGAGTATTAAAATTCTTATAGGGATGACACCTTGAGCTGACGATGAGTGCCTAATGGCATGCCAAGTGGAATTTACCCCCATGATGATTTGTTTGGGACTATTTTCTGTTTCAATTTTAAGAATAAGATGAGATATTCTCCTCTGGTTCATGGGACTTCAAGGATTCATGGGATGCTCACTCATTCTCATAGTTTTTTTATTACTGGATACTGATTCTATTTCTTTTGTTTTTATTTATTTCCTTTTTTAAATAAATACAATGATGGAACATTAGGGAAATAGTGGATGATCCAAGGATAAATATCCCAATAGTATGATGAAATCATATTTTCAATAAAAAATGGTTCCCTGTTTAAATATTTGGATTTGTTTAGATGAATACCTTTTAGAAGATTCTTATTTTTCTGGGCATTTAAATAATTATTATCATTTTTATTGGTTGAGAAAACTGTCCACATGAGAACTCAATCACTACTTATGATAGTTAATAATGGGATCACCCTATAGTGATTGGTGGTATCCAATCACTAGTCCATATGAGGATAAAGAATATATTGATTATTGTATTTTTCTATTCCTAATATAAATGTCCAGGAAATTCTAATCAAGGATATTTCCATTTATTAGAGAATAATGGGGAAGTGAAATTGATTAATGATTCATAGGAAAGTGAGGAAACTAATCCATGGTTAGAAAACAATGTTTTAAACATTTAATATTTAACCAATAAATTTCATCCACTATTTCAAAATTTGAAACCCATTAAACTAGATTTTAACACATAAAAAATATTGTATTCTTTGGATACAACCCAAGTCCCACATTACAACATTTTATTTGGTTTAAAAATAATTTCTATGAGAGACCTACAAAAGGAATTCATCACTAAGGGAGATATATTCATAAATCAGGGAGTAGTGAATCGAACCTTGAACAATTTGGTGCAGAATTTCAAGAATATTCTTGAAAAAAAAATTATTTTTTAGATTCACAACGATAGTAGTACAAGCTAGAAAACATGAGTGAGAAGTGAATGCTGGTTCTAAAAATGAAATGAATTCTACCAGAGCTAACATTGGTGGAAGTTGGCTAATGTGAAGATTGTGTCTTTAGAAAGCATAAGAAGATATCCTTTACAAAAAGAGGTAAAAAATCAAAGTCTTGGAAGCTGTAGTTGGTGGACAATAATGTTTTGGGGACATCACTAGTAAATTACCTTATAGGGTCACAATATTTTGTGGAATTTATTGCTGAATCAATGCAAAAGTTATGAGTTTACATTCTAAAAATAAGATCTTATGTGTTTTACTTGTTTTAGAAGTGTAAAATCAAGGAGGATAATGAGTCAAGGTCAAAGATGAAATGATTGAGGTATGAAAATGGTGGAGATTATGACATAAATGAGTTTAGGGAACTCTATTATAATGATGGAATTTTATGGGAGTATACACTTCTTGGTACACCACAATATAATGGTGTATCTGAAAGGATGGACATGATGATAGATGGATATTCTAGGTGTATGAGGTTACACTTAGGGATACCCAAGACTTTATGGGTAGAGCTAGTGAACATGGAATCATATCTCATCAATAAGAGTCCATCTATACCAATGAAATAATGTCTACCCAAGTATCTCTAGCTAGTAAATAAGGTTATACTCTTCCACTTATGAGTATTTGGTTATTTGACATATGTGCATATAGATTATAAACAAAGGGAAAAGCTTGATTCAAATTATAAATCCCATTTCTATATTGGATATATTGTTGAAGAGTTTTATTATCACTTCTATGTTGATAAGAACAAGATAATCATTAGAAGATAGAGAATTATATATAAAAAAGGTTTATCATACATGGACCATCATACAACTGAATTTGACAGTGAAAATATAGAATTAGAGTTCCAAGATCAAGTGGATATTGAATGTGTTCCTAGGCATGTGATAACAAAACTAGTGGAGCCTACACCTCAAGTGGATTTTAAGAGATAAACAAGGGTTATGAGGCCTATATAGAGGTATTCATCATCCTTAAATTATCAATTATTGACTGATGGTAGAGAAACAAAATGTTTTTAAGAGAAAATCTAGATGAATGACTCAAACATGTGGGATATGGACAAGAAGGATGATATTTATTCATTGCATGATCACAATACTTTGGTGCCGACAACTTTTCCAAAATGAATTAAAGCATTAAAAATAGGTGGGTATATAAACTCAAGAAAGAAAATGATGGTAAGAGGAGGTACAAGTAAAAACTGGTGGTGAAAGGTTTTCAACAGAAGGAATGTGTGGACATTACTAAAATTTTATCACCTATATTGAAGCTCACAACTACATTGATAGTTCTATGTATTCACTACTACAGTTTATGTGATATTAATAAGTACCCTTTATCAGGCCTTAAAAAATAACTGATAAATAGGGTGTTGGTCAGAGTGAGTAACTCAAGTTGGGGGGGGGGGAGGGTGGATTGATTACTAAATAAAATTTCTAACAAAAAATCTCAAATAAATCCCCCAATTTATTATAAATATGCCCAGTTAATCAAAATAGTAGTTTGATAAATGTTTTATCTTTTAAATGATTTTTTAAATAATGATTAGCAATTAGTTAAAACAATATTGGGAATCAATTTAATTTTTGAAATCAATTTACTCAAACATATCCTAATATAAACATTGGTTAAGACAAACTATCAAAGTATGCATTTTTCTTACATTTTAAAAACAAATACAGTTAGATCTTTCAAATGAAGAAAACCAAATTAAATCAAACAACTAAATAAAAAAGGGATTCATTCTCAAGAAGAAATATAATCCCCTCAACATAGAAATAAATTGCTGATAATAATATTGTATAACTATAATATGATCAAAAACATGGACCGGGTATAAAAACAACATGTTACAAGCTATCCAGGCTCAAATCCACTTTCAGATCTAAATGCAGGGAGTATAAAAATAACATTCCACATAGGGACCTCTTACAAAAACTCTGTGGGTAAGAAAATGAAAATTGATTGAAGAAAATATCTAGTATTCTCCAGTTCTAGGGTAGGGGATAGTGTGTTCTATTAAAAATAGAAAACAAAATACTCAAAAGTAAAATAAAAAAATAGAAATAAAAAAACAAGATAAATAAAAGGTAGTTGTACTTGGTCTATAGTGCTTTATATGCTCAAGTGGCCTCAAATGTATCTTGGTGAAAATATCAAATTGATTCTATGAAAGTAGCATTAAAACAGAGCATTGTAAGGTTCTATTTTCTATCTATATAAAATGATCATGATCTTCAATGGGTTTCACTCTTTCACATATGAAATTTAGTAGGAATGAAGAATGTAAACTGTCTTGTGATGGTCCTTTTTTTATTCATAAATATGCACACTTCTTGATAATATTTTATTTTTTTAACATAACTGAATAATGAATTCTTCTAGAAAATATAAATCATTGCATGCATATATTGAAGAATAATCATCTTGATTTTCTGGATACTTCTACTGACTCTTATTTTTCCTTTAACGTATTGCTAAAATAGTGAATAAAATAATCATAAAATAACCTTATGCATTAATTTCATTAATATATTATTTTGGAGAATTTAATTCAAAACAAGCATAATATAAACTAATCATAAGGTTATTTTATGATTATTTTATTAACTATTTTAGCGAGGATAATTTAATTCAAAACAAGCATAATATAAATGAAAGATCTTTTAGGTGTGACTCATTACTAGAGGTGACTCATATATGCTGGTGAGTCAATCTGGCAGTGAGTCAGTCTTGTATTGAATCATCTATATTAACAGTAGGTCAATATTGTGGTAAATCATTATGGTAGTGAGTCAGTTGAACTAATGATGACTCATTGCTAGTAATAAGAAATTCTGGTGGCGATCCATTTTAAATAATAGTGACCCAAGTATAGCTGTAATAAATTATGGTTCTGAGTCATTTGGAATTAACAATGATTTAGTTCTTGCAGTGATTCAGGTTGGCAGTGGGTCATTTGAACTAACCATCACTCAAGCTAGTGGTGACTCATGTCTAACCGTGACTCATTTAAACTAACAATGAGTCATTCCTACAATTCTAAATTTTTATCAAAAGACCTTATAAGAAAAAATGATATCATAAAATAATAATTTCATTATAAATATAATAAAAATGGATTGTGATAATTAAAATAAGGAGTTACTGATAATATTCCCCCTTTTGATGATCATAAATCATGGAATTTTTATATAGAATGTATAACATAAACATAGGAATATATATACGTATTTAAAGGAATTTTTTTACGTAACATTTCAAATGTCAAATGAGAGATATAAATAACTATGATATAAAATAAAAACAGAAAAATAAATATGGTATAAAAGAATAATAAAATATATGGACATATAAATAAATAATGTATAAAATATAAATTTGTATCCAAAGTTTCATATTAATGGATATATAAATGATGTACCAAATAATAATTCCACCCAAAGGATATACAATTTTGAGTTCAAAGGTAAATTCCACAAATTGTTCTCCCCCTTTTGGGATTATCAAAAGTCTAAAAAAGAAATGGTAAAGATAAATAATAATTATATGAATAAGAATAATGATACATGTCATTAAGCCCAAAAATTCATGATATTACATCCCAAAAAGTGATACAGGGAAAAGTAAAAAAAACCCTATCAAAGACTAATGTCTCATAGAAGTAAATTTTATCATGGGAGGTAGGAAAAATTGTCCCCTTTCCCTTTTTAGAGGCAGGAGTCATAGATGTTGGGGTTGAGGGTGCTCTGGTAGTGGATGGAGAAACTGAAGGAGGACAAGGCATCTCTTTGATAATCACTGGTTTGAGATGCCAGACGACTTCCATCAGAGACATGACGAAGGGTTGGTACCAGGGAGGTAAAGGGTCTAAGAAAGGGGAGGATGTAATGTAATAGATAGGAATTTCCCCAAGATAAAGTACTACCATACTAGAGGAATATAGGAAGGGATTTATAATGTTAAAAAAATTCATAATAATGATTCCTCCAAACTTTATAGCACTAATGAGATATTATTTTTACTTTATAAATATGTTAAGAATGGGTGATGAAACATTGAACTAGTTGACATATTCCTTGAAATCCTTGGTGACAAGTTACATACAAAGATTCTTATCCCAAAACATTCAATGAGAATATAATTCATGTTTGGTATAAACACTATAAAGGTAATATTTAATGGCCTTGGTGATGGTTTCCAGATCACTTCTAGATTCATTTAAACATCCCCTTACCAGTTTGTATATGTGATCACCATGTTTTCAAATCTATCTCAGATCCACTTAATGAGTAGAATTAATATCTCCTAAAAAATCATGAAGCTCCTCTTGAACTATAGAATAGATCAAATCGACATAAACTGAAACTAATGGAGGTGGAGTATTGGACATAGAATCCACTATAGGTAAAATCTTTAACCTCTCCATCATAGAAGATTAATTGGAAAAAAGGATATTCTAATCTCCTAAATAACTGACCACATGATATCTATCTCACTGGAAAACCTATGGTTCTCAATTTCCACTTCTTTAATGTGAAAATTCATCTTCAACAGGATATGTCCTTCAACAAGATCAAAGAGATGTCTTGAATTAGCTTCACTAAGGTGTGTGACTGGAGGTTCCTGAGACCTCAAAATCCTACACAAATTTGAATGATGTTTCCCTCTATAGGACTGTATGTCTACCCTAGAAACAATATTTGTAGGAATTGGTGTATCAGTAGGTGATGGTGCAGTATCCTCTGTAAGCTCTATTCTAGAATAAAGTTCATTTGACCTGAAATCCTGAATCTCAACATCATGGACAATCTTCTCAACAAGGGATCCCATAAGATCTATCTCAACTCCAACTGAGATAGTAGGTCCACCATCCATTGGTGGATTGCTCCCATTATCTGAATTATCATTTGCTAGTCCAAGAAGTTTGGAACCTTAGTAAGGCTCCCTATTAGATGAAAACTCATATTATTCCTAATAATATATATGATCCTCAACAAATTAATCTACTTCCTTAGAATCTGAATAGTCTAATCCAAGATGAAAAAATCCTAGGAATTTATCCCATTTATCCTGAGAAACCACTTACACTCTAGTATGAGATAGAACAACATTGAAAATAGGCTCAACAAAATGTCTAACATTACTAGAATATTTCTCCCTATCATTATATAATATGGCCTCTCCTCTAGTAGATCCAAATTTCTCCAACTTGTATCTTTGGAACTGATCTCTGCAAAGACTTAGATCTGGCAGAACCAGGTCTATCTATAGACCTAAAAAATGCAACATAAATAAGTGGGGATCAATGATGTTACTGTTCCTTAACAGAATCAACACTATCATGACTAGGTCCTCAATTATCACTATCATTATCATCATCATATTAATTGTTATTACCATCATTTCCATATTCTCAATAAAATAACTCTACAACTTATTTAGAAGATTTATAAGAAGAAATTTTTATTTTCTCATCTCCATAAACCTATGTCTCATCATCATCATCTTCTCTTTCACTTAAAATAATTTATCTGAAAGGTAGATAAATTGGAGGACTAGAAGGCCTAAAATAAATAATCGGTCTTTTAGGAATGTCAAGGTCACTACCCTCTTCAACTAAGGTAGCCACCTCTTCATCAACAACCACATCAACATCTTCTTTTTCCTTATTTGAATACTCCACCATCTCATCAGGATCCAATCCTAGATCAACCATGTTTTTGGATTTATTTAGATGATCTATAGGATTAAAATCCTCCAAGAGCATATCATTATATTTAACCTACTTCTTCATAAAAGGGTTCTAACTTACAGTCATCATTCTACATATAACCTTTGTTAGGAAAAAACCACCACATTTAACCTCACATTCTTCCTCTTCATTTTTTAAAAATTTGGTTTCCAATAAGGATGAAATTAACTTCAGATAAATTAAAGAGTAAGAACTTAAGGATGACTTAAATATTTCAATCATGTGTACCATGAGGTATATGCAAATGCTAATATTATCCCCTCATTTAATAAGAAATAAAAGTTACACATCCTAGAATCTCATGGTTTTGAAGTACCACTTACTTGGAAATAACAAGTACTAATCAAACTTAAAATGAATCCTACATTCACCATCTAACTCATTAGAAGTAGGCCTTCTCAAAGTTTCATCACTAGTCAATTACAACAAATAATTTTAATAACTGAATGATCCATAATCACTAGGTGTCAAACCGTGAAAATACTTATAAAATTCTTGATGAAATACATGTAGATACTTTTCACATTCCTAGGAATAAAAGGTAAACTCATTACAATAAATCATACATTGAATCATGCTTTTCTTCTTACCAAAATTGAACTCAACATACTGATAGAATTGATGAACTAACCATGGATAGAATGTTCTGTAATTTCATGAAAACTAGTCTACCCATCCTTGGTCTTGGATCACCATTAGAACTAATGACTTAATTGAAAGCATCCATTTTATATATACTTCTTTTTTAGTAACCACTACATGATTTTCAACCTGTGGGTTCCTCGGTTTTCTTGTAGCTCATCTCAGTTCTCCTTTTGACATCTTCACTGCCCTCGATTCATCTGTCGACAATATATAAGGTTGATTGATCCTCACCATTGAAGTGAAACAATGACTAAAGAAAATTCCTAAAAAGGATGAAGGATGGGAGATAAGGGGAATTTGAAACAACTCAAAGGAAAAAGGCATGAGTGAGAGTGACTTGATTTTGAATTTAAATCATGATTTACCATTTAGGTATTCAAAATAAAAAATATAATAAAAATTAATGAATAAAACAAAAAAATATAATCTAGAAAATTATTAATGGTAGAAACACTTGAAATAGATACTGGTGGCTTGTCCAATGGTGATTCAAAAACAGTGACTCTCCAATAATTATTTTCCAAAGGTGACTATCCAAAAGTGACTCTCCAATGGAAAATAACCAATGTTTAATGTCTAATTATTAAATACTAACTAAAATTAATCATTCCTAATTCATTTTTTAAGTATTTTAATCTCCTATAATTTTTTTTTTGAAAAAACCAGTAAGATGATGTTCAGTTGATATGAATTCAAGAGTTATATCACCCTTTGGAAAATGGTCCCTCATAAAATGATGTCTTATATCAATGTTATTTGTCCTAGAATGATACATATTATTTTTAGAAATATATATCACACTTTTTTTGTTTCAATTTATAGGGACATGTCTGAATTGATATCCATAGTCTAGAAGAGTGTGTTTCATCCACAAAATTTGTGGACACCAACTCCCTAAAACTATGTATTTGGCTTCAGCAACAGATAGTGCAACCAATGTTTTTTCATAATACACCATGACACTAGAGATTTTCCCAAAAGATGACATTTTCTAGAGGTTCGTTTTCCATCAAACATTCAACCACTAAAATCATCATCTGAATAACTATGTCATGTGATTGTCCTCTAGGATAGAATAGTCCTAAATTGGTTGTTTATTTGAGACATTTAATAATACTTTTATCAAAAAGTAAATGAGAGTCTAATATTTTCTTGAAAATGATAACACATATGCATAGTAAACATAATTTCATGTTAGTTAGCAGTTAATTATAAAAAACGCCCAATCATGCCTCTATAATTGGGTTGATCCATTGGATTTATAGATTCATCATGATCCAAATTAAAGGTAATAATAATAGTATTGGCACTAATTATAGTGATATCCAAACCAAAAATTTTTAGAAGGTATATAGTATACTTACTCTGATTAAAAATAATTCCATCTTTATTTTGGAAAATATGAAAATCAAGAAATAATTTCATTTCACTCATTAATATCATTTCAAATTCATTTTTCATCATTTTTGAAAAATTAGTACACATAATTGTTAGAAGATCCCAAAATAATATTATCAACATATATTTTAACTACTAAAACATTATTTGAAATTCTTTTTATAAAAGGGGAGGATCAACTATACATTTTGAAAAACCTTTAGAAATTAGAAAAGAGATGAGCCATTCATTCCATGATCTATGAGAACATTTTAAGCCATATAAGGCCTTTTTTAATTTGAAAACATGTTTTAGAAAATGAGTATTTTTTCAATCCATGGGGCCATTCAACATAAAAATCCTCAAATATGTAACCATTTAAGATTTCACTTTTGACATCTATTGGATATGGTATGAAATTCAAATGTGCTGCATAGGCAAGTATCATTATGATTACTTCAATTATATCCATTTTTGAAAAGGTTTCTTCATTTTAAATACCATATTCCTGACTATACCCTTGTGCAACCAACCTAGCTTTATTTCGTACTATTTTTCATGACTCATAAATCTTGTTTCTAAACACCCACTTAATGCCTATAGTGATATTTTCTTTAGGTCTAACTAAAAGTTACAAAATATTATTTATTTAATATAGATTAAGTTCATATTTCATTTCCATCACCAATAGTTCATCATTAATATCAACATTGTTGTTTTTTGGTTCAAGCTGTGAAAATAATGATATATGTTCAACATGATTTATAAGAGAAGATCTAGTATATGTACCTATATCTAGGTCTCTTACTAAAAAATATAAAGGATGATATATATGAGTATTAATAGCCCTATTAAAGGAAGGTATGGACATCTCATGGTCATAAATAGGTTCAGGTTTGGGTTTTTCCTCAGAATTGGTTGATTTTTCTTCTTTCTTTACAAAATGTTTAGAAGGATTAGAATTGATATTCAAAGTTAAAAAAATCATCCACACGGTTTTCTAAAGTGGTATTATGATCATGTGGATCTATTTCATAAATATTTACTTGAAAATATTCTTCCAAAGTCTTGGTTCTTTTTCTAAAAACTCTATATAATTTATTAGAAGTTGAATAACCAAGGAAAATTCCTTCATCACTCTTAGAAGGATCTTTTTAAAGATTATCAGTAGTGTTTTGAATAAAGTATTTGAAACAAAAAAAAACTAAATTAGTTATCTTTTAGATTTTTATTATTCCATAATTTATTAGGGTTATTCTTTAAGATAGGTCTAATAAAAAATCTATTAATTATATAATAGGCAATATTCACATTCTCTTCCTAAAAATAAATTGGAAGTTTATACTCGTTAAGAATAGTCTGATCAATTTATTGAAGTGATAAATTTCTTCTTTCTATAACCTCATTATACTATAGGGTCCTAGGAGTAGAAGAGTTATGATTATATCTATTTTTAATAAAAAATATTGAAATTTTTTATTTTCAAACTCACAACCATGATAACTTATTAAGGCATTAATCCTTACACTACCAATATATTATACATATTTAGAATACATGAAAAATTTAAAATAAGCTTCACTTTTGGGAGATATAAATAATATCCAAATATAAATAGAAATTTCAACTAAAAGGACATACACATAGTACTTTCCATTTAAAATAGAAAACCTAAATGGTCTAAAAAAATCCCTGAGAAATAACACTAGGTATTGTGAAGTTAAAAATTATTATTTTTATTTGAAAGATATCTTATGTTTTTTCTTTTTTAACATGGTTTATAGACTTTATCATTTGAAAATTATAGATTAGGGAGATCCTTCACTAAAACATTCTTTGTTATCTTTCTAAGTGAGTGAATATTACAATGGGAAAGTATTCTAGGAAAAATCCCAGATTCTTTGTGAAAGATACTTAGACAAGAAAAATTTTGAGAACAAAAAGAATATAAATTAATAGAATAAACATTGTCATTTATTAAATCAGAAAAAACTAAATCATTTTTATAATAAAATAATTTTTAAGAAATATTTTTAAATTTCATAAAAAAACCATCATAAAAAACTGTATGATTCTAAAAATATTTTAATTTAAACCAGATACATATAATAATTTAGAAATTAACAATTATTTGAATTATTGAATTAGACAAGGCCAATAATCATACCTATGGTATTGTACCCAAAAGTGACATGATCACCATCGAACTTTATCATATTATTGAAACTTTAATAATATCTAGTAATGTGTTTGGAATAGAAAATGTCCAAGCACCATAGGTTCTTACTAGATATTTTCAAACAGGTTCCCTAAAGGAAATGTTTTATACCAAAAATGATTATGGTTCCCAAATCCTCTTTTGTTTATAAATTTTAGTAACTAATGATTTAGGAACCCATATTTTCTTAATAGGTTTTTTATATTAATATTTCAAGGTATTAGATATAAATTATTTGATAGGTTCACATGAATAAGAACAAGTGGTAGTATTGGAACAAGGAATATTTTTTTTAATAATTCTAATATGTTCAGGTTTATACCCTATACTAGTAGTGTCTTTAGGTGGAGTTTATTTTCTATGAAATTGGTTGAGAGTGTTTTCCCCATTAGTGAATCTCTATAAATATTTATTTGATTTCTCATTAGATAATTTTAATTCATTATTCTATTTTTAATAATTTATCATTTTTTTCTCTTTCAACAGAAAGGTTGAATTCCAGATTATTAGTTTGAACATTTTGTTTCATTATAATTGTGTATTTATGCAAAATATCAGTGAATTTATCCTCTAACATGTTAAAATAATTGAAAACATTCTCATTAGTCATTTTATCATCATTATCTTCATCTCCCAAATGTTTTGAAATATGTTTAAGAGATTCAAGAAAGACATTGGATACCTCAAATGTGTTTTTTATAAAAACACATGTCATCTCTTTCATGTTTTCCTCCTAGGTAGTGTATAAATCACTTGATCTATCTTTATAATAACTCCAATTTGATTTCATTTCTTTATTCTACCTATTATCCTTGTCATCATATTTATTTTTATATTTTATGTTAGGATAATCAGCTTTTACATGCCCATTCCTTTTACATTCCTAGCACACCATTTCCATTGAAGTATCACCACTCTTGTAATCCTTAAAATTACCATTGTTTTCATATTTACCTTTCTAGATCGGTTTAATAAATAATTTTTTCTTCATATAATTTTTTATAATATTCTAGAAATATAGGACATATCTTCATCACTATCAACTGGTTATTCTTCATTACTTGACTTTTCAGCTTGAACATTCTCATTTTATTTTGAGGTAGTAGATTTAAAGGGTACAAAATTCCTTTTTGGTTCATCCTCATATTATTTTTTTGACCTTAAGTTCTTCCTCATACATCATCAACATTCTAATCATCTCATTGATAGGTATCTTACTAATATCACATTACTCTCTGATTGATTTTGAAGCTCCTATCCATATTTCTAGTAGGAACCTCAATAGTAACATCTGTTGGTCTTTATCATTATATTCATGATATCCTTGAACCTGAGATACATTTTAGAAATAAGTTCATAATGTTTCATATTAAATGTATCATATTTAATAGTATATATTTTTAACCGCATTTCCTTTACATTATTTGTTCTTCATGAGAAATAAATAAAGTGTCCCAAATTTAAAAATTAGTTTTTCATAAAGATGTTATATTGATTTATTCATCAAACAAAGCACAATATAGGAAATTAATTGATTTAAAATTATTATTATAAACAACATTAATAGAATAATCCCATATATTTCTACCAGTCTTAGTTATTCCATATTTGTTTACAATAGCAGTCCAAATTTCAAAACCCATGTTCTCAATATGAATTTTTAATTTGATTTTCCATAGATAATAATTCATGCCATTAATGAAAGGTGATATATTTATAGAAGAACCATATTGTATATTACCCATATAGAACTAAATTTAAAACTAATAGAAATTTTATAACTTTAAAACATAGATACATTCATAGATGAAATATATGTAAAATTCATTGATACTAAATATTGGCTGGAGTGAGTAACTAAAGAGGGGGGGGGGGTGAATTGATTACCCAATAATGTTTTGGTTAGAAACAAGTACAAATAAAATCCCAATGTTTAAAATAAATTCTCTTAATTAATCAAAATAGTAGTTTGATAAAATTATTTAAAAAATATTTCTCAAAGCATGATTAGTGACCAGTTAAAATAATAATGGAATTCACTTTAACATTGGTAATCAATTTACTCAAAAAATACTAATATAAACACTATATAAGAATAACTATCAATATACCAATTTCTCTCACAATTAAAAAAATTATTTAAAGTTTTGAAATGATGAAAACAAATCTGAATCACACAAAAGGGTAAAAAGGGGGTTTAGTCTACAATTTATACCTAATCCCATCAACTTTGAAAATCCCACTACCAAGAAGATTATATAACTATAATATGATCTACAACATGGATCAGGTATACAAACAAAAAAAAATGTGATTTTCATGTTCAAATCATCTAACACTGTTAAATGTGGGAAGTAAAACAATCATAGGACACATAAGGACCTCTTCTACAAACACTATGGGTAAGCAGATGAAAAGTGATAGAAGAGAACATCAAGTCTTCTCCATTTCTAGAGCAGGAGACAATGTGTGATATTAAATAGATCAAAAAACACAATCCTAAAAAGTAAAAGAAAACTATATAAAGAGTAATTAATAAGATATATAAAAGCTTGTAAAACATAGTATATAATGTTTCAGATTCTATAGTGTTCTAAAATGTGGCTTATTGAGAAGGTCGAAATGATTATATGAAAGTAGCCGGAAACTAGAGCATCGTAAGGTTATTTTTTATATCTATAATAAATGATCATGATCTTCAATGAGGTAAACTCTTTCAAAAATTAATTTTAGTTGGAATGAAACTTGTAATATCTTGTGTGACAATCATTTTTGTATTCAGAAAGCATCACAGTTCATGGTATTCTTGTTTTCCTTTATCATCAGCGCATGAGGAAGTCTTTTGGAAAATATAAATCACTTCATGAATCCATTGAAGAATAATCATCCAGATTTCATGGACCCTTATAACGAATTTTATTTTTACTTTAATGGGTCCCTATAATAGTTATGAAAATAATCATAAATAACCTTTCACATTAATTTCATTAATATATCCTATGGGAGCATTTAATTCAAAATTGGCAGAACAACGATGTAATCTCTTTTGGCGGTGACTCATTGTTGGAAGTGATTCACATCTATTGGCCAGTCAATCTGGTGGTGATTTTTTCTAATAGTGACTCATTTGAACTAATGATAATCAAGCTGGTGGTATGTCATTCTAATGGTGAGTCGGTTGAACTAATTATGACTCATTACTGGTGGTAAGACATTCTTGTGATTAGTCATTTGAATTAATGTCAACTCAAGTATGGTAGTAAGACATTCTAGTGCTGAGTCATTTTAAACTAATTGTTAGCCAGGTCTAGTGGTGACTTAGGATGGTAGTGAGTTATTTTAACTAATGGTCACTTAAGCGAGCAGTGACTTATGTCTGGTGGTGAAACATTTGAACTAACAGCGAGTCATTCCAACACTTCACAAACTTGTAATCAAAATTCCTTATAAGAAAAAAATTCTATCATAAAATAATAATTTCATAAAAAACATAATAAAATTATTTTTGAGCATTAAAATAAGGAGGTTCCAAAAGAGGGATTCCTTTATTAGTGCTAGCTAAAAGTGATAATAAAAGTCCACCTCTATTAGTGTTTTTTAGCACTCATAAAGGTCACTTTTATTTGATAATTTTTAATATTGATAAAGGGTGGCCTTATTAGTACAATTTTAATACTGATAAAAGGTATAATTCATAAGAAAATATTAATATATATATATATATATTTATTTATTTCTAATGAATCAAATATATTATATTTTGTTAAATATGATTTATATTAAACTAAATATGCATTTACACTTAATATATTAGATATTTAGTGAAATAGAATATAAAATAATTAAAAAATAATATAAATTAATAACATTAAAATTATTATCAATTAATAGTTATTTAATAACAATTGAATGACATAAATAATCAATAAATTAACGAACGATCTAAGATAAGTTGAAAACATCATTGGAACTTCAAATAACGATATCTTTTGATCCGGGTGTCCGTTTGGGCTCTACCACATATGAAATCGAAGATACAAAATAATATGGTACATGGTGAACTTGAAGAACCGTTATTATCATTTTTGAGGTAAAAAGGGCCCGTAAGGCCTCTATATATGATTTGTTTGTCCGGATGCCATAATTTTTGAACATTTTATAGAATTTCAGCCTCTGTTGAGGGGGTATTTTAGTCATTTTTAATAGAGACTAAATTTATTCCAAGGTCTTGCAGTCATATGTATATTATAGTGTTTAAATTTTACCATTTTTTATATATTGGTGTTATTTATAATTAAATATACACATATTTACATACATTTAAATATAATTAATCAATTATATGCATAAATATTTAAATATATTTACATAAAAATTAATATTTAAATATATAAAATAGATAGGAAAAAATATTTATAATTTATATTATTTAAAATAAAAAATTATTCATTTTATTTACCTTATAAAAATGGATTGTTATATATATACATATGCAAGTAATGTTTACATAGAAATATGTGTATGTAAATAAAAAAAATACACTTTTATGTGTATATTATAATATATGTAAATAAATACATATATGAAAATATTTGTGTTTGTAAGTGTGAAATATAAATGTGAACATGTGTGTGAAAATATGTGCATGTGTGTGTGCTGATATTGTGTAAATACAATATATATAAATGTATTTTTATAAATTTATCATGATCCTTAAATAAAGTATATAAATGTATTTACAATAGATAATTATAAATATATTTTAAAAAATTATCTCTAAATATTAAAAATATAGACATATTTTTAAAATATATTTATAAATAAATATATAAATGTATATTATTATATAAATAAGTATTTATATAAAAATGAATTATGTATATATTTAAATAGAGATGTCATAAAATATTAAACAAATCCTGATGGTGTATTGGTAAAGCTGTTAGGCCTTAAAGGTAGAGTTCAGGGGTTTAATTCTAGGCATGACCAAGGTTGAAGAGCATGAAAAGAACTCATAAAGTTGTTGGAAAGAAATGATTAAGGGGGTGGGATCGAGAAAGCCTGTAGGATGGGAACACGAGGGGCACATAACACTGATAAAGGGGGAGGAGAAAAGCTAGGATATTAATGGGTCATGGGAGGGGGGGTATATAAAACTGATAAATGTGGGGTCAGAGCACTAATAAAAATGTGGTTGTGTTAAACAAAGTTTTTTGAAATCAATATTTTTTGAATTTTATGAGTTCTAAACAAAAGAACTTATAAATTCCACCTTTATCCGGGATAAAAAATAACTGATAAAATAACACTTTATCAGTGTTAAAAAAGTGTCGAGAAATGCGGCCTTTATCAGTGATTTAGTTAGAATTGATAAAGGTCCTGGTTTTTAAGGGACTTATCCTGTTAGTGATTTTTAGTGTTGATAAAAATGATTTTTAATTATTTTAAAATCATGATCTTTAGTAGTGATTTTTGAATATGAGGATTTACATATTTAGAATCTTTATATAAAGACCTCTTTATTTCATACATATTTGAGGAGGACATCTATATACAACAACCAGAGGGATATGCTGAGTCATGAAAGGAAAACTGGTGTGTATACTCTAGAAGAGTTTTTATGAGTTAAATCAAGAACCTAGGAAGTGGAATAAGAAGTATGACATGGTCATGATAAAAAATTCATCCAAATGATACGACATAGGTCAATGCTCTTTTTATATGTTTTTTGTTGATGGATATATTATATTTATTTCTTATGTAGTTGGCATGATCATTGTAGGATCATGTATGAAAAGGATTGATGGCCTAAAAGGGAAGCTGGATAAAGAGGTCAAGATGAAATATATTATAGAAGATGATAATAATTTGGGGTTGAAGATAAAGAGAGACCACACAACAACAAATTTGATGTTATCATAAGATGACTATATTGGAACGGTTTTGAAAAGATTTAGCATATTATAATTGTAAGAACTCGGATCTTTGTTTCAGGTATGTCTTCCCTTTTTTCTGGAGTTTTTAAGTAATTTGGAGTTTCTAGAAATTTTCAAAGTACACGCCGTGTACTTTCTGAGTACACGCCCTGAACTCTTTTCCTGCTTGAAGTTGTGTGCTGGCCGTGTCCGGGCCACACACATGGTGTGTAGGGGTGACATGGAGGCCGATTTTGGCGGAGTACGGAAAAGACCTAGTACACGACGTGCACTCTAAAAGTACATGCCATGTAGTTTATTTTTTTTCATTAAATAGACCGGGGTCACGCCTAATGCATAGAAAGGTCATCTTCTAGGTTCTATTCATCCGAGAGTGCTGAGGATCCGTGAATCTTTGACGATCCCTCGCCTCTCCGTCAGTTCTCCAATTCGAGCTCTGTCGATTGCGTTAGAATCGCAGCGGTGAGTTCTCCCTTCTACTTGAGCCGTGTTTTCCAATTATTTCCCTTTTCAAGTTATCGTAGGTTGAGCGTTTTGACGCTTTTTAAGATCTACAATGTTCTAAGGGGAATCAATCAACGTGGTTACCATATATCGATCTCCTAGGATCGAGGTAGGTGGTTTGTGCCTTTATACAGAATGTCTTTGAGTATTTTGTGCAAATTCCACCGATACCCTTGAACGGGGTATTGCATGTTACCTGTTTTCCCCTGTTGTTTGCATTATTTGCTTGATTGCTTGAGTAGAGTCCTTGCATGTAAATTTGGATAATTTATAATGTGTTCTTATACTTTGCCTTGCATGTTTTTCTTATTAGGCATTTTTCTAGTTGCCATGCCTAGTTCTAGGATAGTAGAATTGCTGTTTTGTTATGTTGTTGAGCCTTAGAATAATAGCCATGTAGTTCTTGAGGATTACATGGATGATACACGCATGATATGGATGATTATTTTTACAGAGGGATGCGAGAACCTAGTGTAGTGGACCATAGGGATAATGAAAAAAAGGGCTTCTCCAGAGTGTCCTTAACTTACGAGGCGAGACCACCTGGGGAATTGATGTTGAGTTCTTCCCCAAAGAGTCTGTAGATCCTCGATGCGGGCCACATGGGGAATTGACGTTGAGTGCTTCCCCAGAGATCCTTTAGCACGATACGAGACTATAGGGGGAATTGATAGTGAGTGCTTCACCAGAGAGACTATTTATTAGTTGAACCAGAGGGGTGAGACTATGTGTGCTTCCCAGAGGGTAGCTAGTACTTGTAGGTTGAAACTTAGGGGTTAGGCTGTGAGAACTACCCAGATGTTACTTTGTTTTTTTTACTGCTTGAGTGGCTGTTTCTTGGGTAATTTATATGTTAGAACTATGGATTGTAGCTGCTGTGTGCTTTCCTATTACTGTTTCCTGTTTTATAACTTCCATGTATTCATTGACTGTTAGGCACAGATCTTTGGGTGATTAACAACTGGGACTTTGTCTCACACCCTGTTTGGGTCATGCTTTTGGGCCCAAACTGACAATGTTGTTGTAGGTATAGATAAGGGAAAGTTCCCTTATACTTCAGGTACCTAACTTGCTGTGGATCTGGGGAGCATGGGACCAAGCTATGGCTTGCGATGATGAGGAGTTATACTTTGTTTTATTTTGCACTTGTTTTCTATTGTATTTTAGCACATTGGTTTGTTTACTGCTTTCCATAGACATATGTACCATGTTGCATCATTATTATTTTATACAATATAATGACCCATACTTTACATACATTGTTATCACTTCAGAATTGAAGCACATTTATTACAACATATAACAAAACCATGAATGGACCGTATAGGTATAGTGTCTTTAGAAACTAGGAAACATAAACAACCGGTTCATAAATCAACTACATTGTCTCCCATTTATTTCATCATATCTAGAGTACCTTTTTGTCATATCTTACTTATTATCCTTCTTCCTGACCTGGGGAAAAGAAAACATACAAAAGGGTGAGCTCAAATGCTCAGTAACAGTAAACAAAAGAAATATCAATCATATCATATTCATAAGACCATAACATTTTGAAAATCTTAACCTACAAAAGAGATCTCAATATCATGTCATGGGATAAATCGTAGTAATGAAAAGTAATCCAAATTAATCATAACTTAAAACACGAATCTTTGTGGAATACACACATAATCATAGAAAATCATTTATTATTAGTCAAGACTCATTTCCAAGACTATATTAGTGGACAAAGTCCATTTCTGAACTGAGTTCACTCCTCGTTCCAGTCTTGTATCACTGAACCAGTTTAAATAGTCGTTCCATCCATGTCTATCTCATGAGATATAAATCTATACCCAATGAATTGGAGGGAGATATAGGTTCCACCCATCTCCTAATGAAACCATTCTTATGTGTGCCACAAAATCATAAATCAGACATCATAACACAACCCATGTAATAAAAATGGGATTCATAAACATCATTCCATCATAACATAATCCATATAAGATAAAAGGACATCATAAAATTAATTACATAATATCATAATAAAATCAATGTAAAAATAGGGATAGAAACAGAACCCTATATTATCTTAGATGGAAAATAATTTTGATAAAACACTTGAACTCCATTCTTGATGAAAATATCCTTTCAAAAACATTTTTCCATTCTTAACATGTCATACAATTTTAATCTAAAAGAAGTTGATTAAAAATAAACTTGAGAAATTGTAAAAGAAGCTTCATGGAAATAATGTTCTATGAAATCATAAAAAAAATCCATTCATGTCGTATAATTTTAAAAACATTTTTCTCGTACTATGGCCGGAAAAGTCAAAAAGTACCTCATACGAAAAACGACAAAAGATTCCTTTCATATCTTTTACTAATAACTCACCGAAGGGTAAAATTGGATTTAAAAAATTGTAGGAGGATAGAAATATTATTACATATTGATGGAACATGAATGTGGATGATAAATATTCCCCATTGAATTCTAATGTATAAACAATCTCGGATAAAAATGAGATTGTGAGATTTTCCCTTACCTTAGGTCCGATTTTCTTCGTAAGTGTCCGAACCTCCTGTATAATGATTTATATAATGTCATTGAATTATTCCAGAATCATAATCATTGTTTTGATATCATATATGGTCATATTCTTAGCTTCTTATTAGTAATATTTCATTGCTACTTGTTATTCGGGTGTTTATTGCTTTTTGTTCTTATGCGTGTTTTGTCAAATAAATTATTATTCTTCTCTTTAGGTTATAGATAACTCATTTAAAAAATTTAATTAGGGTAATATATATCATATTTATTTTTTCAATTCATTTATATAATCATTGTGTAATGAAGATCATGTAGAACGAGTCGCAACACATCGCGGAGACGGTCGGCCGTACGTACGCACGAGCGATGATATCGTTCCCATGATCATGGGATTGTATTGAAGTGTATGTATACTATTTAAGAATAAATATTAATTCAACATAATCATATATAGTTACTATTTACACCATTACACCCATCCAATTAAGGTGGTGGTGGAAAATAGATTACACCACAGCGCGGAGATGGTATTCCGTACGTACGCACGCGCGGTGATTTCGTTTTCTGTAGGATGGATAGAGGGTGAAATTGGGTTTTTTCATATTTATAATAACATATAAGTATATGAGTGATACTGATGTTATTATTTCATAATGAACGAACTAAAGAAGAAGAAGTAGAAAAAGAAATTAATTTGAAAGAATTGGTAACAGATATTACCTCTTCTTCGACACGCCTCTTTGAAACCTCCTCTTAGGGCACTAATATTGGTCTTTGAAAAAGACCAAAAACTTTTGCATAATTCTAGGGATGTGGAGAAGATAAATTTCAGGGGTTTTCTGAGATTAAAATATCAAAGTGGTGTGAGGAGGAGAGGGAGGAGGTGCCCTTTTATAAGGGAGGAGAGGGGCACCTTATGAAAACATAAAATATTATTTAATTATAAAGTCATATTTGGTTTCTAATAGCTCCAAATTGATTTATTTAGAAGCTAAGGTGGGTATGGGTCTAAATACTCTCAACAAATGGGTTTTACACAAGTTTAGGTTACTATGTTAACCTTATCATTTAGATTTAACTCTGTGTTAAATAATTTAACTTTTACCGTGTCTTCTTATTTTCTTACACTATAAGGTTAATAAACTTAATATAACAAGACAAACGAACCACAAGTGGTTCATTATTAATATATATATCCTTATCTAAGTCATTTGGACGAACCTTATATTTTTAGGAATAAAATAAAAATTAATAATATATTATTTGTTTTAAAAGCTATTTTATGTCAATTTTGACACTATTTGGTACTTGATTTTTTTGTGAAAATCATAAAAACATGATTAGTTAGAAAAAAGTTAATTAAATCAATAATAACATGTCATATTAACCTAAAAAATTAATGGAATTCATAAAAAGTTTCAAATTACATTTATTTGGGTATTTATAACATCAATTATGTTAATATTTCATTAATAAGATAATTACTGCATCATCATTGTGTCATAAATAAATTAAATTATTTAATGTCTAAAAATTATAAATAAAACACCATTATGTAGGAAATATTTTTAGGTTTCTAATGAAAATTTATAGTCGAATTGTTCTTATGTATAACCCTATATTAAAAATGTTTTAGTTATTAAACATTGATTTTATCTATTTTAACTCTTCTTTAAATAAAATAATATTAAATGTCCTAATCTAAACCAAGTGGACCTAAATGGTCATATTTTATTCCTAAGGTTGTTTGTGGTCGAATTAAACCTATCCAATAGAATCAGGACATGTGTTAGGGTAATAATAATATCATTTTTACCCCTAATTACCCTATTTACTTTTAACCGTGGTAAAAAAAGCAAAAAGTTACTATTCACCAAAAATTATTTTAATCTCATTGGACCACATTTTAGTCCATGATACTAACTGTGTCTCTTGGATTTTTAAAATTCCATTCACAGAAGCGGTAAAATTACGTTTTATGTGAATTTGCAAATTCTCCTAGGAGGTGGGTAAAAGACGATGAAAAGTTCAATTAAATTTTTATATATGTAAAATTATTATAAAATGACTCCAATGAATTAATTTGAACTTATATAGGTATTATGTATCAATTTTGAGCTAAAATAAATTTAAATAATATAAATAATTATTTAAATAAAAAGTCGGTTTTTAAATAGTAACATAGTGTTTTCACTATTCATCAAAAATTGAAAGTTTTCAGAAAAATACCAAAATTTCACCCTAGGATAATTTTGATATTCCGAATCCAAAAATGAAGTCCATTTTAAAAGGTTAAATTTATAAAATTTCAAGAAGTGGGTATTACTATTCATAACAGCTAGTTTTAATGATGTTTTAATAGCATATTGTTGTTTAGTGAAACTCGGTATTGCGTACAACGCAAGCTATCGGGGAAGGATATTATTGTGTGTAAGAAAGCCAAGATAGTGTTGTGTGTAGTGAAAGATTCCATAAAAACAAAATATTTCTCAGGAAAAATCTTGGGTATTACATACATTACTTACATTGTTCAGTTCAGTTATTGTATGCTGTTTATTGTTTCTGATATTATGTCTGGTTGTTCTTCTGCTGTTTACATTACCGAATGAGGGCATAGTTTCCCCACAGACTCACCAAGGCCCTCGCTGCTAGTCGGCAGCCTCTAGCATTTGGGGAAACACGCTTGAGGTCATGTTACCAACTGGGTACGGGGCGCCTCTGGGTGGCTTCTAGAACCGGGACGTTACAAAGTGGTATCAGAGGAGTTATTTTCTCTTGATTTACTGTTTGGAGCCTTTTACCAGGGATAGGACGGATTTGGTACTTGGTAATATGTTGTTCCCGGGAGTAGCTAACCAGTGTACAGGGAAAATCCATACTACCTCGTTTATTGCAGTTTCCAGGTTTTAAGATTTATGGTTGATATGATTTCACCTAGAGTGATTCACATGCCATGTGATATTATTGTTTTGATGTTATGGTTCTATTTATATCGCAACTAGATGATACGAGGGTATGCCATATCATGCATCATATAGACACTTGTTAGAAATCACATGCCATGCATTCTTACCATGAAATCTAGGATGCATTAGCAATTTCATGTTGTTTTTATTGACGTTGTGTAGATTATGCATGATGTTGTGATAGATGCTTGATAGAATCATTACTGTTATGTTAGAGAACTGTTTGTTTTGTGCTTTGGTTAAAATGAACGCCAAATTTTGGTTACTGAGGTGTTATGGGCCCTCATTAATCAGAACTTGGTGGATTATGATCCAGTTTTCTCTTGTATATGACTGTAGAAGATGCCAAGCTTTGATTCGCGGAAAGTATGGGCCCTCACAGATCAGAATTTGGCACCTTTTTGCCTTGTTTTTAGTGTTTCTGGGATTCTGTGCAGTTTCTGATCTACTTCCCAGAAAAACCCAGAATACACGGCTTGTACTTTTTGGATTCACGCAATGTAGTTTTCAGGCCATGTCACTGACCGTGTGACCAGAAACACGGTGTCGTGAAAGCAACTTCAGGAACACGCCGTCTTCGAAAGGTACACACTATGTAGTAGTGAGCCGTGTACCCAGCCGCATCACTAACAACACAGTTCAGGGAAGCTCGTGTCATACACGCCATGTTTTGTTTGAACACTTTGTGTATCCTTATCCTCAGTACCCGACTGTGTCACGAACAACACGGGATGGTGTTATATCCTCCTATACATGCCGTGTTTGTTTGGAACACGCCGTGTAAGGGCCAGCCATGTACTTGGCCGTGTCTCCAACAACACGGGTCGGGAAAACATTTGAGTGCACACCGTGTTTTTTTGGAACACACCATGTCATCTCAGCCATGTAGTTGACCGTGTAGCTAACAAAAAAGGACGTGAAACCTTTTCCACTACATGTCATGTGCATAGGGAACACGCCGTGTAGTCTTAGTTTAAGAAAACCGTGTGGGTTAGCCGTGTAAAGAGACTCGTGCAGGGGAGTAGAGTTCAAGTACATACTGTATGTGGGGACAATACGCCATGTAGTCTGGGGATTTACACGGCCAGGGGTGGCAAAATTACACATCCGTGTCTTTGGTCTTAGTGAACATGCCGTGTAGTTTTTATACATGCAGTGTAGTCATGTTTTGTAAAACATGATAGTTTCTTTCCCCTGTTCCCGTTTTGTACTCATGTGTTTTCAATCCTTATTAATCATAATATAAGTCATGATTTTGATATTTTAGAGTTATGCCTTCGATATGTCCTCCGGTAGTATTCCAGTTTCCATATGGTGATCAGACAATGGATATGGCCGAACAGGGACCTCCTGCCGATGCTCCAGTCATGCCAGCCTTGGCACCGGCTGTCATACCAACTGCGAGTGATGATGCACAGTTCAGGGAAGGCTTAATGTGAATGATGCAGATCTTCTAGGGAGCGCTGCCTCCTACCACAACTATGGTTGACTTGACATGGGTTTTCCAACAGCAACATCCTGCTACTTTCTTGGGGGAAGGAGGACCACAGGCTGCAGAGTCATGGATGGAAGCCATGCTGACTATCTTCGAGCATTTGGAGATGCCTCTAGAGAGGCGGGTCAAGCTTGCTAACTATATTCTACGAGACTCTGCAAAAAGGTAGTGGGACATGATCTCACAGATGGGTTGTCAGCAGGTTATGGATTAGGAGGAGTTCCAACTCGTGTTTTATGACTATTCTACCTGGAGACCCTAAGGGCTGATCGAGCCTGGGAGTTCATGAGCCTAGAGTAGGGTACTCTTTCAGGTATGGAGCACTCCTCTCGTCTCACCAAGCTGTAGTGTTTCACACCCCTCCGGGATGGAAGTGGGGTGTTCTTGGCAAGGAAGTTTGAGGATGGTTTCAGGCAGGAGATCCGCTCGCAGGTGAATATCTCCCAGTTGAATTCCATAACTTCCATCATCAACTAGGCACTGATTGTGGAGTGAAATCTGAGAGACTCCGAAGCTGCGAGCCAGGGAATTTCTTCTTCCAGAGCTAGTGTTCCTCCTGTTGACAGCACGAAGCGCCGTAGGGATCCTACACGTGGTGATCCGAGGAGGCAAGATACATCTTCCGGTAGCCAGGTAGTATGCTACTAGTGTGGAAGGGTAGGGAACACAGGGATGCAGTGCCAGAGAGACCCAGTGGAGTGCCGATCATGCGGAAAGATGGGTCACCTTCAGCCTTTCTGCCAGGTTTTTTCACTAGTAGCTGGAGACATGGGTTTTTCCATGACACCTCGTTCTGGAGCAGCAACACCAGTTTCTCACCAGTCAGGGAACTGGAGTTCTTCTGGCTGTTCGGGCCAAGGTGGAGGCTGAGGTCATGTTAGTCATTCACCGGTCCGTCAGCATCAGCAGGGGGGATCAGCTCAGTGTGGTCAGGCAGGGTCACATGGCCTAGGGGTAGGCCAGACTTTTGTGGTGGAGCAGACCTATCAGGAGCAGGATCCCGGACCATCTACTATTCGAGATACGATTTTAGTAGCCTTGGTTTTATCTTCAGCTCTTTTTGATACTAGTTCTACGCATATCTTTATCTCTGTTGCAATTGTGGAGATCCTGGGGCTCTGTATCTTTTCTTCTACCGACTCGTTGACACTAGACACACCTTTGGGGACGAGGACATCTAGTGTATTCCAGTGTAGAGCGTGCCCTCTCAAGGTTGCAGGGTATCGTTTCTCATGATATCTCTATGTCCTAGAGATGACAGGCTATGATGTCATTCTCAGAATGGACTGGCTAGTTCCCTTCTAGGTAGTCATCGACTGTTATCGCCGTAGGGTCAGTTTCATCTCACCAGAGGGTGAATCCTTTCTTCATAAAGGCGAATGGGATGTTCAGGCGAGTCGGGCGGGACTCGAGCATCTTGGGCTAGGAGGGGTGATATACCAGATTTCTAGTCTTTATCTGGATGATCAGGGGACTCCACAGTTGGAATTTCCTCCATTGGTGGATCACTTTAGGGATGTCTTTCCAGAGGACTTTTTAGGTTTGCCTCCGAAGCGTGAGGTGGAAATATCTATTGAGCTCGTGCCAAGAGTGGCACCAATGTCCATTCCTCCCTATAGGATGGATACACCTAAGTTACAGGAGCTCAAGAAGTAGTTGGAAGAGTTGCAAGAAAAGGGTTTCACCCAACCCAGTACTTCTCCTTGGGGTTCACATGTCCTATTTGTAAAGAAGGAAGATATTACCCTTAGGCTATGTGTGGATTAACGGAAGTTGAACCAGTTGACGGTCAAGAACCGATATCCCTTGCCGAGGATTGATGAACTTTTCTATCAGCTTTGAGGATCCCAGGTGTTCTCAAAGATTTATTTGAGGTCCGGTTACCATCTGTTTCACCTTATACCATCAGATATACCACTAACAGCTTTCAGAAGCAGGTATGTTCTTTATGAGTATACAGTTATGTCGTTCGGTCTGACGAACGTGCCAACAGTTTTCATGGCACTGATGAACCGAGTGTTCCATCCTTACTTGGATTCCTTTATCGTGGTCTTCATTGACGATATCTTGGTATACTCTCACACTTGGCATGAACATGCTACCCATCTTGAGATCATTCTGAGTACACTGAGATAGTATCGACTTTATGCCAAAATCTTGAAGTGCCACTTCTGGATGGATCAGATTCACTTCTTGGGACACTTCATCTCAGAGGCAGGAGTATTAGTGGACCTAGAGAAAGTTAGAGCTATAGTTTCCAGGGAGCAGCCGAAGAACTTCTTTGACGTATGGAGTTTCCTAGGGCTGGCTGGATACTACAAACGCTTCATTCAGGATGTTTCTCATCTAGCAGCACCACTGACAGGTCTGACCAAGAAGGTGGTGAAGTTCTTATGGTCAGATTCTTGTGAGTCAGCCTTTCAGGAGCTGAAAGGGAGGTTGACGTCAGCACCGATACTAGTCCTTCCAGAGCCAGGCAAGAGCTACACTGTTTATTGTGATGCTTCAGGTGTCAGGTTGGGGACTATACTTATGCAAGGAGTTGGATTCGTTGCGTATGGGTCTCGGCAGTTGAGGCCACATGAGAGGAACTACTCGATGCACGATCTGAAGTTGGCAGCTGTTGTTCATTCCTTACGCTGTTGGAGTCACTACCTTTTTGGAGAGCACTTTGTGGTTTTCACCAACCACAAGAGTCTCAAGTACATCTTCACTCAGCGTGATCTGAATCTGGGACAACATAGGTGGGTCTTGTATCTTTAGTCTTTTGATTTTGAGCTCCCCTATACGTCGAGTAAGGGAAACACAGTGGCAGAAGTGTTGAGCAGGAGAGCTCAGATTCAGGCAGTGGAAGAGGCCGGCAGTGAGTGGCAGCTTATGGCACTGTTCTCTAAGATGCATCTAGAGGTGCACGATAGATAGGGACAAACTTACCTATCCCATGTAGCTGTTACCTCTACTCTTCTAGATCGGGTACGAATGAGGTAGATATCAGACTCAGAAGGATTAGTCCTGAGGGAGAGTTTGTCAGGAGAGGACCCTCTTCCTGGATTGACTGTGGGTGAGGATTGGATCTTGCATTTCCAGGGATGCGTATGGGTTCCAGAAGACATACACGAGGAGATGATGTGGGATTTTCATTCCTTAGTTTGGGCAGTTCATCATGGAATCACCAAGACGTATCCGGATCTTCATCTCCAGTACTGGTGGCCAGGTATGAAGAGGGATGTTGCTGGTTTCGTCTTGAGTTGTTCTACTTATTAGCTGGTGCAGGCAGAGCATCATCGACTAGCATGCCTTTTACATCAATTACCCATTTCGGAGTGGAAGTGGAACGATGTCGTGATGGACTTCGTGACCGGGTTTCGGAGGTCACCTCAAGGAAACAATGCTGTTTGGGTCGTCGTCGACAGGATTATGATGGTTTCACACTTCTTACCGAACAAGGAGACCTTCAGTGTTGATGATATGGGATGACTATACATCTGAGAGATTGTGCGTCTGGATGGAGTTTCACAATCCATTGTTTCAGACAGAGATGCGCGTTTCACTTCTTGGTTCTGGAAAGGGATTTAGAAGGCTTTGGGTACCCAAGTACTTCTGAGTAAGGCATACCATCCTCAGACAGATGGCCAGTCCGAGTGTACCATCCAAGTGCTTGAGGATATGCTCCGATCTTTCATTATAGACTTTGGAAGTTCTTGAGAGAAGAATATTGATGTGGTGGAGTTCTCGTACAACAATATTTTACAAGTGACTATTCAGATAGAACATTATGAGGCTCTGTATGGTAGGCCATGCCGATCACCATTATGCTGGATGGAGGTAGGAGAGGCAGCTTTGCTAGGTCCTCATCTTGTACAGGAGACCTCAGAGCAGATAGAGTTGATTCAGAAGAGGATGGCTACATCACAGTCTCGACAGAAGTCTTATGCTGATTAGAGGAGAGAACCTTCGGGGTTCGAGGTCAGTGATCAGGTTTTCCTGCATGTCGCACCAAGGTTGGGACACAAGAGGATTCAGAGACAGGGTAAGAATTCACCGTGGTACGTCGGGCTGTTTGAGGTATTGTGGAGAGTGGGGACGATTTCTTATCAGTTGCAGTTACCTCAGAGGTACCGGGCCATGCAAGACGTCTTCCACGTCTCTCAGCTCCGATGTTACTTTTCAGACCCGTCTCATGTCTTTCAGCCTGAGGAAGTTGAGCTTGAAGAGGATGCATTGTTTAAGGATCATCCCATCCGGATTTTCAATCGCAGTACGAAGGTTCTCTGTGGGCGGTCTGTTCCTCTGGTATGGGTGCTATGGTAGCACGGGCGAGTATAGGACAAGACCTGGGATAGGGAGGCTGATGTGTGATCACAATGGCTGGAGCTGTTTAGGGTTTCTCCTTCTTCACCTTGTTAGAGAAATTCGGGGATGAATTTCTTTAAGGGGGGAAGTTTGTAAGATCCCAGATCTTCGTTTCAGGTATATCTTCCCTTTTTCTGGAGTTTTTAAGAAAATTGGAGTTTCTAGAAATTTTCGAAGTACACACCGTGTACTTTCTGAGTACACACCATGTACTCTTTTCCCGCATGAAGCCGTGTGCTGGCCGTGTCCGGGCCACACACACGGTGTTTGGGGTGACGTGGAGGCCGATTTTGGCGGAGTACGGAAAAGACCTAGTACATGCCCTGTACTCTAAAATTACACGTCATGTACTTTTTTTTCATTAAACGGACCGGGTTCGTGCCTGATGCACAGAAAGGTCTTCTTCTACATTCCGTTCATCCGAGAGCACCGAGGATCTTCGAATATTTGACGAGCCCCTTCCTCTCTATCCTTTCTCCAATTCAAGATCTATCGATTGCGTTGGAATCACAGCGGTGAGTTCTCCCTTCTTTTTGAGCCTTCTTTTCCAATTCATTCCCTTTCTCAAGTTATCATTGGTTGAGAATTTTTGACGTTTTCTCAGATCTATGATGTTCTATGGGGAATCAATGGTCATGGTTCACGTATATCGATCTCCGAGGATCGAGGTAGGTGGTTTGTGCCTTTCTGTAGAAAGTATTTGAGTATTTTGTGCAAATTCGACCAATACCCTTGAATGGGGTATTGCGTGTTACCTGTTTTTCCCCTATTGTTTGCTTAATTTTCTTGAGTAGAGGTAATTGCTTGTAAATTTGGATAATTTATACTGTGTTCTTGTACTTTTCCTAGCATGTTTTTCTTATTAGGTGTTTTTTCAGTTTCCATGCCTAGTTTTAGGATAGTGGAATTGCTGCTTTGTTATGTTGTCGAGCCTTAGAATAACAGCCAAGTAGTTCTTGAGGTTTACTTGGACAATACATGCGCGCTATGCATTTTTATTTTTACATAGGGATGCGAGAACATAGTGTAGTGGACTATAGAGAGAATGGATGGAAGGGCTTCTCTAGAGTGTCCTAAATTTACGATGTGAGACCGCAAGGGGAATTGATGTTGGGTGATTCCCCAAAGTGTCTGTAGATCCTCAATGCGGGCCACAGAGGGAATTGATGTTGAGTGCTTCCCAAGAGAGCCTTTAGCACGATACGAGACTATAGGGGGAATTGACGGTGAGTGCTTCCCCAGAGAGTCTATTTCGTAGCTGAACCAGAGGGGTGAGACTGTGTTTGCTTATTAGAGGGTATCTGGTACTTGTAGGTTGAAACTTAGGGGTTAGGCTGTGAGAACTACCCAAAGGTTACCTTTTTTTTTCTGCTTTCTTGAGTGGCTGTTTCTTGGGTACTTTATATGATAGAACTATAGATTGTAGCTGATGTGTGCTTTCCTGTTACTGTTTCCTGTTTTATTACTGCCATGTATTCATTGACGGTTAGGCATAGATATTTGGGTGGTTTCCTACTGGGACTTTGTCTCACACCCTATTTGGGTCATTCTTTTGGGCTCAAACAGACTATGTTGTTGTAGGTATAGATAAGGGAAAGCGCCCTTCTACTTCAGGTACCTGACTTGCTATGGATCTGGAGAGCATGTGACCAAGCTATGTCTTGCGATGCTGAGGAGTTTACTTTGTTTTCATTTGCACTTGTTTTCAGTTATATTTCAACATGTTGGTTTGTTTAATACATCCTATAAACATATGTACCATGTTGCATCATTATTATTTTATACGTTGCTTCTGCTGTTTAGATCAGTTGTTGTATACCGTTTATTATCTCCGTTATTGTGTCTGGTTGTTCTTCCGCTATATACTTTACCGAATTAGGGCATAGTTTCCCCAATGACTCACCAAGGCCCTTGCTGCTAGTAGGCAGCCTCTAGAGTTTGGGGAAATGCGATTGAGGTCATGCGACCGACCGGGTATAGGGTGCCTCTGGGTGGCTTCCGGAACCGGGACGTTACAAGAATCAAATCCATTTTTTATTCCCCAAAAAATTCATTTAAAATTTTAGAGGATGCAATCACTAATGATGGAAAAAGAGGTTGAGTACATGGAAAAGGTTCCATAATCATGAGTTGTTGAAATATAGATGTATGTCATGGATTGTACTCAACCAGATATTTCTCATGCAATGGATGTTATGATCAGGAACATGGCTAACCCTATAAAACAACATTGGGAATATTTGATGTGGATACTAAGACGAATAAAAGTAATAAAGGAAGTATCTCTGTGCTTTAAGAAAGTGAATTCATTGCTACAGTATGTGGATGCTGACATTGGAGGTGATGTCAATAGAAGGAAGAGTACCACATGTTATGTGTTTACCTTTGGAGGAACTGCAGTGAGCTGGATATCTCAGCTATATAAGGCAATTACTTTATCCACCATAGAGGTAGAATACATTGTTATAATAGAAGTTTAAAATGATAATGTTTTGTCGATGAACTTCTTAGAAATGTTGGGATGAAAGATAGAGAATAATATATTGAACTACAACTGTTAGAGTGATGTACATCTTTCAAATAATATAGTGTTCATGCCTATACAACACATATTCTGTTAAAGTACCATTTTATCAGAGGATTAATATAGGAAGGGTTTCTCATATTGTAGAAGATTAATAGAACAAACAATCTGGAACACATGTTGATGAATTTGATGGTGATAGAGAAGTTAAGGGACTATAGTTACTCAGTTGGTCTTTATTGGTGAACTGAGGATCAAAGGAAGAATATTGGAGAATAATATGAGAGCACAAAATGAAGAAAAATTAATATTTTATGAATCATCTACTTGAAATTGAATCTTTGAATTGAAAGCACAAACTGGTGAGTGGAGAAGAGGATGAGATCAAATTAAGTATGTTGTCTGTGTCTGTAACATTAAAGAAGTTCATATTACCATATTAGGATCTAAGTGGGAGAATGTTTAAATGGTGTACACTGATCCTTGGATGAAGTAAGGTCAACTATTGGCATCCCATACTATAGACTGGGACTCTACTTTGAGTAGGCACTGTAGTAATTTTGACTTAGTGTGATAGAGATGACCAACGTCACTGACAATGCACTATAGCAACGTAGACATAGTCAATATAGAATTTTAGTAGCTTGGTCATTGGTAACAGTGGTTCTATAGTTCCCCAGACATCCTGGCATAAAGAAACTATAGCATGGTTCACTTATTTTGTGGTTGGTGGAACTATTGAACCGTCTCCTTTATAAGTTTATTTCAAGCTTGGGTTTTTTTATGAGATCATACCTTCTATTTTATTCTCTTGATTTTAGTGGAGTGATTATGCCTCTATTTGGATGCAGATATTGTTCATGAATCACTTCAATATTTGTGTCTCCTATTCTTATTCTTCTTCATTTTATATTTTTCTTATTTTTACTCCCATTTTCTAGATCATTCATTGTTGTTGCTCCATTATTTCCAAAACAGCATTATCATTCGTTTCAAGCTGGGGGGAAACTGGGGCACTTGAAAAAATATAAACATTCAGAAGGTAGGATTTACTAGATTGGAATGATATTTTCATTGATTCACACTTAACACGAGTCCAACAATCCCCCAATGTAAAAATTTCTTTCGAGGATCATTATTCGTCATGAGCACTACTTTCACTCCCATACATCCACTATAATAAAATTCACAATACATAGTGCTAGACTTTATCAACGCTAGTGAAAAGCACTAACAAAGTGTACCTTTTATCAGCACAAAAAAACACTTATAAAAGGTACCCCTTACTAGCATTTTTAGCACTAATTAAGTGTTACCTTTATGAAAAACTTTTTTTGTGCTTATAAAGGGTACGTTTATAACCTTTTTATTTTTAGAACTGATAAAGGGTACACTTAATCAATGTTTTTAGCATTAAAAAAGGTTCTAATCCCTCTTACTTGTCCCACATCGAAATAGCACAACTGCAACCACTTCTTTATATATGATTTTGCTGCATCCCAAGTTCAGAAGCCTGCTATGGGGATGGGCTCCCACATACAGTCTTCACTTACATATAAGGGCCTCATCACTGGTCTGCATGTGCCTTATCCCACCTTAAGCATCCCACGGGCCTTGGCCCACTGTCATACACACAACCCGACCCACCAATTTAAGCAATTACATTGCCCTGCCCGCAAGCCATGCCCCATTTTTATAAAAACTAATAAAAAATACAGGCATTAAAAATATTGAAATAATTGAAATAATTAAACAAATAAAATTTATAATGAATACATTTAAAAAAATATTAAATTTTTTATTAATTAAAAAATTGTTAATTAATTTAATATAAATATTTATATTGAAGATATTAATAAGTAGTATATATTAAATATAGATATATAAAATTAATAAATTGAGTTAATTAAACAAATAAAATAAATGAGTAAATAACAAGAGATTAAAATTTTAATTAATTATTTTTTTTATAAAAATAAAGAAATTTAATATACATATATATATATATATAATATAAATATTAAGAAATATTATATATTAAATATAGATATAAAAATGAATAAATTGTAATAATGAAACATAAAAATTAAAAATGAATAAATTGCAGTATTATTAAAAAAATATTGATGAAACAATTATTTATAAAAAAGAAAAAATTATATATATATATATATAATAATTATAATTGGTATTAAATAATATTTATTAGATATAAATATATAAAATGAATAAAATTTAATAATTAAAAATATAATAATATCTTATTAATTTTTAATTGTTTTTATACATAATTATCCCTTAATACATTTAATATTTTCAATGTAGAAATATATTCATATATATATATATATATCAATATATATAATATTTTCTAAAATATTATTTATATAATACAAAATATTAATAATTACATTAATTAATTCAAATATTTAGTGAAGAGTGGTTTATAATTAAAAAATAATATTAATTAAAAAGATTGGCTAATTGTATCAATTTATGGAAATTTAATTTAATGTTGTTTGTTTTTTCAATCTAATATTTATCCAATAGGGTTTACATTGACTTCCCACATACATATACATAATTAATTTATTCTTATATACAATGCACACACACAAATATTTATGTAATTAATTAAATCTTTTATAGAAACACCTGAACCTAATATTAATGTAATTTATTAAAATTTTAAAATTCATTTTAAAATTTCATTTAGTAACATAATATATTTAATATATTATGATTTTAAGCTGTAAATTTTATTTACTTATTTTTAATATTATTACAATTAGTATTATTTATTCATTTTTAATATTTTTTATTTTTATTTTTTGGAATTTAATCATTTTATACTATTTATTTATATATATATTTACTATGTTTTATGATTTTCAATATATATTCATCTTCATTTCAATATATGCCCAAATTTTTTTATTAATTTATTTAATTAATAAAACTTATACATTTTTTTAGTATTTTTAAAGTATACTCATTTATAATTATTCAATTTCACTTATTTTTAATATGAATGCATTTAAGATTATATATTCATTAATAATGATAAAAATATATTCGTAAATAAATATTTATAAATATATATATTAATAAATTTATATTTTCTAAATTTATAAAATTATATAGTTATAAATATAAATAAATAAATATTATTTTTTAAAATAAGTAATTATATAATTATTAATAAATAATTTTATATTTCAATAATTATAAAATTACAATAAATATATTTAAGTAATGAAAATATTTACTATGTTCATGTTTATATATATATATATGTAAATATATATAATGATATAAATATATTTATAATTATAAGATTATAATAAATATATTTAAATAATGAAAATATTTACTATATATATAATAATTATATATATAATTATATAAATATATATACGGATATAAATATATTTATAATTATAAATAAATAATTATCAATATATTTAAAAATATATTTATTTACAAATATATTTATAAATTTATATTTACAATATTTATAAAATTATATATTTATAATAATAAATAAATAAATATAATTTTTTTAAAAGTATTTATATAATTATAAATAAATAATTACATATTTAAATAATTATAAAATTATAATAACTATATTTAAATAATGAATATATTTATTTTATTTATAATTATATTTATAAATATTTATTAAATATATATATATATATTATATAAATATATATAATGATATAAATACATTTATAATTATATACAAAAAATTTATAAATATATTTATTTATAATTATAATTATAAATCATTATCAGTGCTTGAATAGCATTGATAAAATCCATCTTTATCAACGCCAAAGTTGTAGCACTGATAAATATACCTTTTATCACCTATTTTTTAGTACTGATAATGATACACCTTTATCAGTGCTAAAGAAGTGATGATAAAGAGATATTTTTTAGCGCTTATAATTTTTAGCACTGATAAAACCCCTATTTATCTGCCCTTTTATAGAAGCACTTATAAAATTGTCCCTGATCTTTTAAAAATAATCATAACTGAACCGATTTTCATAAAATTTCTCAAACTCTTGCCGAAGTCCAGTGCTACCACCTCTCCCCCTCGACCTTCTCTCAGATGAATCAAGCCTCAAATCTAAGGCATGTTATTTTTTTAATCCTTTTATCTCATTGCTTGCATGTTCAGGTTTGGCAGTGTGCGGCTCGGTGATCTCATGGTTCCAAGTTTAGTGTATCCACTCCTTCTCTTTCATTTTGTCCTCCACCCATGTTCTTCTTTATCCTCTCTCAGTACTTCAAACTATTTTATGAACCCTAGTTAGGTTTAGGTTCAATATTGTTAATGTATCAATCTGTAGGGTGTTTAGGTTCTATTTAAGAGCATTATATCATCATGTTTAGGTACATTATTCATCTATTCTTGTTCCTTGTAGGCGATTCCATGTTTCCCCCTTTTTTATAACATTCTTTGGATGATTTATTTTTTTCTTATCACAACTTTCTTTAAGAATTATGTGTATTTTTTGAGTAATAGTTAGTGTCACATAGAAACATAATTGGTTACAAATATTTTATTTCTTAAAAAGGTATGTTTTTATGTTCTCTTATTAAATGAAATTTAAATTTAGTGGTATGTTTTTTATATATCCGATTAAATGACTTAAGAGTTTCCTTTAGTGATCTTGAATATTTGAAATGGGTTTAGTATGCTTTGTGATTTATTAAAAATCCTTTTTAAGGTTAAAGTGTGATTTAATTTTGGATTTTTGTCACATAAAAATCCTATAGATTTTCTTTGATGGGGTTCCCTCTCTAGTTTTCTATAGTTTATGGATTTGAGAATTTATGTGCTTTTTTATGATGCTTCATACTAGTTTTAATTGAATGAAACATCATATAGTTTTAAAATTTATATTGTAAATCAAATTAAATTTTAAAAAGGTGTTGAATAATAGGGGATTTTAAATGTATATTCCTAATAAATGTTCCAAAGGTACATTTGGTACATTAAAAACAGAGTTATGAATTATATCATTTTTAAAATGTTTTCAAATAAAGCATTATAAAAAATTTCTATATTTACTTGTATTTATAGTTATCATGTATATATCTAAATTTTATGATTTTCTTGCAGATTGATTTAAAAAATAGTCACTTTTTAAAATAAAGGATACATAAATTATTTATTAAATGTTTCTTATTATGAAATTTAATGTTTTAATGAATTATTTGATGTTATTTGTTTCTTGAGTTAAATTATAAACTGGATTTTTAAAGTGAGGAAAAGTAATTATTATTGAATAAAGTCTCATTTTTATATATTAAACTCATTATTTTTTTCATATATTCATTTATCTAATGTGATATTTTAATGAGTTATTAAGTGTTTATAAATTAAATTTGTGGCTACATTTCTTGTTTGGGAAGTTTTATTCAGAATAGAAAGTTTTTAAGGGTTATGAAGTTGAAAATTTATTTTTTTATTCGTGTTCAAATGTTTTTTTTGGAAATAAATATGTTTCCTTATATTTTCCTTAGTTTAAATTTTATCTAATTTTTTTTCTTGAAATTATAATGACATATTAAAATCAAGGTATATGATCAATTGTGATATGTTGTTCCCCCTCGAATTTTTTTTTAATTTTCCCGAATGGTTTGAATAGCATGCGTAAATGTTCTTATTTCTCCTTGATGTACCTCTTTGATTCTCCAACCAATATATTTTTCCTCGATCCATTGTTGGTTCACCATATACCTCACCTTCATGTTCATTTTAACTCATTCATCATTATTTTTCACTCTGATTTCATGGAGCTCCTAGCTATGCACCACTAACACCTTGCCTAGTAACATGTAAGTTGGTTGCTGCAAATGATAAGTAGACAGAGTTTTTTTGGTGAATAGATAGTAATCAGCTCAAAATTCCAAATATCCCTCTTATGACCATGTTCCACCAAGGCTCTATTTCATTAAGACATTGTTGGTTCACTCTCTCCCTCGTCTTCACGTTCATTATCAATATTCTATGAATTAATTTTATATTAAAACATTATGCATTATTATGTTTTTTGTAATTATATATTTTCAATTTGTATTTCATTAATTTTAAATGAAATAGAATATACATGTTTTTTATATAAAATATAATTATTTTTAAGAAATAATCCATATACACAATATTATTATTATTTTTATCTATTTTTTATCATTAGGAATGGTTTGAGTGGCAATTCTAATTGAATTTTTGGGATTGTTTATTAATGGAAAGTATTTGTGGTGTTTCTGAGGAAATTGAATAATATTTTTGGATTTTGTAGGATATGTGAAATATACCTAATATTTATAAATATATTATTTTTGAAATATGGGTTCATTAGTGGGTTATAGTACAAATACACTTGTTGGTATTCCTTTAATACATGGTTTGGAATAATCTGTAGAAAAATAGAGTAACATGGAATCCAACTTCACTTTTGTTGTCCATAATAGTTTAATCCATTGGTTTCATGAAATTAAATGCTCCTTGACCCTCTGTAAAAATTCAGTGATTGCATGACCTTGTATGTTCCAAGGAAAGATATTTTTACAACAATTTAGAAATCCTGTTCACAATTAAATGGAGAGTAAGAACAATAATTTCCAAGGGAAATATTCCAGCCAATTATAAATTAATTGTGTTTTACAACATATTTATTAGTGATGATTAGATTAATATATATTGGTAAGTTATTTAGTTGAGAAATAAATCCATTTTATTAATGTTGTTAATAACATATTTTATAATAACATATGAAATAATTCTTTGAAAGATCTTGATTTATGATTTAAATTGTATCAAAACATGGTAAAGCCAACAAGCCCGTACATGAGCGGTAAGGGCTCCAGCTTGGAATCCATGAGACCCAGGTTCAAAAATGAGTGGAGGTGAATTTTTGGGTCACTGTTGCAGGTACTGTAGTAGTACTGTAGTAGGTATTGTTCGGTACTATAGTAGCTGGATATATTCACCTGATTTGGGCCTTCGGACCACCGGTTTGGGCCTACTGGTCTCATGGACATTCGGGTTATCAACGGATTTCAGGCCATAGGGCCTTCAGGCCATAGAGACCATGGAGTAGACTAGTTCACACAGAGAATGCCCCAGAAGAGGATCAGAGCAACAAGAAGCAGTCACCGAAAGCAGAGCTAATCGGATTGAAAGACTGAGAGTGTACGACAGTCGCCATCAGGACCGAGAACTATGCAACTTTGTATGGGGCAATCCTAGCTGATCAACAATGTAAGGTGGGGTGCTAGGTGATCAATGACACAAATTTTTGGGAGGGTCCGTTCTAGTGGGTTGGGCCTACGGGTCATGTTATGGGCATAACATGCCTCTGGGCCTTCAGGTCATGTATTTCAAGTCAGGTCGGGCCTTGTGCCTTGGGCCTACGGGTCATGTACGGGTTCCCCTTCAACCCTTAAAAGGGGTATTATCCATAATAAATGAAAAATGAATGCCTTCGGGAAATTCAGGGTAGAACAAGGTAAATGGGAGTAAATGAGAGAGGAAACATTTATGCTTGAATAGGCTAACTATCGTTGGTAATATTCTATAATTAAAGGAAATAAGGATCAAGGGTTGAACGAAACTTGTTAGTGGTCAAATGTACCATTTTATTTCAATTACTTGATGATTTTTCTAGATCTTCTAATTAATCATACGTGACCTGTATCCACTGACAAGAGATAGTAACCTAAGCTTTTATAGTACATTAAATATCCACTTAGACTTCCAATGAAACACCACATGGACCACCACATACCAGGTGAAGAAAAGAAAAGAAACCAACTCCTCCCACTTGTTAAACTCTCACATAGAAAGGTTATAGAAACCGTCCAAGAATTATGGCCTTTTTTTCAGGGGAAGCTAAGAGCTTCTGAAATTCAGTTCTCATACCAAAGGAATTTTCTTTTTCATGAAGCAATTGAAGGCCTGATTTAAATATTGAAACTATAAAGGCCATCTCGTCATGAGTGTGTGTAAGACAATCCAGTTGAGAATTCTCACAGTAACACCAATCAAGGAGCCCCTTTTAAGGATCAGACTGTTTTTGCACCTTTTTTATGCTTTAAGAATAAAACTATAAATTGTTGTTTGGTGATTCACCAACTCCCATCCTGAGAACATTTAGATTTAAGGATAAAAACATCATCCTCATCAAATTCAACTCCCGAATAGTTATTATTTAATTTTTTTTCTTGATACTCATCCCCTATCTCTTCTGGACAAGCACCTATGTTGATTGAACTACTCTAAGATGTAGTCATCCCATATCTGGTACCAATGACCATTTTTATGAATTTAGAGAATAAAACCTACCACTAGTGGAGTAATTATTTTCATAAATTCTATTACCCATTTCATTCAAATCATACTAAAATTATTTAAAAAAAACAAATGTTGGGTTCCCCTTATTAGAATTATATATAATTTTCTCATTTGATTATGAATATCTTATGTTTATTTATTTATTTTTTGTTCATGTTGAATATTTTATGAACCTAATATTATGGTTATGAATCAAAAATGGATTCACAATAATCATATGACAAAATATTATGAAGATGGAGTTAAATATTTCATAAAGTTCACAATAAAGAATTCATAAAACCCTTCTCAAATATTTTTTCATTGTTTATGTTATTTTTATTCAATTGATATTAGTCCATAAGAGTTGGAAGAATATTTTATTTATCATTGAATAGATAAAAGATAAAAATTTTGGACTAAACATGGGAAAAAGTGAACATGCAAACCAATTGGGATGACACTGTAGTTTATGGATCATTTGATATGAATACCAATATAAATGATGATAGAGATTATATAAAAGAAATGACAATGGAAATTGAAGAAGAACTTTGTGATTATGAAGAGTGGTTGAGAATTTAGATAGTTTTACAAAGAGAATATTTTATACTGATTTTTCTAAATACAAATCTTTTTCAGTTGTATGGAAATTATACTATTTTAAAGCTGATAGCAAATGAAGTGATGCCAACATTTCAGAACTACTTGGTCTTCTAAATGATATGCTGTTAGAAGAAAATGAAATTCCTTCTCAAACATATGTTTCTAAAAGAAATCCACATTTAATGGTAATGATCTATAAAAAAATACATACTTCTCTAAATGATTTCATATTGTTTCACAACGATCATGAATCACTCATAAAATTCACTAAGTGTGGAACAAATAGTTGTAACCAAGATGAATAAATTCATTTGTTAGTTTAATGGTACTTTGTTATCGTTCCATGGTTTAGAAGACTATATTGATGACAGAAAATTTTGAGGTAATTAACATGGTATAAAAATACAATAATTAAATATGGGAAACTGCATTATCCAGAAAACACTACTCAGTGGATGAAAATTGATTACAAGTATCCTGAATTTGTAAATGAGCCAAGAAACTTTTGTCTTGAATTATCTATATATGGAATAAATCCATTTGGTTTATATAGTATTACTCATAGTACATGACCAACCATGTTTGTAAATTATAACTTGTTACCATGGTTATTCATAAAGCGCAAATACATTATGTTGTCTCTGCTTATATCTGGACAAAAAAAACATGATAATGATACTGATGTCTATTTTGATCCATTGATAGAAGATCTAAAATTTATATAGGATATAGATTTTACAATGTAAGATGCTCATATAAGTGAATAATTCACATTGGGGGCCATGTTGTACAAGATGATAAAAGACTTTCCTGCTTATGGAAATTCTTGAGGATATTGTATTAAATGAATGTTGGTGTGTCCTATTTTTGAAGAATGAACACATTAAATTTGATTGAAACATTTCTCAAAGAATAATTTTTTATGATATCATAAATTTTTACCTCAATGAAAAAATAACGATCTTGGATAATAACATGCGATGGGAATATTGAACAATGTACAACACTGTATCTATTAATGAGTGATCATCTATTCGATAAAGTAAATTATGTTGACCCTATTTTTGATGAAACATTTTTCAAAAACCTTATGAAATATGGTTGAAAAAGGGATCAATTTTCACCAAATTACCATACTGGAATTATTTATACATCATAAATTTTCATAATGTATTGCATGTAAAAAAATGTATTGGATATTGTTATTGGCATATTGTTAAATGTTCCTAGAAAAACAAAACAAGAATCAAGGATAGGTTGGGCTTTATTGATATGTGTATAAGGGAGGAGTTGCCACTAGTGAAGGGTAAAGGGTGGGATTTTCTTCCTCCAATAGCTTAAATTCTATCGAGACAAGAAAAATTTCATTTTTTCATTTTCCTTAATGATGTAAAAGATCCAAAGGGGTATTCATAAAATATCATTAATGTCATTTCAATGAATAATTTGAAGTTACAGGTATTAAAATTACATGACTATAATTTTTTTATGTATGATTTAATTCTCTTCACTTTATGTTTCATTCTTTCTAAAATTGTACAACATTCATCAACCAGGTTTTTTTTCAAATCCATATACAGTAAAGTTATAGATCCAAAAAATCTTCGAATCCTGAATAAAGAGGTTTCAGTCATATTATATGAATTAGATATGTTATTCAAACTATCATTCTTTGATATAATGGTCCACATAATGGTTCACTTGGTTATAGAGGTTCAAATATGTGGTCCTTTATTTTATAGATAGATTTACCCCATTGAATGATATATAAAGATTTGGAAAGGGTACTTAAAGAATCAATGTTGGCCAAAATATTATATTTTATAATGTTATTTGTTAAAAATCCATTGAAATCTATACCGATAACCTATAATATATTTATAGAATCAGTCTCCCAAAGTCCCATCACAATGGATACAATATAGGGGATGATATTTCTGGAATATATTAAGTAATAATTACCATCACAGAGCATGAGCAAGATCACCTTTAAATTTTTATAATAGTGAAGATGTGGATCCATACATTGAATCCCACAAATAAATTATTAGATATTTGAATCCATCAATGGATGAAGGATGGATATAAAATACACCTAATAAATAATTTATAGGATGTTTACGAGATAATATTTATATGGAGTTATCTTAAAATACAAATTCAATTGCCAAATGACATCAATGGATAGCTAGGGGACCAAATGAAAGTTTTATTTATTACATTGGTTTTACAATTAGTGGTTATAAATTATATAAAAAAACACGATGACTGCATTATCAATCAAAATTGTGGTTTTATTCTTGGGGAGGAAGTGATGCACTTATCTAGTTCCATGGATCAAAATCCAATTTATCCGAATATATCATATTTTGACATTATCGAACGAATATATGAGTTGGATTATAAAACATTTCAGGTGCTAATTTTACATTGAAAATGGATTGACAATAAGAGTTCAGTTAAAGTTGATGAAATGGGATTTACGAAGGTGAATTTCAGTGTCTAAGTGAAAAAGATGATCCATTCATAATGGAATCACACTTTGTTCAAATATTTTACGTCTTAAATTAGGTAAATAGGAATTGATTGATTTTCCTACTGGAGACTAAAGTAACTATAGGTTTAGATGATAATTCAATCGAGGTTGACCCTTTCTTTGGGAGATCATAATTAGTTCATAATAATCCCAATGTAGGAAATGTCTTGTATGTTAGAGGGGACTAGAAGGAGGGGATTTGGATTCTTTATAGAGAATCCAAATCACTTAACCCTTTAAAAAAGAAAGAGAGTTCAATGATCATGTTAAAGTTTTTTTCTATATGTTATTATTTTCCTCAATATATTATGTATTATCTACTATATTAACATAATATAAATTAAAATTTTGACTAATAATCTATAAAATTTCTTCAGAACATGATGATGTTGCTGATAATAGGGAAGAATAGGTGGTTGATGCTAAAACTACATAATTTTTAGGGGATCAAGAACCTGTTGATGAAAAGACAATAAATACACAACATAACAATTTTGACTAAAACTACCAAGGTAAGAAGTAAGAGTATAAAATTTTAGTCTAGATGCAATCAACGCAACCAACCTATTAACACCAATAATTCAATGTTCATTAGTTTTTTTGGGGTCCCAATGAGGATGAATGTAAAGATTGAAATAGATTAATGGTTCCATGTCAAGCCTATAACTAAGGAACCCCTATGGGAAGATATTAAGGTAATTTTATGATATAATTTTTCTAATTTACTAAAAAAATATATAATGAAACAATTATTTAGTTATCATTATTCCTTTTAGAGTTCATTTATTTTAGAGTATTTTCATAATAAATATGTCCTAATGTCAATTGAAAAATCCCATAGAGTCTTCCAAGAAATTATGACAAAGTTTCAACTTAGGGATGCTTTGGGAAAATTAAATCCCTATCCACCTATTACTTATCAACACATTATAAACCAGGAAACCTATAATGATTTCATGAGTCATCTTGATAAGAAATAATTTCAGCTGCATTATATTTTATATTATATTATTTGAAATTATTTATTTTATCCAATTTGATTCAAAATTTTTAGTCTATGAAATATTAAATGATTTATGAAAATAAATAACATGAATTAAAACAAATTTACCCCTATCAAAAAGAAAGTATGTGGTATTCTTCAGTAGATAATAAATTAGTATATATTTTAAATCAAAAATAAATGTTTTATGTGATATGAAACAACATATGTTCCTTTATTTATATCCATATTGATGAATCAAAATAAAAATCCACTTCCATACCATGTCATGTGATATGGAAGGATTCCCATGTAAATAAGAAGGGTAAACTAATTGATGAAAACACAAAAGAAGTGTGGGTAAAATGTGCGAGAATGACAAAATAATAATTCATTATGATTTACATCAATATTAAATAATTTTTTTTTATTTTCATATGTTTTTATATGGTTTAGAAACAATAATCATTAGTGACCATATTAGACGAAAAACTACTTTCAGTAGATTTGAAGCGTTTAGGATAAAATGGTCATGTTAGAGGTGTTGGTTTTACAGTGTCTTGTAGAACATATTTCATGAATAAAAAACTACAAAAAGATACATATAAGATGATAATAGGATTGAAGGTCCAAATATATTATTTACAAGTTATTATAGTCCGGTCTGGTTTGGAAGACCAATATATGAGAAAGGATCAATGTAAACCAGTTGTGGACAAAATATCAGTAAATGAACAACCTAAATGACCCCACCAGATTTGAGGCTAGTCCTTCCCCTCAACTCCATACCTTACCTAAGGTAATAAATTTTTTAATTACTCTTTTCCCTAAATGTGAATAAAATAACTTCCACTAACTTTATATTTCTATAAATCTCCATGATATTGTTGTATGTAATTTCTATATGTCAACACCCATGAACCGTCTTGTTACAAGGGTACGATGTATAATATCTTGGGAGAAAAACTACACAACAAATAACTCCCAAAAGATTAAATGAGAGTGGGGATTGAAGTTGATCAGGATCTGACCACTGAGTTTCCTATTCCACTTGATGATCCAGATATTACAATGGTCAATGATGTTACTATAACATTCATAGTATGTATATCTAATAATATAAAGATACATGAGGTTTTTACTTATCAAATTTTTTAAATTAAAAACATATAATAGTGAATGAAAATGGGTCTAATGTAAGGTATGGTATTACGTATGGAAAAAATGATGGGAAAAAGAAAGGTAAGATCAAGAAAATCAAGTGAATCGACAAAGAAAACAAAAGGACCCTTCAAGAATAACTTCTCACTACTAATTCCATTACATCATATATTTGCATTATAACTTCATAAAAGAACCACATACAAAGATGGAGATATGTCCTATATTATATATGAAGAATAAATATTTAGAACATTCATTATATACATGATATGTATTGAAGTATAAATGAGATTCTCAAGTTTTAATGGTTGGGAGTCTCAATTGTGAATACATACATAAGTTAAATTTTCATAATAAATTTATCCAAAAATGATTTAATATTTTCATTACAGTTAATAACTCTTCGTATACTATTATATAAAGAGAAAACTATGGGAAGCATGATTTTGATTCATTAATACATATATCATTTCTACACAATATATTTATATGGAATTAGAGAAAATTGATATTAAAAAATTTGTTCTAAATGAGTAATTTTATAAGAGAATAATGGACAAAATACCTTTTTTGATGCCTATAATGTAGGGGTAAAATTATGCAATCTAACCACAAAAAATATATACTTTTTTTTATTTTTTTCATTACTTATTTTTCTTTTAAGATTCACTAGATACTAATTGAAATCATTTTTGAAACCCCAAATATTATTTTTTTGGATCCAATGAATGGATTTACAACAAACCGACCACACATGATGTGTATTCTGAATTTTTAATGCATTATAATCAACATTTTATAGATAAAATTCAATTTATATGTTTTAAATTGTGTTTTAACATTTTTTTTGATAAAGTTATCAATAAATATATTCTAAATCCTAGCATGACGATGGTGCTTGAAAATAAGATGCCTATTGATTACTTCAATTGGAAATAGATTAAGGTATATATGAAAATATTTTTCTATAAAAACATATTTCATATTAATTTACTTATTTTGGTCAATGTTTATATAGTGTCTATAGCAAGATAATGTCAATGATTATGGTTATTATGTTTGAAAATTTATGAAAGATATCAAAAACCATCAATATATTAGCATTCCTGAAAAATTAATATATTAATGTAGTTAAAATTTCATTAAAAAGAGTTCCTAATCATTTTTTTGTTAATATTTTCTCATTACTACCAATATTTTTGACAGTATATACACTCAAAGGAAGAAGTAAATTTATTTAGATATGAGTGGGCATCGTACATGGTATCAAAATATTTTTTGATATAAAAATTAGTGATTACCTACTATGTTTTTGATCTACTATAGGATATGACCTGAGACATACACTTGGGATTTGAATTATAAGTATTAAAATGATTATATGGCATGACCCGGCCTAGGCACTAGCGTCTAGCGCCGAGTAGGATATCACACACAAGGGAGGCATTATCCTAAGGTACCTGTATACACGCACCCACATACACCTCCATGAAACAGTGCAGTGATATATAAAACCAAAAAGGAAAAGCATGCTTACAACTAAACCAAACCAGAGTGCAACAACATTACAAAAAGGGTAAAACATGGCCCACTAAAAGAAAACTATATATGTGTACAACCTTCTCGGAAGAAGGGGTATGCTTCTAAATGCACCACTAAAAATCTCCTCGGCACAGCTCCAGTAAGAATCCACGGTCAACCCTACTCACTAAGAGCCACCTGCTCTGGGTCCTCCTAGGACTTCATCGAATGGACTGTGGTCTGCACAAGGCACAAACATGTGCGGGCAAAGCCCGTGTAGGGGTGAGTATAACAATAATCAGTAGACACCCTAAAAACCCAAAACAAAAGAGAGAAACTGAAAGGCAAAGGTCCACTCATCCCAGTCAGAGGGAACCCAGACGAGAGAGAAACTCCACCTCATGACCATCCTCGGCTAATCACAACTAGTCAGCTCAAACCAGTTATATTCCCATACATACACCTTGAGAATCCAGACATACTCAACTCATGCACCAAGACACATGAGGTACCGAACTCATCACCAGCAATGGTTCACAACCAGGTGTACACACTCCCCGTTCACTGTCATCCTAGATGGCAATCGTCTGAGAGATACACTCTATCAGGTCCCACACAAACATCTCAGACGCTCACCTGAGAGATCACGCTCGTCGGATATCGTCACTGAGGAAACCTCTCCGAAACAACCTAAACACCAAACTCCTCAGATAGGGGATCACTGATAGGGTTTTATAGGGGATACCAGAACCCACACCAGTATATGAAGTTCTTACAGATAGGGGATCCCTCCCAGGGTCCGCTGGGGGATACCAAAACCAGATTTGGCATTCGAAGATCTCACTGATAGGGGATCACTCACAGGATCCGCTGGGGGATACCACAACCCGATCTGGTGCTCGACCGAAACACGTCACTTAGATAGAAGATCGTCGCCTGCGTAAATGTGGTCATGATGATACCATAACCCTATCTGGTATAACTCACGATGTAGGGGCTTGAACTGACGATGCACCAACCCAACCGAAACCATGTTGTGAGTAGGGGATCGTATAACCAACGATACCGCCGCACTCCTATAATCTTCATGTTGAGTAGGGGATCATATACCTGACGATGCCACAACCCTACTGAGCATGGACCGATGCATAGGGGATCATAATATCGATGATGCCACAAACCCTACGGGGTTAACCAGCTTGATAGGGGATCGCCACCTGTGGATAAGTGGTCACAACGATACCAAGAACCCGATCTTGGGAAACGATGCAATAGGATCCCGCTCCGGGCCCAATGGAGGGATACCACAACTCTAACTGATTAAATATCTTATCAAGAGGATAAAAAACATATACTAAGGTTGTGATGCTGTGTGAGCCCTCATAGGAATGAACCAAGGGTGTACCCTCAACCACTAATGGTACAAACATCGCTAACCCGAGCGACCCGCCACAACACCGCACTATGCACCTCCAAGGCCAATATCGAGGCCACCATTGCGATCGACATGGAAAAACACGCAGGATAGGCTGTTTACTCTCCTAAAATAGACAACGTGTGAAAAAGGCACTATTCACCATAGCTAGCCCCTGCGGGGCCCACAAAACAATCCCGAAACTCATCAAGCGGATCATACCACTACGATTCCCTCAAAAAAACACACAGGATCCACTACTCGTTTGTCCGAAACGGACACCCAGTGAAAAAGGTACTATTCACCAATGCTAGCTCGGGCGGGGGCCCATTCCACAATCCCAAAACTCATCGAACGGATCAAACCATTACGACCCTCTTGGAAAAACACACAGGATTGACTATTCATCCGCAAAAATCGGACTCCTAGTGAGAAAGTTGCGTTTCTCCGAAAACGCCCAAACCCAACCTCATGGGGCCCACACCCAAAAATCATTACCAAAAACTAGAAACCATCAAGAAAAGTCTTCGTACCATCAGGTTCTCAATTCCACTGACGAAACGTCAATCGGACGCTCCCTATAGAAGATACAACGGCCCGATGTCATATAATAATAAATTATTATTATTTTATTCAACGTTTTAAGCTCCCGGGCCACGTTCCCAAAACTTAAAACTCCCAAACCCTCACCCAAGGGTTCGCCTTGTCGCCAAGGTCGCTTCGCCATAAACGACATGCAAAATAGACCTCCACGGAGCAAAATACGGAGGTTTTAAAACCCCCGTATGCCAAGGGAAGGCCGGACCGGCCCGACCGCTCGGCCGACCCCTCGCCGCTTGGGTCGCCGCTAAATAGCGGCCAGACCACCTCACCGTGGTGGTCCGAGTTACCTCCCGCGGTCCGCCGCCACCGGCGAACCTTCCGAGGGCTGCCAGGGGCACCTCGGGGGGTCCAAACACAAATTTGAATATATCCGCGCCCCCCCTGGGACCAGATGTACACATCTGCAAGCTCAAAACAGAGAAAAACCAACCAAATCGGGATCCGGAATTTCGAAAGTCAAAACTCCTACCAGTTGGCGGATCGACGAAGCTTCTGCTGCAGAACGACGCCTGCGACGCGATGGAGATCGACCCGCTGACGATCGGTGCTGAAAACGAACGCCCGAAGCTCGATCAGCGAAGAAACGGAGGAGGAGGAGGGTGGGTCGTCGTGTGGGAGGAGGGAGATGGGGGAATAGGGTTGTTTGATTTTATTTTAAAAATAAAAATGTCATCCTAACTCCCCACAAATATGCCTCCATCCCGGCACCCGACGCCTACTAAAATTATGTCGCACCTAGGGTAAACACGGCGTTATGAACGCAACGGCGAACTCAGATTTTCAATCCGAGAATCTATTCAGAAGTTATTCGAGATGGAGTTCATAAATAAACATTTCAATTTATTAAAGAAAATTCCCATGGTGGCTTTTTCACAGCAGGCCTGAGCCCGTAATGTTTACACCCCACCTAGGGTAAACGACACACTCTAGACACAACCGTGCCCCCATATTTCTATTCTGAGCTACCGTTTAGGAGATATCACACCCCTGCCATGTGCATAGTATAAAAATACTTAATATTTTTATAAAATTAATTCCAGGCACACCGGGCCTCAGAATCGCACACTGTCTTCACACCCAAATATAGAATTATTCATAGAAATATTCCAAAGTCTGAGAGGTCCAAAACCCGAGTTGCTACATCCTCCCCCCTAAGAACTTTTTATCCCCGAAAAACCATAAGCATAAGGAAGGTGACTGGACTCTCAAATGGGTCTCCCATGCCAGTGAGTTCGCCAACAAACACCCATGCCCAAACACATAAGTCAGAAAAACTCATCCACCACAACTCAACACTTTCCTCTTTTGGCGGCACAGACTTTCCTGCACAATTTTAATCGCGTCAGAAAAACACATCTCAGTGGGGGAAGGATCCCTCTTCCTCACACATTCGAAGTACACCGAAAAAAACCCACACATGGTCTTAGCAACACCCTGAACAAAACTCGAGCAAGCAACAAAGAGGAAGGGTACCGCTAAATAGTGTCTATCAAACTACCATAGTAAATAGAAAAGGAATGAGGTGTACCTCTATCCATTCGAGGAGCCCCTGGGTCTATCCATTCGAGGAGCCCCTGGGTCAACAACTTCTAGGGAATGTAGTTGTCCTCTCACTAAACACCAGCTCCCTGAGCTCGGTGTGGACCACCTGGGGGTGGTGGTGGTGGCAACTGATACTTCCTACCACCTCCAGTTGCTGCTCCTGCTCCGTCACCACGTCTGCCGCCCTGCGGACCTCCTTGCTCGAGTCGTTGTCTCTGCCAAGGCGGTCTGTCGACCGGTTCCCTCTTAGCAGCACGGCGGGTCAGACAATCTCTAGCAAGATGTCCCCGACCGTCGCAAGCGTAACACCACCTCTCCAGTGGCTGACCCAAACTGGAATGTGATCCCTGTGAGCCCTGAGCCTCAGATCCTCCATCCTGGGGTTGTCTCATGAAATGTCGGCCATGTCTAGATGCTTGCGCCTGCCGGAGGCTACCCGTTGCCGATGTCTCAGCTTCCATGCACCCTACACTGACGGGATGAATTTTCTCAGCCATAAAGATCTCCACAACTAAAGCTCACTCCATAACTCCAGAATACGTGGGAAAACACAAGGAAACCACGCCTACCCGGATGTCTCTGTGTTGGCCCAAATAGAAGGTCCGAGCCCTAATGAACAGGTACCGAACCATATCTATGGAGTAGTGCGACAAGTCTGTAAACCTCGCTGAGTACTCCAACATAGTCATGCCCTCTTTCCGAAGCTGTAGAAGCTCCTCAATCCGCACTGACCTCAGCGTCAATAGATATAACTCTTCCCTGAAGAGCTGCTCAAACTCCACCCATGTGAGTGTCTCCTCATCGTGGGATTGCATCACCAAACTCCACCATCACCCGGCTGAACCATGAAGAAATATCACCTCTAGGACCACCATTTGATATGGAGGTGTCCTCACCAAGCGAAAAAATCAGGTGACTGCTTCGAGCTAGTCATCGGCTGCTTGATGGTCTGGATCACCCCGAAACCTCAAAGGTCGCTTCCTCTAGAACTCGTGCAGTGCACTCAACTTGTGAAAAACCTCATCCTGCACTCCTGGAACAACCAGATGCTCGATAGGTGGTGAATCAACTGGTAGACCACAAGGAGGTGCAGCCTCAGAACCTACACCCTGGTCCATAGCCTCATGTCGGGGCAGATCGCCACCACAATCCCACTGTGGATCTCTTTCTGGTTGTCGTCGTGGAGGCATCCTGAAAAACAATCAAGAATCCACATACTCAAATAGTATATCTAGAGAGCTGACACAAGAAGGATAAAGAAAAACTCAAAACCGAGTCCTATATTATGCATGTCCCATTATGTACCTGCAACTAGCGTCCAAACATCCTGAGTTGAAAGGTAGGTTGTCAGAGTCCTATTGAATGGATACGTCAGCCTCCACACCAACACTAGAGTCCTTGGCCAGAAAGCTAAACTCAAAACATCCTAACACTACAGCTATGCAACCCAGAAAAAAACACACAGCTAGACCAGATATGCTCTGATATCCCAAATGTGGAACCTCCTATAATACAACTCTATCAGGACCCGGCCCAATGGGGCTCAAGCAGCGACTGCCCAATCCCATCTCTAATAGGCCAGGGGCAAGAATCTAGCTCCAAGTAGGCTATCACACACAAGGGAGGAATTAGCCTAAGGTACCTGTACAAACGCACCCACATAAACCTCCATGAAACAGTGTAGAGATATATAAAACTAAAGACGAAAAGAATGCATACATCTAACCCAATCCAGAGTGCAACGATAGTACAAAAATGGAAAAATAGGGCCCACCAAAATAAAACTACAAAGGTGTCCATCCTACTGGGAAAAAGGGGTACGCTGGAAAAAGAACCACCAGAAAGCTCCTCGGCACAACCCCGGTATGAATCCACGGTCAAACACACTCACTAAGCTCCACCTGCTTCAGGTCCTCCTGGGACTCCGTCGAAAGGCATGTGGTCTTCATAAGAAACAAACATGTGCGGGAAGAGCCTGTGCAGGGGTGAGTATACCAATACTCAGTAGGTACCCAAAAAACCCAAAACAAAAGAGAGCAATTGAATGGAAATTGTCCGCTCATCCTAGCCAGAGGGAACCCAAAAGAGAGTGAAACTCCACCTCGTGAAAATCCTTTTCTAAACACCACTAGTCAACTCAGACCAGGTGTATTCCCATACATACACCTTGAACATCCATACAAACTCAGCTGATGTACAAATCCACATGAGGTACCGACCTCATCACCGAAAACGGTTCATAACCAGGAGAAAAAACTCCATGATCATTGTCATCCTAGATGACACTCACATGAGAGATACACTCCATCAGGTCCCACAAAAACATCTCAGACGCTCACCCGAGAGGTCAAACTTGTCGGATATCATCATTGAGGAAACCTCACTGAAACAACCTAAACAATAAACTCCTCAGATAGGGGATTTCTCCTAGGGTACTCTAGGGGATACCAAAACCCACACTGGCATACAAAGGTCTCACAAAAAGGGGATCAGTCCCAGGGTCCGATGGGGGATACCACAACCCGATCTAGCATTCGTAGATCTCACAGAGAGGGGATCACTCCCAGGGTCCACTGAGGGATTCCACAACCCGATCTAGAGCTCGATAGAAACACGTCAGTCGGATAGAGGATCGTCGCCCATGTAAAGGTGGTCACGACGATACCAGAACCTTATCTTGAATAACTCACAATGTAAGGGATTGAACTGATGATGCACCAACCCTACCGAAATCACGTGCTGAGTAGGGGATCATATAACCAACGATACCACAACCCTACTACAACCTTCATGCTGAGTAGGGGATCATATACCCGACGATCCCACAACCTTACTGAGCACGACCCACTACATAGGGGATCATAATCCCGATGATTACACAAACCCTACGAGGTTAACAAGCTAGATAGGGTATCACCGCCCGTGGATAAGTGGTCACAGCGATACCAAGAACCCGATCTAGGGAAACGATGCTAGAGGATCCCGCTTCGGGCCCACCAGATGGATGACACCACTCTAACAGATTAAAAATCCCATCGAGAGGATCACAAACCTATACTAAGGTTGTTATGCCATGGGAACCCTCTTAGGAATGAACCAATGGAGTACCCTCAACCACCACTGGTCCAAACCTCGCTAACCAGAGCGACCCGCCACAACGCCACACCATGCACCTCTGAGGCCGATACCGAGGCCTCCATCATGATCCATCCAGAAAAACACACAGGATAGGCTGTTTACTTTCCCAAAATGAACAACCGGTGAAAGAGGCACTATTCACCATAACTAGCCCGCGTGGGGTGCACACAATGATCCTGAAACTCATCAAGAAGATCATACCACTGCGACCCCCTTCGAAAAACACACAGGATCCACTAGTCATTGGTCCAAAATGGACACCCGGTGAATAAGGTACTATTCACTAAAGCCAGCTCGAGCGGGGGCCCACGCCACAATCCCAGAACTCATCGAACAGATCACACCATTGTGACCCTCTCAGAAAAACACATAGGATAGACTATTCATCCGCTAAAATCAGACTCATGGTGATAAAGTTGCATTTCTCCGTAAACGCCCAAAACCGGCCTTGTGGGGCCTACACCCCAAACTCGGTCCCAACACCCGAAAACCATCAAGAAAAGTCCTCCGTACCATCACGGTCTCAGTGCCACTGACGAATCATCAATCAGACGCTCTTGGTGGAAGATACAATGGCCTGCAGTCGGATAATAATAAAATATTATTATTTTATTCGACGTTTCAAGCTCCCGGGCCACTTTTCTTAAACGTAAATCTCTCAAACCCACACCAAAAGGTTCATCTCTTCACCAGGGTCACGTCTCTATAGACAGAACGTGAAATGGACTTCTAGGGAGCAAAATACGGGGGTTTTAAAACCATTGTATGACATGGGAGGGCCGCCGCCGCCGCCGGCCGCTCCGGCCGGTGGACCGCGGCACAGCATGCACGCGGGTACTCAGTTGACCCCCCTCTCCATGGGTGTCGCCGCTAATTAGCGGTTGTACTACTGCACCGCGGCAGTCCTGGTTACCTCTCATGGCCCGCCACGGCGAGCCGCCGCCAACGAACCTTCTGGGGGCCGCTGGGGGCACCCCAAGGGTCCAAACACAAATCCGAAGACATCTGCGCGCCCCGTGAGACCATATCTACACATATGTAGGCTCAACACAGAGAAAAACCAACCAAATCAGGTTCTGTGATTTCGAAACTCAAAACACCTACCTGTTGGTGGATCGCCGAAGCTTTGGGTGCAGAACGACGCCTGCATCTCGCTGGAGCTCGATCCACTGACGATTAACGCTGAAAACGGATGCCCGGAGCTCAATCGGTGATGAAACGGAGGAGAAGGATGGTGGGTCGCCGTGCAGGAGGAGGGATATGGGGGAATAGGGTTGATTGATTTTTATTTTTTATTTTTTAAATAAAAACTTCATCCTAACTCTCTGCCAACACACCTCTGACCCAGCACCCGACGGCGACTAAAATTATGTCGCGCCTTGGGTAAACACGGCGTTTTGAATGTTACGACGGACTCAGATTTTTGATCCGAGACTCCCTTCAAAAGTTATTTGAGCTGATGCCCATAAATACACTTTTCCATTTATTTATGAAAATGCCCCTGGTAGCTTTTCTCACAGTAGGCCCGCGCCCGAAAAGTTTACACCCCGCTAAGGATAAATGGCACGCTCCCGACGCAACTGTGACCTCAGATTTCCATTCTGAGCTACCATTTAGGAGATATCACACCCCCTCAATGTTCATAGTATATAAATACTTAATATTTTTATAAAATTATTTCCAGGCACACTGGGCCTTAAAATCGTATACTGTCTTCGCGCTCAGCTCTGGAATTATTCATAGTAATATTCCAAAGTCTGAAAGGTCCAAAACCGGAGTCACTACATTATATATTATTTTTGATCTATTTCTCAAGGAAAATAATAACGTATGAAACCATTTTTTTGGAAACAAATGTGAAGAATGCACCGTGTTGTACTGTGTACAGACATCATGAGAAGGTGAATTCTTACTACTGATATTGTATATTTTATCATCATTTTAACTACTTTTTTTAGTTAATTTCCTTATAATTTTTATATGATACTTATTTTATTAAATTTATACATTATTTAAAAACACATGTCACATGATCTAAATTAAACAAAATAATTCATATTATTTTGATACTTTATGAAAATGACCCTTAAGTGATTTTTGATGTGTATTAATTTATCACACCTAAATCCGACACACAATTTGGTCAGTATGACTCAAAGTTCATGTTTTCAATACAAAAGTTTCATTTTAATTAAAAATGACTATCATATCTCCAAAACCCATAAAATGAGCTTAGATTTTTATGAAAATTTTGAAAAATTATCCATAATTAATTTTTATCATGTAGGAATTTAAAACATACCAATACAAAAACCAATGTGGTTGGTATGATCCGAAGTGTGCGTTCTCAATAAACAAGCGTCATTTTAGTTTGAAAAATGTACCCCATAGCCAAAACTGAAAAAACGAGCTCCAATTATTTTCAAACATTAAGAAAATAATCCGCGATTCATTTTTCACATGTATGAATTTACCACACATAAATTTGAGACTCGATGTGGTAAGTATGACTTGAAGTATGTGTTTTCAATACAACAATGTCATTTTAGTTTAAAACATGCATCAAATATTCAAAATTGATCAAACGATCATATATTGATTTCAAAACATAAAAAATTATTCCATAAATCATTTTTCATGTGTATGAATAAACCATACATCAACATAAGAAATTATGTGACCGATATGACTCAAAGTGCATGTTTTCAATATAAAGGTTCTATTTTAGTTTAAAATGCATGTCACGACATAAAAACTAGGAAAAAAAGATAAAATTATTTTAATCTTTAGAAAAATTATCCATGATTCATTTTTAACATGTAATAATTGAACACACATCAAATTGACACATGATTTTTTCGATATTTCTTGATGTGTGTGTTTTCAATAAAAAACTGTCATTTTAGTTTTAAAAAACACATCAAATATCCAAAACTAAGAAAAATAGCTTGGATTGTTTTCAAACATTATAAAAATGGTCCATAAATAAATTTTTATCTGTATGAATTGAACACACATCAATCTAACACCCAATGTGGTTGGTATGACATAAAATGCATGTTTTTTTATAAAAAAGTGTCATTTTAGTTTAAAACATTCATCCAATATCCAAAATCAGGGAAAAAGTATCATACTATTTTATAAAATTTAGGAAAAAAATCCATAAATTATTTATGATGTGTATTAATTGACCTCACATCAATCTGACACACAATGTGACTAATATGACTCAAAGTGCATCTTTTAAATAGAAATGTAACATTTAGTTTAAAACACATGTCACATCATGAAAAATGACCAAATGAGATCAGATTGTTTTCAAACATAAGGAAAATGATCCATATTTCATTTTTCACATGTATTAGTTGACTGAACGCCAATCCAATAGACGATGTGGTTAATATGGCTTGAAGTACATGTTTTCAATATAAAACTTTAATTTTAGTTTAAAACACATCACATATACAAAACCAATAAAACTATCTCATATTATTTTTAAACTTTAATAAAATGGTCTATAATTCATTTTTGACATATAAGAATCGACCACACATACTTATGATATCTGATGATGTTGGTATGAATTGATGTGCGTGTTTTCAATATAAAAGTGTTATTTTAGTTTAAAACACACATAAAATAACCCAAACGAATAAAAAGAGCTCATATTATATACAAAATTTTAGAAAATTATCCATGATTCATTTGTGACATGTTCGAGTCAACCATAAATCAAACTGAAACACAATGTGATTGATACAACTCAAGGTTCATGTTTTCAATAAAAACATGTCATTTTAGTTTAAAACGCATTTTCTATTCCAATAAATTACCAAAAAAGATCATATTGTTTTCAAAATTTAGGAAAGTGATCCATTATTCATTTTTCATGAGTATGAGCTGACCACATGCCAATCTGACACACAATTTGACCGATATGACTTGAAGTACGTGTTTTCAATATAAAACTATCATTTTACTTTAAAATGAATAACATACACAACACCAATAAAATGAGAATATATTTATTCAAACATTATGAAAATGGTCTATAATTCATTTGTGACCTATAGGAATTGACAACACATCAATCTGACACTATATGTGGTCATTATGACTCAAAGTGCATGTTTTAAATAAAAAAGTGTAATTTTAGTTTAAAAAACACATCAAATATCCAAAAACTAGAAATAAAGCATATAAACTTTTCAAAAATAGTAAAATTATCCATAACTAATTTGTGACATGTATTAATAGACTGAATATTAATATAAGACATGATGTGATAGATATGACTCATAGTGTATGATTTTAATAAAAATGTGTCATTTTAGTTTAAAATTCTTGTCATATCACCAAAACTAAGAAAAAATGATTGTATTGTTTTCAAAATTTAGAAAAACTATCCATAATTAATTTTTCATGTGTACGAATTGACCACACACAAATATGACACACGATGTGGTTGATATGATTCAAAGTAAGTGTTTTCAATATAAATATGTCCTTTTAGTTTAAAACGCATAACATTGGAAAAAAATAAAAAAGAGCTCCGTTTTTTTCAACCATTAGGAAAATCGTCTTTTATTCATTTTTTAAATATATTAATTGATTGAACATCAATTCGACATATGATGTGACCGATATGACTTAAGGTGCATGTTTTCAATAAAAATGTAACAATTTAGTTTAAAACACTTATCACATCATAAAAACTGATTAATGATCATGTATTGTTTTCAAAATTTAGGAAAGCCTTCAACAAATAATTTGTGATATGTACTAATTGATCAAAGCTCAATCCGTTACACTATGTTCTTGGTGTGACTCAAAGTATGTTTTTTTTATTAAAATTGAAACTTTGTGTTTAATTTATTTCTTTATAGTATTACTAACATTAGAATTGATTTCTTATATAGTTGAATTAATTTTCATGAGTTGGGTTGGATTTTCAACAAATAATAGCATGGAAGGGGGCTGGGAGCCAAATAAAAATGAACATTAATGCTTTGGAATGTCTATGATAATTTAAACTTACTCATGTAATTGTACAAGACAATGTTTTATATGTCTATAATACAATGTTTATATCATATATATGTGTTTTAAAATTTATTTAAATTAAATTATGTATTTTCTCATTAATTTAATGAAAATGGATTGTCCATTTTATGTATTCTAATTAGGTTTGATTTTATAGGATTTTTTCATGGTTGTCATAGGGATGCAGTTATGTAGCAGCTAGAATAACATTTATCAGCACTTCATGTATAGTTGATAAAGGTACCCATTACCAGTGATTTATCTAGAACTGATAAAGGTTCTGTTTATTAGTGAATCATCCAACACTGATAAAGGTTCCATTTATCAGCACTTCATATAGCATTGATAAAGGCTCCCTTTATCAATACTTCATTTAGTGTTGATAACGGTACCCTTTATCAGTGCTTTATCTATCATTGATAAATTCTACTCTTTATCAGTGCTAAAAAAGAATCACTAATAAAGATAATCTTTATCAGCTATTTTAAAAAGTGCTGATAAAAGATTATTTTATTAGTTCTTTTTGGAAGCACCAATAAAGGGTATCTTTATTAGTTATTTTTATAGTGCTGATAAAGGATGAGGGATTTTAATATCACTTTGGTAGTCAGTGCTGACAAAGATCATTTTAATACTATTAAAAACATGTTTTTTAGTAGTGCTCTTGACACCATTTCCTTGATATCATTTCATAGGAATGAGAAATGTGGGTGTGGTAAATATTTGGGTAGAGGGATTTGTACCAAGGACGTGGATTACATCTGGGAAAGTGAAATTTTAGCTAATGTTGAAATGATGCTTGACATCAATATATTACCATTTGTATTAACATTGTTAAAAAAACCTATATAGATATTTAGGATACACACATAGGTTGGAAGATATAAACAACTAAATGACAACTGTCTTGAAATCCAACAAAATATCTAATGGAAGTGAAAGGATGAGTGACATTGTTATATGATATCGTGATAAGCAGTTGTGAAAAGTTGATCCACCAGCCCAGTTATTTCCAACTAGAAAATATGGTTCAATTTTCAATAATAACGAAACCAATAAATGATAGTAGGGAATATATACACTCCTCATCTAGCTGGTGATTGGAAAAAAAAGTGAGAATGTAAAAGGATCCATCCTCAATCGTGGCCTTCCTGTTATCTTGGATGTTCCATCTGAGATGGGGTAATAGCCACTGGGGTTTATCTCTCTTAGATAGGTCTTCACAGTACTTGCCACATCAGGTCCCAGTTCTTTATTTGATTTCTTCTATTTTAACTATATTTATTAATTATCTCATAAATGAACCAAACAACAAGAATATTATAAAATGTTTTTTAACTGAAAATTATTCTTTTAATTTCCTAAAAAATCTATAGAAACAACAGAGAACAAATAAAAAATAGTAATTTTTGAAAAAAAGGAAAAATAGATCCATTTTATTCCAATCGAGGAAAAACATATCATGTACTTGAACTAAATAAAAATTTAATTCTAATTGAAACCAATACCAAATAATTCTTTATGATAATCCTACACATTTTATATTCTTTTCCATTTAGAAACTAAATCATGGTTCAATTCCACCATGTCTTCAAGCCCTTCTTCATTCTCATTCCATAATTATTTGATCTCCTTCAATATTTTTTAGCTCGCAGCATCTCTACATTTCCTTATTTCCCTCATAACTTGTACAACCCCTCTCATGCATTCAATTTCAAGCTCAAATACTTGTTTAACATGTAGTTTTATTTATAACACAATAATTTATTTCTTTCATTCATTATTCTTCCCTTACTATCATACATAGATAAAAATAAATTATGTGATTCAAATAAAATAATTAGATATTTATTACCAAAAGTTGATGTAGAAATAAAATAGACCACCCACCTTATGTATTTTTTCTAGTATCATTAAATTTTCATCCACTTTTTTATGTTCCAAAGTTTCCCTCAGATTCTATATAAAAAGGGACAAAAAACTATTAGTTAATAAAAAATAACAAAAATATCAAAAATTGAATCACCATAAGGCTTTGGAAAAAATGATTAATGTTTCATGGAAGTTCAAAGAGGCACTTCCAAAAATGACTAACCCGCCACTCCTTCTATCCTTAAATGCTTTCTTGGTAAAAAGTATTTATGGAAATGAACATGCCTATGATGTTATTTGTAGGCATGAGTGAGTTATTTTAGTTCCATCACTTGATCACAGAGCTGAACCAACCCTTTACCAACACAAAATCAGGGAAGAAGTTCTCATTAGCCGCCCCGAGGGTCAAAAAATGCGAAGTTATTCAAATTAAGAACCAAGATATATGCCTCAATTTTTGATGTTCTGGGACTGGGAGCCACGAAGGGCCTGCTGGTTCCCAAACTGGTTAGATGATAAGAGATTGCGCGGTAAGGGTTCCGTGCTTTAATTCCCACACTAAAGTAAGAACCCACGATGACACAAGTTGTTTTGAATGAATTCGTGATGTTTTTGACCCTTTTTGAGAAGGAGGTGACATTGTTAATAATGCAGGTTTCACTCACATACTCATAGAAAGAAGGAATGATGAATTTTATTCTAGTATGGAAAGGTTTCAAAGCTTTATATAGTGAAAAAATATACCAAAATGAAGAGATATATAATGATCTAAAACTCTGTTATTGGGGTCAAACCATAAAGATGAAAAAACATGTTTAATGAATAATGAAAAATATATTAGTGTCGATCTACTAAAATCTTTAATTTATTAAAAATATTCATTTTTTGAATAAAAAACATGAATAAAATATTAAAAACAATAATTTTTTAATCAAGTTATTTTTCTAAATCTTTTTTAAAAATCCATTTTAAACTTTTAATAAATTCAAATTATTTTACAATATTCGAATTATTATAATATTATCAACTTATTAATATAATTTAACTATTCAATCTATTTTTCAAAATAACTTGAATAAAATATTCAAATTATTTATTTATTTAAGTTATATATATATATATTTAAAATATTCGTGCAATTAATTTTTTTCATTCAAATTTATTTATTTTAAAATAAATTGAATAAAAATGTAAAAATAATTAATTAGAAAATTTAAAATAAATAATTTACTAAAAATATTTAAACACCTTGGATATTTAAAATAAACTAGTTGATTAATTTTTTTAATGTTTCTTTACTTTAAAATACATTTAATATTTTAAATTAATGTTATTAAATTTTAAAATAAATAAGTGTGTATTTAGATTTTAAATGACATGAATATTTAAATTTTTTAGAATAAAATAATTGTCTTGTATTTATTTTGGTGTTTTATTTTTTTATCTCATTATTTTAAATTTGGTGGAGAAAGGGGTCATCCATGTGGTTAAGTAATGTTGAAAAGTCCCACTATTTATCACCTCTACTTTAAAGATGAAAGCCTTTTTTTTACAGATGACATTACTAAATAATGTTTTTTTTGTTTTGAAAATAATTGATATGTATGAAAGGGGTTTGGGAAAATGGATTAATCCTATGAAAACATTAATTTTCTCAAATAGTGGAGTTTTTCTGATGAGGAGGAGTTGTTGCGGAACCTATTCATGTTACTAATTGTTGAAAAACATCAATAATATCTGGGCCTTTGGATGATTATTATAAGATCTAAGAAACACTTATTCACATATATTTATTTATATAATAAATAAAAATATTTTTTTATAACATATTAGGTAAATTTCCAAATCATGGAAGGATACTCTTGTCAAAGATGTGGCCCAAGCGATCCTTTCTTATGCTATATTTCTTTTCAAATTGCCACATACCCTCATTGACCATATACACTCTCATTTGGATAATTTTTGGTTTGTGATTTCATGACGGTAAGAATAATCCCCATTGTGTTTCAAGGGACAATCATTTAATGTCTAATTTATATGTTGGTATTAGTTTTAGAAACATGAAGTTTTTTATTGGGGTACTTTTAGAGAAACAAGTGTGGCCCTTTCTCTCCTTCCCAAACACTGACTTCTTAAATGTTTTCTGCCCCAAATATTTCTCTAATATGGATTTCTTGAAAGAACATATGGGACCTTGACCGAGGTTCTTATAGAGGAGAATCTTGGGAAAAAATTACATTCTTTAGAAAGGTTGTGTGTGGAGAATGACAAATGAGAATGATCTGTATGTTTTGAGTGATTCATGGCTGGTAGATAGCACACACTCAAGATTTTCATCTCATGTTTCCTTAGTATTAGAGAACAAGAGTTTTCATTATCTAATTAAAAAATCACTATATTATTGGTATCATGACTAGATTTTCAGTTGGTTTAATGAAAGAGACCACCAAGATATCTTTAGTATTCCCCTTTCTCTCGATGTCGGTATTGACAAGCGCTATTGGAAAGGGGATCCCCCTGGTGTGTACTCTGTTCGATTGGGTTATAATCTTTTGGTGAATGATTTTTCATATTGGAATCCTTTAAAAAGTTTTAAAGATATTTGATCACTCAATATCTCACAAAAAATTATATTTTTTTGTGGAAGGATTTTTGGGAGCTCTCCCAACATGTAAGCTCATGTTGTGGCACCACCTCTCAATGGATGATATGTTTCATATATTTATGTAGGATTTTGATACTCTATTTTATTATTTTATTCTATTTCAGGGTGTTAAAGGTGTTTGGAAGGAGTGTAAATCAACTTTTCAAGAGTTTTTTTACCCAACGATGGATTTGGACCATAATCTTTATAAGTGGTGCACTCATTTGAGCCGAGGTTGGTCATGTTGATTTACACCACCATTTAGATGGTTTGGACTAGAATGAATGAGTGTATTTTTCAAATAAACTTGGAAAAAGATCATTTATGGTTTGAAAAGGAATCATAATGGATGAATTATTTGATTGAAAATGATATTGCTCCCTAGGTTGGGCAACCCCTATAGGAATTATCTATTTGGAACCCTCCTTCAAAAGGATTTATCAAAATAAATACTAACACTACTATATCACTTAGTTTAAGGGTGGGGATTGGGATTATTTCACACCAGAGCGAGGGTTAGATTGTGGCGGTCCAATGCATGGCTTTCCAAGATAATTAGAGACTGGTTGTGGTAGAGGAAAAAACTATTATTCATGGTATTATGTTGGCTTTCTCTAATGTCTTTTAGAAAGTTATCATAGAATTAGACTCATTATTTTTTATTATAACTTTATCCAATCATAGATAGGACTCAAAAAATTATGGTATTATTCTCAAGAATATTTTATCCTTATTATATTTTTTCTCAGATTTAATCTTCCTTTTCGCTAAAAGAGGAGGTAATATTTCATCTAACTCTTTTGATGGCTTTGGGAAGGATTGGGGAGACCATGTTTGGTATGGTCATTTCCCTGGTAATATTTTCTCTACTACTTTGAATGATTCATAATCTATATTCTCTTTTTCATTAAAAAAATATACCTAAAATCTATATACACATTAAATAAAAAAGATATTATCTCACATCATTATAAAATATCTATTCAAATAATTTCACAATGACTAATTAGTCCATTCATTTAATAATATTTTTTTCATTAATAATAAATTATTTCTTAAAAACAAAAAACAATTTTATATAATTTAACACATTTATGAAATTTTTGAATATTATAATCTTGTTTAAATATATATTTTGTTTTAAGCTTAATTTATTAACTCATTATTATTATGTACCCAAATACATATTTAACTACTTTAAAAAACTAATTAAAAATTTTAAATTAATTTTCAAATGTAAAATGATGGAATTTTATTTTTAATAATGGAATAATAATAATTAATTTAATTGGATTTGAATTTATAATTCATTTATAAATCCAAATGTTAATTAACAGAAAATAAAATAAATATATATAAATATATATATTTTTATTTTTTGTATTATATGCGTGGCCCCAATGTTCAAAATTTTCTCGCAAATGTTTTTACTCCTGTGTTCCATTTTCTTTATTGCCTCTCTGCTTACCCTCTCACACTCCCAAAACACTTGCCTCTCCACCTTCCTGTTATCTCCACCTCCCCATATGATACCTCCCCAAAAATTTCACCAATTTTCCTCCCCACTACTGTCGCTGCTTTTGCCTTCTCTCCCTCTCATTTCTCCTCACCCCAGCCGCTGCATCATCACCTCCCTGATTTTCTAGCTATATGCCTTTTCCTCCTTCTCCCCACACCCTCTACCTACCCACCACTCATCTACCCACACCATCCACCTCAATCTCCCCACCTCCGCTTCCCCCTCTGCCTCCCCTCCTCTTCCCCTTCCACCTCCCTACCCCTCTACTTCAGAAAAATCTAATGGGGAAGTAGAGGTATACATAGATCATGGTAGCCTTAAGCACATTTTATTAGTCAAAGTGTAGATTTAATTTAATATCAATGCTGGTAGGGTATGTTATTGGATATGATTTTGTAGTGATTTGATTATTTTAAAGGTTGTTTTTAACAACATTAAAAAACCTCTATATATTATTGTACAATGCACATATCTTGGAATATAGAAACAAGAAAATGAAAAATGGATTGAAAACAAACAAAGTATCCTATGAAAGTGAAAGGATGAGTGACATTCATGCATGCTATCATGAAAAGAGAATATGAAAAGATGATCCACCATCCATGTTTTTTCCAACTAGAAAATATGTTAGGGGCTTCATTGATGTCGTAGTCCTTATGAAACATCCAATAATCCACTAATATAGCTTTTTGGTTCACAATGTTTTTAGGGAGTTTGATAAAAAAAGAAAGATATAAGATGTATTCAAGACGAATTCGGTGCATGAAAAAATAAACAACACATATATATAACGTAATTTAGCCTACTATGGACCTATCTTGATACTAAGAAAATGACCAGAAGATCATTATTACTAATGAAAGAAAATATCTAGATTACATGGAACAAAATTAGTAGAGGACCATAGAAACTATATGAGGATTAAATCTATCTATTATGGATGATAGTGATGAAATATGACATATAGAAATTACAATATGAATTCCAGGATAGACTCATGATACACACACTCATAGAAGGATACAACATTGTACATGTAGCTTGAAATCGAAACAATAATGTGGAATAAACTTCTTACAATGACTTGTTTTAAATCAAGAACCTAGAATAACCTCAAATAGTGTTCAATATGTCAATTTCTTTATTCACATGTGGACATACCCCAAATAATTCAAAGAATCTCCACTTCTACCCACAAAATCCCAAGACCAGATATGAATTGATGAAAATAATTTGATCAACGGACTATATGAACCTTGCATGAGATCTCCTCTAGGATACTCTCATTCTCTATCAACTGAAAATCCAAAATTCCCTACTGCTATCATCTCTTAAACTAATGAAGAAACATAATGAATGAATAAGGAGGATCCTGAGGTGAAATAATGATGGTGGGATAAGAGATATTGAGATATGTGGTGAAAGTGGGATGTAAACCATGTGGAAAACTGATATATAAGAGATTGTTTAGAGGTTTTTCAACACAACTACATATGATTTCATAAAAAAATATAAAAAATTCCAAATATCATTTACGGGGGATAAGGTTACCCTTACTTAACTCAGGTTACCCATACTAGTGGTAGGATGTACCCTTACATGAGCCAAGTTACCCTTACTAATGCCAAGGAAGTACCCTTATATGATCTATGTTTCCCTTACGCAAGTCAAGTCAGTACCCTTTCGTGAGCTATGGAGTGCCTTTATGAAAGCTAGGGAGTCTACTTATTTGATTCAGGAGTACTCATATGCAAGCTAGGGGGTACCCTTATACATGCATAAATTAACCTTACACATTGATGTCTTACCCATATGCAATGGTCGAGCTAATGATTTACCCTAATGAAATGAGAAAGTAAACTTTACACAAGTTACCTTCATGTGGTATCCAACTATGGTGTAAGGAAACCCCAAAAAATAAAAAATTTTAAAAATAAGAAATGTAAACAAAATTTTTTCTTGAGAATAAATACATGTTAGAAATGTAAAGACGTTTTTCATGGGAATAAATACAGGAAAACCATTAAATAAAAATAATAATAAAACTATGAATTATGAAAATTATATCGGATAAAAAAATGAATATAAATTTCATAAATAACCACTTTTGAATTAAAAATAATTTAAATTGGATATTTTTCTCACAACCTAGGTTATTGAAATTGGATTATATTTATAAGTGAAGGTTCCGGCCACGATGGAAGCATGGTTGGGATGGCACCCAACATTGATTTTTACCATGATCAATGATTATTCCAGGATCAATACGATGATGAATGACAGTATCTATGGAATATAATCAAATATTTAGATAAAGAAGAAAGAGTCTCGAAACATTTAGTGAGGATCTTGCACATCATTTTTATAATTATTTAATATATTTCCTAAAGAAAAATAATACCTAGATCTTTGTTATTTTTCTTGGTTGATGATGTTGATCATCCAGAATGACCATTCCGAATTATCTCATTGCAATTGAAAGGATCCAAACTAGAATCCCTATACTGGTGATCCACAAGTTCTCCAATGGCCTGTGATTGACACCGCTCATTCTTTGGGTGCTAGTGCACCAATGTGAGTGTCTTGTGTTGGCCGTTCTTGATCACTTTTTCTTCAGCCTTAAAAAACGTCTCTCGTTATTGAGAGTGGAGGGAAGAGGATTCGAGAGATAAATTTTTTGCCTAAAAAATTCTCAATTCACCAGGCGTGTGGTGTGGTGTATGGCTCAATAGACGTACTTTCATATTTATATAAATGGAATTTCAGTTTCAATATTTAAATGCATAGAAACAATTAAATACATTCCAAAACATAGAGAAAACACATGAATTTAATAATAATACCACGTCATTATTTATGGTGTGCCAACATGCACAAAACGGAATTATAAACAAAATTCCGTGTCACAAAATAATAACAACATTATTATAATTTGTGCCAACTAGTTAAATAATTATTAACCATCTTGTAAATAATTATTTTACTACTGGACTGACCTTGGTCTGATCGAACTCCACTTCCATTTATTGGACACACGAATAAATAAATAGATAATTTATTCTCTTAAATAAATATTTTATTTACAAACTAGTATATAAATATTTATTAAGTGTTCAATAAAAAAAATAAATATATTTAATTTCATTTATGAGATAATTTTATATTAAATAAAATTATTCCACATTCTTGAGAATATTACGTATTTAATTTATTAAATTCAAATATAATTTAACCAAGACCACTAGAAACACTTAGTATGTGACCCTCTAGGATTTGTTCTCATTGTCATTAGGTGGGATTTCCAAAAGTCCAAGAGTAATGTATGGGAATGGGTCAAGGCACCCAAGAGAATGAACTTAAAGTTGCAACAATGACATCCACATATGAATGTTCACTGTGTAATATAATCCCTTTATCACAATATCTCATAAAGCAGGTTTAATGATTGTGTCATCAACTTTTATGCTTGATAAGTCGTTCTTTGACTAGCTGAAATAAACTCATCATTACACCATGGCCATAGAATTCCATGTGATGGTTCTATTTAAATAAAATGGATGAGATATCAGCATCCATAAATAGAAGGGATAAATCATTCCTCGACTTATCCATTAATAATATGCCACTCATGATGCACCAAACATACCCTACTTCCTTCCAACTGCATGCGTGATGGTTTTTGTCAGTAAATCAAAGTGCATGAGTCATGAAACATATTAATGACAATATAATATTCTAAGGATAATTAAAAAAGCTTGCAGATAGAAATATCTGATGACACTAAAACATGAAGAATTTCTACTAGTAGGTCTATTCTCATAATCTACTATCTTTGAGATTACCAAGTGAGAAGGTTATTAGAGGATGTCTTATCTTCTTATGAGTACTTGCACCTGACAGTCTACATGCTATATGTCCCATCATAGTATGTCATCCAACTATGGAACTATATTTAAGAAAATTGTTATAACATTTCAAGGTTCTCGTCATAGTGGAGAACTGCCATGACCTTATCAATGCAAGAAATAATCTAGGAAACTATTACATCATAGTCATGTAGAAAAATGAACAATATGCAATAATACATTAAATATACATGTAATCATATTAAAAATAATAGGTTCTGGGACACCAACTCTTGAAAACTCCCACTTGGACTAGAGCCATCTACCTATGACCTTCAGTCCGCTAGACCTCACATGATGATCATGTTTCTGCTGAGTCAAGGATTTAGTCAAGGGGTCTGCCACATTTTCTTTTGTAGAAATACTACTCACTACAACTTCACATCTTTGACAAAAATTCCTTGAGATATGATAATTCCAAATTATGTGCTTTGTCCGCTGATGTGACCTTGGATCTTTTGTGAGAGCCACCACTGCAGTATTATCATAGTACATTGTGATGGGATCTTTACTGGTAGGTATCACATCTAGCTCCTCAATGAAGCTTCACATCTAAAATGCTTCTTTAGCTACCTTAGAAGCCACAATATACTCAGAATCTACGGTATAATCTGTGACTACACTGTTCTTTGAGATCTTCCACCTCACTACAGCTCCATTCAAAGTGATGATGTATCCCGTTTGCGAATTCATGTCATTTTGATAATTTTAGAAACAATCATTGGCATATCCTCTAATAAATAGTTCCTCATCTCCTAAAAAAACCATGAATATATCCTTATTATGCCTTAGATACTTTAGGATAGTCTTGAATTCCATCTAATGGCGGTCACCTGGGTCAGTTTGATATCTGCCTACCACACTCAATGCATAGGCAACATCCAGCCTAGTACCTAGCATTGCATACATGACTGACCCAATGGATGATGCGTATGGAGTCCTTTCCATTATATTTCTTCCCTCATGTGTATGAGGACAAATTTTCTTGGAAAGATGAATGCCATGTGATGCTGGAAACAATCTCCTCTTGGATTGTTCCATACTGAATCTCTTCAATATGTTATCAATGTACATACTATGACTTAGGCCCAACAATATCTTCTATCTGTAATGATGGATCACAATCCTGAGAATATAAACTTCCTCTCCCAAGTCCTTCATGTAGAAGCATTGATTCAACTATGCCTTAACATACTATAAGACTTGTATATAATTTCCAATAAGTAATATGTCATCAACATATACTATTATGAAAACACCTTCATTCCCACTAAAAAATTTGTAGACACAAGGCTCACATTCATTATTGATGAAACCAAATTCATTTATGGATTCATCAAAACAAATGTTCCATGACCTAGGTGCTTTATTTAATCCATAAATGGATTTCTAAAACATGCATACCTTATTGTAATCCTTTGGAGTCAAAAACCCTTCAGGATGTGTCATGTAGACATCTTCCTAAAGGTTCATGTTAAGGAATGCTATTTTGAAATCCATTTTCCAAATCTCATAGTCATGGTAGGCCATAATGGAATGTAGAATTCTGATGGACTTAAACATTGCATCTTGTGAGAATGTTTCATCATAGTAAATTCCTTGACGCTGTTTAAACCCTTTTGAACCAGTCATGCCTTATAGGTACTGACTTGTCCTTCCATGTACAGTTTCCTCTTGAATAACCATTTGCAAACAACATTCTTTTCATAAAATAGAGGATCTACCAAGATCCATACATGGTTTTGGTACATGGAATCCATTTCATAATTCATGGATTCTTGCCACTTGGAAATGTATGTGCCACTTACTTCTTCCTTGCATGTTAGAGGATCATTGGTATAAAATAATAATGACCCACCATCCTTGGTAACTATAAAACTATACCATTCCGGATCTCTAACCTCTCTTGTACTCCTACATAGTACTTGTGTCTCTGGAACATATTCTTCTTACACGGGGCTTTGTGGAATCTGTTCTTGTACAAACTCTTGTGTACCTTGAGCCTCTATTTCATCTAATTCTATCTTTCTCCCACCATATCTTTTGTAGATGTGATCCCTCTCAAATAATATGGATGTAATGACACTATATGCTTTTTTGAGGGGTTGTATAGGTAATATCCCCTTATATCCTTGGGGTATCCTATAAAGGTACACTTTGTGCCTCGGGGTGCGAGTTTGTTACCTTAAGAGTCCTTAATAAACACTTTGCAACCTCACACATGTAAATTAGATAACATGGCTTTTCTTCCACTTCAGAACTCTTATGGAATACTATTTATCTATTTAGTTGGTACTTAGTTTAATATGTGTGCGACTATTTGTAACTCATACCACCAAAACGATAATGGAAGACTTGCATGATTCATCATTGATCTCACCATGTTAAACAAAGTGTAGTTATACATGTTTCTTATACCATTCTCTTGATGAGTGTAAGGAAAAGTGAGTTGGGATATGATCTCAAACTCTCATAGGTAATCAATGATGTCCTGATTAAGATATTCCCCACCTTGTTCTAAGAAGAGTTTCTTAATCTTCTTACCAAGCTGGTTCTCAACTTCATTCTTTTATTCCTTGAACTTATCAAAGGAATCCGAGTTATACCTCATTAAGTAGATATATCCATATCTACTAAAATCATCAGTAAAGGTTATGATATATGAGCACCCACCCCTGGATTCAACTAGAAATGGTCCGCACACATTAATATGAACCAATTCAAGAAGATCTTTATCCCATTTAACCATTCCAACCAAATGGGGATTTTTTTCATTTTCCCTTGTAAACATGAATGACATAATTTTAGTGGTTTTAGTTCAAAAGAATATAAAAACCATCTTGATGTAACTTTTTCAATCGTCTCTCATTTACATGACCTATCTGATGATTCCAAAGTTGGGTGTAGGATGAGTCATGTAAAGTGTATTTTTCATTGATTACCATTAATTGGTTTGTGTAATCCAACACATAAATATTGTTGTATAAATGTTCCCTGTCAAAAACAAATGCTATAATTATAAAAGAAGAAAAATTCATTTCCAAAATTGAAAATAAATCCATCTATATAAAGTATGCATACATAAATTATGTTTTTGGTTACATAAGGCACATAAAAACTACCCTTTAACACTAAGATCATCCCAGTTGGCAACGTAAGGTGGTAGTCCCCAATAGCTACAACAACAAGTCTGGATCCATTGGCTGCCCATAGATATACCTCCCCTTAATAAATATTCTCGAATCTACTTGGTTCCTGTATTTGGATACATATGTGAGCCCTATAAGCTGTATCTAATACCCAATTTGTAGAAACAGATAGATTTCATTCAATAACAAATGCACTTGAAGCTTCCTCTTGCTTTATAGGCTGGGTTCAGTTCTTCTTCCAGTGGACCTTTTTTCCACATGTGAAACAAATAGTCTCATCTTCCCTTGAATCCCCTTTGATCTTGCTTTTCTTGGGAGACCGTGATGAAGCTTTGGGGTTAAAGCTCTTCACCTTCCATTTCCTATTATTCACCATAAGGACAGAAGGATTTTCTCACTTCATATCTTTGTCCACTTGGTGAATGAGGATAAGAAGATTAGATAGATACTTCTCAATGTTGTTCATATTGAAATTTACAAAAATGTTAAAGAAGCTCTGATGGAGTGATGTAAGAATGAGATAAATGCCTAGTTCATCGGGGAGTTTAAACCCTAGAACCTTTAGGTGCTCAATGTAGCCAATGATCTTGGCTACGTGATGCCCAGCTGGGGCACCTTCTCCAAGCTTACTCTGAAAGAGTGCCTAATAGATCTCAAACCTTTCTTATCTTGCTCTCTCATGGAAGAGACCACAAATGTTCTTGAGAATGATATAAGAATCCATGATTTAATGAGACTTCATGATCACACTAGACATTGATGATAACATTAAACATTGAATGTTGACCGAATCATTTATATGTTTCTCATAGACCAGGAAATCTTCATCACTCTCCTTCTTGTTAGTAAGATCAGGTAATGTTGACTCCAGCATGTAAGACTTCCGTTCATGGAGTATGATAACCAGAAGGCGTCTAAACAATTCATGGAAGTTACAACCGGCGAGGATGTTGTCTTTATCCATAATTGATTGCAGGTATAGTGTGGTTGACTAGCTTGTCATTTTAATTCTACAATTAAATGGTCATATTATTATTAATTTTTTGATTACATTTTACGATGAATAATAAATTTTATTAAGTCTCCCACTGTTTTATCAAGTCCCAATAGCCCTCACCATTGAACTTGGAATGTCCAGTTTCCATGACATTCTAGTGGAAAGGATCCATATTCCTCTTCACATAACCCCATCAAGGGTTGGTCAAGCTATTTGAAGGTATTTAGGTTGGTAGGTTTTTTCCAAATGTGGGCTTGCAGTTCCTTGATCTGCTGAGTGGACTCTCCAATCATGAAATCATTAATTTGGATTTCCTCAACTCTTGCGTCCAATATTACACCATGTCTAGCAAGGGATACTTCTCTTGATGTAATATGGTTAAGTAAACCCGAAACCTTTCATAAGGGCTTCCTGTATAAAAGTATGTGTCCCAAAAAGGGTTGGTCAAACACATAGTTTTATTGATAATTTCCCTTAATCCAGTAAAATAAGTATTGGTTTGAATTTATATGTTATTTGAGGGATTTTTATCTATTATGTGTGAATTCCGTATTATCACATTCTTTTTAATATTAAGTGGAATATACTTAAGTGATTAACCATGTCTTGATAATATTTATGCATAGTTCTGGTTTATTTTAGTTTCATCTTGCATTCTTTGTTTAATTCATTATTTATGTTATCGTAACAACATATCCATAATGATAAACCATGAAAATGATAGAAATAAAATAAACTAAGTGGCATGATCATGAGTTTTTATATTGGTTATTTTATCTAGCGGTTGATAAACTAACCCTGCCCTAGGGAAAAAACACGTTGAACCATTTGGGTTCATGTTTATAGCTTCCACCTGTCCACCTCTGTATCTCCAAGGATTGGTTTCATCTCGTCTCCAGATTGAACCACCTCCACTAGCTTGGGAGTTCCATCCATTACACATAACCATTTTTAACTCACATATAGGTGAGGGGTAAAAGGGGGTTTTTCATAAATAAAACCTGGGCACACATGCCTATATATTAATGAGGAGAAGGCTCGCAAGACAACAAATTTAATTCAAATAAATAAATTAAAAGAAACAACCCACATAAAAAGGTCTTGGTTTAGCACATGATAATACATACATACAATGATATTTACACATAAATAAAACTAACATTAAATAATTTAATTGTTCTCATTTAAGATAAATCACACTCGAATCAATTAATTTTCATATTTAATTAATCAACCCTTTTTTCTTAAATCCTTTTTTAAATTTCCTTGATATTCTCATCCATCATAATTTTAAACAAATAAATTCATTTAAAATTATTTTTGTACATAACTTGTATCTGGGAGGAAAACTGGTGAATTACTATTCATAACTACCTAATGAGTAGAAATGAACGTTATGAAAATGTAAAATTAAACACATATATATATAAACCACATATCACATGTTGTGCCTCAACTTTACACCCGCACGATGATACATGCCTCAAGGGTTTGTATAATATAATAATAAATTTTAATAAATCTGTGTAATTTGGATGAGTACTCGACGTGTAGTTCCAACTACACGTCATGTACTATTTTTCACCATTTATACATAGTTCATGCCTGGGGAAATGATGTGTGAGTGTACTTAAAAAATCATCGGAGTACACGACATGTACAGTGGGCCAGAGGCCATGTAGTTCCATATTACACGGTCTCCATCTGGGCATGCTGTGTATGGGGTACATGGTCCAACCCTAACCTGAAGGGACTAAATGCTATGTCCATTAGCCCACATGGCGTGTAATCTAGAAACCACATGCCACCTATTCATGGTCAACACACAGAGTCATTTAATACTTAGAAAGACTCCAACACACAACTTGGTTTGGCGGACCGGTCTAATGCATTGAATCTTGACTACACAACTTGTACTATCGAATACACACTGTGTGTTCTGGTGTTGTATGGCTAGGATTCTTTGGCACCTCCGAATGAGATCCTATATTTTATTTTAATAAAAATTAAAAGAAAAGATCGTTTCTGTGAGGTGAACAAGAAATGAAAGAGGAGAAATAGAACTCGAGATTCAGATTTGCAGAACAATTAACTTCAATTGAAACAAATAAATTATTAAATGTGTAAGTCATAAATGAAATATTTAAATAATTTTAAAATATGATTTATCCACTATGATACCATTTGAAGGTTCCAGCCATAGAGGAAGCGTGGTTGGGACGACACCCAACTTTGATTTTTACCATGATCAATTATTATTCCAGGATCAATATGACGATGAATACCGGTATCCATGGAATATAATCAAAGATTTTGATAAAGATGAAAGAGGTCCGAAAACTTTAGTGAGGATCTTTCACATCATGTTTATAATTAGTTTAATTAATTTCACAAAGAAAAAGAATACTTGAATCTTTGGTATTTTTAATTGATGATGATGTTTATCGTCCCGAATGACCCTTCCAAATTATCTTGTTGCTCCTGTAAGGATCCAAACTAGAATCCCTCTAGTGGTGATCTACACATGCTCGAATGACCTCCGATTGACACCACTCGTTCTTTGGGTGCGAGCGCGGAGAAGCAAGTGACTTGTGTCAGTCATTCTTGATTGATTGTTCTTCGGCCTTAAAGAACGTCTCTCGTTCTTGAGAGTGGAGAGAAGAGGATTCAAGAGAGAAATTGTTTGGATCAATAATTCCAAATTCACCAGGTGTGTGGTGTGGTGTATGGCACATTAGGTGTACTTGCCTATATATCTACATGGAATTTTAGTTACAATATTTAATTATTTAGGAACAATTATATACATTCTTGAACATAGGGAAAACCAATGCATTTAATAATAATATCGTGTCATTATTTATGGTGGAACAACTTGAGAAAAATAGAATTATAAATAAAATTCCATGTCACAAAATAATAGAAATGTTATTTTAATTTGGGAAAACTAGTTAAATAATTATTTACAGTCTTGAAAATAATTATTTTACTACCAGACCCACCTTGGTCTGCTCAAACTCCACATCCATTTATTGAGCACCCGAATAAATATGTAAATAAATTATCCCCTTAAAAAAATATTTTATTTACAAACTAGTAAATAAATATTTATTAAATGTTCAATAAAATAAATAAATATATTTTATTTAATTTATTAGATCATTTTAGATTGAATAAAATTATTTCATGATTTTGAGAGTAATATTTATTTCATTAATTAAATTCAAATAGAATTTAACCGAGACCAACAAAAGCACATAGTGTGTCACCATCCAGGATTCTTTCTCATTGGCATTAGGAGGGCTTGCCTAATGTCAAAGAGTACTGTCTAGTGACAGGTCAAGGAACCCAAGATAAACAACATAAAGTGACAACAATGACATCCACATACGAATGCTCAATGTGTAATATAATCCCTTTGTCGCAATATATCATCAATGAGTCTTCACGATTGTGTCATCAACTTTTATGCTGATATATCGTACTTTGAATACCTAAAATAAACTCATCGTTACACCATGACCATGCAATTTCACGAGATGGTTCAATTTAAATCAAAGGGCCAAGATATGAAATTCCATAAATGGAAGGGGAAAATCCGTCCTCGACTTATCCATTAATAAAATGCCACTCGTAACGCACCCAACATACCCTACTTCCTCCCAACTACTTGAATGATGTTTTTTGTTAGTAAATCAAAGTGTGCGAGTCATGACATGTATTAATGATAATATTAAGGTCTATGGACAATTACACATGCTCAAAGATAGACATATCGGATGAGGTGGAATTCCAACTAGCGGGTCTATTCTCATAATCTCCTATCTTTGAGATTACCAAGTTCTAACTTCATGAGAGGATGTATCATATACTTATGAGTAATCTCACCAGAAGGTATACATGCTATGTGTCCCATCATTGTATTTCATCCAACCAAAGAACTATATTTAAGAATTTTGTTATATCATTTCAAGGTTCTCATTGAAGGACCCCGGGACACCCTGAGAGGGGAGGGGTGAATCAGGGTGACCACTTTTTCTTTTAATTTGTTGGATCTTGTTCCCACGTTGGTAGGAACTTGTTGAACCTGTATGATGATTATGATCAAAAAGAAAACATTCACATGCACAGAGAAGACACAGTCATTTTTACTTGGTTCACCACTAAGGGCTACATCCAAGGAGCATACGCCGACAGGTTGCCGGTCGTACCTAAATCCACTATGCTTCACTAGCTGCAGATACAAAAGTTCGGGTACAGACACTCTGTCCCAGGCTCACTGCCTTTACAATAGTTCAAGGATAGCTCACTGCGTCCCTCGGGTCACTCCCGTTGACTCCCCCTGGCTCACTGCCGTTGGTGAAGTCCCACTCAGTTTATAGACGTGAAGGTCTCTTCTTCATTTGCATAAGAGTGCATCCTTTGTTGTATGTAGATGCTCTATTGAAGTCCGATTCTCACCAGAAGAAGAATATCACTTTTCCTTGAATGAACCGAGTAGTCTCTCGGCTTTCGTGCAGCTCCAAAAAAAAAGGCGGGCGTGCTTCTTCAGTGTCTGGGTCTGCTTTTCAAGCCCGGCGCGCAAGTCTCCCGGCGGCGCGCAAGTCTCAGGCGCGCAAGTCTAAACTGGCGCGCAAGTGTCACTGAAGCACCTGCGCGACACTGCCTTCTTGAACTTAATACTTGCGCGACACACTTCCTTTCTCTTCCAAACCACATTGGGCGCACAGCCAAAAACCGGCGCGCAAGCTCTACTTGCGCGACAACACAACCACCTGCGCGACTCAACCACCTGCGCGACGAGAGCTCGAACAATCTCTCGGACTTTTACTTCGTTGCAAATGAGGAGGGGTGGTCCAGTATTTATAGGCAAACTGGAACCCCTGCGCGGCGGCGCGAAAGTCCCTCGACGGCGCGCAAGTCCCTCGACGACGCGCAAGTCTTGTCTTAAATAAACTCTGTCGCGCAACTCACTTGCACGACCCAACCAACACTTGCACGACCTTCTTTCCTTAGCCAAATTTTGATGTTCTGATCCTCAAAAACATGTGGCGCGCAAGTCTTTTATCCTCCAAGAGCACGGCACGCAAGTACCTTTTCCAAAAACACTTTACTTTATTGGCCGATTTTTAGGCCCAAAAATTTGGCAAACACTGGGAAACAGCGCCACCTTCACAACTGTTTTCTGCTTGAACGGTATGATCGCTTTGTTGGTACACACCCTGAACTTCCACTGAGGATTGACAACAAACACAAACCATACACCAAATCATGCTTTGAAGAACCTGGTTCCAACAATCTCCCCCTTTGGGTTTGTTGGCAATCAGAATAAATTCAATAGATCTCCAACCATGAGCAAATCCAAAACGCAAGAATCAACTCAGCCAACACTCTAAGTCTACGTGAGCAATGCTCGGTGTAGAAAACAAGAGAGAAAGCTTGAATTGGGTCTTAGTGTTTTGAAATTCTCCATGACGCCCGATGTTATCCTTATTAAACTTCTCATCACAATATTACACTTCTCATGACGCCCGATGTTATCCTTATTAAACTTCTCATCACAATCTTACACTTCTCATCACAGAAGAATTTCTTGCCTTGAATTTATTACTTTCTCCCCCATTGACAATAAAACCAAAGACCGAAAAGTTTGTTCAACTTTCAGCTCAAGCCATACTCCCCCTGGATAGTATCTCCCCCATAAACCTGCATCACAGCCATAAGCAGATAAAAACAGTTAAAACAAACGGGGAGAGGGGACTTCCGGAGCCTCCTTATGCAGTAGGAGGTGGTCGAACACCGAGGTTCAACCGATGATTCTCGAACACAGCCGCGGACAATGGCTTGGTTAGGGTATCAGCCACTTGCTCATTAGTTCCAACATGATCCATTTTAATCACGCCTTGTTCAACCTTTTCTTTGATAAAATGATACCGTATTTCAATATGTTTTGTACGAGAATGCTGAACCGGATTCTTCGTAAGATCAATTGCACTTTTGTTATCACAATAAATCACCATTGGTTGCTGCACCTTATCACCAATATCTGTTAGCTGCTGCTTCATCCAAAGAAGTTGAGTGCATGCTTTTGTGGTGGAGATATATTCAGCTTCAGCAGTACTAAGAGAAGTACTTTCTTGTTTCTTGCTCAACCAGCCAACACATTTCTGCCCAATATAGAAAGCTCCACCACTAGTGGACTTTCTATCTACGACATCACCAGCCCAGTCAGCATCAGAAAATGCTGATAATTCACTGTCCCTGCCTGCAGCAAAAAATAACCCGAAGTTATGTGTACCTTGAATGTACCTCATGATCCTTTTTACTGCTGCGATATGTTCCTCCTTTGGATTACTCTGAAAGCGGGCCGCAAGGCATGTTGCAAAGACAATATCTGGCCTTGTCGCTGTCAGGTACAGTAGGCTGCCAATGATCCTCCTGTACATGGTGGGATCAACAGAGTTCCCATCCTCATGCTTTCCAAGTTTAGTTCCAACTGCAATCGGAGTTGACATTGGTTTGGAGTCTTGCATATTGAACTTCTTCAGCAGCTCTCTTGCATATTTTTCCTGAGAAATGAATGTGTATTCCTTCTTTTGAATCACTTGCAACCCCAATAAATATGTAAGCTCCCCAATCATAGACATTTCAAATTCTGATTTCATGTGGTTGGCAAATTCATCCACTGATTTCTTCCTACTGCCACCAAATATGATATCATCAACATAGACAAGAACCATGAATTGATCTTTTGGAGAATTCTTCACATAGAGATTGTGATCAACTCCTCCTCTTTTGAATTCCAACTTCTTGAGATATGAATCTAGTCGTGAGTACCACGCCCGTGGTGCCTGCTTCAAACCATATAGAGCTTTCTTTAGTTTGCAGACCTTTGTTTCATCGGTACCCAAGACAAAGCCCACTGGTTGTTCAATGTAGACTTCTTCTTCGAGTACACCATTCAAGAATGCTGTCTTGATATCCATTTGATATACTTTATATCCTCTTTGGAGTGCCATGGCAAGGAAAAGCCTGATTGACTCCAGTCTAGCCACTGGAGCAAAGGTTTCTTCAACATCAATGCCTTCAATCTAAGAGTATCCTTTACATACCAATCGTGCCTTGTTTCTGATGACACTTCCATGCTCATCAAACTTATTTTTGAAGATCCATTTGGTACCAATCACATTGTGACCTTCGGGTCTCTCGACAAGATCCCATGTCTGATTCTTATCAATCTGATCTAATTCATCATTCATGGCTTTCACCCAAGATTCATCTTTTGCAGCTTCTTCGAATGAGGATGGCTCTAAAACTGATAAAAATGCAGATTGCGTGGTATTCCTCATCCTTCTAGTTTGAGTGGGTGCACTCCTATCCCCAATTATGTTGGATGGATCAATCTCAGCTCTTCGATTTCTCCTGCGGGGTTCAATAGTATTCTCTTCAGCCATAGTTTCTTCTTCAGATTCTTCATCTGAGTCATCATCATTATGTGATTGATGAGTGTTTTGAACAGCTTCCTCTATTTCTGCATTTGTAGTTTCTTCATGTCCACATTCTTCATGACTTTCTATCACATCAGCATATGACGTCCGTGAAGCATTTGTGGTTTTCTCTTCAATTATCTTAACATCATTGCTTTCCACAATCCTTCCCAAACGATTGTTGAAACATTTGTAGGCTTTGCTGTTCATTGAGTAACCGAGGAAGATTCCTTCATCTACGTTGTCACCAAATTTCCCCTGATTTCCTTCTTTGTTCCTGATGAAGCACTTACTTCCAAAGACACGAAATTATTTTAGAGATGGCTTCCGTCCATGCCACAATTCATATGGTGTCTTCGTCTCACCCATATAAAGTCCTGTTCGATTCTGAATGTACACTGCAGCTTGAACAGCCTCTTTCCAGTAATGTCGTGGAATACGACTCTCAATCAGCATAGTTCGTGCCATGTTGTTCACCTGTCGATTCCTTCGTTCAAAAACTCCATTTTGTTGTGGAGTTCTCACAGCAGCTACCTCATGTTTTATCCCATGCTTCTCCAGATAATTTTCAGATTCAATGGACGTGTATTCTCCTCCATTGTCAGATCGCAACACTTTGATTGTTCGTCCAGTATCATTCTCGGCGATTCGCCGATATGTTTTCATGCAGTCAAGGACCTGTCGTTTCCGGTGAATGACCATCACACATGCCATTCGACTGTAATCATCTATGAAAAGGACAAAGTACCTTTCTCCATGAGTTCCAGCAACATTTATTGGACCACAAACATCTGTATGAATCAGATCAAGAAGGTGAGATGCCTTTTTCTTCTTTGGCCGATATGAACTGCAGACCAGCTTCCCACGAATACAAGCATCGCAGGATTTTTCACGCCCACGCTTCAAGTTTGGGATGTCCATGACAATTCTTAATTTTGATATTTTCTCCATGTCTTGTTGATTGATGTGTCCCAATCTCCGATGCCACAAATTGTTTTCTTCTTCAACAGTCATGTAACATACATTTTCTTCACTATCAACCTGATACAAGTTGCCTTCTGTTCTGCATCCTTTCATAAGTGAATTGCCGGTTTTTCCCTTGATGGTGCAGCCTTTCTGATTAAAAGTAACTATAAGTCCTGAGTCACAGAGTTGACTCACGCTAAGGAGATTATGGCGTAGGCCATCTACGTAAAGGACTTCAGTCTTCTTTAGTTCTCCATTAGCTAATTGGGTACTTCCACTTCCTTTGATTTTCAGAGCCCCATCATTACCAAATCTTACTGTACCATCAACATTCTTTATGATATTCGTTAGTAGGCCGACATTACCAGTCATATGAGATGAACAACCGCTATCCAGAATCCAGGTACTGTTGTTCTTTGTAGCTTTGAGGGCTACCTCTGCAAGGTTCGATTTCTCAATCTTCTTCCTTTCCTTCCATGAGACATTAGATTGAGTATATAGGACTGATGGCCTTTCAACTATCTCTTCCGCATACCCAGGTTCTTCATAGTCAAAGTCTTCTGTGAGAGGTGAGAACCTATTTACAAGAGCAACATTGTCTTGCTGACGAGACTTGACTTGTCTTGAACTTCGGTATGAGGTGTCTATGTCTCTTCTCTGCCTGCAATTAACGACCTTATGACCAAAGTTAGAACAAAAAAAACAATATCCATAGAAATTATTTCTTCTATGAGAATTAGGATATGAGATTGTTCTCCTTTGTTGAGCATCTATATCTTCTCCATTCAGATAGCTTCTTGCCTCTTCACAATAAGACATGGTATGGCCCAGATAGCCACAGAACTAACACTTCATGAGAGGAAATGTCTTCTCACTTGAATTTCTCCTTATACCTTCTTCCTTAGGAGAATAGTAAGACTGTCTGTCATTTTTGAATGTTTGAGGATAATTTTCAGGTATCCTTTTAGTTTGGATTGAGGGTTCCTTTTTCAGCACTCTAGGTAACATTTCATCATGTTCAACTTTCATCTTGCCTTTCTTTTGGACCTTTTCACTTCCAGCAGTTGATGACTCAGCCTCACAGCCAATTCCACTCTTTCCCATGCATGCATGTCTTTGATCACTCAAGACTTTTTCAACCCCATCTGAACCACACTTGGCTCTTGCAAGTAATTCTGCATCTGAGAATCTTCCGAACTGTATTTTCTTCCTCGATTCTTTTGGAACTGATTCTGTCTCCATTTTACTCCTTAGAGTAACTACTTCCTCCTCAAGACCCTCAACAGTCTTGGATTTTTCATCCAGTCTGGATGTGAGGTCATTGATGACCTTTGCCTGCTCTTCAATTCTCAGCTTCAGATCAACTGCATCATCATTGCTTTCAATTATTTTAGATTGTACCTTCACAAATTCTTCCAGTCGTTCAATTTCAGCTTCAAGTTGATCAACATATTCAGTTGATTCTTCTATAATTGATTTCCACTTATTGCAGCTCTTACATTTAATCTTAAGCTTACTAACTGCATCCTTAAGTTGCACATCAGAATCTACACAAGTTTTCAGTTGTTTTTCACCATCAGTATCTTCTGACATTTCAACAGTGGCCATCATAGACGCATGGTTCCCAGTTTTGAATTCTGGTTCTTCTTCATCACAGAATTCATTGTCATCTTCTTCCTCTTCACAGACAAAACTCTTCCTTTGCATTTGCTTACCAGATTTGAAGTCTCCCTTTTTGAAGAACCTTCTTTGAGGCTTCTTGAAGTTTTCATCTTCACTGTCATCATCATTGATATTCTTCAAGCACTGAGAGGCAATATGCCCAACTTTTCCACAACGGAAACATGCGAGAGGTAACTTCCCTTTGAATTTCCCTTTCCCCTTCTGGAACTTCTTTGCAATGAGAGAAAGAATTTCTTTCTCTTCGTCATCTTCACCGCTACTATCCTTTGAGATTTTCAACTTATCCATGGCCTTGAATGACATTTCCTTGCTCACCCGAGTCGTAGCATCTTCTGGTTTGACTCTCATTTCATATGCTACCAAACTGCTCAGTAAGTCATCTAGAGAAAGTTTGGAAAGATATCTTTCCTCAAGAGCTGACACCTTCGCATTATACAGAGGTGGAAGTCTTATTAATATTTTCTTTACAATATCAATGTCTTTGATTTCTTCACCTAGACCCCGAATTGCTCCAACCACTTCAGTAATTCGATTGAAGAAAGAGTCTGCATTCTCGTCTGGATGCATCTTCAGATCATCAAACCGATTGTGTAGCACTTGTGGTTTCGCCTCCTTCACTTTGCTATCACCTTCATAAATATTCTCAAGTTTATCCCACATAGATTTTGCTGAGGTGCAATTCATCACCTTCAGGTAAATCTGATCAGAAAGGGCTGCAGTGAGAGCATTCTGTGCTTTAGCATCTGCATCAAGAAGTTTCCTGTCTGTTTCAGTCATAGCCAGACCTGTTGGATCAGTGACATGTATTCCTTGCACAGTAGAAAAAAGAACTTCCATTCCAATAGATCTTAGATGAGATCTCATTCTGTTTTTCCAGATCTGGAAATTGCTTCCATCGAAGTGAGGGACTCCCCTGACATTGACGGCGTTTTCCATGATGAAGAAGGTCAGATTCAACACCAGCAACCTTTACCCTCTGATACCACTTGAAGGACCCCAGGACACCCTGAGAGGGGAGGGGTGAATCAGGGTGACCACTTTTTCTTTTAATTTGGTGGATCTTGTTCCCACGTTGGTAGGAACTTGTTGAACCTGTATGATGATTATGATCAAAAAGAAAACATTCACATGCACAGAGAAGACACAGTCATTTTTACTTGGTTCACCACTAAGGGCTACGTCCAAGGAGCATACGCCGACAGGTTGCCGGTCATACCTAAATCCACTATGCTTCACTAGCTGCAGATACAAAAGTTCAGGTACAGACACTCTGTCCCAGGCTCACTGCCTTTACAATAGTTCAGGGATAGCTGACCGCGTCCCTCGGGTCACTCCTGTTGACTCCCCCTGGCTCACTGCCGTTGGTGAAGTCCCACTCAGTTTATAGACGTGAAGGTCTCTTCTTCATTTGCATAAGAGTGCATCCTTTGTTGTATTTAGATGCTCTATTGAAGTCCGATTCTCACCAGAAGAAGAATATCACTTTTCCTTGAATGAACCGAGTAGTCTCTCGGCTTTCGTGCAGCTCCAAAAAAAAAAGGCGGGCGTGCTTCTTCAGTGTCTGGGTCTGCTTTTCAAGCCCGGCGCGCAAGTCTCCCGGCGGCGCGCAAGTCCCAGGCGCGCAAGTCTAAACTGGCACGCAAGTGTCACTGAAGCACCTGCGTGACACTGCCTTCTTGAACTTAATACTTGCGCGACACACTTCCTTTCTCTTCCAAACCACATTGGGCACACAGCCAAAAACCGGCGCGCAAGCTCTACTTGCGCGACAACACAACACAACCACCTACGCGACTCAACCACCTGCGCGACGAGAGCTCGAACAATCTCTCGGCCTTTTACTTCGTTGCAAATGAGGAGGGTTGGTCCAGTATTTATAGGCAAACTGGACCCCCTGCGCGGCGGCACGCAAGTCCCTCGACGGCGCGCAAGTCTTGTCTTAAATAAAATCTGTCGCGCAACTCACTTGTGCGACCCAACCAACACTTGCGCGACCTTCTTTCCTTAGCCAAATTTTGATGTTCTGATCCTCAAAAACATGTGGCGCGCAAGTCTTTTATCCTCCAAGAGCACGGCGCGCAAGTACCTTTGCCAAAAACACTTTACTTTATTGGCCGATTTTTAGGCCCAAAAATTTGGAAAACACTGGGAAACAGCGCCACCTTCACAACTGTTTTCTGCTTGAACGGTATGATCGCTTTGTTGGTACACACCCTGAACTTCCACTGAGGATTGACAACAAACACAAACCATACACCAAATCATGCTTTGAAGAACCTGGTTCCAACACTCATCACAGCGGATAACTTCCATGACCTTATCAATGCAACAAATACTCTAGGAAATTATTACATAATAGTCTTGCAGAAAAATGAAAAATATGTAATAATACATTAAATATCCATGTAATAAAAGTAAAAATAGTTGGTTCTAGGACAACAACTCTTACAATAAGTACATAAAAGTTCCTACATTTAAGAAATTGAATAGCCTTAATCAAAAAATTGGATGGATTCTATATAGTATGTTTCTTAATAACATATATCATAATATTTTCATTAAAACCCCTAACAAAAGGATATTTAATGTTTATGTGATTTGATATTCACACGAAAACATGATTTATGGAATGACGAAATGAAGACTAAATATAAAAAATGACATCCATATTACTAGAAAATAAATACTGTTTAGTAACTAATATTTTCCTCCAAATTTTTTCTTTGATTAATATGATTAATGCTTTGTATTTGGACTAAGTTTTGGAAAGGGAAAGAATGGATTTATTCTTTCATTTCCATGAAATAGGGCCCCAAAAAGCTAATACTATATAGCCAGTAATAGATTTTTTAGTATCTATATTTAAATTATAGTAAGAATCAACAAAGAAGATGACATCTTGATTATAAGAATCATTTTTACCAAAAAAATACACAAATCAGAAGACCTGTACACATACCTGGGTAACAATTGTAATTCACAACAATGGGGATTTCCAGGACTTCCCACAAACTTTATTAATGTAAAAATAGAAAATTATATATTTGTATGAGATCATATCATGGAATACATAAGGCCACCTACTATGCTTCCAAAAGCTATTTTACTCATAAAATCATTATCAGAATCATTTCTAGGGGTTTGGGATAAAGGCAACATGATGTGATAACCTAAAGGTGCACAAACTGGTTTCAAATTATCCAGTAAACATATTTTTAACACATTGTGAACATTATAATAATTGGATAGGTACAATAATCTAACATTTATTTCCCTAGTTATTTTCATACAAAGGATTTTCTTTGCTTCCATTAAACAATTCATTTAAAAATCATTATGCAATTGGGTTTTAATATGATTTATTAACCAGGTTTCTTTGGGAATTTCAAGCATATCATTAACATATATAATTAAATAAAAATAAACATTATTTAAATCTTTAAAATAAAAATATAAATCATATTTAATTCCATAAAATTCATTTTTAATCATAAAATAATCAAATTACTTATACCATTATCATGATGATTTTTTATGTACATACATAGATTTTCTTAAAATTCATACTAGATTAATTTCAAAATATTTTGAAAATAAATCTAGTGGAATCATATAAACCTATTCGTCTTACATACCATTAAAAGAGGTAGTTTTAATATCTAATTATTCAACATAAAAATCATTTCGAGCATCAAATGATAACAAAAATATAATGGAAGAGTGATTGAAAGTAGTTTAAAAATATAATTGAAATCAATTCCTATACATTGGAGGAATCCATATGTAACAAGTCTAGATTTATAATTAATTTCCATTTCATCACTGTTGTCATCTTTAATCTTAATAATTCAATTAAAACCTATAATTTATCCTTTTAATGTTTGTTAAAAATTATCCTCGTTTTATTTTTTTGAAGATAATCCATTTTTCTCTCATGGTAGCAATCCACTTCCTAGAGTCATCAAACATAAGAGCTTTTTCGAAACTTCTTTGTTCATCAATTATTGGTAAAAAACTATATTAAAGCCCACGGAGGAAACATTATCCTCAGTAAAATAGTTAATAGGCATAATGGATCTTCTGTTCCTATCACAAGTCAAATGATATTATTTCAAGTAACCATCTCTATCAACCTCAGACTCAGGTTCAAATTCACTAACATGCGCTTCTTTAATGTGAGCTATTTGTGGTGGATTAGTAGTGGAAACCTCAGGTTCTAGTGACATTTCAGGATATAATATAAACTCAACACTTGCAGATTCAGATAGATTAGATTGTATGAGATTCAAAGCCTTCTTTATAGAAGTATAATCCGCATGGAAAACAATATCATGACTACGTACACATTTCTAAAAACCAAGATCATTACCTAAAGCCTTTAACCTTTGACACTATATGCTTATCCCACAGTGACACACTTTATAGTCTTGATTTTGAGTTTATTAGTCCTTCTATGAGACATGGTAGTACACCAAAAAAACATAAAATGTCCTAAACTAAGGGTGAACTAGTCCACATCTCTTCAGGTTTTTTGAAACTAATATAGCTAAAGGGGAATCTATTGATCAGATAGACAATAGTAGAAATAGCTTCTAACCATAGGGACTTAGGAAGACCAAAATTGTTGGATCTGAATCTACGGATTACACACAAGAGGGGGGGTGAATTGTGTCTTTTCAAAATTATTACAATCTCTTCAATTTAGACAAATTCTGTCCTCTATGCTTTTGCACGATTAAATATGCAGCGGAAAAACTAAAAGCATGAACACACAGATGTATAGTGGTTCGGGGAACAGAAGGCCCCTAGTCCACTCCACCAACGCTCAAATCCACGAGCTTGGCGATTTTCACTATCTGGTCCTCGTTTCCACAGACCTGTTCACAACTGAGTACAGGCAGTTGACACCTTTACAAGTTTCAGGCAAACACAGCCTTCCTGGTTCAAACACGAACCCACACAGCTTAGAACGAGAAGCTGATCACTCAAAAATAAAAAGAGTTTCGATAAAGAAAACACTTCTCCAGTTGTTCTTCACAATTGAAACAGAACGCAATTGACAGTAGATAGATCGTCATCTTCAGAAAATAAAGATCTGTAATCAAAACAGTTCTGAGTCGATCCAGTTGCAATAGATATTACCAGAAACTTCACAACTTCAGCAGCAGTAGATTCACAACAGATAGTCGATGTAGAACACGTGAATCTGTTATCAAGATCTTCTTTCGGTAAAAAGGATTTTACACTTCTTCTCGATCACAGAAAAGAACGCCTTCACACAGTCTCTGTTTCTTGCTCGTTAAAAGATCAATCTCATTATTTCACACACTTTCCTGTGTATATATATATCTCCGAAGTTTCCGAGATAGAACATATATATTCAAATCTGAGAAAATCTTCCGCATAAATAGATCCATGAAAATCTCCTTTAGATTCGCGATAACAATAGAGTCGTTGTAACTCCCCTGAAGAATCGGCATAAAAAGCTCCATTTAAATCAATCATTAATCCGTTGAAAAACGTCTTTGATTCAGTCACAGTCGTACTTAAGAATCGTCTTGAAATCCGCTTAATAATCCGCCTGTTTGACCAATGCAAACGGTAATATCGTCTGTCAAAAATATCCCGACGCCAAACGTAGGGTTGATGACGTGGCTCCAAACGTAGGGTTCACAAACGTAAGGTTCACAAACGTAAGGTTCACAAACGTAAGGTTCACAAACGTAAGGTTCAGAACGTACATACTTTCTTTTCAGCATTCAAACGTAGGGTTGATCATCCATACTTTGTCTTGCTTCAAATCTTCAAAGAACGTACGGTTGATTATAAAAGTAAGGTTGATGATCCATACTTTTGAGAAACAAACTCAACACTGAAAACTAACGTACGGTTTCTCTTCCATACTTGTCCAACAAAAACGTAAAGTTCTTTCCAGACGTAATGTTCTTCTTCCATACTTTTCAACAACGTAAGGTTCATTAACCATACGTTCAAAAATAACGTAAAAGGTAAACTTTTCATCCATACGTTACGTTCATCAACGTAGGGTATGAACAGTGATTCCAGTACGCGCTAAAATTGATCTCGCGCTACAGTGATTCCAGAACGCGCTAAACTTGATCTCGCGCTACAGTGATTCCAGAACGCGCTAAACTTGATCTCAGAATAAATGAAGTATGAAATCTCGTTATATGAAATAAATAAATGAAATAAACTCCTGCAAAATACTCAACGAAATAATTAGTAAATAATTAAGGGTATTTGTGAGCATCAAATTCATCATAAAGAGACAGAGTACTATTTAAAATAATCTCCTCCTTTAAAAAACATTATTTTGAATTGTTTGAAAACAATACGTTGCTCAACAATCTCCCCCTTTTTGATGATCACAAAACCCATAAAATAATAGAACTAATTTAATTGCAATCTTTATTGATAAAATTAGTTTTATAAAATTGTAGAATTCTGAAAGGATTAAAACAATATTTAACTATAATAAAATTTCTCCCCCATAAAAATAAATTTTCAGCTAAAAAATAGATAAAAGATAAATGTCGTAGATATCCAAATTCTCCCATATATCCAAATTCCTTCATAGGATTCATAGGAAACAAATGAATTTAAATGTTGTGTTTATCCAAATTCTCCCCCTTTTTGTGATATCAAAAAGAATGAAAAATTACGGATTTGAGCACATTCAATATTGCACTGAACTATAAGTAAATGCTATAATTAACTGTGTATGAATAAGTGAATTTGTTATACTGGCTAACTTAATCATAAATCAATAAACAACAAAAAAAAAATAAGAAAAGAATTTTCATTCACAAGCTGTTATATATAAATGATTTTGATATACAGAGGAATCAAGGTTCATAGATAAGACAGGGAAAAAAGGTGTCTATCTCCTTTGAATCGCAGTCTTGATCTCTGTAAACTGTTCTCTGAGCCTCTTCATCATCCCATCTCCTAACTTGATGATAAGATCTCTGTTCTCTTGAGTCATATGAATATCTTCAATCAAATTAACTCTGAAAAACTCATGAATTCTTTCTTCTTTTTCAACAAAAAGAGCCAGTTTTTCTGATAACTGATTCTAAAGAATCCTAATCGGTTGCTCTCCAGATGTCAACTGATCCACTAAAAATTTCTGATTATCTAGCAAAACTGACAAAGGGGCACTATTACACTGAAGATCGTGTAATCTGTCACTCATATTGCTCAGTGCTCCAGTAATTGCTTGAAATCTCCGAATCAAATCAGGTGAATAGCCTGATCCACTTACAGAACTGTTTGCAACAGACTCAAATTTATTCTCCATGTAAACCTTCAACTCAGATAAATCATCTTTCTTTACCATCTCTGATTTTAACTGATCAACAGCATGCAGCATATCAGACTTAAACAAATCGACTTCCTGTCCTGAAACAGTACATTCTTTCAGTTTCTGAAACTTCAACTGCTCTAAGTTCAGAGAATTTCTGAGACTAACATTCTCAGATTCTAACTGAGAGATACGCTTGTACAGCTCAACAACTTCTTCTTTTCTCGAATCAGGGGCACCCTGTGCTCTATTCGCATGTCCAGAAATAGGTTGATGAGGCAAGGCAAGTGGTAAAGAATCTGCATCTGATTGTTCTTTGTCCTTGTCCTGACAAGGTTGATCCACTGAACTAGCTTTTGAAGCCTGAAACTCTTCCACTGAAAATTCTTCCTGAAGTACTTCTGTATTAGCTTCAGAAGTATGTTCATCACGAACAGTAGTCTCTCTGACTTATACTGATTGGTCAAGAACAATATCTTCATGTTAATCTTGAGGTCGGGCCACTTCTTCACCAAGCACTGCCTCCATAAGTTGTTCTTGTTGAATTACTTTTTCAACAGCCACAACAGCAGATTGAGGTTCTTTTTGGATTTCCGGTTGAGCTACTGGTTCCTCTATAGGTGCAGTCTGCTCCACAACAGCTTCTCTCACAAATGAATAACAAATTACCGGTTCAGAGGATTTCAAGGCAGGAGAGATAATTTCTTCATCAATTGACCTCTTCCTTCTAGATTGAAGTCCTTCCTGACTTCTCTCTTCCTCAACTTCCTCCATCTCAACACGAATTCTCCTTGCCACTGTACTAACTCTTGATTCTGCTTGTCCCTCCTTGGACTTAGCCGGTTGAGCCTGAGCACTCTCCGAGTCTTCCTCAGCTCCAACAGGTAAGAGTTTTCCTTTAATTGTGCTCCAGAAGTATCCGACTTTCCTCAAAGTCCCAGCATTAAAAACATTACTGTGGTGACATTTCACCCCAGCATCGACCAATCTGATCATTCCTCTTTTAAACAAAAACAAAGAAATGAACCTTCCATAAGGGTAAAAGGTCATTCTTGCTTCACTCTGACAGCAGTAACTCAAATATATTATCATAAACCGAGGAAAATTAAACTTAATATCAGACATCAGAAGATACATTATGTACATGTCAGGGTATAGGATTTTCTCCATCTCAGCCATCCTTGGTGCTAAACCAGTCTGAACAAATTTTACCAAAATTTTCTGATCAGGTTCCAAATCCTTGATAAACATCTTCTTTATCACTCTGGTTCCAAACAGAAAAGACATAATGTCTTCAGACTTATGTACAGAATCTCCAATATTCCGTAAATCAAAATGAAAAACTCCTTCATGAGGGCAGTTAAGAATTTGACTTATCTCTACAGATGATATTGAAAAGTCCTTATCCTCTATTTGAGCCAATAAACTATCTTCCGTATCTCCAAGGCTAAACTGAACAGTTCTAAAGAAATGTCTCATTTCTGCCTCATAAAGAAACTCAGAATTTTCACTATTAAAAGCTTGCTCAAGGCTTTGAAATGATAACGCTTGCTTCAACAGTAAATTAGTTTCAAACAGCCACTCTAAATCGAGGACTTTACCTTGCAGTATTTTCCGACCAACTACTTTAGGTTTCTTTGCAGCACTGCTCTCGGCTTCATCTGGACGCTTAGTCTTTGCCATTCCAACAACGATTTCTGAAGGTTCGGATGTTTAGGGTTTGAAGATTCAGAAAAGGGTTTTGGAGCAGATGTGCGGGTTTAGGTTTTCGAAAGGGTTTCCGAAAAAGGTGAAGCAGTTTTAGAAGGTGAAACGGTTCTGACAGCCTTGATTCCCGTGTAATCACTAATCATTACTTTTATTTAAAACAAAATAAAATTACTTATAGCGGGAAACAGAAATTAAGCAGAATTCGAAAAAAGAATAAGATTTTAAAAAAAAATTATTTAAAATTAAATAAACCTAACTCCCCCTTAATAAATTCAAACCTTGCCGTGGGAAGTGGTTTAGTAAAAATATCTGCTAATTGATTTTCTGTATTTACAAATTCTAAAAATATATCCTTTTTAAACACATGATCTCTTAAAAAGTGATGTATTATATCAATGTGCTTAGTTCTAGAATTACTAATAGGATTTTTTGAAATATTAATTGCACTAGTATTATCACATAAAATAGATGTATTATTGAAATTTAATCCAAAGTCCATAAGAGTGTTTTTCATCCACAACACCTGTGCACAGCAACTACCTGCAGACACATATTCTGCCTCGGTTGTTGACAGGGAAACTGAGTGTTGTTTCTTACTAGACCATGATACTAAAGACTTTCCTAAAAAGTGACATGTTCCTGAAGTACTCTTCCTATCTAATCTACAGCTTCCAAAGTCAGCATCTGAATATGAAATTAAATTAAAATCAGAGGTTTTTGGATAAAGCAGAGATTGATAAATAGTACCTTTTAAATATCTAAAAATTCTTTTAACAGCAGTTAAGTGGGATTCTTTGGGATTTGATTGAAATCGAGCACAAAGACATACTGAATACATTATATCTGGTCTACTAGCAGTAAGATATAACAAACTACCAATCATACCTCTATATAACTTGTTGTCCACTGATTTTCCAGTTTCATCCAAATCAAGTTTTATATTAGTACACATAGGAGTTGTAAATGGCTTGCTGTTTTCAAGTCCAAATTTCTTAAGTAAATCAGTAATGTATTTGCATTGATTCAAAACATTTCCAAAATCATTTTGAAATATTTGAAGACCCAAAAAGAAATTTAATTCTCCCATCATACTCATTTCAAATTCTTTTTGCATTAATTCTGAAAATTCATGACAAAGAATTTTATTGGTTGATCCAAAAATTACATCATCAACATAAATTTGAACCAACAAAACATTATTTTTCACAGTTTTCTTAAAGAGTGTTGGATCTGCTAGTCTAACAGTAAAATCATTTTTCAAAAGAAAAGAACTTAGTCTTTCATACCAAGCTCTTGGTGCTTGTTTAAGGCCATAAAGAGATTTAGTAAGTTTGAAAACAGAATCTGGTTTTTGAGAATTTTCAAAACCAGGAGGTTGCTCAACATAAACTTCCTCCATTAAATAACCATTTAAAAAGGCAGATTTAACATCCATCTGAAATAATTTAAAATTCATATAAGATGCATAGGCTAAAAGGATTCTAATGGCTTCTAACCTGGCTACAGGTGCAAAGGTCTCATCATAATCTATTCCTTCTTCTTGATTATATCCTTTAGCTACTAATCTTGCTTTATTTCTAGTTATTATCCCTTGATCATCCTGTTTATTCCTAAAGACCCATTTAGTTCCTATTACTGGATAATCATGTGGTCTTTCAACTAATTCCCAAACCTTATTTCTCTTGAACTGGTTCAATTCATCCTGCATTGCTATTACCCATCTCTCATCATCCAAGGCTTCTTCTATGGTCTTAGGTTCTTGTTGGGATAGGAATGCAGAGAACTCAACTATGTTTCCAAGGTTTCTTCTAGTTTGAATACCAGTCTCTAAGTTACCTATCACAGATTCTAAAGGGTGATTCTTTAAGGTTCTAGACTGTCTAGGCATTATATTCAAAGGTTCTTCAGTATCATGTTCTTCTGAACTGGAATGAATTTCTTTTATATCATTTTCAAAATCATTCTTTAAATTCTCAAGTCTCATGTTTTCATTAGAATCTGGTTCATCTATTTGTTCTATCCTTTTCTCAAAAGGATCAGATTCATCAAATTTCACATGAACTGATTCTTCAACAATCCTTGACTTTTTATTATAGACTCTATAAGCTTTGGAGGTTGCAGAATATCCTAAGAAAATACCTTTATCAGATTTTGGATCAAATTTACCAAGATTATCTTTGGTATTCAAGATGTAAACCTTGCATCCAAAAACTTTAAAGTAATTTACTTTAGGTTTTCTGTTATTCCATAGTTCATAGGGTGTCTTTTTCAAAATAGGTCTTATTAAAATTCTATTCATTATATAACAAGCTGTATTAACAGCTTCTGCCCAGAAATATATAGGTAGGCTATATTCATTTAACATAGTTCTAGCCATTTCTTGAATAGTTCTATTTCTTCTTTCTACAATCCCATTCTGTTGAGGTGTTCTTGGAGCAGAGAAGGTGTGTTTAATACCCATGTTTGAGCAAAATGAATTAAATTCCTGGTTCTCAAATTCTCCACCATGATCACTTCTCAATGAGATTATATTAAAACCTTTTTCATTTTGAATAGATTTACAAGAACCTTCAAATAAACTAAAAGATTCACTTTTATATTTCAAAAAGAAAATCCAAGTAAATCTAGAATAATCATCAACTAATACATAAACATATAATTTACCAGCTAAACTTGCTACTCTTGAAGGTCCAAACAAATCCATATGGATATGTTCTAGAGGTTTAGTTGTAGCAACTTTATTAACAGATTTGAATGATGATTTGTGTTGCTTGCCAAGCTGACATGCATCACAGAATCTGTCATTTTCAAATTTGAGACTAGGCAAATCAGAAACTAAATGTTTCTTAGATAATTTATGTAAAGCATATATATTGCAATGACCAAGTCTTCTATGCCAGATCCAGGATTCACTTATATTAGCAGTTAAGCAGTTTACTTGTTGTTTACACAAGGAATACAAATCCAAAGTATAAACATTATCAGTTCTGGGTGCTCTAAACTTAAACAGTTTATCTTTAGAAACAGTACAACTATTGTTAGTAAAATCAACAGTGTATCCATCATCATAGAGTTGAGAGATACTTATCAGATTGTGTTTTAACCCTTGTACATAAATTACTTTGTTGATTGAGACTGTCTCTGGATCTCCAACTGTTCCAATACCAATAATCTTTCCTTTGGCATTGTCACCAATGGTGACAAGTCCTCCTTCCTTTCGAGTAAGAGAAGAGAAATTAGCTGAAGTTCCACTCATGTGTCTTGAGAAGCCACTGTCCATATACCATATTTCTTTCTTTCTTTGGTGACCTGTTACCTGCAAATACATTCAAACAAATTGCTTTGGTACCCATATTTTGTTGGGTCCAGGAGTGTTAGCAAGCAGTGATCTGGGTATCCAGATTTTCTTTGTTTTCTTAAAATTGATTGAATCATATAGATCATTGGAAATATAAGCTTTCTTAATTCCACATATTTGAGGTTGTCTTAGAAAACAGTTTTTAGCTATATGACCTTTTGTTCCACAGAAGTTACAAACAACCTGTTTAGTGCTAGGAACAAAATAATTTTTGTATAACTTAGGTTTTTATACTTTACTTCCAATTCCAAACCTTTCCCTTTTAATTACAGTTTTTCCAAGTATCTCATTTAAGGTGTTTTCTCCTTTTGTAAAAACTAATGCAGCCTCTTTATAAGATTCTACTTTATCCTGTAGAGTTTTTATTTTTGATTCAAAATTAATTTTATTTGAGTTAGCAGAGTTGTATTTGTCAATTAATTCCTTATGTTGTTTTAGCAAAGTATTTCTTTCATCTGAAATAGATTTATGCAAGTTCTTTATAGATTTATATTTTTTAAATAATGAGTCATACCTTTCTTCAAGCATATTGCAGTAAGCTGCAAGTTTTTTATTTGAGAAGCTTGTTTCAGAGTTTGATTCATTATTTGAGTCAGAGGAGTAGTATGAGTGTACCTCATCAGTTTCAGCCATGAAACACATATTTGCTTTTAAATTGGCTTCCTCCTTCTCTGAGCTTGATTCAGAAGAATTACTTGAGTCTTCAGAAACACTCCAAGTAGCTTTCATAGCTTTCTTGTCTTTCTGCTCATAATCATCTCTTTTGAAGAATTTCTTCTTCTTTGCATCTTTCAATTTTGGGCAATCCGGTCTGATATGTCCCATCTTTTTGCATTCATAACATCTCACTTCCTTGCTATCCTTCTTGAAGGATTTCTTGAAGTCTTTCTTCTTACTGTAGAACTTTCTGAATTTTCTGGCTAGCTGAGCCAGTTCTTCATCCGAATTTGAAGAATCAAAGCTTTTTGATTTAGCATTTACTTCTCTGTTCTTCATCTTTCTATCCTTTTGTTGAGAAGTCGCTTTCAAAGCAGTATTTTCCCTTTTTATATAGACTTTATACTCATTTACCTCATCTTTCATTTCAGCCTCGTACATCATCAATGTACCAATCAGCTCTCTCATAGTTAGATCTTTAACAGAAGTTGATTGTCTGATTGCTGCAGAGATTCCATTCCATCGAGTAGGAAGTACTCTCAGTACCTTTAATGCTTGATCAGCCTGCTTGATTGGTTCTCCTAGAGCTGTTATATTATTGACAATTTCTGTCAATCTTCCATTCATCTGAGTGATGCTCTCTCCTTCAATCATTCTGAAAGTATCGAATTTTAATTTAGCAGTTGCATATCTCATCTGTCTTACATTATCTGTTCCTTCATAAGCAACAGCTATTGTTTGCCACATTTCATATGCAGTCGGGCATTGAGATACTCTGTTAAATTCATCCGGTCCTAGACCACAGATGATTGCATTCATAGCTTTTGAATTCATGTCATACTCAGCCTCTGTAGCAGCACTCCATGTATCGGGATTTTCAGGAATTTCATAGGGAGTCAGAATCTTTGAATAGACTTTGTAACCAAGATTTTTCAGATAAATAATCATACGTGACTTCCAGCAGCCATAATTATCTCCATTAAAGTAAGGTGCTCTGACCATTGACAATCCCTCTCTCGTATCAGCCATGATACACTTTGTATAATCTTTAAATACTTCTAGCTTGATAAAACTTTAAAAAATAAGAAGCTCCTCCTCTGATACCAATTGTTGGATCTGAATCTACGGATTACACACAAGAGGGGGGGTGAATTGTGTCTTTTCAAAATTATTACAATCTCTTCAATTTAGACAAATTCTGTCCTCTATGCTTTTGCACGATTAAATATGCAGCGGAAAAACTAAAAGCATGAACACACGGATGTATAGTGGTTCGTGGAACAGAAGGCCCCTAGTCCACTCCACCAATGCTCAAATCCACGAGCTTGGCGATTTTCACTATCTGGTCCTCGTTTCCACAGACCTGTTCACAACTGAGTACAGGCAGTTGACACCTTTACAAGTTTCAGGCAAACACAGCCTTCCTGGTTCAAACACGAACCCACACAGCTTAGAACGAGAAGCTGATCACTCAAAAATAAAAAGAGTTTCGATAAAGAAAACACTTCTCCAGTTGTTCTTCACAATTGCAACAGAACGCAATTGACAGTAGATAGATCGTCGTCTTCAGAAAATAAAGATCTGTAATCAAAACAGTTCTGAGTCGATCTAGTTGCAATAGATATTACCAAAAACTTCACAACTTCAGCAGCAGTAGATTCACAACAGATAGTTGATGTAGAACACGTGAATCTGTTATCAAGATCTTCTTTCGGTAAAAAGGATTTTACACTTCTTCTCGATCACAGAAAAGAACGCCTTCACACAGTCTCTGTTTCTTGCTCGTTAAAAGATCAATCTCATTATTTCACACACTTTCCTGTGTATATATATATCTCCGAAGTTTCCAAGATAGAACATATATATTCAAATCTGAGAAAATCTTCCGCATAAATAGATCCATGAAAATCTCCTTTAGATTCGCGATAACAATAGAGTCGTTGTAACTCCCCTGAAGAATCGGCATAAAAAGCTCCATTTAAATCAATCATTAATCCGTTGAAAAACTTCTTTGATTCAGTCACAGTCGTACTTAAGAATCGGCTTGAAATCCGCTTAATAATCCGCCTGTTTGACCAATGAAAACGGTAATATCGTCTGTCAAAAATATCCCGATGCCAAACGTAGGGTTGATGACGTGGCTCCAAACGTAGGGTTCACAAATGTAAGGTTCACAAACGTAAGGTTCACAAACGTAAGGTTCACAAACGTAAGGTTCAGAACATACATACTTTCTTTTCAGCATTCAAACGTAGGGTTGATCATCCATACTTTGTCTTGCTTCAACTCTCCAAAGAAGGTACGGTTGATTATAAAAGTAAGGTTGATGATCCATACTTTTGAGAAACAAACTCAACACTGAAAACTAACGTACGGTTTCTCTTCCATACTTGTCCAACAAAAACGTAAAGTTCTTTCCAGACGTAATGTTCTTCTTCCATACTTTTCAACAACGTAAGGTTCATTAACCATACGTTCAAAAATAACGTAAAAGGTAAACTTTTCATCCATACGTTACGTTCATCAACGTAGGGTATGAACAGTGATTCCAGTACGCGCTAAAATTGATCTCGCGCTACAGTGATTCCAGAACGCGCTAAACTTGATCTCGCGCTACAGTGATTCCAGAACGCGCTAAACTTGATCTCAGAATAAATGAAGTATGAAATCTCGTTATATGAAATAAATAAATGAAATAAACTCCTGCAAAATACTCAACGAAATAATTAGTAAATAATTAAGGGTATTTGTGAGCATCAAAATCATCATAAAGAGACAGAGTACTATTTAAAATAATCTCCTCCTTTAAAAAACATTATTTTGAATTGTTTGAAAATAATACGTTGCTCAACAAGAATATGAGATCATTCTTCTCAATCTTTCTCTAAAATAGTCCTATTCATCTTCTCTACAAGGAAATTCTATTTTAGGTTGTCCCCAATAGTTCTATGTCCAAGAATACCTTCATAACTACAATAGTCTATATAGTTATTAGATAAATATTATTGACCATTATCAGTCCTCATAGTTTTATGTTTGTTGTGAATTTCACGTTCAATACTATACTTCAAAATATTGAATGTTTTGAATGTTTTATATTTTTATTGAGTATTTGAATGCACACATTCCATGAATAGTCATCTATAAAGTCCATATGGTAGTAACCCCCTATGGGAATTAGTTATAGAGGAACCCCAAAAATCAGGATTTGAATATTTTAAATGGATTTAGCTCAATATGAAGACCTATTAAAACTAACATGTTTTGATTTTCCAAGAACACAACCTTCCCAAAATGGAATACTATTCAAGGATGCATAATTTAAAATTATTTTCTTTCTTAGATCATTCATCCCTTTTGAGAAAATATTTCCTAATAACTAGTGCCATAACATTATGTTATCTTCTATGGGGTAAAGTGTTGAATTTAATTATTTCATATGGGTACTGCCATCTAATACATATTAACCATAGGTGAGGGTTCCTCTCATAATTTCGAGTGACCCCATTGATATATTAAGACCCCATGAACCATACCAAAAAGAATACCGATTTTGGTCTAAGAAACTTAGGGAAATAAGATTCCTCTTCAAATCAAGCACCCACCTAACCTCCTCTGAGGATTTGGATTCCATTTAATTTCCATAAATCTTCTAAGGATGCATATTGAAAATCCTACATTAGGACATGTAGAAATCATACTCTACATGATGATGCCAACTATATTTGCAATTTTGATTTTGGATATAAACTAAATATCAGCAACATTAGTGGGTTTCTGACCTAAATAAAGTTTAATGTGCTTTACAAAAAGTATAATTATAGTTTGGAGAGATTCAAAATTGTTCCTTTTTAGAATTTTCAGAACATAAGTATGTTTTGAAAGACATAACAATTTATTTGGTCAATACCTAATGATTTATACATTTATAATTTTCATTACTTCACCTAAGTCCTTATTTTCAAACATGCCTTTTAATTGACATTTAACAATAGTAACAAGCTTCATGTTATTTCAAATAATAATATTTTCATCAACATACAACAATAGTGAAAGTATACTATTTTTAATTTACTTAAAATAAACACAAGGATCATGCTGGCCTTTAGTGAAATGGTTATGAAGCATAAAAGAACCAAATTTTCTATACCATTACCTTGAGGCATGTTTTAAACCAAATAATGATTTATTTGAAATGAAAACAATTTTATATTTGATTTATCTAGAGTAACCATTATGAGGATTTATGTAAAGTTTATCATTTAGGTCATTGTGAAGGAAAGTGGTTTTCATATCATGTTGTTCAATGTAAAAGTCATTATAAGAAGAAAAAGAAAGCAACGACCTAATATAAGAATTCTTAAAAACTAGAGAATTTTTTTATAATAGTTTATTCCTTATCTTTTAAGGAATCCCTTAGAAACTGCAACACCCCAAGCTTCCACGATACTTTTCCCTTCGAATAATTCAATGGCATGCATTGTATGCAACTTCGAGATTTTAACACACCACAACCAATCAAACTAGCAGTTATGAATAGTAATACATACTTTTTCAAATTTTATAAATTCTATCTCTCAAAATTGAATTCATTTTTGGATTCGGAATATCGAAATTATCCTACGGTAAAATTTTGGTACTTTTCGGATAACTTTCATATTTTGATGAATAGTGAAAATTACTAAATTTTAATTAAAAACAGCTCTATTAATCAAAATAATTAATAGTGATGAATTATGAATTTAAGTGGTTTTAAAGTATATTTAGAGTATATTTTTACCATGTAATACAATGTGGGTCATTGAACATAATTTCACATTTATACCAGACATAAACAAGTGCAAATCTTTTGATAGTTATTATCTCTTAAAAACACGCTTTTTGTTTTAACAACGGGAATTAATTTTAAATTAATTTCTCCCAATTCTGTGTTTTTAATATGGAAAAATGGATTCCATATTTTGAATCAGGATTTTCAAATTGTGTAAATAGGTAACTTTTATTTTTAGACATTTTGGATAATTACTTCGGTAAATATTTTATTCACCATGGTTAAAGGGTAAATCCGGTAAACAAGGGTTAAAAATTAATATTATAATAATACTAAATTATCCTAAAACGTGTCTTAACCCTATTGGTTAATACATGGTCGACCATGGGCATCTTTGGGTCGATTTTGGGACCCCATGGATCCACTTGTAAGTGATAATGACACTTTATTTTAATTAAGTTAAAATAAATACAAAAATGACACAAGCATATATCCTGTAGAAAAAGAATTGTTACAAAGGGTTATATATGTTGCATTTTAGACTATAAATATTAATTAGAAATATAAAAAGATTTCCTAAATAATGATATTTTATTTATAATTTTTAGACATAAAATAAGTTAATTTATTTAAGACAAAATGGTGATGCAGTAATTACCATAATAGTGAAAAATTAGAATAATTGATATTATAAATACCGAAATAAATATAAATTGAAACTTTTATTGAATTACACTAATTTTATAGGTTAATATGACATATTAGGATTGATTTAATTAACGTTTTTCGAAGTAATCATTCTGTTATGTGTTTCACAAAAATCAACTATTGAATAGTGTCAAAATTGACATAAAAGAGTTTTTAAAACAAATATTATATTATTAATTGATATTAAATTTTTAAAAATCTAAGTTTTGGCCAAGGGACTTATATACTAATAGGTATATCATTAATGGACAACTTGGGGGTCTCTTGGATGTATATAGTATGTTTATTAACTATATAATATAAAAATACAAAGTGACATGGTAAATGTCAAACTAATTAACTAAGAGTTAAAACTAAAAGATAAGGTTAATATAGTGACTCAAACCAGTCTAAATTCTATTGGATGAATGGTTTTCGACCTATCCCCACATTAACCTTTGAATAATAAACTTTATAGCCATTAGAAACCTAATATTAATTTATTATAAATTAATATTTCTAGCTTTTTCCAAAGGTGCCCCTCACCCCTCTTATAAAAGGGAACTCCTCCTTATCATTTCTTCACACCTTCAAATCCTTTTGGTTCGGCCAACCACTGCCCAAATACTCTATCAGATTCCCTGACTACAACATAGATGCTTTATTTTGATCATAAAGCCAACCTAAGGAGCCCTATTGATCAAATCAAAAGGAAGAACCCGAAGAAGAGGTAATGTTTTCACCACCCCTTTTCAAGTTCCTTTCTTCTTCCACTTCTTCTTTCTTTGTTATTGACATTATAAAATAATAACTCTAGTATCATATATATTATGTGATTTTATTATATGGTACAACCATATTCATTGTTCTATCCATCCTTTGAATAAAATGTCACCATACGTGCGTACGCACGGATTACCATCTCCACGTCGTGGTGTAATTGTTATTCAATATATTATTATTTGGATGGGTATAATAATGATGTGAAACTAATGTAAATAATAAATATTACATGATAATTATTCTGTATATATTATATACCATCCAATTATATATTATTTTAATATCAAAAGAATGATATTGTCGCTCATGCGTACGTACGGACTACCGTCTCCACGAACGCGATGAGATTCATTCTCCATCATATCCATTCAAGTATAATTATAATTTGATGATTTAAAAATATTATCTAAGGACTTGATATCATTCTGGATATGAATAATATACATCCCATTAATAACGAATATGGCTCACATAACAAAGAATATAAAGTTAAATGAACCCGTTAACACCCGAAATGACGATAATTCTAAGATATTATTAACAAATAAATGTTAAAAGATCATATATGATATCATATTAATGTAAATTATTCTTGTATAATTAAATAACAATTATTTCACCATTATACTGGAGGTTAACCTACCATCGACCAAGGAAAAATTACAAAGTAAGGGGTTTCTTAACTCACTCTTAATTTCGTGAGAATTCAATTGTTCACCACTTAATTATTGCATGTGGTGTATGTGTACTGCCCATGATTGTATTAATTGTGTAATATACTTTAATTTATGGGTATTTACATCATCATGGTATGATACTTCTTTCATGGGTGTATGTTTCGTAAATTACCTAATCGAAAAGGGAATTTGAGATTTCAATTTCCACTCATTTGGCTTTACGCATATTTCATTGATTATATTACCCCAAGATTATGTGCGGAATCACTAATCATTTGATTATGTCATTATTTCCACTCTCCTTACTGTGGATATACTTTTGATACACATAATCACTCCATTGATAATTCTCAAGTCATTGATATGAATTTGATAAGAGTAATTTTAACTCATTCACCATTTGTTGAGTTAAACATCCAATTAGTTGGTGTTGTTTTTACAAGAATATGTGTGAATATCCTTTGATTGTTTTACACTGAATATCCAATCATATTTAGTGTATTTATATTTGTAACACATAATTATGTCGTTGATTTATCCTTAACCTAAGGATACAGCCTTATGAGAGATTTCATCTCAATTTACATTCCATTGAGACTTCTTTGTTGATATACACCAAATCACTTTTATGTGGTGTATATAATGTATTTGACATAGTATATCATGAATCCCTTTATTATCATGATATTAGAAAGTTTTGATTACCTCAATTATTTATATTCAAGTGTCTCTCTTTTGGTTAGAATCTCTAACTAACAGACCATTTTTAAATGTTTTAAAGACTTATTCTTCTAAATCTTTCTCATTAATGTCCATGTTTTTAAAATGGTTTTAAGGATTTATTTATATGGAAATTAAAGTTTAGAAATTAAAAATCATTTTAAAAAGTTTCAAAGTGGTATGGGACACTTTGATTCAAAAATATATTTTAAAATGGCTTCTTGAAAAATGGTGTGACTTTTAAATGATTTCAAGAAAAAGGGGGATATTTCTCTCAAATAGTTTTGATGATTATTTTTATCTATGTCAAAATCCTTCATTATTCTTGATTGAGGTTAATGTGATACAATACAATCTTTCATATTGTATCGAATGAGTTATGTTTGACTGTGGATGTGCTATTTTTATACCATTCATGGTTTTTGGTTAAAGTATTGACATTTCGTATGCTAGTTTTAATACGAATGTTTATGTTATGTTTTAACCTGTTCATATGAGGAATGCATTGGACTTAGTAAGTGATGGGTGGAGCCCGCTATAGCTCCTCGATGCATCGGTAGGTCTCATGAGACAAACTAGTGTCTTGGCACAAGGCCTTGCCAAAATCTTATTTGTAGTCTTGGCACGAGGCCTTGGATATGTGGTTATGATAGTCTGGAATTATTCATTCCATCATTATGAAAGTGGTTATTGATATTTCATGTGACCATTCGACTAGTATAATATCTATGTGAGTAAGTAAATGGCATTAATTTATTTCATCTTTTCCATTTTGTGCTGAAGTTCATGTTTAAAAGGCTTTCGTTTTAGTTATAAACTGCCTTAAGTGTTTATGTTTATCAATGAAAGCTTCTGCTATAATGTTATCCTTACTGAGCATCTGAGCTCACCCCTTTCAATGTTTTATTTTTCCCAGGATTATGAAGAAGTAATTTATGAATGACCTGCAGGGATAGTATGAGGGGATATGAAGACAATATTTTGTTGTAGTTTTTTACCTTATGATGTAATGTAAGACTTATGAATATATCTAGTGTTTCCAAGAATACTAAACTAATCAATCTTTCGAGACTTGATCCTTTGTGATCATGCTAATGTTATGTAACAATGCACCGACTCTGGGTATCTAAGGTCAGGGCGTTATAGTTGGTATCAGAGGAAGTTTAGTACAAACCTTGGAAGCTAGATTTAGATAAACTCTGATTAGAGCACGTAGACCTAAGATGAACATTGAGGATTAGTATAGAAGAACTTCCTAGAATTTTGGTATTGTAGAGATTTTGTGAGTTTTCTGAGCAATACATCCCTGTCTGGATACGAGTAGGTAGAGGTGGCTCTGGCACAGATGTACCTAGGGGTAAAACCCGAAAACACCGCTTTGAGCTGGACTCGAATGGGAACTGATGCACGACAATGGGCCTTGCTGCACTCTTGGTTACGACACTCCCAGGGGATATGCTTAGGATAATTTACATTTTCTTTACAAACCAATTTAAGTAATATATATATAAGATGAGAGTAAATGAACTTGGTTAATCCTAATATGTTTCAAATTGAGAATATGGTGACATGTTAATCTCTAAATGATTTTACGACTACTATTACTCACACAATGCTTTCTGGTTTTAGTCAATGGCTGGATTCCAAGGAAGTCATAGTGACTTTGAGAATGATGTACAAGGTGGGAACAGTGGTGGCAATGAGAATCAAAATGGAATGTTGATAGGCCTAAAAGATATCGTCTTTATGCCAAATCTGTTTTCCAAAAATATGATCAACAACATATATATTAACCAACTCCCAGACTCAACAAGGAAGAGAAAGGTGATGAATGATAAGAGCTCCAGCAATGGGGACCATGGAGAAAAGAACCCTCAATTTTCATCATGCAGGAAATGTGGAAGGAGACACCCAGGAAAGTGTCTCAATGGGACAACGAAATGATTTAAGTGCGGGAAGGAAGGACATAAACTGAAGAATTGCCGAAGAAAAATGAAGAGTACTATGGAAGAAGATACAAATGGTCCCTAGAGTCCATTTACAGTCATTTGCCGTAAATTTAGGGGACCTGGCCATTACTCGAGTGAATGTCCTATTCTATAGGATATTTTCTTGGTAAAAGAAGAAGCTATGTGGAAATAAATGGTTGGAGAAATGTTTAAAAAGTATTAGTGATCCTTGTTGATGGGTTTACTTTGGAATAATTTTCTCTTGTATTTGTAACCCCGCAGTTTTCCATGTGAGAATGATATTTGAGGAAGAATTGTCTCTTCTCTTGTGGATATAGGTATAAACAACCATTTGGTTTTATATGGTCATTGGGGTTTGAGAGAATTATAAGTTATTATAATTTGGGATGAAAATGCAAGGTATGATATAACATTTGTAAATTATGTTATTTTGAGGAATTTATCTCATTTTGGTAATATTATAAAATATTGTTTTTGAAAAAGGACAACACGTAGACCATGTGACAACCCGTCGCGTCGAACAAAGCTGTGGGAATCGAACCCACAACCAAAGTGCGATGGGGATTTATCGCCTACCACTGGACTACGTGAAGTCCCTGGTTAGTGTGACTATTTTTTTATTTAAATGATTTTATTGATCAATAATATGTTTATTTGGGTTCTTATGTCTTATCAAATGAATACCCTTAGTATAGGAAAATGATTTGGTGATTAAGTGATAAATGTAATTTTGGAAGATGTTCACTTTGTTGGGAACACTATATGTCCAAGGAAAATAGATTACTATGGGATTTTATTAGAGGAGTAATGGTGGATTTTTATCTATGTTTTTATTGTGGATCTATAGTGATTTGGGTTATTTATGGAAATGATTAACCTATAATAAAGAATATGTGATTAGGTTAATTACATTTAAGTATACGACTTTAAGAGTAAATGATGTCATTTGGAGATAAAATTTAACGTGGAAGACTACATTCTTATAAGTTTTCGGTTTCAATATTTGTTTGGATTATATTGAAGGATTTTAAGAAAAATTTATTATTGAATGGTATTTATTTAACTTTGGGGTATTGTTGGTTTAATTTTAGAAATTAAGATTAGTATTTTTTTCTTTCTATAATGGAATATACATTTGGGGGATCATCAGATCTTATACTAACCATTTTGGTTTTGATTATTCTCTAAAGACAAGTTAAATATATAGTTTATCCTACATGGATCATGTATTTCTATAGAATTTTATTCTAGCTCTTTTATTATGACCAAGTCTTCTTGAATACTCATTGTTCAAAAAAAAAATAAGTTAGTGGTAAAAAGTTATTAAATAATGAAACTATACTTAAAAAGTAGGTATATCTCTTTATGTTCTTAGTCAATATCATAAATGAATTCCTCGTCCTTATGTAATGTAACTTAAAACAAAAAAAATGTTGTCCGTTTACTTTCCTACTAGGAGACTAATGGCCGTTTGTCCCAACACAAGTTTGTGGTTTTCTTATTGTTAACTTTGTCCTTATCATGATTTCTATCCCTCTCCATAAGAACTTGACACTTAGTTTATCATCCATATCCATGTTTTCCTACATGTAATCCGAGTATGGGTTATCATGGATGACCTTTATACCTCTCTTTCTTTCTTTCAAAGTGATAGTTTTATTGACTCTTTTTCCGATGTGAGTCTTTCCATTATAATCCCAAGCACAATTTTAAAAATTTTGAGGAAGCTATTTATTTAAGGAGGGGAGAATGTAACACCCCAATCTTCCACGGTACGTTTCCTTTCGAATAATTCAATGGCATGCATTGTACGCAACTTCGAGATTTTAACACACCACAACCAATCAAACTAGCCGTTATGAATAGTAATACCTACTTTTTGAAATTTTATAAATTCTATCTCTCAAAATTTACTTCATTTTTGGATTCATAATATCGAAATTATCCTAGGGTGAAATTTTTGTACTTTTCGGATAACTTTCATATTTTGATGAATAGTGAAAATTACTAAATTTTAATTAAAAAAAACTTTTTTAATCAAAATAATTAATAGTGATAAATTATGAATTTGAGTGGTTTTAAAGTATATATAGAATATATTTTTACCATGTAATACAATTTGGGTCATTGAACATAATTTCACATTTAAACCAGACATAAACAAGTGCCAATCTTTTGATAGTTATTATCTCTTAAAAACATGCTTTTTGTTTTAAAAACGGGAATTAATTTTAAATTAATTTCTGCCACTTCAGTGGTTTGAATTTGGAAAAATGGATTCCATATTAGGAATCAGGATGTTCAAATTTTGTAAATAGTTAACTTTTATTTTTAGACATTTTGAATAATTACTTCGATAAATATTTTATTTACCATGGTTAAAGGGTAAATCCGGTAAACAAGGGTTACAAAATAATATTATAATAATACTAAATTACCCTAAAATGTGTCTTAACCATATTGGTTTATACATGGTCGACCATGGGCATCTTTGGGTCGATTTTGGGACCCCATGGATCCACTTGTAAGTGATAATGACACTTTATTTTAATTAAGTTAAAATAAATACAAAAATGACACAAGCATATATCTTTTAGAAAAACAATTGTTAAATTGGGTTATATATGTTTGATTTTAGACTATAAATATTCATTAGAAATAGAAAACTATTTCCTACATAATTATATTATTTTTTATAATTTTTAGACATTAAATAAGTTAATTTATTTATGACACAATGGTGATGCAGTAATTACCATAATAGTGAAAATTAGAATAATTGATATTATAAATACCCAAATAAATATAATTTGAGACTTTATTGAATTACACTAATTTTCTAGGTTAATATGACATATTAGTATTGATTTAATTAACTTTTTTCTAACTAATCATTCTGTTATGTGTTTCACAAAAATCAACTATTGAATAGTGTCAAAATTGACATAAAAGAGTTTTTAAAACAAATATTATATTATTAATTGATATTGAATTCCTAAAAATATAAGGATAGGACAAGAGACTTATATCATGATAGTTATATCATTAATGCACCACTTGGGGGGCTTCTGGATGTATATAGTATGTTTATTAACTATATAATATAGAAATGCAAAGTGACATGGTAAATGTCAAACTAATTAACTAAGAGTTAAAACTAAAAGATAAGGTTAATATAGTGACCCAAACCTGTCTAAATTCTATTAAATAAATTTTTTTATAGCTATCCCCACCTTAAACTTTGAATAATCAACTTTTGAGCCATTATAAACCGAATATGAATTTATTATAAATTAATATTTCTAGCTTTTTCCAAAGGTGCCCCTCACCCCTCTTATAAAAGGGCACTCCTCCTTGTCATTTCATCACACCATAAAATCCTTTTGGTTCGGCCAAACCCTTCCCAAATACTCTCTAAACTTCCCTAACTACAACCTAGAGGCCTTAGTTTGATCAGAAAGCCAACCTAAGGAGCCCTTTTGATCAAATCAAAAGGAAGAACCCGAAGAAGAGGTAATGTTTTCACCACCCCTTTTCAAGTTCCTTTCTTCTTCCACTTCTTATTTATTTGTTATTACCATTATAAAATAATAACTCTAGTATCATATATATACTGTGATGTTATTATATGGTACAACCATATTCAGTATTCTATCCATCCTTTGAATAACATGTCACCATACGTGCGTACGTACGACTTACCGTCTCCACGTCGTGGTGTAATTGTTATTCAATATATTATGATTTGGATGGGTATAATAATGATGTGTAACTCATGTAAATAATAAATATAACATGATAATGAATCTGTATATATGATATACTATCCAATTATATATTATTTTAATATCAAAAGAATGATATTGTCGCTCGTGCGTACGTACGGACTACCGTCTCCACGAACGCGATGAGATTCATTCTCCATCATATCCATTCAAGTATAATTATAATTTGATGATTTAAAAATATTATCTAAGGACTTTATATCATTATGGATATGAATAATATACATCTCATTAATAATGAATATGGATCACATAACAAAGAATATAAAGTAAAATGAACCCGTTAACACCCGAAATGACGATAATTCTAAGATATTATTAACAAATCAATGTTAAAAGATCATATATGATATCATATTAAAGTAAATGATTCTTGTATAATTCAATAACAATTATTTCACCATTATAATGGAGGTTAACCTACCATCTACCATGGAAAAAGTACAAAGTAAGGGGTTTCTTAACTCACTCTTAATTTCGTGATAATTTCATTATTCACCACTTAATTATTGCATGTGGTGTATGTGTACTGCCCATGATTGTATTAATTGTGTAATATACTTTAATTTATGGGTATTTACATCATCATGATATGATACTTCTTTCATGGGTGTATGTTTCGTAAGTTACCTAATTGATAAGGGAATTTGAGATTTCAATTTCCACTCATTTGGCTTTATTCATATTTCATTGATTATATTACCCCAAGATTATGTGTGGAATCACTATTCAATTGATTATTTCATAATTTCCACTCCCCTTCCTGAGGATATACTTTTGATATGCATAGTCACTCCATTGATAATTCTCAAGTCATTGATATGAATTTGATAAGAGTAATTTTAACTCATTCAGCATTTGTTGAGTTAAACATCCAATTCGTTGGTGTTGTTTTTACAAGAATATGTGTGAATATCCTTTGATTGTTTTACACTGAATATCCAATCATATTTAGTGTATTTATATTTTTCACACATAATTATGTCGTTGATTTATCCTTAACCTATGGATACGGCCTTATGAGAGATTTCATCTCAATTTACATTCCATTGAGACTTCTTTGATGATATACACCAAATCACTTTTATTTGGTGTATATAATGTACTTTGACATAGTATATCATGAATCCATTTATTCTCATGATATTACAAATTTTTGATTACCTCAATTATTTGTATTCAAGTGTCTCTCTTTTGGTTAGAATCTCTAACTAAAAGACCATTTTTAAATGTTTTAAATAGTTATTCATCTAAATATTTCTCATTAATGTCCATGTTTAAAAAATGGTTTTAAGGATTTATTTATATGCAAATTAATGTTTAGAAATTAAAACTCATTTTAAAAATATTCAAAGTGGTATGGGACACTTTGATTCAAAAATCTATTTTTAAATGGCTTCTTGACAAATGGTGTGACTTTTAAATGATTTCAAGAAAAAAGGGGATATTTCTCTCAAATTGTTTTGATGAATATTTTCATCTATGTATACATCCTTCATTATTCTTGATTGAGGTTAATGTGATACAATAAAATGTTCCATATTGTATCTAATGAGTTATGTTTGACAATGGATGTGCTATTTTTATACCATTCATGGTTTTTGGTTAAAGTATTGACATTTTGTATGCTAGTTTTAATATGAATGTTTATGTTACGTTTTAACCTGTTCATATGAGGAATGAATTGGACTTTGTAAGTGACGGGTGGAGCCTGCAATAGCTCCTCGATGCATCAGTAGGTCTCATGAGACAAACTAGTGTCTTGGCACAAGGACTTGGAAAAATATTATTTGTAGTCTTGGCATGAGGCCTTGGCTATGTGGTTATGATAGTCTGGAATTATTCATTCCATCATTATGAAAGTGGTTATTGATATTTCATGTGATCATTTGACTAGTAGAATATATATGTGAGTAACTAAATGGAATTAATTTATTTTATCTTTTCCATTTTATGCTGAAGTTCAAGTTTAAAAGGCTTTTGTTTTAGTTATAAACAGCCTTAAGTGTTTATGTTTATCTATGAAGGATTTTTCTATAATGTTATCCTTACTGAGTATCTTAGCACACCCCTTTCAATGTTTTATTTTTCCCAGGATTATGAAGAAGTAATTTATGAATGACTTGCAGGGATAATATGAGGGGATATGAAGACAAGATGTTGTTGTATTTTTTTACCTTATGATGTAATGTAAGACTTTTGAATATATCTAGTTTTTCCAAGACTACTAAACTAATCGGTCTTTCGAGACTTGATCCTTTGTGATCTTGCCAATGTTATGTAATAATGAACCGACTCTGGGTATCTAGGGTCAGGGCGTTACAATAACTAATCTTACTTAAAATTTTATTTTATTCTCAGCAATGATATCCTATTTTCATTTATAAATCAACTTACATCCAATTACATTTGCACTAGTTGTATTATCTATGATATAATAAGTTCATTTTTTATTAATATAATTAATTTCATCAATCATGGAACATGTCCTCCATTTTTAATCTTTTTAATTATGGGTTTTCTTATAAGTAATAGGATTATCATCATTTAGATCTTGGGAAACATCCAAGGAAGAAACATGCCATGTCATAATATATAAACTGGTCAAGGGGTCTAAGGACCCTCTTAAATCCATCTCGAGGTACCTGATATTCAGTATTATAGGTATGAGGGTCAGAATATGAATCTAAATTATAATTAGAGCTAGAATCATATCGTGTCTCAAGATAAGGATCAGTTGGAGGCGGCTAGATAGGAGCCTCAAACTGAGTTGAAGGATCAGTTTCGGCAGCCTCATCTATAGATGAATCATTATTGTCATATGTGACATATTTGGATTTCAGAGAACATGTATCATGAAATACCACTTCTCTACTAATGATTCATTTTTGTTATCCTAGTTTATCAATCCAAAGCTCATATCCTTTTACACCTTGGGATTTCTTATAAAGATAAATTTAAGAGCTTGAGGATTGAGCTTATTAGTCTTTACACAGGAATAAGTAGTGCATATAATGGATATTGGATTATTATAAGATGGTGGTTTATTATTTCAATGATCATCCTTGGTTTTAAAATGATTGGAATAGTATGGGAACCTATTTAGGATGTATAATACTGTATTTATAACCTCTTCCCTGAAAGATTTAGTGAGAACTGATAATGAAACCATTATTTAGACTCTCTCTAAAAAGGTTCTATTCATTATTTCACTAATAAAATTATATTTGGGGTTTCCCTAATTGTTTAGTGACTTGAAATACCTTTAGATTCAATGAACTTAGTAAATTTAGTTGATAGGAATTCTAAGCCATTTTTTGTTCTCATTGTTTTAATATTATATTCAGCCTGATTTCCTACTAGGATTTTCTTGGTTTTAAAGGTATGAAAACCTCAGATTTATTTTTCATCATGTAAATACCCACCTTTATTGACAATTCATATATGATGGTAATTAAATAGTACCCTCCACCATGGGAGGTGGTCCTAGATAGTCCCCATATGTCAAAATGAATGTATTCTATGGGGTAATTGACTTTTAAATTAGACCTATTAAAGGCGACTCTATTAGCCTTACACATTACACAATCTTCACAGAAGGAAACATTTCTTAGTGTAATATAAGAAAATAAACATAGTTTTTTAAATTATTCTAGACCCTTATAAATTAAATTCCCTAGAATCCGATTCCATAATAGCATATCATCAGTATTATTTGTAAAAAAGACCTAACTTACTTGAATGGGTCTTCCCATTCATTAAATACATCCCATTAATGAGGTAATCCTTTATTATAGTTTCATATACTTTAGATACATTTAGGATACATGATTTAGACCTAAATTTATACCCCTTTTGATCCAAAATTCATAATTAAATTAGGTTCCAATGGAGGTTGGGAACCCACCTAACATCATGAAAAGTGATGATGGAGTGTTCATATAGTTCAATTAGAACAAAAAAACTAACCTCTACTTTACACCACCTATTATTTCTTAAAATGACATATCTTTATATTATTTTTATCAATTCTATGAATGATCTCTAAAAGGACACAAATGGAATTAGTAACCTGAGTTTAGGACCCAATCATGTTTGAGGGAATAGCTGGACACATTCAACACATTAGCTATGTCATAACCAGAATCCACAATAACTTACTGGTGAGTGGGATTTTTCGTCACAATTTCTTCATTTATATTCCTACACTCAGTATCAGTGTTCCCGAGATTTACACAGTGAAAGAAATTTTTTATTTCTCTAGGCGTAGACCTAGTCTTGGTTTGTTTGCTATTATTGACTGTATCCTTAATAAACAATTCCTTTTCCCCCTATAATATTCTATACTTCTTCTTAAAAGACTCTCTACATCACTTTTAACTATAGTTCTAGGATTTAGTTCATTATATATAAGGTAATACATAACCACTTCTAATGTTAATGAGTCACATCAATACATCATAGTATCTACTAAAGTTTTGCAGTAATAATCTAAAGTAATTAAAAGGTTCATTACATGATCTTAATCATCAATAATCAAATTTATATTTTATAGTTCTAACATCACATTATTTAATTCATATAAATGGGATTTAATTGAAATTCAAGGTTTCATTTTAAATTTAATCATTCGATGATTCTTATAAACCTCCCCAACTGGAGAAACTGACATATATAATTTCTCCAACTTAATATATATACCAGAAATAGTAGTTTCAAAATAATCTTCTATAAGGAATTTATCACCTAAATAAATAAGTATAGAAATATGTACCATAACAATAACATCACGGGACACATATTTGTAAATAGTAGATGTTTATCTAGTTTCAGATATAGTTAAAATAGTTTTCTTAGGAAAAAATTGGGAATTTATTAATCCTAAATAAAGGATAAATACTATCATCTTAATCCACCCCAAATTAAATACATTTTCACTATTGAAAATTTCAATTTCAAACCTATTTTACAATGTGTTTAACCAAAATATTAAATCATGAGTTGTTGCAGACAATGATAAGCATATTCCCCAAAGAACCGACCAATATCAACGGGTATGCATGATTTTATAATTAGGTTACAAAATTTGAAAATAAATTGAGGTTATAGTGAATTCAATTTCAAATATAATATTTCAAAGGAATAAACAAGATGAGATCGATGTGAGGAATTAAAGAAAAAACCAAATTGAAATAAGAAACATATTTAAAAACAAAAGAGAATGAATGAGTCTTTGATACCACTTTATTTGGGGTAAATCACAGTAGATAAGAAGGATTGAATGAACTTGAAAAGGAATGAATTAGGTAATTTTTTTATAATGTTCAAATAATATGGAAAAATGTCATATAAGATACAAAAAATTAAGAAATTAGTAAATATTGACATAAGGATTTTAGCACGATTTAGTCCATTTTAGACGTACATGCACAATAAGAACACCACCACCCACACATGAATTTTATTAAATATCAAAAAAGAACAAGAATACAACATACAAGTTTGAATAAATAATGACTTAATATTTGAATAGCTAAAGATAGAAAATTATAAGTGGGAATTTAAAACTTACAGTGCATGATGAACTTGTTCGACTGTCCTGGTCTCTTCTAGTTATCATCAGAAAACTATAGTGGATATCTATGCTCGTAGAGGTAATCACATATTTTGGAAGTTGGAGATCAGAAATTATTCACTAAGTAACTCATCCACACTTCTTCAACATCAATGAATCCTATTTCCAAAACTACACCCGAAGCTATACACTAGCTGTTTACGTAGGAGGATGACAGACCCAATATTCACCAATGAGGAAACCAAACTCACTTAGGCTAGTAGTCCATAAAATGAGGGATAACAAAAAAAGGTGAAATATAAGTGAAGTGATAGGATGTAGGGGTGATCAATTACATTGAAAACCATTGCTCCTAGAAACCTAAAAACCAACCATAAGTCACCACAGATCTTTGCTAAAATAGAAAGAAAAACAAAAAAATAAAGTTCCTAAGACATATTGATGACGTGGATTGCTTGGGAAGAAATATTATGGATAGATAGGAACAAAATGTAGTGGATTTAATGGTGTAAATGAAAAAGTGAATAATCCATGAAAAATAAAATCAGACTATGGAAAAGAACTAGTCGAAGAGACCATGAATAGATTAAGTGGTCTAGTGAAAATAACATTTCCAAAATTAAATTGAGTATATAAAATATATTCAAAAAGAATTTTCATTCATGAATATTAAAAAATTTAACGGAATAAAGAATAAAGGAAATTTAAATATAAAAAAAATGAAAGAAACTAATTCCACACTATTATAGTGGAAACAAATCAGTTTTGGTATAATTATTCTATTATGAAAAAAATATTATGAGAGTTGATTACAAAAATTATTGAAAAAATAAAATAATAAGAAATAAATATATATGTAGGTTTTAACATGGATAGAACCTCCAATATGGAGGATTAAAAAACTATAGGACAATATTGAAATATTCACAATGAATTAGAGGCTACAAAATATAAGTAATACTTGAAAATGAATTAGGATTAGAGTTTACAAAAACTTATGTGTTAAACCACACCCCAATATCACTCCTTATAATCTATTATAATCATAATAATTTAATAAATCACCCTTTAATGATCTCAATTGATCACAAAGTGTCACTGTAGCACCTAAAATAAGTCATTGTGAAATCCACTTTGTGCTGGTCACTGCTGTCCCATGCTCAAAAATAGTTTTTATCGTATATCTACACTGGAAGGCCTATTCCAATATCTCAAATTTTATCTACTTCCCATGTTGTTTATTTTATAGTTATGATAAGGCCTCCAGAATATCTCATGATTTGGATTCAAAAATCAAACAAATAAGGATAAAAATTATCACTATTTTTAGACCTATAAGCTTCCAAATCCACAAGCCTAATTTCAAATTTAAAACATTATATTTAAATTTGAAAAACCCAAGGTTGAACCTTAATAATCTCCCCCTCTATTCCATCAAATAAGAAGATGTTGTCCAACAAACTTTGTTGAAATGAAAATTGGTTGGTATCACACAAACGGTTACACTCTTTATAAAATATAACATCCACCTTTTACAAATTTAATAGAAACATGATAGCTTCTATTATAAAACCAATCTAAGCATTGATGTCTTTGTCATATTAGTATATACACTACCCTACGAAACAATACTATAACCAAAACATGGCTCCCCCATAAGAGTGATTTCCACATAATCAAGAGTGGCTGTAGGAACTAATCACTCCATCTTACCAACATCCTCTGAGTAGTCTGTAACTCTTACCACATAACCTAAATTTTTGATTTTAATTCCATATTAACTAGTGAATCAATTTGAAGAAAAAGAATTATGTGTAAGACCTGAATCACTTAACCTAAATATCTTCAGCTTCCAAACATTATCCATCCTAGTCGATAGTCTTTGACTTATTCATGATGATTGTCTATGCCAAAAATATTGTGAAGTATCCTTCAAAAATTCATTCATCACTTCAATGAACACATTTAAATCCATATTATAAATCATACAATCCATTATTCCCTATTTAATTAACATACATTCTCTAGACAATTTCTATATTCTATTTCCAAATTAAATTCTGAATCCATCATTATCAAGAGTATGTGTAGATATAAAATCATGGAATATTCCTATCACATGTCACACATGCTTATGAATCATCATAAAACCGTGATTTTTAGTAATAAAGCATTACAAAAAATAATGACACTAGTTGAATCTCTATTTCCAATATGTAATATACCAAAGTATCCTTCTTCATTTGAAGAAAATAATTCACTCTTTTTTGTAATATGGTAATACACTACTAAATCAAAATCCTATACATTGTACAGATATGGCCTATGTTAATAAATTAAAATTAAATGTAAATCACCATAACACTATATAAGACTTACACTGGTATCCTTGGGATCAGTTTCATGTATATTCGTTTCTTCCTAATGATTTTTCAAGGAGAAATAGTTTCTCTACAAATTAAACTCTTTATCATAAAATAATCACTTGACCTTTCTACTTTCCCTTGAACAACCTCTATGATTACTGTGTCCATTTTTTGAGAGGAAAAATAAAACTATTACCTGAAGAATCACCACCATTGGTCTTTTTTTAGTTTTTTTATCAACAATGATGAAATAAAATCATCCAACTAGAGAATATGTTTCCTGAAAAGAAATATGGTGGTGAGATTATCATATCTATTAGGTATCAAACCTAAAAGAAGAAAATAATTATCTTATACTTCCATTTCAACAGGTATTGAATTACCTTTATCATTGAACTAGACCACCACTTGTCATAATTTTGGTGAACTCATCCATATGGTTACCTTAATCTCCAATATATTACATTTACAAATGATACAATCAATTTTTTTATATAAATAATTTGTGAGATATTTCAATTTATAACTTCTTTCATGATTATCCTAGATGTACTCAAGGTCTGTCATATTCATCACCTCTTATAATGTATTATCACTCGAATACATATGGATAATGATTTTCAATAAATCTACCATATCCTTCCAATCACTGATGCTTATCGTCTATGGTTTCTATGATTTTTTCTTTATTTCCTTCACTATCTTCTCACAAACCAAAATATTTTTTACTAATTGATACCATAGAGTAAAATAATTTTACCCATTATACATTTTGCGGAGGGATTAAATCCCATGGAGTGAATCAAATATATCTAATTATAAAGAATCATAGATAAATTCTACTGATATTAGCTGTTGGGGAGAAAATGGATCAGTTCAAGGATAATTATTTAGTTTCAAAAAATATTGGGAGAATATTCAACGAATATGAACCGTAAAACCATATAGTAAAAATTGAGACACATATTTTAATGTGGAAAACCCCACAATGAAGATGATTAAAAACCCAAGGGGAAACTCAAAAATATCCACTATAAATCAAAGAGTACAAAATCCAAGTAATACTCAATGTTTAATTCCAATTAGTGTGTAGAACATCTTATATAAAAAATACACCCCTATATGCCTCATTCACATCCCCAATAATCATATATTGACAAGAAATTTCCCTTGTATGATCAAAACCAATCACATGACATCATTGTATAACATCAAATAAGAATTTGCAATACCTATTTTTCACTACTCACTACTGCCCCACACTCAAAAACCACTATAGATCATATATATTCACTAGATGGTTTTCCCCTTAATCTGAAATTTTATCTACTTACAACAATAGTTATTTTATAGGCATGTTAATCCATATTGAATCTATCATGCATTGGGTTCAAATTCAAACAAATAAGGATAAAACTTATCAACTTTTTAACCTGTATGATTTCAAATCCACATGCCTCAATTCAAATTTGAGACATTATCTTTAAATTTAAAAAAAAGGCTAAAACCCAAAACATCCTTGATCCCAAATCCACAACCTAAACCATTTTTGTCTAGGCCTACTAAAATTAAATCCTAAAAATAAATTTGGGCCTAAAATTGAGGATCAGATGGACTAAGCCTAGAGCTAGTTGTTTTTAAAATCCACACCACCCAACATGTGAGGTACACATTACCTATGAAAAGTTTTCACCAATATTTTTCCTTATATGTAAAGGTAAAAACTGACTATAAGTAGATACACCAATGTATTTCTCTATATACATCAATGCCAGACCATAAATTAAGAATATGTGTAAATATAACCAGACATGTAGTAAGTACATTGGCTTTATAAATGTGAATTCAGAAATAAATTAACTATGAAAAGGAAATAATGAAACAAAGGAGATGGGTAAAGGTACTAAAAGATTTCCATAACTACGTAAAGGTCATCTATGATTTACACAACCTGTTTAAAGGTAATGAGGGAGTCACGAAGGCTACATAAAGGTAACATGAATTGTGTCGCACCTTGTAAAGCTGGTGAGTTGATGCTTAAGGGTACGTTAATATTTTAAATACTTACATAGGAAGTTCAATTCATAATGTTAAGCTGATCAGAAAAATTGTTGAGCTCCATAAGCCTGAGTTATGATGAAACAGTCCATTGTATTTGAACATGTAGTAAATCCAAACTTTTTCTTGTGTCTGATTACATGTATTTAATCTAGAGTTAATCATAAGGCCAATTATTAATGTGTTTATGTGGTCAATCCTAGTTAAGACATGTAGGCAATCCATTGATAAATTGATCTACTGGGAGATGAACCATGTTCTAGAATTTGTATATTCTGATGAAATGAAATCCTACGGTACTAGGTAAAATGTTCTCGAATAATAAATAAATATCACAATACTTATCACGATGAAGGATGGTTTTTGAATAAGGGGGAATCCATAATAAAAACTATATACATTCAATTTAATTTCGTGTGATTATCTTAGAAATAGAAAAATATATAATTCACCATTCCATAGTGATTTTTCTATTGTTTGTTCAATAACCATTTTGGAAATTCAATCCACATATGAGTAATAGTGAGTTGAGTGACATAATAGGTTATCCCATGGAATTGAATGGATTCATGAAGATTATGATAAGTTTTAAATAGATTTATATGTAGTGAAAATTGTCGATATAGTAGAGACATAGTTATTCAAATACCATGTGGAATAGATTTTTTAATCTTTAGGGAATTCAATAATTGGTTTAAATGAAAAATATCCAATCCATCAAGTGATTTGATGACTCAAGAAGAATAAGATCGTACTAAGATTTATTTTAACAAAAAATGTGAAATAATATCCTAGAATAAATGAGAATAATATTCATGATGTTATCATTATTATATATTTATGTTTGTATAAAAAAAGATGTTATAGAGAATATTTAGTACTAACATACATTGTATGAGATATTTTTGAGGGCTTGATACATAATAGTATTAAGGGAAGATAATGAGTTGAAACCAAGATCCATTTTTTATTATATACCCAAGTATTAAAGAAAATTGAGGAGAACAAGATCACTCATGATTTGGTAGGAGTTTTAGTACCAAAAAATTTGTTTTGAGTTGCTATTGAATTTCATGAAGAATAAGTACATGTGTATGATTTCTGATTCTGCCTTATCATGAAGGGATATCTATTTAACAAGTGCCATAGGAGAAGCCAGGAGTATAAAAAATCTTCTTATGAGTGGATTAATTTTTATGAAGAAGCTTTTGACTGGTGTGTATGACAATTTGTTGGATACTTTTGATTGAGGTATCTAACCAATCAATAGATAATTAAAATTGGGGTTTCTTAAAAGTTTTTTAAGAATGGAAACTTTGGTTTATAACCAATTGTGTCAAATAGTAATAACAAAGAAGTATATTTTTATGTAAAACCTTATATATTTAATGTGTTGTTATATCTATTATTATCATTGGAAATGATTTGAGGTTCTGAGTTATTGTTGTTGGGATCGAGAACTTTAACTTGTTTAAGTGGTTGAATTTAGATGAAGAATAATTTTTAAATGTAATAGATTTATTAACCCCCATTCCCTCTTAGTTTTCATACAACCATGGGAACTTCAAAGGAACCAAAAAAATCCATTTTATTTATAAGAATATTTAGGAAAAGGAAAATTGTAGTTGTATGGGTTGTAGCGGGAAATGACAGAAAAGGTAACTAGAGTTGATGTTTTTTAGGAATCTCATGAATTACCACAGAAAAGGGAGAATTATAATGTGATACAGTTGAAATAGGGGGTGGATATTGTAAACATCTGACCATATAAAAATTATTATTTCATGAATATTGAGATTGAAAAACAGGAGAAAAATATTTTTTAATGGGGTTTCATCAAACATAGGAGAGACCCATATTCTAGATCAATAGTTTTATTAAATAAGAAATAATGAGGGTGAAGAATGTGTATAGATTAACAAGCATTAAATATATTGGAATTTCTAGATAGATACCAAATTTCAATAATAGAATAGATGATGGATGAGTTGCATAGATATGAATACTTCACAAAGGTGGATTTAAATCAAGTTTCCACTAGGTATAAATTAAAGAGGAATATATTGAAAAGAATTCATTTAGAACCCATGAGGATAATTATAAATACCTTTTTATTCCCTTAAAATTGATGAATGTATCGGTGAATTTCTATGCTGCTATGAATGTGGTATTTTGGGCATTGAAAAGGAAGAGTGTTTTAGTGTTATTTGATGATATAACAGTGTAAATTAATGGATATAATGAACACATAGATAAAGTGATAGAATTTATAAAAATGATGGTAGGTATTGTACTATTTTCAAACAAGAAACTATTTTCTTTCAAAAGGACATATGTAGATCATTTAAGGCATACAATTTGAAGCCAAGTAATCGTGATAAATCCTAAAAAACTAGAGGCATTTAAAATGTGGTGTGATCTAAGGAATGTGAAATAAGCTAGGGGGTTTTAGGGATAATTGGATATAGTAATAATTTATCAATGATTATGGAATGATTGCAAGATCCCTCACCAAATTCATTAATAAATATGGGTTTAAAGAAAAACATAAAACTCATGAAACATTTGATATACTTGAGAAAAAAATTACTACTGCCCCATTTTTATACATGTAAGATTTTTTAATGAGATTTTTAGTGGAGTTTGACACCACCGATTCAGAATTTGGAGTAGTGTTAAAATAATTATGGAGGTATATAACCTATTTTAGTAAGGTATTATCTAAAACTAAATTTGGAAAATCAGTACATAGAAATGAGATTATGTCTTTAGTGCTAGCTAGGATTGGAAACAAAATTTTATGGGAATTTGGTTTGAGGTATAAATAGATTATTGGAGACTTATTAATTTTCTTAGTTAGAGGGTAGTTTCAATTTATCATTAGTTACACAAGGCTAAGTTACTTAGATATGATTTTATACTAATTTACAAGCCATGAAATTTGAATACTGTCACTAGTGTTCTATAGAGGGTGGTGTTGGATGGAGATTATATGTTTAGATCCAAATTTTGAGGTGATTTATGTGTTGAAAGAATATTTGAAAGAATATTTTAGTTTTTAGGCATTTATAGAAGTGTTACAATGTAGTTTTGACATAAATACAATATATTCATTTTGAAAAATATTTTCATTCTATAAGAATCGATTGGTCTTTCCAAAAGGATTGAATTTAATTCGAAGGATTTTAAATTTTTTTGGGATTATGTAGCCTAATTTTTAAATCAATTGGGTCAACTATTGGGGGAACTTACTACACACCAAGCCATAAATCTAACTAGGCATTATATCATTGTTGAATCACTATTAGAGTGCTAACTAGCGATACTAACATGGAACTTCCATAGTGAAATCTTGGCCAACATTTAACTATAGTATCTCAGACTTTATTTATAGTGATATTTTTTCCCTATAGTCTTCCTAAAACTAGTTAATATAGCATTATAAAATTACTATGTGATCATTTGAATTTTTTCACTATCTACTTTATGATCTCATTTTAAGCTTCGGTCTTATTTTGATATTGTAACAGTTAAATTATTCTCCTAATTTTAGATAAGTGATTTTGAATATCCATGGGAGTATGAATATATTACTGAACCACATAAATTTTTGGGTCTCATTTTCTTGTTCTTCTTCTTCATTTTATATTTTTCTCCTATTTACTCTTATTCTCAAGATCATTCATCATCGTCACTCAGGAATTTCCATAACAACTGGTATCAAAGGTTGAGTTCGGGAGATCATGGTTTGATTTCTCAAATTGAGAAATGGTTATGGAATAAGGGAAGGTGATGATCGATTACTTAAATTAAACTGACTTTATTTTCTAGAGGCCATAGATCACATAATATATTTATCAAAAAAAGTTTCACTTTCCACTTCTAGGAGATAAACTAATGGATATGGAGAAGTCAGACTAGGAACTTCTGAATCTATAGCTTCTGGGAGTTATGCACCTTATGTTGAAAAAAAGTGATGTTCAGTATAAGAGAGGAGATGATGATGGTTGTATTGATGAAATATCTCATGCATATATAAGATAAGACTTTTGTGTAAAACAAAAAGTAACTTCAATCTGAAGATGATTGAAGAAAAGATTGTTTCAGATCACGTTAACAAATTCAACACCATTATAAGTTAGTTTTAATCGGTGGTAATTACACTGGATGATGAGGTATGTTCTCTGGTTTTACAGTCTTCATTACCTGATTGTTGCGAATCCATTGTAACCACCATGAGTAGTTCTTTGGGAAATACAAAGTTGGTTCTAAAATATGTCCAAGACCTAATCCTTAAAGAGGATATTAATAAAATATATTTGGGTAAATTTTCATGTTCTTCTATGAACATGGAAGGAATATAAAGATACCTGTAGTGAGATAATTATACACGATTATCAAAATCAAGAGTAATGATTCAAGACATGGAAAAGGGTATTGGTCTAATATTATATATTTTTGGGAAGTTAGGCCACATCAAGAAAGAGATAATATAAAAACCGAAGGTTCCTAAATCCAATACAACAAACATGATAGTTAATGGAACCAATTATGTGTTACTCTTAAGCAAGGGTAGACCTATATTTTCATAGATTTTAGACTTAGTGGATCATTTTCATTCCACTTCAGAGAAGGGTTTCTTAAAAAATTTATTTTTTTGTAAATTTTATCAGGGTAAATCTTATTGACGATGAACCCTTACAAATTTTGGGTAATAGAGATGCATGGATTAAAACCAATAGTGGGAAATTTTTGGTATAGAGAATGTAAGGTATATCACGTGACTGAGAATAAATATTATTTTTATCAAGTATCTGGATGATGAATGTTTTGGAACTAAATTCATTGGTGGTGCATGGAATATTAATAAGTGAGTATAGTCATAAATCCGGGAGTAATGAATGAAAACATAAAAAATATGGTATATAATTACATTGAAATGCTTGAAAAAAATATTATCATGGATTAAAAATTGCGGAAATACAACCAGGACGCATGAGTGAAAATAATATAAAGTTGATCATAATAAAAGGAATGCTACTAGATCTCAAGTCAGTGGAAGTTGGATTATGTGAAGGCTATATCATTAGAAAGTAAAATATGCCATCCTTTGTAAATGGAGGGAAACCACCAAAGGCTAGGAAGATGAAGTTGGTGTAAACTAATTTTTAGGTCCCTACACTAGTAAATTCTCTTAGAGGGTCATAATATTATGTGACATTTATTTATGTCTCAAAATAGAGGGTGTGATTTTATTTTCTGAAAAGAAAAGTTGATGTTTTTTATATGTTTTAGAAGTGCAAAACCATAGTAGACAATGAGTCAGGATCAAATCTAAAATTATTATGGTCTAAAAATGGTGGAGAGTATGAAAGTAATGAGTTTAGGTAATTCTATGATAATGATAGGATCTAGTGGGAGAATAATTTTCTAGCTATACCAGAATATAATGGTTTACCTGAAAGGATGACCATAACACTAAATTATTGTGTTAGGAGTATGAGGTTTCACTCAAGGTTACCCAAGAGTTTATGGGAAGAATAAAATAACATGGAAGTATATCTCATCAACAAGAGTCCATCTATAATAATGGGATAATATCTACTTGAAGAGACATGGACAATAATTAAGGTAAGACTATCTCATTTACGAGTCTTTGGTTGTTTGATATATGTACATATAAAATCTAATACAATTCATAATCTTGATGCTAACTACAAATATCATTTATTTATTGTCTATATAATTGAGGAGTTTTGTTATTTCTTCTCATATGATAAGAACAAGATAATAATTAGAATCCATAACGTGATATTTAATGATTTTTTCACGTATAAGGACTATCATGTTGGTAAAGATTATATTGGGAATAATGAATTATAGTGCCAAGAGAAATTAGAGATTGAGGGTGTACCTGAGTATGTTGTACCAAAACTAGTGGAGTCTACTCCTCAAATGGAGTTGATGTCATCAACAATAGTGATGATAACTATGTAGATATATTCATCATTCTTACATTATTTTTTATCAAATGATGGTGGAGAACCATAATCTTTTGAAGAGGCAATCTAGTTTAAGGATTCAAACACGTGAGAGATGGCTGTGAAGGAGTAGATTTATTCATTGCATGATAAAAATACTTAGGAGATGAAACATTTTACAAAAGGAAGGAATGGATTGTAGAATAAATGGGTATACTGACTCGAGGAAGAACATTATTATAAGAGGAGGTACAAGGCAAGTTTTGTGGTGAAAGGTTTCCAATAAAAGGAATGTGTGTACTTCAATAAAATTTCATCATCTATAGTGAATCCCACCAATATATGGATTGTTATTATTATTCATTACTACAGATCATGAAATACTAATTGATACCCTTTATCATTATTAAAAAAATAGTGATAAAGGGGGTGCCTTTATTATCTCTAGCTAAAAGAATTGATAAATGTGCAAACTTTTCAACGCTTTTTGGTGCTGATAATTCTCACTTTTTAGCGCTGATAAAGGGAGGACATTATCAGTGCCATTTTAGAAATGATAAATTGTATATTTCATAAAAAAATAATATTTCATTAAATATATTTATATATTATTATACAAAATATATAGATTCTGAAATAAATATAATATATTTTATTAAATATGATTTATATAAGACAAAATATGCATTTACACATAACATATAAGATATTTAGTGGAATACATATTATAAAATAATGGATAAATTAATATTACATAATAATTAGTTTATTATTATTGGTTCGTTTTCATTTAATAATAATTGGAAGACATAAAAAACCAATAAATGAATGAATGATTTATGATAAGTTGAAAACATGACTTGAACTTCAAACAACCATAACTTTTGATCCGGGTCTCTGTTTGGGCTCTTTCAAATATAAAATAGAAGCTTGGGAAAAATATATATGATATGGTGTCCTTGTTGGACTTATCCAACATTCATTTTTAGGTCATAAATTTCATAAGAGTCCTCCAAAACTGAGTTTTTTTGGATTCCTTATTTTTTGAACATTTGATGGAATCTCAATCTCGTTTGAGGGGGTATTTTTTGTATTTTTTCAACAGAGACTAAATTTATTCTCATCTATTATAGTCATGTGGATATTATAGTGTATAAATTTTACAATTTTTCATATTTTAGTGTTATTTATAATTAAATATATACATATTTTCATATATTTACATATAATAAATCAATTGTATGAATAAATACGTAATCATATTTACAAAAAAATGTATTTTTAAATATTTAAACCATATATAAATAATTTTTTTTTAAAAATGAAGCATTTTATTTTCCATAAAAATACATTAAGGTATATATATAATTAATGTTTATATATAAGTGTGTTTCTCGATAAAATATATATATTTATGTGTATATTATAATATATTTTAATAAATATATATATTCAAATATTTGTGTGTGTATGTGAGAAATATAAATTTTTACGTGTGTGTGAAAATATATGCGTGTATGTGTATCTATGTGTGTGTATCAATATTATGAAAATACATCATATATAAATGGGTTTTTTATAAATATATAATTATCATTAAATATAGCATGTAAACATATTTTAAATAAATAATGATAAATAAATTATAAAATATTTATATCTAAATATACAATTTTAATTAAATATGTATAAAATTTATTTGAAAATAAAAAATATAACGAACTATTTTTAAAATGTATTTTAAAATAATCATAAAAAGGTATATAATTATATGAATAAATATTTAAATAAAAATTAATTATGTATATTTGTATATATATAAATATATATATCATAAAATATTATACAAATCATTATGGTGCAGTGGTAAAGGTGTTAAGCCTTAAAGGTAGAGGTCATAGGTTTTCTTCAACGTGCGAGAAAAGTTTAAGGACATCAAAAACACTGATAAAGGGGTTGGAAAGTGATGATAATGGGTATAGGCTTGAGTAAGTCTGTGGAATGGGAATGGGGGCGGCATAGTGTTGATAAAGGGGGGTTGGATCATTGATGAAATGGGGGTTGGGTTGAATGAGTTTTTTTAATAAACATTTTTTTGTATATTATCAGTCTAAAAATGGAAACAATAAAGGTGGATTTTGTTATATTTTTTGCTATTATATATAAAGGTCATGAGATTTTAAGAGCGCTTAACCTTTTAGTGATTTTTATCACTATAAAAACCCATTTCAATTGATTTTAAAAACATGATCTGTAGAAGTGAATTTTACATATAAGGAATTAAATATTGAGATTATTAATGTAAAGAATTAATTACTTCATGGAGATCTGGAGGAGGATATTTTTATATAGCATCAAAAGGTATATTTTGATTCAGGAAAGTAAACAATTGTGTAGAAACTTCATAAGATCTAATATGGTTTAATGAAGACACCTAGGTAGTGTAATAAGAAGTTTGATACATTTGTAAGAAACAATTCATACAAATGAGGTGTCTTAGATCAACCTTTATATTATTATAGAGAATATGATTTTATGTACCTAGATGAAAATTTGGGAAAACATAACCTACTTGAACAGAAAATTGAATCCTCCCTTAAAAGTGGAGAAATTATCCCCAAGTTTCTCGATTTTAAGTAATCATCACCTTAGAATCTCTAACCTTCTTAGATTCGAATGATTTATGAGGTGCATAAAAAGGTTTTTGATGATTTAGGAGGAATAATATTTCCCAATACAATTCCCATATCATAAATGCACCATTGAAGTTACCAATACTAAATATATATGATAAATACTATGAAAAATGAGAAATTTTTATTTTACATATTATGAGATAGTATAGTTATTCTATATATGATTATCTAGTTAAAAAAATAGAGTTACTCTAAATATTATTTACAAAATTAATATATAATATTATTCCAATTTCATAGAATTATCATTTAACATGAAATGAGTATTTCATGTTAGATATTTGGTGCTTCTATATTTTAAATTTAAACATCATTAATAATATGATGCTTAGTATATGAATAATTCATATTGTATTGTATGAATACATAGACTTTGTAACATGTGTCTCAGTATATGCATACCTCTTATTTAAGACCTAAATCAAAGGTTGTGATATGGTAAATAAGATTGCATGTTTGTCATAGAGTGTAAATTCTGATGAATAAATTGAAACAAAAAATGAAGAATATAGTTGAAAATTTTACCATAGTTATACCAGTAGAAAAGATGTATTTCATAAAGTAGAAATTTATAACTCCATAAAAGAAAACAAATAGAATTAAATAATTTTCAAAAAAACTACTTTAATGAATGAATGCTAAGGAAAAAAGTATAGTATTAACAACCTTTCTTCAACATTTTTAAATATTATTTTTTAACATTTAATAAATTGAGAATTTGGTTATATTGGATTTTAATAATGAAAGTTAAATAATATTAATTAACAAAATCAAAAAATAAATCCATAGAGAATATAACCATTCAAATTAATAAATGATCCTTGTTCTAGTAATATTTAAACAGATATAAATATAATTTTAATTAAAACAAAGGGGTATAAAACCTATTAATAAGTAATAATGTTTTTGATATTTGTGATAATTAATGGAACATTGGTATTTGTAATAACTTACAACTAATTCATTTTTCACAAACTAGCAGCATCACAAAAGTAGTGTTTGACAATGTTTTTTCATTCAAAATAGAGCTCATTTGTTTGGTCAAAGAATCATGGAGTATGACGTTTATAGTTACACCTTTGAAAAAGTTTTAGTTGTTTCATTTCTAGTAACAAAAATATAATGAAACTTTTCATATAAATAACAACCAAGTATGAAAAAATATGAACTTATTCATATAATAATGAAGAAATATAAACACATAAAAAATTATTTTTTATAAAAAACTCTATATAATATAGAAAAAATAAAAGGCTATATATTTAAGTGAAATCTATTAGTGTTTTTAATAAATATGTAGCTATGTGAAAAATATGAAAAAATATAAACCCATTTTAAAAATATCAACTTTTATGACCAAATTAGTTTAAAGATAAAAAAGGGGTAAAAAATATGAAAAAATTGGGAAAATATGAAAATTTATATTGAATTAGAATCAATTATAACAAAATATGAACAACTTCTTATAGAAACTAAAAAAGGTTTCCTATAAGATGTAAAGAAATATGCACCTATATGAAAAAATATGAATAAATTGGAAAAAAATATGAACCATTAAAAAACATGAACCTCTAAAAAACTCCCCAATCACTATTCTAATCGCACTAAAATGACCGCCACCATGGGATACACTATGGGTGTTTTGAATCTTATAGAGCTATTACTCATTCTACAATAGGGCTCCCCAAATACAATAAAAAACATTATAAAACTTTCTAAAACCAATCCAAACCCTCTTATAATAAAAAATACATAATAAAATAGTGAAATACCTTAAACCAAGGGTGTTAAATCATAAATAAACTGATGATGATATGTTTAATACCAAATCCTCATATTTATATTTTTTATTTTAATTCTAAAATATCTATTTTGACAATATGGTATGAAACATAATGAATGTATATAGAATATGAATACATATCGGTTGAAGAAAAAAAATCATATTATATCTAAATTGAAATTTTTAGAGGTTTTAATTTAGAAAAAAGAAACATGAATTATAACTTATTAAACATAACTAAATATTTTTCTTCTTGATGAAAAAAGTATAGTAAAATTTAGCTAGTAAAATTATTTTTTCCTTTAAATGTGTTTCTATGAATGTGCAAAACAATGAAAACTTATGTAACAAAGAATCAAATATATTACAATATGGTCATTCAAATCTACATTATAATGAAAATACATTCATTTAATTTTATTTATTTTTAGAAATGAAAATGATGAAGAATATGAAATATGAATATTGGATTCACAGATTACGATAGTGATATGGTAGAAGAATATGAAATATAAATATGGTATTCATGAGTTATGATAGTAATATGAAAAGAAATAAATTTAATAACTATGGTGCATAGTTTTATTAAAATATCATAGAAATTGTGGCTGAAGAATCATTTATTCACAATAGTGATATGGTTCAAGATTATATGAAGGTGGTTTTTGAGACATAATTTCATCAAGATGGATTTTATTAATTATTTAGAATATTCTTATATTTATATAGTAAAATATAATTTGATGAAAAAAAATTATTTGATATAAATAATCCTAAAACATCGTTTTTAAAAGAGTAAAAAGTTTCATTTATTTAACAAAATAATCCACAATATGATCCATTATTTGTGGGTAGAAGAAGAATGCGAATATAGATTTGGAAATAAGTAATGCTCATTTTTACATAACTATAATTTCTAATTTGTATTTGGAGGATTTGGAAGGAATCATTCAAGCATTACGATTTCATAATGATTTAGTGGTGTATATGAAGTTCCTACTATAGTATAAGTATCTATGGAATTTTTTTAAAATAAGGGAACAATCTATAAAATCATCATAGGATAATGTTTTTATTTTAATTCTGAAAAAACAATTATTTTAAAATTATATAAAACACTCTAGATGATAAGAGAATAAGAAAATATATCATTACTGGAAAAAATTTATATCAGAATAAAATTGAAAACTTCTTAGAGACATATACTTGGATAAAAAGAACATGATTTGTATAAGTATTAAAAACCTAAATAATATTCTTTCGGGTGAATAAATATGAAAGGTGAAATTTAGTTTGAATGGGAGATGGATTTGGAACTAGAGGTGGAGGTGGAGGAAGAGGTGACATGCATAAGTAGAGGTACATGCGAGAGGCAAATATGAGAGGTGGTATTCAGATGAAACAATAAGAGATTTATAGGGTTTATGGATTCTGATGGGAGATTGTATTCGATAGACTGCCTTGCAATGATGTATGGGTGGAAATTTTTAGGAAACATAATGTAGTTTGATATGATGCTATTGAAGGATAAGTGATATACGTGGAGGATAATAGATATGAGGATGTAATGCACTAGAGATTAAGGATCAGGATGAAGGGACACATAGGTGGAAGAATTTGGGGGCAGAATCATGGTTCTAGAATATAGATAATGTAGATTTTGGGGAGGTTTTGGGGAGTTGGGGTTGGGGGTGGGGGTGGGGGTTAAGGTGGGGGGGGGGGGGGGGGGAGAATGAGGTGAGGCGTAGAGAAGGAAATTTTTTGTGAGGGATTAGGGTGCCCAAATGGGGAGGAGGAAGAATTTAAGAAGATGTGGATTGAGAGGTAGACATGTTTATGGGGAATTACTATAGAACAGTCACATGACATTAGAGTCACATAAAATATTATAAATAATGGATGTTTTTAAAAAATTTAACTTAATATTTGATGAAATTTAAATTAATTTATAATCTTCTAATTATTCTAAAATTCACAATTGTTTACATAGTTTAACTACTCAATTTATTTTAGTTTTATAAAAAAACTTACTTGAATAAAATATAAAAAAGATTTAATTATTTTATTATTGTGTTTTATTTAATTTTTAAAAATATTTATGAAATTTAATTATTTCATTCAATTTTATTCATTTTAAAATAACTTGAATAAAAAATGTCAAATAACTAATTTGAATATTGTAAATAAATAATTCATTAATAAAATATAAATACCTTGAATATTTAAAATAAACCAATTGATTAAAGTCTTAAATTTTTTAATGGTGTTATATTTTAAAATACATTTAATATTTTAAGTTAATGTTTTTAATTTTAAAATAAATAAGAAGTGTATTTCAAAATTAAATAAAATGGATAATTAAAAAAATTTAGAGTAAATTAATATTATTATATTTCTAAATTAATTTTTAATGTTATAGTTTTTAATTATATTTACATTATTTGGTTTTCAAATATTCTCTAAAGATCTTGTGTTTCCATGCTTCCTTGGTCACATTTATTTCTTGATTAATGGATTTCTTTCATTTTTTTAAAATTTATCATATAAGAAAATATACATTTTATTTTATCTATTTTTCTAAATATTATTGTTAATTTATTACATTTTGTTATGATTTTCTATATTAAATTAAATTAAATTATTTATTAATAACTGATTCATATACCTAAAATCAATATAGACATTAAGTAAGAAAGATATATCATTCATCATTGGAATGTATTTGGTCAAATAATTTAAAATTACTAAAGTTTCCATTCCTTTATAAATTTTTCTGCATTAATAATAAATTATTACTTAAAAATAAAAATAATTTTCTACAAATTAATGCATTTGTTTAATATTTTGAAAATTATAAATTTTTTTAATTTTTTTAATTTTTAATCCCCTTTTTACTCAATCTTATTATATATTTATATACTTATTAAACTACTTTAAAAAATTTTCTAGAATTCCTACCTGGGCATTCACACGATCTAGTTCCTAATTGATTAATGATATATATGATATTAAAATAATATATATAATCTTAATATGAGGAATAATTAAATAAAACCAGATGCCAATCATGAAAATTAAGTGTAAACATATACATATTTTTAAAAAATGAATTTGAAGGTTACATAAAATTATATATAAACTCAATCACACTCAATTTTCATTTTGTTCTTGTCGACATTGGAATTGATTTGTCATTGAACCCCTTTGTTTGCATAAGCATCCAAATAGACAACACTATCAGGTGGTGGTTATTATTTGTCATCATATCCCAAAAGAAAATTTATATTATAAAATATAATGCATTTCATAATCATAAGAAGTGATGTAAGAAAATAATAAGCATAGTCAAAAGTTGTTTTTGATAATTCAAAGCATATTCCCTATAAAGGTAGAAAGGGAAAAAACACTGCAGATGTTGTATTTGGCCATGCATAATCATATTATGCAATTACCATAAGAAGTCTAAATATTTTATTTAGTTGTTATCCTAATTTTTATGCTTTTATTTGTCAGAAATATTTTTTTGAACTAAAATAGAATAAGTAAATAAATTATATTAGCATAAACACTAATAAAGACAATCTTGGTTGCATAAAAATATGCTTCTACTTACATGATTATATTACATTATTTTTTATTCACATGATCATAACAACATGTATTTTTTGAATTAGTATTTTTATATTAAAATATTTGAAAATGTGTATGTATTATATTATTTATAGAAACATAAACATAAGTATGATCGTATGAAAAGAATAACCACATGCATAAGCACTATAATTTTGAAAATGTATATGAATTATAGTGTCTTAATAAACATAAGTGGAAAGATAATCATATAGGCTAATATGTTGAAAATTTGGTATTTATTTCAGTATTTAAGAAATATATTTTTTGTATAATCAAAATCTAATGAAACTATATTTGTGAGGCTATATATATTATAGTATTTGAAATTTGGTTTATATTACAATATTTGTAAAATCCTAACTATAAGAATAATCATAAGCATATTTTTTTGCATAATCATAAAGATATTAAATATGAAATTCAAAATTTGTATATATTTCATTTTACTAATTGTATTAGCAAAAGAATGATCATATACATAAGTATAATAATATGATAAGATAAGAGAAAATCATAACAAAATAAATATATGGGAAAATGAATACACAAAAAATAGTTCAATAGGGGTTCATGAAAAAATATAAAACAAAAATATCTGCTACATAATAATTTATATGGAAATTTAATAAATATTAATAATAAATAACTTCTACATAATAAATTAATACAATTTTAAAAATCGTTGGTATATCATAAATAGAGATGCCTAGAATTCATATTTAGAAGGAAAAAAATTAGCCCATTTTTTGTAGAAATTATTTTCTTTGTAATGGATGTTTATAAAAAAGGATATTGAATATCATTGTTTTTTAATCTATAGAAAACCTAATGAATGAATTTATTTTTAGTTTTAGTGTCATCTTCATCATAAAAATCTTACTTCAAATACTTCTGAAATAAATAATATATTAATAGATGAAAAACTATGCCATATTTTAATTTAATTCAAATGACACAAGAGTCCATATTTTAATTTAATATCATATTCAATATTAGGAAAAATCTATTCTAATAGGTTATTCTATATTTAATTAATTATGAAGAATCCTTAAATCCATCAAATAATGTTGGATTGTAAAAAGTTAGTTTGATTAAAAAAATAACTGAAATCATTTTTTAAAATGATGAATGATATGAATATCTGAGGGAATAAATTTTAACTAAATTTGGATTAATATGTATATAAAAATTGAGAAAAGGTAGATTGATTAAAAATTTATATGAAGAGAATATTTAAAGGTATATTAAACATGAAATCCTTAAACAATTCATTGGGTTTCGATAAATAGAAAATGATATTTTTAATAATCAAATACATCCTCATTAAACAAATTTTTTGTTTCCCAATTTATAATATTTCATCTAAACATTAACACATTGGTTTTGGGTACATTTAATTTAAATTCATAATTTTTTAAAAAATATTAAAATTATTTTTCATCATGTTTCATGTTACTCTCTCTAAAACAATTCATTTCATTATATATCAATAAAGTAGTTTCAGATTTATCTATAAGAACACAAAAATACCTAGATGTATTGAACATTTTCAAAGCTAAATATTTTTTTTCAAAAATAAATCTGTCCCATTGATCTTATCAGGATAAAAATATTGATAAAAACTCACCCACCTTGGGTTTATAATTAAATATAAATTAAAACATGGTTTCAAATGTAATAAATGTTTAGTTGTGGTTCATATTTTTATAGTAAATCCTTAATGTTCTCTTAAACACTAATCACTTGGTGTTCAAATAGTACTATAAAATTTATAAGAAAAACAATGTTCAAAATTTTAAAAAATTACAACAATAATAAAGATAAAAATTATTTAATGTATAAAATTAATATGAAATTAAAATCAAAATCAAGGTTTAAAAAGTTTTGTAATCTTGTAACAATAACTAATTCACCAACAATATTTTCATTTCCATCTTTAGATATAACCACAACCTTAGTTTGACACTAGCATACATCAATTGGAACATCAAATCTTCAAATGTCTTGATTACACATTACATGAGGCATTTGGTTCAATCATGTCCATGAACCAATTCATTTTATATAAATAATGCTTCATTTAGTGAGTATGTTATAGAAAAGAGAGGCAAAATCATGATATATAAAATAACACTTTAGAAGCTTCACATTCACTTATTCTATAATTGATGGTGTTTTTTCCCATCCATGAAAAAACTTAAACTAAGAAATCTAGAATATAAAACTTGTTTGTATCCACTAGTATAGAATCATTCTCAATGATGACTATTTTTCCCTTTTCAGAAATAATAGAAAATAAAATTATTTATCCATGTTAGAATAGAAAAAATAAATACAAAAAAATATAAGGTTTTATAAATTGTGTATTATTTTATAGGATCCCAACCCACAAATAGAAGATCCAAAAAATAATCCCCCAAAGAAAAATCATTGTCAATATTAATGAAGGACCCAAACATAGTAGGGATGAATTACAAAATAGGCCATTACATAACTTATAGATCTCATAAAAACATATCAGTTCTACATATTAAATTTTAGCTCTGAACTAAAATACATAAATATAACATGAAATATTAGTTCAGATCTGATATTGATTAATATATATATATTTATATATTCATATTACATATTACAGTGTCAGTTGAAAAATTTCATATAAGAAATATGATTATAACATATACTACCTTTAAATAAATCACAAATCATTATTATTTAAAAATTAAATATTATAAAAACCAGTTATTTATTTAAAATATTTATAAAAAATGATAAATTTTGTAAACAATATTGAATAAATGATGTAATATATATAAAAAATAGGTGCATGAAAAAATTTATGAAATAAATATTAATGAATTTATCACTTATGATAATAGGAAATTTATAATGGCTCATACATTTTTTTAAATTAATTTTGAAATAGTTTAATTTTGGATTCAAGAGAAACTAATATTTGTTTTCCAAAAATAAAATTCAAGCCTTTCATTTTTCATAAAAATAAGATATTAAAATTTCAAGTAAAATAATGTGATTTTTAATAAATTTGAAAGAGAATAAAAATATAGAAACATAAAACAAAATGTATAATAATAAAATTAAGATTATATAAATATTATATAATATTATAATATTAAAATATATTTTTTATTAATGATTGTAGTAATATTTGAGTATTAGGAGAAAATATACATAGTTATTATATTTGGTTTCATTAAAAAAATTATAGAGGAAAAAACTAAAATATAATAAATTGAAATCATATAAAAATATTGGACAAATTAAAGTTATAAAAATACTTATAATATGTTGAATTGTAAAAAATTTAAAGAAGAAAAAATGGGAATTTAATGAAATAAACATAATGTTTAGTGGAAAATAGTCAGAGAAGTAAAATAAACACTTATATGCGTGAGATATACCTTGATATCTATTTTTTAGATTTAGTTTGGCTAATAAGGAACCCTTTTGGAAAAATATTTGTTTTTGAAGAATATATAAAAAAATATTATTATTTTGTATCATGTTTTCTCAGAACAATTTAATTAAAAATTAAAAGGAATATATAAGGGTCTAGCCAATAAGAATAGGTTATGAATATATTCGCTATATTTCAATATTATAAAAAATAAATGATTTAAATGTACATATTATACTATTTAAATTGAATAAAAATAATAAAAAGGAAAAATAGATGTATCAATTTATGAAAATGGTTGGGATTTTTATACAATGGAAATGGAAATAAGATAATTTCCAAAAGCACCAAAGAATATGTTTTTATTTTATAAAACATTTTTAAAAAAAAAGATAAGGTAAATAAAATACCTTCCTTCCTCCCATATTATCCAATGATTTTATGGATCCACAACCATGCAGCATATTATAGAAATGATGCATCATGATTCTAGGTATCTATAAAAAACCCAAAAAATGTCATCATGTAAATTTATACCACTACAATAAAGGAAAATGGTATTAATATAATAGTATTATTTCATGATTAAATTTAAAAATAAAAAATCGAAATATAATTTTAACATGAATGATTTGATAAGCAGTCCAACAAAAGTTTTATATTCAATAACGAGAACATATAACACATAATTACATAATAAAATAGAAAAATATTTTTCATATAGATGGAGAACACCAAAAAGAGTGTCCTTTGCATTTGTGTTTGTTTCAAAAACTTTCCCATGGTACATGGCCATAAAATTATGAGTATACAATCAATACAAAAGCTCAAACATGCAGTGATTGTATTTATGAAAAATGTGTACACATTTCCTGGAATGTGTATAGGGAATACAATAACACAACTATATGAATTGATAAAATGTTTCACATATTAATATTGATAAAGATATACTATAACATATTTAAAAATAAGTCATTGATAAATAATGCAGAGTATTAACAGAAAATTGACTATAAATTATAATTTAACAATGTATAGTGAATAAGAGGAAGAAAGAGAAAATATTTTATCATAAGAAAAATTAACTGGAATAATTTGATAATTCTAAGAAGGAAATTATTTAATTTTTATTAAACATAAAAATATTTAATGTGGGAATATGGTAAAAATATATGCATGATTTTAAATATAATAGAATAGTTTTCACTAAAAAATGATATTAAATGAAAAACTAAAAAAATGTGGTATTGTTATTCGTGCAAAAAATAATCATATTAAACTTAATAGTTTTAAACACAATATTAGTAAACAAAAAATATTAAATATTACAAATAATGATATTTAATATTAAAAAAAAATATATAATTCTAAATGTTCATTATATTTGATATGAAACACAATAGTATTTAATGAAATGCATTTAATCATTGTAATATAACAATAATTAAAATCAATTAGGTAATGAAAATATACTAACTATTTATGCCAAATATATCGACACAAAATAATATAATATGAAATATTATGGATTAAAAAAAAATCCATGATTAGATTTATATGATGTCTCATTTTCTAATTATTTTAATACTTGATATGTGGTCTACACACACATAGTTAAAAACCTGTGTAATTTTTTAAAACATGATATAATGATGAATCAATGATTTCAAGGTTTAAAAAGTAAATACCATACAAATTCATAAGGAATTAGCAGCCAAACATAAATATTGATGAATATGATAAAATATTAGAATGATTCCCATTGAATAGGAAATAGTATTATAATTATTTAACAATATTCTAGTAATAAATTCGTACACATTTAATAGGTTTATTCATTGCATAAATGTTAAAAAAGGAGTGAATAAAATAGGCATGTACCATAGGTGTCATTACTGTTGAAGATTTATTACTATGGTCATTTAGGTGAATTTTTAATTTTTATAAAATCCAAAAACTGACAAAGTGTTAATAAAAAATAGAATAAAATATTAAGTTTATATTTTAAGAATATGGTTTAGATAATTATAAAAATAAACTGTTAATGTCTAGGATTTTGAAAAATAGAAAGTTAATAACACATAAAATGCAGAATAATGAGTACATTTGTTAAAAATATATATACAGCAAACAATTTAGAGAGTTAATATTACAACAACATATATTGAACATATAAAAATGATAAATTTGATAATTTGAACATTTAGAGATCCAATACATAAAAAATAAATTTATAGTACATTTCCAGAAAATGTATCGGGTGAACATATATAGTAAAATGAAATTAAAATATATTGTTATGCGAGAAGAGATGAGGTGATTCTCCAAAGAAGTTAGACCTAGTGATATATGAAATAAAAATGTTTTTAGGATATATCATTCAAACATTTGTTTTTTTCTTACTTTATAGTCACTCTAAGGAATCCCTATTTGGGGAAAAATGTCTCTTTTGTGAGAAAAAAATAATGTACAAAAAAAATTATCGGGGGTTCATTTGAACTATATGATAATGGTTCTAGAAATTAAGGTACTCAGAATGAAAGAATTATTAATGAATATACATACAAAAGAATATGAAATTACTAAAAATATATTACAAATAATGTAGTACACATTTATAAAATGCACGTTGTGATATTCTGAGAAACAAAATGAGATAACATTTGATTTGAAAAAATGGGAACAAACCTATCCAACAACACAAGTGATAGGGATATATTAATGAATCCCATTAATGATGAAGAGAACTAATATTAAATTAAGATGTAAAAACTATGAAATTTATAATCTCTAACCAATGGGTGCTATGAATTGAGGATAGTTGAGGCTGAAGAAAGTTTAAATGAGAATTTATAGATGACCAAGTTGGGTTGACATGATAGAGAGGATATCAGATAATAATTAAGCTCGGTGTTGAAAAATTAATAATGATTAAGGATTAATGATGAAAAATTATGACTCAAGTTGAAGTTTTCATTGAATAAATCAAAAAAGTATCAATTTAGATGATATGATATTGAAGGGGTGTGGGATATCGACTAAGTTGCACCTGCACCTTGGTTGATTGATTGATACAAGGATGAAATTTGAAAAGATATGAGATGTACATTATTTTGATTTATTCGATCGAGGGTAGTTTGATTGTAAGACCAAGAAGAAGATAGTGGGGGCCTCTAAGATCTCTATTACACCAGATTTAAGGGCAAAGTGGTATGCATGAAAGATGTTTGAGGAAATTCCTACATGGCTGAATCAATGTCTAACTTTAAGTGCATGTACTAGCTTTCCCTTGCTGCAGTACCGGACCACGTACTTTCCAAATTTGCTGTTGTGAATCCTAGTAGATTCGAGGCACTATCTATTGATCATAGATTATAAAATCATAAAATATCCAAGACCTCACCATGACACCACCGTGACAAAACCTCCCCACACCATCACACTTGACATCACACATCGATACATCCCTCTCTTTAACCAAATATAGTTCAGGCCAGGTTTACCAGAATTAAGGCCCGAAAATAAAATCTATCCCAAAAATTGACGACCTGATAGAATAACCCCAGATCCCATTGTTCTTAAAATATATCCCACCCAATATGTGAGATCAATATTACTCATGTAATGGTATCATAAATGTAAAAAAGAGTATATGTAAAAGCATAAAGTTAGTTCTATATCTCCGTAAAGGTTAGATAAAAATTTAAGAAGTTGCATAAATAAAACCTATTACTTGAAAATGTTATGTAAAAGTAATTTGTAAAGTATATTATCCATGTAATGGTGTATTTGTATATTCATTACCTAAATGAAGGAAATAATGAAAATTAGGAGCTACATAAATGTACCATGGGATTACTACAACTTCATATTGGTTATCTATGATTTATATGACCTATGTAAAGGTAATGAGGGAGTTGTGAAGGCTATGTATAGGTAACATGGACTGAGTCTAGATACTGTCTAAAGGTGATGATTATATGAATAAGGGTACATTGTGATTTTAATTAATTATATAAAGGTAGTTCAATGCACTATGTTAAGGTAATATGGAAAATTACGGAGCTGCATAATAATGAGTTAAGATGCTATGTTCGATATGATTTAAATGTTTAGTCTATCAAGAGATGTTCACACGGTTGATCACACACAATCGATCATGATTTTTCTTAAATTAAATCTTTTATGTGTTTATGTGGTCTATATAGGTTATGATATATGATCAATAAATTTCTACAGTTGATCTAATGGGAGATGAAATTTGTTCTAGAATTTTTATATTTTGATGAAATGAAATCTTATGATGTTGGTATGATGTTTTAAAATGAAAAATATATATCATGCTGTTTTTTGTGATACATTAAAGATGTTAAATAATGTATTAATCCATGATCACATGTATATATTCATGTTAAATTCATGTTATTTTCAATTATAGTGAAAAATGAAGTTATCACCACACTGTTGTGAATTTTCTACAGTGGTTTTTATAACCATTATGGAAATTAGGTCCACCTATGTGAAATTTTGAGCTAAGCTATGACATAATTTATCCTATAAAAATGAATATATTCATGTAGAAATGGAGAGGTTTTAAATTCATTTTTATATATCACGAGTTTAGGAGATAATTGAGTCATAGTTATTCAAATATCATGTTAGATTACATTGCCATGTTTTTTATGAAATAAATAATAGGTTTAAATGAAAAATAATTGATCCCCCTAGAGGTTTGATGAATCAAGAAGAATAAGGAGATATTACTGATAATTCTAGAATATTATTTGTCAAATAATCATATAGAGAAAATGAGAATAATATTCAAGATATTATTGTTAATATATATTATTGTAGGTATGAAAGAAGGTGTTATTGAGAATATTGAGAACTAACATACATAATGTAAGAGATTTTTGGGTTTAAGAAACAACAAAATATTTAGGGACGAGAAGGATTTTAAACAAGGATCCATTGTTTTATTATACACATGTGTATTTGATAAAATTGAGAAGAACCATATTAGTCATCATCCACTAGGAGTTTCAAGAACAACAAAAATGTTGTTAGAAACTATTGAATATCTTGAATAAGTATATGTTCATTCGAGTTGATCTCGTATGATTGTGAATAGATATCTATTTCACAAGTAGATATAATAATATATTAGAATATATATATTTTTAAAATTGTATTAAAGTGGAAGAAGATGCTTATGATTGGAATTTCTAAATAGTTGTCGAAATATTGTGATTGGGATGTCTAACTAATCATAAAAAATAATCAATTAGTTTGTCCAACCAATTGATGGAGAATTGTATATCCAGTTTCTAACCACTAGTGTATAAATGATATATAAAGTAGTTGATTTTTTACCAAACCTTGAAAATATAATGTTTGGTGATCTCTCTTATTATCACTACAGACAAGGTGAGGATGTGAGATATTATTGAGAGGATCAAGATCTCTAAAAATTTTAGGAGGATGAATTCAGAATAAAAAGAATTTATAAAAGTAGTTCAATGGTTCAAGCCCCTCTGACTGGACCACAAACCTTTCGAACTTCATAAAACCCATAGAAAAGGCCAAGTGATTTAAAATAATATTTTGGAAAAGGAATGTTTTTTGGTGTATGGGTTGTAATGGATGATGTTAGAAAATGTGACTGGAGATAAAGTTTTTGAGGAACCTTGGGAGTTAACACTAAAGAGGGAGGCTTATCACTCAATAAATTTGAAATAAGTGGTGGATATAGTCAATATACTACTTTATAAACATACCTATTTCATGAATAATGAGACTGAACAGGGTTTCATCACCACCAACCAATACTTTGGAAAAATAATTTGAGTGAGAAAGAATGTCATAGGGTAGAGAATGTGCATATATTACCAGGAATTAAGTAGTTTGGTGCTACTGCACAAATACCTAATTAAAGTAATAGAAGAGATATTGAATGAGTTTCGTGGATAAAAATACTTCACAAAAGTGGATTTGAAATTTGATTTTCACAAGTTATAGATGAAAGAGGATGATATTGGGAAGGTTGTGTTAAAAACCTATTAAGGGATTATGATTAAATTTTAATGTATTTTAGTTTGATTAATGCACCTATGACTATCCAGGCTACTCTGAATGTGGTATTTTGGTGTTTTATAAGGAAGAGTGTTTTTGTGTTCTTTAATGATATAATGTTGTAAATTAAGGGCTGGAATAAATAGCTAGGAATGGTGAAAGAAGTTATAATAATGATGATAGAAAATGTAGTATTTTTAAAGAAGAAGAAGAAGTGTTCTATTAGAAGGGGTTCTGTAGAGTATTTTGGAAATATAATTTTAGATGAAGGATTTCTGATGATCCCAAAAAACTAGAGTTTGTTAAATTGAGGTATGAAATGAGGAATGTGAAGGAAGTGAGGGGATTTTAGGTATAAATATATACATTAAACATTTATCATGGATTGTGGAAGTATTGATGGACCCCTCAAAGTCTTGACTAAGAAGGAAAGGTTTAAAAGACACATTAAAATCATGCATCATTTGAAACACTTAAGAAAGACATGTCTAATTCCTCAGTTTTATGCATATTATATTTCTATAAGGGATTTTTAATGGAGTGTGATGTCTTCAGTTTAAGATTTGGAGTTTTGTTAACAAAGGAAGGTAGGACGCTTGCCTATTTTAGTAAGGCCATATCAGAAAACAAATTAGAAAAATTAGTATATAAAAAGGAAATTATGTATTTATAGCTTCAAATCCTTCACTAGAAACAAAATTTTATTTGAAGGAAGCTTCAGTAAGACAAATATCATTGGATCCTTATATATTTTCTTAGTCTAAGAGTAGTTTCAACTGATCATCAGTGATAACAGGCTAAATTACTAGGATATGATTTTATAATGATTTACAAGCTAGGAAAATTCAATTATGTCAATGATGTTTTATTATGGGTGATGTGTGGAGGTTATTATATATATTTTAAAAATTTATAACCCAATTAAGAGAATCTTGATGTGCTGAAAGATGATTTAATGAAATATGTATGTTTGAAGGAAATTATAGAAATGTTATAATGTGATTATGCCACAAATCCAAGACATTGTTTCCAAAATGGATTGATATTTTTTAGAACTGATCTTTCCCACCAAAAAGATTGAATTCAATTCCAAAGATTTTACTATATTTGTTAGACATGTGTCTCTAATCCTTGAATGAATTTGATCCAAATATTGGCAACCCATACTACACATTACGGTGCCACTCCAACTAGGAACTATAGTAATGTTGACTAATTATAGCACAGTTGTCCATCAATATCGATAGGTCATTACAGCAGTGAAAACATTATCAACATGGAACTATAGTATATTGGAATTTGGTGATAGTGGTATTATATATACATGGACTTCCTACAACTAGTTACTATAGCACAATGGACTTATTATGTGTTTAGTGGCACCATTTCAATGTCAGATTTATGAGCTCATTTCATGCTAGGGTTTTATTATGATATTTCACCTTGTAATTTCTACTGACAATTTTCGTGAAGTGAATTTTCCTTTATTTAGTGATAGGGATTTATTCCTAAACCATGTAAATTTTTATATGTAATTTTCTTTTTATTCTTCTTCATTTTATATTTTTCTCAATTGTACTCTCATTTGCAAGATCATTCATAATTGTTTCTCTAGAGTTTCTGTAGTAACCTCTATTAAGGTTTGATTTCAAAATATCAAGGTTGGATTTATAAAATTTAACAATGTATATGGAAGAAGGAAAGTTCAATATCAATTAATTATATATAACTGACATTAGTTTCTAGAGTACATAGATCAAAGACTATCTTTATTACAAAAAGTTTAACCTACCACTTATAGTAAAGAAACCAATGGATATGGTGAAAACATAGTGAAATATACTAGATCTATAGGTTCTAGGGGTGTTTTATTTATGTTAGTAAAAAACATTGATGTTAATCATTATATAGGAGAAAATTATGGATTTGTTGATGAATGATCATACAAATATATACAAGAATCCTTATGCATCGATAAAAGTTTACCTTCAATACGAAGATGATTGAAGGGAAGATTATTGATAATCACACCAATGAATTCAACACCATCATCAGTTAGTTTTATTTAGGGAATACAATGTTGGTTCTAAAATATGTGTGTGATATGATCCTTGGTGAGAAAATTCATAGAACAGAATGCGTAGGATTCTCTAGTTATGATCTAAACATGGAAGTAAGAGGAAGATATAGGAAAAAAATAATCAATGTGGATGTTCAAAATCACGAGTAAAGAGATGAGATAAGGAAACGTGGCCTAGTCTTACTTGTTGGATTTTTGGTAAGAAATAACATGACAATAGGAAGTGAAGATACAAATGGAAGGTGATTGAAACCAATATAGAAAACATGACAACTGAAGGAACTGATGATGTGTTACTGATGTGGGTGGATAGTTATGTAGAGATTTCGATTTTAGAATCAGGGGAATCTTTTCATCCCACTTTAGAGAAGGGTTTCCTAAATAATTATGTGTATTGAAATTTTGGAAATGTATATGTAACATACCTCATCTTCTCATTGGCTTGATAAGGAGGGGGAACATTACTTATCCTTTAGATACATCCCCATGATGCCAATGTTTGGAAATAAATGTTGAAGGGTTTCAATACACACGGGGGATGATTTCCCCTTTGCAAATAAAACAATAAACCAAACATACCATAATGAAACAAATCACTACATGATGCATGATATAAATTGAATAAAACTCAAGAGAACCATTGATATTAAAACCCAAATAAAACCAGATACCATAGAGGAATACTACAATTTAAAGGTACACAAAGGAAGACATACTATCAAATCTCACACTCCAAAGACATACCTTCATACTCTAATTCCAAATCCATGCTCAAGAATCAAAATGTTAAAAATGATGAGTGCAACACTTTACCTTTATCCATGTCTTGGTAAAAAATTTTACAAAAGCACCAATTTTCTAAAATAGGGGTGAGTAATGAATCTCAGTAGATTTTCCTCAATGAATTCCCTACTCATAAAACTAGGATAAGAATGGGTAGCACATGTTATAAAATAGTTTATATAAAACAATTCTTATAAAATAACTTAAAACAATTTATCAAAAATCCAAAACTATTCTAAAAAAATATTTTTCCACCCAAAAACCATTTTCCATTAAAGAAACGAATAAATTTATTAAAAACCATTCCATGATTCTATTTTTAGAAAATATCTCATTCCAATCCACATATCAAAATATCCACACATCTACACATGCATGCTTTATTATGATAGTTCCATACTCGTGAGTGTTTTCTCATTGATCTAACAAGTCATCACAAGGTAATTAAATCCCATGTTCCATTACACCTTTGGCACCATGAAAAAGTTCATATTTCTTCCAATCCTCATAATAAAATATGAACACACACCACCAAGTATGCCTAAACACCATTTCAATTCCAAAACCACTTCAAGTACAAAACCATTTCAATAAAACAAACATTTTATTGAAATACATTCCAAAAAATTTCAATAAAACCAAAATTTTATTGAGCCCCATTTATCATGAAATTAAAACCAAAAAACCATTTCCAAAATCTAAATTTTAAAACCATTTATCAAATCATCTTATACAACAATTCACAAATACACAAAAATCCAGAAACCATCACTAATGATTGGTTATACCGCCAATTTCACAATCAATTTCAATAAATTTAATAAATTTTAAACTAATACATCGTGTTATAAATAGAGGCATCGATAGTGAATCCATATACCTAGATTTTTAATATTAAAGTAAAGATGTATGAAAACACCAATGAAACCAAGTAAAATCTCCATGAACCCTCCTTAGACCTCATCCCTTATCTTCAAAAAAGGAAAATATATTTATATTTGGCATAAAATATACTATATTTATCAAAAAAATATGAATCTATGAAAATGAGAGGGATAGAGAAGAGGATCTATGAAAAAGCACTAAGAAAAACCAAGAATGATCACTTATCATGAGAATCCAACTTCAAATCACCAAGAGAATCCTCCAGATTACTTCCAAATCAATGGGGAGAGGTTATACAACCTTTAAGAGGGAAAAATACTTTGTTATGTCTGTTTTGGAAAAAATGAGGCATTGAAACACAAAGTTGACCAAGATCCACTTTTTTACATCTAGTTTTCTTACCACACACAGTTTAGTCACATGATTTTTCAAACCATGTTCTATCCACTACCTCAAGTCTGAACCTCACGTAGTTATCTTATATAGTTTTCAAACTATTTTAAAACCATGGAAAATACCATTTTTTGAAGTTTCATATAATTCCTAGGTTTCCACATGGTTTCGTAAAACCATGCACCATACGCGCGCCTACTCTTTATCAGCTATCTCATTATTCATGGTTTTTTATTGGTGTTTCACAATTTATCCAAATCATGTACATGTATAAATCCCCAAACCCATACAAATTTATCCAAACTCTACCAAACTTCACACATATAATTTACATACTTAAAAAGAATAAATAAATGGTTACTTAATTGAAATCAAGGGTGATACATTCTCCCCATCATTGGCCATTCTGTCCCCTATTCATAGAAAATCATCACCTCGCTGAAAGAATTTTGGAAAAATATCATTCATTTATTTCTCGTGTTCCCAAGTCTCCTCCTAAATCTGGATATATCGCCAAAAAAATGTACTAGATAGATGATTTTTTAAAGAAAGACATTTTCCTTCCTATCCACAACCCACAATAACATGTTTAGCAATGAAGCATCTGACTATAGTTCAACATGATCCCGTCAAATCACATTGTTAGGATATGGATAATAATTATTCAAGTGAGATATGTGAAACACATTATGAATCAAACTAAAACATTTTGGCAATGCGAATTAACATTCAACCTCAGCAACCCATTCCAATATATCAAAAGGTTCTATGTATTGAGGGGAAAACTTGTCCTTCTTCTTAAAACATCAATGTCAAAGCCTTGGAGAGATCCTCAAGAACACATGGCCAGTCACTGTGAAAAAAAAATGGTCATCAATGATGATCCAAATATTATTTCTGATGACTCTGAACCATCTTCATCTATTTAATGATAAACTAAAACTTCTCTGTTGTTTCTTGGACAAGATTCAGCCCACATAGTGAATTCTCACATGTTCCCACCCAACAAAGTGGAGAATAACAAGGACACCAATAAAACGCTTCAAATGTATCCATTTGGATATAGTTATGATTAATGTTTTTATAATAGAACTCCAAAAATGACACATGATCTTCTCATGAGCCCCCAAAATCCATTATGAAAGACCGAATAATTTATTCCAATGTTTGTATCATCTTCTCAGATTGTCCATCCGTATGAGGTTGATACACCATACTAAATGCCAATTGAGTCCCAAGGGATTTCTAAAAGGATTTATAGAAATGAGATGTAAACCTTAGATTAGTGTCTATATCTATCAAAATTGGTACATCATTCCTCTTTAACACTTCCCAAATATTGAATTTTGACAATTCCTCCACAACATGAAATTCGTGAATAGGGATGAAATGACCTAACTTTGTGAGATGACCCACTATAAACCATATGGTATCATATTTTTGAACTGTTCATGGGAGAACTATTTCAAAATCCATCACTATATCCTTTTATTTCCATACAAGGATAAGTAAATACAGCAACATACTTGTTGGTTGTCTAGGCTCTTCCTTAACTTGCTGACAATTTAAGCATCTTGAAACAAACTCAGCCACCTTCCTTTTCATACTGATCCTCCAAAACCATGCTTTAAATTACTTATACATCATCTATATTCTAAGATGAAAAACCCATCTAAAATAGTTGTAAGAATGAATAATTTTTTACTGAGAATCCATGGGTATGACAATCTAATTTGCGAACTATAGTATTGAACTGTCATCTAGTTCCCATCCCCTTATGGTATCCCCACCATTGAGTTTTGAACTAAACGCTTAAAATACTGATTCATATGTCTATGCCACATTAAATATCTTTAATAAACTAGGAACCATTGAAATTGGAAATTAAACCGAAAAATCACTTCGGTCTTCACATTCCATGTTCTTGTCAGCTCGGACAGACATTAACTACCACTCATCTGAAGCTTCTTTTTCCAACTGAGCATATGACTTTCTTCTTAATGCATCTACCACTGAATTACCCTTGGTGTATAAATCAATTCAAAGTCAAATATTTATATATAATTTATAAATCATATTTATAGGTTAAAATACCATTATGATAAAATATGTTTTGAGTTCTTATAATCCGTGATTATAATAAATTTCTCATTAAAGAGATAAGGGGACCGAGCCTTCAAAGCATGAACTACAATATCTAACTCCAAATCATGCATTGGTAGTTATTATCATTCACTCATAAATATCTTGATACTTAAGAAACAACATGATCTTCGTGCATGAGAACACACACCAAACCATTTCCTGAAGTATCATAATACACAGCGTACCCTTTTCCTGATTCTAGAAAAATCAAGATTAATGCTGATGTAAAAAGAACATTAATCTCCTAAAAAGTCTTCTGACAATCCTTATTCCATTGAAATGGAACATTATTGGTTTTCAAATCTATTATAGGTGAAGCTAGTCATAAAAAATGATGACCAAATTGCTTATAATATCCATCCAATCCAATAAAACTGAATATCTCAAATTCATTTTCTGGTGGTTGTCACGAGATAACAAATTTTATATTTTATGGATCTACTTAAAATCATTTTTAGGGATCACATGGACATGAAAATTTATTTATTGTATAAATAAACCACACTTAGATTATTTTTCATAAAGATGATGATCCCTCATGATTCCTAACACTATCGCCAAGTGTTTCTGATGCTAATAACTTTTTCTTGAATACGACAATATGAAATCCAAAAGAAACACCACAAAATAATCTAGATATCAATTAAATATCTAATTCATCAATTCCATAAAGAAAACTAGTTCATTATTAAGACCTAAAGGAATTACTATATAATCATAATGGTTATATCTTCTTCTAAAAGCTATCTTTTGAATTTTCTCTATCCGAACCCACAATTGGTGATATCCTAATCACAAGTCAATCATATAGAACCATTAAGCTCATCTTAATGGATTAAATATATCATCAATATGTGGAAGTGGATACATATTTTTTATTTCATCTTGGTTAAGCTTACGATAATCCACACACAACCATAGAGTTATATCTTCAATTTTGACAAACCAAACTGATGATGCACATGGATATGTGGAAGGATGAATAAACCCTTTTCTTTCATACTCTTCTAACTTCAGTATTGGCTCCATTAATTCAGTGGTTTTAATTCAATAAAATGGAACGAAAATTGTACTGGTCCCTTTAACAATATCAATCATAAAATCCACTTCCCTTACAGGTATAAAACTGGAGAAATTTTCAAGAAATATATCTAGAAACTGACCAACCACTTCTAGAAAACATTGTTTCTCGATCTCTTCCATCAATGGAAAACAAAATTCTTCTAAATGGTATGATAAAATTACAACTATTTGTTCCAAAAAATCCGTTTCACCTTATTTAAACTTCATTCTCCTTCAAAGAGATGCCTGACACTATCTTCAGTCAATAAACTAATTCATTGGGTATAACAGTCAATGTATACCTTGAATATTGTCAACTAATATATACCTGTGATTATATCAAAGACATCCATATCAAGTATGGAAAAATACCATTTTATCTTATCTCCATCAATGGTTATTGAACATGTTCTATGCATAAAGTCTTGACAATCTCTTTGACCAAGAAGTGTTTGATGTTTTATCACAGAAGACATCATCTCAACTTTTAAACATAGAAAATCAACAGTACGAGAGGAAATAACTTAATGGAAAGCACTAGTATCAAACAACACTTTCATGAGGTAAGAATTAAAAAGAATCATACCTCTCATTGTAGATAGTCTAGACTAATCATCCATAATAACCTGTTTTGATCCATAAAATTGCTTCGTTGCTACACTTTGTTCCTTGTTTCCCTATTGGGATTGCACTACCTGAGGAGTCATAGTAAATCTAAAATCACCATGGATAGATCTATTCTATTGATGATATTTTTTTCTACCCTCTCCCCATCGAGGCATATGATGCCTGTGAAACCTGAGAAGTGTCTCGAAAACCTTCCCTCGGAGCACTGGGACAATAGCACTAAAGTTTCCAAATTTTTATTTTCTATTTTGGTATTCACTTGATGGTGTTTTACACTCTTGAATCATGTGGTTGAAGGAACCACATTGGAAACATATAACTTTAATTGTGGGCCTCAGAGGAAAATTTACCAATATAGTCGTCTAATTTTGAATCATGCACCAACCTTGGAAATAGGTGTCCCACTTCCACTTTATCCTTGAATTTGTGTTCCCACCATCTCTTGTGGGTATAAAAATTATTTATCCTCCCATAGAACCTATGTTTTCCCTTTCAGATATTGTCACTCTATTGACTATCTCTGTATAGTCTGTAATATAAATCCCAAAAATATTAAATCAAATCTCCTGCCTCAACCCTGATTCAAATATGTGTGCCTTCATGGATGCACTTGCAGCAAACTTGGGTAAAAAAACACACTAAATTCATGAATTCAGCTACATACTCAATTACCGATAGATTTTCCTAATTCAAGATGAAGAAGTAAGTTGTTAATTGAATTATTAATGTAAGAGGATAGAATTATTTGTTTAAAAATTCATCAAAATCCTCCCATTCTAGGTGGTGGTCTAATTTATCTTGAACCAATAAATCCCACCACTGGATTTTAGGATCTTGTAGCATGTAAATTTCCAGCTTTACTTTCAACTATGTTGGTTTGCTGATGAAATCGAAGATACGATTCATCCCTTTCAACCATATCTTTTTCTTTTATGGTTCTAAATCACCCCAAAATATGTGTGGATTATGCATCTATAATTGGATGGAAAGATCCACTTTTCCGGGATCATACCTTCCATTCCCTATATCCACAACTTTAAAATCTTGTACTATACTCTAAACCGACCATTGGTTCACCTGTGGCTCAGGTACAACCATATTCTCAGTAGCCTCTTCCAGTTGGTTTCTATGACACCTATCAGGTTTCATTTTATATTCACATTAAAAACACCCTAAGTCTCAGTATCTATTAATTTGAGGATTATAATTTAAAATTATACCCCATAAAACTATTACAACATTTCTTTCCAACATTAATATTTTTGAGGTTCAACCATTTTTTAAAAATATGTGCTTTCTTTGAAAATAAATCCATTTTCAAAATACTATAATCATTCTCTTTTTCAAAATATCACATTTGAAAAACATTTTAACATCATTCAAAAATAAAAAATTGCATCAAATCATATATCATTACTCAAAATGAGATATAAAATTCTAGTGGGAATTCATTCCTCTTATTCATGTCAAGCCTGTCTGATTGGATAAACTCATGATGATGAGATTCCGAATCATATAAGTGTCTATAAAACACTTACGTACCCAACTCCTTAGTAACTTAAAGATAAGCATAAAAATGTTAGCAACTAATTTTTATGATCTACATTTCATGTCGTCACAATCTTACTCCTTTCTATGTTACTAAATGATGGAATATACCATAGTGAATTCAAATCCAATACTGAAAACCAATACCAAGTCAAATACCAACAAAGACATAGAACACTTGTTCCACAAATAATGGAACAAGCTGATACACCTTTCCTTAAATAGATTTTTGGACGAAACAAAACTTATACCACTTATAATATCCCTCCTCTTCACATTGGTTTGAGAATATAGTGTAAAATTACTTGGCTTTAAGTGACATCCCTAAGATTCCAAAGGCTTGAAATAAATTCTGAAGGGCTTCATTACATGGTGGGGATGATTTTCATTTTATGAATAATACAATCAACGAAATATACCATAACCAAACAAATCACTACATGATTCATGATATCAATGAATGGAAACTCAAGAAAACCATTGATATTAAAAACCAACTAAACCAAGTACAAAAGAAGAAGACTACAAAATAAAGGTACACAATAGAATAAAATGTATGAAATCTCAAAGACTAGAAATACATGAAAAAAAACTCCAACTCCAACTCCATGATCCATAATCATGAAGTATAACTAGATAAGTACAATGAGTTTCCTTTACATATGTTATACTAGACAACATATGCAAAAGCAGAAACATGATAAAGAATGGGTGAGTAATCAAAACGTAGTATATTTTACCCAACTACTCTCTTACACATGCCACTAGGATAAAAGTGGTAAGCACATTTTATAAAAAAATTTAAATAAACAAACTTGAAACAATTTATCACAAAACCAAAACTATTCTAACAAAATAGTTTTCCACAAAAAAATCATTTTTCCAAGAATGTTACCCAGAATGTTGTTCTAAACCATTCCATGTTTCCATTTTTATAATATATTTTTCCAATACAGATATCCACACATATACACATGCTTGCTTAGTTATGGAAGTTCCATACTCATGATCATTTTCTCATTGATATACCATGTTTTACTAAGGTAATTAAATACCATGTTTCATTACACTTTTAACATCAAGAACAAGTTCATATTTCAACCAACCATCATAATAAAATATGAACAAAAAACACCAAGTATTCCCAAAAAACATTTCAATTCCAAATCAACTTCAATTCCAAAAGCATTTCAATAAAACAATATTTTAATTGGAAAACATTAAAACCAAACATTTCAATAAAAACAACCTTTAATTGTAAAAACTTTCTCAGGAAATCAAAACCAAAAAATTATTTTTGAAATCAACATTTTAAAAAATTTTAATAATGAATCTTTCACAACAACTCAAAATTCCATAAAAATCCACAAACTATCACTAAAGTTTTATACTAATTTCAAAATCAATTTCAATCAATTGAATCAATTTTCAACTAATACCTGAAGTTCTAAATATAGGAGTTGAGAGTGAATCCACCTACCTTGAGTTTTAAGATGAAAATGATGCGGCACAAAAACACTAATGAAATTGGGTTAAATATCAATGAACCAACCTTAGATATATTCCCATATCATTAATAAAAGCATAATCTATTCATATTTAGAATTAAATATCTTAGATATATCCACATAATATAGAGTTATAATTAAATTAGAGGGATAGAGAAGAGGATAAAAGAAAATCACCAAGATCAACCATGAACGATCACTTACCCTGAGAATTCAGATTCAAATAACTATAATAAGCCTCTAGATTGCTTCAAAATTGATGGGGAGAGGTTCTACAACATTTTATATGGAAAACAATCTTGAGTTAGGGACATTTTGGGGTAAAATGAGTCATTAAAACACAAAGATGACCTAGTTCCACTTTTTTGGATCTAGTTTTCTTACCTTGCACGGTTTAGTCGCGTAGTTTGTAAAACCATGTAAAAACCATGTTCTAGAAACTACCTTAAGGATGAACCTCATACAATTGGATCATAATGTTTAGAAAACATGTTCCAGACATGCCCAATCTGTAGCGTCCCGGTTCTGAGTGTCGCCCAGAGGTGCCCCATTCTCGGTTGGTCACATGGCCTCAAGCGCATTTCCTCAAACTCCAGAGGCATCCGACTAGCAGTGAGGGCATTGGGTGTGATAGTGAGAAAACTATTCCATCATTGGTATAGTGGAAATAAACGAATAACAATAGGAGAAGAAATATAATACCATACAATAGTAAACAACTGAAGATTGGAAATAAATAAACTGGAGAATATATATATATAATGATGCATGATACATATGTCTAGGAAAACATCCAAACAAGTAACAATGCTATAATACAATACTAAACAAAATTACAATGAAAAAATAAACAACTCCTCAGCATCTCAAGCCTTATCTTGGTCCTATGCTCACTATCTCCTCAGCAATCTAGTACCTAAAGTAGAATAGATCTTGCGCTTATCAACACCTGCAACAATATAATCTATTTGGGCCTAAAAGAATGACCCAAAAAAGGTGTGATACTAATCCCAATTGGAAAACACCCAAATATCTATGCCTAATAGTCAGTAAATATATATGGATGTAAATAAGAAAAAAGAAGCAGTAAACAAGGAAGTACTCAAAAGTAAACAATCCTACAGTTTCAAATGCATTAAATTTACATTTAAAAAATTAATAAACCAAAAACAAATACAAGAAAACCTCTAGGAAATTTCTCAAAAACTATCCCCTATAGTTCAACCAACAATCTCAAGTAACCCTCTGGATATTTCTCATGGACTAACCCCTCTGGTTCAAAATACAAAAAAGCTTAAAGTAAAGACTCTCTGATGAAGAACTCACCATCAATTCCCCCTATAACCTTATATAATCAAAGACTCTTAGAGTAAGCAGTCACCGTCAATTCCTATATAGTCTTTTAACAGTAAAATACAGACACACTGAGGAAGTAGTAAATGTCAATTCCTCCTATGGTCTCGAAAAATATTTATAGACACTCTGAGGGAGCACTCAAAATCAACCCCCCTATGGTCTCTCAACGTGATAATTATAAAAGACACTCTGGGAAATCCCTCAATGTCAATTTCCCCTATGGTCTCCCTACACCAGGTTCCCACTATCCCAGGTAGAGAAATCATATACAAAAGATAATCATCATCCAATGTAATCCTCAATGTAATACTTGGCTAAAAATCTATAAGGAATGACACAATATATTAGATAAAAATCACCCAAACCTAACAATACAAGGCATGGAAAGCAAAGCATCCAAACAAGAAAACTAGACCAAATGGTCAATAACAAGAAAACATGGGAAAAATATTCATAGAATGGAAATTTTAACCCTATTCACAACATTTATCCTCTATAAAAAACAATACATAATAGGAAATAACTGGCCTAAAAACCATAAAAACGCAATACCCCGAACAAGGGTATTGGGAATGTTTCCATATATAACTCATAGACTATCTACGGGAAAGGCCTAAACCACCTACCTCGACATCATGAGATCAATATACGTGAACCTCAGGCCTTGAATCACCATATAACTCAATAGATCTATAGAAAAATTAAGAATGTTTAACCAATTATATCTCACCATAGAATAGAAATTCAGAAACGAGGCTCTAGAAGAAGGAAGAGCTTACCGTGGCGATTCCAACACAATCTATAGTGGTCGATTCAGAGAACGGACTGTGAGTCAGGGGCTCGGAGAAGATTCATTAGCTATGGAAACTCCATGAAAAGATAATTTGAGAAGAAGATGGTTCTGTTCAATAGACACGACCCCTGTCCATTTAATGAAATAAAAATAATGTACACGGCTTGTACTTAGGAAGTACACGACGTGTAATTGCCTTAGTTGGCCCCTGATTTAGGTGGTCTCCAAGTCAGCACAGACAACCATGTGCTCGGATGATACATGGACAACACACGGTCCCCAGTGGTAGCCAGGTACATGACGTATACTTAATGTACATGGCACGTACTCCTGAAATTTCTAGAAACTCCCCTTTTCCCATAAATAAATAGAAACAAAAGACATACCTGAAAAGAAGATCTGAGTTCTTACAATCTTCCCACACTGATGAAATTCATCCCCAAATTTCCATAGAAAGTTGGCATAGAAGCAAAATCCTCGAACATCTCTGGCCACTGTAATCGTACATCGACCTCCCTATCCCATGTCTCATCCTATACTCTCCCGTTCTACCACAACACTCGTACCAGAGAAATAGACCATCCATAGAGAAACTTCACACTTCCATCAAAAATCTAGATAGGATGATCCTCAGATGAGGAATCCACCTGTAACTCAACCTCTTCGGATTGGAAATATTGAGATGGGTTTGAAAAGTAACATATGAGATATGAAATGTCAATGACATCATTCATATCCTGATACCTATGAGGTAATTGCAACTGATAGGCAACCAGCCCAAATCTCTCCAAAACCTCAAATGGACCGATGTACCTTGGTGAAATCTTACCCTGTCTCCTAATCCTCTGGGGTCCCAACCTTGATGGGACACACATAAAAACATGATCCCCGACCTCGAACTCCAGAGGTCATCTCCACCGATCAACATAAGACTTCTGTCGTGATTGTGCATTATCTATCCACTTCTGAATCAAATATCTCTGCTCTATGGTATCCTGGACAAGACAAGGTCCCAACACAGCTGCCTCTCCTGCCTCCAGCCAACATAAGGCTGATCGACATGGACTACCATACAAAGTCTCATATGGTTCCATCTTAATAGTTTATTGAAAAATATTAATGTAGGAAAACTACACAAGAGTTATGGGCTTCCCCTAAGAACATCCAAAATCTAGGACGCATGCTCGAAGAATTTCCTCAAGCACCTGAATTGTATGCTCAGACTGGACATCTGTCTAGGAATGGTATTATTTACTCAGAAGCACCAGTGTACCCAAAGCCTCCTAATGTGCTTACCATACCCATGAAGTAAAACATGAATCTTTTTTAGAAACAATGGAGTATGGAACCCCATATAGACAAATGATCTTTCAGATGTAAAATCTTCCTAGATCATCAAACCTAAAGGTCTCCTTGATCAGAATGAAGTGAGAAACCTTCGTGATTCTGTCAATAACAACCCATATTGTATCATTCCCTTGAGTTGACGTCAACAAACCTATCATGAAATCCATTGTGACATCATTCCACTTCCACTCGGGAATGGGTAACTTCTGCAAAAGCCCTTCTAGTCGCTGATGCTCTACCTTTACCTATTAACAGGTGGAAAACCTCATCACGAAACTAGAAACATCTCTCTTCATAACTGAACACCAATACTAATTATGTTGATATTGATAAATCTTGGTGACACCAGGATGAAATTCCCAAACCAAGGAATTAAAGTCCTGTATCAAATCCTCGCGTATCTATGCTGACACTCATTCGCGCCCATGATAGCGGAAGATCTCGTCCTTGCCTATCATTTATACAAGAATAGGGTCCTCTCCAGACATGCTATCCCATAGGACGAAGCCTTCAGAATTTGATAGCTGCCTTATTCTTACTCGATCAAGAAGTGTAGAGGTTACAACAACAGAAGATAGAAAAGTCTACATGTGTCTATCATGCACCTCCAAATGCATCTCAGAAAATAGAGCCATAATCTTCCACTCACTACTAGAATCTAAAACTACATGTATTTGATTCTTCCTACTCAGTGCATCAGCCACTGCGTTGCCTTTCCCAGGCATGTAGGCGAGCTCAAAGTCAAAGGACTGAAGGTACTCAACCCATCTTTGCTATCTCAAACATAGGCCATGTTGAGTGAAGAAATACATGAGACTTTTGTGGTCGTTGAAAACCAAAAAATGCTCTCCTAGAAGGTAGTTTCACCTTCAACATAAATCATGATCAACTGCATCCTACTCAAGATTTTTTGTCGGGTAATTTCTCTCATGTTGCCTCAATTATTGAGACTCGAATGCAATAAATCCTTCTCCGTGCATAAGAACTGCTCCCATTCTGTTACTTCAGCATTATTGTAAACAGTATAGATCTTTCCTAGCTCTAGAAAAACTAGTATCGCTGTTGAATCCAACCTCTCTTTTAGCTCTTGAAAGGCTAACTCACAAGAATCTGACCACAAGTACTTCACACCATTCTTAGTCAGTCCAGTCAGTGGTGCTGTTAAGTGTGAGAAGTCTTGTATGAAATGATGATAGTATCCCACCTGCCCTAGAAAACTATGTACCTTAAAGAAGTTCTTCGGTTGCTCCTAGGAAAATACCGATCTCACTTTAAATGGGTCTACTGATACTTCTGTCTCTGATATAACATGACCCAAGAAGTGAATTTTGTTCATCCAAAAGTGGAATTTTGAGAGCATAACATATAATTGATGCTCTCTCAGCATACTCAAAATGATCTCACAATGGGTGGCATGGTCATGTCGAGTGTGAGAGTACACAGATATACCATCCATAATGAATACCTTGTAATAATACAAGTATGGATGGAACACTCGGTTCATTAGTTCCATGTAGACTGTAGGTGCGTTCGTGAGACCGAATGGCATAAAAACATACTCATATAGACCATAACATCTCAGAAAGGATGTATGGCATATATCATATGGTCTAACGCACAAATTATGGTAACCGAATCTCAAGTTAATCTTTGAGAACACTCAGACTCCTTGAAGATAATCATAAATATCATCAATCCTTGGAAAGGGATGTTGGTTATTGACCATCAACTAGTTCAACTTCTCATATTCCATGCAATGTCAGAGGGTACCATTCACCTTCCTCCCAAAAAGGATAGGCGAACTTTAAGGAGAAGTAATGGGTCTTATAAATCACTTTGCCTAAAACTCCTTGAACTACTTCTTGTGCATCTGAAACGTAGGTGTAGCCATCATATAAAAAGCAATGGACAACGATGCCACTCCTGGAACAAGATCAATAGAAATGTCCACCTCTCACTCCAGAGGAAAACCTGAAAATTCCTCTGGAAATACATCACTGAAACAATCCACCACCAAGGGGAAGTCCATCTGGGAAGTTCTTATCGACTAGAAATATAGGCTGTATCTCCTCCCAACCCATGATGCTCAGGTCCTGCTCTGCTTGACTGAAAATCCCATTCACCCTTATGAATAAACGATCCACCCTCTGGTCATGTGAAACTCACCCTATGACAATAGAAGTCGACAACAACCTAAATGGGCACTTACCAGTCCATTAGAAGAATGAAATCACATCCTTTCATCTCTATGACATAGAGATCCCATAATAAGTGACAACCACCAACCTCAAGAGGGAAGTCCTTGCACTAACATACACTAGTCGTTCTTATCCCCAACGGAGTGACTAGAGTTAAGATATAAACATAAGAAAAGATACAGAGACCAAGGATTTCCACAATAGAAATATATATAAATCTATATGAAGCCTCCATATCGAAAATATCATAAGATAAAAATGAGGCAACTATGATCATACCTCGAACTATATAGGGTCTGAGATCCTACATTTACTGGGTCTGGTCCACTGCAAATGTCTAACCTGCACTGTGGCCCCATGACCCTACCTAACCACCATGAGTTGATCCACCCTACTATCACTAAAAGCATGGTGACTGACTACCACATCCGTGACCTCCACCATGGCCTAAACGGTTGGAAGAACTTCAGTTCCCAGACTGGTGAGAAACTGGTGGTGCTTCTCCCGAATGAGGAGTCATAGAAGAACACTTGTCACTAACTACTGGTGAGAAAAACTGACAAACCTCTGATGATGGCCTATCTTGGGTCTCTCGGGAGATGTGGCCTCATATGCTCGAACTTCCCACACTGGTAGCATAGCACCTGGATACCTGAAGGTGTATCCCTCCTACTCGGATCTCCATGTGTAGACTCCATATGAAACTTCCTACTATCAGCCAGAGAAGTACCAACTCTAGATGCTAAATCACCCTGGCCCACATCAACAGAATCCCCCAGGCTACACTCCGTGATCAACTATTGATTAATGATAAGAGATATAGAATTAAATCTGATGATGTTCACTGGAGCCTGAATGTATTTCCAGAGACCATCCTAAAACTTTCTCACTAGGAACAACTCTTCTCCCCCTAGAAAGGGTGTAAAGCACTGTAGTTATATAAAGTGATAAGAATACTCCATGACTGAAAGAGTACCCTGCTCAAAACTCATGAACTCTTGGGCTTGATCGGCCTTTAGGGCATCTGGGTAGAAGTAATCAAAGGAGGTATGATGAAACTCATCCCTAGTCATAACTTGCTTGCATCCCATCAACGAGATCACATCCCACCATCTCTTGGAGGATTCCCATAGCATGTACATAGAGAGATTCACCCTCCACTCTGGAGGCCTCTCCAGATGAACAATGATAGAAAGCATGGCTTCTAACCATGACTCTGCAGCTTGAGGTCCTCCATCCCCTGTTAAAGTGGGAGGATGATGCTACTGGAAAACCCAAATCAATTATGACATAGACGGGGTAGGATGCAGTTCTCCCTAGAAGGTCTACATATACCTCATAAAACCCTCTCAAAATGGTGTGTCAGTACCTATCTCCAGAATGTTGGTTGGTGCCAAGACTAGCACTACAGGAGGATCTGCTGGTAGTCCATGATCAGCCATGTATGATGTCTAATAACTACCCTATAACTAGAGTACAACTGGAGGAAATCTCAGTAGCATGACTCTGCAAGGTCAACCACACACCTTAGTGATGATTATATAGGACTGAAAACTAGAAGTGTAAGAATAAAACATGATAAATGAATAATTCTTGTTTTCCAAAACCTGGATTCACGACATGTATGACCACTACACATCTTGTTCTTTTAAGCCTTCAAATGGGTGTGTAATATTTCCAACTCAGGTCTTGTAACTCCCCAAACACACGATGTGTTGTCATAACACACGATGTGTATTGAATTCTCTTCCCCTTCCTGAGTTCCCTTACATGGATAAGCCACACGGTTCTACTGGAACAATACTACCTAACATGTTAGTTCCAGACACAACATATACTAGATGAACTTCACCGACCCATGTTTTTTGTTACACAGCCGGTTACATGGTTGACTCTACACAGTGTGTTTTTGATAGAGACAATGTGTACTAGTATGATTTCACCAACCCATGTTGTTGGTTACACAACCGGATACATGGGTTACACTTCCCGGAGTTTTCATGATTTCCACTACACGTATAACTTAAGTTTTATCAATCTGTGTCGTTAGTCACACGAGCATACACATGGTCTAAACACACGACATGTACATCCGATACACGGCCTGTCCCACGAAGATTTCCCTACCCAGTGTCTCATTACACAAAGATAGTGACACTGTTAGAGACTAAACGACATGTACATAAAGTATACAACATGTACTCAAGAAAAAAAATTCCTTCCTGAATTGAAGGACACATGGTGTGTATTCATCATTAAATTCCATGTATTCTGGGTTTTTTTCAGACAGTAAGCCTCAAAAACTACTCCGGAACATAGAAAAAGAACTTAAACGAACATTAACATGCCAAATTCTGATCCGTGAGGGCCCATACTCCCCGTGAATCAAGTCTTGACATCTTATACATGACATATGTAATGAATATCAAGGAAAAGATCCACAAAATTCCGATCCCTGAGGGCCCATAACACCTCATGAATCAGAGTTTGGTGTTCATTTTAAAAAATCTACACAATACAATAACCTATCAAATAGCAGGTACTCTATCAAGGAATCCATCACAACAACATGAATATCTCGTACAACATATATCATAACAACATGCAATCACTAATTCACCCAAAATGTCATGGAAAGAATGAATGGAGTGTGATTTATAGAAAATACCTATATGATGCATGGGATTTCATACCCTAATATCATCAGGTTGCAACAGAAATAGAACCTCAATAACATTAATGATTATATCACAACACATGTGAATCACCCAATGGTGAATATCAAATCAACTTTAAAATTAAAAAAACCAGTAAAATTGCAATAAACAAGGTAAATTGGATTTTCTCTATACATGAGTTAGCTAATACCAGGAACAACTTATTACCAAGTACATATTCATCCCTATCCAAGGCTATAGGATCCAAATATTAAGTCAAGAAGAAAATAATTTCTTTGATACCACTTTGTAATGTCTTAGTTCTGGGTTCCACTCAGAGGCGCCCTGTACACAATTGGTCAAATGGCCTCAAGTGCATTTACCTGAATGCCAGAGGATTCTGACTAACAGTGAGGGACTTAGGTGTGATAGTGGGAAAACCATTCCTTCATTGTTATAGTAACATATACAAAATAAACCAATAATAACAGCAGAAGTAAAATAATACCATACAATAGTAAACAATAGAAGACTGGAAATAAATAAACAATTGGAGCACATATATATATATAATGATGCATGATACACATGTATAGGAAAACATCTAAACAAGTCCCAATGTTATAATACAGTACTAAACAAAAGTAAAAAGAAAAAAAATAAACAACTCCTCTGCATCACATGCCTCAGCCTGGTCCTATGCTCTCTGCCTCCTCATCAATCATATACCTGAAGTAGAAGGCCACATTCCATTCTCTATACCTACAAGAATATAATCTATTTGGGCCCAAAATCATGACCCAAATAGGGTGTGAGACTAATCCCAGTGGGGATCCACACAAAGATCTGTGCCTAACAGTCAGTGAATATATATGGCAGGAAATAAGCAAAAAGAAGTAGTAAACAAGGAAGTACTAAAAAAATAATCCTAAAGTTTCAAATGAATTCACCTTACATCTATCAAATTAACCAACCATAAAAAATACAATAAACCCTCTGGGGATATTCTAACAACCTATCCCCTCTGGTTTAGCCAAAAATCACATGTAACCCTCTGGGTAGTTCTCACAGCCTAACCCCTCTTGTTCAAAATACAAGAAGCATAAAGAGAAGAATTTATGAGGAATCACTCACCACCAATTCCCCCTATAGTATCATATAATCAAAGACTCTATAAGGAAGTAATCACCATAAATTTTCCCTATAGTCTTTCAACGGTAAACTATAGACACTGTGAGGAAGAACTCAACGTCAATTCCTCATGTGGTCTCATTACGTATCTATAGACACTCTGAGGGAGAACTCAACGTCCATCCCCCCTATGGTCTCGCAATGTGATAATTATAACAGACACTTTGGAAAATCCCTTAATGTCAATTTCCTTTATTGTCTCACTACACTAGGTTCCCACACCCCTGTGTAGAGAAATCACACACAAATGATAATCAGTACCTAATGTAAACCTCAATGTACTACTGGGGTAAAAAGATACAAGGTACGACACAACATATCAGATAAAAACTACCCCAACCTAACAATACTAGGAATAGAATGAAAAGAAGCTTAACATGCAAGCTATACCAAACAGTTAGTAACAAGAAAACATGGGAAAACATCCATAGCATGGAAAAGTTAACCCTATTCACAACAATTAACCTATGTCCAATCAAACAAAGCATATTAGGAAATAATATGGCTAAAAACCATAAACACACAATAACCCAAACAAGGGTATTGGGAACTATTTCACATACAACTCAAAGACTACCTATAAAAAGTCACAAACCACCTACCTCGGTGTCGTGAGATCGATATACATGAACCTAAAGCCTTGAATATATATAGAATGTCGTAGATCTAAAAAACGTTAAAAATGTTTAACCAATGATATCTCATGAGAGTGGATAAATTAGGAAACCAGGCTCTAGAAGAAGGAGGAGCTTACTGTATAGATTCCAATGCAATCGATGGTGGTTGATTCAGAGAACATATAGCGAGTCGGGTGATCGAAGAAGATTTGTCGGCTACAGACACTCCTAGATGAGATTGGTCAAGAAGAAGATGGTTTTATCCATTAGACGCGACCCTGGTCCGTTTAAGGAAATAAAAATAAAGTACAAAGCATATACTTTAGATGTACATGACATGTACTTTAGAAGTACACGACGTGTACTTGCCTTAGCCGACACCCACTTTAGGCGGTCTCCAGGTCACCACACATGACCATGTGCTCAACCATTACATGGACAACACACGGTCACCAGCAGCAACCAGGTACATGGAGTGTAATTAAATTACACGGCATGTACTCCTAAAATTTCTAGAAACTCCTCGTTTTCTCAAATAAAACTAGAAACAAAAGACATATATGAAAATGATATCGAGGTCCTTATAAAATCACCCTGTCTCAGGTTACATGATTTTCCTAGGCTTCCGTATGGTTTGGGAAAACTGTGAACCACCTACAGCCCATCCCTTTAGCCCCTACCTCATTAGTCACAATTTTCTATAGGAATTTCGTGATATTTACAAACCATTCACCAACTGTGCACCTATAAGAAATTCCAAAAATCCCTCAAAAAATTCTCCAAACTCTCCCAAATTTCACCCATATACTTTACATACTGAAAAAGCATAAATAAAGGGTTACTTTCTTAAAACTAGTGGTGCTACAATATATCTCATTAGTGACGAACCCTTATTTATTTATGGGAAGGGATATGTGTGGATTAAATCCAATAGTATGATTTTAATAGTTTTGGGGAATGTAATTTATATCGCTAGATTGTGAAGAAATCTTATTTCTATTAGGAAGCTTGATGATGATGGTTTTAGTACCACATTCACGAGTGGTTCCTGGAATATTACTAAGTGATAGGAGCTCAAAATTTTAAATTTTTTTATCTATTATTATATAAAATTAACCCATTTATTAAATAAATACTTGGAAATTTTTTTATATTTGTGACTTTTTGAGTTTTGGGAAAAACTTTTAAAGGGATTAAAATGATGATGTTTATTGATATATTCATCATTGTAGTTAAATTGATAATACATGCACAAATTAAAATTGATTTTCACACTATAAACTTATAATTGAATGGTATTGGAACCAAAATTCATAAAGTGAATCAATATACTTTGATATTTAATTGATTTACTAAATTATGATTTTAATCTATAAATTGAATTTGAAATTGAAATTTTAATTGAGTTATTTTGTTTGTAAAACGAAAAATATGATTTGAGTGTGAAAATTTAATGATTAGAATATAATGTTTTAATTGATTGATTTAATGAATTTGAAATTATTTTTTTAACATGTGAAATTAGGATTTTACGTTATTTAATAATTTTCAAATTTAATTAGAAAAAAATACTACAACAAGAAGAAAATGTGTGCTATACAGATCACTCAAATGTCGACAATGTCTTGGATCAACCATGACATATCATCTTGTGGTTGATCCAACCACAAGAAATGGTAAATTTATAGATAAAATAAATTTTATATTTAAGTGACGCAAAGTGTATCAAAAACCACAACTTAAAATGTTGGAAATATGAAGAGATGCCCGCACGAGCGAAGTGTGGCTATAAGAGTGATGTTTGGAAAATGATTTCATTTTCCACCTGACAAAAAACACCAAAAAACAATGAAATTATATCTTATAAAACCATATTTTAACAAAGGAATTGATTTGGATAAAAAAACCAGGATACCATGCCTTGTGAGTGGCATTGACTGTGGAAAAATTACTAAAATATAAAAAAGGTATGGAGTTGACACACACACAAACACTACAAAAAGGGTGGTAATATTTGTGGTTTTTTTCTATATGAGGTGGTTTAAACTAAGCTATGTGGTTTAGAATTGGTTAAAAAACCTACCCATTATTTCATGTTTGACAATAATTTATAGGAACTTCTTCCTATTTAGCGGTGTTTTTTTTTATTTTTCAGATTTAGAGCATTTATCAGTAGATCCCTATTAATTTAGTAGCAGCTCATTTTTTTTAAAATATAAACCAAATGTATTATTGATGAAATTAGCATAAATTCCACAAAAGTATATATCATTGGTTAATGATGACCTCCATTAAATAATATTTTAATAATTATATTTTACAGTGGTTATTATAAAGCGTCTCTAAATATATTTCAAAAAAAATTATCTTTTAAAAATATTTACTAAAAAATATAACTTTAAAACTCTCACATGAAATAAACTAAAACCTAAATGCACAAAAAACTCACACATAAACAATCATATATCCACAATAATATATATGCAAACACAATCAATCCATACCTCGGTTAACCCATACCTCAGTCTACCCATACCTCGGTCAATTCATACCTCAGTAAACCCATACCTTAGTCATAAATATAAACATATAAAAAATGTCCACCAACATAAAACCATGACCAATATATATCCATCCCATGACCTCTGTTGCATCTATCTCCCTCTACATCATCTCATCAACTGGAAATGACCACATCATCTCATCAACTGGAATAATAATGAAGGTAAAAATTAGAGCTAAACACAATAAATTATAATTAGAGTAGAATAATTGATAATATCTAAACAAAACACATAAACTGAGAACCCTCATGACTTCCATCGAAATAATGAAATGGATCTGAATGGTCAGCATACTACTTACTGCCGGCATCTGTGACATACAATGAAAACCAAAGCATTTTAGTATAGAAATTCAAAAGAGAATATTCATGGAATATATTCATAATGTTGCACATAATTTTTTTTATTAATAAAACAAATAATATATCACATAGAACAATTTTAAAACATAAAATTATCTTTTTAAAATGTGATTCAACACTTGAAAATAAAAATGGATAATTATAAAACAATCAAATAAATTTTAAAACCAACATGCAGTGTGATTGAAATTTATTTAATAAACAAAAATTAAATACTTTGATATGGAAACATGTATAATATTTCAAAAACAATTCAATGGTGGTTGTCCCATAATATCATGTCAATATATGGTTGGTCTCTATTGTTTTGACCATTTTAATAAATGTTTTGGTGTTTTAAAAAACATAAAACATGTTTATTGGAATCCTTGAAAAATCGTAACTTGCAATGACATTTGTTCCGTTCATATATTTCAAAAATCACTATTTGACCACTTTTCTATGATTTCATGGTAATCTGACATCATTTTGAATGATTCAACCCCCAGAAACATGTTTTCAAAGAATTTAGTATCTTTAAAAAATGTTTATTGAGTCATTATGAGAACACTTCACATCGAATGGATGTGTTGTCTTTGTGTACATGCCAAAAAACAATTCAACTATTATTGTACCATGATTTTACATTAATTTGTGGTAGTTTTTTATGTTTTTCACTTACATGCATGTTTGTGTTTTAAAACACTAAAAACACTTTTACATGAATACTAGGAAAACCATATCTCATAATGATGTTCCATCAATTCCTAAATTTTACAAATAAATATATAGTAATTATTTAATGATTTCATGGCCATATGACATCATTTTCTAAGTTTTGACCCCTCAAACACATGATTTTAAAGTCTTTAGTGCCGTTAAAAATTGTTTACTGAGTCATTCTGACCACACTACACATTATATCGACATGTTTTCTATGATTACATGTCAAAAATTACTCAGTGGTGGTTGTACCATAATTTTACATCAATATAAGATCACTTTATTTTTTTTACCATTACACACATGTTTTAGTGTTTTAAAAGACTAAAAATGCATTTATAGGAATCCTAAAAAAATCAAAACTTGTAATGAAGTTTTTTTAGTTCATACATTTGAAGAATAAATCAATAGTCATTTTCTTATGATTTCAAGAAAATCAAACATTGTTTTCCTGGCATTGACCCCCTAACCCACATTTTTATTTGTTTTCATGCCTTTGAAAACATTTTACTCAGTCATTCCAACCATACCACACATTGAATTGAATTTTTTTCTTACACAAAAAAAATAACTCAATGGTGGTTTTCCCATAATTTCACATCAATATGATCTCTTTTTAAGGGTTTTTACTTTTATATGCACATTTTAGTGTTTTAAAACACTGAAAACATGTTTATAGGAATCATTGGAAAACATTAACATGGAATGAAATATTGTTAGTTCCCACATTTAAAAAATCAATCTATGGTCATTTTATTCAGATTTAATGTAAATTTGATTTCAATTTCTATGTTTTGACCCCCAACACATGTTTTTAAAGGATTTGGTACCTTTAAAAAATGGTTACCAAGTCATTATGATGACATAACACTTTTTATTTGTATGTTGTCTATAAGTATATACAAAAAAAATTCCAAAGTGGGTTTCCAATGATTTCATGTCAATAATAGGTCTTTTTTATGGTTTGGACTGTTATATACACATTTTAGTGTTTTAAAATACTAAAATCATGTTTAAAAACATATGAGGAAAACGGTAACTTGGAATTAAATGTCATCAGTTCCTATATATCAAAAATAAATATACCATCAATTTCCTATGATTTAATAGAAAAATGACATAATTTTTTTAGTGATGACCATCTGAGAAAATTTTTTAAAGGCTTAAGTATCTTTAAAAACTATTTACCAATTAATTTCGACCACACCACACATCAGATTGATGCTTTTTTCTATGATTAGATAATAAAAATAACTAAAATGTTGTTTTCACATGATTTCAATCATTTTGAGGTCATTTTCTGTGGTTACAATCATTACACAGATGTTATAGTGTTTAAAACACTAAAAAAGTGTTTATAAGAATCCTAGGAAAACTATAACTTGGAATGATATATCATTGGATCCCACATTTCAAAAATCAATCTATGGTTGTTTTACTCTAATTTAATAGTAATATAACATCGTTTTACAAGGTTTGATCCCCCAATACATATTTTTAAAGTCTTCAATACCATTATAAACTTATTATCGATCCATTGACACCACACTGCATAAAGGAGTGATGTGTTCTCAATGATCACACATCGAAAATAACTCAATAGTGGGTTTTAAATTATCTCACATCAATCTGAGGTTGTTTTCTATGGATTTTGACCATTTCACACATTATTTAGTGTTTTAAAATTCAAAGAACACATTTTTGGGAATCTTGGGTAAACCGTTACTCAAAAAAATGTGTTGTCAGTTCCTATATTTCAAAAATAAATATATAGATGATTTCTTATGGTTCCACGATAATCTAACATCAATTTCCTACTTTTGACCCCCCTAAAATATTTTAATAAAGGCTTTAGTATCTTTAAAATTTTTTTACCGAATCATTTAGATCACAAAACACTTCTTATGAATTTTATTTCTATGTAAAAATATAAAAAACAACTGAAACATGGTTTTAACAGGACTTTACACTAATATGAGGTTGTTTTCTATGGGTTTGAATGTTAGACACATGTTTTAGTGTTTTAAAATAGTAAAAATGAATTTACAAGAATCTCAAGAAAACCAAAACATCGAATGACATGTTTTTAGTTCCTAAATTTAAAAAATAAATCTGTGGTCTTTATCTTAGGATTTTATGCCCATATAACATCATTTTTCTAGTTTTGACCCCTTGAAACATGTTTTTAAAGGATTCAATATCTTTAAAAAATGTATATTAAGTCATTATGAACATATAATTCATTAGATGGTTGTTTTTTATATGCATACATGTCTCAAATAACATAAAGGTGTTTTTACTATGATTTCACTTCAATCTAATGTTATTATATATTTTTTTGAATATTACATGCTTATTTTAGTGTTTTAAAAAATTTTAAAAGTGTTTATGGTATCTTAGAAAAACTATATCTTATAATGAATATTTTTAGTTCCAAAATTCCAAATATAAATCTATGGTCATTTTAAAATTATTTTATGGATACCTAACATTGTTTTCCTAGTTTTGACCAATCAAAAAATGTTATTAAAGGCTTCGGTACCTTTAAAAACTTTTTTCCGAGTCATTCTGACCACACCACACATAATATTTCCATGTTTTCAATGTTTACACATCCAAAATAACTCAATAGTGTGTTTTCTATTATTTTACATCACTATGAGATCATTTTCTATAGTTTGGACCATTAAACACACGTTTATGTGTTTTAAAAAACTAAAAATATTTATATGAGAATCCCAAGAAAATCGTAATTGAGAATGATGTGGTATTGGTTACTACATTTAAAAAATCAATATACGATAGTTTATCTTTGATTTCATGTCCATTCGATGTCATTTTCCCTATTTTGACCCCACGAAACACATTTTTAAATGCTTTGATACCTTTAAAAACTCTTTAAAGACTAAAAACTAAAAAAACTTTATTTATTTTCAAACATTAGGACAATGATCCATAATTAAAATTTGACACGTATTAATCAACAACAAGTCATTTCAGAACATGATTTAGATGGTTTGACTCGAATTGAATGTTTTCAATATAAAATTATTATTTTAGTTTTATTTATGGAAGTTATATGTGCTCTATGAAAACATGTGAATGATCTGTGGGATTTAGAATTTACCTCAATATGATGAGCTATAAAGAAAGAAATTCCCTTTATGATCATGCCATTTATCTATTGAAATACATAAACTAAATAATTTTCCATTACTGACCACCTTTGGTTCTATGTTTTCTTATAAGAGTCTTATTATTTACCTTTTTTTCATCTATCAGATTCCTCTTTGTGATTCATGATAAATAACAATACTCAAACCCCCATTGGGAGTATCAGTAATAAATGATGTTTCCTTACCAAAGATAGATGATAGAGTAGTCCTATAACCCACCACCATACATGTCTTAGATTTTCTTTCTCTAAAATTATTACAACTACATCATTCTGGGAAATTGATAATGATTGTGTAACGTTTTCATCTAAGACTTCCTGAATTTTAGTCAATTAGTACAAAAAAATATTACCAATGATTTGTAAAATTATCTGAACATTGTAAAATTATCTAATTAATAAAATTTTTAGTATAATTTATTGTAATTTCATTATATTAAAAACATAATAATGAAAAATATATTAACACAAAAAAAAATCCATAAACCCAATTAAAAGGGGGTGGATACATGGATTAAATGATTCCAAATTAGAGTCTTCTAATCCATGGAGCTGAACCAATTTAATTAGGGTCAAAGGCTTTTTGTTCTTAAAATATATTTTTCATTATTATGAATTTATAGTAATGAAATAACATGAAATATTAATGAAAAGTACTTACTCCAACATCATTGGTAGGTTCATTTATAAAACTACAATTTGGTTTCCTCTAAACATTTATACATATCGCTATTCGGCCAATAAAGTGACCTAATTAAATATCCCTTACAAAAATATTAACAAGTTATAATAAACCTTGACTTATAATTAAATTATATAAATAATAATAGATAAAATACAAACCAAAATTGTTCTTTTTCTTAAAAAATTATGATCTAGAAATATGAAGAGTGACCTATTTCTCATAATTCATAGTATGTTTTTAGACAATTCCAAATAAATAGAAACATTAATAAAAATTATAATTTCATTATGTTTATGCTATTAAGATATTGTAAAATATGAAATTACCTCCTGAGATGTATCTTTATTAATATTGAAAAACAAATTCCATTGCTCATGAGAAATACCTTCAGGAACATTCTCATATATCAGTCACAGGCTTAAAGATGTTTCATTAAATTCATTCTAGAATATCCATTTAAAATATCTCCATTTATTACCCAAAATTTCCAAAGTCCATGGGTGTGAAATAGATGTAGGGGCATCAAAATGAAAAAAAATCTAGGAAAACACATAACACTTTATAAGTATATTAAAAAAATTAGTCATGAATTTTAAATGTGTTATCAATGAATGTTAAATTAATATTACCTTTTGTTGATAATAAAATACATTATTTTTCAATGTTTTTGGAATATTACTCAAATATTTATAATTTATGCGAAAGATCACCAACAATCAAGAAATCTTCCCAAGAATTTATTCATATATTCCAGAAGTGTCACCGATAGGCTAGATGATCTCATCAAATATAACAATAATATTGAAGTCATTCATCTCCAATACATCTATAGTGTTCATATTTATATCCCTTTTATTTTATCTTTATATGTTTGAAAAATTCATTGAACTACTAATAAAATATAATTTTTTTGCACAATGACATATATAACGGTAATGGTAACTTGCTAATATCCCCTAGATGGAGAGGTGACCAACTGATCCATCACTGGAGGTGAATCAGACATTGGGCTGTCAAAAAATATAGGGAAATGACTAGGTTATTAGAAGTATTGGGTAAAATAGAATCACTCAGATCCATTGAAGCTAACCATAGTGGTGGTGTGCTTCGAGATGCTGATCGGATAGGATCTTGATTTTCTTGTTCTCGACATTACTTCCATTCAAATGATTTAGATATATTAAATATATAAAGAATGAATAACTATTTTTTATAAAAAATTAAATCATATAACAACATATATATGTATTAAACACTTATAAATGAGAAATATTGATATAACTACATAAAAAATTTATAAATTCGATTATATTCATCTTCATTATCTTAATTGTTATAAACATCCATTATGATGAGTGCTTCATTTTTACCATCTCTGATAAGTTTTATTGTTTTAATATGTTTAGGTAAAAACTTTTCAATGTTTTTTGGTGAATTAGGTTTACTATCAAAAATTACTAATTGATCTCCATCACCCATATAATATAAGTCTCTTTGCTTTAAGTGTACAAAAAACTCTAAACTTCTTGTATTTCATAATACAGATAACAAACCATCATTGCCTATGAATCAAAGATAAGTTGATCTTGATCTACATTATCATCAGTATGGATCAATCTAGAGAAGTTGAAAGAAGTAAAATTTAACAACTCTTTCATTAAACCCCTATCAATGTTAACCAACTTACATTGGAATAAGATAACTGAAAATTCACCATGATAGTTTAATTCAATTATATCAATCATATTTCCAAAGTATCGCACCTCTGAAAGTGTGTATAAAACACTATTTTGCGTTTTCAAGTATTCTTAATGATAAATTGCATGAAACCTAAATCCATGAATATTTCAGGCATTGAATTTCATAAAATTCCATAGAGGGCCTCTAGCCAAAAACATCGAATAATTTGATATTTATGCTTGACTCTCAATATTCACTATCTAGATAAGAAGATATAAGGTGTTACTTATAACATAGAAATAATAATTTCAAATTAATAATATGAATATGAGTATATACTAACATGATGGGTGAACCATTCAACAATCACATTATTAACATATTTTTTTTTAAATTCAAACTCATTTCAACCTCAACCCCTTATTATTATATTTATTTCAATCACAATTCTTCAATAAAGTGATATATAATAATACTATTTAGTATCAAATATCTATGTGTTGGTAGTAAATCTAGGTTAGATAGTGTAAAATTTGTCCCTTTTCTAATTGGTTATCTAATAGTTTGAAATACCGGTGACTAGTTTCTAGAATGAGAATTAGTAGAGATTTCATAAACACATCCAACTCCACTAAATCTAGTCTCAATCCCATCCAATTACCTAAAAAAGAATTTCAAGAACTCTTCATCTATGTACCCTTTAATAATAGATCCTTCTAGTTGAGTTTTATTCCTCAAATATGATTTCCAACGACCTATGTAACTGATGAAAAAAATAAAAAACATATTAAAAAAATTACAAAATAATTTGATTAAATTGAATTCAACAATGAATATTAAATAATATCAACATACATAGGAATTTTATACATCCATCGATAGTGTATTAGTCCACCAAGTTTAGGTTATTGAACCAAATGAATAGTCAAATTAATCATGACTGTGAAGAGTGAATAGGAAAATAACATCTCTAAATGATGAAGTGTCAGAACAATTTTTTCTTGAAGTTTATCAAGATTAGTTGGATTTATAGTTATTATAAAAATCTCTTTGAAAACGTTATACAACTCAACTAGAACCACATTTACTTTTTAGGTAACATATTACAAAATACCAATGAAAAGAACTGCTCCATTAGAATATGTGGGTCATGAATATTCATTCCATGTAACTTTAAATGTTTTAAGTCAACATACCCTGATATGTTACTTTAATATCCATCTATAAATATTAAGTTCTTTAATTATTGAAGGAATATGTCCTTATAATTATTTTTCATTTTAAAAATAATTTAAGGACACTTTAGATTCTCATTTTCCCATAAACCATGATCTATATTCATTGATTCCAAATACTTTTTAGTATTAAGGTGATACTTATATTTACCCTACTAATTAAGGAATGTGAAAATTACGTTATCCAAAAAATTCTTCTCAATTTGTATTTCATTAATATTATGTATTATCAAATTAAACTCCAAATAAAGAAGTTTGAAAAATATTCTAATTTTTTCCCATTTTTTTGTTCCAACTTCTTCAGATACTATACCTCGTACACTTTTCCCCCTTCTTTAAACTGACTACATTTTCAAAATTATACAATGATATTCATTAATTATCCCAATATTTCTAAACTCGATAAAACCTTTTTTGAATTTATAAATTTAATATATCTATTTAATCATGTATTATTATACCTGAATTTATGAGGAGACTCAAAAAATCAATTATGACACATAAAACACCATTTTTTACTATGAGGTAATTGTTGTGGTTTAAAATCGATACTACAATATAGAAAACCAAAACCAGTATGATTATTTGAACTGGATAAATTTATTTTTTTTAGAAAATCCACTAATTTTCCACATTAAATCAACATGTATTTTGAATAGTTTTCTCATTGAATCATCATATGTTTTCATTCAATCTTCCTATAATTCTCGCAATTATATGATTATAGTTTTAAGGTATACATCAATATCATTTAGTGGAATTTTATTTCCCAGAATAATCATGAAAATAATGAAAGAAGTATTATTCATAAAAATCCTTAGATTTAGATTATCTGGGATCAAAACAAAAGGCCAAATGCTATAATTAGTACTTAAAGTACCAAAAGGGTTAAAACCATCAGAAGAAAATCTGAAATGTACATTTCTAGGGTCTAAAGAAAAATATGGATATGATGAATCAAGCCCCTTAAATGATGTTGGATCTTTTGTATGTCTCATCAATCCATCATTACTATCATGAATATGAGAATTCATGTCATATACACACTTAGAAAATTGTATAATCTTTTCATGTGTGGTTTCGGTCAAAAGTAACACAATAATATTGAAGGATTTTTCTTCTTAAATTTATTCTTAGGGTTTCATTGATTTATACTCTCATTTTTGTTCATTAACATCCATTTTAATGTATTAAATATTATGAATTCTTCTTTATCATACTATTTTTCCTAGTAAAGAATGAAGTTAATAGGGAATGAATGTTTCTTTTTATAAACAATTCCATGTTTGTTTATGGTATTATTTATCACATAAAATTATGTAGGGATATTATCTTTGCAAAATATATCTTGAATAAACTCTAAAATGATGGAAATTTATTTGTTAGTAATTTCATAGATACACTTGATATGATACGAATTATATAGAAAAGGTAACATAAAATACTTGGCACACCCTTCATACCATTATTACTAATTATATTTAACTAGTTCATAACACTCATTTTTTTGGTTATTGATGTTTTGAACAAGATTAACATGTTAATGTAAAATGAAGTTTTTGTTTATCTATTAATGTCCTGTACATTGTATCCTACAAATCCAAATCCATCATTTATCAAATTTAGAACTGAATTCTCTTATGATAGGGTCACTTTGTATTTCACTAACATGATTTCCATTGTTTAAAATTATATAACAGCTTATTCATCATGAAAAATTAAAATTAAATATTGGGAAGGAAAGTATTTGAATATTAAATGATCTTATAATTCATTTTTATTCAAGCATTTCATGAATTTATAATTAGGACATGGACATTTTATTTTAGGATCCACTGATCGGAGTTCAATTTCATAATATAAAAATTATTCTAAACCCATAGCATATAGAGATGTGTTTTGAGGTAATTTAATCCAAATTTTATCCATAGGTATTGGATTATCACCCTTCTCCCTGTATATTCATATATAAAGATAATAATGTTTAATCAAACAAGTGAAATAAAAATTAAACATCACTAAACATTTTTATTGACTATGGTAGGGTAATGATTCAATATAATGCAAATTAAACAAAAAAAATCTATCCAACAATAAAAAAAATAAATAATATAAATGAAAAAATATTACCCCTTACAATAATATAGTTTTATTTCCTCGAATAAGTTCACTGATCTAGGGGGATAGGTTGCTATGTTGTTAAACATATTATTATTCTGTCTACTGTTCACCGTTTTAGTACCTCCTTTGTTTCTCCCTCGAGCTTTCGGGGAATCCTACTGAGTATCATTATACTCAACCCTGCTTGGGATTTTCCCACACTAGGTGTGCCCTTGCAGACGACGGATAGGTCGATCGAGACTACAGAGGAGTGTAGAAGACACAGGAGCTTGGGCTGCGTTTGGTGGTCATAGTAGGACTTTCAGTTGTGAGACTCACCAGCTGTTTACTTTTGTTTAACTGTTTCCTGGTTATGGAACCTTTCGGGTTGGGTGGCTGTTTTTCCCTTTTTCTGTTCAGTTATCATGTCAGTACTTTTCAGTACTTTACTTGTACTATTTAGAAGTTGATGCATGACTGTGGTTTGGATATAGTAGTTTGTCCTTTGATTTTCTTTTTTACTCTACACTTCTACATCGAGTGGGATCTGTGTGTGTACAGGTACTTAGGAGAAGGCCTCCCTGAGATCGTTAGGCCATCGGTGCTTGTTGCCAGCCTCTAGTCTATGGAGGCGAGCCTAGGGTAGTTGCGGCTCGAGACCGGTAGGGTCTGGTCATGAAAACGTGGTATCAGAGGATGGTTAATTCCTTGGGGCATTATCAGGACGTCACTAAAAAAGAACTGGTAGGGATTTAGGGAAATAGTTTTGATGTGTCTCTAGAGTGGCTCTCAGGCCAGGGAGTCCAGTGATGGTACGAGCGACTGATGTATCCATTCAATAGGGCCCAGATAACCCACTTGTCGACTCGGCACACTGAGACACATGTTATAGGGAATTTGGAACATGCATGCAGTAGGATTGAGTCTTTTAATGTCCTTTTTGACTCATCTCCCCTTTGTTATTACTGATATATATATATGTATATATATATGCTCATCTGATCGCGATAATCCTTGAAAATTTTCAGGATTCCCCTATGACAGCAACCAGCCAGGTTACCCTCTCCAGTTCAGGATGACGACCCGGTGAGTGAAGAGGCGTCAGTTTAGGGACGCTCAGAAGATCCCCTTACACATAGTGGTTATGAAGTACCCCCTCCCTCTGGTGAGCGGTGGTTAGTACTGGCAGCACAGGCCGAGGTTGAGCGCAGTTTGAGTGCGCTCTGAGACTTCCAGCGTCAGCGGCCGCAGATGTACCACGGGGACCCAGATCCCTAGGCAGCGGAAGACTGGAAAGAGTATGGGGACTGAATTTTCAAGCTGGTATAGACACCAGTAGACTAAATGGTATCCCTAGCTGCCAGCCTCTTCCTCGGGACGTCCGAGCATTGGTGGGGGTTGGTTACACAGACCAACGACGAGTCGTCTCTCACATGGGATAGCTTCCACTAGCTCATTCGAGAGGAGAACTGCCCCTTTTTTATGCTCCGATCAGATTGAAGATCATCTGGAGCTAAAGCAGGGGGATGACCATGTCCTAGTACTCGTCCTGGTTTACCGATCTGACACGCTACTCGCAGGATATGATCTGTGATAGTTACTTCAGAGTGCGGATGTTTAAGTAGGGTCTTTGCAGGAAAATCCATGCTAGTGTATTACCCCTATGAATCCATAATTATGTCAGGGTGATAGAGCAGGTGCTCATGACAGAGAGCTTCTTGGCTGAGGGATGCCAGCTGACAGGGCCTAGTAGTGGCCGCTTCAGAGCAGAGTCTTCGATAGTAGGCAGACGACCGAGAGTAGAGCCTCAGTCAAGGAGAACCTTCCGTGAGAAGACTCAGGGGCAGGGTCGTACACCGTAGTGGCTCCATAGAGAACCGGGGCAGTCGGCAGAGAGTCAGCGCTATGCTTGTGACGGACAGGGTTACCTATCATGGGACTGCATGACCGAGCAAACCGAGTAGCCGTGGCAGGCAGTGGGCGCACAACAGCTATAGAGGTAGCACCGTGACCAGGGATCCCCCAGGTGAGGACATGGTGGTCTTTAGGGAGGCGGAACATGCAGAGCGACCGGGCATGTAGGTGGCAGATGACGTTTCGAGGTCCTTCCACCACCACCACTGGGTGGCCCACGCCAAGCTTAGGGAGTTGGTTGTAGGGGTTGTGGGTAGCTTCAGGCTATGGGTGTTCGTGACCCCCCATCACACGTGACGGTCCAAGATACGCTTTGTGTTTACTCTACGCTTGCTTCGGTACAAGTATACATAAGCGCCAACCACTCTTTTATATCACTGCTTTTGGTATGAGAGTTGGAGCTTCCAGTAGAAGCACTGACACCTGTGCTTAGCCTCGAGGTTCCTACGGGAAGTGCCTCGTTGGTGACCTTTATCTGTAGATAGTGTGAACTATCATTCGAAGGTGAGAGTTTAATGTGGGACCTACTCGTCATCATGATGGAACCTTAAGACATCATCTTGGGCATGGATTGGATTTCCATGTTTCACACCCAGATTGATTGTCTGCACAGACTAGTGAGATGCGTCCATTATTATGGGACGAGGATCACCATCCTTGGTGAATTAGACCTTAAGGAAGAGATGATGGGTACTCTTAGTAAGAGACCACAACATTTTTCTCACGAGATGGTGAGCCCGAATATCGTAACAGAAGACACTACAAGCAACTAGATCCCTACCGTTGTAGAGGACTATATGTATGTCTTTCCAGAGGATGTCTCGGGACTACGTCCAAGGAGAGAGATGGTGTTCTGCATTGACTTGTAGCCTGAGACTGACCCATTATCTTATGCTGCATATGAGATGGCTCCCACAGAGCTTTGGGAGCAACGACTTCAGCTGGACGACGTTCATGAGAAGGGATTCATCGGGCCCAGTGGGTTCCCCTCAGCAGCTCCAGTTTTTTTTTTGAAAAAGGAATATGGGAGTCAGTGGCTTTGTGTGGATTACCTTCACCTGAATCAGGTCACGATAAAGGGAAAGTACCCTTTACAGAGTATTGATGACCTCTTCGACCAGTTGAGAGGTGCGAAGTTGTTCTCTAAGATTGATCTTCGATCCGGCTACCACCAGTTACGGGTACGTGAGGCTAACATCCCGATGTTGGGTTTCCATTATCGTTATAGTCATTATGATATTCTGGTGATTACCTTTGGCATGACGAATATAACGACCCATACTTTACATACATTTTCATTAATTCAGAATTTAAGCACACTTATTACAACATATAACAAAACCAGGAAAGGACCGTATAGGTATAGAGTCTTTAGAAACTGGGAAACATAAACAACTGGTTCATAAAGCATCTACTTTACCTCCCATTTATTTCATCATATCTAGTGTCCCTTTTTGGCATATCCTACATAATAACCTTCTTCCTGACCTGGGGAAATAAAACATACAAAATGGTGAGCTCAAATGCTCAGTAAGGGTAAACAAAAGAAATATCAATCACATCACAAACATAAGAACATAACTTTTGGAAATCATAACCAGCAAAAGAAATCATAATTTCATAACATGGGATAAATCATAGTAGTGAAATGTAATCCCAATAATCATAACATAAAACATGAAAATTTTTGGAATACACACATAATCATAGAGAATCATTTCTTGTTAGTCAAGACTCATTGCCAAGACTATCTTAGTGGACAAAGTCCATTTCTAAACCGAGTTCACACCTCGTTTCAGTCCTGTTTCACTGAACCGGTTTAATCTGCCGTTCCAGCCATGTCTATCTCTTGAGATATAAAATCTTTATCTAATTCATTGGAGGGAGATATAGTTCCCACCCATCTCATAATGATACCATTCTTATGTGTGCCACAAAATCATAAATCATACATCATTGCATAACCCATGTAATAAAAATGGGAATCTTAAACATCCTGACGTCATAAAACAATTCATATAAGATAAAGGAATTCATAAAAATATTTCCATCACAACATAATCATATCAATGTAATAATAGGGATATAAACAGAACCCTATATTATGTTAGATGGAAAATAATTTTTATAAAACGCTTGAACTCCATTCTTGAGGAAAATATTCTTTCTACTTCAAAAACACTTTTCCTTTCTTAACATGTCATACAATTGTAAACTAAAAGAAGTTGATTAAAAATAAACATGAAAACTTGTAAAGGAAGCTTCTTGGAAATAATGTTTTAAAAATCCATTCATGTCGTATAAGTTAAAAAAAGCATTCTTCGTACTTTTGTCGGAAAAGTCAAAAAGTACCTCGTACGAAAAACGACAAAATATTTCTTTCATATCCTTTACTAAAAACTCACAGAAGGGTAAAATTGGATTTAAACAATTGTAGGTGTATGGAAATAATATTACATATTGATGAAAAATGGACGTGGATGATAAAATACACCCCAGTAAATACCAAAGTATAAACAATCTCGGATAAAAATGAGATTGTGATATTTCCCATACCTTAGGTCCGATTTGCCTCGTAAGTGTCCAAACCTCCTATATAATGATTTAAATAATGTTATTGACTTATTCCAGAATCATAATTATTTTTATGATATCATATATGGTCATATTCGTAGCTTCTTAGTAGTAATATTTCATTGCTACTTGTTATTCGGGTGTTTATAACTTTTAGTTCTTATGCGTGTTTTGTCGAATAAATTTTTATTCTTCTCTTTAGGTTATAGATACATCATTTACAGAATGGTATTAATGTACTATATATCATATTTATTCATTCAATTTATTTATATAATCATTATTCAATGAGGATCATGTAGAACAAATCGCATCACATCGCGGAGACGGTATTTCGTACGTACGCACGAGCGATGATATCGTTCCCATGATCGTGGAATTGTATTGGAGTGTATGTATACTATTTAAGAATCAATATCACTTTAAAATAATCATATATAGTAATTATTTACACCGTTATACCCATACAAGTAAGGTGGTGGTGGAAAATAGATTACACCATGGCGGGGAGACGGTATTCCGTACGTACGCACGCGCGGTGATTTCGTTTTCCATAGGATGGATAGATGTTGAAATAGGGTTGTTTCATACTTATAATAACATATAAGTATATGAGTGATACTGATGTTATTACTTCATTATGAAACAAATAAATAATAAGATTTTGAGGAAGAATTAATTTGGAAAGGATCGGTAATGGCTATTACCTCTTTTTGACGCGCCTCTTCTTAACCTCCTCTTAGGGCACTAGGGTTGGTCTTTGAAGAAGACCAGAACCTCTAGGATGATTCTAGGGAAGTGGGGAAGTGAAATGGGCAGGGTTTGGCCGAGCTTGAAGGCTCAAATTGGTGTGATGAGAAGAGGGAGGAGGTGCCCTTTTATAAGGGAGGACATGGGCACCTTTGAAAATATAAGAAATATTAGTTTATATTAATTCCCAACCCCACTAAAAAACTTCCAAAATGACTCATATCCAATGATTAGACGAGATAGGGTTGTAATCTCATCATCCAATAAAATTTATACATGTTAGGAATTTATTTTAAACATTACCAACTTGATTTATCCTTATTTATCAATTTAATTTTATTTGTGGTAATAATATTCTAAATTTTAAATTATTATTAATAATTACATATGTGTTGTGAATTTTCCATAATTTGACAGTTTATGACCTTGTCGACCGTATAAATTTTAATTTATAATTTTTAAATATTTTTTTTATTTTTAAACAATTTTATAATTTGTTATTTTTATAAAACAACAATAGTGTCAATTTTGACACTATTCATTTATTAGAATTTAAATAAAATATATACAGAGGATATGTTCAAACTAAAAGCATTAATAGATTAATAAAATGTCATATGTATCTTTAAAATTAGTGGATTACATTAAATAGTGCATATAATAATTATTTTAATATTTTAAATCCATTTATTTTATATTTTAATTAATATAATAATTTCAACATCACTATTGTGTCATAATTAATGGTAATTATTTAATTCCTGAAAATTATACATAAATACCTATGATGTAGATAATTTTATTAGATTTCAGGAGACTATTCATGTTTTAAGATTAATTAAGTTTATTACCAAATTAAAATTATTATACTTATAAGATTTAAGAAAGTGACATGTTGTCACATTCTTTGGTTTTAATAATAATTAAATTATTTTCATGGAAAAAAGTCTATTAAATGAATCGAATCCGACCCTTATGTGATATGGGTCACCTTTTAGTCATCCAATAGGATTTTGGCAGGTGTTAGGGTCATTTTATAATCTTATATTTACCCTTAATTACCTGATTTACCTTTAACTATGGTAAATATAATTTACCGTAGTTACTATTCATAATGCCCAAAAATAAAAATTAGCCTATTAACATAAGTTGGAACCACTGATTCTGAATATGGAATCCATTTTTCAAAATTCAAGACATATAAGTTGCTTTAATTAATTTAAAATAAATCCCTTTGTTAAGAAAACGGGTTTTAGAAGTTAAAACATTGACAAAGATTGAAATGCTTTTACCTATGAATTCAATGTGAAATTAATGATAATGACATACATTATATTAAATGGTAAAAATATATTCTATATATACTTTAAAACCATTCAATATTATAAATTAACCATATAAATTATCTCAATGAATAAAGTTGTTTTTAATTAAAAATTAGCATATTTTTACTATTCATCAAAATTTAAATGTTATCAGAAAAATATCAAAAAATTATCCAAAGTAAATTTTTATATCCTGATTCAAAAGAAGAATTTTATTTTGTCAAATTTAACTTATAAATGTGTCAAAAACTAGATTTACTGCATTTTTTGATAAATACTTATTTTACCCAAAAAAATAATTTTGTTCTCTTACCATGTTCTAGAAAATGTGTAAGATGAATAATAATGTTGTAAAATTTAAAATTCAGTTAATACTATTCATAATGGCTAGTTTATAATATCATAATAATATATTTTTGTTTAGTGGAACTCGGTATTGCGTACTACACACACTATCGAGGAAGGTCGCGATTGCGTGCAGCGAAAGATTCCTTTGATGATTTATATAACATAAAAACAAAATATTTCTCATAAAATTCCCAGGTGTTACATTCTACCCCCCTTAAAATGAATTTCGCCCTCAAAATTCATCACTTTGTAATAAACAGATGAGGATACCTCTCCCTCATAATATCCCCATGCTCCCATGTAGCTTCTTCTAATTGGTGGTTCCTCCATAAAACTTTCACCAAGCAATTGGTCTTGTTTCATAGGACTTTTTCACTACGATCAAGAATATCTATCGGTTGTTCTTCATAAGAAAGATCTTTCTACAGCGGTACAACTTCTGAGCTGGGTACATGTGAAGTATCAGGTATGTACTTTCTCAAGAGAGATACATGGAACACATCGTGAACCTGAGAGAGATTCGGTGGAAGTGCCAATCGGTAAGCTACCTTCCCAAAACGATCCAATATTTCGAAAGGACCGATATATCTAGGGCTCAACTACCCCTTCTTTCCAAATCTCATGACCCTCTTCCAGGGAGATATTCATAAGAAAACTTTATCACCCACTTCAATCTCTAGGTCTTTTCTTCAGTTGTCGGCATAAATTTTCTGTCGACTCTAAGATGATCTTATGTGTTGTTGAATAGATCGGACCTTTTCTACCATCTCATCAACAATATTAGGTCCTAATAGATTTTTCCCCAACTTCACCGTAGCAAGTTGGAGTCCTGCATTTCATTCCATAGGGAGATTCATAAGGAGCCATCTGAATACTGGAGTGAAAGCTATTATTATAAGAAAATTCCACCAAAGGTAGGTGTTGATCCCAACCACCTTTGAAATCCATAGAGAAAGCTCTCAACATATCTTCTAGAATTTTAATTGTTCTCTCAGATTGACCATCTGTCTGAGGATGATAAGCATTGCGGAAACTCAACTCTGTATCCAGAGTATACTGAAGACTTTTCCAGAACTTTGAGGTGAACCTCGGATCCCGATCAAATATAATAGAAAGTGGTACTCCATGCAATCTTACCACTTCTTTCACATATATCCTGGCAAGATGATCTAGAGAGAAATCCCCTCTAATAGCGTTGAAGTCTGCAGACTTTGTAAGATGATCAACTGTGACCCAGATAGCATTATTGCCTTTGGATGTTTTAGGAAGTCCTGTGACAAAGTCCATAGTGATGTTTTCCCATTTCCATTTGGGTATGGGTAATGGTTGTAACATCCCCTTAGACTTATGTCTCTCAGATTTAACTTGCTGACAAACCAAGCATCGAGAGACATATTCAGCAACATCTCTTTTCATGCCATCCCACCAGAAGTACTCTTTCAGGTCCCTATACATCTTCGTGCTTCTAGGATGAATAGAGAATGAAGAACTATGAGCCTCATCCACCAGCTCCTTCTTTAATTCGGGGATGGGAGGAACACAAACCTGATTCCTGAACATTATTATCCCATCACAATCAAGGTTGAATTCAGGAACATTTATCACCTTATTTTGTAACTCGACATCTTCTTTCTCTGCCTCTTTAATATTCACATGTATAGATGGTTGACCATTCATTTGAGAAAGATACAATTTTCCCCTTTAATTATAATTCCAAGATCCATCCTTTGTAAATCCATAAATATTTGATCTTTTGTGATCCTCATCATAGATAAACATGCATGGTCTTGTCGACTTAATGCATCTTCCACCTTGTTTTCTTTCCTAGAGTGGTAATGAATTGAGTAGTCATAATTCTTAATCAGCTCCAACCATATTCTTTGGTGCGTATTCAGCTCCTTTCGTGTGAAAATATACTTTAAACTTTTATGATCAGTATAAATATCACACCTTTCACCATAAAGTTAATGCCTCCAAATCGTTAATGCAAAGATTACGGTAGCTAACTCCAAATCATGAGTTGGGTAATTTTTCTCATGTATTTTCAACTGTCGTGAGGCATAAGCTATCACCATATCATTTTGCATAAGAACACACCCCAAACCCTTCTTGCATGCATCACTATAGATCACAAACCTTTATCCACTACAAGGCAGTGTGAGCACAGGTGCACTGGATAACATTCTTTTCAACTCCTTGAAATTCTCTTCACATTCCTCCTTCCAAACAAACTTAACTCCTTTCCGAGTCAACAAGGTGAGTGGATTAGATAATCGTGAATTTTGTTTTCACAAAACGTCGATAATATCCAGCCAAACCAAGAAAACATCGCATCTCAGTCACTGTTTTTGGTCTCGATCATCTTTCGATAACCTCTGTTTTTACTGGATCCACGTATATCCCCTCTTTTGAGATTATGTGACCCAAAAATGAAACTCTTTGAAGCCAAAATTCACACTTGGTAAATTTGGAATAAATCTTCTCCTTTGTCAGGGTCTTCAATATAATTCTCTTGTGATCTTCATGTTCTTCCTTGCTCTTTGAATATACAAGAATATCGTCTATAAATACTACCACAAACTGATCAAGATAGTCTCTAAAGACTCTATTCATCATATCCATGAAGATAGTAGGGGCATTAGTAAGACCAAATGTCATCACTATAAATTCATAGTGTACATACCTTGTACGGAAATCCTTCTTTGGTATATCCTCCCTTTTGACCATTAATTGGTGATACCCTGAACGAAGATCAATCTTGTAAAAGTATTGAGCTCCTTGTACTTGGTCAAATTGGTAATCAATGCGTGGGAGAGGATATTTGTTCTTGATAGTGATCTTGTTAAGTTCTCGATAATCAATGCAGAGTCTCGTTGATCCATCTTTCTTCTTAACAAACAGAATAGGTGCTCCCCAAGGTGACGCACTAGGGTATATGAACCCCTTATCAAGATTCTCTTGGAGTTGCTTCTTTAATTCCTGCAACTCAATTGGGGCCATTCTATAAGGTGTCTTTGAAATAGGCAAAGCACCGGGTACGAGTTCTATTGAAAACTCAACTTCACGATTTGGTGGAAGACCCGGTAATTCCTCTGGAAAGACATCATCAAACTCCCGTACAGTGGAAATATTCTTAATCATGAGTTTCTCACCAACCATTTGAGATAAATAACCATCATTTAGTGGAATCAATACCCATAAAATGGAAGAAATTTCCACTGGAAGGTTATGTTCATCCTTGCATCGATAGACGATCATAGATTGATCTGGAATATGAAATGTGACTCCCCTTCTTTGGAAATTGATATGAGCTCCATGTAGAGAAAGCCAATCCATGCCAATAATCATATAAAATTCCCCTAGAGGAAGGATCACAAGATTTGCAGGAAGCACTTTCCCACAAACTTCAATCAGAGAAGAATTATAAACTTTTGATGTGACTATTGTGCCATTAGGGGTTGTCACAGCTAACTCAAAATCTAACTGTTGAGGTAATACGGTGATATAATTAGAAAGTTATTCAGAAATAAAGGAGTGGGTGGATCTAGAATCAAATAAAACATTTTCTACTTTAGAGTGGATGGTAATTGTACCTTTCAACACATCGTTATCTTACTCCACATCGCTGATAGAAATTTCATGTGACTTTCCATTGTCTTTAGCCTTAGGAGTTTGTTGATGTCGACCATCATCATCAACCCTTTGATTTGGGCATTGATTGGAATAATGCCCCATCTCCTTGAACGTGAAACATTGAAGTGTAGTAGGTTCATTCTGTGTGTCCCTTCCATTATTTGCGTCATTGACATCTTCTTCCCATCATTGCGGCATTCAAATGCCCGATGACCTTCCTTTCCACATTTGAAACATTTACTTGTCCCTTTAAGACAACTCCCACCATGTTTCTTTCCTCACGTTGAGCATAATGGAAAGCTCATCTTCATTTCAGTGTGCTCTTTAGATTTTCCTTTGAATTCCATTTTCCTCTTCTTATCAAACCCATATGACTAATGGGTTACTCCAATCTATATCTCGACTTTGAGAGCACATCGAACGATTTCCTCGTAGCTATTGAATTCCCTTATGGCTAACGCCCTTCGAAGGCTTGGTTTTAAGCCACTAAAGAATCGATCGATCTTACTCTCATGTTGGATAATAATACCAGAAGCGTACCTTGCACGTCTTGTAAAATTTGCTTTATAAGTACCAACAGATTTATTATCCTTTTTCTTCAGTTCAAGAAACTCTTTCTCCATCTTTGTTCAGAGAATACGAGGGAAGTACTTATTGAAAAATAATTTCATAAACTCGTCCCATTCCATGGACTCAATTTCATCCCTTTGCCTCATATTCTTAATAAGATTCCACCATTGATCAGCATCTCCTTCCAAATGATACACTACTAGGATGACTTTACCATGTTCAGAACATTGATGAACTGAAAATATCTTTTCAGTAGTACTAATCCATTGTTCAGCAACTAATGGATCAGTAGACCCACTGAAAGAAGGTGGACGCCGCCTCATGAAGGATTCAACAGAATGTCGCTCCTTCCTTTGCTGGTTTGGATGTCCTGCATGATTCATAGCTTGAGAAAGTTCTGTGATCACGACTAAAGATTTTGTATTCCAGCTCCCATAATGTTTGGTTGCTCAGGGGGACAATCATTGCATTGCCCGTCACATTCTGCATTAAAACAGTTCCTTCGGGTTCTAGCCATTGACTAAAACCAAGAAGAATAGTGTGAGCAAAAATAATTATAATAAGAAAACCACATAATCAAGAATATAATTTTACACTTAAGGTCTTATCATAGGTTGTTCATGGCCATTTCTAAAACACTAAGATTGTGTTCTATTCTTAGACTTATCCTTAGGATTCTTACTAAGGCTTTCACATCCTAGTTTCCAAAGGTTGACTATACCTTTCCTCTGATACCAACTATAACGACCCATACTTTACAGACATTGTCATTACATCATAATTTAAGCACACTTATTACAACATATTACAAAACCAGGAAAGGAACGTATAGGTATAAAGTCTTTAGAAACTGGGAAACATAAACAACTGGTTCATAAAGCATCTACATTTCCTCCCATTTATTTCATCATATCTAGAGTCCCTTTTTGGCATATCCTACTTGATAACCTTCTTCCTGACCTGGGGAAATAAAACATACAAAAGGGTGAGCTCATATTCTCAGTAAGGGTAAACAAAAGAAATATAAATCACATCATATACATAAGAACATAACTTTTGGAAATCTTAACCTGCAAAAGAAATCATAATTTCATAACATGGGATAAATCATAGTAGAGAAATGTAATCCCAATAATCAAAACATAAAACATGAATCTTTGTCGAATAAACACATAATTATAGAGAATAATTTCTTGTTAGTCAAGACTCATTGACAAGACTATCTTAGTGGACAAAGTCCATTTCTGAACTGAGTTCACTCCTCCTTTCTGTCCTGTTTCACTGAACCGGTTTAACCTGCCGTTCCAGCCATGTCTATCTCATGAGATATTAAATCTTTACCCAATGCATTGGAGGGATATATAGGTCCCACCCATCTCATAATGATACCATTCTTATGTGTTCCACAAAATCATTAATCATTCATCATTGCATAACCCATTTAATAAAAATGGGAATCTTAAACATCATGACATCATAAAACAATTCATATAAGATAAAGGAATTCATAAAAATATTTCCATCACAACATAATCATATCAATGTAATAATAGGGATATAAACAGAACCCTATATTATCTTAGATGGAAGATAATTTTGATAAAACGCTTGAACTGCACTCTTGAGGAAAATATTATTTCTACTTCAAAAACTCTTTTCTTTCTTTACATGTCATAAAATTCTAAACTAAAAGAAGTTTATTAAAAATAAACTTGAAAACTTATAAAGTAAGCTTCTTGGAAATAATGTTTTAAAAATCCATTCATTCCGTATAAGTTAAAAAAACATTCTTCGTACTTTTGTCAGAAAAGTCAAAAAGTACCTCGTACGAAAAACGACAAAAGATTCTTTTCATATCCTTTACTACAAACTCACCGAAGGGTAAAATTGGATTTAAAAAATTTTAGGTGGATGGAAATAATATTAAATATTGAGGAAACATGTATGTGGATGATAAAATACACCCTAGTAAATACCAAAGTATAAACAATATTAGATAAAAATGAGATTGTGATATTTCCCTTACCTTAGGTCCGATTTGCCTCGTAAGAGTCCGAACCTCCTGTATAATGATTTAAATAATGTTATTAAAATATTCCAGAATCATAATTATTGTTATGATATCATATATGGTCATATTCGTAGCTTCTTAGTAGTAATATTTCATTGCTACTTGTTATTCGGGTGTTTATAACTTTTTGTTCTATGCGTGTTTTGTCGAATAAATTCTTATTCTTCTCTATAGGTTATAGATAAATCATTTCAAGAATGGTATTAATGTACTATATATCATATTTATTCATTCAATTCATTTATATAATCATTATGCAATGAAGATCATGTAGAACGAATCGCATCACATCGTGGAGACGGTATTCCGTACGTACGCACGAGCGATGATATCGTTCCCATGATCGTGGAATTGTATTGGAGTGTATGTAAAATATTTCAGAATAAATATAACTTTCCAATAATCATATATAGTAATTATTTACACCATTATACCCATCCATGTAAGGTGGTCGGGGAAAATAGATTACACCACGGCGTGGAGACGGTATTCCGTACGTACGCACACAAGGTGATTTCATTTTCCATAGGATGGATAGATGTTGAAATATGGTTGTTTCATACTTATAATAACATATCAGTATATGAGTGATACTTATGTTATTACTTCATAATGAAACAACTAAAGAAGAAGATGTTGAAGAAGAAAGAATTTGAAAAGGATCGGTAATGGATATTACCTCTTTTTGACGCGCCTCTTCTTAACCTCCTCTTAGGGCACTAGGGTTGGTCTTTAAAGAAGACCATAACCTCTAGGATGATTCTAGGGAAGTGGGGAAGTGAAATGGGCAGGGTTTGGCCGAGCTTGAAGGCTCAAATTGGTGTGAGGAGGAGAGGGAGGAGGTGCCCTTTTATTAGGGAGGAGAGGGGCACCTTTGGAAATATAAGAAATATTAGTTTATATTAAATCCCAACCCCACTTAAAAACATTCAAAATGACTCATATCTGAATATTAGATGATATAGGGTTGTAATCTCATCAAACAATAAAATTTAGACATGTTATGTATTTATTTTAAACATTACCAACATGATTTATCCTTATTTATCTATTTAATTTTATTTGTGGTAATAATATTCTAAATTTTAAATTATTATTAATAATTACATATGTGTTGTGAATTTTCCATAATTTGACACATTATGAAATTGTCGACCATATAAATTTTAATTTATAATTTTTAAATATTTTTGTGATTTTTAAACAATTTTATAATATGTTATTTTTATAAAATAACAATAGTGTCAATTTTGACACTATTAATTTATTTGAATTTAAATAAAATATATATACAGAAGATATGTTCGAACTAAAAGCTTTAATAGATTAATAAAATGTCATATGTATCTCGAAAATTAGTTGATCACATTAAATAGTGCATATAATATTTATTTTAATATTTTAAAACCATTTATTTGATATTTTAATTAATAAAATAATTTCAACATCACTATTGTGTCATAATTAATGATAATTTTTTAATTGAAAAAAATTCTAAATAAATTTCTATGATATATTTAATTGTATTAGATTTCTGTAGAATATTCATGTTTGAAGTTTCATTAAGTTTATCACCAAATTAAAATTATTATACTTATAAGATTTAAGAAAGTGACATGTTGTCACATTCTTTGGTTTTAATAATAATTAAATTATTTTCATGGACAAAAGTCTATTAAATGAATCTAATCCGACCCTTAGGTGATATCAGTCGACTTTTAGTCATCCAATAGGATTTTGGCAGGTGTTAGGGTAATTTTATAATCTTATATTTACCCTTAATTACCCGATTTACCTTTAACTATGGTAAATAAAATTTACCGTAGTTACTATTCATAATGCCCAAAAATAAAAATTATCCTATTAACATAATTTGGACCCAATGATTCTGAATATGGAATCCATTTTTCAAAATTCAAAACATATAAGTTGCAGTAATTAATTTAAAATAAATTCCGTTGTTAAGAAAACGGGTTTTAGAAGTTAAAACATTGCCAAAGATTGAAATGTTTTTACCTATGAATTCAATATTAAATTATTACTAATGACAAAAATTATATTAAATGGTAAAAATATATTCTATATATACTTTAAAACCATTCAATATTATAATTTAACCATATAAATTATCTCAATGAAAAAAGTTGTTTTTAATTAAAAATTAGCATATTTTTACTATTCATCAATATGAAAGTTATCAGAAAAATATCAAAAATTTATCCAAAGTAATTTTTATATCTTGATTCAAAAGAAGAATTTTATTTTGTCAAATTGAACTTATAAATGTGTCAAAACCTAGATTTACTGCATTTTTTGATAAATACTTATTTTACCAAAAAAAATTATTTTTTTCACTTACCATGTTCTAGAAAATGTGTAAGATGAATAATAATGTTGTAAAATTTAAAATTTAGTTAATACTATTCATAACGGCTAGTTTATAATATTATAATAATATATCGTTGTTTAGTGGAACTCGGTATTGCGTACTAAACACGCTATCGAGGAAGGTCGCAATTGCGTGCAGCGAAAGATTCCTTTGATGATTTATATAACATAAAAACAAAATATTTCTCATAAAATTCTCGGGTGTTACAATGAATACCCCCTCAGTTTTCATGACTTTGATGAACCAGATCTTCCAGTCGTAATCAGAACGATTTGTGGCTGTCATTATTGATGAAATACTCATCTACCCTACGACGGAGGAGGAATACGCAGAGCATTTGAGGATGGTCCTAGAAATACTCCAGGAGCACCATCTGTATGGGAAGTTCTCGAAGTGTAAGTTTTGGATTCATGAGGTTCAATTTCCGGGGAATATCATTTCAGAACAGGGTTTGGCTGTATATGCCACAATGATAGAGGCAGTTCTTTCTTGGGAACCACCCAAGAATGCGTCAGAAGTGTGGAGCTTCCTTGGTTTGGTAGGGTACTACAAGAGGTTCAGGGAAGATTTATCCAGGATGGCATCCCCTTTGACCGCATTTATGCGGAAGAGAAGACCGTTCACCTAGACTGATTAGTGCCATAAGGAATTCAAGGAGTTAAGACAGAGGCTGACTAGTGCTCCAGTGTTGAGGCTTCCAGAGGAGGGCGTTGAGTTCGTGGTGTTCTGCGATGCTTCAGGAGCTGGGCTTTGGTGCGTGCTGATGAAGCAGTGGGAAATGATTGCATATGGATCAATGCAGTTGAGGCCCCATGAGCAGAATTATTTGACTCATGATATGGAGCTGGCAGTAGTGGTCTTCTCCTAGAGGTTATGGAGACACTAACTTTTGGGTGAGTGTTTTGTGGTCTACTCAAACCAGAAGAGCCTCAAGTACATCTTTACTCAGGGAGATCTGAATCTGAGGCTAAGGCGCTGGTTGGAGTTTCTACAAAACTATGATTTTGAGATAGTCTACACTCTAGGGAAGCGAAACGTAGTAGCACATGCCCTTAGTAGGAAGTCCCAAGCTCATCTAGTGTGGGAAGCTGCAGAGAAGTTGGCTTCCCTACAACTGACCTTGGTGGAGAAGGAGGGTATGGCTATCCTGTAGCATATGGTGTTGACTCCTTCGCTCCGTGAGCATGTGAGAGAGTCACAGCTGGGGGATGTCGACAGTGAGGTACTGCGTGATCAGATATCAATGGGAGATGCACCCGATTGGTATTCTGAATGAGGGAATCACGAGATCCTTTTCCAGGGGTGAGCTATAGTACCAGTGGAGCTGTAGGAGGAGGTGATGAGGGAATTCAAATATTCTCCCTTGGTTATACATCCTGGTGTGGGGAAGATGTACAATGACTTTCAGTGGAAGTTTTAGTGGTCTGGCATGAAGAAAATCGTTGTTGAGTTCGTTTCTCGGTGTCTTACCTGTTAGTATGTGAAGGCAGAGCATCAGGTTCCGGCAGTTGTTGCAGCTCCTTGATATCCTAGAGTGCAAGTGGGATGGCATATTTATGGAATTCATCACAGGGCATCCACGCACAATGAAGGGTCACGATTCCATTTGGGAGATAGTGGACTGACTCATGAAGGCGGCACACTTCCTTGCTTTCAGGGAGCAGAGCTTGGTTGAGAGTCTAGGGCAGCTGTACGTTTTGAAGATCGTCTACCTTCTTGGAGTACCCTCGATGATCATCTCCGACCATGACAAAAAGTGTACGTCGTGATTGTGGCGAGGTCTATAGGAGGCATTCAGGACTCAGTTGCGGATGAGTATAACTTTTCATCCCTAGACTGACGGACAGACAGAGCGCACTATCCAAGTGTTAGAGGATATGCTCAGGGCATGCGTGTCTGACTTTGGCCTATGCTGGGAGGATCACCTACCCTTGGGGAAGTTTTCTTATAACAATTGTTACCACTCTACTATCGGTATGGAACCTTTTGAGGCCCTTTATGGGAGACCCTGCAGGTCAATATTGTGCTGGACAGAGGTTGGGGAGGACTCCCTCGTGGGCCTAGAGTTGGTGCGGGCGACGACGAAGAAGGTGCAGGTTATTCGTGAGTGGATGAGGATGGATCAGAGTAGACAAAAGTCATAGGAAGACCATTGTCGTAGACCTTTGGATTTCAAGTGGGGGGACCATGTCTTTTTGAGTGTCTCTCCGCGACATGGTATATGGAGGTTTGACCAGGGAAGAAAGCTATCCCCGAGGTTCATTGGGCCATTTGAGATCGAGTGCAGGGTTAGTGAGGTTTCCTACTATCTTTCTCTACCCCCACAGCTGGAGAAGGTGCATGTCGTCTTCCACGTGTCGTAGTTGAGGAAATACATGCACGACCCTAGTCACCTCATCTACTGAGGAGAGCTAGACATTGAGGTTGCGTCCACCTTTGTGGAGCACCCAGTGGTGATTGAGGACCTAGAGTTGCGGACCCTGCGTGGATGGACCTTTTCATTGGTTCGAGCGTTGTGGCAGCATTGGAGGGTGTAGGAGAGCACCCGAGAATGGGAGAGCTAGATGCGGGCTCAGTATCCCGGGTTGTTTTTGTAGTTTTTTTTCAGGGATGAAAAACTAGATGGATGGAATGATGTAAGTAACTGGGTTTGGAGCCTGTAAGACTATAAAATTTTCATAATTTTATTACAGAGCACGAAATTTAGACAGCATGTGATTCTGAGCCCCGATGTGGTCAGAATTAAATTTTATGTGTGTTCACACTAGACACACCAAATAAATAGAATTACATCTAAACGTTTTCTCGGATGAAAAAAGGGCACCGTTGAGTCTGGAGCATGACGTTTACCCTAGGAGTGTTGTAACTTTTGCAGGCGCGGCCCTTTTGTGGAAAACGCCACCAGGGGAATTTTTGTAATTTAGAGGCCTCGGGCATGAACTTTATAAATTTTGAATGGAGTCTCGGATTAAAATTCTGAGATCATCGTTGTGCTCAGAATGTTGATTTTACCCTAGGGGCGGCTTAACCCCAACCCCGTCGAATGTTTGGGTACGAGCCTACTTGTGGGTGTTTAAAAATTAATTAAATTTTAATTAATTCCCTACTTAAACACCTCCACCCTCCCTTCTCCATAGACCTTTTTTTTCTCTGGAGAATGATCTCCCAACAAGGGACCAACCTCTTTCAAGCTCCTCCTACTCTCCGGCAAGGCGGTGGTAGCTCCAGTTGCTCGTTTGTGAATCGACAGGCTTCGCCCAGTGAGGTAGGTTCAAGTGTTTCATTTTTAATTTCCACAAAAATTATTGAACAAAAATATTAGTGTCGAATTGTTTTTTTGTCCATAGGAGGCCAAAGATGCATACCTTTAGATCCGAGCTATCCAACTCTCTTTTCGGATTGAAAACCTGAGTCATGGGGCGTCTGGGGGAGCCCTAGAATGTTTTTCAGGCAAACATTGGTTTTCTGGCGGTTTCAGGGCTGTCTAGCGGCTCCGCGAGGTGGTCCGGCGGGCAACGGTGGCGGCACGACAGTTCCTAGGGGGCGGTGCAGCACAGATCCCAGGCGGTGGCGCGGCGGGTGTTTGGCAGTTGGTGCAGGTGGTCCGGGAAGGCGCCCAGGTGCGGGGCGGCTCCTCAGCGGTCAACGATCCGGGCGAAGACCGGGGTCGTTGTGACCCCTGATGCAGATCGAGACCTGCGTATCGCGGGACTCGCAGGGGAAAGGCCAGACCGGATCATGCCTTTCTAGGGTGATGCGGCACAGCCCGTGCGGTGTACCGTAGGCTGCAGTGGACTGGGCGGTCCGGGCGGCCGAGCTGCGGACAATCGGTTTAAAGGGGGTGGACCATCCAAACCTATCCGGCCCACCCCGTCTCCGTCCGTCAGCATTAAAACTGTCATAATTTGCAAACTGAGTTTCGGATTCGCGAGCCATATTTAGCGACGCGATACTCAGATCGAGATAGAGGTTTTGAGATTATCTCGAAGATATTTAATTCCAGAGATGGGGGGCTTGGTGGCACGACACACCGTTAAGTATTGTTTAGCGCCTCACCGGGATTCTTCATTTGGATGGCACAAACACATTCAAAGTCCATTTTAAGCACTATCAATGGCGTTGTAACCCTGGCGTCGAGGCAATGTAGACCAGGGAGGTTTCAGGCGTTGATGCCAGAGTTGAGGTGTGGGCCCCACATGATGTCTTTCAAGCTGTGTGCAGCGTACAATGAATTTTTCATCAGACGTCTGTTCGGGGAGAATGAATAGTCATTTTGGCATGTTTTTCTGATTACATCGCGATGGAGTAGTTCACCCGACCTTATTTGGGACTAAGTTGTGGGCCCCATGATACACCGTATGGGAATAAAGTAGTGTTGAATAACTTTTTTGTCGGGAGTCCGTTTCAAGCGAGTAAATAGTCTATCTAACGTGTTTTTTCTATGAGGAGTAAAATGGTGTAATCTGTTTGGGTGGGAAGATCCTCATTCGAGATCTCATTAAATGTGTAAACATGAAAGGGAATTGGTCATAGGTTCATTTTACACACTCTGATTCAACGTACGGTAGCGATTTTAGTGACACCCAGGGATGATACAGGTAGTGCAGAGTTATCGGACCAGTTCTTGGTTTACCCTCCAGCGGGGCTGGGCAGTGGGTTACCCATCGGCATATCAAGGTTTACCCTCCAGCGAGGCTGGGCAGTGGGTTATCCGTTGACATTAGGGTTTACCCTCTATGGGGGCTGGGAAATGGGTTACCCGTTGACCATAGATTTTACCCTTTACTCGACGAACTCTTAGGGTTTACTCTCCAGCGGTGCCAAGAAGTGGGTTACCCGATGAATTCTTTCAGACACATCCCTTTCTATGAGGCAAGTCAGTGAATTTTATCTGTGATTACCGGAGAGGGACCTTGTTTATATGGTTTAGTGATGAGAAAAATTTGACATGCAGGACTGTTGGGCATTATTGTTGGTTACCCTTAGAACTGCGACAAATTTCCCAGGGCTGAGCTTGGAGATTGAGACCCCCTTACGCACTCGTTCGAGTTTCTTGTTGAGAATATATATATTTATAGATACACCCTAATTTTGTTCCCACTCCTTGGATTCATTTACTCTCCTTCTAGGAGGGATGAAGATATGCGGGGTATTCCACGTGCTTTCCATGACTGGCTCCTCTTGGTTGGATGAGTCTACTTCCTTTCTTTTGTTGGGTTGAGCTATACTCCATTTACTTTAATCATTCACTATTACTTGTTCTATCTACTACTCACCATTTTATTACCTCCTTTGTTTCTCCCTTGAGCTTTTGGGGCATCCTACTGAGTATCTTCATACTCACCCCTGCTTGGGCTTTGACCGCACTTGGTGTGCCCTTGCAGACGACAGACATGTTGATCGAGACTACGGAGAAGCGTAGAGGACACAAGATCTTGGGCTGCGTTCAGTGGCCGTTGTTGGAATTTCAGGTGTTAGACTCACCAGCTATTTACTTCTATTTAACTGTTGATGGGTTAAGGCACACTTCAAGTTGTGCATGTGTTTTTTCCTTTTTTTGTTCAGTTATCTTGTTAGTACTTTTCAGCACATTACATGTTCTATTTAGAAGTTAATGCATGACTGTGGTTGGGTTATAGTTGTTTTCCCTTTGGTTTTCTTTTTTACTCTACACATCTACAGTTAGTGGGCTCTATGAGTCTACAGGTACTTAGGAAATGGCCTCCCTAAAATCATTATGCCATCGGTGCTTGTCGCCAGCCTCTAGCCTATGGAGGCGGGCATGTGGTAGTTACGGCTCGAGACTGGTCGGGTCAGGTCGTGAAAAAGTAGTATCAGAGGATGGTTCATTCCTTGGGTCATTGTTCAGACGCTCTTGAAAAGGAATTGGTTGGGATTTAGTGAAATATTGTCAATGTGTCTCGAGTGCGGCTCTCAGGCATGGGAGTCCAATGATGGTACAGGTGGCTGAACAATCCATTCAACATGGCCCTGATAACCCGCTTTTTGACTCAATACACTGAGACACTTGTTGTAGGGAATTTGGAACATGTATCTGGTAGTAATGAGTCATTGAATGTCTTTTTTGAGTTATCTCCCCTTTTCTATTACTGATATATATATATTCTCATTTGATCATGGTAATCCTTGAAAATTTTCAGGATTCCCCTATGACAACACCCAGCTAGGTTGCCCTCTCCAGTTCATGACGACAACCTGTCGAGTGATGAGGCTTCAGTTCAGGGACCCTCACGTGATCCCCTTCCACATAGTGGTTAAGCAGTAGATCATCTATCTATTGAGTGGTAGTTAGTACCTGCAGCACAGGCCGAGGTTAAGCACAGGCTGAGTGCGCTTCGAGACTTCCAATGTCTGTGGTCGTAGAAGTTCCGCGGGGACCCAGATCCCCAGGCAGCGGAAGACTAGCTAGAGTATGTGGACTAACATTTCATGCTGCTATGGACACTAGCAGACTAGATGGTAGCCCTAGCATCCAGCCTCTTCCTTGGGAAGGTTGGGTGTTGGTTCGGGTTGGTCACAAAGACCCACGGTGAGTCGTCTCTCATGTGGGATAGCTTCCACCAGCTCTTCCAAGAGGAGTACTCCCCCTTTTGTTTATGCTCCGTTCGGATTCAAGATATTCTGGTGCTAAAGAATGGGGGATGACCATGTCCTAGTACTCGGCCCGGTTTACCGATCTGACACGCTACTCGTAGGATATGATCCACGATAGTTACTTCCGGGCACGAAATTTTGAGCAGGGTCTTCGTAGGGAAATCTGTGCTAGTGTAGTACCCCTATGCATCCCTACTTATGCCGGGGTGCTAGAGCGGGCGCTCGTGACAAAGAGATTCTTGGCTAAGGGATGCCAGCTGACATGGCCTAGCAGTGGCCACATAAGAGTAGAGTCTTCGATAGCAGGAAGGTTGCAGAGAGCAGAGCCACAGTCGAGGAGACCCTTTCGTGAGCAGACTCAGGGGTAGGGTCATACACCGTAGTGGTGCCATAGAGAACCAGGGTCGTTGGGAAAGAGTCGGTGCTATGCTTGTGATGGAAGGGGTCACCTAGCACAGGACTACCAGACCAGGTGTACCGAGCTGCCGTGGAAGGTAGTGGGCACACCGCAGTGGTAGAGGCAACACCGTGACTAGGGATTCCCCAGGAGAGGATAGGAAGGTCCACAAGAAGGCGGCGTAGGAAGAGCAACAAGGCCAAGAGGTGGGGGACAACATTCCGAGGTCCTTCCACTGCCACCACCGAGAGGCCCATGCTAGGCTCAGGGAGATGGCCGTAAGGGCCATGGGTAGCTTCAGGCTATGGATGTTCGTGACCCCCCATCACACGAGATGGTCCGAGGTACACTTTGTTTTTACTCTATGCTTTCTTCGGTACTAGTAGACACATGATCCATCCACTCTTTTATATCACTACTTTTGGTACGGGAGTTGGAGCTTCCAGTAAAAGCACTGACACCTGCGCTTAGCCTTGAGGTTCTTATAGGAAGTGCCTCGTTGGTGACCATTATCTGCAGATAGTGCGAAATATCATTCAAAGGAGAGAGTTTCATGTGGGACCTAATCTTCATCACGATGGATCCTTAAAACATCATCTTGGGCATGAATTTTCTTTCCATGGTTCATGCCCTGATTGATTGTCGGCATAGACTAGTCAGATGCGTCCATTATTGTGGGATGAGGTTCACCATCCTTTGTGAATGAGACCTCATGGCAGAGTTGACGGGTACTCTGAGCAGGAGACCATGACCTTTTTTTCATGAGTTGGTGACCATGGATCTTGGAGTAGCAGATGCTACAAGCACCTGGAGCCCTACCATTGTAGAGGACTATATGGACGTCTTTCCTGAGGATGTCCCGGGACTACCTCCGAGGTGATAGATGGAGTTCTACATTGATATGCAGGTGGGGACCGCCCCATTATCTTGTGCTGCATATCTGATGGCACCCACAGAGCTTTGGGAGCTATGACTTTAGTTGGATGCCCTTCGTGAGAAGGGAGTCATCATGCCCAGTGTTTCCCCCTAGGCAACTCCGGTTTTGTTTTTGAAAAATGCAGATGGGAGTTTATGGATTTGTGTGGATTATCATCGCCTGAATTAGGCCATGATTAAGAACAATTACCCTTTACCGAGGATCAACATCCTATTTGACCAATTGAGAGGAGCGAAGTGGTTCTCCAAGATTGATCTTTGATCTGGCTTCCAGCAGTTGTGGGTTCGTGAGGCAGACATACTAATGTTGGAATTCCATTATTGTTATAGGCATTATGAGATTCTTGTGATGCCCTTTCGCATGAAAAATTCCCCCGCTATTTTCATGGCTTTGTTAAACCAGTTCTTCCAATCATACTTAGACCAGTTTTTGGTTGTCTTTATTGATGAAATACTCATCTACTCTACGATGGAGGAGGAGCATGAGGAGAATTTAAGGATTGTCCTAGACTTAATCTGGGAGCACCAGTTGTATGGGAAGTTCTTGAAGTGTCTGTTCTAGATTCATGAGGTTCACTTTCTGGGAAATTTCATTTCAGAACAGGGTTTGGCAATAGATCCCACAAAGATAGAGGAATTTCATTCTTTGGAACCACCCAAGAATGCATCAGAAGTGCAGTGCTTCCTTGGTTTGGCAGCTTACTACATGTGGTTCATGGAATATTTCTCTAGGATTGCATCCCCTTTGACCGCATTGATGTGGAAGGGACGACCATTCACCTAGAATGATAAGTTCCAGAAGGCCTTCGAGGAGTTGAGACAGAGGCTGACTAGTGATCCAGTGTTGATGCTTCCAGAGGAGGGCGTTGAGTTCATTGTGTACTGCAACACTTCAGAAGCTAGGCTTGGGTGCATGCTGATGCATCAGCGAGAAATGATTGTATATCGGTCAATGCAGTTGAGGCCCCATGAGAAGAATGATGTGAATCATGATTTGGAGTTGGTAGCAGTGGTCTTCTCCTTGAGGTTATGTTGAGACAACATTCTGGGTGAGCGTTTTGTGGTCTACTCAGACCACCATAGCCTCATGTACATCTTCACTCAGAGGGATATGAATATTAGGCTAAGGCGATGGATGGAGTTCCTACAAGACTATGATTTTGAGATATTATACACTCTAGGGAAGGGAAACGTAGTAGCAAATTCCCTTAGCCGAAAGTCCTAGGTTAGTCTAGTGCAGGAAGCATCAGAGCAGTTGGATTCCCTATGACTGACCTTGGTGGATCAGGAGGGTACGACATTCCTGCAGTCGACGGTGTTGACTCCTTCACTCCTTGAGCATGTGAGAGAGTCGCAGCTATGGGATGTCGACAGTGAGGTACTGTGTGATCATATATCCATAGGCGACGCACCCGATGGGTATTCTGAAGGAGGTAAACACGAGATTCTGTTTCAGGGGTGATCTGGAGCACCAGTGGATATGCGGGAGGAGGTGATGCAGGAATTCCACTCTTATCCATTGGATGTAAATCCCAATGTGGGGTAGATGCACATATAACTTCAACGGTAGTTTTGGTGGTCTGGCAAGAAGCAAAGCGTAGCTGAGTTTGTTTCTCGGTGTCTTACCTGTCAGCAGGTGAAGGCAGAGCATCAGGTTCCGCCAGGGTTGTTGTGGCCCCTTGATATCCCAGAGTGGAAGTTGGATAGAATTTCTATGGACTTCATTAGAGGTATTCTACGCACAATGAAGGGACATGATTCCATTTGGGTGATAGTGGGATAACTCACGAAGTCAGCGCACTTCCTTGCTATCAGGGAGCAGATCTTGGTGGAGAGTCTAGGGCATCTGTACATTCCAGAGATCTTATGACTTCATAGAGTACCATCGACGATCGTCTCCGACCGTGACGTTTGGTTGACATCTTGATTATGGAGAGGCCTCCAAGAGGCATTCGAGACTCAGTTGCAGATAGGTACATCTTTTCATTCCCAGACTGACGGATAGACATAGCGCACTATCCAGGTGTTGGACGATATGCTTAGGGCAAGCATGTTAAACTTTGGCCTAAGCTGGGTGGATCACTTACCCATGGTGGAGTTCGCGTATAACATCAATTAACACTCTATTATTAGTATGGAACATTTTTAGGCCCTCTATTGGAGACCCTGCAGGTTACCGTTGTGCTGGACGATGGTTGGGGAGGACTCCATCGTGGGCCTATAGTTAGTGTAGGCGACGATAGGGAAGGTGCAGGTCATCCGTGAGCAGATGAGGATGGCTCAGAGTAGAAAGAAGTCCTAGTCAGACCGTCATCGCAGACCTTTGGAGTTAGAGCAGAGGGACCATGTATTTTGGAGAGTCTCTCTATGGAATGGTACATGGAGGTTCGGCCGGGGAAGAAATCTATCCCTGAGGATCATTGGGCCCTTTGAGATCGTATGTAGGGTTAGTGAGGTTGCCTACCATCTTTCTCAACCCTCACAGCTGGAGAGGGTGCATGACGTCTTCCATGTGCCACAGTTGAGGAAATATGTGCACGACCCTACGCAGGTCATCGACTGAGGAGAGGTGGACATTGAGGATGGAGCCACCATTGTGGAGCACCTGGTGGTGATTGAGGACCTGCAGGAGCATGCCCTATGTGGATGGAGCATTCCTTTGGTTCGAGTGTTGTGGCAGAACGAGAGAGTGTAGGAGAGCACCTAAGAATGAGAGAGCCAGATGCGGGCTCAGTATCCCGAGTTATTTTTTTAGTTTTATTTTTAGGGAGGAAAAACATGATGGAAGGAATGATGTATGAACCCCGGTTTGGAGCCTGTAAGACTATGAAATTTTCTTGATGTTATTCCAGAGTAGGGAATTTAGACGGCGTGTGATTCTGAGCCCCTATGTGTCCAGAATTATATTTTAAGTGCGTTCACACTAGACAAGACAATTAAACAGAATAAATCCTAAATGGTTGCTCGGATGGGAAAACCCAGGGCACTGTTGAGTCTGGAGCATGCCGTTTACACTAGGAGGGGTGTAACTTTTGCGGGTGTGACCCTTCTGTGGAAAACGCCGATAGGGGAATTTTTGTATTTTAGCGGCCCCAGGAGTGAACTATATATCTTTTGAATAGAGGCTTGGATTAAAATTCAATGACCTACGTTGTTCTTAGAACGAGGATTTTACCATAGGGGCGGCTTAACCCCGACCCCGTCAAAAGTTCGGTTATGGGCCTACTGGTGGCTGTTTAAAAATTAATTAAATTTTAATTAATTCCTTACTTAAAAACCTCCACCTCTCCCTTCTCCATACACCATTTGTTTTCTCTGAAGAAATTTCTCTCAATAAGGGATAAAACTCCTTCATGATCCTCCTCCTCTTCAGTAAGGCGGTGGCGGCTCCGGCAGCTCGTTTGTGAAGCGACGGGCTTCGCCCAGTAAGGTAGGTTTGTGTGTTTTGTTTTTAATTTCCACACATATATTTGAACCCAAATATTAGGTTCAAATTATTGTTGTTTTTGTTGAGATGAGGCCACATATGAATAGGTTTAGATCAAAGCTTTACAATGCTTTTTTCGGATCGAAAACCCGAGCCCCGAGGCATCCGGGTGAGCCACAGAAAGTTTTTCGACCAAACATTGGTTTTCTGGCAGTTCCTGGGCTGTCTGGAGACCCCGCACGGCGGTCCGGCAGGCGATGATGGTGGAGTGACATTTATCATGTGGCGGTGCGGCGCAGATCCAAGGCGGTGGAATGGCGGGTCTTCAGCGGTTGGAACAGGCAGTCCGAGACGACAGCCTGACACAGAGCGGCTCCTCGGTGGCCAGTGGTCTGGGCGAAGACCGAGGTCGTCGCGACCCCAGATGCAAAGCGAGACCCGTGTATCGTGGGTCTCACCGGAGAAAGGCCAGACCATCTCATGCCAGTCCGGGGTGTAACGGTGTGTCCCATGCGGTGAACCATGGGCCGCGGTGGACCGGGCGGTCCGGGCGGCCGAGCCGCGGACCGCTGGTTTAAAGGGGGTGGACAGGCCGAACCGGTCCATCCCACCCCGTCTCCGTCTGTCGGCATTAAAAATGTATTAATATGAATACTGAGTATTGGATTCATTAGCTGTCTTTGGTGACGTGATCGTCGGATCGAGACGGAGGATTTGAGATGGTCTCGGGGATATTTAATTCTCGAGACGGGGGGGGGGGGGGCTTAGTGGTGCGACACACTGTTAAGTATTGTTTAGCGCCTCGCAGAGATTCTTCTTTCGAATGGAGGAAACACATTCAAAGTCCATTTTAGGCGCCATCAACTACATTTTCACCCTAGTGTCGAGGCAATGTAATCCAGGGTGGTTTGAGGAATTGAATACGGAGTTGAGGCGTGGGCGCCTTGGGCCGTCTTTCAAGATATGTGTAGCGTACTGCGACGTTTTCATCGGACGTTCATTTGGGCAAATGAATAGTCGTTTTCATGTTTTTTCCTAGAAAATCATGATTGCGAAGTTCACCCAGATTTTTTGGGACTGAGGTGTGGGATCCACGAGATGCCGAATGGGCATAATATAACGTTGAATAACTTTTTCATCGGGAGTCCATTTCAAGAGAGTAAATAGTCTATCTCACATGTTTTTCAGCAAGGAGTACAATGGTGTAATCAGTTTCGGCGTGCAAATCCTCTTTTTAGATCTCATTAAATGTGGAAACATGAAAGGGAATTAGTCAGAGGTTCATTTGATGCACTTCGAACCAACGCACAATAGAAATGTTAGTGACACCTAGGGATGGTATGGGCAGTGCGGAGTTATCGGACTAGTTCTGGGTTTACCCTCCAGCAGGGCTGGGCAGTGGGTTACCCACCGACGTAACAGGGTTTACACTCCTGCGAGGCTGGGTATTGGGTTACCCATTGACCTTAGGGTTTACCCTTCATGGGGGTTGGGTAGTGGGTTACCCATTGACATTAGGGTTTACCCTTCACCCTACAAACACATAGGGTTTACCCTCCAATGGGGATGGGTAGTGGGATACCCGACGACTTATTTCAGTCTCATACCATTCTATGTGGGTAGTCAGTGACTTTTATCTATGATTACTGGAGCGGGACCTTGGTTTTACGGTTTAGCGATGAGACAACTTTGACATGCAGGACTGCTGGGCATTAGTGATGGTTACCCTTAGAACTGCGGAGACTTTCCCTGGGCTGAGCTTGGAGATGGAGATCCCCTTATGCACTAGTTCGAGTTTCTTGTTGAGCATATATATATACTGATACACCCTACTTTTGTTCCATCTCCTTGGCATCATTTACTCTCCTTCTAGGAGGGGTAAAGACACGCGTGGTATGACACATGCTTTCCCTGTCTAGCTCCTCTTGGTTGGACGAGTCTACATCCTTTCTTTTTTTTGGGTTGAGTTGTACTCTAATTAATGGAATCTTTAACTATTCCATGTTCTATCTACTGATCACCATTTTAGTACCTCCTTTGTTGCTCCCTCAAGCTTTTGGGGAATCCTATAGAGTATCTTTATACTCACCCCTGCTTGGGCTTTTCCTGTACCAGGTGTGCCCTTGTAGATGACTGACAGGTCGATCGAGACTAATGAAGAGTGTAGAGGACATTGGAGATTGCACTGTGTTCAGTGGTCATAGTATGACTTTCAACTGTGAGACTCAACAGATTTTTACTTTGGTTTACCTGTAGCCGGTTTGTGGCACCTTTCAGGTTGGGCGCGTATTTTTCCCTTTTTCTGTTCAGTTATCTTGTTAGTACTTTTCATTACTTTACTTGTTCTATTTAGAAGTTGATACATGACTGTGGTTGGGTTATTGTTGTTTGTACTTTGGTTTTCATTTTTACTATGAACTTCTGCATCTAGTGGGTTGTGTGAGTGTATAGGTACTTAGGCGAAGGCCTCCCCGAGATTGTTACGCCTTCGGCGCTTATCGCCAGCCCCTGGCCTATGGAGGAGGGCCTGGGGTAGTTGTGGCTCGAGACCAGTAGGGTCGGGTCATGACAACCACTCACCTGGGGATGTAAAATCCTGAGCTCACTAAGAAGAAGTCACGTCACCCTATGAAGAAAAAAAACACGAGATGTGAGAAGAATTTTTATATTAAGCCATTAAAGTAAATAAATTTATTTATATATTTTCCATTCCCCTGTGAATGTTCGAAGATGGTGAGACCATGGTTTCTCCACCATGCACTGGTTGTAGGTTTACAATTTCTTTAGAAAATGATTAAATGAGGAAAATCAGGAGGATCACAATTATTCTAATTCCCAACCAATCAAATTATGCTTATTAACTATTGAGCCTGAAGGTATAACTGATTACTACACAAATTTAGAGTGATTGAAGGTGATAAATGATGGTATAATTTCACATTCCAGATAGTTCAATGTACCAGAAAACTCCATATATCTAGAACACCAATGTATCCCAATCCTTGTACTTGATTAGAGATGTATCTAATTATAGATAATGGAAAAAATCACCTCATATAAATTCCCACATATGTGAATTATCACCCACCTAGAACTAACATTAGAGAAGCTCTTGGTGCCTTGAAAATTCAGAAAATGGGGAATTTCATCTCCCTATTTGTATTATAATTTTCAAAATCAACTTTACCCTAATTGATTTGGTTTGGCCGAATTGGGTAAGATGAAGATCCTTGGTGATCATAATCCACAAGGGGGCCATCTGCAATTGGGATTATGCTTAATTAATATTACATAATTCTATGGGGGTGTTTCACATCATTGAAAGAGGATAACTATTCTCACACAGACTTCACCCTAAGCTTGTGATGTGGTCCTCAAGGAATTCCTTGGGGAATTCACCACCTATGAGGATTTTTTTGTTACTATTTTCCTTTTATATTTTTAGAATAACAGGAGATGTTATCCTATGGTTCATGGAACTTTTTTAGATTCATGACATGATTTCTCATTATTATAGTTTTTTTCATCATTGACTAAGGCATTCTCTACCTATAGTTATCTTTATTTCGTTTTTTAATAACTTTATTGATGGAACACTAGGGGAATAGTGAAAAACCCATTGATAAATCTCCCACCCATGTGATGGAATCCAATTTTCAATAAAAATGCTTATCTATTTAATTAATTGGATGTTTTTGGATGAGTAACTTTTTAGAGATTCTTATTTTCCTTCGTATTTAATTATTTATTGTCATTTTTTACTTGTTTCACAGACAGGAAATGCAAGAACTACTTCACTTAGTATCATAATTAAAATGGGATGAAAAAAAGTGATTTATGGTTTCCAATCACCAGGCCATGCGAGGATAGAGAATAATGTTATTATTTTATTTTTTCTATTCCAAACTGAAATTTAAAATAAAGGCTAATCAATGAGATTTTCATTGATTAGAGATTGGTGGGGAATTTTAATTCAATAATTGTTTATAGGGAATTTTGGAGGCTAATCCAAGGTTAGAACAATATGTTTTAAACATTTAAATTTAAACCAATCAATTGCATCTATTTTTTTTTTCCAATTTCTACCCATTAAATAATATTTTAACTCTTACACAACCCCATATTATCTTCAAAAAACTCGAGTCCCACTTCAATACATTTTTATCAGGTTTAAAAAACATTTTTCTAAGCTCTCTATGACAGATGTGAATTTCTAAGGGATTTGTAGTCATAACTCAGGGAGTAATGAATGAAACCTTAAACAATATGGTATATAATTTCTTGGAAATTCTTGCAACAAAAAATTATTTTGGGGATTCACAATTATGAAAATACAAGTGAGGCCACATGAGTGAGAAGGAGATGAATATTCTCACAACTATTGTTAGTGGATGTTGGCTTGTGTGAAGATTGTATCCTTGGAAAGTAGAAGAAGATATCCTTTGAAACATGAGGTAGAACACCAATGGCTGGGAAGATGGAACTAGTGAACACTAATTCTTGGGGGCCTACACTAGTAGATTCCCTTAGAGGTTCATATTATTATTTGACATTTATTGATGAATCACTGAGAAAGGTATGTGTTTACCTTTTCAAAATAAAATATGACACGTTTAACATGTTTTATAAGTGGAAAACATAGTAAATAATGAGTCATGATTAAAGTTAAAATTCTTCTGGTCTGGAAATGGGGGAGAGTATGATAGTATTGAGTTCAGACAATTATACGATAATGATGGAATCAAGTGGGAGAAGACTCTTCCCAGCACATAAAAATAGAATGGTTTATATGAAAAGATGTACATCACGATAAATAAATATTCTATGAGTATGAGGTTATGCATTTGCTAACCCAAGACTTTATGGGAAGAGGTAGTGAATATTTGATCACATCTCCTTAATAAGAGTCCATCTGTTCCAATGGGATAATGTTTACCTGAGTAGAATTTTTCAATAAATAAGTTAATAATTTACAGTTTATGAGTCTTTATTTGTTTGACATATGTACATATAGAATCTAATTGGAGGGACACGATTGATGCTATGTCCAAATTTCAATTCTTAATTGGCTATGTTGTTGGGAATTTTTTTCTCTTCTAGGATGATAAGAATAATATAATCACCTGAATCCATAACATGATATTTAACGAAGGTGTCTTGTGTAAAGAACATCATGCAACTAAAGTTGATAGTGGGGATAAAGAATTATAGTTCCAAGAGAAAATGGAGCTTGAAGGTGTACTTGAGCACGTGACACTGAAACCAATGGAGCATACTTCTATAGTGGGGTTGATGAGATAAACATGGATGAAGATTATTATAAAGAGGTATTCATTATCATTACACTATTAGTTATTTACTGATGATGGATAACCATAATGTTTTGAAGATGAAATCCATTTGAAGGAGTCAAACAAGTGGGATCTGGAAATGAATAACGAGATTTGTTCATTACATGATAACAATACTTTGGAGATAACACCTTTTTCAAAGGGATGGATAGAATTTTAGAATAAATGAGTATATAAATTCGAGGATGAACATGATTGTAAGAGGAGTTATAAGGAAAGGCTATTGGTGAATGTTTTTCAACAAAAAAAAGTGAGTACTTCAATGATTTTTTTTTCACCTATAGTGATGCTCGCCACCATCCATGTGGTTCTTAGTATTCACTACTACAGATCATGTGATATTAAGTGATACCCTTTATCAGTGGTAAATAAATAACTAATTAATTTGGTGCCTTTATCTATGTTAGCTAAAATAACTAATAAAATTACACCTGTGTTAGTTTTTTTGCATTGATAATGGTAATTTTATCAACACTGATAATGGGTGGGATTATTTGAACCAATTTAGCATTAATAAGAGGTATATTTCATAAAAAACTATATATCATTAATTATATTTATATATTAATATATACATTTATTGATAATAATATAAATATAATATATTTTGTTAAATATGATTTATATAAGACTAAATATTAATTTACACTTAATATAAATAAAATTTAGTGAAAATGGATTATAAAATAATTAAAAATTAATGTTAATTTATAATTACTTAAATATTATTAAGTAAAATTAAATTAATAACAACTATTTGACATAAAAAATCATTAAATTAATAAAAGATCTAATATATGTTTTAAACATGACTTGAACTTTAGACAACCATAAATTTTGATCTGGGTGTCCATTTGGACTCTAACACATATCAAATAAAAGATTTTTAAAAAAATACACGATATGTTGAAATTTTAGGACCATATTCAATGTTTTTTGTGGTAACACATGCATGTAAGGCCTCAAAAATTTAGTTTTTTATTAGGATGCCTTAATTATTGAATATTTGATAGAATTTTATCCTCATTTGGGGGGGGGGATTTTTGTCTATTTTTTCTGTGTTGACAAACAATGCTCTCCGGTATTGTAGTCATATGGATATTATAGTGTTTATATTTTAGTGTTTCTCATCTCGTAGTGTTATTTATAATTAAATATATACATATTTTTATACATTTACATATAAAAATTCAATTGACCAAATAAATATTTTAAAAATATTTACATAAAATTAAATATTTTAATATAAATACCAGATGGAAAAATATTTATTTTTCATTTTATTTAAACTAAAAAATATCCATTTTATTTATCTTATAAAAATGCATTAATATACATACCTGTACAAGTAATTTTTATATATGAATATGTGTGTGTCAATAAACAAATATATATTAATGTGTATATAATAATATATGTAAATAAATACATATATGTAAATATTTTTTTGTGTATGTGTGAAATGTACATGTGTACATGTGTGTTAAAATATTGGTATCTATGTGTGTGTGTCAATATTTTGTAAATAAATAATATATAAAAGTAGTATTTATAAATAGATCATTATCGTTAAATATAGTACATAAATGTATTAATAAAAAATAATTATAAATACATTATAAAAACTTTATATCTAAATATAAAATTATATGTAAATATGATTAAAATTTATATGTAAATATAAAATATATAGACTTATTTTTAAAATATTTTTAAAAATAATTATATAAAATTATATAATTATACAATTAAATATTTAAATAAATATGACTTTAGTGTGTATATATATAAATAGAAAAATATATCATAAAATATTATACAAATATTGATGGTGCGAAAGTAATGCATTTGACATTGAATGTAGAGGTTATGGGTTCGATTCCCAGCACAAGCAAGGCTAAAGGGTCTGAAAAGTGTTGATAAAGGTGTTGCAAAGCATTGATAAAAGGGTTAGATTGAGAAGGGTTGTAGGATAGAAGTGTGTGTTTGGGGGGGGGGGGGGCATAGTGCTGATTATGGCGGGGTCAAAGAATTGATAAAAGGGGTACTATTATGAAAAAAAATTCAATAAAACTTCTCTGAATTTTATCAATTCTAAACAAAATCACTGATAAAGGCCTCCTTTATCAGTGCTAAAAAATGAATTATAAATTCACCCTTTATTAGCACTAAAAAAGAACTGATAGAGGTTTCCATTTTTATCAATTTTTTAATAGTAATAATGGTCATGGGTTTTTGAGGGATCTTATCCGATCAATGCCTTTTAGACCTGATAAAATCTATTTCTAGTGCTTTTAAAAGTATGATATGTAGCAGAAATAATTGCATTTGAGGATTTATACCTTGATCAAATCAATGTAAAAACTTCATTCCTTCATGGAGATATATAGGATGATATATATATATATATACACACATATATATATATATTAATATATAAATATAATATCTTGAGAGATATGTTGATTCAGGAAAGGAAGACCTAGTATGAAAACTCCAAAAGTGTTTATATGAGTTAAAGTGGGAATCCATGCAACGAAATAAGATAATTAATGAATTCATGAGAGAAAATTCATCCAAATGATCTAGCATGGATTAATATTAAAATTACGAGTCATCTGATGATGGATATATTATATAGCTTTTATATGTTGATGACATGCTCATTGTAGGATCATGTAGGTAGAGGACTGATGATGGAAAAGGAAAGTTGGTTTAAGAGTTCAAGATTAATGATCTTAGAGAAGATAAAATGATATTGGTGAAGAATATCAAGAGATACAAAAAAATTGAACCTTGATGTTATCATAGGCTGACTACATTGGAACGGATTTTAGAATATTTTGTATGCTAGAATACAATCTAATTTCTATTCAATGGAATTATCATTTAAAATTATCAAAGGTGTTTGCACCAAATATGGTAGAATAGGTTGAGTATATGTAAAAGGTTACATACACATAATTTTCTAGAATATTTATGAATGTCATGGTATGTAATCAAAATATTATTTCTTATGAAATAGATGCAATGATCACTTACATGGCTAATCACGGAAGACAATATAGGGATGTTGTGAAGTGGATACTGAGATACTTGAAGTAAAGAATTATCTATTTTCTTTTGTAAAGGAAATTCAATAAAAAATATATATGGATTCTTACATTATAGGTGGAGTCAAATGTAGGAGGAAGAATAGGTCTTGTGTTTACCTATGGAGGAACTACGGTGAAATGAATAGTTCAGTTGAAGAAGGTGGAAACGTTTTCCACCACAAAGACAAAATACATTGTTAAAATAGAAGTCGGGAATGGGATTATTTTGTTGAATAAATTCTTGGAGAATCTAGGAAAAAATTGAAAAGAGAATTTATTAAACTTTGATAGTTATATTGTTATACATATTTCTATGAACTGAGTGTTTCACTCCCGGATGAAGAAAATTTAGTTGAAATACCATTTTATTTGAGGTTTAATACAGGATGTGTTGTTGATATTGTATAACATACATGGAACTAACAATCCAAAATTCGAGTTTATGAATTCAATGGTGATAAAGAATTTGAGGCATTATTATGCCTATTTTGTTCTTCATTAGTGAATAGAGGGTGAATTGTAGAATATGGGAGAATAATATGAGAGCGTCGAAGGAAAAACATTTGGTATTTCATGAATCTTTAGATTGAAATTAATGCTTTTATTAGAAAACACACAATGGTGATTGAATTATAGGGGAATCATAAATTAAGTAAATTTCCTAAATCATTATTATCAAAGAAGGTAAATATACCAGATCAATCTCTATGAGGAAGAATTTTGGACTTGTGTAGCCTAATCCTTGTATGAAGTAAGGCTAGTTATCAGATGTCCATATTGTACACCAGATCTCAAATACAACTAAGTACTAATGTAATGCAGAGTCAATGTTGAATAGTTTACCAATGACACTGAAAAGTAACTACAACAATGAATACTTGGTTAGCATGAAACCGAATCAGCTTAGACTTTGTTGATAGTGGAATTGTAGCTTTGAAAACTTCCTGCCATCGGTTAATGTAGCATGATTGATTTTCTGTGTGGTAGGTGATAGTATTTCAATATCTAATTTATATATTCATCTTAATCTAGGATTTTATTCTAATATTTTACCACATAAATTCTTCTCTTTATTTTAGTAGATTGATTATACCTCTCAGAGGATGTAGAGATTATTCCAAAAAAATTATTTGTGTCAAGTGTTTTAATTCTTATTAATTATATATTTTTCTCCATTTTAACCTCATTTTTTAGATCATTAATTATTATTTCTCTAGTGTTTTTGAAACAACATTATCCTTATTATCCAGCTGGAGGGAACATGGTCTACATGAAAAATTACTAAAATCTACTAGGTGGGGTTTACTAGACTGAAATTATTTTTTCATTGAATCATACTTAGCATGATTCCAACAATCTCTAGATGTAAAAATTTCTTCCACATATCTTCATCCCACAGTATCACTACTTTCACTCCATAACTTTCAGACACCATTTATTTAGTATCATTTCATGATAATGAAAAATGTGTGTGTGGTAAATAGTTTGGTTGATGGGGTTTCACCAATGTTTTGGAACGAATCTGGGAAAGTGATATAGGCACAAGTGTTTATTTATTACTAACATCAATATATTACCATTTTGATTAATTGCATTAAAAAACATCAATATATAGTTAATGCACATAGGTTGGAAGATATAAAAAAGAAAATATTGAATGGATTGAAAAAAAAGTATTTAATTAAAGTGAAATTTTGAGTGGTATTTCTATATGATATTATGAAAAACACTTGTGAAAAGTTGATCCAATATACTAGTTGTTTCCAAATAGAAAATATAGTTCAGTTTTCGATAAAAAATGAAACAATTATAGGTAGGAATATATACACTCCTTTTCTAGTGGGTGTTCGAAAAAAAAGTGAGAATGTAAGCGAATCCCACCTCCATCATGGAATTCGTGTTATCTTGGATGTTTCATCTATGGTAGGTTAATGACCACTAAGGTTGTACTCATTAATCTCTCTTAGAGAGGTATTTGCATCATCTTCCATATCATGTCGTAGTTCTTTATTCTATTTCCTCTCTTTTTCATCATCTTCACTAATTATTTCATGAATGAACCAAACAATAAGAATATTTGAATCCATTTAGTAATTAAAAATGTTTCTTTATATTTTCTATAAAAAACATTAGAAGCAATATAACCCAAATAAAAAATGTAATTTTTTGAAAAAATGGGTAAATCAGATCAATTTAATTTTAATCAAGGAAAAAAAAGATATATTTAATTTTAATCAAGGAAACAACATATAAGATACCTAACCCAAATAATAAATTTAATTACAATTGAAACAAATATATAATAATTTTTTTGTATATCTTGAACCTTTTATTTTATTTTTCTTTTTAGAAACAATATCTTGGTTCAGTTCCTCCATTTCTTCAATCTCTTCTTCTTACTCTTTCATCGATTATTTAATCTCTTTTAATTTTTTCCATATATTAGAATCTCTACATTTGATCAAAGACCTCATAATTTTCACAACCCCTGTCATGCATTCACATTCAAGATCCAATATTTTATTATAATATAGTTTTGTTTCTATCTCAAAAAATTGTTTCTTTATTTCATTTATCATACCCTTCTAGAAAAACCAGATAAAAATAAATGATGAGATTAAGATAAATGAATTAGATTTTGAATAACTAATGTTTATATAGAAGGAAAATGGACCACCAACCTCATATATGTTTTCTAGTTTCATTATGTTTTCATCATCTTTTCTATTCTCCAAAGTTTCCCTTATATTTTTCCTCTCATAATGAATCTGCACACCCTATTTTATTCAAGGATTCCCTTATGAATAGTTCTTTCTCACGTTGAAAAATCCATTTTTTATATGATTAGAAATGTTTTGTGGTTATTTTATGCCTAAACTAGCCTCCAATATACATCTCCATCATTCACATCTCTAACACAGAACATTCTGTAAAAAAGGTTTATAACAAATATTTCATAAATTTTTAACCCATTAAATACAAAAAATCATAAACATTAGAATTTCTAGATTGAAAAGGTATCATAAATTAATTAAAATTTTGGGACATCTCATCCCTCCATTAAATTGGATTATTTATTGAGTTTGTATCATTCCTCCTCACCTCTGCTCAGATTTTAGTGATACTTATCGGGTACCTTCTCCTGGGTAGATGCTAACCAATTAAGATATTATAAATAAAGTCTTTTTTCCATCCCTCCTTTGACTGTAAAATGATCCTTAATATTCAAAGAACACAAAATAATGCAAACCATTCTATTTAGTGATACCAATTATACCCATCCATATCCACACAAAAACCTCATACATGTTATTGATACTAGATGAAATTATTATCTACAACACAACAAAATTCTCCAAAACAGAAATAATTTTTATTCTAATGTACTGAGATTACTAATATATTTCATCCATGGAAGCATCTAGTTTGGTATGAGGATCATAGATAATATTCTACAAAACAATATTCTCTACAACATAAAGAGTATTGATTCTACTAGACTCAAAGTCCTTAACTTGAGGAATCTTAGAAAAATCTTATTTGAAATGAGGATCCCCACTCATCTTCTGCACAACCACATTATGGATAACAAGATGATTTTTTATTATAATTTACTCCAATTTTGTAACTTTGGGATCCATATAAGTATCTTGATTGGAATGAAGATCACTTCTCATCTTAAACACATCAACATTATCAATAACAAGAAGAGGTTTGATTCTATTGGACTTGTATTCTTTACCTCAAGGAGCCATGGAAGTTGCTTTTTCAGAATGAGTTTCATTGACACCCCTCCTATGAGTTCAGAGGCTAAATATAGAAATCATGATCTATTCCAGTTCCCCCATAACCTCCCCTATGATCGGCATAGACTTGGGATCTTCGTACACATAGCATAGTGTGAGATCTTCCAACATGGAAGAATTATCCATTGAGCACTGACCCTCTATCCAGTTGCCCTACATGAAAAACATCTACCATCAGTGGCTCAAGTAAATTACCTCTCACTCCACTAGGTTTTCCTACCCTATTTGCAGATTCTTCTCCACCACCTAACACCAGAAAAACATTTCCTATAACACTACCCTGAATCAGTAATGTCTTTCTTCATCATCAAATTCCCTACATGAATAAACGGAGTAGGAAACTATAATGCAAATAATATAACACTGGTGAAGGATAATTTGTTTTACCTATGGATATATATTCAGGAGCTATTTAGTTATTACTTCCAGTGATACATGTGGATATGTGGATTTTGTCTCCCCTCAAAACTTCTTTGACCAACCCAAAATCAGAAAGCTTCGGGTTTTGATTCTACAAACAATGATCAAAGAACCTACTTTTAGGATCTAATGAATCAAGTAGAACATGAGAGTTAAAAGGAGGTGAAATACCCATACTAAATTCTTCCAAATGATCAATGGGTTTATGTCTCTATAAATGGATTTCATGTTGTCATTATGGAGAAAAAACAATCCCCTTGACCGCTCGTAGCTCCACCGTTAGCCGGACATTCCATGAATGTGGTGTAATAAATTTTATTCATTAAATAAATAATTAAATTTGGGACACACACTTTTTCTTTGGATTGATGAGTTGGTCAAATATTTGGAATCATACATTGGATTTTGGGGTAGAATTCTCATAGACCCCCTTATAAAAAGGTTCCTTGGGAATTGGTATTATCATAAAAAATATATATTTTCCAATTTTTTTAAATTATTTTAAAATATATATTTTAGAAAAATGTTTTTTTATAAATATATATTATATATTATATATAATAATAATAATAATAAATATAAAATACGATAAAATATTTTTTAAAAAGGGCTAATATTGTGATTAGTCGTAATGGTTGGATTTCAAATTTTTGAAATCCAAATTGGTGCCACCACCATTAGTTGTCTCAATTTAGTTGAACCACGGTATTCTTTGACTAAAATATTGAGATCATGTCAATACAATCCACACTGATTTTGATCTAGAAATATGTGATGATAATATTTTTTATCTAATTAAATATTCTTTAATCCAAAAATTATCTAGATATTTTCCCTGACATTGATGCTGCAGTGATGTCAAAAAATGGGGTTTGGATTTCTTTAAGTCTTGGTGAAATCCCTGAGCGAAACTTCCACTGAGAACTCTACATCAACAGGTCGGGGTGGATCCTATCCTTCTGGATAGTGAAATTAATTTATGCATCATGATTCAATATATCTTCCCTATATGACAATTTATTTTTCAACATTGATAAGGGTTTTAATAAAGCATAACTAGAAGATATATTCTGTATCGCTCAAAGTTATGAACAATTACATGTTCAAACTTGACCATTTTTATGGAAACAACTTCTCTCAGTGGTAGGAAAAGATAAATAATCTTCTTATAGAGTTAAAGGGTTTTTACACTCTAAAACCATACCTTCCTTCCATTCTAGACGATCCTTCTCAAAATACCAATTGCACAACCATTGATGTGACTAAATTCGATCACATTTGGTAAATGAGGAAGAAATGAGAAGACAATCTGGTTTTGTGTTGAGGATATATTTTCAAGAATTTATCAAATTACCTTTATTACTATTTTCACCAAATAATTCATGTTTGAGAGATATGGGATGCACTCATGTTCAAGTACAACTCAAAGGAAGAATGTATGAATAATTTTGTTATTAAAAAAGTATATTAACTTCAAAATGGTTGATAAAAGGGAAATGTTGGATCAAGTCCATGAGACACAAGTTATTGAAAACAAACTTCTCTCCCTTTATATTAATATACCAGAAACGTCCCAAGTTGGTTCAATTATATCTAAATTGACACATATGTGGAAATACTATGTTAAATCCATTATTTAATTTATTGTTGATATTTCCATGGAAAAATTGCAAAATATTCTTTTCATTAATGAAGAATCAATGCTAAGAGATGTGGTTATGGATTCAAAGTTTGATACCAAGATTAATATCATAGAGTAAAAGAAACAACTAAACTCTTCATTATATTTCAGGAACAAATGAAAAAAATTAAATAAGAAATTTAATCCTTATAAGAAGAAATGAAAATTATTTTATGGAAAACCTCAGAATTTTTCAAGGGAATGTCACTATCGAAAGAAATGTTACAAACCTTCTGAAAGTATGTCGACTGAAGAGAATCTAGTTAAAATAATATCCAAATTCAATATGGCTTCGATGAAGCTGGGTTGGTGGATTGATTCTAGAGAAATTATGCATGTGTGAAAGGATCATTAAATGTTCAAAACATTTGATTATTTTACAATCATGAATAAATTACACCTTGGAAATAATTCAACCATCAATTTCAATAGACAAGTAAGAATTGAAATAGACTTTATCTTATTAGGGTGTTGTATTTATATGAAATTAGAAAGAATTTAGTCTCTATAAATATTCTATTTAAGAATTTATTTTGGGTTTTATTTAAATATTAAAAGGTTATCTTGTTAATGGGAGGCTTTTTTTGTGGTGAATGGGTACTAGAATGATGGAATGTATCAACTATACATTAATAATATGATTGAATATTCTGCTTACTTGATTGAGTCCACTAATTTATGGAATGATCACTTAGCTCATGATAATTATAATTCATTAAAATTAGTAAATATGATAAACTTAATTATCTTTGTAAATTAATTTAATAAATGTGAAACATGTGTATAATCTAAAATAATTAAAAAACCTCTTCATAGTGTTGAAAGAAATTTTGATATATTATAATTAGTACATTTTCATATTTTTGAATTAAATTGTTTATTAAGTCATAGATGTAATGGCTATTTTATTAATTTTATTGATAACTATAGTATATATTTACATATATATCTTATCAGAACAATTTATGAAGCCTTTAATATGTTTAATATGTATAAAGATGAATTTTAAAATAAATAAAATAAAATGATTAATGTATTATGCTCAGATAGTGGTGGTTAATAATTTATTAATGGGTTTAATGTGTTTAGTGAAGAAAATTTTATAATTCATCAAAGTATAGACCCTTACACACCTAAAAAAATTGATTATCTAAAAGAAAAAAAATATACTTTAGTAAAAATGGTTAATTGCATTATTAATAAATCCAATTTATCATAAAATTTATGGGGTGAAACTTAATTAGTTTCATGTCATATTCATAATAGGACTACCTCTAGGAAATGTAAGTCATCTACTTAGAAAACATGGAAAGGTATAGGACCTAATATTTCTTCTTTTAAAATGTGGTGGTGTTTATATTAATATAGAGTTCCTGATCCTAAAATAACTATAATTGGTCCTACAGAAATTAATGGTGTTTTTGTTGGATATGTAGAACATAGAAAATCATATATAATTAAGGATTTTAGAGCTAATGTAATTGTTTAATCAAGGTATATAATGTTTTGTGGAAATAAATTTTATAAATATGATGCGGTGGAAGTGATTCCTCATAACCCTATCTCTTGTACTCAATCTAGTTCATATAAAATATTGGAGAATAATTATGATTATTGGGTTGAACTTAAATAGAGTACAAGAATTTGGAAGGATAATAATCTACATCCAAATCATATTTCTTATTATTTCATATTTTTCCTTGTTGATGGAGATCAAAATAATCATCTTATAAAGAAGTATCCTATGGAATTGACATTATAATATTATACAAAGATAGAAAAAGAATCTATTAATTCAAGATATATTGATTTTTAGAAAGAATAAATTAATGATGAAATGGAGTCCATTATGGAGAATAATACTTGGATAATAAAATATTTACCAAGAGGTTGGGTTTTTAGAAATAAGTATGATTCTAATGGTAACATTCAAGATTTTAAAGCTAGATTGTTTGCCAATTGTTAATACCAAAAGAAATAATTTATTATTTTGATACTTATGTTCCTCCAACTTGTATTAAATCAATAAGGATTTTATTTTAACTAGAAGAAATTAATAATTAGTATGTACACCAAATGGAAGTCAAAGTTTCCTTTTAAAATGGAGAGTTAAATGAAGAATTTTACGTGGAAAAACTGAATGGGTTTATTTTAAATGGTAATGAAAATAAAGTCTGTAAAATAGTTATATCTCTTTATGTCCTTAAAAATATATGAAACAATGGAATGATAAATTTGATTATATTATTTTATCTAATGAATTTAATCATAAAAATGTTGATAAATGTGATTATTTAATTTTTAATAAATAATATGGAGTTATTGTGAGTTTATATGTTTTTGATATATTAGTTTTTGTAACCAATTTGATTGGTTTAAATGAGATTGAGAATTATTTTTCATCTATGTTTAAAATGAAGGTTCTAAGAATAGTTCATACAATTCTATGTATTAATGTTATAAATATAGTGGGGGTTATTATTTATGTTAGTATCATTACATAAGAAAATTTTTAAATAAATTTGATCATACTTTTTTCAAGGATCATAATACTACATTTGATTCTAGTGTAAATTTTTTACGAATATGGGAAGTTCCATAGAATAAATTGAATATGAAAATTAAATTAGTTCTTTAATGCATGATATACATTGCATTAGACTTGATATTTATTTTGTTGTTTGTAAAATTAGTAGATATACTAGTAATCCTAGTGTGGATCATTTTAGATGTATAACAATAATATTTGTATACTTATGAAAGACTAAAGATTTAAGTTTATACTATAATTATTATCTAGATTTATTATAAGGATACACCATTGTGAGATAGATTACCAGTATTTGTGATAAACAATACACATATAGATGTTTGTTTACTATTGTAGTTTTTTTATATTGTCCGAGAAAGAAAAAAACATGTATTTCACATTCTCCCATGGATTTGGAGTTTATAGCCTTAGTGGCATGTGGAAAGGAAATTAATGGATTAGGAGTATATTACTGGATATTGGATTATGGCATAGCCTGATGCCTATTATCCATATCATTTGTGATAGTGAAGAAACATTATTAAGGGAATATAATTAGATTAACAATAAAAATTCTAGACATATAAGTTTGAGGAAAAATTATGTGAGACAATCATCACCATATGGTACCACTACAATCGTCTATGTGAGATCATGTAAAAACATTACGGGCCCATTTAGAAAGCTATTATGAGAGAGATAATTTGTGAAACTAATTAAGATATGGGGTTAAAACCCATAGAATAAATCGTTTCATTAATAGAAAACCAAAACTTTATTTAGGAAAATCCTGGTCGAAGCATTTAATGGGTAAAAACAAGTTATGAAAATGATTATTTATATAGAACATTATAACCCAAATTACATGTTTTCAATATCATTTTTCATGTCTAGAGGATGAGTTATAAAATATTAACAAAATATTAAGTCTCGATGAGTTATGTGTCATAATAACGGAAGAACATTGTAATATTTATCCTATGTGAACTTAGATGTTGTCATTCTTCTTACAGGAGTTAATGTGTTTAGTCTATAGATAGTTCATAAAAAGGATATAAAAACATACCCATAATAGTTTTACAAAATGTGATGTTTGATGGAAAGATCATTGAATGTAATATATCTTGGGTTTAACATCAATATTAAAAATTTTAGTGTTTTAAAAACATGTAAATCTAATAATATTTTGAGATATTAATACCAAGGTTTAAATCAAAAGATGCATTTATTGAGTATAATGATTATCTTGTTATCTACAGAGTTAATATTTATGAATAAAAATGGGGGATTTTTATTAATTTTATCCAAAAAATAAATAATTAAATACATTACCCACACTTTTTTATTTGATATATGAGGTGTAAAAATATTTGGAATCTTGCATTGGAGTTGGGGGTAGAATTATCATAGTTCCCCCAATATAAAAAAGTATCCTTCAAAATTGTTATTTTAATAATATATATATATATACACACCTAAATTATTTTCAAGTATTTTAAAAATATATATTTTAGTAAAATGTTTTTTATATTATATATATATAAATAACAAAACAAATAAAATAATACAAAACAAAACAAAATATTTTTAAAAAATTACTAATAATGTTATTAGTCGTAACTATTGGATTTCAAATTTTTGAAATCCAAATATGTTCCCCGAACCAAGAGTTATTTCATTTTGGTCGAACAAAGGAGTTCGTTTACCGAAATTGTGAGATAAAATTGGTTTGATTCACATTGATTTTGATCTATAAACAAGTGTTGATAAGAATTCCTATTTAATTAATTCATCCTCAATCCAAAAAATTCCAAGATATTTTTTCCAACATTAGTTTTATTGGGATTTTGGAGATTTGTGTTTGGATGTCTTTAAATCGTCAAGAAATCCTTGAGGGAAACATCCACTGAGAAACATACAACAACAAGTGTGTGTGTGGGGGGGGGGGGGGGTTAAAATACATTGGGAACATGAATTAAATTCACACATCAACATTCAATCTGTCTTCTTCGTCATCCTGATTATTTTTCAACATGTGGAAGAACATTGAAGGAGGAGGTATTACATTAAAAGATAAAGATATCCAGGATAAATTGGGGAATTAACCCAAAACCTAACAACCACTTTTAACACTCCAAAGTAGTACCTGACGAGTCTAACGAGATGGGATGGTTAAGGTGCCCCAGAAAATCTAGCATGTTTTATGAAAAAAAAATTAATGTGTCATGGAAAATTAAATAGGTTCTCCAAAAAATGGCTCATCACCACTGCATCTATCGCTACATGATTTCTGAGTTAATCCTATTGATGTTTATGTTCATTCCTATTTTAGGATTTTTAGTGGAGAGTGAGTTCTTATCGATCCAACCCTTAAACATTGAGCTAAAACCACCTTTCCTTGAATTCTAACAGGGTGGATGTTCTTAGTTGCTTCCCTATGATTCATAAATGTGATGTTCATCAAATTAGGTGAAAATATATCCATCGCTTATGGGAGTTCCTGGAATTGGATCCATGGAGGGCCTAATGGTTCTCAAAATTACTCAAGTGACTTGGGGTTGTGTGGCAATGGCTCTATCCTTTAATTCAAGCAAAAATAAAGATAGAATGCCGACATAAGTTGTTTTGAATGAACTTATGGATTTTTGACCCTTTTTGTGAAGGATGTGACTTTGATAATGATGTGGGTGGAACTCACATTAACATAGAATGAAGACATGACAGATTTTGTGTTAGTATGGAAAGGATTCATGGATTTATATACAATGAAAAACTAGACTAAAAAGGAGAGAGAGATAGATAATTTAGTCAATATGTTTTAATGGGGTCATACCATAATGATGGAAAACCATTTTTAATGAATAATTAGAAATATTTGGGTAGCTATCCATCTAAATTCATGAATTATTCAAAATATTCAATTATTTTAATAAATAACCCAAATAAAATATTTAATTTTTTAAATCAAGTTAATTTTTTAAATGTTTTTAAAAAAACCATTTTAATATTTTATGAAATTCATACTATTTTACAACACTCTAAATATTCTAAAATAATAAACTTGTTTATATAATTTAACTATACAATTTAGTTTATGTCTTTAAAAAATTACCAGAAGAAAATATTCAAATCATTTAAATATTTAGTTAAATTTATTTATTTAATTTTCTTCAATATTCATGAAGTTTTATTCTTTTCTTCAAATTTATTCATTTGCAAATTACTTGAATAAAAAATTTAAAATTAGTAATTTTAATAATAAAAATAAATATTTTTCTAATAAAATTTAAATACCTTGAATATTTTAAATAAATAAGTTGATTAAAAATTTATTTATTTTATTTTTTTTATTTTAAAATATATTGAATAGTTTAACATAATTTTTTTTATTTTAAAATAATTAATTTCAGTATTTAAAAATCAAATGAATAAGATATTTAGATTTTCATAGAATAAATTAATTTTTTATTTTTAAAATAAATTCTTAATGTTATAAGTTTTTAATATATTTCCTTTATTTTTTTCCAAATATTCTTTGTGGATCTCATGCTACTCTAGTTCCTCAATCACATTTATTTCCTATTTAATATATTTCCTTCATTTTTTATTGAAATTTATTATATAGAAAAATATACATTTTATTATATTCATTTTTTTATATTATTGTCAAATTAACTAATTTTGATAAGATTTACCATATTAAATTGAATTAAATTTATTTATTACTAATTTATTCATATATCTAATGTCTATATTAATGTATAATAAAAAAGATATTAACTCTCATCCTTAGAAAGTATCTAGTTAAATCATTTCACAATTTATAATGAGTCCATTCATTTAAGAATTTTATTTTCTTCAATAATAAATTCTCACATAAAAATAAAAAACTATTTTATATAAGTTAGCACATTTATTTAATCATTCAAAATTATTATTTTTTTTGAAATACATGTTTTTTTCATTTTTAAGCTCTTTTTATTAACTCAATCTTATTATTTATCTAAGTACTTATTTAACTACATTAAAAAATATTTATAATTTTAATATTTTAAAACTAATTTTTAAATCTTAAAAGAATGAATTTTATATTTATTTATAGATTAATAATTGTTTATTTAATTGAATTGGAAGTTAGAATTAATTTAAAATTTTTATGTGTTCGACCGAATGTAGTTTGATCGTAGGACAAAAAATAAGATGGTGGGGGCCTCCAGGACATCCTGTGCACCAGCTGCAATGTAAAAGCATAATTCAAAAATTATGTTTTTAGAAATTCCTAGATAATTGAAAACACATCCAACATGAAGTTCTTATCCTAGATTTCCTCTGGTGTTGTTTTGATCTGTGTATAGACCAACTTCTCCACTGTGTATCTGAGTAGACTCGAGGCATCAGATCTTGATCACATATTAAAACATCATCAAGTCTCTAAGTCCTCACGATTCAACCACCATGATATCACCTCATCACACCCATCATGCTCAACATCATGCATCGTTAATCCCAATTTCCAAAACCGACCCAGTTCTGGAAAGAATTATCAGAATTAAATCTTAAAAATAAAATCGGGCAAAAAATTGAGGACCTGATGGGCTATGCCTAGAACCCATTGTTCTTAAAATTCATCCCACCTAGGATGTGAGATCTAATTTACTTAGGTAAAGGTGTCACCGATATTTTTCCTTATATGTAAAGGTAAAACAACAGTGTAAATAGCTACATAAAGGTAATTCTATCTCTGCATCAAGGTCAGATAAAAAATTACGAAGCTGCATAAATGTAACCTATAACGTTCTCTATTAATGTAAAAGTAATGTGATTAGTATGATGGATATGTAAATGTGGATTTAGAAATATATTACCTATGTAAATATAATAAGGAAACTGACTAGTTGCGTGAAGGTACTAGAAGATTTGTATACCTATTTAATTGTCATCTATGATTTACAAAACCTATGTAAAGGTGATGAAGGAGTTGTAGAGGTGTTGAGGATATATATAGGTAACATAGATGAAGTCATGAAACATAAATTTTATTTTGTGATTCGTAAGGGTATATTGAAATTTGTACTACTTTTGTAGGTATTTCAATGCACTACTTTAAGGTAACATGTAAAATTATTGAGTTGTGTAAACATGAGTTAAGCTGCTATGGTCGATTAGATTTGGACGTGTAGTTGATCCAAACTTGTTTATTATTTTATCACACATAGTAGATCTGTAGTTATTCATATGCTATATTATTGATGTGTTCATGTGGTCAATCTCGGTTAAGTCATGTAGTCAATCCATTATTATGGTTGATCTACTAGAAGAGGATATGAGTTCCAAAATTTGTATATTCTGATGAAATGAAATCTGAAAATTTTCAGTATGATGTTCTCAAATGAAAAATAAAGAACAAAATTCTTATCATGATGTATCTAGGTTATGTAGTAATGGAGGAATCCATAATAAAAATTATATATATTCATATTAAATGCATGTTATTATCATGGACATAGAAAAACAAAGACATCAACATGCCACAATGATTTTTATATGGTAACTTTGGTGACCATTTTATAAATTGAGTCCAACTGTATGAAATGGTGATTTGTGCGACATCATGGGTTATTACATGGTATTACATGGATTCATGAAGAGGTTTGGAGGTTTTAAATATATTTATATGTATAATAGTTGCAGATATAATGGAGACATATTTATTCAAATACCATGTGAGAATAAATTATCTTCTCTTCAGGGCATTTAATAACAGGTTTAAATGTAAAAATAACTGATACAATATGAGATTTGATGAATCGAGAGGAAGGATATACTACAATATTTTTTAATATTACATGTGATATAAGTTTCTAGAATATATGGAAATAATATTCATGGTATTATTGTTAATATATATATATTTTTGTATCGAAGAATATGATGAGAATATGATAACTAACATACTTTGCGTGGGAGATTTATGAGATCCCGATGCCTGTATTGTGGGATGATACGGAGTTGAAATGAGGATCCATTATTCTATTATGCGCAAATGTATTTGAGAAATTTGAGAATAACTAGATCACTGAAGACATGGTATGTTTTTTGAGGCCAACAAAGATATTTCAAGAATCTTTTGATGATCTTGAAGAATTAGTACATGTACATGCCTATTGACCAAATATACTTGTTATGGGAGACATATTCCACATGTGTAATAGAGTAATACATGTGAATAAAAATATCTTTCTATGAGTGGATTAAATATGAAGAATATTCTTGTGAATGTAGTGTCTAACCAGTTATTATAGGCATTCGATTGGAGTGTCTAACAAATAACTAAAGGAATGTTTCTGAGGTGTATAACCAATTTATGGATAATTTTAACTAGGATGTCTAACTACTTTTGTCTAACTGGCATGAAAAGGAGTAAAATTTTATGTATAACCTTGTAAATATCATTTTCCATCTCTTTTTATCACTATATACAAGTTGAGTCTATGAGATATTATTGAGAGGATCGAGAACCTTAACATTTCCAAGAGGTTTAATTTAAAAGAATAATAATTCTTAAAAGTAGACCATTGATTCACCCCCTCTCAGTGGTTATCTGGATAGGGGAAATTCAAATAACCCATAAAAACACCATATTATTTGTAATAATATTTTGGAAAAGAAAAAATGTGGGTGAATGGGTTTAAGTGGGTGATGCAAGAAAGGGAGACTGGACCAGACATTTTTTAGGCACCTTGACAATTACCATTGAAGAGGAAGACTGATTACACAATAAATTTGATACCGGGGGGTGGATCCAATTAACATAGAACCTTATAAAGATGATTATATCAAAATAATGGGATTTAAAAATATTTATAAAATATTTTTAAGATGGGTTCACAGACATATAACAAACATGTACTCTTGCCTAATAATTTTAGTAATGAAGAAATAAGGAAAGTGGAAAATGTGCATTGAATTCTAGGAGAAAAGTAGTTTAGTGGTGTTGGATAGATACCTCATTCCAGTAATAGATGAGATGATGGATTAGTTTCATAGTGCATAATACTTTCCAAAGATGGATTTGAAATCCAGTTTCCACCAGGTACAGATGAAAGAGGAAGATATTGAGAAGAATATGTTCAAAAACAATTAGAGGCATTGAGAATACCTTTTTATTCTATTCATATTTATAAATGAATTGATTACATTCCACACTACTATGAATGTAGTATTGTGGTATTTTCTAATGAAGAGTGTTTTAATGTTCTTCGATGGTATACTAGTATGTAACAAGGGATGTAATGAAAACCTATAAAAGTTACATGATGTTCTAAAAATGATAATAGAAAATGTACACTTTGAAAATTAAGAAGAAGTGTTCTTTTAGATGAATTTCTATGGAGTATTTAGGGAATATAATTTTAGTCGAATGGGTTATTATAGATCCCAAAAAAATGGAGGTAGTTAAATTGTGGCATGGGCCTGGGAATGTGAAGCAAGATAGAGGTTTTAGGGACATCTGGGCACTATAAAATGTTTATCAATGATTATGGAAATATTTCAAGACCCCTCATATTTATTACTAAGAAGGATGAGTTTAAATAGAAACATATAACTGAATAATCACATAATACCACTATGAAAAAAATTACTACTACACCACTTTTATACATGATGAATTTTTCAAAAGGATTCTCAATAGAGGTTGAAGCATTTGGATAGAGATTTAGAGTTTTGTTTACATGTGAAGGGAGGCCTCTTTCCTATTTAGTAAGGAATTATCTAAAACCAACTTGGATAAATTATTATATGAAATGGATCTTTTGGATTTAGTGCCATCAATCCAACACCAGAAATAATATTTTATGGAGAAGAGGATAGAGGAATACATAGATAATTGGAGACTTAACATTATTTTTTATTCAATGGTTAGTTCTTATTGAACATTAGTGATAGTAGGCTATGTTAATGGGATATGATTTTCTAGATATTTACATGCTTGGAAACTGAATAGAGTAACATATTCTCTATTGAGGGTGATGTGGGGAGGGGATTATATGTACATCGAAATTTTAGAACCCGATTGGGAGGAACATGATGTGTTGAAAAAAGAATTATTGAAAGATGTTATTTTGAAGTCATTTTTAGATTTTTTATAGTGTGGTTATGCTACATAGTCAAGATATTATTTCAAAAATAAATTATTTTTCTATAAGAACTGATAGGTCTTTTCAAAATGATCAAATTTTATTCCAAATTTATTGAAATATTTTCAATCTTCAATAGTGGTAGGGATCTTGGGATACTTGAAAACATATAAACACCTATCATGTTGGGTTTACTGTAATATAACTTTTTTTCATTAATTAATAGTTAGAACAAGTTCAACAATCCCCAAATATACAAACTGCTTCTCGTGATCACCATCCATGTACAACATTACCTTCACTAAATTAATTCTAGAAACCATTTCCTCAATATCATTTCACAGGAATGCAAAATGTTGGTGTGGTAAATAGTTGGGTTGAAGTGGTTAAACTAAAGTTGTGGCTCACAACTAGAAAAAATTACTAGCTAATGTATAAATGATTCATGTAATCAATATATTTTTATTTATATTGACCATGTTAATAAGCTTCTATAGATTATTAGGTGACACACATAGGTTAGAATATAGATAGAAAAAAAGAAAAAAAGATAAAAAACCAACGATGTAGATAATGAAAGTGAATGCATGAGTAACATTCACACTTTCTATAATGACATGAACATGTGAAAAGATGATCCACCACCCTAGTTGTTTATAACTAGAAAAAATTTCATGGGTTTTGTTGATGTATTAGTTCTTATTAAATAACCAAGAATACACAAATATAAGTACTGGGTTCATAATGTTTTTAGGAAATTCAATAAAAAAAACTGAAATGGATCAAATAGATTCCAAATTAATACAGAGCAAGAAAAAATAAAGAACACGAAGATATACCATACTTTAGTCCATAGAATAACTAAATTAATATTAATAAAACCACTAGAATATCTTTATTACTAAAGAAATAAAACAACTAGATTCCCAAACATGAAAACAAAAAAAGACCAACGCAATTATCTAACAATTAGATCTTTCTGGACTAGATGGATGTGATGAAATATGTTGTGTGGAACTTGTAATATGGATTCTTGGAAGTAATCATGCTACACACACATATAAGGATAAAACATTATAGAATTTTAATGAAATAAAAATAATAAATTGTAATAAACTTCTTATAGCACTAATTTTTAATACCCAAACCTTGAAGATTCTCAAATGGTGCTCAAAATATTGATGTCTTATTTCATGAGAGGAAATCTAGTGAAGAATGAAAAGAATTGAAAACATTCTAAACTGAATCCATACACTAGTTTGGTGATAATGAAGAAAATATGATTCAGCAGACTATATGATCCCTAGATTGGATCTCCTCTAGACTAATATCATTCCATCTTAACTAGAAATAAAAAATTCTCCAATTCTCTTTTCCCTCGAACTAGTATAGAAACACGTTGAATGAATGAGGGCAGCCCGAAGATGAAATAATTATAATAGGATAAGAAATATAGAGATAGGTGGTTAAAGTGGGGTATAGGCCACATGGATGACTGATATACAAGAGACTATTCGATGAGATGAAGACATAGTGGAAGGTGATTTACCACAAAAATATAGCATAGACTGACTTTCCGTTACATGGGACAAGGTTACGCTTATAAGATCTAAGTTACCCTTAATTGATGAGAAATACAATACCCTTACATTAACTAGGTTACTATTATATGATCCAAGGATGTAACCTTATATGTGCCAAGTTACCCTTACATGAGGCATGGTAGTACCCTTACACAAGCTACAAAGATCCCTTACTCTATCTGGGGAGTACCCATACAAAAGTTAGGAGTACCCATACGTATTCAATGGAGTAAACTTATGTGAGAATGAATTACCCTTACACATCCATGTAATACTCTTATTAAATGGGTGATCCAACACTTTATCCTCACAAAATGGGAAAGTAAACTTCACACAAGTTACCTTTACGTGAGATCCAGCTATGGGGTAAGGATAACCCATGAAATCAAAATTTGAAAATAATAAATATAAAAAAAATATTTTCAAGGGAATAAATAGAAGTATGAAATTTAAACAATATTTTCACATGGGAAAAAATAAAACTAAAGCTTGAAATAAAAATAATAATTCAAACAAAGAATTGGGAAAATTATATTTGATTACAAAAAATAAATACATGAATATAAAAATTCCCAAATCAACACCTTTTTAATATAAATAATTTAAACAGGATGGTGTTCTCACCACCTAGGTCATTGAAATGGGAATACATTCATAATTTGTAAAAATGTCTAAACTTAAACAATTGAATAGCTTTAGTCAAACTATTAGTAGGATTCTCCAAAGTATGTATCTTAGCGACACATCCATTATCAAAAACCAACTTGGGGTGACCCTACACCGATCACCCAATCTGATCTGTGACGTGGCCCGAAGGGCGTTCCCAAACTCCACAGTCTGGAAAAAAGTTCCAGGCATCAACAGAGTAAAAAGAGGGACCAATTTCACCCAAAAATAAATAGAAAACTGAACAAAAACTAGAAATAGAACATCCCAATATATAAATAATACCCAAACTAAACATCATTATAAAATGATGAAAATACAATAATTGAACAACAAAACCAAACTACACCTAATGACCATACATCTTTATTTGAACCTGAGGGTCACTCTCCGATACTAAGAACAACCATCGCCCATGGTGATCGATACCATGCTGAACCAGATGACCACACATGTAAATAGTATTAAAATATTTCTCAACTAGTAGCCAATGGTCATTATTATTGGTTTTTCTCTTAGAATTGTCCCTTTGAGGAAACTTACTTCAAATTTGAGCTTGTTTTTTGAAATGGAAACATTTTATTTGTTTACCCCTAGACCCTGATCATTGCTAAGACATGATCTTACCCCACCTCTTCAAAGTTTTACCATTATTACCCCTAACATTAAGCTCCTAATATTCCATCTTAATAGAACTAAGATTATTATTTTGAATCCCTTTAGAAAAAATGTAGATTTAGCTTCTTCTAGGTTTAATAAACCCTGAACATAAATTATTTAATATTTAAATGAATTATAAGAATAATATAAATAGGTCAATAATATTATAGTCAATTCACCATCACCCAAATTAACTTATATATTAGAAAAATCTAGAATGATCTTTTTAAAATAATTGATATAAGTCCTGACTACAGTTCTAAGATACATTCAAAAGTTTTAAAATTTCATATTCTCATGTAGCTGACATATTATGGTTTTTTGTACAGAGTTTTAGGTTTTGATCAGATTTGGCTAGCACTGGATTCATAGGCAACCTCACAAAGTACCTTATCACCTAAATACCTGATAATTAAACCACATGCCTCCCTAAAAACATCAAAAAGAACATAAAATTTAATATTAGTAGGTTTTCAATCATCAGACAAGGTGGAAACTATAATTTTAGGACCACATTGGGCATCATGGTGTTCATTATTGTCCTAAAACACTTTCATTTTTATCGTACATATATTAAAATCGTTATCCCATCAAAAAATTTATATTTCAAATTTATTCGATCTCATTATTCTACACTACGTGGCTCTGATACTTGTTTTTTGGGGCTATGTTGATTTGGAATTATCTATTCCCCAACCAATAATGCACTAATATAGGTATTGGGATCATGTATTTTTTAGGAAGTTGGATAAAAAAATAAAAAATAGTTCTAAGGTAGATTCAAGATGAATATGGTGTAATAAAAAATAAATAATATGCATACATAACATGTTTTGATCCACTTTGGGCCTTTGTGCATGATGAGGACAACAAAAGAATATATTTATTACTAAAGAAAGAAAACATGTAGATTATAAGACAAAAAAGAATTAAAGGACCAAAGAAACTCTATGATGATCAGATATATAAGGACTAGATGATAGTGATGAAATTTTGCATAAAGAAATATAAATATGACTTCCTAGATGAACTCACTCTATGAACATGCATAAAAATACAACATCGTATAGGTTGTAATAACTGTTAATAAGAAATCAGAATAAACTTCTAATATTTCTAGGTATAAATACAATAACCTAGAAGAATCTCAAATTGAGATCAAGATGTCGATGTCTTATTTCACATGAGGATGTCCCATGACGAAGCCAATTAATATTGTTAATTTTTTAATGTTACAAATTAATTTTTTTATTTTATATTTTTTGAGGTTATTAATAATCTCTTATTGCATCTTACATAATTCTTGGTTTAGTTTATATTTTCATAGAAATTGGTTTGGCATCTTCTAACTAGTTTTTTGTTACCCTGACATGAGGTTGTTTTACCCTTACATGAGGTAATGTTATCCTTATGTAATATTTATTTTATAAGGAATATCATTATATAAGTGGTTTTGTACCCTTATGAATGGTTTTAGTTAAAGGGATTACCTTTATGTAGTAGTTTTTGTACACTTATGTGGCCTCAGTTCTGTGCATATTACGTTTATATAGAGGATGAGATTATCTTATGTAGGCTTGGGGTAACCTTTATGTGAAGTTGATATCCATCATTTTTCTCTTATGTAACTAGTGGAATGCAGTGCACTACTCTTATGCAAGAATTTATGTACCTTTACGCGAGGACAACATGACCCTTACGTAGTATGTGACAACCCATTCATATTGTTAGTCTACCGTTATGAAACGGTTAAGCGACCCTTATGTAATGGAGAATCGACCCATACATAGTGCTAGGTCGACCATCACAAAGGGAAGCTTATAAAGACATATATGAAATTGAGTCATTATGATTTTTGTTGCAACAACTTCTTCTGGAACCTCCTCAACTGAACAAGAATGCATATGCTATTGAAGGATGTTTGAGGGGTCTATTCCTTGAGTCTTAAGTACTCAGGCCCTAGCTTGTGTTGATAGATATATAATCAAAATCTCATATTGGTGAATTGAATAGAGATTGAGAGAAGAAGGAGGAGATCCAAGGTGGGGAGGGATCATTCGAGGTCTTATTGGTGATGGAAATTGCGATTGACATAGGAGATATTGATCCAATTGAGATCTCATGAATGCGAATGTTTTGAGGAGGATGAAAGTGGGTGCAACATTTATAGGGGCTTTGATAGGTGAATTTGAACCCTGGTGAGGGGGTCTTGACCTTGTTTCTTCATCTTTCCTACTATTTTACCATGGTGTTTTGTTTGTGCTTCTTTTATTCAAGCATACATGAATGTGATTGCATTATTCCTTTAGTTAGGATTGTTTTATTCATTGTGTTTTACATTTCTGATATCCCTTCTTATAATATATTAATATTAATATTTGGATATTTGGAATTACACGTGTGGACACATTTTCCCACTTCAATTTTCACTCCAACATTATCTTTTCACAAGTGACTCTCCACTTACCATTTCACACTCATGCATCACCTTCCTCTCCACCTTTCCATCATCTCCACATTCTGATATCCCACCTCCCCACTATTTCCACTACAATCACCATTTCTGCCCCCAACACTACCCACACCCTTCCTCATCCTCTCGGTTCTCCACGCCTTATCCGCCACCTCGTCGCCACCCCACCCCCTTCGCCTCCTAGCCTCCACTTCCACCTCTGCCTCCCCACCTCCTATGCCAAGCCCCCTCCGACTCTGTTTCCCCCATTCCTCTACACAACATCCACCACTCCCCAACTCTGTCTCCCTGCCTCTTCTTGCTCCCCTCCTCCTCTACATCTGATTTAAATTTTCCTCACACCCCAACTTCCTCTCCCTCAATGATCTCCTTCACTCTACCTCGACCCTTCAGGATTAATGATTTCCTACCATATGGCATGATTTTCATCCATGGTTTCATTTTTATGAGTTTATCATCTAAGGTTCCATTGATTTTACCATTCCCTCTATTACAATCTTCTACAGTCATCAAACAACAACATTATTCACTTCTTCACCACTCCTCCTCATGCAAACCACTAATTTCATTTCGTTTGATAAAGTTTGTAAATTTTTATCTCCAAACTATAGCCTCCACACACCAACCATTAATTATTTGTGTGTCATAGACACCCTGTGTATATCGGAACCCACAATATCCCTATAATTGTTCAGAAAAATAGCGCATTCTAGGTATCCTTACATAATGGGTATGAATTTGATTCATTTACAATTCTTCAAGATTATGATAGATTCTACAACATTGATTTGTATTCATTTTTTTAATTTTGTTCAACATTATTCTTTTGAGTGTTTCATCTATAAAATTTATTTATATATTTTTTTCATGATGATTTTGCATGAATCACATTTAGTAAGTTTCATGTAATGTTATCATGATTTTTCAAAACCAGAGTACACATGTATCTTTCTACATGTTTTAAGAAGTTTCATATAATGTTATCATGATATATTCTTTGTTAGTATAATTACTTTATTGATATTTGTTTACATTCACTTATTTCTCCCATTAACACGACACTCACCATGTGGGGTACTTAGATAAGGTTATATTCTTCTTAATGTTTTACCTAATTGTTTCCCCTTCCAAAACTTCTCATAGTTTTTTACAATCATATCCAACCTCTCCTTTTTTCTTTCTCTTAAAAATGTCACCAATTTTTTTTATTTCAAGTATTATGCAACCAAATTCTTTTGATTTTTTTATTTCTAATGAATTGTATTCATGGTACCAATTTCTTCAAAATTTCTATATTATGTTTGAGTTTTAATTTTTTATACCTATTATTCTCATCCACACTTTTACCATATCAGTATTACCCAATTTCAATATTATCCTATTATGTTGATATTTTCCTAATGATAAAAATAATATATTTTCTTACTGAATATCTTTTTCTAAATTTTTTATCAGTATTTCTTATATCATTAAAATGTATATTCATTTTCCATATTTTTAAAATATGGATTTCAATTATATTATATTTAAAAAATATTTATGTCTCTAAAAATTTGAATCTTATTCCCAACTATATACACAAATTTGAATGTCTGTCTCGAATGTTTTTCTTCATTTGTTTCCATTAACTGTATTTATTTTAATGTTTCATATATAATTTAGTTTTTATATTTATAGTTTCTCTAAAATAACTACTTCATGCCTCTAATAAGGTTCCCGCATCATTCCTCGTAATCAGTGATATGTTTTTCATGATATTTTCTTCTTTCTTATTCCATGATTCTTTGATTTTGAATGAATCAATTTTAATATTGTTTCCGATCAAGTGTGGCATCGTCTATGGAATAAGAATCACTATTCCATTAGTATGTATTTTCATATTAAGAAAAAATCTATATTTATGCTACTTTTTAATTTACTATAATTTCATATTCAAAATAAATTTTAAATTTTAAATGTTTATATTTTTTTAAATCACAAAGGACCTTCCTTTTGACTAAATCTAAAATATATAGGCAAGTTGTAAGGTTAGGTATATCATTGACACAATGAGAAAGTCATACTTTATAAATTTTTTTCCTACTCTGGATTAAAAAAATTACATTCACGGTGTTGGATATTTTCATGACATTACTATTTGATACACAATGTAGATACTAGGTTGTCTGATTTAGATTTTATAGATTAAAGATGATTTATATATCCTAAATGAACATGTTTATGAAAATCTGGTATGATTTTTTCTCGGTTTATTCAAGTTATCTATACATGAGCACATTTTTTATATGTAATCATCTAAATAAAATTTAAACAAATAGAAGAAATTTACGTAGTACACCCAATAGAATAAGAAAATGATTTTGTTGTCCACTAGAAAATGCTCTACCAAATATCAAACAATTACATACATTAATCCTAGGATCTCGACTGTATGATTTTTAATCAACTTCATAATTATTGTACTATAATTTTTAACTACACCAATGCCTTCCCATAAATTGTATTATGGTGGGGAATCCATTGTATGGGAATGGGTGACCTTGGTATCCATTACAATGATGTAACAACAACTAGAATAATGATGCCTTTATCAGCTCTACCATCATCAGAAGCTTCTTTATATAGGTCATTGAAGGTGAAAACATTATTGGTGAGGGTTACAAAATTGATATGACATTCCCATAGTTTTTGTCATGGATTCCCTTGAAATATCCACCATCTATGTACTATAGTAACACACTAAAAAATTTTATGAGGTGTGTAAAATTTTTAATATAGTTTGGGATACAGAAGACACATTATTTCTAACAATTTTACCACTATTATGTCATTTTATGTCTAAAATACTGATGGCTGTTATACAGGATTATGTGGTGATAATGTGAAGACCATGTGAGCATTCTTGAGATAAAATATCAACCCATTTTCTAATTTTGGATCTATTAGGGAATTAATTTCCTAACTCAATTAGTTAACACAAAAGATGTAGAAGAGGTAGATAATGATAGGTTATGAGAAACATAACCTCTGAAATATTATTTATTGAATGCTCCTATTATTAAATTCTTTGGAATGGAATAGAAAACCACATAGAATGAATTTAGATTGTGTATGTGTAGTTCTTAAAACTTGGTACCCAACGTAGAGTAAGTAGAAGAATAATAAGAAGAAGAATATCTACCAAGATTATCCTAGATAAATTCCACTTCTACGCTCCTGTCCTCCTGCAACCCAATCGGTAACATCCCTGAATGCCTCTCTAGAACTGCCAGAAACCTTTTATAAGTAAGGAGTACTCCAGCCATGTTACCACCTAATTAGAATTCTTCCACATTAGAAATTTTAATGGGATTTACCCCTCCTTAATAATTATAATGTAGGGGAGGCCTACTATCACGTTTGATAGGGCTAGGCTCATCCTGGATAATAATTCACCCCTCCTTAAAATTACCCTTTTTCTCAAGGTGAAACACTAGAATATTCTCAAGGAAAAAAGGCAGTATCGACCCAAATAGACTCTTATATAGTAAATCCTTCCCACAAAATTAGAAATACACCCTTTGATAAGCCAGACTTGGTTTTATAAGCCCATAATTTTGTAGCAATAGCTTGAAAGAAAATTCTTACTTCAACAACTTCTGGTAATGTTTCCTAAACCAGATGATTTCCAATTTCCATTTTATGTTGAGAAATGAGAAAAACCAGGTGTATGTGTGTTCCTTACGGAAAGGAGAGGTAGTAAGAAGTATCTCCAAACAGGGACAAAACTAGGTAAGGACCATAATATTGAGTAGAAAGATTGGGGAAACATTTATTAGATGTTGGGTTCTGAACATTGGCGTACAATTTATCATAAACCAGATCACACTCATAAAATTTTTCTTCTCGTATACACTTATTAGCATAATGACCCATTATTTGTTGAGCTCAGAATATTTTTTTTGAAGCTGTATTAGTACAATATCGTGATCACCCAAAGCATACACCATTGATTCTACCGGTGTTTCTTCTAGAATAAATTGGAGAATTATTGGTGGTTTCTAACCATAAACGGCTTAAAAAGGAGTCATTTGGGTGGCTGAATGAGATGTGGCATTATAGTAATATTCATTCTAGGGTAACTGTCATGCCTAGATAAATGGTCACTCTGAAGAAAAACACCTAAAATAAGACACAAGGAATATTTTTCCAACCTCCATTTTCCATCCATTTATGGAATGTAGGATGAGATCATTTTCTTGTTTGTTCCCTCAAAATGAAATAAATAATTCTATAAATTACTAACAAAAAAATGATCACAATCACTGATGATAGAGCTAGGAAATCCATGTAGTCAAATGATCTCCTTAACAAGATGTTTAGCCACAATTTTACATGTAATCAAGTCTCATAATAAAACCAAATGATAATATTTGGATATTATATCTCCTTCCACCATTATAACATCAAATCCTTGTGATATAGGATGACCAAAAATAAAATCAATCAAAATATCATCACAAATTTGTTCGGGTATAGGTAAGGGATGGAGCAGCCTGACTGAAAACTATGCCAAAATTTTTTGACGCTGACAGGTATCACATTCTCATACATATTTTAAAACACGTAGAGTAATTCAATTCCAATATAACCCTCATTCCAGTCTTTAATAATTCATATAATACCCTACAGGCCCCCCTTCAAAAGAAGAGTGAAAATGGTGTAAATATTGTGGGATAAGAAGTGAGATCTTAGAATGAACCAGTCGATCATTGTAATATAATATTCTTTCTCATCTTTGGTATTTGGATATGACATTTTTCTTAAGTCAGACAGTAGATATAATGTCTTTTAATTCTATATCTTGTTTCTTCATGGATTTTACTTGATCTAATTCTTAACATAGAGGTAAAAAAATTGATGAAAATATATGTAGAGTTAGTATTTCACAATTATTTTTTTCTACTATCTCTATGAAAAAGAGTTTGCATCAGTATTTACCCTTCCTGGTTTGTAAATGACCTCAAAATTTAGACCAAGTAGTTTAGATAAACAACACTATTGATTAAGAGTATTTATTCACTGAGAAAGTAAATTTTTTAATGCCTAATGTTTTGAATATACAAAAATTATTGTCCCAACAAGTATTGCCTCTAATGATTAAAATTCAATACTAATGCCACAATTTATTTCTCATAGACTGACTTGGAAAAATTTACATCTCTATGGTTCGTACTATATTAGGAAATCATACGATCCTCTGGTATTAAAATAACACCCAAACCTGACCTGTATGCATCACATTTGATAACAGAGGTTATGGAGAAATTGGGAAATGCTAACAATGGAGCTGAAATAATGTAGTGTTTTAACTCTTCAAAGTCATGTTCCGAACTATCATTCCATTTAAATCCATCGTTTTGAGTTAACATTGTCAAAGGATTGGCTAATAAATTTTCTATTGTAACTGGTTAACCTCAAAAAAGAACACAATTCCTTCACATTTTATGGTTCGGACCACTCCTCAATACATGCATCCTTTTTTTGGATCCATATTTACCCCATCAAAAGAAAAAATATGGAAACAATATTCCACTATAGGTTGATAAAAATTACACTTCTTCTGATTTTCATTCAAATTATTTGATAGTAAAAATTGAAACACAACTTCTAAGTTCCAAATATGTTCCATCCATGAACAAATATATATCAATATGCCATAAAAAACTAGTTTAGACTTCCTTAGGAGTGGCCTGAATATTTTTTCATAGTTGATTGAAATTATCTAAGGCATTCATTAAACCAAATGCCAAAATGAGATATTCGTAATGTCCCTTATGGGTCTTAAATGTTGTTTTCTAAATGTCCTCCTGTATGCTAACCTGATAAAAACTGGAAGTGAGATCCAACCTAGTAAAAAATCTTTCTCCATGAAGCTCTTTTAGAAATTCTTCAATAATAGGGATTGGAAATATTCCAGGAATTGTTGACCTTTTCAATGCTCTATTATTGACACATAACCTTCACTGTCCATTTTTTATTTACTAAAATAATGTGACTAGCGAATGGGATATTTTTATGACAGATGATTCCATTAGCAATCATTTCTACTACTTGTTTTTATACCACATAGTTCAAATAATGTGCTATCTTGTATGGTCTCATGTTAACCAGTGTTACTCCATTAATTAAAGGAATAGTGTGGTTTGTAGTTTTATTAGGAAGCATCCCATTGGGTTCATGAAAAAGATTCTGGAATTGTCCTCATAATTTTCCCCACTGTTGTTATTCCTTACTATTTTATTTCACTTTTATATATAGTAACATATATTCAATCCATATCCAGAAATCAATAGTAACTTCCCTTTCTTGTCAAACCAACTATAAACATTCAGGTCTTTTTTATTTTTCAGTTAATCCATACAGATTAATTTTAGTTTCCTCCCACACGAATTCCATAGTCTTCCAACTCTAGTTGGTTAATACATACCTTATATTTTTTTACCACTTCATCCCTAAAATCGCATCTGGACCCCTGATGTCAATGATAAAGGCTTCAATCTTGATGGAATTTTTCCCTAATTTGTAACAATATCTCTGCACACCCCTTGTGATATTGTGTTCCTTCCATATCCCAATTTTATCCCGTATGGATGAGTAAGAATTATTATAAGATATAACACCTTAGTAAGGGCTTTGGAAACAATGTTATGACTTTCACACTATCCACAAGTACTTCCACAAGTATTTCTAAAATCCATTCATCAAAAAGTAAGGATTCTTATCTTCTTTTACCCATAATTATAATCTCTAAGTATTCATCATTTGAAACAATTTCTTACAATCTTTTCTCTTCATCCATATTCTATTCTTGTCCTATTTATTCCCCACTTTCCGGATCATCCATTTCCCAATCCAATAGTCATTGAATTTTATATCGACATCAATATAATGGTGTATATGTCTGTCCACACCTAAAACAGAGTCCCTCAAGTTTTTTTCCTCTCTTTCTTGTTGGTTAATGGGTTTAAAACCATTCCACTTGTTCCCAAACCCATTTCCCCTTATTTCATCCACATTTTTATTACATTCCACTTTATACTTAGGAGTAGAAGTAATAGGCATGATTCACAATGCCCTTCGCAGTAAAGGTGTTATTAATTATTTTCCCTAAAGAAATACCTATCCAATCAATTCACTTTATAATTTTTTGGTTAATGAAACCATTTATTTTTTATTATATAGGTCTTGATTTGAAACTCTGTTCTCAATATCCAGTCACAATCCTCTAATAAATAGGCTTATGTACCGCGTATTTGGAAAATCTGGTATTCTCAACACCACTTGTTCAAATTCTTCAATGTACTATTCCACTGTTCATTCCTGCCAAAATGACTTACGATATCGTACATGATCACCTTCAGTATCCATCCCATAACATTCCATTAAAGCCAATTTCAACTATTCCCAGCTCAAATTTGGTCTAGAAAACTACTAGGATACACTACTGGAATTATGATCTCTACCAATGGTTTTGGGAAAACCGTTGTTATTGTTCATAAATTTGGAACTATACGAATGGTTTGGCCAAAACCATTGGTATTGTTTGCTTATATATACCTATATCAACATTGTTCCCCAAACCGTTGGTATTGGTCACTAATTTGGAGCTATACCAATAGTTTTGGGCAAACCGTTTGTATAGTTCACTAATTTGGACCTATACCAATGGGTTTGGGAAAACTGTTGGTTTAGGTCCATTATAGAGACTATATACCTACGGTTTTGGCCTAACCATTGGTATAGGTCCCCCTATACCAATAGTTTGTCCAAAACCATTAGTATAGGTCTCAAAATCAAATAACATATACTAATGGTTCCCAAAACCATTGGAATAGGTCTATACCAACGATTTTGAGAACCGTTGGTATAAGTACATGTATTTTTAATGGAATCTTCTTATACATGACATTAAATAGATCAAAATTTAAAATACATATGATAACACATATGTATATTTATGAAATTATGTTCACAAAAGTAATTTAGGTTAGTGGTTAGGTCGCTCAATCACAAACATGAGGTATTGGGGTCAAAACAAACCAAATGATTGTTTTTTGAATTACATATACCAACAATTTTATGGAACCGTTGGTATAGATTTTCATATTAATTATACCAACAGTTTTGAAAACCATTGGTATAGGTCTATACCAATGGTTTTTGGAAAACCGTTGGTATAAACCTATCTCCACGGCTTACTTAGAAACAGTTCTCCAAACCATTGGTATAGGCTATACCAATGGTTAGGAGGCTTATACCAATGGTTCCAAATTGTTAGTATAGGGTATTTTTCCAGAAGTGATATAAACCAATATAATGATGCATCCTCCATACATAGTAGCATCAAAATGAACCTCGTATCCTTTAGAGTGCGCTGTATCATACAATAAGTTTCTTATTTGGTAATCCATCCAAATGGACAATTAGCAGTATTGGTAGGCACCTCAACTCACAAAGTTACCGATTTCAAATTCTCGCCGAGTGTCGCCTCCTCTATAATAGAACTTACCCTAAGATTTGTTAAATTTTCATCTCTTACTCCACCACATGTTGGATATTTCATTGTCATTTCTTCCATATTTCTATATTCCAAACCATTATTTAGTTTCTATTGCATTTCCTTTAGTTTTTCAACTATTTTTTCATCCAGATCTAGAATTATTCCCACTACTTTATCCTCATTCGAACACATCTGTTCCAACATCAATCTTTCAGTTTCAAATTGTCTGATCAAGACCTTCTCCATGCTTTCCTGCACTATCGTGATCAATTATTTGATGACCTAAACCTTACTCTACTGTACTTCTAGTGATGATCTAATTACTGCAATATTACTTTCTATTCTTTCCTGTATTCAAATATATATCGATTTGATAGACTATCCGTCTCTCAATGAAAGAACTAAATGTTAGGGAATTACATACCCAAATAATGTAGTCAACACATCAGGCATGGAAGAAGAAAATAATAGAATATAATGAGAAATATAACAGCTGTAATTTGTATTTATTAAATGCAACTGATATTACATTCTTTGGAATGGAAAAGGAAACAACACAGAAATAATTTATATCGTATGTGTTTAGTTTTTAAAACTTATTCCCCAACCGTAAAAAAGCTAAAGAAGAAGAATAAGATCCTCCTAGAGTTTCCTAGAGAAATACCACTTCTCCACCCGAATCCTACTCCCACATGACCAGTTACATCCCCGAGTGCCTCTCCCAAACATCCCAAAAACATTTATAAGTAAGAAGTTCTCCATCCACATAAACAAATAATTATAATTATGCCACATCATCACTTAAAATGGGGTTTACCCCTCTTTTGATAATTATAAAGGAAGGGAGGCCTACTATCATGGTTGATAGGCCCCGAATCATTATGGGTAACATGATCTTTCTAAACATGATAATGATGCCCACCTTATTTTATCAGTGGGGTTGCTGTTGGTAGTATTTGATTAGTGATTTTAGTGAATGGTAATAAATTTTCATAATTCCCATTGAATTACTATATAACTATATTTTACATTATAATAAGTTTACTAATACAGAAATTCACAATACAAAATTCCCACATTATTACGATAAAAAATATTTATATTTGCATATACAATAATGTCACATTTCATACATATATGAATAATTTGTGCAATCAAATCATGTTTTATCTATTAATTACATTATTTAATTTTGTATGAATATATTTTTAATGGAATACATTGATGATTAATATTCACCTCAACTTGGATGTAATGTTAATTTAGATTTTCTCACATGAACAAACATTGTTCAATGGAAAATTTATTCTCATGTTAACATGTAAGAAATTGAATATAATCAGATTTGATATCCTTCTCTTCCTGTTATACTATATGAGCACTTCTAAAATTTTGAATCCCTAATTGTGTTTCCCTTGAACATTCTATTAATCGACACCCATAGTTTCTCACTCATCAATTCTTCTATCCATATCCACGATTGTCTGACCCTCTGGAATATATTGACACGTCACACATCCCTTTACAATCATAATGAATGATATTTCCATTATTAGGTCCAAGGTATATAAGATTTTTTAATAGTGCCACCTCTTATAGGCTATATAAACTCTCATCATAATCTCAACTACCTGAATCTAATTTTCCATCATCTCAATTGGGGCTCTTCATCAATGATGTATAACCTTCTGATGATGGCATTGGAGGTTACAAAATCTCTATTGCTACTGGTGGAAGTCTTAATCCAAGGAATCCTTCTTCTCCAAGATGAGTGGAACAATATCATTCTTATGAAGTTCCTCTATAATAGATATTTCTAGATTTGGGAAGATTTAGTAAATGACTTAAAGGACATCAGGTTGCACTCATAGTTCAAAATGGGGGATTTTGTGGGGGGTGATATAGGTGTAATTATTTCAAGAACTTACCTATATACAATAATTCAGGGTGACTATATTTTTGTAGTTGAATTTTTTGTAATCCTTTTTTAGTATTGTTATATATGTGTTAATCAGTTTTACATGGTGGAATCTAACCTATAATAAGGCCTTCAGTCCTAGCCTCACCTAGAGGACCCAAGATTATGTTCATGTTGGCCACACCATCCAAATCCTTTAATTAATTTTCAGATTTTTGATGCTCTATTTCTATTTTTTCCTCCATCAACAAGATCATTAATCCCTTCCTACTCCTATAAATAACACATATATTAAACCATTTTGAAAACTAAAATATAGTGCTAAATTTAATTAATTTTCATTTTTCCCTTTTAGGGAAATATAAAGTAAATGAAAAATGTTATTTTACTATTTATCTGGTTTAAAATATTGTGTTACAAATGAATTATTAATGACATTTTTCTTTCAGGAAATTATTACACAAGGCTTATAAATTATATCAATTTCATCTTTCTTTCCTTAAACCAATATATCGATGATATTCTCTAGGTAAATAGTTTTTACTCAACCATATTGAATAATTTATTGATTTTGTGATTGGGGGTCATTTTCTAGAAATTTTATATTTCCCATGCTTTCCATTGATTATAAAGAGAATTAATTTTTTTCATAGTTTTGTGAATTTATATAAACATTTGTGGCTACATCCAAACATTTTTTAATATAATATTCCGTGTATACTTCACATGTAGTTTGATACATTATTGTAAAGAATATATGTTTTATTTTTCTACTATTCTATATACCATTTATATATTTTCAATAATTTTGATAGTGTAATTAATTAATGTGGGAATTTATTTTTCATATGATTTGGGTGATGATATTTTCTAGAATATTCATACATGTTTTCATGTTTATAGTGATCAAGGGAATGATTGATTATATTCCCATGTTTCTTTTCAAATAGGCCATTTCCACAATTGAAAATATTTAATTTATTTATTTCATTTTCCCCTGATTTTATGAATATATGATTTCATGACTCAGAATATAGAACATGTTAATGAAAAATTGAAATGGTTTGGATTATACCGTGATTACACTTTGTGTGGGCTTCTGCAGGCTTCCCTCAAGAACTTGATAACTAGGAAGCATGTAACTTAGATGAGGTTACCTTTATCTTAATGTTTTACCCTATATTTTCTCCTTCCCAAACATCCAATAAATTTTCCAATCATAGCAATTGACCCCCTTTTTGTGTCTCTTACAATTTTCACCTTATCCTTTTTTATCACAAGTACTTCTGAAAAGAACTTATTTAGAAATATTTTGTCTTCCACTAGCATTACATAACGGTACCATTTTTTTCAAATTTTTTATATTTTTGTTTCAATATGAATTTTTATACATATTATTATCAATCACACTATGTACCATACCAATATTAAATAATTTCTATGTTATCCTATTATATTGATACTCTCCTAATGATAACAATATTATAATTACTTACTAAATTTTCTGTTTTAAATTTCGTATTAGTTTTACTTATATTATTAAAATGTATATTAATTTTCCATGTTTTCAAATATGTAGTTAAATGTTTTTATAACTGTAAATAATTTATCTGTATTAAAATTTGAATTCCAGAACCAACCATATAAAAATTTTCTTTTATATGGTATTTGTACATATGCATGCCACCCAAAATAATGGAAGGGACCTGTTGGTTGAAACTTGAGGGCAACAAATCAAATTTCAAAAAGGTAATTAAAATAATTTATAAAAAATGATTCATACATCACATTAGAAGAGTTTATCTTTATCTTTATTTTAGATAAAAACTCAATTATTTATGTTTATTAAAATTGATACGATATATACATTTTGGGTAATTAATCATTGCATATATACATATATATATCATGTATTTTTTCTTTAAAAAAATGTTTTATGTCAAAAAATCTATATTTAATAAAAAATTGTTATTTAAAAAACGTTCTCCTCAAAATATTTACATCATTTTATATTATCAATATCATTAATTTTTATAAAAATTAGTGGTAACTTGTTTCTGAAATATTAATTATGTTTTTTATATTCATTATGGGGTTATTATTTTCTGATTTATCAAGGAATTAATTATATACTACTATAGAAACAATGCTTTTAATAGATACATAAAGAGTAACCCTATACATAGATGTATTATGATTGATGAATTATGATGGAATTATATTTATGCACTATACTCAATAATATTTTCCATTCACTACCTCTTTCAAATTTCATTTCATTTTCTAGAGTCCTTTATTATCAGAGTTCATGGAAAATGAATTTTCATTATCATTATTTTGGGTCTATACATTCAATTAATTTTTTTATAAATAATCTATGGAATCATGAACCCCTCCATTATTTTACATTTTCATAAAAAAATTTATAATTGTATAATGAAAATAATGTGTCATTAATTTTATTATGTTTTTCATTTGGATGATGCTATTTGATATTAGTTTCCATGAAATTAAATTCTTTACATCGATCCTTATTACTGTAGATATATTTGAGAACCCCACATCGATCACAATGTTATGGCTCATTGTGTAAAAGATGTTCATTTTACTTTGTTTCCAAATTATGTGATATTTATTTATGTTGAACATAACACAAATTGGACACCACAAGTGATAAATAATTTTAATTATTATAACATGCATTTATATATTTTAGTACCCTCTTCATTGTTATGAATATTTAATGCATAATTAATATATTATTGGGTTCCCCCTTTTGTAACACCTTCTAGTGCATTTTTCCTTTATATTATTCTATAGAATTTGGCATATTCATTATTTTTATTTTCAGAAGGAGTATTATAATGTAACTATTTAATTTTAGTTCTTGATAATTTGGGTTATTATATTTTTATTTTCAATTATATATGTATATTTTATTGATCATATCTATGTAATATCATCATCCAACCACTCTTATTCATTTATAACATCTCATTTGACATTTCAACTTATAATTTACCTACTCTCCTCACCATTTATCCATATAGAATCCAAATACAAATGTGAGGTAATATAATTATATCTTATGTTTCTTAGTTATTCTAATATCTAGGAACTAGCTCAAAAATGGGGACATGGATGACCAAAAATGGTAATTGACATCACATATGATTATCCTAGAATTTTTTCTCATGTTAATATTGTATTTATGAAATCCATATATAAATAAATTTATGATATTAAACATTAATGAATTCTAGGGATTTCAAGAAATTTATGTTGAGTTTTACTCATACTATAATGGTTAGTTTCATGGAATCTTTTTTTAATATAGGAATGAATTATTAATTTATAAATATGTATTCACTCTTTTTAACATGATTTATTTATGATAAAAATAAATTTATACCTCTATTTTATTGGGTTTTATTTTATAGTTTTTCTACATTTCTTTCTATTTTAGTCTTTAGAGACTTTATAGTTACTATAATTATTATGAAAGGTTATTTTGTTGAATGATTGTGAATTTTATATTTCAATTAAAATAAATAATCCATTGATTTGCATCACCTATCACATTTTGATTACTAAATGTGTTACTTGTTTGGAGATTTATTAGATGATTTTGATGAAGAAATCATTCTTGAAAGAGAATTAGTCATAAGTGACTTCCATCATGTAATATCAATATATAAGGAGATTCGAAAATAACTAACTCCAAAAATATTCTTGAAGAAAACATAAATTGAAAATAATGAGTATCAATTGAAATATTCAAGAGTTTTCCTATGATGTACCATGTAATTTATTGGAAGAAACTTTTACATATAACTCAAACATAATACTAATTGTTTATTTTTTTTTAAATTTCATTATGCAATAATGATTCTATTTTTTTTTCTCTTCATATATCGTAACATGCTATATTTTTAAAAACAAAATGTTATTTTAATTTTTTTCACAACCTATTACTTCCCATTTAAATTCAAAGGCAGTGGTACTGTTACTCATGAAAGAATTAGGAAAATATTGAAAAATAATAATAATTTTTATCTTTATAACCTTATATATAATCCGGATCATTAATGATATAATTTTTATTTACTTAAATAGTTATATTAAATTAATAGTAATATCAATTATATACAATTATTAATATTAAGTAATCAAAACAATGTTCTTAAATTATTAACATTATTATCAAACCCATTAAATGATTAAAATTATTTAATTCCTATTAATAATAATCACAATCAATGATTAATTTTTTAATCATATCATAATTACCATTATTGAGTAATTAATATAAAAATTCTCTTAAACTATTTTATTGGTATTTTTTTGTAAGCATGTCATCTAAGGATAGTTTATTTTGTATATTTTAAATTGATATATTTAATGATGTCAATTATAATGCCTGACCAAAGAAAATGTAAATAATATATCGATGTGTTTTTTTGAAAAAATGATGAAAGATTATTTGGTTTAATAGACCATGAATCCAAACATTAACTCCTGAATCGTTATTCAATTCTACTAAATCTACTGACATCTGTTGTTTGTCATCATACCCCCATATATAAAAGGCTATAAATGTTTTTTAATTTTTTAAAAATATTATTGTCATCTTATTATTAAAAATTTGAATGCTTCAATTTAAAAATTATTTTAAAAAATGGGGCTAAATCCAGAAAGACATGTAAATATAGTCCAAGGATATGGCCATTGTTGAGTTTTAATTTTTTCCCATTAAAAAAATTGGCAAAAATAGTAATTTCAAAACAAGCCTATTTCAATGTGAGTAAACCCACATGGTAATATGCCATCCAACAGGTCTGGCGACATCTAATTTTTTAATAATTTTTTTATGTTTGTGACTCAATATTATTAGATTTTTATTCTTTAATATATAGCACATTACTACTTACATAAATGTGAAAAAATACTTTTTTTTACTTTGGATATTTTTAATTTTAATTAGATCTACAACTGAGTGAAGATGTTGGTAAAAGAAATGAAATATCACAGGTGACATGAATCAAACTTAAGTCATATGTCAAAATTTTGTCATTTTATAATAAACAAGGGATTAAAATTAAGAGATAAAAGATCAAGAAGTACAAAAGAATTCATAAAATAAGAAAAACCCTCCAACCTAACATGTGACTTGCTAGTGAGATCATGCATTACCTAAAAAAGAGATTCCCTATTCCCCTCTCTTTTGATGAAAGATGAGAAGAAGTGGAAGTAGGAATGGATATTTATAACTATAATGACAAAATATTATAGTCGTTTTTTGGTGCATGAATTACATTGGTAATGGTGAGGCAATTTTAATTCCAAAATAATATATTTCCTCAATCTCTTGATGTCAAGAATAATTGACACACAAATGGAATGTCCTAATTCCATCAGTGGTTCCAAAGGGGCATGGAGAGAATTATGGCGGGGAGAAACAATGAATCTGTGGGAGTCAAAAACCATAACACCAATACCAAAAACACCTCCTCCGGAGATCGATACATCCAAATTAATTATCAACACATTCGTTGGGTAGGGATTTCACAACCTAATCATAGAATGTGAATTTGGTTTCTCAAGATGAATCTAATTACACATCCATACCTCCATCCAAGACCCCACATTCAAAATTGAGAATGAATTTGGTCTCGATAGCTGGTTGAAGATAACATCTATTATTGCCACCCAATGAATCCATGCCACTGTACGATGGGAATCCACAATCTCCATGGGGAGAGGTGATAAACACTTTATCAAAAGCAATGCAAGCATGTGAACCATGTGAAAAAGGTTATCTTCATTAGAATCTCATGAATTCTAGATGGAAGTTTCCCTAGAGTTGGTGATAAATGAATCCAATAGAGACTTTAGAATTTCCATGCACATGGGAAAATTGGATCATCAAATGAATGATGATACATGAGTACTTGCTTATAAGGGAAGATAATAGAATATATTTTCTACTATAAATGTCATAGCTTTGGTGGAGCACCCATATTCAACAAAACCACCCAAAACACCTAATCCTAAAGGATTCATAACCCAAGTCCCTTCAAATACCCTGACTTATTAGATAAAATTACCATGAATTTTTTTCTTCTAGAAAATCCAATCCCGACCCATATCCTTCATATATGGGATGCCCAAAATGATTTTTTATCTATCACATTAAACTAGTCAGCCATTTTTTGATACAATAGTTTTTTTCTTCAATATTAAACCAGGTGTGAACTATGGAATATTCCCAATAGGGATCACGAGTGTGGTTTCCTTATCCCTATATCTATAAACATTCTATGGGTCCCTCCATATTGTGACCACAACAACAATATCAAATTCTCTAATTAATCTCCTAAAAAATAATCTCACATGACCACCATAGGATTATATAGAAAAATCTAGGGCGATGGCCTAAAACTAATCACCCAAAATTAGTGTGAAGAAAATAGTTGGCATGGGGGATCTGAGTGTACATGGAATTAGGGTGTTTCAATAAACACAACTGCCACTTCTGTAGAAGAGCATAATTCAAAATTCATAAACCCAAAAACACCATTCACCTAAAAGCTTTTCAAAGGCAAATATTTTCCCTGGACAACCAATTAATATTATTTCTCTCATTATAAGGGACCCACAAAAATTCGGTGTGGAAATATTGGATTTTATTGACATAAAATCCAAGGATCATAAATGAGGACATAACAAAGGTTGATATTACTTATGTCCCCACCTTGATACGAGTTTAATTACCTTCTTTTGATATCCTCTTGAAATACTATCCCTATAGTTTTTCCACTCGATACAGGATGCTTGAAGAATCTTATCTTTTTGAGAATCCAAAAATCATGGAAATCCCAAGGTATTTATTATGTTTATTGAACAAAAATTCCTGATGCTTTATTGAGTTCTTCCATACTACATATAAGGACTCCCAAGCTGAAATACACATTAGATTTAGCATTATTGATAGATTGAATAGATACCCACTTTTAAATTAATATCACCTGAAAAATATAGTCACATTCTTCTAGGACAGTCCCTGAAAAAAATAAATCTATCATCTATAAAAAATTGATGGGAAATGGGAGGAATTAGTCAGCACACATTCTCCCTATGAATAATATTTTCCTTTGCTTGCACTAAATTATGATTATAGAACACATCACCTACAAAAATAAAACGGAATTGGGAAATATGACCCCTTGACGAAGACCCCTAATAGGGGAAAACCTCTAATATAGGACACTATTTATTTTATACCTCAATCAATTTAGGGAAGAATCCCATTCTACTCATAACAAACTGAATAATGGGCCACTGAACCCTGACATGGGCCTGCTTCATGTCAAGATTTCATGCCATAGTACCTATTTTTAGAATAGAGTGTATTTTCATAGAGGAAAAAACATAAAAGAGGATAATGTAATTATCATAGATAAGTTATTTCGAGATTAAAAGCAATCTCATTTTTAGAAATAATGGAAGGAAAAAAGAACGTAGGTGTTTAACTGAAATCTTTGTGAAAATTTTGTAAATAACACCTCATAAAATGATGGTCCTTAAATCTGAGACTAAAGAGGGTTTTTTGATCTTAGGGATGAGGGTAATAATGGTTCAATTCATCATGTATAATTTATCCTTAGACAGCACTATTTCAGTCATGAGGCCTGAGAAATCACACTAAAAAATGTTACATTTTTTTAAAAAAATAATTTGTGGAACACATCCAAAACTGGTGGTTTGGTGGAGTGATTTTTTTTGAGCACCATAAATATTTCCTCATCAGTAAAGTCACATGTTGGATGAAGGTTCATTATGCCCATAACCACTAGTTTAATACAATAGGAAATGTCAGAAGAAATAATGGATTCTATAGCCTTATAAATCTATTAATTAAAATGCATGATAAGATCATTCATCCCGTATCATTAGAAACTTTTAAACCTTTAAAATATGTAAGATATGAGATTAATTTCTTATTCTACCTTACAAGGGCCTTATAATGGAATTATAAGGTATTAGCGTAACCTTCCTTGATATAGTTATCACCTGTGCATAAGGACCAAATGATTTACCTAATTTTAATCATCACATCTAATTATGCTTCAAGGGACGAAATAAAATGAAGGACTATTTCTAAGGGGGACGAGGATACAACTCATTAATCTTCCTTTCAATTAGTTCACAATTAGAATTTGGTTGTGGGAACATAGAATTGAACACAAATTTAAAATTTTCTATCACATGATGGATATTCCTTCCCATATCAGGATCCGTCACTTTCTAGTATAAATGGTTCACATCATCACATTCCTTATCCTTAGGCCATAATATTTCAAATCTGTAAATTATTTTATATTTTAGATTTATTTGTCCATGAGAAAAGTCATTGAGTATATGGTAGTGGTCTGATATGGTAGGATCAGGGTGAGAAACCCAAAAGAATTTGTAATGTTTAGTCCATTCAATTGATCCCAAGAATCTATACAGACGCTCCACAATATATGTATTTTTAGAGTTCACATGAAAACCCGAGTGAAGGATTCCTAAGTACCACAGATCCTAAAATTTCACTATCTAAGTATGCTTTTGAAACTCCATCATTGACATGAACGGACTATTGGGCCCTCTTCTTCTCATGTTGTTTTTTTGTTGAATTCCACACCAACAAGGAGAGGTCTAGAAAATATCTACTGTAGGATCTTCAGTTGCTTCCAAGACATCCATTTAACCCATTGAGTAGGAAATCCATGAAAACTAATTAAAACCATAAATGGGTTTCTAGATGGTTAATGGATGCAGTAATTTTGTTACAAGAGAAGGATTTATCCGTTATATATATATACTCCCTCTAAAGAAGAGAACCCTCCCAAATGGACTTATTGGGAAATGGTGAAACGATTATGGAAACCATTTTTTTGAAATACTATAATTATAATTATATTATAATATAATTTCAATTAGTAAAACCATATCAGGGAATCTTTTAGCAAATTGATGTTGGAGAAGCCGAAATGAGAAAAGGTTGCCAAGCCCATGATACTTCAAACATAATGTTTTCATTGAGATAGGTGGGATCAGATAAAACCATCCTCCACCACTGAGAATTCAATATAGGTTCGATATCCCTCGACTTTACATCTCTTGGAGTATCTCTAATTAACCAGTAGACTCTCCATGCATATTTTGGAACTAAAGGATTCTTCCATTCTCAGAAATATACAATTATTCCCTATAACTTTTATTATCCACATATATTGTTTTAGGCCTTGCTAATGGAGGATTGATAGGATAATTTCCTATTAAAGAGGAATGTATGGGGGAATTGAGGTATTGGGGGAAAATTGATCTGGTGAATCATTGAACATCTGATTTGGTCTATTGTGTGATTTATGTTTTCCCTCAAAAGTAGCAGAGTTATTATTAAAGGATGTGTCCCTTGACACCGAGGCCTTAACCAGAGTTTTAATCAGATTTCCTAACTTCCGTGATATAGTTCCAATGGATTGATTCTCATTATCTTATTTATGAGAAAAAAACATGATGAGCTGTAATAATGACTAGTGGACATAATATGTTTATTTTATTTTTATCTGGATATATAGGTGATATTAGAGCCTTCAAAATCCTATATATATCCCTTCGTTTCTCCACATTCAGAATGATGAATGTCTTGATACTCTTTGACATCTACCAAGATCCATACTATAAAATAATGTTTTACTCCTCATACGTAGACTTTAAACCAAATTCTTTCTTTGTGTTCCCCCATGCACCCCTAAAAGAAGCAAATGCTTGGTATATTTCCATACTCAAATGAGATACAAACATTCGAGTCCTCCAAATATAGGAATATACAACTCATAAATTCAATAAAAACATCAATAAAACCGTAATTTGAATAGCTGACCACCAATGAATAAGATCCAGTTGATCCCATTACAAAAAATTTCGGATTTGGCTATCAATTTCACGTATAATACACTATGATATTCCAAAAAATGAGATTCCTTTAAGTTGAATCCCAAAGGGGGTTTTGGAAAGAGTGGTGTTCTAGATATCCACAAAGTTTATTAAATACTCAATTAAAATAATGTGGTTATCAACAGACCACATTCTCCCTTTAAGAACATTCTTCTTATCCTTCACATTAAAAAAATCAACGATGATGAGGCCCAATTATATTTCCCTTATGGAAACACCATTTACTAAAATCCATACATTTTACAGTGTATTTTTTATAGAATTTATATTTTTTAAAAGTAATTCATTGTTCAAAGACCAAGACACAATTTATTAAAAGAAAGAAAGAAACTATAAAAGTCTGAAGTAAGGGATTTTATTACAATCTCTAACATAGAGAGGGAGAAGTTCAGCTTTCAAGTCGTCACTCAAAGTAACACTTTGGTTGATTCCCTTATTAGAGAGACCACCTTTCACCATTTTCTCTTCCTGGTAAGAATGACAGGGAATTAGTATGATATCTTGAAGTTAATCTAGGCATTTCATCCATTGGGTTATTAGCGACCAGGCAAGGTGGACCACCCCATTCCAAATGGCTTGCACAATGGTGGTAGAGTCACTTTCAATCTAGATGCCGTTATAGCCTTTGGTTTTAACATATTTAACAACCTAGATCATGATCATAATATATTCGTTGAAAGAAGAGGTGTTACCACAAATTCTATAGAAATATCTATGATAGTGACCCAAGAAATCTCTGAAAACATCTCCACAACCTGCTGGGCTCGGATATCCTTTGGTGGTACCTTCCAAATTGATTTTGATCTATCCATGAATGGAAGCCTGCCAACAAAATTCTATTGAATGCCCCAGTTTTGGAAAAAGACCTTCAACCCGTAGGCACTGAAGGATCATGAAGTCACCAACAGAGTTGTCACAATGATCATTTTGGAGCAAGGCAGCATCCTTGATGGCTATGAGAATTCTCGTTCGACCCACATTAATATTGGATGAGTATTTATTATGAATAATATTATTTCTATCATACTAGATAACGTGGAGGAGCTCAGTGAAAACAGAAAGGAAGAGGTTCTTGACTTTCCACGAGGTTTCAAGCTCAAAATAACATTTATGTTCTTTGGGAAATTTATATTGAATGGTCAACTGATTATAAATTTTCTAAAGCCGAGAAGAGACATTTAGTGCGTTATAAAAGAATTATTGTCCTTTTTTCTAGTATAACTGATTTTTCTTTCTCTATTGGTGCTAGATTCTTATTCATCCAATGATTTATCATGTCAGTTACCATTTCACCATGTATCATGTCAAAGAATAAAACAGAATTGTTAGAAGAGGGTTCATACTCATATGCCCGATCATCTTCATGATGATGTAGCACCATCATTCCTAGGAGACACTAGGACTCACCCAACCCTTGGAATCCCTTGGAGAAACTCAGTAGAGGAACTTTTTATTAATCTTATAAAAATTAATCGTCAATAACCACATAATAAGAATAATATATTTCATTTCATTTAATTTAAATATTTATATAAAAATAATTTCACTACTTTAGATAAATGTTTTATCACAACTAGTTTAAAGCGCTTAAAAGGTTTACTTATATCGACATTAATTAGAAGCTCTAATAAAGGTTGTCTTCTATTAGTACTAAAAGAATAATGATTAAAGACTATGTTCGTCAGTTTTTTTAGCATTTATAAAAGTAAGAGCTTTATCATCTCCTTTTGCACGATGATAAATGTTGAATTCTATTAGCACTGTTAGAAGTCATTTAGAATGATTTATTTATTTTTCATATTTTTTTTATAATTTTAAATCTGATTTATATCATAATAAGAATATATTTTTACAAATACTATATATATATATATTCTAATTTATAAATATATGTACATTAATCGTGTACATATTGTAATTAACTTGGTAGAAATAAAGAATTCAGTCAATTAGATTAAGAGGATGGTGCTGCTTCTCATATATTTAATGGATTGGGGCACGCCAGCGAATAACAACCCATCCCATCATGAACGGGGTTTATAACCTCTTAATATATTTTTAACGAATCCATGCATATATATATATATATATATGTATATATATATATTTATATCTGTGTGTGTGTGTCTAAGTAATTGAAAAACTTAAACTTCAAATATTTAAATAAATTTAAATCATAAAAAGAACTTATTATAAATTCAGTAATCTCACTAATAAGTAATTTATATTTTATATATTTCTTACAAATGAATATAAATTTAATTTAAAAAATATTTTAAATTAGAATAAAAGATTCTAAAAGATAATAATTAATTATATTTTTTATATCGTACCAGTAAAATACATACATATATAATTAGAAATAATAATATATATCTATATGTAAATTTTAAATATATTTAAAAACAATTATGAAAATTATTTTATTTAATTTTATAGTTTTATAATTGATGATACATTATGAAAAAAATGTCGATATAATATTATTATTTATACATTTATATTAGTGATATATTTTAAAACATTATTTTATTTATATAAACACTAAGGGTTTTTACATATAATTAATACATTAACTGGTATATTTATGAATAATTTTTTTATAATGTTAATATACTTATATTAATTTTAGTATATTTTTAATACATTGAATATAATTATTATTTTTTATTTGTTATAATATTTTTCTAATTTATTCGTTTCCTTTTATTTTGATTAATCTATCAATTTCTTGTATTTATAGGTTTATAATATTTTTTTAATTCATTCATTTTTATATAATTATTTATTTATATTTATTTATTAGGTTTATTTCTTTTCAATATGTTTTTTAATTTAAATGATGAATATTTATTCATATTTTTTGTTAAGTTTGAATTTATTTAATATGTCAGAAACTTATATAATATATTAATTTTGATGCATTTTAATATTTTTATCATTTAAATAGTTAATATAATTCACTTTTAATAATTTTATTATTAATATAATTAATATTATTGTGATGCCCTACCTCGAGCCACTTGATTGCACCCTAACCAAGGTCACCACATGATCTTCAGTGATCCTCTCCATACTCTAAAGTGTGCAGACTTGAGACATAGACCTAATCTATAAAATGGGGAGACTAATCACTTGAATCAAATTCATACAACAACACAAAACTAACTAAAATCTTACACGACATAAAAATCAGAGTATGCAAAAATAGATAAAAAATGTTGTAAAAAATTCCATGCAGAAGTCATATAGCTATACATTCCCTAATCATCTATTGGGTCGATCCCACATAGAAAAAAAACAAAAAATATAACACATCCTTACCAAAAAGACACTCATTAGAGGTGGTATATTAGCAATGGTTCTAGTAACCTCCATGGAATAAATTTGATTTAAAAAATAATAATATCATGTTGGTTTAGTCAAAATGATGTTATAATTTTTTTAATTTAATAAATAGTTGAAGTTTCCATTAAAATGTAGTGAAATATTAAAAAACCATATTTCCTCCCCCCCCGCACTCGCTCTGCGCGACCCCAAATGCTATCCTCACCCTCCCTAGACCTCCTCCACTCCCCTTCCGACCATCACCTCAAGAACGCGACCCCCATTTCAACCTCCTTATCCCCGAATGTGATGTGAAACCCACCCCTTCGACCTACCCCCTCCATCCTCACTCGAGACCTTGACCCCCATGCCCCCATTGACATCCCTCTTTGAAATGGCAATGAAGAACCCCCTTATGACCTTCCTATCCCCGATAGTTCCCCTCCTTGATGGTGACATAGACCCCCCTCTGACCTTCCTCTCCTAGGCCTGGTTTCCCTGCTCAGTGGCTCAGATCCCCTCTTATTAAACCCCTGCTCACCAGGAAGACCTCCCCTCTCTATTCTACCAATTCTAAGGAACTCTCAATATCTTTTTATATGTATTATTAGCAACTCTTCAAGGTAAATCCCTCAATACTATTCTTTTCCCCTGTTTTTAATTTTCTCCATATCCTTCAAACCGATGAATGGTCTGGATGACCAAGGTTGTTTTTAGATCAATTTTAACTTGGTTTTTATGATTTAATGGTTCCTCTTTCCCTCTTAAGGATTTTTTTGGCCTTTAGTTTTTGTAATTTAGTGTCGAACATTGTGGATGTAGTAGATCAGAGGTTATTCTTGTCTATTGAAAAGATCATTAAATTAATATACAATTATTTCTTTCTTCTTTATGCTAGTATTTAGATTACTTATGAAATTATTATATATGTATATAAATCTATTTTAAAGGGAAACCATGTTATACTTTTTTTTTCTGTTGATCAAAAAATATTTTTATATGAAAACATGTATTTCGAATTTATTTTTCAACTACGGTGCACACCTACCATTTGAGAATATACTATAATGTATTTTATTACATGATTTCAAGTCATTAAATGTTATTTGGTCCTTAAAATAATTTTTGTTGGAAACTCATGAATTCCATTGGTGTGCATGAATTTTTAAGAACCAATGTTGGGTTACCATGGACATAATGACTTTTTGATGATTTAGTATTCAATTTTTCAAAGTAAATTTTATAAAGAGGTTTCTAAAAAGGTATTCAACTTTTTGGTTTGAAAATTTCATAAATATTATTAATATTTAACCATAGACCATGCCCTTGATATATTTTGGAAATTGAAATTCATTGGCATGTTTATTTCCCATAGGGGGTTTTTGTATTGATTATTATTCACAATGAAAGAGAAGGAGATGTTTATGAAGGGTGAGCTTATATGTTGAATGGATAACTATATTCTTGTATGATAACAGATGCGTGGACTCTATTTTATGACATGGGAAGTGATGGATAGTTTTTTTTAGGAAATTTATGTGCACTGATAAAATGACCTAAAATGGTATAATGAAGTATAAGAACATATAACAACCTAAAACTTTTATTTTTATCAGTTTTAGACATCCAATAATGTGTGATATCCAAATAAATTATACTTTTCATTGATATTTTTAAAGGGGTTCTCTTTTTCTTAGTTAGAACATGGTAAATGGTTCATAAATTGATCAATATAGGTAATTTTTCAATGTAATGGACACTCATTAGTTTCAACACTATGATAGAATACACCATATATTTTTCTCACACAAACAAATATAATCAACTTATTAAATATAAAAAACTCATACATCTTGATCATCTTTAATGCAGAGGTTGTATTCCAAACATCTATCGGAAGAAAACCATATACTAACTTGTGAAATGATGGAATTGACATCACATCAATCCGAGTTACAGATTTTTTGATTCTTTTAAATAAAATTTTATAATTTTAAAGCACTAAAATTCACTATTAACAATCAAAACAATAAAAAAATCTCATATTGACATGAAATCATGGGAAAACCCCCATTTAATTATTTCTGACATGTATAAGAAAACATTACATTTAATTAATGTGTGGTGTTCTTGGAATGATTCAATAACAAATTTTAAAAGATATAAATGTTTTAGTAACATGTGTCAGGGGTTCAAAACTAAGAAAATGTCGTTGGATTTCACTAAAATAATGGGAAAATATTATTAGATTTAATTTGAAAATGTATGAACTAATGACATGTTTTTCCAAATTACAATTTTCATGTTATGTTTATAAACATGTTTTTTGAGTTTTAAAACACTTAAAAATGTGTGGAATAGTAAAAACCATAGGAAAAACCTCATATTGATGTGAAATCATTGGACAATCCCTGTTGAGTTTTTTGATGTGTAAGCATAGACAAAACATAATTACGACATGTGGTGTGGTCAGAATGAAAATGTAATCACTTCTTAATGGTACAAAAAACATTAAAAACAATTGTTAGGGGGTTAAAACAATTATTTCAAATTTCCCTAGGATAAGGGGAAAATGACCGTATATTTAATTTTTAAATGTAGGTAACAAATACATGTCATTATGACTGATTTTTTTCCCGTTATGGTCATAAACACATTTTTGTGTTTTAGAACTCTAAAACACTTTTAGAATGATAAAAACCATAGAAAATGACCTTATATGAATGTTAAATAATTGGAAAACCACTAATGTGTTATTTGTTATGTGTATTCATAGAAAACATATCAATCCGATGTGTGGTTTGGTCGGAACGACTCACTATCTACTTCTTAAAGGTAAAAAAAACATTAAAACAAGTGGGGGGGGGGGCAATACAAGGAAAAAAACAATAGGATTATATTAAATCAAGGGACAATGTACATATATTGAGTTTTGATATATTGGAATAGGAGACATGTCATTCTGAATAACGGTTTTCCCATTATGGACATAAACACATTTTTTGTGTTTTAAAACACTAAAACATGCATGGAATGGTCAATTCCATAGAAAATATCCTTAGATTGGCATTCAATCATTGCAAAACCTACTCTATGTTTTTTTGATGTGTATTCATAGAAAACTTGTCAATCCGATGTGCGGTGTGGTCAGAATGACTCAGTAACCACTTATTGAAGGTACAAAAACCATTAAAAAAGTATTGGGGGTTTAAAAATAGGAAAATGACATCAGATTTCACTAAAATCCCTAGAAAATGACTATATATTTAATAATGAAATTTAGGAACTAAAGGAGCATCATTTTGAATTATTTTTTCTATTATGGATGTAAATGTATTTTGAGTGTTTTAAAACTCTAAAACGTGCATGGAACTCTCAAAACCATTGAAAATGACCCCGTATTGACATTAAATCTTTGGACAACCCCTAATGAGTTATTTTTTATCAGTATACATAGAAAACATATCAATATGACATGTGGTGTTATCGGAATAATTTACTAACCACTTCTTAAAGGTACAAAAACGTTTAAAAACAACTATCAGGGGAAGAAACCAAGAAAAAATGTTATATTTCCATAAAATTAGAGGAAAAATATATTTTATTTAATTTTGAAATGTAGAAACTGATGACATGTCATTCCGAATGATGTTTTTCATGTTATGGCCATAAACGCATGTGTTTTAAAATGCTAAAACATGTGTGGAATGGTCAAAACCATAGAAAAAGACCTCCGATTACTGTGAAATATTTTGAAAACTTCCACTAAGTTATTTTTGATGTTTATGTGTGGAGAACACATCAATACGATGTGTGGTGTGGTCAGAATGAATTATTAACCACTTCTTAATGGTACACACACAATTAAAAATAAGTGTTAGGAGATCAAAACTAGGAAAATGACATTAGTTTTCCATTAAATTATGTAATAATGACCAAATATTTCATTGAGAAATGTAAGAACCAACGACACACCATTTTAAATCACGGTTTTTTATTATGGATGTAAACGAGTTTTTAGTGTTTATAAAACACTAAAACGTGTATGGAATAGTAAAAACCAAAGAATATGATCACAAATTGATGTCAAATCATTATAAAACCACATTTATGTTTTTTTGAAGTGTACACGTAGACAACACATCAATGTGACGTGTGGTGGGGTAAGAATTTCTCAGTAACCACTTCTCAAAGTTACAAAAACTTTAAAAACAAGTGTTGTGGGTCAAAAATAGGGGAAAATGTCGTATTTCCTTGAAATCATGGGACAAAAACCTTATATTTAATTGTAAAATATAGGAAACAACGACAGATCATTATTAATGCTGAATTTACTATTATGGCTGTAAATGTATTTTTAGTGTTCTAAAACACTAAAATGTGCATGGAAAAGTCAAAACAATTTAAAATGACCTCATATTGACATAAAATCATTGTAAAATCACTGCTATGTTATTTTGGAAGCATAGGAAATAATATGATATCAATGTTTTAATTTTTATTATTATGTAAATTTCAAGCACACCACAAGTCTCTTTAAAAATAAATCAAAAATATTTACTTATCCCTTTTCAGTTTCATGTTTGAAACTTATCATAAATAGGTATGTTTATGTTTTCAATGTTTTTTTCATTATATATTATTTTTTTTATATTAAATTTTATTCTGTTTGATTAATATAATAAAAAATTTTATTTTCATCATTCTGAATATATTCTACTTCTTTTCTTTTTTCTTCATTTCTTTTATTAAATATTATGGTTTTCATTGTAAATAGAAGATTCATGTAGTAGGCAGGAGGTTGACTATTCCGATCCATAGATTTATTTAGAAGATATTCATGATGGTTCTTAGTTTCCATGGTAAGTTAAAATATTATCAATTATTCTAATATAATTATTATTTATTATGTTGAGTTTTATTTTTTGTTTTATTGTTATATTTGATGAGATGACATGGTCATTTTCTATTGATGAGACACAGTGGAGGCAGAAAAATGCAGTGGGGGTCATGACGTGGATGTATATTGGGCATGGGTTTTTGTTGGACATATGTTATGTGTATTTATTGATGGTCAATGTTTTAGTTGAAAAATGTTTGGGATTACTGAGATTGAGGTGATGATAACTATGGATGTTTGTATATTTGTTATGGATTTATGATGTATGTATGATGGTTTAACATATATTCATTTTTTAGTTTATTTCATGTCACATTTTTATATTTAGAGTTTTTTATTTATATATATATATATATATTAAAAAATATGATTTATTAGTGGTTTCTAGAAACCACTACTAAATACATTAAACAAAATATTTTTAGTGGCATTTATGATTAATCGTCGCTAAAACAAACCACCGCTTAAAATATCAGTGGAGATTCATTTAATTTTTTAAATCTCTGTGGGATATTTGTTTTATAAAAAAGCATCCACTAAATTAAAAATAAACCACCACTAAATACTACAAAAATGGAACATAGCAAAACAATCACAAAATTAATGAAACCACCATTAAATGACTAGAGAATGTGCAATATGTGGCAGTTTTTAAAACCATCATAAGACTAATAGGTGGTGGCTTTAAATTCAATTATTCGCCAAAAAAACCACCGCTACTACCCTATTTTTTTGTGAATACACACTAATGTTACAGACATACCCTAGGCTCACTCACCCTTTCCCCCAATACACTTGAGCTACACTACCCTAATCTAGACCAATAACTTTGCTGAACATGAAAGTAGACATAAGGTCCACAGGTGCATTGAGGTTCCCATATGATGTGTGAGAAATATATACCTATATTGTAGTACCCCAGGTTTTTGTTAAGTAAACCATGTTTTTTTATTTCTAAGTACATGAAGCATACATGGAATGGTTGGGGAAGGTTTGGAGAATTTTAAAGCATAAAAGGGAAAATTGTGGGGATGCAAGGGCTGCGTATGGTTTTCCCTAACCGTGTAGAAGCCATGCAGGTGGTGGTCATTTTGACAGAGGAGACCGCATGGTGTGCACATGGTTTGGGCAAAACGTGTGAGGAGTCCCCTCCTTCAAGCAGTGACTACTGCACGGTTAGCACACGATTTGACTAACAGTGCGGACTAACCATGCGCGAAGTCAACTTAGATCCTATTTTTAAGGATCTAATCCATTTTATCTTTAAACCCACTTGTTCTTTCTCCTAGAGGGCCCTCACTCGAGATTTCTCTCTCTTGGATGTGGGAGAACATTTACCAGGCGTTTTGGAAGAGATCCGGAGGTTTTTAATGGCATTTAGAGGCCGATTTATCAAGGTAAGTCTCATCTCCTTGAGTTTTCTTAGATCTCCTTATTCCCTCTTGATTTATCCTTAGATCTATGCCCAATGTGGATATATCTAAGGTAGTGGATTAATTTTAAGTTGGGTTTTGGTCTTTTTGGTGTTAGGGGAAGGAATATATGGAGGTTTCATGGTTTTTCGACCCTGCTCTTGGTTGGTTTCACCTATTTTGTTGAGGTAGATGGCTTTACTCTCGATCCCTCATTCTTAGAACATTAAGGCTTAGTTTCAATTGTTTTCCTTGATTGAAATGGATTATTTATCTGCTATGAAATAATGGTTGAAACCCATTTTTAGAAACGGGTGATGGGAATTGGGTGTTTTTGGAATGAGTCTGTTGAAGTGAATATAAAATCGTGATTTTAAATGAGTTATGGTTTTTCTGTTTGAAAGAAATGGTTTACAATAAAAGGGTGATGCTTTATTGAAAGGTTTTGAACACACTTGGTTTTGGGCGTGGACATGCATGGGTTGTGGTGTGTGTTCATATGAATTGGGATGGATTAGGGTGAGAAGTACCCATATAAAAAATGTTGGAATGGATAAGGGTGAGAAGTACCCCCATTAAAAGGGACGGATAAGGTCGTGAAGTACCCCCATCAAAGTAGTTCACTAAGTGATGACTTAGTGGAAGGATAACTTACCACTTGTGAGCATAGGGAGGTCCATGTTGCATGCATGGTTGGTTGTGTGGATTTGTGAAATGGAATGAATGTGATGAAATAGAAATGTGAATTTTATTGGAAACATTACTTGGTTGCTTTTCATGAGAAAGATGGTATTGTAGGAAAATGATTTGACCTAGAAGTTGATATATTGTGAACTGTTTTGGAATTGTTTTATATAAATTAGTTTATATAATTGTGCTAACCTATTTTATCCTAGAGGCATGGGTTGGTAAGTCATCAGGGGAAAACCTACTGAGTTTCATTACTCACACCCTACTTTGGAATGTTGGTGCTTTTGCAGATGACATGTACCGGGATGTTGGAAAAGGTAAAGTGTTGCATACTGCTTCGTGATGCTTCGGCTGGTTCATGCTATTGGCGTTTAGAACTTGTGGGGCATAGAGTTGGGTTGTAGTCTTGTAGTTATTGAGTTTTCCATTCCACTGTTTACTCTGATTTAGTGTTGGTTTCTGTTGTGGTACATTGGTTGGTTTTTGATAAAATAAATGTTTGGGTTGTCTTAGCTTTTATCATGCATCATTTATTTGACTTTTTTGGTTATGGTTATTGCTTCTGTGATATGTTATAAAAGGGTAAAACGTCCCCCACTTGTTTGAAACACTTTGACATTTATTTCCAGCCTTTGGTATCTTGGGGGCATCTCTTACAGCATAGTAATGACTCGTTGTACTCTCAAGCCAATGGGAATTTGGGGGTCATTACAAATGGTATCAAAGTGTTCAGTCCTTGCCTAACAAGTGGTCATCGATGTTCTTGGTCTTGGAGTTGAAATTCATTCTTGTCTATTCCTTGGGTAAAAATCCAAGATTGGAGTAGGATTGTTGGAACCTGAAATGTACAGCATAATAGGACGTAGCTAACCCATTTATTCTGATCTTCAAGTTACCAGGGTGTTCGGTACATAAGTGCTTTGGAGAAACTTATAGGATAACAAATATCATTGTCATGGGTTTAGCCAATGAGATGACCATGACATGCATTAGTGGTATGACTTCCCACTAGGTGAACAATTATCATTTTGAGAAATTGATTATGGTTTGATGAAAAAGCGTGATTTCTGAAAATTGTAATCTTGTTTTCAAATGAATGATTTTGAAAAGAGAATGGTTGATGTATTTTGAAAATAGATTGATTTTCAAAAGAAAGAAAATATTTCTTTTTAGAAATGGGTAAATATGGAAAAGCATGATGGTTGGAAATCAATGTTGTGATAGTGTTGTGATAGAAATTGAAATGTTAAGCCTTCAGTTGCTAGGAAGTGAGACTAACGACGTGCGTGGTTTGTATAGAAAATGGCACACATTATGTGTCATAGAAGCCAACCCGAAGAAGCTACAGAGAATGTGGTTGCACCTAAACCACGCGTGAACCAAGAGCTGGTTAAAATTTTAGTTCAAGCATTCCAGGCTATGGACACAGGGAATCAGAGGGCTGAGTCAAGGCATGTAGACCATTCCATCAAGTTCCAAAAGCAGAATCCACCCATATTTCAGGGTGGTTCGGAACTAGAAATGGTGGAGGTGTGGCTGAGTAGTATTGATCAAATCATCAATTTCATCAGCACAATAGTAGAACTGAAAGTAAAGTTGTTGACGTATTTGCTGGAGGATCTTACACAACAATGGTGGGAGATAGTGGTGCATGCAAAGGTGTATCAATTCCTGGTCTGGTAGGAATTTGAGGAATTGTTCAATAAATAGTCCTATCCTCACATGTTCAAGATCCAGAGGATGCCCGACTTTATTAGATTGAAGTAGGAGAATCTCTCTATCATGGAGTATGCAGATAAATTCATGAATTTAGTGTGCTTTTCACCAGAAGTTGCTGCAAGTGCGTCTCTGAAGCCACACATCTTTGAATCCGGGTTGCGATAGGAGATTCGCTCGAAGATAGCTGAGCTTTGTATTACGGATTATATGGAAATTGTAAACAGTGAAAGAGTAGCTAAAAGAGACATCTCAGGAGATATGGGATGAGGAAGTATGATGATACCCATAGGAACGGGTGGGAACTCTAATGCTGGGAACAAGCGGATGAGGGACACCTACTTCCAAGGTGGGGGTGTGAATCAGAATCAGATGGCTTGATCGGTGAATCTTCCTCCATGACCCATCATGAAAGTTGGGTGTTTTCAATGTGGCTCGACTGATAACATAAAGATAGAGTGTACGGAATAACCAAGAAAATGTCACAATTGCTAGCAGATGGGGAATCTACAGCAATATTGTAGAACTACTCTGAGGTCAGGTGCACGTGACACTTCCCAACCATCGCAAGCATCGTAATATTTGATTGGACGAGGACAATAGAGTTAGTCTCGTCAGCATAATAGAGATAGCCATGGTGATTCTAAAAATACCATGACTCCTCAACTAGGGCAATCTTAGCAAGGCAACCAGGAGAATAGTGAAACAATGAAGTAATTATATGGAGCTCAGTAGATGATGGAGGATGATCAGGTTGTACCATCTACGGTGAGTGGTACGATTCGTTTGAATTCTACCCTCATGCAAGTTTTGTTCGATACTGGTGCATAACATTATTCTATTTCTTCTATAATTGATTATTTTATAAACATAAAACTTGAAATGATGCCTTCTGTGATAAAACTTCAAACTCCTCTCAGTGAAAGAGAATGTAGAGACTTCATGTGTAGAGAATGTTCTATAACTGTTGATGCAGCTGAGCTGAAATGGGATTTTTCTATCCTGGAGATGGATGTCTATGATATAATCCTGGGTATGGATTGGTTGATAGAGTTCAGGTCACATATCGACTGTTATAGAAGAACAGTCAGTTTAAAGAAAGAGGACGGTGTCGAGCATCTCTTTAGAGAATAAAGAGTGGTGAAGGAATGAGCAATGGGCTTGTTGGCAATAGTAGTGGAAATTATCTCTTACTAGTTGTCTGATTTAAACTTGGAATAGATGGACAATATTCCAAATAACAGTTTTCCAGTAGTCATGGATCAATTTCCTGATGTTTTTCCTAAAAAAATTATCAGGATTACCACATTTAAGAGAAGTGGAGTTTATGATTGATCTCCTTCCAGGGACTAGTCTTATCTCACTTCCATATTATTGGATGGAACCAACGATGTTAAATGAATTGAATGTGCAGTTGGAAGAACTAGAAAACAATGGTTTTATTCAGACAAGCGTGTCTCCGTGGGTAGCACCAGTTTTGTTTGTAAAGAAAGAAGATGGATCTTTAAGGCTATGTGTGGGTTATTGTAAACATAACCAAGTTATGATAAAGAATAGATATCCACTTCCATGCATTTATGACCTGTTTGATCAGTTGAGGGGAGCTAAGTGGTTCTCTAAGATTGAATTGCAGTCAGGATATCACCAGTTGTGAGTTCGGAAGGAGGATATTCCGAAGAAATCCTTTAGAAGTAGATATGGACACTACAAATATGAATTCATCCCTTTTGGTCTTATGAATGCACCATCAATATTTATGGCATTGATGAATCAGATATTTCAGTGATACATGGATTCTTTTGTGTTGGTGTTTGTGGACGACATATTGGTGTATTCAAGAACAAGGGCTGAGCATCAGCAACACTTAGAGATAGTTTTGAAAATCATGAGAGACCATCAGTTGTATGCCAAATTCGAAAAATGAAATTTTTGGATATATGAGGTATGCTTTCTGGGCCACGTTGTTTCTGAGAAATGTGTTTTAGTGGATCTAGAAAAGATAGAAGCTGTTCTTTCTTGGCAACCGTCGAAGAATGTCTTTCAAATACGATGTTTTCTTTGTTTAGCTAGTTATTACTAACGCTTTTTGCATGAATTCACCTGACTAGCTTTGCCTATGAAAACATTCACAAAGAAGAACAATGCATTTCAATGGAATGAAGAATGTCAGAGGTCTTTTCAAGAGTTGAAATTTCACCTTACATCAGAACCCATCTTGATTTTTCCGGAATAAAGACAGGGGTGTGTGGGGTATTTTGATGATTTGGGAACAGGGTTGGGTTGCGTTCTCATTCAAGGAGACCATATTGTTTCTTATGGCTCAAGGAAGTTGAGGGTGCATGATGAAAATTACCCAACACATGATTTAGAGTTGGCTGCAGTCGTCCATGATTTGAAAACATAGAGACATTATCTCTTTGGTGAAAAATTTACTGTTTTTACGGATCAAAAAAGTTTGAAACACATTTTCTCATAGTGATATTTAAGTATGATGCATATGAGATGGATGGAGTATCTTCAAATTTTCAGCTTTGACTGGATGTATACACCGGGTAAGGGAAATTCGGTGGCTGATGCATTAAGCAGAGAGTTGTATGCTCAGTTGGTGAAAGAAGCTTTAGATGAGTGGCAGTTGATGTTGGTCCTAGCCGAAATGCATGTGGATTGTGAATACAGAGGCGATCTTGCAATTTTCTTTCCACTTGCACTTATTCCTAATTTGATGGAGATATTAAAGGAGGAACCAACATCCGATGTAGACTGTGTCTCAATGAGTTCAAAACTCAATGGTGGGGAGACCATTGACGGATGGAAGCTGGATGGGTGTTTAGTTTTTCGGTTTAATTATCGGATGGTTGTACCTTTAACTATCCAGGAATAACTCCTTCATGCTTACCACCATTCAAGATGGGATGTACACCCAGGTATACAGAAGATTTAAAAGGCATTGAAGGCACAATTTTGGAGGAGAGAAATGAAACAAAAGGTATCTGAATTTGTTTCAATGTGTTTAACTTGTCAGCAATTTAAAGTAGAACATCAGCGTCCAATGGGTATGTTGAAGTCTCTACCAATTCTTGTGTGGAAATGGGATCAGATAGCAAAGTATTTTGTTACAGGTTTTCCAAGAATGGTCTAGAAACATGATGCCATATGGGTGATAGTGGATCATCTAACCAAGTCATCCCATTTCATCCTTATTCGTGAAACTAATACGGTGGAGGATCTGTCCAAAATATATATCTGAGAATTTGTAAAGAGACCTGGCATACCAGTTTCAATCATGTCAGGAAGAGATCCGAGGTTCACATATCATTTCTGGTGATCCTTACAGAAATCACTGTGAACTCCGTTAAATATGAGTACACTGTATCATCCTCAGAAGGTTGGACAATCTGAAAGGACGATAAAAAAATTGGAAGACATGTTGCAGGCTTGTGTAATGGATTTTGGTGGCTCATGGGAAGACCACTCTCCCTTAGTGCAGTTCTCATATAACCACAGTTATCAGGCCTTGATACGCATGGCTCTGTTTGAAGCATTGTATGGGCATCCTTATCATTCCCCACTTTGTTGGGTGGAAACAGGCGAGACTTCACTAGTTGGGCCGAGCCTTGTACGAGAAACAACAGAGAAGATCCAGTTGATTAGAAAGAGGATGGAGATGGCTCAGAGTAATCAAAAATCTTATGCGGATCATCGCCAAAGACCGTTGTCGTTTTTGATGAGTGATCATGTCTTTTTGAGAATCTCTACAAGGCTTGGACAACGTCGTTTTAGGAAGCAGGGAAAATTAAATCCTCGATATATAGGCCCTTTTGAGATACTCAAACTTGTTGGCGAGGTGGCGTATCAGTTGGCATTACCACCATGGTTCAGTGCAGTGCATAATGTGTTTTATGTATCTCAGTTGAAGAAGTATTAGCCTAATCCTGACCATGTGATCTGATGGGATCAGGTTGACCGAGAGTCAGATGCTTCATTGGTACATATTCCAGTGAGGATTGTGGATAGGAAAAAAATGTATTTTCTAGAAAAATAATCAATCTAGTGTGGTTTATATGGAAACATGGTTAGATTCATGAGGAGAGTTGGGAACGCGAAAATGAAATGAAGGAGAAGCGGCCAAAACTCTTTCAAACAAGAAATGGTTTTCTACTTTCTGGGGACGGAAAGGCCAATGGTGGGGAGAATGTAGTACCCCCAGTTTTTGGTAATTAACCCTTGTTTTATACTTTCTATGTACATGAACCATATTAGGAATGGATGGGAAAGGTTTGTAGACTTTTAAAGCATAAAGGGAAAAATATGGGGATGCACGGGCTGCACACAGTTTGCCCAAACCGTGCGGAAGCTATGCAGGTGGTGGTCATTTGGACAGAGGAGACCGCACGGTGTGCACATGGTTTGGGAAAACCGTGTGAGGAGTCCATGTGGAGCACCTCTTCCATGTAGTGTCTACCGCGTGGTTAGCGCATGATTTGACTAACCGTGTGGATGAACCGTGCGCGAAGTCAACATAGATCCTATTTTTAAGGATCTAATCCGTTTTATCTTTAAACCCACTCGTTTTTTCTCCTAAATGGCCCTAACTTGGTATTTCTCTCTAGTGAAGGTGGGAGAACATTTACCTGGCATTTTGGAAGCGATACGGAGGTTTTCCTTGGCGTTTAGAGGCCGGTTGATCATGGTAAGTCTCGTCTCCTTGAGTTTTCTTAGATCTCCTTATTCCCTCATGATGGATCCTTAGATCTACACCCATGGTGGGTAGATCTAATGTAGTGGATGACATTTATGTCCAGTTTTGGTTTTTTGGAGTCATGGGAAAGAATCAAAGGAGGTTTCGTGGGGTTTCGACCCGGTTCTTGGTTGGTTTCACCTATTTTGTTGGGGTATCTGGCTTCACTCTCGATCTCTATTTCGTAGAACTTGAAGGCTAGGTTTCAATTGATTTCCTTGATTAAAATGGTTTGTTTATCTGCTATTAAAGAATGGTTGAAACCCCTTTTTAGTAACAGATGATGGGAATTGGGTTTTTTTGGAAAGTGTTTATTGAAGTGAATTTGAAATGGTGATTTTAAATGGGTTATGGTTTTTCTGTTTGAAAGAAATGGTTTTCAATAAAAAGGTGATGCTTTATTAAAAGGTTTTGAACACACTTGGTTTTGGTCATGGACATGCATGGGTTTTGGTGTGTGTTCATATGCATTGGGATGGATAAGGGTGAGAAGTATTCCCATAAAAAAGGTTGGGATGGATAAGGGCAAGAAGTACCCTTATCAAAAGGGACGGATAAGGTCGTGAAGTACCCCCATCATGGTAGTCAACTAAGTGACGGCTTAGTGGAAGTATTACTCACCACTCTCGAGTATAGGTAGGTCAAGGTTGCATGCATGGTTGGCTATGTGGATTTGTGAAATGGAATGAATGTGCCAATATGGAAATGGGAATTTGATTGGAAACTTTACTTGGTTGCTTTTCTTAAGAAAGATAGTTTTGTAGGAAAATGGTTAGACATGGAACATGATATATTGTGAAATGTATTAGAATTGTTTTATAAAAATTGGTTTATATAATTGTGCTAACATGTTTTATCCTAGAGGCATGGGTTGGGAAGTCATTAGGGAAAACCTACTGAGTTTCATTACTCACCCCCTGCTTCGGCACAATTGTGCTTTTTCAGATGTCAAGTACCAGGATGTTGGAAAAGGTAAAGTGCTACATACTGCTTCGTGATTCTTGGGCTGGTTCATGTTGTTAGAGTTTGGAACATGTGGATCATGGAGTTGGAATGTTGTCTTGTAGTCCTTGAGTTTGTCTTTCTGCTGTTTACTCTGATTTAGTCTTGGTTTCCATTTTGTTACATTGGTTGGTTTTTGATAAAATAAATGGTTGTGTTGACTTAGCTTTTATCATGAATCATTTAGTGGACTTGTTTGGTTATGGTTGTTGTTTCTATGATATGTTCTAAATGGGTAAATCGTCCCCCATTTGTTTGAAACCCTTTAACCTTTATTTCCAGCCTTTGGCATCGTGGGGATGTTGCTTAAGGCCTAGTAATGACTCGTTGTACTCTCAAGCCAATGATAATTGGTGGGTCATTACATGTAGGTTCCCTCCAAGTGACCATACTATACTCCATAATATACATGTATGCACATGGAAACAAGATAAACATGTCACAAAATCATACCCCAAATTATGTGCTAACCAGGCTACCATGAATCCCTTCACATCAAGTCAATGTGTGTTAACCAGGCCAAAATTAAAATTGAACAAACCTGCTTCAATGATATGATGGAATCCACCATGTTTCATCAGCTCATCCCCTCGCAATGATTCCCAACCTGTAACTGAAGAATCATGATTTTGGGGAAACTGAACCTCAACTTGTTACCCATTTAAACTGAGTGTGGTCAAATGTAAACATCATGAACCACTATATGATCACTCACGGTAGGGTCCATTGGTCTTATCTTTCATTGTCCCATGACCTATCCACTTACATCCATTCACTATCATTACCCAAGCTTTTCAAAAAAGATCCATTATTCACACCAATCAATCCTGACATGATCAAGGGAGGTCACAAGAACACAGAAGCATCCCAAAATACTCTAGGGAGGTTACAAGAACACAAATCCATCCCCACAAACTCTGAGGATGTTACAAGAAAAACAAACAATCTTGATAAGATCTATGAAGTTTACAATCATGTTGATCCATCCCCATAGACTCTGGGGAGCTTACAAGATAACTGAAACAACCCCATAGAATCTATGTAGTTAATAATATGATGATCTAAAAGACATTATTAAATCCTCTAGGAATGAACAAATAATAAATTCATTTTTTCTCGAACAACTCTAACTACAAATATGTAGAAAAGTTTACGTATGGGGTCAAACCCACAGTGAGGATAGACCATGATAGATAATTCTTGACCAAAGGTATGGAAACTAAAACTTAAGTTTATTTTTTAAACTAATTAAATAAAACAAATTGATTAAATAAAATTCATGATGAAATAAAATATGGGATTAAGGTCAATGTTTGTGTATAGGTAAAAAACAATCCTAAACCTAACATGGGATAGACATATAGAATAGGCTTTGAAGCAGTTCAAGGGTCACTAATTGGATTAGGTCAAACCAATTAGATCTACCTATGATATAACCATCACTTGGTTCATGTATATATAACATCCTAGATTAATCACACTTTATATATATATATATAAAGAATCAAATGATAAAGGTCATATCCTTCTGAACTCCAATTAGGTTAGGTTTATTCAATTTCACCTCCAAATGTCAATACTGTGAAGACAAAGTGATAAAAAATTGTTTTAAAACTAATTAATATCCATAGGGATACCAAGGTTTAATTAATGGATTCATTAGGTTCAAAAAAACCCCAAATATCAACCGCTAACCCTAATATGATTCGACAAACATAATGTGATTAAAACAAAGTAAGGAAACAAATGAAATTATAAATATAATGATAATATGATTCAAAATAAAATGATGAATTAATTTTATTCCATAAGTAAGGGAATAGAAAAGTGTGAATGAGAAGTGTAATGAACAAAAGAGATAGATTGTAATTAAACTAGAATTAATTCAACATTATATTCAACAAGAAAAAGAATAAAATAAATAAAAAAGTATCTATAAAAGATGATAGGTCGGAAACCTTTGACAACCTCTTGTTGACCGTGCCTCATGCTTGAAATAGAATTGATAAAATCTTGGATATGAACCATATATATAGGCCTAGATATAATCCATGGACTTCCCTAGGTTATAAGTGGTGTTTAATGGCCATTCTTTGGTCAACCGAAAGGGTGTCCGTCAAAAGATGAAAAAAATTGTGATTTTCAGTAGTGTTAGACACTTTCACATCATGTTATGTTTAAACACTATGTAATATTCAGGTCTCAAAACATTTAAAAAAAGCTTCCCAAAATGTAAATATTTCTGGGAAATGTTGACATGTGTCACGACATGAAACAAATAATCTTTACACTTGGCCGATTTTCTTCATCTCATGACCTATAAATGGTTTACTCTTTGTAAATTTACACATCATATACAAATAACACGACATTTATATCCAACATGAAGTGCTGAAACCTCTATTTCATCCAAATTATACATTTTTACGTCTATGGAACCTCTATTGTTCTCTTTTTGTCCCTCAGTTTCCACGTTTTCCTTTATATTTATCCAAATATCAATCCTACATCACAATAAATAATTCATAAATATCATCCATGAAACTAAACTTTAATAAAATAATATTCCATAAATTCACTGATAAAAACCCATAAATATATAGATATAAAATAAAGTAATCAATTACCCCCACACTCAAATAATTGCTCATCCTTGAACAAAAACTCAACATTAAAACACAAAATATCCATACATTAAAAAAGGATTTTTCAAATTATGACCCTAATGCGAACAAGTTATGATTGATGATTATAAAATAACAATACATACCCAATAAGGAATAAAAAAATCATTATTCATTTATAATGTGGAATTCAATACATTTTCTACATTCACACATAGATTTCAACTTTTCATCAACACCCATGCCATTTTTGATTTACCTCACCATTTATTTTTCCTCTCATCACTCAAGGTAAAAATTAAATGGTGTTATGATCATACCTTAAGTACATTCTCATAATCATAGGCTTGAATTGTATATAATTTCCCCACCATGTAGAGAAAAATATGTTAATTAATCATTAGGGATTTCAATTTGGATCATATTTTTTCTAAGGGAGAGGGTGTGTGGGTAGTAATATTGAAAATCTAGTAAGGCTCAAGGTGGTGGATAAACCGTAATGTACAATAAATGATATTCATAATACATGATCAATGAAATGATCCTAACAAAAATGTAATGTCATCTCACAAACACCCAATGCACAATGTAAAGGATCAAGAACGATGTAATCATAATGAAAAATGACCCTATATTATTGTTTTTTTTCAAAAGACACTCCTATGATATGTCTCACCTCCACCACCTACCCACATATGATTTTGAAATCATCGATCTGGAAGTGTTTATTTTTGAGTACCCAATAAACAATCTATTTTTTTTATTTTTATCTAAAGTCAAGAATGGAATGAACCTCAAATACAATACCTAACCACATTTGATAAAAAATTAGTATAGTAATGGGGACTTTTTGATTTTACAGAGTCCCAACCCATTTTTTATTTTTTTTTCAATTTGACAAAAAGTGGGATAAACAATCAAGTACAATGAATGGAAAAATAAAACATCACCAACAACCCATTCAAACACCATGCATTATCCTCTCAAGATTCAACTTCCTATATCAACCATGAATAATATCCCCCACACTCATTCAATTTAATATCCTGAAAAATATAATAGAGCTAGTTAGGAAAGGAAATAATTTCTTGTAAGATGGATGAATCCTAACAAGTTCATCCACGATTTGTAGAGCTATGAAATATAAATGTATAGGTGGTTCATAAAAAAAATGGACTCATTTATAAAATGTCTCCCCATTTAAAAAGTGAATTTTTTTATTCATAGATTTCACAAGATAACAATGAAAGTTTTAGTGGGTTTATATTACCTAAGTTTCACTAAATAAAGGTTATCATAAAAATAGGAAATATTTGGTCTATAATCCTCTCAAGAATGAGAATATAATATATGTTAATTAGTTCATGGAATGAAAAAAATAATCAATTTACTCAATTAATGATTCTAGGAATCAGTCATCAAGAAATACAATCATATCAAAAGTCATTTTCACAAAATCCCAAATTGATGTAAGAATTCACTCTTAAAATTTCTACTTATATTTATTTCATTTATTGGAATTATATTTCAAAACTGTCAACATGTACATATATAACTCCAAAATTTTAATATCATCTAGATTATCAAGTATAGGACAAAATAATTTATGTATTTTTGTGGGTAAATGTAATTCATTTCAATTCAGGTAACTATTTAATTAATTATTAATTAAATTTATTAAAAAAATATTGAAGAAAAAACTAGTGGTTTATTAATATAAAAAACATAAAAGTAATCCCATTCCACAGATTCATTTCTCTGAGTTTATCTGGATCAATTTGACTAGGTTCATGACATGAATTGTGTTTTTATGATTGGTATTAAACTCACAATGTCATCTCTTATTTTTTATAGAACTTTTTTTCTTCCAAATTACATGGATTGAAAAATAATAATATATAGTCAAAGTACATTCCATTTTTAAATTTTAAAATATTTGGGTTTAAATAAATAAAAAGTTCAACCATGAAGAGATTTATTAAAGTAATGAAAATAAATAAATATATTCCCTAGAAAGAAATTTTCAAATTAGAGTTGTCTCCCAGTATAACTGCTTCTAGTTATGTATATAGTACTATTCCATTCATTGGCTAATTGGAACATAATATAGATCTAACTATCATGGATTTCTATTGGTTCTCATTGAATGGTTCTTGTGGTGGGAAACATTTTGAGGATATGATTAGTGAAAATACAATGAATTAAAAATCTCACCATATTTTATTATTTTTCTCCACCACCATAACCTATTCCTTATTTTACATAATATATATTTTGGAATAATATCTTGAATTGGATCCTCAGTGTTCTCTACAATTTCTTGAATGTTCTAGATGGAGTCACATTATTCTTTTTTCTTAAGAATACTAGTGAGATTGATTCATAATCAATCATCATTCAATTTTTTCTTGTTTTATTATTCCATAAATTCTATTACATTTATCAAACCAACCACTATTGGTTATTATTTTTTATAATATAGAGGTTCTTCACTTTTAGAGATCTCATCATGCTCATAGAATTCTTCCTTGATATTATCATCCTTATTTTTTATGTTTGTTTCTTAAATTATTAAAAAATAATCAATATGTTATTACCAGTCATCGTATACAAAAAACTCAATCTTTATATTATAATTTAATAGTATATTCTTCATAATGGAATTTAAATTTGAAATAACATGAGCAAGGTGACTAGTCAATTCTCTATGTTCTCTAATTTTTGACTCATTGTTATCCATCCTCTTATCCAATATTGAAATTTAATTTGTGGGAAATGTGAAAGTCAGTCATCTAAATTATTCCTCTAATATTGTTGGAAGGACTAGTATTCTTGAATATTCAGCTCTTGAGGATTCTATATGTAAACAGGTTAGACTTCCACATCTTCTTGATATTCTTCATATTCACACCAACTTGTATCTCCATTACAATCTAATGGAAGGATAATAAAAAAAAGAATTAAAATTAAATTTTTTTTAGAAATTTATGTTGTCAATTATACTTTCTTGCTGAGTCAGGACTCATGATAGTCCATCCTTTTATCCATCACTTCAGTTTACATTCTGAGAAGATTATTTAGTCATTCTTTTGAGCGAATCTCTTATGGTTTCTGGAAGTATGTGTCTCCATGGTTGTACTATTTTTCCCAAGACTCACCTTTATACTCTTAAAAATTGGGGTCTAATCTATATGCTGGATAGTAGGCTTCACTCATATGATGATGTTGGAATTTATGATATTTTAATTATATGAATCATCCCAAATCATTTCCTTTTGTGAACACCCTCATATATACATTGATTCCTCTGTGGTCAAATACTCATGAAATTCATTATACTCCAATAATGGTGTATCATAATATATATCATTCATGGATTATATCCTACACCACTCCAAAAAATAGCACATGTGTAATATAAAAATAATAATCAAATACGATAAAAAATAAATCCCTATACTAAAATTGGTAAACAGAATTAGGATAATAAAAGTCTTTGACCTAAGAAATTGGTCACGAGTCACTTCAAATGCACCATTGTTCTCTAAAAATGGAATGAAAAGTTTATGGGCCTAGAAGACATCCTTAAATTCTCTAGGAATAATCAAATTATAATGTTTTTTTATCCTATATAACAAATTATACAAAAGTGTAGTAAAGTCATAGTACGGGGTCAAACCCACATATAACAAGGAATGTGGGAAAAAATTCTTGGCCAAAGGACAGGTTAATCATATTTTAGTTGATTTTATTAAATTAATTAAATGAAAAAATAAATAAATAAAACACTGGAATAAAGAAAAGAATGAATCAGGGTCAATTTCAGGGTATAGGTAAAAAATCCAAAATATAACTTGATATAGACCTAGGGAATAGGCTCTGAAGTAGTTCATGGGCCACCAATTGGTTTTGGTCAAAACAATTAGATCTAAATACACTAAAACTATGCCTTGGTCCAAGTATAGATATCAACCAAGATTTATTTTTCATAAATTATATGTAGAATGAATCACATGTTAGTGGTCATAGCCATCTCAACTCCAATTAGGTTTGGATCATTCAATTTTACCTCCCATAGTTAAGGATGTCTAAGAAAATGTAATGAATAATTGTTTTTATCCTAATTACTAGACATAGGGTTAACAAGGTTAAATTCATGGATTCATCAGGTTCTGAAACACCCCTACTCATGATTGTAGCCCCATTTTGTATTATTCACAAAAGACAAAATCGAACAGAAGTAGGGAAACAAATGGAATTCTTGACATAACGATTAAACAATTAAAAATAAAATGATGAATAAATCATATTCCATGAGTAAAATAATAAAAAAGAGTGAATGATTAAGATAATGAATAAAATTGAAATATTTTAAATAAACTATAAATAATTCATCATTACATTCAATAATGAAAATAATAATAGAAGTAGAAAACTATTTATGAAGGATGGAGGGCCAAAACCCTGCATAAGCCACCCGATGGTTGTTCGTCAATACTGGAATTAAATGAAAAAACTCTTGAACATGACCCATATACATAGATCTAGATATAATACATGGTATTATTAAGGTCAAAAATGGTGGTTAATGTGTTTTCCAAGGTCAAAAGAAAGGGTATTTGTTAAAAGATACATAAAAATCAGAGTTTTCTATTGTGTATTACACTTTAACATATTGTAAATTTTACAGCATGTGTAATCATCTAGTCTCAAAACATTCACGAAATTATTCAAAATGTGCAAATAGTTTTGGGAAATTACGATATGTGTCATGACGTGACACATATGCATCATGTAATTACACATAAAGTCTTCACTATAGGCATATTTTCTTATTTTCATGGCCTAAAAATGCTTCATTATAGGTACAATTACACATTGTGTATAAATTACATGATGTTTAACGTCCACTTCCATCAATGGAAGCTTTTTTTATTCCTATTTCTTTATTCTTGTGTCTTTGAAATCTGTCTTATTCTCTTTCGATTCAATCATCATACTTGACTTCTTTGTTATTTTTCATTATCACACTGAACCACTTTACAACTTGATGTGTAGAGGCTTTTTGTTCCTCAATTTCCACATTTTTCTTCATATTTCTGTAAATTTCTATCATATATTAGAATACACAATACATTAATATCTTCCATTAAAATCAACTTTAATCAATTAATATTAAATGAATTCACATATAAAAACCCATTAATATATAGATATAAAATAGAGTAATCACATGCACATCAAGCCATCCCCATAGTCTCTAGGGTGGTCACGTCAAGGGCAATAGGCCTCAGCCTAACACAAAACTCTTTAAATTATCTTAGACCACTAGCCAGTTGAGACATATCCCCATACTGAACATATCCCACCTCCCCCATTTGGGCCTCTATTAGGTCCTCTAGACCTTCCATAGTCTCTATTAATTCATACCATTCTCCTCACCCCTCTGTGGCACCACAAATCATATGCTCATCCTAACCCTGACCTCAAAGTATGGTCATCCATGTCATGGTCTCATATCACTCCCAGTCCTTTTAAACATGTACTATTCCAAAATATACACTCTAAGACCCTTGAAATCTCAATGCCGAGTCCCAACCAGGATCATCCCCACATCCGTGTCTCGTATCACTTATTCTAAGGGTGATCTCTCAGTATGAAACTCAAAGGAAACCCCTATCCAACACACCTTGTCTAGTAATAAATCATACATCCTACTCAATGTTCGAATAACGCCTCAAACCACACTCGGGAGGGTGTCACTCCCCAGGCATGAGATGAATGGTTTCCTTACCGATCACCATTAGGCCAAAGCCTCTCCCATCCTTGTAATTATCCCCAAAAAACACTTTATAGTCTACTTGGGTCTCATATCATACCTTGAGACCTACCTAATGCCTCATGAGAGCTCAATCGACTTCCACGTCCCTTAGTGACACAATTTATTAGTGATCTTGACTCACATAAGTGCTAAAGAGTATGTGTGTAGAGAATTAGAGGTCAAAAAATATCATATATTTTCTTCCCAAGGCATCCCTAGTCCATATCAATCCACCCAGTCACATGCCACATGCATGTAGGTGTACAGCCATGCATAAAAACATATACAGATTTGTAATAAATGGACCTACCCAATCACATTTATTTCCCTTTTAATATATTTCATTAATTTATTATGTTAATTTTATTATATAAGAAAATATAGATTTTATTGTATCTATTTTCCAAATATTATTTTCATATTTTTTTTAAGATTTCCAATATTAAAATAAATTGAATTACTTATTTAAAATTGATTCATATACCTAAAATCTATATAAACATTACATTAAAAAGATATCATCTCTCAAAATTGGAATGTATCTAGTGAATTCATATCCTAATTACTAAAGAGTCCATTCATTTAAGGAATTTATATGCATTAATAATAAATTCATACATAAAAAAAAATTCTAAAATTTAGCATATTAATTTAATATGATTAATATTATAATATATTTTAAATTAATTTTTAATTTTAATCTTCTTTCATTAACTCAATTTTATTATATATAAAAATAATTATTTAAATACTTTAAAAAATTATTTATAGTTTTAAAAATTTAATATTAATTAGTAAATGTAAAATGAATGATATTTATTTTTGACAATGAATTACAAATAACTAAATTAATCGGATTTCAATTTATTATTCATTTATAAATCCACCATGTAATTAAATCATAATAAAAAGAACATAAATAGGTTTATGAATGGATTACATAAATATACTTAAATAATAGTAATTTTTTATGAAAAAATTTATATACAATCATTGACCATTAATTATATTATTAATATTTAGTTAAATAAATATATTAAATTAATATTTAAACTATTTATATAAAATTATGAAAATTAAGTAATCAAAACAATGTTCTTAAATTTTTACCATTATTATTAACCCCATTAAATGATTAAAATTAGTTAATTACAGTTGTTAATAATCGTAATGGATGATTAACAATTTTGAATCATATCATAATTAGAATTGTTAAAAAATTAACATAACAGTACTCAAAAATACCTTTATTTATATTTTTTTATAAATGAAACCTTTAAGGATAGTTTATTTTGAACTATTTAAACTGATATATTTAATTGTATCAATGTTAATTCATGACAATAGAGACTATACATAATATTTTGATATGTTGTATTTGAGAAATAAATTATCTATGTTAGTACTATAGAGGATATAGGGCTCCGTAAATGCCTCTCCCTCCCGACTGAAAATTAAATTTTTATTTTGAAAATAAATTTTAATGAAAAATTGGGAAACCATACCAGTTCTACACAGTGAGCCATTAAACACAATAATAAATAACAAAATCATTGAAAATTAGAATAAATTATTAGATTCAATAACCTTATATATCCCCCAATGAAGGCCATGTATCTTAATTTCTCGATCCTTTATGACCAAGCCCTAAAAATTGTTGGCTAGCTTATCCCATGTTCGTATATATTCCTCTGAATTAATCATCATTTCATTGAATCATCATGATAAAATTATATCTAGTAGTCCCTATAACATGAACTCCTTAAAGAATATGCTACAGTCAATTTGGAGTTTATAAGAGGTAATTTATATTAGGTAAATTGAACCTAGGTTTATTTTTTTAACATGAAATATGATAAGATGCACATTTGGAATAGACAACATTGGTCTTTTGATAATAATCTTATTGTGATAGAGGATATATTTAATGAGTTTAAAATCATCAATTTGGAATTATCTCATTCCCCTATCATGATTTGGGTGAAAGGTATCCCTTTTATGGGTCGGAGTGATCATGTTTTTCATGGGATTGGTAATACAGTTAGGGAACATATAGAATGGGATGTTTTAGATCTGATATAGTGGGGCCATATAGTGAGAATCAGGGATATTGAAAACATCAAAAAACCCATTATGTAACATTCCATCTTCAAACTCCCAGACTCCAAAAGATGGTTGTATTTTGAATTTGAAAAGCTCCCCTCCTTTTTTTCTTCTATGGCCTCATTGGTCAAGCCGTAAAGGATTTTAGAATGAAAAAAACTGATATAGAGGGAATTATTATACCACAATATGAATCGTGGCTCTAAGAGAAATCATTGTGAGTTCCACCCCCTTTAGAGGCTAAAACATTGATGTATTGGGAAAATAAAACCAAACATCTAGGTAATAGATTTCTGGCATGAAAGGCTATGATAATATTGGGGGGGGGCTCCATATTCCACCATAATCTAGAGATTTTGGATTACCCTGTTCAGAAAAACATGGGCCTTTCAATTCCCTTGATTGATGGCCATATTCTCCCTAGTATGGTGGATGCATGATCTTTGTATGAGGATACATAAGATGTCAGGGCTAGGAAAAATATGTTGGTAGACCATTTATCCCCCATAATTAATATACATAATGATTTTGTACACCAGAAAATAAAACCTATCCCAACCGACCAATTGTTTTACCATGGCCTGGATGTACTAGATGTAATTATGGTTTCTCTATCTCGGTTTATAGTACAACCCATTTTGGGAGGTCTGGATTCCACTTTTCTAAGTGAGGAAGCACCACTATGATTTCCTACCTCGGGGCATGTTATTCCAGTTCTTGAAGAATCTCCTTGTTAAATCCTAGTTGAACAGAGATATCACATGACTTGGAAGCATTAGAATAACAATATCACTAATATTAAGAACATAAAAAATTTATTTTATTTTCAATAAAAGAATTCAGGGTAGGTCACAGAATGAAGTTTCATCAAGTTCCCAGAAACACTCAAAGATTTCAGAGGGCGATGCACCAAATTACCTAATAGAGGCAAAGAATTGTTTGGACAATCCATTTTTGTTTCAAAGAAAATATTCTTTTATAACTATCATAGGCTTGGAAACAAACAATTAATTTTTATGATAAATCAATGATGCTCCTAGTATAGCCCTGACACAGAATTTTTGTCTGATACCATGTCATAAATAAATGATATGAGAGGGATTTCATTAAAATTTGGGTTTCAAAAGTGTTTCATTGTTGTATGGTTAGAAAATATAGGTGGAATTTTAAATATATAAAGAGAGTAATTAAAATATTCTATGGTCATATTCTACTAAAACAACATCTCCTTTTCGATTTTCAACCTTAATAACATGAATGGAACTTCATGGGTTTTTATGGATAGTCAGGTGAAAGTGACAAGTATTGATTTTGGGAGATGATTAAATCTATCAAAAATATTATTTGAGGCCCCATTATATTCGGTTTGTATTTAAATGAGATAATCTACCACCATTATAATAAAGGTGGTTCCAGGTGGATTGTTTCTTCCATGCATCAATTTTGGGACTGCTTGCTTCACTCAAGTCTCTCAGATCTATGATTCTCAGGGAGTCTATTTACTTGGTTCCATGGATGTGAAGATGACTCTAGATTATATGAATGACTCAATATGTTTGTGGCATCAAGAAACAGGGTTTCAATGTTCCATAGGTATGAGGTCACCCAATTCCCTCTAGTTTTGCCTGATCATTATCCTATTTTTCTCAAATCGTAGGTGGTGTCCATGTGTGAAAGGCCACTATAGGGATTCATATTTGAATGCATGTATCATAATAATAATAACTATAGGAAACTATTTGGAGCTTCTTGGTCATTCTATCAAGACCATATCTGGGATAATACTGAATTGGTGGATACTTAACTATTACACTGGAGTCAACAACACAAAAAGAAATTCGATCAGAGCATTATCAATATTGAAAAAGAACTAAAGAGATTTTATGAGGAACGCAATTATGATATTGCCCGGTAGGAGTCAATTAATCTGAGAACTCTACATAATAAGGCCTTGAGAGAAAAATAAATATATTAATTTATCAGATAAAGGGAGGATTTTATCAAATACGGTGTCTAGAATAATAACTGATTTTATCAAAATTCCCCATCTAGAAGAATAAATAACATTATTTACAAATTTTTGTTAGGGGATGGAAGATTCACTTATGATGCTGGTGAGATTCAAGATCTGATTAGGTCCTTTTTATAGAGATATTTTTAGTTCTAAGAGTGGAACCCCCAGGGGACCTCGTGTGCCGTGTTGATCCAAAAGTTACCAGGGAAATAATTTGGAAACATGAGTCATAATTTTTTGGGGGGGGGGAAATTGTCACAACCATTGAGAGAATTCACTCAACAAAGGTAACCAGTCAAGATAGATTTCATGCCTTATTATTTAAGAGGTTTGTTCATATTTTGGGTCCTAAAATTATCAAAATAATGCATGGATTATAGGATAGTTCCATAAGAATGTAAAATTTCCATGACACTCTCCTTATTTTTATCCCAAAAATCTATGGACTACTGAAAATTTCATGTTTTCGTTCTATCGTCTTATGAAATTTGTCCTACCAGATTTTCTCAGAATTCATCTTCCGCCGTTTGGGTAAGTTCCTTCCCTCTATTTTATCTATGAATTAGGGATCTTTTTTACCCAAAAGACATATTATATACAAAGCTATTGTTTTTCATAAAATCTTCTATTCTATGAAAAATAATTCCTCTTCTAAGAGGGGGATTTTTTAAATGAAATTGGATATGAAAAAAATATTACAATGGGATGGAATGATCTTTCATGAAAGCATTCATGCTAAAATTGGGCATTAACCCAAAATTGATGAGAGAGATCATGATATGTGTTCATCAATTTCTTTTATCATTATGGTCAATTGTTATCTCAAACACTACTTCAAATGAACTAGAGGATTACAGTAGGGTGATCCTCTTTCGCCTTACTTATTTTATTTGTTACTAATTTTTTCTCTCATATCTTATCCAGGGAATCATTTTATGGACTCATTAATAGGGATAAGTATTTTCAATGCAGTCTCCACATTAATGACTTTTTTTTATGATTTCATTATTTTTTCAAGAGAAACCCCCTTGTAATTATAGGAGGTTCTATAAATTATTTATTATTTTAACATTTCCTAGGGGTAATGTGTCAACTTATACAAATTAAATATTTTTTTTAGTCTGTGTGTGAAATATGGGATGAGCGATAAAATCATTAGTTAGTGTGGTATCGAAACTATGTAGAAACATAAAAAGTATTTAGGTCTCCCAATGATCATTGAGATCTCTAGAAGATATGTATTATCCTTTATCCTGGATAAGTTTTGTAGTAAACTTCCTAGATAGTCTGAAAATAAACTCTCTGGGGATAGATAGGAGATTCTTATTAAATAATTTAATAAAATATTTTCATCTTATGTTATGTCTCCCTTAAAGATCCTATATTTATTTATTTACCCACTCTTTTCATCCTCTATTAATTTTTGGAAGGTTCTTGCAAATGGAAAAAATAACTTACACTAGATCACCTTGGTGAAGCTTAGTGCACCCAAGTGTTATGGTGGAATGGGATTTTGGGACTTGAATGTGCTTAACAACACCCTCTTGGACAAGAAAGGTTATAATTAATTATAAGAATGAGTCTGTTTGTGTGTTAAGTTTTTCAAAGCAATGTATTTCCCCCCAAATGATTTTTTATCTATTAGTGTGGTTCCTTAGTCGAGATTTTTATGGAGAAACATTTAGGGATCCAAGTATGTTTTGAATTTTGAGCTTTATTTTTTTAATTTCCACTAGTTGTATGGTTAAAATCTAGAATGATAAATGGTTACTTGGTTTTGAAGGTATGAAACTCACTTCTAAACTACTGCCCAGTCTAGATCATTCTTTATTGAGGGATATACTAGTTGATGATCATAATGGATGTGGTTTTTAGAAGCTTGATATTTGGTTTAATGAGAATGAATAAAAGGCTATTTTAGAAATTCAAATGGTTCATGGAATACGGTTAGTAATGTTGTGCTGAAAATTCAAGAGTTTGGAATTCTATTCAGTTCACTTGGGTTTTAGGAGTAGCCTTGCGAAGGGAGATTCTATTGGGTTTACATAGTGGAAGAATCTATGAAATTTAAAATCCCTTTAAAAGGAATAAATCTTATATTAGAAAATGTGTAAAGGTATCCTCCTCACATATTCTAGCCTTTGTAATCAACACCTTTCTAAGAACATATTGTCCACTATTTGTGGGGACACTATGGAAAATGTGTTTCTTGTGATATTTTATTGATCATGGGTTACTGGGTTGTATTCATCTTATGATGATTATGATATTGATCTATGCATAGGTCACATGGATTTAAGGATTTTTGAAGTGGAGTGGTTCCGATCACTTCCCGTACATACTATCCTTGTGTTTTTAATCTGCATGTGGATTATTTGGTTTAGTTGTAACATATTTTTGTTTGAGTGAATTGGAAAAGATGACATGGTATTTATCTCTAGGATATAAATAGTGGTTTATCAATGGATATATGAATGAGGGTATTGTCTTCATTATCCACTTTACCCCTTCCTAGTTTACTACCAAAACTCCAGGGAGTCATTAATATTAACACTAACAATAAACACACTACAGATGGTATTATTGTCCTCAGGGCTATTATCCATGATCATGTACATTCTCTAATCAAGGATCAATATTCCATATGTTCTGGTTGTTGGGATCACTCTATAGTCGAAACTATGTCTATATGGTATGGTGCAGAGTTATCCTCTTCTCATGGATATAAGGATACTGGGGTAATTTATTTATATCATGTTATTATCAATGCATTAAAGGATGATGAAGATCATTACCAGTCTTTTTGGTCTCTTATTTATAACATCAGGTCTTTGGAATTTTTTTTATCTTCTTCCATTTTCTACTTTTTTGGGAGATAGGGAAATAATTTCATATATTTCATGGATTCTTTTATAATAATTTGAGGGTCTATATGTTAGTTTTATTTTTCCCCTAGAGTTCTATAATTTTTATTCCTTTTATATTTATGTTGAGGATTAATTTTTAAGAAACTCTACACAATTTACCCAAATGTATATTTATAGAGATTAAATTATCGTTAAAATATTATTTAATTGAAAAATGACACTTAAATAATATATTTATCCTTATATGACCACATGCTACATAAAAATAAAAATAATACTATTTTCTCATGGATTTCAATAATAGGCACAATGATAAATTTTATTTTACCATCTTTAAATTTAATATTTATCACCAGAAAAATTCATTGTCCCCTATTACTTGACATTTATCAAGTACAATAATAAATATTTACTCAATAAAAATAAAAATATTATATATCAGAGTAGTGAAATAATTACCTAATGAATAAATATTTATTAAATTTATGTGATTAATAGAAATTTGAAAAAATATTCATCAATCATTAGAATAATATTTATTCCAATATTAATATTCAATAGAATTTATATGATATGATTGGAAACACTTAGTGTATTAACCTCTATGATTAATTCTTATTGAAATTATGTGAGATATCTTGAATTAAAATATTACTATGTAAAAAAGTTCAAAGAAACCAAGTGAAGGAAATTAATTTCATAACATCAACAACCATACACAATCACCCATAATGTAATATAATCCCTTTTTCATGATATCAAAACTAACATGTCACCTGTGTCACCAACCTATATTCTTGAGATTTATTTCTTTTATCATTTGAATTAAAATCGTCATTACCCCATGACAATGTAATTTAATGCGATAGTTCTATTTCAATAAAATTTATGAGATATCAACTTATGTAGATAGATAATGGAGAAATCATTCATTGAATTATTCACTAATAACATGTCATTCACAACATACCCAATGTACCCTACTTCCCACAAAAATATATAATCATATATTTGGTAAATAAATATATGTACACAAGTCTTGAAATGAATTAATAATAATATTAAATTATAAGGATCATCACACACACTCACATATAGAAAATTCCAATAATATAAAATCATGTGAAATTCTTATAGGCAGGTCTATTCTCATAATCTTTTATATTTCAGCTTACCAAGTGTAAACTTCATGAGATAAAGTCTCATATTCTTATGAGTACTCATAAATGAATGTAAACATTATATGTGTTCCATTATAGAATTTTATCCAACTAGAGAACTATATTTATGAATATAATCATGGAATTTCAAGGTTCACATCATATCGAGGAACTACTATAGCCTTTTCATTGTGATAGATACTCTAGAACATTATTACATTAAAGTAATCAAGATCAATAAACAATATTTAATAATATATATCAATTAATATTCAATTATTTAAATATACTCGTAATCCATAGTATAATTATTTGGTTTTAGAAAACCAAATCAAACATCAATAGAACGTGTATGAAAAAACATGAGTGGAATAGAACCACCATGTTAACAAAATTTATTAATGCAAGAAGCAAAGGTATAAAATTTGAGGTTGGTAAAATCATTGAAATCAAACTATTGGACCCTACCAGTCAATTTTTATTAGTTACACTGGGGTAATCACTAAAATGCATGTGAATATTGATATATATACATGGCATAATGTTGTTCCTACATTGTATCTAATCATTTGGGAATGAATTAGGGAATCGTTATGATATAGTTTATCTATTGTAATGAGAAATTATATAATGAAAAATTGATTTAATTTTAATTATCACTTATAGGGTACATTTATTTTAGATGTTTTCTATATGAAATATATATTAATGATCATTAGAAATGTTCATAGATCCTTTAAAACAAAAAAAACATAGAGCTCACTCTTGGATGTTGAGGGGAAAGTAAATACCCACCCTCCAGCTATCTATGCACATATCTTAAAATAAAAAACACAACCTTCTTTCATTTTATTTAAGAAGGATGAATATTTTTAGGTGAATTTTAATTCATAATATTTAATTTGTGAATATTTTGTTATTCATGTTTTTCAAAATTATTAATTTATGAAATGATATATATTTTTTGAAAATAAACATTGTGCATCTAAACCAGTGTACCCATGACATAAATCAAGTATGAAGTATGATTCACTTAATAAATGGTATTTATTTTAAATATTTTGTAAAACTTTTAAGTTATATGAAACAACAACATAATTATGTTTCATTGGTTTTATATAGATTAATTAATTGAAATCTAAAGCCACATATATCCCATTTCATGTCCTATAGAAGGAGGATCATGTAAATAAAAAGAAAAAATAGATGAGGAAGTCACAAAAAAAAGTACGAGAATCATGTGTAAGTATGACATAATAGTAATTTTTAACACTTTATAATAATATCACATAAAAGATTCTAATTATGTTCATATAGTTTTTATATTTTTTAGACACCAGAATCATGTTTGGTTGTACTAGTAGAATGTCAACTTATAGTAGATTTTAAGTAGCTAGAACAATATGGCCACATCAAAAGTGATAGTTTGGGAGTGTCACTCTGAGAATATTTTGAGAAAGAATAGTCACATTGGTATGTAAATATGAAAGTGAATGACATGAAGTAAAAAGAATATTCTCTAAAATAAATTATTATCAGCTATGGTTTGATGGACCAATATATACAAAGGGGTCAAATTGAACTAATAATAGAAGAACGAACACTATATGAAGACTCATATCCCACATTATTTGGGACAATAAATTCAATGAAATGGTCTTCCTCAGCCAAGGTAATATATTTTTTATAATAATTTTTTCTAAATTTGAATCAGACTACTATTGATAAAATTTTTAATTGTAAATTTTTTCATGATGAAAGTGATTGTGAGTTATATCTATTAGAACCCACCCATTACCATATTATGAGTGGTAAACTATAAAATATCAAAGGTGATATGATTCAAAATAAAATTTTCCAAAAATATCACATGATAGTGTGGAATCAAGTATCTCATGAGTTGACTGTCAAGTTTCATGTATTCCATGGTGATCTGGATGTTACCATGGTTTAACATACTATTGGTGAAGGGTTTTTTTTCAGAGTCTAATAACATCTATTATAAGAAATTAAAGCAATTAAAACCCCAGATTGAGGATCTTCATGCACGAAATATAAAAACTATTTGAAAAATGAAATTAACAATATGAAATATATATATGTGTACATTACACTGAAGAACCACTATAACCTTTTTATATTCATCTAATGAGTTTGATAGTGATCAAAAAACAGTAAAAAAATTGTATCCCACCCCTATAGTGTATCCATGGGATGATCTGAATGATCTGAAGTTTGTATGGGATTCACCTTTCTCCATATTATTCTAGTACCACTATATGTACAGGAGAAATATAAATATGGGAATCATGTTAGGTAGTGTTGGACAAGAAAGCACAAGAACACATGAACCATTACCATAAAATGATAATATATACATAGAATGTCTAATACACTATTTGAATACAACTACAATTACTCATGTACTTAAAACTATGTTTAAATTCCATGTCCAATACATTCATTTCATGAATAAAAACTCCACTCTAGGATTACATATAATGTAACACATTAATAAATAATGTTTTAAATGAGTTTAAATTTAAAAATATTAACACATTGAATACTAAAATATTCATTTAATCAACGGTAGTAGAATACAATAAATATTATTTCTTGTTTGTATCTTAATATCCCAAGCACATGATATGGCCATACATCACATGCATGCTATAGCTTTAGGGATTATCTCCATTAATCTCCCACTTGCACTAAAGCTTAATAGACTTTATTCCATTTCACCTTATATTTCATAGTATACATTAAATAATAAATCCTTATCAAAAACATATTTTTTATATATTCCAACACACTTTTGGAAATCTATATTTAACATCCCATTGTATCACATCATATGCAATACCTTGCGAACTCCCATCCAAACATTTCCATATTAACTGGAAAACTTGTTTATAGTAACACTCTATGAAAAAATCAATCCCCATTTAGTGAACAATAAAGTGTGAGAATATTGGCCTTTATAGAACTTAAAATAAATATAAATCCCCAAATCCATATATGTCATCAAATACTAGCCTTCAGAAAAAAAATAAATGCTACTCAAACTGTAAATGGATCGGGAATGATCTCCATCAAACACATGTATCTTCATACCTGTGTATACCGGTATAGATTATATAATGACGTTCATTATTATATTTACCATTTTTCCAAGATATACAGTGACCATTTGATATGACGAATATCATCCCCATATAACCGTCTAATGTATTCTCTATTCTAAGAGTATATACTTGTATGATTGATGAGTACACCACATGACATTTATACTTTTGGATAACCAAATTAAATGTCCAATATCTCTATAGATATAAAATACCTATTTGTAGACATAGACTCTAATATTATATCTTTTTTTAGGGCCCCGATATCATAGTCATCATACGAGAGGAAAAATCACATCTTTGTTAAGATCAAACTAATGACATGATAAAAAACATACCCAAACCCCTGTATTAGCTAAGTCATTATGTATAATTGCATGAATATGGTATAAAGGTAATAAGGTTTTGATGCTAGGTATCTTTTTATCCTCAACTAGTGGGGTCTGAAATTTAATTCATGCACCCCTAGTATACAAAAGGCATCTATATGACACTCATTATGGTATAAATAATGGGTTATCTTGGGAACATAATGAATCATATTCATTGTTTTGTGCCTCATGAGAATATGTTTTATCTCTATACAAGAATCCTACTCAGGTTAACCTAATTTTTTTTTCATAACCTATAATTATACATGATGAACATCAATTTGGGATAAACTCAAAGTTATAATTTCATAGGTAAATTACCATTTCAATTCATGATATTCTTATCTATATATAAATTTATGTAGTTAACAAGAAACAATGATAAATGGACATTTCCTCAAATAAGATACATTTTAATATTCTTAAACTCTTTAAGAGTACTTAACAATCCTATAATAAGTATCAAATTAACATATCATATATATAATATTGTGAGATCATCCATATGTATTCTACACTTTATGGGGTTTGTTACTTATCTACATATTATGTAATTCATTCCACATCTTTATGTGAGAATTTGATTAACCTATCCCACTAAAATATTTGGTGATATATATCTATAAATTAAACAGGTTATAAAAGTATTGAGATTTAGGAATCATATCCCTAACAGTTCCACTTCTTGACTATATTCAATCTTTTTAAATTCACAACATCAAATGTTGTGATGTAAACTTCAATTTTATACTTAAAAATCTTTCTATGTTCATCATCATCATATTTTTAACCATATTACATCAAAAAAATTCATTGAAATAATGAAATTTTGTACATTATTGTTTACTAATACTTCCTAACTCTCTTAGGGTATTAAATAATTTAACATTATATTATATTAATCATTTATTTATGAACATTGACATTATTTAAGACAAAAATTACTCCCACTAGCCTATTAATCATTATATTATCATCATAATATCTTGATAATATACAAAAAGACCTTTTGTGTTAATAAATAAAATTATTGTCATTTTTGTAGTAATATTTAACAAATAAAATATTATTTTCATATCACATATTTAATTCCATGTGCTTAGAAAATCATTATTTGAAATGAAGACATTTTTAAAATATAAAACTGAATGGTTGTGGGAAAATATTCCTTTATATATTAAAAAAGGCTTGGATAAACATTTTATCCTTAATAAAACACTATTGTCCAAATAATTTACTCAAAAATATTTTATAGAAATTAATGAATTATAAAACATCCATACTCATTCAATAATTTCATATTTAACCATAATAACTATTTGTTATCCGACATGTTTTCTTATCACATAAGAGTAATGAGATGAAGATAAACATATTTTTCATACAAACGTTTTATCTTGATATAATAGTCTATACTCAAAACCTTGATGTATTAACTAATTCATCTCATAAATATAAACTACAAGCTCAATCAATTATTCCTTTTATTTTGAGTTATTTTATATTTACAAATCTTTAGAAAATATACATTTGGCATAAAATACCTTTCTGAATAAAAGAATTATTTTCTATAATATCCATATTTTACAAGTAAATTCTAAGGAGTTTAAAAAACTCCTTTAGGTATATCATGGACAATCTAATCATATTAAATTATTACTCTTTCTTATTGACCAGAATATGTTTCAATGACCTTGACCAGATTTTTGAAGAACCATTGGTGATCTTTTCAACAAATTTTTATTATTTTAGTTTTTACATTTATCTACTTATACAATCTGTACAATACATTATAACCTAAAAAACATAGACCAAGTTCATATATATTCCCAATCATGCGAATATTTGGTAAATTTTGTTTGGTTTAAATCTTATTGTCGAAACCTTTTCTTTTGATGAATGTAGGTGAAATTCCCTAAACATTACAATACATTAGGGAAAACATCAATGTGTCTATGACATTTAACATATTCAATCATATTGAATACCATTTTATACACCCAATCATATTGAAAGGAGGCTATGATTCCTTTGGTCATTTAGCATCTGATGCCTTTAGAGCCTTTAATGATTCACTCTATGCTTCCATAACAATCTGTATTTTCTTATTGAATAAATTTAGAACTATATTAAAGTGGAAGTAACTATTCTAAGACATGTAATTATCTTTATGAAATTTTCTTAAATTACCAATACTGCTTAAGAACATTTTTTATGTTACCAGTCTTAGGGTTACCATACATTATGTTTCTATATATCAATGATTGATAAAATTTTTTAGTTTGATGATGATGATATTATTCATTTATAATAGATTATGTTATCTAAAAACTATCAAGTTTAATAAACATTAAATATAGACTTATATTTAACGAGATCACACTATAATTATAACCCCTTTTAAATATTCACCATATCCACTAGTTGGAGAGGATTTTTATTTCACCATGACTAACATGAGTTTATTGATGTAAATAAGCCATGATTATTTAGGTAAGTCATCATCCCAATCAAAATAGTTGTGACTCAAGGATAGTTGATAACATAACCATTTTCTTAATCCATCATATAGATATGGTAAAGTTTATTCCCCCAATATTCAAATCATTAGGGATTCTCAACTAGTGAAACCTAAATAAAATTCCATGAATAAGCCAATAATGAATAATCAAGAGATACTAAATATAAGATCAACAACACTCGAAATAAAATCCAAATAAACTTATAACCTTCTTGCTTTACACAAGTTAATACAAGGGTACACGTGTTATTTTTTAAAATACCTTTTCAGATGATTAATGTCTTGATATGTGACACTTTGGAAGTAATCTCAAACATAGTATTTGAAGTAGACTTTATTCTCACCATTTTATCTTATGTTATCCAGTTTTATATATTCATGATTATACAAATTTAGTTTGAAATCATATTCCCTCTACCAAATCAATATGTTCAAACAATATTGATCATTAACCCTTTACACAACCTTTATGTTTTTGTTACTCACCAAAAATTTGAATCCAAACATTTTCATACATATGTAGATACATTATATTCATAAGTCACATGAACAATTGTTTAAAAGGAATATAATTTTTTGGGATTTAAAATATCTACATGAGTAATCTCAGAGTGAAAGATAGCCAACAGTAATCACTTTCCTGGGCAAGGAACAGGCTTCTAGATATGTAGGTAGTCCGATTCGAAATACCTCTACCAGGGGATACATTACTCAATATAGAATCAAATTCACCATAAATCTAACACCTAATATGGAAAAACTATATTAAAAAACAAAATTCAAGATAATAAATTCAATAAAAAATGAGTTTAATGTATATGATCATCTAAATTCATTATAGAGAAAATCATATTATGTAATGCAAGGCTCTATCATAAAAGGAGATAAAAATTTTAAACTAAAGAAAAAAATATATTCACATTTATATTTTTTACTAAACCTGAATATAGAAGTGAATAAACTTTAAAAAAAGAACAATTAAAATACGTAAATAGAAGATAAATATTTTCGAAAAATTCATAAATAAAATATAACTATAAATATTTTATAATTTCATCATTAACATTGAGTTAATTCCATAATCTTGAATATAATTATTTATATTTATTTCAATATGAACTATATTATATTTATCACTATATGACACTTAAATTTTAAGTATACGATATTATATTAATTATAAAATATTTATAATCAAACATCTATTATGTAAAATTTTTACAAAATTGAAATATCATGTACTTAATCATTATTTAAACATTGATCATATCAATAATTAAAACATTATTGATGTGATTTAAATAATATTCAAATTAGGCCCCCTTTTATTTTGAACAATTCAAAATAATTAATTATGAAAAAATCACAATTTAAATATAATATTTTAATATTTTGGTCGTATTTCATAATTGATAACCATTTATAAATTATTAATTATTATTTCTAAATAAAATTTTTATTTTTAGATTGTAAATCATACCATAAAATTTGGTTAAAAGGTATTTCAAATATTAACATTTAATATTTTTGAAAAATAAAAGTTTCATAACCCTTTAATTAATTAACTATGAACCATTTATAATTAATTAATTAATTATAATTCATTTATAATTAATTAATTAATTTATAAACCATTTATAAATTTAATATTTCCAAAATACCTTTCATAGTGATTTAAAAAAATTTTATAAACCGTTATAACCATTTAAGAATTTAAAAATAATTTCTAAAAAATTTTATCACACACTTATGCATAGTGGTATTCAAACATGATGGTAAACTCTTTTAACATTATAGAGGACTTTTGGAACTGCGACAAAAAGGTAACAACCTTTCTACCTTTAAATGGCATGGTGAAATATCAACTACATTTATGTATAAAAAATTTTCCCTTATATATCCAATTAAATTGTTTTTATGTAAAGGTATCTAACAATAACCATTAATCAAGATGTAGTATTACCTTAATGAAAACTTTGGAAAATCATATTTACCCTAATGTGAAACTCTTCATATATTAGTAAGCCAAGGATTACCATTACGTGACCAAACACATATGGATATTGCCCTATATTTACTTACACAACTCAACTATGTTAGGGTTCAGCCTTGGTTACCATTATGAATAAAGGTAAATATAATTCCTACCCTTATATAACACCATTACATGTAATGGTATATTCAAGTGACCCTTATATTGGCTGAACATTTAAAAATAAATAACTAATAAGAATTCATTATTGAAATATAAAAATTAATAATTGGGCTTTATTTCATTATTTATAACCCTTTATAAATTATTAATTATGGTTTAAAAATAAACACTTTTAATATATCATAATGGATGCCATAAAATTTTGTTAAAAGGTATTTAAAATATAAAAATTTAATATTTTAGAAAAATTAATGTTTAAAAATCATTTAATAATTTAATTATAGACCATTTATTATTAATTAATTAGTTTATAAACCCTTTATAAATTAAATATTCCCAAAATACCTTTTAAATTGGTTTATAGACAATTTATAAATAATTACAATAATTTATGGATATAAAAATAATTTTTATAAATATTCTTATTTACCCTTACATAAAGAGGTATTCATACATTAAAATAAACAATTTTACCTTTACATAGGACTTCTGGATCTGTGTTGATAATATATCAAATTGGTTACCTTTATATAGTGTAGATAAATCTCATCTACGCTTATGTAGAAACCATTTATCCGTAGATTTCAAATAAAATATTTTTCTATGTATAGGTATCTCATAATAACATTTATGCAATCTATAATATTACCTTTATGAAACATTAGAAAAATCATGTCTACCCTTACATGAATTCATTTACATATAGGATATCCGTGGATTATATTTATGTGACTGCTCATGTATAGGTAATGCGTTGGATAACCTTTTATAACTCAGTTGTGTAAGGGTTCAACCTAGATTATTTTTATGTGTAGAGTAGATATACTGTCTACCCTTACATAACTCCATTATATGTAAGGGTTGATTTAGTTGACCCCTACATAGACCAATATATTTAAGGGTAAGGCAAGATGACCGTAACAAAAATAACATTGCATAAGGGTAATGTGTTAGTTACCCTTACACATATCAACTATGTATGAATAAGGATATGGTAACCTTTATGTAGCCCAACTATATAATGAAAAACCCAAAAATAAAGAAATTCCCGAATATGAAAAAGAGATCTATTTTCATTTTTCTTCTTCATCTCCATGCATGATTTCATAAATCTAAATCATGTTTTACCTTTAATACCACAAAAGAATTTTGTTAAAATATAATAAAATTTATTAGAAGTAGAAAAATGATTAAATCCCTAGTATGAAGATGTCCATGAAAGAAATATGAAACCTACATAAAGAAAGAAGGGGAGAAATACTAAAAATGTGTGTACCTTACATTGATGATCCACTAAATCTTTTTGATCTATGTATGATGAGTTTTATAATGATCAGAAAAGTGGAAAACAATTTTTAAATAAGGTTTGAAATGAGGTGTGATATCACTGATTAATATATTGAGGGGGAAACAGATTTTTTTTTTAAAAATCCAGTAGATCAACTATGAAACCAAAAGGTCTTTTAGGGAGTACATTTTCCCCACCGATTACACTACCACTATAACACCCGAGACTTTTATGAGAAATATTTTGTTTTTATGTTATATAAATAATAAAACGAATCTTTCACTACACACAACACTAGCTTGGTTTTCTTTACACGCAACCACGACCTTCCTCGATAGCTTTCGTCGTATGCAATACCGAGTTTCACTAAACAACGATATGCCATTAAAATATTATTAAAACTAGCCGTTATGAATAGTAATATCCACTTTTTGAAATTTTCTAAATTTTATTTTTCAAAATGGATTTCATTTTTGGATTTAGAATATCGAAATTAGCTTAGGATGAAATTTTAGTACTTTTCGAATAACTTTCATATTCTAATGAATAGTGAAAATTACTAAATTTTAATTAAAAACAACTTTTTTAATCGAAATAATTAATAGTGATAAATTATTAATTTGAGTGGTTTTAAATTATATTTAGAATATATTTTTTCAATTTAATATAATTTTGTTCATTGGATGTAATTTCACATTTAAACCAGACATATACAAGTGTTAATCTTTTGACAGCTATTATCTCTTAAAAACACGCTATATTTTAATTAAAAACAACTTTTTTCATCGCAATACTTTATATGGTTAAATTATAATATTTATTGTTTTTAAAGTATATATAGAATATATTTTTACCATTTAATATAATGTATGTCATTAGCATTAATTTTAAATTGAATTCATAGGTAAAAACATTTCAATCTTTGGCAATGTTTTAAATTTTAAATCTCGTTTCTTAACAACAAGATTAATTATAAATTAATTACTACAACTTCTGTGTTTTGAATATTGAAAAATGGATTCCATATTTGGAATCAGTGGGTCCAAATTATGTTAATATGTTAATTTTATTTTTTTGATATTATGAATAGTAACTACGGTAATTTTTTTTATTTACTACGGTTAAAAGTAAATAGGGTAATTCAAGGTTAAAAGAATATTATAATAATTCAAAATTACCTTGACACTTCTCCTAACTTTATTGGATGAGTATTGGCCGACCTTGGGCATCCTTGGGTCGATTTTGGGACCCCATTGAGCCACTTGGTAGTGACAATGACAATTTGGATTAATTAATTTAATGTAAAGACAAAATTGACATTAACAAAAATCTTTTAGTAATTAATTTTTATAAGGGGTTATATAAATTATATTTTCAACTATAAATATTCATTATAAAGATAAAAATATTTCCAACAAAATTATATTTGTTTTATAATTTTTAGACACCAAATAAATTAAATTATGTATGAAACAATAATGATGAAATATTTACCTCATTAATAAATAATTTAAATAAATAGGATTATAATGGTTAAACTATTTTCCAAAACATGTCCAATTCTGATTGGATGATTTTATTTCGACCATGAGTCATCTTATCTTAATCTTTAATGATTTTTGGACCTTTTCAAACCGAAGATATGTTTATAATAAAATAATATTTCCACACTTTCCAAAGGTGCCCTTCTCCCCCCTTATAAAAGGACACCTCCTCCCTCTCTTCCTCACACCAATTTGAGCCTTCAAGCTCAGCCAAACCCATACCATTTGACTTACCCACTTCCTTAGAAACCAACTATAGGTACCGGTCTTATCAAAAGACCAACTCAAGCCCCTTAAGAAAATGTTTAAAGGAGGCACTTCGAGAAAGAGGTAATACCTTCTACCGTTTTCTTCAAGTTCCATTCTTCTTCTACTCCCTCTACATTAGTTGTTTCATTATGAGGTAATAACATAAGTATTAGTCATATACTGATATTTTATTATAAATATTAAACAACCCTAATTCACCTCTTATTCATCCTATGGAAAACGAAATCACCGTGCGTGGGTACGTATAGAATACAGTCTCCACGCCGTGGTGTAATCTCTTTTCCACCACCACCATACTTGGATGCATATAAGGGTGAAAGTAATGAATATATATGATTATTATAAAGTGGTATTGATTTTGAAATACTATACATACACTCCAATACAATTCCACGATTATGGGAACGATATCATCGCTCGTGCGTACATACGGAATACCGTCTCCATGATGTGACGCGATTCATTCTACATGATCTACATTGCATAATGATTATATAAATGAATCAAATTAATGAATATGATATATATTACACTAATACCGTTCTGGAAATTAGGTATCTATAACCTATAGAGAAGAATAAGAATTTATTCGACAAAACACGCATAAGAACAAAAAGTAATAAACACCCGAATAACAAGTAGTAATGAAATATTACTAATAAGAAGCTAAGAATATGACCATATATGATATCATTACAACAAGTATGATTCTGTAATAAGTCAATAACATTATTTAAATCATTATACAGGAGGTTCGGACACTTACGAAACAAATTGGACCTAAGGTAAGGGAAAATATCACAATCTCATTTTTATCCGAGATTGTTTGTACTTCGGAATTTACTAGGGTGAATTTTATCATCCACATCCATGTTTCCTCAACATGTAATATTATTTCCATCCACCTAAAATTGTTTAAATCCAATTTTACCCTTCGGTGAGTTTTTAGTAAAAGATATGAATGGAATATTTTGTCATTTTTCGTACGAGGTACTTTTTGACTTTTCCGACAAAAGTATGAGAAGAATGTTTTTTTAACTTATACGACATGAATGGATTTTTAAAACATTATTTCCAAGAAGATTCCTTTACAAGTTTTCAAGTTTATTTTTAATCAACTTATTTTAGTTTAAATTTGTATGACATGTTAAGAAAGGAAAATGTTTTTGAAATAGAAAGGATATTTTCTTCAAGAATGGAGTTCAAGTGTTTTATCAAAATTCATTTCCATCTAAGATAATATAGGGTTCTTTTTCTATCCCTATTGTTACATTGATTTGATTATGTTGTGATGGAATTATTTTTATGAATTCCTTTATCTTATATGAATTGTTTTATGATGTCATGTTGTTTAAGAATCCCATTTTTATTACATGGGTTATGCAATGATGTATGATTTATGATTTTGTGGCACACATAAGAATGGTATCATTATGAGATGGGTGGGACCTATATCTCCCTCCAATGCATTGGGTAAAGATTTTATATCTCAAGAGATAGACATGGATGGAACGACAGGTTAAACCGGTTCAGTGAAACAGGAATGAAACGAGGAGTGAACTCGGTTCAGAAATGGACTTTGTCCACTAAGATAGTCTTGGAATAGAGTCTTGAATAATAAGAAATGATTCTATATGATTATGTGTGTATGCCACAAAGTTTCATGTTTTATGTTATGATTATTGGGATTTCATTTCACTACTATGATTTATCCCATGTTAGGAAATTATTCTCACTTTTGCAGGTTAAGATTTCCAAAATGTTATGTTCTTATGAATATGATGTGATTGATATTTATTTTGTTTACCCTCATTGAGAATTTGAGCTCACCCTTTTGTATGTTTTCTTTCCCCAGGTCAGGAAGAAGTTTATTAAGTAAGATATTCCAAAAGGTACTATAGATATGATGAAATAAATGGGAGACAGTGTAGACGCTTTATGAACAAGTTGTTTATGTTTCCCAGTTTCTAAAGACACTATACCTATACGGTCCTTTCATGGTTTTGTTATATGATGTAATATGTATGATTCAATTTTGATGTAATAACAATGTATGTAATGTATGGGTCGTTATAGTTGGTATTATAAGAAATGTATAGTCAACCTTTGGAAACTAAGATTTGAAAGCCTTAGTAAGAATCCTAAGGATATTTCTAAGCATAGAACACAATATTAGTGTTTTAGAAATGACCATGAATAACCTAGGATAAGACCTTAAGTGTGAAATTTTATTCTTGATTATGTGTTTTTTCTATTATAATTAGTGTTCCTCAAACTATTCTTCTTGGTTTTAGTCAATGGATGGAACCCGAAGGAACCGTGTTAATGCGGAATGCGATGGGAAATGCAATGATTGTACCCTTGAGCAACCAAATGTTATGGGAGATAGAATGCCAAATCTTGTAGCCATCCTCACACAAATTTCTCAAGCTATGAATCATGCAGGACTTCCAAATGAGTAAAGGAAGGAGAAAAATTCTGTTGAATCCTTCATGAGGCAGCGTCCACCTTCATTCAGCGGGTCTACTGATCCATTAGTTACTGAACAATGGATTAGTACTACTAAAAAGATATTTTCAGTTATTCAATGTTTTGAACATGATAATGTCATCCTAGTAGTGTATCATTTGGAAGGAGATTCTGATCAATGGTTTAATTTTATTAAGAATATGAGGCAAAGGGATGAAATTGAGTCCATGGAATGGGACGAGTTCAAGAACTTATTTTTCAATAAGTACTTCCCTCGTATTCTCTGAACAAAGATGGAAAAAGTGTTTCTTGAACTGAAGAAAAAGGATGATGAATCTATTGGTACCTATAAAGCAAATTTTACAAGACTTGCAAGGTACACTTCTGGTATTATTGTCCTACCTTAGAGTAAGATCGATTGATTCTTTAGTGGCTTAAAAACAAGTCTTCGAAGGGCCTTAGCCATAAGGGACTTCAATAGCTCTGAGGAAATCATTCGATGTGCTCTCAAAGTTGAGATGGAGATTGGAGTAACCCATCAGTCATATGGGTTTGATAAGAATAGGAAAATGGAATTCAAAGGAAAATCTAAAGAGCGCACTAAAAAGAAGATGAGCTTTCCCTTTTGTTCAATGTGTGGAAAGAAACATGGAGGGAGTTGTCTTAAAGGGACAAGTAAATGTTTCAAATGTGGAATGGAAGTTTATCGGGCATTTGAATGCCGCAATGATGGGAAGAAGGTGTCTAATGATGGAAACAAAGGAAGGGATTGACAGAATGAACCTACTACACATTAATGTTTCAAGTGTAAGGAGATGGGGCATTATGACAATCAATGACCAAATACAAGGGTTGATGATGATGGTCGATGTCAACAAACTCTTAAGGCTAAAGACACAGGAATGTCACATGCAATTTCTATCAGCGATGTGGAGTATGATAACGATGTGGTGAAAGATACACTTACCATCCACTCTAAAGTAGAAAATGTTTTATTTGATTCCGGATCCACCCAATCTTTTGTTTCTGAAGAATTTTCTATGGGTATAACCATATTACCTCAACAATTAGATGTTGAGTTGTCTATGACAACTCCTAATGGCACAACAGTCGCATCAAAAGTTTATAATTCTTCCCCGATTGAAGTTTATGGGAAAGTGCTTCCTGCAAATCTTGTGATCCTTCCTAGAGTGGAATTTGATGTGATTCTGGGCAGGGATTGGCTTTCTTTATATGGAGCTCATATCAATTGCCAAAGAAGGGAAGTCACATTTCATATTCTAGATCAATCTATGATCGTCTATCGATGCAAGGATGAACATAACCTACCAGTGGAAATTTCTTCCATCTTATGGGTCTTGATTCCACTAAATGAAGGTTATTTATCTCAAATGGTTGGTGAGAAACTCATGATTAAGAATATTCCGATTGTACAAAAGTTTGATGATGTCTTTCTGGAGGAATTTCCAAGTCTTCCACCAAATCGTGAAGTTGAGTCTTCAATAGAACTCTTATCGGGTGCTTTTCCTATTTCAAAGACACCTTATAGAATGGCCCCAATTGAGTTGAAGGAATTGAAGAAGCAACTCCAAGAGAATCTTGATAAGGGATCCATATGCCCTAGTGCGTCACCTTGGGGAGAACCTGTTCTATTTTTTATGAAGAAAGATGGATCAATGAGACTCTACATTGATTATCGAGAACATAACAAGATCATTATCAAGAACAAATATCCTCTCCCACCCATTGATGACTTATTTGACCAACTATGTGGAGCTCAATACTTTTCCAAGATTGATCTTCGTTCAGGGTATCATCAATTAAGGGTCAAAATGGAGGATATACCAAATACGACATTCCGTACAAGGTATGGACACTATGAATTTATAGTGATGCCATTTGGTATTACTAATGCCCCTTCTATCTTCATGGATCTAATGAATAGAGTCTTTAGAGAATATATTGATCAATTTGTGGTAGTCTTTATAGACGATATTCTTATCTATTCAAAGAGAAAGGAAGAACATGAAGTCCACTTGAAAATTATATTGAAGACCCTGAGAAAGGAGAAGCTTTATGCCAAATTTACAAAGTGTGATTTTTTGCTTCCAAAGGTCGCATTTTTGGGTCACATAATCTCAAAAGTGGGGATATATATGGATCCAGCAAAAACAAAGGTTATTGAAAGATGTTCGAGACCAACAACAGTAACTGAGATCCAAAGTTTTCTTGGTTTGGCTGGATATTATCGACGTTTTGTGAAAGATTTTTCACGATTATCTAATCCACTCACCAGGTTGACTCGGAAAGGAGTTAAGTTTGTTTGGATGGTTGAATGTGAAGAGAATTTCAAGGAGATGAAAAGAAGGTTATCCATTGCACCTGTGCTCACACTGCCTTGTAGTGGATAAAGGTTTGTGATCTATAGTGATTCATCCAAGAAGGGGCTGGGGTTTGTTCTTAAGCAAAATGATATGGTGATAGCTTATGCCTCACGACATTTGAAAATCCATGAGAAAAATTACCCAACACATGATTTGGAGTTAGCTGCGGTAATCATTGCATTAAATATTTGGAGGCATTATCTTTATGGAGAAAGGTGTGACATTTATAATGATCATGAAAGTTTAAAGTATATTTCCACACAAAAGAAACTAAATATGCACCAAAGAAGATGGTTAGACCTGAATATGGATTATTACTGCTCAATTCATTACCACCTTGGGAAAGTAAACATGGTGGTAGATGCATTAAGTCGACAAGAACATGCTAGTTTATCCATGATGAGGATCACAAATGATCCAATATTTATGGATTTACAAAGGATGGATCTTGGAATTATACTGGAAGGGGGAAAATCATATCTTTCTCAAATGAATGTTAAAACATCTATACATTTGAAGATTAAAGAGGCACTGAAAGAAGATGTAGAGTTACAAAAGAAGGTGAGAAATATTCCTGAATTCTACCTTGATTGTGATGGGATAATAATGTTTAGGAATTGGGTTTGTGTTCCTCCCATCCCCGAATTAAAGAAGGAGATTCTGGATGAGGCTCATAGTTCTTCATTCTCTATTCATCCTGGAAGCACGAAGATGTATAGGGTCCTGAAAGAGTACTTCTGGTGGGATGGAATGAAAAGGGATGTTGCGGAATATGTCTCTCGATGCTTGGTTTGTCAGCAAGTTAAAGCTGAGAGATAGGAGTCTTAGGGGATGTTAAAACCATTACCCATACCCGAATGGAAATGGGAAAACATCACTATGGACATTGTCACAGGACTTCCTAAAACATCCAAAGGCAATAATTCTATTTGGTTCATTGTTCATCGTCATACAAAGTCTTCACACTTCATTTTTATTAGAGAGGATTTCTATATGGATCAGCTTTCCAGGATATGTGTAAAGGAAGTGGTAAGAGTGCATGGAGTACCACTTTCTATTATATCTGATCGGGATCCAAGATTTACCTCGATGTTTTGGAGAATTCTTTAGCATACTCTGGATACAGAGTTGAGTTTCAGCACTTCTTATCATCCTCAGACAGACGGTTAGTCTGAGAGAAAAATTCAATCTCTAGAAGATATGTTGAGAGCTTGATCTATGGATTTCAAAGGTGGTTGGGATCAACACCTACCTTTGGTGGAATTTTCTAATAATAATAGCTTTCACTCCAGTATTCAGATGGATCCTTATGAAGCTCTCTATGGGAAGAAATGCAGGACTCCAACTTGCTGGGATGAAGTTGGGGAAAGAAAGCTATTAGGACCTGATCTTGTTGATGAGATGGCAGAAAAGGTCCTATCTATTCAACTACATATAAGAGCAGCTCAGAGTCGACAGAAAAGTTATGCCGATAACCGAAGAAAAGACCTAGAGTTTGAAGTGGGTGATAAAGTGTTCTTATGAATATCCCCTGGAAGAGGGTCATGATATTTGGAAAGAAGGGAAAGCTGAGCCTTTGGTATATCGGTCCTTTCGAAATACTGGATCATATTTGGAAGGTAGCTTACCGATTGGCGCTTCCACTGAATCTCTCTCAAGTTCACGATGAGTTCCATGTATCTCTTCTGAGAAATTACATACCTGATCCTTCACAAGTACTCATCTAAGAAGTTATACCGCTGGAGCAAGATCTTTCTTATGAACCGATAGAGATTCTGGATCATAGAGGAAAAGTCCTACGGAACAAGACCACTCGCATGGTGAAGGTTTTATGGAGGAACCACCAATTAGAAGAAGCTAGTGCGAGCTTGAGGTATGATGAGGGAGAGGTATCCTCATCTTTTTGTTACAAAGTGACGAATTTCGCGGGAGAAATTTATTTTAAGGGGGGTAGAATGTAACACCCGAGAATTTTATGAGAAATATTTTGTTTTTATTTTATATAAATCATCAAAGGAATCTTTCACTACACACAACACTATCTTGGTTTTCTTTACATGCAACCACAGCCTTCCTCGATAGCTTGCGTCATACACAATACCGAGTTTCACTAAACAACGATATGCTATTAAAATATTATTAAAACAAGCCGTTATGAATAGTAATAACCACTTTTTGAAAATTTTTAAATTTTATTTCTCAAAATGGATTTCATTTTTGGATTCGGAATATCGAAATTAGCTTAGGATGAAATTTTGGTACTTTTCAGATAATTTTCATATTCTGATGAATAGTGAAAATTACTAAATTTTAATTAAAAACAACTTTATTAATCGAAATAATTAATAGTGATAAATTATTAATTTGAGTTGTTTAAAATTATATTAAGAATATATTTTTACAATTTAATACAATTTTGTTCATTGGATGTAATTTCACATTTAAACCAGACATAAACAAGTGTCAATCTTTTGATAGTTATTATCTCTTAAAAACACGCTATATTTTAATTAAAAACATCTTTTTTCATCGCAACAATTTATATGGTTAAATTATAATATTTATTGTTTTTAAAGTATAAATACAATATATTTTTACCACTTAATATACTTTATGTCATTAGCATTAATTTTAAATTGAATTCATAGGTAAAAACATTTCAATCTTTGGCAATGTTTTAAATTTTAAAACCCGTTTGCTTAACAACGAGATTAATTTTAAATTAATTACTGAAACTTCTTTGTTTTGAATTTTGAAAAATGGATTCCATATTTGGAATCAGGGGGTCCAAATTATGTTAATATGTTAATTTTATTTTTTTGATATTATGAATAGTAACTACGGTAATTTTTTTATTTACTACGGTTAACGGTAAATAGGGCAATTTAAGGTTAAAAGAATATTATAATAATTCAAAATTACCTTGAAACTTTTCCTAACCTTATTGGATGAGTATTGTACGACCATTGGCATCCTTTGGTCGATTTTGGGACCCCATTGAGCCACTTGGTAGTGACAATGACAATTTGGATTAATTAATTTAATGTAAAGACAAAATTAACATTAAAAAAAATCTTTTAGTAATTAATTTTTATAAGGGGTTATATAAATTATATTTTCGACTATAAATATTAATTAGAAATATAAAATGATTTCCAAAATAATAATATTTTTTTTTATAATTTTTAGACACCATATAAATTAAATTATTTATGACACAATAATGATGAAATATTTACCTCATTAATAAATGATTTAAATAAATAAGATTATAATGATTGAAATATTTTCCAAAACATGTCCAATTATGATTGGATGATTTTATTTAGACCATGAGTCATCTTATCTTCATCTTTAATGATTTTTGGTCCTTTTGAAACTGAAGATAAGTTTATAATAAAATAATATTTCCACACTTTCCAAAGGTGCCCCTCTCCTCCCTTATAAAAGGGAACCTCCTCCCTCTCTTCCTCACACCAATTTGAGCCTTCAAGCTTGGCCAAACCCTGCCCATTTCACTTCCTCACTTCCTTAGAAACCTACTAGAGGTACTGGTCTTATCAAAAGACCAACTCTAGTGCCTTAAGAGAATGTTTTAAGGAGGCACTTCGAGAAAGAGGTAATACCTTCTACCGTTTTCTTCAAGTTCCATTCTTCTTCTACTCCCTCTTCTTTAGTTGTTTCATTATTAGGTAATAACATTAGTATCAATAATATACTGATATGTTATTATAAATATGAAACAACCCTAATTCACCTCTTATCCATCCTACGGAAAACGAAATCACCGTGCGTGCGTACCTATGGAATATCGTCTCCACACTGTGGTGTAATCTATTTTACACCACCTCCTTACTTGGATGGGTATAAGGGTCAAAGTATTAAATATATATGATTATTGTAAAGTGGTATTGATTCTTAAATTGTATTCATACACTCCTATACAATTCCACGATCATGGGAACGATATCATCGCTCGTGCGTACGTACGGAATACCATCTCCACGATGTGATGCGATTCGTTCTACATGATCTTCATTGCATAATGATTATATAAATGTATTGAATGAATGAATATGATATATATTACACTAATACCATTCTGGAAATGAGGTATCTATATCCTATAGAGAATAATAAGAATTTATTCAACAAAACACGCATAAGAACAAAAAGTAATAAACAGCCGAATAACAAGTAGTAATGAAATATTACGAATAAGAAGCTAAGAATATGACCATATATGATATCATAACAATAATTATGATTCTAGAATAAGTCAATAACATTATTTAAATCATTATACAGGAGGATCAGACAGTTATGAAGCAAATCAGACCTATAGTAAGGGAAAATATCACAATCTCAATTTTATCCGAGATTGTTTATACTTCGGAATTTACTAGGGTGTATTTTATCGTCGACATACATGTTTCCTCAATATGTGATATTATTTCCATCCACCTAAAATTGTTTAAACCCAATTTTACCCTTCGGTGAGTTTTTAGTAAATGATATGAAAGGAATCTTTTGTCGTTTTTCGTACGAGGTACTTTTTGACTTTTCCGACAAAAGTACGAGAAGAATGATTTTTTAAAATTATACGGCATGAATGGATTTTTAAAACATTATTTCCAAGAAGATTCTTTTACAAGTTTTCTAGTTTATTTTTAATCAAATTCATTCATTTTAAAATGTTATGACATGTTAATAAAGGAAAATGGTTTTGAAGTAGAAAGGATATTTTCCTCAAGAATGGAGTTCAAGTGTTTTATCAAAATTCTTTTCCATCTAAGATAATATAGGGTTCTGTTTCTATCCCTATTGTTACATTGATTTGATTATGTTGTGATGGAATTATTTTTATGAATACATTTATCTTATATGAAATTTTATATGATTTCATATTGTTTAAGAATTACATTTTTATTACATGGGTTATGCAATGATGTATGATTTATGATTTTGTGGCACACATAAGAATGGTATCATTATGAGATGGGTGGGACCTATATCTCCCTCCAATGAATTGGGTAATGATTTTATATCTCATGATATAGACATGGCTGGAACGGCAGGTTAAACCGGTTCAGTGAAACCGGACTGAAACGAGGAGTGAACTCGGTTCAGAAATGGACTTTGTCCACTAAGATAGTCTTGGCATAGAGTCTTGACTAATAAGAAATGATTCTCTATGATTATGTGTGTATGCCACAAAGTTTCATGTCTTATGTTATGATTATTGGGATTTCATTTCAGTACTATGATTTATCCCATGTTATGAAATTATTCTCACTTTTGCAGGTTAAGATTTCCAAAATGTTATGTTCTTATGAATATAATCTGATTGATATTTATTTTGTTTACCCTTACTGAGCATTTGAGCTCACCCTTTTGTATGTTTTCTTTCCCCAGGTAAAGAATAAGCTTATTAAGTAAGATATGCCAAAAGGGACTATAGATATGATGAAATAAATGGGAGACAGTGTAGACGCTTTATGAACCAGTTGTTTATGATTCCCAGTTTCTAAAGACACTATACCTATACGGTCCTTTCATGGTTTTGTTTTATGTTGTAATAAGTATGCTTCAATTTTGAATTAATTACAATGTATGTAACATATGGGTCATTATAACCTCATTTATTAAAATTACATGTTCATGTAGATATAACATTACAAGATAAAAATATGACCTACATTGAATTTCACGAACAAATATTTAGAGAGGTCATTATAAAAAATATTGGTCTTGATAGCATTAATAAAATTATCTCACATGAATTTCTTAGATTTCAATTGTGATTTTATACATGATTTAAATTTTCATGAGTTTTTTGTAAAATAATTTATCAATTATGTTAATTACCATTAATAACTAGAAATATTTCTTATAGGATTATATATCACTACTATAAATATGGGAACCCCTACAAAGAAAAATTTGAACTCATCAATCATGCTATTATTTATACGGAAAAAATGGCATTAGATATTTTTTTTGTAAAAAAATAGTTGACCTAGCCACAACATTAGAAATGAAAATATTAAATGACATGATCTTCTTGATGCCTACAATATAGGGGTATAATTATATAATCTAATTCGATGGAATATTCTTTTTATTTTTTTCACTCATTATTCCTTTTTTCGGGAGAACTAGATGATCATTGCAGTCAGTTTGAATACTATAAAGGTTTATTCTTAGATTCAATGCATAAACACCCAAAAAATCAACCACAAATGATGTAAACTATGAAGTTTTGATGCATTATATTAAATATTTCATAGATAAACATTAAATTACACCTTTTATATAATTTTTTTCTGAGATTTTATTTGATAAGGTGATCCTTTAATATCATAAAAATCATGGCATGGGGATAGTGACTGAGAAAAATAAGCTTATGGATTTCTATAGATAGATAAAAATTTTGGTATATAAAATAATATTTCACTATTAAAACACATATCTAAAGAATTATTTATTTTCTCCATATCGATATAGTGTCCAAACCAAAAAATTGATAATGATTATAGATATTACAGTTGTAAACTTATGAGAGATAACATATTCCATAAATAAACTATCATCCTCAGTATCGTATTTTAAAAGGTAATAACACTTTAATTTAAATTATTTATTAATTTTTTGTTTTTCTATATTTTTCAAGAACTACCAAGGTCGTTGCGAATATAAATATTTTAAATAAAAATTAGATTTATATTAAAATGAGTTTGAAAGGTACATTTTATAAGAGTATTTATAGAGATAATGAAGATGTTATTTTCAACTATGATTTTAATTAGGTTTTTAATTCATATAGATCATGATGAGTTAATAAAAATGATGAAAAATGTTGTTTGATCTTCACAATAATGTTAAAGTAATAAATTTACTTAAAGTGGTTAAAACCAAGAAAATGAGTTCAAATTAAAATTTAAACTGAAGGGAATAATACTTGGGGTTTTTTATTTATAGGAATTTACAGTCCATGAATTTGATGCTCATACTGATCTGTATGATCCAAAGTTCCATCTCAAATTTTTAATTTTACTAAAATGAAATATCACCAGTCAATGGGTCTGAACAGATAAAATGACCTCAGATTGAAAATAAAGAATATGAAAATGATTCTATAGTAATTTACTATCTATAAGAATCCATTGGGCATCAATATGATGCTTGGATTGATTATTATGACCAAAATTACAATTTCACCTTTGGGTTTGATGGTTACTAGCACAATGGAAGAACCTTTTGGGTGAATAATCAATAACGTTTTTGTCAGATTTAATGGATCATTTTCCAATTGTACATGACGTAAATTTCATGACCAATGAAAATTTTCCATCAAATATTGACATAGAATGACCAAATCCTAGAGAGGATATTTTCATGTTAATTTTATAGTTATTTTAAATTAGATATGCATAAACAATATCTCATATTGGGATATTTCTTTGATGCTTTTTTGATCACTCCAAACCCCTTATCATATTACCAACTTTTTGTAGGGAGGGACAAAATTAAATCCCCTTTAACGGTGATCCAAATATGGTCCTTTTATCTCTGAAAAATACTGATATACTGTTGGGTGATAAAACAGTAGATCAATGATATTGTGTTTTACTTCTTGATGTCTTCAAGATACTTCAGGATTGAAAGAGTTCATTTCATTCTTGAGAAAATGAGAGAAATAAGAATCTAGAGAGGAGTCAATCGCATGCAATAATTATCAATTCTTGATTAACCCTATGTAATAGACAAAACCATCTATTTATAGAGTAATAGTTTAGGTTAACATTATTATTTAATTTCACAAAGACCCATAAATAATATAATAAACCTTATATGACCTCATTCCATAAAATAATAATAACATTACTATTTTAAGGGTGCGGTAAAACATGAGCAATGATAAATATTTTTTTATCTTCTTGAAATTTAATATTTATCACAATACACAATCCTATTTTTCTTTTCCTCATTAGTGTTTATAGAATACCTAAAATGTATGTTTTCATAAATAAATATTCCATTACAAATTTTCTGAATATTAATATTTATAAAAAAATAAATAAATAAAATAATTAAATATATTATATATCTGCAAATTTGAAGAGTTGAATTGTGAATAAATATTTATATAATTTATGAAATTATTTAATCCTAAAAAAATATTATTCCTATTATTGAAAATACTACTTTTTCTTATAATAAAATAATAATAGATTATAATCGAGAACAACAAAAACACATAGTGTGTGACTCTCTAAGCTTATTTCTCATTAGAATTAGGTGACCTTGTCCAAAGCCCAAGATTACTATCCAGCAACGGGTTACATAACCAAAGAGAAAAAAGTTAATTTTTCAATATTGAGAAGCACTTATGTTCTCATTGTGTAATAAAATATGTGGGTCTCAATATATTATCAAGATGGTTTCACCTATGTGTCATTATCCTCTATACATGACATGTATTTCTTTGACTAAGTGAAATAAACACATTGTTACACGATGGAAATGGAATTTAATGTGGTAATTTTATTTCAATCTTACGTATGAGATATTAACTTCCATGAATATGGATTGGAAGAAACCTTCCACAACTTATCTATTAATATCATGTCATTCATGACACACCCTATGTACCCTACATCACTTGAACATATGGAATCACAATTTTGGTCAGCAGTATCTAAATATTTGAGTAATAAAATTAATTATAAATTATATTAAAGTCTAATGTCCATTACACACACTCATAGATAGGAATATCCAATGACATATAATCATTCAAAATTCCTACTTGTGGGTATGTTCTAATAATCTCCCATCTTGGAGATTTCTATGTACAAACGGCATGAGATGAAGTCTCATCCTCTTATGAGTACTCACACCTAACAACCAACATATTATGTTCTCCATTACAGAATGTAATTTGATCATAGAACTAGATTTATGAATATTTTCCTGACATTTCATGGTTTTTATTATTGTGGGGAAGTCCAATGACCTTATCAACATGATAGATAGTTTATGAAATTGTTACATAAACGTCTTGCGGAATAATGAATAATATATAATAGGTTGTTTTATTAATATTAAAATCTTAAAAATTACATGAAATATTATGTAAAAATAGGGGTTCAAGAACACCAAATCCAATAATATTTTTATTAATATGACATATCACACATTAAATGGTCAAAAAAATCATACAAGTTAAGATTAAAATAGAAACATAGAAAAATGATTCTTAGAACATTTTTTATTTACATGAATCAATTCTTCATCAATGTATTGTCTAGTTTTCTACGTACAATAAAAAATTTGATTTAAAATTGTTAAAAAATTATTAATAAATGAAAAATAACTTGTGTAGGGATTGAAACTAAGAAAATTGATTTGGATTGGTTATATAATTATAATAATGATCTAAAATTCATTTATTATCTATAGGAATAAAATAGAAATCAATCGATATCTCGGATTTATCAATATGATCAGTTGTTCTATTGGACCTTCATTTTGATATTAAAGTGTCATGTATCCTAAAAGGGGTCAACACTGTGAATACAAGTTTATATTACCATGAACTCATATAACAATGATCCCAAAACCATTTATTATCTAAAATAATTATCCATGCATCATTCTAATTCCCAAATTTCATGATATAATCTAATGTAACATTTCACCTTTCAATTTTTATTAAGTTGACTTATCATCTGTGAAAGGGTATAAATAAAGAAGAAGAGTTCATATTGATATGGAAACTTAAGAAATTGTTCCCCGAACCATTTTTGATCTATAATAATCATTTTTTCATCTATCCGATGATCAGATTGTTTGGTGTTATTGAAAATTTGATTTTATATTGTTAGCACTTATTAATTGATGACAAATAACTTATGTAGTGGTCATAACTGCGAAAAATTAACATATTGGCATGAATACATTGGAAAATAATAATGGATATTTATAAACTATTGGAATCAATCACATTTAAATTTGATACATTAATTTTATGGCATGATAAAATGTTTTGTTTCACCTTCATAATATTATTAAAGTGAAAAATCACATAAAAGGGGTCTAAATTGAGCAAAAGAGTCTGTATTTCCATCGAAACATAAAAGAATGATCCTTTATATTTTTTTATGTATTGGAATATAACATGTGTCAACCTGATGGTATGATTTATTAGTATGATCCAATGTACCATTTTAGCTTTATATTTTTATTAAAATAGAATATAACCCATGAAGGGGTATAAAATGAGAAAACAACCTTGTATTGAAATGGAATATTAGTAAAATAATCCTCAAATAAATTTTTATCTATATCTATCAATCATGTATCAATTTGAATATCAGTTTTCTCAATATGATATAATGTATAATTTCACCATTTTTTTATTAAAATGGAATGTCATCCATCAAGGGGTTAGGTCTAAGTAGGTGAGTTTATATTAGTATAGAAACTCAAGAAAAGGATAGATGGGTCATTTTTGATTTATAAGAATATGTCGAGAATCAATATGATTCTTGTATTTATAAGTAGGATCCAAAATATTATTTCACCCTTTTATTTTTTATTAAAATGAAATATAACCCATAAAATATTAAAAACCAAATAGATGAATTTGGATTAGTTTAGAAACTTATGATAATGATCTTGAAATCATTTTTGATATATAGGATTCAAACATGCATCAATCTCATGCCTTTATTTCTCATTATTATGAAAAATATATATTCAATTTGTTATTAGTTATTAACAAATAAAAAATCATTACTATTGGGGTAAAAAATGATCAAATGGGTTTAGATTAGCATAAAAAAGAACATGATAGAGTGATATTTTTTTGAAAAAAATGTTTAAATTTATATTTTAAAATCCCCTCAATCAAATTGAAAACCTATTTAAAATTCAGATTTTTGTATCATCATGTATTTCTAAGGAATGTATTATAATTGAGCATAATTATATATTTTTAATAACATGTTCAACTTCTTGGAAATAATTTCGATAATAATTCTAAAAAATTCATGATTTTAATATGGAAATATGATTATGTGATGAATAACTTTATGTATAATCAAAAAATTGAATTTCTAATAGACAATTTGGAATTTAAATGTGTTTTTAATTGATTAATATTAATTTATTGTGTTTTAAAAAACATGGTAAATTTTGTATTTTAATAAAATTACATTTTGAATTTTAAAAGAAAAAACCTCTATTCAATTTGTTGAAATAATATTCTTAAAAATGTAACTCATTTATGTTGAATTTTTGTAAATCATTTTTTTCAATGTTTCTACTTTTTGAGTTATATAGGTCATTTGGTGGATCCACTTATCATTCCATGAGAGAGATGGGTCATATTTTGGTGAAGGTATAAAGCTATCATCCTATTACTGTAAATCCACCATAAACCTCCATATAGGCATCCATAATAATTCCTTACTGAAACCCACTTCACAAAGCATTTTCAACCTAGTATAGTAATTACCTTCAACCAACTATGCCTATGAAAAACTATAGTGGAAGAAGGTCAGCTACATTAGAGCCTTTTCAAATGAGTAAAAAACCAATATGGGACAAATATGGACCAACTTGACATCGATTAAGATCATCTAGAAAAAAACGATACTTTACAAGTTGAATCTGATGAAATTAGAGAATGATAAAATTTTAGTACCAAGGATTAATAAATAATTTTGGTTAAATACGAGTAACACATATTTGGGATGAAGATTACGGACTGATAAATTGATAATATCTAAACAAGGGGTGATATGAATTTAGGGACATTAAGGCTGAATGAATACTAAACGAGCTTTCAATGATGAATAAGTTGGATCCACATATCCAATAATAGCTCAGATAAGACTGATGCTCAATGAAAGAGCTCAAACACTGATTGAGAATCAATGATGAAAAACTATTACTTGAGTTGGTTTTTTCCTTAAATCCAACTTAGGCATATCTGTTCAAACTAGAAGAGATAGAATGGTTGTGAGATGTTGAAAAAGTCATTCCTTCTCCATCATTTATTGAATTGGATGACAGTGAAATTTGAAAATATATGTTATGTACTCAATTTTTATGTGTTTGACCAGATGTATTTTTATTGTAGGACCATGAATAAGACAACGAGGGCCTCCAGGATCTCTGACACACAACCTGTAAGATCAAATGGGGATGCACACAAGATATTTTAGGAAATTATTATATCAATGGAACCATGTATAACTTGATGTTCGTATCTTAACTTCCCCTTAGTGTAGTATCGATCCATGCACTAACCATCTTCACCACTGTGCATCCTAGTAGACTCAAAGAAGTATCTCTTGATCATAGATTTCAACATCTCCATTTCTTCAATACCTCACTATTCCACCACCATGACATCACCTCATTACACCCATCACACTCAACATCCCATGTCCCATCAGGGAGGAAAAATAACATGTTTCCAGTAAATATTCAATTGCAACAAAATGTTGTTGAAAAATCCAAAAAAAGAATAAAAAACCAAATAGAATGAAATAAATTGAAATTTAGTTTTTAACATAGATAAACCTTCAAATTAGGTAGATTAAAAAACCATAGGGAAACTCTGAAATATCCAGTATTAATTAAATAGTAACTAATCCAATTAATACTCAAACATGAATTAAAATTATAGAATAAAAAAATAATGTGATAAAAAACACCCTAAAATGCCTCCTTCACCTCTCTAATAATCATCTCCTAACAATATTTTACCCTTCATGATCAACACCAAACATGTGACATCATTTTAATACATCAAATAAGTCATTGCACAACCCAATTTTCACGACTCACAACTACCCCTAGCTCAAAAAAACTTCCATCCATATATCTTCACGAGACGTCTTAATCTCATATATCACCATTTCTCTACTAAAAATGTTGTTTCTTTTATAGGATTGTGAAGGCCTCTATAATCTCATATGCATTGGGTTTGAAATTCAAAAAAATAAGTATAAAATTATCAACATTTTTAATCCTATAAGCTTACAAATCGATAATCCTTATTTCAAATTCAAAAAATTATCATTAAATTTAAAAACCCTATGATTAACCTAAAAAATCTCTCCATTCATCCCATTAAAGAATAATAAATCATCCATGAAACACAGTTGGAATAAAAATTCGTTGGTATCACACCAACCTTCACCCTCTATAGAAAATATGATGCCAAACTTTTGAACCACTCAAAGAAGCATGTTAGATCTCCAAACACCGAATTGCAACATAATAAGTAGTACCATTAAAAACTAATTTCTCTTTCTTAACAACATCTTTCAAGTAGTCTATAACTCTAAACTCATCACCATGATATTTTATTTTAATTTCATCATCACTTGTGACAGTCTTTGGAAAAAAATATAGTGTATGACTCGAAACACACGACTTGACTTAATTTGGATTCCAAACATTTTTTCATCCTAGTTAATGGTCTTAGACTCATGTGATATGGTCATTTACAACACAAATATAATGAGTTCCTCTTAGTAACCACATTTTTCACTTCACAACACACCTTTACATCAATTATGTAATTCATTTCATCCATTATACCTCACATATATACCAATGATCCTATAGAAAATGTCCATATTCAATGTCCAAAAAAACTCATGAATCCATAATTATTAAGAGTAAAAGAAGAAAAAAAATTATGGAATATACCAAGAACATATGCTAAAAACCCTATTTTATATGCGTACAACAAATATTAATAGTGATACGAATATCACTGATACCAATAACACCAGAAAATTTTCATTTCCAATCATAAATATACAAAATTCACCTTCTTCATATGGAGAAAATAATTCCCTATTTGGTCTAATATGATATAATTCTATTGAATCCATGAACTATTTGTTGAACATATCTGATCTAAAATAATCAATGCCAACTAAACATAAATCACCATCACCCTGAATAAGAATTACATAGGTAACCTCAAAATCTGTGTCATAAGTCTTCTTTTCTTCCTTAATATTTTCAAATAAAAGTAGTTTCTCTGAACCTGAACCTTCTTATCAAAAAAGAAGCACTTAAAATTTATTCTTATCTTCTATTTACCTCTATTATTACTGTGTCCATATGTCATATCCAAAATACCACTATTACCTGAATAATCACCATTATTGGTCTTTCACTAAGTCTTATTCATCAACAATGATGAAATCACATCATCATTATTGAGAGTGACTATCATTAAAATAATTTTTGTGATGATATTATCATATCAATCTTATGACAAATCCAAAATAAGAAAAGTTTTCTCTTAATATTCAATTTCAATAGGTACAGAGTTACATTTATCATCAATATTTACATCCATTGAAGAAATATACATTAAAATTTTGTAGAATAATCTATATGGTTACCTAAATCTCTATTCCTTGATATTCATAAATGATATAATAATTTTTTGATATAAATGATTTTTGAGTGGTTTTTATTCATATCATATTTCAATCTTAACCCCAATATCCTAAGGATCTATCAGATTCATCATCTCTTATAGTGTATTATCACACTAATACATTTGGATTATTCTTTTCGCTATATCTATGATATCATTCCAATCATCGACACTCATCATCTTTGGTTTTACTAATTTTTTCTTTAGTTACTTCACTGTCTTATCATGAAGCAATATATTTTTTTACTCCTTATTACCGTAGAGTAAAATCATTTTACCCTTTAAGAAATTCAATTTTGGAAGAAATACAATGTCATGAATAGCCCATATCCAATAAACATGAAACATAGATGAATCACTCTGATAAAAAATTTAGGGTAGAAATGGATTAGTTCTAGGATAATTATTCAATTGTGATAAAATATTTTGAGAATAGAAAAAAAATCAAAATATTAGGAAATAAATTTAATCCAACATTTTACATGAAAAAAACATTCCAATTTAGAGGATTAGAAAATCATAAGGAAACTTCAAAATATCTTCTATGAATTATAGGGTAAATAATAAAATTAATACCCAAACATGAATTATAGTTAGACTGTAGAAAACCCCATATAAAAAACCACACCCAGATTTGACTCATTAACCTCTTTGATAATCATCTCATGACTAAAATTCACCCTTAGATGATAAAAAATTAACACAAAATGTCATTACATTACATGAAATAATCCGTTTCATAAACAAATTGATGCTACTCACTGCTTCCCCACACTCAAAATTTACTACCGCCAATGTGTCTACACAAGAAAGCTTGATCTTGTATCACAAATTTTTTCTACATTCCACTTTGATTCTTTTATATACATGTGAAGGTATCCAGAAAATCTCATGTGTTGGGTTTAGAATTAAGAAAAATATGGGTAAAAAATATCACTATATTTAAACATGTATGTTTCCAAATTCATGAGACACATTTCAAATTTAAAATATTATCTTTAAATATAAAAAAACCAGGGCTTATCCTCAACAAACCCTTTATCTTCACTCCATAATTATACACAATTCTAGCTAGGACTTTCCATATTAAACCTCTAAAATAAAATTAGACACAAAATTGAGGACCTAATTGACTAATCTAAAATCCAATTGTTCTTTTAATCCATCCCACCGGGAATGTAAGATCTAAACTACCTATATAAATTTTTGACCAATATATTTACCTATACATAAATGTTTTTATCTATTTACATCACTATCAAACTAAAAATTATAAAGCTATGTAAATGTCACATGTGACATACACTAGTTACGTAAAAGTATTGTGATAAGTACATTGGATATATAAAGGTGTATTCAGATATTAATTACCTATGGGAAAGTAATAAGGAAACTAAGGAAATTTGTAAAGGTACCAAAGGATTTCTATAACAATGTAAAGGAAATATATTATATAAAAAACCTATTTAATGTTAATGAGTAATTGTGAAGGTTGAGTATAGGTAACATGCATTGAGTTATGACATGTAAATGTGATGAGGAAATTCATAAGTGTACATTGAGATTTGAAAAACCTATGTAGGTGGTTCAATACACTATTTAATGTAAAAGAAAAACTTTTGAGTTTCATACACATGAGTTAAGATTCTACAGTCAATTGGATTTGAATGTGTAGTCGATCCAGATGTGTTCATGTGTTTGATCACATGTACTTGATCTGGAGTTATTCATGTGGTCAATCATCGAGGTTTTTATATGGTCAATCAAGGTTAAGATGTGTGGTCAATCCATTTCGATAGTTTATCTCATGGGAGATTAAAAGAGTTCTATAACTTTTATATTCTTATTAAATGAAATCTAGTAATTGTACGTGTGATGTTCTAAAATGAAATATAAATATCACAATCCTTATCATAATGATAGAATGTTTATGAACAAGGGATGAAGAAACAATAAAATTTATATATATTAATGTTAAATTTATGTGATTTTCATTGAAAAGGAAAATTAAAATTTTCTCTATAATATACTGATTTTTCTGTGGCTATTTTAGTGAACATTTTGGAAATCTGGTCAACCCATGAGAACTATAGAACTGAGCGATGTAGTAGGTAATCACATTGTTTTTCAAGGACTCATGCAAAGGTTTATTGGTTTTAAATTGATTTATATGCAGTGAAAGTTGATTAAATAAATGATATGTGATTATTCAAATACCTTTTTGAATATATCATCAAGTATTCTTGGAAATAAAAAATAAGTTTAAGTGAAAAAATAACTAATCCACCTGGATATTTTATGGCACAATAATAAATAAATCCCTCTAAGATTTATTTTAATATTAAATGTGAAATAATCATCTAAAATAAATTATAATAATATTCATGATATTATTTTGAACATAGATTTTTATAGGTATTGAAGAAGATGTTGTTGAGAATATTGAGGACTAATATACATTATGTGAATGATTTTTCAGAGCACAATACGTTACAATATTAATGGAATAGAAGGTGTTGAAATCAGAAGACATTTTTATATAGGCACCAAGTTATTCCATAAAATTGAAAAGAAACATACCATTCAAAATTTCATAGGTGTTTCAAGACCAACAATACTATTGTGAGTAGCTATTAAAGATCATGGATAATAAGTATATGTGTTTTCTTATTGATTCAATCAACATGTGAAGGGATATATATTTCACAAGTTTCATAGAAAAATCCATTAGTATAAAAATATATTTATATAGGGGATTAACGTTGAAGAATAAGATTGATACTGGGGTGTATAAAGGATTTTCATAGTCTTGTTATTGGTGTGTCTAACCAATCACCATATAATTTTAATCTGGGATTCCATCCTGTTGCTGAAGAATGGTAACTGGGGTGTCTAACCGCTTATTTCTAACAGGCATGGAAATGAGTACATTTTTTTTTCTAACATTGAAAATATAACGTGTTGTGACCTCTCTTATTATCAATGAAAATAGATTTTGGATATGAGATATTATTGAGCAGATCAAGGTCTTTAATAGGTTTATGTGGTTGAATTTAGAAGAATAAATTTTTTAAAAGTAATATACTGATTCTACCTATCCCTTATCAATGTTCATCTAACCTAGAGAACATTAAATATCCTAAATCTTTTTTACATGCTTCACAATAATATATAGGAAGAGTAAAAATTTGGGTCTATATGTTATAAGGGGAAATAATAGAAAATGTGCACTAGGGAGAAATATTTTGATGCACATCAGTAATTTCCATCAACGATGTAGACTACTCAAGAAATACATTTGAAAGTGGAGGTGGATCCAGTCAACATTTTGACATTAAAAAAATGATTATTTGGTGAATATTGAGATTGAAAAACATGTTTGAATTATTTTTAATAGGGTTTCATCAGATATAGCACCGGCCCATAATCTGGACCAATAATTTGACTAAATAAAAAAATATAGAGGGAGGATAATGTACATGGATTACCAGGAACTAAATACTTTGGCGGTGTTGGATAGGTACCTAATTTTAATAATGGAAGAGATGATGTATGAGTTTCATAGATGGAAATATTTCAAAAATTTGGATTTTAAATAAGGTTTCCACTTGGTATAGATGAAATTAGTATATATTGGGAAGAATGCATTCATAAACAATGAGGGGAATTACAAATACCTTTTAATTCATTTCATATTGATGAAATCACCTACAAATTTCCATGATACTGTGAATAATGTATTTTTTTTATAAGTAGAGGAAGAATGTTTTAGTGGTATTCAATGATATATTGGTGTATAGTAAGGGTTGTAATAAACACCTATAAAAGTTGTAGGATGTTCTACAAATGATGGAAGGTAATGAACATGTTAAAAATAAGAATAAGATCTCTTCTATAAAAAGGTTTATATATCATTTAGGGAATATAATTTCAGGAAACTGAGTTGTGATGGATCCCAAAAAAACTAGAGGAGGTTAAATTATGGAAGGAGATGAGGAATGCGAATGAATTTGGGGGGGGGGTATGGATAATTGAATACACTAAAAAATTATCAAGGATTGTAGAAATATTTCAATAAATTTTATTTACATGAAAAATAATTAAGGGTTTAAATAGACACATGGAAATCACAAAGCATTTAAAATATTTAAGAAAAACTAATGCCCCAGTTTTATGAATGTCATATTTTTCCAAGGTATTTGCAGTGGAGTGTGATGCATCTAATTTGAGAGTTAGAGAAATGTTAACATAGGAGGGGGGCCTCTTTTTTATTTTTGTAATTTGTTATCTAAAAACAACATAGAAAAGTTGATATATGAAATTGAGTTTATGGATTTATTCCTTGAAATCCAACACTAAAAACAATATTTGTTTGGAATGTGGTTTGAGGTATCCATATATCATTAGAGACTTATGAATTTTATTAGACAAAGGTTAGATTCAATTGATCAACATTTATGGTAGGCTATGCTACTGGGATATGAATTTTTTAGCGATTTACAAGCTGGGGAAATTGAATAGTTTTACTGATGTTCAATATAGGGTGGAACAGATTGATGATTTTAGGTACTTAGTAATTTTAAAACCCAATTTTGAGGATATTGATGTATTGAAATAATATTTAATCAAATATGTTAATGATAAGTATATTATAGATGCATTACAATATGGTGGTTCCACAAAGCTATGATATTTTTTCTAAAATGGATTTCGGTTCCATAATTAATTGTTAGTATTTCCAGAAGAATTATATTTAATTATAATTATATTACAATATTTAATGTATTGGTGTGGAAATATACATGAATAATTTTGTTCCAATTATTGGTTCCCCATACTTCACTCAAACCCATTTCTTGACAAGTCATTTTTATAATGCTGAATCCCTATAGTAGGGATGACCAGTGATACCTATAGGGAATTTTAGTAGTGAAAACATGGTAAAAATTTAAATGTGGAATATTAGAATTTGTTAATGGTGGTACTGTATATCCATGGACATCCTTCCACTTATTACAATAAAAAATGGGTTTAGTGTGTCATTAGTGGAACTATTGCACTATTTACATTATGAGATCATTTTAAGAAAGTGTTTTATTCTGAGAACATAACATGTAATTTATTCTACTAATTTTATTGACATTATTCTACCGCTCCATGGGAGTATGGATTTATTCCAAGTCCATGTAATTTTGTGGGTATCATGTTCCTATTCTTTTTCTTAATTTTTTATTTTTCACCCTTTTTACTCTCATTCCCAAGATCATTCAATATCTTGTCTCCAAAATTTCTATAACAATTGGTATTAAAGTATGAGTTTGGAAGATCAATGTTGGATTTCTCAAATTGAAAAATGGATATAGATGAATTGATGGTAAAGATCAATCAATTATAGGAAACTAAAATTAGTTACTTAAGGACAAATATTAATGAGTAGATTTATCAGAAAAAGTTTCACCAGATGATTCTGGGTGGGAAAAAATGGAGATAGAGAGGATAGAGTAGGATCTACTTGATCTATAGGTTCTTTGATTTTTACACCTTAAGTTTTCCAAGAAACATGGAATTAAGCATCTGAAAGGAGAATATGATAATTGGTTTGATGAATTATATCATTAGTATGTATGTGATGCCTTCTGTGTCAAAAAAATTTTACCTTCAATATGAAGATGATTAATGGAAATATTATTGTTGATCATATTATCAAAATTCAAGAGCATCATAAGATAGTTTTCTCTAGTGGAAATTATGTGGGATGATAAGGTTTGTGCTTTAGTTTTAATATCTTCATTACCTTGTAGTTAGAAAACAAATATAACCATCATGATTAGTATTTTTGGCAATACACTGTTTGATGTGAAACATTTCTAAGACCTGATCCTCAATGAATGTTTTTATTAGAAAATAATTTGTAATATTTTTTAGTTCTTATCTAAACATCGAAGTAAGAGGAAGATATGTTTAATAAGATATTAATATAGGATTATAAAAATCAATATTAAAGAGATAAGAGAATGGGATGAGGCCTGGTCCTACCTGATAGAATTGTGTGAAGAAAGAACATGTCATGGAGGAGTGTAGAGAAAAATAGAAGGCTTCTAGAACTAATTCATCAAATAAAAGTAACCAATTTTGTGTTACTTATGAGCATGGACAACCCTATAGATCTGTGGATTCTAGACTCAGGGGAATATTTTCGTTCAAATTCATAGAAGGGTTTCCTGAAAAATTATATTTATGGAAATTTTGGTAGAGTACATCATGTTGATAATGAAACCTTACAAATTACGGGGAAGGGAGATGCATTGATTAAAACCAATACTGAGAGATTACTGGTTTTTGAGAATGTAAGGTATATCCCTAGAAAGAAGTAATCTTATTTCTATTGGGTAGAATGATGATGTAGGTTTTGGTACAACATTCACTAGTGGTGCATGGAAGATTACTTAGGGATCTATAGTCATAAATTTGGGAGTAAGGAATGGAACCATGAAAATATGGTATATAATTTCATCGAAATTGTTACAAAAAAAATTATATTGGTTATTCATATATGTGGAAATGCAAGCTAGGCCATATGAGAGACAATGGGATGAATTTGATAAAAGTAAAAGGAATTCAACTAGAGCTAAATTCAGTTCAATTTGGATTATGTAAATACTATATCATTGGATAATAGAATAAGGTAACCTTTTTAAAAGGAGGTAGAAAACTAAACTTTGGGAAGCTAGATCTGGTCCACATGATATTTGGGGGTCTACACGAGTACATTCTCTTGGATGGACATGATATTATGTGCAATTTATTGATGATTCTTTATGGAAGACATGATTTCTATTTTTGAAAATAAAATATGATGTCTTTAATACATTTCATAAGTGGAAAACGATGGTGGAGAATGAGTGAGGATCATAGATGAAATGGTTAAGATCTAAAATTAGTGGATATTATAATAGTAATGAATTATGAGAATTATATTATAATGATGGAATATGGTGGGAGAAGATTCTTCTTGGAACACCATAATATAATGGTGTAGTTTAAACGATGACCATGAAACTAAATTAATGTACTACAAGTATGAAATTGTACTTAGGGTTACCCAAGACCTTTAGTGAAGAAGCAATGAACATGGGAACATATATCATCAATAAGAGTCTATCAATACCAAGGGGAGAATTTATACCTAAGGTTATATGGTTAGGAAAGGATGTAAGTCTCTCTCATTTATGATCCTTTGGTTCCTTGGAATATGTGAATATATGTTCTAATTCAAGGGAAAAATTTGATGCTAAGTCCAAATCTCATTTCTTTATTGGATATGTTGTTGAGGAGTATGGTTATATTTTCTAGGATAATTATAATGAGATAATCATAAAAATATATATAGTAAAATTAATATAAGGTTTCATTTAGAAGGACCATCATGTAGTTGAAGTTGATCAAGGGAATAAATAACTAGAGTTCCTAGAGAAATTAGAGCTTGAACGTGTACCTGAATATGTGACACCGAAACCTATGGACTATACTCCTCATGTGAATTTGAAGAGATCAAAAATGGTGAGGAGAATTGTTTATTTGAATTTAAAATCCTTAAATTATCTATTATTGACTGATAGTTGAGAACCACAATGATTCAAAGAGGCATTCTAGTTGAAGGAGTCGAACAAGTTTGATCTATCTACAATGGATGATATTTATTTATTGCATGATAACAATAATTAAAAGTTTAATCATTTTCGAAAAATAAGGAAATCATTATTTAATTAATAGTTATACCAACTCAAGGAATAAAATGATGGTAAGAGGAGGTATAAGGAAATATTGGTGGTGGCACCTTTGTAATAGAAGGAATCTGAGGGATTTACTATAATTTTCTCACCTAAAATTGTTTATTTTTTTGGGATACCTTAATTTTTGATAATTTTATGGAATTTCAACCTCATTTGTGGGAGGAATTTTTGTAGTTTTTCAGAGGAGACTAAATTTATTCTCAATTCCTATAGTAATATGGGTATTAAAGTGTATAAATTTTATGTTTTTTATATTTAAGTGTTATTTATATTTATATATATTCATATTTTCATACATTTACATATAATAAATCCATTTCACAAATAAAAATTTAATCATATTTACATAAAAATGTATTTTTATATATATAAACCATGTGGAAATAAATTTTTATTATTTATTATATTTAAAATAAAAAATTAACCATTATATTTTCCATATTAAAATTCATTAATATATATATATATATATATTTTAATTTATCTATACAAGTAAGGTTTATATATAGATATATGCGTGAAAATAAAATATATATTTTTAAATTAGAATATATCTAAATAATTCTATTTGTCTAAATATTTTTGGGTGTAGGTTTGAAATATAAATTTGTATGTGTGTGTGAAAGTATGTGTGTGTATGTGTTTGTGTCAACATTATGTAAATACATATATATAATTGTATTTTTATAAATATATCATTATCATTAAATGTAGTTTAAAAATTCATTTATAATAAATACTTATAAATACATTTTAAATAATTTATATCTAAATTTTGAATTATATGTAAATATGTTTAAAATTTTAATGTAAATATATTATGTAATGAAATATTTTTCAAATATTGTTAAAATTAATTTTATAAATATATATAATTATATGGATAATTATTTAAATAGAAATAAATTATACATGTAATTATATAAATAGATATATCATAAAAGATTATACAAATCGTGATGGTGTAGTGGTAAAGGTGTTTGGCATTGAAGGTGGAGGTTAGAGGTTTAATTCCATGCCCATGAATACCTGAAGGGTATGTAATGAAATGCTAAAGGGGTAGTAAAGTGATGTTTAAAAGGGCGGGATATGGTCTAGGTACATGTGGGGGGGGGGGGGGTAGATAATTCTGACAGGGGGGTTAGATCAGTAATAAAAGGGGGTTTTGTTGAACGAATTTTATTTTAAAAATATTTATTAAATTTTATGAGCACTTAAAAATGTGATGATAATGGTGTCATTTATAATATATTTTGTTAGTATAGATAAAGGCTATAGTATTATAAGGGTTCTTATCCTTTGAGTTATTTTTTCACCAAAAAAACGCATTACTAGTGCTTTTAAAATTATGGTTTATAGTAGTGATTGTTGCATTTAAGGATTTACATCTTGATAAGCTTGATGTAAAGAGTACATTATTTTATTAAGATCTTGTGAAATCTTGTTACCTTTTTGTTAGGTATGTTTTAAACCGTTTTGCGTCTTTTTTTCATTATTTTGGTAGGTCTGAGAGTGAATTGGGAGGATACCTATAATGGTGAAGTGAGGTATTTATTTGAATTATAAGCATAAAACTTACAATTTCAATATCCTTCTATGGATTTACATGATATGTAATAGTTTTACATGAATTTTCAATATAAATGATAAAAATATGTTTTTTACAAAAGGAAATGGGTTTTTCAGTGATTATGGAAATTTTTGATTACATGATGTGTAATTGGTTTAAAAATCGTGTAAAGCCGTGAGGGTTATTTTAAATAAGAATCCCAAATGAATTTTCTTTTACTCCCTCCATATTTATTTTCTCTTGATCCAAGTTCCATTCCTAGGTGATTTTGGATCCCTAAAACACTTACGGGTTGATTCGTTCTATAATTGATCACTATCATGACCATGGTGTGGCTTTTTGGGTAAGCATTCTCCTTATCTCTAAATATATTTATCTTTCCCTTCTTAGAGTTTATTAAATTATATTGGGATTTAGGGATCTAAACAATGTGTTTTTGAATATTTTTTCTATATTTAGATCCCTAATCTTTTACGCCTTCATTCTTAGTGGTGGGTTCCATTGCAGGATTTGTGTTTCTATTTAAAATGTAAGTGGTTCTATTATGGAGGAAAAATTTTATTAACTCTAGATTTAATGATTTAGATGCAATTATTTGATATAAAATTAATTTATTGAGTTAAATGAAATTACTTTCAATGGTTATGGAAATTTTATTTTGGCATGAAATTTGTAGAAAACCTGAATTCCATTGAATTGGGTTTGTTAGTGAAATTGATAAGAAATTGTGGAAGTTAAATTGTTGAATTTAAATTATGAAATTGATTTATTGATATAGATTTCAAATTTTTATTTGATAAAATGACATAAAATGGTTTTCAATAAACTCAATGGTTTTATCTTGGAAAAAATAATGTTTTGATTAAAAACCCACTTTTCTTTCTAAATGGAAAATTCGAACTTTAGAATGGGGGAATAGGATAAATTGTAGTTTAAAAAGTTTGAAAATAAATTGACCATCATGGATTGTACTACAGAACATGAAAGCCTAGGTAGTTAGTGAGTTATTGGGATAACACTCTTTTGACACATTATAACTAAAACAAAACATAATGCAACAGGTCAGATCCCCAATGGGATAGTGATGAGTCACCTTTGACTAGTTTCATAGGGAAATGGGTGCACATATTTTCATGATCACCTTTTAGTGTGTGAGGATCTTGTAGCATGGAACTATCATACCATTTGTAATACGACCATGTTTATTTCTTGTTTATATTATATATATATATATGTGTGTGTGTTCATATATTTGTATGTTGTTTTATATGTCATGTGAATATATATAAATTTTTTATATAAAATGTTTTTAATCCATTTTTAATGTATTTACATAATTTGGAATGTAAATCATGAATTTTTTAAATTATAATATTAACATACATACCTCAATATAAAATTGAAATTATTAATTTGTCAATTAGATGGTTGAATATATCATGGAATCCTTTGTGATACCCTACAAGGATTTTATCTCAAACCCTACTCATGCCTTCTGATGTTTTGTAGATTATCCTTTTCAATGTTAGAGAAAAGGTAAGGCACCACTTGGAGGCAGTTCTAGCTATTGACCCATGGACTTGGAGTGTTGAGTCTATTAGAAAATCCGATATTTCATTCAATTTTCTAGTAATATTTTGCAGTACGTGGGATTTCTTAGACTTGTTTGACTTCTAGTACACTTCTCATAGTGGAGTTTTTCATGTATGGATACTGTCTAGTTTATCTTTCTTCTGCAATGTTTGTGGAAACTTTGTTCCAACTATAATTTTTTGTGATGCTAGGTGATATTCACCAACCCATGGGTATCATAAATTCCCTTCAATCCATGTCAGTTCTGTATTGGTTATCATGTTACCATGGTACCTAAGATGGTTCGTTAAAAAATGGTATCTGATTTCTAGGTTTAGATTCTTTTGATGTCTATATGCTGTTTTTTTAATCTTGTTGGGACATTATAGGAAGTTACGAATGAGTGTCGGGCCTTCTCTCACCATAATGGACCTCAGTTTACTAGGTGTGGTTTGGGAAAGGCATATTTTGGATTAGTTCAAGTCTTTACCCTTTCATTGATTTGGATAAATTAAAATCCAACTCTTGTATTCTTGTCTGTTGGGATTAAATTCCGTCATTGCTTTGTTTGAGTGTTAATATGATTTATTATATACTGGATGCTGATTTTGTGTAACATTGTTCCTCTAAGAAGATGTGAAAATCTGATCCTAGAGGAATATTCTTCTGAACCATAGTGAGTGAATCCTCTTATATACATGAATCTGGTTGATGTGATTGTGCACACTGTCCAAGATCTGAGACATGCACCACCTCCAGCTCCAATTTAGGCTCTAGTCATGTAGCCTCATTAGGTAGCTCTCAAGATTAGTTCTCATGAGTTACTTTTCCAGAATCTTAGACTATTCAAAAGATCAAATTATCCTCAAGAGTTTTAGGAATTTTTGAGAATTATTGGGCATTTGTTTGGGTTTTTTGAGACAGCTAAAAAAATCAAGGTGAAGTGTGCCACCTTTGTTCTTGAAGGAACAAGTAAGAGATGGTGGTAAATGATGGTAAAAATGATGAAGCATGTGGAATTTGAGTGCATAGAATTGAAGGTTATTTAAACTAGTCAATTCTACCAAGATTCTATGGTGTTGTCCAAGTCTATAGATTTGTTCAAACTCAATTAGGTTGACATGACTATGATAGACTATGAAAACAATTTTTCGGAGTTTTTACTGTTTTCACATAAGTTAGTGTCAAATGAGAAGATGAAGACTCAATGGTTTGAGTTGGGTCATTGATCAGATATTCATTCTCGTGTTTTCTTGATAATGATGTGTTCCTGTGCTGATGAGCTACATAGAGAATTAATGGTCAAGATTGACATGTCTAGAAAATCATAGTTTTCAGGACTTCGTTTTTTGCCTAGTGGCAGTGTGAATTCCTCCAATGGGAAAATGGAAGAATCAAGAGTATCATGGTGCCTCTCGATAGCATGGATTTTTTAGACCTCCTACAGTTCATGGAAGATGCCCTTTGACATGTTACCAATTTGTAAATCCTGATCACTCAAAAAAGGGTTTCAAGTGAGATAGCCAAGACATGTAGCTCCTACAGATTCTCGTGTCACATACATAAGTTTCTTCTTATATATTCCACTATGTGTAGTAGAATAGAATCATCATAAACTACCAAAACTATGGTAAAATCATATTATTTATGTAAAAAGGCTTTCTATCCATAGGAATTTGGAACAAAAATTATTCACACAGTGGAAGAGTCTCTAGAGGAAGTAGATCCATGTCTAGGGATTATGAGAGGTACCAACACTATAGCTCCGTCATGAGTGAATGCTTTATTTGATATCTGTGCATAAAATTTGTTTATTTCATCCTATCTAGTTAATATGCTAAATCATCATATGAAGCTTTTATCTTATGTAATTGATATTACTACACCCCTTGAAATGAAGATATATTAGGGACTCTATAATCCCTCTAGCACTTTCTCCATATGAGATGCCTATCTTTATTGGATTTTTTTGGATTTCTACATGACACCGATTGATGTAATATTATTAATGGATTCGATAATTACCAATAAATCTCATATTGATTGTTATCTCTGATGGGTCTCCTTTTCTTCACCCAATGGGTTTTGCTGAATATTTCACGGAGAATGATCCACAAGGTCTAGTAGATTCATACCTTATTATCTGAAGTTTGGGATAGTGATATAAACATTCTATTTTTATTTTTAGTGAAGATATTTGATTGGTGATCTCCCTCTATTTGTAATTGAGTTCCCCTAACATGTTTCCTTTTGACTTATTTGGTTTTCCACCATTAAGGGAGGTAGATTTTTATATCGATCCAGTACCTAGTACTCAACCAATTTGAATTCATTCTTACCACATGGAACCAATTGAAATAAAATATTTGATGACTCAATTTCATTATATTATATAGGAAGTATTTATATGACCAAGTGTGTCACCTTGGGTTACACCAGTTACCTTTTACAATAAAGGTAATTTTTCACTTCACCTAAGTGTTGAATATCAAAAACTCAATTGAGTTTTGATAACGAACATATATCCTTCCCATGGATTGATGATATGTTTGATAAGTTGTGAAGGAAAAAATGGTTCTTGAATATTTCACTTTTATCAGGTTACCATTAGTCAAGGATAAAAGAACTTTCCATTTAGAAAACCACCTTTTGGAGTAAGTATGATCATTATGAGTACCTTTTAATTCCATTCGGTTTAACCAATTGTCCTACAGTTTTGAAGGAATTAATGAAAATAATTCTTCATGAGTATTTGGATACCTTTAGGGTAGTATTTTTTGATGATATCCTAGTTTACTCTTTGTATGAGGTAGATCATGTATGTATTCTAAGAGTAGTGTTGGAATTGTTGAGAAATCACCAAATTTATTCCATACATTCAATGTTTTATTTATGGATCTGGGACGTGAAATTATTGGGACATGTGGTGTCAGACCATGGTATTTCATTTGACCCAATGAAGGTAATGGCTATTATAAATTTGGAACAACCACGAATTTTTTTGAGATTCTTTGATTCTTGGGTTCGGTTGGGTATCATCAATGGTTTGTTAAGGAAGTATCAAAATTGGCCTCTTCAATGAATGCTCTAACATGGAATGGAGTAATGTTTTCTTACAATGATAAATTTCAGAAATCTTTTGTTGAGTTGAAATTTACTTTTACTAATGTGCTGAAGTTGACTATTCCAGAATCTTGACAAGGCTATGTGGTCTTATGTGATGAATCATGTTTAGGTTTGGGCTTCATTCTAATGAAAGGTAATCATGTTGTTTCTTATGGCTCTCATCATATTAGGAAACACAAGATTAATTACACAAACCATGTCCTAGAACTTGTAGCTATGATTCATGTGTTAAATTGTTGGTGGTATTATCTTTATAGAAGATGGTTTACTGTGACTTTAACACATCATGATATTGAGTTATATCATCCCACAAAATCATTTGAATCACTTCTAGAGGTACGAAGTGGAATACTTGAAGTATTTCAATTTTGAAATTATCTATTCCCAGGTAATGGGAATTTCATTGAAGATGGTTGGCATAGGAAGATTCCATACTAGGTTGTGAAATAATCATTATAGGAGTGGAACATGATGGATCTCTTTGTACAATTTTATATTAGAGCCCAAAAATCCGAGGATGAGGTTTCCTTGAACATTGTTTTATTGTTATCTTCTATTATAGAGTTGATTATTAAGAAACATCATCTTGGTGATGAGTTCCATAGAATTAGAGACTCTCTTTTGGTGGGGATATTCTGGTTTATTGGTCGTTCTCCACCTAGAGAATTCTATGCTATCAGAATCATTTTGGTGTTCTGTTGGCAACAAAGAAATACATGATGGGTATTTACATAACTTCTAGTGGAATATCCACCTTAGAAACAGAAATATGTTATATGAAATGTGGAGACAATTATGGAGGCCAACTATGAGGCATGGAATTGCTGAATTGGTATCTTGTTGGTATATGCACCAGCGGGTCATGGAATGGAACTAGAAACCTTTGAGTTTTTTCAGCTGCTTCCCATCCCTACTTGGAAGTGGGATGAAATATCTATGGAATATATTCATGGGTTTCCGCATAAATATAGAATGAAGAATGTGATATGGGTTGTGATCGATAGGCTGAAAGAATTGGCACAGTTTGTACACATTCATGATTCAACCAAAGTTGAAGTTTTGGGAAATATCTATTTGAATGAGATAGTTTGTTTGAATGGATTTCGATATTCTATTGTATCTAATAGGGATCCTCATTTGACTTCTTGATTTTGGACATGACATCAAGAGGTATTGGGATCTCAGGTCCGTTTGAGTATGACATACTATCCGCAATCAGCTGGCCATATTGGAAGAGCTATATAGATTCTTGAGGATATGTTTTGTCCTTGTGTTCTCAACTTTGGTGGGTCTTGGGATTATTATTTAGGTTTGGTTGAGTTTTATTATCATTATATTTACTATTACATGATCGAAATGGATTATTTTTAGGCCTTGTATGGCCGGCCTTTCAAATCTCTATTGTGTTGGTCAGAGATTGAAGAAAGTTCCTTGGTTGGACCAAGATTTTACTAAGAGACAACAATAGAAGATTCAGTTGATTATGAATATAATTTTGATGTAATAGGGATGGTATAAATATTTTTATTATCTTCATCATAGATCATTGTAATTCTTAGTTTGTAACCATGTGTTCTTGGTTGTTTCTGCATTGCTTGGTTTTTGATAACTGAGTAGGAAAGGAAAAATTACTCCTCATGTTGTGGGATCTTTTGAGGTTTTTGAATAGGTGGGGGAAGTTTCATACAATTTATCACTTCCTCCACATATAACATTGATACATAACATGTTCCATGTATCTCATCTATGGATGTATTCATCTAACCCATTTCAAGTTCTGATCTAGAGTGATATTGAGATTGAAATTGATTTATCCATGACTGAATGAATCGTCATGATAGTTGATTCTAAAATCATGGTAATTTTTGGTATGAAAATAACTTTTTTTGAGTGATATTGTAGAATGGTTCTGATTCACATGAGACATGGGAGCACAAGACATTAATGAGATAATAATGGAGTCACTATTTTGGTATGGAATCTTCTTGAAAGGCTTTATGGGGACATACAATTATTATGGTGGGGAGGTTGTGACATCCTGTTACCATTATGTTTGGAGCGTTTTAAACCATTTCATATATTTACTTTATCATTTTCTGGGTATGGTTGAGAAGGAATTGGGAGGATACCTATAATATTGAATTTAGGTATTTATTGGAATTATCTACATAAAATCTCTTGGTTCGGTATCCTGGTGTGGATATACAAACCATGTAATATGGTTATACACCGTGTAAATATAAAATGATAATAAATATATTTTTAATAGAAGGATAAATTTTTCGAGTGATTATGGGAAGTTTCAATCACATGATGTGAAAATTGGGTTATACATCAATTAATGTTCTTAGAGTTGTATTTAAATTGGAAGACCAACTTAATTTTCTTTTCCTCTCATCCATATTTCTTTTCTCTTGACCCAACATCCATTCTTAGGTGATTTTGGAGCCCTTAATCCCTTATGGGTTAATTTAAACAACAATTGATAGATATTGTGATCGTCGTGTGACTTTCTAGGTAAGTATTCTCCATGTCTCTATACTTATTTGTATTTCCCTTCGTGGAGATTAATAGACCATATTGGGATTGATGGATCTAAACCCTGTGTTGTTGAGTCGTGTTTCTAGCTTCAGTCCCTATATCTTTTACACCATCATTCTTGTTGGTGGGTTCCATGGTGGGTTTTGTGTTTCTATAAAAAAGTTAAGGGTTTCATAATGATGTGTAAATATAATTACCAATTAATTTATTAATTTAAATTCAATTTTTTATTTAAATTAGATTTATTAAGATAAATTAAAATTTATTTAATGGTTTTGGAAATTTGATTTTGGCATGAAATTTAGAAAAAAACCACAATTCAATTGAATTAGGGTGTGTTTGTGAAGTTGATAAAAAATTGGGAAATTTGAATAATGAAATTGAGTTTTTGAAATTTATTTATAAATTGTATTTAATAAAATGGATTAAAATGTTTTTGAAATAAACTCAATGGACATATCTTGAAAAAAATGCAAGTTTTGGTTAAATATCTATTTTAGTTTTTAAGTGGAAAATTTTCAATTTTAAAGTGGGGGAATGGAATGAATTTAATTTTAAATTGTTTTAAAATAAATTACCCATTTGTAATTTTACTAGAGAATATGAAATCATAGGTAGTTAGTGAGTTATTGGGATACAACACTCTTGATGTATTACAACTAAAACAAAACATTGTATAATAGGCCACATCCTTGATGGGATAGTGATGAGTCACCTTTGACTAATGTCATAGGGATGTGTGTACAGATATTGTTGTTATCACCTTCTAGTGTGTGAGGACCCCGTTGCTAGGAACTATCGTACATTTTGATAGATGACCACGTTCCTCATTTTTTTTGTATTTGAGATATAAATGTGTGTTAGTGTGTACAATCTCTTATACATTCCTTGTGAATTTATATAAACAGTTTTCATATAAAATGATTATTAAACAATTTTTTTAAAAATATTTACCTCATTTTGAATGTAAATCATGATTTTTTTTAATTATGATCTGAGCTGCCATTCCTATTTTTTTAAATTTGAATAATATAATCAGTTAATTAAATGGTGGCATATATCTAGGAATCCATGGTGGGACCCTACTAGGATTTTAACTGAAAACCTACCCGTGCCTTCAGTTGTTTGTATATTATCTTATTCTAGGTTTTAGAAAGGGTACAGTTCCACTTGGAGGTGGTTCTAGCTATTGATCTGTGGACTTGGAGAGATACATCTATTGGGACAAGGGTTGTTTATTTTAGGTTTTTAGTACTTTTCTATATTACTTATGGATTTTCATAGCTATTTTACTTCAAGTACACTTCTCAAAGTGGATTTTTTCTTATATTAATAATATATTGTTTATCATTATTCTTCAATGTTTGTGGAAAATTCATTCCCACTTTCATTTTGTATGATGCTAGGTGTTAGTCGCCAACCTGTGAGGGTTGGAAACACCCTTTGGTCCATGTCAATGTCGGATTGGTTATTGGGTTACCAGGGTACCCATGATGGATCATGGTAGATCTAGAAGTGGAAAATTTATATAGTAGGTACTGGGATACATTGATTCAGGAAAGGAATTCTTAGTGTGTAAACTCTAGATGATGTTATATGGGTTAAAACAAACACTCAAGTAGTGGAACCAGAAGTTTGAAGAATTAATAAGAAAAAATGCATAAAATGATATGTAATGGATGAATATTGTGGTTATAATTTAGAATATTCTGATGGATACTCATATAAATGTTTTTTTGAAATATAACCAACATGAATACAAAATATTATTATTTTTTAATAGTGATGAATGTATCCATGAGTTTCTCAATTTTAAGGAACCACCACCTCAGAATCTTAATGCTTCCAAGATTCAAATGGATAATGAGGTGAATCAAATTATTTTTGAATATTTAAGAGGAAAAATATTTAACAATCCAATCCCCTTATCATCAATACACCATTAATGTTACAAAGACCAAACATATATGATAAATAATATGAAAATGAGAAATATGTATCTAACATATTAAGAAAGAGTATAGTTATTCTACATAAAAGAAAATTGTTGTTGAGATTATTGTTACAAACAAAGTTGAGTTAGTCAATATATTATTATCTAATTCATATAAAATATTAATCCTATGTCATACTCAGTATTATAAGTTAACCATAAAGGAGTATTTCATATTAGATATTTTGAACTTTTATATTTAAAATTTAAATTTTAGTAACTATATGATGTTTAATACGTGAATAATTCATATTGTAGTGTATGAATACACATACTTTATAACATGTTTTTAAGTATACACATACCTATTATTGAAAATCTAAATCATTGTTCATGATATAGAAAAGAAGATTTCATATTTGTTGTATATTGGAAATTCAATCGAATAAATTGAAATAAAAAATGAAGAATATAGTAGAAAAGTTTTCCACATTTATTCGAGTAGGAAAATGGATTAAAAAAATAGAAATTTACAATTCTAGAGAACAAAAAAATTGATTTAAATAATTTTTAGAATACTATTATGGTGAGTGGAAGCTATGAAAAAAATCATAGTAGTAATAACCTATCATTAATAGTCTTAAATATTTGTTTAATATTTAATTAAACAGTATCTTGGTTCTATTGGAATTTAATAACTAAAATTAGAGAATATTAATTCAAAAATAAAAAGGGAAACTATGAAATAAAATAATCATTTTAAAAAATAACAAACAAATAATTGATGGTCGTTGTTATATTAATTTTAAAACAATTATAATTAATATTTCGATTAAAATAAAGGGGAAGAAAACCAATATATCAATAATAATTATCCAAATAAATATATATAATTTTTTTTGTCATGAAATGGAACCATATGTCAAGAAATATACATCTTGAAGCAGTTATCACTTCAGAAAAATAATTTTGAAGTTCATTTTATAAATTAAAATATATTAAAATTGGAAACAGAAACAGTTGTCGACTAATAATTTTTTAAAATAATTGAAAACTCTTTGAAGATAGTAATTACCTATAAACATATACTAATATCAAGTAACATATAATTGTTGATATAAAATATTAGTGGGGTAAAATATACTATCACAAGTGACATTGATGTCAGATTAATATGTTGGGAATATGAAAGTGGAATTATCTTGGAATTTATGATCATGAATATACAAACATATGAAAAATTATCACATAGTTTAAAATTTTAATTTTTTTAAACTGAAGTACCGAATCTAACGAATTTGAATAATTATGTAGATGAGAATTTAGTATACATAATGTATATATACAACTTTAATAGAATATGTTTCCTAGATTTGAATATTTCCACTAACGGAATGCAAGAATTGAACATCAGTTTCATGCCATACAGCCTTGTCGTAAACATTGTATAATCTATAATCCATTATTTAAAAAATATATAATTAAATAAATTAAAATGTTCATGTTATTATTGATAATAAATGGAACATTGATATTTTCAATAACATAGAGCTAGGTCATTTTTCATGAACTAGTTGTATCACTAAAATAGTTTTTATGGTGAGTTTTTACTCACAAGTGTTCTAACTTGTTCAGTGAAATAATCCAAGTGTACATAGTTTATAGTCACAAATATAACAAGTCTTTATTTATTTCATTTCTATTAACATTTAAATAACAAACTTGTTCATATAAATAATGAAAAAATAGGAAAAAATATAAACTTGTTCATATAATAATGAACAAATACGAACAAGTACAAAAAATATTATTAAAATGTTTTATATAATAATGAAAAAATATAATAATGTCTATTGAAGTGAAATATATTATTTTTAATAAAAATATGAATCTATATTAAGAAATATGAAAAATCTGAACCCGTTCTAAAAATATATAAACCCGTATAAACAAATTTGATTGAAGATAAAAAAGGTTTTAAAAAATAATAAATAATTCGGAAAATATGAATCTATATATTGAATTGGATGTAATAATAAAAAAATGAACAAATACTTTGAAAAATTAAAAAATTGTCAACATTATGAAAAAACCAGGTACCAGTATAGAAAAAATATGCACCTGTATGAAAAAATATGAACAAATTGGATAAAAATATGAACTTGTAAAAAAATATGAACCTCTAAAAAACACAAAAATAACCATTAAATAGAACAAAAATGACCACCCCCATGGGATAAACCCTGGGTGATTTTAATCCCAAAGAGATAATAATTTATCCTACAATTGAGATTCCAAAAAAAAAATAATCCAAAATACCATCTATAACTTCATATAACCAATCCAAACCCTCTTATCATAAAAATATATATAAAAAATACGGAAAAACCTTAAATTGGGGGTGTTAAATCCTCACTCTCTTATTAATGATATTATTAATACTAACTCCTAATATTTATATTTTAACTTTAATTTTGAAATATATATTGTGTTAAAATATTATAAAACACACATAATTTAAATAGAATTTTGATAATTATTATTGATTAAAAATCTCATAAAATATATGAATATAAATTAGTTTAGAGGTTTTAATTTTGAAAAATGAAAAACGAATTAGAAATTTGTAATCATAAATAAATAATCTTCTTTTTGATGCAAAATCTAAAGTAAAATTTAACTTGTAAAATTGATTTTTTAACTTTTGCATAGGTTTTGATGCATGTGAAAATAAATGAAAACATATATAACAAAGAATTAGATATATTCCAACACGATCGATCAAATACAAATTATAATGAAATGAAATGAAATGAATTTTATTTTATTTTTCTCAAAAATGATAATTAGGAAGAAAATAAAATATAAATGTTCAGTTCATGTGTTATGAAGGCTAAATAATATGAAATATAAATATTGGATTCCTGAGTTATGATAATGATATGAAATTAAATAAATTCAATATATATTATGTGGATATTACATAAACTATATTAGAAATTATGGTTGAATAATCATTTGGTTATGATACTGAATGGCTCAATAATATATCGAGGTGGTTTTCGAGTGAACATTTGATGAAGATGAACATTTTTTTCATGCTTTAGAAGATTCTTATATTTAGATAAGAAACAGTAATTTGTTGAATCAAACTTATTGGATATAAATAATCTAGCAACATCATTTCTAAAGGGAATTTTTTTTCAATTATTTAAGAGAATAATGTGGAATATGATCCATAAGTTTTGGGTCAAATAAGAATAAGAATAAAAATTTGGATATAAATAAAGATCATTTTGAGAATACTATCATTTCTAATTTGTATTTTGAAAAAATTTATGGAATCATTCAAGAATTAATATATAAAGATGATTTAACGGTTTATACGGAGTTCCTAATATAGTATAATTTTCGGTAACATTTAATTCATAAGTAATGGAACAATACATATAATCTCTAGAGGGAAATATATTTATTTTAATAATAAAAATATATTATTTTAAAATTATATTTACACCCCAGATTAGAATAGAATAAGAAAATATATCCTAACAAGACAAAAATCATATCATAATAGAATTGAAATCACTTTAGAGAAACATATTTTGATAAATGGAACATGGGTTAGAAAATTTTTTAAATAACTAAATAATCTTATTCTAGATGAAAAAATTTGTAAAGTGAAATTTAGTTTTAATGGGAGATGGAGATGGAACTAGAGGTTGGAGAAGAGGAGGATGTGGTAGGTGGAGGCATAGGTGAAGGTGAGAGATAGAGGCAACATTCCCTATTCTAATGAAACATTGAGATATTTTAAATGTTTCTAGATTCTTATGGGATTCGAGCTTCACTAATCTATGGTCTTGAAATGATGAAAGGTTGGACATTTTTACGGATCCTAATGGAGTTCAGTGAGATTCCATGGAAGGGGAAGTCTTATATGTAGAGGAAATTGATTTTAGAATGAAATGAAATGTACCATAGTTTAGGGAACAGAAAGAAGAGACCATAAGAAGGTAGAATTAGGGGGGGTAACGATTCAGGAATGCGTATTCTGCTAGTTATGGGGATGGATTTGGGATTCATGATGAGGAGGGGAAGGAATGGGGGGAGGTACTGAGAAGGTAGAATATGAGGATGGAATATGGGGTAGAAATGGGGAGGAGGAAGAATGATGGGAGATATGGATCAAGAGATAAACACATGTAAGAAAAAATACCGTTGAAGAGACATGTGGTGTTGGAGGCACACAAAATAGAATAAATAACAAAAGTTTTTTAAAATCCATGTTACTATTTTATGAAATTCTAATTAACAAAAAATATTATAATTATTCTAAAATTCTAAACATATTTATATAATTTAAGTACTCAATTTATTTAATTTTTTTTTAAAAATAACTTATATAAAATAATAAAATTATTTAATTTATTTTTTAAATGTTCATGATGTTTAATTTTTTTACTTCAATGTTATTCATTTTAAAATAACATGAAAAAATAAAGTAAAATTACTAATTGGAATGTTAAAAAAAATAATTTACTAATAAAATTTAAATATCTTGGATGTTTATTATAAATCATTTGATTAAAAATTTAAATATTTTATTGTTATTATATATTAAAATTCCTTGAATATTTTAAGTTATTTTTTTAAAATAAAAAACCAGAGTGTTTTAAATTTAAATAACTTATATATATAATTACTTTGGATTAAATTTATGTTGTTGTATTTTAAAAATAAATTTTTATTATTATAAGTTTTAATATATTTTATTTACTTTTCTTGTAAATATTCTCCAAATATCTGAGTTTACTCTCCCTCCCCAATTACATTTATTTCTTGATTATTTTATTTACATCATTTTTTGTGTGAAATTTAATATATAAGAAAATATAAATTTTATTATTTCTATTTTTTCTAAATATTTTTATCAAATTACTTCCTTTTGTTTTTATTTCACATAAATTAAATTATTTATTATGAAGTGATTCATATACCAAAAATCTATATAAACATTAAATCAAAAATATTTTATCATTCATTATTGGAAAGTATCTAGTAAATTAATTTATCTATTACTAAAGAGTCCATTCATTTAAATTTTTTTTTGCATTAATAATATATACTTACTTTAAAATAAAAAAACATTTTTCTAAAATTTTTCAAATTTATTTAATAGTTTGAAAATTATAATATTTTTTAAATACATTTTTTTAATTTTAAAAACATTTTATTAACTTAATATTATTATATATTTAAAAACTTATTCAACTACTTTAAAAAATTACAAGTATTACCACCCGGTCATTCAAACAACCTAATTATTACTTATTTAATAATATATATAATATATATAACATTAATATATGAAATAATTAAATAAATTCAGTTTCCAATCATATAAATTCTGTTTAAACATATAAATATTTTTGAAAATTGAGTTTGAAGTTAACATAAAAATTTATATAAATTCAAACACATTAAAATTTCATTTTTTCTATGTTGTCATTAGAAGAAAATTTTCATTAAACACATTTTAAATCACATGAGTCCAAATGAAAATCACTATCAAATGGTTGTTAATATTTTTCAATATAACCCTCGAGAAAATTTATATATGAAAATATAATTTGATCCATAATCCTATGAAAATAATAATCAGTGAGGTAAAAAATTCATAAGCATAATTAAAAGTTGTGTATGACAATTCAAAGAATATTAACTATAAATATATAAAGGGAAAAAGAACCATAAATGTATTATTTGGCCTTGCATAATCATATTATTAAATAAGAATAAGAACATTAAATATTTTATTTGGTTTTTTATCCTTATTTATTTTCTTATATTTCTTAGAAATATTTTTCTTAAATATAATGGAAGAAGTAAATAAATTGTATAATCATAAACACTAATAAAGATAACCTTGGTTGAAGATGAATATTCTTCTAATTATTTGATTATATTATAATTTTTTAAGCCTATTTATAACCATATGTTTTTTAATTATCATTTTTATATTACAATATATGAAAATGTGTTGGTATAGTTTTATTTGGAGAAGTGTAATTATAAGCATGACCATAAGCAAAGCATAAGCATAGGCATAAGCACTGTAATTTTGAAAGATTATATGTATTATAGTGTGTCTGTAAACATAATAAGTAGAATAAGAATACAGAATGACATGTTGAAAATTAAGTATTTATTTGAGTTTTTATGAAACAATTTTTTTAAAGCTCAAGATAAAACAACTATATTTTTTAGGATATATATGTTATAGTATTTTAAATTTTGTACTTATTGCTATATTTTTATAAGAAAACCTATATGCATAATAATAATCATATGTTTAAGTAGAATCATATACTCTATCAAATTAAAAATGTGTATGTATTTCATTTCATATGTTATGTAATAAAAATCATGTTCATAGACATAAGTATAAGAATATACCAAGATACGAGAAAAGCATACAAAATGAATATTATGTAAAATTCATATTTTTTTAAAAATGGGTCTTGAAAAAATATAAATCACAAATAACCACTACATAATAGTTTATTCGGATATTGATGAAAAATTAATCTAAAATAACAACTACATAAAAAATTAATACATGTTTACAAATCATTATTATATCATAGATACAGATTAATAGAAGTCATAACTTGAATGTAAAATTCCTTCCCATTTTTCAAACATCATTATCTTTATAATGTAAGAAAATAAAAAGGTATATTGAATATCATTTATTCATAATCATGAAAAATCCAAAATAATGATTAGATATCCAGTTTTAGTGGCATCTTCATCATAAAAACCATACTGAAAATTCTTCTACAATAATGAATATATTAATAGGTGAAACAATATTCCATATTATAATTTAATTAAAATCATAACAAATATTGGATGGTATATTAAACAGGAAATAAGAACAAAATAATTTTATTTCTAATAAATATTTATGGAGATTTTTCATAATGAAATATGGACTAATTAAACACATTTTTAGTTTCCTAATTTCAAAATATTTTATATTAACATTAATACATAAGTTTTGGGTATGTTGACTTTTGATTCATTAATTTTTCAAAAATAATAAAAACATTTCGCATCGTGTTTCATGTTTCTATCCCTATAACAATGCATTTAATCATGTTTCAAAATAGTAATTTCATTTTTATCTATAAAAAATAGAAATACATACATGTATTGAACACTAAAAAATCCAAATGGTTTAAAAAAACATATGTAAACTGGATTTTATCAAGATGAAAATATGGAGAAAGACTAACCAATGGTTGATTGATAATTAAATATATATAAATTGATGTTTTCCAAGGTAATCAATGTACGATTGAGGTTCATATTCTTTAGGTGGGACCTTAAAGTTCCCTTTAACATTAATCATTGGTGTTCCATAAGTTTTTTAAAATTTTGATGAATGACAATGTTTATAATTTAAGAAAGTAACAATAATAATAAAGATGAAAATTATTTCATTTATAAAAAGAAACTAGAATTAAAAATAAAATGGAAGTATAAAAATTTCTTATATCTTTTAATAATATCTGACTTACCAGCAACATTTCTATTTAAATTCTCAAAGATAGATAGAATATTAGTTAGACACCAAAAAACATCATTTGGAACACCAAATCCAGAAATCACTCGATTACACACATCATGGGATGTTGGGCTAATCCAGGAAAATAAAAAATCCATATCATTTGAATAATGATTTAGTGAGTGAGTATGTCTGGTAAAAGAGTGTTGAAATAATGATATAGAAAATCATACATCAAAAGCTTCAATTTCACTTTTTCTATGAATACAGGTTTTTTTCTGCACTTTTATAAAAAAACTATACTAGAAAATCTAAAATATCAAACATTTTTGTATCCACTTGTTCCCTTGTCAGAGAATCAATATCAATAATGAATATTTTATCATTTTAAATAATATTATACAATGAAATAATTCATTCTTTTTAGAATAGATAAAATAAATACAAACAAGTATAAGGTTTTATAAATAGAACATTATATTTTAGGATACCAACCAACAAATAGAAGATATAGAAAAAACCCCACAATATAAAAGCATCCTTAAGAGAGATCAAGGATACAGAAAAAACCAAAAGAGGCTATAAAATATCATATATCTATGTAAATACAAATAAATTCTACATATTAAATATTATTTACCAACTAATATTTATAATTGTAATATAAGATATTTGTTCATATATGATATTGATTAAAATACATTTATTTTAATATTACATATTGTAGTTACAACTTAAATGTTTTATATACAAAAAATGATTATAACATTTATCCATTACGATATCCCCCATTTAAATAATTTCTTCCCATTAACTTTTTAAAGGGAAATAAAATAAACAGTACTTATTATTTATACTATTTATCAGAAATGATAAATTTTGTCAACAAAATTAAAACTACTGATTATATATATAAAAAATAGAGTTTCTTAAAAACATAAAGAAAAAAAATCTATTAAAACTAATCACTTATGATAAAGGTAAATGAATAATGGATCCTATATATTTTTTAATTAATTCTCAAATTATTTATCTTTGGGATTTAAGAGAAACTATTATTTCTTTTTCAAAAATTAAATTCAGTTCATTTATTTTTCAGAAAAATAAGTGAATGTGAAATAGAATGTACTATCTAAAAATTTAGATTATATCGATAAAATATGATTTTATAATATGAAAACATTGGTTTTATTAATGATTATAGTAATAGTTGATTCTTAGTAGAATTTATAGAAATTTATTATATTTTGTTGCATTATCAAAATTATAGATGGAAAAACTAAAACAAGTGAAATGTACATCATTCAAAAATATATGATAATGTAATGTTATATTTAAGTAATTGTGATATGTTAAATAGTAAAATATTAAAAGAAACAAAAATTGGGGTGTCAAAGAAATCAAAGTATTGTTTAGTGGAAAATCGCAACAATAGTAACATAAACACCTATGTGTGAATAATGTACCCTGATATCTATTTTTTATATATAGGTTATAAAATAAGAAACACTATAGGAAACATATTGAATTTTCAAGTGTACATAATATAAAATATAGCTATTTTTTACGATGGTTGTTGAGAGAAGATTAATTGAAATTTAAAAGCAATATAGAAGGGGCCAGCCAAGAATAATAAGTTATTAATATGTTAAATAAATTTCTATATTATAATAAAAATAAATTTTTGAAATGTACATATTGTATTTAATAAATTTATTTAAAATAAAAAATAGATATGGAATGTATTGATTTATGAAAATGTAAGGGATTATTTTAGACAATAGAAATAGAAATGAGATAATTTTAATAAAAAACCAATGAAAATGATTTCATTTTATATGAAAAAAATAAAATGAATGAGGCGGTAAATAACATACCTATTTTATTCCCATATTATCCAATGAAGTTATCAATATAATTATATGTATACTACTATATAATTGAGTCATCAAGGTTCTGGGTATTTATATGAATAATTAAAAATGTCATCATAAAAATTTATTTCACTATAATAAAGGAAAATTATTTTAATAAAATAATATTATTTCAAGATTAAAATATAAAATATAAAATTAAAATATAATTTTATCAATATTTATTGGATAAGGGGTACAACACAAGTATGATATTCCATAGTGAGAGAATAAAACCTATAATGAAATAAGAAAATAGGAGAAATATTTTCCATATAGATAGTGAATAGCAAAGTGAATATCATATGTATTTATGTTTGTTTCACAAAGATTATCATAGTAAATCAATATAAAATTTTGATTATAAAATCAATACCAAATCCTAAACACATAGTGAATGAATTTACAAAAAATGTGGACACATTTCCAGGAATGTGTATAGTGAATACAATTGCACAACTATATGAATTATTAGAATTTCTTTCCATATTGATATTGATAAATATCTACTATAACATATTTGAAAATATTTATTTGATAAATAATTCATTTTATTAATTTAAAATTGACTAAAAATTATAATATAACAATGTATAAAGAAAAAGGGAAGAAATCAAAAACAAATTATTATAGTGAAATGTAACTGGACTAATATGAGAATACCAAGAAATAAATTAATGACATTATACTAAAAAAAATATTTATTGTGTACATATGTAAAAAAATATATACATGATATTAAAGATAATTACTAATTTTTTACTATAAAAATTATATTTAATGAAAAAATGGAAAAGGGTGGTATTGTTAGAGATACTAAAAATAACTTTTTTAAGAATAACAGGGTTAAACATAACATTTGTAAAAAAATTAATATTAGAAAAGATTATATTTAATATTAAAAATAAAAATGTATAATAATAAAAATATATTGTATTTTATAGAAATCATAATAATTTATAATAAAAATGGCTTGAATCATCACATTATAACAATAATTAAAATAAAGGAGGCAATTCAAAATGATAACTATTTTGGAAAAATAAATCTAAAAAAATAATATCACATAAAAGATTGTGGAATAAAACTAAATCCATTAGTATATTTTTATAACGATTCATTCTCTCAGTATTTTAATCCTTGATAAGTGTTTTACTAACACATAGTAAGAAACTTGTGTAATTTTTTTAAACAGTACATAGTGAAGAATCATTGGTTATAAGTTTTAAAAAGTTAATACTATAAAAAATCTTATGGAATTAGCTATAAAACACAACTATTTTATAATAGGATAATATAATGGAACAAGACCCATGTAATTGAAATTAGGATATCAACTGTTTATAAAAATTATAGTCAGAAATCCTTACTCAAAAAATTAAAAAATAAATATCTTAAATGTAAAAAATAGAGTGGAGAAAATAGGTATGTATTAGAGGTGTTAATAATATAGAAGATGTATTGATTTGTTAATTTGGGTTAATTTTTAATTTTTATCAAATCCAAGAACCAAAAATTGTTAATAAAAAATAGAGAATAAAATATTAATTTTTTTTTAATAAAATGGTTTAAATATTTTTGAAATATTAATTGTTAATACCTATAATATTGAAAAATTTTATATTGAAAATACATACAATGAAAAATAAAGTGTAAATATGTAAACAAAAAAAATATAATGGGAAAAATTTACTGATTAAATATTATAAAAACATATAAGAAAGATAAATTCCATATAGTAGATATATAGAGAGATAATCCATAAAAAATATACAAATTGTACATTTCAATAAAATACATTTAATGAACATATATGATAATTCAAAATTAAAAAATATTGTTACATATAAATATATGAGGTGGTTTTCTGAATATGTTGAACATTTTGATATCTAAAATAAAAATTTTCTATGGAGATATCATTCAAACATATTTAGTTTTCATACTGTACAAACACTCTAATGAAATCCTATTCGGTGAATGAAAATATGTTTGGTGTGAAAAAAATAATGTACAAAAAAACTTTTTTGGGATTCATTCGAACTATAAGTGAATTGTATAAAAAATTGTTATTTGGAATTAAAATATGATGAATGAATATATAGATACTGGAATATGAGAGTACAAATAATATAGTATAAAGAATTTAGTACAAATTTATAAGTTGTTGGTAGTGGTATTTTGAGAAAACAAATGAGATACTAGTAGATTTTAAAAAAAAAAATCAATAAAAACTTGTCAAACATCAGGAGTGAGATGGAGATATTAATGAATCCCATTAATGATAGAGAAGAGATTAAATTATGATTTCATGATCTAGGGAAGGAGATTTTGTTTAGTAAAAGAAATTTGGCATCATGTCTAGAGTTGTCACTTTACCTTGGAACATGAAACGATAAATCCTTTAATAAGGGGAGAATACAATTTAAATTATGGAAAAATAAGAGTGTTCATGTATCATGTATAATAAGTAGATAACCAACCCAATTAATGTGCAATGATGATGCTAATTCATGAAAGAACACAAACATTTGAGTTATGTTGGATTCCAGGAAGGTGCACCGAATAATAAATTGAGAATGAAGGTATTTAACTTCAATTTGGTAAAATATACTCTTGAAATCATAAGTATAATGGGGGGAAGATTAGGTATATAGGTGAGAAAGTTGATTAATGGTTGGAGTCAAGGATATATATGTGGGGATACAACATAGAGGTAAGAGAGGAGAGTCATAGGTGGAGATAGAGGAGTCGTATAGAGGGAGGAGGGAAGGGGGAGGAAGCAAGGTGCTTGTGATATTTTTGTGGCTGGAATAAAACATTAGGGTAACGTGAGATGATGAAATGTGAATAGAGGGGAATAATAAAATTTAAAAAAAAGGTGAAAGGGGAATTTGAAACATGTAATAGCGATCCACGCCTATTAGTATATATATAGATTTACAATATTAAATTTAACTTTTAAATATAAAATGAATGATTTTTTATTATTTATGGATTAAAAATAACTAATTTAATTAGATTATAATATATAATTCATTAATAAATTCAATATGCAATTAACTCAAAATAAAATCAACAATAATATATTTTTTAATGTATTAGCTAAATATTATTAAATAACAGTAATTTCTTATTCATTAAATTATATAAAATAATTGACATTAATGATATATTTAATATTTAATTAAATAGATATATTAAAGTAATAGCTATATTAATTTTTTCTAATTAACAACTTTAAGAAATTAAAAAAAATGTTCATCAATTGTTTCCATTATTATTAACCCCTTCAAATGATTAAAATTATTAAATTCCCATTTTCAATAAACATAATTAATGATTAATTTTTTCAACCAGATCATTAATAGTGTTATTAAATAATCACTATGGAAATTCTCAAAAAAATTATTTTTATTATTTTTATAAATTAAACATGTATGGATAGTTTATTTTGAATTATTTAAAATGATATATTAAATAGTACAAATGATAATGCATAATGAGTGAGTCTGTAAATAATATTTCAATGCATATTGTTTGAAGAAAAGATAGAAACATTATTACAGTAAATGAATCCTAATGTTAAAAAATTTATTTATATAAACGTTTAATGAAAAATTTCATTATAAAATTATAATAAATATTTGGTAATGAGGTTTTCTATTTTAAATAATTTTTAGATATTTAATATGAATTTTTGAGTATATATCCAAGATTTTTAATTTTTTTCACACATTATTAACCATTTATAAAAATACGAGAAATTTTTTTTATATGAATAACAATTTTTTTTACTTTTTTATAACATTTTGATAATATTTATTTTTGAAATATTTATTCCTTATTTTTGAATTGAGTTTGAAACTATTATTTCCGATATATAATTAAAAATTATAATTTTTATCAGGTTGAAAAAAACTAATATATTACAATAGCCACAAAGAATATTTTTTACTTGAATAATTTTTTTTAATTTTATAAAATGATCTATTTTTTTAAAAAAATTAAAATTAATTTTTTCCTATTTTTTTTTTAATTTAGTTAGAAAATATTTTTTAGTTTATAAATAAAAATTACTAAATATTTTAATCTCTCAAAATTTTATAGATAAATATAAATATAAATAAGTTGCTATATGGATAAACAATTTACTATTTTTTTCTTGTTTTACAGTTTGTTATATTTATTTACTAGATTTTATGTGCGATACAGTAGTACACTGATAAGTCAATATTCATGTTTTCCAAAAAAATGACCTTCTAGCATTTTTGTTTATTCTCAATCTAATGGGTAATTTTTTTAACTAGGCATGAAATGATCTCTAGAATATTGGACATTCCAAACAGGATAACCCATGATGATACTTGTCCATAGGAAGCAGTCTTCCACCACCTTCATGCTACCTCATGACCTCTCCCATATCATGGTCGATAAATATACTACACCTTATCCTACCAGCCTCATGGTAACTTCACCAACTGTATACCCTCTTCAATAAAGGACATTATAAGAAATATTTAACTAGTCAGTTGACAGTACCCAATAGGCACCTTCTAACGACCTATCATTCCATCACCCTAGATCCACTATAAGCCTCTACACAAGTAGCCACATGAACTCCCCACTATAATCGACTACACATACCTTATCATCCTTCCACACGATTAATTTTCAACTAACCGTGGAAATATCCTCTGACCTACTTAACCTAACAAAACCTACCATAGAATAAGGTCTGCTAAGTCTGAACCTTATCAAATTATGAAAAAAACAAGATGAGGAAAATATGCACTAGCTCGATTTTATTGAGCTCAACTAGTCAAAGATGATACATACCAAGGTATGTCAAATGAAATTTGAGTAGATGGTGTTCCCGATGCTGACGATGAATTAAAATATTCAATTAAAGTAGACTCACATGGAATCAGGACAAAGTGAACTAATCTTAAAGTAATATTTACCTAATATGAAATTTAAAATCTCAAACCCTAGGGTTCTATGAATCAAGGAAGGTTGAGGCCAAAGGAATATGAACTGAGCATTAAAAGAGGACCAAGTTGGGTCGGTATGACTAAGTGGAGCTCATATAATAATATATATTAGCGAAAAACATTGAACAATTATCAAGTATTTATGATGAATAATTATGAATTGATTTTAAGATTTCATCAAATCCATCAGAGGAGTATCTGTTTGGACCATACAATATTGAATGGGTGTGAGATGCTGACCAAGACACAACCAATCCTTGGTTGACTGAATGAGACATTGGTGAATATTGAAAAGATAATTTTTGAACCTAATATTGATCTGTTTAACAAAATATATATTTATTAAAAGACCAATAAGAAGATGTTGGGGGCCTCCAAGATCCCAATCGCATAGGATTTATACGAAAAGGATGTTTCACAAAATATGTTTGATGAAATTAAATTATGAATGAATCAATTTACAAAATCAAATTCTTGTCCTAGATTTACCCTAGTGCATTAATGATCCATTTATAGACCAGATTCACCAATGTGCATCTTAATAGAATCAAGTAACCATATCTAGATCATATATTGCAACATCACCAACTATACAAGACTATACCATTCCACCACAATGAAAAAACATCCAAGAACCCATCATAATCAGTAATGCACATCCTTATTCCCAAATCCGTAACGAAACCCAATTCTATTCAGTCTTACCGAAATTGAAGCACACAAATAAAATATACCCCAAAATTGAAGACTTGATATACTATTCCAAGATCTAATTTTTCGTAAAATATATTCCACCTAGAAGGTTATATCTATATTAAATACATAAAGGAATCATAAAGGTAAAACAATAGTGTATGTAGATGAATAGAGGTAATTCTCTATTTGCATAAATACTAGACAAAAGATTATGAAGTTTGATAATGTAACCTGTAACTTGAACTTGTTAGATAAAAGTACCGTGAGAAGCATATCTGCTATGAAAACTTTTATTTAGATGTCCATTACCCACGTAATGGTAATTAGGAAATCTATGAGCTTTGTAAGTGTACCATAGTATTCCAATAACTTCATAAAGGTCATTAATGATTTATATGACCTGCGTAAAGGCAATGAGGGAGTTATGAAGGCTATTTATAGGTAACATGCACCAAGTATTGGAACTATATAAAGGTGAAGAGGAAATACATAAGGGGAAATTGGGATTTTAACTATATACATAAAGTTAGTTTAATGAAATATGTTAAGATAGTAAAGAAATTTAATAAGCTATGTAAGTCTGAGTTAAGAAGCTTTGGTCTATTGCCTATAAATGAGTAAACTATCCATAAATGTTCATGTGGTTTATCACATGCCGTTGATATAGAGTTTTTAAAATGGTATATGACTTAGGTGTTAATTTGTTCTCTATAGGTTAATATATATGCTGCATCCATTTCTATGTGAAATCTATTATGAGATTATGTTGGTTTTAGAATTTTCATATTTTGATGAAATGAATCTGAAGATGCACGTTATAATGTTTTCAAATGAAAAATAAATATCATAACTATTTTTTATGAAATATGAAGGTCATTAAAGAAGGTAGGAATCCATGATCACTAGTATATATTAATGACTAATAAATATGATTATCATATACATAAAAAAATAAACATATCTCTACACCATTATGATTTTTCTATGGTGGTTTTGGTGACCATTTTGGAAATCAGGTCCACCTCTGTGAAATAGTGAGATGATATATTCCATAGGCTATCATTTGTTATTAATTAGATTCAGGAATATGTTGATAGTTTTTAAATGGATTTATATGAAGCATAAGTTGAGGAGATAATGGAGTCATGAATATCAAATATCACATTAGAATAAATTTCCGAGTCTTTAGGGAATTAATTAATAGTTTTAAAGGCAAAATATAATTGATCTACCTAGAAATTTGATGACTTAAGAATAATAAGGAGAAATTTCCAACATTTATAGAAGATTAAATGTCAAATAATATTTTAAAATAAAGGGGAATAATATTCATTGTAACACCCCTAGATTTCACGATACGCTTCTCTTTCAATAATGAAATAGCTTGCATTATACGCAAATTCGTGATTCTAACGCCCCGTGACCAATCAAAGTAGCCATTATGAATAGTAATACCCACTTTTTGAAATTATATATATTTTATATTTCAAAATGGAATTCATTTTTGGATTCGGAATATCGAAATTAGCCTATGTTGAATTTTTTGTATTTTTCTGAGCACTTCCATTTTTTTGTGAATAGTGAGAAATACTTAAAAACAACATTTTTATTAAAAATAATTTATGGTGATAAATTATACTTTTTATTGGTTTCAAAGTATAATTATAATATATTTTTTCCATTTTATCCAATGGTGTTCATTTGAATTAATTTCACTTTGAAAGTGGACATAAACAATTGTCAATCTTTTGATATATATTGTTTCTTAAAAACACGCTATTTGTTGTGACAGTGGGAATTAATTATAAAATTAATTAATGAAACTTAAATTTTTGGTATTTTGTAAAATGGAAATCATTTTTTAATTCGGAATATCAATTATAGCTTATGGTGAAATTTTGGCATTGTTCTAAAAAACTTCAATTTTTGATGAATAGTGAAATCACTAAGTGGTAGTTAAAAAATTGATTTTTCATTAAAATGAACCATTACCACTTCTATGATTTTATTTTCAAAAATCCGACATACATTGTTGTCATTAGGAAGTAAAATTTGGATCAATTGTATTAAAATAATTTTTTGGCGAATAGTAACTTTCAAGTTTAATTAATCGCGATTAAAGTTAATTAGTGAAATTTAAGGTAAAAATGATATTATAAAAGTTTTAAAATAACTTTACACATGTCCTAACCATATTGTATGAGTCATGGACGACCCGGAAAATCCATGGGTCAACTTGGGGACCCCATGGAGCCACTTTGGTAGGAAAATGACATTAAAAACTTTTTATTTAATGTTAAACTGAAAATGTCACAAACATGAGATGTTTTACCTAAACAATTTTTAAATGGGGTTATACAAGTCATATTTTTGACTATAAATATTAATTGGAAAGCTAAAAAGATTTCTTACATAATGATTTTTTTTAATTTTTAGACATTATGTAAATTAAATTATGTATGACACAATGATGATGCAGTGATTACCTCATTAATTAACGATTTAAATAAAATAAAAGGATAATGTAAAATCTAAGGCTTAAACTTGTCAAAAACCTATTGGATGAGTACATTTCGAACCCTTATCACCTTATCCTTGACATATATCATTGTGGGACCTTTATAATCCGAAAAGAATATCATAATAATGTAACATTTCATGAGTTCCAAGAGTGCACCTCCTCTCCTCTTATAAAAGGCCCCCACCACTACCACCTTACTCACACCTTAAAAGCATTTTGTCTCGGCCAAAATCTTCCAAAATACTCTCCCAAATTACCTCCCTTACTCTTAGAATCCTCACTTTGGGAAGAAGTCTTCCCAGTGAAGCCTTTGGATCAAATCAAAAAGAGTTACCCGATTTTAAAGGTAGTGTCTTCTCTGATGTTATTTTGTTTTATTTTGTTCTCCAACCCCCTAAAATCTTTTTATCCATTTCTTTTGTAACAAAACCAGTATCCTCAATATACTAGGATGTTGTTATAAGAAGTATTTTAGCTACACTAACACACACCTACATCTAATTGTTAAAGAACATACTGTTTCTATGGATGGTGAATTTCTGCCTCACGAAATGATGATTGTTCAAAACTCATATAACACCTTCAATGGTGGCCATTAAGATGTCACTATATTTATATATGATATATAATATGTTTATGTTTTACTTAATATTCTTTATCTTTCATTTATGTCATACCTTTATGGTTTCCATTATGGTTAAACACGATATTTTCATTTTAGGAAGTGAAAACTACCGCCCCCTCAAAGTGATTTGAATCGTTAATACCATATTTGGGGTGTATAAAGGATGGAGTAAATGGTTTTATACATTATATTATACTGTAATTATATTATACCTTTATATCATTATGTTTCATTCCATTAAAATATTAAATAGAAATGAAAATAGCGTTCATGCGTACGTACGACTTACCGTCTCCAGGAAGGGTGCATTTCATTTCCTACCTCTAAATGTTATGTAATATTATAAATTCATGTATATTCTGGATATATATGATATATATGATATCTAAATAATTAATATAATTCTTGATATAATGGATATTTCACCACATGAAAAACATGTAATTATAAGAAGTTTACTTTTGACTCAAGTACCAAAGATCGACAAAATGACCGTTATTAACTTAAATAATTACATAATGTTCATAACATGGTAATAAGTGATATAAAAGGAATAATGAACATGAAAAAGGTTCTTAATCGAATATAAATTAACTATAGTTTATTATTCAGGAGGTTAAAGAATGATCGAGTCATGACGGACACAAGGTAAGGGAATTTCTTAACCCAATTTCGATTCTTTTGGTTAATCTCCTACTTTCAAATTATGTCATGATATTATTATGTCGTATCTTGTATTTGTACTTTATTTATGTTTAATTATAGTGAATACACATAATAGATCTATTTTATTTTAAAAATGATCTTTGTAAGGACTCCGTCTCAATCTCCTTTCATTGAGGCATATTTGGTTTTATACACAACTTTCTTTTATATGGTGTATAAACCCCTTTGACTTTTATGTTTATTCAAAAGGAATCTTTTTTATAAGAAGCATTTAAATAAATGACAAAAAGGAATGTTTTTCTTGCCGTACGTATGCGGCGACAACGACTTCTCTACTGTGGTGACCATTATTTCAGTTTCGGCCTCCTCTATAAGCCATAACTTTTTTTAAAATGAAAAATAAATACAATGATTTAATTTTATTTAATTTTGATATTGAAAATGGGTTTGAAAGTATTTTTATTACATCAATGAGTTGTATTGATATCTTGTGATTGAAATGTGGAAATGTTAGTGTCCTTTATGCATGTTTTATGTGATACAATTATGTTATGGTTTATGATATGACCTATTCATATGAGGAGTGCATTGGACTTAATAAGTGACGGGTGGAGCCCGCTATAGCTCCTCGATGCATCGGTAGATCTCATGAGACAAACTAGTGTCTTGGCACGAGGCCTTGACAAAATCTTATTTTTGGTCTTGGCACGAGGCCTTGGCTACGTTGTTATGATAGTCTGGCATTACACATTCCATCATTATGAAAGTGGTTATTGATATTGCATGTGATTATTCGACTAGTAGAATATCCATGTGAATAAGTAAATGGAATTATTTTATTTTACTTTTTCCATATTATGCTGAAGTTCAAGTTTAAATATTTTTGTTTTAGTTATACATTGCCTTAAATGTTTATGTTTATTTAAGATAGCTTCTGCTATATTGTTATCCTTACTGAGAATCTAGCTCACCCTTTCAATGTTTTAATATTTTCCAGGATGTGAAGAAGTAATTTATGAATGACCCGCAGGGTTAGTCAGAAGGGGATATGAGTGTGGACTATGGAGACCATGTAATTGTAGTTTTTCACTTTATGATGTAATGTAAATTTTATGAATGTATCTAGTGTTTCCAAGGCTACTAAACTAATCGGTCCTTCAAGACTTGATCTTTTGTGATCATGCCGATGTTACAAAATAATGCACCGACTTTGGGTAGCTAGGGTCGGGGCATTACAGTTGGTATCAGAGGAAGTTTAGTACTAACCTTGGAAGCAAGATTTAGATAAACTCTGATTAGAGCACATAGCCCGAAGATAGACTTTGAGGGTTAGTATAGACGAACTTCCTATAATTTTGGTACTATAGAGATTTTGTGAGTTTTCTGAGCAATACATCCATATCTGGATACGAGAAGGTAGAGGCGGATCTGGCAGAGATATACCTAGGGGTAAAACCCGAAAACACCGCTTTGATCTAGACTCGAACGGGAAATGGTGCACGACAACGGGCCTTTCTGCACTCTTGGTTACGACACTCTCGGGGGATATGCTTAGGATAATTCTCATTTTCTTTAAAAACCACTATGAAGGGTAATGAGTATATACATTTTCAAAGAAATCATTTATTATGATTATGGATTATATCCATAATATCTCAATTTATGTTAAGTGTTTTTCAAGTTTGTAATTATGTATTTTGATTCATAAACTGATCTAGTTTATGCCATTGTTTAGAAATGGCACCTAGTGGAAGGAATGGAAACCGTATAAATACACCCACTCCGTTTAGGGATTTCCCTCCTGCTCAAGATAATTATTGTGGATCTGGAGATAGAACTGGTGCTGATCAACTTGTTACCATACTCGTACAACTCACTCAGGTTATGAATAATAACCTTACTCGTATGGAGCACCCTGATCCACAACGTGGAGGATCAATGTTAGACCGCTTAATGAGGCAACAACCACCAACATTTAATTGGGGTAAAAATCCACTATTACCTGAGCAATGGATAAACTCCTTAGAAAAAATATTCCATGCCTTGGGGAGTAGCGAAAGGGAAAAGAATTTCATGGAAGTCCACCGCCTCACTGGAGATTCCGATCAATGGTGGCCGCTGATTCAAAACACAAAAGAAGATGATGAAGTATCAAATAAGGAATGGAGAGAGTTTAAAGTTCTTTTCTTAGAAAAATACTTTCCACATGACCATCGAGCAGATATGGAAAGACAATTTCGGAGTCTGAGGCAGAAGGAGGATGAGAATTTCGCAAAGTATGAGGCTAAATTTACAAGGTTAACGAGGCATGTTTCAAATTATATATGTATCCCAAGAAGTAAGATCGATCGTTTCTTTGATGGGTTAAAACCGTTTCTCCATCGAGCATTAGTATCACAATCTTTCTCAACGTACGAAGATATAGTCGCATGTTCTTTCAAGACAGCAAAGGAATTCTCTAAATCATATGATAATAAAGTAAAGCAAGAGAAGAAGAGAACAGTGGAACAAGAGATAGATAAAGGGGAAAAGGGAAAGAAGGATTTTCCATTATGCGATAATTATGGGAAGAATCACCCCTGTACCTGCCTAAAAGGAATGAGAGTTTGTTATAAATGTGGAAAAAATGGTCACCAGGCTTGTGATTGCAAGGGAAACAAAGAGGTTGTCAATGTTGAATGCTACAATTGTAGGGAAATGGGGCATTATGAAAATTAATGTCCTAAGCGTCAGGGAAACATACCTTAGAAAAGACCAAGGGATCAAGGACAATCTTATGTTGTTACTACATTTGAAGCGGAATAATTAATGTATTGGTGCTTTTGGACTCAAGGATTATATTCCGGTTATAAGGACAAAGTGATATATATATATATAAGGATTGTACTCCGGTACTTGTTGTTTTAATTAAGGATTTAATATGATTAAGGTAATCATATTTTTAGTATGTGACAATAAGAGAAACTTTACTTTGTTTGGGGGATCTGATGTTACAATTGATTTTGTAATTTTGAGACCTTTTAGAGAAAGTCTGGACAGAGGTATTTTGGATAACTATAATTGTTGGAATGGATTAAGTTGATCTTTGGATAGTATTGTTTCAGGTTAAAACATTATTAAAGATTATTTTTTGAATATTATAATACTATAGTTTTAGGAAAAGGACAACCTGCAGGTTGGGGGATTAACTGTCGCGTCAGACAAAGCTGCAGGAATCGTACCCACAACCATAGTGCGACAGGCCTTTATTACCTACCACTAGCCTATTGGAAGTCCCTGGTTATTAGAAAATAGTTTTCCTAATCTAAATGGTAGGTGTTAATATTTGGAACGTTGTACGAATAGGATAAATATAATATTTTTGATTTCTAATATCATTTTGAGTGAAAGATGGGTTTGTGGTAAACATTTATTAAAGAATGAAAGTCTACATGACAAGTAAGTATATTTCCTTATGTTCTTAGTAAATCCCTTAAATAAATCCCCCAACTTCATGAAAGGTAACTTAAAACAAACATGTTGCTTGTTAACTTTTCCAACTAGGGATTCAATGACTATTTAACCAATCACAAGTTTGTGATTTTCTTATGGTTAACTTTCCCTTAATCCTGTTTTCTATAATTCTCCATCAGACCTTGATGGTTTGTTTCTCCCCCATATCCATATTTTCATAGAATCCTATTATGGGCTATCTCGGATGACCTTTGTACCTCTCTTTCTTTCTTTTAATGATATATTCTTGTTAACCCTATTTTCGATGTGGGTCTTCCACAAAGGTATTTTCTTTTTTCAAACTATTATTTTCAAATAACGATTTCAAATTGCGAGGACGCAATTTATCGAAGGAGGGGAGAATTTACACCCCATGCTTTCACGATACGCTTCTCTTTCAATAATGCAATAGTTTGCATTGTACGCAAGTTAGAGATTCTAACGCCCCGTGACCTATCAAAGTAGCCATTATGAATAGTAATACCCACTTTTTGAAATTATATATATTTTATATTTTAAAATGGAATTCATTTTTGGATTCGGAATATCAAAATTAGCCTATGTTGAATTTTTGGTATTTTTCTGAGAACTTCCAATTTTTTGTGAATAGTGAGAAATACTTAAAAACAACTTTTTTAATAAAATTAATTTATGGTGATAAATTATACTATTGAGTGGTTTAAATGTATAATTAGACTATATTTTTACCATTTTATCCAATGTTGTTCATTTAAATTAATTTCACATTGAAATTGGACATAAACAATTGTCAATCTTTTGATATATATTGATTCTTAAAAACACGCTATTTGTTGTGACGGCGGGAATTAAATATAAAATTAATTAATGAAACTTATATTTTTGGTATATTGTAAAATGGACATCATTTTTGAATTTGGAATATCAATTATATGTTAGGGTTAAATTTTGGCATTGTTCTGAAAAACTTCAATTTTTGATGAATAGTGAAACCAATATGTGGTAGTTAAAAAACTAATTTTTCATTTAAATGAACCATTACCACTTCTGTGATTTGATTTTCCAAAATCCTTCATACATGGTTGTCAATAGGAAGTAAAATGTTGTTTAATAGCATTAAAATAATTTTTTGGTGAATAGTAACTTTCACGTTTAATTAATCGCGATTAAAGGTAATTAGTGAAATTTAAGGTAAAAATGCTATTATAAAAGTATGAAAATACCATTAAACTTGTCCTACCCCTATTGTATGAGTCATGGCCGACCAAGACAATACATGAGTAAACTTGGGGACCCCATGGAGCCACTTTGGTAGGAAAATGACATTAATTTTTTTTATTTAATGTTAAAATGAAAATGTCACAAACATGAGTTCTTCTACGTAAACAATTATTAAATGGGGTTATAAAAGTCATATTTTTGAATATAAATATTCATTAGAAATCTAAAACTATTTCCTACATCATGATATATTTTTTATAATTTTTAGACAATAAATAAATTAAATTATTTATGACACAATGATGATGCAGCGATTACCTCATTAAATAACGATTTAAATAAAATGAAAGGATAATTTAAAATATAAGGCATACACTTCTCAAAAACCTATTGTATGAGTATATTTAGAACCCTTATCACATTATCCTATACATATATCATTGTGGGTCCTTTAGAATCCGAAAATCATATCATAATAATGTAACATTTCATGAGTTCCAAGAGTGCACCTCCTCTCCTCTTATAAAAGGCCCCAAACACTACCACCTTACTCACACCTTCAAAGACTTTTGGCTCGGCCAACCTCTTCCCAAATACTCTCCCAACATCACTCCCTTACTCTTAGAAGCCTCACATTGGGCAAAAGGCTTTCCAATGAAGCCTTTGGATCAAATCAAAAAGATTTACCCGATTTTAATGGTAGTGTCTTCTCTTATGTTATTTTGTTTTATTTTGCTTCTCCACCCCCATAAACTCTTTTTATCCATTTCTTTTGTAACGACACCCGTATATTCAATATACTAGGATGTTTTTATAATGTGTATTTTAGCTACACATACACACACCTACATCTAATGGTTAAAGAACATACTGTTTCTGTGGATGGAGAATTTCTGCCTCACGAAACGATGATTGTTCAACACTCATATAACACCTTCAAAGGTGGCCATTAAGATGAAACTATATTTATATATGATATATAATATGTTTATGTTTTACTTAAGCTTTTTTATTTTTCATTTTTTCCATACCTTTATGGTTTCCATTATGGGTAAACACGATATTTTCATTTTAGGAAGTGCGGACTACCATCCCCTCAAAGTGATTTGAATCATTAATACCATATGTGGGGCGTATAAAGGATGGATTAAATGGTATTATAAATTATATTATACTGGAATTATATTATACCTTTATATCATTATGTTTCATTCCATTAAAATATTAAATAGAAATGAAAGCAGCATTCATGCGTACGTACGGCTTACCGTCTCCATGAATGGTGCATTTCATTTCACACCTCTAAATGTTATGTAATATTATAAATGCATGTATATACTGGATATATATGATATATATGATATCTAAATAATGAATATAATTCTGGATATAATGGACATTTAACCACATGAACAACTTGTAATTATAATAAGGTTACTTTTGACTCAAGTACCAAAGATCGACAAAATGACAGTTATTAACATAAATAATTACATAATTTTCATAACATGGTAATAAGTGATATAAAAGGAATAATGAACATGAAAAAGGGTCTTATGAAAATAGAAATTAACTCTAGTTTATTATTCATGAGGCTAAAGAATGATCGAGTCAAGTCGGACACGAGGTAAGGGAGTTTCTTAACCTAATATACATTCTTTGGGTTAATCTCCTACTTTCAAATTATATCATGATATTATTATGTCGTAACTTGTATTTTTACTTTCTTTATGTGTAATTATAGTGAATACACATAATAGATCTATTTTATTTCCAAAATTATCTTTGTAAGGACTTCGTCTCAATCTTCTTTCATTGAGGCATATTTGGTTTTATACACAACTTTCTTTTATATGGTGTATAAACCCGTTTGACTTTTACGTTTATTCAAAAGGAATAATTTTTATACGAAGAGTTTTACTAAATGACAAAAAGGAATGTTTTTCTTGCCGTACATATGTGACAACAACGACTTCTCTGCCACCGTGACCATTATTTGAGTTTCGGCTTCCTCTACAAGCCATAAATTTTTTTTAAATGAAAAATAAATACAATGTTTTATTTTTCTTTAATTTTGGTATTGAAAATAATTTTGAAAGTGTTTTTATTACGTCAATGTGTTGTATTGATATCATTTGATTGAAATATGGATATTTTATGTTTCCTTTATGCATGTTTTATGTGATACAATTATGTTATGGTTTGTGATATGACCTATTCATATGAGGAATGCATTGGACTTAATAAGTGATGGGTGGAGCCCACTATATCTCCTCGATGTATCGGTAGGTCTCATGAGACAAACTAGTGTCTTGGCATGAGGCCTTGACAAAATCTTATTTGTGATCTTCGCACGAGGCCTTGGATACGTGGTTATTATAGTCTGGAATTATGCATTCCATCATTATGAAAGTGGATATTGATATTGCATGTGATTATTTGTCCAGTAGAATATCCATGTTAATAAGTAAATGGCATTAATAAATTTTAATTTTTCCATATTATGCTGATGTTCATGTTTAAAAGGTATTTGTTTTAGTTATACATTGCCTTAAATGTTTATGTTTATTTAAGAAATATTCTGCTATATTGTAATCCTTACTGAGCATCTGAGCTCACCCCTTTTAATGTTTTAATATTTTCCAGGATGTGAAGAAGTAATTTATGAATTACCCGCAGGGTTAGTTAGAAGGGGATATGAGTGTGGACTTTGGAGACCATGTTATTGTAGTTTTTCACTTTATGATGTAATGTAAATTTTATGAATCTATCTAGTGTTTCCATGGATACTAAACTAATCGGTCCTTCGAGAATTGATCTTTTGTGATCATGCCGATGTTACGCAATAATGCACCGACTCTGGGTAGCTAGGGTCAGGGTGTTACATTCATGATATTATTTTCAATATTTATTTTGGTTTTGAAGAAGTTGTTATTGGAAATATTAAGAGCTACCCAAGATTTCATGAGAGATTTGTGAGATATCGATATATAAAAATATCAAGGAAAGAGAAGGAGTTTAAACCCAAATTCATTTTTTTATTGTGAACCTAAGTATTTTAGAAAATTAAGAAGTGGATCACTCAAAATATGGTAGATGTTTTGAGAGCAATAGAATTATCGAGATATGCTATTGGAGATCTTTAAGAAGAATAATATGTGAATATCTATTGATCCAATATGCTCATGAAGGGGGGGTCTATTATAAAAATGGAATAGAAGAATACAAGAGTGTTATTTTATGTCCAAGATTGTAAATAACATGTGTTGTGATTTCTCTTATTGTCACTGCACATGAGGTGAGGCTGTGAGATACTATTGAGGGGATTAAGAACTTTAATAGGTTTAAGAGGTCTAATTTAGAAGAATAATAATTTCTAAAAGTAGTCAAATTACCCCAAGTGATCATCTGACCTAGGGCACTTCATAAAACCCATAGAAAACACCATGTAATTTACAAAAATATTTTCGAAAAGAAAAATTATGGGTTCATGGAAATCAGTGGAAGATAGTATAAAAGGTGATTAGAATGAATGTTTTTGGGGAACCTCGAGAATTACCAATAAAGAGAGAGACAGATCACTCAATAAATTTGAAATAAGGGGTGGATTTAGTTAACATTTAACCTTATAATCATGCTTATTTCATAAATATTGAGATTCAAAAACATGTTGAAGATATTTTAGAGTAGGGTTTCATAACCAATAACCCATACTCTAGAATAATAATTTGAGTAATTTAGAAACAAAATTGGTGGATAATGTGAATTTTTTATTGGTAATTAAGTAGTTTGAAGATGCTAGAAAAATACATAATTTGCATAGTAGAAGAGTTGATGGATGAGTTCTATGGAGAAGAATAATTCAAAAAGGAGGATTTGAAATATGTTTTCCTCAATGAATGAAGGAAATAAGATTATATTGGGATGAATATTTTCAAAACCCTTTAAAAAAAATAATAATACATTTTTATTCCTTTAATTTTGATTAATTCACATATGGCTTTTCAGGATTCTCTGAATGCAATATTATTGGATTTTCATAGGAACAGTGTTTTAGTGTTCTTAGATGATAAATCATTGTATAGTAAGGGATAGAATGTACACCTAGATATAGTGTAATATGTCTAACGAATGATAATAGGAAATTTATTTTTTTTCAAAGAAGATTATTTTTTCTTTCATAAGGATGTCTATATAATATTTAGGGAATAAAATTCTCTGTGATGTAGTTGCAATGGATCCAAAAAAATTATAGGTGGTTAAATAGTGGAATAAACTAAATAATGTGAATGGAGTGAATGAGTTTTAAGGATAATTCAATATATTGAAAATTTATCAAGGATTATGTAAGGACTGAAAGACCCCTCATGGTATTAAATAAGAATGAGGGTTTTAAATGGGCACATAAAACTCAAGAATCATTTGACACAATTAATGAAAACATGATTACAACCCCATTTTTATTCACAATAAAATTTTCCACAGTATTTTTAGTGGAGTGTGATGCCTCCAGTTCAATAGTTGGAACTATGTTAACATTGTAATGGACTAATCGTACATATTTCAATAATTCATTTTTGGAAATAACATATGAAAATCAGTATATGAAATGGAGATTTTGGATTTAGTGCATGGAATATGGAACTAGAAACAATTTTTTTATTGGAAAGAAATTTCTGGTATACACATATCATTAGAGCACTTTGAATTTTCATAATCAAATGTTAGTTTAAATTGATCATCAGATCTAGTAGACTATGTTACTGAGATACGATTTTATACGTATTTATAATATGGGAGAATTTAATTGTGTCCATGATGTTCTATCAAGGGTGATTCATTGAAGATATTATATATAATAAAAAATTTATTAACATAATTTGGAGGAGATTGATGTATCAATAGAAGAGTTAATGAGATATGTGAGTCTGAAGGAAACTATTGATATGTTACAATGTGGTCGTCCCATAATTCTATGATATTCATTCAAAATTGGATTATTGTTCTATGAGAACCAATTTTTCCTTCCAAAATGATTTAATTTAATTTAAAATATATTAAAGAATTTATGGGATTAGTGTATTATGATCTTTGGATTATGTTCTGATAAATATTGATGGCCCATACTTCACACTAGGCTAAAAATATTACAAGCCACTAAAGTAATGCTAACTCACTTTAGTAAGGGTGACCAATGATATTGAGAGGGAATTATAGTTGTAAAAACATGGTGAAAATGGAAATGTAATATATTAGGCTTTGGTGATGGTGGTATTGTATCCCTACAAACAACCTACCATAGATTAATGCAACATAGTATAAATATTGTGCATTTAATGGCACTGCTGAATTATATACTTAATCAGATTATTTAGAGAAAGGGTTCAATTCTAAGAGTTTAGCTTGTAATTTTTCCTTAGATATTAGTGAAGTGATTCTACATTTCTATGGGTATAGTTATTTATTCCAAAACTAAGTAGATTTTTGTGTACCATGATATTTTTCTTCACCTTCATTTTACATTTTTCTCCCTTTTACACTCATTTATGAGATCATTCATTATTTGTGATCTGTAATTTCTGCAATAAATGATAGTAAAGTATGATTTATAAATTTAAACGTCATATTTAAGAAATTGAACAACATCAATGGAAGATGGAAATGTGATGATTGATCACTTCGATAAAACTAATATCAGTTACTGGAGGTTGAAAATAAAATAATATCTTTTTCTAAATCTATTTCACCGTTAACTTCATTGAGATAAACCAATGGGGATGTAGAAGATGAAGTGGGATCTAGTGTCCCTACATGTTCTAGGAGTTCTATGCCATATGTTGTGTAGAAACATGGGATTTACCATATGAGAGGGGAATATGACTACTATATTGACAAAAGATCCTAAAATATGTATAATAAGTCTTTTTCATCAAAATAATGTACCTTAAATCTAAATATGATTGAGGGGAAGATTTTTTTTGATCAATTCAATGAATTATACACAACCAAGAGTTAGTTTTTATCAATTATAATTACATTGGATGATGAGGCATGTTCTCTAGATTTAATTCCTTCATTACATGACCATTGGGAAGCCACTATAACAACTGTTAATAGTTCTTTGGGGAATAGAAAGTTGGTTATGAAAGAAGTGTGATACCTTATTCTCAATGAGGATATTCAAAGAAGAGAATCGAGTAGATTTTCTTGTTTTTATATAAACATGTAATTAATATGAAGATATGTACAATGAGATAATCCATAAGGATGATCAAAATAAATAGTATGCACCTCATACAAGGGAAAATGGGGCTAGTATTACCTATTGGATTTATAGGAATACTGGAAACATCAAGAAAGTGTAAAAATAAAAATATATGGTTCCTGAACCAAAAAAGAAAACACAAAAACTGAATAAATCAATGATAGGTCACTGATGAGTGTGGATATTACTATAGAGTCTTGGATTTTATTCTCAAGGGAAAAATTTCATTCCAATTTAGAGAAATTTTTCCTAAAAAATTATGTCTCTGGAAATAAAGGAAAGGTATATCTTGTTAGTGATGAACCCTTATAGATTGGGGGGAAGGGAAATGTATGGATTAAAAATAATAGTGAGTTTTTTGGTTTTGAGGAATGTAAGGTATAACCCTGAACTGAGAAGAACTATTATTTCTTTTAGGTATCATAATGATAGAGGTTTTAGTATAAAATTTACTATTGGAACATTGAGAATTACTAAGTTATAGGAGCTAAAAATTTTGGTTTTTTTTGTTTGGTCTTCTTTGAAATTTTCCAATTAATTAAATAAATCCCACTTAAATTTTTGATCTTTTTGAATTTTTATGTTTTTAATTTAATTGTTAAATGTCAAAAAAGATGATTTTTGTTGATATACCTTTCATTATAATTAAATTGAGATGCCATGTATATGGTGAAACTAATTTTCACACCGTGAACTAATAATTATTTGATTTTGGAACTATAATTATTATAGGGATTTAATTTATTTTTATTATTAATTAATTAAATAATTTCTTCATTAAATCAATAAATTGACATTGACATTGAAATTTCGTTTTAGTGATTTTTTAGTGAAATTAAAAATTAAATTAGAGTGTAATCATTTAATGATGAGAATATGATGATTTAATTAATTGAAGTAATGAATTTTAAATTATTTTTTTAAATGGTGAAATAATGATTTGAAATTATAGTATAATATTTGAATTTAATTGTAAGAAATCCTACACTAATAAAAAAATTTGTGACATTAGGATCACTAAAATGTTGTCAAAGACATAGATAAGCTATGAATTCTCTTCTTACGGTTGATCCAACAACTAAAAAATGATGAAGACATGGATATAATATATCGTAAATTCAAGATAATGAGTGTATACCAATGACTAAAACTAAAAATCTCGGAAAAGTCAAGAGTTGACTGTTCATGTAATGAGTTTCTATGGGATTCATGATTGAAAAATATATTCATTTACCACACAACAAAAAAATATTGAATTCCATTGAAATTCGGCCCACCATAACAAAATTTTAAAAAAATGGATAGAGTTTCCTCACAAAAAAACCAAGATACCATGCCTTCTATGTGGAATAAACCATTAAAAAATTAAAATAATTATACAAATTCTTGGAGAAGCCACACACACAAGAAAAAATAAACCACACCTCTTATCATAGTCGATCATATCGATCAACCATGACACCCTCTTCTACTAATGTATATATTAATTGATGATCACAATGATGATGAAACCAAAACTATCATTTATTCTGACTATTATATTCTAAATATCTTCAAACCCAATATGGTAGATCAGAATTAAAATACCCTAGAATAATCTTGTACAAGGTAAATTCTTGGATCTAGAAGGAAAAGATTAATTCCATCACACTTAATGATACGAACTGAGGTGAAACACCTGATTCTTTCCACCCAAGGGACCCTAAGAAATCTTTGGGTCAACACCTTATTTATTGAAGAATACATGAACTCCTGAGTTCACCACACTCCCTTGAACTGGATAAAGAGAATATTAAAGATCCCACATATCGGAACAAAAGCCACATGATGAAGATCCAATATTCCATCTAAAGTAAATGATATCATAAAAAACTATAAATACCATAATCACCAGTGAAGATTCTCTAAACCCAAACACTATTTTCATGGTTTACTACATTTTATATCACTTCCTGTTGAAGACACCGTTGGAAATTTCTTTCCTAAGGATATAGAATATTGACTTTGCTGAGAAGAAGCTACACCACTCTATAAAGATACAAAATCACTATTTGTGATGGATGATTTTATATTCTTCTAAATAAAAAATGAAATATGTTAATTGTTAAATTTTACATTCTCCTTGGAAAGTATAAATATTTTAATACTATAGTTTCTACCACATGTGCCTCTTAGAAGTTCACAGTGTCTTGAAAAAATTATTAAAAGAGGACAATCAACATGATCTCTAGTATGCTAGTGCCCATCCATTTGAATGAAACACATTTAAAATCAATATTTATGGAAGAAATATTTACTATAAAAATTTGGAGTGTTGGAAGATGATGATGTAGTGTTTCATTTTAAATTCCCAATTGTTCTACATACTCGAAAACTACACATAATCAGAGTCACTGTGTGGCCCAATCGACATTCCTGATCCGTGATGTATCTGATTATGAATAATTACTGAAATCATCTTAGATATCCAAAATCCCACATATATGAATTTTAACCCTTCCTAAATCCAATGACATAGAATCTCCTGATGTGTTGAAAAATTAAAAAATGGTAAAATTTATTTCCCTATTTTGCCTCTCATTTCAAAAGTCAAATTTCCTCCCATTCCTTTCGTTTGGCGAAATAATGGAATATGAACATCCATGATAATCCTCGTCCATGTGACATCTATATGTAGTTGAGATCATGATAATTAATATTTATAGAATTCTAATTGTGTGTTGCATGTCGTTGAATGTTTTAACTATTATCATAGGGAATTCACTTTGAGCTAGTGAAAAGTATCACTTGACACACATAATATAATTCACCATCCATGAGGATTTTTTATTATTGTTTTCAATTTCAATATTTATAATAAAAGTAAATATGATATTTGGTTTGGAGGGACCACCAGATTCATGATATTTTCACTCATTATCAGTGGTTAATTCATCACTTGATATTTTTGTATTTTGTGGTGGTTTTCTTTATTTTTTGTAATAAATCCATTGATGGAACAATACATGGATAATTGTCGAGATGAAGATAAATCTCACAACCCTGTGATGAAATATTATTTTGAATAAAAAATTTATCTTATTTTAATTATTTATATGTTCTTAGATGTGTATATTTTAGATGATCCTTATTTTTCTTCACTTTTATATATTTATTGATTTTTTACCTTTTCACATGCAAGAATCTTGGGGACACCTTTACGATATACGATAATTAAAAGAGGGATGAACCAAGAGTTATTTTTTTATCCAAAAACATATCCCGAAAAGGATAAGGAATACAATGACTATTGAATTTTTATATTCCTAACCAAAATATCCATTAAAATATAATCATTGATATTTCATTTTATTAGAGAATTATGGAAAAATGAAATTCAATAATGGTTCATAGGGAATAGAGGATTGAAATATGAAGTTAGAACACTATGTTTTAAACATTGAAATTTAAACCAATCAACTGCATCCAATATTTTCAAATTTAGATTCAATTAAATATGACTTTAGTACGTTCAAAACATTATCTTTCAAAGAGAAAAACTGAGTCCAACTTTACTACATTTTTCATAGGTTTAGAAATCATATTATTGAACACCCCTTGAGTGGAATGCATCAAACCTAGCACTATACATTGGTAAGGCATGTGTTTTTGTTTATTTTTGTTTAAAAAAAATCTTTCAAATGACTAGATCAATTTCGTCCAACCCCACTTCTTTTGATCTTATAGTTGAGAGAACAAATATCTCTTAACATAGAACTCTACAAATAAATGTATAAAAGGAAAGAGAGTTTATCACTATTCCATTTTCTATATATAATTTCTTACCATATTATACTATAAGAGTTACTTTAGGTATTTAAAAAAGGGAAGATAATATTTCTCAAGTGAAAGAGACTTTGAAGGACATGTATGCACCAAATTTCAACATCAGTAACCAAAAAATAAAATTTAATGACCAACATGATATTGAACATAAAATTGGAATGATGGGTATTCTTCCTAAATTTAATTGATAATCAAGTGAATACACTAACATGAATTTGAGATAATTTAAATGATTATTTAATGGATTCATAATAACAAGATTCAATGAGATTATAATAATATGGAAGGCTTTCCCATTCTCTCTGGAAGGGGAAACAAAGGAGTGGATCCATAATCAACATCCTAGAGAAGTTACCTCATGGGAAGAACTATAGAGAAATTTAATCTATAAATTCTTCCCTACATCATAGTGTTATCAACTATGAATGGAGATATACAGAATTAAACAAGTGACTGGAGAAACGTTCTATGAGTTTTGGGAAATGATCAAGAACCAATATACATCCTACACACACTATAACTATAAATAACATTGTTTATCGGAATTAATTTAACAAGGATTGATGGAAAGTTACTAGAACCTATTAAATGCTTCTTCCTGAGGATCACTAAATGATAATTAACCTACTGAAGTAAGATAAATGATTGAAGAATCTCTCAAAATCCCCAAAACATTGGTATAATAGATTATAATATATTTCTACATGATGTAAAAATATTCTAAATCACCATTAGTAGAAAATAAAAATGAAGAAATAACATCTCTTGGGATATATATCTATTTGAAAAAACTGCCTAACTAATCACCCACCACACCCCTCTGGTCTGTTAGCTCTTCTTCTCTCAGGATCATTTCACAAATGTATGCCATAAAGTTCAAGGGAATTAATGCTACAATTTCAAATAATAGATGCAATTCTAGAATCATCCAAGTGAAAGACAATTGTTTATAGAATTCCACACCAATAAATTTGTATTTGGAAATCAAAACCCATAATGTCCATCATTCTGGTATGCTTCCCAACATTCTTTCTAACCCTCTCTTTTCCAAATATATGGATTACAACCATCCAAAAGCTATGAGTAAGGAAAATCTCAAGGACATTCCATGAAAGAAATGTTGAGATAGGTAATTGAATCTCAAAATAGTCAATAGACCACTCTCATAACTCGTGTATCAGAGTTGTATGAATTAACATGATATTTCATCTATCTCATGACTAACCTTAATAATAGAGAAAATTAAGGCTCAAATGAGATTTATGTTTAAAACATTCCTATCCCCATGAAAATTTCGACCCCATCACAATAAGGAGTGGTAAAGATATGGAAATAACTAAAGGACAACCCTTAGAGACCAAATTTGAATGTGAATAGAAATATTACCTGATGAATCTTCCCACAAAAAAGAACCTGAAGTGAAATTTATAAAGGAACTGTCAAAAAAAGAAAAGGGTAAAGGAAAGACGGAAGATCCCCATCAACCCAGACATCCCTTCCTTATAAGGATTCGATCACACCAGAAAACCTATGAATAATCAGTATAATAAGATATGCTTGAGGGTTTTGAAAAGGTACAGATCAACATCCTTCTCTTTGATGTCATCTGCTAAATTCCAATGTACAAAATTACATTAAAGTCATGTGCACCAAGAAAAGTGGATTATGAGGAAACACAGTGGTAAGATTAGGTAATAACATTTCTTCCCTTGTAACCCCTTAAATTCACCTAAAATTTAATGATCCAGGTATCTTTTCTATCATTTTTACTGTTAAAGAGATTAAAATTTCCAATGTATTGTCTTATTTAGGAGACTCAATTAATTTAATTTTTTATTCCATTTGTTATTCTTTATAGGCTGGTGAACTCAAACCCACCCGAGTGGTTATGCAACTCACTAGTCGATCCACTGGCTATGTATTAAGTTTTCTTGAAGATGTACTTGTATATATACAAGGATATAAATTCCCTATAACCATATATATTATCCACATAGAAGAATGAAAAGGGAAAGATCAATCTCCCTTTATTCTTAGTATATCATTCCTTAAGACATATAAAACCATAATAAATGTTAATAAATGTTCCCTTTCTAGGAATTTCTGTGAGGAAATAATGGATTTAAACATCATTAACTCAATGAAAACCCAAATGAAGAGAAATGTTTTTTTACAATAAAACATATTGAATTACTATATTATTATAAGAAGGAAATTGAAATTTTCATTGATATAATCAGACTAGGAGATTCTTTAGAAACACCCAAACTACTTGATAATAATATTTCTAAAAATGAAATAATTCTCGATATTATTTTGAATGCTGAAAAATTTGAAGAGATTGGTGAAATTTACTTTGATTAGTTACACAAATATGTTACTAATATTTCTATCTTATATGTATAATTTTACAACATGGTGAACTATGAATTAATACCATCCTCAGAAAACCCACTGAACTAGATCTTAATATTCTACCATCAAACATAAAATATGCCTTTTTAATAGGAAAAGTGAACCTATGAATCATAATATCAAATTGTTTAGAACCCATCTAAGAGCAAAAACTAATGAAAATTATGAAATATAATTCTATAGACATAGGCTGGTCATTAGGGGACATCCTAGTAATTTACCTTACCACCTGTTTGCAATGTATTTTTTCGAAGGTGAATCCAAACAAGGGATACAACCCCAAAGGTGGATCAACCCGACACTTCTAGAATAAGTAAAAAATTGGAATAGAAACTCTCAACAGATGGAATAATCTACCAATATTATATTATTAATGGGTGATTCTCATCTATATAGCCCTGAAGAAAACTATTTTAAATTTTTTGAAAAATTAGAATAAAAAATTACTTCCAAAATGAATTCAAAATAACTTGGGAGTCTACATTGATTATAGGATATTGAATCATGTATCCCGAAAAAACCATTTCCACATACCCTTTATTGAGAAAATTCTATAGATCCTTGTCGGGAAGGGTCATTATTGATTCTTTGATGGATTTTATTGAAATTTTAACATTCCAATAGCTCTATAGGATCACGGAAGCACCACCTTCACATTTTCCCACTGTAATATTCTTACTAAATGATTCATTTCAATCATTACAATTCCTCAGTTACCTTTCAATGTTTCATTGTAAGTATCTTCATAGAAAAAATTGAGGGCTTCTTAAAGGTACTCCTTAACGACATTACTATCTATGGAACTTATTTTCAATGTTTTATAAAATGTTGGGAAAAGTTTTCAGAAACATTTATTGAGATTTTTTTAAAAATATTCATAAATTCTATTTTATGTTGGAAATATGAATTTTTTAGGCCATTTAATTTCACAATATGGAATTATAGTAGATAAATCCAATGTTGATATTATTTCCAAAATACCTTACTCACCAATGTGATACAAACCATATCATTTCAAATCTATATCAGATTTTATATAAGGTTCATTGGGGTCATTAAAAGATGTATTTTTTCCTAAATAACTCTGTCAATATGGATACTAATTTTGTATTTATTGATTCATAGAAGACATATTTTGACCAATTTAAATAATTAATAAATAATTTCCAAATTACCAATCCATTAAAATTGAGTTAACCATTTTAAAATTTAGTATGATTCTAACAAAATAGTTGTACGGGCTATTATTTCCCAAAATATTTATAGGCATCCACAAGTGATATCCTACAACTCACAAACCTGTGAAATTTACAAGATTAAAAACACACCGATAGAGATGGAATTTGATTCCTATTATTGTATCTTTAGAAAAAATTCATTTTTATAATTTTGGGATTAAATTAGTAATATATTATTGTCATGAAAAAATGGGATATTTAATCAAGAAAATTGATGAAAAGAATAGACTAGTGAGACAGATGATACTGCTATGAGAGTTCAACTTGAAAATTAAGTACTAAAAGGGATATGAAAATATATTGGTTAACCACATTATCTAACTACCTCACATTTTCTTGGAATATTAAATACCTAAGACAACTATGTATGATTCTTTCCATGGTGATCAACAATGCAACGTCACTTAAGTTACCTTGTATTCTAACATAGTGACTTTTCTAATCTCAACAAAGGTACCCTTCTTTTGTAAACATACAATTCCTAAATTTAAAATAAAATCAAAATATTACGTCTAGGACGATCTTTATTTATAATAAATTTACAATAACCAATTATTTACAAAGTGCATCCCCAATGAGGAAATGAACTTTGTACTTTCTTTTTTTCTATACAATTGCTTGTGGAAGACATTTTACACATCACAGAACTACAATAATTATTTTTTAATATGGATTGTTTTTTTGCCTAAATTATTAATAATTCACATGAATTTTGAAAAATAATGTCCTTAATTCACGTTTTCTGGTGTAATTTACAAATTAAATGATATTATGATTTTCTTTTGATTTTTTTGTGAGACATTTGATGTATAGGTAATTGATTTCGTGGTACCCATTGCTATGATATTGGTATTTCCATTCATTTTTATTAGAACATAATTTTTGAAGTTAATTAATGAAAATTATACTCAATTTGATGATTAAAAAATTGCGATTGAGTTTCTAAAATAAATAATTATTTATAGGTTTTTAATATATTGAGTTATAATCAGTGAGAAAGGAACCCACTTCTACAACATGAACATGGAGGCCCTCATGAAGACATATATAATTCACCACAAAGCTTACACCACATTACTCCCCCAAATAAATGGATCATGTCTAAACAAAAATTCGATTATTTAGAGAAACAAATACAGGGTAATAATAATGACTAGAGTTAGAATCTAGAGGATCCACTCTGGGTATACAAAACTAGCTACAAAACCCCATTAGGTATGTATCCCTACATGATTTTTTATGCTAAACAATGTCACTTTCTTATTGAGCTATAGAAAAAATCTTTTTGGTTTGTTAAAATAGTAAACCTAGATTTTATAAAGGATGGAGAGTAGAGAAAGCTATAATTGATGGAGCTTGAGGAGATGAGAAGGTAATAATTTAATAACTCACTATTGTATAAGGTGAAAAATAATTATTTTCAGGATAAATTGAATAGTAAAATAGAATTTAAAGATAGATACAAAGTATTGTTATTTTCTTTATGGATGAAGCTCTTCCCTGGTAAGCTTCGTTTCAAGTGGATTGGGCCATACACAGAAACTAATACATTTACTTTTGGTGTAGATGAGATTTAAGGATATTTTTTAAATTATACATTAAAGGTGATTGAAAAAAAAATCGAATAACTACCATAGATATTTATGGAAAGAACTAATAGAAGATTCCAGACTCCTCCCAACTTCCTTTAAATAGATCACCATCATGTTGTCTCTTTCCCTAATATTTGTATAAATGATTACTTTATTTTTGAAACGTTTTTTGTAAAAAATACATGCATAAATTCAATTGGAATTATGTTTTCATGAATTTTTAGGAATAGAGATGAATTTAGAATGTAAATAATTTTGTTTATTTTAAAATAAAAAAACCAAATTTGTTTTAAGATTCTATATATATTTTCTTTGTGATTTTGTTTTGAGATTTTCTAGTGTAAATTTATCAATAAAAAAATTAATTTCTATTATGAATAGGTATAATTTATTCTATTGTATTTGAGTTTTCAAACATTATTTGAGATGAATTAGAAAATTCAAGACATTTTTTGAACTATTCGTGATTTTTGGGGAGATTGATCATAATATTAAAGCTGAAAAGATTAAATGATTTATGAAATATATTTTTTTTTCATGGGATATGATTTTAAAATATTTTCATTATTTTTTACTATAAATTAAATTCCATAACCACTAGTGACAACCCCAAATTTTTATTACTATCATGAGAGTTTTCTAAAAAAAATTTATATAATCTTTCTAATACCATCACATCTATAGAGAATCATGGGATTTGATTAAAATATAGTACTTATATTTATACTCTAATTAATATTTATAATTCATGATATACATTTAATATTATTGAGTAATTCAATTAACAAGACCATAATTCTTCTTCAAGTCCTAGCATTAATGTTTAACATTATTTAGCCCTTAGATAACCATGAATAGATTTATAAGTTTGACATGCATTAAAATATGGATTACTCCTTACCAATCCACACTCTAAAATATAATTTCACTATTAAATAACCTCTATGTGTTGGGGAAAGGGGATTATATGTTTTTTAATCTGGGATGATTTTTATGCTAACAGGTATTTAAGAGGAGTATATAACTATATTGAGGTATTGAAGATAGGAAAGCAAGAATGGTGTACTTTCATAAAATATATTATATTTTCATTATAATCTAATTCTGTTAAAAATGAGTATAAAAAATTAAAAAAATTAAAAATGTGGGATGAGTTTAATATATTCAGTGTGTTAAAATATGTTATTCATGACTTTAATCAAAGAAAATGGCATGACAACTATTTATTATTCTGATAGTGGAAAAAAATTTCACCCTAAAAAATAGAAAATTGAGAGAAATACATATATATAAAAACAAAAAAGGATGAGATATTAGGATAAAACTTTCTTTGGATTCATTTCATGACTAGTGTTTAGTTAGAATAGAGTAAATTGGTAAGTGTTTTACACATCTTATGTAATTGGGATTAATTGAGGGATTCTTCTATGCTTCACTTGATAATTCATACACTACATTTATAGAGTAAAAGCTTCCTCTCCCCCAATTAGTTCTTTAACACTTACCCACTAACCTAAAATCCACTGAAAAACATTATCAAATACATCATTATTGATTTTATTTTTTCATGAATCATAGTGTGGGGAGATGATAATTTTACCAAGCCTATGGTAAATACTCACTTCACATGTATGATCATAACTACACATAAATATTTTATCTTGAGTGATGATTTGAAATATACAACATGCCAGGTAGGTCAAAAATGGTTTTTGAATGGATTTTTATATTTGGACTTTAAAAAAGTTTTATTATTTCATGCATTTGAAATTAAACACATGTATGAAGCATGATGTAATTTTTTAGAAATATTATAATGTTTTCCTCACATTATTTTTGATAGTTTAAAATATTTCGAAAGCATATCGTTTCACTTCATTGATTTCCTCTTCTATGAATTGAACATTCATTGAAAATATCATCTGAATTGTAAGAATATATAAATACTTGAATAAATTGAATTTAGTGATAAAATTGTCTGGGAGTATAATAGTTCAAGTTTGGAGGAGTGATAAGAGTTCAAAACTTTTAATTTTTTGTTTATTATTCTTTGAAATTATACCGATTAATTATATAAATAATGGGTAAATTTGAGATCTGCTTGGATTTTTGATTTTAGGATTTAAATTTTCAATGGTATAAAATGTAACACCATGGACCTAGTTGTATGGATCCAGTTAATTATTTTAATACATTGGAATGATTACAAGGAATCAAACCTCACATGACCAATTAGTTTATTAGTCTTGGAGAATAAATTACATAGAGGAACATTACATTACAATTCAAAACATGAAATACTACATGGATAGTCCTTTGAGAACTCCATTACTATCTAAGATTATCCCTACATATCAGTCATAATAAACATATTAACATCATGTGAAAGTAAAACATAAGAAAGGGGTGAGCTCAGATGCTCAGTAATGGTAAACAATACATCAAAAGATATCATAAATTACCATAACCTTTTAAGGAGAGGTATAGAACTGAAACCCTAGACATTTAAATGTAATATTCATCATAATATGGAAGGAATGAATCAAATAATTCTGTTTGAACATTCAAATGGATATTCCACTAGTTGAATAATCACATGTAATATGATTAACTAATTTCATAATATGGTAATACATAATGATGGACATCTAAAACATACCATCGATGATTCATGATAAGAATATAGTATTGTCATGGATTTATTCCAATAATTTCACAATATCAAGGCTTTGTACCATTAATCTAATACTTTCAAGTCTTTATGTCATGAATCTAATAAAAGGGAAAGGCCTCAGGAAAAACCATATCTATTTTGTTTCTTTAAATGTACTGATTCATCAAGGGGATATATTGGGACCCAACCTTAACATACTATGTGAAATACATTCCTTATATAAAAATTGTGAAACATAAACAACATAATCATTAATATTCAAAATCAGTATATAAAACATTAATACATTAACCTTAATCCAAGAATGGTATCTAAATAAAACATCAACAATCAAACTCATCATAAAAAATTCAATAAAACTTGGTAATGGTTATCAGAAGAGATAAGACTCAATTAATAATAATATCCTGAAAAGGATGTTAACATATATAAAAAACATTAATAAAATCATAAAAATATCTTGAGATAAATACCCATTTTTCTTTGAAATAATTTATCAAAAATCCATGCACTTATAAAAGAAGACATTTAAAATGATATTTTTTTAATAAATGTATCCCAAAACACATTAAATTTTTTTCAAATAATTATCATATTAAAATATTCATGTCCGTATAAATATATCCTTAAAACCATTCTGAAAACAGGTACATTAATGAGAAATATTTAGCAGAATAATTCTTCAAAAAATTTAAAATGATGTTTTAATTAAAGATTCCCTTGAATAAATAATTAAAAAGATTCCATATGAAAATATTTTTAAGAAACATGGAAATGGATGATAAATATGTCCTAGTAAATACTTATTTCTAAACAATAATAGATAATAATGAGATTGTGAAATTAACACTTACTTTAGGTCTCATTCCTTTCGTATGTGTCTAAAACTCTTATATAGTGATTTTATGCATATTATTAACATGTACCAGAATAATAATATTATTTATGATATCATATATGATTTATTTATGACTGTATATTTCATGTTTATTAATAATTTCCATGTTTAAGAAACATTTCATGTAATAATCGCTTTGCTTATTATTCGTGTTTTGACATGTTAATCTTGATTATATTACTTTGACCATGATTTAATTACTTATTCACTGTAAAAAAATTATCTATATATATCCTATATATTTAATATATAAACTTATTTAAAATATAGATATATGAAATGGAATACATCATCTATGGAGATAATTGGCCGTACGTATAGAACAATGCTTTTTCAATTTTTATACCGTATTAAATAGAAGAAATTAAATGACATATATATATATATATTATTCTTGAAGAATTATTATTTCATATATTTTTATACGTATTCATTATATATATTTTTATAATCATTCTTGAATGGTTAATGTCGAGGATAGATCTTATCGCATCATGGAGACGGTCGACTATATGTACGCACGAGCGATGATATCATTCCATAATGGTAAAGGGTAAGCAATTATATGGAATATGAATTATAAAAAAACTATATCATATAATATTTATTGTTCAAATCTTTTATATTCATATTTATACCCATATAAATAAACTAATGATGAAAAATATTTTACACTATAGTGTGGAAATGCTAAGTCGTATATACACAAACATGGTGATATTGTATCTTGTAGGATGGATAATAGGAGGAATATGGTTGTCCCATAATCATAAAAAATATCATCATATATTTTATTTTCGATTTACTACTTTAGTATGGAAACAAAATAGAAAATTTAAGTAGATTAAGAAAATAACATAGAAAGTGTAGGTAAAAAAATTACCTCTTCTTGGAGTTTCTCCTTTTGATTTGCAAAAAAGGACTACTTAGGTTGAATTCTTCCCAAAGTATGGCCTCTAGGATGAAATGAGGTAATTTTTTAAGAAAAATTTGAAGTTTATGGTTGAACTAAATGGAATTAGAGTTGTGAATAAAATATAATGATATGTTCCCTTTTATAATAGAGTAGAGGGGAACTTTTGGAAATTCTGAAGCTATTTATTAAATATAAATAGATATTCAATTTCAAATTGCTAAAAATTGAGATATATAGAATATGAGATGAGGATGGGTATAAATACACTCAGCAAATGATGTTAAGAAACTTTTAGGTCACAAAAGTGACCTTATCTTTTGGATTTAACTATTAGTTAAACAATTTTAACTCTTACCATGACAAATTTTCGTTTTTACACTATAGTGTTAATATATCTACTAAAAAATTCCAGAAAAACCCCAATTGGATAATTTATAGAATATTTACAATTATCATATTTAGGTGGTTTAATTCTATATTTTTTTGAATTTGATATCATTTTATAAAATATAATTTATTTTACAATCTCATATATGTCAATTTTGATAGTATTTATTAATTTAACTTTTAAAAAAATATATCAAATTTATTACATAAAAAAACTGAATAATCTCATCCCTGAAATATAAATATCATAACAAATAATCGTTTATGACCTCATATATTTAAAATTACATTTATTTTAATATTATTATCATCATATATTTTATTTTTATGATTAATAAATCAATTACCACATCTTCATTGTGTCATAATTAAATTTAATTATTTAATGTCTATAAAATTATAAATATATTATTATGATGTATATAAAAATATGGAATTTCAAATGAATATTTATATTCAAATTTATGTTATGTATAACGTATATTAAAAATGATTTAGTTATTAAAATTATGAGTATATAATTTTTTAACTTATCATGAAATTAAATATAATAAATCTTATTCTTTTCCATGTTGATTGAAAAGATCAGAATTCCTGCCAAAGGTTGATTATAATCGGAAAAAAACTTATCTATTAAAAATAGGACAAGTGTTAGGGAAACATTTAAATATTATAATATTATTTTTACCTTTAATTACCTGATTAATCTTTAACCGTGGTAAATAAATAAAAATTTAGTAAAGTTACTATTTTCCCAAAATATTAATTTCTTTATTAGAAAAATAAAATTATACTAATTACAACAATTTATGTCCACTTCTCAAAATTTTCTTCATATAAGTTGTAAAATTATGTCAAATACTAATCCTCAAGATGTGGTGGGAATGAGGGTAAAATAGACTTTCAAAAGGTAAATAAATATTTATATATAACTTTATTATAAAAATAATTCCAATGAAATAAATTGGGTTAAAATTTGTATTATTTATCTTTGGTGATCTTAGAAGCAGTTTAAATTAGAATAATATTTAATTGGAAAAGTCAGTTTTGAACAATAATGTTGAATTTTTTTCTATTCATCAAAAAATGAAATATTTAAGAGAAATAAAAAAATTACCTTAAGAGAATGTTGATATTATAAAATAAAAAATGAATATTATTTTGAAAAATATAAATTTTATAATGTGGTTATTAATATTCGCAACCACTTTTCAAATGGCTAATTTGCTAGATCATAGTGCGCTCGAACTCACTGTTGTGTACAATGAATGATATTGAATTTATTTAATAAGAAATATACCATGAAATATTGGGGTGTTACATTCTCCAATACATCAATAAATTACATCCTTTAAATTTTTAAATTCATATTCAGTAACTAATGTTTTACTATTCGAAATTCCTTTATTGAAATCCCACATCGGAACAAAGGTCAATAATAGTTCTAATTTAAAATAATGAAAGGGAAGTATGAAGGTTACCATAGATAACACATACAAGGGTTCCATATAAGAAAACATGAACATGATAGAAAAATATAAACATAATGTTTTGATGGAGAGTGATAGAGAACATGTTTATGAGAATGTTAACTATCACAGAGATATAAATGTATAATGATATAAGGTACCATTTGATTCGTTAGAAAAAGTTTTGGGATATAATTTTTGGATTCATGATTCTTTTATTAGAGTTTATGAATTATTTTACTATTTATACAAGCACTTAATTGATTCATTCTATGTCATATGTGTAATCCCATCCATTGGTTGTGTTTGATCTATTTTATCTTCATCTTTTACATATAGTAATGAATGTACAAAATGATTTTTTCACACATAAAGGAAATTTGATAAATCATAAGGCCCAAAAGTATTTCCTTAACAGTATAAATATTTACTCAAAAAATGTTAGCAAAAATATCCAATAAATCATATATTAACCTTAAACAATAACATCCAATTTTCAACTTATTCTATTGCAACATTAAGACTTGACCAAATACGTATTTCCCAATTCACTGTCTAAAAAGGTTTCTACACTTCCAAAATACATTAGATTATCCCAACAATGTAATGTAAAACTTCTTGTAACATACCTTTATCACCTTAAAAACATAATGAAATCATTCATACATCCAAATACTATATGGAGAAGTACTATAGTAAAATACTTTTACATCTTATGACTCTCATAACTAGAATATCATAAAATAATTCTTGATTCCAAAAACACAAATAACACTAATCATTCCACTTCACTCTTAAACCATTAACTGCACTGCAGCATCTTATTCCTTAATACCTCCTTTATCTCAATTTTATTTTTTACCCTCTTTATTATCAGTCATATAACCATTTCATGTATAACTTTACCGATTCTAATAATTGACCAAAACTGAAAGCATAATTTGAGAATCACTAATAACAGGGATATAGTCATGAAGAATCATTTATAAGATCTATAAATAGTGTAACATTATTATCAATCCATTTTTTCATAGGATTAAACTAGGTTATCCATTACCAAATCTAAAGTATGATATCCTATACTTAGACATATACTCAAATTCATTCAAAGGGTTTTTTTTCTAATATACTTTTTCAAAATCTAATTTCCAAGGTTGTTTCTAAAATTCATTTTGATGCCAACATTAACACACTGGCCCTTGAAGCCCAATGCTGGTGCATTATTTTAATACATTAGCATGATTATAATAAATAAAACCCTGAAGGAATGATCAGTTTAGCAGCCCTGGAAAATAGATTACATACCTGAACATTACATTACAATTCAAAACATGAAATAAAACATAGATGATCCTTTTATAATAAAATTATTTTTTAGATTAACACTTCATGTAATTCATAATACACATATTTGCATCATTGGAAATCAAAACATAAGAAAGGGGTGAGATCAGATGCTTAGTAATGGTAAATAATATAGCATAAGCTATCATAGAAATCCGTAAACATTTAATGAAAGGTATAAAAATAAATCAAAAGACTTTAAACTTAATCTTAATCATAATATATAAAGAATCAACCAAATAATTCCATTTAACCATTGACATGGATATTCTACTAGTCATATAATCACAGGTAATATCAATAAATAATCTCATAATTGGGTAATACATAATGCTTGATATATGAAACTTACCATTGGGGGTTCATGCCACAAATCTAATACTATCAAGGCTTCATGCCAAGAAACTAATATTATATAGGGTTCATGCCATGAATCTAATAATTTCAATTATTAATGCAATGAATATAAAAAACTTGTAAGGACTTGGCCAAAACCACATCTATTTTGCATCATGAAACCAACCGATGCATCGATGGGCTGTAGCGGGCTATACCCATCACATAATAATCCAATACATTCCACGCATGAAAATGGTGAAAAATAAACAACATATTCAATTATATTAAAAAAAATTTATATGCAAATTGAATACATTAACCATAAAACAAAAATGGTATCTAAATAGAACATACACAAACAAACTGATCATAAAACATTCAATAAAATATGGTATATGATATCATAAGAGATAAACTCAAATTAATTATAATATCCAACATAGGATGTTGAAATAGATGAAAATACTATAATAAAAATAAAAATAATATATATATAATAATACCCAATTTTTTTTAAAATAATTTATTCAAATGCAGCACACATATAATTGAAGAAATTTAAACAGATATTTTTTGAATCAAAGTGACCAATAGAAAATTTAAAAATTTGATAAGAATTAACATTTTAAAACATCTAGGTATATATAAAGAAATCCTTAAAACAATTTTGAAAACATGGACATTAATGAGAAAGATTTAGAATGATAAATCTTTAAGACATTTAAAATTATGTTTTAATTAAAGAGTAACTTACATAAAACATTAAAAAGTTTCATTTTGAAAATATTTTTATAAAACATGGACATGGATAATAAATAATACCCAATAAATCATTTAGTATAAATAATCTCAGTTAATAATGAGATTGTGAACTTTAACATTACCTTAGGTTGGATTCCTTATCTACGAGTCTGAAACTCATGTATAGTGGTTTTAAAAATACAATCAACTAGTACCAGAATCATAATAATATTTATGATATCATATACGATTCATTTTTGACTTTATATTACTCATTTATTAATAATTTTCATGTTAATGCAACATTTCGGCTAGTAATCGCTTTATTTATCATATGTGTTTTGACTTTTTATTCTTGATTATATTACTTTGATCATGATCTAATTACATAAATAATTTAATAAATGATCTATACATCACATATATTCTATATATAATAATATATAAACTATAGATATTTGAAATGGAATACATCATTCATCGAGATATTAGGTTATACGTACACAGAAATGTTGTTTCCAATTTCTTATCGTATTAGGTGGAAGAAAGTTAATGATATATATATATATATATATTTTAATAATTAGAATTATTATGAAATATATTTCATAATTAATAATTATATATATTTTTATAATCATTCTTGAGTGGCTAACATAAAGGATGAATCTCATGACATCGTGAAGACGACATGCCCTATGTACGCATGAGTGATGGTATCATTACGTAATGTTAAAGTGTATGGAATTGGATGGAATATGAATTATATATATAAATATAATGTCATATTTATTATTTAAATCCTATATATTCATTTTTACACCCATATAAATAAATTATATATGAAAAATAGTTTACCCTACGATGTGGAGACGAAAATTCATACACACACAATCAGGAGATAAGGCTTTTTGTTGGATGGGAAAAAGGTTGAATATGGTTGTAAAATGATCATAAAAACATCTAATCATATATTAGATACTTTATTTATTACTTTAGTATGAAAACAACTTAGTAAAACGATGCATAAGATCAATATAACTTTGAAAGAGTTGGTAAAACAATTACCTCTTCTTCGAGTATCTCAATTTTATTTTTACAAAAGTACTTCATAGGTTTACATTCTACCCAAAGTATGGACTCTAGGATGAATTGAGGGAAGTTATGTGGCAAAATTGGTTAGGTTTTGGCCAAAAGAAAGGTATTTAGAGATGTGAATCAAAGAGGGGAGTTTCCCTCTTATAAGAGAGAGGAGGTTCACTTTTGAAAATCCCAGAACTATTAATTTAATATAAATTGATTTAAGATATAAAATTTCACAAAATGATTTATTTAAATTTTTTGATTAGGATGGGTCCAAAAACACCCAAAATTATTTTTTATAGAAGTTAAGGTCACCAAAGAAACCTCATATTTTAGATTTATCCATTATTTAAGCCATTTAACACTTACCGTGCCAACATCTATTTTTTAAAATATAGGGTTAATATAGTTACTACAAAGTAAAAAAACCCAATTTGATAATTTATAATATATTTGATAATATAGTGGTTATTTTTATGAATTATATATTTTTTTGAATTTGATATCATTTAATAAAATATTATTTATCTTAAAAAAACATTTATGTCAATTTTGATAGTATTTATAAATTGGCTTTATAAAAAATCATAAAACTTGATTCCTTCGAAAAAACATAATTAACGAATACAGAAAATGTAAATGTAATACATAAAACTCGTTTATGCCATCAAATATTTCAAATTATATTTATTTTAATATTATTGAAATCATTTATTTGATTCTTCCTTTAATAAATCAATTACTGCATCATCATTATGTCACAATTAAATTTAATTATTAAATAACTCGAAATTATAAATAAATTATCATGACATATATAAACATTTTATCATGAATATTAATGTTTGTAGTAGTATTTTGGTAACACCCCAAGCTTTCACAATACGCTTCTCTTTCAATAATGCAATAGCTTTGATTGTACGCAAGTTCGAGATTCTAACACACCGCGACTAATCAAAGTAGTAGTTATGAATTTTAATACCCACTTTTTGAAATTATATATATTTTTTATTTCAAAATGGGCTTCATTTTTGTATTCTGAATATCAAAATTATCCTAAGTTGAATTTATTGTAATTCTCTGAGAACTTCCAATTTTCTATGAATAGTGAAAAATACATGAAATCAACTTTTTTAATCATAAAAATTTATAGTGATAAATTATACTATTGAGTGGTTTTAAAGTATAATTAAAATATATTTTTACCATTTTATCAAATGGTTGTCATTAGAATTAATTTCACCTTGAAATTGGACATAAATAGTTGTCAATCTTTTGATACATATTGTTTCTTAGAAACACGATATTTGTTGTGGCAGCAGGAATTAATTATAATGTTAATTAATGCAACATATATGTTTGGAATTTTGTAAAATAGACATCATTTTTGAATTCAGAATATCAAATATAGCTTAGGGTGAAATTTTGGCATTGTTCTGAAAAAATTCAATTTTTGATGAATAGTAAAACCACTAAGTGGTAGTTAAAAAACTGATTTTTCGTTTAAATGAAACATTACCACTTCTGTGATTTGATATTCAAAAGTCCAACATACATGGTTGTCATTAGGATGTAAAATTTGGTTCAATGGGATTAAAATAATTTTTTGGTGAATATTAACTTTTAAGTTTAATTAATCACGATTAAAGGTAATTAGTGAAATTTAATGTAAAAATGACATTATAAAAATATGAAAATAACATTAAACTTGTCCTACCCATATTGGATGAGTCATGGCCGACCTAGACAATCCATGGGTCAACTTGAGGACCCCATGGAGCCACTTTGGTAGGAAAATGACATTAAAAACTTTTTATTTAATGTTAAAATAAAAATGACACAAACATGAGTTATTTTACTAAAACAATATTTAAATGTGGTTATACAAGTCATATTTTTGACAATAAATATTAATTATATAGATAAAAATATTTCCTACATCATGATATTTTATTTATAATTTTTAGACATTAAATAAATTAAATTATTCATGACACCATGATGACGCAGCGATTACCTCATTAATTAACGATTTAAATAAAATGAAAAGATAATGTAAAATACTAGGCATACACTTGTCAAAAATCTATTGGATGAACATATTTCGAATCCTTATCACCTTATACTCGAAATATATCATTGTGGGACCTTTTCAATCCGAAAATAATTTCAAACTAAAGTAACATTTCAATCTTTCCAAGAGTGCCCCTCCTCTCCTCTTATAAAAGGCCCCCACCACTACCACCTTATTCACACATTAAAGCAATTTGGCTCGGCCAAACTCAGCCCAAATACTCTCCCAACTTCCCTCCCTTACTCCTAGAAGCCTCACTTTGGGCAGAAGTGTTCCCAATGAAGCCTTTGGCTCAAATCCAAAAGATTTACCCGATTTTAAGGTAATGACTTCTCTAATGTTGTTTTGTTTTATTTTGCTTCTCCAACACCTTAAACTCTTTTTATTCCTTTATTTTGTAACAAACCAGTATCTGAAATATACTAGGATGTTGTTATGATAATTATTTGGTTTACACTTACACACACCTTCGTCTAATGGTTAAAGAACATACTGATTCTGTGGGTGGAGAAATACTGCCTCACGAAATGGTGATTGTTCAATATACTTTTAACACCTCTAATGGTGGCCATTTTGATGACACTATTTTCATATATGATATGATATATATATTATTTTTATGTTTTCATTATGCTTATTTATTTCTCATTTACGTCACACTTTATGATTTCCTTTATGGGTAAACGCGATAATTTCATTTTAGGAAGTGTGGACTACCGCCCCTCAAAGTGATTTGAATCGTTAATGCCATATGTGGGATGTATAAAGGATGGAGTAAATGGTATTATACATTATATTATACTGGAATTATATTATACCTTAATATACTTATAACTTCATTCCATTAAATAAGAAATAGAAATTAAAGTAGCGTTCATGCATACGTACGGCTTACCGTCTATATGAACGGTGAATTTCATTTCTTACCTCTAAATGTTATGTAATATTTTAAATGAATGTATATACTGGATATATATGTTATATATGATATCTAAATCATGAATATAATTCTGTATATAATGGATATTTCACCACATGAACAACTTTTAATTATAAGAAGTATATTTTTGACTCAAGTACCAAAGATCGACAAAACGACTGTTATTAACATAAATAATTAAATAATGTTCATAACATGGTAATAAGTGATATAAAAGGAATAATGAACATGAAAAAGGTTCTTAAGCAAATAGAAATTAACTCTACTTTATTATTTAGGAGATTAAATAATGATCGATTCAAGTCGGACACGAGGTAAGGGAACTTCTTAACCCGGTTTCCATTCTTTGGGTTAATCTCCTACATTCAAATTATGTCTTGGTACTATTATGTCCTATCTTTTATTTATACTTTAATTATGTGTACATATAGTGAATACAAATAATATATATATTTTATTTAAACATTATATTTTTAAGGGGTTTCGTCTCAATCTCCACTCATTGAGGCATATTTTGTTTTATACAAAAAATTCTTTTATATGGTGTATAAACACCATTGACTTTTACGTTTATTTAAAAGGAATGTTTTTATACGAAGTTTTTTACTAATGCACAAAAGAAATGTTTTTCTTGTCGTACGTATGCAGAGACAATGACTTCTCCACCGCCGTGACAATTATTTGAGTTTCAGCTTCCCCTACAAGCCATAATTTTTTTAAATGAAAAATAAAAACCAAGTTTTAACATTCATTTATTTTGGTATTGAAAATGATTTTGATAATAGTTTTATTATATCTATGTTGTGTATTGATATCTTGTGATTCAAATGTGGAAATGTTATGTTTCCTTTATGCATGTTTTATGTGATACGATTATGTTATGGTTTATGATATGTTTAAAACTGTTCATATGAGGAATGAATTGGACTTAATAAGTGACAGGTTGAGCCCACTATAGCTCCTTGATGCATCAGTAGGTCTCATGAGACAAACTGGTGTCTTGGCACGAGGCCTTGAAAAAAATCTTATTTGTGGTCTTGGCATGAGGCATTGTCTATGTGGTTATGATAGTCTGGAATTATGCATTCCATCATTATGAAAGTGGTTATTGATATTTCATGTGATTATTCGACTAGTAGAATATCCATGTGAGTAAGTAGATGGAATTATTTAATTTTATTTTTGCCATATTATTCTAATGTTCAAGTTTAAAAAGGGTTTGGTTTTAGTTATACATTGCCTTAAATGTAAATGTTTATTTATGAAAGCTTCCGCAATATTTTTATCCTTACTGAGCCTCTGAGGTCACCCCTTTCAATGTTTTAATATTTTCTAGGATGTGAAGATGTACTTTATGAATGACCTACAGGGATTGTTAGAAGAGGATATGAGAGTGGTCTATGGAGACTTTGTTATTGTAGTTTTTCACTTTATGATGTAATGTAACATTTATGAATGTATCTAGTGTTTCCAAGGCTACTAAACTAATCGGTCTTTTGAGACATGATCTATTGTGATCATGCCAATGTTACGAAATAATTCACCGACTCTAGGTAGCTGGGGTCGGGGCGTTACAGTTGGTATCAGAGGCAGTTTAGTACTAACCTTGAAAGCTAGATTTAGATAAACTCTGATTAGAGCACATAGCCCAAAGATAGACTTTGAGGATTAGTATAGAAGAACATCCTAGAAAATGGTTTTATAGAGATGTTGTGATTTTTCCTAGAAATACATCCCTGTCTGGATACGAGAAGGTAGAGGCGGCTCTGGAACAAATGTACCTATGGGTAAAACCCGAAAACACCGCTTTGAGATAGACACGAACGAGAAATGGTGCACGACAATGGGCCTTGCTACACTCTTGGTTACGACACTCCAGGGGGATATGGTTAGGATAATTCTCGTTTTTTACAAACCACTATGAAGGGTTATGAGTATATACTTCCTCAAAGAAAACATTTTTATGATTATGGATTATATACATAAATAGTTCAATTTAGGTTAAGTATTTTATAAGTATGGAATTATGTATTTTAATTCATAAACTAATCTAGTTTATGCCATTGTTTAGAAATGGCGCCTAGTGGAAGGAATGGAAACCGTATCAATGCACGCACTTCGTGTAGGGATTTACCTCCTGCTCAAGATAATTATTATGGAACTGGAGATACAACTGGTGCTGATCAACATATTACCATACTGGGACAACTTACTCAGGTTATGAATAATAACCTTACTCGTATGGAGCACCCTGATCCGCACCGTGGAGGATCAATGTTATAACACTTCATGAGGAAATAACCACCAATATTTAATGGGGGTACAAATCCATTAGTAGCTGAGCATTGGTTAAACTCCTTAGAAAAAATATTCCATGCCTTGGGGAGTAGCAAAAGGGAGAAGGTTGTCATGGCAGTTTACTGCCTCACTGGAGATGCCGATCAGTGGTGGTCGCTGCTTCAAAACACAAAGGAAGATGATGATGTATCGAATATCAAATGGAGTGAGTTCACAGTGCTTTTATTAGAAAAATATTTTCCTCGTGACCATCGAGAAGATATGAAAAGGCAATTTCTGAGTCTGAGACAAAAGGAGGATGAGAATGTCACAAAGTAAGAGGCCAACTTTACAAGGTCAGCGAGACATGTTGCAGATTATATACGTAACCCAATAAGTAAGATTGATCGTTTCTTTGATGGGTTAAAACAATTTCTCCATCGAGTATTAGTATCACAATCCTTCTCATCGTATGAAGATATTGCCTCGTGTGCTATCATGACAGAAAAGAAATTCTCTAAGTCCTATGACAACAAAGTAAAGTAAGAGAAGAAGAGAACGCTGGAACAAGAGACAGATAAAGGGAAAAAGGGAAAGAAGGATTTTCCATTATGCGATAATTGTGGGAAGAATCACCCCGGTACTTGCCTTAAAGGAATTGGAGTTTGTTATATATGCGGAGAAAAAGGTCACCAATCTCGTGATTGCAAGGGAAAGACAGAGGCTATCAGTGTTGAATGCTACAATTGTAGGGAAATGGGGCATTATGAAAATAAATGTCCTAAGAATCAGGGAAACTTACCTCAGAAAAGGCCAAGGGATCAAGGACAATCTTATGATGTTACTACAGTTGAATTGGAATAAATAATGTAATAGTTGTTTTGGACTCAAGGATTATATTCTGGTTATAATAATAATGTGATATATATAAGGATTGTACTGCAGTACTTCTTCTTTTCATTAAGGTTTTAATATGATGAAGGTAATCATATTTTTAGTATGTGAAAATAAAATAATCTTTAATTTTTTTAGGGAATCTAATGTTACAATTGATTTTGGAATTTAAGGACCTTTTAGAGAAAGTCTGCATAGAGGTATTTTGGATAAATATAAAGTTTGGAATGGATTATATTGAACATTGGATAGTATTTTTTAAGGTTAAAACTTTTATGAAGATTATTTTTGGAATATTATAATACTATAGTTTTAGGAAAAGGACAACATGTAGGTTGGGGGATAACCCGTCGCGTCGAACAAAGCTGCAGGAATCGAACCCACAACCATAGTGCGATGGGCCTTTATTATCTACCACTAGCCTTGAGGAAGTCCCTGGTTATTAAAAAATAGTTTTCCTAATCTAAATGGTATGTGTTAATATTTTGAACCTTGTACGATTAGGATAAATATAATATTTTTGAGTTCTGTTACCATTTGGAGTGAAAAATGGGTTTGTGGTAAAAATTTATTAAAGAATGAAAGTCTACTTGACCAGTAAGTATATTTCCTTACATTCTTAGTAAATCTCTCAAATAAATTTCCCAACTTTTTGAAAGGTAACTTGAAACAAAAACTTTGTCGGTTAACTTTTACAACTGGGGATTCAATGACCGTTTAACGAATCACAAGTTTGTGATTTTCTTATGGTTAAATTTCTCATAATCATGTTTTCTACAACTCTCCACCATCCCTTGAAGGTTTTTTTTTATCCATATCCATATTTTCATAGAATCCTAGTATGGGCTATCTCAGATGACCTTTGTACTTCTCTTTCTTTCTTTTAATGTTATATTCTTATTAACCCTATTTCTGATGTGGGTTTTCCACAAAGTTATTTTCTATTTTCAACCTTTTATTGTCGAAGAACATTTTCAAATTTCTAGGACGCAATTTATTTAAGGAGGGGAGAATCTAACACGCCAAGCATTCACAATACCCTTCTCTTTCAATAATGCAATAACTTGCATTGTACGCAAGTTCAAGATTCTAACACACCGTGACTAATCAAAGTAGTAGTTATGAATAGTAATACCCAATTTTGAAATTATATAAATTTTATATTTCAAAATGGACTTCATTTTTGTATTCAGAATATTGAAATTATCCTAAGTTGAATTTTTTGTAATTACTCTGAGAACTTCCAATTTTCTATGAATAGTGAAAAATACATAAAAACAACTTTTTTAATAATAATAATTTATAGTGATAAATTATACTATTGAGTGGTTTTAAAGTATAAATAGAATATATTTTTACCATTTTATAAAATGGTGGTCATTATAATTAATTTCACTTTGAAATTGGACATAAACAATTGTCAATCTTTTGATATATATTGTTTCTTAAAAAAAAACGCTATTTGTTGTGGTAGCGGGAAATAATTATAAAATTAATTAATGAAACATATATGTTTGGAATTTTATAAAATAGGCATCATTTTTGAATTTGGAATATCAATTATATATTAGGGTGAAATTTTGGCATTGTTCTGAAAAACTTCAATTTTTTGATGAATAGTGAAACCACTAAGTGGTAGTTAAAAACTGATTTTTCATTTAAATGAAACATTACCACTTCTGTGATTTTATTTTCAAAAATATTACATACTTGGTTGTAATTAGGATGTAAAATGTGGTTCAATGGGATTAAAATAATTTTTCGGTGAATAGTAACTTTTAAGTTTAATTAATCACGATTGAAGGTAATAAGTGAAATTTAATGTAAAAATGACATTACAAAAATATGAAAATAACTTTACACTTTTCCTACCCCTATTTGATGAGTCATGGCCGACCAAGACAATCCATGGGCCAACTTGGGGACCCCATGGAGCCACTTTGGTAGGAAAATGACATTAAAAACTTTTTATTTAATGTTAAAATAAAAATGACACAAACATGTGTTATTTTACTAAAACAATTTTTAAATGGGGTTATACAAGTCATATTTTTTACTATAAATATTAATTATAGAGTTAAAAAGATTTCGTACATCATGATATTTTTTTTATAATTTTTAGACATTAAATAAATTAAATTATTCATGACACCATGATGATGCAGCGAATACCTCATTAATTAACGATTTAAATAAAATGAAAAGTAATGTAAAATCCAGGGCATACACCTATCAAAAACCTATTGGATGAGAATATTTAGAACCCTTATCACCTTATCCTTGAAATATATCATTGTGGGACCTTTAGAATCCGAAAATAATTTCATAAAATGTAACTTTTCAATATTTCCAAGAGTGCCCCTCCTCTCCTCTTATAAAAGGCCCCCACCACAACCACCTTATTCACACATTCAAGCCATTTGGATCGTCCAAACTCATCCCAAATACTCTCACAACTTCCCTACCTTACTCCTAGAAGCCTCACTTTGGTCAGAAGTCTTCCTAAGGAAGCCTTTGGCTCTAATCAAAAAGAGTTACCTGATTTTATGGTAATGTCTTCTCAAATGTTGTTTTGTTTTATTTTGCTTCTCCAACCCATTAAAATATTTATATTCCTTTATTTTGTAACAAAACCAGTATCTACAATATACTAGTATGTTGTTTTGATAAGTATTTGGTTTACACTTACACAAACCTTTGTCTAATGGTTAATGAACATACTAATTCTGTGGGTGGAGAAATACTGCCTCACAAAACGATGATTGTTCAATATTCTTTTAACACCTCTAATGGTGGCCATTTTGATGAAACTATTTTCATATCTGATATATATATATATATATATATATATATATTATGTTTATGTTTTCCTTATGATTCTGTATTTCTCATTTATGGCACACTTTATGATTTCCATTATGGGTAAACGCAATAATTTCATTTTAGGAAGTGCGGACTACCACCCCCTCAAAGTGATTTGAATCGTTAATGCCATATGTGGGATGTATAAAGGATGGAGTAAATGGTATTATACATTATATTATATTGGAATTATATTATACCTTTATATAATTATAACTTCATTCCATTAAATAAGAAATCAAAATGAATGTAGCGTTCATGCGTACGTACGACTTACCGTCTCCATGAATGGTGCATTTTATTTCTTACCTCTAAATGTTATGTAATATTATAAATGAATGTATATACTGGATATATATGTTATATATGATATCTAAATCATGAATATAATTCTGAATATAATGGATATTTCACCACATGAACAACTTGTAATTATAAGAAGTATATTTTTGACTCAAGTACCAAAGATCGACAAAACGACTGTTATTAACATAAATAATTACATAATGTTCATAACATGGTAATAAGTGATATAAAAGGAATAATGAACATGAAAAATTTTCTCAAGGAAATAGAAATTAACTCTAGTCTATTATTCAGGAGATTAAAGAACGATCGAGTCAAGTCGGACACGAGGTAAGAGAACTTTTTAACCCGATTTCCATTCTTTGGGTTAATCTCCTACTTTCAAATTATGTCATGATACTATTATGTCCTATATTTTATTTATACTTTCTTTATGTGTACATATATTGAATACACATAATAGATATATTTTATTTAAAAATTATCTTTTTAAGGGATTTCATCTCAATCTCCATTCATTGAGGCATATTTTGTTTTATACACAAATTTCTTTTATACGGTGTATAAACCCCTTTGACATTTATGTTTATTCAAAAGGAATCTTTTTATACGAAGCATTTTACTAAAAGACAAAAGAAATGTTTTTCTTTTCGTACGTATGCGGTGACAATGACTTCTCTGCCGCCACGACCATTATTTGAGTTTTGGCTTCCCCTACAAGCTATAATTTTTTTAAATGAAAAATAAAACCAAGTTTTAACATTCATTTATTTTGGTATTGAAAATGGTTTTGATAAGGTTTTTATTATATCAATGTGTTGTATTGATATCTTGTGATTTAAATGTGGAAATGTTATGTTTCCTTTATGCATGTTTTATGTGATACGATTATGTTATGGTTTATGATAAGTTTAAACCTGTTCATATGAGGAATGCATTGGACTTAATAAGTGACGGGTGGAGCCCGATATAGCACCTAGATGCATCAGTAGGTATCATGAGACAAACTAGTGTCTTGGAACGAGGCCTTGACAAAATCTTATTTGTGGTCTTGGCACGAGGCCTTGGCTACGTGGTTATGATAGTCTGGCATTATGCATTCCATCATTATGAAAGTGGTTATTGATATTGCATGTGATTATTCGACTAGTAGAATATCCATGTGAGTAAGTAGATGGCATTATTTAATTTTAGTTTTTCCATATTATGCTGAATTTCAAGTTTAAAAAGGCTTTTGTTTTAGTTATTCATTGCCTTAAATATTAATGTTTATTTACGAAAGCTTCCACAATATTGTTATCCTTACTGAGCATCTGAGCTCACCCCTTTCAGTGTTTTAATATTTTCCAAGATGTGAAGAAGTATTTTATGAATGACTTGCAGGGATTGTCAGAATAGGATATGAGTGTGGTCTATGGAGACTTTGTTATTGTTGTTTTTCACTTTATGATGTAATATAACATTTATGAATGTATCCAGTGTTTCCAAGGCTACTAAACTAATCAGTCTTTCGAGATATGATCTTTTGTGATCATGCCATTGTTATGCAATAATGCACCGACTCTGGGTAGCTAGGGTCGGGGCGTTACAATGTTTCTTATGTATAACCCTATATTAAAAATTATTTAATTATTAAAATTATGAGTATTGAATTTTTAACTTATCATAAAATAAAATACAATAAAAGTCTTATTCTTATCCAAGTTGCTTTAAAATATATTAATTTAATAATAATGTTTATTATTTTTGAACCCACTTATCCAATTAATCTATGACAAGTTCAGGGTAACTTTTAAATTTTATAATATATTTTTTTAATTACCCGATTTACCCTTAACCACGGAAAATAAATAAAACCTTACCAATGTCACCATTCAAAAAAATATTTGTTCCTATTATGAAAAAAAATTCCTAAAAATTAAATTGATTTATTTCCATTTTTAAGAATTTCCTTCACAGAATTGGTAAAATTATGTTTAATGTTATTCTTGCTGTTGTGGCGAGAATGCGGGTAAAAGTGACGTTCAAAAGGTCAATAATTTTTTTATCTAATTATATTATTAAAATTATTACAATGACTTAAATGTAGTTATTATATTTATAAATTATATATTTTTATTTTAAAATCAATTTAATTAAAAATAATTATTAAAATGAAAAAGTGATTTTTTAAAAATAATGTAGTATTTTTTACTATTCATCAAAAATGTATCTTTCCAGAAAAATACAAAACATTTACCCTAAGAATTTTTTTATATTCTAAAATCAGAAATAAAATTTATTTTGAAAAATATAAATTTCATAATGTGGTTAATACAATTAATAACTACTTTTCAAATGGTTAATTTGATAAATCATAGTGCACTCGAACTTCATGTTGTGTACAACGCAAGATGTGGAATTTATTTAAGAAGGAACATACCATGAAATCATGGGGTGTTAAATAAAATTATGAATTTATTGAAATATTCATTTTTTTAATTAAATAGATAATAAATACAAAACTGAAGTTGTTGTTTTTACATTGTGAATGTATAATTATTTGATTCTCGAACAGAAATTCTTAAATAGATTTAATTTATTTCGGGCTGTAATTGATTTATTAATTTTTGAATTAAATATATAAATGTAATTTAAAATTTTGTGATTTTTTTATTAAATGAAAAATTGGATTAGTGTGTAAATATATAATGATTATATTTATATGTTTTAATTAACAGATTTAATTAATTTTAATTTTATTATTTAATGTTTGGAATTTTAATTTTAATTTTATTTTATCTTTTTTGAATTTAACTTAAAAAAACATGCACTATGAAAAAATGTGTGCTGTGAAGATCACTCATATATTGGAAACTTTATGGTTTTAACATGAATTTTATTATTGTGGTCAATACTACAACCCAAAAAATAGAAATGGCATAGATTTTCCACACTAAAAAACCAAGATACCACACGTATACAACTAAAAATTTTGGCAAATTAAAAAAGTGAATGTGCCCATGAATAGTGTCTATGAGAGTGATTTTTGGAAAACAAATGCATCTAATGAATGAAATTATAGATATATGAAACCAAATTTTAAAAAAGGGATGGAGATTCCATAATAAAAATCAAATCCACCTTGCCTTGTCTGCCGCATCATCCATGAAAAAATAACCAAAATTTGGAAAAGGTGTGGAGCTATTGCACACATGAAAAAAAACAACTACACCTCTTATCATGGTATATCATCATGATCGAATTCTCTACCCTATTTCACCAATGGATCTATGAAACTAAATATTGCAAGGTGGATGACACCAAACCAGTCACTAATGTTGACATTTCTTATTCTCAAGATCACTACATCCCCCAAGCTAACAACTCAAAAGAAGAAGACCATGAAACAAGATTGATCAAGATCCATGTTCTGATATAGAATAGAAAAATATATTCCATGATAGCCAAAGATAATAAACAAGTGGAACTAAAAATTTCTTTCTAACCACGGGTTCCTAAAAAACGTTCAGTGGCACACCAACTTAACTAGAGAAGACATGAATTGTCGGGATTACAACACTCCCTCAAACTGTATTTGGATAATACTAAAGATCCCCCAAATCGGATCTAGATCCATAAGATGAAGATCTAATATTCCATCCAAATCCAAGGAGATCAAGATGAACATTAAATCTTAATATCACCATGGATTCTGCCCTAAAACATATTGTTTCATGAACCATAACCTATAGATATGAGTACCACCTATTACAAATTTCTTGCACCTATCCTCTTGAGAATCCAAGTGTGATACGAGAAGATATGACTAGAACTAGATCTATGAAAAACTAAGGCTAATAAAATACCACCTTTATGGAAGAATACTATATACCACAACTCTCATAGGGATATTGAATCTCGAGATCAATTATAAGAAGTCACGTTTCCCTGTGAATGAAAAAATCACAAGCTAAGAGTATTAATTTTAGGTTTTTCCAAATAAAAAATAATATTAATTGATTTATGTATTTTTCATTCCCCTATACAAGTTTTATGATAGTGAGGCCACATTTTCTCCCCCTTTCACTGGTTATAGTTTCATAGTTTCTTGGAAACATTATAAAATGAGGAAAATCTACAAGATCACTTGTATTTAGGTTCCCAAACAATCAAATAAATCCCATTAACAATAAATATTTAAAGAACTTTTTAATATCGAAATTTGGAGTGTTGGAAAAAAATAAGGAGGGTATAATTTTTTTAGATTTATGGCTAAAAATACTAAAAAAATCTATATATTTGGAATTACATTATATCCAAATCCATGTACTCAATTGGTAATGTATCTAATTATTGGAAATGACTGAAATCACCCCAGATATCTGAATTCCCACATATGAGAATGCAAACCCTACCTATTACTAAGGTTGGATGATCTCATAATTCCCAAAAATATTAGAAAATTTGGAAAATAATTTCCCAATTTGGATTCTAATTTTCAATGTTTACTTTCCTATCATTCATTTAGTTTGGCAGATTTAGGTAATATGAAGATCCCTTGCAATCACCATCCATGTGGGTCATTTGTAGTTGAGATCATGGCCACTACATATTATAGAATTTTGAGGGAGTGTCGTATGTCATTTAATGAGTTCAAATATTCTCACATAGTCTTTACCCAGAGCTAGTGACGAGTGCCTCAAGGCATACCACATGAAACTCACCACCTGTGATAATTTTTTATGACTATTTTATGATTCTTTTTTTGGAATAAGAGGATATTTATTCCTCTAGTTTTAGAGACATTATTGATTCATGATTTACCTTCTCATTAACATATGTTGTTTAATCATTGGATTCTACTTCTATTTCCTATGGTTTTTAATAATTATTTTTTTAATAACTCACGTGATGAAACACTAGGTGAATAGTTGTTGAGTTGAGGAGAAACATACAACTTCTATGAAGAACTCTTTTTAATATATTAAAAAACACCCCCTTTTTAATTATCTGTATGTGTTTGGATTGTATATATTTTAGGATATTTTTTTTATATTTCGTTAAATATTTCTTGTCATTTTTTACTGGTTGAAAATACATGACACTTGAGTACTCTTTCACTGATCACTATAGATAATAACGGGATGACCATATAGTAAATAGTGATACCAAATCACTTTTACTTGTAAGGATAGCCAATACAAATATTATTTTATTTTGATTTTCCAAACCAAAATTTCTATGATATGCTATACACAGATATCTCTTTTAATTAAATAATGATAGGAAAGTGAAATTGAGTAAGAATTCATAGGTTAATGAAGAGACTAATCCAAGGTTAGAAAATTATGTTATAAAAATAGAGTTTTAAAAAAATTCATTGCATCCACTATTTTCAAATTTTGTACCCATTAGAGAAGATTTTAACACATCCACAGAACTGTTTTCTATGGAGAAATCCTGAGTCCCACTCTACTAAATTTATCTTGCGATAAAAAATCATTTCATTGAGTTCCATGTGACAATAGAACATTTTATGGGAGCTTTAGTCATAATTCAGAGAGTAAAGAATGGAACATTTAACAATATGTTTGAAAAGTCATGTACACGGTTGAAACAACAATTTCTATTAGGGATTCACAACAATGGAAATAAATGTTGGCCACAAGAGTGGGAAGGGGATACACTTTCTCAATTAATGATAGTAGAGTTGAATTTGGTTGATGTTATATTCTAATAATATTATATTTTTGTAAAGAAATATAAGACATCCATTAAAAAGGAGGTAGAACAACAAAGGATGGGTAGTTGGATATGGTGAACACTAATTTATGGGGACCAACAATAGTAAATTACCATAGAGTGTCACTAAATTATGTGAAATTTATCAATGAACCAACATGATAGGTACGATTCTACATTCTGAAAATAAAATTTTTTGTGTTTAACTTGTTTCAAAAGTGGAAAACCATTGTGTAAAATGATTTAGAATCAAATTTTAAATGATTGATGTATAATAATAGTAGATAATATGATCATAATGAGTTGATGTAATTATATTATAATGATTGAATTTAGTGGGTGAATAATCTTATAGGTACAACACAATAGAATGGCATAGATGAAAGGATAAACATGATGCTAAATGAATGTTCTAAGAGAATAAAGTTGCAATCAGTGACACACAAGACTTTCTAGGTATAATAAGTTAACATGGAATCATATCTCATCAATAGAGGTCAATTTTTACTGATGAGAGAATTTATACCTGAGTAGATTTGGTAAAGAAATTTGGTAAGAATCTAATTTCTAAGTTTTTTATTTTTTGAAATATGTACATAGAGATTCTAATATAAGGGAAAAGCTTGATACTAAGTCCAAATCATGTTTCTTTATTTGATATGTTGTTGATGAGTTTTATTATCACTTCTAAGATGATAATAATAAGATGCTCAACAAGGATTAGGAGGCCTTTATAGAGGTATTCATCATCCTTACATTAACGATTATTGACTAATGGTGGAGAATGAGAATGCTTTGAATAGCCAATCCAGTAAAAGGTGTCAAACCCGTGGGAGATGGATATAAAGAATGAGATTTATTCATTTCTTGATAACAATACTTTGAAGGTGACACTTTTTCAAAAAGGAATTAATTAATTGTATAATAAATGGGTATGCCGACTTAAAGAATAACATTATGGAAGATGAGTTTTAAGGAAAGACTAGGGGAAAAAGGTTTTCCACAGAAGGAATGTGTAGACTTTACTAAAATTTTCTCACCTATAGTGAAGCTCAACACCATGTTAGTGGTTTTTTCTATTAACAACCACGGATTGGGTGATATTATGAACTAACCTTTATCAGTGTTAAAATTAGAATTGATATAGGGGTACCTTTATATGTGCTCTCTAAAATTAAGCCTATATCAGTGATTTTTTAATGCAGATAATGGTCATTATTGTCACCATTTTTTTGCACAGATTAAGAGTGGACTTTTTAGTTCCATTTTAATGCTGATAAAATGTATATTTCATAAAAAACATATATATCATTAAAAATATTTAGATATTAATATATAAATATAATTATATTGATTTAAATATAACATATTTTATTAAATATTATTTATATAATTATATATATGAATTTAAATATAATATATAAGTTATTTATTGAAGAATGGATTATAAAATAATTAATGATTAATATAAATTAATAATTTACTAATTATTATTGATTAATTGTAATTTAATAAAAAATTTAGAACATAGCAAATTAATATATGAATGAATGTTCTTAAATTAGTAGAAAAAATGGCTTCAACTTCAGAAAACCATTAACATTTGATATAGGTGTTTGTTGGGGTGCTACAACATATTAAATTGAATATTGAGAAACAATCTATGATATAGTGAATTTAGAGGAACCCATTCATTTTTAGGTAAAAATGCCTATAAGATCTCCAAAACTGAGTTTTATGTCAGGATGCCTTAGTTTCTTAAACATTGATAGAATTGCAGCATCATTTGAGAGGATCTTTTTGTATTTTTTTAGTGGATACTAAATTTATTGTCATGTAATATGGTCATATAGATATTATATTGTTTTTATTTTACTTTTTTATATTTTAGTATTATTTATAATTAAATATATATTTATATTAATACATTTACATATAATAAATAAATTTTTCAAATAAAGTTTTATAGATATTTATATAAAAATTCATTTTAAATGTATAAACCATATGGAAATAAATATTTATTATTCATTTTATTTAAAATAAAAAATTAACAATTTTATTTACATTATAAATTTACATTAATATATATATATATACACACACACATATATATAAATATATATATCTACACAAGTCATGTTTATATATAAATATTTCTGTGTCCATAAGAAAATATAATAATGTGAATATTAAAATATATGTAAATAAATAAAAATATGAATGTATTTTTGTCTGTGTGTTTGAAATATAAATGAGTATGTGTGTGTGAAAATATGTGTGTATGTATAGATGACTTTCAATTATGGAGATATAGATTAGGAAATGTATATAAAAAAGTCAGTGGGATATGTTGGGTCATGAATGGAAGATCTGGTGTAAAAAATATAGAAGTGTTTATATGAGTTGTATCATGAACCCATGCATTGGAACAAGAAGTTTGATGAGATAATGAGAAATAGTTCATCCAAATGACTTTTCATGGATCAATTTTTCTATTTTATGTCATTTAGTGAATAATATATTATATTTATTATGTTTGTGGATTACATGTAATTACGTGATTGTATATAGAAGATTGATGACATAAAGGGTAGAAGTACTAGGATTTTGAGATTAAAGATGTTGGATAAGATGATAATATCTTGGAGATAAAGATCAAGAGAGATTATAAAATTGGATACTTGATGTTATCACATGTTGACTAAAATGAATGTTTTTTAGAAGATTTAGTCTGTTAGATGAAAATATAATTAATATTCCCTTGGAAAGTTATTTCAAATTTTAAAAGGTGCAAGAAAAAAATATTGAATATTAAGTTGTGTATCTGGAAATGGTTCCATGTTCATCAGTTTTAAGAAGATTAATGTGTTTCATGATCTGTACTCAACTTGATATTTCCCATGTAGTGGAAGTTATTATCCCATACATGGATAACCTTGGAAGATAACATTCCAAAGATTTTAAGTGGATACTGAGAACCCTGAAGGGAAACAATGAAATATCATTATTCTTTGGGAAAGAAAATTCAATACAGAGGTATATATATGCAGGCATTCGAGGTGATGTAAATATAATGAGAGGTACCATAGGTTATGTATCTACCTTCATTGGAACTAAATTGAGCTAGATATCCCATTTCATAAATGTGGTGACTTTATCCCCCACATAGTTAGAATACATTGTTATTTCAAAATCTAATAATGCGATTATATTTATAGAGAAATTCTTAAAGAAGTTAGGAATAAATAGAGAGGAGAATTTATGGAATTTTAATAGTCATAGTTCTATACGTCTTGTAATGAACTCAATGTTTCATTCCCATAAATAAATCATTAAATTGAGGTTCCAATTTATCAGAGGTTTAATATAAAAAGGTTTGATGATATTATGTAAGATTCAAGAACAAATAATCCAGAAGAAAAGATGATGATGTCGATGGAGATAGAGAAATTTGGGAACTAATTTTATTCTATTGGTATTCATTTTTTAATGGAGTATGAAATGTAGAATATGGGGGAACAATATATGATCATGTCAGGGAAAACATTTGGTATTTCACGAATCATCAACTTGAAATTGAATCTTCAAATAAAATGCACGAATTGGTGAGTTAATAATAGGAGGATATTAGATTGACTATGTCGTCTATAACTTTATCTTTTATGAAGGTCAACATACCAAATCAGGCTCAAAGTGGGAGAATATTGAACTGGTGTAGCTTGATCCTTAGATAGAGTAAGGGAAAATATTTGTTTCTTACACAACACACCAAGTCTCAAAATTGAATAGGTACTATATAAATGATGAATAAAATTAGTGGAACTTACTGGAGACAATGAAAAATGACTATAATGAAGACAACATAGTCAATATGGAACTATAACATCTTAGGATTTGGTGAAAATGGTACTATAGTCCCATAAACTTCCTACCACTACTTTTTGCAGCATAGTAGACTTATTGTGTGGTTGGTGGTAAAATTGCATCGAATGGTATGTAAATAAATTTTATCTAGGGTTTTATTATGAGATTGTACCCTGTAATTTATTCCACTGATTTTTGTGGAGTGATTATACCTCACTATGGATGTAGATATTATTTGTGACCCATGTTAATATTTGTTTCTAATGTTCTTGTTCTTCTTTATTTTATCATTTTATTCATTTGAATCTTATGTTTCAGATTGTTAATCATTGTTTCTCAAGTGTTTCCTTAACAACATTATAATTCTAATCTAGCTGGAGATAACATTGGGTACATGAATAAATATAAACATCAAGAAGGTGGGGGTTTACTAGAAAAAAATTATTTTTTTCATTAATTAATACTTAACACAAGTCTCAAAATTTCAAGATGTACAAATTGGTTTTCGGGATCTTTATCCCTCAGCAACACAAATTTGACTCCATTAACACTAAAACCCATTTCCTCGATATGATTTTATAGGAATTAAAAATGTGGGTGTGATAAATAGTTATGTTGAGGGGGATGCACCAAAATTGTGGCTTGTGGTTGGGAAAATGACTTTTGAGTTAATGTATAAATAATACATGACCTAAATTTATTAATATTTGGATTAACTTCTTTAAAAAACTGTAATGTTATTTTGGCAACAAACCTAGGTTAGAAGACAGAAATATGTAGATGATTTTTTTTTTCAAAAAGCAACAAACTAGCCAATGAAAGTGAAAGTATGAGGGGCTCTGGAAAATGATATCACAACATAATCATATGTAATGTTGACCCTCAATCCTAATTGTTTCCAACATTCAAAGATTGTGAAATTTGAAATATTAACAAACAAAACAATGATATCCAGGATTAGAGACACTCCCTCTATAGTGGGTGTTTGGAAAAACATTTGAGATTGTAAGAGGATCCCTCCTCCATCATGGCCTTCTATATATCTTGGATATTCTATCCAGGATGAGGTAACAACCACTTGTTTGTACTCATTCATATCTCTTAGAGAGGTCATCAAAACATCTTCCACATCATGTCATAGTTCTTTATTTGATTTCCTTTTTTCATTATTATCTTTATTAATTATTTCATGATTCAACTAAACCATAATAGTATTATAATTAGTTTGGTATTATAATAATATATCATTCCATTTTATAAAATATATTTAGAAATATCATAACCTAAATAAAAAATTTGAATTTTTAAAAAAAATGAAAAAAAGTTAAATTTGACTTCATATAAGGACACAACATATCATATACCTGAAAAAATAACACATTTAATTTTAACTGAAACAAAAACCAATAATTCCTTTTTAGAATCATAAACCCTTTTTTTTACTTTTCTTTTAGAAACTAGAGATTGGTTCAATTCCTCCAAGTCATTCACCTTTCTTATTTCTCTTTTAAATATTCTTCAATCTCCTTCAATTTTTTAAAGATCTCAACATCTCTATATTCACCCATGAACCTCATAACTTGAATATCCCCCCTCATGCCTTCAATTTTAGGCTCCAATTCTACTTTACATCTAGTTTTGTTTCCAACTTAATAATTTGTGTCTTTAGTTAATTTTTCTTCCCATTCCATCATAATCAAATAAATTGACATGATGATATTGAAATAAAATAATTAGATATTGATTAACTAATGTTGAAAATAAAAGAAATGGGCCAGTAAAATGAGGATTTTTTTCCACTTTCATTTAATTTTTATCATTTGTTGTCTACTACAATATTTCCCTCATATTCTGTATAAAATGTGATATTAAAAAATTAGTTAATAGAGAAAAAGAAAAATAGAATCACCAATATGTTAGTGAGAACACAAGCACGTTTGGTTCATTTGTAGAATATATTGGAAGGAAGAAAGTGGAGATAACACTTCCCTCTCTAAATGAATCTTCTCTCTCTATATTTTATTCAATGTTTACCTTCAAAATTGTTCTTGATCACACTAAAAATTCTATTTTTTTTGGAGCTTTGAAATATTGGATGGCCATTTCAAGCCATAATTGGCCTCTAGCATGAGACTCTAAATGTCTCATCTATAACACAAAACATTAAATGAATTAATTTTATACCAACTATTCAATAGAGTATTGAAACTGTTACCACAAAAATATTACAAATTAGAATTACTAGACTGAAAAAACATCTCATGCTTCATTAATATTGTGGTGAATCTCATCCTTCCTTACAATTCCATTATTTAATAATTTTTCATATTTCTTATGCTTTCATGAATGGATTTTAGAGATAAATATCAGATAACTATTCTTAGGTAGATATTGACCAATCAAGCTATTATCAATGAAGAATTCCTTTCCTCCCCTCCCCTAGTCGTCCAAATGCTCTTTGAGTTTTAAAACTCCAAAACTCTTCCCCCAATCCAATTTTGTGCTACCATTTATACCCATCCATGACCACACAAACAAATCCTCCATGTTATCGATTCAGAATGAAATTTTCAACATTTTTATAAAAAAATTATACACAATAAAAATGATTTTTTATTATACTATAATGGAATTTCATAGATCAATGAGCCATGGAAATAGTTTGTTAGGGATAAGGATAACCAATAATCTTATAAAAAACAACATTATATAAAATAGGAATAGTTTTTACTCTACTAGACTCAGTGTACTTACCTCAAGGATCTATGTAAATATCTGGTTTGAAAAAAGGGCCACTGCTCGTATTCTTCAAAACCATGTTCTCAACAACAAGAAGAGTTTTGATTTCACTTGACTCAGAGTTGGTACCATAAAGATCCATGGTAGAATTTTTTTTTGAATAAGGATCACCACTCATATTTTATATAGCCACATTCTCAAAAATTGTATAAGCTTTTATTCTACAAAACTTAGAGTCCATACTTCAAAATAAAAAATAATTTTATACAATCTAACACATTTATTTAATATTTTGAAAATTATTATATATTTTAAATAATTATTTGAATTTTAAGATCCTTTTATTATCTCAATAAAATTATATATCCAAATACTAATTTATCTTCTTTAGAAAAATATTTATAATTTTAAAATTTTAATATTAATTTTTAAATCTAAAATTGATGAATTTTATTTTTATTAATGGATTAATAATAATTAATTTGATTTGAATTGAATTTATAATTCATTTATAATTCCAATATTTAATTAAATTAGAACAAAATAAACATAAATATCTATAATAATATATTATACTTCCACTGGATTTCTGGTATTACTCACGTGGCCCCCACTTCATAGTATTCAAACTCAAATTTCCCCTTCAATGTTCTTTTTTCAACATTGCCTCTCCACCTCCCCTCTCACATTCATGAATCAAATTCCTATACGTATTCTAATTATCTCCACCTCCATATATCCCACCTCACCACAACTTTCACAACTTCTATATACCCACTACTATCACTATTTCTTCCTCCGACTCTACCCATGCCCCAGTTGGAATCTCGAATGAATGTACTGTAGCCCTAAGGGTCATGGTTTCTGGGTTTAGTGGCCCTATCCCCAATTAGAGACTAGAAGTTTTTTGAGAATCATATATTATACACATCCACTCCCTCCAATCAAAAGGTCTTTTAAAAAGTGGGATGGCAGTGAGCCAACCTCATGGGTAGGGATCCCTGCTGAAGAAAAAAGCCATCATGTAGTGAACCAAAGCAGAAAATATTATGATATAGGGTCCTTCAACCCTAATGTAAGACCTAAAATTTGTATCAAAGGTGTGTAGTCAAGACTATGATTCATGGTGAGAGATTTTTGGAATCCAAAATGAACACATGGCATCCCTACAAGTCAAGGTTGCTAGGTGAAGGGGCCATGTCCCACATTAGAGACTGCAGGTGCATTGTGCATCAAATCTAATCTCTAACATCCCCTCCCAATAAATAGAATTTTTAGAAGAGGGATGGCCGTGAGCCACCCTGGTGGATGGTGATCTATACTGAATAATGAAACCATGAGGTTGGGAATCATAGAGGACAATATTGTTATGCAGTGTCCTCCATCTACAATTTAATCCCTACAATTTGTATCACACCTAGGTAGGCATGTCACTGATTCATTGGAGAAAGCACCTAGAGAGAGAATGTTGGAATACCAAATGAGTGTAGTGAAACCCTATGGATCATGTTTGCTAGGTGCAGAGTACCTATCCCACATCAAAGACTGGAGGGGAAGTGGAGAATCATATATAATACCCAAACATCCCCTCCCATCACAAGACCCTTTGAGAAGAGGGATGGCAGTGAGCCACCCTGGTGGGAAGTGAGCCCTACTGAAGAACAAACCCACGAGGTAGTGAACCAAAGAAGACAGTATTATGATATAGGGCCTTGTAGCCAGATTATATATCCCACAACCCCTCCTACCCATCTCTATTATCCCTACCTTTGTTTCCACCTCATCGCGTCCCCAGTTTCTTGGCTCTCCTCTACTATATCATTCACCCACCCCTCTACCTCTCTAAATCCCTACCTCATTATCCCCACCCTATATCCTATTCCTCTAATAATAATCCTTATATAATTCCCACATTTTTACCCACACATCCCTACTTTCTCTCCATTCATGATCACATTCAGTCTGCATCCCCCATTCGGGATCCATGATTTAATCCCTTCTGACATGATTTATATCTAGGGTCCCATTTTTTTGAGTTTTTCATCTTGGGTTCCTTTTATTTTCCTATTATATGTATTCCACTCTTCTATTTCCATCTAATAACATCCTACTTCATTTCTATAGAAATAAAACTCACATTATCCTCAAATTTTTATTTGATGAATAAGTTTTAATCTTTTTTCATCCCGAATATACTGATTCATCACACCAAATTCTATTTTTTGTGGTATGAAAACCCTTAATTACAAAGATCCACTATTTTCCCCCAGCATCCTCTAGAACAACATCACCTACTAGATAACCCTCCACATTGTGTATAATTCTGGTTCATTTACAATTATTCTGGAAAACTAGAGCTTTTAAATGATGGATCTATATTTATCATTTGAATTTGGTTTTACAACATTCATTTGAGTGAATCATCTACCATGTTTATTTATTTGTTTTGAAAATTGATTTTTCAACAACCATATGAGTTCATTATATGTCCTTGATTTTTATGATAACATCATTGTGAACCATGAGTACCCATTCCTAATTCTACAGGTTCTAATTAGTTTCATATAATTTTATTATGATATCATTATTAGTATGCTTTCTATACCAATATTGTTTTTACATTAATTGGTTTCCCTCATTGAAGTATTACTAAAATAGTAGGTTATTTATATGAGGTTACATTAATCTTCATATGTACCATATGTTTTCCACTTACTATTCTTTTGATAATGTTTTCAAATTTTAGTCAATGACCCCATTTTCAAGTCTCTTGAAATTTTTATCTTATATTTATTATTTATTTCTTGTGTCAGTGTAACCAACTACTTTAGATATTTTTTTATTCCTCAAGAACTGTATTAATGGTACCAATTACTTAAATGGTCTATATTTTTTTTATATTTATTTTTTATACATATCCTACCCAATCACTATATAATTTCATTAGTATTACCCAATATTCATATTATCCAATCATGTTGATAAATTTCCAATGATAACTACGTTATATTTACATATATGATTTATTATTATAAATTTTGTTTTAGTCTTACTTGTATAATTAAAATGAATATACATTTTATATATTTTTATAATATATAGTTCAATTTTATTATATTCACAAAGCATTTATATTTATATTTTTTAATATTAGTCACAAATATATACCAAAATTTAAATATCATTCCCAACCATTTCCATTAATTTTTTTCTATTAATTTTATCCATTTTATTATTTCACATATATGTTAGTTTTTATATTTATATTTTCTCCAAAATTACTCACTCATGACTCTCCAATAAGGTTCTTACATTATTAAACACAATTAGTGCTCTATTTTCCATCCTATCTTCATTCTTATCCAATGTGGCTTTGATTTTTGTATTAATAAATTTTACTATTGGTGTTGGTCAAGTGTAGAATCATCAATGGTATATGAACTAGTATTGGATTAGTACGTGTAATCATATTTAGAATAAACATAAATTTAACCACTTTTTTTTTGATTTTCTATAATATCATATTGAATATATATTTAAAATTAAAATATTTATATTTTTGGAAATTGTGCATGAACATATTTTCAACAAAACTTCAACATACATTTGGCATGTAACAAGGATGGGTATCCCATATACCCAATGAGAAAGTATTACATTATAATTTTTTTCTACTCATGAGTAGAAAATTTACCACCATGGTGTTGGATATTTTGAGGATTTTACCATTAGATCTATACCGTAGAAACAAGGTTGTCAAATTTTGATTGATTATATTAAAAATAATAAATATACCTTAAATAAATATGTTTATGAAAACAATTTATGTATTTTTCATGAATTTTTCAAGTTAACTAAACCTATTCATATTATTTTTATATGTAATTATATAAAAATAAATAACATAAGTGGAAGATATTTAATTAGGGTTATTATATTTTTCATTGTAATAATATAATTAGATTTTATCGATTACATTTATGGCCTATCATCATCCATTGGATCTCATGCAGTGATCACATCTCCCCTGACTTATCACCTCATTAACAACCTACCCTCCCTGCTATTATTTCATCTATAAGTAAAATAAAATGGTAAGTTTATATAATTTTAATTTATGTTTCTTAGTTACTCTAACATATGAGCACTATATTTCAACTTGGGGCATGGATGAATGAAAATTTTAATTTGATTCACTCAGGTTTATCTGATAATTTATACTCATGTTAATGTTATATTTATGAAATCCATCTATAAATAGATTTTTGAGACCAATACTTAATGAATTTAAGGGATTGAAATAAATTAAGGTTGAGTTTTACTCCTACAATAATGGTATATCGTGTCAATGTTTTTTCTCTATTTGAGTATGTATTTATTTTTTGTAAATATGTTTTCACTATTTTTAACATGATTTATTTCTATTAAAAATAAATTTATAACATTCTTTTTTTTGTATTAGTTTATTTTTCTTCCTATTTTAGTCTTGAGAGAGTGTATGGTTACTTAATTATTATAAATGTTTAGTTAGTTGAATGTTTATGAATTGTGTGTGAGTTAAAATAAACCATATTCTTTTTATCAATTATTACATTTTTTATGAAATGAGCCATTTGGATAGAGATTTACCTCATAATTTTGAGGAATCAATCATTATTTAATGAAAATTAATCATAAATGATTTATATCATGGAACTTCAAAATATAAGGAGATTTAAAAATAATCGAATCTAAAAGGATACATGATCAAAACAAAAATATAAAAGAATGAGTAGAATATGATATATAAAAGTGTTTTCCTTCACTATACAATGTAATTTATTTGAAAACACTATTATATATAACATAAAATTAAAACTAATTGTTTAATTTTCTTGATTTAATATCATTCTAGAATTTTCTTCGCTTTTAATATTGTACATGGCTATATTTTTAATAAACAATTTTTGTTTTTATTAGTTGAACAACCTATTATGTTACATGAAAATTCATTTCTAGGGATACTAGTATTTATGAAAGTATTAGCCTAATATTCTTATATATTAATAATATTTTCTAGAAATACATTATATATAATCAGAAACATTAATGATATAAATCTAATGTATTCAAATAGATATACCAAATAAATAGTTATATTAATTATATACCATTATGAACATTAAGTGATAAGAACAATGTTATTCAATTATTACCATAATTATTAACCTCATTAAAGTGTTATAATTGTTTAAATCCCATTATAATTAATTATAACGAATGCTTAACATTTTTATTCATTTCATAATTAGTGTTATTAATTAATTACTATAACAATTCCATTAAACAATTTTATTTTAACTTTTAATATGTTCATCATTTATGTATATTTCTTTTGAACTCATAAAACCAATATGTTAAATTGAATCAATGATAATACATGACTAGAGACATAATGTAAGTAATGTTTCGATGTTTGTTGTTTGAAAAAATTGCAGAAACCATATTGTGTTGAATTCATTTAAAAGAAAATCATTTACTCATGATTCATTATTTATTTCCTCACAATCAACTAAATATGTACACTTATTTGCATAATTACCCCGTATATACCACAATATTTAGGGTTTTTTAATTTGTTTCGAAGATATTATTATTACCTTACTACAAAAAATATCAATGTTTCAATTTAAAAATCGAATTTAAAAATAAGACTAATCATAGAAAGAGATGTTAATACTGCCCAAGATATAGAAATGTATGATCATTAAATTTTTTCCCATAAAAAAACACATAAATTGGAATTTTAAAATAATTCTTTATACATGAAAGAAAACCATCATGGTCACAGGCCATCCTGCAGCACTGTGGAATTTTTTTTAATTTCTTGTATGGGTAACTGAATACTGTCAGTTTTTTCACATTAAGAGATTTCTCATTAATACTTCCATAAATGTAAATAGATCCATTTTTCGTATGTTTTTTTATTTCAATTTAATAAATTACTCAAGAAAGAGGTGGGTAAAAAATTGTGAAATATCATATGTGACATGAATTAAACATAAGTGATATATTGAATTTTAACAATCAATAGCCACTTATTTTGAAAATATATTTTGATTCATTTTATTTAAATATTTAAAAAAATTTAATTTCAATACAATAAATTCATGTTTTTTACAAATAGTTAAAAGCACTACAAATGTTTATTTATATCAACACTAATTAGAATCACTAATAATTGTTTTATTTTATTAGCACTAAAAATCATTGAATAATGGATATATTAATTAGTGATTTTTTAGCATTGATAAAATTAAGAGCTTTATTAGTGATTTTTTAACATTGATTAAATTAATATCTTTATCTCATCCTTTTTAGTGATGATAAATGATGAATTTCATTAGGATTCTTAAAAGTCATTCAATATAATTTAATTTATTTTTTCATATTTAAATATTTTTAAATTTCATTTATATAACAATAAGTATTTATTTTTATATATACTATACATATATAAATTTATTTTTACTCATTTATAATTATATGTACATTAATCATAGAGATACAATAATTATCCAAGTTGAAACATAGATTTCTGTCAATTAGATGAACTGGATGGTCTCACTGCTCATATCTTAATTGGGTTGGGGGAGGTCAACGAATGATGGCCCATCCCATCATGCACGAGGTTTATATGGGCATAATATATTTTTTATGAATATGTGCAGATATATATATGTAAATTTATATATATGTGTATATATAAGTAATTTAAAAAAATAAAACTTCAAATATTTAAATGAATTTAAATTATAAAATTAAATTATGAGAATTTTTGTAATTTCACTAACTAGTAAGGTAGATTAAAAATTTTCTTTTTGAAAATGTATAGAAATTTAATTAAAAATATATTTTTAATAATAATCAAAAATTCGAAAAGTTAACAATTAATTATATTATTTAGATACAATCAATAAAATACATACATATATAATTAGAAAATATATATATATATGTATATTATATATTTAAATACAAATACTAAAATTATTATATTTAATATTATAGTGTTATAATTATAGACATATAGTGAAAACAAAAGTACATAATATTATTATCTATATATTTATAATATCGATATATTTATAAAAAAATTATTTATATATATTAAAAATGATTCTTTTAAATATAATTAATAAATACCAAAAAAAATTAAATAAAAAATTTCAATAATGTTAATACATTTATAATAATATTAGTATATTTTTAATACATTTAATATGGTTATTTTTTATTCTTTTTAAATATTTTTCTTATTTAATCAATTTAATTTATTCTTATTTATTATTTCTGTAGTTTATTCAGTTTAATATTTAGTAATATTTAATATCTTTTAAATTTGTTCATTGTTTAATATTTATTTATATATATTTATTAATTAGGATTAAAAAATTTCAATATATTTGTAATTTATATGATTAATATTCATTAATATTTTTTATTATTTGTAATGGTTTTCATATTTTTGAATATTATATTATATATTAATTTAAATTCATTTTAATATTTTTAATAATTTAAATTATTAATATAATTCATTTTTAATATTTTTTTATTTATATAATTAATATTATTATGTTGTCTCTCCTCGAGCCACTTGATATCACCCTTAATGAGGTGACCACTTGGCCTCAAGCGAGCCTCTCTTTATTCGAGAGGTTACTGACTAGCGCCTGGGTCTAATTTATACAATGGGGAGATGATGACTTTGAATCAATGTCATGAAAAAATAAAAAAAATAACTTAAATATTACACAACTTAAACATCAGAGTACACACATATGGATAAACACAATGCTATAACAAATGCCTTGTAGAATTTATACTACTCTACATTTACTGATATTCCACAAGGATAATCCTAAAGACAAAAAAACAAAAAGTACAACACATTCACATTGTCCATACTACCATCCTTGAGCCTCACATACCCTTGAGCATCACTACCATGATCAAGTGCACATCTTGTGTTGAACCTGATAGAAGACATTAGGTATGCATGTGCACTGAGGTTCACATGTGAGGTGCGAGAAATACATCCCAGTAGGGTCTCACCATGTTCCCATATTATTCACCATCATATATATGTATGCATGAGGGAAAAAATAAATATTTCAATCAAGCATTCTAGACATTGTGTCCTAACCAGGCCACCACGACTTTTTGTTTGTTAGGCCAATGTGTGCCTACAAGGCCACTAGGACACCTGATCATACTTGCCACAATGCTATGTTGTAATCCCCTATAGTGCATTATCTCATTCCATCGTACTGATTCGCAACCCGTTCATGAAGTCAAAAGGTTTTGTGGCATCTAATACTCTACCTGTAACCCCCAAAAACTATGTATGGTCATACATTCACATCATAAACCACTATTTTATCACTCTTGGTAGGGTCTATTATTCACATCTCAGGTGGTCCCATGACCTATCCCATCATAGGATGACACTCCCATTACCCAATCCTCTCAAAGAATTCCCATCATCCATGAAAACCAATCCCTACATGCTCAAGGGATGTCACAAGAACAATAACCTATCCCATCACTCTTAGGAGGTTACACACACAAAAAGATATCCCCATAGACTCTGGGGAGGTTACAAGCACATAGAACCACACCCATAGACTCTAAGGATGTAAAAATAACATCAATATAACCCAAATGTTTCTAGGATGTTAACATTAATATAACTTGGTATCATCCTGTCACCCAACTCTCTATCTGATGCTAGAATAACCCCTTACTAAACACATTCCACCTCACATGTTATGATGTCTTTGGGTCCTCTAGATCCTCTAGAGTCTCTACATATCCACACTAGATAATTCCCATCACCCTTTAGTGATACCATGACCCGTACAGTTATCCCATGTTAAAAATCAAGATCTGGACCTCCCAATCAGGGTCTCTCATGACACTTACTCCAACTACCCGAGGACTATCCCAAACTGTAAGCACTATGTGATTTGGAATCCTGATGCCATGTCCTGAGCTAAACAACACCTCACACTTGGTTCATTTCTCACATGAGATAAAGAATAAATATTATCCGTTCATTCAGAGGAAACCATTCTGCATTGCACCCTATCTAGTATTGAACGACTCATCCCACTCACACCACTAATAAAGCCTCAGACCACCATCAGGAGCATTTCACTCACTAGGCATGAGACAAATGGTTGTCTCGCCCATCATCAATAGGTAAAATCCTATCACATACATATAATTATCACAAAAAAACGTATCCTAGGAAACATGCATCTTATTTCAAACCCTGTGAACTACATAAGGCCACATGAGAGATAAAATGATTTCCCTATCCCCTGGTGACATAGTCACTGAGAAATCATAACCCACTTAAGTTCTAAAGAGTACTTATCTTACAATAGGAGGCTGAACACTATCATATCTATTCTTCCTAAGGCATCCCTTGTCTCTATCAATCTACCTAGTCCAATACAACATGCAGGCTTGTTTACAATCATGCATAAACACATATATGGATTTGTATTAAAGGGAATTACTTGGTCACATTTCTTTATTATCTAATATATTCCCTTCATTTATTTTGTGAAATTTAAAATACAATAAAATATATATTTTATTTTATCCTTTTTTACAAAATAATAGTTCCAAAATATTTAATTTTTTTATTATTTCTCATATTATGTTAAGTTAAATTAAATTATTTATTTATATTTGATCCATATACCTAAAATATAGATACACATTAAATTAAAATTATATTATCCCTCATCATTAGAAAGTATCTATTCAAATAATTTCACAATTTTTAAAGATACCATTCACTAATTTATTTTATTTGTATTAATAATAAATTATTACATAAAATAAATAAAAATTTATAAAATATAACACATTTATTAAATATTAAGAAAATTAAAAACCTTTTTCAGATAATATTTTTATTTTAATATCCTTTTATTAACATAATATCATTATAGACCGATATACTTAATTTACTACTTTAATGTTTTTCAGATTTTAAAATTCATAAATTAGTATTAAATATAAAATGAATGAATTTTATTATTAATAAGAGATTAATAAAAACAAATTTCATTGGATTTGAATTTTTAATACATTTATAAATTAAATATATAACTAATTCATAATAAAATAAGAAAAAATATATTTTGGAATGAATTGTCTAAATAATGATATATAATAGTAATTTTATTGTCTGCAACATTATATAAAATCATGAATAATAATTTTTTAATTAATAATTTTTATAAAATAGATATATTAAATGAATAGTTAAGTTAATTATAATTAAATATGAACATTACGTAATCCAAACAATGTTCTTCAACTGTTACAATTATTATTAACCCTATTAAATGATTTAAATTATTAAATTTCCATTGTCAATAATCGTAATGAATGATTAAAATTATATAATCATATAATTATTAGTGTTTTTAAATAATTATGATAACAATTCTTGTAAATAATTTTTTTTATATATGATAATTTTAAGGATTTTTTATTTTGAACCATTTAAACAAAAATATTTAATTGTATTAATGATAATGCATGTCTAGAGAGAATTTAAATAAAATTTTGATGTTTTTTTTTGTTTGAACAAAAAAGACAGAATGATTTTTATGATAAATGTATCTATAATCCAAACATTTCCTAATTAATAATTATTTATCTCCCCCAATTATAGTTCTATCAATTTTCATTGGTCTTCATGCATTTGTATATAAAATCATTGAAATTGTTTTAATTTTTTTTGAAAATGTTATTTTTATCTTATTATTAAAAATATTAGGGTTTCTATTTAAAAAGAATTTAAATTCACCTTTAGATTTCTTTTTGCACAACCATTCTAATATTTTTTATCAAACTCTACCCCATAAACACAATTATATATTTATAGAGATAATGTTAGGGTTAAAATATTATTTAATTTCATAAAGGACTTTAAATATTATAATAATAATTATATGACCCCTGCTATGTTATAATAATAATATTACTATTTTATCCTGGATTATGTTAACTAAAGTTACATTAAATATTATTTTAATTTATTTCAATTTAGTATTTATCATGAGACACATTCTTGGACCTCTATTCCCCCTTGACATTCATCAAACAACTAAATAAATATATATTATTTCAATAAATAAATATTATTTTTCTGAGTAATGAAATAATTACATTTTGAATAACTATTTATGTGATTTTTGATATCAATACAACTTCGATAAAATTTTTCCTCATTCTTGAGAATAATATTTATTCAAATATTTAAATTAAAATAAAATTTATTGAGATTAATGGAAACACTTAGTGTATGACCATCTTTTATTCCTTCTTGTTGACATTAGGCGGACTTGCCTAATGTTCAATATTGCTATATAAAAATGGGTCAACGATCCTAAGAGAAAGAAGTTAATGTCATAATATCAACAACAAAACATAATCAATCGCTAAGAAATATTTTAACTTTGTCATGATATATCTTCTAAATAGGTTACCTGTGTCACCAACCTAAATGCTTGATTCATCTTTCCATGACCATTTGAAATACACTCATCATTAACCCATGACCATGAAATTTAATGAGACCATTCTATTTCAACAAAAGGGTTGAGATATCAACTTCCAAAAATATAGAGGTGACTTATACTTCCACAACTTATTCATTAATAACATGTAATTCCCAACACAACCATTGTAACCTTCTTCCCACGAACATTGGCTATCAGGATTTTGGTCGGTAAATGAATGTACATGAGTCATGACATGCATTAATAATAATATTAAAGTCTATGGATTGTCAGACATGCTCACATATAATAAATTTCAATGACATGAAAACATGATAAATTCTTATTGGAATATCTGTTCATATAATATGTCATCTTAGATATTACTAGTGTGAACATTATGAGGTAAAGTATCATCTTCTTATGAGTACTCGCACCTGACTGTCAACATTCTATGTGTACCATCATAGAATCTTATCTGACTATTGAACTATATTAAAGAATATTGTAATGGAATTTTAATGTATCCAACATTATAGGGAACAACTTTTGCCTTTTCAATGTTATGGATACTCTATGAGGTTATTATATTAAATTCATGTTGGCTATTGAATAATAATCAATAAGATGTTTTTATTAATGGTCAATAATTGAAATATACATATAACCCAAGGTACAAAAATTTTGTTCTTGAACACCTACTCCAAAATCAATGACACATGGATAAAGAAACCATAAGTGGTGTAGAGTCACTATTTTTACAAAATATATCAAGGAAATAATAAAAGGTATAAAATTCAATGTTGGTTGGAATCAATGCAACCAACCTATTGAACCTGACAGTTCAATTTTATTATGTTACATTGGGGTGACAACTCAAATTCATGTACCCATTGATATTGTTACATGGAATAATGATTTTCATTCATTAAAGGCCATCATTTGTGAAGAAATTAGGGTAATGTTATGATATAATTTCTCCATTTTAATGAAAAATAGTATAATAAAGCACTGATTCAATTCTAATTATCCCTTATATAGTATTTCTATTTTAGATATATGTTATAATAAATTCATGTTAATGTTCCTTGGAAGGGTTCATAGTGACTTTTAGTCACTTCTGAAAATGAAATGTCTTTGTTATGTACAAGGGAAAGTAAATACCCACCCACTAGCTACATATGCACACATGATAAAACATAAATAAAATACACATTTCATTGGAGACCATTAGGAATAATATTTTAATGTGCATTGTAATTCATAATATTTTATTTGAAATTATTTTTATTTTTATCTTTTATTAAAAATTAATAATTTATGAATCAATAAATGAGTGCTCAAAATAAATAGTGTGCATCTAGAACAATGTATCTCTACCATAAAGCAAATATGATGTACACATCACTTGAAAAAATGGTATTTATTTTAAATATATTTTATTGGTTTTATGTGATATAATAAAACAAAATAATTATATTCCTTTGTTTATATATAGATTAATGAATTGAAATATAAATTAACATATATCCCACATCATGTGCTATAAAAGGGGGCCCATGTAAAAAAATATTGAAAAATAATAGTTGAAAACATGTGACAAGTATTTAAATCATGTGTGAGGGTGAAATAATATTATTTTGTTATTATTTATAGTCATATTACAAGAAAACATCTACTTAGGTTCATATAGTTTTCATACAGTTTAGACACATGAATCATCATTGGATGTAATAGAACAATGACTTTTTACATTATCTTTGAAGTGAATAGAACAATAAGAAAACATTAAAAGTGATGTTCTTAGAGTATCAGCTAAAGAATATTTTGAGAAAGAAAAGTTACATGGGGATTTAAATAATAAAATTAATCACATGAAAGAATAAATATATGTTCTAAGAGAAATTATTAAGTATGTTTTGACAAACTATTTCATGAAAAGGGGCCAAAGTGAACCAATAATGGAGAAAAAAACTACATAAAGACTCAATCCCCACCAGATTTGGGGCTATCCATTCCCCAAAATGGCATGTCTTACCCAAGATAATTGAATTTCTTATAAATTTTCTTTCTAAATGTGAATCAAACAACTACTGGTAACATTATTATACTAAAATAATGATATGTGAAATTGATTTTGATTTATATCTATTCGCACCCACCCATCACTTTTTTTTGTGAGGATCACACTATAAAATTTAAAATGAGATACGATGCATAATAATAAACTCACAAAAGATCACATGTGAGTGGGGAATCAAGTCTCTTATGATCCAAGAATCATGTTTCATGTACCCTTTGATTTTATGGACGTTTCCATGGTCAAACATTCTATAGGTTAGGGGTTTTTTCCAGTCAAATAACAGTTATCACAATAAGTGTAAGTTATTAAAACATTAGTCTAAGGATATACATGTAAGAAATATAAAACCTAAATCAAATTGAAATTTGGAATACTATAAATCTCTGTTCCTTACATCAATGAACCACTAAAACCTTTTGATATTTCTCTTATGATTTTGATATAGTTCACTAAATTGGAAAACAAAATAATCCCACCTCTATAGTGTATCCATTTTTTGATCCAAATATTCCGATATTTTCAAGGGATTTTAATTTTCTCCACGGTATTATAATACCTAAACATGAAAATGAGAATGATAAAAGAAGGAATTAGTTTAGAGAGTATTGAAAAAACATGAGTAATAACCCCTGAACCATTATCATTGAATGAAAATAATTTAAATAGATTATCTAAGACACTCTTCAAATGATTATAAATTAACTCATGTATTTACAATGAAATAGTAAATGAACTAAAAATGAATTAATTTTATGAATTAAAACACAACCCTTAAATTAAATCTCATGTAACACCTTAATAAAAGATTCATTAAATGAGTAAAACAATCAAAATATTAACTCATTGAATACTCAACAGTTAATTTGATCAATGGATGTATCATGCATGAAATCCAATTCCATGCATATATCTTGATATACCATGAACATTATATAGACATGTATCACATAAAAGGTATAACTTTAGGGAATATGCCTTCAATATCCCACTTATAGTAAGTTATAATAGACTTTGTTCCATTTTTCATTTTGTTGTACCGTATAAAATAACTCATGAAACCATATCCAGAAATCCTATTTATATATTCCCAAACAATTGAGGAATGTTATCATTGAAATCACCTTGTTTGACATCATATGAAAAACCTTATGAACACCCATCCAAAAAAATCTTATATCAACTCTAAAACATGTTTATAGTCTCTCTATGAGTAAATACAAAATCCTATTCAGTGAACCAAAAAGTGTAACCCTATGGTTCTTTATAACATTGAAAATAAAACAAAATCCTTGGATTCATATATGTAAAAAAATATAGGCCTATAAAAAACCATCAACGCTACTAATCAAATAGAGGGATCTACCATGATTTCCATAAAACAAACTTATCTTTATTTCAATTTCCTCTAGTTTGCATCATATAACAATGTTCATTCTCATATTTTTCTCTTTTTCCAAAGAAATATAGTGAAAGTGGGACACAAAACATGTCAACCCCATAGAGCCAACTCATTGTTCTCGATTCTCCAAGTATATACTGATATTATTGATGAATACACCAAATGAAATTTATCCTTATGGATAATATCAAAACATGTCCATCATCTAGATAGATAAAAAATATCTATGTGTGTCTACACACTCCCACAAACAATCTCAATCGTGGGCCTAGTTGTCATATTTGTATATGAAAGGATAATTCCATATTGGTAAATCTCCAACTAATGACATGATCAACAACATAACCAACCACCCATATATTATCTATGTCAATTTCTAGACTTGTGTGAGAAGGGTGTAAATGTCTAAAGTTTCTCATACTAGGTATCTCACCAACCTCAAGTATTTGGGACTCAAATATGATATGTGCACCTATAGTATACAAAATATATCTATATGAATCTCTACCTGGTATACATAGTGGTCCATCCAACACAGAAACACAAAATCTTATTATTTGTCTTGTGCCTCATGAGCATTTGTTTTATATATATACAATAATTATACTCACAATAAACATAAAATTTCAATATAACCTATAATACTCCCTGAAGAACAATGATTAAGCATAAAATCAAAGATATACTTTGAGAGTTCATTTATCATTTAACTTAATGAAATGTATATATATATATATATATATACATTTATGTAGCTAATGTGACAGAATGATAAAATGGAGGTTTCAACAAATATGGTTCATTTAAATATTCTTAAACTCATTAATAATATCTAACTAACCTATTATAAAAATTGATTTAACATATCATATATGTAAAACTACCAGATAATCCTTATGTTTGATACATTTTAGGGGACTTGTTAACTATTTACATGTTATGTAATTCAAGTCATATCATTATGTGAATATCTGATAAAACCCTCCCACTAAACTATTCACTGATAAACATTTATAATGTAATCAAGTTTAAATAATGGCGAGATTTTTGAATCATATTACTAACAATACAAATTCTTCACCTTATTCAAAATTCTTACCTTCACAACATCAAATGTTATGATTTTTCACTTCGATTTTCTTCTTAGAACCCTTTATAAGTTTATCATCATCATCGTCATTGGAACCCTAATACATCAAACTTATTTCTTGAAATAATTGAACTATTTACATTTGTTTTTATTAATACGTCCTAATTCTCATAGGGTATTAAAAAATTTAACTTTATATTGGTTTAATCCTTTATCATTTAACATTGAATTTACCTAAATAAAAACATACCCCTACTAGATTCGTGAACAATATATTCTATTCTGAATATCTTTCTATGATACACAAAACCATTTTTTGTTAAGAAATAGAAATTATTTTCTTTTAGTTGTTATATTTAACAGAAGAACTATTATTTTCATATGATATATAGTATTATATGTGTTTGGAACATTTTAATTTGAAAATAATTCTTCATTAAAAATGTACCACCAAATATTGGTGGACACATATTCCCATATATTTTAACAAATATTATATAAAATAATTATATACATATATCCTTCTCAAAATTTTAAAGAAAATAATGAATCAAAAACCAAACATATACATTTAATCATCTCATATTTGATCATAAAAAACTATTTGTTATCTAACAAATTCTTCTATCAAATAAGAGTAATGATATGAAGACACACATCTTTTATTTGAGAAATGTTTGATCATAATAAAATCTTATATATTTAAATCCATGATGTAGAAAAAAATTACTTCTTCTCATAAATATAAATTCAAATCTCAATAATTTCATTATTTTATTTTGAAAACATTTATATTTTTAAAACATTATAAAATATACAACAGATATCACATATCTTTAAAAATAAAAAAAATAGTTTCCATAACATATACATATTACTTAGAAATTCTACAGAGTTTCACAAACTCATTCACATATATCTTAGAAAATCCAATCGTATCAAATTATTACTCTTACTTATTAACAACCATATTTTTCAATGTCCAAGAATGGATTCTTGAAGATTCAATAGATATTTTTTACTAATTGTTTCTTATTTCGGATTTAATATTAACCTACTCACACTACATGTACAATACATTAGAACCTGGACATCATTTTCATATATCATACATATTCCCTATAAGAACCCAGGTTTTTATGATTTAATTTTTTTCAAATAAATTAAATTTCATTAATTTTATTCATTTCCCACTACACCAAGTTAAACTTCCAATATATTCTATAACAAGTTAATCTTGGGCTATGCGCATCAGTAGCTTATCTTGCATTATAAGAAACATTGAGTTTATATGAAATATCATTTTCTATATTAAATATGATGGTTATAACATAGCCATTAAAAATAGACATATGAATAGAGATGAATAATTTTTCAATTTTATTCCCAATGTATTCATATATATATATTCACATATTGATAATGAAATATATAATTTTTGGTAATGTCTATATATTTTGAAAAAATCAATATTTTCTTAAAAGAACTAGTTTTTATGTCCATCTATGTATAATAATAAAAATAATTTTATAATATTTAGAAACATAATTAGATAAAATAATATTATTTTTTGAAATCATATTTTCAAAATTATTCTATAGTGATTTTTTGGTATTTCTATAAAATATTACATTTTTGGATGAATAGTGAAAAATAATAAATTTTAATTGAAAACATATTTTTATTTAATTTATTCACATAGTTAAACAATGTTTTACTTTTATTTTAAGGTTTAATTAGATCAATTTTACATCTATTATTCCAATTTAGGTCATTGGATCCAATTTCACATTGAAATTGGATATAAAAACTATTTAAACTTTTGAACTTTTCTTTTTAAAAAACCGTTGTGTCATAGTGTCTGTGGAATTAATTTTAAATTAATTTTTACCACTTCTGTTAATTGAATTTGGAAAAAAGTATATATAGAGTTTTTATAATTATCATTTTTTAATAAGATAATATAAATTTTTTGAATGAAATTTTTAGTGAAAATAGTAAAGTTTACTTATAATGATTAAGGTAAGAATAATCTTACCTATTGATAAAAATTTGAATATAAGGTGTATAAATGACCCACCACTTGTCCAAAATTAATTTTATGTAAAATTTTTGAACCTAAATATATTTGTTTCTATTTTTATGAGTTATTGGGATACTATTCCATGAAATTGATGTTTATAATATGTTTTGAAAGGAAAATGAAAAAAGAAGAACCTTCCTTGCCGTTAACAATTATAAATCCTTGGAGTAGGGAAAAAGCTACATAGGTTTGGTTATAAATATTATTTTAGAATATAATTTTTTTATTGTTTTCATAATAATTTATATTTCATTTTTAGATATGATATAATTACATTAAATTCTTAAGAAACACCAAGAAATATATTATTTATTTACTAATTAAAAATGAATGATATTATATTAAATAATTTAAAATTACATGAAATATTATATTATAAAAAGTGATTTCAATATTTCAATAAATATAAAATATATCCCATTAATGTTTCAAATTGATCTTTTATAGAAACATATTGACCCATAAATAGTAAAAACAATTTTATCACGATTAGGATTAAAGTAGTGATTTTACACATTAAATCTGTTTCAATTAAAATTAATATCCAACACATATTAGATTATTATTTTATAAATTAGATGAAATATTTTAGAATAATTAAGACAAAATTTTATAATAATTATTAATTTAAATCAGTATCATTTGATGATTTACACAAGTTAGAAAACTACCCATCAAAATGAAAACCCCAAATGAGAAAAATAAGGAAACTTCATGACTTTGGGATAAGTGACAAAAATGATTTTATTTTGGTTTGTGCTGAGTTCTTATCTAAAATAAGTCCCATTTAATAAACTATTTTTCCTTTTTTAATCTCATGAGGAATGGGATACCACAAAAGAGTGTTTACCTTTTTATATTTACAAGAATGCCACTCCTCCTCCACTATAAAAGGCACTCACCCTCCCCACTACATCACACATCTCAAGATAATTTAATCATTAAAAAAATGACCAAATAGTTTCTATAAAATACCTCCAATAATCCCAGAAGCCACACTTTGGGCATAAATTAATCCAAATAAATCATTTGGTGTAAACAAAAATGAGTTACCTTGAAAAGAGATAACATTTTTCAACGATTAGTTTAGTTTTCATTCCTTATAAAAAAATTATATTATTCTTATTACATGATTATATAATAAAATAATTATCCTCAATATAATTATATTTTTTTGATGTTAATGGAAATACCAACACCTACACAAAAGTCCATCAAATGAGGCTTACAATCATTGTTCATGAGTATGACGCACTACCACATCACGAACCGTTGTTATTTGTTCTCCCATTAATACCCATAAAGGATGGAATTAATGATATAATTTATGTTTTTATACGATATATATTATATGTATGATTTATTTATTCTTATAAAATTATTATATAACAGTTAACTTCATGCCTTCCATTTTATGGGAATATGATAACTTCATTTGTGGACGTGTGGACTACCACCCCGTCAAAGAAACGTGAATCATTCAGAATTTACATGAAATGTATTAAGGATAGGTATTGTTAATATATATTATATATATAATAATAATAATTCTATTTTAATGATAATATATATATGTTATTTAATTTATTTCTTTTAATATGAAAAAAAATGTAAACATCATTTATGCGTACGTACTACCTACAATCTTTGTGAATAGTCCATAACATTTCATCTTTATATATATTATAGATTATTATAAATTCTTATATTATGAATATATATTCTATTTATTTAATGTTTTAAATTATTTAAATAATTAAATCATGATCTAATAATGTGGATCCAAAATAACAAGCAAAACATATACGAAAAACCAAGCAGTGATTACCTAAAACATAACAATATCATTTAACTGGTAATAAAAGGGTAATATAAAGAAATAATTAAATAATATATGGTATGATATATAATAATATAGTTACATTATATGTTTATAATAAACTTATATGTATTATACTAGAGGTTTGAGCATGTACAATGAAAGTGAAGACTTAAGGTTATGGGTTTTCTCGTCGCACTTTTATTTCTATCAGATATATGCTATATTCACCACTTATTAATAATGTGTGATATATATTTTAATTCACTGACCCTAGAAGCCCAAATTTTATTCATTATTACATTTCATTGGGATGATCACAAAAGATCATGCCTCGAATGACTGATTTGTTTTTTAGCCTTGGAAGTACAAGATACATTCATAAGGTTTACATTACATCGTAAAATGGAAAACTATAACAACATTGTTTCCATATAAAAAACTAGGATTCCATAGACTATACCTACATTTTAGTCATAATATACTTCTTTTCATCCTAGGGAAAATAAAACATAGAAAGGGGTGAGCTCAGATGCTCAGTAAGGATAACAATATAGCGAAAACATTCATAAATAAACCTAAATATTTAAGGAATTGTATAAGACTAAAACTAAAGCCTTTAAACTTGGTATTCTGCATAATATGGAAAAGATAAAATCAAATAATTCCATTACTTATTCACATGTATATCCTACTAGTCAAATAATCACATGAAACATCCATAGCCACATTCATAATGATGGAATGCATAATGCCAGACATTCATAACCACATAGTCAAGGTCTTGTGACAAGACTACAAATATGATTTTGTCAAGGCCTTGTTACAAGACACTAGTTTGTCTCATTAGACCTACCGATGTATAAAGGAGATATAACGAGCTGCACCTGTCACTTACTATGTCCAATGAATTCCACATATTAAAGGGTTTAAACATAACATAGACATTCATATTAAAACTAGCATAAGAAATGTCAATACTTGATCGATAAACAATGAATGGTATAAAAATAACACATCAACAATCAAACATATCACAAAACCTTCAATACAATATGTATGTTTTGTATCATAATAAATCACCTTCAAATAATCTTAAAATCTATCAAATGATGTTGACATAGATGAAATCAAAACCTTTTTTAGATAAACATCTCTTACTATTTTGAAATAATTTAAATGTCATATAATTATAAAAGAAAAAATTTATTTTGAAAATATTCTTATAATATTGTAAGGGAATCTTCGACTTTGTTATAATGGTAGAAAATAGCCATACCCGCCGTATAAGTTAAAAAAAAATTCTTACCTTACTTTTGCCGAAAATGCTATAAAGTACCTTTTTTGGAAAATGACAGAATGATTTCTTTCAAACCATTTTATAAAAAGTCAAATAAGGGTATAAATGACTTTAATCCATAGTATATTAAATAGTAAAGATGTTTTGAAATACATTTTAATGAAACATGTATGTGGATGATAATGATGTCCTAGTAGATACTTACGTAAGAACAACCTTAGATAACAAAGAGATTGTGAAATTAACACTTACCATGTAATTTTCCATGGTTGAGGGTAGGTTTACCACTTGTATAATGGTAAAGTAATTGTTCTTAAATTATAATAGAATCATATACATTAATATGATATGATATATGATCTTTTAATATTGTTTTTATAATAATATCTTAGTTTTATTTTCGTTTCAGGTGTTAACTGATTCGTTTTTCTTTATACGCTTTGTTATGTAAGTAATGTTTTTTTATGGATAGTATGTATGTTATTAATATTAATAATTATTTTAAGTCTTTAAATGTTATTTTTAATCATCTAATAAAAATTAGTGTTGAATGGATTACGATGGAGAATGAATCTCATCGCGTTCGTGGAGACGGTAATCCATACGTACGCACGAGCAAAAATATCATTATATTGATATTAAAATAATATATAAATGGATGGTATATTATATATATAGAATAATTATTATGTTATTTTTATTATTTACATCAATTACACATCATTATTATACCCATCCAAATAATAATATATTGAATAACAATTACACTATGACGTGGAGATGGTAAGCTGTACGGACGCACGTATGGTGACATGTCATTCAATGGATGGATAGAATAATTAATATGGTTGTAACATATTTATAATAAAATCACATTATATTGAAGATACTAGATTTATTATTTTATAATGGAAACAACAAAGAATGGGGAAGTGGAAGAAGTAAGGATCGTGAAAGAGGTGATGAAATATTTACCTCTACTTCAGGTTCTTCCTTTTTATTTGATCAAATGGTTTTCTTAGGTTGGAATTATGACTAAAGGAAGGCCTCTATGATGAAGTGTGGACAGTTTAATGGGTAATTAGCCAGGCGTTGGTCGAGCCAAATGGCTTTGAATGTGTGAATTAGAGAGAAGGGGGAGTTCTCTTTTATAAGAGGGGAGAGGGGCACCTTAGGAAAAGATGGAAATATTATTTTATTATAAAATAATGTTAGGTTTCTATTGGCTAAAAAATTAACTATTTAAAGGATAATGTGGGTATCGGTCGAAAAACCCTCAACCAATAGGTTTTATATAGGTTTGGGTCACTATATTAACCTTATATTTTAGATTTAGCTCTTAGTTAAATAGTTTGACATTTACCATGTCTCTTTGTATGTCTATATTATATGGTTAATAAAATTACAATAAGCTTAAATTAGAACCCCAAGTGATTCATTAATGATTAACCTATCATTATATAAGTCTTTATGCTGAAACTTATATTTTTAGGATTATTATATCTACCAATAATATTGTATTTGTTTTATAAACTCATCTATGTCAATTTTGACATTAGTTAATAATTGATTTTTTTTTAAAGACCAAACAACTTTATTAATAATATATAAATAAATTTAATAAACCCCAACATGTCATATTATCCTATAAAATTAGTTTAATTAATTAAAAGTCTCAAATAAGTTTTATTTGGATATTTATAATATCAATTATTTTAATCGTTCATTAATATGGTAATTACTGCATCATCATTGTGTCTAAATAAATTTAATTATTTAATGTCTAAAAATTTAAAATAAAATACAATAATGTAGGAATTATTTTTTTACTTCTAAGGAATATTTATAGCCCAATTTATCTTATGTATAAACCTATATTAAAAATGGTTTAGTTATAAAATGTTTCTTTTAGAAGTTTTAACTCTTCATTGAAATAAATAATAATAAATTTCCTAATATAATACATGAGGACCTAAATGATCATATTTTATTCCTAAGGTTTTTTTCGGTCGAATTACATTTACCCAATACAATTAGGACACATTTTAGGGTAATAATTATATCAATTTTACCCTTAATTACCCTATTTACTTTTAACTGTGTTAAACAAAAGTAAAAAAGTTATTATTCACCATAAATTATTTTCATCTCATTGAACCACATTTAACATACTGATTTAAATGGTGTCTGTTGGATTTTCAAAATTCAACTCAGAGAAGCGGTAAAATTAATTTTTATGTAAATTTGAAAATTCTCATTGGAGGTGGGAAAAAGACGGTAAAAGGTTAAATAATATTGTTATATATAAAATTATTATAAAATGACCCCAATGATTTATATCAAACATATATAGGTATTATATATCTATTTTGACTAAAAATAAATTAAAATAAAATAAATAATTATTTAAATAAAAAGTCGGTTTTAACCAGTAACTCAGGGTTTTTCACAATTCATCAAAAATTGAAAGTTTTCGGAAAAATACCAAAATTTCAGCCTAAGCTAATTTTTGTATTATAAATTAAATAAATAAGTCTATTTTACAAAATTAAAAACATATAAGTTTCATTTATTAATTTAAAATTAATTCCCGTTGTAAAAGCCAAAAAACATGTTTTTAAGAAATAATAATTAACAAATGATTGATAGTTGTTTATGTTAAATTTAAAAGTGATATTATTTCCAATGAATTTAAATTGATTAAATGGTAAAAAATTAATGTATTTATACTTCCAAACCATTAAAATGGATAATTTAACTCTACAAATTATTTTTATTAAAAAGTTTGTTTTCTGTTAAAATTTAGTATTTTTAACTATTCACCCAAATAAGAATGTAATCAGAAAAACCCGAATTTTTTTTGAAACTAAATTATTATGTATCGATTCTAAAAAAAATTATATTGTTAAATTTGATATATAAAAGTTTCAAATGTTAGATTTAAAAAGGGTTATTTATTAAAAGGCCTTAAAATTGCATTTTTTTTAAAAATACTTCCTTTATTAGAAAGAAATGAATTTGTTTTTTTTTTCATTATGACTAAGAAACACATAATATGGATTATAAAATTATAAGGATTATATTATGTTCAAAATTTAGTTAATACTATTCATAACCTCTTTTAAATGGCTAGTTTCGTAAGTTATAGTGCGCTTGAACACCATGTTGCGTGTAGTGCATGTTATTAAATTACTTTAAAGAAATAATGTACTATTAAATCATGGGGTGTCACATTCTACCCTAATTTAATAAATTTTGTCCTTGAAATTTGACATTTTTCATCGAAAATAAAAGGTTTAAAATAGAAAATACCTTTCTGGGATAACCCACATCAGAAATTGGGTTAATAAAATTTAGTCTTAATAAAATGAAAAGGGGAATGAAAAAGTCACCACCAAAATATGATATCTATTAGGAGAACATTGGTGGAAATTAAAGACACATAATTGGAGGAAAATGTAAAAAATTATAGGGAGTTATTGAGGTCATCAGTCACAAACAATTGTAGAATAGAGGGCCTCAAAGCTATCAATCTATGATGATTTAAAATATCATCGTTTCAAAAAAAAAATAAGGTATTAGGATAACATATATTAATTTTTAAGATCCCTTAATTAATGTTTGAGAATTAATTTCATCATTCAATATATGAAAAAAATATATACTTGAAAAGTAGAGTTCCATCCTTTAACTAATTTCTATCACAAAATCATCTTTCACTCTAAAAGATAATAGTATTTAAAAAAATATTCTATTTATCCCATTTGTATAGGTTTAAAAAAATGAATTTATAATTCAACTATCATACCCTTTAGAAAAACTACATTATACAATCCATGTACTTTATGTAGTCCAATGGTAGGGGATAAATCCCAATTGCACTATAGTTGTGGGTTCGATTCCCACAGCTTTTTCTGACGTGACGTGTTGTCACATGGTCAGTGTGTTATCAATTTTATAAAAATTTAAAAATAACATTAACAATAGTATCTAATTTCAAAATTAATCCATTCCAACCATTATAATTATCCAAAATAATTTTGTCGAAACTCACAGTCCAAACTTTATAATGAAGTTAAACATAATGAAGATCATTTTTTCATGTAATAACATGTGAACACCTTCATCATATATTATTGTAAAACATGGTAACACCCTGAATTATCATAAAACCTTTTTGATTACATTCATGATCCCTTATCCTTTATATAATACTGGATATATTCCTTATATCTAAAAATATTCAATATTACAACAATGATGAAATAAACAAACTATTAATCAATTCCATGGAAGTAAAGAATATCCAATATAATTTAGCAAAATAAACAACCTCTTATTCCAAAATTACTACCATAGTATAAAGACCATATAATCTCAAATTCCCAATGAAATAGTACTACAGTACAATCCTTATTTATTTACATAATTCATATAACCAGTACATCGTTGATACAACACTCCAATGACACATTACATTAATATCAACATAATAATTCTTAATCCTTACTCTTCATCTTCGGTAGTATCATAACATGATTCTTATCCAATAGCAGCATTTGAGGTATATTCTTATGATTTGGACATTGATTTACGTAGTGTCCCAACTCCTTGAAGATGAAGCATTGTACATTTGAAACCTTTTTCTCACCCTTGCAATCACATACTTGGTGTCCCTTTTCTCCACACTTATAACAAACTCACATTCCCCTTATACATTTACCATGGTGATTCTTTCCACAGTTATCACATATGGGAAAATCCTTCTTTCCCTTATTCCATTTATCCATCTTTCTCTCTACCATCATCTCATCTCTTGATTCCTATCAAAGCCATAGGTCTCAAATAATTATCTACTTATCTTATTAACACAAGATACTATTTCTTTATATTTTCAGAATACATGGGAGACTATTTCCCTTCTAAATGTTGGCTTAATACAATGAATGATTTTACCCTTCTTACAATTTGGATCATACATATTGCTAGAGTTATCATTCACTGTACTTGGATCCATTTCTAAACAATGGAATACACTAAGTTAGTTTATAATCACAATGAATAATTTCAATCTTGAAAAATTCCTAACGTAAATTGAATAGTTTATGGATATAATCCATAATCACGGAAATATTTTCATTGAGGAAGTATTTATTTCTTAATCCATCATCATTCCTTGTAATGAAAATGTGAATTATCCGAAGCATATCCCCCGAGAGTGTCGTAACCAAGAGTGCAGTAAGGCCTGTTGTCGTTTACTAGTTCCCGTTCGAGTCTAGCTCAAAGCGGTGTTTTCGGATTTTACCCCTAGGTACATCTGTGCTAGAGCTGCCTCTACCTGCTCGTATGTAGACATGGATGTATTGTTTGGAAAACACACAAAATCTCTACAGTACCAAAATTATAGGACGTTCATCTGTACTAAATCTCAATGACTATCTTATGATAATGTTATCTAGTTAGAGTTTATCTAAATATACTTTACAAGGTTTGTACTAAACTTCCTCTGATACCAACTGTAACACACCGACCCTAGAATCCTAGAGTTGGTGCATTATTACGTATCATTCACATGATCACCATAGATCAAGTCTCGAAAGACTGATTAGTTTAGTAGCCTTGTAAGCACTAAATACGTTCATAATGTTTTACATAACATCATAAAATGGAAAACTAAAAAATATTATTTCCATAGACAACACTAATATCCCATAGACTATCCCTATAGGTCAGTCATAATATACTTCTTCGTATCCTGGGAAAAATAAAACATAGAATGGTGTGAGCTCAGATGATCTATAAGGATAACAATATTGAAAAAACTTTTATAAATAAGAATAAATATTTAAGGTAATGTATAAGACTAAAACAAAATCCATTTAATGTTGAACATTAGTATAATATGAAAATGATAAAATTTTAAAATTCCATTTACTTATTCACATGGATATTCTACTAGTTTAATAATCACATGAAATATCAATAGCCACTTTCATAATGATGGAAGGCATAATGCCAAACTCTCATAACCACATAGTCAAGGCCTGGTGGCAAGACTACTAATAAGATTTTCTCAAGGACTTGTGCCAAGACACTATTTTTTCTCATGAGACCTACCGATGAATTGAGGAGTTAATGTGGGCTCCACCCATCAGATAATAATTACAATGCATTCCTCATAAGAAAAGGTCTAAAGATAACATAAACATTTGTATCAAAACTAGCATACGAAATTTCAATACTTTATCTATAAACCATGAATTGTATTAAAATAAAACATCCATAGTCAAAAATATCACAAAAACATCAATACAATATGGATGTTCTGTATAATAATAATTCAACTTCAATAAATCTTAAAATCCATCAAAGGATGTTCATATAGATGAAATCATAACCCTTTTTAGAGAAATATCTCTTACTATTTTGAAATCATATAAAATTCATATAATTATAAAATAAAACATTTATTCCGAAAATATTCTTATAATCTTGTAAGGGAATCTTTGATGTGGTTATAATAGTGGAAAATAGCTGCACCGACCATATATGTTAAAAATCCATTCTTACCGTAATTTTGTCCAAAAGGTCATAATGTACCTTGTTTGGAAAAAAGAAGAAATATTCCTTTCCAAACATTTTATAAAAATTCAAATAAAGGTATAAATGAATTTAAACAATATTCTAGTAAATAGAAATTTTTTTTGAAATACATTTTTCAGAAACATGGATGTGGATGATAAATATGTCGTAGTAGATACTTATGTAAGAACAACCTCAGATAATAAAGAGATTGTGAAATTTACCCTTACCTTGTACTTTTTCTTGGTTGAGGGTAGGTTAGCCTATAGTATAATGGTGAAAAAATTGTTATTATATTATATTAGAATAATATACATTAATATGATATCATATATGATGTTTTAACAATGCATTTTTAATAATATATTAGTATTATAGTTGTTTTTGCGTGTTAACTGATTCGTTTACCTTTATATGATTTGTTACGTAATTAATGTTTGTTATGGATAGGATGTATATTATTCATATTCATAATGATATTAAACCTTTAAACATTATTTTTAATCACCTAATGAAAATTATTTTTGAATGGATTACGATGGGGAAGTAATCTCATCGCGTCCGTGGAGACGGTAATCCGTACATATGTATGAGCAACAATATCATTATTTTTATATTAACATAATATATAATTTGATGTTATATTATATATAAATAATAATTATCATGTTATATTTATTATTTACATCAATTACGCATCAGTATTATACCCATCCAAATAATAATGTATTGACTAACAATTACAACACAACGTGGAGACGATAAGCCGTACATACGCACGTATGGTGACATGTCATTCAAAGGGTGGATAGAATAATGAATATGGTTGTAATATATTTATAATAAAATTACAGTATATATAAGATACTAGAGTTATTATTTTATATTGAAAACAACAAAGAATGATGAAGTGGAAGAAGAAAGGAACTTGAAAGTGGTGATGAAATATTTACCTCTTCTTCGGCTTATTCCTTTTGATTTGATCAAAAGGGCTACTTAAGTTGGATTTATGGAAAATGTATTGCCTCTAGGATGAAGTTAGGATAGTTAAGAGGGTATTTGGGTAGGGGTTGGCTGATTCAAATGGCTTTGAAGGTGTGAATTAGAGAGAAGGGGGAGTGACCTTTTATAAGAGGGGTGAGGGGCCCCTAATGAAAAGATAGAAGTATTATTTTATAATAAAATAATTTTCGGTTTCTAATGGCTGAGAAATAAATTATTTAATGTTTAAGATGTGGATGGGTCGAAATAGCTCTCAAAAAATAGGTTTTAGACCAGTTTGGGTCACTATATTAACCTTATCTTTTAGATTTAACTCTTAGTTAAATAGTTTGACATTTACCAGGTTTGTTTGTATTTTTTATATTACATGGTTAATAAAAATACTATCAACGTCAAAGAGAACCCTAAGTGGTTCATTAATGATACAAATATCATTATATAAGTATTTTGTTCGATCCTTATTTTTTTAGGATTATTATATAAACCAATGATATTGTATTGGTTTTAGAAACTCATTTATGCCAATTTTTAAATTATTTAATAATTTCTTTTTTAAAGTCCTAGAAACATTATTACTTAGAAATAAATATATATAAAAAACCCTAACATTTCATAGTAACCTATAAAATTATTTTAATTCATTAAAAGTCTCAAATTATATTTATTTGGATATTAATAATATCAATTATTTTAATCGTTCATTAATATGGTAATTACTACATCATCATTGTGTAAAGAATAAATTTATTTATTTAATGTCTAAAAATTATAAATAAAATTCAATTATGTAGGAAATATTTTTACCTTCTTTTTGAATATTTATAGTCGAATTTATCATCTGTATAACCCTATATTAAAAATGGTTTAGTTATTAAACATTGATTTTAACACTTTTAACTTTTCTTTGAATTAAATAATAATAAATGTCCTAAGCTAAAGAAAGTGGAACTGAAGGATCATATTTTATTCCTAAGAATGTTTTTTTGTCAAATTTCACTTATCCTATAGAATTATTACATGTTTTAGGGTAATAATATTATCATGTTTACCCTTAATTACCCTATTTACTTTTAACTATGGTAAATAAAAGCAAAAGTTACTATTCACCAAAAATTATTTTCATATCATTGAACCACATTTTATTTACTGATATCAACTGTGTCTCTTAGATTTTCGAAATTCAACTCACAGATTTGTAACATTATGTTTTATGTAAATTTTCAAATTCTTCTTGCAGGTGGGTAAAAGACGGTAAAAAGTTCAATAAAACTTTTATATATCTAAACTTATTATAAAATGAATCCAATGAATTATATTGAACTTATATAGGTATTATATATCTATTTTTACCTAAAATAAATTTTTATAAAATAAATAATTATCTATATAAAAAGTCATTTTTGACCAATAACTCATTGTTTTCACTATTCATCAAAAAAGAATGTATTCAGAAAAATAAAAATATTTCACCCTAAGCTAATTCTGATATTATGAATTCAAAAATTAAGTCTATTTTACCATATTAAAAACATATAAGTTTCATTTATTAATTTAAAATTCTTTCCACTTGACAAAACCAAAAATCATGTTTTTAAGAAATAATAACAAACAAAAGATTGATACTTTTTTATGTAATAATTCAAAATGAAATTACTTCCAATGAATAACATTGGATTAAATTGTAAAAAAATAATATATTTATACTTATAATCCATTAAAATTTATAATTTAACACTACAAATTATTTTGATTAGAAAGGTTGTTTTATGTTAAAATATTGTGTTTTCACTATTCACCCAAATATGAAAGTTATCAGAAAAACACAAAACATTGATTGAAATGAAATTATTATGTCCCATTTCTAAAGAATATGTATATTTTTTAAAATTTAATTTATAAACGTTCAAAAAATTGGATTTAAAATGGGTTCTCCATTAAAAGTTGGTAAATTTTCATTTTTTTAAAAAAATCTTCTTTTTTCAAAAAAAATGATTTTTTTTTTCATTATGTCAAAGAAAATAATAATATGGATTATAAAAATACAATCATTATATAAAGTTCTAAGTTTAGTTAATACTATTCATAACCTCTATTGAACGACTATTTTGGTAATTCGTGGTGTACTTGAACAGTGTGTTGCGTGTAGTGCAAGTTATTGAATTACTTTGAAAAAAAACATACTATGAAATATTGGGGTGTTTCATATATACTGAGGTATGAAATTTTATATCATTAATTAATTTATTTAATGATATTATAATATTCTATTGATGTTATAATTTCATGTATTTCATGATTTAAATGTTACTCAGGTTGTAAGGGAATTTCTAGTCTCACTTTTATTCCTATAGGACTTATTCATTATTCATCACTAATTTATATTGTGTGGTGTATATAATTACCATGAATTTTTTATATAATTATTATAATTAAATTTATGGGTATTTATATATACATTTTATGATCTCGATTTCATGGGGTTTTAGGGTTAAAAAATTGCCAAATCAGTAAGTTAATTTTGTCTAAACATTCCTTCTTTGAGACACATGTTTTATTATGAACCTACATTTCTTGAAGAGGTTTATATACTTCCATTTGAAATTTTATATAATAAACATACTTACTTTAATGAACTTTTACTATTTTGTAATTTTATTATTTCATGGGTATTAGCATTCAATGTTTCCAAGGTAGTAAGAGTTTGTTTCTACAATCTCATCATTTATCGAGACTATTTATGATTATAATTATATTTATGAAATATTATGATACATATTTCAATAATTCTTATTATTTCTCTTATTATTTGTTTTCTCATTATATATTCATGTATTAGTACAATTTTTTCCACTCTTTGGTGCTTAAAATAATTAATAAATTGTTTTAAGAAAATATGACCTTATTTCTCTCTTTGGTTGAAAATTTGTTTTATTTAAAAAACATGTTTAAATTTTTTGAGTGATATTTTAAGATACTTTTAAAGGAAAATTATTTCAAAAATGTTTTATGTTTTAAAAGCTATTTAAAATGGTTTTAAAAAGGTTATATGAGTTTTCAAGGATACATTCAAAGTATAAGGCCTTCAAAATGTTTTATAATTTAAATTTTTTTTTTCATAGAGGAAAATATGTTTTTGTCATGAAATGATTTAGTATTTTTTAAATATTTTTTTCGAGTTTTAAATATGGTTTTCAATGAAAATTATATTGAATATTTTTTTTCTTAAAATATAATATTCAACAATATATAATTTTCCATAAAAAAATCCCAAGGTATTGTATCAAAATACTTCTACCGTTAAGACGAAATTCTTTTAGATAGTTAATTATTCACTCGGGATATGATCTAAGGTCACCATTTTCTTTTTATCTCTATAAATAGTTTATTTTTAATATCTCAAGTTGTTTATGAAACTTATTTATCATTAGTGGTTCATATCATGATAAAATGACTATGAAACCTGATTATTTTCATGAGTTATTCTATGATGAAATGATTATGAAGCATATCGCTTTTCCATAGGTTATGTTATAAAAATTTTTGTATGATACCCATTTCATTTCATGGGTTATGATATGATATTTTTGAAACCCATCTCTTTTTAGGTGTCATGATAAGTTGAATTCTATATTATCTTGTGAAAATATATGTATGAATTTATTATGATATGGGTTGGACCTATAACTACATACAATGAATTGGGTAAGGATTTATATCTCATTAGATAATTATATGAAGCAAATCTATGGGATTGATCCCCAATGGGAAACATGTGTGTCCTAATACACAACAGTAAACAGGTGTGTCCTGATCCACAATGGAGAATGGGTGTTTCCTAATCCATAATTGGAAATAGGTGTGTCTTAATCCATATTGTGAAATAGGTGTGTCATGATACACATTGGTAAATCGGTGTATCATGGTCCACTATGGGAAATAAGGGTTTTCTAATCCACTATGTTGATGGTCATGGTAGATAACCTTGACACATGAAATGGTTTTCAATATTTATTCTTACACTGCACTTATATGACATGAGAATATAGTTCATGATTGATTTATGATTATTTATCAACCTGATGATTAATGTCTTATGAACTACCAATCTTTATTCCATGTCTCATGTATATGATCTCCGATATGTAGGCTATGATATTCAAATTTTATTCTCTTGTTCTCTTACCCTTATTATTATGTTATTCTTATGTAACTCTTTTATTTACCCTTACTAAGAATCTAACCTAAAAAATTATTATATTACATTTCCTTAGGTTATGAATAAAAGGTTTATATAACAGAACTAAAGAGAAATATCTTTATGTGAGATGTTGAAGATCTTCCACCAAGAGATATTATTATGTTTCCAATTTTCCCAAGGCATTAAACTATTAATTTTCCTCATGAATATAATTTTATAATATTATCAATTTTCATAAAAAATGATGCAATATCCATATATGTTATGACTCGGTCATTATAGTTGGTATCCAAGGAAAGGTTTATTCATCCTTTGGAAACAAGGATGATAATACTTTAGTTATATAGTTAGAGATTTTTCTATGGATATTTATAGGGTATTATGTATTGATAAACCTATTGTGTCAAAGTTTAATGAACTATGTTCTTTGATTTAGACATAATAAAAATAATTTTTCAAAATTATGTGGTTTAACTCTATGATAAGTGTTTCTCACACTATGATTCCTAGTTTTATACAATAACTGGTACTCAATGGTGTTTTGTTAAAGCTAAATGCAAGGGAAATTGTGGTGATTGTCCTCTTGATAAACCAAACGATATTGGAGTCTGAATATGAAGTCTTATTGAAATTCTCCATCAACATTTTCAATAAAAAAACATTCTAAACTTCCAAGTGAGAAAAGGGAGAAACAATGTTATATTGAGTCCGTAAGGAGGAAATATCCACATTCTTTTAGTAATTCCACTGATCAACTAATTGATGAAAAAATGATCAGTTCTAATGAAATTATATTTTCCATCATTTAGTTATCATAGAATGAAAAATTCATGTTGACTTCTTATTGTTTGGAAGGTGAAGCAGATCAGGTGTGGACAATTATTAAGAACACAAGGGATCAAAAAGAAATTGAATCTATGGAATGAGAATAGATTAAGGGTATATCATTTCGTAATTACTTCCCTAATATATTATATGAACAATGATGGAAAAATAGTTCATTGAAAAAAATAAAAAGGAGGATGAATATACTGGTACCTATAAGGTTAATTTTACAAGACTTTCATGGTACACTTCCGGTTTGATCATCAACCCTGATGAAACAATCTGTCGATTTCTTGATGTCCAAAAACCAAGTCATCGAATGGACTTAGATTTGGGAGATATTAGTAGTTTTGAATAAGTATTCCTATGATAACTGAAGATAGAAATAGAAATTGGACACCCCAAACATTATTATCTTTTTGAAAACAAAATGGGGATCGAGTCTCATGAAAACTGAAATTGTGGAATGAAATTACACACATCTCTGTGCCAGAAATGTTAGAAGAAGAATAAATGGGATTAATTGAATGGGACTAAGAGGTTATTAATATATGGAATGATAGGTAGAAAAATTTGTGATTTTGGAAATATAATTAATGTGATGGTTAATTTACTGATTGTGATGATAATGCCAACCAATGATCCACCCACACTCTAGTGTTTAAACTACAAGGGGTTTGGGAATTATGAAAATAAATTCCGCATTCAAATAGAAAATATGGATTATAATCTGCAAAAAACTTTAAGAAAAATAGACAAATTGAAAGATTATTCAATCATGATGGATGATGTGAATCATGATAATTAGGGAACACTATTCCTCCCATCCTTATTTGGGATTTTAATATTGGATTTTAAATGATGCAGCCTTATAAAAATATTATTGTTCATACTTTAATGATGTATCATGTGATTACCTCCATCTACATCGATTTTGGAATAATAAAATCACATTCAATATCATATGAGTGTAAGCATTAACACATGTATCCAATAAAGATGTTTTTTATATAAGATAAGATCTTATTTAAGGAATAAATGGTAAATTATATTTGGAAGGGATTTAAGGTTAACAATATATTGAATGGATAAAGTTATACATTAGATGAGGTTTTACATCATAGAGTCATTATATCACTATATGATGAACACTTCATATTGGATAACCTGTTTTATCCTTTTGTTTTGGTGATACCTGAAGACAGACAAAATGACTTATTAATATCTCCATGGGTCTTATAATCCATTCGTGCTTTAGGGATAAAAAATTTAGATAAATTTATTGGAGTAAGAGATGAAGTGGAAATTTATAAAGGCATAACCAAATGGTGATATTGTGCATTTGAAAAGGAATTAAATAAAGAAAGTATATTTCCTTATGCTCATAGATAGTAAAATAATTTCTCAATGATTAGAAAAGGAAATTGAAAACGTTTTCCCACTATACATTAATTTCAAATTAACTAATGGTTTTATAAACAATCGATGATTTATTGATTTGAGACCCTTAACATTCCAATGATCACTAACTTTCTTATGTTTGATAACCTGAATCAATCTCTATAACTATTTATGATTTTTATCCATGTCCAATATTCCCATCCCAACTATGTTATCTAATGTGGAAACATAGTCATATGATACATTGGGTAACCATTATGTCTCATATTTTGTTTTTTGAAGTAAGATTTATTATTCATTTTTTCCAATGTGGGTTCCCAGTAAAGGAAATTTCTTGTATTAAACCCTTAATGACCCAACAAAATTTCAAGGTCAAAATTCATTTTAATGGGGATAAAATGTAACACACCAAGGATTAATAAATTATATTTTAAAATAAAATAAATTTATTTGATATAGATCATTTCACAATGGAAAAAATTAAACATTCATTATAAACTAAAACATGTTAAGATTTTTCAATATGCAAAATCATCTTAGCTTGTACTATATGCAACACTGTGTTCTAAAAAACAGAATATTATTATTTTAAACAAGATTATTATAAGATAGTTGTTAAACATATTAATATAAATAGTAAGAACTAATTTCTAAATAATAATCATAATGGTTTCATAGAGATAAAACATATTGACAATGGAATATATAATATTTGGTAAAGTCTATATGTTTTTAAAAATACTATTTTCTCAAAAGAACTAATTTTTATATCCTTATGTGAATAATAATAAAATTAATTTTAGAAAATTTTAGAAATTTATTTAGATAAAATAATATTAATTTTACAATTCATAATTTAAAAATTATCTCAGGGTGAATTTTTTTAAAATATTTTATTTTTTTGATGAATAGTGAAAAATACTGAATTTTAATTGAAAAATACTTTTTCGACAAATTTGATTATATAGTTGAATCATATTTTAATTTTAAATTAATGTTTAATTAGATAAATTTAATCTCAATAAATTTAATTTTGGTTATTGAAGCCAATTTCACTTTGAAATTGGATATAAAAACATTTCCATCTTTTGAACTTTTCTCCTTAAAATCCCACTATCTCTCATCATATCACAAATTAATTTTTAATTGATTTTCACCACTTAAGTGAATTGAATTTTGAAAAAACGAATATTGGTATTTGAAATCATAATTAAATATATGGTCTAATAATATTATAATAATTTCTTTACTGTAATGATTAGTGAAAATTGATAAAATTAATTATTGTAATTAAGGTAAGAGTAGCTTTCTTAATGATTATCATTATTATATAAGGTGTATAAATCACCCAAAACGTTTCCCAAACCCAGTTTTTGGAAAAACTCATATTTAAACCACCATAAGATATATTTTTATTAGTCATTAGGTTAGTTGTCTATGAAAGTGACCTATATAATAAGCTATGTATGGAAAATGAAAAAAAGAACCATATACACCTTTAACACTTATAATTATTTAGAGGAGGGAATAAGAATCAAATGTTGGGTTATAAATATTATTTTTGAATAAACATTTTTATTGTTATCATAATAATTTATATTTAATTTTTATATATGACATAATTACATCAAATTATTAAGAAACTCAAATGCATGGATTATGTAGTTAACAATAAAATAAAATAAATTATATTTTAACAAATAATTCAAAATTACTAAAATTATTATCAGCGTACAAGTTATTTTTAATTGTAAATAAATATAAAATATGTTCCATTAATAGGATAATTGATATTTTTGAATGAACACATTGACCCATAAATAGTAAAAACTATATTAGCGTATTTAGGGTTTATGTTGTGTTTTTTCACATTTTATGTATTACTCTTATAATTAACATCCAAAAAATATGGTATTTGTTTTTCCTTATGCTTGTTTTATTTTGTTTGATTCTATATGATTTTTAATTACTTTTACTCTTTATTTTGATGATATCTCAATCCATAGTTTTTGGATTTGTGAAACCCTTATGACATTAAATAGATAAGATACTTATCTAAAATTCATTAGTGTATGAGGAAGTATAAAAAATATTTTTTTGTACTCATAAAATTAAATGAAGTTTCTGTTTTAGTTTTAGAGTTTCTAGAGTCTTTTGTATTAAAATGAATCTATATTTATATTACTACAACTTCTAATGATATTAGATTTTCATGAAACTTTATTTTTTATAAATAAAAAAAATATCTATATTGATTTCATTAGTTTACATAAAAGTATAAAAATTTCATTTTAATAGTGAATAAATTGTCTGAGGGTTTGTTTTGATTTTTTAGAACTTCATTTTTCCAAAATGATGTTGCAACTATTTTTCTATCATATTGGGAGGAGTAGATGTTAGATTTATTTAATTCTTTATTCATTGTAAAACTAATACTTTTTTTTAATAAATAATTCTTTTTGACCAATGTCTAATAATATTTTTTATATCCCATACAATTCATTGAAGGTTATTAAATTATGCTATCTATTTTTTTCATAAAGTATAGGAAACCCTACATTCACGTATAATGAAAAGTATGGTTTGACAACCCTACTTTCATTATAGTGAAAATTATGGTTCCGAAACACAATGTTATTGATCATTTTCAGTAATGTATGGTTAGAAAACCCTACGTTACTGTACATTCCCTTCAGTACATTACTGTTCTTTCCTTGCAATGTTTGGTTCAACAAACCTACATTATTGCTCATACCATATGTTATGTTACTGTTCATTCAGGAAATTATGGTTCATCAAAACTATGTTACTGTTCAAAACCTACACTACGTTATAGTTCATTTTGCAGAGTATGGTTCATCAACCCTATGTTACTATTCATGCCCTATGCTAGATTAATGTTCAATTATGGAATGTTTTGTTTGAAAACCCTACATTACTAGTCATTCCTTACGCTACGTTGTTTTTTATTCCCTATGCTATGTTACAATTCATTACCTATGTTATGTTACGGTTCATTCTGGGCTTTCTCTTGAAAATTGATATTCTAAATATATATAGATTATTTTAAGTGGTTTTCTACTGGGTAAATTCATATTAAATCTAAGGATTATCATGTAGAGTTTTTAATTTTATTGGTGGAATATTTAAATAGAAGAATTAATAAAAAAGTATTATGTATATTTCCAATAATTTTGATGGTTTCATGTTTAATTATTTTCTAATATTTGAATTTACATTTATCTTGTTCAACTAGTTTTCTAGCACCATATTGACTATGTTTAATTGAATTAAAATTGAAATTTTAAATCATTCAATGATTTGATTATTCTGGTGATTTTACTGGAAGGCGTATTCAAATTATTTGGAATTATTTTATAATAAATTTATTCTATAGGAATAAAGAGGCAAATATTCTGTGAATTTTATGGAGATCTTTATGATAGCTATTTACTAAATTTATTGTTAATATCTAAATGAAGAGGAGTTTTTGTTGCTACTAAATATTTATTCTCCCTATGTATATCAATCTCTCTCATAGGTTAGAAAAAGAACAATAATGATACAAATATGTCATCATATTGGATATGTAAAGACCTGGAAATTTCAAGAATTTTTTTTTCTTAAATTCTTAGGAATTTTATGTGTGTGCTGTTTCTGACGACACCTGATTCCGAGTCCCGGTGTGCCAGGAATAATTTTCTGAAGTTTATCTCAGGTATATTCAGTGAACTAATGAGCGGGTTTTCTCTCTTTTGAAACGGTGATCAGAATTGAAATATGAGGGTACCGATGAACTCGCAGCGCTGATATTTTCTTAAGGGACCTTTACTGCAGTTGCGTTTTATGCGTGTTGAAAGTTAAAATTTGGGTAAATTTGAGAAGTTAAATAAAATTGTTAGAACAATTTTATTTATATGGAAGTTAATTTCTCCCATTGGATGTTATTGGGGGGACCGTCACCCACCCAACATCCCATGTGTGGATAATTGAGAGGTGGGGCCACCACGAGCCCCATCCTTTCACTCCCATAACTCTTTTCAAACCCCCTTTAACTCCATTATTTAACTCATGAAAACACCCCCCTTAATTAAGAGATCTATTCCTCTTCCTCTTTCACTCTTTATTATTTCCCAACAAACCTTAATTAATGAAATGAACCTCTTCAATTAATTAATTATGTGTTTTGAATTATGAATTTAAAATTTCTTGTGATATAAAAATAATAGCATTAGCATATTATTTTATTTTTTGGGGGCTATCATTGTGTTAAGGAGAGTGGGGAGAGAGCTCTTGAGAAAGAGAGAATAGTATTCCTCTCCTCAACAATGAACGGTTTCCTTCTCCAATGAAGAACACCAACCTTCAACGAAGAACGGCTCGGCAAAGAACACTCCACTATTCTCCAACCCTAAACTTCCTCCGCATCAGATGAGGAGACACCAATGTGGGGGACTCTCCAATGTTGACGATTCTTTCTCCGACGTTAACTGAGAAACATCACTTTCCGCGTCTATGACGAAAAAACCATATTCGAGGCAGGGGGTTTATATTCAATTTTAATGGATTAAAATTGTTTCTCGTTTATCATTGAATATATTTGTTTGTCACGGCCCGACGAACCTTCATTGGATCTTGATTATTTTTTGAATCGGCGACCGGAGGCGGAAAAAGGAAGAGGCCAACGGCGGAAGGGCCACTGTAGCACACGCAAAGAAAAGCTGCGGCCAAGCGGGAAGTGACGGAGGAAGCACGCCACCGTTGTGCCGTTCTGGGGACGTGGAGCTGTGGCTAGGGTAGGCCATGGTGGTGGAAGCTGGTACCATCGCACCAGCTATGTGGATGGAACTGCGGCCCGCATCAGAGACCTCCTTGGTAGGAGAACAGACCAGCTCGTAGGCCGGCCGGGAGGAGGAAAGCCGCAATGTCTAGAGGTCGCCACGCTGGATGAACCGCGACTTTCCAAAGAGGGCCTCTTGTGCCAAGAGGCCGGCCGACATGGGCCGGCTAGTTAGGGAGGGTGGTGCCACATGGCACTGCTGATTCAGGTAGCCAATGGGCCGCGCCCCACACCTCGGACTGATTGTCCAGCTGGCTGAGCCGGCGGGGCCATGTCCCGCCGGGCCGTGCCGGGCCACACCACCTCGGGCTGGGTCGCACCCCTTCGGGCCGGGCCGCGGCCCTTTGGGATGGGCCGCACCCCTAATTCCGAGTTGTGCATTTCTTCTGCCAGTCCGACACCCCTTCCAGGTTGGACCCGCCAAAACTGGGATAACTCGACCCATCAGCCCAATGGGCTGAATGGGCCGGACCCATTTTCACTTAAAGGAGAATATCCTGAAAACCGCGTGTCCGAACGACGCACAGTTTGCGGAATTGGGACGCTTTTGATGAGGATGAAATTTTTAGATACTCTATGTGAGTTTTGAGAAAATTTGGAAAACAACAAGGTGTGGAATGATCATATTTCTAACCGGGCCCCTTTAACAGAAAAGCAAATATCCCTCAGAATGGGCGTCCGATTGATGCACCGTCTGTCATGTCAGGTTCCTTTTGATGAGACGGAACCTTGGGATAAATAAACTCAAGACATAGAGCTAGTTTATGTATCAAAACCCTTGACATGAGGAGTGGACACTCTCAGAATCGAGCATTCTATGTGCGGGAACCCTAGAGCTAGATGCGATTACGACGACTGCCGTGCTGGGATCCTCCGTGGGTTCGACGATGATGAACACTGTAATTGGATCCTCCATGGGTTCAGTAGTGAGGATGACTTTACATGGATCCTCCATGGGTTCTACAGTTACGAATACTCTACTTGGATCCTCCGTGGGTTCGGTAGCGATGCCGACTGCACTCGGATCCTATGTGGGTTTGACAGCGATGAATTCTGTACTAGGATCCAATGTGGGTTTGACAGAGTAGATGATTTAGAGGCTACATCTAATCATCTCCACTCTTATACGTGAGTAGTATACCTATTTGAGCTGAGTCTTGAGTTTCTATCATTACCATTGGTGTGATTGACTTCTTTCATGTGAGGACTGGGATGTGCATGGGCTCGAGAGTTGGAGCCGAATTAGAATTGATGAATTAGGTATATTTATGGGTATATACCTAAGTAGAGTTGGTTGATACTTCATGATTGTATCTTTCCTTTTTGGATTATCGTTTGTGGATTATGTGAGACCTTCGGGGGTATCAGTGTCTCTACTGAGTATCGTATACTCATCCCTGGACGGGCTATGCCTGCATTACATTGTGTTGGATGCAGACGATGTAAAACATAGATCATGGTAGAGATTTGTGGATCTAAACAGTACCTGGAGGTGGACCACTTTGCGGGACGTACACGGGGAGGATGACAGAACCCGAGGAGCTGAGAAGACCATCTGTACCCTCCCTTCATGTGGGATATCCAGAGGACGACTCAGTGGTTTCTGCTTTACTTTACTGCTATTGTACATTATTTCTAAGTTGTACTGTACATCTAGTTGGGTTTGTATACTGGCCCATTTCCTTTTCAGCACTTACTTTTGTTCTCAGTTTTATTTAGTGATTACTTCACTTGTGTACTCTGTAGTGTTTTATTACTTATATAAAGGCAATGCCTTCTCTTTTTATCAAGATTTATGCCTTCGGTGCTAGTCGCCAACCCCTGTCCTATGGAAGGCGGGTTTGGGGTAGTCACGACATGGGCCCCGAGCAAGGGCCGTGACAAATTGGTATCAGAGGAGTCGGTTCTGCCGTAGAACTCAGGACTCTAATAATATCTTCTATGTGAAGCAATAGTGTTAAGAGTATTGAGTGTGGTTTTCAGTCCAGGGTGTCTACTATTGGTATGGCGGCTGACGTATCCATACACCAGGACATCGACCTATGATTTCCAACTTTGGGCATGAAAACACCGATTACATGTGTGTTTCAAGTGTTTTCTTTGTGATTACATTGTATCAACTCACCAGGTATATAGTTTGACTGTGGTGCACTCGTTTCTTTTTAGGATGTCCCCACAAAGGCTGTCAGCTGGGGTTCATAGTCGCGTAAGAGATGGAAGACCACAGAGCAACGAGGCCTCAATACAGGTCCCCATCACAGTGGAGGTGCCAGAGGTACCATTACCCACTGAGCCACCGATTCCACTAGACACAATAGCAGAGGGTTCACGCCGACTAAGCACGTTTCATGAGTTCAGCGAAAAAGGACGCCCAGGTTCCATGGAGAGACAGACCCTCAGGAAGCCAAGGATTGGCTGGAGACTAATATCAGGGTTTTTAGATGTGTAGGAATGCCAGCAGATCTTATGGTGATCCTTGCAGTGAGTCTCCTACACGCAGTAGTAGACAGATTGTGGAGCTTGATGCTCCATGTTCATGATGAGGCATCTGTTCAATGGACTGACTTCGAGAGCCTCTTCCTCTCAGAGTGTGTTCCATCCTCCCTTAATGTAGTGTGCATCCAGGAGTTACTACATCTGTGGGAGGGTAGTATTACAATAGCTCAGTATTCAGCGAGGATTACAGACCTTTCATGCTACTGCACATACATGGTACGAGACCCATTATTCCTGGCCTGGACCATCGAGCAGGGACTGAGGCATGAGATAAGTGCTTCGATGATCTCCCTCAGCATTCCAACATAGGTAGGAGTGCTGGAGAGATCCCTTCTTGTGGAGAGATTTCTTACTGTGTTGACGCCAACAACGAGACACACCGTAGGGTGACAAGTAGTAGAATTTTCTGCTGCCGATAGTAGAAAGATGTCACATAGGTCCAAGCGGACAAAGCCATCATGAGGGAGACCCCAAGATACTGGTTCGGAGGTGCAGCGCACACGGAATAGAGCAATCCATTTGAGGGGCAGGCAGTGCTATGCATGCGGTTGGCAGGGTCACATGGATTGGGACTGCCTGACCTGTAATGCAGACGAGCAGCAGACAGTAGAGGGACCTCCCAGGTAGAGGCAAAGGTTCGATCGTGGCTGTCTTTAAGGAGAATGAGGACAAGGAAAAGGAGCTGGTTGAGCAGTGGGTGTTGGAAAATTCTTTGAGGATCTACCACCACCACCACTAGGATGTCCACCCTGACCCCAAGGAGCTGTAAGACAGTGGTGGGCTCAGCTCCATGCAGTCAAGGCCTACAACCATGGCACAACAGAGATGTTTCGATGTGATATCTATTTTTACTCCACCCTTGATGTAGTACTTATAGATACAAGAGCGAGTCATTCTTTTATTGACATTATTCTTGTTCAGATCTTAGAGATTCCGACGGATCCGTTGGCTCGATCCTTACAGCTAGAGACTCTTACGGGAGCATACTGGATGATTACGCTATTGTCGGCAGTCTGAGCTTGCTCTAGGAGGTGATAGCTTCGGCTGTGATCTTCTTGTAGTGGTGTCGAGGACTTACAATGTCATCTTGGCAATGGAATGGTTATCTATAGTCCATGCCCGGATCGAATGTATTAGGCGCAAAGTGCAGTGTGTCCACACGGATGGGACCAGGTGCACCTTCCCTGATGAGAAGGGAGCCATTTCCATGCAGGATGGACATACGCAGAGAAGAGGGCAGATGATCACACATCAGTTGGCTAGTCTCATCCTTGGAGCAGTTGATGTGCGGAGTCCTAGTTATCTTGTTGTGGTGGATCAGTATGCAGACGTTTTTCCTAACGACGTTCCAGGACTACCTCCTCATGGAGAGGTATACTTCTACACAGGCTTGTACCCCAGGACAACACCGATATCTACTCCAGCATATCAGATGGCTCTCACTGAGATTAGTGAGCTATGGGTACAGCTGGAGGACTTTTAGGGAAAGGGATTCATCCGACCTAGTGTTTCACCTTGGGCCTCTATGAATTTGTTCACCAAGATTGAGGAATGGATCTTAAGAATGTGTGTCGACTACCGTCTCCTGAATCAGGTGTCTGTGAAGAAAAAGTATCCACTCCCAAGTATTAATGACCTATTTGATCAGCTCAAGGGAGCACGATGGTTCTCAAAGATAGAACTCAGGTCGGGCTATCACCAGCTCAGAGTTCAAGATGAGGATGCGAAGAAGACGACCTTCAGGTGTCGGTATGGCCACAACGATTTCTTGGTTATTCCATTCGGTGTAACTAATGCTCCAGTAGTGTTCATGAGTCTCATGAACAAGATCTTCCAGCCCTACCTCGATCGATTTGATGTAGTCTTCATCAACGACATATTTATTTACTCCACTACAGAGTAGGAACACACCTACCACTTCTGGGTTATACTGGATACCCTCCGAGAGCACCAACATTATGGTAAGATCATGAAGTGTTAGTTCTGAATTCGTGAGGTTCACTTCTGGGGGCACATCATCTCAGATCCGAGATTTGTAGTGGATCCAGCGAAGATAGAGGAAATGCTTGCTTGGGAGCCACCCAGGAGTGTGACAAAGGTTTGAAGTTTCCTAGGCATAGCTGTATACTATCGGAGATGTGTGCCAGACTTCTCTAGAGTTTCAGCACCACTTTCATCCTTGACAAGGAAGGGTAAACCCTTCGTGTGGTCAGATATATGTTAGTAGACCTTTCAAGAGCTGAGGAAGAGATTGACCAGTGCTCCCATCTTGAGGTTACCATAGGAGGGCTTGGAGTACACAATTTTCTACGACGCATCAGGGAACAGACTCAGGGGTGTCATGATGTAGGAGCTAGTAGTGATCGCCTATGGTTCACGATAGTTGAGGTAGAACCAGAAGAACTACGCTACTCATGACCTGGAGTTAGCAGTAGTGCTCTTCTCTTTGATGATGTGGTGGGACTATCTAATGGGCGAGCACTTTACAGTTTACTCTAACCACCAGTGTCTCTGGTACATCTTCTCATAGATGGACTAGAACCTAAGACAGTGGCGATTGATTTAGTTCCTCCAGGATTATGAAATTTAGATAGTTAATACTCATTAGAAGGGGAACGTTTTAGCAGATGATCTCATCAAGAGATCAGGCATTCAGCTGCTAGGAGAGGCGACAAAGCAGCTAGCCGCATTGTAGATATCATTTGTGGATAGAGATGGAGTAGCCTTTTTCAGTCAATCACAGTCACTCCTACACTCCATCAGTGAGTTATAGAGGCACAATGTAGGGACGTTGAATTTGAGACATGACGTGATCAGATATCCTTAGGGCATGTACTTGATGGATTTTTTGAAGGAGGGGAGCACGTTATCCTCTTATGGGGATGTACTATGGTACCCATTGTATTACAGGAGGAATTGATGAGGGAGTTTCACACTTCCCCAATAGCGGTACATCCAGGAGTGGTGGAGATGTACGAGGACCTCAGAAAATTGCATTGGTGGTCAGGCAAGAATAAGGATGTCACAGAGTTCGTTTCACGATTCCTCACTTGTCAGCATGTGAAGGCAGAGCACCAGGTACCAATGGGCTTGGTTCAGCCCCTATAGGCTCCAGGGTGGAAGTGGGACATGATATCAATGGATTTAATGATGTGGATTGCAAGCACATCCAGAGGACACGACGCTATCTGTGTGTTCATTGACCGACTCACCAAGTTGGCCCACTTCATACTGATCAGAGAGCAGGGCTCAGTAGAGAGCTTGGGACGCCTCTACATTCATGAGATTGTACGACTTCACGGTGTGCCATAGACCATCGTTTCTGATTGTGATGATCGTTACACTTCCCGGCTATGGAAGGGGTTACCAGAGGCTTTTGGAATGCAGCTACGTCTGCGCACCGCCTTCCATGCTTAGACGGATGGCCATACGGAGAGGACCATTCAGACTCTTGAGGACATGCTCCGTGCATGTGTCCTTGACTTTGGTCATAGATGGGAGGATCACCTACCCATGGTGGAGATTGCGTACAACAATAGCTACCACTCCACCATCAGGATGGATGTATATGAGTCATTGTACGATCGACCTTTCAGATCACCCCTGTGCTGGACTAACCATGGGAGTCAGCACTGGTAGTACCAGAGATGGTTCAGGATACAATGGAGAAGGTGTAGATCATCCAGGAGAGGATGATAACTGCATAGAGTTGACAGAAGTCCTATGCTAATAGGAGACGGAGACCACATGTGTTCAAGGATGGAGACTACGTCTTCTTACGGGTCTCACCTCGACGGGGTCTACGGATATTTGGCTGGGGCGGCATGTTATCTCCGTATTTCATCGGACCATTCCAGGTACTCAGTGAGTAGGCGAGGTGGCTTACCGCCTGGCTCTTCTTCCTCAGTTGCACCGGGTGCATGACATTTTCCACTTATCACAACTAAGGAGATACGTGCATGACCTAACCAACACAATCAATCACAGAGAGCTAGACATCGATGACAAGGTGACATTCACGGAGGTCCTGGTGGAGATTGAGGATCGACAGGAGTGGGTCCTACATGGATGGTCAATTCCTCTAGTGTGCAATCTCTAGCAGAATGGGAACCTCTAGGAGAGATCATGAGAGTGGGAGGCTCATATGCGTGCCCAGTACCCTCATATTCTTTCCCTAGTATATGTTTTAGCTTTAAGGGGACATAAAACCCTTAGGTGGGGGTAATGTAAAGACCCAAAAATTTCAAGGAATGTTTTTTCTTAAATTCTTTGTAATTTTATGTGTGCACAGTTTCTAATGACACCTGATTCTGAGGCCCGGTTTGCCCGAAATAATTTTCTGTAGTTCATCTCAGGTATGTTCAGTGAATGAATGAGTGGGTTTTTCTATCTTTTGAAGCAGTGTTCTGAATTAAAATCTAAGGGCACCGATGAACTCTCATTGCCGATATTTTCTTAAGGGGACCTTTACCAAAGTTGCGTTTTATGTGGGATGAAAGTTAAATTTGGCGTTAAATTAAGAATTTAAATAAAATTGTTTGAATAATTTTATTTGTATCTATGGAAGTTAATTTCTTCCATTGGAATTTATTGGAGGGGTCCACACCCACCCAACATCCCATGTGTGGATAATTGAGAGGTGGGGCCCACATGAGCCCAATCATTTCACCTCCCATAACTCTTTTCAATACCCCTTTAACTCCCTTGTTTAATTCATGACAACACCCCCCATAATTAAGATATTTATTCCTCTTTCTCTCTCCCACTTTATTATTTTCCAACAAACCATAATTAATGAAATGCACCTCTTCAATTAACTAATTATGTGTTTTGAATCTCGAATTTTAAATTGCATGTGTTAATAAAATAATAGCATTAGCTTATTATTTAATTTTTTGGGGGAAATTGTTGTGTTATGGAGATTGGGGAGAGATCTCTTCAGAAAGATAGAAAAGAATTCCTCTCCTCAATGAATAATGGTTTCATTCTCTGATGAAGAACACCATCCTTCAGCGAAGAACGACTCGGCGAAGAACGCTACACTATTCTCCAACCCTCTACTTCCTCCGCATCAGGGGAGGAGACACCAACGAGGGGTACTCACCAACATTGACGATTCTTTCTCCAAAATTGATGGAGAGACATCACTTTCTGCGTCTACGATAAACAAACCATATTTGAAGTAAGGGGTTTATGTTCAATTCTAATGGATTAAAATTGTTCTCATTCGTCATTGAATATCTTTTTTTGTCTTTGGCCTGTTGCTATCTCTTAACGTGGAGGCTGTGGGCCTAACGAACATCGCCTACCGACACTCTATTAGATCTTGATTATTTTTGGAATCGGCGACCAGAGGCAGAATGTGGAAGAGGCCAGCGGTGCAAGGGCCGCCGTTGCTCATGCAGAGAAAAGCCGCATCCATGCGGGCCATGGAAGAGGAATCATAATGTCATCACGTCGTGCCAGGGATGCAGAGTAGTGGCTAGGGCAGGCCGCAGTGGAGGAAGCCTGCACTGTCAAGCCGACTATGCATAAATAACAGTTGTCCACTTCGCGGGCCTCCTCTATAGGAGAACCGGCCAGCTCGTTGGCCGGCCGGGTGGAGGAAATTTGTGGCGCCATGAGGACTCTGCGTTGGATGAACCATGGCCCACCAATGAATGGCCACTTGCGCCAAGAGGTTAGTCGGCTTCATCCAGCCGGTTAGGGAAGGCGGTGCCACTTGGTGCCGCCGGTTCGGGCAGCCAGGGGTCCATGCCCCCCACCTCTGACCGCTCGGCCGAATGGCCAAACCAGCGGGGCCACGCCCCGCTGGGCCGCACCTCGCTAGTCCGCACCCGACCAGGCCGCGTCCCGCCTGGCCAGGCCGGGCCGGGCCTCACCCCTCGGGCTGAGTCGTGCATTTATTTAGGCCAGTCCGACACCCTTGCATGGTCATACCCGCCAAAACTGGGTTTACCCAACCCGTCGGCCCACAAGGTTTAATGGGTAATGCCCGTTTTCACTTAAAGGTGAATATCCTGAAGACTACACGTCCGAACGATGCACTGTCTACGGCACTAGGACCCTTTCGATGAGGAGGTTCTTTTGCGATACTCTAAGTGAATTTTTCTCAACATTTCTAAAATGGTCAGGTGTGGAATGAGCATATTTCCAACCGAGCCCCTAGAACGGAAAAGCCAATATCTCTCAGACCGGGCCTCAGAATCTGGCGCCGTCAAAAACTGCAGACCTAGAAATTTCAAAGAAGTTTTTTTTCATAATTCATTGGAATTTTATGAGTATGATGTTTCTAACGGTGCTTGATTCCGAGGCCCGGTGTGCCCGGAATAATTTTCTGATGTTTAGCTCTGGTACGTTCAGTGAATGAACGAGCGGATTTTTCTATATGTTGATGTGGTGCTCGGAATTGAAATCTGTGGTCACTGATGAACTCGCAACACCAATTTTTTCTTAAGGGGATCTTTACCGCAGTTGTGTTTTATGTGTGTTTAAAGTTAAAATGGGGGATAAATTAAGAAGTTAAATAAAATTGTTAAAACAATTTTATATATACCAATGGAAGTTAATTTTTCCCATGGGAAGCTATTGGTGGGGCCCACACCCACCAAACTTCCCGTGTTTGGATATTTGAGAGGTGGGGACCACATGAGCCCCAACCTTTTATCTTCCCATTACCTCCCTTAAACCCCATTTAAACTCCCTTGTTATATTCATGATAACCCCCCTTATTAATGAGAAATTTTCCTCTCCATCTCTCCCTCTATAATGATTTCCAACACATGTTAATCAATGAAATGATCCTCTTCAATTAATTAATTAAGTGGTTTGAATTTTGAATTTTAAATTGCTTGTGATAATAAAATAATAGAATTCGCTTATTATTTTATTTTTAGGGGGAATCCTTATGTTAAGGAGAGTGGGGAGAGAACTCTTGTGATAGAGAGAAAAGTATTCCTCTCCTCAACGAAGAATAGTTTCCTTCTATGATGAAGTACATCAACCTTAAACGATGAACAACTCGGCGAATAATGCTCCACTATTCTCCAATCCTCTACTTCCTCTGCATGAGGGGAGGAGACACCAATGCGGGGGACTCTGAACGTTGATGATTATTTCTCCAACGTTGACGGAGCGACATCACATTCCGCGTTTATGACCAACAAACCATATTCGAGGTAGGGGGTTTATGTTCAATTTTAATGGATTAAAATTGTGCCTCGTTCATCTTTGAATATATTTGTTTGTCTCCAGCCTATTTCTATCACTTAATGAGGAGGGCACGAGCCGAACAAACAAGGAATGATGACCCTACATTGGATCTTGATTTTTTTGGAATCAGTGATCAGAGGAGGAACGCGGAAGAGGCTGGTGGCGCAAGGGCCGCTGTCACACACGGAAATAAAATCTGCGGCCAAGTGGGCTGCGGAGAAGGAACTACAGTGTCGTTGCCCCATGCTGGGGATGTGTAGCCATGGCTAGGGCATGCCACAGTGGAGGAAGCCGGCGCCATCGTGCCTGCTGTGAGGAAGGAACCGCTGCCCGCTTTGCAGGATGCCTCGACAGGAGAACTGGCTGACTCATCGGCTGGCTGGGTAAAGGAAATCCCCCACGCTAGGGGGGCGCCGCGCTGGATGAACTGCGGCCCGCCAAAGTGGGCCACTTGCACCAAGAGGTCCGCCAGCTTCGGTCGGCCGGTTAGAGAGTGCGACGCCGAAAGTTCAGGCGGCCAAGGGGCCGTTCCCCCCACCTCTGACCGGTCAGCCTACCAGCCGCTCATGCTGGGCCGCGCCAGGCCGGGCTGGGCTGCGCTGTGCGGGGCCGGACCGCACCAGGCCCCACCGGGCGGGGTAGGGCCGAGCCCTCTCGGGTTAGGTCGCGCCCTCTCGGGACGAGCCATGCCCCCTCGGGTCGGGCCGCACACCTCTGGCCGAGCTGCGCATTTCATCGGGCCTGGTCGACACCCCTGTCGGGTCGGACCCGTCAAAACTGGGATAACCGGACCAGCCAGTCCACTGAGCATAATGGGCCGGGCTAGATTTCACTTAAAGGTGAATATCTTGAAGGCTGTGCATCCGAAGGGCGTACCGTCTACGGCAGATGGACCCTTTCGACAAGGCGGTCCTTTTGCGATACTCTAAGTGAGTTTTGGAAAACATTGGAAAATGGCTCCGTTTGGAACAAGCATATTTCCAACTGTGCCCCTGGAATAGAAAATCCGATATCTCTCAGACTGGGCATCCGATTGATGTGCCGTCTGTGGCGTAGGGTTCCTTTTGGTGAGATGGAACTTCAGGATACATCAACTCAGGACTTTGAGTTAGTGGACGTATCAACCCCCTTGACTCGAGGATTATACCCTCCTTGAATCGAGTGTGCGGTGTGCTGGCACCCTAGAGCTGGCTGCGACTACGACGACTACCGTGATGGGATCCTTCGTGGGTTTTATGACGATGTACCCTGTAATTGGATCCTCTGTAGGTTCGGTAGTGAAAACCACTGTACTTGGAACCTTCGTGGGTTTGGTAGCGACGACTACTGTCCTGGGATCCTCCGTGGGTTCGGCAGTAGTGACGACTGTACTTGGATCCTACGTGGGGTCAGCAGCGATGACTTCTTTACTAGGATCCTATGTGGGTTCAGCAGAGGAGATGATTCAGAGGCTATATCAAATCATCTCCACCTTTCTTCGCGAGTAGTATACACGTGTGAGCTGAGTCTTGCCATTCAATCATTATCATTGATGTGATTGACTAACATTCCTTTGTGGATTGTGTTGTGCTTGGGCTCGAGAGTTGGAGTCAAACTGAAAATGATAACTTATGTATATTTATGGGCATATACCTAAGTAGGGTCGATTTGTTCTGCGTCATTGTAACTTTCCTTTGTGGTTTATCCTTCATGGATTCTGGGAGACCTTCGGGGGTCTTGGGGTCCCTTCTGAGTATTGTTTAATCACCCAAGCATGGGCTATTCCCACACTAACTGGTGTTGGAAGCAGATGACAGAAAACACTGATTGTGGTAGAGGTTTGTGGAGCTGGACGGTACACGGAGTTGGTCCACATGGAAGGACGTACACGGGGCTGACGGTCAGACCCGAGGAGCTGAGGAGACCATCTGTACCCACCCTTCAGGTGGGGTATTCAGAGGAAGAATTAGTAGTTTCCTCTTTACTTCAATGTTGTTGTATATTCCTTTCAGTTGTACTGTACTATCTGTTGATTTTGTATACTGTCCTATTTACTTTTCAGCACTTACTTTTATAATCAGTTTTACATAGTTCTTACATCACTTGCATACTCTGTGGTGTTAGTTTACTTTTATAAAGGCAAAGCCTTCCCTTTTACTGGGATTTACACCTTTGGTGCTAGTCGCCAGCCCCTGGCCTATGGAAGGCAGGCTTGGGGTGGTCCCGGCATGGACCCCTTGGGCTGGACCGCGCCCCTTCGGGCCAGGCCATGCCCCACGGGCCAAGCTGCACATTTCATCGGGCCGGTCCAACACCCCTGCCGGGTCGGACACGCCAAAATTGGGTTAACCCAACCCGTTAGCCCACTGGGCTTAACGTGCTGAGCTAATTTAACTTAAAGGTGAATATCTTAAAGACCACGCATCCATAAAATGCGCCGTCAGCAGTACTGGGACCCTTTCGACGAGGCGGCCCTTTTGCGATACTCTAAGTGATTTTTGGGAAACATTCGAAAATAGACGGGTTTGGAACGAGCATATTTCCCACCGGGCCCCTAGAACAGAAAATACAATATCTTTCAGACCGGGTGTCAAATTGATGCGTTGTCAGTCCCTTCGGGTTCCTTTTGATGTGACAGAACATCGGGATACACAAACTCAGGATTTCGAGCTAGTTGATATATAGACCCCATTGACTCGAGGAGAGGAACCTCCCGGAATCGAGCTTGCTATTTGTGGGAACCCAAGAGATGGATCTGACTACGACGACTGTCGTGCTCATATCCTCCGTGGGTTCGACGACAATGACCACTGTACTTAGATCCTCAATGGGTTCTGCAGCGATGAAGACTGTATTTGGATCCTTCGTGGGTTCAGTAACGATGACTACTATACTTGGATCCTCCGTGGGATCGGTAGTGGTGACAACTGTACTTGGATCCAACGTGGGATCGACAACGATGATTTTTTTACTAGGATCCTATGTGGGTTCAGCAATGGAGATGATTCAGAGGCTATATCTAATCATCTCCACCTTTCTTCGTGAGTAGTATACATGTGTGATCTGAGTCTTGACTTTCAATCATTATCATTGACGTGATTGACTATATTTTTGTGTGGACTGGGTTGTGCTTGGGATTAAGAGTTAGAGCCGAATTGAGATTGATAACTTTGGTATATATATTGGCATATACCTATTTAGGGTTGATTTATTATTTGTGATTGTATCTTTCCTTCATGGTATATCCTTCGGGGATTCTGGGAGACCATCGGGGGTCTCGGGGTCCCTGTTGAGTAATTTATAATCACCCCTACATAGGCTATGACTACACTACATTGTGTTGGATGCAGACGATGTACATCACTGGTTGTTGTAGAGGTTTGTGGAGCTGGATGGTACCCGGAGGTGGACCACATGGCGGGACGTACACGGGGCGGACGACTGGACCCGAGGACCTGAGGAGACCATATATACCCACCCTTCATGTGGGATTTCTGGAGGATGACTCAATGGTTTTTGCTTTAGTTTTATACTATTTTACTTTTTTCAGTAGTACTGTATTATAAGCTGGGTTTGTATACTGGCCCATTTACTTTTCAGCACTTACTTTTGTACTCAGTTTTACATAGTGCTTATTTCACTTGCGTACTCAGTTGTGTTTGTTTACTTTTATAAAGGCAATGACTTCCCTTTTACCAAGATTTAATCCTTTGGTGGTAGTTTCCAGCCACTGGCCTAGGGAATGCGGGCTTGGGGTAGTCATGGCACGGGCCCCGCTTGGTGCCGTCAGTTTGGGCAGCTGGGGGGGCGAGCCCCCCACCTCGGACCGTGCTGCCATCGGGCCGAGCCAGCGGGGCCACGCCATGTCAGGCCGAGCCGCGCCACTCGGGTCGAGCCGTGCATTTCTTCGGGCCAGTTCGACACCACTTCCAGGTTAGACCGGATAAAACCGGGTTAACTCGACCCGTCGGCCCATTGGGCTTAACGGCCCGGACCCGTTTTCACTTAAACGTGAATAGCATAAAGATCGTGCATCTGATAGACCCTCCATCTGCGGAAGTAGGACCCTTGCGATGAGGAGGTCCTTTTGTGATACTCTATTTGAGTTTTGGATGACTTTGGGTAATGGCCGGGTTAGAAATGAGAATTTTTTTAACCAGACCCCTAGAACGAAAAACCAATATCTCTTAGACCAGGCTTTCGATTAACACGATGTCTGTCACGATGAGTCTCTGTTGACAAGATAGAACATTGGGATACATAAAATTCGGACTTTATGATAGTTTATGTATCAACCCCCCTTGGCTCGAGATACGGACCCTCCCGAAATCAAGCGTGTTGTGTGTGGAAACACTAGAGCTGACTGTGACTACGATTACTACTATGTTGGGATCCTCTGTGGGTTTGAAGACGATGACCAATGTACTTGGATCCTCTGTGGGTTCGGTAGTGATCACGAATGTACATGGATCTTCTGTGGGTTCGGTAGTGACAACTACTGTACTTGGATCCTCCATGGGTTCAGTAGTGGTGATGACTGTACTTGGATCCTCTATGGGTTCGGCAGTGGTGACAACTGTACTTGGATCCTACGTGGGTTCAGAAGCGATGAATTCTATACTAGGATCCTACGTGGGTTCGGCAGAGGAGATGATTCAGAGGCAACATAAAATCATCTCTACCCTTCATCGTGAGTATTATACCTATGTGACAAGAGTCTTGACTTCCAATCAATACCTACAGTGTGATTGACTTCTTTCCTATGTGGTCTAGGTTGTGCTTGGGCTTGAGAGTTGGAGCCGAACTCGAATTGATGATTAAGTATATGTATAGGCATAAACCTAAGTTGGGTCGATTGATAATTCGTGATTGTATCTTTCCTTTGTGGTTTATCCTTTATGGATTCTGGGAGATATTCGGGGGTCTCAGGGTCTCTATTGAGTATCTTATACTCACCCCTGCATGGGTTCTGCCCGCACTACTTTGTGTTGGATGCAGATGACATACAACACTGATTGAGGTGGAGGTCTGTGGAGCTAGATAGTACCTGGAGGTGGAACACCTGGCGGGACATACACGGAGTAGACGGACAGACCCGAGGAGCTGAGGAGACCATATGTACCCACCATTCAGGTGGGATATCCAGAGGACAACTCAGTGGTTTCTGCTTTACTTTACTGCTATTGTACTTTCTTTTCAGTTGTACTGTACTTCCAGTTGGGTTTGTTCTAGTTCATAGTCTGTAACAATTTTCCCATCTATTAGACACACTCTATTCTTTCTATTTGTAACTTAAAAAAATAATTATTTGTTATTCTGTTGCATCAGGTTATGACTCCCAGATTCTAATGTAATGGTCTATGGGTTTTGAATTCCTGTATCTAAAGTCAGGACTGTTCGTGTCATGAATCCTAGATTTTTATGTAAGTATATAATGGTTGGGGCTCCATATATCTAATGTTTGGACAGTTCATATTATGACTCCCAATGTACAAATTCAGGTTATATGGGTTGTGAATCCCCATATAAAAGTCAGTGTCATGGTTATCACATTACAAGAACAGGATTCTATAACTGGGTTATTATTCCCTGATAAAAATAAATTCTAGTTCACATGTATATCTCATAGAATAAATAGGTATAATAGTTTCTTAGAATAACTTTGGAACAAACTACTATAAAAAATATCGTTCTTTTATTTAATTCTTTATATTATTAATTATAATTAATAATAGCTTTGATAATTGATTTATTGTATTATTTTTTTTAAATTGTTCTATTCACCCCACTATTGACCATATTCCATTACCCGTTCCGATACAACAATTGGATTCAAAGGTATAATCCATTTTAGAATTGATTCTGTCCATATTTACTTCATGATCCCTAAAAATTACTATTATATGATCATCCTTTTATAATTGATTAGATTTTTTGTTCTTCTTATTATACATAATAATTGGTATCAGAGGATATTTCTCCTATAATTTAGCCAACCCTATTAGAGAGTCCAATTTTATATTTAATTCTGTTATCCTATTCCTAGACTTAATAGTCTGAGGTTAAATATCATGTAATATGTCATGATTGAACATAAATGATTCATGGATTCCTCAATAGTCGCCACATATTTATGGTAGCGATTATGGATACTTGTGATGTTGAATGGAGGATTACCTCAAAGAGTTGAGCATTGAGAACTATTCTATCATGTCAAAAAAGAAAACACTATGTAATGATGACCCATATACTCTTACCAGAACTGATACTACTAGAATTGTTTTAAATTACAATGTAGTTTATATTTTATATTGTACTATTAACAGAAGTGTATTAGTCATGTGTTTTCCTGTAATATAACTCGTGAAATATGGAAGATTCTACATGTCAATCATTATGTATCTAAAAAATTGATACGAATAGAGCATGAAATAATTCTTGTTGAGTACTAAGAAATAAAGATGACTGAAGATGAAATAGTAAACCCAATGTTCCAAAAACTCACAAGCATTGTGAATGGAATTAATTCTCATGGAGAAGTTCTATAAAATAAAATACTTGTTGAAAGAGTCCTATGACCCTTACCAAATAAATATAATGAAAATAATGTTTTCATTAGTGAAATAAAGAATTTCCAGAAGTACACACTTGACGAATCGATTGGATCACTACTCCTAATTAAACTCTTACTGAAGAACATAATTGATGAGGAGAAAAAAATTAAAATTTGTAGATTTTAAATATGTGAATTTTTCTTCAAATATATCTTATGATTCTAATCACTAGTATAGAGAAACATAAGATATGTCTCAGATTGGGAATGGAGTATAATAAATAATGATAAAGAAAATATTCAAGAATCAGTTTAAAAGAATCCCACAAAAAGAAAAATATAAGGGAGATAAGAAAGGTAGTATAAATTTCAATCCATCATATGTAACCTGTTATGAGTGAAATATTAAAGTGAAAATCTAACCTGATTTTCCCAAACATAGGAATAAAAAAAAGGACAAAAAGGAACAAAATTCAATTTTTTGTTTTATAGAAAAATCTGATTCTAGTGAACAATCTAGAAATGAAAAATAATGTGATAAATTGTGTATCATGGAATCACTGGACAAGGTTAGTAATTCTTGTTTTTTATTTTGAATATTTTGATTCTAATTTCAATTCTAAAAAACTCATGGTTTTTGAACTAAATAAATATTTAAAATATTATGAAATGATATTTTTCAATATAGTGATTTATATAATATGTTTAATGAAAATAATGAAAAAATTTGTTTATAACAATAATATAATATTATAGTATAATGTAAAACTATGTAACATTATGTCTTCTTCCCATTCCAATGTTTATGAAAATTTGAAATATACTAATGATTTTAATTAAATTTAGAAAAAGGATTTTGATTTTCTAAAAAAAAATCATATATTATTTTATTCAAGTTCATGAAAAATATCATGTGGTGATGTCTTTGAAAAAAAATAGATAAAAATAAAAATGGTTTTGGTTATGGAAGGAGATTACCTCAAATGTATAAAACTAATTTTGATAAAAGTAAAAATTTGTGTACTTCAATTGTTACTTGTTTTAAATTTGGTTTGAATGGTCACTATGAAAATGATTAGTGTCTTAGATTTAAACAATATTTAGGATTTGTAAAAGCTAATATTTAAAAATCCTTATTATAAAGAGTACCTTAAAATACATGTTTAAATTATTTATTGGCACATAAAATTTTTATAAATAATCATATTGGACCTGAAGTAGCTTGGGTACCAAAATTGTCATGTTATTGATTTTTGATGGAAAAATTAATTGGACGTCTTAAGAAATACATATAGTACATGGAATGTTGATGCTATAGGAATATTACTAGTGTCCCCTAAAATTTTACCACTTACAAAACACACGATGGATTCAATGTTACATTTGGAGATAATTCCAAAGGCAAAGTCCATGGTTTTGGTAATGTTGGTATTTCAAATTATACATTTATTTATAAAGTTTTATATATTAATGTTTTAAAAAATAATTTAAATAGTATATCACAATTATGCGATGATGGAATCGATGTTAAATTTCAAAATGAAAATTTTTTACTATTTAAAGATGATTCTATATTATTTTATTCTAATAAAAAAGATAATATATATATATTATTTGTTTTACTAAACTAACTGTTCAACATGTTATGTGTTTTAATGTTGTATATAAAGACAACATAAATAGGCATAGATGTTTAGGTCATGTCAATTTCAAAATGCTACATAATCTCTCAAAACATGTGAATGTTTTACATCTTCCTTCCTTGAAGAAATATCATCTTCATGTTTATGACCCCTGCATGAATGGAAAACAACTAATAATTTCTTTTAGACCCATCAATAATATAACTAAGAAGTGACTTCTAAAATTAGTAATTATTTATTTATTTGGACACACTCAAATTTATAGACATAATGGAGAGAAATACACATTAGTTATTATTGATTATTATAGTATATTTACTAGGGAATACTTTATTTCTCAAACAAATGATACTTTATCTAGATTTAATTATTTTTTCATGTTATTTGTATATGAAATAGTTTATATGATTATTTATATTCATTGAGATAAAGGATGTAAAATTCATGATTTATATTTCGATTTTTTTAAAATGAATGGTTATTTTAATAATATTTCTTCTTCTAGAACACCATATAAAAATTCATGATTTAGGAGTGATGAAGTTATTTTTCTTGGTTATTTTAATACTAGTAAAGCTTATAACGATTATAATTAAAAATATATGATTATTAAATTATATATTCATGTTATGTTTGACGAAAATAATGTTCAATTAAATATTAATTCTAATTATATTGATGTTGAGTTTATTGATTTTAGTTTTTGTTATGAAATTCCTCAAGAATAGATTGTATAATTTTACTGGGAGAATACATTTTATCAACCTAATAAGAAATATAGGAATATTAAAAAATAATGTCCTGAATAAAATATAACATAAAAGTTTGATTCTGGTGATAAAATAATAAATTCTATTTTAAATTATTGTGTCAATTCTTCTTTAATTTATTGATTTTGTTGGATATTGGCTATTTTCATTGTTTAAAATTACATCAAATGCATTTGAAAAGTGGTTTTTTAAATGGTTTTATAACTGAAGTAGTTTATGTTCCACAACCCCTGGTTTTGAAAGATAAAAATTTACTAACCATTATTTAAAACTATATAAATATTTTTATGTTCATAAACAAGAAAATTGTTCTTGGTATGAATGACATTTTTTGTTGTTATTAAATATTGGTTCTAATAAATATAATGTCACTCCAAAAATATTTATTAAAAGAACTTCGGATGATATTTTAATTTTACAAATCTATGATCATGTTATAGTTTTTTCTCTCAAGTGAATTACTTTGAAATAAATATTCTTCTTGGATGTATTATGAGTCTTACATGAGTTTAATGAGAGAATTAATATTATTTATTAGACATCAAAATTTTCAAATAAAATACGTAGTTTTTGTTCATTAATCTATGTATGCTAAAGATATTGTTAATTTAGTTTTTCTATTTTACTTTAATTCTATAAAAACTCCTATGGGTAATAATTATAAATTAAATATTGATGCATCAGGTAAATTTATTGATTTTAATGTTTGTAGAGCCATGATAGGTAGCTTATAACATTTAACTGTATCTAGACTGAAAATAATTTTTAGTGTTTGTTTATGTATTATATTTCGAGAAAATCCTAAAGAAATTCAATCTAATGTTATAAAAAGAATAATTAATAATGTTATAGAAACTATTGATTATAATTTATTTTATCAAAAATATAAATATTTTGATTTAAAATATTATTATATCATTGATTTTTGAGGTTGTAGGATTGACCGTAAACGTACACCAGGTATGTGTCATTTTCTGGGAAATGATTCATTTCTTGGTCCTATAAGAAACAACTATCAGTTGCTTTATCAAATGAAGAAGTTAATAATATCTCTTCTAATAGTAGTTCTGATCAAATTTTATGGATTAAGAAAACCTTATGTGATTTTGCTGTTTATCTTGATACTTTCCTATTTATTTTGATAATAATTCCGCAATTTCTATTTCTCAAAACCCCTTCAACATTATAGAACAAAGAATATTGATCATAGATTTCATTTTATTAGAGATCATGTATACATGGGTGAAATTGTTTTAGAATTTATACCTTGTGAAAATCAGATAGGGCATTTTTTTTAAAATCCTATGGATTCTTCCTACTTTGAAAAAATTATATTTGATCATGGTATGTTGGAATTTTAATTTTTTATTAGTGCATTTTTTTGGGGGAGTTTGTTTTTTCACATTATTTATTTAAAAAAGAGTGAGAAATATATTGATTTTAATTGTTTTAAAACATTTGTTTTGGGTAGAAATAAATGGGTTTTAATTTTTATTAAAAATTAATTTTAATTTGTTTAAATTATTTAAATTTGTAATAAATAATGGGGAATGTTTTGTCATCTGATTTTTTTTATTTTGATTGATTACATATGATTTTTTTTGATTAATTTTCCTCTGTATTTTTATGATATCTAAATCCAAAGTGTTTGGTTTTTCTGATTATTATCCCATTTTATAGATAAGATATTTATCTTAAGTTTATTTGTTTATGATGATGTCTAAAAATTCATTTTTAGTAATTTAAGAATTCAATTATGTTTTTGCTATTGTTTTAGTGATTATATTGTCTGTAGTTTTAAAATGTGTTAGTATTTATTTTACTAAAACATCTATAGATATCAGATTTACATAAAATATGATTTTTTTATAAAAATAACATTTTTTAATGATTTCATTGGATTACATTGAAGTCTAAAAATTTAATTTTGATAGTGAATAAGTTTTTGGAAGTTATGAATTGATTTTCCAAAATAGTAGTTTTTCCATATTGATGTTGATTCTATTTTTTCATCATATATAGAGTTGTAGATGCCAGATTTATTTGATTTTTGATTCGTTGAAAAGATACTAATTTTTTCTACAAATATTTATTTAATAAATTTTGAATCTAAAATTTATAACCCTTTAAAATTAATTGATGTTTGAGAAAGAATGTTGTCTAATTTTTCACAATGTATAGAGAAACAAACTTTAATGAATAGTGAAAAGAATGGTTCAATAACACAACCTTCAATACAGTGAAAAGTATAGTTCCAGAACCCTATTTTACTGTTCATTTTCTAAAAAGTATGGTTGGGAAACAAGAGTTACTTTTCATTTCAAATGTTACATTATTGTTCTTTTTCTATAAAGTACAGTTCAAAAACAATATGTTACTGTTCATACAATACAATATGTTACTATTCATTAATGAATGTATGGTTTTGCAACCTTATTTTATTATTCATTCCCTACGATACATTATTGTTCATTAACTATTCTATGTTACTGCTCATTACCTATGTAACGTTACTATTATTTCTGTGCTTTATGTTGAAAATTGATTTTTTTCATATATATGGATTATTTTGAAAATGTTTTTACACTGGATAAATTTACATTAAAAATAAGCATTATGGTTGAAGAGTTTTTAATGTTTTTGGCTTAATATTTAAAGAGACAAATTAATAAATTATTTCAAAATATTTTTCCAATAAATTCAGTTTTTTCAAGGTTATTTATTTTCAAATATTTGAATTTACATTTGTATTGTGCTACTAGTTTTCACGAACCATACTGGCTAAGTGTAAAGGCATTTAATTTTTTCTTTTAAATCATTACATGATATTATTATTCAGGAGATTTTATTAGAAGAATTATTCAAATTATATTGGATTATTTTATTAGAAAATTATTCTACAAGAATAAAGAGAAATAATGCTATGAATTTTATGGAGATAATTATGATAGCATTTGACTCAATTTATTTTGAAATTCCAAAGAAAGTGGAAATGATGTAGTTTTGGGATATTTATTCAATATATATATATATATCATTATTTTTTGTAGGATAAAAAATAACAATAGAGATACACGAGAGTTAACATATTTGATATTCTTTATTTTTTATGTAAACGTGTTGTGAACTTTGAACCTACTCTGGAATTTGAAACATAATATTACCCTATATTTCATCACCCAAACATTCTCACAAGTGATTTATTATTTTTAAATTTACCACAATTTCCTAGATGAGAAATTCTAATTGAAATCTCAAAAACCTGTATCTATGCTTCCATTGTTTATATTCTTTCATCTGGTTTTAGGTCTGAAACAATTTTTACCTTATGTCACATGAACTATATTTTTTATGTTTATGATTTTACATAGAATAGAATTATTTGTTATTTTACTTCTTCTGGTTGTCACTCCCAAATTCTAAATTCAGGATCTAAGTCCCATGACTCACTTTATCTAAAGGCAAGAATATCTGGGTTATGAATCATATATTCCAATGTTATGATCTTAGGGTTGTGAATCCTTATATCTAAGGTATATAATGTTCGAGTTGTGACTCCCAGTGTCTAAATTAATGTTTTAAGGGTTTTGACTACCCATTCAAATGTCAATTTCATGGTTATCACTCCACTAGAAATGGATTCTATAATTGGGGTATGGTTCCTGCATAAAAATAATTTTTAGTGAACACATATCACTTATTGAGTATAGAGGTATAAGAGTAGAGTATTACAAATTTGGACCAAACTACTATAAAAACATCATTGTGTTATTTAATTTTTCCATTTCTAATTAACCTTAATAATTATCATTGATACTTAATATAATTTATTAATTTATTTCTTTAATTTTTTTAATATAATATTTTTACCACCTATAGACCATCTACCATTACCCATTCTTACCTAACAATTGGTATCAAAGGGATATTGCTTTTTAGAATTGATTTGCTATGTTTTTATCCTTTTGATACAAAACAATTGGTATTATAGGATTATCCTTTTAGAAATTATTATCCTTTTTTCCCTTGTATATGACATAAAAATTTGTATCAGAGGATGTTCCTTTTAGAATTTAGCCAAACCTTTTAGAGAGTATAATTGTATATTTAACTGTTGTAAACTATTTCTAGACCTCACAATATAAAGATAAAAATATTATAAGATGAATGGATTGAACACAAATAAGGCTTGGATTCCTAAAAATCGACCATACATTGATGGTAATGATTACTACTATGGGATATCCACAATGGAGGCTTATCTCAAACAGTTGAGCATTGAAAATTGTTCTATCATGTCAAAATAGTACACACTACTTGACGCTGACCCAAATACTCTTATCAAAATTGATGATAATAGATCTGTTTTAAATTAACCTATATTTAACACACATTTTTCTATTAATAGAAGTGTTTTATGTCATGTGCCTTCTTGTAGGATATCTCATGAAATATAGAATATTCTAAAAAACACTCACCTTGGCTCTAAATTTTTTTTCGAACTAAGCATTCAATAGTTAGTGTAAATTACCAATATTTTAAGATATGTGAAATGATATATTATGACAAATGTTCCACATATTCACAAGAATTATGAATGGAATGAATTATCTTGGAGAAGCTCTTGAAAACCCAATTTTTTTTGAAAGAGTCATATAATATTTACTAGATAAATGGGGTGAAAAGTAGGTTTCCATTTATGAAATAAAGACTTTAAAGGAGTACAAAATTGATAAATTGCTTAGATCACTACTCCATTATGAAGTTTAACCAATAAACATAGCTAATGTGGATAAAATTAAATGAAAAGTAGTGGATTTTAAATTTGGGAATATCATTTCCACCAAATCTTATAATTATGATCTATAGGATAGTGAAAAAGATGAAATGTCACAGATTGTGACTGGAGTATACAAAATAATGAAAAGAGAGTCTTCAAGAATCAATTTAAAAGAAACCCTCAGAGAGAAAAATATGAGGGAGATAAGAAAGGTAGTACAAATTTCAATGCTTCATATTTTACCTGTTATGAGTGTAGGATGAAAGGGAATATCAAACATTATTTTACTAAACATAAGTACTATAAAAAATACAAAAAATTAGGACAAAAGGGAATTAACAACTATTTAGAGTTGTATAGAAGAATCTGATTATAGTGAATAATATGGAAATGAAAAAGGAAGTGAAAATATATACTTCCTGACATCAGTGGACAAGGATAGTAATTCTTGTTTTTATATTGAATATTCTGATTCAGAATGTGATTCTAAAAAACAAATTTTTTTTAAATTAAATAAAGAAATAAAAATATTAAGAAAATATATTTTCAAGGTTTTTGATTTATATAAAAATATTATAGAAAAAATCAAAAATATTTTTTTTGAAATAAAATAATTTTACAGAAGAATGAAAAATTAAGCAACAGTGCTTCTTATTCTAATTCAATAGTTTATGAAAATTTAATGTATGATCAATATTTGAATGAAAATTTGAAAATGCATGTTTAATGTATAAACAATGTTTATTTTCGTTTATTCAAGGTCATGAAAAATATAGCGATATGATTTATTTTAAAAAACTAATAAAAATAATGATGTTTTTGGTTATGACGGGTGATTACCTCTGATTTATAAAACTCATTATTTTAAAAGTAATATGGTTGTTCTCAAACTGTTACCTATTTTAAATGTGGCATGAAATGTCACTATGAAAATGATTGTTCTCTTAGATTTAAAAAATATTTGGGATTTACAAAAAATAAAATTTCTAAATCCTTATTAATAATAGTACATTAATATACTTGATTAAATTATTATTGGGTACCTAAAATTTTATATCTAATTCTATTAAAACCAATGTCTCTTGGGTACCAAATTGTTAAGTAATTGATTTTTTTGGAAAAATTCTTTGGATGTATCATGAACGATATATGGTACATGGATAGTGGATTATCTAAGCATATGAATAGATACCCATCAAGGTTTACCACTTACAACACATGTGATCGAGGCACTATTATATTTGGAGACAATTTTAAATGCAATGGAAAAGGTTTTGGTAAAGTTGGATCTTCAAATTCAACATTAATTTCTAAATTTTTATATATTTAATGTTTAAGAGATTTTTTAATTATTATATCACAAATATGTGATGAAAAAATAAAAGTTGAATTTAAAAATGATTAATGTTTAGTATTTATATATGATTCTTTATTATTTTATTCTAATAGATAAGATAATATTTTTAATAATGATTTTGTTGAACTAACTGTTAAACATGTTAAGTGACTGAATGTTGTATAGAATGAAGACAACCTTTGGAATAGACTTTTTGGTCATGTCAATATTGGAATGTTTCATAAGCTATAAAAACATGTGATTCTATTACAGCTTCTTTCCTTGAAGAAATAACATCTTATTGTTTGTGATACTTGCATGAAAGGAGTAAAACACAATAGTTCCTTTAGACACATTAATTAGTTAATTACTAATAGACCTTTATAGTTAACATATCTTGATTTATTTGGGCCCACTCAAATTTTTATCCTTTAGGGAAATAAAAATACCATTTTTATTATTAATGATTATAGTAGATTTACTTAGGTATACATTTATCCTCATAAAAATGATACTTTATCTAGATTTACCGATTTTTTTAAAATTAGTATAAAATGAATAGTTTATATGATTATTTCTATTCATAGTGATAGATAAGGTGAATTTCATAATTTTTATTCTGAAAATTTTTGTTAAAATAATGGTTATTTTCATAATTATTATTCTTCTAGAACACTATAGAAAAATGGTGTTGTAGAACAGAAAAATAAAACTCTTATTAAAATGGATTGAATTATGTTAAGTGAATATAAATTTACTTGATATTTTTTGGTTGATTCTGTATTTGATGCCTGTTATATTTCAAATATAATTGTTATTAGAAATTTGTTAAAGAAAACTCTTAATGAATTATTAAAAACTAAACTTAAAGTTGGAAACTTTAGATTTTTTGGTGGTAAAATTTTTATTTTAAATTCATGGGATAATTTAGATAAATTTTATGCTAAGAGTGATAAAGGTATTTTTCATGGTTATTTTAATAATCTTAATGCTTATAGAGTTTATAATAAAAGATATATGATTATTGATGAATCTATTCTTATTATGTTTTATGAAAAAAAATTAAAATTAAATTCGTATTCTAATTATATTAATGATGACTTTAGATATTTTAATGTTGGTGATGAAATTATTCACGATAAGAATGATTTAATTGAGGAAGATATTACTCATATTAAACTAGATACAAAATCATGGAAGATCCACAAAAATCATCAAGTTGAAAATTTAATTTGGAATGTTGATACTCATGTTAAAACTAGAAATTCTATTTTAAATTATTGTGAAAATTCAGTTTTTATTTCTAATTTGGTTTCTTTTAATGATAATGTTAATTCAAAATAAGAAAATTTTATTGCTTATATGAAAGATGAATTAAATAAATTTGTTATAAATATTGTTTTTTATTTATTAAATGAAATATGAAAACTAGACTGCTTATATAAAAGATGAATTAAATTGTTTTTTAGAAATAATGTTTTGGATTTAGTAGAATTGCATCAGGATAAGTAGGTAATTAGAAAAAATTGGATATTTAGATGAATGTTATATGAATGTGAATATATTTTCAAAAATAAATTATGGCTTTTTGCTCAAGGATACTCTCAAGAAGATGGTATTGACATTGAAGATTATTTTTCAACTACTACTAGGTTTGAGGCAATTAAAATTTTGATGATTTTTACGTATTTTCATGGTTTTAAATCATATCAAATGGAAGTGAAAAGTGATTTGTTAAATAGTTTTATAACTGAAGAAGATTATCCTTCTCATCCCCCTAGTTTTTAATGTGAAAAATTTCATAACCATATTTGTATATGATATAGAAATTTGTATGGTCTTAAACAAGAACCTCAAGCTTTGTATGAAGAAATTTAATTGCTTCTATTGGAAAATGGTTTTATGAAATTAAATTTAAATCTAACAATTTTTTATTAAAATAACTTCTGATGATATTTTAATTTTACAAATCAATGTTGATGATATAGTTTTTGGTTCAAATAGTGAATTAATTTTCAATAATTTTTCATGTTTGATGACTTCATAATTTGACATGAGTTTAATGGGATAAATAAAATTTATTCTTCGACTTAAAATTTTTCCAAGAAAATTTAAAAATTTTCTTAATCAATATAAGTATTCTAATGAGTTAGTGAAATGATTTTGACTTGATTCCTAAAAATTTATGAAAACTGATAGGGGTTCTAATAATAAATTCGATAGTATTGAATCTAGTAAATCTATTAATTTTAATGTTTATAGAGGCATGATAGGTAGAATCATATATTTAACTGAATCTAGACCCAAAAACATTTTTAGTGTTTGTTTATGTGCTAGATTTCAAGAAGATCCTAAAAAATAATTTTAAAGCTGTAAAAATAATAATTAGATATATTAAAGGAAAAATTGATTTTGGATTAATTTATTCAAAATATAATTTTTTTGATTTAAAATATTATTCTAACTTTGATTTTGGAGGCTGTATGATTGACCGAAAATATCACATCATACATCCTTCATTTTTGGGAAAAAGATTAATTTACTGGTCATCTTAGAAACAATTATCACTTTTTTATCTATTTTATAAGCTATGCATAACTCTCTTGATATTATTTGTGCTCAAATTATATGGATTAAAAAAACATATGTGATTTTTTTATTTTTATTGATAAATTTCATGTTTATTTTGTTAATAATTATACAATTTCTATTTTTCAAAACCCTTTGTTATATTCTAGAATAAATCATATTGATATTACATTTCATTTTATTAAAGATCATGTGAACATGGGTGATATATTTTTTGAAATTATACCTTCTGAAAATAATATAGAACATATTTTTACAAATCCTTTAGACTCTTCTTAGTTTGAAAAAATTAGTTTTTAACATGTTATATTGGAATATTAATTTTTTATTAATGCATTTTTAGGGGGAGTTTTTTTTATTTTAGTTTATTTACAAAAAATATTGATAAATTACATTATTTTAATTTTATTAAAATATTGGTTTTGGGGAGAAATAAATTTATTTTAATTGTTAAAAAATAGGTTTTAATTGGTTGGAATGTTTTAATTTTGTAATAAAAAAAGGGGTAGATTGTTTTTTCTTATGCCTGTTTTTCTTTTGTTTGATTACATATGATTTTGTTTCATTAATTTTTTTATGTATTTTGATGATATCTCAATAAAAATTATTTATATTTTTTTTGGATTCGTATCATGTTCGATAGATTATAGATTTATATAAAATTTATTTTTTTATGAGGAAGTCTAAAAATTATTTTTAGTACTCAAAAAATTAAATTATTTTTCTTTTGTAGTTTTACAGATTCTACAATCTATTGTTTTGAAAATTTTCTGTATTAATTATACATAAACTTCAATAGAAATTAGATATTCATGAACCATGAATTTTTTATAAATTCAACATGTTTATATTGATTTCATTAGTTTACATCAATGTTTAAAAATTCTATTTGGATAGTGAATAAATTGTGTAAAGTTTTCATTTATTTTTAAAACATCACTTTTACCAGTTTGACGTTGCTTTTATTTTTTGATCATATTTGTAGAAGTAGATATTTATTTTATTTGATTCTTGATTCATTTTAAATCTAATATGTTTTTATACTAAGATGTTTTTTTAATTCTGAATATGATATTTAGAGCCCATAAATTTTTTTGACGGTTATAAAAGTAGGTTGTCTAATTTTTCACAAAGTATGGGAATCCATCCTTTCATGAATAGTGAAAATTATATTTCAGAAACCCTACTTTATCTATAGTGAAATGTATGGTTCCACAATCCTATGTTATGATTAATTTTATGAAATATATGGTTGGGAATCACTAAGTTACTGTTCATTCCATACGTTACGTTTCTATTCATTTTCTACAACATATGGTTCAACAATCATAAAATATTGTTTATACCAAATTCTTTGTTAATGTTCATTCCTCGAAGTATGATTTATCAACCCTGTGTAACAATTCATACCCTATACTACGTTATTGTTCATTCAGAAAAAGTATGGTCATCAACCCTACATCACTGTTCATACCGTACACTATGTAACTATTCATACCATACACTAAGTTACTATTCATTTCTACAAAGTATGGTTTGGAAACCCTACATTACTGTTTATTCCCTATGCAATGTAACTATTCATTCCCTTTGTTACATTATTTTTCATTTCATTCTAGATGTTGAAAATTGATTTTCTAAATATATATGAATTATTTTTAATGGGTTTTAAAAAGGATAAATTCACATTAATTCTAAGTATTTTGATCGAAGAGTTTTTAATGTTTTTGGTGGAATATTTAAAGTAAAAAAATTAATAAATTATTTCCACCTATTTTTCCAATAAATTCCATGGTTTCAAGGTTATTTGTTTTAAATATTTGAATTTTCATTTCCCTTGTGCTATTAGTTTTTAGGAATCATATTGACTATGTTTAAACAAATATAAATTAGACTTATAAATCATACGATACTACTATTTTTATATAGATTTTATTGGAAGACTTATTCAAATTATTTTGAAAGATTTTATTAGAGATTTATTATAATGGAATAAAGATTAAATGGTGCTGTGAATTTTATTGTGATATTTTTAATAGCTCTTGACTCAATTTATTTTGAATATCCGAAGGAAGAGGAGTTGTTGTAGCTGATGAATATTTACCCACTATATATATATAATTCTCTATTATTTTTTAATAAAGAACAATAGATATACTCATGGGTTACAATATCTGATAAACTTTATTTTAAACGTGAATGTGATGTAAACTTTGAACCTGATGGGAAATTTGCAACGTCCTATGACACTCTATTTCATCACCCAGACATTTTTGAAAGTGCAAGATTATTTCAGCTTCGACTGCATTTGCATTTTCAAGAAGTTATAATTCAAATCTTAATAACCATTTAAGGGGACATAACCTTGAATATTACCACATATTGACATGAGAACATAATAAAATGATCTTATAGTCATTTATGATCAATAAGAATCAATTGAGTATTAATCAGAAGACAATATTTCTCAGTATGATCCGAAGTACAATTTCAACGTTGTATTTGAATGTCTTAGATGCAGTGGAAGTGATTTTTGGGGGATTAATCATTATGTTTTTTTATATTTTATAGATCATTAACCAATTGTCCAAGACATAATTATCATGAGCAATGAAAATTTTTAGTCAAAAATTTACATTGAAATCCTGTAAACTAGAGTGGAACATTTTCATGTTAAAATGATAATTAATTTAAATTAGATCTAAATATGGAATATATTATCTTAGTAAATTTATTTAATGATGTTTTGGATCATCCAAAACCCCTTTTAGAATGACCAACACTGTGTAAGAAGGACCCCTAGTAGATCCTCTTTAGTGGTGATCCACCTGTTGTCTTTTGATCTCTGAACTACACCGACAGACTATCAGGTGAAAACATGGAATGTTTATAATGTTGTGTAGTTCATCTTGATTACTTCAAGATCTTTCATCATTTGGGGGGTTATTTTCATTCTTGAGAAGATTATATAATGATTAATCTTAAGAGAACTCTGTTGCAGTCAATAATTCCAATTTCAGATTAACCTTACACAATATACATAACCATCTATTCATAGGATTAGATTCTAGGTTAAAAATATTATTTAATTACACAAAAAACCATAAATAATATAATAAAACTTATATTACCTCATGATATAAATTATTATTATTATTATTATTATTATTATTATTATTATTTAAATGGAATTTGGAAACTGCTATAACGATAAATATTATTTTACCAGCTTGAAAATTAATATCTATCACTGAACATAATCTTGGTCTGATCATCCTTCTATAAATTTATAAAATACATGGATAAAAAGAAACAAAATACATAAATATATTAAATAACTCTGTAATTTAAAAATCTCCTAGTGAATAAATATTTTTTCAATTTATGTGATCATTTAATCTTAAATGTAATATTTCCTCCATCATGAGAATAAAATTTATTCCTATAATTGAATTCAAATAGAATATAATAATGATTAATAGAAACACATTGTGTGTGACTCTCTATGATTACTTCTCATTTAAATTAAGTGATTTTTCTTATAGTCAATGATTACTATGTAGTGATAGGTCAAGGCATCGAAGCGAAAATGATAATGTCATAATGCCAGTAACCATATATGAGAAATTATTGTGTAATAAAATCTAATTGTCTTAATATATAATCAAGCAAGGTGAAAATATGTATCATCAACTTATATTATTGATACATCTTTCTTTGACTCCACAAAATAAACTCATCATTACACCATGAACATGGAATTTAATTCGAATTTTCTATTTCAATTTAACGATAGAGATATCAAATTCTATAATATTTTAAGGGAAAAATCATTCCATGAATCATCTATTTATAATATGTCATTCTAGATGAACCCTTACACACAAAAACATATTGAAGCATGTTAAATTTTAGTAAATCTAAGTGTTTGAGTCATAAAATGGATTAATAATAATCATATTGTTTATGGGCCATTACACACACTCGTAGATAGAAATATCTAATGAAAAAATATATATATAATTCCTACTTGTGGTTTTGTACTCATAATATCTCATATTAGAGATTACCAATTGTAAAATTCCTGAGAATTAGTATCATCCTCTTATTATTACTCACCCATGAAAAACAACATACTATTTTCAACATCATAGAAGGTTATCTGACCATTGAACATGGTTTTAGAATAACATCATGACATTTTAATGTTCTCTTCACGGTGGGGAACTACTAAGACCTTATCAACATGATAGATACTCTATGAAATTATTATATTAAATTCATCCAAAATAATGTATAATATTAAATTAGATGTTTTATTAATATTAAAATCTTCGAATATACATGTAATCTATAGTACAAATACTGGGTCTATAACACCAAATCCAACATTATTTTTATAAAAATTACATATCACATGTTAAGTGGCCAAAAAAAGTAGTTGAGATTATATTGGCATACAGAGATAAGAAAATGAATATTTAATAATTTGATATATTTTTAATAGATTTTACATCAATGTGATACATGGATTTCTCCATTGGATGAAAAATATGATTTCTAATTGATAAAAATTATTAATAAATGAAAAATCACTAATGTAGGGGTCAAAACTATGAAAATTAGCTCAAACTAGCTCAGAAAATCAAGATTGTGATCTTAAATTTATTTAGGACTTATAGGAATAAAACACTTGTCAATCCAATTCCTGAATTTATCTATATGATCAAAATATTTGTTTTAACTTCATATTGTTATTAAAGTGTCTGGCCACATAAAAAAGGTTGTAATGGAAAAAAAGTTTGGATATAAATGAAAACATATAACACAAAACCTAAAATAATTTATTATATATAAAAATTTACCACACATAAATATGATTTATACATTTATTGATATAATACAAAGTAACATTTCAACGTTCAATTTTTATAAAAATGAAATATCATTCACAAATTGGTCATTAAAAAAACAAGGCTAGTTCATATTGATGTGAAAACTTAAGGAAATAAAACTGAAATCATTTATTAACAGTAAGATTAAACCTTACATAAGTATATTTCTTATATTTTATAGTATTATGGAAAATATGATTTCATATTGCTAACAAATTTTAATGAATAAAAAATCACCTATGTATCGGTCAAAACTACACAAAGTAGCTTGGATTGGCTTGAAAACCTATGAAAATAATCTGCCTCATTTATGAACGGTTGAACTTAAACATATATCAATTTTTCATTTGAATAGATAGGTATGATTAGTTCTATCATTCCACTTTCACATTGTTATTAAAGTAAAAAATCCCCAAAATGGGGTCAAAATTGAGAAAATATCTTCATATTTTTATTATAACTTAATAGAATGATCCCTGATACATTTTTGATTTATAGGAAAATTTCTCATTTCAATATTGTACTCATATTGATTAGAAAGATCCAAAGTACCATTTCGACATTAAATTTTTATTAAAATGACATATCACCCATCAAAGGATCCAAACTAATTAAAAAACCATTCATAGAATTGAAAATATGGGAAAATTATACTTTGGTAATTTTTTATCTATAAAAATTAATTGAGTATTAATATAAACACCATATTTCTTAGTTTGATTCAAAATATAATTTCACCTTTTTATTTTTATAAAAATGACATATAACCTGTCAAGGGGTCCAAACCAAGCATAAAAGTTCAGATTAGTGTAGAAACATAGGAAAAGTATCCTTAGGTAATTTTTTATCTATAAGAATTAATCGAGAATCAATATGATTCATGGATTTCATAGTATGATCCAAAATACAATTTTACCTTTTTATTTTTACTAAAATAAAATATCGCACCTCAAAGGGTAAAAACCAAAAATATGAATTTGGATTTGTGAAGAAACTTATTAAATTAATCAAAGAATCATTTTTCATATGTTTGAATCTACCATCCACTAATCTCAGTTCAGGATTGATCAGTATTATGAAAAACATTTTTTGAAATAGTTAACACTTACTAATAAATAAAACATTATTTTGATAAGGAGATATTTTATTGAATATTTTATTTTAAAGTCAATTTTGAAATCCCCTAAATTAATTTTAAAACCTGGGTAAAATTCACATTTATTTTGTCATCATGAGTTTCTCAGGGAAGAAATATAATTGATCATAATTCATGTGTTTTTATTAAAATACTGAGCATCATGGAAATAATTTGGATAAATAATCTAGAAAATATTTGTTTTAATAACGAAATATGAGTTTCTGATGTATAAATTGATGTTAGTTTAAAAATAATTATTTTTCAATAGTACATTTGGAATTTAATTTTTTCTTAAATGATGAACCTGAATTAATTATGTTTTTAAACACCTAGTTTAATTATATATTTTAATAAATTTTAATTTTGAAAATTATATAGTAGAAATGAAAATTGATTTATTGAAATGAACATCTTTAAAATGGAATTGATTAATGATAAATTTTCATCAATCATTTTGTTCATTGCATCTATATTTTGAAATGTGCAGATTTATCAATGGATCGAATTATCATGCAAGGATATACCATGAGTGAAAATTTGGAAATGTTACCATTCTACCATCCCATCACCTTTAACCTACTGTTCACCATCAAAAGGGAAGCCTAAAGAACTCCCTACTACAATGAACCATACCTCATTTATCAACTGACCAAAATAATCATTTTATATTATAATTATATTTATAAAATGAATAAATAACTATGCCACCCACAATTTTGGACTGAATTTATGATGCTGAAAAGGTTATGGAATCAATTATTAGATTTAGTAGTACAATTCTCAAAGCTCCTCCACTATAAAAAGGGGATTTGGGAAATATATTTTTCATTCAAAAAGTATATACCAAAATAATATTAAATTTTTTTAAAAATATATATTTTTAGTAAAATTGAAATATTTATTTTATATATAAAAATAAATTTAACAAAAAAAGTTAAATAAAATAATATATTTTATAAAAAAACTAATAATATGATTATTAGAAATAATTTGGATATAAATTTTTTTATATGTGAATGGCTTCCCCCAACATGAGGCATATTATATTTATCAAACCAATGTATATTTTGATTTAAATGACAGGATCAAATCTGTGTGATTCAAACTGAGTTTGATATATAAATAAAGGGATAATGAGTTCATCCATTCGATAAATCATATTCAATCCAGAAAATATATAGTAAAATCTTACCAGCATTAGTGCTGCGAAATTATCAGAAATTAGTGTTCAAAATTCCCTAAATCACAGTGAAATCCTTTATAGAATTTTCCATTAAAAACCAAACAACAAAATGTGAGGGTGGATCAAACAATTATGGATAGTGAATTAAATTCACACATCATGATTTGATCAATATTCCCCATATTCTCACAAATTTTCGAACAATAAAAGTTTTTGATTTAATGAAAACCAATAAGTTTTTTTTAATCCTTTAAATTGATAAACCAAGACATGTTTAACCTTTACCGCTGTTAATGAAACAAAATCTTCTGGTGTATGGAAATTATGATGTTTCTTTTTGTAGCGCTGAATATTTTTTACATCATGGAACCAAATATTCCATCAATTCCCAATCAGACTACTCCAAAATTTTATCACACACCGTTTGACATGACTCAAGCGGAATACATTCAGGTAATTAGGAATAATTGTTATGAAAATCTAGTTTTGTGTCAAGGAAATCTTCTCAACACATTATCAAATCATCATTATGATTATTTTTACCAAATGAAGTCTACTTGAGAGATATAAGACACACTCAAATTCATATACAAAGTCATGTAATAAGATGCAAATAAAGTTATTATGTAAAAGTATCTTAACATCAATATGGTTTATAATAATATTGTGTTTGAAAAATTTCATGAGCTGTATGTTAAAATAATCAAATGCCATTCCATTAAAATAAATATACTAATAACTTTAAATGTTTGTGAAATTAGTTCTAAATTTCCACCTTTATTTAAATAATTTGGTCAATCAGTCTTTAAAAATAGTGGGGTTATTTTCTTGGAATAAGTGAAAAATCTTATTCACATTAATGATGAATATATGATGGGAGATTTGGGTTTGGCTTCACAATTTGATACAAAGGTTTATATCATTAAGGGAAAGAAACCAAAAAAAATCATCCATACATGTCAAGAAGAAATATTAACTCTTCAAAAAGAAAGTAAATACTTACAAGATGAAAGGATAATTCTTTATATTTGGAAAATTAGGGCATTTTCAGGGGAATTTCACTATCGAAAGAATGTTGAAAAATCCATTGTAATTATACTGATAGAATAGAATCTAGTTTCAATGATATTTGAAGTTAGCTTTAATTAGATTAATATGGGATGGATTCTTGATTATATAGTAATGGTTCATGTGTTCAATGATCATTCTATGTTAAAAACATTTTACAATAGTACTACCATGAAGGATGTATACATTTGGAATAACACTTGCAACCATGTTTCTCGAAAATTAAGGATTGTAATACACATTGCTTCTAGGAAGAAGTTGAATCTTCTTAATTTGTTGTATGTACCCTAGAATAGAAATAATTATGTCTCTATTTATATTCATTATAAGAATTAATTTTAGGTTTTATTTGAATTTGACAAGGTTATCTTATTAAAGGGAGGTATTTTTATGGGGAATGGGTACTCAAATGATGGAATGTATCAAATTTTCATTAATAAAACGACTTAAACTTATTCTTAATTGAGTGATTCTTATTGTTCATGGAATGGTAGTTTAACAATGTTAATTATAATTCATTAAAAGTAATAAAGATGTAAAAAATTAATTATCATTATTAATAGATTTAATAAATGTTAAACATGTGTAGAATCTAAAATAATTAACAGAATATTTTGAACAATTGAATAAAATTCCAATATATTATAATTATTACATAAAAAATTTAAATTAAATTTTTATTAACTCTTAGTGTAAAATGATATTTTATTCCTTTTTTTGGATAACTATAATAGATATTTACATATATATATTCTTTAAAAATAGGATTATGTCTTTAAAATTTTCAATAAGTATAATTCTCATGTTTAATATGAGAAGATCCATAGAATAACATGAGTACGCTAGTGTAATTGGAACATTAATGTTTGAAATGAATTATAATGAACCTAATATTTCTTTCACAAAATATAAAATAAGTTGATATACTGTTAAACCGTGTTTGGATGATGGGAAATGTATAACAAGTGTCTTTAGATACTTGACAATGACCATAGATTTATGTTTATACTATAATGATTATCAAGTTGTTTTAGAAGGATACACCGATGTGAGTTGGATTAACAAGTATTGGTAATAATCAATACACAATTGGATGTTTATTTACTCTTTAATGTTGTATTGTTTCTCGGGTGAGAAATAAACAAATATTTTTTTGACATTTGATCATAAATTTTGTGTTTAGTGCCTTAGCTCAATGTGGAATGAAAGTTGACTTGAATATAAATATATTATTGGATATTAGATTTTGGTCTAAGATGATGCCTTATATCTCTATTGGTTATGATAGTTATGATAATTTATCAAGAGAATATAGTTTCATGTATAATGGAATGTCAAGACATATATGTTTCAGACATGATTATGTAAGACAACTGCAAAAATGTGTCACTATAACAATTTTCTATGTGAGATCATGTAAAATACTCAAGGATCCACTTACAACATCTATTTTAAGATAGATCATTTGTACAAATAAAAAATATATTGGGTAAAAAACAATTAAATAAATCATTTTAAATGGAAACCCAACACATTCTTTAGGCAGTTCTTAATAAAAATGTTTAATGGGTAAAAACAAGTTATGAATATGATTGTTGATATTGGAAATTATAACCCCAAACTACATAGTGTTAATATCATTTGTTATTACTAGAGGATTAGTTATTTATTCTAAAAAAATATTAATACTTGATGTTTTATCTATTCTAATAATGGAAACATAGGGTAATATGTTTCATATGTGATCTTTGAAGTGATTCAACTTCTTATAGGAGTTAATGGGTTAACATATTAGATAGTTCATGAAAAGAATATAAGATCATGGATATAATGTTCTATAAATTGATATTTGGGATAGAAATATCTTTTTATGTATTTTATTTATATTTATATTAAATAATAACATGTCTAATGTTTTAGAAACATATAAATTTGATCATACTTTGAGATATCAATACTTGGTAAAGGTTTACATTGAAGTATTCTTTTATTATGTATAATGATTCACCTGTGATTAGGATCGTTAATTTTATAAAATAAAGTGGTTAACTATTATATTTTATTCATAAAATTTATAGATAAATATGGAGCCAATGAATTTTTCTTGAATTTATGAGGTGGAATAATATTTGGAATTCCACATTGGAGTTAGGGGTAGAATCCCCAAAGCACCTCCATTATTAAAAGGGGCTTTGGTAATTGGGTTTTACATTAAAAAAATGTATAAAAATTATTTTAATGTTTTTTAAAAATATATATATTCAGTAAAATGTTTTTTATTAATATATATATATATATTAACAAAAAAGTTAAATAAAATATTTAAAAAGTGACTAGTAATGGGATTAGTTCTAACAGTTTGGATTTCAAATTTTCTGAAATATGAACTGGTTCCCCCCCACCAATATTTTTCTTCTCAAATAAAACAAATCTATCTTTTGATAAAAATGGTGATATCAAATAAGTGTGATTTAAATTTATTTTTATCTATTAATAGATGGCATGTTCTACACTTTGACCAATCTTCTTCAATCAAAAAACTCGCTAGCTAAATTTGTCCAACACCAGTGCTATATAACTTTTTAAAATTGATTTTCTAAATTCCAAAAATCATAGTGAATTCATCAAGGTAAATTTACATTGGGAACCCTAAAACAAAATTTTGGGGTGGATAAAACCCTTTCAAATAATTAATTAAATTCACACAACAAGATTCGATTTTCTTATCTATTTTCCTAACCATTTTCTATCATTTTCGACCTACTAAAAAATTAAACTTATAACTACCATTACTATGAAAACAAATTGTGGAATATGTTTAGATATAATCATGAATTTTCAAATTAGGAACAAACTAATATGGGATGACGATACCATATCTTGACACCACTCCAGCTTAACTAGTCAAAGATGATACTTGACCAGCCACGTCGAATAAAATTGGGGTAGGAAAATTTCTTGAATTGAGTGTAAAAAAACATGTGATTGTAGTTGAGTCATAATGATTGAGTATAATATTCTTCAACTGATAAATTTTTAAAATAAAACAAAGTGTTGACATGAATCATGGAAGACTGAGGCTAAAGGAAGGCTGATCAAGCTTTTAAGGATGAAAAAGTTGTCAGAACAGATGAGAAGGGATATGAAAATAATAGGGATTGATGATAAATATTTAACACCGGTTGAGGATTAATTATTAAAAAATATGAATCAATTTTAATTTTTCATTGAATACATATGAGGACTATTGTTTAGAATAAAATATATTGACTCGGTGTGAGATGTTGATTGAGTCGTGCTGTCACCATAGTTGGTTAGACAAGATGATAGAGATATTTTAAAATATACGAGTTGGAATCAATTTTTATGTGTTTTACCAAATGTAGTTTCATTGTATGACAAAGAAAAATATTTTAGGGACATCCAAAATCAACGATTCACCAGTTGAAAGGAAAAAATATGAAGGACACAAGAGGTTTTTAGAAATTCCTATATGACTCAATCCATGATCAACTTGAAGTTCTTGTTTTGGATTTTCCCGGGTCCAGTACTAATCCTTGTAAAAACTAGATTCAATAATATGAATCCAAGTATACTCGAGGAATCATCTCCAAATCATATATTAAAACATCATCAAGTCTCCTAGACCTCACCATGAAACCACCATGAAATCACCTTCGCACACCCATCATATTCAGCATCACACATCCCATTGGGGAGGAATATGATGGATTCCTAGATAATAATTAAATTGGGGGGTATGTAATACTAGATAGGGCATATTTCACAAACTAGAAAAGGATCACATTGGCACTTTTGTTTGCAGTGTTTGAATCGAAGGAAAACATATCATATAAGATGAAAGTAATTGATAAATTAGTAAAAATATACATAAGGATTTAACATGCTTCCACCTGATTTAGACTTATGTGAATGGAAGGAACACCACCATCCACACACACATTTTCTTAATGATAAATAAAGTATAAGAATACAACAAACAAGTTTAAATAAATAATAAACAAATATTAAAATTGCTAAATCAACATAACATGATGTAGTAATGTAAAACATATAGAACCAGACAAATGGGTCCGATAGTCCAAATCTATTTTTGATTTTATTGAAAAAATATAGCAGATGTTTATACATGATGAATTAGTTTCCTAGTCTAGAAGTTGAAAATCTGATGTTATTCACTTGGGAACTTTACCACACATATTCAAGTTCAAAAGAAGTCTTTATCATAACTACACTACAATCTATACACCATTGGTGAATAGAGGACATGATAGTCATGGAGATTTACCACTGAGGAAAAAAACTCACAGCATCTGGGGTTAAAAAGAAACAGGTTTAACAAAACCATAATGAGAAAATGGTGAAGTGGGGAAAAATAATGGGAGGTAGGAGTGGTCAATTCCCTTGACACCTACTCCTCCTCAAAACCACCCAAGATACCATAAGTCATCACAAACCCACACTGAAATAGAAAGGAAATGACACACTAGATCACCCAATAAAGATGGATGATATGGATCACATAGTTTATAAAATGATTGATGGATAGGAAATAAATGAGTGAATTTCCCTAGTGTCAATGAAAAATAGAGTATGAAATGGAAAACACAAGAAAGTCATGCCAATGCCCCAACCCAAGAGACAATGTGGAAATTTGGTGTCCTTTTGGTCATAATAGGTCCAGAATTAAATTAATCACAAAAAAATGTATACAAAAAATTGTATGAATAAATATTAAACAATTTAAAAGATGAATTAATAAAGGAAATTTCAATATGTTATCAAAATAAATAACTTCATTTAAAAAATATCCACCAATTTTCAATTGAAATTGACAATGTTCTCACACCTAATTTTACAGATTAGGAACCAAATTCATTATCGTTATGTAATATTTTAATTTAGATACTACCAACAAATTAGTCAAACTAAAAGATGGGTTATCACGAGTATGTATCATATTAGCACAGACAATTCTAGATTCTATAACATCACTAATGAAATGCAATCTAAAATCTGTACGTTTGGATTTTCTATGGTATATTAATTTTTTTGATAAATGAAATGTAAATTGGTTATCACTATATGCTATAATAGTAGAATCATAATGTTTGAGTTTGGAAGAAAACCCCCTAATCCATAATATTTCTATAATAGCCTCAAATAAAGTTATTTATTCTAATTCTATTGCTAAAGGGAAACCGAAGACTACATATTTTATTTCTAAGTTATGAGCCCTCCAAAAGTAGTGAAGAAATACCAAATAAATAAATTTATGGTATCACTGTTCGCTATATAGTTTTCATTAACATATCCAAAAATTAATTCGGCAATATCCACATTTTTACCATATCACATAGATAGATCATTTCTAGAATTAGAAAACTACAGCATCCACTTTAGGGCATGCTAATGTGACATCCATAGACTTTCCAAAAATCTAGTAAGGGGGAGATTTCAAAGGCTACATTAGGCCTTGTTAAGATTATATTATACATGATGCTACTAACTATATCGGGATAGTGAATTTTAAACAAAAATAAATATTAACCATAGTAGTAGTTTCTTGATTTATAGAATGTTTAATGTGTTACCCAAATGGTATACTTATAGGTTTTAGTAATTAAAACAAGTATATTTTAATAAATTTCCTAACATAACCATGATGTAGAAGATATAAAAATTAATTTTGTCTACCACTAATGATTTTCTAAACAATTAATTCACTTTACTACACCTACATACGATATTTCAAACATGAATTTTAATTGATATTTAACAGCTGTAAAAATATTATTATTATTATTGAAAATAATAAACATATCCTCAACATAAAACATCACCAAAATCATGCTAAATATAATTGAATTAATATAAACATAACCATCATACTGGCTTCTATTGAAATGGTTATGAAGTATAAAAGAATCAAATTTTATATACCACTGCCTAGAGACCCATTTTAAACCACATAGTGATTTATTAAAAAGGAAAAATTCATTATATTTTAATTATTTAGAGTAAACACAAGGAGCCTTCATGTAATGTTTCAAATTTTACTAACCATGGTGTAAAATAGTTTTCAAATCCCATTGTTCAATGTGAATGTTATTATAAGTAGAATAATCAAGAAATAGTCCCATGGAAGAATGCTTAACAAATGAAATTTTGTTTTTAGAATAATCTATTAAATATTTTTTATGTAATTCCTTATTAACTAATATATCATTAAATTTATTTTCTTATCAACAATGTTATCCAATTGTTTTTAATATATCCACTTACATATAATTATTTTTCCATTGTGTGGTATTCCATGATAGAATCATTGTAATTTATATTCAAAGATTTCATTTATTCATCCATGGAAGAGATCCACTATTTTTTAAACTTTGACATTAAGGTATTTATTATATGTCAGAGGATCAGCATCACTAAGATAGTAGGAAACTTTAAAGGTAAATGAAGCCATGTCATATTGACTAAATTAGTTAGGAGGTGTAGGAACCTTCCAAACTTAATCTCATGTTAACTGATAGTCATTATTATTGGAAATAGGTTCTACATCTAAAAATGAATTATAATGGGTGTAAGAATAATGTTAGGACATATTACAAGGATTAGGTGTAGGGGGATAGAAAGGATACTCAAACAAATCTTATGGTTTAGTGTCTACAGCCTCATCTATGGTAAGATGATTATTATCAAATGTGATAGAGTTGGATTTGGGAGAACATGACTCATTTAATACCACATATCTACTAATGATGCAATTTTTTGTAATTAGTCTTATCAACCCATATCTTATAAAGTTATACACCATCGTGAGATCCTATTAAGATATATTCAAGAGCTCAAGGATCATGATTATTTGTATTTTCAAGGGAAACAACTATGTAGGCAAAGACTCTTAAAATAATTTACAAGTTTATTTTTTTATTCCAATAGTCTTTCATGGTTTTAAAATGAGTGGAAGAGGATGTCGACCAGATTATGAGGAATACATACATAGTGGAATCCTTTTCCTAGAATGATTTTGGGATACCCAAGCATGAAAGAATGATTTTGAATCTCTATAAAATTAATCTATTCAATATTTCCATAAGACTATTTTTTTGATGGGGGAGTTGTCCCTAATATTTTGGTGTCTTTAAATACCCTCATATTCAATGAACTCAATAAATTCAGTAGATAGGTATTATTGTCCATTATCTATTATCATTATTTTAATCTTCTTTCCAATCTGATTTATAACAAGTATTTCCATTTTTTTAATGGTTATAAAAACATAATATTTATTATTTAGTATGTAAATTGAAACCATTATTATGAAGTCATTGATTATAGTAACATGATTTTACCCTCTACCATTTTTGTTCATCCTAAATGATTCCCACAGGTTTGAATGTATGTATTCTAATGGGTAGGAAAATTCGAAGTTACACCTATTAAAGGTGACTCTCTTAGACTTGCTGATTATATTATACTCACAAAAGGGATGATTTCTTGGTGTAATATATTCTCACATCCCTTGTTTTTAGGTTCTTTTCGACCCTTTTAGATTACATTCCCCAATCTCTTATGCCATAACAAGTTTTAATCGGTATTAGTTGTATACAGACTATCAACTACCATTAATGGAATTCATATTCAATACATATATTCCATTAATGAGATAACCCATTATGATATTTATATATTAATTGGAAACCTTTATGATATGTGATCAATTTCTTAAGGAATAAAACTTTTGATAATGAATTCCTAAGGAAATTAGGTTCGTATGGAGGTTGGGAACCCACATAACATTAAGGAAAGTGATGTTGAAGTGGTAATCATGTTATATTAGAATAGAATATTTTCCCTCTATCATAATCCTCCTTTTATTACATAAAATCAAATATACCTCAACAATATATATCAATTTTAGGAATAACTCTCTAAAAGGGCACATATGGAATGAGAATTCCGAGTCTAGGTCCCACTCATGGTTGGGGGCATGGAAAGAAACATTCTAAACATTAGCTTTGTCGTAACCATAATCCATAAGAATGGATTACTGAGGGGTTTTTTTGGTCTCAACTTCTTTAAGATTATAGCACTCAAACATAGTGTTACTAATATTTCTATAGATGTATAAAATGATTTTTATTTCCCAATAATTTGAACTAGTTTTGGTTTATTTACTATTATTGACTTTATCCATGCTAAACTGTTTCTTTTTAATCTTATATTGTGGTCTACCTCTTGTAAAAAGACTCTCTACCACACCTTTAACTCGAGTTCTAGAATATAGTTCTGTATATAAATGGGTATAATTAACCTCTTATAGGGTTAAAAATTATTGTCCCTAATCGTAGTTTATAATAATGTGATATAAAAATTAACTAAATAAATTAAAAGGATCGTTCTACGATCATCATCATCAATAATCACATTTATATTGGCAAGATCTGACATCACCTTATTGAATACATATATATGGGCTTAAAATGAATTATCATGATTCATTTTAAATGTATAAATTCATTGTTTCTTGTAAATACTATCAAGTAGAGAATCTATCATGGAATGTTTCCCTATCATTAGACATATAACACTAATAATTGTTTTAAAAGAAATTTCTCCAAAGAGAGTATAACATAAAGGAAAATGTTGATAACTATGTTCCTTAAAAAAAATTAGGGGATATATATTAGTAAATAATATATGTTGGTCAAGTTTCAGATATAGTTATAGTAGGTTTAATAGGGATTAAAATGGAATCCATTAGTCCTTTCTGAATGAGAAAGGTTCTTGTCTTAATCATCAAAAAATTATAGTCATTTTCACCGTCAATTTTTTTTATTTTAGACCTTGTTGACATTATGTTTAACTAAATGATTGGACACTGAGTAGTTATGGACAATGATATGTGTTTAAACCCAAGAACTAAAAAAGTTCAATGGGTATATATGAGATAAAAAATAGGTTAATGAATTCAAAAATAATTTGACGTTACATGGAATTTAATTGTAAATAGAATATCACTGTTGTTGAATCATCTTGAGATTGAATTATAGAATTAAATTTGTAAACAATTTGAATTAAGAAATAGATTTGATAATAATAGATAACCAATGAGCCTCTATGAAAACTTTTTTTTGGCAAGGAACACCTGCCAGGGAAGATCTCATGAACCAGAAAATGATCTGATTGGGTACTTTTTATAGTGTTCAAATCAAATGGGAACGTGTCATAAAAGATGAATGAAATTAAGAAAGTAGTAGAGATTGAAATAATGATTTAGCATTATTCAGTCTGATTTGGACCTATACGCATGAAAATAACATGACCACCTAAAACACGTTTTATTAAAGCTAAAATAAGAACAATAAATCCTTATACCAGTTTAAAGAAACAATTATAGAATATTAAAAAATCTAAACCTACAAAATGACATGTAGGAATAAAAAACATACAATGTCAGACACATGGTTCTGTCAGTCTTGATATATCTGGATTTCATGAGAAAACTATAGTAGATATTTTTTGTTTGTATAGTTACTTAGTTTTTTTGGAAGCTATAAATAAAACATTATTCACCCAAGAACTCAACCATACATCTTCTACATTAAAGGACAACATCTTAAGAATTCCACCAGTAGTTATAAAATAGTGGACTTTTCCAGAACATGGTAGGAATAGAGATCCACATCATAGTAAACAAACTTACTAAATCTAGGGTTCCAAAGCTATAGTGACAGTTAAACTAGTAGGAAAAAATGTTACAAGTTAGGTGAAATGGAAAGATTCATGGGTAGTCAATTTTCATAACACCCATTGCACCTCAAAACCATAGAACTAACACGAAGTCTCCTTGGATCCATGCGGAAATGGATAGGTAAAAAACTCACTAAGACACCCGAGACTGATGGAAAACATGGATCACATGGTTGGAAAAATTATTGAAAACCATGATAATAAGGTAGCATGTTTTTATAGTGGTAAAAAAGATCATGGTCTTTGGAAAACATTAACAGGTCATGCCAAATCCCCCACCCAAGATCTCATATAGAGATTAAGAGGCTTGCCGAATTTCAGAGGACCTAAATTAAATTTAGTAAATAAAATATATTGAAATAAAAATTTCATGATTCCAAATTTAACAATTTAATGGTCAAATGAATAAGGGAAATTTAAATAAGTAAATAAATGAAACAACCAAATTTCTATCTATAATGGAGGAAATAGATCTGTTCTAGGATAATTATTTAGTATTCAATTTTTTTTGAGTATCGTCAATGAAAATAGAGAAAAAAACAAATAGTAGGAAATAAATTGATATGTATGTTTTAATTTAGAAAAACAATGAAATCCGAAAATTAAAACGAAATTGGGAAACCATAAAATATCCAATGTGAATCAAATTGTAGAAAATCTATTTAACACATGAACATAATTTATAATTAGAGGATAGAAAATATTGGGGGATAAAACACACCGCAATATTCCTAATTTTCCTCTCTAATAATCATCTCTAGAAATGATGTGACACTTTGATGATCAAAATTCAACACAGAACATTTTTTGAGAACATTAAATAAGTTATTGCGCCACCCAATTTGCACTGCTCACTACTTCCACATACTCAAAAACTACTACCACCCATATATATACACATGAAATATTTCTACCATTTCCTTTCTTTTATATACTTATTACTTTGTTTATTTTATGGGAATATAAAGGACACTATAATATCTCACACATTTTGTTCAAAATTAAAGCATATAAATATAAAATATATCATCATTTTTAACCCTATTAGATTCCAAATAAACATGCCTATTTCCAAATTTAGACATTTACATATAAATTTTAAATCCACCAGGATGAACCTCAAAATTCTCCCCCTTTAAAACATCAAATAATGAGATCTCATCCAACAAACTCAATTTGAAAATTAACTAGTTGCTGTCACAGTAACCATCACCCTCTCCAAAAAATATGACATCAACTTTTTTCACCTATCACAAAAATATGATAGCTCCTCCTACTAAAGAAATAAAAATGCAAAATTCTTAATCATATGTATATCTTAACTGTTCTACTGAACAAGACTGGAAACAACACTTGGGCCCTTATAATAGTGAATTATATATAATCAAGAGTGCCTATAGAAAATAATTTTTCTATCTTCCCAAAATATTATGAGAATTTGGTAACTCTTAGAATATCACCTTAATCTTTAATTCCAATTCCTTCTTTTTTACTGACACTCATTGATGAAAAATAAATAGGTCTATTTCTGAAAACACCTGAATTAAATTTCTTCAACTTAAAACATTATTCATCATAGTTGAGGGTATTCAACTAATTTTTGATGATCGTCTATGTCCCAAATCTGATGATGACAACTTCGCAGCTATATTTTTTGGTTCACAACCCTCCTTTACATATGTTCTGTAAATCATGTCATCCATTTTACCTCCTTCATAAACCATATATCCTCTAATAAATTTCTATATTCCATTACAAAACAAACTCCTAAATCCGACATTAATAAGAGTACAATTAGATAATGAATTATGTCATATAGGTGGAATATGTCGCACATCCTTTAGCATCAGTGTTTAACCTTCATTTATAATGATAGAAATATCACCAACACCAATATTACCAGCATAATGTCCATTCCCCATATTCATTATATTAAATATCCTTCTTTTTATAAAGTAAATAATTCCCTCTGTGGTGTAATATGGTACGATACAGTTGAATAAACCACCTATTCTTTTTATATATCTAACCTATTTAAATCAATAATATCTAAAATTAAATCACCAACACCCTGTATAAGTCATATGTTGATATCCTCAAAATATTTTTCAAGTGTCTTATTTTCTTCCTTAATATTTTCCTTGCATATACATTTCTCTTTACATGGCCCTCCTTATTGAAAAAATATGAACTTTACCTTTCTTCTTTTCTCCGACTAACCTCTTGGATTATCGAGCCCATCTTTCATTGGTAGAAAACCACTATTACATAAAGAATCCCCATAATTGGTCTTATGTTGAGTCTCTTTCAACAACAACAATATAATCACATCATCCATCTTGATAGTTTATTTCCTAAAAAGTAATATGGTGATGATATTATCATATAAATTTTGTAAAGAACCCAAAAGATTAAAATATTTGTCTTATTCTTCCATTTCAATAGGCACAAAAATATATTTTTCATTGATCATGACTTCTACTGAATAAATCGCTATCATATGTTTTGTGAAATCATCTAAATGGTTACCTAAGTCTCCATTAAATGAAATTCACAAATGATACAATCCTTTTGGTAGATATAAATTATTTATGAGAGATTTTGATTTATACATTCATTTAATCTTTCTCAGATCTCATCTGAATCTATTAGATTCATCAACCCCGTAGTGTAATATCACCCAAATACAACCATATTATGATTTTCACCAACACGCATGTATCCCTCCAATCAGCAATACTCATTATCTCCATTTTCTCAAATTTTTTCTTTAGTGCCTTGAATTTCTTCTCACAAACAAAATAATATTTTTTACTCATTTCTTCCATAGTGTAAAATGAATTTTCCCATTAAAATTTTCTTTGTGCGAATTAATCACACGACCTTAATAATTTTTTTTCTTCATTATGAAGTGTTGATAAATCCCTCTAATATAAGTTGTTTGGTAGGTAATTTACCGGTTCTGGTATAATTTTGTAGTTGTGAAAAAATATTGAGGAAATCAAAAAGGAAAAAAAGAAAAAAAATAAAAATAAATAAATTGAGTCACATATTTTATCTTGGAAAGATCCCCTAATGTGGAGGATTAAAAAACCATGGTGAAACTCTAACATATCAACTACAGAAAATGGCCTTTTGTGAGGGGCTATTTGTGATGCAACAATCATCCCATCTCAGATAATGGATATTTGTGATGGGGGGGGGGGGTAAGGATCCGTATTAAAAATTTTGGCATGAAAAACATTCCAAACTGCAAAAGGGGTCTTTGAGATGAGTTCTTATACCTTTCGCAAATTCCTGGGGTGGTTTTTAGTATTTGTGATGGGATAAATGCCATAGTTCTAATAGTATGTCTGCAGGTACCCATTTGTGATGGGGGCCATTACAAAAAACTTATTCATGACCGACCATAATTATTGTGGGAATTGGTCATTTGCGATGTGTCTCGTCGCAAATAATTTCATCGCAAATAATCTAACCTATTTATAACCCCATTAGATTTCCTCCCATCATACTCCTTTCTGATCTTGTCTCTCTCTCCCTCAATTTTTGGAAAATTTTCTTCTAATTTTTTTTAATATATTGTACATTTAAATCGGAACAAAATCGGCGACTATTATTCTCCAAAACCTTCAGTTTCAAGGCATTTGTCTGTTTTTTATGGTTTAGTTAAGTTTATTATGTTAAATTGATTATAATTTTTGTTAATTAAGTGAAATTAAATTAAATTAAAAAAATATATATTTTTTCAATATTTATAATTTTGAATAATAGTGTGTATGTGTTAATTAGAAATAATTAGTTATAATAAGTAATAAATTTTAATAATTAAAATTAATTATTATTAATTAGGATTAATTTGTAATAATTACATTTCATTAGAAATAATTAGGATTATTTTGTAATAATTAGGGATAATTATTAATAATTATGTTTAAATACGATTAATTATTAAAAATTAAGATTAAATATGATTAATTGGTATTAATTAAGATTAGTTATTATTAGTTAGTATTAATTAGTATTAATTAGTATTAATAACTATTAATTACTAATAATTATTAATAAATTGTAATAATTAGTGATAATTATTAATAAATTAAAATAATTAGTAATAAATTGTAATAATTAGTTATAAATTGTAAGAATTATTAATTAATTTTAATAATTAGTAATAATTGTAATAATTAGTAATAAATTAAAATAATTATTAATAAATTTTAATAATTAGTAATAAATTGTAATAAATTATAATAAATTGTAACAATTAGGATTTATTAAGACTAAATATGACTAATTAGGACTAGTTAGGATTAATTAGTAATAATTAGAATTTTTTTTGGAATAGTTAGTAATAATTTGTATCAATTAGTAATAATTTGTAACAATTAGTAATAAATTGTAATAATTGGTAATAAATTGTAATAATTAGTAATAAATTGTTGCAATTAGTAATAAACTGTAATAATTAGAAATAAATATTAAAAATTTGTAATATACTGTAATAATTAGTAAAAAATTGTAATAATACGTAATAAATTGTAATAATTAGTAATAAATTAAAATAATTAGTAATAAATTGTTACAATTAGTAATAATATGTTAACTTTTTTAATAATTAGATAAAATTTGTAATAATTATTAATAATTTATTATAATATGTTATAATTATAAATAATAAGTAATAACAAGTAATATATTGTAATAATTAGTAATAAAATGTAATAATTAGTAAAAATTATTAATAAGATGAAATAATTATGATAAATTATAAATAATTAGGATTAATTAGAAATAATTTGGATTAATTTCTAATAATTATGAGTAATTATGACTAATTATTAATAATTATTAATAATTTGGAGTAATTAGTAATAATTGTGATTAATTAGTAATAATTTGGAATAATTTGGAATAATTAGGAATAACTATGATTAATATGTAATAATTAGGAATAATTAGTAGTGATTTTTCATAATTTAGAATAATTAGGAATGATTAAGATGGATTAAGAATGACTAGGAATGTTAAGGAATGATTAGAAAGGACTATGAATGGCTAGAAAAGATTAGGATTCATTAGAATTAACTAGGATTAATTATGACTAATTAGAATTATGTAGGATTAATTAGGATTAATAAGTAATAATTTGGATTATTTAGGATTAATTAGTAGCAAATTGAAATAAATTGGTGTACATTATGATAAACTGGCACAATTTTGTGTAGATTGGTGGAATTACTTTTGATCGATGCCTCAGCTCCTTGTAACTTTCTCCCACTGAAATCAGTATAAAAAATATACTCTGATGTACGTCAGAGTAAATTTTCATACTGATTTAAGGTGGTGAATGTTCCATTGAGGCAAGATTTCAGAAAAAAGAGGTTTTTTTCCCAATGACTAATCAGCTTGGAACTTCTCTAACTGAAATCACCATGAAAATTATGCTCTGTCGTAAAAATATAAATTTTCATATATACTAGAATAGAGATAACCACGATGAAGCCTCTCTAGTCTCCATCCTTGTGAATATGAAAATGGATATCCGTATATTGGAGAAGACTCTTTATATTGATTTTGGTCGAAGAATGTTGCAAGGGGATGAGTCGTCGGGCAAAAGAGCTGCCTCAAATCGAATAGAAATTGGGCCTACATTAATTAATAATAATTAGTATGAAATTTTTGTAATTAATATTAATTAGTGTTAATTAGTATAATTTTTTATAAATGAATGTAGATTAGTATAAAATCATTAAAATTAGAAAAAATAATAATAAAATAATAGATATTTTTTTAAAAAAAATTAGAAAAAAAAATTTAATTGTCTTATATTTTTTATAGTCTTTATAATATATCTAATTATACAAAATAACTAATTACGTCTTTTTTTTTAGGAAAATATAGAATTAGGATGTCAAAAAAAAATAATTTTTAGATGATCGTGCTTAGAAAAATCATCACAGAAATACAAATGGTTCTTGTTTAAATCATGTATATATTGAGGGTGTTCAAGCTATCTTATCATTTTCATTATCACAAAAAATTCCTAAGGGACAATTAAGTGTCCTTGTAAAAATCGTGCTCTAAGGACGTAGGACAAATTTGATAATGTTGGAGGTCATTAGTTATGTTTTTGTTTTCATATAGATTATGTTTTTTGGAATCAACATGGTGAACATAGTTCTAGAGAATATACTAATAATTTTCATCCAAATGAAAAACAGTTTCAAAATTTAGTACATGATTGGGCATGTCCATCTTTTCAACAGAGTAAAACATATGATAATATTGATTTTACTCATGAGTTGGAACCATCTAATTTTTATGACTGGTTGAGCTTTGCTGAGGATCCCTTATATCATGGTTGTAAGATATGAAAGTTTGAGTCAGTTGCTAAATTTAGGGATATTAAATTAGATAATGAAATTTCAAACAGTTTCTTTGATCAGATATTATCTTGGTTAAAAACACTTCTACCTAATGGAAATGTGCTTCCTCTAAATTTATGTAAGAAAAAAGGTTAGTTCATAATCTGTGCCATTGTTATCAGAAGATTAATGCACATTCAAATGACTTCATCTTATATTATGGTGATAATGAGTTGTTGGATAGTTTTCCTACATGTAGAAAATCCAAGTATAAAGAATCTCATGTTTGGATGTATGGATTAATTCCTATAAAAAATTGAGATGTTTTCCACTAACACCCTAACTGAGGATTTTATTTATGTCTCATAACATAATAGCATTGATTTCCTGGCACCAAACAAGTATTTGAACTGGTAAAAGCATAAATAATCCCTTTTATTGGGATTCACGTAAAAAATTTTACCAAGTGCATTCATCTTTTTCTTTATAAGCCTAAAACATGCTAATGGGTATTTCTATTAATGTTATCTATCCATTTGGTTCATACGGTTGTCTGTATTCATGTAGTTCGGTCTTTATAACTCAGTACAATTTTCCTCATTATTTTTTATGAAGGTTCCATATATCTATTTTTACTTTATTAATTCCAGATTATCCGAAAAATAATATTTATTATTACATGAAACCATTGATTGATGAGTTAAATTCACTATAGAGTAATTGTGTTAATACCTATGCTGTTGCTACAGAACAAAACATCCTACTGAAAGATGCATTGATGTGGAAAATGAGTGACTTGACAGCATAAGGTATGTTATCTGGAAGAAGTAAACACAGCCCAAAATCATGTTCGTATACTATGAGAGAAAATAACCTATTTATACTTCTTAATGGGAAAAAAAATTGTTTTTTCAGCTGTCATTGCAGACTCCTTTAAACTAGTCATCATTTTTGAAGAAAAAAATAACATTTCAGAAAAGGAATAGTTGAAAAGATGCACCTCCAACAATGAAATAAGCTATAGAGTTAAAATAAATAGACTCATCATTACCTCCCATCACATTTGGATGAACAATAAACTAACCAAAAATTGATAGGATTTCAAAAGAGCACAATTAGATTAAACATAAGATTATTTGGTATTTTCTATATTGGTCTGATTTGTTGGTCCATAAAATGTTGAATGTGATGCACAATGAGAAGAATTTTTTTGATAATTTCTTTCATATAGTTCTGAATACAAAATTTAAGACCAATAATAATGTAAATGCATGATTAGATATTTATGAAATGTGTAAGCGACCAGAACATGAACTGTTTTAAAATGTCAGATCCAAGAAGTTAATGAAGCCGGAAGCATTATATACACTTTCCAAATATAATAGTTTATTATTTAGGGGATTTTAGATTTGGGGATTCCATATTCTTATGCATCCAATTTGGGACGATGTGTTATAAATGGTCATATTATCTTATTGAGAAGTCACAACTAGCATGTTTTAATAAATATAATTATACCAATTGAATTAAGAGATTTGTTGAATCCTATGATTTGGGATGTGCTAACAAACATTTAATATTGTTTTGAGACATTTGTGCATTAAAAATAGACTACGATGTAGTAAGAATACTGCAAGAAGATGTTGTATTAATTTTACGTAAACTAGATAACATATTACTGCCAATTCTGTTTGGCTCAATTGAATATTTGATGTTACATTTTCTGCATGAAAAAAGTATGGAGGTCCGATATAATTATGATTAATGTAACAACTCGAGAAATGCTAGCAGAAATTGAAGAAAAATGTATGTAACAAAACATTAGTTTAATTACCAATGGAAGAATATTATTTTCAAGAAGAAATTACTTTTTTATGATCTCATTACATTCAATCTGAATATCTCTCAAAACAAAAATACATGGGCTGTAATGATATAAATGTTGATGATGATATGAGCAATAAATTATCAGTTTTCAATCATCCTGAACATAGAATTAGTGGAGTTCATTAATGATGGATTTTAGTTGATGAACATCACAGAGCTCATACATATATTCTACTCAAATATAAAGAAATGACACCATTTTTATAATGAGTGAACCTATCACCTAATCCAATAATTATTTTAATAGTACATTATTCTTATTTTATTTTTAGGTTAATGATATTCATATCAAGAAATAGTTTCCACAAATTATTGTAGCTTCTCTTCAAAAACGTCTTAAAAAAACATTTTTCTACCGGTTTCGAAAAATGGTAACATAAATAATTTTTGATTTCACATAAAAATAATTTTGATCCCTGTTATGTCATAATTATTTTAAAAAATTTCATGTATCTCAACATGGTAATAAAATTGATAATTGATTATATGTATTGAGTAACCAACCATACAAACTAGTTAAATCGTAAAATTCATAAGTGGTGAACGGTTTTTGATTTCATACATGTGCATATGAGGAATAAATAATGAATAATGGTGTTTTCTTAATAGGATGTCATCATAGAGAAACTAAAGTTGACTTTTATGGAAAGATTGAAGAAATAATTGAATTGTGTCATCTGGGAAAACATTAAAAAATAATGTTTAAATGTATGTAGTTGGATAATAAGAGAGGATTGCATGTTCATCAGATCTTGGAAAATGTTGATATAAAATGTATAATTCTTCTTGGAGTAAATGATCTATTTTTATTGGCTAATAAGCACATCATATTTATTATGAAAATTACTTTTCTACTTAAAGATAGTTGTTTGATTGTCGGAGAATAATTAAAATTAAATCTTGAGTGAATCAGTTTACTGAAAGTGAATGTGGTTCTACTGAAGTGCAAGGAATTGAAATTTTTCAAATGTGTACTCTGAATACATCTTTTTTATGAAGTGTCTAAAATATCATTGATGACACCCCATAGTCAATGGCTGATGGTGAAGATGACATTAATGATGTTACAACTGAATTTGAAATGATAAGAGATGATGAAACTAAAACTAATATTGTAACTAATGATGTTGGGGAAGAAGATGAAGAGATTAACATAAAAAACTATGAAGATGAGGATGAAGATAGACATTTACCTAGTTAAAATAGGGTTATAATCATATTATATATATATATATATATAATAGTTGTTTTAAACTATTTTCTAACAAAACTAATTTCTTGTTTCAGAAGGTCAGGCATCTGTATCATCTGTTCCAGGAGGATGATATTCCTTTGGACGAGAAGGATATCAAATCATTTGACTCTCAGAATGCTGGCAGTCTAGGGATCACTATGAGGGGGTGTGATCTTGCCTAACTAATGATTCCTGACCATATCCCCAAGCGACATCAATGTCTTGGGTATTATCTAGGCACATAGAGGCATGTTTTCATGTATATTTTAGTTAGTTTTCATTAACTTATTTACATTCAAATTATTTGAATAATTTTTTCCCCATAGAGAAACACATACAGCAATGGGACATGAGAGCACAATATTTCACAATTGTCATTTCGATACAAGGGTTTGACAGGATTAGATTCTAGTTGTTGTTCAGCACCGCATGTTTGAAAATAAGTTGGTACGAAAATATCTAATTTATTATGAATTTAATTTAATTAATAACATGATATTATAAATTATTTGTAGGGTTTATGGTATCCCATTGATGAAATAATGCATGAGGATATCTCGATGGCATGTAAGGTATATATACATCCACATTGCACTCATTTTTTTCAAAATATGAAAAGGAAAGAAATGGAGAAAGTAGGAGTGATATAGATTTATTAGACATGTCGAGTCCACCAACCAGATTATATTTCATCTCATGTTTGGAATGGATTATGTGGACACTAGGTGAGTAGGAAGTTTCAGAGTATATCATTAGTTTGATAGAAAAATCTAGGTTGGAGGGAGGTGACACATCGATATGGATGTCGTACATTCAATACACTTATAGAGCTTGTGGTAAGTACACTTTTTTAAAATATATAATATAGATTTATATATAAATGGTTTATTTTATATTCATATAGGCAGTCGCACAACCAAATATTATAGAGTATGACGTTTATAGGAGGATGTATAGTAATCCCACCACTGGAGACATTAGCAGTGCTCGTCAGCAATGAATTGCAGTCATTATAATTTCTTTTGGAGTTTTAAATTTAACTAAAAATAATATTTTAACTATTTTAATTTTAAAATGTAATTGAAGGACTCATTGAGGGGACCAGTTTGGGATATACATTACATTGAGAGGGGGGGGAATCGGTGTTGGGAAAATTTTAAACCAATTCCAACATTTATCCCTATAACTATTGACCTATTATGATCTTGATTCTCTTATTCAATTTTCCCTGTTGCTTGTAATTATTGAATGTAGTAAAAATATGCCCACAATATTTTTACAAGGTTCACCACTCAGTAAGAGTAGCTACATCCTTTCCATGAGTGGATATGACTAGTGCATGGATTCTATACTATGATGTGATATTCTATTATAGTAGAGTGGCGATGAAATAAATACTCTAGCTAGTGTGAGTCCCTAAACATTAGAGGGGGTGGGAAAAAATACTCTTCCATGGACTGGTGATATAAAAGTCCAAATTGCATCTTTTAGATGGATCTTTATACTGCCTATAGAGATAGTCTTCTTCCTTCTTGATATGGTAGGTTCTACTCTTAGTCATCATTAGTTCTCTTCATTTGATTAATTTCACAAAAGTAGGCGAGAAATTCCTCTCTCTTTCTTTCTGTTCTTCTATAGTTAAACAATAATTGTACTGGAATTATTCTTTCTTCTTCTTAGTCCAACAACCAACTACACTAAACCTATTCATTCTTCACCTAGAATCACATAAACCAATGTTATTATTCAAACATTGAGGATCCGCTCACATAGTATCATCTGAATTAAAATACCCAGAATAATTGTCAGCTTTCATTTGGGCATGCTCTATAATTCTTCTTGTTTTCATCTTCCTCTTTGACACAGTATAATAAGGAATAATACTATTGTGTCTTATTCTCTTTCTTCAAATCTCAATAACAACACATGAATGTATTAGTATGCTTTCTTCTTCATTTGTTCAGATATGAGTTTAATTTCACATATGTCTCCTCATCAAATAAGAAACAACACTCTTACATATAATGAATACAAATAATGTAATCATAGACTGTTCACCTTCGTCCATGCAGAGAACTCCATGAATCATCTTCTTCAAATACAGGACGCATGATTATTCTTAAAATAACCCAAGATTGTACTTTGATCTATCATCATGATGCACTACATGGGTAAGTATTTACAGGTTGTGTACTCATGGGATATCCATCACGAAACACAACAAGTGTTTGAGAAAACCAGTCGCTTGTTTGTGGTACTTCTTCACACAGAGGGTGCGGTTATCTATCATTGCAAGACACTTTAAGAGTGCATATCACTTGTTAAAGTCTAGCAGGACATTCAAATTTTTTGTGCACCATTATAGGTGGCGTGTGTGTAAAATTCGAACCATTCATGTAAAAACACCTTTTTAGCATGAAAAGCCTTTTCGCCCAAGTCTTCTTTTTCACGTAGAACATCCCTTTTTTGCGCAACAATTCCTTTTCCACGCATCACTTATTTTTTTCACGCACCACTCTATACTAAAATTTTTCCATTCATCAGAGATCAGGATTTGTCTATGTTTCGAGCCTTAACAAATGATGGGTGGGTCACCTTGTATTAATAGGCCCTTTTAACCCTGCGTGAAAAACACTAATCCGCACGTGAAACCCTCTTCATATGCGAGAATACTCTTTCACGCAACATCATATTTTGCACAATGCTAAAAATTTTCATGGACCTCAAGCCTTTTCCAATTTTCGAGCTTATGATCATGAAACACCTCTTGCGTAAAAATATTCATTCCACTATTTCATGCACCATTCCAATATTTCATGATCCACCATATTTTTTGTGCAACCCACTAATATTTTGAGCACCACATTATTTTTCACGCTCCCTGCTAATATTTCACACACTGCCTCTATATTGTTCTTTCCTTTATCATTTCTCTCTTCACAGCTTCCCATAACCATTCTTCAGCTTTCATCATGAACTCCACTATCATGGTATATTTCCTTTGATAGACCATATTTATCATCATCAGAGTTACAATGGGAAGTAATGTAACTTCCCTATCTTATAACAACATCATTCCTTCCAATAAAAACTATTTATGACTGGAATCATCATTTCCCCCGCTTTCCATCATAACTCTTGCATCAAAATTTCTCCTATATTATTATATATGTGAAATACATATCATCAAAACATCGTCTGGTTTTAAACATAATTCTTCATTGATGTAGACAATGTATCACCTTTGATACACGCGCTTTGAACTTAGGATCAACTCAGCAGTCATCTGAATTTACTTCATAGAGAATTTCTCAAGTATGAAATTGAATTATATGATTTCATAACAATTCTCTAGGAATCCTCACATCAGCTGATCTCCATTAACTTTGGAGTCCATCATTTTGACTGATATTGAAAACTGTTGATAAAAAGTACAATATTCATACACAATGTGGTCTCAACAGTCATATGAGGCATGAAATCTTAAGAACATAGTGAGTTTCAGTCCGAGATTGATGGTCAGACTAGTACCCCACGATTGGATAAGACAACTTGGATGAAGGTGACATTGTATGCCTTAGAGAAAGGTCGATTTATTGGTATTGGTTCGCAATTTACCCATGAGTGATTCTATGGCACCTCAGCGATGTCGGAGTCCAGCTCGAGTGGAGCTCCCGGAGAGTTTTCATCATCTCATGCACAATATCGGAAGCAACTACGAGTTTAGAGAGAGGTTATAAAGACTACGCATAGGGAGCTGGATGAGATGCTTTAGAGGCAGCAGAAGCAGGGGGAAGAGTTCCTATGATAGTAATAGTAGGAGATATATGATGAGATGCGTCAACGACATCATCAGTAGGAGAATGAACCTATGGAGTTCATGCAACGTCTAACTCATAGTTTAGGGATGGAGTTCCCCCACCCCCTCTTCCAGCTCATTTAGAAGATCCTCCACCCTCAGTGATGCATTATAATTTTGTAATGAAACATTTGAATGTATTTTTTTGTAATATTAACAATTTAATGTTTTAAACAGTGCATTTTTTATGTTTTTGTGATTATTAAATTTTTTATTATTCACTTACTTTTTTATTCTTTTTTTTATTAATTAATATATTTTTTTATTTTTCTGAATACTGAGGTTGTTATTATACTACTCATATTAATATTATTATTTAATTAATAAGAAAAATATAAATAATATTATATTGTTTAATTATTTTATAATTAATTTCATTTTCATAATATTAAAAATTTAATTTTTTTATATTAACATTTTTTTATATTATTATTATTTTATAAATAATTATATTGTACTAATATTAATATTTTTATTTCATTTATATTTATATTATATTATTATTAAAATTATTTTATATTATTTCCCCCACTATTTGCGAGGCCCCCTTAGAAAATACTACTTGGGACATTTCTTCGCATATACTAATTGTGATTGTTCTTCGTAAATTCTTTTTACAAAACCAGGAAAATTTTTTGTTCATATTTCCTGGCATGTCCTAATAGGTTTTTTAGAAAACGTGTTGGACCTATTTGCGACGGTACCACAACTTGTTTCAAATAATATATTTTTGTGAAGAACGGTTGAACAAGGTAATATTTACGATGATTTTTTCCATATTAGGCCATTTGTGATGGGAACCCATAAAAAATGCACCATCTCAAATAGAATATTATCTTGTAGTGATCCACTATGAATTACTATGTACAAAATAGATGTAATACTTGAACTTTCATAACAATTAGTTCATAACAAAACTTGTGTAAAAAACTACACCATATTACACCTCCCTCACCTCTATAGTAATCATCTTGTGACAAGATTTCACCAATGGATGATCAAAACTGAAGACCCATATTAGTTAAATCACCTCAAATAAGCCATTTTACCACCCAATTTGCAATGTTCGTCGGTGAACCAAGCTAAAAAAATTGTCTCCCATATATCGAAAAATATGGATTTCTATTGTATCTTAAATTTTATATATTCCTCCCATTGGTTATTTTATAAGAACGTGAAGGCATCTATAATTTCTCATTGAATGCATTCAAAATTAATATAAACAAGGATAAAACTTTTCACAATTTTTATACCATTAAGCCTCAAAACCCATTAGATTCATTTCAAATTTAAATTTTTTGAACTTTTAATAACACCGTGGTATACCTAAAACCATACTTACTCAAAATTATATAAATTCAACCGATTAAGGTCATGTTTAACAATATTAAATCACATAAATAAAATTAGGGCCAAAACTGGGGACCTGATGTACTAATCCCAAATCAAGTTATTCTTAAAATCCATCCCACCCGACACTTGAGATATACATTACCTATATAATGGTTCCCCCAATATTTTTACTTATACATTAATTAAAAATGATATTTTATGTAGCTATGTAATTCTATCTCTCTATCAGTGTCATGGATGGACAAAAAATTATGAAGCTATATAAAATGTATCTTATTACATTCACTAGGTACGTAAAACTAATGTGATAAGTAAATTGGCAATGTAATGGTGAATTTAAAAATACATCACCTATATAAAGGTAATAATTAAAAAGATAAGATTTATGATAGTACTATAGTATTTATATAACAACATAAATGGAATCTATGATTTACACAACCTACAGAATGCTAATAAGTGAGTTGTGAAGGCAGTGTATTGGTACCATGCAAAGAGACATGTTGTGTAAAGGTAATGAGAAAATGCATTGGGGTACATTGAGATTTTCACCACTTATGTAGGTAGTTCAATGTACTAAAATAAGTTAATAAAAAAAATTATTTTGAGCCATATAATCATGATTTAATATACTACAGCTGATTGGATATGAATATGCAGCCGATACAGACTTGTTCCTGTGTTTAATCAAATGAATTCGATCTGAATATATTTATATGGTAGATCATTTTGGTGTTCATGAGGTTGATCTAGGTTAAGAAATAAATTTAATCAATTTCTATGTTTTATCTTCTAAGAGATGAACTACGTTTTATAATTTTTATATTTTTAGTAAATGAAATCTTATGAAGCTCGGTAATATTTTCTTAGATGAAAAAGAAACATCAAAATGATTATTGTGATACATGATGTTTTCTGAATAAAAGAGGAAGACATAGTCAAAAGTATATATATTATTGGTAAATACTTTTTATTATCATGAAATGAAAAAATATATATTTTACAATGCCATAGTGGTTAGTCTAGGACCGTTTTGATGGCTATTTATGGAAATCCGGTCTACTAGTGAGAAATGGTGATATGGGAGATGTCATGGATTACCATTTTGTATTGTATGGATTCATATAAATGTGATATGGTTTTCAATGGATTTCTATATAGTGCGATTTTAAGAGATAATAGAGCCATTATTATTCAAATATCATGTGGAATAAATTTTCAAGTCTTTAGGGAATTCGATAATTGGTTTAAATGATAAAAAATCCAATTCACAAAGAGATTTATTAAATGAAGAAGAAGGTGATCCTACAATGATTTAAATTATTATTAAATATGAAATAATCATATTGAATAAATGAAAATAATATTCATGATATTATTGTGAATATATATTTTCTAGGTATCAAAGAAGATATTGTTGAGAATATTGAGAACTAATATATATTGCGTGGGATATTTGTGAGAGCTTGATGCATTATAATATTTAGAGAAGGGAAGACGTTAAAACCAAGGGATTTTTTTGAACCAATATATTGATGAAAATTAATAATAATTAGATCCCTCAAAATATATTAGGAGTTTTCAGTCCAACAAAAATATTATGAGAAGATATTGAAAATATTGGAGAATATATACATGTGAACACTTGTGAATTCAACACAATCATTATGTGAGATTTATTTCACAAGTATAACCAAATTATCCAAGAGTATAAAATGATATTCTTATGACCATATTAATGTTGAAGATGAATCTTATGAAGTGGGAGCCAAACCAATCACCAGGGAATTGAAATTGGGGTTTCAAACCAATCACCAAGGAATTGAAATTGGGGTGTCTAACTATTTTCTTAATAATGGTAACTAGGGTGCCTAACCACTTATGTATAATAAGCATGGAATAGAGTACATTTTTATGTTTATCCTTTTAAATAACATGTGTTTTATCTATATTATTATCATCTAAAACGTGTTTACATTTTGATATATTATTGATATGATTGAGAACTTTAACTGGTTCAAGTGTTTGGATTTAGAATAAGAAGATGAATTTGTAAAATTAAAATAGCGATTCACACCCCACCCCATCTTAGTGATCATATGAACTACCATCAATGAACCAATAAAAAAATTCCACATTATTTATAATAATATTTCAAGAAAATGAAAATTGGTGTTGTATGAGTAGTAATGGTAAATGATTGAAATGGTGACTAGAGAAGTTGATTTTGAGGAACCTCAGGAATTACAATCAAAGAGGGAGAATTACCACATAATACATTTGAAAGAGGGGTTAAATCCCTTCAACATTCGACCTGATAATTTTTATTATTCACGAATATTGAGATTTAAAAATATGTTAAATATTTTTTTGAAAAGGGTTTCGTCGGACATTACAGAAGCCCATACATTAGCCCAATAATTTGAGTAATGAAGAAATAAATAGGGTGCCTAATTTGTATGGATTACCTAGTGTGGAATATTTTGGCAATGCTATATGAATACCTTATTCCAATAATAGAAGATCTAGTGGATGAGTTGCATATAGGGTAATACTTTACAAATTTGGATTTGAAATTTGGTTTCCATAAGTGATGGATTAAGTAAGAATATATTGGGAGGAATCCATTAATAACCCATGAAATACATTAAAAAACCTTTTTAGGACATTTATATTGATGAATTAACCTATGATTTTCCATTATATTTAGAATTTGGTATTTTGGACTTTGTAAAAGTAGAGTGTTTTGGTGTTTTTTTGATAATATAGAGGTATACAATAAGGGATGGAATGAAATCCTAGAGAAGGTGTGAGATGGTCTAAAAATTATGGAAGACAACATACTTTTAGTAAACAAGCAGAATTGATCTTACATGAGTAATATAAAGTATTTGGGGAATACAATTTTTGGGATAGGGAGTGGATATGGATCAAAAAAACACAAGGCAGTTAAATTATGTAGTGATATTGAAATATGGAAGAAGTGATAATTTTTTAAGGATAATTGGATAAATTAAAAATTTATCACGAATTATGTAAAGTCTATAAGACCACTATTGGTCTTGAATAGTAAAGAGAGGATACAATAGAAACATGAAACTCAAGTATTTCTTGACACACTTAGAATAATATGAATATTACCCTATTTTCATGCATATAAAATTTTTTATGGTATTTTTAGTGTATTGTGATACCACTAGTTTGGGATTTAGTGCTATGTTAACATAAAGATGTGATACTATTTATTCTTTCATTAATTTTTATTCTGAAACCATCAAAGAAAAATTTTTATATGAAAAGGTTTTATTGATTTAGTTCTATAAATCTATCACTGGAGAAAAAATTTCATGGGAACGAAGTTTGAGGTATACTCAGATCATTATGGAATTATTCATTTTCATAGTAAAATTATAGTTTTAATTGATCATCAGTGCTGATAGGCTATGTTACTAGGATATGAATTTATAGTTATTTAAAAAATATGGAAATTGAGTAATGTATTTGGTGTTCAATTGATTGTGGCATAGGGAAAATATTTTTTGTACATAGAAATTTTAGAACTCAATTGGGAGGATCTTGATGAGTTAAAAAAAGAGTTAATATAAGTTGTTAGTCTGAAGGAAATTATAGAAGTGTTATAATGTTGTTTTCCAAAAATCCAGAATAATATTTTTGATGTGGAATGTTATTTTATAAGAACCAATTGGTATTTCAAAAAAGGATATATTTTAATTAAAAATCTATTACAAAATTCGATAGACTGGTGTAGCATAATAATTGAATAAATTTGGGCCATCAATATATGGCCCATACTACACACCAGGACACAACTCTGACTTGGTAATATAACAATGCTAACTCAGTATAGCAGAGAATACTTGTGATACCGACATGGCACTATAGTAGTGAAAAATTGGTCAACATTAAATTTTAGTATCTTGGAATTTTTTGATAGTGGTAGAGTAGCACCATGGACTTCCACTAAATACTATATCATAACGGTCTTACTATGATATTGGTGGAACTATTGTATTTTCTTCCTTATGATCTTATTTTAAGATAGGTTTTTATTATAATATTGTACTTTATAATTTCTATTCATGATTTTAGTGAAGTGATGCTTCCTCTCTAGGACAGAATGACTTTATAACCAAACCACCTAAAATGATGGGTCTCATGTTCTTGTTATTCGTCATCATTTTATATTTCATCCATTTCACTCCCATTGTCAATATCATTCATTATTGTTGCTGTGGAATTTTTCAACAGCTAGTATCAATGGCTGAGTTAAGATGATCAAGGACTATTTCTTCAAATTGAACAATGGATATAAAAGAAGGTAATGTGAAGATCTATCACCTCAAAAAAATATGATTTTAGTTATTGGAGGAAAAATATCAAAGACTATATTAATCTGAAAAATATTTACCATCCACTTAAAGTTGAGAAACAAACATAGATGGAGATATTATAGTGGGATTTACAAGATTTATAGGTTCTAAAAGTTTTTTCATTTAATGAACCTGACTGTAGTAGCTCAGAGCCCTTGGTTAGTTTACTAGTTTGGCATAAGATACAAATTATCTCATCCCAAATGAATAAATGGACTAGTACTCATGGTAAACAAGACGCATACATGATTCCCATAATACCTTTGAAAAAAATACAAAACATTTTTTTCAATATTTTCATTATCCGATTTATCATATCCATGCATATTATTCATAGTACATTTCATATATTCCTAACAAATGAAACAAAATAATTTTGAACACAAAATCTTAGTATGGGATATCTAAAATTGAAGCAATCATCAATAAAAAAACATAATCAATGTGGAAAGTTAAAAAACTACACACAAATTTCATTTAGAAAATAACTTTAGTATCATTATTATATATTGAATAAACAAAATTTCGAGAAAAATATCCGAAGAAACAATCTATTTAATCATTAAAACGATCAAAAAATGAATCCATGAAAAATATCAATGAGAAAATATCATCGATAACAATAAATAAATTCTTTATGAAGGAAATTATAAATTATTAGATTCCATGATGTCAGGAATCATGATACCTCTAATATCAAGAACATTCACATGAAAGTTTAAAAATTATGTGTAAAAACACATTTAATTATATCTTATTTATTTTCCTCATGAGACTACAAATTTATCAAGGGGATATATTATTCTGGGCCCCACTCATCACTATAGGTCCAAATCATTCCTCATATATTGAATGGTCAATTTAATCCATGCATCAATTTTCCTTATCAATAAATATCCGTATTAAGTAAAGAATATATATTTATAAAGAATCTCCCAAGTTATTAAAATATATTTCCTAATAAAACACCAGATGAAGAAATATTACATGGTTCAATGTATAATCATAACCATGAAAAAAAATATGGATATTTAGGGGAACTAAAATGTACAATGATCACATGAAAATGAAAGTTCAAATGAAATTTAAAAACTATAAAATGAATAATAAAACTAAATTTAAATACTTACCTTGGAAAAAATCATCATAAAACATACATAAAAATAAAAATATTCTTATGAATACAACATATCCCCATGGATTATAATTTAAATTATGTGTTTTTGTCTATTATGAATTAAAATACCCAAAACATTTCTTTAAAAACATTCTTGTTGAAATAACCATTCCACATTGAAAATATTTTAAAAACTAAAATTTTATAAAATATTTTGAAAATAATTTTATTTTAAAATCAATGATAAAAATTTTAAATTATTTTTTATTACATTAATTTTTCAAGATGGTTTGAAATTCCATACATGCTGAGTATGTTGAATCAAATATTCTATTCACACTTGCTGTAAAATCCAAATGGCCCATGTTTTGTGAATGATATAATGATTCCTTTAATTATTTTAGGAATTAAAACTGGGTAAAAAGATATTTCATAAATAATATTTTAAATTTCCAATAAATTTTTGAAAACATTTCAGAAAAACATGGTTTTGTATGAAAACAGATTTCTAACTAAATAGATAATTAATGTCGTATTCTCATAAAAATATATTCTCAGTTATTTTAAGTACCAGAGTGAACAAATTATATTATTAATATTAAATATTAGGAATATACATAATTGAATAAAAATTAATTGTTTTATTATACAATTATCAAATAAAATCTTTCAATGGAAATTAATTTTTATACAATATCGATTAAAAAGTGATTGTTTAATAAAACTATACAATTATTATAACATTAAAGTTAGAATTAATGATGAATTGATTATTTTTAATAATGTAAATCCACATAAAAACTATAAATAAAAAATAAGATAATAAAATTCATTACAAAAATAATCTTAGAATATCAAAGACAATGAAGAAGTAATATAATCCAATGAAAAGAAATCAAATTGTGAATTTTTGTAGCTGTTGTTATCTTTTATGCCAAATACCCTTGGATGAAATAATTCAAAAAAATTAAAATATACAATTAATTATTATTAAATATTGATAGTACATTTCAAAGGTCCTTTATATTCACCATGAGAAATAGATTAGGGGAATAACATTAAAATATTCCTGAATGAAAGGAAATTGAGATAATGTCCCATACTTTATGCATCCATTTTAGGTATGTTATCTTTAACCTCTTGTATAGTTATTTTAAACATATTTTTAAATTTTATAAAAACCATAATAATATTTATAATTTCATATATTATCTTTTTATCATATCTTATAACATATTCTTTAACATTCATTCATTATTACTATTTATTTGGGTTTCAAATGCCTTATTCTGTCATGTATGTTTTTTCATGAAAGTTACTGATCTTGAACATATAATATAGTTACATCACCTACAAAATGATATTAATATTATAAATAAAATTATTTTTCATTAGTTACATCTTTATAACCATTATGGAAAAATGGACATATAAAATAAACTACATCACTCCAAGGAGATTGTAAGCCATACGTACGAATGAGTGATGATATCATTTATTAATAAATGAAATGGTAAAAAAGTGTAGGATATATTGACTTCAAAAAAATAAATAAAATTTCATATATATCATATATTTTCATGAAATTTATCTTTTAATACATTCCATATAAATCATTAGTAAAATTCAATCACATCGCTTCGCGAGGCGATAGTCCGTAATATACATGGGTAACGTTATCTTATCCCCCATAGAATGTAAATTAATAACATATATGTGATATTATGACCATATAGATATAATACTGTTACAAGTATAATATGTATATATATATATATATTATCCATAATTATAGCCAACTTTGTTAGTCTCTGATGGAGAACGAGTCACATCGGTTCGCCAGGCAGTAGTCCACTGCATAAATTATCAATGTTATTGTTTCCAATCTACGAGAATGTGAGGTAGATATTGGTTATACCATAAAAATAATAAAATATTAGTATATTTGGGATAATAGGTTTATTATATCATCATGATTTAATAATATTATAATGGGGTGGAAGAAGAATTTAAATAAAAATTCATGTTTAAGAATGATACCTCTTCTTAAGAAAAATCCTTTAGGTTTGTAAAAAAGCCTTTATATGATGGATTTATGATATAAATAAGTCCAATAAGTTGTTTTGAGGGAACTAAGGAAGGTATTTGGGTAGTTATTTCCCAATTAAAATGACTTTAGATGTGTGAGTATGAGAGGAGCAGAGGTGTCCTTTTAAAAGAGGGGGAGAAGGATATACTTGGAAATTTTGAAAACAGTCAGTCATTACCAAATTTTGCCATTCTAAAAGGATCCAAAAGTAAACATACTAGAAATAATATTATAAAAGGTCAATATATATGCATCTAATAAAATTTTTACAACTTTTAGGTCATTTTAACAGTTCTCTTTTTAGTTTAACTATCAGTAAACCTATTTTTACCTTAACGATGATAACCAATGGTTACTATTTGCACAATTCATTATGGAAAAATTTATGTTTAAATTAATAGATAATATATATTATTGTTATAACTAATATTTAATTTATTTTTTCTAAATTAAATTCACATAAATGGCGTAATAAAATCTAAAATTAAACCTTTAGACGCATCAAAAAAAAGTTTTTTAAAGAAAGACCTTCAAAAGCATAAATTATATTTATATAACTTTTCATTTTAAAATTAATTATACTAACATAATTGAGATAAATTATTAAATAATTGGATTTATTTAACTCTAATTACAATTTATTAAGTAATTAAACCTTGTCAATTATTTAAAATAATATGAAATTTTTAATAAAAAATGGTATTTTTCTTTATTCGTAAAAAAATAATCATTCCAGAGAGTTCTCAAATATTTAATGAAAGATAATTTTGAAATATAGATTTTCAAAATGAAGTTAATTATTTTATATATATTTGAAAAAAGTGCTGAAAATTTAATTTGAATTATGTTTTCAAAGGCCGACAAAACCGCCATCTAGAACAATAATATTTTTTTCAGAAAACATTTCTTTTTATTTTAAATTATTCTTATTTTATTTATAACCACTATATAACCATTTAATTTATTTTTTACATTTTTCAGCCATATAATTTTTATAAATTAGTTAATATTATTCATACCATACAATTCAGTGTCTAGGTTATAATAATATACTATATTAAGGATCATTTATACTCAGGTTAGCATGTTCCAAAATCTATCAAAGAGACAGATTTAATAAACAAGATAAATATCCTAAAATATAATGGAGTGAAATTATATTATAATCTTTTTTTGTTTCATATACACTATATAAAATAATGTTACTCTTTTAAAATCTCAAAGTGTTACATTCTACACCCTAAAATAAATTATGAACATTTAATTTACTTTTGAACTTTCTAATCAAGGGATAGACCTTTAAAAACCACTTTATTAAAATCCAACATCATGGTAAGGGTTAATATATAATCTTATAGGTAAGGTATATAGGGAATTATGTAAGTTATTTGGAAAAATCACATAAATAGGTTTCCTAATTGGAAAATGGTGGAGTGAAGTAAATATATGGACACAGAAGAAAAGTGTAAATATTTATAGAGAGTGATTACGGTAATTGTTAGAAAAAATAAAAATCTGTAATTATTTTATGGATATTTAATACATTGGATATGAATGTTATATGATAATTTTTTTAAGATCATTTTCCTAGAGGTGAGTAATTATTTTACTATCAAGATAGAGAGTACCAGAAAATATACTTAATATTTTCTTAATATCAAAAGAAATATTTAATCATTTGGTTGTGCAATAATTTCTTACTCTAATAAGTGAATATCCAATATGAATTAATTTTATGATTTAGGTAATATAATTAAATTTTAATAGATTATTTGATCCATAAAATAATAACATGTTATTTATCCAATGTTTACTAAAACCAAAATAGTTAACATAATGGAAGGTAATATAAAAAGTGAACATACTATCATATTAATATCCAAAGGAAAATTTGAAATTAAATATTTCAATAAAAAAACCTATATCCCAAATAAACTCAACATTCAAAAATTTAATTTTGTTCTTCATGCTAAATAATAGTTTATTTATAAGTCTGGAATGTACTTGGACAAAATCAATCATTTCTAGAAATCAACATAATAATTCTCCATGATACTATTTTATTAAAACAAATATATCATATTAACCATTAAATCATGTAGTATAGTGGCAGAAACTGCACCCTTATCACCCTTCAATTATGGGTTTAAGCCTTGCAGCCATAACAAGTGTGATTTCTTGACTCCGAGCATGTAATTTTTACTTTTTCTAAAACAATATTAATACAATTCCATGAAAATCTTAGAAGAATATGATGTACATAAATTAAATAATATTAATAATTAAAAAACATTTTTAATAGGGGTTTCAATACAACATATTTTCCCCCAATGTATAATAATCATATTTTATTGTTATTACTTTATCATTAATGATGATTTTTTCCCGAATGGTTTTTGAAAAGTTTATACTTATTTCCACCGAATATAAAAGGATTATTCCTTAAATTTTTTTCGCAAATACAAATACTAAAAAAATGTTATTATTCCCATATAACTATAGACTATACTGGATTAGCTCATAAAATCATAATATACTATTCTAAATCCAATATGAAAAATAAAAAAAATTGAAAAAATATTAATTGTTAATAAGAGATTTGTAAACCTTGTTTCCTTCATAATATATTGAAATCATAGAAATATTATCATATATTTCATAATTATTTATAAATAAAATGATAATTAGCCAAATCATATCTCCACGGAATGTAAAACTAGCTGTATAGTAAGGCTATTTGTCAGGTACAAGATAAATCTCAAGTCAAGGCTAATGTGACTTTTATAAAGTTATTATCCATGAGTATATCTATTCCATAACCACATCCACTTGCAGTATCCAGATAGGGATTTATTTCTAGGTATACCACCACATCCCTACCTTACCAAAACATTAGGATCTTTTTCTTTACTTATCCACAATTTTAATCATAGGGTTATGCTCCCAAGTTTATGTTTTTCTAAATCTAGTTTCCAAGGCTTCTACTAAACATCTTCTGATATTAACTAAAAAACCCTAACCCCATTATCCTAGATCTGATTTTTAATTTACTAATTTTTTATAAGATACATGAGATCACATACAAAAGAACAAAATAGATTAATAGTATTAATAAACTAAATACATTCACAATACCAATAATACATCTGAAAATGAAAAACTACAGCACATTTTTTCGATAGTTTCATTATTTAATCTATTGTATCATTCCATATCATTATTAGTACACCTCCTGGAAGCCAGTGAAATGAAAAAAATAAGGATGAGATCAAATGCTACATAATGATTAAGTACAATAGAATCAGTCATGAATCAATAGGCATAACCAACATGGAAAATTAAATAATTGTACACACATTCCATTTAATAAATAACTTCATGATTAGATAAGGAATAATAAATATGGATAGGTAAATATCTCAAAACCCATTCCATTTAATAATTAACATGATAAATAAATTCATCCATGGATAATATCATTGCGAAAATCTCATGGATAATAATAACTGAATTCTTAATGAAGGAAATGGTAAATTATTGGGCACCAAGATCTCATGCATTATGATACATCTACTATCATGACCTTTTATAAGACAACTTAAATATTATTGGTAAAAACCCATTTAATGCTAGATTATTGATTCAGCAAATGATACTATCAATGCTTTAATGGGATATATAATTCTAGACCCACCAATCACTTTAGTTCCAAATCATTCCCCATATATCAAATGATAAATATAATTCATGAAAAAATATTCCTTATTAACAAATACATGTATATAGTAAGGATTATGTAATTATCAAAATTTTCCAAATTAATTCAAATAAATTTTATAAAAAAAAATATATTTAAAAATTGCATATGGTTTGGAAAATAATCAAATCTATAATACAGAAAATATGGATATTTGGAGGAAATGAAATTTCAAATGATCACATGAAAGTGAATATTTCAATGTAAATATAATGAATACAACCATAAATAAATAATTTAAATATCTATATTTAAATTGGTTAAAACAATCATAAAAATCCATAAAATTAATATTTATGATATCAATATAACAAATCCTCATTGTATTATAAGTAAAATAACGGGTTATTGTATTTGAGGAATATAAATAATATACAAATATCATTAAAACATACTTCAGGAAAATAACCTTTTCCCATTGAATTTTTTTAAAAAATAAATGTACATAAAATAATTTTAAAATAAATTTATTTGAAAATAAATATTATAATTTATAATTGAATTTTAAATACATTTAGAGGTCATTATAGTAGTAAATATTATATATTTAGAGTACATTAAAATAAATATTCCTTTCACATTTTATGTAAAATCCAAAAAAAATTATTTTTAAAATGAAATAATGATTCCTTAAAAAAATTAAATTAAAAATGGGTAAAAAATATTAAATAAATCATTCTAAGATTTTTAAAAACATTTTGATGAACAATTGTAGAAAACATGGTTTTGGAAGAAAAAATATTTCCAAACAAAGAAAAAAATAATTTAAGAATATATATATAACTTTTTATAAAATATTTTTAATACAAAATTACCGGAAATTGGTAATATTACATGAAAGTATCATGAATAAACACATGAGAAGAAAATTAAATTGTTTTATAATACAATTATCAAATAATTTTCATGAGTGGAAATTTAAAAATAAAAAATCTCAATCACAATTAGACTATGAAATAAACCCTTATAATGATCATAACATTAATGAGGGAATTAATAAATGAATCAATTTTTTGAATCATATTATTTTCCACAAAAAAATTGTAAATACAATATAAGAAAATAAAAATTTAGTAAACAAATAATCATAGAATATCAATGACAATAAATAAGTAATATTAACCAATGAAAAAATTAAGTTATGATGTTCTTAACAACTTGGTAGCTTTTATGTCAAAAAACTATGGATAATATAATTAAAATCTAAACATAAAATACCATTAATAATTAAATAAACATTATATTACATTTAAAAGGGGGTATTATATAACCCACAAAAAAAATTAATTTGGTGTATAACATTACAATATTACTCAATGAATGGAAATGAGATGATGTCCCTTAACTCACACTTACCTATTGTTGAGAAATATTTAACCTTTTTTACTATGATTTTAATCACTTTATTAACTTATAAATAATATTATAATATGTATAATATCATATATTATCTTTTTATCACATATTATCACATGTTATTTAACAAAATTTCTTTATTACTATTGTTTGAGGAGTAATTTGCTTGTTTTCTCATGCATATTTTCCATTAAAGTTCTAGATCATTAAAATAGGATATATTTAGATCCAATTAATAATTATATTAAAGTTATAATATTTTTTAATTATATACATCTTTAGAAACATTCATGAAAAGTGTCAAAAAAATAAATCACATCACATGGTGGAGATGGCAAGTCGTATATAAGAATGAGTGACGATATCATTTTTAAATGGATGAATGGTTATGGAAGTGGGTGATATATTAATTTTATAGAATAAATATAATTTCATATATATCACATATATTAATTAAATTTATCATTTATTTACTTCAATGTAAATAATTTGTGAATGTGAATCACAATGCTTTGTGAGGGGGTAGTCCGTTATACACACGAGCGACATTATCATATCAACAGTGAAATGGAAATTAAGGAGGTATATATGATATGATGATTCAAGAATTATACTAATTTAAAATGTGTTGTATATATACATATAAATTCTATCAACCATCATACCCAACCATGAGAGGTGTTTATGGAAAATGAGTCACATCAGTTTGTAAGGAAGTAGTTAGCTGTACAAACAAATGACATTATCATTTACTATTCAAGGGAATAGAAAATTTATATTGGTAATTAATTTAAAATAATTAATTATAAGTATATATTAGATAATTTTTTCATTATATAATCACTATTTAATAATATTTTAAGGATTCAGAAGAAGAAATAATATTAAAACACTCGTTTAAGAATGTTACCTCTTCATCAGAAACTAATTTAGGTTTTCACCAAAATATGACCTAGGATATATTTAAATTCAAAATAAGTAATATAGGATGTTTATATGAAACTGAGAAATGTATTTTGGTTCGTATTGGATAGTACAAATTGCTTTGGAGGTGCTAAGATTATAGGAGAGGAGGTGTCCTTTTATAAGTGGGGGAGAAGGTCACACTTGAAATTATTGAAAATAATCAATCGTACCCATGTTTTTCTCATAAAACAAGAAATAAAAATGAAAATTAATCTACCATATCTGAGATAATATCTAAATATTTCAATTAAAAAAACTCGAAAAGTTTTTATTTTATTTAAAAATTAAATCTTATTTGTTTAATCCATTGGTAATCCTGTTTTACCTTATCCACAATAACTAATTTTTTCTATTTTAAATATTCATTATGGTAAAATATTAATCGAATCATATTATATAATATAATTTATTATGATTAAAAATATATAATCAATTTTTCCAAATTAAATTCACATAGGTGGAAGAGGTCAATTTTAAATTAAACGTTCAGGCGCATCGAAAAAATGGGTTTTCCAAAGAATGAAATTCAAAAGATTAAAATGTTTTTTATAAAAGAATTCAATATAAAATTTATTCCAATGAACAAATTTAGTTTTAATTTAAACTAATTGATAAAATTTACTATTAAAACAAATTTAAAATATTGTTTGACTTTGTAAATATTTTAAACAAAAAGCTGTTTTTTAATAAAAAATGATTTTTCCATATTCATTAAAAAATTAATCATTTCTGAAAATTATAAACAATTAATCCCAAGATAATTTACTACAAATAGATTCAAAATATGATTATTTTCATTTAAATTTAATAAATGAGGTGAATTTTAATTTTAAATTAGGTTTTCAAAGCATGACTAAACCACATTTTAGAAAAATGTTGTTTTTTTAGAAAATGTTTTTTTTCATTTGAATGATTATTAGTTTATTTCTAATCACCAGATAAACATTAAATTTATATTGTAAATTTTTAAACCATATAATTCTCATAATTTAGTTAATATTATTCATACCCTCAAAATATCATGGCTATGTTAAAATGGTATACTATATTACAATTCACTTAAGCATAGGGTAGCGTGTTCCACAAGCTATCAAAGTGATTAAATTTATTTAAAAAAAAATTTCATAAACTATATGGGTGTTACATTCTCTAATAAACATGGTTTCTTTGATTCATATATGTTATCAAACATCATTTTACTCTTTTAAAATATTGGGGTGTAATAGTACTCCTTTAGTAGAAAAAAATAGGGGTGTTCAACATCCGAGAGGAGAAGACAATGCATGGGTTGATGAAATATCTAAGGAATATCTAAAAGAAACAATTTTCATTGAAAAAATTTAACCTTTAATCTGAATATTATATAAAAGAAAATATTTTTTTTCACAGGTCATAAAATTCAACACCATCAAAATTCTATTTCATATGGTGGTAATTATGTTGGACGATGATGTATGTGATCTAGTTTTACTATCGTAATTAAGTAATAGTGGGTAATACATTATAACCATCAGAATTAATTATTTTGGGAAAAATGTTTATCTTGACAGATGTGTGAGACTTGATCCTCAATGAGGATATTCAGAGAAGATAATCAAAAATATTATCTATTTCTTCTCTTAACATGGAAGGAAAAAGAATCTATGTGCATTGAGATAATAACATTGGATGACCAAAACAAATTGTAAAGAGTCGAGGCAAGGAAAAGGGGAATGGTACTACCCGATAGATTTTTTTGAAAAAAGGAAACATCAAGAAGGATTGCATAGAAAAATAATAGGTGCTTGAAACCAATACAGCAAACACGACATGTGAAAGAACCAATGATGTGTTATTCATGAGTGCAGATATCCCTATAGAGTCTAGAATTTTGGACTTAGGGGACAATTTTTCTTCAATTTTAGATAAGGGTTTCCTAAAAAATTATATTCCTAAAATTTTTAGAAATGAACATCTTGTTGATGTTGAACCCTTAAAAATTGTAGGGAAGGGAGAAACATGGATTAAAACCAATAGTGGGATATTTTTAGATTTTGAGAATGTAAGATGTGTCCTTGAACTAATAAGACATGTAATTTTTATTAGGTGTCTTGATGATATAGATTTTAGTACACACATTCACTAGAAATTCAAGGATGATTATCATAACTCAAGGATTCAATGGAAGTTAACTTATGTGAAGAATATATATTTGGAAAGAAGTAGAAGGGATACATTGTAAAGTGAGATACAACAATAAATTTTGGGAAGATAAGGCATATTCATACTGATGTGTGGGGGCCTACACCAATAAATTTCCTTAGACTATCACCATATTATGTTAAATTTATTGACGAATCAACATTAAAGGAATGATTTTACATTGTGAAAAAAAATTATATTTTTTTAAAATGTTTCATAATTGTAAAACCATGGTGAATAAGAGTCAAGATCAAATATAATGTGATTGAGATCAAACGATGGTGGAGACAATGAAAATAATGGGTATAGAGAATTGAATTATAATTACAGAATCTGGTGGGAGAACAATCTTCCCAGTAATCCACAATAAAATTTTGTAGCTACAAAGATGAACATGAATCTAAATGAACATTTTAGGATTATGAGGCTACATCTTGGCTATAAACAAATTTTTGGATAGAGGAAATAAACATGTTAGCATATCTCATCAGTAGGATTCCATCTACAGTAACATTAGAATGTCTATCAGGGAATATTTGGTAAGGATAGGAGGTAAGAATGCCTCATTTACAAGTATCTGATTGTTGTAATATGTATATATATATATTTTAATGAAATATAAAATATTTATGCTATATATAATTCTGATTTATTTATTTGATACATTATTTAGATGTTTGGTTATCATTTCTAGGATGATAAGAAAAAGATAATAATAAGAATCAAAATAATGATATTTAATGAAAGTGTCACATATAATGACCATATTACAACCATTGTTGATATTGGAAATATAGAATTAGAGTTCCGTGAGAAATTAGAGCTTGAATTTGTACTAAGTATGTCACGCAAAAAATGGTGGATTATACTCCTCATGTGGAGTTAAGGAGATAAAAACTGGTGAGTAGAACATTGAAGAGGCTTTCAACATCCTTATATTATCTATTATTGACTCGAAGTGGTAAACCATCATGTTTTGAATAAGTAATCAAGTTTAAGGAGTCAAACAAGTGGCTACTAGATGTGACGGAGAAAAGTTCATCACTAAAAGATGATAATACAGAAGATCTGATACCTTTTACAACCGGAAGGAAATAATTTTAGAATAAATGGCTATACCAACTCACAGAATAACATGATGGAATGATAAGTCACATTGAAATCCATGTGGTGAAAGGTTTTAAATAGAATGAATGTGTAGACTTTACTAAAATTCCCTCACCTATATTAAAGATCACCACCATCTGAGTGGTTCTTTGTATTAAACACTAAAAATCCCATTATATTAAATTTTAACCTTTCTCAATATTAAAAAAATGTTATAATTGGGGTGCGTTTATCAAAACTAGCTAAAATAAATGGTAAAAGCACACACTAGTCAGTGATTTTTTACCACTGATAAAGGTCACTTTTAGACCATTGATAAAGGGTGTCCTTTATTAGTTATATCTTAGAGAAGATAAAAGGAATATTTCTTCAAAAAATTAAGCATCTTTAAATATATTTATATATTAATATTTAAATATATTTATAAAGATAAAAATATAATAAATTTTATTGAATATGATTTATATATGACTAAATATGAATTTACACTTAATAAATAAGATATTTAGTGAAAATGTCTTATAAAATAACAAAAAACAAAGACATTATTTAATAATTATCAATTTCTTTTTTATTAATATTCATATAATAATAGTTGGAAGGCATAAATGTTCAATAAATTAATTAACAATCAAAGATATGTTGATGAAATGACTTGAAATTTAAATAAAACAAACATTTGATCCAAGTGTTTGTTAGGGCTCAATCATATATCAAATTAATGATTTTAAAAAATTATATTATATGGATGCCTTAGTGGAACCTAGTCAGTATTATTTTGAGGTTAAATATGATAAAATGGGCACCAATTATTATTTTTTTGTCAATTTCCTTAATTAATAAACATTTTAGGGAATTTCAACCTCATTTGAGGGGTTCTTTTTGTATTTTTTAAGTGAAGACTAAATTTAATCTTAGGTATAACAATCATATAGATATTATAGTGTATAAATTTTATTGATTGTATTCTTCATATTTCAGTGTTATTTATAATTAAATATATACATGTTTTCATACATTTACATAGATTAAATAAAATCTACACAAAAATATTTTACACATTGTTGCATGTAAATTTATTTTTAAATATATAAACCATACTAAAATAGATATTAATCATTTATTTTACATAAAATAAAAAATTATAAATTTTATTTATCTTAAAAAAATACATTAATATATATATCTATATTAGTAAGGCATATATATAATTTTCTGCATGTTAATAGAAAAATATATTAATTTGAATATTATAATATATATATATATATATATATATATATAAATTTAAATACATATATGTAATTATCTATGTGTGTATGTCTGAGATAAAAATGTGTATGAGGGTGTGAAAATATGTGTATGTATGTTTGTGTGTGTCAATATTATATAATACATCACACACACACACACATATATATATTTTATAAACATTTAATTATCATTAAATATATTATATTAACATGATTTAAATAAATAATTATTAATACACTATAAAAAAGAATATATAAATATTGAATTATATTTAAATGTGCCTTAACTTTACATTTAAAAATTCAATATAAATATATATTTTTTAAAATTTATTTAATAATATTTATATAATTGTAAGTAATTATATTAATAAATTTATAAATGAAAATTAATTATGAATATATATATATACTGTAAATTATTATAAAAATCTGGATTGTGTTGTTGTAAAGCCATTTGGCCTTGAAGTTAGAGGTCATAGGGTCGATTCCATGCATGTTTAATGTTGAAGGACATGAAAAGTATCGATAAAGGGGGTGGAATGTGAGGATGAAGGGGGTTGGATCGAGTATGGATGCAGATATGGAAAATGGGGTGGGGGATGTAGCACTGATAAAAACTGGTCATATTGCTGATGAAAGTGGGGTTGTGTTGAGCAATTTTTTCTATGATAAGTAAATTTTAAATTTTATTAGAGATTAAAAATTGAACCGATACAAGTGATCATTATCCAAAATTATGTTGGTATAGTTAATGTTCAAGTGTTTTTTAGAGATCTTAGCCTATCGGTGTTTTCTAGTGCCGAAAAAACCCATTTCTAATGATTTTGAATGCATAGTATGTAGTACTGATTATTGCAACCATGAATTTAAATCTTAATAATATTGATTCATAGACTACTTTCCATCATGGAGATCATGATGAGGATGTTTATATACAATATCTAGAGGGATATGTTGATTCAGGAAATGAAGAACCGGTGTGAAAACTCTAGAAGGGATTATATTGGTTATGGTAGAATCGCAGGTAGCTGAATAATAAGTTTGATGCATTCATTAAAAAAAATGCATACAAATGATGTGACATGGATCAATGATTCTACTTTAATAGATAACATTTTTTTAGATAGTCATATGAAAATTTAGCACAACATAACCTACTTGAATATGAAATCCTAACCTCCATTAACAATGATGAATGTGGTCTATAGTTTCTTGATTTCAGGGAATCTCTACATCAAAATCTCAAACCATTAAAAATGTCAATGGTTCAAGTGATGCATAAATATTATTTTGAAGATATATGAGGAAAATTATTTCTCAATCCAATCATCATATCCTGAAGTAACCATTTAATTTACAAATATGAAACATATATTGTAAATACATTGCAAATGAGAAGTATATATATCATTCTATGAAGGAGTATAGTTATTCTACATATGATAATCTAGATTCCAAGAATATTGTTGTCAAAAAAGTATATTTATTCTATATATTATTTAGACAATTCATATATAATATTATTAGTGTTTCATACTCAGTATTATAAGTTAACATGAAATGAGTATTTCATTGTATAGATTTAGTACTTCTATATTTTAAATTTAAATTTTACTAACTATATAATATTGAGTATATGCATAGTTCATATTATAGAGTACAAATATATAGACCCTATAATTTTTTTAATGTGTATGTATACAACTAAATGAAAAATGAAATCAATATTTGTGATATAGAAAAGAATATTTTATGTTGGTAACATAGTGGAAATGATAATTAATAAATCGAAACAAAAAATGAAGACTGTAGTATAAAACATTTTTGTGGGTTTTCTTGAAGGAAATTTTTATTTCATAAAGTATCAATTTTCAACACCATAAAAAAAGAATTAAATAATTTTCATAAAACCATTTTGGTGAATGGAAGGTGAAAAAGTATTATAGTAAGAACCATTATTCAACAATTTTTAAATTTTTAAACATTCAATCATTTCAAATTTCGGTTCTTTTATATTATTATAATGAAAATAAGATAATATTTAATCAAAAATCACAAATGAAACTATGAAAATATATAATCTTTTTAAGAAAATTCAATGGTCTCATATATATTAATCATAAAATAGTTTTAATTATAATTAAAAAAACAAAGTAGTGAAAAACCAATATATCAATAAGACGTTTCAAAATAATTATAAACAAACAATTTGTGTTGTTAGAAAAAGGAACTGTATTTAAGTACATAACTAGTTTTTAGTGGTCTCAATTTAAGATAAATAGCTTCAAAGATACGATAAAAAATTACAATATTTTCAAAATGGAAAGAAGAATATATATAGATAGATAATTTTTTTTAATAATTGAAAACCACATGCACATAGTATTTACCTTTAAAAATATAATAATCTAAATTATATTCTACTTATTGATATATAATATTTTTGGATTCAAATATGCAGTTACAAGTGATGTTGATGTCAGATTAACAAGTTTGGAAGATGAAAGTGGTGTTCACATGAAATATAATATCTTGAATATATTAATATATGGAATAATTTTATATAGTTTAAAAATATAATATATTTTTATAATATAAATGAATATAATGAATATGAATAATCACGTAGATGAGCATTAGATGCACATAACTTATACATATAGATTGTACAAAATAAATCACCCTGATTTGAATGTTTCCACAAATATAATGTTAGAAATGAACATCAGTTTCATCCTATGCAGAATCTTATGACCGATTACCAAATTTTTAAGACATTATTTGAAAAGAATACAATTGAATAAATAATAATATTTTTTATATCTGTGATAGTAAATGGAACATTGATATTTTTAATATCATGCAACTAAGTCATTTTTTCATGAACTGTTTTCATCAGTAATGTATCATTTAATGGTGAGTTTTTCATTCAATATATGGATCATTTGTAAGGAATAATCCATTTAGACCTCTAACCATTTTTTAATTTTGTCATTCACATTAAAAAACATATAACAAACCATGACATATTAATAACATCCAAAAATGAAAAAATATAACTGTATTCATACTATTATAGAAAAATATGAACCTATATTATAATTAATAAAAAATTAAAATATGATAATGAATATATATAATCCTTTATAATTAAGTGATAACTTATAGTTTTTTCATAAATATTTTTTTTTGCGAATAAAATTGGAAAAAATTTGATTCCGTTTAAAAAAATCAACTTGTATGAACAAATTTGATTAGAGATAACAATAAAGGGGTAAAAAATATGAAAAAATCTGGAAAATAAAACACTTTTATAATGAATTGGAATAAATTATAGAAAAAATGAACACATAATGTTAAAATAAATTATAAAATAATGTTGTATGTATAAAAAGTAGGTTCTTGTATGAATATAATATGCTCTTTTATTAAAAAATTGGAACATATTTTAAAAAAAAATAACCCTGTAAGAAACATGATCCTTAAAAAAACCCAAATCAATATTTTAGGAGAACTAATACAACCTCCACTATGGGATACACCATAGGTGTTTTGAAGCCTAGAGATATAATAAATTATTCTTCAACCTACATCCTTAACAAAAACATCCTAAAAACCCTACATGAGTTCCTAAAACCAATCCAAACACTCTTATAATGAATAACAATACATAATAAAATAGTGAAATTCCTTAAAACAGGTTGTTATATAATCACACGCCTGGTGATATTATATCTAATGTGAACTCCTCATACTCAGATTTTAAATTTAATTTTGAAATATCTGTTTCTTTAAAACACAATAAATCTCATTGGATTAAAATAGAATATAAATATATATCTTTGATGTACAATAATCATATCATATATGAATAGAAATTATTTTATATGTTTTAATTATGAAAAAATAAGCATGAATTAGAAATTGGTAAACATACCTAAATATTTCATTCCATGATTAATAAAATAATGAAAAATTTTGTTTATAGAATTTCTTCTTTCCCTTTTCAAGTGTTTCAATGCATGTGAAAATAAATGAATACTTATGTAACTAAGCATCAAATATATTCCAACATGTTCAATAAAATATATATTATAAAGAAAAAATAATAATTTCATTTTATTTAGATCACAAATGAAAATTGTGAAGAATATGAAATATAAATTGGGGATTCATGGTTTAGGGTAGTGATATGGCTCAGGAATATGATATATAAATGTTGGATTCATGGGATTAAATAGCGATATGAAAATAAATGGAAGGAAAATCATTAAAAGAAAAATGTATTTATTTTTTTCTGTAAAAATTATTTTGTTAAAATTAAAAAAACAACCAACATTAGAATAAAAAATATATATATCATATTTGAAAAACACTCACTTTAGAATAGAATTGAAATCTATTTTGGGAAACATATTTTGATTAAAGGAACATCAGTAAAAAAATTTAAGCATACATATATATTTTTCATACATATTAATAAATAAGTAATGTTAAATTTATTTTTAATTGGATATGGAGTTGGAAATGGAGGTGGAGATGTAGGAGATCAAAGAGATGGAATGTTGAGGTGGTGGCGGAGTTGAGAGACGAATGAGAGAGGTGATATTCTAAAAAAACATTGTTAGATTTTCAAGGATTTTAGATTTTGATGTGATATGAGATTCGATAGAATAAGGTCTTACAATGTTGCACTGGTGGAAATTTGTAGGAATCCTAATGGAATTATACTTGGTGCCATTGTTGGATAAATAATATCTATGGAGTAAAACATATGTGAGGATTCGTTGCACAAAGAATTGGGGATTTGGATAAAGGGATGAAACAGAGGTATAATTTGGGGGTGGAATGATGGATCAAGAATGTGTAGAATGCATATTGTTGGGAGGGATCAGGGGTCATCAAGGGTAGGAGGAGAAATTAGTGGATTTGTAGAGAAGGAAAAGTTTATGGATAGATCAGGTGGCCAAAATGGGGAGAAGGAATATTTGAGGGGAGTTGTGGATCGATAGGTAGACACGCGTAGAGATAAATTTTATGGAAGAGACACATTTCATGGGAAGCACATCAAATAGTATAGATGGAATATGTTGTTTAAAAATCCATGTTAATATTTTATGAAATTCAAAATAATTTTCAATATTCTAAATATTTTAAAATTTTCAACTTATTTATATAATTTAACTATATAGTTTATATTGGTTTTTTTGTAAATTAAATTTAACAAATATTCAAATTATTTAATTATATGCTAAATTTTATTTATTTAATTATTTTAAATAATCATGCAATTAAATTTTTTCATTCAAAGTTTTTTATTTTAAAAAAATGTCAATTAAAAATGTAATATAAATATTTTTATTATCTTAAATAGTGAATTTGTAAATAAAATTTAAATACTTGTAATATTTAAAATAAATCAATTGATTAAAAATTTAAAAACATTAATGTTGTTATATTATTAAATACCTTGAATATTTTAATTATTTTTTAATTTAAAAATAAATAATTAGATTGTTTGAAATTTAAATAACTTGGACTTTTAAATTTATTAGAATAAATTATTTTTTCATATTTTTAAATTAGTATTTCAATTATGTGTTTACTATATGTTTTTGAAAATTTCTTTAGACTTCATGTGTAACCCTATTTTTATGGCCATATTTCTGTCATGATTAACAAATTTCATTCAATTTTCGTGATATTTAATATATAATAAAATATACATATTATTTTATCCATTTTTTCGAAATAATATTATCAAATTATTTCATTTTGTTATGATTTCCCATATTAAATTACATTAAATTATTTACTAAGAATTGATTCAAATACATATAATATTTATAAATATTAAATTAAAAAGATATTATCTTTCATAATTTGAAATTCTATATTCAAATAATTACTAAATATTCTATTCATTTAAGAAATTTTGTTGTATTAATAGTAAATTCTTACTTAAAAATTTAATATAATTTTCTTCAATTTAATACATTTATTTAAAATTTGGAAAAATTATAATATTTTTGAAATACATTTTTTCATTTCAAGATCCTTTTATTATCACAATATAATTATATATCAAAATACTTATTCAACTACTTTAATAAATTATTAGTATTATCCCCATGCATCCACACAAACTAATTCTTACTTAATTATAATATATATATTTTTAAAATATTATATATAATATTAATATTTGAAATAATTAGATAAAATCATATTCTAATCAATAAAATTAACTGTGAATATATATATATTTTTGAAAACTTATTTTGAAGGTGAAATATAAATGTATATAAATTAAAACACATTTAGTTTTCATTTTTTCATGTTGACATTTGAAGAAATTTATCATTGATCATGTTTGTTGAAACATTGGAATCCAAATCAACAACACTATCAAGTTGCAGTTAATATTTTTCATTAGGTCACTGAAGAAAATTTATATTAGAAAATATAATATGATCCATAATAATTATAAAATTATAATTAGTGAGGTAAGAAAACTATAAATATAGTCAAAATTTTTGTAAGATAATTTAAAGCATATTAAATATAAATGTTGAAAGTGTACAAGAACTGAAATATAGTATTAGGGAATGTGTAATCATATTATAGAATAATCATAAGCACAATAAAAATATTTTTTAGTTTATAAACATTATTTTTTTGCTAATATTTGTTAGAAATATTTTTCCTAACTAAAAAGGAATATGTAAATAAATTTATTAAGAATAAACACTACTAAAAAGGTGTTTGGTTCGAGGGAATATGATTCAACTTATATGACTATATTATATTATTTTCTATAAGAATAATTATAGGAATATTCATTTTTTTAATTATTATTTACATTATACAATATATGGAAATTGATATGTGTTATAATATTTTCAAAAGCATAACCATAAGGATGAGTTTAATAAAATCATAAGAATAGGAATAAGTATTGTAATTATGAAAATTTATATGTACTATAGCATCTCTATAAACATAAGAAGAAGAATTATCATATATATTGACTAGTTAAAAATTTACTATTTATATTTGTATTTTTGTAAATGTAGATAAAATAATGATACAAAAAAGAATACCTCAATAGATTCATTTTCAATTTTTCTATAATTGAGGGAGTGGTTTCTCCCTATCAATAAAAAAATATGCAAAATAATATAGAATATCACACTTGTTTGTATCCATTAGTTACCTTATTATAGAATTAGTCTCAATAATGAGTATTTTACACTTTTGAATATTAATATACAATGTATTTTTTTCTATTTTATAATAGATAAAGTAAACATAAACCGACATAATTTTTATAAATAGTTTATTATTTTTTAAGTGCTCAACCCCAAAATAGAATAGCCACAAAATAACCTCATTATGAAAAATAATTCTGAAGAATCTTGACAGACCAAGACACAACAGGGATCAGTACTAAAATATTCCATCAAATATTATATATCTCTGGTACATACATATCTGTTATACATATTACATTTATCTCTAAACTAAATTACATAAATATTATAAGAAATATCTCTTCAGATCTAATATTTATTAAAATAAATATACTTTTATATAGCATATTTTATTGTCAAATTAATCTTTTAATATATGAAATATTATTATAAAATTAATCCACTATGATAAGCACTTTTAAATAATTTACTACTCATTTTTTAGAAGGAAATAAAAAAACACCACTTATTTCTATAAAATATTTATAATAAATGATAAATATTGTAATCAACATTTAATAATTTATGTAACATATATAAAAACAGTTTCTTGAAATTATTTATAAATAAATATTGTAGAAAATATCAATTATGATAAATGGAAATTTATAATGGCTCTTATATTTTCTTGGGATTTTTTTAAATGGTTTAACTTTTTTTTCAAGACAAACTATATTTTTTCTAAAATGATATTGAGGTTATATATTTTTCCTAAAAATAAGTTAATATAATTGGAAATAAAAAAAATGTATTTTTTTAATAATGCTAAAATTGAAAAAAATATTGATGCATAAAATAGATTGTATAATATTAAAATCTATATTATGTAAACATTGTAGGATTTTGAAGTATTGAAACTGGGATATTATTAATTATTGGGGTAATATTTTAGTCTTAGGTGAAGGTATATGAAGTTATTATATTTTGTTTCATTGCCAAAATTATAGAGGCAAAAACTAAAACATAATAAATTGGAATCAATAACCAATATAGGTTAGTGTGAAGTTATACTAAAATAATTTTAATATTTTGAATGGTAAAACAATGTTTGTATATAAAAATTAAATGTTAATGAAATAAACATAATGTAAAGTGGAAAATAGAGTCAAGAGTAACCTAAACACCTATTTGTTTGTGATATTCCTTGATATCTATTTTATAGATATAGGTTTTATAATAATGAACCCTTCATGATAAATAATGAATTTTCAACATTACATAATAAAAAATATAGTAATTTTTAATCATGTTTTATAAGAAAAAAATAATTAAAAATTGAGTGTGATATAAAATGGGCTATATAAGAAGAATAAGTTCTGAATATTTTAACTAAATTTCAACATGATAAAAAAATAAATGATCGAAATGTACTCATTATACCGACTTAATTGATTGAAATAATAAAAATCGATAAGAAATGTATGGATTTATTAAAATGTGAATAATTTTTTTGATAATGGAAATAGAGGTGATATACTTTTAAAAACACCAAATAATATGTTTTCATTTAAAAAGAAAAATATAATAGAAAGAGAAAGAAAACCACATCCTTTTTTTCCATCTATCCATCAATGTAATATATCAATACCAATTTTTAATATTCTATAAATGAAGCATTATGATTTGGGGTATCAATAGAAAACAAAATAATGCCATCAAATAAATTTATATCACTACAATAAAGGAAAATTTTATTAATACAACTATATTATTTAATGAGTAAAATATAAAATATAAAATATAAATTTCAAATGGAAATTCAATATGAATGATTTGATAAGGAGTAAAATATAAAATTGATATGCAATAATTATAAAATATAACATATACTGAAATAATAAAAAGAAGAGAATATTCTTCATATCATTTTGTGAACACCAATGTGAATATACAATGTATTTATGTTTGTTTCACACATATTCCCAAAATACATGAATATATAATTATGAGTATAAAATCTTTACAAAATTCGAACCACACCGTGAATGCATTTATAATAATTGTGTACCCATTTCCTCAAATTTTTATAATGAATATAGCAGCACAACTATATAGATTTGTATAATTTTTTCACAGATAGACATTGATGAAGATCTATTATAACATATTTTAAAATAGTGAATTGATAAATAATTTTTTTATTAACAAAAAATTGGTTATAAATTTTTTTCCAATTTATAAAGAATAAAGGAATTACAGAAAAAAAATATTTTCATATAAAAAAGTAACCAGAATAATATGAGAATATTGGGAAAGAAATTAATGACATACTATTAAACATATTACAATTTAACGAGGACTTATATAAAAAATATCTCCACTGTTTCAAAGATAATAACATATTTTCCATTAAAAATAATATTTAATGAAAAAACTAGGGAAAGAGTGTTATTAATAGATATATAAAAAATAAATTTATTAAACATAAGAGAGTTAAACATAAAATTAATAAAAAATATATTTCATATTAGATGTGATGATATTTAAAAAGAAACATAACAATATATAATATTAATCATTTTTATGTTTGATATGAAACATAATAATATTTAATGATAATTCATTGAATCATTACATATATCTATAATCAAAATGAATGGGTCAATGATATGATACCAACTATTTATGACAAATATATCTACATAAAATAATATCATAAGAAATATTGTGGATTAAAAAAATCAACAAGTATATTTCTATGATGTCTCATTTTCTCACTGTTTTAATATTTGATTAGTGGTCTACCCACATATTAAAAATCCATCATAATTTATTAAAACAAGATATAATGAAGAATCACCGATTGAAAAGTTTAAAAAGAAAATAGAATATAATTTCATAAGGGACTAGAAATGAAACATTAATGAAAAATAATATGCTAAAATATTTGAATGAGGACCACCGAGTATGAATTAGGAGTTAAAATATTCATAAAAATTATATTACGTAATCCATACATATAAAATATATAATGTAATTTATTAAATGTAAAAAATTGAGAGGAGTTAATAGGCATGTATCACTAGTCTTACTATTGCAGCAGATATATTTCTTTGTTCAATTGAGTAAATTTTGAATTTTCACCAAAACAAAGAACCTATAGTCTTTGTAAAATAATATAGATTAAAAAATTTTGTCTACCTCTAAAGAGGCTGGTTTAGATAATTAAAAAAATAAACTATTAATCCTATGATACTGAAAAATTTAATGTTGATAATATATACAGTGCACAATAAAGGATAATTTGTAAAAAATATACAATGAACTATTTATACTGTTAATATCGTAACAAAATATATTAAACCTAAAAGAATGAGAGATTGCATATTTTCAACATTTAGAGTGTCGATGTGTAGCATCCCCAACCTAATTTGACACCTAAAAAGTGCTATCAGACTGGGTGTCACTAGCCTTAGGCACACAACCCTAAACGCCAAAGGGTGCTGACTAGTAGCAAGGGTGTAAAAAGGTGTAGTGCGGAGGATATACCCTTTGAGAATGATTAAATACTATTTTGAGTAATAATATAAAGAGTGCAGTGGAATAAATAAGACTCAACCTACTAAAACATGACCTGCCAATGGTCCACGAACAAGTTAATAATAAGCAATATTAGAAGTACTAAATAAAAAACTGCAACAGAAAATGAACAAACAGATCAACATGCCGCTTTTAGCCACTACAAAAAAACCTGATCTTCATAAGATTCAATAAATTTCAAAATCCAAAATAGGGCTACCAATGGCTGACCAATGCAAGTCATACATATAGAGCATGCTGATACAATAAATAAAAAAAATAGAAGCTCCAGAAGAGGGAATACTTACAGGTCCTTGCCAACCTCCCATACTAAATAGTGTGATGAACTAGCTACAGAAGCTGATCCACTTTTTATTCATAAATTGATATGTTATACATGTGTACCGAAGGACCCATGGAGAGTGTGGGAACTAGTCTTTGTAGGAAACCATCTAGTGGTGCAAACTAAGCATATGTGATTAAGTTGGTGTGTATAATAAATGAAAGTAAAGTAGTACGACGAAATAAACAAACAAGGATTTCTTGGTGCTCAACAACCACTAGGAAACCATTACCTTCCTCAGCATGTGTTGAAAGATATAAATAGTTAAAGTTCTTTATACCATTTTCTAAGGTAGTTATGATGTAATAAAGCTCATGTGAACGCTCGGGATCTACCTCAAGATGAAAAATGGTAAATCATTTTTCCAGACAACTCATGTCTTAGTAAGTACCAACATCTTGAAGGCACTCCCAATCAATTATTATATGATCCATCAGACCCCTTCTCAATGAACCCATCATATTATAGACTAATGTTCGGAGTCACAATGCTGTTTGTACTCAAAAGGATCCCAGGACTGGTGCCATAATCACAGTGAGCCACATCCCAAAATCGTAGTCTCATCAATATGAATCGAAGGCTCCTCAATTTCCAAATGGATTTTTACAGAAATCACTTTCAATACATTTCTTAAGCTGTAGTACTAGGGTATCTACCCACAAAAGTGGAAAAAACACATCATCAAAGGAGTCCACCTATGTTCATGAGACACAATTTTGAACTTTGGACATCATGTGTGAGTAGAAATCAACAAATAAATAACCTATTCCACATTAACTACCACCTTGTTCCCTTGTGACCAAGTATCTCAAGTCTAATGGCCATTTCATCCCAATATCATAGCCCAATCCCAACCTGATAGTCTCTCTGACTCAATCTAACATCCATGAAGCCCAATCCTATAGTAAAAACCAATCATGAAAACACATTACAAGCCCAACCAGACGATCTCATCACCTCAACCATGATGGTCACGCCATCCCAACATTAGGCCAAGCAAGTCACAACCCCTTGGGTCCCAGAAGCTCATCTCAAATAAATCATATATATATAATTCACCTTAAACATACTATTAAATGTAATAAATTGAATTATACAAATAAACCAAAATAACAATTAAATTTAGAATACTTGAATTCCTCAGATCAGATTCAACAAACGAATTAAATTAAAACAATTCAATTTAAAAGGGTTCAGATTACCTGACTAAACACCCCTAAAGAGTGATGGTCTCTAAACCAACCTTTCTCAATAGAAAATGTAATTGGGCATTCCCAATATCATCTCATGAGTCACTTGGTCATTCTAATGTGAGAAAATAAGTATAAATGGGTCTTTCTCCACATCCCCTAATGCACGCTAATAGCTATACCCCCTAAACAGTCGCAAGAACACAAATAAATACATGAGACACCTACCTTATACTCCTAGACATATGCACATTAGATATCGAGCTCCAATTTATTATTGTATGAAAAAAATTTGAGTTTCCATCTAATTCCCTAAACATAGGGAGAAATGACTCAAACAGATTTATCACTCCCTTGGGATAAAAAAATGGAGAAGATGTGTGGGTGGGGGTACCCATACCACTATGATTATAACACACCTGATGGATCTAAAATCAGACATTCGATGGAGGAGAAGGATCAAAATCCACCATAGGAGACAAGGAAGAGGTTTCCTCCTACTTTGTGCATGACTAAGGGGGAATAATGGAAGAGGAATAAAAAAATAAAGAAAAAGAAAAACTAAAAAAACACCATGTATAGGTAGTATTGATTAATCACATATTTTTCCAAACCATGCGGTAACTATTCATGCAAAAATGTTGAGGAAATTCCTATGTGGAATTACCCATGCGGCCTTCCAAATGGGTTTCTCTAACCATTTTCAAATAGCGTGTAAGCCTCTACAATATATCCAGACACCCATGCATGACTGTGCACCTCCCCCACATAGTTTACACAAACCGTGTGGTAGTTTTGAAATATGTTGCACAATTTTATATAAGGGGCCACACTGTTTACCCTAAACCATGGTCCTTAAAATGCTATTCCAAAATATGACATTCGGTCATTGATGCTCATGAAACCACTTCCAAACACTCAATGATTCATTAAAATATTGATACCCATGTAAAAACATAATATAATTATGTTGGAACTCTAGTAATTGAGTTCCTCACATTGGATTAGAAAATAGAATAACCACTATTTAAAACATTGAGAACGGAAGAGGATTGAAACCTGATTAAAAATCCCAAGATGTAACATTTAAGGTTTCATTCATTAGTCCATGAGTTATGAATATAATCCCTTAGTAATCGTTCATGCACCACCACTGAATAGGGTAACAAAACCTATATCATCTTGCTTCTTAAAAGAAATAATATTTATTCTTAGTCTTGGAATATACCATAAATTCACTAAAACTATTAAGCCACCACTGTTTTTTTAATCCAGAATCTCCCTTCCCCTTAATTTGAATAGTTTTGTCATCAACAACATGAACATTTTCAGAATTTCCATTAATAGTTTTTTACGAAAACCTTCTCTGTAGTGGAATGAAAAGATTTCTCTTTGTATAACATCCAAGACACTGTAGGTTTGTCCACACTCATTAGTGACACATCATCAATTCTATCAGCTATTATGATATTTGTATTTGTTTTTAGAACTATAAATTTCTCCATTCCCACATTCTTGATGTATTGTTTCTTCCAAAAAATCCATCAAGTAAGATTATGCCCCTTTTCCTTACCTCCAATGTTTACTCTTGATTTTTACCATCCTCTGGGATTATATCATTCCTTGTATTTTCCTATTCCTTCTTTCTTCATATCTGAACCAAGTAATTTACCTGATTATCTTATATGAATACCCACTTTGAGTATCAGGTATTGAAAATCATTAAAAACCCTTTTTTTATTCCCTAAAGAACTACTCATGGTGGTTATATTGGAATCTAGACTATCAAGTAATAATGTATGTAAAACCATATCACATGTCTTATCATATAGAAAAATTATCATTGATGAAATATGACTTGAGATGGTGTTGAATTTTTTGATGTGATTAGAAACAATCATCTCTTAAATCATATTATTATTGAAGGATCACTTTGATCAACACAGTTGGCTTCTCAAACATATTTCTGATATCTTTCATCGAACCGACCATCATATTATCATCCCTAATGTTGAATGCCACATTTTTTTCCAACATAATGTGCACAACTCCTAGAACCTTTAGATTTAGTAGATCCCACTCAATATTATCTATATCTACTGGTTTCTCTCCCAAAATCATAATGTTTAACATTTAATTATAATGATAGTCTTTGATCTATGTCCTCTAATAAATAAATTCAATTTCATTAAATTGTTCAATATTAACCATCCCTTCTTCCATATCCGTTGTTCAATTTTAGAAATTTAACCATCATCTTTGGAACTCAACATTTGATACAGGTTTTTGTGTAAATTTGAGAGGAACAATGATGAACGGCCATAAGAGTGAGATTAAAAGGGAGAAAAATATAAAATAATGATTAAGAACTAGAACATGAGACCAAAAACAATAGGTGGTTCAGGAACCAATACATAAACCTATGGAGAGACAGAATCACTTCATTAAAATCAGTATTAGAAATTACAACAAACAATATGAGAATTAAACCATGGATTAAAATGATCTCATAATGTAGAAAATTAAATAGTTACACCTATCAGACATTATGTTTGTTATAATATATTAAGTAGAAGAAGGAAGTTCATAGATCTATAGTACAACCATAGGCAAAGTAAAAACTACTACAGTTCAATGTTGACCAATTTTTCATTACTTTAGTACCCTATCATTATCATAGTGATTCATCATTTCTACAGTACCTAATTAGAGTTATGTCCTAGTGTGTAGTATGTTTTGGAGTTGTTGTCCAAGGATCAACTGTTTTTACTTTGATTACACGTATATTCTATGTATTAAATATTAATAAAACTTCATCATATATATATATATATATTTCTATATAAATTTAGTGTAATAATGAACTAGAGTATACGTCACATTAATAAGGTCATAGTAGTTCCACGCTACGATGAGAACCCTGATGGGATGTGATGATATTCTAAAATAATGTTCTACGGTTGGATAATGTGCAATGATGGGACACATAGTACATATACTGTCAGGTGTGAGTACTTGTAAGAAGAAGAGGAATCTTCTCATGATGATCTCACTTGGTACTCTCTAAAATGAGATATTATGAGAACAAACATTCCAGTAAGAATTATGTATATTTTGGTGTCATCTAATATTCAAATATATGAGAGTGTGTGACGGTCCATAAACATGAAGATTATTATTAATGTATGATACAAATAATGTACATAGATTTATTTGATATACCATGATGATAATAATTCATGGCGAAGTTGGATATGTTGGGTGTGTCATGAGTGAATTGTCATTAATGAATACATGAAGGAAATATTTATCCCTTCAATATTTATGGAAGCTCATATCTTGGCCCTTTTATTTGAATAGAACTATTGCACTAAATTTTATAGACATGGTGTAACAACGTGCTTATTTTAGATTGTCAATGATAAACATATCGAGCATATAGGTTGGTGAGACAGATTTATAACCTGGTTGATGAGATATTGTGATAAGGAGATTTTATTAGACAGTGCTAATTTTTATGTGGTTATTGACACTACAATATTAATTTAATTCTCTTAGGTACCATGACCCGTTGCAAGAGAATAATCATACACTTTAAGCACGCCTTCTTAATTCCAAAGATAAGGAATCCTAGAAGATCACACACTATGTGTTTCTGTATATCTCAATTAGAATTGATTTAGGTTTAATGCATCAAATAAATATGATTATCAAGTTCAAGGAGTAATTTTATTCAAATTATATTTATCTCATAAATTAAATTTATATTTAATCACCATCTTGTAAATATTATATTTATTCTATTCATTGAATCTTTTAATAAATATATATTCCCTAGATAGGGAATAAAATATTTATTTATGAGTAAAATATTTTTTTACTGTTCAATAATTGCTAGAGGAGTTCTAATGGACCAAGACCTTTTCCAGTGACAAATATTAATTAACAAGACCGTTATATCATATTTTTTATTGAAAAATTTGGCACACAACAAAATATAATAATTCTATAATTATTATTATGAGACATAAAATTTATTGAAGGTAACACATGTTATTTAATGAATGGTAATAAATTAAATAATATTGTAACTTAAATACATACTTTATAAATTGGAAGATCTGTCTATTGTGTGGAATATCCAAAATTGAGAATAATAAATTTTTGAGCAAAACAGATTCTCTATCAACTCCTACTTCCCTCTCCCTATCCTTGGATCCTCACATCACAATGAAGGAAATCTGAAAGGGTCTTTTCAGAAGATCAAAATTCACCATCCATGAATTTTCCTAAGACCAAGTATTTATTTCTTCAAATATTAAATAAATTAATTATAAATGTGATGTGTATGATCATAACAATTTGTTTCAAACAATTATTATTAAATGATATTTTAATATATATCCCACCTCCACACCCATCCATTATTCTCAAAACCATCAAGTGGTATCAGATGGGTCCAATTTTAATTTATGATTATTTATTTGATTTTTGATATATGATCAATTGTGGTAATTTTTTCATTTCATGTTCTTCATTATTTAGTCGTATTTGAATTAACATGTTATAAGAATATTAGTAATATTTTTTCAGTGTTTTATTTTCTTAATGTCTTAAAAAAATGAAGAACATCTAGATATGCCATCGAGAAGTGCCAAATATTTGGCTGGTTAAACTAGGTTACACAACATACAGCCAAAGCAAAGGCTGTATACCTATGTGAATTGTATCTATATATACCAATCAATTAATTACATGTTATTCTTTTACTTCACATCGCATGTTTATCGGGAAAACCTTGATTATGGAAAAAGGATACAAGATGTGTATCTCGCATGTAAACACTATGTAATTTGTTCAAGATAACACACTGAGAACCCATACATGTAACATAGATATAGGGAAACTGAGGTACATGACATGTAGGTGAATGTACACTCAATGTAGTCTCCCATTGATAGAAAAAATTAAAATGACATTAAATTTTAAAATTATAGCATTAAAACCTTATTTTGTTTTTTCCCTACCATTTAATGTTTGGTAATTTAATAAAGGTTTAAAAAATTAAAATGGTCAATTAATTTATTGTAATTAATATTTCGTTATTGGTAATTCCATTTGTTCTCCATTTATTCCATTAATGATGAGTATCTTAAAATAATATCGGTTGATCATTAAAGATGAAAGGGAATTAATTAATTAATAAATGTGAGATCATTTAACATAAAAAATAAAATAATGTATAATTAAATGTGTTCTATCCATTTAATTTATTGCATGTGTTAAAAATTATCTAATATTAAATCAAATGATGGACTGTGAGTCATCCCTCCCTCAATTATTATATATGACCCGTGTGTCAATGGATATTTATGTAATCCCCTTCAACCAATCATTTAGTTCCCGTAATTTACACGTTAGTAATAAATATTTGTAATTAATGGATAATTTCAAGGCATGTGGAGGTCGTTCAAGAAGGAACCATAATAATGCCAACATGGGAGATAAACAGGTGGATAGCTAAAATGCTATAACTCATGAAAAGACTAGCAATAAGAGTTATTTCACGTAGGTCAATAGTTGATTTAATTTTTACTCATGAAATAAACAACTAGATAAAGCTCTTGAATGTGTTAATTAATTAATTAATTAATTGTATCTATTGAATTATTTAATTTTGGGATGCATGTTTGTGATCACATAAATAATTTAATTAATGTGAAAATATATAATATAAATTAATTAATTATGATTAATAATTTTATCCAAAATTGTTAATAAATTTTGTAATATTCACATTATAATAAATATATGTGTAAAGGATAAAACATGAAAAAATTTATGCATAATAAATTTAAATCCATCAATTAAATATTATGTTCGACTAAACGTTTCATTACATATTTTGGAATGAATCTATAGAACTATGTGTAGTACATGGACAATGTCTAGACAATAAATTTTAATATGGAGTTATCATGGAGTTTTGGGTTTCCTAAGTCGAAATTGTATTGAGTTTAATAGATAGAGAATATTCAAAAAAAATTGGAGGCAAGTGTCGAAGAAATCCAAGTCAAAATTTCAGGATAGGGGAATCCAGTCAATTGATAAAGGAGATGAAAGTCCATATTTTTTATGACCGCCTAGCTAGTTAATTTATTATTTATTTCATGGGCAAAGTTTGGTTTATTAGGAAAACTAATGGGGATCCTTTACACTATAATTTTAATGAAACTATACATTCTACGTTCAAGGGTTATGGTTATTGAGACATGATAAAATAGGTGGATATTGATCAAATAAATAAAATAAAACTAAATTTATTATATCACAATTATTTTGTAATCAAGAAAAGTAATAATAATCTTCTCTATTTATTTATTTAATATAATGAGAAGTTTCCACACCCACACTAACCCAATGATCAATATTAGGGAAATATAACATACTAATAGAAGAAACTTACATGAGTATGAATTGAAATGTTATGCACTAGAATCATCAATGCATGATCCGACTGTTAAATAAGTGAGTGATGAAGAATTCATTGTTTATGAAAAACACATGAGTGATGTGTTCAATGTTTAATGTTTGAATCTTTCATAAATGTCTAGTGATGATATGATGTCACATGAAAATATATATGCATATAGTTTTTTTGATTACCTCCATGGTCTTTACCAAGAGATATATTGATAGAAATTTTTTGATATTTCAAAGGTGCTCTTTCAGAGAAATATTAGAAAGGGATCCCCATCTGAGCCTCACGTATTCAAGATCATTAGATAAATTTAAAGATTAGCGGTTCTATGGTTTAATATCCTTCAAAAAGGGGCACCAAACTCAATTTGTCATTACACCATTAGAGCTTCTATCACCTTTTTTGTGAATTTTAATGTGAACAACATTTAGAATCCTCTACCAGATCTTATTACTCTTCCTCATAAAGTAGATAAGGATAAAAATAATGATAAACCTTCTATCCTTATGGAGAAAAAATAGAAATGGAATGAAAATATCGTTAAGACCATACGTTCTTCACACCCATGCATGAAGAGGAATAAAATGTGGAATGTAAGGGAAAAAGATGTTGTTTGTTTCTCATTTGTAAAGAAGGACCACTAGATTTAAAACTTCTCCTATCCAAAGAAAGAAAGGGGAATCATGAGGTGCATTTTTAATTGTGTACATTTTATCAATTTATACAAATTGGAATTTAAATACAGCTTGTGATTCTCACATATGAAGTAAAATATAGTAACAATGTAGATTCAAAAAGATTGACTCAGAAGTGGTAGACCTTAAAATAGCCAATAGAGCTAAACATATTGATGTATCTAGTAGTGACTACCACATCTCATTTCCAAAAATAATGTTCTTGGTTTTAAAGGTTCTTTTAATGTGGATTTAGTTACGAAAAACATTATTTTTGTATGAAAACAGGATGTGGATAGATTTAATTTCAAATTTAGGAATAAAAGTTTATTATTTTATAAATATATCATTTTTTATTGTAAGGATGATTTTAATAAGAGTATTTTTGTGTTATATTACATGAACCAAAAATGGAAATTTATTGCGAAGTTACATCACATGACTCACACCACACCCAACTCTGAAATTACTAGCTAAGTCATTTAAATGAAAAGTGCTTGACTAAATTACATCAATATGGATATTTAGATTATTTTTTACTAACAATAAATGGTGTATGTCACACGTGTTTACAAGGAAATGTGAAATAAACCATTTATTTGGAATGGTGAAAGGGATACAATGATTGTTAAATTAGTTTATACAGATGTGTGTAGGCCATTTTCTGTTGAAGTAGGAGATGGGTAATCATACTTCAATGATTTTAATGATGATTTCAGTAGATACAGATATGTATAATTAATGAGGTATGTGTCCATTTTTTTGAAAAAATCAATGAATTAAAGAATTAGGTTGAGAACTATCTTGATAAGAAGATTACGAAACTTCCCCCAGAATGTGGTGGAGAATATATTAATCCAGAATTCATTGATTATTTGGGGGAGTTCTAGATTTTATTTCAACTCACTCCTCATTATAAAACTCAATGGAATGGTTTAAGATAAAGGAGGAACCACACCATATTAGACATTTTGTGATCAATGATGAGTCATAAAAGTCATCTATTATCTTTTTGGGGATACATGTTACAAATAGAGACATATATACTAAACCAAGTTCCAACTAATGCCACATATGGTACACTATACCAATTATAGAATGGTAAAAAATAAATCTTATCTTACATAAATTTTGAGGGTTATGAAGCATTTTTAAGGACTCATTAGGTAACAAGATTAGACCATGAGGAATGAATTATATCTTTAGTGGATATCAAAATGAAACTAAGGGACACTACACATATAATCATTCAGACAAATAGGTCGTGGTTGAAATAAATAAAACATTTCATGTATAGGATATAATATCTAAAATAGATATTAGGATAGGGATATACTTTTATGAAGTCTAGGATCAAGATACATAAGTGTTGATAGAGGAAAAAAATTCCATACTTCCCTAGGGAAGAAAAAATTGTTCAATAGACACAATTACTATTAAGGAGTACTAGAGAGGTTATAGAACTAGAACGGTATAGTTTTTTAGTCACCAAGGATGGTGACTCATTATTAGTCGATAATATTGATACATTAACCTATATTGAAGTAGTAAGTGGAACAAATATTTCCATGTGGCATTAATACATGGATTCTGAACTGGATTCCATGTACCAAAACAATGTCTTGATTTTGGTAGACCCTCCAGTAGATGTACATAATGTGGGTTGAAATGGGTATTAAATAAAAAATTGGACATGGAAGGAAAATTCAGTACCAATGAAGCATGGATTGTTCCAAAAGTGTTTAAACAACATCAAGGGATTGGATACGACAAAAACTTTCCTTGAGTTTTAATTTTGAAATCCTTCATAATTTTACATTCCATTACGAATTTCCATGATTATGAGACTTTTAAAATTGATGTCAAAACAACCTTCCTTAACAGAAACCTTCATAATGATTTCTATTAGACGTAGTCTGAAGATATTGTGATGCCAATGTATTCCAACATGGTAAGCACGTTTCAAAATTAAATTTATGGATTAATGTAAGCATCTAGGTCATGGAACATTTGTTTGGTGAGACCATAATGAAATATGGATTCAAAAGAAATGAATGTGGGCCATGTATCTATAAACGGTTTAGAGGTAGTGAATTCATTAACATAATAGTATATGATGATGAAATATTACTCATTGGAAATGAAATACTTATCCTACAATATGTTAAGGAATAGTTGAATAAATGATTCTCTTTGAAGAACTTGGGTGGTGCAATATATATTCTTGGGATCAATATACATCATGATAGATCAAAGTGGTTTCTAGACCTAAGTCAAAGTACAAACATTGAAAAGATACTATAGTGATTCATTATGTAATAATCCATGGGAAGATTATTTCCAACATCACATGACATTCATCTTTTTCGGAAAATCTTTACTCAGACACATGAGGAAAGAAATACAATGAAAACTATTCCAAACACATCAGTGATTGGGTCAGTAATGTATTATTTTATATATTATAGGATAGATTTCTATTCTGCATAAATTTTGGTAGAATGATATTTATTTGATCCAAGTGATCTCCATTGGATGGAAGTCGAGACTATCCTTAAGTATCTAAATCATATTAAGTATACATTCATATTTTTTGGAGGATATGAGTAAATAGTCATAATAGGATATTTATATTCTAGTTTCTAATCCTTATATGTTGACATTAAGTCACAAACATGATACATCTTCACTTTTAATGGATGTGTTGTGAGTTGGAAGAGCTTGAAGAAGTATGAGGTTACATATTCTATAGCAGAGTCTTAGTATATTGTGGCCTCTGAGGCAGCTGAAGATGCAGAATGGATGCAAAACTTCATATAATATCTTGATGTGGTATCTAGTAGTAATGATCCCATCACACTCTATTATGATAATAATGTAGTTGTGGATCTTGTAAAATATCCAAGGTCACATCAACGGATGAAGAACATACTTAAAAAGTATCTTTGCTTGAGTGATTTTTCATAGAGAGATGAAGTTTCAATGTGAAGTATTTCCTTGGAATACAACATGGAAGACCCTTGACTAATGCTTTGACTGAGAAAAAAACATGACTATCATGTATGGTTTAGTGGACTGACGGTTGTAGGTAGTTTGATATAGTGTATGTGGAAGTTTTTCGGAGTTGGGCCCTTAGGACCAACTATATTTACATTGATTACATTTGTATATTTTGTGTCAAATATTAATAAAACTACATATTAAATATTTTTTATGTTATTAATGAATGTAGTGTAATAATGTTCTTGAGTATACATCTCATCGATAGGATCATATCAATTCCCCTCTATGATGAGAGCCTCAATGTGCTGTGGTGATATTCTCAAAAAATGTTATGTTGTTAGATAAAATATTATGATGGGACATATAGTACATAGACTATCAGGTGCATGTAATCGTAAGTAGATGTGTTTTCTTCTCATAATGTTCACACTTTCTAATCATCAAGAAGAGAGATTATGAGAATAGGCCCGCCAGTATAAATTCCACATTTTTTTGTGTCATAAGATATTCCTATCTATGATTGTGTGATAGCATTTAGACTTTGTGGTTATTATTAATTCACGGAATAACTCATGTAATTAGATGGATTTCATAAACCATGATCATAATAGTTCATGTTGACGTTAGATATATTGGGTGCATCATGAGTGGCATTTGAATATTTAATAATTCATGGAAGGATATATCCATTTCATCTTTATGGAATTTGATATCCTGGACAATTTATTGGAATAGAATCATCTCATTCAATTCCATGGATATTTTGTAATGACATGGTCATTTCAAATAGTCAAAGAATGACATATCAGGAAAATAGGTTAGTGAAATAGATGTGAAACCTTGTTAATGAGATATATTGAATAAAGGATTGTATTACACATTGATAATTCTTATGTGGTTATAGATTGAGCGACATTAAGTTCTTTCTCTTGAGTACCTTTACCAGTTTCTAGGAAATAATCTTACAATTTTGGCAAGACCACATAATTCCAATAAGAATGAAACCTTGTGTGTCACACAATAAGTGTTTTGGTTTATCTTAATTAAATTATATTTGAGTTTAATTAATGGAATAAATATTATTCTCTTGTCCATGGAATAATTTTTTTTTCAATTTATACTGATCTCATAAATTAAATTAATATTTATTAAAAATATTTTGAATAAAAATTTTAGTTTATTTATTTAATATTTTATAATTTTTTATTTATTGGATTGTGAATAAAATATTTATTTATGAATAAAATATTGTTTTGGATGTTTAATAAAGTATAGTGTAATTTGAATGGACAAAGGCTGAGTCTCATGAAAAATAATAATTAACAAGACCATTATATAATATTTTTTATTATCCATGTTGGGGAATGCCATGAAATAATAATTATATAATTATTATTATAGGACAAGAAATTTATTGAAGGTAATAAATTTTATTTAATGGTTAATATGAAATCAAATAATATTTTAACAAAAATCCAAACTTTTTAAGGAGGAGGCTATGTATATTGTCTAGAGAATCCAAAAATTAAGAATAACGAATTATTGTGCACCAAATATTGTATCTCAACTCTTCCTTGTATATCCCTTTGATGAATGTTATGTGAAAGATATATTTCATTAAGATGGAAGAATGATCAATAAAGAATGAAAAATGCAAGTCATTCGACTCTCCTCATTAGCACTCGAAGATTGACCGGTGTTTCACAAAGATCATATGAGCATATGGGGGTCACCATTAGAAGGATTATATCCTTAGACCCTCATATCAGAATGATGGTAATATGAAAGGGTCTTTTGAGATGATAAAAATTCACCAACAAATAATATTCCAATGTCCAGATAATTATTTTTTGAAATATTAAAAAAATTATTATAAATTTTTCATTCAATATCCTCGCTCTTACTTCTAGGAAATGATTATTAAAATAAATTCGAATATATTTCCAACCTCTACATGCATTTGTTCTACCTATAATCATCTATATGGGCTTCCAACAGTTGAACCAACATCATTCAAGGATTAGGCTACACCAATCAAACAACCTCTGTAATAGATTTAGAATTAAATTCATTACTTTTGGAATGACTAATCAGATTTCATGGAATAACAATACATTTCAGAAAGAATATCTTGTCTTTGTGGTACATCCACATTATAGCGCATCTATAATTTTATTCAATGTAACATATTATATTGAATATTATTTCAACACATCAAGATTCTCCTAAATGGGTTCTAAAATTGGTATGTAAAAATAATTATCTCCCTATGACACCATATATAGAACACCCGTGTAACTATTCAATTTCTCAAGCTTGTGAATCACTATAATTTCATACTATAATATCATTGCATAAAAAAAAGGATTTTAAATTGAAAATACCCTTTGGATAGTAAAATTAATAGTTCTATAATGATATGTGTATAACACATACCACTTTACCATTAAATATTATTTAGAGTAAATGATTTCTATCACTAAATCCATATACACCTTTTCGTATAATGATTTTTTTAAGATGGTTTCAAGGAATACCTTACTCTAATATGCATGAATCCTACCTTCATATATTAACATATCTCTAACTCTTGAAATAGATTCATCACAGTTCACAAAAAATACATTATAAAAATATGATATGAATAACACTGGAGGAGTTGTCATGTTTTTCTTAAGTGTGTCAAATGCTTCTTGAGTTTCATGTATCTGTTTAAGCTAAATCTTCTTAGTAAAGACCATGAGGGTTATTTCAATCATTCCCTAATACATGATGAATTTTTATTGTATCCAATTGTACCTAAAATTCACTCAATTACTTTACATTATTTGTCTCACACCATAATTTAACAACCTCTTGTTTTTGGAATCTATCACAACTCCATCACTTGAAATTATATTCCCTAAATACTATTTATACATCCTTATTGAATATTATTTATACTTGTTTGAAAATAGTACATTATATTCCCTCACTTTTAGAACTTCTCACACATTATATAGGTGCTCATTCCAGACCTTACTATAAAATGGTATATCATTGAAGAACACTAAAACATTCTTTCTTTACAAATCCAAAAATGCTGCATCCATAGTAGTATAGAAAGTAAAAGGTGAATTCATCAACCTAAAATTCATAAAAAGGTATTGAAAATTCTCCTCATTGGATTTTAGTGTAGTCTTCCAAATATATTCCTCTTTCATTCATACTTGGTGGAAACCTAATTTCAAATACACCTTTGTGAAGTATTCCCCTATATAGAACTCATCCATCATCTCTTCTATTTTTGGAATTATGTATTTTTTCAGCACCACCAATCTATTTAAAAAAATATAATCCATACACATTCACCACCTTCATTCATTATCAAATACTAAACTTATTGGGCTAGATTATGGGTGGATTCTATGTCATATAAAACCCTATTTAATATGATTTTGAACATATTTTTTAGTATCAATTTTTAGGAAATAAACCTCTTTATATGATTAGATGTTGACTATATCAAACCCCTATTTCAAATGTACTTCATTGGAAGTCTCTCTTCATTATGATAATTCTTGAGGTGCCTATAAAACCCCCATTCTAGTTACCTTTTCTATCATTTACCACTTCCACCCATACAACATCAATTTTACTATTACTAAATATTCTTGTTAATCACATGGTATTTTTCAAGTTCATTAATTCTCTCTAAGTTGGATTACCATGGAAAGGGGGTGGGTGTGAATCCATATAAATATATATTTCAAATTATTTTTATTCTAAATTAACCCTCTTGAACCTGTTAATGAACTCGATCCTCTTAATAATATATCATAACCGCAACTCATTTTCAATGAAAATAATATAAATTACAAAAATTAAATTTACAAGGTTCTACAAAAAATATACTTAATTCCATGACTATTAGAATCAAATGGTTATACACCCTTATTACTATTCTTCAGAAACTGGATAGACACCCCAATTTCAATTATACGATGATTGTTTAGACACCCCAATCACAAGCCTCGAAGAACTGGTAAAACACCCAATTACAATATTTTTCTTCAACATTAATCCTCTCATAAATTTTTCTTTTTATACATTAGGATTCTTCTGTTCCACTTGTGTAATAGATCTCCTTTCATGAGAAACTTGGGTTGAAAAGCCTTTACATTTACTTATTCATTAATATATAAAATATATTCTCCCATTAAATTTGTCTTATTAAAAACATAAACCAAATTTTAAGTGATTTGGTTATTCTCAAATTTACCAAATTTTGGGTGCAAAATAGAATAATGACTATGGGTTTATACTCATTCTATTATCTCAACACTATTATATATCTGGATCTCAAAAATATATCACACAATGTATGTTAGTTCACAATATTATCACTAAAATATTCTTTGATACAAAAAAATATATATTCAAAATAATATACTTAATATTATTCGTATTTTTCTGTCAGATAATTTCAAATTTAATAATAATGGAAATCTTGGTTGGATATACCTCTTTTGGATTTGTCAAATATCTTCGTTTATTTGTTATTTTTCATTGAATCCTTTTATTGAATACCCTGAAGACTTGATTTTTTTCCACATGGTATTTGAATATCCACAAACCCATTATCTCATCCACTCGCACCACATATAAATCCATTTAAAAACACTCTAACTCTATATGAATATATTAAATAACATAGTAAAACCTATGATGTATCTCAATTCCCCTGTTCTTATAGGTGTAGAAGATTTCAAAAAATGGTCACTAAAACAACCTTAGAAAAATCACTATAGTATCAGGACATATTTATTTTTCTCTTTCCATGAAAATCACATGCATTTAATATGAATATATATTTGTTATTTTTTTTAATCCCTTCTTCAACAACCTTCCTACATCATGATATGAATTGTGGTATTTTTTCGATTTTATAACATCATACCTAGCATAAAAAAGATCCATTTCAATAAAATGTACAAATCATAGAACTTAGTTCATCTCCAAGAAGATCCATCAAATCAATGTATTGACCACATGACTTAACCTAGATCAACCCCATGAAAAAATCAATAATCGATCATATGAATAATTATAGATTTACTAGACATGATTAAACACACAAACATTTATAGATCAATTTAATGTTCAATTAGAATCAGCTTTAGCATATTAAATCATGTTTTTACAGCTCAGTAATATTCTTTATTACCTTAACATAGCTCATTGAGATACCTATGTAAGTGTTTCAAATCTTGATGTACCCTTACACATAACCTCATCATTTTTACATGGTGTGACTCAGTTCATGTTACCTATAAACAACATTCAAAACTATCTCATCACCTTTACATAGGATGTGTAAATGATAGATGGGCTTTATGTATTTACAGAAAACATATGCTACCTTCACTAAGATTGTCAATTTTATTATTTCCTTCACCCAAGTTATGTGTATTAAAATATACTTTTACACATCCAATATACTTCTCACATTAATTTTACATATCTAGTGCAAGTTTCATGGTACATTTACAAGACTTCATAATTTTTCATTTGAACATGAAGAAGATTGAGAAATACTACTACAGATATTTTTACACATATAATTTACTTTTACATATAAAGAAAAATATTTGTGACACCTTTACATATGTATTTCCAATCACACATGTTCTATTGGATAGATTTTATGAACAATGTGATCTGGGTTTAGTCCATCGGGTCCTTAATTTTGGGCCTGATTTTATTTTTAGGCATTAATTTTGGTAGGTTTAGCTAGAATTCGGTTTGGTTATGGAGTTGGGAGAAATGATGTGTTGAGGTTCATCATTGGGTTTTTTGAGATGAAATATAATGCATTAAATTTGGAATGATTCCTGTTTATATGGAATCTTATGTGTTTCAAAATCGTGATATGTTTTATCATTGTTTTTTTGAATTTTGAACCAAATGCAGAAGATATTTTAGATGGTTGCATATACTAATAAAGGAACAAAAATAGTAATTAGATAAAATCTGAGATATTGGATCAATCCAGATGGTGCATATATATGGGTGACAAAGGTATTTATGTTGGGGATACTAGCAAGAATCATAATTTAGGTTTAGAAATGACTTATTAGAGATGTTTCAATGACATCGTGTGTTCAGTTTGGATCATCCAAGGGTGGATTCGTGTCATGAGATGATTATCAAAGAGAAAAAGGATGTGTATGAAGGTGTATTTTTCATATAAAATTTTCTATTCTCTAATCTTAATTGATGTTCATGTATTACTTGGATTTTTTATTATCTAATTCATAGTATATATTTCAATGTTTCGTAGTGGTTTTTTTAATCCTCTACATTGGATGGGTTTCCCATTTTAAAATTCATACCAAAATTTATTTCATTATATGTGGTTATCATATTTGTTTTTTTAATTATCACAATATTTTTGTTTAAATTAACTAATTATCCCGGAAAAGATTTTTCCTCCCCAATAAGTTGTTTTAGTTGGATTGATATGTGTTTTTTACTGATTGGATATGAATGATTCATGGAATGGAATTTATACACACATAGAACTATTTAATGGGTAAAATGATTTTACTCTGTTGAAGAAATAAGTAACATATAATTTGGTATCTGATAAGATAGTTAAGGCACTGAAGAAAAAATAAGAGAAACTAGAGATGATGAGCATTGGTGATTAGAACGATATGATACATTTGGTGACAAGTACACTCTAGATGTAACTAGGTGATAATAAATTATCAGAGGTGGTGAATCTAGTAGATTCAAAGGAGATCTGGGAAATTATTGAATGCAGAAATAAATCAAAATCTCTCACACATAATTTTTATTAAGAAAATGATTGTATCATTTGAGAATGTCATGTAATAGAGATTTAGGTAACCATATGGATGAGTTTAATTTTTTCGATATATCTATCATTATTGTAAGTCTAAATCCATGATAATGGTAATGAAATACCTACTGAAAATGAAGAAGAAGACATAGATTTTCTTATTTTGGGTTCATTACCTGATTCAAATGATAATCTCATCAGCACATTTATTTTCAGGAAATACACACTCACGTTGGATGATGAGGTTTCAACATTATTGATGAATGAGACTCGAAAAAAATACCAATTATGGTGATTCATCTGGTATTAGTGGTATTATATATGTGATAAATGAACATGGTAATATGGAAGGCCAGTCAAAGATAAGAAGAAAATTGAAGTGATTAATTTGAGTTTAATAGGGTCATGTGTAGAGAAAATACTACTCTTTGAAAATGATTAAAGAAGGAAAGAAGTCACATGACACTGATTCGGAGGATAATGATGTATGTATTATATAGGTTGGTGGTGATTTACTTTTAGTTTTCATTCATTATCATAGGTCAGATCTATAAAATGAATAAGTTGTTAATTTATAAGGGTCTTACCATATTACAAAAAAGTATGAATTATTTAGTTCACATGAAGAAGCAAACATTGGCATATTAATGATGGGAAATGGAGTATATGATTGTTTCATTAGTGATGGTGATATTTTTATCACTAATAATGAATGTTGTACACTGATTCTAATGGATGTGCGACATGTTCTAGTTATAATCCAAAATTTATTATCAATATGTACTCATAATAATGATGGATTCTAGAATTCATTTGATAATGGAATATGGACACTGTCTTGAGGATCGATAGTATACACATGATACATAAATTATGACATGGTTTATAGGATATATGAACAGGTTTTCAATGAATTAATGAATGTATTTTCAAAGAGGACTTTCTGAAATTTGTGGAATTTATGATCATTGTGCATTAGTCGAAGACCATCAACTAGGATGATGTATGTTTGAACAATGAAGAAATTAATGTCCGGTTTTTCAGGACACAAACCAAATTATTATTCACTATAGAGTGTCACTAGTGAGGTAGTAATTAAAATAAAAGACCGAGTTGATGTGCTAAGAGTTATAGACTATAAAAATAGTGTTAGGAATATGGGAATATTTTCATCTGAGGGTAATATTGATTATATGGAAATCACTATAATGGGAGAACCATGCGATTGTACCCGTCTTGTTTAGTTGGGTAGTTCAAAAAAAGATATTATGAATCCTTTAGTGTTTTGATTACTTTTAAAATGGGAGCCATCATGTTTCTATGAGAGTTGAAAAAGGGTAATGTCATATTTTCAGTAATGGGTAATAGTTGGTGTGATATCAACCGTTTTTCACTCCAAATGATATTGATGGATGATACTTCCTAATTTTATTGGATGAATGGGGATATGTTTTAGGCGTATCCTGGGGTTGTTCGAATTTATTGATAATTATAAAAATTTTAAATGAGGCATGTGGATTTGGAAGCTTATAGGATTAAAAATGGTGATATGTGTTATCCTTATTTTTTTGAATTTTGAACCAAACACTTGAGAGATTCTAGAGGTCTTACACAATTATAAAAGAGAAAACATGGGAAGTAAAAATAGTAAGAATATATGATCATGTCTCCTCATATTGATATATGTTCATCAACTATTTTTGAGCATGGGGAAGCTACATGTAGAGAAAATTGGGTTTCACAATGGCTTATTTGTGGTTCTTAAATAACCCCACATGTTTAGTTTTGATCATTAAACGGTTATTATTACTATTATATGATTATGAGATAAGATAAGAAGGCATATCATGCTGTGATTTTTTATACAGATTTTCCTAGACATTATTTTTAGTCATGATTGGCTATTACATGGATTTTGTACTCTTTTATTCATAGAAGATATTTTAGGGTTTCCTTAGGATTTTTTAATCCTCCTCATTGGTGGGTTTCTCCACATTAAATCCAAAAAAAATATTTCATTCTATTTGGTTTTATTATTAATTTTTTGGTGATTATCATAATATTTTTCCTCAACTAATTATTTATCTCGAAACTGATATGTTTTGTTCCTAGTGGTGTGAAATGATGTTATTTCAATTTTTTCTTATTTAAATTACCTTTATTAATTACTCCATTAATTTTTTTAACATGAAATCATGAAAATTTGTTTGGAATATATTTTATATTCTCAATTTAATTTTGGACCTATTTTTTTGAAATGATCCATTTAATCTACACATCGCCTATTGGGTTATGCCTTTTTTAAGAATATAATTTTGTTTTACATGGCCCATGATCATAACATTGACACCATGGCAATCCATTGCATATTTTACATATCCATTTATTATTTTATTACATGTTTGATACATGTCTTCTATCTATTTCAATAACTTGAATATGTCCTTTACCTTTCTGATTTAGTGTGGATCTATGTGAAATTTTTGATGGTTATGCAGTTTTGAGGAGGTACAATTGTCAGGGGAATTTATCACCCCTGTATTGCATATGTTAACCTCTCTAGAACCATTTCCACCCTCTAGTTTGGTTCTTCCACCAAATCTAGAGTCCTAGATTTGGCATGTTGTTTTTCCTCAGCGGTGAATCTATGTTCCTTCCATACTTCTATGTACACAACCAGTGTATTGCTTCTTGTGGATTTTTTATGACAACGTCCATAGATTTGAAAGATGTGTCTCTGAGTTCATGAGTGAAGATAATAAATTTTTTTTACTTCTATAAAAATTAAGTATATATTCACAGATAAAGATACACTATGGTTTTCTGATGATAGATAAAAGTGATCAAGATAAGTGGACCCATGGATCTGGAACAAAAAGTTTTACATTCCTACATCTCATTTTATATCTTTAGATATTTGAAACATATATAATTATTTATTGAAACATTTAATTTGTATTGTTGTTCTTAATTTATCTTTAATAAAAGTCTTGTCTGGGTGGTGGTGTTCATAACATGCATTTAGGACCAAACCAAATTGAATCATGTAATATCCTTGTTTCAAACATTACCACTTTATTAATTGCTTACATATTATATTATATATTATCATTAGATTCTATCACTATAAACAAGATACCGATTCATGTAATTTTTGAGCTCATATGAAATGACCTACATAGTTCACCCTACCCCCACAAAAGTGGTATTAGATCCTCATTAATTCAATTTTGTTTTCAAATTTTCTTCTTGTTTTAAATTGGTTTCTGTTTTTATTCCACACTTCAATATCATCTTGATTGACCCTTTGTGATCATATTATGAGAATTTATGTCCCTATAACCACAAATTATTTTCCAATTCGTTAACATAATTGTAAACTCATGCATACCCATTGATGTTGGCCAGTTCTAGGGGGCATATGATTATTGTTTTCGATAATAACTTGGTATATAATGTTTTGGGTAAACATGATGTCGAATAGGTTTGAAATAAAAAAAATTCATAGTGGAAATGATTTTATATTTTGTGAGATTAATATGAGTGACATTCTAATTCAATAATGACTAATTGATCATCTATTCATCACTAATAAACCAATTGTAACTATATCTAATACTCGATAAACATATACTATTTATAAATATGTGACCCCTGATGTTGCTATTAGCCACATACCCTTCATCTTGTTTCATTAGGTGATAAAATCCATAGATTAGTTTCTTTTGAAACCGCTTTTGCTGGTATGTGTCTTATGTTAGTGCAATTATACATGATATCTTCTCTAGTTAGTAGAACATTCAGAAAACACTAAATGTTTACAATTATAATGAAACCTATTATTTTAATTGAATTTTATTTAGATGAATTAAATAAATTATTGTTATATCTAGCACAACATAAATGGGATTATTGATGATTACGGTTAATATATGACACTTATAATTTATTAAGATAATTCTAATAAAACTTTAGTAGAAACATTGATGTATATATATGACACCTTAACTCTAGAAGAGGTCATGTTTTACCTTCTCTATAAGGAATTAATTTATAGGACAAGAGTTATAGGTGAGGCTAAGAGTCTTTTCATAATAAGTTAGACCATAGTATAAGAGTAAATGTAATGATTTTAGTAAGGATTAAGTAAAGAGCATTAAACAACCAATTCATAGGTCTATGTATATGTGATGAAAAATAATTTCATTCCACTATGGAAATCATGGGCACACTATGCCCAAGTGTAGTATTATTAAATAAGAACACGAGACCAAACAATCCACTCACCAATCCATTATAATGGATTCTGGTCATGAAACAGCTGAGGTTTGGAATGTTTCCCACCAACCCCTCAACCATGAGTGGAACTTAGTGTCATGTTACCCATTTCATATGTTTTCTTTTAGTGATTCATTCCTAGAATTGATATAAAGAGTAGATGTATATGTTATTTTAAGAAATAATAGGATGTGTAAAGTAGAGAGAAGACGGTTTGTTCTAATATAACTAGATGACCACTATATCATCTCGTTTCTTGATTTTAGGTGGGTTCCCAAAATCTTTTGGAGCCTGATTTCCTTATGAATAATGGATTAAAGTGGTATACCTTCAGTTTTGAATTAGGTAACCTAAAGTTATCAAAAGGCTCCAGAACATTCATAAAGGGTTCTATCATTAATGGGTTTAATGTATTGAATGGGAAGACCCATTCAAGGATGTTGGGTAGTGTGTATACCACTAATACTGATATACCATGTTATCGAATATGATATTAGGGAATGTAGGATCCAATGGTCTTTATGAAATTAATAGGTATGTTATTTAACATTACACCAAGATATATTCCCTTTTTCAGATGATTTTTTAATGGGTAAGGCTAAGAGTGTCACATTTAATAGTCTAACTTAAAATCTACCTACCACTTAGAATACATACACTCTAACCTATGGGGAATAGCTTGGACCACCTCCCATGGTGGATGGTACGCTTTTTTTACCTTTATAGATGATTTCTCAAGATTTCTCTTGATTTTCATACTGAAAAATAAGCCTAATGTTTTTAGACCATTAAAACCTAGAAATTCCAAGTATAAAATCAGGATAGAAGGAATATTGAAACAATGAGAAATGATAATGTCTTGGAATACCTATCTACTGAATTTATTCAGTTATTTGAATATACGGGTATTTCAAGACACAAAACTTTTAGTGAAACCCTAAATATAATAGTCATGTAGAAACAATGAATATAACTATTTTAGAGATATTCTAATGCACACATTCATGCTCAAGTCTCCCTAAATCATTCTAGGAAGTGTAATCCACTACATAATTTTACATCATAAATAGGTTATCATCCTCTTCCAATAATTTCAAAACCACATAATAACTTTGGAATAATAAATGACCCTCTTATAATAATCCGATATTCTTTAGCTTAACTGCATATGCCCATGTAAATACAAATAAGCTGAAGCCTTGACCTATTAAATGTATCATTATGGGATATCTGAAAGGTGTAAAGGGTTTATGTGATAAGTGTTGATAAAATAAATTTCCAAAATGGAATCATTAGTATATATGTGGTATTTCATTGATTCATGTTTTCCTAATTCAAAATAATTTACATCAGTTAGTAATTATGCAGTGATAAATGAGGTTGCAGAAACTGATCCTTTAGCTCAGTTTGAGTCTATTATCTATCCTCCTCCAACAGATCCTTAGCCTATGACCTGATATGATTCTGTGCCTAGTAATACTTCATATTCATATTTTGAAACACCTACAATTAATATGACTATTAATTAACATAATACAGATTTAAGAGCGTCCCTAGACCTCCATCTCTGTTTATTCAATATGAAATGGGTTCTTTTTTTCCTTTCATATTTCCTAGGATCTCATTGATGTTTATTCTTAGACATAGAAGAAAGACCATAATGAAAATGATTCAAAATAGTGTATATCTACCATGAATAATGAAATTAAAACTAAAAAAAATCAATCTTTGTCTATCATAGATAAGATACACAATGAAAAAGTAATTGGATGTAATTTGATTTATAAAATAAAAATGGTTATACCATTATGGAAGAAAATAAAATTTTAAAAAATATTACTTGCTAATGTATTCCCTCAAAGAGAAGGAATATAATACTCTATAATTTTTCTCTAGTTTTAAGCATTATTCTATGAGGTTGTCTCTTCATTTTTATACATAAAATGATTTTCCCGTTGAACAACTTGATGTGAAAACTGATTTCTATCATGGTGATCTAAATGTGAATCATTTCATGAATTTTCATTATTGTTGCTAAAAATAATTCATATCTGACCATATTTTCCTTTTAAATAAATAATTAAATGGTTTAAAATAGTCCTCAAGGAAGTGGTATCATTTTTGTTATTCTTTTATGCTTGGTAACAATTTCACTAGGATGCATTATAATTATTATGTTAATATTTAGAAAATTAAAAATATAATTATTCAACTATTATTGTATGTTGATGACAGGCTTATTATTTGAAATAAAACGAATCATATTAGTGTTATTAAATCCCAATTAAAAATAATATTCGAAATGAAGGGATTAGGTGAAGTAATGAAAATTCTAAGTGTAGAAACCATTAGGGAGATAACAAATAAACCATTATATATATCACATTAGGTTTTTGTTATGATGATTTTAAAGGGTACCTATTTAAATCACTAAAACATAAAGTTATTCCTTTTTGAAAGCACATTAAAGTTTCCTTAGGTCAGATACCTACTGATCATGTTGATATTGAATTTATTTTTAAAATTACCAATGAAATTATTGTTAGCAGTATCATGTATAATACAATATTCAAAAGGATTTGATTTTCCTTTTTAATCTACACCATTATTAGATTTATTGAAATAATCGGGAATCCACATTGGCATTCCCTGATTTCAATATTCATTATTTGTCTTTCTATACTAATTAATGTTTCTGTTAGGGTAGGAATACATATATTGATGAATTATTTGTAATATATGAATATAATGACTATGAAGGAAACATTAAAGTATAAATGTTATTTAAGGGGTATGTATTCACTAGTTTTGGAGGTCCCATTTCCTAAAACTACAATATGAAGTTAGTGGTCTCCCATTCAAGAAGAAAATATAAATATATATATTTAAAAAACGGTGCTAAATAATACATATGGATTGAGGGTTTTTCTTATAAACACAAAATTTATGATTATTCTAGTATAATTTATATTGATACTCTATATATTATTCATTTATCTATGAATTAAGTATTACAAGTTAAATAAAAAAATATATATTGTATTAAAATTCATTAGAAATGTTATACAATCCGGAATCATGTGTATCAATAAGATAAATTCTAATGCTAACCCAGATGATAGATTGAATAAATTCATTGTGTTGTCATAACTAAAATATTACATATATTGAATGAATGTGGTTCCATTTATATAACCTTAGATGTAAAAATATATCCAATTTCAATTGAAGACAGTATGGATTTGTGAAATTACGTTCCTTCATTTGTTTTCGTATTAAAATTTCCTGTATTCATTATTCTATTAAATTTTTTATTAGGGATACTTGAATTGTTTATTAAAAATATTATATATGATTGATTTAATTATATAATTGTAATGTGCATTTTCCCTCTTAATCTCCGGATGGACTCTTTCGCCTGATATTTGGCATGACCCGCATCTATTTTCTATGGCCTATGCACTTTTTCATTACAATCGGGGAAATCCACTACATTTTATTCTTGGATTTGAATCATTTTTATGCCACGGTGATCCATTCCATCCATATTTCTCAAGCTATCTAGTGTTCCATTTTATTTTCCGTTTCTTTATGGATCCATGTATTCTTTTAGTTCATTTTTCCCTTTTGTGGAGTAGTGTGTGTCATGGGAATTGATCACCCCTGAATCTCTTGGTTTAACCTCAATTGAAAAAAAATTTCTCATAGTTTTCTCCTCCATCAAACAATGGAACATGATCTTCATAGATTTTATTTTCCTTAGTGTTGAATCTCTATACATGACATCCCATTGCATATACCGCTAGAGTTTATCTTCTTGTGGATTTTTGTTGATGGTGTTTTTCGATGTTGAAGACGTGTGTCCGAGTTTTCAAGTGAAGAATGACTAATTTCAAACTTACATACTTTGTGAGTTCCCATTCGATAAAAATAACTACAATTTTATTTTTACTACTGCAATTGGAGATCAGGACCATTGGACATGTTTTTCTATTAATATAAGTTTTACATTATTATTTCTTATATTGTGCAATATCTATTTTAATCCATTGTCATTGTTTCTTAAAACATTAATGTGGTATTCTTATTATTATTTAAGAATTAATAAAATTTGTGTGTGGGAGGTGGTGTTTACCCCTTGCATTTAGGTCTAAAATAGCCCAAATCACATAAAATCCTGTGTTAATATTTACTATTTATTAATATATTTCATATTTTTTGATATCATACCATTCCATTCAAATACTATAAATAAAATGCTCAATATTATCCTTTTCAGGTTCTTGTGATATTCCATAACCAGTTCGCCTTACCCCTAACTTAATAATTATCCCATAGCGGATTTATTTCCTCCATAATTGAATTTTAGATACTGGGTGTGATGGTTTTGAGTAGGTGATATAGTGGTGGTATCTTAGTGGGATATTAGATACATGAAGATGTTTCAATATGTCACTATGATTTTCTACCTTCAGTTTACCAGGATTCATAGTGGTGAGGATAGTTTGTACATGGATCTATACAACACCAAGGGAAAGACCAGACATGAATATAAAGTTGGAAATGGTTCTATTCATCTAGGAAATTCCTCAAACATCATGAATGTATCCTCCATTCACCATGTAGTCAATGCATAGAAGTTCCTAGAGTCCCCAATCAACTTATTCATGGTCTTGAAATCAATCTACACCAGTCAAACACATCAAAAATGATTCTAACTCATATATTTTCAATTTTCACCACCATGTCTTTTAATTAACCAATGTTGAATATTGAATCAGTTGACATCTCGCACCTAGTCAATCTCATATGGTCCAAACTTATAGTCCTCATATGGATTCAATGAAAAATTAAACATGGGTCATATTTTTTCATCATTAATCCTCGATCGGTGTTTAAACTTCATCGTTGATGGTAAATACATGCATTTACCTAGATACTCAATTTTTTATGAATTTTTTATTTTTGATTTCGTATACTTATGAGTGGTAAAATTTTCATTTTATCATAGGATATGATCTCATATAAATTTTATGAGAACTCTTTTGGTTCTAAAATAGGGTGTTTACCCAATTTAATATGTTTAGTGGAAATCATAACCATTAGAGTTTTGGCGGATATTTAATTTTTAATTAATTAAATATTAAATTGTTCTTGTTGGTTCGTGTAGATATATATTTTCAACGGAGCATCATATTTACATTTCAAATATATATTTGAGTCTAGAAATTGGGTTTTTACTAAGATGATGTATAAAACCACTTTGTGTTTTGGGACTGCAGTCAAGTGTTTAAATGGGAAATTAATTAATTAATTAATTTAAAGAGGCAAAATAGCTCCCCCCCCAATTTGTCTCCACTCATGGTAGTAGAAGGGGGGATGGTTATCACTCACATTTCACCCAGATCGAGATGAGATTTGGGAGGAGATTCCATAGGAAATCATTCATGGTAGATATCAGGATTAGATCAAGGTGCATAGGCTTCCAGGAGTGGATATAGACCCGAAGCATCAGTATTTATACCATGAGGTAGCCTGGTTTTTGAGTTTTATGCATTTATTTCCATACATTAGTAGTTTTCAACTTTTCGACACCTATTATAGTTTATAAGGACACCTTGAGGGTCGATCAATACCAAATCATGTAAAAAAGTGTGCTTTAGGAGGTTCAAATGGGTCTCCCATTTGGAAACTCCAACTACACGACATTTGGTTTTACGAACACATGCCATGTGTTCTTCCAATTCAATGAATATATGGTCTTTGAAAGTATATGTTTTATACTTTCTATAAAATATATATTGTAATACATGGACCTGTACCTAGCCATGCACCTGGACATTACATGGACCTATACCTAGCCATGTACCTAGACACGTGGAAGAGTACATGGGTAGAAAATGTTGGGAATGTACACGCCATTTACTATGGGAACACATTGTGTAGTAGGACATGGCTATGTGGCCATGTACATGGGACAACACCCAATGTTTGGGTGTACATAACTATATAGTAGTATACACGAAGACTCATATACACCATATCCATGTATTAGTAAATAGATAGACCCAATTTCAGCTCTGTCCATGTAGAAATAAATGAATTGATGAAGGTTTGGGAGTACTCACCTTGTTTTTGGAAGTACACGTTGTTTACTTTTTCCAATAAAGGAATTTTTGGGTGTTTTGTGCTTTATAGTAAGAATTAGACTTGTGAGTTTTCAAATTTGATCAATTTTTGAGTAGAACATGATGCTGGAACCAATAGGGTTATCTTAGGACTCTTGATATGGGTAATGGGTTGAGTATGTAATGAAAGAGAAGTTTTCCTCCGGACAGTGAGATAAAATATCTTCTGGGAGTGAGAAAATGTATTATACCTAAGTGAGGTCCATGATAATGATTTTTGGGTGTTTTATGAGTTATTTTTAAGACATTAATGGTTTTAAAATGGGATTTTCCTTGGTTATCAAGATGATGTTGCGACATAGGTGCTACATATGATGGGTGTATGTTCCAACCTAGGGATTACTAGAAATAAGTTCATCATGAGTCATTTTCCCTTACAGTTACTTACTTCTATTGAGGATTGTGAGGCCATGAGATAATTTGGAGTGGTTTTAAGGATGTGTTACCCTGAGATATGGGTGACGGCTTGAGATTTTGGATGTTATGAAGAGACATGGTTTACACCCTCAGGGATGTTGTGATATTGTTGGTCTTCCATGTTTGGAGCCCAATTTAATGAGATGGACTTCGATGGTTGATAGACATGGAAATAATGGTATGGTTAGTTGGTTGTTGAAATCCATGATTGGTGATACTGTCTGTGAAGGTTTTTATCGATACCGATAGTTGTTTTTAGGATGAGTAACGGACTGAGGCTCCAGACATGCTATTTTTTTTAGTGCCATGTTAGTTATTTCTATATATATATATATATATATATATTTAAATATATATAATATATTAAGTTATAGAATGAAACACCAGGAACTATGAGATTAGGTGACCTATTGACACTCGAAGAACCATGATATAAGGTGATGAACTGATTCTCTAGACACCATATTATAGGATGGTGGACTGATTCTCTTTATCCATGAGATTAGGTGCCCGAAAGACACTCTAGTTACTATGAGATTAGGTGACATACAAAATCTCCAGGAACCATATTATATGATGGTTGACTATTGCTCTATATCGATGTTCTAGGTTTTAGACAAACACTCTAGGAAACATAGTGGGGGATGGTGGGATAACAGTCTATATCCGTGGGTTTAGGTTTCATAATGAAGCTCTTAGAACTATGATTTATGGTTTAAGAGTCAGAATAATGATATGGGAACTATTGGTTGAGTCACCTAGTATATGTTTCAGACAGATTCTCAAAGAACATATTGTGTAATGGGTGGTATGGATGGTGGTCTAATACTATATATCTAGGGTTTAGGTGTCCTATTGATGATCTAGTACCTCTTGTTTTATAAAGTTGGGTGAGATGTTAGACTTATTATTGGGTTTGTTGTTGTACTCTAACAATGGATAAGAACCAGATACCCATCCTTCTAGGTATTGTGTAAGAGATAATGATAAATGTATTATGTTTTTATTGGGTTTCTATGGGAGTGGAGGCCATATGATGATTGGGATGCATTGTAATTGAGGTATGCTTAGAGGCACCATGACAGTAGCTGAAGAAGGTATGGTCGACTGAAGTCATGGAATCAAGGATTGATATTTTGTTTACTCTATTTATTTCAATTATGATTCCTCTAGGCTAATTATATTTAATGATCATTCTCTTATGGAATTTGGTTATAGTTTCACCATTGGGGGAGGACAAGTATGATTTATTTCTCACCACCTATATGTGCTCCATGATGTACATGAAAAACTTATGTATACTATTAGGTTTATCATGGATGACTGATAGACATGGTGGAGGCCTAAGATGGAATTTTTGAGTGGTTTTCTAATGCCCTTTATGATGATTGGGATAGATCTACTAAGTGGGATACTCGACATTGTTTATGTGAAATGTATTGCATTTGTTAGTGGGGCCAAATGCATTTAATTTCTCCTTGTTTATTTTGTATATGTGATAGACCTAGTGGGAGATCAATTTTGTATATATAGAATGGTTGTTAATTAATATACTATATTTCATTTTATTATAGCATGTTTCAGTTTTATTTTATTTAATTGATTTCATTCTCTAATTTTTATGAGGTTATGTTATTTAATTCTAGTTGTTCACCCTGGTATGGGGTTATAGTCTCCTCATAGTTCGACCTCAGACCTCCCCAACTAGTCGGTAACCTCAAGCATCTGAGGAGGTTCTCTTGAGGTTATCTACTGAATCAGACTAGGGTACCCATTTAGCTGCATCTTGTACAAGACAGTACAATGTCGAATCACATAGTTAGATTACTATTATTTCACTATTTTGGAGTTGGTATATTGGATATATAGGAATGTGTTGGAGCCTGTGATAGATATCAGTCAGTACACATTTAACATGTTTTTAGTAGCAATTACTAGTTACCGTGGGATGGGATTGATGTTCTTAGTTTGTGATGTCATGGTTTAATAAGACTTATTTTCTTCGAGTGGCACACATTTTGTTTAATATTTGATGGTTTATGATTGATTTCAGGATATTGGACCACTAGAATGAGGCATGTGATTTGGTTTTGACTCTTGGGATGTAGTGGAAAGAGGCATCTCATGCATCATGATTGGCACATTTTATCGACAAGTCATAGGTCTGACAGTGTGTGATTTTATGGTTCCATTTCTCAGGGTAGGTCATGTGTATACACAATGAGACATTTTATGATGAGGGTGTTGTTGTGGTCTTGGTGTATTGTAGGTGTTGTGACCCCAATGGGTGATCACAATGTATATATATGACTATTGGACCCCTTGTGAGTGGTTTTTATGTTTTTTATGTTCCTTTTTCCTCCATGGAGTGGAATAATGCATATATGCTCGGTGGGAATGGATTCCCTTATTGTGGGTGGTTGGATTATCATGTGATGTTTTTCATATGTGAGTCCCTATAGATGGGTGTTTTAACATGGTGATGTTCGGTAGCATTGAATGGGAGAGTGGTTGAAACCCTTTGAGTTGTGACCATTATTTGAGTTGGATTAGAACAAGGTGGGAGAGCCTAGTGACATTCCTTATGTGACTCCAGTATAGGGAGTTAGTTATATTTGGATTCTAGGGTGACCCATGAGAGGGTATGATACATTTATTAGTGCTTTAGATTGTGTTAGAAACGAATGAATTCTTTGGAATCATGATAATGGTTCATGTAGAGAGAATATATTATGAGGTATAGTCAAATAAGATGTCTTTGGTTTGTAGAAAGAGAACTTATGTTCTATAACTTCAAACTCGTGGTTGGTTCACGAGAGGAAGGATCATTAGGGTGTCTATCCAACGTAACAGTTTCACAACAAGTACATGCCTTTCTGTTATGAGATGGATTAGAGGACATTAGGAAATCAGGGGTTTTTGAATGGGTCTTGTGATACAATTCTTCATGATATTTAACTTTATGGAGTCAGAATCAGGTTCAGTGGTGGGGTTACCCAAGTGCATGTAATAGTTAAGAATTATTGGGATCCTAGAGATGCTAGTGGTGGTGATGAACTGTGTTTTTTAGATTGGGAATTATATATGATGGTAGTGTATTCCCTTGAGTCTTGAGTTGATAAGGTATATGTGAGTAAGTTGAGAACCATTATGGGTGTGATGAAATGATTTTGGGAATGGTGACCCAAGTCCATTGTAATATAATCACGATGTTCCATGAATGGATGAGCTTGTTGTAATATTTTCTAGAAACATATTAGTGTACTCCTAGTATATAAAAAATCATGGAAAAAATCTTCACATTATCCAAGGCATGCTGATAGATAATCAGCTACACACCAAGCTATATAGATGTCACATTGGTTTGACAAAGGGCATCTTGAGTGGTGGTTCTCACAGAGTAGTATATTTTAAATCGAATGGTGGGAGTTCACCATTGAATGTTTGTGGTTGAGGACCTCATGTAAGATTACATATCAATAAATACCTCTGAGTTCCATTCGTAGATTCTAAAAATGGGTGATAGTTTATTTTCTATTTTCTCTCTCTAGTGGGAGTGAGATACAACCATGTCCTGTTTGGACCCGAGCGTGGAATGTGAATATGGTGCTCAACTAAGAAGTGAAGGTAAGGTTACTTCTATTGTGCATAGTATTATATCATTCATGATGATGTGACCCTCAGGAAGATAGGGTTGAGGATTATGTTGAAACCACATCAAGTAGGTTAGTGGACTGCTAAAATGTCTCTCAATACGAAATTCTGATAATGGGAGGTGCAGTGGATTAAAGGCCACCAATGTGAGTTGAATTATATAGTGGGGAGAACCATGATCCTGGTGATGATTTTTGGATGATTATATGACATCTAAGGGTGGATGGGTTTTGTTAGGCAGTGTCCTAGTTGTTTACTGAGTGTTGAAATAAGTGGCTTGTCCTGGGGATGGGTTTTGTGTTTTATCCCTGGAGTTATGCAGACAAACTCGATCGGCATCTCAGAGTAGAATGCAAAGATTTGAACATGTGTTAAAAACTACGGTGGGCCATGATGTTTGGTTTGAATACCATTGAGGCTCCACAAAAATGATATGGTTTATGGTGGGGATATTTTAAAGACCCACATTTCCCTAGTTACTAATTTTTTTAGAATGTTGATTTTTTTGACTTTGGGGCCTTTTTAGGGGTAAAATGGTTATTTTACCATATAAAAATATCTCAAATAATTTTTCTGGGAACTTTATTAGTCCTATAATAGGGTATTTACCATAGGATAGAAGTTTGGTGGAATTTCAATCAATTTGAGTTTTGGAATAATATTTATTTTTAATTAATTAAATATTTAGTTTTTCATTTGAGTTCAGGTGGAGATATCTTTTGAATATAGCATCATATTGAGATTATATCCCCATAGTTGAGACTAAAATGGGGGGTTTTCTTAGGTGAGTTGTAAACACACTTCAGGTTCTGGGAGCTAATGTGCCTATAGCAGAGTGGTGGATGCTCCTGCATGGCATCCAAGAGACCCTAGATCAAATCTAGGTGGGGGTGAATTTTCAAGGTACTATAACAGTTTTGTAGGAAATACTATTTATAGTACTATGTGGAACTATAAAAGATGGAACTATTCATTATATTTGGTCCTTTGGACCATCCGTTTGGGTATATGGTTCCCCGATCTATCGGACCTCCAAGGCCATTAGGCCACATGTCTTTTAGGCCATCAAGGGACTTCAGGACATATGGAATCTGGGCCACCAATGGACTTTCATCCATAGGACCTTCAGGCCAGATATTCCATGAAGAATCATGAGCTAACCACACAAAATAATCCCTAGAATAGGATTCATCGAAATTAGAAACCACCAAACTAGAGATAACAAGTTTGGGAGAATGAGAGGGTACGTAAATTTCCATCGGTATAAGGAACCATGAAACATTGCACATGGAATTTCAAACCGATCAACCATGTGAGGAGGAGTTCTAAGTGTCTTTAATGATTCAAATTATAGGGAGGGTATATTTTATGTGTATTCAGGTCTTGGGCCTTCAAGGTCATCTATTGGGCCCTATGGCTCTAGGAATTTGGGTCATGTATGGGCCTTATGCCTTGGGCATATGTGTTATGTAAGGGTTCCCCTCATCCAAAAAAAAGATATTATCCAAAAATAAATAAAAACTATGGAATTAGGGATTTTATAGGTTTTGGGACTCGGGTCGAGTATTAAAATGGAAAATTAAATAAACAAATAATTATTTAATTAATTAATGCAGAAAACACATCCCCCATCTAGGCCTTATGCATGCCAAGAGAAGTGGTATACGGTTCTCCCTTTCACAACACCCATAAATAAAGAATAATATGCGGTGATACCACCAAAATTTCTTAATGATGTAGATCGTGATTAGATCGAGGTGTAGTGGCTTTCGAGAGTATATTTAGACTCAAGGCTTCAGTGTTTACACCATGAGGTATGCCAGTTTTGAGTGTTATGTTATGATCCCCATAGATTATATTTTATTTATGTTTCAGAGACATATTATTATTACTATGGACCCCATGGGGATCGATTGATACCAAATATATGAAAAAGGTTGTTTTAAGAGGTTTGTATGGGTTTACCATTCAGGAACCCTGACTACATGGTGTTTGGTGTTAAGAACACATGCCCTATATTCTTCCCATTCATGGAAGATTAAAATTTTCGGTGTACACTTAGTGTAATATAAGAACACTTCGTGTTGTAGTAAATGGACACATACCTTTCCATGTGGAAGAGTACATGAAAAGATAATGTTTAGAAAGTACATGCTAGGTACATTGGGTACATGCTATGTAGTAGGACATGTCTATGTGGCCATGTACTTGAGAAGACACTCCATTTGTGGAATACATATCAATGTAGAATTACATAGGCATAACCCATCAACTCCATATCTATGTTTTAGTACATAGGAAAACCCCATCTATTCCCTATACCAGTAGAAGTATATGGATAGGTTAAGGTTTGGGAGTACGCGATGTGTGCTCAGATGTAATCATTGGGTACTTTTTCTAGAAAGGGGATTTCAGGTCTTTTATTCCCTGGAGTCAAAATTGGATTTTTTTTACTAGTCAATTAATAGTGTTTTCCAGGTAGATAATGATTGTGTAATTTTTTTTTGTAATTTTAGGATTCCTGGGATACATTTTGGGGTTATTATATTATGACAGATATGTTTTCCTCCATAAAGTGAGATCAGATATCTTTGAAGAGTGAGACATGGGATGAGACGCTATATAATGTCCTGATAATGATTATAGGATGTAGTATGATTTCATTAGAGACCTATATTACTATCTTAATTGTATTTTCTTGGTTTATTATGATAGAGTATCGACACAAGGTGGTGGATAGGTTGGGTTTACAGGCCAAGCTACGGTTTCATGGAAAGGGGTTAGGACTAAGGCCTTTTACCTTATAAGGAATTACAACTATTATGGAATCTGAAGCCCTGGTATTCCCAGAAATGGGTTGAATTTTTTCCCCAATGATATGGGTGATGTCCCAAATGATTGATATTTATGTTGAGATGTGGTTTACACCCTCATGGTTGTTAAGTTGTGGTTGGGTTGCCATGTTTGGAGCTTGGTTTACTGAGATGGGATGCAGTGGTTGAGAGAGTAATAAATGATGGTCTACATGGTTGGTTCTATGTATCCATGATTCAGGATGTTATATAGGACACTTTAATTTAGTATTTATTTTTGTTTATGAGATGGGTGCTAGATTCAGATCCCAGACGCCCCATTTTATTTTGTATAGTATCATGGTAGTGATGTGTTTATATATATACATGTGTGTGTGTTTGGATATATTTGAGATGTGGTTCCTAACTAACACTCAAGGAACCATATTATAGGATGAAATCAACATGGTCCACATCCCAGGGATTAGCTTCTAGGATGATGCTCCATACAGTATGAGATAAATTTCCAAAATGATTATCTTGGAACCATGTTAAAGGATTATGGACTAATGATCTATATCCATGGTTTAGCTGCAATGTTGACTCTCTATGAACCATAGTGTCGGATGGAAGACTACAGATATTTATTAATGGGTTTAGGTGATGGATTGATGCTTCATGCACTATGATATATGGTATAGGTGCCGAACTAATGCACTGTGATGTTTTTGATTAGAGCCCTTGTTTGTGTTCAAGATTGATTATCTAGGCATGAATTGTTTACTAGGTGGTATGTATGGAAGACATATGATCTACATACAGGGTTTAGGTTTTGGGTTTATTCTCCAAGAGATATTTTTTGAGATGATTGGGTGAGATTTTAGACAAATACAATGGGTTTTTATTGTGATTGATATCAGGATGATCACATGAGAATGATTCATCTAGGGACCGAGTTAGAGATAATGAGTAAATTTTTGAGGTTTGGTTGGGGATTCTATTGGAGTGGAGACCTTATTTTTTTTGGAAGACACGATCATTGAGATTTACTAAGAGACACCCCAACATTGGATAAACTAGTGATGGTCTGTTGGATTCTTGGAATCGAAGATCTGTTGATGTTTATTTTTTTTTATTTCTGTTATATTTCGGCAAGGCTAAGATTATTTATGGAGTATGAACTTATGGAAGAAGGTTATTTGATCACTATTGGGGGTGGCCTACTGAAATTTATTTCTCACCAATTTAATGTAAAACATTGTGTATGTGAAGACCTTATGTCTACTTTTATGTTGATAATGGATGCATGATGGATAAGGAGTCCTAGTATTACATTGTTGATAAAATTTATCAAGTAATGTCTGATGATCGTAATAGAGCTACTCGATGATATAATTTAGACTGGGTATGTGACATAGATCAGAGTTTGTAGTAGGACCGGATGTATTTATTTTTCAATTGTTTATTTTTTATTTGTGTTCAATCTACTTGGTGATCGATGTTGTATGTATGTAATAATTGTTGTAGAATTTACATTATTTCATTTTATTACAATATATTTTAGTTTCGGTTTATTTATTCGTCCACATTCTTTGATGTGTATGATGTTCAGTTAATTAATTATGGTTATGCATGCTATCATGGGGGTATAATCCCCTCATAGATTCACCTTAGACTCCTGTATGTAGTTATCATCCTCTAGCATACAAGGATTTTTTCTTGAGGTCTTATGATGAAAAGGCTCCGAGAATCCATTTAGTGGAATCTAGGATGGAAAGTTACATCGAGTTCCATTATTATATGATATCTTATTAGCTATACAAATCGTACATGGTCAAATTGGAGAGATCAACCTACCTTCCTTAGGCCTCAAACATCCTTGATTCATAGCACCCCTTGGTCAGAGATTCTCAAAATCTCAGTTGGTGATTTTTTTATCAATGCATGTGGCTCAACTATAGTCATATGTTTTATTAATCCTTGGTACCAAGAACTTCTCTTACACCGATTTCATTAAAATAACACGGGAAGAATAATCATTGACTAGTTGAGCTCAAGAATCATTGATCTAGTTCAACTTTATCCCATCATTGTTTTTTCATCATTCAAAAAACATTGGTTGTAAATATCCTCCTTTCACCATAGTTTTTATAAGGTACAGTATGTTGATGGTGATTACCATGATTGGCTGAAAATACTTTGAATAGTCTATTTATGAATGAGGTGATTTCAATTATAGTGGGGAGTTCATAAGGATTCCTATATGGAGGATTACAGTAGATTTAGGGTGATGGTATAAAATATTGGTAACTTTTCCAAATTTTCACCCATGGTCACTCATGGAACTATAAGTAGATCTATTGAGAGATTCTTGTAGTTTAAAAAATAAAGACAACGAAAAAATAAATGATGAAAATTAGTCATAAATCATTTACCTTTTTAATAATTTTATTTTAGTAAATGTATTTTACGATCAAGAATTTATTAATCTAAATAAAATATTATAAAAATCCATATTCAACTGTAGTTTGAAAAGCATAAATAAATTAGGTTCATCATTTAAAAACACATTTACATTACATGTTGACTATTCAAAATTTAATATTTTAAACCAACATTAATTTATTCAATTAAAACTCATATATCTAAATTAAAAGAATTTATTTTAAAAAATAATGAAACAAATTAATTCCATGATGTTTAAAATTTAATAAAAATCCATGAATTATGATTAACTATAATTCTTCCCTTGGAAACACATGATTTCACAAAAATTTGAATTTTACATGGGTTTTCATAACCCACCCCAGATACCCTAGTACTCTAATAATTAGGGAAGCCATAAAATATCCCAAATGGTTTCATTATCCCCATAGGTTGGAGACTAACACCGAGAATCATTAAAGATATAAAAAGAATGATTTTTAACATAAAAAAATATAGAAACAATTATAAGTGAGTTTGTTCCAAATAAAACTCCATAAAGAGAACAGTACTAGAAGTCAAATAGGTTTTAAAAACAAAAATCACAAACAAAAAGTACTAAAAAATATGAAGAACAACCCAGGTCTAGAAATATAAAACCAATAAAATCCCAAAGATCAAGAACAACTACCACCTCTACGTAGAGCTTTCTGCTTGCTCAAATTTATAAGGATGAAATCTAAAAATTCCCAAAATAAAAGTTATGGTGTGAGATAAAATCCTAGTAGGTTCTCACCAAGGATTCTATAAGAAGATTACAAAATAATTTACCAAAAATAACATTCAATTTTAAATAAACTAGAATTGAATTTCAAGATAATATTATAAAAAAATGCTTTACATTTCAAATTAAGTAACTATTTAAAAATAATTGATTAATAAACATTTTATATAAGACATTTCGTATAAATTTAAAAGGAATTTTTAAAATAGTTCAAAAATAGTGGCATAAATTTCAGATATAAAAAAATGAGCAACATAATCATCTGCTAATAAGTACACTAGACCTATGTTATGGGATCCATACAAAAACGAATATGTGATCATGAAAATACATGTACATACATCCATCAAACACTGGTGAAAGGGGACTCATCGCCACCCCATCGTGGATGTTATCTACTACATTATGATTTTTTAGAGTTTTAAAGTGTTAAAAGTGTGTTTTTATGAATAAATCACAATCTCCCTGGGCTTACATGTGCAATAACAATATTAAATAATGGGAAATTTATTTCATAACTGTTTAAAATAAAATTCACCCATTTTCCATTTCAATATTCAAATTTCTATTAAAAACACGTTTTTATTAAAATCATTCATTTTTTAGGGAAAACCCAATTGGTTCTTATCAAAACAATTTAATCCATTTTTCATAAAAAAAAATTAAATCAATTTCACAATTAAAATTCCATATTTAAAATCAATAATTTAATTTTCTCAAAATTTACATCTATTATCCCAAAATTCTACCCAATTCAATGGAATTTGGGGTTTTCCAATTTTATTGAAAATTAAATCCAAATATAAATTTTAAAAAAAATATGCTTTCACAAAATAATTGAAAAAAAATTAATTAAATCATGAAATTTATTGTTAAAGTGATTGTTGAATATTAAACTAAACTACTTACCTTAGGATCATGGGATCACGAAACACAACTTCCATAACTAAATTCCAAATAAGAACATGGAAAACCATTATATAGGAATCCAAACTACATTCAAGATCTAAAACAACTGGGAAATTATTATGTAACAACACAAATATATAAAAAACCCTAGGGTGTAATAGATACGAGAACATAAAATAAGGAACCAGGAGAGAAAACATACTGGGAAATAATCGAATGAATATCACCTAGCTTTGGTCTTCTTTGGAAATGGTTTAGAGGATCCAGAATTGGACCTTGAGATCTACCGAGTACTAGGGAAACATTCTAGGGCGAGTTAGTCTGGACTAAGGGTCAAAATGGGTGTTCAAAATATTTTTTTCAAAATAATTGATTAATTAAATGTCACATGCATAGTTTCATGGAGGGGGCCACACAATTTTTCAAACTATGATTCATAACCATCTAACTCTACTGATGGGTTTCATAGTTTAACCATTTCAGACGCATGGTTTTTCAAACCATGTTCCAATAATAAAAAATCTCACTCACTATATTTTTATAGTGTTCACTAACCCAACCCAGAGTTTGGGAGAATTTTCACCAACCATGCACAAACCAAGATCCCTTCAAAATTTCCAAAAAAAATTATTAAGCACAATGAATAAAAACTCAACCAATGAATGATCAAAATAGGGGAATAAGAGTAAAAGAAAATGGTAATAAGATGTTAAAACCTCCCAAACATAGAAAATTTCTGTCCCCATAAAGCCTATAAATAATCTTCCATGTCAAAAAATGAGGGTACTTCTCTCTCATAAGTGCATCCCTCTCAAATGTCTGATGAGTATTGATAACATACCACCATATAACTCTAACCAAATGTATCATCCTCTCATGAAGTACCTTGGTTTCAAAATCAACTATCCTAACTGGATTTTGAATCATGGATAAATCGGGCACATTATCTAGATAACTCCATCTCAAGACATGGGATGGATTAGACATATATTTCTGTAGATGTGATACAAGGAACACATTACATATAAATGTTAACTATGATGGAATTTCTAAACGATAATCATCTTCCCACACCTTCTCCCCAAGATCAAAATGTTCCAGCAAATGAGAAGAAATATTCCATTACCTCCCAATCCATCGATGACCCAAATGGGGTGAAACATTCAAGAACACTCTGTCAATAATTAAAAATTCTAGTGGTCTACAACGATGATCAACATAAGATTTATACATTCTCAATTCCATCTACATTCTCAGATGAATCAACAAAATCTTTTTCGTTTTCTACTTAACCAAGCTTATTCCAAACTCGAACATTGATCAATCAATTACCAACATAAAAGAGATTTACAAGGCCAGCCACACAATTATTCAAAATAATCCATTATGATTTTGGAATAGAAACTATTATAATATGAAATCTCACCAAGCCCTAGATTGTCATCCCCATCCCATCCCAGTTCAAGAATGTAGGCACATAGAATATCCTCATGAATACGTATAGCTCATTATATATTTCCATCAGACTGTGGATGGTATGCTGTGATCAAATAGACATGAGATCCAAGTGCATTTTGAAGGCCTCTCATGAAACAAGAAGTGATATGAGGATCCCAATCTGAGACTATAGCATATATAAATTCATGAAAACAAGCAACCACTTTCACATAGTTTTTATCAGGAACTTCAAATTTGGTTTTATTGTGAATAGGTTAGATCTGATCCAATTTAGTCAACATATCGATTATAAACCATATAACATTCTTTTTTCTGGGTATGTGGAAACCCAACCACAAAGTGTGTAGATATTTCATCCCTATTTCATGTTAAAATGGAAATTGGCTGAAGGAAACTTGAATTTATTTGGTGATCGCACTTAAAATGTTGGAATGTATAACAATGAGATACAGAATAAGAAATTCCATATACCATACATAGACACAAGAATAATTTCCAAAATCCATAGAACATTTTCATGGTTCCTGTGTATACTGCCCATGTGGAGTTTGGGTAATCCACCATCACATGTTTCCTGGATGATAATGGTACACAAAATATCTTGATAACATAGAATGATATTTGTAGAGAATGACCTGTCAATAATTCACTCCCCACCATAAAGAGAGTCTCTAATTCTGTGGAACTCATCATAAAGATGTAGATTACAAAGGATCAACTTGTGATGAGTATATATAAACTGCACACTAGACCGGGAAATCTCATCCCCTAATTTTTGGACTCTAATATAAAACTATGAAAAAAAACTTTCAAGTTACACTCTTTCGAGGACTCATTAAAACCTGGGTCATATGTATCCTACTAAATTAATATGATAAAACTTTCAGTTTCCTTGGAGTATATACGATGTCAAAGTCAAAATATTTGAGGTATTCTACCTAATGCCTCTGATAAAAATTCAAATATTCATAAGGATGATATAACTCAAGATATTTTGGACCAAATACAAAGTCACAATATCTCCATAAAGGTAATACTACTAACTATTAAGTGCGTGAATCATAACTGTGAGTTCAAGGTCATGGGTTGGGAAATTATTCTCATCTGGAATAATATAATGAGAGCCATATGCAATGATATGATCACACTATATAAGAACACAACCCAAAACTGAACCTAACGCATCATAGAAGACCACATATCCTTTCCCAGCCATTGGAAGAGTCAACACTAGTGCAGTAGTTCGAATATGTTTCAGCTCAACAAAAAACTCTTACATTTTTCAACCTTAGAATAATATACAACCTTCAATGTTAGAATAGTCATCAGAGAATCCATCATTGAGAATTATTTCACAAATCGAGGATAATATCCATAAAAATCCAAGATACTCTGAATCTAGAAATAATTTCATGGTTGTTCCCATTTCATAATATCTTCCCCCTTTTTAGGATCAACTGAAATACAATGTTCTAACAAAAATCATCCCAATAACTTCACTTCCTGAATATAGATATCACATTTTGATGGCTTGACATAAACTCATTTATTGATCAACAATTCTATAACTACTCTCAAATTAGGCACATGATCCTCCTCGAACATGGAGTAAAAAAGGTTTTTATCAACAATGACAACAATGGACACATATAGATACCAGTGTAATTTAATGTTATAAAAACCATAAATACTGTAGGATAAATCATTAGACCAAATGACATGACAAGATTTTCATAAGGGACATACCTACTCTGAAAGGTGGTTTCATGAATTTCAGATCTTTTTATTCTCAACAGATGATAACCAGATCGATTATCTATTTTTGAAAACCATTTTACCACTTTCCACTTCTGAAACACTTATTCATTATTTGGAAATCAATAATTTTTCATTACCATGATTCTATTGAGTTTTCAGTAATAAAAAAAGGTGAAGTGATGCACCATATTTCCTAACAAAGAGAACTAGCATCGCCCAAGGTGACACACTCAGGCGTATAAACCCTTTCTCTAAAAGATCATCCAATTAGTTCCTAAACTGTTTCATTTTAGTTGGTTCTATGCTTTATGATGGAATAGATACCAGTTGAGTGCCGGACACAAAATCTATAGATAACTCTACCTCTCTTATTGGTGGAAGACCAGAAAATTCAAAATAAAAAATGTCGAAAAAATTAATGAAATATAGAGGGGTATCTTCACTCAACGATTATTTATCTATATCAAAAGAAAACATATATACTACAATACCCAAAATTGTATAAGAAGGTATATTTCTACATTAACTAGGGTCCCAATATTTTTGAAATACATGACACACCCCATCAGGTGTAATAAAGGACACCCATCGAAGATATGAATCTAGGATTTATTGGCAATGAGCCAATCCATCCCAAAAATGACATCAGACACTTTGATGTTAAAAAAAATACCAAGCAATATTGATATTTGATATTGAGGAACCACATTCTAGAAAATGGATACCTTCTATCTTTTAATTCTAAGGGGTGTAGTATTTTACATCACGTAGTAAAAATATCTATAATAGGATCTACAATATTAACAATATGAGTTGAAATAAATGAATGAGATGCACCAGTTTCAAATAAAGAAGATACTAATGAAGATGCTATAGTGTTGGTACCTATCATAGTTAATGGAGATGTGGATAAATTATACAAAATGAAGAACCCTCATTATGAATTCCATTGGATTGGACCCCATTATTCATGAAGAATATGATTTCACCATAGTAAATTTTGGCAATAATGATCATGTAACACTAAGTGGAGTACAATAGACATGGAAGAACATTTTTATGTGACATGAACGTCTGTATGAGCCAAATATTTTGGATGCCTCAGTTAAACCCCATTTAGAATGAACATGTTTTCCACAATGGTAACAAATGTAAGGGACTCTCCAAGGCACATCATGAGATATGGAAAACCCTACATTCGAGAAAAACCAAGAGAATCATCACTCTTCCTCTTTCCTTTAAAGGAACTAAAACTTCTACTAAGAAAAAATGGAACTCCCATAAACCCAAACATGCTAGATAGGTCCATTTAAATAATCAATTCCGTATCCAATACATCATAATAAAAACGAATATTTATCATGAAAACCTTCGAAAAAATATCAGATACATGTTCAATATCCAACGTTCATGTATTAATCCTCTCATTCTATAAAATATCATGTGATAATACTCAAGATCAATGTAATATTTTTCATATTCATTCATAGTCTTGTCTTCCTAGTCATGTTTTATTAACTCTAATGCCTTTTCTAACACGATAATATCTAGATAGAATTGTTCGGTGAAAATACCTTTAAATTCTTTCCACTATAAGTCCTAATGATTATATTTCATCACCATTGTGTCCCACCTTCTCCTACAAGGTCCCTATAGCTTGAAGGTGGAACATTTCACCATGATTTAATAAATAATTTTGAATAACTCAAACAAAAGAAAGATATTTAACACCCAATCCTCACCTAGTTAAGTATTATTAATGTCTTGGAATTCTATTGGCATTTGGTGAAGGAACTCCTCTGATTTATTCCATAAAACATCACTTTGTGGTTCCACAACTGGGTCATGAATGGGAATGAGTCTAGGTGCATGTATAAGATATTGGAAAGAATTCATGATAACCTAAACTTGATTCTGGTCCACAAGGGGATTTTATCACTAAGGATCACCAAAATCTTTCTCATTGATCCACTTTTAATGTATTCTAAGAGGAATGATATTCTACAACATTAGCAGGTAAAATTGAAGATATAAGATAGGTTATACGAATCAAATCTCAAAGAATAGAATTTATAGAATTAATCCTAACTGATAGATAAAAAATAAGTGGAATTCAAATTATCCAAAATCAAATGAAGGTTAAACACTATAACTAATCCCCATGATGTGTCTCACAAACTACCCCAAGGTACTTAAGGCTCATTTCAATGAGAGATGGTAAGACAGTCAATCACAACTTCCTCTTATATATCGATATGATTACATAACATTATATTGAAATCAATTCAAGATACATAACCTCCCTCTAGTACCACATTTTTATGAATCACCCTAGATACCCGGATACCCTGATAACTAGGGCGATCTTGACATATCCTCATGGGTTTTGCAGATACCCAAGGGTTGTCGACATGTAAATGACATCATATAAGATAAATGTGGAATGATTTTTTCCCCATAAAAATTAGAAGAAATAGTTACAAGTCAATATTGTAAAAAGAAACATCCATAAGGAGATCTGTAGCATAACTCAAATAGGTATAAAAACCCAAATTCCCAACCAAAAAGTACTATAAAACATTAATAAAAACCAATGTCCCAGAAGACTCGATATCTCAAAGCCCAAATATCATCAGTAACTACCACCTCCAAGAGGTTTTTCCCCTTCTTTTAACCTGGAAGGAGAAAATATACAAACTTCTAAAGGCACTGGTAGGGTGTGAGGTAAAAACCTTGCATGGTCTCTCAAGGATTCCATCAGAATATTCAAAGTACATTAACCTCACGAAGTGTTAAATTTTAAATAAACAATAATTTCATTAAAAAATAATATTTAAAACAAACCACTCATTACATTTTAAATGATGAAACTATCTCAAAAAATGGATTATTAATTTATTATATAAAATATTTTATATAAATTCATAATTCATTTTTCAAAAATATTACATAAAATGTAATATATTTTAGATATAAACAAATGATCAACATCGGAATCTTTCAAGAGGTTCAATAGTTCCAAGTTAAGGTATCCTCAAACACTGGAATTGGTGATTATAATAATACTTGTACACACATCCCTTTGAAACTAGTCATATGGGACTCATCACCATCCCACCAAGGATGTGACCTACTACATTATGTGTTGTTAGAATTTTAAATTTCTAAAAGAGTGTTGTCCCAAAGAAGACAATTAATACATATTATTTCTTGTGATCTAACAACATTCAATAATAGAAAATTTATTTCAAAACTATTTAAAATAAAATTCAATTATTTTCCATTTAAAAACCAAAATGTGTTTTTAATGAAATAATGCCTTTTCCAATATAAAACAAATAGGGTTCTTATCAAAATAATTTAATCCATTTTTCTAAAATAATATTTTAAATCAATTTCAATAAACTTTTTCACAATATAAATTCCATAATTTAATTCCATAATTTAATTTTCACAAATTTTACATCCAATTTCAATAAAACACCCCATGTGTGTGGAATTGGTGCTTTCCCCAACATCATACCAATGTAAGTATGAATCCCAATTTACAAAAAAATAGGTTTTCATAGTAAAAATGAAAGAAATTTAATTTAAATAAATAAATTTTAGTTTAAATAAATTTGTGAATCATAAATAGATCCTCCTACCTTGGGATCATGGGATCTTAAAAAACAACTTCTGCAATGGAATTACAATGAAGAACATTGAAAACGATGATTCCTGAATATAACATATATTCATGATATAAAGTAATGCTGATCAAAACATCCAAAAAACTAGAGATCTTAAAAAACCTATGGAGGAGAGAAGGGGAGAGAAGGAATGGGGAGATAAAACATACTGGGTAAGGACTAAATAAAGATCACCTAGAAATGATCTAAAAAAGAGAGACATTGGAAGATCCGAAATTTTTCCTCGTGAGATTACGATACCTCAGAAAACATTTTAGGTTGAGTTAGACATGAGTGGGGTTCTAAGTTGGCTTTTGGAGAGTTTCTAAAGGATTTATGAATTAATTAAAATCCACACACATAGTTTCCTGTATGGGGCTATATGTTTTTTCAAACTCTGTGCCCAAACCATGTTCCCCTACTAGTGGGGTTACATGGTTTCTCCACTGTGGGTATATTATTTTTAAAACTGTATGCCAACTGTAAAAACTCTCACTAAATGGTTTTGAATGTTTTTCACTAGAAGGGTGCATCGTTTGAGAAAATTGTGCACCAACCATGCACAACCCAAGACCCCTTAATGGTTTTCAAAAGTTAACTCCAAATATCTCTACCCAATACCAAACCAAAGAATGATAAAAAGAGGGGATGAGGAGTAATGGAAAATAGTAACAGGATGTCACAGTGGTTTTAAATTTGAAAAAGTTGATTTAAACATTGAATTTAAAATAATTTTTTTAATAAAATAACAATTTATTCAAATGATTTGTCATTTATTAATATGTTTTAACAAATTTCAGACATATTTTTCATCATATTGAGAAGACGAGACATAATATTGATGTATAATTGATTCCTATAGATCAAAAATGATTCTAAGATCATTATCCTCATTTTCTAATCTAATATGAATATGTCTCTATGATTTTAACCCTTTAATGGGTCATATGTCATATTATTAAAAATACAAAGGTAAAATTGTACATTGGATCATACTGATTAGTCCAAGAATTTAATTGATTCTTGATTATTTCCTATAGATCTAAAATGAATCGTTGATCATTTTATAATGATTCAACACTAATATGAACTCATATTCTTGGTTTTGACCCCTTTATTAGAGATATAACATTTTAATGAAAATATAAATGTGAAATTTTACTTTGAATATTACTGAGAAATATGATATTGAGATTAATACTCGATTAATTCTTATAGGTCACAAATGACCTAAGAATCATTTAATTATGTTTTTATGTAAATATATGGTTGTTTTCTTGATTTTTACCCTTTTAAGGTTGATATGTAATTTTAATAAATATATAAAGGTGAAATGGTACATTGGATCATATTGATATATCCGAGCATCAGATTAACACGTGATAAATTATAATAAATAAAACTTGTCTCGAGGATCATTATCCTAATTTTCCATGGAAATAGAAACCCATTTTCTTAGTTTTGAAAAAATTTAGGTGATTTTTTACTATAATTAAATTATGATGGTGAATCAACACATTTTATCATATCAGTTAATTCGGGAATCAAATTGACATGTCATTGATGCCAAACATTCATAAAAAATTCAGATTGTTTTCGGAAGTTATCATGTCGATCCAAGACTGTTTGCATAGTTATTACCACAAAACATGTATGTTTTCACCAATTAATATGTGTTTACAGTATAAAATCATATTTTATGTCATTCTAAAATAGTATGATCATGAGATTGATTCATGGATGATTTTTGCAAATCAAAAATAATTCAAGGATATTTGTCTTAGTTTTTCACATCAATATGTTATTTTATGGTATGTTTCGATACCTTTATTAATGATATGAAATTTTAATAAAAATATAATGCTAAAATGTTACTTTGGATCAAATCAAGAAATTTGGCCATCAGATTTAAGGGTGGTTAATTTTTAAAGGTAATAAAATATTTTGGGATCATCATTATATGTTATCGTGGGAATTTGAAATTGTTTTCTATGTTTTTACCCAATTTAGGGGACATGAAGCATTAATAAAAATACAAAGGAAAAATTAAAATTTTGATCATATTGATAAATTTTATAATTTTATTGAAATGTGCTTTATTAATATATATCAAAAATTACTTTAAGATAATTTTCTTAATTTTTTTAGCCAATATGAACTCGTTGTTTTAGTGTTTACCCATACACTAGTGATTTGGTTATTTATTAATAAGGTTTAAAAATTTGAAATAATATTTTTCAACATACAAAGAAATTCCAACATCACATTTTTTTATGATTGATTCCTACGTATCGCAAGTTCTTCAGGAATATGTTTCCTATGTTTTTATAGTAATATGTACGTGCCTGCATGGTTTTCACCAATTGATGTGTGATATGTAAATTTAATAAAAATAATGTTGGATTTGGTGTTATAGAACAACTTTTTGTACATTAAATTACATGTATATTTGAAAGTTTCAATATTAAAAAAATAAAATTTTATATTGTTTATATTTATGAATGAATATAATGTAATAATTTCCTAGAGTGTATATCATGTTGATAAGGTCATTTTAGTTCCCCGTTACGATGATAACATTAAAATTTCATGAATATATTCTTAAACCATTCACTACTCTTAGATAATATTATATGATGGGGAACATGGTATGTTTTTTTCTGGTTCAAGTACTCATAAGAAGATGATAATTAATCTCATGAAGTGCACACATGGTAATCCCTATGATAGGATATTATGGGAATATACCCTCCAGTAGAAATTCTATATGTTTATGTGTCATTGGATATTCCAATATGTTAGTGTGTAGAATTGTCCTTAAACATTAAAATTATAATTAATACATTTCATGACTCACACACTTAGATTTATTGACCAAAATCATGATGCCATATGTTAGAGAGATGTAGGGTACGTTTGGTACATCATGAATGACATGTTACTAATAGATAATTTATGGAAGTATTTTACCTTACACATTTATAGAAGTTAATATCTGAACCCTCTTATTTAAATAGAATATTCACCATAAATTCAATGGTCAATGTGTAATGATGAATTTAATTTAGGTAGTCTATGAATGTCGTATCAAATATATATGTTGATGACATAGATGTGAAACCTATTTGATAAGATATTGAGACAAAGGGGTTTTATTACATAATGAGTGGTCATATATGGTTGTTGACATTATGACATTAACATTTTTATCAATGATTCTTTAACCTATTTCTAGAATGAAATCTTAAACATTATGCAATATCACTTAATTGTAATGAGAAATATTCTTAGAGAATCAGACACTAAGTGTTTCCATTGAACTTGATTATATTATATACAAATTTAATTGTGGGAATTAAAATTATTCTTTGTACTGATGAATAAATATATTTTTAATCCAATGTTTTCATATATTTAATAAATATGTGTTTGAAAGGAAATTGTTAAATTATACTATTAGATAATATATATAAATATTTATTTATTTCATTAATTATATAATAAATATTTATATTCTTCAGCTAGTGAATAGAATATTTATTTATGATTAAATATTAAAATAAATAAATATTTATTTATTTGATAAATTTCATGGAGGACAAGCATAAAAATATTGTGTCTAATGATATAAAATAATTTAAAAGTAGGTAAAATAATATTTATCTTTGTGCCAGTTTGTACATTCCAATAAAATAATAATATTATGTAATGTGTTCAGATAAGGTTCATTATATTATTCAATGGTCCTCAGAAAATTAAATAATATTATTAACCTAAACACTATCTATTTAAATAGATGTTTATGTCTATATTTTATGGTTAGTTAGAAATTGATAATCATTGTACATGAAGAAATTATCTCAAGATTCAAATTTCTCATCCTCATAAGAATGATAATACCTCATTCAAAATGTAAGGAAATGATCAATATGGATAAGATAAGATGATCGATCTGCCATTTTGGAACTCGTCATCTTATCAGTTTTGTTTGATGATCAAAGTTTGTGGATCACCACTATAGGGACTGTAAATTGGTTCCTCCCTATGCAACACCATTAATCTGAAAAGTTGATTTAGGTGATGAAAAATATCATTAAATAATGATCAAAATATGAGGTATTAATTCTTCCTATATAATTTATATTAATTTTCAATTTAGCATGAAAAAGATCCTATATGGGTTATGGGATTTCTATGTCAATATTCAAGGGAAAATTTTCATTTTTATGATGTTTACATCTTGTAAAATTTGAAGATGATACATAATTTTTTTTTTAAAAATTTAATGATTATTCTACCAAATTACACTTCCACTGAGTCTGAAACAATCAAATATAGTGGTGAAATTGTATTTTGGATCATACTGATCAATCCAAGAATTAGAGTGATACACAATTGATTCCTATAGATCCAAAATGACTGGATGATGATTTTCTTATGATTTCATGTGAATGTGAGGTTGTTTTCTTGGTTTCGAACACTTTAATGGTGATTTTTATTTTAGTAAAAAAAATACGAGATGACACATTTGATCATTCAGAGAAATACTAGCGTCAAATTCACTTATAGTCAATTCTTACAAATATAAAATATCTCAAGTATCGTTATCCTTAGTTTAAATGACAATACCAACTTATTTTCATGGTTTTAGACAATATAAGTTACTTTTTACTCTAATAACAATGATACGGTGAAACAACAATTTTATTCATGCTGATCAAATCATCATGATCATTATGAAATAATAACACAATAGAAAAATTAATTAGAAATCACTTCTTTATTAATTTTACAATCAATTTGATTTCATGTACTCTTCCCACTCATTTCAAAAGAAATATACTTATTCTTTTCAATACAAAAACAATAAAAAAATAGTTAGTACTTGAAAATATATACGAATAAAATATTAATAAATATATTAAATTAATGTGTAATTAAATTTTGAAACATAACATTATGGTTGATATTTTTTGAAGGAATATGTTATCTATCATAAATTTGCAAAAGTAATACCACAGTCGTTGTCATAATTTTATTTTGGACATGACCTAAACTTTATGAAAATAAATAATTTGTATTGAAATGAGTTTTTGTTGTAAAATATTATTATATATACCTTAATTTTTATCCATGTGTGAAAATTAATAAGAATATTTTTCTCAGTCACCATCCATATACCGTGAATTTTTCAATAATTAAGGATCACCTTATCGTAGAAAAATTATAATAAAAACATAACATAAATATTATAATTTGAATTTTACCTATAAAATGTTGAGTTTAGTGCATTAATAAATAATAATGGACATCATGTCTATTTTATTTTTTTGGTTTTCCTTGTGTTGGATCCAACAAATAATCCTCCAAATTATTAAAATTGACTATAATAAGCATCTATAGCTCTCTAAAAATATTAATATTTAATGAAAGAATATATTATATGATTAAATTGTAATGTTTTCCACAATATTTTGAGAATGAATAAGATCCTATAGTTTTTATTTTTAATTCAAATGTTGTGGCTAGTTCAATATTTTGTTTAATTATTCTTTATCCAATGAATTTTTTTAGCCACAAATTATAGTAGGATTAATGATTCCAAATTTATATTTGAAGGGTATTCTATTTTTATGGTAGTGATATTTACACCTATAGATGTAGTTAGTGGCTTGCCTAAGTGGTAAAGGCCCCCTGTAATCCTACATCAGACCCAGGTTCAAATCCTGGTGGGAGGGAATTTCCACTAGCATGTAGTGTCATAGGCATAACACAGGAAGGCGGTGATGCATGCATGATGTAAATTGATAGTGATGTTGGAATGATGCTAGCATGATGTTTCATAGAGACTTCAGGGCCATTTGTGGGCCCTTGGTCTATGTAATGGGATTCATTCTTACTTGTACTTCGAGCCACGTACTGAATAAATAAGTCTTGATGGTTGGGATATCCCTTTGGCGGCAATGGCCTGGATTTCCAGTCTATGTGTGTGGTGTGTGTATGTTCAACGTAATTTTAACCCCAAAAATTTAATATATATATATATATGAACCTATAGAAATATGAATAGTTATTAATAGTAATAAACATAATTTAAAAGTCTTTGGAAAAAAATTATGAAAGTGGAACACATGTATAAATTCATAATTGAGATTCCCAGGAATTCAGGCTTTAGAATATCATTTATACTATCAAGAGAAGTCGTCTATCTAATAACGTCACCCATCATTTTTTCATTATATTAAATGTGGATTATATTTTTTATCTTTGAATTTTATATCTACATGAACATGTAATGTTATTAAATGTGTTAGGGGAATTGGTGCAGTATGGGTACTCTAAAAATTCCATTTTGACTTCTAAGTTGATCCAAAAGGCTTTTTGTTCAATCAAATGTTTCCCTCTTTCTTTATCCATCTACTATAACAAGAATCATTTTAGACCATTTTTAAAATTATTACCACATTAGTGATATTTATCAAACTCATTAGAGGAATATCAAAATGATTTAGTGCCTCTTTGATTTAATGTACACACATTTACATTATTTCATCAGTTCATGTTTTACATAGGTTTCATATTTATTACAAGGAGATCTTCGTACTGCTGTCTTAATTAGTTATCATGCTTCTTATTCATTTTATTAGACTCTAAAAAATCCATTTAGTGGTATTAGTGGGAGCCTAAGATTTAGATTTATGTTGTCATTAATTGAAATGAAGATGAAAACTAAAAAGTGACCTCTGTTTCATATTAGGGAATTTCTGTTTTTAAGAGGATCTACCCTTACACAGTTAGGATGTGTAAAGGTAACCAAGTATTCACCATTATGCAGCTGTGATGTGTAAGGGTAACTATGGATTTACCTTTACAGAAATTAGTTCATGTAAGGATCATCTTTCCTTTCACTTGTGTTGATCAGTCTACGTAAGGGTTACCTGAATCTATCATTAAGTGTAAAGGTGTTATGTAATGTTAGGTAGAATATTTACCTTTATTCATAATGGTTTCGAAGACCAAACCCATATGCAGATGATTTGAATAAGGGTACCAAGAGAATTACCCATATGTGTGTCATCACATAAAGGTAAACTGTGGCTTACCTATACATGAAGGGGTTCACATAAGGCTAATAATTATTTTCTAAAGGTTGTATAAAGGTAATATTATAGATTGTAAAAAGGATATGGTGAACTGCCTTTACCTATAAAATTATTTTATTGGATTAATATTGATTAATAGTTTCCACATAAAGGTAGATGGGATTTCTCTGCACTACATAATGGTAAAAAATTTCTAACCATTACGCTATGGTTAGAGAACTCTTATTTAATGTAGAAGAGTTTACTGTTACATTGTAATACATCTATATGTACGAGTAAAAATTAATGTTTTTATAAAATATTATTGATTTCATAAATGGTTTTAATGATTTTTTAAAATGTCTATAAATCATTAAAAAATTTATTTTTGGAATATTTAATTTTAAAATGGTTTATAAATTAACTAATAAATGATAAATTGTTAATAATTAATTATATAAATTTTTTGACAATTTTATTATTCCCAAAATTTTAAATGTTAGTATTTGAAATAAATTTTAACAAAATTATATTGAAAAACTTATGATCTATAAAAAAAGTGATTATTTAACCATAAGTAATAATTTTTAAAGGGTTATAAATTAAAATATTAGTCCAAAATATTAAATGGTCATATATAAATTATGAATTATTGCTATTTAATTATTTTTAATTTTTAAAAGTAAATGGTGGCCACATTTGGATCTTCTCTAAACCACATAATGAATATTTAGACGATGTATATGATCAAGGATTAAATAATGATTAAATATATGTTATTAAGATTATGTAAAATGTTTAGATAATATAAGTTGGATAATAAATAGTTTATAAATCAAATAAAAACATATATTAAAATTTTTAATGTCATATAATGATAAATATAAAATAGTTCATATTGTAATGAATTTAAAGTTATCATATTTGAAATTATCGAACTTCCATAATATTAATGCAAAAATTCTAAAAAAAGTATCGTTATATTTTATTTATGAATAGTATATAAATGTTTATGTCATGTTCAAATATTAAAATTATTCATTTATTTATAGGTTATTATATTTTAAATTCATGTTCATCAGTTTTTTTAAGAAATTTGAATATTGTGTATGCTTTAGTATAAAAGGTTAATATACTTCTAAGACATTGCCTTCCATTACTTTATAGGATTGAATCTATAATTAATTTAGTTTTTCATCTAACATTAACTAAATTTTTACTTGAGGTTATAATGTTGAATTTAGTTGTTGAATATAAAATTTTTATATTAGGTGTTAGAGTTATGATTAATTTGATTCTATCTTGAGTAGTTTATCCCCAAGTAGTGGGACTTTTGGTCGAACTGCATACTAATATAGAGGCATATGCCTTGTCTAGGAGAGTGAATGGGGTTTTATATCTTTACATATTGTCTTACTGATGAAATTTTTTCCAATATCATATAATTATATGTCTTTCTATGAAGTTTTCGTGTCCCTTATTGAAATGATGCATTTGGATTTGTATGAATATGGTTGAATAGTAACACAAATTTTTTGGTTGTGGAAAGGGTCACACAACTATATGGTTTGTAAGCATTGATTTGAAATATGTAATAAGATTGGAAACTAAATTACTAGATTCATGAATACATAAATGGAATAACATGAGATAATTTTGTGACATTAAAATAACCTTCAAATTCAAATTGTGATATTCCATCCATAGAATCACTTTTCAAGACCTCAATCATCCATCTAGGTATCATATAATTCAGAATGAGTACCCTTAGATTATGTTGTGTAATGAAAGAATGTTATAAGTCACTCTTGATTGAAAAGATAGTGTTTTCTAACTTATCACAACAATCCCTTGATTTTTCTTTTGTCAGATTCTTCATGGTTTTTTTCATTAGGATACACTATATGAGAATCCTGAATGGATAGGATACTATAGGAATAAAGTTTAGAATACCTATATAATGTACTGTGAAATGGTTTGTTGGGTCTATTATCCAGGATTCACAACATTTTTGATTGGGATGATGCCTCACCTAAATAATGATGTATTATTTACATGAATAAAAAAGCATAACTATGGGTGAAATATGGATCTTATCCCACTAATGCATATGATGCATATTTAAAAGGGGTCATCATTTTAGTGGGATACCATTACATATATGTTCTTATTTTATAGTTATGAGACATGATACTAAACTGATAAAATATATTTTTATAGATTAATAATATCATCTTCCTAAAACTAAACATTTTGATCAATCCTTGATAAGGAGAAACATAATATAAGAAACTCGTAATAATAAAATTATATGAAAAGTTCTTAACAAGGATTGGTAATTTTTTAGAAGTTATTAAGAAGAATTATATATGTTAGAATATTTCATTCCACAGTAACAAAGTGTTGAGGTTGTATAATAAGTGAATCTAGATTCTTATAGAATTATAGTGTGATTCATTTATGTTTATAAATGAACCATATAATAAATGGTCAAAGTAATCTCATTCCTCACTCAATATAATTGGGTATGTCAAATTATATTCAATATAATTGAATATGTTAAATGACTTGAAGTGATTAGAATTTTCTATAATGGTCTATTTGGGTTAGGGAATTTATATGATTATCAAGTATGGAAATGTTTCAAAAATTTTACCCAAAGAAAATTTTGCTAACATTGTGAAGGTTGGGAATATATATGAACAGTGAATATGTTTTCAAGGTTCTAATGTATTGTATACATAATACAAGAAGATAATTGTTTAAAATGGAAGACTAAAAATTTGTTGAATATTTCACCAATATTTATTCAATATGCCTGCCAATGTCATTGAAACTTAAGATTTTAATTATGTAACAGTAATAATTTAATATGATTCGATTATCCAAGATACACTTGAAAGAGTGTTTGAAACTCAATTGAATTTCCATGTTAGATATAGATGTTATAGAAGTAAATTGTTTGATTTCTAAAGGTATGTAATTCTAAATGTATATTTTATAAAGTGTTGTAAATATACAATGTTCAAAATTAAAGGAATAATTTATTGATTTTGTAGTTTATATTTATGAGATGAATTAAGTAGTTTCTACATCAAGGATTTATATCTAGAGGATTTTATTAATATATAATTTTTATAAGTAAAATATGAGTATCTTCATCTCATTAATCATATTTGTTAAGAGATCATTTTTTATAACAAATAGTTATGATGATGAAATATTATATGATTAAATATATACACATTGTTTAAGATTCATTAATTTCTGTAACATTTTTTTAGAAGAATATATGGACAAAAGAGTTTTATCTAAGATAAAATGTTTATGAAAGTATTTTTTAAAATATATTTCATTTATTTACCACCAATATTCTTTTTTATATTTTAATAATGTCTAATTTGCAAATGAAAATGTTCCAAACCCATAGAATATAGTATATTATATGAAAAAATAGATTATATTTTAAATATTCTTACTGAAATAAAATAATAGTTATTGTTAAAAAGAAAATGATTTTTTGTATCATAAAATGTTATTCTGAAGATAATATAATGTCTAAGAGGATAATGGGAGTTTTTTTGGCTTAATGAAATTCATAGTTAACAAATAAATGATTAAAAAATCTAAAGTCAAATTATCCAATACCCTAAGAGATATAAGATGTATTAGTAAAAAATAATTTAAGATGTATCATTATTTCAAGGAAGGATTTTGGTGTAATATAGTTCTTAAGATAATGATGATGAAACCAGAAACTGTTCTATGTACATAGAAGAATTTGACTCATTACCTTTTATATTAGAATGTTAAAAGGTTTCAAATGGTAAAAATTTTCAATAGTTAGGAATATGATTCCTAAAACACACCATTATTCCAACATTCTTACTTTACACTTGTTTTCACTAAATATTTTAGTGGGACTGTTATATCATATAGTCAAATAGATATGTGAAATAAATTATATAATATAAAGAATTAACAAAACCCAAAAGTATAGCAATCATAAGGTTTATTTGGCAGTTTTACATATATAATATGTTAAACCGATGATTATGTAAGGTTTGTTAAATATAATTAAATAGTTTAAGAATATTAAAATGTTTCATTTTAGAGGAAACCTCTATTTTATCATTATTCTACATTACCTACATAAATTTATATGTGTATATATATATTTCATAATGAATAATGATAAATGACCTCTCAAAGTATAACTTTGAGTTCCTCCCAAACTGATGTGTGTCATGGAGTATTATAGGTTATGAAAAAATGATGAAGCTATCCTCATTATGATTATTTTATCAAGATAAAACATATTCTCAAAAGGAACAAGACAAATAATAATATTCTATGTGTGTGTTGGATGACCAAAAATGGATACCAAATTGAGTTTCATAAAGATCCCTTTGTTATACTACTTGTGCATCGATACTAGATGAGTCTCCAATACTTGAGGTTGTAGAGATACCTTGAATGAAAATTTCCATACGTTGATACCATACTTACACAAGTCTACATATTAACTAAGATAATACATTGGTGGTTGGGTAAAATTTTTATCATGTCATCATTTGGTGCATAACAAAGATGGGATTTTTTCCTCTCGTATGATGTGCATGACATTTGTGTCGTCAATTGATATAGATTGTTGGAGTGCTAAGTCCCACATTGATATTGTATATTTATGAGGAAGAGGGACATGTTATGTGATTATATATAAGGATATATGACATGTGGTATATTCAATGATCAAATCAGTATATACTCTGAGAATCAAGAGCATATGAGTTGGATATAAGTGGTTGACAAGATTTGTGTCCCATGTTGATTATATGTCTTGGGAAAAGAGAAAATATGAGGATTCGTATTTTCATATGATTTAGACTAGTGGCCAGAGATATAGATATACAGATTTATAATGGAGACCATGCCAGATATCTTTAAATCATGAGTAGGATTTATGTTTTTCTAAAGGCTTTTTTTTTGAAATATATGGATCCAGGGACTCAAACATATTGTCATTGCTATAATGGATAGTAGGGTCACATGTTGTGATTGACTGAATGGGAATTGAGTTTTACGTAGAGAGCTATAATAAACGTGTTTTAGATTGAATGCAAAAGTGTTTTGGATGAGTGTTCACAAGGTATTACATATGATGTGATACAAGGTGATGTTAGTGATAGTTTTTAAAAGGTCTTTTGAATGATAAAAAAAGGAGTTATGAATATGGTTTCACGAGTTAATATATATGATACAATATATGGTGAAATTTAAGAATGTCTACTATGCTTTAGTGAATGTGGGAGATTAAAGGAGATATTCCCTAATGTAATAGCCAGTATTTAATGCACATATATATCATGGGAATGGGATATCGAGATACATTCAGGAAATAATATTTCAATCATGATACCATGTTTGATCAAATGACTATATGAATATTCAATGAGTTCATATTTTAATAGATCAACTCATTTAAATAATATTTATTAAGTTTTTTGATCATATGTAATTTAAGGGTGGAGTTTTCATTCTATAAATTAATTAATTTTCCATATATTTTACTCATGAATTATAATTTCTTGAGTAAATGTAGCAGAAGTTGAAGGGTATATATAATAGGCTATATATATTATAATCATTTTATGGTAATGGTTCATGGGGGCTTTCTCATGCACAGATAGTACTCCCTAACATGATGCCTTCATTTATCATTCTCTAATTTATGTAGTGGTATTAGACTCTGATAGAGATAACGTGAATCCCATTTGAATGTCAAATGAATAAGATCATCCCATGGGTACACTACAGAGGTGGTATTATTTTTTCCACGGTTGTGATCTTTATCGAACTCATCTAACAAATATCAATAGGTCACAATGGCTCGTTTCTATAAGGTAAATCAATTTACAGTATTCATTATTTAAAATTTTAGGTAGGTTCTATATTTCTTTCATGGATATCCCCATACTTGGGTTTTAATCACATCTACTTCTTATAAATTTTATTAGACTAAAAAAACCCTTCACCAATAGAATCTTCAACCACAATAACATCCAAATCACCAAGGTGTACATGAAACTTGATACCCAAATCATGATCTAATTAAATCCCCACTCTAATGTTATATTTTGGCAGTTTTTAATTAATCATAACTTTTTAAATATTGTATAGTGTTCCCCCCCAAAAAAATAAGTTGATGGGTCAGTTCAAATATGTATAAATCCCTATCACTATGACTATGAAGAATTTTTTAATAATAAATTTATCATTAGTTGTTTGAATACCATTTCAAAAAAACCAAAATATATTACCTTGGGTATGGAATGATCTTTAGTATAATGGCTAACACCAAATATAGTGGGGAATCAGTCTAAATGTAGTGGTTGTTTCTGTATTATTGCTACACTTTATCCCATTTGTATATATTTTTCCATAAAACCATACATGATAATAATTTATTTTAGATCATCTATTTGTGCTTGAATGTCTTGTATTTGATTTTTTATATCCCCATGTGACTTTTATTTTTCAAAATATTCTCTAGGTGAAACTCTAAAACCACCACCTTTAACATGACCATATTGTTTTAGTAACATCAAGGCTATTGTAATTAGTCATTATTCTAGTATATTCAATGACATTTCCTATATCTGAACCATATAACAACTACACGAAAATAAGTATATATTTTTATAAATTTTAAAGGAATAAAAAATTACTATTATATCATAATTACACATCATTAACATACTTTTGTGTGAATACAAAAACTATTTTTTCTTCTATAATTAAATGATCCTCCTTCCAGATAACAATAAATGGGATAGACGTGGATTTAGATTTTATTTCATGAATCTGTAATTAAGAAAGGAAGATAACTATGTTTTTTTCAGATCACATAAAACCATTACAATAGAGTTAAAATAAGTACCATTTTTCAAGTGAAGCATTCTTCATCCTTTATTTATGGTAAGGGTACATTGGTTTAGATGTACATTATTTATTTTTATCACTCATTTACTATTTCATAAATTAATAATTATTAATAAAATTGAATAACACAAATAATTTTAAATAAAATATTTTGAATTTCAATTCACCTGAAAAGATTCTTATTTATGACGACTATCCAAAAATTTATGTTTTAATTATTTTTTATTTTGTACATACATAGTTGGTGGGTGGGGAATTACATTCCCCTCAGCATCCTAGAGATATATCAGCATCATAAGTGTCTAAAATGCTCTATGAACAATTCTAGTGATCATTAAAACTAATTTCTTATTATGGAGATCTAAGATAAATGTACTCTATAAAGGATAATGAGATGAAAAAAATAAAATTATGATTTTTCATTAAAATGGAGAAATTATATCATAAAATTACACTAATTTATTTTAAAATGATTTCCTTAAATACATGAAAACATTATTCCACATATATTTATAAATTTCTTCATTCATTTGAGTTTTTACCCTAATGTAATTAATGAAAAATGACATATAAGGTTAAATTTTTTTCTTGAATTGACTCCACCAAACCTCAAATTTTATGCCTTTGCTTGTTTCCTTGATAAATTTTATTAACATGGTGGTGGTACACAAGATGTCATTTTTTCATCCACATGTTTTGGATGTTATATTTAGTGTTCTATAACTAAGTGTATGCTATTAGGACTACATATATATTCGAATAAATTATTATTAAAAAAATATCTTCTTACATATTGTTGATTGGAAGGAATTACGTTAATATAAAAATTTCAAAGAGAGTCCATCTCATTGAAAAGACCATACTTTTTCCCTGATATGATGAAAACCTTAATATTCATTGATGATATTTCTAAATATAGTTCTAAAGTCAGATAACATTCTATGATGGGGCACATATAATGTTTAATGATAGGTGTGAGTAATCACTAGAAGATGAGACTTTATCCCATAAAGTTCTCACTTGGTAATCTATAAGATGATAGATTAGGAAAATACACCCACCAATAAGAATTCAATATGTTTTGTGTCATTGGAATTTCTTACATATGAGTTTGTGTGATGATCATTATAATTTAATATTATTATTAATGTATTTCACGACTCGTGTACTTTTATATGCTAACTAAAACCATTAACCCAAATGTTTGTGGGAATTAGTGTACATTGGGTACACCATGAATGACATGTTATAAAATAATAATCCAAGGAAGAATTTTTTCCTTTTATAATTGTGGATTTTTTTATCTCAACCCTTTTATTGAAATAGTGGTGGAACATTAAAATTCATTGTCATGGGTTAACAAAGAGTTTATTTGAAATGGTCAAAGAAAGACATATCAAACATATAGGTTGGTAACACATGTATCCTATTTGATGAGATATAGTGGAAATCGGTTTATACTACATTATGATCACTTTTTTTTGGTTTTCCATATTTGAACATTAACTTTTTTCCATTTGGATCCTTGACCCATTACTAGATAGTAATCTTGTACTTTTGATAAGATCGCCTAATTTCAATGAAAACTAATCATAGAGGAATATAGAATAAGTGTTTCCATTATTATCAATTTAATTCTATTTTAATTTAATTATTGGAATATTTGTTTTTATCAAGTCATGTACATAATTTTATCCATGTTTTATTGAATAAATAAATTAAATAAATAGTTATTCACAAGATAATTATTTCATTACTCGAATATATATTATTTATTTAGAGAAACAATAAGTATTTAGTTGGGTATTTGATAATTTTCAAGTAGGAATATAGGGATAAGTTTGTTTTTGGTGATAAATATTAATTTGAAATCTAGTAAAATAATATTTATCATTGCGCTAGTTATCACAAACCTTGAAAAAGAAGTTATTATTATTACATAACATGGGGTTATATAAGGTCTATTATATTATTTGAGGTTTTCTGTGCAATTTAATAATATTTTAACCCCAAACATATCTCTATAAATATAAAATTATTTCTATTTTTCAGTCTTTGATCAGAAAATTGAGAATGGTTGCACACAACAAAAGTTTGGAGCTCAATTTAAATAATTTTAAATTGAGATATTGATATTTTTAATAATAGCATAATAATAATATTTTCAAAAAAAAATTAAAAAATTTCAAGTGTTTTATATATAAATGAATGATGACCAAAGTCATACATCTAAAACAGATTTGGGAGAAATAAATAAAGATTCACAAGTAAATTTTTATCTTTTAGATCCAATAATCATAATAATATTTTTGTATTTTTTCAAACAAAACACATAAAAATATTATTTATAGTCTCTATGGACATGAATTATAATTGATATCATTCAATATATCAGTTTAAGCAGCTCAAAATAATATATGCTTAAATGTTTCATTTACAAAAAAGAAAAATAAAACTGTTTAAAATAATTTTTATCATAATTATATTATAACTCTAAATATTATATAATTAGAAAATGATAAACCATTATAATGATTATTGAAAATGGAAAGTAAATAATATACACATTTAATGCGGTAAATAATAATGGAAACAATTAAATAACATTATTTTAATTACTTAATGTTCATAATTTCATATAATTTAATTATTAATTATTTAATTAATGTTCATTATTGTATATAATGTTGTACACAAAAATTAGTATTATTTAACATTATTTAGGAAATCCTTTAATAAATATATTTATGTTGTTATTATTATGATTTAATTAAATATTAGATTTAGAAATGCTTTTTAAATTCAAATCGAACTAAATTTGTTATTATTAATCCATTAATAATAATATAATTCATTCATTTTTTAGTTACTAATTAATTTTAGTATTTGAAATTAATTTCTTAAGTATGTAACTATGTATTACAATATATAGAGTGATTGAGTTAATAAAAGGGCTTACAATTGCAAATAATTATTTAAAAAAAATATAATTATCAAAATATTTAATAAATGTGTTAAATTGCAATTTTTTTATTTTTATGTAATAATTTATTTTTAATGAAAAAAATTATTAAATGAATAGAATCTTTTATAATTGTGAAATTATTCAACTAGAACATTTCTAGGGATGGTAATTAATATCTTTTTAATTTAATTCGTAGAAAGATTATACGTATAGGAATCAATTCTAAATAAATAATTTAATTTAATTTATTATGGAAAATCATAAAAATTTAATAATTTTAAATAATCTTGAGAATAAATGGATATAATAAAAATTATATTTTTTGTATATTAAATTTCAGAAAATAAATGAAGGAAATATATTGAACAAGAATTAAATGTGACCAAGTAAATCTATTTAATAAAAATCCATATAAGTGTATGACATAAAATATATCTGCATAAATGTTTTAGGGGACTTGGTTGGTGGTTACGGACTTGTGATTCCATTGGTAGAATAGATAATATGATGTTCAGCCTCCTATCCTCAGGATAATTACTCTTTCACTGAAGTGAATTAGTATCACCTGGTAACTATGTCCCAAAGGGATTGAAAATCTATTTGAGCTCTCGTGAGGCGTTAGATAGGTATTGGGTTATCATATGAGACAAATATAGCATATGACGAGTTTTTAGGGATAATTATTTGGGTGAGAGGGGATTCAACCAAAGGATGATGGCTCAGAAAACCATTCATCTTAACTCATGCTACAAATAAATTCATTTAACACCACTCCACCTCTACATGAATCCATGAAATACCATATGATAACATACGATGTCACTCAACTCCCCATTTCTGATATGTATACTAGATTTCAAAAAATGGTCAAAAAACATCCATTGATTAATTAATATGGCATGGTGATGTATTTATTTTTCTATTTCCATAATATTCTCATGCATTTAGCATGAATTTATATACATCTGTTTGTGGATTCATCCCTTACTCAACAATATGTGTGCATCAAAATAATCATTCTGATATTTTTTTCATTTAAGTGAATCATTCCAAGTATTGTCAGATTTCATTTCATCAAAATATAAAATTATTGAACATAGTTCATCTCCTAAAAGATTTTCCATAGCAATGGATCTGCCAAAAGTATTATCCTTGATTTACCACATGAACACCTCAATGATCTACCATATGAATAACTATAGACCAACTGTTTGTGATCAAACACATGAATAAAACATAGTCGATTCAAATCTAATTGACTTTATTAGCATTACTCGTGTCTATGAAGCTCAATAAATTTTCTTATCATCTTATCATATTTCATAGAAATACCTATGTAAGTAGTTCAAATATCAATTTACCCTTACACGTCACCTCACCACATTAATGTGGAGAAGCATTGTGAATTTTACTTATACAAATCCGTCACAAATCCCTCATTACCTTTATAGAGGTTGTGTAACATTTACATTGTAATAGAAATCATTTGGTACCTTCACACAACTTTTTATAATCTTAATATAGGAAATGAATTTCTAAATCTACCTTCAAATTGTAATTGTAATTATCACCTTAATTTTACATAACCAATGAAAGTATCACTCATGTTTTTCCATTGCCTACCGAAAAAATAGTGAAACCTTCACTTAAGTAATATAGATACTGCATGATTGATTTTTAGAATAATTTGTTCTTAGATTAGTCCATTGGATCCTCAATTTTGGTCCCAATAATATTTTTGGGATGTAATTCTTGTAGGCTTGGATAGAACAAGGTCTTGTTATGGTGTTTGTAGTAAGGATGTGAGATAGTGAGTGTTTTGGGTTTGAGGAGGTGATTTCATGGTGGCGAAATCGAGGCATTTCCAAGAAAATATTACATGTATCCTCCTCTACATATTCTATAATGTATTAAATTAGTGAATAAGAGAAGAAGTTTTTTGTTAGATTAATATGGTAAATTGGAATATAGGGAATCATAAAGTCAATGGAATCATGTATGGTAAACACAAAAACATACATAACCCTAGATGAAAATTGTGGATGATTGGAGGTGGGGAGGTAGAGGTGGGGGGACATAGAGGCATAGGAGGAGGGAGGAAGAGAAGGCGGAGGAGGAGGGTATTGGGACAAAAAATTATTGGTCCACTGGTACAATGATAATCATGGGATAAAATAAATTTAAAAACATACAAATAAATGAACACCTAATGTAACTTGGAGATCCCATAAAAAATGACAGTGGTAAAAAAGCACATGGAAATAGAGGGATCACTATGGGTTAAGGTTGGTATATACTACTTCACTATTATAATGGGGAAACCCTGTAAATTTCTCTTTTGAAGATGTTGTGAAAACACCTCACAAAATACCACACAAAATGAAGAACCATGTGTGGTGGAAAAGATGATGAGATCTACTAGATGGGAGACCGTAATTTTATAGGCCTATCCTCTCTCATACACCCTCTTATCTTGATTATCTAAAAGGATGGTGGGATGGACACCCACAAAACCTACCAGCATGCCTTCCCTTCCATTGAAAATTCAAGGCCAGATGCGTCGTCTTGAATATGGAATATTTCCAAGCCATCTCCCACTTGGTGATTGATTAATAACCAATCACATCTCCAAAAATCCTTCATAAATACCAAATCCTGATTCTCATGTCTATTCAAGGATTCTCAATGGTCTACACTAATTGAACTTATCATATTCAATTTCCTTCATTGGGAAATATTCCATTTTTTATTTAGTGTGAATTTTCACCATGTCCATACTTCCTTACTCCACCACATCATGGAAAAAGTGATATTGTACCCAAATTTTCTTCTTCATAGAATGAAAAGATAGATTCCCTATAATGTGAAAGGAACTTTTATTGCCAAAAAATAATGAAACCGGTTTGGTTATTTTCCCAAGATCCTCCAACAACCTTCTCATACAAACTAACTCTTTTGAGGGTTGTGAGTCTTCTATTTACTCTTCCTCCACCATCGATAAATCTACAACTAACTATTACATTGAAATCCTTCTCACATCTCCTACAAGAGTAAAAGAAATAACTCAAAGGGGATTTCCTCCAGTAAAATTCTCCTATTAAACAAGAATAAACATTTCTTATGATTGTGAAATATAATTATCCAAAACATAATGCAGGAACTAAGGTCTCATTAATGTATCTCAGGATCCTCCTAATTATGTTTCATTGATCTCTTTCAGGATTATCTAGTCACTAACTAAATGCTCCCACTACATGTGAAATTTCATGTCTATTAGAAACCATAATGAACAACAGACTCCCCACTACTAATATATATGGTACTTAAGACATCTCTACCCTCTCTGCTTTACTGTTTGGACTCATCATAGAGGATACTGTTAAATTAAAAGGAAGTTGGGTGAAAATTGGATTACAATATTTCATGTTGATGTATTTCATGAAATTCCATAATTAATTATTATAAGACATACAAATCATCCCATTATTTCTATGTCATTATATGTACATCAAAAAAATCTTATATTTTTGTCCCAAGTCTTTCATATCAAAATCCCTAGCCAATTGTGCCTTCATCTACTAGATCTGATCTTTGATGGGGCATGTAACCAACATTTAATCAACATGTAATTGTATAATGATGATATATTTTCCTTCCAAAATCCAAAAATTTGAACAAGGATATGAATTATGTCTATTGTATCCAATTATGATGATATAAGAATTAAATCTCTTTCACTAACACCTTGGTCCCCATTTGAGACTGTGTATTTATTTATTCAACCTAAAAACCATTTTCTCATTCACTTCATCTGCAAATAATTTTAGTTTTTTCGTATAGATCTATCCATGATGATAACCATATAGAAAAAAGTCTTCACATCCTTCTACTCTGATTGTCATTATTATGTAGCACATATCACTAAAACAATCTGAATAGTCCCAAGTCTAACAATAGGTGAACCTATTTCATTTAAATCAATAAATTCCTACTAAGAATATTCTTTATCCACCATTCTTTCATGATATATTTCCACCAGATCCTTTCCATCCTGATTGACCTTAAAGTCCCATGTTGAACTAAAATTCTTCCTTTTGTGAGGTGATAGAAAAAGATACCAATTCACGTTCTTATTTAGAGATTCAAGTTCCTCCTGCATCACCACATTCGATGATGATACATCTAGACACTACATCACCTCCATAATAGAGTATAGTTATCAATCATCTATTAGTATGTATTACACAATATTACTCTCAGTGACATAGTTGGACTTCCAAACTGATGCCATTTTCTCCCGATTTGACCGTCATTATGTAGACTCAACTAGTACGTGACTATGGATCTCTGATAATTTCTTATAAGAAACTATTTTTTGCTTGGATTCATTTTCTAGTTAAACATTTGAAGATTATATATTCTATTAATCCATGTTTCCACAAATTCCCATTTTCATGTTATCTTCTTCAAAAATTAAATCTTTACTTATGATAAGTTTGTGGGCAGTTCATTCCAACAATCGATACCCCAGATTTACCATCATTATACACTAAGAAGATTCATTTCCTATATCTGGAATCCAAATTCAATCATTATTGGTCATTAAATATGCATATACAAGACTTCTAAATGTAGGTAATTGATAATAGTCAGCGGGTTTACCAGTCCAAATCTTCATCAGTGCCACTAGATCCATCACTATTAAAGAAGATTAGGTGATCACATAATAGAGTCTATTCACTGTTTCTGACCAAAATGTTTTGTAAATCCTTGCAGTATTCAACGTGGACCTTCTTATATCCAATTAGTTTTTTATCTACTTCGCAACTCTATTATATTGAGGCTTTTACTCCACTGTGAAATATATCTTGATTCCAATCTATTGAAAAAAGTATCCAACTTTTGTCTTGTATATTATTCACCATTGTTTGTACTCACACACCTGATCTTGTTTTTAGATTCATGTTCCTTATGTGATTTGAATGTTTCGTAGACTTCCAAATCATCTCCTCTCTTCTTGATTAGGCACACCCAATATCTCTTGGAATAATAATCACTAATGGATACAGCTACCTTCCTTCTCCAACATATATAACTGGGGATTTCCAAACATGAGAATAGATAAACTATAAGATTTACTTGATTCTTGTTGTTGACATCCCAAAAATTAACAAGTTTTTTTCTCAAAACACAATGCTCACAAAATTGTAATGATAACATTGTAAGACCTAGTTGCAACATCTGATCTTAATGAATCTCTAGGTCTCATTGTAACAAATGACAATGATTATCATTCCATAATTTCTTCAATCATTCCTTCGAGGTAGTTACTATATCTACCTCCTTGTAAATTTTACCCATAAAATGTACATGGTATTATATATCTTATTTTCCTTTGTTAACATAGAAACTACCTTAACAATTATCATAACTCCATCTTTGATGTGATTATTGCATCTAATGTCATCAAATTATACCAAATAAAATATTTTCTTCTTCAGTCCCTTCACATGGTGTACTCCATTCAATGGTTTGACCTATACCATCATACATATTAAATTTGATGGTATTGACTCTAGAAATATTCAGGGTGTGATCATTCCCCATGTTCAGAAGTCTTTATTGGATAGTTTCATATTGATTTATCCATTCTTATTGAGACTTAATGTTTCATGATCCCCCTAAGACAATTATCTATGCATTGTGAAGATATTTCCTACTTCTTGAAATCATCACTACCTCACTGACTAGCATTTCTCCACTTCCATTAGTACTCAACTCATTTTCATGAGATAAATTTTCACTACTCTTCAAATTCCAAAAATCATTCTTAACATTCCCCTCCTTACAAAAATTATATCAAGTGACAATCTTTTTATTACTCATCAATTTGGACTTGTCATGATTTTGTCCCACACTTGAACCATGTTCCATCATCCTTCCTCCCTCCATTGAAAAAGCCTCTACTTGGTGAAAATTTCCCTATCTATTGTCCTTATTCTTGGACCGACATTATTCTTCATGAACTATGGCTGTAACATCATTGTAGAGTAGCATATCTGTTAGGATAATGTTGGTGAGGTCGATTATCAGTTGATCATATTAATTTGGAAAACACTAGAGTAGAATCTACACACATTCAGTATCCAAAATTTTATAACCCAGCTCTATGATTAGAGAGAATTGGGTATTGAGGGTGTCGATGAGGTTTTTCGCCAATAATGACTACTATAATCAAAGAGTGTGAAACTTTATCTCCAGGAAAAGTTTTTTGTGCAGTGGAATTACCTTGTATAGCTTTATCATAGTATCCCATATTTCATTCACCATTTTTTTCTCCTTAATGTTCTATGGGATCCCATATGATGAAGACAAATAGATGGTGGCAATATAATTATCTTCCATGTCATTCCATTTCTCCTCTATCACACCCATTAGCATTTCACAGATTCCTAGTAGAAAATTTTCCTTCTGTACTAATACCTTCATCTTCATTTTCCAAAATGGAAAATTATTCACATTAAATTTTTTGTTCTTAATATTTTCCTCCATTTCACTCTCCATTAGTCTAGAACCTATTATGTTTCACAATGGTATATTTTATAATATCAACAATTTTTTTTCTGATATAAAAGATCACCCGGGGTGAAAATAAAATAGAATACTCAAATTTATTAGAATTATTAATAAATTTTTTTATCAACACCAAGAAAGAAACGTCCTTTGATACCACTTATTTGGACCAAAAAAAATTATTGTCCCATAGGTGTAGTGATAATCACAAGATAACATAAAGTGAAAAAATGAAGAAATAAATGAACACGATATGTAACGTGGAAAACCCCCGAAAATGAAAGAGGTGAAAAACCACAGGTATATATAAGAATCGATATATGAAAAAGTCGGTATAAAATACCTTACTATTTCAAGGGAAAACCCCCAAAAAAGTTCTCTTGAATATGTTGGGAAAACATGTCAAAAAACACTAAAAAATATGAACACTCATTAGTGATGGTGAATCTGGTGAGATTTTCTATAGGGGGAGCCTCCTATTATATGCCTCTTCCAGCCTCTCCGACCACTTATATCACCGGTCATAAAGGTTATTGGGGTTGGCCACCCACCAAACTTACCACCAAAAATTTCCTTAATTTGAAAAATCAATGGGGGTGTCATCCAAAATAACTAATGATGCTGAAAGAGTGGAAGAAGTAATGTGGGAAGGGGAAGATGGGGTGGGAGAGTGAGGTGAAGGAGGTGAAGGGGCATGGAGAAGGAGATGAATGTAGAGGCGGAGATCCATGAAACTACGGAGTCAACAAGGTGGAGGCCAATGTGAGTTGAATTGAGAGAGAGAGAGGAAGGGGAAATTGGTAGGTGGAGGCAACGAGTATTGATATAAGAGAACTGAGAGAGACAGGTGGAGAGGCAAAGGTGAAGATGGATTGTTGGAGTGAAAATTTTAGTGGGAAAATTGTGAACACATGGGTCACATGTGCCATCCAAAAAACAAAAAAATATACAAATTATTACAGATAATTATAATGATTTTATTTTGAGTTAATTAACTTTGGGATTTATATTTTAATATAAATTTACAATTCAATTAAATTAATTATTATTTATTTGTTAATAAAAATAAAATTTACTCATTATAGATTTAAAAATAAATTTAGACAATTTAAAATTATAAAAAAAATTAGAGTATTTTAATATAAATTTGGATATATAGTAAGATTCAGTTAATGGAAGGATCTTAAAATGAAAAAAGTGCTAAAAAAGAATATATATTTCAAAAAATTAAATAAAAGTTTTAAATTATAAATTTTTTTATTTTTAAATAATAAATTGTTATTACCTTCAATTAATTTCATAAATGAATGGAAAATTTAGAAACTGTGAAGTTATTTGACTCAATATTTTACAGTAAGGGGATATAATGACTTTTGGATTTAAATTTTATATAGATTTTAGTTATACAAATCATTTCATAATAATTTAATTTAATTTAATTTAATATGCGTAATGTTAACAAAATGAAATAATTTGACAAAAATTTTTAGATTAACTAGACAAAATTAAATGCATATTTTCAACTATAATAAATGTCACAAAAAATGAAGGAAATATGTCAAACAAGATAGAAATGTATTTGAAGAACTTGATCAACATGAGATTTATGAAGAATATTTTAAAAAAATGGAAATAAATATATTAGAAACATATAATATTAAAAATTTATTTTTAAAATACAATAACATCAATTTATTCAAAAAAAATTATATATCCATCTCATTTAATTTTAAATACTCTAATTATATATTTCAAAATAAAAAAAATTAATAAACTTATTCATAATATTTTAAAATAAAAAAAAATTAAAAAAAATTAAAATTTAATAAATGATTTATTTCAAATATACAAGCTATTTATATTTTATTAGTAAATTATATATTTACAAAATTTAAATTAAATATTTCACAATTTTTATTCATTTTATTTTAAAATGAATAAAATTGAATTAAAAAAATTGCCTGAATTTTTTAGAAAAATGAAATAAACATCATTAGTTAAATAAATAATAAATTTGAATATTTTATTCTTGTTATTTTTAAAATATAAAATAAATTGAATAATAATACTATATAAACCTGTTGAGAATTTTAGAATAATTAGAATATAGTAAATTAATTTGAATTTATTAAAAGATTAACGTGGATTTTAAAAAATTAAATAAGTAAAATGATTCAAAATTTAATGACATTAAATATTTTATTCTGGTTATTTATTAAAAATGAATATTTTGATTAATATAAATATTTTAGTGGATCCACATCCCTATATTTTTCATTATTCATTAAACATGGTCTTCCATCTTCATGGTTTGACCCTAATAATAGAGTTTGTCCTTATTCTCTCTCTCTCAATTTTAGTTTAATTTTTCAGTATATAAAGCCATGAAACATTTTCATACCAGCAAAAAATATATCATGTTTTCTTTTTTATTTTTATTATTCATGTGACTTCCACCCACATCATTAACAAAGTCACATTCTTCCCAAAATGGGTCAAAATATTCTTTCGGTTCATTCAAGACAACTTATGTTAGTGTGTGTCCTCTCTTCACTACTAAAATTAAATCACAAATCCCGTGACGACAAAAGTTTTTTTGAATGTATCGATGATTTTTTTGAACCTCCAGTTTATTTTGAGCCCTATGAGGCCCTATATGGCTCCCATGTTAGGAACTTTTACTCCAACAACATGTTAAGAATGTGTGGGTTCCACTCTGTGTTCAGGGGCTGGATCAATGAGAACATACTCACTGCCATAAATCATATCACATGAAAAACCATCAATATCAAGAGACTTAACTAGGAATGAATGTTGGGACATAATGAGAGAATGGTGAGTTATTTTTTGGACCACCTATTTGATCTTTTGGGGAACCATAATAGATTTTTTTGCATACCTCTTTATGATGCAATTTTTCTTTTTGAAAAAAACCATTATTCATTCAATTTTTATGTAGGATATGTAGAAATATATGTAGAATATAATATTAGATGGAAATTTAATGAATCTAGAAGAAATATACAAGGTTGGTGGTCCATTTTCCTTATATAACAGCATTCGGTAATCGATATTTAATTATTTATGCTGAAAAAATAAGTATAAAAATGAATTGGATATAGAAATTGAATGCATGAGAGGGGTTATGAAAGTAGTTAGGTCCTTAAGAGATGATGGATATGGTTAGAGATGGAAAAAATTGAGGTCAATTGGCATCTCACCTACTGCATTGCATTTTTTGGTGTTGTTTTGTGAATGTTTGTTGTCCGAGTCACAAATGGGCATATTGGGAAATCAAGTGTTGACAATATATAAGATGAAAACTATAGTGGTTTAAATATTTTACAGGTTGATTAAAAATATGATTTAAGAGAGTCATTAGGGGAATTTTGGAATTTTAGGGGAGTTCTAGACCAAACATCCTAAAGATGCAAGACTGGGCAGTGACAATGATGAGGGGGCCTAGAGAAGAGTGTGGTAATTCATTTGGGAAGTCATGTTACACTTCTAAGATACTTATAACTATCACCATTATATTGTTATTATCTCACTGTTGTTTCATTATTTCACTTTAAAAATAATTATTATTTAAATTATTAGTGGAAATTATATTTCGTTGATAAGTTTATACCTCATTCTAATTTATTATCTTATGGGTCTCTTCTCTCATTCTTTGACCAGTTTTCTAAACACTTCATAGTTTATATCCTACTTAATAATGGTTTTTGATATGATTTCGAAAAACTCACAAAAGGATTTAATTTTTATTTTAGTGATGCTGAATTGGGGGATGTTTTTTAAGAATTAGCTAAATAGAATAAGAACTCACAACTTCTAAAATTTACTAATGGGGAAAATAGTTTCTTAATATATGGTTAATGGGATTAATGAATTAAAATTAAGAACCACCATAATATAATTCTTTTAAATGAACAAATTGATCAATTTTCTAGGTTATTTTGTGACTAAAATTTTTAAAAAATTCTGGAATTTTTAATAGAAATTATAGGTTTTAAAAAATATGAATTTCAAATTGTTCAGAAAACTAAAATTAAATTTTATCAACTATTAATTCATGTGATAGACAATTAAACATCATCCCCTAAACATAAAAAGTATGTATAAAACAAAATACTTTTTAAATGTTTTATAATATGGTCTTATATGAATATTTTTGAATATTTTTCAAACCTCAACACCGCTTTCTACATTAAAATAGTAACATGGGTTTCTAAATAAGACTTTGATGATTATAAAAACAAGGAAGGGGTTTTAGAACTGGCTTCAAATGAATCAAATTTGTTTCAGATTTTAATTAAATAACCATATTCACAAAATAATTTTTAAAACACAAATAATTTCAGTGTTATTTATCAATAAAATGAGAGAGTTTTTTATGAGGGTTTCTTGGAGAGTTTTGACAATAAATTTGTTGAACCTTATGCCCTGTTTTCAGTAAAAAGTTGCATGAACTAGGTTAATTCTGTTCTGATATTTAACGTTTATAGTGAGAAAATATTTAGTTATAAATGTATATCATACCACCCTTCGAATAGGGGCCTATTCAGGGGCGTAAGATTGATTCAAGGGAAAATGGTTGTCTCCCAAGAGAGGTAAGAGTTTGTCTTTTTGATTTTCACTATGAACTAATTACACAACTAATATTTAGTGATTTATGGATAATAAACAACTTCATCCTAATGAATTTTAGATGAATTATTTATATAATTCTAACTGGAGACTTAAAGTCTAATTCTTCATATGAGATTCAAATGATGCTTTCTATAAAATGCATTTTTTTCTTCCTTTGCCTCTATAAGAAATAGGTCTTAGCAACCGTTCTAATAAAAATTTATAAAAAAATAAATAATTTAAAATTAGGGTCATATATGTCAAACCATAACTATTATTTAATGATTAGTAGTACTTTTGTAAAATCTGGTGATAATCATTATAAAGAAATAATTATGTGACCCCCTCCCCCCCCCCCCACTTGATGCCTTTGCCCTCTGTCCAAACCCCAATCCCACGACCCCCTTACCTTCCCTCCCCCCTCGATAGGCCACACACATCCCTGATGATGGAGATCACCCCTCCCCCTCTCATTCATGCCTCTCCTGGATGATAGTATCTGCCCCTCCCCCTAGGCCATGCCTCTCCCTGATCTTAATGAATGTTCCTCCCCCTCAGCCCCTCCTCTCCCCAAAAGTGATCCACATATATCTGATATCTCCACCTACCCCAATCCCACTTCTCCTTAATGAATCATAGCTTATCACTAATGGAAATCGCCCATCTCTCCACAATATACTCCAATCCATGTGACCCTGATCCTGATTATTACTCGAGGAAGAACCCATGTAGACCCCCCTAATCTTTGACTGTGATCCCAAAGAGTGGACCTCTTCCCCATTTCTTGTCAAGTGTGATCCCCAATCAGAAGGTATAATATTTTAATATTTTATGATTGTTTTAGTTATATCATTTTATATTATATCGTATTATATGATTGGTTTGGGTATAATATGTTGAGATAATCCTTTCTAATTTGGAGTTATGTTTTGATTATTGAAAAAAGAAGGGACAAATTGTACTCTCTAAAGAATATGATTACTGTAAGTAATTCATTTCTTCTTAACATGGTATATTCATTGGTTTCTCAAAATATTTTTTTATTAAATATATAAAAAATCACAAATATTAAATAAAGTAATTTTAATCAAATTGTTGATATATGTTTCAAAATTTTAAACATTTTCTATCTAAATTATAATTAATATTAAGATTTATAATTTTTTGTTTTCCAAAAATCAAAATTAGAGGTACCTATTTTGTGAATTCAACATTAAACAATTTTTTGATTGATTCAATATTTTTTGTATCATGATTATGTAATGTACTGTGATTTTTTTTTAAAATTATATTTTTGAGTATTCTCTATATATATTTTATAATCATGTTTTTTGTTTATAATTTTTAATTTTTTTATTTCATATGTATAGATATGCATTTTAAGTGATATATTCATATTTACTTTTAAAATATTTAAATGATATATTTTTAAAATATCCAAAATTAATCAAATGATGAATGATAGGTTATGTTTGATATGAAAATTGTATATTTGTATGTTCACCATGATTTTATATACTATATATATAATAATAAGATATAGTTTGTGATCAATATAGATGAAGTTGGGTGGTGTTTAATATTTATTGTACTTGATTGATTAACAATTTATATCTTTATATTTGAATGTACTAGGAGAAGAGTGACAATCCAATACATATGGATAAAATTTTTAATAATTTACCTCAGGAAAAACCTCTATATGCCAAGGGTTTGGAAAACAATTTAGATTATGAAATTTTGAAACTAATCAGTATATGGTAGAACATAATGTCTCTACGCTGATTGAAAATCCAAATGATGGTTGAATATAAAGGATGTATATGAGAATTTGATATTGAAATAGTTTTCTCCTCGATATATATATATATCGGATTTTTCATAGTCAATCTAATATTATTGAAACTGAAAATAGTGACAATCGTATCAATGAAATACAATGTGACCAGGAAGTGGAGTATTCAGTTCAAAAATTCATAAATGAAGTAGTCTCCTTTATAGGATACAATGTCAAAAATTTATATATATCAATAGATCCATCAGTTTATCATAAAAAGTTTAATCTTTCTCAGAAATTCATTAACCAAAAAATAGTTTTTAATAATTAGTTTTAGATAGAAAAATAGATTTTTTTTAAGGGTGTACAAAATATTCAAGTTTTTTTCTACATTTGTTCTATCATATCTAGTGTCTCTATGGAATTATTTAAAAATAAATTTTCTGGATTTTAGAGTTCCATCATGAAGAATTTGGATAATATAGTATCCCTATATCATTATATGAGATGAATAAATTCGTCAAAAAACTTGGACATGATTATAAAAGGATACATGCATGCCCAAATGATGGCACACTTTACTGGGAAGAAGATTCTGATAAAAAAGAATTCATAACATGTAATGAAAGAATATAGAAGTCAATTAACCATAATGAGAGTATAGATCAATGAAATCATATGAATAAATAGAATAATTAAAATCCTAAAATGTTATTACATTACTTTCCATTGAAACCATGCTTTCAAATATTATTTATGTCATCCAGTACTTCATACGACATTACGTGGAATTATTATGATAGTAATGATGTCTTCATGGGACATCCAAAAGATTTAGAATAATGGAATTGGTTGATTCATTAAATTAATATTTTTCATCAAATCCTAGGAATGTATGTTTGGTATTGGATTCTGATGGTTTAAAACCTTTTTTCAATTTAGGTACAAATTATAAAATATTTCCAGTTGTTTTGATCCCCTATAATCTACCTCTATGAATGTGTATAAATACGATTTATTTCAATATTTCAGTAATTATTCCATGGAAAAAAATCCTAGAAATGTCATTGATGTATACCTTTCTCCTGTAATTTAACAATTTTGAGAATTGCGGGATGTTGGAGTGGAAATATATGATGATTAAACAAGAGAACAATTCAAAATTCTCGAATAATTAATGGGGACAATTTGTGAATTTATGGGTCTAAAAAATTTGTTCGGTAGGAAAAATGATACTAGTTTGGCTAGTCTAATTTGTTATTTTTATTTTTATCCTTAATGATTACCTCTTATAAGATGATTGTTTTTTATGCCTAATCATCAATTTATTGATGTTTCTCATAAATTTTGGGTTACGAAGAAACAGTTTTGTGGAGATATTAAATTGAGAGAGACACCAAAGGTGTTGTCTAGTTTAAAAATCATGGGACTATTAAATAATTTCAACAAATAATTCAGAAAAATTAATCAGTTTAAATAAGGGGTAATGGGTATGAGGTAAAATATATGATGAAGCTAGAACACAACAATTGGAACATAACAACGAGAGAAAATTTGAATATTTTTCAAACTTCTTTAATTGTTCTTTAATTTGATACACTGTAATATTGATGATATGTATTTTGAGATGAATTTCAATGATAATTTAATTTTCGTAGTACATAATGAGTACGATTAATCAAAGGATTTCCTTAATTCTCATCTTGAATTAGATTTAATTAATACAATGCATGTTTTGTGGGAAAATGATAATAAAATGTATAATTTGGTTATTTCTATGATGAAAAATCATGATCAATGCATATTCCTTCAAATATTAATGACTATAAAAGTTTCAAATATATATATATATATATATATATATATATATTCAAGTAATATATCAAAGTAATTTGACATAAAAAATAGATAGTTACATAGACTAAAAGGTCAGCACTCACGTATTCTCATGGAGTAGTTTTTTACATTATCTTTGTGTAATACGTTTCCTAGAAAAGTAATTGTATTTATAGTTGAGTTTTATACCCTTTTTAGAGAGAGTTCTGGAAAACTCTAAATCTTTCTGGGCTTGATAAACTATAATAAATAATTATTTTGACACTTTTTTATTTGAAGATTTTATTACCCCCTCAATTATTCACTTTCATGATTCATTTGACTATTTCCTTAGTTAAAGATGAAATACATGGTGAACTGGTACACTATCGATGGTTGCATCTAATTGAGAGGTTAGTGGATATTATAATAAATTTCATCGGTGAACTCCATTTTATCAAATAGTTGTTTAATTTTTTATATATATTTTATTATTTGGTTCTGGCTTCATTTTAAATCATATTTAAGGAATAAAGATCAATTAGAGGGCTCTACAGCTATTGGTTAGATATCCAAAGATTGCATAACCTTCTCTTCTAGGTATTTGGATGATATTGAGAATACAATCAACTGTGTTTGATTTGATTATGACAAGGCCACTAAATCTGGTTCATAAAAACCATTCATCTGTATTTCCAACAATTAGATATCAAATTAGAAAAGGGATTGATATTACACTCGCAGAATTAGTTCTTCTACAAGAAACTAGATATGTTCTAATAAATAGACTTATTGTAGATCTAGTTATTTACGAATTTAATTTTAAACAATGAAGCAACTGAGGGTTTGAGGAAAAAATGAGATAGAATTAACAAAAGTTGTTAATAAAGATATTTTTGAATAGTTCACCCATCATGTAAGTATATACTCATATTCATATTGTTGGCATGTAATTATTGTTATTATGTTAAACATAAAACCTTATATATTATTTTCTATATAATTATTGATGAAAATAATTATGAAATATCAAATGATTTTATGTTTTCACCTCAAGGCCCTCTAAGGAAGGATAAGAGATATGATTCCTAAAATATTCATGGTGTTAGTTTTTATAAAATTTATTAGGAAGAAGACATGAAATCCCAAAATGGTTGTGTATTTAAACTAGGAGAGGTGGGATATAGTGGAAAGATGAATGATATAATTTAATTAATCTATCATGGTTAGTTTTGAGTTGTCCTATTCAAATACAAGCAGATCAGTAATGATAGGGTTATAATGAATTCATCGTCTCATTTTAGTTCCGTCAAATTATATCGCTTGATCCATACCGATTAGTGTGTAGACCTTGATCTATTTATCTTGAATTTACAAGAGAATAATTTTTATTATATGGATGATTAAATACAAGAAGTTTGGTGGGTTATTATACTCATAAAAAATATATATTTGTATGAAATGGGTGATGAAGACCAATTGGAACTTTGTGATAGTGAGCCAAATCAACCACAAAAAATTGAAAATTTTTTCTAACAATATTGAAACCATTGAACTTGTAAGAGTGTGTGAAAATTAATCACTCATCATAATGAAAATTTTTAACAATTAATACAATGCAGATGAAGATAATTGAATGTATAAATTGGTAATGATAATATATGACAATTTCTCATTTATAAGTGTTTCGTAAATATATACATTGCTCTAGTTGTCCATTTTTTTAAAAAATAGTTTTACATTTTATAAAAATTTAATATATCTAAGTCTTTTTAATTTCATGATTTAAAATAATTGTAAAATTCCAAGATCATAACCGATCAAAATCATGGAGCCTGCCACCACTACCATCAGCTTCATCTGATCTGAGTGAATCCTTTGTACCCAAAATTTCTAAAAATCTAGTAATTTCCCCTAATACTGTTAGTATCCCATTGTACAATTCACCTATAGTGATGGAGAAGTTGGTCACCACACTTTCTGTGAGATATTGGTGTGTTACCATTATTGGTATGTATTTCATTTTACAAAAAATATATATTTTATTTATTATTTAATTAATTTTTTAAATTGATAAAGATAAAAGTATAAGGAATACTAATATGAACATGGAAGATGTATGGGAACTAAATGAATTCAAGTTTACCATTCCATTTTATTAGTATAGGTTGTCTACTAGTGAAAATTCCAGAATCTATTCTAAGATTCCTTCACATCCTTCTTATGAGGCGATGTCCATTCCCATTAATTATATATATTAGAGGAAAATTCACTCATCATGGAAAAATGAGATCCATGATACTTAAGAAAATTAAATATTCATTTAATATTCATTTATAACTAATTTAAAATAAATGGTTAAAATTTTGTAATATGGTTATAAAGTGTTCTGATTTTCTCTAGATGTTTATCATTTTGGGGTCTCTAATTCAATTTCATGACCATGGACTCTAAATGTTTTGGTCCAAAAATAGAAATATTTTAAGTGGTGATTGTGACATGAGTTTGGTGACACATATATCAAATCATGAAAGTTGTATGGCAAGGTTCCTTAAGTCATTTCTCATAGGAAATGGATGTTGTATGTCAATATTAACCAAGATTATTCTCATGAGGTAATTGCATATTTTACATGTAAAGACCCAGAATTTCGATGTAATTTTTATCAATTATATGGAATTATTACGAGTCTACAAAAAATTGACGGTGCATTATTCTGAGGCCGGTGTTCCTGGAAAGAATTTATTCACTTTATTATGATATTTTCAGTAAATGAAAGGGAAACATTTTAAATCTTTTGAACCACTTCTCGGAATAAAAATATGAGGGCACCGCAGAATCTATAGGGTCGAGATTCGCTTAAGGGAGGATTCATTTTGACAATATTAAATCAAGAGAAAAGGTACGATTTTTGGAAATTTAATACAACAATAAAATAAATTAGTTATTTTATTTCTCACTTTTCTTTTCCTCCAACAGACAAGCGGTAGTAGTGGGACCAATGACTGGTCAATCCATTAAATGGATTGACTCCTCAAAACCATTGTAATAGTGTCGTTGTAATTTGAAAGGTTGCTATTAAATTAATCATCATAAATTCCATCTGTATTAATCATTGTCCCACTCTCCTATTTATATGGATCTTGGGGAGGGGTATTGGGATGGATTCTCCAAGTGACGATGTTCTGATAAAGTGCCATGACACAAATCACTTGGAGGACGGGACCAGTTCGGGCGAGCGGTGACCTGCACCACTGAATCACAAACCAAAGGACGAAGATTGAGTAGCAACATTTGCGGTTTGTTGTGGGGATGATGAAAACCTACTCTTCCTCAACCGAGGGCTTTCTCCAATGATCTTGAGGTAGTGATTTAGCTTTTTTTAATGTCATGAATTTGTTGAATCCTATTCCACCCTCTTACTGTCAAGCTATCGCGGAGGGCGCATACCAAACAAACAAGGCCTGAACCCTCTGCTACTTGTTTTACCAATGTGTTATTCATGGTATATTGGTTTGAATTGGATGGTTTTTGGAACAGAGAGACAAACGGTGAAGTGGGGGTCCCGAGAGGTCCGTTGGCACCTTTGGATGGAAGGAAGTGCCACTGGAACTCACACAATGACCCGTGAAAGACCACCACTTTGGCACTGGAATGGAAGAACTGCCGACTGGAGATAGTGAGTAACGGCGGTGGCTAGCACTGGACGACTGTAGAGGATGAGGGATTCCATCACGCGCCGTAAGAGGAGGATGTCGCAGCTTTACTACTGTGATGGTCAAGCAGGCCGACCGGTAGTGGAGGCGGTGAGACACGCCGTCACGCGCCGCTGGAGGAGGTCGCAGTTCGAAGTCGTGATGGTAGAGGGACCCACCATCCTGAAGGTCCTGCGGTGATCGAGGGTCTCCCACGTGGCACTTCCACTTTAGAAAACGAATGTCTACGGTCGTTCGAGAAAACTAGGGGAGCCACTCCCCCCCTCGTGCCAGCTAGGGAGGACCCCAGCCAGCGGGCTGCGCCCTCCACGGGCCAAGCCGCGTGAGCCTAGAAAACAACATCCCACCATAGGTAAGGATGAATGAGCACAACAGGTCGGTCCCTTCACTGGTCGGGCTTCGTGAGCCCAGCGGGTCACACCCTCCGCGAGCCGGGCAGTGCGAGCCCAACAGGCCATGCCCTCGTGAGCCAGAAAACACCCCCTAAGGGTTGGGTCGGACTACATCTCAGTGTGCCAATCCCGCCACGGCCTAGCCCAGCCAGGCCAGAGTCTCGCTTAAATGAGTGGACCTGGACCCAACCGGGACCACTCTCGCTTAAATGAGCCATAACCTAAAATCTAGATGTTCATTAGATGAACCGTCTGTGGAGCTAGGACCTATATAGCGGTATGTTGCTGTTGGTATACTCTAAATGAGTGTTGGAGAAAGTTGTTGTATGACCAAGTTGAATTGAACCCAAATCCAATTGGGCCCTCATAACTAAAATGATTACAAGTCAAAGACCACATGTCTGATTGACATGATGTCTATTGCGCTGGAACACATAAAACATGGCGGTATGTTGGAAAAATTATTTATGGATCTTTTTGGTAGTTGATGTATGAAATATGGATTAAGGATAGATTCTACCAAATGTGATATGAGAGGGAATCTTGTGGTTGGCAGTGAGGCGGAGGATGGAGACAGATCATACGAAGATTAGTACTGAGCGATACTGTGTGGGTCAGCACCGATCCTATGGGGGTGAGATCCTGTGTGGTTCAGCGTTCAGGGATCCTATGTGGGTTAGCACATACCAATCATTTGTGGGTCAGATCCAGTGTGGATCAACGGGGGTTAGTACCTATCGATCCTGTCTGGGTCAGACTTCGTATAGTCAACAGGAGTGCCTCTTGATAGAATAAGAAAATCTATCTTCATGACTAATCATCTATAATTTTGTGCATTACTTATATACCTGAGGTGAGCTAAGTCTTTTACCTTCATGGTGATACCTTTATGGCGTTACCTTTGTGTTACTTTCACCTTCTTGGTGTTACCCTAGTGTCGTTACCATTGTTGTAATTTTACCTTCGTGGTGTTACTGGCATTGAGTTTCCTTTGTGGTACCCTTACCTTCTTGCTGTTACATTCTTGGTGTTATCTTTTGGGAATTCTTCCCTCATGGATCAATTGTGAAATTGGATTAATGGTTCGACCTTAATGTTTTCTCTTGAATGAAACAAGTATATTTGATAACATAGGTATATGTATTGATGATTGCTTTGTGCTTTGTGATTGAGGTCTTTCTTTGTGGTTATTACTTTTTGGAACTCTAAGAGACCATTTGGGGTCTTGAGGTTCTTACTGAGTATTTATATACTCGCCCATTCATAGGGTTCACTTTCACCTTTTTGTGTCTTGTGTACGAGACGGACAACGTTTATCGAGGCTGAGAGTGTCCGGACTGAACGGTGCTCGGAGGTGGACCATTTGGTGTGAAGTTAAGAAGGGACTACTGATCACGAGCTATACCAACACTTTAGGTAGGATCCACGGTGGATGATCTATGAGCTATTTTTTTATTTTCAGTTGTACTTTTACTTTTTAATTGGGCTTGTATTCTATCCCCTTTTTACTTCAGTACACTTTTTACTAAAATTGTTTACTTTGTGGTTGCATCTTGTTGTGTTCTTAGTTATTTTGTTTGTAGATGTTTAAAGGAAGTTCCATCCCATTATAGAGATACACCTTTTCGGTGCTAGTCCCCAACCCTAGGCTTAGGGAATGAAGGGTTGGGGTAGACACAAAACGGGCCCCAGGGGACGGGTCGCGACAATGTGGTATCTGAGGAGTCAGTTATACCAAAGAACTAGATCTCTGATCTTTTCAATGTTGCAATAGTGTTTAAGTGTTATGAGTGTGGTTTTCAGTTTGGGGAATCTAGTGTTGGTGTGGTGGCCGGCATATCGACACAATAGGACCCTGAATTCTGATTTCAGACTCAGTGCAAAAAATCACTGATTGTGTGTCTTTCGAAAAGTTTGTTTTATTTTGATCTCATGAGTCAGCTCACTAGGTATAAATTTTGTCCATGGAACACCTATTTCCATTCAATATGACACCACATAGACACCCGACCAGGTTCCTCATATAGTAAACAATGATGGACCATTGAGCGATGAGGCTTTGGTGTAGGGCCCTCTTATAGTGTATTCTCCTTCGTGTGGTCTACAAGCAGAACCACTACCCATTAGACACCTGTTTCCACTAGCCTCACAAGAAGAGGATGGACACCGACTGAGCACATTGCATGAGTTTCAGTGGCAGATGCCTTCAAGGAACCAGGTAGAGATAGATCTATAGGTTTCTGAGGACTGGATAGAGGTTGTGGCTAGAGTTTTTCTCATAGTTGGGACACCAGGCGATCTGATGGTGATCCTACCTACCAGTATCTTTGAGGGAGTAGCTGAGAGATGGTGGAGTCTAAAACTACAGTTACTCGATGAGGCAATCTTCACCTAGGCAGACTCTGAGGGCCTTTTCAGGGTAGAGTTCATCCCAAAGACTCTACACTTAGTGCACATATAGGATTTTCTTCACTTACAAGAAGGGCCAACATGACTATGGCCCAGTAATCGGTGAGGTTCACTGATCTCTCCCACTACTCCATTTACATGTTACAAAACTCATTCCTCAGGGCCCAGACCATTGAGTAGGGTCTTTGATGGGATATCAGAGCATCGATGATGTCATTCAGCATTCTGATGTTGGATGGGGTGCTAGAGCGAGCACTTTAGGTGGAGATCTCCATAGCTGAATGGGAACCAACAGTGAGAACTACCACTGGACGTCATGTAGAAGAGTCATCCATAGAAGGAAGTAGTTGGATGATGTAGGGTCCTAAGATATATATACCTTCCGTTGGATGATCTTAGGAAAAAATTTTGGTGGTGCGGGGCTCACAGGCCAGAGGAGGACAGATTAGGAGCATACAATGCTACTTGTGCTGTGGGAAGGGTCACATGGCATGCAACTTCCCAACCGGCCATACGGACGACCAGCCGATGGTCAAGGGACCACTGACATAGAGGCATAGATTCGATCATGGAGGTCTGCAGGCAGCATGCAGATATGGTAGAGGAGCTGGTCATGCAACACGTGGTGGGCGGCGATTTGAAATTCAACTTCCACCACCTCCAGGTGGTCCACCCCTACCACAAGGTGCATGAGGACATGGATGATCTCTACTCCATTCAGATGAGGCCTATAAACATGTATCATTGAAGATTATTAATTGTATGATCTATGTATAATTCACTCGAGCTGCACTACTAATAGACACAGGTTCTAGTCACTCCTTTATAGTCACATCCCTTGTTCGGAGCTCGAAGATTCTGATGGTTCTGTTGGATCGATCCTTATGATTAGAGACATCTATGAAAGAGGATTAGATGATTACACACTGGTGCTTAAAATGTGAGCTTACTCTAGGAGGAGAGTACTTCATATGAGATCTTCAAGTAGAGGCATCGAGGCATTATAACATCATCTTGGGTATGGGCTAGTTATCCCCAGTCCATGCTCAGATTGACTATATTAGGTGAAAAGTGTGATGTGTCTATGAGGATGGAACTCATTTTTCCTTCACCCTTATGAAGGGAACCTTTACAGCGCAGGATGGACTTTACCAGTGGAGGGTGAAGCCGATTAATCATTAGTTGGCTAGCCTAACCCTTGGTCTAATAGATGTTGAGAGGCCTAGCTATCCTATAGTGGTGGACCAGTATACTGATGACTTTCATGATGATATTCTGGGACTACCTCTCGGTAGAGAGGTAGAATTTTACATCGAACTATACCCTGGGACGACATAGATATCTACACCATCATATCGGATGGATCTTGTGGAGCTTTGTGGGTTGATGGGACAATAGAATGACTTGCAGAGGAAGGGGCTCATAAGGCTCAATGTTTCTCCTTGGGAAACCTCGATTTTTTTTCTAGGAAGGAAGAAGGGATTCTGAGGCTTTGTGTGGACTATCGATGCCCGAACCAGGTTACTATGAAGAACAAGTATCCAATTCTGAGGATTGATGATCTTTTCAATAAGCTGAAGGAAGCTCGTTGGTTTTCCAATATAGACCTTAGATCAGGCTATCATCAGCTCAGGGGTATGAGATGTGGATGTGCATAAGACAACCTTCAGATGATGGTATAGACAGTATTAGTTTTGGATTATTCCATGAGGCATGACCAACGCCACAGAAGTGTTCGCATGACTCATGAACATGATCATTCAACCATACCTCGATCACTTTGTGGTGATATTCATCGACGACATCTTTATATACTCGGCATTGGAGGACAAGCAGGCATATAATCTGCAGATAGTTTTGCATACACTCCGAGAGCACCATCATTATGTAAATTTTTTGAAGATCCATTTATGGACATAGGAGGTCCACTTAATTGGACAGATTATCTCGAAGGATGGAGTTATAGTGGATTCAGTGAAGATAGTGGATATTCTAACTAGGGAGCCATCGATATTTGTGACCAAGGTGAATATTTTCCTAGGTTTGGAAGGGTACTAATAGATATCTATACCGGACTTTTCCAGAGTTGTGTCACCATTTTCAGTATTGGAGAAGAAGGTACAACACTTCGTGTGGATGTAGAGAGGCCAGCATAGTTTCCAAGAGTTTAGGCAAAGACTAACAAGTTCCCCCATCTTGTGTCTACCAGAAGAGGGTTTTGAGTATGTAGTCTTCTGCAATGCATGAGGGAAAGGAATTGGGTGTGTCCTGATGCACAGGCAAGAAGTGATCGCTTATGGTTCATGACAGCTGAGACAACATGAGAAGAACTATGCTACCCAAGAGCTATAGTTAGCAGTAGTGGTCTTCGTCTTGAAAATGTGGTGACACTACTTGATGGGTGAATAGCTTACAATATACTCTAATCAAAAGAGTCTTAGGTATATCTTTACTCAAAAGGACTTGAACCTGAGATTGTGGTGATGGATAGAGTTTCTCCAGGACTTTGAATTTGAGATAGTCTATACTCCTAGGAAGTAGAACGTAGTGGGAGACACCCTCAATAAGAGGTCTGATCTACAACTGCTGAGTGACGCAATAGAGTAGCTAGTCGAATTATAGATATCACTTTTGGATAGAGAAGAAGCATCGTATCTCCAGTCTATGACTCTCACTCTGCCACTTATTCAGTGCGTGTGGGAGGAACAACACGGGGACATTGAATGCGAGGCACAATGTGCTCAGATATCCAAAGGAAAGGAACCTAATAGATTTTATGATGGTGGGGAGAATGTCAGCCTCTTCAGAGGACACACCATGGTACCAGTGGAAGTACAAGAGGAGGTGTCGAGGGAGTCCCATAAATCCCATTTATCAGTACATCCTAGAGTGGTGAAGATGTACCAGGACCTCCAGTATTACCACTGGTCACCAGGGATGAAGACGGAAGTATTAGAGTTTGTTTCATGATGCCTCCCTTGTTAGAAGGTGAAGGTCGATCATCAGGTTCTAGTAGACTTGATGTAATAACTAGAGGTTCTAGAGTAGAATTGGGATGGAATTTAAATGGATTTCACGGCAAGACTACCACATAAATCCAGGGGACGTGATTCAATCTGGTTGACCATTGACCGACTCACCATGTCGGTGCACTTCCTACCCATCTGTGAGCATGGATCAATAGAGGAATTTGGATGCCCTTATGTACAAGAGATTGTATGACTTCATGGGGTTCCATCGACTATCATCTTTGATCGTGCCACACATTTTACATCCCGATTATAGAAGGAATTACAAGAGGAATTTGGGAATCAACTACGTTTGAGAACCTCATTTCATCCTTAGACGGATGGTCAGACATAGAAGAAAATTCAAACAGTAGAGGATATGCTTCGTGCTTGCGTCCTAGATTTTAGCAGCAGTTTGGAGGATCACTTTCCCCTGGTGGAGTTTTCATACAACAAAAACTATCAATTTACTATCAGTATGGCACCATTTGCGGCATTCCATGATCGACCATCCAGATCACCTCTATACTAGATAGACTCAAAGGAGTCCACACTTATGGGTCCAAAGTTGGTATGGGATACCACTAAGAATGTATAGATCATCCAGGAGAAGATCAAGATTACACAGAGTAGATAAATGTCTTATACTGATAGGAGACTGAGACCTTTGGAGTTCGATGAGGGAGACCATGTCTTCCAACGGGTCTCACCTCGATGAGGTCTATAGATATTTGGTTAGGGAATCAAGTTATATTTGTATTTTATCAGACCAATTCTGATACTTCGGAGGATTTGAGAGGTGGCATACCACTTGGAAATACCACCACAGTTGGATAGGGTGCACGAAGTCCACTGCGTATCCGAACTGAGGAGATACATGCACAACCCATCTCACATCATCAACCATGTCCATCTAGACTTTGATGATGGGGAGACGTTTATAGAGGTTCTAATAGAGATTATGAATCAACAGGAGTGGGGCCCTTTGTGGATGGTCAATACCTTTTTTGCGTGTTTACTGGAAGCACGATATCCTCCAGGAGAGCACTTGGGAATGGGAAAATTAGATTCATTCCCAGTAACCCCATTTTTTTCTTAGTCTATATTGTGGATTTCTGGGATGTAAAAACCTAAGGTGGGGAGAATGTAAAGACTAATATTTTCCATGTCATTTTTTTATTATGTGGAATTATTACGAGTCTGTGAAAATTGATGATGTGTGATTCTGAGGCCCACAGTGCATGGAATGAATTTCAGAACTTATTTAAGGTATGTTCAGCCAATGTGTGGGAAATGATTTCAATCTTTTAAACCATTTCTCGGAATAAAAATCCTATGAAACTATTGAATTTTTAGTAGTGAGATTCTCTTATGGGTGGATTCACTTCAACCGCACTAGATCGGGAGAAAAAATTAGATTTTGGACATTTAAAATAATAATAAAATAACTTAGATATTTTGTTTCTCACTTTTATTTTCCTCTAATGGACAAGAAGAAGTGGTGGGAAAATGATTCTTCAATATATTAAATAGATTTACTCCTCAAATACTTTTTAACTGCATCAATATAATTAAGAAGGTTACTGTTAAATGAACCCTCATTAATTCCACAAGTGTTACTCACCCCACCCCTCCCCTATTTATATGGATCGTGGGAAGGGTTATTGTCACAAATTCACCTAGTGACAATGTTCTGATAAAGTGTCACGATGTCAATCAACTGGAGGATGGGATCAATTATGGTGAGCGGTGACATGCACCAAAAAATAATGAACCGATGTACAACGATTGATCAACAATGATGGAGTCTTTTTGAGGGGATTATGAACACCAACTCTTCCTCATTCACAGTTGTTCTTAAATGATAGGAGGTAGGGATTTAGCTTGTTTTAATTTCATTAATTTATTGAATCCTATTCTATCTTCTTGATATCACGCTAACGCAGAGGGCGTGGGCCAAACATACATCGCCAGAACCCTCTACTACTTGTTTTAACAACGTATTCTTTGAGGGCTTTAGTTTCAGATTGGATAGATTTCAAGATGGAGAGATAATAGGTGAAGATGGTGTCTGGAGAGGTCTGTTGGCACCTTCGGATGGAATGACGGGCCAAAAAACCTCACCCAATGACCCACAGAAGACCACACAGAGAGTACGAGCACAACATCACTGTCGATCAGTGCCAGCGAGTGATGGTGGCGGCTGGCACCGGTCAGCCACAGAGGAGGCAGCAGGACTTATCACGCTGGGGGAAGAGGAGGTCACGGCTATCAAGAAGGACATCTAGAACTGGTTAGATGCACAGGAAGTGCAGTGCATCGTCGCATGCTGGTGGAGGAGGCCACAACTCCAAACGTCGGTGGAGGAGGGACCAGCCCTCCTACGGTTCCCACTTCGACTGTGTGGAGCCCACATGGAACTGCCGCTTCACCAAACGAATAGATATAGTCTTTTAGGAAAATCATGGGGAGACGCTCCCCACTTCCACCCCCCTGCGCCAGCTAGGGAGAACCCCAGCTACTAGGTCGTGCCCTCTATGAGCAGAGCCGCGCGAGCCCATCAATCATTACCCCATCACGGGCTGGCTCGCATGAGCCTAGTGGGTCGTTCCCTTCATGGGTCGGGATGCATAAACCTAGAGGTCAGCGCCCCTCCGTGGGCTGGGCCGAACCCTCCGCTTTCCGGGTCGTGCGAGCCCAACTGGCTGCACCCTTACGAGAAAAGTTGCACCCCCTAAGGGTTGGTCAAGACTACAACCCAGCGGGACGATCCCACAGCGACCCATCCTAGCTAGGCCGGACCAAGACCAGGTCTGGCCGGGTCAGTCGGACTAGACCGAGACCAAACTGGGCCCAATATCGCATAAATGAGCCATAACATGAAATCCAAATGTCTATTTGATGAACCATCTATGGAGTTTGGATCATTATGGAGAGACAATCCTTTTGGTATATTCTAGTTGATTTTTGTAGAAATATATAGTAAGTAAAGGTTGAATCGAACCTGAATTCAACCGGGCCCTCGGAACAAAAACACTTATAAGTCACAGACCGGGAATCCGATTGACGCACCGTCTGTCACGTTGGAACCATTACAACATGAGAATCCATTGGGATACTTCTTCATGGAACGTTGTGGATGTTGATGTATTACAAATGGCTTGATTATAGGTTCTCCAAAATATGCTATGTGAGGAAAACTAGTGTCTTGAATTGTGGAAGAGGTTGGAGACCGATCATATGGAGGTTATGAATGAGTGATCATGTGTGGGTCAGTACTGATTCTGTATGGGTCAGATCCTATGTGGGTCAGCACACATTGATCATGTGCGGGTCATCACATACCAATCCTGTTTGGTTCAGATCCAATGTGGGTCATTGGGGGTTAGTACCTATAAATCCTGTGTGGGTCAAACTCTGTATTGTTTTCACCAGTTCCTCTTGACAGAATAAGATGATCCAACTTCACGAATAAGCATCCATACTTTTTGTCTTTACTTATATAGCTAGTGTGAGTTGAGACTTTTACCATTATGGTACTTTCACCTGCATGGTGCAACCGTTCTGGTGTTACCTTGGGGGTACTTTTACCATTGTAGTTTTATATATGTGGATTTAACATTGTGGCAACTTTACCTTCTTGGTGTTACCTTCATGGTGTTACCTTTGTGGTATTACTCCCTCATTAATCAATTATGAAATTGGATTAAATGTTGGTTCCTTATGATTCCTCATTAATGAGAAACGTATATTTGATAACTTATGTATATGTATTGGCATATACCAATGTAGAGTTGATGGTTGCTTCGTGATTTGTGATTGAGGTCTTTCTTTGTGTTTATTTATTTGTGGAACACTATGAGACCTTCAGGGGTCTCGGGGTCCCTACTGAGTATTTTTATACTCACACCTACATGGGATACGCCCAGACCTTATTGTGTCTTGTGATGATGATAGACAACGTTTAATAAGGATGAGCAAGCCAAGGATGGATGATGCTCAAAGGTAGACCATTTGGTGTGACGTGACGTAGGGACTACTGATCGTGAGCTATTTCCACCCTTCAAGTTGGATCCTCAGGAGATAATCCTAGATATATTTTTCAAATTTCAATTGTACTTGTATTTTTCAGTTGGGCTTGTTTTATGGCCCATTTTATACTTCAATACACTTTTAACTATAGGAGTTTACTTAGTGGTTTCTTCTTGTTGTGTTCTTGGTCTCTGTGCATGTACATGTTTAAAGTAAATGTCTTCCCATTATAGGGATATGCCTTTTCGGTGCTAGTCACCAGACGCTGGCCTAAGGAAGGAGAGCTTGGGATAGTTGCATAATGGGCCCTAGGGGACAGGCCATGACATTACAATATCGTAATAATATAAAAATAATAAAATTATAGTTTTGGATTTTTTTTATTTTTTGGAATTATCTAAAAAATAACTATAAATCATGAAAACATTCATTCCACAAGTCATTGGGTCTCATAGATTTTTTTTGAAAATGAAAATTTTTGGTGTTTATTTTATTCATGATTATTTATATACATTTTAAAAAAATCGTGGTTTTTTAAAACTTGTTTATAATTTTTTAAAGGATAACGAATTAGGGCACTTTGTCATCCAAACTGAGATGTGGTTTAAAGTTTATAGGAAACCCTCTGTCAATTATGTAAATGATCCTACCAGAGATGTTGTAGAATGTAATTTTCAATATCATTTAATGTTATTTCATTACTATAAAAACATAATAATGATTAATATATTATAAAAACAAACAATAAATAATTTTTAACACCTTTTGTTTTGGATATCTTATTTCCCCCCTTTATTATTCACAATCATGATTCATTTGATTATGAATTTCATTAAATAAGAAAAACATGATGGACCTGAATGCTATCGATGGATGTATCCAATTGAGAGGTACATTGATATTATTATTTTTTATCAATGAATTTCATTTTATAAAATCATTGCGTAATTTTTTTTAATTTGTTTCATTATATTTTTCAACCGGTACTTAAGACATTTAAAATCGTGTTTGAGGAATAAAGCTCAAATTGAAGGCTCTATTGTAGATGATTAAATTGTAAAAAAGTTATTGACCTTCTATTATAGGTTTTTGGATTGGATTGATACTATATTCCTTCATCGTGGATGTATTGATGACATCAACACTAATTCCCATTTTGAAAACCATTCATCGGTATTTCCAATTGTTAGCCATCCAATTAGATAAGGATAAAATTTGAAACTTACAGAATTAGTGTTTCTTCAAGTAAAAAGATATGTGATATTCAATAGTCATATTTTAGGTCCATTTATTGAATAATTTCAATTGAAAAAATAGTTTACTAATGGGTTAATCTCCAAATGAGTTGGAATTAATAAAATTTGTTAATAAGGAGATTATCGAATGGTTCGATCATCGTGTAAGTATAGACTGAAATTCATATTATTGAAGTGATTTTATTTTGAATATATTCAAAGTAACACTATTAATATATATATTTATAGATATTTAATGTTTAAAATTGAGAATAAATATCAAAAAATTGTAGGTTTCTGGATTGACATCCCTAAATAAGGATAAGGGATATGATGCCTACAATATTCATGGATTTAGGTTTCATATAGTTTATCATGAAGATGAATTGAAAACCCAATGTAGTGGTGTATTTACACTTATAGAGGTGGATACTATTGAAAACTAAATGTTTAAATTAAATTAAACTATCATGGTAAGTTTTTAGTTTTCCTATTCAAATTCAAGTGGGTCATAATTGATAGGATTATAATGAATGATTTGTTACATTTTACATCAATAAAATTCTATAGCATGATCTATACTGCTGAGTATGAAAACTATTATCCATTTATCTTGGATTCACAAGAAAGGATGGTTTATTATGTGGATGATGATATACATGAATGTTAGAGTGGTTTTGTAAACTTAAATAAGAGATACTTATGTGATATGAGTGATGAAGATCAATTGGTACTTTATAAGAGCAAAAATCATCAACCAAAGAACATTGAACAGGATTTTCCAAAAAATAATGAAAGAATATAAATTGTAATAGATGGGGAAAATGAAGCACTCGTCACAATGGATGTTGATACAAATGATGAAAATGAATATGAATATTATTCAATGTGTAAATTGTTAATTAAAATATGTTACAATTTCTCATTGATAATTATTTTTATATATATACTTTTTTATAGATGTCATCTTATTGTAATTTTTTTTTGTTTTTCATTTATATACATTTAATATATATAAACCATTTGAATTATAGGAATCTTAAGAACAAAAAAATCCAGATGTTATTTGTTCTGTATCTCCGAGCATCCCAATACTGTCATCAGCTTCAAAAGATCGATGTGATTCCATTATAATCGAGACTACTAGAGAGCCAATTGTTTCTCAGGAAAATGTTGGTATCCCATCATCTGATTCACCACCACAGATGGGAAATTTTTTCACCCCTCATTCTAGGGGATATTGGCGACTTAATAGTACTCCTATGTATTAGATTTTACTAAAAAATCTATTTATTTTATTAAATGATTAATTCATTTTTCAAATAGATAAATATAACAATAAATGGGATATAAATATGGCCACGAATGATGTATATAACCTGAAATAATTCATGATTATCATTAAATTTAATAATTTTTCGGTACCCATTGGTGACACTACAAGAATCTATTGGCAGATTCTGGGCCAAAATTCTTTCTAGACAATGATATTTCCCATTAATTATAAATATAGCTCAAATATTTTTATAGATTAAAAAAATAGGTCTTTAATACTTATATAAAGGAAATATTAATTTAATATTCTTGAAAACTAATTTAAAAGTCATGAGTAAAATTATGTAACCTACTTATAACTTGTTGTGTTATTTATTTCTAGATGATTTTCATTGTTAGGTCTTTAACTCCATTTCACACCTATGTACTTTGAAAAATTAAGGCATGAAATGGAGAAATTTTAAATTGTGATTATGACATGAGATTAGTGATTGATCTATAGGCTCATGATAGATGTATGAGAAACAATTTGAAATAATTTCTCATTAACAATGGAAGTTTTTTGTTGATATTAATATTGATATATCTCATGAGATAATTGCATATTTGACAAAATCTTAAAAACATAGACATAATAAAATTATGATTTTTAATAATATTGCTATTTTTTAGAAATAATCTATAAAAATAATATGAATCACGATAAACAAGTAATTCCCCAAGTAGTTGGGTCAAATATTTTTTCATGTAAAAGAAAAATTTTGGTTTGTATTTAAATAATTATAATTTAAATCCTTTTTTGTATGACATGTTTTTAATACTTTTTTATTTTTATTTTATAAAGTATAATGAAATCGGTCAGATTGTTTTCTAAACAGATATGTGGTTTAAAGTGCATAGGAAACCCGATGGATGTTTGAAAATGATCCTATCAAATATTTTGGAGTACATATAATTCACTACAATTTAATTCTATTTAATTTCTGTAAAAATATAATAATGAAAAATATATTTTAACAACATAAGAAACTTAATCACAATAAAATGGGACCGACTACATGAATCAAATGATTCCAATTTGGTGTTATTTGATACATCTAGTGAGCCCCAATTAACTGGGATTAAGGATTATTTTTTGTTGTAAAATATTTTCTAATATTAATTTTTATAGTAATGATTTTTTGTATTTAGATTATATTATATTTTTTAGATTTTTTATAAAATCATTGTTAATATTTTTGTATTAACAGGTTAAAATTAATGAATTCAGGTATATGAAACCTTCAAAATCATTATAGGTTTCAGGAAATGATGTAGTTACAGTCATTTTAAGGAAGGATCATCCCAAACATGTACAAGGGATGGGTTCTGAGCCTACTCAATCATCATTCGTTGGAATGAAATTGAAAAATTTTATTACTACAACCAATAAGATTTTGAGTAGTGTCATTGATCTAGATTGAAGAAGATAAATTTCAAGGTTGAAAGAAAAATTACAAGAAAAAGACTCTTATAGGAAAACAAATGAGCAGTGGTGGCCGAAAATGTAAACTGATTTAGTTTCTTTTTTTAGTAGATAACAAGTATTGCCCCTAGGAAATTTATATCCTTATAAAATGTTGTGATTTTGATTTCATATTTCCATTTCTTATAATATTCTTATTTTTCTATGCCGATTTTGTTTTCAATGATGAGCACCAGATATTTTGGTGTGGAAAAAGAGATTCTTGTTCTACACTAAAGTGTAAAATGTAGGGAATTGAAGATTCATTGAGGGATGATTATAAAAATTATGAACCATATATTTTTCATTAAAACCAAAAAACATAGATATACTATCTAAAAAAATGAACCATAAATTATTAACATCAAATTTTTTAAACAATAAATCTTAGACTTTTACACATTAAACAATAACACTTTATTCATAAGAAAAAATAACTATTATAAACAAAAAATGCTTTGATTAAATATATTCTATTTCTTTAATCTAGAATATTTATTCCAAAAAACCGTGTTTCTTAAACCCTTTAGTCACAAAATTGAGTTCGAGGATCCTTTTTCATGGGTTAGAATCTTTCTCTGTTGTGGTTGGTTATTTTAATTCATGGTTATACTAAAAATAGATCAATCTATAATCTAAACAAGAAATGATAAGTACACCTTTTATAAATTAAACTGTGAAACTAAAACACCTCAATGATAATAAATCATCAAATTCTCAATATATAGAACTATATCTACCTATGCCCCTTCAAAATAGAAAATTTGATGATGAATGTATCTCAATCATCCTATCTCAGGATCAAATGGAAAATATATATTAGACCCTATCATTAATATCTTTCTCCATCCCCACAATCCAAAAACCCTAATTTGATATGAATTTATAATAGAAAATATAATGGAATCATCCCATGAATATCTGGTCCCCTCCTTGTGCACCTATATCCCAGTTTAGTCCTAGGATGATCGATCGACCATAGTCAAACACCCCTTCAATTTAACTAAGTGATGTGACATTTTGTTCACCGGCACCCCGGTCAGCCTGAACACTACCCACCTCATGTCAAAAAACAATGTCCTACATCAACATGCAAAACGACCCATCCACCAATTTGGCCAACCCATAGGAAAACATTGTTGATCCCTATAGTAGCGAGGGATGGGCCCTACCTACTCACCTTGATAATTTCGTTCCCAAAACATGCACTCTTTCCCCGAACATCCCCATGACTGTTGACTTCCCATCTCTTTAGGGCCCCCATTTGAGTACCCAAAAAAGATTAGGAAGATAAAAAATAGTGGAAATAAAATATTTTTTTGTTTGATTCATTTTTGAAATAATTAATTAAAATGATTAAAAATAGAGGAAATTGAATTAAAAACTAGGACATGATGTGGTAGGTGTTGTGATGACCTCTTTAAGAGTGATGAATGAGTATAACCCGAATGGTCATTAACCCATCCTAGATGGGACATACAATATAACATGATGTCCATGATGGAGAAGTGATCCTCATACGTTCTCTCATGTTTTTACAAAACCAACAAGAGAGGTAGTGTGTGTATTACTGACAATCATTGTTTCATTTGTTATTTGAAAATATTACCATCCTTGATTGTAAGAATCAAATAGGCTAATGGATCAAATTTTCACATGCACTAGTCATGATATCATATGACAATGTCAGTCATCCATTAACTTTTGTTCGAAACATTGTTGGTTTTATATCTATATTTCATTTTCGTGTTTCTATATTCCCTGATATGCGAATCATATAAATATATTTAGTGGTATTTAATGATGTTCATCTATATGTAAAAATTTTTATGTCACGAATCATTTACACATTAGATCAAATATCAATTTCCTAGTTGTGAGCCACAACCTTGGTGAAATCCACCCAACCCAACAATTTACCACATCCAAATTTTTCATTACCATGAAATTATACATAGGAAATGGTGTCTAGAAGTAATAGAGTGAATGTAGTTTTGATAACACATGAATATATATGGATTAAATTTGTACATATGATGATTTTGGACTCGTGTTAAGTATGAATCAATGAAAAAATAATTCCATTGTAGTAAACACCACGTGATAGATGTTAATATTTTTTCAAAAACACAAGGTTCCCTACAAATTGAGAAAAATGATAATTTTTTTTGGAGATGCTATATAAGCAACAATGAATGATCTCAAAAAATGAGAAAAAAAATGGGGAAATAGATAAAATGACGAAGAACAAGAACACATGAAAGAAATATTTACATTGTTCGAGAATAATCTATATATCCATGAAGAGGAATAATCACACCACTAAAATAAGGAGGAGGAATTAAAAGGCTCAATGTTAGAATAAACCCCTAGGTCAAAATGAACTTATAAAGAAGGCAATACAATGGTACCACAAACTGCATAGTAAGTCAACTCTGTTGTAGAAATCGATGGGAGAATGTCTGTGGAACTATAATACAACTATCAAAAAAGTACAAGATACTAGAGTTCCTTGTCAGTGGAGTTTAAATTTCTATACTACCCTGTCAATGTCGTTGGTCTGCTCTGTTACACAAATCTATCATTACTACAATTCCAAGTTAGTGTTGATACCTGATGTGCAGTATGTTCTTCCAATAGTTTGGATTACTTAATCCAAGGATTAGGATACACCATTTCAATATTCTCCCCCATAGATCCTATTCTTGTATGATGACCTGCTTCGATGATACTGGCTTATTCAACATAATTAATATTATATTTTCCTCTTCTCCACTCACCAATGTGTGCTTTCTATTCAAAGCTTCATTTTGAAGTTGATGATTCCTGAAATACCAACCATTCTCCCTTACATGATCCCATATTGTTCTCTCATATTCTTCCATTCATCATCGATTCACCAATGAAGACCAGTTGAAGAACAATAGTGCCTCATCTCACAAGTAGATATAAGGGTTTTAGTGACCCCGAAAAGTCATTGTTAAAGCATTATAGCGACCCACTAGTGTTCGCGAAACAGTATAAATTTTTGGCCCTTCATTGTTCCCAAATTTTTTTCCATTTGGAAGAAACTATAGATTATATGTGGAGTTCCTATAAGGTCCTCCAAACTATGTTAATAATAGACTATGCTGAGTTTTATTATAGAGACTATTTTTTAGAGGTCTTTATAGCCTTCTTTTTTATCAGATATAGTGACTTTTAAATGGTGGTAGCTATAGCCCAACAAGACCACACGTATATTGATCTCTATATGGTGGCCACTATAGGTTTTTTTATTTTATATTTTAAAAAATTACTTCATCATTCAAAAAACCTATGTATTTCAATTTTTTTGCAATAATATCTAAAACCATGAGCGCATAAATCTATTTTCATAATCATCTTCCAATATCCACACACATCATTGAATAAAAAATCCTTAAAATTTTAATAAAATAATTTTTACATAAAAAAAAATTCAACCTATTAATTGAAATGAATAAAATATTTTAATTAAAAAATATTTTAAATGACCGAAGTTATGTGATTTTAAAAATATATTAACAATTTATAATAAATTTTATAAAATTTAGTCCACTGATTCTATCATTCTGAGAAGGAAACATGTCTTATTGACATTCCCTCTACTTGTACACATCAAAAATAACAATAATATTTTTTTCCTACGATTTCATGTTATTTGGATGTAGTTTTCTATGAATCTAACAGTTAAATAGATTTTTTGGTGTTTTATGACACTAAAAGTGTGTTTTCCACATCTTGATAAAATGGAACCTCCGATGGGCTTATCATCGACTCAACCATTAAAAAAATTAATACATAGTAATTATCATCTGATTTCACAAAATGAAATGGTTGTTTGGCATGTTTTGACCCCCAAACACACCCATTAAAGGGTTTAATATCTTTAAAACCCACATATACAATTGTTTCATACAAGAAATCACATTTTATTGATATGTCATCTTATATTACATGTCAAAAATATTAATAAGACGATTGACCTCTGATGTAAATTATTTCCAAAGTTGTTTGCTATGTATATCATCATTAAAAGCCACATATTTAGTCATTCTATATTGACCACATTTAATCAAGATTTTCTATTAGATTTTACACATCATGAATAATAATTATATAGTTTTCCTATTCTTTCATATCATTTTGAGGTCATCTTCTATGGATCTAACCATTAAACATGTGTTTCGGTGTTTTATGACACTAAAAGTGCTTTTTCAATCATCCCAAGAAAACTCCTACATAGATTGATATTTCATCTACTCAACCATTTCAAAATTCACACTATGGTTGTTTTCATCTGATTTCATGGCATTTGATTTTAATTCAGTTGGTTTCGACTCCTAAACGAAATTTTTTAAAGGGTATTAAATCATTAGAAACCACACATTAAGTCAGTAATAGTTTACCACACGTTTGATTGAGGTTTCATATCCTATTACATATCACATATACTAATTATATGGTTTTCCGATGACTTCATGATATTTCGGGGTCATTTGTTATGGATTTGATCTTTAACCTCACGTTTTGGAATTATTTGACAATAAAAGTCTGTTTTCCATCATCACGGTTAAATGAAACCTTATATTGACATACATTCAACTAAAAATTTCAAAATTCACTCAATGATAGTCATTATATAATTTAGTGGAATTATTGGGCCATTTGGATGGTTTTAACCACCAGAAACAACTTTCTAAAAGTCATCAAATCTTTAAAAATCACATATTTAGTCATACCACACATTCCACATGTTTGATTGATGTTACATATACCAAAAAATATTGTGAATACTAATAAGATGATTTTAATTTGATTAAAACTCATTACGATGTTTGTTGATATGGATCTTTCCATTAAACTTGGAATTTGGGGTTTTATGACACTAAAAAAGTATTTTTGGTTCTCCTCATTAAACATCAGCTTCTATTGAGGTTATTTATTCTCAAACATTTAAAAATTCACAATTTAGTTATTGTTGTTTGATTTCATATCATTCATAGGTTGTTCAATTGATTTTGACACCCAAATTCACCTTTTTAAATAATGTCAAATCTTTAAAAACCACATATTTAGTCATTATGAGGAGACCACACATCTGGTTGATGTGTTGTCTCCTCTTACATATCAATGATAATATTAAAATGGATTTACTATGATTTTAAGTCATTCTATGGTCGTTTTCTCTGGATATGACCATTAAAAACAAATTTTGGTGTTTTATGATTCTAAACGTGCATTTTCAGTCCTCAAGTGAAAATGCTAACACTAATTGATGTTCCATCAACTCAACTATTTTAAAATTCACTCTATAGTTTTTCCCGTCTAATTTGACAACATTCAAAGGTTCTTCGACTGGTTTGACCCCCAGACCCACATTTTTATAGGGAATAAATTCTTTAAAATCCCCATATTAATTCATTCTGCACAAACAACATATCTTATAGATGTGTCACCTAATATTAAATGTCATGAATGAGGATAGTATGGTTTCATATGATTTCAATTCATTTTGAGGTCATTGGATATAGATCTGAAAGTTAAATGTCTGTTTAGGGGTTTTATGACTCTAAAAAATTATTTTTTATACTACTATAAAAACACCTACTCATATTGAAATTACCTCTATTGAACTATATCACTATTCCTGGTACATTTTTTCCTTGGTTTCATAGAATTTTGATGTCATTCAGTTGTTTTTGAAACTGAAACACACCTCATTAAAGGATGTCAAATCTTAACATCCTCATATTCAGTCATTATAGGTAGACCACATATCAGATTATTGTTTCTTCTACACATACACATCTCAAATAATATTAAGATAGGTTTCATATGATTTCATATCATTCTAAGGCTGTTTTCTATGGATTTTACCGTTAAACACATGTTTGGGTGTGTTATGGCAATAAAAATGTGTTTTCAATCATCCCCACCAAACGCCACCTTGGATTAATTTTCAATATAGTTGATCATTTCAAAACTAACATTATGATTGTTTCCCTATGATTTCACATCATTCAGATATTGTTTTGTTGGTTTTCACCCCAAAACACAGCTTTTTAAATGGCATTAATCATTAAAATACTATATATTCAGTAGTTCGGGGAATACCATTTTCCTAATTTATATTAAATATACTCATAAACATCAAAGAAAATATTTAGATGGATTTATAGTGATTTAATGTTATTTTGAGGTTGTTTTCCATATAACTGACTATTAAGAGCTGGTTTTGGGGTTTTATAACACTAAAAGTGCTTTTTCCATAATCTTGAAAAAACGATACCTCTGATTGATGTAATATATTCTATAAAATTTAAAAAGTTGTATAATTTTTTTCTTCATTATATTTATTCTCATTAGGAGTTTGTTCAGTTGGTTTTGACCCCAACATATTTTTATTGGCCGTCAAAACATTAAAAACAACATATTTTATCGTTTCGAGCACACTACATCTCTGATTGATGTGTTGTCTCCTTTTACATGTCACAAATTATAATTAGACATTTTCCTATGATTTTAAGACATTATTAGTTCATTTTCATTGCATGTGGCAATTAAATGCGTGTTTTAGTGTTATCTGAAACTAAAAGTGCATTTTTTGTCCTCTCGGGAATATTCCCACTAAAGATGATATTTTGAGTACTAGACAATTTAAAAAATCATTCTAAAATTGAATTAGTTTAATTTCATAGAATTTACATGTTGTTAATTGGGTTTTGACCCCTAGGCAATGCTTTTTAAAGGGCATTAAACCTTTAAAAACTGTATATTCAATAGTTCAAGGCATACTATACATCTGATTGATGTGCCGTCTACTCTTACACATCACAAATAATGATAAGGTTTTTTTCCTTTGATTTCAAACCATTCTATGGTCATTTTATATATATCTGGCCAATAATCACATGTTATTCTATTTTACAACACTAAAATTGATTTTTTTCATTATGAAGGACTAACAACACCTCGATTTAAGTACCTTGTGCTCTACCATTTCAAATTTTACTTCAGTGTTTTTATCATCTGATTTCATGAAATTCAAAGGTTGTTCAACTATTTTTGACCCCTACATGTTTTTAAAGGGCGGTATACCTTTAAAAACCACATATTTTGTTGTTTTGGAAAAAATCCTCCTCCAATTGACATTTAATATCTTTTTACACCCCATAAATAATAATACCATATTTTTTCTATGATTTAACTTCATTATCAGGTTATTTGATGTGGATTTTAACATTAATCATGCATTTTGGTGATTAAGACATTAAAAGTGGGTTTTCAGTCCTCTAAAAAAACACAAGCTCAGATTGATGTTATGTATACTTGATCATATCACAATTCACTCTATGAATTTTTTTCATCTGATTTCAAGGAATTTTTATGTCGGTTGGTTGGTTAGACCCCCAATTTCATTTTTTTAAATTTTATCAATGATTTAAAAAATGTATATTCTATAGTTTCAGGAATACTGCATGTCCAAATGTAAATTTTTTATTATGACCTTTAAAGGAAAAATGAGAAACCACAGTTCGCAAACAAGATACCACTACATGCTGAAAGAGCTCACAAAATGATGAAGCACTAGACTAAGATTACGTGAATTTACTACTCTGTATAATTACCACCGTAAGGGACTAACCTGGATATCAGGATCCTCTCTGATAAGCTCTTCAAAGTGAGTCATCGTCATGTCCATTGTCTAAATAAATTCCTTTTTGTTGATTATGCTCTGATTGAAGCCCCATGCCAGAATATGTTCTTGTTTATCTATCCAAACTTCTTGATCCTTGTTTGAATCAACTTGCAACCTTCTTGCAAAAAATAATTTAATCTCCTCTTTTGAGACATTTGGTCAGACAAATTTTTCTATCATTTCTTCCTTGGAGTGCAGGATGAGTTTCAAACACTCCCCATTCCCTTCTTCCCTGTCTCCTGTATTTCTCTGGGATTATTAACTTTCCCCACTCTGGATGCCTTTTATATCCTTCTTTATACCCTTTCTGTATGACCTTGCCTCCATCGGTTTTGGAATGTTGGAATAGTCCTTGCGCCCCTTTGGTTGTTTCCCTTGGACCACAATGCATTTCCCTAAGTCTCGAGTTCCTTTATTCCCCTTATTCCTTATAGAACTATAAGGACCATTCCATTGAATTTGTTCCATGCTATCCACTGAGAGTTGACAATAAATGTCATGACCAGAAGTATCCACCTCATTTATCAATGGGGTTTCATGGACAACCAGACCTTTCAAACGGTTCCCCAGTTTAATCGTCGAGCCTTCTCTGAGGGATCTCTGCTTACACAGAGATTCCTCCTTTTCTACTTTATTCTCCAAACCATTATTGTCCCCTGAATTTCGGATTGATGTTTAATATAATTATAGGCATCACCAATAATAATAATAATATGAAATTTTTACTATGATTTCATGTAATTCTATGTGTTTTTTATATATTCAGCCGTAAAATACACATTTTGGTGTTTTATGACACTAAAAGTATGTTTTCAATCCTATGAGACCAATGGCACCTCTGATTGATGTATCTTCTACCCAACCATTTCAAAATTTACTAAAATTTATTTTTCAACCAATTTCACCAAATTTGGATGTCATTCAGTTTTTTTGACCCACTTCTTGTTTTTAAAGTACATTAAAACATTACAAACCATATATTTGATCATTCAGAGTATAATTCACTTCCTATAGACATTTTTTATCGTCATCATATCAATAATAATAATAATAATAATAATAATATTTTTCATATGATTCCAAGTCATTACTAGATGTTTTGTTATGGATTTGATCATTAAACAAGAGTTTTTGGGTGTTATGACACAAAAAGTGTGTTTTCGGTCCTCTCAGGAAAATGCATGCTTGGATTGATTTTTTTTCTTCAGGTAAACCATTTCACAATTCACTCTATGATTTTTTATTATGATTTCATAGCAGTCAGATGTTTTTTGGGTGGTTAGACCTCTGGAATCACCTTTTTAAATGGTGTCAAAACATTAAAAACCCTATATTCAGTCATTTAAGGTATATCATATGTATTATTGATGTTTCCTCAACTCATAAACATCACCAATATTTATAAAATGGGTTTACAATAATTTTAATTAATTATAATGTTGATTTATATATATCCAACCATTTAATGCTTGTTTTGATGTTTTATGTCACTAAAAGAATGTTTTCCATCATGAAAGAAAAACAACACCTCTCATTGATGTAACATCTACTCTCCCATTTCACAATTCACTCTATGGTTCTGGTCATCTAATTTCACTATATTTAAAAGACATTTTGTTGGTTTTTACCCGAGCTAGTTTTTAAAGGGTGTTAAACCATTAAAAACTGAAAAAGGGTCATTAATTGATTGTGGATCCATGGGGGTATATTTCATTGGTTTTATAAGGTAGTGGAGTAGGTTTAGAGGATAAAGAAGGAGTAGTACCTAGAATAAAAATTCATTTTTCCACTATCAATAGGTTTTGATTTGTTTGTCATTGGGTGCCCAAAAGGACCAGATGAAATCAAAGTGGTAAGGGTATGAATGTAAGACATTTTAAGAGAAAAAGGGGTATGGATAGTAGAGTTAGTAGTATAATTATCAGGTTCCATAATCTATATAAAGTCTCTCACAACTCAAGATCCAAGATCCATTATCTGGAAATAATATTCCTTCATCATTATAAGGTCATACAAAAGAGGCGATAACTCCTTTAAATTCTCCACATTATCTTTAAATTCCTAATTCAGGGAAGGGATTTGAAGATAAATGTACAAGGATCTATATATTTTTGTAGGAACTGGGACCATCACTTGTGATTCCAAAAATTTTCCACTAAATCCTAGGATCCCCATTTTTCCATTAGTTACACCATCAGTATTCAACTTGATCTAGTTGCTTATATGATCCTTCAAAACCACTTTAATGGATCCTTTTTTGTTCATAATGTTACCCAAAACATTCAAATTATTTTATAAAAAATGATCATGAATGGTATTCCTTGCAGATTCCCTCTAAATCTTACCATCATCATTGTAAGAAAACAAATATGAGAAATAGTTGGTAATTGGGAAAATAACAATAGTTTTAAACATGAAGGAAATATGGATCCACCAAACTAGATACATGAGATTGGATATAATTGAAATAAATATATCTAATCACTATTTTATAAGGTCTATATTGAAGAAACTCATAGTCATGTCTGCAATAAAGGTTGTATAAGGAATGGAGAGTTCAAAAAATATATCATACGGTTATCTATAAGTCCAAATAAAATTGTTATTGAAATAATCCTTCGTCAACATATTATTTTTTTCCCAAAAAACACAATGATTCAATGGATAACAAAATTTTCTTAAAAAATAAAAGCACATATATATTTATATAATAGGATTTCTGAAAAATAATTTAACAAGAAGGAGGTGTCCAAGAATTGAAGAATTAATTGATCCAAAACATAGTTTTTTCATGCCTCTATTAGCATGTTGATTATAATATTTAAATTTTAGAATACCATAAAATGTCAACTATCAAACAATAATTTATGAAGTAATAATAGTATAACTACTAGTTATAACTCTAATATTAGTAGACAAATTAGAGAGTGAATGAGATATATTTTTAGAAATTAAGATATCATAATATATAATTCTAACCTATTTATGCAACATTTAAGAGAGTGGAGCACCATTCCAAATTTCTAAAAAAAAATAGAGATCTGAAATAGGAGAATTAGACCACCAAGAAATATACATAACAATTAAGAAATAATTCCTTTGAGTAGACTAAATAGAGGATTAAAAATACCTCTTGGGTCACCTATTTATTTTCTTGAGAAACCATCATTTTAAAAAGTAATTGGAGCCTCGTATAAAAGTAATAAGCCACCATATGAAGGCAAACTAAAGAATATTGTTGAAAATTTTAACTTTTATAAAAAATCCGACTAGACCATTTACTTTGATATCACACACTCTTGGGTACAAAATTTGTCTTCTTTTCAAAAATAGACCATGTCTATAAAAAAATATCAATATAGACATTGTCTTTTCTTACAATGTAAGGGTACAATTATACATCATAAAAGAGTACATCAAATTACAAGTAATAACTTGTAAATAAAACAAATCATACTATCTATAGATAAAGACATTTTTTCAATTATTTTTTTCTATTGCGAATTTCATTAATAACACCATCAATGTATGAAACCATTAGTTTCCCCAAGAAATAGGAACTCAAAGATAATTGAATGTGTGGAAACTCCCTTTTAAATCCAAAGTAGAGAAAAATTCCAATTCCCTACCATGAATGAATACATTAAGAAAATATTGAATTGATTTATTCTCCAAAATATTTTTACCAGAAACATGTTCATAGTAATGGAATATCCCTTGATATTTATAATAGGGAACATATATGCATACCATTGAATAAAATGACACCAATGATATATTTTTTAAGTCACATAACATTGAATCTGCATCTGAACAAACTTTCTATGTGGAAGAATGTGGAAATTGTGATATAAAATGATTTTCCAATTAACTTCATTTATACCTTCTACCCCATATTCAAAATTAAGTCAGAAAATGCTTGAATATGGATAATGTTAATTGAAATATAAATAAAAGAATAACCCATATTATAGACAAACCTAATGAAAAAGTGAAGGTGCATGAAAGCGGAAAGACATGAATGGGGGATATCCTTCCATGGTAAGAACTAAACATTCAGAGCACTATAATTTATAATATTTTCCCATGGACCAATATAACGTAGAAAATTATAAATTATTCAAAAAAAATGAATTTCATGTAATTTAAAAAATTAAATGTTATGAGATTAAAGAAATCAAACCAAACCTATAGTGTGGTCTCAAATGAACAAATATCATTTCCCACTAAGATAGATATTTTTATATTATAAGTGGTGGTATTAAGATATGAAAATGTATTTTTATCTTCTATATAAAGGTAATATGACCTATCACATGGATAATTTTCATTCATAATTTGGAATCACATTCTATTTGTCTTTAATACATTTAATGTTTCTAAATAGAAAAATAAATAATTTTAGTAAAGAAAAGAATATATATTAATAGAAAATAACCCAATTATTATTTTAGAATGCATAATTTAGCTTACATTTTGAATAATTATATGGATTTATTCATAAATAGTGATATGTAATCTGGAATGGTGGAAGGTGATACCAAAGAAAATTTATCACTAAAAAAATTGTTAAAATATCAAATGCATGAATAGTGAAAACATGAACACATAAAAAAATATAAGAAACACATGATTTTATTCAGTGATAAGAAATAAAATAGAAAAATTGAAAATCCAAATGTAATAAAATGGCATGAAGCTCTAATGAAATCACATGGCACCGAATAAATAAAGGATTCCCAAATAGATAGAGACAATACTATCTCATAATGGAAATACATCTTGATTATGAGTAAAATAATAGTATAATGTTTTTTTAAGGAAATTCAAATGAAAACCTAAATATATATAAAATAATTCATTATTTTTATCGGGTTTATAGATTAATTAAGTAATTACACAACAATATTCATGACCTAATAATTTTCATAAATTGAATTTATTAAACATAGTAAATTCACAAAAAATCCAACAATGTATAAAATATCAATAAATTGTTAATTTTGAATCTATTTATAAAAAATATCATGGTTGAGTTGACTAGTAAGAAAAAGGAAAAAATGGGAACATGGATAGCCTAAACAAATATTAAATAATGGTAGTTAAAAAACCAAAATCCAATATTCATGGATTTATCATATCAAAAAACTAAAATTAAATGTCTCAATATTACATAATAAGAAAAATATAAACCTTATTTGTAACCTGATCATTCTCCTTATAATAAATTCATGAGAAAATAAAAAATTGTATTCTTGTGTAAAAGTAGATGTTATTCGAAGATGATTTGAAACACGATCTTTGTCCTTATAAGAATTTCCTATGGAAATTAAAAATTATATTCCCTTGTAACACAAACTAATATTTGATGATATATAAGATAGATTATGGAAATGAGCATAGTTAAATTATCTGAAAAAATATATCATTGAAAAAATTTAGCAAAAAATATATAAATAAGTTATTTAGTGTAATATATGTTTTTGAACTATATATTATAGTAAAATATTTTAGAATTCATAACATATGGTATAAAAATGAAAAATACCCAATTAATTGATGGAAAATAGGTTACCTCAATAAGTTAGTCACATGGTAGAATTTACAATGAAGTCCCACATAGATTAAAGAATTTGTGCAGTATAGTAAAAATAAAATGAGGGAAGTCTGAACCTTCCAGGCCCTAGAAGAGCTGATCGTCAGGGAGTTAGTGATGTCCAGACTATAATTAATGTACAAATCAAATATGGTGATTATTCTATAGTAACAAAAAATAAATATGATTAAATATATATAGTGAAAAAATAATTGTAGATATATTAAAAAATATTCTCATGACTTTAGAGAGGCAATACTATAATTAAAAACATATAATGAACCTAAAAAAGGATAAATGTCATCAACTAAATATCTCTGAAGTCTATTTTAAAAAAATTATACTAAATATTATAAAAATAACCTTTATTGAAATTTAAATATATATAAAATATATAATGAAATAAAATTTATTATTTCATTAAATATATATAATGAAAAATTTAGGATAAAAAATACATAGAAAATTTAAATAAACTGTCCATAAAGTTATTATATTTTAAGGAAATTTTTATGGGCTAATGAATGATAACAATTCAATGTGGATAGTTGAATGTGATAAAATTATTAAATTTATCCCCACAAAATGTTAAACTCTAACAGCCCTTCTCCATATAATCCAAAACCAATTTTATTTTATTATTCTCATTATATTATGTTTCTTGTAAAATTTTTCAATACAATTCATCATATATAAGAAATCAAAATAAGGATTTTTTCTATTTCAAATTTTTTAGCAGAAGATTAAAAATTTTAATTCCCATAAAAAACAGTGAAAATAATCTAATTAATACAACTATAGTTATAACTGAAAAATTATATTAATTTCATACTAATTATACAGTTCATTATATGCTATTTTTATCCATAATAATGTGTTATAATAGAAAACAAGTTTTTTTGTGATTTTAAAAACTAAAATGGATTATAATTTAAAGCATAGTATAATGTAAATAGCTAAAATATAAAAATAAAATGAATAATTGATGTAATGGATTCAATTTAAAAAAATCATGGAAACCCCTACATTGAATGATTTAAAAGAAGCATAAATCCTTGCTGTAGTGATATACGAAACACCTTTCATGAAAAATAAAAAATGCATCCAAATAATTATTGAGAAAATTTTGAAAAGGGATAATGTTAGATAAAAATAAATATATAAAAATGAATAAAAAATTTCAAATGAAAAACAATTGCAGAATAATTGAAAAAATATGAATGTATTATAACGATTGGGGGAAGATGAATAAAAACTAAAGACCAAATGAAAACCAACTACATGCCAATTTTTACTAATTTCAGACCAATTTTAGAACAAATAATTCAATAAAAACAATGATTCAACTCATATATTGATTTCTTTGTAATTAAATAAAATTATATATAGAGTTTTGTAAATATAATCCATTCAAAAAAAGATACAAAAGAACATGGAATACCAATTACATAAGATAAATTGATAATAAAAATTTCATATACTAATTTTATGAAATTAGGAAACTAAAACCAAATACCAAAAATAAAAAATAACATTATACATTGATTACAAAATAGAAAATTATTACAATTTAACTCTCCTGTTAAAAATTGGGTTCGGGCACTAGATGTACCTTAGGGGAGGGTCTTCAGCTAGGGGTAGGATCGACAACTATGGGGATGGTAATGATTTACCTGTAGTAGTGGTATAGGGTAGGGTAGGGTTGGTGCGTGGTGGGGGGGGGGATTGACAGAGTGGGGAGGTGAATGATTCCTCACAGAGGTGAGGGTTGGGGTCTCGATGGTGAGAAAAGGTGGGTGCGGGTGGGGACTCGACCGATGGGGGAGGCGGCGTAATGGAGTGAGAAGGTGGGGGAGCGAGATTGATGGTGAGTGGAGGAGGAGGGAGGGATGGGGAATCTATGGATTGGTGATGGGGTGTGATACAGTGAGGTTTATCAATGATGGATGATAGTCAGGAGGTGAGTGGAGTGGTCTTGGTGAGGGACGAATGAAGCATGATGAGGTGGGTCATTGTAGGGGGGGAAATTGGGGGGTGTGTTGTGTCCGATGCGGGAGGGGAAAATCAGATGAAATATGTGTGGGGGAGGGGTAATGGTTGGTAACCACAATTTGGAAGTCACTAATAGTATCAATAGTGACTACCATTTAGAGTTATCCCAAATTTTGGAACCTTAAATGCCAATTTTCTACTAGTGACTTCTATCTCACTATAGAATTCATCATGATTTCTGCTATATTGTGTGTTATATAAATCTTCTACAATATCAATAACCATTATTATATTAAACCACTATAAAAATGGTACTTCAACTGAATATTCCATGTCTCAGTATCAATCATTGGGTTCTTTGAAAGATGAATAACAATGTTACTATAATATTGGAACACATTTTTATTTTTCTTTATGCCAATCATCTCTAAGGGGTTCTTCAATAAAACAATCTCATTGTCTACTATTGTTAAAATTTTGTATTCATCCAATATGGTGGATAAAGTTTACACCATCTGTAATTTAAATATATAGATCACTACAATTCTTCCATAGGTAATCACAAAACCTATGGCTATTGTGCAGTCTCTCTACATCTTCATTCCCATAAATTTTTTATCCTCTCAATGATATTTAATCTCAAAGACCACATCTGGATTCCCTTTTCCCATCAATCCTATGCATACATGATCCTCCAATGATTAGGTCATCTATATACATAATAAATATAATATATACAACACCAAATGAATTATAATAATAGCATTGATCCATGTTAGATCATCTGGGATCGTTTTTCTCAGGAACACATCAAACATATAGTTCCAAAACCATGGTGCCTAATTTAACTGATATAAACTCTTATAGTGTTTTCCCACTAGGTATTCTTTTCCATACTCAACATATTCCTCTGGATACTATTTCAGATGTACTCTTATGGATCTCTATGAAGGAAAGTAGTCTTTAAATAAATATTCTCAAGATGTTAATCCTCAGATTCAACAATAACTATAATTGATCGTTCTTTTAAAAGAATTAAAAATGGGTCTTCTCGGTGCTAAAAATAAATTATGGGATATGTGACCTTAAAACATAATTAATATTTTCAATGACAACAAATGCAATCATAAAAGAAAAATTTATCATCACTTTATTTAATAATTTATAAAGGGTTCTTATATCACGGTTATTAGCACTGATAAATGTTTCCTTTATCAGTGATTTTTTTAGCACTGATAAAATATAAAAATATTTTTTAAAAAAATCATTCAACCCATCCACATTTTTATCAGTGGTCTAACCCCACCATTATCAACGCTATATTCCCCCCACACGCCAAACCCACAACTATTATTGAGACCACCCCATTTATGAGTGCTTTCCATCACTTTTATCAACAATTTTCATTCACTTCAGCCTTTCTTAGGCTTGGAATCAAACCCCTCACCTCTACCTCCAAGGCCCAATGCTATTACCACTTCACCATCACGATTTTTATAATATTTTATGATATATCTATATATTTATTTATATATATATACATAACTAGATTTTATTTAAATATTTATTCATATAATTATATATAATTATATAATTATTTTTAAATATATTTTAGAAATATGTCTATATTTTGTATATTTACATATTAATTTCATAAGAATTTATATATAATTGAATATTTTTATGTATATTTTTTAAAATGTATTTATAATTATATATTATAAATATCTTTATATTTTATAGTTAGTTATCATGATGTATATTTATAAAAATAAATTTATATATTATGTATTTACATAATATTGACTCACACACACATACATGAACCTATATTTAATACACATACACATTTATATTTCACACACACACCCACAAACTATTACATATATATGTAATTTCATACATATATTATAATATAAAAATAAATATATATTTCATTAAGACACACATATTTATATATAAACATTACATGCATATATATATATATTAATGAATTTTTATAAGATCAATAAAATGGATAGGTTTTTCAATTAAAAAATATAAATATTAATTTTTTCCATCTCGATTATATAATAAAAAAAATAAATTTCATATAAATATGTTTAAATATTCATGGGTAAAATTGATTTGTTATATGTAAATGTATGGAAATATGTGTATATTTAATTATAAATAACACTAAGATTTGAAATGGTAAATTTTAAAAACTTTAATTTCCATATGACAACAATACCTAATAATATATTTAGTCTACATTGAGAGAAGTCAAAAATACACCCTCAAAAGAAGCTAAAATATTTTCAAATGTCCAAAAATAATGGCATCCTAAGAAAAAAACTCAATTTTAGAGGCCTTACAAAAATTGTTTACCCAAAAAACACTAACTCGGGTCCAAAATTATCACTATATCATATATCCTTTAATAATATTTTATTTTATATGTGTTAAAGCCCCAATGGACACCCATATCAATAGTTATGTTGGTTTGACTTTCATGTCAGACTTATAACATATCTTAGACCTGTCATTAATGTATTGTTTTTTTATGTCATCCAATTGTTATTAAATGGTTATTACTCAATAATAATTTTCAAATTATTAATTAATATTAATTAATAGTTATTTTATAATCCAATTTTTACTAATTATATTATATATTAAGTGTAAATCCATATTTTGTCTTATATAAATCATATTTTATAAAATATAATATATTTATAAATGAATATATTTAATTATATATATATATATTTGAAATATACATTTTTCAGTGCTAAAACAACACTAATAAGACCACCATTTATAAGGGTTGAAAAAAGGACTAATAAAAGTAACCAATATCAGTGTTAATCAACACTAGTAGAGGTGTTATTTTATTAAAACCTTTTTCTAGAAATGATTAAGATACACCCTTTATCATTTATCATGTTTAGTATTGATAATGCGAAGAGAATAATATTAGAATATATGTAATAATGGATACTAAGAACCATCTGAACGGTAGTGAGCTTAAGTATTGGTGAAAAATATTCAGTGAATTTCACACATTAATTCTATTTAAAATTCTTCACCACTAACCATACATTGAACCTCTTATTACCATAGTGTTCTTTCTTGATTTTATAAACCCATATATTCCATAATGATTCCATTTTTTGAAATATTTTAATCACCAATGAATTATTGTCATGTAATGAGGAAATCTCCCCCTTCATAGCCATATCCCACATGATTGACTCCTTCAACTAGATTACATCTTCAAAACATTTTGGTTCTTCACTAGTAGTTAATAATAGATAATATTAGTACGATTAATAATTCTGAATAGTCCTCCTCGCCATTTTGGATCTCATAAAAAATATTTTAAGAGTATGATCTACTAGTATTGGTATCACGTGCCTATGTACACCTTTAAGTTCCACTGGATATTTGAACTCTTGTTCTTTATTCCCATTATCAACATTATCTTCATGATAGACCTATTATGATAATCCTTCATTAAATATAATTCTATATATTATACTAATTATATATTTTTTAAAAATCCTAGATAAGATAAGAAAACTCCTCCACGACAAAGAAAATAAAGAAATTAGTTATGGATGTAGAATCAATCTTGTCCCTTTCATTAGCATTTATTTTTATATATGTCAAAAAACCCAATGATCATAAATGAGAGAGTCTTACCACCATTACTATCTATAGATACGTATGTATAAATTCTCCCATTGGTATAGATAGACTCATATTTATGAGATATTATTCCAAGTTCACTTCCTCTATTCAGAATGTCTTAAGTAACCCAAAGTTCATCCTCATATTCCTGGTATGTTTACTTTGAATCATGTTTGTCCTTTCATCTACAGCATTATATTGTGGTGTACCTATAAGTTTATTCTCTCACCTAATTCCCTCATTAAAATTGTGTTCATAGATTTCATTTTTGACAAACTCTCCACCATTTTTATATATCAATAATTTTATATTTGATCCGGACTCATTATATGCCATGTTTTTTTACTTTTGAAAAAAGTAAAACACAACAGGTTTTCTTTTTAGAATGAAAACTAATACCTTTTGAATTATTACATCAATAAATATCATATAATGTAATGCCCTGACCACCGAAATCCATATTCAGTGCATTATTTTAATACATTGGCATTATTAAAAGGAATCAAGTCCCGAAAGGCCAATCAGTTCAGCAGTCTGGGAAAATAGATTACATACAGGAACTATACATTTCACATTATAAAATAAAACAAAAAATTAATGATCCTTTGATAAGTCCATTAATCCCCTTTATTATCCCTTCTTATTAATCATAAAATACTTCTTGGAATCCTGGGAAAATAAAACATAAGAAAGAGGTGATCTCAGATGCTTAGTAAGGATAACCATATAGCAGAAACATTCATTAATAAGCATAAACATTTAAGGAAATGTGTAAGACTAAAAAAATACTTTTAAACTTAGACTTCATCATAATATGGAAAAGATAAATCAAATACTTCCATATACATAATCTCATGGATATTCTTAATGATGAATAATCACATGTAATATCAATAGAAAATTTCATAATAATGGAATGGATAATTCCAGACATTATACCCACATATTCAAGGACTTGTGCCAATACTAAAAATAAGATTTTGTCGAGGCCTTATGCCAAGACACTATTTTGTCTCATGATGCCTACCGATTCATCGAGGAGCTATAGTGGTATCCACCAGCCACTTACTAAATCCAATGAATTCCTCATATGAAATGGTTTAAACATAACATAAAAATTTGTATTAAAACTAGCATAATAAATGTCAAAACTTTATCCGTACACCATGAATGGTATAAAATAATACATCCACAGTCAAAAATATCAGAAAACCATAAAAAATATTTGGAAGATTTGTATCATGATAAATCACCCTCAATCAAGAATAATATCCATTAATGGATGTTGACATAGTTGAAAATGATCAGTAGAATTCTTGGAGAGAAATACTCCATTTTCATGAAATCGTTTAAAAGTCTCACAATTTATGAAGGAAGTAATTTAAAATCTATTTTTGAATCAATGTTTCCCATACCACATTGAAACTTTTCAAAGGAATTAACATTTTAAGACATTCATGTTTATATAAATAGATTCGTAAAACCATTTTGAAAACATGAAAACTAATGAGAATGATTTAAAATAATATATATTTAAACCACTTAAAATGATTTTTTAGTTAAAGAGACTATTAAAAAAAATCCTATTGAATTTTTTTTATGAAACATTGATATAGATAATAAATATTTCCTAGTAAAAATATAAACAAAAATAATCTCAGAAAACAATGAGATTGAGGAATTAACCCTCACCTTGTACATTTCATTGGTTTAGAGTTTGCTAACCACTTGTATTGTAACATCCCAGATAAATAAGGAATAAGACACTTTTCATATTTATTAATATTTTTGAATTAAATATTAATTATACATCAAATGGTATTCTATGTTTGTTGGCATAACTGATACGCAACAATGGGTTTCTTTGAAATCATATGTTGCACACTAATATTATAATATTATTATTTTAAATGGTATTTAATGCCTAGCCATTGTATTGGAGAAAATGAATAGGATTTACTAAAATATTATTATATTTTTGTTAAATGATTTTACAATTATCCAGTAAAAGTTAGAGGCTTAAAATATGAACAAATCTAATTTTAATCATGAATACTCTAATATTTAGTAAAAGGTCGATATACCACCTTTTGATGGTGAACCCTATTTAAATCTAGTTTTGGTCATTTTTATATGTTATATTTTCCAAAATAAAATTCTTCATTATATTCGGGGCATAAAAATTTACTTTGTGTAAATATTTGGTATTTTTCTGTTAAAGTTTATTTTTTTAATGAATGGCTAAAATATTGTATTTTAATTCAGAACTGTGTTTTAATATCATTTATTTATATGGTTAGATAATATTATTAATTGGATTTAAAGTATAATTAGAAAATTATTTTACCATTTAATCAAATTTTGGTCATTGGAATTAATTTCACTTTGAAAGTGGACATAAACAAGTGCCAATCTTTTGATAGTTATTGTTTCTTAAAAACACACTATTTGTTTTAACAACGAGAATTAATTTTAAAATTAATTAAGACCACATTTATGTGTTGAATTTGGAAAAATAAACATAATTTTTGAATTAGGAATATCAAATATATCTTAGGCTGAATTTTTGGTATTTTTCTGAAAAACATTTATGTTTGATTAATTGTGAATCCACTTAGTAGTAGTTAAAAAACTAAATTTTTCATTCAAATGAAATTTTACCGCTTTTTATGATTTCAATTTCAAAAATCCGACATACATGGTTGTTAGAAGTAAATAAAATGGGGTTCAATAATATAAAAATACTCTTTGGTGAATAGTAAATTTTTACTTTTATTTTCCTTGGATAAATGTAAATATAGTAATTCAAGGTAAAAATATCACAATAATACAAATTTACCATAAAAATTATCCTAACCTTATTGGATGAGTCATGGCCGACAATTGGAATATTTGGGTCTATTTTGTTACCCCATGGAGCTACTTATGAATGATAATGACACATAAGATTAATTAATTTTAAGTAAAGGAAAAAATGACAAAAAAATCATTTAGTAAATTAATTTTTATATGTTGTTATTTAAGTCATATTTTTTACTATAAATTTTCTTTAGAAATCTATAAATATTTCCTACATGATAGTATTTTTTTATAATTTTTAGACAATAAATAAATTAAATTATTTATGAAACTATAATGATGCAGTATTTACCTCATTAATAAATTATTTAACTAAATAACATTATAATGATTAAAATATTATCCAAAACACATCCAATTCCGATTGGATTATTTTATTTAGACCGTGATTCATATTATGTTTGACTCTAGTAATTTTTTGACCTTCAGAAACCTAATATAAATATGTAATAAAATAATATTTTCACACATTCTTAAAGATCCCCACCTCTCCTTTATAAAAAAATACCACTTATAACGAATTCCTCACACCTATCAAGCCTCTGTACTCGAACAAACTCTACCCAATTAAGCTCCCTGAATCACTCTCATCCTCCTATAAGCCTTACCATAGGTCAAAGGCACTTTAAGAAGTCATTTTGGTTCAAACCAAAAGAAGTTACCCAAATTAAAGGTAACCGTTTCTCTTAAATTATTTTCTTTTATTTTACTTCTACAACCACTAAACTACTTTTATTCCATTATTTTCTAACTAAACCAGTATCCAAAATATAGTAGGATGTTTTTATGGGAAATATTTTAACAACACTTACACACACCTCCATCTAGTGGGTGAAAAACATATTGTTTCTGTGGACGACAAACTAACGCCTCACGAAACGATGATTGTTTGATTATCTCCTACCATCTCTAATGGTGTCCATTAAGAAGAAACAGTATTTATATATGATATATATTATGTTTATATTTTCATTATGCTTCTGTATTTTATATTTATAGCTTAACTTTATGGATTCTATAATGGGTAAACACAATAAATTATTTTGAGGAACTGCGAACTACCGCCCCCTCAATGTGATATGACTCGTTAATACCATATGTGGGATGTAAAAAAGGATAGATTTAATCATATTATGTATAATATTATACTATAATTATAATATACCTCTATATAATTATTTTTTAATTCCATTAAAATATTAAATAAAAATGAAAGTAGCGTTCATGCGTACGTACAGCTTACCACCTCCATGAACGGTGAATTTCATTTCTTATCTCCAAAATGTTACGTACTATTATAAATACATATATATACTGGATATTTGATTTATATGATATCTTAATCATGAATATAATTCTGGAGATATTGAACTATTGACCACATGGGAAACTTGTAATTATAAGGTGTTCATTTTGGACTCATGTACCGAATATCAACCAAACGACCATTATTAACTAAACTGATTGCATAATGATTATAACATGGTAATAAGTGATATAAAAAGGTTAATAAATTTGAAAATGGTTCTTAATCAAGTATAAATTAACTTTAGTTTATTATTCAGGAAGAACAAGGAACAAATGATTCATGTCGGACACGAGGTAATGGATTTTCTTATCTCACTTTTAATTCCGTGATATTTCCATTGTTCGCTAAATAATCATTGCATGTGGTGTATTGTGTCCTTACATTTTATATATATTATAATTATTTTCACTATATTCATGGTATTCTATGATTCATTTGGTGGTTATTAACTTTGGGTCATACGACTCAGTTGATTACAACGTGGTAAAGGTTTTCATCTAACTTTTTATTCCTGTCAGATTCATGCTATATTTGCCACTATTTCATTTTGTGTTGTGTATTTACTTCCCATGATTGTAATATTTTGGTAATATATTTTCATTTATGGGTATTTAAATCTTTATTTTATGATCCTTCTTTCATGTGGCGTATGTTTTGGTATTTACCAAATCGGTAATGGAACCTTTGACCCTCCTCTATTTAAAAGAATTCTTTCTATTATGACTTTTAATTTACATCTTATTATATTGGGATATGTTATTATATATCCTCATTGATGTAAACGTTATGTACAGGTGATGAGATATCCTTTTTATCTCATCAACTCATTTTCTGAATTTTAATGTGATGTCGTTAGGCTGTTGAATATTTACAAGGGAACTTCTTAACCAAATTTCAATTCTTTGGCTTCAACTTGTACTTCTTGAATATGTCTTCCAATGAATATGTCTAAATGACATATGATTGTTTTACATTTAATATAATATTATATTTAGTGTATTTATATTTCTTACACATAATTATGTGATTGATTTATCCTTAATTTAAGGATACCATCTTTATAAGTTATTTCGTCAAAATTGTCATTTTGACTGAGACTTCATTGTTGTTATGCACCAATTCAATCTTATATGGTGTATATACTATCCTTTTACAAATTATATCATGAATCCATTTATTCTAATGATATTATAAATATCTAATTAAAATTTATTCTTCAATTAATTGTATTCAGGGGTCTCACTTTTTGTTAAGAACTCTTTAACGGAAATATCATTTTAAATGTTATAAAGATTTATACATCTAAATATTTCTCATTAATGTACGTGTTTTAAAAATGTGTTTTATGATTTATTTATATGGAAATTAATTTTTTCAAATGACAATTCATTTATAAGCTTCAATGTGGTATAGGACACATTGATTCAAAAATCACTTTTTAAATGTTTTTTAAAATGATGTGATAAAACATTGTTTATTTCAATATCATGATTTGATATATTGGAATGTGGAAATGTTATCTTTCCTTTATAAATGTGTTATATGTTATGATCATTTTATGGTTATTGGGCAGTGTTTACGTATACAGGTGGTTTTGTGTTAATCCTAGGGCGGGTGTGCCTGAGATAGCTCTCCATTGCATTAGGTAATGTGATGGAGGTAAACGTGAAGTTTCCCCTATGAGATTTATGGAATATACTGTGATGGGCATTCCATGTGTAACTCCCTATGTAGTTGTAATAGCTACAATTTATGTTTTATATGGATTCCAAAAGTGACCTTTATGATTTATGATTTGTGTGTTTTATTCATAAATCTTCTGATTTCATATGGTATATTTTGATTGAAAAGTATGGTTTCATTGATTTGTATTTATTGATGGGCTAATGTTTTGCTTCATTATATTATAACCCGTAATGAGATTTTTATACTCTTCCAATGTTTTTGAAATGTTTTCCCCAATACTTAAAGATGAATAGGGTCAAGGATGGGATTAAGGAAAAGTTTTGATGTCTAAAACATGGAACTAGGCTTGTTTCTTTTTAAGAGTTTTTATTTTATTAAAAAATGGATACTGAGGAGTAGTGTATACATGTAATATTAAAGTTCTCATGTAATAGTGTTGTATAATTCTATAAATAACTAAACCTAATGAGATCCTCAATTTAAATTAATCATTCAATTCAATATTTTGTAATTTTTAATGCCGGTTCCTTATAGTTGGTATCAGAGGTAAGTTTAGAAAACATTAAGGATTTGATGTTTTTCTTAGACATATGGTTAGTCCCTATATATTAATTCAGATAAATACTTGTTTTATAACTCTTTTAGATAAAGGAAAGTTAGTTAAAAATGAGAGGAGGATCTCAAACGACATTCCTATCTCTTCCTGATGAAATTCTTGCAATAATTATTGCAAATTCATGTTCAGATGAATGTGAAACTTTTTCTAGCACACAACTCACTTTCAAGAAGTTGTTTGAGATATCAAACACCTCCAATATGCATTGGTATCATCGTGGATCATTGTTTGTATTTAGAAAAATCCTATTTTTACAATATTCTCATATTTTCAAAAAAGTTAAATATTATCAAGGAATTTTAAAATATTTTACCTTATCACAAGATTTTGAAGAAAATTATGATATTAAAAAAAGTGCTGAAGAAGAAGACCCTTGTTGAACCCATTTATATTTGATTTTACAATATATACTCTCAGTACATACTTATGGTATTTTAAAAGGACTGTTAATTGAATGTTTCAACTTAAATTCAGTCTGACTATTTTATAGAAATCATGTTTTCTCATACATTTTGAAATTATATTTCATACATGATTATTTTCCAAAACACTTTTTCTGTGAACACCCATATGACCCATGTTGTATAAGGTGTATTAGGATGGAGGAATCCAATGATTTTGAAGGATATATAAATCATTTTTTCAATGCATGTACCTTCTATCTATGTGAAAAAGATGACAATGAAACCAAATGGACACCATGATCAAGGTATAATGTTCTTCCTTTTGGGGATCGATTTCTTTAATCATATGGTGGTGAAATAATACTTTACGAATGAAGATGTTGAGATAATAATGAATTTGGATGAAAATGAGAGGTATAATGAAACCATTGAGGTTAAAACATGTTAGGGTTATTATTGATTTTTCTAAAAAGGACAAACTGTATGCTCGGTGGCAACCCGTCGCATCCAGCAAGGCTGTAGGAATCAAACACAGAATAGACGGACGACAAGGGCACATCACCTACCACTAGACTACTTGAAGTCCCTAGATATTATGACTTATTATTTTAGTAAAATAATTTTATGCAACAAGAATAAGTTGATTTTTGGAACTTATATTTTATCAAATGGATATACTTTGTATAGAAAAATGATTTAGTTATTTAGTGATAAAGGTTATTGTGGAAGACATTCTCTCTATTGAGAAAACACTATATGCTTAAAGAAAATATAATTCCATGGGATTTAAATTGTGTAGTAATGGTTGAGATATTATATTGGAATAATATTTGTTGATTAGATTTATTTATAGAAATGATTATCCTATCATATAGAATATGTGAATAGGTTAATTACACTTCAGTATGAGACTTTAAGAGTAGTCGATGTATTTGGGGATTAATATTAACATTTACTGTGTGGGACTATGTGATTTAAATCCTTCTGATTTTTGGGTTTCAATATTAGTTTTTATTATTTTGATAAATTTTAAGGGCAATTGTGTATTTAATGGTATTTCATGAACTTTGGATACTTTTTGTTAAATTTTGGAGATTAATAGAAGTGTTTCTTTTTATAATGGAATATCCTTTTGGGGGATTATATGATCATATACTAACCATTTAGGTTGTAGTAAATATCTAAAGACAAGAGAAATATATAGTTCATTTGTTGTGGATTATTTTATTCTCTCGAAGTTGGTAATAGAACATTTAATGTGAAAAAGTCATCTTAAATACTCATCTTTTAGAGGGAATATGAGTTTCTGGTTGAAATTTAGTAAAGGATGAAAGTCTACATAACAAGATTGTATGTTTTCTTATGTTTTTAGTTAAGATAAAAAATAAATTCCTCATCTTTATGAAAATTATCTTAAAACAAAATCTTTGTCTTTTAACTTTTCCTATTGGGGAATCAAGAACCGTTGTACCCATCACATGTTTGTGATTTCCTGTAGGTTAACTTTCTCACAATCATGTTTTCTATCACTCTCCATCAGAACATGACCGTTTTTTCTCTCATACATATCCATTATTTCCATCATGGAATCCTAGTATGGGTTATATCAGGTGACCATTGCACTTATCTTCCTTTATTTTAATGTGATAGTTTTATTGACTCTTTTCTTATATGGGACATTTAATGAAGTTTCTAATCCCAGTTTTAAAATTTCAAGGACTCAATTCCAAAAATGGGGGAAGGATGTAACATCCTAGATAAATAAGGAATAAGACACTTTTCATATTTATTAATATTTGGGAATTAAATATTAAATTTACATTAAAATGGATGATATGTCTGATGGCGTAACTGATACGCAACAACGTCTTTCTTTTAAATCTTATGTTGCACACTAATAATATAATATTATTGTTTTAAATGGTAGTTAATTCCTAGATATTGAACTAGGAGGAATGAATATAACTAACTAAAATATGATTATATATGTTTGTTAAATGTTTTTATAATTATCCAATACATGTTAGAGGCTTAAAATATGAATTAATCTAATTTTAAGCATGAATACTCTACTATTCAATAAAGGTTAATTTATCGCTTATTAAAGTTGAACCCTCTTTATATCTAGTTTTGGCCATTGTTTATGTTCTATTTGAAAAAATAAAATTCTTGTTTGGATTTGGGACATCAATATTTACTTTGGGTAAATTTTTGGTATTTTTCTAATAAAGTTCATTTTTCTTAATTAAGAGTGAAAATATTGAAAGTTAATTCAAAACTACATTTTAATCTCATTTATTTATATGGTTAGATTATATTTTTAATTGGTTTTAAAGTATCATTAGAATATATTATTAACATTTAATTCCATTTTGGTCATTTAAATTAAGTTCACTTTGAATGTGGACATTAAAAAGTGTCAATTTTTTTATAGTTATTGTTTCTTAAAAACACGCTATTTGTTTTAACAACGGGAATTAATTTTAAAATTAATTAAGGACACCATTATATTTTGAATGAGGAAAAATAAAAATCATTGTTTAATTATGAATAACAAATATATCTTAGGCTGAATTTTTGGTATTTTCCTGAAATACTTCAATTTTTTTATGAATAGTGAAACCACTTAGTAGTAGTTAAAAAATGAAAATTATCATTTAAATAAAATTTTACTACTTATATGAATTGAATTTCAAAATTAAAAAAATAAATTTTTGTTATTAATAAGTAAAATTTTTTTCAAAAAAATGAAAATAATTTTTGGATAATAGTAACTTTTGACCTTTATTTACCGTGGTTAAAGGTAAATATTGTAATTCAAGGTAAAATGAGTGTCATAATAATACAAAATTACCTTAACACTTGTCCAAACCATTTTGGATGAGTCATGGACAACCATGGAAATCCATTACTTGATTTTGGGACCCCATGGAGCCACCTATAAATGATAATGACACTTTATATTAATTAATTTAAACTAAAGGAGAAAATGAAAAAAACAAAAATATATTAATAAATTAATTTTTATATGTAGTTATATAAGTCATATTTTTTATAATAAATTTTCCTTAGATATTAAAATGATTTCCTACGTTATAGTATATTTTGTATAATTTTTAGACAACAAATAAATAAAATTATTTTGACACAATAATGATGCAGTATTTATCTCATTAATAAATGATTTAAATAAATAAGATTACAATGATTACAATATTTTCGAAAACCTATACAATTACTATTGGATGATATTATTTAAACCAAGAGTCTGATTAGCTTTGATTTTAATGATTTTTGGGCTTTTATAATTTGAATCTCAATATATAATGAAATAATATTTTCACACTTTCCAAAAGAGCCCCTCCTCTCCCTTTTAAAAGAACAATAGTTCTAACCAATTCCTCACACCATTCAAGCATTTAAGATCCTCCAAAATCTTCACAATTAATTTAACTACATCTCCCTCCTACTCCTAAAAGGCTTACATTAGTAATAAGGCGCATTAAGAATTACATTTGGTTCAAACCAAAGGAAGTTACCCAAATTAAAGGTAACAATTCCTCTTAACTTCTTTTCTTTTATTTTAGTTCTCCAACCCCTAAACTCATTTTATTACTTTATTTTATAAAAACACCAGTATCCTAAGAATACTAAGATGTTTTTATGAGAGGTATTTTAACAACACTTACACACAATTTCATCTAATGGCTGAAGAACATACTGTTTTTGTGGATGGAAAACTAACGCCTCACGAAATGATGATTGTTTGATTATCTCTTACTGCCTCTCATGGTGACCATTAAGATGACACTGTATTTATATATGATATATATTATGTTTATATTTTCTTTATGCTTCTATATTTTACATTTATGGACTACCATTATGGTTTCCATAATTGGTAAACACGATAAGTTTATTTGAGGAAGTGCAGACTACCTCCCGCTCAAAGTGATAATACTCATTAATACCATATGTGGGATGTATAAATGATATATTTAATGATAATATATATGATATTATACTAGATTTATAATATAACTCTGTGTAATTATGTTTTAATTCCATTAAAATATTAAATAGAAATGAAAGTAGCGTTCATGTGTACGTACGACTTACTGTCTCCATGAACGGTGCATTTCATTTTTTATGTCCAAAATGTTTTGTACTATTATAAATACATATATATATATATATATAATTGATATATGATATATATTATATCTAAATCATTAATATCATACTGTAGATAATGGACTATTGACCACATGGACATATTTTAATTATAAGGTGTTCATTTTTTACTCAAGTTCCAAATATCAACCAAGCGACCATTATTAACTTAAATGATTGCAGAATGTTTATAACATGATAATAAGTGATGTAATTTTTTTTAAATATTAAAATGTTTCTTAATCAATTATAAATTAACATTAGATTAACATTCAGGAAGAACAAGGAACAAAGGAGTCAAGTTGGACATGAGGTAAGGGATTTTCTTATCTAACTTTTATTTCTGTGAGATATCCATTATTCACCACTTATTCCTTGCATGTGGTGTATTGTATTCTGGAATATGATATGTATTATAATTATTCTCATTATACTCATGATATTATGTGTTTCATTTCGTGTTTATTAACTTTTTTTCATACGAATCAGTGGATTAAAACATGGTAAAGGGTTTCATCTAACTTTTTATTCTAGTGAGATTCAGGCTATATTTGACACTATTTCCTTTTGTGTTGTGTATGTACTACCAATGATTTTAATATTTTTGTAATATATATTAATTTATGATTATTTACATCATCATTTTATGATCCTTCTTTCATGTGGCGTAGGTTTTGTAAGTTACCAAATCGGTAAGGGAACCTTTGACCCACCTATATTTAAAAGACTTCTTCTTGTTATGTCTTTTAATTTAAATCTTATTATGTTGGGAAATGTTCTTCTATATCCAAATTGATGTAAATTATTTTTACATATGATGAGATAACCTTTTTATCTTATCAACTTATTTTCTAAATTATAAAGGGATGTCGTTAGGCTGTAAAATTTTACAAGGGAACTTCTTAACCCATTTTCATTTATTTGGGTTCAACTTGTACTACTTGAATATGGCATCCTATGAATATGTGTGAATGACCTCGGATTGTTCTAAACTATATATCCACTTATATAGGGTGTATTTATATTTTTCACACATAATTATGTGATTGATTTATCCTTAATTTAAGGATACCATCATTATAAGGGATTTCATCCCAATTTACAATTCCACTGAGAAATTATTGTTGTTATGCAGCAATTCACTCTTATATGGTGTATATAATATCCTTTGACATATTATATCATGAATCCATATATTATCATGATATTATTAATTTCTGATTAAAAGTTATTCTTCTATTATTTGTATTCAAGCGTCTCTATTTTTGTTAAAAACTATTTAACTAAAATATCATTATAAATGTTTTAAAGATTTATTCTTATAATTATTTTTCATTAATGTCCATGTTTTCAAAATGGGGTTTTTGATTTATTTATATGGAGATTACTGTTTTCATACGATACTTCATTTAAAAGATTCAAAGTGGTATAGGACAATTGGATTCAAAAATCAATTTTTAAATGATTTGATAAACCAATTTTTATTTATATATATTGATTTTATATATTGGAATGTGGAAATGTTATATTTAGTTTATATATATGTTATTTGTTATGATTATTTTATGGTTATTTGGAATTGTTTACATATATGGGTGGTTCCGTGATAAAACTAGGGTGGGTGAGACCGAGATAGACCTCTAATGCATTTGGTAACATGAAAGAGGTAAACGTGATGTTTATCCTAATAGATTTAGGGAATATACTATGATGGGTATTCCAAGATAAACTCCCTACATAGACGTGATAGCTAAAATGAATGTAGGATATGGTTTCCACAAGTAACCTTTATGATTTATGATTTCTGTGTGTTAATCATAAAGCGTATGATTTTGTATGGTATGTTATGACTGAAAAGTATGGCTTTATTGATTTTTATTCATTGATGGGATAATTTTTTCCTTCTATATTTTATAACACTTATTGAGCTTTTTATTCTCATCCCATGTTTTTTAAATGTCTTCCACATGACTTAAATATGAATAGGGTAAATGATGGGATCAAGGAAAAGTCATGATGTCTAAAACATGGAAGTAGACATGTTTCTTTTTAAGATTTTTTATTTTAGGTAAAAATGGATACTGATTAGTAGTGTCTAAATGTAATATTCATGATGTTATGTAACAGTATGGACTAATTCTATAAAACTCTAAACCTAAAAATATCCTCATTGTTAATTATTCATTTAATTTAATATTATGTAATGTTTTAAGGTCGGGTCCTTATATGAATAATAGTCAAAAAACTGTTATTAAATTATACATGAACCACATACATAATTTTGATATCATATTTGATCTTCTAAAATTGCATTGTTAATAATATTTTAGTAGTATCATCATTTCAGGTGTTAACTGATCAATTTTCCTTTATATGATTGGTTACGTAAGCCTTTTTATTATGGATAGGATCAATTTGATTCATATATAGAATGATATTAAGTTGATAAACATTATTTTTAAATATAAAATTAAATTATGCCTGAATGACAACGATGGGGAATGAATCTCAGTGCGTTCATGGAGACGGTAATCCGTATGTACGCGTGTATGGTGACTTTGTCATTCATCCAATGGATAGCATAATGATTATAGTTGTACAATTTTTATAATCACACATATTTATGTATAATATACTGCATTAATTACTCTGGTATGGGAATAAAAAATAAATAGGAAGTGGTAGAAGAAAAGAACAATAAAAAAGGGTGGTGAAGTTGTTACATCTACTTCAGTTTCTTCCTTTTGGGTTGATCAAAAGGGATCCATTGGTTGTATTTATGATCAAACTAAGGTCTCAAGGTTGAATTGATGGATCTTGGGAGGATATTTTGTCGGGATTTTGTCGATAAAAATTGCTTTGGAGGCGTGATATTGAGAGAACGGGAAGTGACCTTTTATAAGAGGGGTTAATGGTCACTTTAGGAAAAGATTAAAATGTTAATTTCTTATATAATCATATTTTGCTTACAAGGGCTCTAAATTAATTTATTTCAAGCCATAGGTGGTATGGGTATAAATACACTCCACCAATAGGTTTTAGAAATGTTTAGATTACAATTTTAACCTTATCTTTTATATTTAACTCTCATATAAATATTTTAACTTTTACCGTGTCTTCCTGTATTATTACATTATATGCTTAATAAAATTACTCTAAACTTCAAGAGAATCTAAAATGGATCATTAATTACATATAAAATATTACTTATTCCCTTTGGATGAAGCTCGTATTTTTATGTATATTATATTAACCAATAATATTGTATTTGTTTTAAAAATTAATTTATTTCAATTTTGACACTATCTGGTATTTTGTTTTTGTGAAAGTCATAAAAACCTTATCACTTCGAAAAAAATATCTAATCAAACCTAAAATGTCAAATTAAACTATACAATTATTTTAATTCATCAAAATTATCAAATTACATTTATATGTATATTTATAACATCATTTATTTATCATTTCAATTAAATGGTAATTATTTGATCATCATTGTGTCATAAATAAAAATAACTATATAATGTCAAAAAATAATAAATAATATACTATTATGTAGGAAATTTTTTTATCTTTCTAATTAATATTTATAGTCAAATTTATCTTATGTTTAACTCTATATTAAAAATGCTTTAGTTTTTAAACATTGAATTTAACACTTTGAACTCTTCTTTAAATAAAATAATAATAAATGTCCTAAACTAATCCAAGTGGATTTAAAGGACCATATATAATTCCTAAGGTTTTTTGGGTCCAATTACACTTATCCAATTTAATTAGGACATGTGTTAGGGTAATTATAATCTCATTTTTACCTTTAATTACCCTATTTACTTTTAACCGTGGTAAATAAATGTCAAAAGTTACAATTCACCAAAAATTATATTCATGTCATTGAACCAAATTTTACTTACTGATTTTATTCATGTATCTTTTATTTTTTAAACTCAACTCACATAAGCGGTAAAATTATGTTTTATGAAAATTTTTGAATGCTCTTAAATGGTGGGTAAAAGACGGTAACAAGTTCAATAAAATTATATATATATATATATATATTATAAAATTACTCCAATGAATTAAATTGAACATATATAGGTATTATGTATCTATTTTTACCTAAAATAAATTAAAATAAAATAATTAATTACTTAAATACAAAGTAGGTTTAAAATAATAACGTAGTGTTTTTCACAATTCATAAAAAAATGAATGTTTTCAGAAAAATATCAAAAATTCACCCTATTATAATTTTGATATTATGAATTCAAAAATGAATTCTATTTTACCAAATTCAAAACATATAAGTTTCACTTATTAATTTAAAATTAGTTCTCATTGTTAAAACCAAAAATTGGGTTTTTAAAAAGTAAAAAACTATCAAAAGATTGACATATGTTTTTGTCAAATTTAAATGTGAAATTAATTATAATGACCAAGATTGTATTAAATTATGAACCTATAATATAATTATAATTCCAAACCATTTGAATGTATAGTTAAACACTATACATTATTTTGACTAAAAAATTTGCTTTCACATAAAATTTAGTATTTTTCACTATTTACCCAAATATGAAAGTTATCAGAAAAACACTAAAAAATAATAGAATCTAAATTTTTATATCTTGAACTAATGAAGAAGTTTATTTTGTCAAATTGAATATATAAAATTGTTAAATATTGGATTTTAATTGGTTTCTCCATTAGAAGGTGGTAAAATTGCATTTTCTAAAAAATACATCCTTTATCGGAAAAAATGAATTAGTTCTTATATTATTTCTATGAAACACATAATATGGATGATAAAATTTATATAAATTATATAAAATTCAAAATATAGATAATATTATTCATAATCGCTTTTCAACAAATAGTTTGGTAAGTCGTGGTGCGCTAGAACTTAGTGTTGCGTATAGCGCATGTTATTGAATTACTATGAATAAATAACATACTATGAACTATTGGGGTGTTACATTCTCCACTTCTTCAATAAATTGTGTCTTTGAAATTTTTAATTGGTCTTCAAAAATAAAATTTTAAAAATTGAAAAATAGCTTTTTGGAAATCCCACATCGGAAATTGGGATAATAAAATTTAGTCTTAAAAAGAGGGAAAGGGAAATGAAAATGTCACCACCAAATTATGATCATTATTAGAAGAACATTGGTGGAAATTAGAGACACATAATTGAAGGAAAAATGTAAATATTTCTTCAGAGTGACTGAGGTCATGAATCACAAACAAGTGTAAAATTGAGGGCCTCAAAGCCATTAATCAATGTTGATTTAAAATATCATTGGTTCAACAAAATATAAGTTATTGCGATAACACATTTTTGGTTTTAAGATCTCTTCACTAAAGTTTAGGAATTAATTTATTCATATAATAATAGGAAATAATATACTTGTCATGTAGAGTTTCCTCCAACTAATTCCTACCACAAATTTATCTTTCAATCCAAAATATAATAGAATTCAAAAATATTATATTTATCATGTGTGAATAGGGTTCCCAAAATAATGAATTAATAATTTATTTTTCATATAGTTTAAGAAACTACATTATAAAAACGAGGACTTCACATTTTCCAGTGGTAGGTGATCCACCCTTCTCACCCTTCAGTTGCTGGTTCCTGTCTCATGGCCTTGTTGGACGTGACAGGTTGACGCCTAACCTTTGGGTTGTCCTATTTATGAAAATCCAAAAATTATTTCACGAAATTATTTAACCTTAACAATATTATTCAATTTCAAACTTAATATATTCCAACCTTAAGACTTATCAAAAATACTTTTGTCCAAACTCGAAGTCCAAAATTTATAAGGAAGGTAAACACAATGCAGATTTTTTGTGACATGTAATAACATGTGAACACCTTCATCATGTATTCTTTTAAAACAACATAACACCCTAGATTACCATAACACATTATTGATTATATTCATTCTCCCTTATTATTTATAAATATCGGATATTCTCCTTCTATCCAAAAATTTTGTAAACTCCAACAATGATGGAATATACAAATCATTAATCAATTTCAAGGTATTCAAGAATACCAAATATAATTTATCCAAATCAATCATATATTATTCCAAAATCACTACCTCGGTATTGGAACTATATTATAGTTTATTTTTCTCTCAACCATATATTTTCCAAAAAATTTAACATGCTATTGAGTCACTTTTCTTGGTTCTACATAATCTTACGTCCTTAATGAAATAATATTACAAATATATCCTTATATAATCTATAATTCTTATAACATGTAAATCATTAATACAATACAAAAATGACAAAACAATTTAATAACAACATAATAAATCTAATCATTACTCTTCATCAGTTGTAGTATCAAAACTTTATTATTATCCAATAGCAACATTTGGGGTAAAATCTAATGGTTTGGACATTGATTCATTCAATGACCCAACTCTTTGAGGATGAAGCATTGTACATATGAAACGTTTTTCTTACCCTTCTAATCACGTACATGCTGTCCTTTCTCTCCACACTTATAACAAACTCCAATTCCCTTCAAGCATTTACCAAGGTGATTCTTTCCACAGATACCTCATATGGGAAAATCCTACATTCCCCTCTTCCCTTTATCAATATTTCTATCTTCCATTATTTTATTCTCTTTCTTCCCTTAAAATACTTAAGACTAAGAAATTTTTTTTACTTATCATATTAACACATGATACAATTTCTTCGTATGATGAGAATACGTGGGAGACTATTTCTATTTTAAATGTTTTCATAATAACATGAAATAAATGATCCTTCATAATCTCTTGTTCGTGTGTATTTCTTGAATTCTCATTCCTTCTAATAGGTTCCATTTTAAACAATGGACTACATTGAGTTAGGTTATGAATCACAATGCATAATTACAAACATGTAAAATACCTAATATAAATTGGAAAGATTATGCATAAAATCTATAATCGTAAAATTTTTTTGAGGAAATATTTACTCCCAAATCATTCATAATGTCTTGTAATGAAAATGTAAATTACCCTAAGCATATCCCTCGGAAGTGTCATAACCAAGAGTGCAGCAGGGCCTGTTGTCATGTACCAGGATACCCTGGGTCATGCCTGAAACTCTTTGTAGGATTTTTCACTCCTAGGTACATCTCTTCCAAAGCCACCTCTTCCTACTCGTATCCATAAATGGATGTACTATTTTGAAAATACAAAAAATATCTATAATACCAATGTTCTAGGTTGTTCTTATATACTAATCCTCAAATTCGTTCTTAGGGTAATGTTCTCTAATCAGAGTTTATATTAATCTATTTCCATGGTTGTTGCTATACTTCCTCTATTACCAACTATAACACCCCGACCCCAGAAGCCCAACGTCGGTGCATTATTTTAATACATTGGCATGATTATAAAGAATCATGTCCATAAAGACCAATCAGTTTAGAAGTCATAGAAAATAGATTACACACATGATCATTACATTTAACATTAGAAAATAAAACACAACATTAATGATCCTTTGATAACGCCATTAATCCCCTAGCATAACCCTTCTTTTCAATCATAAATCACTTCTTGGAATCCTGGTAAAATAAAACATAAGAAAAAGATGATCTCAGATTCTTAGTAAGGATAGAAATATAGAGGAAACATTCATTAATAAGTATAAACATTTAAGCAATGTAACAGACTAAAACACAAGCCTTTTAGAAATAAACTTTATCCTAATACGAAAAAGATAAATCAAATAATTCCATTTACTTATTCACATGGATATTCTACTTGTCGAATAATCACATGTAATATCAATAGACATTTTCATAATGATGGAATGTATAATGCTAGACCTCAAAACCACATAGTCAATGCCTTGTGCCAAGACTAAAAATATGATTTTGTCATGGCATAGTGCCCAGACACTAGTTTGTCTCATGAGACCTACCTATGAATCATGGTGCTATACTCAGCTACACCAATCACGTACTAAGTCCAATTCTTTACTCAATACGAAAAGGTTTAATCATAACATAAACATTGGTATTAAAACATGCACAAAAACGTCAATACTTTATCCATAACAGATGAATGGTATAAAATAACACATCCACAGTAAAAAATATCACCAAACCATCAATATAATATGGAAGATTTGTATCATGATAAATCATCCTCAATTAGGAATAATATCCAGTAAAGGATGTTGACATAATTGCAAATGATCAGTAAAATGATTTGAGAGAAATATCACTTTTTCATGAAATCATTTAAATGTCTCAATATTTATAATGGATGTAATTTGAAAAATATTTTGTAATCAATGTGTCCCATACCACTATGAAGATTTGTAAATGAATTAACATTTTAAAACATTCATGTCCATACAAATAAACCATTAAAAGCATTTTGAAAACATGGAATTTAATGAGAATGATTTAGAAGAAAAAATATTTATACCTTTTAAAACGATGTTTTAGTTAAAGAGTCCCTTAAAATGAATCCTTTTGAAAACTCTTTTATGAAACATGCATATGGATAATAAATATTTCCTAGAAAAAACATACACATAGTCCATCTCAGACATCAATGATATTGAGGAAATAACCCTTAACTTGTACTTTTCCTTGGTTGAGGGTATGTTATCATCCTGTATATTAGGTAAATCATTGTTATTAAATTAATAATGAAACACATATATAATTATGAAATCATATATCATCTTATAATATTTCTTTGTTAATAATATTTTAGTAGTATCATCGTTTCGGGTGTTTACAGATCCATTTTCCATTAAATACTTTGTTACGTAAGCCATGTTTTTTATTGATAGGATTTACTTGATTCATATTCATAATGATATTAACTTCATAAAAATTATTTATAATCATAAAATAAAATTTATTAATGAATGATTACGATGGGGAATGAATCTCATCGCGTTCGTAGAGATGGTAATATGTACATACGCACGTATGGTGACTTTGTCATTCATATGATGGATAGATTAATGAATATGGTTGAACCATTTTTATAATAACATCTCAATATTTATAAGATACTGGAGTTATTTCTTTGGTATTGTAATATCAAATAAATAAGAAAAGATCTTTGAAAAAGGGTGGTAAAATTATTACTTCTTCTTCAGGTGCTTCCTTTTGAGTTGATCAAATGGGATCCTTAGGATGACTTTTTTACCAAAATAAAGAACTTATGTTGATTTGAGGGAAGTGGGGAGGATATTTGGGCAGGGTTTGGCCATCCAAATGTCTTTTGAGGTGTGCTTTTGACAGAATAGGAAATTCCCATTTCTAAGAGGGGTGAGGGTAACATTAGGAAGAGATTAAAATATTAATTTATTATACAATAATATTCGGTTAATAATGTCTGAAAATGAATTTATTTAGTTATTTGTGTGTTTTTTGGTCTAAATATTCTCAAACAATAGGTTTTAGACAAGTTTAGGTAACCATTTTAACCTTACCTTTTAGATTTAACTCTTTGTAAAATAGTTTATCCTTTACCGTGTCTTCTTGTATTCTTACACTATATGGTTTATAAACATAATATAAACTTCCAAGAGGACCTCAAGTGGTTCATTAATGACATATATAATATTATTTAAACCCTTTTTCCTAACCTAATATTTTTTGAAATATTATATCAACAAATAATATCGTATTTGTTTTAAAAATTAATTTATGTCAGTTTGACACTATTTGGTATTTTGTTTTTGTGAAAGACATGAAAACCTTGTCACTTCGAAAAAATTTATCTAATCAATCCAAAAATGTCATTTTAACCTATAAAATTATTTTAATTATTCAAAAGTCTCAAATTAAATTTATTTGGATATTTATATCTTTAATTATTTTATCATTTCATTAAAAAAGTAATTACTGCATCATTATTGGGTCATAAATAAATTTAAATATTTAATGTCTAAAAATTATAAATAAAATACCATTATTTACGAAATATTTTTATCTTTATAAAGAATATTTATAGTCAAATTTATCTTTTGTGTAACCCTATATTAAAAATGGATTAGTTTTTAAACATTGAATTTAACACTTTTAACACTTCTTTAAATAATATAATAATAAAAGTCCTAATAAAACCCAATCGGACCTAAATGATCATATATTAATCCTAAGATTGTTTATGGAAAAATTACACTTATCAAATAGAATGAGTACATGTGTTGGGATAATTATAATATAATTTTAACCCTTAATTACCATATTTACTTTTAACCATGGTAAATAAAAGACAACAATTACTACTCACCAAAAATTATTTTCATCTTATTGAATCAAATATTAAATACTGAATTTATCCTTTTTTGTCAGAGTTTTAAAATTCAACTCACATATGTAGTAAAATTTTGTTTTATGAAAATTTTCAAACGCTCTTAGAAGGTGGGTAAATGATGCTAAAAAATTCAATAAAATCATATATATATAAACTTATTATTGAATGACTCCAATGATTTACATAGAACATATATAGGTATTATGTATCTTTTTTGGCCAAAAATAAAATAAAATAAATTAACTAATTACTTAAATAAAAAGACTGTTCTAAACAATAACATAGTGTTTTTTCTTATTCATAAAAAATTGACAGTTTTCAAAAAAATACCAAAAATTCATCCTAAGATAAATTTGATATTCTGAATTCTATAATGAATTGTATTTTACAAAATTAAAATCATAAATGTTTAATTTATCAATTTAAAATAAATTCCAATTGTCCAAACAAAAAAGTTTGTTTTCCAAAAGTAAAAACTATCAAAAGATTGACATGTGTTTATGTCAAATTTATATGTGAAATTACTTTTAATGACAAGAATTGTATTAAATGATATTAATATAATGTAATTATATGTCTAAAACATTTAAAATTATAATTGAACAATATAAATTATTTTTATTAAAAAGTTGTTTTCAGTTAAAATTTATTATTTTTCACTGTTCACCCAAATTTGAAAGTTATCAGAAAAAAACAAAAAATTTATCGCAACTAAATTTCTATGTAATGATTCTAAAGAAGAAGATTATTTTTTTCAAATTGAAGATATAAAAGTGTCAAATATTGGATTTAAAAATGGTTCTCCATTAAATGGAGGTAAGATTGCATTTTCAGAAAAACACTTCCTTTATCTGAAAAAATGAATTTGTATTATATTATGTCTAAGAAACACATAATATGGATGTTAAAATGTATATGATATATATAAAATAAAAAATGAATATAATAAAATTCATAACCAATTTTGAACGTCTAGTTTGGTAAGTCATGGTGCAATCAAACATGATGTTGTGTGTAGCGCATGTTATTGAATTACTTTGAAGAAATAACGTACTATGAAATCATACGCTGTTACATATAATATTGTGACCCTATAAGGAAATTTAATACTTCTCACCCAAAAAAATTATCATTCTCCAGATCTAGCTTACAAACCTTTGGTGTTTTTCCTACCTTTACAAAGCATATATTCTTATTCTTTCAAAAAATAAAATGTTCACACAAGCCAACATCCACCAGCGGTATTTATGGTATAATTCCTTTAATTATGAGCACCTACATCCCCTTATCACTATTGTGTACTATCTTATAGTGATATAGTTGTGAATCCCCAATATTATTTGTTATTACAATAATTTCCATGAAATTCAATACCATATTGTATATGTTTCCATTCTTTACTCGATGATTTGTGACTATAGCTCCCTTAGTGATATAGAGCTATTTTTAGTAACATTGAGAAATGATTTTAAACCAGAAATTAATGTTTTAAAATGGGATTATAGTTTTATTCGGAGAATATAGTGTTGGGGATGTGTTAAAATCATGTTTAATAGGTTCAAAATTTGAAAATATTTGATGCAATTTATTGGTCTAAAATTAAATGTTTAAAACACAATTTTCTATAATTGGATTAGTCTCCTCACTTCGCAATGAATCATTATTCAATTTCACTTCCCCACCATTCTCTAATCAAATAAAATCTACTTGATAAGGCTTTCCTAGAATTTTTTTTCGGAAAAAAAAATTAAATAGTCATTAAATTATTTATCTTATCTTACCCTTGTGATTGGATACCACCAATCTCTAATGGATCATCAGAATATTAACAATTTTAAGTAGTAAAGTTGTTTTCAAATATCTTTTGAGTGAATCATGTAAAAAATGGCAATATATATTTAAATGTGAATAAAAATAACAATATCTTAAAAGATACGCATCTAAACACAACAAAATAATTAAACCAAGAAGAATTTTTAATGGAAACCAAGTGTTCGTCATATGGTTTGGATATTTATACTCAACTCGATCATTAGTCACCTATTGATCTATCATTTTTTTCATTAAAAAATGAAATAATATAAAATATTAGAAATAGTTATTGTAGTCAGTGATGAAACAACCTCTAAAAATGAGTGATCATCACATGAATCTGAGAATCCCATTGAACCAAAAGGGAATATCTCCTCTTATTCTAAAAATAGAAACCTGAAATATTGGAAAAAAATCCTCATAGGTAGTGAATTGCACTTACAATGCAGTGAGGTACTAATCACCAACTCTGGAGGATGTCCCCATGAGAATAGTTCAACTCTAAAAATGAGATGCAATAACCCCTTTGAATTCAGTAATATGCAGTGATCATGATCTCAACTATAGATAGTCACCACATGGATAGGGATCAACTTGGATCATCGTCTTCCCCAATTTAGCTAAACCAATAGAATGATTGGAATGTTGACTTTGAAAATGGGAAGCCAAATGGGGAAATAAAATTCAATATTTTTTAAATTTTTGGGGCACCATGAGCATATCCAAAATTTGTTCTCAATGGGGTGAGCTATAATATAACTGGTTATTTTGATTGCTTATGAAATTTTATCCATTATTCATAATTGGATACATCTTCCATTGAATATATGGATTTGGATATTTAGTGATTCACTTTGTGTGGGGTTTTTGGGTACATTAAATCATAAGGAACGTAAAAATAGATCCTCATTCAACATCATCTAGAACTCAAAAGTTTGATGTAAAAAATTTCTTCCCTCAAGATCAATTTTAAATGATTTTCATTTGACTGGATGATCACTAGCATACATTAAATCTTGTTTATTTCCTTATTCAATGATTTTACAAGAATCTACAAACTAAAAACTGGTGCATGGGGGAGAAACCGTGGTCTTACCTTTTTTAAATATTCATAGGGGAAATAAAAATATATAAATTGATATATTTAAATTTTATTTGGGTAAATATAAACTTGTATCTCACAGATTGTGATGTTTTTCACTGGGTGACATGTTTCTTCTCATTGAGCTCAAGATTTTTCTTAGCTAGCTAATAGGTACTGTGGAATATTTTTCTTTTACAGTTTTGTTATCTCAAAATTAGGTTCTCATAGATCTAGTTTAGCTCTTATCCTCAATAAGTGCACTCTATTTTTTTGGGGGATAAAAATGCGACATCTGAAACAAAATGATCTCATATCTATAGGCTTTTGCGCACAAGGAATTGGGTTTATGGGAATCATCCCTGATGATCAAAATATTTATAGTAAGACTTAATATCCTTAGAGTTTTATGGAATCTTTGATATTCTTCATGTACCGAGAATTCTAATTTTAGGGGTCATTGGTATTCTCATGATCCAGTTAGAGGGAGTGCAATCAGATTAAGAGTTCTTATATTCTCTAGTTAAGAAGGCTAGAACCACAAGTTTCTTAGGATACCATGAGGCGTGAGAATTGTAAGGGCCCAGAAATTTCAAGGAAATTTTTTCCATAATTTCTTTTTGATATTAAGAGTGTGAAATTTCTGACGGCACCTGATTCAAAGGCCTCGTGTGCCCGGAATCAACTTTTGAAGATCATCTCGGGTACGTTCAGTAAACGAACGAGTAGGAAATTATATCTTTTGAAGCGGTGATCAGAATTGAAATCTGAGGGCACCGATAAACTCGCAGTGCTGGTAATTGATTAAGGGGACCGTTACAGTAGTTGCGTTTTAAGAGGGTTGACTTTTATTAATTTGGGATTTAGTTTAAAATAAATAAAATTGTTGAAAATTTATATTTTTATCATGGAAGTTACGCTTCCCATGTGTGGATAAATGAGATATGGGGCCCACACGAGCCCCAACATTTCATCTCCTTTGAGACCCCCCCTTAAACGCACATGCATTTAATGTGATAACTCACCTCATTTATGGGACCTCTTCACATTCTCCTCTCATATTAATTCACGACAACACCTTAATTAGTAATTGAATCCTCCAATTTATTTATTGTGGTGTTTGAGTATGAAATGGATGTTTTAATAAAAAATATTAGCCAGGTCTAATATTTTAAGAAGGGAGGATCCTTTGGATGGGAGGGGGATCCGCTGGATAACTTCCTATCCTCCACTTTTTCCATACCCTTTCTCCATTGTTACACCACCACTGAGGTTTGATCTTCTCCGACGAGACACAGACGAACGAGCACAGATCGGTAGCGTGGTGTGGGCGGAACGAACTCCATTGACATAGACGTCTTCCTCGCGTTAGATATGCCGAACGACAAATGACACGAGGTATGGGGTTTTCTTATTTAGTGTATAAGTTATTTATACCTCGTGCATGTGAATTTAATTTTCAGGGTGTTGGTATAATTTATTTTGTATAAATTAAACCCCTGACGTTGATAAATTTTGGATTTAGCCTCTTATGCTTAGGGAACGGGCTATCGAACAAGCTCGGACCCTCCTCTTGTTGTTATTTTGTGTGAGAATTGACGGGTGATGGTGAAAGGGACCGTACTGGCGTTTGGAAGTCGTTGCAGTGAAGAGTGGATCCCGGGAGAGCCGCATGCACATGATATGGTCCAATCGGACCACCAGAGCACGTCTGGTGGTCCGTGGAAGGGGCTGCTGGGGCGCCATGCTAGAACGGCGGTGCCGGCGACCGGAGTCGGTGGCCCGATCCGGCCAGCTATCTGGAGGGGACGGCGCCCCATCACGCCGTCGGAGAAGACCCGTCAGGGCAAGCCAAGGCAGTGTGACGCGGTGAATCCCGCAGCTGGGCGTGATCCAAGGACGACAGCGGTGGGGCGCGGCGTGACGTTGTGCCGGTCCAATAGAGTCGTGGAATAAGGCAGCGGCGGAACGCAAGGGTGGCCGGCAGTTTCAGAAGAACTGGGGGGGGGGGGAATCTACACCCCCGACCAGTGGCTAGGGGGGGCCCGCTGGGCGTCGCCACCTGCTAGGTCAGCCAGCTGGCCTCCAACACCCCCCCCCCCCCCGACCGGCCAGGGAGGGTCACACAGACCGGACGGCCCGCGCCGTGCTGGGTTGGGCTGTGCCCAACTGGGCCGGACCCGGACCCGGGTTGGTTCGCCCGGTTCAGGCCGACCCAGGGGGTATTGGGCCCGGTTGGATTGGGCCGAGACTCCTTATCATCAGAACCTCTTTAGTTAAACGCTAATATCATGGGCTACGGACCTCTGATCGATGCACCGTCAGTTGCATAGGATTCCTTGGATTGAGATAGTAATTCCATTATATTACAATCAAGGTTTCAGTGAAGTTGGGTACAGATGGGTTGGTTCGAATCCGAAACCAACCAGGCCCTTAGAGCCGAAACGCTTATAACTTGACCTCGGGACCTCTGATTGACGAGCCATCCACTTTGTTGGATTCCTCTTTGTGAGGCGGTTATTTTGGTATTCTTCACTTGATGTCTGGATGCAGTTGGAGTTTGGCCGGGTTAAATTGTATCTGAAATCCAACCGGGCCCTTGGAGCGGAATAGCTAATAAATATAAGACCGAACATCCGTTTCATGAACTCTCTGTGGCATTGGTAATCACATTGAGAAACTGTTCCTTTGAGTATACCCCTTGAATTTTCAGGATACTGTTGAGATACATTCAGGTTGGATCGTACACAAAACTAAACGGGCCCCCGGAACAAAAAGGCTAATAACTCACAAACCGAGCGTCCGATTAACACGCCGTCTGTTGCATTGAGAGCCCTTTGATGAGGGTATCCTTTGAGATACTTTTCGCTGAAATTAATTTCAGTTGATGTATCAACTCCTTGGCTCGTGGAGAGGACCCTCCCAAAATCGAATGTGCTATGTGCGGGAACCCTAGAGATGGATGCGACTATAATGACGAGGATGACTGTAGTTGGATCCTATGTGGGTTCGGCAGCGAGGAAAACTGTACATAGATTATCCATGGGTTTGACAAAGAGGATGACTGTACATGGATCCTCTATGCATTCGGCCGCAATGACGACTTTACATGGATCCTACATGGGTTCTGCAGTGATGGTTATTGTACATGGATCCTACGTGGGTTTGACACCGATGAATTCTGTACTTGGATTATATATGGTTTTGGCAGAGGAGATGATTCAGAGGCAATATATAATCATCTCCACCCCACTTTGTGAGTAGTATTCCTATGTGAGCTGAGTCTTGACTTTCAATCATTATCATCGATGTGATTGACTTGATTTCCTGTGTGGATTGGGTTGTGATTTCCTGTGTGGACTCGGTTGTGATTTCCTGTGTGGACTAGGTTGTGATTTCTTATGTGGACTGGGTTGTGATTTACTCTGTGGATTGGGTTTTGATTTCCTCTATGGAATGGGTTGTGATTTCCTCTGTGGACTAGGTTGTGCTATCCTGTGTGGACTAGGTTGTACTTGGGCTCGTGAGTTGGAGCCGAACTAGAATTGATGACTTTGGTATATGTATGTTAATATACCGAAGTAGAGTCGCTTGATACTTCGTGATTGTATCCTTAATTTGTGGTTTACCCTTCACGGATTCTTGGAGGCCGTAAGGGGTCTCGGGGTCCCTACTGAGTATCGTATACTCACCCATGAACAGGCTTTGCCCGCACTACGTTGTGTTGGTTGCAGACAACGGACAACACTGATCGTGGTTGAGGCTTGTGGAGCTGGACATAATCCATAGTTGGACTATCAGGCGGGATGTACACGGAGCAGATGGACGGATTCGAATAGTTGAGGAGACCATATATACCCACCCTTCAGGTGGGGTTTATGGAGGATGTCTCAGTGGTTACTACATTACTTTTTAGCTGTTGTACGTTACATTTCTCAGTTGTACTATACTTTTAGTTGGGTTTGTATACTGGCCCATTTACTTTCATGAACACACTTTTGTACTTAGTTCACTTATTTTTTACATCACTTTGCGTACTCTGTTGTGATTGTTTACTTATATAAAGGAAATTCCTTCCCTTTTATCGGGATTTATGCCATTGGTGCTTATCTCCAGCCCTTGGCCTATGGAAGGAAGGCTTGGGGTAGTCACGACATGGGCCCTGATGACAGGTCATGAGATATTTGTATCAGAGGAGTCAATTCTACCGCAGATCTCGAGACTCTGATCATTATTTTCTATGAATCAATAGTGTTAAGAGTATTGAGTGTGGTTTTTAGTTCAGGGAGTCCAGTGTTGGTGCAGCAGCCAACATATCCATACAACAGGACCATGACCTCTGAATTCCGACTCAGTGCACAAAAACCCTGATTTCATGTGTGTTTCAAGAGTTTCCTTTGTGGTCAATTTGAGTCACATCACCAGGTATATCATCTTGACCATGGCGCACCAATTCCTTATCAGGATGCCTTTGTGAAGACAACCAGATAGGGTTTCTAAGAGAGAGTATACGATGATGGCCCACCGAGCAATGAGGCTCTGGTGGAGGTCCCTCTTACTATGTTGGAGCCTTTGGGTGGTGTACCAGTAGCACCACCACCCACTGGGAAGCAGATACCACCATCCACACTAGAGAACAATGCACGCTGACAGAGCGTGTCGCATGAGTTCCAGCAGCAGAGGCCTCTGATGTTATGGGGCGAGACAGATTCCCAGGCCACAGAGGACTCGATGGAAGCAATTGCTATAGTTTTTCCTCCTAGTCGAGACACTAGTAGAGTGGATGGTGATCTTAGCTACTAGTGTTTTCTAGTGAGGGACCATGAGGTTGGTCTGTATAGTGATGAGGCTTCGGTACGTGGACTGATGCCTGAGATAGTATCTTCGAGTAGTGTGTCAGATATATCACTACCTCTTGGTCATCACACACTACCGGAGGTACCGATAGAGGATACTTGTTGGCTTAGTGGATTACATAAGTTTCAACACCAAATATCCCTCATGTTCCGAGGCGAGCCTGACATATAGGTAGCTGAGAACTAGCTCGAGGTGGTTGTTGAGAGTTTTCTAGAGCTTACACAGCTTTAGAAGGACAACATGTCAGAAGCTGAGTACTCAACGAGGCGTACCATTCGTTATTGGTACTTGATGACTATGACACGATCAGTGATTTAGAGCTCAGACCTCTGTGGGAGGTGTGTTTAAGGACATCCGAGTAAGCACTCATTCCTTTATTCATTAACACTTATGATAGGGTAATCGAGAGAACCTTTGTGGTTGAATTTTCTACGGCTGATCGGTTATAAGCAGTGAATGTTAGCAGTGGGAAGATGCGAACTGCTACCAGTCTCAGAGACTAGGTTGTGTAAAATGTTTCAAGAGGAAGAGGTGTAAAGGATAGATTAATCTGCAGAGCTGCAGACGTGGAAGCAGAGAGCAAAATGAGGTGGTGAACATTGCAACATGTTATAACCACCCGCCTTTGTAGTCCCCACTAGGCTCAAGGACCTAGAGGGAAAGGGAAGAGAGTAGCTACATGCGGTCAGGGAGTGTGACCCAGGGGCTCTAAGAATGATTTCAGATATGGTCTGTGTCTACTATGAGACGCCGTATTAATAGACATATATATCAATCAATCCTTCCACTAATCTTGTTCCGGACCAAGAGTTTACGGTTAATACATTGACTTGATCGTCACCTCTGGGGATACCTTTGGAAGGGGTCTCAATAATCACAGTTACGCCAATGGTTTGATCTGACCCAAGAGGGAAAAGTTTCGGTTGGAACCTCTTGGTCGCAGCATTGAGGCCTTATGACTTTAGATTGACTATGGACTGGGAAACAAAAGTTCATACACAAATGGACGGTTTTAGGGAAAATGGTTGTGGATTATCATCAACGTTGGGATGGGGTTTTTCCCTGGTTGGCAGAAAGGGAAACCCCCACAGCACATGATAAACTAATGTTTAGGAGGGTGTGGCCGATCACTCTTGAGTCGACTAGGCTTACCATCGTGACAAAAAGAGTTTTCAGTTTACAGTTCTTCCAGGACTATGGCTTCGAGATAGTCTATACTTCTGGGAATGGGAGCGTTGTTGCGGAAGCGCTCAGTATGAGGACTAATATTCAACTGTTAGGGGTGGCGAGACAGCAGCTGGCCACGTTTCAGATATCCTTTGTGGATAGTGATGGAGTCAGCACGTGTAGAACCAGAGATGGTTCAGGCTATGACGAAGAAGGTGCAGACCATCATGGTGGAGATGAACACTGTATAGAGAATACAAAAATATGATGCTGATAGGAGACGGAGACCATTGGAGTTCGAGGATGGCGAACATGTTTTCGTATGGGTCTCACCTTGGTCAGGTCTACGAAGATATGGTCGAAGCGGCAAGTTATCCCTGAGGTTCATCGGACCCTTTTTGGACCTTCGTAGGGTAGGAGAGGTGGCTTACCGCTTGTCCATTCTACCTATGATGCACTGATTTCATGACATCATCTGTGTATCTCAGCTAGAGGAGATGTGCGCACGACGTATCTGTCATCATTGACGACAGGGAGCTGGACGTCGACGACGGGTCGACTTACACAGGTTTCCAGTAGAGGTTGAGGATTGATAGAAGCAGGTCCAATGGGGATGGTCGATTCCTCTTGTGTGATTTTGTTAGTAGCACAGAAACCTCTAGGAGAGGACATGGGAGCGGGAGTCTCAGATGCGTGCTCATTTCCTCTTTTAGTTTCCCTAGTTTGTGTTATAGATTTATTGGGATGTAAATACCTGAGGTGGGAGTAATTTCAAGACCCAGAAATTTCAAGGAAATTTTTTTTATTAAATTCTCTAGGATTTTAATTGTGCTCAGTTTCTGAAGGCACCTAATTATGAGGCTCGGTGTGCTCAGAATAAACATTCGATGTTCGGCTCGGGTACGTTCAGTAAACGAATGAGCGGGATATTCTATCTTTTGAACCGGTGCCCGGAATTGAAATCTGAGGGCACTGATGAACTCACAGTGCCAGTAATTGATTAAGGGGTCCTTTACCGCAGTTACTTTTAAGAGGGTTGAGTTTTATTAAAAGTGATTGAGTTTAAAATAAATAAAATTGGTGAACAATTTTATTTTTATCTTGGATGTTAATATTCCCATGTGTGGATAAATGAGTGGTGGGGCCCACACGAGCCCGAACCTTTCATCTCCTTTGAGACCCCCTTAAACTCCCTTGAATTTAATGTGATAACTCGCCTCATTTATGGGACCTCTTCACATTATCATCTCCCATTAAGTCTTGACAACACCTTAATTAATAATTGAATCCAGCAGTTTAATTAATGTGGTGTTTGAGTTTGAAATGGATGTGTTAATAAAAAATATTATCAAAGTCTAATATTTTAAGAAGGGAGGAGCCTTTTGATGGGAGGTGGTCCACTCGAGAACATCCCCTCCTTCCTTTTTCCCTCCCCTTTCTCCATTGTTACACCACCACCGAGGTTCCATCTTCTCTGATGAGACACCGACGAACGAGCAGGGATGGGTACGGTGGTGTGGGCTCAACGAACTACATTGACTCCGATGTCTTCCTCACGTCAGATCTGACGAATGACGAACGAAACGTGGTAGGGGGTTTTCATATTTACGGTATATGTTTTTTATACCTCGTGAAAGGGTATTTAATTTCCAGGGTGTTGGTATAATTTATGTTGAATAAATTAAACCCTTGACGTTGATAAATTTTGGTTTGAGACTCTAATGCGGAGGGCACATGCTAACGAACAAGCCCGGACCCTCCGTTGATTGTTATTTTGTGTACGAATTGACGAGCGATGGTGAAAGGGACCGCAACAGCGTTTGGAAGCCGTCGTAGTGAAGAGTGGATCCTGGGAGAGCCGCATGCACAAGAGATGGGCACATCGGACCACTAGAGGGCGTCCGGCGGTCTGTGGAAGGGGATACCGGTGCGCCACACCAGAACGGTGGCGCCGGCGACCAGAGGTGGCGGCCGGAGCCATCCGGCTACCTAGGGGTGGCGATAGCGCCCCAGCACGCCACTGGAGATGACCCGCGAGGGCATACCGCGGCGGTGCAATGCGGTGGATCCCGTGACTTTGCGGGATCCCGGGACGATAGCGGTGGGGCACGACGTGATGTCGTGCCAGTCGAACAGAGCCGAGGCCTAAGGCCACGGCGGAACTCAAGGACGGCCAGATGTGTCGACCGCTGGTTCCACCTAGAGTCAAGACCCGAGGGGGTCCCGTGGATACCAAGGGCCATCCATTATGCTCAGCCATTTCAGAATAACCGGGAGGGAATGTAACCCCCCTACCAGCGTCTAGGGCGGGCACTGCCACCCGCCAGGTCGGCCAGTTGGCCGCCAACGCCCCCCCCCCCCCACCCCCGGCCGGGCCACGTGGAAAGGGCCATGCCGGTTGGGTCGGGCCACGCCCGACCTGGCCGGACCCGGACCCTGGTCGGGTCGACCAGGTTCGGGCCTACCCGGGGGGTATTGGGTCGGGTCGGGCTGGGCCCAGACCCCCTATTTTCGGAACCATTTCAGTTAAACAATAATATCTTGGGCTAAGAACCTATGATCAATGCACCGTTAGTTGAATAGTATTACTTGGATCGAGACTGTAGTTTCGATATATTACACTCAAGGTTTTGGCAAAGTTGGGTACGGCCGGGTTGGTTCGAATCCGAATCCAACCGGGCCCTCTATGCGGAAACACTTATAACGTGAGTTCTGGACATCCGATTGATGAGTCGTCAACTTTGTTGGATTCCTCATGGTGAGATGGTTCTTTTGGTATAGTTTACCCACGGTTTTTATGCAGTTGGTGTATGGCCGAGTTGGATTGTACCCAAAATCCAACCGTGCCCCTGAAGTGGAAAAGCTAATAACTCTATGACCGGACATCCGTTTGACGAAACGTCAGCGGCATTGGTAATCAAGTTGAGAAACGATTCTTTTGAGTATAACCTATGAAAGATTGGGGTATTATTGAGATATGTTCAGGTTGGTTCGTACACGAAACCAACCGGGGCCCCAGAACAAAAAGTTTAATAACTCATAGTCCGGGCGTCCGATTGATGCACCGTCTGTTGCATTGAGACGGCTCTGATGAGGCGGTCCTTTGAGATAATTCTTTGTGGGACTTCATGTCAGTTTATGTATCGACCCCTTGGCTCGTGGAGTGACCCTCCAGGAATCGAGCTTACTGTGTGTAGGAACCCTAGAGTTGGCTGTGACTGCGATGACGAGGACGACTGTACTTGGTTCCTACGTGGGTTCGGTAGCAAGGAAAACTGTACATGGATCCTCCATGGCTTCGATAGTGAGTACGACTGTACTTGGATTCTCCATGGGTTTGGTAGAGATGACGACTGTACTTGGATCCTACGTGGGTTCGAAAATGATGGTTATTGTACTTGGATCCTACGTGGGATCAGCAGCGACGACTTAGGTACTTGGATCTTATGTGGTTTTAGAAGAGGAGATGATTCAGAGGCTACATATAATCATCTCCACCCCACTTTGTGAGTATTATTCATGTGTGAGATGATTCTGGACTTCAATCATTATCATCAAAGTGATTGACTTGATTTCCTGTGTGGACTAGGTTGTGATTTCCTGTGTGGACTGGGTTGTGATTTCCTGTGTGGACTGGGTTTTGATTTGCTGTGTCGACTGGTTTGTGATGTCCTATGTGGACTGAGTTGTAATTGGGCTCGTGAGTTGGAGTATAACTGGAATTGATGACTTAGGTATATATATGGGAATATACCTAAGTATAGTTTCTTAATACATCAAGATTGTATCCTTACATTGTGGTTTACCCTTCGTGGATAATGGGAGGCCATCAGGGGTCTCAAGATCCCTACTATGTAGCATATACTCACCCATGCATGGGCTATGCCCACACTACGTTGTGTTGGTTGCAGACGATGAACATCGCTGATCGTGATTGAAGATTGTTGAGCGGGACAGAATCCAGAGGTGGACTATCAGGTGGGATGTACACAGCACAGACGGACAGATTAGAGGAGTTGAGAAGACCATTTGTACCTACCCTTCAATTGGGGTTTCCAGAGGAATTCTCAGTGGCTGCTGTTTACTTTTCATCTATTGTACTTTAATTTTCTCAGTTGTACTGTACTTTCAGTTGGGTTTGTATAATGTCCCATTTACTTTCTAGCACATACTTTTGTACTCAGTTTACTTATTGTTTACTTCAGCTTTTGTACATTGTTGTGTTTTTTTAATTATATAAAAGAAATACCATCCAATTTATCAGGATTTATGCCTTTGGTGCTAGTCTCCAGGCCCTGGCCTATGGAAGGCGAGCTTGGGATAGTCATGGCACGGGCCCCAAGGATGGGTCGTTACATGAATTGAGTGTTTCACCTAGACTTTTATCATCAGGTCCCTAAGGTTTTATCTTTTTATTATATCTTTTGGAACATATCTGGTTTATGATTGGTATGGAGGCTTCTTCTTTCGAGCTGTTGGTTTGGGTTTTTGGCAATCTTCTGCTTTCAAAATTTTTATGCCAGTTATTGTTTTTTTAAATCCACCAAGAGAGCTTCAGTTTCAGATCTCCATTAATGAATGAGGGTTTCATGGTTTATTGGGTTTATTGACTGTAAAAAATGGTTGGTTTATTTCCTTATGTTTGTTTGGAAGCTCAATGTCGTTTCCAAATTTAGGTCATTTTCCTTAATCTATGCCACATACAAGGAACAATCACTTGTTTTTTCTCTTTGGAAACACCATCCCTAAATCAAAATATGTTTGTGGTAGATGTAATTTTATATCTAGTATTTTTTTTCAGGCATTAGATGCATGAATTTGATATAAATCACTCTCATAGTCACTATTCAGAAAAATGGAGACTTTTTTAATTTACCAATAGTTTCAGTTATGGTCGAAGGAACATTTCCCGTCACTTGGTATGGTATTATGGCATATCCATGTCTTTTACATTTTTTAGTGGTTATATTGATCACAAGAAGATATGCCATCGTTGATCTATGCCTTTTCTGATTTTTGAGTGATCTATACAATAAAAAAAATTTCAGAGGGAAATATTATTTTTTAATTAAATTTAAAAAGTATGTAACAAATTTAAATAACAATTTCATCCTTTAAAAAATTTCTAGTTCATTATAACAATCAATTAAACATCAAATTATGATCATTAATTGTTCAAAAACCAATATTTTTATTAATTTCTCCTTCAAAATCACTCAATTATGATTTCAATTTTAAATACAATTTATGGATTTAATTCAAAATATTATAAGGTCAAAGTGTAAAAATAAATTTCAATTTATGTATGCATTCTCAATTTGATTCCAATGATGAATATATCAATAAAAAAAATCATTTTTAGCCATTTAAAAATTAATTCCATAACTCAAAACGTCACAAAGGCTAGAAATTTACCAAATATTTCTTAAATAAATATTTGTAATTTTTATGATTAATAGAAATAAATTAAAATAAATTATTATTTAACACTCCCACACAATTAAACTATTTCACCCCCAAGAAATTTTACCATTGAATAAAATTTATTAAATTATTTATATATTTATACAATTTAAAATATATTTTCAATGAATGATCAATTCAATGAAGATGAAACTGATAAAATAAAAATACATGCTTATAGAACATTTTATGAAATGAATTTGAAAGTGAGGAATATATTTTTTCATTAAAAAAAAATCATGTTTCATATGATTAACTTTAAAGACATAAAATTATCAGATTTATATAATATATAATCCTCAAAATACTTTCAAAAACTATTTTCTGACCTACCATGTATGCAGTACATTTTCAATCTTCACTCAAGTGAAAACATTTTATTTGGAGTTGTGCTCCCAATTGGGGATCAATTATTTACCATAATATTGGGAAACATTTCATCTCTCCACACATTTAATCATGAAAAAATACAATCAATCATGAGGTCGTTGAAATGGTTGTTTAGTAGAATTATGGTTTTTGGGAATTTGATCAAAAACACATAAGTATAAAGAGAAATGTTGTAGTCATTAAATATAGTTTATAATTTATTATCTAAATCATGTAACAATACCTCTATCAATACCACCTACACAACATGTTACACAACTTCAAAATTTACTATTTTTCAGAACGCATGATTCATGAATTGAATCCAAAGAATGCGTCATCCTAATTTCCTAATTTTTCTTTTTTACATATATTATTCTCTCTTTTTTCCTAGTTTTTTGAGTTGAAAGGATTTTTCACTATAAAAATATTTAATAGTGATTATGCCAGTTTCTTTATTAATGGTTTTGAATAACTCAGATTATCATATTGAATGTCTCAAACCCATACCATTTTATTATTATTTTTAACCAATTTTTCTACTTTATAATATTTTTTAAGCATAATTGGATGATAAAGAAAACCTAATACAGTGAATGAAAGTGACCAATGCCCATTTTACTTTCTTAGATACCCCAATATGTCGACCCACACCTCTCATTGGACCTTTATCACTCATTTCTTACTAGAAAATGAATATATGGAATACCCTTTTACTAACATTTAGAATTGACTCAATCAGGTAATGTAACATTAGAGTGAGAGTAGGTAAGTGATTATTTAGACTGTAATTCACCATAAACCTATAAGAAAATTCCTGGTTATATAATGGATTAACTAGGATCAACGTTTAAGGTAGTACTGAATGAAAAATGAGTGTATTTCTAATCAAATTCCTCAATCATATTTAAAATATCTCATGAATTCCAAATACTTGAGAGTGTATAAAAAATGTTATAGATTATAAACTAATAAAAAGATTCTATCAATATGTAAATGTATCATATATATGATGTAAAATTAGATCCAAAACCTCTCAGGATAAGAATGAAAATTTGGGATAGTCACTAGTTAATATGGATATCAATTTCGAGTTAAAAATCATGAATCTTTCTGTAAATCATATCCTAAAGAAAATTACATTTCAGTAAACATTTTTTATGTATTACTTAAATATAATAATCCTGATCCTCATAAATAATAAGGAGTATAAAATTTTTAATGAGTCTTCCAATTCAACAAAAAATATTTGAAAACTAAAAAACTATAAATAAACATTGTACCTCTTCAAAATAGAAAATATTTTTTTGAATATGATTATTTACACACCGAAAATATAAAAACAAAATCCTACAAAAACTATATAAAGATTCCAATAATAAATTTGGTATTTATCTTTTTGGTTTTTAAATGTAAAACATAAAAAATTAAATTTACATCCTGAAACTATTACATCCCTCTCCCCCACACAGAGTTCAGAAGTACGTCAAGTTGAATTCCAGCATTAATTTATTAATGAAAAAATTCAAAATAAAGTCTGACAATATACCTATAAAAGGTAATGATACAACTATATAGTAAACAATTAAACTATAGTATGGATTAGATGTAACTCGTCCATGTGTTCTTTGAATAAGTCTTCATGTAAATTCTTCAATTTTTTGGCCATTCATGTTGAATTGATGCTTTGAACCTTCTCCTTGAATATGAAATGAAAAAAAAATTATTACATACTTTGTATGGACAAATACACATGGAATGAATCTTATTAGGGAATATATTCATTGATCAATAAAATAACAATACATTGTCTGTAGATTGAAATTCCCTTTTCTAGATCAATTTATCATAAGAAGATTTAGTTTCATCCCTATATAGTAGTGAGTTCTCATTTACTTCCATTTTCATATCCTCAAACTCCATCATTTGTAGCTTCCTCTACTATCTAGCCTTTCCAAAATTTAGGTTCACTCTTTTAATAGTCCATCTAGCATTGTGCTATAGCTCAACAGGTATGTGAAACATTTTACTTTAAAAATTTCTATCAAGAGACATATCTAGTGGGTATTTTAGGCTTTTATATATTCCTAATGTTCATTCTCTAGTTTCATACACTAGTATTTGGGATTGGGCCACAATTGTTTATCCTAAACAATTTACATCCATATTGACACCACAACTAATCCATTTTTCTATGGGCATAGGTAGTGGAATTTTTATGTGTAAAACCATAGTTCTCTCTGTAGAAATCTATGTTCTTGCTTCATAAGTGGGTTCCTTGGTAACTGATTGTATCCCAATGTATTCCAATTGTACAAAAAATGGATAATTTTAGAATCTCATTAATTTTTTAAAATCATCAAATTGAGTAGATTTTTCATTAATCTACATAGAATCATGGTTTAATGCTATAGAATATAAGGAAATACAAATTAAATAGAAAATGGGGAAATTAATTCAATTCCCCATACATCCAATATCTCATAAAATTTAAAGGTTTTTTTTGGAATTTCATTTATTTAGGAAATTACATTTGTAAACTAGCATTTCATATTTTTATTTTGAAAAAATCAATGACATTTTAGAAATTTTGGGCCAAAAAAATCCAACATCCATAAATTTTATCATTATTCTTTAGGGTCCAAAATGGCCTCCACATAAAACTGTATAGAAAAATAAAGCATAAAGTTCATTTCCACTTTAGGGATGCACCTTTTAATTACATTTTCATTGTAAATTTTTAATAAATTAGGATCCTACCAAACATAATATTTTTATTCATATTTCACTTTACCAGTTTGATGTTTAAAAAAGAAGGGGGTACATTTTTGTGACAAAAAAATCACTACGTCATCATATTAGGGAAATTTGGTGATGGTTTACATTTTATCACTTGGGAATGAATCATCTAGATTGTTCTTAGTAATTGCTTCTTCCTCAATAGCGTGAGGAAACTAACTCATGTGTTCAACCACTATATTTTCACATCCCTTATTATCTTTAATCTCTATGTCAATGACTTATAGAAGTAACATTCACCTCACTAGTCTAGTATTTTCATCATCATTCGTGATTAAATATCTGAATAATTTTTGATTAGAATAGATATTTACTTTAGTCCCTAATATATAAGATCAAAATCTTTCAATGTCTTCAACAATCGAAAAAAATCATTATATAGTTTTGTTTAGTTATTATTGGAAATTTATAATTTTTGTGAATTCTAGGCTATCAACTGTGGAAGCCTATACATCTTTTGGGTAAGTACAAACCATGGATCTATGTTGGAAGCATCACATAGAATTATAAAGTGGAAACTATTTTTTTGAGGACAAATAATTGTTATAGTGATCAAGGATTATTTTAATCGGTAAAAATATTTCATGTATGAATCATCAAAAACAAAATCAATTTCATTCTTGAGTGGGGTTAGTCATGGGAAAAACATTCCTATTAAGTTCCCTAATAAACCATCAAGAAAATCATACATGGCTTTGAAATTATATGATAAGACTCATGGTGATGATGTAAAGGGGTGTATAAATAAAATCAAATTTGGACATATTTACTCAACTTCCATATTTAGAAATTAATTGACCCAAAACAATTCATTTCCCACCATATAATGGAATTTAAAAAATATTTAAAAACAAGTTTTTATCAATGCATAATTTTAAAAAAAATTACTATAATTTTTAGAAAATTATGATAACAACTTCCATATATTGTAAATTAATCAAGGAGTACCTCTACGCATCCTTTAATCAGGCCAGAGGAGATACATAAAATGAAATATAGAAAAGAATCCTTCTGTAGAAAAAAAATTCATAAGGGACAAGTTAATATGGTATTTTCCAGGTCTTCTAGAGCTATCAGAACATGAAACTGTATATAAATTACATCAATAAAGAAATTCGGACCCTTCATTGTTAGTATCTCTGGAATATGTTTCAAACTTGTATGGAAAAATCATATTTCTGGTCACATGGTACTATATCCAATAATATATACATGCACTCTTTCTATTCTAAATTTTTATAGAAACTTTTTCACATTTCTCATATTTCCAAATAATTTATCTAGTTTTCTTCAAGTCTAATTAGATAAGACACACCCACTTGGATTCATGAATGGGTAGATATTTTCATCTCCGAAAAATCTCTCTAATATTTTTTACTACTTCCACAAGGGTTTGATTGATCCTGCTTTAGGGTTTTCATACTTGTTTGGATTCATCACCAATAAAACTTATATTCACAAAATTATTGGGGATAATTCCTAGGATGTCCCCTAATGTCTAATATATGACCCTAGAATTATGTTTCATAATTTTCAATGGTTTCTGTTGTTGGATGTGTTCTAAATCATTAAAATTTTAATGTTAATTTTCCATTTCCCTATAAGAAGGAATATATTGATTTTGACTTTGGAAAATTATGTTTTTGTTATGGGTGGTTCTCAGAGGATGTTTTTAGTTTATAATTATCAATGTTGTGTGCCCTAAAATGTAAAGAAAAATATATAGTATAAAATTTGAGTAACTAATCAAAATAACTTTCATTGATCGCTTCAAATTGTTCAACACTCAAAATAGTCACAAAATTGAGTTCATTTTAAAAAATAGATTTTTCACTATTGTTGGTTGTTTATAATGATTTTTCTTGTCTAATTATGTCATTGGAAATTTCAATTTCCTCTTTGTAATATTAGAGTTAATAAAAAACATTTAATATAAAAGAATATTTCTCTATATGTGGGTGTTTTATTGAGTTAAGAATGTTGAAATCAACCATTTCCTCACCAAAATTAATGGAAAGGGTGACTACAGTGAAATTTATTTTAGTGTTAATGGTATTGAGGAATGATATTTCAATAATTATGGGAGATTGTACTTAACCTTATACTTATTCCATATTAAGAATGAAAAATTTGGCAGGGAATGTGTATCCATGTACACTTACCAATACATATTCAAGAACACCTACTAGGTAGGAAGTGTCTTGAATGGTGAGTTGCACAACCACTTAGGTGGTTCTGAGTTCTCCCATCCATATAGAAAAATTAATGGAATAAGGTATTACATTATTTAAATCATCTAAATCACAAAATTCATTGTAAAATGTAATCTCTCTAATAGACCAAGGGTTAGAAAAGATACCTGGATCTTAGAATTTTTATGGAATTCATGGGGTAACAAGGGTAGAAATATTCTTATATAATATTAAACCATTATTTCCTCTCAATATTCTTCTCTATATGAAAATTTATTTAAATAATTTTTATTACCATTGAATTTGGTGAATGATCTCCAAGAGATATAAGTTGATCTCTAATTTTTTAAACACCTCCGGGATATTTGTTAAAGTGATTCTTCATTTTTATTCATTGGTGGTTTCATCCATATAGGTAAGGTAGGTTAGGGTTTATGGGGATCTTAATTATTAATTTTACTCATGTCTTTCTTTGATGGAGAATTCACATATTCCTCACTAGGTTATTTTTCTTGGGAAGATTTATCATGTATATGTTGTTGTTCACTTCTCGATTTGGTCTCTAGAAGTGTTCCTTCATTATCACTCCTTAACATGATTGAACTGGAATTTCCTTTTCGGTTAGGAAATGGTTCAGATACAAAATTATTGATGGTGGTCATGATATGGTTGAATGAAACTTTTATTTTATTTAACTCCAATCCAAGAGTGGTGATTATGGTCTATTAACTTTTTTGAGTTTCTATTACCTATCAAAAAATTTCCATAATGGATGTCACTTGAGATTTTCCTTACTGGTAGCTTGTGGATAGTTTGATGCTCTGTCTTATGATTGAAGGGGTGGAATGGATATTTAAAAGCTTCTTAGAATGGTGAAATTTGTGGCAATTGGATCCCAACTCCAAATTGATTGGTGGGAAATTCCCTAAATCCTTGGTTTCCACCTAGTTATTTTGGAATTTACACTCTTATATGGAATTGATTATTTCAATTATTTTAACATAAGGATATCCATAAATTAAATGATCATAAGAAAAGTAGAGCTGATAGACCATAGTGGACGTGGTGGGTGATGACTCATGTCCTTTGTTCACAACTAGCTAGCTTACATGTGATGTTATTTATTAATTTTTATTTTCATGTAAAGGTGATTTCGAACTCTTTACCTCATGTAAACCTATAGTTGAAATTATCTTACCAAATTTTTGGGAATTATGAGGGATTATTTCAATATGTTTTCTAACTTAAATAGGGGAAATATCAATCATGTCTCTTCCAGAAGAAGCATATAGCATGCTCTGATCATATTCCATCACTCCCTAGTAAAATAATACTAATAAATTGTGTTCTTCTTATGGATGGTGTCAGGAGGATGTAGATAGTTTCTTAACCGTTTTCCAAAACTCATATAATGTTTATCTATTATAATTTTCGATTCTTTAGATATCGATTCATAGTTTAGAACTCTATGAAGTAGGGAATTATTTCTACAATAAGGTATTCTATAGTTCATGCTATGAGGTATCTTTTCTAGGATATATATTATACAGACGCTCACTGGTTTCTACTTAAATAGATATGGTGAAATTCTTATATCTTATTTTAGTATTGGTGAATCCTATTATTTTTAATCCTTACATAATATTTTATATTGTCTCAAAATAATTTTCAGGTATTCACCAAATAATATATAAAATTTATGTGTAATATAAATCATTTCATTATTGAGATTATAATCCTCTTGGTAATTCAAATAATATTATTGGATGTTGATGTTGAAATTTTGTGCATACATTTCCCTCAATGTCCCATTCACCTATGAACAATTATCCTACATTTTTTCAATACCTAGTGTAAATCTAGTGTAATATGAAGCACTTAAATGATAATTAGAAAATGTTATTTTGAAAAACTCTATGTCGTCTTGCTTAATTATTTTCAATGTTTTATTTTTTGTGAGCATAGTTCTCTCATCCTCAGTATCAAAATAATTGAGGTTGTAAGGACTAGATATAGTCACATGAAACCATTTTTAAAAAAATATAACAAAATGAAAACTAGTCTTCACCAATAATGGTTCTAGTTTTGATGTAAACCTATTAGTGGGATCTCAAAACAATTATTTTTGAATCTGGGAAAATGTAGTAATGTTGAACTTTTGTTGTATCGGGAGATGATAGTGTAATTGATGTATTAACATTTTATTCAATGTTTTTGAAATATTAGAATAGTTTATAATACATATTATTTCAAAATTCAATGTTTAAAATGTAGTGGTCTATCCTCATATTACTCTCCTAACATCACTATGAATCATCATTCAATTTCACTTTCTCCTCATTATCTAATTAAATGAAATCTACATGATTATTTTATCCTGAAAATTTCGACGTTGAATAAATAAAATAAAATAATCACTATATTGTATTTCATTACCGGTACTAGTGATTGGATTCCACCAATCACTATTCAGTCATCCCGATATTAGTTTTTTTATAGAGGAAATTTGATCCCAAGAGGATTGTGTGTTCAACAAGTAAAAAAAGTAATATTTAATCTAAATTCAAATAAGAATCTTCTATAATATACACATATAAATGAATACAAAGAATTAAACTAATAATAATTTTTATTGAAAATAATAATTCATCATAGTGGTGGGAGACTTTACATTGGATCCACTACTATTATTCTATTATTACTTCATTGGAGTTATTTTAAAAAATATACAAATAAAATAATAGAAAGTAATAGTAGAAGAAAGTGATGAAATTTCCTCAGAGAATTACAAAGTGTCTCTTTAATATGGGAATTCCCTATAACCAAAGGAGAACATATCTTCATATTTTCAAAATAAAAAACTAAAAAAATCATAAAAAAGCTTCACAACCAGTGAATTCCATGTGGTGTGACTTGAGGTGATCATAACCAAATTTGCATGATGTCCCTACAAAAACAGTTCAACTCGTGAAATGACATGAAACCCCCCCTCCCATAATGGGAAATGACAATTATCATATCCATATATGATGACAAAGTCGATTGGGATCACTAAGTATATTTATCTCCCCAGATTCAGCCAACCCAAATGAATGAGAGGAAAGTTGACTTTGGAAATTAGAGACCAAATGGGGAAAATAATTTCCCCATTTTATGAATTTTTGGAGCAATGCATTCTTCTCCTAAATAGATTATTAGAGGGTGAGAAATCACATACATGTGAATTTGGATAGATGAAGTGATTTTAGTCATTCTCCATCATCAGATACATCTCCAATCATGTATCTAGATTTGGATACATAGTAATTTTGGGTACATGGAGTTTTCAAGTATGTCAAACCATCAGGAACATAAAATTTAACCCTTATTCATTATCTTCTAGAACTCAAAATTTGGATAATAAATAGTTCTTCCTTTGAGATTTATTTTCCATGTTCTGCATTAGAATGGATAGGTGGTGGAATATAGGTAATCATGTTGATTTAACTAATTCATGATTTTTATGAAGAATTTATTAATTTACTACCAGTGTGTGGAGGGGAAACCATGGTCTCTCCTTCTTCATACATGAAAAGGGGAAAATATATCAATTAATTCATTTGTGTTTTATTTGGATAAATCTGAACTCACCCCTCACAACTCACTATTTTTTTCATCATAGGGAGCTATGATTTTTTGTGAGGCTCGGTATATACATCACTCGGTGAGAGGGGAAATTATATATTCTTAGGTGGTGGAGAGGTTTTATCAAGATCTAGTTCTCAAAGATCTATTTTTGGTCATATTCAATGGATGTGCACTCATATTCGTTGTCCGACAGGAACACAATATCTACAACATGCATAGCACAGATCTACATGAGGAAATTTACATGATGTTAACCTTCAATGAATCTTCACCAGCGAGGTTTGTATTTATAGTGTACTTTGATATCTTTGGAAATATATGTAATCTCAAGTATTCATCATGTGAATCCAATTTTTATTTGGGTGTTCACCAGTATTCCCCTAATCTAATTCAAGGGTGTGTGGTGAGCTAGAGTGTTTTTTTCTACTTTGATCAAGTTGGTGTGACACCATATTTTTATTGGGCTCCCATGTGTATTGATCATCAAGTGTTTCACCTCGGTTGGTATCATTAGATTCTGTGGGATTCACCTTTTCCTTCCGGATCTTAGTATACCTCATATTTAATCTTAGTTCGCAATCTTCTTCTTCTGAGTTGTCATCTTGTGGGTTCAACATTCTTTAGTATAGAAAATTTGAACATCAATAAATGGTTCAATTTAATTCTGCTCATGATCAGTGGTTTTAGATATCCATTAGTGTTAGTGGGTGACAAGGTTGATTAGGATGATCGAATGTGAGATGAGGTGCGGCTTCTGGTTTTTTTTTCTGTGTCACAGCTCCATGACTATGTGAATTTTTTTAAAATTTTCCATGGTTGAATCCACAAACATGGGACAATGTCAAGGTTTTTTAAGAGACTCCATCAATGTGAAATCTATGGTTATTGTAGATGGAAATTCAAAGGCAATCAATCTGATTTTTAAATGTGGTTGGTTCATTTATTTTCTAGACATCACTCCCATAGCAACTAACTGTAGGCACAACTACCTCTTCACTTTTCCAAATTTTCAGATATGATCAATGGAACTCTTTAAATGACTTGAAATAATTGCGTAGAAAATCCATTCACTTACCATTTTTCAGTGGTTGGATCAACCACAAGAAAATAGGTCGACATCGATCTATGACTTTTCTAATATTTGAGTGATATGAAAATCACAATTTTTTATTAGTGCATGAATTTATTAAAATTAAATTTAAAAATGATAAAACAATTTAAAAATTTAATTTGACACTTTAAAATATAATTTCAAATTCATTAAATAAATAAATTAAAACATAATATTTTCAAAAATAAATCTGCACAGTCTAATCTAATTGTTCATTTCTTCAAAAAAATCCAACAACTGCAATTTCAATTTCATTGTCGATTTATGGATTTAATTCTAAAAATAAAAATTCAATTAAATATCAAAATAAAATAAATAACAATTATAATTTTAATTACAAAATCAATCAATAATATGTTTATGGTGTGGAAATCAATTTCAATTTATGCTTGGATTCTAAATTTCACTATAATGATTAATATATCAATAAAAAATATAATTTTAAATCATATATAAAATAAGACCAAAAATAAAAATGTCACAAAGATGACAATTTTACATGGACTTATTTGAATTATCATAGTAATTTCATAGAATAATAGACACAAAAATCAAAATTTTAAGCTATTGTCCCGTAATAATTTTTTATACACCACCAGCGAATGTGGTACTAAAACCATCCCCATCATGCTTCCTGATAAAAATATGATTTCTTCATTGTCCATGGATATACTGTACAATCAAAAAAACTAGAAAATTTCCACTATTGGTTTTAATCCATGTGTCCCCCTTCCCCTAAATCGGTAAGGGTTCATACCCAACAAGACATACCTCGAAAAAATTCCAATAAACATATTTTTTTTTATGAAAAAATTCTCCCATGTGGAATGTAAAGAAACACCTGAGACTAAAATCCAATAATATATAGAATTATCCATGCTCCTCGGTAATACATAATCATCTCCTTCAATTTTTATGTTCACTATATTTGTTTTAGGAACCTTTTATTTTTCTCTTAACTCCTTGATGTGTCCTTTATTCCCACAAATCCAACAAGAAATAATATTCCCATTTTCCACATCTTATCTCTTTACTCTTGATTTTATCATCTTTTATAATTATCTAATTACATGTATTTAGATATTAACTTCATGTACAGAGTAGAACTAAAGAATCCTCTCAATTCTTTTATATGAATAACTTTATTGAGTATTGGGTCTCACACATATTTCAGATAAAACATTATATTTCCAAACTATCTTCTCAAAATAGTTATAGTGGCTTCTCAATAGCTAGGGAATGATGATTGTAAAATAATTGCAAATACATCATCATCCAGCATAATCCCCCTTGATGAAAACTTATATTTAATGGTGTTGAATTCAATTATGTGATCAAATACAATATTCCATTGAATCATCTTTAGATTGATGGTAAACATTGTCTATTACAAAATTATTATCATATATATTCGTAAGAGCTTTGATCAACCAAGCCATAATCTTCTCCACTATAATGATGAATTCCATTTTTTCCAATATAAGGTGCACAAATCCTAGAAACTATATATCTAGAAGCTCCCACTTTGACTTGTACATCTATAATTGTTTATAACCTAGAAACAAAACATGAAACTTTTTTTGATTAGGATATTCTTTGACCCACATCCTCCAATAATTAAATCCTATTATATTGAAGCTATCAATATTTAACTTTATTTCTTCCATAACCATTACAAAATTAGAGATATCTAACATTTATCTTTTGAATTTAACAATTGATATAATTTTTTGTATAATTTATAAAAAAACAATGATGAACGATCTTAAAAATGAGAGTAAAATATACAAAAATATAAAGTAAAGAATAAGAAAAAATAACCTAAGACACTATAATTAACATTGTAAGGGAATAAATCCCTACACCCATGGAGAGTCAGAAAAATATCACTAAAGTCACGAACAAATATTACAAGGTAAAATCGTAGTATTAAACCATCTCATGAAATGAGTTCGTAATGTAGAGAGTGATAATGTTCTACCAAACACATAGTATGTCCATTATACTATAATAAGTAGTTGTAGGAAACCTATGGAACTTTAGTGACCCAAAGCTTGACGTAAAAGGAAATTACATTACTTTTTTTGAATACTTAATACATAACAAAGATAGACACACAAGGATCGTAATAGTTTAGTGTCTTTGGAAACTCGGAATATAATCTTCTAATCGTGGTGAAAGATCTTCAACATATCCATCAATGATCTTCCCATTTTGTTTTCATACCTAAAACCTTTCTCTAAATCCTGGGGAAAAGAAAACATATAAAGGGTGAGATCAAATGCTCAGTAAGGATAAGCATAGAGGACATAAAACAATCCATAGACATTTTAATGTAAACAAAAACATGAGAATAAAATATAAACATCAAAATCTTGAGCAATGACATAAAACATTGCAGTACGTAAGGCATAGATAATGAAGAAACATGAATCATGATAAATTAGCCTGGAAATAAAACATGTAATTGTGGAAAAAATTAAGCAGAAGATATTATTTCCATAGTGGCCAAGGCATTACTTCCAGGATCATATTAGTGGATAAAGTCCCTTTCTGAATCGAGTTCACTCCTCATTTCAGTCCTGTAAAACTAAACTGGATAATCATACCGTTAAAGCCATGTCTATCTAATGAGATATAAATCATTTCCCAATGAATTTGAGGGAGATATAGGTCCCAAAAATCTCATAATGAAATCATTCTTACTTGTGCCACAAAATAAACATTAAACATTCATCATAACCCAAAGAATAAAATGGGTTTAATAAACATCATCCCATCATCTCATAATCCATATAAAGAAAATGGACATTTCATCATAAGAAATTTGAAACCATGTAAATAATAAATACATTAAACTTTAAACATACAAATATGAAATAATGTCATCTTAGATGGGAAATGGTTTTGATAAAACATTTGAAATGAATTCTTGAGGAAAATATCCTTTCTTCTTCAAAATCATTTTCTATTCTAAAAATTCCATGAACTTTTAAAATAAAAGTATTTTGTTGAAAATAGTTATAAAATCTTGTATAGTAGGCTTCATGAAAATGAGGCGTTATGAAACCATAAAAGTCCTTTCACACCGTATAAGTTAAAAAGAACATTATCCTCATACATTTGTCAGAAAAGTCAAAAAGTACCTTATATGGTAACCAAAGGAAAGATTCCATCCATACAATGTGGTAAAAAGTCAATAATGGGTAAAAATGACTTTAAAAATACATGTAAGAATAGTAAAAATTTAATGAATTTTTTTTAGAAATCATGGTCATGGATGATAAACATAACCCCAGTAATTACTGACGTATAAGCAATCTCAGATAAAAATGAGATTGAAAATTTATCCCTTACCTTAGGTCTGATATGCTGCATACGTATCCGAACCTCCTGAATAATTATTTAAATAATGTCATTGACTTATTAATGAATCATATTCATTGTTATGATATCATATATGGTTCACTTATGACTTTATATTACCCATTCTTTTGTAAGTTCCATGTTAAATTAGTGTTTTGGGTATAATCATTTTATTTATCGTACATGTTTGGACTTGTTGTTCTTGACATTATTACTTATAACCTGATTTAAATAATTCCAGAATGTAAAACATGATTTATATGTAATATATATTCATCATATATATATATATGATAGATCGATAAATGGAATGAAATACACCGTTCATGGAGACGGTAGGCCATACGTACGCATGAACGCTGTTTTTGTTTGCTTATTGAATTGAATGGAATTCAGTAGATGAAATAGATATATATATATATATACATAAATCCAGTATCATTATTATGTAATATATTTCATGATTACTTATTATATATACTTTATAATAATTAATGAATGGTTAACATGGATAATTAATCTCATCACGTCGTGGAGACGGTAGTTCGTACGTACGCACGAGCGATGATATCATTCCCATGATCGTTGAATTATATTTAAGTGTATGTATAATATTTTAGAATCAATATAAATTTACAATAATCATATATACTTATCTATTTACACCATTATACCCATCCAAGTAAGGTGGTGGTCGAAAATAGATTACACCACGACGTGGAGACGATATTCTGTACGTAAGCACACGCGGTGATTTCGTTTTCCATAGGATGGGTTGGTGGTGAAATAGGGTTGTTTCATAATTATAATAAAATATCAGTATATGAGTGACACTGATGTTATTACTTCATAATGAAACAACTAAAGAAGAAGAAGTTGAAGAAGAAATAAAGTTGAAAGAATCGGTAACAGACATTACCTCTTCTTTGAAGTGCCTCTTCTTAACCTCCTCTTAGGGCACTAAAGATGGTATTTTAAGAATAACAGAACCTCTAAGATGTTTCTATGGAAGTGGAAAATAGAAATATGTAGGAGTTGGCCAATATTGAAGGCTTAATGTGGTGTCAGAAAGAGAGGGAAGAGATGCCCTTTTATAAGGGAGGAGAGGGGCATCTTTGGAAATATAAGAAATATTAGTTTATATTAAATCCCAACCCCACTTAAAAACTTCCAAAATGACTCATATCAGAATATTAAATGATATAGGGTTGTTATATCATCAAACAATAAAATTTAGACATGTTATGAATTTATTTTAAACATTATCAACTTGATTTATCCTTATTAATCAATTTAATTTTATTTGTGGTAATAATATTCTATATTTTAAATTATTATAAATAATTACATATTTGTTGTAAATTTTCAATAATTTTGACACTTTATGACATTTTAGACCATATAAAGTTTAATTTATCATTTTTAAATATTTTTATGATTTTTAAACAATTTTATAATAAGTCATTTTTATAAAATAACATTAGTGTCAATTTTGAAACTATTCGTTTATTTGAATTTAAATAAATTATATACAGAAGATATGTTCGAAATAAAAGATTTAATATATTAATAAAATGTCATATGTATCTAGAAAATTAGTCGAGCACATTAAATAGTTATAAAATATTTATTTTAATATTTTTAAAACAATTTATTTTGTATATCTATTAATAAAATAATTAGTACAACATTTTTGTATAATTTTTTAATATACTTATTTGTTGCATAAAATTAAAAAATAAAACCCTTTGATAAATATAAATATCAAAGATTTTATAACAATAATTTTACTTGAATTTAGCATCTAAAAATAACAACATGTAAATTGTTATCTTTATTAAATTATGATGGTGACAACATTGGAATAAAAATTATAAGTATCATAATCGCCTTAATAAGGATCCAAATGGTCATCAATTAGGCCACTGGATGATTAGGGTTTATATATAAACTAATAATAATTTTTGTGTATATTTTAGGGCCTTTTGATATGTATTACTATTTGAATAAAAACTATATTATTGATTTTTCACTAAATAAATAATTTCTACATCATTATTTTCTAAGATAATACGGTAATTAAATAACTCTTAAAAATTAAAAATAAATTACCATGATAAATAAGAACATTTATATATTTTAAATTAGTATTTATAACTGAATTTATATTATGTATAAATTTATATTAGAAATACATTGATTATTAAAGTTGAGTGAGACATATTTCACTTTTCTTTTAATAAAATAATCTAAAGGTCTTAATCACCTCCAAGTGGGTTCCAATGGATTCAATTTTGACCCAAATATTCTTTTGGAAAAAATATAAGCATCAAATTATATTAAGACAATTTTTAGGGTAATTTTATAATATTATATTTACCCTTAATTACCCGATTTATCTTTTACTATGGTAAATAAAATTTACCGTAGTAACTATTCATAATGTCGAAAAATAAAAAAGTATCTTATTAACATAATTTGGAACCACTGATTCCAAATATGAAATCCATTTTTCTCAATTCAAAACAAAAAAGTTGGAGAAATTAATTTAAAATTTATCTCATTGTTAAGAAAACGTGTTTTAAAAGTTAAGACATTGTAAAAGATTGAAATGTTTTTACCTATGAATTTAATGTAAAATTAATGATAATTACATACATTATATTAAATGGTAATAATATATTCTATTTATACATTAAAACCATTCAATATTATAATTTAACCATATAAAATATTGCGAAGAAAAAAGTTTTTTTTATTAAAATATAACGTGTTTTTACTATTTATCAAAATATAAAAGTTACCAGAATAATATGATAATGTTATCCAAAGTAAATTTTTATTTTAGGATTCTAAATAAGAATTTTATTTTGTCAAATTCAACTTATAAACATGTAAAAAACGAGATTTAAAGTGGGTGCTCCACCAAAAGGTGGTAAAACTGTATTTTCTTTAAAATAGTTAATTTACCAGGAAAAATTATTTTGTTCGTATACCATGTTCTAGAAAATGTTTAAGATGAATAATAATATTATAAAATTTAAAATTTAGTTAATACTATTTATAACGTCTAGTTCATAATTATATTATATCCATATATCGTTGTTTAGTGAAACTCGGTATTGCGTACAACACACGCTATCGAGGAAGATTGTGATTGTGTGTAATGCAAGACAAGTCAGGGTTGCATATACTGAAAGATAAAATTGTGTTTCGTTTAGTGCAAGATAATATTTTTGTAGTGTACAACAGAAGACATCAATGAAATTAAAAAGAATATTTTTCATAAAATCTCGGGGTGTTACATTCTACCCCCCATAAAATGAATTTCTCCCTCGACATTCATCGGGGTTTTAAATTTTTTACTACTTGAATGTTTCATTCGTAAAAACCCACATCAAAAAAGAAATACTAAAACATAATTTTAAAAAGTGAAGTATGAAACATAACAGTTACCTAAATTTACTCTTCACTAGGTTTCCACGTAAGAGAACATAGGTGAAAATATGGATATGGAAGAGAAATCTAACCATAATGTTCTGCTGGAGAGTGATAGAGAACATGGCTATGAGAACACCAACAATCACAAAGCCATAAATTTGTGATGATCTAAGGTAGCATCTGATTCATCTGAAATAAGGGCACTAGGACAAAATTTTTTGTTTTCAAGATCATTTCCCTAATGTTGAAGAATTTTAATTAGAAAAATACTTACATTATTTCGATATAATCTCACTGTTGTTCGTGCCATGAACTATTTCCACTTCATCTCTTAAATAAATGAAGTTGAATTTTTCATTCATGAAGTTTTAGCAGATCATGTGATAGAATGATGGGTCATTCCATCTGTCTCAAACAAAAGGTTAGAAAAATTTATCAATTATATATAAGTCCATCTTTAGTGATATTAATCTTATATGGTTCCTAAAATTGATTTATACTTCATATATCATACCACATAACTAATTATACTAACCAGGGACTTCCTGTAGGACAGTGGAAGGCGATAAAGGCCTGTCACACTTCGGTTGTGGGTTCGATTCCCACAGCCTTGTCCGACGCGATTGGATGTCGCCCATCTTGCAGGTTGTCCTTTTTCTAAAACTACGTTACTATAACATCCCATCAATAATATCGAAAAAAGTTCTATCGTTAAACAAATATTATCTTATGTCAAACATAATCCATTCCAATCATTAGGCTTATCTAAAATACTTCACTTCAAAATCATACTATAAAGAAAACAATTTCTAGAAAGGTTATCTACCAAGAATGTGAATACAAGCATTTATCTCACATATATCATAAGAAATATCTTGTTGGTTTCATTCCAAACACATGAATACCTTAGACATATATTATCTTGAAACATAAATTACCATAAAAACTTAGTGAAAACATGAATTCTGGCAAAGGGTAACTCTTTCCACATACCAAAATCCCTAAAAATCTATATAATCAAACCATAATATCACTTCGTGTTTATATTAGTCACTAGATCATGAATACAATCAAACATCTCATTATCTTCTTATACCTTCATTATGCGCATATCATCTACTTTCCAAATATATCTGTATAACCTTCCAAGGTTACTGGTACCATTAAACATATACTTTCAAATACTTTAGTAAAAAAAATAGTGTAACAATACTTAGATGATTCATTATTCCATTGTACCATACATTATTCTTTATAAACATACAATCATTCCACTAACTTCTTAAACCACTGACTGAGCTTCATCATATCTTTCATCTCATATTTCATTTGTAGTCTCTTCATCATCATCCACATAAATAATACTCATTTGACCATTCTTATTCTCTTCATGAGATTTTCTATTAGGGAATTGGTTTGCATAATGCCCATACATTCCACATTTAAAACATCTAATCATTGTTGATGTCGTAGCAATACCATTATCCTTTTCCATGGTGTTAACTGAACCTTTTCATTTCCCCGATGCCTCGTCCCACATGATTTACATGAGGGAAATTGAACTTTCATTCTTCTATTATCATCATGAAACTCCATCTTTCTTTTATTATTTGAGTCGGGAAACTTACCGATGTCGAGATTATTGATCATATTATTAAATTTCTGATTAGCCATAATAATGATGATTTCACTTCCAAATCCCATTTCATTTGGCTTCTCATGGAGAATATCATTCCATTGTCTGTCATATCCTCCATTATCGTGAATCTTCCTGTTTCCAGCCATTTTCTAAAACCCAAAAAGAATATTGTGAGAGGAAAAAATAATTCTAGGGAATAAAACATAGTAAAGGTGGAGTACCCTCAATATCTAACATCTTAGGTTAAATTCTAAGAACGTTACCGTAGTTCAAGGACTATATCCTATACATATACTTATCCTTAGGGACATCCGTAGACATACCTTAGAAATATCTCTAGGGATCTCACTAATGTTTTCGCATCCTAGTTTCCAATGGTTGACTAAACCTTTCCTCTGATACCAACTGTAGAGACTCAAAGTTTGACGTACATGGAAATTACATTACTTTTGCGGAATACTTAATACATAATGAAAACAGACACAGAAGGATCGTACTAGTTTTGTGTCTTTAGAAACTCGGAATATAATCTTCTAATCGTGGTGAATGATCTGCGACATCTCCATTAATGATCTTCCCCTTTTGTTTTCTTACCTAAAACCTTACTTTAAATCTTGTGGAAAAGAAAACATATAAAGGGTGAGCTCAAATTCTCAGTAAGGGTAAGCATAGAGAACATAAAACAATCCTTAGTCATTTGAATGTAAAAAAAACATGAGCATAAAATCTAAACATCAAATTATTGAGAAATGACATAAAACATGGTAGTACGTAAGGAATAGATCATGAAGAAACATTAATCATGATAAATTAGAATGGGAATAATATATGTAATTGTGGAAACCATTAATCACATGATATGACTTCCATAGTAGCCAAGGCATTGCTTCCATGACCATCTTAGTGGACAAAGTCCCATTCTGAATCAAGTTCACTCATCGTTTCAGTCCTGTAACACTAAATCAGATTAACTTACCATTCCAGCCATGTCTATCTCATGGGATATAAACCTTTACACAATGCATTGGGGGTAGATATATGTCCCACCCATCTCATAATGAAATCATTCTTACTTGTTCCACAAAATAAACATAAAACATTCATCATTACCCAAAGAATAAAATGGGTTTAATAAACATCATCCCATCATCTCATAATCCATATAAAACAAATGGACATTTCATCATAAGAAAAGTCAAACCATGTAAATCATAATGACATTAAACTTGAAACATACACATATGAAATAATGTCATCTTAGATGGAAATTGGTTTTGATAAAACATTTGAAATGAATTTTTGAGGAAAATATCCTTTCTTCTTCAAAATTATTTTCCATTCACAAAATACAATGCACTTTTAAAATAAAAGTATTTTGTTGAAAATATTCACGAAATCTTGTAGAGTAAGCTTCATGAAAATATGGCGTTATGAAACCGTAAAAATCCTTTCACGCCGTATAAGTTAATAATAACATTCTCATAGTACTTTAGTCAGAAAAGTCAAAAAGTACCTTATATGGTAACCAAAGGAAAGATTCCATCCATACAATGTGGTAAATAGTAAATAAAGGGTAAAAATGAATTTAATCATACATGTAAGAATAGTGAAATTTTTATGAAAACATTTTTAGAAAACATGTTCATGGATGAAAAACGCAACCCTAGTAAATACTTACGTATAAGCAATCTCGGATAAAAATGAGATTGAAAATTTATCCCTTACCTTAGGTCTGATATGCTTCGTACGTATCTGAACCTCCTATATAATGATTTAAATAATTTCATTGACTTATTCATGAATCATATTTATTGTCATTATATCATAAATGGTTCACTTATGACTTTATATTACTCATTTTTTTGTAAGTTCCATGTTAAAGTAGCGTTTTGGGTAAAATCGTTTTATTTATCATACATGTTTGGACTTGTTGTTCTTAATATTTTTACATATAAACTGATTTACATAATTAAAGAATGTAAAAAAATAATTTATATGTAATATATATTCATAATATACATATAAATATATGATAGATCGAAAAATGGAATGAAATACACCATTCATGGATATGGTTGGCCGTATGTACGCATGAACGCTGTTTTCGTTTCCTTATTGTATTGAATGGAATTAAGTAGATTACATACATATATATATATAAATAAATCCAGTATCATTATTATGTCATATTTTTCATGATTACTTATTATATATACTTTATAATCATTAATTAATTGTTAACATGCAGAATGAATCTCATCGCGTCGTGGAGACGGTAGTCCGTACGTACGCACGAGCGATGATATCATACCCATGATCGTGGAATTGTATTAAATTGTATGTATAATATTTCAGAATAAATATCACATTACAATAATCATATATATTTATCTATTTACACCATTATATCCATCCAAGTAAGGTGGTGGTCGAAAACAGATTACACCACGGTGTGGAGACGGCATTTCATACTTACGCACGCGCGGTGATTTCATTTTCCGTAGGATGGATAGATTGTGAAATAGGGTTGATTCAAACTTATAATAACATATCAGTATATTAGTGACACTTATGTTATTACATCATAATGAAACAACTAAAGAAAAAGAAGAAGAAGAAGAATTAAAGTTGAAAAAATCTTTAACGGACATTACCTCTTCTTTGAAGCGCCTCTTTCTAACCTCCTCTTAGGGCAGTAAAGATGGTCTTTTAAGAAGACCAGAACCTATAGGATGTTTCTATAGAAGTGGAGAAGAGAAATTATCCGGCTTTTTTTGAGCTTGATGGCTGAAAGTGGTGTGAGAAATATAGGGAGGAGATGCCCTTTTATAAGGGAGGAGAGGGGCACCTTTGGAAAAATAAGAAATATTACTTTATATTAAATTCCAACCCCACATAAAAACATCTAAAATTACTCATATCCGAATATTATATGATATATTGTTGTAATATCATCATCCAATAAAATTTATACATGTTAGGAATTCATTTTAAACATTATCAACTTGATTTATCCTTATTTATAATTTTAATTTTATTTGTGTTAATAATATTCTAAATTTTAAATTATAATAAATAATCACATATGTGCTGTGAATTTTCCATAATTTGACAGTTTATGACATTGTAGACCATATAAATTTGAATTAATATTTTTTAAATTTTTTTTTGATTTTTAAAAAATTTCATAATCTGTTATTTTTATAAAATAACAACAGTGTCAATTTTAAAACTATTCATGTATTAGAATTTAAATAAATTATATACAGAAGATATGTTCGAACTAAAAGCTTTAATAGATTCATAAAATGTTATATTTATCTAGAAAATTAGTGGAGAACATTAAATAGTTGATATAATATTCATTTTAATATTTTTAAAACCATTTATTTTGTATATCTCTTAATAAAATAATTAGTACATCATTTTTGTATAATTATTTAATATACTTCTATTTTTCATAAAAATTAAAAATAAAATCCGTTGATGAAGATAAATATAAAATATTTTATAATAAAAATGTTACTCGTATTTATCATCTTAAAATAACAAAATGTAAATTGTTATCTTTATTAAATTATGAAGGTGACAACTTTGTAATAAAATATTATAAGTGTCATAATCGCCTTAATAAGGATCCAAATGGTCATAAATTCGGCCAGTGGATGATTAGGGATTATATATACACTAATAATAAGTTTGGTGCAGATTTGTGGGCCTTTTGATATGTATTGCTATTTCAATAAAAACTATATTATTGATTTTTCACTAAATAAATAATTTCTGCATCATTAATGTATAAGATAATAAGGTTACTAAATAACTCTTCAAAGTTACAAATAAATTACCATGATAAAGAAAAAAAATTATCTTTAAAATGAGTATTTATAACAGAATTTATATTCTGTATAAATTTATATTAAAAATACATTAATTGTTAAAGTTGAGTGAGACATATTTCACTTTCCTTTAAATAAAATAAACTAATGGTCTTAATCACCTCCAAGTGGGTTTCAATGGATTCCATTGCGACCCAAATATTACATAGGACGACTTATAAGAATCCAATTATATTAGTACAAGTGTTAGGGTAATTTTATAATATTATATATACCCTTAATTACCCGATTTACCTTTTACTATGGTAAATAAAATTTACCGTAGTTACTATTAATAATGCCCCAAATTAAAAAAGTAGCTTATTTACATAATTTGGACCCACTTATTCAAAATATGAAATCCATTTTTCTAAATTCATAACACAAAACTTGCAAAAATTAATTTAAAATTAATCCTATTGTTAAGAAAACGTATTTTGAATGTTAAAACATTGCAAAAGATTGAAATGTTTTTACCTTTGAATTCAATGTAAAATTAATTTTAATGGCATAAATTATATTAAATGGTAAAAATATATTCTATTTATACTTTAAAACCATTAAATATTATAATTTAACCATATAAATTATTTCATTGAAAAAAGTTGTTTTTAATTAAAATAAAGCGTGTTTTTACTATACATCAAAATATGAAAGGTACCAGAAGAATATGAAAAATTTTTCCAAAGTAATTTTTTATTTACTGATCCAAAGAAGAATTTTATTTTGAAAAATTTAACTTATAAACATGTCAGAAACTATATTTAATGTGGGTTCACAATCAAAAGGCGGCAAAACTGCATTTTTTTAAATATACTTAATTTACCCGAAATATTTATTTTGTTATTATACCATGTTATAGAAAATGTGTAAGATGAATAAAAATGTTTTAAAATTCAAAATATAGTTAATACTGTTTATAAGGACTAGTTTATAAAAATATTATAACCATATATCGTTGTTTAGTGAAACTCGGTATTATGTACAACACACGCTATCAAGGAAGGTCGCGATTGCGTGTACTGCAAGCCAATTCATGGTTACGTATACTGCAAGCTAATACGGTGTTGCGTATAGCAGAAGATAATCTTGGTGTAACGTACAACAGAAGGCATCAATGAAATTAAAAATAATATTTTTCATAAAATCTCGGTGTGTTACACTCTACCCCCCTTAAAATAAAATTCGCCCTCGAAATTTGTCGGGGTTATAAATTGTTTACTACATGAATATTTCATTTTAAAAACCCACATCGAAAAAAGGAATACTAAAATATAATTTTAAAAAGTGAAGTATCAAACATAACAGTTACGCAAATTAACTCATCACTGGGTTTCCATATAAAAGAACATATGTGAAAATATGGATATAGAAGGGAAATATAACCATCAAGTTCTGATGGAGAGTGGTAGAGAAACTTGCTATGAAACCACAAACAATCACCAAACCATAAATTTGTGATGATCTAAGGTAGCATATGATTCATCAGATATAAGGGCACTAGGACAACATTTTTGGTTTTCATGATCATTTACCTAAAGTTGAAGAATTTGAATTTGAAAAATACTTACTTTATTTCGATATAATCTCACCGTTGTTCATGCCTTGAACAATTTCCACTTCATCTCTTAAAGAAATGACATTGAATTTGTCATTCATGAAGTGTTAGCTAATCATTGATAGAATGATGGGTCATTCCATCTATCTCAAACAAAAGGTTAACAAAAGTTATCAAATATATATAAGTTCATATATAGTGATATTAATCATATATTGTTCTTAAAATGGACTTATAGTTCATATATCACACCACATAACTAATTTATACTATCCGGGGAATTCCAGTAGGCTAGTGGTAGGTGATAAAGGCATGTCGCACTTTGGTTGTGGGTTCGATTCCCACATCCTTGTCCGACGCGATTGGTTGTTGCCCATCCTGCAGGTTGTCCTTTTTCTAAAACTACATTACTATAACATCCCATCAATAATATTGAAAAAATTTCTATACATAAACAATACTAACTTATGTCCAACATTATCCGTCCCAATCTTTAGGGTTATCTAAAACACTACTGTCCAAGCTCATAGTATTAAGGAAACAATTACTAGAAAGGTTATCTACCAAGAATGTGAATACAAGCATTTATCTCTCTTATATCATAAGATATATCATGTTGGTTGAATTCCAAACACATGAATAATTTATTCATTTATTCTCTTGAAACATAAATTACCATAGAACCTTAGTGAAAGTATGAATTCTTTCAAAAGGTAACTCTTTCCACAAACCAAAATCCCAAAAAATCTATATAATCAAACCATAATATCACTTAGTCCTTATATCAGTCATGAGCTGAAGAATATAATCAAACACCTCATTATCATCTTCTCCCTTCATTATGCCTATATCATATACATTCCAAAAATATCTGAATAACCTTCCATGGTTACCGGTACCATTCAACATATATTTTCAAATACTTTAGGAAAAACAATAGTGTAACAATCCTTAGATAATTATTTATTCCATAGTACCATACATTATTCTTTATAAACATACAATCATTCCACTTACTTCTTAAACCTATAACTGTGCTTCATCATTTCTTTCATCTCATATTTCATTTGTATTTTATTCATCATCATCCACATAAATACTACTCATATGACCATGCTGATTCTCTTCATTAGATTTTCCCTTAGGGAATTGGTTTTCATAATTCCCATACAATCCACATTTAAAACATCTAATCATTGTTGATGTCGTTGCAATACCATTATCCTTGTCCATGGTGTTAACTGATCCTTTTCCATTGCACTTACTGGCTTTGTATCCTTCTTTTCCACACCCAAAGCATCTCCCAGTTCCTTTGAAACAATCTTTCTGATGCCACATCCCACATGATTTATATGAGGGAAATTGAACTTTCTTTCCTCTATGATCATCATGAAACTCCATCGTTCTCTTATTATCTGAGTCGGAAAACTTACCAAAGTTGATATTATTGATCATATTATGAGATTTATGATTAGGCATAACAACGATGTTTGGACTTCCAAATCCCGTTTCATTTGGTTTCTCATGAATAATATCACTCAATTGTCCTTCATATCCTCCATTATCCTGAATCATCCTAATTGAAGCCATTTTCTAAAACCCAAAAAGAATAGTGTGAGAGGAAAAAATCATGCTAGGAAAACAAACATAGTAAAGGGGGAGTACCCTCAATATCTAATATCCTAGGTTAAATTCTTAGATCGTTACCGTAGTTCTAGGACTATATCCTATACGTATACTTATCCTTAGGGACATCCCTAGACATACCTTATAAATATCTCTAGGGATCTCACTATCTTTTTCGCATCCTAGTTTCAAAAGGATGACTAAACCTTTCCTCTGATACCAACTGTAGAGACCCAAAGCATGATGTACATAGACATTACATTACTTTTGCGGAATACTTAATACATAACAAAAACAGACACAAAACGATCTTAATAGTTTATTGTATTTAGAAACGCAGAATATAATCTTCTAATCATGGTGAAAGCTCTTCAACAACTCCATTAATGATATTCCCCTTTTCTTTTCTTACCTAAAACCTTTCTTTAAATTAGGGGGAAAAGAATACATATAATGGGTGATCTCAAATTCTTAGTAAGGGTAAGCATAGAGAACATAAAACAATCCTTAGACAATTGAATGTAAAAAAACATGAGCATAAAATTTAAACATAAAAATATTGAGCAATGACATAAAACATGGCAGTACATAATGCATTGATAATGAAGAAACATTAATCATGATAAATTAGCATGGGAATAAAACATGTAATTGTGGAAACCATTAAGCATATGATTTTATTTCCATAGTAGCCAAGGCATTACTACCATGACCATCTTAGTGGACAATGTACCTTTCGGAATCGAGTTCACTCCTCGTTTCAGTCCGGTAACACTGAACCGTATTAACGTACCATTTTAGCCATGTCTATATCATGAGATATAAATCATTAGCAATTAATTGGAGGGAGATATAGGTCCCACCCATCTCTTAAATAAATCATTCTTACTTGTGCAACAAAATAAACAGAAAACATTCATCATAACCCAAACAATAAAATGGGTTTAATAAACATCATCCCATCATCTCATAATGCATATAAAACAAATGGAAATTTCATCATAAGAAAAGTGAAACCATGTAAATCATAAAGAAATTAAACTTGAAACATACACATATGAAATAATGTCATCTTAGATGGAAAATGGTTTTGATAAAACATTTGAAATGAATTCTTTAGGAAAATATCCTTTCTTCTTCAAAATCATTTTCTTTTCACAAAATCCCATGCACTTCTAAAATAAAATTATTTTGTTGAAAATATTCATAAATTCATGTATAGTATGTTTCATGAAAATGAGGCGTTATGAAACCGTAATAATACTTTCACACCGTATAAGTTAAAAATAACATTCTCCTCATACTTTTGTCAGAAAAGTCAAAAAGTACCTTAAATGGTAACCAAAGGAAAGATTACATCCATACAATGTGGTAAAAATTAAATAAAGGGTAAAAATGACTTTAAACATACATGTAATAATAGTAAAAATATTATGAAAACATTTTTAGAAAACATGGTCATGGATGATTAACGTAACCACAGTAAATACTTACGTATAAGAAATCTCGGATAAAAATGAGATTGAAAATTTATCCCTTTCCTTATGTCCGATATGCTTCGTACGTATCTGAAACTCATGTAAAATGATTCAAATAATGTCATTGAATTATTATAGAATCATATTCATTGTTATGATATCATATATGGTTCACTTATGACTTCATATTACCCGTTGTTTTGTAAGTTCCATGTTAAAGTAGCATTTTGGGTAAAATCATTTTATTTATCGTACATGTTTGGACTTGTAGTTCTTGATATTATTACTTATAACCCGATTTAATTAATTACCGAATGTAAAACATGATTTATATATAATATATATTCAGAATATACCTATATATATATATGATTGATCGTTAAATAGAATGAAATAAACTGTTCATGGAGACGGAACGTCGTACGTACGAATGAACGCTATTTTCGTTTCCTTATTGAATTGAATGGAATTAAGTAGATGACATGCATATATATAAATACATAAATCTAGTTTAATTATTATTTCATATATTTAAGGATTACTTATTCTATATACTTTATAATAATTAATGAATGGTTAACATGGAGAATGAATCTAATCACGTCGTGGAGACGGTAGTCCGTACGTACACACGAGCGAATATATCATTCCCATGATCATGGAATTTTATTAAAGTGTATGTATAATATTTAATAATAAATATAACTTTACAATCATCATATATAGTTATCTATTTACACCATTATACCCATCCTAGTATTGTGGTGGTCGAAAACAGATTAAACCACGGTGTGGAGACGGTATTCTGTATGTATGCACGCACGGTGATTTCATTTTCTGTTGGATGGATAGATAGTAAAATAGGGTTGTTTCAAACGTATAATAACATATCAGTATATGAGTGACACTGATTTTATTACTTCATAATTAAATAACTAATGAATAATAAGTAGAAGTAGAAATAAAGTTGAATGAATCGATAACAGACATTACCTCTTCTTTGAAGCGCCTCTTCTTAACCTCCTCTTAGGGAACTAAAGATGGTATTTTAAGAAGCCCAAAACCTCTAGGATGTTTCTATGGAAGTGGAGAAGATAAATTGACAAGGTTTGGTCGATCTTGAAGTCTCATAGTGGTGTGAGAAAGAGCGGGAGGAGATGCCCTTTTATAAGAGAGGAGAGGGGGACCTTTCGAAATATAAGAAATATTAGTTTATATTAAATTCCAACCCCACTTAAAAACTACAAAAATGACTAATATCATAATATTAGATAATATAGGGTTGTAATATAATCAACCAAATAAATTTAGACATGTTGGGAATTTATTTTAATCATTATCAACTTGATTTATCCTTATTTATCAATATAATTTTATTTGTGGTAATAAAATTCTAAATTTTAAATTATTATAAATCATTACATATGTGTTGTGAATTTTCCATAATTTGAAACTTTATGACATTTTAGACCATATAAATTTTAATTTATAATTTTTATATATTTTTGTGATTTTTAAACAATTTTACAATATGTTATTTTTATAAAATAACAATAGTGTCAATTTTGACACAATTCATTTATTTGAATTTAAATAAATTATATACAGATGATATGTTTGAACGAAGAGCTTTAATAGATTCATAAAATATCATATGTATCTATAAAATTAGTGGATCACATTAAATAGTTCATATAATATTTATTTATAATTTTAAAACCATTTATTTGGTATATCTCTTAATAAAATAATTAGTACATCATTTTTGTATAATTATTTAATATACTTATTTGTCACATAAAAATTTAAAATAAAATCATTGATGTAGAAAAATATCAAAGATTTTATAATAATAATTTTACTCGAATTTAGCATCTTAAAATAACAAAATGTAAATTGTTATCTTTATTAAATTATGAAGGTGCCAACTTTGGAATAAAATATTATAAGTGTCATAATCGCCTTAATAAGGATCCAAATGGTCATCAATTCAGCGAGAGGATGATTTGGGATTATATATACACTAATAATAAGTTTTATTCTGATTTTTGGGCCTTTTCATATGTATTACTATTTCAATAAAAACTATATTATTGATTTTTTACTAAATAAATAATTTCTGCATCATTTATGTATAAGATAATTTGGTAATTAAATAACTCTTAGAAATTAAAAATAAATTACCATGATTAATAAAAACATTTCATCTTTAAAATGAGTATTTATAACTGAATTTTTATTCTGTATAAATTTATATTAAAAATACTTTAATTATTAAAGTTGAGTGAGACATATTTCACTTTCCATTAAAACAAATAAACAAATGGTCTTAATCACCTCCAAGAGGGTTCCAATGGATTCCATTTCGACCCAAATATGACTTAGGACGAAATATAATAATACAATTATATTAATACAAGTTTTAGGGTAATTTTATAATATTATATTTACCCTTAATTACCCGATTTACCTTTTACTATGGTAAATAAAATTTATCGTAGTTACTATTCATAATGCCAAAAAATAAAATGTAGCTTATTAACATAATTTGGACCCATTGATTCCAAATATGTAATCCATTTTTCTAAATTCAAAACAAAAAAGTTTCAGATGTTAATTTAAAATTAATCCCATTGTTAAGAAAACATGTTTTAAAAGTTAAAACATTGCAAAGGATTGAAATGTTTTTACCTGTGAATTAAATGTAAAATTAATTTTAATGACATAAATTATATTAAATGGTAAAAATATATTCTATATATACTTTAAAACAATTCAATAATATAATTTAACCATATAAATTATTGCATTGAAAAAAGAATTTTTTAATTAAAATATAGGGTGTTTTTACTATTCATCAAAATATGAAAGTTACTAGAATAACATGAAAAATTTATCCAAAGTAAATTTTTATTTCCTGATTCCAAAGAAGAATTTTATTTTGTCAAATTGATCATATAAACATGTCAAAAACTATATTTAATGTGTTTGTGCCATCAAAAGGCTGAAAAACCCATTTTTTAAAAAATACTGATTTTACCCGATAAATTTATTTTTTTTCTTATACCATGTTCTAGAAAATGTGTAAGATGAATAATAATGTTATAAAATTTAAAACATAGTTAATACTATTTATAATATCTAGTTCATAATAATATTATAACCATATATCGTTGTTTAGTGAAACTCAGTACTGCGTACAACACACGCTATCGAGGAAGGTCGTGATTGCGTGTAATGAAAGCCAAGTCAGGGTTGCGTATACTGCAGATAATACGGTGTTGCGTATAGCACAATATAATCTTGATGTATCATACAACCGAAGACATCAATGTAATTAAAATGAATATTTTTCATAAAATCTCGGGGTGTTACATTCTACCCCCATAAAATGAATTTCGCCCTCAAAATTCGTCGGGGTTATAAATTGTTCACTACTTGAATGTTTTGTTCGTAAAAACCCACATCGTAAAAGGAATACTAAAACATAATTTTAAAAAGTTATGTATGAAACATAACGGTTACCTAAATTAACTCATCACTGGGTTTCCACATAGGAGAACATAGGTGAAAATATGGATATGAAAGAGAAATCTAACCATCAAGTTCTGTTGGAGAGTGATAGAAAACATGGCTTTGAAAAAACCAATAATCACAAAGCCATATATTTTTTATGATATACGGTAGCATCTGATTCATCAGATATAAGGGAACTAGGACAACATTTTTGGTTTTCATGATCATTTCCCTAAAGTTGAAGAATTTGAATTAGAAAAATACTTACTTTATTTTCATATAATCTCGCCGTTGTTTGTGCCTTGAACAATTTCCAATTCATCTCTTAAAGAAATGAAGTTGAAATTTTCTTTCATGAAGAGTTAGAAGATCATGTGATAGAATGATGGGTCATTTCATCTGTCTCTATCAAAAAGTTAGCAAAAGTTAACAAATATATATAAGTCCATCTATAGTGATATTAATCATATATGGTTCTTAAAATAGACTTATACCTTATATATCATACCACAAAACTAATTTATACTAACTAGGGACTACATGTAGGCAAGTGGTAGGTGATAAAGGCTCGTCGCACTTCAGTTGTGGGTTCGATTACCATAGCATTGTCCGACGTGAATGGCTGTCGCCGGTCCTGCAGGTTGTCCTTTTTCTAAAACTACATTACTATAACATCCCATCAATAATATCGAAAAAACTTCTATCCTTAAACAAAACTAACATATGTACAACATAATCCATTCCAATCTTTAGGCTTATCTAAAATACTTCGGTCCAAGCTCAGAGTAAAAAAAAACAATTACTATAAAGGTTATCTACCAAGAATGTGAATAAAAGAATTTTTCTCACATATATCATATGATATATCTTTTTTGTTGCATTCCAAACACATGAATACCATAGTCATATATTCTCTTGAAACATAAATTACCATAGAACCATACAGAAAACATGAATTCAGTTAAAAGGTAACCCTTTCACATACCAAAATCACAAAAAATCTATATAATCATACCATAATATCACTTAGTCCTTATATCAGTCATGAGCTCATGAATAAAATCAAACATCTCATTATCCTCTTATCCCTTCATTATGCTCATATCATCTACTTTCCAAAAATATCTGAATAACCTTCCATGGTTACCGGTACCATTCAACATTTACTTTCAAATACTTTAGAAAAAACAATAGTGTAACAATCATTATATGATTATTTATTCCATAGTACCATACATTATTCTTTATAAACACACTATATTCTTAAACCAATGACTGAGATTCATCATTTATTTCATCTCATATTTCATTTGTAGTCTCTTCAACATCATCCACATAAATACTACTCATATTACCATACTGATTCTCTTCATGAGATTTTCCCTTAGGGAATTGTTTTTAATAATGCCCATACATTCCACATTTAAAATATCTAATCATTGTTTATGTCATAGCAATACCATTATCCTTGTCTGTGGTGTTAACTAATCCTTTTCCTTTTCCCTTACTGGCTTTGTGTCCTTCTTTTCCACACCCAAATAATCTTCCAGTTCCTTTGAAACAATCTCCCTGATGCCTCTTCCCACATGATTTACATGAGGGAAATTGAAATTTCATTCCTCTATGATCATCAAGAAACTCCATCTTTCGATAATTATCTGAGTCGGGAAACTTAACAAAGATGAGATTATTGATCAAATTATGAGATTTGTGATTAGGCATAACAACGATGTTTGGACTTCCAAATCCCGTTTCATTTGGTTTCTCATGAAGAATATCATTCCATTGTCTTTCATATCATCCATTATCGTGAATCTTCCTGTTTCTATCCTTTTTCTAAAACCCAAAAAGAATAGCGTGAGAGGAAAAAATCATGCTAGGGAAAACAACATAGTAAAGGGGGAGTACCATCAATATCTAACATCTTAGGTTAAATTATAATATCATTAGTGTATTTCTAGGACTATCTCCAATGCGTATACTTATCCTTAGGGACATCCCAACATATACCTTTGAAATATCTCTAGGGATCTGACTAACATTTTTACATCCTTGTTTACAAAGGTTTACTAAACCTTTCCTCTGATACCAACTGTAGAGACCCAAAGCTTGATGTTCACGGACATTACATTACATCTGCGGAATACATTATACATAACAAAAACAGACACACGTGGATCGTAATAGTTTTGTGTCTTTGGAAACTCATAATATAATCTTCTAATCGTGGTGAAATATCTTCAACATCTCCATTAATGATCATCCCCTTTTGTTTTCTTACCTAAAATTTTTTTTTAAATATTGGGGAAAAGAAAACATATAAAGGGTGAGCTCAAATTCTTAGTAAGGGTAAGCATAGAGAACATAAAACAATCCTTAGACATTTGAATGTAAAAAAACATGAGCAAAAAATCTAAACATCAAAATCTTGAGAAATGACATAAAACATGGCAATACGTAAGGAATAGAACATGAAGAAACATTAATCATGATAAATTAGCATGGGAATAAAACATGTAATTGTGGGAAACATTAAGCACATGATATGATTTCAATAGTATCCAAGGCATTACTGTCATGACCATCTTCGTGGACAAAGTCCCTTTCTGAATCGACTTCACTCCTCATTTCAGTCCTGTAACACTGAACCGGATTAACATACCATTCCATCCATGTCTATCTCATGAAATATAAATCATTACCCAATTCATTAGAGAGAGATATAGGTCCCTCCCATCTCATAATGAAATAATTCTTACTTGTGCCACAAAATAAACATAAAACATTCATCATAACCCGACGAATAAAATGGGTTTAATAAACATCATCCCATCATCTCATAATCCATATAAAACAAATGGAAATTTCATCATAAGAAAATTAAAACCTTGTAAATCATAAATAAATTAAACCTGAAATATACACATATGAAATAATGTCATCTTAGATGGAAAATGGCTTTGATAAAACATTTGAAATGAATTATTGAGGAAAATATCCTTTCTTCTTCAAAATCATTTTCTTTTCACAAAATGCCATGCACTTTTAAAATAAAAATAATTTGTTGAAAATAGTCATAAAATCTTGTAGAGTAAGATTCATGAAATGAGGCGTTATAAAACCGTAAAAATCCTTTCACGTCGTATAAGTTAAAAATAACATTCTCCTCATACATTTGTCGGAAAAGTCAAAAAGTAACATATATGGTAACCAAAGGAAAGATTACATCCATACAATGTGGTAAAAATTCAATAAAGGGTAAAAATGACTTTAAAAATACATGTAATAAAAAAAAAATTTAAGAATTATTTTTTAGAAAACATGGTCATGGATGATGAACGTAACCCCAGTAAATACTTACGTATAAGAAATCTCGGATAAAAATGAGAATGAAAATTTATCCCTTACCATAGGTCTGATATGCTTCGTACATATCCGAACCTGCTTTTTAATGATTTAAATAATGTCATTGACTTATTACAGAATCTTACTCATTGTTATGATATCATATATGGTTCACTTATGACTTTATACTACTCGTTATTTTGTAAGTTCCATGTTAAAGTAGCATTTTGGGTAAAATAGTTTTATTTATCGTACATGTTTGGAATTTTTATTCTTGATATTATTACCTATAACCTGATTTAATTAATTCCATAATCTAAAAAATGATTTATATGTAATATATATTCAGAATATACATATATATATGACATATTGATAAATGGAATGAAATAGAACATTAATGGAGACGGTAGGTCGTATGTACAAATGAACGTTGTTTTCGTTTCCTTATTGAATTGAATGGAATTAAGTAGATGACATACATATATATATACATAAATCCAATAATATTACTATGTCATATATTTCATGATTACTTATTATATATACTTTATAATCATTAATAAATTGTTATCATGGAGAATAAATCTCATCGCGTCGTGGAGACGGTAGTCCGTACGTACCCACGAGAGATGATATCATTCCCATGATCGTGTAATTGTATTAAAGTGTATGTATAATATTTCAGAATAAATATCACTTTATAATAATCATATCTAGTTATCTATTTACACCATTATACCCATCCAAGTAAGGTGGTGGTTGGAAACAGATTACACCAAGGCGTGGAGACAGTATTCTGTACGTACGCACGCGGGGTGATTTCGTTTTCCTTAGGATGGATAGATGGTGAAATAGGGTTGTTTCATAGTTAATATATAATATCCGTTTTTGAGTGCCTTTGATGTTATTAATTCATAATGAAACAACTAAATAACAAGACATAGAAGAAGAAATAAAGTTGAACGAATCGGTAACAGACATTACCTCTTCTTTGAAGCGCCTCTTCTTAACCTCCTCTTAGGGCACTAAAGATGGTCTTTTAAGAAGACCAGAACCTCTAGTATTTTTCATTGGAAATGGAGAAAAGAAATTGGAAGGGTTTTTCCGAATTTGAAGGCTCAAAGTGGTGTGCGGAAGAGAGGGAGGAGATGCCCTTTTATAAGGGAGGAGAGGGGCACCTTTGGAAATATAAGAAATATTAGTTTATATTAAATCCCATCCCAACTTAAAAACTTCTAAAATGACTCATATCAGAATATTACATGATATAGGGTTGTAATCTCATCATCAAATAAAATTTAGACATGGTAGAAATTTATTTTAAACATTATCAACTTGATTTATCCTTATTTATCAATTTAATTTTATTTGTGGTAATAATAATCTAAATTTTAAATAATTATAAATAATTACATATGTGTTATGAATTTTCCATAAGTTGACACTTTAGGAAATTTTAGACCATATAAATTTTAATTTATAATTTTTAAATATTATTGTGATATTTAAACAATTTTATAATATACTATTTTTATAAAATAACAATAGGGTCAATTTTGACACTATTCATTATTTGAATTTAAATAAATTATATACAGAAACTATGTTCGAAATAAATGCTTTAATAGATTCATAAAATGAAATATGTATCTATAAAATTAGTGGATCACATTAAATAGTTCATATAATATTTATTTAAATATTTTTAATCCTTTTATTTGGTATATCTCTTAATAAAATAATTAGTACAACATTTGTGTATAATTATTTAATATAATTATTTTTTTCATAAAAATTAAAAATAAAATCTTTTGATGAAGATAAATATCAAATAATTCATAATAATATTTTTACTCTAATTTATCATCTTAAAATAACAACATGTAGATTGTTATCTTTATTAAATTATGAAGGTGAAAAGTTTGGAATAAAATATTATAAGTGTCATAATCGCCTTAATAAGGATCCAAATGGTCATAAATTCGGCCAGTGGATGATTAGGGTTTATATATACACTAATAATAAGTTTTTTTTATATTTTTGGGCCTTTTTATATGTATTAATATATCATCAAAAACTATATTACTGATTTTTCACTAAATAAATAATTTCTGCATCATTAATGTATAAGATAATAAGGTAATTAAATAACCCTTAAAAATTACAAATAAATTACCATGATAAAGAAAAACATTTAATATTTAAAATTAGTATTTATAACCGAATTTATATTCTTTTACATTTATATTAAAAATACTTTAATTATTAATGTTGAGTGAGACATATTTCACTTTCCATTAAATAAAATAAAATAAATGTCTTAATCACCTCCAAGTGGGTTCCACTGGATTCCATTTCGACCCAAATATTCCTTATGAAGAAATATAAGAATCATATTATATTAAGAAAAGTGTTAGGGTAATTTTATAATATTATATTTACCCTTAATTACCGGATTTTACTTTTACTATAGTAAATAAAATTTACCGTAGTTACTATTCATAATGCCCAAAAATAAAAAGTAGCTTATTAACATAATTTTGACCCACTGATTCCAAATATGGAATTAATTTTTCTAAATTCAAAACACAAAAGTTGCACAAATTAATTTAAATTTAATCCCGTTGTTAGGAAAATGTGTTTTAAAAGTTAAAACATTACAAAAGATTGAAATGTTTTTACCTATTAATTCAATGTAAAATTAATGTTAATGGGATACATTATACTAAATAATAAAAATATATTATATTTATACTTTAAAACCATTCCATATTATAATTTAACCATATAAAATATTGGGATGAAAAAAGTTGTTTTTAATTAAAATATAGAGCGTTTTTACTATTCAACAAAATATGAAAGTTACTAGAATAATATGAAAAATTTATCAAAAGTAAATTTTTATTTTCTGATTCCAAAAAAGAATTTTATTTTTTCAAATTTAACTTATAAACATGTGAAAAACTAGATTTAATGTGGTTGTGCCATCAAAAGGCGACAAATCTGCATTTTTTGAAAAATAATTATTTTACGCGAAAAAATTATTTTGTTTTATACCATGTTCTAGAAAATGTGTAAGATGAATAATAATGTAATAAATTTCAAAATTTATTTAATACTATTTATAATGGATAGTTCATAATAATATTATAACCATATATCATTGTTTATTAAAACTCGGTGTTGCGTACAACACACGCTATCGAGGAATGTCGCGATTGCATGTAATGCAGGCCAAGTCAAGGTTGCGTATACTGCATGCTAATACGGTGTTGCGTATAGCGCAAGATAATACTTTTGTAGCGTACAACAGAATACATCAATGAAATTAAAAAGAATATTTTTCATAAAATCTCGGGGTGTTAAAGGAACTATAATACCACATATCCAAAGTCGAAGGTAGCACAGTTCCATATCGACTAAGGTTGCATTATTGTAACACCCGTATGGAATCACTGGACTTATATGCTATAGTGAGATATCATTTCTACAGTTCCTAGCTAGTGTTGCATCCCTATGTGTATTATGGTTTCCCAATTGATGGTCTAAATTAATCTAAGGACCAGGATACACATGTACAATTTTTTTTAAATAACATTGGCATTAAATTTGTCCCTTTTCGCAAGACCAATTAGTTCTTATAGAACGTAAATACTTTTCAGAAATAATATCCATTAATTTTTTCACAACTGCATCATATCATATCTATAAATTCCTCTAGACTCACATATCTTGTTAAATATTCTTTCAATTCCTAAATCTCCAGCCAGTATGGGTTTGAAATTTATAATTATATATAATTTTCTCCACATGTCACCCTATATAACAACATCAACATAATAAAATTTCCCTAGATTCTAAATTCTTATAAAATGATATCCATATAACATAGCCTTCTATCACAGATGATCATTTGAAACTAAAATTTGACTAAGATAATACATAAGGATCAAATTAATTATTAATAGTTGAAACCACATTCCCATCTAATATTTTTTCCAATGCTGGATTTCAATAAGTAAATCCATAAGATACATTTCAAATACTGATTTTTTCAAGTAATTTCATGATAACATATTACAGAAATATGCAATAATCATTCCATCCAGTGATAACACATCTTCATCTCCTAATATGGAGGCGTCACACTCCACTAAAAGTACATTAAAAAAAGACATGCATAAAATTGTGGTGGTAGCAATGCTTTTCATAACTGTGTCAAATGCTTCTTGAGTTTCACATGTTTATTTAAACCCATCCATCTTATTCAAGACTGTGTGGAGTCTTTCAATCCTTACACAATCCTTGATAAGTTTTTAATGTATCCAGTTATCCCTAAAACCTCTCACTTTAAAAACACTTCATGGATCATTCCAAAATTTAACCACCTATAGATTTTTGAGATCCATCACAACTCCTCCACCTAAAATTATATTCCACAAATACTCTATACGAATCCTTTTGAAACAAAACTTCTTATTCATTGATAATAGTACATTTACTTTCATCATTTGTAGAACTTCTTGTACCTTCATATGGTGTTCATTCCATTCCATACTGTATATTGGTATTTCTTAAAAGAACCCCTAAACCCACATCCTTAGAAAATCCTAATATACCATATTAATGGAAACCTGAAAATTTGTAGGTTCATTTATCAAACTAAAAGGCATAAAAATTTATTGATAGTTCCCCTATTGGGTTTTGAACAATTCCTTCCCAAATATATCCTCTTACCTCCATACCTGGTGAAAGTCATATTTCAAATCCATATTTTTGAAGTATTCTACTCTATGAAACTCATCCACCGTTTCTTTTATTACTAGAATAAGTTATTTTTCATGAAACCACCAAACTACTTAATGCTCAATAATCCATGCACAGTCTCCACCCTCTAACTTTTCTCTTTTTCTAAAATTATTATGCTAAATTATGGGTTGGAGGTGATGAAACCCTGTTAGATAAACTCTTGAAAATGTTTTCAATCTCATTGTTCCTGAAATAATCTTGTTTCTATGTTTCAATGTTTTCTTAAACCCACCATAATTTTCAAATTTATTATGTGACTGGTATCCCTATTTGGTGGTGATTCTTGAGGCACTTTGATTTTTTTCTTTGCTCACCTTTTCTACCATCATTCACTACAACACATGCACCCAAAATTTTTCTCTTACTAAATATTATTAATAAGAACATTCCATTTTAGAATGGATTATTATTGTCCCAGGTCTTACGACCACTCAGGGGGGTGAGGGGTGAATTAGTGAACTACTTTTATAAAATACTCTTCTTCTAAATTCAACAACTTGAACCTATTAACATTCATGATACACATAATAATATATCAAAACCACTCATAGTATAAAATTATATTGAGAGAGAGCACAAAATAATTTATTTACAAGGTTTGGCATAAAATATCACTATCTACCATACCATTAAGACAGAAGTTGTAAGAAACCCTATTTAAAATTCTCTAGTAAATGGTTAGAAAACCCAATTTCAATTTTGTAGTGATTAGTTATACACCCTAGTCATATTAATATTATTCAACATTGATCCACTTTTTGAAAAAATTATTTATGATCCTGGTTTCTTCTGTTGATCATGTAAAATATATCTCCCTTCACACGCATTCTAAATTAACAATCATTCACATGTACTTATTCTTTATGATTTTTAATATATTCCCAAAACAATTTTATTGTTCAAAAACCTACTACCGAATCTTGAGCCATATGGTTCATCTTAACTTTCATGAATACTCAAGTGTAAAACAAAACAATGGTTCCTATTTTCAACTCCTTCCCTTCCCTTGATATTGTGATGCATGAGGCTCTCAAAAATATCTCACATGATGTATTTTAGTTATCAATATTCTAAAAAACATATTCTTCCATACCTGGAAAAAATATATATTTACAATATTACCATGAATATTATCCTCATTTATTCTAAAAGATTATTTGACATTTAATATTATACAAATCTCAACTGGTTCTCTTTTTTCATCTTGATTCATAAAATACATAGGTAGATCAATCATTTTTTTATTTAAACTTATAATTGATTTCCTTGAGGACTAGAAAATTTATACTAATATGATATGTGAATAAAGATGAACCCATTATCACCTAAACCCATAATATATAAAAATACATTTAAAACCTCTCCATGATTATATGAATCTATATAGTACCACTGGATAACCTATAATGTAGCTCATCTCACTATTTTTCTTAAGTGGTCATTATTTTCTATATGGTCACCAAAAAAACCATAGAAAAATCACAATGGTGTGGTTATATCATTATTTTTATCTATCCATGATAAACATATTCGTTTTAAAAGAAAATATATTTGTCATCATGTATTCCTCCCTTGTTTAAGAAACTTCTTGTTTCTTCATAAATATTGTTACATTTTTGTTCACTTGAAAACATCATACCTAGCTACATTAGATTTGATTTCATCTAAATATAAAAATTCTAGAACTCAGTTCATCTCTAGTTAGATAATCCATAAAAATGGATCAACCATATATAGTAATATAGAGAGAACATATAGAAACCAAAATGATCGACCATTTGAACAACTTTATCTCAACCACTTGTGAAAACCCATATATACATGTCTAGGTAGAACAGATGTTTAAATCCCTTTGATCGTAGGAGCTTAAATCATGTTTACACATCACAATAATTTTCATTATGAACATAAAATAGAAAATTGAACTAATTTTATGTAAGTATATAAAATATCAGTGTTCCCTTACACATACCCTCACCACATTTACACAATTTCTGGACTCATTGCATGTTACCTGTACACATCCTTCACTTCCCACTCATTATCATTATGCTGGTCATGTAAGTCGTAGATGAACTTTATAAAATTTTAGGAATTCAATGATAGATTTACTTATCCCCTTAGTTTCCTTATTAAATACACATTTGTAATGAATTTTTAAATATAAATTTTTATAACCAATATGCATATCACATTAAATTTACGTATCATGTGAAAAGAACATGTTACATTTACAAAATTTCAGAGTTTTTTTCCGAAAATTATATAGTGATATTACTACCTTGATGATTATAATTACACATTTATTTAAAATATTTTATATATTTACATAATTATTTTATATATCATATTCTAGGATGGATAGATTTTAATAACAATGGGATATGGTATTAGTCTATTAGAACCTCAATTTTGGTCTTTAATTCGGGTAGGCCTGGTTAGAACTAGGTCAGGTTATGAAGGTAAGAGTATGGATGTGTGATGACATGTGTGATGGATGTGGGGAGGTGTTTTCATAGTGGTGGCATGGTGAAGTATTATAGACATCATGATGTTGAAATCTATAATCAATAGATGGTTCCTTTATTCTTTAAATTGGGATGCATAATGGTTATGTGGGTATATACTTGGATTGGTACTACTCTAAGGGAAAGATAATAAAGGTACTCCAAGTTGAACATTGATTTAGTCATATAAGAATATCCTAAAACATCTTGAATGAAACATCCTTCTCCATTGCATCTAGTGTGATTCATATCTTAGAGTCCACCACCATATTCTTCTTCGTGTTTAAATCACACAACATCCGGCTAAACACATCAAAATCTATTCCAGTTCATATCAATTCAAATTTCATCATTATCTCATTCATATAACCATGGTGCATGTGAAGATCATTGAGAATCTAAAACCCATTCAATCCCATATTTTCTGAATAGATACACCATAGATGGATTCGATGAAAACATCAACATGAGTCATTATTTTTCTTCATCAATCCTAGATTAGCATTCAAACTTATTCCATGAATTTCATTATTGTTCAAGATTATCCTGATCATGCTGACTGAACCTGGTCATCTTCAAAATCTCGGTCATTATTCCTTTATCCTCGACCTTCCTTGATTCATAGCAACCCTTGGTTACATATTCTGAATTTTTAGTTGATAAATCTTACGATAAGATCACTGTTATTCATCCTTAATCCATGTGACATGGATTAAATTATATATTTCCGACATCCTCAACCCCATGAACTAATCTTAATCTAAATTCAACTGACACATAATGGGAATTATCATCATTGAATAGTGAGAATAGAGGGATCAAACATTGGTATCTTTGGATTATGTTCATTTATTCCTCATTCAATTTGTTTTCACATAGCATAAATTCTTCCATGGAAGGTTTTATTAGCTATGGTAGATTGACAACCATTTCTATGGTAGATGGAATATTCTTTTTGTGGTAGTTTGATAACGGAGGTGTGGTCAATTACAAAAGGTACATGATATTGTTTCTTGTATAGAGGCTTACTATAGCTTTACAGTGATGGAATGATCGATTGATTAGAGGTGCATGTAGGTTTTGGTTGATCAACTGGGTGAATAATTCATAAAAGGTTACATTGAGGAGACGGTCTGTGGTTGTTAGAGTTACCATGGGGATGGAAGGCCGAGGTTCATTAGATTGAACAACCTTGAGAAGTGAAGAAGTCATGCGGTAACATGAAGGTAGTGGAATACTGATTTTTTATATACATGAATCATGTCAGGATAACGTTTTCATGAATATAAAATATTTTTGAGATTATTATATGCCTAGTTAAAAATTATAACCATTGGATTGAAGATAAATTAAGTTGTGGGAGTACATGGTTTATTTTTAAACATGTTTATGACCTTATCTACATATAGTTGTATTTCACATATAAACTGGTCAAATTATTAAAAATGTAAAACATGAAAAAACAAATAATAAATTATTTAAATATATAGTAATTTATTTTATTTTATAGTTAAGGATTACTTTTCAAAAAACAATAATAATTTAATAATTTTTAATTTTACAATAAACATATTTGTAACTATATTCATAAGAATAGGAACAAAAATTTGAAAAAAAATTCAAAAATTGTATAATTGTTTAAAAAATTAATTAATTTTCTATTAGTGTAAATTAAATATTTTTTTGACTATCATTACATAATATTTTTTTTAAACCTATTAAAAAATAATTTTTTCATTATATATGGAGAATGATGATTTTATGCTAAAATCAAAAATAACGGAAATGTGCTTTAATTTTTTTTTTAAAATTGTTATAAAAAAGTAAAAAAATTATTATTCATTTAAAAAATATTTTCAAATATTTGAAAATAATTACTAATTAATGAAGACATAGAAAAATATGTTATATATAATTTAAAATCAAATTAAATTTATAAAATTTGTTTAAAATTGAAAATTTGACTTCAAAAAAATTACTGGGATTTTATAATGAAAGTCTTATTTGAAAATTGATAATATAAAATTGTTTATATTTTAGAACCATTTAGAATAATAACCTTTTAGTATTTAAAAAAATAGTGATATATTATTTACAACATTATTTCATCATGAATTATTATCAATACAATAAAATATTACCATTTTAAAAATTATAAAAAAACAATCTTTAAATAGTGTACTTATAAAAAAACAAAATGAATTTTTTATGAGAATTTATTTGGTAATTATTTAATAAAAATAATTATGATATGATTAAAAAATATATTCAATAATTATGATTATTAATAATGGGACTTATATATTTTAAACATTTAATGGGGTTAATAATAAAGATGATATTAACGAAAAATATTTTGATTACTTATGGTTTATAATTATATAAAATTATAATAAATATTAATTTAATATATGTATTTAATTAAATATTAATTATATCATTATTGTTCATGATTGTATAAATTTTTTATCACAAGAATTATAATTATTTGAAAACATTTGGCTAATCATTTCATAAATATATTTATATTTATATTATTTTGATTTAATTTAATATTGGATTTATAAATGAATTATAAATTAAAATGAAATTAAATTAGTTATTATTAATCCATTAAAAATAATAAAAATAATTTATTTAAGATTTAAAATTTAAAATTAAAATTTTAAAATTGTAAATCTATATATATACTAAGAGTGTTGGTTATCTATTACATGTTCTAAATTATCCTTTCACCTTTTCCAACTAATTTTTTCTTCCCCATACATTCATTATTCTTCCTCCCAAATTACCATAAATTTTCATTCCACCCATACAAATATCATGAGATCCTATCTTCCTCCACCTCCCATCCACTTCTTCATGTCACGCCTCTATACGCCCCCCTTCAACTTGACCTAATTTAGTAGTTAGTGCATCTTCCTGGGATTTCAACACATTGATACTCGTATGTTTCCTTAACTGATGTTGTATTATCCCTTTCTTAATGGATTTATAATATCATGTTTCATGGTAATGTAAATCTTTTAGACTAGAACCCTAATTTTATTTACATAACAAAATATAATCACCTATATTTTTATACAATAATTTAATCTCGTCTCTATCATTAATGTGATTAACTAATATCATTCCATCATGGTTTGCGTTTGACAAGCCTGTTCTCATTTTTTTAAAATTTAACATTATATCATTTTGTTTCTCAGAATAGAACTATATACATTTAATAAATGTGTACTAAATATTTTTAAAATATTTTCAGTAATTTTATATTCCAGTCTCTTCATATTCATTCATAATTATTACATTCTAAAGACCATAATTTCTGGTACCCTTCTCTTTTAGTTCTAATGAATCCCCAACTTTTTTTATTGTACATTATTTTTTCTCACCAAATAGATATTTTTTCCAAAAAAATTACTTCTTTGGAATTTCAGTAGTGTTGGAAGAACATATGTTTGGATGATATATCCTAAATTTTTTTTAATATATTATGGGTTTGAAATTCTTCATACAAGAACATAATCTATTTCACCTAAAAATACCATTCAATTTCCTTTTACCCTATATGTTGAGAAAATATATTTTCTTAAAATATACTATCTTATTAATTTGTTATGTATTGTATCTCTAAATTATCAATTTATAATGTTTGTCCATTTTATAGGTTCAATGTATGTTGTTACTCTATTAACACATGAAATCATTCATTGTATATATTTTTTGTTTATATATTTACTCTTTTTTGTGTACTATATGTATTATTAACAAGCCATTTTTCAAAGTAATAGTAACTAATAGTCATTTTTGTTAAATATCTAAATAACATTCATAAATTATTAACATAATAATTTATACTATATATTTTATTAACACATTTTTTGTTGGTGATTTTGATTAATATTCAAAATCCATCCAAATGACATGAGTAATGCATCTTCTATATTATTAACACCCATGGGACATGCCTATTTTCTCGACTAACATTGTTAAATTTCACAAATTTATTTATTTTTTCTATGAATAAGAGGTTATTACTATAATTTTGAGGAAAAATTACTATCCAAAGTATAATTCAATGGGACCCATTCAAATATTTTAGCCTATTATTGAATATTGATGTTTGATTCATAATTCCATATTAGTTTTGTGGTATTTACTTTAAAATCCTTCCAATCAATGATTCTATATTATATCATGTTTTGAAAAAATTAAATAGGTTAATAACATCATGTGTGTGGACCATTTGTGATGTATTAAATCAATGTGAAAATGAGGCATCATTGAAACATACTCAGAGATTTTTTAATCCACACTATTTCTTACGATATAATTTTATCAGTCTATCTAACATTTTAATTTGGTATTTTTTTTCAATACCTCATTGATTTTGATAATTGTTATAATATAATGATTCAATTAATTTTCATTAAATATTATTTTGTTTCTTATAAGATAATTTAACATTTATTATTATATATATTATTTTGTTTAAATTTATATATCTTCATTCTTAGTATTAAATATTTTCTATTTACTATTGTTAAGATTAAGCCTATTTGGTTTAAAAAGATATTTTTTGGATCTCTTACTATAACAATATTTTCTATGTTATTTCAAAAAATAGCATTTTTACTGAAAACATGTTATTATTTATAAATTCATGTATATATATATATTTCAATAATTCAATATTAAATATTTTTATATTTAATATGAATTAATTAATTTATTTATTGGTACTCTCATATTAGTCCAATTACTTTTTCTTGTAATAATACATTTTCTATTTCTTCCCTATATTGTTTATATATTGATAAATTTTTATTTTTAGTCATTTTTTCCAATACTTTGAATTATTATTCAATTAACTATTTAAAAATATTTTATAGTAGATATTCATCAATATAAATCTATGAAAAAGTATACAAACTCATACAGTTTTTCTATTGTTTTCACTATACACATTTCAGGAAATGTACACACATTTTTTTATATTTTCTTTTTTCATTATATGTTATATGTTATAATTTTTTAATATCATACTTGTGTTGTACTTATTATAAAATCATTCCTATTGTAATTATATTTTATTTTTAGATTTATTATTTTAATCATTAAATAATACTATTTTATTAAAATAATTTTCCATTGTTATTGTGAAATAGATTAATGTGATGACATATTTTGGTTTTTATGTATATATAGAATCAAGATTCTTCATTTATATAATATGGTACATGGTTGTGCATAAATTAAATCGATGGATAGTAGGGGAAGAAAAAATGTATGCTATTTACCTTTTATTTTCTCTTAATTTTTATTTTAGAATGAAAACGAATTCTTCAGTGTTTTTTTAAAATTGTCTCATTTCAACATCCATTTTCTAAAACTACCTTCCATTTTCATTAATCAATAAGTTTTATATTAAATTTTATTACTTTTATTTAATTTAGTTATTAAAAAAGGTACATTTCAATCATTTATTTTTTGTAATCATATTAAAATTTAGTTAATATATTCATAACTTATTCTCCTTATCAATCTCAATCAATATTCTTTTAAATTTTTAGTTAAAAATTTCTAGGTATACATGATACAAAATTAATATATTTTATATATTATGGACTCCTAAAAATTCAATATTTTTCCAAATGGTTCCTTATTTGAAAATTTAGGCTTGAAAATAGATATCAAGGTAGATGACACACATAGGTTTTTACATTACTAGAATTAATATTTTACACAAAATATTTTCTTTATTTCAATAATATAAATATTTTTTTCTCGGTATAATTTTTTTCAATTCAAAATATTAAAATTATTTTAATATACCTTAATACCTTCATATATTTATGAATGATGTTAATTTATTATTTTATTTTCCTCTGTAATTTTGATAATGAAACAAAATATAATAACTATTCATTAGTTCACCATAGAAAAAACTATTACTAAAATTTTTAATAATTCCTGAGTTTTAAGATTATAAAATCATATAGTTTTTAAATAATCTAAATATTAATATTACACATTTTGTTTAATGCATCCTTATTTTTATTCAGATTCAACATTATTAAAACATACATTATTTGAATTTCTATTTTAATCACTTATATTTTAGAAACATAAATGACAACAATTTCATTTTGGAAGAAAATAATTATTCTTTTTGATTCCCAAAGTTAAAAAATATAAAAATTAATTTCCAAAAAAAATTGGAGACATTATACATTTCATTTTATTATAAATAAAAAGTGCTACAAGATTCATTTTATAAGAATTTTCATACACCTATTTTATATATTTCATCATTTATTCAGTGTTGTTTACAATATTTATCATTTCTAATAAATTGTTTAATGAAATAAGTAGTGTTTATTTAATTTAAATTTCAGATAATAATGACATGTAATTTATTTATTGGTATTTTTCATAATGGATAAATGTTATAATAATTTTTTAAATATGAAACATTTATGTTGAGAGCTAATATATGTATTTTAATAAGTATTTGATATGAAATATGTATATGTAATATGAATATATATATATATTAATCAATATTTGATATGAACTAATATTTCATATATTTTTGATGTATTTTAGTTCAGAGGTAATATATAATTTTTAGAACTGATATGTATTTATCAAAGGTATATGATATTTGAAATCCTTTTGGGGTTGATACCTACTATGTTAGGGTCCTTCACGATTCTTGAGGATTCCTTTCCTTTATGGGGGGGGGGGGGGTTGCGGCCCTTATATCTATGGATTGGGATCCTAAAAAAATAAAATATTTATAAAACCTTATGCTTATTTGTATTTATTTTATGTATTATAAATGTAATTCCCCGATCCCAGCTAACCAGAGTCAGTGCATTACTTCGTAACATTGTCACGATGATAAAAGATCAAGTCTCGAAAGACCGATTAATTTAGTAGACTTGGAAACACTAGATAAATTCATAAATGTTACATTACATAATAAAGTGAAAAACTACAATAACAAAGTCTCCATAGTCCACACTTCTATCCTCTTTGGACTATCCTTGCATGTCATTCATAAAATACTTCTTCACATCCTCGAAAATATTAAAACATTGAAAGGGGTGAGCTCAGATCCTCAGTAAGGATAACAATATAGCGGAAGCATTCATAAATAAACATTAACATTTAAGGCAATGTATAACTAAAACAAAAGCCTTTTAAACATGAACTTTAGAATAATATGGAAAAAGAAAAATGAAATAATGCCATTTACTTACTCACATGGATATTCTACTAGTCGAATAATCACATGAAATATCAATAACCACTTTCATAATGATGGAATGCATAATGCCAGACTATCATAACCACCTAGCCAAGGCCTCGTGCCAAGACCACAATTAAGATTATGTCAAGTCCTCGTGCCAAGACACTAGTTTTTCTCATGAGACCTACCGATGCATTGAGGAGCTATAGCGGGCTCCACCAGTCACTTATTAAGTCCAATGCATTCCTCATATGAACAGGTTTAAACATATCATAAATCATAACATAATCATATCAAATAAAACATGCATAAAGGAAACATAAAAGTACACATTTCAATCAAAAAATATCAATACAACACATTGATATAATAAAACCACATTCAAGACCATTTTCAATACCAAAATAAAAGAAAATTAAAACATTGTATTTATTTTTCATTTAAAAAAAAGGTTATGGCTTATTGAGGAAGCCGAAACTCAAATAATGGTCATGGTGGCAGAGAAGTCGTTGACGCCGCATATGTACGGTATGAAAAACATTATTTTTTGTCGTTTAGTAAAACTCTTCGTATAAAAAATATTCCTTTTGAATAAACGTAAAAGTCAAATGGGTTTATTCACCGTATAAAAGAAATTTGTGTATAAAACAAAACATGCCTCAATGAATGGAGATTGAGACGTAGTCCCTTAAAAAGATAATTCTTGTTAAATAAAATAGATCTATTATGTGTATTCAATAGAAGTACACATTAATGAATGTAAAAATACAAGATAGGACAAAATAATATCCTGACATAATTTGAAAGTAGGAGATTAACCCAAAGAATGGAAATTGGGTTAAGAAGTTCCCTTACCTCGTGTCCGACTTGACTCGATCGTTCTTTAACCTCCTGAATAATAAACTAGAGTTAATCTCTACCTTCTTAAGAACCATTGTCATGTTCATTATTCCTTTTATATCACTTATTACCATGTCATGAACATTACGTAATTATTTAAGTTTATAACGGTCTTTTTGTCGATCTTAGGTGCTTGAGTCAAAAATAAACTTCTTATAATTACACTTTTTTCATGTGGTAATATATCCATTATATACATAATTATATTCATGATTTATATATCATATACATCATATATATCCAGTATATACATTCATTTATAATATTACATAACATTTATAGGTAAGAAATGAAATGCACCGTTCATGGAGACGGTAAGTCGTACGTACGCATGAACGCTACTTTCATTTCTATTTCATATTTAATGGAATGAAATAATAATTATATAAAGGTATATTATAATTTCAGTATAATATAATTTATAATACCATTTACTCTATCCTTTATACATCCCACATATGGCATTAACGATTGAAATCACTTTGAGGGGGCAGTAGTCCGCACTTCCTAAAATAAAAATATCGCGTTTACCAATAATTGAAATCATAAAGGTATGACATAAATAAGAAATACAGAAGCATAATAAAAACATAAACATAATATATATCATATATAAATATAGTGACATCTTAATGGCCACCTTTTAAGGTGTTATATGAGTGTTGAACAATCATCGTATCGTGAGGAAGAAATTAGCCATTCACATAAACAATATGCTCTTTAACCATTAGATGTAGGTGTGTGTAAGTGTACTCGAATCCTTTTTATAAAAACATCCTAGTATATTGAGGATACTTGTGTTGTTACAAAAGAAATTAATAAAAAGAGTTTAGGGGGTTGGAGAGGAAAAATAAAACAAAATAACATAAGAAAAGACATTACCTTAAAATCGCGTAACACTTTTTTATTTGAGCCAAAGGCTTCCTTGGGAAGCGTTCTGCCCAAAGTGAGGCATCTAGGAGCAAGAGAGTGAAGTTGGGAGAGTATATGGTCAGAGGTTGACCAAGCCAAATGGCTTGAAGGTGTGAATAAGGTGGGAGTGGTGGAGGCCTTTTATAAGAGGAGAGGAGGGGCACTCTTGGAGTGATTGAAATGTAACATTATTATGAAATGATTTTTCGGATTCTAAAGGTACCACACTTATTTATTTCTAGGATAAGGAAATAAGGGTTCGATATATACTCATCCAGTAGGTTTTTGACAAGTTTAAGTCTTAGATTTTACATTATCTTTTCATTTTATTTAAATCATTAATTAATGAGGTAATCGCTGCATCATCATGGTGTCACAATTAATTTAATTTATTTAATGTCTAAAAATTATAAAAAAATTATCATGATGTAGTAAATATTTTTAGGTTTCTAATGAATATATATAGTCAAAAATATGACTTTTATAACCCAATTTAAAAATTGTTTTAGTAATACAACTCATGTTTGTGTAATTATTATTTTAACATTAAATAAAAAGTTTTTAATGTCATTTTCCTACCAAGTGGCTCCATGGGGTCCCCAAGTTGACCCATGGATTGTCTTGGACGGCCATGACTCATCCAATATAAGTAGGACATTTGTAATGGTATTTTCATATTTTTATAATGTCATTTTTACCGTAAATTTTTACTAATTACCTTTAATCGCGATTAATGAAACATAAAAGTTACTATTCACCTAAAAATTATTTTAATCCCATTGAACCACATTTTACATTATAATGACAACCATTTATGTCGGATTTTTGAAAATCAAATCACAGAAGTGGTAATATTTTATTTAAATGAAAAATCAGTTTTTTAACTACCACTTAGTGGTTTCACTATTCATCAAAAATTGATGTTTTTCAGAACAATGCCAAAATTTCACCCTAAGTAATAATTGATATTCCGAATTACAAAATGATGTATATTTTACAAAATTCCAAACATATAAGTTGCATTAATTAATTTTATATTTAATTCACGCTGTCACGACAAATAGCGTGTTTTTAAGAAACAATATATATCAAAAGATTGACAATTGTTTATGTCCAATTTCAAAGTGAAATTAATTCTAATGAAAACCATTGGATAAAATGGTAAAAAGATATTCTAATTATACTTTAAAACCACTCAATAGTATAATTTGTAATTATAAATTATTTTTATTTAAAAAGTTGTTTTTAGTATTTTTCACTATTCATAAAAAAATGGAAGTTCTCAGAAAATTACGAAAAATTAACTTAGGATAATTTCGATATTAAGAATACAAAAATGAAGTACATTTTGAAATATAACATTTCTATAATTTTAAAAAGTGGGTACTAATATTCATAACGGCTACTTTGATTAGTTGCGGTGTGTTAGAACTCGAAGTTGCATACAATGCAAGCTATTGAATTATTGAATGTGAAGCATATCATGGAAGCTCGGGGTGTTACATTCTCCCCTCCATCAATAAATTGCATCCTCACAACTTGAAATTTTTCTTTGAAAATAAATGGTTGAAAATAGAAAATACCATTGTGGAAAACCCACATCGGAAATAAGGATAATAAAATTTATCCTTAATAAGAGGGAAAGGGAAATGAAAAATTCACCACCAAATTATGATATCGATAAGGAGAACATTGGTGGAAATTAGAGACATATACTTAGAGGAAAAACATAAATATTTGTAGGGATTGATTGAGGTCATCAATCACAAACAAGTGTAAAATTGAGGGCCTCAAAGCCTTCAATCTATGTCGATTTAAAATATTATCAGTTCAACAAGACATAAGATATTAAGATAACACATTTTTTGTTTTAATATCCCTTTACTAATGGTTAAGAATTAATTTATTAATAGAATAAGAGAGAGGTATATATATATATATATATATATACTTGACAAGGTGAGTTTCAACCTTCAACTAATTTCTACCACAAACTCATCTTTCCCTCAAAAAGATAATAGAACTCAAAAATATTCTATTTATCCTAATTGTATGAGGTTATAAATATTACCACATACCATTTAGATTAGGAAAAATATTTTGTAACAACCAGGGACTTCTTGTAGGCTAGTGGTAGGTAATAAAGGCCTGTCGCACTATGGTTGTGGGTTCGATTCATGCAGCATTGTCTGAAGTGACGGGTTATGCCCCACCCTGCAGGTTGTCCTTTTCGTAAAACTATAGTATTATAATATTCCAAAAATAATCTTTAGAAATGTTTTAACCTTAAACAATTCTATTTAAAGTTCAACTTAATCCATTCCTACCATTATAGTTATCCAAAATACCTCTGTCCAGACATTCTCTAAAAGGTCTCTTAATTCCAAAATCAATTTATCAGATTACCCAAACAAAGTAATGTTTCTCTTATTTTCACATACTAAAAATATGATTACCTTCATCATATTAAAACCTTAATGAAAAAAAAACATGTACTGCAGTACAATCCTTATATATATCACATTATCCTTATAACCAGAATATAATCCTTGTGTCCAAAAGCACCAATACATTATTTATTCCACTTCTACTATAGTAATAGCATAATATTGTCCTTGATCCCTTGGCCTTTTCTAAGGTAATTTTCCCTGACTCTTAGGACATTCATTTGCATAATGCCCCATTTCCCTACAATTGTAGCATTCAACATCGATAGCCTCTTTCTTTCCCTTACAATCACGTTCCTAGTGACCTTTTTCTCCACATTTGTAACAAACTCTCATTCCCTTTAGGCAAGTACCAGGTTGATTATTCCCATAATTATCTCATAATGGAAAATAATTCTTCCCTTATTCCGTTTATCTGCCTCTTGTTCCACCGTTCTCTTCTATTCTTGCTTTACATTATTGTCATAAGATTTAGAGAATTCCATTTCTCTCTTGATAGCACATGAGACAATATCTTCATACGACGAGAAAGATTGTGAGACTAAGGATTGACAGAGAAATGGTTTTAACCCATCAAAGAAACGATCAATCTTACTTCTTAGGTTACGTATATAATCTGCAGCATGTCTCTCTATCCTTGTAAAGTTGGACTCATACTTTGCAACATTCGCATCCTCCTTTTGTCTCAGACTCAGAAATTTCGTTTCCATACCTGCTTGATGGTGATGTGGAATGTATTTTTCTAAGAAAATATCTTTGAACTCTCTCCATTCCATATTTTATAATTCATCATATTCCTTTGTGTTTTGAATCAGCGACCACCATTGATTGGCATGTCCAGTGAGGCGGTAGACAGCCATGACAACCTTCTCCATTTCGCTACTCCCCAAGGCATGGGAAATATTTTCTAAGGAGTTTATCCATTGCTCATCTACTAATGGATTTTTACCCCCATTAAATGTTGGCGGTTGTTGCCTCATGAAATGGTCTAACATTGATCCTCCACATTGCAGATCAGGGTGCTCCATACAAGTACGGTTATTATTCATAACCTAAGTGAGTTGTCCCATTATGGTAATAAGTTGATCAGCTCCAGTTGTATCTCCAGATCCACAATAATTATATTGACCAGGAGGGAAATCCCTGCACGGAGTGCATGCATTGATACGGTTTCCATTCCTTTCACTAGGAGCCATTTCTAAACAACGTCATAAACTAGATTAGTTTATGATTCAAAATACATAATTCCATACTTGTAAAATACCTAACATAAATTGAACTATTTATGGATATAATCCATAATCTTAAAAAAAATTCTTTGAGAAATTATATACTCATAACCCTTCATAGTGGTTTGTAATGAAAATGAGAATTATCCTAAGCATATCCCCAAGGAGTGTCGTAACCAAGAGTGCAGCAAGGCCTGTTGCCGTGCACCAGTTCGTGTTCGAGTCTAGCTCAAAGCCGTGTTTTTGGGTTTTACCCCAAGGTACATCTGTGCCAGAGCCGCCTCTACCTGCTCGTATCCAGACAGGGATGTATTACTCAGAAAACTCACAAAATCTCTATAATACCAACATTATAGGAAGTTCTTCTATACTAATCCTCAAAGTCTATCTTTGGGCTATGTGCCCTAATCAGATTTTATCTAAATCTAGCTTCCATGGTTAGTACTAAAATGCCTCTAATACCAACTGTAACGCCCCGACCCCAGCTAACCAGAGTCGGTGCATTACTTCGTAACATTGGCATTATAAAAAAAGATCAAGTCTCGAAAGATCGATTAGTTTTGAAGCCTTGGAAACACTAGATACATTCATAAATTGTACATTACATCATAAAGTAAAAAATTACAATAACAAAGTCTCCATAGTCCACACTTCTATCCCCTTCGGACTATCCCTGTAGGTCATTCATAAAATACTTCTTCACATCCTGGAAAATATTAAAACATTGAAAGGGGTGAGCTCAGATGCTCAGTAAGGATAACAATATAGCGGAAGCATTCATAAATAAACATTAACATTTAAGGCAATGTATAACTTAAACAAAATCCATTTAAGCTTGAACTATAGAATAATATGGCAAAAGAAAAATGAAATAATGTCATTTACTTACTCACATGGATATTCTACTAGTCAAATAATCACATGAAATATCAATAACCACTATCATAATGATGTAATGCATAATTCCAGACTATCATAACCAATTAGGCATGGCCTCGTGCCAAGACCACAATTTAGATTTTGTCAAGGCCTCATGCCAAGACAGTAGTTTGTCTCATGAGACCTACCGATGCATCGAGGAGCTATAGCGGGCTCCACCCGTCACTTATTAAGTCCAATGCATTCCTCATATGAACAGGTTTAAACATATCATAAACCATAACATAATCATATCAAATAAAACATGCATAAAGGAAACATAAAATGTCCACATTTCAATCACAAGATATTAATACAACACATTGATATAATAAAATCACTTTCAAACCCATTTTCAATACCAAAATAAAAGAAAATTAAAACTTTGTATTTATTTTTCATTTAAAAAAAGGTTATGGCTTGTTGAGAAAGCTGAAACTCAAATAATGGTCACGGTGGCAGAGAAGTCATTGTCGCCACATATGTATGGTAATAAAAACATTCCTTTTTGTCGTTTAGTAAAACGCTTCATACAAAAAAGTTACCTTTTCAATAAACGTAAAAGTCAAAGGGGTTTATTCACCATATAAAAGAAATTTGGGTATAAAACAAAATATGCCTCAATGAATGGAGATTGAGACGAAGTCCCTTAAAAGGATAATTTTTTTAAACAAAATAGATCTATTATGTGTATTCACTATAAGTACACATAATGAAAGTAAAAATACAAGATATGACATAATAATATCATGACATAATTTGAAAGTAGGAGATTAACCCAAAGAATGAAAATTGGGTTAAGAAGTTCTCTTACCTCGTGTCCGACTTGACTCGATCGTTCTTCAAAATACTAAATAATAAACTAGAGTTAATCTCTACCTTCTTAAGAACCTTTTTCATGTTCATTATTTCTTTTATATCACTTGTTACCATTTCATGAACATTATGTAATTATTTAAGTTTATAACGTTTGTTTTGTGGATCTTAGGTACTTGAGTCAAAAATAAACTTCTTATAATTACACTTTGTTCATGTGGTAATATATCCATTATATCCATAATTATATTAATTATGTATATATAATATACATCATATATATCCCGTATATAAATTCATTTATAATATTACATAACATTTAGAGGTAAGAAATGAAATGCACCATTCATGGAGATGGTAAGCCGTACGTACGCATGAACGCTACTTTCATTTATATTTCATATTTAATGGAATGAAATCATAATCATATAAATCTATATTATAATTCCAGTATAATATAATGTATAATACCATTTACTCAATCCTTTATACATACCACATATGGCATTAACGATTCAAATCACTTTGAGGGGGCGGTAGTCCGCACTTCCTAAAATGAAAATTTCGCGTTTACCCATAATGGAAATCATAATGGTATGACAAAAATGAGAAATACAGAAGCATAAGAAAAACATAAACATAATATATATCATATATAAATATAGTGACATCTTAATGGCCACTTTTAAAGGTGTTATATAAATGTTGAACAATCATCGTATCGTGAGGCAGAAATTCTCTATCCACAGAAACAGTATCTTCATTAACCATTAGATGTAGGTGTGTGTAAGTGAAACTAGAATACATATTAGAAAGACATCCTAGTATATTTAGGATACTGGTTTTGTTACAAAAGAAATTAATAAAAGGAGTTTAGGGGGTTGCAGAAGCAAAATAAAACAAAATAACATAAGAGAAGACATTACCATTAAATCGGGTAACACTTTTTTATTCTAGACAAAGGCTTCCTTGGGAAGAGTTCTTCCCAAAGGGGGGCTTCTAGGAGAAATAGAGGGAAGTTGGGAGAGTATATGGTCAGAGGTTGGCCGAGGAAAATGGCTTAAAGGTGTGAATAAGGAGGGATTGGTGGGGGCCTTTTATAAGAGGAGAGGAGGGGCACTCTTGGAAAGATTGAAATGTTACATTATTGTGAAATGATTTTTCAGATTCTAAAGGTCCCACACATATTTATTTCGAGGATAAGGTAATAAGGGTTCGATATATACTCATACAATAGGTTTTTTACAAGTGTATGTCTTAGAGATTACATTATCTTTTTATTTTATTTAAATCGTTAATTAATGAGGTAATCGCTGCATCATCATGGTATCATAAATAATTTAATTTATTTCATGTCTAAAAATTATAAAAAACTATCATGATGTATTAAATATTTTTAGATTTATAATTAATATTTATAGTCAAAAATAGGACTTGTATAACCCCATTTTAAAAATTGTTTTAGTAACAGAACTCATGTTTGTGACATTCTTATTTTAACATTAAATAAAAATTTTTAATGTCATTTTCCTACCAAAGTGAATCCATGGGGTCCCCAAGTTGACCCATGGATTGTCATGGAAGGCCATGACTCATCCAATAGTGTTAGGACAAGTGTAAAGGTATTTTCTTATTTTTATAATATCATTTTTACATTAAATTTCACTAATTACCTTTAATCGTAATTAATTAAACATAAAAGTTACTATTCACAAAAAAATTATTTTCATCCCATTGAAACACATTTTACTTCCTAATGACAAACGTGTATTTTGGATTTTTGAAAATAAAATCACAGAAGTGGTAATGTTTCATTTAAATGAAAAATCAGTTTTTAACTACCACTTAGTGGTTTCACTATTCATCAAAAATTGAAGTTTTTTTAGAACAATTCCAAAATTTCACCCTAAGCAATAATTGATATTCCGAATTCAAAAATGATGTATATTTTACAAAATTCCAAAAATATATGTTGCATTAATTAATTTTATAATTAATTCCTGCTGTCACATCAAATAGCGTGTTTTTATGAAACAATATATATCAAAATATTGACAATTGTTTATGTCCAATTTCAAAGTGAAAATAATTCTAGTGAACACCATTGGATAAAATGGTAAAAATATATTCTAATTATACTTAAAACCACTCAATAGTAAAATTTATCAATATGAATTATTTTTATTAAAAAAAATTTAAGTATTTTTCACTATTCATAAAAAAATGGAAGTTCTCAGAAAATTACAAAAAATTTAACATAGGATAATTTTGATATTACGAATACAAAAATGAAGTCCATTTTGAAATATAACATTTCTATAATTTTAAAAAGTGGGTATTACTATTCATAACGGCTAATTTGATTAGTTGCGGTGTGTTAGAACTCGTAGTTGCGTACAATGCATGATATTACATTATTGAATGAGAAGCATATCATTGAAGCTCGGGGTGTTACAATAAACGGATAAATATTTTTGTTATATATTATTAATTAAAAAATGAAAAATAATTTTCATTGATACTTATGATTTTACAATAGAATAGGTGGAAAAAAATATGTGTGACATTATTGATTGTTTTATAGAAATTTTTCTGTGGATAGGGGGAAATAACTCCCTCACTTATAGAAAAATTGAATGTGAATCTACTATAGTATGATTTTATATATCATTATTTTATCTCTATTTTATCTATCATAGTCACTGAATAATTATTCAAATAATAGTATTTCTACCATTTTCATTGATTGAACCAAATGTCACATGATTTGTGTAGTCATTAGATTTGAGGCTTTGATGGTCTAATTTTTGTTTGTTGGTGTCAAACTATGTATGTGGTGATCTATGAAGATGGAATTGGAAATAATGCTAGAAATCCAGTTATGGTTCCACGATTTTTGAAAATTTTATCCGTCCCTTTTAATTTTTAATTTAGCATCTTTTTAACCAGACTTAATTTTCATCTTCAATGTTATTTTTTAATTCTAAACATTATTGTTCTTCTAAAATTTATATTAATGATAAAATACCAAGGGGTTAATGTTAAAAATAAATTTAAGGCTGCAATAAATAAATAAAAACATAAACCATTCATTTATTGCACTGTAAACTATTAGTTTTTATATATTTAATTGTCAACCAATATTGGATTAGTCTTTCTAAAAAATTTCATCATGACATGAACACGCTAATAGATGTTTTTTTAAAATCATTTGTCTTTATTATTTTTCAACACATCCATGAATTTTTATAATTTATAGATAAATCAAACCCATCAATTTAGAAACATGATGAAATGCATTATTGTAGTGAGAGAAACATGAAACATGATGATTTTTTATGATTTTTTAAAAACATATGATCCAAAATTCAATGCCCTCAAAACTAATGTGTTAACGTTCAGAAGAAATATTCTGATACTAGGAAACTAATATGGGTTGAATTAGGATGTGTTGGGTTTTTATATTTAGTGAAACTCAATGTATTTTGTTATGATTTCATGTTTAATATACCTTTCAAAATGCACTTAATTTATATTTTTAATCTATCTAAATTTTCACAATTTTTTGTTTTATATTAAATAAAATTCAGATACTACTTCTCTCAAATATTCATGACATTCATCATTTTAAAAAATGTTATTAGTTAATTTTTTATATCAAAAATCCTTTTTAAGATCCACCATTATATGACGGATTTCAAAAATATGCATAATGGATTAAATATACAATACCTTATAAAAAATGATTTTTCCTAATATGGAATATAACATTAATTTATAATATAGCACCTCTTATTCATTGAATTTAATTAAAATAGGTAATATTGTTTCATATTTTAATATATTCATTCTTGTAGTAGATTATGATATAAAATTTTTAAGATGAAGATGCCACTAAAACTAGAAATATGGTCATTCTTTTGGTGTTTTCCGGATTATGAAACAATGACATAAAATACCACATTTTATCTTCTTCCATTACAACGAATATGAAATCTGAAAGAATAGGCTAATATTTTCCTTCCATGTATTAATTTTATTCATATATATTTATTATATACCATTTATTTATACACTTTTATTTATATATTATGTAGAAGTTATTAATGATTAATATTTTTCAATATCCACATAAATTATTAAGTAACTATTAATTTTTATTTTCATTTGTTTAAAATCACCTTTAAAAAAATTAGCATATTTTTTTGTATATTAATTATCTCTTGTCTTAAAATATTCTTATAATGATGTATATGTGCATGATTTTTTATATTCAATTAATCTAATGAAATAAATTAACATTTTAATTTTTATAGTGAATATGATTAGGATTATTCGTAAACATCTTCGTATGTTTATGCTTACAGTTAGGCTTATAAAAAAACTATAATACCTAAAATATTTCAAATATAATAACATATATATAAAAAACATTGTTCATTTATCTTATGATTATTTTGAAATTCTATTATATAAATACGGAAATAACGATGAAAATTAAATAACTAAATATATATTCATAGGTTACTTCTTATGTACATAGATACACTATAATACATATACATTTTCAAAATTATAGTGCTTATTCCTATGATTATGCTTTACTTGTGCTCATGCTCATGATTATTCTTCTTAATATACTATTATACGTACACATTTTCATATATTTTAATATAAAAATACTAATTAAAAATAATAAATTTAGTTATGATTATGAATTAAGATAATACTATAATATTGTCATAATAGTATAATCATATTATTACACAACCAAGATCAAAATTACTAGTGTTTATAATTATAGAATTTATTAAATTATTCTGTTTTATTTAAGAAAAAATTTTCTAATAATTATATGAATAAAAATGATAGGAAAGAAAATAAAATATTTACAGTGTTTATGATTATTAAATAAAATGATTATACATTGGAAAATACTATATTTATAATGCTTTTTTCCTTTCTACATTTATAGTTCATATGCTTTGAATTATCATTCAAATCTTTTGTGTAGGCTTATATTTTTGTTACATCATTTATTATGCTTTTCATTATGCCTATAAATCAGATTATATTTTTAGATCTAATTTTTCTTTATGGATAGGATAACAAAGAAAACGAAAACATGATAATTTTATTGATTTGGACTCCTATTATTCAATTAAGGTATTCTATGAAAAATTTCATCTAATGTCAACATGAACAAAATAAAATTGAATGTGTTTGAATTTATAAACATTTTTATATTACCTTGAAAATAAATTTTCAAAAATATGTATATGTTTTCACTTAATTTATATGATTGAAATCTGACTTTAATTAATTATTTTATATATTAAGATTATATATATTATTTTAAGATTATATAAATTTTTAATTAATATGGAATTAGGTCATGTAAATGAATAGTTGGGAATACTAGTAGTATTTAAAAGTCTTTGAATAAATATTTAGATATATAATAAGAATGAGTTAATAAAAGGAGATTAAAAATAAAAAAATATTATTAAAAAAAAAGATTATAATTTTGAGAAAATTAAATAAATATGCTAATTTTTAGGAAATTGTATTTTATTTATATGTAAGAATTTATTATTATGGTAAAAAAATTCATAAATGAATGGACTCTTTTCTAATTACTAAATTATTTTACTAGATACATTCAAATTAGGAATGATAATATCTTTTTCATTTAATGTGTAAATAGATTTTAGGTATATTAATGAATTCATGATAAGTAATTTAGTTCAATTTAATATAGTAATATTAAAAAATGAAATAATTTAACAATAAAAATTGGAAAAAATGGATAAAATAAAACATATATTTTAACATATATTAAATTTTACAAAACAATGAGGTTATACCTTAATAAATAATGAAAGGTGACTAATGAAGTAGAGAAACACGATACCTATTGAGAATATTTGGAAAAAATAATAAAGAAAATATATTAAAAACCCATAACATTACAAATATATTTTTTAAATAAAACAACATTAATTTATTATAAAAAATTAAAATATCCATGTTATTTAAATTTTAAATAATCTACTAATTTATTTTAAAATTATAAAACATTAACTTAAAAAATAATAGTAATTTAATGTATAACACAATTAAAAAAATTTCAATTTTTATTCAATTGATTTAATTTAAATATTAAAGGTATTTACATTTTATGAATAAATAATTTATTTCAATATTCAAATTAGTGATTTTAAATTTTTTATTTAATTTAATTTATAAAGAATAACATTGAATGAAAATGATAAACGGAATGAATATTTTAAAAACATAAATAAATGACCTCAGTTAAATAATTAAATTGTTTGAATATTTTATTCAAGTTATTTCTTATAAATTAAAATAAATTTAATTGGTATATTATATAAAAAGGTGGATAATTATAGAAAAATTAGAATATTATATATTAATTTGAATTTCCTGTAATAATAACATAGATATTTAATGAACATTCTTTATCTATACTATATGATTTTCCTCTAATTCAATGTGTCTTTTCTATGATAATTATATCTACATGTGTCTGCCTCTCGATCAACATCTACCCTCGTTCTTAATCCTCCCTATTGAGAACCCATGATCCATCCCCAAATTATGCCTTCTCTATCCCTTTCCTCATTCTTCCTCCTCCCATTCACACCCCTGACCCTACCACAAAACCCATAGTCTCCATATTTACAAACCATGATTCCATCCCAAAATTCTACCTCCCCTGCATCCCTTCTTTCTAAACCCTGATCTTTCACATATCACATCCTCATATCTGTTTCCCTATACATATATCCTTTCTCCTTAAAATGGTACAACATCAAATATGATTTTGTTTCTTATAAATCTCTACCCTTGAATCGTCATAGGGACATAATCTAACAAATCTTGTTTCCCATCAAAATCATGAAACCCTAAAAATCTCTCATTGTTTCATTAGAATAATGTATCTTCCCCCCATCTCGCACCTCCTCCTCCACGTCCACCTATCTCATCCTCTTATTACTCTACCTGAAGCTTCATTTTCTTCTACCATTTAAATTAAATTTCTCATTACTTATTTATTCAACTGGGAGAATATTACTTAGGTATGTTTTCATTTTTATAAATCACATACCTTTTATCCAAATTGGTTACTCTAAATTGATTTAAATTCTATTATCATTTATGTTTCATACTATTATGATATATTTTCTTATTATATTCTCATCTATGTTGTTTTATTGAATTGTAATAGATTTTTTTTTCATAATTAAAATAAGTAAATTCTCATTTGATGATTTAATATTTTGTGTCATTTCATATGAATAAAATCATATATATACTTCTAATATATTTGGAACTCCATATGCACCACAAAATCATTATTTTATTTCAATCCTTGAATTATTCCATCCAATTTTTCAATATAAAAATACAAAATGATATTTATGTAAAAAATAGCTTTATTTCTAGCCATGTATGTATAATTATTCTTCATCCACCAACAACTAATGGTTCATATTCTTGATTATTAAATTAAATAATTGAAATTTTTTTCTTTTTTAGAAGGCATGTTACAGGGTCATTTATATCTAATAAATTTAGTTCACCAAATTCCTTTTTCCCATATAAATATTGGAATCTTATAAAGCATTGAAAAAATGTTTATCATCATGAAATTATGTCTTAAAAACCCCCACCATATATTCTTGAGATACATCATAATCATAACCAAATGACTATTTGTCAATAATTTATATGAAAATTTAATAAAATTCCACACTATATTTATTAAAAGATTCCTTTTTATATCCCTATCGTAACATATGAATAAAACATTTATATTTAATATTCTTCTGTCATAACCCTATTGTATGCCATGAGTCAAACATGAATATTTCATATTCTTATTGATTTTTAATTATGAACAGTATAAAATAAAATAAATTTATTTTATTTTCATTATAATATATATTTGATGGACCATGTTGGTTTATATCTGATCCTTTTTTAAATAGCCATCGTTGATTTTCCCTTTCATTAAAACAAACACAATGGAAAAAATAATTTTATAAGTTCAATTATACTTCAGTTTGTTCATCAAGATGAAAAATATTTTCATATATTTATAAATTTATAATTCATGATTATTTTTCCCAAATTAGAACCTCTAAAAAAATTTATTCAAATTTGATATGAGTTTTTATCTTCAATTATATGTATTAATATTTTATTTACATTCCATTCATTTTATACAATTTTTACATCATTAATATTTTAGAATTGAAGTTAAAATATGAATATGAGGAGTTGGTATTAAACATATCATCAACATGCTAGTCTGGTTTTAACGCCCCTAGTATATGGCGTTTCACTATTTTTTATGTATTTTTGTTTCTTATATGAGGGGTTGGATTATTTTTATGATGTTCTGGATTGTTTTTTAGATGTCTTAATTGGAATCCTTGTTATAGAATGAATTATTTTCTCATTGGGATTCAAAATACCCTTTGTGTATCCTATAGTGGAGTTCATTTTAGTGCTTTTAGAATATTGATTTGGGTATTTTTTATAAATTAATATTTTTATTTGAATTTGTACATATTTTTTCATAAAGTTACATATTTTTACCATGAAGGTACCAATTTTTTTGGCCATATAGGTAACTAGTGATTAATTTTTTATTAGTTATTTATATTTTTTTATAATTTCTGCCAATTCTATATAAAGGTTTATATTTTTCAATTTCTTTCATTTTTCACGCATTTTATAACTGATTCTGACTTCTTGGTCCGTTATATTTTCCATTTTGTGTGTTGGAGGTGTTTTAGTGGATGATTTTTTGGGGGTTTCAGGTGAAGCACAATTGATGTAGGATATTCACATTGTGAATAGTTTATAGGATGTGAATTGGTGATTTCTACCTTTTGTATATGGTTGGTTTCATGACTTGTATGCCGATGTGGGGGAACCTGTGAAATGAATTATTGTCATCAAATTAATTCAAGGAATGTAATTAAATAATGGTTGGGGAGATGTGAATTTCCATGGAAGTTGAATTTTTTGGAATTCCCATGAATTATATTTCATGAATGGAATAAAAAATATGAAAATGGTAGGATTGAGCTTATTTTATAATCCTTTAGGACGATTTGTTTTCATTCATCCATACTTTTATCACTCATTTCTGAAAAATACTAGGCATCTTGAGGAGATATTCTAGCCCTCTTTCTCTTACTTCAATTTATTGTACATGGTGGATTCCTTTATGAGATTGGTGGTAATCCATTTTCTTATTCATGGACATTTTTATTCCATTATTCTCTAGAATATCCACCACACTGGTGCATTTTTTGTGTTTAATTTCATTTCAGTTGTGTTTTTTATAACACTTGATGTGTTGTACATTGTTATATGGGATTTATACACAGGTTTGATTTTCGAGCACTTCATTATCACCCAGCGATGTGTAGTGATATATAAAGAATATTTGAGGTACGAAATTTCTTAGTTGTCAAATTTTAAATAATATAGGATGGTTATACACTTTTTTATATCTTGGGGATGGTTTTTTTTATATTAATTATATGTAAATAATTGTTTGTTTGAAATTCAAGGGTGAAATGGGATTAATTCATATGATTTTAATGATTTGAATTCATTATGCTATTGTGTTTGTATGTGATGAGTTACCTACAAAAAGTCATAGTTGTTGGGATCATTTTCATTCATTTTAGTTGTTGTGATATGTAAACCTTGCTTTATATTATTTTTATATCACCTAAAAATAAAAATTGGCTAACCACATATTTTTTTAATATAATGGATTCACATAGATTTATTGATATTACGATAACACCCCCAAAATAAAGTGAAATGTGATAAAGTATCCTTTTAAAATATGTAAAAAGTTATTTGATTGTTGTGATGTGTTTTCATGCTTGTCGGTAGGTGATGTGTGGTTGTGATGCGGTGTGGGGTGATTTATGGTTTGTTTGGAAGTACGTTTGGAGTGGTGTCGTGATGGTTGTTTGGATTTGATTTTGGGGTGGTGAGGCGGTGGGTTTTTTGATGTGATTTTGTGGTGGTGAGGTAACGGTTTTTTGGTGATGATTTTGGGGAGCCAAGGTGTTAGTTTTTTTCATGATTTTGGGGAGGCGAAATGATGGTACATTTATAATGATGATTTTATTATGATGTGTTGTTTCATTGTGCTATATTCCTTGGTTGTGATGGAATAACTGGTTAATAATGTTTGATATGGATGAGGTTTGGTTTGGTTAATGGGTTAAATTTTTTAATGAGAAAATAAATGATGGATTATATGGTTAAATGTGTATTATTCTTAATAATGAATCAAATGGGCTAGATAATGGAATTTTTTGGAAATGTGATATGTGGATTGTGTCTTATGTGGTGTTCTGTATTTAGAGATGGAGGTAAAAGTGAGGATTTTTTGAGTTTGTTAGTGTTTTGTTCTGAACCCATAGGTTGGGTTTAGGTGTGTCTATTTTTATATTTGTGTATATTCAATGTGATTTCTATACACACCGCACATGTATCGGTCATTATGTGTCAACAACTGTATATTCCCATGAGTGGGATTTTTTACAATATCATATTGTTGAGGATGGATGGTCAGATAACTTCTATTTCCCTCTCTCTATTCTCATAATGTATATATGCACATGATGTGATGTCAGATGGACCATTAGTGCACTAGCAGATGACCCGTGTGTCTTCGGGTGAGATGGTGATATGATAATGTTGTGGGGTGGTGTTCCAATTGTCTTTAGAAACGATCATGATATAACCATATTGTAGGTTATATTATGGTGGGGGTAGTTCATTGGATCAGGAGGGAATTAATTTTATGTAATTAATTTTGTTCAAACTCGTGTACTCTGGTTATGGATGTGGTTATGATGCGCTGACCAGGGTGTCTTATGGTGATTTGAGATGTTATTGTGATATAGAGTGGTGTCCTATGTGTCAATTGGTGTGATGCGATGTGGCCATGCATGTGGGGGTGTGGCTGGGTATATGTTATTTAGAAGGTATATATATTCATGTACATATTTAATTGGGGTGTGAGAGAGGATAATCAGTGGCAAATTAGTGTAAGGTACACTTTATTGATTTAATTCATACTATGTTATTACACCTGGCTTGTGTTATTTGGTGATAATTCCTTTGTGAGGTTGGAATGGAAAATTGACCAGTTCAATAGATTTTGGTTATATTGTTTTCTTAAAAATGCCTTACTTTTCTTCTTTCACTTTTGCAAATTATAATTTGGTTTTCCTACCGATTATACATATATGATCATCCTACAAATATGAATTGACTTTATGGTTTCTATGATGATTATTTAGAATATAGTGGATGGTACTAGCTGAGACCCTTTTAGATAGTAGATGTGTTGATACATTGTATTTTATTTTAGGTATTTACTTTTGGAGAATTTTACCTATATGAGTTTTATTTATACATTCATTGCAGGATGGTTTTGGTGTCTTTTTATGTTATTTCATGGATTTGATTTTGGATGACTCATGTTTTCTCTTAATCATATATTATTATAGTGGGTAAACCCCCCCCCCCCCCATTTCATGATGTTTTCATACCATCATGTCAAGTTTCCAACCTGGGGACTAATAATGGTGGGGCTTGGGGGTCATTATCTACCTCCCCTCATTGAAATATCTTTGGTGGGAGGGTGTCGTGAAACCTTTTTGGTTACCTTTAATATATTTTGTTCATATGGTTTGATATTTTCCTAAAATGCCTTCTTATTTTTTCATATTTTTCCCACATCTTCATATTCTATTAAAAACAACTATACTTTACTTAAAAATATATGCTTTTATAAGTTCACTATTAACAATAATTTTTTTTACATGTTCATATTTTTTCATTATTGTTTAACAAAATTCACATATGTTCATATTTTGTCATTATTTATATGAATAGGTTTGTTATTTTAATTTTAATAGGAATTAAATAACTAAAACATTTTCAAAGGTGTAACTATAAACTTTTTATTCTAGGATGCTTTCTTGAACAAATGATCTCTATATAAAATAAAAAATCACTTTAAAACACTACATTAATAATGAAACTAGTTTGTGTAAATCAAATTAGTTTTATGTTATTGAAAATATAAATAATCAATTTATTGTAACTAAAATAAAAAAATTTAGTATTTATTCAATCAGATATTTTTTAAATAATACCTTACATATTTGGAAATTGTTACTACAAGCTTGTATGGGATATGAATGATGATGAATATGGAATTCCATTTATAGAAACAATAAAATCCATGTAATTTATTCTATAAAAATGGTTTGTATTCATTCTATGTAAATAATGATAATCAACGTGATTATTAATATTAATTAGTTTCATCTCTACTTTATAAACAACGAATATTTATAAACTTTGTAATAATTTCCCATATATTTTTATATTCATGATATTAAATTTCATGTGAAAAACAATATAACATTCCCAAATTATTAATAATACTTCATATCACTTGAGACTACATATTTGACTCCAATAATTTTTCATATAAACAAGTTGATGAGATTTTTGATTGGTGGATGTTTATAAATAATTATTATCTTCATACAGTTTTTAATTCAAATAAAAAATAAATCTTCTATTGTTGTATCTCCTTTCTTTTTTGATAGATTTTACTTTTTTATAACATCCTTGATTCTATTTATATGAAGTGATAACTTCTATAAGTTGATTATTTCTTTACATATGGCTCAGTTTCATGACTATTGAAATTTTTTCTCAACAATTATTTTGATACTAATTATTCATTTATTTATTTTCTACCCCTTTGTTTTATTTAAAATTGTATTTTCAACTCGCATAATATTAATAGTTCAAATTATATTGATTATTTTTTTACAGAACAATTATACATTTTCGTATTTGTTTTGTGATTTTTGAAGTAGAATTATCTAATTTTCATTATTAATGTCGAATAGAAAAGAATCCCAATTGGATAATTATTAAAAAACAATACATTAAAATTTTGGTGAAAGGTTCTTACAATTATGATATTATTCATAGTTTCCACTCTCCAAAATGGTTTTATAAACATTATGTAACTCTATTTTTTTATTTTATGGAGTTTTAAATTTCAACTTTATGAAATTATTTTTTCCTAGGAGGAAAAAATGTAAAACTTTTCTACTTTATTATATATTTATTGTTTCAATTTATTCATTATAATTTCAAATTTTCAACAAACATGAGATCTTCTTTTCCATATCATAAAATTTTATTTAGTTTTTTATTAATCGGTATACATAAACTTCAATAAATGTAACAAATTATGTGTACGCATATACTATAATTTGAATTATTCATATAATAGAATCTATACAATAACTAAAATAAAAAATTTATATATACAAGTACTATATCTATAATATGAACCAAAAAGTTCATATTAACTAACAACACTAAGTATGAAATTGGAATAATATTATATATGACTTCACTAAATAATATATTGAGTATCTCTAAAAGGACATAACATGATGAATAAGTATATTCAACCACTTCCCTATAGTTATTATTATAAATGTTCATGCATTCAAATATGAATCCCTATAGTGGAATTTCGTGCTGGGACACCACGAATAATTAGATAAAAATAAAACAATGATCAGATGAAACTAGAGGGAAGTGGGAGAACTCATAAAAATAGAACATAAATTCTTATTATCTTGACACCATAAACCTATTGATCTATTCAGATCATATACAGGTTAGATCACATCAATGGAACAAAGTAAAAGAACTCCCCGAGAAGGCCAAATCTTAAAGATTGGAGTGAAGCAATTAGACTTAAAATTTATGCATGGAATAAAAAAATCTACCAAAAATTTACATTCTTATCATGGTGGTGAGGATATCATTGAAATACCCACCAAATAGAATGGGGATATGAATATTATTTATGATAGATTTAATTAACTCTTAGGAAATCCACTTATCGCTTACACTATGATATCAATAAAATCCCTAGAAGCACCATTCATGTTTCTACGTTTGATGAAGAGAAAAGGTGATGTGGTTTTGGGAGAATTTGACCACTAAATCATCTACTTACTCTTTCCACATTATGAAATGGAAACCCAAATGGCCTGACTATCCAATAGATAAATTTCTCTAAAATCTAGCTTTCAATGAAATCCCTATAATTTGATTTCTTTCGAAAATGATCTCATATCGAAAGACCATATTAGTTCTATTCATGGAACTCAATTAACAAATCATACAAAACAATAATGATTTGTTAAGTAGATTAAAATTCAAACAGAAGAGTAACATAGTGCCAAGTGGGGCTGGTCTGAACCATCCTCTTACTCTATCAGGTAGTTCAACACATCACCCTCTCATAGAGTTAATTTTTTCAGAGAACACGATATAGAATCATCCTCAGAACCGCCACAATGTATTTTATTGATACAATTTTTTTTCAATTTTATCAATATTAGTTCAATCATTATTCTATCACATACAAGTTTCCTAACATCAATGTTTAAATAGGATCACTAGAAGAGGAGATTCTTCTAGACTGGAATAACCATCTATGATGTGATAAATCTTGGAAGTGCCTCCTCACATTGAAAATTTGAATCCATACCACCAAAATATAGTGTTATCACACCATATTATATGAAAACATAATTACATCTAGAGTTTTTAGGCTATTGTTGATATCTGATGGTCTTTCATATGTCCTATTTTAATTTTAAAAAAATCATTATGATAATTTTTATGGGGGGATAAATGGACAACAAAAAAGCACATCCTACCCCTGACATTATGTGTATACTCATCCTATGATCCTTCATCCACCATCCTAGGGAGAATATATCCATCAACCAAGATGATATAATTCCCCATGTTAGTTAGAAAAAGGGAAATACAAACATCCACGTTCATGGGGGAAGGATGGACACCCCTCCAATATTATCACAACTGCTGACAATGGAAAACATTAATCAAGAAATTTGGTCTATTTTTCATTTACATAAGCTTTTTACCCTCCAAAGTGGGTGGAAACCAAAAGGATTTCACATGGATCCACATGCCATATTACAATGTAAGATTACCCTCTATATTAGGTTTGTTTATTCTGTAATCCTTTATCACATTACCAATTAGGTTGAAAAATAAACAAAAAGAGGGGATCTTTCTAGAATCAAAAAAAACCAATATCATGGAGTCTTGGAGATTCAAGAATGAACCCCATATAATGGGTTGTGTATATGCACCATAGCCTTTATTTTCTCCATAATAACCCCATTTAATCAGATATAGAACATCCCATTCTATAAAATTACTAATGGTATTGCCAATCCCACTCATAACATGACATCAATTACCAATAAATTGGATACATTTCACCAGGATCATGAAAGGGGAATGAGTGAATTCAAACTTGTCATGAAAAACCCCATCAACCATGTAGTTTAGCATAACAACATGAATATCAAAATACTATGGAAGTCCGTTCGAAATGATTATGTTAATATATTCTGTAAAAAGTTAAAAAATAATCATCCCAGGTTCGATTTCCCTGATAATAAATGCCATCTTCCAACCTCCAAATCAATTGTACCATATTATTCAAGGCATTAATATTATAAGGGTTTTTAGATGTGAATATCCCCACCAAGGGGATGGATAGAAATTTAGAGATCTTTCTATCGTCCACAGTTCTAACCACAATTGGGTAAAAGATAATGGTTCAATTTAAGAAGATTATTTTGATTACTTAATATTCCAAATTGTATATAATCAATTAAACTATTAATTTAATATACCTACTTAAGTAAATATTAATTATATAATTAAAGTTCATGATTTTATATAATTTTATAAAAAATTATATTTTATAAAAATATTTAGCTAATCCTTTCATAAATATATTTTTGTCTCTTTTATTGTGAGGTAATTACATATTCGATTTATAAATGAGTTAAAAATTTAATTCCAATTAAATTAATTATTAGTAATCCATTTCCAATAATAAAATTAAATCATTTTATATTTACTAAATAATTTTATAATTTTATATTTATAAATAGTTTCTTAATATAGATAAAAGACTATATTGAACTATAATATAATTTAGTTAATAAAAGAAGTTAAAAAATGAAAAAAATTATTTAAAAATATTTCAAATTTCAAAATATTAGTTAAATGAGTTTAATTGAAGAAAAATATTTTTTTTTATTTTTATGTAATAAATTTTTATTAGTGCAAACAAAATTCTTAAATGATTTGAATCCTTGGTAACTGTGATATTATTTGACTAGATACTTCTTAAGGATGAGATATAAAATATTTTTTATTTAATGTGTATATAGATTTTTGAAATATAAATCAATTATAAATAAATAATTTGATTCCATTTAATATAAGAAATTTTAACAAAATAAAATAATTTAAAAAAAATATTAGGGAAAAAATTATAAAATAAAATGATTATTTTCTCATAGATTAAATTTCAAAAAATAAATGATTGAAATATATTAAACATGAAAGAAATTTGACTAAGGAAGTACCTTTAATACAAATCCTTATATATGATTATGTATTAATGTACACCTTCATTCATGTTGCATGGGAATGGATAGATGAACATAGACTAGGGAGGCCTTGTGAAGAGTTGATAAGATGGTGTTAGACCTAAAATTCTCTTGATAAATAATAATTATCACATAATTGAGTTAATATTGGATGCTGATTTTGTGAATAATGGATGGAGAAGTCATTTAATCTATCATGATGCCTTAGGAAGGGCTTGAGGTATGAGATGAGTTGAACATAGCCTATGATTTGGATTTTGTGGATAATTTGACAGATGAGATAGGATTCATCCTAGTGATGATGTGTAATACAACAATTTGTCAAATCCGTAGTGAGTGAAAAACTCCTAGGGGTGCTTTTAGGTTTGAATAGTATGGTGGGTTGGATGAGTCCTTTAGAACTAAAAATAGTGTGACAATGTTGAGTTTCATCAGAGTGATGGGCTAAGATGTCTCATTTATGATATGAAAGATGAGACACAAGTGCTTGTTGTGGTCTTGGTTGAGACTTGGCATCAGGATACCAATGTTCTTAGAGTTTACAGTTTGAGGCAGTCTCGGTGTTGCAAGATTAAAAGTGATGAGAAACCATAACGGGTAGTACCTAACCATGAGGTTTGGGATGGAAGAGCATATTGGTTGTGGTTTTCCTGAGGGTTAAGAAGAATGAGATGGTATTGATGAGAAGATATTGTGGTGGGTCTAGAGGTCGCAATACATTCTCTAATATATGAGATGGGATATGATTTTCCAGGGGTTATATCTTAAGAGACTAGTGTATAAGGATCAACTAAGAGTTTTGTGATAGTTTGAGGCCTAGAGTACTTGATGTGACCTCTCTAGAGACTATAGGGATGTCACAATATTCTTTTTACCTCCTTATGGCTTGTGGGGATGGGTTGGTATGCTTTTATCCTCCCTAGAGTCTTAGGGGATGGTTTGGTGTTCTTCTAACTTCCCAAGAGTCGGTGTGGATGGGTCGGTGTTCATATGACCTCCCTGGATCATGTAGAGATTGTTCAGTGTGGGATATGAACCCTACCTAAGAGGCTGGGGTAATTGAAGTGACCACCCCTGATGGATAGGTCATCGGACGATGTGAGTTAAAACTAATGGACCCTACCATGTGTAGTAAAGCATTGCGTCGTATTGTGGACGTACAACCACATCTAGTTCATGTTGTAAATAGGTCGAGGTTTGGATGCCAGAAAACCATGATTCATTAGTTATGTCTTGGGCATTGGTATGATGGCCTGAGATTACACATGATGGTGGATTATAGTATAGTGTGGAAGTAGGTATAATTTAGAACCATGGTGTCCTGGTACCCACATTGACCAGAAACGCAATGAGTTATGCCAGCATAATAATATTTTTGTCCCTATTAATGTTATTACGAATTCATGCAGTTTATCTCTCTAGTATTTAGGTTATAAGGTGTTACATGAGGTAGCTTAATAATCCACTACTACCCAAATCTGGTCTAAACATGACACATTATATATGAAAAAAAAACTTAGTAGGCTAGTTACACAAGAATATTAAATTTTATAACTTTCGTATTTATCCTTAAGCTACATTCAGGACCCATATTGATGATTTTAATAAAATCACTATAGATTTATCAAATATAGAAGTTATGTTGGATGAATGAGATTTGAAAATAATACTTCTAACCTATTTAGAATATTAATATAATTCTTTTAAAGAATGAATGATGTATAGTTTGGGTTCCATAAACAAATAAGATGTTAAATCTACGTTGTTTTCTAAAGAGATTCAAAAAAAGAATCAAAATTATATTAAGAAGGAATATAAGGGGCTTAATATATTGGGTAAGATTTAGAAAAGAGAAAATAAGAGAGGAAACATATAACCTTTTATATGATCAGGGTCTTCGAGTAAACAAATAAAAATATTCCATTACAAACAACCATGTAAAATTAAAAGTAATTATCCTCATAGGAACAATTATATGAACCACACACATAACAGTGACCATTGGTTTTTAGTTGAGAAATATTTTAATAATGTTTATGTTCTAAATGTCTATTCTAATTCTATGAGTTTTTAATGGGTCCTGGATTTAGGATTGTCCTTTCATATATGTCACAAATGTGATTACTTCACAGATCTATGAGAGATTGATAGTGACAAGTTATACCTAGGAAATAAAGAGAGCTATCAAATCATGGGTTTAAAAATAGACTCTTTTGAATTGCAATAAATATCATTAAAATACATATAGGTGGTTTGGTGGGTGCCTGATTTGAAGAAGAATATTATTTCCCAAGGTTTCATAGAACAAAAATAGTTATTATTTTATATCTAATTCAGGGAGTCATAATATCTCTAAGGGGACACTCACTCTTAAAAGGGGAATATTCCCCAATGGTCTATATGTCGTATATGGTAGGACTCTTATGAAATAATTAAATAAAACTCCTTCCTCCATGAAGGATAAGATAATGTTACAGAATAGGTGCTTAATACATATTATATCAAAAGTGATGAATGAACTCAAAAAAAATTGATTATTTTTAAATGATGTAACCTCAAACTATCTTCCCATTTATGAATAATATGTTCATGGTAAGTCTAAACATGTTAGTTTTAAGAGGAATATATATAGAGCTAAGTCCCCTTCAGAATATTCAAATTTTAATTTTGGGGGTCCCTCTAGAACTATTTCACATATTTGGGGAAACTACTATGTTCCCATTATGGATGAATATTTTAAGAATGTGTGGACTTACCTACTCAAGAACAAATATGAAACATTTCACACATTCAAAATATATAAGTCTAGTGTTGAAAGTGAAACCAAAAGAAAAAATAAACAATTAGAACTGATAATGGTCTATAATATTGGTCTAATGACTACATAGACTATTGTATTTTGGAGGGAATTCAAAGACACAGAACTTTTATGGATACCACAAAATATAATGGCCTAGATGAGAGGATGCATAAGATATTTTTTAAAAAATTGAGAATCATGCTCTCATATTATAGTCTAATTAAGTCATTTTATGTATAATTTCAATGAAACTACAATATATATGATCAAGATATTCCCCTCAAGTGTCATTAAATTCAAAACCCCAAAATTAATGTGAAATGTTTCACAACTAGATTAGGTTATCTTATATATTTTAGAATATAAAACCTATGCTCATAAAATGAATGATAAACTAGAACGCAAGACTATGATGTTTATCTTTGTTTGATGGCCTCAATGTGACCCAAGTTAAAGTCATTAAATAGATAATTATGGTTTTCAAAAATGTATAATCCGACATGATGTAAATTTCCATGATGCATATAATTCTAAATAGAATGATTTTGATCTTGTCCATTATTATCCTTCAAAACCAGTAGATGTTGAAGTTATATTAGAGGCTAAAATGTAACCGAAACTAGATGTTTTCTCCACAAAACCACCCCAAAATTATCACATTTAAGAATAACATGTCAGTGAATTTGAACCTGAGTTTGAGGTTAAGAGATATGGTGATGTGAGAGACTACTAGTTGACACGTAATTGGAAAATAACAATCATTTTCCCTACAATTCCTTCTACAAAGGCTGATGGTTCTACAATTATCTTTAATATATTTTTTTACTAGGTAGTGATGAACCATACAGTTTCAAACAAGATCTTATGTTTGATGAATATTGGTAGTGGATTTCTTCCATGAGAGATGAAATGAATTCTCTTCATAAAAATAAAACCTAGATAATTGTTAAAAAACCTAAAAATTAGAAAATTATTGATTTTAATTCAATTTTTTATGAATAAATAATGCAACACCGATGGAAATATTATTAATTATAAAGCTATACATTTTGAACATGGATTTCTACAACATCAAAAAATTGATTAGTTTGATATTGTATACATATTTTTAAGAGCGAATCCATCATATTATTATTATCCTTTTCTTCCCAAAATTATGTTCGTGTTAAGTAATTTTATGTAAAAAATACCTTATTGCATTCTATGTAAGAGGAATAGATTTATATGAGAACACAAGATGTGTTTTCGAAAAAAAATTAATGTAATCAAGTATAAAATTTATTAAATTCCATATATGGAAATAAGAAATCATCTAGACAATATTATAATGAATTTGATGTTTTTTGATCAAAATGAATTTTATTGTAGTAACTATGATATTTATGTTTTTTGAAATCATTCTTGATTTTTTTTGTTTATTTAGTCCTACATGTTCATGGTATGCTTATAATTAACTAATACACCTGGTTAATAAATAATATGAATAACCAAATGCACAATTGTTTTGAAAAGAAATATTTAGATGATGGAAATGAAATCCTTGGTATGAAAATCAATAGGGATATAAATGTTATTGTATTGTACCGTTCCTAATATTCTTAAGAACATATGGTTTTAAAAGGGTATTTTATAGAATATTTGAAACTTTTTATTGTGTATTTAGGTTATAACATCATGTTTCCATCTTCCCAATCCCTTAGCAGTGATTGTGATAATGATTTTACAAGTAAAATACATTATGTAGACATAATAGGTGTCCTTATATATTCCATGATATACTATTATAAGGATATATCCTTTGGTTTTTGTTTTTTTAAGATGTTTTATGGGATTTTATGTAAAGTATCACTGGTATGCATTTAAATAATTACTCATATATGGGTCCATTTCTTCTGATTTTTCATTTATTTTGGTAAAAATGATTCTTATATCCAAGATGTCATCAGATTTGTTTATTCATGTTATGCCACGATATAGATACAAATAAATATTTTTTTTTATGTATTATATTATTTTGTTGGTATTGTTTTGTGGAAATGTAAAATGAAATACATTATTTCACTTTCCATAACCGAGGTTTAATACATAGAACTAACTATAGAAGTCAAAAAAGAAATATGGAAGAATGATTGGTTAATAAATTGTATGTTTCTTCTGGTAATATATAAGTATTCTGTTACAATCTGTTTATATTTCAAATTTTTTAAAATCAGGTTTTCCATAGAAAAACAAATCACATAGAAATTTTATTTCAATTTTAGAGGGTTGTCATTGAATGTACGATAGTATATTTCACTAAGACACTTACTTCAGATAATCCAGTTGATAGTTTCAAAATGGATATTCAATTTTCCATTTTTATTCATTATTTATAATGTAGGAATATATTTCTATTTCAAAAAACTAGGTGATGTGGACACCATCCTACTTATTCTTTTTATTACAAAGGTGGATAATTGGAAATTTGACATGCATGTATTTATTTTTTTGTGATGAAATATAATTTTCCCTATTCATGGTATGAAATATTATTTTTATTAAATTTTTTAATTGTATTTTATCCCTTTTGAGAATGTTGTTTACATATCTAACAATAATTTTCCCAATGAAATTAATGTTTTTTACATTTCTTATTTTTGAATTTTTAGTTCATAACTTTTCCATACCCCATAGTCGAATCCCACATAAAGGCAACTTGCGTAAATATTAAATTTATATTGCATGAGGGTAAATATTTGGAAAATATATTTCATAAGGGTAATACATGGATTCATAAGGGTAATTCTAACTCAAGTTAGGGTACTCCCTAGATTTTGTAAGAATACTAATATCGTGCTTAATGGTACTCCCTTGCTTGTATATTGGCACTCCCTAGCTTGTGTATGGGTACTAACATGGATCACATAAGGCTAACCTGGCACATGTAAGGGTACTTCCTTTATCACATAAGGGTATCCTAGATCATGTAAGGGTACTATCTAACTCAATTAGGTTAAACCTGACTCTTATAAGGGAAACCTTGTAACACATAACGATAAGATGATTTGGGTTATATTTTGGTGGTGAATCACCTACCGATGCCAACCATCTCACCAAATTGTCTCGTGTATATAAGTCACCCATGTGGTATTTATCCTTCTTTCACCACCTATATATCTATGACTTCCCCTATCATCATGATTTCAACTCGGCCTCCTCCTCTATCGTTCAATGTGTTTCGGCCCTTGTTCATGATAACATATGACTAGGGAATTTCAAGTTTCCAATTGAATGAGAACAATTGTGTCCTGAAGGAGATCATGTCCAATATTCCCATAGTCTACAAAATCATATTTCCTTGATCACTGCCAACATGGTCTAGTAATTTGGTGGATAGTGGTGAAGATTCGTTGCCTTCATCATGATATGTCCTCACATGAAAGAACACATAAACATCATGAAATCCATTAGAGATTCTCATAGGATTTGGTATTAGAACCTTTCATTATAAAATTTTTATTCCACATTCTTATTTTCATTTCATTATATGTGTTTTATGTTTGGTCCTATGATTTTTTTTAATTAGTCCATCGATGGAGTCAAATTTTATGTTCAATATGTTAGTTTTTTTCACATTCATGTGGTATAGCTATAACTAATCCTAATTTGTTTCTTTGTTCATTTTCTTCTTTTGTCTCTTATAATCTGGTGATTTTCATTATTTAGTAATAGAAAAATTCTAGTGGTTTTTATTTTTTTCACATAGATCTGTAATGGATTGAAGTATGTTATATCTTTGTGTTATATATTTCTTCTTGCACCATATTCAGCTTGGATCCATCTTATACATTTAATATTTATCAAAATTCCTAATAAATTATTAAACCAATTACCTATATTAGTGTATTCTTGGTTGTTTCATATTGAATACCACATAAAAGAAGACCCTAACATCTTATCTAGTTATAAAAATTGGTTCGGTTTATTATCATTTCATATGTTCATATCATGATATCATATGAAAATTTCAGTCATCATTTCAATTTTATTTGTTATGTCTTTGGTTTTTGATCCATTTTAATTTTATTGCCTCTATATACCATACTATGTGAATCACCTAATAATCTATAGAGGTTTTTAATGTAGTTAATCTAAATAAAAATATATTTATTCTATGATTCATTTATATGTAATCTTATATATTGTTTTAATAGTTGTAAACAACAACTTTGTTGTAACCATATCAACCCAAATATATACAACACCAACATATTTCACTTATGTGAAATGATACCAAGGATATTGTGTCTAGAATTAATGGTGTAATGGTAATGCTATAAATGTATGAAGATCACCAAAATCTGTTTGTCCATTTGGAAAATAATGAACTGGTGTTAAGTATGAATCAATGAACAAATAACTCTAGTCCAGTAAACCCCAACCTCAGGAGTTTATATGTTTTTAAGTTCCCCAATTTTCATATTTCTGAATAAGAAAGATAATATTGTATTAACTTAGGAATTAAATTTGGTTATTTTGAAAAGAAAAATTAGATTTATAGAACAATAATCCATTTCAGAAATAATAACCTAACATTGTGAAATATCTCTGTTATAACATATCAATAATTGTCTCCAAAATAACCTCTTGCATTAAATCATCTTTCAACACACAAGATTCTCCCAAATATGTTTTAAAATTTACAGATACTTATAATATTTTTGCCACGTCACCCTCAATAGAGAATCTGTGACCCTATTCAATTTCCCATGCTTTTAAATAATAATAAAATCGTATCCCTATAACATATACTATCCACACTGATGTGAAAACAAATCAACTATTTGAGTAAGAAATATAACTTAAGACTCCAATGATCCATCTATTACTTAAAACTCCTTCCCATAAAATATTGTTTCTAATGCTGGATTTTTGGCAATAAATCCATAAGCTCCATTTTGTATATCAATTTTCCCATGTTGGTTTCATATAATGCATTACTAAAATAGGAAATAGGCCTCTTTTCCTGTGTTAATAGAGCTCCAACTCCAAAACTGTATGCATCAATGTATATTGAAAATCACTTTCAAAATCTCAAAATGCATAAAATTTGGGTGGTAGTCATTTTTTTCTTAATTACATCAAATGATTCTTGGGTTTCATGAGTCTATTTAAACTCTATCTTCCTAGTCCAGGATTTTATGGGTCTTTCAAAATTAAAATAATCACGGATTAATTTTTTATAGAATATAGTTATCCCTAAAACCCATAACTTGCTTAACATTCCTCTTCCCATTATATAATTTAACTACCTGTTGCTTTTTGGGATCTATCATAAGACCTTAAATATAAATTATATGCCCTAATACTCCATAGACCTCTTTCTAAAGGAACACTTCTTCTCATTTTCATATATTACTTTTTCTATTCCCGTTTTTATAACATCATATTCGTTCACTAGGTCTTTATTCTATTCCAATAAAAACACCAATATATCATTGAATAACACAAAAACACTCTTCCTATGAAAATCCCAGAATACTTTATTAATAGTTGCAATGAAATTCATTGATGCATTCATTAATATAAATGTAATAAAGAGTTATTCTTAATTCCCCTTTGGAGTCTTGAACATAGTTTCCTCAATATCTCTACTTTTATCTGTACCTAGTCGAAACAGGATTTCAAATCCACCATTGTAAAGAATTACACTATGTGAAATTCATCCATCAGCTATTATATTTCCTAAATTTGGTATATTTCTAATACCTACAAACTATTTAACTCTTGTTAATCCATACAAATTCTCCACCCACAATCTAAATTCATTAATAAAATTATTAGGATATAATATGGGTTGATTCTATGTCTGATGAAAACCTATTGTAAAATCTTTTAAACCTATTTTTCAATATCATTCATCTTGAAATAGTCATGTTTATAAGGTAGTTTTTTGATTGAATTCACCCCATCATTCAAATTTATTGTGTGATCATTCTTCCTCTTCGATTTTAATTCCCATGTTGCCTCAAAAAAATCTTCTCCAACTACATTTTCTATTATCACCCATCATAACCCATGAACGCACAATGTTCCTTATTTAAAAAATTCAATTTTAAATCAAATTTGGTTTTTTTGGGTTATTTGATATTCCCTAGGTTGGATGACCACTGAGAGGGGTAGTAATAATAGGTCTACATTGATAAATTATTCTTATTAAAAATTCATCTTCGGCAACCTTTTAGACATCCCCGTCGTCTCAATAATATATCACAATATATCCTTGTTTGTAGTGATAATAAGCGATTGAAAAAACAATATTTACACTATTCTTTATAAAACTATACTCCATTACATTCTAGTTAGATTCATGTAGTTATTAAGCTAAGTTATAATTCTCCATACTTTTTTTAAAAACCCTAATTGCTATTATCTGGTGATTGATTAGACACCCCCAATCACAGGACTCATACAACTAGATAGTCACCATAGTCATAAGCTTGTTATTATACTTTAATCCACTTATAGAAAGATCTTTTTATGAACATGGATTCTTAAGTTCCACTTATGAAATAGATTTCCCTTCACGAGTAGATTGGATCAACAGAAATGCACATGTGCTAATTCGTTATGATCATTGAAAGGTTGTCATAATAGTTATGTTGTTCTCAAAAATACTACCAGATCATGAGTGATATATCTATTATAGTATTTCCAATATACATGGGTGAACAAGAAAACAATGGCACTTAGTTTCTACTCCCTCTCTTCCCTTGATTCATGTATCAGGCTCTCAGAAATCTCTCACACAATGTATGTTAGTTATCAATATTCACAACATCTTCTTCGTTACCTAAAAATATATATAATCACAATAATATCAAGAATATTATTCTCATATATTCATGATGATTATTTCACATTTAATATTAACATAAATCTTAGTAGGATCTACTTCTTCTTGAATCATCAAAAATCTAGGTGGATGAACTATTTTTTCATATGAACCTATTAATGTATGCACTAAATACTCAATAATTTATTCTTCTATGATATTTGAATTTACATGTCTCCAATATATCCTCAAATAACTCTAAATACAAATATATCTAAAATATCCCCACCTCTACATGAATCCTTGTAATACCATGGGATAATCAATTTTGTTGATCAACTCACTGTTTCATACAGCTAGACCATATTTCCAAAATGGTCCTCAAAATGGCCAAAGAAAAATCACTATGGAATGGTGACATATTTATTTTTCTATTTTCAGGTTAATAACATGAATTTAAAATGAATATATATACTCTATATTGTGGCTTCATCCCTTATTCATCAACTTGGCTGCATCATGATAAGCATTGTGATATTCAGATTTCATTTGAGGACACCATACTTGAATATCATACTACTGACCTAATTAAATGATTAAAATAATTCATTTAAAGAATAAATGATGTATGTACTAGGACCCTTAAACCTATAATATGATAAATCTACCTTGTTTTCTAATGATATTGAAAATAAAATACTTACTTCTATTAATATGGAATCTATGGGGCTTAATGTCTAGGGTAAGCTTGATCAGACAGAAAAAAAGAGGTAAGAGAATGTTTATGAGATAATCAGGGTCTAGGGGTAAACAAAAAAAAATTCCATTGTTAACCATATAGTTGAATTTGAAGGAATTATCCTCAAAGGAACAATTCAAATAGCAAACCCAATAACAATTACCAATGGATATTAGTTGATAAATATTTTGGGACTATTGATGTTTTAAATTTCTAGCCTGATGTTATGGGTGATTAATTAGTCATGGATTTTGGATTTTCTTTTTATGTAGGTCACAAAAATGAGTACTTCACTGATATAAGAGATAATGAGGGTGTAATGGTTTCCCATGGAAATAACAAGAGTTGTAGAATCATGGGTAGAAAAATAATCTCTTTAGAATTGCATGAATGGTCAGTCAAATACTTAGAGGATGTTAGGTGGGTGCATGATTTAAAGAAGAATCTTATTTACCTAGGATTATTGCAAATTGTTTTTATTATTTTAGGTCAAATTCATGGATTCATAATATATCTATGGTGTTACTCACTATTATGAGATGAACCCTCACCAATGGTCATTATGTCTTAAATGTTATGAATCAAATGAAACAACTGAATACAACACTTTCACCCATGAAAAATAACACAATGTTGTGAAGTAATTGATTAGGAATATTAGTTCAAAAGGGATGAATGAACTAAGAAAGAATGTAATTTTAAATGATGTAACCTCAGATGGTCTTCAATTTTGTGAATACTATGATCTTGGTAAGTCCAAACAAGTTATTTTAAGAGGTCTACATATAAAGCTAATTCCCCTTTATAATATTCACATTTTAATTTAGAGTTTTCCTCAACAACTACCTCAAATAGAGGGGTCTCCACCACTATGTTCCATTTAAAGATGAAAAATCTTGTAAAGTGTGGATTTAAATACTCAATAAAAAATCTGAAACCGTTGAATCTTACAAAATTTGGATATTGTGTGTGGAAAGTGAAACCGGAAACAAACATAAAATCATTAGAACTGATAATGGACATGAAAATTTATATAATTCCTATATAGACTATTTTAGTTTTGAAGGTATTATTATACACATAACTATTATGGATAACCCATAATAGAATGTATGAGAACAGAGGATGAATATTAATATTTATTATATGTGAGAAGCATGCTCTTATATTCTATTCTTTTTAAGTCATGGGAATATGTTTTTTCTATAGCTATCTATCTGATTAATAGATTCCCCTCTAGTGTCATTAATTTCAATACCCCAGATGTTATTTGGATTAGTTCACCCCTTGTTTAAGAAATCATAGATTTTTTGATGTTTAACCTATTTTCATAGCTGGACCGATAAACCAGATCTTAGTAATGTGAAGTGTGACATTGTGGGATACTAATTTTGTGTCCAAGGCTAATGGATTTTGGAATATAATCACGTTTCTCAAAAATTTATATTACATCATGATTTTTTTCTATAAGGATTATGGTTATTAATATAAGGCTTCCGATCTTGGCCAGTCTCATACATCTAAACCTATAAGAGTTGTGGTTAGATTAGAGCCTAAAATGTAACATGAACTTGAGTTTGTATCTACTAAACCACCCCAACAAACTCAAAATAATTAACAAACTATTAGTGAATTTGAACATAAGATTGAGGTCAATAGATATGGTGACTTGAGAGACTACCAGTTGACTCATAATAGGACTAGAAGAATCATTATTTATCAATCCTTGTCTACCAAGGCTGATGTTGAAACCTTTAAATTTAATATTGGTTTTTACAAGGTAGTGATGAACCATAATGTTTCAATCAAGTTCTTAAATCTGATGAAATTCGTTAGTTTCTTTATTTTAAGAGAGATGAAATTTATTATCTTCTTACAAATGAATGTTGGAAATTGTTAATAAACATAAAAAAGAGAATATTATAGAATTTAATTCATTTTTTAAAAAGAATTAAGAAAACACTAGTGAAAATAATTCAAGTATAAATCTATACATTTGGTACATGTATTCCTATAATATAAAGGAATTCATTACATTGATATTTTTTCTCCTAGTCTTAACACCTCATCCATTAGATTATTTTTAGCCTTTTCTGACCAAAATGATTCTCATGTTGAATAATTCGATGTTAAAACTACCTTCTTCCATAGTATGTGACATTAAAATATTTATATGAGACCACTTGATGGGATTTCATGATATTTTAAATTGATTAAATTATAATATTTAGGAAAATCCATGTATTCCCTTATGAAATAGTATAGACACTAATATAAATAATTTAATGCTTCACTATATAAAAATAACTTTTATAGAAGTAAAAATGATGCCATGATTATTTAAAATATTTCAATATTGTTTATGTTTATTTAATCCTACATGTTTAAGGAAATATTATATTTTTCAAAGACACCAGGATAATGAATCATATGAAAAAAATTACATATTTCTTTTTAAAAGGAACATTTAGAGGAAAAAAATAAAATCCATCATATGAAAATCACTACAGATAGAAATGTTTGGGTATTGTACATGTACCAATATTCTTATGTTCATAATTTGTTAAAATTTTATTTTCTTGAAAATTTGAAACATTTTTAGTGTGACTTTAGGTCATCACTTCATGTTTACCTTGTCCCAATCCCCTAGCAGTGATTTTGATAATTATTTTATTACTAAAATCATTTTTGTAAAAATAGTGGTGGCCTTATGTGTTCTATGATATTCCCTTATCTACATATAAACTTTCGTGTTTGTACATTAAGAATATTAATGGGAAGTATTGAAAATAATCCTTGCTATACATTAAAATAGATAGTCATTTATGTGTCAATGTCTTCTAATTTGTGCATTTTTTAGTAAAAATTATTCTTATAGTCAAGATGTGCTTAGATTTATTTATTCTGGTTATTCTAAAAATAAAGATACTAATAAATATATCACTGTTTTTGTATTTTTTTCTTTTGGAGGTCCTAATTCATGGAATGTTTATATGAGATTCATTGTTTCCCTTTCCAAAACAAAGGTCAAATACATAGTATTAATTGTAGAAATCAGAGAATCAATTTGGTTGAAAGGCTTCGTCAATGAACTATCTTTATCTCTTAGTATTATAGAAGTATTTTGTGATGGTTAGTTTGTATTCCATCATTCTAAAAAACATGTTTTCCCTGGAATATCATTTCACATATACATTATATTTCTTTTTTATATAGTTTTCAATGAAACTAGGATGGTATGATTCACTAAGATACATACTTCAGATAATCTAGTCAAATTTTTTACTAAAGATATTTAATTCTCAATGATTAAACATTATTTAGAGTATTCGAATATAGTCCCATTTCAAAGACCTTCATTGAGAGAACATCATATTGTTTAAATTATTTTTATTACAAATATGGAGGTTTTCAAAATTTTGCATGCATGTTTTTATTTGTGTGTTATCAAATATAATTTTTACTATTCTAGGTATGAATTATTATTTGAATTCATAATTTACTTGTATTTTTTCCTTTATGAAAATATTGTTTTAATTTCATAGTTGTAACTTTTCCAATGAATTTTTTTTACGTCTCTTATTTTTCTATGTTTATTTCATGAGTTTTCCCATCCTCGTAGCTGGATCCCACATAATGTTAACTTGTGTGAAGTCTAATTTTTCATTTCATGAGGGTAAACCATTAGTTATCCTATTTCATAAGGGTAAGACATCGTTGCATAATGGAAATGCATGCTCATGTAAGGGTACTCACTTACTTGTGTAAGGGTACTTCTTACTCTCATAAGGTTACTCTATATCAAGCATATGGGAACACTCTAACTTTCATAAGGGTTATAACTTGGCTTGAATATGGATATCCTTTAATGTGAAAGGGTACTTTTTTGGATCACATAATGGTAACCAATCCCATATAAGGGCACTCTATAGATCGATTAATGGTATCCTGGATTATATAAATGTAACCAAGGAACACTCAATTTTAAGTTGATCTAGGTTATATTTCGGTGGTGATTCACCTACTTCCTTGTGGCCATCTCATCAAACTATCTATTGCATATCAGTCATCCACTTGTACTGCAACTTACATTCACTTCCTATCTTACAATCATTTCTTCCAATATTATTATTTCCCCTCATGCCACTCCTTAATAATTTGGTGTGTTTCTTAACTAGTTAAAGAGAGGAGAGTTCTAGGTAATTTTTTATTTCCTGTCCAAATAGAATGACAGTATCCTGAAGAAGATCATGTATATGATTCACGTCATCTGTTGAAGTAGATTGTATTCATCATTACAAAACTGATCTAGGATTTGGTGTAGAGTGGTGAAGATTCTTTTCAATCATCATGAGATGTCCTCCCATGAATTAATGCATAAATATCATGAACATCATTTAACATTCTTCGAGGATTTGGTATTATTTCCTAGAATTATTAGAAGATTATTATACGTTCCTATTTTCATTTATTTTCATGTGTATTATTTTTTTATCCATCTCTATATGTGTGTAGCATGTGTCCAGATAGGGTGTTAGATTCAAGTTACATATGGTAGATTTAATCACTTTTATATGGTCTAGCAAGACCTAATTATAAAATACTCTCTTTGGTATTTAATTATTTCATGTTTTATAATCTGGTTATTTTCTTTTCACTAGTAATAATGATATTTTATGGGCTTTATTTCAATGCACGTAGGTCTATAGTGGACTAATGTAACGTATATATATGTGTTCTTTATTTTTTCGTACAACATATTCTTATTTAATCCATATTAACCATTTCTATTTTTTATCGAACATCCTAAAAAATGGAACCAATTACCTATGTTAGTGGATTCTTGGTTGATTCATAGGGAATAAAACATCAATGAATCCATTAACATCTTTTCTAGTTATAAAAAACTGTGATGGTTGATCATATTTTCACATGTTCCTATCATGATAGAATATGAAAATGTTACTCATCCTTTCACTTTAATTTGATTTCAATCCATTTATCATTTTATTGTCTCTATCTTCCATCCTATTGGAATCACCTGATAATATTTTGAGGTTTTTTATATATTTTTATCTAAATGAATATATATTTATTCAATGATTCATTTATATGTTATCTTATATATTTTTTCTCTATCTGTGAGCCAAAATATTGGTGCCACCATATCAACCCAACTATTTACCCAAACAATAATTTTCATTCATGTGAAATGATATAGAGGAAATGGTTTCTGCAATTAATAGAGTGATGGTAATGTTGTCGACATACGAATATCACCAGAATCAGTTTTTCATTTGGAAATTTTTGAACAGGTGTTAAATAAAAATCACTAAAAAAATAATTCTAATCTACTAAGCCCCACCCACTATGTGTTTATATGATTTCAAGTTCACCTATTTCCATCCAGCTGAAGAAGAATGCAAATATTGAAATATCATTGGAATTAAAATTGATTCTTTTGGAAAGAAAAACCAGTTCTTATAGATCAAATATATACATTAAAAAGATTATCCTAACGTTTTGTCACATCCATGTAGTAACATATCTATAATTACCTTAAAACTAGCATCCAACATTAACTATTCTTTCAATTCATCAACCTATTCCCAATTAGGTTTTAAAATTTCCATGTACATATAATCTCCCTCCCATATCACCCTGAATAGAACATTTATGACACTATTCAATTTTCCATGCCTGTATATCATTATAAAATCTTATCCCAGTAACATATCCTACTAGTACTGATGTCAATTGAATACACTCTTTGACTATGAAAATTCACTTAAGGCTCCATTTATCAATGTATAACTAAACTAACTTCCCATAAAATATTTCCTCTCATGCTGGATTTCTTGATCTAAATCCACGATCTTCATCTTGTATATCAATCATTCCAATTTGGTTTCAGATAATTCCATACTAAACAAAGCAAGAGGTCTCCCTTACTATGTTAACAGAGCTTCAACTCCTGAACAAGTGCCATAAAAATTACTAAAACTACCTTTTAATAGTTTATTTTTCATAAATGTTTGGTAGTAGTCATGTTTTTCTTAAGTGTACCAAATGATTCTTGAGTTTTAGGTGTCTATTTAACATCTTTCTTCTCAATCACAGTCATGAGGGGTCTTCAAATCATTCAATAATCTTTGATAAATTTTGAATATTATTCAATTATCCTTAAAAACCCCTGAAACACTTTACATTCCTTATCCCATTCCATAATTAAACAACCACTTTTTTGGGGATCTATCATAACAACTTCGAAAGAAATTATATGCCAAAAATACTCCACATACCACCTTTTAAAAGAACACTTATTCACATTTTCAAATAGTTAATTTTTAATTTACATTTGTAGGACCTCATGTGACTTCTCCAAGTCTTCATTAAATCCCTTACAACACACTATTATATCATTAAATAGCAATAAAACACTCTTCCTTAAAAAATCCCCGAATACCACATTCATAGTAGAGTAGAAGATCATCGACACATTCATCAATATGAAGGGAATAAAAAGGTATTTTGAATTCCACTTACGGTTCTTGGACACATTCTTCCAAATATCTTCCTATTTCTTCCATACCTTGTTGAAACATGATTTCAAACCCACCTTTGTAAAGTAATCCACACTATGAAACACATCCATCAGCTTTTATATTAGATTAATTATGTTCCTATCCATCCCCACAAAACTATTAAATTCTTTGTAATCCATGAAAATTCTCCACTGAACATCATTATTATTTACTACAATTTTTTTTATATATTATGGGTTGAAGTTGTGTCTGATAAAACCTTATTCCAAAATATTTTGACCCAATTTTTAAATCTAATTCTTCATGAATTTTTTTTATGTTTGTATTTTAATTGAATCAACCCCTCATTCAAATTTATTATGTGATCATTCTTCCTCTATGATGGTAATTCCCAAGGTGCATTAAAAATTCTGCTCCATATACAATTTCGTGTATCACCCACTACACCCCATGCACACACAATATTCATTTTTGTAAATTTAATAGTAAAGAATATGGTGTTCTGTGGGATATTTGAGGTTCCCCTAGTTGTATAACAACTATGAGGGGGATGAATCAATAATCTACTTCTATGAATTATTCATCTTTTAAATAAAACAACTTGAACCTATTAATGTTCCAAATTCTATCAATAATATATCATAGTATAAACATGTACTCAGTAATAATAGGAGAGTTTGACCAATGATATTTTCAATGTTCTTTATAAAAGTTTACTACTTTCCATTCTGGTAATATTGATGTTGTTAGACACCCCTGTTAAAATTCAAGATAAATTTTTTAGACACCCCAATCACAATTCTCCGGTGATTGGTTAGACACTTCAATCACAGGGATCAAACAACTAGTTTTTCCCTACATTCACAAGGTTATTCTTCAACGTTAATATTCTCATAGAAAAATATTTTTATGAAAATGAATTATTATTTTCCACTTATAAAATATATTTCCGTTTAGGGGTAGATTGGATATACATGCCTTCACTTGTGTTAATTCTTAAGTATCATCAAAAGGCTCATGAAATAGTTATATTGGTCTAAAAAATCCTACCATATCATGAGTGATACAGTTCTTCTCAATTTTCTCAAATACATTAGTGAACAAGAAAACAATGGATCCTTGTTTCAATACCCTCTCTTCCCTTGATTCATGTATCGGGCTCTCCGAAATCTCAAACACAATGAATGTTAGTTCTCAATATTCTCAACATCTTCTTCGATACCTAGAAAAATATATATTCACAATAATATCATGAATATTATTCACATATATTCTATAATATGATTTCACATTTAATATTAAATGAAATCTTAGTTGGATATCTTTCTTCTTGAATCATCAAATCTCTTGATGGAACAACTATTTTTTCATTTAATCTTAATATTGAATGCCTGGAAGACTACATAATTTATTCTCACACGAGATTTGAATTACCATGTCTCCATTGGCTCATCAACTCATGATATATATAAATATATTTTAAATCTCCCCACATCTACATGAATCCATGTCACACCATGGAATATCCTGTTATGTTTCTCATCTCACCATTTCTTATAGGTGGACAATATTTACAAAATGCACATCAAAATGGCCATAGAGAAATTACTATGGCATGGTGACATGTTTATTTTTCTCTTTTCATGACAATCACTTGAATTTAATATGAATATATATAATTTTGACTACGGCTTCAACCCTTATTAAGAAACCTGGTTTCATAATGATAAGAATTCTGATATTTATTTTTCTTTTGAGAGCATCATACTTTGCATTGTCAATTTTTAGTTTATGAGAATATACACACTTTTGAACGAATTTCATCTCCAAGAAGATTAATCATATAAATGGATCAAATAAATATCTTAACCTAGATCAACCACATGAACACCTTAGTAATCGACCATATGAATAACTCAAAATCGACGGTGTGTGATCAAATAGATGAAAATGCCTGTATTGATGGCACGTTCAAATCCAATCGTCCATAGAAACTTATCAAATGTTTACATAGCTCAATAATTTTCATTGTTTCATTAACATAGTGCGATTAACTTCCTATGTATGTAGTTTAAAACACAATGTTCCCTTATGTATCTCCTAATCACCATTAGGTGGTGTTACATAGTACATGTTACATATATATAGACTTCACAACTCCCTCTTTACCATTAAAAATGTTTGGTAAATCATATATGACCTTTACAAAGAAATAGAAATCCTCTAGTACCTTCACACTACAACTTAGTTTCATTATTACCTTCACGTAGGTAATTCAATTATAAATCCAACTTTACATAGCCAATGTACTGATCTAATTACTTTTACATAACTAGTGCAAGTCACATGTTACATTTACAAGTGTTCGTAATTATTGGTTTGACCATGATGTGGATAGAGAACTTCCTTTATGTAGCTACTTACACTCATATTTTAGCATTACATATAATGAAATATATTTTTGATGCTTTACATAAGTGATGGAGATTTAACATCCTTGGTGGGATAGATTTTAAGAATAATTTGTTCTAGGATCAATCCAACATGTCCTCAATTTGGGGCCCAATTTTATTTTTGGGCTTTAATTTTGGTAGGTTTGGATAGAATTGGGGTTCGTTATGACTTTTGGGGAAAGGATATCTGATGTTCACTGTGTTGGGTGTGGGGAGTTGATGTCATGGTGGTGGAAGGGTGATGTCTTGGAGACTAGGTGATGTTGCAATCCATGATCAGGAGATGTATCCTACAGTCTTCTAGGATGAACAATGGTGATACTTGTCTATACATGGATCATAACTGCACCAGGGGAAAATCCAAGACATTCACATGAAGTTGGAAATGATTCCACTTACCAAGGAATTTCATTGAACATCTTGAGAGCATCCTCCTCCGACTTTATATCCAGTGTGCCGAAGATGTCACGACCCGTCCTCGGGGCCCGTGCCGTGAATACGCCAAGCACGCCTTCCATAGGCCAGGGGCTGGCGACTAGCGCCAAGGCATAAATCCATGTAAAAAGGGAAGGCATTTCCTTTGTAAAGTAAACAAAAACCACATAGCAAGCAAGCAGTAGAAGTAAACACTAAGCAAAAACTGAGTACAACAGAAAGTGCAGAAAAGTAAGTGGGACTATCTACAAACCCAAACTGAAAGTGAAGTACAAATGGAAGGGAAAATAGAAACTGAAAAGTAAAGCCGCAACACCGAGTTGTCCACTGGAAATCCCACCTTAAGGGTGGGTACAGATGGCCTCCACTGCTTCTCGGGTCCAGCCGACCGCTCCGAGTACATCCCGACCAGTGGTCCACCTCCAGGTATCGTCCTGCTCCACAAACCTCAACTGCGATCAGCGCTGTCCTTCGTCTGAACCAGGTGACAGTGAGGAACAAGTATCCGCTACCAAGGATTGATGACCTCCTAGAACAGCTCAAGGGAGCACGGTGGTTCTTGAACATATACCTCAGGTCAGGCTATCATCAGCTCAGAGTTCGGGACGAGGACGTGAAAAAGACAACCTTTAAATATCGGTATGGCAACTACGAGTTCTTGGTTATGCCATTCGGCGTAACCAATGCTCCAGCGGTGTTCATGGACCTCATGAACCGGATCATTTAGCCATACCTCGATCGATTTGTTGTGGTCTTCATCGACGATATTTTGATATACACGACGACTGAGGAGGACCATGCCTATCACTTGCGTGTTGTGTTAGACACATTCCGAGAGCACCAGCTTTATGGAATGCTCTCGAAGTGTCAGTTCTGGATACGCGAGGTCTAGTTCTTGGGGCACGACATCTCTGAGGTGGGATTTGCAGTGGATCCTGCGAAGATCGAGGCAGTTCTAGCTTGGGATCCACCCAAGAGAATGATAGAGGTGCAGAGTTTCTTGGGACTAGCTGGATACTACCGGAGATTTGTGCCAGACCTCTCCATATATGAGGCACCACTCTCATATTTGAAGAAGAAGGGGAAACCATTTGTGTGGTTAGACAGATGTCAGCAGAGTTTCCAGGAGCAAAGACATAGATTGACCAGCGCACCAATCTTGAGGTTGGAAGAGGAGGGAGTAGGGTACGTAGTTTACTGAGATGCATCAGGGACAGGACTCAGATGTGTCCTGATGCAGGAGAGGGTAGTGATCGCCTATGGATCATGTCAGTTGAGGCCGCATGAGCAGAACTATGCTACCCATGACCTAGAGTTAGCATCAGTGGTCTTCGTTCTGAAGACATGGCAGCACTATCTGATGGGCGAGGGCTTTACAATATTTTCTAACCATCAGAGTCTCTGGTACATCTTTTCTCAGAAGGAACTGAACCTGAGACATCGACTTCAGCTCGATTTCCTCCAGGACTATGACTTTGAGATAGTCTATACTCCTGGAAAGGGGAACGTGGTAGCCGATGCTCTCAGCAGGAGGACGGGCATTCCGCTAATTGAGGAGGCGACGTAGCAGCTAGCTGCTTTGCAGATATCCTTTGTGGATAGAGATGGCGCAGCTTTCCTTTAGTCACTCATAGTCTCTCCTTCACTACTACAGTGGGTCAGAGAGGCACAGCGTGGGGACGCTGACTGTGAGACGCGGCGTGCACATATATCCTCAGGTCATGCACCTAATGGTTTCCCCGTTGGAGTAGAGCATGACATCCTTTTTAGAGGATGTACCTTGGTACCAGTTTCTTTATGGGAGGAGGTGATGAGAGAGTTTCACACTTCTCCTTTAGCGGTACATCCTGGAGTGGTGAATATGTACCGGGACCTTAGACGACAGCATTGGTGGACGGGCATGAAGAAGGTTGTGGTAGAGTTCGTTTCTCGATGCCTCACCTGCCAGCAGGTGAAGGCAGAGCAACAGGAATATGTAGGCTTGGTACAACCCTTGGAGGTCCTGGAGTGGAAGTGGTACGGGATATCTATGGACTTCGTGACTGGACTTCCACGCACTTCCAGAGGCCACGACTCAATTTGGGTGATTGTCGACCGACTCACCAAGTCAGATCGCTTCTTACCCATCAAAGAGTAGGGATTAGTGGAGAGCTTGGTACGTCTCTACATTCATGAGATTGTATGGTTCACGGTGTGCCATCATCTATCATCTCTGATCGAGATTCTTGGTTTACTTCCCGGATTTGGAAGGAGTTGTAGAAGGCGTTCGGGACGCAGCTACGTCTGAGAACTGCCTTTCACCCTCAGACGGATGGTCAGATGGAGAGGACCATTCAGACTCCCGAGGACATGCTCCGTGCATCTGTTCTTGACTTTGGTCGCAGCTGGGAGGACCACCTACCCTTAGTGGAGTTTGCGTACAACAATAGTTACCACTCCACTATCGGGATGGCACCATACGAGGCATTTTAAGACCGATCATGCAGATCTCATTTGTGTTGTACAGACCCTGGGGAGTTAGCACTTGTGGGAACAGAGATGGTCCAGGCCATGACATAGAAGGTCCAGGTCATCCAGGAGCAGATGAGGACAGCTCAGAGCCGACAGAAATCATATGCTGACAGAAGGCGGAGGCCAATAGAGTTTGAGGATGGTGACCATGCCTTCTTTCGTGTCTCACCTCGACGTGGAATACGGAGATTTGGCTGAGGAGGAAAATTGTCTCCATGCTTCATCGGACCATTCCAGGTCCTTGGTAGGATTGGCGAGGTGGCTTATCACCTGGCTCTACCACCTCAGTTACATCGGGTGCACGATGTCTTCCACGTATCTCAGCTAAGGAGATACGTGCATGACCCGATGCACATCATTGACCATGGGGAGCTAGACTTTGATGATGGGGCGACGTTTGCAGAGGTCCCAGTGGAGATTGATGATCGACAGGAGCGGGTCCTACGTGGATGGTCGATTCCTCTAGTGCGCATCAGATGGTAGCATGGGAACCTCTAAGAGAGCACATGGGAGCGGGAGACTCAGATGTGTTCTCAGTACCCACATTTGTTTACCTTGTTTATGATGTATCTTTATGGGGACTTAAATCCCTGAGGTGGGAGTTATATAAAGACCCGTAAAATTCAAGGAAATTTTTTTTCTTAATTTTCTAGGGAATTTTACAAGAACGTAGTTTCTGACGGCACCTGATTCCGAGGCCCGGTGTGCCCGGAATCATTTTCCGAAGTTTGGATCTGGTAAGTTCAGTGAACGAATGAGTGAGTTTTTCTAACTTTTGAACCGGTGCTCGGAATCAAATTCCGAGGGTACCAATGGAATCACAGCACCGGTATTTTCTTATAAATTCCATTTCTGTAGTTGCTTTTTCTCTAGTGTGGTTTTTGATTTTTGGGGTTATGTTAAGAAAATAAAATAAAGTGGTGCGACAACTTTATTTTATTTCACTTAAAGCCACTTATAGCCACTTAAAGCCACTTATGCTAAGTTGAAGCGGATAGGGTGGAACCCAAAAAAACCTACCCTCTTGGTAGGATATTTGTGAGGTGTGGCCCGCACGAGCCCCACCATTTCATTTACTCTAAGGAACTCACCCGCGAAAACCCGCTTTAAATGAAAGTCAATCGTTGCATTTTATTAATTTCTAAACACCGCAATTAATTGGGAAGTTAAGTCGTTACCATTAATTCATCAAATTAATGGTTCATTTCCTAACATTGTTTTTCAAATTGTTGTCATAATAATAAAATAAAACCAATGCAAGTTTTTCTTGGGTGTGGTTTCTTGAGAGGATTTGGAGAAACTCTATCTTCATCCTTCTTCGCGAAGAACGCGAAGAACGCGAAGAACACGAATAACGCATCATCGCCGACGAAGAACACTGAACCCTCAGAGATAGATGACGTGACACCGTGTACCGCGACCCCGACGATTCTCCTCCCGTGACATTATTCTACGACGTTCCTTCCCTGCGACAATCTTTGATCAACAATCGATTGAGGTAGGAGATTGCGGCCCTTTTATTTTTTTTCCATTGTCAATTATATCCTCAACATGGATTTAATTGGTGCAATTAAATCTATCTGTTTTCTCTAACCCTCAGAGATCATCAATGCGACGCCGTGTACCACGATGATGCAACACCCCCTTCCGCGACACGACGATCCTCTTCTTCCACAACGGTCAATCCCGCGAAGAACTCATGTCTGACGACAACGACGAGGTAGGGGTTGATACTTTTAAATATTTTTAATTGTATACCTGCGGTGTTGATTAAATAATTTTTGTGAGACATTTAAAACCACTAACACGATGGGTGCGGACTAAAGATCATGTCTGAACCCACCGCCCCTTTCGTTCTTGGTGTGAGAAACAGCGGACGTCGATAAAGCAAGCCAGCATGGGCGATGCGAGGTCCTCGTTGTGAAGAACAGACTCCGAGAGGACCTTTGGAAAAGACGGTGTGAATTTCCGACCACCGAAACTCGTCCGGTGGCTCGCGGAGCAAACCACCGGCGTGACCCGCCAGCATGGCGGCGGAAGGCGGCGGCGCCCGGCGCGCCGCCGTAGAGACCCGCTGCGGCTGAAGCCGAGGCGGAGGGCCGGACGTCCCGCGACTGCGCGGGACCGACGAATTACGGGACGTGGCCAGCTGCCGCGTCCGCTGGCAAGGGCGGCCCCACGCGGGGCCACGACTTCTTCACGTGTGGGCAGCGCACCGCCCGCCCGCGGCTCGGTCGTAACAGCCGAGCTGACCCGCTGGCCAGCCGGGTCGTACCCAGGCTGGGCTGGGTCATGTCCAGCCGGGTCGGACCCAAACCCGGGTCGAGTCTACCTGGTACGGGCGGACCCAGGGGGGTTGGGCTGGGTCGGTCCAGGCCCAGACCCCCCGTTTTCGAACGTTTTCGGTCTTTTGCTCATAACATGAGCTACGAGCCTCCGATCGACGCACCGTTAGTGACGATGTGATCCTTGGATCGAGACAGTCGTATCGGTATATCGCACTCAGGGTTTCGGAATAATTTGGGTTTGTCCGGGTTGGTTCGTACTCGAAACCAACTGGGCCCTCGGAGCGGAAACACTTATATCCTTAGCTCCGGATGTCCGATTGATGTGTCATAAACATTTATTGGTTACTGTAAGTGAGACATATCTTTTGCATAATCTGCCCGAGGTTTGGACACATGTGGAGTACGGTCGGGTTGGTTTATCTTTAAAAACCAACCGGGCCCCTGGAACGAAAATGCCAATAAATCTCAGATCGGGCGTCCGATTGACGCACCGTCTGCGATGTTGAGTTCCTGTTGTCGATATGGAACTTTTGGATACATCAACTCTGGACTATGTGTCAGTTGATGTATCAGCCTCTTGGCTCATGGAGCAGACCTTCCCGAACGATCTTGCCGTGTGCGGGAACCCTAGTGCTGGCTGCGACTGCGACAACGACGACTGTGCAGAGATCCTCAGTGGATTCGACGGCGACGACTACAACACTCAGCGATCCTACGTGGGTCAGTGCTACAAATCCTGGGTGGGTCTGATCCTGTGTGGGTCAGCACTCAACGGTCCTGTGTGGGCCAGCGCCTACAGATCCTGTGTGGGTCAGATCCTGTGTGGGTCTTTGTGGGGGTTAGTTACCTATTGATCCTGTGTGGGTCAGATCCTTTATGGGTCATTGCAGGGGTTAGTTACATATCGATCCTTTGTGGGTCAGATCCTTTTTCGGTCATTGCGGGGGTTAGTACCTATTGATCCTTTGTGGGTCCGATGGCTTAGATGAATCAGTGGAAATATTTGATCATCCCTATCATCATACAAAGAAGTATTCATGTGTGAGCTGAATACTGTTTTTCTTTCCTTTGTGAATTGTGTTGTGCTATCCTGTGTGGATTTACGTTTTTCTTCCCTGTGTGGTCTGGGTTGTACTGGGGCTCGGATATTGGAGCCGAACGTGAATTGATGACTTAGGCATATGTATGGGCATATACCTAAGCAGTGTCGGATGTTACTTCATGATTGTATATTTCCTTTGTGGATTATCCTTTGTGGATTCTAGGAGACCATCAGGGGTCTCGGGGACCCTACTGAGTGTCTTATACTCACCCATGCACGGGCTATGCCCGCACTTCATTATGTTGGTTGCAGACGACGGACATCGCTGATTGTGGTTGAGGCTTATGGAGCAGGACGGTACCTGGGTGTGGACCACTGGGCGGGATGTACTCGGAGCGGTCGGCTGGACCCGAGGAGCAGTGGAGGCTATCTGTACCCACCGTTTAGGTGGGATTTCCAGTGGACATCTCGGCATTGCGGGTTTACTTTTCAGTTGTTGTTTTCCCTTCCAGTTGTACTTTACTTTCAGTTTGGTTTTTATATTGGCCCACTTACTTTTCAACACTTACTGTTGTACTCAGTTTTTTCTTAGTGTTTACTTCTACTGCTTGCTTGCTCTATAGTGTTTGTTTACTTTACAAAGGCAATTCCTTCCCTTTATACCGGGATTTATGCCTTGGTGCTAGTCGTCAGCCCCTGTCCTTTGGAAGGCGGGCTTGGGGTAGTCACGGCACGGGCCCTGAGGACGGGTCGTGACAGAAGATCCTAGAGGCCCCCACTATCTTCCCCTTGGTCCTACAATCTAACTACATCTAGTTAAATACTTATATTTCATAAATTAATTGTAAATTTAAATCCAATTAAATTAAATATTATTAATCCATTAATAAAAAATCATTCATTTAATATTTACAAATTAGTTTTAAAATTTTAAAAGTTTAAATTGTTTTTAAATGTAGTTAAAATTAGTATTTGGATATATAATGAGATTGAATATATAAAAGAAGAATATTTTAATTTTTAAAAATTTGTTTCAAAATTATTATAATTTTCCAAAAAAAATTTCAATGTGCTAAATTGTATAATAATTTTTTTATAATTTTTTATTGAAAAAAAATCTTAAATAAATGGACTCATTAGTAATTGTGAAATTATTTTACAAGATACATTACAATTATATAGAGATAATAACTTTTTGATTTAATGTGTATATATTTTAAAAATATATGAATAAATTATTAATATGCAACAATATTTAATTTAATATGTAAAATATTAGAAAAATTAATTAATTTTACAATAATACATAAAAAAAGATGCAATAAAATGTATAGTTTCCGGTATAATAAATTCCCAAAAAAATAAATTCAATATAATAAACATGAATGGAATGTGATTGAGGAACTACATAAACATTATATCTATGTAGAATATTTGAAAAATTAAAGAATAAAGTATATTAAAAACCAATAACATTAATATTTTATTCTTAAAATAAAATATTATTAATTTATTCTAAAAATATTAAATATCAAAGTATTTCAAATTATAAATTATCAACATAGTTATTTTAAAATTAAAAAAAATTAAGTTAAAATATTAATAGGGTTTAAAAAAACAAAAACATAAAAAATTATTCATATTATTAATTTTAAATATTGAAGGTGTTTAGATTTTATTAGTAATATATTTATTTTCAATATTAAAATTATTTATTTTTCATATTTATTAAATTTTTTTAATATGAATAACTTTGAATGAAAAACATTCAATTAAACGAATATTTAGAAAAATTAAATAAATATATTTATATAATTTTTTAAATGATTTGAATATTTTATTCAAGTTATTTAAAATAAAATAAAATAAATTTAATAATTAAATCAAATAAACAAGTTGAGAATTGTAGAAGAATTAAAATATTTTAAAATATAATCAATTTTGTAAAAGATTAAATTGGATTTTTTAAAGCATTTTAATAAAAAAATTGAATAAAAAATAAATGTTTTTAAATATTTTATTTGGGATTTTCATTCCAAAAAATCAGATATTTTGAATGATTTAAATATTTCAGAAAATCCCTATTTTTTATTATTCATTAAACATGATTTTGCCCCATTATATTTCTCTCTCTTTTAGAATTGTTTTTCTTGTATATATATCCGTGAACCCTATCCATACCATCATGACTTCTTTCAGTTATCTTATTGGTACCACCCACATCGTTAACAAAGTGACCTCCTTCTCAAAAATGGTAAAAAAATCCATCATCATGGAGTCTTGAATTTGTTTTGGAATTACTGCACAGAACCCTTTACATGAAATCCCCAGTAATGTGATAGCACCAGGAGGCCCTCCATGGAACCCATGCTTGGAACTTTTATATATTGATGCCTAGTTTGAAGAACATCACATTCGTTAACCTCAGGGAAACCATAGTGAACATCCACCCAGACATCGTGCTGGGAAATGTCGGGTTCAGATTGATCCTCAAACTCTGTCCGTTGAGCTTTGTTTACAGAATCGCAACAAAATGATTTATGATTTTCAGTTGTCCAAGGATCACCTGACAGGAAAAAAAGCCATGTCTCTATGAGCATTGTTGGCACCTTTGGCTATGCAACTCTTAAATATATGGATTTTGGTAAAATATCTTTTTCTTTATAAGATTCATTCTTATTTAACTTCCAGTTTTCTACTAGGCTTCTTCATGCATTTCATCTGATGATAGAGAACAATGTGTACTGGATGGAAAGTCAATACTCAAAGGAATATTGCCTTTGAGGTGGAAAACTAAGAACTACACTATGTGTCCTTAGATCCCTTGCCTGGGCCGAGCTTGGGGAGGTCGTGGGGAACAAAAAGAACTTTTTTGGATTTAGTATTTCCAATTATCTTATGCACAACCACATTCTCAACAACATGAAGATTTTTTATTCTAATGAACTCAGATTCATTACCTCAATGTACCATGGAAGAAGCTTGTTCGAAATGATGATAACCGTGCATCTTCCACATAACCATATTCTTGACAATAGGATGATTTTTTACTATACATGGCTTGGATTTCTTACCTTGAGGATTTATGGAAGCATGTTTTTTTAAAATGTGGATCACTAATCCTCTTATGAACAAACAAATTCATGACAATAGTATGTGTTTAGATTCAACCAAACATGGATTCCTTGCATCAGGGATCAATGGAAGCATCTTGTTTAGATTTTAGATCCCTGACACCCCTTCTATGAGGTGTGGGGCCAATAATGGATAGTAGGAGGTCCTCCAGTTCCCCCATGACCTCCCCCATCATCAACCTAGACATGGGTGGTAGGGACACAAAATTTATTGGGAGTTTTCCACCTTTAATGCACTGTCCCTTGAGAACTAACCCTCTATCTGGTACACATCATTCTTAATCTTCATCCTTGTATAAAGAAACCCAATGGGAAACTAGAAGATAACTACGATGATACCGATGAAGGAGAACGTGTTTTGCGAACAACCAAATATTTAGGAGTTGTATAGCCATAGATACTAACGATGATTTGGGATTCATGGATTTTTTTCACCAATCGTTTTGTTGGTGAATCCTCTTGCTTTTGATTGAAATGCATACTCCATTAAACAGTCTCAAATGCAAGTTGTATTCCTCACCTAATTGACTATGATGTTTATGTAGAATACCAATCATTATAGTTTTGAGTTCAAGGAATTTTTTTTTCAATTATAATTATTGGTTATCAATGTTGGAATTTGGTGCATACATTTCCCTAAAAGTCCCACTCACTTGAGTAAGACTGTCTTCCATTTTTTACTTTATAATTTAACTCAAATGCAGTATGAAGGAGAGGATGGATAATTAGAAAATTTATAGTTCAAAAATTCTTTTCCCTCTCATTCGGTGATTATTAGAGTTTTAAGTTTATAAATCATGGTTCCCACAACTTCATGATCAAAATTTGGGTTTTTATAAGAATTGGATAGAGTGATTTGGAACCATTTTTTAAAATCAAAGTTAACATAAAATAACTAATCGTTCCAAATAATGGTGTCAGGTCTGATGTATACCTATCACGGGGTGCTCAACAAAATTATTTTTAATCCCATGAAAAATTTAGTAATGTTGGATTAGGGTATTCTCTAGAGAAGAAAATGTTGTGGATATATTAAAATAATATTTAATGTGTTTGAAATATTAAAATACTATATGTGGTTGATTGGATTAAAATTTTATTTCTAAATCATATTTATCCAACCTCGTATTACTCTACCCTCTTCTCTGTGAATCATTAATCATTTTCACATACATATTATTCATTAATAAATTGGAATATACTTAATTATCATTTTCCAGAAATTTTGGATAATAATAGAAAAATAGAAAAATCATTGTATTCTAAATCATCGCCTAGCCTAGTGATTGGATTCCACTAACAATTCTTCAGTCATTCCAATATTAACTATCATTAGTAGTGAATGAGTTTCCATGAGTCTTATGTAACGACCCGAAATTTTGAATAAATGTTGTTTCCTAATTTTGTGTGTTGTTTTATTTTATTTTATTTTTATACTCAACAAAAATGTTTCATTTGATAACATGAGTATAATTAAAATGAGACCGCTGGGTTTTGACTGTTATATGACCATTGGTCAATATGACCGCTGTAAACTAAACATTTCGATTATTTTATCTAAATACAAGTAATCTTGGTTAATTAATAGAGAAAGAAGATTCGATGGCCTCACCCAGTAGTCTTGGATTGATCCAATGTAACACCCCAAGATTTCATAGTGTGTTATTTCTTCAAAATAATTCAATAACTTGCACTACACGCAACACTGAGTTCAATTGCACCATGACTTGCCAAAAAAAAAATCCATTAAAAGAGGTCATGAATAGTATTAACTAAATTTTAAACTTTATATAATCCTTATAATTTTAGAATCCATATTATGAGTTTCTTAGTCATAATGCAAGAACAGATTCATTTTCAGTATTGCACTTTTATCAACTTTTGATAGTGAAACCTTTTTAAATACAATATTTTAAACTTTTTGACTAAATGGAGACATCAAAAAAATTTAAAATGAAACATCCCAAGCTTCCACGGTACGCTTTCCTTTGAATAAAACAGTAGCGTGTGTTGTACGCAACTTCGAGTTCTAACACACCGTAACCAATCAAACTAGCTGTTATGAATAGTAATACCTACTTTTTGAAATTATATATATTTTATATTTTAAAATGGACTTAATTTTTGGATTCGGAATATCAAATTTAGCCTAAGGTGAAATTTTGGTACTTTTCTGATAACTTTCATATTTTGATGAATAGTGAAAATTACTAAATTTTAATTAAAAACAACTTTTTTAATCAAAATAATTAATAGTGATAAATTATGAATTTGAGTGGTTTTAAAGTATATTTAGAATATAGTTTTACTATTTAATATAATGTTGGTCATTGGACATAATTTTACAATTAAACCGAACATAAACAAGTGTCAATCTTTTGGTAGTTATTATCTCTTAAAAACACGCTTTTTGTTTTGACAGCGGGAATTAATTTTAAATTAATTTCTGCCACTTCTGTGTTTTTAATTTAGAAAAATGGATTCCATATTTGGAATCAGGATGTTCAAATTGTGTAAATAGGTAACTTTTATTTTTAGACATTTTGAATAATTACTGCGGTAAATATTTTATTTACCTTGGTTAAAGGTAAATCCGGTAAATAAGGGTTAAAAAATAATATTATAATAATACTAAATTACCCTAAAACGTGTCTTAACCCTATTGGTTGATACATGGTCGACCATGGGCATCTTTGGGTCTATTTTGGGACCCCATGGATCCACTTGTAAGTGATAATGACACATTATTTTAATAAAGCTAAAATAAAAATAAAAATGGCATAAGCTTACATCTTTTAGAAGAACAATTTTTACATAGGGTTATACCTGTTGGCTTTTCTATTATAAATATTCATTAGAAAGATAAAACGATTTCCTACATAATGATATTTTATTTATAATTTTTAGACATTAAATAATTTATTTTATTTATGACACAATGATGATGCAGTAATTACTAAAATAGTGAAAAATTAAAATAATTGATATTATAAATACCCAAATAAATATAATATGAAACTTTTAATGAATTAAACTAATTTTCTAGGCTAATATGATATATTAGGATTGATTTAATGGACTTTTTTCGAAGTAATAAATCTGTTATGAGTTTCACAAAAATCAACTATTGAATAGTGTCAAAATTGACATAAAAGAGTTCTTAAAACAAATATTATATTATTAATTGATATTAAATTCCTAAAAATCTAAGGTTCGTCCAAGAGACTTATATTATGATAGGTTCCTCATTAATGGACCACTTGGGGGTCGCTTGGATGTATATAGTAAGTTTATTAACCATATTATATAAAAATACAAAGAGACATTGTAAAAGTGAAACTAATTAACTTAGAGTTAATACTTAAAGATAAGGTTAATATAAGTACCCAAACCTGTCTAAATTCTATTGGTTGAGTGGTTTTCGACCTATCCCCACCTCATCCTTTGAATAGTCAACTTTGGAGCCTTTAGAAACCGAATATGAATTTATTATAAATTAATATTTCTAGCTTTTTCAAAGGTGCCCCTCACCCCTCTTATAAAAGGGCACTCCTCCTTCTCATTTCTTCACACCTCTAAAGCCTTTTGGTTCGGCCAAACTCTGACCACATACTCTCCCAACATCCCTCACTACATCCTAGAGGCCTTAGTTTGATCAGAAAGCCAACCTAAGGAGCCCTTTTGATCAAATCAAAAGGAAGAACCCAAAGAAGAGGTAATGATTTCACCACCCTTTTCTAAGTTCATTTCTTCTTCGACTTCTTCTTCCTTTGTTCTTACCATTCTGAAATAATAACTCCATTATCTCACATATACTGTGATGTTATTATAAATATGGTACAATCATATTCAGTATTCTATCCACCCTTTGAATAACATGTCACCATACGTGCGTACGTACGGCTTACCGTCTCCACGTCGTGGTGTAATTGTTATTCAATATAATATTATTTGGATGGGTATAATAATGATGTGTAACTCATGTAAATAATAAATATAACATGTTAATGATTCTGTATATATGATATACCATCCATTTATATATTATTTTAATATCAAAAGAATGATATTGTCGCTCGTGCGTACGTACGGACTACCGTCTCCACGAACGCGATGAGATTCATTCTCCATCGTATCCATTCAAGTATAATTATCATTTTATGATTTAAAAATGATGTTTAAGCACTTGATATCATTCTGGATATGAATAAGATACAACAAACATGGCTTATGTAACAAAACATATAAAAGAAAATGAGTAAGTTAACACCCGAAACGATGATAATTCTAAGATATTATTAATAAATCAATGTTAAAAGATCATATATGATATCATATTAATATATATGATTATTGTATAATTTAATAAAAATTATTTCACCATTATACAGGAGGTTAACCTACCCCAACCAAGGAAAAGTACAAGGTAAGGGTTATTTCACAATCTCTTCATTATCCGAGGTTGATTATATGTAAAAATCTACTGGGATCTCTTTATCATCCACATTCATGTTTCTTAAAAATGTATTTCAAAACATTTTTACTATTTACAAGAATATGGGTTAAAGTCATTTATACCTTTTTTTGACTTTTTATAAGAGGTTTATAAAGGAATCTTTCTGTCGTTTTCAAAACAAGGTCCTTTTTAACCTTTTTGACAGAATTGAGGTAAGAATGTTTTTTTTAACTTATACGGCGGGTGCGGTTATTTTACGCCGTTATAAAATCTTCAAAGCTTTCCTTACAAGCTTATAAGAATATTTTCAAAGAAAATGTTTTATTTTATATGGATCTTAAATGATTTCAAAATAAAAGGAGATATTTCTTTAAAAAGAATTTTGATTTCATCTATGTCAACATCCTTTGATGGATTTTAAGATTATTTGAAGTTTATTTATTATGATACAAAACTTCTATATTGTATTGAAGGTTTTGTGATATGTTTGACTGTGGATGTGCTATTTTTATACCATTCATAGTTTATTGTGAAAGTATTGACATTTCGTATGCTAGTTTTAATACGAATGTTTATGTTATGTTTAAACCTTTTCATATGGGAATGCATTGGACTTAATAAGTGACGGGTGGAGCCCGCTATAGCTCCTCGATGCATCGGTAGATCTCCTGAGACAAACTAGTGTCTTGGCACAAGGCCTTGACAAAATCTTATTTGTAGTCTTGGCACGAGGCCTTGGCTATGTGGTTATGATAGTCTGGCATTATGCATTCCAACATTATGAAAGTGGTTATTGATTTTTGCATGTGATTATTCGATTAGTAGAATATCCATGTGAACAAGTAAATGGAATTATTTCATTTTACTTTTGCCATACTATGTTGAAGTTCAATTTTAAAAGGCTTTTGTTTTAGTAATTCATTGCCTTAAATGTTTATGCTTATTTTGAATGTTCCGCTATATTGTTATCCTTACTGGGAATTTGAGCTCACCCCTTTTCTATGTTTTATTTTTTCCAGGTAGTGAAGAAGTAAATTATGATTGACTTGCAGGGATATTATGAGGGGTTTATAGTGTGGATTATGGAGACAATTTGTTGTTGTAGTAGTTTTTCGTTTAATGATGTAATGTAAAACTTATGAATATATCTAGTGTTTCCAAGGCTACTAAACCAATCGGTCTTTCGGGATTTGATCTTTCTTGTGATCATGCCAATGTTACGAAGTAATGCACCGACTCTGGGTAGCTGGGGTCGGGGCGTTACAGTTGGTATCAGAGGAAGTTTAGTACAAACCTTGGAAGCTAGATTTAGATAAACTCTGATTAGAGCACGTATACCTAAGATGAACTTTGAGGATTTGTATAGAAGAACTTCCTAGAATTTTGGTATTGTAGAGATTTTGTGAGTTTTCCGAGCAATACATCCCTGTCTGGATACGAGCTGGTAGAGGCGGCTCTGGCAGAGATGTACCTAGGGGTAAAACCCGAAAACACCGCTTTGAGCTAGACTCGAACGGGAACTGGTGCACGACAACGGGCCTTGCTGCACTCTTGGTTACGACACTCCCGGGGGATATGCTTAGGATAACTCTCATTTTCTTTACAAATCATTATGAAGGGTTTATGAGTATATACTTCCTCAAAGAAAACATTTTTATGATTATGGATTATATCCATAAATAGTTCAATTTATGTTAAGTGTTTTATAAGTATGGGATTATGTGTTTTGATTCATAAACTGATCTAGTTTATGCCATGGTATAGAAATGGAGCCCAGTAGAAGGAATGAGAACTCCAGAAATGCACATGATCCAAAGAGAAGGAAGGATCATATCTTTCATGGTCTTAAGCTAGAATTTATAAGAGAAATAGTCTCCCATGTATTATCATCATATGAAGAAATAATATCATGTGTTGATATGATAAGTAAAGAGTTTACTGAGTCCTATGGCTTTGAAGGGAAGCAAGAGAATAAAAGGATGGAAGAGAGAAAAATGGATAAAGGGAAGAGGGAAAAGAAGAATTTTCCCATATGTGGTAACTGTGGAAAGAAACACCCTGGAAATTGCCTGAAAGGAATGGGAGTTTGTTATAAGTGTGGAGGAAAAGGGCACAAAGTACATGACTGCAAGGGTAAGAAAATGGTTTCAAATGTACAATGCTTCATTTGCAAGGAGTTTGGACACTACGCGAACCTATGTCCCAGTCATCAGACTATGCCACAAATGATGCTATTGGATAATAATCAAGTTATGATACTACCACAGATGAAGAAGAATGATTAGAGTTCTTATGTTGATTATGTCAATTGAGTGTTGTATCAACAATGTACTTGTTATAATAATTATGGAGTATATAAGGATTGTACTGCAGTACTATTTCATTAAGGACTTGAGATTGTGTGGAACAAAGAAAAGTGACTCAATATCAGGATAAATTTTTGGAAAATATATGGTTGAGAGAATGATAAACCATAATATAGTTCTGATACCGAGGTTGTGATTTTCGAATAATACATGATTATTTTGGAAAAATTATATTGGATATTCTTGACTACCTTGGAACTGATTAATGATTTGTATATTCCATCATTGTTGGGGTTTAAAACATTTTTGGATTGATGAAGTATATCCAGCATTCAATATGGAATAAGGGAGCATGAATGTAATCAATAAAAAATATGGTAATTCAGGATGTTTCAGTGTATTAAAAGAATACACGATGAAGGTATTCATATGCTATTACGGGTTAAAAAGGATCTACATTATGTTTACCCTCCTTATAAAAGTTGGACTGTGAGTTTGGATAGATTTATTTTGGATAGTTCTTGTTTGGATTATTTTGGATTGCCATAAAAGGACAACCCGGAGGTCGGGCGGCAACCCGTCGCGTCCGGCAAGGCTGCGAGACTTGAACCCGCAACCGAAGGGCGACAAGGGTGTATCACCTACCACTGGCCCACGAGATGTCCTGGATTAAATAATGTAGTTTTTATTAAAAGATCTTTTAGATGAATTATAAATTCTTTTATTTTGGAACCCTATACGAATAGTGTAAATAGAATTTTTTTTCTATTAGAGTGAAAGATGAGTTTGTGGTAGAAATTTATTAATGGATAAAAAACTAATTATAAAGTAAGTATATCTCCTTATGATCTTAGCCAATCTCATAAATAAATTCCTCAATATTAAGAAAAGAAACTTAGAACAAAAATGTTGTCCTAGATGGTACCTTAAATCATCACTAATTTATGGCTTTGGGATTGTTGGCCTTTTCATAGCCATGTTCTCTACCACTCTCCATCAGATAATTGATGGTTAGATTTCTCTTCCATATCCATATTTTCCTACATGGAACCCTAGTATGTGTTATTTTCGGTAATCTTCATACTTTCCACTCTTTATTTTAAATAGAGGCCTCATTAATTCATTTTTCGATGTGGGATTTCAACTAAGATATTTTGAAACGTCAAAAATGTGTTATCCTAATACCCTATGTTTTGTTGAACCGATGGTATTTCAAATCATCATAGATTGATGAATTTAAGGACCTCAATTATACACTTGTTTGTGATTGATGACCTCAATCACTACCTATAAATATTTACGTTTTTCCTCCGATTATATGTCTCTAATTTCCACCAATGTTCTCTTAATCGAGATCATAATTTGGTGGTGACCCTTTGATTTCTCTTTTCCTCATATTAATACTAAATTTTAGTAACCCAATTTCCGATGTGGGGTTTCCCACAAATATATTTTCTACTTTCAACCTTTTATTTTTGAAGAACAATTTCAAATTGCGAGGACGCAATTTATTGAAGGAGGGGAGAATGTAACACCCCAAGATTTCATAGTGTGTTATTTCTTCAAAATAATTCAATAACTTGCACTACACGCAACAATGAGTTCAATTGCACCATGAATTGCCAAAAAAAAGCCATTAAAAGAGGTCATGAATAGTATTAACTAAATTTTAAACTTTATATAATCCTTATAATTTTAGAATCCATATTATGAGTTTCTTAGTCATAATGCAAGAACAGATTCATTTTCAGTATTGCACTTTTATCAACTTTTGATAGTGAAACCTTTTTAAATACAATATTTTAAACTTTTTGACTAAATGGAGACATCAAAAAAATTTAAAATGAAACATCCCAAGCTTCCACGGTACGCTTTCCTTTGAATAAAACAGTAGCGTGTGTTGTACGCAACTTCGAGTTCTAACACACCGTAACCAATCAAACTAGCTGTTATGAATAGTAATACCTACTTTTTGAAATTATATATATTTTATATTTTAAAATGGACTTAATTTTTGGATTCGGAATATCAAATTTAGCCTAAGGTGAAATTTTGGTACTTTTCTGATAACTTTCATATTTTGATGAATAGTGAAAATTACTAAATTTTAATTAAAAACAACTTTTTTAATCAAAATAATTAATAGTGATAAATTATGAATTTGAGTGGTTTTAAAGTATATTTAAAATATAGTTTTACTATTTAATATAATGTTGGTCATTGGACATAATTTTACAATTAAACCGAACATAAACAAGTGTCAATCTTTTGGTAGTTATTATCTCTTAAAAACACGCTTTTTGTTTTGACAGCGGGAATTAATTTTAAATTAATTTCTGCCACTTCTGTGTTTTGAATTTAGAAAAATGGATTCCATATTTGGAATCAGGATGTTCAAATTGTGTAAATAGGTAACTTTTATTTTTAGACATTTTGAATAATTACTGCGGTAAATATTTTATTTACCATGGTTAAGGGTAAATCCGGTAAATAAGGGTTAAAAAATAATATTATAATAATACTAAATTACCCTAAAACGTGTCTTAACCCTATTGGTTGATACATGGTCGACCATGGGCATCTTTGGGTCTATTTTGGGACCCCATGGATCCACTTGTAAGTGATAATGACACATTATTTTAATAAAGCTAAAATAAAAATAAAAATGGCATAAGCTTACATCTTTTAGAAGAACAATTTTTACATAGGGTTATACCTGTTGTATTTTCGATTATAAATATTCATTAGAAAGATAAAAAGATTTCCTACATAATTATATTTTATTTATAATTTTTAGACATTAAATAATTGATTTTATTTATGACACAATGATGATGCAGTAATTACTAAAATAGTGAAAAATTAAAATAATTGATATTATAAATACCCAAATAAATATTATATGAAACTTTTAATGAATTAAACTAATTTTCTAGGCTAATATGATATATTAGGATTGATTTAATGGACTTTTTTCGAAGTAATCAATCTGTTATGAGTTTCACAAAAATCAACTATTGAATAGTGTCAAAATTGACATAAAAGAGTTCTTAAAACAAATATTATATTATTAATTGATATTAAATTCCTAAAAATCTAAGGTTCGTCCAAGGGACTTATATTATGATAGGTTCCTCATTAATGGACCACTTGGGGGTCTCTTGGATGTATATAGTAAGTTTATTAACCATATTATATAAAAATACAAAGAGACATTGTAAAAGTGAAACTAATTAACTTAGAGTTAATACTTAAAGATAAGGTTAATATAAGTACCCAAACCTGTCTAAATTCTATTGGATGAGTGTTTTTCGACCTATCCCCACCTCATCCTTTGAATAGTAAACTTTGGAGCCTTTAGAAACCGAATATGAATTTATTATAAATTAATATTTCTAGCTTTTCCAAAGGTGCCCCTCACCCCTCTTATAAAAGGGCACTCCTCCTTCTCATTTCTTCACACCTCTAAAGCCTTTTGGTTCGGCCAAACTCTGCCCAAATACTCTCCCAACATCCCTCACTACAACCTAGAGGCCTTAGTTTGATCAGAAAGCCAACCTAAGGAGCCCTTTTGATCAAATCAAAAGGAAGAACCCAAAGAAGAGGTAATGATTTCACCACCCTTTTCTAAGTTCATTTCTTCTTCCACTTCTTCTTCCTTTGTTCTTACCATTCTGAAATAATAACTCCAGTATCTCACATATACTGTGATGTTATTATAAATATGGTACAATCATATTCAGTATTCTATCCACCCTTTGAATAACATGTCACCATACGTGCGTACGTACGGCTTACCGTCTCCACGTCGTGGTGTAATTGTTATTCAATATAATATTATTTGGATGGGTATAATAATGATGTGTAACTCATGTAAATAATAAATATAACATGTTAATGATTCTGTATATATGATATACCATCCATTTATATATTATTTTAATATCAAAAGAATGATATTGTCGCTCGTGCGTACGTACGGACTACCGTCTCCACGAACGCGATGAGATTCATTCTCCATCGTATCCATTCAAGTATAATTATCATTTTATGATTTAAAAATGATGTTTAAGCACTTGATATCATTCTGGATATGAATAAGATACAACAAACATGGCTTATGTAACAAAACATATAAAAGAAAATGAGTAAGTTAACACCCGAAACGATGATAATTCTAAGATATTATTAATAAATCAATGTTAAAAGATCATATATGATATCATATTAATATATATGATTCTTGTATAATTTAATAACAATTATTTCACCATTATACAGGAGGTTAACCTACCCCAACCAAGGAAAAGTACAAGGTAAGGGTTATTTCACAATCTCTTCATTATCCGAGGTTGTTTATATGTAAAAATCTACTGGGATCTCTTTATCATCCACATTCATGTTTCTTAAAAATGTATTTCAAAACATTTTTACTATTTAAAAGAATATGGGTTAAAGTCATTTATACCTTTTTTTGACTTTTTATAAGAGGTTTATAAAGGAATCTTTCCGTCGTTTTCAAAACAAAGTCCTTTTTAACCTTTTTGACAGAATTGAGGTAAGAATGTTTTTTTTAACATATACGGCGGGTGCGGTTATTTTACGCCGTTATAAAATCTTCAAAGCTTTCCTTACAAGCTTATAAGAATATTTTCAAAGAAAATGTTTTATTTTATATGGATCTTAAATGATTTCAAAATAAAAGGAGATATTTCTTTAAAAATAATTTTGATTTCATCTATGTCAACATCCTTTGATGGATTTTAAGATTATTTGAAGTTTATTTATTATGATACAAAACTTCTATATTGTATTGAAGGTTTTGTGATATTTTTGACTGTGGATGTGCTATTTTTATACCATTCATAGTTTATTGTGAAAGTATTGACATTTCGTATGCTAGTTTTAATACGAATGTTTATGTTATGTTTAAACCTTTTCATATGGGAATGCATTGGACTTAATAAGTGACGGGTGGAGCCCGCTATAGCTCCTCGATGCATCGGTAGGTCTCATGAGACAAACTAGTGTCTTGGCACAAGGCCTTGACAAAATCTTATTTGTAGTCTTGGCACGAGGCCTTGGCTATGTGGTTATGATAGTCTGGCATTATGCATTCCAACATTATGAAAGTGGTTATTGATTTTTGCATGTGATTATTCGATTAGTAGAATATCCATGTGAACAAGTAAATGGAATTATTTCATTTTACTTTTGCCATACTATGTTGAAGTTCAATTTTAAAAGGCTTTTGTTTTAGTAATTCATTGCCTTAAATGTTTATGCTTATTGTGAATGTTCCGCTATATTATTATCCTTACTGGGCATTTGAGCTCACCCCTTTTCTATGTTTTATTTTTCCCAGGTAGTGAAGAAGTAAATTATGATTGACTTGCAGGGATATTATGAGGGGTTTATAGTGTGGATTATGGAGACAATTTGTTGTTGTAGTAGTTTTTCGTTTAATGATGTAATGTAAAACTTATGAATATATCTAGTGTTTCCAAGGCTACTAAACCAATCGGTCTTTTGGGATTTGATCTTTCTTGTGATCATGCCAATGTTATGAAGTAATGCACCGACTCTGGGTAGCTGGGGTCGGGGCGTTACATCCAAGTCCATCTAACAGAACATGGGAAGGAGGTAGCACCCCTAGGATTTTCTCTGGACCAAACCCAAGCTAAACTACATCGTGTGAAGCTAGAATGGGATCTCCTTTGCGAGAAGTTCAAACTGATAGAAATTACTACTCGTGTGATGTTGGCCGAGCCTCCCTCAGATTCTCTCACCTTAGCACACCTTACACTTAGGTCCTATGCTGGTGTTATAAGGGGCTATGTAAGGAGTCCGTAACTGCCTTGTGTAATCCTTTGTTTTAAATAAAAATTTTGGTTTCTTCTTATGATGATGTTTATGAATTCTAAATGTTCGGATAAATATATTATGCATAATATTGATGAATTTTAGGAATTTTATTTTAAAAAAATGTTTAGGTAAACCTTAAATAATTAAAAATATGTAATGATTTCCAAAAAATGATCTTCTACAATTATGTTCAGTGTGAAATTTAAAGTCTAATAAGATCAACTTAATTTTTAATTAATAGTAAATCATGAATAGTGATTTTATGAATAGGATTAGTAATGTGAATAAATGGATTAGTTATCTCACTTAAAGAAAGTATTAAAATAAGCTAGGAACTTTGATTAAGTAATGTGATTCAATAAAATGGTTAAATAAGGGTTTCATAAATTATTATTAAAGTATTTGTTTTTTCAGGTGAATAGTGTTTTTTAATTACAAATATAATTAAAAATATTTAGAAAATTATTTTTATAAAATGGACTTCATTTTTGAACTTAGAGCATCGATATTATGTTAAGGTAATTTTTGGGGATTTTTCTGAAAAAATGAATTTTCAGTGAATAGTGTTTTTTAATTAAAAAATTAATTAAAAATATTTTGAAAAATATTTTTATAAAATGGACTTCATTTTTGAAATCAGAGAATTGATATTTGGTTAAGGTGAAATTTTGGGATTATTCTGAGAAAGTTGAATTTTCGATGAATAGTGAAAGTACATATTTTAAGTTATGGGTGTTTAATGACATCATTAAATGATGAATTAATTATGTAATAAAAATGGTCGACTTATTAATAGTAAGATAAGGTATGAGTTGTCCCATGTGGCCAATACAATGGGAAAATACCATGGTCAAACCCATGGTTTTTCCAAAACCACTAATGAGGTGTCCCTTGGCCATTAATGCCTTGTCCCCTCACTATCCCTATAAATACCAAGCCATCCTCTCATCCATTCGACTCCCCACTCTTCCCCAACGAGTTTATGGTCTCATTACGTCCCAAAGAGTCCTCCCAAGGTTCCCCCAAGCCCTCAAGGTCCCAACCATTGAGTTTTAAGAGTTACATTTTAAGAAAAGTGATCTGACCTCTCTCTTTCTTTTCAAGAAATCTCTTTTATGTAATTTATATTTTGCTCCATGTCCTTATGTTAAAGGATGTTATTTTATACTACCCTTACTTCCCTTTTCATATTAATATAATGTGATATCCCCTCTTACTCTCATTATTTCTTTTTATGAAGTTTTAAGTGGCGTTGTTAGGCTGCCGAAATGTTTGTAACGAATTCTTTCTCCCATCTCATTTTTTAAGATCTATTTTCATGTAAAGTTTTTTCATGTTCCTTTTTATTATGTTGGGGTATTATATCTAAATTTATCATACTGATATTTTATGATAATATTATGAGAGACTCCATTTGATCTCTTCAATTCAGTATTTTGATGTTTTAAGTGGCGCCGTTAGGCTGCCGAATTTTTAAGTGGTTTTTCCACATTTCTCCTTTTTCAAAGTTCTAATTCCATGTCAAGTCTTGAAAGTTCATTTTTATTATTTTGGGGAGTGATCTCTAAATCTATCATACTTATATTTTATGATCATATTATGAGTGGCCCTATTTGATCTAATCAATTCATTTTTGTTGAAGTTTAAGTGGCACCGTTAGGATGCCGAATTTCTAAGGGGTTCTTTCAACCTTCTCGTTTTCAAGATCTACTTTCATGTCAAGTCTCTCAAGTTCATTTTTATTATTTTGGGGTATGATATGTATACCTATAATACTGATCATTTATGATCATATTATGAGAGACCCTATTTGATCTCGTCAATCCACTTTTGGAAGTTTTAAGTGATGCCGTTAGGCTGCCGAATTCTCAAAAGAGAAATCCTATTTTTTTCATCCTTTCATGTTTTTCGTTTCATATGGTATATCATTAAAATTTCATTAACATGTTCTTAAATACTTTATATTATGTTCCCCTACTGTTTTATGTATCATTTTTGAGTCGGTGACCCATGTCCCCTCTCTTTTCAATGTTTTCTAAAACCATGTATCTTAGACGTTATGCTGCATAGTTTTCATCTCAAAATGCCTCCCTCTTTATATCAAAATTATTTTATGTTATTAAGTGAGTACTCAATGCTCTTAACTCTATAGGGGTATTCACTTATATATCAAAATTTTCTATTTTAAATTCTTGTATTTACATACATGAAACCTACTTTCCCTTTTCTATGGGTTTAATGTGACATAAAGATCATGTCTTTAAAGTAGTTTTTAAAACGTTATGATTATGAAATGAACCCCATTTATTTTATGCTATATGGGTTGTTTATGAAATGATTGATGATGTTATATGTGGATCACATGATAATAAATACATGTCAAGGGTGCGCCCAGATAGCGCTCCAATGCATTGGGTAAAGACTTAATCTCTAGAGATGACATTTTAGATTGATATCTTGGTGAATAACCTTGGTAATTTTTAATGACACATTGGGAATAGACCTTTTTGAAACGAAATTATTGTCAATTTTAAATGTTGTAGCCACATCTACAAGTTAAAAAAATGTTATTTTTATTATGATATTCCACATGATTCTTTCTCATGCCTTAATGTTCTTTTCATGACATAGTTGATGTATCTAAAGTTGACATGTTAAATGTTTCTCTGTTTTCCCTTACTGGGCCTTCTGCTCACCCTTTCTTTTGATGTATGTTCCCAGGTTATGAGATTAAGTAATGAACCTAGGATGAACATGAGGATAAGCCTTTCAAGTGTTTAAGAAGAATTTTTTATGTTTTCATGTTTTCTGTTCCTGGTTTCTAAGACACTAAACTTTAAAGATCCTCGGTTTTGTAAAATGTAATGAAAGTTTATGTGATAAAAAGGCAGGATGCTATAGTTGGTATCAAAGGATGGTTTAGTTATTTGTGGAAATTAGGATATGAAAACATTAGTTAGAATCCTATAGAAAAGTTTATATATAGGATATCTTCCTGGTATTTTGGTGAGTATTGAGTAATGGGTTTCCAAGAAAATACATCCCTATCTGGATACGAGCAGGTAGAGGTGGCTCTGGAATAGATGTACATAGGGGTAAAACCCGAAAACACCGCTTTGATCTAGACTCAAACAGGAACTGGTACACGTCAATGGGCCTTGCTGCACTCTTGGTTACGACACTCCCGGGGGATATGCTTTGATAAATTCATAAGATTAGTATGAACCATTGTTAAAGGAACAAAGATAAAATAAAATAATGATTCACATAAGAATATATGATCATGGATAACCTAGATGGGAACCTAGGGGATCACAAGTTGGGTTATACTTTTCTTCTACAAGTTATCCTTATATGATTTATGTTCCTTTTCATGATTATTGGCTATGTTTTTAAGCCCCTAATTATAGCTTCTTTTCTGAGTTTAATAGAGGGAAATAGAAGAACATGTCCCAACAACCAATGTGATAGGAAATGCTACGATTGCTGTATTAATACGACAGAGATGATTAAGGGATTTAAATATGATTATTATTTTGGAAGACGTTCACTATTTTGGGGACACTATATGATCGAGGTAAATAGATTACTACGGTATTTTCATTGAGGAGTAAGGTTGACTTATATTTTGAAGAATTGATGAATTTAAGGTGGAATTATAGTAATTTAGGTTACTTATGGGAATGATTAACCTATATTGGGTAAAATATTTATAGGTTAGAAACTTTTGTTATAAGATGTTAGAAGTGGTTGATGTTGTTTGGAGATGAACAATGAAGTTTATTTTGGAAGACTATGTTATCAAATTCTTCTTGTATATGGGTTTCAATCTTAGTTTGGTTTATTTTGAGGAATTTTAAGGACCGTTATTTATGGAAGGGTCTATGATGAACTTTGGGTAGTACCATGGAACTTTGAAGATTTAAAAGTAGTTTCCATTCCTATCAAATTCTTTCTTTTTGAAGAGTTATTTTACCTTAACCTTTCTATTTTTGGGATAATGTTTAATGGTAGAAGAAATAGATAGTTAATCTTTTGTGGATTATTTGATTCTATGGAAGATGATTCTTGTGCTTTTTATGAGACCAAGTGTTTTTGAATTCTCATCATTTTAAGAAAAGATTTGTGTTGGTAGGGACTTATTAAAGGATGAAACTCTACTTGAAGGTAGGTATATTTTCTTATGTTTTTGTTCTATGTAGTAAATGAATTCCTCAAAATTTTGAAAAGGAATGTAAAACAAAAACGTTGTTAGTTTACATTTCCTACTGGGTAATCAAAAACCATTTACACACATCATAAGTTTGGGATTTTCTTATGGTTACCTTTCTCCTAATCATGTTTTCTATCACTCTCCCTCAAAACATGACCCTTTGTTTTCTCCTCCATGTCCATGTTTTCATATATGGAATCCTAGTGTGGGTTAACTCGGGTGAACTTTCTACTTCCCTTTATTTCTTTTTAAGTAATAGTTTTACTGAATCCTTTTCCGATGTGGGACTTTCAATAAAATTTCAAAACCCAAATTTAAAAATTGCGAAGATGCAATTTCTGAAGGGGGGAAGATTGTAACGACCCGAAATTTTGAATAAATCTTGTTTCCTAATTTTGTGTGTTGTTTTATTATATTTTATTTTGATACTCAACATAAATGTTTCATTTGATAACATGAGTATAATTAAAATGAGACCGTAGGGTTTTGACTGTGATATGACCATTGGTCAATATGACCGCTGTAGACTAAACGTTTCGATTATTTTCTCTAAATACAAGTAATCTTGGTTAATTAATATAGAAAGAAGATTCGATGGCCTCACCCAGTAGTCTCTGATCGATCGAAGCCCATCTAACAGAACTTGGGAAGGAAGTAGCACCACTGGGCTTTGCTCTGGACCAAACCCAAGCTAAAATTTATCGTGTCAAGCTAGAATGGGATCGCCTTCGCGAGAAGTTCAAACTGATAGAAATTACTACTCGTGCAATGTTGGCCGAGCCTCCCTCGGATTCTCTCACCTTAGAACACCTTACACTTAGGTCATATGCTGGTGTGATAAGGGGCTATGTATGGAGACCGTAATTGCCTTGTGTAATCCTTTGTATTAAATATACATTTTGGTTTCTTCTTATGATGAAGTTTATGAATTTTGGAATGTTTGGATAAATATAGTATGCATAATTTTAATGAATTTTAGAAAATGGATATTTAAAAATGTATAGGTAAACCATAAATAATTAAAAATGTGTAATTATTTTCAAAAAATGATATTCTACAATTATGTTTAGTATGAAATTTAGAGTCTAATAAGATCAAATTAATTTTTGATGAATAGTAAATTATGAATAGTGATTTTATTTTTAGGATTAGTAATGTGACCAAATGGATTAGTAATCACACTTAAAGAAAGTATTAAAATAAGCTAGGCACTTTGATTAAGTAATGTGATTTAATAAAATGGTTAAATAACGGTTTCATAAATTATTATTAAAGTATTAGTTTTTTCGGGTGAATAGTGTTTTTTAATTAAATTTTTTTCAAAAATATTTGTAAAAATATTTTTATAAAATTGACTTCATTTTTGAACTCAGAGCATCGATATTATCTTAAGGTAATTTTTGGGGATTTTTCTGAAAAAAATGAATTTTCGGTGAATAGTGTTTTTTAATTAAAAATTTAATTAAAAATAGTTAGAAAATTATTTTTATAAAATTTATTTCATTTTTGAAATCAGAGCATTGATATTTGGTTAAGGTGAAATTTTGGGATTATTCTGAAAAAGTTGAATATTCGATGAATAGTGAAAATACAGTTTTTAAGTTACGGGTGTTTAATGACATTATTAAATGATGTATTAAGTATGTAATAAATATGGTCGACTTATGAATAGTAATATAAGGTATTATCTGTACCAAGTGTCCAATACCATGGGCAAACACCATGGGAAAGCCCATGGTTTTTCCAAAACCACTAATGAGGTGTCCCTAGGCCATTAATGCCTTGTCCCCTCACTTTCCCTATAAATACCAAGCCATCCTATCATCCATTCGACTCCCCACTCTTCCCCAACGAATTTCTGGTCCCATTACCTCCCAAGGAGTCCTCCCAAGGTTCCTTCAAGACCTCAAGGTCCCAAACATTGAGTTTTAAGAGTTATGTTTTAAGGTAAGGGATCTGACCTCTCTCTTTCTTTTCAAGAAATCTCTTTTATGTAATTTCATTTTTGCTCCATGTTCTTATGTTAAAGGATGTTATTTTATGCTCCTCTTACTTCCATTTTCATGTTCATATAATGGGAGATCCCCTATTACTCTCATTATTTCGTTTTATGATGTTTTAAGTGGCGCCGTTAGGCTGCCGAAAGTTTTGTAACGAATTCTTTCTCCCTTCTCATTTTTCAAGATCTATTTTCATGTAAAGTATTTCATGTTCCTTTTTAATATGTTGAGGTATGATATCTAAATTTATCATACTGATATTTTATGATCATATGATGAGAGACCTGATTTGATCTCTTGAATTCAGTATTTTGATGTTTTAAGTGGCGCCGTTAGGCTGCCGAATTTTTATGTGGTTCTTTCAACTTTCTCCTTTTTCAAAGTTCTAATTCCATGTCAAGTCTTTCAAGTTCATTTTTATTATTTTGGGGTATTATCTCTAAATATTTCATACTTATATTTTATGATCGTATGATGAGAGACCCTATTTGATCTCATCAATTCATTTTTGTTGATGTTTAAGTGGCGTCGTTAGGCTGCCGAATTTCTAAGGTGTTCTTTCACCCTTCTGGTTTTCAAGATCTAATTTCATTTCAAGTCTCTCAAGTTAATTTTTATTATATTGGGGTATGATCTCTATATCTATCATACTGATCATTTATGTTCATATTATGAGAGACCATATTTGATCTCGTCCATCCATTTTTGGAAGTTTTAAGTGACGTCGTTATGCTGCCGAATTCTCATAAGAGAAATCTTATTTTTTTGTCTTCCTTTCATGTTTTTCGTTTCATATGGTATATCATTAAAATTTCATTAACATGTTCTTAAATACTTTATATTATGTTCCCCTACTGTTTTATGTATCATTATTGAGTGGGTGACCTATGTCCTCTCTCTTTTCAGTGTTTTCTAAAACCATGTATCTTAGACGTTATGCTGCATAGTTTTCGTCTCAAAATGCCTCCCTCTTTATCTGAAAATTATTTTATGTTATTAAGTGAATACTCAAATCTCTTATTTCTATAGGGGTATTCACATATATATCAAAATTTTCTATTTTAAATTCTAGGATTTACATACATGAACCCCTATTTCCCTTTTCTGTGGGTTTAAAGTGACATAAAGATCATGACTTTAAAGCTGTTTTTAAAACGTTATGATTATGAAGTGAAACCCATTTCTTTTATGCTATATGGGTTGTTTATGAAATGTTTGATGATTATATATGTGTATCACATGATAATAAAAACATGTCAAGGGTGTGCCCAGATATCACTCCAATGCATTGGGTAAAGACTTAATCTCTAGAGATGACCTTTTAGACTGATACGTTGGTGAATAACCTTGGTAATTTTTAATGACACCTTGGGGATGGACCTTGGTGAAACAAAATGATTGTCAATATTAAATGTCTTAGCCACATATTCAAGTTATAAAAAAAGTTATTTTTATTATGATATTCCACATGATTCTTTCTCATGCCTTAAAGTTCTTTTTAGTGACATAGTTGATGTATCTCAAGTTCACATGTTAAATGTTTCTCTGGTTTCCCTTACAGGGCATTCTGCTCACCATTTCTTTTGATGTATGTCCATAGGTTATGAGATGAAGTAATGAACTAGGATGAACATGAGGAGAAGCCTTTCAAGTGTTTAAGAAGAATGTTTTATGTTTTCATGTTTTAAGTTCCTGGTTTCCAAGACAGTAAACCTTAAAGATCCTCGGTTTTGTAAAATGTAATGAATGTTTATGTGATAAAAAGGTGCGATGCTATATCTTATGTGTAAAACTAATAAAAAAATCCGGAAATTTTTAAAATTAATGAAAATAAGAATATTCTAAATGTTACCCTTTCAAATAATTAAACTAAGAAATACTTTTTTTAATATATGAATTCATCATACTAGTGGGAGAATTCTCCTCAGCTCAACTATAATTATTTTAATGATCCATCACTAGTGTAATTAAAAAATAAATAAATAAAACCATAGGTAATGACACCAGAAGGTATTGATGAAATATTCTTTGAGAATAAGTGAGGGTGTCGTTAATATTGGTACTCCCCCACACTAAATGTGAATATATGTTCTTATTATAAGAATAGAAATACAAAAAAATCACAAACAAATCCTCATAGTTGGTGAATTTCCTGTTGTGTGTCTTGAGGACCTCATTTCCATCTCTGGATTATGTCCCCGTGAGAATTGTTGAACTCCAAAAAATACATAAAACAACCCATAATAATTCCATACTATGAATCAAGCATGGTATCATCAATAGATGGACACCACATGGATGAGGATAACTAAGGATCGTCACCATCCATGATTCAGATAAACCAATGGACCGGGAGGAAAATTTACATTGAAAATGAGAGCACAAATAGGTAAATTAATTTCCCCATTTTCAAATCCATGAAGACAATTTTTTCGTTTTAAATGTTTGTTCTAAGTATCATGAGCATTCACATATGTGCGAAATTTGAATAAATGAGTTGATTTTAGTCATTCTCCATAATTAAATACATGGCCAGTTGGGTATGTCGAATTGGACATGTTGTGATTCTTCCTAATGAAATTTTCAAGTATGTTGAACCATCATGCATGTAAAACTAAACCCTTCAACATCATATTATGGAACTTCAAATTTGACAAGTAAAAATTTCATCGTTCTATATTGATTGTCAAGGTGATTCAATAAAATGGATGTGAACTTTCATAAAAGTGATCATGTTGATTTTCCCCATTAATGCATTTTTAAATCATCCATGAACATCCAATCAGTGCATGGGGGAGAAACTGGGGTCTCACCATCTTCAAACATTCACAAGGGAAGGAAATATATAAAAATTAATTTATTTACCATTTTATTTGGATAAATCCAAACTCACTGCTCACAGCTCAAAAAAAATTTCTTCACTAGGTGGTCTGACTTCTTCTTTGAGAGCATGGGATTCTAGATCCCCGGAAAAGTGTACTGGCATGAGGTCATACCTCGAGGATCCATGGAAGGATCATGTCTGAAGTGAGAACCATTTCTCATCTTCCACCCAAACATGTTGTTGACAAGAGGATGATTTTTATTTATAGTTGACAAGAAGTTTATTATTCAAGGGTCCATGGAAGTACTTTTTATTTTGGAATGGTTATCACTACTCAACTTATGCAAAACCACATTCTTGAAAATATAATGAATTTTTATTCTAGTGTACTCTGATTCCTTACCGTTGGGAGCCATGGAAGAATCTTTTTTGGATTATAGATCATTGTCACCCCTTCTGTGAGGTTGAGGGCCACTACTGGATAGAAGAAGCTCTTAAACATCCCCCATGACCTCCTCCATGATCAACTTATACTTGGGATCTAGGGACACATAGCGTAGTACGAGGGTTTCTATCTTGAAGGATCTATCCCTTTAGTACAGACCCTATATCCTGTATAATTCATTCATCGTCATCATCCCTATATGAAGAATCCTTGTGTGAAACTGGAAGATAAATATGATGACACTGATGAATGAGAATTTGTTTTATCGGAGGCCAGATATTTACGAGCTTTGTAGCCATAGGTGCTAGCGATACTCATGGATACATGGCCTTATTTTCCCATATCAGTATCCTTGGAAAATAAACAATTAGAATTTTTTTTATTATTCATCAAACAAATATCAATATACATGGTTTTAGGATTAAAAAAATAATTAAAAGATATGAGATTAAGGTGGATCAATCCCCATAGAGAATCCAGAAATATGTTTGATGTCTTGAAGTCTATATAAATGAATTCAATTTATTAATTGCGGATAAATTCAAGGCCTTTGGCTGTCCCAAGATCCACCATTAGCCAAACCTTCCATGACTGTTGATGGAAAATGGAGGATGATGGATTACTTCGAAAGAAAATCATCCAGGATACCCAAGGGCATAAACTCATAAACCAGAAAACGTTGCTCACCATCTAGGCAGAATCTGATGAGTTTAGTGAGATGTGGATGGTTAAGGGGACCCAGATAATCTATCTTTACATAAATATTTTTCCATATAATTATACAGATGTATATAATTATTTTTAATTAAACTTTAAAAACGCCTCTATATATTGTATATTTACTTATATATTTTATACATGTTTATATATAGTTGTATATTTTGATATAACATTTTTACAATGTATTTATAATTATTTATTATAAATATGTTTATATAAATTTTTTTAAGATAATGATATATTTATAAAAAAAAATTTATATATGATGTATTTACATAATATTGACACACACACACAACCGCTACTCAACCATCAGGCATTACTCGATGAGTTTAATGATGTGGGGATAATTAAGGTGGCCGAGATAATACCCCTTTATTTAAATAATTATTCATATAATTATATACATTAATATAAATATTTTTAAATATATTTTATATTTACAAATAAATTTTAGACATATTTAAATATTATAGTTTATTTCGATAAAAAATATTAATAATGTATTTATATTTATCTATTATAAATTTATTTATATAATATTTTTAATGATAATGATATATTTATAAAAATACATTTATTTATGATATATTTACATAATATTGAAACACACATACATAGACATATTTTCACACACATGTTCACATTTATATTTCACACAAAAACACACAAAGAAAAAAGATTTCTCTAGTACGGTTATAAAGTTTATGATGATGAACTTAGAATTATTTTTATGTAGACAACATATGATGAAATCATAACAGTTGAGGTTGTGATGTTATGTAGTTTGCATATTACTAAGAAATTTAACTATTATGAATATGATTCCTAAATATCACAATTATTACAACTTTCTTACATTATATACATTTATATTTAAAGAGTTTAGTGGGATGGTAATATCTAATGGTCACATATATTTGTGACATGAATTACATTAGCTGTAAAGAGTTAACAAAACCAAAAAAGTGTATCCAGCATAAGGCGTATCTAACTATTTTACATATATAATATGTTCAATTGAAGTTAATGCTAGGATTGTTAAATATTATTAATGAGTTTAAGAATATTAAAACATATAATATTTGAGGCTGCCACAATTTTATCACTATTTCACATTAGCAGCATAAATGTATATATAGATCTACATTTCATAAAATGAAATAATAATTGACCTCTCAAAGTATAACATTATGTTCATTCCTTACTGATATTCATCATAGAGATTTTTAGGTTATAAAAACATGTTAAGGTTAGCTTGAGTATGATTCTTTTATAGAGATAAAAAATATTCTCATGTGGAACAAGGAAATTAATAAGACTCTTTTTGTGTGCTAAATGACCCCCTACATATACCACATGGAGTGTCATGAAGATTCATTTAGTATATTAGGGGTACATGGATCATATTTGAGTCCCCAATACATGAGGTTTGGGAGATACCTAACATGGGACCCTTCATAATTCTATACTATAATTATAAAATTTTGTATATTTTCTTAGGAAATACGAGGATTGTTGGGTATATTGTTGATTATGTCATTATTTAAATATTAACTGAGATGCAATTATTACTCTCTTGTGATGAGTATGACATCTGATCACTCGATGGAGATAGGATATGGGAGTGTTTGTCTATACATATATGTTGTTTATCTATTTGGATAAGAAACTTGTGTTGTTATTATCCAAATTGATAAACAACATGTGATGTATTCATTAATGAGATTAGTATATACTTTTAGAATAGATAAAAAATGAGTTCGATATTTGGGGTTTACGTGCTTCATACCCCATGGTCACTGTATATCATGAAAAAATTTGTATTATTCATATTGGTGGAAACAAGAATACATATATATGTGTTTGATATAGATCATTAAGGATCCCTTTATTTCTTCAGTAACAATGAAATTTTTCAAGAGGTCAATTTTTTCTGACATATATAGTTAACATTATATTTTCAATTCTATAAAATCCCATAGATTTACAAAATTTTGTTTATAGAATGGGGATCGAGTTTGACATAGTGAATTGCTCTAAATGAGTTTTAGACATAATCCAGAAGTTTTTTTGATATGTTCTCATAGGGTATTTTATATGATGTGATACAATGTATTGTCAATAATATATTTCCAAAAGTGTTTGGGAAGATATAAAAATGAGTTATGGATATAGTTTCATGAGTTATTGTATACGATAAACTATAAGGTGAAATGGTACAAGGTGTTTTATGCATTAGTATATGTGGGATATTATAGGAGATATCCCCAAAGATATATCATTTATGTGATTCCTGGCTATATCATGTGCATGGAATATCAAGATACATGAATGGAATAATATTTCATTCATGATACTACCTTCTAATCAAATCACCAACTAAATACTCAATGTTTTTGTATTTTATTAGTTCAACTCATTTGAAGAATCATTTATTAAGGTGTTACATGATATATAATGATATAGTGGAGTTTGAATTCGTGAAATGAATTCATTCATCCATCTATCCAAAGGCTCGAATGATTTCAAATATTTATAATTTTGACAAATCACCCTTTTTAGGGAATAAGGAGGAAACCCAAGGACTTCATGGACATAGGACAATCACACTTGAAGGATAAAAAGAGTGACAACCAGATTGAAAACAAGGATAAAAAGAGTGACAACCATATCTAAATCAAGTGCATCCGCTCACTAGAATTGAAAAAAGGCGAAGAACTCCAACGATGCAAGGATAATCTTCTAGAAAGTGTCTTTTGTCAAAGCATAGGCCCGATCCGATGGCTGATGAGATTCCCTCTCAATTAAAAAAATACAAAAATCATAAAAAAGGTGGACCACCAACTCTAAAACCTTGTGTAGGTTTATTCCAAGTGATCATGTCCATCTGCACAGATCCCAAACTCTACAATCAAACCAAACAAACACAACTTCCACCAAACACATTAAAATCCATTGGGGAGACATATCACTTACAAATTCCAGAATACAAGAAAAAGGGTGGAGAAATGTTGAACTCTCTCATAGCAATCACCGCTGGGAGTGAAGCCAGAATAACGATGTCGCAACCATAAGGTACCCTTCAAACACTTCCACTGCAACCCAAAAAAGAGGACAAACTGAGGATTTTGGAACCCAATATTCATCACCCATGATTGTAAGATCGAACAAAATATCGATAGAGCATCATCAAAGTAGGTTACAGAGTAGGTATGAGCTAGAAATTCCACCCTTGGATGATTCTGATCAGTTCGAAGCCATGGAAGAAGCCACTCTAGAATCCAAATTAGACTAACCATAGATGTGATAATGGACTGGCCTGAAGAACAGGGAAACCTCTAATGAGGCACCACCATAAGAACACCAACACCACATCAAAGTCAAAGAAGACAAACCTAAACCCATCTTCCCCCTCTGAGTTTATTTGACAATGACGTTGACCCCTACCAAAATTCACCCAAATCCAGTAGATATCCACTAACCGATCTTGATTACCAATGCCAACCCCATGCCACAATGAATCTAAAGTCAAGACACTATAAGCCATCGAGTTGAGTTGTCTCCATACTGAATCCAATCAGACACTAGATGCTAATGCCAAGACAAAACCATTGGAGCCTTCAGAATATGCCAACACCATGCTGATATCAGACCATTGGTGATGTCTCCAAGTCACTTTGTTTTCAATCTGAGAGAGCTAGAGCCAACCCGAGCCGCACCAGAACCATGTCGATGTCATCGCCGATTCTCTGCCTTTGAGACGAGATCCTAATGAAGTCATCATTGAGCCACACCACCTACAAGATAAGATCTAGAGAGACCAACACCGAGCCACTGAGCCATACTCAGGGATGGGGGAGATGACTCTAGTAGAAAAACCCAAGAAGCACCGAAGAAGTGGAGAACATGCCGCTCAGAGGCTTTTTCCGTATAAAATAAATGCATTGGCCATGTAATTTACTCTAGTGATATAAACATGTTAGTAAATTTAGTAGTAATAAAATAGTTATTTTAACTAGATATATATTATTGACAGTTGTTGGAAATGGTTCATGGGTGTTTTCACATTCTTTTTCAATACTCCTAGAACTAATTGTATCATTTATCGCTCTCCTTTGCATATAAAATTTTTTAGTGGCACTTCTATGTGGGGTGTAAAATTTTAATGTATTCTTCATTTTAGTTTTTATATAGGTGTCATATTCCATTAATGTAGATACATATACTATGGTTTTAATGGCTTCCTCTTCTTCTGATAAATGTTATTAGGCTCTTACAAAACACTTCACCAATATCGTGTTCTTCCATGGTAACATCCCTAATATCAATGGGTACATTAAACATAATGCTCAACTCATGAGATACTTGAATACCCACTATCGGGTGATATTTTGGATGTTTTTTATTAGGAATTATATCTCTATTTATATTTTATAGTGCACTCTTTAAAATAATGTGATGGGTGGGTGATGCTAAATATAAATGACTTTATAAATTCAACATGAATAATTTTGTAACATAAGAATGTTATCGGTAGTTATCTGATTCACATTTATAAAAAACTATTATAAAATAATAGTTTAACTTGGGTAAGGAAGGTTCTTGAGGGGAATGGATAACCCCAAATCTAGTGGGGTCTAAGTCTTCATGTATTGGTTTTTTATCAATTGTTGGTTCACCTTGACCCCTCTGTATATACTTCGTAATCAAATCATAATTGGTAATAATTTATTTTATAGAATATATTTTTGTCTAAATATCTATCTTTTTCTTATTTTCATCCCCATGTGACATTGTTTCTCAAAATATTCTCAATGCCACACATCAAACCATCACCTTTAACATGGACATATTATTTTGTACGGTTAAAAACCATTTTTTGTAGTCATTATTTTAATACAACTAATAATGATTCTTCTATCTAAAATATATAAAAACGATACAAACATATGTAGATATTTTAAATAATATTTTTATAAAGAATAAAAAATAACTATTTTTTCATACTTACAAATGATTCTCTAATTTTTTGGGTGATATCATCGACATTTTTTACTTCTTTAATTACATGAGCCTTCTTCCATATCATATGATGCTGGATAGAAGTAGAGATAGATTTCAATTCATCAATATGTATATAAATAAAGGAATATAATTATGATGTTATTTTATATCAAATAAAATATTTTCTATAGATTTAAGTTAAATACTATTTTTTTCAATTGAAGCACACTTAATCCTTGCTTTATGGTAGGGTTACATGTGTATAAATGCGCTATTTTTATTCTCATCACTCATTTTGTTTTTCATAAATTTATAATTTTGAATAAAATTGAATAGTAAAAATAATTTCAAATAAAATATTGTAAATTTTAATTAAAATGAAAGGATTTTTAATTGTGATAGGTAATGCATGAAATTTATATTTCTGTTTTATCATTTGTGTATACACAACTGGTGGGTGAGGATTTACATTCCCCTCAGCATCCTAGAGATGTTGTTATGTCAGAAGTTTCTGAAAGGATTTATAAAACATTTTACTGATCATTAATATAAATTTATTATAGAAAATATCTAAACAAAAATACTCTATAAGGGATAATGAAATGTAAATCAATGTTTCATTATACATTTTTTTATTACAATAGAGAAAGTATTTCATAATGTTACCATAATGTTATCGCAAATGATTTCATTCAATATAAGAAAATATTAATTCCACGTATCTATGTCAATAAAAATATGAATTTGATTTTTGACCCTAATGTAATGAAGGAAAATTAACATGTTGGGTTCAATATGATCGTTTCACAAATTCCACCCAACCTCAAATTTAATTCACTTTCTTCTTTCCATGATATATTTTTTAACATTGTTTTCCACTACAATCTTTTTTTATCCAAATTTTATTTATGTTGAATTTTGTGTTATATAACCAAATGTTTATAGTTTTCTATACATTTATATTCAAATAATTGAGTATTAATAATAATGTTCTAATTACATATTGTTTATTAGTCTACATGACATTGTTGTAATAATGTCCTAGAATATATATTTCATTGAAAAGTCCATAGCAGTTCCCTGTTAGGTTGATAAATTTGAAATACCATGATGATATTCTTATATATAAATCTATGGTTAGATAACCTTTTATGATGCGAAAAATAGAATGTTTACTATCAGGTATGACATCCCACATTAATATGAAACTTTAACACATTATGTTCACACATGGTAATCAATAATATTGGAGATTATGTGAATAGAAATACATATATGAATTTAAAATGTATGTATTTTATTAGAATTTCCTATATGTTAGAATGTGTGATGGTCCTAAAACATTAAGATTATTATTAATTCTTGTCATTATTCACATACATTGATGTACTGACCAAACCCGTGATTCCATATATTCATAGAAAGTGTGGTACATTGGGTGTTCCATGAATGAAATGTTATTAATTAATATGTCAAGGAATAATTATTCCCTTATATATTTATGGAAGTTGATATCTTAACCCCATGATTGAAATAGAGATATCACATTAAATTCCATAGTCATGGGTTAACAAGGATTTTCATTAAAATGTTCAATGAAATAGATTACACAATGATAGTTTGATGACATGGGTAACCAAATTTAGGAGATATCATGATAAAGGGATTATATTACTTAGAAATTTATTGTGTCTGGTAGTCAGCATTATGACATTAACTTATTTTTATTTCATGCCTTGACTAGTTTCCAGATTGAAATCTGGGAATTTAGGCAAGACCACCTAATGTCATTGAGAAATAACCATAAAGGGTCATAAACTGTGTGATTCCATTGATCTAAATTGAATTCTATTTGAATTTAATTATTATAATAAATATTATTCTTAATACTTTCGTTATTTCAAAAATTAATAAAAATATTTATTTTCAAGGAAATTATTTCATTACTCAGATATATAATATTAATTTATTGAATGAATATATTTTTATTTGGGTATTTGATAAATTTCTTGGAGGGTTAGGGGCCAAGAATGTGTCTGCTGATAAATATTAATTTCTAATCTATTAAAATAATATTTACCATTGCACCTGTTTGCATAAGACATGAGATAATAATAATAATAATATTACATAGAATGGGGTCGTATAGTGATTAATATATTATTTACAGTCTATTTTAAAATTAAATAATATTTTAACCCAAACCATATATTTATAAATATACTATTATTTATATTGTTTATTTTTTTTCAAAATACCATCCTCAACTTAAATATCAGTAGAAGGAAAAATACATAGACCCTAGAATTCTCCTAAGAGAATCCGTAAAATATACCACATTATTTCCCTCTCTCCAAAAGGTGGAGAAACCATAAGAAGAGAAAAAATGTTCCCAATATCTGATGATATCAATAATAGACTTAAAAATATCATAGATAGCTGCACCAACCTCCAATTCATTTATAATAACATGATAGTCAGATTCGACCAAAATATTTCTCTAGCCATGAGAAGTTGACAACTCCACCCCATAACAAATAGACAAAGATGTAATGTCTCATATATTCAATATATTATTTTTAAATATTATATGTAATTATTATGAGACCATGCATTGTGACGGCATGTGATTCCTAGGCCCAGGGTTCCTGGAATAAATGTTTGACCTAATTTAAACAATAAATAGAATATGTGAGCGTTTTTCCAGAAAAATGTGAAATAACTTTTAAACATGTTACTGGATCAGATATCTCAGGCCACAGTTGTGTTCAGAGTAGTAACATTACCTTTGGTGGGGCCTAACATCGACAGTGTGGATTAATTTCAGGAGTATGTTTTTGGATGTTTTGAAGGAAGTAAAATAAATTAATAATTTATTTTATTTTAAATATTTTTATAACACATTGACCTTGATTTTTTTAACTAATTAGTAGCCTATGGTTAGGATAATTACCCTAGAAACTCTATGTAATCCTCTAGAGCTTTGGAGAGGATCCACGCTTGTGGAAACCACTCGATAATGAATGGTGAGAAATTGATTGTTTGAATCACCATGGATTTGATGGATCCTCGCCAATGAAAATGACACGACAATCATTCTATAACTGTATAGATGTAGGGGTTTGTTATTTTGATTTAGTTCTTCCCATTTCTAAGAATAAAATTAAAATTATGGATCAACCCAAAACTGGTTGACCTAAGGATCTTGTGTTCCTGAAGGAGAGTGTTGTTTTCTATTTCTATTGGGGTTCTGATTTGAGAATTTATTTTATTATAATTGTTGAAATGATATTTTTATTTTCTTGTTAATCCTATTAATGGGAATAGAACGAATTCATGTCAAATGATGATAGATATTTGTTCATCATTTCTGTTGATTCCTTCAATCCCCGCACGATGTTCTATGTGTTCTTCATGGGGAAATTAAAAATGGACATTTCAGAACCCATTTCACAATGTCATGATCTCAAATGGGAGATCTGATATCATGATGAATCAGTGATGGTGAGACGGTGATGGCGAAAGACTAATTGACACGGTTTAGAAAAAATTGTTCTTCGATAGTTCTTTGTGCGAGTGGATCAGAACATGTGTTCGAGGTTGATCAGATGACAAAAACATACCTAATTAGATATGCTATGATGGGGGGACCTTAAACATTTAGCTTCAAAGTCATCAGATAGTCGGATCAATGATTCGAGGATCACCTGAGGTGTGGTGAATAAGAATGTCCTTTTTGGAAAATCCCAAGGAACACGACGTGTATTATGAAGAACATGCTGCGTGGGATGTGAATGGATTTGGATAGGGTTTGCACGCTACACGCAATAAAGAACACGACGTTCTTCGAAAATACACGGTGTGTAGGCCCCACCTAGTGGTGTCTAGTGTTCCAGATGAGAGAATAACTAATACAGTGTATGACCATTGTCCCATGGTGTGTGGGTCCTTCTGCGGACTCGGCATGTATATTGGAAGATACACAGACCCGTGGTGGAGTACATGACATGTAGTCCACCGCACGACAAGACATGGTCGGATACATGGAATACCCATTGTACTGGTACATGGTCAAGGACACACAGGATGAAACTGTGTATATGAACGTGGAAAACGTACATAGAGCGCAAACCATATACTTAGACATGGTGTGTGATCCCTCATACACACCATGTATATATGTTTTTAGAATACATGTTCCCCAGACTCAGACCATTATACATGGATTGTACCCAGAGTCAAAGGGACATGGTGTGGGACCCCTTCTATACATCATTTACTCCATTAAACATGGTTTGATCTTCTTGTCCACCGTTTAATGGACAAGTTTTGTTTAGGTCAGTGCCCCCATTCTCATTCCCCTAAAGGCGAGGTATCGTTTCTGTCCATATGTGTATGATCCCTTTAGCAGGACTTTCTGATATAGAGTCAGGTATCCCACCAAGAGGCCTAGAGTGAGATCCTCTATCCATTCTCTACCCTAGGTAGAGTCAGTTATCAACTTGACCAATCCTACATAATGTCAATCCTCTACTTAGAAGGTGGATTCTCGATGAGTCATGGTATCCACCAAGGCCCTGTATGTGATCCTCACCCATGTATCATTATCTTTTCTCACACAAGAGTGTGTTATCCCAGAATGAGTGTATCTATTCCCACTGTAGATATATCATTGCATCTATCTATCTCTCAAGGATTTTCATGATGTCCAGTAATTCTCAAATTGACATCATCAATGCTATCGGACCAGTGGAGTGAGTTCTCCTAGATGAGTGCTTGTGGAATCTTTGATCTAAATCCATGGCATGGGTATGCGTTCATTGTCGCATACCTTTAGACTACAGGTCTTGATTTCAAGCATATCTGGATGTCTTTCTAATGTTACATGTTCAGTAGACATATACTATGTAGATATTATTGTACCATTACTTTTTTTAGCTTTTTGGTTTTCAGGGTACCGTAATAATTATTTTTATACTCACCCCTACATGGGATTTAACACTCACATGTCTTGTCTTCTGCATACGAACGTCATTTTGATAGATTCTAGGGGGGAATAGTACCCGATGGAGCATTATGAGTTCTGTGTAAGCCAAGGTGTACCTAAAACTATGAGGAATACTGTCAGTACCTTTTTATTCAAATAGGTTTGAATTTATAGTTTGTAGACTCTTTATTTTGGTGGGTTTGTTTCTGAACCAGTTTACTTTTTTCACATTACCTTCTGTTGTACTCTATTGGTTGAGTTTAGTTGAGTGAATGCATTTTTTTCATAATGTAATTCTACCTTTCAAAATTTCTGGGTTCATATATGTGTGTTTATATAGGTACTTTGTAAATTCCTTCCATGTTAGTAATATTCTTACACAATTATAGTCACCATCCTCTGGCCTATTGGAGGTGGGCATAGGAAGTCATGTCATGGACCCCACTAAGACGGGTCAAGAAAATAGATTCGGCCACATAGGGAGTCTATCATGCAAAATCCATGGAATTTAAAAACATAATTAAAGATACTACATGATCAAAACTAACATCCATGGGGCCAACATTAGCATCCATAGGTAGTTCTAGGTTAGAGTTAATTTTAAGGACTCCTTTAGTGGGAGGTAGCCACCAAGATGGGGTGCGGGGGGGGGGGGGGGGGGGTGAACCAATGATGGAAGATAACCCCCCATTCTTTTCAACTCATAAATCCATTTTCATCATAGTTATCCATTATCTATCATATTTGATAATTCCCTCAAGCACAAAGGCATTATTGACTAGATAATCCAAGATCAAATGCGAAACCCCATGATAGTTTTCACTGGAAGAAGTATGAGCCACTCAACCACAACAATTTTCACATCCTATAGGATTGTACATTAAGAATTATCCTAATCCACACATGATGCCCACAACCTAGTATCCCAAGAGAAATAGAATATTTCATGAAACATGATTTTCACAGTGGTCCCACAAAGAGGGAATGATATTTTCTCAAAAAAGTGTTGATCATTAAGGTGATCATATGTGGGGAGGATCCCTTTACTCATTAACAATAGAAGAGGTTGTAATTAAAATGGATTTTTTATATTATTGATATTCTTCCATAGTTGAAACCCAATAAACTCTTCATGTCTTACGCTATTCCCAAAACCTGGGTGAACTGAGTAGAATCCTAAAATCTTGAAATTTCAGTATATCATATCTGGCCCCACTACATGCCCCATAGGAATGGCTAAAATAAACTTTACTACATACTCATTAAACCAAAGTTGAATCTTCTAAAAATACCATCCAATAAGGTCATCAACCATAAGATCCATCATTTAATCATTCACTATACCAGGTGCTAGCTTATAAGTGGGTTTTATGCTATCAAAATTATTCATCGATGTATCACTAAAAATTTTAACCATTGCTACAATGATAATTCAACAATAATTATAACTGTTTCAAAAATATGTGGATCCCCAAATATTCGTTGAGACGGATCTCATTTTAGTACATAGAATGAAGGATAAAAAATAATTGTGTGGGAAATAATTTTTTTTGAAAACATTTTTCACAAAATATTGGGTTCATGTAACAAATGAAAACCTTGTTTGGCCAGGAGGGCATTTTTAAACACGTTCATGTCCTTGAAGACCAAATAACTGCATGCCTTGGGTGAGAAAAGACTCTCCCAGGAGATCCAGTGCATGTTATTATGTATCATTAGCATTACCCCACAAAAAAATAACAGTTTATGAGACAATTTACTCTCCCGAAATATTTGACTCCACCTCCAAATTCATTACCTCAAAAACTTTTGGATCACAACTTCTCAGGTGGTCCCCCAAGGGGAGACACTCTAAGAACTATATATATATATATAATCACTCAATTAGATCCCGAATCTCATCCACATATGATTTGAATCTTCCATCCCATACCTCCAATATTGAAGTAACGTTATTTCTCATTCTAGATAAGGAATTTTGATGAATGTAGTTTGTATTCAAGTCACCATGTTTGATAAAATCTCCCATTGATCAAATAATCCAATATATTTACTAGTCTCTAAATGCCTCATCCAAATCCTTTTAAATATTTAAAACCTCATTCTGGGAAATATCATAAGTGGGTTTCTTATAATATATTTTGAGTTCTCTATCAAGCCTGATAATTCATTGATCTATGTTATTGCAGTGCTATCAACTCCATTATTACAGCTATATATCCACCAATTTAGTCTTATCCAAGACATGGTATTGAGATTATGACCAAGTAGATTTCGCCACTTCCCTATACTTATTATTCCAATTCCAAAAGCATTCGAACCGAAATCCCCATTATGGACATTCTCTTTGGGAAACCACCTACAACAAGAGAAAAATAAGACAATGATCTGATGAAACTGGAGGGAAGTTGGAGACCTCTTACATATGGAAAATAAATTCATAGTATCCAGATACCACAAACCTATAGAGATTTTCATATCATTTAGAGGTTAGGAAATATCAATCAAAAAAGTAAATAGAATCCTTAAGAAGCCCATAACTGAGAGACCTGAGTGAAACAAGCCATCCTTGTATTGATACATGTAAGAAAAAATATTCCTCTCAATGCCTTTCTTATCATGGTGGTGAGGATCTCATTAAAATTACCTATAAAGGTTAAGGGGATTGAATTTTATTTTTGATAGATTTAATCAACTCCTAAGTTATCCACTTGTAACTAACACCAAGCTAGATATAAAAACTAATAAAGAACCATTCTTGTTCCAATGGTCGATGAATTGAAAAGGCAAGGTGGTTATGGGATAATATGGCCATTAAAGCATCTAATTACTCTCTCTACGTGATTCAAGGTACACCAACATGGGACAACTTTCCAACAAAGAAATTGATCAAAAATATATATTTCAATGTTATCCCTATGAATTCCATACATTTCCAATATGGTCTTGGATATGAAGACTATATTAAGGACCTACATAGGGCTCCATTAACAGATCATACAAACTGATCATGAGTTTCAAATAAAATTACTATTACAGAATAAGAGTTTCATGGTTCTAGGTGGGGATGGTTCGAACCCGCATTTTCCTCTATCCATTCATTCATAAAATCTCCCTCTAATGGCTTTGAGTGTTTTTAAGAACATAATGGCTTCTCGTCCTTATAAACTCCACAGTATCTTTTATTTATAAGAAAAATTATATTTGAATTTCAAAATATTATTTCAATTCCTATTACACGACTTCCATGTTTCCTGACATCAGTGTTCAACCAAGATCACTCCAAGAATAGATTCATATATGAGTGGAATAACCAACCTTGAGGTAGAAAATCATGGAAGTTCCTCCTCACCTAGAAATGTTGAATTGAGACCTCCCGCCTTAGGTGGAACAATAACCTAAGATAGGTAAACCTTCATTACCTCTAGTTTTTTTGTGTTATTGTAAAGTATTCAGTGGTTTGTGATAAGTCCTATTTTTGGTGTAGCAAATCATTATGAAATCTTTTTTAGGGGATAAATAGTCAGAAAAATAATTGTTCCTAGCCCCGAAATCATGTGGATTCACATCATCTGATCCTCCATCCACCATCCTAGGGAGAATATACCCATCAACCAAGGGGACTCAATGTCACACGTTCATTTGAAAAGGGTAATAATAACTCCTAGTTTCATTCGATAATATTAATATTTGTTCTTGAACTATGGTATCTTTTTTTCTATCCATATGTTTTTATCCATCAATGTGGGTGGACCACCGAAAGAGTTTTCCCAATGCCATGGGATATATTACTGAGTAAGACACCGATCCAGATCAAGTATGTTTGTTCCTAAATCCATTATTGCATGTCAAATGAGGCCATAGAATAAACTAAAGGAGAGGATTTTTCAAATTCAAATGACACCTATATCTCGGATTAATTATGTTTCAAGAATTAACCCCATATAATGGGGTTTTTATGTCCATCATATCATTTATTTCCACCATAAGACCTACAATATCAGATCTAAAACAGCCCATTCTACTAAATCATCAATAGTAATACCATTCCCATCGATAACATGATCAATCCTGCCCATAAATCAGATACATTTCACATAGATCTAGAAAGTGGAATGAGGTAATTCAATCTCATCTTGTTAAACAGGTTATCCTTGTACTTGATCATAGTAATATGATTATCATAATACATGTTACATACATTAATAATTAAAAACATCATATATTCCTAAAAAATCATTAAAAATCATCCTAGGATCGATTTCATTTATATAATCTCCCCCTTCTGACCTCTGGATTGACTACAACATATTCCTCTAGGAGTTCATGTCATAGGGTCTTTAAGATGTCAATCTTCCCACCATGAGGAGGGAGGAGAATTGAAAAAGATCTCTATCCTTGGTATTACTTACTTCAATCATCGATCTATCAAAAAAACCATGAAATATTAATTAAATACTTTCTAGTATTATTTATACCATTAAATATATCGAAATAAATATTTCTAATTAAACTATCATTAAATGTTTTGTTTATAAAAATCACAAATAAAACAATCTACAAACATTTTTATGGTAATTATTTCCTAACACAAATTCTGATATGATTAAAAAAATTAATCACTCATTAAAATTATTGATAATGGTAATTAAATTATTTTAATCATTTAATTGGGTTAATAATAATGGTTAAGATTTAATAACATTGGTTAGATTTTATAATATTCGTAATTGTATATAATTAATTTAACAATTAACTTAATATATCTATTTAAATAAATATTCATTATATAATTAATTTTATTGATGTTATAAAATGTTGTACACAAAAAATACTATTATTTATCAATATTTAGCTAATAATTTTATAGATATTTTTTATTCTTTTTTTATGAGTTAACTACATATTGGATTTATAAATGAATTCTAAATTCATTTCCAATTAAAATAATTATTAATAATCCATTATTAATAGGAAAATTAATTCATTTTATATTTACATATTAGTTTAATATATTTATTTTGTTTAAATTTTTTTAAGGAAATTAAATAAGTATTTCAATCTATAATAAAGTTGAGTAAATAAAAGTTGTTTAAAAACAAAAAATGTTTTTTAAAATGATTATAATTTATAATATATTAAATAAATGGGTTTCAATTTTAAAAAATATTTTTTATTTTTAAGTAAGAATTTATTATTAATGAAAAAAACTATAAAATGAATTGACTATTTTGTAATTTTGAAATTATTTGACTAGATGCTTCCCAATTATGTCGGATAATATATTTTAATTTTTTTGGTATATATATTTTATGTATATGAATAATTTATAAATAAAAAACATTATTTAATTTAATTCATGGAACCCTAATGATGTGAAATAATTTGAAAATAATATTAAAAAAATAGATACAATAAAATATATATTTTCTTATAAGTTAAATTTCAGAAAATAAATGAAGTAAATATTTTAAAAAATAAGGAAATTTGACTGACGAAGTGCCTCTAATATTAAAAAATATATTTGTTTATAAATTAATACAATTTCATGCATGTTTCATTAGAATTGGTAGATGGATAGGTACTAGGGATACCTTAGGAAGAAGAGATAAGATGGTGTTTAGACACAAATGATATAGATAAGTACTCTTTATCACTTAAGTGAGTTATGATCGATCAGTTATTTTGTAACTAAGGGATGATGAAATTTCATAGTCACTCACAATTACATAGGTAGGGATTGGGGTATGAGATGAGATGCGGGTGTCATAGGAATGGTTTTTTATGGATAGTTTAACAGATGAGAGAGAATTTATCCTAGTGGTGAGTGCGTTATTCCCTCCTAAGTGTGGTCTAAGGATTGATTAGTATTATGGATTGGAAAAGTCCTTTGGGACTAGACATGGTGTAATAGAGAGTGGTTTCCTCCAAGTGTAGGAAAGAGAAATATTCCTTAGAATATGTGAGGTGAGATGTATGTGTATGGTGTGGTCTTGTTCGGGACACGACATTTGTATTCTATGATTTTTATAGTGTACGACATGTTATTGTCCTGGGGTTGAAAAACTAAGAGTGATGAGAGAGAATGATTGTGAGGACTACCCATTGAGGTATGGGTTGAGATGAGCATATGGGTTGTGGTGTCACTGAGGGGTAAGGCTAATGGGTGGGTAATAATGAGACGAGATTATGTTGGGTATAGAGGACCCAATAGATGCCCAAATAGGTGAGGTAGGACATGTTAAACAAGGTGATATATCTTTAGAGACTAGTGTCCTGGGACCAGCTAAAGAGTTGTGTGACAAGCTAAGGCATCACATACTCGATGTGGCCTCCCTAGATACTTTAGGGATGATTTTATGTGCTTATGACCTCCTTAGAGTCTGTGGAGAGCTGTTGGTATGCTTTTAAACTCCTTATAGTGTGCATGGAGTGGTTGGTATTCTTGTAACCTCCCTCAGTATATGGGGAATGATTTGGTATGCTTGTGAACTCCCATGATTGGACATTGTGGATTATATAACCTTCATAAGATTATTTTTTAATAAATGTGAGAACCATGAGGGTCTAGGTCAAGGGATGATGTGAGATGAGACCAATGGACCGTACCTTGAGTGATCAAGAATTTGGTCATGATGTGGATATATGACTTCACCAAGTTCATGTGGGTAACAAGTTGAGTTTTGGATGCCAGAAAACCTTAAGTCATAATTTATGGTCCGGGTCTCATTATGATTCTTGAGATTAAGTGGTGTGGTGGATTCTAATATAGCACTTAATTTGGTATAATCAGGGGTCAGGGTGGTCTGGTAAGCACACATTGAACAGACATGCATGGAGTGGTGGTGACCATATAAAGTTTATATTCCAATTGATGTGTTTAGGAATACCTTTAGTTTAATTCTCCTATATTTATGTTATGAGGTACTTCATGAGATAGCTAATGAATGCACTACTACCTAAATTTGGTCTAAACATGAAACTATGTATATGAGAAAAACCTTATATTCCCAACTACACAAGATGATTCAATTCTGTAACTTTCATATGAATCCTTAAAATCAATCCAGGACTTATATAGATTATTTTAATAAAATAATGGTAGATTTATCTTATATATATGTTATGTTGGATTAAATGTATTTTGATATCATACTACTAACATAATTATTTTATTAAAATAATTCATTTATATATTCAATGATGTGTGGTCAGGGTTCCATAAACCTATAAGAAGATAAATCTATCTTTTTTTCTAATGATATTTAAAATAATAAACGTATATCTTTTAATAAGGAATTTGAGGGGCATAATGTCTATATTAATCTTGATAATAGAGGGAACAAGAGGGGTAATAGAATGTAATAATGCTAATAAGTGTCTTGGGGTAAATAAATAAAATAATTCCATTATAAAAAACCTTTTCAAATTTTAAGGAGTTATCCCTATGGATAAATTCTAAGAACAAAACCTATAACAATGACCATTGGTTGTTATTTGAGAAATATTCTGAGACTTTTGATCTTTTAAATTTGTGGTAGGATTCTATGAGTTCTGAATGAGTCATTTATTTAAAATTTTCTTTCAATATATGTCACAAGTGTGGGTACTTCAGTAATCTGGGAGAAAATGAGAGTGGAAAAACATAACTATGAAATAAAAAAGAGATATCAAATCATGGGTATAAAAATAATCCCTCTATAATTGTATTAAAGGTAATAAAAATCCTTAGCAGCTGTTAGGTTGGATCCTAATTCAATGATGAATCTTAGATCCCAAGGTGTGTAGAACAAAATGGGTATTTTTTTAGGTCTGATTTAGGGAGTCATAATATCTCTACGTGGTCACTCACTTTTATGAAAGGAACCCCCACCAATGGTCTATATGTCTCAAATGGTAGGAATAAAATGAAACAATTAAATACAAATCTTTCCCCGATGACATATAACAAATTTTTTGGACATAGGTGATTAAGACATATTAGTTAAAAATGGAAGAATGAAATAAGAAAGAATGAATATTAAATTATGTAACCTCGGACAGTCTTTCCTTTTTTGAATTTCTTGATCTCTTTTGCACAAAAATTTTAGTTTTTAGGGTTCTACATATAAATCTCATGCCTTTTTATAATATCCACATTTTAATTTGTGGTTGTAACACCCAGATGTTTTTGTAAAATATTTTATTTAAATAATTCTTATTCATCAGTAGCTTTATTTTCATGAAATATTGAGTTTAAATGAACAATGATATTACCTAATTATAAAATTACTGTTATAACCCATCTATTTCAATTGTGTAAATAATTATAAATAAATTATAAAAATTCACTCTGAATGCTTTGGTTATCAATTATTTATGAAAAATATAAATCAATTAGATAATTGTATTTTTGAGCGAATAACTTTTGATAATGAAATTAAGAAGATATATATTTGTTATATATTTAATAAAATATTTTTTATATTCATCCACTATTTATTTCAGTTATAGGGTATGAATAAAACCCCATTTTTTGTATAGAAACCTAATTTTTTTAAAAAGGTTTATTTTACCCATTTGAATGGAGAACCAATTTTATATTAATATGTTGAAACATTAATAATTTATATAAGAATAAATAAAAATTTTATTTTTATGAAGTATATAAAAATTTACTTTGGATACAATTCAGATATTTTTCTCATAACTTTCATGTTTTGATGAATAGTAAAAATATACTAAATTTTTATTAAAATATTTTTTTCATAGAGATAATTTATATAGTTAAATAATAATATTTAATTATTTTAAAGTATAAACAGAATATTTTTTATCTTTCTATATAATTTATTTCATTAAAATTAATTTTACATTGAATTAATAGGTCAGAACATTTTAATCATTTGCAATGTTTTTAAAACCCATTTTCTCATTTCATCAACAGGATTCATTTTAAATTAATTAATTCAACTTATGTTATTTGAGTTTGGAAAAATGGTTTCCACATTTGGAATTAGTTGGTCCATTTTATGTTAATAAAATAATTTTTTTGGCTTTATGAATAGTAACTTTGATAATTAATTTGTTTACCATGGTTAAAGGTACATTAGGTAATTAATGGTAAAAATAATAGTATAAAATTACAATAACACCTGTAAAAATCCTATTGCATGACTAAATTCGACCCTTAGCATCTAGTTTTCCAAATGGAATCAGTTTATGGCCACTTACCTATGAATATGACATGAATGTAATAAAAACTAATGAATGTGACAAAATGTCACAATTTCATTTTATATAATTATATTAATTTTAATATATGTATAACTTGGAGATAATATAGACTATATATTTTCTATATAAATCTATAAAAATAACTAAATCATAGATATTTATTTATATTTTCAATGATTAAATAATTACCATTAATGATGAGACAATAGTGATGTTTAAATTATTTTATTAATAGAAATATAAAAAAATGGTTTTAAAAATATTAAATGAAATATCATATGAACTAATTAATGTGTTCCATTAATTTTATAGGTGACTATGGCATGTTAGTAGTCTATTAAATATTTTTTCTAATATATATTCTATGTGGATTTTATTTAATGTCAAATAATTGAATAGTGTCAAAATTGACACTACTGATATTTTATAAAAATAACATTTTATTAAATTATATAAAAATCAGAAAAATATTTGAAAACATAAAAGTGTTTATCTTAAGGTATAAAATGTAATTAAATATATATTTATCCTCCATTAACACTATATATGAAAATATTTATAACCATTAAATATTTAGAATGTTATTACCAAAATTAATATTAACTAGAATACCTAAGTTTCAACTAAAAAAATATATGGTTTAAATAGGAAAAAATATCTTGTCCAAAATTTATTGGTTTATGATTTTACTACCCTATATATCTCATACTCAAAATTGGTAAATATTTTAGCTTTTTTGGTTGGGTTTTATTTTATTATAAATTATTAATTATATAGTTTCCAATAGTGCCCCTCACCTAAATTATAAAAAGGAACACCCTCCCTCACCTCTTCACATCATTTTGAGCCTTAAATCTTGGCCAACCACTGCTCTTTTTCCTTCTCAACCTCCCTATTCCCATTATAGAGGTTCTTTTCATCTTCAATGACCAACTATAGTTCCCTAAGAGAATCTTTAGTGGAGAAACATCAAAGAAGAGGTAATATCATTTACAAATTCTTTCAAAATTCTTTCTTATTATACTTCCTATTCATTAGTTTTTTCATTATAAAGTAATATCATAAGTATCAATCATATACAGATATTTTATAATAAATATTAAACAACTATATTCCAACTTCTACACATCCTAGTAAAAATGAAATCACCACATCTGTTTTCGTATGCCTTATCGTCTCTACGCCATGGTGTAATCTATTCATTCAGCACCACCTTACATTATTCAGTATAATGATTGAAATAACAACTATATATGATTATTGTAATATTCTACACTATCCACTTCATTACCATTCGTCAATTATGTGAATGATATCGTCACCCGTGTGAACATAAGACTTACCTTCTCCACGGTGTGATGTGATTCATTCTACTTAATTTTCATTAAATCCTGATTATATAAATTAATTGACTATTATGTATATTTTACTAAATCTATAACTATATCATAAAAATAGTAATAAAAATATTTCCAAAAAAACATTCATAAGACCATAAAATAGTCATTATCGAATAAAGAGTAACAATGAAATATTACTAACAAATGGATGAAAATATGATCATAAATGTAATCATAAAAATCATTATGATTCTAGAATAAATCAGTGAAATTATTTAAATTTGTATACATGAGTTTCTGATACATTCGAATCATGTTAGACTTATGGTATGGGATAATTTTACAATCTCATTTTTATCCAAGATTGTTTATACGTATGTATTTACTGGGGTATATTTATCACCCACATCCATGTTTCCTAATTATATAATATTATATAGATTGTTATATAATTTTTCAAATATAATTTAACCCTTTGTTAATATTTTATTAGATTTTATAAAAGAAATATTTTGTCGTTAATCGATTTGAGGTACTTATTTTACTTTTCCAACAAATGTATGGGGGGATGTTTTTTAACTTACAAAACATGAATAGTTTTTTTTGGTATCATGACACCTTATTTCCATGAAGCTTACACTACAAGAATAAAAGGTTATTTACATATAAGACGTTTTCTTCCAATATTTTGTGGAATTTTGAGGGAGGAAAATTTTTTTGAAAGAGAAATGATTTTACCCTCATGAATTAATTTCCAGTGTTTTCTCAAAATTATTTTGCATCTTGGATGAAACAATCTAAAAAGGGTTATATTCCTATCCCAGTTATTATCATGATTTAATTGGGTTTGTAAATAAATGTTATTTAGGATACCCATTTGTTTTATATCAATTATGATGCAATTATTTTTAAGAAACCCATATTACTTAATGGGTTATCTTGTGGTGAATGTTTTTTTATGTTTTATTGGAACACATATGATTGGTTTCATTATGAGATGGGTGGTACCTATATCTCCCCCAAATGCATTGGGTAAATAATTTATCTCATGAGATATACGTGACTGGAATGGCATGAAAATCTTGATTAGTAATATACGATTGGAATGAGAAGTGAACATGGTTTAATAATGGACTTTTTCTATTATGTTGGTCTTGATAATGAGCGTTGAATAACATGAAATGGTTTTATATTTTTATGTGTATATGAAAAAAAAATTCTTGTCTTATGTTATAACTATTGGGATTACATTGAACTTTTATGATTTATCATATAACATAATATTATGATCTTTTATATGCTGGATAAGATTTTCAAATGTTATTTTTATGATTGATATTTACCTTGTTTACTCTTAATAAGAATTTGACCTCACCCTTTTATATGATTCCTATCCCAATGTTATGAAGAAGGTTATTACGTATGATATGTCAAAAATGATTCTAGTTAGGAAGATATAAGTAGGAGATAGTTTGTATGTTTTATGAACCAGTTGTTTATGTTTCCTAATTTCTAAAGACAATATACCAATAAGGTCCTAGAATGGTTTTGTTGTGATATGAAACAAATAGTCATAAATGTTGAAGTAATTCTTATATATAATGTATGGGACATTATAGCTGGTATAACACCAAAGGTATAGTTATCCTTTGGAAAATATGATGAGAGAACCTAAGTTAGAACCCTAACAATATGTATTAGTATAGGTTAAAATCCTATCCTAGTGTCTTAGACATGTTCATGAATAACCTAGGAAAAAAAAACTAAGGTGTCCTAAATTGAAAATTTTTACGTGTTTGTGTGGTTTTTTTGTTATTGTTAATGTTTCCCACACTATGCTTCATGGTTTTTGTCAATGGAAATAACCTGGAGAAACCACGTTAATGCTGAATGTGATGAGAAATGTAAGGACATAACCCCATGAGAAGTCGAATGTTATGGGTGATGGAATGAAAAATCATGTAGCCATGATCACACAAATTTCTCATGCTATGAATCATACTGGACTTCCAAACTATCAAATGTGGGAGAATCATTCTGTTTAATCCTTCAGGAGTAAACAACCACCTTTATTCGGTGGGTCTTCTAATCCATTAATGTATGAACATTGGATCAGTGCCACTAAAAATATATTTCCAGTTCTACAGTGTTCTAAAAATTATGATGACATATTATATGTATGTCTCTTAGAAATTAAAGCTGATCAATGGTGGAATGAAATCAAGAATATGAGGCAAAGTGATGAAATTGAGCCATATAGGGTTCTATACCTAATATATAAACACTTTATAGAGTTGACCAAATTGAGTTGTAGGAATGACATAAGAAATTCCACGAGAATCATGATAAGGGATTCATACGCCCTAGTGAATCACCATTGGGAGCACCTGTTATTTTTTTAATAAGAAATATGGATCAATGAGACTATACATTGATTATTCAAAACATGACAATATCATTATCAAGAAAAAATTATCATCTCCCCCAAATTGAGGAATTATTTTATCAACTACACGAAGATCAATACTTTTCAAAGATTGATCTTCGTTCAGGATATCAACAATTAAGGGTCAAAAGGGGGGATATACCAAGGATATAATTCTTAGATGGCATGGACACTATAAATTTATAGTGATGCCTTTTGGTCTAACTAATTCCCCCACTATCATCATGGATCTAATGAATATTGTCTTTAAAGACTATCTTGATCAGTTTTTGGTAGTCTTTATATAATATATTCTTGTCTATTCAAAGAGAAAGGAAGAACATAAGGATCACATTATATTTTTTTATATACCCTGAGAAAAGTGAATCATTATTCTAAATTTACTATGGGACTTTCAGCTTTAGAATGTTCCATTTTTGGGTCAGTTAATCTATATAGAGTGGATATATGTGGATCATACAAAAATAGAGGTTATTGAAAGATCATTGAGACCAAAAAAATTACATAGATCTGAATTTTGATAGTATTAGTTGTATATTATCGATGTTTTGTGAAATATTTTTCCTATTTTCAAAATCCACTCACCAATTTGACTTGAAAAAGTGTTCAGTTCATTTGCATAGAGGAATGCGAATAGAATTCCAAAGTGTTAAAAAAAAAGTATAGCCAGTATACATTTGCTCAGACTACCTTATAGAAGAAAATAGTTTATGATCTATAGTGAGGCATCCATGAAGGGGTACAGATGTATTATCATGAAAAATGATATAGTGATAGATTATTTCCTATGGTCGTTCAAAATTCATGAGAAAAATTTCCCAACTCCTAATTTGGTTTTAACTTTGATAATCTTTGAATTAATTATATAGATACATTATATTTATGGTTAATGGTGTGATATTTATATTGACTATAAAATGTTAAAGTATATTTTCACAAAAAAAGGGTCGAATATGTGACAATGATGATGGTTATAGTTGATTAAATATTTTGATTTCTCATTACATTGCCACCCTAAGAAGAGAACAAGGTGGAAGATTATTTGACTCTAAAATACCATGCTAGATTATCCCTGATGGGGATCATGAAAGATTTAATATTTATGGCTTTCCAAAGGATGGATCTAGAAATTTAATCAGAAGGTGAGAAATCTTATCTTTCTCAAATGAATGTTCAATAATAAATAAATGATAACATTAAGGAGGCACATAAGAAAGAAGTTGAGCTACAAAAGAATGTGAGAAATTTTCTTGAATTCAACCTTGATTGTAATGGAATAATATGGTTTAGGAACTGGGTTTGTATTCATCGCATACAAGAAATAAAAAGGATCCATTGGACGAATCTCAATGTTCTTCATTCTCTTTTCACCGTAGAAGCAAAAATATGGACAAGGACATGAAAGAGTACTTCTGTAGGGATTTCATGAAATGATTTGTTTCAAAATATGTATCTTGGTTCTTGGACTATCAGTAAGTTAGGTATGAGAGAGAGATGTCTAAGGATATGTTACAAACAATACCTATACCAGAATGGAAATGGGAAAACATCACTATGTATTTTTTTGTCGATATTCCACAAACATCTAAAGTCCACAATGCTATATGGGTTATAATTGATAACCTTACAAAGTCATCACACTTCATTGCTACTGGAGATGATTTCTATCTTGATCATATTGGCATGATATATGTAAAAGAAGTGGAAAATATTGCAAGGAGTACCACATTACATTATATCTGAGAAGGATATGAGGTTTGCCTTGAGGTTCTGGTGAAGTCTACAACATGATTTGGATACAGAGTTATGTTTTAACACAGCTTATCATCCTCAAGATAAATGGTTAGTCTTAGAGGACCATTCAAACTCATGCAGACATGTTGAGAGCTTTCACTATGGATTTCAAAAGTTGTTGGGATCAACACCTACCATTGGTGGAATTTTATTTAAACAATAGCTTTAACTCTAGTATTAAGATGGTTCCTTATGAAGCCCTCTATTGAAATAAGTGTACAACTCCAAATTGTTGGGATAAAGTTTGGGATTGAAAGCTATCAGGAAGAGATCTTGTAGATGAAATGGAAAAAAGGTCAGATCTATTTATAAACACATAAGAGAAGCTCAGAGTCGACAGAAATGTTATTATGAAAATCAATGAAATTACTAAGAGTTTGAAGAGGGTTATAAGGTGTTCTTACGAATATCTCCCTGTAAGAGAATACTGAGATTTGGAAAGAATGTAAAGTTGAGTCCTAGGTATATGGGTCATATTGAAATTCTTGATTCTGTTGGGAAGGAAGCTTGCCGAATGGAACATCCACCAAATTCCTCTCAAGGTCATCATGTGTTCCATGTATATCTTTTAAGAAATTACAAACCCTAACCTTCAATTGTACAAAGCTCTGAAGTCATTCTGTTGTAGAAAGGTCTTTCTTTTTAAGAACAACCAATAAGGATTCTAGATAGTAGGAAAAGGGTTCTATGAAACAAGGCCACTCACTTGTTTAATGTTTTATGGAGGAAACAAAAATTTTAAGAATTGTACAGGAGAACTTGAGGATATGATTCGGGAGATATATCCTCCTCTGTTTGTTTCCACGTAACAAATTTATAGAATTAAATTCTGTTTAAGGGGTGTATAATGTAACACCCAAATGTTTTTAGGAAATATTTTATTTAAATATTTTTTATTCTGTAGCAGCTTGCATTGCATGAAATCATGAGTTTAAACAAACCGTGAGATTCCCTTATTATAAAATTATATTAATAGCCTTTCCATTTGGATAGAGGAAATAATTATAACTAACTTATTAAAAGGATTTTTGAATTCTTTGGAAATCAATTATTTATGAAAAATATAAAACAATTATATATTTCTATTTTTTAGTGGATTTCTATTGGTAATGAAATTAATGATATATGTGTGTGTTATATAGTTAATAAAATATTTTTTTGTATTCATCCAATGGATATTTTAGTCATATGTAATGAATAAAACCACATTGGATGTATAAAACATTATTCTTTTAAAATTTTAATTTAACAGCTTTGAATGGTGAACCCATTTTAAATTAATATTTTTAAAAATTAATTATTTTTATATGACAATATAAAGAAGTTATTTTGAATTGAGATATAGAAATTTTCTTTGGATGAATTTCTCATATTATTCTGATAACTTTCCTGTTTTGATGATTAGTAAAAATAGGCTAAATTTTAATTAAAAACAATGTATTCATCGAGATAATTTATAATGATAAATTATAATATTGAATGGTATTAAGGTATAAATAGAGTAGATTTTCATCATTGAATATAATGTATGTCTTTAGCATTAATTTTTCATTGAAACAATTCAATCATTGGCAATGTTTTTAAAACTCATTTTCTCATTTCATCAATGGGATTAGTTTTAAATTAATTAACTTCAGTGTTTTGAATTTTGAATACTCAATTGTGTATTTGGAATCAGTAGATCAAAATTATGTTAATAGGACAATTTTATTTTTGGGCATTATGAATAATAACTTTGTTAATTAATTTTATTACCATTGTTAATTGTAAATTTGGTAATTAATTGTAAAAATAATAGTATAAAATTACCTAACACCAGTATAAATCATATTTGAAGACTATATTAGTCCCTAATAAACTATTTTTTGAAATTTAGTCACTTTATTGACACTTACAATTGAATATGACCTGAATGCAATAAAAACTAATGAATGTGACAAAATTTCACAATATCATCTTATATACGTATATTAATTTTAATATATGGGTAACTTTGAAATAATATCGACAATATATAGTATCTATAAATATAAAAAAATATCTAAATCATATGAGTTTATTAATATTTTTTATATTTTAAATAATTACCATTATTGGCAACCCAATAGTGATGTTGAAATTATTTTCGTAATAGAAAAATCAAAAAAATCATTTTAAAAATGTTAAAAGAAACATTATATGAAATAATAGATGTGTTTAACTTATTTTCTAGGTGACCATGACATGTTTGTTGTGTGTTAAATATTTTTTTTTGAATATGTATTCTTCTATAGAATTATTTTATTGTTAAAAAAATAAATAGTGTCAAAATTGACACTATTGATATTTTATAAAAATAACATTTTGTTAAATTATTTAAAAATAATAAAAATATTTAAAAATTAAAAAGTGATAATTTAAAGGTATGAAATGGAATTAAATATCTATTTATGGTCAATTAAAACCCTAAAACTAAATATTTATAACCATAAAATATTTACAATGTTATTACCCCATTTAAAAATAAATAGAATACCTAAGTGTCAATTAAAAAGATATGGTCAAATTGACAAAAAAACAGTCCAAAATTTATTTTTTGAGAATATTAAAACCCTATCTCATCTCATCTTGAAATTAGGAACATTTTTAATGTTTTCGGTTATCATTTGTTTTTATTAGAAATTATTATTTATGTAGTTTCCAAATGCACCCCTCACCCCAATTATAGATGCGCACATCCTCCCTCACCTATTCACTTAATTTTAATCCTTCAAAATAAAAAAACCTGCCATTTTTTCTTTCCTAACATTCATATTTTCATTATAATTGTTCTTTTCATCATTAAAGACTAATTCTAGTGATCTAAGACAATATTTAGAGGAGACACATCGAAAAATATGTAATATTATTTACCGATTCATTCAAGCATATTTATTCTTATACATTGTTTTCATTTGTTGATTTATTATAATTTATTGACACAAGTATCACTAATATAATTATATGTTCTTATAAATATGTAACAACCATATTTCACATACTACCCATCATATATAAAAATTAAATCACTACGCGTGCATACGTACACCTTACCGTCTCCCCGTCGTGGTGTAATATATTTTTTCACTAAAACCATACATGGATGGGTATAATGATTAAAATATTAACAATATATGATTATTGTGACATTATAAATCATCCACTTCAATACCAATCATCAAATATGGGAACAATATCGTCACTCATGCATACGTACGGATTACCATCTCAATTGTCCAATGTGATTCATTCAACATAATCTTCATTAAATCCTGATTATTTAAATGAATTGAATATGATTTATTTTAAACTAAAACCATATCTATAACATAAAAATGGTAATAATAACTTATCCTACAAAACATTTATAATAACATAAATCCATTAAATGTAGAATAAGGTGTAACAATAAAATTTTACTAACAGACAGATGAAAATATGTTCATAATTGTTATCATAAAAATTATTATGATTCTGGAATAAATCCGTAACATTATTTAAATCATTATGCGAGAGGTTCAGATACATAAAAATCATATCATACATAAGGTAAGAGGTAATATTACAATATCATTTGTATCTGATATTTTTTATACGTAAATATTTACCACAGTATATCTATCATCCACATCCATGTTTCCTAATTTTGAAACATTATTTCTATTCTTTTAAAATTTTCTAAAAGGTAATTTTACAATTTTTTATATTTTTTTATATGGTATTAAATGAATATTTTTTGGTTATTCATGTTGAGGTACTTTTTTTCCTTTTCCATAAAAAGAATGAGGTATTTTGTGTAACTTATATGACATGAATGGATTTTTACGTTTTCATGACAAATTATTTCCTTGATGCATACCCTAAAAGATTACAAAGTTTTTTTCACATCAAATTATTTCTTATAATATTGTGTGTGATTTTTAGGAGGGAAATGTTTTCTGAAAAATAAAGGATATTTTCCCCAAAAATTAATTTCAAGTGTTTTCTCAAAATTATTTTCTATCTATGTTGAAAATATTGAAAAAGGGTTATATATCTATCCTAATGATTACCATTATTTTGTTTTTTATGATGAAATGTTATTTAGGAAATCCATTTTTTATAATAATTATGATGGAATGATGTTTAGGAAACCCATTTTATTTCATAGATAATGCTATGGTGAACATTTTTTTTGTTTTTTGTCCCACATAATAATGATTTCATTATGAAATGGGTGGGACCTATATCTACCTCCAATTAATTTGGTACATGTTTATATCTAATGAGATAGACATGGATGGAATGTAATGTAAATCCAGTTAAGTAATACAGAGTTGGAACGAGGTGTAAACTCGGTTTAGTAATGGACATTGTCTGTTATGATAGTCTCAGAAATGAGCCATGACTGATCAGAATTTATTTTCTATACTAATGTGTGTATGCCAAGATATTATATGTATTATGTTATGCCTATTGGTATAACATTTATCTTTTATGATTTATCCCATAACATGATATTATGATCTTTTATATATAGGATAATATTTTAAAATTTTATGTTTATGATTTATATTTCCCTTGTTTACACTTACTGAGCATTTGATCTCACCCTTTCTTATGTTTCTTTTCCCAAGGTCGTGAATATGGGTATTAAGTAAGATTTTTAAAAAGGGATACCAGTTATGAATATATAACCAGGAGACAATATGTATGTTTTATGAACCACTTGTTTATGTTTCACATTATCTAAAGTCACTGATCCTGTATGGTCCTAGAGTGGTTTTGTTGTATTATGTAATATAAATTATTCAATTTTCATGTAATATATATGTAAATTATGGGCGATTATAGTGGTTTTCCTCTAAAACTACTTCTCATAATGTGGTACAATACTATGTTAACTTTAGTGATGAATAATCTCATAATGTGTAGGCTTATATAATCAAGAAAAAATATGAAACCTTTGAATCATTCAAAATTCAGATGGTTAGTGTTGAATGTAAAACCAAAAACAAATATTAAATCATTTGAACTGATAATGGAATAGAATATTTATCTCATTCATAATTAGACAATTTTAGTTTGGAAGGTATTATTAAACACATAACTGTTATGGATACCCCCTAATAGAATATCCAATAAGAGAGTATGAATAAGACTATTTATAATGTGTGACAAGAATTCTCTTATATTATAGTATTTTTAAGTCCTGTGAAGAAGTTTCTACTATAGCGGTCTATCTAATCAATATATTCCACTCTAGTTTCATCTATTTTAACACCCATTATGTTATGTATATTGGTTCAACCATATTTGTGGACATCATATATTTTTTTGTTCTACCTATTCTCATTGAGGAGCTGATAAAATAGATCTAAGTAATATGAAGTGTGACTTTGTGGGATACCCACTTTGTGTCCAATGGTAAGGTATATTGGAATCTATTCATGGTTATTAGTAATTTATAATCAATACTAATTTGCTTTTCATTGAAAATTATAATTCAAAATATAATGCTTCTGATCTTGCCCAGTCTCAACCATCTAAACCTGTAGGTTTTGAGGTTATATTAGAGCCTAAAATATAACATTAACTCGTTTTTGTATCCACTAAAACACCCAAACTATTTCAAAAAAATGAATAACATATTAGATCATTTGAACATAAATTTTTGGTTGAGATAGATAGTGACATGATAGACTACCAGTTGACTTGTAATAGGACTTGAAGAATTATTAGGTCTCTAACATGGTCTACAAAGGCTTATTTTTTCTACCTTTGACTTTAATATAGGCTTTTACTCAGTAGTGATAAACCATAATGTTCCAACCGTGATTTAAGTCTGATGAATCTATATAGTTTCCTTCTTTCATGAGAGATGAAATGGATTATCTTCTTATGAATGACAATTGGATAATTGTTAACAAACCAAAAAAGAATAAAATTATAGATTTTAATTAATTTTTAAGAATAAATAAGAAACCTCTATTGAGATGAAAATTATGTATAAATCTATACTTTTGCTCATGGATTCCTATAATATGAAGGAATTTATTACAATGATATTTTTTTCCCATGTTTTTAAGACCTCTTCTATTATATTAATGTTAGCCTTTTCTACCCAAAATTATTTCCATGTTTTTTAATTAGATGTCAAAACTACCTTATTTCATGGTATTTCAGATGAACAAATTTATATGAGACCACCTGATGGGTTTTAAAAAATATTTTAAAATCAATAAATTATATATTTAATTATATTACATGTATATCCTTAAGAAATTATCTAGACAATGGTATAAATAATTTAATGCTTTTATGGTTAAAATTTAATTTTTTATAAGTACATATGAGGCCAATGATTATTTCAGATATTTCAATAATTTTTTGATTTATTTAATCATATATTATGATGACATGCATATAATTTTGAAATACACTCGGTAAAAAAATCATCTAAAAATATTATGTAATTCTTTGGAAATGAAATATTTAGAAGAAAAAAATAAAATCCTTGGTATGAAAATCAGTATTGTCACACCCGGCTTTGCGCAATGTCATTTTCGAATTCATATTATTATTATTATTATTTTGTTTTTTTTAAATGAGGGATGAGCCCGGTTGAGGTTTTGTGCTTTTTTTCACTGATAAATATGTGTTTCGACTATGATGGTGTTCGACGCGCCGCTGTCGAAGTCGGGAAACCTCGCTCGGTTCCTCTCGCGCACCTGCCTGGCGTGCGACTAATTAAATAAAATGAAATATTAATCATGAAATCAAATTAAGTGAACAATAAATTCAAAATAAAAATAAAATAAGAGAAATATAATGATCTTAATTAATTGTTTTAATGGAAAGAATAATAAATTTTTTTTGGGATATTATTAATTATCATTGGGTCCTATTGTTATCGTTTTGTGTTAGTTTATTATTTATAGTATTATTATTGTTAATATCCTTATTTTTATTGTTATAGGTAGTATTTTATTTTTATCTTATTTTTTTTACTTTGTTTTTTTATTTGGTTTTGCATCTAGGGTTGGGGAACGCCTCCCCCTTCCCCGCGTCGAGCCGCCAGACCCCCCCCCCCCCTCGCCAGACCGCACCCCTACTCCTCTGTCATGCCGGCTTCCTGTACTCCTCCACGACCTCCTGTCCAGTCACTTGGAATGCGCCTCACCCCACCAGCCTTCTTCCTCCAGTCTGACGAACCCCGATCTTCCCTCACCTTTGAAGCCCTTCGCGCCGCTGCCTCCCCCTGATGTGCGCTGGAGGCAGCCGTCGCCACCCCTACGAGAACCCCATCACGCTGCCACCTCCCCCTCTTGTGCGCTAAAGGCAGCCACCACCTCTCATTTGAGAACCCCATCGCACCGCTTGTTTTGCCCCCTCGACCAGCCGCTGCCACCCCCATTTTCGTCCAGCCAAAAACCAAGCCGGTGCCACCCCCCTCCCTATCTGGCTGACCTCCCTTTTCCTCTGCCGACAATAATCTTCTCCAGTGTGACCCGCCGTTTATACCCCACTGTACCTCCCCATGACCCTCCGCCATTTTCCCTCTCCCATGCTGGTTTCTTGATCCTCCGTCCGACAAAGTCCTGCCTCCCTCGCATGGTCCATGTCCAGCTTCTCCCCCCCTCTTCTCGCGCCGTCCGCCGCTGCCCCCATGAACCCCCATTGATCGGCCAGCCCCCTTATCCTCTAGTTTATTCTTTTTTTCCTTCTTTTCCAGCATGACACAACACCACGACAAATCCCCGGGTCACGACTCCCTTGGCTGCGCCTTCTTCTGGCACGGTTCCAGCCGGCAAGACAACTTCCGACAATATATATCATGCTTGGACGGCTCTTGAGACCATTCCTATAAGTGAGAAATTCCTCTATTAGTAATCCATTCAATATGATTAAGTTTTAGAAAGGGGTTTTGGTTTAGAATTTGGTTAAATTTTGTTGTAATTAGCTAGATCTTTTGGTGTTAGTTTATTCGTGTTGATTGCGTCGATTTTGATGCGCGTTTGGAACATTGCTATGATATTTGAGGTTTTTCGACGCCGAGGTAGGTGGTTCCACACCTAAGTTATTATTTAATCAATTAATTTGCAAGTTTAGTTTGTTTAGTATATAATTTAGTTGATTTGTGTAATGTGAAGTTGTTTTTCTTTGATGTTTGAGATGCATTTGAATTTCTTAATAGCATGTCTATTATATGTGTGTTCATTCTGCTTAAATACTCATATCAACTTAGTTGCAGGTGTTTTTTTATATTTTTGTGGTTAGATTATTGATATGTTTAAGTGGTGTGAAATATATGGTTGTCATGGCCTAGTGTGTGTCTGGTTGACAAAGAAGTTTTGGTGCGGGTTTATTCGGCAACGCCAAGTGATTTCTTTTAAACTATTTTGTATACTTTTATTTTTGGCTTATTTAATTAGGTGATTTGGGTAAAGGTGTTTTACATATGGTGTAAGGTCTTCCATCAAACTATTAGTGTGGTGCAGGTCACACATTAAAATGGAATTTGAGTGCGTGCGATGTTAGAATGTGTTTTGAATGTGGAAATGGTTACTTGAGTGTGTGGAAAGCCATGTGACACTGTTGCTATTGTTTTATGAGATTTTAAATGGTTTATTAAATAATACCCACTGTGTGAAACTTTTAAAAAAAATGTTTTACTGTGCGACTTATTTTATAATGGTATTTATGTGTGTGAGTGGTGGTTTGATTAATGATAAGTGTTTTTTATTGCGGCAATTGGTCTAATTTAGTATGTAACCTATGAAGATTGTGTTTTGAAAAGATTTTTATATGTGTATGGTTTAAAAGAGGGTTTGGGTGTTCAAACTATGATTTTGCGTTTGTGAGTACCCTGTTTGGCTTTTATGTATTAGTGTGACATGTGACATTAACTTGAAACTTGTTTGAGCACAAACCGGGAAGCCCGGGTAGCTAGGAGGGTAGACTAGACTAGTGAGCGAGTGTTCCAGAGGTGACTCGACCCGGTTTCACTGGCAGGACTGACGATTGCAACACTAACTAAACATATGCATTTCTGAGGGTTGTGGTCTTCAAAGCCATGTTTTCTGAGGATCGTGGCCTTCTAAGCCACGTTTTCTGAGGGTCGTGGCCTTCTAAGCCACGTTTCACCGAGACACGGAGATCTAGGGACCCAAGCTAGCGGATACCCATGCAGCCTCTCCCATATTTGTGCTCATTAATTACTTTGCGCTCGTCGGGGGTGACATATTGATTTTTTTTAGATAAGGGTGCATGTGTTTTAATTTAAGTTGTTCCATTTAAAACTATTTTCTTTAAATTCTGTTTTCTTTTAAACCATTCAAGTTTTTATTTATTTTCTCAAGTTAATATTGCAAATGTATTTGTCCTTTAATAATTATGCGTGGAACCTTTTTATTGGGTGACGTCCTACTGGTATTTCCTCTCACACCCTGCATACAACTTCAGGTTTATGTAGACCTTATTTCTTGTGTATTCCAGGTTGTGCGTCATGCTCAGTGATGGTGGTTCATGTTCCAGTTGGTCTTCTCATGCAGAATGGTGTTGATGTGGCCTCTCTTCTGCCGGGAGGTTTGAGTATAAGTTTTAGTGTCTTCTGACGTCTTTTCTTTTTAGTTATTGTTTCAAGTTGTAGACTTTAATCTTGTTCATAGATTCAAGGTACGTTTTGTTGTCTATTTCTAATTTCAATTAATTTATCTGGTCAGTTGTTTTTCTGTCTTTTATTTTGGGTAAAATCGATCCCATGTGTTAGTTTTGATACCCGGGCACTTGTGCCAGCCCGTGGGGATTGGGAACGCCCTTCGGGTCATGCCACGGACCGGGTCGGGCGCCGGGTCGGATGGCTACCCGGGCTGGTTCGTGACAAAATGGTATCAAAGGGAAAGGTTTGCCCTCTTGGGTCGTTTTCGTTTGGGATAGAGTCATGGTAGACTTGAGTTATGGTTGTCGGGACTCGACGTCCTGACTACGAGCAATGTGCCTGGCCAGCACACCTCGGGGCGGGACTCGAGTTACCAAAGTATGTTGAGCTTTGTCTGAGTTTTTGGTCCTTGTGTATGATCATGTCTAAGGGAAATGAAAAGGGAGTAAGGTCAGTGGTCTTAGTGAGCTCGCAGGGTGTGGAAAGTGTTGTGGAGCCGGGGACACTGTCCTAAAATACTCTCTGTGGCCAGTGGCATGATCGGCGTATGGCCGCCAACCATATGTTCCAATCATCCGCTGACCATAGTTTCCTCATGCATTGTTTCTCATATCCTTCTTTTGGATTCGTGGGCATTTGGTTTTTAAGTAAAAATGTTTTGGTCTTGGAAAATATTTTCAAGTGAAACGCTTTAAAAAGAAAATGATGTGAATAGTTTGGAAAGTGTGGGTTGGATGTTTTGGTTTTGAAAAAAATGGAAAGCTTTGGTTTTTTATCCTTGGCGCTCTTATGGGAAACCACATGAATGAGTGTATACGAAAAAAGAAATGGTTAACAGCACGAGCGGATGAGTGCTTGGATGGATATGAGGTCGGTTCCAGTGTGGCATGAGAACATGCATGTGCGAGGCTCATGGGACACCATTGGTGTTGGTGCAATCCACTGGGTTTTCTTATTTTCAAAATGTTTTGTTAAAGGAAAAATGAAAATTTGGTGTTTTAGTAAACGGTTCTTGAGTTGCGTGTCCTTGTGTTTTGGAAATGTCGCATGTGAGGCATTTTGAGTCGAGGATCTTTTCTGAATGACTTGTGTTCCAAGTTTGAATTTTTATTTTTTAGTTGGTATGTTTTTGTGTAGTTAGTGAATTATTTTGAAAGTTCTTCAGGAAGCCCTTTCAGTGGTTCCCCCGCATGTTTAGTGTGCGCTTCTGGTATGTGTCGACTACTGAACCAGTTTAGTTGGGTCCATGGTTTTCTTTCTCAACTAGTGTACGCCCCCCCATAATGTGTTGACATGTGATTTAAGTCTGGCCACAGGAAATTTTCCGTTGGTCGACCCTCCAGTTGATCAGAGGAATATCTTCTTGAATTCTAGAATTGAACCCACCTCTCCTTTTTACAACAAGTGGATCCTCCCATAGCGGGATGACAGATGCGAGGGGAGTTGAACAGGGTTTTGGTTTCTTTATGTTGTCTGAGTCATCAGATATGAAATTTGACGTCCTCGCATTTGAAGGTTCCCCATGGAAATGACGAAAGGAACTCTAGTGGGGAAGGGTGAATGCAGTTCAGAATTTTCAGTGTTGACCAGTGTCTTGAAGGGCCTTGTAATATTCACATCGGTTGCAAGGGTCATGTTCCGTGACGTCTTACAACGTAAGGTCCCTTTGGAAGTGGTAAAGGAGACCCCAGTGGGGAAAAGGTGGTAGAAACACTATGTTGTTGGTGCGGTCAATCGTTCTAAATGACCTCTAGTATTTGGTTTGTTTCGTTTAAGGAAAGGTTCATGTTAGGCTTCTAGTTTGGTAGACCACATCGTATGAGGCTGTTATGGTCGATCGCAAGAATCACGTGTTGTTTAAGACACGGTTTGAGGTCTTTCTCAGCATAATGTTTCTCTCAATAGCAACAGTCATATTCTGGTGACGATTGGTGATGTCATGTTCTCATTTAGTGTGGCAAAGGGTGATGCGCATGCACCATTTCATCTCTAGTGTTGGCGAAGGTTCCGCGTATGATCAGTCAAATGCTGCAATGTGTTGTGTTGCTGGTGTCGTCTCAATAACAGTGAGGTTGCGTGTGACACCAAAAAGAGAATCCTCGCACGGGAGTTCTCAATACCTGACTGCGAGGCAAGGGATGCTTCAAACATCAAGGCTCCAGCCATAGGCCTCGGAGTGAAGCTGGCGCGTGGTCAGGAACCCCGAGAGTGGATGGGACCCCAACTTTATTTCTGTCACCAGTGTTAAAACCAGAGGCAGTTTAAATTGTCTCCAAGGTTCTTCTGCTCCGAATGATCTGTCTGGTTGCATAAGGTTTTCACGACCATGTGGAGGTGTGTTCGTCTTGTTGCCTTAAAAGTCACTGGATACAATCTCTTTAGTGGTCCTTATGGGAGTCTGTTGGGTAAATTTGTCCCAAACATGAATAATGTGAATCCCGGAATTTAGAAATGCTAGTTTGTCTTGTGTCATTCTTTTGACGCCCCGGTAGTTGGGCCCCTCCCTCCCCGCCCCTTGTGGCGGGGTGTTTGGTCACCACCAAGAATTTTTTTTAAGTTCTGTATCCTCTGTTTGTTCTAATGGTAGTGAGACCCAAGACGGGTCTCGCACAAAGGTCTCTGAAATAAATTAGTGTTGGCCTTTCCTTAATGGTGGGGAGTCCGCTCGGACCTCCCCTTGTTGTTTATCTAGTCTCGCCTTGGGAATTGGTAGGTTCTTAATGGCGGGGAGACACACATTGGATCTCGCACAAATGCCTCTAGGACGAATGAGTGATGGACTTTTCATTAATGGTGGGGAGTCTGCTCGAACCCCTCCATGTCGGTTTTCCAGTCTTGTTTCGAGCGTCAGTGACTTTCTAATGGTTGGGAGACCCTCAGCCCTCCCCATGTTGATCTTTTTCTTTTGTTTTTAAATATGACTTGTTGATAAGAAATAAGAGTATTCCATGGACGTGGTTTAATCTTGTTTGTTCATTCTAGCCAAATGGTGTGTGGTTTTGATTTAAAAGTGCTTGAGGTGTTTTGGCTTGTGAAGTTGGATATCGTGGGTGCAAAAGTTTCCTTCCATGATAAGTTAGCCGGAGGCGTTTTAGCTCTTTGGGGGTGGATAACACATATCAAAAAGTCTTTTTACGCATTTCTTAAGGTTGTCATTGAATCACTTTCATTGAGCATGATGCTTTTTCTTCTCTTTTCTTGGTGGTTGTGGAGATCCTCTTCGATCTTTAGTGGGGTATCAGTTTCTTCTTTGTGCCTCAACCCTAGCTGTGGCTTTCCGGGGACAGAAAGTTTTTATGGTGGGGAGAATTGTCACACCCGGCTTTGTGCAATGTCATTTTTGAATTCATATTATTATTATTATTATTATTATTTTCTTCTTTTTTTTAAATGAGGGTCGAGCCCAGTTGGGGTTTTGTGCTTTTTGCGCCGATAAATATGTGTTTCGACCTTGATGGTGTTCGACGCGCCGCTGTCGAAGTCGGGCGACCTCGCTCGGTTCCTCTCGCGCACCTTCCTAGCGTGCGACTAATTAAATAAAATGAAATATTAATCATGAAATAAAATTAAGTGAACAATAAAGTCAAAATAAAAATAAAACAATAGAAATATAATGAGATTAATTAATTGTTTTAATGGAAATAATAATAAATTTTTTTGGGATATTATTAATTATCATTGGGTCCTATTGTTATCGTTTTGTGTTAGTTTATTATTTATAGTATTATTATTATTAATATCCTTATTTTTATTGTTATAGGTAGTATTTTATTTTTATCTTATTTTTTTTTACTTTGTATTTTTTTATTTTGTTTTTCTTCTAGGGTTGAGGAATGCCTCCCCCTTCCCCGCGTCGAGCTGCCAGACCCCCCCCCCCCGCCAGACCGCACCCTTGCTCCTCTGTCATGCCGGCTTCCTGTACTCCTCCGCGACCTCCTGTCCGGTCACCTGGAACGCGCCGCACCCCACCGGCCTTCTTCCTCCAGTCCGACGAACCCCGATCTTCCCTCACCTATGAAGCCCTTCACACCGCTGCCTCCCCTTGATGTGCACTGGAGGCCGCTGTCGCCACCCCTACGAGCACCCCGTTGCGCTGCCGCCTCCACCACTTGTGCGCTGAAGGCCGCCGCCACCTATCCTTTGAGCACCCCATCGCACCGCCTGTTTTCCCCTGGACCAGCCGCTGCCACCCCCATTTTCGTCCAGCCAAAAACCTAGCTGGTGCCACCCCCTCCCTATCCAGCTGACCTACCTTTTCCTCTGCCGACAATAATCTTCTCCGGTGTGACCCACCGTTGATACCCCGCTCTACCTCCCCATGACCCTCCGCCATTTTCCCTCTCCCATGCTGCGTCGCTTGAACCTCCGTCCGACAATGTCCTGCCTCCCTCGCATGGTCCATGTCCAGCTTCCCCCTCCCTCTTCTCGCGCCGTCCGCCGTTGCCCCCACGAACCCCCGTTGATCGGCCATCCCCCTTATCCTCTAGTTGATTCTTTTTTTTCTTCTTTTCCAGCATGACGCAACACCATGACATCTCCCCGGGTCACGAATCCCTTGGCCACGCCTTCTTCCGGCACGGTTCCAGCCGGCGAGACAACTTCCGACAATATATATCTTGCTTGGACAGCTCTTGAGACCATTCCTATATGTGCGAAATACCTCTATTGGTAATCCATTCAATTTGATTAAGTTTTAGAAAGGGGTTTTGGTTTAGAATTTGGTTAAATTTTGTTGTAATTAGCTTGATATTTTGGTGTTACTTTATTCGAGTTGATTTCGGCGATTTTGATGTGCATTTGGAGCATTGCTATGATATTTGAGGTTTTTCGACGCTGAGGTAGGTGGTTCCGCGCCTAAGTTATTATTTGATAAATTAATTTGAATGTTTAGTTTGTTTAGTATATCATTTAGTTGATTTGTGTAATGCGAAGTTGTTTTTCTTTGATGTTTGAGATGAATTTTAATTGCATAATAACAAATCTGTTATATGTGTGTTTTTTCTACTTAAATACTCATATCAACTTAGTTGCTGGTGTTTTTTTTTATATTGTTGTGGTTAGATTATTGATTTGTTTAAGTGGTGTGAAATATATGTTTGTCAGGGCCTAGTGTGTGTCTAGTTGACAAAGAAGTTTTGGTGCGGGTTTAGTCGGCAACGCGAAGTGATTTCTTTTAAACTATTTTGTATACTTTTATTTTTGGATTATTTAATTAGGTGATTTGTGCAAAGGTGTTTTACATATGGGGTAAGGTCTTCCATCAAACTATTATTGTGGTGCAGGTCAAACATTAAAATGGTATTTGAGTGTGTGCGATCTTAAAATGTGTTTTGAATGTGGAAATGGTTACATGAGTGTGTGGAAAGCCATGTGACACTATTGCTATTGTTTTATGAAATTTGAAATGGTTTATTCAATCATGACCATGGTGTGAATCTTTTAAAAAAATGTTTTACTGTGCGACATATTTCAAAATGGTATTTATGTGTGTGAGTGGGGGTTTGATTAATGATAAGTGTTTTTTTATTGCAGCAATTGGTCTAATTTAGTATGTAACCTATGGAGATTGTGTTTTGAAAAGATTTTTATGTGCGTATGGTTTAAAAGTGGGTTTGGGTGTTCAAACTATGATTTTGCGTGTGTGAGTACCCTGTTTGTCTTTTATGTATTAGTGTGACATGTGACATTAACTTGAAACTTGTTTGAGAACAAACCAGGATGCCCGGGTAGCTAGGAGGGTAGACTAGACTAGTGAGCGAGTGTTCCGGAGGTGACTCGACCCGGTTTCACTGGCAGGACTGAAGATTGCAACACTAACTAAACATATGCATTTCTGAGGGTCGTGGTCTTCTAAGCCATGTTTTCTGAGGGTCGTGGCCTTTTAATCCACGTTTTCTGAGGGTCGTGGCCTTCTAAGCCACGTTTCATCGAGACACGGAGATCTAGGGACCCAAGCTAGCTGATACCAATGTGGCCTCTCCCATATTAGTGCTCATTTCTTACTTTGCGCTCGTCGGGGTGACATATTGATTTTTTTTAAATAAGGGTGCGTGTGTTTTAATTTAAGTTGTTCCATTTAAATCTGTTTTCATTAAATTCGGTTTTCTTTTAAACCATTCAAGTTTTTATTTGTTTTCTCAAGTTAATATTGCAAATGTATTTGTCATTTAATAATTATGCGTGGAACCTTTTTATTGGGTGACATCCTTCTGGGATTTTCGCTCACACCCTGCATACACCTTCAGGTGTATGTAGACCTTGTTTATTGTGTATTCCAGGTTGTGTGTCATGCTCAGTGATGGTGGTTCATGTTGCAGTTGGTCTTCTCATGCAGAATGGTGTTGATGTGGTATCTCTTCTGCCGGGAAATTTGAGTATAAGTTTTAGTGTCTGCTGACGTCTTTTCTTTTTAATTATTGTTTCAAGTTGTAGACTTTAAACTTGTTCATAGTTTAAAGGCACGTTTTGTTGTCTATTTCTAATTTCAATTTATTTATCTGGTTAGTTGTATTTCTGTCATTTATTTCAGGTAAAATCGTTCCCATGTGTTAGTTTTGATACCCGGGCACTTGTGCCAGCCCGTGGGGATCGGGAACGCCCTTCGGGTCATGCCGCGGACCGGGTCGGGCGCCGGGTCGGATGGCTACCCGGCCTAGTTCGTGACAAGTATGGAGAGAAATGTTTTAGTATTGTACATCTCCCAATATTCTCGTATTCATAAGGTGTTAAAAAGTTATTTTCTAGAAAATTTAAAACTTCTTAGTGTGACTTTAGGTCGTCACTTCATATTTAACTTGTCCCAATCCCCTAACAGTTATTCTGATAATTATTTTATGATTAAAATAATTTTTCGAAACATAATTGGTGGACTTATGAATTCCATGATATTCCTTTATCACGATATATCCTTTAGTGTTGGTACCATAAGAATTTTTATGGGACATCCTATACAAAATCCTTGGTATGCATCAAAATATTTACTCTATTATGTGTACATTATTTTTAATATGTTCTTTTTTGGGTAAAAAGAATTATTATAGTCAAGATATCATCATATTTATTGATTTTGGTTATTCTAAAAATATATATAGTAATAAATATATCTAAATGTTTTTGTTATTTTTCATCAAAGGTCCTGATTCATAGAAATGTAATATGAAATCCATTGTTTCCATTTCCAAAACAATCATTAATTACATAGTATTAAGTGTAGAAAACAAACAATAAATTTGGTTTAAAGGATTTGATAATTACCTGTCATCATCTTTTGGTAATATATAAGTCTATTTTAATAGTTAGTTTCATTCCCATATTTCTCAAAATCTTGTTTTCAATGGAATATCATAGAGCATATAAATTAGATTTCATTTTATTAGGGTTTTCATTGAAACTAGGATGTTATGTTTAACTAAGATACATACATTGTAGAATCTAGTTGTCTATTTGACTAAAGATATTCAATTATTAGTGTTTATATATTATTTAGAGATGATGAATGTAGTCCCATTTCAACGTCCTAGGTGGTGAGAACACCATATTGTTTAAATTATTTATATTAAAAAGGTGGATGATTTATAAATTTGACATGCATGTATTTATTTCTTTATCATAAAATAGAATTTTTACAATTCATGGTCTAAATTATTATTTCGATTTAATAATTTAATTTTATTTATTCCCTTGTTAAAATTTTGTTTACATTTCTTAGTTGAATTTTTTCCCATAGAAAAAATGTTTTTTACATATCTTTTTTTCATATTGTTTTCATAAGTTTTATTTACCCCATAGCGGGATCCCACATAAAGGTAACTTCTGTAAAGTCTACATTCCCCTTGCATGAGGCTAAACTATTGGCTCTCCTAGTTCATAAGGATTAGTCATCAATGCCTAAGGGTATTGCCTTCTCATGTAAGGTACTCCCTAGCTTGTGTAAGGGCACTCTTGACACTCTTAAGGGAACTCCCTTGATTGAATATGAGATATCCCAAGATTTCATAAGGGTTCTACAATGGATTGTGTAAGGATAACCTCGAACGTGCAAGGGTAATTCCTTGGCTATCCTAAGGGTAACTTAGCTCACATAATGGGTACTGTATGGATCAATTGAGCAAAACCAGGCTCATATAAGTGTATCCCATGAAAACGTAATGGTATGTTGATCTATTTTACATTTTGGAAATGAATCACCTACTGCCACATGGAAATACCATCAAATAGTCTATTTCTTATCAATATCCCAAATGGAATGCATCCTATAATCACTGTCTGGCTCACAATCATTTCTCCCAACACCATGATTTCACCTCAGACACCTTCTCGATAATATTGTGTGTTTATTAACTAGTTAAAGAGAGGATAGTTATAGGGGATTTTTATCTACAATTGAAATAGAATGACAGTATCCTTAAGGATATCATGTCCATGATTCAGATAGTTCACTGAAGCAGTTTATCTCCATTATCACCAACATGGTCTTGGGATTTGGTGGAGAGTGGTGCATATTCATTACCTTCATCATGAGATATCCTCATGTGAAGGAATAAATATATATCATAGAAACCATTTGACCTTCTTCCATGTTTTTGTACTATAACCTAGAATTATTAGAAGATTATTCAAAATTCCTATTTTCTTTTCTTTTCATGGGTTTGATGTTGTATCCTTCTATGTAAGTTTATTTCAAGAGTCCAAACAGGAAGTCCGATTGAAAGGTCAGTATGTTTGATTTCATCACTTCTATATGTTCTATAAATAGTTAATCCTAAAATAGTTTATTTGATATATTACATATTTCATGTCTTATAATCAATAGATTTTATTTCTCTTTTAGAAACGATATTATGGGGTATTTCTTGTAATGAAAAATAGGTCCATAGTGGACTAATGTACGTTATATATCTATGATTTTTATTTTATTTTCTTACACCATATTCTTCTTTATTCCATATTCTTCATTTATATTTTTATGGAAATTATTAAAAAAATTCTCAACCAATTACCTATAATAGTGGATTCTTGTTTGTTTCATAATGAATACCACATCAACAAATCCCTTAACTTATTTTCTAGACACAAACAAATGGGATGGTGGATCAAATTTTCACAAGCTTCTATCTTGATAAAATGTGAGAATTTCACTAATCCTTTCACTTTCATATGTTTTTTTATCCATTTTTCATTTTATTGTCTCTATATTCCATCATATATGCATCGTCTATAATTAGTAGAGGTTTTTTAATGGAGTTAATCTAAATGAAAATATATTTATCCCATGAATCATTTATATGTTTTCTTATATATTCTTTTCATAGTTTTGAGGAAATATTTTGTGTAAACATATCAACCCAACCATTTACAAAACCAAAAAATTTCATTCAGGTGAAATGATACCGAGGGCATTGTGTCAAGAATTGATGGAGTGATGGTAATGTTGTAGATGTATGAAGATCACCAAAATCAGTTTTTCTACAAGGAAAATGATGAACTAATGTGAAGTATGAGTCAATGAAGAACTAATTTTACTTTATAAAACCAGAACTTCTAGCTTTTATATGTTTTCTAGTGCCCCAAGTTCCATCTTGCAGAAGAAGAATGATAATATTGAAATTATATAGGAATTAAATTTGATCCTTTTGAAAATAAATTTTTTTATAGTACAACAATCAATTTTAGAAATAATATCCTCACTTTGTGGCATAACCATGTAGTAAAGTATATATAATTTTCTTTAATATAAAATAGTGGATTCCATTATAGAATTTATGTTGGTATGATTTGGTGTTATGGTGGCCTGGTTAGCCTACATTGATCAGACACGGAAGGAGTCATATCAACCTAATAATGTTACTATCACTTTCAATGTGATTAGGAATGAATGTTGTTTAGTTCTATTTTCATTAGGTCATAAGGAACTTCATGAGGTAGATTTGGAATCCACTAATACCCAAATATGGTATAAAAATGAAGCTCTATATATGAAAAAAACCCTATTTGGATAGTTACACAAGAAGATTGAATTTTAGAACTATCATATTCATCCTTGGTCTGAAGAGAAGACTCATATCAATGATTTTAATAAAATAATTCTAGATTTATGTAATATATAATTTAATTTCGATGAAGGATATTTGAATATCATACTCCTAAACAATTAATATGAATCAAATAATTAATTTAGAGATTCAATGATGAATTGTTTAGGATCATTAAACCAATAAAATGTTAAATCTTTCTTATTGTCTAATGATATTTAAGAATTATCTTAGTTATATTAAGAAGGAAACTAAGGATATTAATATATTGGATAATCTTGATCAAATAGGGAAGAATATATTTAAGAGGTATACTTGGAGATGAGTAGGTTATTTGGGAAACAAATTGAATTATTCCATTATAGACAACCTGGTAAATTTAGATGTAATTATCCTCAAAGGAACAATTCTAAGAACCACACCAATAACAGTGACCATTGGTTGTTTGTTGAGTAATATTTTTCTAATGTTGATGTTCTAAATGCATGTTCTATTGATTTGAATGCTTAATGGGTCGTGGATTTAGGATTTTCATTTCATATATGTATAAAATGTGATTACTTCACTAATATAAGTGAGATTTAGAGTGAAAAGTTTTACCATTGGAAATAACAAGTTTGTCAAATCTTGTGTAGAAAAATAGTCTATCTAGAATTGAATTAAAGGTCATTAAAATACATATAGGTGGTTAGGTGGGTTCCTGATTTGAAGAAGAATCTTATGTCCCTAAGTGTCTTAGAACATAATAGTTATTCTTTTATGTATGATTTAGGGATTCATAATATTTCTAAGGGATCACTCACTCTTATGAGAGTAATCCTCACCAATGGTCAATATGTCTAAGATGGTAGGAATAATAAGAAACAATTAAATACAAATCTTTCCCCTATACAATTTAACTTTTTGTTATAGAATAGGTGATTAAGACATTTTATTTCAAAAGGTATTAATGAACATAGAAAGCATGGAATTTTAAATAATGTAACCTCAAACAGTCTTCCCTTTGGTGAAGACTAGGATATTGGTAAGTCCAAACATGATATTTTTAAGAGGTATATATAAAGCCAGGTCTACTTTAGAATATGAAAACATTAGTTTTTGTGGTCCCAATAGAACTAATTCCCATAGTTGGGACCACAAATATGTTCCCTTTGAATATGAATATTCTCAGAAATTGTGAATTTACATACTCAAGAAAAAATATGAACCCTTTCATAGTTTTAAAATATTGAAATCTAGTGTTAAAGGTGAATATTAAATAAAACATAATAAAATTTAAAGTGTTAATTTTATAGAATACTTGTATAATGACTCTATAGAATATTGTAGTTCTGAAGGTATTTTTAGAAACATAACATTTTTAGACACCCAACAGTAGAATGGCCTAGAAGGGAGGATGAGTAAGATAGTTTTAGAAAAATTGAGAATCATTCCCTCATATTATAGTTTTTGAAATCCCTATCAGTATAATTTTGTTTCTACTACTATCTATATTACCAAGATATTCCCCTCTACTATTGTTTGATTCAATACCCCTGATGTAATGTGGGCTGGATCACCAATAGTTTTGGTTATCTTATATTTTTTTATTGTACTACCTGTTCTCATAAAAAGAAAGATAAACTAGAACCCAACACTATGAAGTGTGTCATTGTAGGATACCCACATTGTGACATAGGGTAAATTCTTTAGGTAGGTAATCATGGTTTTCATAAATGTAAAATATGACATGATGTTGTATTCCATGAGGATTATTATTCTAAATAGAAGGATTCTGATCATTCTAAACTTGTAGGTGTTGAGGTTCTATTATGGGATAAAATGTAACTCTCTCCCTAGGATATATCCACTAAACCACCCCAACTAGAACATAGTGAAAAAAGAACCTATTAGTGAATTAGAACATGAGTTTGAGGTTAAGATAGATGGGGATGCAAGAGAATACTAGTTGACTCGTAATATGACCATAAGAATAATTCGGCCTCCAATTTGGTCAACCAAGGTTGATGTTTCTCCCTTTGTAACTAATATAAGTTTTCACAATGTATTGATGAACCATATATTTTTAAAAATGATCTTACGTCTGATGAATCATTGTAGTGGATTTCTTCCATGACAATTGAAATGGATTCTCTTCCTAAAAATCAAACCTGAATAATTTTTAACCAACATAAAAAGGAGAAAATTATAGATTTCAATTCAATTTTTAAGAAGAAATAAGACAACAGCAGTGTAATGAAAATTGAATATAAGGTTTAATGTTTTTCACATGGATTTAAACAACATGAATGAATTGATTAAAATGTTAATTTTCACATATTGATAAGAACAAATCCAAAATATTATTGTTATCCTTTTCTTCCCAAAATGATTTTTCTGTAAAATAATTGGATGTTTAAACACCCTACAGGCATGGTATGTACGATAAATAGATTTATATAAGAAACCCATATGGATGTTCAAAACATTTTGAATGTAATCAAGTATAACTTTTAGGAAATTACTTATATTTATTTAAGAAATAATCAAGACAATGGTATAATGAATTTGATGGTTTTGTGGTTAAAATGACTTTAATTGACGTAAACATGATGTGTATGTTTATTTTAAATCATTCAATATTGTTTCTATTTATGTAATCTTATATGTTGATGATATTTATATTATTTACAAATACACCAGGTTAATAAATCATACTAAAAACCAACAGCACAATTCTTTTGAAATAAAATATTTAGAGGAATAAAAAGATATTATTGGTGAAATAATCACTAGTGATAGAAATGTTAGGGTATTTTGGATTTTCCAATATTCTTATGAAAAAAATGTGTTAAACGGGGTTTTTATAGAATATTTGAATGTTTTTATTGTGCCTTTAGGTCAAAACATCTTGTTTCCCTTATCCCAATCCCCTTGCAGCGATTCTGATAATGATATTATATGTAAAATCCCTAATGTAAAAATAGTAGTTGGACTTATTTATTCCATGATATATTCTTATCTAGATATAGCATTTGTTTTTTCCCTTAATAAGTTTTATGGTAATTCATGTAAAGAATCTTTGGTATGAAATAAAATAATTACTCATTTATGTGTCCATGGCATCTGATTTTACATTTAGATTGGTAAAAATCATTCTTATATTCAATATTTCATCAGCTTTGTTGATTCCAGTTATGCTACAAATATAAATACTAAAAAATATATCACAATATATGTGTTATTTTAATTATTTTTTTATTATTTCATGGATATGTAAAATGAAATTCATTGTTTCCCTTTCTATAATCAATGTCGAATACGTATCATTAACTATAGAAATCCTAGAAAATTTTTTGATAAAGTATTTTCTAATAAATTTTATGTATCATTTCGTAATATATAATTATTTTTTTATAGTTATTATATATTCTATCTTTTTAAAAATTAGGTTTTCCCCAGAATAACAAAGCATAGAAAACTTTTGTTTCACTAAAATACATACTTTGGAGAATCCTACCAATAGTTTGACTATGGATATTGATTTTTCCATGTTTATTCATTGTTTAAAACCTAGGACCGTATACCTATTTCAAAGACCTAGGTGATGAGAACAACATTCCGTTTAAATTTTTTTTATTACAATGGTGTATAGTTTTGAAAATTGAAATGCTTGTATTTATTTGTTTTTTATGTAATATTATTTTTTCCAATTCCTAAACTGAATTTTTATTTGGATTTCATGATTTACATGTATTTTATCCCATGAGAAAATTTTGCTTACATCTCTTACATGAATTATTTCCCATAAAATAAATGGTGTTTACAATTTTTTTTCAATTTTGATTTCATGATTCTTCCTTACCCCGTTGATTGATCCTGCATTAAGGCAACTTGCAGAATGTTTACTTTCCTATTGCGTGGGGGTAATGCATTGGATAATATACTGCATTATGGTAAGACATGGATGTATAAGGGTAATTCCTACTTAGGTAAGGGTACCCCCAAGATTGTGTAATCATACTCATGACGTGCTTAAGGGTACTCTATAGCTTTAATATTGGCACTCCCTAGATTGCGTAGGGGTACTTCCTTGGCTCACATAAGGCTAACCTAGAACATGTAACAGTACTTTTTTTCTCACATAATTGTAACGTAGATCATGTAAGGGTACTAGTAGGCTTGATTAGAGGTAACCTGAAATATATAAGGGTAACCTTGGAACACATAATGATGAACTGATTTGTGGTATATTTTGGTGGAGAACCACCTACCGATGCATGGACATCTAATAAAACTATCTCTTGTATACCAGTCGTCCATGTGGTCTATCCTTCCTTCACATCCTATATCACTATCGCTTCTCCTACCATCATGATTTCAACTGACCCTTCTCCTTGATAATTCAGTGTATTTCATCGTTAGTTCAAGAGAGGAGATTGGTAGGGAATTTTCAATTTCTAATTGAAATAAAATAATTTTATCCTGAAGAATATCAAATCCAATATTCCCATAGTATACTAACACATATTGTCTTTATCACTACCAACAATATCTAGATATTTGGTGGATTTTGGGGAAGATTCATTTCCTTCATCATGTTATGTCCTCATGTGAAGGAATACATCAACATCATGTACACCATTTGAACTTCTTATAGATTTTGGAATTACAACCTAACATTATAAGATGTTTGATCCAATTTCTTGTTTTCATTTCATTCCTTGTGTTTGATGTTTTATCCTTCATTGAATGTGTATAGTATGAATTTTTCCAAGATGTTTAATTTCATGTTCCTTATGTTAAATTACGTCACTTCTATATGGTCTAGATAGATCTAATCCTAAATATTTTCTTTGGTCCTATACTTATTTTGGTTCTTATAATCTGCTGATTTTCTTTCTATAGTAATAAAAAATTCTATTGGTTTTCTTTATTTTCCTGTAATTACATAATGTTTTGAAGTATGTTATATCTTCGTGTTATTTATTTATTCTTGTACAGTAATTTTATTGGATTCAACTTATCAAATTATTTTTTTAGTGTACTTCCTAAAAAAATTATAAAGGAAGTACCTATATTAATGGATTTGTTGTTGTTTTATACAGACTACCACATCCATAAATACCCTAAAATATTTTCTAGTTAGAAAAAAATGAGTTGGTGGATTCGCTTTTTAAATGTTCCTATCATGTTATAATATGTGAATTTCACTCATCCTTTCAATTTTATTGGCTATGTAATTGGTTTTCTTGATCAATTTTTCATTTTCTTATCTCTATCGTCCATCCTATGTTCATATTCTAATAACATATAGATATTGTTTAATGTATTTAATCTAAAATATAATATATTTATTTCATGACTCGTTTATATGTTATGTTATATATTACTTTTATATTTTTGAGTTACAACTTTGGTGCAACCGTATCAACACAACTATTTACCACATCAACATATTGCATTCCAATGAAATTATACTAAGGAAATTGTGTCTATAATTAATAGATTCAAGGTAATATTTTAGATGTATTAAGACCACCAAAATCATTTTTTCCATTTGAAAAATGTTTAACTTGTGTTAATTTTGAATCAATGGACAATTAATTCTAGTCATGTAGCCCCAACTACTAGGTGTTTATATGTTTTTAGGTTCCCAAAGTTCCATATTACTAAATAAGAAATATAATATTGTAATAACATTGGAATTAAATTTGATTCATTTGGAATGAAAAATTGGTTTTATAGATCAAAAATATATTTCAAAAAAAATATCACAACATTCTATCATCTCTATATTTTAATGTATCGATAACAATCTCCAAACTAACATCTTTCAATAAATCATATTTCAACACATCTTGCTCCAACCAACCAGGTTTTAATTTTTATACGTACCTATCATCTCCTCCCCATGTCACCCTCAATAGTGCATTTGTGACACTATTCAATTTCCCATATTGTAAATCACATTAAAATTTTATCCCTATAATATATCCAATCTACACTGATGTGAAATAAAACCTATTGATATTTGAATAAAAAAAATAATCCTTTGCATAAAATATTGATTCTAATTCTGGATTTTTTTTCACTAAATCTATAAGATCCATTTTTATATCAATTTTTCGATGTGGGTTTTAGATAATTCTTTACTAAAATGTGAAATTGGCCTCTCTTCCTATGTTAAAAAATCTCCAACTCCCAAATTTTTTGCATCACACTCTATTTAAAATCCCTTGAGAAGATTAATCTGGCATAAAAGTTGGGTGGTTGTCATGTTTTTCTTATGTGAATCAAATGATTATGGAGTTTAATGAGTCTATTTAAACAATTTCTTCTTATTCAAGGATGTGAGGGGTATTGAAATATTTAATGAAACACTGATAAATTTTTTATAGTATCTAATTATCCATAAAAGCCTTTAACTTGCCTCACATTCCTCAATTCATTCCATAATTTAACTACATCATATTTTTTGGGATCTATCGTAACCCCTTCGATAGAAATTATATAACCCAATACTCTATATACATCATTATGAAAGAACACTTATTCTCATTCTCAAATACTTCATTGTCTAGTTCCATTTTTATAACATCATATTCCTTCACTATGTCATCATTCCATCTCTTTTTGAACACCATTATATCATCAATCAACACAAAAATACTCTTCCTTATAAAATTACAGAATATTACATTCATAGTTTGATGGAAATTCAGCAATGCATTAATTACTCTGAAGGGAATAGAAAGGTATTCTTAATACCCCTTAAGAGTCTTGAACATAGTCTTCCCAATATCTTCCACTTTCATCTATACCTAGTCAAAACTGAATTTCAAATCAACCTTTGGGATGTATTCCACTCTATGAAACTCATCCATCATTTCTTTTATTTCCTGAATTAGGTATATTTCTAGCACCACAAAAAAATTTAACTCCTGTTAATCCATACACATCTTCCACCCCACATCACTCTTCATTATTAAAATTAGTATTCTATAGTATGGGCTAATGGTATGTATGATGAAACACTATTATAAATGATTTTAAAACTATCATTCAATATCCTTCATCAGGAAATAGTCAGGTTTATAAGGTTTTTGGTTGACTTAATCCACCCCCTATTTCAAATTTCTTGTTTGATCATTCTTCATCTTCGATGGAAATTCCCATGGTGCCTCAAAAACTTCTGCTCTAGTCGTCTTTTCTTGTATCACCCATTGTAACCCTTTCACCCACAATATTATTTTTCCTAAATATAATTTTAAATAATATAGGGGGTTTTTCAGTTATTTTATATTCCCAAGGATGGATGACCAATGAGACGGGGAGGAATAATTGGCATACTTTTATGAATAATTCTTCTTCTAAATTCAATCTTAGAATCCTATTAAAGAACCCAATCCTTTCAATAATATCTCAAAATCTAAACATGTATGTTGTGGTGATAAGACAATGAATCAAACTATATTTACAACATTTATTACAAAATTATACTCCATTCCATTCAAGATATATTCATGTAGTCATACATCCCATTTATAATTATCCATAAATTTTCTAGACACCCCAATCCCAATTCTGTGGTGATTGGTTAGAAAACCCAATCACAAGCCTCAAACTACTAGTCTATCACCACAGTCATGAGTTTATTATTAAAATTTAATCCACACATAGAAAGCTCCTGTTATGAATAAGTATTCTTATGCACCACTAATAAAATATATTTCCCTTCACGAGTATATTGGATAAACAGGCCTACACATGTGCTAATTCTACAAGATCATTGGAAGGTAATCTTAATAGTTATGTTGGTTTCAAAAATCCTACCAGATCATGAGTGATATATTTCTTCTAAATTTTCTCAAATACTTCGGAGAACAAGAAAACAATGGATCCTGGTTTCAATTTCATCACTTCCTTTGATACATGTATTAGTCTTGCACAAATACCTAAAGCAATGTATGTTAGTTCTCAATATTCTCAATGTCTTCTTTGATAACAACAGAAATATATAATCAGAATAATATAATGAATATTATTCTCATATATTAAATAATATTATTTCATATTTAATATTAAAATAAATCATAGAAGGATCTTCTTCTTCTTGAATCATCAAATCTCTGTGTAGATTAACAATTTTTTCATATTAACCTACCATTGAATTCCCTCAAGACTCAATAATTTATTCTCACATGATATTTTAATTACCAGGTAACCATTATATCCTCAACTCATGCTATAAATAAGTCTATTTAAAATCTCCCCACCTATACATGAATCCATGTAATACCATGGGATAAGCTATTATGTCACTCAACTCATAGTTTCTTAAAGGGGGACTAGATTTCCAAAATGGTAATCAAAATAGCCATAGAAAAATTACAATGTCATGGTGAGATATTTATTTTTCTATTTTCATGATAATTGAATGAATTTAATATGAAAATATATTCTTTTTCTTCTGGATTCCGCCCTTATTCAGCAACCTAGTTGAACATGATAAGCATTGTGATATTTATTTAGAATTTTAGAAATACATACTTGAGTATCATACTACTCACCTAATTAAATGATTAAAATAATTCATTTAAATGTTCAATGATGTATGTAGAGGGTCTCATAAACCTATTAGAAGTTAAATCTACCTTTTTTCTAAAGATATTCAAAATAAGAAACCTACTTCTGTTAATAAGGAATCTTAGGGGCTTAATGTCTAGGGTAAACTTGCACAGAGAGGGAATAAGATAGGAAAGAGAATGTTTAGGGGCTAATCTGGGTCTAGGGGTAAAAAAATAAAATTATTACATTGTATCAAAACTGGTCAACTTTGAAGTAATTTTCCCCAAAGGAACAACTCTCTAAAAAAACCAATAAAGATGACCATTAGTTGTTAGTTGAGAAATATTTTTAGATTTTTATTGTTTTAAATCTATGTCCTGAGGTTATGATTTCATAATTTTTCTTGGATTTTGGATTTTTATTTCATATATGACACAAACATGTTTATATCACTATTCTGAGAGATATTGAGAGCGTAAAGGTTTACGATGGAAATAACAAGAGCTGTTGAATCATTGGTAGAAAAATAATCCCACTATAATTTCATTAAATGTCAGTTAAATTCAATGAGGAGGTTAGGTGGGTTCTTGATTTGAAGAATAATTTTTTTTCCCAAGTTGTCTTAGAAAAAAATGGCTTTTCTTTTGGGTTTTATTTAGGGAGTCATAAAATATCTATGGGGTCACTCACTATTTTGATATGAATGCTCACCAGTGGTCTATAAGCCTTAAATGGTAGGAGTCAAATGAAACAATTAAATATAGCTCATTCCTCCATGACAGATAACACAATTTTATGAAATAGGTTATTTAGATAAATTTGCTCAAAAGACGTGAATTAACATAGAAAGAATGGAATTTTAAATGATGTAAACTCATAAATTCTTCCAATTTGTGAATATTGTGATCTTTGTAAATCAAAACATGTTAGTTTTAAGAGGTTTACATAAAAATATAATACCCATTTAGAATATTTACATTTAAATTTTTGATTTTCATGTTGAATAATTGGATGTTAAAACTTCCTTATTTCATCTTTTGTACGATCAATATTTTTATATAAGACCACCTGATGGGTTTTCAAAATATTTTAAAATTAATGAAGTATAAATTTTAAGAAAATCTATGTTTTTCTCTAATAAATCATATAGACAATGGTATAAATAATTTAATTCTTTTTGCATCAAAATGGATTTTCTATAAGTACATTTGATGACAATGTTTATTTAAAATATTTCATTATTTTTTATGTTTATTTAATCCTATATGTTGATGGAATGATTATAATTTTCAAAGACACTAGGTTAATTAATCATTTGAATAAAATTAAATAATTCTTTTGAAATGAAATATTTAGTGGAAGAAATTAAAATCCGTCAAATGAAAATCAATACGGATATAAATTTTAGGGTACTCTACATGTCCCAATATTCTTATGTTCATACAGTGTTAAAATTGTATTTTCTAGAAAATTTGAATCATTTTTGTGTTAATTTATTTCTCCACTCCATGTTTACCTAGTCTCAATCCCCCTATAGAGATTCTGATTATTATTTTATGAGTAAAATATTTTTTTAAACATAGTGGGTTTCCTTTTGTATTCCATAATGTTTTCTTATCTGCATATGTCATTTGTTTTTTGTACCTTAAGAATTTTTATGGGATTTGATTTAAATAATACATGGTATGAATTAAAATTGATACTCATTTATGTGTTCATGTCTTCAAATTTGTGAATTTGTTTTGGTAAAACTGATTCTTATAATCATGATATCATTATATTTATTGATTCTGGTTTTGATAAATATATATACTAATATATATATCACGGTTTAGGTGTTATTTTCCATAGGAGGTCCTGATTTATAGAAATGTAATATGAAAAACATTGTTTCCCTTTCCAGAACCAAGATCAAATACATGTTAACCACTATATAAATCAAATAATCAATTTGATCAAAAGGCTTTGTTAATGAACTTTCTTTATCTTTTAGTAATTTTTAAGTCCTTTTTGATAGTCTGTTTGTATTCCATGTTTCTAAAAATCATGTTTCCAAGTTATATCATAACACATATACATTAGACTTCATTTTTTAGGGTTACCATTGAAACTATGATGGTATGTTTCAGTAGGATACATAATTCAATGAATCAAGTTGATTGTTTGACTAAAACTATTCAATTGTCAAGTTTAGAAATTATATAGAGATTATGGATGTGATCCAATTTCAAAGACCTGGGTGGTTAGAAAACCATATTGTTTACATTATTTTTATTACAAGGGTGAAGGTTTTTGAAATTTTTCATGCATGTATTTTAGTCCCATATCCCATGATCGTAAATTGCATGAAAATAATATCCGAGTAACATATCCTACCCATTATAATGTTCAATTTAAGATACTCTTTGACTATGAAAATTCACATAATCTTCCAATTATCCATTTATACCCCAATCTTCCTTCCCATAATATATTGTTTTTTATGTTGGATTCTCGGCACTAAATCCATAAGTTCCATTTTGTATATCAGTTTTACCAAGTTATTTATAGATAATATCTCACTACAATAGGTAGGAGACCTCCCTTACTATGTTAAAATAGCTCTAAATCCTAAACTAAAGGCATCAAACTCTATTTAAAACCCCTTATAATAATTAAGAAAGCATAAATGTTGGGTAAAAGTCATGTTTTTCTTAAGTTTATCAAATTCTATTTGAGTTTGAGGTGTCTATTTAACATATTTCTTATTAGTAAAGGTTGTGATAGGTCTTGAAATATATCCATAATCATTGATAATTTTTATATAGTATCCAATTATCCCAAAAAACTATGATATTCTTCAAATTAATTATCCCATTCCATAATTTTACTACTACCTTTTTGGATCTATCATAACCACATTGACAGAAATTATGGTCCCAAAATACATCACTTATCTTCTTTTTAAATAACACTTCTTTTCATTTTCTAGTAGTAAATTTTATATTTCCATTTGTTGGAACTCATGTGGATTCTATAGGACTTCATACAATCCCTTAAAACACACCATTATATCATCGAAGAACACCACAACACTCTTCCTTATAAAATCCTAGAATAACACATTCTTAGTTACATGGAAAATCGTCGATGCATCCATTAATATAATGGGAATAAAATGTTTTTCTTAGTGACCCTTATCTGTTTGAAACACATTCCTCCCAATATCATCCTATATTATATGTACCTAGTGGAACCTAGATTTCAAAACCAACATTGTGATGTATTACGCACTATGAAACTCATCCATTAACTCCCCTATTAAATGAATTGGGTATCTTTACTACACCACCAAACAATTTACCTCCTGGTAATCAATACCAATTCTCCATCCACCATCCTTCTTGTTTACTAATATTATTAACCTATAGTATGGGCAGATGCTATGTCAATGAAACCCTATTTCAAAATAATGTAAACCTTTTTTCTAATATCTTTATTTATGAAATAATCATGTTTGTTAGGTCTTTTTAAGGAATCCACCACCTATTTCAAATTTATTATGTGATAATTCTTCTTCATTGATGGTAATTCCAAAGGTTCCTCAAAAACTTCTTCTCCAACCACCTTTTCTTTAATAACCCATTGCAACCCATGCACCAAGAAATATTCATTTTCCTAAATTTTATTGTAATGCATATTGGTTTTTTGGGGTTTATTTTATATGACATAGGTTGGATGAATAGTAAGATGAGGAGGAATCATTATTCTAATATTTTGATTTATTTTTATCCAAAATTCAACCTTAATAACTAGTTAACGGGATCATACCTCTTAATAATATCTCACAATCTAAACTTGTATGTAGTGATAAAAAGAGAGTGAAAAAATGGATATTAAAAATGTTCTCCATAAAAGTGTACTCCTTTCCATTCTTTTTAGATTCATTTGGTTAGACAACCCAGTTTTAATTCTATGTAAATTCGTTTGACATCCCAATCAAAATTCTCTGGTGATCGGTTAGACACCCCAGTCATAGGCCTCAAACAACTTGTTAGTCACCATAGTCACAATCTTATTCTTCAACATTAATCTAGTCAAATAAATATATTTTTATTAAAATGGATTATTATGTGACACTTATAAAATAGATTTCCATTCATGAGTATATTGGATCTACATGCCTACACATGTTCATATTCTTCAATATATTCAAAATGTGATTTTAATAGTTTTGTTGGTCTAAAAAATCAAACCATATATTGAGTGATATATTTCATCTAAATTTTCTAAAATACATGGGTGAACAAGAAAACAATGTCTCCTTTATTCGACTACCTCTCTTCTATAAATACATGTTTTCGGATCTCAAAAATCTCTCACACAAAGTATGTTAGTTCTCAATATTCTCAACAAATTCTTCAATAACTACAATAATATATATTCATAATAATATATTGAATATTAATCTAATATATTCTAGAATATTTTCTAACAATTAATATAAAATGAAATATTATTATGATCACTTTCTTGTTGAATCATCAAATATCCAAGTGGATTAGCTATTTTTTCATTTGAACCTAATTGAAAGCCTTGAAGACTCAATAATTTATTCTCATATGATATATGAATTACCAAGCATCCATTGTCTCCTCAACTCATGATATATATTAATCTATTTAAAATACCCCACCTCTATATGAATCCATATAATTCCATGGGATAACCTACTATGTCGCTCATCTCACCATTTCATACAGGTGAACCATATTTCCAAAATTTTCATCAGAACAGATATAAAAAATTCACTATGGCCTGGTGAAATATTTATTTTCCTCTTTTCTCGAAAACCGCATTCATATAACATGAATATAGAGACTATTGATTTTGGCTTCCTCCCTTATTCACAAACCGACTTCATCATGATACATATTGTGATATTTAATTTTCATTTGAGAACATCATACATTTCATGGTAAAATTTATATGGTTTGAATATTTTATTCATGTTATTTAAAATACAATAAAATAAATTGGATAATTAAATTATATAAACATGTTTATAATGTTAGAATAATTATATTATTGTAAAATAATGTGAATTTTGTATTTTTGTTTAAAATAATTTAAATAAATAACTTGATTAAATAATTAATGTTTTTAAATATTTTATTTGGGTCATTCATGTAAAAAAAAGGATTTTTTGTATGATTTTAATATTTCAGTGTATCTTGATTTTTCATTATTCTTTATAAAATATTTGACCCCATTATATCTCCCTTCATTTTAGTCTCATTTTTATTTTATAAAAATCCCTGAAACCTGGACATACTATAATGCCTTCTTTAAATTGTCAAAAACACCATCAACATGGAGTCTTGATTATGTGCTGGAATTACAGCCCAACGACCTATTAATGTAATAACTAGTTTCGGCCATTGAGTTCTTCCACCCTCACAATGTGCTGGGAAAGGTCGGGTTTAGATCGGTAAGGGTTGGACAGTCCAACTATCAATGGCACATGGGGCGCCCAAGGGGCTTCTTTTTGTCTACAATGTTGGTTCTTTGTATGGGAATTTCACCTCTATTAATCTTCTAATTATTTCTTCTGATCCTCTAACCATGTCTGTTGAGTTTCATTTAATAAATAGTAATTATCTTCTTGTTTTCAACTGGGTTTCTTCATGTATGGCATCTGACGATAAAGAAAGACGTGTGTCGGATGGACAATGCCTTCGTAGTGGAAAACCTAGCATTGCACTATGTGTCTGTAGATCCCAAGTCTAGGTCGAGCTACTTCCATGGCTCCTTGAGAATGTGGTTGGGCATAAGATGAGTGGTGATCCCCAGTCCATACAAGCAGATTTCATGGATCTTCAAGGTCCAAACTCCAAGTCGAGTAGAATCAAAACTCTTCCTGGTTTCAATAACGTGGATGTGTAGAATATGTGTGGAGATCATGGATTCAAACAATCTTCTTCTATGGCTCCTGGTGGTAAGTAATTCGAGTCTAGTAGGACAAAAATCATCCCATTGTGTTGAATGTGGTTGTGAAAAATATGATTGGTGATCCTCATCCAAAAAAATCTTCTATCATGGCTTCTGCACCTAAGTACTCATAGTCTCATAGAATCAAAACCCTTCCTGTTGTAAAAATTGTGGTTGTGCATAAGATGAAAATTTTATCTGGTACCAATAACTAGGATGAGGTCTTCCAATGTATATGGATTGGTATAATTGGTAGGACTAAATTGGATAGTTGGAAGTATTTGGGGGCTTCAAAACTCAAGGATCACTTATTCAAGAAAGTGAGGGGAGGACAAGTGTACTTAATTGATAATAGATTGATTGTTCAATATCTACCAAGGAGCAGGTATTAGAGAAGTAATTATGAAATCTAGATAGAGGATGAGAAAGAAAATGAAAACTTAGTAAACAATGTAATTAAATAGAAGGGTGATATATACAACAATTTTAATGAAGGCATTAGACTTTTTTCAATACATTAATTTTAATGTGTATGTTTTTTTCTGTAAACTGGGTCAACAATTTATCCAATAATTGGTATAAAATTCATATACTAAATGTTTTGTATTTGAGATGAGAAATATGGAAGTGTATGCTGAAGGCCATTTAGGGCATGAAATGTCCATTAAACATTCAGAATCAAAGAAAAAGGGATTTGTCAGCATGAGTATGAACTATGTAGAAGGAAACCCTTAAAAAACATAGATAACATCATCATCATGAGAGGGAAATGGTATTTCCTCTAATTTCTTCCTTTCAATGTATTCTTCCAATGTACTAAATATTCTAGTATTCTCACAGGCATACAGGTGAATCCATTTTTTTAGTTTTTTTATTAACTCATTGTTTTTTGTCTATTTTTATGAAATATATGATTGAAAAATTCAAGAAGTGAAAAGCTGGTGAAAATGTTAAAAAACTGGAAAAAAACATGAGGTTGGAGGACTATCTACTTTCTATATAATCTTTAGCTAATAATTATCTAATTATTTTATATAAATATCATAATGAATTTTTCTCCGTGTTAGATGGCAGAGGATTAAAAATGAAGTAAAGAAACAAATTATTGTATTGGAGAAAAAAATATGTTAAAAATCATTGGATATTGAAATTGAATGCATGAGAGGGGTTGTGGATGTTCATGCATTCAATTTCAAGATCCAAGGCATCATTAGAATCTAGTTTTGATTCCAGCTCAATAATTTGTTTCATTGGTTCATTATTTATCCCCTCCAATCATACCTGAAGAAAAGGACATGATGGGATTTAGATAAATGAATTAGATATTGATCACCTAATGCTTATACAAAAAAATAAATGGACCACCAACCTCATGGATTTTTCAGTTTCATTACATTTTCATAAAATTTTCTCTTTTACAATGTTTCCCTCATATTTTGAATAAAAGTGAAAACAAAAATAATGAGTTGATAACAAAACTAAAAATTGGATTCACCTATCAGTATATGATAAAATAAGCACAATAGGTTCATTATCAAAATATATTGGAAGGGAAAATTGTAAGAGATACCATTTCCCTCTCACGATGATGATTTTTTATCTCTGTTTTATTTTAGGATTCCATTATGTATAGTTATTCCTCATGCTGACAAAGCCCTTTTTGCTGTGCTTTTAAATTATTGGTGGACATTTCATACCCAAACTGTCCTCTAGAATATTTTTCCATCTTTCCCATCTCAAACACAAAATATTTCATAAAGGCATTTTATACAAAATATTTGATAATGTTTTGACCCATTTATCATAAAAAGAATACACATTAGAATTACTGGATTGGAAAAATCCTCACGCCTTTATTAAAATTTCTATGCATCTCATTCTTCTCATCGATTACATTTTTGCTGAGTTTGCATCTTTCCTCCCATCCTCTTCATGGATTTTAGAGATACTTCTCTAATTCCTTCTCCTAGGTAGATGTTTCTCAATCAATATATTTTAAATGAAGTATTCATTTCCTCCCCCCCCCCCATGATTGGGAAAATGATCCTTGAGTTTTGAAGCAACAAAATACTCTCCTCCATCCAATTTAGTTATACCAATTATAGCCATCCATAACCACATAAACACCTCATTCATAATATTGATGCCACATAAAATTCTATTTTTATGAAAAACCAAAATTTCATCAATAGTAAAAGCTTGGATTCTACTAGACTTCGAGTCCATAGATGGAGGAGTCATGAATGAAGCCTGTTTAGGAAGAGGATCACCAGTCATCTTCTTCCCAACCACATTCTCAACAACCTGAAGATTTTTTATTCTATCGGAATCAAATTCCTTACTTGAAACATCCATGGAAGAAACATGTTTGAAATTAAGATCACCACCCCTCTTCTACACAACCATGTTGTTGACAACATGAATATTTTTAACTATACTTGGCTAGGATTTCGTAGCATGATGAGCTATGGAAGAAACATATTTGAAATGGGGATCACTTCTCTTCTTATACAGAACCAAATTCATGACAATTTGATGGGTTTTGATTCTAAATAACTTGATGTTCTTACCATAAGGATTTATGGATGCATCTTGTTCAGATTGTAGATCACTGGTACCCCTACTATGAATTTGGGTCCACTACTAGATAGTAGGAGTTCCTCGAGTTCCTCCTTGACATCCCCCATGCTCAACCTGGACTTGGGGTGTAGGGACACACAATGTAGTTTGTTGTTTTACACCTTGAAGGCCCTGAAACTTGACCACTGACCCTCCATCTAGTACACATAATTTTTCATCTTCATCCCTATATGACGGAATCCAATGTGAAACTGTAAGATAAATACAATGACGTTGATGAAGGAGAATATGTTTAATCAATGACTCAATATTTAGGAACATTTTAGCCATAGTTGTTAGCGATGTTTTTGGATGCATGGATTGTTCACCCATCGTTCCTATGGTGAATCCTCTTATTTTTGAATTCATTACATACTCCTTTAAATACTTTCAAAGGAAATTTTCCATCCTCACCTAAAAGTATATTAAATTTATATAAAACACCAATCATTCTAGTTTGGAGTTTATAGTATTTTTGGTCTTTCAATTATAATTGTTGGCTATCGATATTGGAATTTTTTGCATACATTTTCCTAAAAGTCACAATAACTTGAGTAATATAATATTCCATTTTTTCACAAACTAATTTAACACTTTTGGAGGTTGAATAAGAGGATGGATAATTAGCCAAGGTATTGATGAAAAACTATCTTTACTCATGTTTGAGTATTTTTGGAGTTTAATTTTTAGCGAGCATGGTTCTCTCATCCTCATGATCAAAATATGGGTGGTTAGAATAATTGGATCCCATAATTTTAAACCATTTTTTAAAAACAAATTTAAAATAAAATCATTAATATTTTGTAGTAAAGGGTACAGTTTATGCATTCATATTAAGGGGAGCTACAAAAAATTATTTTTAAACCCCCAAAAAATGTAGTAATGTTGGATTTGGGTAGTCCCTCAGGAAGAAAATGTTGTGGAAATATTAAAATCATATTTAATGGGTCTGAAATTTGAAAATAGTAGATTTGGTTTATTGGTCTAAAATTTGATTTTTAAATCATAGTTTTCAATCCTCATATTACTCTCATATCTTCCCAATGAATCATTATTAAATTTCACATCCCCATAATTCTATAACAAAAGTAAATATCCTTGATTAGACTTCCCTAGAAATTTTGGATTGGAATGGAAAAATACAATAATTATTGTATTGTCTACCCTCACCTACACTATTGATTTTATTCCAATAATAATTCACAGATCATTCAACTATTAACTATCTTTAAGAGTGAATGGGTTCCCAAGAGGCTTATATGTGAAACCAATAAAATTCCATAAGTTTTTATATTTAAAGAAAAATTATAATCCTCTAAAAGATACACATCCGTACCCATCCAAATAATTAAACTATGTAGAATTTTTTAATTTAATACATGAATTTATCATAGGGGTGGGAGAGTTATCCTAAACACAACCATAATTTTCTTAATGTTCCATCACTAGTGTAATTAAATAAATGATATAAATAAAACCATGGGGAATGACACCATCATCTACTGAGGAATTATGATCCCAATATTAGACAATGTATCATTAATATGGGAAGTCACCCACACCAAAGAAGAATATATCATTTTATTGTAAGAATAGGAATAGAAAAAAATCACCAACAAATCCTCATAAGTGGTGAATTCTGTGTGGTTTGTCTTGATGACCTCATTACCAGCTCCGGGTGAAGTCCCTATGAGAATAGTGGAACTCCTACAATGAAATGTAACAACCCATCATAAGTTCATACTATGAAGCAAGAATGGTATCATCAATATATGGACACCACATGGATGAGGATCACTAAGGATCATCATCTTCCCTGATCCGGAAAAACCAAAGGTCTGGGAGGGAAATTGAATTTGACAATGATAGTCAAAATATGTAAATGAATTTCCCCATTTTCTAAATTTTCAAGACAGAATGTTATTTATGAGTATCATTATCATTCACATATGGTGGAATTGAGATAGATGAGGTGATTTTAGACTTTCTCTATAAAAAAATACATTGCCAATAAAGTATATAGAATTGGATATGTAGTGATTCTGGATATATGGAGTTTTTGGGTATGTTGAACCACCATTCATGTAAACCTCAACCATTCCACATCATCTTATAGAACTACAAATTTATCCAGTAAATATTTCTTCATTCTATATTGATAGTCTAGGTGCATCAATCGAATGGATGAATACTTTCATAAAGGTGATCATGTTGATGCTCCTGATTCAAGCTTTTTTAATGCATATGTGAACCTCCAACCTGTGCATGGGGGAGAAACTAGGGAGTCACCATCTAAAAACATTCTCAAGGGAATGAAAAATATAAAAAATAATTTATTTAACTTTTTATTATGATAAATCCAAACACACCACTCAAAGATCATGATTGGGTTTCCTCACTAGATGGTGTGATTTTTTTGGTGATATCATGCTTCTAGATCCCATGAAAAGTGTAGTAGCATGTGTTCATACCTCGAGGATCCATGAAAGGAGATTGTCTAAAATGAGGACCACTTTTCATCTTCCAAACAACCATGTTCTTGACAACAAGAATATTTTTTATCATACTTGACACAGAGTTAATACCTTGTGGAGCTATGGAAGTATCTTTTTTTGGAATGGGTATCAATTATCATCCTATGAACAACCACATTCTTGAAAATATGATGGGGTTTTATTTTACAGAACCTGGAGTCCTTACCTTAGGAAGTCATGGAAGCATCATGTTTGGAATAATGATCCCCAACACCCCTTCTGTGAGGTTGGGTTCCACTATTGGATAATAGAAGCTCTTCCAGTTCCACCGTGACCAGCCCAATGATCAACCTAAACATAGTATCTTGGGACACACATCATAGTGTGAGGGTTTCCATGTTGATGGAACTATCCCATTAGTACTGACCCACTACCCATTACAAGTCGTTCTTCATCATCATCCCTGTATAAAGAAACCTGATGGGAAATTGGAAGATATATATGATGACACCAATGAATGATAATATGTTTTATTGGAGGACAAATATTCAAGAGCTGTGTATCCATAGGTGTTATATATACTCATGGATACATGTCCTTCTTCACCAATTGTTCCATTCATGGCCCAAAAAATCAGATAGTTTTCTATTAGGATTCTGCAAATGAAGATCAATTCAAAATTATGAGTATTAGATGAAATAAGTAAAATATACGATTTTAAACATGGAATATTCCCCTTACCAAATCCCAAAACATGTTTGATATATTTAGGTCTCTATAAATGAATTTCATGTAGTCATTTCGAATAATTAAAATCCCCATGGTTATTCCATGCACCACCATTATCCATATGTTCCATGCATGTGGTTGAACATTAGAGGATGAGGGCATACTTAAAAAGAGATAGTCATACATGATAACTGAGGGCATGAACTCATAAACTAGTATCCACTACTCACTATCCAGGAAGTACATGATGATTTTAACAAGATGGGGATGGTTAAGGTGACTCGGACAATCCATCTTTATTTAAATATTTTTACACACAATTATATACATTTATATAATTATTATTAAATATATTTAAAAAAAATCTATATATTGTGTATTTACTTCTAAACATTATACATATTTACATTTAATGTTATATTTCCATATAACATTTTTATAATGTATTTATAATTATTTATTATAAATATGATTATATACTATATTTAATGATAATGATATATTTGTAATAATACATTTATATATTATGGATTTACATAATATTGAATCACACTCAGACACAAACAACTGCTCCTCAACCTTAATGCAGTACCCAATGGGTTTAACGAGATGGGGATGGTTAATATGCCCCAGATAATCGACCTTTATTTAAATATTTATTCATAAATTTATATACATTTATTTAACTATTTTAAATATATTTTAAAAATATATCAATATAGTGTATATTTATATATAAATTTTAGACATATCTACATATATTAGTATATTTATATATATATAATTATAATATAATTATATTTATTTATTATACATATTTTTATATAATATATTTAATGATATTGATATATTTATTAAAATACATTAATATATGATGTATTTACATAATACTGACACACACACACGTACAGAAGCATATTTTCAGACACATGTACACGTTTATATTTCCCACATACACCCAAAAGAAAAAATATTGATGTAATAGGCTTATGATGATGATCATGATGAACTGATATGAATTCAATGAAGGCAACAGATTTTGACATCGTAACATTTGATGCTTTGAAGTTAAGAAGTTTGAATAAGACTAAGAAGTTGAACTATTAGGAATATGATTAAAAATTCTCTCCATTATTTCAAAGTTCTTACTTTAGAGAAATTTATAACTAAAGAGTTTAGTGGCAAGGTATTATCTGATGGTCACATAAAAGTGTGACATGAATTACATTAGATGTAAAGTGTTAAAAAAACTCTAAAGTTGTATAAAACATAAGGAATATCTAGATGTTTTAAATATATGATTTGTTAAATTGGGGCTTATTCTAGGTTTATTAAATATTATTAAGGAGTTAGAGAATATTAAAATGTATAATATTTTTGGAAGCCTCACTTTTTAATTATTTCTCATTAGAAGCATAAATGTATATATAGATATACATTTCAGGAAGTGAAATGATAATTGACATATAGAAGTATAAATTTATGTTTATTCCTAAAAGATATTCATCATAGAGTTTTATAGGTTATGAAAACATGTTACATTTAGAATGATTGTGATTATTTTATAGAGATAAAACATAAATATCATGTCATACTAGACAAAGAATAAGATTTTTTTGTGCACTAGATGACCCAATATATATACCCCCATGGAGTTTCATATAGATTCCTTTAGTATAATAGGGGTGAATGGATAATATTTGAGTCCCCAATACTTGAGGTTTGTGAGAAACCTATCATGAGACCCTTCATAATTTGATTTAATACATACAAAATTCCATATATTGACTTAGAAAATACTGTTGTGGTTGTGTATATTTTTTATCATGTCGTCAGTTGGAGCTTAATTGAGATGGTATTTTTACTCTCATATGATGTGTATGACATCAGATCCCTCAATTAAGATAGGATATGGGAGTTTGTAGACAAACTTATTTTTTGTATATCTATTTGTATATAAAACATCTGATGTGCTTATCTATAATGATAAACAACTTGTGATGTATTCTTCAACTATATTAGTATATAATTTGAGAATAGAGAACTGATGAGTTGGATATTTGGGGTTGATGTGCTCTATGCCCCATGGTCACCGAATGTCTTGGAATAATGAGAAATATAATAATTCTCATTTTCGTATGATTTGTAGTGCTGGAAAAAAGTAAACATATACATGTGTTTGATGGATATCATTCCAGATCCTTGTATTTCTTGAGTAACATCAACATTTTTCAACAGGTCACTTTTTTCTAACATATATGGATAAAATGTTTAAAATTTTCTTCAATTATATAAATTCCCATAGGTTTAAAAATTTTGGATTATAGAATGCGGAATATTTGGACATATTGAACTAAAATAAATATGTTTTAGGCTTAGTCCGAAAGCTTTGGATGGGTCTTCATATGGTCTTGAATATGATGTGATAAATATTATTGTTAATGATAGATTTCCAAAAGTGTTTGGGAAGATATAAAAATGATTATTGGTTATAGTTTAGTGAGTTATTATATACAATAAAATATAATGTGTAATGGTAGAATGTTTATTAAGATTTAGAGTATATGGAAAAATAAATGAGATATCCCCAACGTTATAAAATTTATGTGATTCCAGGATATATCATGTGCATGGAATATCAAGATACATGCATGGAATAATATTTCATAAATGATACTACCTTTTGATAAAATGAACAACTAAATATTAAATGTGTTAATATTTTATTAGTTCAAATAATTTATAGAACCATTTATTAATGTGTTATATTATATATAATTATATAGTGTAGTTTGAATTCATGAAATTAATACATTGACCATGGAATTTATACTTGTGGTATAAATACATTATTAAACGTATTTGTAGTCAAAGAGTATTTTTAACTAGATATATATATTATTAACTGTTGATATAAATGATTCATGGTGGTTTTCTCATTCTTGGTCAATACTCCCAAACCGGATAAAATCTTTTATCTCTTTTTGTGCATATAGAGGTACTAGAAAACTGTGGAGAAATGGTGAATCCCGTATTTATGGAAGACGATTCATATCTGCACACTGATATGCTATAGAGGTATGATTATTTTGATTCAAAATCTGGTGATCTTTATCAATGTTATAAGAATATTATAAAAAGGATTTAATGGATCTTCTATTTAAGGTATAAAAATTTATTGTATTCATCATTTTCGTTTTTATCTTGGATTCATATTTCACTCATGGAGATCCTTAAACTACAGTTTTAATTACGTCCACTTATTTTGATTAATTTTTTTACACTCATAAAAAACACTTCACCAATATCATGTTCATCCATGGTAACATCCAGAATATCAATGGGTAAATTAAACATAATGCTCGACTCATGAGATACTTGAAAACCCACTATAATGTGATCTTTTGGGAGTTGATTATTATGAATCAAATATTCGTTGATATTTTAGAGTATAAACTTCATAATAATGTGATTGGTGGGTGATACTAAATATAAATAACCCTCACTTTCACCATAAATAATTTAGTAACATAATAAAGTTATTGATAGTTTTTTGATTCACATTTAGAAGAAAAATTTTATAAAATAATAGATTACCTTGGGTAAGGATGGTTCTTGAGGGGAATGGATAGCCCCAATTCCAGTAGGGTCGAAGTCTTTTTGCACTATTTTGTATCTATTGTTTTTTGACCTTGACCCCTTTGTATAAACATATTAATAAAACCCTAATTTGAAATAATTTATTTTATAGAATATCTTTGGGTCTAAATATCTTTATTTTTCTTATTTACATCCCCATGTGACATTGTTTTATCAAAATATTCTCAATGTGACACTCTAAATCCATCACCTTTAACATGCCCATGTTGTTCTGGGCAATTAAAATCCATTGTATGATTTTTTTCTTCTAATATAACTAATAATGACTCTTATGTCTAAACTATATAAAAACTATACCAACATAAATAGATATTTTATATAATACTATTACAATGAATAAAAATTACTATTATTTCATACTTACACACGATTCTCTTACATTTTGTGTGATATCACCAACACTTTTTCCTTCTTTATTTACATGATCCTCATTCCATATCTTATGATGTGGGATAAAAGTGCAGTTAGATTTCAATTCATAAATATATATATAAAATGAACATAATTATGTGGTTATTTTATATCCCATAAATCAATTAATATATATTTATTTTAAATACAATTTTTCTAGTGAAACCCACTTAACCCTTGAATTATAGTAGGGGTAGATGGGTTTAAATGCACATTGTTTATTCTCATCACTCATTTTTTGTTTCATATATTTATAATTTTGAATAAATTTAATAGAATAAATAATTTCAAACAAAATATTATGAATTATAATGCACATGTAAGGATTCATACTCGTGAAAGGTAATGAATGAATTTTTTGTCTCTTGTTCTATCAATCATGCATACACAACAGGTAGTTAGGGGTTTACTTTCTCCTCAAAATCCTAGAGATATCGTTATGTCAGAAGTGTATGAAAGGATATATAAACCATTTTAGTGATCATTAATATAAATTTATTATAGAAAATTTCAAAACTAAAATACTCTATAAGGGATAATGAAAAGTAAATCAATATTTCATTATAGTTTTTTCATTAAAATTGAGAAAGTATATCGTAAATGTTACCATATTGTCTTCCCAAACGGTTTCCTTCAATATAGGAAAATATTAATTCCATGTATCAATGTCAATTGATATATGAATTTTATTTGTGACCCTAATGTAACTAACGAAAATTGACTTGTTGGGTTCAATATGTTAGTTATCTGATTCCACCTAACCTAAAATTTTATATAATTTCTTCTATCCATTATATATTTTGTTAACATTGTGTGATAATCTACTCTTTTTTTCATCCCTATGTTTTTATGTTGGAGTTTCTGTTCTAGAACCAAATGATTGTAATTTTCAATACATGTATATTCAAATAATAGATAATTAATAATGACATTATAATTACATATTTTTTATTGGCCTACATGAAATTAATGTAATAATTTCATAGAGTATATATTTCATTGAAAAGGGCATAGCAGTTCCATTCTATGATGAGAAATTTTATATTCCATGCTGATATTATTAAATATAAATATTTTGTTAGATAACATTCTATGACTTGACAAATTTAATGTTGACTGACTAGTATGAGTAATCGTAAGAATATGAAACTCTATATCATTATTTTTACACTTGGTAATCTCTACGATGGAATATTATGTGAATAGAAACACCCATAAAAATTCCACATGTCTATATTTCATTGGAATTTACTATTTGTGCTAATGTGTGATAGTCACCAAACTGTTAGATTATTATTAATTCATGTCATCATTCACATAGATTGATGTACTGACCAAAACTATGATTCCATATATTCATATGAATTAGGGTACATTAGGTGTGCCATCAATGCAATGTTATTAATGAATAAGTCATGGAATAATTATTCACTTATATATTTATGGATGTTAATATCTAAACCCCTTGATTGAAATAGAGATATCACATTAAAGTACATGGTCATGGGGTAATAATAAGTTCCTTTCAAATGCTAAAATAAAGCCACAAAAACAAGATAGGCTGGAGACAAAAGTAACTTATTTGATAAGATATCTTGATAAAGGGATTATATTACATAAAATGTTCTTGTGTGTGGTAGTTATCATTGTGAAATTAACTTATTTTTCATAAACTCCTTGACTTGTTTCTAGATAGAAATCATGGACTTTAGGATATACCACCTAATGTGAAGGAGAAAAAACAATACTGGGTCATACACTATGTGATTAAATTGATCTCAGTTAAATTCTATTTGAATTTGTTGATTGTAATAAATATTATTCTCAATACTTTAGTGATCACAGAAATTAAATAAATATTTATTATCAAGGTAATTATTTCATTAATCGGATATATAATATGTATTTATTTAATGGATAAATATTTATTCTGGTATTTGATGAATTTCAAAGAGGGTTAGTGGCCAAGAAAGAGTCTAGTGATAAATATTCATTTGTAATCTTCTAAAAATAATATTTATCATTGAAACAGTTAGCGTAAGACATGAGATAATAATAATATTATTATTATTAATTTATGGAAAGGGTTCATAAAATATTTAATGTATTATTTAATGGATTTTTTGAAATTAAATAATATTTAAACCCTAAACCTGTCTTTATAAATATAATATATTTTATATTGTGTATTTTTTTTCAAAATACCATCCTCAAATTAAATATCAGTACAAGGAAATTTACATCGACCCTGGAATTATCCTAAAAGAATCCAAGAAATGTGCCACATGATTTCCTTCTCTCCCAAAGATAGGGAAACCAAAAGAAGAGAAATAAGGTTAAAAATACCAGATATTGCCCTAAATAGTCCTAAAAGTATCATATATAGCTTTACCTCCATCCAATGCACTGATAATAAAATGACAGTTTGATTCAACCATAATATTCCTCCATCCATGAGAAGTGGATAATTTCACACCATACCAAATAGCCATACATTAGGAAACATAGGGAGTGCATCATTAAGAAACCATGTAATTTCAAACCATAAATAAATATGCTTCATGATCATGGAAAACATCCCCAAGGCCCACATTACCATCTCTAGGTAGTGTTAGGTCAGTGTTAATTTTCTGGACTCCTGGTGTGGGAGGTAGCCACCTAGTTGGGGTGCGGGGTTAAACATGTGAAGGAAGAATAACCCTTCAATTATCAACAAATAAATCTATTTTTTCATCATAGTTATCCATACTCAATAATATATTAAAATTCCCTCAATCAAAAAGTCTTTAAAGAAGAGATAGATAATCCAAGAACAGATGCAACACCTAATGATAGTTTTCACTAGAAGAAATATGATCCACTAAAACACAACAATATTCACATCCATGGGGATTCTATAGTTAGAATTATACTACTAAACACAGGATGACCATAACCCATTTTCCCAAGAGTAATATAATATCGCATGAAACTCATTTTCCACAGTGGTCCCACCAAGAGGGCATGAGATTTTCTAAAAAAAGTGTTAATAAACAAGTTTAGACTAGGTGGGGAGGATACCTTTACACATTTACAATAGATGAGTTTGGAATTTGAATGGAGTGTTTATATTCTAGATATTCTTCCATAGTTGATACCCTATAACATCTTCTTGTGTGAGGCAATTCCCAAAACCTGAGTGAACTGAGTAGTATCCTGAAATCATGAATTTCCATCATAGAAAATCTTGTCCTGATCCATGCACCACTTGAACTGCTAAAATATCCATTACTAAATACTCATTATACCAATGTTCAAGCTTCTAAAAAAATACACTAAGTTCATCAACCACAATATCCCTCATTAAAGCATGCTCCAGACCAAGTCCTGTCATAGAGGTGTGTTTTATACTATAAAAATCAATCACCCATGTATCAATCCTCATTTTAACCTTTTCACCAATGGATATTAATCAATAAATCTCATAGTTTCAAACCTATGTGGATCCCAAAATATTCCATGAGAAAAATCCCATTTTAGAACCACGAATAGAGGATATAAAATCAATGTGGAGAAATAATTTTATTTCAAAACATTTTTTTACCAACTATATGGTTTCTATTAAAAATCAAAACCATGCTGGAAATGAGTTCATTGTTAAACACATTCATTTCCTTGAAGACCATATCACTGCAATCCATGGGTGACAAAAGCTTCTCCAAGGAGATCAAGTGTATGTTATTTTTTTTATTATCACTACCCCACCGAATATTTAAAATCAATGAATGGATTTTGTTAATAAATAAATTTGAGATTTTGAAGAGAGACATCTTGTAATACAGAATTTATTAAGTCTCTAATTCAATAAGAACAACAATCTCGAACCTAGAGAGTTTATTTTCGGACCATCCTATAATTATACTTTGAAATTTATTTAGGATGATTGAGAATGATTCTCTATTAGAGTTTCCAATTACAATCGGGATACACAAATACATTTTATGTTTTTCCACAGTCTTGATTCCACACAAACTAGTGAAAGTATCACTCATCACATATCGCACAACCTAACAAAAATATGCCATTGATTTTATAAATTTGACACATTGGCCTGAGGATTTTGTAAAATCATAAATGATTTTTAAAATCACCTTGCATTTCCAAAGAGTTTCTATAGAGAAAAGAAGATGATAATTAGTGTAAATCAAGTGAGTAAATTGGATACTACACTGAAGAACCTTATCCCAATTATTGATTCCATCCAATGTTTCATTTGATAAGATATGAGAGAAATCATCAGAAACATGGAGAAATGAGTAAGTGGAAAGGGGGTTAACATGATAAAATCCTATAGTTTGTTTTATGTTTATTATTAGATATACAATGAACTTTATTTTGATGGAAACAGAATTTTCACAACTCGGGATCACTCTCAGCCATTTTTTTTCTAAGTCCTAGTTTCTACATCAATACGTCCAGGAAATCATATTACATATTTTTATATTTTTTTTGTATCCAATTTTATTTCAATGTACTCTACATAGAAGTACAATGAGTTTTGTAACACCCCAAGATTTCATAGTGTGTTATTTCTTCAAAATAATTCAATAACTTGCACTACACGCAACACTGAGTTCAATCACACCATTAAAAGAGGTCATGAATAGTATTAACTACATTTTGAACTTTATATAATCCTTATAATTTTAGAATCCCTATTATGAGTTTCTTAGTCATAATGCAAGAACAGATTCATTTTCAGTATTTCACTTTTATCAACTTCTAATAGTGAAACCTTTTTAAATACAATATTTTAAACTTTTTGACTAAATGGGGACATCAAAAATTTAAAATGAAACACCCCAAGCTTCCACGGTACGTTTCCCTTTGAATAATGTGATAGCGTGTGTTGTACGCAACACCGAGTTCTAACACACCATAACTAATTAAACTAGCCGTTGTGAATAGTAATACATACTTTTTGAATTCATATATATTCTATATTTCAAAATGGACTTCATTTTTGGATTCGGAATATCAAAATTAGCCTAGGGTGAAATTTTGGTACATTTCGGATAACTTTCATATTTTGATGAATAGTGAAAATTACTAAATTTTAATTAAAAACAACTTTTTTAATCAAAATAATTAATAGTGATAAATTGTGAATTTGAGTGGTTTAAAAGTATATTTAGAATATATTTTTACCATTTAATATAATTTTGGTCATTGGACATAATTTTACAATTAAATCAAACATAAACAAGTGTCAATCTTTTGATAGTTATTACCTCTTAAAAACACGCTTTTTGTTTTGACAGCGGGAATTAATATTAAATTAATTTCTGCCACTTCTGTGTTTTGAATCTAGGAAAATCGATTCCATATTTGGAATCAGGATGTCCAAATTATGTAAATAGGTAACTTTTATTTTTACACATTTTGAATAATTACTGCGGTAAATATTTTATTTACCATGGTTAAAGGGTAAATCCGGTAAATAAGGGTTAAAAAATAATATTATAATAATACAAAATTACCCTAAGACGTGTCCTAACCTTATTGGTGGACACATACCCGACCATGAGCATCCTTGGGTCAATTTGGGGACCCCTTGGAGCCACTTGTATGTGGTAGGGACACATTATATTAATAAAGTTAAAATAAAAATAAAAATGGCATAAGCTTACATCTTTTAGAAGAACAATTTTTACATAGGGTTATACATGTTGGATTTTCGATTATAAATATTCATTAGAAAGATAAAAATATTTCCGACATAATGATATTTTATTTATAATTTTTAGACATTAAATAATTTATTTTATTTATGACACGATGATGATGCAGTAATTACTAAAATAGTAAAAATTAAAATAATTGATCTTATAAATACCCAAATAATTACAATATGAAACTTTTAATTAATTAAAATAATTTTCTATGATAATATGATATATTAGGATTGCTTTAATTGACTTTGTTCGAAGTAATCAATCTGTTAGGAGTTTCACAAAAATCAACTATTGAATAGTGTCAAAATTGACATAAAAGAGTTCTTAAAACAAATATTATATTATTAATTGATATTAAATTCCTAAAAATCTAAGGTTAGTCCAAGAGACTTATATTATTATAGGTTCCTCATTAATGGACCACTTGGGGGTCGCTTGTATGTATATAGTAAGTTTATTAACCATATTATATAAAAATACAAAGAGACATTGTAAAAGTGAAACTAATTAACTTAGAGTTAATACTTAAAGATAAGGTTAATATAAGTACCCAAACCTGTCTAAATTCTATTGGTTGAGTGGTTTTCGACCTATCCCCACCTTAACCTTTGAATAGTCAACTTTGGAGCCATTAGAAACCGAATATGAATTTATTATAAATTAATATTTCTAGCTTTTCCAAAGGTGCCCCTCACCCCTCTTATAAAAGGGCACTCCTACTTCTCATTTCTTCACACCTCTCAAGCCACTTGGCTCATCCAAACTCTGCCCAACTAAGCTCCCCACATCCCTCTCCTCCTCCTTGAAGCTTCCCCTTAGGCAGAAAGCATTTCAAGAAGTCCTTTGGTTCCAATCAAAGTGAGTTACCTAAATTAAAGGTAACAATTTCTCTTAAAGTATTTTCATTTATTTTGCTTCTCCAACCCCCAAAATCTTTTTATTTCCTTTCTTTTGTAACAACACCAGTATCCTAAATATACTAGGATGTTGTTATAAGAAGGATTCAAACTACACATACACACAACTCCATCTAATGGATGATGAACATAATGTTTCTGTGGATGGAAAACTAACGCCTCACGAAATGATGATTGTTCAAATACATCTTACCACCTCTCATGGTGGCCATTATGATGGAACTGTAATTAAATATGATATTAATGATATATATTTTATATATAAGCTTCTGTAATTCCATTTTATTTCATTCCATTATTCGTTTCATGTTGTATATACATACGATAATTTCATTTGAGGAAGTGCGGACTACCGCCCCCTTAAAATGATATGACTCGTTCATACCACACATGGAACGTATAAAGGATGGTGTTAATGAACTTAAGTAACATATATAAAATATTATATTATACTGGAATAGTAATATACCTATGTATCATTTGGATTTTATTCTTTTAAAATGAAAATCAAATGGAAGTAGCGTTCGTGCGTACTTACGGACTACCGTCTCCACGAACGCGATAAGATTCATTCTCCATCATATCCATTCAAGTATTATTCTCATTTTAGGGTTAAAAATAATGTTAATGTCATTCTGATTATGAATAAGATATAATCTATCCATTACAAACATGTCTTACGTAACCAAACATTTAAGAAGAACGAATCGATTATCACCCGAAACGACGATAATACTAAGATATTATTAATAAAGAAATGTTAAAAGATCATATATGATATCATATTAATGTATATGATTTTTGTATAATTTAATAACAATTATTTCACCATTATACAGGAGGTTAACCTACCCCAACAAAGGAAAAGTACAAGGTAAGGGTTATTTCACAATCTCTTCATTATCCGAGGTTGTATTATACATAATAATCTACTGGGATCTCTTTATCATCCACATCCATGTTTCTTCGAAATGTATTTCAAAACATTTGTACTATTTACAAGAATATGGGTTAAAGTCATTTATACCCTTGTTTGACTTTTTATAAGAGGTTTATAAAGGAATCTTTCCGTCATTTTCAAAACAAGGTCCTTTTTAACCTTTTCGATAGAATTGAGGTAAGAATGTTTTTTTTAACTTATACGGCGGGTGCGGTTATTTTACGCCGTTATAAAATCTTCAAAGATTTCCTTACAAGCTTATAAGAATATTTTCAAAGAAAATGTTTTATTTTATATGGATCTTAAATGGTTTCAAAATGAAAAGAGATATTTCTTTAAAAATAATTTTGATTTCATCTATGTCAACATCCTTTGATGGATTTTAAGATTATTTGAAGTTGATTTATTATGATACAAAACTTCTATATTGTATTGAAGGTTTTGTGATATGTTTGACTATGGATGTGCTATTTTTATACCATTCATAGTTTATGGTGAAATTATTGACATTTCGTATGCTAGTTTTAATACGAATGTTTATGTTATGTTTAAACCTTTTCATATGGGAATGCATTGGACTTAATAAGTGACGGGTGGAGCCCGCTATAGCTCCTAGATGCATCGGTAGGTCTCATGAGACAAACTAGTGTCTTGGCACAAGGCCTTGACAAAATCTTATTTGTAGTCTTGGCACGAGGCCTTGGCTATGTGGTTATGATAGTCTGGCATTATGCATTCCAACATTATGAAAGTGGTTATTGATTTTTGCATGTGATTATTCGATTAGTAGAATATCAATGTGAATAAGTAAATGGCATTATTTCATTTTACTTTTGCCATACTATGTTGAAGTTCAAGTTTAAAAGGCTTTTGTTTTAGTTATACATTGCCTTAAATGTTTATTCTTATTTATGAATGTTTCCGCTATATTGTTATCCTTACTGGGCATTTGAGCTCACCCCTTTTCTATGTTTTATTTTTCCCAGGTAGTGAAGAAGTAAATTATGATTGACTTGCAGGGATATTATGAGGGGTTTATAGTGTGGACGTTGGAAACATTATGTTGTTGTAGTAGTTTTTCACTTTATGATGTAATGTAAAACTTATGAATATATCTAGTGTTTCCAAGGCTACTAAACCAATCGGTCTTTCGGGATTTGATCTTTCTTGTGATCATGCCAATGTTATGTAATTAATGCACCGACTCTGGGCAGCTGGGGTCGGGGCGTTACAGTTGGTATCAGAGGAAGTTTAGTACAAACCTTGGAAGCTAGATTTAGATAAACTCTGATTAGAGCACGTAGTCCTAAGATGAACTTTGAGGATTAGTATAGAAGAACTTCCTAGAATTATGGTATTGTAGAGATTTTGTGAGTTTTCTGAGCAATACATCCCTGTCTGGATACGAGCAGGTAGAGGCGGCTCTGGCACAGATGTACCTAGGGGTAAAACCCGAAAACACCGCTTTGAGCTAGACTCGAACGGGAACTGGTGCACGACAACGGGCCTTGCTGCACTCTTGGTTACGACACTCCCGGGGGATATGCTTAGGATAACTCTCATTTTCTTTACAAATCATTATGAAGGGTTTATGAGTATATACTTCCTCAAAGAAAACATTTTTATGATTATGGATTATATCCATAAATAGTTCAATTTATGTTAAGTGTTTTATAAGTATGGGATTATGTATTTTGATTCATAAACTGATCTAGTTTATGCCATTGTTTAGAAATGGCGCCCAGTAGAAGGAATGAGAACTCCGGAAATGCACATGATCCAAAGAGAAGGAAGGATCATATCTTTCATGGTCTTAAGCTAGAATTTATAAGATAAATAGTCTCCCATGTATTATCATCATATGAAGAAATAATATCATGTATTGATAAGATAAGTAAAGAGTTTACTGAGTCCTATGGCTTTGAAGGGAAGCAAGAGAAGAAAAGGATAGAAGAGAAAAAGATGGATAAAGGGAAGAGGGAAAAGAAGAATTTTCCCATATGTGGTAACTGTGGAAAGAAACACCCTGGAACTTGCCTGAAAGGAATGAGAGTTTGTTATAAGTGTGGAGGAAAAGGGCACAAAGTACGTGACTGCAAGGGTAAGAAAATGGTTTCAAATGTACAATGCTTCATTTGCAAGGAGTTTGGACACTACGCGAACCTATGTCCCAGTCATCAGACTATGCCGCAAATGATGTTATTGGATAATAATCATGTTATGATACTACCACAGATGAAGAGGGATTATTAGAGTTCTTATGTTGATTATGTCAATTGAGAGTTGTATCAACAATGTATTTGTTATAATAATTATGGAGTATATTAGGATTGTACTGCAGTACTATTTCATTAAGGACTTGAGATTGTGTGGAACAATGAAAAGTGACTCAATAGAAGGTTAAATTTTTGGAAAATATATGGTTGAGAGAATGATAAATCATAATATAGTTCTGATATTGAGGTAGTGATTTTGGAATAATATGTGATTATTTTGGATAAATTATATTGGATATTATTGACTACCTTGAAGCTGATTAATGATTTGTATATTCCATCATTGTTGGGGTTTAAAACATTTTTGGATTGATGAAGTATATCCAGCATTCTATATGGAATAAGGGAGCATGAATGTAATCAATAAAGATTATGGTAATTCAGGATGTTTCAGTGTATTAAAAGAATACATGATGAAGGTATTCATATGCTATTACGGGGTAAAAAGGATCTATATTATGTTTACCTTCCTTATAAAAGTTGGACTGTGAGTTTGGATAGAATTATTTTGGATAGTTCTTGTTTGGATTATTTTGGATTGCCATAAAAGGACAACCCGGAGGTCGGGCGGCAACCCGTCGCGTCCGGCAAGGCTGCGAGACTTGAACCCGCAACCGAAGGGCGACAAGGGTGTATCACCTACCACTGGCCCACGAGATGTCCTGGATTAAATAATGTAGTTTTTTTTAAAATATCTGGTAGATGAATTATAAATTCGTTTATTTTGGAACCCTCTATGAATAGTATAAATAGAATTTTTTTACGAGTGAATGATGAGTTTTGGTAGAAATTTATTAATGGATAAAACTCTAATTATAAACTAAGTATATCTCCTTATGATCTTAGCCAATCTCATAAATAAATTCCTCATCATTAATAAAAGGAACTTAGAACAAAAATGTTGTCCTAGATGGTACCTTAAATCATCACTAATTTATGGCTTTGGGATTGTTGGCCTTTTCATAGCCATGTTCTCTACCACTCTCCATCAGATAATTTATGGCTAGATTTTTCTTCCATATCCATATTTGCTTACATGGAACCCTAGTATGTGTTATTTTCGGTAATCTTCATACTTTCCACTCTTTATTTTAAATAGAGGCCTCATTAATTCATTTTTCGATGTGGGATTTCAACTAAGATATTTTGAAACGTCAAAAATGTGTTATCCTAATACCCTATGTTTTGTTGAACCGATGGTATTTCAAATCATCATAGATTGATGAATTTAAGGACCTCAATTATACACTTGTTTGTGATTGATGAACTCAATCACTACCTATAAATATTTACATTTTTCCTCCGATTATATGTCTCTAATTTCCACCAATGTTCTCCTAATCGAGATCATAATTTGGTGGTGACCCTTTGATTTCTCTTTTCCTCATATTAAGACTAAATTTTAGTAACCCAATTTCCGATGTGGTTTTTCCCACAAATATATTTTCTACTTTCAACCTTTTATTTTTTAAGAACAATTTCAAATTGCGAGGACGCAATTTATTGAAGGAGGGGAGAATGTAACACCCCAAGATTTCATAGTGTGTTATTTCTTCAAAATAATTCAATAACTTGCACTACACACAACACTGAGTTCAATCACACCATTAAAAGAGGTCATGAATAGTATTAACTACATTTTGAACTTTATATAATCCTTATAATTTTAGAATCCCTATTATGAGTTTCTTAGTCATAATGCAAGAACAGATTCATTTTCAGTATTTCACTTTTATCAACTTCTAATAGTGAAACCTTTTTAAATACAATATTTTAAACTTTTTGACTAAATGGGGACATCAAAAATTTAAAATGAAACACCCCAAGCTTCCACGGTACGTTTCCCTTTGAATAATATGATAGCGTGTGTTGTACGCAACACCGAGTTCTAACACACCATAACTAATTAAACTAGCCGTTGTGAATAGTAATACCTACTTTTTGAATTCATATATATTCTATATTTTAAAATGGACTTCATTTTTGGATTCGGAATATCAAAATTAGCCTAGGGTGAAATTTTGGTACATTTCGGATAACTTTCATATTTTGATGAATAGTGAAAATTACTAAATTTTAATTAAAAACAACTTTTTTAATCAAAATAATTAATAGTGATAAATTGTGAATTTGAGTGGTTTAAAAGTATATTTAGAATATATTTTTACCATTTAATATAATTTTGGTCATTGGACATAATTTTACAATTAAATCAAACATAAACAAGTGTCAATCTTTTGATAGTTATTACCTCTTAAAAACACGCTTTTTGTTTTGACAGCGGGAATTAATTTTAAATTAATTTCTGCCACTTCTGTGTTTTGAATCTAGGAAAATGGATTCCATATTTGGAATCAGGATGTCCAAATTATGTAAATAGGTAACTTTTATTTTTACACATTTTGAATAATTACTGCGGTAAATATTTTATTTACCATGGTTAAAGGGTAAATCCGGTAAATAAGGGTTAAAAAATAATATTATAATAATACAAAATTACCCTAAGACGTGTCCTAACCTTATTGGTGGACACATAACCGACCATGAGCATCCTTGGGTCAATTTGGGGACCCCTTGGAGCCACTTGTATGTGGTAGGGACACATTATATTAATAAAGTTAAAATAAAAATAAAAATGGCATAAGCTTACATCTTTTAGAAGAACAATTTTTACATAGGGTTATACATGTTGGATTTTCGATTATAAATATTCATTAGAAAGATAAAAATATTTCCTACATAATGATATTTTATTTATAATTTTTAGACATTAAATAATTTATTTTATTTATGACACGATGATGATGCAGTAATTACTAAAATAGTAAAAAATTAAAATAATTGATCTTATAAATACCCAAATAATTACAATATGAAACTTTTAATTAATTAAAATAATTTTCTATGATAATATGATATATTAGGATTGCTTTAATTGACTTTGTTCGAAGTAATCAATCTGTTAGGAGTTTCACAAAAATCAACTATTGAATAGTGTCAAAATTGACATAAAAGAGTTCTTAAAACAAATATTATATTATTAATTGATATTAAATTCCTAAAAATCTAAGGTTCGGCCAAGAGACTTATATTATTATAGGTTCCTCATTAATGGACCACTTGGGGGTCTCTTGTATGTATATAGTAAGTTTATTAACCATATTATATAAAAATACAAAGAGACATTGTAAAAGTGAAACTAATTAACTTAGAGTTAATACTTAAAGATAAGGTTAATATAAGTACCCAAACCTGTCTAAATTCTATTGGTTGAGTGGTTTTCGACCTATCCCCACCTTAACCTTTGAATAGTCAACTTTGGAGCCATTAGAAACCGAATAGGAATTTATTATAAATTAATATTTCTAGCTTTTCCAAAGGTGCCCCTCACCCCTCTTATAAAAGGGCACTCCTACTTCTCATTTCTTCACACCTCTCAAGCCACTTGGCTCGTCCAAACTCTGCCCAACTAAGCTCCCCACATCCCTCTCCTCCTCCTTGAATCATCCCCTTAGGCAGAAAGCATTTCAAGAAGTCCTTTGGTTCCAACCAAAGTGAGTTACCTAAATTAAAGGTAACAATTTCTCTTAAAGTATTTTCATTTATTTTGCTTCTCCAACCCCCAAAATCTTTTTATTTCCTTTCTTTTGTAACAACACCAGTATCCTAAATATACTAGGATGTTGTTATAAGAAGGATTCAAACTACACATACACACAACTCCATCTAATGGATGATGAACATAATGTTTCTGTGGATGGAAAACTAACGCCTCACGAAATGATGATTGTTCAAATACATCTTACCACCTCTCATGGTGGCCATTATGATGGAACTGTAATTAAATATGATATTAATGATATATATTTTATATATAAGCTTCTGTAATTCCATTTTATTTCATTCCATTATTCGTTTCATGTTGTATATACATACGATAATTTCATTTGAGGAAGTGCGGACTACCGCCCCCTTAAAATGATATGACTCGTTCATACCACACATGGAACGTATAAAGGATGGTGTTAATGAACTTAAGTAACATATATAAAATATTATATTATACTGGAATAGTAATATACCTATGTATCATTTGGATTTTATTCTTTTAAAATGAAAATCAAATGGAAGTAGCGTTCGTGCGTACGTACGGACTACCGTCTCCACGAACGCGATAAGATTCATTCTCCATCATATCCATTCAAGTATTATTCTCATTTTAGGGTTAACAATAATGTTAATGTCATTCTGATTATGAATAAGATATAATATATCCATTACAAACATGTCTTACGTAACCAAACATTTAAGAAGAACGAATCGATTATCACCCGAAACGACGATAATACTAAGATATTATTAATAAAGAAATGTTAAAAGATCATATATGATATCATATTAATGTATATGATTCTTGTATAATTTAATAACAATTATTTCACCATTATACAGGAGGTTAACCTACCCCAACAAAGAAAAAGTACAAGGTAAGGGTTATTTCACAATCTCTTCATTATCCGAGGTTGTATTAGACATAATAATCTACTGGGATCTCTTTATCATCCACATCCATGTTTCTTCGAAATGTATTTCAAAACATTTGTACTATTTACAAGAATATGGGTTAAAGTCATTTATACCCTTGTTTGACTTTTTATAAGAGGTTTATAAAGGAATCTTTCCGTCGTTTTCAAAACAAGGTCCTTTTTAACCTTTTCGATAGAATTGAGGTAAGAATGTTTTTTTTAACTTATACGGCGGGTGCGGTTATTTTACGCCGTTATAAAATCTTCAAAGATTTCCTTACAAGCTTATAAGAATATTTTCAAAGAAAATGTTTTATTTTATATGGATCTTAAATGGTTTCAAAATGAAAAGAGATATTTCTTTAAAAAGAATTTTGATTTCATCTATGTCAACATCCTTTGATGGATTTTAAGATTATTTGAAGTTGATTTATTATGATACAAAACTTCTATATTGTATTGAAGGTTTTGTGATATGTTTGACTATGGATGTGATATTTTTATACCATTCATAGTTTATGGTGAAATTATTGACATTTCGTATGCTAGTTTTAATACGAATGTTTATGTTATGTTTAAACCTTTTCATATGGGAATGCATTGGACTTAATAAGTGACGGGTGGAGCCCGCTATAGCTTCTCGATGCATCGGTAGGTCTCATGAGACAAACTAGTGTCTTGGCACAAGGCCTTGACAAAATCTTATTTGTAGTCTTGGCACGAGGCCTTGGCTATGTGGTTATGATAGTCTGGCATTATGCATTCCAACATTATGAAAGTGGTTATTGATTTTTGCATGTGATTATTCGATTAGTAGAATATCAATGTGAATAAGTAAATGGCATTATTTCATTTTACTTTTGCCATACTATGTTGAAGTTCAAGTTTAAAAGGCTTTTGTTTTAGTTATACATTGCCTTAAATGTTTATTCTTATTTATGAATGTTTCTGCTATATTGTTATCCTTACTGGGCATTTGAGCTCACCCCTTTTCTATGTTTTATTTTTCCCAGGTAGTGAAGAAGTAAATTATGATTGACTTGCAGGGATATTATGAGGGGTTTATAGTGTGGACGTTGGAAACATTATGTTGTTGTAGTAGTTTTTCACTTTATGATGTAATGTAAAACTTATGAATATATCTAGTGTTTCCAAGGCTACTAAACCAATCGGTCTTTCGGGATTTGATCTTTCTTGTGATCATGCCAATGTTATGTAATTAATGCACCGACTCTGGGCAGCTGGGGTCGGGGCGTTACAAGTTTTTAAAAAAATATTATTTCATATGAACTAATTAAATTGTTTAAAAAATATATTGGGTACAAAATCACTATAATTTTAAAAGATAATAGAGGGAAGGAACTTTCCCCAATGGTGGGTGAAGACTTTAGATTAAATATTTTAGTCCACATAGCACAAGATGATATGACTAAAATAATAAATTTTCACTTGCATATATATTTTCCAAAACAAAACATTGAGAGTTTCATTGACCTTTCCCATACCAATGGAACCATCCCTCAAACATTACTTTAGTATTATAATGTAAGGACTAAAAATATGCCAAATCCACTTACAAATAAGGCATGGAATCCATACATACCACAAACATTTATGGAATGTATTATATTAATGGATGAGACAATTTATTCTCTATAAATTTCTCACTCCAGCACCAAAGTCATTACCCTAAATTTTTTTGGATCAACACTACTTAAAAGGTCCCCTGGGGGTAGCCACTCAAAAAACAAAAAATATCTATATAAAAGCACTCGATTAGATCCAAAATATCAACCCCATAATATTTATATAATCCATCACCTACCTCAAATTTTGAAATGAATTTATTTCTTGTTCTATATATGTACTTTTGATGAATGTATTTGGTATTATGGTCACCCTATTTGATAAAATCCTCCCTTGATCAGATATGCAAAGTGATTTATTTTTCTCTAAAGGCCTCATCTTGAACCGTTTAATGATTTAAAACCTCATGCTGGTAAACATCATAAGTGGATTTTCTATAATATATTATAAGTACTATGTCAATCCTAATAATTCATTAATCAAAGTTCTTGCTATGATATCTACTACAACATTATAGCTATATAGCCAACAATTTAGTCATATCCTACAAATTGTATGGAGAAGAAGAGCTTGTAGATTTGACCACTTCTCTATAGGTATTATTATAATTCCACATTAATTCAAATATGAATCCCCATAGTGGACTTTATCATTGGGAAACCACCTATGACATGAGGAAAATAGGATAATTATCAGGTCAAACCAGATGGAAATTGGATACCTCTTACCTATTGAACATAAACGCATAGTGTCTTGGTACCACAATATTGATATGATCTTATCATAAAAATGATAGGAAATATTCCACAAAAAAGTAAATAGATTCCCCATTATTCCCATATCTAAGAGATATGAGTGAAATAAGCAGTCTTAGAATTGATGCATTGAAGAAAAAATCATTCTGGCACCTCCTTTCTTATCATGGTGGTGAGGATCTCATTGAAATACCCTACAAAGATAAGGGGGATTGAATTATTTTTAGATAGATTTAATCAACTTCCAGGATGTCCACATGTCACCTATAACTATCCAACTATAAAACCACATGATGTTCCATTCAGGTTCCTATGTTTGATTAATCGTAATGGAAATGTGGTTTTGGGAGAAGATGACCACTAAAGCATCAAATTAATCTCACCACATGATTCTATGTGCAGAAGCTTGTGATGACTATCAAGCCAAGAAATAGTTAAAATATATATATTTCAGTTTTATACCTATCATATTAATACTTTCCAATATGTTCTTGTATAGAAAGACTATACTGGGACCATACTTTCATCTCCATTAACGTTGCATACAAACTGATCATGTGTTTCCACAAATAGAACTATTAATGAATAAGAGTTTTATGGATATAGTTTTGGATAGTTTGAACAAGCTTTTGCTTCTATCAAGTAGTTCAACACATCACCCTTTAATAGCTTTGAGTGTTTTTAATAACAAGATGGAGCCTCATCCTTAGAACCTCCACAATTCCTTTTATTTATAAAAATGTTATCCTTGATTTTATGAAAATAATTTCTATTTGTATTATATATATTCCATGTTTCCAGACATCTTATATCAAAAAACATCACTCCAATAGGATATTCATATATGACTATAATAACAATCCATGTGTTAGGAAACTCTAGAAGTTCCTAGCCACCTAGAAATGTGGAATCCAGACCTCCCACCGCAGGTAGAACAATAACCAAGGATAGGGAAACCTTCGTTTCATCTAGTGTTTCTTGTTATGAAAATCACTACGAAAAAAATGTTAGGGTATCGTACATGTCCCAATATTATAATGTTCATAAGGTATTTAAAAAATATTTTTTTAGAAAATTTGAAACATGTTAATGTGGATTTCGGTCTTCACTTAATGTTTTCCTTATCCCAATCCCCTAATATTTAGTCTGATAATTATTTTATGATAAAAATCAATTTTGTAAATATAGTGGGTGGCCTTATCTATTCCATGATATTCCCTTATCAAAATATATTCATTATTATTTGTACCTTAATAATTTTTATGGGAAGTCTTGTAAAGAATCCATGGTATACATTAAAATAGATACTCATTTATGTGTCCATGTCTTCAATTTTTGCATTTTTTTAAAAAATTATTCTTATAGTCAAGATATCATTATCTTTATTGAATATGTTTATATAAAAAATAAAGATAATAATAAATATGTCATGGTTTATGTATTTATTTATAGGTCCAAATTCATGGAAAAGTAATTTCAAATCAATTATTTCCCTTTCCAAAATGAAGGTCAAATACATAGTATTAACTATAGCAATCATAGAATCAATTTAGTTAAAAGTATTTGTTAATGAATTATCATTATATTTTGGTAATATAGAATTCATTTAAGATATGTTGTTTGTATTCCATATTTATATAAATCATATTTTCCATGGAATATCATAGCACATATACATTAGATTACATTTTGTTAGGGTTTTCATTGAAAATAAGACCGTATGTTTCACTAAGATGCAAATTTTTTATAATCTAGTCGACTATTTGACTAATGATATTCAATTTTTAATGTATATACATTATTTAGAGCATACAAATTTAGTCCCATTTCAACAACCTAGGTGGTGAGACCACCATATTTTTGGAAAAAAAATAAAAGGTAGAGGTTTTGAAAATTTGACATTCATGTATTTATTTTTTTATTATCAAATTGAATTTTTACAATTCTTAGTATGATTTATTATTTTGATTTAACAAAATTTTTTCCCATTTGATTTTTTTTACATTTATTACTTTTATTTTTTACCGTGAAAAAATGTTATTTACATCTCTTATCTTGTAATTTTGTTTTCATCAGTTTTTCTTACACCGTACATAGATCCTGCATAATGGTGACATATGAAATGTTTACATTCTTCCTCCATGAGGGAAAATCATTGCCTATCCCATTATATAAGGTTAAGTAAACAATTATAAAGGGTAATGCCAGCTCGTGTAAGGGTACACCTTGGATTGTGTAAAGGTACCCCTGACACTCATAATGGTACTTCCTGGCTTTCATATGGGAACTCCCTAGAATTCTTATGTGTTCTAACTTGGATTGTGTAAACCTAACCTGGAATGTGAAAGTGTACTTTCTTGGATCAAATGAGGGTAACCATGATCGTGTAAGGGTACTTTACTAATCGATTAAGTGTAACCTGGCTTATAAAAGAGTAACCATGGAACACACAACAGAAAGTTGGTCTATATTACATTTTGGTGTTGAATCAGCTACCACCACATAGACTTACCATAATACTATATATTTCATATCTGTTTTCCGTATGGCATACATCCTGCATCCTTTTCCTAGATATCAATCATTTCTCCCACCATCATGATTTCATCACAGGCTCCTCTTTGATCATTTGGTGTGTTTCTTCACTAATTCAAGAGGGGATCGTTTTAGGAATGTATTATTTATAGTTGAAATAGAATGAGATTATCTTGAAATAGATCATATCCATGATTTACATAGTTTTCTAAAGTATATTTTCATCATCATCACCATCCTTGTCTTGGGATTTAGAGGAGAGTGGTGCAGATTCTTTAAGTTCATCATGAGATGTCTTCATGGTAATAAATACAAATATATCATGAAAACCATTTGATCTTATTCTAGGTTTTTTTATTAGAACATATAATTAAATGAATTTTATATCACATTACTATTCTAATTTTTTTCCTATGTTTGATGTTGTATCCTTCTACACATTTTCATAGCTGGAGTCTGTTTAAGAAGCCATTTTTCAAGTTTCATATGTAAGATTTAATCATTTCTATATGGCCTATCAAGACATAATCCTAAAACAATTTCTTTGGTACTTCACTTATATCATGTCTTATAATACTTTGATATTAATTATTAAGTAATAATAATATTTTGTGGGTTTTCATGCAATGCATGTTGGCCCATAGTGGACTAAATTATGTTATATATCTAGGTTAATAATTTTTTCTTATTCTATATTCTTCTTTAAAACATATTATCCATTTCTATTTTTTTCCAAAATACATTGAAAATTATATAACTAATTACCTATAATAGTGGATACATGTTTGTTTCATAAGGAAATCCACATAAATGAATCCCTTAACATCTTTTTCAGTTACAAACAAATGTGTTGGTGGATCAACTTTTCACATGTTCTTGTCCTGATAGAATGTGAAAATTTCACTCATCCTATCAATTTCATATGTTTTTGATCCATTTTGTATTTTATTGTCTCTATCCTCAATCCTAATTGGATCAACTAATAATATATAGAGGTTTATTAATGAAATTAATCAAAATGGAAATATATTTATTCCATGACTTATTTATATTTTACCTTATATATTATTTTGATAGTTTTGTTCCATAACCTTTGTGAAACCATATTAACCTAACTATTCATCGCACCAACATTTTTCATTAATGTGAAATTATATAGTGGACATGGTGTATAAAATTAATGGATTCAATGTAATGTTGCAGATGTATCAAAATCACCGTAATTAGTTTTTCCATTTGGATGATGTTGAACTGGTGTTATGTATGAATCAATGAACAAATAATTATAATATAGGAAACCACACCCACTAGTTGTTTATATGTTTTCATTTTCCCCATGTTCCATCTCACTGAATAATAATGATAATATTGAAATAACATTCGAATTAAATTTGATCCTTTTGAAAAGAAAAATTGGTTTTATAGATCAACAATCTAATTCAGAAATAACATCCTTACTATGTGGCATGACCATGTTGTAATTTATCAACAATTGTTTTTAAACATATATAATGGATTGAATTATATCATTGAAGTAGTTATGATTTGGTTTCATGGTGGCCTAGTTATCCCACATTGACCAGACATGCAAGGAGTCATGAGGGCCTAATAAGGTTGATGTCCTTATCAACGTCCATATGAATTCTTGTAGTTTAGTTATGTTATCCTTAGGTGATATGTTACTTCATGAGGATGATTAAGAATCCACTAATACCCAAATGTTTTATAAACATAAAGTACTATATATGAAAAAAAACCTTAGTCAGCAAGTTACACAAGATGATTAAATTGTATAACATTTGTATACATCCCTGAACTGTAGTCTAGACTCATGTCGATGATCTTAATAATATAATTCTAGATTTATATAATATATAATTTAAGATTTATGAAGTGTATTTGAATATAATACTTATGGACTATTGATATGATTCATATAATTCATTTAATGATTCAATGATTTATGGTTTGTCTTCTTTAAACCTAGATGATGATAAATCTACCTTGTTGTCTAAATAAATTCAAATAAAAGAATAGTTATATTAAAAAATAATATAATGGGATTAGTATATAGGGTAAGATTTATCGAATAGGGATGAAGTGATGTTTGATATATCCATGGAGATAATCAGGGACTTTGTGTAAATAAATAGAATTATTCTATTACAAATTACCTGGTAAAATTAGAAGTAATTATCCCCAAAGGATCAATTTTAAGAACTACACCTATAATAGTGACCATTGGTTATTAGTTGAGTAATATTTTGATAATTTTGATGTTATAAAAGTCTGTTATAATGCTATGACTTCAGAATGGGTCCTGGATTTTGGATTTCCTTTTTATATATGTCAAAATGTAATTACTTCACTACTCTAAGAGATATTGAGAGTGAAAAGGTTTACCAAAGAAATAAAAAGAGCTATCAAATCATGGGTAGAAAAATAGTATCTCCATAATTGCATTAATGTTACTTAAAATAATTAGAGGTGGTTAGGTGGGTTCTTGATTTGGAGAAAAATATTATTTCTCCTGGTGTCTTAGAACAAAATAGTTATTCTTGTTAGTCTGATTTAGTGATTCAAAATATCTTTTAGGGGTCACTCACTCTTATGAGAGGAATCCTCAAGAATGGTCTATATGCCTTATATAGTATGACTCAAATGTAACAATTAAGTACAAATCCTTCCACCAGCAAATAAAACATAATGTTATGGAATATGTGATTAAGACATTTTATTTCAAAAGGGATTAATGAACATAAAAATCATGGAATTTTAAATGATGTAACCATAGACAGTTTTCCCATTTTAAAGACTACGTTCTTGGTAAGTCCAAACATGTTGGTTTTAATAGTTCTATATATTAATCTATGTCCCATTTAGAATATGCACACTTTAATTTTTAGGGTCCCTATAGAACTAATTCCCATAGTTGAAGCCACTACAATGTACCCTTTAAAGATGAATATTCCCAAAAAGTGTGGATTTACATACTCAAGAACAAATATGAATCCTTTGACACTTTGAAAATATATTAGTCTAGTGCTAAAATTGAAACTGGAAGGAAACATAAAACAAGGTGAGCCAATAATGGTCTAGAATATTTTTGTAATGACTACATTGACTATTGTAGTTCTGAAGGTATACTTAGACACATAGCATTTGTGGATACCCTATAATAGAATGGTCTTTAAGAGAGGATTAATAAGAATGTTTTAGAAAATGTGAGAATCAAGATCTCATATTCTATTCTTTTTAGATCCTTATAGGTATATTTTTTATGCTACTACTGTATATATGATCAAGATATTCCCCTCTAGTTCAATTTTATTCAAAACCCCTAAAGTATTTGGAATGGTTCACCCTTATTGTATGTTATCATATATTTTTTATATTGTCATTCCTATTCTCATAGAAGGAATGATAGTCAAGAACCCAGGACTATGAGGTGTGACTTTTTAGGATTTCTACATTTTGACATCGGGTAAGGACCTTACGTAGATAATTGTGGATTTTAGAAACGTATAATCCAAAGAGATGTTGTTTTCCTTGAGGCATTTTATTCTAAATATATGGATTCTAATCCTGTCTTGTTTGATCCTTATAAACCTCTTGGTGTTGAGGTTATATTATAGGATAAAATGTACCGTGAACCCAAGGATATATTCACTAAATGACCGCAACTATATCACATTGTAAAAGAACCTATAAATGAATTTTAACATGAGTTTGAGGTTATGAGAGACGATGACATGAAGGACTACCAGTTGACTTGTAATATGACCATATGAATCATTAGGCCTCAAATTTGTTCTACCATGGCAGATGTTTCTTCTACTGACATTAATATAGGTTTTTACTAGGTAGTGATGAACCATACATTCTCTAATAAGATCTTATGTCTGAGGAATTTTGGTAGTGTATTTTTACAATGAATGATGAAATGGATTCTCTTCATAAAAAAGAAACAAATATTATTATTAACATTCCTAAAAAATAGAACGTTATATATTTTAATTCAATTTTAATGAATAAATATGACAAAACTGTTGAAAATAATATTAGGTATAAAGATAAAAGTTATGCACTTGGATTTCTACAACATGATGAAATTGATTATAATGAAATTTTCAACCTATTGTTAATAACTATTCCATTATACTATTGTAATCCTTTTCTATCAAAAATGATTTTCTTGTTAAATAATTTTATGTTTGAACATACTTATTGAAAGGTTTGTAAGATGAATAGATTTATATTATCCCACTTGATGGATTTTCAAAACATTTTAAAAGTAATCATGTATAAATTTTAGAAAAATCCATGTATGGACTTAAGAAATCATCTATAAAACTCAATAATGAATTTGATTCTCTATGATTAAATTGAATTTAATTGAAGTATATATAATGAGTATGTTTATTTTAAATCATTACCAATTGTTTCAATTTATTTTATCCTATATGTCGATAATATTCATATAATTTACAAATACACCAGGTTAATAAATCATATGAAAAACTTACTGCATAATGATTTTGAAATGAAATATTTAGAGGATGAAAAGGACATCCATGGTATGAAAATCACTAGGGATAGAAATGATAGGGTATTGTACCTTTACCAATCTAATTATGAATAGAATGTGTTAAAAGGTTATTTTATAGAATATTTGAAACTTTATATTGTGCCTTTAGGTCGTAACGTCATGTTTCCTTTATCCCAATCACATGGAGGTGAATCTGAAAATGAGTTTATGTATAAAATACCTTATGTAAACATAGTAGGTGGCCTTATGTATTACATGATATACTCTTATCTAGATATTTGCATTGGTGTTTGTTTCCTAAGATTTTTTTATGAGAATTATTGTAAAGCTTCATTGGTATGAATTACTATTATTACTCATCTATGTGACCATGTCTTCTGATTTGTGCATTTTTTTGGTAAAAATGATCCAAATATTCAAGATATCATCAGCTTTAATGATTTTAGTTATGATAAAAATAGAGATAGTAATAAATATATCAATATTTATGTATTATTTTCTTGTATTGGTACTATTTCCTGAAAATATAAAATTAAATACATTTTTTCCTTTTCCATAACTGTGTTTTAATACATAGCATTAACAATAGAAATGAATAATGAAATTTGGATAAAGGAATTTTCAATTAATTTTATGTATCTCATAGTAATATATATTTATTTTGTGAGAGTCATTCTATGTTCAATATTTTTAAAAATCATGATTTCCATGGAAGAACAAAGCACATAAAAATTTTGTTTCACTATGATACTTACTTCATAGATTGCAGCTGATATTTTGACTATGTGAATCCAATTTTCCATTTTTATTCATATTCTAGAACAAAGGATTGTAGTTCTATTTCAATGACCTAGGTTATGAGAACACAATCTTGTTTAAAAATTATTATTACTAAGGTGGATAATTTGAAAATTTTACATGCATGTATTTATTTTTTTGTCATCAAATATAATTTTCCCAATTCATTTACTGAATTTTTATTTGGATTTCATGATTTAATTTTTTTGTCCCTTGTTAAAATGTTGTTTACATTACATAATTGATTTTTCCCCCTTAAATAAATTTTTTCTAATTTTTTTATTTTTTATTTTTGATTTCAAGATTTCCCATACCCCGTTGATGGATCCCACATAATGGTAACTTGTGTAATGTTTACATTCCTATTGCATGAGGGTAAATAATTGGACCTTCTATTTCATAAGAGAAATACATTGATTGATGAGTGTAATTCCTACACATGTATGGGTACTACATGTATTTTTTATGAATACTCATGACATGCTTAAGGGTACTCCCTAGCTTGTATATTGGAACTCCAAAGCTTACGTAAGGGTACTATTTTGGATCACATAAGGTAGACCTGGCACGTGTAAGGGGACATCCTTGCTCACATAACAGTTACTATGCTCTTGTTAGGGTACTATCTAGCTTGATTAGGGTTAACCTTACTCGTATATGAGTAACATTGGAACACATGATGATAATCTTATTTGTGTTATATTTTGGTGGTGAGTCACCTACCGATTCAAGGCCATCACATCAAACTATATCATGTATAACGGTCGTCTTTGGAGTGTTTATCCTTCTTTCACCGCTTGGATCTATATTTATTGTCCTAACATCACGGTTTCTCCTCATCCACTCCTTGATCATTATTTTTGTTTCTTCTCTAGTTAAAAAGAAGAAACTGTAAGGGAATTTAAAATTACAAATTGATATAGAACAAGTATATCCAGAAGGAGATCATTTCCATGATTACTGTAGTTAAGTAAAAAATATTTTTTTTATCAAAATGGTCTAGGTATTTCATGGAGGGTGGGGAATATTTGATTCCTTCATCATGATATGTCTACGTGTGAAGGAATACATCAACATCATGAGAACCATTTGATATTCTTATATGTTATGTTATTAGAACCTAACATTATAAGAAGTTATGACACTTTATTGTTTTCATTTCATTCCATGTGTTTAATTTTTATCCTTCTATGAATGTGTGTAGCTTAATACCATCCAGGAAGTTGAATTTCAAGTTCTATATGTTAGATTACATCACTTATAAATGAACTAGCTATAATTAATCCTTAATAGTTTCTTTCGTCCTTTACTTATTTGGTGTTATATAATCGGGTGATTTCTATTCATTAGTAATAAAAAAAATTCTTATTGTTTTCTTGATTTTCATGTTCATCCTTAATGGATTTAATTATGTTACATATTCGTGTTATTTATTTATTTTTACACCATACTCATCTGGGATCTGTCTTATCCATTTCTTTTTTATCAACCATCCTAAACAATTTGTAAACCATGTACCTATATTAATGGATTCTTGGTTGTTTCATAAGGGCTACAACATCAACAAATCCCCTAATATATTTTCTAGTAAGAAACAAATGGGTCAGTGGATTAGCTTTTCAAATGTTCCAATACTGATAACATATGATAATTTCACTCATCCTTTCAATTTCATTGGGTATGTCATTGGGTTTTTATCCAATTTTCATTTTATTGTCTCTATCTTCCATCATATGTGCATCCACTAAAAATCTATAGAGATTTCATAATGCATCAAATCTAATTGTAAATAAATTTATTTTATGAATCATTTATATGTTATCTTATATATAGTTTTGATAGTAGTAAGCCACAAATTTGGTGAAACCATATCAACCCAACTATTTACAACACAAACATATTGCATTACTATGAAATGATAATAATGGCATTATGTCTATAATTAATGGAGTTAATGTAATGTTGCAAATGTATGAAGATCACCAAAATTAGTTTGTCCATTTGGAAAATGTTGAACTCATTTTAAGTAAGAATCAATGAAAAAATAATTCTATTCTAGTAAACCGCAACATCTAGGCATTTATAAGTTTTCATGTTCCCCATGTAACATCTTGATGAAAATAAAATATAATATTGCAAAAACATCGGAATTAAATTTGATTCTTTTGAAGAAAAAAAATTGTTTTGTAGAACAAAAATCTATTTCTGAAATAATATCCTAACATGGTGGAATAACCATGTTTTAACGTATCTTTAATTGTCTCCAGACTAACATATTTCATCAAATCATCTTTCAGCACATCAATATCATCCCAAATAAGTTTGAAAATATGCATGTACATATAATATCCTCCCCATGTCCCCCTCGATAGAGCATCTATGACACTATTCAATTTCCCATGCTTGTAAATCACAATAAAATCATATCCCAATAACATATAATGTTTGTGATTATTTGAAATAAAATCTACCCTTTGCCGAAGAAAATTAATATAAGACTCAAATGGTCAGTGTATACCTCAAAACTCCTTCCAAAAAATATTTTTTCAAATGATGGATTTTTTCCACTAAATCCATAATATCCATTTTTATGTCAATTTTCCAATGTTTGTATCAGATAATTCATTACTAAAATATTAAATAGGCCTCTCTTCTAGTGTTAACATAGCTCAAAATCCCAAATTTGTGACATAAAATTCTATTGAAAATCCCTTGAGAAAATTCAACATGCATAAATGTTTGGTGTTAGTCATGTTTTTTATAAGTCCATCAAATGCTTCTTGAGTTTCATGTGTTTTTTAAACATTTTATACATAGTCAATGAAGTTAGGGGTATAGAAAAATTTAGGTAATCACTGATAAATTTTTTATAGTATCCAATTATCCAAAAAAACCCTAACAAGCTTCATATTACTCAGCCCATTCCATAATTTAACTACCTCCTATTTTTGAGATCTATTGTAACCCCTTTGATAGAAATTGTATTCCTTAAAACTATACAGAAAGTTTTCTGAAAGAACACTTCTTCTCATTTTCAAATAGTTAATTTTCTATTTACATTTTCAGAACTTTACAATCCTTCACTAGGTCTTCATTCCATCCCATTTTGCACAACAATATATCTTTGATGGACTACGAAATAGTATTCCCTATAAAATTCCAGAATAATGAATTCATAGTTTCATGGAAATTCATAGATTTATTCATTAATATGAAGAGAATAAAAATGTATTCTTATTTCCCCTTATGTGTCTTGAACATAGTCCCCCCTATATCTTCCTCTTTCATCTGTACCGATTCAAGACTGGATTTCACATCCACCTTTGTGAAGTATTCCAATCTATGTAAATCATCCTTAAAATCTACTATTTCTCGAATTAGGGATATTTTTTGTACAAAAAAAACTTTTTAACTATTGGTAATCCATAAAAATTATCCACCCACTATCTCTCTTATTTAAGAAAATTATTAGGCAATAGAATAGGTTTATAATATGTTGGAAGAAACCATATTGCAAAATATTTTAAACATTTTTTCAATATCATATTTCATAAAAAGTGATGTTTATACGTTTTTTTGTAGACTGAATCGACCCTTATTTCAAATTTATTATGTCATCATTCTTCCCCTTTGATGGTAATTCCCTAGGTGCCTCAAAAACTTCTGCACTAGCCCCCTTTTCATATATCACCCATTATAATCCATGTACCCGCAATATTCATTTTTCTAAATTCAATAGAAAAAGAAATTTTGGTTTTTGTGGGATATTTGATAATACCTAGGATGGATGACCACTGAGATGGGGAGGAATCATTGGTCTATATTTATGAATTATTCTTCTCCTAAATTCAACCTCATGAACCTGTTAAAGTTCCCAATCATCTAAATAATATCTTATAGTCTAAACTTGTATTTAGTGATAATACGAGAGTGAATCAAATGATATTTACAATGTTCCTCATAAATGTTTACTCTATTCCATTATGGTTAGATTCAAGTGGTTATACACCCTAGTTATAATTCTCAAAAAATTTGTTAGACACCCCAATCACAATTCACTGGGTTATTGGTTAGACAACCCAATCATAAGCCCCAAGCAACTAGTCACTCACCATAGTCCCAAGCTTATTATTCAACATTAATCCTCTCATAAAAAGATCTTTTTATAAAGATGTAATCTTATTTTCCTCTTATGAAATAGATTTCCCTTCACGAGTATATTGGATCAACATTCATGAACATGTGCTAATTCACTAAGATATTCGAGAGGTTCACATAATAGATATGTTGGTCTCAAAAATACTACCAGATCATGAGTGATATAGATGCCATAAATTTTCTCAAATACATGGGTGAAAAAGAAAACAAGGTCTCATAGTTTCCAATCCCTCTCTTCCCTTGAAACACGTATGAGGCTCTCACAAATCTCACACAAAATGTATGTTAGTTATCATTATTCTCAACATCTTATTCGATACCTAATAAAATAAATAGTCCAAATAATATAATGAATATTATTCTCATATAATCAATAATATTATTTCGCTTATAATATTAAAATAAATCATAGTAGGATCTCCTTCGTCTTGAATCATCAAATCTCCATGTAGTTTGGCTATTTTTTCATTTAAAACTATTATTGATTTCCCTCAAGACTGAATAATTTATTCACACTCGATATTTGAAATATCATATCCCCATTATATCATTAAATCATGGTGCATATAAATCTATTTAAAATCTCCCCACCTCTACATGAATCCATGTAATACAATGGGATAAGCTATTACATAGATTAACTCACCGTTTCTTACAGGTGGACCAGATTTCAAAAAATGGTCCTCAAAACGGCCATAGAAAAACAACTATGTCATGGTGACATTATTATTTTTACTTTTTCATGATAATCGCATGAATCGAATATGAATATGTAAACATTTTATTATGGCTTCCTACCTTATTCAGAAACATGGATGCATTGTAACAGCCTAAGATTTTATGAAAAATATTCTTTTTAATTTCACTAATGACTTGTTTTCTACGCTACACCAAAAGGAGCTTTCACAACATGCATCATTGACTTGCCTTGCATTACACGCAATCACGACCTTCCTCGATAGCGTTTGTAGTACGCAATAACGAGTTTCACTAAACAACAATATGCTATTAAAATATTATTAAAACTAGCCGTTATGAATAGTAATAACCACTTTTTTAAATTTTGTAAATTTTAATTTTGAAAATGGAATTCATTTCTGTATTCGTAATATCGAAATTAGCTTAGGGTAAAATTTTGGTGATTTTCGGATAACTTTCATATTTTAATGAATGGAGAAAATTACTAAATTTTAATTAAAAACAACTTTTTCCATCGAAATAATTAATAGTGATAAATTATTAATTTGAGTGGTTTTAAAGTATATTTAGAATATATTTTTAAAATTTAATACAATTTTGGTCATTGGATGTAATTTCACATTTAAGCCAGACATAAATAAGTGTCAATCTTTTGATAGTTATTATCTCTTAAGAACACGCTATTTGTTTTGACGACAGGATTTAATTTTTAAATTAATTAATGCAACTGATATGTTTCAAATTTGGTAAAATGAAAATCATTTTTGAGTTCATAATATCAAATATAGCTTAGGCCTAATTTTTGGTATTTTTCTGAAAACATTCAATTTTTGATGAATAGTGAAACCACAAAGTGGTAGTTAATAAAAACTGAATTGTTCATAAAACATAATTTTACCGCTTCTGTGAGTGGAATTTCAAAAATCCAAGAGACACGGTTGATGTCAGTAAGTAAAATTTGGTTCAATGAGATGAAAATAATTTTTTGGTGAATAGTAACTTTTTACTTTTTTTACCACGGTTAAATGTAAATAGGGTAATTAATGGTAGAAATGATATTATTATTACCCTAACACATGTAATAATTCTATTGGACAAGTGTAATTCGACCAAAAACAATCTTTGGAATATAATATGACCATTTAGGCCATCTTGGATTAGATTAGGATATTTATTAATAATTTATTTAAAGAAGGGTTAAAAGAGTTAAAATAAAAGTTTATTTACTAAAAAAAATTTAATATGGGGTTATACATAAGATAAATTCGACTATAAATATTAATTAGAAAGCTAAAAATATTTCCTACATAACTGTATTTTATTTTTAATTTTTAGACATTAAATAATTTAATTTATTTATCACACAACGATGATGCAGTAATTTTCTTATTAATGAAATATTGACATAATTGATGTTATAAATACCCAAATAAATATAATTTGAGACTTTTTATGAATTCCACTAATTTTCTAGGTTAATATGACATGTTAGTATTGATTTAAGTTACTTGGTTCTAACTTATCATTCTGTTATGAATTTTATAAACATCATGTACCAAATAGTGTCAAAATTGACATAAAATAGTTCTTGAAACAAATATTATATTATTACTTGTTATTTTTTTCCTAAAAATCTAAGGTTCGGAAAAATAACTTATATAAGGTTGTATATATTAATAATAAACAACTTGGGGTTCTTTTGGCTTGATATAGTAAGTTTATTAACCTTATAGTATAAGAACAGAAGAAGACACGGTAAAAGTAAAATTATTTAACTTAATGTTAAATCTAAATGATAAGGTTAAAATAGGAACCTAAACTTGTCTAAATTTTATTGTATGAGATTATTTAGAACCATACACACCTTAGCCTCTAAATAAATCAATTTGGATCTATTTAAAACTGATCTTGACTTTATAATAAAATAATATTTTTAGTTATACCAAAGGTGCCCCTCTCCTCCCTTATAAAAGGGCACCTCCTCCCTCTCTTCCTCACACAACATTTAGACTTCAAGCTCAGACAAACCCTAAAAAATTCTCTTCACCACTTCCCTAGAAACATCCTAGAGGTTCTGGTCTTCGTCAAAGACCAATTTTAGTGCCCTAAGAGGAGGTCTCAAAGAGGCACTTCAAAGAAGAGGTTATTTCCGTTACCAATTCTTTCACCTTTATTTCTTCTTCCACATATTCTTCTTAGGTTGTTTCATTATGAAGTAATAACATTAGTATATCTCATATACTTATATGTTATTATAAGTATGAAACAACCCTATTTCACCATCTATCCATCATACGGAAAAAGAATTCACCGCGCGTGTGTACGTACGGAATACCGTCTCCACGCCGTGGTGTAATCTATTTTCCACCACCACCTTACTTGGATGGGTATAATGGTGTAAATAATGACTATATATGACTATTATAAAGTGATACTGATTCTGAAATGTTATACATATACTCCAATACAATTCCATGATCATAGGAACGATATCATCACTCGTGCGTACGTACGGAATACCGTCTCCACGATGTGCTGTGACTCATTCTACATGATCGTCATTTCATAATGATTATATAAAGGAATTGAATGAATTAATATGATATATATTACACTAATACCATTCTGGAAATGAGGTATCTATAACCTAAAGAAAAGAATAAGAATTTATTCGACAAAACACGCATAAGAAAAAAAAGATATAAACACCCGAATAACAAGTAGCAATGAAATATTACTACTAAGAAGCTAAGAATATGACTATATATGATATCATAAAAATAAGTATGATTCTGGAATAAGTAAATAAAATTATTTAAATCATTATACAGGAGGTTTAGACACGTACAAAGCAAGTCGGACCTAAGGTAAGGGAAATATCACAATCTCATTTTTATCCGAGATTGTTTATACTTTGGCATTTACTGGGGTGTATTTTATCATCCACATCCATATTTCCTAAATATGTAATATTATTTCCATCCACCTAAAATTGTTTAAAAACATTTTTAACCTTTGGTGAGTTTATAGTAAAAGATATGAAAGGAATCTTTTGTCGTTTTTCGTACGAGGTACTTTTTGACTTTTCTGACAAATGTACGCGAAGAATGTTTTATTTTATCTTATACGGAATGAATGGGTTTTTAAATCATTATTTCCAAGAAGAATCCTTTACAAGTTTTCAAGTTTATTTTTAATCAACTTCTTTTAGTTTAAAATTGTATGACATGTTAAGAAAGGAAAAGTGTTTTTGAAGTAGAAAGGATATTTTCCTCAAGAATGAAGTTCAGGTGTTTTATCAAAATTATTTACCATCTAAGATAGTAAAGGGTTCTATTTTTATACCTATTATTCCATTGATTTGATAATGTTGTGATGGAATTATTTTTATGAATTCCTTTATCGTATATGAATTTTTTTATGATGTCATGATGTTTAAGATTCCCATTTTTATTACATGGGTTATGCAATGATGTATGTTTTATGATTTTGTGGCACACATAAGAATGGTATCATTATGAGATGTATGGGGCCTATATCTCCCTCCAATGCATTGGGTAAAGATTTTATATCTCATGAGATAGACATGGCTGGAATGGTGGGTTATACCGGTTCAGTGAAACAGGACTGAAACGAGGGTGACTCGGTTAAGAAAGGGACTTTGTCCACTAAGATAGTCTTGGCAATGAGTCTTGACTAACAAGAAATGATTATCTATGATTATGTGTGTATTCCACAATGTTTAATGTTTTATGTTATGATTATTGTGATTACATTTCACTGCCATGAGTTATCCCAGGTTATGAAATTATGATCTCTTTTACAGGTAATGATTTCCAAAAGATATGTGCTTATGTATATGATGTGATTGATATTTATTTTGTTTACCCTTACTGAGCATTTGAGCTCACCCTTTTATGTTTTCTTTTCCACAGGATATAAAGAAAGGTTTTAGGTATAAAAAAAGGAAGATCTTTATGGGAGATGTTGATGATCTTTCACCAGGATTAGAAGATTATATTCTGAGTTTCCAAAGACACTAAACTATTACGATCCTTGTGTGTGTGTTTTTGTTATGTACTAAGTATTCCGCAAATGTAATGTAATGTCCATGTACGTCAGGCTTTGGGTCTCTACAGTTGGTATCAGAGGAAAGGTTTATTCAATCATTGGAAACTAGGATGCGAAAACGTTAGTGAGATCCCTGGAGATATTTCTAAGGTATGTCAAGGGATGTCCCTAAGGATAAGTATACGTATAAGATACCGTCCTAGAACTACGGTAACGATCATAGAATTAAACCTAAGATGTTAGATATTGAAGGTACTCCCCCTTTATTATGTTGTTTTCCCTATCATGATTTTTGCCTCTCACACTATTCTTTTTGGGTTTTAGACGATGGCTGGAACCTGAAGGAACCATGTTGATAAATGCAATGTACAATGAAATGATTGTCCTCCTGAACAATCAAATGCTATGGGAGATGGAGTGAAAAATCTTATTTCTATACTTACACAAGCTATGAATCATTCTGGACTTCCAAATGAGCAGATAAGGGAACAATATTCTATTGAGTCCTTCATGAGTCAACGTCCAGCTTCTTTCAGTGGGTCTTCTGATCCACTTGTTGCTGAACAATGGATCAGTACCACTGAAAATATATTTTCAGTTCTTCAATCTTCTGAACATGATAAATTCATTTTAGCAGTGTATCGTTTGGAAGGTGATGCTGATCAATGGTGGAATATTATTAAGAATACGAGGCAAAGGGATGAAATTGAGTCCATGGAATGGGACGAGTTCAAGAACTTATTTTTAAATAAATACTTCCCTCGTATTCTTCGAACAAAGATGGAGAAGGAGTTTCTTGAACTAAAGCAAAAGTATGATGAATCTGTTGGTATATACAAAGCGAATTTTACAAGACTTGCAAGGTATGCATCTGGCATTATCGTCCAACCTGAAAGTAAAGTTGGTCGATTTTTCAGTGTCTTGAAACCAAGTCTTCGAAGGGCATTAGCTATAAGAGACTTCAGTAGCTATGAAGAAATTGTGCGTTGTGCTATCAAGGTAGAAATGGAAGTTGGTGTTACATATCCATCTCATGGTTTTGACAAGAAACTAAAGATGGAGTTCAAGGAGAAATCTCAGAATAATGGTGAAAAGAAGATGAATGTTTCCTTATGCTCAAAGTGTGGAAAGAAGCATGGTGGAGATTGTCTTAAAGGGACTAGAAAATTTTTTAAGTGTGGAAAAGAAGGTCATCGAGCAGTTGAGTGTCGAGGTAATGGAAAAAGGGTTTCTAATGATGTGATTAAAGAAAACACTACAGAGAACGCACCACCAACACTTCAATGCGTCAAGTGCAAGGAAATGGGGCATTATGCTAATAAATGCCCTAATCCAAGGGTTAGTGATGATCAACATGAGCAACCACCTAAGGCAAAGGACAAAGGGAAGTCACATGCGATCACTATTGGAGATGTTGAATATGACAACGATGTGGTGGAATGATTAAGTGTTTATGTAATGGGATTCCAAAATAATGTTGTATATAGTATCGTGGAATATTGGAATGTTTATGTTTTGGTCTATTGTGGTTTTCAATTATTTTATGGTACCGGTAACCATGAAAAGTGATTGAGACATTTTTGGTAAACAGATGATATGAGCATAATGAAGGGATAAGAAGATAATGAGATGTTTGATTGTATTAATGAGCTCATGATTGATATAAGGACTAAGTGATATCATGGTTTGAGTATATAGAATTTTGAGGATTTTGGTATGTGGAAAGTGTTAACTTTTAACTGCATTCATGTTTTCACTAAGGATCAATGGGTTTTTATTCTTCAATAGAATCCATGATTAAGGTATTCACATGTTTGTAATTTGACAAACAAGATATATCTTATGATATATGGGGGATAAATGATGGCATTCACGGGATTATTCTGTGACATTTCATGTTATCATTTTCTTTATACTATGATCTTGGACCGAAGTATTTTAGATAATCCTAAAGATTATAATGGATTATGTTGGACATAAGTTAGGATAAAATGTTTTTCGATATTATTGATGGGATGTTATAGTAATATATCTTTAGAAAAAGGACAACCTGCAGGACGGGCGACAGCCCATCGCGTCGGACAAGGCCGTGGGAATCGAACCCACAACCGAAGTGCGACTGGCCTTTATCACCTACCACTAGCCTACAGGAAGTCCCTATTTAGTAGAAACTAGTTTTATTATATTAAGAAGTATTATATATGAAATATAAGTCCATTTTAGGAACCATATATGATTAATCTCACTATAGAATGACTTATGTATCTTTAATAACTTTTGCTAACCTTTTGTTTAAGACAGATGGAATGACCCATCATTTTATCTCATGATCTGCTAACACTTCACGAATAACAAATTCAACTTCATTTATTTAAGAGATGAAGTGGAAATTGTTCAAGGCATGAACAATAGTGTGATTGTACCAAAATAAAGTAAGTATTTATTCTAATTCAAATTCTTCAACTTTAGGGAAATGATCTTGAAAACAAAAAATGTTGTCCTAGTGCTCTTATATCTGATTAACTAGATGGTACCTTAGATCGTCACAAATTTATGGATTTGTGATTGTTGTCTTTTCCAAAGCCATTTCTCTACCACTCTCCATCAGAACATGATGGTTAGATTTTTCTTCTATATCCATATTTTCACCTATGTGGAAACCCAGTGATTAGTTTATTTGGGTAACCGTTACGTTTCATACTTTCGTTTTTAAAGATTGGTTTTGGTATTCCTTTTTACGATATGGGATTCTATTAAAGAAACTTTCGAATAGTAAACCATTTATAACCCCGACAAATTTCGAGGGCGAAATTCATTTTAAGGGGGGTAGAATGTAACAACCCAAGATTTTATGAAAAATATTCTTTTTAATTTCACTAATGACTTGTGTTATACGCTACACCAAATGTAGCTTGCACAAGAAGCATCCCTGACTTGCCTTGCATTACACGCAATCACGGCCTTCCTCGATAGCGTGTGTAGTACGCAATAACGAGTTTCACTAAACAACAATATGCTATTAAAATATCATTAAAACTAGCTGTTATGAATAGTAATAACCACTTTTTGAAATTTTGTAAATTTTATTTTTCAAAATGGAATTCATTTTTGGATTCGTAATATCGAAATTAGCTTAGGGTGAAATTTTGGTGATTTTTGGATAGCTTTCATATTTTGATGAATAGTGAAAATTACTAAATTTTAATTAAAAACAACTTTTTCAATCAAAATAATTAATAGTGATAAATTATTAATTTGAGTGGTTTTAAAGTATATTTAGAATATATTTTTACAATTTAATACAATGTTGGTCATTGGATGTAATTTCACATTTAAGCCAGACATAAACAAGTGTCAATCTTTTGATAGTTATTATCTCTTAAGAACACGCTATTTGTTTTGACGACGGAAATTAATTTTTAAATTAATTAATGAAACTGATATGTTTTTAATTTGGTAAAATAGAAATCATTTTTGAGTTCATAATATCAAATATAGCTTAGGCCTAATTTTTGGTATTTTTCTGAAAACATTCAATTTTTGATGAATAGTGAAACCACTAAGTGGTAGTTAAAAAAAACTGAATTGTTCATAAAACATAATTTTACTGCTTCTGTGAGTGGAATTTCAAAAATCCGAGAGACGCAGTTGACGTCAGTAAGTAAAATGTGGTTCAATGAGATGAAAATAATTTTTTGGTGAATAGTAATTTTTTACTTTTTTTACCACGGTTAAAAGTAAATAGGGTAAATAAGGGTAGAAATGATATTATTATTACCCTAAAATATGTCCTAGTTCTAGTGTACAAGTGTAATTCGACCAAAAATAAACATAGGAATACAATATGACCATTTAGGCCCACTTGGATTCGATTAGGACATTTAATATTAATTTATTTAAAGAAGGGTTAAAAGAGTTAAAATCAAAGTTTATTTACTAAAACATTTTTAATATGGGGTTATACATAAGATAAATTCGACTATAAATATTCATTATAAAGATAAAAAGATTTACTACATAATTGTATTTTATTTGTAATTTTTATACATTATATAATTTAATTTATTTATGACAGAACGATGATGCAGTAATTATCTTATTAATGAAATATTGACATAATTGATGTTATAAATACCCAAATAAATATAATTTGAGACTTTTTATGAATTCCACTAATTTTCATGGTTAATATGACATGTTATTATTGATTTAATTAACTTGGTTGGAACTTATCATTCTGTTATGAATTTCATAAAAAATCATGTACCAAATAGTGTCAAAATTGACATAAAATAGTTTTTAGATCAAATATTATATAATTAATTGTTATTTTATTCCTAAAAATCTAAGGTTCGGACAAATGGCTTAGATAAGGTTATATATATTAATAATAAACAACATGGGGTTCTTTTGTCTTGATATAGTAAGTTTATTAACCATATAGTATAAGAACACAAGAAGACACGGTAAAAGTAAAATTATTTAACTTAATGTTAAATATAAATGATAAGGTTAAAATAAGAACCTAAACTTGTCTAAATTCTATTAGATGATAGGATTTCGACCCATCCCCACCTTAGCCTCGAAATAAATCAATTTGGAGCTATTTAAAACACAACTTGACTTTATAATAAAATAATATTTTTAGTTATTCTAAAGGTGCCCCTCTCCTCCCTTATAAAAGGGCTCCTCCTCCCTCTCTTCCTCACACAACTTTGAGCCTTCAAGCTCGGCCAAACCATGACAAAGTCTCTTCTTCACTTCCCTAGAAACGTCCTAGAGGTTCTGGTCTTCCTCAAGGACCAATTTTAGTGCCCTAAGAGGAGGTCTCAAAGAGGCGCTTCAAAGAAGAGGTAATTTCCGTTACCAATTCTTTCACCTTTATTTATTCTTCCACTTCTTCTTCTTAGGATTTTTCATTATGAATTAATAACATCCGTATCACTAATATACTGATATGTTATTATAAGTATGAAAAAACCCTATTTCACCATCTATCCATCCTACAGAAAAAGAAATCACCGCGCGTGCGTACGTACGGAATACCGTCTCCACGCTGTGGTGTAATCTATTTTCCACCACCACCTTACTTGGATGGGTATAATGGTGTAAATAATGACTATATATGACTATTATAAAGTGATATTGATTCTGAAATAGTATACATATACTCCAGTACAATTCCACGATCATATGAACGATATCATCACTCGTGCGTACGTACGGAATACCGTCTCCACGATGTGATGCGACTCGTTCTACATGATCGTCATTTAATAGTGATTATATAAATGCATTGAATGAATTAATATGATATATATTACACTAATACCATTCTTGAAATGAGGTATCTATAACCTAAAGAAAATAATAAGAATTTATTCGACAAAACACGCATAAGAACAGAAAGTTATAAACACACGAATAACAAGTAGCAATGAAATATTACTATTAAGAAGCTAAGAATATGACCATATATAATATCATAAAAATAGGTATGATTCTGGAATAAGTCAATAACATTATTTAAATCATTATACAGGAGGTTCGGACACTTACAAAGAAAGTCGGACCTAAGGTAAGGGAAATATCACAATCTCATTTTTATCCGAGATTTTTTATACTTTGGCATTTACTGGGGTGTATTTTATCATCCACATCCATGTTTCCTCAATATGTAATATTATTTCCATCCACCTACAATGGTTTAAATCCATTTTTACCCTTTGGTGAGTTTATAGTGAAAGATATGAAAGGAATTTTTGTCGTTTTTCGTACGAGGTACTTTTTGACTTTTCCGAAAAAGGTACGAGAAGAATGTTTTCTTTTATCTTATACGGCATGAATGGGTTTTTAAAACATTATTTCCAAGAATCTTCCTTTACAAGTTTTCAAGTTTATTTTTAATCAACTTCTTTTAGTTTAAAATTGTATGACATGTTAAGAAAGGAAAATAGTTTTTGAAGTAGAAAGGATATTTTCTTCAAGAATGAAGTTCAAGTGTTTTATCAAAATTATTTTCCATCTAAGATAATAAAGTGTTATGTTTTTATCCCTATTATTACATTGATTTGATTATGTTGTGATGGAATTATTTTTATGAATTCCTTTATCGTATATGAATTGTTTTATGATGTCATGATGTTTAAGATTCCCAATTTTATAACATGGGTTATGCAATGATGTTTGATTTATGATTTTGTGGCACACATAAGAATGGAATCATTATGAGATGGGTGATACCTATATATCCCTCCAATGCATTGGGTAAAGATTTTATATCTCGTGAGGTAGACATGGCTGGAATGGTAGGTTATACCGGTTCAGTGAAAGAGGACTGAAATGAGGGTGACTCGGTTCAGAAAGGGATTTGTCCACTAAGATAGTCTTGGCAATGAGTCTTTACTAACAAGAAAAGATTCTCTATGATTATGTGTGTATGACACAAAGTTTAATGTTTTATATTATGATTATTGTGATTACATTTCACTGCCATGAGTTATCCCAGGTTATGAAATTATGATCTCTTTTACAGGTTAGGATTTCCAAAAGTTATGTGCTTATGTATATGATGTGATTGATATTTCTTTTGTTTACCCTTACTGAGCATTTGAGCTCACCCTTTTATGTTTTCTTTTCCCCAGGTTATAAAGAAAGGTTTTAGGTATAAAAAAAGGAAGATCTTTATGGGAGATGTTGAAGATCTTTCACCGGGATTAGAAGATTATATTCTGTGTTTCCAAAGACACTAAACTATTACGATCCTTGTGTGTGTGTTTTTGTTATGTACTAAGTATTCCGCAAATGTAATGTAATTTCTATGTACGTCAGGCTTTGGGTCTCTACATGCATGATGATAAGCAATGGGATATTTATTTTTCATTTGAGAACTACATACTTGACCATCATACTACTGATCTAATTATATGATTAAAAAAATTTACTTACAGATTTAATGATGTATTGAAAGGGTCCCTTTCATCTATAATAAGTTAAATCTACCATGTTTTATAACGATATTCAAAATAAGAAACCTACTTATGTTAATAAGGAATCGGAGTGGCTTAATTTCTAGGGTATTCTTGAGAAGAGAGGGAACGAGAGAGGTAAGAGCATGTTTAGGATCTAATCATGGTCTAGTGGAAAAAATAATATTATTTTATCTTAAATAACCTCATAAAATTTGAATTAATTCACCCCTACGAAACAATTCTATGAACAAAACAAATTACAATGACCATTGGTTGTTAGTTGAGAAATACATTTGGGACTTTTGATGATATAAATTAATGGTCTGATGTTATGAGTGATGAATGAGTCATGGATTTAGGATTTTATTTTCATATATGTCACAAATATGATTAATTCACTGATTCGAGTGATAATGAGAGTGTAATGCATTACTAAGGAAATATAACGTGCATTCAAATCATGGGTACAAAAATAATCCCACAAGAATTTCTTTAATGGTCAATCAAATCCTTGGAGGAGGTTAGATGGTTACCTGATTTGAATATGAATATTATTTCATAAGGTGTCTAAATACAAAATTGGTATTCTTTTAGGTCATTTATAGGTAGTCATAATATATATAAGGGGACACTCACTGTAATGAAATAAACCCTCACCATTAGTCTATATGTCTTATGTGGTAGGAATAAAATGAAAGAAAAAAATACAACTCTTTCTCCCATGAATGATAAAAGAATGTAATGAAATAGGTGATTAGGACATATTATTTCAAAAGGGTTGAATGGGCGAAGAAATAATAGAATTTTAAATGATGTAACCTCATACTATCTTCCCTATTGTGAATATTGTGATCTTGGTAAGTCCAAACATGTTCGTTTTAAAAGGTTTACATAATATATTAATTCCCGTTTAGAATATACACATTTTAATTTGAGTTTTTCCTCTAGAACTACCTCCCATAGTGGGGGCCACTACTATGTTACCTTTAGAAATCAATAATCTCATAATGTGTGGATTTATGTACTCAACCAAAAATCAAAATCCTTTGACAACTTCAAAATTTCGATGTCTAGTGTTTCATGTGAAACCAGAAATAGACAAAAAATCATTAGAACTGATAATGGTCTAGAATATTTAGATAATGCATACATAGAATATTTCTATTTTGAAGGTATTTTTAGACATATAACTATTATGGATACCCCATAATATAATTTCCTATGATATATGATGATGAAGACTATTTATGAAATGTGAGAAGCATGCTATTATATTATAGTCTGTTCATGTCCTAGAAATAAGTTTCTACTATATCGATCTATCTAATTAATTGATTCCCCTCTGTAGTCATTAGATTCAAAAATCTGTAATGTTATGCGGATTGTTCCACCCATAGTTGAGGAAATATTATATTTTATTATTGTTCTACCTATTCACATAGCTAGAATCATAAACTAGAACCTCAGAATAAGAATTTTGACATTGTGGTATATCCACTTTTTGTCTATGGGTATAGTATTCAGGAATATAATCATGTTTTTAGAAATTTATAATCCATCAAGATGTACTTTTCCATGAGGCTTCTACTTCTTAATATAATTTTATGATCATTCCTAGTCTCATCTGTCAAAACTTGTAGGTTTTAAGGTTTGATTAGAGCCTAAAATGTAACTCGAAATTGAGGATGTCTCCACTAAACCACCCCATATAGGTCACAATAAATAATAACCTATTTGTGAATTTAAACATAATTTTGAGGTTGAGAGATATGCTGACATGAGAGAATACCAGGTTACTCATAATAGAACCAGAAGAATCATTACTCATCAACATAGTCTAACAAGGTTGATGTTGCAACCTTGGACTTTGATATAGGTTTTTACTTGGTATTAATGAACCCTAAAGTCTCAATCAAGATCTTATGTTTGATGAATCTAGGCAGTTTCTTTCTATCATGAGAGATGAAATGGATTATCTTCTTAAAAATGAAACATGGATAATTGTTAACAAACCTAAAAAGGATAAAATTATATATTTTAATCCAATTTTTTAGATCAAATAAGAAAAATCCAGTGAAAATATTATTATGTATAAATCTATTCTTTTGGATCATGGATTATTATAATAAGATGGAATTAATTACAATGATATTTTTTCACCTGTTGTTAAGAACACTTCTTTTAGATTATTCATATCCTTTTATCACCAAAATTATTTTCATTTTTAATAATTGGATGTTAAAACTGCCTTCTAGCATATTATGTAACATGAAAAAATTTATATGAGACCACCTGATGGGTTTTCACAATATTTTAAAAACAATAAAGTATAAATTTTATGAAAATCCATGTATGTCCTTAAGAGATCATCTAGATAGTGGTATAAATAATTTAATTCTTTTCAACATAAAAATTACTTTTATAGAAGTACATATGATGACAATTTTTATTTAAAATATTTCAAAATTTTTTGTGTTTATCTAATTCTATATGTTGATGGCATGATTCAAATTTTCAAATATAGTAGGATGATAAATCATTTGAGAAAAATAAATAATGCTTTTGAAAAGATATATTTAGAGGGAAAAAATTAAATCCATAGAATTAAAATCACTATGGATTGAAATGTCAGGGTATTGTACATGTCCCAGTATTGTAATGTTCATACGGTGTTAAATTGATAATTTCTAAAAAAAATATGAAACTTGTTAGGGTGACTTGAGGACTTCACTTCATGTTTACCTTGTCCCAATCCCATAGGAGTGATTCTAATAATTAGTTTATGAGTAAAATTAATTTTGTAAACAATGTGGGTGGCCTTATGTATTCTATGATATACCCTTATCAACCTATAACCTTTTCTATTTGTACCATAAGAATGTTTATGAGAAGTATTGTAAAGAATCCATGGTATGAAATAATATTTATACTCATTTTTGTGTCTATGTATTCTAATTTTGGATTTTTTTAGTAAAAATGATTCTTATAGTCAAGATATCATTATATTTATATATTTTAATTATGCTAAAAATATAGATTCTAATGTATTATCTTCATTTGTAGGTCCTGATTCATGGAAATGTAATATGAAATCCATTGTTTCCCTTTCCAAAACCAAGGTCAAATACATAGTATTAACAGTACCAATAAAATAATCCATTTGGTTGAAAGTATTTGTTCGTGAATTTTATTTATCTACTGGTAATATGGAAGCCTTTTTTGATAGTCTGTTTGTATTCCATATTTCTAAAAATCATATTTTCCATGGATGATCATAACACATATACATTAGATTTCATTTTTTAGGGTTTACATTGAAACAAGGTTGGTATGTTTCAATAAGATACATACTTCTGAGAAACTAGTAGATTGTTTGACTAAATCTATTAAAATATCAATGTTTACACATTATTTAGAGCTTACAAATATAGTCCCATTTTAAAAAACTAGGTGGTGAAAACACTATAATGTTTAAAATATTTTTATTACAAAGGTGAAGGTTTTGTAAATTCGACATGAATGTATTTATTTGTTTGTTATCAAATAGAATTTTTACAATTCTTGATCTGAATTATTATTTTGATTTCATAATTTAATTTTATTTATTACCTTGTAAAAATGTTGTTTATATTTATGAGTTGTATTTTTTCCCAAAAAAAATTGTTTTTTACGTCTCTTATTTTTCAATTTTGACTTCATGATTTTTTCTTATCCCATAGCTGGATCCAAAATATAGTTAACTTGTTTAAATTCTAATTTCTTATTATATGAGGGTAAACCATGGGATATCTCATTTCATAAGGATATGACATCGATGTATAAGGGTAATTCCTACTCATGTAAGGGTTATCCCTAGCTTGCGTAAGGGTACTCCCTATCTTGCATATGGTAAATCCCAAACGTGCGTATGGGTAAAACCATGGTTCCTGTAAGGATAACTAGGAATGTAAAAGGGTACTTCCTTGGATCACATAAGGGTAAACTAGCTCACTTATGGGTACAGTAAGGCTCAATTAAGGGTAACCTGGCTCATATAAGGGTCACAATGGCACACTCAATAGAAATTTGATCTATGTTAAATTTTTGTGGTCAACCACCTACATCCATGTGGACATCCCATCAAAATATCACTTGTATATCAGACATCCAAATGTATTGCATCGTGCACTCATTGACTGGCTTAAAATCATTATCCCACCATCAATATTTCACCTCGGGCACCTCCTTGATCATTTAGTGTGTTTCTTCACTAGTTCAAGAGAGGAGAGTTCTAAGAAATTTTTTATTTCCAATTGAAATATAATTAGAGTATAATTAAGTAGATCTTGTCCATGATTAACATAGTACATTGAATCATATTGTCTTCATCATAAAAAACCTATTCTAGGCATTTGGGGGAGATAGGTGTAGATTATTTTCCTTCATCATGATATAACCTCACTTGAATAATTGCATAAAAATCATGAACACAATTTAACCTTCTTCTAGGTTTTGGTATTAGAGCATAGAATTATAAGAGGTTAATTCCACTTTCCAATTTTCATTTCTTTTTCTGTGATTTATGTTGTATCCTTCTATGCATGAGTGTAGTGTGAGTCCATACAAGAAGTGAGATTTTATGTTCCATATGTTAGATTACATCACTTCCATATGGTCTAGCAAGACCTGATCATAAAATAGTTTCTTTTGTACTTCACTTCTTTCTTGTATTATAATCTGTTGATTTTCTTTCTTTAATAATAATGATATTTTGGGGGATTTCATTAAATTCACATAGGTCCATAGTGGACTAAAGTATGTTATATATCTCTGTTCATTATTTTTTTACACTGTATTCATCTTTAATCAATCGTATCCCTTTCTATTTTTTTATTTGACTTCCTTTTTTTGAACTAATTACCAATATTAGCTGATTCATGGTTGTTCCATAAGGAATAACGCATCAATGAATCCCCTAACATATTATCAAGTTTCAAAAAACATGTATTGTGGATCAAATTTTCACATGTTATTGTCATGATAGAATATGAAAATGTGACTCATCCTTTCACTTTCATTGGTTTTCGATCCATTTTTTCATATTATTGTCTCTATCTTCCATCGTATGTGCATCACCTAATAATTTATGGTTGTTTTTTGTGCAATTAATCTAAATGATAATATATTTATTCCATGAATCATTTAAATTTTATCTTGTATATTGTTTTTCTATGTGTGAGCCACAACATTGGTGCAACCATATCAACCAAACTATTTACCACAACAACATTTTACATTCTTGTGAAATGATACTAAGGAAAGGGTGTCTAGAATTAATGGAATAAAGGTATTGTTGCAAATATTCAATGATCAACATAATCAGTTTTTCTATTTGTAAATTGTTAAATTGGTGTTATGTATGAAATAAATGTTCAAAAAATTCTAATCCAGTAAATCCCACCTCTTAGGTGTTTATATGTATTTAAGATCCACTATGTACCTCTAACTGAATAATAATGATAATATTGAAATAATTGGAATTAAATTTTATCCTTTTGGAAAGAAAAATCAGTTATTATAGAACAACAATATACATTAGAAATAATATACTAACATTGTTTCACAACTATGCTGTAGCATTTCTATAATTCCCTTCAAACTAACAACCAAAATTAACTCTTCTTTCGACACATAAACCTCCTACCAAGGAGGTTTTAAAATTTCCATGTACATATAATCACCTCCCCATGACACCATCGATAGATAATTTGAGACACTGTATAATTTATCATGATTTTAAATCACAATAAAATCACATCTTAGTAGAATATCCTACCAGTAATGAGGTTAAATTTAAGCTACTTATTGACTATGAAAATTCACATAATTCTTCAATTATCCATGTATATCTCAAACTTTCTTACCATAATATATTGATTATGATGTTGTATTATAGGCACTAAATCCATAATCTCTATTTTTTATATCAATTTTACATAGTTGGTTTTAGATAATTCCTTACTAAAATAGGCAAGAGGACTCCCTTTCTATGTTAACACAACTCCAACTCCTAAATTAGAGACATCAAACTCTATTAAAAACCCTTGTAAATTTATAAAAATCTTATATGATGGGTAGTAATCCGGTTTTTCATATGTGTGTCAAATTATTCTTGAGTATCAAGTGTTTATTTAACATATTTTTTGTTAGTCAAGGCCTTGAGGAATTGTGAAATATTTCCATAATCATTGATAAATTTTTGATAGTGTCCAATTATCCCAATAAAACCTTGATGTGCTACACATTCCTTATCCCATTCCATTATTTAACAACCACCTTTTATGGGATCTATCATAACCACATCGACAGAAATTATGTGCCCAAAATTCACCAAATACCTCCTTTGGAAAGAACACTTCTCATTTTCAAGTAGTAAATTTTCTATTTCCATTTTAAGACCTCATGTTCCATCTCTAGAATTTCATTCCACCCCTTACAACAAACCCTTATATCATCAAAGAACACCAAAACAATTGTCCATAGAAAATCCTATAACACCACATTAATAGTTACATGGAAATTCATCGATCTATTCATCAATATGAAGGGAATAAAATGTTTTTATTAGTTCCCATTATGAGTCTTGAACATATTCCTCCCAATATCTTCCTCTTTCATCTATAGCTTTTGTAAACCACCTTTGTAAAGTATTATGCACTATGAAACTCATCCATCAGCTCTCCAATTACTTGAATTTGGTATCTTTATAGAACCACCAAACTATTTAACTTTTGGTAATCCATAAAAATTCTCTATCCACCATCCTTCTTGTTTACTAAAATTATTAAGCTATAGTATGGTCTGATGAAATGTCTGATGAAACCCTATTACAAATGATATTAAACCTATTTTTCAATACCATTATTCAGAAAATAATCATGTTTATAAGGTTGGTTGTAGACTAATTCCACCCCTCCTTCAAATTTATTGTTTGATAATTCTTTCTATTCGATGGCAATTCCCATGGTGCCTCAAAAACATCTGTTCCGGCCTCCTTTTCTTGTATCACCCACTACAACCCATGCACCAGCCATATTCATTTTCCTAAATTTAATTTTACTGATTTTTGGGATTTTTTGGGTTATTTGATATCACCTTGGTTGGGTGACCACTGAGAGGGGTAGGAATCATTGGTCTAAATTTATGAATTATACTTCTCTTAAATTCAACCTCAGGAACCTGTTAATGTTCCCAGTCCTCTAATTAATAACTCACAGTCTAAACTTGTATGCAGTGATTATCAGAGAGTAAAACAAATAATATTTACAATGTTATTCACAAAAGTGTACCTCTTTCCATTATTGTTAGATTCAAGTGGTTAGAAACCCCAATTATAATTCTCTAAAAATTTTCTAGACACCCAAATCACAATTCTCTGTTGATTGGTTAGACACCCAAATCACATGCCTCAAACAACTAGTTAGTCACCATAGTCACAAGAGTATTCATCAAAATTAATCAGATCTTATAATGATCTTTTTATTAACATGGATTATTATTTTCCCCTTATTAAATAGATTTACCTACATGAGTAGATTGGATCAACTTTCCTACACATGTGCTTATTCTTCATGATCTTCAAAAGGTTATCACAATAGTTATGTTGGTTTCAAAAATCCAACCAGATCATGAGTAATATAGTTCCTCTCAATTTTCTAAAATATTTTGGTGATCAGTAAAACAATGGTTCCCTGTTTCGAATCCCTCTATTCCATTGATACATGTATCAGGATCTCAAAATTCTCACACATGATGTTTGTTAGTTCTCAACATTTTCATAATATTCTTCGATACCTAAAAAATATTCACAATAATATCATGATTATTATTCTCATACATTATAGAAGATTATTTCACATTTAAAATTAAATGAAATATTTGTAGGATCTCTTTCTTCTTGAATTATCAAATCATCAGGTGGATCAGATATTTTTTCTTTTAAACATGTTATTGAATTCCATGAAGACTCAATAATTTATTTCCATGTCATATTGGAATTACCGTGTCATCATTATATCCTCAACTCACGATACATGTAAATATAATTTTTATCCCTACACCTCTACATGAATCCATATAATACCATGGGTTAACCTATTATGTCGCTCAGCTCATTGTTTCATACAGGTGGAACATATTTCCAAAATGTTCATCAAAATGGCCATCAAAATCATTATGGCATGGTGACATATTTATTTTTCTCTTTCCATAAAAATAACATGAATTTAAAATAAATATATATACTTTAAATTGTTTATTTATACCTTATTCAACTACCAGGCTGCATCATGATAAGAATTGGGATATTTATTTTTTCTTTGTGAACATCATTCATTGAATAGTCAAATTTCATTTAATCAGAATAAAAAAATTCTGGAACTCATTTAATCTCCAATCAGATCAATCTTATTAATGGATCAACAACATGTCTTATTCTAGATAGACCCTTTGAACGCCTCAATAATCGACCATATGAATAAATCAAAATCTACTATTTGTGATAAAACACGTGAAAATGTCTGTATTATCAGCACGTTCAAATCCAATCAAAGAAATCATATTAACTCTTGTTTATGCAGATCATTAATTTTCCTTGTTTCCTTAACATTGTGCATTGAACTACCTATGTATGTAGTTCAAAAATAAAAGTATCCTTAAATATCACCTCATCACCATTATGTGGAATGACTCATTTTATATTACTTATACATAGCCTTTAAAACTCCCATATTAACTTTACACAGGTTTTGTAAATCACTGTTGACCTTTACCGAGTTATTGAATTCCTTTGGTACCTTCACGTTGCTACATGATTTCCTTATTACCTTCACATAGGAAATTCATTTTTAAATCCACTTTTACATAGCCTATGTACTTCTTGCATTACATTTATATAACCAGTGCAAGTCACATGTTACATTTTTACAGCATTGTATTTTTTGGTTTGACCTTGATCCGGATAGAGGAGTACCATTACGTATCTACATAGACACCTATTTTACTGTTCAGTATAAATAAAAATATTGGTGATGCCTTTAAATAAGTTTTGAAGATCTCACATCCAAGGTGGGATGGATTTATGAATAAGGGCTTCTAGGCCTAGTCCAACAGGTCCTAAAATTTGGGTTCAGTTTTGTTTTTTGAGCTTTAATTCTTGTAGTTAGGGATAGAATTGGGTCTCGTTATGGAGTTGGGAGAAAGGATATTAGATGTTGAGTATGATGGGTGTGTGGAGGTGATGTCATGGTGGTGGCATGATGAGGTCTTGTAGACTTGGTGATGTTGCAATCCGTGATCAAGAGATGCTTCCTCCGGTCAATTGGGATCCACAATTTTGAAGATGGTCTATACATGAAGCAGTACTACAACCAAAGAAAGTGAAGGCAAGAAAACAATGTTGAACATGGTTCCACTTATCAAGGAATTTCCTCGAACATCTTGCAAGCATCGTCCTTTGACCTTATAGTCAATATGTTGAAGATCGTGGAGGCCCCAACTATCTTCATCCTGGTCCTACAATCAAATTACATCCAGTCGAACACATATAATTTTTAAATGAATTGTAAACTCAAATAAAATTAAATTAAATATTTTAAATGCATTAATAAAAATAAAATTCGATCATTTTAGATTTACAAATTAATTTTAAAAAATTAAAATTATAAATATTTTATTGATGTAGTTAAATTAGTATATGGATATATAATATGATTAATTTAATAAAAGTAGCTTAATTTTTTAAATGTATTTAAAAAATATTATAATTTTTAAAAATTAACTAAATATGCTAAATTTTATAAAATTATTTATTTAAGAATTTATTATTGAAACAATGAAAATTATTAAATGAATGGACTCATTAGTAATTGTGAAATGATTTTACATGATACATTTCAATGATAGAGAGAATATCTTTTTTATATAATATGTATAAATATTTTAAATATATGAATCATTTCTTAATAAATAACATAATTTAGTTTAATACAGAAAATCATAGCAAAATTAAATAATTTGACAATGATCCTATGAAAAAAAATTGATATAAAAAAATAAATATTTTCCGATATATAAAATTTCCCTAAAAATGAAGGAAATATATTAAACAGAAAATCTATGTGATTAAGAAACTATATCAACATGATATTTGTGTGGAATATTTACAGAAATAATGATTGAAGTATAATAAAAACATATGACATTAAAATTTTATTTTTCAAAATACAACATCATTAATTTATTCTAAAAAAAAATTATATCCAAGTCATTTAGATTTTAAATTCACAACTTATTTATTTTAAAATTATAAGACATTAATTTAAAATATTAAAGGTATTTTAAAATATTAAAAATAAATTTAAAAATAAATTTTAATCAACTGATTTATTTTTGATTTTCATTGTATTTAAATGTTATTATTAATTTATTTATTTTATATATGCAAATTATTTATTTTACAATTTTTATTCTATTTATTTTAAAATGAATAAAATTGAATGAAAAAAATTAAATTACATGAATATATAGATAAATTAAATCAATTACTATAATTAAATATGTACATTATTTGAATATTTTATTAATGATATTTAAAATAAAATTAAATAAATTTAGTAGTTAAATTATATAAACAAGTTTATAATGTTGAAATAAATAGAATATTGTAAGATAATTTGAATTTTGTATTTTCTTAAAAGCATTTAAATAAATAACTTGATTAAAAAAATAATTGTATTTACATATTTTATTTTGGCAATTCATTCAAAAAAAATCAGATATTTTGAATGAGTTAAAGATTTCAGAAGATCCAGATTTTTTATTATTCTTTAAAAAAGATTTGACCTCATTATCACTCCCTCCATTTTAGTATTGTTTTTCATAAATATACAGCCATTAAACATGGACATACCATTATTTCAGCTTTCTATGTTTTTGTTCGTTCCGCTGGCATCATTAACACGGGCTGGAAAGCCCAGTTATTTGTGGTGCTTCGGGCGGTCTAGTGGCTTGCATTTCATGACAATGATGGAGCATGGTATGATAATTTCACCTCCATTAACCTTATACCTATTCTTCCGATCCTCAAACTATGTCTGTTGAACTTTGTTTGCAGAATCACAATCCGAAGCTCTCTGAATTTTGGTTGGCTGAGGACGGGCCGATGAGAGACAAAATCCATGTCTCCATGACAATTGTTGGCATCGATGGGGCTATGAAACATTTAAATTTATGGATTATTGTAAAACATCTTTTTCTTCATCTGTTTCATCATATTTATCTCCCTGATTTCAATTGGGTTTATTCATACAGGTCTTCTGATGATAATGAACGATGGGTACCGGATGCGGGGTCAATACTAAAAGTGGCAGTGCCTTCGAGTTTTAAAAGTTGGCACTACGTTGTGTGTCCCAAGATCACCAGTCAAGGTCAATCTTGGGGGAGGTCGTGGTGAACTGGAAGAGCACCTATATTCCAGAAGTACCCCCCCCCCCCCACAACCTCATAGAATGGGTTCACGTGATCCTCAATCCCAACAAGCTGCTACCATGGATCCTCATGAATTAGGTTGTGCATAAGATGAGTGATGATCCCATCTTCCTAAAAGGCTGATTTAATGGCTCTTCAGGGTATGAACTCCGAGTCTAGTAGAATCAAAACTCTTCCTGCTGTCAATAACATGGTTGTGTAGAATCTTCATCCCTGGCTACAATTCTTGTTTTGCATCTAGTTTTATTTCCAACTCAATAATCTATTTTTTAGTTCATTGATTAACCCCATCCATCATACCTGAATAAAATGACATAATGTGATTCGGATAAATTAATTAGATACTGATTACATAAATTTGATACAAAACGTAAATGGACCACCAATCCCTTGGATTTTTTTAATTTTCATTATATTTTCATCATCTTTTATCTTCTAAAAAGTTTCCCTCATATTTTGCACAAAAAGGGACAAAAAAAACTATGAGTTAACTAAAAATATAAAAAATGGATTCACCAGTTGGTCTGTGAGCATATAAGTACACTTGGATCAATATTAGAATATATTGGAAGGGAAAAGTAGAGGAGAGCACATTTCTCTCTCATGATGAAGCATTTTTATCTCAATTTTTTTTAAGGATTCCCTCTTATATAGTTCGTTCTCACAAAGAAAAGCCTTTTTTTCTATGATTCTAAATGTTTGAGGGCTATTTCATGCCCAAACTAGCTTCCAGCATACTACTCCATCTTTCTCATATCTAACAAAAAAATTCAGTAAATGCATTTTATACCTACTATTTGATAAAGTTTTGACCCATTTACCTAAAAAAGAATAAACATAAGAGTTACTGGCTCAACAAATGTCACATCCGTTCATTAAAATTTTGTTACATCTCATCCTTCTAATCTATTACATTTTTTTGCTGAGTTTTCAAAACTCCTCCCATCCTCATCCTGGATTTTAGAGATACTTCTCTGATACCCACTCTTGGGAAGATATTGAATAATCCTGCATTTTTCAATGAATTATTCTTTTCCTCCCCTCCCTTTCCCAAGAATATTATCATTGAGTTTTGAAGAACCTAGATACTACCCACCATCGAATTTAGTGAAACCATTTATACCCATCCATAACCACACAAACACCTCATACATATTATTAAAACCATGTAAAATTCTCTTTTTATTCATAACCACAATCTCTACAACATGAAAATGTTTAATACTTCTAGACTATGTGTCCTTAGAATAAGGTGTCATGGGAGCGGCTTGTTTAGGATGAGGATCACCAATACTCTTCTGAACAACCACATTCTCAGCAATGGGAAAATGTTTTATTCTACCAGACTATATGTCCTTACATAAACAATCCATGGAAGAAGCTTCTTTTAAATGAGGATCACCACTCATCTACTACCCAACTAGGTTCTTGACAACAAGAAGAGTTTTAAGTAAACTTGTCTTGGATATTGTACCATAAGGAGCTATAGAATCCGGTTTTTTGGAATGAGGATCACTTCTCACCTTCTGCACAACCAATTTCATGACAATACTATGAGTGTTGATTCTACCAAACATGATGTTCTTTCCTCAAAGAGCCATGGAAGCATCTTGTGCATATTGTAGATCACTAGAACCCCTTTTATGAGGTCAAGGGCTGCTACTAGATAGTAGGATCTCTTCATGTTCCCCCATAAACCCCCCCCCCCCATGCTCAATACAGAGTTGGGGTCTTGGTACAGACAATGTAGTGTGAGGTATTCCACTATCAATGCACAATCCCTTGATTACTGACCCCCATTTGATACAAATAATTCTTCATCTTCAGACCTATGTAATGAAACCCAGTGAGAAACTGAAAGATAAATATGATGAAATTGATGAAGGAGAAGATGTTTTATCAATGAACAAATATTTATTAGCTATGCAGTCAATGGTGTTGGTGATTCTTGTGGAAACATGGATTTTTTCACCCATTTTTTTGTTGATGAATACTTTTGTTTTTTAATCTATTACATACTCCTTTAAACACTCTCAAATTCCAATTGTAGTCCTCACATAAAAGTCTATGAAATTTATGTAGAATACCAATCATTCTAGTTTTTAGATCATTTTATTTTTGGTATTTAAATTATAATTGTTGGTTATCAATGTTGAAATCTGGTGAATAAATTTCCCTCAATGTTCCACTCACTTGATTAATATTATATTCAATTTTTTCACTTCAAAATTAAACTCTTGAGGAGGAATAAAAAAATGATGGATACTTAGCCAATTTATTTATGAAAAACTCCCTTTCCTCTTGTTCAATGATTTTTAGAGATTGATGTTTTGAAAGGATGGTTCTCTCAACCTTAGGATCAAAAATTGGGTGGTTATAAGAACATGATGAAGTAATTTGAAACAATTTTTTAAAAAACTTAACATAAAATCACTAATATTACCTAGTAATGGTTTCAGGTTTGACGCATGCCTGTCATGGTGTGCTCAACAAAATTATTTTTAAACCCAACAAAAAAGTATTAAAGTTGGATTGGGGCAGTCTCTGGGGTAGAATGCATATTGGATATATTAAAATCATATTTAATGGGCTCAAATATTGAAAACATTGGTTGTGGTAGATTGGTTTAAATTTTAATTTTTATTTAATAGTTTTCCAACCTCATATTACCCTCCTCTCTTACCTATGAATAATTATTCAATTTCACATACCCATCATTCTCTAATAAAAGAAAATATCCCTGATTATCCATTACAATAAATTTGCGTTCAGAATAGAAAAATACATTAATCATTGTATTCCTTATCCTCACCCAGCATATTGATTGGATTCCCCTAATAATTCTCAGGTCATTCCAATATTAACTATCATATGTAGTGAATGAGTTCCATATCGGATTAAGTGTGACACTAGTAAAAAAAATAAATAAATATATAAATTTAATGAAAAATAAGAATCTCCAAAAATATACACATCCAGACACATCCAAAAAATTAAACTAAGTATCATTTATTTAATACATGAATTCATTATAGGTGTGGGGGATTTGTCCTCATTTAATCCATAATTCACATAATGTTCTATCTATATAGTAATTAAAAAAAGAAATAATGAAAACCATAGGGAATAACACCAGCAGCTAGTGATAAAATAGACTTCAAAAATAATAGAGTGTATCATTAATATTCGAAGTCCCCCAAACCAATGGATAATTTATCTTCTTATTATAACAGTAGAAATTGAAAAAATAAAAAACAATTTTTTATAGGTGGTGATTTCCATGTGATATGTCTTGTGGTCCTCATTACCAGCTCTAGGTGAAGTCCTTCTGAGAATATTTGAACTCTTGCGATGACTTGAAAAACCCCTTCATAATTACATACTCTGAAGTGAGCATGATCTCATGAATATATTTCCACCACATGGATGATGATAAGTAAGGATCTTCATCTTCCCTAATTCAGCTAAACCAAAATACTGGGAGGCAATTGACTTTGAAAATGAGAGGCCAAATTGGTAAATGAATTTCCCAATTTTCTAAATTTTAAAGACACTCTTAGATTATCCAATGTTATTTCTACGAAAAATGGTCATTCACATTTTTTGGAATTGAAATATCATAGGTTATTTTAGTCATTATATATAATCAAATACGTCACCAATATGGTATGTAGAATTTGATATGTACTTATTCTAGAAATAGTATGTTTTCAGGTATGTTGAACCATCAAGCCTATAATACTCATCCGTTCTAAATGAGATTATAGTAACAGAAATTTATCCAGTAAATATTTCTCCATTCGATATTGATTTCCAATGTTCTGTAATCAAACAGATAATCACTTTTGTATAGGAAATCATGCTGATTTTCCCCATTCAAGAATTTTTCATGAATCTGCAAACCTCTAACTGGTGCATATGAAACATCCCAAGTAAATGAAGAATAACATATTTTCATACTTAATAATATTTTTGAATTAAATATTAATTTTACTTTAAAATGGTTTCTATGTTCGATAGCGTACCTGATACGCAACAACGAGTTTCATTGAAATATTACGTTTCACACTAATAATATAATATTATTATTATAAATGGCAGTTAACTCCTAGATTTTGTATTGGAGGGAATGAACAAAACTAACTACAATATGATTATACATGTTTGTTAAATGTATTTACATTTATCCAATAAAATTTAGAGGCTTAAAATGTGAATGAATCTAATTTTAAGCATAATTTACATTAAAAGGCTGATTTACCACCTTTTAATGGAGAACCCTCATTAAATATAGTTTTGGTTACATTAATACATTCAAATTGATCAAATAAAATCCTTATTTATAATAGGTACATCAAAATTTACTTTGTCTAAATTTTTTGAATTTTTCCGATAATGTTCATTTCTTAATGAATAGTTAAAATATTGTATTTTAATTCAAAACTGCATTTTAATATAATTTATTTATATTGATATATTATTTTTTTAATTGGTTTTAAGGTGTAATTAGAATATATTTTTACAATTTAATCCATTTTTGGTCATTGGAATTAATTTCACTTTGAAAGTGGAATAAACAAGTGTCAATATTTTGATAGTTATTTTTTCTTAAAAACACGCTCTTAGTTTTAATAATGAGAATTAATTTTAAATTAATTAATTAAACATCAATGACTAGAATTTGGTAAAATAAAAATAATTTTTGAATCTGGAATATCAAATATAGCTTAGGCTGAATTTTTGGTATTTTTATAAAAAGATTCAATTTTTGATTAATAGTGAAACCACTTAGTAGTAGTTAAAATAACTGAATTTTTCATTTAAATGAAATTTTACCACTTATGTGAATTGAATTTCAAAAATCCGAAAAACATGGTTGTTATTAATTAGTAATATTTGGTTCAATAAGATGAAAATAATTTTTGGTGAATAGTAACTTTTGACTTTTATTTACTGCGGTTAAACGTAAATAAGGTAATTCGAGATAAAAAGAATGTTATAATAATTCCATATTACCTTAACACATTTAAATACCTTATTGGGTGGGTCATTTATGATTATGTTCATCTTTGCGTCTCTTTAGGGACCCAATGGAGCCACTTATGAATGATAATGACACTTTAGATTAATTAATTTAAAGTAAAGGCAAAAATGACATAAACAAAAATATTTTAGTAAATTAATTTTAATATGGTGTTATGTAAGTCATTTTTCCAACTATAAATATTCTTTATAACTCCAAAAACATTTCCTACATGATAATATTTTTTTATAATTTTCAGAAATCCAATAAATTAAATTATTCATGAGACCATAAGGATACAGTATTTACATCATTAATAAATGATTTAATGAAATAAGATTATAATGATTAAAATATTATCCAAAACATATCCAATTCATATTGGATGATTTTATTTAGACCATGAGTCATCTTTTATTCTACTATAATGATTTTTGGACTTTTAGAAACCGAATATCATTATATAATAAAATAATATTTTCATAATTTCCTAAAGAGCCCCTCCTCCCCCTTATAAAAATAGACCATTTCTATCCAATTCCACACACCTCTCATGACATGATACTCGTCAAAACACTACCCAATTAAGCTCTTGGCATCCATCTCCTCCTTATAAAATCCTTACCTTAGGCAGAAGGTACTTTAAGAAGTCCTCCTGGCTTAAAACAAAGGAAGTTACAAAAAATTAAAGGTAAGAGTTTCTCTTAACTTCTTTTTTTGTTTTACTTATCCAGCCCCTAAAATATTTTTATTACTTTATTTTATAACAACACCAGTATCCTAAATATACTTTGATTCTGTTATAATAATTATTCATACTACACATACACACACCTCTATCTAATGGGTGAAAAATATACTCTTTTTGTGGATGGCAAACTACTTCTCACGAGGCGATGATTGTTCAATTACATCTTATCTCCCCACATGGTGGCCATTATTATGGAACTATATTTATATATGACATATATTTTGTTTTTGTTTTCTTTATGCTTCTGTATTTTCTATTTATATCATATCTTTATAGTTTCCATTATGGGTAAACACGATAATTTCATTTTTGGAAGTGCGGACTACCACCCCCTCAAAGTAATATGACTCATTAATGCCATATGTGAGACGTATAAAAGATAGAGTTAATGATATTATATATGATATTATATTGGAATTATAATATACCTATGTATCATTATGTTTTTATTCCATTAAAATAATAAATAGAAATGGAAGTAGCGTTCATGCGTACATACGGCTTACCGTCTCCATGAACGTTGCATTTCATTTCTTACCTCCAAATGTTATGTACTATTATAAATACATGTATATAATGGATATATATATATATATATATGATATATATGATATATAAATCATTAATATCATTCTGGATATAATTGAAAATTTACCACATTGACAACTTGTAAATATGAGGTGGTCATTTTTGACTCAAGTACCAAATATCGACAAAACGGCTATTATTAACTTGAGATGACTACATAATGTCTATAAAATGGTAATAATTGATATAAAAGGAATAATAAACTTTAAAAAGGGTATTAAGCAAGTATAAATTAACTTTATATTATTATTTAAGAGATTAAAGAACGATCGAGTCAAGTCGGACACGAGGTAAGGGAAATCGTCTCAATCTCCTTTCATTAAAGAAAATTTTGTTTTAATAAATGATTTTATTTTATATGCTGTAAAAACACCTTTGACTTTCCATTTCTTTCAAATTGAATCTTTTTATATGAAATATTTTACTATAAGACAAAATGGAATGTTTTTTTAATGTAAGCGGTGACAATATCCTTTCTGCCGCCACGAGTATTATTTGATCTTTGGCTTCTGTAACAAGCCTAAATATTTTAAAAAGGAAAAATAGATACCATATACACTTTTTACGTATTTTGGTATTTAAAATTATTTTGAGAATGGATTTATTATTTCTATATATTGAAATTATATTTTGTTATTACAATGTGGAAATGTTATCTGACCATTATGCTTATGTTTTTTTTATGATCATGTTATGGTTCATGGGCATTATTTACATATACGAGATGGTTCCATGATAAACCTATGGTGGGTGAGCCAGAGATAGCACACTAATGTTTTGGGTAATGTGACGGATGTAAACGTGGATGTTTCTTCTAAGATATCTAGGTAATATACTATGATGGGTCTTCCAAATTAAATACCTATGTAGCTGTGATAGCTACAATGTAATTATGTTATGGATGCCAAAAGTTACATTTATGATATATGAATTCCATGTTTCCTTCATAAATTTTATGATTTCATGATGTAAGTAAAAGTGTTCAGGTTTTGTAGGTATTTATGAACAAATTTTTTCATTCTTTGTTTTATAACCCTTACTAATCTTTTTATGCTCATACCAATTTTTGAAATGTATTCACAGGACTTAAAGATGAATAGGGTCAAGGATTGGATCACGGAAAAGTCATGCTCTCTAAAGCCTAGAACTATACATGACTCTTTTTTTAAAAAAGTTTGTATTTTATTAAAAATTGGAAACTGTGTCGAAGTTTCTACTTTTTAATCTTTTGAGGTGTAATAGTTGTGTCCTAATTCTCTAAAACACTAAACCTGAAAAGATCCTCAATATGAATTATTTGTTTAATTCAATATTATGAAATTTTTTAATGCCTGGTCCTTACAGTTGGTATCAGAGTTCAGTTTAGACAACTTTACAAGCTAGGTTATTTTTAAATTAATATCCTTAAAATAATTTATGGTAATATTGAAATGATATAGCATTTACAGATTACCATGTTTCTTCACCTAAGATATTTCTATTTTGAGAATGGGTTTTCGTAGAGGAAACAGAGAAGCTTTTCTGGGATGGAATACAGAATAAAATGACCTTCTAAATCAGCAACGTGAAATGGTCAGAATCAGAATTGAACAGTTTGTTGCAGTGATGGATCAATTGACTCAGTTTATAAATGGTGGTTGTGGTTATTGATGATATTTTGGTTTATTAAAAAAGTAAATAGGAGCATGAAAGTCAATTAAGGGTCATCTAGTAAACCATAAAATAAAATAAATTTTTTGGGAAATTCATAAAGTGTTAGTTTTGGTTACAATAAATATCTTTTAATGGTCACATTGTTCAAAAAATGTCATAACTATTGATCTTACTAAAACAAAAGTTGTTGAAGAATGGCAAAGACACACAAATATAACTAAGATCTGTATTTTTCTTGCTTTGGATGGTTTTTACCATAGAATTGTTGAGAATATTTCACAGTTATATATTCTAATGACTAAGTTAACTCAAAATGTGGTTATGTTCATCTAGAAAAAAGAATGTGATTATTGTTTTCCATAATTGAAAAAACGATTGGTGAATGCTCCGATTTTGGAACTGCCTTCCAGAAATGTTGAGTTTGTTATTTACAGTGATGATTCGTTGAATGGACTTGGATGTGTCCTTATTAATAATGTTCAAGTAATTATTTATTCCACAACCATTTGAAACGCCATTAGATAAATTACCCTACAAATGATTTAGAATTAGATTCTGTTGTTTTTTGTTTAAAAATTTAAGGCATCATTTGTATGGAGTAAAATGCGAAATATATACTTACGACAAATGATGAAATTATATATGCACTCAAAAATAATTTAACATGTGACAATGGAGATGGCTAGAATTAATCAAGGATTATGATTGAATGATCCATTACCATCCAGGAAAAGCAAAGAAAGTGGTTGAAGATTTGAGTCGAAAAAGTATTGTCTCATTAGCCATGCTATGTTTGGAACAAGATCCTTTGGTTTTTTATTTGATTAACATTGGCATAGAAGTTGTTGGTGCAGGAAATTATTCTATTTGGTTTTATGTGTCAGTAAAATCATCTCTATTAGACAGAATAAATCAAGCGCATAAAGAAGATAGTGAGTTGAATAAAAAGTTAGTGTTGGTTCAGAAAGGAAAGTGGCCTGATTTTAACATTGATAATGATTGTGTTTTCAAATTTTAAAAGATATAATGTCTTCCTTGTGATTCATAGTGGAAGAATGAGTTATTATGTCAAGTTCATAGTTCCCCGTTTTTAATTCATCCTAGAAGTACTATGATGTAATGAGATTTTCAGGAGTATTACTAGTGGGAAGGAATGAAAAGAGATACTGCTGATTTTAATGTGAAGCGTTTGACTTGTTCACAGGTTATTGTAGAGAGGCAGTTACTGAAAGGGATTATTTAGTCTCTACCGGTTCCAGAGTGGAAATGGAAAAATATATCCATGGACTTTGTTGTGGGATTACTGAATACATCTCTAGGTAATAATGAAATCTGTGTTATAGTTGATCGATTGAATAAATCTACACATTTACTTCCTATTCTAGATATTTCGCCTCTAGATCAACATGTTCGGTTGAATTTAAATGATATAGTCAAGTTTCATGGATTTACCCTCTCTGTTGTATCTGATCGTGATCCCCAGATTACTTCTAAATTTTGGAAAGGCCTTCAGAAGACGTTGGGTACTGAAGTAAATGTTAGTACATCATTTCACCCTTAATAAGATGGGAAAACATAACGAACAATTCATAAATTTGAGGATATGTTACGAGTTTGCTGGATTGATTATCAGGGTTGTTGGGACCATCATCTTATATTGGTTGAATTTTCATATAATAAAACTTTTCATTCCAGTATACAGATGGCTCCATTTGAGGCATTATATGGAAAGTGTTTTCAAACTCTAGCTTTTTGGGATTAAGTAGGTGAAAAGATGATGATGGGACCAGAATTGGTATAATTGATGGTAGAGGAAGTTCAGTTGATTCAGATGCACATGAGAACAGCTCAGAGCAGACAGAAAAGTTATGTAGATAAACAGAGGAAGGATCATTCTTTGTAGGTAGGTGATCATGTCTTTCTCAAAGTTTCTCCATGTAAAAGTGTGATTCATTTTGGTAAGAAGGGAAATTTGAGTCCGAGGTTCATTGGAGATTATAAACTTTTGGAGAAAGTTGGATCAGTTGCGTACATAGTGGATTTACCTCCAATTTTATCTGAGTTAGACAATGTTTTTTATTTTTCGATGTTTAGAAGGTATATACCAGATCCATCTCATGTTTTGAGCACAGAGGTAGTTCAATTGAAAAAGAATCTCTCTTATAAAGAACAAATAGTCCAAATTCTTGACCTAAGAGAGGAAGTGTTGAGGAATAAGGTAATTAATCAGATAATGATTTTGTGGGAAACCCGTATGATTGAAGAGGAAACGTGGGAATCTGAAAATTTTAAGAGGGATAAATACCCCCACTTATTTTGATAAGTGAAAAAAATTGTGAGGATGCAATTTCCAAAATTGCGGAAGGATGTAACATCCCAAGTAAATGAAGAATAAAATATTTTCATACTTATTAATATTTTTGAATTAAATATTATTTTTACTTTAAAGGGGTTGTTATGTTAAATAGCGTACCCGATATGCAACAACGGATTTTTTGAAAATCTTACGTTGCACACTAATAATATAATATTATTATTTTCAATGGCAGTTAACTCTTAGCCGTTTTATTGGCAAGAATGAAAAAAAACTAACTACAATATGATTATACACTTTTATTAAATTTATTTACATTTATCCCATAAAAGTTAGAGGCTTAAAATTAGAACTAATATAATTTTAAGCATAATTTACATTAAAAGGTAGATTTACCACCTTTTAATGGATAAATATCTTTAAATATATTTTTGGTCACTTTAATACATCCAATTGACCAAATAAAATACTTCATTTTAATTGGGACATGAAAATTTACTTTTCATAATTTTTTGGAATTTTTCCCATTATGTTCATTGTTTTAAGGAATTGTGAAAATATTGTATTTTAATTCCAAACTACATTTTAATCTAATTTATTTATATGGTTATATTATCTTTTTAGTTGGGTTTAAAGTGTAATGAAAATATATTTTTACCATTTAATCCAATGTTTGTCATAGTAATTAATTTCACTTTGAAAGTGGACATAAACAAGTGTCACTCTTTTGATATTTATTGTTTCTTTGAAACATGCTATTTGTTTTAACAATAAAAAATATTCTTAAATTAATTAATAAAACTTATATGTATAGAATTTGGTAAAATAGACATCATATATGAAATTGGAATATCAAGTATTGCTTCGGCTGAATTTTCAGTATTTCTCTGAAAATATTCAATTTTTTATGAATAGTGAAACCACTAAGTAGTAGTTAAAAAACTGAATTTTTCATTTAAAAGAAATTTTACTACATCTATGGATTGAATTTTGAAAATCCGACATTCATGGTTTTTATTAGTTAGTAAAATTTTGTTCAATAAGATGAAAATAATTTTAGATAAATAGTAACATTTGACTTTTATTTACCATAGTTAAAGCTAAATAAGGTAATTCGAGGTAAAAAGAATATTATAATAAATCAAAATTACCTTAACACTTGTCCAAACCTTATTGGTAGAGTCATTTTTGACCATGGGCATCTTTGAGTCGATTTTCGGACCCCATGGAACCACTTATGAATGATAATGACACTTTAGATTAATTAATTTAAAGTAAAGGAAAAAATGACATAATCAAAAATCTGTTAGTAAATTAATTTTTATATGGTTACATATAAGTCAAATTTTCGGCTATAAATATTCATTATAAATATAAAACATTTCCTACATGATAGTATTTTTTTTATAATTTTTAGACATCTAATAAATTAAATTATTCATGACACAATGATGATATAGTATTTACCTCATTAATAAATGTTTTAAATAAATAAGATTATGATGATTACAATATTATCCAAAACATGTCCTATCATGACCCGTCTTTGGGGCTCGTTCCATGACTAACCCAAGCCTGCCTTCTATAGGCAAGGGGCTAGCGACTTAGACCAAAGGCTTAAATCCCGATAACTGGGAAGGCATTGCCTTTATAAAACATAAACACATCTTACTATTGTACATGCGGATGTAATACAGTAAGTATAAAAAAAAGTTCTGAAAAGTAAATGGGCCAGAATACAAACCCAATTGAAAGGTAAAGCTACCACTAAAAGAAATTACAACAGAAAAGACAAAGAGCTGGAAGATAGAGGCAGCTCTTGGGTCATCCACCTCGGATCCAACATGAAGGGTATGTACAGATAGCCTCCTCAACGCTCTTGTCCACCAACCCCCTCCATGTACTGTCTCGTCGTGAAGTCCACCTCCGGGTACTAACTTGTCGTGAGGTACACCTCCGGGTACCGTCCAGTCCTCTTACACTTGATCTCTATCGGTGTTGTTCGTCGTCTGAATCCAACACAACGTGGTGCGGGCATAGCCCATGTAGGGATGAGTATAACGATACTCAGTAGGGACCCCGAGACCCTCATCGTTTCACTAAAACCCACAAGGATCCCCACAAATAAGGATCCCAACAGATAACCCTTACATAGGGTTAATTGATTACTTATACCTATGTAATCAATTAACCCATCTCAATCATGATGTTTCACACAGATATGAAATCAATGGATAACTACTACGTAGGTATATGCCCATACATATACCTTTGTTATCATGTAACCCATCTCAATCATGAGGTAAACACAAAGGTCATTGACTCAGCTCAAACTAGGATTTTTATTCACGATGAAGAAAACATGACTGCGGGAAAACTCCTCCTCTGTCTAGCGCAGTAGTCCTGTCATGACTCCGAGGTTCCACTCGCTAACCATAAACTGCTGAGGTACTCCTCCTGTCGAGTACTTCGAGTCTGCCACCTCACAATGTAGTGCTCCCCACCATGGGTCTGCCCCCTCAGATAGTAGTGCTCCCCCTCATAGCCTACAGAGGTACTCCCCTTTTCGATTAACATGGAATTTCAACAACACCACATAGTTATCTTCCACGTTGTGTCTTCCAATTCACAAAGTAGTGCTCCCCACTGGGCTATACAAGTCACTCCGAATCGAATCAGACAAGCAGTCATCAGGTCTGAGCCAATTACAAGGTCACCGTACTCCCTAAGCTCGTCTCTGGGAGGATCTGCTCCATGAGCCACTGTTCGACACTCCATGTGTCACGAAGTCCCATGAGGAAATATCTAAAATTACTGCCTCATCATAGGGGTCTCAACGCAACAGACGGTGCATCAATCGGACACCCGGTCTGTGAGTTATTAGACTTTTAGTCCCGGGGGCCCAGTTGGTTTCATGTACGAACCAACCCGACCATATCTCTATTGTACACCGAACTCTCACAGTGTATTCTCAAAGGGACGATTACTCAATGAGATTACCAACGCCACTGACGGTTTGTCCAATGGACGTCTGGTCAGAAAGTTATCGGTTATTCCATTCTAGGGGATCAGTTGGTTTCTAAGCTAAAACCAACCTGAGCGCACTCCAACTGCATCCAAACATCAGTTGAAGTATGCCAAAAGTTCCGTCTCATCTAAAGGAATCCAACATATTCTATGATAGGTCAATCAGACGTCTGGAGCTTATGTTGTAAGCGTTTCTGCTATGAGGGCCCGGTTGGTTTCGTAATCGAACCAACCCATCCATACCCGAACGTCCTTGAAATATTCAGTGTGATATACCGAAATTTGATTCTGGATCCAAGGATCCCTACGCAACTAACAGTGCATGGATCGGAGGTCCGTAGCCCAAGATATGGGCATTTGAACGAAGCTGGTCCGAAATAGGGCGTCTGGTCCCGGTCCGACCTGGCCCAATACCCCATGGGACGGCCTAAAACGGGTCAACCCAACCCGGGTCCGGGTCTGGCCCGGTCGGGCAGGGCCCGGCCCGGCGGGGCGCGGGCCGACTCGTCTTAGATTCCTACCGCGGCTCAGTGTTGGCTGAGCGGGACACAGGGGGTGTCACCCCCTCTATGATGGAAACGGAGGACCTAGTGGGGTCCGCCCTAAAAGTTGTCAGGGGGGTGTTACACCCCCTGGTTTTTCGAAAGGGCCGGCCATAATGGCTGGCAATGGTGTAACCGCAAGACCCCCGCGGGTCCCGCCTCCAAGTGTCACCGATGGCCGGCTCAGCCGGACGCCCCTTGAAAATCCGTTGCAGCCTTAGGCCGCAGCTATTGTTCTACCAGTGAGGCGCACCGGCGCCGTGGCCCCTTGAAGCTCCGGAGCGGCGCAATGGCGGCGCGCCCCTTCTCCACGGTCCAGCTCTACTCCGCGGCCTCTCCAGTGGGGTGCAACGACGCCACGCACCCCCACTGCCGTCGCAACCCACTCCGGCCGTTGTCCCCTTCGTCCCCGCGTGGTAAAACGTCACCGCAATGGCTTTGCCTCAATCATCAATGAAGATCAATGTGAAATGGGGAGGAGTATCATCCATGTTTGTGCAGTCTGATCTCCTACCATAAAGACGATAACATTCGGCCAATCATAACAACGAAAGATGATGATAAAACCTGAATGAAGAAATAACCCCTTCCTCAGGAAAGATCTTCGGTAACGGTGCAACGTGTATGACTATCTTACTTTCATCGTCGTAGGAGTGCACCGGAAGTATAAAGGACGTCTCCTCACTTGTCACGGAAAGAAGTATAGATGGCTCATTCTCATTCTTTGTCGGAGGGTTGAAGAATGAATCTTCTCTTATTTCTTCAGATGTTCCCCCACCATATTATTTGCCAAAAACATAATGTGTTAACCTACTCCAATTTAAATAAAATCCACCCTTTTCAAATTAATTCAAGATATTAATTATGTCAGTATGCTAGATTTAATAGTGGAGAGGTGAGGTTTGGGGAGTTGAGGGGGAAAAATAGTTACACAAATTAAGAGGAGCTATAATAATTATTGAAGGGGGTTTGGGGAAGATGAACGGTTGGGGCTCGTGTGGGCCCTAACTCTCATATATCGCACATGGGAGATTTGGGGGTTGCAGACCCCACTAACAACTTCCCATGAGAGGGTTCAACATCCAGGGTTACAAAAAGAAAATTGCCCAAAAATTTTATTCATTTAAAAACAATTCCAAAATAAAAAATTATCATCCCGCTTCAAACACAACTGCGGTAAAATTCCCCTTATGAAATTACCGGCACTACAGTTTCATCGGTTCCCATGGATTTCTATTCCGAGCACCAGTTCAAAAGATAGAAAAACCCACTCGTTCGTTCATTTAACGTACCCGAGCTAATCTTCGGAAATTGATTCCGGGCACACCGGGCCTCAGAATTTGGTGTCGTCAGAAACTACGGACACGTATAATTCCAAAGAAATTATGAAAAAAATATCCTAGAAATTTCCGAGTCATTAAATTACTCCCACCTCATGGATTTACATCTTCGTAAAGCTACAACAGAAAATAGGGAAACTATAGGAGGTACTGAGCATGTATCTGAGCCTCCTGCTCCAATGTGCTCTCATTGAGCTTCTTGTGCCTCCAACAAAATCACACAAGAGGAATAGACCATCCTCATACGACCTTCTCATGTCGATCCTCAACCTCAACTAGAACCTTTTGAATGTCGCGCCATCATCGATGTCCAGCTCTCCGTGACATATGATGTTGGATAGGTCATGAACACATCTCCTCAGCTGAGATATGTGAATGATGTCGTGCACCCGGTGCAACTGAGGTGTAAGGGACAGACGGTAAGCCACCTCGTCTACCCTGCTGAGGACATGGAAAGGTCTGATGAACCTCTTATATTACTTGATTCCTCGGACAAATCTCCTTAGACCTCTTTGAGTTGAGAACTGTAAGAAGACGTGGTCGTCATCCTCGAACTCCAGTGGTCTCTGTCTACTAACAGAATAGGACTTTAGTCTACTCTGTGTAGTCTTCAGCCGCTCTTGGATGATCTGCACCTTTTTCATCATAACCTGAACCATCTCTACTTCTACATGTGATGACTCCATCACTATCCACAAAGGATATCTGAAATGCATTCGGCCACTGACTCACCACTCCTAACAGCTGAATGCCTGATCACCTACTAAGAGCATCTGTTACAACGTCCCCCTCTCCGAGAGCATAAACTGTATCAACGTCATAGTCCTGGAGGAATTCAAGCCATCACCGTTGTCCTGAGTTCATGTCCTTCTTAGAGAAGATACACCTGAGATAATTGAGATGAATAGAACCTCAAACTGTTCTCTCAATGAACAATGGGTGAAACTAGCCAATTGTAAGAACTCAACTACACCCTTCTTCGTCCAGGTTCCACCAAAAAGATGCTGGGATTTATCTTCTCCCAAAAATATAAATATGGTCTCATCCCTTGTATGAACCACATTATTCGCCTAATAAAGTCAATCTAGAAATTAACAGTACTATTTCGAGCCATGGACGACGTCTTAAGGCCTCGAAAGTACTACCAAGAGATCCAACTGTTACTCTCGCCTCCAAGGGTCGAGTCACACTGTCAGCATTAGTGTGTGGTCACTAGGTCTCCTTCAGTAGGTATATCTAAAGTGGCAATCATGTCAATGGTTTTAAACATGATCTTTTTAGTATCAACCATACATAGAGGTCAAGAAAGTAAAAGTCACAATGAAAGGTGTCTTTTATTATTGCACCTCAAAGTACAAAGACACATAAACCCACAAAAACATCAACGTCAACATGGAAACTAGAAGACCAATGATCAAAGGCCTCTCTGCCTTGATCTAGTCCCGCTCTTGTCCGCTTGCTTTCGGATATCCAAAGTCATAAGAATCAGTAGCCTGAAGAAACGCTCTCCCATATCCACCCGTTCCCGGCGGTCGGGGGTGGTCCTCTGTGTGGTGGTGGTGGCAACACCTCGAAGCGTCATCCACCTCCATCTGCACGGCCAGCTCCATGCGGTCCGCTATGATCGAACCTCTACCTCTACCTGGAAGGTCCTTCATCTATCTGCTGATCGTCAGAGTGGCGGGTCGGATAGTCACGAGCCATGTGACCCTGTCCGCCAACTGTATAACACATCATGGCAGGTCTATCTCTATCTCTACACTTTGTCCCTCACAGTACCGATCCTGAGTCATGCGGTCGACCACTTGTTGGTTTGGACCTCCTGGACCTCTGCGTCGTATGTCTACTTCCTACTATAGAAGACTCAAATGCAAGTCAAATAGTGGTGGGTCCCACTATTGGAGTCTGCTCAACAGGGAAACTTTCCACTAAGAGGGCTTGTTCCAACACCTCTGCCTGTGTCGGGTTGCTGAGAGGGATCGTCGAAGCTCTGATCTCGAGCCTCAGTCCCCACTCGAATGTCCGGGCCCTGATGAACGGGTCTCGTACCATGTTTGTAGAGTAGCATGAGAGGTCTGTGAACCTCGTTGGGTACAAAGCTAAACTCATGATGCCCTAATACAGATGAAGTATCTCCTGTATCCGCACCTCTCGAAGGGTGGCTGGTACAAACTCTACCTGGAATAGGCTCTCGAAGTCTTCCCAAAGAAGTGACGTCTCGTCATGCATCTGGAGAATCAGGCTCCACCATCTACCTACTACTACCTGAAAGAGGGTGGCTGCAAGGATCACCCTGAATTCCACTGGTGTACCTACTAGCTTGAAGACTCTCTCCACAGCCTCCAGCCAATCCTCAGCCGCCTGTGGGTCGGTCTCTCCCGGGATTCTGGGTGGCCTTTGGCACTAAAACTCATACAGTGCATTCAAGCGGCGTGCAGTGCACTCAAGCGGCGTGCATCGCCTGCTGTTGAGGCTGGTGGCATCGGTGTCCCAATGGGTGGTAATACGGCTGGTGCCTCAACCAGATGAGAGCCACGTACTGAGGCCTCGTCGCTCAGTGGCCTATCAGTACGTACAACTCTCCGGGCTCTAGCTGGTCGTCCACGGGGAGGCATCCTGAAAGAACAGATGTGACACAGTCAAACGATTATACCTAGTGATCTGATCAGGTTTGAGGTGATTTAAATGAATCTTTTTGAAAACACACATGAAATTAGTGTTTTTATTCACAGAGTCAGAAATCAGAATTCAGGGTCCTTGTGTATGGATATGTCGGCTGCCCGCACCAAAACAAGACTCCCTGAACTAAATACCACACATAGTACCCTTAACACTATTTCTTCACAGAAAAGTCATAACAGTGTCCTATGTTCTGCGGGAGAACTGACTTCTCTGATACCAATTTGTCACGACCCATCCTTGGGGCATGTGCCATGACTACCCCAAGCCCGCCTTCCATAGGCCATGGGCTTGCGACTAGAACCAAAGGCATAGATCTTGATAATTGGGAAGACATTGACTTTATAAAACATAAACACATCCAAATAGAGTTCAAGAAGAAGTAACACACTATGTACAAAACAAAGTGCTCAAATGTAAATGGTCTAGAATACAAACCCATCTAAGAATTACAGCTACAACAGAAGGAAAGTACAACAGAAAAGAAAAAAAGCTAGAAGATAGAGGCAGCTCTTGGGTCGTCCACCTCAGATCCAACCTAAAGGGTAGGTACAGATAGCCTCTTCAACGCTCTCATCCACCAACCCCCTCCGTGTACCGTCTCATCGTGAAGTCCACCTCCGAGTACTGACACATCATGAGGTCCATCTCTGGGTACTGTCAAGACCCCGTACACTCGATCTCTATTAGAGCTGTCTGTCTTCTTCATCCAACACAACAAGGTGCGGGCATAGCCCATGCAGGGGTGAGTATAACGATACTCAGTAGGGACCCCGATACCCTCACGGTCTCACTAAAACCAACAAGGATCACCACAAATAAGGATGACAACAGATAAACCTAACTTAGGTATAAGCCCATACTTATACCTAAGTTATCAAGTAACTCATCTCAATCCTGAGGTTTCACACAGATATAAAATCTTAGGATAACTACTACGTAGGTATACGCCCTTATATATTCCTAATTAATCAATTAACCCATCTCAATCCTGAGGTGAACACAAAGGTCATTGCCTCAACTCAAACCAGGATTTTTATTCATGATGATGAAAACATGGTTGCTGGAGAACTCCTCCTATGTCAACCATAGTAGTATTTTCATGACTCCAAGGTGCCACTCACTAACATTAGACTTCTGAGGTACTCCTCCTGTCGAGTACTCCGGGTGTGCCACCTCACAAAGTAGTGATCCCCGCCATAGGTCTGCCACCTCACAAAGAAGTGCTCCCCCTCATAGCCCATAGTGGTAGTTATCCTATCGACTATCGTGGGTCTGCCACCTCACAATGTAGTGCTCCCCACTGGGCTATACAAGTCACACTGAAACGAATCAGACAAGTAGTCATCAGGTCTCTACCAGCTACAAGGTCACCGTACTCTGTATGCTCTACTCTGGGAGGATCCTCTCCATGAGCCACTGTTCGACACTCCAAAATTCACGAAGTCCCACAAAGAATTATCTCAAAGAACCACCTCGTCATAGGGGTCTCAACGCAATAGACAGTGCGTCAATCAGACGCCCGGTCTGTGAGTTATAAGCCTTTTAGCCCCTAGGGGCCCGATTGGTTTCATGTACGAACCAACCCGACCGTATCTCAAATGTACCCCAAACTCTCATACGGTATACTCAAAGGGATCATTTCTCAATGAGATTACCTACTCCGCTGACGGTTCGTCAAACGGACGTCCGATCAGAAAGTTATCGACTTCTCCGTTCCAGGGGACCTGTTGGTTTCTACGATAAAACCACCTTGAACATAGTCCAGCTGAGTCCAAATATTATGTGAAGAATTAATAAAGATATTTCTCACATAAGGAATCTAAAATAGTTGATGACACGTCAATCGTACGTTCGGTGCTCAAGTTATAAGCGTTTCTGCTGTGAAGGCCCGGTTGGTTTCGTGTTCGTACCATCTCGGCCGCACCCAAACTTCACTGAAAGCTTTAGTGTAATATACCGAAACGACAGTCTCTATCCAAGGATCCCTACGAAACTGATGGTGCATTGATCAGAGGTCTGTAGCCCATGATATCGGCATTTGAATGAACTTGGTCCGAAATAGGGGGTCTGGGCCCGGTCCGACCCAACCCAATACCCCCAGGGTCGGCCCGAACTAGGTCAACCCAACCTAGGTCAGGGTCTGGGCCGGTTGGGTGCGGTGCGGTCCGGCTGGTGCGGCCCGGCCCGACTCGGAAGCTGTTCGTGGCTTGGCGATGGCCCCACACCCCACCGTCGCAGCCCGCCCCGGCCGCGGCCCACCCCGGCCATGGCCCGCCCCGTCCGTGGTCCCCTTCTTCCCCGCATGGTGCAACGACACTGTGCAAACTTCGCCTTAATCATCAATGAAGATCAACAAGAAATGGGAAGGAGTATCAGCCGTATTTTTGCGGTCTGATCTTCTCCCGTTACGATGACAAAATTCGGCCAATCTTAAAAATGAAAGATGATGATAAAACTTGAACAAATAAATAACCCCAACCTCGAGAATGATTTGCGGTAGCCGTGCAATGTCGATGACGTTCTTTCATCCGTCGTCAAAGGAGTGCACCCAAAGTATAAAGGACGTCTCCTCTCTTTTCATGTAGAGATGTATAGATGGCGCTTTCTTGTTATTTGTTGAAGGGTTAAAGAACGAAGCTTCTCTTATTTCTTCAGAGGTTCCCCCACCATAATATTTTCCAAACAAATAATGTATTATCCTACTCCCATTTAATGACAAGCCACCCTTTTCAAATTAATTCAAGATATTAATTATGTGAGTATGCTTGCTTTAATGATGGAGAGGAGGGGTTTAGGGAGTTGAGGGGGAAAAAGAGTTACAAAAATTAAGAGGAGCTATCATAATTAATGAAGGGGGTTTGGGAAAGATGGAAGGTTGGGGCTCATGTGGGCCCCACCTCTCATAAATCACAAATGGGAGGATAGGTGGATGCGGACCCCACCAACAACTTCCAGTGTTACAAAAAGTAAATTGCTCAACAATTTTATTCGTTTAAAACCTATTCCCAAATAAAAAATTATCATCCTGCTTCAAAGACAATTGCGGTAAATGTCACCTTAAAAAATTACCGGTGTTGGGGTTTCATCGGTGCCCACAGATTTTAATTCCAAGCACTGGTTCAAACGATAGAAAAACACGCTTGTCTGTTCACTGAACATACCCGAGCTAAACTTTGGAAATTGATTCCGGGCACACCGGGCCTCGGAATCAGGTGCCGTCAGAAACTGCAGACTCGTATAATTCCAAAGAAATTAAGAAAACAATTTCATTGAAATTTTAGGGTCTTTACATGTCCAATTCCTATTGTTTAATTTTAATTAGTCCATTAGTCATCATATCTTCGACTATAATTATTTTTGGACCTTTAGAAACTGAATATAATTATATAATAAAATAATATTTTCACACTTTCCTAAAGACCCCTCCTCCACTTCTAAAAGGAGTCCATCTCTTTCCAATTCCACACACCTATCTAGCCTTTACCCTAGCCAAAACTCTACCCAATTATGCTCCCTACATCCCTATCCTCCAAAAAGTCATACCTTAGTCAGAAGGCATTCAAGAAGTCCTTTTGGTTCAAACCAAAGGAAGTAACCCAAATTAAAGGTAATGGTTTTTCTTAACTTCTTCTTTTTGTTTTACTTCTCCAACCCATAAACTCTCTTATTCCTTTATTTTATAACAACACAAGTAACCTCAATATACTAGAATGTTGTTATAAGAAAGATTCTATCTACAATAAAACACACCTTCATCTAATGGGTGAAGAACATACTGTTTCTGTGGATGGCAAACTAACGCCTCACAAGACGCTGATTGTTCGATTAACTCCTACAGCCTCTCATGGTGGCCATTATGATGGAACTGTATTTATATATGATATATATTATGTTTATTTTTTCTTTAATATTCTGTATTTTCAATTTATATCATACCTTTATGGTTTCCATTATGGGTAAAGGCGATAATTTAATTTGAGGAACTGCGGACTACCGCCCCCTCAAAGTGATATTATCGTTAATTCCATATATGGGAAATATAAAGGATTGATTTAATGATATTATATATGATATTATACTGTAATTATAATATAACTTAGTATCATTATGTTTTAATTCAATTAAAATAATAAATTGAAATGAAAGTAGCGTTCATGCGTACGTATAGCTTATCGTCTCCACAAACGGTGAATTTCATTTCTTACCTCAAAACATTATGTACTATTATAAATAAATTTATATAATATATATATATATATGATATATATAATCTCTAAATCATGAATATAATTCTACATATAATGGTCTATTTACATCTTGGAAAACTTGTAAATATGAGGTGTCCATTTTTTACTCAAGTACCAAATATCGACAAAACAACCATTATTAACATGAGATGATTACATAATGTTTATAACATGTTAATAAGTGATATAAAAGGAATAATAAATTTGAAACATGTTCTTAAGCAAGTATAAATTAACATTAGTTTATTATTCAGAAGATTAAAGAATGATCGAGTCTAGTCGAACACGAGGTAAGGGACTTCGTCTCCATCTCCTTTCAATGAGGAATATTTTTTTAATACATGATTTTATTTGATACATTGTATTAAATCTTTTGAAATTTCATTTCATTAAAAGGTAATCTTTTTATATGAATCAGTTTACTAAACTAAAGAAACGAATGTTTTTTAACATAAGTGGTGACAACGACCTTTCCGCTTCCACGAGTAATATTTGATCTTTGGCTTCCTTAACATGCCGAAATGTCTTTAAAATAAAAAATCAATACTATATACTTTTTTTACGTATTTTTGTACTGAAAATGATTCTGATAATTGATTTATTATTTCAATATCTTGAAATGGTATTTTTTTATTGCAATTGGAAATATTATTTTTCCTTTTTTGCTTATGTTATGTGTTATGATCATGATATGGTTCTTGGGATTTATTTACGTATACAGGTGGTTCCGTGATAAACCAAGGGAGGGTGAGCCTGATAAATCTCTCTAATGCATTGGGTAATGAGATGGAGGTAAATGTGGATGTTTCTCTTAAGAAGTTTTGGGAATATACTGTGATGGGTATTCCAAAGTACCTCCCTATATAGCTATGATAGCTACAATGTAATTTGGTTATGGATGCCAAAAGTTACCATTATGATATATGATTTCTATGTGTCTTTTGTAAATCTTATGATTTAATGAGGTAAGTAAAAGAGTTCATGTTTTTTATGTATTTATGAAAAAATGATTTCATTCTTTGATTTATAACCCTTACTGAGCGTTTTTTGTTCATCCCAAGTTTTGAAATGTTTTCAAAGGACCTAAAGATGAACAGGGTCAAGGATGGGATCAAAGAAAAGTCATGTTGTCTAAAACCTGGAACTAGACATGAACCTTTTTTCAATAGTTTTTTTTATGTAAGAAATTGAAACTCTGTCGAAGTGTCTACATTGTAATCTTTTGAGATGTAATAGTTATGTCCTAATTCTTTAAATCTATAAACCTAAAAAGATCCTCAATTTGAATTATTCATTTAATTCAATATTATGTAATGTTTTTATGTAAGGTCCTTACAGTTGATATCATAGGTCGGTTTAGACAATTTTATGAGTTAGGTTTTTGTTAAGTTAATATCCTTAAAATAATTTATGGAAATTTTGAAATGATTTAGCATTTACAGAATACCATGTCTCTCCACCTAAGATAATACTATGTTGAGAATGGTTTTTCGTAGAGGAAACAGATCAACTTTTCTGGTAATGCATACAGAGGAAAATGACCATCCAAATTAGCAACCTGAGATGGGCAGAATTAGAATTGATTGTTTGTTGTAGTGATGGATTAGTTGACTCAGATGATAAATGGTAGTTGTGTTTATTGATGATATTTAGGTTTATTTAAAAAGTAAATAAGATCATGAAAGTAATTTAAGGGTAATATTGCAAACCATAAAAGAAAATAATTTCTTTGGGAAATTCTGCTTGTGTGAGTTTTGGTTACAAAAAATTTATTTCCTTGGTCAAATTGTTTCAAAAAATGGCCTAACTATTGATCCTACTAAAACAAAAGGTGTTGATGAATGGAACAGTCCCACGAATATAACTGAGATCTATATATTTCCTGGTTTGGAAGGTTATTACAAGGGGTTTTTTGAGAATTTATCATTTTTATCTAGTCCAATGACTAAATTAACTCGAAAAGGTGTTAAGTTCATCTGGGAAAAAGAATGTGATGATTGTTTTCAAGAAATGAAAATAAGATTGGTGAATGCTTCAGTTTTGTCAATGCCTTCCAGAAATGGTGAGTTTGTTACTTATAATGTTGCTTCACTGAAAAGTCATTGATGTGTCCTTATGCAGAACGATCTGGTATTTTCTTATGCTTCATGTCAGTTAAAACCTCAAGAGTTAAATTACCCTACACATTATTTGGAATTACCTGCTATTGTTTTTGCTTTAAAATTTTGGAGGAATCATTTGTATGGAGTAAAATGTGAAATATATACTGACCACAAAATTTTAAATTATATATCCCCTCAAAAAGAATTGAACGTGAGATAGAAGAGATGGCTATAATTAATCAAGGATTATGATTTCACAATCAATTACCATCTGAGAAAATTAAATAATGTTGCTAATGATTTGAGTCAAAAAAGTAATGTCTCATTAGCCATGCTACGTTTTGAATGAGATCTTTTGGTTTTTGATTTGATGAACATTAATATAGAAGTTGTTGGGGCAGGAAATTCTTCTATTTTGTTTCAGGTGTCAGTAAAATCATCTCTATTAGATAGAATAAAGTAAGCGCAGAATGAAGACAACAAGTTATATAAAAAGGTAGTTTTGGTTCAGAAGGGTAATATTCCTGATTTTAACATTATTAATGATTGTGTTTTGAGATTTGGAAAGATATTATATGTGCCTTGTGATTCACAGTTGAAGAATGAGTTGTTATGTGAAACTCATAGTTCCTCGTTTTCAGTTAATCATGGCAGTACTAAGAGGTAAAAAGATCATCAAATGTATTACTAGTGGGATGGAATGAAAACAGATATTTCTAATTTTACTGTGAAGTGTTTGACTAGTCAGCAGGTTAAAGCAGAGCGGCAGTTACCGAAAGGGATGCTTCAACCTCTACCGGTGACATAGTGTATGTGGGAAAATATATCCATGGTATTTATTGTGGAATTACCAAAGTCATCTTGATATAATAATGAAATTTGGGTTATAGTTGAACGATTGACTAAATCAGCTCATTTCCATCCTATTCGACATACCTGTTCTCAAGATCAACTATCTCGGTTTTATGTTAAAGAGATAGTCAGGTTGCATGGATTTCCCCTCTCTATTGTATCTGATCATGATCCCAGGTCTACATCTAACTTTTGGAAAGGCCTTCATAAGTCTTTGGGTATTGAATTAAATTTTAGTATAGCTTTTCACCCTCAATAAGATGGGAAATCAGAATGAAAAATTCATACATTGGAGGATATGTTGCGTGATTTCTTAATGGATTATTAGGGAACATGGGACCAACATCTTTATTTGGTTGAATTTTTATATAATAACTATTTTCATTCTAGTATACAGATGCCTCCATTTGAGGCATTATATGGAAAGCGTTGATGAAATACTAATTTTTGGGATGAAGTGGGTGAAAGGAAGCTGATGGGACTAGAATGGGTAGAAGAGATGGCATAGAAAGTTATGTTGATTAAAAAGCACATGAGAAAAAATCAGAGTAGATAGAAAACATATGAGGATAACTGGAGGAAGGATCATTCTTTTGAGTTAGGTGATCATGTCTTTCTCAAAGTTTCTCCATGAAAATGTTTGAAGTGTTTTGGTAAGAAGGGAATGTTGAGTCTGAGGTTCATTGGACCATAGGATATTCTGGAGAAAGATGGATCAGTTGCGTACAGAGTAGCTTTTCCTCCAAATATATCCCAGGTAAAAAATGTTTTCCATGTTCCAATGTTAAGAAGGTATATACCAGATCCATCTCTTGTTTTGAGCCCATAGGTAGTTCAGTTGGAAGAGCATCTCTCTTATGAAGAACAACGAATCTAGATTCTTTACTGAAGAGATGAAGTGTTTCGGAATAAGGTAATTCATTTGGTAATGGTTTTGTGGAAAAAAATATGATTTAAGAGGAAAAGGGGGGAAGGATGTAACATACCAAGTAAATGAAGAATAATATATTTTCATACTTATTAATATTTGTGAATTAAATATTAATTTTACTTTAAAAGGGTTTCTTTTTTTGATAGCGTACCTGATACGCAACAATGAGTTTCGTTGAAATCTTACATTGCACACTAATAATATAATATTATTATTTTAAATGGTAGTTAACTCCTAGTCGTTTTATTGGTGATAATGAACAAAACTAACTACAATATGACTATTCATTTTTGTTAAATGTATTTAAATTTATCAAATAAATGTTAGAGGCTTAAAATGTGAATGAATCTAATTTTAAGCATAATTTACATTAAAAGGCCGATTTACCGCCTATTAATGGAGAACACTCTATAAATATTGTTTTGGTAACATTAACACATTCAAATTTAACAAATAAAATCCTTCTTTAGAATGGGTACATCAAAATTTACATTGTTTAATGTTTTGGAATTTTTCCGATAAAGGTCAAATTTTTTATGAATAGTGAAAATATTGTATTATAATTCAAAACTGCATTTTAATCTAACTTATTTATATGGTTAGATTATATTTTTAATTGGTTTTAAAGTGTAATTAGAATAAAATTTTACCATTTAATCCAATTTTGGTCGTTGTAATTATTTTTACTTTTAAGGTGGACATAAACAAATGTCGATATTTTTATAGTTATTGTTTCTTAAAAACATGCTATTTTTTAACAATGTGAATTAATTTTAAATTATTTAATACAACTTCGATGGTTATAATTTGGTAAAATATACATCATTATTTATTTTGGAATATCAAATATAGATTAGGCTGAATATTTAGTATTTTTCTGAAAAACATCAATTTTTTATGAATATTTAAACTGCTAAGTAGTAGTTAAAAAAACTAAATTTTTCATTTAAATGACGTTTAACCATTTAAATGAATTTAATTTAGAAAATATGACAAACATGTTTGTTAATAGTTAAGAAAATTTAGTTCAATAATATGAAAATAATTTTTGACGAATGGTAACTTTTGACTTTTATTTATTGCGTTTAAAGGTAAATAAGGTAACTCGAGGTAAAAAGAATATTTTAATTATTTACAATTTCCATAACACTTGTCCAAACCTTATTGGTTGAGTCAATTATGACCATGGTCATCTTTAGGTTGGTTTTGGGACTCCATGGTGCCATTTATGAATGATAATGACACTTTTGATTAATAAATTAAAAGTAAAGGCAAAAATGAGATAAAAAAAATGAGATAAACAAAAATATTTTAGTAAATTAAATTTTATATGGTCTTATATAAGTCATATTATTGACTCTAAATATTATATAGAAATATAAAAAATATATCTTACATGATATTTTTTTATAAATTTTATACATCGAATTAATTAAATTATTTATGACACAATAATGAAGCAGTATTTACCTCATTAATAAATGTATTAAATAAATTATATTATAATGATTAAAATATTTTCTAAACCTGTCCAGTTCCTATTGGATGATTTTATTTCGACCATGCGTCATCTTATCTTCGACTATAATGAATTTTGGACCTTTAAGAACCGAATTTCATAATATAATAAAATAATATTTTCACACTTTATTAAAGTTCCCCTCCTCCCCCTTATAAAAGGAGACCGTTTCTATGTAATTATAAACACCTATAAAGGATTTAGGCTCAACCAAACTCCGCCTAATTAAGCTCCCTACATCCATATCCTCCTCTGAGAAGCCTTAACATAGGAAGAAGTCACTTTAAGAAGTCCTTCTGTTTCAATCCAAAGGAAGTTACCCAAATTAAAGGTAACAGTTTCTCATTACTTCTTTTTTTATTTTACTTCTCCAGAGCCTAAACTATTTTTATTCTTTTATTTTATAACAACACCAGTATTATCATTATACTAGGATGTTTTTATAAGATGTATTCAAACTAAACGTACACACACCTCCATCTAATGGGTGAAGAACATATTGTTTCTGTGGATGGAAAACTAACGCCTCACGAGACAATGACTGTTCGATTACCTCCTACCACCTATCATGGTGGCAGTTATGATGGCACTGTATTTATATGTGATATTTATTATGTTTATGTTTTCTTTATTCTTCTGTATTTTCCATTTATATCATACCTTTACGGTTTTTATTATGGGTAACCAAGATAATTTAATTTTAAGAAGTGCAGACAACTGCTCCTCACAGTGATATTACCCGTTATCCATATGTGGGATGTATAAAAGATAGAGATAATGATTTTATATAAGATATTATACATTAATTATAATATAACTATGTATCATTATGTTTTAATTACATTAAGAAAACAAATTGAAATGAATGTAGCGTTCATGCGTATGTACGGCTTACCGTCTCTATGAATGGTCCCTTTCATTTCATAACTCCAAATGTTATGTAATATTGTAAATTCATGTATATATTGGATATATATGATATATATTATATATTAATCATGAATAAAATTCTGTATTTAATGGACTATTGACCACATGGATAACTTTTAAATATGAGGTGTTCATTTTTGACTCAAGTACCAAATATCGACAAAATGACCATTAGTAACTTGAGATGATTACATAATGTTTATAACATGGTAATAAGTGATATAAAAGAAATAATAATCTTGAAAAGGTTCTTAATCAAATATAAATTAACATTAGTTTATCTTTCACGAGATTAAAGAACGATCAAGTCAAGTCGGACAATAGGTAACAAACATTATCTCAATATACATTTATTGATGCATATTTTGTTTTAATGTATGATTTTATTTTATAAACTGTATAAACACATTTTACTTTTTATTTCATTCAATTTAAATCTTTTTATATGAAGAATTTTACTAAAAGACAAAAGTTAATTTTTTTTAATGTAAGCAGTGGCAATGACCTTTCAGCAGCTGCGAGTATTATTTTATCTTTGGCTTCTTTAACAAGCCGGAATTTTCGTATAAGGAAAAATAGATACTATATAGTATTTTAACATATTTTGGTATTAAAAATGATTTTGAGAATGGATTTATTATTTCAATATCATTAAAAGATATTTTTTATTGCAATGTGGAAATTTTATCATTCCTTTATGCTTATGTTATGCATCATGATCATGTTATGGTTCTTGGGAATTATTTATGTATATGGGTGGTTCCATGATAATCCTTGGGCGTGTGAGCCCGAGATAGCTCTCCAATTCCTTAGGTAACATGATGGAGGTAAATGTGGATGTTTCTTCTAAGATATTTATGGAATATACTGTGATGGGTATTCCAAAGTAACTATCTATGTAGCTGTGATTGCGAAAATATAATTATGTTATGGATGCCACAAGTTACCTTTATGATATAAGATTTCTATGTATCATTCATAAATCTTATGATTTCATGAGTAAAGTAAAAGAGTTTATGTTTTGTATGTATTTATGAACAAATGTTTTCATTCTTTTTTTTATAACCCTTACTGAGCATTTAGGCCCATCCAATGTTTTGAAATGTTTTCACATGACTTAAAGATGAATAGGGTCAAGGATGGGCTCAAGGAAAAGTCCTGATGTCTAAAACATGGAACTATACATGAATTTTTTATCAAGGGTATTTATTTTATAAAAAAATGTAAATTGTGTAGATGTTTCTACTTTGTAATATTTTGAGATGAAATTTTTTTGTCCTAATTATCTAAAACTCTAAACCTAAAAATATACTCAATGCAAATTATTCATTTAGTTCAATATTATGTAATGTTTTAAGGTTGGGTCCTTGTAGAATACGGTAGAAACTAGGGTGTCCCCAACTATTTACCATCATAAGGTAATTAAAAATACAAAAATTAATTTGTATTCCATTATATTTGGATAGATCCAAACTCATTGCTCACATCCCATGATTTTGTTTCTTCACTAGGTGGTGTGACTTCCTCATGGTGAGATTGGTATTTTGGATCGCAAAAAAATAGTACTGGAACAAGTTCATACCTTACGGAGCAATGAAAGGATATTGTTCGGAATGAGGACCACCACTCATCTTCCACGCAACCATGTTCATCATAACACGATGAGTTTTTATTATACATGAAATTATGTTCATGCCTTGAGAAGTTATGGAATCGGCTTTATTGGAATTGGGAACATCACTCATCTTATGCACGACAACATTATTGAAAATATGATGAGTATTTATTATAACGAACATGGATTCCTTACCTTAGGTATCCATAGAAGCATCTTGTTTGGAATGTGGATCACTGAGAATCCTTTAGTGAGGTCACATACACTACTGGATAGTAGGATCTCTTCTTATTCCTTCATGACCTCCCCCTTTCTCAACCTATATCTGGGATCTAGGAACAGACAAAACATTGTGAGTGTTCCCACCATGAAGTAACGATCCCTTTAGTAATGACCCCCCATTCAGTACATGTCATTCTTCATCATCAAATATTTTTGAAAAAACCCAGTGGGAAACTAGAAGATAAATAATATTTCACTAGTTAATGAGAAGATATTTTATTAGGGGCTAAATATTTAGAAGTTTTGTAGCCATATGTTATAGTGATACACATGGTTACGTGACCTTTTTCTCCAATCATTTCATCCTTTTCCAGCCAATAATTAGAATGCATTGTGTTGTTCATCTGGAAATAAAGATCTACGAACATGGTTTTCAGATCGGAATTAATCAGTTAAAAATAAGAGTTTAAATGTGGTGCATTCCCCATAAAAAATCCAAAAACATGTTATATGTCTTAAAGTCACTATAAATGAATTTCATGCAGTCATTATAGATATATAAAATCCCCTTGGTGGTCCCAAGCTCCACCAATTGTCATAACTTCCATGAATGTGGATGAATAATGTAGGATGAGGGATTTCTTTGAATGAGATAGTCATCCATGCTACACTAGTCCATGAACTCATAAACCAGCTGTCACTGCTCACCAACCAAGTAGAACATGATGAGTTTAACAAGATTGGGATGGTTATGATGACCTATATAATCTAGATTTATTTAAATATTTATCCATATAATTATATAATTTTATATAAATTCGTAAGTTTTTTAAAAATATCATTAAAATATTTCTATATCTTGTATATTTACTTATAAATTTTATAAATATTTACATATAATTGTCTATTTTGATATAAATTTTTTAAAATGTATGTATAATTATTTATTATAAATATGTTTGTAAACTACATTTAAAGATAATGATATATTTATAAAAAAATACATTAATATATGATAAGTTTGATAAATTCCATGGTCTGGGGGTAACAATGATTTCTTCCAAATTCTCAATGAAAGATGTATCAAGAAAATAGGTTGGAGATAGAGGTAACGTGTTTGATGAGATATCGTGATAAGGGATTATATTACAAAGAATGTTCTTCTATGTTGTAGTCATCATTATGACAATAACTTATTTTTCTTGCATTTTGTGACCTGTTGCTAAATAGAAATCATGGAATTCAAGAAAGTCCAAAAAATGTGAACGAGAAAGAACCATACAGGGTAATATACTATGTGCATCCATTGATCTAAGTTAAATTCTATTTGAATTTAATTATAATATTAAATAAAATTCTTAATACTTTATTGATGAAAAATATAAAATAAATATTTATTCACAAGGTAATTTTTTCATTGCTCGGATGTATAATATTTATTTGTTGAATGGATAAATATTTATTCATGTAATTGATAAATTTCATTGAGGGTTAAGGGCCAAAAATGTGTCTAGAAAAAAATATTATTTTTTAATCTATTAAAATATTAATTACCATTGCACCGGTTTACGTAAGACCTGAGATAATAATAATAAAAATTATATCACATGGAATTGAGTCATATAGTGTTTAATAAATTATTTAAGGGATGTTTCGAAACTAAATAATATTTTAACCCTAACACTATCTTCATAAATATAGTATTATTTATATTTTGGATTTTTTTTAAAATACTATCCGAAACATAAAAAATAGTAGAAGAAAAATTAAATAGTCCCTAGAATTCTCATTAAAGTATCCATGAACTATGACACATTATTTCCCACTCTCCCATAGATGGTGAAACATTAAGAAAAAAAATATTAAAATACATGATTTTATCAATAATAGACTGAAAATTATAATAGATAGATTCAACATCCTCTAATGCAATGATAATAACTTGATAGTCAGATTCGACCACAATATTCCTCCATCCATGAGAAATGCAGATATCCACACCATAAAAAATAGCAATATATTAGGACACATAGGGATTATAGCATTCAGAAACAATGGAATTTCAAACCATAATTAAAGATCTTGCATTGATCCTGGATAACATCCCTGAGTCCAACATTAACAAATCTATGTAGCATAGGTTAATGTTAATTTTTAGGACTCCTGGAGGGTGAGGTGGCCACCAAGATAGGGTGAGGGGTTGAACCGTTGAAGGAAGATGACTCCACTTCATTGTCCCATTGATAAATCAATTTTTCCATCATAGTTATCCATACTCTATAATATATTAAAATTCCCTCAAAGACAAAAGCAATGTAGAATAACTAGATAATCCAAACACAAATGGAAACCCCCTTTCATGTTTACACTAAAAGAAACATGAGCCAGTACACCACAATAATGATCACGTCCATGATGCTTCAACAACGACCATGATCTTACTCAACACACAATGACCACAACACATTATCCCAAGGGAATGAAAATATCTTATGAAACTCATTTTTTACACCGGTCCCACAAAGAGGGCTTGTGATTTTCTCAAAATAGTGTTGATCATGGAAATGAGCATAGGTGGGGAGGAAACATTTACACATTTACAATATAAGATTTTGGAATTCAAATAATGATTTTATATTATATATATTCTTCCATAGTTGAACCCCTATAACATATTCTTGTGTGAGGATATTCCCAAAACCTGAGTGAACTGAGTAGCATCCTGAAATATTGAATTTCCATCATAACATATCTGGTCCCACTCCAGGAACCATTAGAATAGCATGAATATCATTTACTGCATACCCATTAAACCAATGTTCAAGAGTATAAAAATACCACCTAATAAGGTCATCAACTAGAGGATCCTTCATTGAAGCATGCTCCAAACCACGTGTTATCTTAAATGTGGGACTTATACTATCAATGTAATTCAATGTTTTATCACTCTATATTTAAATCGTTGAACCGATAAAATTCCATCAATAAAGCTCAAAATTTATAACACATGTGGATCCCCAAATATTGTTCAAGAAAAATATCATTTTAGAACCTATACTATAGGATAAAAATCATTGTGGGTGAAATAATTTTATTTGAAAACAGTTTTTCACAAACTATTCAGTTTCAATAAGAAATTAATACCTTTCTTGGCAAGGAGGGCATTGTTATACACAATAATATCCTTGATGACCATATCACTACAAGCCTTGGGAGACAAAATATTCTCCCAGGATATCCAGTGTATGTTATTTTTTTCATTAGCACTACCCCACCAAAAATTAACAAGCCATGAATGGATTTTGTGAATAGACAAATCTTTGATATTGATGAGAGACATTGTTTAATATATAATTTTTCCATGTCAATAATTTAATAAGAACGATATTCCAGATCATAGAGAGTTTTTTTAGGCTGTCCTGGAATTTTACTATAAAATTTATCAAGGACGATGGAGAAGGCATATCTTTTAGAGTTCCCAAATACCATTGAGAGACAGAAATACTTTTTATATTTTCCCACAATCTTTATGCCACACAAACTAGTGATGGTAGATCATATCAAACATTTCACAACATAAATAAAATATATCTATGATTTTCTAATGCTGAAACATTGGAATGAAGGTTTGTTAAAAGTAACAATGATATTTAGAATATCCTATACTTCCTAATGAGTTTATATTGAATAAAAATATATTCATTAATGGAATATAAGTGAGTAATGGGGATATTTTGCTGAAAAATAATATCCCTATTATTGTGTACATCCAATGATTCATTCGATAAGAGATGAGAGAAGACATCATAACAAGGAGAAAACAGTAAGGGGAAAGGGGGTCAACATGATACAATCCTCAAATTGGTTTGAATTTAATTATGATAAAACTGATGGAAAATATTTTTAAGGAAACTACCTTGTCATAAATCGTGATATCACTCGTCCATTTTTGTCTAAATCCCAGTTTCCACATCACCACTTCTAGGAAATCCTATTCTAATTTTTTTTATTTATTTTCTTATCAAATATCAATTCCAAGGTCCCCTTCATAGAAGTATAGTGTGTTTTTATAAAATATAAGATTTTATGATAACTAATGATGTTTTCTAAAAAAATTATATTGTGTAAAAAATCACTCTAATTCGAAAATTTAATAGAGGGAAGGAACATTCCCCAATGGTGGATAAGTCTTTTGATAAAATCTTTTAGACCAAATAGCTCAAGATGAAAGGCCTAAAATCATTACTTTTCACTTAGATAGATATTTTCAAGATCAAAACAATAAGAGATTAAATGACAATTTCCATCCTAAGGGAACTAAACCATAAACCTTACATTAGTACGATAATGTAGGGACTCAAAATATGAAGAAACCATATAAAAATAAGGAATGGTATCCATATAGACAAATATCCTTTTTCAATGTATTATATTAATGGATGAGACAATTTACTCTTCATAAATGTTTGACTCCAACTCCAAAGTCATTACCTTGACCACTTTTGGATCAACAATGCCCAGGAGGTCTCCCAGGGGGAGCCACTATAAGAACTAAAAAGATCTATATAAAATCACTCAATCAGGTCTAGAATATCAACCCCATAAGATTTTAATCTTCCATCCCCTACCTTAAATTTTGAAATCATGTTAGTTCGTATTCTAGATATGGTCTTTGGATGAAATTATTTGGTATTCTTGTCACCCAGTTTGATAAAATCCTCCCTTAATTAGATGATCCAATAGATTTATTTCTCTATAAAGGCCTCCTCACGATCCTTTTCATGATTTAAATCCTCATGATGGGAAATATCATAAGTGGTTTCCTTATAATATATTCTCATTTCTCTCTCAATCCTAACAATTTTCTGATCGATGTTCTTATAGTGTTATCGACTCCAGCATTACATCTATATAGCCACCAATTTAGTCGTATAAATGATATGGTTTTGAGAAGATGACAAATTAGATTTGACCACATCCCAATATTTATTATTATTATTACACATGAATTAAAATATAAATCCACTTAGGGTATATTTGCATTGGGCCACCACATGAGACTAGGGAAAAATAAGACAATGATCAGATGAAACTGGAGGGTAGTTGGAGGCCTCATACCTATGGAACATAAACTCTTAGTATCATGGCACAAAAAATCTATTGAGTTGTGCATATCATCGATAGGATAAGAAATATCCATTAAACAAGGTAAATAGACTCCCATAGAATCCCATATTTGAGAGACCTGAGTGGAATAAGCAGTACTAGAATTGGTGCGTGGAAGAAAAAATATGCTTGGCACGACCTTCCTTATCATGGTGGTGAGGATATCATTGAAATACCCAGAAAATATAATGGGAATTTAATTTTATTTTTGATTGATTTAATCAACTCCCATGTTATACACTTTTCATCTACACCTATCAAGCAATAAAACCCCATGAAGTTCCATTCGGGTGTCTAAGGATGACGAATCAAAATGGTGATTTGGTTTTGGGAGAAGATGACCACTAAAACTTCCAATTATTCCCTCCACATAATTAAAAGTACACCTGCATGTGATGACTGTCCAACCAAAAAATATTTTAGAAATCTATATTTCAATGTTATCCCTTTCATTTCATTTCATTCCAATATGTTCATGGAAAGAAAGACCATATCATGGCCATATTTGGATCTCCATTAACGGAGCATAAAAACTGATCATGAGTTTCCAGGAACATTGTTATTTCAGAATAAGAGTTTCATGGTTCTAGGTGGGTCTAGTTTGAACCATCATTTTCCTCTATCAAGTAGTGAAACACATCACCCTCTAATATCTTTGAGTGTTTATAAGAACGGTATAGAGCGTCTGCCTTAGAACACCCACAAAGTAAAATATTAATAAAATTTTTATATTTGATTTTCTAAACATTATTTGTATTCCTATTGCATCACTTCCATGTTTTAATAAATCCGTGTTCAACCATGGTCACTAAAAGAGGAGATTAAAATTGGGCTAGAATAAACATCCTCGAGGTAGGATATCCTGGAAGTTTCTCCTCACCCAGAAATGTGGAATCCCGACCTCCCACCTCAAGTGGAACTATACCCTGGGATAGGGAAACCTTCTTTTCCTGTAGTGTGTCTAGGACATGGTAAAATAGTCGATGGTTTTGGATAGGTCCTAATTTCTGTGTAGAAAATCATTATGAAATTTTTTTATGGGGGGAAAATAGTCCACCAAAAAATTGTTCCTAGACCCAACATCATTTGTAACCTCATCCTATTATCCTTAATCCACCAACCTAGGTATAATATACCCATCAACCAAGGGGAATTAATGTCACATGTTTATTTTAAAAGAGTAATAAAAAATCCTAGTTTAATTTGATACTATTAATATTTGATATTGAAATTTGGTATGCTTTTCAATTTCCATATGTTTTTAGCCTTCAATGTGGGTGGACTACTAAAAGAGTTTTCCTAATTCAATGGGATATATTTTTGTGTAAGTTTCCGATCCAGATTAGGATTTTTTGTTTCCAAATCCGTTATCATAGTTCCAATGAGGCCGCATAAGAAACTAAAGGAGAGGATTATTCAAATTCATAAGACACAAATATATTGGAGTATGTATGTTTCCAAAATGAACCTCATATAATGGGTTGTGTAATGTCCACCACAGACATTATTTTCATCATAGGACCCTACTAAATTATATATGAAACATCCAATTCTATAAAATCAATAATGGTATTACCATTACCACACATAACATGATCTCTCCTACCCATAAATGGGACACATTTCACTTGGATCTAGAAAGGGGAATGAGGGAATTCCATCACATCATGTTAAATCTATTGGCCATGTACATGATCATAATAATATGATTATAAAAATACTAGGGCCATCCGTGTAAATGTGTATCTTAATATATTACTAAAAAATTCAAAAACAATCATCCTAGGTTCGATTTCCTTGGTATAATCTCCCTTATACAAGCTATGTATTGACTGCATCATATTCCTCAAGGCGTTCATGTTATAGGGTCTTATAGATGTGAATCTCCAAACCAATAGGAGGGAGAGGAATTTACAAAGCTTTCTATCCAATGTAGCACTAAATTCAATCATCGATTTCTCAAAATACACATTGAAATATTATTTACACTCTCTTTGGTTATGAATTATCATTTATACCAATAAATATATCAAATTAAATATTTCAAAATAAACAGTCATAAAATGTTATGTTTATAAAAAATACAAATAAAATAGTTTACCACCATTGTTATGGTAATTATTTAATAACACTAATTTGGATTTGATTAAAAATGATAATCATTCATTATGATTATTAACAATGGTAATTAACTTATTTTAATCATTTAATTGTGTTAATAATAATGGTAACAATTTAAGAACGTTGTTTAGATTACTTAATATTCGTAATTGTATGTAATTAATTTAACTATTAACTTAATATATATTTAAAAAAATATTAATTATATAATTAATGTTCATGATTATCTAAAATGTTTTACAAAAAAATACTATTATTTATCAATATTTCACTAATCCATTCAAATATATGTTTATTTTTATATTATTATGAGTTAATTACATATTTGATTTATAAATGAATTCTAAATTCAATCCAAATTAAAATAATTATTAAGAATCCATTATTAATAGTAATATTTACTCATTTTAGATTTACTAATTAAATTAAAAATAAAAAATTTATAAATAATTTCTAAGGAAATAAAATAAGAATTTGAATCTATAATAATATTTAGTTTATAAAAGATGTGTAAATATGAAAAAAAGTCTTTAAAAAAGTTTATAATTTTCCAAATATAAAATAAATGTGTGAAATTTTAGAATTTTTTAAGTAAGAATTTATTATTAATGAAAAAAAATATTAAATGAATTTACTATTTAGTAATTGTGAAATAATATGACTAGATACGTCCCAATGATGAGAGATAATATCTTCTTGATTTATTGTGTATTTAAATTTTAGGTATATGGATAAATTCTAAATAAATAATTTAATTTAATAAATGTAATATTAATGATGTGAAATAATTTAAAAATAATATTTTTAAAGAAACAGATATAAAAAATCAATATTTTCTTATATATTAAATTTCAAAAAATAAATGAAGAAAATATTTTAAAAAATAAAGAAATGTGATTGAGTAATTCCCTTTAATACAAATCAAAATATCTGTTTTTGCATTATTGTATACATTCATGCATGCTGCATGGGAATTGGTAGATGTCTAGGGACTAGGGATACCTAGGGACGAATAGATAAGATGGTGCTCATCCTCCAATGATATAGATAAGTACTCTATAACACTCAAGTGAGTTACCATTGGTCTGTTATTATGTCAATAAGGGGTGGGGAAATCATTTAATCTCTCACGAGGGTATAGGTAGGGCTTGGGGTGTGAGATGAGATTTAGGTGTCCTAGGATTGGGTTTTAAGGGATAACTGTATAGATGAGAGAGGATCTTTCCTAGTTATGAGTGAGTGACTCCATAATTATGGTAGTTTGAAGCTTTATTAGTATTATGAATGGGATTAGTCCTTTGGGAATAGAAATGGTGTGAAAAAAGAGTGGTTTCCTCTGAGTGAAGGACAAAGATATTTGCCTTAGAATATGTGAAGTGATACCCAAGGGTAGAGTGTGGGCTTGGTCGGGACTTGGCATTATGATTCCAAGCTTCATATAGTGTACTACATGGGAGAGTCCTATGGTAGCAAGATTAAGCATGATAAGAGAGCATGATTGGGGGGTATACCTTGAGGTGTGGGTTAAGATGAGCATATGGGCTGTGGTGTCACTGAGGGGTAAGTGGATTGAGTTGTTATTAATGAGAATAGGCTGTGCTGGGTCTACAGTACCCAATAGATTCCCTAACATGTGAGGTGGGATGTGTTGAACAAGGAGATATATCTTTATAGACTTGTGTCCTAACATCATCTAAAGAGTTTTGTGACAATATAAGGCTTAGTGTACTTGTTATGACCTCCCTAGAAGTTGCAGGGATGGTTTGATGTGTTTATTACCTCCTTAGAGTCTGTGGGGATGGGTTGGTAAGCCTGTAACCTCCTCGATGTCTGTAAGTATTTGTGGGTATTCTTGTAAACTCCCTAGAGTCTTTGGGTAATGGGTCGGTATGCTTTTGACCTCCATTGAGCATGTAGGTATTGGTTAGTGTGGATGATTAACACGGCCTAAGAGTCTTTTGTAATGAAAGTAACCACCCATGAGGGGATAGTTCATAGGATGATGTGATATGAGACCAATAGACCCTACCTTGAGTGATCAAGATTTAGTTAATGATGTGGATATATGACTACATGCAGTTCCTATGGGTAACAGGATGAGTTTTGGTTTCCACAAAACCTTAAGTATTCGTTTATTAATTAGGGGTCATTATGATGGCCTAAAATGATGTGGTGTAGTAGATTCCAGTATATCCCTAAAGTAGGTATGATTCGGTGTCCTAATGTTCTGGTAGAACCAAATTTACCATAAATGTAGGGATTCATGGTGGAATTATAAATTTTATATCCATTTTGATGTTTTTTGGGAATGCCTTCAGTTTAATTATCGTGTCTTCAGGTGATAAGGTACTTCATTGGGTAGATAATGGATCCACTAATACCTAAATTTGGTGTAAACATGAAACTCTATATATGAAAAAAATCCACAGTTATCCAGATAGAGAAAAATATTCAATTATATAACTTTCATATGAATCTTTGAAATGCATCGAGTACTTATATCAGTGATTTTAATAAAATCATTCTAGATTTATCTAATATAGAAATTGTTTTGGATAATAGGGATTTTACAATCAAACTACCACCCTAAGTATATGATTAAAATAATTCATTTAAATATTCAATATTTTATATATAGGTTTCCTTAAATATATAAGAAGTTAAATCAACCTTTTTTTCTAATGATATTCAAATTAAGAAACCTACTTCGGTTAATAAGAAATATGAGGGGCTTAATGTCTAGGGTAATCTTGATCAGTGAGGGAATAAGATAGGTAAGAGAAAGTTTAGGATCTAATCACATTATAGGGGCAAATAAATAAAATAATTCCATTATAAACATCCTGGTCAAATTTTAAGGAAATATCCCAAAGGAACAATTCCAAGAACAAAAGCAATGAAAATGATCATTGGTAGTAAGTTGAGAAATTTTTTGAGGAAATTTATGTTTTAAATTTCTGGACAGATTCTATGAGTGCTGAATGAGTCAGGGATTTAGAATTTTCTTTTCATATATGTCACAAATGTGAGTACATCACTGATATGAGATAAAATTATAGTATAAAGTTATTCCTAGGAAATAACATGAGCTATCAAATCATGGGTATAAAAATAATCCCTCTAGAATTTCATGAATAGTCTTTCAAATCCTTAGAAGAGGTTAGGTGCGTGTCTGATTTGAAGATGAATCTTATTTACATAGGTGCCTTTGAACAAAATGGGTATTATTTATGGTCTTATTACCGGAGTCATAATATCACAAATTGGACACTCACTATTATGAGAGGAACCCTCACAAATGGTATATATGTATTAAATGGAAGGATTCAAATGATATAATTAAATACAACTCTTTCCCTCATAAAAAATATCTTAAAGTTATGGAATAGGTGATTATGAAATTTTATTCTAGAATCGTTGAATGAAATTGGACAAAAATGAATTTTAAATGGTGTAACCTTTGATAGTATTCCCTTTTTTGAATACAATGATCTTGTTGGGTCCTAAAATTTTAGTTTTAAGTTGTCTATATATAATGCTAATTCCCCTTTAGAATATGAACATTTTAATTTGTAGTTTTCCTGAAAAACTATATCTTGTATTGGGGGACACTACTATGATAAATTTAATAATTAATAATCTCAAAAAGTGTGGATTTATATAATAAATCAAAAATCTAAAACATCTGAAACTTTAAAATTTGGATGTTTAGAGTTGAAATTAAAACTGGAAACAAAAATAAAGTCATTAGAATTGATAATGTTCTAGATTATTTATCTAATGCATACAAAGAGTATTTTATATTGGAAGGTATTATTAGAAACAAAACTATTATGGATAACCCATAAAATAATTTCCTATAAGAGAGTATTAAAAATACTATTTATAATGTGTGAGAATAATGCTCTTATATTCTCATCATTGTAAGTCCTGGAAAGAAGTTTATACTATATATTTCAATATAGTCAATATATCCCCCTGTAGTTCCATTAGTTTTAAATCCCATAATGTTATGTGGATGGGTTCACCCCTAGTTTAGGACATCTTAGATTTTTTTTATTTTTCTACCTATTCTCATAGTTGGACTAATAAACTAGATCCTTGGAATATGAAGTGTGAATTCGTTGGATTCCCACATTGTGTCAAAGGGTATAGGCTTTGGGAAGATAATTACGGTTATAAAAAATTTATAATTCAACATGATGTAGTTTTCTATGAGTCATTTTCTTCAAAATATAATGTTTCTGATATAGACCAGTCTAATCCATCTAGACCTTTAGGTATTGAGGTTAGAATACTGCCTAAAATGTAACTTGAACTCAAGGTTGTCTACCCCAAACCACCCCATATATCTAATAATAAATAATAAATGGGATTTGACTATCAAACTACCGACCTAACACGATTATCATCATGAATCATTTAAATATTTAATGGTGTATGGATAGGGTTCCATAAACCTATAAGAAGTTAAATCTACCTTATTTTTTAAAGATATTCAAAATAAGAAACCTACTTCTCTAAATATGGTATTTGAGGGGCATAATGTCTAGGGTAATCTTGAGTAGATAGGGAATGAGAGAGGTAAGAGAAATATTATGAGCTAATCAGGGTCTAAGGGTAAATAAATAAAGTCATTCCATTATAAACAACCATGTCAAATTTGAAGAAATTATCCCAAAGTAACAATTCTAAGAACCAAATCAATAACAATGGCCATTAGTTGTTAATTGAGAAATATTTTGAGAGTGTTGATGTTTGAAATTTATGTCATGATGTTATTATTGTTAAATGAGTCATGGAATTAGAATTTTCTTTTCATATATGTCACAAATGTTAGTACTTCGCAGATTTGAGAGACAATGAGAGTGAAATGTTTTACTTATGAAATAACAAGAGCTATAAATTAGTGGGTATAAAAAATCCCTATAGAATTTAATAAAATTTAATTCAAATCCTTATATGAGGTTAGGTTCATGCTTTATTTGAAGATGAATCTTATTTACCTATGTGGCTTATAACAAAATGGCTATTCTTTTAGTTATGATTTCAGGAGTCGTAATATATCAAAGGGGTCACTCAATATTATTATAGGATCCCTCACCAATAATCTATGTCTATTAAATTGTAGGAATCAATTAAAAAAATTAAATAAAACTATTTCCCCCAATAAAAATATCACAATGTAATGGCATAAGTGATTGGGAAATATTGGTTCAAAAGTGATTAATTAAATAATAAAGAAATAAGTTATAACTGATGTAACCTTAGACAGTCTTCCATTTCTTGAATACCAAAATCTTGATAAGTCCAAAATTATTGTATTAAGATTTATATCAATAAAGCTAATTCCCCTTTAGAATATGCACATTTTAACTTTTAGTTTTCCTATATAACTACTTCTAATAGTGTGGACCACTACTATATTCACTTTAATGAAGAATAATCTCATAATGTGTTGATTTAAATAATCATGAAAAATTGAAAAACTTTGAATCTTTCAAATTCAGATGTTTAGTGCTGAATTAGAAACTAGAAATAAGCATAAAATCATTAGAATTGCTAATGTTCTAGAATATTTATCTAATTCCTACATAGACAAATTTAGTTTCGAAGGTATTATTAGACATATAATTATTATGGATACCCCATAACTGAATGTCTTATAGGAGAGTATGAATAATACTATTTATAAAGTGTGAGGATTATGCTCTTATATTATATTATTTTTATGTCTTGGGAAGAAGTTTCTACTATAAATATATATTTGATCAATTGATACCCCACTAGTACAATTCGTTTTAGAACATCAGATCTCATCTGGATGGCTTCACCCCTAATTTAGGACATCTTAATTTTTTTTCCCTATTATCATAGATAGACTGAAAAACATAATGCTAGGAATATGAAGTGTGACTTTGTGGGACAACCTATTTGTGTCAAAAGGTAATGTATTTGGGAAGATAATCACAGTTATCAAAAATTTATAATCTCTCATGATGTTGTTTTCTATGAGGTTTCTTCATCTAAATACAATGCTTCTGATCTATCCCAATCTCATCCATCTAAACCACTATGTGATGGGTTTATATTAGAGCCCAAAATGGTAATTGAACTTGAGAATGTTTCCACTAAACCACCACAACTATCTCAAAACATAAGATAACATGTTATTGAATTTAATCATATATTTGAGGTTCAGAGAGATAGTGACATGAGAGGCTTCCAGTTGACTATTAATAGGACTAGAAGAATCATTAGGCCTCCAACCTGGTCTTCCAATGTTTGTGTTTCTACCTTTGACATTAATATAGGGTTTTACTAGGTAGTGATGAACCATAATGTTTCAAACTAGATCATAAGTATAAGGAATATGGGTAGTGTCTTTATATGATGAGAGATGAAATGTATTACCTTCTTACAAATGAAAATTGGATAATTATTAACAAATCTAATAAGAAGAAAATTATATATTTTAATTCAATTTTTAAGAAGAAATAAGAAAAATATAGTGAAAAAAAATTAATACAAATCTATACTTTTGGCACATGTATTCATATAATATGAACTAATTCATAATAATTATATTTTTCACCTGTTGTTAAGACCTCTTCTATTAGATTATTGTTGTCCTATTTTGTCCATAATGATTTTCATTTTGAGTAATTAGATGTTAAAAATGACTTCTTACATGGTATGTAAGATGAACATATTTATATGAGACAACGTAATAGGTTTTCAAAATATTTTAAAATCCATCAATTATAAATTTTAGGAAAATCAATTTATGTTCTTAAGAAATCATCTAGACAATTGTATAAATAATTTAATGATTTTTTGTTTAAAAATGACATTGCTCAAAGTACAAATGATTCCAATGTTTTTTAAAGTCATTCAATATTGTTTATGTTTATTCAATATTATATGTTGGGGACATGCTTATAATATTCAAAGACACATGTTTAATAAATTATATGAAAAAAAATTACATAATTATTTTGAAAAGAAATATTTAGAGGAAGCAAATAAAATCCTTGGTATGAAAATCACTATTGATAGAAATTTTAGGGTATTGTACATGTCCCAATATTATAATTTTCATAAGGTGTTAAAAATGAATTGTCTTGAAAATTTGAAACATTTTTGTGTGACTTTAGGTCTTCACTTCATGTTTTCCTTGTCCCAATCCCCTAAAAGATATTCTGATAAGTATTTTATGATTAATATCATTTTAGTAAACATAGTGGGGGGCCATAAGTATTCAAGTATATTCCTTTATCTATATATATCATTTAGTGTTTATTCTTTAAGAATATTTTTGGTAAGTCCTATAAAGAATAATTGGAATAAATTAAAATATATAGTAATTTATGTGTCCATGTCTTCTAATTTTTTCCATTGTTTGGTAAAAAGAGTTCTTTTAGTTAAAATATTTTTAGCTTTATTCAATTTGGTTATGCTAATAATATAAATACTAATAAATATTCCGTTGTTTAAGCATTATTTTCCTTTGGATTTCCTGATTCATGGAAATATAATATGAAATCCATTTTTCCCTTTAAAAAACCATGTTCAAATACATAGTATTAACTGTAGGAATCAAGGAATCAATTTGGTTGATAGTATTTGTTAATGAAATGTATTTCTCTTTGGTAATATAGAAGACTTTTTGATAGTATGTTTCAAACCCATATTTCTAAAAATTAATATTTCCATGGAATTTTGTAGCACATATAAATTAGATATCATTTTTAGGTTTTTTATTGAATCGTAGACAATATGTTTCACTAAGATACAAACATTGTAGAATCCAGTTGACTATTTGAATAATGATATTCCATATTCAATGTTTATACATTATTTAGAACTTAAAAATGTAGTCCCATTTTAAAGACCTCGGCGGTGAGAACACCATATTTTTAAATTACGTATATTTAAAATGAGGAGGGTTTGTAAATTCTAAAAGCATGTATTTATTTGTTTATTATCAAATATATTTTTTACAATTCATGTTCTGAATTATTATTTGAATTTCATAATTTTCTTTAGTTTTTACCTTATGAAAAGGTTGTTTATATTTCTTAGTTGTATATTCTCCCCTAAAAAATGTTTCTTAAATCTCTTATTGATCATGTTTTTTCACAAGGTTTCTTACCCCATAGCTGAATCTCACATAAAGGTAACTTGTGTAAAGTCTACATTCCTATTTCAAGAAGTAAAACATAGGATCTCACTTCTCATAAGTTTAAGTCATCAATGGATATGGGTAATTCCTTTTTGTGTAAGGTTACTCCCTAGATTGTGTAAGGGTACTCCTAACACTCTTAACGGTACTCCCTAGCTTACATATGGGCACTCCCTAGATTGTGTATGGGTTCTAAATTGGATTATGTAAGGAAAACCTCGAATGGGAAAGGGTACATCCTTTTCTCACATAAGGGTAACCTAGATCATGTAATGTAGTTGTATTAATTGATGAAGGGTAACCTAGCTCATATTAGGGTAACCTTGGAACACGCAATGGCAAGTTTATTGGGGTTAAATTTTTGACGTGAATCACCTACCACCACATGGACATCCCATCAATCATTCTCTTCCATATCAATCGTCCACATGGACAGCATCCTGCATTCACTGCCTGTCTTCCAATCATTTATCCAACCAGCATGATTTCACCTCATGCTCCTCCCCGATCATTTGGGGTGTATCTTTACTAGTTCAAGAGTGGATAGTTCTAGAGAATATTTGATTTCCAGTTGATATAGTAAACCATTATCCTGAAAGAGATGATGTAAGTGATTCACATAGTTCACTGAAGTAGATTGTATTTATCATCGCCCACCTAGTCATGGGATTTGGTGGAGTGTGATGAAAATTCATTACATTCATCATGATATTTTATCATGTGAGGGAATAAATCAATATCATGAACACCAATTGAACATCTTCTAGGTTTTTTATTATAACATAGTATTATAAAACGTTTATTTCACATTCCTATTTTCATTTCTTTTCATTTGTTTGATATTGTATCCTTCTTTGCATGTGCGTATCATTAGTCCATACTGGATGATAGATTGCGAGGTCCATAATTTTGGATTCATCACATCCATATGGTCTAACAAGACTTAATCCAAAAATATTTTCTTTTGTACTTTACTTGATTCGTTACTTATAAAATCTTTATTTTTATTATTTTTTAATAATGATATTATGGGATATTTCTTGCAATTCTTCTAGGTCCATAGTGGAGTAAAGTACTTTATATATTAGTGTTCTCTATTTTTTTTAACACAATATTCTTTTTAATACATTTTATCAATTTCTATTTTTATCGAAATTCCGAAAAAAAAATTGTAATCCAATTACATATATTAGTGGATTATTGGTTGATTAATAAGGAATACCACCTCAAAAAACAATTAAAATATTTTTTAAGTACTAATAAATGGGTTGGTTGATCAAATTTTAACATGTTCTTGTCATAATATAATGTCAAAATGTCACTCTTTCTATCACATTAATTGGTTTTCAAACGAAATTTCATTTTTTGTCTCTTTCTTCCATACTATGTGAATTTCCTAATAATATATAAAGGTTTTTTAATTCATTTAATATATATATAAATATATTAATTCCATGAATCATTTATATGGTATCATGTATATTTTTTTCATAGTTGTGAGCCACAACATTGGTGAAACCATATCAACCCTAATTTTTACCACACAATAATTTTTTATTCCTATGAATTGATATAGAGGATGTGGTGTCTAGATTAAGTGGAGTAAAGGTAATTTTGTTGATGTATGAAGCTCACCAAAATCAGTTTTTCTATTTGGAAAATGATTAATTGGTGTTATGTATCAATAAATGAACAATTAATTCTAGTTCAGTAAACCCCACACACTAGGTACTTATATGTTTTCAAGTGCCCCAAGTTCCATCATAATGAAGAATAATGATAATATTAGAATATCATTGGAATTAATTTTGATCCTTTTTAAAAGTAAAATTGGATTTATAGAACAAAAATATTATCCAAAAATAATATCCTGACTATGTGGAATAACCATGTTGTAACATATGTATAATTGTTTTCAAACTAACATGGTTGAATACACTATAGCATTAAAGTAGTAATGATTTGATTTCATAGTGTCCTGGTGATCACAAATTGATCAAACACTCAAGGAGTCATGGAATCCAAATAATGTTGATGTCCCAATCGACGTTATTAGGAATGCATGTAGTTTAGTTCTCTTGTCTTTAGGTGATAATGTACTTCATGAGGTAGCTTAGGAATCCACTAATACCCAAATATGGTCTAAACATGAATCTCTATATATGAAATAACCTTAGTAGTCTAGTTACAGAAGAGGATTAAATTGTATAACTTTCATATGAACCCTTGAAATGCAGTCCAAACTCATATCGATCATTTTAATAAAATCATTCTAGATTAATCTAATGTAGAATTTATGTTTAATGAAGTGGATTTGAATATCATAATTCATAAATATTTATATTATTTATAATATTTATTTAAATATTCAAGGATTTATGGTTTGGGTTCCTTAAACCTATAAGATGTTAAATATACCTTTTTTTCTACAGAGATTCAAAAAATAATCCAATTTTTATTAATAAGGATAGTTAGGGTATTAATATATATGGTATGTTTAAGAAAATAGGGAAGAAGAGAGGTAAGATATATCCTTGGAGATGATCAGGCTCTATGCGTAAAAAAATAGAATTATTCCATTACAAACAACCTTGTAAAATTAGTAGTAATTTTCCCCATATGAACAATTCTAAGAACCACACCAATAATAGTGAACATTGGTTTTCAGTTGAGAAATATTTTGATAATGTTAGTGTTCTAAATTTCTATTCTAATTATATGAGTGCTAAATGGGACTTGGATTTAAGATTTTTTATTCATATATTTTGCAAATGTGATTACTTCACTCATCTAAGAGATATTGAGAGTGAAATGTTTTACCTAGGAAATAAAAAATGCAATCAAATAATCATTAGAAAATAGTCTCTCTAGAATTTCATAGAAGTTAATTCAAATACCTAGAGGTTGTTAGGTGGGTTCCTAATTTTAAGAGGATTCTTATTTCCCTGGGTGTATTATAAAAAAATAGGTATCATTTTATATCTAATTTAGGGAGTCACAATATCTCTATGGGGTCACTCATTCTTATGGGAGGAATCATCACAAATGGTTTATATTTCAAATATGTTAGGATTCATATTCAATTGTTAAATAAAACTATTTCCCCCATGAAAGATAAAATAATGTTATTGAATAGGTGATTAATACATTTTATTTCAAAATGTATCAATGAACATAGAAATAAAGGAATTTCAAATGATGTAACCACAAACATGCTTCCCTTTTGTAAAGACTAGGTTTTTGGCAAGTCCAAAAATATTTGGCTTAAGAGGTATACATATAAATCTACGTCCCCTTTAGAATATGAACACTTTAATTTTTGTGGCCCCTATAGAACAATTTCCCAAATTCAAGGAAACTACTTTTTCCCTTTATATATGAATATTCTCAGAAAGTGTGGATTCACATACATAAGATCAAATTTCAATCCTTTAACACTTTGAAAATATGGATGTCTAGTGTTGAATGTGAAACGAGAAGAAAATATAAAACCATTCTAGCCGATAATAGTCTAGAATATTTTTCTATTGACTATAAAGCCTATTTTATTTCTGAAGGTATTCATAGACGTATAACTTTTTTGGATACTCAATAATAGAATGGCTTAAAATAGAAGATCCATAGGGCAATTTTAGAAAAATTGAGAATCATGCTCTCATATTATTTTCATTTTATGTCCTTCATTGAATACTTTTATGCTACTACTATTTATATGATCAAGATTCCCCCCTCTAGTTATACTAGATTCAAATAACATAAAGTAATGTGGACTAGATCACCACTAGTTTAGGTTATCTGATATATTTGTATTGTACTACCTATTCTCATAGAAGGAATGATACACTAGATCCTAGGACTATGAAGTGTGTCCTTGTGGTATTTCTACATTGGGCCACAATGTAAATTCCTTTGGTAACATATTCATGGTTTTTAGAAATGTATAATCTGATGTGATGTTGTTTTCCATGAGGCTTTTTATTCTATATAGAAGGCTTCTAATCCTGTCCATTTTGATCCTTCTAATCTTGTAGGTGATTAGGTTTTATTAGAGGCTAAAATGTGACTTTAACATGAGGTTATCTCTTATAAACCTTCCCATTTATATCAAATTTAAGGGGAAGTTATTGTTGAATTTTAACATGAGTTTATGTTTAAGATTTATGATGAAATGAGAGACTACAAGTTGACTCATAATAGGACCATAAGAATCATTAGGCCCCCACTTTGGTCTACCAAGGCTGATGTTTCTCCCTTTGAATTTAATATAGGTTTTTAATAGGTTGTGATGAACCATACAGTTCCAAACATGATCTTAAATCTAATTAATCTTGGTAGTGGATTTCTATCATGAGAGATGAAATGGATTCTCTTCATAAAATCAAAATCCTGGGTAATTGTTAACAAACCTAAAAATGGTGAAATTATAGATTTTAATTCGATTTTTAAGAAGAAATAACACAATGTCAGTGAAGATAATGTTAAGTATAAATACGTTATTCACATGGATTCCTACAATATGAAATATTTAATTAAAATGATATTTTCCACCTATTGTTAAGAACTAATCCATTAGATTATTGTTAGAATTTTCTACCCAAAATGAAGTTCATTTTGATTAATTGGTTGTTTAAAATTCTTTCTTGCAAGGTTTGTAAGATGGATATATTTATATGAGACCCCATGATGGATTTTCAAAATATTTTAAAATTAATCAAGTATAACTTTTAGGAAAATCCTTGTAAGGCCTTAAGAAATCATCAAGATATTAATATAATGAATTTGATTCTATTATTATTAAAATGGATTTGATTGATGTAAATATGATGTGTATGTTTTTTATAAATAATTAAATCTTGTTTCCATTTTAATAAATTTATATGTTGATGATATTCTTATAATTTAAAAATAAATCAGGTTAATAAATCATATGAAAAACCAACTGAAAAATTCTTTGGATATGAAATATTTAAAGGATGAAAATTAAATTATTGGTATGAAAATCAATGGGGATTGAAATGTTTGTGTATTATACATTTTCAAATCTTCTTATGATCATAATTTGTTAAAAGTGTATTCTATTGAATATTTGAAACTTGTTATTATTCCTATAGGTCATAAGATTATGTTTCCCTTGTCCCAATCCCCTAGAAGTGATTATAATAAGGATTTTATGAGTAAAATCGATTATGTAAACATAGTAGATGGCCACATATATTTCATGATATGATCATATAATGATATGTCCTTTTGTGTTTCTTCCTTAAGAAGTATTATGGGAGTCATGTAAAGCATTATTGGTATGAACTAAAATAGTTACTCATTTATGTATACTTATCTTTTGAATTTTGCATTTATTTTGGTAAAACTGATTCTTATAGTCAAGATTTCATCAGTTTTGTTGATTCTAGTTATGCTAAAAATATATATACTAATAAATATATCACTTTTATGTATTATTTTCTTATGTTGGTCCTGTTTAATGGAAATGTAAAATGAAATCCACTGTTTCCCTTTCATTAACCGAGGCCAAATACATAGAATTAATTGTTTAAATCAAAGAATAAATTTGGTTAAAGGCTTTGTTAATGAATTTTATGTATCTTTTGGTAATATAAATGCCTTTTCTGACAGTCATTCAATATTTTGTCTTTTTAAAAATCATGTTTTCATGATCAAAGAACATTGAAATTTTATTTCATTTTTTCTGGGGTTTTCATTGAAATTAGGATGGTATGTCTCACTAAGATACATACATTAGAGAATCTAACTGATTGTGTCACTATGGATATTAAATTTTCAATGTTTATTCATGGTTTAGAACATAGGATTTCAGTCCCATTTCACAGTCCTATGTGGTGAGAACACAATCCTCTTTTAAAAAATTATTACAAAATTGGAGAATTTCGATGTTTGATATTCATGTATTAATTTGATTATTATAGAATTTAGTTTTCCCAATTCTTGGTCTGAATTATTATTCAGATTCCATGATTTAATGGTATTTTATCTTTTCTGAAAATGTTGTTTAAATCTCTAACATTATTTTTTTCCCATGAAATAATTTTTTTTGCATTTTTTATTTTTCAATTTTGATTTCATGATTTTTCCTTACCCCGTATATGGATACCATGTAAAGGTAAATTTCATAATGTTTACATTCCTATTGCATGAAGGTAAATCATTATCTCTTATTTTTCATAAGGGTAAGACATGGATGCATAAGGGTAATTCCTAATCGTCTATGGGTACTCCCTGGATTGTGTAAGCATACTCTTGGCACACTTAAGCGTACTCTCTATCTTGTTTATTGTCACTCCCTAGCATGCATAAGGGTTCAACCTTGGATCACCTAAGGATAACCTATCATACGTATGGGAACTTCCATAAGGGTAACCTAGCTCATTTAAGGGAAGTTTCTAGCTTGATTAGGGGTAACCTGACTTGTATAAGGGTATCCATGGAACACATAATGATAATATGATTTGATTAATATTTTTGTGGTGAATAAATTGGTGATGAATGTACATCTCATAAAAATATCTATCAAATATCTGTTGTCTATGTGGTCTTTATCCTTCTTTCACCACCTTGATCTCTATCACTTCTCATAACCTCAAGATTTCACATCATCCTCCTCCTCGATCATTCAGTGTGTTTCTTCACTATTTCAAGAGAGGAGATTTCTAGGGAATTTCTAATTTCTTGCGGAAACAAAACAAGTGTAACCCGATGGAGAACCTGTCCAAGATTTCCATAGTCTACTAAATCATATTGTCATTATCACTACTAAAATGGTTTTGGGATTTGACACATATTTGTGATGATTTTTTCCTTAATTATGATATGTCCTCACATGAAGGAATACATCAACATCATGAACACTATTTTAGCATTTTATAGGTTTTGGTTTTAGAACCTGGCATTATAAAAAGTTTACTCCAGTTTCTAGGTTTCATTTCATTCCATGTGTTTAATTTTTTTTCTTATATGATTGTGTGTATCATGTGTCCATCTAGGAAGTAAAATTTCATGTTCCATATGTTTTCTTACATAACATCAATACGGTCTATCTAGAATTAATCTTAAATAGTTTCTTTAATCCTTTTCTTGTTTTTTGTTTTATAATCTGATGAATTTATTTTTTTATTAATAACAATATACTGGTGGGTTTCTTTCTTTGCACATATTTCCATAGTGGATTGATGTATTTTATATCTTTGTGTTCTTTATTTCTTCTTGAACCATATTATTCTTGGTTCCATCTTATCCATTTATTTTTTATCAAACCTCCTAAAAAATTTATAAACTAAGTACCTATAATAGTGGATTCTTGGTTGTTTAATAAGGAATACCACCTCCAAAAATCCCCTGACATCTTTTCATGTTAGAAACAAAATGGTCAGTGGACTAGATTTTAACATGTTCCTATCATGATAGCATATGAGAATTTCACTCATCTTTCCAATTTTATTTGCTATGTCATTGTTTTTAGATCAATTTTTCATTTTCATGTTTCTATATTCCAACCTATGTGCATCACCTAATAATCTATAGTGGGTTTTAATGTGGTTAATCTAAATGAAAGTATATTTATATAATTAATCATTTATATGTTATCTTATATATTGTTTTCATATTTGGTGTCCACAACTTTGGTACACCTATATAAGCCCAACTGTTTACCACACCAAAATTTTTCATTCCTTTGAAATGATAATGAGGAAATGGTGTCTAGAATTAATGGATTGAAGGTAATGTATCAAATGTATAAAGATCACCAAAACATGTTTTTTCATTTGGAAAATGATGAACTTGTGTTAAGTATGAATCAATGAACAAATAATTCTACTTAAATAAACCCAGAAGCTTGGTGTTTATATGTTTTCATGTTCCCCAAGTTCCATCCTGCTGAAAATGAATGATAATATTTCAATAATTTTGAAATTAAATTTGATCCTTTCGAAATGAATAATTGGTTTTATAGAACCACAATATATTTCAAAAATATTATCCTTAATCATTAGAATAATCCTATTGTAATATATCTATATTTGACATCAAACAAACATATTTAAATAACTCATATCTTAACACCTCAAGCTCCTCCAAACCAGGTTTTACAATTTTCATGTAAAAATAATCTCCTCTCTATGTCACCCTCGATAGAGCATCTATGACACTATTCAATTTCCCATGTTTATAAATCCTAATAAAATAATGTCCCTATAACATACCATACCTGTAATTATTTTCAATTGAATCTACTCTTTGACTATGAAAATTCACTTAATTCTCATATTATCCGTGTATAACTCAAACTGCCTTCCCATCAAATATTGTTTCTGATGTGGATTTCTGGAACTAAATCCATAAGCACCATTTTGTATATCAATTATTACAATTTGGTTTCAGATAATTCCTTCCAAAAACAGGAACTTTTCCTCCCTTATAATGTTAACACAGCTCCAACTTATGAACTAGAGTCATCAAGCATTTTTAAAAATCCATTGTAAAAATTCAGAATGCATAAATGATGGGTAGTAATCCAATTTTTCATAAGGTTATAAAATGATAATTGAGTTTCAAGGGTCTGTTTAACATCTTTCTTATTATTCAAGGTCGTGAGGTGTCTTGAAATCATTCCATATTCATTGATAATTTTTTATCATATTCAATTATCCCTAAAAAATCCGTAACATTCTTCACATTCCTTAGCCAGTTCCATAATTTAACTACCATTTTTTATAGATCAATCATAACCACTTCGATAAAAATTATTTTCCAAAAATAATCCACATACCTCCTTTTGAAGGAACAATTCTTCACATTTTAAAATAGTAAATGGTCCGTTACCATTTGTTGGACCTCATGTTCCTTCTCTAGGTCTTCATTCCATCCCTTAAGGAACACTATTATATAATCAAAGAATAATAAAACACTCTTCCTCATAAAGTCCTAGAATGAAACATTAATATTATCATGGAAAGTCATCGGTGCATTCATTAATATAAAGTGAATCCAAAGGTATTCCCAATTCCCCTTATGGGTCTTGAACATATATTCCAAATACATTATTTTTTCATATGTAACATGTGGAAACTAGATTTCAATCCTACCATTGTGAATTATTCCGCACTATGAAACTCTTCCATCAACTATTCTATTAGTTGAATTAGGTTCATATCCATCACCAATAAACTATTGAACTCTTGGTAATATATTAACATTCTCCACAAAACAAATTTATTATTTACTAAAATTATTAGAATATAGTATACGATTATTTTTGTCTCAAAAAACCTTGTTCCAAAATACTTTGACCCGATTTTTCAGTCTCATTCTTCATGAAATAAGAATGTTTTTAAGGTTTTATGTTTACTGAATCAACCACCTCTTTAAGATTTATTGGGTGACAATTCATTATCTTTGATTGTAATTCCCAAGGTTCTTTAATAATTTCTTCTTCATCCAGCTTTTCTTGTATCACCCACTCCAACACATGCACCCATAATATTCTTTTTCCAAAATTTATTTATAAAGAATATGGTGTATTTGTGGGTTATTTGATACTACCTAGGTAGGATGACCATTGAGAGGGGGATGAATAACGAATCTAATTTTATGAATCATTCATATTTTAAATTTAACCTCTTGAACCAGTTAAAGTTCTCAGTCCTATCAATAATATCTCATAGTATAAAACTGTGTGCAATTATAATAAGAGAGTTTGACAAATGATATTTTCATTGGTCATTATAAAATTGAAAACCTTTCGATTATGGTTAGATTAAAGTACATAGTAAATCCATTTATATTTCTCCGTAAACATTTAAGACACCCCATTAAAAATTCTCTGGTGATTTGTTAGACACTCCAATCACAAGCCTCAAACAACTAGTTAGTCACTAAATTCGAGAGATTATTCTTCCACATTAATCATTTAATGAAATATCATTTTTTGAAAATGGAATCTTATTGTAAACATATGAAATAGAATCTCCTTCATGAGGAGATTGGATCAACATGACTTCACATGTGCTAATTCTTCAAGATCTTTAAAAGGTGCTCACAATAGTCATGCTAGTCTCAAAAATCCTAGGAGATCATGAGTGATATAGTTCTTATGAATTTTCTTAAATACATGGGTGATCAAGAGAACAATAGATCATAGTTTCAACTCCCTCTCATCCCTTGATACATGTATGAGGATTTCACAAATCTATCACACAATGTATGTTAGTTCTCAATATTCTCAACATCTTCTTCGATACCTAAAGAAAATATATCCACAATAATATCAAGAATATTATTCTACTATATTCTAGAAGAGTATTTAATAATTAATATATAATGAAATATTAGTAGGATATTTTTCTTCATCAATCATCAAATATCCAGTTAGATTGGTTATTTTTTCTTTTAAACCTATTATTGAGTTCCCTAAAGACTTAATAATTTATTCTCATATGATATTTGAATTACCCTGTCTCAATTATCACCTCAACTCAGGCTACATATAAACCTATGTAAAACCATCCCACCACTACTTGAATCCATGAAATACCCTAGGATTTCTCAATATGTCGCTCAGCTCACTGGTTCTCACAGGTGGACCAGATTTCCAAATGGTCATGAATACGTCCATAAAAAAATAACTATGGCATGGAGACATATTTATTTTTGTATTTTCATAACAATCACATGAATTTAACATGAATATATAAAATGTTGATTGTGTCTTCCTCCCTTATTTAGATTCTTGGCTACATCATGAAAATCATTGTGATATTTATTTTTCATTTTAAATCATCATAATTTCCATAGTCAAATTTAATTTCATCAGAATATAAAAATTCTAGAACTCAGTTCATCTCATTGTAGATTAGTCATAGTAATTTATCAGCTGCATGTCATAACCAAGATCAATCACATGAACACCTCAATAATCAACTATATAAATAACTTCAGATACACTGTGTGAGAAAAAACACTTTAAAATGTCTGCAATGGTGGTATGTTCAAATCCATCCAACCATAGCACCTTAACTCATGTTTATGTAGCTCAATAAGTTTCCTTGATTCATTAACATAGTGCATTTAGATACCAATTCTAGTAGTACAAAACTCAATGTACCATTACACATATCCTCATGACCTTTATGTGGTGTGACTCACTACATGTTACCTATACATAACCTCTGCAACTCCATCATTAACTTTACAAAAGTTTTGTAAATCATAGATGGCCTTTACATAGTATTAGATATCCTTATGTACCTTCACACAGCTACTCGGCTTCCTTATTACCTTTACATAGGTAATTAATTTATAAATCCACCATTAAATAGCCAATGTACTTCCTGAATTACTTTTACATTACCAGTGCAAGTCACATGTTACATTTACACAACTTCATAATATTTGATGTGACCTTGATGTGGATAGAGAACTACCTTTACACAACAACTTATACACCTGTTTTAGAGTTATGTATAAGGAAAAATATTGGTGATTCCTTTAAATAAGTAATAAAGATATCACATCCTATATAGGATTGATTTTGAGAAAATGGGTTCTAGGCTTAGTCCAATAGGTCCTCAATTTTGAGCCCAATTTTATTTTTTGGGTTTCAATTCTGATAGTTTTGTCTAGAATTGTGTCACGTTATGGATTTAGGATAAAGGATATGCGTTGTTGAGTGTGATGGGTGTCGGGGTGGGGGATGTCAAGGTAGTGGCATGGTGAGTTCTTGGAGACTTTGTGATGTTGCAGTCCGTGATCAAGAGATTCTTTTTCCAGTTTATTGGGATTCCCAATGGTGATGATGGTTTATAAATGGATCATTACTACACCAGGGGAGAGATAAGACAAGAACATGAGGTTGGACATGGTTACACATATCAATGAATTTCATAAAACATCTTTTGATCATCCTCCTTTGACCTTACTGTCAGTGTGCTGAAGATCCTTGAGGCCCCCACTATCTTCTTCTTGGTCCTGCAATCAAACTAAATCCAATTGAACACATACAATTTTTAATTGAATTTTGAATTCAAATAAAATAAAATTAAATATTATTAATCCATTAATGAAAATAAAAATCATTTTTTTTAGATTTGAAAATTAATTTGAAAATATTAAAATTATAAATAAATTTTAAATTTAGATAAATTAATATTTGGATATTTAGTAATATTTAGTTAATAAAAAGTGATTTTTTAAAGACTTTGAAAAAGTTTTTAATTTTCAAATATTATGTAATTGTGATAAATCTTATATAATTGATTTTTAAGAATTTCTTATTGAAACAAATAAAATTATTAAATGAATGGACTCATTAGAAATTGTGAAACGATTTGACAAGATACATTAAAAAGATAGAGAGATAATATATTTTTGATTTAATGTGTATAAAGATTTTAAATTTATTAATCAATTCTTAATAAAGAACATAATTTCATTTAGTACTGAAAATCATAATAAAAATAAATAATTTGACAATGATGCTCAAAATAAAAATAGATACAATAAAATGTATATTTCCCTATATATTAAATTTCCCAAAAAAGAAGTAAATATATTAAACTATTATGAAATGTAATTGAGTAACTATAGAAACATGATATCTACACATAATATTTGAAAAAATAACGAAGGAAGTATATTAAAAACCTATAACATTAAATTTTTAATTTAAAAAAAACACTAGTAATTTATTATAAAAAAATTTAAATATCCATGTCATTTAAATTTTTAAATACTCAACTTATTTATTATAAAATTATAAAACATTAAGTTAAAATATTAAATGTAATTTAAAATATAAAAACATTTAAAAAATTAATTTTTTAATCAATTTATTTATTTGAAATTTTCATGGTAAATAAATTTTATTACTAAATTATTTATTTTTAATATTTATTTTATTTATATTACATTTTTATTCAATTTATTTTAAATGAATAACATTGAATGAAAATAATTACATGAATATTTAGAAAAATTAAATAAACAACTTTAAATAAATATTGAAATGATTTGATTATTTTATTAATGTTATTTAAAAAAATAAAATAGTTAATTTATATAAACATGTTGAGAAAGTTATAATAATTAGAATATCTGAAAATAATATGAATTTTGGATTTTATTAAAAAAGAATTAAAATAAATAACATGATTATAAAATTAATGTTTTTACACATTTAATTTGGGCTATTCATTCCAAAAAAATATGATATTTTGAATGATTTACATATTTTAGAAGATCCCAGTGTGTCATTATTCATTAAACATAATTTGATCCCATTATCTCTCCCTCATTATTGTATATAAATCCATGAAACACTGTCATACCATCATGCCTTATTTCTGTGTTCCAGTTGGTTCCACCCACATCGATAACCTGACCATAGAGTCTTTCTTATGTGCTGGAATTACATCATAAAGACCTTTCCACATAATCCCTTGTCATGTGATAGCACCAACAAGCACTCTATAACTCCAATAATAGGAAATCATATATCATGTTTCCTAATTTAAAGAAATTCACATTCGTGAACCTCATGGAATCCACAGAGAACATCGACCCCAACAGAATTCTAGGAAATGTCGGGTTCAGATCAGTGTTAAGGGATGGAAAGTCCACCTTTGGATCTTTGATTGCTGAATCACAAACCAGAGATTACTGATTTTGGGTTGCCCAAGAAATGCCCGAGAGGCGACAAAACCCATGTGTCCATGAGCATTTCAGGCACCTATGGCTATGCAACTCCTAAATCCCAACAAGATTCTACCATGGCTCTGTGAAAATGCGGTTGTACATAAGATGAGCGACAATCCCCATTCCAGACAATCTGATATCATGGATCTTCATGTTACGAATGTCAAGCCAAGTAGAATCAAAACTCTTCCTACTGTCAATAACATGGTTGTATAGAATCTACTTCCACGACTCCTGGAGGTAAGGATTTTGATACAATTCGAATATAAAATTTTTCCATTGTGTAGAATGTGGTTGAGCAGAATATGATTGGTGATCCATATCCCAAACAAGCTTCTTCCATGGATTCTCCCCCTAAAGAAACCTACTTTGGTAAAACAAAATCATTCGTGTTTTGAAATATGTGGCTATGCATAAGATGAAAATTTTATCTAGTATCAATAACATGTATGTCATTTTTGTGTGGCTATGGATGGGTATAATTGCTAGCAATAAATTGGATGGTGGTTAGAATTTGGGGGCTTCAAAACTCAAGGAGAATTTTCTATGATAAGGGTGGGTAGGAATAGAATAATTCATTGATAATAGCTTGATTGGTCAACATATACCTAGGAGCAGTTACCTGATAAGTAACTCTAAAATCCAGACAAAAGATGAGAAGAAAGTTGCAAATGTGATAAACAATTTAACTGAAGGGAAGGATGAGATGCACCATAATTTTAATGAAATCATTAGATTTTTTCAATCCATTATTTCTAATGTGTGTTTTTTTTGTGTTAACTGGGTCAAAAATTTATCAAATAATTGGTATAAAATGCATTTACATAATGTTTTTGAATAGTGATTAGAAAGATTATGCAGTATACTAGAAGGTAATTTTGGCATGAAATGGCCATCAAACATTAAGAATCATAGAAAAAATGGCTATATCAGCGTGAGTAAGAACTATGAAAAAGGGAACACTTAACTAAAACATAGATAACAACTTAATCATGAGAGGGAAGTGGTATCTCCTCTAATTTTGTTCCTTCCGATGTATTCTTCCAATGAATTAAGTGTACTTTTATGATCACATGCATACTGGTGAAGCCATTTTTTAGTTATTTTTATTAAACCGTTTTTTTTCTCATCCTTTTTATTAATAGTATGAGGGCTACATTAGAACAGTGAAAATCATGAGAAAATGTAATGAAACTAGTGAAAATCCATGAGGTTGGTTTTCCATCACCTTTCTGTATCATCTTTATGTAATCATTATCTAATTATCTAATATGAATTTAATCGTGTCTTTTTATCCGTGTATGATGGAAGGTGATGAAAAATGAACAAAAGAAACAAATTATTGTTCTAGACACAATCTATTTGTTAAACAAGTGTTGGATCTTGAAATTGAATGCATGAGATGGGTTTTTCATGTTCATGCATTAGATTTCAATATCCAATGCTTATTTATCATCTATTTTTTTTCATGCTCAATAATATGTTTCCTTAGTTCATTGTTCATCCCCTTAATTTGTACATGAATAAAATGACACGATGAGATTTCGATAAAAGAATTATATATAGATTAATTAAAGTTGATAGAAAGAGTAAATGGACCATCAAACTAATGAATATTTTCCAGTTTCATTATATTTTCATCGGCTTTTATCTTCTCCAATGTTCCCCTCATATTTTTTATAAAAAGGGGAAGAAAAAACAACTAGTTCATAAAAAACTAGAAAATGGATTCACTAGTAGGTCTGTGAGCATACAAGCACCTTTGGTTCATTATCAAAATTTATTTGAAGGAAAAAAGTAGAGGAGATAACATTTCCCTCTTAAGATGAATCTTTTTTCTATATATTTTATTTATGTATTAACCTCTGCATAGTTCTTTAGCACACTGACAAATCCCCTTTTTCTATGCTTCTAAATGTTTGATGGCTATTTCATTCCCAAACTATCCTACTGCATACTGCTCCATCATTCTCATTTCTAACACAAAAAATTTAGTAAAGGCATTTTATACCAATAATTTGATAACGTTTTGACCTATTTAACAAAAAAAAATAATACACATTAAAATTAATTTATTGGGAAATGTCACTTGCCTTCATTAAAATTGGCATGCATCTAATCCTTCTCATCAATTACATTTTTTTGAGTTTGAATCTTTCCTTACATCCTCTGTCTAGATTTCATAGATACTTCTTAGATACCCACTCCTGGGTAGATGTTGACCAATCAAGCTATTTTTAATGAAGTATTATTTTTTTCCCATCCTCTTTCTGGATTTCAGAGATAATTCTTAAATACCCACTTGTGGGTAGAGGTTACCCTATCATGATATTATCAATAAAGTATTATTTTCTTCCCCTCCCTTTCTTGGGAAAATGATCCTTGTGTTTTGAATCACCCAAATACTACCCACCATAGAATTTAGTGCTTCCAATTATACCTAGCCATAACAAAAAATAAACCTAATTTATATTATATATACCACATAAAATTATCCTTTAATTCATAACCAAAATCTCTACAATAGTAAAAGTTTTTATTCTACTGTACTATGATTCCTTAGATCAAGGATCCATGGAAGTAGCTTTTTTGGACAAGGTCCACCAATCATCTTCTTCACAAACACATTCTCATCAATAGGAAGATTTCTTATTCTATCAGACTCGGAGTCCTTACATCATGGTTCCATGGAAGCAGCTTGTTTGAAATAAGGATCACCGCTAATCATCTACACAACCATGTTCATGACAACAGGAAGTGTTTTGACTATACATGGCATAGAGTTCGTACCATGATAATATAAGAAAGCATATTTTTGGAATGGGGATCACTAATCATCTTTTTCACAACGAAATTCATGATAATAGGATGTGTTTTGGTTCTACAAAACATGGAGTCCTTACCTTATGGATCCATGGAAGCATCTTGTTTACATTTTAGATCACTGACAGCCCTTTTTTAAGGATGGGGAAACTGCTAGATAGTAGGAGCTCTTCCATTTCTCCCATGACCTCCACCATTCTCAACATAGGCTTTGGAATAAGTACATAAAATGTAGTGTGAGGTTTTCCACGATGAAGGCATTGTCCCTTAAGTACTGACCCTCCATTTGGTACACATCATTCTTTATCATTAACCCTATTTGAACAAACCCAGTGGGAAAAAAGATGATAAATATGATAAAATCGATGAAGGAGAATATGATTTCTCTACGGTTAAATATTAAGGAGTTGAGCAGCCAAAGGTGTTAGCGATGCTTGTGGATACATGGATGTTTTCACCCAAATTTGAGGTGGTGAATCCTCTTGTTTTTGAATCCATTACATACTGATTTAAACTATCTCAAATTCTTGTTGCAGTCCTCATATAACAGTCTATGAAATTTATATAGAATAAAAATAATTCTAGTTTTGATTTCACTGTACTTTTATCCATTAAATTATAAATGTTGGTTATCAATGTTGAAATTTAGTGCATAAATTTCCCTCAAACTCCCACTCAATTAAGTATGATTATCTTCCATTTTTACACTACCTAATTTAACTTTTGTTGAGTAAGAAGAAGATGATGGAAATATAGCCATTGTATTGATTAAAAATTATATTTCCTCTTGTTCAGTAATTTTTAGAGTTTGATGTTTAACAAGCATGGTTCTCTCAACCTCAGGATAAAAATATTGGTGTCTATAAGAACTAGATAAAATTATTAGAAACCTCATTTTGAAATCAAAATTAATATAAAAGAATTAATCTTTTCTAGAACATGTGTTAGGTTTGATGCAAGCCTGTCACGGGGTTCTCAACAAAATTATTTTTCAACCCATTAAAAATGAAGTAAAGTTGGATGGGGGTTGTCTCGGGGGTAGAAAATATTGTGGATGTATTAAATTCATATTTAATGGGTTGGAAATTTGAAAAAAAAGTATGTGGTTGATAGATTTTAAATTCAATTTTCAAATAATATTTATCCATCCACATATTACTCTCTCGTCTTCCCTCTAAATCATTATTCAATTTCACATCCCCTAGCAGTCTATAATAAATGTAAATTTCATTGACAATCATTTCATAGATGTTATGGTTTAGAATAGAAAAATACAATAATAATCATATTATGTATCCTCACCTATCCCAGTGATTGGATACCACTAATAATTATTCGGTCATTCTAGTATTTACTACCATAATTAGGGAAGGAGTTCCCAATAGGCTTATGTGTGAAACTAGTAAAAAATAATGAAATATTTAAATTTAATGAAAATTAAAAATATTTTGAAAGGTACACATCCAAACATATCCAAATAATCAAACAAAGAAGAATTTTTTTATTTAATACATGAATTCATCATAGGGGTGGGAGAGTTATCCCCAACTCATCTATAATTCTCTTAATGTTCTTTAACTAGAGTAATTAAATAAATAAATAAATAAATCCTTAGGAAAAAACACCAGTATCTACTGTTCAAATAGACTATAAGAAAAATAGATTTTATCATTAATATGGGATATCCCCCAATCAAAAGGGGATTATTTATTCTCACTATAAAAATAAAAAATTGATTAAAAATTAAAAACAAACACTCATAGGTGGTGAATTCCAAGTTGTGTGTCTTGAGTTCCTCATTACTAGCTCTAGGTGAAGTTCCTATGAGTATAGCTGAACTCGTGCAATTACATGAAACAACCCAAAATAATTCCATAACATTTATGATCATGATATCATCAATAGATAGACACCACATGGATAATGATCACTAAGGATTATCATCTTCCATGATTCAGCAAAACCATCAGACTGGGAGGGAAATTTACTTTGAAATTGAGAGGCCAAACAGGTAATTGAATTTCTGCAACTTCTACATTTTCAAGAAACTATGAGCTTCTACAATGTTAGTTCTATGAATATTTAGAATTCACATATATGGGAATTCAGATAGCTCGGGTGATTTTAGTCATTCTATGTAATCAAATACAATGTAAATCAGTTATGTAGAATGGGATGTGTAGTTATTCTGGCTTTATGAAGTTTCCATGTACGTTGAACCATCAGGAATGTAAAACTCAACCCTTATAAATCTTTTTATAGCACTATAAATTTCTCCAATAAATATTTCATCAATCGATATTGATTTTCAAGGTGATTTAATCGAATGGATGATATTTTTTATATAGGATATCATGTTGACTTTCCCCATTCAAGAATTTTTCAAGTATCTATGAACCACCAATCGGTGCATGGGGGAGAAACTAGGGTCTCACCATATGTAGACTTTCATAAGGAAATGAAAAATATAAAAACTAATTTATTTCCCATTTTATTTGGATAAACCCAAACTCAATGCTCATAGCTCATGATTTTGTTTCTCCACTATGTGGTGTGACTTCTTCTTGGTGAGCTCGGCCTTCTAGATCCTATAAAAGAGAAGTTGCACAAGTTCATACCTTGAGAATCCATTGAAGGATGTTGTTCAAAATGAGTACCACCACTCATCTTCCATGCAACAATGTTCCTAACAACAAGATGAGTTTTTAGTATACTTGTCATGGTGTTCATACACTGAGGAGCAATAGAATTAACTTTTTTTTGAATGGGATCGGTAATCATATTTTTCGCAGCCACATTCTTGATAGTAGGAAGATTTATGATTCCACCTAACTCGAAGTCCTTACCATAGTGATCCATATAAGCATCTTTTTGGGATTGTAGATCACTGACACCCCTTCTATGAGGTTGAGGGCATCATAGTATTGAGATATCTCTTCCAGTTCCCCCATGACCTCCCCTTGCTCAACATAGACTTGGGATCTAGGGACACACAACGTAGTGTGAGGGTTTCCACATTGAAGTAACTATCCCTTCAGTTTTGACCCTCCATTCGGTACAAGTAAATCATCATCATCAGCCCTCTATGAATAAATCCAATGGGAAACCTGAAGATAAATATGATGTCAGTGATTAATGAGAAGATTTTTTATCATAGGAAAAATATTTAGAATTATTGTAGCCATAGGTGATTGTGATATACTTGTATACGTGAAATTTTTCACCCATCATTCCATCCTTTCCCAACCAATAATCAGAATGCTTTGTGATGTGATTTTGAAAATAAAAACCTATGAACATGGTTTTCGGAATGGAATAAATAAGTAAAATATAGGAGTTTAATGGTGGCGCATTCCCCATACCATGTCCAACAACATGTTCGATATCTTGACGTCTCTATAAATGAATTTCATGTGGTCATTATGGATAAATTAAATCCCCTTAGTTATCCCAAGCACCACCAGTAGCCAGACCTTCCATGAATGTGGATGAACATTTGAGGATGAGGGCTTACTTTGAAAGAGATAATCATCTAGGTAGCCCTAGGGCATGAACTCAAAAACCAGCAGTCACTGCTCACCATTCAGGCAGTACCCGACGAGTTTAATGAGATGGGGATTGTTAAGGTGACCTAGATAATGTATATTTATTTAAATATTTATCAATATAATTATATAAATTTTTATAATCATTTCTAAATATATTTTAAAAATATGCACATATATTGTATATGTACTTATAAATTTTATACATATTTACATATAAATGTCTATTTTGATATAAATTTTTTCTAATGTAATTCTAATAATTTTTTATAAATATGTTTATATACTATACTAGCAGATAATTATATATTTATAAAAATACATTTAAATATGATGTATATTCATTATATTGACACACACACACACACACAACCACTCCACAACCTCCTAGAAGTACCTAATGTGTTTAACGAGATGGGGATGGTTAAGGTGCTCGAGAAAATTCTGCATTATTTAAATATTTATAAATATAATTATATACATTTATATAATTATTTTTAAATATATTTGAAAAATATATTTATATATTGTATATTTAAATATAAATTTTACACATATTTACATGTATTAGTATATTTAGATAAAAAAAATTATAATATATTTATATTAATTTGTTGTAAATATTTTTATATAATATGTTTAATGAAAATGATATTTTTATAAAAAAACTTTATATATGATGTATTTTCATAATATTGACACACACACATACACAGACATATTTTCTCACAGATGTGAACATTTATATTTCACACATACACATAAAAATTAAAAAATATTGATGTAATAGGGTTCTTATGATGATGACGTGGAATAGATAATGAATTCTAAGTATACTACAGAATAGGACATTGAAACATTCGATGTTGTAAAGTTAAGAAGTTTGAATATAACTAAGAAGTTTAAATTAGAGGAATATGATTCCTAAATCTCACCATTATTCCATCTTTCTTACATTATAGACATTTTTAACTAAAGAGTTTAGTGGGAGAGAATTATCTGATGGTTACATAGATATGAGACAATAATTACATTATATTTAAAGTGTTAACGAAACCCCAAATGTGTAGAAAACCTAATAAGTATCTAACATTTTTACATATATGTGATGTTAAATTGGTTCTTTTTCTAGGTTTTGTTAAATATTATTAACTATTTTATGAATATTAAAATGTATTATATTTTAGGTGGCCTGCATTTTATCCTTATCCTTATTTCACATTATCTACATTAATATATATATATATATATAGATATACATTTTAGGAAGTGAAATGATAATTGACCTTTTAATGTATAACTTTCAGTTCATCCCTAACTAACGTTCATCATAGTGTTTTACAGGTTATGACAACATGTTATGGTAAGTGTGAGTATGATTCTTCTATAGAGATAGAACGTATTATCCTGTGGCATAATGAGAAGAATAAGATTCTTTTATTGCACTAGATGTCCCACTACATATATCAAATGGATTTTCATACAAATATATTTAGTATATTATGGGTTCATGTATCATATTTGAGTCCCCAATATGTGAGGTTTTTGAGATACCATGTATGAGACCCTTCTTAATTTGATACCATAAATACAAAAGTCTATATATTTAATTAGCGAATACAGGGGTATTTGGGTATATTTTTGATCATGTCGTTAGTTGAACATTAACTAAGATGGGATTTTTACTCTCATCTGATGAGTATGACATCGAATCCCTCGATTGAGAAAGGATATGGTAGTGTGTGTCCAAACTTTAATATTTTATATCTATTTGGATAAGGAACTTGTTATATGCTTATCCATAATGATAAAAAACATGTGGTGTACTCTTTAATCAGATTAGTATATACTCTGGGGATAGAGCACAAATGAGTTGGATATTTGGGGTTGCTATGCTTCATGCCCCATGGTCATTGTATTTCTTGAAAAATGTAAAAATATGAGAATTCCCATTCTCATATGATCTATATTGGTGTAAACAAGTATACATTTACATGTTTTTCATAGAGATCATTTTGGATCCCTTTATTTCTTGAGTAACATAGATAGTTTTTTAGAGGTCACTCTTTTATAACAAATATGAATAAAATGATTTATATTTATTGTCAATTCTATAGATTACCATAGGTTTCACAATTTGGTTTATAGAATGCAGATCGAGTTTCACATAGTGTAATACTCTAAAGGTGTTTTAGACATAATCTAAAATTGTATTGGATGGTTTTTATAAGGTATTGCATATGATGTGATACAAGGTATTATTAATGATAGACTTAAAAAAGTGTTCGGGATGATAAAAAATGAGTTTTGGATATGGTTTTTTTAGTTATTGAATACGATAAAATATAAGGTGAAATGGTACAAGGTTTATTAAGCTTTAGTACATGTGTGATATTAAAAGATATATCCTCAAAGTTATAACATTTATGTGATGCCTGGCTAAATCATGTGCATGGTATATCAAGATACAAACATGGAATAATATTTCATGCATGATACTACCTTTTGATCAAATGAACAGCTAAATATTCAATGTGTTAATATTTTATTATTTTAACTCATTTAAAGAATCATTTATTAAAAATTTACATGATATATAATGATATAGTGGAGTTTGAATTCATGAAATGAATGTATTGGCCATGGAATTTTATCTAGTGATATAAACACCTTATTAAATATTGTAGCCGTCAAATAGTGTTTTCAACTAGATATATATATTATTGATAGTTGATGGAAATGGTTCATGGGTGTTTTCTAATTATTGGTCAACACTCCCTGAACTAATATACTCTTTTATCTATCTCCATTACATATAGAGGTACTATCATACTATGGAGAAAAGTTGATTCTCTTATGTATGGTAGATGATTTGGATCGCCTCATGGATACACTGCAGAGGAATTATTATTTTGTTTGAGAATTTGGAGATCTTTATCAAACTTATCAGAAGAATATAAAAAGGTTTTGGTGCCTCTTCTATGTACGGTTTGAAAATGTATTGTATTCTTCAATTTAGGGTTTATATAGGTTTCATATTTAATTCATGGGTGGTGAAGGTTTTGCGGCGATCGAACCCTGCGATGGGAGAACCGTAGTTCCCTATGGATGTGAAGGACCCTGCGGCGGTCCCTCCCCAACATTCGGGGGAAGGACCCTCGTTTCCTTCCAAAGGATATTATTCCTCCTTCATCCCATTCTCAAACGCTGATTTTCATCATCCGTTCCTTCCTGTCTCGCAGTACTCGAAGGTTTCAGAGCTGCTCGTTGGGTTGCCAAATATTTAATTTTCAACTTCCAAGTTCTCGACCACATCAGATTTGTTGAAACACACACTATTTTCTATGTTTCATGGACGTCATCATTTAGTATATTCATTCGATAGGCATGTATTTGATGCTTGGGATTTACAGGATAGGGCGATGGGGGGCCTCCTGGATAATCAAAAGATCATGGTTTGTTTTGCTTTAGAGACGGATCTAATCAAAGACTGGGAAAGTGAACCTATGTTTTTCAATGGGTTTATATTTTCCCTACTTTGTTGGACCTTTGATTTTCATATGAAGCGAGATCCTCCTACAATGGAGATTTGGGTAAGCTTCCCTAAACATCCTCTTCCGTTCCAAAATCCATCTGTTATGCGCATGTTATGGAATCTAATAGGTAGATATATATGTTTGGATAGCCGCACAAGGGATCTATTTCACCTAGTTAATCTGCGCATTTTTACAGAAATGTATATGTCAAAGGATCTGTGTGAGTATGTGTGGGTAACTATGGTTGAAGAGTATAGGTGAAAACAGTGGGTGGTCTATGAATCATGGATTGATTATTACTCTAGTTGCAAGCCGTTGGGGCATGCACTGAGATTCTATCATAAGGAAATTCTGTTGAAGAATATGAGATCAGTATTTTCTCAGAGAAAGGAGGAAGAGTGCTTGGTTGAGGCAGAGGAAGCTTTGTAGAGATCTTCTCCTTGGTTTGATAGTAAGGGGATAAAAGTTTCTTATGGTAACTAGTGTAGGGTGGATGTACAAGGTGGTAGTGCTTCAGTAAATAGAGTCCTGGTCATGGAGGAAAAGCCTAGAAGAAGGGAGGAAGGTTTCTATCAGCAGGATACGGATGGTGGAGAAAACCAGGTTGTTGGTGTCAACAGGGGGCGAAGGGGTGGGATGGCATGGAGGCTCTGGAGCAGATTTCCACTGTATAGGAAGAGGTGGGAGAGGAAACGACTATTCTGATGTCCCAAAAAGATAGTGGGAGGGAGGAAGGATCGATTCATCTTGATGTAGCTGTTGTGGAGAACATGGTTCAGTTGGCGGATGGTGAGGAGGAATTACAACTTGATGGTGTAGGTTCGGATAGTAGTGATTCAAGGAGGCGACAACAGGGTCAAGATTCAAAAAAAGGTTTACCAAGACAGCCAGGGGAAAGCCTATATACTCATGAGAAATAGATTTGAATGACTTGTAGAGGAGGATTATGGTACTACTCATGATATTCCACCAGACCCAGAGGGAGGGTATATAAATGCATGTAATGGGGATGTACCTAATCACTCGGCAATTGAAACACCAATCCAAGAGAATATGAGTAAGTCAAGGAGGAGGAGTAGGAGGGACTACTAATCCTTGCCTCCCCCTTTGGTGACTAGATCATCCAAGAAGACAAATGAAAAATAGGAGGCCTCATAGGAGGTGGGAACAAAGACTACAAGGGTCTGGGGTGGGAAACCATTGGATATATTGCTTAGAATTGAGGAGGAAGTGACCGAGCAGGTGTTTTTGCTCAAGCTTCAGTGGAGGAAGTAGCTTCTTGGATGGGAAGACCATTAAAGGGAACCCTTAATGAGGAAAATATGATTGGATTGATAAGCAAGATCTAATCCTATTGGGGGATTAAAGAAATGGAATAATAACATCGAGGAGTATATACAGTCATGGGATCAGTTGGACTTGAAGGATGGAAAATAGCTATTATAATCACACGGCATTTAGGATTCTTCTACTCCTTGGAAATTGTTTAGGGAATCATTTTATGGTAATCTTTGATTATTTGTCAATGATCCGAGTTAATTTGGTGACTTATGTTCTTTGGGTTGGGAGGTTAATGACCTGAATGCTTTGAGCTGTGTGATGTGTGGTTTGAGTGATGTCCCATACCTAGAAATATTCTTGGATCTGCCTTAAAGGGGGATAGAGTGACTGTTGGGGTGAGGCAGATCTAGTTTTTTGTTTTGGGATGTTTTTGTGTTTTGTATTTTTCTTATAAGGATGGACTGTGAGGTTTATCACTTTTCACATAAAAGTGTTCTCTTAATAAAAATATTAATTGTCGGTCAGTCATATTTCATTCATGGAGATCATTAGACTAAGGTTTTAATCGCTTACACTTCTTCTGATAAATGTTATTAGACTCTTATAAAACATGTCACCCATTTCATGTTCAACATAGTAACATCTAGAATACCAAGCCATACATTAAACATAATGTTATAGTCATGAGATACTTGAAATCCCAATATTATGTGATATTTTGGGATTTTTTATTAATAATCATATATCCTTTCATATTTCAATGTGTACTCCTCACAATAATGTGATTGGTGGTTGATAATAAATATAAATCACATTCAATTTCACCATTCATAATTTTTTAATATAATAAAGTTATCAGTAGTTGTATGATTCACATTTTGGAAAATTTATTATAATAGAATAGATAACCTTGGGTACGAAAGGTTCTTAACGGGAATTACTAGCCCCCAATCCAGTGGGGTTTGAGTCTTCAGGTACATTTTTTATCTATTGTTGGTTCACCATGACCCCTTGTTATATACTTATTAAGAAATCCCGAATAGGTAATAATTTCTTTTATAGAATCTATTTATGTCTGAATATATTTTATTTTCTTTTTTACATCCCCATGTGGCATTGTTTCCTCAAAATATTCCCAATGTGACACTCCAAAACCATCACCATTAACATGGAAATATAGTTTTGGATGGTTAAAATCCATTGTAAGTATTCATTATTCTAGTAAAACTAATAATGATTCTTGTGTCTAGACTATATAAAAACTATAAAAACAAGTATATATTTTATATAATATTATTATAAATAATAAAAAATAACTATTATTTCATACTTACACATGATTCTCTTACTTTTTGTGTCCTGTCATATGTCATTTTTCATTCGTTATTTCCATGATCCTCCTTCCATATCATATGATGTGGGATAGAAGTGGAGTTAGATTTCAATACATAAATATGTATATAAAAAAAGGAACATAATTATGTTGTTATTTTATATCACATTAATCTTTTATTATAGATTTAAGTTAAATACAATTTTTTCATGTGAACCGAACTTTATCCATACTTTATGGTAGGGGTAAATGGGTTTAAATGCACACTATTTACTCTCATCAGTCATCTTTTTTTCAGAAATTGAAAATTTTGAAAAAAACTGAATAGTATAAAAAAATTTAAATAAAATGTTATGAATTATAATGCACATTAAAGGATACATCCTCATTATAGTTAATTGCTGAGTTTTATGTTTCTTTTTTCATAATTTGTTTACACACAAATATTGGTTGTGGATTTACATTCCCCTCAAAATCCTAGAGATATTGTTACCTATAAAGTGTCTAAAAGGATCCATAATCCGTGTTAGTTATCATTAATATAAATTTATTATAGAGAATATATAAACAAAATACATTATAAAGGATAAGGAAAAGTAAATATATGTCTCATTATATGTTTTTCATTAAAATGGTGAAAGTATATCATAATGTTACCATAATGTCTTCCCAAATGATTTCCTTCAATACATGAAAATATTAATGCCACATAGTTATGTCAATCGAAATATGTATTTCATTTTTTACCCTAATTTAATGTACATAAATTAACTTGTTGGGTTCAATATGTTTGTTTCATATATTCCACCCAACCTCAAATTTTATTACTTTGCTTATTACCTTGATATATTCTTTTAACATTTTGTGCTACTCCACTATTTTTTTCAACCACATTTTATTTATGTTTGAGTTGGTGTTCTAGAACCAAATGTTTGTACATTTCATTACATGAACATTCAAATAATAAAGTACAAATAATGATATTCTAATAGAATTTTGTTTAATGGTCTACATGAAATTAATGCAATAATTTCCTAGAGTATTTATTTCATTGAAAAGGACATAGAAGATCCCCTATATGATGAAAATTTTAAAATTGCGTGACGATATTAGTAAATATAAATATATGGTTAGATAACATTCTATGACGGGAAAAATAGAATGTTGACTCTCAGGAATGAATACGTATAAGAATATGAAACTTTATATCATTATCTTCACACTTGGTAATCTCTAAGATGGATTATTATGAGAATATACATACCTATAGAAATTTCCACATGACTAGGTTTCATTGGAATTTCCTCTCTTTGAGAATGTGTGATGGTCCTCAAACATTAAGATTATTATTAATGTTTTTCATCATTCACATACTTTGAGGTACTAGCCAATACTATGATTCCATATATTAATAAAATGTAGTATACATTTGGTGTTCCATGAATGAGTTGTTATTAATGAATAACTTAGTGAATAATTTTTCAATTATATATTTAATGAAGTTTATATCTCATCATCTTCTTTGAAATATAAATATCACAATTCCACGGTCATGGGGTAATAATAATGTTATTTCAAATTTTCAAAGAAAGACGTAGTAAGAAGATCGGTTGGAAACACATGTAACCTGTTTGATGAGATATAATGATAAAGGGATTATATTAAATATAAATTTCATGGTGTGTGGTAGTCAAAATTATGCCATTAAATTATTTTTCTTGCATGAATTGACCTATTTCTAGAGAGAAATCTGGGAATTTAGGCAAGACCACCCAATGTAAATGAGAAAATATGATAGTGGGTCATACACTATGTGATTCCATTGAAATCAGTTAAATTCTATTTGAATTTAATTATTATAATAAATATTATTCTTAATAATTTAGTGATCGAAAAAATTAAATAAGTATTTATTCACAACGTAATTATTTCGTTAGTCAAATATATATTATTTATTTACTAAATGGATAAATATTAATTAAGTTATTTGATAAATTTCAAGGAGGGTTAGGGGATAGGAATGTGTCTGGCAATAAATATTCATTTATAATCTACTAAAATAATATTTATCGTTGCAACAGTTGGCGTAAGACAAGAGATAATAATAATAACAAAAATATTATTACATGGAATGGGGTTATATAATATTAAATATATTATTTAATGTATGTTTTGAAATTAAATATTATTTTATCACTAACCCTATATTTATAAATATATTATTATTTATATTGTGTATTTTTTTCAAAAGATCATCCTCAACTTAAATATCAGTAGAAGAAAATTTACATAAACCCTAGAATTCTCATAAAATTAGCCGTGAAATGTTCCACAAGATTTCCCTATTTCCCAATTATATCAAAACATTAAGAAGATAAAACAGGTTCTAAATTCCTAATATTACAAATAATAGACCTTAAAGTATCATAGCTAGCTTCACTGTCCTCCAAAGCATAGATAATAACTTTACAGTCAGATTTCACCACAATATTCCTCCAGCCATGAGAAGTGGAGAACTTCACACCATACCAAATAGCCATAGATTAGGCCACATATGGAGTCTAGCATGCATATACCATGTAATTTCAAACCATAATTAAAGATCATGCATGATCACAGATAACATCCCTGAGGCTAACATTACAATTTCTAGGTAGCACTAGGTTAGTGTCAATTTTAAGGACTCCTTAAGGGGGAGACGTCCACCTTGATTGGGTGTGTGGTTGAACCTGTGAAGGAATATAAACCCCCTTCATTATTCCACTAATAAATCCATTTATTCATTATATTTATCCATACTCTATTATATTTAAAAATTCCCTCAAACACAAAGAAATTACAAAAGAACTAGATAATCCATGCATAGATGCGAAACCCCTTGATAGTTATCACCATATGAAATATGAGCCACTCAACCACAATAATGATCACATCCTTGAGGAATCAGCATTGAGAATGATCCTACTCAACACATGATGGCCACAACCCAGTATCTCAATGTTACGATAATATCACATGATACTCAATTTTTATAGTGGTCCCACAAAGTGTGCATGAAATTTTCTCAAAAAAGTGTTCATCAGAAAGGTTGTCATAGGTGGGGAGGATACCTTTACACATTTATAATAGAATATTTTCGAATTTGAATGGAGATTTTATATTATTGATATTCATCCATAGTTTAAACCCTATAACATTTTGTTATGTGACTCTATTCTTAAAAACTGAGTGAACTGAGTATCAGTCTAAAATCATGAATTCCTAGCATAGCATATCTGGTCCCGCACCATGCACAACTAGAACTGCTAAAACATCAATTACTACATACCCATTAAATCAATGTTCAAGTTTCTAAAAATACCATCCACTAAGGTCATCAAATTGAAGATCCCTCATTGAATCATGTTCCGAACTAGGTGATAGATTAGAAGTGGGTTTTATAATTTCAAAATCATTCACTGATGTATCACTTCAGATTTTAAACATTTCAATGATAGAAATTCATTAATAAATCTCACAGTTTCAAAAATATGTGTATCACAAAATATTCCTAAAAAAATCACTATTTTGAACCTAAAATGGAGGATAGAAAATCATTTTGGTTGAAATACATTTCATGGAAAACATTTGTGCAAAAACTACCTGGTTTCTATAACAAATGATGACCTTGTTTTTCTAGGAGGGAATTGTTAAACGCCTTCATGTCCTTCAAGACTATATCAATGCATGTGTTGGGTGAAAAAATCTTCTCCCAGGATATCCAGTGTTTTATTTTTTCATTAGCACTACACCACCAAAAATTAATAAGGTATGAATGGATTTTTTGAATAATAAAATCTTGGAGATTGATGGGGGACATCATGTAATATAGAATTTCTTGGGTCACTAATTTAATAAGAACCAAATTCCTAAACATAGAGATTTTTTATTGGTTTATCCCTAAATTTTAATATGAAATTTATACATGATTATGGAGATGACTTGTCTTTTAGAGTTCCCAAATACCATTGGGGGTAAAAAATAATTTTTTTGTTTTTTCCAATCTTGATGCCACACAAACTATTGATGGTTTCTCTCATCACATATTTCACAACCATGATATATTATTTCTATGATTTGATAAAGTTTACACATTGGCATGAGAATTTGGTAAAATAATTAATGATTTTAAGAATCTCCTATCATTAACATGGAGTTTCTATTGAAAAATGAAGATAATAATTAGTGGAATATAAGAAAGTAATTGGGATACTATGCTGACAAACCTCATCCCGATTATTGAGTCTATCCAAAGCTGCCTTTGAAACGAGATGAGAGGAAACAACAGAAAAAATGAGAAAGGTGTAAGGGGAAAGGGGGTTAACATGATACAATCCTCTTCTTGGATTGAATTTCAATATAAGACAACCAATGAACATTATTTTGAAGAAAACGGACTTGTCACAACTCATGATTACTCTCATCCATTTTCTTCCAAATCCTAGTTTCCATATCACCACTTATCAGAAATCATATTCCAATGTTTTATTTTTTTTCATAACCATTTTAATTTCCATGGTCCCCCTCTTAGAAGTACAATGTGTTATTATAAAATATAATTTTTCAAGAAAAGTATGGAAAATGTCTAAAATAGTATCTTTGGTACTGAAGCACTCTAATTCTAAAAGATAATAGAGGGAACAAATTTTCCCAAATGCTTAGAGATTAATTTAGATAAAATATTTTAGACCACATTGACCATGATGATATGACAAAAATCATTAATTTTCACGCAAATAGAGATTCCCAAGATCAAAACAACGAGAGTTTCATTGACCTTATCGATTACAATGGAACTAACCCATAAACAACATTAATATGATAATGTAAGGACTCAAAATATGCCCAAACGAATTAAAATAAGGACTGGTATCCATCCAGACCAAGAAATTTTTTTAATGTATTATATTAATGAATGAGAAAATTTACTCTCTAGAAATTTCTGACTCTATCTCCAAATTCATTACCTTGAAAACATTTGGCCCAACACTACTCAGGAGGACCCCGGGGGGAGCTACTCTAAGAACTAAGAAGATCTATATTAATGAAATCAATCAAATCCCAAATCTCAACCCCATATGATTTGAAGCTTTCATACCCTAAATACAATTTTGAAATTAAATTATTTCTTATTCTAACTAAGCCCTTTTGATGAATGTAGTTGGTATTTTGGTCACCCTATTTGATAAAATCCTCCTTCGATCAAATAAATATCTCGACATGATTCAATGTAAACCTGTATGCGACGATTTTCCTGTCAAGAAACATTTCAAAAAAATCTATATTTCAACTGGTTTATCTAATCAAGGGCTATATTATGGCGAAATTTGCTGATCCATATCTAGATTTTTTGTTCCAAAATCGTATATCGCATGTCGAATGACACCACAAAAGAAATAAAGGAGAGGATTTCTAAAATTAAAAAAATATATATTAGAATCTAGATGTCTCATGAATGAACTGTGTATAATGGGTTGTGTGATGTCCACCATATCATTGATTTTAACCACATGACCCCAGTAAATCAGATCGGAAACATCTAATTCTATAAAATCCACTGTGGTATTACCATTCCTACACATAACATGATCACTGCTACCAATAAATGGGATACATTTCACTTGGATCCAGAAATGTGAATGAGTGAATTTCATCTCATCATGTAAACCCTGTTATCCTTGTACTTTATCACAATAATATGATTATAAAAATACAAGGGATGCCAGTGAAAAATGTGTATCTTAATATATTTCTAAAAAATTAAAAAAAATCCTAGGTTATATTTCATTGATATAATCTACCTCTTAAAACCTCTGGATCGACTGAAACATATTCCACAAGGATGTCATGTTATAGGGTTTGCAAGATGTGAATCTCCCCACCTAGAGGAGAGAGAGGAATTTACAAAGCTCTCTATCCCCCGAAGCACTAACTTCAATAATCAATTTCTCAAAGCACACATTGAAATATTTATAGTCTCTATGGTCATGCATTATCATTTATACCATTAAATATATCGATTTCAATTGTTAAAAATAAATTATTCTTAAATTTTTTGTTTATAAAAAATACAAATAAAATAGTTTACAACCATTATTGTGGTATTTAATTAATAAAACTAATTATGATATGATTAAAGAACGTTAATCATTCATTATAATTACTGAAAATGGAAATAAAATTATTTAATCATTTAATTGGGTTAATAATAATGGTAACAATTTAAGAACATTGTTTAAATTACATAATATTTGTAATTGTATGTAATTAATTTAACTATTAATTTATTATATATATTTAAATAAATATTAATTATATAATTAATTTTCATGGTTTGAAACAATTGTATACAAAAAACTACTATTATTTAATAATATATAGAAAATCCTTTCATAGATATATTTATTTATCCTTTATTATGACTTAATTACATATTGGATTTAAAAATGAATTCTAAATTCCATTACAATTAAAATAATAAATATTAATCCAATATTAATAGTAAAATTAATTAATTTTAGATTTAAAAATAAATTGAAAATATTTTAATTTTTAAATAATTTTTAAGGGAGTTAAAAAAGTATTTCAATCTATAATAAGTCTATGTTAATTAAAGTTGTTTAAAAAGAATTTTTTTTGTAAAGTTAATAATTTTCAAAATATTATATAAATGTGTTAAATTGTAGAAAGGTATTTTTTATTTCTATGTAAGAACAGATTATTAGTGAAAAAAATATTAAATTATTTGACTATTTAGTAATTATGAAATTATTTGACGAGAAACTTCCTCATGATGAGAGATAATATATTTTTAATATATTATGTATATATATATTAGGTATATGAGTCAATTCTAAATAAATAATTTAATTTAATTTAACACATGGAATTTTAATTATGTGAAATAATTTGAAAATAATATATTGAAAAAATGGATACAATAAATTCAATATTTTCTTATATATTCAATTTCATAAAATAAATGAAGGAAATATTTTAAAAAATAATGAAATGTGATAGAGAAATTCCCTTTAATAAATAATGAATATATGTTTTTATGCATTAATATAAACCTTCATGCATGTTGCATGGGAATTACAAGATGGATAGGTAGTTGGGATACAATTGGAAAAGGAGATAAGGTGGTGTTTGACCTCCAATGATATAGAGATGTACTCTTTAGCACATAAGTGAGTTATGATCATTCGGTTATTGTGTCACTAAGGGGTGGGGAAGTTGTTTAATCTCTCATGAGTCCATTTGTATGGCTTGGGGTATGAGATGATATTCAGGTGGCCTAGGATTGGGTTTTTAGGGATAATTGGATGGAAGATAAAGAATTTAGCCTAGTAATGAGTGATTGACACCCTCTTGAGTGTTGTATGAGGCTTTAGTAGTTTTATAAATGTGATGAGTCCTTTGAAACTAGACATGGTGGGATAGAGAGTGGTTTTCTATGAATGATGGACAAAGAGATCTGCCTTAGAAGATGTGAAGTGAGACCCAAGTGTAAGGTGTGGGATTGGTCGAGACATGGCATTAGGATTTTATAATTCTAAAAGTGTATGACATGGGATAGTCCTAGGGTATCAAGATGAAGCGTGATGAGAGAACATGATATGGAGGACTATCCATTGAGGTATGGTTTGAGATGAGCATATGGGGTGTGGTGACACTGAGGGGTAAGGGAAAGGGGATGGTATTAATTAGAAGAGACCATTATGGGTCTAATGGACCCAATAGATTCCATAACTGGTGATGTGGGATGTGTTTAACAAGGGGATATATCTTTCGAGACTAGTTTCATGGGATCAACTAAAGTGTTTTGTGATAATTTAAGGCCTTGTGTACTTGTTGTTACCTCCCTAGAAACTGCAGGGATGGTTCGATGTGCTTAATACAACATTAGAGTATTTGGGGATGGGTTGGTATGCTTGTAACCTCCCCATAGTCGGTATGAATTGGTTGGTATTCCTGTAACCTCCCTAAAGCTCACGGGGAATGAGTCGGTTTACTTGTGACCTCCCTTGAGCATGTAGGGATTGGTCAATGTGGATGATGCACCATACCTAAGAGTCTTGAGTAATGAATGTGGCCACCCTTGAGGGGATAGGTCTTGGGAGGATGTGATATGAGACCAATGGACCCTACCATGAGCGACCAAAAATTAGGTCATGATTTTGATGTATGACTACACTCAGTTATTGTGGGTAACATGTTGAGTTTAGGATGCCACAAAACCTTAAGTCTTAGCTTATGGATTGGGTGTCATTATGATGAACTGGGATGATGTGGTGTGGTGGATTCTAGTATAACACTAAAGTAGGTACTATAAGGTGTCACGGTGGCATGGTAAGCACAGATTGACCATACACGCAGAGAGTCATGGTGGCCTTATAATGTTTTTGTCTGTTTTAATGTGATTCAGAATGCCTTTAGTTTAATTATATTCTCATTTGGTGATAAGGTACTCCATCAGGTATATAATGAATCCACTAATGCCAAAATTTGTTCTAAACATGAAAATCTCTATATGATAAGAAACCTTAGTTATCTAGCTACACAAGAAGATTCACTTGTATAACTTTATTTGAATCCATGAAATGAATATAGGAATCATATCGATGATTTTAATAAAATCATACTAGATTTATCTAATATATAAGTTATGTTTGATAAAGAGGATTTTACTATCATAATACTGACCTAATTAGATGATTAAAATAATTCATTTAAATATTCAATGATATATGGTCAAGTTTCGTCTAACCTATTGGAAGATAAATATATCTTGTTTTCTAAAGATATTCAAAATAAGAAACCAAATTCACATAACAAGTAATTTTATGGGATTAATGTTTAGGGTATTCTTTAGTAGGTAGGGAATGAAAGAGGTAAGAGAATGTTTAGGAGCTAATCAGGGTGTATGAGTAAATAAATAACATTTTTCCATTATAAACAACCGGTAAAATTTGAAGGAATTATCCCAAAGGAACAATTCCATGAACAAACCCAATAAGAAGGTCTATTGGTTTTTAGTTGAGAATTATTTTGAGACTGTTCATGTTTTAAATTATTGGCCTAATGATATGAGTTCTAAATGAGTAAAGTATTTAGAATTTTATATTCATATATGTCATAAACATGAGTACTTCAGTTATCTGAGAGATAATGAGAGTGTAATGTTTTACTTAGGAAATAACAAGATCTATAAAATCATGGGTATAAAAATAAACATTCTTGAATTTCATGAAAGGTTAGTCAAATACTTAGATGAGGATTGGTGGGTGCCTGATTCGAATAGGAATCATATTTACCTAGGTGTATTAGAAAAAAATAGGTATTATTTTAGGTTTGATTCAGGCAGTCATTATATCTCTAAGGGGTCACTCACTATTATGATTTGAACCCTCACCAATGTTCTATATGTCTTAAATAGTCATAATCAAATGAAAAAAATTAAATACATCTATTTCACCCATGAAAAATAACACAATTTTATGTCTTATGTGATTAGGATCTATTGTTTAGAAAGTGATGAATGAACTATGAATGAAATGAATTTTAAATGATGTAACCATAGTAATCCTTCCCTTTTGTGAATACCATGATCTTGTTAAGTCCAAAACATATCGTTTTAACAGGTATAATTATAAAGATAATTCCCATTTAGAATATGACGATTTTAATTTGATGTATTCATTTAGAACTACTTCCCATGGTTGGGGCTACTACTATGTTTACTTTAATGATTAGTAGTCTCATAATGTTTGTTTTTATATAATCATGTAGAAATATGAAACCTTTGAATAATTCAATATTTGGATATTTATTATTGATACTGAAACTGGAACCAAACATAATATCTTTTTAATTTTTAATAGTCTAGAATATTTATCTAATGCCTACATAAAATATTTTAGTTTGGAAGGTATTATTGAACACAAAACTATTATGGATACCCCATAATAGAATTTCCTATAAGAGAGTGTGAATAAGACTATTTGTAAAGCGTTAGATACATGCTCTTATAATCTAGTCTTTTATGTCTTGGGAATAAGTTTCTACTACATGTGTCTATCAAATCAATAGATCCCCTTATAGTTCAATTACTTTTAAAACCCTTGAGGTAATGTAGACTAGTTAACCCCTAGATTAGGACAACTTATATTTTTGGTTCTACTTATTCTCATAGTTCGACAGATAAATTATATCTTAGGAATATGAAGTGTGACGTTGTGGGATAAGAACTTTGTATCAAAGGGTAAAAGCTTTTGGAAGATAATCATTGTTATCATAAATTTATAAAACATCATGATGTTGTTTTCTATGAGTCTTCTACTTCTAAATATAATGCTTCTGATCATTCCTAGTCTCATCCATCTAAACCAGCAGGTGTTGCGGTTATATTCGAACTTTAAATTTAACATGAACTCGAGGTTGTCTCCACTAAACCACCACAACAATATCACAATAAATAATAACCTATTAGTAATTTTTAACATAAGTTTTATATTGAGAGAGATAGTGACATGATAGACTACCAGTTGACTCGTAATAGGACAAGAAGAATCATTTGGCCTCTAACCTGGCCTACTAGGGCTGATGTTTCTACCCTTGACTTTAATATAGGTTTTTACTATATAGTGATGTACTATAAAGTTTCATACAAGATCTTATGTCTGATGAATCTAGGTAGTGTCTTTTAATTATGAGAGATGAAATGGATTATCTTCTTAAAAATTAAACTTGTATAACTGTTAACAAACCGAATGACAAGAGAATTATAAATTTTAATTCAATTTTTAAGAAGAAATAAAAAATAATGTGAAAAAAAATTAAGTATAAATCTTTAATTTTGGAACATGAATTCCTATAATATGAAGGAATTGATTATAATGATATTTTTTAAACTATTGTTAATACCTCTTCAATTATATTATTGTTAACCTTCTCTACCCAAAATGATTATCTTGTTGAATAATTGGATGTTAAATCTGCATTTTTTCCTGGTATATAAGATGAACATATTTATATGAGACCACCTGATAGGGTTTTCAAAATATTTTAAAATCAATTAAGTATAAATTTTACTAAAATCCATGTATATCCTTAATAAATCATCTTGACAATGGTACAAAGAATTTAATGGCTTTCTACTTAAAAATGACTTTTCGAGAAGTACATATGATTCCAATGTATATTTAAAATCATTCAATATTAATCAGGTTTATTTAATAATATATGTTTATGAAAGGATTATAATTTTCAATGACACTCGGTTAATAAATAATATGATAAAAATATATTATTCATTCTAAATAAAATATTTAGAGGAAACAAATAAATTACATTGTATGAAAATCAATATGGATTGAAATGTTAGGATGTTGTACATGTCCAAATATTCTTTTGTTCATAAGGTGTTAAAATTGTATTTTATTGAAAATTTGAATGTTGTTAGAGTTAAATTAGGTCATCACATCATGTTTACCATGTCCCAATCCTCTATCAGTTATTCAGATAGTTATTTTATGATTAAAGTCCTTTTGTAAACAAAGTAGGTGGCCTTATGTATTCCATGATATTTCCTTATATGGATATATCCTTTAGTGTTCATACCTTAATAATTTTTATTGGATGTCATATAAATAATCCTTTGTATATATTAAAATAGATACTCATTTATGTGTCTATGTCTTCTAATTTTTTCATTTGTTGTCGTAGAAAGGATTCTTATATTCATGATACCATAATCCTTATTGAATCTGGTCATGATAAAAATATAGATACTAATAAATATATCACATTTTATGTATTAATTTCCTTTTTAGGTACTCATACATGGAAATTTAATATGAAATGGTATTGTTTCACTTTCCAAAACCATGGTCAAATTCATTTTATTAAATAGAGAAATTAAAGAATAAATTTGGTTGAAATGATTTTTAAATGAATTTTCTTTTTCTTTTAGAAATATATATGTCTTTTGAGATAGTTTTTATTCCATATTTCTAAAAATAAATTTCTACATGGTAGATCATAGAACATATACATTATATTTCATTTTTTAGGGTTTTCCTTGAAATTAGGACAATATGTTTTACTATGATACACACATCATATAATCCAGTTTAGTTTTTAAATAAAGATATTCAATTATCAATGTTTATACATTATTTAGAGAATAAAAATTTAGCCCTATTTCAAATACCAGGGTGTTGAGAACACTATATTTTTATAATATTTTTATTAGAATGGTGGGGGTTTTGTAAATTTTACAAGTATTTATTTTTTTGTTTATTATCGAATAGAATTTTTACAATTCTTGGTCTGAATTATTATTTGGATTTCATAATTTAAATTTATTTTTTCCCATGTGAATACACTGTTTACATTTGTTATCATTATTTTTTCCCATGTAAAAAATGTTTTTTACACCTCTTATTTATCAATTTGTTTCACAAGTTTTCCCTGCCCCATAGATGGATCCCACATAATGGTAAATTATGTAAAGTCTATCTTCCTACTGCATTAAGGTAAACCATCTTATATCCCATTGAATAAGGTCAAGTCATAGATTCATAAGGTAAATTCCTTCTCGTGTAAGGGTACTCCATACCTTTTGTAAGGGTACTCCTGACACTCATAACGGTACTCCCTAGATTGCATCTGGGAACTCCCTAGCTTTCTTAAGGATTTTAACATGGCTCTTTTAAGGCTAACCTATAATGTGAAATGGTACTTCCTTGTGTCACATAAGGATAACTTATATCGCATAAGGGTACTATATAGATCGATTATGGGAAACCCAGCACATAAAAGGGTAACCATGGAACACGAAATGGAGAGTTGATTTGTGTTACTTTTTGGAAATTAATCACCTACATCCAGATGGCTATCCCATGAAACTATCTCTTTCATATTTATTGTCCACATGGAATACGTCATAAATTCACTTTATGGATCACAATCATTTCTCTCAGTATCATGATTTCACCTCAGTTTCCTCCTTGATCATTTGGTGTGTTTCTTCACCAGTTCAAAAGAGGATAGTTCTTGAAAAAAAATTATTTCCAGTCGAAATAGGAAGAGAGTAGCCTCGTGGAGATCAATTCGATGATTCACATAGTTTTCTGAAGAGGATTGTCTTGATCATCAACCACCTGGTCTACAGATATGGTGGAGAGTGGTGCAGATTCTTTACCTTCATCATGATATGTCCTCATGTGAAGAAATAAATCATTAACATAAACACCATTTGACCGTATTCTAGATTTTGGTATTATAACATAGAATTATAAGAATATTATTCCAAATTTATATATTCATTTCATTTCATGTTTTTTTGAATCCTTCTATCCATGTGTATAGCGTGATTCCACATTAGAAGTCAGATTGCAAGGACCATAAGTTAGATTTCATCACTTCCCTATGTTCTATGAAGATATAATCCTATAATAGTTTCTTCTGTGCTTTACTTCTTTCATGTATTATAATATGTTGATTTTATTTATTTAGAAATAATGATATTATAGGGTCTTTCTTTCAATGCATGTAGGTCCATATTGGACTAAAATATGTTATATATATGTGTTTATTTTTTCATACACCATACTCTTATTTAATCCATATTTCTACTTCTATTTTTATCAAAATTACTAAAATATTTGTGAACCATTTACCTAAATTAGTGAATTATTCGTAGTTTCACAAGGAATACCACATCAAAAAATACCTTAGCATCTTTTCTAGTCACAAGAAATTGGGTCGGTGGCTCAACTTTTTACATGTCCATGTCCTAATAGAATGTTAAAATGCCATTCATCCTTTCAATTTCATGGGTTTTATATCCATTTTTCATTTTATTATCTCTATCATCCATCCTATGTGAACTTCATAATAATCTAAAGAGGTTTTTTAATATAGTAAGTCTAAATGAAAATATATTTATCCCATGAATATTGTATATGTTAGCGTATATATTGATTTGATAGTTGTGAGCCATAACATTGGTGAAACCATATCAATCTAACTACATACCACACCCTCATTTTTCATTCATTTGAAATGATACCAAGGACACATTGTTTAGAATTAATTAATAGAAGGTAATGATGTAGTTGAATGAAGATCACCAAAATTATTTCTTCCATTTGGACAATGATGAACTGGTGTTATGTATGAATCAATGATCAAATAATACTAGTCCAGTAAGCCCCATCCAATAGGGGTTTATCTGTTTTCAATTTTCCCAAGTTCTATCTTGCTGAATAAGAATGATATTATCCAAATAAAATTGGAATTAAATTTGGCACTTTTGAAAAGAATTTTTTTTATAGAATAACAATATATTTTAGAAATAATATCCTGACTGTGTGGAATAAACATGTTGTAATGTAACTATAATTGTCTTCATACTAACATGGTGGATTCCATTATAGAATTGAACTAGTAATGATTTGGTGTCCATGAGGTCAGGTTATCCTGCATTAAACAGACACACAAGGAGTCATGGTGGCCTACTAATATTGATGTGCATTTCGATGTTCTCAATAATGCCTATAGTTTAGTTCTCTTGTCTTTAGGTGATAAGGTACATCATGAGGTCACCTAGGAATCCACCACAAACCAAATATGGTTTAAACATGAAGCTCTTTATATGAACAAAAAATATTAGTAGGATAGTTACACAAGAAGATTTAATTGTATAACTATCGTATGTATCCTTGAATTTCAGTCCAGACTCATATCAATTATTTTAAAAAAATAATTATATTATATCTAATATAGAATTTCAGTTTGATAATAGTGATTTTTATATCATAATTTTTAACTATTTAGATGATTTATATATGTAAATTAATGATTCGATGATGTATGGTTTGGGTTCCTTAAACCTATAAGATGTTAAATCTACCATGCTGTCTAAAGAGATTCAAAAAAGGAATCATAGTTTTGTTAACAATGAATATAAGGGTATTAATATCTAGGGTAAGTTTAGAAAATATGTAAGAAGAGAGGTTAGATATATACATGGATATTATCATGTCTTATAGGTAAATAAATAGAATTATTCCATTTTAAACGATCTGGTCAATTTATAAGTAATTATCTCCAAAGTAACAATTCTAAGAACTACACCAATAGAAGTGACCATTTTTTGTTACATGTGTAATATTTTGATAATTTTGATGTTCTATATGTATGATATAATTCTATTAGTGTTGAATGGATCCTGTATTTTGGATTTTATATTCATATATTTCACAAATTTGATTACTTCATTGATCTAACAGAGATTGATAGTGAAAAAGATTACCCAGAAAATAAAAAGTGCCATCAAATCATGGGTGTAAAAATAGTCTCTCTACAATTTCATGAAAGGTATTTCAAATACTTATGGGTGGTTAGGTGGGTTCATGATTTGAAGAATAATATTATTTCTGTATGTTTCTTAGAACAAAATAGTTATTCTTTTTGTCTGATTCAGGGATTCATAATATCTCTAAGGGATCACTCACTCTTATGAGAGGAATCCTCAAAAATGGTCTATATGTCTTAGATAATAGGACTCATATAAAAATAAATAAATACAACTATTTATCCCATGAAAGATAACATAATGTTATGGAATATTTGATTAAGAAATTATATTTTAAAAGAGATTAATGATCATAGAAAGGAATAAATTTGAAATGATGTAACATCAGTTAGACTTCCCTTTTTTGAAGAATAGGTTCTTGGCAAGTCCAAACATGTTAGTTTTAATAGGTCTGTATATAAATCAAAGTCCTCTTTAGAATATGAACACATTAATTTTTGGGTTCCCTCTTGAACTAATTCCCATAGTTGGGGCCACTACTCTTTTCCATTTATTTATGAATATTCTCAGAAAGTGTGGATTTACATAATCATGAAACAATTTGAACCCTTTAACAAATCAAAAATATAGGGGTCTGGTTTTGAATGTGGAACTGGAGCCAAACATAAAACCAATATAACCAATAATGGTCTAGAATATTTTTCTAATGACAACCTATTCTGTCTTTGTTCTGAAGGTATTCATAGACACATTTCTTTTGTGGATACCCCACAATAGAATGGCCCAAAAGAGAGGATCCAGAGGACAATTTTAGAAAAATTGAGAATCATGCTTTCATATTCTAGTCTTTTTATGTCCTTCTAGGAATAATTTGATGCTAATACTATTTATATGATCAAGATATTCCCCTCTATTTCCATAAGATTCAAAAGCCCTTATGTAATGTGGACTGGTTCACCAATAGTTTATGTTTTCATAGTTTTTTATATTGTACATCATATGTTCATGGCAGGAATGATAAGACATATCCCAGGACTATGAAGTGTGTCCTTGCGGGATGCTAAAATTATGTCATAGTGTAAATTACTTAGGTAGATAATCATGGTTTTCAGAAATGTAAAATCTGAAGTGATGTGCATTTCCATAAGGCTTCTTATTCTAAATAAAAGGCTTCTGATCCTGTCCAGTATGATCCTTCTAAACCTATAGGTGTTGAGTTTATATTAGAGGCCAAAATTTTACATCAACATGAGGTTATATCTTCTAAACCACCCCAAATGTATCACATTAAAGAAAAACCTGTTATTGAATTTGAACCTAAGTTTGATGTTAAGAGAGATGATGACATGAGTGACTACTAGCTGAATCATAATAGGACCAAAAGAATAATTAGGCCTCCACTTTGGTATACCAAGGCCAATCCTTCTCCCTTTGATTTAAATATAGGGTTTTACTATGTAGTTATAAACCATATAGTTTCTAGCAAGATATTAGGTCTGATAAATCTTGGTAGTGTGTTTCTATCATGAGAGATGAAATGGATTCTCTTCATAAAAATAAAACCTGAATAATTTCTAATAGACTTAAAAAAGATATAATTTAATATTTTAATTCAATTTTTAAAGAGAAATTAGACAATGATGGTGAGGATAATAATAATCATATGGCTATAATTTTTTCACATGGATTCCAAGATCATGAAATAATTGATTAAAATGGGATTTTTCAGCTATTCTTGTGATCTAATCCATTAGATTATTGTTAGCTTTTCCTTCCCATAATGATGTTCATGTTGAAAAATTGGATGTTTAAACTACCTTCTTGCATGGTATGTAAGAAGAATAGATTTATATGCGACCACCTGATGGATTATCAAAATATTTTAAAGTTAATTAAGTATACCTTTTAGAAAAATCCAAATATGTCCTTAAGAAATCATCTAGAAAATGGTATAACGAATTTTATTCTTTGGACCTAAAAATGAATTTGATTGAATTAAATGTGATGTCTATTTTTATTTAAATCATTAAAGATTGTTTCAATTTATTTAATCCTATATGTTTGTGATATTATTATAATTTACAAATACACCAGGTTAATAAATCATATGAAAAACTATTTACATAATGCTTTTGAAATAAAATATTTAGATGAAGAAAGGTAAATAATTGGTATTAAAATAAATATGGATAGAAATGTTAGGGTATTCTAACTTTCCCAATCTTCTTCTGAATATAGGTTGTTTAAAGTGTATTTTATAGAATATTTGAAACTTGTTATTATCCCTTAATGTCTTAACTTCATGTTTCCCTTGTCTCAATCCCCTAGTAGTGATTATGATAATCAAATTATGAATAAATTCCTTTATGTAAACATATTAAGTGTCCTTATGTATTAAATGATATGATCATATCTATATATATCCTTTGGTGTTTGTAAATTATGAATTTTTATGGGATGTCATGTAAATCATTATTGGTATGCATTAAAATAGTCACTCATTTAGGTTTCCATGTATTCTGATTTCTGCATTTATTTTCATAAAAATGTTTCTTATAGTCAAGAATTCATCAAATTGTTGATTATATTAATGAGAAAAATATAGATACTAATAAATATATCACTGTTTATGTATTATTGTTTTGATTTGGTTCGGTTTCATTGAAATGTAAAATTAAATACATTATTTCCCTTTCCATAACCATGTTCAAATACATAGCGTTAACTGTTTCAATGAAAGATGAAATTTTTTTAAAGGCTTTATTATGGAATTTTATATATATTTTGATAATATAGATGTCCTTTGTGATAGTCATTCTATATTCTGTCTTTTTGAAAATCATTTTTTCCAGGTAATATTGAAGAACATATAAATTTTATTTCATCTTTCTAGGGTTTTCATTGAAATTATGATGGTATGTTTCACTAAGAATCATACATCGGAGGATCCATCCATTATATTGACAATTTCTATAAAATTTTCCATGTTTTTTAATTGTTTATAACATAGGATTATAGTCCCATTTCAAAGACCTGGGGGGTGAGAACACCATCCTCTTTAAAATGTTTTTTGCAGATATGGAGAATTTGGAAATTTGTAATGCGTCTATTTGTTTGTCTGTTATCAAATATAATTTCCCCAGTTTATGGTTTCATTTATTATTTGGATTTCATGATTTACATTAATTTTATCCCTTGTGAATATGTTGTTTACATCAATTAATTTAATTTTTCCCAAGAATTAATTTTGTTCACATTTTCATTTTTCATTTTTTATTTCATGATTTTTCCTGACCCTGTACATGGATCCCACATAAAGGTTTCTTTCATAAAGTTTACATTCCTATTACATGAGGGTAAAGCATTGGCTCTTCTTTTTCATAAGGGTAACACATGGATTCATTAGGGTAATTCCTACTCTTGAAAGGGTACTCCCTGGATTGTGTAAGAATTCTCCTGACACACTTAACTGTACTCTCTATCTTGAATATTGGCACTCCATAGCTTGTGTAAGGGTACTACATGGTCTCACATACCGATAATATTTCACGTATAAGGGTACTTTCTTTCTCACATAAGCGTAACCTAGATCATATAAGGGTATATTATAGCTAGATTATGGGTAACCTGACACATATAAGGTTATCCTTGGAACACATAACAATAAGATTATTTGATTTATATTTTCATGGTGAATCACCAGCCGATGCATGAATATCTTATCAAACTATCTATTGTATATCGGCTGTCCATGTGTTTTTTATTCTTTATTCACCGCCTAGATCTCTACTGCTTCTCCTACCAGCATTATTTAACCTCATCCTCCTCCTCGATCATTCATTGTATTTTTTCATTGGTTCTAGAGGTATGATTTATAGGGAATTTCTAATTCATAATTAAAATAGAACAATTTTATCCTAATGGAGATCATGTACAAGATTCCCATAGTCTACTAAAGCATATTGTTTGTTTCACTTCTAATATAGTCTAGGAATTTTCTGGAGAGTGGTGAACATTTTTTTCTTAATTATCATATGTCCTTGCGTGAAGGAATACATCAACATCATAAACCCCATTTGATCATCTTCTAGGTTTTGGTATTATAACATGGAATTATAAGAAGTTTATTCCACTTTCTGGTTTTTATTTCATACCATGTGTTTGATTTTTTTTATTCTATGAATGTGTGTAGCATGAGTCCATTTAGGATGTCTAATTTCACGTCCACTATGTTATATTGCATCATTTCCATATGGTCTAGCTAGAACTAATCTTAAATAGTTTCTTTAAAACATTACTTATTTTGTGTCTTGTAATCTGGTGGTTTCCATTATTTAGTAATAACGATATTCTAGTGGTTTTATTGCTTTTTCACGTAGGTCCATGGTGGACTAAAGTATGTTATATCTCAGTGTTCTTTATTTCTCGTGCACCAAATTTATCTAGAATCCATCTTATACATTTCTTTTTTATCAAAATTACTATAAAAGTTATAGACCCAATACCCATATTAGTGGATTCATGGTTATTTCATAAAGACTACCACATCAATGAATCCCCTAACATCTTTTCATGTTAGATACAAATGGGTCGGTGGATTAGATTTTCACATGTTCTTGTCATGAGAGAATATGAAAATGCCAGTCATCCTTTCACTTTTATTAACTATGTCATTGGTTTTGATACATTTTTCATTTTATTATTTCTATATTCCAAACTATGTGCATAACCTAATAACTTATAGATATTTTTTAATGCAGTTAATCAAAAATAAAATATGTTGATTCCATGAATGATTTATATTTCAGATTATATATTTGTTTGATAGTTGTGAGCCACAAATTTGGTGCAACCATATCATCCCAAATATTTACAACACCAAAACATGTGCATTCCTATGAAATTATATCGAGGACATGGTTTCTATAATTAATAGAATGAAGGTAATGCTGCAGATGTAGGAAGATCTCCAAAATCAGTTTCTCCATTTGGCAAATGATGATCTCGTGTTATGTTTGAATCAATGAACAAATAATTCTTGTAATGCCCCAATCCCAGAGGCCCAGTGTCGGTGCATTATTATGTATCATTGGAAATATCACAAAAGATCATGTATCGAAGGATCACTTAGTTTAGAAGCCTTGGAAGTAACTGATACATTCATAATATTTAAATTACATCATAAAATGGAAAACTACAAAAACATTGTTTCCATAAACAACACGGAGATCCCATAGACTATCCTTGTAGGTCATTCGTAATATATTTCTTCGCATCCTGGGATAAATAAAACATAGAAAGTGGTGAGCTCAGTTTCTCAGTAAGGATAAAATTATAGCGGAAACATTCATAATGATGGAATTCATAATTCCAGACATTCATAACCACTTATTCAAGGCCTCGTGCCAAGACTACAAATAAAATTTTTGCCAAGGACTTGTGCCAAGACACTAGTTAGTCTCATGATACCTCCCGATGCATCGAGGAGCTATAGCAAGCTCCGCCAGTCAATTAATAAGACCAATGGATTCTTCATATGAAAAAGTTTAAACATAACATAAACAATCATATTAAAACTAGCATATGAAATGTCAATACTTTATCCATAAACCATGAATGGTATGAAAATAACACATCCTGAGTCAAACATATCACAAAACCCTCAATACAATATGTATGATTTGTATCACAAATAAACATCATCAAACAAGTTTAAAATCCATCTATGGATGTTGACATAGATGAAAATGATTGGTAAAACTAAATGAGAGAAATGTCCCTTTTCATAAAACCATTTAAAAGTCACACAATTTAGAATGGAATAAATTTAATGAAATTTTTGAATCAAAGTGTTCCACACCACTTTGAATCTTTTGAATGAAATTATCATTTTAAAAACTTTCTTTTCCATAATTAAAATTACGTAAAACCCATTTTGAAAACATGGGCATTAATGAAAATGATTTAGAGGAATAAATATTTAAAATATATAAAATGATGTTTTAGAAAGAAAAAAAGTCACTTAAAATAATCCATTAGAAAACTCTTTCATGAAACATGGACATGAATAATAAATATGTCCTAGTGGATACCTGCATAAAAACAACCTCAGATAATAATGAGATTGTGAAATTTACCCTTACCATGTAATTTTACTTGTTAGAGGGTAGGTTATACTCTTGTATAATGGTGAAATAATTGTTTTTGAATTATAAAAAAAACATATACATTAATATGATATCATATATGATCTTTTAACATTCATTTGTTAATAATATCTTAGTATTATCGTTGTTTCGAGTGTTAACAGATTCGTTTTCCTTTATATTCTTTGTCATGTGAGTCGTATTTTTTTGGATGGGATGTTTAATTTCATATCCAGAATGAGATAAAGTATTTATACATTAATTATAATCATCTGATGAAAATTAGTCTTGAAGGGATACGATGGGGAATGAATCTCATCACGTACGTAGAGACGGTAATCCGTACGTACATACGAGCGACAATATCATTCTTTTGATATTAAGATAATATAAAATTGGATTTTATATCATATATACAGAATCATTATCATTTTATATTTTTTATTTACATCAATTAAACATCATTATTATACCCATCCAAATAATAATGTATTGAATAACAATTACACCATGACGTGGAGACGGTAGTCGTATGTACGCACGTATGGTGATATGTCATTCCAAGGATGGATAGAATAATGAATTTGGTTATACCATATTTATAATAACATCACTGTGTATAAAAGATACTGGATTTATTATTTTATAATTGAAACAACAAAGAAAAAGGATGTGGGGGAAGAAACGAACTTGAAAGAGGTGATGAAATATTTACCACTTTTTCGGGTTATTTCTTCTGATTTGATCAAAAGGGCTCCATAGGGTGGCTATCTAACTAAAGGGAGTCCTCTAGGAAGAATGGAGGATTGTTGAGAGGGTATTTGGGTAGATTTTGGGAAAGAAAAATGGCTTTGAAAGTGTGAATTAGAGAGAAGGGGGAGTTCCATTTTAAAAGAAGGGTGAGGGGCACCTTAAGAAAAGCTAGAAATATTATTTTATAATAAAATAGTTTTCGGTTTATAATGGCTCAAAATGGATTATTTAAAGGCTAAAGTGGGGATGGGTCTAAAAACACTCAACAAATAGGTTTTAGATATCTTTGGGTCATTATATTAACATTCTCATTTAGATTTAACTCTTAGTTAAATAGTTTTACATTTACCTTGTCTGTTTGTATTTTTATATTATATAGTTAATAAACATACTATATACTTCCAAGAGAACCCCAAGTGGTTCCTTAATGACACACCAATTATTATATATGTCTTTTGGACGAACTTTTTATTTTTTTAGCAATAGAATATCAATTAATAATATAATAGTTATTTTAAATACTCTATTATGTCAATTTTGACACTATTTGGTATTTTGTTTTTGCTAAATCCATAATTGCATTATTAATTCGAAACAAATACCTATAACCAACCCTAATATGTCAAATTAACCTAGGAAATTAGTTTCATTTATAAAAAGTCTCAAAATACATTTATTTCAATATTTATAATATCAATTATTATAATATTTCATTAATTAAGTAATTACTGCATCATCATTGTGTCCTTAATTAACTAAATTATATAATTTCTAAGAAATATAAATAAAAAACCACTATTTATGAAATAGATTTATCTTTTTAATGAATATTTATACTTGAATTTATCTTATGTATGACCCTATATTAAAAAATATTTACTTATTAAACGTTGATTTTAACTCTTTTATCTTTTCTTTGAATTAAATAATAATAAATGTCCTAATCTAAACCAAGTGGACCAAAGAGGTTCATATTTTATTCCTAAGGTTGTTTTTGGTCGAATTATACTTATCCAATAGAATTATGACATGTGTTAGGGTAATGATAATATCATTTTTACTCTTAATTACCATATTTACTTTTTACCGTGGTAAATAAATGTAAAATGTTACTATTCACCAAATATTATTTTCATCATATTGAACCACATTTTTCTTAAGGATATCAACCATTTCTCTTGGATTTTTAAAATTACACTCACAGAAGCAGTCTAATTATGTTTTATGTGAATTTGAAAATTCTCCTAGGAGGTGGGTAAAAGACAGTGAAAAGTTCAATAAAATTTTTATATATCTAACATTATTATAAACCAACTCCAATGAATTATAATGAACTTATATATGTATCATGTATCTATTTTGACCAAAAATAAATTTAAATAACATAAATAATTATTTTAATAAAAATTCGGTTTTAAACTATATAACTCAGTGTTGTTCACTATTCATCAAAAATCGAACATATTCAGAAAAATACAAAAATTTCACCCTAATCTAATTTTGATATTCCAAATTAAAAAATGAATTATATTTTTCCAATTTGAAAACATAGAAGTTTCATTAATTAATTCAATATTAATTCCTGTTGTCAAATCCAAAAAGCGTATTTTTAAGAAATAATAACTATCAAAAGATTGACACTTTATTATGTCCAATTTCAATATGAAATTACATTCAATGACCATTATTGGATTAAATGGTAAACATATAATGTAATTATACTTCCAAACCATTAAAATGTATAATTCAACACTATAAATTATTTTGATTTAAAAAGTTGTTTTTAGTTTAAATATAGTATTTTTAACTATTCACCCAAATATGAAAGATATCAGAAAAACACCAATAATTTATTGAGACAAAATTATTATGTTATGATTCTAAAGAAGAAGTTTATTTTGTAAAATTTAATATATAAGAGTTTCAAATATTTTATTTAAAAATGGTTCTCCATTAACAGGCGGTAAAATTGCATTTTTTGAAAAATAATTTTTTATCTGAAAAAAATGAATTTGTTCACATATTATGTCTAAGAAACTCATGATATGGATTCTAAAATTATAAGGATTATATAAAGTTCAAAATTCAGTTATTACTATTCATAAATTTGAACATCTAGTTTGGTAAGTCATGGTGTGCATGAACTTAGTGTTGTGTGTAGTGCAAGTTATTACATTGCATTGAAGAAATAACATACTATGAAATCTTGGGGTGTTACAATTATATTCCTATAAACCCAACCTGGTAGGTGTTTATATGTTCTAAAGTTCTCTATGTTCCATATTACTGAATAATAATGATAATATTACATTAACATTGGATTGAATTTGATACTTTCGGAAGGAAAAATTGCTTTTATAGAAAAAAAATTCTTTCAAAAATAATATCATGGTCCTGTGGTATAACCATGTCATAACATATCTTTAACTATGTTCAAAAAAACATATTCCACTAAGTTATCTTTCAGCACATAATGATCCAAATCCCAAACTAGAGGCATCAAAATCTGTTTAAAATGCCTTGAAAAAATTTAGAATGCATAAAAGTTGGGTGGTGTTTATGTTTTTCTTAAGTGTATCACATGATTCTTTAGTTTCATGTTTTTATTTAAACAATTTATTCTTAGTCAAGGATTTGAGGGGTTTGTAGATATTTATATAATCACTAATAAATTTTTTATAGTATCTAGTTATCCCTAAAAACCAATAACATGATTCACATTTCTTGACCCATTCCATTATTTAATGACCTCCTATTTTTTGGGATCTATTATATCCCCTTCGACAAAAATTATATTCCCAAATACGATGCAGACATCCTTTTCAATGAACACTTCATCTTATTTTCAAATAGTATATTCTTTATTTTCTTTTTCAGAAATTAATATTACTTTACTAGGTCATTAATATATCCCTTTATGCAGACTAATATATCATCAAAGAATAATAAAACACCCTTCTTTAGAATGTCTCAGAATAGAACATTCATATAAGCATGGAAATTCATCAGTACATTCTTCAATATAAAGGGCATAAAAAGGTAATCTGAATTCTTCTTATGGATCTTGAACATAGTATTCCAAGTATCTTCCTCGTTCATCTGTACCTGGTGGAAACCATATTTCAAACCCACCTTTGTGAAGTATTCTGCAGTATGAATATCATCAATCAGCTCTTCTATTAATTGAATAAGGTTCATATCCATCACCACCAAGGTATTGAACTCTTTCTAATACAGGAACATTCTCCACTGACCATCTTTATTCTTTACTAAAATTATTAGAATATAGTATGTGATGATGTTATGTATGATAAAACGTTGTTCCAAATTCATTTGACGTATTTTTCAATCTCATTATTCCGGAAATAATCTTGTTTTTAAGGGTTTAAGATGACGTAATCCACCCCTATTTCGAATTTGTTGTGTGATCATTCTTCCTCTTTGATGGTAATTCACAAGGTGCGGCAAAAAAAATTTCTCCATCCACCTTTTCTTATAACACTCACTGTATCCCATGAACCAACAATATTCATTTTCCAAAATTTAATTGTAAATCATATGGTGTTTTTATGGGTTGTTTGATGTTCCCGATGTTGGGTAACCATTTATAGGGGGAGGAATAATTGTTCTAATTTTAGAATTACTCATCTAAAAAATTCTACATCTCGAACCTGTTAAAGCTCCCAATCCTGTCAATATTATTTCATAGTATAAACTTGTATGAAGTGATAATAATAGAGTATGACAAACGATATTTCCAATGTTCCTTATAAAAGTTTACTCCTTTACATTATAGTTAGATTCATGTATTAAACAAACCATTTATAATTCTCCATAATTATTTTAGAAACCCCAATCACAATTCTCTGGTGACTGGTTAAACACTTAAATAGGAAGCTTTAAACAACTAGTTAGTCACTATTGTCACAAGATTATTCTTCAACTATAAAATGTTCAATGAAATTTATTTTTATGAAAATTAATTTTTATGTGCCACTAATGAAATAGATTTACCTTCATGAGTACATTGGATCAACATTACTTCACATGTTCTAATTAATCATGATGTTCAAAAGGTTCTTGTAATAGTCTTGTTGGTATCAAAAATTCTACCAGATCATGAGTGATATAGTACATCTAAATTTTTTAAAATACTAGGATGAACAAGAAAAAAATGGATCATAGTTTCAACTTCCTCTCTTTTATTGATACATTTATGAGGCTCTCACAAATCTCTCACACAATGTATGCTAGTTCTCAATATTGTCAACATCTTCTTCGATACCTACAAAAATATATATTCACAATAATATAATTAATATTATTCAAATATATTCTAGATTATTATTTCACATTTAATATTAAAATAAATATAAGTACAATCTTATTCTTATTTAATCACCAAATCTCATGGTGGATCAGCTATTTGATTCATTTAAACCTATTATTGAATGCCTTAAAGAGTCAATAATTTAATGTCACACAATATTTGAATTATCATGTCTCTGTTATCTCCTCAACTCATTATACATAAAAATATATTTAAAATCTCCCCACCCCTACATGAATCCATGTAGTACCATGTGATAACCTATTATGTTTCTCAGCTCACCATTTCTTACATGTGGACTAGATTTCCACAATGGTCATCAAAATGTCCATAGAAAAATCACTATGTCATGGTGACATATTTATTTTTCTCATTTCAAAACGACAAAATGAATTTAAAATCAATATATAAACTTTTGATTATGGATTCCTCCCTTATTCAGCAACCTATTTGCATTAGGATAAGCATTATGATGTTTTTTTTTCATTTGAGTGCATTATACTTTTCATAGACATATTTCAATTCATAAGAATATATAGATTTTGGAAATCAGTTCTGTTATGATGGTATGACTGAGTATGATACACTCTATAATACCAAAAATAGGATCAAATAAGTAAAATGCGATTCAAATACAAGCGGGGGGGGGGGGGGGTCAATTGTATACTTTAAAAATTTTCAGTAAGGAAATTTTTATAACCAAAATCCACTACACCTCTATATTCTGAGGACTTACATGATTTTGGAATTATGTTTCTGAAAAATGAAACTTGAAAAATGTTCACAACAGATAAGATTATACCTTAAACCATATAGAATATTACTAAATTAGAGTAAAAGTAAGGAAGTATAAGAAATTTATACTTTCCTTAACAATACTAAATACACACTGGAAAACAAAGTAGTAAAAACTACAGGTGACAAGTATAAACTCATTTAACCAAAAAAGGAGGGTATCCAACAACCCTGGATAAGAGGTATCCCTTGAATTATACTTTCAAGAAAGTATATCTTACCCAGACCTAGGTAATCCCCCAATCTGAAGATCGGTATCTGTCTTTCAATCCCCACAAGCCCTCGATTTGTAAGGAAATCGGCACCTCTGACATCACAACCAGAAGTCTCTGACTTTTAACGTAATCAGACCTCTGCATGATGAAACTCTACATGAAACAAAGATTTAACAAGCTATTAAAAACTTTCTGCACGAATATTGGGAGTTGATAAGAGCCTCACTCTCTCTAGAATCACATTAGGAAGTTCTGAGCACCAAAAAATTCCAAATGTTCCCAAAAGTCTCGAACACTTTCAAATTAACTTCTATTTATAGGTGAAGCATCAACGGTCTGCTCCCTCTTCGAACAGTCATATACTTCCGTGAATTTTGGAGGGACCTATGCACGTGTCACTCAAACAATGGTTTGTTAATAACTGAAATCACGACATCGTTTTGTAATGAAACAAGTGTAAGCATAAGTAAATATAAATTAGAAATGGAGAAAATGAATGTTTGGAATAGAAAAAGTTAAAGTTCAAAATGGAAGTCAAAATGAATATTCAGAGTCTATAATCCTAAGACTATATGGATTTTGTTTTGTAAGAATTCGGAACCTGAATTCGGTAGAAATCTAGAGTCTGAAATTCAAGGTAATTCGGAGTCTGACATCACTAGAATTCTGAACCAAAACATATAATGTTCGGATTCTATGTTCATGATAATTCGGAGTCAGAACTCCTCAGATTTCAAAGCCTGAATTTAGAGAACTTAGAGTTTGAACTTAGAGAAGTTCGAAACTAGAATTTAGAGTCGAACTTTTCATAAGTTATTAATCAGAATTCAGAGTCTAACTACAAGAGAGTTTGCATCCATAATTCAGAGAGGAACTTTATAAGAGTTCGTATCAAGAATTCAGAGTGGAACTTCATGAGAGTTCGTATCCAGAATTCGGAGTGGAACTTAATTAGAGTTCGTATCCAGAATTCAGAGTGGATATTCATGAGAGATCATATCCAGAATTCGGAGTGGAACATCATGAGAGTTCTTATCCAGATTTTGGTGTCTTAAACAGAATATCTCATATCAAATATTATATGATTCTGAGGTTTTGGACTACAATACGAATTTTATTCATAGAAAAATTTATTATATGAAAAATTAAATATATGAATGTGTAAAGTTCCTTAATGATGGAAATTTTCCTCACACTAGTAAAACAAGGTTAAAATGAAAATTTCCTTAGAGAAGGTGTTTGTGATTTACAAAACAAGAGGAACGATCAAGTCATAAGGAAACCTTGATGACTTATCAATATCCCCCTTCATGTGAAGGAATGGAAAAGTCATAAGGAAAACCTTATTGACTCAAAAATATCCCCCTTTTAGGAAAGAACAAACAACCTTATAAAAAGAATGTAAGGACTTAGATTAAATTTATGGATTTTGAAATTAAAGCTTATCTCCCTCTGTTTATGATCAATGGTGAATACGACTAAATCCCCCTTAGGCTTTGGAAATCTAAAGATCATATTCTGGATTTCTAGAATGGGATTCTCATTACAAATAAGGAATTCTTCGTAATGAGCACTCCCCCTCACTTTGATATAGTTCATCATTACTTAGAAATTTTTCTTCTCCCTTTTAGAATTCATTTTTCTTCTCTCCCTTTGTGATTTTCAAAAATAATTGAGGGAATGGAAAAGAATTAATATACCTGAAATATGAGTATAAAATAATACAAACAACATACAACCTGAATTATCATTAGAGTTGAATGAATTTTTACAAGTAAAGACATTACAACTAAAAATCGGATTGGTCTATTTGTCTTCCTTTTCCTTGGGGATTAACTTCTTCAGAAGGGTTTTCAGCTTCTTCAAGTCTTTTTATTCTTCCTCAACTTATATTTATAAGGGATTAATACTTTTATCATGAACCTTAAGAGCCTCAGACTATGCCTTAAAAATTTTATTCTGCTTCACAAGTATCTCTTTGATCTCAATTCGGAGATCTACTTCCCTTTCCAGCTTTGAGAAACAGAATTATGTTTCCCATTCAGATCCTTCACATCTTGATTCAGATTAATTTTTTAATGGGTCATCATTTCTTGAAGGTTCTATGTCTTTGCATCCTAGGTTTCAAATACTTATTTTACATTATTCTAAAAGTTATCAATATCTGCGAAATCTTCATCAACATTCATTGACCTTAGAGTAATCCCGCTGCATGATTTTCTGTGAACATCATAATTGCTAAGAAAATTTCTATGTTCAGCCTCATTCATCACACACTTATCCATAACCATGGATACAGATTCTGACTTCTGATTTAACCTGTGTTGAAGCTTCTAGAATCTGGAGTCTATGGTAGGAAAGATCAGAATTGTATCCACCAATTTCTTTAGGGACTCAATAACAAAATCATGTCCCAGTGTTGACGACTCATAATCAGAAATCTTTCTCGGGGATTTTTCTTATTCAATTTCCACCAGATTTCATCTTGATGAGACACCAACATCCTTATCCCTTATGATATCTTTTATTGGGGTGTCTATAAGCACTTGTTTACCCTTATCAACTTTCGGAATGTGTTCTTCATCAGAAGATTCTTCTTCACTTTCAGATAGTTGAACAATTTTGTCTTCATATGGTTTCTCCTTCTCTGCTCCCGCCTCAACAAAATGCTTTTCATAGATCTCTTCCCCTAATAAATCATTCACTTTTTCTTCTTCTTTATCTTCATCGTTCTTACCAACGTTCTCTTATTCCTTTCCTGGAGTGACATGCTTTGATAAATCAGCCTCAAAAGATTGGAGTGGGAATTTTCTTGAAGGATTTTCCTTCTATTAATACTCTATAACTTGTTTAATCAATTCATCTAGATCACCACTTTCTTATTCTTCTTCTTCTTATTCAACTACTTCCTCCTCTTATTCTACTCTTTCAACAACTTCTTTCTCCTTTAGTTTTTTCTGGAGTGAAGAAATTCTTCCCCAGAGTCTCGGGTAGTGGCTCTACAAGGAATGTTTCTGGCATGGGAATATTCTCGGAGGCTACTTCTGTGGATTTAAACAGAGATTGCACAACATCATCATCATACATTTTATTCTTCATATTCTTCTCTTCTTCTTCCTTATCAAGGTATTCAGTAGTCTTCTCCCTTAGATATTTAGCTTCTGTAGGGTCCAATCTAAACTGAGGCCCCCCTTCATTCCTCTTCTCGTTGTCTTCCCTCCATTACCAACTACCTCATCTGGGTATGCTTTCTGTTTATTTTGGATTGGGATCTGTGGATTGGGTTTCCTTAGCTTTAGGGGACTTGTCTTAAGCTACCACTTCTTTCAATTTCCTCTTCTTGCTTACCATTTTTTCAGGCTTAGCCTTATCCACGTTTTCTAGATTGGCTTCTGCCTCTTCATCTGGAAGATTTTTAAACTCTTATGACTACTTAGAATTGGCCATATTCATTATCTTCATCATGTCATCACTAAAAAGCATGCCCATGCAATTATGAGGCTTGGATTTGCATGCAATCTAGAATGACTCCAGACACCAAACTATCAGCAATGATAGTAAGGTAGGGTACATGATTATTCAGGCTCTCAAATTTTTGTTCTTGATGTTCTGAATTGTAACAGGAACATTCCTCGTCAGATTGATTTTCCTTAGATTCTCTAGGAAGTCTAATGAATATATATCACTTTTCATTAGGGTATCTTTGTCACCCTTTCTCAGAACCAAGAAAACTTGTACCCATAGCTAAAGAATCATGTTGTTTGAGGATAAGTGAGTTATTTTATCTATCTTGAAATCATCAAGTCCAAGACATTGTAAGGCCTTTACCTTAACAAAGCTACCTAAAACATCAGGATGTTTGTGTGAGCAAAACTCAGCTTCTCCTTCGTATGCCAGCCCCACCAAGATTGCAGCCTTGGTGTAAGAATGTTTGTAAGACTTTCCATAAGATTTGAAAGAAAAAAAATATCTACCTTCTCCCATAAAGAAACTTACTGACTCACAAAACTCTATGACTTACTGCAAATAGACCACATCATTAACAAAATTCTTATAAAAGAAAACATCTTCCCATCCATTCAACTTGATATTCTTAGAGATGATATAATCGTACTTGTAAAAGTTTGGATGCACCAACATTTCTCTGTACACTTGCCATTTTGATATTGGATTCGTGGTAGACATATCTTTAGAATAATATTCTACAGTCATTCAGATTCTAGGAATTCTAAGAGATTTGGAATGGGCTTTAAGAACTGAGGCAGAGCTTCGAGATGTAAGTTCCCGAAATCGATGTGGGACACAAAAATAGGGGGTTCCCTTTTTATAGGTGATGGTGATGACCTTTCAACTTCCAAAATCATTCAAATGGTTGAAAAACTCCTTGATCTGATCTAACAGTTGATAACATACATGCAAAGAAAACTTGAATCCGGTATTTTCAGGTTTTAAGAAAAATATTCAAATTTAAGGAAACATGAAAATGGAAATTTTAAAAGAAAAAGAAACTACCAGCAAGTTAAAGTGACTATGAAAATTTATGTAAGGAAATCATACCTTTCAGATTTGGATAGAAAGACTATTCATAATATGTGGTATTCTTCTTGATGAATATTTGACTACGAAAAACTCATTATGATAAATTTTCATTTACGAAAAATCCGAGAAAATAAAATTACCATTACGAAAATTCTAAGTTCAAAAAAGTTCCATTACGAAAATTTTGGTTCAGAAAATATTCATTATGAAAATTTAAGGTATGAAGTATTTCATTAGAAAAATTTCAGTTCCGACATTTCATTATGGGAATGTCAGTTTTGAAAATTTCATTACAAAAAATTTCAGTTCCGAAAATTTCATTATGAATATTCATCAATACGAAAATTTTCATTATGAAATTACTTTGGAAGAATAACTTTGAAATATATGTAAAACATCATTACGAAAAATATGTAAAAATTCATTACGAAAAATTTAGAAAAACTTTCTACGATTTTTTTTTAAAAACTTACTAAGAAATGTACTCCCACTATAAAAAGGATTTTATTACTGTTAAGAGAATGATTTAACAAGATGTTAATGAAGGAATATTACCTCATGGTTATCATTCCTAACTTCTGTTTAATGTATTCAAATCTATCGGAAGGTAATGATTTTGTGAAAATATCAGCAAGTTGATCTTGTGTTCCGATAAATTGTAGAATTATATCTCCTTTTAGTGTGTGATCTCTAAGAAAGTGATGTTTCATCTCTATGTGCTTTACACGGGAGTGATGTGAATGATTTTTACAAAGGGAAATGAAACATGTGTTATCACAAAAAATTTTAGTCTTAGTATAACTCAAGCCACAGTCTGTGATTGTGTGTTGCGTCCACAACACATGAGCACAACAACTTCCAGCTGCTACATATTCATCTTCAGTAGTGGAGAGTGTTATTGAGTGTTTCATCATGAAATACCATGAAACTAATGAATCTCTTATGAAATGACAAGTTACAGATGTACTCTTTCTATCCATTCTACATGCACCAAAGTCAGCATCCAAATAACTCTTTAAAACAAAATCATTTCCAGATGTATAAAACAGTCCTAGATCCATGGTTACCATTAACTCACGAAAAATTCTTTTCACTTCATTTAAATGAGATTCCATAAGATTTTATTGATATCTTGAACATAAGAATACTAAAAACATTATTTCTGTTTTACTAGTTGTCAAGTAAAGTAGACTTCCTATCATACCTACAAAAGATGTTTGATCTACTGGTATCCCAGCTTCATCAAGATCATTTGTGTTTGAGGTACCAATATGAGTACTTATACACTTAGTATTGTCATACCCATACTTTTTATGAAGTCCTTTAATAAAATTATGTTGGGATATTTAGATTCTTTTTGGTTTTTTAGAAATTTGAAAACCTAAGAAAAATGTTAACTCACCCATCATACTCATTTCAAAATCAGATTTCATAGATTCACAAAGGAATCCGTTAAAGATAGTTGAGTTGAACCAAATATAATTTCATCAAAATAATGTTAAACAATTAAAACATTTTTCATATCATTCTTTATAAAAAGAGTTGGATCCGAATTTCCCATAACATAGTTATTTTGAAGAAAGAATCTTGTAAGTCTATCATACCTAGCTCGAGGGGCTTGTTTAAGGCCATAAAAAGATTTGATATGCCTAGAAACATGATCAGGATGTTTTGAATCATCAAATACAAGAGGTTGTTCCAAAAAAACATCCTCTTGAACATAACCATTACAAAAATCACATTTCACATCCATTTGAAAAAGTTTGAAATTGAAGAATGCTGCAAAGGCAAGTAAAATACGAATAGATTCAAGTCTAGCTACTGGAGAATAGGTTTCTTCATAGTCTATTCCTTCATGTTTATTATAGCCCATAGCAACTAATCTAGCTTTACTTATTATGATGATTCTAATTTCATCACACTTATTTCTGAAGACCCATTTTACTCTAATAACAGAAGCTTCCATAGGTCATTCAACCAAGGTCCAGAATTTATTCCATCCAAATTCATTTAGTTCATCTTTCATGGCTTTAATTTAATCATCCTCACCTAAAGCTTCATCAGTGCATTTTGGTTCTAATTGGGAAAGGAATGCTAGATTGACTACTTCATTTCTTAAGTAACTTCTAGTCCTTACATGTTGATTGGCATCACCAATGATGCTATTAGTGGATTGATTATTATGAGACGACTGATTTTTGTTTTGTAAAACTTGTTCATCAATATAGGGTAGGAAATATTCATGGGTAACTGTTCCAAAAGTATATTCTTGAACATTTTCCTTATCATAAGGATTTTCTATCAATGGTAGATAATCAGTATTTGAAAACACATCTGAAGATGTAGGTTGGGGTTGTTTGAAAACAAAGTGATCAGTTTCATCAAATATGGAATCTACTATCTCTTCAATAGTGCAAGTGTTTTTGTTAAAAACATTATAATCCTTAGAAGTTGTGGAGTAGCCTAGGAATATTCCTTCATTAGATTTTGGTGTGAATTTGTGTAAGTTATCTTTTGTATTGAAAATGAATACCTTGCATCCAAAAACCTTAAAGTAGGAAAGTCTAGGTTTTCTAACATTCCATAGTTCATAAGGACTTTTATTAAGAAAGGGTTTAATTAAAATTCGATTTATAGTATAACACACAGTACTTACAGCTTCGGCCCAAAAAAGTTTAGCTACAAAATAATCACTCAACAAGGTTCTAGTTATCTCTTTAAGAATTCTGTTCCATCTTTCAACAACACCATTTTGTTAAGGTGTTCTGGGTGATGAAAAGTTGTGAGTAATAACTTTTCTACTAAAAAATGTTTCAAAATCGGAATTTTCAAATTATCCTCCATGATCACTATGAATATTTTGAAATGGACGGTTTTTCTTATTTTTAACTTAGACTCTAAAAATTTTGAAATATGAAAAAGCATCAGTATTCTTTTCTAGAAAATAGACCCATATAAATCTATTGAAAGCATCAACTAAGACAAATACATAAGACTTGACCCCAATGCTTCCAGTTTGTGTAGCACCAAAAATATCCATATTCACTAGCAATAATTCATTAATAGTTGAGACTCCACCGACTAGTTTAAAACATGATTTATGTTGCTTTCCATATTGAAAAGGGTCACCAACTTTTGAAGATTCAAATCTAAGCTCCGGTAGATCCTTGACTAAATATTCCTTAGAATGTTTTCATAGGTTCTTAACATTATAGTGTCCTAACCTTCTATTTCATAACCTATAATGATCTTCCATTACACTAAGAAAAGGTATGTCATGTATCCTAAGGTCTTTTATGTTTATTGTGTAAACATTATCTTTCCTTTTGGCAGAGAGAATAAATTCTTCCTTGGAAGTGTGTACTAATAACTTTTATTCCTAAAATTCACAATGTAGCCTTCATCACATAATTGAATTATGCTAATGAGGTTGTTCTTATGTCCTTCAACAAATAAAACATTTAAAATCAATGATTTTCCATGAATAATGATATTACCTATACCGATAATTTCCCTCTAAGCATTATCTCCGGAAGTTACTTTTCCTCCTTTCATTTTGATAATCTTTTAAAAATAGTTTTTGTTACTAGTCATATGCCGGGAAAATCCACTATCCATGTACCATACGTTGTTGTTGGTACATTCCCTATTTTCCTGAAAATAAGAAAAAGTTAGGTCTTTGGAATCCAAACGTGCTTGGATCCAGAATTGTAAGATTACTAAATTTTGGGTATCCACATTTGTATAGATAAATAGGATTTATGAAACCCTAGAGATTGAACTCTGTTAAAGAAACAATTTTTCTTCCAATGCCCACCACTTTGACACTTAGTGCAAAAAGGGCCTCTATAAGGAACAAATTAGTTATTTTTGAAAAGTGTATTTTGGTGATTATAACCTACTCTCGAAGTGTTTCCTTGATGTTTAATATGAGAATATATCATGTCAAAATTATCCTTTGTAGATGTAAATTTTTCAAGAAGCTTTTTAAGAGAAAATATTTTAGATTTTTGTCTTATGACTAAATTCCTGTCCTTGGGAATCATTTCCACAGAGTTATATTTTTTTCTCAAAAACATTTATAGTTGAAATAGAATTATTATGATCTTTAGAAAGTTCTTCTTTATCTGAATTTTATTTCTCAAGGTATTTAGAATGTTCTTCTAAAAATCTTCTTTACATCTAAGATATTTAGAATGATCTGAAATATCTCTTGTAATAATTTCTTCCCATGTATTTTCCTTGTCTAATTTCTTAAAAATTTTACAATTTTATGCGTCATGTAAAATGGAAAATCTATAAACTTGTTAATATGAAGGTAATTATTTATTTCCTGAGGATGAAGTATCTTCATTAGAAGTAATATTTTAGGAATAGTAATTCTTATGAAGAGATAAATTTGTTAAAGCTTCAGAAGATCGTACCTTGGCCATAAGACATGTATTAAGGAAAGAAGTAGTTGAAATGAATCCCATATTTTTTTTTGATGAAACATATTCAGAAGATTCACATTCTAAAGAGTCTCCACTACTAGCACTCCATGTATCATTAACTGTAAGACTTTTCTTGTTCTTTGATATATAGAATTTCTTCTTGTACCTCTCTGAACTCTTGTCCTTTTTTCATTCTTTTTCAACAAAAAACAATCCGGTCGGATTTGAATTGTTCTTCTACATTCATAACATGTAACATAACCGTATTTCTTATCTCTGTAGTCTTTCTTTTTGTATTTATTCTGATGGTTCATTTGAGTTACCATCTTGTTCATCCTTTAAGCAAAATAAACTAATTCATTCTTTGATTTTTCTGTATCACTATATTCTGACTGGATACTGACTATCTTTGTCTTCGATCTAGTTACTATTTCTAGGGTCTTGGAATTCATATGTTTAGAAGTGGTAGTAAAAACAACTCCTCCATTCTCATTCTTCTTCTTCATGGTTTCATCGTCTCTCTTTATTCTAGTCTCATGTTGAAGAAGTGTTCCAAAAAGTTCATGAAGAGAAATTTGAGTAACCATTCGGTTCTCATCAATAGTAGTTCCCTTTGATCCCCACTCATTAGGAATAATATCTTTGATCTTATAAACAAGGGATTCATCATCTAAACCTTTCTCTCCCATATATTGTAGGTTATTCACAGTAGTCATGAATCTCTGTTGCACCTTACAAATAGGTTCTTCATAAGGAATGTTAAAACAATAATATTCAACATTGAGCATGGATCTTCTAGTCTCAATCACTTTAGATGTACTGAAATGTGTAACCTCTTACTATTTCTAGATACAGAAAGATGTTTCACAAGAATAGATTTGGATATATATGTTTCTCGTCATTGAACAAAGTAAAGTATTGTGTATGTTATAGTTTAGTTGATATTCTTGTTTCTCCTGGTTGGTAAAAGTTCTGGCTTCATTATCATGAATTTTATTGTCACCTGTATGCATAACAAAGTAATCTACCCCAGTATTGATAAAAAAGTATTTATATGATCACTCCAATATTCGCATTCCTTCCCATCAAAAATAGGTGGTCTTGTAGGACTTATGTTGTCAATGGAACCGACATTGATTCCATCCATCTTAAAAAACACTTTGGCACACAAACTTGTTAGTAGAACGAGTTTTTAAACCAGAGGAAATGTCCTAAGCAAGGAACTAGATATTGTATCTCTAAGAAAAAGTGAATCCAAACAATATGACTCTGAACTTCGGAATCCGAAAATAAAATAATAGTCCAAAAAATAGATTCCGAAATATAGATTCCGAAAAATAGATTCTGAAAAATTTCCCTTCTGAATATAATCGTGAGACTAATTTAGATTGAACCAAAGCTCTGATACCAATTGTGGAATTGGTGCAGGGTTTGAGGTTTCCAACATTTTATACCAATTGTTAGGATGGTATGACTGAGTATTATATACTCTATAATACCAAACGTACGAACTAATAAGTAGAATGAGATACAAATACAACAGATGGGTGAATTGTATACATTAAAAATTTTCCCTAAGGAAATTTTGATAACCAAAATTTACAACACCTCTAAGTTTGAATGACTTGCTTGATTTCAGAATTATGTTTCCGAAAAATGAAACATAAAAAAAAGTTTACAACAGATAATATTCTACCTTAAAGAGTATATAATATAATTAAATCAGAGTACAAGTAAGGCAGTATAAGATTGTTATACTTTACTTAACAGTACAAAATATACAGCGAAAAACAAAGTAGTAAAAACTACAGGTAACAAGTATAAACTCGTTTAACCCATAAAGGAGGGTATACAACAACCCTGGATAAGAGGTAACCATTGATTTATACTTTCTAGAAAGTATGTCTTACCGAAACCCAGGTATTCCATCAATTTGAACATCAGTATCTGTCTTGCTATCCCCGCAAGCCCTTGATTTGTACGAAAATATTCTCCTCTAACTTCACAACCCGATGTCTTTGATATTTATGGTAATCGAACCTATGCATGAATAATGTCTGCAATAAGCATAGTTTGAAAAATCTATTCAAAACTTTCTGCATGAAGCGTGAGAGTTGATAAGATCCTCTCTCTCTAGAATCACTTCAGGAAGTTCTGAGCAACAAAAAATTTCAAAAGTTCCCGAAAGTATCAAACACTTTCAAATGAGATCCTATTTATAGGCGAAGCTCCAACATTTGGCTCCCTCCTCCAACGGTCATATTCTTCTTTGAATTTTGGAGGGACCTGTGCATGTTTCACTCAAACAACAGTTAGTTAATAATGGAAAGCACGATATAATTTTTTAATGAAACAAGTGTAAGCAAAAATAAATTTCAATTTGGAATGGAGAAAATGAATGTTCATAATGGAAAAAGTTAATGTTTGGAATGGAAGTAAAAATGAATATTCATAGTATATAATGCTAAAATGATTCGGATTCTGTTTTTTAATAATTCAGAACCTGAATTCTGTAAAAATCTGGAATCTGAATTTCAACGAAATTCGGAGTCTGATTTCACTAGAATTCAGAACCAGAACATATAATGTTCAGAGACTAAGTTCATGAGAATTCAGTGTCAGAACTCAACAGAGTTCGGAGTCTGAATTCAGAGAACATAGAGTCTGAACATAGATTACTTCGTAAATAGAATTCAGAGTCAAACATTTCATACGTTCATAATCAGAATTTGAAGTCAGACTACATGACAGTTCGTATCCATAATTCGGATTGGAACTATATGAGGGTTCGTATCCAGAATTTGGAGTGGAACTTCCTGAGAGTTCATATCTAGAAATCGAAGTGGAACTTCATGAGTGTTCGTATCCAGAATTTTGAGTGGATCTTAATGAGAGTTCGTATCAAGAATTTGGAGTGGAACTTCATGAGTGTTTGTATCCAGAATTTGGAGTCTTAAACAGAATAAATCATATCTAAGTATTATATGATTCTGAGGTTATGGACTACAATCCGAATTTTATACTTAGAAAAATTTATGATATGAATAAAAAAATCAATGCAAGAGTAAATTTCCATGAGGAATGAAATTTTCGTTATACATGTAAAATAGGGTTAAAATGAAAATTTCCTTAAGAGAAGGTGTTTGTGATTTGAAAAACAAGAGGAATGATCATATCATAATGAAACCATGATGACATATCAATCTCACCCTTTATGTGATGGAATGGAAATGTCATAAGGAAAACCTTATTGACTCAACAAGTTCACCTCTGAGTAGATAAGTCATACTAATGGATAGACTGCATGTCTTAACCTAGATCGACCAGATGAACACCTCGATAATTGACAATACAAATAACTATAGATCGACTACGTGTGATCAAACACTTGATATTGTCTTTATTGATGGCATGTTCAAATACAATAAACCATAGTAGCTTAACACTTTTTTACATACCTCAATAATTATCCTTGTCTCACTAACTTAGTACATTGAACTACCTATGTATGTAGTTCAAAAATCATTGTACCCTTAAATTTCACCTCATCACCATTATGTGGCATGACTGAGTGCATGTTACCTATTCATAGCCTTTACAACTCCCTCATTACCTTTACACTAGTTTTGTAAATCATAGATGAACTTTACGTAGTTATAGAAATTTTGTTGTACCTTTACACAACTACTCGGTTTCCTTATTACCTTCACATAGGTAATTCATTTATAAATCCACCTTTACATAGCCAAGGTACTTCTCACATTACCTTTACATAACCAATTCAAGTCGTATGTGACATTTACACTTGTTCATAATTTTTTTTACCTTGATGCGGATAGAGAACTACCTTTACGAAGCTACTTACACTCTTGTTTTAGAGTTACGTATAAGAAAAAATATTTGTGGCAACTTTACATAAGTAATATAGATCTCACATCCTATGTGGGTTTGATTTTAAGAATAATGGGTTCTAGGATTATTCCTACAAGTCCTCAATTTTGGGCCCAATCTTTGTTTTTGGGCTTTAATTCTAGTAGGTTTTCTTATAATTCGGTCTCTTTAAGGAGTTCGGAGCAAGGATTTTTGATGTTGAGTGTGATGGGTGTGGGGAGGTGATGTCATGGTTGTGGCACGGTGAGTTCTTGGAGAATTTGTGATATTACAATCCATGATTAGGAGATGCTTCCTCCAGTCTCATGGGATTCACAATGGTGAAGTTGGTCTATACATGGATCAGTACTACACCAGGGGAAAACCAAGACAAGCAAATGAGTTTGGACATGGTTCCAATTATCAAGGAATTTCCTCAAACATCTTGCGATCATCCTCCTTTGACCTTACAGTGTAACATACCATGTAAGTAATAAATAATAGATATTTTTATATATGTCTATTAATGAATTAGATAGTGTTTTAGATGCTTAAAATAAGAATAAATCCAATCTTAAGCATTGAATACACTAATATTTTTAAAAGATTATTTTACAGCCTTTTGATGGCAAACCATTATTAAATCTATATTTTGACAATTTTATAATCTATTTTTTTCAAAATAAACATATTTTTTATGATTGGGACATCAAAATTTACTCTGTGTGAATTTTTTGTATTTTTCCAATAAAGTTCATTTTTAATGAATAGTGAAAATGTTGTATTTTAATTCAAAACCTATTTTTAATCTAATTTATTTATATGATGATATTATCTTTTTAATTGGTTTGGAAGTGAAATTAGAATATATTTTTACCATTTAATCCAATGGTGGTCATTGGAATCAATTTCACTTTGAAATTGGACTTAAACTGGTGTCAATCTTTTAATACTTATTGTTTCATAAAAACACGCTATTTGTCATGACAGCGGGAATTAATTATTAAATTAATTAATGTAACTTATATGATTTGAATTATGTAAAATTGACATAATTTTTTAATTCAGAATATCAAATATATCTTAGGGTGATGTTTTGGTATTTTTCAGAAAAACTTCAATTATTGATGAATAGTGAAACCACTAAGTGGTAGTTAAAGAAACTGATTTTTCGTTTAAATGAAACTTTTCCACTTCTGTGATTTGATTTTAAAAAATCCAACATACATGGTTGTCATTAAGAAGTAAAATGTGGTTCAATGAGATTAAAATAATTTTTTTGTGAATAGTAACTTTTATGTTTTTAATCGCGATTAGAGGTAATTAGTGTAGTTTAAGGTAAAAATAATGTTTTAATAATATGAGATGAGCTTGACACATGTCATACCCTCATTGGATGTGTCAATGCTGACCAAGAAAATCCATGGGTCATCTTGGGGTCCCATGGAGCCACTTTGGTTGGGAAATGACATAAATAACTTTTTATTTAATGTTGAAGTAAAAATGACACAAACATGAGATTTTTTACTAAAGAAATTTTTAAATGAGGTTAGACAAGTCATATTTTTTACTATAAATAATCATTATAAAGATAAAAATATTTCCTACATCATATTATTTTTTTTATAATTTTTAGACATCAAATAAATTAAATTATTTATGACATCATGATGATGCAGCGATTACCTCATTAATAATGGAATTAAATAAAATTAAAAGATAATGTAAAATATATGACCTACACATGTCCAAAACCTATTTTATGGGTATATTTATAACCCTTATCACCTTAGCCTAGAATTATATCAATGTGGGACCTATTTAATCCGAAACACATTTTAAAATAAAGTAACATTTCCTTACATTCCAAGAGTGACCCTCCTCTCCTCTTATAAAAGGCCCCCACCTCTACCTCCTTACCCACACTTACAAAGCCTTTGACTCGGCCAACCCCTGCCCATTTTGTCTCTCCACTTACCTCTCTTACACCTTGAAGCCTCACTTTTGGCATAAGTCTTCCCAAGGAAGCCTTTGAGCTCAAACCAAAGGGAGTTACCCGATTTTAAGGTAATGTCTTCACTTTAGTCCTTTTGTTTTATTTTTCTTCTCCAACCCCCTAACCTCATTTTATTAATTTCTTTTGAAACAAAACCAGTATCTTCCATATACTATGATGTTTTTATAAGAATGATTCTAGTGACAATTACACACACCTACATCTAATGGTTAAAGACCATTCTGTTTCCGTGGATGGCGAATTTCTGCCTCCCGAAACGATGATTGTTCAACATTCTTTTAACACCTTCAAAGGTGGCCATTAAGATGACACAATATTTATATATGATATATTATATGTTTATGATTTCTTTAAGATTCTCTATTTTTCATTTTGGTCATATCTTAATGGTTTCCGTTATGGGTAAATGTGATATCATCATTTCAGGAAGTGCGGACTACCGCCCCCTCAAAGTGATTTGATTCATTAATACCATATGTGGGACGTATAAGGGATGATGTAATGATATTATATATGATATTACACTTGAATTATAATATACCTTTATATCTTTATGATTCCATTTCATAAAATACGAAATATAAATGGAAGCAGCGTTCATGCGTACGTACGGCTTACCGTCTCCATGAACGTTGCATTTCATTTATTACCTCTAAATGTTATATAATATTATAAATGCATGAATGTAATGGATATATATGATATATATGATATCTACATCATGAATACCATTCTGGATATAATGGATACATCAACAACTTGTAATTATAAAGGGTTTATTTTTTACTCAAATACCAATGATCGTTAAAACGACCGTTATTAACTTAAATAATTACATAGTGTTCATGACATGGAAATAATTGATATAAATGGAATAATGAACTTGAAAAAGTTTCATAAACATGTACAAATTAACTCATGTTTATTATTCAGGAGATTAAAGAACGACCGAGTCAAGTCGGACCCGAGGTATGGGACTTCGTCTCAATCTCCTTTCATTGAGGCATACTTTTTTTTATATACAACATTCTTTTATACGGTGTATAAAACCCTTTGACTTTTACGTTTATTCAAAAGGATTATTTTTTATATGAAGCATTTACTAAACGACGAAAGAGAATGTTTTTGTCATATGTATGCGACGACAACGACATCTCCTTCACCATGACCTTTATTTGAGTTTTGGGTTCCTCTACAAGCCATACTTTTATTAAAAGAAAAATAAATACCATGTTTACTTTTATTTTATTTTGGTATTGAAAATGGTTTTCATAATGTTTTTATATCAATGTGTTGTATTGATATCTTTTGATTGAAATGTGGAAATGTTAGGTTTCCTTTATGCATGTTTTATGTGATACGATTATGTTGAGGTTCTTGGGAATTATTATGAAGATGGGTGGTTCCGTGACAAAATAAGGGCGGGTGAGCCCGATATAGCTCTCCAATGTGTTGGGTAACGCGAAGGAGTGAAACGTTAAGGTTTCTCTGAAGAGATTTAGGGAATATACCTTGATGGGTATTCCAAACGTAACCAAGAGGGTTACTCCCTACGTAAAAATGTTATGAATGCCTCAAGTTACCTTTATGTATTATGATTTCTATGATTTATTCACGATTTCATGAGGTATGTTAAAGTGCTTATGTTTTATGGGTAAAGTATGATTTCATTCTTATGTATATATTTACCCATGTTTCCTTTCCATATTTTTATATCCCTTACTGAGCTTTTTATGCCCATCCCACATTTTTGAATTTTTTTTCACAGGTCAAGGGAAAGGTACATGATATGATGATAGTGTCAAGGAAGTGTCAAGAAAGTATCCATGTTTTATTTTAAATATGTTTTCATTGATGGTAAAAATGAATACTATCGTTTATGTAACCACTTTGTTTAAATGTGGAATATAATGCATGTTTTATGATCTAATTCTCTAAAACTCTAAACCTAAAAAGATCCTCAAGGTGTAATCTTGTAATAACTCAAGATTAAGTAATGTTTAAGGCCGGGGCCATATAGTTGGTATCAGAGGTGGGTTTAGATAACTTTAGGAGTTAGAATTATATTAAATGATTATCCAAAAATATTTTTTTTATGGACAAATTGAAATGATATAGCGTTTGAAGATTACCATGTTTCTTTATCTAAGACATGTTTGTTCAGAATGTTTTTCCATAGAGGAAATAGGGAAGCAGTGCTAGGAAGGCATGCAGAAGGAAATAACCTTCCGAATCAGCATCTTGAGATGGTCGGAATTGGAACTGAATAGTTTGTTGCAGTAATGGTGCAGTTGACTCAAGCGATAAATGGAGTTGGTATCCATTCACGAGATCAGCCAGATCAACCGCAGAGGAACATGTCAGTGGTGGAACATTTCATGAGGCAATATCCCCCATCATTCAGAGGATCATCTGACCCTGTTTTAGCTGAAGGGTGGATTAAAGCATTGGAGAAGATTTTCGATGTCATGGGGTGTTCAGACAATCAAAAGGTTAGCCTTGCTATTTACCATTTGGAGGGTGAAGCAAATCAGTGGTGGTCGATGGTTAGAAATATCAGGGACACTGATGAGATTGATACTCTCGACTGGGATGAATTTAAAGGTATGTTTTTTGAGAAGTATTTTTCTAAGGCTGTTCAACTTAGGATGGAAAAGCAATTCCTAGAATTGAGGCAAGAGGAAGACTTAGTGGCTGCCTATGAAGAAAGGTTCACTCAATTGGAATGGTATGCTCCAAATTTTATCCGAGACCTTGATAGTAAAATAAATCATTTTTACTCAGGATTAAAACCAAAATATCGAAGGGAATTAGCTTCTCGTGAGTTTAAAAGTTATGAAAAGCTTATTCGATGTGCTGAGAATATGGAAATGGAGTTTTCCGATGATCAAGTGTTCTATAACAACTAGCATAAGAAGAGACTGAGGTGGCAGGAGAAAGGGAAGAATTCTTCAAAAAAGTCTGATGGTAAGAAATCTAAGATTCTAGTTTGTAAAAAATGTGGCAAAAGGCATGCTGGGGAATGTCTTTTGAATACTAGAAAGTGCTACCGATGTGGTAAGATGGGACATAAGGCTCGTGATTGCATTGAAAAAGATCAAGGTTATGGTAAGTCCAAATTTGATTTACAGTTAGCGAAATGTTTTATGTGCAATGAGATGGGTCACTATGCAAAAGACTGTCCAACAAAGAGCTCGAGTGATGTGAAGCAGTTAGACTACAACCAGAAAGGGGTGGTGAAATCCTTTTCAACTACTTCAGGAGATGTCGGTCCATCAAATGAAGTTGTATCAGGTACTTTTTTTTCTTTTTCAGATTATGCCAGTGTGTTGTTTGATTCGGGGTCTACACATTCTTTCATCTTTGAAACCTTTTCTAGTATAATGGGAATACTATCTCAACAAATGACTCTTGAACTTGTGGTAAAAACACCTGGGGGAAATGTTGAGGAAAAAATAATTTATAAGAATCTTCCTATCCTTATCTATGGAAAGAACCTACTTTCAAACCTTATTGTTTTACCTCTAGTAGAGTTTGATGTTATCCTGGGTATGGATTGGCTCTCTATTTACCATGCTATGATTGACTGTAGATCTAATGAAGTTTCTTTTCAGAAATACTTTCAGTTTTTTTACAAGAATGAACCCTTACTGTTGATAACATATCCAGAGGCCGAGAAAATTGTAAAAGATGGAAATGAATATTACCTTGCACATATTGTTGAAAACAAGGGAACTATTCATATTAATGTTGTGCCAGTGGTAAATAAGTATCCTGATGTTTTTCCTGATGAGTTTCCTGGAATAATACCAGATCGGGAAGTTGATTTTATTGTTGACTTAGTTCCTGATGCTAAGCCAATTTCAAAACCCCCTTATCAAATGGCTCAAATTGAACTTTTAGAGTTGAAGTAGCAATTGCAAGATTTATTAGAGAAATGTTTCATTCAAAATAGAACATCACCTTGGTGTGCTCCTATTTTATTTTTTAAAAAGAAAGATGGTTCTATGAGACTTTGCATTGATTATAGAGCCTTGAATAACGTCACTGTTAAAAAAATATACTTTTCCTCATATCGATGATTTATTTGATCAGCTCTAGGGAGCTCAGTTTTTTTCAAAGATTGACCTGAGATCGGGGTACCATCAGCTGAAGGTAAATGAGGCAGTTGTTCCGAAGTCTGTGTTTTGTACAAGATATGGCCATTATGAATTTGTAGTAATGCCTTTTGGGCTAACCAATGCACCTTCTTTATTCATGGACTTAATGAATAGAATTTCCCATGAGTTCTTGGATAAGTTTGTGGTGGTTTTCATTGATGATATTTTGGTGTTTTCTAAAAGTAAAGAGGAGCATGAAAGACATTTAAGGGTTATTTTACAAACCTTAAAAGAAAAATAAATTGTATGGGAAATTCAGCAATTTTGAGTTTTGGTTGCAACAAATTTCTTTCCTTGGTCACATTGTTTCTAAAGATGGGATAACTCTTGATCCTTCAAAAAAAGGTTGTTGAAGAATGGCCAAGACCCACAAATGTAACTGAGATTCATAGCTTTCATGGTTTGGTAGGCTATTACCAAAGGTTTGTTAGAAATATTTAATGGTTATCTTGTAGAGACCCGAAGCATGATGTACATGGACATTACATTACTTTTGCAGAATACTTAGTACATTACAAAAACACACACACAAGGATCGTAATAGTTTAGTGTCTTTGGAAACTCGGAATATAATATTCTAATCTTGGTGAAAGATCTTCAACATCTCTATTAAAGATCTTACTTTTTTTATACCTAAAACCTTTCTTTATATCTTGGGGAAAAGAAAACATAAAAGGGTGAGATCAAATGATCATTAAGGGTAATCAAAAGAAATATCAATCACATCTTAACCTGCAAAAGAGATCATAATTTCATAACATGGGATAAATCATGGTGGTGAAATGTAATCATAATAATCATAACATAAAACATGAATCTTTGTGGCATACACACATAATCATAGAGAATCATTTCTTGTTAGTCAAGACTCATTGCCAAGACTATCTTAGTGGACAAAGTCCCTTTCTGAACCGAGTCACCCTCGTTTCAGTCCTGTTTCACTGAACCGGTATAACCTACCGTTCCATCCATGTCTATCTCATGAGATATAAAATCTTTACCCAATGCATTGGAGGGAGATATAGGTCCCACCCATCTCATAATGATACCATTATTATGTGTGCCACAAAATCATAAACCATACATCATTGCAAAACCCATGTAATAAAAATGGGAATCTTAAGCATCATGACATCATAAAACAATTCATATACGATAAAGGAATTCATAAAAATAATTCCTTCACAACATAATCAAATCAATGTAATAGTAGGGATAAAAATATAACCCTTTATTATCTTAGATAGAAAATAATTTTGATAAAACACTTGAACTTCATTCGTGAGGAAAATATCCATTCTACTTCAAAAAAACTTTTCCTTTCTTAACATGTCATAAAATTATAAAAAAAAAGAAGTTGATTAAAAATAATCATGAAAACTTGTAAAGGAATCTTCTTGGAAATAATGTTTTAAAAATCCATTCATGCCGTATAAGTTAAAAAAACATTCTTCTCATACTTTTTTCGGAAAAGTCAAAAAGTACCTCGTACGAAAAATGACAAAAGATTCCTTTCATATCTTTTATAGAAACTTACTAAACGGTAAAATTGGATATAAACTATTGTAGAAGTATGGAAATAATATTAGATATTGAGGGAACATGGATGTGGATGATAAAATAAACCCCAGTAAATACTAAAGTATAAACAATCTCGGATAAAAATGATATTGTGATATTTCCCTTACCTTAGGTCTGATATGCTTCGTAAGTGTCCGAAACTCCTGTATAATGTTTTAAATAAAGTTATTGACTTATTCCAGAATCATACTCATTGTTATGATATCATATATGGTTCACTTATGACTTTATATTACCCGTTCTTTTGTAAATTCCATGTTAAAGAAGCGTTTTGGGTAAAATTGTTTCATTTATCGTAGGTGTTTGGACTTGATGTTCTTGACATTATTATTACTTATATCATGATTTACATACTTCCAGAATATAAAACATTATTTATATATCATATATATTCAGTATATATATATAATATATAGATAAATGAAATGAAACACATCGTTCATGGAGACGGTATTCCGTATGTACGCATGAACGCTGTTTTCCTTTCCTTATTGTCTTGAATGGAAGTAGATGAAATATATATATATACATATATATAAATAAATACAGTAGATTTAACATGTCATATATTTCATAATTATTCATTATATATACTTTATAATCATTCATGAATGGTTAATGTGGAGAATGAATCTTATCGCGTCGTGGAGAGGGTATTCCGTACGTACGCACGAGCGATGATATTGTTCTCATGATCGTGGGACTGTATTGGAGTGTATGTATAATATTTCAGAATCAATATCACATTAAAATAATAATATATAGTTATTATTTACACCATTATACCCATCCAAGTAAGGTGGTGGTGGAAAATAGATGTCACCACGGCGTGGAGACGGTATCCCGTACGTACGCACGCACGGTGATTTCGTTTTCCATAGGATGGATAGATGGTGAAATAGGATTGTTTCATACATATAATAACATATAATTATATGAGTGATACTGATTTTATTACTTCATAATGAAACAACCTAAGAAGAAGAAGTGGAAGAAGAAATAAAGGTGAACGAATCGGTAACGGAAATTACCTCTTCTTTGAAGCGCCTCTTTGAGACCTCCTCTTAGGGCACTAAAATTGGTCTTTGAGGAAGACCAGAACCTCTAGGATGTTTCTCGGGAAGTGGAGAAGAGATTTTGGCAGGGGTTGGCCGAGCATGAAGGCTCAAAGTTGTGTGAGGAAGAGAGGGAGGAGGTGCCCTTTTATAAGGGAGGAGAGGGGCACCTTTGGAATAACTAAAAATATTATTTTATTATAAAGTCAAGTTCGGTTTTAAATAGCTCCAAATTAATTTATTTCGAGAATAAGGTGGGGATGGGTCGAAATCCTCTCATCCAATATAATTTAGACAAGTTTAGGTTCCTATTTTAACCTTATCATTTAGATTTAACATTAAGTTAAATAATTTTACTTTTACCGTGTCTTCTTGTGTTCTTACACTATAAGGTTAATAAACTTACTATAAGAAGCCAAAAGAACCCCAAGTTGTTTATTATTAATATATATAACCTTATATAAGTAATTTGGCCGAACCTTAGATTTTTAGGAATAAAATTACAATTAATAATATAATATTTCTTTTAAAACCTATTTTATGTCAATTTTGAAACTATTTAGTAATTTATTTTTTTGAAAATCATAACAAAATGATATGTTCGAAAAAAATTAATTAAATCAATACTAGCATATAATATTAACCTATAAAATTAGTTTAATTCATAAAAAGTCTCAAATTATATTTATTTGGGTATTTATAACATCAATTATGTCAATATTTCATTAATAAGATAATTACTGCATCATTGTTGTGTCATAAATAAATATACTTATTCAATGTCTAAAAATTAAAAATAAAATACCATTATGTAGGAAATCTTTTTATATTTCTAATTAATATTTATAGTCGAATTTATCTTATGTATAACCGCATATTAAAAATGTTTTAGTAAATAAACATTGATTTTAACTCTTTTAACCCTTCTTTAAATAAATTAATAATAAATGTCCTAATCTAATCCATGTGGGCCTAAATGGTCATATTTTATTCCTAATTTTGTTTTTGGTCGAATTACACTTATCCAATAGAATTCAAACATTTGTTAGGGTAATAATAATATCATCTTTACCCTTAATTACCCTATTTACTTTTAACCGTGGTAAAAAAAATTAAAAAGTTACTATTCACCAAAAATTATTTTCATCTCATTGAACCACATTTTAGTCCTTGATATTAACCGTGTCTCTCGGATTTTCGAAATTCCACTCACAGATGCGGTAAAATTATGGTTTATGAACAATTCAGTTTTTTTTAACTACCACTTAGTGGTTTCACTATTCATCAAAAATTGAATGTTTTCAGAAAAATACAAAAAAATTAGGCCTAAGCTATATTTGATATTATGAACTCAAAAATGATGTCTATTTTACTAAATTCAAAACATATCAGTTGAATTAACTAATGTAAAAATTAATTCTCGCCGTCAAAACAAATAGTGTGTTTTTAAGAGATAATAACTATCAAAAGATTGCCACTAGTTTATAACTGGTTTAAATGTGGAATTACATCCAATGACAGGAATTGTATTAAATTGTAAAAATATATTCTAAATATACTTTAAAACCACTCAAATTAATAAATTATCACTATTAATTATTTCTATTAAAAAAGTTGTTTTTAATTAAAATTTAGTAATTTTCACTATTCATCAGAATATAAAAGTTATCCGAAAAGTACCATAATTTCACCCTAAGCTAATTTCGATATTCCGAATCCAAAAATGAAGTCCATTTTGAAAAATAGAATTTACAAAATTTCAAAAAGTGGTTATTACTATTCATAACGGCTAGTTTTAATAATATTTTAATATTATATCATTGTTTAGTAAAACTCGGTATTGCGTACTACACACGCTATCAAGGAAGGTCGCGATTGCGTGTAATGAAAGTCAAGTCAAGGATGTGTGTTGTGCAAGCTCCTTTTGGTGTAGCGTACAACACAAGACATTAATGAAATTAAAAAGAATATTTTTCATAAAATCTTGGTGTGTTACATTCTACCCCCCTTAAAATGAATTTCGCCCTCGAAATTCGTCGGGGTTATAAATGGTTACTACTCGAAAGTTTCTTTAATAGAAACCCACATCATAAAAAGGAATACCAAAACCAATCTTTAAAAACAAAAGTATGAAACGTAACGGTTACCCAAATAAACTAATCACTGGGTTTCCACATAGGTTAAAATATGGATATGGAAGAGAAATCTAACCATCATGTTCTGATGGAGAGTGGTAGAGAACATGGCTATGGAAAAGCCAGCAATCATAAAGCCATAAATTTGTGATGATCTAAGGTACCATCTGATTCATCAGATATAAGAGCATTAGGACAACATTTTTGGATTTCAAGATCATTTCCCTAAAGTTGATGAAATTGGAATTAGAAGAAATACTTTCGTGATTTCGGTATAGTCTCACCGTTGGTCGTTCTTTGGACAATTTCCAATTCATCTCTTAAAGAAATGAAGTTGAATTTGTCATTCGTGATGTGTTAGCAGATCATGTAATAGAATGATGGGTCATTCCATCTGTCTCAAACAAAAGGTTTGAAAAGTTATAAGTTCATCTTATGGTTAGATTAATCGTATATGGTTCCAAAAATGAACTTATACTTCATATATCATACCTCTCAATAACATAAAAGTAGTTTCTACTAAACAGGGTCTTCCTGTAGGCCATTGGTAGGCGATAAAGGCCAGTCGCATTTCGGTTGTGGGTTCGATTCCCACAGCCTTGTCCGAAGCGATGGGCTGTCGCCCGTCCTGTAGGTTGTCCTTTTTCTAAAACTATACTACTATAATATCCCATCAATAATATCGAAAAAAATTCTATCCTTAAACAATACTAACTTATGTACAACATAATCCATTCCAATCTTTAGGCTTATCCATAATACTGCAGTCCACTCTCATAATATAGTGAAAACGACTACTAGAGATTTAATACCATCGTTGATCCCCATATATCATAAGATATGTCTTGTTGGTCACATTCCAAACATTCAAAGGCCTTAATCATGTATTCTCTTGAATACCCATTGAACCTTAGTGAAAACATGAATGCAGTTAAAAGTTAACACCTTCCACATACCAAAATCCTCAAAATTCTATATACTCAAACCATGATATCACTTAGTCCTTTTATCAATCATGAGCTCATGAATGCTGTTAAACATTTCATTTTCTCATTTTCCCATCATTATGCGCATATCGTCTTATTTCCAAAAATATCTCAATCACTTTGAATACCACATTAGACCAATAAATAAATATTCCAATACTCCATGATACAACATTATTTTGGAATCCCATTACATAAACACTTAATCATTCCACCACAACGTTGTCATATTCAACATCGCCAATAGTGATCGCATGTGACTTCCCTTTATCCTTTGCCTTAAGCGGTTGCTCATGTAGATAATCACTAACCCTTGGATTAAGTCATTTATTAGCATAATGCCCCATTTCCTTACACTTGAAGCATTGAAGTGTTGGCGGTGCGTTCTCTGTAGTGTTTGCTTTATTCACATCATTAGAAACCCTTTTTCCATTACTTCGACACTCATCTGCTCGATGACCTTATTTTCCACACATAAAACATTTTCTTGTCCCTTTAAGACAATGTCCACCATGCTTATTTTCTCACTTTGTTCATAAGGAAACATTCATCTTCTTTTCACCATTATTCTGAGATTTCTCCTTGAACTCCATATTTCATTTCTTATCAAAACCATGAGATGGATATGTAACACCAACTTCCATTTCTACCTTGATAGCACAACGCAAAATTTCTTCATAGCTACTGAAGTCTCTTATAGCTAATACCCTTCGAAGACTTGGTTTAAAGCCACTGAAAAATCGATCAACTTTACTTTCAGGTTGGATGATAATGCCAGATGCATACCTTGCAAGTCTTGTAAAATTCGCTTCGTATATATCAACAGATTCATCATCCTTCTGCTTCAGCTCAAGAAACTCCTTTTCCATCTTTGTTCGAAGAATACGAGGGAAGTACTTACTGAAAAACAAGTTCATGAACTCGTCCCATTCCATGGACTCAATTTCATCTCTTGGCCTCGTATTCTTGATAAGATTCCACCATTGATCAGCTTCACCTTCCAAATGATATACTACTAAGATGACTTTATCATGTTCATAACATTGAAGAACTGAAAATATCTTTTCAGTGGTACTGATCCATTGTTCAGCAACAAGTGGATCAGAAGACCCATTGAAAGAATGTGGACGTTGCCTCATGAAGGACTCAATAGAATATTGTTCCCTTCTCTGTTCATTTGGAAGTCCAGAATGATTCATAACTTGTGTAAGTATAGCAATAAGATTTTTCACTCCATCTCCCATAACATTTGTTTGTTCAGGAGGGCAATCATTGCATTGTCCATTGCATTGATCAACACGGTTCCTTCGGGTTCCAACCATCGTCTAAAACCCAAAAAGAATAGTGTGAGAGGCAAAAATCATGCTAGGGAAAAAAACATAATAAAGGGGGAGTACCTTCAATATCTAACATCTTAGGTTTAATTCTATGATCGTTAGCGTAATTCTAGTACTATAACCTATACGTATACTTAACCTTAGAGACATCCCTAGACATACCTTAGAAATATCTCTAGGGATCTCACTAAAGATCTCGCATCCTAGTTTCCAAATGTTGACTAAACCTTTCTTCTGATACCAACTGTAGAGACCCGAGGCATGACGTACATGGACATTACATTACTTTTGTGGAATACTTAGTACATTACAAAAACACAAACATAAGGATCGTAAGAGTTTAGTGTCTTTGGAAACTCGGAATATAATCTTCTAATCCTGGAAAAAGATCTTCAACATCTCCCATAAAGATCTTCCTTTTTTTTATACCTAAAACCTTTCTTTATATCCTGGGGAAAAGAAAACATAAAAGGGTGAGCTCAAATGCTCAATAAGGGTAAACAAAAGAAATATCAATCACATCTTAACCTGCAAAAGAGATCATAATTTCATAACATGGGATAAATCATGGCGGTGAAATGTAATCACAATAATCATAACCTAAAACATGAAACTTTGTGGCATACACACATAATCATAGAGAATCATTTTTGTTAGTCAAGACTCATTGCCAAGACTATCTTAGTGGACAAAGTCCCTTTTTGAACCGAGTCACCCTCGTTTCAGTCTTGTTTCACTGAACCGGTATAACCTACCGTTCCAGCCATGTCTATCTCATGAGATATAAAATCTTTTCCCAATGCATTGGAGGGAGATATAGGTCCCACCCATCTCATAATGATATCATTCTTATGTGTGCCACAAAATCATAAACCATACATCCTTGCATAACCCATGTAATAAAAATGGGAATGTTAATAATCATGACATCATAAAACAATTCATATATGATAAAGGAATTCATAAAAATAATTCCTTCACAACATAATCAAATAAATTTAATAATATGGATAAAAACAGAACCCTTTATTATCTTAGATGGAAAATAATTTTGATAAAACACTTGAACTTCATTCTTGAGGAAAATATCCTTTCTACTTCAAAAACACTTTTCCTTTCTTAACATGTCATAAAATTATAAAACAATAGAAGTTGATTAAAAATAAACTTCAAAACTTGTAAAGGAAGATTCTTGGAAATAATGTTTTAAAAATACATTCATGCCGTATAAGTTAAAAAAACATTCTTCTCATACTTTTGTCGGAAAAGGCAAAAAGCACCTCGTACGAAAAATGACAAAAGATTCCTTTCATATCTTTTACAAAAACTTACCGAAGGGTAAAATTGGATATAAAATATTGTAGAAGCATGGAAATAATATTACATATTGAGGGAACATGGATGTGGATGATAAAATAAACCCCAGTAAATACTAAAGTATAAACAATCCCGGATAAATATGAGATTGTGATATTTCCCTTACCTTAGGTCCGATATGCATCGTAACTGTCCGAACCTCCTGTATAATGATTTAAATAATGTTATTGACTTATTCAAGAATCATAATCATTGTTATGATATCATATATGGTTCACTTATGACTTTATATTACCCGTTCTTTTGTAAATTCCATGGTAAAGAAGCATTTTGCGTAAAATTGTTTCATTTATCATAGGTGTTTGGACTTGTTGTTCTTGACATTATTATTACTTATATCATGATTTACTTACATCCAGAATATAAAACATGATTTATATATCATATATATTGATTATATATATATAATATATAGATAAATGAAATGAAACACATCGTTCATGGAGACGGTAGTCCGTACGTACGCATGAAGGCTGTTTTACTTTCCTTATTGTCTTGAATGGAAGTAGATGAAATATATATATACATATATATAAATAAATCCAGTAGATTTAACATGTCATATATTTCATTATTATTCATTATATATACTTTATAATCATTCATGAATGGTTAATGTGGAGAATGAATCTCATCGCGTCGTGGAGATGGTATTCTGTACGTACGCACGAGCGATGATATCATTCTCATGATCGTGGGACTGTATTGGAGTGTATGTATACTATTTCAGAATCAATATCACTTTAAAATAATAATATATAGTTATTATTTACACCATTATACCCATCCAAGTAAGGTGGTGGTGGAAAATAGATTTCACCACGGCGTGGAGACGGTATTCCGTACGTACGCACGCACGGTGATTTCGTTTTCCATAGGATGGATAGATGGTGAAATAGGATTGTTTCATACATATAATAAAATATCAGTATATGAGTGATACTGATGTTATTACTTCATAATGAAACAACCTAAGATGAAGAAGTGGAAGAAGAAATAAAGGTGAATGAATCGGTAACGGAAATTACATCTTCTTTGAAGCGCCTCTTTGAGACCTCCACTTAGGGCACTAAAATTGGTCTTTGAGGAAGACCAGAACCTCTAGGATGTTTCTAGGGAAGTGTATAAAAGATTTTGGCAGGGGTTGGCCGAGCTTGAAGGCTCAATGTTGTATGACGAAGAGAGGGAGGAGGTGCCCTTTTATAAGGGAGGAGAGGGGCACCTTTGGAATAACTCAAAATATTATTTTATTATAAAGTCAAGTTCAGATTTAAATAGCTCCAAATTAATTTATTTCGAGACTAAGGTGGGGATGGGTCGAAATCCTCTCATCCAATAGAATTTAGACAAGTTTAGGTTCCTATTTTAACATTATCATTTAGATTTAACATTAAGTTAAATAATTTTACTTTTACCGTGTCTTCTTGTGTTCTTACACTATAAGGTTAATAATCATACTATAAGAAGCCAAACGAACCCCAAGTTGTTTATTATTAATATATATACCCTTATATAAGTCATTTGGCCGAACCTTAGATTTTTAGGAATAAAATAACAATTAATAATATAATATTTGTTTTAAAAACTATTTTATGTCAATTTTGAAACTATTTAGTAATTGATTTTTGTGAAAATCATAACAAAATGATAAGTTCGAAAAAAATTAATTAAATCAATACTAAAATGTAATGTTAACCTAGAAAATTAGTGTAATTCATAAAAAGTCTCAAATTATATTTATTTGAGTATTTATAACATCAATTATGTCAATATTTCAATAATAAGATAATTAATGCATCATCGTTGTGTCATAAATAAATTAAATTATTTAATGTCTAAAAATTAAATATAAAATACCATTATGTAGGAAATCTTGTTTGCTTTCTAATGAATATTTATAGTCGAATTTATCTTATGTATAACCCAATATTAAAAATGTTTTAGTAAATAAACTTTGATTTTAACTCTTTTAACCCTTCTTTAAATAAATTAATAATAAATGTCCTAATCTAGTCCAAGTGGGCCTAAATGGTCATATTTTATTCCTAAGTTTGTTTTTGGTCGAATTAAACTTATCCAATAGAATTAGGACATGTGTTAGGGTAATAATAATATCATCTTTACCCTTAATTACCCTATTTACTTTTAACCGTGGTAAAAAAAAGTAAACAGTTACTATTCACCAAAAAATATTTTCATCTCATTGATCCACATTTTAGTCCTTGATATTAACCGTGTCTCTCAGATTTTTGAAATTCCACTCACAGAAGCGGTAAAATTATGTTTTATGAACAATTCAGTTTTTTTAACTACCACTTAGTGGTTTCACTATTCATCGAAAATTGAATGTTTTCAGAAAAATACCAAAAATTAGTCCTAAGCTATATTTGGTATTATGAACTCAAAAATGATGTCTATTTTACCAAATTCAAAACATATCAGTTGCATTAACTAATTTAAAAATTAATTCTCGTCGTCAAAACAAATAGCGTGTTTTTAAGAGAAAATAACTATCAAAAGATTGCCACTAGTTTATAACTGGTTTAAATGTGAAATTACATCCAATGACCAACATGGTATTAAATTGTCAAAATATATTATAAATATACTTTAAAACCACTCAAATTAAAAATTTATCACTATTAATTATTTCTATTAAAAAAGTTGTTCTTAATTAAAATTTAGTAATTTTCACTATTCATCAGAATATGAAAGTTATCCGAAAAGTACCAAAATTTCACCCTAAGCTAATTTCAATATTCCGAATCCAAAAATGAAGTCCATTTTGAATAATAGAATTTACAAAATTTCAAAAAGTGGTTATTAGTATTCATAACAGCTAGTTTTATTAATATTTTAATAGCATATCGTTGTTTAGTAAAACTCGGTATTGCGTACTACACACGCTATCAAGGAAGGTCGTGATTGCGTGTAATGGAAGGCAAGTCAAGGATGTGTGTTGTGCAAGATCCTTTTGGTGTAGCGTACAACACAAGACATTAATGAAATTAAAAAGAATATTTTTCATAAAATCTCGGGGTGTTACATATCTAGTCCAATGACTAAGCTAACTCCGAAGGGTGTTATGTTTATCTGGACAAAAGAATGTGATGATTGTTTTCAGGAATTGAAAAGAAGATTGGTGAATATTCCAGTTTTGGCACTACCTTCCAGGAATGGGGAGTTTGTTATCTATAGTGATGCTTTATTAAAAGGAAATGGTTGTGTCCTAATGCAGAATGATCAGGTAATTGCTTATGCTTCACGATAGTTGAAAACTCTTGAGGTAAATTACCCTACACATGATTTGGAATTAGCTTCTGTTGTTTTTGATTTAAAAATTTGGAGACATCATTTGTATGGAGTAAAGTGTGAAATATATACTGATCACAAAAGTTTAAAGTATATATTCACTAAGATAGAATTGAAAATGAGACAGAGGAGATGGCTAGAATTAAAAAAGGAATATGATTGTACAATTCATTACCATCCGGGAAAAGAAAATAAAGTGGCTGATGCTTTGAGTCGGAAAATGAATGCTTCATTAGCAATGTTGCGTTTGGAACATGATCCATTAGGTAAGGATTTGATGAAAATTGGCATAGAAGTTGTTGGTGCAGGATGATCTTCTTTTTTGTTTCAGGTATCAGTGAAATCTTCTCTATCAGACAGAATCGAGCAAGCACGTAAGCAAGACAGTGAGTTGCAGAAAAAGGTAGAGCTGGTTTAGAAAGGTAAGTTTCCTGAATTCAACATTAATAGTGATTGTGTTTTGAGATTTGGGAAGAGATTGTGTGTTCCTTGTGATTTACAGTTGAAGAGATAGTTGTTATGTGAAGCTCATAATTCTCCGTTTTCAGTTCATCCTGGCAGTACTGAGATGTACAGAGATCTGCGGGAGTATTACTGGTGGGATGGAATGAAAAGAGATATTGTTGATTTTACAGTGAAGTGTTTGACATGTCAACAGGTTAAAGCAGAGCGACAGCTACCTAATGGGATGCTTTAACCTTTACCAATACCAGAATGGAAATGGGAGAATATATCCATGGACTTTGTTGTGGGATTACCGAAGACATCTTGAGGTAATAATGCAATCTGGGTTATTGTTGATCGCTTGACTAAATCTGCTCATTTCCTTGCTATACGAGATACTTTTTCTGTCACATAGATGACATATTTTGAAGTTAAATTTCATTTAATTTCCTTTAATTCTTTGTTTTGGATGGTTTCCAAAGGTTTTATGGAGAAATAGATGAGTTTTCATGAATTGGGCCAAACCGTGAGCTTAATTCCAGATTTAAAAATAAAATTTGTTTCCTTTATAACATTTTCATTTTTTTTAATATTTTTCCTTCATTCCAATTCCTAAATGGTCTCCTCTGACCTATTAACTCCAAAATATAAATTTGGAGCCTTTATAAATCCATAATCATGGTGGATATGAGTTTTTATTTAAGATATTGGGCCTGCCCGAAGGAACATTTCCTACATTAAAAATAAATTTTAAATTTTTTATATCTCCTTCAATATTTTCGTTTTTTCGGAGATTCCACCTCCCACTCGACCCTAAGAAACCCAGGCGCTCTCCCATTGCCTTCCCTTCCCTCCTTGGAACTCTTGGATATCGCGAAGTAGGGCTGATCTTCATAGGGTGTCTCAAATCGGCCAGAATTGAAGAGGTAACTTCATCCCTTCTTAACTCTCTCAATTCTTACTATTTTCCCTCCATTTCAGTTCCCAAATTACCTCCTATATCTTGTTCGAAGAATCCCTAAATTTTGGAAGTTTTTAATTTCAGAAACTATTGTTTTCGGAGTGATTAATTCAGGACACTTCAAGTAGGTGAGTCTATTTCTTTCCTCATTCAAATTGCTTAGGGTTTCTTCCCTAATTCATGAATTATAAAAAAATTCCAGAAGTTAGGGTTCGTTCATAGGTTCTAAATTACTGTATTTTGGGTGAAATATTGAGGTTTTATTTTTCTTTTTACTTCCTTAAGGTGCGGCGGTCATAAGGTTGATGTTTCGTCCTAATATTTGAGGGTTTCGACACATTCGGTAGGTGATTCCGTGGATAACCATTTAATGATGAGTTAGTTTGCTTGATTAAATAATTTTAAATGTTCCTTATGTGCTGTGCATTATGATAAAACCATTTTTTGGTAGCAATAGTGAAGCATTTTTTTTTAAAGTTACATTTTTTCTTGAAGTGTGTATTTTTCAAATGTATTTCATGTGTTATATCTTGTGGTAGTTTTGTAAAATGTGGAAGTGATTTATTAGTTGTTGAAAGGGGCTGAAAATTATGGTTAGGTAATGATATAGTTACATGTGGGCCTAAAAATGGGGTATATTTGAATGGTTTTATTTGTATAACCTTGTTATACTCCTTGAAAGTGTTTTATGGATTTGTGTGTTCTCATGGGTATCTTTTGTGATATTATTCAACGTGATTATATAACATTTGAATGTGGATTATTTCATGTTTATTGGGCTGCCAATTCTGTTTTGGTAGGGTATTGGTGTGCTTTTGGCTTAAAAAGAGATTTACGAAATCGATTTTATGTGCAAAGTTTGGGTATACTCTTTATAATTGTTTTATGAAAGTTTTGAATGCTTTATTGTGTTGTGTAATAGGTGAAACTATATCAGCAAACTGTTTTGGTAGGAGTATATTTTTAAAAGGTCCATTTCATTTGTGAAAAGGCTGTTATGTGATATGTATCATCTTGGAAATATTTTATTAATTTGTTTGAAGGAGATATTTTGGAGTGAAAGTGATGTGAAAGTGATGTGGAGTGTTTTGTGTGAGTGTGATATGAAAATTTGAATTTTTGAATATGAAAGAAGTGTTATATTCGATTTGTGTGGGCTGTTATATGAGTTTAAATATCTTATAATTATTTTAAAAATTTTTTTAATGGTTTTGTGGAAGTGTTGAAGAAATGTGAAATGCGTTGTGGGCTATTTTGGTGTGATTCGGATTTCAAAATCATTTTGAATAAAAAATGGATTTTTGTGACTTGTGTGGTATACATATGGGATGTTTGGTGAATTTGTGATGTGGAAATGATATTTTCATGTTCAATGTACATTTCTTGACGTGTTGAACATGTTTGAGCACAAGGGGAAAACCTGGGTATCTAGGTGGGTGGACGTGTACTAGTATGCTAGTGAATCCGTGGGGTTTGGCCTCAGTTTCACTTAGCAAGATTGACGATTACAACTCTAACTAAACTATGATGATGATGATTGGGGACCACTAGGTTATGGGTCTGTTCCCTACTAGTGTCTCGTGCACGAGAATGGATATTTGTGACGGTTACTCTCACCGAGATACGAGGTACCTGGGACCCACAGCTAGCTAGTGCCTAGGTGTTACTTACTATTTCTTGTGCTCATTATTTACTTTGTACTTACCGTCGGCATATGGTATAGTTGGCTGGAAAATTTAGTAGTGTTGAAATTTTTTTTAAAAGTGTTGATTCTTAATGATTGCCCACTTGAAAACTGTTTTCATTCAAAATAAAATCTTTTAGAAATTGTAACTAGCTTCTCATGTTTGTGAAAACTTGCATGCTTTTCGTCTTTAAATGTTTATCACATGGATTCTCTTAGTGGTGGTATCCTACTGGGAATTGGCTCACACCATACTTACACCCTTGGGTGTAAGTAGACATGGTTGTTTTTGTTGTCGCAGGTTGGGTACAGTTTTTTTTTGTTCCAGTGGTTCGGGTTTCTAGCAGGTCCTTGGTGGTGAAGTCTTGTGGAGGTGGCTTGTGGGTGGTGCCCCTTGCCATGAGGGTTCTTGGACTGTCCTTATTTGGATTGGTAACTTAGGTATAGACCTTTTGAGTTGTTTTAAGCCATGTAATTCAGTTCTGAATTTTTGTAAAAGATTGTTTGGTTTGAAAAATCCAGATTTGTTTCATTGGATTCTTTTGTTGTTTAATGTTTATAAACTCGGGTAAATCGTTCCCAATTTTCATTTTATGATACCCAGGCACTTGTGCCAGCCCGTGGGGATTGGGAACGCCCTTCGGGTCTTGCCATGGACCGGGTCGGGTGCCGAGTTTAAAGGCGACCAGATTCGGTTCGTGACAAAATGGTATCAGAGGAGGTTCAGGTTAACTCTTTGGGTCATGTTATTTGGGGAAGAGTCAGGATAGAATGGAGTTAGGATTGGTGGGACATGGAATTCTAGTTATGGGTAGTGCGCCGGATCACCACACCTCATAATGGGATTCAAGTTTCCAAGATAAATTGGTATTTATCTAAGTCCTTCGGTTTTCTTGGTTCGATGATGATTAAGGGAAATGAAAAGAGTGTTGGGTTAATGGTCCTAGTGAGCTCGCAAGGCCTGGCAAGCCATGTGGAGCCAAGGATATTCCCTATAACACTCTCTGTGACAGTGATGTGATTGTAATATGGATGCCAACCATATTTCCAAGTCACCCACTAAAACTAGTTTCCTCTTGCATTGTTTTGTGCTTAGGTTTTGAAACCTTAGCACTTTGGTTTTAAGAAGTGTAAAGTTTTTCTGAAATTATTTTCAAATAAAGAGGGAATGGTTTGGTTTATGAAATGGCGGAACTTAATTTTCAGAATTGTTTTGAAATATAAAATGGTGTGCTTACACCTCTTTGAAAGTAGGAACTATATTGATGTTGGTTTTGAAAAGTGTTTCCAATAGAGTTTTCTAAACAATCAGAGTGTGTTTTAATGGGATGAGATGTTTTGAAATTGATGTGAATATCATGAAAGTGAGTTATTTTCTAAATGTTTGTGACTTTTTGAAAAAAAATTTAAGATGTGAGTTGGGATTTTGATCTCATAGTTAGCAGTTATGAGAAAAAAAGGATGTGTTGGTTGACCGTTTTGGTTTTGAAAAGTGGAAAGAATTTTTGTTTTAACCTTTGGTATTTCCATTAGCTACCACATGCATGGGGTTATATGGGATGATGGATGGTTGATGGCACGACTGGATGAGTGGCGGGATGGATATGAGGAGGGTGTCTGGTGTGGCACAAAAACATGCATGTGTGAGGCCCATGGGGTACCATTGGTGGATATGCTTACTGCTAAACTGTTTGTTCTCAAAGAATTACTTTTAAAGAAAAACATGATGTCTTGATGAATATTTTTGTATGGTTTGTATTATGGGTTTTTGAAAATGTCTATGTTGTGGGATGTTTTGATTCCAAGAACACCTTCTGTTTGAACTGTGTTTTGGGTTTGTGTTTGGTCGGTAAGCTGTGTTGTAGGGACGGTTAGTGGTCTCTTTTGAAAAATGTTTTGGGATGCCTTTACGATAGTTCCCTTCATGTGTTTGAAGCTGGTTTATGGCTTGTTTTGACCAATGGACCAGATTGGTTGGGTCCTTGGGTTCTTTCATTGGATAAGGTACGCCCCTATTAAAGGTTAATGCATAACTGAAGCGCAACCCAGATTGTTTCTCCATTGGAAAATCCTCCAGTTGATCAATATAAGGAATCTATTTCTTGAGATTTTTAGATTGAGTATACACCCTTTCCTTTATTGGTTTTGTGTATCCTCTTGTAGTGGGAGATTGATTATGGATGGTTGAAAGTGACCTTAGCCTCTTAAGTTTCCTAATTTTTCGAAGGTGGAAGTGTTCTGGGGTTGTTAGGATGGATGAGTATTTGGATAGTGTCTAAGAGGAACTCTAGGTCCTTCATAGTCTCTTCGAAGAAGGAGTTCATGTTAAACTACTATTGTGGGAAATCTGGTCATGAGAGGTTATTATGGCCACTTTCTAGAATTGTGTGTTGTTTTGGGATGTTGTACAAGTTACCTCTCTATTCATTGTTTATATCAGTCGCAATGGTCATGTTCGGTGATTCCTTGTGATGGCATGTGCTCGATTGACTGTAAAGGTGAAAGTTGGGCGATCATCTGAGAGTCTCTATTATGCAGGGAGAATGTCTCCCTTGAAAAAAAAACATAAAAAAATATTCCATTTTAGAGAAAGGTATGAAGTTTGGCTAGACAGGTTGACGACACGGTTTACACTTGGTTAGTAGTGACCGTGCCCCCCCCCCAAATAACCATGTAGATAGAAGAATCTCCACTGTTAGTTCATGGTTTCCCAAACCATGCAGACTAACCATGTGGTCGTCCCAACACTTTATATTTTGGGGTCTTTCTGTACCGGCCCATGCTGGTCGATTAAGATTGTTGGTTCTTATGGTGGGGAGCCTTTTTTTTGTACCGATAACTTAGATTTATCCATGGTCAAGGATTAGTGGTATGTAGTATCATTTGGATATATCAATCTACCTAAATCTTCCTTGAGTAAACATTGAGATTGGAGAGTGCCCAATGGTTTAGTTATAGCAAGCTATGTGTAACCTTGTTCGATGTTGTTGTTCGTTTGAGTGAATTGCTTGAGTCTTGTTCTGATAGTGTTTGAGGTGTTTTCATTTGGGATAAAGCCTGAATGTGATTGATTGTTTCAGGAAAGTGGTGTATGATTTTGTTGTGAATTATTCCTTCCTTAATTGATCAATGGAGGTGTTTTGGCCTTTGGGGGTGAAACCTGGAAAGGGAGTACATCTTGGTTTATCAGTTCGGTTTGGCTTTCGTATCTGGCCTTTCTGTAGCTTTCCGGGGACGGAAAGTTTTCATGGTGGGGTGAATTGTCACATACTTGACTTATTTTGAAGTTACATTTCATTTATTTTCCTTTAAATCTTTGTTTTGGATGGTTTCGAAAGGTTTTATGGAGAAATAGATGAGTTTTCATGAATTGGGCCAAACCGTGAGCTCAATTCCAGATTTAAAAATAAAATTTGTTTCCTTTATAACATTTTCATTTTTTAATATTTTTCCTTCATTCTAATTCCTAAATGGTCTCCTCTGACCTATTAACACCAAAATATAAATTTGGAGCCTTTATAAATCCATAATAATGGTGGATATGAGTTTTTATTTAAGATATTGGGCCTGCCCGAAGGCCCATTTCCTGCATTAAAAATAATTTTTAACATTTTTATATCTCCTTCAATATTTGCGTTGTCTTGGTGATTCCACCTCCCACTCGACCCTAAGAAACCCAGGCGCGCTCCCATTTCCTTCCCCCCCCTCCTTGGAGCTCTTGGATATCGCGAATTAGGGCTGATCTTTATAGGGTGTCTCAAATCGGCCAGAATTGAAGAGGTAACTTCATCCCTTCTTAACTCTCTCAATTCTTACTATTTTCCCTCCATTTCAGTTCCCAAATTACCTCCTATATCTTTTTCGAAGAATCCCTAAATTTTGGCTGTTTTCAATTTCAGAAACTATTGTTTTTGGAGTGATTAATTCAGGATACTTCAAGTAGGTGAGTCTACTTCTTTCCTCATTCAAATTGCTTAGGGTTTCTTCCCTAATTCTTGAATTATAAAAAAATTACAGAAGTTAGGGTTCGTTCATAGGTTCTAAATTACTGTATTTTGGGTGAAATATTGAGGTTTTAGGTTTCTTTTTACTTCCTTGAGGTGCGGAGGTCATAAGGTTGATGTTTCGTCCTAATATTTGAGGGTTTCGACACATTCGGTAGGTGATTCCATGGATAACCATTTAATGATGATTTAGTTTGCTTGATTAAATAATTTTACATGTTTCTTATGTGATGTGCATTATGATAAAACCATTTTTTGGTAGCAATAGTGAAGCATTTGTTTTTAAAGTTACATTTTTTCTTGAAGTGTGTATTTTTCAAATGTATTTCATGTGTTATATCTTGTGGTAGTTTTGTAAAATGTGGAAGTGATTTATTAGTTTTTGAAAGGGGATGAAAACTATGGTTAGGTAAAGATATAGTTCCATGTGGGCCTAAAAATGGGGTATATTTGAATGGTTTTATTTGTATAACCTTGTTATACTCCTTGAAAGTGTTTTATGGATTTGTGTGTTCTCATGGGTATCTTTTGTGATATTATTCAATGTGATTATATAACATTTGAATGTGGATTATTTCATGTTTATTGGGCTGCCAATTCTGTTTTGGTTGGGTCTTGGTGTGCTTTTGGCTTAAAAAGAGATTTTTGAAATGGATTTTATGTGCAAAGTTTGGGTATACTCTTTATAATTGTTTTATGAAAGTTTTGAATGCTTTATTGGGTTGTGTAATAGGTGAAACTATATCAGCAAACTGTTTTGGTAGGAGTATATTTTTAAAAGGTCCATTTCATTTGTGAAAAGTCTATTATGTGATATGTATCATCTTGGAAATATTTTATTAAATTGTTTGAAGGAGATATTTTGGAGTGAAAGTGATGTGAAAGTGATGTGGAGTGTTTTGTGTGAGTGTGATGTGAAAAATTGAATTTTTTAATATGAAAGAAGTGTTATATTCCATGTGTGTGGGCTGTTATATGAGTTTAAATATCTTATAATTATTTTATAAAATTGTTTAATGGTTTTGAGGAAGTGTTGAAGAAATGTGAAATGTGTTGTGGGCTATTTTGGTGTGATTCGGATTTCAAAATCATTTTGAATAAAAAATGGATTTTTGTGACTTGTGTGGTATACATATGGGCTATTTGGTGAATTTGTGATGTGGAAATGATATTTTCATGTTTAATGTACATTTCTTGACGTGTTGAACATGTTTGAGCACAAGTGGAAAACCTGGGTATTTAGGTGGGTGGACGTGTACTAGTATGCTAGTGAATCCGTGGGGTTTGGCCTCAATTTCACTTAGAAAGATTGACGCTTACAACTCTAACTAAACTATGATGATGAGGATTGGGGACCACTAGGTTATGGGTATGTTCCCTACTAGTGGCTCGTGCATGAGAATGGATATTTGTGACGGTTACTCTCACCGAGATACGAGGTACCTGGGACCCACAGCTAGCTAGTGCCTAGGTGTTACTTCCTATTTCTTGTGCTCATTATTTACTTTGTACTTACCGTCGGCATACGGTATAGTTGGCTGGAAAATTCAGTAGTGTTGAATTTTTTTTTAAAAGTGTTGATTCTTAATGATAGCCCACTTGAAAACTGTTTTTATTCAAAGTAGCATCTTTTAGAAATTGTAACTATCTTTTCATGTTTTTGAAAACATGCATGCTTTTCGTCTTTAAATGTTTATCACATGGAATCTCTTAGTGGTGGTATCCTACTGGGCATTGGCTCACACCCTACTTACACCCTTGGGTGTAAGTAGACATATTTGATTTTGTTGTCGCAGGTTGGGTACAGTTTTTTTTTTGTTCCAGTGGTTCGGGTTTCTAGCAGGTCCTTGGTGGTGAAGTCTTGTGGAGGTGGCTTGTGGGCGATGCCCCTTTCCATGAGAGTTATTGGGCTGTCCTTATTTAGATTTTTAACTTTGGTATAGACCTTTTGAGTTGTTTTAAGCCATGTAATTCAGTTCTGAATTTTTGTAAAAGATTGTTTGGTTTGAAAAATCCAGATTTGTTTCATTGGATTCTTTTGTTGTTTAATGTTTATAAACTCGGGTAAATCTTTCCCAATTTTCATTTTATGATACCCGGGAACTTGTGCCAGCCCGTGGGGATCGGGAACGCCCTTCGGGTCTTGCCATGGACCGGGTCGGGTGCCGAGTTTAAAGGCGACCAGATTCGGTTCGTGACATTTTCCCAAGATCAAGTTTCCCGTTTTTATCTTAAAAAGATATTCAGGTTACATGGAGTTCCTCTCTCCATTTTATCTGACCGTGATCCCAGGTTCACTTCTTAATTTTGGAAAGGCTTTCAGAAGTCGTTGTGTACTGAATTAAATTTTAGTATATATTTTCATCCTCAATCAGATGGGCAGTCAGAATAAACAATTCAGTCCATGGAGGATATGCTACGAGCTTGTTTGATGGATTATCAGAGAATTTGGGACCAACATATTTCTTTGGTTGAATTTTCATATAACAACAGTTTTCATTCCAGTATACAGATGGAACCATTTGAGGCGTTATATGGGATGCGGTGTCGAACTGCAGTTTTTTGGGATGAAGTGGGTGAAAGAAAGCTGATGGGACCAGAATTGGTAGAAGATATGACAGAAAAAGTTTAGTTGATTCAGAAACACATGAAAACATCTCAGAGCAGGCAGAAGAGTTATGCAGACAATAAGAGGAAGGATCTATCTTTTGAGGTAGGTGATCATGTTTTTCTCAAAGTCTCACCATGGAAAAGTGTGATGTGATTTGGCAAGAAAGGAAAGCTGAGTACAAGGTTCATTAGACCATATGAAATTCTGGAGAGAGTTGGATCAGTTGCATACCGAGTGGCTTTACCTCCGAGTTTATCTCAGGTACCAAATGTTTTTCATATTTCCATGTTAAGGAAGTGCATGTCAGATCCATCTCATGTTTTGAGTCCTGAGGTAGTTCAGCTTGAAGAGAACATATCTTATGAGGAAAAACCAGTCCAGATTCTTGACTACATGGAGTATGTGTTACGGAATAAGGTGATTAATCAAGTAAAGGTTTTGTGGAAAAACCACATGATGGAAGAGGCAACATGGGAATCTGAAAATGCAATGAGGGATAAGTACCCACATTTATTCGATAAGTAAATAAATTACGAAGATGAAAATTTCTAAAGGGGGGAAGGATGTAACATCACAAGTAAGTAATGAATAATATTTATTTTTATCTATGTCTATTAATGAATTAGATAGTGTTTTAGAGGCTTAAAATGAGAATAAATCCAATCTTAAGCATGTAATACACTAATATTTTTTAAAGATTATTTTACATCCTTTTGATGGAAAACCATTTTTAAATCTATATTTTGACAATTTTATAAGCAATGTATGTCAAAATATACATATTCTTTATGATTGGGACATCAAAATTTACATTGTGTGAATTTTTGGTATTTTTCCGATAAAGTTCAATTTTTAATGAATAGTGAAAAATGTTGTATTTTAATTCAAAACCTCTTTTTAATCTAATTTATTTATATGATTATATTATATTTTGAATTGGTTTTGAGGTGAAATTAGAATATATTTATACCATTTAATCCAATGGTGGTCATTGGAATCAATTTCACTATGAAATTGGACTTCAACTGGTGTCAATCTTTTGATACTTATTGTTTCTTAAAAACACGCTATTTGTCATGACAGCGGGAATTAATTATTATTTAATTAATTTAACTTATATGATTTGAATTTTGTAAAATATACATCATTTTTGAATTCAGAATATCAAATATATCTTAGGGTGAAGTTTCTGTATTTTTCTGAAAAACATCAATTTTTGATGAATAGTGAAACCACTATGTGGTAGTTAAAGAAACTGATTTTTCGTTTAAATGAAACATTTCCACTTCGGTGATTTGATTTTCAAAAATCTGACATACATGGTTGTCATTAAGAAGTAAAATGTGGTTCAATGAGATTAAAATATTTTTTTGTTAATAGTAACTTTTATGTTTTTAATCGCGATTAGAGGCAATTAGTGTAGTTTAAGGTAAAAATAATGTTTTAATAATATGAGATGAGCTTGACACATGTCCTACCCTCATTGGATGTGTCATTTCTGACCAAGACAATCCATGGGTCAACTTGGGGACCCCATGGAGCCACTTTTGTTGGGAAAGGACATAAAAAACATTTTATTTAATGTTAAAGTAAAAATGACACAAACATGAGATGTTTTAATAAAACAATTTTTACATGGGGTTATATAAGTTGTATTTTTGACTATAAATATTCATAAGAAAGATAAAAATATTTCCTACATCATAGTAGTTTTTTTATAATTTTTTGACATTAAATAAATTAAATTATTTATGACATCATGATGATGCAGCGATTACCTCCTTAATAAAGGATTTAAATAAAAAGAGAAGATAATGTAAAATATATGACCTACACATGTCCAAAACCTATTGTATGGGTGTATTTAGAACCCTTATCACTTTATCCTCAAATTATATCAATGTGGGTCCTTTTTAATCCGAAACTAATTTTAAAATAAAGTAACATTTCTTTACATTCCAAGAGTGCCCCTCCTCTCCTCTTATAAAAGTCCCCCACATCTACCTCTTTATCCACACTAACAAAGCCTTTGGCTCGGCCAACCCCTGCCCATTTTGTCTCTCCACTTCCCTATATTTCTCTTTGAAGCCTCACGTTGGGCAGAAGTCTTCCCAAGGAAGCCTTTGAGCTCAAACCAAATGGAGTTGCCCGATTTTAAGGTAATGTCTTCACTTGAGTCCTTTTGTTTTATTTTGCTTTTCCAACCCCCTAAAAACTTTTTATTCATTTTTTTTGTAACAAAAACAGTATCTACCATATACTAGTATGTTTTTATAAGAAATATTCGAGCTAAAAATACATACACCTACATCTAATGGTTAAAAAACATACAGTTTCCGTGGATGGCGAATTTCTTCCTCCCGGAACGATGATTGTTCAACATTCTTTTAACACCTTCAAAGGTGGCCATTAAGATGACACTATATTTATATATGATATATAATATGTTTATGTTTTCCTTAAGCTTCTGTATTTTTCATTTTTGGCATACCTTTATGGTTTCTATTATGGGTAAACGCGATAACTTCATTTAAGGAAGTGCGGACTACCGCCCCCTCAAAGTGATTTGATTCATTAATACCATATGTGGGACGTATAAAGGATGAAGTTATGATATTATATTTGATATTAAACTGGAATTATAATATACCTTTATATCATAATGATTCCATTTCATAAAATACAAAATAGAAATGGAAGCAGCGTTCATGCGTACGTACGGCTTACCATCTCCATGAACGGTGCATTTCATTTCTTACCTCTAAATGTTATATAATATTATAAATGCATGAATGTACTGGATATATAAGATATATATGATATCTACATCATGAATACCATTTTGGATATAATGGATACATGAAAAACTTGTAATTATAAAGGGTTTATTTTTGACTCAAGTACCAATGATCGTTAAAACGACCGTTATTAACTTAAATAATTACATAGTGTTAATGACATGGAAATAAGTGATATAAAAGATATAATTAACTTGAAAAATGTTCTTAAACAAGTATGAATTAACTCACGTTTATTATTCAGGAGATTATAGAACGACCGAGTCAAGTCGGACCCGAGGTATGGGACTTCGTCTCAATCTCCTTTCATTGAGGCATACTTTGTTTTATACACAACCTTATTTTATATGATGTATAAAACCCTTTGACTATTACGTTTATTCAAAATTAATATTTTTTATATGAAGCGTTTACTAAACGTCAAAAGGGAATGTTTTGTCATACGTATGCGGCGACAACGACTTCTCCACCGTTGTGACCATTATTTGAGTTTCGGGTTCCTCTACAAGCCATACTTTTTTTTAAAAGAAAGATAAATACCATGTTTACTTTTCTATTATTTTGGTATTGAAAATGGTTTTCATACTGTTTTTATATCATTGATTTTTATTGATATCTTGTGATTGAAAGGTGGAAATGTTAGGTTTCCTTTATGCATGTTTTATGTGATACGATTATGTTGAGGTTCTTGTGAATTATTATGAAGACGGTTTGTTCCGTGATAAACTAAGGGCGGGTGAGCCCGATATAGCTCTCCAATGCATTGGGTAACGCGAAGGAGTGAAACTTTAAGGTTTCTCTGAAGAGATTTAGGGAATATACTATGATGGGTTATCTAAACGTAACCAAGAGGGTTACTCCCTACGTAAGAATGTTATGAATGCCTCAAGTTACCTTTATGTCTTATGATTTCTATGATTTATTCATCATTTGATGAGGTATGTTAAAGTGCTTATGTTTTATGGGTAAAGTATGATTTCATTCTTATGTATATATGTACCCATGTTTCCATTCCATATTTTTATATCCCTTAATGAGATTTTTATGCTCATCCAGAGTTTTTGAAATGTTTTTCACATGTCAAGGGAATGGTACATGATATGATGATATTGTCAAGGAAGTGTCAAGAAAGAATCCAAGTTTTATTTTAAATATATTTCCATTGATGGGAAAAATGAATAATAACTTTTATGTAACCACTTTGTTTAAATGTGGAATGTAATGCATGTTTTATGATCTAATTCTCTAAAACTCTAAACCTGAAAAGATCCTCAAGGTGTAATCTTGTTATAACTCAAGATTAAGTAATGTTTAAGGTCGGGGCCTTATATACAGTCAGTGTACTGAAGATCCTGGAGTCCCCCACTATCTACTTCATGGTACTGCAATCAAACAACATCCAGTCAAACACATATAATTTTTAAAGGAATTGTAAATTAAAATCCAATTATATTAAATATTATGAATCCATTAATAAAAAATATCCTTCATTTTATATTTACAAATTAGTTTTAAAATTTTAAAATTATAAATTGTTTTTAAATATAGTTAATTTAGTATTTGGATATGTAATGAGATTGAGCTGATAAGAGGAACATAATTTTTATTAATGTATTTAAAAAATATTACAATTTTCAAAAATTATGTAAATGTGCTAAATTGTATATTTTTTAAGAATTTATTATTGAAGAAAACTAAAATCTTAAATGAATGTACTCATTAGTAATTGTGAAATGATTTGGCACGATACTTTTTAATGATAGAGAGATAACATCATTTTGATTTAATGTGTATAAATATTTTAAATATGTTAATCAATTATTAATAAATAACATAATTTCATTTAATACGGAAAATATTAAAAAAATTAAATAATTTGACAATGATACTTAGAAAAAATATAGATACAGTAAAATGTATATTTTCCTCTATATTAAATTTCCAAAAAAGGAAAGAAATATATTAAACAAGAAAGTAATGTGATTAAGGAACTAGAGAAAAATAATATCTATGTAGAATATTTACAAAAATAATGAAGTATATTAAAAACCTATAACATGAAATTTTATTTTTTAAATACAACATAATTAATTTACTCAAAAAAATGAAATATCCAAATAATTTAAATTTTAAATACTCAACTTATTTATTTTAAAATTAGAAAAAAATAAGTTAAAATATTTATGGTATTTTAAAATTTAAAAACGTTAAAAAAAATTAATCAACTGATTTACTTTATATATTCAAGGTATTTAATTTTTTTTACTAAATTATTTATTTTCAATATTCAAATTATGTATATTACATTTTTTTTCAATTTATTTTAAAATTATTAAATTTTAATGAAAAAAATTAAATTACATGAATATTAATAAAAAATAAATAAATAACTTTAATTAAATATTTAAATGATCATAATATTTTATTCATATTATTAAAAATAAAATAAAATAAATTGAGTAGTTAAATTATATAAACAAGTTGAGAATGCAAGAATAATTAGAATATTGTAAATTTATTTGGATTTTGGATTTTTTTAATTGAATTTAAATAAGTAACTTGATTAATCAAATTAATTTCGTTACATGATTTATTTGGGATATTCATTCCAAAAAATTGTATATTTTGAATGATTTAAATATTTCAGTAGATTCCAAATTTTTCATTATTCTTTAAACAAGATTTGACCCCATATCTCTCCCTCTTTCTTATATATAAAGCCATGAATCCTTGACATACAATCATTCATTCTTTGTGCGTTCTTGTTGGTTCCTTCTGTATCATTATCAAAGTGACCTCCTTCTCAAAATTGGTCAAAAAATATGTCGGGATGGAGTCTTTCTTATGTGCAAGAATGACAGCACAGATCCCTTTCCACGCTATCCCTAGTCCCATGACACCACCAATAGGACCTACATGGCTCCCATTCTAGGAACTCCTTTATTGTGTCTTTAAATTTGATAAACGTCAAATTGTTGAACCTTAGTGCAGCCACATACAACTTCCACCCCTAAAGTGTGTTGGGAAAGTTCAGGTTCAGGTCGATGTCAAGGACCGGAAAGACCAACAATTGTTGGAATATCAGGTGGCCAAAGGGATTACATTTCTCGACAATGAGGAAAATAAAAAAAATGTGCGTTTATGCTCACATGCCTACTGGTGAAGCCATTTTTTATTAGCTCATTTTTTTATCATCCCTTTTTATGAAAATTATAATGGAAACTTTGGAGGAGAAAAAAGCAGTTGAGAAATTAAAGAAACTGGGAAAAATATATGAGGTTGGTTGTCCATCTTCTTTATGTATCAACTTTAGGTAATCATAATCTAATTTACATATATTAATCTCATCATGTATTTTTATTCGTGTATGATGGTAGGGGATGAAAAATCAATGGAAGAAACAAATTATTATGTTGGAAACAAACTAGATGTTAAGAAAGCATTGGATCTTGAAATTGAATGCATGGGAGGGGATGTTCAATTTCATGCCTTCAATTTCACGATTCAATGCTTCTTTAGCATATATTTTTGTTTCAAGATCAATAGTTTGTTTTTTAGTTCATTTTTCATCCCCTTCCACCATAATTTAATAAAATTACATGATCAGATTCGGATTAAATAATTAGATATTTATTACCTAAAGTTTATAGAAAAAGGAAATGGACCACCACCCTCGTCAATTTTTTACAGTTTCATTACATTTTCATTGGCTTTTATATTCTCCAATGGTTCCATCATATTTTGAAAAAAAGTACAACAAAAACAATGAGTTGATAAAAAAACTAAAAAATGGAATCACTAGTAGGTCTGTGAGCGTAGAATCACATTTGGTTTACTATCAGAATATATTGGAAGGAAAAGGTAGAGGAGATACCATTTACCTATCATGATGAATATTTTTTCCCTCTATTTTATTAAATGATTATATCCTATATATTTCTTTATCACTCTGACAAAGCCTCTTCTTCTAAGCTTCAAATAGTTTGATGGAATTTTCACACCCAAACTGCCCTCCTGCGTACTGTTCTATTTTTCTCATCTCTCACACAAAACATATAGTAAAGGAATTTTATAAAAACTAGTTGATAATGTGTTGAATAATAAAAAAAATCGTAAAATTTAGTATTAATGGATTAAAAAAGGCCTCATTCCTTCATTAAAATTTTCATGCATCTCATCCTTCTCATCAATTACATTTTTTGATGAGTTTGTATCTTTCCTCCCATCCTTTTTCTGGATTTTAGAGATACTTCTCAGATACCTTCTATTGGGTAGATGTTGACCAATCGATGTATTTTCAATTAAGTATTCTTTTCCTCATATCCCTTCTATAGGAAAATAATCCTTGATTTTTGAATTACCTAAATACTACCCACCATCTAATTTAGTGCTACCAATTATACCCATCCATAAACACACAAACCCCTCATCCATATTACAAATACAATATAAAATTATCTTCTAATTCACAACCACAATCTCTGCAATAAGATTTTTTTATTATACTATACTATGATTCCATAGATCGATGATCCATGGAAGAATATTGTTTAGTTAAAGGACCACCATTCATCTTCTACACAACCACATTATCATGTATAGGATTATTTTTTATTCTACCATACTCGGAGTCCTTGCCTAAAGGTTCCATGGAAGGAACTTGTTTGAAATGAGGATCACCGATCATCTTCTACACAACCATGTTTTCGACAACATGAAGTGTTTTCAATATAATTTTCTATTAGATTGTACCAATAGGAGCTATGGAAGCGACTTTTTTAGAATGGGGAACATTACTCACCATATGCACAACCAAATTCATGACAATAGGATGAGTTTTAATTCTACCAAACTCGAAGTCCTTGCCTCGAGGAGCCATGGAAGCTTCTTGTTCATATTGTAGATCACGGAAACCCCTTCTATGAGGTTGGCACCACTACTGGATATTAGGTGCTATTCCAGTTCCCCCATGACCTACCCCATGCCCAACTTAGACATGGAGACTAGGTACACACAACATTGTTTGAGGTTTTCCACCATGAAGACATTATCCCTTGAGGAATGACCCTCCATCTAGTACACATCATTAATCATCATCATCCCTATGTGAAGAAACATAGTGAGAAAATGGAAGATAAATACGATGACATCGATGAAGGAGAAATTTTTTTATTAATAGCCAAATACTTTGGAATTGTTCATCCAATGGTGTAAGCGATGCTTGTGGATACATGGATTTTTTACACTCATAATATCATTGGTGACTCCTATTGTTTTTGATTCCATTACATACTACAATAAATACTCTCATATTCCAATTTTAGTCCTATCCTAATAGTCTATGAAATTTATGTAGAATAACAATCATTTTAGTTTTGATTTCACTTTATTTTTTTCATTCAATTAAAATTGTTGGATATCGATGTTGAAATTGGGTGAAAACAATTCCCTCAAAGTACCACTCACTTGGGTTTTATTGTCACACCCGAACTTTTAAGATAATATTATTTTATGATTTCATCGGATTTTTTTGAAACTTTCTACCAAGCTGCGACCAAACCTCTTTGAAAGTTTCGCATTTTGTTGATGAACGAAGGCTTTGCCCTTGACAGTGTCTGGTGCATGGGCAGGGCATGTTCAAAGCCGCGCGGCTTTGCTCGGGTCACTGTGCGGCATGTCTCATGTACAAGGCGATTAGATAAAATGTGTTTTCATGAGTTAGTTCAATATTATAATAATGGTGATTAATGTTATTATTATTATTATGGTTAATAAGTATAATTATTAACAAGTTTATTATAATTTTTATTATAATTATTATGAATAATATTATTATTGTTAGTTTATAATAATTATTATGAAGTTATTATTATTATTATTATTGGGGTTTATTAAAATCTTAATTATGTTTATTAATATTATCTTTTATTAAAGTGTTATTTGTTTTATTTTATTTTATTTTACTTATTTACTTTTTTTTATATTTTTCTTCTCCTTTCTTGTTTTTTTTTCTCCTCCTTGCTGTCCTGGCCGTCACGCAGAGCCCCCCCTCCCCCCTTTTCTCTTCTCGCGCTACCCCCCCTCCCTCTCATCTAACCCTACGCGGTCCCTCCTCCTTTGCTCCCGATCGCGCGGCCTCCCTCCCGTCCGACCCTCGCCGCGCCTCCATCCGCTTCGACCGCCGCCCTCGCCTCGCCTCCTTCCGCTTCGACCACCCCCCCCCCCCCCGCGCCGTTTTCCCTTTCATCCGGCCACCCTCCATCCTCTCCCGGCGAACTGCCTCGCTCCGCGCCACCCTCCCGCGTCCGGCGCCTCCCGTCCGGCCTGCTCACGGCCTCCCTCAATCTCGGACCCCCCTCCTACCCTTCGGTACTTTTTTCCCCTCTTAGCAAGGGTTTGAAATTATCCTATTTTGGTGTTTGATTTCCTTGTTTTTTTGTGTTCGATTTCTTGATTTAGGGTTAATTGGTGTTGTTTGCGATGCGTTTGGTGCGCGATTAGTGCTTCACTTAAAAATTTTGAGCTTTCGACACCAATGGTAAATGATTTCATTGATTAATGTTGTTTGATGAAGGTTTTGTCTAAATTAATTTATTTAGCTTATTCTTTAATTATTTTGGGTGGTGCGAATTGTGTTCTGTGAATACTTTGACATGAATGTGTGATGGAATTGAGTTTTCATTTAAAATTGTTTATGTTTTCATAGGGTCTAGTTGTGTGAATTTTTGGAAACATTCAATTAAATATTTTAGGTGTGCAAAGTATGTTTTGGTAATATTTTAATTTGTATATGTGTTAAAAATGAATTTTTTCTACAAAATAAATGGTTGTGTGTCCTGCGCATCGTATTGTAGTGTTTCTTGAAGAGTTTCAAGCCTTGTTTTGAAAGTGTGAAATATTTTCTAAAGCACTTAGGTGCAAGTGTATTAAAAATGTGGTTTGAAGGAAAAATGTATTGTTTTGGCATGTTGAACTTCATTCGCACCTTTGAGGATTAATTATAAATAGTTTGAGTAACGAAAAACATATTTTGGTATGGTTGTGATTTGGGTTCAGTTTTAATGTGGTGCTTTTATATGAAATCGGGTGAGTTTTTGGTGAAAAATTTTATAGTGCTAATTTTCAAGTGTTTCATAAATGGTTTTATTGATTTATTCAATTGCGTGTGTGGTGCGAAAGTGGTCTTCAAAAAGATTAAGTCTGCGTTTGATTTTTTTTAAAGTGGCTTTTCCTACGTGAATTTGAGTGTGTCTTTGGAGCGAGATCTGGTTTCGCATCTTGCGAATGTTCTATTATGTTTTGATTGATTTATTAAATCATATTGTAGCACGTTGGTCGTCGCATGGCGAGTTCGTGTGGTTTACGATAAACGCCTACATATATATACTTGGGTAGGCATGTATATATACATATCCTCCTTGCACATGTTTCCTCATGGCGTGGGAAATATGTGCCTGGATCAAAGGATATATATATATATATGAAAATGTATATGGGTGTAGGTGAAGCGGTCTCGGGCTGCCATCGTCAAAAGCTGCGTGTCTTGAGGTAGGTCCCCTATGCCCTAGTGTTTAATTAGAATTTCCATTTTTGCTTGGTGTTTTTTTTAAATGCGTCTTCTGCTTTTATATGAGATGCACAAGCTATATATATATATATATGTGTATATACATAAATGGTCATGGTTCTTTAAAAGTTGGTTCCTCAATGATTTTAGCGTGTAATAAGTATTTCCAATGTTTTTCTTTTTAGATTTAAACATGTTTTCTAGCTTGCTTTTAAATATGTATCACCTTGGTTGTTTAATTGAACTTTCAAATGGTTTTGGAAACTTATGTGTTGAGTGATTATGTGTTCAAAATGAAATATGTTTATTTTGATTAATTAAGCCCGCTTGGCACTTTGAGAATGGGTTGCGAAAGTGAAACAAGACCCCTCTTAATGCATGCCCCGTTGTTGTAGAAACATGATGTGTGTGTTAAGTGTGTGATTTGTGATATGTGCCGAATAAAGAGGCTTATGCGATGTTATGTAACATAAAAACAGGGATACGCTTAAGGAGGGAGAACGGTGGTGAGAGGTAAAATGGACTTTGGATAAGAAAGTGTTATGTCCTTTGTATGTTTTTGATAAAACCTCACCACCCTTTGAAATCGAGCACATGGGAAACCTTGGGTATCTAGGTGGGTGACCAGGACTAGTACTCTAGATGACACGGCGGGGGTTATTCCCGGTTTGTCTAGCAGGATTGACGCGACAACACTAACTAAACATATGAATTTCTGAGGGTCGTGGCCTTCTAAGCCACGTTTTCTGAGGGTCGTGGTCTTCTAAGCCACGTTTCACCGAGGTACGAGGTCTCTAGGTTCCCACATACTCTAGCTACCTATAGGGATTACCCATAGTGCTCTTTTGTGACATGCTGCTTGTGATGTAACTTTCTTTCCAGTTGTTTCATACCTGGTGACTTGTTTCGAAAAAAATCACATTTTATTCCATATTTGTTTCTTTTCATTTTGAAATGTTAATGCACGCTTGGAACCTATTTTGAAAATATAGTAGGAGTGAAATGCTTTATTTGAAAATGAAAACTCGTGACTTGAATTTGAAAAGAAGAGAAAACAATATTTTATTATGTCTTATTTTCAAACTAGCATGATTGGATTTCTTTTTAAAGGTAAGGGCATTGGGCGTGGTTGTTTTTGGCTTTCCTACTGAGCATCTCGGTGCTCATGCCTACTTTACTTTTCAGTTGCAGGTTTTAGTCTTGGATCGCTTTTGGAAGTGAGTGGTTGTCGTACCGTGGTGATCCACGGGGTCACCTGAGGTATGTCGCGTTTCTTTGTTTATTCCTTTTCTGCTGCCACGTCGTTCAATTTGTTTTCCTTTTTTTTATATGCTTGTTCAGTTTATGTTTGCTTATCTTTTTCATGGGCCAAACCGTTCCCAACTAGTTTGTTTTGATGCCCGGCACTAGTTGCCATCCCGGGGGGATCGGGAACGCCCCTCGGGACTTGCCGCGGATCAGCTCGGGTGACCGGTTTAGGGTCGACCCGGGTTGGTTCGTGACAAAATGGTATCAGAGGTTCCCTTGTTATTTGGGGTGTCAAGTAGCTTGGTGATTGGGTGTGTCGGGACTCGAGAGGTAGGTGCGGGAAGGACGTCATGAACCCTTGCCCGTCCCGAGACTCGAGTTTCCAGGGGTAGTCCAGGATCTAAATTTTCTTCTCTGGATTGGTATGTGTGGATGAGGGATGACAAGGGAAGTGATCCGGTGTTACGCGACGAGCCTGCATGGAGTAGCGACCCATGTACGACCCGAGTGCACGGTTCAAGATGCTTCCTGTGGTTGATGCTGGCTTGGAGCATGGCCTGCTAAGCCATGTTACCGGGTTGGTGTAACCACTAGTCCCTTATTTTTGGATGTTCTAATGCGAGTTATGTTTAACCTTCGTTTTGGTTGGTGCGAGTACATCTCAAAAATGAAATGGATTTTTGTGAAGGTGGTTTCAAAAAGGGGAAAAAATGGGAGGTGTTTTGGAAGTTGTTTTGAAATCTCAGTAACACTTTTTGGAATGTGAATTGGAAATGTTTTTGGAAATTGGAAATGTATTGCCTTGATGATAAGTTACTTTTTCAAATTGGTTGGGAATTTGTGATGTGTGCTTAATGGTATGTTCTGGAAATGATAAGTTTCTTGAATTGACCCTTGGTATTCCTATGAGTGATCACATACATTGAGGTGCGCATGTGGAATGTGGAGGAATTGGTGATGTGAGTGGATGGGTGCTTGAGCTAGCACATGGATATGTATGTGTGAGACTTCATGGGATATCAATGGTGGATATCTAAGTTGTTTTGTTTGCTGAAATATGGTTTTCAAAAAAAAGGGTTTTTCAAATGTTTAGAAAAGTGAGTGAGAAATTGTTTAGCGTTCTCTTTTCGTGTTGGGTATTCCTTTTCGTGAGTTCTTGGTTTTGACGTACTGAATTGTGGTTGGAATAGAGATTTGAGTTTGAACTTTCGTTTGTGATTGAGGTGTGAAATTTTGATTTATGATGAGTTTTGATTCGGATTTGTGTCCCTTGTTTTTGAGTATGCCACCCAGAAAAGTCCCAGAAAGTTCTAGTGAGTCACCTCTAGTTGTTGGTTCTACCTAGACTCTTTGCAGAGTGGTGGAATTGAATTCTTTTCGGTTGTTGTCCCGCTACCATGGTGATAGTGATCTATTGAAGGTAACAAACTGGCATGGTGAAGTCGTTGGTGTTTTCATGTTATTGGGAACTCCTAAAGCTAAGAGAGTCTGTGTTGGTTCAGGTCCATTTGAAGGTGCAACTTGGGATTGGTGGAAGAGATAACCCTGGTGTCATCGCACGATGGTATGACTTGGAAGGTGTTTAGGACCACTCTCATTAGTTGGTTTATATTTGTGGAAGCGAAGGTGATGGAAGCGACAAGGATCGTGAGTGTCCAGCAATGCTAACGAAAAGTGAAGGCCTACGTTGGGCATCTCAAGAAGTTGGTCCCCTTTTTTCCAAAGATAATGTCGCAGAATCAGTTAAAGTTTCTCTTGTGTGGGGTCTTCGTCTACTGTTCAAGGACCGGTTCCCTTTGGTGTTTGGGATGGTTCCCCATTCTGTGAGAGCGAATCGGAGGAACCCATCTCAGACAAGTTTCATTATCAACTCCATCTTCTATTAGTCGAGCCACTCTCTTGTTCGCTTCTTGTGTGGCCGGTTTGGGTACTTTAAGCCGCCTTGTCACCATCATCCATTAAATACTTGCTGTCGGTGTGGTTGTTTGGCAAACCTAGAGAGGTTCTTCTAAGCGGCTTCGTCAGGAGGAGTCTCGACAGGAGAATGTCAGCTCCTGACTGCGGGGCAGCAGATGCTTCAAGACATCAGAGCTCCAACCACAGGTCTCGGAGCGAAGCCTTTCATGCAGTCAGGAATCATTGGGTGTGGGGAACCTTGGTTTAAATTTTTTTTTTGTCTCCAATGCTGAAATGGGGACGGTATGAATTTCCTTGTTGTAGCTCTCCCGTCTTTGAAGGTTCTGTCCTGCTGTAAGTGGCGTAGAGGCCTCGTTGCCTCGTTGTGGTCTTTGTTCCTTGAATACCCCACTTTCGTAGTAAGGAGGCGTGGTGGTATCATTTCCTTGTAATTTTAGTGGTTGTGCCTCCTCAAATATGAGCTTTGGAGTTGTCTCTTTATGGCTGTGAGTCTCAAGATGATTATCTCTCTCATGTGGCTAGCTCCTTCGGTGACCCGTTCTTGTTTTAGGATGTTCTCGTTTTGGAGACACTTGCGTCTTGGGAAATAATGAATAGGGGTTGGTCCGCTACGCAGTTTGGGGTCTTTCGGCGATGAACCCATGTGGTGGGGGGTCTAGTTGATGCAGGGAGTTCATGGGTCGGTTGTGATGGGTTTCTCGTACTGGTCTGTGATCACTGGTTAAAGATGGTCAGTTCTTAAATGGTGGGGAGACCCACCATGAATCTTGAAGTTTCTTTTTCGAGGTTTGGTCTGTGTGGTGGTTCCCTCTTGGATCAAGTTAGTAGTTCCAGAGTTATCCCATGCTAAGAGTCTCAAGGTCGGTTGTGCTAGTCGGGTTCTTGTGGTGGGGAGAATCCTCCTCGTTTCCTGATGGTTCTCTTTTCAGTTTCCCTCAGAGTTGGTCGGGTGTGACTGATGGAGTGGAAAGTCATACCAAGTTCGTGATTTTGTTGGCCTCGTTCAGTTTCAGACTCAAGTTTGATTCCTCGTTTGGCTGGGTGACTTTCTGGGGGCAGAAAGTTTTTGTGGTGGGGAGAATTGTCACACCCGAACTTTTAAGATAATATTATTTTATGATTTCATCGGATTTTTTTGAAACTTTCTACCAAGCTGCGACCAAACCTCTTTGAAAGTTTCGAATTTTTTTGATGAACGAAGGCTTTGCCCTTGACAGTGTCTGGTGCATGGGCAGGGCATGTTCAAAGCCGCGCGGCTTTGCTCGGGTCACCGTGCGGCATGTCTCATGTACAAGGCGATTAGATAAAATGTGTTTTCATGAGTTAGTTCAATATTATAATAATGGTGATTAATTTTATTATTATTATTATGGTTAATAAGTATAATTATTAACAAGTTTATTATAATTTTTATTATAATTATTATGAATAATATTATTATTGTTAGTTTATAATAATTATTATGAAGTTATTATTATTATTATTATTGGGGTTTATTAAAATCTTAATTATGTTTATTAATATTATCTTTTATTAAAGTGTTATTTGTTTTATTTTATTTTATTTTACTTATTTACTTTTTTTTTCTATTTTTCTTCTCCTTTCTTGTTTTTTTTTCTCCTCCTTGCTGTCCTGGCCGTCGCGCAGAGCCCCCCCTCCCCCCTTTTCTCTTCTCGCGCTACCCCCCATCCCTCTCATCTAACCCTACGCGGTCCCTCCTCCTTTGCTCCCGATCACGCGGCCTCCCTCCCGTCCGACCCTCGCCGCGCCTCCATCCGCTTCGACCGCCGCCCTCGCCTCGCCTCCTTCCGCTTCGACCACCCCCCCCCCCCCCCCCCGCGCCGTTTTCCCTTTCATCCGGCCACCCTCCATCCTCTCCCGGCGAACTGCCTCGCTCCGCGCCACCCTCCCGCGTCCGGCGCCTCCCGTCCGGCCTGCTCGCGGCCTCCCTCAATCTCGGACCCCCCTCCTACCCTTCGGTACTTTTTTCCCCTCTTAGCAAGGGTTTGAAATTATCCTATTTTGGTGTTTGATTTCCTTGTTTTTTTGTGTTCGATTTCTTGATTTAGGGTTAATTGGTGTTGTTTGCGATGCGTTTGGTGCGCGATTGGTGCTTCACTTCAAAATTTAGAGCATTCGACACCAATGGTAAATGATTTCATTGATTAATGTTGTTTGATGAAGGTTTTGTCTAAATTAATTTATTTAGCATATTCTTTAATTATTTTGGGTGGTGCGAATTGTGTTCTGTGAATACTTTGACATGAATGTGTGATGGAATTGAGTTTTAATTTAAAATTGTTTATGTTTTCATAGGGTCTAGTTGTGTGAATTTTTGGAAACATTCAATTAAATATTTTAGGTGTGCAAAGTATGTTTCGGTAATATTTTAATTTGTATATGTGTTAAAAATGAATTTTTTCTACAAAATAAATGGTTGTGTGTCCTGCGCATCGTATTGTAGTGTTTCTTGAAAAGAGTTTCAAGCCTTGTTTTGAAAGTGTGAAATATTTTCTAAAGCACTTAGGTGAAAGTGTATTAAAAATGTGGTTTGAAGGAAAAATGTATTGTTTTGGCATGTTGAACTTCTTTCGCACCTTTGAGGATTAATTATAAATAGTTTGAGTAACGAAAAACATATTTTGGTATGGTTGTGATTTGGGTTCAGTTTTAATGTGGTGCTTTTATATGAAATCGGGTGAGTTTTTGGTGAAAAATTTTATAGTGCTAATTTTCAAGTGTTTCATAAATGGTTTTATTGATTTATTCAATTGCGTGTGTGGTGCGAAAGTGGTCTTCAAAAAGATTAAGTCTGCGTTTGATTTTTTTTTAAAGTGGCTTTTCCTACGTGAATTTGAGTGTGTCTTTGGAGCGAGATCTGGTTTCGCATCTTGCGAATGTTCTATTATGTTTTGATTGATTTATTAAATCATCTTGTAGCGCGTTGGTCGTCGCATGGCGAGTTCGTGTGGTTTACGATAAACGCCTACATATATATACATGGGTAGGCATGTATATATACATATCCTCCTTGCACATGTTTCCTCATGGCGTGGGAAATATGTGCCTGGATCAAAGGATATATATATATATATATGAAAATGTATATGGGTGTAGGTGAAGCGGTCTCGGGCTGCCATCGTCAAAAGCTGTGTGTCTTGAGGTAGGTCCCCTATGCCCTAGTCTTTAATTAGAATTTCCATTTTTGCTTGGTGTTTTTTTTAAATGCGTCTTCTGCTTTTATATGAGATGCACAAGCTATATATAAATATATATGTATATACATAAATGGTCATGGTTCTTTAAAAGTTGTTTCCTCAATGATTTTAGCGTGTAATAAGTATTTCCAATGTTTTTCTTTTTAGATTTAAACATGTTTTCTAGCTTGCTTTTAAATATGTATCACCTTGGTTGTTTAATTGATCTTTCAAATGGTTTTGGAAACTTAAGTGTTGAGTGATTATGTGTTCAAAATGAAAAATGTTTATTTTGATTAATTAAGCCCGCTTGGCACTTTGAGAATGGGTTGCGAAAGTGAAACAAAACCCCTCTTAATGCATGCCTCGTTGTTGTAGAAACATGATGTGTGTGTTAAGTGTGTGATTTGTGATATGTTCCGAATAAAGAGGCTTATGCGATGTTATGTAACATAAAAACGGGGATATGCTTAAGGAGGGCGAACGGTGGTGAGAGGTAAAATGGACTTTGGATAAGAAAGTGTTATGTCCTTTGTATGTTTTTGATAAAACCTCACCACCCTTTGAAATCGAGCACATGGGAAACCTTGGGTATCTAGGTGGGTGACCAGGACTAGTACGCTAGATGACACGGCATGGGTTCTTCCCGATTTGTCTAGAAGGATTGATGCGACAACACTAACTAAACATATGAATTTCTGAGGGTCGTGGCCTTATAAGCCACGTTTTTTGAGGGTCGTGGCCTTCTAAGCCACGTTTTCTGAGGGTCGTGGACTTCTAAGCCACGTTTCACCGAGGTACGAGGTCTCTAGGTTCCCACATACTCTAGCTACCTATAGGGATTACCCATAGTGCTCTTTTGTGACATGCTGCTTGTGATGTAACTTTCTTTCCAGTTGTTTCATACCTGGTGACTTGTTTCGAAAAAAATCACATTTTATTCCATATTGGTTTCTTTTCATTTTGAAATGTTAATGCACGCTTGGAACCTATTTTGAAAATATAGTAGGAGTGAAATGCTTTATTTTAAAATGCAAACTCGTGACTTGAATTTGAAAAGAAGAGAAAACAATATTTTATTATGTCTTATTTTCAAACTAGCATGATTGGATTTCTTTTTAAAGGTAAGGGCATTGGGCGTGGTTATTTTTGGCTTTCCTACTGAGCATCTCGGTGCTCACGCCTACTTTACTTTTCAGTTGCAGGTTTCAGTCTTGGATCGCTTTTGGAAGTGAGTGGTTGTCGTACCGTGGTGATCCACGGGGTCACCTGAGGTATGTCGCGTTTCTTTGTTTATTCCTTTTCTGCTGCCACGTCGTTCAGTTTGTTTTCCTTTTTTTATATGCTTGTTCAGTTTATGTTTGCTTATCTTTTTCATGGGCCAAACCGTTCCCAACTGGTTTGTTTTGATGCCCGGCACTAGTTTCCATCCCGGGGGGATCGGGAACGCCCCTCGGGACTTGCCGCGGATCAGCTCGGGTGACCGGTTTAGGGTCGACCCGGGTTGGTTCGTGACATTTATTATCATTAAATTTTCACTTCCTAATTCTACTCTTGGTAAGGAAGAAGAAGAGTATAACTAATTAACCAATGTATTGATGAAAAATTCTCTTTCCTCTTATTCAGTGATTTTGAGAGTTCGATGTATAGAGATCATGGTTCTCTCAACCTTAGGATCATAATATGGGTGGTTTTAAAAACTAGATCAAATCATTTGAAACCATTCTTTTAAAAAACTAAAATAAAAGCACTAATCTTCCCTATAAAATGTGTCAGGTTTTATGCACTCATGTCACAGGGCAGTCAACAAATTTATTTTTGATCCTAGGAAAAGTGTAGTAAAGTTGTGTTGGGGATGTCTCCGAGGTTTAAATTTTTTTGGATGTATTAAAATCATTTATAATGGGTTTGAAATTTGAAAAAATTAGATGTGGTTGATTGGTTTAAAATTTAACGTTGAAATCATAGTTATCAATCCTCAAATTACTCTCCCCTCTTCCCATTAAATCATTGTTCAATTTCATATCCCCCATAAGTATCTAATAAATAGATATATCCTTGACTAGCATTTCCTAAATGATTTGGTTTAGAATAGAAAAATTAAATAATACTTGTATTCTATATCCTCACCTAGCCTAGGGATTGGATACCAATAATAATTCTGGGGTCATTCCACTGTTATCTACCATAAGTAGTGTAGTTCCAAAAAGGATTATGTGTGAAACCAGTAAAAAAAGAAATATTTAAATTTAAAGAAAAATAAGAATCTCCTAAAAGATAAACATCCAAACACATCCAAATAATTAAACTAAGAATAAATTTTTTATTTAATACAATAATTCATCATAGGGGGTGGGAGAGTTCACCTCGGCTCAACTATAATTCGTTTAACGTTACATCACATGATTAATTATAAAAATAAAGAAACCCATATGGAATAACACCAGTTTCTAGTGATGAAATGGACTCTGATAATAATAGAGTGTATCATTAATATGGGAATTACCCCAAACCAAAGAAGTATATATCCTATTATTATAACAATATAAGTAAAAAACAATCACAAACAAATCCTCACAGGTGGTGGATTCCATGTGGTTTGTCTTGATGTCCTCATTACTAGCTCTAGGTGAAGTCCCCATGAGTATAGTTGAACTCCTACAGTGACATGAAACAACCCACCATAATTCTATACTATTGAGCAAGCATGATATCATCAATAAATGTCCACCACATGGATTATGATCACTAAGGATCATTATCATCCATGATTCAACTAAGCCATTGGACTGGGAGTAAAATTGACTTTGAAAATGAAAGGAAAAATATGTAAATTAATTTCCATAATATTAAAATTTTCAAGACACTACGAGCTTCTCCAAGGTTATTTCTAAGTAGAACGAGCATTCACATGTGTAGGAATTTAGATAGATCAGGTGATTTTAGACATTCCCTTTAATCAAATAAGTCACCATTCACATATGTAGAATTGGATATTTAGTGATTCTGGCTATATAAGGATTTCCAGTACATGGAACCATCAGGAATGTAAAACTCAACCCTTATACTTAATCTTATAGCACTCCAAATTTAGCTCATAATTTTTTTTTCATTTTATGTTGATTGTCAAGGTGATTTAATCTTCTGGATGAGCTCTTTTATACAAGAGATCATGTTGGTTTTCCACATTCAAGAATTTTTCAAGAATCTATAAACCACCAACTGGTTAATCAGGGAGAAACTATGGTCTCACCATCTATATAATTTCATAAGGGAATGAAAAATATAAAAATTAATTTATTTACCATTTTATTTGGATAAATCCAAACTCACCGCTCACAGCTCATGATTTATTTTTCTTCACTAGGTGGTGTGACTTCTTCTTGGTGAGCTCGGCCTTCTCGATCCAAAAAAGTGTAGTTTCACGAGTTCATACCTTTAGAAGACATAAAATTATCTTGTTTTAAATGAGGACCACTACATCTCTTCCATTCAACCATGTTCCTGACAATAGGAAGAGTTTTTATAATACTTGACACAGATTTCATACATTGAGGAGCTATGGAATTATCTTTTTTAATGGGGATCACTACTCATATTATGCACAACCACATTCATTACAATAGGAAGAGTTTTGATTCTACTTAACATTGAGTCATTACGTTATGGAGACAAAGAAGCATATTTTTGGGAATGTAGACCACTGGCACCCCTTTTGTGAAGTTGGGGCCACCACTGGATAGCAGGATCTTTTCCAGTTCCCCTATGACCTCCCCCTTGCTCAACCTAGACTTGGGATTTAGGGACACACAACATAGTGTGAGGGTTTCCACCTTGAAGTAACAATCCCTTTAGTACTGACCCTCTATTATGTACAATTCATTCTTCATCACATTCCCTCTATGAAGAGTCTCTGTGGGAAACTGGAAGATACATATGATGTCACTGATGAATTAGAATATGTTTTATCAGAGGAAAAATACTTAGGGGTTCTGTTTCTATAGTTAATAGTGGTACACATGGATACACTGCCTTTTTCACATCATTCCATCCTTTTCCAACCAATAAACATAAATATTTTTGTTGTGATTCTAGAAATAAATATCAATCGACATGGTTTTCAGATTGCAAGAAATAAATAAAATATAGGATTTTAAAGGTGGCGCATTCCCCATACAAAATTCAAAAACATGTTCGATGTCTTGATGTATCTATAAATTAATTTAACAAAGTTATTGTGGATAAATTAAACCCCCTTGGTTATGACAAGTACTACCATTAGCCAGAACATCCATGATTGTTGATGAACATTTGAGTATGAGGGCATACATCGAATGAGATAGTCATCTAGGCTACCCTAGGGAATGAACTCATTAACCAGCAGTCGCTGCTAACCATCCAAGCAATAACCAATGAGTTTAAGAAGATAAGGATTTCTACGGTTACCCAGATAATCTATAATTATTTAAAAATTTATCCTTATATTTATATAAATTTATATAATTAATTCTAAATATATTTTAAAAATATGTCTATATTTTGTATATGTACTTAAAAATATTATAAATATTTATATAAAACTTTCTATTTTGATATAATTTTTTTATAATTTATTTCTAATTATTTATTATAAATATGTTTATATACTCTATTTAATGATAATGATATATTTTTTAAAATATGCTTATATATGATGTATTTACATAATATTGACACAGACACACACACAACTGATGCTCAACCTCCAGGAATTACTTTATGTGTTTAATGATATGGGGATAGTTATGGTGGCCAAGATAATCCACCTTTATTTAAATATTTATACAAATAATTATATACATTTATATTATTTTTTTAAATATATCTATATTTGTAATATTAAAATATAATTTTTACACATATTTACATATAATATTATATTTAGATTAATAAAATTATAATGTATTTATATTTATTTATAATAAATATTTCTATATAATATGTTTAATGATAATGATATATTTATAAAAACCCATTATATATATTGTATTTACATTATATTGACACACACACATACATGAACATATTTTCACACACATGTACACATTTATATTTTACACCTACACAAACAATGCAAAAATATTGATGTAATAGGGTTCTTAAGATGATGATGCTGAGCATAGATATAATTCTATGTAGACAACAGAATTTGACATCATAACATTTGATGTTGTGATGTTATGAATATAAAATATGTCTAAGAAGTTAAACTATTAGGAATATGATTCCTAAATCTCACCATTATTCCAAACTTCCTACTTTATAGTCATTTATAACTAAATAGATTAGTGGGAGTGTATTATCTAATGGTCTCATAGATATGTGACATGAATTACATTAGATTTAAATAGTAAACAAAACCCAAAAATTGTAGCAAACATAAGACGTATTTGAGATTTTTACATATATGATATGTTAAATTTGTTCTTATTATAGGTTTTGTTAAATATTATTAAAGATTTTAAGAATTTTAAGAAGATTATTATTTTAGGCAACCTCCATTTTATCTTTATTTCACATTACATGCATAAATTAATATATAGATTTATATTTTAGAAAGTGTAATGATAATTGACCTCTCGAAGTATAAATTTCTATTTATACCTAACTAATATTCATCATAGAGTTTTATAGGTTATGAAAACATGATATGGTCAGTGTGAGTATGATTATCTTGTTGAGATAAAGCATATTATGGAATAAGGAATAGAATGAGATTCTTTTTGTGCACTAGATAAACCACTAAATATACCACATGGAGTTTCATACAGATAGCCTTAGTATATTAGGGGTGTGTGTATCATATTTGAGTCCCTAATACATGAGGATTAAGAGATACCTAGTATGAGACCCTTCATAATTTGATATCATACTTACAAAAGACTATATTTTGACTAACCTAATATGGGGGTGGTTGGGTATATTGTGGATGATGTCGTCAATTGGATAATAACTATGGTAGGATTTTTACACTCTTACGATGAGTATGACATCTAATCCCTCGATTGAGATAGGATATGGGATTGTGTGGAAAAAAATTATATATTTCATATCGATTTGGATAAGGAAATATTTATGTGCTTATCCATAATGATAAACCATATGTGGTGTATTCTTCAATCAAATTAGTTTATACTCTGAAAATATAAAATAGATGAGTTAGATATTTGGGTTAGACGTGATTAATGCACAACAGTAACTGTATGTCATGGAAAAATGGAAAATATGAGAATGCCCATTTTCATATGATCCATAGTGGTGGAAACATGTATACATATAAATGTGTTTGAAGGAGATCATTCTAGATCACTTTATTACTTGAGTGACAATGATATTATTCTATAGGTCACTCTAATCTAAAATATATGAATAAAATGATTTATATTTATTGTTAATTATATAAATTCCCATAGGATTACACAATTTGGTTTATATAAGGGGGATATAGTTTGACTTAGTGAACTACTGTAATGGTATTTTACACTTAATCCAAAAGTTTTTAGGATGGGTGTTCATAAGGTATTGAATATGATGTGATGCAAGGTATTGTTAAAGTTATATTTCCAAAAATTCTTGGGAAGAAATAAAAATGAGTTTTTGATATGGTTTCATGAGTTAATGTATATGATAAAATATAAGTTGAAATGGTACATGGTTTATTATGATTTATTATATATGGCATGTTAAAAGAGATATCCCTAAATTTATAGCATTTATGTGATTCCTGGCTATACAATGTGCATCGAATATCAAGATAAACACATGGAATAATATGTCTTGTGTGATACTAAATTTTGATAAAATGAACAGGTAAATATTGAATGTGTTAAAATTAATTTAGTTCAACTCATTTAAATCATAATTTATTAAGGTGTTACATGATATATGATGATATGTTGGAGTTTGAATTCATGAAATGATTACATTGGCCATGGAATTTACTCATGTGAAATAAAAAAATTAGTAAATGTTGTAGTAACCAAAGATTGTTTTCAACTAGATATATATTATTGAATGTTGATGGAAATGGTTCATGGTTTTTTTCTTATTCTTGGTCAATACACGCTAACCTGATAGAGTCTTTTATCGCTCTCCTTTTCATATATTGGTACAAGCATATTGTAGAGAAAAGGTGACTCCTTTATGTATATAAGATGATTTAAATCATCTTGTGGATGCACTATAGAGGAATGATAATTTTTGTATGAGAATTTGGTGATTTTTATCAAACTTATCAGAAGAATATGAAAAGGTTTCATTGGGCCTTTTATGTAGGGTATATAAATTTATTATATTCTTCATTTTAGTTTTTATTTAGGTTTGATATTTCGATCATGAAAATCAGTAGACTAAGGTTTTAATCACATACACCTCTTCTGAAAACTTTTATTAGACTCTTACAAAACACTTCACCACTAGCATGGTCATCCATGGTAATAGCTAGAATATCAAGGGGTACATTAAACATAATTCTAGACTCATGTGGTACTTGAAAACCCACTCTTATGTTATCTTCAATGAGTTGTTTCTTACGAATCATATATCCTCTGATATTGAATAGTGTACTCCTCACAATAATGTGATTGGTGGGTGATACTAAATATAAATCACTTTCACTTTCACCATGCCTAATTTTGTAACACAATAAAGTTATAGATAATTGTATGATTCACATTTAGAAATTTTTTTATAAAATAATATATTACCTTGGGTAAGGAATGTTCTTGAGGGGAATGGCTAGCCTCAAATCTAGTGTCGTCTAAGTATTCATGTGATATTTTATTATCTATTGTTGGTTCACCTTGACCCCTTTTTTATATACTTCATAATAAAATCCAAATTGGTATTAATTTATTTTATAGAATCTATTTATGTCTTAATATCTATCATATTATTATTTACATCCACATGTGACATTGATTTCTCAAAATATTCTCAATGTGAAACTCCAAAACCATTACCATTAACATGGATATATGGTTTTGGATGGTTATAATCCATTGTAAGTGGTTGTTATTCTCGTATAACTAACAATGATTCTTGTGTCTAAACTATATTAAATTTATACAAACAGAAGTAGATATTTGATATAATATTATTATAAAAAATAACAAATAACTATTATTTCATATTTATACATGATTCTCTTACTTTTTTTGTGCTATCATATAAAATATTTCCTTCTTTATTTACAGTATCCTCCTTCTATAGTATATGATATGGGAGAGAAGTGGAGTTAGATTTCAGTTTATCAATATGTATATAAAAAAGGAACATAATCATGTTTTTATTTTATATCACATTAACAGTTACTATATATTTAAGGTAAATAATTTTTTTTTCAAGTGAAGCCGCTTAATGCTTGCTTTATAGTATGGTTACATGGGTTTAAATGCACATTGTGTATTATCATCACTAATTTTTTGTTTCATAAATTTATAATTTTTAATAAAAGTAAAAAATATAAATAATTTCAAATTAAATACTATGAATTATAATCCACATGAAAGGATTCATCCTTGTGATAGGTAATTAATTAATTTGATATTTCTTTTTTTGTCATTTGTGAATACACAATTTGTGGTTTGGGTTTTACTTTCACCTCAGTATCCTAGTGATATAGTTACATCTGAAGTGTCTGAATGTATCCATAAACCTTTTTAGTGATCGGTGGTATAAATTTATTATAGAAAAATATCTAAACATACATACTCTATACGGGACAATGAAATGTAAATAATTGTTCTATTATATGTTTTTCATTAAAATGGATAAAGTATATCACAATGTTACCATAATGTATTCCCAAATTTCTTACATCAATACAAGAAAATATTAATTCCATGTATCTATTTCAATCGACTTATGTATTTGATTTGTGACCCTACTGTACCTAAAGAAAATTGAATTATTGGGATAAATATATTGGTTTAACTAATTCAACCAAACCTCAAATTTTATTACATTTCCTCTTCCCTTGATATATTTTGTTAACATTTTGTGCCACTCGATTCTATTTTTCATCCACATGTTTTTTATGTGGGATTTGGAGATCTAGAACCAAAGGTTTGTACTTTTCCTTTCATGTATATTCAAATAATTGAGTATTAATAAAGATATTTTAATTAAATTTTGTTTATTTTTCTTCATGAAATTTATTTAATAATGTCCTAGAGTGTATATTTCATTAAAAGGGGCATAGAAGCTCTCCACTATAATGAGAAAATTGAAAATACATGATGATATTCAATAATATAAATCTATGGTAAGATAACATTCTATGATAGGACAAATACACTATTGAGTATCAGGTATAAGTACAAATGAGAATATGAATCTTTGTCACATTATTTTCACACGTGGTAATCTATTAGATGGGATATTTTTTGAATAAAAAACCTATAAAAATTCCACATGTCTATGTTTCATTATAATTTCCTATATGTGAGAATACGTGATGGTCCTCAAACATTAAGATTATTATTAATTAATGTCCTCATTCCCATAATTTAATGTACTAACATAAATGGTGATTCCATATATTCATATGTAGTATGGTACATTGGGTGTGCCATTGATGACATTTTATTAATAAATAATTGAGGGAATAATTTTTCCAATATATTTTCATCTAATTTGATATCGCAACCCATTGATTGAAATAGAGATGTCACATTAAATTCCATGGTCATGGGGTAACAATGATTTTCTTTCAAATTCTCATATAAAGATACAGCAAGAAGATAGGTTAGAAACAAAGGTAACTTGTTTGATGATATATCATGATAAAGGGATTATATTACATATAAATTATTGTGAGTGGTAGTCATAATTATGACATTAACTTATTTTTCTTTCATATCTTGACCTATTTCTAGATATTAATCTTGGAATTTAGGAAAACCACCTAATGTCAATTAGAATGAACCATAGAGGTTAATACACTATTTGATTCCATTTATCTATGTAAAATTCTATTATAATTTATTTATTATAATTATTTCTCTTATTAATACTTTACGGATCACAAAAATTAAACAATTATTTATTCATAAGGTAATTATTTCATTACTCATATATATAATATTTATTAATTGAATAAATAAATATATATTCATTTATTTGATAAATTTCAAGGAGGGTTAGGGGCCAAGAATGTGTCTTTAAATAAATATTAATTTGTAATCTATTAAAATAATATTAACTGTTGCACCAGTTTGCGTAAGACATGTGATGATAATAATATTATAATCATTACTTTGAATGAAGTCTTATAATGTTTAATATATTATTTAAGGGATGTTTTGAAATTAAATAGTATTTTAACCCTAACCCTATCTTTATAAACACACTTTTATTTATATTGTGTATTTTTTTCAAAACACCATCCTCAACTTAAATATCAGAAGAATAAAAAGTACATAGACCATGGAATTCTCCAAAAAGAAACTGTGAAATGTTCCACATGATTTCCCTATATCCCAAAGATGAAAAAATTTTAAGAAGATAAAAAAGGATCAAAATAACTTATTTTATCAATAATACACATAAATTTATCATAGATAGCTTCACTATCCTCTAATGCATTAATAATAACATGACAGTCAGATTCGACCACCATATTCCTCCATCCATGAGAAGTGGAGAAATCCACTCCTTACCAAATAGCCATAAATTAGGCCACATAGGGAGTCTAGCATGCAAAAACCATGGAATTTCAATCCATAATTAAGGATCATACATGATCATAGATAACATCTCCGAGGACAACATTATCATCTCAAGGTATCTCTAGGTTAGGAATAATTTTAAGGCTTCTCAAAGTGGGTGGTAACCACTAATACTGGATGTGGGGTTGAACCAGTGAAGGAAGATGACCCCCATTCATTGTTCCACTGATAAATCCATTTTTCATCATAGTTATTCATACACTATCATATTTATAAATTCCCTCAAACAAAAAGACATTATAGGAGAACTAGATAATCCAAGCACAAATGTAAAACCCCAGGATAGTTTTCACATGAAGAAATATGAGACACTCAACCACAAAAATGATCAAATCCATGAGGCTTATACATTGATCATGATCCTAATCAACACATGATGGCCACAACCTAGTATCTCAAGGGCAAGACAATATCGCCTGAAACTCATTTTCTATAGTGGGCCCACAAAGAGGGCACTAGATTTTCACAAACAAAAAGTGTTGATCAGGAAGGCGACCACGGGTGGGGGGGATATCTTTACACATTTACAATAGTAGAGTCTGGAAATTGAAAGGAGTATTTATATTATATATATTATTCAATAGTTGAAACCCTATATCATCATCTAGTGGGAGGATATTCTTGAAACCTGAGTGAACTATGTAGTATCCTGAAATCATGAATTTCCAGCATAACATATCCAGTCCCGCTCCAAGAACCACTAGAACTGAAAAAATATTTTTTACTACATACACATTAATCCAATGTTCAGAATTCTGAAAATACTATCCACTATGGTCATCAACTAGAAGATCCATCATTGATGCATTCTCCAGATCAGGTGCGAGCTTATAAGTGGTCTTCATACTGTCAATATCATTTACTGATGTATCACTTCATCTTTTAACCATTGAACCAAATAGAATTCATCAATAAAGCTCACAGTTTCAAACATATGTGGATCCCAAAATATTACTCATGAAAAATCTCATTTTAGAACCCATATTGGATGATAGAAAATTATTTTGGGGGAAATAATTTTCTTGGAAAATAATTCTTCACAAACTATCTAGTTCTTATAACAAATTAAGACCTTTCTCATCCTGGAGGGAATTGTTAAACACATTAATTTCCTTGAAGACCATATGACTGCAATCCTTGTGTGACAAAAGGTTCTCCCATGAGATCCAGTTTTTTTTCATTAGCACTATCCCACAAAAAATTAACAATGTATGAATGGATTTTGAGAATAAAGAAATCTAGGAGATTGAAGAGAGTCTTCGTGTAATATAACATTTTTTGAGTCACTAATTTTATAAGAAACACATTCATGAACCTATAAAGTTTCTTTTAATATTATCCCTAAATTTTAAAATTAAATTTTTCCAGAATGATGAAGAAGACCTCACTTTTATAGTTCCTAAATAACATCAAAATTCACAAATACTTTTGATGTTTTTCAACAATCTTGATGCCATAAAAACTAGTGATGTTATCTCTAATCACATATTTCACAACAAAAATATAATATGTTGATAATTTTATAAAGTTGACACATTTTTCTGAGGATTTGGTAATATAATTAATGATTTTTAGAATCTCTTATCATTCCGATGGAGTTTCAATTGAAAAGGAAGAAAATAATTTCTGAAAATAAGTGAGTAATGGGGATACATCGCAGACAAACCTTGTCACTTTTATTGAGTCCATCCAATTTTGCATATGATAAGAGATGAGAGAAGACATCAGAAACAAGGAAAAACGAGTAAGGGAAAGTGGGTAGCATGATAAAATTCTCTATTTGGTTTGATGTTCATTATAATATAAACAATGAAAATTATTTTTAAGGAAACTGACTTGTCACAACTCATGATCTCTCTCATCCAATTTTGTCTAAATCCTAGTTTCCACATCACCACTTCTAGGAAATCCTATTCCAACATATTATATTTCATTCATATCAAATTTCAAATCTACGGTCCCCCTCATATAAATACAAGGAGTTTTTATAAAATCAAATATTTCATGAGAACTAATGAAATTGTCTAAACAATTATCTTGGGTACAAAAGAACTCTTATTCTTACTGAATATATAGGGAAGGAACATTACCAAATGGTAGAGAGGAATATTAATATAATATTTTAGACCATATAGAACAAGTTGATAGGCCTAAAGTCCTTAATTTTAACTTGGATAGATATTTTCAAGATTAAAACAATTGGAGTTTAATTAAACTTTTCTATACTAATGGAACCAGCACAAAAACCATACATCAGTTTGATAATGTAAGGACTCACCATATTCCAAAACCACTTAAAAATAAGGAATGATATCCATATAGACCAAGAACATTTTTTTAATGTATAATATTAATGGATGAGATAATTTAATCTCTATAATTGTCTGACTCCAACTCCAAATTCATTACCTCAACAATTTTTGGCTCAATAATGATCACGAGGTCCTCTAGGGGGATCCACTCTAAGAACTAAACAAATCTACATTAAATCACTTGATCATATCCTGAATCTATACACCATAAGATTTTAATATTGTAACCACTATCTAAAATTTTGAAATGGTGTTATTTATTATTCTAGTTAATGCCTTTTGATGAAAGTAGTTGTTATTGTATATCCATGTTTGAGAAAATCCTCCCTTGATCAAATAAACCAATAAATTTATTTGTCTCTAAAGGCCCCATCCAAATACCTTTAAATATTTACATCCTCATGCAGGGAAATATCATAAATGGGTTCCTTATAATATCTTAGGATTTCTCTCTCAAGCCTGATAATTCTCATATTGATGTTCTTGTAGAGCTATCGACTCCAACATTACAGCTATATAGCCACTAATTTAGTCTTCTAAATGATATGGTCTTGAGATAATGACCAAGTAAATTTTACCAATTCCCTATAGTTATTATTAAACATCAACATACATTCAAATATAAATCAACATAGTCGACTTTCTCACTAGGACACCACCTACGACTATAAAAAAATAGGAAAATGATATGATGAAATCAGAGGGTAGTTAGAGACCTCTTACCTATGGAACATAAAATCATAGTATATTGATACCAAAACCTATTGATATGTTCATATAATCTATTGGTTAGGAAATATCCATAAAATAATATAAATACACTCCTCGTGAAGCCCATATTTGTGATACTTGAGTGAAACAAGCAGTCCCAGAATTGGTTCATGGAATAAAAAATCGTTCTGGCACCGCCATGATTATCATGGTGGTGAGGAGGTTATTGAAATTACCAAAATAGATCATGGGGATTGAAATTTATTTTTGATAGATTTAATCAACATTCAAGATCTCCAATTTTCACCTAATCCTAAACAGCTATAAATACCCTTGGAGCACAATTCAGTTTCCTAAGGTTGACGAATCGAAAACGCAATGTGTTTTTGGGAGAAGAATACCACGGAAGCATCAAACTAATCTCTCCACACGATTCCAAGCACACCTACATGTAATGTCTATCCATCCCAAAAACAGTTCAGCAATCTATATTTCTATGTTATCCATGTCCTTTACTTTCATTTAAATATGTTATTGGATAGAAAGACCATATTGTGGCCATAATTGGAGCTCTATTAAGTGAGTATACACCCTGATAATGAGTTTCCAAGAACATTACAATTCTAGAGTAAGAATTTCCTAGTTCTAGGAGGGGAAATTTGGAACCATCCATTACCACTATCATTTAGTTATACAAACCACCCTCTAATATCTTTGAGGGTTTTTTAAGAACATGATGGATCCCCATCATTAAAACCTCCAAAATTTATTTTATTTATAAAGAATTTATATTTTATTTTATAAAAATTATTTACATTCCTATTATGCAACTTCTAAGTTTCCATAAATCTATGTTCAACCACGATCTCTCCAAGAGGAGATTCATATCGGAAAGGAATAACCAAAATCGAGGTAGGAAATCGTGGAAGATCCTCCTCACCCAGAAAAGTGGAATCCAGAACTCCCATATCAAGTAGAACCATACCCTAGGATAGGGAAACATTCTTTTCCTATAGTGTTTTTTGGACATGGTAAAATAGTTTGTGGTTTGGGATTGATCCAATTTTTGGGTGTAGAAAATTATTACGAAAATTTGTTATGGGGGAAAAATAGTCAACCCAAAAAAAAAATTTATCCCAAAAATCATTTGTATATTTATCCTATGATGCTTCATCCCCCATCATTGGAATAATATACCCATCAAAAAAGGGTACTTAAAGTAACGTGTTCATATAAAAGGGGAAAACACCATGTTTAATTTGATACATTTAATATTGGATCATGAAATTTGGTATTCTTTACAATATCTATATATTTTTGGCCTTCAAAGAGGGTGGACCACCCAAATAGGTTTCCTAATGCCCTGGGATATATTATTATGTAAGCCTGTAATCCAAATCAATTTTGTTTTGTTCCCAAATCCTCTATCGCATTTCTAATGGGGATGAAAAATAAACAAAAGTAGGGGATTTTTTAAATTCAAAAGACACTAATATATTCGAGTATGGATGTTTGAAAAATGAACCCCCTATAATGGGTTTTTTGATGTCCACCATAGCCTTTATCTTCACCATATGACCCCACTAAATCAGATTTGAAAGATCCCATTCTATAAAATCCCTAATGGTATTACCATTCCAATACATAACTTGATCTCTCCTACCCATAAAAGTGATAAATTTCCCCTAGATCCAGAAAGGGGAATGGGGTAATTCCATCTCATCATGTTAAACCTCCTATCCTTGTACATGATCATAATAATATGATTATTGAAATAGAAGGGATGTCTGTTAAAAATGTGTATCTTAATATATTCCTAAAAAATAAAAAACAACCATCCTAGGTTCAATTTCCTTGTTATAATCTCCCTATTCCAACCACCAAATAGACTTTAACATATTCCTCGAGGAATTCATCTTATAGGGTCGTATATATGTGAATCTCCCCACCAATGGGAGGGAAGAGAATTTACAAAGCTCTATATCCTCCATAGCACTAAGTTTAATCATCTCTTTCTCAAACAACACATTGAAATATTATTTAGAATCTCTCTTTTCATGCATTTTCGTTTATACAATTAAATATATTGAATCAAAAAGTTCAAAATAACCTATTCATAAATGTTTTGTTTATAAAAATACAAATAAAATAGGTTACATCCATTGTTATGGTAATTATTTAATAAAATTTATTATAATATGATTAAAAAATGTTAATAATTCATTACAATTATTGGAAAATGGTAATTAAATTATTTTAATCAATTAATTGTGTTAATAATAATGGTAATAATTTAATTGCATTGTTTAGATCACTTAATATTTTTAATTATATATAAATAATTTAACTACTAACTTATGACATCTATTTAAATAAATATTTATTATACAATTAATTTCTATGTTTTTAGGAACAATTTTACAAAAAAATGATATTATTTAAAAATATTTAGCTAATCCTTTCATAGATATATTTAATTTTCATTTATTATGATTCAATTATATATTTGATTTATTAATGAATTTTAAATTAAATTCCAATTAAAAAAATTAATACTAATCCATTATTAACAGTAAAATTAATTTATTTTAATATACTAATTACATTAAAAAATTTAAAGTTATAAATAATTTTTATGGTAATTAAATAAGAGATTCATTTTAAAATAAGATTGACTTAATAAAAGGTTTTTATAAAAGACGACGTATTTAAATTTTTTTGATAATTTTCCAAATATTAAATAAATTTGTTAAATTGTAAAAAAAATATGTAAGAATTGATTATTAATGAAAAAAATTAAATGAATTGAATATTTATAAATTGTGAAAATATTTAATTAGAAACTTCCCTAATATGAGAGAAAATAACTTTTTAATTTATTGTCTATATATATTTTTGGTATATGAATCAATTCTAAATAAATAATTTAATTTAATTTAATACATGGAATCTTAATGATGTGAAATAATTTGAAAATAATATATGGAAAGAAATGGATAAAACAAAATATATATTTTAATATATATATTTCAGAAAATAAATGATGGAAATATTTTTAAAAATAAGGAAATGTGACTGAGGTAGTCACTTTAATACATATATATGTTTATACAATACTGAACAATTTTAAGCACGTTTCAAGGAAATTGGTAGAGGGCTAGGGACTATGGATACCTTGGGAAGAAAAGATAAGATGGTGTTTGGCCTCCAATGATATAGATATGTACTATTTTGCACTTATGTGAGTTACGATCGGTCAGTTATTGTGTCACTAAGGGGTGGGGCAATCGTTTAATCTCTCACAAGGCCATATGTAGGTGTTGGGTATGAGATAAGATTCATGTGTCCTAGGATTGATTTTTAGAGATAATTGTATGGATGAGAGAGGATTTATCCTTTTGATGAGTGAGTGACACCCTCATGAGGGTGGTCTGGGGCTTGATTATTATTATAAATGCGATGTGTCCTTTGGAATGTACATGGTGTGACAGAGGGTGGTTTCCTCTGAGTGAAAGATAGATATATCTTCCATTAAAGATGTGAGGTGAGACCCAAGTGTAGGGTGTGGGATTGGTTAGGACTTGGCATCTGGATTCCATGCTTCTTAGAGTGTACTACATGGTATAAACCTGTGGTAGCAAGATTAAGCGTGATGAGAGAGAATGATGGGGAGGACTCGACGTTGAGATATTCTTTGAGATGAGCATATGGGTTGTGTTGTAACTGAGGGGTAAGGGTAATGGGATGGTATTAATGAGAAGAGACTATTCTAGGTCTCGAGGACCCAATATATTCCATAATAAGTGTGGTGGGATGTGTTCAATAGGGGGATATATCTTTAGAGACTAGTGTCCTGGGATCTACTAAAGAATTTTGTGACAAGCTAAGGCGTAGTTTACTTGTTGTGACCTCCCTAGAAACTGTGGGGATCGTTAAATGTTCTTATTACCTTTTTAGAGTCTATAGGGATGTTTTGGTATTCTTTTAACCTACCCAGAGTCTATATGTATTTGTTGTTACTCTTGTAACCTCCCTAGAGTCTGCGGGGAATGGGTCGGTATGCGTGTGACCTTCCTTGAGCATGTAAGGATTGGGAATCACGAATGATGTACCCGGATTAAGAGGCATGAGTAATGAAAGTGACCACCCATGAGGGTATAGTTTATGGGATGAAGTGAGATGAGACCGATGGAACCTACCTTAAATGATCAAGCATTAGGTCATGATGTGGATGTATGGCCGCATATTATTCTTGTGGGTAATAGGTTTAGTTTTTGATGCCACAGAACCTTAAGTATTCATTAATGGATTGGGTGTCATTATGATGGCCTGAGATTATGTGGTGTGTTGGATTCTAGTATAACACTAAAGTAGGTATGATTAGGTGTCATGGTGGTCTGGTTAGCATACATTGACCATACATACAGGGAGTCTTGGTGGCCTTAAAAAGTTTATGTATCTATTTATGTGATTAAGAATGACTTTAGTTTAATTATCTTTTATTTAGGTGATAACGTGCATCATCATGTAGATAATGAATCCACTACTACCTAAATTTGGTCTAAACATGAAACTATATATATGGAAAAAAACATTAGTTATCCAGCTACACAAGAATATTCTAATGTATAACATTAACATGAATCCTTAAAATGCATCAAAGACTCATATCAATGAATATATTCAAATCATTCTTGATTCATCGAATATATAATTTATTTTATATAAGGGGAATTCGAATATCATACTACCAAACTAATTAGATGATTAAAATAATCCATTTAAAGAATCAATGATGTATGGTTAGGGTTCCTTAAACCTATAATAAGTTAAATATACCTTGTTTTCTAAAGATATTCAAAATATGAATCCTAAATCTATTAATAATTAATTTTAGGGGCTTATTGTCTCTAGTAATCTTGAGCAGAGATGGAATGAGAAAGTTAAGAGAATTTCTCGAAGCTAATCAGGGTCTAGGGGTGAATAAATAAAATAATTCCATTATATAAAAACATGATTAAATTTTATAGAATCATCCCAAAGGAATAATTCAATGAACAAAACCAATAACAATGACCAATGGTTGTTAGTTGTGAAATATTTTGAGATGTTTGACCTTTTAAATTTATTTCTTGATGTTATGAGTGCAGAATGAGTCATGGATTTAGAGTTTTCTATTTCATATATGTCACAAATGTGTGTACTTCACGTATTTGAGAAAAATGAGACTGTAATGGTTTACCTAGGAAATAACAAGAGCAATCAAATCATGTGTATAAAAATAATCCCTATATAATTTCATGAAAGGTCATTCAAATCCTTAGAGGATGTTAGGTGCGTGCCAGATTTGATGGTGAATCTTATTTACCTAGGAGTATTAGAACAAAACGGGTATTTTTTATGTCAGATTCTTGGATTCGTAATATCTCTAAGGGGTCACTCACTATTATGAGTGGAACCATATCCAGTAGTCTATATTTATCAAATGGTAGGAATGAAAAGAAATAATTAAATACAATTCTCTCCCCCATGAAAAATAACACAATGTTATGGCATAGCTGATTATGACATATTAGCTCAAAAGAGATGAATGAAAGAATAAAGAAAGGAATTTTAAATAATTTAACCTTATATAGGATTCCATTTTTTGAATACCATGATCTTTTTATGTGAAAATATTTTAGTTTTAAGAACTCTACATATAAAGCTAATTCCTTTTTAGAATATGCATATTTTATTTTTTGGTTTTCCTCTAGAACTACTTCTTCTAGTGGGAGACACTACTATGTCCACATTAATGATGAATAATCTCTTAACTTGTGGATTTATATAATGAATCAAAAATACAAAAACTTTAAAACTTTCAAATTTGGATGATAGGAGATGAAATTGAAACTGGAAAAAATCATAAAATCATTACAATTGATAATGGTATAGAATATTTATATAATTCCTAAAAAGTATATTTTAGTTTGGAAGGTATTATTAGACACAGAACTGCAATGGATACCCAATAATATAATTTCTTATTAGATATTATGAATAATATTATTTATAATGTTTGAGAAGCATGCTCTTATATTCTAGTCATTTTATGACCTGGGAAGAATTTTCTACTACAGATGTATATGTGATCAATAGATCCCCCTCTAGTTCCAATAGTTTTAAAACTCTTAATGTCATGTGGATTGTTTCCACACATGTTTAGTAAATATTAGATTTTTTGTTCTACCTATTCTCATAGTTGGACTGATAAACTATATATGTGGAATATTATGTGGGACTTTGTGGCTTACCCAATTTGTTAAAGGTTATAGGATTTCAGAATATAATCATTGTTATCAGAAATTTATAAACCTAATCATGTTGTTTTCTATGAGGATTCTACTTCTAAATATAATACTTCTGATATTTCCAAGTCTCATCCACCAAAACCTACAGGTGTTGAGGTTCGATTATAGCATAAAATGTAACTGGAACTTGAGGTTGTCTCATCTAAACCATCCCAACTATATCACAATAAAGAATAACATGTTAGTGAGTTTAAAATGAGTTTGAGTTTAACATAGATAGTGACATGAGAGACTACTAGTTGACTCATAATAGGACAAAAAGAATCATTAGGCCTCCAACATAGTCTACCAAGGTTGGTATTTCTACCTTTGACATTGATATAGGTTTTTTACTTGGTAGTTATAAACCATAAAGATTCAAACAAGATCTTATGTCTGATGAATCTATGTACTGTCTTTCAGTCATGAGATGTGAAATAGATTATCTTTAAATAAATGAAACTATAATAATTTTTAAAAACCTAATGGAGGGAAAATTATAGATTTTAATTCAATTTTTAATAAGAAATAATAAAAAACCGGGGAAAACAAAATTAAGTATAAATCCATAATATTGGAACATGTATTCTTATAATATGAAGGAATTGATTATAAATATATATTTTTCTCCTATTTTTAAGACCACTTACATTAGATTATTTTTATCCTTTTCTAATGAAACTGATTTTCATGTTGAACAATTGGATTTTAAAACTGCCTTCTTTCATGGTATGTAAGATGAACATATTTTTATGAGACCACATGTTGGGTTATCAAAATATTTTAAAATCAATCATGTATAAATATTAGGAATACCTATGTATGTCCTTAGGAAGTAATCTTGACAATGTTTTAAATAATTTAATGTATTTCCGCTTAAAAATGACTTCGCTAGAATTACATATGATGCCAATGTTTATTTAAAATTTTTCAATATTGTTTATTTTAATTTAATCCTATATGTATATGGAACGCTAATAATTTTAAAATACACCTGGTTAATATATCTTATGAAAAAAATATACATAATTATTTTTATGTGAAATATTTAGAGGAAACAAAGAAAATCCTTAGTATGAAAATCACTATAGATAGAAATGTTAGTGTATTGTACATGTCCCAATATCCTAATGTTCATAAGCTGTTAAAAAGATATTTCCTAGAAAATTATAAACTTATTGGTGTGAATTTAGGTCGTATCTTTTTGTTTACCTTGTCCCAATCCCCTATCTATTATTCTAATAAATTTTTATTGATTAAAATCCTTTTTGAAAAAATATTCAGTGGCCTTATGTATTCTATGATATTCCCATTTCTTGATATATCCTTTAGTGTTTTTACCTTAAGAATATTTATGGGATGTCCTATAGAGAATCTTTATTATGCATTAAAATAGATACTTATTTATGTGTCCATTTATTATTAATTTTGAATTTGTTTTGGTAAAAAGGATTCTTATAGTCAAGATAGCATCATCTTTATTGAATCATGTTATGCTTAAAATATAGATACTAATAAATATATCACTATTTTTGTATTATTTTACTTTGGAGTTCCAGATTCATGGAAATGTAATATGAAATCCATTGTTTCTATTTCTAAAACCAATGTCAAATACATAGTATTAACTGTAGCAATCAAAGAATCAATTTGGTAGAAAGGGTTTGTCAATGAACTGTCTTTATATATTGGTAATATAGCAGTATTTTGAGATAGTAATATTCCATTCCATTATTATAAAAATCATGTTTTTCATCGAATATAATAACACATATACATAGATTTCATTTATTTATTTTTTTCATTGAAACTAGGACAATATGTTTCACTAAGATACATACTTAATAGAATACATTCGACTGTTTGAATAAAGCTATTCAATAGTCAATGTTTATACATTATTTATATATAATGAATGTAATCTGATTTCAAAGGCCATGGTGATGAGAACACTATAGTTTTTAAATTATTTTTATTAAAAATTTGGAGGTTTTGTAAATTTCACATGCATGTATTTATTTGTTTATTATAAAAAATAATTTTTACAATTCATGGTCTGAATTATTATTTGGATTTCATAATTTACTATTAATTATTCTATTAATAAAAAGTTGTTTACATTTGTAGATGTATTTTTTGTTGTGAAAGGAATTTTTTATGTCACTTATTTATCAATTTTTCTTCACAGCATTTCCTTACCTCATAGATCGATCCCCCATAAAGGTAATTCTGTAAAGTCTACTTTCCTGTTGTGTGAGGGTAAACCATTGGATCTACCATTGCATAAGGGTAAGTCATCAAAGCATAAGGTTAATTCAAAATCGTGTAAGGTTACTCTTTGGCTAGTGTAAGGGTACTCCATATGCTCTTAACAGTACTCCTGAGCTTGAATACATGCACCCCTAGCTTCTGTAAGGGTTCTACCTTGGCTCGTATAAGGCTATCATTGAATGTGAAAGGGTAATTCCTTGGATCACATAAGGGTAACCTAGCGCACAGAATGGTAAAATATTGATCTATTAAGGTTAACTTGTCTCGTATAAGGGTAACCTTGGAACACGCAATGGTAAGTAGTTATGTGTTACATTTTGGAGGTGAATCACCAACTACCACATGGACATCCCATCAAACTCTCACTTGCATATCAGTCGTCCATATGTCCTCCATCTGGAATTATCTACCTAGCTCGCAATCATATATACTAGTATCATGATTTCACCTCAGGCTCATCCTATAACATTTGGCATGCTTTTTAACTAGTATAAGAGATGATAGTTCAAGGGAATTTTTTATTTCCAGTTGAAATATAATGATAGTAGCCTGAAAGAGATCATGTCCATGATTCACATAGTTTTATTTAGTATATTGTCATCATCATCTCCCATATGGTCTTGGGATTTAGTGGAGAGTGGTAAAGATTCATTACCTATATAATGAGATGTTCTCATGTGAAGGAATACATTAATATCTTGGACACCATTTTACATTATTCTAGGTTTTGGTATTAGAACATAGATTTATAAGAAGTTTATTCCACATTCTAATATTCATGTCTTTTCATGTGTTTGATGTTGTATCCTTATATGCATTTTCATAGTTTGAGTACATACAAGAAGTCATATTGCAAGGTCCATATGTTAGATTTCATCACTTACATATTGTCTAGCAGGACTTAATTTTAAAATAGTTTCTTTGGTACTTTACTTGTTTCATGTCTTATAATATTTTGATTTTATTTCTTTGGTAATAACCATATTACAGGGTGTTTCTTGAAATTAATGTAGGTCCATAGTGGACTCAATGATGTTATATATATGTGTTCTTTATTTTTTCTTACACCATATTCTTCTTTAATCCATCTTATCAATTTCTGTTTTTATCAAAATTCCTAAAAAATTTGTGATGATATTTCATATATTTGTGGATTATTGGTTGATTCATAAGAAACACCACATCAAAAAATCCCTTAACTTATTTTCTAGTTATAAAAAAATTTGTTGGTGGATCAACTTTTCACATGTTCTTATCCTGATCGAATGTGAAAATTTAACTAAACCTTTCACTTTCATAGGCTTTCAATCCATTCTTCATTTGATTGTATCTATCTTCCATCCTATGTGAATTTTCTAATAATCTATAGAGGTTTTTTTTGTTGCATTTAATCTAAATTAAAATATATTTATTCCATGTATCATTTATATGTTATCATATATATTATTTTTATAGTTGTGTGCTGCAACTTTTGGGCAGCCATATCAACCCAACTATTTACCACACCCAATTTTTTTCATTCCTATGAAATGATACCGAGGACATGGTTTCTAGAATAAATGGAGTGACAGTAATGTTCTAGATGTTTGAAGATAAAAAAAATTAGTTTATCCATTATGAAAATGATTAATTACTATTATGTATGAATCAATGAACAAATAAATCTAGTATAGTAAACCCTACCCTCCAAGTGTTTAAATGTTTTCAAGTGCCCCAACTTCCATCTTGATCAATAATATTGATAATATTGAAATAACATTGGAATTAAATTTGATGATTTTAAAAATTATAATTTGTTTTATTTATCAACAATCTTTTTCAGAAATAATATCACGACTGTGTGGTATAACCATGTTTTAACGTATCTATAATTGTCTTCAAACTAACATTGTGGATTCCATTATAGCATAAAACTGGGTATGATTAGGTGTCATGGTGGCCTAGTCAGCCCAAATTTACCAGAAGCACAATGATTCATGGTGGACTAATAATGATGATGTCCTTATCGATGTTCATAAAAATGCATGTAGTTTAGTTCTCTTGTATTTAGATGATCTAAGAAATATTTAGAGTGAAAAGGTTTACCTAGGAAATAATAATATCTTTTAAAACATGGGTCGAAAAATAGTCTCTATAGAATTTCATAAAAGTTCATTCAAATATTTAATGGTTGTTAGGTGGGTGCCTTATTTGATGAATAATATTATTTCCCTAGGTGTATTTGAAAAAAATAGTTATACTTTTATTTTTGATTTAGTGAGTCACAATGTCTCTAATGGGTCAATAACTCTTATTAGGGGAATCCTCACCCATGGTATTTATGTTTTACATAGTAGGAATCATATGAAAATATTAAATACAACTCTTTCCCCAATTAAATATAACTTAATGTTATGGAATAGGTGATTAAGAAATTTTATTTCCAAAGGGTTTAATGAATATAGAAAGAGAGTAATTTCAAATGATGTAACCTCAGGTAGTCTTCCATTTTGTGAAGGTTTGGTTCTTGGTATGTCAAAACATGTTAGTTTTAAGAGGTATATATATAAAAGATAAGTCCCCATTGGAATATGAACACTTTAATTTTTGGGGTCCCTCAATAACTAATTCCAATATTTGGGGCCACTGCTATATTCCCTTTATAGATGAATATTCTTGGAATGTGTGGGTTTACATACTCAACCACACATTTGAATGAATTAACACTTAAAAAATATTTAATTATGGTGTTGAATGTGAAACCAGAAGAAAACGTAAAGCCATTATAACCAAAAATGATCAAGAATATTTTTCTAATGACTACATAGTAGTCTATTGTAGTTCTGATGGTATCCATAGACACAGAACTGTTGTGGATACCCCACAATAGAGTGTCTTAGAAAATTAGATCCCTAGGACAGTTTTCGAATAAGTGAGAATCATGCTCTCATATTCTAGTCTTTTTAATTCCTTCATGGAATAATTTGATGCTACCATAGTTTATATGATCAAGATATTCTATTCTAGTTCCATAAGATTCAAACCCCCTTAACTAATGTGGACTAGTTCACCCCTAGTTTATGTTATCTTAGATTTTTTTATTGTACTACTTATGCTCAAAACAGGAATGATAAACTAGAATCCAAGAATACGATGTTTTTCCTTTTGGGATTCCACATTCTGTCAAAATGTAAATACCTTAGGTAGATAATCTAGGTTTTTAGAAATTTATAATTTCATGTGATGTTGTTTTCCATGAGGATTCTTATTATAAATAGATGGCTCATAATCATGTCCAGTCTGATCCTTATCTTGTAGGTGTTGAGGTTATATTAGATGCTAAATTGTAACTTGAACCTGGGTTTATCCCCTCTAATCCACAAAAACTATATCACATTGAAGAATAACCTAATAGTGAATTCAATCCTGAGTTTTAGATTGAGAGATATGATGACATGAGTTATTATCAGTTGACTCGTAATAGGACCATGAGAATCATTAGGCCTCCACTTTGGTCCACAAAGGTTGATGTTACTCTCTTTGAATTTAATATATGTTTTTACTAGGTGGTGATGAACCATACATTTTAACACAATATCTTAAGTATGATGATTCTTGGTAGTGGATTTCTATTATGAGAGATGAAATGGATTCTCTTCAAAAAAAATATTACCTAGATAATTGTTAACAAACCTAAATGGATAAAATTATTTATTTTAATTCAATTTCGAAGAAGAAAAAAGACAAAGTTAGTGAATATAATATTATGTATAAAGATACAGGTTTTTCACATGGATTCCTAAAATGTGAAGGAATTGATTAAAATGATATTTTTCACCTATTGTTAATAACTAATCCATCAAATTATTGTTAGAATTTTCTGCCCAAAATGGTGTTCATGTTGAATAATTCGATGTTTAAACATTCTTCTTGCATGGTATGTAACAGTAATAGAATTATATGAGACCACCTTTCAAAATATCCTAACATTAATCAAGTATAAAATTTAAGAAAATCCATTTATGTCCTTAAAAATAATCTAGAAAATGGTATAATGAATTTTATGATTTTTTCCTTAAAATGAATTTGACTGAGTAAATATGATGTGTATGTTTATTTTAAATCAATAAATCTTGTTTTTTTATATTTAATCCTATTTATAGATTATATTATTATAATTTAAAAATGTACCAGTTTAATAAATCATATGAATAACCAACTCTATAATTATTTGGAAATGAAATATTCCGAGGAAGAAAAGTAAAACCATGGTATGAAAATCACTATGGATTTAAATTTTAGGGTATTGTACCATTATTAATATTCTTATGAACATATAGTGTTAAAATGGTATTTTATAGAATATTTGAAACTTTTTATTGAGCCTTTAGGTCATAACTTTATGTTTACCTTTTCCAAATCCCCTAGTAGTGATTTTGATAATGAATTTATGAATAATATTCCTTATGTAAACATAGCATGTGGACAAATTTATTCCATGATATCTTCATATATCGATATATCCATTGGTTTTTTTCTTAAGAATATTTATCATAATTCATGTAAAGCATCATTGGTATTCATTAAAAAAGTTACTCTTTTATGTATCCTTGTATTCTGATTTTGGCATTTATTTTGGTAAAAATGATTCTTATAGTCAATATTTCATCATCTTTGTTGATTATAGTTATATTAAAAATATATATACTAATAAATATATCATGCTTTATGTATTATTTTCTTATATTGGTCCTGTTTCATAGAAGTGTAAAATTAAATCCATTGTTTCCCTTTCCATAACCAAGGTCGAATACCTAAAATTAACTATTGCAATGAAAGAATAAATTTTGAAAAAGGCATTGTTAATGAATTGTATATATCTTTAGGTAATATAGAATTCCATTTTTATGGTCCTTCTTTATTCTATATTTTTAAAATTTATGTTTTCAATGGAAGATAAATGCACATCAAAATTTTATTTCATTTTTTTAGGTTTTTCATTGAATGTAGGATGGTTTGTTTCAGTAAGATACATACTTCAGTGAAACCAACAGATAGTTTGACTATGTATAATCAATTTTCCATGTTTATTCATTGTTTAGAACTTAGGATTGTAGTCCCATTTCAAGGACCTAGGTGGTGACAACACCATCCTCTTTTAAAAAAAATTGCTAATGTGGAGAATTGGTAAATCTGACTTGCATGTATTTATTTATATGTTATCAAATATAATTATCCTAATTCATGGTCTGAATTATTATTGAGATTTATTGATTTTCTTGTATTTTATCCCTTGTGAAATTTTTTTGCATCTCTTATTGTAAATTTTTCCAATGAGATAATTTTTTTTACATTTCTTATTTTCTAATTTTGATTTCATGATTTTACCATACACCATAGATGGATCCCACATAAAGTTAACTTGAGTAATGTTTACATTCCTATTGCATGAGGGTAAGGCATTGTCTCTTCTTTTTCAGAAGGTTAAGACATGGATTCATATGGGTAATTCCTAATTTTGTATGGGTGCTCCCAGGATTGTGTAAGCATACTCGTGATTCACTTAATTTTACTCCCCATCATGCATATTGGCACTCCCTAGCTTGTGTAAGGGTGCTACCTTGGCTCAAATAAGGCTAACCTGGAACGTGTAAGGGTACTTCCATAAGGGTAACCTTGCTCATGTAAGGGTACTGTCTATCTCTATTAGGGGAAACATGGCTCGTATTAGGGTACCCTTGAAACACGTAACGGTAAGATAATTTGTGTTATATTTCGTTGGTGAATCATATGATGATGCATGGACATATAATCAAACTATCTCTTGAATATCGGTCATCTATGTGGTATTTATACTTCTTTCACTACATAGATCTCTATAGCTTGTCTCGCCATCATGATTTTACATCGGCCTCCTCATCGATCATTCAGTGTGTTTCTTCACTTGTTCAAGAGAGGAGAGTGCTTGGAAATTTCAAATTTCTAGCTCAAACAAAACAAGTGTATCCTAAAGAAGATCCTATCCAAGATTCCCATAGTCTACTAAAGAAGATTGTGTTAATCACTACTAACCTGGTCTAGGGATCCCATGGATATTTATGAATATTCATTTCTTTCATTATGATACATATATGTGGTAAGGAATGCATAAATATCATGAAAACCATTTGATCATCTTCTTGTTTTTGATATTAGAACCTGGAATTATTAGAATTTTATTCCACATTTGTGCTTTCATTTCATTCCATTTGTTTAATGTTTTATCCTTTTATGAATGTGTGTTGAATGAGTCCATCAAGGAATTATAATTTCATTTTCCATATATTTGATTACATCATTTCTATATGGTCTAGATATAATTATTCTGAAATAGTTTCTTTGGACCTTTACTTATTTTGTGTCTTATAATCTGGAGATTTAATTTCTTTAGTAATCAAAATATTCTGGTGGTTTCTTTTGCTTTGCATATAGGTCCATAGTGGAATGAAGTATGTTATATCTGTGTGTTCTTTATTTCTTCTTGCACCATATTCATCTTAGATCAAATTTATCGATTTCTTTTTCTATCAAACATCCTAAAAAATTTGTAATCCAAGTACCTATATTAGTGGATTCTTGGTTTTTTCATATGGACTACCACATCAATGATTCACATTTCATAAAATCATGTTAGAAAAAAAGGGTTTGTGTACTAGATTTTCACAGGTTTCTATCATTATAGCATATATGAATGTCTCTCATCCTTTCACTTTTATTGGCTATGTCATTGGGTTTTTATCCATTTGTAATTTCCTTGTATCTATATTCCATTCTATGTGTATCTCCTAATAGTCTATATATTTTTTTTAATGCGGTTGATCTAAATAAAAATATATTGATTCCATGAATTATTTATATGTAATCATATTTATTGTTTTCATAGTTGCGATCCACAAATTTGGTGGATCCATATTAACCAAACTATTTACCACACCAAAATTTTTCATTTCTGTGAAATAATACCATGGAAATGGTGTCTAGATTTAATGGAGTGAAGGTAATTTTGTAGATGTATGATGATCAACAATTTTTTTTTCATTTGGAAAATGTTGAACTGGTGTTAATTATGAATCAATGAACAAATAATTATAGTCTAGTAAACCCCACCAGATCAGTGTTTATATGTTTTCAAGTGCCCAAAGTTCCTTCTTTCTGAGGAATAATTATAATATTGTAATAGCATTGGAATTAAATTTGATACTTTTGGAAAGAAAAATTGTTTTTATAGAATCAAAATCAATTTATAAAAATTACCATAAATCTATGCCATAACCATTTTGTAACATATCAATAATTTCCTTTAAAGTAACATCTTTCATTAAATCATCTCTCAACACCCCAATATCCTCCCAACCAGGTTTCAAAATTTTAAATTACTTATAATATCCTCCCCATGTCACCATCTATAGAGAATCTATGACACTATTCAATTTACCATTCTTTTAGATAATAAAAAAATCATATCTCTGTTACATATCCTACCAGTAATTATGTTCAATTGATTCTACTCTTTGACTATGACAATTCACATAATTCTCCAAATATCTGGGTATACCTCAAAATGCCTTTCTACTAAATATTTCTTCTGATACTGGATTTCTAGCACTAAATCTATAAGATTCATATTTTATATTAGTTTTTCCAATTTGGTTTCAGAAAATTCCTTGAAAAATAAAGGCATGTGGCCACTCTTACTCTGTTAACATAGCTCCAACTCCTGAACTAGATGCATAAAACATTTCTGAAAATACATTGTAAAAATTCAGAAAGCATAAATTTTGGGAAGTAGCAAAGTTTTTGTTTAGTGTATAAAATTATTCTTGAGTTATAGGTGTCTATTTAAAATATTTCTTCTCAGTCAAGGCTATGAGGGGTCTTGAAATATTTCCATGATCATTGATAAATTTTTATAGTATCCAATTATCCCAAAAAACCCTAGCCATGATTCACAATCCTCATCCCATTATATAATTTAACTAAAATTTTTTTAGATCGATCATAACCACTTCGACAGAATTAATATGCCAAAAATACTCCACACACCTTTTTTTTAAGATCACTTATTATAATTTTCAAATAGCAAATTGTCTGCTACCATTTGTAGGACCTTATGTGCCATATCTAGGCATTCATTTCATCCCTTACGACACACCATTATATCATCCAAGAATAATAAAACACTCTTCTAAAAAATTTCCCAGAATACCACATTAATAGAAACATGGAAGGTGAATTCATCAATCTAAAGGGAATAAAATGGTATTCTGAATTCCCCTTATGGGTCTTGAACATATTCTTTCAAATATAATTCTCTTTCATCTATACCTGGTGGAAACTAGATTTCAAACCCACCTTTGTGATGTATTCTACACTATGTAGCTCATCTGTCATCTCTTCTATTAGTTTAATTATGTTCCTATCCATCACCACAAAACTATTGAACTCTTGGTAATCCATGACCATTCTCCACCGACTATCTTTATTCTTTGCTAAAATTATTCGAATATACTATGAGATTATGTTATGTCACATAAAACCTTGTACCAAAATCATTTGACCATATTTTCTAATCTCATTCACCATTAAATAAGAATGTTTTTAAGGTTGTATTTTTACTGAATGCACCCCCCTCATTCCAATTTTTTATGTTATCATTATTCCACTTTAATGGTAATTCCCAAGGTGCCTTAAAAACATCTACATAATCATAATTTTCTTGTATCACACACATTAATCCATGCGCCCACAATATTCATTTTCCTAAATTTAATTGTAAATCATTTTGTCATTTTGTGGGTTATTTGATGTTCCCCATGTTGGATGGCCACTGAGAGGGGGATGAATCTATGATATACTATGATGAATTATTCATCTTCTAAATTCAACCTCTTTGACCAGTTGAAGTTCCATGTTCTATAAATAAAATCTCATAGTCTAAACTTGTATGTAGTAACAATAAGAGAGTGAAACAAACAATATTTACAATGTTCCTTATAAAAGTGTACACCTTTATATCATGGTAAGATTCAAGTAGTTAGAAACCCCAGTTATAATTATCCATATATTTTTTAGACACACCAGTAACAATGCTCTGGTGATTGGTTAGACACTCTGATCACAAGCCTCAAACAACTAGTTAGTCACCATAGTCATAAGATTATTCTTCAACATTAATTCGTTCATAGAAAAATCTTTTTATGAAAATGGATTATTATGTGCCACATAGAATATATATTTACCTTTATGAGTATATTGGATCAAGAGTCCATTACATGTGCTAATTCTTCATGATCTTTAAAAGGTTCTCATAATATTCATATTGGTCTCAAAAATCCTACAAGATCATTAGGGATATAGTACTTCTCAATTTTCTCAAGTACGTGAGTGAATAAGAAAACAAGGGATCGTAGTTTCAACCCCCTTTATTCCCTTGAAAAACATACGAGGCTCTTGAAAATCACTCACACAATGTATGTTATTTCTCAATATTCTCAATACCTTCTTCGATACATACATAAATATATATTTACAATAATATCATGAATATTATTCTCATGAATTCCAGAAGATTATTTCACATTTAATAATAAAACAACTCTTAGTAGGATCGCCTTCTTCTTGAATCATCAAATCTTCAGGTGGATCAACATTTTTTTCATTTAATCCTATTATTGAATGCCCTATAGACATAATAACTTATTCACACATGATATTTGAATTATAGTGTCTCCATTATCTCCACAACTCATGATATATATAAACCAATTTGAAATATCCACACCTCTATATGCATCCACATAATACTATTAGATAACCTATTTTGTCACTCAACTCACCATTTCTTATAGGTGGACTAGATTTCCAAAATGGTCGTCAAAACGATAATACAAAAATCACTATTTCATGGTGATATATTTATTTTTCTCTTTTCACAAAAACCACATGCATTTAACATGAATATATATATACTTTTTATTTGGTATTCCACCATTATTTAGAAACCTGGATGCATCATGATAATCATTGTGATTTTTATTTCTCATTTGAGAGCATCATACTATTCATAGTCAAATTTCATTCCATCAGAATATACAAATTCTGGAACTCATTTCAACTCTGAGAAAATCAGTAAAAGTAATTGATCGACTGCATATCTTAACCAAGGTCGACCACATCAACACCTAATTAATCGACCATATGAATAACTCCTGATCAAGTGTGTGTGATCAAACACTTGAAATTGATAGGATACATTCCAATGATATAGGGAGAATAACGTTTTAATTTAATGTGTATAGAGATTTTAAATATATTAATAAATTATAAATAAATAACATAATTTAATTTAATATGGAAAATATTTTCAAAATCAAAAAATTTGACAATGATACTTAGAAAAAAAACACAAATAATTAAATTCATATTTTCTTATATATTAAATTTCCCAAAAAAAGGAAGGAAATATATTATACAAGAATGAAAAGTGATTGAGGAACTACAGAAACATGATATATGTGTAGAATATTTGAAAAAGTAAATAAGGAAGTATATTAAAAACCTATAACATTAATATTTTATTTTTAAAACTCATCATCATTAATTTATTCTAAAAAATTAAATCTCCAAGTCATTAATATTTTTAATACTCAACTTATTTATTTTAAAATTATAAAACATTGAGTTAAAACATTAATGGTATTTTAAAATATGAAATCATTAACAAAAATTAAATTTTTAATCAATTGATTTATTCTAAATATTCAAGGTATTTAAATTTTATTAATGAATTATTTATTTTCAATATTCAAATTATTTATTTTACATTTTTTATTCAATATATTTTAAAATGTATAAATATTAAAGAAAAAAAATCAATTACATGAATATCTAAGAAAATTAAATAAATAGATTTAATTAAATATTTAAATGAATTGAATAATTTATTCAAGTTTTTTAAAATAAAATAAACAAATGGAATTTTAAGTTATATAATAAAGTTGAGAATCTTATAATAATTAGAATATTGTAAAACAATATGAATTTCATAAACAATTATAATATATTTTTTAAAAATCATATAAATAAATAAGGTGACTAAAAAAATTAATGTTTTAAATATTTTATTTGGGCTATTAATAATAATCGAATATTTTGAATGATTTAAAGATTTCAGGAGACCCGTATTTTTCATTATTCTTTAAATAATTTGAGAATTTTAGAATAATTATAATATTTTAAAATAATATGAATTTTGTAAAAGATTAGAATGTATTTTTTTAAATCATTTAAATAAATAACATGATTAAAAAACTAATGTTTGTAAATTTTTTATTTGGGTTGTTAAAAAAATCAGAAATTTTGAATGATTTAAAGATTTCAGTGGATCCCTATTTTTTATTATTCAATAAACATGATTTGATCCCGATCTTGGGAAGTTTGTGGGGAACTAGAAGATCTCATGAAGTCCAGGAGTGGCCCCCAGCCTCACCGATGGGGTCCTCATGATCCTCAATTAAAAACATGTTGCTTCCATAGCTCCTTGAGAATGTGGTTGTACATAAGATGAGCTATGATATCCATTCCATACAAGCTGATTTCAAGGCTCATCAAGGTAGGATCTCCGATTCGAACAGAATCAATACTCTTCTAGGTGTCAATAATGTTGTTGTGTAGAATATAAATGACGATCCTCGTTCCAAACAAGATACTTACATGGCTCTTCGAGGTAAGGATTTATAGATTATTAGAATAAAGAAACATCCTATTGTGGATAATGTGGTTGTGAAAAATATGGTTGGTGGTCGTCATCCCAAACAAGATGCTTCCATGGTTTCTCCATCTATGGACTCCTAGTCTATTTGAGTCAAAACCCTTTCTTTTGTGATGAATGTGGCTGCACATAAGTTGATAATTTTATCTGGTACCAATAACATGGATGAGGTGTTCGTGTGGCTGTGGATGGGTATAATTAGTACCCCATAATAGGTTGGTCAGTGGTATTTGGGAGCCTCAAAACTCATGGTGCATTTTCCAAGGAAAGGGAGGGGGAAATAATTCTTCATTGATAATTCCTTGATTGGTCAACTTCTACCAAGGATTGGATATACCTGAATTAACTCTAAAATCCAGACAGAGGATGAGAATAATGGGGAAAACTCAGTAAACAATGTAATTGAAGGGAAGCATGAGATTCACCGTAATTTCATTAAAAGAATGATACTTTTTTCAATCCAGTAATTCTATTGTGTATGATTTTTTGTGATAACTCGGTCAAAATATTATCAAATAATTGGTATAAAATGCATTTATAAAATATTTGTATTTGAGATGAGAATGATGGAGTAGTATTCTTGAGGCCAGTTTGGGAATGGAATGGATATTAAACATCTATAATCATAGAAAAAATGGATTTTTTAGCAGGAGTAATAACTATGAAGAAGGTAATCCTTAAATAAAACATAATGAATAGCTTCATCATGAGAGGGAAATGGAATCCCCTCTAATTTTTTCAATAAAATGTATTCTGTCAAAGAACAAAATGTCCTTGTGTGCTCACAGGCCTTCTGGTGAAGCCATTTTTTAGTTTTCTTATCAACGCATTCTTTTTGTCATCCCTTTTTATGAAAAATATGAGGGAAAATTTGGAGGAGAGAAAATTAGGTGAAACTATAACAATACTAGAAAAAATCCATGAGGTTGGTGGTATATAACCTTTCTATATCAACTTTTGGTAGTCAATATCTAATTATTTTAAATGAATCTCATCATGTCTTTTTATCCATGTATGATGGAAGGGGATTAAAAATGAACAAAAGATACAAATTATTTTTTTTGAAACAAACTAGATGTTAAACAGTCATTGGATCATGAAATTGAGTTCATGGGAGGGGTAGTACAGGTTCATGCAATCAATTTAAAGATCCAAATCTTGTTTAGAATTTAGCTTTGTTTCCATCTCATTAATTTGTTTCCTTAGTTCATTCTTCACCCCCTTCCACCATACCCGAGTAACATGACATGCCGAGATTTATATAAAACAATTAGATATTGGTTACCTATAGTTGATAAAAATTGAAATGGACTACCAAAATCATGGATTTTTTCCAGTTTCATTACATTTTCATCGTCTTTTCTCTTCTACAACAGTTCCTTTATATTTTTTCTAAAAGGTACCACAAAAATAACGAGTTAATTAAAATACAAAAAAAAAATCCCACTAGGTCTATGAGCATACAACCACATTTGTATCATTATCATAATATATTAAAAGGGAAAGTGTGGAGGAGATACCATTTCAATCTCATGATGAGGATTTTCTATCTCTGTTTTATTTAAGGATTCCCTTCTGTATACATCTTTCTCGCACAGAAAAAGCCATTTTTTCTATGCTTCTAGATGTTTGATGGATATTTCACGCCCAAACTTGCGTCTATCATACTTCTCTATCCTTCTCATATCTAAAAAACATTCAATAAAAGAATATTATACCAACTATTTGATAATGTGTTGGCCCATTTAACACCAAAAAGAATAAACATAAGAATTAATTGATAGGAAAAAGTCACATACCTTCATTAAAATTGTGTTACATCCTATCCTTCTCTTCAATTACATTTTTTATGAGTTTTCATATTTCCTCCCATCCCTTTCTTAGATTTCAAAGATACATCATAGATACCTACTCATATGTAGATGTTGTGGATTCAAGCTATTATCAATGAAGTATTATTTACCTCAACTCCCTTTCCCATAAAAATTATCCTTGAGTTTTAAAGCACTCAAATACTACCCACCATCCAATTTAGTGATACCAATATACCCATCTATAACCACACAAACACCTCATCTGTGTTACTGATACCACATAAAATTATGTTCTTATGCACAACTGAAATCTCGACAATAGGAAGAGTTTTGATTCAACTAGACAATGAGTCTATAGATCGTGGAGTCCTGGAAGAAGCACATTTACGACGACGATCACCAATCACATTTTTCACAACCACATTCTCAAAAAAAGTAAGATTTTTTATTCTACAAGACTAATAGTCTATACCTCAAGGTTCCATGGAAGAATCTTGATTTAAATTAGGATCACCGATCATCTTTTACACAACCATGTTCTTGATGACATGAATATTTTTTATTATACTTGGATTGGAGTTCATACCATGATGATCTATTTATCTTCATCCCATTATGATGAAACCCAATGGGAAACTAGAAGATAAATATTGTGAAACTGATGAATGAGAATATTTTTTATCTGTGACCAAATATTTAGGAGTTCTGTAGCCATAGGTACTAGTGATGCATGTTGATACATTTATTTTATCACCCATCGTTATGTTGGTTAATCCTCTTGTTTTTAAATCCATTAAATGATCCTTTCTACAATCTCAAATTCTAGTTGAAGTCCTCGCCTAATAGTCTATAATATTTACATATAACACAAATCTTTCAAGTTTTCATTTCACTATATTTTGTGTCATTCAATTATAATTATTGGTTATCGATGATGAAATATGGTGCATACATATCCCTCAAAGTCCCACTAACTAGAGTAATGTTGTGTCCCATTTTTTCACTTCCTAATTTAACTCTTATAGAGGAGGAAAAATATGATGGATAATTAGCCAATTTATTTATGAAAATAACTATTTCCTCTTGTTCTGTGATTTTTAGAGATTGAATTTTAGCAATCATGGTTCTCTCATCCTCAGGATCAAAACGTGGATTGTTATAAGAACTATATCTAGTCATTTGAATCCATTTTTTTAACCAAATTAAAATAATAGCACTAATCTTCACTAGAAAATGTGTTATGTTTGATGCATGCCTATTATAGTGTGATCAAAAACATATTTTTGTACCCAATAAAAAGGCAGTAATGATTGATTGGGGTTGTCTCTAGGGATGAAAATGTTTTGGATGTATTGAAATAACATTTAATTGGTTTTAAATTTGAAAAAAGTGGATGTGGATGATTGGTTTAAAATTTAATTTTTAAATAATAGGTATCCAACCTTGGATTAGTCTCCTCTCTTCCTTGTGAATAATTATTCAATTGCACATCCCCATAATTCTCTTATAAAAGGAAATATCCTTGATTATACTTTCCTAGAAATTTTGGTTTTTACTAAAAAGATACAATAGTTCATGTATTATGTATCCTCACCTAGCCTAGTGATTGGATACCAATAATAAATCTCGGGTCATTCAATTGTTTACTATGGTAAGTAGTTAAGAGGTTCCCAATATGCTTATGTGTGAAACTAGTAAGAATATAATGAAATATTTATATTTAAGGACAAATAAGAATTCATAAAAGCTACACATCCAAACACATCAAAATTATTAATCTATGAAGCCTTTTTTATTTAATACATAAATTCGTTATATAGGTGGGAGAGTTCTCCTCATCTTGACCATAATTCGATTATTGTTTCATCACAACAGTAATTAAAAAATGAAATTAAAGAAAACCATGTGGAATTACACTAGCATATTGTGATAAAATAGACTCAAATAAGAAGTGATTGTATCCTTAATATGGGAAGTCCCTAAAACCAAAGAAGAACATATATTATTATTATTATAATATAAATATAAAATAATCCCAAAAAAATACTATATGTGGATATTTCCATGCGGGGTGTAAGGAGGTCCTCATTACCCGCTCTAGGTGAATTCCGAGTGAGAATAGCTGTACTCCTGAAATGCCATGAAGCAACCAATCATAATTTCATACTATAAAGATAGCATGATCTCATCAAGAGATGTCCACCACATGGAATAGGATCACTAAAGATCATCATCTTCCCTGATTGGGCTAAACCAAAGTACTGGGAGGGAAATTGACTTTGAAAATGAGAAGAAAAATATATAAATGAATTTCCCCATTTTCCAAATTTTCAAGACACTTTTTACTTATTCAATGATAGTTCTGAGTATCATGAGCATTCACATATGTAGGAATTCAGATAGATTAGGTGATTTTAGTCATTCTTTATGATCAAATACATCTCCAATCAGATATGTATAATTGGAAATGTAGTGATTTTATATAGGTGTAGTTTTTAAGTATGTTCAACCATCATGCATGTAAAACTCTACCATTATACATCATCTTATAGCACTATAAATTTATCCAGTAAATATTTCTTCGTTCTATATTGATTATCAAGGATCTTTAGTCGAATGGATGAGCACTTTCGTACTAGTGATCATGTTGATTTTCCATATTCAATAATTTTTCAAGCATTAGAGATCCTCCAACCAGTGCATGGGGAGAAACTAGGGTCTCACCATCTACAAACATTCACATGGGAATGAAGAAATTGAAAATTAATTTATTTTCCTTTTTATTGGGATAAATCTAAAATCATCACTCACAACTCAAAAATTGTTTTCTTCACTATGTGGTGTGACTTCTTCATGGTGAGATTAGGCTTCTAGATCTTAAGAAAGGATTAGTGGCATGATTTCATAACTGGAGGATCCATGGAAAGTGATTTTTTGAAATGAGGGCCAGTACTCATCTTGAACACAACCATGTTCTTGACAACATGAAGATTATTTATTATACTTGACATTGAGTTCATAAATTTAGGAGGTGTGGAAGCTGGTTGTTATTGGAAGGGGTATCACTACTCATATTATGCAAAAGAACATTATATAAATGGGAAGGGTTTTTTTATACAGAACTTGGATCCCTTACCATAGTGATCCATGGAAGCATCTTATTTGGATTAAAGATCACTGACACCCCTTCTATGAGGTCAGGGGCCACTGCTGGATAACATAATCTCTTCCATTTTCCAAAGGAACTCCCCCATGATCATCTTATATAGGGGATCTATGAACACACAACTTAGTGCAAGGGTTTCTACCTTGATGTAATTGTCCCTTTAGTACTGACCCTCTAATCCAGTACAAGTGATTCTTCACCATCAACCTTGTATAAAGAAATTCAATGGGAAATTGTAAGATAAATATGATGAACCTAATGAATGAGAATATGTTTTATCGGAGTCCAAATATTTAGGAGTAGTGTATCCATCATTCCTAGAGACACTCATTGATATATGGCCTTCATCACCCATTTCTCCATCCTTTTACAACAAAAAATCAAAAGGATTTCTGTAGGGAATCTGAAAACAAAGATCAATAGACATGGATTGAGGATTAAAAATAATGAAGGTAATGATAGGATTTTAATGGTTCAACATTCACCACATCAAATCAAGCAACATGTTTGACATTTTAAAGTCTCTATAAATGAATTTCATGCAGTAATTTGGGAGGAATGTAAGCCCCTTGGCTCTCTCAAGTGCCTCCATTAGACAGACCATCCCTGAATGTGGATGAACATTAGAGGATGTGGGATTACATCAAAAGAGTTAGTTATCCAGGATACCCTAGGGAATGATCTCATAAACCAGCAGCCTCTCCTCTCTATCTTTGAAGTACATTAAAATATAAACAAGATGGGGATAGTTATGGTGACCTATATAATCGATCATTATTTAAATATTTATCCATATAATTCTATACATTAATATAATTATTTTTTAATATATTTTAAATAAATGTCTATATATTGTATATATACTAATAATTTTTATACCTATATACATATAATTGTATATTTTGATATAACATGTTTATAATGTGTTTCTAATTATTCATTATATATATTTTTATATAATATACTTAACAATAATGAAATATTTATAATAATACATTTATATATGATGTATTTACATAATATTGACACACACACACACACAACTGCTACTCAACCTCCAGGCAGAGCCCAATGAGTTTAACAAGATGGTGACTGTTTAGGTGCCCTAGATAATCAACCTTTGTTTAAATATTTATTCATATAATTATATAAATTTATATAACTATTTTTAAATATATTTTGAAAATATTTCTATATATTTTATATTTAATTATAAATTTTAGACATATTTACAAATAATAGTTTATTTAGATAAAAAATTTATAATGTATTTATATTAACTCATTATAAATATTCTTATATAATATATTTAATGATATGATGTATTTATAAAAACACATTTATATATGATGTATTTACATAATATTGACACACACACATACATGGACATATTTTCACACACATGTACACAATTACATTTCAAATATACAAACACAAATAAAAATATTAATGTAATAGGATTGTTATGATGACGATGATGAAAATAGAATGAATTCTATGTAGAATAGAGAAGATTACATCATAACATTTGATGTTGTGAAGATAAGAAGTTTGAATATGACTACGAAGCTGAACTATTAAGAACATGATTACTAAATATCACCATTATTCCAACTTTTTTACTGTATATAAATTTATAAATGAAGATTTTAGTTGGAGGGTATTATCTGATGGTCGCATAGATATGTGACATGAATTACATTAGATGTAAAGAGTTAAGAAAACCCAAAAAAATTTGAAAACATAAGGATTATATGACAGTTTTACATATATGATATGTTAAATTCATGATTATGCTAGGTTTTCTAAATATTATTAAATTGTGGAAGAATATTAAAATGTATAATATTTTAGGTTGCCTCCATTTTATCATTATTTCACATTATCTACATAAATTTATATATAGAGATACGTTTTAGGAAGTGAAATGATAGTTGACATCTCAATGTATAACTATATGTTTTTTCCTCACTGGTATTCATCATAGAGTATTATAGGTTATGAAAACATGTTATGGTTAACATGGGTATGATTATTTTGTTGAGATAAAACATATTTTCATGTCCCAGAAGACAAATAATAATATTCTTTTTGTGCACAAGCTGACCCACTACATATACCACATGGAGTGTCATATAGATGCCTTTAGTATATTAGGGGTGCATTGATCATATTTTTTCCACAATACATGAGGTTTGTGAGAAAAATAGAATGATACCCTTTATAATTTTATACCATACATACAAAACTCTATTTATTTACTTATCTAATACGTGGGTGTTTTGGTATATTGTTGATCATGTTTTCAGCTAGAGATTAATTGAGATGGGATTTTTACTCTAATATGATGAGTATGAGATGTGATCCCTAGATTGATATATGATATGGGAGTGTGTGTACAAACTTATATATTTTATAACCATTTATATAAGGAAATTGTGATGTGATTATACATAATGATATACAATGTGTTGTTTATTCTTTGATCAGATTAGTATATACTTTGAGAATCGAGAATAGATGAGTTGGATCTTTGGGGTTGATGTGATTCATGCCCCATGGCCACTGTATGACTTGGAAAAATAGAAAATATAATAATTCCAATATTCATATGATTCATAGTGGTGGAAACAAGTATACCTATACATTTTTTTGATGGAGATAACTCTGGATCCCTTTCTTTCTTGAGTAACATTGATATTTTTTAGAGGTCACTCTTTTATAACATGTATAGATAAAATGATTTGAAGTTATTGTCAATTTGATAAATTCACAGAGGTTTATAGAATTTGGATTATAGAATGGGGATCATGTTTGACTTAGTGAACTACTCTAAACATGTTTTCGGATTAGTCTAAAATTATTTTGGATGGGTGTTCATATGTTATTGCATATGATGTGATATATGGTATTGTTAATTATATATTTCGAAAAGTGTTTAGCAAGATATAAAAATGAGTTTTAGTTATGGTTTCCAGATTTAGTTTATATGATAAAATATAATGTAAAATGGTATAAGGTTTATAATGGTTTAGTTCATGTGAGATATTAAATGAGATATCCACAAATTTATAGCATTTATCTGATGCCTCTCTATATCATGTGTGTGGAATATCAAGATAAATGCATGGACTAATATATCAGGAATGATACTACCTTTTAATGAAATTAAATACTAAATATTAATTATTTCAAAATTTTATTAGCTCAACTCATTCAAATCATCATTTATTAATGTGTTACATGGTATATAATGATGTAGTTGAGTTTGATTTCCTGAAATGATTGCACAGGCCATGGAATTTACTCTTATGAAATATACACATTAGTAAATGTATAAGCAGTCAAAGAGTGTTTTCAACTAGATATATATATTATTGATAGTTGATGGAAATGGGTCATGGGTGTATTCTCATTCTTGGTCAATATTCCCTAACCAAATACAATCATTTATCATTCTACTTTTCATATAGAGTTGCAAGCATAATATGGAGAAAAATTTAATCCCTTATATATTGAAATGATTTATATCAGCTCGTGGATACACGATCGAGGTATGATGATTTTTTTTGTTTTGAGAATTGGGGGACCTTTATCAAACATAATAGAATAAAATAAAAGGTTTCAATGGATCTTCTATGTAAGGTATAATAATTTAATATATTTTCTATTTTATTTTTAATGAAGGTTTCATATTTCTTTCATGGATAACCTTAGACTATGGTTTTAATCACTTCAACATATTTTTATAAATTTTATTAGACTCTTACAAAAGACATCACCGATAACTTTTTCATCTATTGTAACATCCAGAAAATCAAGGGGTACATTAAACTTAATGATCTACACATGAGATACTTGTGAACCCACTATCATGTGATCTTTTGGGAGTTATTTATTATGAGTCATATCTCCTTTGATATTTTATAGTTTACTCCTCATAATATTGTGATGGGTGGGTGATACTAAATATAATTCACTTTCACTTTCACTATGCATAATCTTGTAACATAACATAGTTATCGGAATTTTTTTGATTTACATTTAGAAAAAATTGTAATAAAATAATAGATTACCTTGGGTAAGGAGGGTTCTTATGGGGAATTGCTAGCCCCAAATCTAGTGGGGTCTGAGTCTTCATTTAATGGTTTTTTATCTATTGTTGGTTCACCTTGACCGCTTTATAAATATTTTCTAATCAATCCCAAATTGGTAATAATTTATTTTAGAGAATCAATTTATTTCTGAATATATTTCATTTTATTATTTATATCCTAATGTGACATTGTTTTCTCAAATTATTCTCAATGTGACACTTCAAAACCATCACCGTTAATATGGACATGTTGTTCAGGACGGTTAAAATCCATTTTAAGTAGTAGTTCTTCTATTACAACTAATAATGATTACATTGTCTAAACTATATAAAAACAATACAAAAAATTAGATATTTTATATATTGTTATTATATAGAATAAAAAATAACTATTATGTCATACTTACATATGATTCTCTTACTTTTTATATGTTATCATCTACAATTTGTTTCTTCTTTATTTACATGAGCCTCCATAAATAGCATATGATGTGGGATATAAGTGGAGTTAGATTTTAATTCATCAATAAGTATATAAAAATAAAAATAATTATGTTTTTATTTTATATCACTTAAGACATTTACAATATATTTTAAGTTAAATACAATTTTGTCAAGTGAAGCGCACTTATTCCTTGCTTTATGGTAGGGGTACATGGGTTTAAATGTGCACTGTTTATTCTCATCACTCATTTTATGTTTCATAAATTTATAATTTTGAATAAAACTGAATATTTTAATGAATTTTAAATAAAATATTATGAACTATAATGAACATGAATGGATTCATCTTCATGATAGGTATTGAATGAAATTTATGTTTCTTGTTTTATCATTTGTGCATACACAACTAGTGGTCTGAGCTTTACTTTCCCCTCAGCATCCTAGAGATATTGTTCTGTCAGATGTGACTGAAAGGATATATATCCCTTTTAATGATCACTAATATAAATTAATTGTAGAAAATATCGAAAAAAAAAACTCTATAAGGGATAATGAAAACTAAATCAATGTTTCATTATATGTTTTTATTAAAATATAGAAAGTATACCATAATGATACCATAATGTCTTCCCAAATTATTTCTTTTAAAATATGAAATTTTTTATACCATGTATCTATCTCAATTGACATATTCATTTGATTTTTGAGCCTAATGTAACTAAGTAAAATTGACTTATTGGGTTCAATAGGTTAGTTTCACTAATTCCACCCAACCTCAAATTTTATAGCTTTTCTTCTTCCTTAAAATGGCCTAAAGGCCTTAAATTGTTTATATTATATGATAAATCCCCCTTTTTAGGGATGATGGGGATGGAAACCAATGTAAAAATCAAGGAAATATTAAAATCACACTCAAAGGATAGGAAGTATAAAAACAGATGACATCACTGAACTACTCCTCCCCATCAGTTGATCATGATGAAGCACTCCACTGTTTCAAGGTTGTTTAGAAATAAAGTGTCATATGCCAAAGCGCATGCCTGATATGATGTTTGGTGTAGTCCCCTCTGAATCAGACAAATCCAAAAACACTGCAATAATGAACTATCAACTCTGTAACCTCCTATGGAGACTATTTCATGAAGTCGAGGCTGATATCACAAGATTCCCACTAGATAAAAACAAAAAAATCCAATCATAAAACTCCCACCATTCCAAATCAACTGAGGAAAACCATGAGATTCAACACTACAAAAACATCCACAGGATGAAACTTGCATCCCCACCATACTACTATAACAAAAACTACCCATCAACACCATCAAACTCACACGCAGAGACCACAATACTCTAACCAAGGTACCCCCTACCAGAGAAATGAATAGGCAGTGAATCACGCCCCCTACACCATGGATCAGAAACTAGACCCCACCACTGGATGACTGGACCTCAGTGCACACCTTTGAATATGAAACAAACAACAATCCACTGAAGAATGAGGTCACGACCCCAAGAGGAAAACCAGTTCCAACACCTCTATAGATCGACCCCACGACACACAAAACTGGGACCCCAAAGATGCACATAATCACACACCCAATGCTGAAAAATAAATGGATCTCAACTCCAATGTACCAGATCGGAATTCCTTTCACCATAGAGACAAGACCTTAACATAACAGCTCAAGACCTCATCACCACAGAGAACGGAACCACAACCCCGACGCAGTAGAATGGAAACCCCCTCTCTGCAGTGAAGTACTGCGACCCAAATGCTAAATAGGTTCTCAACCCCACATCTCTAATGACCAAGAACAAAACCTCAAATAGAACCAAAAACCATATCCGTGAAAGACCAAACCTCGGGCTTCTCGAACAAGGCCACCCTTCACTATGGAAGAAGCTGTCACACCACAAGCAAGTCGGGAAGACCTATGGAGGCTGTATCATACAAATGAAATAGGAGTCGAAAGGCGGTGATGAGAGGAAAACCTAAGTTATTGCACCCTTTACAGGCTCATCTTTATATCCCTTTGTATAACTACACTTCTTTCCATGATATATTTTTTTAGCATTGTGTGCTACTCCGCATTTTTTTTTCATCCAAATTTTTTTTATGTTTGAGTTGGTTTTCTAGAAATTTTTTTTTGTACTTTTCATTACATGTAAATTCAAATAATTGATTATTAATAAAGATGTTATAATTACATATTCTTTATTGGTCTACATGGAATTAATTTTATAATGTATTAGAGTACATATTTCATTGAAAAGGCTATGGAAGTTCTATGATATGATGGGAAATTTGAAATGTGATGATGATATTCTTTAATATTAATATATATTTAGATAACATTATATGACAGGAAAAATATAATTTTGACTATTAGGTATGAGTACCCATAAGAATATGAAACATTATCTCATTAAGATCGCACATGTTAATCATTATGATTGGAGAATATGTGAATTGAAATACCAATAATAATTCCAGCTATCTTTGATTTAATAGAATTTCCTATCTATGAGAAGAAATATGAAAACATAGTAAACAACGTAATTAAAGGGAAGGATGAGATGCATCTCAATTTTAACGAAGGCATGGGACTTTTTTCAATCTAGTAATAATAACGTGTATGATTTTTTTTGTTAACTAAGTCAACAATTTATCAAATAATTGGTATAAAATACCTTTACTAATTTTTTTGAATTAGAGATGAGAAAGATGGAGCAGTATGCTAGAGGCTAGTTTGGGCATGAAATTACCATCAAACATTTAGAATCATAGAGAAAAGGGATTTGTTAACGTGAGTAAGAACTATGCTAAATGGAATCCTTAAATAAAAAATAGAGAATATATTCATCTTGAGAGGGAAATGGTATCTCCTCTACTTTTTTCCGTCCAATGTGTTTTTTCAAAGTACCAAATGTGCTTGTGTGCTCACAGGCCAACTGGTGAAGCCATTTTTTTAGTTTTTTTATTAACTCATTCTTTTTGCCAACCCTTTTTATGAAAAATATGAGGGAATCTTTGGATTAGAGAAATGAAGGTGAAAATGTAATAAAAATTGCAAAAAATCATGATGTTGGGGGTCCATATCCTTTAGTATCAACATTATGTAATCATTATCTAATTATTTTATATGGATCCCATCATGTCATTTTATCTATATATGAAGGTAGGGGATGAAAAATGAACTAGCGAAACAAATTATTATGTTGGAAACAAACTAGATGTTAAACAAGCATTGGATCATGAAATTGAATGCATGAGAGGGGTTTTTCATGTTCATCCATTAAATTTCAAGATCCAATCCCGATTTAGCAACTAGTTTTGTTTCTAAATCAATAGTTTGTTTCCTTAGTTCATTCTTCATAAACTTATATCATACTCAAATAAAATGACATGACGATATTCATAAAAAATAATTTGAAATTGATTCGCTAAAGTTGATACATAAATGAAATGGACTACCAAACTCATTTATTTTTGATAGTTTCATTACATTTTCATCAAATTTTCTCTTATACAACATTTGCTTCATATATTTCCAAAATAGGGACCACACAAACAATGATTGAATAATAAACTAAAAAAATGGATTCACCACTAGGTCTGTGAGCATACAAACATATTTGGTTAATTATTAGAATATATTATAAGGGAAAAGTAGAGGGGATACCATTTCCCACTCATGATGAAACTTTTAACTCTCTATTTTATTTAACGATTCCTTTTTTTATAGTTTTTTCTCACACTTACATAAACCCATTTTCAATGTATCAAAATGTTTGATGGATATTTCATGCCCAAATTGGCCTCCAGCATACTTCGCCTTCCTTCTCATCTCTAACAAAAAACATTTAGTAAAGTAATTTTATACCAACTATTTGATAAATTGTAGTTCCATTTTACAAAAAAAATAAACCTTAAAATTATTAGATTGGAAAAGATCTTATAACTTCATTAAAATTGTTCTCCACCTCATCCATATCATCAATTACATTTTTTCTGAGTTTTCATCTTTCCTCCCATCCACTTCATGGATTTCAAAGATACATATCAGATACCTACACTATTGTAGATGTTTATCATTCAAGATATTATTAATGAATTATTATTCTTCTCCCCTTTCATTCCCAGTAAAATGATCCTTGAGTTTTTAAGTACCCAAATAATACCCACCATCCAATTTTGTGATACCAATTATACCCATTTTTAACCACACAAACACCTCATACAGGTTATTGATACCATATAAAATTCTCTTCTTATGAACAACCAAAATATCTACAATAAGAAGAGTTATGATTCTACTACACTATGAGTAATCAGATCGAGGAGTTATGGAAGCAGTTTGTTTAGGACGAGGATTGCCATTCACATTCTGTACAAACACATTCTCAAAAACATGATGTTTTTTTATTCTACTAGACTTGGAGTCCTTACCTCAAGGTTCCATGGAAGAAGCTTGATTGAAATGAGGATAATCGCTCATCTTCTATATAAACATGTTCTTGAAAACAGGAAGATTTTTTACTATAAATGGCTTAGAGTTTGTAACCATGAGGAGCTATGGAAGAAAATCTTTTGAAATGGGGATCATTGATCATCTTATGCCCAACAAAATTCTTGATTATAGTATGAGTTTTGATTTTACTGAACTCGGATCCATTACCTAGAGTATCTTTGGAAGCATCTTGTTTTGATTGTAGATCACTTACCCAACTTCTATTTGGTTGGGCAGCCACTACTGGATAGTACTAGTTCCTCATGTTCTCCCATGACCTCCCCCATGCTCAACCTGGACTTGGGGTGTAGGGACAGACAATGTTGTGTGAGTTTTTCCACCAGGAAGGCACTGTCCCTTATGAAATGACCCTCAATATAGTACACGTCATTCCTCATCATCATACATGTATGAAAACCCCAACGGAAAACTAGAATATAAATACGCTAACATCGATTAAGGAGAAGTTGTTTTATCAACGAACAAATATTGAAGAGCCGTGTAGCAATAACTGATAGAAATGATTGTGGATACATGGATTTTTTTCACTCTTCATTCCATTGGTGAATCCCCTTGTTTTTGAAATCACTATATACTACTTTAAACACACTCAAATAAATTTTCAATCCTCACCTAATAGTCTATGAAATTTATGTATAATACCAATCATTCTCATTTTGAGTTCACATTATTTTTGGTCATTAACTGACAATTGTTGGTTATTGATTTTGGGATTCGGTGCATACATTTCCCTCAAAGTCCCACTAAATTGAGTAATATTGTCTTCCATTTTTAACTTTATAATGTAGATCTTGTGGAGGAAGAAAAAGGGGATGGATAATTAGCCAATGTATTGATGAAACTCTTTTTTTCCTCTCATTTTGTGTTTTTTAGAGATTTAAGTTTAGCGAGCCTAGTTCTCCCAACCTCAAGACCAAAATTTGGGTGGCTAGAAGAATTGGATAAAGTCATTTGAAACCATTTTTTTAACAAAACTAAAATAAAAGAACTCATATTCCCTAGTAAAGGAGTTAGGTTTTATGCATGACTATCATGGGGTGCTCAATGAAATTATTTTTAAACCCAATAAAATGTAGTAATGTTGGATTGGGTTAGTCTATGGGGAAGACAATATTGTGGATGTATTAAAATCATATTTAAAGGGTTCAAATTTTGAAAATAGTGGATATGGTTTATTGTTTCAAAATTTAATTTTTAATTCATAGTTATCTAACCTTGGATTACTCACCTCTCTTCCCTATGAATCATTTTTAAATTTCACATCCTTATAATTATCTAATAAAATGAGATATTATTTATTATCCTTTCATAGAAATTTTTTTTGGAATAGAAAAATACAATAATAATTGTATTCCCTATCCTCACCTAGCCTAGTGATTGAATTCAACTAATATTTCTTAGGTTATTCCACTATTAACTATCTTTAGTAGTGAATGAGTTCTCAAGAGGCTTATGTGTGAAACATCCAAAACCATCCAAAACCAACAAAATAATTAATCTAAGAATGATTTTTTTATTTAATACATGAATTAATAATATGGGTGGGATAGTTCTCCTCAAATCATCTATAACTCTCTTACTGTTCCATCTCTAGTGTAATTAATCAAATAAATAAAAACTGTAGGGAATGAAACCAACAGCTAGTGATGAAATAGGATCTAAGAATATTTGAGTGTATGATTAATATGGGATGTTCCCCACAAAAAAGAAGAATATATATTCTTGTTATATGAATATAAATAGAAAAAAATCACAAATTAATCCTCATAGGTGGTGAATTCCATGGGTTTTGTCTTGAGGTCCCCATTACTTTCTCAGGGTGAATTCCCTATGAGAATAGTTGATCTCCTATAGTGACATGAAACAATCCATCAGGATTCCATACTGTAAAGCAAGTATGTTCTCATAAATAGATGTATACTAGATGGATGATGATCACTAAGGATCATAATCTTACCTAATTCGAATGAACCAAAGGACTGTGAGGGGAATTGACTTATAAAATTAGAGTCCCAATAGGTAAATGAATTTCCACATTTTCTAAATTTTCAGGACACTTTTTTTCTTCTCCAATGTTAGTTTTGAGTTTCATGAGCATTAACATTTGTGGGAATTCATATAGTTGTGGTTATTTTAGTCATTCTCTATAATAAAATACATCGCCAATTGGGTATGTAGAATTGGATAAGTAGTGATTCTGTATATAAGGAGTTTTTAGGTACGTTGAACCATCATTCATGTAAAACCAAATGATTCTAAATCATGATATAGAACTATGAATTTAGGTAGTAAATATTTATTCACTCTATATTGATTTTCAAGGTGCGTCATTCGATTGGATGAGCACTTTCATACTGATGATCATGTTGATTTCCCCCATTCAAGCATGTTTCAAGCATTTGCGAACCTCCAGACAATGCAAGTGGGAGAAACTGGGGTCTCACCATCTAAAAAAATTAAAAAGGGAATGAATAATATAAAAAATATATATTTACCTTTTTTATTTGGATAAATCCAAACTCACATCTCACATCTTGCTATTTTGGTTCTCCAATAGGTGGTGTGACTTCTTCTTGGAGAGATCAGGCTTCTAGAACCCAAGAAAAGAGTGGTGGCATGAGTCCATACCTTGAGGATCCATGGAAGGAGATTTTTTGAAATGAGGACCAGTACTCATCTTCCACAAAACCATGTTCTGGAAAACTAGAAATTTTATTATTATATTTGACACAGAGTTCATACCATGAGGAGTTGTGAAATCGTCTTTCTCTTGGAATGGGTATCACTAGTCATCTTATGCACACAAAAATTCTTGAAAATATGTAGATTGTTTATTCTACCAAACACAAATTCCTTACCTTGTGGATCCATAGAAGCATCTTGTTTGGATTATAGATAATCGACACCACTTCTATGAGGTTTGGGGCTACTTGAGGATAGAAGAAGCTCTTCTAGTTCCCACAAGACCTCCCCCATGATCAAACAATACTTGGTATTTAGGTTCACACAATGCAGTGCGGGGGATTCCACCTTAAAAGAATTGTCCCTTTAGTACTGGCCTTATATCCAGTACAAGTCATTCTTCATCATCAGCCCTATATGAATAAATCCAATGGGAAACTACAAGATAAATATAATTAAACTGATTAATGCTAATATGTTTTATCAGAGGCCAAATATTTTGGAGTTGTGTAGTCATTGGTGCTAGTGATACTCATGGATATCTGGCCTTCTTTTTCCATCTTTCCATCCATGGAAAACAACAAATCAGAATGTTTTCTGTAGTGATTCTACAAAAAACGATCAATTGACATGGTTTGAGGACTAGAAGAAATAAGGAAAAGATTGGAGTTTAATGGTGCGATATTCCCCATACCAAATCCAGAAACATGTTTGATGCATTGAAGTATCTATAAATGAATTTCATGTAGTCATTGGGGAGAAATTCAATCCCCTTGGCTATCCCTAATTCCACTATTATACAGGCCATTCTTGAATGTGGATAAAAATTGGATGATGTGGACTTACATCAAAAGAGATAGTCATATAGGATACCTGAGGACATGAACTCATAAACATGCTGTCATTTTTCACTATCCAGGCAGTACCCGATAAGTTTATCGAGTTGTGGATAGTTAAGGTGCCCTAGATAATCCAGCATTATTTAAATATTTATCTATTTAATTATATAAATTTATATAATTATTTTCAATTATTTTTTAAAAAATATGTATATATATTTTATATTTACTTATAAAATTTAATCATATTTAGATATAATTGTGTATTTTGATATAACTTTTTTATAATGTATTTATATTTATTTATTGTAAATACTTTTATATAATTTATTTAAATATAATGATATATTTATAAAAATACATTTATATATGACTTATTAACATAATATTGACAAACACAGACAAACACTCAACTACTACTCAACCTCCAGGCAGTACTCGATGAGTTTAATAGGATGGGGAAGGTTAAGGTGCCCCCGATAATCTACCATTATTTAAATATTTATCCATATAATTATACACATTTATATAGATATTCTTAAATATATTTTAAAAATATATCTATATATTGTATATTTGCATATAAATTTTAGACATATTTACATATAATAGTATATTTAGATAAAAAAATTATAAATTAAATATATTTATTTATTATAAATATTTGAATATAATATATTTAATCATTATGATAAATTTAGATAAATATATTTATATATGATGTATTTAAATAATATTGATACACACACATACACCGACATATTTTCACACGCTTGTACACATTTATATTTAACACATACTCACACAGAGGAAAAATATTAAAGTAATAGGTTTGTTAAGATGATGATGATGAACATAGAATGAATTATTAGTAGACAAAAAAAGTTGGCATGATAACATTTGATGTTGTGAGCTAAGATGTTTGAATTTGACTATGATGTTGAACTATTAGAAATATGATTCCTAAATCTCACCATTATTCCAACTTTCATACTTTATAGTCATTTATTACTAAATAGTTTAGTGGGAGGGTATTATCTTATGGTCACATAGATGTGTGACATGAATTACATAAGATGTACAGAGTTAAAAAAACCCAAAAAAATTAGCAAACATAAGGCATATCTGATAGTTTTATAAATATGGTATGTTAAATTGGTCCTTATGCTAGGTTTGTTAAATATGATTAAAGAGTTTAAAAATATTAAACAATATAATATTTCTGGAAGACTTCATTTTATCACTATTTGAAATTAGCTACTTAATTGTATATATAGATATACATTTCAGGAAGTGAAATGAAAATTGCCCTCTCAAAGTATAACATTATGTTTATCCAAAACTGATATTCATCACAATGTTTTATAGTTTATGAATACATGTTATAGTTAGTGTGAGTATGATTATTTTATTAAGATAAAATATATTCTCATGTCACACAAGACAAATAATAGTTTACTTTTTGTTCAATAGATGACCCACTACATATAACACATGGAGTGTCATATAGATGCCTTTAGTGTATTAGGGGTGCATGGATCATTTTTCCCCAATACGTGATGTTTGTGATAAAACCAGTATGATACCCATCATAATTTGATAGAATAATTTGAAAATTATATTTATCATCTTAGCTAATATCGGCAACGGTTTGGTGTATTCTTAATCATGTCGTCAATTGGAGCTTAATTGAGAAGGGATTTTTACCCTCATATAATGAGAATGAAATCTTATCCCTAGACAGAGATAGGTTATCGGAGTGTGTGTCCAAAATTATATATTGTATAACCATTTATATAAGGATCATGTGATGTGATTATCCATAATTATAAACAACATGTGTTGTATTCTTCAATCAGATTGGTATATACATTGAGAATTGAGAACCGATGAGTTGGATATTCAAGCCAAACACGCTCCATGCCCCCTGACCACGGTATGACATGGAAAAATTGAAAATATAGGAATTCCCATTTTCATATGATTCATAGTGGTGGAAAAAGTATACATATGCATTTTTTGAGGGATATGATTCTAGATCCCTTTATTTCTTGAGTAACATTGATATTTATCTATAGGTCACTCTTTTCGAACATATAAGGATAAAATGATTTATATTTATTTTCAGTTCAATATATTCCCATAGGTTTACAAAATTTTCTTTATAGAATGGGGATCAAGTTTGACTTAGTGAACTACTCTAAATGTGTTTATTATTAGACTAAAAGCGTTTTGGATGGGTGTTCATATGGTATTGCATATGATGTGATATAAGGTATTGTTAATTATAGATTTCCAAGTGTTTGGGAAAATATAAAAAAGGTGTTTTGGATTTGGTTTCATGAGTAAATATATATGGTAAAATATAAGGTGAAATGGTAAAAGGTTTACAAAGCTTTAGTTTTTTTGGAATATTAATGGAGATATCCCCAAAGTTATTGCATTTATGTGATACATGGCTATATCATGTGCATGGAATATCAACATACATGAATGGAATAATATTTGATGCATGATAATACCTTTCGATCAAATGGACAACTAAATATTAAATGTGTAAATATTTTATTTGTTCAACTCATTTAATGATTCATTTATTATGATGTTACATGTTATATAATGACATAACAGAGTTTGAATTCATGAACTAAATGCATTGTCCATACAATATGATCTTATGATATAAACAAATTAGTTAATGTAGTAGTAGTCAAAGTGTGTTTTCAACTATATATATATTATTGAAAGTTTGTGGAAATGGTTCATGGGTATTTTATCAATCTTGGTCAATACTACCTGACCTGATACAATCATTTATTTCTCTCATTTTCATATATAGGAACTATCATTCTATGTAGAAAATGTGAATCTCTTATGTATGAAAGATGATTCAGATCATCTTGTCGATATGCTACAAAGGTATGATGATTTTGTCCGAGAATTTGGTGATCTTTATCAAACATATCATTAGAATATTCAAAGGTTTAAATGGCTCTTATATGTAAGGTATAATAATTTACAAAATTCTTCATTTTAGTTTTTATGTAGGTTCCATATGTATTTCATGTAGATCCATAGACTATGGTTTTAATAACATCCACTTATTTGGATAAATTTTGTTAGACTCTTACAAAACACTTCACCAATAGCTTGTTTATCCGTGGTGACATCTAGAATATCAAGGGGTACATTAAACTTAATGCTAGACTCATGAGATACTTGAAAACCCACTCTCATGTGATCTTTTGGGAGTTATTTATTATGAATCTTATCTCCTTTGATATTGTATAGTTTACTCCTCACATTATTATGATGGGTGGGTGATTCTAAATATAAACCACTTACACTTTCACCAGGCATTATCTTGTAACATATGAATGTTGTCGGATGTTGTTTGATTCAAATTTAGAAAATTTGTAATAAAATAATAGATACCAATGGGTAAGGAAGGTTCTTGAGGGGAATGGATCGCCCCAAATCGAGTGGGGTCTGAGTCTTAATGTATTGTTTTTTTGTCTATTTTTTGTTCACCTTGACCCCTTTATATATACTTCTTAATCAAACCCTAATTTGAAATAATTTTTTCAATAGAATATATTTGTAACTGAATATATTTCATTTTCTTATGTACATCCCCATGTGACTTTGTTTTCTAAAAAATATACTCAAAGTGTCTCTCCAAAACCATCACATTTAACATGGCCATATTGTTCTGTACTGTTAAAATCCAATGTAAGTAGCCATTATTTTTGTACAACTAATAACGATTCTTGTGTTGAAACTATATAAAAACTATAAAAATATTATATATTTTAAATAATATTATTATAATGAATAAAAAATAACTATTATGTCATACTTAAACATGACTCTATTACTTTTTGTGTGCTATTATCTACAATTTTTACTTCATTATTTACATGAGCCTCCATCCATAGCATATTATGTGAGATAGAAGTGGAGTTAGATTTCTATTTATCAATATATATATAAAAAAGGAACATAATTATTTTTTTATTTTATAATACATAAAACATTTACTATATATTTGAGTGAAATAAACTTTTTTCAAGTGAAACACAATTAATACAAAATGTATGGTTGGGGTACATGGGTTTAGATTTGAACTTTTTATTCTCATCACACATTTTTTGTTTCATGGATTTATAATTTAGAATAAAAGGGAATAATATAAATAATTTCAAATAAAATATTATGAATTATAATTCCCATGAAATGATCCATTCTCATGATTGGTAATGAATAAATTTTATGTTTCTTTTTTTTATCCTTTGTGCATACATAACTGGTGGTTGGGGCTTTACATTCCCCTCAGAATTCTAGAGATATTGTTATGTCAGAAGTAACCAAAAGGATCTATATACCATTTAGTGATCACTAATATAAATTTATTAAAGAAAATATCTAAAAAACTCTCTACGGTATAATGAAAAGTATATCAATGTTTCCTTATATTGTTTCTTTAAAATTGTGAAAGTATATCATAAAGTTACCATAATGTATTCCCAAATGAATTAATTCAAAAAAGTAAAATATTAATGCCATGTATCTATGTCAGTCGACATATGCATTTGATTTGTGACCCAAATGTATGTAAGGAAAATGGACTTGTTGGGTTCAATATGTTAGTTACACTAATTCCACCAAACCTAAAATTTTATAACATTACTTCATATATCTAACGGCCCGAAGGCATTCAATTTTATTATTATATGATAAAGGACCCTTTTAAAGGATGAAGGGGGTGGAATACCCAGTAGAAATCGTGGACATAGGAAAATAACACTTGAAGGATCGGAAGAGTAAAACAAAAATGACATCATTGAACTACTCCTCGCAATATTTGATCCTGATGAAGCACTCCACCATTGAAAGTATGTTCAACAAGATAGGGACTTATGTTAGAGAATAGGCTTAATCAAATGGTTAGCACCATACCCACTAAAACAAAAAAATCCAAAAAACTTTGCAATTATGAAATGCCAGCTTTGGAACCTTCTCTGAAGACATTTTCATGAATTCGAAACCGGTATCACCAGCTACCCACCTTTGAAAAATAATCCATCCCAACATAAAACTACCACCATTACAAATCAACCAATTCAAACCAAGAGATTCAACACTGTAAAAACATACACAGCAAGTAACCTTCATTTCCACCATACAGCCATCATGAAAAATCCCCATCGCTACCATCTAAACTACAAACGAAAACCACAATAGTCCAACCAAGGTACCCCCTAATGGATCACATAACATGTAGAGGATCATGGCCCCTTCACCATGGATCATAAACTCTTCCCTTGAACTAGTAGACTAGATCACGATTCACACAACTGAATAAGAAAGGGACTCCAAGACATAGAATAAGAAGGTCACGACCCCGAGAAGAAAACCAGATCTACTACCTCTAGATCTCGATACCAGGAAACCTGGAATCGTGACCCCAAAGCTGCACAGAGGCATTCCCCCAATGCCATAGAAAATGTGGATCTCAACCCCAACATACCAGATCTGAATCCCCTTCGCCGTAGAGACAAGATCCTAACGTGCCATATCAAGACCTCATCACCAAAGTGAAATGAACCACGACCTCAACTCACACAAATCGAAACCCCCTCGCCGCAATGAAGTAATGTGACCCCGATTCCAAACTGGATCATGAACCTCTGTTGTGTAAGAGACGCAACACAACCCAAAATATAGCCGAACACACTCTCTGTAAAATACAAAAATTCAAGCCTCTTGAATGAGGCCACCCTTCACCACTGAAGAAGCTGCTGCACCACGAGCATTCCAGGAAGACCGATGGAGGAACCACCGTCTGAATAAAATAGATGAAGAAGGGAGGTGATGAGTGGAAACCTTATGTTGTTTCACCCTTTATGAGATCATCCTTATATCCCTTTGTATAAAATTTCTTATTTCCTTGATATATTTTGTTATCATTGTGTGTTAATCCACACTTTTTTTCATCCACATGTTTTTTATGTGGGAGCTGGTGTTCTAGAACAATATGTTTGTGCTTTTCATTACATTAATATTAAAATAATTGAGTATTTATTAAGGCATTATACTTACATATTGTTTATTGTTCTACATGACATTAATATAATAATGTCCTAGAGTATTTATTTCATTGAAAAGGCCATAGTAGTTCCCTACTATGTTGAGAAATTTTAAATTCCATGATGATATTATTAAATATGAATCTATGGTTAGATAACATTTTATGACGGGAAAAATAGAATGTTGACTATCGGGTATGAGTAACCATAATAATATGAAACTTTGCATCATTAAGTTTGAACTCTGTAATCTCTATGATGGGAGATTATGTGAATAGAAATACCTATTGTAATTTGACATGTCTGTGTTTTATTGGAATTTCCAATCTATGAGAATGTCTGATGGTCCACAAACTTTAAAATTATTATTAATTCATGTCATCATTCACATACATTGAGGCACTGACCTAAACTGTGATTCCATATATTCATAGGAAGTAGGGTAAGTTGGGTGTGCCATTAATGACATGTTATTAATGAATAAGTTAGGGAATAATTTTTCCCTTATATATTTATGGAAGTTGATATCTCAATCCCTTGATTAAAATAAAATATCACATTAAATTCCATGGTCATGGGGAACAATTATTTTCTTTCAAATGCTCAATGAAAGACGTAGCAAGAAGATAGGTTTTCAACATAGCTAACATGTTTGATAAGATATCTTGATAAAGTGATTGTATTACATAAAAATTTCTTGTGTGTGGTAGTAACCATTACAAAATTAACTTACTTTTCTTGCATTCCATTAAATGTTTCTAGATAGAAATCTTGTACATTAGTCATGACAACCTAATGATAATGAGAAATAACCATAGAGGGTCATACACTATGTTCTTCAATTGATATCAGCAAAATTATATTTGAATTTAATTATTATAATAAATGTTACTCTTAAATATTTCATGATCGCAAAAATTAAATAAATATTAATTCGCAAGGTAAATAATTCATTACTTGGATATATAATATTTATTTATTGAATGGATAAATATTTATTTAGGTATTTCAAAAATTACAAGGAGGTTTAGGGGATAAGAATTTGTCTGGAGATAAATATTAATTTGTAATCTAGTAAAATAATTTTTACCATTACACCAGTTTGCGTAAGACAAGAGATAATAATATTATTATTATTATTACATTGAATTGGGTTATATAATGTTTAATATATTATTTAAGGGATGTTTTTAAATTAAATAATATTCTAACCCTAACCCTGTATTTAAAAATTTACTATTGTTTATATTGTTTATTTTATCCAAAATCATGTCCTAAAGATAAATATCATTGGCTAAAATTTACCTATACCCTATAATTCTTCTAAAATCAGGCATGAAATATGCCACATGATTTACCTCTCTCCAAAATATGGACAAACCATAAGAAGGGAACAAAAAGTCCAAACACCTAATGTTATCAATAATATACCTAAATATGTAATAGATAGCTTCACCATCCTCCAATATATTGATAATAATGTGGCAGTCAGATTAGACCACAATATTTCTCCTTCCATGTGAAGTGGAGAACTCTACACCATACCAAATAGCCATAGATTATGCCACATTGGGAGTCTATCATACAGAAACCATAGAATTTCGAACCTTAATTAATAATCCTTCATGATCATGAATGACATCCCTAAAGAAAAAATTACCATATCAAGTTAGCATAATGTTAGTATTAATTTTGAGGACTCTCAGAGGGGGAGGTAGCCAACTAGATGACCAGTGAAGGAAGATAACCCTCCATCATTGTTCCACATATAAATCCATTTTTTAATAATAGTTATCCATACTCAATCATATTGGAAAATTCTCTCAAACAAAAGGGCATTATAGAATAAGTAGATAATCCAATCACGAATGCAAAACCCCATGATAGTTTGAACTAGAATAAATATAAGCCACTCCATCACAAAAATGTTCACATCCTTGAGGCTTATAAATTGAGCATGATCCTACTCAACACAATATGACCACAACCCAGTATCCTATGATATAAATAATATCACATGAAACTCATTTTCCATAGAGGTCCCACAAAGAGGGAATTATATTTTGTCAAAAAAAGTGTTGATCAGAAAGGTGACCATAGAAGGGGAGGATACCATTACACATTTATAATAGAAGAGTTTTTATTTCTAAGGGACTTTTATATTATTGATGTTCTTCCATAGATAAAACCCTATAACATCTTCTTATGTGAGGTTATTCCTGAAACATGAGTGAACTGAGTAGCAGCCATAAATCATGAATTTAAAGCATAGAATATGAGGTCATGCTCCTTGCACCACTGGAAATTCTAAAATATCCTTTACTACATACTGATTAAACCAAATTTCATGCTTCAAAAAATACCATACACTAAATTCATCCTCTAGAAGATCCCTCATTGAAACATTCTCTAGACCAAGTCCTAGCTTAGAAGAGGGTTTTATACTATTAAAATCATTCATTGATGTATCGCTCCAGATTTTGACAAATGCAGTGATGGAAATTCATCAATAAAGCTCATAGTTTCAAACATATTTGGATCTCCAAATATTCCATGAATGGGGGGTTATCAAAAATAAATAAAAATGAAGGGCTTTGGGCCATTAACACAATATTACAGAAATCTAGGAGATGGAAGAGGGATGTCATTTAATATATAATTTTCTCGAGTCACTAATTTAATAAGAACCACATTCCTGAACCTAGAATGTTTTTTTAGACCATCCGAGAATTTTACTATGAAATTTCACTAGGATGATGGAGAAGAATTTTCTTTTAGAGTTCCCAAATACCATCGAGAGATAAAAATACTTTTTCTATTTTTTCACAATCATGATTCCATTCAAACTAGTGATGGTAGCTCTCATCACATATTGCACAACCTAACTAAAATATGACTATGATTTGATAAAGTGGACATGTTGGGCCAAGGATTTAGTAAAAGAATCAATGATTTTACGAATATCCTAGAATTTATAAAGAGTTTCTACTAAAAACTGATTAAAATAATTAGTGAAAAATAAGTACATGATGGGGATACTATGCTGAAAAAAAATTATCCCTATTATTGAGTACATCTAATGATTCCATTGATAAGAGATGAGATAAAACATCAACAACCATGATAAATGAGTAAGGGGAAAGTGGGTTAAAATGATACAATCCTCTAGGTGCATTGAATATAATTATGAGGTAAACAGTGAACTTTATTTTGAAGGAAATTTACTTTTCACCCCTCATGATCACTCTCATCTATTTTTTTCTAAATCCTAGTTTCCACATCACCACTTCTTGGAAATCCTATTCCAAATTTTTATATTTTATTCTTATCTAATTTAATTTTCAAGGCCCCCTCATAGAAGAACAATGAGTTTTTATAAAATGTAATATTTCATGAGAATCAATGAAATTTAATAAAAAAAGGATATTGGGTACAAAATCAGTATAATTATAAAAGATAATAGAGGGAAGTAACTTTCCAAAATGGTGGGAGATGACTTTGGATAAAATATTCTAGACCACATAGCACAAAATGAAAGGCATAAAATCATAATTTTTTACTTGGATATAGATTTTAACAATCAGAATAATGAGAGTATCATTGACCTTTTCCATACCAAAGAAACTTGACCATAAACTGTTCAATATTATGATAATGTAAGGCCTCAAAATATGAAAAAACCACTTAAAAATAAGGCATGGTATCCATACATAACAAGAACCGTTTTTGAATGTATTATATTAATAGATGAAATAATTTACTCTCCTGAAATGTCTAAATCCAGCTCCAAAGTCATTACCATGACTACTTTTAGCTCAATGCTACTCAGCTGGAACCCCACGGGGAGCCACTATAAGAACTATAAATATATTTCTATAATCACTCAATCAGATCATGAATCTCAACCCCACATGATTTTAAGCTTCCATCCCCTACCTCCAATTTTTAATTGAAGTTATTTCTTATTTTGTATTTGGGATTTTGATGAAAGTGGTTTGTATTCTAGTTTCCTTGTTTGATAAAATACTCACATGATCTGATAAGCCAATTGATTTATTTGTCTCTAAAGGACTCATATATATAATTTTAATGATTTAAAACCACATATTGGGAAATATCATAAGTTGGTTACTTATAATATCTTCTGATTTCTCTCCCAAGGCTAATAATTATATGATTGAAGTTCTTGTAGTGCTATCGACTCCAACATTACTACTATATTTCCACCAATTTAGTATTAGCCTAGACATGGTCTTGAGTGGATGACCAATTAGATTTTACCACTTCTATATAGTTATTATTATAATTCCACATGCATTAAAATATGAATCCCCGTAGCAGACTTTCACACCTAGCAAAAAATAAGACAATGATCAGATGAAACCATAGGGATGTTTGAGACCTCTTACCTATAGAACATAAATGCTAAGTATATTGTAACCAAAAACCTATTGATATTTTCATATCATCTAGGGGTTAGAAATATACATCAAAAAAAGATAATATACTCCACAAGAATCACATATCTGAGAGACCATAGTGGAATAAGTTATTCAAGAATTGATGCAAGGAAGAAAAAATCTGCCTAGAACCACCTTTCTTATCAAGGTGGTGAGTATCTCATTGAAATACACTAAAAATATATTGGGGAATGAATTTTATTTTTGATATATTTAGTAAAATCTTAGGATATCCACTTTTCACCTATACCGAGCTAGCTATAAAAAACCCCATGAATAACCATTTAGGTTCCTTTAGTTGACGAATCAAAAAGGTGAGGTGGTTTTGGGAGAAGCTGACCAATGAATAATCAAATTACTCTCTACACATGATTAAAATTACACCTACATGTGATAACTTTCCAACCAAGAAATTTTTCAAATATATATATTTCAATTTTGTCCCTATTATTTCTTTGGTTTACAATATGGTCTTGGATAGAAAGACCATATCAGGGACATACTTGGAGCTCCATTAATGGAGCATACGAACTGATGATGAGTGTCTAAGAACATTACTGTTCCAGAATAAGTGTTTCGCGGTTCTATGTGGGGCTAGTTTGAACCAATATTTTCCTATATCTGGTAGTTCGACAGGTCAGCCTCTAATATCTTTGAGTGTTTCTTAGAACACATTTTCCCTCATTCTTAGAACCTTTATAATGACTTTTATTTATAACAATTATATATTTGTTTTACTCAATATTGTTTATGTTTCTAATATGTAACTTCCATGTTTCCGTACATTTGTGTTCAACCAAGATCACTCTAAGAGGAGACTCATATAATTCTGGAATAACCACCCTCAAGGTAGAAAATCATAATAGTTCCTCCTCACCATGAAATGTGTAATCCAAACCTCCCACCATAGGTGGAACCATACCATAGGATAGGGAAACTATCATTTCAACTGGTGTTTCTAGGACATTGTAAAATAGTAGGTGGTTTATGATGTGTCTTATTTTATGGTGTATAAATTTATTATGAAATTCTTTTATTGGGGAGAAATATTAAGCGATAAAATTGTCCCTAACTTTGACATAATGTGTATATGTATAAGGCCCCAGCCTTAAACCTTACTTAATCTTGAGTTATTACAAGATAACACATTGAGGATCTTTTCAGGTTTAGAGTTTTAGAGAATAAGATCATAATACTTGCATTACATTCCACATTTAAAAAAAGTGGTTACATAAAGATAGTATTCATTTTTTCCCATCAACGGAACATATTTAAAATAAAATATGGATTCCTTCTTGAAACTTCCTTGAAACTATCATCATATCATGTACGTTTCCCTTAACCTGTGAAAAACATTTCAAAAAAGACTTGGGATGAGCATAAAAAGCTCAGTATGGGTTATATAAAAAATATGGAAAGGAAACTTGAGTTCATATATACATAAGAATAAAATCATACATTACCCATAAAACATAATCACATTAACATACCTCATCAAATCATGAATAAATCATAGAAATCATAAGACATAAGGTATCTTGAGGCATTCATAACATTCTTACGTAGGGAGTAACCGTCTTTGTTACGTTTGGAATACCCATCACAGTATATTCCCTAAATCTCTTTGGAGAAACCCTAACATTTCACTCCATCGCGTTATCCAATGCATTGGAGAGCTATATCGGGCTCACCCGCCCTTAGTTTATCACGAAACCACCTGTCTTCATAATAATGCCCAATAACCTCAACGTAATCGTATCACATAAAACATGCATAAAGGAATCATAACATTTCCACCTTTCAATCACAAGATATCAATACAACACATTTATATAAAAACATTATGAAAACCATTTTCAATACCAAAATAAAAGAAAAGTTAAACATGGTATTTATTTTTCTTTTAATAAGAAGGTATGACTTGTAGAGGAAGCCGAAACTCAAATAATGGTCACGGCAGTGGAGAAGTCATTGTCGCCGCATACGTACGACCAAAACATTCCCTTTTTTCATTTAGTAAACGCTTCATATAAAAAAATATTCCTTTTGGTTAAACGTAAAAGTCAAAGGGGTTTATACACCGTATAAAAGAATGTTGTGTATAGAACAAAATACGACTCAATAAAAGGAGATTGAGACGATGTCCCATACCTCGGGTCCGACATGACTCGATCGTTCTTTAATGTCATGAATAATAAACTTGAGTTAATTTATACTTGTTTAAGAACCTTTTTCATGTTAATTATTCCTTTTATATCACTTATTGCCATGTCATTAACACTGTAATTATTTAATTTAATAACGGTCGTTTTAACGATCATTGGTACTTGAGTAAAAAATATGCCCTTTATAATTACAAGTTGTTCATGTATCCATTATATCAATAATGGTATTCATGATGTAGATATCATATATGTCATATATATCCAGTACATGCATGCGTTTATAATATTACATAATCATTTAGAGGTAAAAAATGAAATGCAACGTTCATGGAGACGGTAAGCCGTACGTACGCATGAACACTATTTTCATTTTATTTCGTATTTTATAGAATGGAATCATAAAGATAGAAATGTATATTATAATTCCAGTGTAATATCATATATAATATCATAACTCCATCCTTTATATGTCCCACATATGGTATTAAGGAATCAAATCACTTTGAGGGGGCGGTAGTCCGCACTTCCTTAAATGAAGATATCGCGTTTACCCATAATGGGAACCATAAAGGTATGCCCAAAATGAAAAATACAGAAGCTTAAGGAAAACATAAACATATTATATATCATATATAAATATAGTGTCATCTTAATGTCCACCTTTTAAGGTGTTAAAAGAATGTTGAACAATCATCGTTTCGGGAGGCAGAAATTCGCCATCCACAGAAACAGTATGTTCTTTAACCATTAGATGTAGGTGTGTGTAACTATAGCTCGAATCCTTCTTATAAAAACATCCTAATATATTGAAGATACTGTAGTTGTTACAAAATAAATGAATAAAAAGATTTTAGGGGGTTGGAGAAGAAAAATAAAACAAAAGGACTCAAGTGAAGACATTACCTTAAAATCGGGTAACTCCCTTTGGTTTGAGTTCAATGGCATCCTTGGGAAAACTTATGCCAAAATTTAGGCTTCAATAAGTAATAGGGGGAAGTGGAGAGACAAAATGGGCAGGGGTATACCAAGCCAAAGGCTTTGGAAGAGTGGGTAAGGAGGTAGAGGTGGGGGCCTTTTATAAGAGGAGAGGAGGGGCACTCTTGGAAAGTAAAGAAATGTTACTTTATTTTCAAATGGGTTTCGGATTCTAAAGGTCCCACATTGATATAATTCGAGGATAAGGTGATAAGGGTTCGAAATATACCCACCCAATAAGTTTTTGACATGTGTAGGTCTTAGATTTTACATTATCATTCCATTTTATTTAAATCATCAAATAATGAGGTCACCGCTGCATCATTCTGATGTCATAAATAATATAATTTATTTAATGTCTTTAAATTATAAAAAAATACTATGATGTAGAAAATCTTTTTAGCTTTCCAATGAATATTTATTTTTCAAAAGATAATTTATGTAGAAAAAATTAAAAATATTTTACTTAGATGATACATTCTTTGTTACATTTAACATTCTTTAAAAATAAAAAGATAAAAAGTCACTTTCTCACAAAAGTGATTTCATGGGGCCCCCACGTTTGGCACAAGGCATCCAATGGTCGGCCATGAGACAACCAGTAGACTTAGGACACATTTTGGTGTCATTTTTTATTATTATGATATTATTTTATTATCCTTAACTACCCAAATACTCATTAATCAAGATAATTAAATATAATTATCGTCGTTACTATTCATAAAGTCCAAAAACAAAAGAGTCTAAATTACAAAATTTGGACCTTATGATTCCAAATATTTATCCATTTTACCAAATTCCAAACACATAAATTTCAATAATTGATTTAAAAATAATTCTTGTTGTCAATACAAATTGCGGGTTTTTTGAAACAATATCTACGAAAAGGTTGGCATTAGTTTATGGCCAATTTCAAAGTGAAATTAATCCTAATGCCCACCATTGGATTAAATGGTAAAAATATATTAATATTAAACTTTAAGTCCAATTAAAAATATAATCTAACCATATAATTAAATTAAATGAAAAAGTGGTTTTTGATGTAAAATGCAGTATATTTCACTATTCATTAAAAAATGAACATTGTCAGAAAAATACCAAAAATATATCCATTATAAATTTCAATGTCCCAATAATAATGAATATGATTATTTTGAAAAATATAGATTATAAAATTTTCAAAAGTTTGATTTAAAAATTGTTTCCCATCAAAAGGCAGTAAAACAAACTTTTGAGAATATTAGTGTATATCATGCTTAAGATTGGATTTATTTTCATTTTAAGCCTCTAAAACACAATCTAATTCATTAATATACATAGATAAAAATATCTATTATTCATTACTTACTTGGGATGTTACATCCTTCCCCCCTTTAGAAAATTGTGTCCCCACAATTTATTTACTTATCAAATAAATGGGGGTACTTATCCCTAATTGCATTTTCAGATTCCCATGTTGCCTCTTCCATCTTGTGGTTTTTCCACAAAACCTTTACCTGATTAATAACCTTATTCCATAACACTTTCTCCCTGTGGTCAAGAATCTGGACCAGTTTTTCCTCATAAGATAGGTTCTCTTCCAGCTGAACTACCTCTGGACTCAAAACATGAGATGGATCTGGCATGTACATTCTCATCATCGAAACATTAAAAACATTGTGTACCTGAGATAAACTCAGAGGTAATGCCACTCGGTATGTAATTGATCCAACTCTCTCTAGAATTTTATATGGTTTAATGAACCTTGGACTCAGCTTCCCTTCCTTACCAAATCGCATCACACTTTTCCATGGTGAGACTTTGAGAAAAAACATGATCATCTACCTCATAAGATAGATCCTTCCTCCTGTTGTCCGCATAACTCTTCTTCCTTCTCTGAGATGTTCTCATGTTTTTCTGTATCAGATGAACATTCTCTTCCATCTCTTCTACCAATTCTGGTCCCATTAGCTTCCTTTCACCCACTTCATCCCAGAAAGCTGGAGTTCGACACCGCTTCCCATATAACGCCTCAAATGGTGCCATCTGTATACTGGAATGAAAACGGTTATTATATGAAAATTCAACCAAAGAAAAATGTTGGTCCCAACTTCCCTGATAATCCATCGAACAAGCTCGTAGCATATCCTCCAAGTTCTGAATTGTTCGTTCTGACTGCCAATCTGATTGAGGATGAAAAGCTATACTAAAATTTAATTCAGTACCCAACGAATTCTGAAGGCCTTTCCAAAAGTTATAAGTAAACCTGGGATCACGGTCAGATACAACGGAGAGAGGAACTCCATGTAACCTGACTGTCTCTTTAAGATACAAACAGGAAAGTTGATCCAGGTAAAACGTATCTCGTATAGCAAGGAAATGAGCAGACTTGGTCATGCGATCAAAAATAACCCAGATTGTATTATTACCTCGAGGGGTCTTCGGCAATCCCATAACGAAGTCCATGGATATATTCTCCCATTTCCACTATGGCACTAGTAATTGCTGAAGCATCCCTTTCGGTAACTGCCGCTTTGCTCTAACATGTTGACAAGTCAAACACTTCATAGTAAAATCAGCAATATCTCTTTTCATTCCATCCCACCAGTAATACTCTCGCAGATCTCAGTACATCTTAGTACTGCCAGGATGAACTGAAAACGGATAACTATGAGTTTCACATAACAACTCTCTCTTCAACTTTGAATCAAAAGGCACACACAATCTCTTCCCAAATCTCAAAACACAATCACTATCATTGTTGAATTAATGAAACATACCTTTCTGAACCAGCTCTACCATTTTCTGTAACACACTGTCTTGTTTCTGTGCTTGCTTGATTCTGTCTGATAGAGAAGATTTCACTGATACCTGAAACAAAACAGAAGAACTTCTTGAACCAACAACTTCTATGCCAAAGTTCATCAAATCCTTAACCAAAGGATCATGTTCCAAATGCATCATTGTTAATGAAGCATTAATTTTTCAACTCAAAGCATCACCCACTTTATTTGCTTTTCCCGGATGGTAATGAATTGTACAATAATAATACTTGTTTAATTCTAGCCATCTCCTCTGTCTCATGTTTAAATCTTTATGTGTGAATATATACCTTAAACTTTTGTGATCGGTATATATTTCACACTTTACCCCATACAAATGATGCCTCCAAATTTTTAAATCGAAAACAACAGCATCTAATTCCAAATCATGTGTAGGGTAATTTACCTGATGAGTTTTCAACTAACGTGAAGCATAAGCAATTACCTGATCATTCTGCATTAGGACACAACCATGTCCCTTCAACAAAGCATCACTGTATATAAAAAACTCACCATTCCTGGAAGGTAGTGCCAAAACCGGAGGATTCACCAATCTTCTTTTCAATTCCTGAAAACAATCATCACATTCTTTTGTCCAGATAAACTTAACACCCTTCCGAGTTAGCTTTGTCATTGGACTAGATAACCGTGAAAAATTTTCAACAGACCTTTGGTAGTAACCTTCCAAACCAAGAAAACTACGGATCTCGGTTACATTTGTGGGTCTTGGCCATTCTTCAACAACTTTTGTTTTAGCAGGATCAACAGTTATGCCATCTTTTGAACAAATGTGACCCAGGAAATAAATTTGTTGTAACCAAAACTCACGCTTGCTGAATTTTCCATATAATTTCTTTTCATTAATGGTTTTCAATATAACCCTTAAATTACTTTCATGCTCCCTTTTACTTTTAGAAAACACCGAAATATCATCGATAAAAACAACCAACAATTTTCTCCTGAGTCAACTGAGCCATCACTACAACAAACTGTTTAGTCTTGATTCTGACCGTCTCAGAATACTGTTTTGAAAGTACATTTCCCTCTGTATGCCTTCCTAGCACTTCTTCAATGTTCCCTCTGTGGAAAACCATTCGGAACAAACATGTCTTAGATGAAGCAACATGGTAATCTTCAAATGCTATATCATTTCAAAAAAAATATTTTTGGATAATCATTTAATAGAATTCTAACTCCTAAAGTTATCTAAACCGAACTTTGATACCAACTATAAGACCCCAGCCTTAAACCTTACTTAATCTTGAGTTATTACATGATTACACATTGAGGATCTTTTCAGGTTTAGAGTTTAATGAGAATTAGATCATAAAACTTGCATTACATTCCACATTTAAACAAAGTGGTTACATAAAGATAGTATTCATTTTTTCCCATCAACGGAACATATTTAAAATAAAACATGGATTCTTTCTTGACACTTCCTTGACACTATCATCATATCATGTACCTTTCCCTTAACCTGTGAAAAATATTTCAAAAAAGACTTGGGATGAGCATAAAAAGCTCAGTATGAGTTATATAAAAAAATATGGAAAGGAAACATGAGTTCATATATAAATAATAATGTAATCATACTTTACCCATAAAACATAAGCACATTAACATACCTCATCAAATCATGAATAAATCATAGAAATCATAATACATAAGGTAACATGAGGCATTCATAACATTCTTACGTAGGGAGTAACCCTCTTGGATACGTTTGGAGTACCCATCCCAGTATATTCCCTAAATCTCTTCAGAGAAACCTTAACGTTTCACTCCATCGCGTTACCCAATGCATTGGAGAGCTATATCGGGCTCACCCACACTTATTTTATCATGGAACCACCCATCTTCATAATAATTCCCAAGAACCTCAACGTAATCGTATAACATAAAACATGCATAAAGGAAACATAAAATTTTCATCTTTCAATAAAAAGATATCAATACAACACATTGATATAAAAACATTATGAAATCATTTTCAATACCAAAATAAAAGAAAAGTATAACATGGTATTTATTTTTATTTTAATAAGAAGGAATGGATTGAAGAGAAGGATGAAAATCAAATAATGGCCATGGCGGCGGAGAAGTCGTTGTCGCCGCATACGTACGAAAAAAACATTCCATTTTTTCATTTATTAAACACTTCGTATAAAAAAATATTCCTTTTGAATAAATGTAAAATTCAAAGGGGTTTATACACCGTATAAAAGAAAGTTGTGTATAACACAAAATATGCCTCAATGAAAGGAGATTGAGACGAAGTCCCATACCTCGGGTCCGACTTGGCTCGATCGTTCTTTAATGTCCTGAATAATAAACATGAGTTAATTTCCACTTGTTTAAGAACCTTTTTCAAGTTCATTATTCCTTTTATATCACTTATTTCCATGTCATGAACACTATGTAGTTATTTAAGTTAATAATGGTCGTTTTAACGATCATTGGTACTTGACTAAAAAATAAGCCCTTTATAATTACAAGTTGTTCATGTATCCATTATATCCAGAATTTTATTCATGATGTAGATATCATATATGTCATATATATCCAGTACATTCTTGCATTTATAATATTACATAATCATTTATAGGTAAGAAATGAAATGCACCGTTCCTGGAGATGGTAAGACGTACGTACGCATGAACGCTACTTTCATTTCTATTTCGTATTTTATAGAATGGAATCATAATGATATAAAGGTATATTATAATTCCAGTGTAATATAATATATAATATCATAACTCCATCCTTTATACATCCCACATATAGTATTAACGAATCAAATCACTTTGAGGGGGTGGTAGTCCACACTTCCTTAAATGAAGATATCGCGTTTACCCATAATTGGAACCATAAAGGTATGCCCAAAATGAAAAATACAGAAGCTTAAGGAAAAAATAAACATATTATATATCATATATAAATATATTTTCATCTTAATGGCCACCTGTGAAGGTGTTAAAAGAATGTTGAACAATCATCGTTTCAGGAGGCAGAAATTCGCCATCCACGGAAACAGTATGTTTTTTTAACAATTATATGTAGGTGTGTGAAAGTGTAGCTAGAATCCTTATTATAAAAACATCCTAGTATATTAAAGATACTTGATTTTTTACAAAAGAAATGAATAAAATGAGTTTAGGGGGTTGGAGAAGCAAAATAAAACAAAAGGACTCAAGTGAAGACATTACCTTAAAATCGGGTAACCCCCTTTGGTTTGAGCTCAAAGGCTTCCTTGGGAAGACATAATCCTAAAGTGAGGAATCAAAGAGTAATAGAGGGAAGTGGAGAGACAAAATTGGCAGGGTTTGGCCAAGCCAAAGTATTTGGAAGTGTGGGTAAGGAGTTAGAGGTGGGGGCCTTTTATAAGAGGAGAGGAGGGGCACTCTTGGAAAGTAAAGAAATGTTACTTTATTTTCAAATGGTTTTCGGATTTTAAAGGTCCCACATTGATATAATTCGAGGATAAGGTGATAAGGGTTCGAAATATACCAACCCAATAGGTTTTGGACATGTGTAGGTCTTAGATTTTACATTATCCTTCCATTTTATTTAAATCGTCAAATAATGAGGTCACCGCTACATCAATATGATGTCATAAATAATTTAATTTATTTAATGTCTAAAAATAATAAAAAAATACTATGATGTAGAAAATATATTTATCTTTCCAATTACTATTTATATTCCAAATGATCATTTATGTATACAAAATTAAGAATATTTTACTTAGGTGATACATTCTTTGTTAAATTTAACATTCTTTAAAAATAAAATGATAAAAAGTCACTTTCTCACAAAATTGATTTCATGGGGCCCCCAAGATATGCACAAGGCATCCCATGGTCTGCCTTGAGACAACCAGTAGCATTAGGACACATTTTGGTGTCATTTTGTATTATTATGATATTATTTTATTATCCATAACTACCTGATTACTCATTAATCAAGATAATTAAAGATAATTATCGTCGTTACAATTCATAATATCCAAAAAACTAAAGACTCTTAATTACATAATTTGGACCTTCTGATTCCAAATATTTAATCCATTTTACCAAATTCCAGACACATAAATTGAAATAATTGGTTTAAAAATAATTCCCGTTGTCAAAACAAATAGCGGGTTTTTTTGAAACAATATCTATGAAAAGGTTGTCATTAGTTTATGACAAATTTCAAAGTGAAATTAATCCTAATGACCACCATTGGATTAAATGGTGAAAATATATTCAGATTAAACTATAATACCAATTAAAAATATAATCTTTCCATATAATTAAATTAAATGAAAAAGCAGTTTTTGATGTAAAATGCAGTATTTTTCACTATTCATTAAAAATTGAACATTGTCAGAAAAATACCAAAAATTTATCCAATTTAAATTTAAATGTCCCAATAAAAATCAATATGTTTATTTTGACAAATATAGATTATAAAATTGTCAATAGTTTTTTTTAAAAAGGGTTTTCCATCAAAAGGCAGTAAAACAATTTTTTAAGAATATTAGTGTATTCCATGCTTAAGATAGGATTTATTTTTATTTTAAGCCCCTAAAACACTATCTAATTCATTAATAGACATATATAAAAATATCTATTATTAATTACTTACTTGGGATGTTACAATATGTATCCTATGATCCTCCATCAAGCATCCAAGGTAGAATATACCCATCAACCAAGCAAACTTAAAGTCACATGTTCATTTGAAAAGGGTAATAAAAACTCCCAGGTTCATTTGATACTATTAATATCTGATCTGGAAATTTGGTATGATTTTTTATATCCATATGTTTTTAGTTTTTGATGTGGGTGGACCACCTGAAGAGTTTTTCAAATTCCATGGGATATATTATTGTGTACGTTGCCGCTCCAAATCTTGTTTTTTGATCCAAAATCCTTTATCACATGTAAAATGAGGCCACAAAATAATCTAAAGAAGGGGATTTTTTAGATTCAATAGACACCAATATCTTGTATTCTATATGTTTCAAGAATGAACCCCATATAATCGGTTGTGTGATGTAAAACATATCCTTTATTTTCACCATAGGACCCCACTAAATCAGATCTGAATCATCCCATTCTATAAACCCCCCAATGGTATTATAATTACCACACATGAATTGATCTCTCCTACCGAAAAATGGGACACATTTCACCTGGATCCAGAAAGGGGAATGAGAGAATTCCATCTCATCATGTTAAACTTGTTAGCTGTATACTTGTTCAGAGTATTATGATTATCAGAATACAAGGGACATCCTTTAAAATCTATATCTTATTATAATCCCAAAAAAATTAAAATCAATCATCCTACGTCTAATTTCCTTGATATAATCTCCCTATTCTAACCACTAGATAGACTACAACAAATTTCTCACGATGTTCATGTTATAGGGTCTGTAAGATGTGAATCTCCTCACCTAGAGGAGGGGGAGGAATTTACAAAACTCTTTATCCTCCGTAGAACTATCTTCTATCATTGATTTCTCAAAAAAACACATTTGAATATAATTTAATGTCTCTCTAGTATCATTTATACCATTAAATATATCAAATTAAATAGTTAAAAATAAATCATCCTTAAATGTTGTGCTTATAAGAAAGAAAAATAAAATAGTTTATAACCAATGTTATGGTAATTATTTCATAACACAAATTTTGATATGATTAAAAAAATTTAATCATTAATTATGATTATTAAAATTGTTAATTAAATTATTTTAATCATTTTATTGGGTTAATACTTATGGTAACAATTTAATAAAGTTTTTTAGATTACATAATATTCATAATTTTATATAATTAATTTGACTATAAAATTAATATATCTGTATAAATAAATATTAATTATATAAATAATGTTGTTGATTTTATAAAATAATGTACACAAAAATAATATTATTTAACCATATTTATCTAATCCGATCATAGATATTTATATTTCATTTATTATGAGTTAATTACATATTAGATTTGTAAATGTGTTCTAAATTAAATTCCAATAAATATAACTATTACTAATATATTTTTAATAGAAAATTAATTCATTTTATATTTACTAATTAATTTAAAAAATAATGTATAAATAATTTTTTAAGGAAAATAAATAACTATTTCAATATATAATAAGATTGAGTTAATAAAAGGTGTTTAAAAATGAAGAAAAAGTATTTAAAAATGTTTATAATTTTCAAATTATTAAATAAATCTGTTAAATAGTAGAAAAATATTTTTTATATTTAAGTAAGAATTGATTATTAATGAAGAATATTATTGAATGAATCGACTATATAGTAATTTTAAAATTATCTGACAAGATACTTCCTGATGATGATAGATAATATCATTTTAATTTATTGTGTATATATATTTTAGATAATGAATCAATTATAAATTAAAATGATAATTTAATTTAATACATGGATTCTTAACGATGTGAAATAATTTGAAAATAATATTTGGAAAAAATAGATATAATAAATATTATATTTTATTATCAAATAAATTTAAAAAAATAAGTGAATGAAATATGTTAAACAAATAATGAAATGTGACTGAGGAAGTGCCTTTAATACAAAGGAATATATGTGTTTATGAATTAATATACACCTTCATGCTTGTTTCAAGGGAATTGGTAGATGCTTATGGACAAGTGATACTATGGAAAGAAGATATAAGATGGTGTTTTGCCTCTAATGATATAGATAAGTACACTATATCTCTTAAGTGAGTAAGGATTGGTCCGTTATTGTGTCAATAAGGGATTGGGAAATCATTTAATCTCTAATGAGGCCATAGGTATGACTTGGGCTATGAGATGACATGTAGGTGGCCTAAGATATCCTTTTTAGGGATAATTGGACTGATGATAGAGGATTTAGCTAAGTGATGAGTGAGTGACACCCTACTGAGGGTGGTCGGAGGCTTGATTAGTATGGTGAATTAGATGAGTCCTTTGGGAATAGATATGGTCTGACAGACAGTGGTTTCCTCCGAGGGATGGATAAAGAGATCTGCCTTAGAAGATGTGTGGTGAAACCCAATTGTAGGGTCTGGGGTTGGATGGGACATGGCATTAGGATTCCAGGATTCTTAGAGTGTACAACAAAGGATACTTATGGGGTTACAAGACTAAGAATGATGAGAGATCATGATGGGGAGGAATATACCTTGATTTATGGGTTGAGATGAACATATGTGTTGTGGTGTCACTGAGCAGTTAGGAGAATGTGTTGCTATTAATGAGAAGATATTGTGCTAGGTCTAGAGGACCCAATAGATGCCCCAATAGGTGAGGTGGGATGTGTTCAACAAGTGGCTATATCTTTAGAAACTGGTTTCCTGGGATCAAATAAATAGTTTTGTGACAAGATAAGGCCTTGTGTACTTGATGTGACCTCCCTAGATGCTATAGTGATTGTTCAATGTGACTATTACCTCCTTAGAGTTTGTGTGGATGGGGTGGTATGCTTGTATCATCCCTAGAGATCTCAAAGATTGGTCGGTATTCTTTTAACCTCCCTAGAGTCTGTGGGGAATGGGTCAGTATGCTTTTGACCTCCCTTGATCATGTAGGGATTGGATAGTGTGGATGATGTACCCTTTCTAAGAGTCTTGAGTAATGAATGTGACCACCCATGAAGAAAAAGGCCATGGGATGATCTGAGATGAGACCAATGGACCCTACCTTGAGTGATCAAGCATTAGGTCATGATGTGGATGTATGACTGGACCCAGTTTTTGTGGGTAATAGGTTGAGTTTTGGATACCACAAAACCTTAAGTCATTGTTTATGGATAGGGTTTCATTATGATAGAATAATGTGGTGTGCAGTGGTGGATTCCAATATATCACTAAAGTATGTATGATCAGGTGTCATGGTGGTATGGTAACAACACATTAACTAAACATGCAGTGAGTCATGGTGGCGTTATAATGTTTATGTCCTTGATGATGGGATTACAAATTCCTTTAGTTTAATTCTTTTATATTTAAATTATAAGTTAATTCATTAGGTAGATAATGAATCTACTAATTTCTAATTTTTTTCTAAACATGATACTCTATATATGAATAAAAACCTTAGTTATCCAACTACGCATGAAGGTTAAATTTTATAACATTCATAAGAATCCTTCAACTTCATTCAGGACTCATATCGATGATTTTAAAAAAAATCATTCTATATTTATCTAATATATAAGTTATGTTGGTTAAAAGGGGTTTTTTCTATCATACTACTGACCAAATTAGATGATTAAAATAATTCATTTAAAGATTAAATGATGTATGATCAAGGTTCCATAAACCTATATGATGTTAAATCTACATTGTTTTCTAATGATATTCAAACTAAGAAACCTACTACAGTTAATAAGGAATTTGAGGGGATTAATGTCTAGAGTAATCATGAGCAGAGAGGGAATGAGTGAGGTATGTGAAATTTTAGGAGATAATCAGGGTTTAGGGTTAAATAAATAAAATAACACCATTATAAACAACCCTGTCAAATTTGAATGAATTATCCCAAAGTAACAATTCTAGGAAAAAAATCAATAACAATGACCATTGGTTGTTAGTTGATAAATATTTTGAGATTTTTGATGTTTTAAATTTATGGCTTGATACAATTAGTTCTTAATGAGTCATGGATTTAGAATTTTATTTTCATATAAGTCACAAACATGAGTAATTCACTAATTTAGGAAAGAATGAGAGTGGAAAGGTTTAATTATAAATAACAAGATCTATTAAATCATGGTTATAAAAATAATCCCTCTATAATTTATAAAAGGTCAGTCAAATCCGTATAGAGGGCTAGGTGGGTGTGATATTTGATGAATGAATCTTATTACCCTAGGTGTCTTAATCAAAATAGGTATATTTTTAGGTCTGATTCAGGGAGGCATAATATCTCAAAGCGTGACACTCATTGTTATGATAATAACCCTCACCATTGGTATATAAGTCTTAATGGGTAGGAATCCAATTAAACAATATAATACAACTCTTTCCCCCTTGACAGGAGACACAATGTTATGACATAGGTGAATTGGACATATTAGTTCAAAAGGGATGAATAAACTAATAAAGAAAGGAATTTTAAATGATGTAACTTTATACAGTCTTCCCTTTTGTGAATACTATGGTCATGTTAAGTCCAAAAAAATTAGTTTTAATAGGTCTGCATATAAAGCTGATACCCCTTTATAATATCCACATTTTTATATCTGGTTTTCCACTAGAACTACTTCCTGTAGTGGGGTCACTTAGATGTTCACTTTACCAATGAATAATCACCTAATGTGTTTATTTATATAATCAATTAAAATTTTGAAACCTTTTAAACATTCAAAATATGGATTTCTAGTGTTTATATTTAAACTAAAAACAAACATAAAATTATTAGAACTGGAATACATTTCAAGGACCTAGGTGGTGAGAACACCGTATTGTTTAAATTATTTTTATTAAAAAGGTTGAGACGTTGTAAAATTGATATACATGTATTTATTTGTTTATTATGAAATATATTTTTTATAATTATTGGTCTGAATTATTATTTGAATTTAATAATTTAAATTTATTTGTTCCCTTGTGAAAATATTCTTTACATTTCATTTTTTTCTAATGAAAAAATGTTTTTTAAATCTCTTATTTTTCAGTTTTTTTTCATGGGTTTTCCTTACCCCATAGTTGGATCCCACTTAAAGGTAAATTGTGTAATGTATACATTCCCTTGTGTAATGGTAACCCATTGGCTCTCTTGTTGCATAAGGTTAATTCATCGATGCATAAGGGTAATGCCTACTAGTGAAAGGGTACTCCCTGGCTTGTGTAAGGGTACTCCTGACATTCTTAAGGGTACTCTCTAGCATGCATATGGGAACTCCCTAGCTTGTGTAAGTGTTCTACATTGGATCGTGTAAGGCTGACCTAGACTGTGAAAGGGTACTTCCTTGGCTCACATAGGGGTATCCAAGCTCACATACGGGTACCGTATAGATCAATTAAGTGTAACCTAGCTCATGTATGGGTAACCATGGAACACGCAATAGTAAGTTGATATGTGTTACATTTTGGCAGTGAATCACTTGTCTCCACATGGTCGTCCCATCAAACATTCCCTTGAATATTAGTTGTCCACATGGCATGCATCTTTCATTCACTGCCCGACCCAACATCATTTCTCCCAGCATCATGATATCACCACAGGCTTCTCCTCGATCATTTGGTGTGTTTCTTCACTAGTTCAAGAGAGGATTTTTCTAGGGAATTTTTTATTTCAATTTGAAAGATAATGAGAGTATCCTGAAGGAGATCATGGTCATGATTCACATAGTTCACTGATGCAGATTGCCTTCATCATCACCAACTTGTTCTTGGGATTTGCTGGAGAGTGGTTCAGATTCTTTAACTTCATTATCAGATTTCCTCATGTGAAGGGATACATCTATATCATGAACATAATTTGACATTATTCCATGTTTTGGTGTTATAACATATAATTATAAGAAGTTTTTTCCACATTACTATTTTCATTTCTTTTCATGTGTTTGATGTTGTATCATTCTATTCATGTGTGTAGCATGATTTCATACAAGATGTTAGATTGAAAGGTCTATATGTTATATTTCATCAATTATATATGGTCTAGAAAGACTTAATCGAAAAAATGTTTCCTTGGTACTTTACTTCTTTCATGTCTTATAATCTCCTGATTTTCTTTCTTTAGTAATAACAATATTATGGGGGAATTCTTGTAATGTATGTAGGACTATAGTGTACAAAAGTATGTTATATATTTGTGTTCTTTATCTTTTCTTACACCATATTCTTCTTTAATCCATCTTATCCATTTCTATTTTTTATCGAAAATCATAAAAAAATTGTTAACCAATTACCTATATTAGTGTATTCTTGGTTGCTTCATACGGAATACCACATCATATAAACCCTTAACATATTTTCTAGTTTAAAAAATGTACTTGTGGATCAACTATTCACATGCTCATGTCCTAATAGAATGTGCAAATGTCAATCATCCTTTAAATTTCATAGGTTTTTGATTCATTTTTCTTTTTATTCACTCTATCTTTCATCTTATGTGCATTACCTAATAATCTATAGAGGTTATTATATGTATTTAATATAAATAAAAATATATTTATTCCATGAATCATTTATATGTTAGCTTTTTTTGATAGTTTTGAGCCATAACTTGAGTGAAACCATATCAACCCAACTATTTGGCACATAGAAAATTTTCATTCTTTTGAAATGATTCCGAGGACATTGTGTCTAGAATTAATTGAGTGAATGTAATGTGGCAGATGTATGAAGATCAACAAAATCAGTTTTTCCATTTTGAAAAAGAGGAACTGGTGTTAAGTATGAATCAAGGAAAAAATTATTCTAGTTTAGTAAAACCCACCTGTTAGGTGTTTATATGTTTTCATGTTCCCCAAATTCCATCTTTATAAATAATAATGATAATATTTCAATAACATTGGAATTAAATATGATCCTTTTAAAATGAACAATTGGTTTTAAAGAACAACAATCAATTTCAAAAATAATATCCTGACTGTGTGGGATAACCATGTTGTAACATATCTATAACTATCTTCAAACTAACATGGTGGATTTCATTATAGCATTGATGTAGGTATGATTTGGAGTCGTGATAGAATGGTTAAACCACATTAACTAGACACGCAAGGAGTCATGGAGGCATAATAATGTTGATGTCCCAATCGATGTGCGTAAGAATACCTGTAGTTTAGTTCTCTTATTTTTTGGTGATAAGGAACTTAAAGAGGTAGCTCAGGAATCCACTACTTCACAAATTTGGTCTAAACATTACACTCTATATATGAAGAAAACCTTAGTACGATAGTTACATAGGATTCTAAAATTGCACAACTTTTTTATACATCCTTGAACTGTATTCCAAACTAATGTCGATCATTTTAATTAAATAATTCTATATTTATCTAATATAGAATTTAGTTTGTATGAATTTTATTTTAATATCATACTTTTGACCTATTTGGATGATTCATATAAATAATTTAAAGATTCAATGATTTATGGTTTGGATTCCTTAAACTTATAAGATGTTAAATTGACCTTGTTGTCTAAATATATTCCAAAAAAGGAATCCTAGTTCTATTAGGAAGTAATCTACGGGGATTAATATCTGGGGTATGCTTGATCATAGAAGGAAGAATAGATGTAAGAGATATCCTTCTATATGATTATGGTCTATGGGTAAACCAATAGAAATTTTCCATTACAAACAACTTCGCCAAATGATATGTAATTTTCTCCAAAGGATCAGTTCTAAGAACCACACCAATAACAGTGACCATTGTTTGTTATTTGAGTAATCTTTTGATGATGTTGAGTTTTTAAATGTCTTCTCTAATGATATGACTGTTAAATGGGTCCTATAGTAAGGATTTTCATTCCATATATGTCAAAAATGTGATTACTTCACTGATCTAGGAGAGATTGAGAGTGAAAAGCTGAACCTAGGAAATAACAAGAGATATCAAATCATGTGTAGAAAATTAGTCTCTCTAGAATTTCATGAAAGGTCATTAAAATAATTAGAGATGGGTATGTTGGTGTCTGATTTGAATAATAATCATATTTCCCTGTTTATATTAGAACAAATTTGTTATTTTTTATATCTAATTAAGGGAGTCATAATATCTTTAAGGGGTCAATCACTCTTATGAGAGGAATCAGCTCTAATTTACTATATTTCATAGATGGTAGGACTCATATAAAACAATTAAACATAACTATTTCCCCCGTGAAAGATAAAATAATGTTATAGAATAGGTGATTAAGACATTTTATTTCAATAGGGATTAATGAACATAGAGGGAAAGGAATTTTAAATGATATAACCTCGGACAGTCTTCCGTTTTATAAGGACTAGGTTCCTAGAAAGTCTAAACAAGTTAGTTTTTAGAGGTCTATATATAAATCTAATTCCCCTTTAGAATATAAACATTTTAATTTTTGAGGTCCCTCTAGAACTAATTCCCATAGTTGGGGATGCTACTATTTTCCCTTTATATACGAATATTCTCAAAAATTATGGATTTACATACTCAAAAACAAATTTTAAATGATTGCCACTTTCAAAATATGGAGGTCTACTGTTGAATGTGAAACTTAATGAAAAAATAAAACAATTAGAACAAATAATGTTCTATAATGTTTTCCTAATGACTGCATATACTATTTTAGTTCAGAATGTATTCGTAGACACAAAACATTTTTGGATACCCCACAATAGAATGGCCTAGAAGAGAGGACGCATAAGAAAACTTTGAAAAAGTGATATTTATGCCCTTATATTATAGTATTTTTATTTCCTTCTAGGTATAATTTTGAGTCTAATACTATCTATATTATTGAGATATTCCCCTCTAGTGACATTATATTTAAAACCCATAAACTTATAGGGACTGGTTCACTGCTAGTTTAGGTCATCTTGGATTTTTTTATACTACCTATGCTCATAGAAGGAATGATAACTAGAACCCAGGACTATGAAGTGTGCCATTGTGGGATGCCCACATTGTGACACAGGGTAATGCCGTTAGGTAGATAATAATGGTTTTCTGAAATGTATAATCCATCATGATAATGTATTCCAGGAGGCTTCTTATTCTATATAGAAGTGTTTTGATCCTCTCTAGTCTGATCCTTCTAAACCTGTATGTATTGAGATTATATTAGAGGCTAAGATGTAACTTGAATATGAGGTTATATCCACCATACCACCCAATCTAGATCACATTGAAGAATAAATTTTTAGGGAATTTGAACCCGAGTTTGAGGATAGGACAGATGGTGACGTGAGAGGACACCAATTGACTCATAATAGGACCATAAGAATCATTAGGCCTTCAATTTGGTATACCAAGGATAATGTTTCTCCCATTGACTTTAATATAGGTTTTCACTATGCAGTGATGAACCATTTAGTTTCAAAAAAGATATTATGTATGATTAATCTTGGTAGTGTATTTCATCCATGAAAGATGAAATGGATTCTCCTCATAAAAATAAAACCTGGATAATTGTTAACAGAAATAAAAAAGAAAAAATTATAGATTTTAATTCAATTTTTAATTATAAATAAGTATGCACCTGTTAAAAGAATAATAATTATAAATTTATAAGTTTTTCACATGGATTTCTACAACATGAAATAATTGATTTCAATGGATTTTTCATCTATTGTAAAGAACTAATTTGTTAGATGATTGTTATCCTTTTCTGCACAAAATGATGTTCGTGTTAACTAATTGGATGTTTAAACATCCTTCTTGCATTGTATGTAAGATGAATTGATTTATACATGACCACCTATGGGATTTTCAATATATTTTAATAATTTTCCAGTATAATTTTGAGGAAAATCCATGTATTTTCTTAAGAAATCATCTCAACAATGGTATAATGAATTTGATACTTTTGTGCTTAAAATGACTTTAATTCAAGTAAATATGATGTGTCTGTTTATTTTAAATAATTAAAGATTTTTTCAATTTATTTAATACTATTTGTGGACAATATGCTCATAATTAACAAATACATTAGGGTAATAAAACATATTAAAACCTAATTTCACAATGCTTTTAAAATGAAATATTTTGAGTAATAATAGGAAATCCGTGGTATATAAATCACTAGGTATAGAAATGTCAGGATATTGTACCTGTCCCAATCTTCTTATGAACATATGGTGTTAAAAGTCAATTTTATATATTGACTTTGGTGTTTTTTTCTAATGATGTTTTATAAGAGGTGATGTAAACCATCATTGTTATTAACTAAAATAATTACTCATTTATTTTTCCATGTATTCTGATTTGTGATTTATTTTGGTAAAAATGATTCATATAGTTAATATGTCATTAGATTTTTTTATTCTAGTTTTTCTAAAAATATATATACTAATAAATATATCTCTATTTATGTATTTTTTCGAATGTTGGTTCTATTTCATGGAAATTTAAAATGAAATCCATTATTTCCCTTTCTAAAACCAAGGTCAAATACATAGCATTAACTATTTAAATCAAAGAAAAAAATTGGTTAAAGGAATTTTTTAATGAATTGTTTATCACTTGTTGTAATATATAAGTATTTTTTACAGTAATTCTATATTCCATATTTATAAAAATCATGTTTTTGAAGGATGAAAAAAGCACATAGATATTTTATTTCCCTAAGATACATACTTAGGAGAATCCAAAAGATAGTTTTACTATGGCTACTCAATTTTATATATTTTTTCATTGATTATAACATATTATTATAGTCCTATTTCAAAGACCAAGGTGATGAGAACACCATCCTGTTTAAATTTCTTTATTACAAAGGTGGATAATTTGGAAATTTGACATGCATGTATTTATTTTTTCGTTATCAAATATTATTTTTCCAATTCATGGATAGAATTATTATTTTTATTTCATGATTTACTTATATTTTATCTTTTGTGAAAATTTTGTTTACATATCTTAATTGAATTTTTTCACATGAAATAATTTTTTTTTACATTTATTATTTTTCAATTTTGATTTCACAATTTTTCTTTACCCTGTTAACAGATCTCATATAATGGTAACTTACATAAAGGTTACATTCCTATTGCATGAGGGTATAGGATTGGATCTTTTGTTGCTTAAGGGTAAGACATGGATACATAAGGGTAATTCCAACTCATGTAAGGGTATTACCTGGATTGTGTAAGAATACTCATGATTAGTTTAAGGTTAGTCACTAGATTGAATATTGGAACTCTCTTGATTGTGTAAAGGTACTACTTTGGCTCATATATGGTGGACCTGGAACATGTAAGGGTACTTCCTTGCTCACATAAGGGTAACTTAGGTCATGTAAGGGTTATGTTTGGATTGATTAGGGGTAACATGACTCGTATAAGTGTATCATTGGAACACATAATGATAAGATGATTTGAGTAATATTTTTGTGGTGAATCACCTAATGATGCATGGAAATATTATAAAATTATCTCTTTTATATCAGTCATCTATGTGGTATTTATCCTTCTTTCACTGCCTAGATCTCTATCGCTTATATTGCCATCATCATTTCACATCGTCCTCTTCCTATATCATTTAGTGTGTTTCTTCACTAGTTCAAGAGAGGAGATTTCTATGGAATTACAAAATTCAAATTGAATCATAACAAGTGTTTTCTGAATGAGATCCTATTTAATATTCCCATAGTCTACTAAAGAATATTTTCTTTCTCACTGACAATATGGTCTACGTATTTGGTGGATAGTGCTGAATATTCGTTGCATTCATCATGATATGTCCTTACATGATGGAATACATCAACATCATGAAGACCATTTTATCTTCTTATTGAATTTATTATTTGAACCTGTAATTATAAGAAGTTTATTCCACATTATTGTTTTCATTTCATTCCATGTGTTTTATTTTTTATCCTTATATGAATCTGTGTAGCATGAGTCCATATAAGAGGTTTAATTTCACATTCCATATGTTATATTATATCCCCTACAAGTGGTCTCACATTACCTAATCCTAAATAGTTTCTTTGATCCTTTACTTCTTTGTGTCTTATAATATGGTGACTTTCTTTCTTTATTAATAATGAAATTCTAGTGGTTTTGTTTCTTTGGACGTAGGTTTCTAATGGATTGAAGTATGATATATCTCTGTGTTCTTTATTTCTTCTGCAATATATTCTCCTTGGATCCATCTTATCCATTTCTTTTTTTATCAATCATTCCAAGAACTTTGTTAAGAAAGTTCTAATATTAATGGATTCTTGGTTTTTTCATAAGGATTGCACCATCAATGAATGCCCTAAAATATTTTCTAGTTATAATGAAATGGGATACTGGATTATCTTTTCACATGTTCTTATCATGATATCATATGTGAATTTCACTCATATTTTCAATTTCATTTGCTATGTCATTGGTTTTTTATCAATTTTTCATTTTCTTGTCTCTATCTTCCATCCTATATGCATTTCTTAATAATATATAGAGTTTTTTAGTGCAATTAATCTAATGAAAAACATATTTATTCTATGAATCATTTATATGTTATCATATATATTGTTATGATAGTTGTGATCCAGAACATTGGTGTGACCATATCAACACATCTATTTACCACACCAACATATTTTATTCTAATGAAATGTAACTGAGGACATTATGTTTAGAATTAATGGAGTGATGGTAATACTGTAAATGTATGAAGATCACCAAAATCAGTTTTTCCATTTGAAAAATACTAAACTGATGTTATGTATGATTCAATGAACAAATAATTATAGTTCTCTAATCCCAAAAATCTAGAATTTTATATGATTTCATGTGCCCCAAGTTCCATCGTGCTAAATAAGAAAGATAATATTGCAATAACATTGGAATTAAATTTTACTCCTTTGAAAAGAAAATTTGGTTTTATTGAAAAATAATCTTTTTTATAAATAATATCATAACATTTTGGAATAACAATGTTGTAACATATATATAACTGTATCCAAACAAACATCATGCACTAAATTATCATTCAACACATCATGCTCCTCCAAACAAGGTTTTAAATTTCCATGTACTTATAATCTTCTCCCCATGTCACCCTTGATAGATAATCTTTGACAGTATTCAATTTCCCAGGCTTGTAAATCAGAATAAAATCATATCCCTATAACATATCCTATCTGCAATTATGTAAAATCAAAGCTACCCTTTGAGTAAGAAAATTAACATTAGGTTCCAATGATCTGTGTATACCTCAAAATTATTTTCCATCAAATATTGTTTTTAATGATAGATTTTTTTTCACTAAATCCATAATCCCTTTTTTGTATATCAATATTCCCATTTTGGTTTAAGATAATTCCTTACAAAAATATGAAATATGCATCTCTTCCTATGTTAACATAACTCCAACTCTAAAACTGGAGGCATCACTCACTATTAAAAATCCCTTTCAAAAATTCAACATGCATAAAAGTTGGTGGTAGTCATGTCTTCCTTATTTGAATCAAATCATTCATCAATTTTATGTGTTTATTTTAAATCATTATTACTAGTAAATGATGTGAGGGGTCTTGAAATATTTAGATAGTCACTGATAAATTTTTTATAGTATCCATTATTCCCTAAAACCCCTAACTTGATTCAAATTCCTCAGGTCATTCAATATTTTAACTACCCCCCATTTATTGGCATCTATTGTTAACCTTTGATAGAAATTATATTCCCTAATACTCCATAGAACTCCTTGTAAAAGAACACTTTTTCACATTTTCAAATGTTATATTGTCTATTTCCATTTGAATAACTTCATATTCCTTCACTTGGTCCCAATTATATTCCTCCTTGCACACCAATATATCTCCAAAGAACACCAAAAAAATCTTCTTTAGAATATCCCAGAATACTGCATTAATAGTTGTATGGAAATTCATTAATGCATTCATTAATCTGGAGGTAATAAAAAGGATTTATTAATGCTACTTTTTAGACTTGAACATATTCCTCCCAATATCCATCTCTTTCATCCATACCTTGTCAAAACTGGATTTCAAACACACCATTTTGAGGTATTCCTGACTATGAAAATCATCCATAAACTCATCTATTAGTTGAATTTGGTTTAAGTCTGTTGGTCGGAGTGGAATATCAAAAGTGGGGGTGGTGAATTGGGTTCCTATTTAAAATTACTATTAAAAACATTATGAAAAAGATCCCCCAATTTTGAAATGGACCAGTTAAATATGGTAGTAGAGATATAATTTTTTATATGATCAAAAAGTTTCTCAAAGTGTTATTAATCCTCATATGAATCACTGTAAAACACTTCTACAACTTTTGAAACAAGTTAACTTAATTAAACACATACACACACTAACCCGAACTAACTATCAAAGTTAATGAAAAATAGTTTTCTGTTTTTGAAATTTTGAGAACTGGTAAATAGACAAAACAATGTATTACTAAATATATTACATAAAAGTTGAATAAGAGGTTGAGTCTCAAGCTGGGACTTAATGCTCTCCAATTGGTGATCACCTTCCACCAAGCAGTTTATATTAACAATAAACATGCTACACAGCCTGTATCCGACTTTACAATAACTTTCACAAACTACCAAGGGCTCACACAATCTACCATAGTTATTCATGGGATGAATGCACAACCAGGCCACACACAGCCTCTTCTATAGTTACATGTGGGAAAAAAGGTGTAATTGAAGTTTGATGTGAGGATTTAGAGTATCCTCCAGTTCAAGAACTGGAGATAGAGTGTGTAACTGACAAACATAAACATCTCAGAAATGTAAAATAGAAGAACACCAAAGAGATAATGTTATAAGATTGAGTTTAGAAAGATCTATGTGTTTTATGTTTTTCTCTTGTCTCCTTATAGTGATGAAATAGTCGTTCAAGTCTTTCTCTGGAAGTCATCCTCATAACAGTGTGTCATAACTCCATGGTATAGATTTCAAGAACTGAATGTTCCACTTCTTTTGTTGACAGAGAGTGATTATGAAAATACGGTAGATGTGAGTTTGTCCCAAACGATCTTCTTGAATCTCTTGGGTTCCCATTGTAAGTGATGGATGGATCTTCCATGTTCTCTTGATCTATCGGTTATGCTCTTTTTCTAGTTTTTTCATTTCCACACATCTCACAAAACCCCTTCTCTTATCTTCTTTAACGTTCTTCTTTTTTATATTTGTGGTCTAACAATAGGAACGAGTAAACCACATGTGATCCTCCTTGTACCTCGTACTATCCCCAGATACGGTCACTTGATATGTATAAAATTGGTATTAATTAATGACAGAATCATTAAATTTACCAAATTTGATTGTTAGAATAATCTTATGAATTTGAAAAAGTATGCAGTAGGAGAGTGAGCATCTGTAGACTGGTAGTGGTACCCTTCTCAACATTAGGATTCAACGGTATCCTTCATTGTTAGACTACATCAGTACCCTTAAATAGTAAATGACATCAGAATCCTTCAATGGTAATCTTATATCGGTAGACAGCATCAGTAGCCTTCAATGATAACCTTCTATCAGTGACATTCATCAGAAGCCATCTGTCGGAGACATTAATCAGTAGCCTTTTATTGATGACCATCATCGGTTTCATTCATCAGTGACCTTTCATCAGTGAAATTTCTATCGGTGACCTTTCTATTAGTGACCTTTCCATCAGTGACCTTTCAATCGATGACCATTCATACATCGATAAATTTTGCATTGTAATCTTAAACTAGAGAGTAGTGAGATTAAAGATACATAGTTATCAATTTATATAATCTACAAAATTTAATGACACATGATAATGAGATAATAAAAACACGATTATCACATAAATGAAATAGGATTTGGACTTATCAAAACATGCGAGTCCAACAATATCCCCCTTTTGATAATCACAAATTATGTTAGTTAAAATTGAGATTTAAGTATTATTTCATCTGGGTTAATCAAATTTTCTAATATCTTCATAGGTGTGTATAAGTAAAATTCAAATTGAACCATGGTTTTTATGGAACATATAGATAATGTATATGTTAAAAGACTTCAGTCAACTTAAAACTTCCCCCCCTTTGTGATTAACAAAAATAATGGAAGACAAAAGAATACAAAAGAGTATTTTATTACTAATGAAGCAAGAAGACATGATAAAAAATGATTACAAAGATCCCTATAAACTAAGACATCCCACACTCAATCCACATCAAATATGTCCAAGGCATCTTTCTCTTGTGATTTTGAGGAGTCAGGTCTATAAGATATAGGGATAGGCCGAGGTACGGTAGTGAGTAGTATAGGAGGAGCTTCTATAGAGGGATCAGTAGACCTATAGAGTGTAGATATCTGAAGAATCATTAGATTCATGCTTCTAATGGTCTGGGCAGGAGTCATCAATAGGGAAGCCCTGGTAGAGCCTGAGGTATATGAGGAATATGGTAATATTGGAGGAACAATAATGGAATTGCAGTCCACATGGAGGAGGGGTAAAAGAAGATTTCTAACATCCATAATTATGATTCCTCATCTTAACATAGCTGAGATAAATTCATTATTATTCTCTATAAATTTCCCTATGGTAGGAGTATATTCTATAATCCTACTTACATAATCCTTAAACTCCTGAGTGATAGGGGGTCCTCATGTTTTACAATAGCATCTTAATGTGACCATCCATCTGATGCTTATTGTATACCCTTCTATAATGGAAATAAACTTTCTCTTTGATGTCCTTCTGGTCTTGAGAAGCTTCCCTGAGATAATCTCCAACATGTATATGAATCTCACTAGTAGTGGAAATGATCTGAGTCATAGACTCAGTGTTTGAGGTACTGGCACCAGAGAACTTCTCCACATCTTCTCTAACAATCGATCTAAAAGATTCTAGATTAACAGGATTAGAGGCTGAAGAGGAATCATATTCACTTAGAGGTGCCATAGTGAAATCCATTATCTCCTTAAAAGACATGGTCAGCCACTGGTCAGCCTCTTCACATCATCATCCTATCCACTCACATGTGCCTCCATAGACTTCATAAAGTCCTAAAACACGGTGACCATCTAATGAACCACACTTTTAACATATCTAAGATCTCTATCGACATGAACCCTTGAATCCATATAAGAGTCTAATCTAGTAATAGATTGTTTCACATATTCCATAGACTCTTACAAGGTTCTGACTTGATTCATACATTCCTTCAATTCATGTGGGAGATTTAAGTGAGATGTGGAAATAACTCTTTCTAAAGAAGATGCCACAACTTCTTGATTTAGAGACACTATTCTCTCTAACCCAATAGATATCTCATCAATGTATCTATTCAAATATTATTTAAAGGATTTATAATCATCCTTATTAACATAGTCTCAATGTAAAATCACTACTGGCTGTACAATAGTTGTTTCTGAAACAGAATGAATTGGATGGCTTATGTTAGGCTTGTCATCATCAAAGTCTGCATAGTCTAATCCCAAGACCAAAAATCAAGTGTATTCTGACTAGTTATTATATTCCATGAGTAGCAACATCTGAACCTGTGGAAATATGTTCCTCTCCATCACATGGATAATTCTCATGTTCAATTACATTCATCTCTATTAAACCTCTTTGACCAACTACATCAACATGAGAGTCCACTGCCACTACTTCTACAGAATCTTCAACTACTTCCATTGCAATTTCATATTCAATTGAGTCAAAACCCTCTTCATATAAACTTTCTACCATTTATGTATATCTTAGCATAGTACTAAGACTTAGGCATTCCTCTTCACTTTCATTAGTATTAGTCTCAAAATCATCTTGACTAGATTCAGTTTCATCTTCCTCCTCTGAGGTATCTCTAATGTCGCTTAAGACATTTTGATCTCCTTCTTCTTCATTGGTTTCCTCATCATCACTATCCCTTAGGGAAATCTCCCTTCTAGGAAATTCTATTGGGGGATAGGCTTACTAATGGATACATTATTGGAATGAGGATTTGAGGGATGGTATGGATCACTCTTATCATATATAAGGAAATCCTCTCTTTCTTGCATAACAACAGCCTCCTCTTCTTCACCTGAGTATACTAGATTCACTTCATAAGCCTTTAGACTAGGGTATCTCTTATTCTTAGTCCTAGTGGGATGATTAACAGGTTTGAATTACTTATACATATTATCCTCATCATTCATCCATTTTATTTTCCATGGTTTTGAGTTTATCTTCATCAACATGCAAATCAGCTTGGTTATGTCAAGGTTGTCCCTTACGAAAACTATTTCCTCCTTATTTCCAGCAAATCCATTCACTTTCAACATCAAAGACGTCAATTAGGCGTGAAACAAATCATTGGACATGGAACTGGGGTTTTTCATATTCTCTAATTGAATCATCAGCAACCTACACAAATGTATCTTTTGTACATGCTTGAACAGATACAAAAGAAGTATGTCATGGTACTTCAAGGGAGAAAAGTCCCCTCTCCTGGGACTCAAAAAATGTTGAAAAATTTTAAATAGTATATTGGATTCTCCTTCCATTTCAGCATCAGTAACATTCCTAGTGATACCATTCCCTGTCAGTTCATCCAAATTTTCTTTTATAATAGAAGAACTCACTAGTGTGAGGCACCACTCTTGTGTAGTAATAAAAAATTCCTTCATGTGGGACTTTAAAAAAATAAGACCATTCAAGAGAGGAGAGTCTCACACATACTTCATTTACCATGGAATACAATAGGTTCTCATTCTCAGACTGTTCGAACTTTAAAGATTCATCTAATTCATTTACTAGCTTCAGGTAATAAGGTCAATTGTTATTTTCAAAGCATTTAACCCAATCTGAAACTTCAACTACCCTCAACCCTAAGAACCTACTTGACATCAGCCATTTGGAACATAATTCCTTCTCAACCATGATTTCCCTCTTTCAAAATTGTGGATTGAGCATCTTTTCCACGTCCTTGTTCCACTACTGGACCCTGCTCGAGGTCTCTTAGGATTTGGCGCATCTCCTTCATCACTATCCAACGGTCTCTTTAATATTTCCATGTGATCTAAAGCTGTTTAAGGGTTTTAGTAGAGAGTGAGGCTCTGAGGATAGGGATAAAAAGGTTTGGAAGAGGGCTAAAGTGGATTGAAATGTGGTATGAACTTTATTTTTATCATTTAGGGATCAGAAAATAAATCAAGAAAAAGAAATTATTCATACTAAATACCTTTTAGTTTTCAACCGAAAAATGATAGGCCCTGAAAACATCGACAAATGATAAGGTTCCAATGGTGAGGTCCAATGGTGAGGCCCAATGGTGAGGTCTAACAGTGAGTTCCAACAGTGAGGTCAAATGGTGAGGTTCAATAGTGTGGTCTAACAGTGAGATCTAAAGGTGAGGTTCGAAGGTGAGGTCTATCGGTGACGTCTAACAGTGAGGTCCAATGGTGAGGTCCAATGGTGAGGTCCAATGGTGAGGTCTATTAGTGAGGACCAATGGTGATTTCCTAGCAATGAGGTCCAGTGGTGAGGTATAACAGTTAGGTCCAATAGTGAGTTCTAATGGTGTGGTCTAACAGTGTGGTCTAATGGTGAGGTCTAATGGTAACGTCTCTAACTTAATAGGTTTTCATACATAACTCATATTTCATGTAATTTAACCTCTCATAATTAAAATTCTTTGTGAATATATCATCCAATTAGTATTCAGTGGTAATAAATTCAACAGTGATATCACCTCTTTGATAATGATATCTCAAGAAGTGATGTATCACATAAATGTGATTTTTCCTAGAAGAGATACTGGATTTTTAGAGATGTTAATATCACTTTTATTATCACATTTTATAGTGACATGTTTGAATTGATATCCATAGTCTAGTAAAGAGTGTTTCATCAACAAAGTTTGAGCACAACAACTACCTATAGCTATATATTCGACTTCAGTAGTAGATAATGCAATAGAATTATGTTTCATACTACACCATGATACTGGTGACTTGCCCAAAATTTGACATGATTAAAAGGATCCCTTTCTATATAAATTAAAACTAGAAAAGTCAGCATCCAATGAACTTAATAAATAAAATGATTGTCCTCTTGGATGAATAGTACTAGTTTTGTAGTATACATGAGATATTTAAAAAACTTTTTAACAGTAGTTAAATGAGACTCTTGGGGATTGGATTGAAAACAAGAACACATACATACACTGAACATAATATCGGTTCATAAAAATATTAATATAGATAAGACTCCCAATCATACCTCCCTAATTGGTTTGATCCACTGATTTACAAGTTTCATCAGCATCCAACTTACAAGTGGTACTCATAGGTGAATCACTACATTTATTACTATCCAAACCAAAACATTTCAAAAGATCCTTAGTATATTTTTATTTATTTTAAATAATACCATTTTTATTCTAAAAAATATTTAATCTAAGGATAATTTTCAGTTACCCCATTAAACTCATTTCAAATTCATCTTGCATCATTTTTGAGAAATCAATATGTAATGAATTTTTTATGGATCCAGAAAAAATGTCAACTACATAAATCTGTACTATTGAAACATCTTTCGAAATTTTTTTAATAAAAAATGTAGGATCTTCTATTCATTTAGTAAAACCATTTGAAATAAGAAAAGAAATAAGTCTTTCATATCAACCTCATAGAGCTTGTTTTAGACCATATAGAGATTTAGAATGATTAAAGACATGATTTGAAAAATGGGGATTTTTAAAACCCGAGGGTTGTTCAGCAAGTAAATCCTCAACTATGTACCCATTTATAAATGAAACTATGACATCCATTTGGTAAAGCTTGAAATTCATATGAGCTTCATAAGAAATTAGTATCCAAATGGCTTCTTGTCTAGCTACTTGAGCAACAGTTTCCTCATTGTCTATTCCATATTCTTGACTATATCCTTGTGAAACTAGTATATCCTTGTTTCTAACTATGTTTCCAGACTCATAAACTTTAGTTCTGAATACCCATTTAGTGCCTATGATCAAATTGTCTTTAGGATTTTCTACTAATTCCCAAAAATGGTTTCATTCAAACTAATTTAATTCTTCTTGAATATATATTACCCAGAATTCATCATTGATAGCATCATCAATGTTTTGAGGTTCAATCTATTAAAGAAATTCTTGATGTTCAACCTAGTTTCCTAGAGAAGCTCTGGTTTGTGTTCCACTATTTAGATAACCTACAACAACATCTAAAGGATTATTCATGAGAGTTATAATACCTCTAGAAAGAGTTGAACTCGACTCCTCATGGTTGTCTATAGGTTCAAATTCATCATTCTCATAATCAAGAAAATTTAAAGAACTATTTTTTACTAAGGTTTCACTGTCATTATCATTAAGGTCTAGAACTGACATAACTTCCTTAAGATGTTAAACTAATGTTTTGGGTTCATATGGATCAGTATCATAAAATTTGACATGAACTGATTCTTCTACACATTTGGTTCTCTTATTTTGTACTCTATAAAATTTATTAGAGATTTAGAAACCTATGAAAACTCCTTCATCACTCTTGGAAGCCAAATTATCAAGATTATCCTTAGTGTTAAGAATAAAGACTTTGGAACCAAAAACTCCAAAATAATAAAACATAAAATTCCTATTATTCCATATCTCATATAGGGTCTTCTTAAGAACGAGTCTAATTAAGACTTTTGATGATGCAACAAGACGTGTTAACAGCTTCAACCAAAAAATAAATAGGTAGATTATAATCATTTATCATATTTTTGGAAATCTATTGATGTGTCCAATTTCTTCATTCTATGACTCCATTTTATTGATGTGTTCTAGGAGCAGATAAATTGTGATTGTATCCATTTTGTGAAGAAAAAATTCAAATTCCTGATCTTGAAACTCATGTCCATGATCACTTATCAAGGTCTTAATTATAAGTCCAATAAGATTATCTACAGACTTGTAATACTTAATGAAGAAAGAACATGCTTCACTTTTGTGAGCTAGAAATTATAACCAAGTGTATCTAGAAAAATAATCTACATGAACATAAACATAGTTCTTCCCATTTAAACATGAAACTCTAGATGGTCCAAACCAATCCATGATGACCAATTCAATCTATTGAGAAGTAAAAACTTTTTTCTTTTGTTTGAAAGAATCCTTGTGTAGTTTTCCTTTTTGACAAGGATTGCAAGCTTTGTTATGTGGGAAATTTTATTTATGTAAGTATCTAACTAAATCATTCTAGTTAGTTTTCTATGTTAGTTCACATTGTAGTGTCCTAATCTTCAATGCCATAAATAGGATTATTTATGAAAATAATTTAAATAATAATCATTTTTCTTAGATAATGAATTTCAATCAACAACATATACATTTTCATTTCTAAGAGAAGTGAATATTAAATCATTTTTAGAATTAAAAACATTTCTTGAAACTTTTCAAACATAACATTAAAACCATCATCACACAACTAAGAGATAATCAGTAGATTGTATTTTAACCAATTAACAAAAAGTACTTTTGTAATTAATAAAGTATTAGGGTTACCAATTTGGCCTAATCTGATGATCTTCCCTTTATCATTATCTCCGAATGTGACATTTCCACCAGAAATATTAATTAGGCTCTTGAAGCATGAATAGTATCCTATCATATGTCTTGAATATCCACGGTACAAGTACTATAGTTTTTACAGTATCTATTAATACAATTTTCCAACAAAATAGATTAATTACTGGGTAACATTGGAACCCATATTTTCATGGGTCCAGAGTGTATAGAAATTAAAGCTTTGAGAACCCATACTTCTCTCATATGTTTCCTATAATAAATAGATTTGTTTTAAGAAATAAACTGTTTGTTAGGTCCTTTAGAGTAGTGTTTTTCAAAATATTTCCCTGATCTTGAACTAGTAGTGAACTGTCCAGATTTTGGAAAAAAAATAAATAATTCGTCTCTGTCCTGGTTGATATCCTAGACCAGTTGTGTATTTTGGAGAAATATGTTTCCCTATAAACCAAGTCAAGGTATCTCTACCTATAGTAAACTTCTCAAGATCCCTTTTTGATTTCTCATTTGATAATTCCAGTTTAGTATTTTATTTTAATAGCTGAGCACATTTTTCTCTCTCAATATCCAAATCAGACTTACAATTAGCATTTAAAGCATGTTGTCTTTTCAATTATTTATATTTATCCATGATTTCATTAGCGGTATCCTAAATCATTTTGGAGTAATAAAATAGTTTATCCTTATTCATATTATCATTATTTTTTGATTCACTTTCATTCCCAGGATAATAAGCACTATGTATAGGAGAATTGGGTGTTACCTCAGATGTTTCTGTCATGAAACACACGTTTTCATGTTTTTTCTTTTCAATATAAGAAGCGTCAGATCTGCTGGAGCTGTCTTCAGAATCAATCAATGTATAATTCATATCCTTTTTATATCCCTTTCCCTTGTCTTCATATTTCTTCTTAAATTTCTACATGGGGAAATCATCCTTCACATGGCCTTTAAATTTACACTCATAGAAGACTATCTCATTTGTTTTGTCATTCCATTTTCAATCCATTTTCAATTTTCCTTTACTATCATAACTTTCTTTATAGATTGATTTTATAATGAATTTATTATTATTGTATAACTTCTTGAATCTCTTGGAATGATGATCCATCTCATCATTACTGTTAGAGACTGAGTCTTCACTAGTGGAAGTGTCTACATGAGCTTGAACTTTTTCTTTATCTTTTCTTTTTGAGGTATCAGTCTTGAATGGTACAGATTTATTTCTAGGTTCTTCATCTACTTATTTATTTAAATTAAGCTCTTCTTCGTACATCCTAAGTTTTCCAATTCATTCCTTCACTAGTAGCTTGATTATGTCACAGGTTTCTCAGATAGAAACAGAAGTTCCTCTCGATCGGTCAAGTAGTCATTGAAGCAATCTCATAATCAGATCCTTGTTGTCCACTAGTATCCCAAGTAGACTCATGGTATTTACTATTTCATTGAAGCTGATATACGTTTCAGATATGAGTTCATCTTGATTTATTTTAGAATTATCATATATTAAAGTATAAGTATTTAATCTTATTTCACTAAAATTGGTTGTTCCCCAATCAAAAATATCCAAAGTATCCCAAATTTCATAAGCAGTTTTACAGGGAGATATTCTATTGAATTCCACATAACCAATAGAATAGTACATTGCTTTCATTTCTTTTTAGTTATTTTTATATGTATATTTAGGCAACTGATACAATGTGTCCCTTGCAGTAATAGGTAATTCTTATTGTTCTTCAATTAAGTCCTATATTTAAGGACCCATGCTCTCTAGATAAATTTTCATTTTTAATTTCTACTGATCATAGTTATTACCAATAAAGAAAGGTGGAATGTTAGTAGAAACGCCCTCAACTCTGTTATCCATAGTTAATTAAAATTTAAAGAACTAAATATTTAGATAGGATATAAATTTTAAGATCTTTAAGATAAAACTAAAATCAGGGTTGAAAATATTTTGAAAACATTCACAACAGTTAAGATAGTAGCAATAAAAATTCCTTTGATACCAAATGTTGCTTGGAGTGGAATCTCAAGAGGGGGGGTGAATTGAGTTCCTAATTAAAATTTCTGTTAAAAAATATATGTCAAAGATCACAAAATTTTGAAATGGCCCATTTAATTATAGCAGTAGAGATATAATTGTTTAGTTGGTCAATAGGTTTCTCAAAGGGTGATTAGTCCTTAGTTGAATTAGTGTCAAACAATTCTTCAAATTTTGAAACAATTTTACTGAATTAAACACATACACACACTAACTATAAATAACTATAAAATTCAATGCAAAATTGTTTTCTAGGATTGAAATTATGAGTTATGGAAAATTGAAAAAATAGTTTATTACTAAATATAGTTCATAGAAGTTAAAAAATTCATTTAGTCTCAAGCTGAGACTTAATCCTATCCACTAGGTGATCACCTGTCACCATACAGTTTATATTAATAATAAACATGTCAGACATCTTATATCAGGCTTACAACAGTTTTCACAAATTATCCAGGGCTCACTCACTCTAACACAGTTCTTAATGGGATAAAAACACATCCAGACCACACATGTCCTCTTCCACAGATACACATGGGAAACAATGTGTATGTGAAGTTTGATTTTTGGATTTTCATTATCCTTCAGTTCAAACATAGGAGACATTGTGTGTAACAGACCAACACACACTTCTCGGAAATTTAATGTAAAAGAACACAATATATATAATGTTATAAGACTGAGTTTAGAAAGCATTACGTGTTTTATGTTTAAATATTGACTCCATGGATGAAGAAATTGTAGTTCAAGTCTTTCTCTGGAAGTTGTCCTCAAAACTGAGTGTCACAACTCCAAGGTCTAGCTTTCAGAAACTGAATGTTCTGCTTCCTGTGTTGATAAAGAGTTGAATTAGTACATAAGACAGATGTGAGTTTATCCCAAATGATCTTCTTGAAGATCTTGGGTTCTCAATGTAAGAGTTGGATGGTTCTCCTATGTTCTCTTGATCTAATTAGTATGGTCTTTCTCTGGTATTTTCTTTTCTGTGTGTCTCACAAAAACCCCACTCATGTCTTCTTCTTCGGTCTACTCTTTTATATTTTAAGTCTGACAATAGGAATGAGTAAACCACGTGTGATCCTCCTCGTACCTCATAATGTCCCCTGATGTGGTCTCTTAAAATGTCTACAATCTATATTAATTAATGTCAAAAACATTAAATTTACCAAATATGACCATTAGAATAATCTTAAGAAATTGACAAAGTATGGAGTAGAAGAGTGAGGATCTATAGAATGGTAGTGGTATCCTTCTCAATAGTAGGCTTCCACGGTAGCCTTCATCGTGAGACTGCATCAGTGGCCATTAATGGTAAACTGTATTGGTAGCCTTCAATGGTAACCTTCTATCGGTAGACTTCATCGGAAGCCTTCAACAGTAAACTTCTATCACTTCTATTAATCGGTATCCTTATATTGGTTACCTTAATCGGTAGCCTTCTATCAGTGACCTTCATCGGTGACCTTTCATTGGAGACCCTTCTATTGGTGACCATTCTATCGGTTACCTTTCTATCTGTGACCTTTCTATCAGTGACCATTATATCAGTGACATTTCTATCGGTGGAATTTATGTCAGTGAACTTTCTATCTGTGACCTTTCATACTCAGATAAATTTTTCTCTATAATCTTAAAAAAGAGTGCGGTGAGATTAAAGATACATAGTTATCACTTTCTAAAAACTAAGAATATTAATGACACATGATTTTGCTATAATAAAAACATGATTATAACATAAATGAAACAGGATTTGGGACTATCAAAATAGGTGAGTCCAACACTATCTATCACCCCCAAACTATTGACCTCTTTGTAATCCATGAAGATTTTCCACAGTGTATCATTATTCTTTATTAAAATTATTATAATATATTATGGGGTGATGATATGTCTGATAAAACATTGCCCCAAAATCTTTTGACCCTATTTTTAAATCTCATTATTCACGAAATAAGAATTTTTTTTAATGTTTTAGGTTGACATTATCCACCCCCTCTTTCAAATATATTGTGCAATAATTATTCCTCAATGATGTTAATTTCCAATGGTTCCCCAAAAACATCTGCTTCTTCCACCTTTTCTTGTATCACCCACTTCAATCCATGCACCCACATATTTTTTTCTTAAATTTAATTCTAAATCATATGGTGTTTTTTTTTGCGTTATTTAATCTACCCCAGGTTGGATGAACATTGAGATAGGGATGAATCATTGATCTAATTTTGTGAATGGTTAATCTTCAAAATTCATCATCTTGAACCTGTTAATGTTCTCAATCCTATAAATAATATCTCATGGTCTAAACTTGTATGCAGTGATAATAAGAGAGTGCAAAAAAAGATATTCACAATATTATTTATAATAGTGTACTCCATTCCATTCTAGTTAGATTCAAGTACTCAGAAACCCCAATTATAATTCTCCATAAATTTTATATACTCCCCAATCACCATTCTCTGGGGATTGGTTGGACACTCCAATCACAAGCCTTGAACAAATAGTTTGTCGCCATAGTCCCAAAATTATTCATCCACGTTAATTTATACATAGAAATCTATTTTTATAAAAATGGTTTTTTATGTGGAACTTATGAAATATATTTATATTCATGAGTAGATTTGATCACCATGGCTTCAGTTGTTCTAATTCATCCTGATCTTCAAAATTTTCTTGTAATAGTCATGTTTGTCTCAGAAGTTCTACCAGATCATGAGTGATATAGTTCTTCTCAAGTTTCTCAAATAATTTGGTGAACAAGAAAACAATATATCATAGTTTAAACTCTTTCTCTTCCCTGAATTCATTTATTAGGCTCTCACAAATCTCTCACAAAATGTATGTTAGTTCTCAATATGCTCAACATCTTCTTTGATACCTACAAAAATATATATTCACAATAATATCATGAATATTATTGTCAAATATTTTAGAATATTATTACTCATTTAATATTAAAATAAATCTTAGTATGATCTCCTTCATCTTGAATCATCAAAATTTCAGGTAGATCGACTATTTTTTCATTTAAAACTATTATTGAATACTCTGAAGACATAATAATTTATTCTCAGATGATATTTTAATTATAGTCTCTCAATTATCTCCTCAAATCATGCAACATATAAATATATTTAAAATTTTACCACTTCTATATGAATCCATGTAATACCATGGGATAACATATTATGTCGCCATCTCACTGTTTTTTACAGGTGGACCAAATTTCAAAAATGTTCATCAAAACAGCCTTAAAAATCACTATAGCATGTTGAAATATTTATTTTTCTCTTTTCATGAAAATCACATGAATATTACAAGAATATATATACTATTCATTATGGCTTCCTCCATTATTCATGAACCTATCTACATCATTATAAGTATTGTGATATTTATCTTTAACTTGAGAGCATCATACTTTATATAGTAAAATTTCCTTTCATCGGAATATACAAATTCTGGAACTCATAACATCTCTGTGAAGATAAGTTATAGTAAGGGAGTGAATTCATGTCTTAACCAAGATCGATCACATGAAAACATCATTAATAGACCATATGAATAACTTCATATCGATCATGTGTGATCAAACACCTGAAAATGTCGAGATTGATGGAACGTTCAAATCTGATCAACCATAACGGCTTAAATAATTTTTACACACCTCAATAATTTCCTTTGTTTCATTAACATAGTGAATTTAACTACCTATGTAATGTAAGATTTTGTGTCCTAGAATCAGCTTGTTGAAATTTTATTACAATTACATTTAATGTATTTAAATATTAAACATCTTATTACAAATTATTCATTGTTCTGCATGACTATGATGTAATAATGTCCTAGAGTATTTGTTGCATTGATAAGGTAATGGTTGTTCCCCTCAATGTTGATAACCCTAAAATTATATAAAAATATTATTAAATATAGTTCTACGATTGGATGACATACTATGATGGGAGACATTGCATGAGGATCATTGGGTGTGAGTACTCATAAGTCAATGAGACTTCCTCTCATGTGGTTCACACATAGTAATCTCCAAGACAACATATTTTGAGAACATACCCACCATTATGAATTCCGCGTGTTTTGCTGTAATAAGATACTTCAATTTACAAGCATGTGTTATGATCCTTAGACTGTATGATTATCATTAATACATGTCATGACTCACTCACTTTTATTTACTGATGAAAATCGTCATGCAAACAGTTGGTGGAATGTTGGGTACATTGGTTGCTCCACGAGTAGCATGTTATTAATGGATAATTCAAAGAAGGTTTTCCCCTTCTATTTATGGATGTTGATATCTCATCCCATTGATTGAAATAGAACCGTCACACGAAATTCCATGGAAATGGTGTAACAATTAGTTTAATTCAGTTAGTCAAAGAACATCATATCAAACATAAAATTTGCTGACACAATCCTATAACCCATTTGATGAGATATTGTGACAAAGAAATTGTATTAAATAGTAAGAGTTCATATGTGGATGTCGTTGTAGCGACCTTAAGTTCATTCTCTTAGGTTCCTTAACCTGTTACTAGCCAGAACTCATGCACTTTAGGTAAGCCTGCCTAATGCTAACGAGAAAGAATCCTCTAGGGTCACACACTAAGTGTTTCTGGTGGTCTTGGTTAAATTATATTTAAATTTAATTAATAAATATTATTCTCAAGAAAATGGAATAATTGTATTCATGTTAAAATGATTGCATAAATTAAATAAATATTTATTCACCAGATTGTGGGTAAATTTTTTTTATTTATTTTATTGAACATTTAATAAATATTTATTTACTAGTTTGTAAAAAAAATTATTTAAAAGAATAAATTTTTTATTTATTTATTCGGGTGTTCAATAAATGGAAGTGGATTTCGAGAGAACCAGGGCCAGTCTGGTAGTAAAATAATTATTTTCAAGATGAAAAATAATTAATTAACTAATTGGAACAAATAAAAATAACACTGCTATTAATTTATGACGTATAATTTTATTTATAATTCTGTTTTGAACAAGTTCTCACACCATAAATATTGACGTGGTATTATTATTAATATATTTTGGGTTTTTTTATGGTTATGAATGTATTTAATTGATATTATGAAATTAAATATTTTAACTGAAGCCCCATGTCAATAAATACACACATGCGTCTATTATTTCAGGTAATGAACTGCACACCCAGTGAATTGAGAATTGTTGAGCTAAACAATTTCTCTCTCGAATCCTCTTCACACCCTTCTCCAGAACGATAGGTGTTCTTCAATTCCAAGTAAAGAGATATCACGAACGACCGACATAAGGAACTCACATCCCCACACTAGCTTCGGGAGAACGAGGGGTGTTGGTCGGAGGCCATTGGAGCATGTGTGGATCATCGCTAGAGGGATTCTAGTTTGGATCCGTACTAGCACAACGAAATAATCCGGAAGGGTCATTATAGACGATCAACATCATAAACGAACAAAATACCAAAGATCAAGATATTATTTTATTTGTGAAATTAATTAAATTAATTATAAACATGATGTGTAAGAACCTCTCTAAATGTAATGGGCCTCTTCTATCATTATCTAAATCATTGATTATATTCCATGGATACTAGCGTTCAACGTTGTATTAATACCAAAATAATCATTGATCATGGTAAAAATCAAAGTTTGGTGTTGTCCCAACCACACTTCCTCTACACTCAGAACCTTAAAGTGGTATCAGAGTGGTTACATCATAGTTTTAATTTTTTAAATATATCATTGAGGACATACAAATTTAATAATTTAGTTGTTTCCATTCAATTTAATCATTTTGAAAATATAAATCTCAAGATCATCTTCTCCGCTTTCGTTTCTCATTCACCTCACAAAAACGATCTTTTCATTTAATTTTGATTAAAATAAAATAGAGGATCTCATCCGGAGGAACCAAATATTCCTGGACGCACTAGACGAGAACACACGGTGTGTATTCTATAGTACACTCCATATAGTCAAGATACAATGCATCAGACCGGTCCCCCAAACTAAGTCATGAGTTGGAGTCTTTCTATGTATTAAATGACTCCGTGTTTTCACCGGGAACAAGTGACACATAGTTTTTGGATTACACACTGTGTAGTCCAATAGACACATTGTGTAGTCCCATCGGGTTAGGGTTAGACCATGTAACCTATAAATGACTTGATCAACTGGAAATCTTGTAATGTGGATACTACACGGGGTGTACCCCACATAAAATGACCTGCACTCAGATGATTTCTGAAGTACAGTTACACGTCATTTCCCTAGGCATGTACTTTGAATAGATGGTGAAAAATAGTACAAATATTGTAGTTGGAAGTACATGATATGTACTAATCCAAATTATCCATATTTATTAAAAAAAATTATTTATATTATACAAACCCTTAATATGCGTACCATCATTCAGGCATAAAGATGAGGCACAACACATGATAGGTTTTTTATATATATGTGTTTAATTTAACATATATGTAACATTCATTTCTACTGATTGGGTAGTTATGAATAGCAATTCACCAAGTTTCCTCCAAGGTACAAGTTGCGTACAAAGATAATTTTAAATGAATTTATTTGTTTAAAATTATTATGGATGAAAATATAAAGGACATTTAGAAAAAGGGATAAAGATAAAATGATTTATTAATTAAAGATGATAATTAATTGATTCAGGTGTTATTTATCTTAAACAAGAAAAATTAAAGAATTGAATGGTTTATTTATTTATTTTTGAACATCTCTCCATGTATGGATCATCATGATCTAGACCAACATCTTTTTATGTGTATGGATTCATTTAATTTATTTATTTAAATTAAATTTATTGACCTGTAAGCCAAATCTCCTCATAAATATGTAGGGCATGCATGACCATGGTTTCTATTATGTAAACCCCCTCTTACCCCTCACCTACATGTGAGATTAAAACCATATGTAATGGATGTAACTCCCAAGCATGAGGATGCGGTTTAAGTAGGATCTGTGACAAAATCAATCGTAGGAGATACAGAGGTGGACGTGTGTAAAGCTGTAAACATGAACCCAAAAGGATTAAGGTGTTTCTCCCCTAGGTCATGGTTAGTTTATAATCCTCTAGATAAACTAACCATTATAAAAGCTCATGCTCATTCCCTTTACATTATTTTATTTCTATCATATTCATGGTTTATCATTATGGATGTGTTTTCACGATCACATAATTAATGAATTTAATAATCATCCAATATAAAATTAATAAAACAAAGATTATGTGTAAATATTATCAATACATGGTTAATCACTAAAGTATGTTCCATTTAATATTAATAAGCATGTGATAATGATAATAATTAATTCACACATAAGAGAAAAAAATCTCTCAAATAAAATATTAAGTCATTCCAAGCCTTTTGAAACTTGATTAAGGTAAAAACTCGATAAAACATTGTTTTTGACCAACCCTTGTTGGGACACTTACTTTTATATAGGAATACTTTATGAAAGGTTCAAGTTGAATTAACCATATTACATCAAGAGAAGTATTCCTTTCATGACTTGGTGTAATATTGGAGGCAAGATTTGAAGAAATCCAAAGTCATGATTTCTGGATTGGCGACTCCACTCAACAGACCAAGGAGTTGCAAGCCGATTGTTGGAAAAGAAATTCCTACCTAAATACTGTATAATAGCTTGACCAACCCTTTTTGGGGTTATGAGAATGGGAATATGGAACCTTTCCACTAGAATGTCATGGAAACTGGACATTCTGAGTTCAATGGTGAGGGACATTGGGACTTGATAAAATATTGGGATGCTTAATAAATTTTATTATTTATCATAAAATTTAATCAAGAAATTACTAATGATCTACTATTTTAATTGTAGAATAAAATGTAATTCTCGTCAACCACACTATCATTGTGATAAAATTCTAGATAAAGGCATCGTCTACATTGGCAGTATCTTCCAGGAATGGTTAAAATTCCATCGAGTTATACTATGCCATGAATGGTTGTCTTATGTGCTAGAGTCATCATTACCTGATCTTCCATCCAAAATGTCCAGTGATGAAGATTTCGTAGACTATGAGAACTATATGAATGATGCGGTCTATGTTCAATATTTGATGTTATAACCAATGTCTATTAATCTCATGAAGTCTCATGAAAACATGGATGCATAGAGAATGATCAAGAACCTCCATGGTATTTAGTATGAGGGATAAAGATAGGAAAGTTTTGAGATCTCTAAGGCACTCATTCAAAGTAATCCCGGAGAAGGTGACCCATCTAGGCCTCATGTAGTCATGATCATTGGCTACATTGAGCCCTCAGAGGTTCTAGGGTTTAAAATCCACAATGAATTGGGAACCAATCTCATTCTCACATCACTCCCTCATAGCTTCTCTAACCTTGTTTTCAATTTCAATATTAACAACATTGATAAGTCTCTAGCTGATCTTCTTATCTTTATTCTCCAAGTACACAATGATATGAAGAATGAAATTCCTTCTATCCTTATGGTGAATAAAAAGAAAGGAAAGGCAAAGAGATTTAATCCCAAATATTCTTCATATCCTTCTAAGAAAATGAAGATCAAATGGGAGGCAAGGGAATATGAGGCTATTTGTTTCACATGTGGAAAGAAGGGCCATTGGAATAATAACTCTACACAACCTAAGAATCAAGGAGAAGCTTCAGGTGCATTTGTTATCGAATGCAATCTATTTTTTTCTACAAATATGGTAATAGATAAAGCTTTGGGTTCTAATATATGTATCCAAATACATGAACCCTGTAGATTTAGGAAGATTTACTAAGGGGAGGTAGATCTATGAATAGCCAACGAAGCTTGACTTTCTATTATTGTTGTCTTGGACTACCACCTCACGTTACCTACATGGATGATCTTTGTGTTAAAGGGTTGTTATTATGTGCTTATTATTACTAAACACATTATTTTTGTATCTAGATTAGATACATATGGATTTTTTTCACATTCGGAAATGAATGTTTATTAATTTACAAATATTTCATTTGTTTTGGTAGGGTACATTTATACAACAGCCTTTATTTGTTGTATTACAGAACCCATGTAAAAGAAACTGAAAACAAAGATACTTCACATGACTCATACCACAGCCAACATGGGCATCGCCGGATATGTCATCTAAATGAGATATGCTGGGCCAAGTTACATAAATATTGATATTTAGATTCTTTCGAAATAAAACCACTTGGTGTTTGTCATGCATGTTTACAAGGAAACATGACCAAATCCCCATTTAGTGTGAATAGTGAAATGGCTAAATAACATCTTGACTTGGATCATACCGATGTGTGTAGGCCATTTCTAGTTGTAGAGAGGGGAGGGTGCTCATACATCATAGCTTTTACTAATAATTTTAGTGGAATTGGATATATCTACATAATGAAGTATAAGTCAGTTTCTTTGGATAAGTTCAAAGAATATAAGAATGAAGTTGAGAACCATCTTGGTAAGAAGATTAAGAAACTCTACTTAGACCAAGGTGGGGAATATCTTAATCAAGACTTTATTGATTACATACTGGATTTTGGGATCCTACCCCAAATAACTCCTCCATACACACTCCAGTAGAATCGTGTGATTGAAAGGAGGAACCACACCATGTTGGACATGGTGAGATCAATGAAAAGTCATGCGATCCTTCAATTATTCTTTTGGGGATATGCGTTACAAATAGCAGTTTACATACTAAACAAAGTAACCACTAAATTGATAAATGGTATTCCATATGAGTACTGGAGAGGAAATAAAGGCTTATTATCAAATTTCCATGTGTGGGGAAGTGATGAATATATTAAGTCCTCTTCAGGTAACAACCATGCACCCTAAGGGAAAAAGTGTATCATTATTGGATATCCCAAAGAAAAAAGGGGATATTACCTAAACAACCCTGAAAACAAAAAGGTAATAGTGGAATGAAACTCTATATTTAATGAGAGGGAACGCATCTCCAAAATAGATAGTGGGATCAAGATAGACGTGGATGAAGTTGAGGCTCAAGGTACACAAGAGTTGGTACATGAACAGATTCAACAAAGCCTCGTGCAAGGAAGAACTATTCCAAATACACAAGGGCTGCGTCAGAGTACAAAAGAGGTTATAAAACCAGAACGGTATGGTTTTCTAGTTACCAAGGATGGGGAATAATTATTAGTTGATAATAATGATCATCTAACCTACAAGGAAGAAGTAAGTGGAATAGATGTTTCCTAGTGGAAATAATCCATGAATTATGAAATGGATTCCATGTACCAAAACCAAGTTTGAATTTTGGTAGATCCTATAGTTAATGTAAAGCATATTGGTTGTAAATGGGTATTCAAGAAGAAACTCTACATGGAACGACAAGTCAGTATCTATAAAGAATGACTGGTTGCATAAGGGATCAAACAATTTCAAAGCATTGACTATAATGAAACCTTTTAACCCATTGCGAAGCTGAAGTCCATCATAATTATATTGTCCATTTTCACTAACCATGACTATGAGATTTGTAAAATGGATTTAAAAATAGCATTTCTTAAGAGGAACCGTTAGAAAGATTTCTACCAGACACAACCTGAAGGGTTTATGTCTCTAAAGGATTCCACTATGATATGGATTTTGTAGAACTCCATTTATGGATTAAATAAAGCATATAGATCTTGAAAAAATATTTTTGATGATTCTGTAACAAAATTTGTTTTTATCAAGAATGAATGTGAGCCTTGTGTCTGCTAACGGTTTAGTGGGAGTGCAGTCATTTTCCTAATAGTATATGTTAATTAAATATTACTTATTAGAAATGAGATACTAGTCTTATAGTCTCTTGAGATATGGATGAACCAAGGCTTCTCCATGAAGTACTTGGGAGAGGCATCATATATTCTTTGGATCAAGATCCATCATGATAGATCCAAATGATTTTTGGGCCTAAGTCAAAGTATATACATTGATAAGATACTGAAGAGATTAATTATGGAATAATCCAAGAGGGTATTGTTGCCAACATCAAATGGCATTAATCATTACAAGAAAATGTGTCCTCAGACACATGATGAAATAAATATAATGGGAAGGAATCCATATGCATTAGTTATTGGGTCAGCCATATCTGACATTCAATGTATTAGGATGGATGTCGCATACACATTTAGTGTGGTAGGCAGATAGCAAGCTGACCCAGGTGACCTCCATCGGATGGTTGTCAAGAATAACAGAATGTATCTGAGGCGTACTAAGGATATGTCCTTGGTTTTTGGAGGAGATTAGGAACTAGTAATTAGAGGATATGAATATGCTAGTTTTCAGGCTGATCAAGATGACATGATGTCACAAAAAAATACATCTTCACTTTGAATGGAGGTGCAGTGAGTTAGAAGAGCTCAATGTAGACTATGGTTGCAGATCATACAGAAGAGTCTGAGTATATCACATTTTCTAAGGTAGGTAAAGAAGTATTTTAGATGTGAAGCATTGTCCAGGAGCTAGATGCGATACCTAGTAGTAAATATCCCATCACACTGTACTGTGATAAAACTAAAGTGGTGGCTCTCACAATAGAGACAAGGTCACATCAGTGGATGAAGAACGTACTTCAGAAGTATCATCTCTTGAGGTATTTTTCTCAGAGAGGTTAATTTGTAGTGATAAGTATTTCCATAGATGGCAACGTGGAAAACCCCTTGACAAAAGCCTTGATTCAGCAGAATCATGATCAGCAAGTTGGGTATAGAAGACTAAAATTCATAGGCATTTGGATCTAGTCTATGTGGGAGTTTGTAAAAGTTTGTGTCCTAGAACCAACTAGCAGTAATTTGATTACATGTACATTTAATGTATTTAAATATTAAACATCTTATTACATATTATTCATTGTTCTACATTACTATGATGTATTAATGTCATAGAGTATTTGTTGCATTGATAAGGTCATGGTAGTTCCCCGTTATGATGAGATCCTTGAAATGAAATAACAATATTCATAAATATAGTTTTTTGGTTGCATGACATACTATGATGGGACACATAGCATGTAGACTGTCAGGTGTGAGTACTCGTAAGAAGATGAGACTTCTTCTCATAAAGTTTTCAAATTGTAATCTCCAAGACTGAAGATTATGAGAATAGACCCGCTAGTAATAATTCGGCATGTTTTGGTGTCATCAGATATTTCAATATGTGATCATGTGAAGTCATCCATAGACATTAGGTTTATCATTAATACGTGTCATGACTCGTGCACATTGATTTACTAACAAAAACTGTCACACTGTGAGTTGGCGGGAAGTAGGGTGTGTGGGGCGTGTCATGAGTTGCATGTTATTAATGGATAAGACGAGGAAGAATTTGTCCCTTCCATTTATTGAAGTTGATAACTCAGAACAATGATTAAAATAGAACCTTCACACGAAATTCCATGGCCATGGTGTAACGACGAGTTTATTTTAGGTAGTCAAAGGATGATGTATCAAGAATAAAAGTTGATGACACTATCATCAAACCTGCTTGATGAGGTTTTGAGAAAAAGTATTATATTAAACTGTGAGCATTCATATGTGAGTGTTGTTTATGAGACTTTAAGTTCATTCTCTTGGGTTTCGTGACCCATTGCTAGACAGTACAATTGATGGTAGGAAAACCTGTATAACACCAACAAGAAGGAATCATAGAGGGTCACACACTTAGTGTTTGTAGTGGTCTTGGTTAAAATTTATTTGAATTTAATTAATTAATATTTTTCTCAATACAATGGAATAATTTTATTCAACTTAAAATGAGATCATAAATTAAATAAATATTTATTCAGCATACTGTGAGTAAATTATATTTATTAATTTTAATGAACATTTAAAAAATATTTATTTACTAGTATATAAATAAAATATTTATTTAAGAGAATAAATTCTTTTTTTCGGGTGTTCAATAAATGGAATTGGAGTTCAAGAGGAATAAGGCTGGCCCGGTAGTAAAATAATTATTTGTAAGATGATAAATAATTATTTAACTACTTTGCACAAATTAAAATAATGCTGCTATTATTTTGTGACGTGAAATTTTAGTTATAATTCTATTTTGCTCAAGTTGACAGACCATAAATAATGACATTGTATTATTATTAATAGCGTGAGTTTTCTCTAAGGTTATGAATGTATTCAATTGTTGTTACACAGTTAAATATTGTAACTAAATCCCCATGCCAATAAATAGACACATACGTCTATTCTACCAGTTATCGAACCACTCACCCGGTGAATTGAGAATTGATGAGCTAAATAATATATCTCCTGAATCCTCTTCCCACCCCTATCAAGAATGAGGTAATTTCTTCGAGGCCTAATAACAAGTGATCAACAGTGACAAACATAGGACACTCGCTTCGTTGTGCTAGCACACGGAGAAAGAGCGTTGTCGATCAATGGCCATCGAAGCACGTGTGGATCACCACTAGAGGGATTCTAGTTTGGATCCTTATAAGAACAAAGAGATAATCCGGAAGGATTATTTCTGATGATCAAAATCATCGACAAAGAAAATAGCAATTATCTATGTATTATTTTCTTTATAAAATTATTTAAATTAATTATAAACCTGATGTGCTAGATCCTCTCTAAAGGTTTCAGGACACATCCTTCTTTATCTAAATCATTGATTATTTTACATGGAGACTAGAGTTCATCATCATATTGATCCTAGAATAATTATTGATCACGGTGAATAAAAGTAGGGTGTCATCCCAACCATGCTTTCATAGCGTCTGGAACATTCATGTAAGTAGTTTAAAACTCAATGTACCATTACGCATCACCTCATCGCCTTTATGTGGTGTGACTCAGTGCATGTTACCTTTAAATAGCATTCAAACCTCCCACATTACCGTTATAGGGGTTTTTTAAAACATAGATGTCTTTTACAAAGTTATAGATATTTTCTGGTACCATCACATAGCTTCTTAGTTTCCTTATTACCTTTACATAGGTAATTCATTTATAAATCCACCATTACATTGCCAATGTACTTCTCGCGTTACATTTACATAACCAATGCATGTCACATGTTACATTTATGTAGCTTCATATATAAAGACCAAGAAATTACATATAATTTTTTTAATTATATATAATTAATACATGACTGTGAAAATTGATGTCACGTGATTATGAGGCCCGAACTGCTCGGAACGGAATTTTTTACTTTATTAAGGTTTGTTCAGTGAACGTTCGATCATTGATTTCAATCTTATAGACTCATCCTCAGATTAAAAATTAGAGGGAACTGTTGAATTCTCAATGATGGGATTTGCTTAGGTGAATCTTATCTTCTCCCGGCAAGGTTCTGATGCAAAAGAAAATTTTTGGACTTTAAAAGAATAATAAAATAACTCCATGAGTTATTTTATTTTATTTCAACCGTTGATCGTTGGTGGTGGTATCATAGTGTAACATCAAGCTTGAATGGGAGTCATTTAATGACATGACCTTTGGTTAGTTAACTGCGAAGCTCGCATGTTTTAATGGAACATTCAATGCGGTTCATTACTGAATCGCATTAATGGAACACAATGAGGAAGGTTCATTTCCCATAATTTTAACAATGATTTGGAAAGTGTTTTGAATATCCATTATAGTAACCTCTGAAAAAACGTCGGTGAAATATTCCTCCAATAAAGAATAGAGATTCAACGATGCCATTAAGGTTTCTAACCATACATCATCGGGCGATGGTGAACGCGGATGCAAACCTTGGAACAATGGATTCTCCTCCTTCGTCTTCAGTGAATCTAACATATTCAAGGTAGGGGTTGTTTATATTCTAATTGTTTTATGAATTCATCTTTTCATGATGATTTTTGTACTCTATCCATATTATAATGCAAACGCGGAGGGTGCAGGCCAAACCAAACAAGGCCTGGACCCTCGGCCAATTTTGTTTTAGTTGCGTTCTTCATGGGAGGCTGATCAACAAGGAGGAAAGGAAAAACTGAGGGCCCCGTAGTGCAGGTGGAAACCCGAGTTACCCATAGGAATAGATTGGAAAGGAATCAGACCTTTAGAACTCCATTGGTGTCCCCGAAAGCTTCGTTGGTGATGCGGTGCCATCAATCGGAGGAGGCAGCGGCCGACTCTCGTCTTCCACGATGGAATGGTGGTTCGCGAAGGCACCGCATTAGAGAGTGGTAGTCAGCCTTTTCCATCCACATTGACAGTGTGCAGCAAGCCGTATAGGAAGAACGCGCTCTAAGCCGCGATGGAGGGTGGACCCATGCCCACAGGGCCCGTTGTTGACCATTCCATATGGACCTGTCAGTTGGAGAAGTGCCAACTGGCACTGAATATTTGGGGAGCCTATACGGACCCTCATTCATTCGGGGAGGCAGACGGTGTCTAGCTGGTGGGCCACACTAGTAACGTGGCCCTACCGGTTGACCACGCGATCCAGTGGGCCCGACCGGGCCAAGCCTAGCTAGTTCAGTCTGAGCCCAAAGTACCGGGTCCGGTCTGTCAGACCGGGTCGGACAGACCCAGACCCATTTTGGCATAGTTTTTCTTTGAGGGGAATATCATCCAATTCATTATTTTTTCAGACGAACCATGTGTGACGCTAGAATCATTAGGATGAGACAGTTCTTTTGAGATACTCTACTTCGGTTTTGGAGAATGTTGGAGTATGGCCATGTTGGATCGAATCTGAATCCAATCGGGCCGTCAGGACTAAAATTCCTTTATCTTATAGATCGAGCATATGTTTGATTCATCACTTCTTTCTTTGGGACCCTTATGAAATAGTGGTTCATAGGGTTACTTCGTTGTGGTGGTTGAGGTACGACTAATGGATTGAGGAGTGCATACTCTCAAAATCAAGCTTTCTATGTGCGGGAATACAGTGGCTAGCTGTGACGTGAAGAATGAATAGTGATCCTGTGTGGGCCAGTACTTATCGGTCCAGTGTGGGTCAGTGCTTAATGATCCTATATGGGTCAGTGCCTATCGATCCTGTTTGGGTCATCCCTCAGCGAACCTGTGTGTGATAGTGCCTATCGATGTTGTGTGGGTCAGTGCTTAGTGATCTTGGTGGGTCAATGCTTATCGATACAATGTGGTTCTAGAAGTAGAGACTCTTAATGGAATAAGATGATCTAGAATTACTAATAATCATTTGTACTTATTTACGTAAGTTATTCCTGATGTGAGCTATCTTTACTTTTTGTTTTGTGATTAAGATCAAGCTTTGTGGTTTTCCATTATTAGAATTCTAAGAGACCTTTGGGGGTATCAGGGTCCCTACTTGGCATTTTCATAATCACCCATGCACGGGCTTTTCCCACACCTTGTTGTGTCTTTTGAAGACTACATGCAACTTTGACTGAGACTTGGGAGCCCAGACTAGATGGTGTACATAGGTTACTGGTTGGTGTGTTGAGCCGAATAGGCGATTTTTACCTACCCTTCCAGTAGGATACATGGTGGAAAATCATAGGAGATGTTTTTCCTTTTCACTATAGTTTCTTTCCAGTTGTGCTTTTATGTCGGCCACATTAACTTTAGTACTTACTTTTATTTTCAGCAGTTATACTAAGTGGTTTGGTTTTATTGTATACCTAGTTTGTGTCTGTACAAGTTTTGAGGCAATGCCTTCCTATTTTAGGGATATTCATTTTTAGTGCTATTCATCAACCACTGGCCTATGGAAGGTGGGATTAGGGTATTCATGGTATGGGCCCCATGGGATGGGTCATGAAAAGGTGGTATCCGAGGGCGGTTGATTCTACTAGATGGACTAAGAGTTTTTTTTATTCAATATAGTAATTGTTTTAAATTTCATGACTTCATGTTTCAGTTTTGGGAGTCCAATGTTGGTGAATCGGATGAATTATCCATACATGAGGACCGAGAATTATGATTTATGACTCGGTGCGCAAAACCACTGTTTTTGTGTGTTTTGAAAATGTTGTTTTTCCTTTTATATCTTTGATTCAAATCAATAGGTATAATTTATTGAATGTGGAACACCTGTTTCTTTACAGGATGTCGCCACATACACAAAATTCAAGGATTCAAGTTGGAGATCATGATTATAGCCCACCGAGTGATGAGGCGTCGGTGCAGGGTGCTCCTATGGCGATAGCTCCTTCGAGTGGAGTACCGGCAGCACCACTACCAATAGGGTAGAAAATGTCACCATCCCCACCAAAAGAACATGAATGCCGACTAAGAACATTGAATGAGTTCCAGAGACATAATCCTCTGTGGATTCGGGGTGAGACAGACTTGCAGGAAGCCGGATGCATGCTGGAGGCTGTGGCACAGGTTTTTCATTTAGTTGAGACACCAGCAGACCAGATGGTGATCCTAACTACTGGACTCTTCTAAGAAATAGCTGGGAGATGGAGGAGCCTGACACTCCAAATGCATTAGGATGAAAAACATTCTTGGATGGACTTTGAGGGCCTCTTTAGGGTGGAGTTCGTTCCAACGACTCTACGTTGTGTGCATATTCAGGAGCTCCTGAACTTGCAGCAGGGTATCCTGACTGTAGCCCAGTACACGGAGATACTCACTGACCTATCTTGATACTCCACAAACATGGTACGAGACCCTTTCTTTAGGTCCTAGACCTTTGATCATGGCCATTGATGAGATATCAAAGTGTTGATGATATCTCTCAATATCCCAACGTGAGCAGGAGTGCTAGAGCGAGCACTATTGTAGTAGATCTTCCAAGATGATAAGGCACCGACAGTGAGAGCCACCACTGAATGGAAGGAAGCTGATTCATCTTCAGTAGGTAGTAATAAGAGGACGTATAGGTCCAACAGGGCTAGAATTTCTAAACGATGACCCTTGGATGTAGGGTCAAAAGTGTAGAGCTCACGGGACTGTAGTGGTCAGTAGAGGAGCAGACTGTGCTAAACATGCGGCGGGCAGGGTGACATGGCTCGTGACTGCCTGACCCTCCGTACTGATGATCAGCATAGGGTCAAGGGACCACTGAGGAAAATGCATAGATTCAAGGGGGGAGGTCTGCAGGGAAGTAGCCATGGTAGAGGAGTTGGTCGTGAAGCAGGTGGTGGGCGTCGATTTGTGGTTCTATTGCCACCACCCTCAAGTTGTCCACCCTGACCACAGGGAGCTGGTAGATAGGGGAAAGCTCAGCTTCAGGAGTTAGAATCCTATGATCACAGTTACCTTGAAATTATTATAGGAACAATCTATTTCTACTCCTCCCTAGCGGTAGTACTTATAGACACAGGTGCACTTCACTCATTTGTTGTCGCTACTTTCGTTCAAAGATCGGAGATTCTGATGGAGTCCTTGGCTCGATACTAATGTACAGAGACACCTATGGGAGTGGAATATATGATTACAAACTCTTAAAGGAAATGTGATCTTACTCTTGGAGGTGAGGGCTTTGGCTAGGATCTCCTAGTAGTAGCTTTGTGGCCTTATGATGTTATCTTGGGTATGGACTGGTTATCCATAGTTCATGCGCAGATCGACTATTTTAGGCACAATGTGTGGTATGTCCACGAGTATGGGATCAGGTTATATTTCACTGGTGAGAAGGAAACCATTACAGGAAATGATATATTTTCATGAAGGATGGTCCATCCAATCACTCACTAGTTGGCTAGCCTCACCCTCGGTGTGGTGGATGACAGGAGTCCGATTTATCCTATTGTAGTGGACCAGTGTGATGATTTCTTTCTTGATGATGTTCTTGGACTACCTCCTCGTAGAGAGGTATAATTTTACATCAATATATACCCCGGTACGAAACTGATATCTACATCATCATATCGGATGGCTCCCGTGGAACTTTGTGAGTTAGGGGTACATTTAGAAGACTTAAGAGAAAGGAGTTTGTAAGGACCAGTGTTTCTCTATGGGAAAGCTTGATTTTTTTCCAAAAATTCATATGGGAGTCTAAGTTATGGTGTGGACTGAATGAGCTTGAACCAAGTGACTATGAAGAACAAATATCCTCTATTGAGGATTGAAGATCTCTTCGACCAGCTAAACGAAGAACTATGATTTTTGAAGATAGACCTCAGATCAGGCTATTATCTACTCTGTGTACGGAATGAGGACATACCGAAGGATACCTTCAGAGGTTGGTATGGCCAATACGAGTTCATGGTGATGCCATTTGGAATATCCAATGCTATAGAAGTTTTCATGGGAATCATGAATAGGATCATTCATCATTATCTTGATCACTTCGTGGTGGTTTTCATTGATGACATCCTGATATACTTGGCATCAGAGGAGGAGTATAAAACACATCTTAAATAGTTCTGGATACACCTAGAGATCAGCAGCTTTATAGAAAGCTCTCAAAGTGTGAGTTTCTGATATGGGGATTCTACTTTCTGGGGAACGTTATCTCAGAGGCTAGAGTTGTAGAGTATCTAGAAAAGATATAGGCGATGCATGCGTGGGATCCACCTAGGAGCGCGACCAAGGTGCGGAGTTTCCTAGGATTAGTTGGGTACTACCGGAGACTCATAACTAATTTCTATGGAGTAGAAACACCCTTTTTAGCTTTGAAAAAGAAGTTAAATCCATTCTTGTGGACATAAATATTCCAATAGAGTTTCTAGGAGCTGAGGTAGAGACTGATGAGTACCCCCATCTTAAGGGTACCAATATTGGGCATTGGGTGTGTATTCTACTGTGACGCATCAGGGACCAGACTGGGATGTGTTCTGATGTAGGAGTAAGTATTTATCTCATACGAATCCTTAATGTTGAGACATAATGAGTATAACTACACTACCCATGACCTAGAGTTAGCAGCATTGGTCTTTTCCTTGATGATGTGGCCGATCTACTTCATTGGTGAACAGTTTACTCTCTACTCAAATCAAAAGAGTCTCAGGTATATCATTTCACAAAAGGACTTGAACCTGATATATCAGTGATGGATGGAGTTCCTCCAGGAATATGACTGTGAACTAGTATACACTTATGGGAAGGGGAACATGGTGGCAGACGCACTCAGTGGGAGGTCTGGTTTACAGCTGCTGAGTGAGGCAACATAGCATCTAGCCACGTTAGAGATATCCTTCATGGATAGTGATAGAGTAGCTTACCTCCAGTTTATGACAGTCACTCCCCCACTCCTTCAATGATTCAGAGAGGCACAACATGGGGATGTTGAATGTGAGGCCCTATGTGCTTAGATATCCTTAGGACGGCCTCTTAATGGATTTTCTGAAGGTAGAAAGAACATCATCTTCTTCAGATGATGCACCATATTTCCAATGATACTATGATAGGAGGTGTTAAGGGAGTTCCATATAACCCATTTGGCAGTACATCCTGTTGTGGAGAAGATGTACTAGGTCCTACTGCATAAGTACAGGTGGCCAGTGATGAAGAAAGTAGTGGAAATTTTCGTTTCGCAATGCCTCACTTGTAAGCAAGTGAAGTTCGAGCATCATGTTACAATAGTCATAGAGTAGCCACTTGAGGTGTCATAATGGAAATGGGATAGATCTCCTAGGAATTTGTGAGCGGTCTACCGTGTACATCCCGAGGACCTGATTCCATTTGGGTGATCATTGATCGACTCACCAAGTCAGCCCATTTCCTACCAATCCGAGAGCAGGGATCTGTAGAGGGCTTGGGATGCCTCTACGTACAAAATATTGTATGGATTCATGAGGTATCGTCAATAATTGTCTCAGTTCGTGATGATCATTTTACATCCCAGTTGTGTAAGGGATTATAGGAGGCATTCGGGACTCAGGTATGCCTGAGTACTACCTTTCATCCTCATACAGACGATCAGACAGAGCGGAACATACATACACTAGAGGAAATGATTCGTGCTTGTGTCCTTGATTTTGGATGTATTTGGGAGGACCACCTGCCATTGGTGGGGTTCTAATACAACAAGAGTTACCACTCCTCCGTCGGCATGGAACTGTTTGAGGCTTTGTATGGGCGATAATGCAAATCACCTCTATGCTGGATAGACCTAGGGGAGTCAGCACTTATGGGACCAGAGTTGGTATGGGCTACAACTAAGAAGGTGTTGATCATCCAGTAGTGGATAATGACAGCACAGAGCAAGAAAAAGTCATATGCAGACAAAATACGAAGACCCTTGGAGTTTGACGACAGTGACCATGTCTTTATATGGGTCTTACCCAAAAGAGGATTGTTGATATTTGGTGAGGGTGGAAATCTCTCTTTGAGGATCATCAGACCTCTCTAGATTCTCAGCAGAGTTGGAGAGGTGTCATAACACCAAGATCTTCCCTAAAAGATGCACTAGGTGCACGACATTTTTCATGTGTTTCAGCTGAGGAGGTACGTGCATGATCCATTGCATGTAATCAAATGGGGAAAGGTGGATATTGATAATGGGGCGACGTTCGAGCAGTTTCTAGTGGAAATAAAGAATCGACATGATCATGTACTATGTGGACAGTTGATCCCTCTGTTGTATGTTTGGTGGCAGTATAGGAACCTCTAGAAGAGCACATGGAAGCGGGAGGATCAAATTCGTGCTTAGTACCCCCATTTGTTTTCTTGGTTTTTATTGTGGCTTTCAAGGACGTAAATCCCTGACGGGGGAAGAATGTAATGATTTTGAAATTTTTTATAATTTTTTTAATTAAATTTAATTATTACGTAACAGCAAAAATTAACGTCACATGATTCAAAGGCCTGTAGAGCCCAAAATAGAATTTGGAACTTTTTTAAGGTGTGTTCAGTAAACGGGCGAGCGATGATTTCTATCTTTTGAACCAGTGCTCAGATTAAAAATCTAAGGGCACCATTGAATTAGAAGCATCGGGATTAGAGAAGGAAAAGTTTAACTTTGACAAGAATGGTTCGGATGAAAAATAAAATTTTTTGACATTTCAAAAAATAATAAAATAACTCTATGAGTTGTTTTCTTTTCTTTCAACCGTTGAGAGATGGTGGCGGGACTGTAGTGTAACTTCAGGCTTGAATGGGAGTCATTTAATGACATGTCCTTTGGTTGTGTAACCGCGATGCTTGTAGGTTTTAATGGAACATTCAATGTCGTTCATTAATGAAACACATTTATGAAACGCAACAAAGGAGTTTCAATCTACCATTATTTAAAAAATGATTTGGCATGAGTTTTGGATACCCATGAGTGGAACCTCTAACGAAACACCAACGAAGTCTTCCTCCAATGAAAAATGGAGATTCGACGACACCATTAATGTTTCAAACTGAACATCATCAGGCGACGAGGAACATTGACGCACACCTTTGAAAAACAGAGTCTCCTCTTTCATCTTCAGCAACTCCAATGTATTCAAGGTAGGGTTTATTTATATTCTAATATTTTTTTGAATTCATCTTATCTTGATTATTTTTGTACTCTGCCCTTGTTATAACACTAACGCGGAAGGCGTGGGCCAAACAAAACAAGTCCCAGACCCTCCGACAATTTGTTTTAGTTGCGTTCTTCGTGGGTGACATAGAAACACAGCGGTTGGAAATACCGAGGGCCCTGTAGTGTAGGTAGAATCCCGAGTGTCCCCTAGGCGTAGAAGAAAAAGGAATCGGACCTCCGGAGCTACACCGGTGGCCCGCAGAAGCTCTGGCGGTGCGAGAGAACCGGCCACTGGAGGTGGTGGTGGCTGGCTCTTGCTGGTCGCAAGGGGATGACTGCGCCTTAAGATGTCGCGACAGACAGGGGCGGCCTGCCTTTGTCGGCCATGTTCATGGCAAGCGACTCACCAGAGAGGATGGTGGTGGCTACGATACACGGCATAGGGTAGACCCGCCCCCGCAGGTCCTGCTATTGACTAGTCTACATTACCTGATTAGGTGGAGCTTCACCAACTGGCGCCGATGCTTTTGGGAGCACGAACAGACCCTTGTCTGTTCGAGGAGGCTGGTCGTGCCCAGTAGGGTGGGCCGGGCTGAGCCTGTGACCCAACGGGCTGAGCCTGTGGCCAAGTTGGCCGAATGGGGCCTAGCCGGACTGCGCCAAGACCATGTGGTTCGGGTTAAGCCTGGTGGACTGGGTCGGGTTGGTCCGACCATGTCGGACAAGACCCAGACCCTTTTTGGCCAAGTTTCACTTAAAGGGGCGTATCTTCTAAATCTGACGCTCTTTTGACAAATGATATGTGGCTATGGAATCCTTAGGATAAGGAGTTCCTTTTGTGATACTTCACTTGAGTTTTGGAAAAGATGGAGTACAGTCGGGTTTGGATCAAACCTGAATCCAACCGGCCCCTTAGCACTAAAATGACTATAACTTACCGACTGGGTGTTCGTTTGACGTGTTGTCTATTGCGTTGGAACCCTTATGACATGGTGGTACATCATGATACTTATTATTGGGAATTTATGGTGGTTGAGGTACGTTTGATGGATAGAAGAGAGAATACACCTGGAATCAAGTGTTCTAAGTGCATGAATCATGTGTCTTGCTGTGACGTGAAGAATTAATGGTGATCATGTATGAGTCTGTACATGTCGATCATGTGTGGGTGAGCATTCAACGATCCTGTGTGGGTGAGCACCTATCTATATTGTGTGGGTTAGTACTCAGTGAACCTGTGTGGGTCAGCACCTATCAATCTTATGTGGGTCAGTGCGCATCGATCATGTGTGGGTTACCGCCTATCGATTCTATCTGTGTCACTTGTAGAGCCTCTTGATAGAATCAGATGATCTAGTTTTATGGCTAATCATCTGTATTTTTTTACTTTTGTTATTCATGGTGTGGGTTGTCTTTACTTTGTGTTTTGTGATTTAGATCATTCTTTGTGGTTTTAGTTTTGTGGAATTATGAGAGGCCTTTGGGGTTCTCGGGTTCATTACTGAGTATATAATGCCCTAAAACCTAGACATACTTTCATACACTCTTTCTATGTTCTTATTTGTTCCACCTGCATCGTTAACAAAGTGACGACCATCAGCATGGATTCTTGCTTATGTGCTGGGAACGGTTGGATCGGTGTTCTTGTGGGTTCCTCCATGTGTATTACTGGCACATATGGATATGCTTATCCAAAATATATGTCTACCGGTAAAACATATTTTCCTTAATCCATTTCATCGTATTTATCTTCTTTTAAGGTGGACAACCTAGCAATGCGATGTGTGTCCAATGATCCCAAGTCCATGGGGAGGTCGTGGTGGTGCATCGGGCAACCAAGGGGCTTTCATTTCTTGACAATGATGCTACTTGGTACATGGAATGTGCCTCCTTTAAACTCATATATTGTAGTTATTTCTTCAGTTCGTCAAAACACAATCCGAAGATTTTTGAGAAGTACCTCTAAAATCCAGGAGTGGGTATTTGAGAAGTATCTCTAAAATCCAGACAGAGGTAGAGAATAATGATTAAAAATCATTAAACAATTTAATTAAAGGGAAATATGAGATACAACACAATTTTATTGAAGTCATGAGAATTTTTCAATCTATAAATTCTAATGTATATGCTTTTTTGGTGTTAATTGGGTCAACAATTTATCAAATAATTGGTATAAAATGCGTTTACTGAATGTTCTGTATTAGAGATGAGAAAGACTGTGCAGTATACTGTAGGCATTATTGGGAATGAAATGACCATCAAACATTTAGAATCATAGAAAAAATGGCTTTGTCAGTGTGAGTAAGAACTATGCAAAAGGGAATCCTTAAATAAAACGTAGAGAATGACTTCATCAGGAGAGGGAAATGGTATCTCCACTTATTTTTTTTCTTCCAATGTATTCCACCAATGAACCAAATGTTCTTGTATGCTCACATGCCTAATCGTGAAGCCATTTTTTTAGGTTTTTATCGACTCACTATTTTTTTAGTCCATTTTTATGAAAAATAAGAGGGCTACTTGAGAGCATAGAAAAGCAGGTGAAAATGTAGTGAAACTAGTAAAAATACATGAGGTCTGTTTTCCATCCCCTTTCTATATCATTTTTAGGAAATCATTATCTAATTAGGTTATATGAATCTTATAATGTCTTTTTAACCCTGATTGATGGCAGAGGATGAAAAAGGAACAAGCGAAACAAATTATAGTTTTGGAGACAAACTATATGTTAAACAAGAATTGGATCTTAATATTGAATGCATGAGAGGGTTTGTTCAAGTTCAAGCATTCAATTTCATATCAAATGCATCATTAGAATATATTTTTGTTTATATCTCAATAATTTGTTACTTTAGTTCATTTTTCATCTCGTTCCATCATATCCGAATAAAATTTCATGATGAGATTTAGATAAAACAATTAGATATTGATTACCTAAAGTTGATATAGAATAGAAATGGTCCACCATCCTCATGGATTTTTTCCAATTTCATTATGTTTTCATCAGCTTTTCTCTTCTTCAGTTTTGCCCTCATATTTTTCATTAAATGAGAAAACCAAAACAAAGAGTTAATAAAAAAATTAAAAAATGTCATCACAAGTTGGTCTCTGAGCAAACAAGCACATTTGGGTCATTATCAGAATATATTGAAAGGGAAAAAGTCGAGGAGATACCATTTCCCTCTCATGATGAAGCTTTTTTCTCTCTGTATTATTTAAGGATTCCCTTCTGTATAGTTAATTCTCATGCAGACAAAGCCCTTTTTTATGCTTCTAAATTTTTTATGGTTATTTCATTCCCAAACTTGACTCCAACATACTGATCCTTCATTCTCATCTCTAACACAAAAAATTCAGTAAAGTCATTTTATTCCAAATATTTGATAATGTGTTGTCCCATTTAACTCAAAAATAATACACATTAGAATTACAGGATTGGAAAAGGTCTCACGACTTTATTAAAATTATCCTGAATCTCATCCTTCTCATCAATTACATTTTTTTGATAATTTTGCATCTATCCTCCCATCCTCTTTGTGGATTTTATAGATACTTCTTAAATACCCACTCCTGGGTAGATGTTGACCAATCATGCTATTATCAATGAAGTATTATTTTCCTCCCCTCCCTTGGGAAAACAATCCTTTATTTTTGAAGCACCCAAATACTAACCACCATCAAATACAGTACTACCAATTATTCCCATCCATCACCACACAAACACCTCATCCATATTATTTATACCACATAAAATTCTATTTTTATGCACTATCAAAATCTATACAATAGGAAAATATTTGACTCTACTAGACTATGAGTCCTCAGATCAAGGATCCACAGAAGTAGCTTATTTAGGACGAGGATCACCGATCATCTTATGCACAACCACATTCTCAACAACGTGAAGATTTTTTCTTCTACCAGACTTAGTGTCCATACCTAGTGGAGCCATTGAAGCAGCTTGTTTGAAATGGGGATCTCCGATCATCTTCTACACAACCATGTTCTTGACAATATGAAGACTATTGATTATACTGGGCTTAGAGTTCGTTCCATGAAGATCTATATAAGTAGATTTTATGGAATGGGGATCACCGCTCACCTTATGCACAACCAAATTCAAGACAATAGGATGAGTTTTGATTCTACCAAACTCAGAGTCCTTACCATCAAGACCCATGGAAGAATATTGTTCATATTGTAGATCACTGACACCCCTTCGGTGTGGTCAAGGGTCACTACTAAAAAAATAGGATCTCTTATAGTTCACCCATGACCTCCCCCATGATCATCCTAGACTTGGAATCTAGGGACACACAATGTAGTGTGAGGTTTTCTAACTCGAAGGCACTATCCCTTGAGTACTGACCCTTCATCTGGTACACATCATTCTTCATCGTCATCCATATATGAAGAAAACTAGTGGGAAAATGGAAGATAAATATGATGAAATTGTGGAAGGAGAAAATGTTTTATCAATGACCAAATATTATAGAGCTGTGTGGCTAAAGGTTCTTGCGATGCTTGTGGATACATGGATTTTTTCACTAATCATTACAATGGTGAATCCTCTAGTTTTTGAATCCTTTACATACTCCTTTAAACAATATTCAATTCAATTTTCATTCCTCGCCTAATAGTCAATGAAATTTAGGTTTAATATGAATCATTCTAGTTCTATGTTCACATTTATTTTGTTCATTCAATTATAAAATTTGTTTATCGATGTTGAAGTTTGGTGCATACATTTCCCTCAAAGTCCCACTCACTTGAGTAAGATTACCTTCCATTTTTTTCACATCCTAATTTAAATCTTCTTGAAGAAGAAGAATAAGAGGATGGATAATTATCCAATGTATTGATGAAATAATCCCTTTCCTCTTTTTTAATGATTTTTAGAGTTTTATGTTTAGAGAGCATGGTTCTCTCAACCTCAGGTTCAAAATCTAGATTGTTAGAATAACTAAACCAAGACATTTTAAACCATTTTTTTAAACCAAATTAAAACAAAATCACTAATAATCCCTAGAAAATGTGTCAAGTTTGATGCATGCATATCATGAGGTGCTCAACAGAATTATTTTTTAACCCATGAAAAATGTAGTAAATTTGGATTTGTGTAGTCTCTTAGGAAATAAATATTGTGGATTTATTAAAATCATATTTAATAGGTTTGGAATTTTAAAATTGTGTGTGTGGTTGATCAGTTTAAAATTTAGTTTTGAAATCATATTAATCCAACATCGGATTACTCCTCTCTTCCATATGAATCATTATTCAATTTCACATCCTCCATTAGTATATAATAACTATAAATATCCTTGATTACCCTTTCCTAGTAGTTTTTCTTTTGAATAGAAAAATACAATAATAACTATAGTATATATCCTCACCTAGTCCAGTGATTGGATACCACTAATAATTCATAGGTTATTCCACTGTTAACAATCATTAGTAGTGAAGGAGTTCCACATGGGCTTATGTGTGAAACAAATAAAAAAGAAAGAAATATTTAAATTTAGAAGACAAATAAGAATCTCCACAAATCTACACATCCAAACACATTCAAATAATTAAACTAAGAAGAATTTATTTTAATACATGAATTCATCATAGGGGTGGGAGAGTTCTCCTCACCTCAACCATAATTCCCTTAAAGCACCATCATTAGAGTAATTAAAAAAGAAATAAAAAAACCATAGAGAATGCCACCAGAAGCTAGAGATGAAATAGAAATTGGGGATAATAGAGTGTATCATTAATATGGAATGTCCCCCAAACCAATAGATAATATATCTTCTTATTATAAGAATTAAAATAGAAAACAATCACAGAAAAATCCTCATAGGTGGTGAATTCCATGTGGTGTGTCTTTGAGGTCCTCATTTCCATTTCTAGGTGAAACCCCTATGAGAATAGTTGAACTCCCACAATGAAATGAAAAACCCCACTATAATTCAATACTATGATGTGGGAATGATCTCATCAATAGATGGAAACCACATGGATGATGATCACTAAGGATCATCATCTTCCCTGATTCAGCTAAACCAAAGAAATGATAGGGAAATTGACAAACACCAAAGATTTGACAAACATTCCAAATTGTATGTAAACAAAAACAACATATTTATTGTCTTGTTTTATGTCACATAAAATCATTATTATAGATTTAAAATATGTACCAAATTTTTTTCAAGTTATGCATACCCCATCCTTACATTATGGTAGGGGTACGCTGGTTTTGATGCCCATTGTTTATTTTTAGCACCAAACTTTTTTTTCATAAATAATAAACTATCAAGAAAAGTTATGAATACATTTATTGTCAAACAACATATTGCCAGACACAATGTACGTGAAAGGACAGCTTCACATGATGACCTGTAAATGCACGCCACAATGTTGGGGTTATCAGGTGTTCATAAATAAGAGTTGTGTGCAGTTTTATTTTACCTTCAGCATCTTTAAGATGATATTTTGAGAAAATTGTACGAAAAACCCTGTGAATCCATCTAGAAACATTTATGGCATAGTCTTTGTGAGAGTCATCTACTATAAATGAATTCTATAAAAGATAATAAATTGTACGTTAATGTTTCATTATTTAATTTTTGTAAATTAAAAAAATGATATCATAATGTTACCATAATATCTCACACATTAGTGTCTTAATCTCAGCCACAACATGGTTCCATGAAGTAACATCCCTCACCACACATTTCTGAGTGATGATTCCAATGTAACTAATGAACATGGACTTATTTGGGTAAACATGATGGCCCCGATTATTGCATCCAATCTCATATTTGATTCCTTTCTCTTTAACCATAATGATTTTTCTAATACTGTCAAACTATGGTGCCCTTGTTTTTTTTGTCATTGGTGTTTCTTCACATTTATTTTACATAGATCCACCATCATCAATATGTTCTTATGGATATATACGGATATCATCATCATGTGGATATGGTGATTTTACCTCTGCACTGAGAGAAGCAACAGGTTGAGAAACCTATTGTTCGTCTGCACTACGAGCAGCCGCAGGGTGAGAAAACTTTGGTGCCTAGGGATTGGGAGCATCATAAAATAAAAACATTATTATAAACAAAATTTGTTTGAAATTTAATTTAGAAAACCTAAAACTAACAATGAATAGATATTAACATAAGGGAACAGATTGAGAAAATTGTCGTTCATCTGCACTACGAGCAGCAGCAAGTTGAGAAACCTGTTGTTCCTGGGGAATGGGAGCATCATCATGTGCAAAAGTCATTATCTGGAAAAGTGGTATAACATTTAATATAGATAACATAAAAGTAGTAGTGACCAAATATTAATATAATGTAACACGATATATATTAGAAAAAAATATAACAGGGTTATTGAACTCTCTTTTTTTAATGGTTTAAGGTATTTGACCCCTTTATAGAATATCGAAATCCCTTCATTGTGGTCTACAATAATATAAAAAAATTCATCAACACTAGGACCACTGTGAAATGATTGTAACAACCTAATTAATGGTTCATCCTCAATTTAATTTTCATCTTACTCTTCAGTGGTTCTGGTCAATAACGAAATAATTGATTTGTTTTGGTTTACAGGATCTAGAACATAAAATACTTGTACTAACTTTGATTCCATTATAAATAGTTCATATTTGTTCCCATCCTTACTAAAATCAACATTCAAAAATCCCAAATCATCTATTTTAACATCACTTCTACTATCAACCCACTTGAATTTGAAAATCAGCACTAAGAATGTCATATAATCCAACTCTCATATTTTATCAATAATGCCAAAATATAACATATTCACGTAAATTAGATTTCTTTCCTTAAAACCAGAAACATGCTTCACTTCAGCCATAAGTGTAACTCTACTATTCTATCTGGTATTATCTTAATCATGTTCATTAGTATAGAATGTATAACCATTAATTACATAAGCATTTTAAGATAATATGAAAACACTTGGTCCCCCGGCTAGCCATCGATGTCATTCTGAAATTGAGTATAGATTTTCATTTGACTCCTTAAAAATATAGTCCAGAAACAATCCTATAAACTATTCTTTATAGTTAGTTGATATCCATTTTTCATCCCCTGATGTATTTTAATGCCTAATAATTTCTTTGTGGGTTTCAACATATGGGTCAATATCCAAATTGTTATGAAAAACATAAAGGAGGGCCTGCTCCCAATCTATAATATAGATTGTGGTGACCTCCTTTCTATAAATTCTCTCACCCTCAAGTCCCCTAGTGTGACGAAATTTTATTAGACCAATTATTTTTGCACCGTACATGTATTCGGTACAGAATTCAACAGCTTCATCACCAATATATGACTCTACAATACAACCCTCTAGCTGACATTGATTTTTAACATACCCTTTCAATGTCTTCATATAAACTTCAATGGGGTACATCCATCTATAGTAAAAAAGACCACATAGCTGAATCTCTCTCACCAAATTCACTATCAAATGATCCATCATATCAAATAATATTGGTAGGAAAAACATTTCTAATTCACATAATATGATGAAAATTTCTATTTCCATAGTCGGGAATTTCAATATGTCTATAAATTTACTACATATATCATTGAAGAATAAACAGAGCCTCGTTAAGGTATGAAGGAAATTATTGGAAAAACTTCAATGTAAACCTATAAGAATTAGATATTTCATCAAAACATAGTAGTCATATGATTTCTGACCTTTTATATTTTAATCATGCATTGACATAGTTTTCATGATATTCAATGAATACCCCTATGGACCTTTTACGTCATTCAAGATGTTTAAAAAATAATATCTCTTTGGGCCGGAAAGAGTGTATGATGCTAGAAGAATAAATTTTCATTTTTCACCCTTCACTGGTGCCATTTATTCTCATATTTCCATGTCAACTATGTCCATCCTAGCCTTAATTCCACCCTTTTTTTACCGGGTTCATTTAGCAATGTGCCGATGACACTATCACATACATTTTTTTCAACATGCATAACATTAATAAAATGTAAGACATATATTCAATTCCATTATGGTAATTCAAAAAAACTTATTTCTTTTTCCAACCATTTTTTGTAAGGTTTTTCAAAAACGGTTTCCCAAAAGCAATGTTCATGTCTTTAACTTTTTCAAATAGTTGATCACCAATTAGTGGAGATGGGTGTGTACGTTCTTATGAACATTCATTGAATGTTGGCATCCAAAATCAGTACATATGTCATCGAGGTATAAATCCACGATGTCCTAGAAAAAATGTTTATGATGAATGTTTCTACCTAATTGAGTATTTACCTTGTTCGTAGATGGGGAATCCAAGAGTTCCTTTCATTCTATATCCTGACAAATTTTCATAAGCAGGAATGTCATTTATCATCCCGTAAAACATAGATCTCAATGTGGAATATTCATTTCTATAAGCATCATATATCATAACACTTGAATCCAGTAATAATTTCAAATCCTCGATCAATGGATCCAAATAAACTTCCATATCATTACCCAGTAGTTTTGGCCCTGATATAAGCATAGATAACATGATGTGTTTTTGCTTCATTCATAACCATAGTGGAATCTTATAATTTACCAACATAATCTTCCATGTACTGTAACTACTACTTTTAAAAAGAAAAAGGATTCAATCTATCTATAAATAACACAAGATCTAGGTTTCTCAACTCATTTCCAAATTCAGGATACTGATGATCAATTCACTTCCACTGAGGAGATTTTGTCGGATGCCATATCTTTCCATCTTTATTTCTTATGTCTGTGTGTCATGTCAATTTCTCTTCTCCTCACTTCCATATAATCACCTATAAATTGGAATGATTTGAAAATATAATGCAAATTTTTAGGACCAGATTCATCTTACTTGTGTCAAGGATCACCACACTTTGGGAATTCTCTAACTGATTTTTTGTCCTTGTGAAATAATATACAGTCATTTGTTCATGTGTGTATTCTTTCAGAGATCATACCCATCGAGCATAGAATTCTTTTATCTTCGTATATTCTACTCGGGATATCATTATCATTCATGATCAGTTCTTTCAAGAGATAAAGTAATTCCATAATACTGGAGTCACTCCATCTGTTGCCTTCTTTTAAATTATACCACTTCAGTATGGATGAAAATGCTGTAAATTTAGTGAAACCATTATACAATGGCTTCATTTCACAACACATTAACTGATTAAAAATTTTTGGGCAATCATGAACCTCAACTCCAAATCTCCTTGTCATTTCCTTAATATGATCTTCATCATCATGCACATCTATAATCACTTCTTGATATGATCTTCTTCATTCTCCAAACTTTTAATCATATCAAATGATCCATAAAAAATTGTATTATCTGATTCACTAGCTAAAATATATTTTTCCCCATGTTTATTCCAACATTTATAACTTTGATCTATTATGAGACAGATCACCTATTCTTCCAACTCTTCTAGAATAACATGTCTTGAATTACAATAGTGTAAACACGAAAAAGGGATTTGAGAAGGATTATATGCATGATATTTTTCAAACTTGATGAAGTATATCACTCCATCTTCATACTTTTTTGTCATATGATTGGAATCCATCCATTCTTTATTCATACCGAACTAATTTGATTAAATGATATTAATATTTAATAGAATAAATACACAAAACATTGATATAAAAATTAACCAAGGATAAAAAATTTATTGTCTTTAAATCTCCTTGGAAAACTATTTATAAAATCATAGTTGAAATCCCATTAAAACCCAATAATTTACTAAAATTCCTCTTTAAAAATAACAATCACTTTTAAGAATAAACATATTAGTTCCAAACATCCCTTCTCAAAACCCCATTTGTTTCTTTTAAACCATTTAAATGCAATTTAAAAACCAAAAAAGTGTATGTTGAACACATATAATATTTTAAGAAACATTTCAAAACACATGAATCATTTTAAAGTTGAACCCATAACAAAATCACTAGATGTAATTGCATTCCGTCTGTCTAGACAATGAAAATCATTGATGGCTACATGAGTATTATGTCTCATGAGACTCACTATCTTTCTATGATCACTAGTTTTCAGTGTTCCTCCCATCATAATGGAACCTTCCAACTAGACCTATCTTAAACACAACTAGGGGGACCATAGAAGTGTGTGTTCCAACTAGGGTAGCATGAATCAATACCTCCCTCCTAGAAACCAAAGATACCATAAACAAAAAACCATGGAGGTGAGAATGAAATCAAGATAATTTAAAAAAATTCTCTCTCACATCACCTCCAACACCATAACATATAACATCCCCTTTTAACATCATACATCCATCATATATATAATCAATAAGACATAACTTGTGAAAAAAGTATAAGGGAAATCATTTAGGGTCACATGAGGAATAAACCATTTACGTTTTAAAGTGAAAAATGGGTCTTCACATGAAAACCAACATAGTATGTAGTGTGTCACACCCCTTCATTAAAGTATCATCATTTCAATGATTTTGGAAGCACATGAAGAAAATCCCTTTTTCTTTCAAAAATATTCTCCAAGAACATTGAAAATTACTTTCAAAAACAAGAAAATACATAAGACATAAATTTACTATTAAAAACATTTAAAAGACCCTATGAACCTTTTCTAATATGGTTTTTATGAGAATTAATCAAATTTAAAAATAGTGCATGAAATTTTTATGAAAACCCCCTTATGCCGAGACTAAAATTTAAGAAAGAAATTTATAATTTAACCCATGAACCAAAAAATTACTATACTTTAATTGAAAATAAATGTATAAATTATACACCTTCCATGAATTATAAAATAAATGACTAGAAAAGAAACACATACTTTAAACTAAATGGTAACCAATACACAACATGTTACCTTCCATGTAAAACACTCAAAAAAACATAAACCTATAAATCCTCATGAAAAATGAATTTATGTTCCTAGGTGAAGGAGGAACCTATGTGAAATAGAGAATGGAAGACAGATGGGTAAGATAAAGGAGAAAGAGTGGAAAGAACTCTTGAAATGGAAAAAATAATTTTTTTCTTAAATAATTCAAAAAAAATCACATAAGACAAACTTAAGAAATCATAGAATATTATAATTATCATTTTCTAAAATAAATTATATCATAATAACATATAAATTGTGACTAAAATATCATGACATAGATAAAATTCCTAAGATGATAAATATAAGTTAAAACACAATCCTTTTAACAATAGTTTTTTAAAACAATGAAGTGAAAATTATATTTAAATTTATTTGTAGGGAAATAGATTACTATTGAAAATATTGTTATAAATAGTTCTGAATATAAAGTTATTAAATAGGCACAACTATTTTAAAAATTAGAAGTAAAAATAATTTAAAAATGTATTCATTTAATAGAATCCCTAATAATTCAAACTTGAAATGGACATAATTTATTCATCGGGAAAGGCCTCTATAATGTGGTATATCAGAGACCCCTAATTCAGGGTGTGGTAGGTGTGTGAGATAATAACTGTTTTGGGGAACGATCAAAGACCTATCAATGGATGATTTGTGTGGTGACGAAATCCATGTTTGGAAATTCATTGTGGGTGTTAGCTCATCATGATAGTTTGTAATTAGAGTAATGATTAGTTGTGGTTCATAAAAATCATATAAATATTTTGGTCACTATCAAGACCATGTGAGGATATAGAGATTCAAACTATAAGTTTCATATTTGGGTAAGTGGATGAGTCCTTGAGTTGTCCATTAGGTTCAGTGATGTGAGCATGCATGAGAGTTGTTGGCAATTATTATGACTGTTAACATTCAGATGACAATGATATTTGTTCATGCTTTTGTTTTGGTAGTGATAAAATTTCTTAGTGCACATTGGGAGTGGGGTGTAGGTGAACCTAACCCGTAGGTATAGGTGGTTGGTTTTGTGTGTGTGCATAAGTGGATGAGTTGCACTAGTATATGATAGATACACATATAATGGTATTGATTAAGATATATTAAGAATGAATCAATGATGTAATCTTATAGAGAAGGGCTTGTGTTGGTAGGGGAACTTGGTGATGGGAGCTAGTATGGTTTTTCACATTGTTCATTGGTTTAATCATGTGATTAATGAAAATTAAACTTTATTTAGACATCTACACATGGGAAATTAAGATACATGGTATTATTTAGGCATCGTTTGAGAAACATATACTATGAATTATTGATTGGATTGAAAAGATATTGAGAAGGAAGACGATGCCTAAAATTTGAGTTTTTTGAATCGTGGGTGTATTCAAGAAGAATATTTGAATCAGGAGTCTGATGTGTAGGTTCGGTGTCCTAAGATGGTCTAGCATGACCTATAGAGACACTTCTCTGGGATGACAAGTCCTTATAGGGGGAGATTGTAATTGACTCAGACATTTTATCTATGTTATTCCTTATTTTTATCCTTTCTTTTAGGTGATTTTAGTTATTATCTTTTAGGGTGAATTACCATAGTCTTGTATGTCGATACCCATTTTGTTATCGCAAACCCATGGAGATCTTGAATGGGCTTCGAGCCTTGTATTGAGCCATCTTTGGTGACATGTCATGCTGACCCATGTTATGTTGTTACATATATTCACATTAATACATATGGGAATGAACATTTTCATCACCATCTGAATCTTGTTATCTTATGAAACCAGAGGATCAAACATATTCTACTACATGGTGTGATACTCTTTATTATAGATTGTAATTGTTTACCTCAAAATTTCATAGCTCACACATAAAAAACATGTTATGTACAATATCTCAAAATTATCCTTTTACTAGAAGATGACAACACAACTTTCTCCATTACAATGTGTTCAAATGGACTCCAAGTATACTTAATCATTCATACCAAGATGTCCCATATGGCATGGAAATCAAAAAGTAGGTAGAACCGCCACGTTCTTCCTAAGACACTTCACGAAATGTATAAACTCCCTATTACATGAATAACTCTTACAGATTCCCCTTTTAGTGTGTCCATTATTACCATTACATGAACAACTCTTATATATAAAGGGAATTATCTATATTCCCATTAAAACATTCACAAATATTGATATTTCATCTCCTGGAGTGGATAAGATCCCCCTTTTACAATACATTTCATGAATATTGTTACTTCCATCTCATTCTCCCCCTATTTAACAAAATTCTAAAATTTAGTTTCAAGCTTAGGAAAATTTTTAAAATATTAATTAATCCTAAAATAATTTTATGGAGTAATGTTACCACATAAAATTATTCCATGAAAAAATGTATTTAACTATGTCATTTAATAAAGGAAAAATATATTAGGCTAATAACACCACTACAATACATTGCACCCACTTAAATTGATAAGTTTCAAGAAATAATATTATTTATATTCTAACATGATGAAATACCACATTGCGTTGATGATTTTGAAATCAACCAATTCAAAATATGGTATAGGTAAATTGAATTCTACCAAATATAACTAGTGTGAAAACAATTACCACCAACAGCCATGACTTTCAATGGGGAGTTCATCCCGTACAATTCACAAATCACAATCAATATAAAACTATAATAAGTGAACACATTGAGAAAGAGGAAATAACTAACCAGGGAGGTGTGGTTAAGCCTACCGTGGAGGTGTGTACATGGTTTAGGAGAGACGTGGTGAAGGAGAAGCACCGCAGAGGAGAGGTAATGGTAGAGGAGAGCCACGTAGAAGGATAGGAATTGCAGAGGAGAGCTATTAGTGGAAGAGAGGCGTGGTGGAGGGGAACCACACAGAAAAGTATGGTTTGCAGTGGCGGCCGAGGATGAGAAGGTGGCATGAGAGGAGTGAGGAGGGGGATAGGAGGGAGTAGAGGTGGCAAAGATGGCAGTGGAAAATATCCTCTTCCGTGAGAGCTTGAGGGGTGCAAGGAAGGAGGAGAACGTTAGGGTTAATTTATAAAACCCGGTGAAACTTTTCTCATCGCTAGATAAAAAGCACTAATAAAGGTATGTTTTATCAGCACATTAAATTGTATTACTAATAAAACCTGCCATTATCACTTCTTTTTTAGCACTGATAAAGGCCCTTCTTTATCAGCACTACAATTAAAAGTGCTGATAAAACATGCCTTTATCAGTGCTGTTTTAGCGCGGATAAAGGCCGATCATTTTCAGCACTAAAAGAGCACTGATAAAACATACCATTTATTCATAATCATAAAATTATAACCAATATATCTATTAAAGACATATATTTATAGATTAAATTATAATTAAATATATATAAATATTATTTGATATATTATTTTAAAATTTAAATTTATAAGTATTTAAATATATATATGTGTGTGTGTGTGTGTGTGTGTGTGTATGTGTCTGTGTATATATTCATTACAGACATATATTTATAAATAAATATGTTCAGAAGGTATTCATAAATATATTTTTATCATTTATAAAAAATATTTTTTTAATTTTATAATTATTTAAACATATTAATATTTAATTAGTTATATATAATTATAAATATATAGCATATATGTAAAGAATTAAATAATTATATATATATCCAAATATTTATATTTTTAAATATAATAAATACATATACCATTTACTGAAATATATTTATCATGATTTTAAGTATTTATGAGAAGATAAGGCTTCATATATATAGGAAATGAATGAATATAGCAAGTATATATAGTACTATAGTATATATGACCAACATTAGGGTAAAAAAAGGAACATATATTCATGAAGAGAATGTATGAATCAATTAACACATTCATTTGGAAATATAAATTTACTTAATATATATATATATATTTAATAGGTATTTTTATATATCTATATATATTAAAAAGTATTTACATATAATATTATAAACATATAGTATAATAAATTTATAATAAAGATATAATTAAAACTAATAAACATAATATACAAATATAAAACATTAACATAATATATATAATAAACATTCATTTTTTATTTAATGTATACATATAAAAATTATTTTTGAATATAACAAAAATATTATTATATAAATTAATAATATTTTCTATTAAAAACTTTTTTCAGCTCTATTATTAGCGCTGATAAAGTCTCTATTTTATTAGTGCATTTTGTTAGCGCTGATAAATGGGGGATATTATTAGTGTTGATAAAGGATATATTTATTTGTACTTTTTTCTAGTGTTGACAAAAATCCCCCTTTTATTAGCGCTTTTTGATTAGCGCTGATATAACCCAAGAGCTTCCCTTGCCCGCATTTGTGGTAGTGATTCAATGTGATGGGTGTGGGGAGGTGATGTCACGGTGGTGGCATGGTGAGGTCTTGGAGACTTAGTGATGTTGCAGTCTGTTGGGATGCACAATGGTGAAGCTGGTGTATACATGGATAAGTACTGCACTTGGGGAAAGCCATAACAAGCACATGAGGTTGGACATTGTTCCACTTATCAAGGCATTATATCGAACATCTTGCGAGCGTCCTCCTTTGACCTTACAGTTTGCATGTCAATGATCTTGGAGGCCCCCACTATCTTTTTCTAGGTCCAAAAATCGAACACATCAATATTTTAAATGAATTCTAAATTCAAATCCAATTAAATTAACAATTATTAAATATTTTATTTGGACTATTCATTCAAAAAATTTTGGATATTCTGAATGATTTAAATATTTTAGTGGATCTCGATTTTTCCTTATTATTGAAACAAAATTTGACCCCATTATCTCTCCCCCCCCGTTTTAGTCTGGTTTTTATTGCATATAAATCCATGATGACGCATCGTTGACAAAGGGAAGGGTCGGGTTCGAATCTGTTTCAAGGGCTGAAATGTTCGGTTATTGGTTGTGCATGGGGCGGCCAAGGGGCTTGTGTTTCTCGACAATGATGCCTCTTGGTACGGGAATTATGCCTACTTTAAACTAATATCTTCTACTTATTTTATCTAACCCTCAAACCATGTCCGTTGAGCTTTTTTGCAAAATCACAAACTGAAGATTTCAGATTTTGGGTTGGCCAGGGACGGCCCAGTGGGCGACAAAACATCGTTTCCTTCCTCAGTTTCATCATATTTATCTTCCTGTTTTCAAGAAGATTTCTCCGAGGTGCAAAACCTGGCACTACGCTGTGTGTCCCAAGATCCCATGTCCCGGCCGAGCATGGGGGAGGTCGTTGGGAACTCAAAGAGTTCCTGCTGTCCAGTAGTGTCCCCCCATTCTCGTGATCCTCAATCCCAAAAAGATTCTACAGAGTCGAGTAGAATAAAAAATCTTCATACTTTCAATAATGTGGTTGTGTAGAATAATCATTCATGGCTCCTCAAGGTAAGGATTTCGAGTCTAGTATAATAAAAAATCATCCCATTGTGGAGAATGTGTTTCTGCGGAATAAAATTGGTGATCCTCATCCCAAACAATCTGCTTCCCTGGCTTCTTCATCTATGGACTCCTAGTCTAGTAGAATCAAAGTCCTTCTTGTGGTGAAAAATGTGGTAGCGCATAAGATGCTAATTTTATCAGGTATCAAAAACATGGATGAGGTGTTTGTGTGACAGTCGATGGGTATAATTGGTTGCACAAAATTAGATGGCGGGTAGTATTTGAGTGCTTCAAAACTCAAGGAGCATTTTTTCAGACGAGGGGAGGAAAAGAATACTTCATTGACAATAACATAATTGGTCAACATCTACCTAGGAGTGGGTATTTTAGTAACTCTAAAATCTAGACAGAGGATGAGAAGAAAGATGCAAAATCAGTAAACAATTAAATTGAAGGGAAATCTGAGATGCATCACAATTTTAATGAAGTCATGAGACTTTATTTCAATCACGTAATTCTAATTTATGTGCTTTTTGTGTTAATTGGGTCAATACTTTATCAAATAATTGGTATAAAATGCATTTACTGAATGTTTTATATTAGAGATGGGAAATATTTTGTAGTATACTGGTGTCCAGTTTGGTCACCGTGAGTAAGAACTATGCAGAAGCTAATCCTTAAATAAAACATAGAGAACTACTTCATCAGGAGAGGGAAATGATATCTCCCCATCTTTTTTCCTTCCAATGTATTCTACCAATGATCCAAATGTGCTTGTATTCTAATACGCCTACCGGTAAAGCCATTTTTTTCTAAAATCATTATTTTTCTAGTCCCTTTTTATTAAAAATATGAGGGCTACTTTAGAGAAAACAAATGCTGGGGAAAATTTAACGAAACTATTAAAAACCCATTAGGTTGGTTGTCCATCTCCTTTTTGTATCAACATTAGGCAATCATTATCTAATTATCTTATATGAATCTCATAATGTCTTTTTCTCCCTGTTTGATTTCAAGGGATGATAAAGGAACAAACAAAACAAATTATAGTGTTGGAGAAAAACTAGATGTTAAATAAGCATTGGATCTTGAAATTGAATGGATGAGATTGGTTGTTCAAGTTCAAGTATACAATTTCAATATCCAATGCTTCCTTAGCATCTACTTTTCTTCCCATATCAACAATTTCTTACCTTAGTTCATTTTTCATCCCCTTCCATCATAGACGAATAAAATGTAATGATGAGATTCAGATAAAAGAATTTGATATTGATTAAATAAAGTTGATATAGAACGGAAATGGTCCACCATCCTCATTGATTTTTTCCAGTTTTGTTATGTTTTCATTATCTTTTCTCTTCTGCAATGTTGCCCTCATATTTTTCAATAAAAGAGAAAACCAAAAAAATGAGTTAATAAAAAAACTAAAAAGTGGCTTCACCAATAGGTCTCTGAGAAAACAAGAACTTTTGGTTCATTATCAGAATATATTGAAAGGGAAAAAGTTTAGGAGATACCATTTCCCCCTCATGATGAATCTTTTTCTCTCTGTTTTGTTTAAGGATTTCCTTCATGTATTGTTATTTTTCATACTGACAAAGCCCCTTTTTATATTCTTCTAAATGTTTGATGGTTATTTCATGCCCAAACTGGCCTCCAACACACTACACATTCATTCACATCTCTAACACAAAACATTCAGTAAAAGAATTTTTTAACAACTATTAGATAATGTGTTGACCCATTTAACAAAAATATAATAAAAATTAGAATTTTAGGATTGGTAAAAGTTACATTCCTTCATTAAAATTGTCTTGAACTTCATCCTTCTCATTAATTACATTTTTTTTCTTGGTTTTCATCATTCCACCCATCCTATTCCTAGATTTCAGATATACTTCTTAGATACCCGCTCTTTGGTAGATGGTAACCAATCAAACTATTATCAATGAAGTATTCTTTTCCTCCCCTCCAAACATTGGGAAAATGATCCTTGAGTTTTGAATCACCCAAATACTACCCACCATCAGATTTAGTGCTGCCAATTAGTCCCAAATACTACCTCGGAGTCCTTACCTCAAGGTTCCATGGAAGAAGATTGTTTGAAATGGGGATCAATGACCGTCTTCTACAAAACCATGTTCTAGAAAATATAAAGAGTATTGATTATACTTGAATTTGAGGTTATACTATAAAGAGATATAGAAGTAGATTTTTTGGAATGGGGATCACTGCTCAACTTATGCACAACCAAATGCTTTATAATAGGGGGAGTTTTTTATTCTACCGAACTCGGAGTCCTTACCTTCGGAAGCCATGGAACCATCTTGTTTAGATTGTAGATCATTGACACCACTTCTATGAGTTCAAGGGTCACTATTAGTCAATAAGAGCTCTTCCAGTTCCCACGTGACCTCCCCCATGCTCATCCTAGACTTTTAATCTTGGGACACACAACGTAGTGTGAGGTTTTCCAACATGAAGGCTATGTCCCATGAGTACTTAACCTTCAACTGGTACACATCCTTCATTATCTTCATCTATATATGATGAAACCTAGTGGTAAAATAGAAGATAAATACAATGTCATCGATGAAGGAGAAGAAGTTTTATCAACGAAGAAATATTTTGGGGTTGTTTAGCCATAGGTTCTAGCGATGCTTGTGGATACATGGTTTTTTTCACCAATCATTCCATTGGTGAATACACATGTTTTTTAATCCATTGGATACTCTATTAAACAATGTAAAATTCATGTTTTTGGCCTTACCTAATAGTCTATGAAAGTTATGTAGAATACCAATCATTATACTGTTGAGTAAACAATATTTTTGGTCATTCAATTAAAATTATTGGTTATTGATGTTGAAATTTGGTGCATACATTTCCCTCAATGTCCCACTCACTTTAGTAAGATTATCTCCAATTTTTTCACGTCATAATTTATCTCTTGTTGAGGAAGAAGAAAAGGATGGTTAATTATCCAATGTATTGATCAAAAACTCTCATTCCTCGTTTTTGGTGTTTTTTTTGAGTTTTAAGTTTAGAGAGCGTGGTTCTCTCAACCTCAAAATCAAGAATCTAGATGGTTAGAATAAATGAATCAAGTCATTTTAAACAATTTTTTTAACCAAATAAAAAAAATCACTAATAATCCCTATAAAATGGGTCAGGTTTGATGCATGCAAATCATAAAATGATTAACAAAATTATTTTTGAACCCATAAAAAATGTTGTAATGTTTGATTGGGGTAGTCACTTGGGAGGACAATATTGTGGATGTATTAAAATAAAATTAAATGGGTATGAAATTTGAATATAGTGTATGTGGTTGACTGGTTTAAAATTCACTACAATAGAAATTGACTTTAGCGGTGGTTATGGGAACCACCGGTAAACCGTTTTTAAAAATGGTTTTGCGACTATTTATAATAAACCACCACAAAACAATTTTTTTTACATTGTCGACCCTTCGCCCCCCACCCCGACCCTCCTTCTCACACCACAACCCCGCTTCCCCCAGCCCCTTGCATCCCCCATGACCCCAGCCCCCCACGACCCCGACGACCCCAGCCCCCCTCGACCCCGGCGACCCCGCGACTGCAGCGACCCCACTTCCCCCAGCCCCCCTTGACCCCAGCGACCTATAGGAACCATAAGGTTTGAATTCTAGTAATTTTACCTCAGTTCTTGTCTCCTTATATTATGAATTATGAAGATTCATGGTAGATTTTCTATTCAATTCATTAAACATACACATAACTCGTGTTTAATATGTTATCCTTGATAGAAAAAGTTATTATTACTTTGTTATTATTTATGTTTAATCCCGGTTGACTATTTCAACAACATAAGGTGCTCAATTGAAATCACCCTTCGTATTGTGAATTATTAGGTGACCAAACCACATTCTATGTGGTTTTTTCTTGAATCTTAATTGTGATGACTATAATGAATTTGATGAGAAGGGTTTCATGAGACCATATCACCTGATTCTACATAAAAAAGGATACTCCGTTGTTAAACTATAATTCTGAAAGATTATAAGGCCTACATGACTATAATGAATTATGATACTTAGGTATGGAGTTACTTATACTTTTGATACTCGATCGTGGAGTCCATCAAACATGTGTTACTCAAGCATAGAATCACTTATATGTGTGGGACTCTGGAATTATGTCCCTTAAACTTATGACACCTGAGCATAGTGTCCCTAGTACTAAGAATAATTAGTCATTTAATCCCTTATACTTGTAATACATGGTAATCACATCCGAAATTATAGTATTACTAAGGTCTGGAGTACCTCATACTTGTGATATATAGTCATGGAATCCCTTATAATTTTAATACATTTTCATGGAATCCCCTACTACCATATGAGACTAGTGACTTTATAGGGATGTCTGAGTAATTCCTCAAGTCATGGATTGATACTCACAGCTTGTAATATTTTCTTTTCGGTATAATGTAATGTTGTAGTGTTTCTCTCTTAAAATCCAGAATTTCAATCCAAACTACATTAAACCAATGTGTTCTTTTGTACTGTCATTTACATTAATTTGCATAAATTTCTTTTGTGTGTTGAAGTGAATGGTATTTAATTAATTCTAACCTATTGTAGTGGTTTGGATGAATATAATTCATCCATGTTCCCGAATATAATGTTTAGAGAGAACTCCTTCTGGGATCTATTTCCACCTATGTGATTCAGATTATCTTATTATATTGTCCTAAAGGATAGTACCAACACCCCACATTTCATCTTCAAATTCCAAATATGATTATACTATGAAACTCCAAACACCAAGCCCAAACACATGAACTATTCTTCCAATACCCTAGTTCGACCCCCAAACCATATTAGCCGCATCTTGAAGGACGTTTCTGATGTGGTCTCCACATTACCACATCAATTTTTATACAACAGTGCTCGTAAGTCCTTCTCTAGATGAATTATACCAAAGGCGATCAATCCCACCGACCAATGCACTATCATATCCCAACCACGTTGCCTTAAAACTCAAGGAATAACAAAAATGTACAATTCCCACACCGAAGTCTAAATCCGACTCTTAGTTCAACTCCATGGTCAGATCCTCAATCATCCCATTTAACTATAATTCTTGACTCATGAGCAAACTATGTAACATGAATTCAAGTATTTGAGGACTCCTAGATTCGTAGAAGCCACTAATCCTCTTATGGTATAGGATTTAGTGGAGTCATCAACTCATGCAATTCATCTATTTCAGAAACCCACAAACCATATGGTGATCCTAGAACCAAGTTATCTACACAACACACTATGTTTTTAGTGGATGACGTTTTTTCAAACTTATATGGTATTAATATGTTATGGTATTAATTTAATCCCTTTTTCTAGATGAAATTCTATCCATAAATACTAAGCACAGTTTGAGTTCTAGAGATGTTAAGCCATTTTTAGGGTTGCATGACCATAGCTAAGAATGTGTTGAGTTTTGTATGAATCATAAGGTTTTCCCTAAAAATTATTTATAATAGATTTATGCGATATTAGAGTTTTATATGAAGAATATATATAGAACATAGGTTGGGGTTTTCTCTTACAAAACTCCACCTGTATTGGAGTCCTCATGTGAGTGTTGTTAGGTTGAGAATTCTTGATAAGGATGTATCTAAGAGTTTGAATAAGGTTATAGTATTTTTGAAAATTTCTATAGAAATGATGTGCTAAAACCTCTAGATTAAAAGTATCATTGAGGTCATAGACTCTACTATTATAAGATAATTGACTTACATGGAATTGGTTTTGGTTAAGAAGCTAGTGGTGTAGGAGTAGTAAGAGATGAGTGACACATTGACACACTCCCACAATCACCACATTTGATTGTTTTTTGTCAATAACATAATGATAAGAGTTATATATATTGGTTTATGTGTATAGATGATTTAGGTGACATATGGTTTGGTTTTAGGTATGATTTTTGTCCTCTCTTCATGTACCTTCATACTAGATGATACAAGTCATGATATTATTTCTGTATGGATTTTTTGGGAGTTATGGATTCAAATTTATACCATTATCATACCTTTTATCAACTAGAGAATTTCCACTAATGGTGACTATCGTTCAATCATACTTTCTGGTAAAGTTATTTTATCCCCAATAGAGAAAGGTTTCATTCGTGGGATTCTTTTTCGTAGAGATGATACCCAATAGTATCTTCCTTGGTTAGTATTGGTTACCCTTTTCTACTGTAATATGGTGTTATGTGGTTTTCTAAATGAGATGAGTTCCACCTTCAATAGTGAATTGGACCCTATTAGGTGTATCAAGTAGCGCAAACCCTTTTATAATTGGTGGTGATTTTTCCATCAGATGGTTGCATGGTTTTATATGGCTTAGGGGTGGTTGAGGATTTACTTCATGTGAATGTTGAATAATTAAATGGTACTCATATATGAAAAAAATGGTTGTTTCATAATGGGAACCTGACATATTCATCAACGTGCATTACAAATATTCAATTCAAGTGTTATTCCATAGGATTATGGATTCCCTTATATTTATCTCTCTTTTCTCCTAGCAAGAATAAATCTTGTGGACATAGATATTGAGAGTTCTTATCTCATAATGTGGTCAATTTGAAAAACTCATTGCAAGGAATTCAAATTTGAAGTTATTTTATTTTTTTGGAAATTTAGAGTAGGATCACCCACTTATTGAATCCTTTTCCTTTTAATACTAAATACCCTCTATATTTTTTTACTGGCGATAGAATATTTGTTCTTGGAAAACATAATTTGAGTGGATTCGACAGCTTCCGATGGCTTGGATAGCTCATTGTAATCCATGTCAACTATAGGAAAAACCTCATCAACTCAAAAACAAATTGTGGATTTATATTACTCATTTATAGCTGCTTTAGAAGTTTTCAAAGAAAACTCATCTTCTAATATATTTAGTTCATCATCCAGGGTGTATTTGGGGTCTTTTTAGGAAATGGTTACATCCTGTTATTTCTATGCATCTTCATCAAGATTGGAAACATTATTTTTTTCTTCATGAAATTTGATTCCAACCAAGTTATGATTATATTACTTTTTATTATCTAATATTATATTTTGATCCTATAAAATATTTTAAATGTCAAGGGTTAAAAATTTGGAGATTTGGGAGAAACATGATAGGAATACTATTTAGCATAACTTTTAGTATTGACTATGTGGTAATTGATTAATATGGCAATGATGGTTCAATTGATGATTTTTATTATTTCAGAAAATTTTTCATAACCATTCATTTCAATGAAAACCATTCGGCTGAATGGAATACATTATAGATGTTTTCTCATACCTTATGAATTATTTTTATATCGATATAGTTATTCCAAATTATCAATGTGCTTTGGTTTTCATGGTAAAGTAGCTACCACGTTGTTAGCACACTGTTTCTCTTTACCAACGAAACTTCCCCTATCCCAAACACTAGAGGGTTCATATCTAACTCAAGGGCTCATTTTTTATTATATTATGATTCTTTAATCTTACATTATCGTATATATGAATCTATTTCTCTATTAAGTAGTAGTAATGTGTTTTAATTTTTTTTATTGTGCAGGGACATTGTGATATACATGGATAAAAGCCGGATGACATTACTGAGGAACACACCTCAGTATGTTATGGGTTTGAATGAGTATTTAGTTTTTGAAATTTCTAATTGATCTGTTGAATGGAGAATAAGATGCCCATGTCCTAAATGTAAATTTAGAACATGGTTGAATCAAGATGAAGTTTATAAAAATTTAATACTGAAGCAATTCCCTGGTCTGTATTTCTGTTGGATTTGGCATGGAGAATCGAACATTATAGAAAGATTCAGCAATGATGTTAATCCAAAAAAATGAGGTCCCATGTTCACCGAGAATGTAAAATGAAATGAGAAAGCTCATAAATTATGCATTCGGCACTACAAGACACCACTATCAGGATCCAATCATATCATAACAACTAGAAGAGGGTGATACAAATTGCAACGTGACAAGTGATGTTTTTGAGACTGTAACAGAAGAAGATCAAGATTGTAACATATCGTTGGATCCTCCTTTTAATTCTGTAGTGCCAAATGTAAGTGGAAACATCACTGAGGAAAATGTGTTTTATGATTTAGTTGACGATGGAAATCAAGTGTTGTATAGTGGGTGTTTGAAATATACAAAGCTATCATTTCTGCTGAAGTTGTACCATATTAAATGTCTATGTGGAATTACAAATAATGCAATGTATGTGATATTGGAATTTATTTGTGATGAAATTCCTGAAGCAAAAAACCTAGAATCTTATTATGATGTGAAAAAAGTTGTTAAAAATATTGTTATGAATTATAAAAAAATACATGCGTGTCCAAATGATATTATGCTTTATTGGGGAGAGGATTCAAGTCGACAGAATTGCAAGAAAAAGGTTCTTATTCTAGATGGTAAAAAAGGGTGATTTTGGAAGTTTGAATGAAGATAATTTCATGGAGAAGAAGAAAAGGGACACACCCGTCAAGGTTTTGCGTTACATTCCATTGAGTCCTTGATGGAAAATATTATTCATGTCATCGAAAACCGTCGAACACATGAAGTGGCATTCTGTAGAAAATAAAAATTATGGGTTAATGAGTGATCCAAAATATTCCCGATCATGGAAGATATTTGATTCATTACATCTAAATTTCATAGCTGATACAATGAATGTTCGATTGGGATTGGGTGCTGATGGATTCAACACATTTGGGACTTTGAGTACCAGTTATAGCATTAGTCTTGTTGTTTTGATCCCGTATAATCTGCCTCTGTGGATGTGTATGAAACAAACATATTTTATCATTTAGATGATTATTCCTGGAAAACAAATGACTGGAAATGATATTGATGTATACTTGCATCCTTTGATTGATGAATTTCAGGAGTTATGGAGCAACAATGTTGATACATTTGATGCTTCTTCAAAAGAAATGTTCAAAATGCATTCTGCTTTAATGTGGACCATTAGTGACTTCCCTGGGCATAGGAATTTATCTGTTTGGAACACATAGACGGGTTTGGAATGTACAATTTATAACTTTTATTTTGATCCCAAATGGCTACTTCAAAGTAGAAAATGGTGCTTCTTGTGCCATCGAATATTTCTAGATGCATCTAATAGATTTCAGCTGAACATATCAAAATTTAATTATTCTATGGATCATAGATCACCTAAAATGTTTTTAACTGGTTCTAAAATATTGACACAGCATGAAAATGTAGAAACATAATTTTGGAAGGTTCGTCATTTTAATGATAGCGGAAAATAGGTCTAAAGTGCATTGTCAAGTGAAATTAGAATGCAACAATGGAAGAAAAAAAGTACATTCTTCACACTTCTGTATTGGTAATTTAATTTGATGTGGAAAAATATTGATTTGATTTATATTGAGAAGTTCATTGAAAATTTTCTTTTCACTTTACATAAACGGAATGGATAGTCGAACGATCATCTCAATGCTTGCAAAGACTTACAAGTAATGAACATAAAACGTGATCTCTGGCCAGATGATAATGAAAAGTATGCTCCGACCATTTTTGCAAGGAAAAATAGGGATAAAGATACATTCCTTAGAATTTTAGAGAATGTGAAGGTATCTTATTGGTATTCAAGAAAAATATTGAGGTGTGTTTACTTGAAGAATCATTTGTTAGATGGATTTAAAAGTCACGAATCACATATTTTGTTACAACAGTTACTACCATGGACATTGCATACATTATTTCCTAAAAAAGTTACTGTTGTTGTACTCCAATTATGCACATCTTTTAGGCTATTATGTGAAAAATCTCTACATCAATTTTAGCTTAACAACTTCTAGGAGAGGTTTGTATTGACCCTCTGTGCAATGGAGATGATCTTTCCTCCATTTGTTTTACTATCATGATATATTTAACTATGCATTTTGTTGAGGAAGCTAAATTAGAAGGCCCCATTCATTATTGATGGATGTATTCAATTGCGAGGTATTTTATTTATATGTATTTCAGTTAAGTAAACAATTTTTTTCATTTAAATAAATGCATAATATTATTATTTTATTTCACAGATATCTTGGGCATTTGAAAGCATATGTGAGAAATAAAGCTCAAACAGAAGGCTCTATTGCTGAAGGCTATTTATCTAAGGAGATTCTTACCCTTTTTTCTAGATATTTTGATGATATTGAGAGAAGATTTAATTGAGTTAGGCCTGTTGACGACACATCAACTCAATCTAAAGTGCATCAGAATTAAAAAATATTTCTTTCTATTGGCCGATTAGTTGGGAGGACCTCCTATGTGGCAGTGACAGAATTGGAATTATTACAGGCATGTAGATATGTGCTACAGAATAGTGAAATTGCAGATCCATTTATTGAATATTTGAGGATACAAAGAGAGAGTCAAATGGGAGGCTAAACATGAAATGAGAATGAAATAACAAAATCTGTGAATAAAGAGCTTGAAGAGGGATTTTCACGACGTGTAAGTTCATAAATATTGCAATAAATATGAATATTCATTTGACATATACATTTTGTAATTATATTAATTATATTTCTTTTTTCAAATCATGAATACTGATACACGAGTAGACTTTTCAGAAGATTTTAAGTTTATTTCTAGAGGTCCTATAAATCAAGTCAGAAAGTTTGACGCTTATAATGTGAATGGCTTTAGATTTTGTATAGTCTATCGATAAGTGGGTTTGAAAACAGAGAATATTGGTATATTTACATTTTATTAAGTGGGATACTATTTAAATATGCATGATATTTTTGAATTAAACTACCATAGACATTTTTCTGAGGTTTTATTCAAATGAAAATGGGTCGATATTATCATTGGTGTTAAAAGAGATTCCTTGCAATTTACTTATGTAAACTTCTCTCACTTGATGGATGTTGGTGATCATGAAATGTAACATCCATAAATCATAGAATCGCAAGAAAAAATGGTATATTATGTGCATGCTTTTTGGATGAATAGTGGAGTGTATTTGTTCATGTAATACAAAGATATTTTTATGATATGGGTGATGATGTGGAAGATTTGACCTCTGAAATTGAATTTCATCAACAACCAGAAGCCGAATTATTCGTCGATCATAATATTGAAAATACTAGTATAGATAGGATGAATGAAGTGGATGAAGCAATGGAGGTGAAACTCGACACGATTGAAGGGGGGAAATGATTGTATGTACAATTATTTATTCATTCAACAACCACTTGTTTCATTTATGCAGTCATTCATTATCATTGTTATATATTTCTTGTCTGTTAGTACTTGGCCTATATTATCATTTTTTATTTTTTTCATCATAATTTTTTTTAAAATATATATTTTGAATTTAATTTTATTTGATTAAATGACAGGAATGCCAAGGAGGAATCGATACGCTATTTCATCTAGTTCTGCGACAGGTGACGATCCATCTGTCTCCCTCCCCATGACATCTGAGGCACCAGTTGCCTCCACCCCTGCACCATCTCCCCCTACACCGTCTCTCACACCATATGTGGGTGTCTCATTAGAGGCTGAGTCATCGATTCCCCCTTCAAGAGCCTCAACAGTGGGGCAGAGGCATGGCGCTTCCAGTTTATCATGGACATATCAGCGTGTCACTGCCATATGTACAAATTTTAATTAAATAATTATATTGAATGTAATTTATACTATTTTTTGGTCATTAAAGATGAAAAAAATTCAACCGTTTGGAGAAAAATAAAATTTAAATATGATTGTAATATGAATGGTGATAATATAGTCGTGCCATTTGATTCATATTGGGTCCCTACGGATGACACTGTGGGGTTACTTGGCCAGATTCTAGGACAACTGGCAGCAGAGCCCATTTCCCTTCCTATTTATTATGTTGATTGGAGACATATGCCTCCAAACTGAAAAAATGATTTTTTTGACTCCCAAATAAAGGTATTTTTATTACATTATGTTTTAATTCAATGTCATGTTACTAATATGTTCAAAATGAATTTCTGTATACAAATGTTCTTCTACTTTATAGCTGCTGATGTGATATCACAGAAGTGTAGGTTGAAAATCTTGGTAAGAAATGGAATGATTTAAAATGGAGGTTGTGGTGTGATGCCAAAAATACTTTGTTGACCATGAAACAAATGTATGAAAAGCTACCCAGTGGGGTACGAAAGAAAAGTGGAACGTTTTTATTGACAAACATCATGATGAGAAGAGGATGGTATTGAAATGTATTTTATTATTTTATCATAATTTTACATTTATACATGTATATGAAGAGGATGTGACATTGAATACATTACTTTTAAATATCATTTTATTTATTTCTGGATCTCTCAGGAAAAAATGTATCAAACTGGGCTAAGCAAGTCATCCCTCACACTGAAGCCTCAAAAAGATTTTCTTGAATCCGAACGACATTGTTAATATTTTAATTATTTAAGATATTTATAAGAAAATATTATCTATTTAACATATTGAATTTTTATTTATCATTGATTAATGAAGGCACATAGTTTATGGCACGAAGCATCCCGAACTAAACTATGGTTGGATGTTCACAAAAAATCAGATGGAAGTTTTGTTAATGAGCCTGCCAAAGAAGTTGGGTTATGAAGTCAATTTTTTTATTATAATAACTTATTATCAGTTTTTATTATGATAATATTTATTGATATTTGATTTATAGTTAAAAATTAAATAACCATGGGATGCCAATCCTGGGCATTCCTACTCAGTCTCCCTGGATGACCATGTTGCTAAAGTCCTTGGGAAGGATCATCCTGGTAGAGTGCACGGGATGAGTTTCAAACTTGTACCATATGAGGTATTTGGCATGAAACTAGGGATTCCAGCTGTATCTACTCCTGGTTATAGTCAGACCATACCCGAAGATGCTCAGAGGGATATTTCTTCTCTACGAACCACAGTTCATGATAAGGTTGATTAGATATCTGCTTTACAGAAATTGATGATTGATATATATCAGCAGATGAACAAATATGTCCCTGGTGGTAGTGCATCGATTGGTGGTAAGCAGGTACATAACAAAAATTCAAAATCATTTTGTTTGAAAACATTCATTTGTTTTATGTTTTAATATAAATAAGCAACAATATTTAATTTTCAATATAATGTTCTTATAGGTGACAACAGAAAGTGGAGATGGAGGTGGAGAGGGTGATGAGGCATCATCGGACAGTGAGTAGTTTTATTGTTGATGTGTTGAACAAATATAGGAATAGTTGGTTCGTATATGTAACATGTGTGGCACATAGTTACCACCAAAAAATTTCATGTCCTAACATTTTCTTAATTTATCAGGTTTACTTTTATTCATTTTATTGATTTCTGATGTTTCCTTTTATGTCTTTATTTATCAAGTGTGGTATACATCATTCCATTTAGGCATGTGTTTGAATTGGTAGTTGAGATTTTGGATGACTATGAGTTAAACCCATTGTTGATGTGTTGAAAAATTGTGTCATTTCATACTGATTAAGGGGATGGTGTTGTGGACACTTTGGTGAGGAAGAATGTGTAGATAGTGAATCTTCATGTGTTGTTAATAGTTATCATATTTTTTTCATGATGATAAAATGTGGTCATACATCATATAAAACCTAGGGTCCTCTTAATGGGAGATGTTATTAAACTGTATAAAACCGGGATTCATTGTACGATGTGTATTGGATGATCTAAAAGTCTTACACTATAGAAAATTAGGATTCTTATTATAATATTACTGATATGGTCAAAAACATTACCTCATATAAAAAATGGAAGCATCACATTATGTGAGATGAAAAAAAATCATTTTCTCCAAGACATGACATTAAACATTATCCTTATCTCATTCCTTCGAAATGTGATGCCACATGATAATCATTATATTCCAAAATTCCCTCTATATATAGTATTACCCCTAGTTCCAATGTTGTTTTTATACTATACCATATTCTAGAACAACACGTGTCTTGGTTCACACTCTCATGGGATACATAAAGATACTTAGACGTCCTTTTTTGGGTCTAGATGTAAATTTATTAAGCCTTTGGCCCCATTTCTCCCTTTACGATCCACATATTATAACCTTAAATAATGTTCAATTCATATCAAAATGTTCATGTGGTACCTGATGTAGCGACCTGAATCCGGATCCACTCTACTGGTGCCCCGTACCCTATTCGCCACAAGACCTCAAGCACATTTTCCCAAATGCCAGAGGTTGCCGACTAGCAGCGAGGGCCTTGGTGAGTCATTATGGAAACTATGCCCTCATTTGGTAAAGTATAGAATAGAAGGATAAACATAAACAATAGCAAAAGAAGTAAACAACATACAACCACTGAAACTAAACAGTGGAAGAAATGTATAATATAATAATGATGTAGCATGGTACATGTATCTATGGAATGCAGTAAACAAAGAGCGTGCTGAAATACAACTGAAACAAAAGTACTAGAATTAAATAGTAAACTCTAGCAGCCATGACACGGACAACACATGACTTTGAGCAGCATCAAAGTACACAGCGTGTACTCATAAAGTACACGATGTGTCCATTTAAAATATCTAGATTTTCAATATTTTCTTCTTTTTCTCAAAAACTACTAGAAAAGAAAAAACATACCTGAAAAGAAGATCTGGGTTCTTACAAACTTCCCCCATTAATGAAATTCATCCCCGAATTTCCTTAATAAGGTGGTGAAGAAGAAACCTCGAACAACTCTTGTCACATTGATCACATATTGGTCTCCCACTCCCAAGTCTCATCCTATACACGGCTATGCTGCCATAGCACCCATACCATAGGAACAAACCATCCACAGAGTACCTTTGCACTACAGTCAAAAATCATGATTGGATTCTCCTAAAAAGATTAATCCTACTCCATCTCGACCTCCTAAGGTTGAAAAACTTGAGAAGGGTCTGAGAAATAGCATCAAAGCTGAGAAACATGGAAGACGTTGTGCATAGCCTGGTACCTCTGAGGTAACTGCAACCTATAATCAACCAGCCCTACTCTCTCTAGAACCTCAAATGAACTGACATATCTTGGTGAAATCTTGCCCTATCTACTGATCCTCTTGTGTCCCAACCTCGGGGTAACACTTTTTAACGACCCGAATCTAGAGCCACTAAACTGGTGCCTCGTACCCAGTTTGCCACATGACCTCAAGCGCATTTCACCAAACACCAGAGGATACTGACTAGCAGTGAGGGCCTTGGTGAGTCATTGGGGAAACAATGCCCTAATTTGGTTAATTATACAATGGAAGGATAAACATAAAAAATATAGAAAGCAGTAAACCACATACAACAATTGAAACTAAATAGTGAAAGCAATGTATACTATATTAATGATACAGCATTGTACATATATCTATGGAAAGCAGTAAAAAAATCTGCATGATTAAATACAACTGAAACAAAAGTACTAAAAGTAAATAGTAAACTTTAGCATCCATGACACGACAAGCACACATCTTTGAGCGGCATCAATGCACACGTCGTGTACTCATAAAGTACATGGTGTGTACTTTGAAAATTTCCATAATTTCCAGAATTTACACTTTTTCTCTAAAACTACTAGAAAAGGAAAAACATACCTGAAAAGAAGATCTCGGTTCTTACACTGGGGACTACATTATCCCCCTATACATTGATTTTTACCCATACCATGACACATAGATACCATGTAGAAAATCTTCACCCTAGTCCATGAATGATGACATTAAATTTTTCATCATGGTCTTGGTTGTACGATCTTACACTCTGTGAAATCATATTCGGGATTTCGTCATGGGTTGAAGGGCCTATTTTATCCTATAACCACAGGTTTTATTCACCACAAATACATTATATATTGTCTCACCTAACCAATCTATACTATAACATTTTATATCAAGAGATCCCTAGCCCAAGCATTATGACAATAAAATATGCTCATAAATCCATCACATGGGTTTACTCATCCCTAGAGTTTCATCAAACATCTGTTTCCACAACATTCTAGAACTATGGGTGGATTGATTCCCATTTCCATGGGATACATATTAATGCGTATATCTTCTATCATTAATCCTAGCTAAAAATTCACCATAAAATAATCCATTACATAAGGTGTCTTTGCCTCAAAACACTCACATGAATCTCCTTTTTAGCAAAAATATCGTTTCATTTATGTTGACACATCAGTGGGCCAAGATTCTCTCATTTCCTGATATGAGGAAGTAAATAATGGGTATATATATTCAAACGAACCTCTAAAATACTAATAAGATGAATTTAAACTATATCATTACCCAATGTAAATTATATATACCTATTAATGATAGATAATTTAACCCCATAAAAATTTGATGTCTCTTAAAGAGAGATAATTTCACCTCTTAAAAATTCTTGATGCCTAATATTATAATATGTAAGTATTAAATATCATCATCCAAGAAGGTAAACCCTTATGGCGTTGGTATCCTATGACACCGTGATTCATTAAAATATGTGGATTGATTCCAATAATCACGATATAAGTAGTTATAAATAATCATTTAATTCATGGAACAACACTATCACTGACTCATTATAGGTTTCTCCCTTTCCTATCTAATTTGGTCAAAGCTTGGAGACCTTTAACTCAAACATATTCCTATATTTGGAGCTCTAAGAATTCAAAACTGTTGTATTAATAGTCCATGTTGTATGATTTTAACCATCAAAGCCCAATGTCCGTAGAAAACAATGTTAATTAACAAGCATTCCCTATTAAATAAAATAAGGATTCCTCATTCGATAAGTGTGGGATGATTATAAAAATAATCACCACATATAAAACTGAGATTCTTCATATGATAAGTATGAAATGAACCACAAAGTACCCGTATAAAACTTTTATTTCTATGAGGGTGAGATGATATGATATCCTTTCCAGAGATGAAATCACTCCACCAACAATAGTCTCTTACTATGTCACGCATCCAAACTGTGTTTTTTTTATTCCCATTATGAGGAGACACATATTGATGCATTTATATTTAATCTTAGTCACATCCCTACCAGAAACTCATCATGGGGACGTTTCCCTCAGGGCCAGGCTTGAATATTTTCAACCCACATGTTTAAATAGAACATTTGAGCACATGAGGAAATATCTCCCATCGAAACTAATATTCTATATGGTACATCCCCATATACACGTTTTTTGTTCACACATTATAATATTTGGATAATCCTCACCCTACCAATCTCAAATTTATCTCTAATGAAACGATTCATGGATATAGTGTCTTACATACCATCTTAGCCTCATTCAATGAAGTACATTTACTGATAAAAAGTGGGTATCCTGATTTGATCTACATGAATAGTATATCATTATATTTTTCATCCTATCCTCAACCATCTCAGGTATCCTTTGTTTCAAACATGGTCAAAAATAATTCTATTTCTGTTGATTACTCCCATTTCACTTCCCAATTCTCAAAATTTGTAATTGACATTGTGATATTTTTCAGGTCACTTCTTCCCCTCATTTGGTTCACCCCTATAATCAATTATAACTATAAAAATATCCTTGATTCTTGAATCAATCATGGCTCAGCAGGGCATAAGGGTTGGGAGGAAGTCCACCTCAAGCATAGTGTAGTTGCATGATCCCCATATGGTTCTAATTCAATAACCTTAAATGAGTATTCCATGTCCATGAATCGCTAATCTAAACAAATTTTAAATCAATCATAGAATGTGTTGTGTGGTGTTTTACCCATTATCTATCAATTCAGGTTATGTTTTTTACTCCTCCTCACTACACATATAAATTTATGATGTTCCACTATATTTTCCAAGCATCACGACAATAATTTTTTTACTAGTTGTCTCATTTATTTTTTAAATATTGTGTTCATTAATCTGTTAGGCTATTGGTATTTCTGGTTTGATTAGGTTTTCAGGGCAGTGGTACAGTGGAAGAAAAACAACTATTTTTTTGGTCATCTTTTGACGGTGGTTTTAACCGCCACTAAAGTATACTGGTATGATATTAGCAGCGGTTAAAACTGCCCCTAAACGTAAGTAATTTTTACTTAGTGGCGGTTATAACAACTGCTATTGGCTTACATTTAGTGGTAGTTTTAAGCACCGCTACAGAGTCGCATCACCCCTAGCCTATGGATGGTGGGTTTGGGGTAGTCACGAAATGGGCCCCTGGGATGGGTCGTGACAACATAATTTTTGGTTTGACCTAGATGCGGATAGACAACTGCATTTACGTAGCTACTTACACTCCTGTTTTATATTTACAAATTTATTTTAAAATTTTAAAATTATAAATAGTTTTTAAATGTATTTAAATAAGTATTTGTATATATAATTAGATTGAGTTGAAAAAGGAATTTTTTTTTAAAAAAAAATTATTTAAAAAACTATATCATTTTCAAAAATTATTTAATTGCGCTAAATTGTATAAAAATGTTTTTTTAAGAATTTATTATTGAAAACAACAAAATTCTTAAATGAATAGACTCATTAGTGATTGTGAAATGATTTGATGGGATGCTTTCCAATGATAGAGTGAGAATATATTTTTGATTTAATGTGTATAAATATTTTAAATATATGAATCAATTTTTAATAAATAAAATACTTTAATTTAATTTAGGAAATCTTAGAAAAAATAAATAATTTGACAATGATATTTAGTAAAAAAATAGATACAATAAAATGAATATTTTTCTATTTATTAAATTTCCCAAAAAAGGAAGAAAATATATGAAACAAGAAAGCAATGTGATTGAGGAATAAGAGAAACATGAAATTTATGTAGAATATTTTCAAAAATAAAGAGGGGAGTGTATTAAAAACCTATAACATTAAAATTTTACTTTTAAAATACAACATCATTATTTTATTCAAAAAAAATTAAATATACAATCCATTTAAATTTAAATTACTCAAATTATTTATTTTAAAATTAAAAAAACATTATGTTAAAATATTCAAGGAATTTTAAAATATAAAAAAAATAAAAAAAATCATTTTTAATCAACTGCTTTATTTTAAATGTTATTAAATTATTTATTTTCAATATTCAAATTATTTATTTTTCATTTTAATTCCATTTTTAAATTAATAACATTGAATGAATAAAATTAAAATAAATGAAAATTTAGAAAAATTATAGAAATAGATTTAATAAATTATTTAAATAGTTTGAATATTTAATTCAAGTAATTTAAAATAAAATAAAAACAAATGGAATATATAAATTATATAAACAAGTTAATAATGTTAGAATAATTAGAATTTTGTAAAATAATATCTATTTCAGATTTTTTTAAAATGGTTTAAAAAAATAACTTGATTAAAAAATTTAATGTTTTTAAATATTTTATTTGGGCTTTTCCTTCAAAAAAGAAGAAGAAATCAGATATTTTGAATGATTTAAAGATTTCAGTAGATCCCAATTTTGGATTATTCTTCAAACTTGATTTGACCCCATTATCTATCCCTCCGTTTTAGTCTGGTTTTTATTGTATATAAAGCAAAGAAAACAGTCTATACCATCATGCCTTCTTTCTATGTTTTGTTGGTTCTGCCCGTATAGTTAAAAAAGTGACCTCCTTCTCAAAAAATGGTCAAAAAATCCATCGGCATGGAGTCTTACTTACGTGCTGGGAAAGGTCGGATCGGGGTTCTTGTCGGTTTCTCCATCTGTATTACTGGAACATATGGCTATGCTGCTCCAAAATATATAGCTACAGGCAAAACATCTTTTCCTTCATCTGTTTCATCGTATTTATCTTCCTTCATGGTGGAAAACCTAGCACTGCGATGTGTGTCCCAGGATCCCAAGTCCATGGGGGAGGTCATGGGGAACTGGAAAAGCACCTGTTGTCCAGCTATTGAAGGTAAATATTAAATTCAACACAATTTTAATGAAGGAATGAGACTTTTTTCAATCCAGCAATTCTAATTTTTTTTCTTTTTTTTGTGTTAATTGGGTCAACAATTTATCAAATAATTTGTATAAAATGCATTTACTGAATGTTGTGTATTAGAGATGAGAATGATTGTGAAGTATACTAGAAGCATGTTTGGGCATTAAATGATCATCAAACATTTAGAATCATAGAAAAATGGCTTTATTAGTGTGAGTAAGAACTAAGAAAAATGGAATCCTTAAATAAAACATTGAGAACGAATTCATCAGGAGAGGGAAATGGTATCTTCCCTTCATTTTTTCTTCCATTGTATTCTGCCTATGAACCCAATGTTCTTTTATTCTCACATGACTTCTCATGAAGCCATGTTCTTAGTTTTTTATCCACTCACTATTTTTCTAGTCCATTTTTATGAAAAATACGAGGGGAACTTTAGAGCAGAGAAATGCAGGTGAAAATGTAATGAAACAAGTAAAAATCCATGAGGTTTGTTGTCTATCTCCTTTATGTATCAATTTTAGGCAATCATTATCTAATTATCTTATATGAATCTCATAATTTCTTTTTATCCATGTTTTATGGCAGAGGATGAAAAATGAACAAACAAAAAAATTATAGTGTTGGAGGAAAACTAGATGTCAAACAAGCATTGGATCTTGAAATTGTATGCATGAGAGGGGTTGTTCAATTTCAAGCATTCAATTTCAATATCTAATGATTCTTTAGCATCTACTTTTGTTTCCATCTCAATAATTTGTTACTTTAGTTCATTTTTCATCCCCTTCCATCATATCTGAATAAAATTTCATTATGTGATTCAGATAAAAGAATTAGATATTGATTACCTAAAGTTGATATAGAACGGAAATGGTCCACCATCCTCAGGGATTTTATCCAGTTTCATTATGTTTTCATCATATTTTCACTTCCCCAATGTTGCCCTCTTATTTTTAATTAAAAGGGACAACCAAAACAATGACTTGATAAAAAACTAACAAATGGCTTCACGAGTAAGTCTCTGAGAAAACAAGTACATTTGGTTCATTATTAGAATATATTGAAAGGGAAATGTTGAGGAGATACCATTTCCCTCTCACGATGAAGCTTTTTTCTCTCTGTTTTATTTAAGGATTCCCTTCTGTATAGTCAATTCTAACGCTGAAAATCCCTTTTTTATGATTTTAAATTTGTTATTGTTATTTCATGCCCAAACTTTCCTTCAACTTACTGCTCCTTCATTCTCATCTCCAAAAAAAAACATTGTGTAAAGTCATTTTATACCAACTATTTGATAATGTGTTGACCCATTTAACACAAAAATAATACACATTAGATGTACATGATTGGAAAAAGTCTCACGCCTTGATTAAAATTGTCTTGAATCTCATCATTCTCATCAATTACATTTTTTGATAAGTTTGCATCTTTCCTCCGATCCTCTTCCTGTATTTTATAAATACTTCTTAAATACCCACTCATGGGTAGATGTTGACCGATAAAGCTATTATCAATGAAGTATTTGTAGAGACACTATTTGTTTCCATATAAGACTGAAATATTTCAATGAATATTTCCAGAGATGTGTGCTGAGACGACGTGCAATTCTGAGGCCCGGTGTGCCCAGAATTAATTTTATAAAAATGTTAAGTGTTTTTATATTACCCACATGCAGTTAACTAATGATAATGAGATATCTCTTAAATGGGTGATCAGATCAGATATACGAGACCACGGTTGGGTCCAGAACATAGTGTTTCCCCTATGAGCGACATAAAATAAGTCGGCGCAAGATGTTAGGACCCCTCTCTCTTTGGTGATGTTTTAAATGGATAAATTAAATTATTAATTTATTCATTCAATATCTCAAACCTGAATATATCTAGAACATGGACTTAGATAATAAAATATGAGGCCACAGATAGGCTTGTAATGTAGGTTTTACCCTAGGAAAGGTATGACCTTTGTCTGCATCGGTTTTTTGGCATATTCGCTATCACGAGAGAATGAAAAAATAATTAAATAATTGTTTATTAAGTTATTTAATTTATTTCTTTTAACCTAGAGAGAGGTTATAAATTCTCTTTTTAGAGGGGGTTGGCCTCCTAATTACCAACGACAGTATACCCTCCCTTTGTCTCCTCTCCTCCTCTCACCGTTGATGAATGACGAACAAAGAACAATGAAGCCTCAGATCCAAGCGAATCGAAGAGCAACGAACGCAACATCTTCTTCTCCTCGTTGAGCAAGTGTGATCCTTGTCAACACTGAATGGATCTTGATGAAAGCGATCTTCTCCAACGATCGACCCAAACCTGAGGTAGGATTTATATTTTTGAATTCCTTACCCAGTTGAATTTTCATGACGAACGCGAATTAAATGAATTTATTCGTGGATCAAAAAACAATGGGTCGAATAAATTATTTCTTCGAATTTATCTTGGGATTTAAAATCTTGAAGTGTGATAAATATTTATTTACTAATTACTTATGTTATTTATTCTCAAAGATGATGGCGAAAAAAACATGGCCATCAATCCGCACATTGTCCATGGCCCTTTTTTTCTATTTCATTGTCTGCACATTCTTCGTGTGTTCTTTATTAAAAAATAATTAATTTTCCTAAAAACTCAATGTCAAGTTGAGCGCGACATACATGCGCGGAGATCTCGACCCAAGGAATGCGAATCTGTGGTCGTCACAATTTCCGGACATTGAACCGAGATACGGTAGCCTGCGTAAAGTGTGACTTGATAGTGTGATTTCTGGCATGTGTTCAGGACGCGGCTCTGGACGAGGTAGACGGGGTGACCTGCTGTGGCTGTCAAACGGAGGTAGTAAGGCCGAGGGGTTCGGTTGGTGCGGGTTAGGCGAGGTGGCCAGCGACGGTGCAGGTGACCAACCCAGCGGTGCGCGGTTTAGGCAGGGCAGGCCAAGGCGGCATCAGGCAGTGCGTCTAGCTTGAGGGGCAGCGGCATGGCAGGCTCGAAGCGCATTGGCACGGGAAGCCGATGGTAGCATAAGTATCGTCCATGTGGAAGATAGCTAGGTGATAGGGTTTGTTGATGCGCTAATTGGGGGAACGTGAAATATTGAGATAGATTGGAGAGAGAATAAATTGAAAGGGATTAAAATTTAAAAAAGAAATAATTGGTAAATGAGGGATTTGTTGATGAACTCCAGAGGGCTAGAAGGGGGAAATCGTGTTTGATTTTAGTGTTGGAAATATGAATAATTAAATAATTAATAATAATAATAAAATACTGTTATTATTTATTTTGTTGATAAAACACTATTCCATCTGTAACATACCCGTGCGACCTCGGTTTCATGAACCGTCAACATTAGTGTGGCCCTGACTTTGAGAAGGAATTTATGAGTCCAATTTTGGATGTATTGTTTGGGTTTTTGGATTTAGTACCCGAAACACTCATGAATTAATAAATTTAATATTATTATTAAATCTTTGACCCACCATCACTCTGATGTGCGACGTACGATTGACTGGTTGACAGCTGCGACGTGACGCTAACTTTTATACGGTCGATTCAAGTCTAATGATGGATACTAAATGTTGGTTTGTGGATTGGGTCCACGGAACACCCAATAATAATAATAATAATAATAATAATAATAACAACATGGGATCTTGTATCGAACATATGTCCCACATACGGTGTTGTAATGGTGAACCATCTATGACGTTGCAACCCAGAAATTAAGACAGATGATTCGAAACAAATTTAAGATTTTTAGCTCGAGGTCGAGGTGTGGGCCCCACGAGGCCTCGTTCGCGCGAGTGGCAGTGAAACACAACCTTTTTATTGGGTATCCTTTTGGGAAAAATGGGTAGTCCATCTCATGTGTTTTTTTGTATGGATCGCAATGGTGTGAATTGTTTATTTATTCGGTACCGTTTGAAGTACGGCTGGGTTGGATCGAACACGAATCCATCTGGGCCTTTGGCACTGAAATGATTATAACATACAGACATGGCGTCAGATTGATGCACCGTCTATTGTGTTGGAACCCTTATGACATTGTGGTACCTAGGATTCCTCTAAGATGGTTTTCCTATCTTTAGAGTTGATTCTCCACCACATGGCCAGACCAGGCCAGTTGAATGGGTCACCTTGTGTTTCGATTACACGAGTTGACATACATGGGTTGAGACCGTGTACGGGAACATGGCCAGCATACACGGGGCAGACCCCAGATACTTAGACACAGCGTGTTATCTTTTTTACATGTTGTATAGTTTCGTTTTTCAGGACCATCCTTACGACATGGGCTGTTGTACACGGGCAGTACCCAGGGTCAAACAACACTGTGTGTAACTTTTCTACACGCCGTGTACTTTTTGGAAAATGGTATGGTCCCCTTATTCACTGTATCATGGACAGGTTTTGTTTGAGTTAGTGCCCCTTCTCCTCGTTCCCCTGAAGGTTAGGAATCATTTCCTTCTACAAGAGTATGATCCATTCAGCCGGACTTTCTGTGATAGTGTCGGAATCCCTCTGAGAAGCCTGAAGCGAGATCCTCTGTCCATTCATGACCCTATGTAGAGTCAGGAATCAACGTGAACAACTCTACCGAGAGTTGATTATCTACCTAGGTGGTGATTACATCTAGTTGATGAATCAGGATGAGTCGCAGTATCTTCCATGGCCCTGGTAGTGATCCTCATCTATGTATTGTGATCATTCCCACATAGGAGTGTGTCTCCCATAATGAGTGCATCTATCTATCATGATCTTTCCTCACCCAGGAGTGTGTTATTCTGTAATGAGTGAATCAATCTCTCATGACCTTTTTGATGAATGATATTTTCTTGACAGATGTTATCAGAGCTATCAGACTCATGGAGTGAGTTCTCCCGGATGAGTACATTGTGGAATCTTTGAACTGTATCCCTAGTGTGGGTATGTAGTTGTGTAACTTGTCTCTAGACTACAGGTCTGAGTTATGAGTATATTTGGTTGCCCTGGGTATATGTATGGGAATATACCTAGTGTGAGCTGTGAGATGAATATCCCCTTACTCTATCATTTGAGTTTCTTCGAGCGATTATATCTATTATTGGCTGGAGCTGTACTCTTTTTTTTGACTCTTATTGTACCGTGTTCTCTATTACTACTCTCCTCTTTAGTACATCTCTTGATGCTCCCTTGAGCCTTTGGGGAATCCTACTGAGTCTTCTTATACTCACCCTTGCATGGGCTTTGTTTGCATTTGGCGTGCCTTTACAGGCAACAGACAGGTTGATCGTGACATCATAGGAGCTTTGGGATATGGTGTTCTTGGACCGCGTGTTGTGGCCGTAGCTTGGGATTCAGGAGTGGGACTCTTCCAGCTGTTTTAATTTTTCACCTATTGCCGGGTTTGTCGCTTTTCTAGTTGGGTGTGTATGTTTTTTCCCCTTTCCCTTTCACCTTTACTTTTCTTGTACTGATATTGATTAGTGGTAGATTCATTTTTTTGGTTCCCTCTTTATAATAGTGTGGTACCATGGTTTATTTTCCTCTACACATTTTCATTCATTTGGCTATGTGTGTGTGTACAAGTTATTAGGAAATGGCCTCCCTGAGTTTTTTGTGACTTCGATGCTAGTCCCTAGCCCCTGGCCTATGGAGGCGGGCTTGTGGTAGTTGTGGATCGATCCCTGATATGGGTCAGGTCATGACAGAGTGGTATCAGAGGTGGTTCTACCCTTGGGACGTTGTTCTGACTATTCCCTAAAATGATCATGGTTGGGTTTAGTGAAATGGTTTTGATGTGTATCAAGAGCGGCTCTCAGGCCTGGGAGTCTATTGAGGGTACGGGCGGCCGACGTATCCATTCACCAGGACCCTGATTACCCACATGTCGACTCGGCACCTTGAGAAACCTGTTCCGGGGAACAATGTTACATGCATCATATAGGATTGAGCCCTTAATTTTCCTTCACGAGTGAGGTCCCCATCATTGATGATATATAGATATGCTCTTTTGACCATGGTACACCTTGATATCATTCTGGATGTCTCCGCGACGATAGCCATCCATGATACTAGCTACGGTTCATAGAGATGATTCTATGAGCGACGAGAGGTCTGTTCATGACCCATAATGCGAGCCCCTTTCTTTAGGTGGGTAGGTAACAACACCCCTACCTGTCGAGAAGAAGGCAACCCCAACTTAGCAGGCTGAGGATGTGTGCAGGTTGTGCGTACTTCGTGAGTTCCAACACCATAGACCACTGAGGTACCGTAGTAGGCCAGGCCTTCAGATAGTAGAGGTTTGGCTAGAGTCGGTGGTCCGCTGGTCTATAACGGTAGTTTCCGAGAATATACATTTGAGCGGGGACTCTTTAGAGAGATCTATGATATCATAGTTCCCCTGTAAATCCCCACCTATGTCAAGGTGTGATAGTAGGCACTAGTGGTAGAAATCTTCCTACTACACCATACAGTTGGTTGTGATAGTGAGCGCAAGAGAGCTGAGATGTCTACTGCAGCTAGAAGACACCATATGACGAGATCTCAATGTAGTAGATATTATGAGGTTCATTCACAGGCAGGTGGCCATATGGGACCCAGACAGTGCAGTGAAAGCACGGTGGAATAATCTTGTGGACTTGTGCAATCAAGGTTCGGTTATGTAGCAGATTCCCTTAGTAATAAGTGTGGGAAGTCCCAGAGTCACCTAGTGCGGTATGTTTTAGAGCATTTAACTTCCCTGCAGCTGACCCTAGTGGAACATGAGGGTATAACTTTCCTTCATTCGATGGTGTAGACTCCTTCACTTCTCGAGCTTGTAAGAGATTCTTGGTTGCGATTCATCGACTGTGAAATCCTGTGTGAGCAGATATCCTTAGGTTTTTCACCATATGGATATTCTGATGGAGGGAATCACGATACACTTTCCTAGTGACAAACAGTGATTCCAGCTATGACATGTGATGTAGAGGTTCGGTCAGAGAGGAAAAATTTCCCTAGAGTTCTACCAAGTAGTTTGAGACTATGCAAGGAGATGGAATGGTTGCATACCACCTTGTCTTTCCCCAGATAGTTGGAGTGGGTAAAATAGGCCTTACACATGTCGCAACTGAGAAGATATTTGTTTGTTCCTACACATTTCATCAATTGAAGAAATCCTTATGAGGGTTGAAGACCCCTTTGTCCCACATTCCTTGGTAGCACAGAAATGTATCGGTTTCCCTATGATCGGGACAGCATAGTGCAGGCTCGGTATCTTGAGTGGTTTCCATGGTTTTCCTTTTTAAAGATGAAAAGCATAAAGGAGGGAATAATGTAGACACCCGGTTTTTGTCCTAATAAGACTGAAATATTTCTAACAATACTTCCAGATATGGGTGTTGAGATGGCATGCAATTTCGTGGCCCGATGTTCCCAGAATTAATTTTATAAAATTTTTAAGTGTTTTTATATGACGCACACCTAGTTAACTAAATAAAATGGGATATCTCATAAACGGTTGATCGGATAAGAAATATGAGACCACGGTTGGGACCGTAACGCAGTGTTTCACCAAAGAGCGACATAAAATAAGTCGGTGCGGGATGTTCGGACCCCTCTCTCATTGGCGATGTATTAAATGGATAGATTAAATTATTAATTTATTCATTTAATATCTCAAACATGAATATCTCTAGAACAGGGACTCATATAAAAAAATATGAGGCCACCGATATGCTCGGAACGTAGGTTTTACCCAAAGAAAGGTATAACCGTTGTTCGCATCGGGTGTTTGGCATATACGCTATCACGAGAGAATAATTAAATAATTAAATAATTGTTTATTTAGTTATTTAATTTATTTATTTTAACCTAGATAGAGGTTATAAACTCTTTGTTTAGAGGGGTTTGTCCTCATAATTCATTTTGGCCAATGACAGTAAACTGTCCCTTCCTATGCTCTCCTCCTCTCCCCATTGATGAACGACGAACGAAGAACAATGAAACCTCATATCCAAGCAAATCAAAGACCGACGAATGCAACATATTCTTCTCATCATTTTGCAACTGCGATCCTCATCAACACAGAATGGATATTGATGAATGGTATCTTCTCTAATGATCGATCCAAAACTGAGGTAGGATTTATCATTGTGAATTCCATACCCGGTTGAATTTTCATGAAGAATGCGAATTAAATGAATTAGTTTGTGGATCGAAAAACTGTGGGTCGAATAAATTATTTATTCTCGTTTATCAAAATATTGAAAATCATGAAGTGTGATAAATATTTATTTAGCAATTACTTGTGTTCTTGATTCTCAAGGATGATGTCCAAACAAACAAGGCCATCAATCCGTACATAGTCCGTGGCCCTTTTTTCTATTTCATTGTCTGCACATTCTTCACGTGTTCCTCATTGAAAAATAATTAAACGTTCTAAAAACTCAATGTCATGTTGAGCGCAACATACGGACACAGAGATCTCGACTCGAGGAATGCGAATCTGGGGTCTTCACAATTTCTGAACATAGAATGGAGATGCGGTAGCCCGCGGAAAGGGTGACGTGTCGGTGTGATTTCTGGCATGTGTTCAGGATGCGGCTCCGGAAGAGGTAGATGGTGTGACGTGCTGCAGCGGTTGAACGGAGGCAACAAGGCTAAGGGGTTAGGCTAGGGCGGGTTAGGCGAGGTGGCCAGCGGCGGTGCAGGTGACCGGCCCGACGATGCGCTGTTCAGGCAGGGTAGGCAAAGGATGCATCAGGCGGAGGGTCTGGCTTGAGGGGCAGCGGCATGTAGGGCTGGAGGCGCAGCGGCACGGGCAGCTGAAGGTATCAGTGATTCTGGACGTGCGGAAGATATTTAGGTGATAGAGTTTTCGGAGCTTCTAATTGGGTGAACATGAAATAATGAGATAGATTAGAGAGAGAATAAATTGAAAGGGATTAAAATTTAAAAGAGAAATAAATGGTAAATGAGGGATTTTTTGATGAATTCCAGTGCGCTAGAAGGGGACAAATTGTGTTTGATTTTAGAGTTCAAAATCTAAAGAAATAAACCATTAATAATAATAATAAAATATTTTTATTATTAATTTTGTTGATAAAACACTATTCTGTCCCTTTTTTACCCGTGCGACCTTGGTTTCAGAAACTGTTAGCGTCAGTGCGACCCTGACTTTCAGACGGAATTTATGATTCCAATATTGGGTGTCTTTTCAGGTTTTCAGATTTTGTGCCCGAAACAGTCGTGAATTAATAAATTTAATATTATTTTTATATCTTCGACCCGCCTTAACTCCTACATGCAACGTCTTATTGAATGGTTGTCAGCGGCGACATGACTCTGTCTTTAATAAGGTCGATTCCAGTCTATTGTTGGTACTATATTATGGATCGTAGATTGGGTCCATAGAACACCCAATAATATTATTATTAATAACATTACAGGATCATGTATCCAACATATCTCCCTCATACGGTGTTGGAATGGAGAACCGTCTATGATATTTCAAACCTGAAATTAAGACGGATGATTCAAAACAAATTTTGGATTTTTATGTTGAGGTTGATGCATGGGATCCACTAGGCCCGGTTAGTGCATTTGTCAGTGAAATTCAACCTTTTTATCTGGTATCTATTTTTTATAAATGGGTAGTCCATATCGTGTGTTTTTTATATGGATCGCAATGGGGTGACCTGATTGGTTATTTAGTGTCATTTGAAGTATAGCCGGGTTGGATGGAACATGAATCCATCCAGGCCCTCGGCACTAAAATGCCTATAACTTACAGACTCTCTGTCAGATTCATGCACCGTCTATCCTGTTGGAACCCTTACGACATGGAGGTCCTTTGATTTTCTCCCTTTTGGAACTTCTCAGTGGTTGAGGTATGACCGATGACTTGATCAGCAGATATAGGGTGTTTCTTTTAGTGAGATTTAGGATGGCAACTGCCTTGACGACTCATGGTGCGGGTATTTTTTACACCTCTGCTCCAGTAGAGACGGGACTCCCCACATTATGATTGAGGTTTCGTTTTCCTCTAATATGGTTTTCCTTTCTTTGGAGTCTATACTCTACCACATAGCGAGACCAGGATGGTTTCATGGGTCACCTTGTGTATCGATTGAAGTTGTGGACATACATGGGTTGAGACCGTGTACGGGCACATGGCCAGCATACACAGGGTAGACCCCATATACATAAACACAACAGGTTATCTTTTTTACACACTATGTAGATTCATTTTATAGGACCAGCCTTACGACATGGGCAGTTGTACACGAGCAGTACCTGGGGTCAAACAACACGGCGTGTAACCTTTCTACATGCTGTGTATATTTGGGAAATGGCATGGCCCTCTTGTTCACCATATCTTGTACATGTTTCATTTGGGTTAGTACCCCTTCTCATCATTCCCCTGAAGGTTAGACATCATTTCCTTCTATAGGAGTATGATCCCTTTAGCAGGACCTTCTATGATAGAGTCGACATCCCTCCGAGATGCCCAGAGCGAGATCCTCAATCCATTCATGACCCTAGGTAGAGTCAGGAATCAACGTGACCAACTCTACCAGGCATTGATCCTCTACCTAACTGGTGAATCCACCTAGTTTGTGAATCCAGATGAGTCGCGGTAGTTTCCTTGGCCCTGGCAGTGATCCCCATCTATGTATTGTGATCTTTCCCACTTAAGAGTGTGTCTCTCGTAATGAGTGCATCTATCTATCCGGATCTTTCCCCACTCAAGAGTGTGTTCTACAGTAATTAGTGCCTCTATCTCTTGTGACCTTTCTAATGAATGATATTTTCTAGACGGACGTAATCAGAGCTATTAGACTCATGGAGTGAGTTCTCCAGGATGAGTGCATTGTGGAATCTTCAAACTGGATCCCTAGCGTGGGTATGTTGTTGTGTAACTTGTATCTTGACTATAGGTCTATGTTACGAGTATATCTGGTTTCCCTAGGAATATGTATGGGAATATACCTAGTGTGAGCTATGAGATTAATTTCTCCTTACTCTCTCATTTGGGTTTCTTTGAGCGATCATATCTATTATTGGGTTGAGTTATACTCTTTTTGTTCACTCTTGTTGTACCTTGATCTCTCTTACTGCTCTCCACTTCAGTAAATATCTTGAGGCTCCCTCGAGCCTTTGCGGCATACTACAGAGTATTATTATACTCACCCCTTCATGGTCTTTTCTCGCATTTGACGTGCCTTTGCAGATGACAGACATGTTGATCATGATATCAGATGAGCTTTGGGATACGGGATGTTTGGACTGCGTGCGGTGGCCATAGCTGGGGATTCAAGAATGAGACTCTTCCAGCTGATTTAATTTTTCACCTGTTGTCGGGTTGTGTTACTTTTCTAGTTCGGTGTCTATGTTTTTTCCCCTTTCCATTTCACCTTTACTATTCTTGTACTGGTACTGTTTAGTGGTTGATGCATTTTTGTTTGGTTCCCTTTTTATAGTAGTGTGGTACCTTGCTTCCTTTTCCTATGCACTTTTTCTTTCAGTTGGTTGTGTGTGTGTGTACATGTTCTTAGGAAAAGGCCTCCCTATTTTTGTTGGGCCTTCGGAACTAGTCACCAGCTCTTAGCCTATAGAGGCGGGCTTGGGTTAGTTGCAGCTCGAGCCCTGGTATGGTTTGGGTCATGAAAATTCTTTTCCTCCCATCCCTTCCTCTAGAAAATGATCCTTTAGTTTTGAAGCACGCAAATACTACCCACCATCAAATTTTTTACTACTAATTATTCCCATCCATCACCACACAAACACCTCATCCAAATTATTTATACCACATAAAATTATCTTTTTATGCACTATCACAATCTCTACAATAGGAAAATATTTGACTCTACTAGACTATGATTCCTTAGATATAGGATCCATGGAAGTAGCTTATTTAGGACGAGGATCACCAATCATCTTCTACACAACCACAATCTCAACAACATGAATAATTTTTCTTCTACCAAACTCAGTGTATTTACCTAAAGAATCCATGTAAGTAGCTTGATTGAAATGGGGATCTCCGATCATCTTCTACACAACAATGTTCGTGACAACATAAAGGAAAATTTTTATACTTGGATTATAGATTCTACCCTGAAGAACTATATAAGTAGATTTTTTGGAATGGGGATCACTTCTCACCTTATGCACAACCAAATTCAGGACAATAGGATATGTTTTTATTCTACCAAACTCGGAGTCCTTACCTTCCGGATCCATGGAAAAATCTTGTTCTGATTGTAGATCATTGACACCCATTTTCTGAGGTCAAGGGTCACTATTAAAAAATAGGATCTCTTCCAGTTCACCCTTGACCTCCCCCATGATCAACCTAGACCTGGAATCTTGGGACACAGAACAAAGTGTGACGTTTTCCAACTCGAAGGTACTGTCCCTTGAGTACCGACCCTTCATCTGGTACACATATTTCTTCATCGTCATCCATATATGAGGAAACATAGTGGGAAAAAGGATGATAAATATGATAAAATTGTTGATGGAGACAATTTTTTATCAATGACAAAATATTTTGGAGCTGTGTGGCCAAAGGTGCTTTTGATGCTAGTGGATACCTGGATTTTTTCACCAATCACTACAATGGTGAATCCTCAAGTTTTTGAATCCTTTACATACTCCTTTAAACAATCTTAAATTCAAGTTTCATTCCTCACCTAATAGTCTATAAAATTTATGTATAATATCAATCATTCTAGTTCTATGTTCACAGTAATTTTGGCCATTCAATTATAATATATGGTTATTGATGTTGAAATTTGGTGCATATATTTCCCTCAAATTCCCACTCACTTGAGTAAGATTATATTCCAATTTTTCACATCCTAAATTAACTCTTGTGTAAGAAGATGATGAGGATTGATAAATAGCCAATGTATTTATGAAAAACTATCTTTCCTCTTTTTTTATGATTTGTAGAGTTTTATTTGTAGTGAGCAAGGTACTCTCAACCTTAGGTTCAAAATCTAGTTTGTTAGAATAACTGAATCAAGTCATTTAAAAAAAATTAAACCAAATTAAAACAAAATCACTAATCATCCTTGAATAATGTGTGAGGTTTGATGCATGTCTATCATGAGGTGCTCAACAAAATTATTTTTGAACCCATGAAAAATGTAGTAAAGTGGAATTTCGGTAGTCTCTTAGGAAGGAAATATTGTGGATGTATTTAAATCATATGTAATGGTTTTGAAATTTTAAAATAGTGTGTGTGGCAGATCAGTTTAAAATTTAGCTTTGAAATCATAGTAATCCAACATTAGATAACTCTCTTCTCTTCCATATGAATCATTATTCAATTTCACATCCCCCATCAGTCTATAATAACTAGAAATATCCTTCATCACCCTTTCCTAGAAGTTTCGGTTTTGAATAGAAAAATAAAATAATCACTGTATTATATATCCTCACCTAGCCTAGTGATTCTATAACACAAATAATTCATAGGTTATTCCACTATTAACTATAGTAAGTAGTGAAGGTGTTCCCAATAGGTTTATGTGAGAAACAATTAAAAAGGCAAGAAATATTTATATTTAAAAGACAAATAAGAATCTCCAGAAAGATACACAACCAAACACATTAAAATAATTAAACTAATAATAATTTATTTTAATACATTAATTCATCATAGGGGTGGGATAGTTCTCCACGCCTCAACCGTAGTTCCCATAATGCTCCATCACTAGAGTAATTAAAAAAAAGAAATAAATAAATCCATAGAAAATGCCACCAGTAGCTAGTGATGAAATAGACTCTGAGGATAATAGAGTGTATCATTAATATGGGATGTCCCCCAAACCAATGGAGAATATATCTTCTTATTGTAAGAATATAAATAGAAAATAATCACAAAAAAAATCCACATTGGTGGTGAGTTTCTTGTGTTATGTCTTTGAGGTCCTCATTACCATTTCTAGGTGAAGTCCCTCTGAGAATAGTTGAACTCCCACAATGAAATTAAAAAACCCACCATAATTCCATACTATGAAGAGGGCATGATCTCATCAATAGATGGAAACCACATGGTTGATGATCACTAAGGATCACCATCTTCCCTGATTTAACTAAACCAAAGGGCTGAGAGGGAAATTGTCAAACACCAAAGATTTAAAATATGTGTCAAATTGAATATAAAAAAAAATAACATATTTATTGTTTTGTTTTATGTCACATAAATTTATTATGGTAGATTTAAAATACGTACCAAATTTTTTTCAATTGATTCGTACCCCATCCTTACATTATGGTAGGGGTACGCTGGTTTTGATGCATGTTGTTTATTTTTAGCACTAAACTGTTGTTTCATAAATAATACACTATCATGAAAAGTTATGAATACATTTATTGTCAAACAGCATATTACTAGACACAATATACCTGAAAAGACAACTTCACATGATGACCAGTAAACGCACACCCCAATGCTTGGGTTATCATGTGTTCATAAATACGAGTTGGGTGCAGTTTTATTTTCCCTTCAACATCATTAAGATGATATTTTGTTAGAAGTTTATGAAAAACCCTGTAAATCCTTCTAGAAACCCTTAAGACATAGTCTTTGTGTGAGTCATCTACTATAAATGAACTCTACAAGAGATGATAATGTGTAATTCAATGTTTCATTATTTTATTTTTAGTAAATTAATAAAATGATATCATAATGATACCGTAATATCTCCCACATCAGTGTCTTAATCTCATCCACAACATGGTTCCATGAAGTTACATCCATCACCACATGTTTCCAAGTGATGATTCCAATGTAACTACTGAACATGGACTTATTGGGGTAAACATGATGGCCCCGCTTATTTCATCCAATCTCATATTTGATTCCTTTCTCTTTAACCATAATTATTTGACTAAGACCATCAAACTATGGTGCCCTTGTTTTTTTTTGTGTTTCCGGTGTTTCGTCAACCTTTATTTTATATAGATCTACCATAATCAATATTTTCCTCTAGATATAGCGGGATATAATTGACATATGAAGATGTTGATTGTACCTCTGCACTGAGAGAATAAACATGTTGAGAAACATGTTGTTCATCTGCACTACGAGCAACCGCAGGGTGAGAAACCTTTTGTGCCTAGGGATTTGGAGAATCATCACATAAAAATGTTATTATATACAAAATTCATTTAACATTAAATTATATAAAATAAAAGAAACAACGAAAGAATATTAATATAAGGCAATAGGTTGAGAAACTTTTCGTTCAACTGCACTGCGAGCAGCATCAAGTTGAGAAAACTGTTGTGCCTGGGGATTGGGAGCTACATCATGTGCAAAAGTCATTATCTGGAAAACTGGTTTAACATTTGAAATAGATAACATAAAAGCAGTAGTGAACGGATATTAACATAAAGTAACATGATGTATATTAGATAAAAATAAAACATGGTTATTGAACTCTCTTTTTTTAAACTGTTTAAGGTATTTGACCCCTCAATCTAATATCGAAATCCCTTCATTGTGGTCTCTTATAATATAAAAAATATCATCTTCACTGGGAACACTATGAAATGATTGTAACAACCTAATGAAAGGTTCATCCTCCATTGAATTGTCATCTTACTCTTCAGTGGTTCTGAACAAAAACAAAACAATTGACAAGTTTTGGTTTACTGGATCTAGAACATAAATTACTTGTACTGACTTTGATTCCATTATAAACGTTTCATATTTGTTCCCTTCCTTACCAATTTCAACTTTAAAAAATCCCAACTCATCTATTTTAACACCACTTCTACTATTAACCAACTTACATTGAAAAATCGGCACTTCAATTGTCATCTATTCCAACTCTCATATTTTATTGATGATGCCAAAATATGAAATATTCACGTAAATTAGATTTCTTCCCTTATAATCAGCAATATGCTTCACTTCAGCCATATGTGTAACTCTACTATTCTATCGTGTACTATCTTAATCGTGTTCACTATTATAGAATGTATAACCATTAGTTACATAAGCAATGTAATATAATTTGTATACACTTGGTCCTCCGGCTAGCCATCGATGTCATTATGAAATTGAGTATAGATTTTCATTTGACTCCTTAAAAATATAGTCCGGAAACAATCCTATAAAGTATTTATTATGTTTATTTGATATCTATTTTTTTGCCCTTGATGGATTTGAATGCCTAATAATTTCTTTGTGGGTTTCAACATATGGGTCAACATCTAGATTGTTATGCAAAGATTAAATGTGGGCTTGCTCCCAATCTATAATATAGATTTTGGTGACCTCCTTTCTAGAAATTTTATCACCCTCAACTCTCATAGTGTGATGAAATTTCATTGGACCAATTATTTGTGCACCGTGCATGTATTCAGTATAGAATTCAATGACTTCCTCAATAATATATCACTCTAAAATACAACCCTCTAGAAGATATCGATTTTTAACATACCCTTTCAAAATTTTCATATACCCTTCAATGGGGTGCATCCATCTATAGAGACAAGTACCACATAGTTGAATCTGTCTCACCAAATTAACCATCAAATGATCCATCATATCAAATAATATTGGAAGGAAAAACATTTCCAATTCACATAATATGATGACAATTTCTATTTCCATAGTCGGCATTTTCACCATGTCTATAACTTTGCTACATATAGCTTTAAAGAATAAATAGAGCCTCATTAATGTATGAATGAACTTCTTGGAAAAATTCAACGTAAACCAATAAGAATTAGATATTTAATCAAAACATGGTAATCATATGATATTAGAACTTTTATCTTTTAATCGTGAGTTGTCATGGTGTTCTTGATATTCAATAAATACCCCTCTAGAACCTTTACGTCATTCAAGAAGTTTTAAAACGGATATCTCTTCTTCCTGGAAAGTGTGTAAGAAGAAAGAAAAATAAATGTTCATTTTTTACCCTTCACTGGTGCCAACTCTTCTCGTATTACCTTGTCAAGCATGTCCATCCTAGCCTTAATTCCATCCTTTTTTACTAGGTGCATTTAGAAATGTGTTGATGACACTATCACATACATTATTTTTCAACATGCATAACATCAATAAAATGTATGACATATAAACAATTCCCATATGGTAATTCACAAAAAAACTAATTTCTTTTTCCAACTAGTTTTCGTAAGGTTTCTTGAAAACAGTTTCCCAAAAGCAGTGTTCATGTCTTTAACTTTATCAAATAGTTGATCACCTATTAGTGGAGAAGGTGGAGTACGTTCTTATGAATATCCATTGAATGATGGAGTCTAAGATCGGTACTTTTGTCATCGAAGTATAAATCCATGATGTCCTTGAAACATGGTTTTTGTTAAATGTTTCAACCTAATTTATTATTTACCATGTTCGTAGAAGGGAAACCCAACATTTCCTTTCATTCTATATCTTGAAAAATTTCCATAAGAAAGAAAGTCATTTATCATCCCGTACAACATGGATCTCAATGTGAAATATTCATTTCTATAAGCGTCATATATCATAACACTTGAATCCCATAATAATTTGAAATCCTCGATCAGTGGATCCAAATAAACATCAATATAATTAACTAGTTTTTTTGGTCCTGATATCATCATAGATAACATGATGTGTTTTAATTTCATTAATAACCATTGTGGAATGTTATACTTTACCAACATAATCTTCCATGTACTGTGAGAACTACTTTAAAAACCAAAAGGATTTACTATATCTATAGATAAAATAAGATGAATGTTTCTCAAATCTTTTCCAAATTCAGGATACTGATGATCAATTCTCTTCTACTGAGGAGAGTTTTCCAGATGGCATAGTTTTTCAAATTTATTTCTTATGTCTGCGTTTCATATCAATTTCCCTACAGTCTCCTCACTTCCATATAGGCACTTAAACCTTGGAATGATTGGAATGTACCATGAAAATTTTGTATGACAGATTCATCTTTCTTGTATCGATAAAAACCACACTTTAGAAATTCTCTAAATGGTTTTTGGTACTTGTGAAATAGTATATAGTCATTTGTTCAAGCATGTATTTTTTCAGATATCTCACCTATAAATCATAGCATGCTTTTATCTTTGTACACTCATCTCGATATATCATTATCTTTTGGAAGAATTTCATTCAAGAGAGAAATTAATTCCATAATACTGGAGTCCATCCATCTGTTTCTTGATTTCAAATTATACCACTTCATTATGGCTGACAATGCTATATATTTAGTGAAACCATTATACAATGGATTCATTTCAAAACTCTTTAACTGCTTAAACAATTTTGGGAAATCATGAATCCCATCGTCAACTCTCCTTGTCATTTCCTTAATATGATCATCATCAACATACACATCTATAATCACTTCCTTGATATGATATTTTTCATTGTCCAAACCTGTAATCATATCCAATGATCCATAAAACATTATATTATTTGAGTCACTAGAAACATTATCTTTTCCCTATGTTTATTCCAACATTTATAACTTTGATATATTATGTGACAAATAATGTGTTCTTCTAACTCATCTAGACTAACATGTCTTAAATTACAATAGTGTATCATAAAAAAGGGATTTGAGAAGGATCATATGCATGATCTTTTTCAAACCTGATGAACTCTTTCACTCCATCTTCAAACTATATTTTCAGATGATTGGAATCCATCCATTCTTTATTCATATACAACTAATTTGATTCGGTGATATTAATATTTAACAAAATAAATACACAAAACATTGATATAAAAATTAACCAAGGCTAAAAAATTTATAGTCATTAGATGTATATGGAAAAATATTTATAAAATCACAGTTGAAATCCCATTAAAAACCAATCATTTACACAAATTCCTCTTTAAAAATAACAAATCCTTTTAAAAATAAAAAAAATTAGTTCCAAACATCACTTATCATAACCCCAATTATTTCTTTTAAACCATTTTAATGCAATTTAAAACCAAAAAAGTGTATGTTGAACACACATATTTTTTTAAGAAACATTTTAAAACACTTGAATCATTTTAAAATTGAACCCATAACAAAATCACTAGATGTCATTGTCACATCCCACTGTCTAGCCGATGAAAATCATTGATGGCCGCATGCGTTATATGTCTCATGAGACCCCCTATCTAGCCCTGATCACAAGTTTTCAGTGTTCCTCCCTTCATAAGGGAACCTTCCCACTAGACCGATCATAAACACAACTACGCGGACCATAGAAGTGGGTCTCCCAACTAGGGTAGCATGAATCAAGATCTCCCACCATGACACCAAAGATTCCATAAACAAACAACGGTGGAGGTGAGAAAGAAATCAAGATAATTTCCAAAAAATGTCTCGCACATCACCTCCAGCACCGTAACATATAACATCCCCTTTTCACATCATACATCCATCATATAAATAATCAATAACCCATAACATGTAAATAAATAATAAGGGAAATCATTTAGGGTCACATGATAAATAAACCATTTACTTTTTAAAGTGAAAAATGGGTCTTCACATGAAAAAAAACATAGTATGTAGAGTCTCACAACCCTTATTTAAAGTCTCAGCATTTCCATTATTTTGGAAGTACTTGAATAAAATCTATTTTTCTTTCAAAAACAATCTCCAAGCACATTGAAAATTACATTGAAAACCCAAAAAATACATAAGACATAAATTTACTATTAAAAACATTTAAATGACACTATTAACCTTTTAAAATATGCTTTTTATGACAATTAATCTAATTTAAAAAAAGTACATGAAATTATTATGAAAACCCCCTTATACCAAGCCTAGAATTTAAGAATGAATTTATAATTTAACATAAGAACCAATACATTACTATAATTGAAAATAAATTTATAAAGTTTACTCCTTCCATGAATTATAAAATAATTTAATAGAAAAGAAACACATAATTTAATATAAATGGAAACCAATACACAACATGTCACCTTCTATGTAAAACACTCAAAAAACATGAAGTTATAAATCCTCCTTAAAAATGAATTCCAGTCCCTAGGATAAGGAGAAACCTATGGGAAATAGAGAATAGAAGATGGATGGGGGCGATAAAGTAGAAAGATTGGGATGAAATCTTGAAATGGGAAAAAAATTATTTGCTTAAATAATTCAAAAAAAACACATATCACAATCTTAATAAATCATAAAATTTTATAATTCCCATTTTAAAAAAATAAATTATATCATAATAACATATAAATTGTGACTGAAATATCACTACATGGAAAACATTCCTAATAAGATAAATATAATTGAAAACACAAACCTTTTCACAATAGTTTTTTAAAACAGTGAAGTGAAAATTATATTTAAATTTTTTTGAAGGGAAATAGATTACTATTTAAAAAATTGTTATAAATAGTTCGGAATAAAAAGTTATTAAATTGAAACAACTATTTTAAAAATGAGAATTCAAAAATAATTTAAAAATTATTACATTTAATAGAATCCATAATAATTCAAACTTGAAAATGACATATTGTATTCATGGGGGAATGGTATCTATAATGTGGTATATAAGAGACCCCTAAGTCATGGTGTGGTATATGTGTGAAAAAATCAGTTTTTTGGGGAACGATCAATGGCATATCAATGAATGAGTATAGTGGTGATGAAATCCATGTTTCGAAATTTGTAGTGGGTGTTAGATCATCATGATATTTTGTAATTTGAGTAAAGATTATTTGTGGTTCATTAAAATATTATAAATATTTTGGTCACTAATAAGAACATGTGAGGATATAGAGATTCATACTGTAAGTGTCATGTTTGGGTAAGTGGATGGGTCCTTGAGTTATTCCATTATGTTCAGTGATGTGAGCATGCATGAGAGTTTTTGGCAATGATTGTGACTATTAACATTCATATGATAATGAGATATGTTGATGCTTATGTTTTGATAGTGATGTAATTTCATAGTGCATATTGGGAGTGGTGTGTAGGTGACCTAACCCGTAGGTATAGGTGGTTGGTTTTCTGTGTGCGCATAAGTGTCTGAGTTGCACTAGTATATGATAGATACTCATATAAGGGTATCGATTAGGGGATATTAAGAATGAATCAATGATTTAAACCTATATATAAGGGATTTGGTGGTTAGGGGAACATGATGGTGGGAGATAGTATGGTTTGTCACTTAGTTCATGGGTTTATTCACGTGACAAATCAAAATGAAGCTTTATTCGGACATCTACACTTGGGAATGTAAGAAAACATGGTATTATTTAGACTTCATTTGAGAAACATGTACAATGAATTATTGATTGGATTGAAAAGATATTGAGAAGGAAGAAGATGCCAAAAATTTGAGTTTTTTGAATTATGGGTGTATTAAAGATGAATATTGTAATCGGGAGTCCGATACATAGGCTTAGTGGCCCAAGATGGTCGAGCCAGACCACTAGAGACACTTCATAGGGATGATAAGTCCTTATAGGGGGAGATTATAATGGACTCAGACATTTTAGCTATGTTATTCCTTATTTTCATCCTTTCTTTTAAGTGATTTTAGTTATTATCTTTTTGAGTGAAATCATTCCCACAATTATGTATGTTGACACCCATTTTTTATCTCCAAACCATGGTGATCTTGAATGGGATTCGAGACTTGTACCAATCCATCTTTGGTGACATGTCATGTCGACCCACATTAGGTTGTTAAATATATTCACTTTAATAAATCTGGGAATGAACATTTTCATCACCATCTGAATCTTGTTATCTTCTGAAACTAGAGGGTCAAGCTAATTCTACTACATGGTGTGATACTCATTTTTATATATTTTAATTTTTTAGCTTAAAATTTCATAGCTCACACAGAAAAACATGTTATGTAGAATATATCAAAATTATCCTTTTACTAGAACATGACAACACAAATTTATCCATCACAGTGTGTTCAAATGTAATCCAAGTATACTTAATAATTCAGACCATGATGTCCTATATATCATGGAAATCACAAAGTAGGTAGATCCTCCAAGGTCTTCCTAAGACACTTCATGAAATGTATAAACTTCCCATGATATGAATAACTCTTTCAGATTCCCCTCATAGTCTTTCCATTATTACCATTACATGAACAACTCTTATATATAAAGGAAATTATCTATATTCCCATTAAAAAGTTCACTAATATTGATATTTCATCTCCTAGAGTGGATAAGCTTTCCCTTTTACAATAAATTTCACGAATATTGTTCCTTCCAGCTCATTCTACACTTATTTAAAAAAATATATAAATTTTAGTTTCAAGGTTAGGAAAATTATTCAAATATTACTAAATCCAAAAATACTTTAATGGAGTAATGTTACCACATATAATTATACAATAAAAAAATATATTCAACTATTTCATTTAATAAAGTAAAAATATATTAGGCTAATAACACCACTACAATACATTTCACCCACTTTAATTTATATGTTGCAAGAAAAATTTTATTTATATTCTATCAGGATGAAAACCCAAATTGAATTGAAGATTTTTAAATCAAACAATTAAAAATATGGTATAGTTATATTGAATTCTACCAATTATAACTAGTGTGAAAATATGTACCACCAACGGACAAGACTTTCAGTGGGGAATTCAGCTCGTACAATTCACAAATCACCATCAATATCAAACCATAATAAGTAGACACATTTAGAAAGAGGTAAAAACTAACTGCGGAGGTGTGGTTAAGCCTGTAGTGGAGGTGTTTCCGTGGTGTATGAGAGATGCGGCGGAGGAGAGGCACCACAGAGGAGAGGCAATGGCAGAGGAGAGATGCAGAGAAGGAGAGGAATGGCGGAGGAGAGCTACTAGTGGAGGAGAGGCGCGATGGAGGAGAACCGTGCGACAATGCTCGGTTTGCGGTGGCAGACGAGGTATAGGATGAAAGAGAGGAGTGAGAAGGGGAGGATAGAAGGGATGAGAGGAGGTGACAGAAGAAGCAGTAGAGATCCTATTTTGTGAGAACATGAGGGGTGCGAGGAATGAGGAGAATGTTAGGGTTAATTTTTAAAATCCGCTGCCACTTTTTTCAGCGCTAGAAACAAAAGCACTAATAAAGGCATGTTTTATTAGTGCTTTCAATTGTAGTAATAATAAAATCTTTGTTTATCTGTGTTTTTTAGCACTGATAAAGGCCTATCTTTATCTGCGCTACAATTAATAGTGCTGATAAAACATGCCTTTCTCAGCATTGTTTTATCATGGATAAAGGCCGATCTTTATCAGTGCTAAAAGAGTGATGATGAATGGATGTTTTATCAGTGCTTTTTAATTAGCACTGATATAAAATACCATTTATTCATAATCATAAAATTATTACCAATATATTTATTAAAGACATATATTTATAATTTAAATTATAATAAAATATATATAAATATAAATTGATATATTATTCTTAATTTTAAATTCATAAGTATTTAAATATATATCTGTGTGTGTGAGTTTGTGTGTGTCTGTGTATATATTCATTAAAGACATATATTTATAAATAAATATATTCAAAAGGTGTTCCTAAATATATTTTTATCATTTAAAAAAAATATTTTGTAATTTTATAATTATTCAAATGTATTTATATTTAATTGGTTATATGTAATTATAAATATATATAATATATGTAAATAAGTAAATAATTATATATATCTAAATATTTATATTTATAAATATATAATTACATTTATTGTTTATTTAATTATATTTATCATGATTTTAATTATTTTTTAGAAGATAGGGATTCATATATATAGGAAATGAATGAATATACCAAATATATATAGTACAATAGTATATATGGCCAACATTAGGGTAAACAAGGAACATATATTCATGAGAAGAAAGTACTCATTAATTGACACATTCATTTGAAAATATAACTTTTCATAATATATATATATATTTAATCAGTATTTTTATATATCTATATATATTAAAAAGTATTTACAAATTATATTATAAACAAATCGTATAAAAAATTTATAATAAAGAAATAACAAAAACTAATAAACATAATAAAAAAAATAAAACATAAACATAATTTATATAATAAACATGAATTTTTTATTTAATGTATAGATATAAACATTATTTTCAAATATAATTAAAATATTTTTATAAAAATTAATAATATTTTCTATTGAAACCTTTTTTTAGCGCTATTAATAGCGCTGTTAAAGACTCCATTTTATCAGAGCTTTTTGTTAGCGCTTATAAAGGGGGGACTTTATCATCACTGATAAAGGGTAGATTTATCTTTTCTTTTTTCTAGCGTTGTTAAAATTGCCCCTTTTATCAGTGCTTTTTGATTAGTGCTCATAAAACCCAAGCGCTTCCCTTGCCCTCATTTGTGGTGGTGGTTGAGTGTGATGGGTGTGGGGAGGTGATGTCATGGTGGCGGCATTGTGAGGTCCTGGAGACTTGGAAATGTTGCAATCTGTGATCAGGAGATGAAAACTCCAGTCTATTGGGATGCACAATGGTGCAGCTGGTGTATACATGGATAAGTACTGCACCAGGGGAAATCCAGAACAAGAACATGAGGTTGGAAATGGTTCCACATATCAAGGCATTACCTCAAAAATCTTGCGAGCATCCTCATTTTACCTTATAGTTAGTGTGTCAAATATCATGGAGGCCCCCACTATCTTTTTCTTGGTCTGGCAATCGAACACGTCGAATTTTTAAATTAATTCTAAATTCAAATCCAATTAAATTTACTATTATTAATCCATTAATAAAAATAAAATTTATTCATTTTAGATTTATGAATTAGTTTCAAAATTATAAAATTATATATAATAATAAATTTTGTTAATTTTGTATTTGGATATATAATATTATTGAGTTGATAAAAGGAGCTTAATTTATTTTAAAAGTATTTAAAAAAGATTATAATTTTCAAAAATTATGTAAATGTTCTAAATTGAATAAAAAGATTTTATTAAGAATTTATTTTTGAAACTAACAAAATTCAAAAATTAGTGGACTCATTAGTAATTGTGAAATGATTTCATATGATACTTTCCATGAGATAGAGATAATATCTCTTTTATTTAATGTGTAAATTGATTATAAGTATACGATTCAATTATAAATAAATAACATAACATAATTTAATACTAAAAATCTTAACAAAATGAAATAATTTGACAATGATATTTACAAAAAACAGATACAATAAAATGCATATTTTCTTATTTGTTAAATCTACCCCAAAAAGGAAGGAAATATATGAAACAAGAAAGCAATGTAATTGCGCAACTGGAGCACCAGGATATTTTCAAATAATATTTGCAATAATAAAGAAACTATATTAAAAACCTATAACATTAAAATTTATTTTTAAAATAAAACATCATTAATTTATTCTAAAATAGATTAAATAGCCAAGTCAATTAATATTTATATTTTTAACTTATTTATTTTAAAATTAAAAAACATTAAGTTAAAATATTGAGGGAATTTTAAAATATAAAACATGGAAAAAAATTAATGAATTGATTTATTTTAAATATTCAAGGTATTTAAATTTTATTAACTAATCATTTATTTTAAATATTCAAATTTTTATTTTTCATTTTTTATTCAATCGACTTTAAAATGAATAACATTGAATGAAAAAAATTAAATTACATGAATATTTATAAAAATTAAATAAATAACTTTAATAAAATATTTAAATGGTTGGAATATTCTATTCAAGTTATTTAAAATAAAATAGAATAAATTGAATAGTTAAATTATATAAAAAAGTTGACAATGTTAGAATAATTAGAATATTGTAAAATAATATATATTTAGGATATTTTTGAAGAGAATTTAAATAGATAACTTGATTAAAAATATTATTGTTTTTAAATATTTTCTTTGGGCTATTCATTCAAAAAATAAAAGAAATCTGATATTTTGAATGATTTAAAGATTTCAGCGGATCCCGATTCTGGATTATTCTTGAAACTAGATTTGACCCCATTATCTCTCCCTTCGTTTTTTTCACCTTTTTCTTGTATATAAAGTCGTGAATCCTCACCATACCATCATGCCTTCTTTCTGTGTTCTTGTTGGTTCCGCCCGCATCGTAAACAAAGTGACGTCCTTCTCAGAAATGGTCCAAAAATCCATCGACATGGAGTCTTGCTTATGTGCTGGGAAAGGTCGGATCAGTGTTCTTGTCTATTCCTCCATGTGTATTACTAGAACATATGGCTATGATGCTCCAAAATATATGGCTACCGGTAAACCTAGCACTACACTGTGTGTTGCAAGATCCCAAGTCATGGGGGTAGGTCGTGGGGAACTGGATGAGCACGTGTTTTCCAGCTATTGGTGGTGCATCACGCGGCCAAGGGGATTGCATTTCTCAACAATGATGTCGCTTGGTATGGGAACTAGGACTCAATTAAAGTTCTACTTATTTCTTCCCATCCTCAAACCATGTACCTTGAACTCTGTTTGCTGAATCACAATCTGAGGCTTTCTAAGAAGTAACTCTAAAATCTAGGAGTGAGTATTTGAGAAGTAAATCTAAAATCCAGATAGAGGATGAGAAGACAGATGAAAAATCAGAAAATAATTTATTTGAAGGTAAATATGAGATGCAACACCATTAATGAAGGTATGACACTTTTTTCAATCTAGTAGTTCTAATTTATATGCTCATTTCTGTTAATTGGGTCAACAATTTATCAAATAATTGGTATTAAATTCCTTTATTGAATGTTCTATATTAGAGATGAGAAAGATTGTGCAGTCAACTGAAGGCATGTTTGGGCATGAAATGACCATAAAACATATTGAATCATAGAAAAAATGGATTTGTCAGCGTGACTAAGAACTATGAAAAAGGGAATCCTTAAATAAAACATAGAGACCAACTTCATCAGGAGAGGGAAATTGTATCTCCCCTTATTTTTTTCGTCCAATGTATTCCGCCAATGAACAAAATGTGATTACAGGCTAACAGGACTACTCTTGAAGCCATTTTTTTAGTTTTTTTATCAACTCGCTATTTTTTTAATCCATTTTTTATGAAAAATAAGAGGGCTACTTTAGAGAAAAGAAAATCATGTGAAAATGTAATGAAACTAGTAAAAATCCATGAGCTATGTTGTCCATATCCTTTAGGTATCAATTTTAGGTAATCATTATTTAATTATATTATATGAATATCATAATGTCTTTTGGTCCCTGTTTGATGGCAGAGGATGAAAACGGATCAAATGAAACAAATTATAGTGTTGGAGACAAACAAGATGTTAATCAAGCATTGGATCTTGAAATTGAATGCATGAGATGGGTTGTTCAAGTTCAAGCATTCAATTTCATGATCCAATGCTTCTTTAGCATCTAATTTTCTTTCCATATAAATAATTTGTTACATTAGTTCACTGTTCATCCTCTTCAATCAAACCCAAATAAAATTTCATGATGAGATTCAGATAAAATAATTAGATATTCATTACCTAAAGTGATACAGAACAGAAATGGTCCACCGTCCTCATGGATTTTTTCCAATTTCATTATGTTTTCATCATCTTTTCTCTTCTCTAATGTTGCCCTATTATTTTTCATTAAAAGGGACAACAAAAACAACGAGTTAATAAAAAAACAAAAAAATGGTTCACCAGTAGGTCTTTTAGAAAATAAGCACATTTGGTTCATTATTAGAATATATTGAGAGGGAAAAGGTCGAGGAGATACCATTTTCCTCTCATGATGAAGCTTTTTTATCTCTATTTTATTTATGTATTCCCTTCTGTATAGTTATTTCTCACGCTGAAAAATCCATGGTTTTTTCATGCCCAAACTAGCCTCCAACATACTGCTCCTTCATTTTCATCTCTAACACAAATCATTCAGTAATGGTATTTTATACCAACTTTTTGATAAAGTGGTGACACATTTAACACAAAAATAATACACATTAGAATTACAAGATTTGAAAAAGTTTCATGCCTTCATTAAATTTATCTTGAATCCCATCCTTCTCATCAATTAAATTTTTTTCTATGTTTGCATCTTTCCTACCATCCTCATCCTAGATCTCAAAGATACTTCATAGATACCCACACCTGGGTAGATGTTGACCAATCAAGATATTATCAATGAAGTATTATTTTCCTCCCCTCCCATCCTCTGGAAAATGATCCTTGAGTTTTGAAGCACCAAAATACTACCCACCATCCAATTTAGTGCTACTAATTTTTCCCATCCATAACCACACAAACACCTCATCAATATTATTGATACGACAAAAAATTATCTTTTTAGGCACAACCACAATCTCTACAAAAGGAAAAGATTTGACTCTACTAGAAAATGAGTCCTTAGATCGAGGAACCATGGAAGTATCTTATTTAGGACGAGGATCACCAATCATCTTCTGCATGACCACATTCTCAACAACATGAAGATTTTTTATTCTACCCGTCTCGGAGTCCTTACCTCAAGTTGCCATGGAAGAAGCTTGTTTGAAATGGGGATCAACGATCTTCTTCTACACAACCATGTTCTTGACAACATGAAGAGTATTGATTATAATTGGCTTGGAGTTCGTACCATGAAGATCTATAGAAGTAGATTTTTATGGAATGGGGATCACTTCTCACCTTATGCACAATCAAATACATGAAAATAGGATGAGTTTTTCATTCTACCGAACTCGGAGTCCTTACCTTTAGGTGCCATGGAAGAATCATGTTCAGATTGTAGATCACTGACACCCATTCTGTGAGGTCAAGGGTATCTACTAGTCTATATGAGCTCTTCCAGTTCCCCCACAACCTCCCCCATGCTCAAGATGGACTTTTAATCTAGGGACGCACAATGTAGTGTGAGGTAATCCAACTCGAAGGCACTGTCCCAATAGTATTGAACCTTCATCTAGTACACATGCTTCCTTATCTTCATCCAAATAAGAAGAAAACCAGTGGGAAACTGGAAGACAAATACAATTTCAGAGATGAAGGAGAATATGTTTTATCACTTGAGTAAGATTATCTCAGATTTTTTAACTTCATAATTTATCTCTTGTTGAGGAAGAAGAAGAGGATGGATAGTTAGACAATTTAGTGATGAAAAACTCTCATTCATCTTTTTTGGTGTTTTTTAGAGTTTTCTGTTTAGAGAGAGTGGTTCTCTCAACCCCAGGAAAAAAAATATAGATGGTTAGAATAACTGAATCAAGACATTTTAAACCATTTTTTACCTAATGAAAAAAATCATTAATAATCATTAGAAAATTGGTCAGCGTTGATGAATTCCAATCATGAGGTGATCAACAAAAATATTTTTTAACCTATAAAAAATGTAGTAAATTTTAATTGGGGTGGTCTCTTGGGAAGACAATATTGTGGATGTATTAAAATAAAATATAATGGGTTTGAAATTTGAAAATAATGTATGTGGTTGACTTGTTTAAAATTCACTAAAACAGAATTTGATTTTAGCGGTGGGTTTTTAGCGGCGGTTTTGGCAACCGCCGCTAAACCCTTTTTGAAAATGGTTTTTCCGTGGTTTATAATAAATCATTGTGAAATAATTTTAGTTTTTACACTGCGGACCCTTCCCCCCACCCCAACCCCCTTCTCACCCCGCGACCCTACATCCCCTGGCCCCCCGCTTCCCCTACGACCCAGGCCCCCCGCAACCCCAGCAACCCCACGACCCTGATGACCCTATGATCCTGACAACCCCGCGATCCCGGCGACCCCGGCCCCCTGTAACCCTGGAAACCACGCGACCCCGACGACCCCGCTTCCCCCATCCCCCCACGACCCCTGCGACCTATACGAACCAGATGGTTTGAATTCTAGTAATATTACCTCAATTCATGTCTCCTTATATTATGAATTATGAAGATTCATGGATGATTTTCCCTTCGATTCATTAAAAATTCACATAACTGATGTTTAATATGCTATCCTTGATAGAAAAACTTATTATCACTTTGTTATTATTTATGTTTAATCAATGTTGACAATTTCAACAACATAAGGTGTTCAATTGGAATCTCCCTAGGTATTGTGCATTCTTAGGTGAACAAACCACATTATTTGTGGTTTTTCATGAATCGTAATTGTAATGACTATAATGAATTTGTTGAGAAGGGTGGCATGAGACCATATAACATGTTTCTACATAAAAAACGATACTCCCTTGTTAAACAATAATGCTGATTGATTATAAGGCCTACTTGCCTATAGTGAATTATGACGCTTAGGTATGGAGTTCCTTATTCTTTTGATACTAGATCATGGATTCCATCAAACATGTGTTTCTCAAGCATAACATCCCTTATAAGTGTGGTACTCGGGAATTGTGTCCCTTATATTTGTGACACCCAAGCATGGTGTCCATAATACTTAGAATAATTATTCATTGAATCCCTTATACTTGTAATACATGGTCATAACATTCCTAATTATTGTATTACTAAGGTATGGAGTACCTCATACTTGTGATATATGGTCTTAGAATCCCTTATACTTTTAATATATTTGCATGGAATCCCCTACTACCATATGAGACTCTGGTGACTTTATATGGATGCCTACGTAGTGCCACAGGTCATAGATTGTTACTCACAAGTTGAAATATTTTCTTTTCAGAAAAATGTAATGTTGTATTGTTTATCCCTTAGAATCCAAAATTTGAATCCAAACAACATAAAACCGAAGTGTTATTTTGTACTGTCATTTACTTACATTGACTAAATTTCATTTGTGTGTTGAAGTGAATGGTATTGAATTCATTCTAACTTATTGTAGTGCTTTGGATGAATATAATTATCCCAAGTTCCCGAATATAATGTTTAGAGAGAAAATCTTCTAGGATCTATTTACACCTATGTCATTCTGATTATCTTATTATGTTGTCCCGGAGGATAGTACCCACACTCCACATTTCATCTCCAAATTCCAAACCTGGTCTACTATGAAACTCCAAAAACCAAGCCCAAACACATCTATTATTCTTCAAATACCCTAGTTTGATCCCCAAACCACATCAGCTGCATCTTGAATGACAATTATGATGTGGTATCCACCTTACCACATCAATTTTTATACAACAACACTAGTAAGTCCTTCTCTAGATGAATTATTCCAAAGGCGCTCAATCCCAACCACCAATGCGCTATCATATCCTGACCATGATGCCATAAATCTCAAGGAATAACAAAAATGTTCTATTCCCACACCGAAGTTTGAATCCGACTCTTAGTTCAAATCCATGGTAAGATCCTCGATAATCCCTTTTTCCATAATTCTCCACTCATGAGAAAACTGTGTAACATGAATTCCAGAATTTGAGGCCTCCTAGATTCTGAGAAGCCACTAAGCCCTTGTTCTAGATGAGATTATTTCAACAAATACTAATGATATTTTGAGTTCTGGAGATGTCAAACCCATTGTAGTGTTCCATGACCATATCTAAGAATGTGTTGAGTTTTGTAAGCAGTATAAGGTTTTCCCTAAACATTATTTATAATATATTTATTTGATATTATAGTTTTATATAAAGACTCTATAGAGAACTTAAGTTGGGGTTTTCTCTTACAAAACTCCATCTATGTAGGAGTCCTTATGTGAGTGTTGTTTGGTTGAGAATTCCCTGTAGGGATGTCACCAAGAGTTAGGATAAGGTTATAGTTTTTATTGGAAATTTCAAGAGAAATGATGTACTAAAACCTCTAGATTATAAGTAACATTGAGGTTATAGACTCTACTATTATAAGATAATTTAATTACATGGAATTTTTTTGGTTAAGAAGATGGTGGTGTAGGAGTAGAATGATATGAGTTACACATTGACACACTCCAACAATTACCACATTTGATTGATTCTTGTTAATAACATAGTGGTAAGAGTTATATATATTGGTATATGTGTATAGATGATTTGGGTGACATCTAGTTTTTTTTAGATATGATTTTTGTCCTATCTTCATGTACCTTCATACTGGATGATACAAGTCATGATATTATTTATGTGTCAATTTTTTTGGGAGTTATATATTCTAATTATAACCTTATCATACCTTTTATCAACTAGATAATTTCCACTAATGGTGACTATATTTCAATCATACATTCTAGTAACGTGATTTTATCCCCAATGGAGAAAGGGTTCATTCATGGGATTCCTTTTTGGTAGAGATGATACCTAATAGTATCTTTCTTGGTTTTTATTGGTTACCATTTTCTATTGTTATATGGTGTTATGTGTTTTTGTAAATGAGATGAGTTCCACCTTCAATAGTGAATGTGACCCAATTAGGTTTATCAAGTAGCGCCAACCCTTGAAATGTTGTTGTGAATTTCCCATCAGATGGTTGTATGGTTTTATATGACTTAGGGGTGGTTGAGTATTTACTTCATGTGAATGTTGAATAATTCAAAGGTACTCATATATGAAAAACCATGGATGTTTATTAATGGGAACCTAAAATATGCATCAAAGTGCATTCCAAATATGCAATTCAAGTGTTATTGCATAGGATTATGGATTCCCATATATTTATCTCTTTTTTCTCTCAGAAAGAATGAATCGTGTGGACATAGATATTATGAGTTCATATCTCATAATGTGGTCAAAGGAAAAAACTCAATGCAAGGAATTAAAATAAGAAATTATTTTATGTGTTTGGAAATTTAGTGTAGGATCACCCACTTATTGAATCCTTTTACTTTTAATACTAAATACCATCTATATTTTTTATCTGGAGATAAAATATTTGTGCTTGGAAAACCTAATTTGATCGGATTTGACAGCTTCTGATGGCTTGGATAGCTCATTGTAATCTATGTCAACTCTAGGAATAACCTCCTCTAATCAAAAAAAATTATGGATTTCTCATACTCATATATACCTGCTTTATATGTTTTCGAAATAAACTCATCTTCTACTATCATTAGTTCATCCTCTAGGGAGAATTTGGTGTCTTTTTAGGAAAATGATAAATCTTTATATTTCTATGATTCTTCATCATGATTGGAACCATTTTTTTCCACATGAACAGTGATTCAAACCAAGTTATGCTTATGTAACTTTTTATTATATAATATTATATTTTTGATGCTATAAACGATTTCAAAAGTCAAGGGTTGAAAATTTGGAGATTTGGGAGAAACATGATAAGAATACTGTTTATCATAACATTTAGTATTGACCATGTGGTAATTGAGTAATATGTCATTGTTGGTTCTATTGACGATTTTTTTTATTTCAGAAGATTTTTCTTAACCATTCATTTACATGAAAACCATTTGATTGAATCGACGATATTATAGATTTTTTTCTCACACATTATGAATGATTTTTATATCCACATAGTTATTACAAATTAACAATATGCTTTGGTTTTCATGGTAAAGTCTCTACCACGTTGTTAGCACACTGTCTCTATTTACCCATTAAACTTCCCCTATCACAAACACTAGAGAGTTAATATCTAACTCCGTGGCTCATCTTTATTATATTATTTTTTTGTAATCTTACACTATCGTTTATAGTAATATCATTCTTTATTTAGAAGTAACTATGTGTTTTAATTTTTTTTTATTGTGTTGGAACATTGTGATATACATGGATAAAATATAGATCAGATTACCGAGGAACACACCTTAGTATGTTAAGGGTTTGAATGAGTTTTTAGATTTGGAAATTTATAATCAATACGTTGAAGGGAGAATATGATATTCATGTCCTAAATGTAAATTTAGAACATTTTTTAAGTGAGATGATGTTTATTAACATTCAATACTGATGAAATTCCCTGTTCAACATTTCTATTGGATTTGGAATGGAGAATCTATCAATACAAAAAGATTGAGCACTGATATTAATCCATAGAATTAGGTCCCATGTTCATCGACAATGAATAATGAAATGAAAAACCTTATAAATGATTCATTTAGCACTGCAAGACACCACTATCAGCATCAAAACATATTAGAACAACCAGAAGAGGATGCTACAAATTGAAACATGACAAGAGATGTTTTTAAGACTGTAACACAAGAAGATCAAGATTTTAACATATCATTGGATCCTCCTCTTGATTCTGTGGAGCCAAATATAAGAGAAAACTTCACTGAGGAAAATGTGTTTCATGATTTAGTTGACGATGGAAATCAAGAGTTGTATAGTGGGTGTTTGAAATATTCAAAGCATTCAATTCTACTGAAGTTTGACCATATCAAATGTTTATGTGGAATTACAAATAAGTCATTTTCCATGATATTGGAATGGAATCCTGATTCATTTCCTAAAGAAAAAATCCCAGAATATTTTTATGATATGAAAAAAGTTGTTAACAAGAATGGGATGAATTATACCAAAATACATGCATGTCCTAATGATTGTATGATTTATTGGGAAGAGGATTCAAGTAAAAAGAATTTCAATAAATGTTCATCTTCTATATGGTAGTCAAAGGGTGATGTTGGAAGTCTGAATGAACTTAATTTAATGGATAAGAAGAAAAGGAACACACCTGCAATGGTTTTGCATTACTTTCCTTTGAATCCCCAATTTCAAAGATTATTCATGCCATCGAGAACTGCGGAACACAAGTGACATTCTATTGATACTAACAATAATGGGTTAATGAGACATCCAAGAGATTCCCAATTGTGGAAGACATTTGATTCATTACAACTAGATTTCTCATATAATCCTAGGAATGTTCAATTGGGACTAGCTGCTGATGGATTCCACCAATTTGGGACTTTGAGTACCGGTTATAGCATTTGGCCAGTTGTTTTGATCCCTTTTAACCTGCCTCCATGGATGTGTATGCAACAAACTTCTTTTATTATTTCAATGATTATTCCTAAAAAATCACTAGACTTGATATTGATGTATACATGTATCCATTGATTGATGAATTGAAGGAGTTATATAGAAATAGTGTTGAGACATTTGATTCTTCTTCTAAAACAATGTTCAAAATGCATTCTACTTTAATGTGGACCATTAGTTACTTCCCTAGGATTGGGAATTTATCTGGTTAGAACACATACATAGGTTTGTATTGTCCTATTTATAACTTTGATTTTGAGCCCAAACATCTACCTCATAGTAGAAAATGGTTCTTCTTGTGCAATCAAAGATTTCTCAATGCATCTAATAGATTTCGTCTCAACAGATCAATATTTAATGGTTCCATTGATCGAATACCACCTCCAAAGTCGTTAAATGCTTGTAAAATATTGACACAGCTTGAAAATATTGAAACAGAATTTGGGAAGGTACATCATTTGAATGATGGATGAAAACGGGTCTAAAGTGCATCGTGAAGTGAAATCAGAACGCAAAAATGGAAGAAAATAATTATATCATTCAAACATCCGTATTGGGAATTTAATTTGTTGTGTAACAATCTTGATTTGATGCATATTTAGAATAATTTCTGTGCTAATTTTATTTTCACATTACATAATGAGAATGGAAAGTCGAAGGATCATCTCAATGCTTGCAAAGACATACTAGTAATGAACATAAAACGTGATCTCTGGCCAGATGAAAATGAAAAGTATGCTCCGACCATTTTTTTAATGAAAAATAGGGATAAAGATACATTCCATCGAATTTTAAAGGATTTGAAGGTATCTGATGGGTATTTGAATAACTTATCAAGGTGTGTTGACTTGATGAATCTAAAGTTACATGGATTGAAAAGTCATGATTCACATATTTTGTTAAAACAATTACTACCATTGACATTGCGTACATTATTAACTAAAAAAGTTACTACTATTGTTCTCCAATTCTACACATTTTACAGGAAATTATGTGAGAAATATATACATCCATTTCTACTTGACAACCTTTAGGAGAGGTTTGTATTGACTAATTGTGAAATGGAGATTATCTTTCCTCTATCATTTTGTACTACCAGAATGCATTTAACTGTGCATTTGGTTGAGGAAGCTAAATTAGGAGGGCCCGTTCATTATTGATGGATGTATCCAATTGAGAATTATTTTATTTATATGTTTTTCAAATAAGTAATAAATTTTTGTCATTTAAATAAATGCATAATATTATTATTTTATTTCACAGATATCATGGGAATTTGAAAGCATACGTGGGAAATAATGCACAACCATAAGGCTCTACTACTGAAGGCTATTTGGCTGAGGAGTGTCTTAAATTTTCTTCCAGATATTTGGAAGATATTGAGACAAGATTTAATCGATTTGGACATGTGGACGACACATCAACTGAATCTCAAATGAATCAGAAATCAAAAATATTTCCTCCTATTGGCCGATCAGTTGGGAGGACCTCAAATGTGACACCGAATTAATTGGAATTATTACAGGCACATAAATATTTGATGCTGAATAGTGAAATTGAAGATCCATATATTTAAGAGTTGAGGATTCAAAAAAAGAGACTAATGAATGGGAAAACATGAAATGAGAAAGATATAACAAAAGATGTGAATAAAGAGCTTGTAGAATGGTTTGCGCGACATGTAAGTTCATAAACATTTCAATATATACAAATATTATATTGACACACACATTTTGTAAATATATTAAATTATATTTATTTTTTCAGATCATGAATTCTGATACTCAAGTAGACTTGTCAGAATATTTGAAGTTTCTTGCTAGAGGTCCTCTAAAACAAGTTAGAACGTTCGATGCTTATAATATGAATGGCTTAGATTTCGTACAGTCGACCGAGAAGTGGGTTTGAAAACCCAGAATAGTGGTATATTAACATTTTATGAAGTGGGATACTATGGAAAGTGTCATGATATTATTGAGTTAAACTACCAAAAACATTTTTATGTTGTTTCATTCAAATTAAAATGGTTCAATATTGTCAGAGGTGTTGAAAGAGATTCCTTACAATTTACTTCTGTGAACTTCTTTTGCTTGATAGATGATGGTGATAGTGGACTATTTTGTCCATATATCTTTGCATCATAAGAAAAAATTATTTATTATGTGAATGATTTTTTGGATGAAGGGTGGAGTGTAGTTGTTCACGTAATACAAAGAGAATTGTATGATATGGGTGATGAAGTGGAATATTTGACCATTGAAATTGAATTTCATCAACAACAAGAAGTAGAATTATTTTTCCATCATGATATTTAAAATATTAGTCTACAAAGGATGAATGAAGTGGATGAAGAAATGCCGTAGGAAACCGACATCATTGGAGGGGAAAATGATTTTCTGTACAATGATTTATTCATTAAGCAGCCACTTGTCTCATTTCTGCAGTCATTCATTATCATTGTTATATATATATTTTATGTCAGTACTGGGAATCTATTATCATTTTTAATTTTTTTTCTGCATAATTTTTTTGAAATATTTATTTTGAACATAATTTTATTTGATTATATGATAGGAATGATAAGGAGGAAGAGGTACACTATTTAATCTAGTTCTATGACAAATGATGATCCATCTGGCTCACTCCACACGGTATCTGAGGCACCAGCTGCCTACACCCCTGAACCATCTCCCCTCGAATCATCTCTCACACCATCTGTGGGAGTCTCATTAGAGGCTGAGTAATCGACTCCCCCTTAAAGAGCCTCATCAGTGGGGCTGCAACATGCCCCTTCTAGTTCATCACAGACATAATAGCGTGTCAATATCATAGGTACAAATTTTAATTAAATATATTTATTGCATTTTGTTTATACTAATTATTTGTTCATTCAAGATAAATAAAATGAAACCGTGGAGAAAAACATAAAAATTTCAGATGTTTGGAATATGAATGTTGAGATGATAGTCATGCCATTTGAATCTTATGTAGTCCCTACGGATGACGCCGTAGGGTTACTTGGCTAGATTCTAGGACAGCTAGCAGTAGAGCCCATTTCCATTCTTATTTCTTATGATGATTGGATTCATATGCCTCCAAGATAGAAAAATAAATTTTTTCATTCCCAAATAAAGGTAATTTTATTACATTATGGTTTAATTGAATGTCATGATACTAATATGTTCAAAATGATTTTTTGTATACAGATGTTTTTCCACTTTACAGTAGCTGATGTGATAGAATGGAAGTGGACGTTGAAAAATCTTGGTCAGAAATGGAATGATTTCAAATGGATATTGTTGTGTGATTTCAATGATACTTCATTGACCGTGAAACAAATTTTTGAGAAGCTACCCAGGGGGGTACCGAAAGAATAGTGGAATTTTTTTATTGATATACATCGTGATAAAAATCAGATGGTATTGAAATATATATTATTATATTATCCTCATATTACATTTATAAATTTATATTAATTGTAGATGAGATTGAATACATTACAGTTAAATTGAATTTTATTTATTTCAGGATCTCTCAAGACGTAATGCTTCAAACCGGGCTAAGCAAGTCATCCATCACATTGCGGGCTCAAATAGACTTTCTAGAAGCCGAACGACATTGGTAATCTTTTAATTAGTTTAAATATTTATAAGAATATATTATCTGTTTAATATATTGAATTTTGGATTTATCTTTTTTTAATGTAGTCACTGAGTTTAGGCCACAAAGCATCCTGAACTAAACTGTGGTTGGATGTTCACAAAAAATCCGATGGAAGTTTTGTTGATGAGCATGCCAAAGAAGTTGGGGTATGAAGTCAATTTTTTATTATAATAACATATTATCAGTTTTTACTATGTTAATATATATTGATATTTTATTTATAGGTAAAAATTAAAGAACTATGGGATACCAATCCTGGGAAGTCCTACTCAGTCTCCCAGGATGACCCAGTTGTTAAAGTCCTTGGGAAGAAGCATCCCTGTAGAGTGCGCAGGTTGGGTTTCAGACCCAGTCATTTAGTTTGAAAAATTTCATTGGTTTTAAGTTTTAATATAAATAAGAAACAATCTTTAATTTTCAATATAATTTTCTTACACGTGACAACATAAAGTAGAGATGGAGGTTGAGATGGTGATGACGCATCATCGGACAGTGAGTAGTTGTATTGTTGATGAGATGAACAAATATGGGAATATTTGGTTTGTATATGTAACATGTGTGGCACATAGTTTCCACCAATCATTTTCATGTCCTAACATTTTATTGATTTCTCATGTTTCCTTTTATACATTTTATTGATTTCTGGGGTTTCCTTTTATGTCTAGATTTCTCAAGTGTGGTATATATCATTCCATTTATGCGTATGATTGAATTGGTAGTCGAGATTTGGGATGACTAGGATTTAAACCCATTGTTGAAGTGTTGAACAATTTGGTTCATTTCATATTGATCAAGGGGATAGTGTTGTGGACACTTCGGTGAGGTAGAATATTTAGATAGTGAATCTTCATGTGTTGTTAATGGTTATCATATTCTATTCATGATGATAAAATGTGGGCATACCCCCTAAAAAACATAGGTTCCTCTTTATGAGAGATGGTATTAAACCGTATAAAATCGGGATTCATTGTATGATATGTATTGGATGATCTAAAAGTCTTACACTATATAAAATATGGATTCCACTTACAATAACTATGATATGTTCAAAAAATATACCTCAAATAAAACATGAAAGCATCATATTATGTGAGACGAAAAAAATAATTTTCTTCAGGACATGACATTAAACATTATCCTTATCTCATTCCTTTGAAAATGTGACGCCTCATGATAATCATCATATTCCAAAATTCCATATATATATAGGATTACCCCTAGTTCCAATGTAGTTCTTATACTGTAAAATATTCTAGAACAACATGTGTATTGATTCACACTCACATGGGATACATAATGATTCTTAGAAGTCCTTTTTGGTCTAGATGTAAATTTATTAAGCCTTTGGCCCCATTCCTCCATTTATGGGTCACAAATTATAACCATAAATAATGTTCAGTTCATGCCAAACTATTAATGTGGTACCTGGGAGTACATTAACCCCTTACGCATTTGTTTTTAACCATACCATGACACATAGATACCATGTAGAGGATCATCATCCTAGTCCATGAATCATGATGGTAGATTTTTCATCATGGTCTGGTTGTATGATCTTACACTATGTGCAATCATATTCAGGATTTTTTCATGTGTTGAAGGGCCTTTTAATATCCTATAACTACAGGTTTTATTCACCACAAAAAAATTCTTGATACCCCCACCTCACCAATCTATACAATAGAAGTTTATAACAAGAGATCCCTAGTCTAGGCATTATGACAATAAAGTATGATCATACATCCATCACATGGGTTTATTCATCCCTGGAGTTTCATCAAACATATATTTCCACAGAATTCTAAATCTATGGGTGGATTGATTCCCATTACCATGGGATACATATTCATTAATATATCTTTTATCATTGATACAAGCTGATGATTCACCATATAATAGTCCATTACATAAGGTTTCATTACCACCAAACACTCACATGAACCTCTTTTTTAGCAATAATCTCCTTTAATTTTTGTTGACACATCAACTGGCCATGTTGCACTCATTTTTTTGTATGAGGAAGTAAATAATGGGTATATAGATGCAAAATAACATCTAAAATCCTAATAAGATGAATTTAAACTATATCATTACCCCTTGTAAAATATATATACCTTTTAATTAGAGATAATTTAACCCCATAAAAATTGATATATCTCTTAAATATAGATAATTTCACCTCTTATAAATTCACGATGCCTAATATTATAATATGTAATTATTCAATATCATCATCGAAGAAGGTAAACCCTTCTGGCATTGGTATCCTATGACACCGTGAATCATAAAATCATTTGGATTGATTCCAATAATCACGATATAAGTAGTTACATATAAATATATAATCCAAGGCACAACCCTATCACCAACTCATTATATGTTTCTCCCTTTCCTATCTACTTTGGTTAAAGCTTTGAGACCATTAACTCAAAACAATTCCAATATTTGGAGCTCTACTAATTTAAATTAGTTGTATTCATAGACCATGATGTATGATTTTAAACATTAAAGCCCAATGTCCTCAAAAAACAATGTTAATTAACAACCATACCCTATTAAATGAAATAAGGATGCCTCATTTGATATGTGTGGGATGATTATAAAAATAGTTACCACATATAAAACTGAGATTTCTCATATGATAAGTTTGAAATGAACCACACATTACCTGTATAAAACATGTATTTCTATGAATATGAGATGATATGATATCCTTTCCAGAGATGAAATCACTCCACCGAAAATTGTCTCTTACTATGTAACACATCAAAACTATGTTTTTCTTGATGCCCATTATGAGGAGACACATATTGATTCATGTATATTTCATCTCAGTCCCATCCCTACCAGCAACTCCTCATGGGGATGTTTCCCTCTGGGCCAGGTGTGAATCTTGTCAACCCACATGTTAAAACAGAACATATGAGGACACAAGGAAATATCTCCAATGGAACCTAATATTATATATGGTACATCATCACATACACTTGTGTGGTTCACACATTCTACTATTTCGATAATCCTCTCCCTATCCATAAGAAAATGATCTCTAATGAAATGATTCATGGATATAGTGTCATACATACCATCTTAGGATCATTCAATGATGTACGTTTACTGATAAAAAGTGGATCTCATGATTTGATCTCCATGAATAGTAGATCATGATATTTTTCATCCAATCCTCAACCAACTTAGGTATCCTATGTTTCAAACATGGTCAATAATAATTCTATTTCTGTCGATTACTCCCATTTCACTTCCCAGTTCTCAAAAGTTTTAATTTTCATCATGATATTTTTCAGGTAAATTCATCCCCTCATTGGATTTACCCCTATAGTAAATTATAACTATATAAATATCCATGATTCTTGAATAAATCATGGCTCAACAGGGCTTAGTGGTTGGGAGGAAGTCCACCTCAAGTAAGGTTGAGTTGCATGATCACCACATGGTCAAAATTCTATAAACATAAATTAGTATTCCATGTCCATGAATCACTAATTTAAACTAATTTTAAATCATCCTTAGAATGTGTTGAGTGGATTTGTACCCATTATCTATCAATTCAGGTCATGTTTTTTTACTCCTCCTCACTACACATATTATGATGTTCCACTATATTTTCCAAGCATCACGACCATTATTTTTTTACTAGTTGACTCCATTTTTTTATAAATTTTATGTGCATTAATCTATTAGCCTATTGGTATTTCTAGTTTGATTTGTTTTTTAGGGTAGTGGTGTAGTGGAAGCAGAACATCTATTTTTTTTCTGGTCATCTTTCCACGGTAGTTTTATCCACCGGTAAAGTATACTGGAAAGACATTAGAGGTGGTTAAAAACATCGCTAAATGTAAGTAATTTTTTACATAGCAGTAGTTATAAACACTACTATTGGCTTACATTTATGGTCAATTTTAACCACCTCTATAAAGTCGCATCACCCGCATGCATTCCACGGCGGTTTTCATGATGAGGACATTCCTCAGACTGCCTTCAAATGTCAGTATGGCCAATACGATTTTTATGGATGCCTTTTTCCATAACCAATGCTCTAGAAGTGTTCATGGACTCATGAATAGGTTCTTTCATCCTTACCATGATCGCTTCGTGGTGGTTTTCATTGACGGCATCCTGATATACATAACATCAGAAGAGGAGTATACCACGCATCTGTAGATAGTTTTGAATACACTCCGAGAGCACCGAATTTATGGAAATCTATCAAAGTGTTAGTTCTTGATACATTAATTATACTTTCTGGGGAATGTTATCTCAGAGGCTAGAGTAGCAGTGGATCTAGAAAATATAGAGGCGGTGCTTGCGTGGGATCCACCTAGGATCACGAACGAGGTGCAGAGTTTCTTAGGATTAGCTGGGTACTACCGGAGATTCATACCTAATTTCTCCAGAGTAGCAACTCCCTTTTCAGCTTTGACAAAGAAGGGAAAACCATTCTTGTGGAAATAAAGATCCCAACCGAGTTTCTAGGAGCTAAGGTAGAGACTGATGAGTGCCCCCATCTTGATGATACCAAAAGAGGGAATTGGGTATGTATTCTACTACGATGCATTAGGGACCAGACTGTGATGTGTCTCAATGCAAGAGTAAGTATTTATCTCCTACGAATCATTATCCTTGAGACAACATGAGTATTACTACACTACCCATGACCTAGAGTTAGTAGTAGTGGAATTTTCCATGAAGATGTGGCAGATCAACATCATGGGTGAACGGTTTACTATCTACTCCAATCACAAGAGTCTCAGGTATAACTTCTCACAAAAGGTCCTGAACCTCAGACATTTGTGATGGATGGAGTTCTTCCAGGACTCTGACTGTGAAATAATCTACACTCCGGGGAAGGGGAATTGGGTGGCAGATATACTCTATGGGAGTTCTGGTTTACAGTTTCCGAGTGAGGTGACATAGAATCTAGCCATGTTAGAGATATCCTTCATGGATAGTGATTGTTTAGCTTACCGCTGGTTTATGACAGTCACTCCCACACTCCTTCAGTGAGTCAGAGAGGCACAACTTGGGGATGTTGAATACGAGACTTTATGTTCTTAGATATCCTTATGACAGGCACTTGGAAGATTTTCTGAAGGTGGAACGAATGTCATCCTCTTCAGAGGATGAATAATGGTACGAGTGATTCTACGAGAGGAGGTGTTGAGGGAGTTACACACAACCCATTTGGCGGTACAGCCTATTGTGGGGAAGATGTACCAGGACCTCCAGCATTAGTAATGGTGGCCAGAGATGACGAAAGTAGTGGCAAAGTTCATTTCACAATACCTCACATGTCAGCAATTGATGGTCGAGAATCATGTTCCCGTAGGCATAGAGTAGCGACTTGAGGTGTCGGAATAGAAATGGGATGTATCTCCATGGAATTTCTGACAGGACTACCATGTACGTCTAGGGGCCATGATTCCATCTGGGTGATCATTGATCAACTCACCATGTCATTCCATTTCCTACCAATCTGAGAATAGGGATCAGTAGAGGGCTTGGGACACCTCTACATACAAGAAATTGTATGGCTTCATGAGGTGCCATCAATGATCGTCTCAGATCATGATTCTCATTTCAAATTTCGGCATGTGTAAGGGATTATAGGAGGCATTTGTGACACAACTATGCTTGAGTACTGCCTTTCATCCTCATATAGATGATCAGACGCAGTGGACCATACATACACTTGAGGACATGCTTCGTGCTTGTGTCCTTGATTTTGGCTGCAGTTGGGAGGACCACCTACCATTGGTGGAGTTTGCATACAACAACATTTATCACACCACCATCGTCATGGAACTGTTTAAGGATTTGTATGGGAGACCATGTAGATCACCTATATTCTTGAAAAACCCAGGGGAGTCAGCTCTTATGGGTCCAGAGTTGGTACGAGATACAACTGATAAGGTGCAGATCATCGAGGTGAAGATAATGATAGCATAGGTCAAGAAAAAGTTCTATACAAACTGAAGATGGAGACCCTTGGATTTCAAGGAGGGAGACCATATCTTCCAACGGGTCTCACCCAGATGAGGATTGTGGAGATTTGGATGAGGTGAAAAACACTCTATGAGGATCATCAGATCTTTCCAGATTCTCAAAAAAGTTGGTGAGGTGGCATATTGCCAAGATCTTCCCCCAAATATGCACTGGGTGCACAATGTTTTCATGTTTTGCAGCTGAGGAGGTTTCTTCATGATCCATTGCATGTTATAAAAATGGGGTGAGCTGGACATTGACAATGGGGTGACGTTCCCAAAGTTTCTTGTGGAAATAAAGGATCGACAGGGGCATGTCCTATGTGGACGGTCAATCCCTTTGGGGAATGTTCGGTGGAAGCACGGGATCCTCCAAGAGAGCTCATGGGAGAGGGAGGCTCAGATTCATGCTCAGTACACCCCATTTGTTTTTTTGGTTTTTATTGTGGATTTTGAGGACTTAAATCCATAACATGGAAAGAATGTAAATATTTGGAAATTCTAAATAATTTTTTTAATTAAATGGAATTATTACGTAACTATAAAAATTAATGGCACGTGATTCAGTGGCCTGGAAAGCCCTGAATATAATTTTTAACTTTGTTAATGTGCGTTTAGTAAATGTGGGAGCGGATATTTCTATCTTTTGAACCACTGATAAGATTAAAAATGGGAGCTCACCATTGAATTCGATGCATCGGGATTCGCTAAGTAAAAGTTTAACTTCGACTAGAAAGGGTCAGACAAAAAAGTTATTTTTTGGACTTTACAAAAAATAATAAAATAACTTCTTGATTATTTTTATTTTCATTCAACCACTGAGAGATAGTGGCGGGACTACAATGTATCTTCAGGCTTGAATGGGAGTCAATTAATGACCCAATCTTTGTTTGTGTAATCGCGATACTTGTATATTTTAATGGAACATTAAATGTGGTTCATTAACGAACCACATTAATGAAATGCAAATAGGGATGTTCAATTTCCTCATATTTAAACCAATATTTTTCATGAGTTTTTGATACCCATGAGAGAATCCTCTGACGAAACACCAAAGAAGTCTTCATCAAATTAAAAATGGAGATTCGACGATGCCATTATGTTTTCAAACCAGACATCTTCGGGCGACGACAAACATCAATGCACACCTTCGAACAATAGATTCTCTTCCTTCATCTTTAGAGAATCCAATGTATTCAAGGTAGTGTTTATTTCTATAATAAGAGTTATATGAATTCATCTTATCTTGATGATGTTTATACTGTCCCCATTCTATAACGCTAACATGGAGGGTGTAGGCCAATCCAAACAAGTCCCGGACCCTCCGCCAATTTGGTTTTGGTTCCATTCTATGAAGGTGACAAAGAAACACAACGGCATTAAAACCCAAGGGCACCGAAGTGTAGGTGGCGTCATGGGTGGCCACTAGGAATAGAATGGAAAGGAATTGGACGTCTAGACCTCCACCGGTGGCCCGTAGAAGCTTCTTTGGTGCGGTGGCACCGACAACCGGAGGAGGTGGCAGCCAGCTCTTGCTGGCCGCAAGGGGACGAATGCGCCTTAAGGTGTCGCGACAGAAATGAATGGCCAGCCTTTTCGGCCATGTGGATGGCATGCAATGCGCCACGAAGGAGGTTGGTGGCTCTGAGCCATGATGGAGGGAGGACCCATGCCAGCAGGTCCCGCTATTGAACAGTCCACTCGACCAAATTTGGTGGAGCTTCACCAACTGGCATCACTAATATTGGGATACCGAATACACCCTCATCTATTTGGGGAGGCATTACATGCCCAACAGGGTGGGCCAAGCCATGCCCGCGACCCAGCATGCCTAGTCCGCGCCCTAGCGGGCTGAGCCTGTGGCCTAGCTGGCTGAATGGGGTCCAGCCGGACCGGGCCCAGACCAGGTGGTTTGGGTAGGACCTGGCAGACCGGGTGGGTCGGTCTGGCCGGGTTGGACCAGTCCCGGACCCTTTTTGGCCATGTTTCACTTAAAGGGGCATATGTTCTAAATCAACACTTGTTTGACAAACAGTCTATGATGTTGGAATCCTTAGGACAAGGAGTTCCTTTTGAGATAAATCACTTGACTTTTGGAGAAAGTTGGAGTATGGTTGGGATGAATCAAACATGAATCCAACTGGTCCCTCAACACTAAAATAACTATAACTTACAGGCTGAGTTTTTGTTTGACATGTCGTCTATTGTGTTGGAACCCTTATGACATGGCGGTTTATCTCATTAATTTTCGTGGGAATTTTTGGTGGTTGGGGTATTCCCTATGGATTGATGGTCAAATACACATGGAATAAAGTGTGCTAAGTGTGGTAATCCCATGGCTGGATATGACGTGAAGAATGAATGGTGATCTTGTATGGGTCAGTACCTATAGATCATGTGTGGGTTAGCGCTAGGTGATCCTGTGTGGGTAAGCGCCTATCTATCCTGTGTGGGTCAGCGCTCAGTGAACCTGTGTGGGTCAGCACCTATCGACCCTGTGTGGGTCAGCATGCATCGATCCTGTGCGGGTTAGCGCCTATCGATCCTATGAGTGTCACCAATAGAGCCTCTTGATAGAATCAGATGGTCTAGTTTTACTACTAATCATCTGTATTTTTGTACTTGTGTTATTCATGGCATGAGTAGTCTTTACTTTTTGTTTTGAGATTGAGATCATTCATTGTGGTTTTTCTTTTGTGGATTTCTGAGAGACCTTTGGGGGTTTCGGTTTCTTTACTGAGTATTGTTATATTTACTGCTGCACGGGCATCACCCGCACCTTGTTGTGTCTTGTGTAGACAATGAGAAACTTTGACCGAGACTTGGGAGCCTGGACTAGATGGTGTACGGAGGTGACCGGTTGGCGTGGTGAGCTGTAGAGAGGATTTTTACCTACCCTTCAGGTAGGATCCTTGGCGTAAGACCTTAGGAGCGGTTTTTCTTTTTGCTGTACTTTCTTTCCGGTTGGTCTTATATATTGGCCCCTTTACATTCAGTATTAACTTTTACATTCATCAGTTATACTATATCGTCTATTTTCTTTGTATACCTAGTCTGTGTGTGTACATGTTTTGAGGCAATGTCTTCCCATTTTTGGGATATGCCTTTCTGGTGCTAATCGCCTACCCCTGGCCTATAAGATGTGGGTTTGGGGTAGTTATGACACAGGCCCTAAGGATGGGTTGTGACATCATAATTTTTGGTTTGAACATGATGCAGACAGAGAACTACCATTACGTAGCTACTTACACTCCCATTTAAGAGTTACATATAAGGAAAAATATTGGTGACGCCTTTACATAGCTGTTTACACTCCCGTTTTATATTTACAAATTTGTTTAAAAAATTTAAAATTATAGGTAGTTTTTAAATGTATTCAAATATGTATTTGGATATATAATAATATTGAGTTGATAACAAAGTTTATTTTTTAAGGTATTTAATAAAATTATAATTTTCATAAATTATTTAAATTTACTAAATTTTATAAAAAAAAATTTCAAGAATTTTTTATCGAAACTATCAAAATTATTAAATGAATGGACTCATTAGTAATTTTGAAATGATTTGATGTGATGCTTTCTAATGATAGAGTGAAAATATATTTATGGTTTAATGTGTATAAATATTTTAAATATATGAATCAATTCTTAATAAATAACATAATTTAATTTAATATGGAAAATATTAGGAAAATTAAATAATTCGACAATGATATTTTGGAAAAAACATATACAATATAATGTATATTTTCTTATTTATTAAATTTCCCAAAATGGAAGAAAATATATGAAATAAAAAAGCAATGTGATTGAAGAACAAGAGAAACATTACATTAGTGTATAATATTTGAAAAAATAAATAATGAAGTATATTAAAAACCTATAAAATTAAAATTTTACTTTTAAAATACAACATCATTAATTTTTTATAAAAAAAATTAAATATCCAAGCCTTTTAAATTTTAAATACTCAACTTATTTATTTTTAAATTTAAAAACATTATGTTAAAATATTCAAGGAATTTTATAATATAAAAACATTAAAAAATTAATTTTTAAACAACAAATTAATTTTAAATATTACTAAATTATTTATTTTCGGTATTCAAATTATTTAATTTTCATTTTAATTCAATTTATCTTAAAATGAATGACTTTGAAAAAACAAAATTAAAGTACATGAATATTTAGAAAAATTAATAAAATAGATTTAATTAAATATTTAAATGATTTGTATATTTTATTCATGTAATTTAAAATAAAATAAAATAAATGGAATAGTTAAATTATATAAACAAGTTGTGAATGTAAGAATAATTAGAATATTGTAAAATAATATCGTGTTTGGATTTTTTTAAAATCATTTAAATAAATTACATCATTAAAAAATTTAATGTTTTTAAATATTTTATTTGGGCTATTCATTCAGAAAAGAAGAAGAAATCAGATATTTTGAATGATTTAAAGATTTCAGCGGATCCCGATTTTGGATTATTCTTGAAACAATATTTGACCCCATTATCTCACCCTCCATTCTAGTTTGGTTTTTCTTATATATAAAGCCATGGAACATGGCCATATAATCATACCTTCATTCTATGTTCTTATTAGTTTGGCTCGCATCTTTAACAAAGTGACCACCTTCTAAAAAATGGTCAATAGTCCAATGGCATGGAGTCTTGCTTATGTGATGGGAAAGGTCGGATCGGGGTTCTTGTCGGTTCTATTGAGTCAAAAGTTCTCTTTTAACTTTTATGACTTGTTTTGGAAATCACAAATGTATTTATATATGCTTAGCTTACTAACTATGTTTATCATACTAATTATGTTTATTGTAATGACTATGTTTGTCGTACTGACTCTGTAAATCATACTAACTCTTTCAGTCGTACTGACTCTGTCAATCATACTGACTCTATTAATCATACTGACTAAATAGTATAGACTCTTTCAATTGTACTGAATCTGTCAATCGTACTGACTTTTGTGAATCATACTCACTTTGTATCATATCAATACATAAAACTAAGTAATACTTATGGTAATCATATTTTTATCATATTCTTTTTTTATCCTTTATCAACACATGTCAATCATACTCATGTTTATCATCTTCATATATCTTCTTTTAAACCAAAATGATGTCGTGGAGTTAGTTATAAATTAATCAAAACGATGTCGTGTTTTCTTTTTCAATATGACCATTATAATGCCAGGTTTCCAATTCCCTCCAAGTTTTCTGGAGAAATATGACCGTTGGAGGAAATGTGACTATTGGAACCTAAGGCCTATAAATACGAGGTCATTTGAAGCTGAGAAGAACAAATGAGAGACTTTGATCATTCATTGCTTCTATCAAGTTCTAGAGAGAGACGATGTGACTTCTCTCTTGCTTTGTGCAAAAGCCTTTAAATTACAAATTGTGAACGGCTCATTCTTAGTTTTTGTATTCCAATAAGTGATTTTTTTGGCTTTGTGCAAACGATAGGTGATAACGATAGAGGTCTGTTGAGATAGGTAGATGGTGCTACCGGTCTTCATATCAAGGTCTTTCAAGTGTTTTAAAGATAGAGGTGCCGATTAACTGCAAAATCGAAGGCTTGTGGGGATAGCAAGACAGATGTACTGATCGTCGTATTGAGGTCTTACCAATGTGGTGGTAAGAAGACCTCTTATCCTAGGTGAAAGGATACCCTTATCTTTGGGATAAAATAATTTTAATACTTTTACATTTGTGCTACTGATTGTATTAGAAAGGGAATTTTTTTGTTTCCTTTCTTCATTTCATATTCATTTGTAATTGTTTCAATTACAATTACACTGTTACATATTGTATCGATAGATTCTATAGGGCTTATTGTTGAATCTTTCACTATATTATTACTCTAATTATTGAATTCATTTGAATAAAATTGATTTACACTTCTTATAGTATTAAATCATATCATACCTTTATATCCAAGACAATTGTGGTTAATTGTATCTGTTGTGAATTGTATTAGTTCAAGATCATTTAAACAAATTTCTTGAGTATTTAAACGCAATGTTTTTAAACCTACAATTCACCGCCCCTATTGTATTATTCCATCTAATATAAATATACATCTATTTATGGATCCAAAAATTGGTATCAAATTGGATTTCCACTGACTTGTATTACTATCCCTATTTCTTTCGTTCAAATTTCTATTTCAACTTCTTACCGCACTAACGTGTGGAGTGGAAAAGATTTTTTTTATTAGATGGAAGGGATGAATATTTGATCAATTGAAAATATAAATCCAACTAGACCACCTATCATTGATTGGAATGATTATGAGTACATGAGAGATCGAATGAAGACATTTTTTATCAATACTAGTGTATACATTTTTTTTATGCTTACCGGAGGCTACAAAATTCCTGACAAATAAGTCAGTACATTCACTAATCAAGAAATTCAAGAATATCAACTAAATTACAAGGTACACAATACATAGCTATGCTCTATGACCAGTAATATATACATCTAGATATCATATTGTGAAGCATCCAACTGTATTTGGAAGAAATTGGATGTCACATATTTTGGTACATCTAATGTTATAGAAACAAGAAGAGGAATGATTCGAGCAGAATGTCATGGATTTCTTTTTTCCTTATGTGGAGCCAATATTTTATGTGCTGCAAAGATTTATGACAATTTTCAATAGTTTATAATCTATTGGAGAAAAAGGTCTTGATGATGAAATTCTTGTGGACAAGATTATTGATATAATGTCAAACGAATGGGAGTCAAAAAGGAAAGCTATTGATGAAAACAAAAAAGTTTCTCAGATTACTCTTGATGAACTCTTTGGAACACTTCTACAACATGAGAAAATAATGAAGAGAGATGCTGATTTCAATAAGATGAAAAATGAAATGGAAGTGTAGCTTTTACTACTACATCCAAATCTAAAACACCTGAAAGGATAACAAGATCCAAAGCTATGAAAGTTGTTGTAACAGAATCAAGTGATTGTGATCAATCGGATAATGAGTTATCCAATCTTTCATGAAGGATGAACAATATTTTGGGAAAGAAAGATTTACAATATAGATTCAAAAAGAAAGATAGGAAGGAAAAGAAATATTTAGATGTAACTTGTTATGAATGTAATAAATTAGTTCATATATGATCTGATTTTCCATTATTGAAGAGAAAAGATAGAAAGGAGAAACATTCTGAATGATATAAGGAAAAGTATTACAAGACAAATACAAAAAGAAAGTCTTGAAGGCCAGTGATACTTGGAGCACAAGTGGTGGAGATTCATCAGATGATTCTTCAGAATATGAATCCTCATGACAAAGGAATATTGGACTTATAGCTAGACTACCAATTGAAGATCATTGTTTTGTGGATAAGGAACACAATGCTGAAGCCATTACAAATGTTTCCTTGAATGAAAATTATACTGATAATAAATATTATGAATCTTCAAATGATGAGTCTTCATCATCAGAAGTTAATACATTACCTTCTTATGAAGAAGTGCCTAGTTTTGCTAAACTTCTTGAGAATGAAAATTCAAAATTCATGAAAAAACATGATAAAGAAAATTATGGAATTTCAATTTTAACTAAATAAGTATCTGATATTTCTAATGATCTTGATATGAATTATTGTGATTTTTAAAGTATTTTAAAACCCCTGCGAATGTCAATTCAGATAAGGATAAACTTTCTAAGGATCTTGAAAATGTAACTTCTAAGAAAAATGTTTTCGAGCCTAACTCTACTTCAAAATCAAATGTTTAGAAGGGTAAAAACTCAGTTTTAAAACTAATGTCAGAAATTTTGTCCTTCAAGAAATTTTTGTCAATCATTACTTATGGCAAGGAAAACATTGATAAAATGTATTCACAAATTCAACCTTTGACGTATCATACTGGTTTTGGTTATACTCATTATAAACCGATTTTTAGTAATAACTATTTTGTTCATCCAAGTACCCCTTTTAGTACTAAGTGTCAATATGGTGGACACTGGAAAAGATATTGTTCTTTTAATAGAACCCAGTCTTTAGGATTTCATAAAGATCATTTTGAAAAACAAATGTGGATTCCTAAAATTATTTTATCTAACCCTTCTAGATCCAAAAAAGTTTGGATTCCGAAGAACTAATTGTTTCTTTTTCAGGAAAATAAGAAGTGTACCAACAAGAATATTTGGTAGATAGATAGTGGTTGTTCTCATCACATGATCGGAAACAATGATTTCATTGAAAATATTATCAAAACAAAAGGTAGAAAAGTTACCTTCGGAGATAATGCTCAAGGAAATTTTGCTGGAATAGGTAATATTGTTTTTCTTGGAATTGTTCTTATTTCAAATGCTTTATTTGTTAAAGGTCTTAAGCACAATCTCATCATCATAAATCAATTATGTGATGAAGGATACCTTGTAAATTTTTGAAATGATAAATGTTTAGTTCACAATTCCAAGGATGAATTCATTCTATCTTCCCATAGGTAAGAGAATGTATACACTATTTACGTAGAAGACCTTAGGAGCCAAAATTTACCTTGATTAAGTGTAATAGAAGACCAATCATGGATATGGAATAGAAGACAAGGACACTGCAACCTAATAAACCTGAGTAAACTCTCAAATAATAGACTTTTAAGGGGACTACCGGATCTTAGATATGATTATTCAAAAGTCTGTGATCCTTGTCAATTTGGCAACCAACATAAAACTAGCTTTAAATCAATTAATTAAGTTCCAACTTCTAATGCATTACAGTTAGTGCACATGGATCTTTTTGTTCCTTCACAAAATGGAAGCATTGGAGGAAAATAATATGTATTTGTTTTAGTTGATAACTTTACTATATTTACAAGGGTCTATTTTATAACAAATAAATCCGATGCCTTTTTCTATTTCAAAAAATTCTAGAGCCCAAGTAAAAAATGAGAAAAACCTACCATTGATAACTATCCATACTGACCATGGTGGTGAATTTCAAAAATCATATTTTGAAACTTTTTGTAGTAATAATGGTATTACTCACAATTATTCATCACCATAAAATCTACATAAAAATGGTGTTCTTGAAATAAGAAATCACATTCTTCAGAAAATGACAAAAACCATGTTGAGTGATTACTCAATTGCCAAGAATTTTTTGGTTGAATCTTTTAGTACTGCTTTTTATACTATTAATCATGTTTTAAATAGACATTTTCTTAATAAAACACCTTATGAATTGTGGACTGGCCGAAAACCTAATGTTTCATACTTCAAATTTTTTGGATGCAAAGTACTAATTCTGAATACTAATGAGAATCTACACAAATTTGTACTAAAATCTGATGAAGGATTATTTCTATGATATTCTACAACTTTTAAATCTTAAAGATTTTTCAATAAAAATACTTTTATTTTTGAAGAAATAGTGTATGTTAAATTTTATGAAACTAATACTATTGTTTTCAAACAACCCCAACCTACAACTTCGGATGTGTTTTCAAAAACTGATTATCAACGATTATTAGAAGATTCTTCTGATAAGGTAAATTTTCAAGAATGTATTTCTGAAACTTTTACCCCATAATATTTTCTACCATATATTTATGAACAGTTCTTACAAAACCCAAATAAATTTCTTCTTAGGAATCATCCCAGTGATAACATCATTGGCAATGTAAATCAACCTGTAAGGAACAGAAATTCCTTGAGAAATGAAATAGATCATCTTTACTTTCTTTCCCAATTTGAACTTAAAGTCCAAGTGAGGCCTTAGGTGATGAAGATTTAATTTAGGCAATGCATGATAATCTAAATGAATTTGAATGGAATCAAGTCTGGACATTTGTTGAAAGACCTCAAGAAACAACTGTAATTGGTGTAAAATGGGTTTTCAGAAATAAATTTGATGAAAATGAAATCATTGTAAGAAATAAATCAAGACTTGTTACTAAGGGCTAAAATCAACAAGAGAGAATATACTATGAAGAAAAATATGATCCGGTAGATATACATGTATCTATTCATATTCAATTATGCTTTGCAGCATACTTTAATTTCAAATTATTTCAAATGGATTTTAAATGTGCTTTTGTAAATGGTGTTGTTCAAAAAGATGTTTTTGTGGAACAACCTCCTAGTTTTATAGATTCAAAATAACCTAATCATGTTTATAATCTTACCGAATCTTTATATGGCCTTAAACAAGAACCTAGAGCATGGTATGATAGACTTATGTGATTTCTTTTACAAAACAATTATGGAAAAGGTACAATGGATCCAACCCTTTTTATAAAAATGGAAAATAAAAATGTTTTTATTGTTAAAATTTTATGTTTATGACATCATATTTGGATCAACTCAGCAGTCTTTAACTGATTATTTTGTTAATGTAATGAAATATGAGTTTGAAATGATTATAATGGGTGAGTTAACATTCTTTTTAGGTTTTCAAATTCACAAAAATCATAAGTTACATTTATATCTCAACATAAGTACATCAAATATTTACTCAAAAAGTATGGATACGACAATAATAAAAGTATTAGCACTCAAATTGGTACCTCAAATACATTTGATCTTGATGAAACTAGGAAACCAGTAGATCCATCAACTTTTAGAGGTATGAAAGGAAGTTTGTTATACTTGACAGCTATTCTACTAGCCTTAATGTTTTCTTTTTTCTTATGTGCAAGATACAAATAAAATCCAAAAGATTCTCATTTAAAATCATTGAAAAGAATCTTTAGGTATTTAAAAGGAACTCTGGATTTAGAACTTTTTTATTCTTTTGGAAATTATTTTGTTTTAAAATGTTTTTCAAATGCTGACTTTGGTGGTTGTAGAATGGATATAAAGAGTACATCTAGAAGTTGTTGTTTCTTAAGAGATTCTTTGGTTTCTTGGTCCTACATGAAACAACACTTAGTAGCACTTTCCATAGAAGAAGCAGAATATGTAGCAGCAGGAATTTTTTGTGCTAAAATGTTGTGGATGCAACACACACTCACTGACTATAGATTGAGATTTTCCAAAACTAAAATTCTATGTGATAATACGAGTGCCATAGCTATTAGTAAAAACCCAGCACATCACTCCTGTGCAAAACACATAGATATTAGGCATCAGTTTCTTAGGGATCACACACAAAAAGGAGATATTATTTTAAAATTAATCGGAACACAAGAACAACTTGCTAACATTTTTACAAAAAATTTACCTTCCAATAGATTTGAGTTTATAAAATGGAAGCTAGGAATGATTTCATTAAAATAATCATTCATGTCTACTTCATGTTTTACACTTATTCTTACATTAAACTCCTCTTAAAATGGGGAGAACATTTTTGTACATTACTTTATATATTTCTTAATATTTTCCTTCATTATTCATTTATTCTTTTGGTTGGATATATTTCTGATTATCGTTTTGACTATTTGTTTATTGTTCTAATCATCTGTCTTCTTTTTTTCCGGAATATCGTATTGTTTATTTTCATCGGCACATCACCCTATGGTGTTGAGTTTGTATTCCATCAGCACATCACCATATGGTATCAACTTTGTTTTCCATCAGCTTGATAACCTATGGTAATGAATTTTTCTTTCATCATCCTGTCAACCTATGATAATGACTTTGTTTTCCATTGGCCTGACAACCTATGGTAATGAATTGGTTTTCCATCAGCTTATCAGCCTATGGTAATGACTTTGTTTTCCATCGGCTTGGCAGCCTATGGTAATGAATTTGTTATCCATCGGCCTGACAACCAATGGTAATGAATTTTTTCCCATCAGCCTGACAACCTATGGTAATGACTTTGTTTTCCATCGGCCTGAAAAACTATGGTAATGAATTTGTTTTCCATCTGATTCACAACCTATGGTAACAAATTTATTTTCCATCGGACTCAAACTGATCATATTCGTTATCCTCAAACTCATGTATTTTCTTTTTGCTATTGTATTATACTATGTTAATACACATAAACCAACAATCTCTTTAGAATCTCTGGTGGGTACATTCATTCTTTCATTGTTTCATTTTTTTCTAAAAAAAACTTCTTTAAATCCCCACCATTGAATTTCTTTTCTTCTAATCTCAACCGTATAAGATCAACATTCATTTTTTCACCTATAAATAGACCCCTTCCCTCTCCAATCCCATGCCAGTTTTTTAGATCTAGTAGAGAAGCTAGACCCCTTTTTTTAATACTCCGTACGATCTTCCATTTTCCACATCTATATGTCTCAGTCCTCTGCCAGCACTCCTACCGAAATGTCTTCAAAAACGTTTTCAGAGAAAGACTTCTTCATAGAATTGTTTGTTTCTCGGGACTTCTTTGACATGTATGATTCAAAAATCAATAGGATTATTTTGTTTTAATGCTGGAAACATCTTTATGTGGAAAACCCTGTATCTCAAGATCTGATTATTGTTGAAGATGTTAGTCAATTCTACAAAACCGTGTCTTTTAAAAAAAATATGATGATCAACTTTGTTGTGTTCAATTGAAAAGTCTCAATGTCTATGAAAAAACAAGCACACTTTCTAAATGTCTCAACAGATGGTAATTCTTTTTGTCCATCTCATAAACTACCATAGGAAGTTGGTACATTTAATAAAGTGATCAAAAGTCATTATTTCTTATCAATGAATACAAGAGAAAAGTATCTCATTTTTTCCAGATAAAATGTTCGTGGTGCATTTGATGCAATGTTTTCTTATCCCAAGAAAATGGGATTGAGAAACTCTTAATGTTTCTGATATCTTTATGGTAGACTATCTTGTAAACATGAGAAAGGTAAATCTCATGGGGTACATTTTTGAAAGAATCAAGAATGTCAAGTCAAGGGAGATTAAGTATCATTTGATTATGTATCCCTCTATTCTTACAAAGTTCATTCTTGAGAGTTTAAAGTTATGTAATATATTTCTGAATGGTAAGTTGAAAGAAATGAAGCCTTCTTGGATAAGTAAGAATACATTGAAGAAGATTAATGTGTGTTTCGATTATAATTCAAGGAATTTTGTTAAAGATGTAGAATCTTAATCGGCGCAAAATCAATTGGCACTAAATCAATCAGCATCTTTTCCAGCTGAATCGTTACCAAATATTACTCATCAAAAGTTAGATCTACAAACCAGTACTAAGTCAAAGAAGAAAACTAAATTCAGTAAGGAGGCTGTGGCTAAGTGGAGGAAATACCAAGAACAAATAAATAAAGATGATACTAAGTTCGGTCTTGATCTAGATGAAGCTTTTGCTAAGAGGATAAGGGTAGAGGATACTCTTCAAGCTGAGAAGAAAAAGAATACTCTTTTGTAAAGGAAAGCTCAAGACTTTAATGTTTCTAAAATCATGAAAATGGTTGAGGAGACTAATGCTCAACTAACAGAAGAAGTGCATCAAGAACCTATCGTACAGAGTCTTCCAGAGAAAGAGAATGGGAAATAAATTTTGAAATAAGTACAGGAAGTTGAAGAATAGGAAGAATATGTTATTTTGGAATTTCTATCGAGTTCAAAAAAGAGTAGGGAAGAATCTTTTCAAAAGAAAAGTGAAGGTATTCAATAGGATCTTCCTACTAATCATGCAATAGCTGAATCTCTTGAAACTCCAAATAGAATTCCTTCCCATGTAATGCAAGGTGCTCAATGTTATCATACTAAAAAAGTAATTGATATTAGTGAAAAAGTGGAAGAAAGAAAGGAGAAAGAAAAATCAAAAGGAAAACATCCAGTTGAAGACTCAAGCCGATCAAATGAACTGGATTCATATGATGAGGATACTGATTCAAAACACACAATTTCTCTCAAGAGGAGTGAATAAATTGTTCATGTTTTGAGGTGAATTGAGAAACCTATTACTTATTTTTCTAGACTTGAAGGGAAAATTGATTTCATCATTGACAATAAAATAATGATGTTTGGTTATGTAAGAGAACTTAGAAAGAGGGTATTGTCAATTGAAGCTGATTTAAAAGTAATGTATGAACGTTCGGCTGCTCATAAGAAGACTTGCAATAGAATGACTAAGTGGTCATAAAAAACAGAAAGCTCAGTGAATGATCATGAGTTATCAATTGAATAATTAAGGATTCTTTCAAATGATCTTTCTATTTATTTCAATAAACTTGACTATGAAACCATTGAAACGATGAATCAGGTGTCAAAAACTCATGGAGCCGATATCCCTTCAATAAAAGAGCAACAAGAGAGAATGAATTCTTTCCAGTATGAGTTTTCAAAGGTTTCATCTTTCAACGTTGAAATAATTCTATTTAAGAAGAAAAATTATATATTATCTACAGTTAATAATAATTTGAAAGTCAAAATTGATACTCTTGATGAAGTAATCAGAGTTCTAGAAGAGACTATAAAGAATCAAGATCAGCTTTTTATCGATCAGCAAGACCTTCTCAAATCAAAGTGTGATTCTATCTATGAAGACAAAAATAAAATCAAAAATATCAATGATTTTCTTCATGAGATAATCAGGAAAGAAAAATTTAGAGAAAACAAATGAATTTTTTGTTTTATCTTTCTTTATTCACTTTTAGAATTATATGCACTTCTATTTTCATGATGATGTTTATGTTCTCTTTCCAATTTCCTTGCATTTATTTTCTCTAACTTTTTCAGGAAACTCAAGATTACCCCATTATTTTTGTACATCACAAAGGGAAATAATGTTTTCCAAAGGGGAAGAATGTTTTACAAGAGGAGAATTTTTTCATCAAATACTTCTAAATCAAGGAAAATTTACAAATAAAATCCTTAGGAAAGTACATACCTAAGGGAGAGTTAGTTGTATTCAATTTCTTATTCAGAAGAGTTTTCAAAATGCAGGGGTAGATAAGTATTTCTTTTTGTTTTCACTTTATGTTTTGTGACTTCCAAAAATGGGGAGATTGTTCAGTCAAAAGTTCTCTTTTGACTTTTATTTCTTGTTTTGGAAATCAAAAATGTATTCATATATGCTTATAGTACTAACTATGTTTATCGTACTAATTATGCTTATTGTACTGACTATGTTTATCATACTGACTATGTCAATCATACTGACTCTGTCAATCGTACTGACTCTATCAATCATACTGGCTTTGTTGATCATACAGAATAAATTGTACAGACTTTGTCAATCGTACTGACTCGGTAAATCTTAGTGAATTTTGTTCATCATACTCACTTTGTATCATATCAATACATTACACTAAGTAATACTTATGGTACTCATATTTTTATCATATGATTGTTTTTATCCTTTATCAACAAATTTCAATTGTACTCTTGTTTATCATCTTCGTATATCATTTTTTAACTAAAATGATGTCATGGAGTTAGTTATAAACAAATCAAAATTATGCCGTGTATTCTGTTTCAATATGACCGTTATAATGTCAGGTGTCCAAGTCTCTCCGAGTTTTCCGTAGAAACATGACAATCTGAGGAAATGTGACCATTGGAACCTGAGGCCTATAAATAGGAGGTCATTTGAAGCTGAGAAGAAAAACTGAGAGACTGTGATCATTCATTCATTCTATCAAGTTCTAGAGAGAGATGTTGTGACTTCACTCTTGCTTCTTGAGAGAGCCTTGAAATTAAAAAACGTGAATGGCTCGTTCTTAGTTTTTGTATTTAAATAAGTGCTTTGTTTTACTTTGTTCGACCGATCAGGTGATAATGATCGAGGGCTACTGAGGATAGGCAGACGGTTCTACTGATCTTCTTATCGAGGGATTTTAAGTGCTTGAAAGGCAGAGGTGCCGATTACCTAGAAAATCAAGGGCTTGTAGGGATAGCAAGATAGACGTACCTATCATCGTATCAAGGGCTTGCGGGGATAGAAAGACAGATGTACCGATCATCGTATCAAGGGATTACCAAGGTGGTGGTAAGATAGACCTCTTATCCTAGGTGAAAGGATACCCTTCTTTTTCGGACAAAAGAATTGTAATAGTTTTACATTTCCACTGCTGATTGTATTAGAAAGGTAATTTTTTTGTTTCCTTTCTTCATTTCATATTCATTTGAAATTTTTTCAATTAAAATTTCACTGTTACATATTGTATCGATAGATTCTATACGCTTTATGGTAGAATCTTCCACAATTGTATTACTTTTATTATTTTATTCATTTGAATATAATTTATTTACACTTCTTATAGTATTACATCATATCATAAGTTTATATCAAAGACAATTGTGGTTAATTGTATCTGTTTTGATTTGTATTAGTTTAAGATCATTTTAACTAATTTCTTATGTGTTTAAACTCATTTTTTATAACCTACAATTCACCCCCCCCCCTCTTGTATTATTCCACTTATATACATATACATCTATATATTCATCCAACAGGTTCCTCTATGAGTATTACTAGCACATAGGGCTATGCTACACTAAAATATATGGCTATCGCTAAAACACCTTTTCCTTCATCCATTTCATCGTATTTATCTTCCTTCGAGGTGGAAAACCTAGCACTACGATGTGTGTCCCAAGATCCCTAGTCCAGGGGAGAGTTCGTGGGGAACTGGAAGACCACCTCCTGTCCAGCTATTGGTGGTTCTTCGGGTAGCCAAGGTACATGCGTTTCTTGACAATGATGTTGCTTTGTATTGGAACCGTGCTTCCTTTAAGCACATATCTTCAACTTATTTCTTCTAATCCTCAAACCATGTCTGCTGAAATTTGATTTCATAATAACAATCAGATGCATTCTGAGTAGTAACTCTAAAATCCAGTAGTGGGTATTTGAGAAGTAACACTAAAATGCAGACGGAGGATGTGAAGAAAGATGGAAAATCAGTAAACAATTTAATTGAAGGGAAATATGTGATGAAAAATAAATTTGATGAAGGAAAAATACTTTTTTCAATACATTAATTCTAATGTATATACTTTTTTGTGTTAATTGGGTCAACACTTTATCAAATAATTGGTATAAAATGTGTTTAGTGAATGTTTCGTATTAGAGATGAGAAATATTGGGCAGTACATTGAGGTCAGTTTGGGCATGAAATGACCATCAAACATTTAGAATCATAGAAAAAATGGCTTTTTCAGTGTGAGTAAGAACATTTCAAAAGGGAATCCTTAAATAAAACATTGAGAACAACTTCATTAGGAGAGGAAAATGGTATCTCCCCTTCTTTATTTCTTCCAATGTATTCTGCCAATGAACCAAATGTGTTTGTATTCTCACATGCCTACTCGGGAAGCCATTTTTTAGTTTTTTTATCAACTCACTATTTTTCTAGTCCCTTTTTTATGATAAATATGAGGGCAACTTTATAGTAGAGAAAATCAGGTGAAAATGTAATGAAACTAGTAAAAATCTATAAGGTATGTTGTCCATTTCCTTTCAATATAAATTTTATGCAATCATTATCTAATTATCTTCTATGAATCTCATCATGTCTTTTTATACCTGTAAGATGGCAGGGAATGAGAATGGAACAAATGAATCAAATTATTGGGCTGGAGAAAAACTCGGTATTAAACAAGCATTGGATCATGAAATTGAATGCATGAGAGGGATTGTTCAAGTTCGTGCATTAAAGTTCAAGATCCAATTCTTTTTTATCATCTAGTTTTGTTTCCAACTCAATAATTTGTTACTTTAGTTCATTGTTCATCCCCTTCCATCATAACCGAAAAAAATAACATGATGAGATTCAAATAAAAGAATTAGATATTGATTACCTAATGTTGATACATAAGGGAAATGGGGCAACACCCCGACCCCACTAGGCTGGAGTTGGTGCATTACTTATGATATTGGCATGGATAGAAGGAATGAAAATACCAATGGAATGATCATTTTAGTAGTCTTGAACAAACTAGATACATATATGTAACTCAAATTACATTGGAAAAGGTTACAAAGTAAAATACATAACAGAAAACTCAAAACTCCATCCACAGGAACTCAAAAGAAGACCTTCTCTTCACCACATGTCGAAGGTAGACAATGAAAGGGGTGAGCTCAAATTCCCATTAAGGGTTACATATAGCGGAAGCAGGAGTACAATAATAAGTGAATGATAATCAATCTGTCATAATCAATACAACATAGTGAGTAAATGAAAAACTAATGACATTAATAAACTAAGAATGAAATTGCATCCATAGATTTTGTCATAGTGAAAACCTCATGGATAATAATAATAACTGATAGTGAATAAAGGGAATGATTATTAATTGGAAGTCTTGTATATACCACATGAAACCATAATACCATAAAAATGTTTTAGTTTTATGGGAAGAAACCTGTCTGATTTTTGGAAATAAAGTCGAAGGGTTTGTCCCCAAACTGTTTTGTTTCATGAGACCTACCAATGCATCGAGGGGCTATAGCAAGCCCCACCTTCCATTGAATGTTTAAATCATTCTTTATACATTGATTCAACACAAGATCAATATTCCCTTTCAATATCTATATGGATTTGAGTATGCGGATTCCTCAATATTTCCATAATTAAAATAACTTTCCAAATAAACATCGTATGTAAAATGGTATACAGTTTAGACAAAAAACATATCCATGATATGAGATTAATGATATTTAATATAAATATAATTTCAAAGTAATTGTGATCTCAAATGGGAAGAAGGTGCACCACATAAGGATTATTAGGTGCACAATACAAAGATAGTCACAACGAAAATGGCATCTGAGACAAAGTCCCTTACCATAATGTAATCGGTCAAACCGTATGACCAGAACATAATAACCATCTAGTTAATCATTGAGTAACATGAATTTAAATATAATCATGATATTATATATCAAATTTAATTACACATATACCTAATACAATATATATGTGGAGAACAATGAAAACCTCACGGAAATGGGAGTGAGATGAGAAACCCCTTATCTTATGCTCGAGTGTGTTCATCATTTATTTTAATGACCGGAATAATCAAATTTATAATCATTAATTTAAATTTCTGGAACCTTATATAGATTTAATTTATTTAGTATAACCTTATTAGGTTCATTAATGGCCCTTTCTATGGGTTCAACTGGTTCAAATTTCATGTTTTGGAAGCATTTTCTTCTGTTGTTTTCATGGTTCGTTTAGTAGTTTCCATGAATGGAAGTTCATTAGAAACATGGTTAAACATCCAGAATTGTTAATACATCTTATTAAGGAAATTATGGAGATATAAATTATATTATAATGATTTTGGTTTATATACCATCATGATGATTCATTAGTTAAAACATTAATGGTGTTCGTTTAGATCATTTTAGTGGTTCTTTGATAATAACAACCTCAGTTGGTTTTATAAATTAGAACCATGATTACCAAAGAATTCCAGAAGCATAGGTGAGTCATAAAAAATAAATTATAACCTTTTTCAACGTTATAAATGGTTTCATTACCAGAATTGAATGAATTAATGAGAATTGAAATCACATCATCTACGATGTCAGTAATTTAACATGTCACGGACAATGATTTCAGTTCCTTGAACAAGTGGGGGAAAGAAAAACATTGATGATGAATTTCTCAATAGCATTAGATCATCCAGAATATAGAGAATTCTAGATATTTCATTCTTCTTGGTTAAGAATATATGATGAAATAATATATAAATAACTCCAAATAAAAGAATAATTTTGAAATCACTTACAAAAATTCAGCAGCCTAAGAGCTACGCAACATGGTTTTAAAAAATATTAAAAAGAGAGGGGACAAAGGTCTCCTATCCAATAATGATTCTAAATATTGAGTAGATATATATTAAAAAGAAAAATAAGAATTGGTATGGAAATAGGGAAGATATAACACGTAAAAGAGAACTTTAAAGGAAAAAAGAATGAAATTGAGAATTTTCTATCTTTTTAGAGTAACCCTTAGAACATGATGGTTGGGACCTTGGGAGATAGATGAAAAACATTTTAGGACTAATATGAAGTTAAGGAGGCCAAAAAATTGTTTAGTGATAATTGGGAATGAATTCAATGAAGGGAAGAGTTGGTATTTATAGGAAAAGTGAGGGATTATTTTAATAATTTCCAAGGGACACCTCATGGGTGGTATTTGAAAAACATTGGGTTTGGCCGTGGTATTTGCCCATGGTTAAAGCCACTTGTGACAGATCAAATCTTAGTTAACTATTCATTAGTCAACTAGATCTATAACATCATTATTACATCATCAATGATGTCATAAACATACCGAAACTAAAAACTGTATTTTTTTACTATTCAATAAAAAATCAACTATTTAGAAAAATTCCCGAAATTCACCCTAAATTTTTTTTGACGTGTAGATTTCAAAAGTGAAATCAATTTATCAAAAATAATTCTCTAAATATTATTAATTTATGTTTTAAATAAATTCATAGTTAATTCGAAAAATAACAATCTTAAAGTGCAATTAGTTTTATTTCTCATTGGAAAACTAATTAAGATCTCATTATCTTATTGTCTTAGGAAAATGAAATAATAATATTATTTACTATTAATAAGGGTCATATTACTATTCATATTACTATTCATAAGGGTATGTTACTATTGACCAAAAATTATTTTTTTTCTATCAAACTCCAAATAACTTACTGATCACAACTCTAGATGACCATTTTTCGAAATTCAAAACATAGAATTAGAAAATTTATACTTAATGGCTTGTTTTTGACTATATCCTAAATAAAATAGTGTTGTTTCAATGGAAAATAGTGTTGAATAGAATGTATTTAACAGAAACATGCCATAAAATGTTTGGGGTGCAACATTATTCCCTCCAGAAATTTCGTCCTTGAAATTTTATGTATATAGCCCACCAAAAATATGTGGGTGGTTATTTTTCATGAAATTCTCTAGTTCGCATGATTCTTCCTCCATATTCTGGCTTCTCCAAGGAACCTTTACTAGACGAGTTATTCGATATGTCAATACCTGCTCCCTTGTGTCGAGAATCCTGTTGGGCTTTTCACAGTATGAAAAATCCGGTTCCAGTTCTATTCCATCATTTTTGAGTACATGTGTTGGGTGTAGCATTTATTTCTTTAACAATGATACGTGAAACACATCATGAACTGTAGATAGATTTGGCGGTATCGTTAAACGGTAAGCTATAGCTCCGATTCTTCACAAAATTTCAAATAGTCCGATGTACCTGGGGATCAGTTTACCTTTATTACTGAACCATAAGAGGCCCTTCCATGGAGATACTTTTAGAAATAAATGATGTCCCACATTAAATTCCAAGTCCTTTCTCAGGTTGCTAGCATAACTCTTCTTCCAACTTTGGGCTGCTTTAATATGGGTTTGTTTTTTCTTCACCTTTGTCGTGGTCTCCTCAACTAGTTATGGGCCTATAAGTTTCCTTTCACCAAATTCATCCCAACAAGTTGGAGTTCGACATCTCATTCCATATAATGCTTCATATGGAGTCATTTGAATACTATAATGGAAACTATTATTGTAGAAAAATTCCTCCAAAGGAAAGTATTGATCCCATATACCTTGGAAGTCAAGAGATCATGATCTCAACATGTCTTCCAGAGGTTTAATAGTCCTTTCAGACTATCCGTCAGTTTGAGGGTGATATGCAGTACTCATATAAAGCATAGTATTCAAAGCCTTCTAGAGACTTTTCCAAAATCTTGATGTAAAACGTGGATCATGATCAGAAACAATCGATAGGGTAACTCCATGAAGTCTCACAACTTCATTAACACATAGTCTTGCTAGATGTTCAAGTAGTAGATCTTCTCTTATAGAAAGAAAATGTGCTGACTTGGTAAGACGATCCACAATGACCCATATTGCATTTTTCACTCTAGGAGTCTTTGGAAGTCCCATGATAATGTCCATCATGATATTATCCCATTTCCACTCAGTTATGGGAAGAGGTTGTAATACTACTCTGGGATATTTCCTTCTAGCTTTTACATGTTTACAAACCACACATATTGACAAACAATCAGCAATCTCCCTCTTCATGTTGTCCCACAAAAAAAGTTCCTTCAAATCTCTATACATCTTAATTCTACTAGGGTGTGTTGAGAAATTGGAACTATGAGCATCATTCAACAATTCCCTTTTTAGATCAGGAATATCGGGAATACAAAGTCTCTTACCAAATTTCAAAATTCCATCTTCATATACGAAGCCACTCAATCTCCCATCATTCACAGCTTTAATCATATTTTTAAATTCCTCATCATCAACTTGAGAAATTTTTATCCTTTATATTAATGATGGTTTGGAAACCATTTGAAAAATCATTGATGTTTCTACTTCCATGGTTATTCCCATATCCATCTTTACTAGATCCATGAAAATAGGATCCCTTTCATCTCTAATATTATTTAAAACTCCATGATCCTTTCTACTCAAAGCATCTACCACCTTATTTGCCTTCCCTATGTGGTAGTGTATCGTGCAATCATAATCCTTGAGTAGTTCAAGCCATTCCCTTTGCCTCATGTTGAGTTCTTTCGGTGAGAAAATATAATTCAAATTCTTGTGATCAATATAAATCTCACATTTTTCACCATAGAGATAATGTCTTAATATCTTCAAAGAATGTTTTAAAATAGATATCTCAAGATAGTGAGTAGGATAGTTTTGCTCATGAATTTTTAGATATCGTGATGTATAAGCAATAACCCTATCATTTTTCATAAAGAAACAACCATGTCCTTTCTTTGAATCATCAATATAAATAAAAAACCCGTTATTCCTCGATGGTAGAGTCAATATAAGATAATTGACTAATCTTCTCTTCAATTCTTCGAAACATTGTTCACAATATTTTTTTTCAATTAAATTTAACCCCTTTTCGTGTGATCTTTGTTAGTGGGTTAGCTAGTCAGGAAAAATTCTGCATGAAATGACGATAATAACCTAATAAGCCAATAAAACTGCATACCTTAGTTATGTTTGTTGGCATGGGCCAATATTGGATTTCCTTTGTGTTCACAGGATCAACTAGTATTCCATCCTTCGACACAATATGGCCTAGAATAGAAACTGATTGAAGCTAAAATTCACACTTGTTAAACATCTCATATAATTCATTTCATCTAAGAGTTCCCAGAATAACTCGCAAGTTACTCTCATTGTCTTCATAGATTTTTGAGTATACGAGGATATCATATATGAATATCACAAAAAAGTTATCAAGATATTCCTTGAAAACCCTATTACTTAAATCCAGGAAAATAGATAGTGAATTCATTTGTTCAAAAGGCATCACTGTAAACTCGTCATGCCCATAACTAGTTCAAAATGTTGTCTTCGAAATATCTTCCTTCCTCACACTCAGTTTATGATATTGGGATCGAAAGTCAATCTTTGAAAACTATTGAGCTCCATGAAGTTGGTCAAATAAATCATCAATCCGGGGTAGAGGATACAAATTCATTATTGTAATATCATTGATTTCTCTGTAATCAATGCTTAGCCTCATGGATCCATCTTTCTTCTTTACAAACAAGACCAGGGCTCCCCATAGAGAAAAACTAGGTCAAACAAATCCTTTGTCACTCAACTCTTCCAGTTGTTTATTTAGCTCCACTAAATCTAGAGTGTCCATTCTATATGGGGTCTTTGATATAGGTCTTGCACCTGGAATTGAGTTAATGGAAAACTCAATTTCCTGCTTAGGATGATGTCTAGGTAAATCCTTTGGAAAAACATCAATGTATTCATTCACTATATGCATATATTCAATTTAAATATTTCTTTCCTCACCCTTTGATAATGGGTTCTCTTCCTCTCCATGAATTGAATTCAATGGAGCCACTGGGAGTGGGTCCAGATAAGAATCAGATGGAGAAGTATCCACTCTAAATATAAGAGATCCTACACCATTTCAAAAATGGTAACTTCCTTTTTCTGGCAATAAATCCTCGCATCATAATTAGACAGCCAATCCATACTGAAAATTATATCAAATTCAGTCATGGGTATGATGATAAGGATAGCAACTAAATCACGTTTTGGTGTTTGTAGGGGGACTAGTAAACATGCCTTTGTTGCAATGATACATCCCATGGGAGTTTTGACTAACATTTCCATTCTTAAATCAAATTGGACATATCTTTTTTTTTTGTGAAACTGATAGGATATAAATGAATGCAATGATCCAGAATAAAATAATGTGTTGGCTATGTTTGAGGTAACAATTAATGTATCTGCCGCCACGTCACTAGGAACATCAACCTCTTTGGTTGTAATGGCATAGGCTCTCCCTTGCTCTCTTGGGTTTTTCTAAGGCAAGTTTCCTTGGATCATAGGATACTCATTTTCATAGTGCCCCATATCTCTACAATTGTAGCATTGAACATCATTTAATTTTTTCCCCTTGCATTCAACAGATCGATGACCCTTTTCTCCACAGTTATAGCAAACTCCATTGCCCTTCATGCATTTCTCGGGATGATTCTTTCTACAATTCTCACATAATGGGAATCTATTCATTCCATTTCTCTTCATTGGTTCTTCTCCTTTTCCTTTTTTATCAGAATGTCGCTTCTTATCTCAGTTTCCTTTGAAAAAATCTGATCTAGAAAATTGCCTCTCTGTTTTGATAGCACTTGATACAATTCCATCATATGATGAAAATTTTTGAGATGCCAGTGCCCTCCAAATACTTGGATTAAGACCTTCAAATAAATGACCAACCTTGTCTGCTGAGTCACGTACATAATCCACAGCGTACCTGGCTAGCCTTGTGATGGTAGGCTCATACTCTGCAACATTGTCTTCATCCCTTTGTTTCAAGCCAAAGAATTTCATCTTCATTTCAGTTCTCTGTTCACAAGGGAAATATTTTTCATAGAATATTTCCTTAAAATTCCTCCATTCCATATCCTATATCTCTTGTTCCTCCATGGTATTTTTACATAGGGACCACCATTGATCAGCGTCACCCTTGAGACAATATACTGCCAGTAATATCTTTTCATTTTCATTGCATCTTAACGCCCTGAATATCTTTTCAAAGGACTTATCCATTGCTCAGCCACCAATGGATTAGTAGTCCCGCTAAAATATGGGGGCTTCTTCCACATGAAACGATCCAACATAGGTGTTGAATGGTTATTTTTTACAACTTGAGTAAGTTGTCCTAATATTGTCATGATCTGATCTGCTCCAATGTTGACTGTGTTGACTTGCTTAGTAGAGAGATACCTACCATGCCTGCGAGTTTTGTTTCCCATTCTACCATTAGACACCATTTCTAAATAATGGGATACACTAGATTAGTTTATGAATCTCAAATAGAAAAGTACCCAACATAGATTTAAATTCTATGCATAGCTAATCGTATAAACTAGGTTCCTCTGAGGAAAAATTTACATTAACTCCTTCATAAGGGCTTGTAAAGAAAATATGAATTATCCTAAGCATATCCCCCAGGAGGGTCCTAACCAAGAGTGCATCAAGGCCCATTGTTGTGAACCAGGATACCCCAGGTCAAGCCCGAAACACCTTGTCCGAGCATTCACTCCTAGGTACCTTGGTGCCATAGCCACCTCTATATGCTCGTATCCAGATAGGGATGTATTTTCTAGAATGATTCACATAGTTTATTCCTTACCAAAATACCAGGACGTTCATGTATGTTTATCCTAAAGTAATACCTTTGGGATTTATTCCCTACTATAAATTTTCTACTCTTGTTTCCATGATTTCTACTAAGCTTCCTCTAACACCAACTGTAACACCCTGACCCCACCAGGATGTAGCTGGTGCATTACTTGTGATATTGTCAAGATTAGAAGGAATGAAAATCATAAAGGAATGATTAGATTATTTGTCTTGAAGAAACTAGATACATATATGTAACTGAAATTACATTGGAAAAGGTTACAAAATACAATACATAACAACAAACTGCAAACTGCATCCATAGGAACTCAAAAGAAGTCCTCTTCATCACTTGTCAAAGGTTGAAAATGAAATGGGTGAGATCCCACACATAGTAAGGGTTAAAAATAGAGGAATCATGAGTACAATAGTAAGTGAATCATAATAAATCTGACATAATCAATATGACATAGTGAGTAAATGAAAAACTAATGCCATTAATAAACTGAGAATGAAACTGCATCCATAGATTTTGTCATAGTGAAAACCTAATGGATAATAATAATAACTGATAATGAATAAAGAGAATGCATATTAATTGGACATTATATATCTGGCACATTAAACCATGGTACCATACAAAAGGTTTAGTTCTATGGGTAGAAACCCGTATGATTTTTGGAAACAAACTCGAAGGGTTTGTCGCCAAACTGTTTTGTCTCATGAGACCTACCGATGCATCGAGGGGATATAGTGGGCCACACCCACCAATGAATGTCCAAATAATTATTTATACATTTATTAAATACAAGATCAATATTCCATTTCAATATCTGTATAGAATAGAGTATACATATTCATCAATATTTCCATAATTAAAATAACTTTCCAAATAAACACCATATTTAAAATGGTATATGGTTTAGACAATAAAAATATCCATGAAATGAGATTATGGATATTTAATATAAATATAATTTCAAATGACAAGTAATATCAAATGGGAATTAGGTACACCACATAAGGATTATTAGTTGCACAATAAAAAGATACACATAACGAAAACGACAGTTGAGACAAAGTCCCTTGCCACAATGTAATCGGTCGAACTGTATGACCAGAACATATTAACAATCAATTTAATAATTGAATAACATGAATATAAATAGAATCATGTTATTATATATCAAATTTATGTACACATATACCACATAGATGAAATATGTGGCAAACATTGAAAATCTCACGTAAATGAATGTAAGATGAGAAACCCCATACCTTATGCTCGAGGGTGTTCTTCGTTTGCTTTAATGACATGAATAATCAAATTTAGCATCATTAATTAATATGTACAAAACCTCATATATTTGTAATTTATTTATTATAACCTTTTTAGGTTCATTAATGGCCCTTTCTATGGGTTCAACATTTTCAAATTTCTTGTTTTGGAGGCATTTTCTTCTTTTGGTTCCATGGTTCGTTTACTTGTTTCCATGAATGGAAGTTCATTTGAAACATGTTTAAACATCCAGAATTTTTAATAGATCTTAATAATGATATTATGGAGATATAAATGATCTTATAATGATTTTGGGTTATATACCATCATGACGATTCATTAGTTAAAACATTAATGGTGTTCATTTAGATCATTTTAGTGGTTCTTTGATAATTACAACCTCATTTTGTTTTATAAATTAGAACAATGAGTACCAAATAATTGCAGAACCATGGGTGAGTCATAACACATATATTATAACCTGGTTCAACCTTATAAAAGGTTTCATGTCCAGACTTGAAATAATTATTGTGAATTGAAATCACATCATCTACGATGTCGGTAATTCGACATGTCACGGACAATGTTTTTTATTCCTTGAACAAGAGGGGGAATGAATAAGATTGATGATGAATTTCTCATGAAGATTAGAACATCCAAAATATACAATATTATGAAGATTTAATTCCTCTTGGGTAATAATAGATGAAGAATTAATAAATAAAGAACACAAAATAAAAAAATAATTTTGAAATCGCTTACAAAAATTCGGCAGCCTAACGGCTATGCAACATGGTTTTAGAAAATATTAAAAAGAGAGGGGACAAGGATCACCTAACCAGAAATGAATCAAAATATATAGTAGATAATGAATAAGAAGAAAAATAAGAACATGGTATGGAAACATGGAATATATACCACAAAAAAGAGAGCATGAAAGGAAAAAGAATGAAATTGAGAATTTTCATACCTTGTAGAGTAACCCATAGAACCTGAATGTTGGGACCTTGGGAGCTTGAGGAAAAACTTCGTAGGAATACTATGAAATTAAGGAGGCCATAAATTCTTATAGTGAGAATTGGGAGTGAATTCAATGAAGGTAAGAGTTGGTATTTATCGGAAAAGTGAGGGATTGTTTTAATAATTTCCAAGGGACACATCATGGGTGGTATTTGCAAAAACATGGGCTTGCCCATGGTATTTTCCCATGGTTAAATCCACTTGGGACACCTCAAATATTATATAACTATACAAAAGTTTACCATATTTATGACATCATTATGACATCATTAATGATTTCATAAACATACCAAAACTAAAATCTGCATTTTTTAATATTCATTGAAAAATGAACTGTTTCAGAAAAATTTAAAAAATTCACCCTAACCATTTTTCGACATGTGGAATTCAAAAGTGAAATAAATTTTTCAGAAATAATTTTTTAAACATTAATAATTTAATTTTTAAATAAACTCATTGTTTATTTGAAAAATAACAATCTTAAAGTGCAATTAGTTTTATTTCTCATTGAAAAACTAATTAAGATATGATTATCTTATTATATTAAGAAAATGAAATAATATTATTATTTACTATTCATAAGGGTCATATTTCTATTCATATTACTATTAATAAGGGGATGTTACTATTCACCAAAAATTATGTTTGTTCTATCGGACTCTAAATGACTTACTGATCAAAACTCTAGATGATCATTTTTCGAAATTCAAAACATAGAATTAGAAAATTTATATTAAATGGATAGGTTTTGACTATATCTTAAATAACATAGTGTTTTTTCAAAGGAAAAAAGTGATGAATATAATTTATTTAATAGAAACATACCATAAAAGGTTTATGGTGCTATAAATGGTCCACCAATGTCAAGGATTTTTTCCAGTTCCATTATATTTTCATCACCTTTTCTATTCTCCAATGTTGCCCTCATATTTTGCATAAAAAGGGGCAACAAAAACAATGAATTAATAAAAAAACTATAAAATTGCGTCGCCAGTAGGTCTCTGAGCATACAAGAACATTTGGTTCATTATCAGAATATATAGGAAGGAAAAAGTAGAGGATATACCATTTCCCTCTCAAGATGAAGCTTTTTTTCTCTCGGTTTCATTTAAGGATTCCCTTCTGTATAGTTATTTATAACTCTGAAAAATCCCTTTTTTCTATGCTTCTAAAAGTTTGATGGGTTTTTCATTCCCAAACTGGCCTCCATCATGCCACGCCTTCATTCTCAACTCTAACACAAAACATTCAGTAAAGTCATTTTATACCAACTATTTGATAATGTTTTGACCCATTTAACACAAAAATAATACACTTTAGAATTACATGATTTGAAAAAGTCTCATGCCTTCATTAAAATTATCTTGAATCTCATCCTTCTCATTAATTACATTTTTTTCTATATTTTCATTTTTCCTTCCATCATCTTCCTAGATTTGAGAGATACTTCTTGGATACCCGATCTTGGGTAGATATTGACCAATCAAACTATTATCAAAGAAGTATTCTTTTTCCTAACCTCCCTTCCTTTGGAAAATTATCTTTGAGTTTTGAAGCACCAAAATACTACCCACCATCCAATTTACTTCTACTAATCATTCACTTCCATAACCACGCAAACACCTCATCCATTTTATTGATACCACATAAAAATATTTCTTTAGGCACAACCACAATCTCTAAAATAGGAAACATTGTGAATCTACTAGACTATGAGTCCTTAGATTGCGGCGCCATGGAAGTATCTTATTTAGGACGAGGATCACCAATCTTCTTCTGCATAACCACATTCTCAACAACATGAAGTTTTTTTATCCTACCAGACTCGGTGTCCTTACCTCAAGGTGTCAAGGAAGAAGCCTGTTAGAAATGGGGATCAACGATCATCTTCTACACAAGAATGTTCATGACAATAGAAAGAGTATAGACTATACTTTTCTTGGTGTTCGTACCATGAAGAGCTATAGAAGTAGATTTTTTTGAATGGGGATCACTGCTCACCTTATGCGTAACCAAATTCATGACAATGGGATGGGTTTTGATTCTAATGAACACGAAGTCCTTACCTTTAGGAGCCATGGAAGCATCTTGTTTAGTTTGTAGAACACCAACACCCCTTCTGTGAGGTCAAGGGTCACTACTAGTCAATAGCAGCTCTTCCAGTTCCTCCATGACCTCCCCCATGCTCAACCTGGACTTTTAATATTGTTAGACACAACGTAGTGTGAGGTTTTCCAACTCAAAGGCACTGTCCCCTGAGTACTGAACCATCTTCTGGTACACATACTTCTTCATATTCATCCATATATGAAGAAAACTAGAGGGAAACTATAATAGAAATATGATGACATCGATTAAGGAAAAGATGTTTTATCAACGATGAAATATATTAGGGCTATGTAGCCATAGTTTATAGAGATGATTGTGGATACATGGTTTTTTTCACCAATCGTTCCATTGGTGAATCCTTTTGTTTTTGAATCCATTACATACTCATTTAAACAATCTTAAATTAATGTTTTATTCCTCAACTAATAGTCTATGAAATTTATGTAGAATACTAATCGTTATAGTTTTGAGTTCACATTATTTTTGGTCATTCAATTATAATTATTGGTTATTGATGTTGAAATTTGGGTCATACATTTCCCTCAAACTCCCACTCACTTGAGTAAGATTATCACAAATTTTTTCACTTTCTGATTAATCTCTTGTGGATGAAGAATAAGAGGATGAATAATTGTCCAATGTATTGATGAAAAACTCACATTCCACTTTTTTGGTGTTTTTTAGAGTTTTATGTATTGTGATCATCGTTCTCTCAACCTCAGTGTTAAAAATCCAGATGGTTGGAATAACTGAATCAAGTCATTTTAAACCATTTTTTTAATCCAAATAAAAAAAGAACTAATAATCCCTAGAATATGTGTCAAAATTGATTCATGACTATCATGAGGTGCTAAAAAAAATTTTGAACCCGTAAAAAATAAAGTAATGTTTGATTGGGGTTTTCTCTTGGGAAGACAATATTGTGGATGTATTAAAATAAAATTTAATGGGTTTGAAATTTGAAAATAGTGTATGTGGTTGACTGGTTTAAAATGTAGTATTTAAATGATAGTTATCCAACCTCAGATTACTCTACTCTCTTCCCAATAAATCATTATTCAATTATTTATCCCTCATCAGCCTTTAATAACTGGAAATATCCATGATCAACCTTTCCTAAAAGTTTTGGTTTGGAATAGAAAAATACTACAATCATTGTATTCTATATCTTTACCCATCCTAGTGATTGATTACCACTAATAATTATAGGTCATTCCATTGTTAACTATCATAAGTAGTGAAGGAGTTCCCAATACGCTAATATATGAAACTTGTAAAAAAGAATGAAATATTTAAATTTAAAAGGAAAATAAGAATATCATGAAAGATACACATCCAAATAATTAATCTAAGAAGCAGTTTTTTATTTAATACGTGAATGCATCATAGTGGTGGGAGAGTTCTCCTCGCCTCAACCATAATTCCCTTAATGTTACATCACTAGAGTAATTAAAAAAAGAAATAATGAAACACATAGGGAATAACACCAGTATCTAGTGATGAAATAGACTCTAAGAATAATAGATCACATCATTAATATGGGAAGTCCCCCAAACCAAAGGATAATATATCTTCTTATTATAAGAATATAAATAGAGAAAAATCACTAAGAAAGCCTTATTGGTGGTGAATTCTATGTGGTGTGTCTTGATGTCCTCATTACCAGTTCTAGGTGAAGTCCTTATGAGAAGATTTGAACTCCCACAATGAAATTAAAAACCCCCCGTAATTCCATTCTATGAAGCATGTAGGATCTCATCAATAGATAAACGGTCCCACCCTGACCTATCTATTATATTTATTTTTTTATTTTATTGGGTTTTAAATTTTTTTTGTCAAGGTTTGGGTTGAAACCTGAACAAGGATTTTGATTTTTTTCACACAATAAACTCGTGTTTTTGAGTTGATTTTGCAAGCCCCTGGTCAGAGTGCCTTTTGGATACCCAGCATGTCTTCACCCATGTAATGGCATAGTCCGCCTGTCTTTGGAAAAATTAAAATGAATAAATTTTTGTATTTTACTGCGTTATTTAATGTTGTTATAGTGATTAATTTTAATTAATATTATTTTTGTAATTATGGTTATTATTATTATTATTATTATTATCCTTATTACTATTAACTTTTTAATTATTATTATTATTATTATTTCTTTCTCTTTCTTCTTCATTCTTCTTTCATCTCTTTTCTTTTTTTTGTGTCTTCCACGCGAGTGCCCCCCCCCTATTTTATTATTCCGTGCATTCCCATCCCACCTCCTTTGTCCTCCCTTACTGTGCCCATGTTTCCTGTTCCCGCTTGAGTTTCATCCTTACCATGCTTCCACTGCACCCGGAACCTTCATGTAAATAGTTTAAAACTCAATGTACCCTTACGCATCCCCTAATCACCTTTAGGTGGTGTGAATCCATGCATGTTACCTATACATAGAATTCACACCTCCCTCATTACCTTTATGGGGGTTTTCTAAATCAAATATGTATTTTACATAGTTATAGAAATCATGTGGTACCTTCACATAGCTATTATGTTTCCTTATTACCTTTACGTAGGTAATTCATTTATAAATCCACCATTACATAGCCAATGTACTTATCTCATTACATTTACATAACCAATGCAAGTCAGATGTTACATTTATGTAGCGTCATATGTAATGACAAGAAATTCCTTATAAGATTTTTTTAATTATATGGAATTGTTGTGAGACTGTGAAAATTGATACCACGTGATCGTGAGGCCCAGACATATCGAAATGGAAATTTGAACTTTTTTAAGGTACGTTCAGTAAACATTCAAACAGTGATTTCTATCTTATGGACCAGTGATTGGATTAAAAATATAAGGTAATTGTTGAATTCTCAGGGCTGGGACTCGCTTAGGTGAATCTTAACTTCTCCTGACAACGGTCGGATGAAAAAGTTAATTTTTTTTCATTAAAAAATAATAAAATAACTTCATGAGTTATTTTATTTTCTTTCAACTGTTTAGTGACGGTGGCAGCACCACATTATAACTACTGGCTTGAATGGGAGTCATTTAATGACACGACCATTGGTTACATAACCAGAATGCTCGTAGGATTTAATGGAACATTCAATGTGGTTCATTACTAAATCACATTAATGGAACACAATGTGGTAGGTTCCATTCCCATTATTTAAAAAAAGATTTGGAATGGATTTTGGATATCCATGATTGTAACCTCTAACGAAACACCAACAAAGTCTTCCTCCAATGAGGAATGGAAATTCGACGATGCCATTAATGTTTCAAACCATACATCGTCGGGTGATGGCGAACACCGATGCAAACCTTGGAATAATGGATTTTCCTCCTTTTTCTTCATAAAATCCAACATATTCAAGGTAGGGTTTGTTTATATTCTATGAGTTTCATGGATTCATCTTCTCATGATGATTTTTGGACTCTCCCCTTGTTATAACCCTTACGCGGAGGGCGGAGGCTGAACCAAACAGGGCCCAAACCCCCATCCAATTTTTTTTGGTTGCGTTCATCATGGGAGACAGCTCAACATTGAGGGAAGGAAAAATCAGTTGTCCATATTGTAGGTGGCATCCCGAGTGACCCATAGGTGTAGATAGGAAAGGAATCAGAGATTTAGAGCTCTACTGGTGGCCTACGGAAGTTATGTCGGCGATGTGGCACCATCAAACAGAAGAGGTAGTGGTCGGCTCTCACCGGTCACGATGGAATGGTGGTGCCCAAAGGATCTACGGGTGAGATGGGCGGTCAACCTTTTCCAATCGCTTTGACAGCGGGCAGCACACCACAGAGGAGGGACGTGGCTCTGAGCCGCGATGGAGGGTGGACCCGTGCCCACGGGTCCTGCTATTAACCATTCCACATGGACCAGTCCGGTGGAGCAGCGCCAACCGACACCGTTGATTTGGGGAACCCAAACAGACCCTCGTTCATTTGGGGAGGCAGATCGTTCCCAGCTGGTAGGCCACACCGGTATGGCGGCCCGAAGGGCAAACCCTTTGATCCAGTGGGCCAGACCAAGCCAAGCCTAGCTGGTTCAGTCTAAGCCCAATGGACTAGTTTGGGTCAGACTGACCTGGTCGGAAGAACCCAGACCCTTTTGTCCCAGTTTCTCTTAATGGGTAATATCTTCTAAATCATATTTTTGTTTGACGAAACGTGTGCGGTGCTGGAATCCTTAGGATGAGGCAGTTCTTTTGAGATACACTACTTGGTTTTTGGAGAATTTAGGAGTATGGCCAGGTTGGATCGAACCAGAATCTAACCAGGCCCTCAGCACTAAAATGCCTATAACATACAATCCAAGCATCGGTTTGACGCGTCGTCTGTTTATTTGGAACCCTTATGACATGGTGGTTCAACAGGTTACCTCTTCGTGGTGTTTGAGGTACGAACGATGGCTTGAGGAGTGGATAATCCCAGAATTATTCTTTATAATTTTGGGAAACTAGTGGTTAGATGTGATGTGAAGAATGAATAGTAATCCTGTGTGGGCCCGTACTTATCAATCATGTGTGGGTCAGCACTCAAAGATCCTATATGTTTCAGTTCATTTTGATCCTGTGTGATTCATCTTTCAACAAACCCCTGTGTTTTAGTGCTTATCAATGTTGTGTGGGTCAGCACTTAGTGATATTGTGTGGGTCAACGCCTATCGATACTATGTGGGTCAGTAGCAGAGCCTCTTAACGGAATAAGATGATCTAGCTTTATGACTAATCTTCAATACTTATGTACTTAAGTTATTCCTGGTGTGATATTTCTTTACATTGTTGTTTGTGATTGAGTTCATGATTTGTGTTTTTCCATTTTTAGAATTCTTATAGACCTTTAGGGGTCTCAGGGACCCTACTAGGCATTGTTGTAATCATCCATGAACAGGTTTTGCCCGCACATTATTGTGTCTTGTGAAGACAATAAGCAGCATTGACTGAGACATAGGATCCTAGACTAGATGGTGTACGTAGGTGACTAGTCAGTGTCTTGAGCTACATAGATGATTTGTACCTACCCTTTTGGTAGGATCCTTAGCGGACGACCTTAGGAGCTGTTTTTCCTTTTCACTATAGTTTCTTTCTGGTTGGGCTTTTATATAAGCCCCTTTAATTTCATTACATAATTTTAAATTTAGTAGTTATACTATGTGGGTTACTTTCATTGTATACCTAATCTGTGTATGTACATGTTTTGAGGCAATGCCTTCCCATATTTGGGATATGAATTTCTGGTGCTAGTCATCAACCCCAGGCCCATGGAAGGTGGGCTTGGGGTAGTCACAACATGGGCCCCATGGGATGGGTCGTGACAAAGTTGTATATGTGGGTGGTCTATTCTACCAGAAGGACTAATATTTTTTGTTTTTCAATATCGTAATTCTGTTAGGTGTCTTGAAACTAGGTTTCAGTTTGGGGAGTCTAGTGTTGGGGCATAGGCTAACATATCCACACACCAAGACCCTGAATTATGATTTATGACTCAGTGCACGAAACCATTATTTGTGTGTGTGTTTTGAAAATGTTATTTTTCTTTTTATATATGTTATTTAACTCACTAGGTAAAACTTATTGAATTTGGAACACCTTTTTCTTTACAGGATGTCACCGTGTAGACAGCTATCTAGGATCCCAGTGATAGATCACAAAGATATCCCACCATGCGTTGAGGTATCGATGCAGGGCCCTCTTGCAGAGATAGATCCTTCGAGTGGTGTACCGACAGCAACACTACCCATAGGGTAGAAAATGTCACCATCCCCACCAGAAGACCATTCTTGCCGACTGAGTTCATTGAATGAGTTCTAGAGGTAGAGGCCTCTGTGGTTTCGAGGTGAGACAGACCCGTAGGCAGTTGAGTGCTGGTTGGAGGCTGTGGCACAAGTTTTTCATTTGGTCGAGACACCAGTAGACCAGATAGAGATCCTAACTGCTGGCCTCTTCCAAGGCACACCTAGTAGATGGTGGATCCTGATGCTCGAGATGCATGAGGAGGCAAAACTTTCCTGGTTGGAATTCAAGGGCCTCTTCAAGTTGGAGTTTGTTCAAATGACTCTAAGATTTGGGCATATTCAAGAGCTCCTGCACTTACAGCAGGGTAGCCTGACTATATCCTAGTACTCAGTGATAATCACTAACCTCTCTTGCTACTCCACCGACATGGTATGAGACCTTTTCTTCATGTCCCAGACCATTGATCATGGTCTTTGACAAGAGATCCTAGTGTCAAAGATATCTTTCAATATCTCGATGCTGGATGGAGTGCTAGAGCGAGCACTATTGGTGGAGAGCTTCCTAGCTGAGCAGGAACCGACGGTGAAAGCCACCACTGGATGGCAGGCAGTTGAGTCATCTTCAATAGGTAGTAGGAAAATGACATAGAGGTCCAAGTGGGATAGAACTTTTAAATAGTGACCCCTGAAGTAGGGTCAGAAGTGTAGAGATTAAGGGACAGAGGAGGTCAGTAGAGGAGCAGACTGTGCTGCACGTGGGACGGGCAGGGCCACATAGATCGTGACTACCTGACCCATCATACTGATGATCAGAAGACGATTGAGGGACCACTGAGGCAATGGCGTAGATTCAAGAGGAGAGGTCCGCTAGGAAACAGACGTGGCAGAGGATTTGGTCATGAATTAGGTGGTGGGCATTGATTTGAGGTTCTATTGCCACCTCCCCCAAGTGGTGCACCCCGACCACAGGGAGCTGGTGTACTGGGGCGAGCTCAGCTTCAGGCACTAGAGTCCTATGATCATGGTGCTCTAGAAATGATTGGAGGTACAATCTATTTCTACTCCACCATAGTTGTGGTTCTTATAGACACAATTGTCATTTAATCTTTCATTGTCACTGCTTTTGTTTGAAGCCTGGAGATTCTGATGGAGCGGTTTGCTCGATCCTTACATTTATAGACTCCTACGGGAGAGGATTCAATGATTACACACTAGTGAAGGCAGTGTGATCTTACTCTAGGAGGTGAGATATTTAGCTAGGATATCCTAGTACTAGTTTCATGGCCTTATGACGTCATCTTGAGTATGGACCGGTTATCCACAGTTCATGCTCAGATTGATTGTTTTAGGCACAAAGTGTGGTGTGTCCATGAGAATGGGATCAGGTTTTCCTTCACAGTTGAGAAGGAAACATTTATAGCACATGATGGATTTTCATGAAGGAGGGTGCAGTTGATCACTCACCAGTTGGATACCCCCACCCTCAGTGTGGTGGATGAGAGGAGTTTGATTTATCCTATTGTGGTGGACCAGTATGATGTTTTTTTTCCTGATGATGTGTCTGGTCTACCTCCTCGTAGAGAGGTAGACCTTTACATCAATCTGTACCCTGGTAGGACACTGATATCTACACCAGAATATTGGAAGGCTCTCATTGAACTTTTTGAGTTAAGGGTATAGTTTGAAGACTTGTAGAGAAAGGGGTTCATAAGGCCCAGTGTTTCTCCATGGTAAACAATAATTTTGTTTGCCAAAAAGTCATATGGGAGTTTATGTCTTAGTGTGGTCTATCGGTGCCAGAACCAAGTGACTGTGAAGAACAAATATCATCTACATAGGATTTATGATCTCTTCGACCAGCTGAAGGGAGATCTATGGTTTTTTAAGATAGACCTCATATCGGTCTATCATCTGCTTAGTGTATGGGATGAGGACATACCGAAGACTACCATCAAATTTTGGTATGACCAATACATGTTCTTGGTGATTCCTTTTGGCATTAACAATTCTAGAGAAATGTTCAGGGGACTCATGAACATGTTCTTTCATCCTTATCTTGATTGCTTCGTGGTGGTTTTCATCGACGACATCTTGATATACTCGACGTCGGAGGAGGAGTATACCATGCATCTATAGATAGTTCTGGATACACTCTGAGAGAACCATCTTTATGGAAAGATCTCAAAGTGAGAGTTATTGATATGGGAATTCTACTATCTGGGGAGCATTATCTTAGATCTTGGAGTTTCAGTGGATACGGAAAAGATAGAGGCAGTGCATGCGTGGGATCCACCTAGGAGCGCGACTGAGGTGTGGAGTTTCCTAGGATTAGCCAGGTACTGTTGGATATTCATACCTATCTTCTCCAGATTAGAAACACCCTTTTCAGCTTTGACAAAGAAGGGACAACTTTTCTTGTGTACATAAAGATTCCAACAAAGTTTCCTTGAGTTGAGGCAGAGCCTGATGAGTGCCCCCATCTTGAGGCAACCAATAGAGGGATTTGGTTATGTATTCTACTGCGATGCAGTAGGGACTAGACTGGGATATTTCCTGATGCAGGAGTAAGTATTGATCCCCTATGAATCATTACTATTGAGAAAACACGAGTATAACTACACTACCCATGACCTAGAGTTAGAAGTCCTTTCCTTGTAGATGTGGTAGATCTACTTCATGGGTGAAAGGTATATTGTCTACTCCAATCACAATATTCTTAGGTATATATTCTCATGACCAGAACCCTAGACATCAGCGATGGATGAAGTTCCTCAAGGACTATGAATATGAACCAGTCTACACTCATAGGAGAGGGAATGTGGTGAAAAACGAACTCAGTGGGAGGTCTGGTTTATAGAAGCTGGGTGAGGCGGAAGAGCATCAAGCCACGTTAGAAATATCCTTCATGGATAGTGATAGAGTAGCTTACCTCCAGTTAATGACAGTCACTTTCCCACTCCTTCAGCAAGTTAGAGAGGCAAAACTTGGGGATGTTGAATGTGAGTACTGATGTGCTTAGATATCCTCAAGATGGGATCCTAAAGGTTTTTCTAAAGGTGGAAGGAACATCATCTTCTTGAGAGGATGTACCATGGTACTAGTGATTCTATGAGAGATGGTGTTGAGGGAGTTCTACACATCCCATTAGGCGGTACAACCTGGTGTACTGAAGATGTCGCAGGACCTCCATCATTAGTACTGGTTGCCAGGGATGAAGAAAGTAGTGGAGGAGTTCATTTCACGATGCATCACTTTTCAGTAAGTGAAGGCCATGCATCAAGTTCGAGCAGGCATAAAATATCCACTTGAGGTGTCGGAATGGGAATGGGATGTATCTCTATGTAATTTGTTATAGGAATACTATTTACGTCCAAGGGCCATGAGTCCATCTAGGTGATCATTGAATGACTCACCAAGTTGGCCCACTTCCCACCAATCTGAGAGAAGGGATCAGTAGAGGGCTTGGGACTCCTCTACGTACAGGAGATTGTACGAATTCATGAGGTACCATCAATGATCATCTCAGATCGTGATTCTTGTTTTACATCCCAGTTGTGTAAGGGATTATAGGAAGTATTTGGGACACAGCTATGCTTGAGTACCGCCTTTCATCCTCATACATATGGTCAGACAGAGTAGACCATACATGCACTTGAGGAAATTCTTTGTGCTTGTGTCATTGATTTTGGTTGTAGTTTGGAGGACTACCTACCATTAGTGGTGTTCTCATAAAACAATGGTTATCAATCCACCTTCGGCATGAAACTATTTGACGCTTTGTATGGGAAACTATGCAGATCACCTATATGCTGGAAAAACCTAGGGGAGTCAGCACATATGGTTCTAGAGTTGCTACATGCTACAAATGAAAAGGTGAAGATCATCCAGGAGTGGATAAAGACAACACAGGGAAAGATAAAGTCGTATGCTGATAGAAGATGGAGACACTTAGAGTTTGAAGAGGGAGACCATGTCTTATTATGGGTCTCACCCAGATGAAGATTGCAGAGAGTTGGCCGGGGAGGAAAGCTCTCACTAAGGATCATCAGACCATTTTTGATTCTCAGTAGAATTGGGGAGGTGGCATACCGCCAATCTCTTCCCCCAAACATGCACTGGGTGCATGACATTTTTCATGTGTTGCAGCTGAGGAGGTATGTGCATGATCCATTTCATGTTATCGAATGGGGTTAGTTGGGAATTGATAATGGGGAGACATTATCGGGGTTTCTATTGGAAATAATGGATTGATAGGAGCATGTCTTATGTGGATGGTCGATCCCTCTGTTGAATGTTTGGTGGCAGCACGGGAACCTCCTAGATAGCACATGGGAGCAGGAGGCTCAGATTCGTGCCCAGTACCCCCATTTGTTTTCTTGGATATTGTTGGGGCTTTAGAGGACATAATGTCTTAAGGTGGGGAGAATGTAAAGACATGTAAATTTCGTATATTTTTTTTTAATTGAATGGAATTATTAAGTAACTAAAAAAATTAACGGCACGTGATTCCGAGGCCCGGAGATCCCAGAACAGAATATTGAACTTTTTAAGGTGTGTTCAGTAAATGTGCGAGTGAAGATTTATATCTTTTGAACTAGTGATCAGATTTAAAATCATTCAGAACAATTGAATTTGAAGCATCAAGATTCTCTTAGGCAAAGTTTGACTTCGAATAGAAAGTGTCAGATGGAAAAGATAATTTTTGGAATGCACAAAAATTAATAAAATAACTCCATGATTTGTTTTATTTTCCTTAAACTATTGAGGGACGGTGGCAGGACTACAGTGTCACTTCAGGCTTGAATGGGAGTCATTTAATGACATGACCTTTGGTTGTGTAACTGTGATGCTATTAGGTTTTAATGGAACATTAAATGCAGTTCATTAAGGAACCACATTAATGAAATGAAACGAGGTAGGTTCATTTCCCCTTATTTAAACAAATATTTTTCATGAGTTTTGGATACCCGTTATAGGAACCTCAAATGGAACACCGGTGAAGTCTTCTTTCAATGAAAAATGGAGATTCGATGGTGCAATTAAGGTTTCAAACCGGACATCGTTTGGAGACAATGAACATCGATGCACACCATCGAACAACATATTATCATCTTCAGTCTTCAAAAAATCCAATTTATTCAAGGTATGTTTTATTTCTATTCTTATATTTTTAAGAAATCATATTATTGTGATGATTTTTGTACTTTCCCCTTGTTATAACATTATCGCGGAGGGCACAGGCCAAACCGAACAAGTCTCGGACCCTCCACCAATTTTGTTTGGTTGCATTATTCATGGACGACAGAGCAAAACAGTGGCAGACAAAACCGAGGTCCCCACAGTGTAGGCTGCATCACAGGTGGCCCCTAGGAGTTGACGGAAAAAGAATCAGACCTCCGGAGCTCCACCAGTGGCCCGCGGAAGCTCCGTCGGTGTGGCGGAACCAACCACTGGAGGATGTGGCGGCTGGCTCTTGCCGGCCGCAAGGGGACGACAACACCTAAAGTGGTCGCGGCAGACAGGGGCGTCTAGCCTTTTCGGCTGTGTTGATTGCGGGCGACCTGCTGCATTGGAGGAAAGTGGCTCTGAGCCACGGCGGAGGGCGAACCCACACCCACGTGTCCCTCTATAGACTGGTCCATGCGACCTGGTTTGGTGGAGCTTCACCAACTGGCGCTGCTAATTTTGGGAGTCCAAATAGGCCATCGTCCGTTTGGGGAGGCACATCGCGCCCTGCTGGGCGGGCTGGGCCGAGCCCGTGACCCAGTGGGCCGAGCCTACGGCCAAGTGGGCCGAACGAGGCCCAGTTGGACCAGACCATGACATGGTGGTTCGGGTCGGGCCTGATGGACTGGGTTGGGTCGTTCTGACCGGGTCGGAACAGACCTGGATCCTTTTTGGCCAAGTTTCACTTAAAGGGGCATATCTTCTAAATCAGATGCTTGTTTGACAAATCGTTTGTGGCGTTGGAATCCTTAGGACAAGGAGTTACTTTTGAGATACTTTACATGACTTTTAGAGAATGTTGGAGTATGACTGGGTTGGATCGAACCTGAATCCAACTGGGCCATTGGCACTAAAATGACTATAACGTACATATTGGGTGTTCGGTTGACGTGACATATATTGCATTGGAACCTATATGACATGGCAGTTCATCGCATTAAATCTTCTTGGGAAGTTGTGGCAGTTGATGCACCATTGAAGGATTGAAGAGTGAATACTCCCAGAATCGAGTGTGCTAAGTGCTGGAATCCAGTGGCTGGCTGTGACGTGAAGAATGAATGGTGATCTTGTATGGGTTAGTACCTATTGACCATGTGTGGGTAAGTGTTCAGAGAGCCTGTGTGGGTCAACACCTATCTATCCTGTGTGGGTCAACGCTCAGCGAACCTGTGTGGGTCTATGCCTATAGATCCTGTGTGGGTCAGCATACATCAATCCTGTGTGGATTAGCGTCTATCGAACATATGTGTGTCACCAACAAACCCTTCTGAGATAATCAGATGATCTAGTTTTAAGACTAATAATTTCTATTTATGTATTTATGGTAGTACCTGTGGTAGTTGTCTTTACATTGTGTTTTTTATTGATATCTTTCATTGTGGTTTTTGTATGGTGGAATTCTGAGAGACCTTTGGGGATCTCAAGTTCTTTGCTGAGTATTGTTATATTCACCACTGCACGGGCATCACCCGCACCTTGTTGTGTATTGTGTAGACGACAGGAAACATTGACCGAGACTTGAGAGCATGGACTAAACGGTGTATGGAGGTGACCGGTTGGTGTGGTGAGCTGCAGAGAGGAGTTGTACTTACCCTTCAGGTAGGATCCTTGGCGGATGACTTTAGGAGTTGTTTTTCTTTTCGGTGTACTTTCTTTCTGGTTGGTCATATATATTGGCCCATTTACTTTTAGTACATACTTTTTCTTTGATTAGTTATACTATGTGGTCTACTTTTGTTGTATACCTAGACTATGTGGGTACATGTTTTGAGGTAATGCCTTTCCATTTTTGGGATAAGCCTTTCAGGTGCTAGTCGCCAACCCCTAGCCTATGGAAGGCGTGTTTGGGGTAGTCACGACACGGGCCCCGAGGATGGGTTGTGTCATAATAATTATTTGTTTGACCATAATGCGGATAGAGTACTACCATTATGTAGATACTTACACTCCCGTTTCAGTGTTACATATAAGTAAAAAATTTGGTGACAACTTTACGTAGCTACATACACTCCCGTTTTATATTTTCAAATTTATTTTAAAATTTAAAAATTATAAATATTTTTTAAATGTAGTTAAATAAGTATTGGGATATATTATAAGATAGAGTTGATAAAAAGAAGCTTATTTTTTAAAATTGTATTTAAAAAAGATTAAAATTTTCAAATATTATATAAGTTCTCTAAGTTGTATAAAATTGTTTTTTTAAGAATTTATTATTGAAACAAACAAAATTCTCAAATGAATGGACTCATTATTAATTGTGAAAAGATTTGTTGGGATTTTTCCAATGATAGTGTGAGAATATCTTTTTGATTTAATGTGTATAAATATTATAAATATATGAATCAATTATTAATAAATATTATAATTTAACTTAGTATGGAAAATATTAGAAAAAATAAATAATTTGATATTGATATTTAGGGGAAAATACATATACAATAAAATGTATATTTTCCAACATATTAAATTTACCAAAAATAGGAAGAAAATATATGAAACAAGAAATCAATGTGATTGAGGAATAAGAGCAACAAAAAGTTTGCGTATAATATTGGAACAAATAAAGATGGAAGTATATTAAAAACCAATAACATTAAAATTTTACTTTTAAAATACAACATCATTACTTTATTCTAAAAAAAATTTAATATCCCAACCATATAAATTTTAAATACTCAACGTATTTGTTTTAAAATTAAAAAACATTATGTTCAAATCTTCAAGGCATTTTAAAATATAAAAACATTAAAGAAAAATTAATTTTTAATCAACTTATTGATATTAAATATTACTAAATTACTTATTTTCTATATTGAAGTTAATTATTTTACATTTTTATTCATTTTTTTTAATGAATAACTTTGAATGAACAAAATTAAATTACATGAATATTTAGAAAAATTAAAGAAATAGATTTAATTTAATATTTAAATGATTTGAATAATATATTCCTGTAATTTAAAATAAAATAAAACATATAAAATCGTTAAATTATATAAAAAAGTTCAGAATGTTAGAATAATTAAAATATTGAAAAATAATATCTATTTCAGATTTTTTCAAAATCATTTAAATAAATAACTAGATTAAAAAATTTAATGTTTTTAAATATTTTATTTAGGATATCCATTCCAAAAAAATCTAATATTTTGAATGATTTAAATATTTCAACGGATCCTGATTTTGGATTATTCATGAAACAAGATTTGACCCCATTATCTATCCCTCCGTTTTAGTCTCGTTTTTCTTTTATATAAATCCTTGAAAGTGGGCCTTACTATCATGCCTAGTTTCATTGTTCTTGTAGGTTCGGATCGCATAGTTAACAACATGACCACCTTCTCATAAATGGTCAAAAAATCCATCGGTATGGAGTCTTGCTTATGTGCTGGGAATGGTCAGATCGGTGTTCTTGTCGGTTCCTCCATGAGTATTACTCGAACATATGGCTATGTTGCTCCAAAATATATGGATACCAATAAAACGTCTTTTCCTTCATCAATTTCATCGTATTTATCTTCCTTCGAGGTGGAAAACCAAGCACTGCGTTGTGTATCGGGCGGCCACGGGGCTTGCGTTTCTGGGTAATGATGACGCTTGGTATAAGAAATGCGCATCCTTTAAACTCCAACCTTCAACTTATTTCTTCTTATCCTCAAACCATGTCCATTGATATTTTTTTGCAAAATCATAATCCAATGCTTTCTACGAAGTAACTCTAAAATCCAGGAGTGGGTATTTGAGAAGTAACTCTAACATCGAGATAGATGATGAGAAGAAAGTGTTGGGTGCCTTCCTGGTTGGAGCACCGGTTAACACCTCCCCAAATGGTGCTCATGTAGTTTCTCTTTTATTGGGGTGTTTTTAATGTGGGCCAAGACCGCATAAATTAATTCACACGGTGACACTCTTTTGACACAACAACATTATTTGGTGTTGTTTCTTTTTATATATAAGGAGGCACATGAAAGTCATTTCAACATCACCGGAAGCAAAAAAACCGAGAGAAAATCCCATTTGGTGATCACCTTTCTTCAATGACCATCTTTATTACTCTCCATCTTTTGATCGACACTTTTATTCTTGAGTATTACTTTTGAGATCCATTCTATTTTAGAGAGTCTCTACAGTGTACCTCTTGATTTTAGTAGATCCCCCTTTCTGGACTAGGTCCTGAAGTTTTTTCCTTTTGGGTTTTCCATGTAAAAATTTATGGTGTCCTTTATTTTCTGCACATTTCATTTTGTCCCTACGCATCCACTTATATTTGGGGGAAAGATTCAATTTCCGTTGCACCTTTCATTTTTTTATTGTTTGATCATTCGTCGATTTAAAATCTTTCCCAACATCTGGTATCAAAGGGTTTGATTATTTTTTTCATATTAATTATGGTGGCCAATTATAGTCAGATGATTTTGCTGAATGGTACCAACTACCATATGTGGTGAATTAAAATGAGGGATATGCTTTTTGTCAAGTGAATGCATCTTCCAGTTTTTAGTTCCCAAAAGCCTGAGAGGATTTCAGACGAAGAATGAGCGTTCAAGAATGAGATGGTTTGTGTCTTCATTTACCAATGGGTTGAAGACAACGTGATGAAACACGTTGTCAACATCTCTCATGCCAGAACTTTTTTGGAGAAGCTTGAGACGACCTACGCTTCAAATATGGGAATCATTAAAATTTTTCTTCTCAAGAAAATGATGAACATGAGGTACAGATAAGGTACATCTATTTCTGATTATTTAAGTGAATATCAGGGATGTTTTGTTCAGTTTTCTAGCATGGGTATCAATTTTGAAGATGGGGTTTTAGCTCTTTTGTTGCTTTACACTTTACCAAATTCTTGGGAGAATTTATGTGTTACTCTAACCGATTTTGCTTCTAATGGTGCCGTGACATTTAGTTTTGTAGAGTCTGATATATTAAATGATGAAGTCATGAGATGCACTCCTGAGAAATATTATTCATTGCTTTTAGTCATAGAGAACTGGGGGTGAAGCCAAGACCGGGGGCAGAGCAGTCGAGGTAAGAGTACAGGCAGAAGAAAATCCAGACTGAAGCAAAGATATTTTGAATGTCATCATTGTTGTAGGAAGGTTCATGTTAAGAAATTTTGTTATCAGCTGAAAAGAGAGAATATAATGAAGGAAAATCCGCAGAAGAAAAATGGCGATGAAGATGATCATTTCACAACTGCTATAGGGGTGATCTTGTTATTGTTTATGTTTCCATTAACATTTCTTCTGATGATTCTTGCTGGGTTTCTGAATGTGGTGCCTATTTTCCTGTGAGATCGATGAAGGAGTTCTTTACATTTTATAGCCCAGGTAATTTAGGAATTTTTATGATGGGAAATGAAGGGAATGCTGACGTTGTAGGCATCAGAACTGTTTGTTTAAAGACTAGTACATGAAGTAAGCTGATTTTGAATAATTTTCGACATGCACCCGAGGTTCGCTTGAATCTCATTTCTACCAGAATTTTAGATGATGAAGGGCTTTTCAGTAGTTTTGGTGATTTCCAATGGAAGCATTCCATGGTCTCTTTAATTGTGTCTTCAGGGAAGAATCAATCTGGTTTGTACTGGACTAGCGCTTTTACTTCTTGTGATACTTCTTGCATTGTTGAGTGTAGTAATTCATCCATGTTGTGGCATAAGAGGCTCAATCACATCAGTGAGAAAGGTATTGGCTGTTTTTTCAAGATAAATATTCTTCCAGATTTGAATAGTGTCAAATTAGACACATGTGATCATTGCATGGCTTGAAAACATAGCAAATTGAGTATCAGCAGTCATCCTCCACATAAGAAGTCACAGGTACTTGAATTGGTTCACACAAGTGTTTGTGGTAGTTTTAAATCTATGACCTTTAGTGGTGGTATTTATTTTATTACATTTATTGATGAATACTCCGGAAAGCTCTGGGTTTATGTTTTGAATGCCAAAAGTCAGGTGCTGAGTGTTTTTAAGCAATTTCAAATTTCTACTGAGAGGGAATCAGGAATGAAATTGAAATGTATTCGTGCTAACAATGGAGGAAATTATTGTGGTCCTTTTGATTAGTATTGCATGCAAGAATGTATTTGGCATTAGAAGATGCCGCCTAAGACACCTCAGCTGAATGGTGTAGTGGAGAGGATGAACAGGACTTTGTTGGAAAGAGATCGTTGTTTGCTTTCAGAAGCAAAGTTGTGTGGACATTTTTGGGGTGAGGCTTCACTTACTGCTGCTTATATTATCAATTTTTCACCTAATTTTTCTTTGCATATAGTCACCCATGAAAATTTTGGGAAAGGAAAAGAGATCAGATAAGATCACTTGCATGTTTTTGGTTGCAAGGCTTTTGTTCATGTGCCTAGAGATGAGAGATCCAAGCTAGATGGTAAGACACACCAGTGTATTTTTATTGGATATTGACACAATGAGTTTGGGTACATGGTCTATGATCCTGTTTTGAAGAAAAATATCAGAAGCCACGATGTAGTGTTTAAGGAGGATCAGACTATTGAAGACATTGATAATGGAGAAAACTATGCTTCTAAAACTTCTGATGGTTTTGTCAATCTTGAGCTAGGTTCTGATTAAAATTTACCTCATATTGTTCATTCTGATGATCTTGTTGATGTACAGAATAATTCTCAAGGTGATCAGGTTGGATTAGATGTTTCTGATGCACCTTTGGTTTCAGATGATCCAGTTCTAGGGGTTATTAATGAACCCACAGTTCCAATCTAGATGTCATCTTGGCATTGCACCGCTTCTACTCAATATTCACCAGATGAGTATGTGTTCCTCACTAAAGGGGGACAACCAGAATAATTTGATGAGGCAATGGATAGTGAATAGAAAGACAGATGTGTTGCAGTAATGGATGAAGAGATTAAATCATTGCATGACAACCACAATTTTGAGCTGGTGAAGTTACCAACAGGGAATAGAGCTTTGCAAAATTGGTGGATTTATCGGATTAAGAATGAATAATCATGTCCTGTTCCACAATAAAAGGAAAGGGTAGTTGTCAAAGGCTACCAGTAGAATAATAGTATTGATTTTGATGAGATTTTCTCACCTGTTGTCAAAATGCCTTCCATTCGGGTTGTTCATGGTTTGGCTGCTAGTTTGGATCTTCAGATTGAGCAGATAGATGTGATGACAACTTTCCTCCATAGAGATTTAGAAGAGAAGTTTATATGGATAAACTAGAGGGTTTTGTTGAAACACGTAAAGAATCTCACGTCGTCATGTTGAATATGATTTTGTATGGTTTAAAGCAAGCTCCAAGGTAGTGGTATAAGAAGTTTGAATATGTCATTTCTCATCAGGGTTTTAGGAAGAAATCTTCTGATCATTGTGTTTTTGTTCAAAGTTTTACTGGTGATGATTTTGTTATAATATTGAATTATATAGATGATATGCTCATTGTTGGCCATGATACTTCTAGAATTGACAGATTGAAGAAGGATCTTTGTCAGTCTTTTGTGATGAAAGACTTGGGGCTAGCACGGCAGATTCTTTTCATGACAATCTCCCGTGACAGGAAGGCCAAAAAATTGTTGTTATCTCAATAGAGATACATTGAGATGATTCTTGAGTGATTTTCTATGGATAGTGCTAATGTGGTTAGTAATCCTCTTGATTTACATTTTAAACTCAACACCAGACAGTAACATTGTACTGATGAAGAAAGAGAGGAGATGCATCCCATACCTTATTCATCTATTGTTGGATATTTGATGTATGTAATGGTATGTACTAGAACTTATATAGCTCATGAAGTTGGTGTGGTCAGTCGTCTTCTAAAAAATCCAGGTAGAGTGCATTGGAGAGGAGTGAAGTACATTTTTCATTATCTTTGTGGTACTTTTGATTTGAGATTGTGTTTTGGAAAAGGGTATCCTATGCTTGGTGGCTTTACAGATTCAGATATGGAAGGAGATATCGACTCGAGGAAGTCAACTTCAGGCTATTTGATCACTTTTTCAGGGGGAGCTGTATCTTGGTAGTCTAGATTGCAGAGATGTGTTGCTTTATCTACCAGAGAGTCAGAGTTTATTGGTGCTGCTGAGGCATGCAAAGAATTTTTGTTGATGAAAAAAATTTATTCGAGAGCTCAATTTAAATCAGGACATGTATGTTTTATTTTTAGATAGTCAGAGTGCTATTTTTTGAGAAATAATTATACTTTTCATGGCAGGTTGAAACATATCGATATTCCATATCATTGGAATCAAAACATCCTTGATTCGAGATAGTTAGAGCCTGAGAAGATCCACACTGATGAAAATGGGTCAGACATGTTGACCAAGATTTTACCCAGAGGATAATTTGAGGCGTTCTGATAGATTTTAGGGTTGGTGGTGATCCCTACTTGAGTCGGTGGGGGAGTTTGTTGGGAGCCTTCCTGGTTGGTGCACTGGGTAACGCCTCCTCAAATAGTGACCACACGATTTCTCTTTTAATGGGGTGTTTTTAATGCAGGCCAAGACCATGTGAATTAATTCACATGATGAAACTCTTTTGATGCGGTTACATTATTTGACTCTGTTTCCTTTTTATATATAACGAGGTAGAGGCAAGGCATATCAACATCATCGGTAGCAACAACACCGATAGAAAATCCCATTTAGTGATCTCCATTCTTCGATAATAATCTCTTCTACTCTCCATCTTTTGATCCACACTTTTATTCATGAGTTTTACTTTTGAGATCCCTTCCATTTTGGGGGAGTCTCAACTATGTACCTCTTGATTTTAGTAGATCCCCCTTTCTGGGCTAGGTCCTATGGTTTTTACCTTTCAGGTTTTCCATGTAAATATTTTTGGTGTCAAATTTATTTTCTATACATTTCATTTTGTCACTTCACATCTGCTTCTATTTGGGGTGAAAGATTCAATTTCCGCTATGTGTTCTCTTTTTCTATTGTTTTCTCATTCGTTTCTTTCCCATCTTTCCCAATAGAAAGATGCAAAATCAGTAAACAATTTAATTGAAGGGAAAGATGAGATGAAACACAATTTTAATGAAGGCATGGCACTTTTTTAAATCTAGTAATTCTAATGTATATGCATTTTGTGATAACTGGGTCAACACTTTATCAAATAATTGGTATAAAATGAGTTTACTGAATGTTCGGTATTAGAGATGAGAAAGATTGTGCAGTATACTGGAGGCTAGTTTGGGCATGAAATGACCAAACATTTAGAATCATAGAAAAATTGGCTTTGTTTGAGTAAGAACTATGCAAAATAGAATCCTTAAATAAAACATAGAGATCAACTTCCTCAGAAGAGGGAAATGGTATCTCCCCTTCTTTTTTTCTTCAAATGTATTATACCAATGAACCAAATATGCCTTTATTCTCACACGCCTACTCGTGAAGCCATTTTTTTTAGTTTTTTATTAAATCATTGTATTTCTAGTCCATTTTTTATGAAAAATATGATGGCTAATTTAGAGCAATGAAAAGTAGGTCAAAATGTAATGAAACTAGTAAAAATCCATGAGGTCTGTTGTCCATCTCCTTTATGTATCAATTTTAGGCAATAATTATCTAATTATGTTATATGAATCTCATAATGACTTTTTATCCCTGTATAATGGAAGGGGATGAAAAAGGAACAAAGGAAACAAATTATTGTGCTGGAGAAAAACTAGGTGATAAACAAGCATTAGATCTTGAAATTAAATGCATGAGAGGGATTGTTCATGTTCGTGCATTAAATTTCAAAATTCAATGCTTGTTTAGCATGTAGTTTTGTTTCCACCTCAATAATTTGTTACATTAGCTCATTGTTCATCCCCTTCCATCGTACCCGAATAAAATTACATGATGCGATTCAAATAAAAGAATTATATATTGATTACCCAAAGTTGATAGAGATGGGAAATGGTCCACTAATCTCATGAATTTTTTCCAATTCCATTATATTTTCATCATCTTTTCTCTTCTCCGATGTTTACCACATATTTTTCATAAAAAAGGACAAAAAAAACAATTAGTTAACAAAAAAACAAAAAAAATGGCATCACTATTAGGTCTCTGAGCATAAAAAAACATTTTGTTCATTATTAGAATATATTGGAAGGAAAAAAGTAGAGGTGATACCATTTCCATCTCATGATGAATCTTTTTTTTTTCTCTGTTTTATTTAAGGATTCCCTTCTGTATAGTTATTTCTCACTCTAACAAATCCCTTTTTTCTATGCTTCTAAATGTTTGATGGTTATTTCGTGCCCAAACTGGCCTCCGACATGCCAATACTTCATTCTATACTCTAACATAAAACATTCAGTAAAGGTATTTTATACCAACTATTTGATAAACTGTTGACCCATTTAACACAAAAAAGAATACAAATTTTAATTTCAAGATTTGAAAAAGTCTCATGCCTTAATTAAAATTATCTTGAATCTCATCCTTCTCATAAATTACATTTTTTTAAGTTTTCATATTTCCTCCCATCCTCTTCTTGTATCTCAGAGATACTTCTTAGATACCCACTCCTCGGTAGATGTCGACCATTCAAGCTATTATCAGTGAAGTATTCTTTTCATCCCCTCCCTTCCTTGAGAAAGAGACCATTGAGTTTTGAAGCACCGAAATACTACCCACAATCCAATTTAGTGTTACTAATTATTCCGATCCATGACCACACAAACACATCTTCCATATTATTGATTCCACATAAAATTCACTTTTTAGGTACTACCACAATCTCAACAATAGGAAAAGTTTTACTCTAATAGACTATGAGTCCTTAGATCGGGGAGCCATGGAAGTATCTTATTTAGGATGAGGATCACCAATCATCTTCTTTATAACCACATTATCAACAACATGAAGATTTTTTAATCTACCAGACTCAAATTCCTTACCTCAAGGTTCCATGGAAGAAGCTTGTTTGAAATGGGGATCATCGATCATCTTCTACACAACCACGTTCTTGAAAACATGACGAGTATTGACTATACTTGGCTTGGAGTTCGTAACATGAAGAGTTATAGAAGTAGATTTTTTGGAACGGGGATCACAACTCACCTTATGCACAACCAAATTCTTGACAATAGGATGAGTTTTTTATTCAACCGAACTCAGAGTCCTTACATTCAAGAGCCATGGAAGCATCTTGTTTAGATTTTAGATCACTAACACCCCTTCTGTGAGGTCAAGGGTCACTACTAGTCAATACAAGCTCTTCCAGTTCCCCCGTGACCTCCCCCATGCTCAACCTAGACTTTTATTCTAGGTGCACACAACGTAGTATGATGTTTTCCAACTCAAAGGCAATGTCCCATGAGTACCAAACCATCATCTGGTACACATCCTTCTTCATATTCATCCATATAAGATGAATATCAGTGGGAAACTAGAAAATAAATACGATGACATCGATGAAGGAGAATATTTTTTATCAATGACGAAATATTTTGGGGCTATTTGGCCATAGGTTCTAGCGATGCTTGTGGATACATGGTTTTTTTCACCAACTGTTCCATTGGTGAATCCACTTGTTTTTTAATCCATTACATACTCTTTTAAACAATCATAAATTCATGTTTTGGTCCTCACCTAATAGTCTATGAAATTTATGTAGAATACCAATCATTCTAGTTTTGAGTCCACAATATTTTTGGTCATTCAATTATAATTATTGGTTATTGATTTTGAAATTTGGAGCATACATTTCCCTAAAAGTCCCACTCACTTGAGTACGATTATCTCCAATTTTTTCACTTCCTATTTTATCTCTTTTGGAGGAAGAAGAAGAGGATGGATAATTAGCCAGTGTATTGATGAAGAACTCGTATTCCTCTTTTTTGGTGTTTTTTAGAGTTTTATGTTTAGCAAGCGTGGTTCTCTAAACCTCAGGATAAAAAATCCAGATGGTTAGAATAAATTAATCAAGTAATTTTAAAATATTTTTTAAACAAATAAAAAAATCACTAATAATCCCTAGAAAATTGGTCAGGTTGGATGCATGCCAATCCTGAGAGGATCAACAAAATTATTTTTGAACCCATAAAAAATGTAGTAATTTTTGATTGGGGTAGTCTCTTGGGATGAAAATATTGTGGATGTATTAAAATAAAATTAAATGGGATTGAAATTTAAAAATAGTGTATGTTTGTGAATGGTTTAAAATTCACTACAACAGAAATTGACATTAGTGGTGGGTTTTTAGCGGCGGTTTTGGGAACCGCTACTAAACCCTTTATTAAAATGGTTTTGTAGCATTTTATAATAAACCCCCACGAATCAATATATATTTTTTACATTGCGGACACTACCCTCACCCCCCCTCACCCTGACCCCCCTTATAACCCTGCGACCCCACTTCCCCCGGCCCCCCACTTCCCCCGCGACCCCGACCCCCCCCCCCCCCACGACCCCGACGACCCCACGACCTCGGCGACCCCGATTCCCCCAGCAACCCATGACCCCAACGACCTATACGAACCCTACGGATTGAATTCTAGTAATTTTAACTCAATTAATTTCTCCATATATTATGAATTATAAAGATTCATGGTTGATTTTCAATTCGATTCATTAAACATACACATAACCCGTGTTTAATATGTTGTCCTTGATAGGAAAACTTATTATCACTTTTTTATTATTTATTTTTAATCCATGTTGACTATTTCAACAAATTATGGTGGTCAATTGGAATCTCCATTGGTATTGTGCATTCTTAGGTGACCAAAATGTTAATGTTTGTGGCATAGAAACAACTACTTTGTACATTATTCATTAATAAAAGGCTTATCACATCTTGATTGTTCTTTTGTGTGACAATGCATTTGATAATGTCCTAAGGATATTTGTTGCATTAAAAGGTCATAACAGATCCCTACTATGATGAGAACCTAGAAGTGCAATAACATTTATCTCGAATATATGTTCTATGTCAAAATGATGATATTTGAGGGGCACAAATAATACCAGTCATTAGGGGTGAGGACTCATAAAACTTTTAGGAACCTTCTCATCGTGTGCGCCCTTAGTAATATCTAGGAGGATATTATGAGAATGAGGAATGCCTGTAAGAAATCCACATTTCATAGTGTTATTGGATGTTCCTATCTGCGGATGTTTGTATTGGTCCTTAGACATTAAGATTTTTATTAATGGGTATTACAACTTGCGCACATAGATGTATTGACAAAAACTGTGACGATACACTGTTCCTAGAGAGGTAGGATACATTGGGTGCATCACGAGTAATACTGCATTAATAGATAAGGCGAGAAAGGATTTGTACTTTCTGTTCCATAACAAAAGTAGATATCTCAGGCCCTTTGATGGAATTGATATATCCTAAATAAATCTGTGGTCATGATAAGGTATGGGCGTGTTCAATTCTGGGAAGTCAAAGAATGAATAATCAATCACATGGGTGGATGGCACTAGCATGCAACCCACATGATTAGAGATATCGAGAGAAAGGGATTATATTACATGGTAAGCATTCATATGAGGTGACACGTCATTGTGGCATTAACTTCATTCTCTATGGGTGCCTTGGCGTGTTGCTAGACGCTAACCTTGAACTTTAGGCAGGCTCCACCTAATGCCACTGTGAAAGAGGCCTAGAGGGTCAGTCACTATGTGTGTCCATGTATCTGAGTTAAATATTAATTTAACACATTAAATAATTATTATTATTGATTGTGGTTTAATAAATAATTATGGATGCCTGATCACATTTATTACGACACTAGTAAATCGAGAGAATATATTGTCGGCCAAATAAATGTTTATTTGCAAGTAATGAAGTTTCATTTATTTAAGAAATAAATACCCATTACTCAAGGTATAATAAATGTGGTGGAGGAAATAAGTGAAAATAAAAGTACACACCGTGTATATTAAATATACACATCGTGTAGTTTTATAGAAAATGAGTATACGCCATGTATTAATGATTCCACTCCATGTAGTTTTTCCAGTTCGGATTTTGTGGATAAAATATTGTTTTATTAAATTATATTTATTATAATCAGCGTGGGCACTTGTCAAGGAATTAATAATTCGACATGGGGGTTTTCAATAAGGGTTAATGAAATAAAGAAAACGCGTAACATGTTTATTTATTATCATAACTCTATAACCTCAATCCCAATTTTAAATATCCTCCCAACCCCAACACTTTTCCACAAGAGAATCCTTGTACACAACATTTCTGTAGAATTATTTCAAGCCCAAATGAACTTTTTCCTCCATGAACGCTCACAAGACCGAGATATCAAGTTGATCGAAGGCGGACATCGTAATCTAAGGTTCTTCTGTGCTAGCACCCGGTGATCCCTTCAATGACGTCCGTAGGTACATTTCACACGTGTGGATCACCACTATAGGAATCCTACATTTGGATTCTAGGACGCAATAACGGATCCCCGAATCATGACCAGACACATCAACAATGAAAAAATCCAACCAAGGTAATTCTTGTGAATTAATTAAATTAATTATAACCAAAATATGATGATCCTAACTCGATGGTTCCAGGATTCCCTATTTTGTTTTTCGTTCTTCGTTCTATACCAAAGATCCATTATTTTTTATCCCTACAGATCTTAGTTTGAACGTTGTTTAACACTAAAATTAAATTTGGTCAGACCCACCAATGCGCTTCTGGTGCGCCTGGAACCTACAAGTGGTATCAGAGCGGTCATGTCATTTATTATAATTATTTAGTTTTTCGTTGATGTTTTACACATTTAATAATTTAGTTGTTTCAATTCACGTTTAATCATACCAAAAATATGAATCTCGAGATTTGTTCCTCCTACATCGTTTCTCATTGACCTTAGATAAACGAATTTTTGTTTTAATTTTGAAAAATATAAAATAGAGTAACTCATCTGGAGGAACCAAACGTTTCTGGCCATACAACACTAGAATACATAGTGTGTATTGGGAAGTACATGTCGTGTAGTCTAGATTCATGTATCAGACTGATCCGCCAAATCAAGCCGTGTATTGGATCCTATCTAATTCATTAATGACATAGTGTGTTGACCAGGAATAGGTGCCACACGGTTTCCAGATAACATGTTGTGTTTTCCAATGAACACGGCATGTAGTACCTTTGAGATAGGGTTGGACTGTGTACCTCGTACACGGCTTGCCCAAATAGAAACTGTGTAACACGGAAACTACACAGCGTGTATCCCACTGAACACGCCATGTAATCAGAAAATTATGAAGTACATTAACAAACCATGTCCCCAGGCGTGTACTTCGGATGGACGGTGAACAAAAGTACACAATCTGTAGTCAATACTACACACCGTGTACTCATTCAAATTATGCAATGAACAAAAATTCACTGGGTTTCCTCCAAGGTACAAGTTATGTACAAAGATAATTTTAAATTATTTTATTTATTTAAAAGTATGATGGATGAAAATCTCAAGGAAATTCAGATAATCTTTTTATGATAAAAGGATTGATTAATTAAAGATAATTAATTAATTCGAGCGTGATTTATCATAAACAAGAATGATTAAAGAATTTAATGCTATTTTTATTTATGCGTAAATATAGTTGCATGTATGAATGATCATGAGATAGACCGAGACCTTTGTATATGAATAGATTCTTTTAATTTTCTTATTTAAATTAAATTTGTTGGCATGTGAGCCATCTCCTCATTAATATGTAGGGAATGCGTTCCCAAGGATTCTTTTATGTAAAAACCCCGTTTTACCCCTCAACTACGTGTGAGATAAATTAATATGTAATGGATGGAGCTTCGAAGCTAGTGGAGGCAACTCATGTCAGGATCCAATGTGAAACCAGTCCAAGGAGATAAAAAGGTGGACAGGTAGAAAGCTGTAAACACGAACCCACAAGGTTCAAGGAGTTTCTCCCTTAGATATGGGGTTAGTTTATCAACCACTAGATAAACTAACCAATAGAAAAAGCTCATGATGATACCATTTTTTTATTTCCGTTAGTTTCATGGCTTATTTATTGTGGGTGTGTTGTCACAATCACCCAATTAATGAACTAAACAAGCATACAAGATGGAACTAAAATAAAACCGACTTATGCGTAAGTACTATCTTAGAAATGGTTAATCACTTATGTATATCCCACTTAATATTAGAAATCATGTAATAAAAGATAATAAATTGTAAATTTACGTATAAGGATAAAATCCCTCAAATAAATATTATGTCAGTATAGCCTTCCATAATCTTGGTTAGAATCGAACCATAGTTCAAAGTGCTTGACCAACCATAGTTGGGGTGCTTTTAATTATTGGGGAATTCTAATTCAAGGTTTTGGGTTGACATAACTTGGTTCACATCAAGGGTTGACTACCACAGTAGGACTTGGTGTGTCCAAGAGGCAAAGGTTGAGGAAATCCAAAATAAAAGGATTTCAGGATTGGGGAGTCCACTCAGTAGATCAAGGAGCTACGAGATAAATGCAGTTGGAATTTGGAATGCCCACCTAAAAACCCTTCAAGTTGCTTGACCAACCCTAGATGGGGTAATGTGAAGGGAAATATGGATCCTTGACACTAGAATATTTCGGAAACAGAATATTCCATAGTCAATGGTGAGGGCTATCGGATTTTGATAAAATAGTTGGAGACTAATAAGTGTTAATTTATGTATTTGTCGAAATTTTTTAATAAAGTACTAAACCTTTTATCATCATAATTTTATAAAGGACAAGAAAAATGACTTCAAACATATCATTGCGCACCATACTCGAGAAGGAAAACCTTCTCACCGGTACCAATTTCCAAAATTGGTAGAGGCATTTACGTGTCATCCTTTGTCATGAAAGGAAATTGTATGTGCTGGAAGGGCCTATTCTAGTTACACCTGGGAAAGAGGCTAGTGATGAGGAAATTTCTCTCTACGTGAAACACGTGAATGATGCCACATATGTCCAGTGTTTCATGTTATCGGCCATGTCTAATGATCTCTTGAAGAAACATGAAAACATGGACGTGTATAGAATGATGTCTCACCTTAAAGATCTCTACCAAGAGAATGTAAGACAAGAGATGTATGAGATCTCCAATGCTTTGTTTACAACTAAGCTTAGATATTCTGTGTCAGCTGGGCCTCATGTAGTCAAGATTATTGGCAACATTGAATGCTTGGACATATTAGGGATTAATTTCTTGGATGAGTTGCGTACAGATCTTATCCTATCATCATGACCCAAGACCTTTTCTAGCTTCATTGTCAATTATAACATGAACGGAAATGAGAAGATTATATCGAATCTTCTGACCTTGATTCTCCAGGTAGACAAGGACATGGGGCATGAAAAACCCACAGTCCTTACGGTGAAAAAGAAAAGGAAGGACTAGGAAAAGGGTCCAAAGACTTATAAATGGTCTGAAGCCCCCAAGCACCATCCCTCCAAGAAGGGGAAGAACCATAGGCAGGGCAAGGAACGAAAGGTGGTGTGTTTTTCATGTGGCAAGCAGGGCCACTGGAAGAGAAACATCAACCAATAGCATGGGGATGCTAAAGGTGTGTTCATTATCAAGTGTAATCTTTCCATTTCTACACATTGGGTACTAGATAAAGCTTGTGGGTCTCACATCTGTATTCAAATGCATGAACCAAGTAGATTTAGATTAATTTCCAGAGGAGAGGTGGATCTTCGAGCTACCAATGGTGCAAGGCTAGCTGCATTGGCTATTGGCGATTACCACCTCTCATTGCCGACTGGAATGATTTTGGTTTTAAATAACTATTATTATGTTCCTATTGTTACCAAGAACATAATTGATGCATCTTTTTTGGATATGGATGGATTTATTTTCATGTTTGGAAATAAGGGTTTTCTCTTTTAGAAGAACAATGTATGTTATGGTATGGAACATTTAAATAATGGTTTGTATGTATCAAATTACGAAAACCAAGTGTTGGCTCTCGATAACGAAACAAACTCACATGACTCATAGATAACCCAATTGTGGCATCACTGTCTCAGTCATGTAAACAAGAAGTGCTTGACAATGCTCTGCCAATATGGATATTTAAACTCTACAGATCTAAAACCACTTGATAGATGTCACAATTTTTTACAAGGAAAAATGACCAAGTCGCCTTTTGGTGGACAAGGTGAAAGGGAAACTGAGCATCTAGGATTGGTACACACAGATGTGTGTGGACCACTTACAGTAGAAGCTAGAGCTGGATATTCTTACATTATTACTTTTACTGATGATTTGAGTAGATATGGCTATGTCTATATAATGAGGTATAAGTCAGAGTCCATAGAGAAATTTAAGGAATTCAATAATGAAGTAGAGAATCATCTTTGTAAGAAGATAAAGAAGCTCCGATCAGATTGAGGTGGAGAAAATCTGAACCATGAGTTCATCAATATTCTATAAGAGTCTGTGATTCTATCTCAGCTCACTCATCCTTATAAACCACAGTGGAATGGTGTTAGTGAAAGGAGGAACTGCACCTTGTTGGATAAGGTGAGGTCGATGATGAGTCATGAGGATCCTCCATTATCCTTTTGGGGATATGCATTACAAAATGAAGGATACACATTAAACCGACTACCAACTAAGGTGGTAAATTGAATTCCCTCCGAGTTATGGAATAGAAAGAAACCCATTTTTTGCATACACGTGTATGGGGATGTGAGGAGTTTGTTAAGGCCTTATCAGGAAACAAACTAGAACCCCGGGGCACGAATTGTATCTTTATAAAATATCCTAATGAAACGAAAGTATATTACCTATATAACTCTCAAGAAAAGAAAGTGACTGTCGCTAGACAAGCCATCCATCATGAGAGGGAGAACATCCTCAAAAAGGATAGTGGGAGCAAGATTGACTTCAATGATGTTAATGCTCACGATAGACAAGATTTGGTATAGGAACAAGTTCCACAAGTCGTCGTGGAAGAGGTTCCAAAAACACAATTACAATGTAGGAGCTCAAGAGATATAAGGGAACTAGAGAGATTTGGTTTCCTAGTCACTGAGGATGGTGAATCATTATTGTTGGACAATGATGAACCTCTCTCCTACAAGGAAGCAGTAGAAATCTCATAAGGTGCATGATGGATAGAAACTATGAATTCTGAGATGGATTACATGTATCATAACAATGTTTGGGTTCTAGTCGATGATCTAGTTAATGTAAATCATGTTGGATGCAAATGGTTATTCATGAGAAAACTGGACAAGGAAGGTCATTTTAGCACCTATAAAGCAAGGATATTGGCTAAAGGATTCAGAAAACATCATGGAATTGACTATGATGAAACCTTCTCGCTAGATTCCATGTTTAAATCAATAAGAATCATACGTTCCATAGAAGATTACAATGACTATGATATTTTGAAAATGGATGTCAAAACTGCATTCCTTAATAGGAACCTTCATGAAGATGTATATATGACACAACCAGAAGGTTTTGTGACTCCAGGATAATCCATGTGGGTTTTCAAGTTGCAGAAATCCATTTATGGATTGAGTCAAGCTTCCAGGTCATGGGAAATTCGATTTGATGAAGCCATAACGGAATTTGGTTTCATTAAAAAAGAATGTGAGACAAGGGTTTATAAGCAGTTTAATTGGAATGCGATCGTTATCCTAGTAGTATATGTTGACAAAATATTACTTATTAGAAATGATGTACCAGTCTTACAATCAGTTAAGGACTTGTTGAACATGTTCTTCTCCATGAAGGACTTAGGAGAAGCATCCTACATTCAAGGGATCATGATCATTCTTGATAGATCCAAGAGGCTGCTTGGACTAAGTCTGGGTACATACATTGACCAGATACTAACAAGATTTAGTATGGAACAATCCAAGAGGTAATTAGTTCCAGTGTCACATGGCCTACATATTTCAATGAAAATGTGTCCTCAGACACAACAAGAGAATGATAGAATGAGTAAGATCCCATATGATTCGGTTATAGGATCCATCAGGTATTCCATGTTATTTACCAAGCTTGATGTTGGCTATGCACTGATCGTGGTTTAAAGATATCACGCGGATACAGGAGAACAGCATTGGACTACTGCTAAGACTATCCATAAGTATCTGTGAAGAACGATGGATATGTTCATGGTGTATGGAGGATATGAGGAGCTTGTCATCAGAGGGTATGTTGATGGTGGTTTTCAGACAGATCCGAATGATCTGAAGTTACAATCTGGATATGTTATCAGTCTCAATGGAGCTGTGAGATGGAAGAGTTCAAAGAATCTAATTGTCACCGTTTCTACAGCAAAGTCTGAATATATAGCTGCTTCTGATGCAGCCAAAGAAGCCATCTGGATTCGGAAATTTTTCCAGGAGATTTATGTGGTGCCTAGTAGTAAAGATCCCATTACATTGTATTGTGATAATACTACAGTGGTGGCTCTTGAAAAAGAAAAAAGGTCACACCAACGGACAAAGCACATACTCTGGAATTGTCACCTCTTGAGGGATTTTTATCAAAGGGGTGAAGATGCAGGGAGAAGAGTGTCCATAGAAGAGAATCTGGAGAACCCCATGACTAAAGGCCTATCTTAGCAGAAGAATGAATATCATGTGAGAGCTAGAGGGTTAAAGTTAGTTAGCAGTTGGCTCTAGTCTAAGTGGGGTTCTGTTGGAGTAGGTGGAATAGAACCAACTACTTTGTACATTATTCATTATTAAAAGCATTATCACATCTTGATTTTTCTTCTGCGTGACAATGCATATGATAAGGTCCTAAGGATAGTTGTTGCATTAAAGGTTCATAGCGGATCCCTACTATGATGAGAACCTAGAAGTTCCATAACACTGTTCTTGAATATATGTTCTATGGCCGGATGATATTATTTGTCGGGCATAAATAATAGAGGTCATTTGGGTTGAGGACTCATAAAACTTTGAGGCACCTTCTCATGGTGTGCGCCCTTGGTAATATCCACGAGGATATAATGAGAACGAGGCCCGCCAGTAAGAAATCAACATTTTATAGTTTTAATTGGATGTTCCTATCTGCGGATGTGTGTATTGGTCATTAGACTTTAAGATTATTATTAATGGGTATTATTACTCACACACTTAGATGTATTGAAAAAAACTATAATGACACACTGTTCACAGCGAGGTAGGATACGTTGGGTGTATCACGAGTAATACTGCATTATTAGATAACGCGAGAAAGGATATGTCCCTTCTGTTCCATAACAGAAGTAGATATCCCAAGCCCGTTGATGGAATTGAAATAGCCTAAATAAATCCATGTCCATGGTAAGGTATGGGTGAGTTCAATTCTGAGAAGTAAAAGAAAGAATAATAAAGCACATGGGTTGATGGAACTAGCATGAAACCCACTTGATTAGAGATATCGAGACAAAGGGATTATATTACATGGTAAGAATTCGTATGAGGTGACATGTCATTGCGGCATAAACTTCATTCTCTATGGGTGCCTTGGCGTAATTCTAGACGGTAACCTTGGACTTTAGGCAGGCTCCACCTAATGCCACTGAGAAAGTGGGCTAGAGGGTCACACACTATGTGTGTCCATGTATCTCAGAAAAATATTAATTTAACAAGTTAAATAATGATTATTTTCGATTATGGTTTATTAACTATTGAAGGATGCCTGATCACATTTATTTCGACCCTATTTATTTGAGAGAATAAATTGTGGGAGAAATAATATTTTTATTAGCGTGTAATGAAATTACATTTATTTAAGAAATAAGTTTCCATTACTCAAGGTCAAATAAATATGGTGGAGGAAATAAAGGAAAATAAAAGTACACGTCGTGTATATTAAATACACGCGTCATGTAGTTTTATGGAATACGAGCATACACCATATATTAATGATTATACGTCGTGTAGTTTTTCCAGTTGGGATTTTGAGGATATAATATTGTTTTATTACATGATATTTATTACAATCAGTGTGGGCACATGTCAAGGAATTAATAATTAGTCATGGGGGGTTTAAATAAGAGTTAATGAAATAAATAAAACGTGTAACACGTTTATTTATTTTCATAACTCTATAACCTCAAACCCAATTATAAATATCCTAACAACCCACACTTTTCCACAAAATAATCATTGTGCCACCAATTCTGAATAATTATTTCAAGCTCGAAAGAAATCCTTCCTCCAAGAACACTCTCAAGACCAAGAGATCAAGGCGATCGAAGGCAGACATCGCAAGCGAAGTTTTTTCCATGATAGCACCCAGAGATCCCTTCGATGAAGTCCGGAGATACGTGGCACACGTGTGGATCACCTCTAGAGGAATCCTACACTTGGATTCTATGAGGCAATGATGGATTACCAAATAGTGACCAGACACATCAATAAAGAAACAATTCCACAAAGGTATTTCTTCTAAATTTATTAAATTAATTATAACCAACATATGATGATCCTATCTCTATGGTTCCAGGATTCCCGCTTTTGTTTTTCGTTCGTCATTATATTCGGAAGATCCAGCATTTTATATCATGACGGATCTCAGCTTGATCATTGTTTAATGCTAAAATTAAAGTTGGGAAAACCCACCAACGTGCTTCCGCTGCTCCCGGAACCTACACAAACCAAATTCTATGTGGTTTTTTATTGAATCTTAATTGTAATTACTATAATGAAATTGATGAGAAGGGTGTCCTGAGACCATATCACCTATTTATATAAAAAAAGGATACTCCCTTGTTAAACAATAATGTTGATAGATTATAAGGCCGGATTGACTATAATGAATTATGACACCTAGGTATGGAGTTCCTTATAGTTTTGATACTCGATCATGGAGTCCATCAAACAAGTGTTACTCAAGCATGGCATCCCTTATATGTGTGGTACTCGGGCATTATGTCCCTTATACTTGTGACACCCAATCATGGTGTCCCTAATACTTAGAATAATTAGTCATTGAATCCCCTATACTTGTTATGTATGGTAATCACATCCCTAATTATAGTACTACTAAGGTCTGGAGTACCTCATACATGTGATATATGGTCATGGAATCCCTTATACGTTTAATACATTTTCATGGAATCCCCTACTACCATATGAGACTCTAGTGATTTTATAGGGATGCCTGAGTAATGCCTCGGGTCATGGATTGTTACTCACAACTTGTAATCTTTTCTTTTTGGTAAAATGGAATGTTGTAGTGTTTCTACCTTAAAATCCATAATTTCAGTACAAACAACATAAATCTGAAGTGTTCTTTCATACTGTCATTTACTTTACATTGCATAAATTTCTGTTGTGTGTTGAAGTGAATGGTATTGAATTAATTCTAACTTATTGTGGTGGTTTGGATAAATATAATTCTTCCAACTACCCAAATATAATGTTTAGAGAGAATTCCTTCTGGGATCTATTTCAACCTATGTGATTCTGATTATCTTCTTATGTTGTACTGGAGGATAGTACCAACAACCCACATTTCATATTCAAATTCCCAGCATGATTCTACTATGAAAATCCAAACACCAAGCCCAAACACATCAACTATTCTTCAAATACCCTAGTTTGATCCCCAAACCACATCAGCCGCATCTTGAACGACATTTCTGATGAGGCCTCCACCTTACCACATCAATTTTTATGAAACAACACTAGTATGTCCTTCTCTAGATGAATTATACCAAAGGCACTCAATCCCACACACCAATGCGCTATCATATCCCGACCACGATGACTTAAAACTCATGGAATAACAAAAATGTTCAATTCCCACACCGATGTCTGAATCTGACTCTTAGTTCAACTCCATGGTCAGATCCTCGATCGTCCCATTTAACCATAATTCTCCACCCATGAGAAAATTGTGTAAAATGAATTCCATTAGTTGAGGCCTCAAATATTTTGAGAAGCCACTAATCCTCTTGTGGTATAGGATTTAGTGGAGTCATAAACTCATGTAATTCATCTATTTCGGAAACCCACAAACCATATGGTGATCCTAGATCCAAGTTTTCTACACAACAGACTATGTTTTTAGTGGTTGATGTTTTCTCAAACTCATATGGTATTAATATGTTATGTTTTTAATTTAATTCCTTGTTCTACATGAGATTATATCAACAAATTATAAGGATAGTTTGAGTTCCGGAGATGTTAAACCCTTTGTAGGGTTGCCTGAACATATATAGGAATGTGTTGAGTTTTGGAAGCATCATAAGGTTTTCCCTAAACATTATTTATAATAGATTTATTGGATATTATATTTTTATATGAAGACTATATAGAGAACATAGGATTGGGTTTTCTCTTACAAAACTCCACCTGTGTTGGATTCCTCATTTGAGTGTTGGTAGGTTGAGAATTCTTGGTAGGGATGTATCCAAGAGGTAGGATAAGGTTGTAGTTTTTATTGAAAATTTATAGGGAAATGATGTGCTAAAACCTCCATATTAGAAGTAACATTGATGTCATAGACTCTTCCATTATAAGATAATTTACTTACATGGAATTGGTTTTAGTTAAGAAGCTGGTGGTGTATTAGTAGTAAGAGATGAGTGACACTTTGACACGCTCCCAAAATCATCACATTTGATTGTTTCTTATCAATAACATATTGATAAGAGTTATATATATTTGTTTATGTGTATAGAAGATTTAGGTGACATCTATTTTGGTTTTAGGTATGATTTGAGTCCACTCTTCATGTACCTTCATACTAGATGATACAAGTCATGATATTATTTTTGTGTCGATTTTTTGGGAGTTATTGATTCTAATTTAGACCCTTATCATACCATTTTTAAACTAGAGAATTTCCAAAAATGGTGACTATATTTCAATCATACTATCTGGTAAAGTTATTTTATCACCAATGGAGAAAGGGTTCATTCATGGGATTCCTTTTTGGTAGAGAGGATACCCAATAGTATCTTCCTTCATTTGTATTGGTTACCCTTTTCTATTGTTATATGGTGTTTTGTGTTTTTGTAAATGAGATGAGTTCCACCTTCAACAGTGAATGGGACCCTATTAGGTGTATCAAGTAGCGCCAACCCTTGAAAACTGAAGTGATTTTACCATCAGATGGTTTCATGGTTTTATATGACTTAGGGGTGGTTGAGGAATTATTTCATGTGAATGTTGAATAAATCAAGGGTACTCATATATGAAAAAACATGGTTGTTTCATAATGGGAACCTGACATATGCATCAACGTGCATTCCAGATATGGAATTCAAGTGTTATTTCATATCATTATGGATTCCATTATATTTATCTCTTTTTTCTCCCATCAAGAATGAATCATGTGGACATAGATATTGTATGTTCTTATATCATAATGTGGTCAAAGTGAAATAATCAATGTAAGGAATTCAAATAAGAAATTATTTTATTTGCTTGGAAATTTAGAGTAGGATCACCCACATATTGAATCCTTTTCATTTTAATACTAAATACCATCTATATTTTTTATCTGTCGATAGAATATTTGTTCTTGGAAAACCTAATTTGAATGGACTAGATAGATTCTGATGGCTTGGATAGCTCATTGTAATTCCTTCCAAATCTTGGAAAAACCTCATCTACTCAAAAATAAATTGTGTATTTCTCATACTCATATATAGCTACATTATAATTTTTTGATGAAAAATCATCTTCTACTATCTTTAGATCATCCTGAAGGGTGAATTTGGTGTCTTTTTAGGAAAAGGTTACATCCTGCAATTTCTATGCTTCTTCATCAAGATTAGAAGAATTATTTTTTTCAACATGAACTGTGATTCCAACCATGTTATGCTTATGTTAATTTTTGTTATCTAATATTATATTTTGATGATATAAAGGATTTCAAAAGTAATGGGTTAAAAATTTGGATATTTGGGAGAAACATGATAGGAATACTATTTAGCATAACTTTTACTATTAACCATGTGGTAATTGAGTAATATGGCATTGTTGGTTCTATTGACGATTTTTGTTATTTCAGTAGATTTTTCTTAACCATTTATTTCCATGAAATTTTTTTGGATGAATGGAATATATTATAGATGTTTTCCCATACCTTGAGAATGATTTTTATATCCACATAGTTATTCCAAATTAACAATGTGCTTTGGTTTTCATGGTAAATTTGCTACCACGTTGTTAGCACACTGTTTCTCTCTACCAAAGAAACTTCCCCTATCCCAAACACTAGAGGGTTCATATCTTACTCAGGGGATCATATTTATTATATTATGTTTCTTAAATCTAACACAATCATATATATGAATCTCTTTCTCTGTTTAGTAATAAATATGTGTTTTAATTTTTTTATTGTGTAGGCACATTGTGATATACATGGATAAAAGCAGGATCACATTACCCAAGAAAACCCCTCAGTATGTTTAGGGTTTGAATGAGTTTTTAGATTTTTCAATTTCTAATATATCAATTGAAGGGAGAATAATATTTTCCTTTTTTAAATGTAAATTTAGAACATGTTTGAAGAGATATGAAGTTTATGAGAATTTAATACGGAAGTTATTCCGTGGTCAATATTTCTGTTGGATTTGGAATGGAGAATAGAATGTTGCATAAATATTGATCACTGATGTTAATCCACAGAACGAGGTCCCAAGATAGTCGACAATGGAAAATCAAATTCAAAACCTCATAAATGATGAATTCGGCATTACATGACACCACTATCATGCATCAAAACATATTAGAACAACCAGAAGAGGGTGTTACAAATTGCAACGTGACAAATGATGTTTTGGAGACTGTAACACAAGCAGATCAAGATTGTAACATTAATTTGATCCTCCTATTGATTTTGTGGAGCCAAATGTAAGAGAAAACCTCACTGAGGAAAATTCGTTTCATGAATTAGATGGCAATGGAAATCAAGTGTTTTATAGTGGGTGATTGAAATATTCAAAGCATTCATTTCTGCTAATGTTGTACCACATCAAATGGCTTTGTGGAATTGCAAAAAAGGAAATGTCCATGATATTGGAATTGATTTGTGATGCATTTTTTGAAGCAAAAATACCAAAATCGTTTTATGATATGAAAAAAGTTGTAAACAATCTTGTTCTGAATCATACAAAAATACATGTGCCTCCCAATTATTGTATTCTTTATTCGGGAGAGGATTCAAGTAGACAGAATTGCAAGAAGTGTTTTTCTTTAAGATGGAAGTCAAGGGGTGATGTTGGAACTTTGAATGAACATAATTTCTTGGAGAAGAAGAAAAGAAACACAACTACAATGGTTTTGTGTTACTTTCCTTTGATGCCTCGATTGAAAAGATTATTCATGTCATCGAAAACTGCCGAACACATGAAGTTACATTCCATAGATAATAATAATGATGGGTTAATGAGACATACATGAGATTCCCAATCGTGAAAGACATTTGATTCATTACATCTAGATTTCTCATATGATCCTAGGAATGATTGATTGGGATTGGTTGATGATGGATTCAACCCATTTGGGACTTTGCGTGCCAGTTATAGCATTTGGCCAGTTGTTTTGATCGCTTATAATATGCCTATGTGGATGTGTATCCAACAATCATATTTTATCATTTCAATGATTATTCCTAGAAAACACATTCCTGGAAATGATATTGATGTATACATGCATCTTTTGATTGAAAAATTGCAAGAGTTATGGAGCAACGGTGTTGAGACATTTGATGCTTCTTCTAAAACAATTTTCAAAATGCATGCTGATTTAATGTGGATCATTAGTGACTTCCCTGGGCTTGGGAATTCATTTGGTTTGAAAACTTACATGGTCTTGGATTGTCCTTTTATTAACTTTGATTTTGAGCCCAAACGGATACCTCACAGTAGAAAATGGTTCTTCTTATGAAATCGAGGATTTCTTGATGCATCTCATAGATTTCGGGTGAACTGATCTAAATTAAATGGTTCCAGTGATTGTAGACTGCCTCGAAAGTTGTTAACTGGTTCTAAAATATTGACACAAATTGAAAATTTGGTAACCGAATTCTAGAAGGTTCATCATTTGAATGATAGAATAAAATGGGTGCGAAGTTCATTGTCAAGTGAAATAAGAATGCAAAAATGTAAGAAAAAAAGTATATTCTTCAAACATTCATATTGGGAATTTAATTTGTTGCGGCACAATCTGGATGTGATGCATATTGAGAAGGATTTCTATGATTATTTTATTTTTACATTAATTAATGTGCATGGAAAGTTGAAGGATCATCTCAATTCTCTCAAAGACTTAAAAGTAATGAACATAAAACTTGATCTCTGTCCAGATGATAATGAAATGTATTCTCTGGCCATTTTTGCAATGAAATATAGGGATAAAGATACATTCACTCGAATATTAATGAATTTGAGGGTATCTGATGGGTATTCAAGTAACATATCAAGGTGTGTTGACTTCAATAATCGTTTGTTACATGGATTGAAAAGTGACGATTCACATATTTTGATAGAAAAGTTACTACCATTGACATTGCGTACATTATTAACTGAAAAGGTTACTGCTGTTGTACTCAAATTCTGCACATTTTTTCAGGCAATTATTTGTGAAATCTCTACATCAATTTCATCATTTCGAACCTCCAAGAGAGGTTTGTATCGACCCTTTTTGAAATGGATATGATCTTTACTCCATAGTTTTTATTTTCATGATGCATTTAACTGTGCATTTGGTTGAGGAAGCTAAATTAGGAGGCCCCGTTCATTATCGATGGATGTATCCAATTGAGAGGTATTTTATTTATATGTTTTTTAGGTAAGTAAACAATTTTTTTCATTTAAAAAATGCATAATATTAATATTTTATTTCATAGATATCATTGGAATTTGAAAGCATACGTGAGAAAAAAAGATCATCCAGAAGACTATATTGCTGAAGTCTATTTGGAAGAGTAGTGTCTTACCTTTTGTTCCAGATATTTGGATGATATTTAGACAATATTTAATCACGTTGGATGTGTTTAAGACACATCAACTCAATATTAAACGCATCAGAAATCAAAAATATTTCCTTCTATTGGCCGATCAGTTAGGAGGACCTCAAATGTGACATTGAATGAATTGGAATTATTACAGGAACATAGATATGTGCTACTGAATAGTGAAATTTCAGATCCATTTATTGAATATTTGAGGATACAAACAAAGATAAAAATGATTGGTCGAACACGAAATGATAAAGATATAACAAAAGCTGTGAATAAAGAGCTTGTAGAATAGTTTGCAGGACGTGTAAGTTTATAAATATTGCAATAAATATGAATATTAGTTTGAGACATACATTGTGTAAATCAATTAAATTATATATCTTTTTTCAGATCATGAATACTGATACTTGATGATACTTTTCAGATAATTTGATGTTTCTTGCTATAGGTCCTATAAAACAAGTTAGAATGTTCGACGCTTATAATGTGAATGGCTTTAGATTTCGTACCGTCGGTCGAGAAGTGGGTTTGAAAACCCAGAATAGTGGTATATTTACATTTTCTGAAGTGGGATACTTTGGAAAGATGCATGATATTATTGAATTAATCTACCACAGACATTTCTCTTTTGTTTTATTCAAATGAAAATGGGTGGATATTATCAGAGGTTCTAAAAGAGATTCCTTGAAATTTACTTCTGTGAACTTCTCTCGATTGATGGATGTTGGTGATCGTGAACTGCATGATCCATATATCTTAGAATCACAAGAAATAATGTTATATTATGTGAGTGATGTTGTGTATGAATGGTGGAGTGTAGTTACTCACATAATACAAAGAGATTTGTATGATATGGGTGATGAAGTGGATGATTTGACCTCTGAAATTGAATTTCGTCAACAACAAGAAGCAAAATAATTTGTCCTTCATGATATTGAAAATATTAGTATAGCAAAGATGCATGAAGTGGATGAAGAAATGGAGCAGGAAATCAACTTGATTGAAGGGGAAAATGATTGTATGTACAATTATTTATTCATTTAGCAACCACGTGTTCCTTTTTTGCAGTCATTCAATATCATTGTTATATATAAATTGTATGTCAGTACTGGGAATCTATTATCATTTTTAATTTTTTTATGCATAATTTTTTGGAACTATATATTCTGATCATTATTTTACTTGATTAAATGACAGGAATTCCCAGGATGAAGAGGTACATTATTTCATCTAGTTCTGGAATAGATGATGATCCATCTGGCTCCCTCCCCACGGCATCTAAGGCACCAGGTGCCTAGACCCCTACATCATATCGCCTGCACCATCTCTGACACCATCTGTGGGTGTCTCATTAGAGGCAGAGTCATTGAATCCCCCTTCAAGAGCCTCTATAGTGGGGTGGTGACATGCCCCTTCCAATTCATCATGTATATACTGGTGTGTCACTGTCATAGGTACAAATTTTAATTAAATAAATTTATTGAATTTTGTTTATACTAATTGTTTTCTCATTGACGATGAAAAAAATGCAACCGTGGAGAAAAACATAAATATTTGAGATGTTTGGAATATGAATGGAGAGAAGATAGTCAAGTTATTTGATTTTTATGGGGTCCTTATGGATAGTGTCGTAAGTTACTTGGACAGATTCTAGGATAGCTGGCAGCAGAGCTCATTTCCCTTCCTATTTCTTATGATAATTGGAGACATATGCCTCCTAGGTAGAAAAATGAAGTTTTTTATTTTAATATAAAGTAAATTTTATTACATTATGGTTTTATTGAATGTCATGTTACTTATATGTTCAAAATGAATTCACGTATACAGACGTTCTTCCACTTTACAGTTGCTGACATGATAGGACAGAAGTGGAAGTTGAAAAATCATGGTAAGAAATGGAAAGATTTCAAATGGAGATTGTGGTGTGATGTCAATGATACTTTGTTGACCGTGAAACAAATTTATGAGAATCTACCCAGTGGGGTACCGAAAGAAGTGTAGAAAGTGTTTTTTGACAAACATCATGATGAGAAGAGGATGGTATTGAAATATATATTATTATATTATCCTCATTTTACATTTATTCATGTATATGAAGAGGAGATAACATTGAATAAATTACTGTTAAATTGCATTGTAGTTATTTGAGGATCTCTCAAGATATAATGCATCAAACTGGGCTAAGAAAGTCATCCATCAAACTGCGGGCTCAAAATTTTTGTCTAGAAGCCGAACGACATTTTTAATCATTTAATTAGTTTAAATGTTTATAAGAAAATATTATATGTTTAATATATTGAATTTATTATTTATCTTTGCTTAATGCAGTCACATTGTTTAGGGCACGAATCATCCCGAACTGAACTGTGGTTAGATGTTTACAAAAATCAGATGGAAGTTTAGTTAATGAACTAGCCAAAGAAGTTGGGGTATGAAGTCAATTTTTTATTTTAATAACTTATTATCAGTTTTTACTGTGTTAATATATATTTATATTTGATTTATTTGTAATAATTAAAGAACATTGGGATTCCAATCCTGAGCAGTTTTACTCAGTCTCCCAGGATGACCCAGTTGCTAAAGTCCTTAGGAAGGAGCATCCTGATAGAGTGTGCGGGATTGGTTTAGGTCCCCTACAATCTGAGGTGTTAAGAATGCCACTAGAGATTTTAGCTGATTCTACTCTGGGTTATAGTCAGTCCATACATGAAGATGCTCAGAGGGAGAGTGATTCTCTACGAACCACAGTTCAAGACCATGGGGCTCAGATATCTGCTTTGCAGAAAGTGATGACTGATATACATTAGCATATGAGCAGATATGCGCCTAGTGGTAGTGCGTCGACCGGTGGTAAGAAGTTAAATCACAAAAAATAAATATCATTTAGTTTTCAAACTTTCATTGGTTTTAAGTTTGAATATAAATAAGCAACAATATTTAATTTTCAATTTAATGTTCTTATAGGTGACAGGAGAAAGTGGATATGGAGGTGGAGAGGGTGACGATGCATCATCGAACAGTGAGTAGTTGTATTGTTGATGTGTTGAACAAATATGGGAATAGTTGGTCTGTATATGTAACATGAGTGGCACGTAGTTTCCACAAAACATTTTTATGTCCTAACATTTTCCAGATTTCTCATGTTCCCTTTTATTCTTTTTATTTATTTCAAATGTTTTTTTATCTCTTGATTTCTCTAGTGTGGTATACATCATTCCATTTAGGCCTATTTTTGAATTGGTAGTCACGATTTTGGATGACTAGGAGTTAAACCCATTTTTGATGTGTTGAACAAATTGGGTCATTTCATAATGATCAAAGGGATAGTGTTTTGGAAACATTGGTGAGACAGAATGTGTAGATAGTGAATCTTCAGGCATTGTTAATGGTTATCATATTTGGTTCATGATGATAAAATGTGGGCATACCCCATATAAAACCTAGGTTCTTCTTAATGGTAGATGCTATTAAACCGTATAAAACCGAGATTCATTGTATGATGTGTATTGGAAGATCTAAAAGTTTTAAACTATATAAAATTTGGATTCCTATTACGATAATTATGATATGATCAAAAACATTACCTCATATAAAACATGGAAGCATCACATTATGTGAGATGAAAAAAAATCATTTTCTTCAAGACATGACATTAAACTTTATCATTATTTCATTCCATCAAAATGTAATGCCTCATGATAATCATATATTCCAAAATTCCCTATATATACAGGATTACCACTAGTTCCAATGTTGTTCTTATACTATATCATATTATAGAACAACATGTTCCTTTATTCAATCTCTCATGGGATACATAATGATGCTTAGACATCCTTTTTTGTGTCTAGATATAAATTTGTTAATCCTTTGGCCCCATACCTCCATTTACAGTCCATAGATTATAACTTTAAATAATGTTCAGTTCATATCAAAATGTTTATTTGGTACCTGGGACTATATTAACCCCTTATACGTTGGATTTTACACATACCATGGCACATAGACACCATGTAGTGAATCATCACCATATTCCATGAATCATGACATTAAATTTGTCATCATGGTCTTGGTTGTATGATCTTACAATGTGGGAAATCATATTTTGGATTACGTCATGGGTTGAAGGGCATATTTTATCCTATATAACCAGGTTTTATTTACCATAAAAAATTAATGATTCCCCCACCCCACCAATCTATAATATAAAATTATATATCAAGAGATCCTTAGTCCAAGAGTTATGATAATAAAAAATGCTCATATATCCATCACATGGTTTTATTCATCCCCGGAGTTTCATAAAAAATCTATTTCCACAACATTTTAGAACTATGGTTTGATGTATTCCCATTTCCATGGGATACGTATTGATCCATATGTATTCTATAATTGAGCCTAGATTATGATTAACCATATAATAATCCATTACATAAGGCGTCATTTCCACAAAACACTCACATGAGCCTCTTTTTTAGCAATAATCTCCTTTCATTTATGCTGACACATTAGTGGGACAAGATGCTCTCATTTCCTGACATGAGAAAGTAAATAATTGGTATATAGATGCAAAAGACCTTCTAAAATCCTAATAATATGAATTTGAACTATATCATCACCCAATGTAAAATATATATACCTATTAATGATAGATAATTTAACCCCATAAAAATTGATATGTCTCTTAAAGAGAGATAATTTCACCTCATATAAATTCTCAATGCATAATTTTATAATATGTAATTATTCAATATCATCATCCAAGAAGGTAAAAACTTCTGGAATTGGTATCCTATGACACCGTGAATCATAAAAACTTGTGGGTTGATTCCAATAATCACGATATAAGTAGTTACATATAAATATTAAATCTAGGGCACAACCCTATCACCGACTCATTATAGGTTTCTCCCTTTCCTATCAACTTTGGTCAAATCTTGGAGACCTTTAACTCAAACCTATTCCTATATTTGGAGCTCTAGGAATTTAAATGAGTTTTAGTCATAGTCTATGTTGTATGATTTTAAACATCAGAGCCCAATGTTCTCACCAAACAATGTTAATTAACAACCGTACCCTATTAAATAAAATTAGGATGCCTCATCCGATAAGTGTGGTATGATTATAAAAATAACTACCTCATATAAAATTGAGATTTATCATATGATAAGTATGAAATCAACCACACATTACCCGTTTAAAACTTGTATTTCTCCAAATATGAGATGATATGATATCCTTGCCAGAGATGAAATCACTCCACCGACTATAGTCTGTTACTATTTTAGGCATCAAAACTATTTTTGTCTTGATTCCCATTATGAGGAGACACATATTGATGCATGTATATTTCATCTCAGTCCCATCAATACCAGAAACTCATCATGGAAACGTTTCCCTTTGGTCCAAGCTTGAATCTTGTCAACCCACATGTTTAAATAGAACATTTGAGAAAATGAGGTAATTTCTCCCATGGAACGTAATATTCTATATTGTACATCCCCACATACACTTGTTAGGCTCACACATTCTACTGTTTGGATAATCTTCACGCTACCAATCTGAAAATGATCTCTAATGAAATGATTCATGGACATAGTATCTTACATACCAACTCAAGCTCATTCAACGAAGTACATTTACTGATAAAAAGTGTAACTCATGCTTTGATCTCCATGAATAGTAGATCATGATATTTTTAATCCTATCCTTATCCAACTCAGGTATCCTATGTTTCAAACATGGCCAATAATAATTCTATTTCTGTCAATTACTCCCATTTCACTTCCCAGTTCTCAAAAGTTGTAATTGTCATGGTGATATTTTTCAGTTCACTTCTTCCCTTCATTGGGTTCACCCCTATAATCAATTTTAACTATATTTATATCTTTGATTCTAGAATCAATCATGGCTCAACAGAGCTTAGGGGTTGGGAGGAAGTCCACCTCAAGCATGGTTGAGTTTCATGATCACCACATGGTCCTAATTCTATAACCTTAAATCAGTATTCCTTGTCCATTAATCACTAATCTAAAATAATTTTAATTCAACCTTAGAATGTGTTGTGTGGTGTTGTACCCTTTCTCTATCAATTTAGGTCATGAATTTTACTCCACCTCACTACACATATCAATTTATGGTGTTCCACTATATTTTCCAAAAATCATGACCATAATTTTTTTACTATTTGTCTCCATTCAGTTTTAAATTTTGTGTGCATTAACCTGTTAGGATATTGGTATTTCTGGTTTGATTTGTTTTTCAGGGTGGAGGTGCAGTGGAAGTAGAACAACTATTTTTTTTTTCTGGTAATCATTTCATGGAAGTTTTAACCGCCTCTAAAGTATACTAGTAAGAAATTAGCGGTGGTTAAAACCGCCGCAAAACGTAAGTAAATTTTACTTAGCAGCGGTTATAGACATCGCTATTGGCTTACATTTAGTGGTGGTTTCAACCACTGCTACAGAGTCGCATCACCCACATGCATTCCATGGCAGTTTTCAGGATGAGGACATACCGAAGACTTCTTTTAGATGTCGGTATGGCCAATACAAGTTCTTGGTGATGACTTTTGTCATAACCAATGCTCTAGAAGGTTTCATGTGACTCATGAATAGGATTTTTCATACATACCTTAATCACTTCATCGTGGTTTTCGTTGATGACATCCTGATATACTTAGAATCAGAGGAGAAGTATGTCACACATCTGTAGATAGTTCTGGATACACTCTGAGAGCACTAGCTTTATGGAAATATCTCGAAGTGCGAGATCTTGATACGGGAATTCTACATTCTAGGGAACATTATCTTAGAGGCTAGAGTTATAGTGGATCTAGAAAATATTTAGGTGGTGCTTTCATGTGATCCACCTAGGAGCACAACTGTGGTGCATAGTTTCCTAGGATTAGCTGGGTATTACTGGAGATTCAAACCTAATTTCTACATAGTAGAAACACCCTTTTCAGCTTTGATAAATAAGGGAAAACCATTCTTGAGGACATAAATATTCCAACAGAGTTTCTAGGAGCTAAGGCAGAGACTGATATGTGCCCCCCATCTCGAGGCTACCAAAAGAGGGAATTGGGTATGTATTCTACTACGACACATCAGGGACCATACTGGGATGTGTCCAGATGTAGGATTAAGTATTTATATCCTAAGAATCATTACAGATCAGACAACACGAGTATTACTAAACTACTAATGACCTATATTTAGCAGCAGTGGTATTTTCCATGAAGATGTGGCAGATTTACTACATGGGTAAATTGTTTATTGTCTACTCCAATCACAAGAGCCTCAGGTATATCTTCTCACAAAAGGACCTGAACCTGCGACATCAGCGATAGATGGAGTTCCTCCAGGACTATGACTATGAACTAGTATACACTCCTGGGAAGGGGAATGTGGTGCCTGACATACTCAGTGGGAGTTCTGGTATATAGTTTCTGAGTTAGGTGGCATAACATCTATCCAAGTTAGATATATCCTTCATGGATAGTGAAAGAGTAGCATACCTCCAGTTTATGACAGTCTCTCTCATAACCCTTCAGCGAGTTAGATAGGCACAACATGAGGATGTTGAATGCAAGGCCCTATGTGCTTAGATATCCTTAGGACAGGATCCTAAAGGATTTTCTAAAGGTGGAAAGAACATCCTCCTCTTCAGAGGATGTACCATGGTACTACTGAAGCTACGAGAGGAGGTGTTTAGGGAGTTCCACACAGCCCATTTGGCGGTACAACCTGGTGTGGAGATGATGTACCAAGACCTCTAGTATTAGTACTGGTGTCTAGGGATGACGAATGTATTGGTAGAGTTTGTATCACAATTCCTCACTTGTCAGCAAGTGAAGGTCGAGCATCAAGTTCCAGTAGGCATAGAGTAGCCACTTGAGGTATCGGAATGGAAATGGGATGTATCTCCAAGGAATTTGTGACAATACTACCATGTACATCCAGGGGCCACGATTCCATCTAGGTGATCATTGATCAACTCACCAAGTCATCCCATTTCCTACCAATCTGAGAGAAGGGATCAATAGAGGTCTTGGGATGAATCTACATAGAGGAGATTTTACGGCTTCATGAGGTTCCATCAATGATCGTCTCAGATCATGATTCTCATTATACATCCCGGTTGTGTAAGGGATTATAAGATGAATTTGGGACTCAGCTATGCTTGAGTACCGCCTTTCATCCTCATCCAGATGGCCAGATGGAGCGGACCATACATACACTTGAGGACATGCTCGTGCTTGTGTCCTTGATTTTGGCTGCATTAGGGATGACCACCTACCATTGGTGGAGTTCGCAAACAACAACAATTATCACTCCACCATCAGCATGGAACTGATTATGGCTTTGTATGGGAGACTATGCAGATCACCTCTATGCTAGACAGACCCTGGGAAGTCAACACTTATGGGTCCAGAGTTGGTTTGGGCTACAATTGAGAAGGTGCAGATCATCCAGGAGTGTATAATGACAGCACAAAGCAAGTAAAATTTGAATGCAGAATGAATATTGAGACCCTTGGAGTTCAAGGAGGGAGACCATGTCTTCCTACGGGTCTCACCCAGATAAGGATAGTGAAGATTTGGCCAGGGTGACAAGCTCTCTCTGGGGATCATTAGACCTCTCCAGATTCTTTGCAGAGTTGGTGAGGTGGCATTTCACCAAGATCTTCCCCCAAATATGAACTTGGTTCACGATGTTTTTCATGTGTTACAGCTAAGAAGGTACGTGCATGATCCATTGCATGTTATCCATTGGGGAGAGCTGGACAATGGAAATGGGGCGACTTTCACAGAGTTTATAGTGGAAATAAACCATCGAAAAGAGCTTGTCCAATGTGGACGGTCGATCCCTTTGGGGAAAGTTCGGTGGCAGCATGGGAACCACCAGGAGAGCACATGGGAGCTGGAGGCTCAGATTCATGCTCAATACCCCCATTTGTTTTCTTGTTTTCTGTTGTGGATTTCGAGGACGTAAATCCCTAATGTTGCAAGAATGTAATTATTTGGAAATTATGTATAATTTTTTTAATTAAATGGAATTATTAAGTATATAAAAAAATTAATGGCACGTGATTCAGTGGCCCGAAGAGTCTTGAATATAATTTTTAACTTTTTTTAAGGTGTGTTCAGTAAACATGTGAGCGGCGATTACCATCTTTTTAACCTGTGATTTGATTAAAAATATGAGGGCACCATTGAATTTGAAACTTTGGGATTCACTAAGGAAAATTTGAACATCGACCAGTAGGGCTCAGACGAAAAAGTTAATTTTTGGACTTTACAAAAAATAATAAAATAACTCCATGATTTGTTTTATTATCTTTCAATCATTGAGAAACGGTGGAGGGATAGGAATGTAACTTTAGGATTTAATGAGAGTAATATAATGACACAACCTTTGGTTGTGTAACCGCTATGCCTATAGGTTTTAATGGAACATTCAATGCGGTTCATTAACGAACCACATTAATGAAACGCAAAGAGGGAGGTTCAATTTCCCCTTATTTAAACAAATATTTGGTACGAGTTTTGGATTCCCATGAGAGGAACCTTTGATGAAACACCAGTTAAGTCTTCCTCCAATGAAAAACGATGATCCGATGATGCCATTAAGTTTTCAAACTGGACATCATTGGGAAACGACGAACATCGATGCACACCTTCGAACAACAAATTCTAATCCTTCATCTTCAGCGAATCCAATGAATTTGAGGTAGGGTTTATTTTTATTCTAAGAGTTTTATTAATTTATCTTATCTTGATAATTTTTATACTCTCCCCTTTCTATAATGCTAACAATGAGGGCGTGGGCCAAACCGAACAAGTCCCAGACCCTCCGCGAATTTTGTTTTGGTGGCGTTCTTTGTGGGCGACAGAGAAACACAACAGAAGATGAAAATGAGGGCCCCACAGTGTAGGCGGCGTCACGGGAAGCCCCTAGGCATAGAAGGGGAAGGAAGAAGACCTCTGGAGCTCCACCGGTGGCCCGCAGAAGCTCCGTCGGTGCGGCAGCACCGACAACCGGAGGAGGTGGTAGCCGGATCTTGCTGGTCACGAGTTTACGACTGCGCCTTAATGTGTTGTGATGGAGAGGGACGGCCAGCCTTTGCTGGCCGTGTTGATAGCGGGTGATGCGCCATGGAGGAGGGTAGTGGCTCCGAGCCATGGTGGAGGGCGGACCCATGCCCGCATGTCCCGATATTGACTGGTCCTTGCGACCCGATTAGGTGGAGCTTCACTAACTGGTGTCACTCATTTTGGGAGCCCGAATAGACCCGTGTATGTTCAATGAGGCAGACCACCCCAGCCGGGTGGTCCGGGCCTAGCCCACGACCCAGCGGGCTGAGCCAGTAGACTAGTGGGCTAAACGAGGCCCATCCAGACCGGGCCAAGACTAGGTGGTTCGGGTCAGGCCCGTCGGACCGGGTCGGACTAGTCCCAGAACCTTTTTGGACTAGTTTCACATAAAAGGGAATAGATTCTAAATCAGACGCTCTTTTGAAAAATATTCTATGACGCTAGAATCCTTAGGAAAAGGAGTTCCTTTTTAGATAATTCACTTGAGTTTGGAGAAAGTTGGAGTACGGTCGGGTTGGATCAAACCTGAATCCAACCGGTCCCTCAGCACTAAAATGATTATAACTTACAAACTGAGCGTTCGTTTGACGTGTCATCTATTATGTTGGAAACCTTATGACATGGTGGTTTATCGCGTTACTTTTCGTTTGAATTTTTGGTGTTTGAGGTACACCCAATGGATTGAGGAGTGAATATTCTAGGAATAAAGTGTGCTAAGTGTGGCAATCCCGTGGCTGGCTATGATGTGAAGAATGAATGGTGATCCTGTATGGGTCAGTACCTGTTGATCATGTGTGGTTCATCGCTCAACGATCCTATGTGGGTAAGTGCCTATATTTCTTGTGTTGGTTAGTTCTCAGTGAACCTATGGGGTTTAGCACATATCGACCCTGTGTGGGTCAGTGCACATCGATCCTGTGTGGGTTAGCACCTATCAATCCTGTGTGTGTCACTAGCAGTGCCTCTTGACAGAATCAAATGATCCAGTTTTATGACTAATCATCTGTATTTCTGTACTTATGTTATTCCTGGCATGTGCTGTCCATACTTTGTGTTTTGTGATTGAGATCATTATTTTTGGTTTTTGTTTTGTGGAATAATGAGACAATATTGGTGGGTCTTGGGTTCTTTTATGGGTATTGTTATATTCACCCATGCACGGGCATCACCCACACCTTGTTGTGTCTTGTGCAGACGATGTGAAACTTTGACCAAGACTTGGGAGCCTAGACTAGATGGTGTATGGAGGTCACATGTTGGCATGGTGAGCCGTAGAGAGGAGTTGTACCTACCCTTCAGGTAGGATCCTAGGCATACGACCTTAAGATCTGTATTAATTTTCACTATACTTTCATTCTGGTTGGTCTTATATATTGGCCCCTTTACATTCAGTACTCTGACATTCATCAGTTAAACTTTGTGGTCAAGTTTTTTTGTATACCTAGTCTGTGTGTGTACAAGTTTTGAGGCAACGCCTTCCCATTTTTGGGATATGCCTTTCTGGTTCTAGACGTCAACCCCTGGCCTATGGAAGGTGGCTTTGGATTAGTCACAGCATGGGCCCTAGGGATGGGTCATAAAATCATAATTTTTGGTTTTAACTTGATGCAGATAGAGAACTAACTTTACGTACCTACTTACACTCCCGTTTTAGCGTTACATGTAAGGAAAAATAATGGTGAGCCCTTTATGTAGCTACTTACACTCATGTTATATATTTACAAATTTATTTTAAAATTTTAAAATTATAACTAGTTTTTAAATGTAGTTAAATAATTATTTGGATATATAATTAGATTGAGGTGATAAAAGGAGATTAATTTTTTTAAAGTATTTAAAATATATTATAATGATTAAAAATTAATTAAATGCGCTAAATTGTATAAATTTTTTTTTTAAGAATTTATTATTCAAACTGGGCCTTACTGTCATGCCTTATTTCTGTGTTCTTGTATGTTTGTCCTGCATCATTAACAGTGTGACCACCTTCTAAAAAATGGTCAAAAAATCCATCGGCATGGAGTCTTGCTTATGTGCTAGGAAAGGACAGATCAGTGTTCTTGTTAGTTCCTCCATGAGTATTACTGGCACATATGGCAATTCTTCTCCAAAATATATGGTACTAGTAAAACATCATTTACTTCATCTGTTTCATCGTATTTATCTTCCTTCGAGGTGTAAAACTTTATACTACGTTGTATGTCCCATGATCCCATGTCTAGGGGGCGGTCGTGGGGATTTGGAAGAGCACATGCTGCCCAGCTGTTGGTGGTGCATCGGGCAGCCATGGGGCTTGCGTATCTCGACAATGATGCTACTTGGTACGAGAACTAGGCTTCATTTAAACTCATATCTTATACATATGTCTTACGATCCTCAATAAATGTCCGTTGAACTTTGTTTGCTGAATCACAATCTGAAGCTTTCTGAGAAGTAACTCTAAAATCCAAGAGTAGGTATTTGAGAAGTAACTCTAAAATCTAGACAGAGGATGAGAAGAAAGATGAAAAATCAATAAAAATTTTAATTCAAGGAAAAAATGAGATGCAACACAATTTTAAGGACGACATTAGACTTTTTTCAATCCAGTAATTCTAATGTATATGCTTTTTTGTGTTAATTGGGTCAACATTTTATCAAATAATTGGAATAAAATTCTTTTACTGAATGTTCGGTATTAGAGATGAGAAATATTGTGCAGTATACTAAAGGCTATTTTGGGCATGAAATGACCATCAAACATGTAGAATCATAGAAAAAATGGCTTTGTCAATGTGAGTAAGAACTACACAAAAAGTAATCCATAAATAAATCATAGAGAAAAACTTCATCATGAGAGGTAAACGGTATCTCCCCTTCTTTTATTCTTCCAATGTATTCTTCCAATGAACCAAATGTGATTGTATGCTCACATGCCTACTCGTGAATACAATTTTTGAGGTCTTTTGTCCATCTCCTTTCTGTATCAATTATAGGAACTGATTATCTAATTATCATATATGAATCTAATAATGTATTTTTATCCCTGTATGATGTTAGGGGATGAAAAAGAAACAAATGAAACATATTATTGTGCTGGAGAGAAACATAGTGTTAAACAAGCATTGGATCTTGAAATTGAATGAATTAGATGCATTGTTCAAGTCTGTGAATTCAATTTCAAGATCCAATGCTTGTTTAGTATCTAGTTTTATTTCCAACTCAATAATTTGTAACTTTAGTTTACAGTTCATCCCCTTCCATCGTACCCGAATAAAATGAAATGATGATATTCAAATAAAATAATTATATATAGATTACCTAAAGTTGATACATAAGGGAAATGGTCCACCAATATCATTGATTTTTTTTTCAGTTCCATCATATTTTCATCATCCTTTCTCTTCTCCAATGTTGCCCTCATATTTTGCATAAAAAGGGACAACAAAAACAATGAGTTAATGAAAAACTAAAAAATTGTGTCACTATTTGGTCTCTAAGCGTAAAAAACATTTTGTTCATTATTAGAATATATTGGAAGGAAAAATTTATAGGAGATACCATTTCTCTCTCATGATGAATCTTTTTTCTCTCGATTTTATTTAAGAATTCTCTTCTGTATAATTATTTCTCACTCTGACAAAGCCCTTTTTATGCTCTTCAATGTTCGATGGTTATTTCATGCCCAAACTAGCCTCCAACATGCCACTCCTTCATTCTAAACTCTAACAAAAAAACATTCAGTAAAGGAATTTTATTCCAAAAATTTGATAAAGTGATGACCCATTTAACTCAAAAATAATACACATTAGAATTACAGGATTTGAAATAGTCTCTACCCTTTATTAAAATTATCTTTAGTCTCATCCTTCTCTTCAATTACATTTTTTTCTAAGTTTTAATCTTTCCTCCCATCCTCTTTCTGGATCCCAGAGATACATCTTAGATACCTGCTCCTGGGTAGATGTTGAACAATGAAGCTTTTATCAACGAAATATTCTTTCCCCCCTCCCATTCTTGGGAAAATTATCCTTGAGTTTTGAAGCACCAAAATACTACCCACCATCAAGTTTAGTGACACTAATTATTCCCATCCATAACCACACAAAAACCACTTCCAAATTATTGATACCACATAAATTTCTATTTTTATGCATAACCAAAATCTCTAAAATAGGAATGTTTTGACTCTACTAGACTATGCGTCCTTAGATCAAGGATCCATGGAAGTTTCTTATTTAGGACGAGGATCACCAATCATATTTTGCATAACCACATTCTCAACAACATGAAGATTTTTTATTCTACCAGACTCGGAGTCCTTACCTCAAGGTGCCATAGAAGAAGCTTGGTTCAAATGGGGATCGACGATCATCTTCTACACAACCATGTTCTTGACAACATGAAGAGTATTCATTATACATGGCATGCAGTTCGTACCATGAAGAGCTATAAAAGTAGAATTTTTTGAAATGGGGATCACTGCTCACCTTATGCACTACTAAATTCTTGACAATAATATGATTTTTTTATTCTATCGAACTCAGAGTCCTTGCCTTCAGGAGACATGGAATCATCTTGTTCAGATTCTAGATCACTGACACCACTTATATGTGGTCAAGGGTTACTACTAGTGAATAAGAGCTCTCCTAGTTCCACTATGACCTTCCCCATGCTCAACCTAGGCTTTTAATCTAGGTACACACAACGTAGTGTGAGGTTTTCCAACTCGAGGGCACTGTCCCATGAGTACTAAACCTTCATCTTGTACACATCCTTCTTTATCTTCATCCATATATGATGAAAACAAGTGGGAAAATGGAAGATAAATATGATGTAATCGATGAAGGAGAAGATGTTTTATCAATGAAGAAATATTTTGGGGCTGTTTATCCATAGGTTCTAGTGATGCTTGTGGATACATTTTTTTCACCTATCATTCCATTGGTGAATCCACATGTTTTTAATCCATTACATAATCCATTAAACAATATTAAATTCAAGTTTTTGTCCTCACCTGATAGTCTTTGAAATTTATGTAGAATACCAATCATTATTGTTTTGATTTCACAATATTTTTTATCATTCAATTATAATTATTAGTTATTGATGTTGAAATTTGGTGCATAAAATTCCCTCAAAGTCCCACTTAATTGAGTAAGATTATCTCCAATTTTTTCACTTTCTAATTTATCTCTTGTTTAGGAAGAAGAAGAGGAAAGATAATTAGCCAATGTATTGATGAAAAACTCACATTTTTCTTTTTCGGTGTTTTTTAGAGTTTTATGTATAGCGAGCGGGGTTCTCTCAACCTTAGGATCAAAAATCTAGATGGTTAGAATAACTGAATCAAGTAATTTTAAACCATTTTTTAACTAAATAAAAAAATAACTAATAATCCCAAGAAAATGGGTCAGGTTTGAAGCATGCCAATTATGAGGAGATCAACATAATTATTTTTGAACCCAAAAAAATGTAGTAATTCTTGATTGGGGTAGTCTCTTGGGAAGACAATATTGTGGAGGAATTAAAATAAAATTTAATGGGTTTGAAATTTGAAAATAGTGTAGGTGGTTGACTGGTTTAAAATTCACTACAATAAAAATTGAATTTTCTGGCGGTTTTTAGTGGCGGTTTTGGAAACCACTACTAAACCCTTTTTTAAAATGGTTTCAGGGAGGTTTATAATAAACCTCCATGAAACAATTTTGTTGACACTGCTGAACCTTCCCTCCCACCCCAACCCCCTTCTCACCCCGCGACCCCGCGACCCCGCTTCCCCCGTCCCCCTTCTTCCCCCGCAACCCCAGTGACCCTGGCCCCCCATAACCATGGAGACCTCGCGACCCCGTCATCCCAGCTTCCCCCAGGCCCCCACGACCCCAGAAACCTATAAAAACCCTATGGTTTGAATTCTAGTAATTTTACCTCAAATCTTGTCTCCTTATATTTTGAATTATGAAGATTCATGCTTGATTTTATATTCGATTCATTAAACATTTACATAACCCATGTTTAATATGTTATCCTTGATAGAAAAACATATTATCAATTTGTTATTATTTATGTTTAATCCATGTTGACTATTTCAACAACTTAATGTGTTGAACTGGAATGATATTGTGCATTCTTAGCTGACCAAACCACATTCTATGTGGTTTTGTCTTGAATCTTAATTGTAATGACTATAATGAATTTGATGAGAAGGGTGTCATGAGACCATATCACATGTTTCTACATAAAAAAGGGTACTCCCTTATTAAATTATAATGTTGATAGATTATAAAGCCTAATTGACTATAATGAATTAGGACACTTAGGTGTGGAGTTCCTTATACAGTTGATACTCGATCATGGAGTTCATCAAAACAAGTGTTACTCAAGCATATCATCCCTTATATGTGTCGTACTCGGGCATTGTGCCCCTTATACTTCTGACACCTGAGCATTGTGTCCCTAATACTGAGAATAATTACTCATTTAATCCCTTATATTTGTAATACATGGTAATAAAATCCCTGATTATAGTATTACTAAGGTCTGGAGTACCTCATACTTGTGATATATGGTCATGGAATCCCTTATACTTTTAATACATTTGCATGGAATCCCCTACTACCATATGAGACTCTAGTGACTTTATAGGGATGCATGTGTAATGCCTTAGGTAATGGATTGTTACTCACAAGTTGTAAAATTTTCTTTTTAGTAAAATAGAATGTTTTAGTGTTTCTCTCTTAGAAGCCAGAATTTCAATCCAAACAACATAAAACCGAAGTTTTCATTCATACGGTCATTTAATTTACTTTTCATAAATTTCTTTTGTGTGTTGAAGTGATTGGTATTGAATTAATTCAAACATATTTTAGTGGTTTGGATGAATATAGTTCTCCCATGTTCCCGAATATAATGTTTAGAGAGAATTCCTTCTGGGATATATTTACACCTATGTGATTATGATTATCTTGTTATGTTGTCCTAGAGGATAGCACCAACACCCCAAATTTCATCTACAAACTTCCAACATGATTCTACTATGAAACTAAAAACACCAAGCCCAAACACATCAACTATTCTTCAAATACCCTAGTTAGATCCCCAAACCACGTCAGCTGCATCTTGAACGACATTTCAGATGTGGCCTCCACCTTACCACATCAATTTTTTTGCAAAAACACTAGTAAGTCCTTCTCTAGATGAATTATACCAAAGGTACTCAATCCCACCCACCAATGTGCAATCATATCATGAACATGATGCCTTAATCTGAAGGAATAAAAAAATTCTCAATTTCCAAACCGAAGTCAAAATATGACTCTTAGTTCAACTCCATGGTCAGATCCCCGATCGTCCCATTTAACTATAATTCTCCACTCATGAGAAAACATTGTAACATGAGTTATAGTAGTTTAGGACTCGTAGGTTCTGAGAAGGCACTAATCCTCTTGTTTCATAGGATTTATTGGAGTCATTAACTCATATAATTCATCTTTTTTGGAAACCCGCAAACCATATGGTGATCCTGAACCAAGTTATCTACACAACACACTGAGTTGCTAGTGGATGTTGTTTTATCAAACTCATATTGTATTAATTTGTTATGGTTTTAATTTAATCCCTTGTTCTAGATGACATTCTATCAACAAATATTAAGGATAGTTTGAGTTCCGGAGATTTTAAACCCTTTGTAGGGTTGCATGACCATATCTAAGAATGTTTTGTTTTTTGTAAGAATCATAAGGTCCCCCTAAACATTATTTATAATAGATTTATTCGATATTAGAGTTTTATATAAAGACTCTATAGAAAACATAGTTTCGGGTTTTCATTTACAAAACTCCACCTGTGTTGGAGTCCTCATGTGAGTGTTGTTAAGTTGAGAATTCCAGGTAGGGATGTATCAAAGAGTTAGGATAAGGTTAAAGTTTTTATTGAAAATTTATAAATAAATGATGTGCTAAAACCTCTATATTAGAAGTAACATTGATCTCATAGACTCTCCTATTATAAGATAATTGACTTAATTGGACGTTGTTTTAGTTTTGAAGATGGTGGTGTAGGAGAAGTAAGAGATGAGTGACACTTTGACACACTCCCACAATCACCACATTTGATTGTTTCTTGTCAATAACCTCGTGATAAGAGTTATATATATTGGTTTATCAGTATAGATGATTTATGTTACATCTATTTTGTTATTAGGTATGATTTGTGTCCTCTCTTCATGTACCTTTATACTGGATGATACAGGTCATGATATTATTTCTGTGTCGATTTTTTGGGAGTTATTCATTCTAATTTAGACCCTTATCATACCTTTAATCAACTATAGAATTTCCACTAAGGGTGACTATATTCAATCATACATTTTGGTAATTTGATTTTATTCCCAATGGAGAAAGGGTTCATTCATGGGATTCCTTTTTGGTAGAGATGATACCCAATAGTATCTTCCTTGGTTTGTATTGGTTACACTTTTCTATTTTTATATAGTGTTATGTGGTTTAATAAATGAGATGAGTTCCACCTTCAATAGTGAATGGGACCCTATAAGGTGTATCAAGTAACCCCATCCCTTGAGAAGTGGTAGTGATTTTCCCATCAAATTGTTGCATGGTTTTATATGACTTAGGGGTTTTTGAGGATTTACATCATGTGAATGTTGAATAATTCAAGGGTACTCATATATGAAAAACCATGGTTGTTTCTTAATGGGAACCTGACATATGCATCAACATGCATTCAAAATATGCAATTCAAGTGTTATTGAATAGGATTATGGATTCCCTAATATTTATCTCTTTCCCCCCAGAAAGAATGAATCATGTGGACATAGATATTGTGATTTCTTATCCCATAATGTGGTCAAAGTGAAAAAATCAATGCAAGGAATTCAAATAAGAAATTATTTTATTTGTTTGGAAATTTAGAGTAGGATCACCCACTTATTGAATCCTTTTCCCTTTAATATTAAATAAACTCTATTTTTTTATCTTGCAATAGAATATTTGTGGTTTGAAAACCTAATTTGAGTGGATTCGATAGCTTCCAATGGCTTGGATAGCTCATTGTAATCCATGTCAACTCTATGAAAAACATCATCTACTAAAAAATAATTTGTGGATTTATCATACTCATATATAGCTGCATTATAAGTTTTTGATGAATACTCATCTTCTAATCTATTTAGTTCATCATCCAGGGCGCATTTGGTGTCTTTTTAGGAAAAGGATACATTCTGTTTTTTCTATTATTCTTCATCATGATTGGAAACATTATTTTTTCCTCATGAACTGTGATTCCAACCAAGTTATGATTATGTTACTTTTTGTTACCTAATATTATATTTTTATGCTATAAAGTATTTCAAAAGTCAAGGATCCAAAATTTGTAGATTTCGGATAAACATGATAGGAATACTGTTTAGCAAAACTTTTAATATTGACCATGTGGTAATTGAGTAATATGGCATTGTTGGTTCTATTAACGATTTTTATTATTTCAGCATATTTTTCATAACCACTTATTCCCATGAAAACCATTTGGATGAATGGACTATATGATAGATGTTTTCCCATACCTTATGAATGATTTTTATTTCCACGTAGTTATTCCAAATTAACAATGTGATTTGGTTTTCATGGTAAAGTTCCTACCATGTTGTTAGCACACACCTTCTCTTTACAAAAAAATTCCCCTATCCCAAACACTAGAGGTTTCATATCTAACTCAGGGGCTCATCTTTATTATATTATGTTTCTATAATATTACACTATCGTATATATGAATATATTTCCTTATTTAGTAGTAACTATGTTTTTTAAATTTTTTATTATTGTGTAGGCACATTATGATATACATGGATAAAAGTTGGATCACAATACTGAGGAACATACCTCAGTATGTTAATGGTTTGATTGAGTTTTTAGAGTTTGAAATTTCTAATCGATTCGTTGAAAGGATAATAATATGTTAATGTCCAAAATGTAAATTTAGAACATGGTTGAAGAGAGATGAAGTTTATGAACATTTAATACTGAAGCAATTCCCTGGTCAATATTTTTGTTGCATTTCATATGTAGAATCGAACGTTGCAAGAAGATTGTGCACTGATGTTAATCCACAGAATGAGGTCCCAAGTTCATCAAAAATGGAAAATGAAATACAAAACCTCATAAATGATGCATTAGACACTGCAAGACACCACTATCAGCATCAAAACATATCAGAACAACCAGAATAGGGTGCTACAAATAGCAACGTAGCAAGTTGTGTTTCTGAGACTATAACACAAGTAGATCAAGATAGTAACATATCATTGGATCCTCGTCTTGATTATGTGGAGAAAAATGTAAAAGAAACTTCACTGAGGAAATTGTGTATCATGATTTAGTTGACAATGGAAATCAAGAGTTGTATAGTGGGTGTTTGAAATATTCAAATATTTCATTTCTGCTGAAGTTGTACCATATCAAATGTCTATCTGGAATTACAAATAATGAAATGTTCATGATATTGGAATTTATTGTTGATGAATTTCCTAAAACAAAAATCCAAGAATCATTTTATGATATCAAAAAAGTTGTTAACAAGCATGGTCTGAATTAAACAAAAATACATACAAGTCCCAATGATAGTATGCATTATTGGGGAGAAGATTCAAGTAGACAGAATTGCAAGAAATATTCTTCTTCTAGATGGTAGTCAAAGGGTGATATTGTAAGTCTGAATGTACATAATTTCATGGATATGAAGAAAAGGAACACACCTGTAAAGGTTTTGCGTTACTCTCCATTTAAGCCTCGATTGTAAATATTATTCATGTCATTGAAAACCGTCGAACACATGAAGCTGCATTCTATAGATAATAACAATGATGGGATAATGAGACATCCATAAGATTCCCAATCATGGAAGACATTTGACTCATTACATCTAGATTTCTAAGCTGATCCTAGGAATGTTCGATAGGGATTGGTTGCCAATGGATTCAACCCATTTGGGACTTTGAGTACCCTTTATAGCATTTGGCCAGTTGTTTTGATCCCTTATAATATGCCTCCATGGATGTGTATGAAACATACATATTGTATCATTTCGATGATTATTCCTGGAAAACAAATGCCTGGAAATGAAATTGATATATACTTATAGCCTTTGATTGATTAATTGCAAGAGTTATGGAGCATCGGTGTTAAGACATTTGATGCTTCTTCTAAAACAATGTTCAAAATGCATTCAACATTAATGTGGACCATTAGTGACATCCTTGGGCCTGGGAATTTATCTTGTTGGAACACATACATGGGTTTGGCTTGTCCCATTTGTAACATTGATTTTGAGCCCAAACGTCTACCTCAAAGTAGAAAATGGTGCTTCTTCTTCCATCGAAGATTTCTCGATGCATCTCATTGATTTCAGATGAACAGATCAAAATATAATGGTTCTATTTATCGTAGACCACCTCCAAAGTTGTTAACTGGTTCTGAAATATTGAAATATCTTGAAAATGTTGAAACCTAATTTGGGAAGGTTCATCATTTGAATGATAGTTGAAAACAAATCCGAAGTGCATAGTCAAGTGAAATCAAAATGCAAAAATGGAAGAAAAAAAGTATATTCTTCAACTTCTGTATTGGGAATTTAATTTGTTGTGGAACAATCTTGATGTGATGTATATTAAGAATAATTTTTGTGATAATTTCATTTTCAAATTACTTTATTAGTATGGAAAGTGGAAGGATCATCTCAATGCTCATAAAGACTTGCAATTATTGAACATAAATCGTGATCTCTGGACAGATGAGAATGAAAAGTATGCTCCGAACATTTTTGAAATGAAAAACAGGGAAAAAGATACATTCCTTCGAATTTAAAAAAATGGGAAGGTATTTGATGGGTAATTGAGTGACATATCGAGGTGTGTTGACTTGAAGATTTGTATGTACATGGATTGAAAATCCACGATTCCCATATTTTTTTACAACAGTTACTACCATTGACATTGCGTACAGTATTACTTGAAATAGTTACTACTACTGTACTCCAATTCTGCACATTTTTCAAGAAATTATGTGAGAATGATCTACCTCTGTTTCAGCTTGACAACCTCAAAGATAGGTATGTATTGACCCATTGTGAAATGGAGTTGATCTTTCCTCCATCGTTTTTTATTGTCATGATGCATTTAACTGTGCATTTGGTTGAGGAAACTAAATTAAGAGGACCCGTTCATTATCGATTGATGTATCCAATTGAGAGGTATTTTATTTATATGTTTTTCAGTTATATAAAAAAATTTCCATTTAAGTAAATGCATAATATTATTATTTTATTTCACAGATATCTTGGGCATTTAAAAGCATACGTGAGAAATAAAGGTCAACCAGAAGGCTCTATTACTGACGCCTATTTTGATTCGGAGTGTCATAACATTTGTTCTAGATATTTAGATGATATTGAGACTAGATTTAATCGAGTTGGACATGTTGATGACCCAACAACTCAATCTCAAATGCATGAGAAATCAAAAATATTTCCTGTTATTGGCTGATTAGTTGGGAGGACCACAAATGTGACAACAAAAGAATTAGAATTATTACAGGCGCATAGATATGTGATGCTGAATAGTGAAATTGCAGATCAATTTATTGAAGAGATTATGAAATAAACAAAGAGATGAATGAGAGGCAGAACACGAAATGAGAAAGATATAACAAAAGCTATGAATACAGAGCTAGTATAATGGTTTCCATGACGTGCAAGTTCATAAATATTGAAATAAATACGAATATTAGTTTGACATATACATTTAGTAAATTTATTAAATTATATTTCTTTTTTCAGGTCATGAATACTGATACTCGAGAAGACATTTTAGAAGATTTGATGTTTCATGCTAGAGGTCCTATAAAACATGTTAGAAAATTCGATGCTTATAATGTGAGTGGATTTAGATTTTGTACAGTTGATCAAGAAGTGGGTTTGAAAACACAGAATAGTGGTATATTCACATTTGCTGAAGTGGGATACTATCGAAAGATGAATGATATTATTGAAGTAAAATACCATGGACATTAGTTTGTTCCTTTATTCAAATTCAAATGGGTCGATACTATTAGAGGTGTTAAAAGAGATTCCTTGAAATTTACTTCTAGGAACTTCTTTCGCTTGATAGATGTTCGTGATCGTGAACTGCATGTTCCATATATCATTTCATCATAATCAAAAATGGTATATTATGTGAAAGAAGTTTTGTATTATGGTTGGAATTTAATGTTTCACATAATACAAAGAGATTTGTAAGATATGGGTAATGAAGTGGAAGATTTGACCTCTGAAATTGAATTTCATCAACAATAGGAAGCAGAATTATTTGTCCATCATGTTATTAAAAATATTAGTCTAGAAATGATGAATGAAGTGGATGAATAAATGGAGTAGAAAACCGACATGATTGAAGGGGAAAAATATTGTATGTACAATTATATATTCATTCGGCAACAACTTGATTCATTTCTACAGTCATTCATTATCATTGTTATATTTTTTTCTATTAGTAATGGGAATCTAATATCATTTTTATTTTTTTTCTGCATAATTTTTTTGAAATATATATTCTAAACATAATTTTATTTGATTAAATGATAGGAATGCCAAGGACGAAGCATTATACTATTTCTTCTAGTTCTGCGATAGATGATGATCCATCTGGCTCCCTCCCCACGACATCTGAGGCACCAGCTGCCTACACCCCTGCACCATCTCCCCCTACACCATCTCTCACACCATCTATGGGTGTCTCATTAGAGGCTGAGTCATCGACTCCCCCTTCAGTAGCCTTAGTATTGGGGCGGCGACATGCCCCTTCCAGTTCATCACAGACATACTGGCGTGTCACTATCATATGTACAAATTTTAATTTAATAAATTTGATGCATTTTGTTTTTAATAATTTTTTTCTAATTGAAGATGAAAAAAATGAAATTGTGCAGAAAAACATAAAAAGTTCAGATGTTTGGAATATTAATGGCGAGAAGATAGTCATGGTATTTGATTCTTATGGGGTCCCTACGGATGACGTTGTGGGGTTACTTGGCCAGATTTAAGGCCAACTAGCAGCAGAGCCCATTTCTCTTCCTATTTCTTATGATGATTGGAGACATATGCCTCAAAGTTGGAAAAATGAAGTTTTTGATTCCCAAATACAGTTAATTTAATTACATTATGGTTTAATTGAATGTCATGTTACTAATATGTTCAAAATGAATTTCTGTATATAGATGTTGTTCCACTTTACAGTTGCTGATATGATAGCATGGAAGTGGACATTGGAAAATCTTGGTATGAAATGGAAAGATTTCAAATGGAGATTGTGGTGTGATTGCAGTGATACTTTGTTGACTGTGCAACAAATATATGAGAAGCTACCCAGTGGGGTACCGAAAGAACAATGGAATGTTTTTATTGACAGACATCGTGATGAGAAGCGGATGGTATTAAAATATATATTATTATATTATCCTCATTTTACATTTAAACATGTATATGAAGTGGATATTACATTGAATACATTACTGTTAAATATAATTTTATTTTTTTCAGGATCTCTCAAGACAGAATGCATCAAACCGGGCTAAGAAAGTCATCCCTCACACAACGGGCTCAATAATCTTTTCTAAAAGATAAACGACGTTGGTAATCTTCTAATTAGTTTAAATATGTACAATACAATATTAAATGTTTAATAAATTTAATTTTTTATTTATCTTTGCTTAATGCAGTCACAGAGTTTAGGTCACAATGCATCCTGAACTGAACTGTGGTTGGATGTTCACAAAAAATCAGATGGAAGTTTTTTTAATGATCTTGCCAATGAATATGGGGTATGATGAAAATTTTATATTATAATAACTTATTATCAGTTTTTACTATGTTAATATATATTGATAATAGATTTATAGGTTAAAATTAAAGAACAATGGGATGCCATTCCTGGGTAGTCCTACTCAGTCTCCCAGGATGACCCAATTGCTAAAGTCCTTGGAAAGGAGCATCCTAGTAGAGTGTGCGGGATGGGTTTCAGACCCATACCATCTAAGGACTTGGGTATGCCACTAAGGATTCTAGCTGCATCTACTCCTAGTTATATTCAATCCATATCCAAAGATGCTCAGAGTGAGATTGCTTCTCAACGAACCACAGTTCAAGACCATGGGGCTCAGATATCCGCTTTGTAGAAAGTGATGACTGATATACATTAGTAGATGAGAAGATATGCCCTTGGTGGTAGTGCATCGACTGGTGGTATGTAGTTAAATCACAAAAAATCAAAATCATTTAGTTTGAAAACATTCATTGGTTTTATGTTTTAATATAATAAAGCAACAGTATTTAAATTTCAAAATAATTTTCTTACAGGTGACACCAGGAAGTGGAGATGGAGGTGGAGAGGGTGACGATGCATCATTTCATAGTTATTAGTTGTCATGTTGATGTGTTTAAAAAATATGGGAATAGCTGGTTTGTATATGTTACAAGTGTGGCACGTAGTTTCCACCAAACATTTTCGGGTCCTAACATTTTCTTGATTTCTCATGATTCCTTTTTTTTACTTTATTGATTTTTGATGTTTCCATTTATGTATTTATTTCTTTAGTGTGGTATACATCATTCCATTTAGGCATGTTCTTGAATTGGTAGTCGAGATTTTTGATGACTAGGGGTTTAACCCATTTTTTGTGTTGAACAAATTGGGTCATTTCACAGTGATGATGGGGATAGTGTTTTAGACACATTGGTCAAGAAGAATGTGTTGATAGTGAATATTCATGCATTGTTAATGGTTATAATATTCTGTTCATGATGATAAAATGTGGGCATACACAATATATAACATAGGTTCCTCTTAATGGAAGATGGTATTAAACCGTATAAAACCAGGATTCATTGTACGATGTGTATTGGATAATCTAAAAGTCGTACACTATATAAAATTTAGATTCATCTTACGATAAATATGATACGTTCAAAAAAATTACCTCATATAAAACATGGAATCATAACATTATGTGAGATCAAAAAAATCATTTTCTTCAAGACATGACATTAGACATTATCCTTATCTCATTCCATAGAAAAGCAATGCCTCATGATAATCAATATATTGCAAAATTTCCTCTATATATAGGATTACCCCTAGTTCCAATGTTGTTCTTATACTATACCATATTCTAGAACAACATGTGTCTTGATTCACACTTTCATGGGATACATAATGATTCATAGATGTCCTTTTTTGGGTCTAGATGTAAATTTATTAAGCCTTTGGCCCCATTGCTCCATTTATGGTCCATAAATTATAACCTTAAATAATGTTTAGTTCATATCAAAATGTTCATGTGGTACCCGGGACTACATTAACCCCTTATACATTAGTTTCTACCCATACCATGAGACATAGATACCATGTAGGGAATCATCATCCTAGTCCATGAATCATGACGTTAAATTTTACATCATGGTCTTGGTTGTATGATATTACACTGTGTGCAATCATATTCAGGATTTATTTATGGGTTGAAGGGACTATTTTATCCTATAACGCCATGTTTTATTCACCACAAAAACATTCTTGATTCCCCCACCTCACCAATCTATACTATAATAGTTTATATCAAGAGATTCCAAGTCCCAAAATTATGATAATAAAATATTTTCATACATCCATCACATGGGTTTATTCATCCCTGGAGTTTCATCAAACATCTATTTCCACAACATTCTAAAATTATGAGTGGATTGATTCCCATTTCCATGGGATACGTATTGATTAATATATCATCTATCATTGAGCCTTACTGATGATTCACCATATAATAATCCATTACATATGGTTTCATTGCCCCAAAACAATCACATGAGCCTTTTTTTAGAAATAATCTCCTTTCATTTATGTTGACACATCAGTGGGCCATGATGCTCTCATTTCCTGATATGAGGAAGTAAATAATGGGTATATAGATGCAAAAGACCTTCTAAAATCCTAATAAGATGAATTTAAACTATATCATTTCCCCGTGTAAAATATATATGCCTATTAAAGATAATTTAACCCCATAAAAAATTGATATGTCTCTTAAAGAGAGATAATTTTACCTCGTATAAATTCTTGATGCCTAATATTATAATATGTAATTATTAAATATCATCATCCAAGAATTTAAACCCTTCTGGTGTTGGTATCCTATGACACCATGAATCATAAAAACATGTAGATTGATTCCAATAATCACGATATAAGTAGTTACATATAAATATTTAATCCAGGGCACAACCCTATCACCGAATCATTCTAGGTTTCTACCTTTCCTATATACTTTGGTCAATTCTTGGAGACCATTAACTCAATCCTATTCCTATATTTGGAGCTCTAGGAATTTAAACTAGTTGTAGTCATAGTCCATGTTGTATGATTTTAAACATCAAAGCCCAATGTCCTCAGCAAACAATGTTAATTAACAACCACACCATATTAAATGAAATAAGGATTCCTCATCCGATAAGTGTGGAATGATTATAAATATAATTACCACGTATAAAACTAAGATTCCACATATGATAAGTATGAAATAAACCACGCATTACCCGTATAAAACATGTATTTATCCGAATATGATATGATATGATATCCTTGCCAAAGATGAAATCCCTCCACCGACAACAGTCTCTTACTATGCCAGGCATCAAAACTATGTTTCTCTTGATTCCCATTATGAGGAGACACATATTGATGCATGTATATTTCATCTCAGTCCTATACCTTCCAACAACTCATCATGGGGACGCTTCCCTCTAGGATGGGCATGAATCTTTTCAACACACATGTTTAAATAGAACATTTGAACACATGAAGAAATATGTCCCATGGAACCTAATATTCTATATCGTACATCCCCACATACACTTGTATGGTTCACACATTCTACTATTGGGATAATCCTCACCCTACCAATCTGAAAAAGATCTCAAATGAAAGGATTCATGGACATAGTGTCTTACATACCATCTCAGGCTCATTGAATTATGTACATTTACTGATAAAAAGCTGATCTCATGCTTTGATCTCCATGAATAGTAGATCATGATATATTTCATCCTATCATCAACCAGCTTAGGTATCCATTGTTTCAAAACATGGTCAATATTAATTCTATTTCTATTGATTACTCCCATTTCACTTCCCAGTTCTCAAAAGTTGTAATTGTCATCGTGATATGTTCCTGGTAACTTCTTCTCATCATTGGGTTCAACCTTATAATCAATTATAACTATATAAATATCCTTGATTCTTGAATCAATCATGGCTCAGTAGGGCTCGGGGCTTGGAAGGATGTCCACCTCAAGCATGTTTGAGTTGCATGACCCCCCAATGGTCCAAATTCTATAACCCTAAATGAGTATTCCATGTCCATGAATCATGAATCTAAAATAAATTTCAATCAACCATAGAATGTGTTTTGTGGTATTGTACCCAATCTCTATCAATTCATGTCATGTTTTTTACTCCTCCTCACTACACATATCCATTTATGATGTTCCTCTATATTTTCCAAGCATAATGACCAAGATTTTTTTAATAGTTGACTCCATTATTTTTTTAAATTTTATGTGCATTAATCTGATAGGATATTGGTATTTCTTTTTTGAATTGTTTTTCAAGGCAGTGGTGTAGTGGAAGCACAAAATCTATTTTTTTCTGGTCATCTTTTTACCGCAGTTTTAACTGCCGCTAAAGTATACTGGTAATACATTACCAGCGGTTAAAACCACCGCTAAACCTAAGTAATTTTTACTTTTCGGTAGTTATAACCGCCGATATTGGCTTACATTTAGCAGCGGTTTTAACCGCCGCTATAGAGTCTCATTAGTACAAGTGGCTAGGGATATCGTTCTTGGATATTGATATCCTTTATGGATAGTGAGGTGACATAAAATACTGGAAGGTTTGGTTTACAGTTGCTGAGTGAGGTGACATAGCATCTAGCCATGTTTGAGATATCCTTTGTGGATTGTGATAGAGAAGATTACCTCCAGTTTATGATAGTCACTCCCCCACTCCTTCAGTGAGTCAGAGAGGCACAACTTGGGGATGTTGAATGCGAGGCCCTATGTGCTTATATATCCTCAGGAAGGGCTCCTAAAGGATTTTCTGAAGGTGGAAAAAACGTCATCCTCTTTAGAGGATGAACCCTGGTACCAGTGATGCTACCAGAGTAGGTGTTTAGGGAGTTCCACACAACCCATTTGGTGGTACAGCCTGGTGTGGTGAAGATGTACTAGGACCCCCAGCATTAGTACTCGTGGCTAGGGATGACAAAAGTAGTGGCAGAGTTCATTTCACAATGCCTCACTTGTCAGAAAGTGATGGCCAAGCATCATGTTCCAGTAGGAATAGAGTATCCACTTTAGGTTTCAGAATGGAAATGAGATGTATCTCCATGGAATTTGTGATAGGAATACCGTGTATGTCCAGGGGCCACGATTCTATCTGGGTGATCATTGATCGACTCACCAAGTCATCTCATTTCCTACCAATCTGAGAGTAGGGATCAGTAGACGGATTGGGACGCCTCTACGTACAGGAGATTGTACAGCTTTATGAGGTACCATCAACAATCGTCTCAGATCATTATTCTCATATTACATCCCTGTAGAGTAAGGCACTATAAGAGGCATTCAAGACTCAGCTACGCTTCAGTACCGCCTTTCATCCTAATACAAATGGTTAGACAGAGCTGACCATACATACACTTGAGGACATTCTTCGTGTTTGTGTCCATGATTTTGGCTATAGTTGGGAGGACCACATTTCATTGGTGGAGTTCGCATACAACAACCTCTATCACTCCACCATCAACATGGAACTATTTAACGCTTTTAATGGGAGACCATGCAGATCACATATATGCTGGGCAGACCCAGGGGAGTAGGTACTTATGGGTCTACAGTTGGTATGGGCTACAACTGAGGTGGTGCAGATCATCCAGGATCGGAAAATGACAACACAGAGCAAGAAAAAGTCTTATGCAGATAGAAGACGGAGAACCTTGGAGTATGAGGAGGGAGACCATGTATTCCTACGGATCACGCCTAGATGAGGATTATTGAGATTTGGTCAGGGTGAAAATCTCTCTCCAAAGATCATCAAACATTTCCAGATTCTCAGTATAGTTGGCAAGGTGGCATATCACCAAGATCTTCCCCCAAATATGCACTGGGTGCATTACGTTTTTCATGTGTTGCAGTTGAGTAGGTACGCGCATGATCCATTGCTTGTTATCAAATTGGTCGAGCTAGACATTGACAATGGGGAGACGTTCGCGGAGTTTCTAGTGGAAATAAAGGATCGATATGAGAAAGGCCTATGTGGACGGTCAATACCTTTGGTGAAGGTTCGGTGGCAGCATGGGAACCTCCAGGAGAGCGCATGGGAGTGGGAGGCTTAGATTCGTGCTCAGTACCCCCATTAGTTGTCTTGGTTTTTGTTGTGCCTTTTAAGGATGTAAATCCCTAACGTCGGTATAATGTAAATATTTGGAAATTCCGTATAATTTTTTTAATTAAATGGAATTATTACGTAACTACAAAAATTGACGACAAGTGATTCAGAGGCCCAGAGAGCCCGGAATATAATTTTGATCTTTTTTTAAGGTGAGTTCAGTAAACTTGTGTGCGGAAAATTCTATCTTTTGTACTAGTGCTCAGATTAAAAATCTAAAAGAACCATTGAATTCGAAGCATTGGGATTATATAAGTAAAATTTTAACTTTGACCAGCAAGAGTCGGACGAAAAATTTAATTTTTGGACTTTACAAAAAATAATAAAATAACTCCATGAGTTGTTCTATTACCTTTCAACCGTTGAGAGATAGTGGTGGGACTTCAATGTCACATCAGTCTTGAATGGGAGTCATTTAATGACATGACCTTTGGTTGTGTAACCTCAACGCTTGTAGGTTTTAATGGAACATTCAATTCAGTTCATTAATTAACCACATTAATGAAATGCAACGAGGTAGGTTCAATTTCCCCTTATTTAAACAACGATTTGGCATGAGTTTTGGACACCCATGAGAGGAACCTCTGACGAAACCCTTGCGAAGATTTCATCCAATGAAAAACGGAGTTTCTATGATGCCATTAAGGTTTCGAACAGGACATCATCAGGCGACGACGAACATCAACACACACCTTCAAAAAACAGATTCTCCTCCATCTTCAGCATTTCCAATGTATTCAAGGTAGGGTTTATTTATATTATATGATATTTATGAATTCATCTAACTTGATGATGCATATACTCTCCCCTTATTATAATGCTAACACGGAGGGCGCGGGCCAAACCGAACAAGTCCCAGACCCTCGGCCAATTTTGTTTCGGTTGCGTTCTTCGTGGGTGACAGAGCAACACAACAGCAGGTGAAACCTAGGGCCCTGTAGTGTAGGCTGCATCATGGGTGGCCCCCAGGCATAGATGGGAAAGGAATCAGACCTCCGGAGCTCCAACGGTGGCCCGCGGAAGCTCTGTCGGTGCAGTGGCACCGACAACCGGAGGAGGTGGTGTCTGACTCATGCTGGCCACGAGGCGATTACTGCGCCTTAAGGTGTTGCGACGGACAGGGGTGGCCCGCCTTTTCTGGCTGTGTTGATGGTGGGCGACACACCGTGAAGGAGGGTGGTGGCTCCGAGCCAAGGTAGAGGGAGGACCTGTGCTCGTAGGTCCCGCTATTGACCGGTCCACGTGACCCGATTAGGTTGTGCTTCACCAATTGGCGTTACTGATTTTGGGAGCCCGAACAGACCCTCATCTATTCAGGGAGGCCAACCGCGCCCAGCCAGGTGGGCCGGGCCGAGCCCTCGGCCTAGCAGGCTGAGCCTGCGGCCTAGCGGGATGGACGAGGCCAGCCGAACCGGGCCAAGACTAGGTGGTTCGGGTTGGGCCCGACGGACTGGGTTGGGTCGGTCCGACCGGGTCTGACTAGTCCCAGACCCTTTTCAGTCATGTTTCACTTAAATGGGATTATCTTCTAAATCAGACACCCGTTTGACAAACAATCTCTAGTGTTGGAATCCTTAGGACAAGGAGTTCCTTTAGAGATACTTTACTTGAGTTTTGGAGAATGTTGGAGTACAGTTGGGTTGGATCAAACCTAAATCTAACCGGGCGCTCAACACTAAAATGACTATAACATACAGACTGAGTGTTCGTTTGGCGTGTCGTCCATTGTGTTGGAACCCTTATGACATGGTGGTTCATCACGTTATGCCATCGTGGGAATTTGTGGTGGTTGAGGCATGTCCGATGGATTGAGGAGAGAATACTCCTAGAATCAAGTGTGCTATATGCAGGAATCCTGTGGCAGTCTGTGACGTGAAAAATTATTGATGATCCTGTATGGGTCAGTACCTGTCGATCATGTGTGGGTCAGCGCTTAGTGATCCTATGTGGTTAGGCCCCTATCTATCCTGTGTGGGTTAGCGCTTAGGGAACTTATGTGGGACAGTGCCTATTTAACCTTTGTGGGTCAGCACACATCGATCCTGTGTGGGTTAGCGTCAATCGATCCTGTGTGTGTCACCAGTAGCGCCTCTAGAGAGAATCAGATGATCCAGTTTTATGACTAATCATCTGTGTTTTTGAACTTATGTTATTTCTGGAATGAGTTTTCTTTTCATTGTGTTTCTTAATTGAGATCATTCTTTGTGGTTTTTGTTTTGTGGAATTCGGAGAGACCTTTGGGGGTCTCGGGTTATTTACTGAGTATTATTATATTCACCCTAGTACGGGCATCACCCGCACCTTGTTGTGTCTTGTGCAGACGATGAGAAACATTGATTGAGACATGGGAACCTGGACTAGATAGTGTACGGAGGTGACCGGTTGGCGTGGTGAGTCGTAGAGAGGAGTTGTACCTACCCTTCAGGTAGGATCCTAGGCGAATGACTGTAGGAGTTGTTTTTCTTTTGGTTGTACTTTCATTGTGGTTGGTCTTATATATTGGACCCTTTACTTTCATTACTTACTTTTACATTCATCAGTTATACTATGTGGTCTACTTTCATTGTATACCTAGTCTGTGTGTGTACAAGTTTTAAGGAAATTCCTTCCCATTTTTTGGATATGCCTTTCCGGTGCTAGTCACAAACCCCTGGCCTATAAAAGGAGGGTTTGGGGTAGTCACGACACAGGCCCCGAGGATGGGTCGTGACATCATAATTTTTTGTTTGACCTTGATGCAGATAGAGAACCACCTTTACGTAGCTACTAACACTCCCATTTTAGTGTTACATATAAGGAAAAATATTGGTGATGCCTTTACGTAGCTACTTAAAATCCCGTTTTATATTTACAAATTTATTTTAAAATTTTGAAATTATAAATTGTTTTTAAATGTTGTTAAATAAGTATTTGGATATATAATAATATTGAGATGATAAAAGGGGCTTAATTTTTTTTAATGTATTTAAAAATTATTATAATTTTTAAAAATTATTTAAATGCGCTAAATTGTGTAAAATTGTTTTATAAGAATTTATTATTGAAACAAATAGAATTCATCAATGAATGGACTCATTAGTAACTGTGAAATGATTTGAAGGGATAATTTCCAATGATATATTGAGAATATCTTTTTAATTTATTGTGTATAAAATTGTTAAATATATAAATAAATTATTAATAAATAACATAATTTAATTTAATATGGAAAATAATAGAAAAAATAAATAATTTGACATTGATATTTAAGAAAAATACACATATAATAAAATATATATTTTCATATTTATTAAATTTCCCCAAAAAAGGAAGAAAATATATGAAATGAGAAAGCAATGTCATTAAGGAACAAGATAAACATGACATTTGAGTAGAATATTGGCAAAAATAAAGAAGGAAGTATATTAAAATCCAATAACATTAAAATTTTACTTTTAAAATACAACATCATTAATTTATTCTAAAAAAATTAAATATCCAAGCCATTTAAATTTTAAATACTCAACTTATTTATTTTAAAATGAAAAAACATTATGTTAAAATATTAAAGGAAATTTAAAATAGTAAAACATGAAAAAAAAATTAATTTTTAAACAACTGATTTATTTAAAATATTCATGGTATTGAAATTTTATTACTAAATTATTTATTTTACATTTTTATTCAATTTATTTTAAAATGAATAACATCGAATTAACAAAATTAAATTACATGAATATTTAGATCAATTAAATAAATATATTTAATTAAATATTAAAATGATTTGAATATTTTGTTCATGTAATTTAAAATAAAATAAAACAAATGGAATTGTTAAATTATATAAACAAGTTGAGAATGATAGAATAATTAAAATATAGTAAAATAATATCTATTTAGGAATTTTTGAAAATAATTTAAATAAATAACATGATTAAAAAATTTAATGTTTTTAAATATTTTATTGGGACAATTCATTCAAGAAAAAAGAAATCGGATATTTTGAATGATTTAAAGATTTCAGCGGATCCTGATTTTGGATTATTCTTGAAACAATATTTTCCCCATTATCTCTCCCTCTATTTTAGTCTCATTTTTCATGTATATAAATCGATGAAACCTGGCCATACCATCATGCCTTCTTTCTATGTTCTTGTTGGTTCCACCAGCATCGTTACCAAAGTGATCATCTTCTCAAAATTGGTCAAAAAATCCATTGGCATGGAGTCTTGCTTATGTGCTGGGAAAGGTCGGATCGATGTTCCTATCAGTTCCCCCTGGTGTATTACTGGCCCCTATGCAAATACCGCTCCTAAATATATGGCTGCCAGTAAACCAACTTTTACTTCATTCGTTTCATCATATTTATCTTCCTTCGAGGTGGAAAACCTAGCATTGAGTTGTGTGTCCCAAGATCCCAAGTCTAGGGGGGAGGTCGTGGGGAACTGGAAGAGCACATGATGTCCAGCTATTGGTGGCACATCCGGTGGCCAAGGGGCTTGCGTTTCTCGACAATGATGTCGCTTGGTATGGGAACTCCGCCTCCTTTAAACTCATATCTTCTAATTATTTCTTCTGATCCTCAGACCAAGTCCGTTGAGCAGTTTTTTTTGCAGAATCACAACCCGAAGATTTCTGAGAAGTAACTCTTAAATCCAGGAGTGGGTATTTGAGAAGTAACTCTAAAATCTAGACAGAGGATGAGAATAAAGATGAAAAATCAGTAAGCAATTTAATTGAACCGAAATATGAGATGCAAAACAATTTTAATGAAGGCATGAGACTTTTTTCAATCCAGTAATTCTAATGTATATTATTTTTTGTGTTAATTGGGTCATCACTTTATCAAATAATTGTTTTAAAATGCATTTAGTTAATGTTTGGTATTAGAGATGAGAAATATTGTGTTGTATATTGGAGGCTAGTTTGGGCATCAAATGACCATCAAACATTTAGAATCATAGAAAAAATGGCTTTGTCAGCGTGAGTATGAACTATGCAAAAGGGAATACTTAAATAAAACATTGAGAACAACTTCATCAGGAGAGGTAAATGGTACCTCCCCTTATTTTTTTCTTCCAATGTATTCTGCCAATGAACCAAATGTGCTTGTATGCTCACATGCCTACTTGTCAGGCCATTTTTTTAGTTTTTTATCAACTTACTATTTTTCTAGTCCTATTTTTATGAAAAATATGAGGGCTACTTTAGAGTAGAGAAAAGAAGGTGAAAATGTAATGAAACTAGTAAATATCCATGAGGTAGGTTGTCCATCTCCTTTATGTATCAATTTTAGGAAATCATTATCTAATTATCTTATATGAATCTCATCATGTCATTTTATCCATGTATGATGGCTAGGGATGAAAAAGAAACAAATGAAACAAATTATTGTGCTGGATAAAAACTCGATGTTAAACAAGCATTGGATCTTGAAATTGAATGCATGAGAGAGATTGTTCAAGTTCGTGCATTCAATTTCAAGATCCAATGCTTGTTTAGCATCTAGTTTTATTTACAACTCAATAATTTGTTACTTTAGTTCATTTTTCATCCCCTTACATCATACCCCAATAAAATGATATGATGAGATTCAAATAAAAGATTTAGATATTGATCACCTAAAGTTGATACAGATGGGAAATGTTCCACCAATCTCATGGATTTTTTCCAGTTACATTATATCTTCATCAGCTTTTCTCTTCTCTAATGTTTCTCTCTTAGTTTGCATAAAAATGGACTACAAAAACAATGAGTTAATAAAAAACTAAAAAATGGCATCGCCAATAGGTCTTTGAGCATACAAGAACATTTGGTTCATTATCAGAATATATTGGAAGGAAACAAATATGGGGATACCATTTCCCTCTCATGATGAAGATTTATTCTCTCTGTTTTATTTAAGGATTCCCCTCTGTATATTTATTTCTCACTCTGAAAAAGCCCTTTTCCTATGCTTCTAAATGTTTTATAGTTATTCCATGCCCAAACAAGACTCTAACATACCACTCCTTCATTCTCAACTCTAACACAAAACATTCAGAAAATGAATTTTATACCAACTATTTGATAATGTGTTGACCCATTTAACACAAAAAGAATACACATTAGAATTACGAGATTTGAAAAAGACCCATGCCTTTATTAAAATTATCATGAATCTCATCCTTCACATCAATTACATTTTATGTTATGTTTGCATTTTACCTCCCATCCTCTTCCTGGATTTCAGAGATACTTCTTAGATACCCTCTCCTCGATAGATGTTGACCAATCAAGCTATTATTAATGAAGTATTATTTTCCTCCCCTACCATCCCCAAGAAAATGATCCTATAGTTTTGACGCCCCAAAATACAACCCACCATCCAATTTAGTGCTACTAATTATTTCTATCCATAACCACACCAACACATCATCCATATTATTGATACCACAAAAAATTCTCTTTTTAAGCGCAACCACAATCTCTAAAATAGGAAACGTTTTACTCTACTAGACTATGAGTCCTTAGATCGACGAACCATGGATGTATCTTATTTAGGAGAAGGATTTCCAATAATCTTCTATATAACCACATTCTCAACAACATGATGATTTTTTATTCTACCGGACTCAGAGTCCTTACCTCAAGGTGCCATGGAAGAAGCTTTTTTGAAACGGGGATCAACAATCATATTATACACAACTATGTTCTTAACAATAGGAAGAGTGTTGATTATACATGGCATGGATTTCGTTCCATGAAGAGCTATAGAAGTAGATTTTTTGGAAAGGGAATCACTGCTCACCTTATGCACAACCAAATTCTTGACAATAGGATGAGTTTTGATTCTACCAAACTCGGAGTCCTTACTTTCAGGAGACATTGATGCATCTTGTTTAGATTTTAGATCATTCACACTCCTTCTGTGAGGTCAAGGGTTACTACTAGTCAATAATATCTCTTATTTTTCGCCCATGACCTCCCCCATTCTCAAACTAGATGTAATGTCCCGATTCCGAAAGCCACATAGGGGTGCCCCGTACTTGGATGGTCACATGGCCTCAAGAACATTTCCTCGAATGCCTGAGGCTACTGACTAGCTGTGAGGGCCTTGGGTGTTATAGTGGGGAAACAATGCCTTCATTGGAAGACTACACAGTGGATGTAATAACACATACAATAGCAGAAGTAGTAAATATCCGACCATAGTAACAGTGGAAAACTAACTATAACAACTGGAGCACACACACACATAAATATGAAATGATGCATGATACATATATGTCTAGGAAAACAGCAGAACAAATCACAATGCTTAAAACATTACTAAACAAAAGTAAAAAAGAAAATAAAAATGATAACTCCTCAGCATCGCATCCGTAGAATGGTCCCATGCTCTTCAGCTCCACAACAAGTCAAGCACCTGAAGTAGAAGGGAACTTTCTCATATCAATACCTACAATAATATAATCTTTTTGGGCCCAAAATCATGACCTAAACAGGGTGTGAGATAAAAATCCCAGTAGGAAACCACCCGAAGATCTGTTCCTAACAGTCAGTGAGTATATGACAAGTAAAGTACATTAAGCAGTAAGCAGTGAGCAGTAAACAGAATAATACATAGCAGAATCAATCCACAGTCTCTAGCATATAATGTACAAACAAGAAAGCAGCCACTCAAGCAAGCAGAACAAATAGGTAACCCTCTGGGTAGTTCCCACAGCCTAACCCTTATTGTTCAACCTACAAGTAGTAGAAACCCTCTGGGAGGCACACATAGTCTCACCCCTCTGGTTCAGCTAAAGAATAGACTCTCTAGTGAATCACTCACCGTCAATTCCCCTTATAGTCTCATATCGTACTAAAGGCGCTCTGGGGAATCACTCAATGTCTCATTCCCCATGTGGCCCGTGTCGAGGAACTACAGACACTCTGAGGAAGCACTCAACGTCAATTCCCCCGGTAGACTCGCATTGTAAATTAAAGACACTCTGGAGAAGCCCTTAGGTCCATTCTTCTTATGGTCTACTACACTAGGTTCTCACATCCTTATGTAATGTTAGAAAGTATCGAATCATGTGATGGCCAATGACATGAACCCCTCCCACTAAAGATTCCGCTCCTGAGCTGAAAATGGTGAAAGAGAGATAATGACCCCCCGAGTCCTGTCTCCTGTAGGCCCCGGGGTGGCGACTAGCACCAAGGGTATGAGTTTTCACAAAATGGGAGGCATTACCCTTTTTATTATTTAATATCAGGAAATATGACAAGTCAACCGCCCAAAAAGGAAATGAACATGTGTATAGAAATAAACCCAAACCAATAAAACATACATGTTTAATAAATTTTATAACAAGGTGCAAGTAAAAGAAAGCTCAAAGCACAATACCAAAAGAAAACAAGAGTACAACAACTACAACAACTCCAACTGTCTGACTAGTGGGGTCCCACACGACCCTGGTAGTCCTCCTGGAAACCTGAAAGTAAATGTAGGGTGGGCATACAAGTTTACTCAGTAGGTAAACCTAATGATCTCATGCACAAGTGGGGAGACATCCTAATGTCCCGTGAGAACAACAGAATAAACCTAGCAAGGAATTCTATACACCCAACCTCACCAGCCACACTCACCAATACACAGTCACAACAGGTAGTAGTATATAAGAACACGAGTATTGGGTACCCCACACCATTTCCCACTAGATATATTCTCTTCCTACCAGTGAACTTCCTAAAGCTACCACACTCTTCCCGCCCGCACACACCTGAGCCTCAAGAACAACACATCCCTCCCGCACACACCTAGACCTCACAACCACACATCCCACCCGCACACACCTGGGCCTCCAAACCACGTATCCCACTCCCACACACATGGGCCTCATAACCACGTATCCCGCCCGCACACACCTGGCCCTCATCCCGAAAATTCTTGGGAAAATTAATAGTAACAGAACTCTCGCCTGAAGACACCTGGGACTCATCCCGAAGATTCTTGGGAAAAAAACATGCCCGAAGAGTCTTGGGCCAATCCACCCCAATCGAAACCTACCTGAAGGGTCTTAGGTGGGAGGTTGCCTCAAGCCATCATAGCCTAGGGGAGAAGGAGCAGGAAAGATCAAGTAACTATGGGGAAACACCCTCTCCCATGAAATGGGATTGTTCGGCACTAAGTTCTCAACATGGGTGGGGTGCGATAAAACACAATGATACAGATAAATATATATATACATACCAAACACTCAGCCCAACCTATGGCTTCTAATCAGAGAACTGATCACATGCCTCGGCACTACTACTACGAAGCATGCATACAACAAACAACCCCAACCCCATTTAGGTTTTCACGTTTCAGCTAAATTAGTTTATTAGTTCCTTAACTACTGGGAAACTATCCACAACCAACCACAATTATCGTTCGTAAAACATATCCCTGCCATCCACAAATCAAGTTAGGAAAAAACAAGAAACACAAACAAGTCATTTCTTATTAACCACCCAACCCCATTTATTATTATTCCCGTTCCATTACCAAGCCCCACCATTCATTAACTCTTCCACTTTTTATTTTTTATTCACGACCCAAAGTCCGTTCACATTCTAACTCATCCCTGTAGCCCCGCTGCCAACCGCCATAACCACAAACGCATCATACATCATCATCCCTTGATACAACTTATAACAGCTATGCTGCTCATCCGATCCACCACAACCCACAAAACAAGATTTGTACCACATCATCACCCCTTTAACATCATTTATCATAGCCCTGCTGCCCGTTATATTTGTAACAACCCAGGATTCACCCCTCCCTTTCACACACCAGTAACCAAGACAAAACCCACATGTTCATTATTCCATTTTATTTAACTGGGGTGATCATACAAGGGTTACAGATTTTAATCAGCCAACATTACATGATTAATCAAATTCCACATTCAACAAAGATCCATTGACAAAAATGGTCTAGAAAGATAGGGAAACATTTAATTGTGCAAGAAAAGGCCCCCAACGACTATGATTTTTAGTAGGCATAAGCCTATTAAATTCACAACATAATATCACAGGATATAAGATAAACATAACAACTCCCCCATCCGCATTCTTTAACCAGTTATTATCTTTATTTAAAGTTTCAACTTCTTCTCAGGAACACAAAATGATACCCACCCCACGTGGTAAAAAAATTAGAGAAACGAAGGTAAGATCTCTACCTCAACAGGTTCTGATCACAACACTCCCCGGGATCAACCTTTATAAGATGTTCGTCGGCATCCGTCACCTCTATCAAGTCCCGAAAAAACATCCTCAGGTGGAATTTGGAAAGGAAAGGCCGAAGGAATGACAACAGATCCAAGCTCGGATGTTCTGCCTCATCGTTACGATCCCGTGGCCGCTGACGGATCGTAAACCGGAGCTCGGATGAAGAACTTATGGATGAAAAGGTGCCTTCGAGTCTCTTGGGAGAGCTCTGCTCAGAGGAATGGGGAGGATAGGGGTGAGTATAAACGGAGGAGGGGACCTTTCCTTTTATAGGTGAGAAAAGTAAAATTACACAGCATGTACTTTATGGTACATGGTGTGTACTCGGCCATTTCACACGGTCACCACGTGGCTTCAATCACGGCCTTCAACGCGGAACGCAGCCATTGACTAGTCAACACATGGCTACGCATATGCGGGGAGAGACTACACGGCGTGTAGTTTGGGGTACAGATCGTGCACCCATTTATTTCACATGGAAAGGACACGGCCTTCAACACTGGGTATACCCGGCAAGGGGGTACATGATGTCTGCTCAAACTACATGGCAAGTAGATTCAAAATTCTGAAAAGTGTTGGAAAAGTCCATTTTACCCTCCAGAACACTTCGTGGCCATATTTTTTTGAAAGGAATGGGCCGGAGAGGTCCGGGCCATTATATCAGATACCTCTTAAAACATTATCGTCCCTAAGAATTCAAAAACCAACCTAGAGGAACCCAACAAGATACCTCTTAGGGTTCTCGTTATAACAGGATCCCAACCAACAACCCTAATCATATGTGTTAGGAATTCCTTCTCCTATGTCGAGTTATTATCCGCTTTAGGCATCACTGACTTGCCTGCATGGGTTAAATCACATCCTCGTTAATGCGTCTCGATTAAGAATTGGGTCTTCCCACTTTCATAGATTAGTATTTTTCAATTTGCACTACCCCCAACGCCACACAACCAACACACTGCCCGAACATGTGGTTTGGGGAAATTCCTTCTCTTATGTTGAGATATTATCCACTTTAGGCAACACTGACTCACCCGCACGGGTTCAATCACATCCACATTAATGCGTCTTGATTAAGGATCAGGTTTTTTCCTTTTTTCCACACGTCCGGACGTGCTACAAACTTCCAGTGAACAAGGAAACAAGAGGTCTCATAACCGACAAGCCAAGCATTCCATATATGAAAGGTACAGAGTATAAAATTGACACAAAGCTCAGAAGAACAATGTAAAACACAAGTCAGAACAACTCCAGGTACTGAGTGTGCATCTGGGCCTCCCGCTCCCAAGTGCTCTCCTCGTGGATGCCATGCCTCCACAACACACGAACCAAGGGAATGGTCCGTCCATAGAGAACCTTATCTTTATGATCCTCGATTCTGACTGGTCGTTCCTCAAAGGTCGTGTCGTCTCCCAAATCTAACTCTCCCCAGTCGATAACTTGAGAGTCGCCGTGTAAGTATCGACGTAGATGGGATACGTGGAAGATGTCATGAACCTTCTCCAACTGAGGTGGCAGGGCTAGCTGATATGAAACCTTACCGACTCACCTCAACACCTCAAAAGGTCTGATGAACCTAGGTGAGAGCTTTCTCCCTTTCCCAAACCTCTGCTTCCCCCGTCAAGGGGAAACCATCAAGAACACATGATCCCCCACCTCGAACTCCAAGGGCCTCCTCTGACGATCAGCATACGACTTCTGTGGGTCCTAAGCCGCTTTCATCCTCTCACGAACAAGCTGGACTTTCTCTATGGTTCTCTGCACTACCTCTGGCCCAAGATCATCTGTCTCACCAACCTCTACCCAGAAAACGGGTGAATGACATGGTCTTTTATACAGAGCCTCAAACGGTGCCATTCCAATAGTAGATTGTAATTTTTTGTTGTAGGCAAACTCCACTAAAGGAAATTGTCGTGACCATGATCCTTCGAAATCAAAAATGCATTCCCACAGCATGTCCTCCAATGTCTGGATAGTCTGCTCTGTCTGTCCATCAGTCTGGGGTGGAAAACAGTGCTAAGGTATAGCTGGGTGCCAAAATCATGTTGAAACCCCCTTCAGACTCGTGAGGTAAATTGATTATCCCGATATGATACGATAGTATTCAGAACTCCATGAAAACGCACCACCTCGTCTACATACCTCTGTGCTAAAGTAATCATCAGGCCTGACTCCTTAATTGCTAAGAAGTGATCTTATTTCATCAGTCGATCCACCCCTACCCAGATAGAATAATAACCACCCTAAGCTCTGGGTAGTCCTATGACGAAGTCCATTGATATTTCATCCCACTTCCACTCAAGGACATCTAAAGGACGCAACAACCCACTGGGAACACACTGTTCAGCCTTCACTTACTGACACACTAGGCATTTAGCCACAAACTCTGCCACTTCCCGTTTCACCCCGAGCCACGAAAATTGTTCCCTTAGGCCTCGGTACATTTTGGAACTCCTGGATGTACCGCCAAAGCTGAGCTATGGAACTCATGTAGAACTCTCTCACGCATCGCCTCTGGAACAAAAAACCTTCCATGTAAAAGCATCCGATGTCGGCTGTCCTCTGACCATACTTATGGATCGTTTCCCTGATCGAGACGATCCCACATTACTTCCACCTCGGATTCCTCCCACTGAGACTCTTCCACCTGTTGCAACAAGGATGACTGCACCGTCATCTGAAAAAAATAGCCTCTAACACCTTCTACCCTTGCATCCAAGTGCATGGCGGCCAACTCTCCCATCGCTTTCCAAGCATCAGCGGATTCTCGAACAACTTCCTTATGTGATTTCCTGCTCCGGGAATCAGCTACAATGTTTCCCTTACCTTCAGTGTAAGATATCTCGAAGTCATAGTCTTGGATAAACTCGGCCCATCTCCACTGCAGTAAGTTCAGGTCATGCTGGGAGAAGAAATAACGCAAACTCTTGTGATCTGAGAAGACCACAAAGCCATCCCCAAAGAGGTAATGTCGCCACAACTTCATTGCGAACACTACTGCTAAAAGATCTAGGTCATGGGTGGCCTAGTTACATTCGTGAGGGTGTAACTACCTAGACCCATAATAGATCACTCCCTTCTTCTGCATCAGCACACACCCCAGACCAAGGCCAGAAGTATCAAAAAACACCTCATAAAACAACCCTTCCTCTAGTAACCTGAGTACGGGAGCACTGACCAACTACTCCTTTAAGAAGTCGAAAGCTTCATGGCATTGCTTGCTCCATAGGAAGACCTGGTTCATCCTAGTCAAATCTGTCAATGGTGCAGCAACTCAAGAGAAGTTCGAAACGAACCTCTGATAGTAACCTGCTAACCCCATGAAACAACGAACTTTTGCCACACTCTTGGGTGCTTCCCAAGAAAAAACTACCTCCACCTTCGATGGGTCCACTGATACTCCATGCTGAGACACCACATTCCCAAGGAAGTGTCCTTCTTGCATCAAGAACTTACACTTCGACAATTTCCCGTAAAGATGGTGGTGTCGGAGGACTTCCAAGACTGCCCTGAGATGTTCAACGTGCTCCTCCTCTGATCATGAGTAGATCAGAATTCATCATTAAACACAATGACGAACCGGTCCAGAAACTCTCATAATACATATTTTATAAGTCCCATGAACACAATCGGTGCATTCATAACTCCAAACGAAATCACTAAAAACTCGAAGAGCCCATAACTGCACCTAAAAGATGTCTTCGAGATGTCACTGTCCTTTACCCTCAACTAATGGTATCCATATCGTAGATCAATCTTAGAAAACCAACCTACTCCCCTTAGTTGGTCGAAGAGATCATCAATCCTTGGAAGGGGGTAATAGTTCTTGACTGTTACCTGGTTCAACCTTGGGTAGTCAATGCATAGCCTGAGACCACCATCTGACTTCTTTATGAAAACAACTGGAGCACCCCATGGTGATACGCTGGGTCGAACAAAACCCTTCTCCATCATATTGTCAATCTGAATCAGCCACTCCCGCAACACACAAGGTGTCATCTGATAAGGGTCCATCGAAATCAGATGGGCACCAGGCTATAAGTCTATCCTGAACTCAACGTCACATTGGGGGGGGGTAGATTCACAACCTCCTCAGGAAAAACATCGAGGAACTCCCCAACAAATTCTGGGACATCCATCATCTCTGTATCAGTTGGAAGCACTAATAACCCACCTAACAAGGAAAGAAGAGGCTCCACACACTGGCTTCCCACCTGATAGTTCCTCTCGCCAACAAAAGCTACATGCTGCCCATCCACGTCGGAGAACACGACCATTCTCCGGAAGTAGTCGATAATGGAAATAATAAAAAACAACCAGTCGATGCCTAGGATGACATCGTATGGCTACATCTATAACAGAAGAAGGTCCCCACTATATCCATGTGGCCCCAACATTAGCCCACACCCCCGAAAAACACAAGATACGCTGGTCTGACCTCCAACTGGTGTACTCAGCACCAGTGGTACGAAAAGTCTCTATACCTCTATTCCCAAGGCATGGGCTAGATCAGGTGCAACAAAGGAGTGAGAATCTCCCGAATTGAACAAAGCAAAAACAAGAGTGCTGAACAAACAAATCGTACCTCGCACCACCTCTGGTCCTGCTGGAGCTGCCAAATCTGTTACGTGCAACTGTCCACACCCAGCTCCTATGCCTCTCTGATGTTGACCACCTCCCCGACCAAGCCCTGGTCGAGGTCCCTGAGGAGTACCCTGAGGTCGGCCTCCTCCTGCAAAGTCTTCCCTCGGAGGAGCATGGTCCTGCTGCTGCTGGAAGGGCCTCGCCTGCAACTGGTGCTGCTGAGGTGGGCCCAAAACCTTCCCACCTCCACCATACTGAGCTTGGGTCGGGCACCCACTGTGAATGTTCCCGAAAACTCCACATGAAAAACACTTCGGTCATGAGCTCATGAAAAAGTGACGGGGACCCGATGATCTGAACTGGATCTACTGGGGCCTGCTCCCTACCAGCCTTAACCCGGAAGGTCCTGTCGCAGGAGACCTGCTGCTGAATGCCTTCCCCTTCGACGAGACTAGGTAGATCCCCTCTCATTGTGAAACTCCCAATGATTACATCCTCTCTACAACCTCTTCCTTCTTCTGTACTTCCATGTACATCGAAAGGGTGAAGGGGTGAAAGCATATTAAAGAAAAGGATGAAGCACCTCCTCCAAATGTCTCACCTGAGACTCCTCATCTGGAAAGAGATTCGGAACAAAGCGTAGGAGATCCTTGAACATGATCCTCAACTCTCATACTGACATACTCCCCTGTTGAAGGGAGAGTAACTCCTGACGCTTCTCTGCCTTGATCATGGAAGAAAGGAATTCCTCTTGGAATTCCTTCTCAATGTTAGCCCATGGAACCTCTACCTCTATCCTCTCTCTGAGGTAGAGAATCCACCACTTTCGCACCGAACCTCTCAGATGACTGACTACTAGGGGATCCCAGTACTCCCTCGGATCATGGATCAAGGTAAAGGTTATCCCTAGCTCCTCAAGCCACCCCTCTGTCTTTGTATCTTAAGTAATACCCTCGTACTTCTTGAGGGTTTTCCACTGGAAAGAATGGAGAGTCTTCTGCCACTGGCTATCTTCCTCCTCTCGGTCAATCCTCAATTGATCGACCTCCTGAATCTGCTGGGCCTCGGCCATCTGAGCCACCCGGGGACGACGTCCAGGTGCCATAGCTGTACTGTAAACAGAGATCGCCTAATCCCAAGTAGTAAAGAAATTATTAGGGATTTATTTTATCATTTTATTTCAATTTCTTTCCCAGAACACCCTAATCATGTAAAACACAATCATGTTGATGCATGTACCTTCCCTAGGGTCTCTACCCTACAATCAATGTAGTCTCACTTGGTCGGTCGGTAGGCTCAGAGTCCTTGCATCTGATCATGGGGGGCCCTAAAATCATGTGTCCTAGCCAGTCTTCCCTGGCCTATGTCACAAACAAAGATTAACCAACACTGTTGCCCAACCATCCCATGCAATCCTCACTGTGCCTAACTCCAGACTCCATCCTATCTCTCAACCATCACCTCTGATACCATTCTATCACGACCCCTCCCAACAAAGATGCCCCTCCTGAGCTTCCAATGGTGAAAGGGAGATAATGACCCCCGAGTCCCGCCTCCAGTCGGCCCAGGGGTGGTGACTAGCACCAAGGGTATGAGTTTTCACAAATATGGAAGGCATTACCCTTTTTATTATTTAAGATTGGTAAATAGGACAAGTCAACCACCCAAAAAGGAAAAGAACAAGTGTATAGAAATTAACCCAAACCAATCCCACATGCATGTTTAAACAATTTTATAACAAGGTGCAAGTACAAGAAAGCTCAAAGTGCAATACCAAAAGAAAACAGGAGTACAACAACTGCAAAAACTCCAACTGTCCAACTAGTAGGGTCCCACAAGTCCCTAGTAGTCGTCCTGGAAACCTGAAAGTAAACATAGGGTGAGCATACAAGTATACTTAGTAGGGAAACCTAAAGCTCTCGTGCACAAGTGGGGAGACATCCTAATGTCCCGTGAGAACAACAGAAGAAACATAGTAAGGAATTCTATCCACCCAACCTCACCAACCACACTCACCAAAACACAATCACAACAGGTAGTAGTATATTAGAACAAGAGTAATGGGTACCCCACATCATATCCCACTAGTTAGCTGCTCTTCCTAACGGTGAACGTCTTGACGCTACCACACTCTTCCCGCCAACACACACCTGGGCCTCAAGAACCACACATCCCATCCGCACACACCTAGGCCTCACAACCATGCATCCCGCACGCACACACCTGGGCCTCACAACCCGATATCCCGCCCGCACACACATGGGACTCACAACCACCTATCCCGCCCGCACACACCTGGCCCTCATCTCGAAAATTTTGGGGAATAGTAATAGTAACAGAACTCTCGCCCGGAGACACCTGGGCCTCATCCTGAAGTTTCTTGGGAAAACAAACCTTCTCGAAGAGTCTTGGGCCAATCCACCCCAATCGAAACCTACCTGATGGTTCTTAGGTGTAAGGTCGTCTCAATCCATCACAACATAGGGAAGAAGGAGTGGGAAGGAGCTAGTAACTATGGGAAAACACCCTCTCCCATGAAATGGGAGTGTTCGGCACTAAGTGATCAACATGGGTGGGGTGCGATAAAACACAAAGACAAATAAATAAATAAATATATATATATATATATATATCAAACACTCAGCCAAACCTATGGCTTCTAATCAGAGAATTGAGCACGTGCCTCAACACTGCTACTACGAAGCATGCATACAACAAACAACCCCAACCCCATTTTTGTTTTCACATTTTAGCAGAATTAGTTTATTATTTACTTAACTACTGTGCAACTATCCACAAACAACCACATCGATCATTCGTAAAACATATCCCTATAATCCAGAAATCATGTTAGGAAAACTCAAGCAACGTAAACAGGTCCCTTCTTATTAACCAACCAACCCCATAGATTATTATTTCTGTTCCATTACCAAGCCCCACAGTTCATTAACTCTTCCACATTTTATTCATTATTCATGACCGAAAGTCCGTTCACATTCCAACCCATCCCTGCAGCCCTGCTGCCAACCGCCATAACTACAACCACACCGTACTTCATCATCCCTCCATACAACTTATCGCAGCCCTACTGCTCATCCGATCCACTACAACCCACAAAACAAGATTCGTGACACATCATCACCTTTAACATCATTTACCGCAGCCCTACTTCCCGTTCTATTCGTAACAACCTAGGATTCACCCCTCCCTTTCACACACCAGTAACCAAGACAATACCCACATGTTCATTATTCTAGTTTGTTTAACCGGGGTTGTAACACCTGAGAATTTTATGAGAAATATTTTTTTTATGTAATATAAATCATCAATGGAATCTTTCAATACACACAACACTAACTAAGCTTTCTTTACATGCAATCACGACCTTCCTCGATTGCTTGCATTGTACGCAATAACGAGTTTCACTAATCAATGATATACTATTAAAATATTATTAAAACTTGCCGTTATGAATAGTAATAACCACTTTTTGAAATTTTTTAAATTCTATTTTTCAAAATGGACTTCATTTTTGGATTTGGAATATCAAAATAAGCCTACTGTGAATTTTGGGTATTTTTCTGAAAACATTCAATTTTTGATGAATAGTGAAAACACTAGGTTACTATTTAAAAACCGACTTTTTATTTAAATAATTATTTATTTTAGTTAAATTTATATTAGGTAAAAAATGATACATAATACCTATACAAGTTCAATTCAATTCATTGTAGTCATTTTAAAATAATTTTAGATATATAAAAATTTTATTGAACTTTTCACCATCTTTTACCCACCTCCTAGGAGAATTTACAAATTTACATGAAACATAATTTTACCGCTTCTGTGAGTGGAATTTTGAAAATCCAAGAGACATGGTTAATATCAAGGACTAAAATGTGGTTCAATTAGATGAAAATAATTTTTTGTGAATAGTAACTTTTTACATTTTTTGACCACGGTTAAAAGTAAATTGGGTAATTAAGGGTAAAAATGATATTATTATTACCCTAAAACATGTCCTAATTCTATTGGATAAGTGTAATTCGACCAAAATAAACCTTAGGAATAAAATATGACCATTTAGGCCCTCTTGTATTAGAATAGGACATTTAATATTAATTTATTTAAGGAAGGGTTAAAATAGTTAAAATCAAAGTTTAATAAATAAATCATTTTCAATATAGAGTTATACATAAGATAAATTAGACTATAAATATTCATTAGAAATATCAAATAATTTAATACATAATCGTATTTTATTTTTAATTTTTAGACATTAAATAATTTAATTTATGTATGACACAATGATGATGCAATAATTATCTTATTAATGAAATATTGACATAATTGATGTTATAAATACTCTAATAAATGTAATTTTTGACTTTTTATGAATTAAAATAATTTTATATGTTAATATGACATGTTAGTGTTTATTTAATTAACTTTTTTCTAACTAATCATTCTGTTATTATTTTCACAAGAATCAATTAACAAATAGTGTCAAAATTGACATAAAATAGTTTTTAAAACAAATATTATATTATTAATTTCTATTTTATTCCTAAAAATATAAGTTTCAGTCTAATGACTTAGATAAGATTATATATATTAATAATAAACAACTTTGGGTTCGTTTGGCTTGTATAGATTGTTTATTAACCTTATAGTGTAAGAAAACAAGATGAAACGGTAAAAGTTAAATTATCTATCTTAAAATTAAATCTAAATGATAAGTTTCAATAGATACCTAAACTTGTCTAAATTCTATTTTATGAGATTATTTCGACCCATCCCCACCTTAGCTTAGAAATAAATCAATTTGGAGCTATTAAAAACCAAATATGACTTTATATTAAAATAATATTTTTAGTTTTTCCAAAGGTGCCCCTCTCCTCCCTTATAAAAGGGCACCTCCTCCCTCTCTTCCTCACACCACTTTGAGCCTTCCAGCTCGGCCAACCCTGCCAAATTATCTTCTCCACTTCCCTAGAAACATCCTAGAGGTCCTGGTCTTCTTCAAAGACCAATTTTAGTGCCCTAAGAGGAGGTCTCAAAGAGGCACTTCAAATAAGCGGTAATGTCCGTTACCGATTCTTTCAACTTTATTTCATCATCCACTTCTTCTTTAGTTGTTTCATTATGAAGTAATAACATCAGTATCACTCATATACTGATATGTTATTATAAGTATGAAACAACCCTATTTCACCATCTATCCATCCTACGGAAATCAAAATCACCGCGCGTGCGTACGTACGGAATACCGTCTCCACGCCGTGGTGTAATCTGTTTTTCACCACCACCTTACATGGATGGGTATAATGGTGTAAATAATAACTATATTTGATTATTGTAAATTTATATTGATTCTGAAATTGTATACATACACTCCAATACAATTCCACGATCATGGGAACGATATCATCGCTAGTGCGTATGTACGGAATACCGTCTCCGCGATGTGATGCGATATGTTTTGCAAGATCTCTATTGCATAATTATTTTATAAATGAATTGAATGAATGAATATGATATATATTACACTAATAAAATTCTATAAATGAGGTATCTAGAACCTAAAAAGAAAAATACAAATTTATTCAACAAAACCCGCATAAGAACAAAAAGTAATAAACACCCGAATAACAAGTAGCAATGAAATATTACTAATAAAAAGCTAATAATATGACCATATATGATATCATAAAAATGAGTATAATTCTGGAATAATAAAATTACATTATTTAAATCATTATATTGGAAGTTCAGACACTTACGAAGCAAATCCGACCTAAGGTAAGGGACAATCTCGCAATCTCAATTTTTATCCGAGATTGTTTATACTTCAGAATTTACTGGGAAATATTTATCATCCACATCCATGTTTCCTCAATATGTAATATTATTTATATCCTCCTACAATTGTTTAAATCCAATTTTACCCTTCGTTGAGTTTTTAGTAAAAGATATAAAAGAAATATTTTTTCATTTTTCGTACGACGTACTTTTTGACTTTTCCAGCCAAAGTATGGGAAGAATGTTTTTTTTAACTTATACAACATAAATTGATTTTCATAACATTATTTACATGAAGTTTCCTTTACAAGTTTTCATGTTTATTTTTAATCAACTTCTTTTAGTTCAAAATTATATGACATGTTAAGAAAGAAAATTGTTTTTGATGTAGAATGGATATTTTCCTCAAGAATGGAGTTCAAGTGTTTTATCAAAATTATTTTCCATCTAAGATAATATAGGGTTCTGTTTCTATCCCTATTATTTCATTGATTTGATTATGTTGTGATGGAATTTTTTTTATGAATTACTTTATCTTATATGAATTGTTTTATGATGTCACGATTTTTAGGAATCCCATTTTTATTACATGGGTTATGCAATGATGTATGATTTATGATTTTGTGGCACACATAAGAATGGTTTCATTATGAGATTGGTGGGACCTATATCTCCCTCCAATGCATTGGATAATGATTTATATCTCATGAGATAGACATGGCTGGAACGGCAGGTTAATCCGGTTCAGTGAAATAGGACTGAAATGAGGAGTGATCTCGGTTGAGAAACAGACTTTGTCTGCTAAGATAGTCATTGCTATGAGTCTTGACTACTAAAAATGATTCTCTATTATTATGTGTATATGCCACAAAGATTAATGTTTTATTTTATGATTATTGGGATTACATTTCACTATTATGATTTATCCCATGGTATGAAATTATGATCTCTTTTGCATGTTATGATTTCCAAAATTTCATGTTCTTATGAATATGATGTGATTGATATTACCATTGTTTACCCTTATTGAGCATTTCAGCTCACCCTTTTGTATGCTTTCTTTCCCCAAGTCGGGAATAAGGTTATTAAGTAGGATATTTCAAAAAGGGACTCTAGATATGATGAAATAAATGGGAGACAATGTATATGATTTATGAACCAGTTGTTTATGTTTCCCAGTTTCTAAAGACACTATTCCTATACTGTCCTTTCATGGTTTTGTTTTATGTTGTCATAAGTGTGCTTCATTTTTGATGTAATAACAATGTATGTAATGTATGGGTCGTTATACTTAGTATCAGAGGAAAGGTATAGTCAACCTTTGGAAACTAGGATGTGAATGCCTTAGTAAGAACCCTAAGGATAAGTCTAATCATAGAACACAGTCTTAGTGTTTTAAAAATGGCCATGAACATCCTATGATAAGACCTTCAGTGTGAAATTTTATTCGTGATTATGTGGTTTCCTATTATAATTATTGTTTCTCACACTATTCTTCTTGGTTTTATTCAATGGTTGGAACCCGAAGGGACCGTGTTAATGAGGAATGCGACAGACAATGCAATGATTGTCCTCCTGAGCCACCAAACGTTATGGGAGCTGGAATGAAAAATATTTTATCCATGATCACACAACTTTCTCAAGATATGAATCATGCAGGACTTCCTAACGACCAATGGAAGGAGCAACATTCTGTTGAATACTTCATGAGGTAGTTCCCACCTTCATTCAGTGGGTCTACTGATCCATTAGTTGCTGAACAATGAATTAGTACTACTGAAAAGATATTTTCAGTTCTTCAATGCTCTGAACATGATAAATTCATCATAGAAGTGTATTGTTTGGAAGTATATGTTGATCAATTGTGAAATATTATCAAGAATACAAGGAAAAGAGATGAGATTGAGTCCATGGAATCGGACGGGTTCAAGAACTTATTTTTCAATAAGTATATCCCTCATATTCTTCGAACAAAGATAGAGAAGGAGTTTCTTGAACTAAAGAAAAAGGATGATGAATCTGTTAGTACCTATGAAGAAAATTTTACAAGACTTTCAAGGTACGCTTCTGGTATTATTATCCAACCTGAGAGTAAGATCGATCAATTCTTTAGTGGATTAAAAACAAGTCTTTTAAGGGCATTAGACGTAAGGGACTTCAATAGCTACAATGAAATCGTTCGATGTGCTCTCAAAGTTGAGATGGAGATTATAGTAACCCCTTGGTCATATGGGTTTTATAAGAAGAGGAAAATGGAATTCAAATAAAAATCTAAAGAGCACACTGAAAAGAAGATGAGCTTTCCCTTATTCTCAAAGTGTGGAAAGAAACATGGAGGGAGTTGTCTTAAAGGGACAAGTAAATGTTTCAAATGTGTAAAGGAAGGTCATCGGGCATTTGAATGCTGTAATGATGGGAAAAAGATGTCTAGTGATGCGAACAAAGAAAAGGCTACACAGATTTCACCTCATACACTTCAATGTTATATGTGCAAGGAAATTGGGAATTATGCCAATCAATTCCCTAATCCAAGGGTTGTTGATGATGATCGACGTCAACAAACTCTTAATGATAAAGACAAATGAAATTCACATGAAATTTCTATCAGTGATGTCGAGTATGATAACGAAGTTGTAAAAGGTACAATTACTATCCACTCTAATGTAGAAAATGTTTTATTTGATTCTGGATCCACCCACTCTTTTATTTCTGAAGAATTTTCTAAGGGTATCACCATATTACCTCAACAATAAGATGTTGAGTTTACTGTGACAACCCCTAATGGCACAACGGTCTCATCAGAAGTTTATAATTCTTCTCAGATTGAAGTTTGTGGGAATGTTCTTCCTGCAAATCTGGTGATCCTTCCTATAGTGGAATTTTATGTGATTCTTGGCATGGATTGGATTTCTCTATATGGATCTCATATGAATTTCCAAATAAGGGAAGTCACATTTCATATTCCCGATCAATCTATGATTGTCTATCGATGCAAGGATGAACATAACCTTCCAGTGGAAATTTCTTTCATCTTATGGTTCTTGATTCCACTAAATGAATGTTATTTATCTAAAATGGTTGGTGAGAAACTCATGATTAAGAATATTCCCATTTTAAGGGAGTTTGTCGATGCCTTTCTAGATGAATCGTCGGGTCTTCCACAAAATCGTGAAGTTGAGTTTTCAATAGAACTCGTACCGGGTTCTTTGCCTATTTCAATGACACCTTATAGAATGGCCCCAATTGAGTTCCAGGAATTGAAGAAGAAACTCCAAGAGAATCTTGATAAGGGATTCATACACCCAAGTGCGTCACCTTGGGGAGCACCAGTTCTATTTTTTATGAAGAAAGATGGATCAATGATGCTCTGCATCGATTATCAAGAACATAATAAGATCACTATCAAGAACAAATATCCTCTCCCACATGTTGATGACTTATTTAACCAACTACGTGGAGCTCAATACTTTTCCAAGTTTGATCTTCATTCAAGGTGTCATCAATTAAGGGTCAAAATGGAGGATATACCAAAGAAAGATTTCCGTACAAGGTATGGAGACTATGAATTTGTAGTGATGTCATTTGGTCTTACTAATTCCCTTGTTATCTTCATGGATCTGGTGAATAGAGTCTTTAGAGACTATCTTGATCAGTTTGTGGTAGTCTTTATAGATGATATTCTTGTCTATTCAAAGAGCAAGGAAGAACATGAGGATCACGTGAGAATTGTATTGAAGACCCTGAGAAAGGAGAAGTTTTATGCCAAATTTACCAAGTGTGAATTTTGGCTTCAAAAAGTTTCATATTTGGGTCACATAATCTCAAAAGAGGTGATATCTATGGATCCAGCAAAAACTGCGGTTATCGAAAGATGGTCGAGACCAACAACAGTAACTGAGATCCGAAGTTTTCTTGGTTTGTCTTGATATTATCGACGATTTGTGAATTATTTATCACGATTATCTATTCCACTAACCAGGTTGACTCAAAACGGAGTTAATTTTGTATGGACGGAGGAATGTGAATAGAATTTCAAGGAGTTGAAAAGAAGGTTATCCAATGCACCTGTACTCACACTTCCCTGTAGTGTAGAAAGGTTTGTGATCTATAGTGATGAATCCAAGAAGGGATTGGGGTGTGTTCTCATGAAAAACGATTTGGTGATAGCTTATGCCTCATGACAGTTGAAAATCCATGAGTAAAATTACCCAACTCATGATTAGGAGTTAGCTACGGTAATCTTTGAATTAAAGATTTGGAGGAATTATCTTTATGGAGAAAGATGCGATATTTATACTGATCATAAAAGTTTAAAGTATATTTTCACACAAAAGGTGCTGAATATGCGCCAAAGAATATGGTTGGATCTGATTAAGGATTGCGACTGCTCAATTCACTACCACCTTGGGAAAGCAAACAAGGTGGCAGACGCATTAAGTCGACAAGACCATACTAGCTTATTCATGATGAGGATAAAAAAAGATCCAATATTTATTTATTTACAAAGGATAGATCATGTAATTATAATGGAAGGGGAAAATCGTATCATTCTCAAATGAATGTTCAAACATCTATGCATATGAAGATTAAAGAGGCACAGAAAGAAAATATAGAGTTACAAAAGAAGGTGTGAAATGTTCCTGAATTCAACTTTGATTGTGATGGGATAATAAAGTTCAGGAATCGAGTTTGTGTTCCTCCCATCCCAGAATTAAATAATGAGCTGCTAGATGAGGCTGATATTTATTCATTCACTATTCATTCGGGAAGCACGAAGATGTATAGGGACTTGAAAGAGTACTTCTGGTGGGCTGGCATGAAAAGAGATGTTGTTGAATATGTCTCTCGATGCTTGGTTTGTCAGCAAGTTAAAGATGAGAAACATAAGTCTAAGGGGATGTTAAAACCATTACCCATACCATAATGGAAATGGGAAAACATCACTATGGACTTTGTCACTGTACTTCCCAAAACATCCAAAGGAAATAATGCTATCTGGGTCATAGTTGATCGTCTTACAAAGTTGGCACACATCATCACTATTAGAGAGGATTTCTTTCTGGATCAGCTTTCCAGGATATATCTAAAGGAAGTGGTAAGATTGCATGGAGTACCACATTCCATTATATCTGATCGGGATCTGAGGATTACCTCAATGTTCTGGAGAAGTCTTCAGCATACTCTGGATACAGAGTTGAGTTTCAGCACTACATATCATCCTCAGATAGACGGTCAGTCTCAGAGGACAATTCAAACTCTAGAAGATATGTTGAGAGCTTTCTCTATGGATATCAAAGGTGGTTTGGGTCGAAACCTACCTTTGGTAGAATTTTCCTATAATAATAGCTTTCACTCCAGTATTCAGATGGCTCTTTATGAATCCCTCTATGGAAATAAATGCATAACTCCAATTTGCTGGGATGAAGTTGGGGAAGGAAATCTATTAGGACCTGATCTTGTTGATGAGATGATAGAAAAGTTGAGAACTATTCAACAACACATAAGAGCAGCTCAGAGTCGTCAAAAAAGTTATGCCGACAACTGAAGAAAAGACCTAGTGTTTGAAGTCGGTGATAAAGTGTTCATACAAATATCTCCCTATAAGAGGGTCATGAGATTTGGAAAGAAGGGAAAGATGAGCCCTAGGTATATCTGTCCTTTCGAAATACTGGATCGTGTTGGGAAGGTAGCTTACCGATTGGCGCTTCCCCTGAATCTATCACAAGTTCATGATGTGTTCCATGTATATCTCCTGAGAAAGTAAATACCTGATCCTTCACATGTACTTAGCTCAGATGTTTTACCGCTGGAGCAAGATCTTTCTTATGAAGAACAGCCGATAGAGATTCTGGATCGTAGCGAAAAAGTCCTACGGAACAAGACCAATCGCTTGGTGATAGTTTTATGGAGGAAGCTCCAACAAGAAGAAGCAACATGGGCGCTTGAGGATATCATGAGGGAGAGGTATCCCCATCTGTTTGTTACAAAGAGATGAATTTTGAGGGATAAATTCATTTTAAGGGTGCACTAGTAGAATACTAACCTATACCAACGATTTGGAACCGTTGGTATAGGCCTCCAAACCGTTGGTATAGCCTATACCAACGGTTTGGAGAACCGTTGCGAAGTAAGCCGTTGGGATAGGTCTATACCAACGGTTTTCCCAAAACCGTTGGTATAGACCTATCCCAACGGTTTACAAAACCGTTGGTATAAGTAATATGAAAATCTATTCCAACGGATATAAAACCGTTGGTAAATGTATTTCAAAAAAAATACATGCGCTGGGATTTGATCCCACGACCCCTTGTTTATAATCGAACGACTTAACCACTAAGCTAACATCACTTTTGTAAACATAATTTCATAAATATATATATGTATTATCATAATTATTTAAAATTTAGATTTATATAATGTTCTCGGGTAGCAGACCTGGAAGAAATGAAAGAATCTATCCCAACGGTTCTCAAAACCGTTGGGATAGACCTATCCCAACGGTTCTCAAAACTGTTGGGATAGGTGGAGTTTTGGGGTGAGTTTTCCCAACGGTTCTCTCAAACCGTTGGGAAAGGGGGGGGTCTTTCCCAACGGTTTGGGAGAACCGTTGGGAAAGGGTCCTCAAAACCCCCCTTTCCCAACGGTTCTCCCAAACCGTTGGGAAAGGGGGGGTCTTTCCCAACGGTTTGGGAGAACCGTTGGGAAAGGTGGGTTTTGAGGACCCTTTCCCAACGGTTCTCCCAAACCGTTGGGAAAGACCCCCCCTTTCCCAACGGTTTGCGAGAACCGTTGGGAAAGGTGGGTTTTGAGGACCCTTTCCCAACGGTTCTCCCAAACCGTTGGGAAAGACCCCCCTTTCCCAACGGTTTGGGAGAACCGTTGGGAAAGGGTATATATAAGTGTTGGGAAAGATCCGATTTCCAGTAGTGGTGGTAGAATGTAACACCCAAGAATTTTATGAGAAATATTTTGTTTTTATGTTATATAAATCATCAAATGAATCTTTCACTACACACAACACTAGCTTGTCTTTATTTACATGCAATCATGACATTCCTCTGTAGCTTGCGTTGTACGCAATACCGAGTTTCACTAAATAACAATATGCTATTAAATTATTATTAAAACTATCCGTTATGAATAGTAATAACCAATTTTTGAAATTTTGTACATTATATTTTTCAAAATAGACTTCATTTTTGGATTCGGAATATCCAAATTATCCTAGGGTGAAATATTTGTATATTTCTGAAAACATTCAATATTTGATGAATAGTGAAAACATGGGGTTACAATTTAAAAAACAACTTTTTATTTAAATAATTATTTATTTTATTTAAATTTATTTTAGGTAAAAATTGATACATAATACCTATATATGTTTAATGCAAGTCATTGGAGTCATTTTATAATAATTTTAGATATATTAATATTTTATTGATCTTTTCACCATCTTTTACCCACCTCCTAGGAGAATTTGAAAATTTACATAAGACATAATTTTACCACTTCTGTAAGTGGAATTTAGAAAATCTGAAAGACACTGTTAATATCAAGGACTAAAATGTGGTTCAAGGAGATGAAAATAATTTTTGGTGAATAGTAACTTTTCACTTTTTTTTACCACGGATAAAAGTAAATAGGGTAATTAAGGGTAAAAATGATATTATTATTACCCTCACACATGTAATATTTTCTATTGTATAATTTTAATTCGACCAAAAACAACCTTATGAATAAAATATTACCATTTAGGCCCACTTGGATTAGATTAAGACATTTAATATTAATTTATTTAAAGAAGGGTTAAAATAGTTAAAATAAACGTTAATAAGTAAATAATTTTTAATATAGAGTTATACATATGATAAATTCTACTATAAATATTCATTAGAAAGATAAAAATATTTCCTACATCATGGTATTTTATTTGTAATTTTTGGACATTATATAAGTTAATATATGTATGACACAATGATGATGCAATAATTATCTTATTAATGAAATATTGACAGAATTGATGTTATAAATACCCAAATAAATGTAATTTGAGACTTTTTATGAAGTAAAATAATTTTCAATGTTATTATGACATGTTATTATTGATTTCATTAACTTGTTTCGAAGAAATAATTCTGTTATGAGTTTTACAAAAATCAATTACCAAATAGTGTCAAAATTGACATAAAATATTTTTTAAAACAAATATTATATTATTAATTGTTATTTTATTCCTAAAAATCTAAGGTTCGTCCAAATGACTTATATAATGTTATATATATTAATTATAACCAACTTGGGGTTCTTTTAGCATGTTATACTATGTTTATTAACCTTATAGTGTAAGAAAACAAGAAGACACGGTAAAAGTTAAATTATCTAACGTAAAGTTAAATCAAAATGATAAGGTTGAAATAGATTCCTAGACTTGTCTAAATTATATTGGATGAGAGTATTTAGACCCATACCCACTTTAGATTTTAAATAAATAAATTTTGAGCTATTAAAAACCGAATATGACTTTATAATAAAATAATATTTTTAGTTTTTCCAAAGATGCCCCTCTCCTCCCTTATAAAAGGGCACCTCCTCCCTCACTTCCTCACACCACTTTGAGCCTTAATTCTCGGACAAACCCTGCCAAATTATCTTCTCCACTTCCCTAGAAACATCTTGGAGGTCCTGGTCTTCTTCAAATACCAATTTTAGTTCCCTAAGAGGAGGTCTCAAAGAGGCACTTCAAAGAAGAGGCAATGTCTGTTACCGATTCTTTCAACTTTATTTCTTCTTACACTTCTTATTGTTTAGTTATTTAATTATTAAGTAATAACATCAGTATCACTCATATATTGATATGTTATTATAAGTACTAAACAACCCAATTTCACCATCTATCCATCTTACGGAAAATGAAATCACCATGCGTGCGTACGTACGAAATTCCGTCTCCATGTCGTGGTGTTATCTATTTTCCTCAATCACCATACTTGGATGGGTATAATGGTGTAAATAATAAATATATATGATTATTTTAAATTTATATTTATTCTGAAATAGTATACATATATTCCAATACAATTCCACGATCATGGGAACGATATCATCACTCGTGCGTACGTACAGAATACCGTCTCCACGATGTGATGCGACTCATTCTACATGATCTTCATTTCATAATGATTTTATAAATGAATTTAATGAATTAATATGATATATATTACACTAATAACATTCTGTAAATGAGTTATCTATAACCTAAAAAGAAGAATAAGAATTTATTCGACAAAACACGCATAACAACAAAAAGATATAAACACCCGAATAACAAGTAGCAATGAAATATTAATAATAAGAAGCTAAGAATATGACCATATATGATATCATAACAATGAGTATGATTCTGGAATAATTCAATGACATTATTTAAATCATTATACAGGAGGTTCGGACACTTATGAAGCAAATCGGACCCTAGGTAAGGGACAATCTAGCAACCTCAATTTTTATCCGAGAATGTTTATACTTCAGAATTTTCTGGGAAATATTTATCATCCACATCCATGTTTCCTCAATATGTAATATTTTTTATATCCTTATAAAATTTTTTAAATTCCACTTTTACCCATTGGTGAGTTTTTAGTAAATGATATGAAAGGAATCTTTTTTCGTTTTTCGTACGAGGTACTTTTTGACTTTTCCGGCCAAAGTATGGGAAGAATGTTTTTTTAACTTATACAGCATGAATGGATTTTTAGAACATTATTTCCATGAAGTTTACTTTACATGTTTTCTTGTTTATTTTTAATCAACTTCTTTTAGCTCAAAATTATATGACATGATATGAAAGGAAAATGTTTTTGAAGTATAAAGGATATTTTCTTCAAGAATGGAGTTCAAGTGTTTTATCAAAATTATTTTCCATCTAAGATAATATAGGGTTCTGTTTCTATCCATATTATTACATTGATTTGATTATGTTGTGATGGAATTATTTTTATGAATTCCTTTATCTTATATGAATTGTTATATGATGTCACGATGTTTAAGAATCCCGTTTTTATTAAATGGGTTATGCAATGATGTATGATTTATGATTTTGTGGCACACATAAGAATGGTTTCATTATGAGATGGGTGGGACCTATATATCCCTCCAATGAATTGGGTAATAATCTATATCTCATGATATAGACATGGCTGGAACGGCAGGTTAATCTATTTCGGTGAAACAGGACTGAAACGAGGAGTGTACTCGGTTTAGAAATGGACTTTGTCTGCTAAGATAGTCTTGTCTATGAGTCTTGACTACAAAGAAATTATTCTCTATGATTATTTTTTTATGCAACAATGTTTCATGTTTTATGTTATGATTATTGGGATTACATTTCCCTACTATGATTTATCCCCTGTTATGAAATTATGATCTCTTTTGCAGGTTATGATTTCAAAAATGTTATGTTCTTATGAATATGATGTGATTGATATTTATTTTTTTACCATTACTGAGAATTTGAGCTCACCCATTTGTATGTTTTCTTTCCCCAGGTCAGGGAGAAGGTTATTAAGTAGGATATGCCAAAAAGGGACTCTAGATATGATGAAATAAATGGGAGACAACGTAGATGATTTATGAACCAGTTGTTTATGTTTCCTAGTTTCTAAAGCCACTATACCTATACGGTCCTTTCATGGTTTTGTTATATGTTGTAATAAGTGTGCTTCAATTCTGAATTAATAACAATGTATGTAAAGTAAGGGTTGTTATAGGGGTGATCAAACAAGGGTTCCATATTTTAATCATCCAAAATTATGTGATTAATCAAATTCCACATTCAACAAAGTTCCATTCACAAAAATGGTCTAGAAAGATAGGGAAACATTTAATTGTGCAGGAAAAGGCCCCCAACGACCATGATTTTCAATAGGCATAAGCCGATTCAATTCACAACATAATATCACAGGATATAAGATAAACATAACAACTCCCCCATCCCCATTCTTTAACCAGTTATTATCATTATTTAAAGGTTCAACTGCTTCTCATGAAAAAAAGGATACCCACCCCACATGATGCACAAATTATAGATATGAAGGTAAGATCCCTACCTCAACATGTTCTGATCACAACGCTCCCTCAGATCAACCTTTAGAAGACGTCTGTCGGTGTCCGTCACCTCTGTCGAGTCCCAGCAAAACCTCCTTAGGTGAAAGTTGGAAAGGAAATTCCAAAGGAAAGACAACGAATCCATTCTCGGAAGTTCCACCTCGTCGTTGTGATCCTGTGGCCACTGACGGATCATAAATCGGAGCTCGGATGAAGAAGTTATGGAAGAAAAGGAGCCTTCAAGTCTCTTGGGAGAGCACTGCTCAGAGGAATGGGGAGGAGAGGGGTGAGTGGAAAAGGAGGAGGGGACCCCTCCTTTTATAGGAAAGAAAAGAAAAAGTACACGGCATGTACTTTACGGTACACAGAGTTTACTCCGCCATTTCACACGGTCACCATGTGGCTTCAAACACGGGCTTCAACACGGAACGCGGCTGTTGAAGGGTCTACACACGGCTACGCGTAAGCAGGGAGAGACTACACGGCGTGTAGTTTGGGGTACATGGTGTGCACCCATTTATTTCACACGGAAAGGACATGTCTTTCAACACGGGGTATACCCAGTAAGGGGGTACATGGAGTGTACTCAAACTACACGGTGTTTAGTTTCAAAATTCTAGAAAGTGAGGGAAAAGTCCATTTTATCCTCCAGAACACTTCATGGCATTCTTTATGACAAAGGAATGGGCCAGAGAGGTCCAGGCCATTACAACCAAAGTATCCTCAAGAACTACTTGGATAGCATTGTACAACATATCAGCATGGAAGAACAGTCACATCATCCTATTAACTAGGAATGGAACTGGAAAAATCCTTACATGTAAGGGTTGGTGTCCTGAGAACCAACTATTTTTTACTTTCATTACATGAATGTTCACTTATTATATATTTTTCATTTTTATGCATGACTATAATATAATAATGTACTGGAATATTTGTTTCATTAATAAGGTCATGGAAGAACCCTACTATGATGAGAACCTTGAAAAGCTATAACAATATTCTTAAATATAGTTATGCGGTTGGATGACATACTATGATAGGACACATAGTATACTAGCCGTCATGTGCAAGTACTCGTAAGAAGATGAGACTCTCTCTCATAGAGTCCACACATGGTAATATACAAGTTGGGAGATTATGAGAACATACCCGCCAGTAGCAATTCTGCATGTCTTGGTGTCATTGGACATTACTATCTACGAGAGTGTGCAATGGTCCTTAGACTGGAAGATTATCATTAACACATGTTATGACTCGCGCACATAGATTTACTGATGAAAACCATCACACAGTTAGTTGGCGGGAAGTAGGGTACGTTGGGTGCATCACAAGTGACATGTTGTTAATGGATAAGTCGAGGAAGGATTTTCCCCTTCCATTTATGGATGTTGATATCTCGGCCGGTTGATTGAAAAAGAACTATCGCATTAAATTCCATGGCCATGGTGTAAACAACGATTTTATTTCAGGTAGTCAAAGAATGACAGATCAAGCATATAGGTTTATGACACTTCCATGAAACCTGCTTGATGAGATATCTAGACAAAGGGATTAAATTTCACATTAAGCATTCGTATGAGGTGATACTTCAATGCAGCGTCAACTTCTTTAGCTTGGGTGCCTTGACCTGTTTCTAGATAGTAATCTTTGTCTTTAGGAAATCCCTCTTAATGCCAATGAGAAAGAGGCCTAGAGGGTCACACACTAAGTGTATTCAAGTATCTCAAGTAGAATATAGATTATTCCCGTCCGTGGTTTAATAATTATTCAATGAAGCCTAAATCGTTTCAATGTTGGAGGAAGAATAAAATGAAAACAAGTACACGTCGTGTATTAATTATTACACACCTTGTAGTTATTATTTTGAAAACAATTACAGGCCGTGTATTATTAAATGTACATTCCGTGTAGTTTTCATATTGGAAAGGAAATAAATAAATGAAATCATGATTTTCACCCATGTACATTTATTGTACACGCCATGTAGTTTTCAATGAAAAAAAAGTACATGTCGTGTATTTATTAAAACATGCTAGGTAGTTTTTCTATTCGGGATTTTGAGGAAATATCATTTTATTAAATTATATATATTATAATCAGTGTGGGCACATGTCAAGGAATTAATGAATCGACATGGGGTTTTCAAAAGCGAGTTAAGGAAATAAATAAAATGTGTAACACGTTTATTTATTGTCATAACTATACAACCTCAAACCTGATTATAAATATCCTCACAACCCCAACTCTATTCCTAACACAAGATAATCATTGTGCACAACAATTATGGGGAATTCTATCAAGTCCGAAAGAACCTATTCCTCCAAGAACACTCTCAAGACCGAGAGAGATCCTCTTCCATCAGATCAAGATGATCTAAGGCGGACAACGCAAGCAAAGGTTTCTCCCCGCTAGCACCCAGAGACTCCTTTCATGACGTCCCGAGATACAAGGTACATTTGTGGATCACCGCTAGAGGAAGTCTACACTTGGCCTCTGTGAAGAAATGATGAATCACATCGGAATGTGATCAAGAACATCAACGAAAAAAGAAGAGCACAAAAGGTATTTCTTTTCAATTAATTAAATTAATTATAATCAACCTGTAACAATCCTTGTTTGTGGTTCCGAGAAAAACCTTCTTCTTTGTCTATTTCTGTGATTCGATCCGTGGAGACTAGCGTTTATCGTCGTATTTATCCCGGATTGATCATCATTAATGGAAAAAGACCTAGTGGTTACATCTACCCACGTGCTTCCACTCGGCCCGAAACCTTAAAATGGTATCAGAGTGAGTTTACAACATTGATTATAGTTATTTATTTTTCGTTGATAATTTACGCATTTATATTTGATTCAATTTGAAATAAATCATTCTATAAATCTGATTAAATGATATGTGTTCTTCCTACTTTGTTTCTCGATTCATTTCACAGAATGACCTTTTATTATTAATTTTTATTAAAATAAAAATGAGGAACCCATCCGAAGGAGCCGCTCTTTCTGTCTGTACGACACGAGATTACACAACGTGTGATTATAACTACGCTCTGTGTACTTAGGATCAACGAATCGGCACTGGTCCACAAAACCACAACGTGTGAATTGAATATGCCTAAGTATTAAGCACACCTTGTTGACCACAATTGAACTGCATGTGGAAACTAGAATACATGACATGTATGTTGGAGCAACACGCCATGTAGTCCATTCCGGCCCATGTAAAACCGTGTACAAGGATAAGCCGCGTATCGCGTACATGGGATCGCCAGGATGGTTACCGTGTAACAAGGAAGTACACACCATTTTTTATTTATCTACATGCTATGTACTCCAAATTTTACAATTTACAGAAAACATACCAAATCCCTCGGCGTGTACTTTGGATAAACAGTGAAAATAAATACACGCCGTGTAATTATAATCTACATGCCATGTACTTTCCAGAAATGAAATGTCACCAAGTTTCCTCCATTGTACAAAGACCCGTACAAGGAATATGGATGAGAATAATCTCAAGGAAATTCAGAAAAGAATTTAAGATAAAGAATTCAATAATTATAAGATCATAATTAATTGAATTCAAGCGCAACTTATCATAAATGAAAGAATGATTAAAATAATTTGAATTCAAAATATGCATAAATGTCTTTGCATGCTATGGATGATCATGAGGTAGACGAAAGTCCAATTGTATGTGTATGGTTTCATTTAAATTTATTTAATTTAAATTTTTTGGCCTACAAGTCTTCTTCCAATAAAATGTAGGGCATGCGTGCCCAAGGTTTCTTTAATGTAAAACCATGTAATGGAGGATCTCCCAAGCTGCAGGATATGGTTCAAATGATGAATCTGAGGCAAAACCGATGCATGAAGATATAAAGGAGGGAAGGTGGGAGCTGAAAAACATGAACCACCGAGTTCAAGGTGTTTTTCCCTATGTCAGGGTTACCTTATCAAACCCACAAGATAAGATAACCAATAAATGTTCATGATCATGCCATCTTATTTTATTTCTTTCTAAATTTCATGGTTTATTTATTATGTATGTGTTGTCGTGATAACATAGTTAATAAAATGAACAATAATGCAAAGATGGTATAAAATAAAAACCAGACTATTTGTAAATATTATCAGAACATGTTTTATCACTTAATCTATAATCTATTAATATTAAAAAGCACGTGATAAAGAAAAAATACCCATAAAACATCAAAATCCCTCAAATACCATATTAAGTCAGACCAAGCCTTCTGTTACATGATTAAGGGCAAGACTCGATAAAACTATGTGTTTAACCAACCCTTGTTGGGACACTTACTTTTATAAAGGAATCCCTTATGAATGGTTTTGGGTTGAATTATCCATATTATATCAAGATAAGTTTCCCTTGCTAGACATGGAGCAATATTGGAGGCAAGAGTTGATGAAATCCATGTCAGGATTTCTGGATTGGGGAGTCCACTCAATAGATCAATGAACTGTAGGCTCACATTTGGCAAAGACATTCCTTCCGAAATACCATCAAATAGCTTGATAAATCCTTGTTGGGGTTATGATATAGGGAATATGGATCCTTGCCACTAGAATGTCAAAGAAACTGGACATTCTCAGTTCAATGGTGAGGGCCATTGGGACTTGATAAAATAGTGGTGGAATTAATAAATTTAGTTATTATTTCTCATAAAATGTAATAAAGAATGTACTAATAAATCAGATCTTTCAATTTGTAGAATCGAAATGAAAAACTCATCAACCACATTTTATCTACGATCAATTATGGATAAAGACAATATCCTCAATGGAAGTAACTTCAAGAAATGGTTTGGGCGCCTTCGGGTTATACTACACCATGAACGAAAGTTTTACGTGTTGGAGTCCTCACATCCTGATTCTCCTACCCCAGGGGAAAGTGATAATGATTTTCTGGTCTGTGATCAACATTTGAGCGATGCACTCGATGTTCAATGTTTGATGCTGTCATATATGTCTAGTGAGCTCATGAAGACTCATGAACACATGGATGCCTACAGCATGCTCGAACATCTCTGTGGTCTATACAAGGACAGAGCAAGACAGGAAAGGTTTGAGATCTCCTAGGATCTATTTCAGAGCAATCTTAGAGAGGGTTCCCCAGATGGTTCTCATGTAGTCATGCTTATTGGCTACACTGAGCGCTTAGAGGTTCTCGGGTTTAAACTCCCCAAAGAATGAGGTACAGATCTCATTCTTGCAATCTATCTATTTCTACTAATTGGGTATTAGATATTGCTTGTGGTGCTCACATCTGTATCCAAATACAAGAACCAAGTAGATTCAGGAAGATTGATCAAGGTGAGGTAGATCTATGAGAATCCAACAGAGCCAGACATGCTATTGTAGCTGTCGGGGAATACCACCTCACATTTCAAACTGGAATGATCTTGGTGTTAAAGGGTTGTTATTATGTGCATTCTGTTACTAAAAAAATTATTTCAGTATCTAAATTAGTTACTGATGGATTCGTGTTCAAGTCTGGAAATTAATGTTGCTACGTTTATAAAGATAGCATTTGTTTTGGTAGGGCACATATATATAATGGCATTTATGTGTTAGACTACACAAACCAAGTAATGGCTATCAATAACAAAGTCAATTCACATGACTCATACCACACCCAACTTTGGCATCACCGGCTGGGTCATGTCAATGAGAAACGTGTGACAAAATTACATCATGATGGCTATTTAGATTCTTTCAAATTAAAACCACTTGGTGTATGCCATGCGTGTCTACAAAGAAAAATTACCAAAGTTCCATTTATTGGGAATGGAGATAGGGCTAAACAGCTTCTAGAATTAGTTCACACATATGTGTGTGGACCATTTACAGTTGAAACAAGGGTTGGGTTCTCGTACTTCATAACATTTAATGATGATTTTAGTAGATATGGATATATCTACTTAATGAGGTATATGTCCGATTATTTTGATCGGTTCAAATAATACAAGAATGAAGTTGAGAACCAGCATGGAAATAAGATTAAGAAAATCTTCTCAGACAGAGGAGGATAATATCTTAATCATGACTTCATTGATTTCTTATGGGAGTTTTGGATACTATCTCAACTCACTCCTCCAAACATGCCCCAGTGGAATGGTGTATGTGAAAGGAGGAACCACACTCTTTTGGACATGGTGAGATCAAAGATGATTCATGTGAATCTTTCATTATCCTTTTGGGGATATGCATTACAAACAGTAGCACACATAATAAACCAAGTACCAACTAAATCAATAAATAGTATTCCATACGAGTTATAGAGTGGACGCAAATCCATGTTATCGAATTTACATGTGTGGGGTAGAAAAGCATTTGATAAGGCCTCTTCGGGTAATAATCTTGCACCCTGAGTCACAAAGTGTATCTTTATAGGATATCCCAAGGAAACAAGGGAATATTACCTATAAAACATCTCATATGAAAATGTTACAATGGCAAGACACGCCATATTCCTTGAGAGGGAGAACATCTCCAAAGGGATAATGGGAGAGAGATAGACTTTGATGATGTTGAGGCTCAAGATACATAGGATTTGGTACAAGAACAGATTCCACAAAGCCCCATGGAAGAAAAATCTGTTCCAGAGACTCAAGAACTGTATAGGAGAAAGAGAGAGGTGAGAGAACCAGAACGATATGGTTTTCTTGTCACCGAGGATGTTGAATCATTATTGGTTGACAATGATGATCCTATTTCATACAAGGAAGCAGTTGGAGGCACATACGTTTCCAAGTGGCATAAAGCCATGAATTCTATAATAGATTCTATGTACCAAAACCGAGTCTGGATTTTGGTAGATCCTTCAGTTGATGTAAATCCTATTGGTAATAAATGGGTTTTTAAGAATAAACTAGACATGGAGGGGCAAGTCCGCACCTATAAAGCATGACTAGTTGAAAAAGGTTTCAGACAACATTATGGAATTGAATATGATGAAACCTTTTCACCGGTTGCGATTTTGAAATCCATCAGAATCCTATTGTACATTACTGCTTACCATGACTATGAAATTTGGCAAATGGATGTCCGAACGGAATCCCTTAATAGGAGCCTCCATAGAGATTTCTACATGACACAACCTGAAGGGTTTGTGACTCCAAAGGATTCCAACAAGGTATGAAGGTTGTAGAAATCCATTTATGGATTAAAGCAAGCATCAAGGTCATGGAACATTCATTTTGATGAAGCTATAACTGAATTTGGCTTTCTTTAGAACGAATGTGAGCCTTGTGTCTACAAAAGGTTTTTTGGAATTGCAATCATTTTCTTAATTGTATATGTTGATGACATATTATTAATTGGAAACGAGGTGCCTATGTTATAGTTAGTTTAGGCATGGTTGCATAAATGCTTCTCCATGAAAGACTTGGGCGAGGCAGTTTATATTCTTGGGATCAAGATCCATCGTGATAGATCCAAGAGAATGCTGGACCTGAGTCAACGTAAATACATTGACAAGATACTGAAGAGATTCTATAAAGAATAATCCAAGAGGGGATTGTTGCCAGTCTCACATGGAATTCATCTTTCTGAGAAAATCTGTCCTCAGACACATGAGGAAATAAAGAGAATGGCAAGGATCCCTTACGCATCGATGATTGGGTCCGTCATGTATGCTATGCTATTTACAAGTTTAGATGTTTGTTATGCATTAAGTGCAGTAGGAAGATATCAAGCTGATCCAGGAGACCGCCGTTGGATGGCATTCAAGACTATCCTTATGTATCTAAGGCGTACTAAGGATATGCTCCTGGATTATGGAGGAGATGATGAAATAGTCATCAGAGGACATGTAGATGCTAGTTTCTAGACTGATCAAATGACAAGAAGTCGCAGACTGGATACATATTTAGTTTGAATGGAGGTGAAATGAGCTGGAAGAGCTGAAAACAAAGTGTGGAGGCAGATTCTACAGCGGATTCCGAGTATATCGCAGCTTCTGAGGTATCTAAAGAAGCCGTATGGATGCAAAGCTTCGTCCAAGAGCTGGATGTAGTACCGAGTATTAAAAGTCCTATCACACTCTATTGCGATAATACTACAGTGGTGGAACTTGCAAAAGAGACAAGGTCACATCTGCGGATAAAGCACATACTTCATAAGTATCATCTCTTGAGTGATTTTTCTCAAAGAGATGAAGTTGTAGTCTGCAGTATTTCCATGGAGGACAATGTGACGGACCCCTTGACTAAAGATTTGACTCAGCAGAAACATGATCATCATGTGAGGTCCAGTGGACTAAAAGTCAAAGGCAGTTGGCTCTAGTCCAAGTGAGAGTTTGTAAGGGTTGGTGTCCTAAGAACCAACTTTTTTGTACTTTGATTACATGAATGTTCACATATTATATATTGTTCATTGTTCTGCATTACTATAATATAATAATTTCATGGAATATTTGTTGCATTAATAATGTCATGGCAAAACCCCTCTATGATGAGAAAGATGAAATTCTATAACAATATTCTTAAATAATGTTCTACGGTTGGATGACATACTATGATAGGACACATAGTATACAGACCATAATTTGAAAGTACTCATAAGAAGACGAGACTCTCTCATGGTGTTCGCACTTGGTAATCTCCAAGATGTGAGATTATGATAACATACCCACCAGTAGCATTTGCACATGTCTTGGTGTCATCGGACATTACTATCTATGAGCGTGTGTAATGGTCCTTAGACTGGAAGATTATCATTAACTCATGTCATGACTCATGCACTTAGATTTACGGACAAAAACCATCACAGAGACAGTTGGCGGGAAGTAGCGTACGTTGGGTGCATCACGAGTGACATGTTGTTAATGGATAAGTCAAGAAAGGATTTGTCCCTACCATTTATTGAAGTTGATATCCCAGCCCTTTAATTGAAATAGAACTGTCGCATTAAATTCCATGTCCATGGTGTAACGACGGGTTTATTTCTTGTAGTCAAAGAATGACAGATCAAGCATATAGGTTTATAACACTTCCATGAAACCTGCTTTATGAGATACCAAGACAAAGGGATTAAATTACACAGTAAGCGTTCATTTGAGGTGATACATCAATGTAGGGTCAATTTCTTTATCTTGGGTGCCTTGACCCGTTTCTAGACAGTAATCTTGGACTTTAGGCAAGCTCGCCTAATGCCAACGAGAAAGAGGCCTAGAGGGTCACACACTAAGTGTATTCAAGTATCTCAAGTAGAAAAAAGATTATTCCCATACGTGGTTTAATAATTATTCAAGGAAGCCTAAATCGTTTTAATGTTGTAGGACGAATAAAATGAAAAAAAGTACACGCCTTGTATTAATTATTACACGTAGTGTAGTATTTATTTTGAAAACAAGTACACGCCGTGTATTATTAAATGTACATGCCATGTAGTTATCATTTTGGAAAGGAAATGAATAAATGAATAAAAGTTATACACGCCGTGTACATTTAATATACACGCCATGTAGTTTTCAATGAAAATCAAGTACACGCCGTGTATTTATTAATACACTCCGTGTCGTTTTTCCAGTTAGGATTTTGAGGAAATATCATTTTATTAAATGATATTTATTATAATCAGTGTGGATCCATGTCAAGGTATTAATGACTCAACATGGGGTTTTCAAAAGGGAGTTAATTACATAAATAAAATTTGTAACGCGTTTATTTATTGTCATAACTCTACAACCTCAAACCCAATTATAAATATCCACAAAACCCCAGCTCTTTTCCTAACACAAGATAATCGTTGTGCACAAAAATTCTGGAGAATTCTTTCATGGACGAATGAACCTATTCCTCTAAGAATGCTCTCAAGACTGAGATAGATCCTCTTCCATCAGATCAAGCTGATCTAAGGCAGACAATGCAAGAAAAGGTTTCTCCATGCTAGCACCCAGAGATTCCTTTGGCGATGTCCCGAGATATGAGGTACATGTGTGGATCGCCTCTAGTGGAAGTCTACACTTGGCTTCTACGATGCAACGATGAATCACATCAGAATGTGATCAAAAATATCAATAAACAAAGAACACCACAAAAGGTATTTCTTTTCAATTAATTAAATGAATTATAATCAACCTGTAACAATCCTTGTTTGTTGTTCCAGGAAAAACCTTCTTCGTTTTCTATTTCTATGATTCGATCTGTGGAGACTGGCATTTATCGTCGTATTGATCCCAGAATGATCATCATTAATGACCAAAAGACAAGTTGGCACATCCACCCACGCGCTTCCGCTGCACCCAGAACCTTCATAATAGGAAAAACTTGACCAAACGGTCATAAACAGGAAAACATGCATAGGAAAAACATCCAAAGCACAGTGAATTACCCTATTCACCAGCAATATCCTCTACTAAGGCATATAAGAAAATCATTAAAACAACAAGGGAAAAACAGGAAACACACAATACCCCGTTCAGGGGTATTTGTGGAATTTGCACAAAATACTAAAAGGCCTTCTATAGAAAGGAACAAACCACCTACCTTGATGATATAAGATCTATATACTTGAGCCACGGGGCTTGAATATCCATAAAACATCTTAGATCTATGAAACTTTAAATAACGTTCAATCCATGATAACCCGGAAAAGAGAAGGAAATGGAAAACAAGGTTCCAGCAGAAGACAGAACTCACCGATGCGGTTCCAATGCAATTGATGGAGTTCAATTAGGAGGACAGATGCTTGATCATGGGTTCATCGACAATCCACAGACGTTCGGGAGCTCTCGAACGAATGAGACCTAAAAGGAGGTGTTTCTGGCGATTAGAGGCAACCCCAGTGCGTTTAATGAAAAAATAGTAAGTAAACATCGTGTAATTTTGCATTACACAGCCTGTACTAGGATTTTTCGTACTCTACTTTAGGCGGCCACCATGTCACCCCTACATGGCCATGTGTTTGGACATGACACGGATTCCACACGGCCTCGAGCGACATCAATGTACATGTCGTGTACTTATAAAGTACACGACATGTACTTAGAAAATTTACAGATTTTCGTCTTTTCCAAAAATGACCAGAAAAGGAAAAAAATACTTGAAAAGAAGGTTTGGTTTCTTACAAACTTCCCCCTTAATGAAATTAGTCCCAGAATTTCCCTAGCGAGGAATAGAAGAAGGGACCCCGAACAGCTCCGGCCACTACGATCGTACATCGACCTCCCTCTCCCAAGTCTCGTCCTGTACTCCCTTGTGCCGCCATAACACCCATACCAGAGGAACATACAATCCATGAAGAACCTTCATTCTGGGACTAATAATCCAGATAGGATTCTCCTGAAATGATGCATCCGCTTCGAGCTCAACCTACTCAGGATGAAAAACATGAGACGGTTCTAAAAAGTAATGTCGGAGCTGAGAAACGTGGAAGATGTTGTGTACAGACCGGTACCTCTAAGGTAACTGAAACTGAGAGGCAATTGGCCCAACTCTCTCCGACACCACAAATGGCCCGACGTACCACGTTGAAAGCTTACCATGTCTCTGATTACTCTTGTGTCCCATCCTCGGTGCGACACGTAGGAAAACATGATCCCCAACCTCGAACTCTACAGGTCGTCTCCGCTGATCAACATAAGACTTTTGTTGAGACTGTGTCATGTCCATTCTCTTCTGAATCTACTCTATCTACTCTGAGGTCTCCTGAACTAGACGATGTACAAACAAAGCTACCTTTCCTGCCTCCAGCCAGCATTAAGGTGATCGGCATGGCATACCGTACAAATCCTCATAAGGTGCCATCTGAATAGTTGCTTGAAAATAATTATTATAGGCAAACTCCACATGAGGTATATGCTTCTCCGAAGAACCTCCAAAGTCTATAGTGCAAGCTCAGAGCATATCCTCAAGCACCTGAATCGTACGCTCAGACTGGCCATCGGTCTGGGGACGGTATGTTGTACTCAAAAGTACCTATGTACCCAAAGACATCTTAAGCCCCTTCCAAAACCGAGTAGTAAAACCCTCATCCCTATCTGAAACAATGGATTGTGGGACTCCATGCAGTCGTACAATCTCTCAGATTTAAAACCGTCCCAGCTCATCAACACTAAAGGTCTCCTTGATCAGAAAGACGTGATAATCCTTCGTAATCCTGTCGATGACAACCCAAACAGTATCATTCCCATGAGGATATCTCGGAAACTTCGTCATGATGTTCATCACAATGTCGTTCCACTTCCACTCAAGAATGGGTAAATGCTGTAAAAGACCTATTGGTCGCTGCTGTTCCGCCTTCACCTGCTGACAAGTGGAACATCTCGTGACAAAACCAGAAATATCCCTCTTCATACCTGGCCACCAATATAGACGGTGTAGATCATGACACATCTTGGTGACACCAGGATGAACTTCCCAAACCAAGGAATGAAAGTCCCGCATCAACTCCTCTCGTATGTCTACTGGAACCCATACGTTTCCCTGGAACTGTAAGATCTCATCCTCGCCTACTGTCTATCCAATAATTGGGTCCTCTCCTAGCACACTATCCCGTAGGAATAGGCGTTCAGAATATGATAGTTGCCTCATTCATACCCGATCAAGAAGTGTACAGGTAACAACTAGAGAAGAAAGAAAAGTATGCCCCTGATGGTCGTGCACCTCCAAATGCATCTCATAGAACAGAGCCATATGCTGCCACTCACTACTGGCCTCTTGAAAAGTCTGTATCTGAGTTGTCCTACGTAACGCGTCCGCCACTGCATTTCCCTTCCCAGGTGTATAGGCATGCTCAAAGTCAAAGGACTGAAGATACTCGACCCACTTGCATTGTCTCAGATTTAGATCAAACTTAGTGAAGATGTACTTGAGACATTATGGTTACTGAAAACCACAATGTTCTCTCCCCAAAGATAATGTCTCCAACAACATAAGGCATGAACAACAACTTCTAGCTCTAGATCGTGCGTCGGGTAATTCATCTCATGTGGCCTCAACTGCCGAGACCCATACGCAACGACTTCATCTCCATGCATAAGCACAGCTCCATGCCCAATACCTGAAGTGTCACAGAAGACAGTATAGGTCTTGCCCGGCTCTGGAAAGGCTAGTATCGGTGCTGTAGTCAACCTCCCTTTCAGCTCCTGAAAGGCTGACTCCCAATAATCTGATAATAAGAACTTCTCCCCTTTCTTGGTCAGACTTGTCAGTTGTGCTACTAGGTGTGAAAAGTCATGTATGAACCGTCTGTAGTATCCAACCAGCCCTATAAAACTTCATTCCACAAAGAAATTCTTTGACTAATCCCAGGAAACTAATTCCCTCACTTTCTCTGTGTCCACTGATACTCCTGTCTCTGAGATAAAGTGACCCACGAAGTGAATCTGATCCTTGCAGAGGTGGAATTTTTAGAGTTTAGCATATAACTGATGCTCCCTCAGTGTTCTCAAAACGATCACAAGATAGGTAGCATGGTCATGTTGAGTGTGAGAGTACACCAAGATTTCTTCCACAAAAACCATCACGGAAGAGTCTATGTATGTGTGGAACACTTGGTTTATCAGTTCCATGAAATCTTCAGGCGCATTCGTGAGGCTGAACGACATAACCATATACTCGTATAGACCATACATAATCCTGAAAGTCGTAAGAGGTATATCAGATGGTATAACGTGCAATTGATGATAACAGGAACTCAAATCAATATTTGAGAACACCTAGGCTCCTCAAAGCTGATCAAATAGATAATCAATATTAGGCAAGGGATATCGGTTCTTGATCTTCAACTGGTTTAGCTTCTGATAGTCCACACAATGCCTAAGGGTGTCATCTACCTTCTTCGCAAACAGGATAGGTGAATCCCAAGGATAAGTACTGGGTCGAATAAAAACATTCACCTACAACTCCTCCAACTACTTCTTGAGCTCCTAAAACTATGGTGTAGCCATCCTCTAAGGAGGAATAGACACTGGTAACGCTTTTGGAACGAGATCAATATAAAATTCTACCTCACGCTTTGAAGGAAAACTTGAAATGTTCCCTGGAAAGACATATCTAAAACAATCCACCACTGGAGGAATGTATACTTGTGAAGTCCCCTGGTCATCTAGATAAATACTATCAATCTAGGCTATAACTGCTCCTAACCCATGATGCTCTGGACCTGCTCTGCTCGCCTGGACATCCCACTCACCCTTGTGAAGAAAGGATCCACCCTCTGGTGATACGAAACTCACTCGGCGGAGATAACAGTCGAAGAATGCCTAAAAGGGAATGAGCCAGTACATTTTGAGAATGACATCATAGCATGTCTTCTCTAGGACATAGAGGTCCCATAAAAACTGATACCCAGCCAACTCAAGAGGTCACTCCTTGCACTGATGTACACTAGATGTCCTAGTTCCAAATGGTGTGTCTAGAGTCAAGTTATCGGTAGAGGAAAAGATACAGGGACCAAGGCTCTCCACAACAACAATAGAGATAGTGCTATTGGAAGCCCCTGTATCAAAAACTGTAGAAGATAAAACTGAGGCTACTACGATCGTACCTCGAACTATAGAGGGTCTGAAATCTGACTCCTGTTCGGTCTGTTCCACTGCAAAATCCAAACCTGTACCATGACCCTGTGACCCTTCCTGACCACTCTTAGCTGATCCCCCTAAGGTCGCTAAAAGACAGGTGATTGACCACCACGACCTCACCCTCCACCTCGGCCCGAATAGCCAAAAGAACCCCAATTATCATACTGGTGAGAAATTGGTTGTGCTGCTTCTGAACGAGGAGTCATATATGAACCCCTGTCACTAGTTGACAGTGAGAAAATAAGACAAAAGCGCCGGAGGTGGCCCATCATGCCACAAGATCGGCACTCCACTAGGTCTCTCTAGTACTGTGGCCTCATATGCCTAGCCCTTCTACACTGGTAGCATACCACCTGGCTACCTGAAGATGGGTCTCGCCTCCTCAGATCACTGTGCGTAGACTACCCACAACACTTCCTGCTATCAGCTGTTGATGCACTAACTCTAGAAGCAGAACCGCCCTGGCTATTAGTTTCAGAATCTCTGAGATTTCGCTCTTCAATCAATGATTAGTTGATGATGGAAGCTATTGAAGTCAGTCTGACGATATTCACCTGTGAGCAGATCTCCCGTCTGAGACCATCCTCAAAATTCCTTGCCTCGATCAACTCATCTCCACCCTGGAGGGGTGTGAAATGCTAAAGAACAGTGAAACGAGATGAATACTCCATGATAGAAAGAGGACCCTGATCTAGGCTCATGAACTCCGGGGCTCGGTCAGCCCTAAGGGTCTCCGAATATAAGTAGTCGTAAAAGATGCGATGAAACTCTTCCCAAGCCATAACCTGATGTAACCCACCTGTGAGATCACATCCCCCCACCTCTTGTCAGAGTCTCGTAGTATGTAGGTAGTGAGCTTGAAACACCTTTCTGGTGGAATCTCGAGATGCTCAAAGATTTTCATCATGGCTTATAGTCATGACTCTATAGCATGAGGTCCTCCTTCCCCTGAGAAGGTGGGAGAATGGTGCTGTTAGAAAACATGCGTCAAGTCTTCCATATTCGAGGCAGGAGGAGGTGCTCCCTGGAAGGTGTGCATCATCCTCAGAAAGCCTTCCCTAAACTACACACCAGTGCCCGTAACCTGTATCACTGTTGGTGCTAAGGCTGGCACAATAGGAGGATTTGCAGAAAGTCCCTGATCAACCATATCTAGTGTCTAATCATCGTCTGGCTACTGACGTACAATCGGAAGATGTTTTAGTGGCATAACTCTGAAAGGTATAAAGCACACCTTAGATCAGTTTTAAGAAAGACTAAACAAAAGATTAAAATATGGGAATAAGAGGAAGAAACATTCATGTTTTACAAAACATGACTACACATCATATATAAAAAGTACACGTCGTGTTCTCTTACGTCATTTACATGGGTGTGTACTTCTACCACAACTAGTCGTGTAACACCCCAAATACACAGTGTGTTGTCCTAACACACAACGTGTACTTGAACTCTATTCCCCTGCCTGAGTCCTTCTGCACAGTTATGCCACACGATGTGTTCAAGGTAGACACGTCTTGTACTAGACATGCCTTACCTGGCATGTGTTGTTAGCTACACGGCCTAGCACATGGCTGACACTACACGGGATGTTCCAAACGGACACTGCGTGTGTGAGAAAGTGTAACACTAACCCGTGTTGTTTGTGACACGGCCGGGTACGTAGATCAAACTACACGGCGTGTAACATTCAGAAACGATGTGTATGTGAAAAGATAACACGACCCATGTTGTTCGTGACACTACCGGGGAACATATTTCATACTACACGGCGTGCTAAACTAGTACACGGTGTGTTCCTACAAGGTTTTTCATAACCCATGTTCTTTCCCACACAGTCAGTGACATGACTATAAACTACACGGTGTGTAACCATAATGTACACGCCGTGTATTCTGGGTTTTTCTGGGAAGTAGCCTCAGAAACTGCTCTGTATCCCAGAAAACATAGAAAACAAGAGTTAAGGTTCCAAATTTTGATCTGTGAGGGCCATAATCCATGTTAATAAAAGCTTGGAATCTCTTATATACCATATAAAAGGAAAACAAGTCAATGAACCACCATGTTCCGATTCATGAGGGCCCATAACACCTCAAGAATCAAAATTTGGCGTTCATTCCAATAAATATCTACACAAACAATTTCCTATCAAATAGATGGTATTTCTATCAAGGAATCTATCACAACAACATGCATATTTTACACATCATCTATCACAACAACATCCAATCACTAACGCATCCTAGATGGCATGACAAAAATGCATGACATGTCAATTTCTAGCAACTTCCTATATGATGCATGAGATGGCATACCCTCATCTCATCGGGTTTCAACAGAAATAGAACCTCAATAATATCAATAGTAATAACACACATAATGTGAGTCATTCATGGTGAAATCAATTCAATTGTAAAAATGAAAACCAGTAAAATTGCAATAAACCAGGTAGTATGGCTTTTCCCTGTATTAGCTACTCCCAGGAACAACTTATTACCAAGTACCTACTCCGTCCTATCCCTCGATGAAGGCTCCAAATAGTATGTAAAGAGAAAAGAAACCCCTCTGATACCACTTTGTAACATCCCAGTTCTGTAAGCCACCTAGAGGCACCCCGTACCCGGTTGGTCACAAGGCCTCAAGCGCATTTCCCCGAACACCAGAAGCTGTCAACTAGTCGCGAGGGCCTGGGGTGTGATAGTGAGGAAACTATGCCCTCATTGGAAGAGTACATAGTGGAAGTAAAAACACATACAATAGAGGAAGTAGTAAATATCCAACAATAGTAACAGTGGATGACTAACAGTAAGAACTGGAGCACACACACACACACACATATATGTATTAAATGATTCATGATACATATATGTATAGGAAAATAGCCAAACAAATAACAATGCTGAACACTGTACTAAACAAAAGTAAAAAAGAAAATAAAATAGATAACTCCTCAACATCTCAAGACATAGCTTGGTCCCATGCTATTAAGCTCCACAACAAGTCAAGCACCTAAAGTAGAAGGGCGCTTTCCTGTATCTATACGTATAATAATGTAATCTGTTTGGGACAAAAAGAATGACCCAAAGGTGTGAGATAAAAATCACAGAAGGCAACCACCCGAAGATCTCTGCCTAACAGTCATTGACTATTTGGAAGGTAAAGTACAGTAAGAAGTAAGAAGTGAGTAGTAAACAGTATAATACAGAACAACAACAATCCACAGTCTCTACCATATAATTTACAAACAAGAAAGATGTCACTAAAGAAAATAGAACAAACAGGTAACCTTCTGGGTAGTTCCCATAGCCTAACCCTTATGGTACAACCTATATGTACTAGAAACCCTCTGGGAGGCACACACAGTCTCACCCCTCTAGTTCAGCTAATGAATAGACTCTATGGGGAAGCACTCACCGTCAATTCCCCCTATTGTATCGTATCGTAATAAAGGTTCTCTGAGGAAGCATTCAATGTATCATTCCCCATGTAGCCCACGTCGAGGAACTACAGACACTCTAAAGAAGCACTCAACGTCAATTCCCCCTGTGCTATCGAATTGTAAATTAATGACACTTTGGAGAATACCTTACATACATTCTCTCAATGGTCTAATACACTAGGTTCTCACATCCCTATGTAAAGTCTTCAAGTTTCACATCGCGTGACGACCAATGTATCCTCAAGAACTACTTGGCTAGGATTATACATCATATCGGCAAAGAAGAACAGTCACATCATCCTATAAACTAGGATTGGAACTGACAAAAGCCTAACAAGAAAAACTAGACCAAATGGTCATAAATAGGAAAACAAGAATGGGAAAAACATCCAATGAACAATGAATTACACTATTTACAAGCAATGTCCTCTACTCAAGCATATAATAAAAGCAGGTAAACAATAAGGGAAAAACAGGAAACACACAGTACCCCATTCAAGGGTATTGGTGTAATTTTCACAAAATACTCAAATAAATTCTCCAAAAAGGCACAAACCACCTACCTTGATGTTAGGATATTGATATAATTGAGCCACGGGGCTTGAATATCCTTAGAACATCGTAGATCTAAAGAAACACACAAAACCTTCAATGCACGATAACTAGGAAAAGTGGAACAACTAGAAAACAAGGTTCCAGTAGAAGAGAGAACTCACTGATGTGGTTCCAACACAATCATTGGAGTTTGATTCTGAGGACGGACGATCACTCAGGGGTTCATCGAATACCCACAGCCATTCGGGAGCTCTCGGCTGAACGAGACCTAAAAGGAGGTGTTTCTGGCGATTAGACCCTACCCCAGTGCATTTAATGGAAAAGAAAGTACACATCATGTACTTTTGGTGTACACGATGTGTAGTAGGCTTTTTTGTACTCTACTTTAGGCGGCCTCCATGTCACCCCTACATGGTCATGTCTGTGGTCATGACACGGCCAGCACACGGCGTGTACTTATAAAGTACACGGCATGTACTTAGAATATTTCCATATTTTACTCTTTTTCCAAAAATGACCAGAAAAGGAAAAACATACCTGAAAAAAAGGTCTGGGTTCTTACACTACACTTTTAATCTAGGGAAACCCAATGTAGTGTGTGTTTTTTCAACTCAAAGGCATTATCCCTTGAGTACTAATCCTTCATCTGGTACACATCCTTCTTCATCTTCATCCATATATGAAGAAACTCGATGGGAAACTAAAAGATAAATATGATGACATCAATAAAGGAGAAGATGTTTTATCAATGATGAAATATTTTGGTGTTGTGTAGCCATAGTTTCTAGGGATTTTTGTGGATACATGGTTTTTTTCACCAACCGTTCTGTTGTTGAATCCTCTTGTTTTTGAATCCATTACGTACACTTTTAACCAATCTTAAATTCATGTTTTAGTCTGCACCTAATAGTTTATAAAATTTATATAGAATACCAGTTATTCTTGTTTTGAATTCACTTTATTTTTGGTCATTCAATTATAATTATTGGTTATCGATGTTCAAATTTGGTGTATACATTTCCCTCAATGTCCCACTCACTTGATTAATATTATCACCAATTTTTTCACTTCCTTATTTATCTCTTGTGGAGGAAAAATAAGAGGATGTATAATTAGCCAATATATTGATGAAAATATCTCATTCCTCTTTTTTGGTGTTTTTTAGGGTTTTAAGTTTAGATAGCATGGTTCTCTCAACCTCAGGATCAAAAATCTAGATGGTAAGAATAACTGAATCAAGTCATTTTAAACCATTTTTAAAACAAAATCAAAAAAGCACTAATAATCCCTAGAAAATGTGTCAGGTTTGATGCAAGCTTATCATGAAGTTCTCTACAAAATTATTTTGGAACCCATAAAAAATGTAGTAATGTTTGATTAGGGTAGTCTATTGGGATGACAATATTGTGGATGTATTAAAATAAAATTTAATGGGATTGAAATTTGAAAATAGTGTATGTGGTTGACTGGTTTAAAATTTAGTATTTAAATCATAGTTTTCCAACCACAGATTACTCTCCTCTTTTCCCTATAAATCATTATTCAATTTTTCATCCCCCATCAGTCTATAATAACTGAAAATATCCTTGATCAGCCTTTCCTAGAAGTTTAGGTTTGGAATAGAAAAATATAATAATCATTGTATTCTATATCCTCACTTATCCCAGTGATTGGATACGACTAATAATTATAAGTTATTCCACTGTAAACTACAATTAGTAGTGATGGAGTCCCTAAGAGGATTATATGTGAAACCAGTAAAAACGACAGAAATATTTAAATAGAAAAGGAAATTAAGAATATCAGGAAAGCTACACATCGACATAATTAAACTAAGAAGAATTTTTTTATGTAATACTTGAATGCATCATAGTGGTGGGAGATTTCTCTTCACCTCAACCATAATTCCATTAATGTTCCATCACTAGAGTAATAAAAAAAAGAAATAAAGAAATCCATAAGGAATAACACCAGTATCTAGTGATGATATAGACTCTATGAATAATAGAATGTATCAATAATATGTTAAGTCCCCCAAACCAAAGGAGAATATATCATCGTATTATAAGAATAGAAATAGAAAACAATCACAAACAAATACTCATAGGTGGTGAATTCCATGTGGTGTGTCTTGAGGTCCTGATTACAGGTTCTAGGTGAAGTCCCTATAAGAAGAGTTCCACTCCCACAATGAAATGAAAAAACCCACCGTAATTCCATACTATGAATCGAGAATGATATCATCAATAGATGGACTATCACACCTGACCTATCTATAATTTTATTTTATTATTTTCTTTGGTTTTAATTTTTTTTGTCAAGTTTCGGGTAGAATCCCAAAAAACGTTTTGAGTTTTGACAAAAAATGTGCGTTTTTTATTTGACATCACTGATCACCCGAGTAGAGTGCATTTTGGAGACCCTTCTTGGCTTCACCCATGCAACAACACAGTCCGCCTGCATTTGGAAAAATTAAAATGAATAAATTTTTGTATTTTATCGCGTTATTTAATGTTGCTATGGTTAATAATTTTAATTCTTATTAATATTGTAATTAAGGATATTATTATTATTATTATTATGATAATGATGATGATGATTATTATTAATTTTATTATTTTTATTATATTTATCATTATTACTATTAACTTTTTATTTTATTGTTTTTTTCTTTCTCTTTCTTCTTATTTCTTATTTCTTCTCTTTTTTTAGTGTCTTCCACACGGGTGTCCTCCCATGTCTGTTTTTTCTGTGTCGCGCCAGTCCACCTCCCTTCTCCACCCTTGGAGTGCCCATGTTTCCTCCTCCCACATGGGATGCACAACACCACACCTTGGACTCCCGCACCCTATCCACCCTCGACCTCCTCTCCCTCCTCCTTCCCCTCTAAGTCTCGCAATCCCTCCGGACACCTTCAGTTAGCTCTCCCAATTCGACCGCTCTGCCTCCGCCCAGCAGACATGTGCATCACCTTGCTACTACGCCTCACGCATGACGCCCTCCAGTCAGTATCACACCGCTTAGTGAAATTCCCCATGCCTGCTCTAGCTCCCCGCTGCCCTTCTCCTCTGCTGCATCGATCCCTGGCCTGCCAGCAACCCCCATGCTTCGGCTTCCTACTCTACATTCAGCCTGGACGCCCCAACCACCCCTGCCCATGGAAACCCGCTCCTGCTCGCTCCTTGCAGTGTGCAGCCAGCGCGTAACCCCGCTGCCCGGTAGTGACCCTGACCCCCTTCGTCACGAGCAGGACGTACACACGAGCCACCACTCTCTCCCTCTAGGTGGTATCGTCCCAGTGTTCCTAAACCTCATCATAGGGCCCTTCACGACAAGACCCCCCTCCTTTCCTACCTCACAACCATTTTATGTCCGTCCTCCACTACCGGCGCACTAATCCACTGGTGGCAGCCTCCCCTCCAACTATCGTGCGCCTGCCGACTCTGCTCGTTGTCTTCTCCACTTCTTTTCGGTGACCCCCGACTGCGCACCCCCTATCCAACCACCTTTCACCTCTCACGTTGGTTGCAGTGCCTCTTTTCGGGTCTCCGAACAAATATCTGGCTCGATGCGCCTCTTGTCTGATGGTTGAACGACCTCCCAACTGGACCGCACCAACTTCCGCCTTGCTCGCCGCCGCTTTCTGATGGTTGTGTCACCCCCCTGGTCAAGCATTTCGCTCCACCAAAGTAAGGTTTGAACTTTTTTTTTCGAGTATTAAATAATTAATTTAGAATTTGTTGTGTTTATTTATGTTGGTGCGAATTTGTTTTAATATAATTTATTTTTTTATAAATCTATGAGTTACTTTTTGGATATCGTTCATAAATAATAAAGTTGTTTGATAATAATACAGGCGATGTGAGCTATGTTTTAAAATCATATCAAGCTAGTTATTTTTCATTGTTTGTTCGTTTAGATCATTTTATGTCCATGTTTATGTAGTGTAGTTATATTTTCGGTTGCAGTGCTTTGGAAAGTTTTTTCCACGGTCTTGCGGTTGTCATCAAGTTGTGTGTACTTGTGCGCTAATGTGAGATGTTCTGCGTCGTCCTAGCCATGATGCAAGTCGAGGTAGGTCCCCCACTGCACATGCCTTTAAATTTAGAATTTATTAATTTCAGGACATTTTATTAAATTTAATAAATGAAAAATAGTATTAGATAATTAATTGTGGAATCATTACTCAATGTAAAATGGGCTGTTTATTTTATACGTGCCACCTGAAATATTTTTTTTGTGAATTTCCACACAATAGTGAAGGAATGCACGTTTGGACATTGAGCATAATTCACAGAATTTCATGTGTAGTTCTGGTTTGATGATAAATTCTTTCCTATGATGTGTGAGAAAATGTTTTGGGTCTCCTGAGAAATGAGGTTTTTCTTTGAAGATGGTTTAGTCCCATTTGGAACATTGATAAAATAAATTATTTTTGAAAACTATCTTTGAGGTGACTTAGGGGTGATCCTTTTATGTACGTTGTTTGCATGAGTTGTGAGTGATGGTTGTGAAACGTGACTGGTCACTTGATTGACTTTGATGACTCACCCCTGTTTATTATACGTGTTGACATGGGAACATGGCATAATGAGTGAATTTTCTATGAATGATTGTTGCACCAGTTTAGACTATGCACTGGCTAGAGGCCCATAGCAGAGAGGTGTTCTGTTATTATTGTTATGGGATTGGGCCCCTCGGTTAGTCCATATAGGGAACCACCGAGAATTTGGGAGTTATAATGTAATTGAGTAGGGAATGCCATCAGGATGAGTCACATGTATTGTACGTTCAGGAATGTTCACGAGTTCCTAGGTTCAACCCATGTTTTCAATAGTGATTATTTGTATGCGGAGGAAGATTGAGAGGTCTAGTTCGGTTGTTGGACCCTGTGTTCCACTTATTTTCCATTTCCCTTAGTGTGTGTTGTGTGTAGTTTTCCTTTTGACTATCCACTAATATGTGGATTTCTAAATTGATCTAAACTATTTTTAAAAATTCAATGCACCTATTCTTTTCAAACATTAAACTTGTTTTTAAATTAAAAAGGGAAACCGAATGTTACTTGTTTTAGAAATGAAATTGTGTGTGGAAACCCATATTTTTTATAATTTAGTTCAAACTTGGAATTGATAAAATCATCATTTAAATGTAGTGCCTTGGGAATAGTTTTTTGGGCATGCCTACTGAGTTCTAATACTCATGCCTATAGTGTTTTAAATTTTTTAGTGTTTTTGTTGGGTTGAGTCAGGTTTGTTCGCAGTGGGAGAGACATGGTTGTGGTTTGGAGAGTGACACTGAAGGTCACGAAGATTATTTTTGTTGTGGTCTGGTTAGTTGGTTATTGTTGGTCGTTCTTTTTTTTGTGTTGTTTATTTACATTGAGTTGTTCTACTTTTTTCCACATCGTTATTTATTTTCACTAGGAGAAATCATTCCAAATTGTCGTCAATTGATGCCCTGGCCATTTCCGCCTACCCAAGAGGATTGGGAATGCCTCTCGGGCCATGTCACAGACCGGATTGGGTGACCGGTTTAGGGTCGACCCAGGTTGGTTCGTGACATGGACACCATGTGGATGATGATCACTAATGGTCATCGTCTTCCCTGATGTAGCAAAACCAAATGACTGGGAGGGAAATTGACTTTGAGAATGAGAGGCTAAATAGGTAAATGAGTTTCCCCATTTTCTATATTTACAAGACACTATGATCATATCCAATGTTAGTTCTGAGTAGAATGAGCATTCACATATGTGTAACTTCAGATATCTCGGGTGATTTTAGTCATTCTCTATAATCAAATACGTCAACAATCAGGTAAATAGGATTGGATATGTTGTGATTCTAGATTTATAATGTTGTTGGGTATGTTGGACCACTAGGTATGTAAAATAAACCTTTCTAAATAATCTTATAGCACTCCACAATGTTGGGGTGACTTTTAATCTGGCCCTAATATATTTTTATGTGATATTATTAAAAAAGATATTTTGATATCTTTGACGAGATATATCTGATATCTTTGAGAAGATATATTTGATATCTTTGATGAGATATATTTAATATCTTTAATAATATATGAGTTATCTTTCAGGTGATACATGGGATATCATGTGAAGAATCTTCTATTTATATGAGATGTGTGGATCCTCTCTTAGTAGTTGCGGGAGGTAGTGTAGTTGTGTTTTCAAGGAGCAGTTATCAGATCTACAACCGGTGGAACTATGTTGATTTGATCGACTCTCATTTGCAGTGGTTTTTGATCCAATCTCGCTGCTTTTTCATCTTCATTTTTGTTTGGACATCAATCTTCTGCTTTCACGGTCAAATCTATTTTGGTTTCTTTAGCAGGCTGCATTCGTCATTCTATCCACAATTTTTGTAAGTATTACTTTTGAGATCCCTATCATATTTGGGGAATCTCTACCATGTAGTTATCTATTTTAGTGGATCCCTCTTTCTGGACTATGTCCCATGGTTTTTACCTTTTGGTTTTTCCACATAAATGTTTCTGGTGTCAATTTTATATTCTGCACCTATTTTTGTCGTTACGCATCCACTATTTGAGGGAAAGGTTTTTTCTGCTGTGCGTTCGTGTTTTTGTTGTTTGCGCAATCTTCGCTTGCTATCTTTCCCAACATCTGGTATCAGAGGGTTTGGTTTTTATTTTATATTAATTATGGAATCCAATTATAGTCAGTTGATTTTATTGAATGGTACCAATTATCATATGTGGAGACTTAAAATGAAGGATCTGTTTTTTGTCAAGTGAATGCATCTTCTAGTGTTTATTACCTAGAAGCCAGAAAGGATGTCAGATGAAGAATAGGAATTCATGCATGAGCTGGTCTGTGGCTTTATTCACCAATAGGTCGAAGACAACGTGATGAATCACATTGTAAAAAATCTCTTACGCCAGATCTTTGTGGGAGAAGCTCGAGACTACCTATGCTTCCAAGATAGGAAACAATAAATTGTTTCTTCGCAAACAAATGATGAATTTGAGGTACATAGAAGGTACGTATATTTCTGATTTTTTAGTGAATATCATCAATTTTTTGATCATTTGTCTGCCATGGGTAACAATTATGAAGATGAGGTTTAGAACTTTTATTTCTTAACATGATACCAGATTCTTGGGAGAATGTACATGTTACTATAACTGGTTCTACTCCTAAAGGTGTTATGCCATTCAGTTTTATTAAGTATTCTATTTTGAATGAAGATGTCAGGAGACGTACTGAAGATAAATCTTCATAGATTTTAGTCATAGAGAACAGGGGGAGAATCCAAGAAAAGTATTAGGGACAGAGTAGTCGAGGAATGAGTAAAAGCATAAGCAAATCCAAATCAAAGCAGGGAAATTTGGAATGTAATCACTATGGTAAGAAGGGAAATGTTAATAAGTTTTGTTATCAGCTGAAAAGGGAAAATAGAATGAAGGAAAATATTCCAAATAAGAATGTTGATAGAGATTATCATATTGCTATCGCTACAGGGGGTGATCTAGTTATTATTTATGACTCCATTAATATTGCTTCTGATCATTCTTGTTGGGTTGTTGACAGCGGTGCATGTTTACACGTGGCATCAAATAAGGAGTTCTTTACATTTATAACCCAGGTAATTTTGGTATTTTGAAGATGGGTAATGATGGTCATGTTGATGTCGTGGAAATCGAGACTGTTTGTTTAGAGACTAGTACTATAAGTAAGCTGATTTTGAAGAATGTTCGACATGCACCAGAGGTTCACTTGAATCTTATTTCTACCAGCGTTGTTGATGATGAACGGTTTATCAGTAATTTTGGTGACTACCAATGGAATATTTCTAAGGGATCATTGATTGTAGCTCAAGGGAAGAAGAAACCAGGTTTGTATTGCACTAGAGCATCTATTTCATGTGATACTGCTTGTGTTGTTGATTTTAGTGTTTCGTCCATGTTGTGGAATAAGAGGCTCAGTCACATCAGTGAGAAAGGGCTTGGTTGTTTGGCCAAGCGAAATCTTCTTCCAGATTTTAATAGTGTGAAATTGGACACATGTGATCATTGCATGGATTGGAAACAGAGCAGAGTGATTTTTAGTAGTCATCCTCCACACATGAAGTCACAGGTACTTGAATTAGTACATTCATATTTTTGTGGTCCTTTGAAATCTAAGAACATTAGTGGAAGTCTTTATTTTATGAAACTCATTGATGACTACTCGCGAAAGATTTGGGATTATGTTTTGAATTGCAAAAGTCGGGGGATTAGTGTTTTTAAGTAATTTAATGTTTCTGCTGAGAGGGAATCATGCAATAAATTGAAATGTATTCGCACAGAAAATGGGGGAGATTATTGCATTCCATTTGATAGGTATTGCAAGAAGGAAGGTATTCGACATCAGAAGACACCTCCCAAGACACCTCAGCTAAATGGTGTAGCTATGCGGATGAACATGAATTTATTGGAATGTGTTTGTTGTTTTATTTGGGAAGCAAAGCTGCTTACATAATTTTGGGGTGAGGCTTTACTTACTGCTTCTTATATAATCAATTTATCTCCTGCGGTTGCTTTGCAGACAGACACTCCCGATAAGCTTTGGTATGGAAAAAGGATCAGGTATGATCACTTGAATGTTTTTGATTGCAGGGATTTTGTTCATGTTCCTAGAGATGAGATATCCAAGTTGGATGATAAGTCACGACAATGTATTTTTATTGGCTATGGACATAATGAGTTTGGGTATAGGTTTTATGAACCTTCTTTGAAAAAACTTGTCAGAAGCCGAGATGTAGTTTTTAAAGAGGACCAGACTATTGTAGATATTTATAAGGGAGAAATGACCACCTCTCTAACTTCTGGTGGCTTTGATAGTCTTGAACCAGGTTATGATTCACATTTAACTCATATTGTTGATTCTGATGATCAGATTGATGTGAAGAATGATGCTCATGGTGAAAAAGTTGGAGTTGATATTTCTGATGCACCTTTTGTTTTTGATGATCCGGTTCCAAGGGTTATCAATGAACCTGTAGTTCCACTTCGGAGTTCATCTCGGCAAAGTACCATTTCTACTCAGTATTCACTTGATTATTATGTTCTCCTTACTGAAGGGGGAGAACCAGAATCTTTTGATGAGGCGATGGAATGTGAAAAGAAGGATATATGGGTTGTGTAAATGGATGACGAGATGATATCATTTCACAACAACCATACATTTAAGCTGGTGAAGTTACTGATAGTTAAGAGAGATTTTCAAAATCAATGGATTTATCAGATTAGGAATGAAGAACCAAGTTCTGTTCCCCGATAAAAGGCTAGGTTAGTTGTTAAATGCTTCCGTCATAAGAAAAGTATTGATTTTGATGAGATTATGTCACCTATTGTCAAAATGTCTTCTATTCGGGTTATTCTTGGTCTGGCTACTAGTTTGGATCTGTAGATTGACCAGATGGATGTGAAGATAGATTTCCTCCATGTTGATTTAGAAGAGGAGATTTATATGGAGAAACCAGAGGGTTTTGTTGAAATAGGTAAAGAGAATCCTGTTTGCAGATTGAAGAAGAGTTTGTATGGTTTGAAGCAAGCTCCAAGACATTGGTATAAAAAGTATTGAATCTTTTATTTCTCATCAGGGTTTCAAGAAGACATCTTATGATCATTGTGTGTTTGTTCAGAGATTTATTTATGATGATTTTATTAAACTATTGCTTTATGTTGGTGATATGCTCATTGTTTTCCATGATTCTTCTAGAATTGATAGATTGAAGAAGGATCTTTTCCAGTCTTTTGCGATGAAAGACTTGAGGGAAGCAAGACATATTCTTGGCATGATCATATCCCATGATATGAAGGCCCATAAATTGTGGTTATCTCGGGAGAGATACATTGAGAAGGTTCTTCAGAGATTTTCTATGGATAGGGCTAATGTGGTTAGTACTCCTCTTGCATTACATTTAAACTCAGTACCAATCGGTCACATTCTACTGATGAAGAGAGAGAGGAGATTCAACACATACCTTATTCATCTGTCGTTGGCTTTTTGATGTATGCCTTGGTATGTACTAGACCTAATATAGCTCATGCATTTGGTGTGGTCAGTTGTTTTCTGTCAATCCATGAAAATAGCATTGGAGGGTAGTGAAGTACATTTTTTGTTATCTTCGTGATACTTCTAATATGAGATTGTGTTTTGGAAATGGGGAACCCATGCTTTGTGGCTTTACAGATTCAGATATGGAAGGAGATATTGATTCGAGGAAGTCTACTTTGGGAAATTTGATTACTTTTGCAGGGGGAGAAGTATCATGGCTGTCTAGGTTGTAGAGATGTGTTGATTTATCTACCACAGAGTCTGAGTTTACTACAGCTACAGAGGCATGCAAATAATCGTTGTGGAAGAAAAATTTTATTCGATAGATCAATTTTTATCAGGACAGATATGTTTTAGTTTGTTATATTCAAAGTGCTATTTGTTTGGGAGAAAATTCTAATTGTCAAGGCAGGTCAAAACATATCGATATTCATTATCATGGGATTTGTAATGTTCTTGATTTGAGACAGCTAGAGCTTGAGAGGATCTACCCCAATGACAACGGGTTAGACATGTTGACCAATAGTTTTCCCAAAAGAAAATTTGAGACTTCATGACTGATTGCAGGGTTGCCTATGATTCCCAGTTGAGTTGGAGGGTTTGTTTGTTGGGGCGCCCCCTCATCTAGACCTGATTTATTTTCATGTGATATCTTTAAAAAAGATATTTTGATATCATTGATCAGATATATCTAATATATTTGAAGAAAAAATATATTTGATATCCTTGATGGGATATATTTTATATCATTAAGAATATATGAGATATCATTCAAGATACACATGGAATATAATGTGGCAAATCTCCTATTTATATGAGATGTGTGGATCCTCTCTTGCTAGTTGTTGGCAGTAGTGCAGTTGTATTTTCAAGGATCAGTTTTTAGATCTGCAACCGGTGGAACTACTTTGATTGATCAGCTCTCATTTGTAGTGTTTTTTTATCCGATCCCAGTCCTTTTTCATCTGCATTTTTGTTCGGACATCAATATTCTACTTTCACAGTCAGATCTATTAAGTTTTCTTTAGCAGGCTGCAATCATCATTTTCAGGCATCATTCAGACTGCATCTATACTCCGACTTTGATCCAATATTTTTCTTGGTAATACTTTTGATATCCTTTACATTTTTGGGGAGTCTCTACCGTGTACTTTCTATTTTAGTGGATCCCTTTTTCTGGACTAGGTCTTTTGGTTTTTCCCTTTTGGGTTTTCCACGTAAAAATTTCTGGTGTCAATTTTATATTATGCACCTATTTTTGTGTCTATGCATCCATTGTTTAAGGGAATGGTTTTTCTGCTGCACGTTCATGTTTTTGTTGTTTGTGCATTCATCGATTTCTATCATTACCAACAAAAATTTATCGAGTATATATTTCTTCATTCGATATTGATTTTGAAGGTTCTTTAATTGAATGGATGAGAACTTTCTTATAGAAGATTAGGTTGATTTTCCCCATTCAAGAATTTTCAAGAATCTGATATCGTCCAACCAATGCATGGGGGAGAAAATAGGGTCTCACCATATATAGACTTTTATAAGGGAATGGAAAATAAAAAAATAAATTTATTTTCAATTTTATTTGGTTAAATCCAAACTCACCACTCACAGCTCACAATTTTTCTTCTTCACTTGGTGGTGTGACTTCTTCGTGGCGAGATTGGGATTCTGGATCCCAAAAAAAGTGTAGTGGCATGAGTTCATACCTCGAGGAGCCATGGAAGGAGCTTGTTTGAAATGAGGACCACCACTCATCTTCCTCATAACAATGTTCCTGACAACAGGATGAGTTTTTTTTGTACTTGACAACGAGTTCATACCTTGAGGATCTATGGAATCAGCTATTTTGGAATGGGGATCACTACTCATCTTATGAACAACCACATTATTGAAAGTATGAAGTGTTTTGATTCTACTGAACTCGAAGTCCATACAATAAGGAGCCATATAGGTGTCTTGTTTGGATTGCAGATCACCGACACCCCTTCTGTGTGGACGGGGCCACTACTGGATAGTAGGAGCTCTCATAGTTCCCCCATGACCTCCCCCTTACTCGACCTAGACTTGGAATATATGGACACACAACTCAATGTGAGGGTTTCCACCATGAAGTAACTTCCCCTTTTGTACTGACCCTCCATTCGGTACACATTATTCTTTATCGTCCTCCCTATATAAAGAGACGCATCGGGAAACTAGAAGATAAATACAATGTCATCGATGAATGAGAAGTTGTTTTTTCAGAGGCCAAATATTTAGCAGTTGTATAGACATAGGAGCTAGCAATACTCATGGATAAGTGGCCATTTTCGCCCATCATTCCAATCATGGCCAATCAAAAAGCCTAAATCTTTGTTTTGTGATTCTGGAAATAAATATCAACGAACATGGATTTCAGATTGGAAGAAATATGTAAAATATAGGATTTTAAAGGTATCACATTACACATACGATATCCAACAACATTTTTGATGACTTGATGTCTATACAATTGAATTTCATGTAGTCATCATGGATAAATGCAATCCTCTTGGTTGTCCCAAGCACCACCATTAGCCATACCTTCCATGAATGTGGATAAAAAATGGAGGATGAGGACATACTTCGAAATAGATAGACATCCTGGCTACCATAGGGAATGAACTCATAAACTAGTAGTCACTGCTCACCATCCAAGTAGTACCCGATGAGTTTAACAAGATGGGGATGGTTAAAGTGTCATAGATAATATGGATTTATTTTAATATTTATTCATATAATTATATACATTTATAAAATTATTTTTAAATATATTTTATAAATATGTATATATATTGTATATTTACTAATAATTTTTATACATATTTACATATAATTGTTTATTTTGATATAAACTTTTTATAATGTATTTCTAATCATTCATTATAAATATGTTTATATACTATACTTAATGATAATGATATATTTATAATAATACATTTATAAATGATGTATTTTCATAATATTTTCAGACACACACACACAACTGCTGCTCAACCTCCTGACAGTACGCGATGGGTTTAACAATATGGGGATAGTTAAGGTGCCCCAGATAAACCATCTTTATATAAATATTTACACATATAATTTTATTCATTTAGATAATTATTTTCAAATATATTTTAAAAATATATATGTATATTTTATATTTATGTATAAATTTTAGAAATATTTAACTATAATAGTATATTTAGATAAAAAGATTATAATGTATTTATATTTATTTATTACAAATATTTTTATTTAATTTGTTTAAGGATAATCATATATTTATAAAAAAATTATATATAATATATTTACATAATATTGACACACTCAAACACATAGAAATTTTTTCACACACATTTAAACATTTATATTTCACACATAATCATACCATGTAAAAAATATTGAACTATTAGGGTTTTTAAGATGATGATAATGAACATAGAATGAATTTTATGTAAAAAGAAGAAGTTGACTTCATAACATTTGATGTGGTGTTGTTAAGAAGTATGAATATGTCTATGAAGTAGAACAATTAGGAAAATGATTCGAAAATCATATCATTATTCCAACTTTCTTACATTATAATGATTTATAACTAAATAGTTTGGGGAAGGGTATTATCTGATGGTCACATAGATTTTTGAAATGAATTAAATTAGATGTAAAGAGTTTACAATACCAAAAAAGTGTATAACACATAAGGTTTATCTGACAGTTTTACAGATATGATATTGTAAATTGGTGCTTATGCTAGGTTTTGTTTAATATTATTACAGAGTTTAAGAATATTAAAATGTATAATATTTGAGGCATCCTCCATTTTATCCTTATTTTAGATTAGCTGCATAAATGTATATATAAATATACATTTCAGGAAGTGAAATGATAATTGACCTCTCAATGTATAACTTTCTGTTTATCCCTAACTAATATTCACCATATAGTTTTATAGGTTATGGAAACATGTTAAGGTTAGGTTGAGTAGGATTATTTTATATGGATAAAACATATTCTCATGTGGAGTAAGACAAAGAATATGATTTTTTTTGGGCACTAGATGGCCCACATCATGTACAACATGGAGTTTCATAAAGATAACTTTAGTATATTAGGGTTGCATTGATTATATTTGAGTCCCCAATACTAGAGGTTTGTGAGATACCTAGCATGAGACCATTAATAATTTGATACCATACTTTCGAAAGTATATATATTGACTTAGCTAATACAGGGGTGGTTGGGTATATTGTGTATCATGTCATTAGTTGGAGATTAACTGAGATGGGATTTTTACCCTCATATAATGAGTATGTCATCTGATCCCTCGATTGGGATAGGTTGTGGGACTGTGTGGCCAAACATATATATTGTATATCTATTTGGATAAAGAACTTGTTATTTGCTTATACATAATGATAAAAAAAACTTGTGGTGTATTTTTCAATCAGATTAGTATATACTATGAGAATATAAAAAAATACGAGTTAGATATTTGGGGTTGATGTGCTTTAGGCCCCATGGTCACTATATGTCTTGGAAAAATGAAAAATATGATAATTTCTAATTTCATATGATTCATAGTGGTCGAAACAAATATACATATACATGTCCTTGATGGAGATCATTCCAGATCCCTTTATTTCTCGGGTAACATTGATATTTTTCTAGAGGTTATAGTTTTCAAACATATATGGAAAAAATGATTTATATTTATTGTCAATTCTATAAATTCCCATAGGTTTACACAATTTGTTTTACAAAATGGGGATCAATTTTGACTTATTGAACTACTCTAAAGCTGCTTTAGACTTAATCCCAAAGTATTTTGGATGGGTGTTCATAAGGTATTGTAAATGTTGTGATACGAGGAATTGTAAATGATATATTTCTAAAAGTGTTTGGGAAGATATAAAAATTGAGTTTTTGATATGGTTTCATGAGTTATTTATATGATAAAATATAAGGTTAAATGGTACAAGGTTTTTTAAGCTTTAGTACATTTGGAATATTAAAGGATTTATCCCCAACGTTACAGAATTTATGTGATTCCTGGCTATATCGTGTGCATAGAATATCAAGATATATAAATGGGATAATATTTCACGCATGATACTACCTTTTGATAAAATGACCAAATAATTATTCAAATATATTAATATTTTATTAGTTCAACACATTTAAATCATCATGTATTAAGGCGTTCCATGATATATAATGATATAGGGGAGTTTGAATTTCATGGAATGAATGAATTGGACATGGAATTTACTCTTGTGATATTAAAAAAATTATTAAATGTTGTAGTATTCAAAGTGTTTTTTCAACTAGATATATATATATATATATATGATAGTTGATGGAAATGATTCATGGGTGTTTTCTGATTCTTGGTCAACACTCCCTGACCTAATACAATCTTTTATCGCTCTCATTTTCATATAGACGTACTAGAATACTCTAGAAAAAAGTTGAATCTATTATTAATGGAAGATGATTTATATCATCTCATGGATACACTATAGAGGTATGATGATTTTTTCTTTCAGATTTTGGGGATCTTTATAAAACTTATCATAATAATATAAAAATATTTCAGTGGATCTTCTATATATGGTATAAAAATTTATTGTATTATTTATTTTAGTTTTTATGCAGGTTTCATAATTCCTTCATGGAGATCCTTGGACTACGGTTTTAATCACTTATACAAATTCTGATAAATGTTATTTTATCATACAAAACACTTCAATAATAACATGTTCATACATGGTAACATCAAGAATATCAATGGGTAAATTAAACATAATGCTCAACTCATGAGATACTTGAAAACCCACTCTTATGTGATCTTCTGGGAGTTGTTTATTATATATCATATATCCTTTGATATTGTATAGTGTACTCGTCGCAATAATGTGATGGGTGGGTCATACAAAATATAAATCAATTTCACTTTCACCATTCATAATTTTATAACATAATAACGCTATCAGTTGTTGTTTGATTCATATTTAGAAAATTTTGTTTTAAATGAATAGATAAACTTGAGTTTGGATGGTTCTTTAGGGGAATGGCTTGCCCCAAATCTAGAGGGGTCTGATTATTCATTTACTATTTTTTTTTACTTATTGTTGGTTCACATTTACCCTTTTGTATATACTTCTTAATCAAACCCTAATTGGTAATAATTTCTTTTATAGAATATATTTATATCTCAATATCTCTCATATTTTTATTTACATCCCCATCTGGCTTTGATTTCTAAAAATATTCTCAATGTGGCACTCCAAAACCATCACCATTAACATGGCCAAATTGTTTTGGATGGTTAAAAGAAATTTTAAGTAGTCATTCTTCTAGTACAACTAATAACAATTCTTATTTATAAACAATATACAAACTATAAAAACATATGTAGATATTTTTTATATTATTTTTAGAAATAATAAAAAAATTATTTTTTGATAACTACACATGATTCTATTTTTGTGTGCGATCATATACAATTTTTCCATCATTACTTACGTGAGCCTCATTCCATAGAATATGATGTGGGATAGAAGTGTAGTTATATTTCAATTCATCCATATGTATATAAAAAAAGGAACATAATTATGTTGTTATATTATATCACATTAAACATTTACTATAGATTTATGTTAAATATAATTTTTTCAATTGAATCACACCAAATCCATTCATTATGGTTGGGGTACATGGGTTTAATGCACACTTTTTATTCTCATCACTAATTTTTTTTTCATAAATTTATAATTTTGAGTAAAAGTAAATTGTATAAATAATATCAAATAAAAAATTATTAATTATAATGAACATCAATGGATTCATACTGATGATAGGTAATGAATGAATTTTATGTTTCTTGTTTTATCATTTGTGAACACACAACTCGTGGTTGGGGATTTACTATCCCCTCAACATCCTAGAGATATTGTTACTTACAAAGTGTATGAACAGATCCATAAACTTTTTCAGTGATCATTAATATAAATTTATTATAGAAAATATCTAAAAAAATAACCTACAAGGGATAATTAAAAGTAAATCAAAGTTTCATTATATGTTTTTCATTAAAATGGAGAAATTATATCATAATGTTACAATAATGTATTCCCAAATGATTTCCATTAATACAATAAAATATTAATTCCATGTATCTATGTCAATCAACATATGAATTTGAATTGTGATCCTAATGTAACTAAGTAAAATTGACTTGTTGGTTTCAATATGTTAGTTGCACTAATTCCACCGAACCTCAAATTTTATTACTTTACTTCTTGCCTTGATATATTTCTTTAACATTGTGTGATTCTATACTCTTTTTTAATCCTCATTTTTTTATGTTGGAGTTGGTGTTCAAGAACCAAATGTTTGTACTTTTTAAATACAAGTATATTCAAATAATTGAGTATTAATAACAATATTCTAATTACCTATTGTTTATTGGCCTACGTGCCATTAATGTAATAATTTCCTAGAGTATATATTTCATTGAAAAGGTAATAGCAGTTCCATGCTATGATGGGAAATTTGAAATTCTATGATGATATTATTTAATATAAATCTATGGTTAGATAACATTCTTTTACAGGAAAAATAGAATGATGACTGTCAAGTTTGATTACCCATAAGAATAATAAAAATTATCTCATTAAGTTCACACTTGGTAATATCTATGTTGAGAGATTATGTGAATAGAAATAGCTATAGGAATTCCACATGTAAGTGTTTCATTGGAATTTCCTATCTGTGAGAATGTGTGATTGTCCTCAAACATTAAGATTATTATTAATTCATGTCCTCAGTCACATACTTTTATATAATGACCAAAACTATGATGCCATATTTTCATAGTAAGTAAGATACATTGGGTGTTCCACTAATGACAAGTTATTAATGAATATGGTAATAATTTTTTCCATATATATTTATCAAAGTTGATATCTCAACCCCTTGATTTAAATAGAAAAATGACATTAAATTCCATGGTCATGGGGTAACAATGGTTTTCATTCATTTGCATAAAGAAATAAAAAGTAATATGATAGGTTGGTGACACAGGTAAAATGTTTGATGAGATATCATGATAAATGGATTGTATTTCATTTAACGTTCTTGGGTGTGGTAGTCAGCATTACGACATTAAATTATTTTTCTTCCATGCCTTGACCCATTTCTAGATAGAAATCTTGGACTTTATGCAAGACCACCTAATTCCAATGAGAAATAATCATAGAGGATCATATAATATGTGACTTCATTGATCTCAGTTAAATTATATTCGAATTTAATTATTATAAAAAAATACTATTCTTAATAATTTAGTGATTAAAAATATTAAATAAATATTTATACACAAGGTAATCATTTCATTACCCAGATATATAATATTTATTTTTTGAATGGATAAATATTTATTCTGGTATTTGATAGATTTCATGGAGGGTTAGGGGCCAAGAATGTGTTGGGCAATAAATATTAATTATCAAGCTAGTAAAATAATATTTACCATTGCACCAGTTTGCGTAAGACATGAGATAATAATATTATTATTATTACATGGAATGGGGTCATATAATGTTTAATATATTATTTAAGGGATGTTGTGAAATTAAAAAATATTTTATCCCTAACGTTATCTTAATAAATATACAATTATTTATATTGGTTTTTTGTCAAAAGACCATCCTCAACATAAATATCTGTAGAAGAACAATTATATAGTCCCTAGAATTCTCCTAAAAGAATCCGTGAAATGTGCTACATGATTTCGTTCTCTCCCAATAATAGTGAATAATTAAGAAGAGAACAAAGGTTACAAATACCCGATTCTATGGATAATAGACCTAAAAGTATCATAGATTGATTCACCATACTCCAATGCATTGATAATAACTTGATAGTCAGATCCGACCACAATATTCCTCTAACCATGAAAAGTGGAGAACTCCACAACATACCAAATAGAAAAAGATTAGGCCATATAGGAAATATATCACAAAGAAAAAAAGTAATTTCAATCCATAATTAATGAACCTACATGATCCCTGATAACATCACTATGGACAACATTACCATCTCTAGGTAGCTCTAGGTTAGTGTTAATTTTAAGGACTCCCAGAGGGGGAGTTCGCCACCGAGAAGTGGTGTGGGGTTGAACCAGTAAAAAAATATTACCCCCATTAATTATTTCACTGATAAATCCATTTTTTCATCATAGCTATCCATACTCTATTATACTTTAAAATTCCCTCAAACAAAAAGTAATTATAGAAGAACTAGATAATATAAGCACAGATGGAAAATGCCATGATAGTTTTCACTAGAATAAATATGAACCACTCCACAGAAACAATGATCACATCCTTATTGTTTCTAAATTGATCATGATCCTACTCAACACACGATGTACACTACCCAATATCTCAATGGAAAGAGAATATCACATGAAACTCAATTTCCAGAGTGGCCCCATAAAGAGGGCATGATATTTTATCAAAAAAGTGTTGACTAGCAATGTGAGAATAGATGGGGAGGATACCATTACACATTTACAACTTAAGAGTTTTAAATTATAATAGAGATTTTATATTTTATATATTCTTCCATTGTTGAAACCCTATAAAATATTCTTATGTGAGGCTATTCTTGAAACCTGAGTGAACTGAGTAGCAACCAGAAATATTGAATTCCCAACATAACATATCTAGACCAACTCCATGCACGACAATAACTAATAAAATAGTCTTCACTAAATACTCGTTAAATCAAAGTTCAAGCTTCTCAAAATACAATCCGCTAAGGTCATGAACTAGAGGACCCCTCATTGATGTATGCTATGGACAAGGTGATAGCTTAGAAGTAGGTTTTATACAGTCAAAATCATTAGATGATGTATCAATATAGATTTAAACCATTGCACCGATTTAAATTCATCAATAAATCTCATTGTTCCAAAAAAATGTTGATACCAAAATATTCCTCAAGGAAAATATAATTTTATAACCTAGACTGCAGGATAGAAAATCATTGTGGGGGAAATACTAATCTTTTAAAACATTTGTGCACAAACTATCTAATTCATAAAACAAATTAAGATCTTTATTGTCTAGGAGGGAACTATTAAACACATTAATTTCCTTGAAGACCATTTCACTGCAATTCATGGGTGACAAATGATTCTCCCATGAGATCCAGTGTTAGTTATTTTCTTCATTAGCACTACCCCGCAAAATATTAACAAGGTAAGAATGGATTTTATGAAAAACTAAATCTGGGAGATTGAAGAGAGAAATCATGTAATATATAATTAATTGAGTCACTAATTTAAAAAGAACCACATTTTCGAATTTATAGAGTTTCCTTTCAGATCATACCTAAATTTTACTATGAAATTTATCCAGGATGATGGAGAATAAATCTCTTTTAAAGTGCTCAAATACCAATGGGAGACATAAATACATATTATGTTTTTCCAAAATCTTGATTCCACACAATCTACTGATGGTAGCTCTCATCAAATATTTCACAACCTAACAAAAATGTGTCTATGATGTTCTAAAGTTGAAACATTTTCCTAAAGATTTGGAAAAGAATAAATGATTTTTATAATCTCCTATATTTCAAAAGGTGTTTCTATTGAAAAAGGAAGATAATAATTAATCAAAAATATGAGAGTAATGGCGATACTACCCTGACAAACCTTATGCCTATTATTGAGTTCATACAATTATACCTTCAATAAGAGTTGAGAGAAAACATCAAAAACAAGGAGAAATGAGTAAGGGGAAAGTGGTTTAACATGATAAAATCTTCTAGTTGGATTTAATTTCATTATGAGATAACCAATAATCATTATTTTTAAGGAAACTGACATGTCAAAACTCTTGATTTCTCTCATCCATTTTTTTCATAAAAAACCTTTCTTCCAGATGACCACTTATTGGAAATGCTACTCCAAACATTTTATATTTTTTTCATATCCAATTTCATTTCCAAGGTTCCCCTCATAGAAGTACAATGAGTTTTTATAAAATATAATATTTCACGAGAACTAATGATTGTGTCTAAAAAAGTATCTTGGGTACAAAATCACTCTAATTCTAAAAGATAATAGAGGGAATGAACATTCCGAAATGGTGGGAGAAAACATTTGATAAATATATTAGACCACATAGGACAAGATGATCGGCATAAAATAATTAATTTTAACTTGGATAGATGTTATGAATATCAAAACAATGAGAGTTTTATTGAACTTTTCCATATCAATGGAACCAACCCATAAACCTAACATCAGTATGACAAACTAAGGACTTGCAATATTCCAAAACAACTTAAAAATAAATCATGGTATCTATCCAAATGAAGAATTTTTTTGAATGTATTATATTAATGGATGAGACAATTTACTCTCTAGAAATGTCTGACTCTAGCTCCAAAGTCATTACGCCAACAAATTTTGGATCAACACTTCTCTGGGGGTCCACTGGGGGGAGCCAATCTACGAACTAAAAAGATCTATATAAAACCACCCGATCAGATCCCAAATCTCAGCACCATAATATTTAAATCGTCCATAACCTACCTAAATTTTTTAAACGAAGTTATTTATTATTCTAGATAAGGCCTTTTGATGAATGTATTTGGTATTTTGGTCACCATATTTGATAAAATCCCCCATTGATCAGATAAAATATTATATTTATTTGTCCCTAAAGGCCTCATCTAGAACCTTTTCAATATTTACAACCTCATTATAGAAAATATCATAAGTTGGTTCCTTATAATATCTTCTTAGTTCTCTCTCTATCCTGGTAATTCTCTGATAAATATTCTTGTAGAATTATCGACTCTTGCATTACAACTATATAGGCACCAATTTTTTCTTATCAAGGATATGGTCTTGCGAAGATGACCAAAAATATTTGACCACATCCCTATAGTTATTATAATATTTCCTCATTCTTTCATATCTAAATCCCTATAGTTAAATTTCTCTCTAGGACACCACTTGCGACTTGAGAAAAATAGGACAATGATCAGATGAAATCAGAGGGTAGTTGGAGACCTCTTACTCATAGAACATAAACACTTGGTATCTTGACACCAAAAACCTATTGAGATGTAAATATCCTCAAGAGATTAGGAAATATCCTTAAAATAAAGTAAATAGACTCCCTCAAGAAGCCCATAATTGAGAGACCTGAGTGAAACATGTAGTCCCAGAATTGATGCATGGAAGAAAAAATTTACCCGTAAGACCATGCTTATCATGGTGGTGAGGATGTAATTGAAATACCCTAAAAAGATAAAGGGGATTGAATTTTAGTTTTTATAGATTTAATCAACCCCCATGATCTATAATTTTCACCAACACCTATCCATATATAAAAACCCATGAAGTTCTATTCAGGTTCCAAAGGACGACAAATCGAAAAGGTGATGTGGTTTTTGGAGAAGATGACCACTGAAGCAAAAAATTAATTTCTCCACAAGATTCAAAGTACACCTTCATGTGATTGCTATCCAACCGAGAAACAATTCAAAAATATATATTTCAATGTCAACCCTATCATTTTCTTTCATCCTAATATGGTCTTGGATAGAAAGACCATATTGGGGCTATACATGGAGCGCCATTAACAGAGTATATGATCTGATCATGAGTTTCCAATAACATAACTATTCTAGAATAAGAGTTTCATGGTTATAGGTGGGGATAGTTTGAACCCACCATTGCCTCTATCAGGTAGTTAAACACATTATCCTCTAATATCTTCGAGTGTTTCTAAGAACGTGATGGAGCCTCATTGTTAGAACATCCAAAAATTATTTTATTTATAAAAATTTTATATTTCATTTTCTCAATATTATTTATATTCATATTATGTAACTTCCAAGTTTACAAAAATATGTGTTCAACCAAGATCACTCCAAGAGGAAATTATTATAGGACTCGAATAACCAACCTCAAGGTAGGAAATCATGGAAGTTCCTCCTCCCCCAAAAAATGGAATCCAGACCTCCCACATCAGGTGCAACTATACCCTAGGAAAGGGAAACCATAAATGCCTCTTGTGTTTCTGGGAAATGGTAAAATAGTTAGTGGTTTGGGATTGGTCCTATTTTATGGTGTAGAAAATCATTATGAAAATTTTTATGGGGACCAAATAGTCAGCCAACAAATTACTCATATCCCCGACTTCATTTGTATCCTCATCCTATGATCTTTCATCCACCATCCTAGGGAGAATATTCCCATCATCAAAGGGGACAGAAATTCAAATGTTCATTTGAATATGGTAATACAAACATCAAGATTCATTCAATAATGTTAATATCTGATCTGGAAAGTTAGTATGCTTTTCGCTATCCATATGTCATTAGCCTTTAATGTGGGTAGACCACCCAAAGAGTTTTCATAATGTCATGGGCTATATTATTTTCTATGTCGCTACTCCAAATCAAGTTTTTTTGTTACCGAATCCATTATCACATGTACAATGAGGCCACAGAAGAAACTAAAGTAGGGGATTTTTAGATTCAAAGTACACCAATATCCTGAAGTCTAGATGATTCAACAATGAACCCCATATAATGGGTTGTGTGATGTCCACAATAGCCTTTATCTTTACCATATGACACCACTATATCAGATCTGAAACATCCCATTCTATAAAATCTCGAATGGTATTTCAATTCCCACACATAACATGATCGCTCCTACCCATAAATGGGATACATTTAACCATCCTCCAGAAAGGGGAATGAGGGAATTACATCCCATCTAGTTAATCCTATTATCCATGTACTTGATCACAGTAATATGATTATCAAAAAACAAGGGGTGTATGTTAAAATTTTTTATCGTAATATATTCCCCAAAAAATCAAAAACAGTCATCCTAGGTTCGATTTCCTTGATAAAATCACCCTCTTCCAACCTCCGGATCAAGTGAAACATATTCCTCAAGGCGTTCATGTTATAGTGTCTACAAGATGAGAATCTCCTCACCAAGAGGAGGGAGAGGTATTTAAAAATATCTCTATCCTCTGTAGCACTGACATCAATTCTTTGATTTCCAAAAAAATAACACATTGAAATATTATTTAAAGTCACTTTGTATCATTTATAAAATTAAATATATTGAATTAAATAGTTCAAAATAAACTATCCATTAATGTTGTGTTTGTAAAAAATACAAATAAAATAGTTTACAACCATTGTTATGGTAATTATTTCATAACACTAATTATGATATGGTTAAAAAATGTTAATTATTCATTAAAATTACTGAAAATGGTAATTAAAATATTTTAATCATTTAATTGGTTAAATAATAATGGTAACAATTTAAAAACATTGTTTAGATTACATAATATTTTTAGTTTTATATAATTAATTTAACTATTAACATAATATATCTATTTAAATAATTATTAATTATATAATTAATGTTCATGACTTTATAAAATGTTGTACAAAAAATACTATTATTTAAAATTATTTATCTAATCCTTCCATAGATATTTATTTTTCTTTTATTATGAGTTAATTATATATTGGATTTATAAATGAACTCTAAATTCAATTCCAATTAAAATAATTATTACTAATCCATTATTAATTGAAAAATTAATTCATTTTATTTTTACTAATGTTTTTAGAAATTTTAAATTTATAAATATTTTTTAAGGAAAATAAATAATTATTTCAATCTATAATAAGATTGAGTTGATAAAAGGTATTTAAAAATGAAAAAGTGTACATAAAAAAGTTTGTAGTTTTAAAAATATTAAATAAGTGTGTTAGATTGAAGAAAGTTATTTTTTATATTTAAGTTAGAATTGATTATTAATGAAAAAAATTATTAAATGAATTCACTATTTAGTAATTGTGAAATTATTTGACTAGATACTTCACAATGATGAGAGATTATATCTTTTTAATATATAGTGTCAGTATATTTTAGGAATATGAATCAATTATAAATAAAAAATTTATTTTAATTTAATACATGGAATCTTAATGATGTGAAATAATATGAAAATAATATTTGAAAAAAATGGATACAATAAAATCTATAATTTCTTATATATTAAATTTCAAAAAAATGAATGAAATATGTTAAAAAATAATGAATTTTGACTGAGTAATTCGCTTCAATACAAATCCATATATGGGATTATGCATTACTGTACACCTTCATGAATGTTTCATGGGAATTAGTAGAAGGCTAGGGACTAGGGATACCATGGAAAGAGGTGATAAGATGGTGTTTGGACTCCAATGATATAGATAAGTACTCTTTATCTATTAGTTGACTTACAATCAGTTGGTTATTGTGTCAATAAGGGATGGGGAAATTGTTTAATCTCTCATGAGACCACATGTAGGGCTTAGGGTATGATATGAGATGAAGGTGTCCTAGGATTAGGTTATTGGGATAATTGGTGTAACACCCCAAGATTTCATAGTGTGTTATTTCTTAAAAATAATTCAATAAATTGCACTACACGCAACACTGAGTTCAATCACACCATTAAAAGAGGTCATGAATAGTATTAACTACATTTTGAACTTTATATAATCCTTATAATTTTAGAATCCCTATTATGAGTTTCTTAGTCATAATGCAAGAACAGATTCATTTTCAGTATTTCACTTTTATCAACTTCTAATAGTGAAACCTTTTTAAATACAATATTTTAAACTTTTTGACTAAATGGGGACATCAAAAATTTAAAATGAAACACCCCAAGCTTCCACGGTACGTTTCCCTTTGAATAATGTGATAGCGTGTGTTGTACGCAACACCGAGTTCTAACACACCATAACTAATTAAACTAGCCGTTGTGAATAGTAATACCTACTTTTTGAATTCATATATATTCTATATTTCAAAATGGACTTCATTTTTGGATTCGGAATATCAAAATTAGCCTAGGGTGAAATTTTGGTACATTTCGGATAACTTTCATATTTTGATGAATAGTGAAAATTACTAAATTTTAATTAAAAACAACTTTTTTAATCAAAATAATTAATAGTGATAAATTGTGAATTTGAGTGGTTTAAAAGTATATTTAGAATATATTTTTACCATTTAATATAATTTTGGTCATTGGACATAATTTTACAATTAAATCAAACATAAACAAGTGTCAATCTTTTGATAGTTATTACCTCTTAAAAACACGCTTTTTGATTTGACAGCGGGAATTAATTTTAAATTAATTTCTGCCACTTCTGTGTTTTGAATCTAGGAAAATGGATTCCATATTTGGAATCAGGATGTCCAAATTATGTAAATAGGTAACTTTTATTTTTACACATTTTGAATAATTACTGCGGTAAATATTTTATTTACCATGGTTAAAGGGTAAATCCGGTAAATAAGGGTTAAAAAATAATATTATAATAATACAAAATTACCCTAAGACGTGTCCTTACCTTATTGGTGGACACATACCCGACCATGAGAATCCTTGGGGCAATTTGGGGACCCCTTGGAGCCACTTGTATGTGGTAGGGACACATTATATTAATAAAGTTAAAATAAAAATAAAAATGGCATAAGCTTACATCTTTTAGAAGAACAATTTTTACATAGGGTTATACATGTTGGATTTTCGATTATAAATATTCATTAGAAAGATAAAAATATTTCCTACATAATGATATTTTATTTATAATTTTTAGACATTAAATAATTTATTTTATTTATGACACGATGATGATGCAGTAATTACTAAAATAGTAAAAAATTAAAATAATTGATCTTATAAATACCCAAATAATTACAATATGAAACTTTTAATTAATTAAAATAATTTTCTATGATAATATGATATATTAGGATTGCTTTAATTTACTTTGTTCGAAGTAATCAATCTGTTAGGAGTTTCACAAAAATCAACTATTGAATAGTGTCAAAATTGACATAAAAGAGTTCTTAAAACAAATATTATATTATTAATTGATATTAAATTCCTAAAAATCTAAGGTTCGGCCAAGAGACTTATATTATTACAGGTTCCTCATTAATGGGCCACTTGGGGGTCTCTTGTATGTATATAGTAAGTTTATTAACCATATTATATAAAAATACAAAGAGACATTGTAAAAGTGAAACTAATTAACTTAGAGTTAATACTTAAAGATAAGGTTAATATAAGTACCCAAACCTGTATAAATTCTATTGGTTGAGTGGTTTTCGACCTATCCCCACCTTAACCTTTGAATAGTCAACTTTGGAGCCATTAGAAACCGAATATGAATTTATTATAAATTAATATTTCTAGCTTTTCCAAAGGTGCCCCTCACCCCTCTTATAAAAGGGCACTCCTACTTCTCATTTCTTCACACCTCTCAAGCCACTTGGCTCGTCCAAACTCTGCCCAACTAAGCTCCCCACATCCCTCTCCTCCTCCTTGAAGCTTCCCCTTAGGCAGAAAGCATTTCAAGAAGTCCTTTGGTTCCAACCAAAGTGAGTTACCTAAATTAAAGGTAACAATTTCTCTTAAAGTATTTTCATTTATTTTGCTTCTCCAACCCCCAAAATCTTTTTATTTCCTTTCTTTTGTAACAACAACAGTATCCTAAATATACTAGGATGTTGTTATAAGAAGGATTCAAACTACACATACACACAACTCCATCTAATGGATGATGAACATAATGTTTCTGTGGATGGAAAACTAACGCCTCACGAAATGATGATTGTTCAAATACATCTTACCACCTCTCATGGTGGCCATTATGATGGAACTGTAATTAAATATGATATTAATGATATATATTTTATATATAAGCTTCTGTAATTCCATTTTATTTCATTCCATTATTCGTTTCATGTTGTATATACATACGATAATTTCATTTGAGGAAGTGCGGACTACCGCCCCCTTAAAATGATATGACTCGTTCATACCACACATGGAACGTATAAAGGATGGTGTTAATGAACTTAAGTAACATATATAAAATATTATATTATACTGGAATAGTAATATACCTATGTATCATTTGGATTTGATTCTTTTAAAATGAAAATCAAATGGAAGTAGCGTTCGTGCGTACGTACGGACTACCGTCTCCACGAACGCGATAAGATTCATTCTCCATCATATCCATTCAAGTATTATTCTCATTTTAGGGTTAAAAATAATGTTAATCTCATTCTGATTATGAATAAGATATAATCTATCCATTACAAACATGTCTTACGTAACCAAACATTTAAGAAGAACGAATCGATTATCACCCGAAACGACGATAATACTAAGATATTATTAATAAAGAAATGTTAAAAGATTATATATGATATCATATTAATGTATATGATTCTTGTATAATTTAATAACAATTATTTCACCATTATACAGGAGGTTAACCTACCCCAACAAAGGAAAAGTACAAGGTAAGGGTTATTTCACAATCTCTTCATTATCCGAGGTTGTATTATACATAATAATCTACTGGGATCTCTTTATCATCCACATCCATGTTTCTTCGAAATGTATTTCAAAACATTTGTACTATTTACAAGAATACGGGTTAAAGTCATTTATACCCTTGTTTGACTTTTTATAAGAGGTTTATAAAGGACTCTTTCCGTCGTTTTCAAAACAAGGTCCTTTTTAACCTTTTCGATAGAATTGAGGTAAGAATGTTTTTTTTAACTTATACGGCGGGTGCGGTTATTTTACGCCGTTATAAAATCTTCAAAGATTTCCTTACAAGCTTATAAGAATATTTTCAAAGAAAATGTTTTATTTTATATGGATCTTAAATGGTTTCAAAATGAAAAGAGATATTTCTTTAAAAAGAATTTTGATTTCATCTATGTCAACATCCTTTGATGGATTTTAAGATTATTTGAAGTTGATTTATTATGATACAAAACTTCTATATTGTATTGAAGGTTTTGTGATATGTTTGACTATGGATGTGCTATTTTTATACCATTCATAGTTTATGGTGAAATTATTGACATTTCGTATGCTAGTTTTAATACGAATGTTTATGTTATGTTTAAACCTTTTCATATGGGAATTCATTGGACTTAATAAGTGACGGGTGGAGCCCGCTATAGCTCCTCGATGCATCGGTAGGTCTCATGAGACAAACTACTGTCTTGGCACAAGGCCTTGACAAAATCTTATTTGTAGTCTTGGCACGAGGCCTTGGCTATGTGGTTATGATAGTCTGGCATTATGCATTCCAACATTATGAAAGTGGTTATTGATTTTTGCATGTGATTATTCGATTAGTAGAATATCAATGTGAATAAGTAAATGGCATTATTTCATTTTACTTTTGCTATACTATGTTGAAGTTCAAGTTTAAAAGGCTTTTGTTTTAGTTATACATTGCCTTAAATGTTTATTCTTATTTATGAATGTTTCCGCTATATTGTTATCCTTACTGGGCATTTGAGCTCACCCCTTTTCTATGTTTTATTTTTCCCAGGTAGTGAAGAAGTAAATTATGATTGACTTGCAGGGATATTATGAGGGGTTTATAGTGTGGACGTTGGAAACATTATGTTGTTGTAGTAGTTTTTCACTTTATGATGTAATGTAAAACTTATGAATATATCTAGTGTTTCCAAGGCTAATAAACCAATCGGTCTTTCGGGATTTGATCTTTCTTGTGATCATGCCAATGTTATGTAATTAATGCACCGACTCTGGGCAGCTGGGGTCGGGGCGTTACAATTGGATTGATGAGAGGGTATTTATCTTAGTGGTGAGAAAGTGACACCCTCCCGAGGGTGGTCTAAGGATTGATTAGTATTATGAATTGGATGATTCCATTTGGACTAGACCCGGTGTGAAAGAGAGTGGTTTCCTCCAAGTGAACAACAAAGAGATATTCCTTAGAAGATATGAGGTGAGAAACAAGTGTATGGTGTCGGCTTGGTTGGGACTTGGCATTAGGATTCTCGGCTTCATAGAGTGTACAACATGGGATAGTCCTGGGGTTATAAGACTAAGAGTGATGAGAGAGCATGATATGGAAAAAAAGACACTAAGGTATGGGTTGAGATTAGCATATGGGTTGTGGTGTCACTGAGGGATAAGGGTAATGTGTTGGTATTAATGAGAAGATATTGTGATGGGTCTAGAGGACCCAATTTATTCCCTAATAGGTGAGGTGGGTTGTGTTCAACAAGGGACTATATCTTTATATTCTAGTGTCCTGGGATCAACTAAGGAGTTGTGTGACAAGATAAGTCCTATTGTATTTGATGTGACCTCTCTAGATACCATAGGGATGGTTCAATGTTCTTATTACCTCTTTAAATATTGTAGGTATGTGTTGGTATTCTTGTAACCCCCTAGAGTTTTCAAGGATTTCTTGGTATTCTTGTAACCACAATAGAGTCTTTGGGGAATGGGTTGGTATGCTTGTGACCTCCCCTGGGCATGTATGGATTGGAAAATGTGGATGGAGTACCCTGAATAAGGGTCTTGAGTAATGAATGTTACCACCCATGAATGGATAGGACATAGGATGATGTGATATGAGACTAATGGACCCAACATTGAGTGATCAAGAATTAGGTTATGACATGGATGTATGACTGCACCCAATTCATGTGGGTAACAGGTTTATTTTTGGATGCCACAAAACCTTATGTCTTTATTTATGGTTTGGGTGTCATTATGATGGATTGAGATGATATGGTGTGGTGGATTCTAGTATAGAACTAAAGTAGGTATATTCAGCTCTCATGGTGGTCTAGCAATAACACATTGTCCAGAAAAGTAGGTAGTCCTTGTGTCCTTATAATGTTTAGGTCCCTATCGATGTGATTAGGAATGCCTTTAGTTTAATTCTCCTATCTTTAGGTGATAAGGTACTTCATCAGGGAGCTAATGAATCCACTACTGCCTAAATTTGGTCTAAACATGATACTATATATATGAAAATAATACATTAGTTATCCAGATATAAAAGAATATTCCATTGTATAACTTTCATCTGAATCCTTGAAATGCATATGTGACACATATTTATCATTTTAGTAAAATCATTCTAGATTTATCGAATATAGATTTTATGTTGGATAAAGTGTATTTTTATATCATGATACCAACCTAATTAGATGATTAAAATAATCATTTAATTATTAATTGATGTATAGTTAGGTTTATGTAAACCTGTAACAAGTTAAATCTACCTTTTTTCTAAATATATTAAAAATAAGAAACCTACATATGTTAATAAATAATTTTAGGGGATTAATGTCTACAGTAATATTGAACATAGAGGGAATGAGAGAGGTAAGAGCATGTTTAGGAGCTAATCAGGGTCTATAGGTAAATAAATAAAATAATTCCATTACAAACAACCTGGTGAAATTTGAATGAATTATCCCAAAGGAACAATTCTAATAGAAAAACCAATAACAATGACCATTCGTTCTTAGTTGACAAATATTTTTGAGACTCGTGATGTTTTAAATTTCATGTCTGATGCTATGAGTGTGGAATGAGTCGTGGAATTAGAATTTTCTTTTAAATATATGTCACAAACATGAGTACTTCACTGATCTAAGAGAGAATGTGAATGGAACGGTTTTCCAATGAAATAAAAGGAGCTATCAAATCATGGTTATAAAAATTATCGCTTTATAATTTCTTGAAAGGTTAGTCAAATCATCAGAGGAGGTTTTGTGGGTTCCCGATTTGAAGATGAATCTTATTTCCCTAGGTGCCTTAGAACAAAATGGGTATTATTTTAGGTATGATTCAGGGAGTCATAATATCTCTAAGGGGTCACCCAATGTTTTGAGAGGAACCCCCACCAATGGTATATATATCTTAATTTTTAGGAATGAAATGAATCAATTAAATACAAATCTTCCCCCCCCCCCCCCCGTGACAGATAAAACATTTTTATGACATGGGTTATTAAGACATAATATAACAAAAGGGATGAATGAACTAAGAAGAAAATTAATTTTAAATGATGTTACCACAGACAGTCTTCCCTTTTTTTAATATCATGATCTTATTATGTCCAAAAAATTTAGTTTTAATAGGTCTACATATAAAGATAATGATCCTTTAGAATATGCACATTTTAATTTAAGATTTTCCTCTAGAACTACTTATTGTAGTGGGGTGCACTAATATGTTCAAATTAATGATGAAGAATATCATAATGTGTGGATTTATTTGACCAAAAAAACATATTAAACCTTTGAAACTTTTTAAATTTTGATGTTTAGTGTTGAAAGTGAAACAAAAAACAAACATAAAATCATTAGAACTGATAATGGCCTAGAATATTTATCTAATGCCTATATAGAATATTTTTTTGGAAGGTTTTATTAGACACAGAACTATTATGGATTCCCTATAATATAATTTACTACAAGAGAGTAAAAATAATAATATTTATAATGTGTGAGAATCATTCTCTTTTATTTTAGTCATTTTATGTCTTGGGAAGAAGGTGATACTTCAGCTATCTATCTGATCAATATATTCCTCTCTGGCTCCATTAATTTAAAACCCCTGATGTTTTGTGGATTGGTTCACCCCTAGTTTAGGAATTCTTATATTTTTTGTTGTTATACCTATTCTCATAGAGGATCTGATAAAATAGATCCTAGGAATATGATGTGTGAATTTTTGCAAAACCCACTTTGTGTCGAAGGGTAATATATTTGGAAATATAATCACGGTTATCATAAGTTTATAATCCATCATTATGTTGTTTTAAATGTGGATTCTTCTTCTAAATATAATTCTTCTGATCTTGCGTAGTCTCATCCATCTAATCCTGTTGATGTTGAGGTCAGATTTGAGACTAAAATGTAACATGAACCAGAGTTTTTCTTCAATAAACCACCCAAACTATCTAATAATAAAGAATAATATGTTTGGTAATTTGAACATAAGTTTGAGGTTGAGAGAGATGGTGACATGAGAGACTACCAATTGACTATTAATAGGACCAGATGAATCATTAGGCCTCCAACCTAGTATACAAAGGCTGATGTTTCTACCATTGAATTTAATATAGGTTTTTACTAGGTAGTTATGAACCATAAACTTTCAAACAAGATCTTATGTCTGACGAATCTATTTAAGGCCTTTTTTTCTTGAGATATAAAATGGATTTTCTTCTTACAAAAGAAACATGGATGATTGTAATGAAACCTTAAAAGAAGAAAATTATAGATTTAAATTCATTTTTATGAAGGAATAAGAAAATTACATGGAAAATTATAATAATTATAAATATTTAGTTTTGGAACATGAGTTCTTATAATACAAAGGAATTGATTATAATGATATTTTCCACCTATTGTTACGACCTCTTCCATTAGATTATAGTTATCCTTTTCTGCCCAAAATGATTTTCATGATGAATAATTGGATGTTAAACTACATTCATTCATGGAATATAAGATGAACATACTTATATGAGTTCACCTGACGGGTTTTCAAAATATTTTAAAATCAATCATGCATAAGATTTAGTAAAATACATGTATATACTTAAGAAATCATCTAGAAAATGGTATAATGAATTTAATGATTTTCTTCTTAAAAATGTCTTTGATAGAAGTACATATGATGCCAATATTTATTTAAAATATTTCAATATTATTTATTATTATTTAATCCTATATTTTCATGACATGCATATAATTTTCAACGTTACTCACTTAATAAATCATATGAAAAAACTATATAATGCATTTGAAATTAAATATTTAGAGTAAAAAAATAATATCCTCCGTAAAAAAATCACTACGGATAGAAATGTTAGGGTATTGTACATGTCCCAATATTATTATCTTCATAATGTGTAAAAAAGTTATTCTCTAGAAAATTTGATACTTGTTAGAGTGAATTTAGGTTTTCACATCTAGTTTACCTTGTCCCAATTCCCTAACAGTACTGATCTGAACATTATATTCTTTTATTTTCAAAGATATTTGACGTATGAAAAATTGGAAACCACATACATCACGCTGGAATCAAAAGTTACAAGACGGTTTAATGGAATTCTAAATTCAAAAGCAACACCAAACATAAGGAGGCCTCAATCCAAGCATCACCGCAACGTCTGGACTCCCGTCACTACCATTCGACATCATCACCAAGGAATCCTACCATCATCATCAACATCAACACTACATAGACCACCGGAGAAAATGACCTGAGTAAACAAAACCAAAATCCATCTTCGCCACTGTTGTGAACCAAAAGCTTACCATCAAAAACCATTGAATCCACAAAAGGGTTGAACCTGCACCACAAACCATCGCACCACAATCCATCCTGAGGATCAATCCCTCTGAGGATCCATGGTTAGAGTTAAAGCCACCATGGGTAAAACACCTCCGGAAATGTCATCGGCTGCTCAAAACGCACATCCCAAAACACCTTGTGTACCTCCGTTCAAATCTGACTAAGAGAAGATTGTAGGAAATGAGGAGCCAGATCAGAGTTCTGAAAAGACCAAATCCATAACAGTGAGATGCAGGTACCGCCATGACCACCAAAACTTGCCGATGGATCCACCACCTGGTGAAGAAGACCAAGAGACCAACATTTCTGCCACATAGGAACACCGAAACACTCCAACTAGCGAGTTGAGCCCAAACAAGAACCAATTGAACAGAAATTAGGGAAAATGAAAAACTGAATCCGGGAATTAAGAAAGAAAAACAGGTATGAAACTGATGAGATGAACCGAAAACCATAGAACAGAAACAAATCACAAAAAATATACTAAAAACCATGAGAAACCCATAAGAATCGAAACCAAAAAGAAAGAGGGAGAGGCTCACCCGATGCTACCACAAAGAATCCCATGATGTCGGAGTAGCATCGAGTCTGACGAAGATGCAGTCTATTCACGATGGTTTCACCATCAAGAGAGGGGTTTCATCAAACATGGTGTAGGATAAAAACCATGGGAAAAGAAAGTGAGAAGAAGAAACAAGGCCAAAAATTCCAATCCCCTAACAGTTATTCTGATAATTATTTACCATTAAAATACTTTTTGTAAAAATAGTGGGTGGACATATGTATTCCATGATATTCAATTATCTGGATATATCCATTAGTTTTTTACCATAAGAATTTATATGGGAAGTCCTATAAATAATCCTTAGTAGTCCTTAAAATAGATACTCATTTATGTGTCGATGTTGTCTAATTTGTGCATTTTTCTACGTAAAAGTGCTTCTTATAGTCAAGATATCATCAACATTAATGATTATGGTTATGAAAAAAATATACATACTAATAAATATATCACGTTTTATTTATTATTTTCCATTGTAACTCACGATTCTTGGAAATTTAATATGAAATCCATTGATTCCATTTCGAAAACCAAGGTAAAATACATAGTATTAATTGTAGTCATAAAAGAATAAATTTGGTTGAAAGGATTTTTTAATGACATGTATATATCTTTTAGTAATATATAGCTTATGAATTTAGTTATGTTTCAAATACTTAGGTGGTGAGAAAACCATATTTATTAAATTATTTTTATTAAAAATGTTGAGGTTTTTTTAATTTGAAATGCATGTATTTATTTTTTATTATCAAATAGAATTTTTACAATTCATGGTTTGAATTATTATTTTTATTTAATAATTTTATTTAATTTTTTCCCTAGTGAAAATGTTCATTACATTTCTTAGTTGTATTTTTCCCATGAAAAACAGGTTTTTTCATCTCTTATATGTAATTAATTTTCATGAGTTTTCCTTACCCCATAGCTGAATCCCGTATAAAGGATACTTGTGTAAAGTCTATATTTCCATTGAATGAGGGTAAAATGATGGCTATCCTATTGAATAAGGTTAAGTCATTGATGCTTAAGGGTAATTCCTACTCGTGGAAGGGTACTCTCTACCCTGTGTAAGGTTACTGATGACACTCTTAAGGGTACTCCCTGGATTGAATATGGTAACTCTCTAGTTTGTGTAAGTGTTCTACACTGGCTCGTGTAAGGTTAGCCTGGAATGTGAAAGGGTACTTCCTTGGCTCACATAAGGGTATCCTAGCTCACATAAGGTTACTGTATGGATAGATTAAGTGTAACCTGTCTCATATAAGGGTAACCTTGGAACACGTAATGGTATGATTATTTATGTTACATTTTGGCGGTGAATCACCTACTACCACATGGCCATCCCATCAAAATATCTCCTACATGTCACTCATCCATATAGCCTATATCCTACATTCACTACCCGAATCTCTATCATTTCTCTTAGCATCATGATTTCACCTTAGGCTCCACTTTGATCATTTTGTGTTTTTCTTCTCTAGTTCAAGAGAGGATAGTTCTAGGGAATTTTTGATTTCAAATTGAAATTGAACGAGAGTATATTGAATGAGATTATTTCCATGATTCACATATTTTTTTGAAGCATATTGTCTTCTTCATCACCAACCTAGTCTTGGTTATTTTTGGATAGTGGTTCAGATTCTTTACCTTCATCATGAGATGTCCTCATGTGAAGAAATAAATCTATATCATGAATACCATTTGACCTTCTTCCATTTTTTGGTGTTAGAACAAAAAATTAAAAGAAGTTCATTCCACTTCCCTATTTTCATTTCATTTCATGGGATTGATTTTGTATCCTAATATGAATGTTTGTAGCATGATACCATATAATAAGTTATATTTCAAGGTCCATATGTTAGATTCCATCACTTTTAAATGTTCTAGCTAAAATTAATCCTAGAATAGTTTCTTTGGTACTTTACTCATTTCATGTCTTACAATCTGGAGGTTTTATTTATTTAGTAATAACAATATATTGGGGGATTTATTGCAATGCACATAGGTCCCTAGTGGACTAAAGTATGTTATATGTGTGTTTTCATTATTTTTTCATACTCCATTTTCATATTTAATCTATCTTATCCATCTCAATTTTTATCAAAATTCCTAAAAAATTTGGGAAACCATTACCAATAATAGTGGATTCGTGGTTGTTTCATAAGGAATACCACATCAATGGATCCTTTAACATCTTTTCTAGTTACAAAAAATGGGATGGTGGATCAACTTTTCACATATTCATGTCCTAATAGATGGTGAAAATGTCACTCACTCTTTGACTTTCATAGGTTTTCGATCTATTTTTCATTTTATTGTCTCTATTTTCCATCCTATATGCATCACCTAATAATATGTAGAAGAATTTTTAATGTAGTTAATCTAAATGAAAATAAATTTATTCCATGAATCATTTATATCTTAGCTTATATATTGTTTAGATTTTTGTGAGCCACGGATTTGGTGCAACCATATCAACACAACTATTTACTACACACAAAATTATCATTCATGTGAAATGATACCGAGGACATGGTGTCTAGAATTAATGGAGTGATGGTAATTTTACAAATGTATGAAGATCACCAAAATTAGTTAGTCCATTTGGACAATGTTGAACTAGTGTTAAGTATGAATCAATGAAAAAATAATTACAGTCTAGTAAACCTCACATGATATGTGTTTATATGTTTTCAACAGCCCCAAGGTCCATCTTACTGAATGAAAATGATAATATAGTAGTAAAATAGGAATTAAATCTGATTCTTTTGTAAAAAAATGGTTTTATAGAACAAAAATCAATTTTAGAAATAATAACCCAACTATGAGTCAGAACCATGTTGTATCATATCTATAACTTTCTACAAACTAACATGGTGTATTCCATTATATAATTTAAGTAGGTATGATTTGGTGTCATAGTGGCCTAGTTAGGCCACATTGACCATACAAATAAGGCGTCAGGGCGGCCTAATAATGTGGATGTCCCTATCAATGTTCTTGTGAATTCTCGTAGTTTAGTTATCTTGTATTTTGGTGATAAGGTACCTCATGAGGTAGCTTATGAATCCACTACTACACAAATATGGTCAAAACATGAAGCTCTATATATGAAAATAAACCATAGTAGTCTAGTTACACAAGAATATTAAATTGTATAACTTTTGTATGCATCTTTGAACAGTAGTCTAAACTCATATTGATGATTTTAATAAAATAATTCTAGATTTATCTAATATAAATTTTACGTTGTATTATGGGGATTTGAATATAATACAATTGACCTATTTAGATGGTTTATATAAATAATTTAATTATTCAATTATGTATGGTTTGGATTCCTTAAACATATAAGATGATAAATTTACATTGTTGTCTTAAGAGAATCAAAAAATAATCCAATTTTAATATAGATGTAATCTAAGGGGATTAATATCTAGGGTAATCCTGATCAAAGAGGGAAGATGATATGTAAGAGATGTCATTTGTAATGATCATGGTATATGGGTAAACAAATAGAATTATTCCATTAAAAACAACCTACCCAAATTAGATGTCATTTTCCCCAAAGGAAAAATTCTAAGAACCACATCAATAACAGTGAACATTAGTAGTTAGATGAGAACTATTTTGATAATTTTGGTTTTCTAATTGTCTATTCCAATGCTATGAGTTCTGAATGGATCATGGATTTTTGATTTTCTTTCCCGATATGTCAAAATTATGATTACTTCACGAATCTAAGATATATTGAGAGTGATAAGGTTTACCTAGGAAACAATACGATCTATCAAATCATGGGTAGAAAAATAGTCTCTATAGAATTGCATGAAAGGTCATTAAAATACTAATAGGTGGTTAGGAGGGTGACTGAATTGAAGAAGAATCTTATTTCACTATGTGTCTTAGAACAAAATTGTTATTTTTTATGTCTGATTCGGTGAGTCGTAATAACTCTAATGGGTCACTCACTCTTATTAGGGGAATCCTAATCAATTGTATATATGTATTATATGGTAGGAATCATTTGAAACAATTAAATATGAATCTTTCCTCGATGAAAGATAACATAATGTAATGGAATAGGTGATTAAGGCATTTTATTTAAAAATGGAGTATTCAAATTAGAAAGCAAGGAATTTTAAATGATGTAACCTCAGAAATTCTCTCCTTTGGTGAAGACTAGGTTCTCAATAAGTCCAAACAAGTTAGTTTTAAGAGTTCTATATACAAAGCTAATTATCCTTTAAAATATGCACACTTTAATGTTTGGGGTACCCCTAGAACAAATTCTCATTGTTGGGGCCACTACTCTTTTCCCTTTATAGACAAATATTCTTGGAAAGTGTGGATTAACATACTCAATCACAAATATGACACCTTTGTCACTTTCAAAACATGGATGTCTTGTGTTTAAATGAAAATCGAAAGAAAAAATAAAATAATTAGAAATGATAATGTTCTAGAATATTTTTCCAATGATTAAATAGACTATTGTAGCTCTGAATGTATTATTATACCCATAACTTTTGGGGATACCCCAAAACAGATTGGCCTATAAGAGATGATGCATAGGACAATTATAGAAAAAATGAGATTCATGCTCTCCTCGTATTATAGTATTTTTAAGTACTTCTAGGAATAATTTTGATGCTACTACTATCTATATGATCATGGTATTCCCCTAGAGTGCCGTTAGATTCAAAACCCCAAAAGTAATGTGGACTGGTTCACCCCTAGTTTATGTTATCTTAAATTTTTTTATTGTAATACCTATGCTCATATAATGATTTATAAACTAGAACCCAAGACTATGAAGTGTGAATTTGTGGGATACCCAAATTGTGACATAGGTTAATTTCCTTAGGTACATAATCATGGTTTTTAGAAATGTATAATCTGACGTGATGTTGTATTCCAGGAGGCTTCTCATTCTAAATAGAAGGATTATGATCCTGTCCAGTTTGATCCTTCTAAACAAGATTGTGTTGAGATTATATTAGAGGCTAAAATGTTACATGAACCCAAGGTTATCTCCACTAAACCTCCCCAACTAGATAACATTGGATAAGAAACTATTAGTGAATTTGAACTTGAGTCTGAGGTTAAGAGAGATGGTGACTTGAGAGACTACCAGTTGACTCGAAATAGGACCATAAGAATCATTAGGCCTCCAATTTGGTCAACCAAGGCTGACGTTTCTCCCTTTAACATTAATATTGGTTTTTACTCATTAGTGATGAACCATGTAGTTTTAAATAAGATCTTAGGTCTGATGAATCTTAGTATTGTATTTCATTCATGAGATATGAAATTTATTCTCTTCATAAAAATCATAATTGGAGAATTTTTATCAAACCTATAAGGGGAAAATAGTATATTATAATTCAATTATTAAGATGAAATAAGATAACACTTGGGAAATGAAAATTAATTATAATGTTATAAGTTTTTCACATGGATTTATACAACATGATGGAATTGATTACACTGAGATCTTTCATCTATTATTAAGAACTAATCCATTAGAATTTTGTAGCCTTTTCAGCCATAAATGATGTTCGTGTAAAATAATTGGTTATTTAAACTGCCTTATTACATGGTATATAAGATTAATAGATTTATATGAGACCAGCTGATGGATTTTAAAAAAAGTTTAAAAGTAATCATGTATAACTTTTTAGGAAAATCCATGTATTTCCTTAAGAAATCATCTAGAGAATGGTATAATTAATTTGATACTTTTTCCCTTAAATGACGTTGATTGAAGTAATATGATGTGTATGTTTATTTTAAATATTTCAATATTGTTCTTATTTATTTAATACTATATGTTGATGATATGCTTATCATTTAAAAATACACCCGGTTAATAAATCATATTAAAAACCAACAAGACAGTGCTTTTGAAGTGAAATATTTATCATAATAAAATGAAATCCATGGTATAAAAATCAATAGGGGAAGAATTGTTTGGGTATTGTACATTTATCAATATTATTATGAACATAAGGTGTTAAAAGGGTATTTTATATAATATTTGAAACTTTTTATTGTGCCTTGTGGTCATAACTTCATCTTTCCCCTGTCCTAATCCCCTCACAACGATTCTGATAATGACTTCTTGACTAACACTACGGGAAAAAGGGGTTTTTGCAACGGATTATTTGTGACGGGTGGTTACCACCCGTTGCAAATAACCGGTGGCGGTAAAAACTATTTGCGACGGGAATACACCCCCGTCACAAATACCCGGTGGCGGTAAAAACTATTTGCGACGAGAATATACCCCCGGTCGCAAATAGTATGTCGGCAGGTTAATATTTGCGACGGGACCCGTCGCAAATAACTATTTAACCGTTGACCGTAACAAATGCGGGCTCAAGTATTTGCGACGGGACCCGTCGCAAATAATTCTATTTGCGACGGGTATCCTGTCGCAAATACACCCGTCGCAAATAATCTAACCTATAAATACCCCCACCCGTTTTTTTCCATTCATTCTCAACTTCTCTCAAAACTCTATTTTTAGAGTTCACAGTTTCTTAAGTTTAATTTTTATTTCCAGATTTGATATTGATGTCTTCAACAATTATCGGAGATCAACCTCAGATCAATTTTAAAGGTATTTATTTTGTTTTTAATTTAATATTTAATTTAAATGTTTTATTAGTTTTATTTATTTTTAATTAGTTGTAATTTAATTGTGTTTATATTGTTTTGTTATTTAATAATTTTAAATTATTAGAATTAATTGTTCATAGTTAATGGTAATTAGTAGTAATTAATAATAATTAGAAATCATTAATAATAAATAGGAATAAACCTCCCCCATGCGCGCATTAACCTTTACAACTAACCCATTTCATTTTTTATACATTTAATGATATATATATATATATAGTTATATTTTTCATATATTAATATATATTTATATTAATATAAATATATTTGGTTATATAAATATATATATATTTATATTTATTTGTATATTAATATATATTTATTCTATATATATATATATATAAGTTTTTATTCGTATATTTATTTATATATTAATTAATATATATTTATAAGCTTAGTTTTAAATAAATTTATAAAATATGGGTTTTTATGTATATGTATAAATAAATAAATAAATAAATACATATATACAATAGATACACACACACACACACACATATATATATATATATGTATAGTTATGAATGAATACATAGGAATGAGGGGGTGAGAATCCACCGAGAATGTTAAAACGACTATAACTTCTAATCCGTAAGTCTGTTACAACTCCACAACCATTCAAATCAAAGAACATGAAACGATCTTCGATATGATATGCGGTACAGGCCAAATGGACATCCGGATCAGATGTTATAGCCATTTGAATATTTAAACGACCATAACTTCTAATCCAGAAGTCCGTTTCAGCTCTACAATCAGTCAAATTAAAGAACATGAAACGATATTCGATATGATATATGGTAGAGGTTTATCGGGCATCGGGAGCAGAAGTTTTAGCTGTTTAAACGATGAAAAATCGGGGTACCCCGACTAAAAACTCATTTTTGGAGGCATTCTGGGCCTTTTTTGTCCTTGAAACAACCTTTGACAGGTTCCACCGGTACATAGCACTGTAGAGCTTGTCTCAGCCTTTGATTTGATATGCTTTGGAGCTCAAACGGAGTCCCGGATCAAAAGTTATGGCCGTTTGAAGTTTGGGTTTCATTTTTAACTTATTTTCCATCTTTCATTAATTTTTTTATTTTTTTTATATTCAAAGAGTTATTAAATGACTATTAACTGATATAAATTACATAATTACTAATTAAAAATATTTTTTAATTTATTTTATATGCCTCTTTTACTGAACATCTTATACATTCATATTTGATTTACATTCTCCCTTTCTAAAACATATTTAAAAAATAAATATTATATTTATATCAATATAAATAGGTTTATTGATTTATATAATAATAAATAAATTTTTAATTTTTTTTTAAATTTTATTATTATTATTTGCGACGGGCCCGTCGCAAATACCCGCTTCGAAGCAACCATTTGGGACGGGAATATGGCCCGTCGCAAATACTTTTTCCGATGGGCCCGTCGCAAAAGAGTTTTTAAAAAAAACCAGAAACCTATTTGCGACGGGAAAATTTCCCATCGCAAATACGGGTTTTTGCGACGGGCCTGTCGCAAAAAAAATTAGTTGCGACGGCGTTTTCTGCAACGGGCGATTTGCGACGGGGCCCCGTCGCAAATATCTATATTTCCCGTAGTGTAAAGTCCCTTTTCTAAATATAGTAGGAGGACTTATGTACTCAATGATATACTCTTATCAAGATATAGCTTTTGGTGTTTTTTCCTTAATATGTTTTATGGGAAGTCCTATTAAACATCATTGGTATGCATTAAAATAAATACTCATTTATGTGTCCATGTCTTCTGATTAGTGCATTTATTTTTGAAAAAATGATTCTTAAAGTCAAGATGTCATCATCGTAGTTGATTCTAGTTGTGCTAGAAATATAGATACTAATAAATATATCACTATTTATGTTGTATATTCTTATGTTGGTATCGTTTCATGGAAATGTAAAATTAAATCCACTGTTTCTCTTTCCATAACCAAGGTCGGATATATATCATTAACTATATAAATAAAAGAATAAATTTGGTTAAAGTATTTTTAATGAATTATATGTATCTAATGGTAATATATATCTATTCTGTGATATTCATTCTATATTCTATATTTTTTAAAATTAGGTTTTTGATGGATGAAAAAAGCACATAGAACGTTTGTCTCACTAGGATACATACTTTGGAGAATCCAAACAATAGTTTGACTATGGATATTCAATTTTACATGTTTATTCATTGTTTAGAACTTAGAATTGTAGTCCAATTTCAATGACCTAGGTTATAAGAACAGAATCTTATTTAAAAAAAAAATTATTACAATGGTGGATAATTTAGAAATTTGACGTGCATTTATTTCTTTAATTGTTGTGAAATATAAATTTCTTAGTTCATAGACTGAATTATTATTTGGATTTCATTATTTATTTATCACTTGTGAAAATGTTGGTTACATCTACTACTTTAATTTTTTACCATGAATTAAATATTATTTGCATTTACTATTTTTCAATTTTGATTTCATTATATTTTTTACCCCATTAACGGATCACATATATAGGTAACTTGCATAAAGATTACATTCCTACTGCATGTGGGAAAATAATTGGGTCTTTTGTTGCATTAGGGTGAGACATTGAAGCATAAGGGTAATTCCTACTCAAGTAAGGGTACTCCCTATATTGTGTAAGCACACTCATGAAACGCTTAATGGTATTCCCTAACTTGTATATTGGCTCTACCTAGATTGTATAAGGGTACTACCTTGGCTCATATAAGGATGACCTGGCACGTATAAGGGTACTTACTTGCTCACATAAGGGTAAAAAAGCTCATGTAAGGGTACTATTTGGATCGATTAGGGGTAACCTGACTCATATAAGGTTAACCATGGAACACGTAATGATAAGTTGATTTGTGTTATATTTTAGTTGGGAATCATCTACTAATTCATGGCCATCTCATAAAACTATCTCTTGTATATCAATTTTCTATGTGATATTTATCATTCTTTCACCGCCTAGATCTCTATTGCTTCTCCTGCCATCATGATTTCACCTAGGCCTCCTCCTCAATCATTTATTGTGTTTCCTCACTAGTTCAAGAGAGGAAATTACTAGAGAATTTCAAATTTCCAATTGAAACAGAACAAGTTTATCCTGAGGTAGATCCTATCCAACATTCCCAAGTCTACTAAAGCATATTGTCATTATCACAGCCTACATGGTATAGGGATTTGGTAAAGAGTGTTCAATATTCATTTTCTTCATCATGATATATCCTCTCGTGAAGGAATACATTAACATCATGAACACCATTTGAGCTACTTATAGATTTTGGTATTAGAACATGACATTATAAGATGTTTATTCCACTTTCTTATTTTCATTTCATTCAATGTGTTTGATATTTTATCTTCATATTAATGTGTGTAGAATGAGTCCCTCCAAGAAGTAGAATTTCAAGTTCCTTATGTTAGATTACATCACTTCTATAAGGTCTAGCTATAACTAAGACTAAAGAGTTTTATTGGTCCTTTACTTATTTTGTGTCTTATAATCTGGTGATTTTCATCCTTTAGTAATAACGAAATTCTAGTGGTTTTCATTCATTTCACATAGGTCCATAATGGATTTAAGTATGTTATAAGTCTGTGTTCATTATTTCTTCTTGTTCCATATTTTTTCTTGAATCCATCTTATCTATTTAATTTTTAATCAAAATTCATAATTTTTTTAATCCATGTACTAATATTAATGGATTCTTGGTTGTTTAACAAGGACTACCACATCAAAATATCCCCTAACATCTTTTATTGTTAGAAACAAATAGGACAGTGGATTAGATTTTCATATGTTCTTATCATGATATCATATGTGAATTTCACTAATCCTTTCAATTTTATTTGATATGTCATTGGTTTTTGATCCTTTATTCATTTTATTGTCTTTATATTCCATCCTATGTGCATCATATATTAATCTATAGAGGGTTTTTAATGATTTTAATCAGAATGAGAATATTTTTATTCCATGAATCATTTATATCATAACTTATATATTATTTTGATAACTGTGAGCCACAACATTGGTGAAACCATATCAACACAACTATTTACCACACCAATATGTTGCATTCTTGTGAAATGATAATAAGTACATTGTCTCTATAATTAATGGAGTGAATGTAATGCTACAGATGTATGAAGATCAACAAAATTAGTTTGTCCATTTAGAAAACGTTGAACTGGTGTTAAGTATAAATCAATGAATTAATAATACTAGTACATTAAACCCCATCCACTAGGAGTTTATATGTTGTCATGTGTCCCATGTTCCATCTTCTTGAAGAAGAACGATAATATTAAAAAAAAAACTTTTGAATTAAATTTGATTATTTTGAAAAGAAAAATTGGTTTTATAGAACAATAATCTATTTTCGAAATAATATACTATCATTGTGGAATAACCTTGTTGTAAAATATCTATAACTATCTCCATAATAGTATCTAACATTAAATAATCTTTCAATGCATAAACACACTCCCAACAAGGTTTTAAAATTTCCAAGTTCTTATAATCACCTCCCCATGTCACCCTTGATAGAGAATATATGACACTATTCAATTTCCCATTCTAGTAAATCACAATAAAATCATATCCCTATAATATATCCAGTCTGCACTGATGTGAAATCAAATATGACCTTTGACTAAGAAAATTAACATAAGACTCTAATGATCTGTTAATACCGTAAAACTCCTTCCCATCAAATATTATTTCAAATGATAGATTTTTTGAGCTAAATCTATAAGATCCATTTTTTATATCAATTTTCCCATGTTGGTTCCTGATAATACCTTAATAAAATATGAAGTAGGCCTCTCTTCTTCTATGAACATAGATCTAACTCCCAAACTAGATGCATCAAACACTATTGAAAATACCTTGTGAGAATTCAGCATGCATAAAAGTTGGGTAGTAATCATGTTTTTCTTAAGTGCATCAAATGATTCTTGAGTTTCATGTGTTTATTTAAACTCTTTATTATTAGTCAAGGATGTGGAGGGTATTGAAATATTAAGATAATCACTGATAAATTTTTTATATTATCCTATTATCCCTAAAAACCCCTTACTTGCTTCACATTCCTCCGGCCATTCCATAATTTAACTACCTACCATTATTGGGATCTATCATAACCCCTTCGATATAAATTATATGCCCTAATTCTCTGTATTCCTCCTTCTAAAAGAACACTTCTTCTCATTTTCTAATATTAAACTATATATTTATATTTTCATAACTTCATATTCCTTCCCTATGTATTCATTTCATCCCCTCCTTCTCCCCAATATATCATCAATGAAGCCCAAAAAACAATTTCTTAGAAAAATCTAAAATATTGCATTCATAGTATCATGGAAATTCATCTATGCATTAATTAATTTGAAGGGAATAAAAATGTATTATTAATGAGCCTTCAGATTCTTTAACATAGTCCTCCCAATATCTTCGTCTTTCATATGTGTCCAAGTCAAAAATATATTTCCAACCCACCTTTGTGAAGTTTTCCTCACTATGAAACTCATCAATCAGCTCTTTCATTAGTTGAATTAGGTTCATGTATATCACCACCAAACTATTGAACTATTTGAAATACATGAACATTATCCACTAAAAATCTTTATTCTTTACTAAAATTATTAGAATATAGTATGGGATGATGTTATGTCTGATAAAATGTTGATCCAAAATCTTTTTACCCTATTTTTCAATCTCATTATTCATGAAATAAGCATGTTTCTTGAGGTTGTATGTTGACTCAATCAACCCTGTATTTCATATTTATTGTGTGATCGTTATTCCTATTTGATGTTTGTAACAACCCAAGATTTTATGAAAAATATTCTTTTTAATTTCACTAATGTCTTGTGTTGTACGCTACACAAAAAGGAGCTTGCACAACACGCATTCTTGTCTTGCCTTGCATTACACGCAATCGCGACCTTCCTCAATAGCGTGTGTAATACGCAATACCGAGTTTCACTAAACAACGATGTGCTATTAAAATATTATTAAAACTAGCCGTTATGAATAGTAATAACCACTTTTTAAAATTCTGTAAATCTTATTTTTCAAAATGAACTTCATTCTTGGATTCGGAGTATCGAATTTAGCCTAAGGTGAAATTTTGGTACTTTTCGGATAACTTTCATATTCTGATGAATAGTGAAAAATTTCTAAATTATAATTAAAAACAACTTTTTTAATCGAAATAATTAATAGTGATAAATTATTAATTTGAGTGGTTTTAAAGTATATTTAGAATATATTTTTACAATTTAATACAATGTTGGTCATTGGTTGTAATTTCACATTTAAACCAGACATAATCAAGTGTCAATCTTTTGATATATATTGTTTCCTAAAAACACGCTATTTATTTTAACAGCAGGATTTAATTATAAAATTAATTAATGCAACTTCTATGTTATGAATTTGGTAAAATATATTTCATTTTTGAATTCGGAATATGAAATATAGCTTAGGATGAAATTTTGGCATTGTTCTGAAAAACATCAATTTTTGATGAATAGTGAAACTACTAAGTGGTAGTTAAAAAAACTGAATTTTTCATAAAACTTAATTTTGCCGCTTCTGTGAATGGAATTTCGAAAATCCGAGAGACACGGTTAATATCAAGGACTAAAATGTGGTTCAATGAGATGAAAATAATTTTTTGGTGAATAGTAACTTTTTACTTTTTTACCGCGGTTAATAGTAAATAGGGTAACTAAGGGTAAATATGATATTACTATTACCCTAACACATGTCCTAATTCTATTGGACAAGTGTAATTCGACCAAAAACAAACTTAGGAATAAAATATGACCATTTAGGCCCACTTGTATTAGATTAGGACATTTATTATTAATTTATTTAAAGAAGGGTTAAAATAGTTAAAATCAAAGTTTAATAAGTAAATCATTTTTAATATAGGGTTATACATAAGATAAATTCGATTGTAAATATTCATTAGAAAGATAAAAAGATTTCCTACATGATGGTATTTTATTTGTAATTTTTAGACATCAAATAATTTAATTTATTTATGACACAAAGATGATGCAGTAATTATCTTATTAATGAAATATTGACAAAATTGATAATATAAATACCAAAATAAATGTAATTTGAGACTTTTTATGAATTCCACTAATTTTCTAGGTTACTATGATATATTATTGTTGATTTAATCAACTTGGTTCGAACATATAATTCTGTTATGACTTTCACAAAAATCATATATCAAATAGTGTCAAAATTGACACAAAATAGTTTTTAAATCAAATATTATATTATTAATTGTTATTGTATTCCTAAAAATCTAAGGTTCGGCCAAATGACTTAGATAAGGATATATATATTAATAAAAAACAATTTGGGGTTCGTTTGGCATGTTATAGTAAGTTTATTAACCATATAGTGAAAGAAAACAAAAAGACATGGTAAAAGTTAAATTATTTAACTTAGTGTTAAATCTAGTTGATAAGGTTAAAATAATATCCTAAACTTGTCTAAATTCTATTGGTTGATAGGATTTCGACCCATCCCCACTTTATCTTCGAAATAAGACCCTTTGAAACCATTATAAACCGATTTTTACTTTAATATAAAATAATATTTTGAGATATTCCTAAGGTGCCCCTCTCCTCCCTTATAAAAGGGCACCTCCTCCCCCTCCTCCTCACACCAAATTGAGCACTCAAGCTCGGCCAACCCCTGCCCTTTTTTCCCCTCCACTTCCCTAGAATAGTAATAGAGGTCCTGGTCTTCTCCAAAGACCACTCTTAGTTCCTTAAGTGGAGGATTCAAAGAGGCGTTCCAAAGAAGAGGTAATATCCATTACCGATCTTTTCAATTTCTTTCTTCTTCAACTTCTTCTTCTTTAGTTGTTTCATGATGAAGTAATAACATCAGTATTACTTACATACTGATATGTTATTATAAATATGAAACAACCCTAATTCACCTTCTATCCATCCTACGGAAAAATGAAATCACCGCGCGTGCGTACGTACGGAATACCGTCTCCACGCCGTGGTGTAATCTATTTTCCACCATCACCTTACAAGGATGGGTATAATGGTGTAATGAGTAACTATATATGATTATTATTAAGTAATATTGATACTGAAATAATATATATATAAACTCCAATACAATTCCACGATCATAGGAACGATATCATCACTCGTGCGTACGTACGGAATACCGTCTCCACGATGTGATGCGACTCGTTCTACATGATCTTCATTTCATAATGATTGTATAAATGAATTGAATGAATGAATATGGTATATACTACACTAATACCATTCTGGAAATGAATTATCTATAACCTAAATATAAGAATAAGAATTTATTCGACAAAACACGCATAAGAACAAAAAGTTATAAAGACCCGAGTAACAAGTAACAATGAAATATTACTAACAAGAAGCTAATAATATGACCATATATGATCTCATATCAATATGTATGATTCTGGAATAAGTCAATAACATTATTTAAACCATTATACAGGAGCTTCGGACACGTACAAAGCTAATCGGACCTAAGGTAAGGGAAATATCACAATCTCATTTTTATCCGAGATTGTTTATTCGTAAGTATTTACTGGGGTGTATTTTATCATCCACATCCATGTTCCCTCAATATGTAATATTGTTTCCATCCACTTTAAATAGTTTAAATCGAATTTTACCCTTAGGTGAGTTTTTAGTAAAGAATATGAAAGGAATCTTTTATCGTTTTTCCGTACGAGGTACTTTTTGACTTTTCCGAAAAAAGTACGAAGAATGTTTTTTTAACTTATACGGCACGAACGGATTTATACTGTTTTATAAAGCCTTATTTTCATGAAGCTTCCTCTAAAATATTTCATGACTATTTTCAATAAAATCTCTTTCTTCTAAAATTGCATGATGTTTTGTGAAAAGAAATTGATTTTGAAGAAGAAAGGATATTTTCCTCAAGAATTCAATTCAAGTGTTTTATCAAAATTATTTTCCATATAAGATAATAAAGGGTTCTATTTCTATCCATATTTTTACATTGATTTGACTATGTTGTGATGAAATTATTTTTATGAATTCCTTTATCTTATATGAATGGTTTTATGATGTCATGTTGTTTAAGAATCCCATTTTTATTACATGGGTTATGCAATGATGTATGATTTATGATTTTGTGGCACACATAAGAAAGGATTCATTAAGAGATGGGTGGGACCTATATCTCCCTCCAATGCATTGGGTAAAGATTTTATATCTCATGAGATAGACATGGCTGGAACGGAAAGTTATTTCGGTTCAGTGATACAGGACTGAAACGAGGAGTGAACTCGGTTCAGAAAGGGACTTTGTCCACTAAGATAGTCTTGGCGATGAGTCATGACTAACAAGAAATGATTTTCCATGATTATGTGTGCATGCCACAAAGTTTCAAGTTTTATGTTATGATTTTGGGGATCTCATTTTCACTTCTATGATTTATTCCATGTTAAGATATTATGATCTCTTTTGCAGGTTTTGATTTTCATAAAGATATGATATGATTTTTATTTCCTTTATTTGCCCTTGCTGAGCATTTGAGCTCACCCTTTTATGTTTTCTTTTCCCCAGGATATAAAGAAAGGTTTTTAGGTAAAAAAAAAGGGAAGATCTTTATGGGAGATATTGAAGATCTTTCACCACGATTAGAAGATTACGTTCCGAGTTTCCAAAGACACTAAACTATTACGATCCTTGTGTGTGTGTTTTTGTTATGTACTAAGTATTCCGCAAAAGTAATGTAATGACCATGTACGTCAAGATACGGGTCTCTACAGTTGGTATCAGAGGAAAGGTTTAGTCAACCTTTGGAAACTAGGATGCGAGAACTTTAGTGAAATCCCTAGAGATATTTATAAGGTTTGTCTAGGGATGTCCCTAAGGATAAGTATACGTATAGGATACAGTCCTATTACTACGTAACGATCTTAGAATTTAACCTAAGAAGTTAGATATTGAGGGTACTACCCCTTTGTTATGTTGTTTTCCCTAGCATGATTTTTGCCTCTCACACTATTCTTTTTGGGTTTTAGACGATGGCTGGAACCCGAAGGAACCGTGTTGATCAATGCAATGGACAATGCAATGATTGCCCTCCTGAACAAACAAATGTTATGGGAGATGGAGTGCAAAATCTTATTGCTATACTTACACAAGCTATGAATCATTCTGGACTTCCAAATGAGCAGAGAAGGGAACAATATTCTATTGAGTCCTTCATGAGGCAACGTCCACCTTCTTTCAGTGGGTCTTCTGATCCACTTGTGGCTGAACAATGGATCAGTACTACTGAAAAGATATTTTCAGTTCTTCAATGTTCTGAACATGATAAAGTCATCTTAGCAGTATATCGTTTGGAAGGTGAAGCTGATCAATGGTGGAATCTTATCAAGAATACGAGGCCAAGAGATGAAATTGAGTCCATGGAATGGGACGAGTTCAAGAACTTGTTTTTCAGTAAGTACTTCCCTCGTATTCTTCGAACAAAGATGGAGAAAGAGTTTCTTGAACTGAAGCAAAGGGACGATGAATCTGTTGGTACCTATGAAGCAAATTTTACAAGACTTGCAAGGTATGCTTCTGGTATTATCATCCAACCTGAAAGTAAAGTTGATCGATTTTTCAGTGGCTTAAAACCAAGTCTTCGAAGGGCATTAGCTATAAGAGACTTCAGTAGCTATGAAGAAATTGTGCGTTGTGCTATCAAGGTAGAAATGGAAGTTGGTGTTACATATCCATCTCATGGTTTTGATAAGAAACGAAAGATGGAGTTCAAGGTGAAATCTCATAATAATGGTGAAAAGAAGATGAATGTTTCCTTATGCACAAAGTGTGGAAAGAAGCATGGTGGAGATTGTCTTAAAGGAACTAGAAAATGTTTTAAGTGTGGAAAAGAAGGTCATCGAGCAGCTGAGTGTCAAAGTAATGGAAAAAGGGTTTCTAATGATGTGAATAAAGCAAACACTGCAGAGAACGCACTACCAACACTTCAATGCTTCAAGTGCAAGGAAATGGGGCATTATGCTAATAATTGCCCTAATCCAAGGGTTAGTGATGATCGACATGAGCAACCGCTTAAGGCAAAGGACAAAGGGAAGTCACATGCGATCACTATTGGCAATGTTGAATATGACAACGATGTGGTGGAATGATTAAGTGTTTATGTAATGGGATTCCAAAATAATGTTGTATCATTGAGTATTGCAATATTTATGGATGTGGTGTTCAAAGTGATTGAGATATTTTTTTTGGAAATAAGATGATATGCGCATAATGAAGACGAGAAAATGAAATGTTTAATAGTATTCATGAGCTCATGATTGATATAAGGACTAAGTGATATCATGGATTGAGTATATAGAATTTTGAGGATTTTGGTATGTGGAAAGTGTTAACTTTTAACTGCATTCATGTTTTCACTAAGGTATTCAAGAGAATACATGATTAAGGACTTTGAATGTTTAGAATGTGACCAACAAAACATATCTTATGATATATGGGGATCAACGATGGTATTAAATCTCTGGTAATCGTTTTCACTATGTTATGAGAGTGGACTGCAGTATTATGGATAAGCCTAAAGATTGAAATGGATTATGTTGGACATAAGTGATTATTGTTTAAGGATAGAAGTTTTTTTTCGATATTATTGATGGGATGTTATAGTAATGTAGTTTTAGAAAAAAGGACAACCTGCAGGACGGGCGACAGCCCATCGCTTCGGACAAGGCTGTAGGAATCGAACCCACAACCGAAGTGCGACTGGCCTTTATCGCCTACCACTGACCTACAGGAAGTCCCTGTTTAGTAGAAACTAGTTTTATTATATTAAGCAGTATGATATATGAAGTATAAGTCCATTTTAGGAACCATATATGATTAATCTCACTATAGATCGATTTATGCATATAATTTTTGCTAACCTTTTGTTTGAGACAGATGGAATGACCCGTCATTCTATCACATGATCTGCTAACACTTCACGAAGAACAAATTCAACTTCATTTATTTAAGAGATGAAGTGGAAATTGTTCAAGGCACGAACAACAGTGACATTGTACCAAAATAAAGTAAGTATTTATTCTAATTCAAAATTTCAACATTAGGGGAAATGATCTTGAAAACCAAAAATGTTGTCCTAGTGATCTTATATCTGATGAATCAGATGGTACCTTATATCATCACAAATCTATGGATTTGTGATTACTGGCTTTTCCATAGCCATGTTCTCTACCACTCTCCATCAGAACATGATGGTTAGATTTCTCTTCCATATCCATATTTTCACCTATGTGGAAACCCAGTGATTAGTTTATTTGGGTAATCGTTACATTTCATACTTTAGTTTTTAAAGCCAAGTTTTGGTATTTTTTTTTTACGATGTGGGTTTCTATTAAAGAAACTTTCGAATAGTAAACCATTTATAACCCCGACGAATTTCGAGGGCGAAATTCATTTTAAGGGGGGTAGAATGTAACAACCCAAGATTTTATGAAAAATATTCTTTTTAATTTCACTAATGTCTTGTGTTGTACGCTACACAAAAAGGAGCTTGCACAACACGCATCCTTGTCTTGCCTTGCATTACACGCAATCGCGACCTTCCTCAATAGCGTGTGTAATACGCAATACCGAGTTTCACTAAACAACGATGTGCTATTAAAATATTATTAAAACTAGCCGTTATGAATAGTAATAACCACTTTTTAAAATTCTGTAAATCTTATTTTTCAAAATGAACTTCATTCTTGGATTCGGAGTATCGAATTTAGCCTAAGGTGAAATTTTGGTACTTTTCGGATAACTTTCATATTCTGATGAATAGTGAAAAATTTCTAAATTATAATTAAAAACAACTTTTTTAATCGAAATAATTAATAGTGATAAATTATTAATTTGAGTGGTTTTAAAGTATATTAAGAATATATTTTTACAATTTAATACAATGTTGGTCATTGGTTGTAATTTCACATTTAAACCAGACATAATCAAGTGTCAATCTTTTGATATATATTGTTTCCTAAAAACACGCTATTTATTTTAACAGCAGGATTTAATTATAAAATTAATTAATGCAACTTCTATGTTATGAATTTGGTAAAATAGATTTCATTTTTGAATTCGGAATATGAAATATAGCTTAGGATGAAATTTTGGCATTGTTCTGAAAAACATCAATTTTTGATGAATAGTGAAACTACTAAGTGGTAGTTAAAAAAACTGAATTTTTCATAAAACTTAATTTTGCCGCTTCTGTGAATGGAATTTCGAAAATCCGAGAGACACGGTTAATATCAAGGACTAAAATGTGGTTCAATGAGATGAAAATAATTTTTTGGTGAATAGTAACTTTTTACTTTTTTACCGCGGTTAATGGTAAATAGGGTAACTAAGGGTAAATATGATATTACTATTACCCTAACACATGTCCTAATTCTATTGGACAAGTGTAATTCGACCAAAAACAAACTTAGGAATAAAATATGACCATTTAGGCCCACTTGTATTAGATTAGGACATTTATTATTAATTTATTTAAAGAAGGGTTAAAATAGTTAAAATCAAAGTTTAATAAGTAAATCATTTTTAATATAGGGTTATACATAAGATAAATTCGATTGTAAATATTCATTAGAAAGATAAAAAGATTTACTACATGACGGTATTTTATTTGTAATTTTTAGACATCAAATAATTTAATTTATTTATGACACAAAGATGATGCAGTAATTATCTTATTAATGAAATATTGACAAAATTGATAATATAAATACCAAAATAAATGTAATTTGAGACTTTTTATGAATTCCACTAATTTTCTAGGTTACTATGATATATTATTGTTTATTTAATCAACTTGGTTCGAACATATAATTCTGTTATGACTTTCACAAAAATCATATATCAAATAGTGTCAAAATTGACACAAAATAGTTTTTAAATCAAATATTATATTATTAATTGTTATTGTATTCCTAAAAATCTAAGGTTCGGCCAAATGACTTAGATAAGGATATATATATTAATAATAAACAATTTGGGGTTCGTTTGGCATGTTATAGTAAGTTTATTAACCATATAGTGAAAGAAAACAAAAAGACATGGTAAAAGTTAAATTATTTAACTTAGTGTTAAATCTAATTGATAAGGTTAAAATAATATCCTAAACTTGTCTAAATTCTATTGGTTGATAGGATTTCGACCCATCCCCACTTTATCTTCGAAATAAGACCCTTTGGAACCATTATAAACCGATTTTGACTTTAATATAAAATAATATTTTGAGATATTCCTAAGGTGCCCCTCTCCTCCCTTATAAAAGGGCACCTCCTCCCCCTCCTCCTCACACCAAATTGAGCACTCAAGCTCGGCCAACCCCTGCCCTTTTCTCCCCTCCACTTCCCTATAATAGTCCTAGAGGTCCTGGTCTTCTCCAAAGACCACTCTTAGTTCCTTAAGTGGAGGATTCAAAGAGGCGTTCCAAAGAAGAGGTAATATCCATTACCGATCTTTTCAATTTCTTTCTTCTTCAACTTCTTCTTCTTTAGTTGTTTCATGATGAAGTAATAACATCAGTATTACTTACATACTGATATGTTATTATAAATATGAAACAACCCTAATTCACCTTCTATCCATCCTACGGAAAAATGAAATCACCGCGCGTGCGTACGTGCGGAATACCGTCTCCACGCCGTGGTGTAATCTATTTTCCACCATCACCTTACAAGGATGGGTATAATGGTGTAATGAGTAACTATATATGATTATTATTAAGTAATATTGATACTGAAATAATATATATATAAACTCCAATACAATTCCACGATCATAGGAACGATATCATCACTCGTGCGTACGTACGGAATACCGTCTCCACGATGTGATGCGACTCGTTCTACATGATCTTCATTTCATAATGATTGTATAAATGAATTGAATGAATGAATATGGTATATACTACACTAATACCATTCTGGGAATGAATTATCTATAACCTAAATATAAGAATAAGAATTTATTCGACAAAACACGCATAAGAACAAAAAGTTATAAAGACCCGAGTAACAAGTAACAATGAAATATTACTAACAAGAAGCTAATAATATGACCATATATGATCTCATATCAATATGTATGATTCTGGAATAAGTCAATAACATTATTTAAACCATTATACAGGAGCTTCGGACACGTACAAAGCTAATCGGACCTAAGGTAAGGGAAATATCACAATCTCATTTTTATCCGAGATTGTTTATTCGTAAGTATTTACTGGGGTGTATTTTATCATCCACATCCATGTTCCCTCAATATGTAATATTGTTTCCATCCACTTGAAATAGTTTAAATCGAATTTTACCCTTAGGTGAGTTTTTAGTAAAGAATATGAAAGGAATCTTTTATCGTTTTTCCGTACGAGGTACTTTTTGACTTTTCCGAAAAAAGTACGAAGAATGTTTTTTTAACTTATACGGCACGAACGGATTTATACTGTTTTATAAAGCCTTATTTTCATGAAGCTTCCTCTAAAAGATTTCATGACTATTTTCAATAAAATCTCTTTCTTTTAAAATTGCATGATGTTTTGTGAAAAGAAATTGATTTTGAAGAAGAAAGGATATTTTCCTCAAGAATTCAATTCAAGTGTTTTATCAAAATTATTTTCCATATAAGATAATAAAGGGTTCTATTTCTATCCATATTTTTACATTGATTTGACTATGTTGTGATGAAATTATTTTTATGAATTCCTTTATCTTATATGAATGGTTTTATGATGTCATGTTGTTTAAGAATCCCATTTTTATTACATGGGTTATGCAATGATGTATGATTTATGATTTTGTGGCACACATAAGAAAGGATTCATTAAGAGATGGGTGGGACCTATATCTCCCTCCAATGCATTGGGTAAAGATTTTATATCTCATGAGATAGACATGGCTGGAACGGAAAGTTATTTCGGTTCAGTGATACAGGACTGAAACGAGGAGTGAACTCGGTTCAGAAAGGGACTTTGTCCACTAAGATAGTCTTGGCGATGAGTCATGACTAACAAGAAATGATTTTCCATGATTATGTGTGCATGCCACAAAGTTTCAAGTTTTATGTTATGATTTTGGGGATCTCATTTTCACTTCTATGATTTATTCCATGTTAAGATATTATGATCTCTTTTGCAGGTTTTGATTTTCATAAAGATATGATATGATTTTTATTTCCTTTATTTGCCCTTGCTGAGCATTTGAGCTCACCCTTTTATGTTTTCTTTTCCCCAGGATATAAAGAAAGGTTTTTAGGTAAAAAAAAGGGAAGATCTTTATGGGAGATATTGAATATCTTTCACCACGATTAGAAGATTACGTTCCGAGTTTCCAAAGACACTAAACTATTACGATCCTTGTGTGTGTGTTTTTGTTATGTACTAAGTATTCCGCAAAAGTAATGTAATGACCATGTACGTCAAGATACGGGTCTCTACAATGTTAATTCCCATGGTGCCTCAAAAACATCTGACCCAAACTCCTTTTCTTGTATCACTCACTATAACCCATACACCAACAATATTCCTTTTCCTAAATTTAATTGTAAAGAATATGGTGTATTTGTGGGTTATATGATGTGCCCCTGGATGGATGACCACTAAGAGGGGGATGAATCATTGATCTACTTTTATGAATTATTCAACTACTAAATTAAACCTATTGATCCTATTAAAGTTCCCCGTCCTATAAATAATATCTCAGAGTATATGAAAATTCACATAATGCTCCAATTCTCCATGTATACCTCAAACTGCCTTACCATCAAATATTGTTTCTGATGCCAGATTTATGGCACTAAATCCCTAAGATCCATTTTTATATCAATTTTTCCAATTTTGTTTCAGATTATTCCTTACAAAAACATGCAAGAGGCCTCCTTTACTATGTTAACACAGCTCCAACTCCTGAACTAGAGGCATGGAACTGTTCTTAAAATATCTTTTAAAAATTCAAAATGCATAGATTTTGGGTAGTAGTCTTGTTTTTCTTAAGTGAATCAAATTATTCATGAGTTTTAGGTGTTTATTTAACATCATTCTTCTTATTCAAGTATGTGAGGGGTCTTCAAATATTTCCATAATCAATGATAAATTTTTGATAGTATCCAATTACCCCTAAAACCCATAACATGATTCATATTCCTTAGCCCAATCCATAATTTAACAACCACCTTTTTTGGATCTATCATAACCACTTTGATAGAAATTATATTAAAAAATTACTCCACATAACTCATTTTGAAAGAACACTTCTTCTCATTTACAAATAGTAAATGTTCCATTACCATATGAGAAACATCATATTAATTTACTAGGTCTTCAAACAATCTCTTTATATAGACCATTATATAATTGACGAATAATAAAACACTATTTCTTTGAAAGTACCATAATACCGCATTTATAGAAGCAAGGAAATTCATCAGTGCATTCATCAATATAAAGGGAATAAAATGGTATTTTTAATTCCCCTTATGGGTCTTGAACATATTCATCCAAATATATTCCTCTTTCATAAGTACTTGGTGGAAACCATATTTCAAACCCACCTCTGTGATGTATTCCACACGAGGAAACTCATCCATAAACTCTTCTATTAGTTGAATTAGGTTCCTACCCATCACCGCCATGCTATTAAAATCTTCGTAATCAATGAACATTCTAAAATGACCATATTTATTCTTTAATAAAATTATTATAATGTATTATGGGATGATGTTATGTCTGATAAAACATTGTTCAAAAATATTTTGACCCTATTTTTAAATCTCATTATTCATGAAATAGGCATGTTTTTGAGGTTGTATGTTGAATGAACCCAACCCATCATTCAAATTTATTATGTGATCATTCTTCCTCTTTAATGGTAATTCCCACTGTGCCTAAAAAACTTCTTCTCCATCTGCCTTTTCTTGTATCATCCACTATAACCCATTCACCCACAATATTTTTTTTCATAAATTAAATTATAAATAATATGGTGTTTTGTGGGTTATTTGATGTTCCCTAGGTTGGCTGCTCATTGGGGGGGGGGGTGAATCATTGATTTAATTTTATGAATTATTCTTCTTATAAATTCAAACTCTTGAACGTGTTATAGTTCCCAGTCCTATAAATAATATCTCATAGTCTAAACTTGCACTTAGTGATAATAAGATAGTGCGGAAAATGATATTTCCAATGTTCCTTATAAAAGTGTACTTCATTTCATTATGTTTAGATTCAAGTACTTAGACACCAAATTTATAATTCTCCCTAAATATTTTAGACCCCCCAATAACAATTTTCTAGTGATTTGTTATACACTCCAATCACAAGCCTCAATCAACTAGTTAGTCACCATAGTCACAAGAATATTCTTCAACTTTAATCCATTCATATAAATATATTTTTATGAAAATGGATTATTTTGTGCCACTAATGAAATATTTTCCCTTTCATGAGTAGATTGGATTAACATTCTTTCACATGAGCTAATTCTTAAATATCATCAAAAGGTGTTCGCGATAGTCATGTTCGTCTCAAAAATCATACTAGATTATGAGTGGTATAGTACATTTGAATTTTCTCAAAAACATGGGTGATAAAGAAAAAAAGGACCCTATTTTTAACTCCCTATATTCCCTTGATACATGTATCATGCTCTCACAAATCAATCATACAATTTATGTTAGTTCACAATATTCTCAATATCTTCTTTGATAGCTACAAAAATATATATTCAAAAAAATATCATGAATATAATACCAATATATTCTAGAAGATTATTTCACATTTAATATTAAAATAAATCTTAGAAGGATCTCATTCTTCTGGAATCATCAAATCTCTAGGTGGATCGGATATTTTTTCATTTAACCCTATTATTGAATATCTTGATCACTCAATAATTTATTCTCACATGATATTTGAGTTACAGTGCCTCCATTATCTCCTCAAATCACACTACATAAAAATCTATTTAAAATCTCCCCACCTCTACATGAATCCATGTAATACGCTGGGATAACCTATTATGTCTCTTAGCTCACTTCTTCTTAAAGGTGGACCAAATTTCCAAAATAGTCATCAAAACATCAATAGAAAAGTTAGTATGGCATTATGACATATTTATTTTTCTCTTTTCACGAAAATAACATGAATTTAACATGAATATAAATACTTTTTAGTGTAGATTCCTCCCTTATTAAAAAACCTGGATGCATCATGATAAGCATTGTGATATTTATTTTTCATTTGAGAGCATCATACTTTGCATAGTCAAATCCAACCAACCAATGCAGCTTAACTCATGTTTACACAGCACAATAATTTTCCTTGTTTCATTAACATAGTTCATTGAACTGCCCATAAAATTAGTTAAAAATTCATTTTACCCTTAAGCATTGCCTCGCCTGCTTTATGTGTTGTGACTCAGTGCATATTACCTATACATAGCCTTCCAAACTCCCTTATTACCTTGACACTGGTTTTGAAAATCATAGATGACCTTTACATAGTTATAAAAATCCCCAGTTACCTTCACGCAACTACTCAGCTTTTTTACAACCTTCACATAGGTAATTCATTTATAACTCCACCATTACATATCCAATGTACTTATAGCATTAACTTTACCTAACCAATGAAAGTCACTAGTTACATTTATGTGGCTTCATATTTTTTGGTTTGGCCTGGATGCGAATAGAGAACTACCTTTACGTAGATACTTACACTAATATTTTAACATTACGTATAAGGAAAAATATTGGTGTCTCCTTTAAAAAATTAATTCAGATCTCACATCCAAGTTCAGATTGTTTTTAAGAATTATGGATTCTAGGATTATTCCAACAGGTCCCCTATTTTGGGCACGATTTTATTTTTTGGGATTTAATTATGTTATGTATGGATAGAATTGGGTCTCGTCATAGTTTTGGGAGAAAGGATATGAGATGTTGTGTGTGAAGGGTGTGGGGAGGTGATGTCACGATGGTGGAATGCTAAGGTCTCATAGACATGGTGGTGTTGAAATCCACGACCAGGAGATTCTTTCTCTAGTTTACTAAGATGCACAATGGTGAAGCTGGTCTATACATGGATCAGTACTGCACCCGGGGAAAGCCAAGACAAGCACATGAGGTTGGGCATTGTTCCACTTATCAATGCATTTCCTCAAACATCTTGTGAGAATCCTCCTTTGACCTTACAGTTAGTGGTCCGAAGCTCCTGGAGGCCCCCACCATCTTATTCTTGGTCTTGAAATCAATCTACATCCATCCAAACAAATAAATTATTTAAATGAATTGTAAATTCAAATCCAATTAAATTAAATATTATGAATCCAGTAATAAAAAATTTCATTCATTTTATATTTACAAATTAGTTTAAAATTTTTTAAATTATATATTGTTTATAAATGAAGTTAAATTAGTATTGGGATATATAATGCGATTGAGTAGATAAAAGGAGCCGATTTATTTTTTTAAAATAATTATTGAAAAAGATTATAATTTTAAAAAATTATGTAAATGTGCTAAATTGTATAAAATTGTTTTTTTAAGAATATATTATTGAAAAAAACCAAATTCTTAGATGAATATACTCATTTGTATCTGTGAAATGATTTTATAGGATAATTTCCAAAAATATAGAGATAATATCTTTTTGATTTAATGTGTATAAATATTTTAAAAATATGAATCAATTATTAATAAATAACAAAATTTAATTTAATATCTAAAATCTTAACAAAATAAATTAATATGAAAACGATACATAGAAAAAAAATAGATACAATAAAATGTGTATTTTCATGTATATTAAATTCCCCCACAAAATGGAAGGAAATATAATAAACAAGAAAGTAATGTGATTGAGGAAATAAAGAAACATGATATATGCATAGAATATTTGCTAAAATAAAGAAGGAAGTATATTAAAATCCAATAACACGATTTTTTTAAATACAAAATCAATACTATTTCTAAAAAACATAAAAATGCAGGTCATTTAAATTTTAAATAGTCAACTTATTTTTTTTAATATTAAAAAACATTAAGTTAAAAATTTAAAGGTATTTTAAAATATAAAAACATTAAAAAATTTAAATTTTTAATCAACTAATTTATTTTAAATATTTAGGGTATTTAAATTTTATTACTAAATTATTTATTTTCAATATTAAAATTTTTTATTTTAAATATTTATTAAATATATTTTAAAATGAATAACTTCGAATGAAAAAAAATTAAATTTCATGAATATTTAGAAAAATTTAATAAATAGCTTTAATAAAGTATTTAAATGATTTGAATATTTTATTCAAGTTATTCAAAACAAAATTATATAAATTGAATAATAAAATTATATCGACATGTTGAGAATTATAGAATAATTAGAATATTATAAAATAATAAGAAATTCTTAAAAGATTAAAATAGATTTTTTAAAATCATTTAAATTAATAACTTGATTAAAAAAATTAACGTTTTCACGTATTTTGTTTTTGGTTAATCATTCAAAGAAATCAGATACTTTGAACGATTTAAATATTTCACAGGATCTTGATTTTTCAATATTCGTTAAACAAGATTTGAACCCATTATATATCCCTTTTTCTTGTATATAAATCCATGAAACATGGCCATACCTGTAACACCCCAAGATTTTATGAAAAATATTCTTTTTAATTTCATTAATGTCTTGTGTCGTACGCTACTCCAAAAAGAGCTTTCACAACCCGCATCCTTGACTTGGCTTGTATTACACGCAATCACGACCTTCCTCGATAGCGTGTGTAGTACGCAATAACAAGTTTCACTAAACAACAATATGCTATTAAAATTTTATTAAAACTAGCTGTTATGAATAGTAATAACCAATTTTTGAAATTTGTAAATTATATTTTTCAAAATGGACTTCATTTTTGGATTCGGAATATCGAAATTAACTTAGGGTGAAATTTTGGTAATTTTTGAATAACTTTCATATTTTTATGAATAGTGAAAATTACTAAATTTTAATTAAAAACAACATTTTCAATCGAAATAATTAATAGTGATAAATTATTAATTGGAGTGGTTTTAAAGTATATATTTAGAATATATTTTTACAATTTAATACAATTTTGTTCATTGGATGTAATTTCACATTTAAACCAGACATAAACAACTGTCAATCTTTTGATAGTTATTATCTCTTAAGAACATGCTATTTGTTTTGATGATGAGAATTAATTATTAAATTAATTAATGCAACTGATATGTTTTGAATTTGGTAAAATAGGCATCATTTTTGAGTTCAAAATGTCAAATATAGATTAGGCCTAATTTCTGGTATTTTTCTTGAAACTTTCATTTTTTTGATGAATAGTGAAACCACTAAGTGGTAGTTAAAAAAATGAATTTTTCATAAAACTTAATTTTACCGCTTCTGTAGGTGAAATTTAAAAAATCCAAGAGACATGGTAGATGTCATTAAGTAAAATTTGGTTCAATGAGATGAAAATAATTTTTGGTGAATAGTAACTTTTTACTTTTTTTACCACGGTTAAAAGTAAATAGTGTAATTAAGGGTAAAAATGATATTATTATTACCCTAACACATGTCCTAATTCTATTGGATAAATCTAATTCGACCAAAAACAACCTTAGGAATAAAATATGACCATTTAGGCCCACTTGGATTAGATTAGGACATTTATTATTAATTTATTTAAAGAATGGTCAAAATAGTTAAAATCAATGTTTAATAAGTAAATCATTTTTAATATAGAGTTACACATAAGTTAAAATCTATTATAAATATTCATTATAAAGCTAAAAAGATTTCCTACATAATGGTATTTTATTTTTAATTTTTAGACATTAAATAAGTTAATTTATTTATTACACAAAGATAATGCAGTAATTATATTATTAATGAAATATTGAAATAATTGATGTTATAAATACCCAAATAAATTTAATTTGAGACTTTTTATGAATTCAACTAATTTTATAGGTTAATATGACAGGTTATTATTTATTTAATTAACTTTTTTCTGACTAATAATTCTGTTATGATTTTCACAAAAATCAATTACAAAATAGAGTCAAAATTGACATAAAATAGTTTGTAAAAATAATATTATATTATTAATTGTTATTTTATTCCTAAAAATATAAGGTTCGTCCAAATGACTTAGATAAGGTTATATATATTAATAATAAACAACTTGGGGTTCTTTTGTCTTCTTATAGTATATTTATTAACCTTATAGTGTAAGAACACAAAAAGACACGGTAAAAGTAAAATTATCTAACTTAATGTTAATTCTAAATGATAAGGTTATAATAGGAACCTAAACTTGTATAAATTCTATTTTATGATAGGATTTCGACCCATCCCCACTTTATCTTGGAAATAAATCAATTTGGAGCTATTTAAAACCGAATTTGTCTTTATTATAAAATAATATTTTTTGTTTTTCCAAAGGAGCCCCTCTCCTCCCTTATAAAAGGGCACCTCCCCCCTCTCTTCCTCACCCCACATTGAGCCTTCAAGATCGGCCAACCCCTGACAAATTATCTTCTCCACTTCCCTAGAAACATCCTAGAAGTCCTTTTCTTCTTTAAAGACCAATTTTAGTGCCCTAATAGGAGGACTCAAAGAGGCGCTTCAAAGAAGAGGTAATGTCTGTTACCGATTCTTTCAACTTTAATTCTTCTTCCACTTCTTCTTATTAAGTTGTTTCATTATGAAGTAATAACATCAGTATCACTCATATAATGATATGTTATTATAATTATGAAACAACCCAATTTCACCATCTATCCATCCTACGGAAAACGAAATCACCGCGCGTGCGTACGAACGGAATACTGTCTCCACGCCGTGGTGTAATCAATTTTCCACCACCACCTTACTTGGATGGGTATAATGGTGTACATAATAACTATATATGATTATTGTAAAGTGATATGGATTCTGAAATAGTATACATACACTACAATACAATTCCACGATCATTAGAACGATATCATCCCTCGTGCGTACATACGAACTACCGTCTCCACGACGCGTTGAGATTCATTCTCCACGTTAACCATTCATGAACGATTATTATGTATATATAATAAGTAATCATGAAATATATGACATAATAATGATACTGGATTTATGTGTATATATATATATTTCATCTACTTAATTCCATTCAACTCAATAAGGAAACGAAAACAGCGTTCATGCGTACGTACGGCCTACCGTCTCCATGAATGGTGTATTTATTTCCATTTACTGATCTATTATATATATGTATATTCTAAATATATATTATATATAAATCATGTTTTATATTCTGTAATTAAGTAATCATGTCCTAAGTAATCATATTAATAATTACAAGTCAAAACACGGACGACAAATGAAACGATTTTACCCAAAACGCTCTTTAACATTGAATTTACAAAAGAACGTGTAATATAAAGTTGTATGTGAACCATATATGATATCATAACAATTAGTATGATTCTGGAATAAGTCAATGACCTTATTTAAATCATTATACAGGAGGCTCGGACACTTACGAAGCAAATCGGACCTAAGGTAAGGGAAATATCACAATCTCATTTTTATCCGAGATTGTTTATACTTTGTTATTTTACTGGGGTGTATTTTATCATCCACATCCATGTTTCCTTAGTATGTAATATTATTTCTATCCACCTACAATTGTTTAAATCCAATTTTACTCCGGTTAATTTTTAGTAAATGATATGAAAGGAATCTTTTGTCGTTTTTCGTACGAGGTACTTTTTTGACATTTTCGACAAAAGTACGAGAAGAATGTTTTTTTAACATGTACGGCACGAATGGATTTTTCAAAAAATATTTCCAAGAATATTCCTTTACAATTTTTCAAGTTTATTTTTAATAAACTTATTTTAGTTTAGAATTGTATGACATATTAAGAGAGTAAAAGCATTTTTGAAGTAGAAATGATATTTTCCTCAAGAATGGAGTTCAAGTGTTTTATCAAAATTATTTTCCATATAAGATAATAAAGGGTTCTGTTTTTATCCCTATTATTACATTTATTTGATTATGTTGTGATGGTATTATTTTTAGGAATTCTTTTATCTTATATGAATTGTTTTATGATGTCACGATGTTTAATATTCTCATTTTTATTACATGGGTTATGCTATGATGTATGGTTTATGATTTTGTGGCACACATAAGAATGGTATCATTATGAGATGGGTGAGACCTATATCTCCATCCAATTAATTGGGTAATGATTTTATATCTCATGAGATAAAAATGGATGAAATGGCAGGTTAAACTGGTTTAGTGAAACAGGACTGAAACGAGGAGTGAACTTGGTTCATAAATGGGCGTTGTCCATTAAGATATTCTTGGAAATGAGTCTTGACTAATAAAAAATGATTCTATATGATTATGTGTGTAAGCCACAAAGTTTCATGTTTTATGTTATGATTATTGGGATTACATTTCACTACTATGACTTATCCCATGTTATGATATTATGATCTCTTTTGCAGGTTAAGATTTCCAAAATGTTATGTTTTTAAGAATATGATGTGATTGATATTTCTTTTGTTTACCCTTACTGAGAATTTGAGCTCACCCTTTTATATTTTCTTTTCCCCAGGATATAAAGAAAGATTTTAGTTATAAAAAAGGGAAGATCTTTATGAGAGATGCTGAAGATCTTTCACCATGATTAGAAGTTTAAATTCCGAGTTTCCAAAGACGCTAAACAATTACGGTCCTTGTGTGTGTGTTTCTGTTATGTACTAAGTATTCCATAAAAGTAATGTGACGTCCATGTACGATACGCTTCGAGTCTCTACAGTTGGTATTAGAGGAAAGGTTTAGTCAACCTTTGGAAACTAGGATGCGAGAACTTTAGTGAGATCCCTATAGATATTTCTAAGGTATGTATAGGGATGTACCTAAGGTTAAGTATATGTATAGGTTGTAGTGCTAGAATTACGGTAACCTAAGATGATAGATATTGAATGTACTCCCCCTTTATTATGTTGTTTTCCCAAGTGTGATTTTTGCCTCTCACACTATTCTTTTTGGGTTTTAGACGATGGTTGGAACCCAAAGGAACTGTGTTGATCAATGTAATGGACAATGCAATGATTGTCCTCCTGAACAAAAAAATGTTATGGGATATGGAGTGCAAAATCTTCTTGCTATACTTACCCAAGCTGTGAATCATTCTGGACTTCCAAATGAGCATAGAAGGGAACAATATTCTATTGAGTCCTTCATGAGGCAACGTCCACCTTCTTTCACTGGGTCTTCTGATCCACTTGTTGGTAAACAATGGATCATTACCACTAAAAATATATTTTCAGTTCTTCAATGTTCTGAACATGTTAAAGTCATCTTAGCAGTATATCGTTTAGAAGGTGATGCTGATCAATGGTGGAATCTTTTCAAGAATATGAGGCCAAGAGATAAAATTGAGTCCATGGAATGGTACGAGTTCAAGAACTTATTTTTCAATAAGTACATACCTCATATTCTTCGAACAAATATGGAGAAGGAGTTTCTTGAACTAATGAAAAAGGATGATGAATCTGTTGGTATATACGAAGAAAATTTTACAAGGCTTTCAAGGTATGCATCTGGCTTTATCATCCAACCTGAAAGTAAAGTTGATCTATTCTTCTGTAGCTTAAAACCAAGTCTTCTAAGGGCATTAGCTATAAGAGACTTCAGTAGCTATGATGAAATTGCGCGTTGTGCTATCAAGGTAGAAATGGAAGTTGGTGTTACTTATCCATCTCATAGTTTTGACAAGAAACGAAATATGGAGTTCAAGGAGAAATCTCAGAATAATGGTGAAAAGAAGATGAAAGTTTCCTTATGCTCAAAGTGTGGAAAGAAGCATGGTGGAGATTGACTTAAAGGGACTAGAAAATGTTTAAAGTGTGGAAAAGAAGGTCATCGAGCAGCTGAGTGTCGAAGTAATGGAAAAAAGGGTTTCTAATGATGTGAATAATGAGAAGACTGTAGAGAACGCACCTCCAACACTACCATGCTTCAAGTGCAAGGAAATGGGGCATTATGCTAATAAATTCCCTAATCCAAGGGTTAGTGATGATCGACATGAGGAACCACATAAAGCAAAGGACAAAGGGAAGCCACATGAGATCACTATTGGTGATGTTGAATATGAAAACGATGTGGTGGAATGATTAAGTGTTTATATAATGGGATTCCAAAATAATGTTGTATATAGTATCAAGGAATATTGGAATATTTATGTATTGGTCTATTGTGGTATTCAATAATTTTATGGAATCGGTAACCAAGTAAAGTGATTGAGATATATTTGGAAATAAGATGATATGCGCATAATGAAGGGAAAACGAGAAAATGAAATGTTTAACAGTTTTCATGAGATTATGATTGATATAAGGACTAAGTGATATCATGGTTTGATTATAAAGAATTTTGAGAATTTTGGTTTGTGGAAAGTGTTAACTTTTAACTGCATTCATGTTTTCACTAAGGTTCAATGGGTATTCATTTTTCATGAGAATGCATGATTAAGGTATTCACATGGTTTTAATTTGACCAACAAAATATATCTTATGATATATGGGGATAAATTATGGCATTCACGTGATTGTTATGTGACATTTCAAGTAATCATTTCTTTATACTATGAGCTTGGACCGAAGTATTTTAGATAATCATAAAGATTGTAATTGATTATGTTGGACATAAGTTAGTATTTTTCGATATTATTGATGGGATGATATAGTAAAATAGTTTTCGAAAAAGGACAACCTGCAGGACAGGCGACATCCCATCGCATCAGACAAGGCTGTTGGAATCGAACCCACAACCAAAGTGCGACTGGCTTTTATCGCCTACCACTGGCCTACATGAAGTCCATGTTTAGTAGAAAGTAGTTTTATTATATTAAGAAGAATTAAATAATAACTATAAGTCCATTTTAGGAACCATATATGATTAATATCACTATAGATGGAATTATGTATTTTTTGATAACTTTTCTAACCTTTTGTTTGAGACAGATGGAGTGACCCATCATTCTATCACATGATCTTCTAACACATCGCAAATGACAAATAAAACTTCATTTATTTAAGTGATGAAGTGGAAATTGTCCAAATAACTACTAACGGTGAGACTATAGAAAAATCACGGAAGTATTTATTCTAATTCCAATTTCATCAACTTTAGGGAAATGATCTTGAAAACCAAAAATGTTGTCCTTGTGATCTTATATCTGATGAATCAGATGGTACCTTAGATTGTCACAAATTTATGGCTTTGTGATTGCTGGCTTTTCCATAGCCATGTTCTCCACCACTCTCCATCAGAACGTGATGGTAAAATTTCTCATCCATATCCATATTTTCACCTATGTGGAAACCCAGTGATTTGTTTATTTGGGTAACCGTAAATATTCATACTTTTGTTTTTAAAGATTGGTTTTGGTATTCATTTTTACGATGTGGGTTTCTATTAAAGAAACTTTCGATTAGTAAACCATTTATAACCCCGACGAATTTCGTGGGCGAAATTCATTTTAAGGGGGGTAGAATGTAACACCCCAAGATTTTATGAAAAATATTCTTTTTAATTTCATTAATTTCTTGTGTCTTACGCTACACAAAAATGAGAATTCAAAACACGCATCCATGACTTGCCTTGTATTACACGCAATCGCGACCTTCCTCGATAGCGTGTGTAGTACGCAATAACGTGTATCACCAAACAATAATATGCTATTAAAATATTATTAAAACTAGCCGTTATGAATATTAATAACCTCTTTTTGAAACATTTTAAATATTATTTTTCAAAATGGACTTAATTTTTGGATTCGGAATATCAAAATTAGCTTAGGGTGAAATTTTGGTAATTTTCGGATAAATTTCATATTTTGATGAATAGTGAAAATTACTGAATTTTAATTAAAAACAACTTTTTGAATTGAAATAATTAATAGTGATAAATTATTAATTTGAGTGGTTTTAAAATGTATTTAGATTATATTTTTACAATATAATACAATTTGGGTCATTGGATGTAATTTCACATTTAAACCAGACATAAACAAATGTCAATCTTTTGATAGTTATTATCACTTAAGAACACGCTATTTATTTTGACGACGGGAATTAATTTTTAAATTAATTACTGAAACTGATATGTTTTGAATTTGGTAAAATATACATCATTTTTGAGTTCATTATATCAAATATATCTTAGGACTAATTTCTGGTATTTTTCTGGAAACATTCATTTTTTTGATGAATAGTGAAACCACTAAGTGGTAGTTAAAAAATGAATTTTTCATAAAACTTCATTTTACCGCTTCTGTGAGTGGAATTTCAAAAATCCGTGAGACACGGTTGATGTCAGTAAGTAAAATTTGGTTCAATGAGATGAAAATAATTTTTGGTGAATAGTAACTTTTTACTTTTTTACCACAGTTAAAAGTAAATAGTGTAATTAAGGGTAAAAATGATATTGTTTTTACCCTAACACATGTCCTAATTCTGTTGGATAAGTGTAATTAGACCAAAAACAACCTTAAGAATAAAATATGACCATTTAGGCCGACATGGATTATATTAGGACATTTATTATTAATTTATATAAAGAAGGGTTAAAATAGTTAAAATCAATGTTTAATAAGTAAATAATTTTTAATATAGGGTTATAAATAATATAAATTCTACTATAAATATTTATTAGAAAGCTAAAAAGATTTCCTACATAATGGTATTTTATTTGTAATTTTTAGATATTAAATAATTTAATTCATTTATGACACAAAGATGATGCAATAATTATCTTATTAATGAAATATTGACATAATTGATGTTATAAATACCAAAATAAATGTAATTTGAGACTTTTTATGAATTTAAATAATTTTCTAGGTTAATATGACATGTTTTTATTGATTTAATTATCTTTTTTTGAAATAATCATTCTGTCATTATTTTTACAAAAATCAATTACAAAATAGTGTCAAAATTGACATAAAATAGTTTTTAAAACAAATATTATATTATTAATTGTTATATTATTCCTAAAAATCTAAGGATCGGCCAAATGACTTAGATAAGGTTATATATATTAATAATAAACAACATGGGGTTATTTTGGATTCTTATAGTAAGTGTATTAACCTTATAGTGTAAGAACACAAATAGACACGATAAAAGTAAAATTATCTACCTTAATGTTAAATCTAAATGATAAGAATAAAATAGGAACCTAAACTTGTATAAATTCTATTGGATGAGATATTTTCGACCCATCCCAACCTTAGGTTCGAAATAACTCAATTTGGAGCTATTTAAAACCGAATTTGGTTTTATAATAAAATAATATTTTTAGTTTTTCCAAAGGAGCCCCTCTCCTCCCTTATAAAAGGGCACCTCCTCCCTCTCTTCCTCACACAACATTGAGCCTTCAAGCTCGGCCAACCCCTGAAAAATTATCTTCTCTGCTTCCCTAGAAACATTCTTGAAGTCCTGGTTTTCTTCAAAGACCAATTTTAGTGCCCTAAGAGGAGGACTCAAAGAGGCGCTTCAAAGAAGAGGTAATGTGTGTTACCGATTCTTTCAACTTTATTTCTTCTTCCACTTCTTCTTCTTAGGTTGTTTCCTTATGATGTAATAACATCAGTATCACTCATATACTGATATGCTATTGTAAGTATGAAACAACCCAATTTCACCATCTATCCATCCTACGGAATACGAAATCACCGTGCGTGCGTACGTACGGAATACCGTCTCCACGCCGTGGTGTAATCAATTTTCCACCACCACCTTACTTGGATGGGTATAATGGTGTAAGTAATAACTATATATGATTATTGTAAATTTGATATTGTTTCATAAATAGTATACATACACTCCAATACAATTCCATGATCATGAGAACGATATCATCGCTCCTGCGTACGTACGGACTACCGTCTCCACAACGCGATGAGATTCATTCTCCACGTTAACCATTCATGAACGATTATAAAGTATATATAATAAGTAATCATGAAATATATAACATAATAATGATACTGGATTTATGTGTATATATATGTATTTCATCTACTTAATTCCATTCAACTCAATAAGGAAACGAATACATCGTTCATGCGTACGTACGACCTACCGTGTCCATGAACGGTGTATTTCTTTCCATTTACTGATCTATTATATATATGTATATTCTAAATATATATTATATATAAATAATGTTTTATATTCTGGAATTAAGTAATCATGATCTAAGTAATCATATGAATAATTAAAAGTCAAAACATGGACGACAAATGAAACAATTTTACCCAAAATGCTATTTAACATGGAATTTACAAAAGAACGGGTAATATAAAGTTGTAAGTGAACCATATATGATATCATAACATTGAGTATGATTCTTGAATAAGTCAATGACATTATTTAAATCATTATACAGGAGGTTCAGACACTTACCAAGCAAATCGGACCTAAGGTAAGGGAAATATCACAATCTCATTTTTATCCAAGATTGTTTATACTTTGGTATTTTACTGGGGTGTATTTTATCATCCACATCCACGTTTCATCAATATTTAATATTATTTCTATCCACCTAAAATTGTTTATATCCAATTTTACCCTTCGGTGAATTTTTATTAAATGATATGAAAGGAATGTTTTGTCGTTTTTCGTACGAGGTACTTTTTTGACTTTTCTGACAAAAGTACAAGAAGAATGTTTTCTTAACTTTTATGGCATGAATGGATTTTTAAAACAATATTTCCAAGAATCTTCCTTTAAAAGTTTTCAGGTTTATTTTTAATCAACTTCTTTTAGTTTATAATTGTATGACATATTAATAAAGGAAAAGTTTTTTTGAAGTACAAAGGATATTTTCCTCATGAATGGAGTTCAAGTGTTTTATCAAAATTATTTTCCAACTAAGATAATAAGGGGTTATGTTTTTATCCCTATTATTAAATTTATTTTATTATGTTGTGATGGAATTATTTTTAACAATTCCTTTATCTTATATGAATTGTTTTATGATGTCATGATGTTTAAGATTCCCATTTTTATTAAATGGGTTATGCTATGATGTATGGTTTATGATTTTGTGGCACACATAAGAATGGTATCATTATGAGATGGGTGGGACCTATATCTCCCTCCAATGCATTGAGTAAAGATTTTATATCTCATGAGATAGACATGGCTGGAACGGCAGGTTAAACCGGTTTAGTGAAATAGGACTGAAACGAGGAGTGAACTCGGTTCAGAAATGGGCTTTGTCCACTAAGATAGTCTTGGCAATGAGTCTTGACTAATAAGAAATGATTCTCTATGATTATGTGTGTATGCCACAAAGTTTCATGTTTTATGTTATGATTATTGGGATTACATTTCACTACTATGACTTATCCCAAGTTATGATATTATGATCTCTTTTTCAGGTTAATATTTCCAAAATGCTATGTTCTTATGAATATTATGTGATTGATATTTCTTTTGTTTACCCTTACTGAGCATTTGAGCTCACCCTTTTATGATTTATTTTCCCTAGGATATAAAGAAATATTTTAGGTATAAAAAAAAGGGAAGATCCTTATGGGAGATGTTGAATATCATTCACCATGATTAGAAGATTAAATTCCGAGTTTCCAAAGACACTAAACTATTACGGTCCTTGTGTGTGTGTTTCTATTATGTAAAGAGTATTCCACAAAAGTAATGTAATGTCCATGTACGTAAAGATTCGGGTCTCTACTATACCAACATTCCTTTTCTTAGTGTTCTTGTTGGTTCCCCTGCATCATTAAAAAAGTGACCTCCTTCTCAAAAATGGTCAAATAATCCATCAGCATGGAGTCCTGCTTATGTGATAGAATTATAGCACATAGCTCTTTCCACACAATCCATTTTCATGTGACAGCCATATATAACTCCCGCCCTGATAGCATGCTGGGAATGGTTGGGTTTAGATCGATGTCAAGGGTAGGAAAGTCCAACTATTGGTAGTGCATCAAGCGGCCAAGGGGCTTGCATTTCTTGACCATGATGCCGGTTTGTAAGGGAACTATGCATCCTTTAAATATTTACTTATTTCTTCTGATCCTCAAACCACGTCCGTTGAGAGTTGTTTGAAGAACCACAACTTGAAGATTTTTTGATTTTGGGTTGGACAAGGATAGACCGATGGTCGACAAAACCAATGTCTCCACGAGGACTGCTGTCAGCTATGGCTATGCAGCTCCTAAATATATGGATTTTGGTAAAAAAATATTTTCCTTCATCCATTTCATCATATTTATCTTCCAGTTCTCAACAAGTTTTAATCACGCAGGGCATCTGACGATAAATAATGAGGTGTACCAGATGGTGGGTCAATACTCAAAGTGGCAGTGCCTTCGAGGTGGAAAACGTAGAACTGCATTGTAGGTCCCCTGATCTCAATCCCATCAAGTTGTTACCATGGCTCATAAATTTTTTTGTTATTGATAAAAAGAGTGGTGATCCGCATTCCAGAAAAGCTGATTTCAGGGATCTTCAAGGTCCGAACTCTAAGTTGAGTATAATCAAAACTCTCCAGGCTGTCAATAATGTGGTTGTGAAGAATCTACTTCCATGGCTCCTGGAGGTAAGGATTTCGAGTCTAGTAAAATAAAAAATCATCCCATTTTAGAGAATGTGGTTGTGCAGAATATGATAGGTGACCCTCATCCCAAACAAGCTGCTTCCAAGAGAGGGTATCTAAAAAGTAACTCTAAAATTCAAGGAGAGGATAAGAAGAAATATGAAAACTCAGTAAACAATTTAATTGAAAGTAAGGACGAGATTCACCAAAACATTAATGAAGTCATGAGAAAATTTTCAATCCAGTTTTTCTAATGTGTATTTTTTGTGTGTTAACTAAGTCAACACTTTATCAAATAATTAGTATAAAATGCATTTACTGAATGTTTTGTATTGGAGTTGAGAATGATTATGCAGTATACTAAAGGCCATTTTGGCCTTGAATTGGCTATCAAAAATTTAGAATCATAGAAAAAAGGCATTTTCAGTGTGAGAAAGAACTATGCAGAATTGAATCCTTAAATAAAACATAGAGAACAACTTCATCATGAGAGGGAGATGGTATCTCCTTTACTTGTTTCCTCCTAATGTATTCTTCCAATGAACCAACGTGATTATATGACCACAAGAAAACCGGGGAATCCATTTTTCTATTTTTTTTAATAACTCAAATTTTTTTCATCCCTTTTTATGAAAAATTTAAGGATACATTGTAGTTGAGAAAAGAAGGTGAAAATGTAACAAAACTGGTAAAAAATGTATGAAGTTGGTTTTTCATCTTGTTTCTATATTAACTTTAGGTAATAATTATGTAATTATCTTATATGAATCTCATCATTTCATTTTATCCATGTTTGATGGCAGTGGATGAAAAATGAAGAAAAAAAAATTTATAATACTGGACACAAACTTGATGTTAAACAAGTACCGGATCTTGAAACTGAATTCATGAGAGTAGTTATTCAAGTTAATGCAACCAATTTCAAGATCCAATGCTTATTTAGCATCTAGTTTTATTTTCAACCCAATATTTTTTTTATTAGTTCATTGTTCATCCCCTTCCATTATACCTGAATAAAATGACATGGTGAGATTCAGATAAAATAATGTGATATTGATAACCTAAAGTTGATACAAAATGGAAATGGAACACCAAACATGTGGATTTTTTCCAGTTTCATTATATTTTCAACGGATTTTCTCTTCTCCAAAGTTGCCCTCATATTTTTTATAAAAAAGAAAAATAAATGAGTTAATAAAAAACTAGAATATGGATTCACCAATTGTTCTATGAGCATACAAGTACATTTTGGTTCATTATCAGAATATATTGGAAGGAAAAAAGTAGTATAGATACCATTTCCCTCTCATGTTGAATCATTTTTCTCTATATTTTATTTATCTATTCCCTTCTTTATTGTTCATTATCATGCTAAAAAAGCCCATTTTTGAATGCTTCTAAATGTTTGATGGCTATTTCATGCCCAAACTATGCTCCAGTATAATGCTTCATCTTTATCATCTCTAAGAAAAATCATTCATTAAGGTAATTTTATACTAAATATTTGATAAAGTATTGACCCATTTGAAAAAAAAAATCATACAAATTAGAATTACTGGATTAGAAAAGGTATCATTAATTCATTAAAATCCTTGTACATATCATCCTTCTCACAAATTAAATTTTTTTCTGAGTTTGCATCTTTCCTCTGATCAATTGTCTAGAATTCAGAGATACATCTCAAATACCCACTCTTGGGTAGATGTTGACCAATCAAACTATTTTCAATGAAGTATTATTTTCCACTACTCCCTTTCTTGGCAAGATGATCCCTCAGTTTTGAAGCTCCCAAATATTACCCACTATCAAATTTAGTGCTACCAATTATACACATCCATAACCACACAAACACATTATCCATATTATTGATACCACATAAAATTATCTTTTTATAAACAACCACAATCTCTACAATAGGATGTATTTAGATTCCACTATACTATGACTCCTTAGATCGAGGATCCCTAGAAGCAGCGTCTTTAGGATGAGGACCACTAATCTACCTCTTCACAACCACATTATCAACAAGAGGAATATTTTTTATTCTACCAGACTCCGAGTCCTTACCTCAAGGTTCCATGGAAGCAGCTTGTTTGAAATGTGGATGACCGCTCATCTTCTAAAAACGATGTTCTTGACAACACGAAGAGTTTTGACCATACATGTCTTTTTTTTCATACCATGAGGAGATATGGAAGTATCTTTTTTGGAACGGGGATCACTACTCTCTTTATGCATAACCAAATTCATGACAATAGGATGAGTTTTGATTCTACCGAACTGAGACTTCTTACCTCAAGGAGCCGTGGAATAATTCTTTTTCTGATAGTAGATCACTGACACCCCTTCTGTGAAGTTAGGGGCCACTACTAGATAGTAAGAGCTCTTTAAATTACCCCATAACCTCCCCATGCTCAAACTGGACCTCGGGTCTTGGTACACATAATGTAGTGTGAGGTTGTCCACCATGAAGGCATTGTCCCTTGAGTGCTGAACCTCCATATGGTACACATCCTTCTTCAACTTCATCCCTATATGAAGAAACCCAATGGGAAACTGGAAGATAAAAACGATGACACTGATGAAGTAGAAGATGTTTTATCAATAACCAAATATTAAGGAGATGTGCAGGCAAAGGTGTTTGAGATGCTTGTGGATACATGGGTTTTTTCATCCATCACACCATGGGTGAATCTTATTGTTTTTTAATCCATTAAATACTTCTTTAAAAAGTATCAAATTTCTAATTGTAGCCCACACCTAATAGTCTATGAATTTTATTTAGAATACCAATCATTCTAGTTTTGAGTTCACTATATTTTTGGTCATTCAATTATAATTATTGGTTTTCGATGAAGAAATTTGGTGCATAAATTTCCCGTAATGTCCCACTCACATGAGTAATATTATCTTCCATTTTTTCACTTCCTAATTTAAATATTATGTAGGAAGAAGAAGACGATGGATAATTTTCCAATGTATGGATGAAAAACTCTCTTTACTCTTGTTCGGTGGTTTTTAATTTTTTATGTTAAGGGAGAATGGTTCTCTTAACCTCATGATCAAAATCTGGGTGGTTAGAATAATTGAATTAATTCACATGAATCCATTTTAAAAAAAAATTAAAATAAAAGCATTAATCTTACTTATAAAATGTGTTAGGTTTTATGCATGCCTATCATGGGGTGCTCAAAAAAATTACATTTAAACCCATGAAATATCTAGTAAAGTTGGATTGGGGTTGTCTCAGGAATAGAAAATGTTGTGGATGTATTAAAATCATATTTAATGGGTTTTAAATTTGAGAAAAGAGGTTGTGGTTGATTGGTTTAAAATTTAATTTTGAAATAATAGTTATCCATCCTCAGAATACTCTCCTCCATTCCTTGTGAATCATTATTCAATTTCACATCCCCATAAATTTGTAATAAAAGGAAATATGCATTGTTATCCTTTCCAATAATTTTTGGTTTGGAATAGAAAAATACAATAATAATTATATTCTGTATCCTCACTTAGGCCAGTGATTGGATACCACTAATAATTCTTGGGTCATTCCACTGTTTACTATCATAAGTATTGAAGTAGTTCCCAATAGGTTTATGTGTGAACCCAGTAAAAAATAAATAAATAATTAAATTTCATGAAAAAAAAAATCTAATGAAAGCTACACATACAAACACAAACAAATAATTAATCTAAGAATAATTTTTTATTTAATAAATTAATTCATCATAGTGGTGGGAGAGTTCTCCTTATCTCAACCATAATTATCTTAATGTTCTATTAGAACAGTATTTAAAAAAAGAAATAAATAAAACAATAGGGAATAACACAAGTAGACAGTGATGAAATAGACTCTGAGAATAATAGAGTGTATCATTAATATGAGAAGTCCCCAAAAACAAAGGATAATAAATCTTTTTTATTATAAGAATAAAAATAGAAAACAATCACAAACAACTCCTTATAGGTGGTGAATCACATGTGGTGTGTCATGAGGTCCTCATTACCAGCTCTAGGTGAAGTCCCTCTGAGAATATTTGAACTCCTAAAAAGACATGAAACAAACCTTCATAATTCCATACTATAAAGCTAGCATGAACTCCTCACTAGATGGCCACCACATGGGTGATGATCACTAATGATCATCATCATCTCGGATTCAGATAACCAAAGTACGAGGAAGGAAATTTAATTTAAAAATGAGATGCAAAATAGGTAAATGAATTTACCCATTTTCTAAATATTGAAAAAACTATGAGCTTCTCCAATGATAGTTCTGAGTATAATGAGCATTCACATATGTGCAAATTTAGATAGATCGGGTGATTTTAGTCATTCTCAATAATCAAATACGCCGCCAATTAGGTTTGTAGAAGTGGATATGTAGTGATTCTAGATATATGAATTTTTTGGGCATGTTGAACCATTAGGAAGGTAAAACTAAACCCTTATAAATCATCTTAACGTACTCAAAATTTATTCAGTAAATATTTCTTCATTGGATATTTATTGTCAAGTTTCTTTAATCAAATAGATTAACACTTTCATATAGGAAACCATGTTTAATTTCCCCATTCAAGCATTTTTCAAGCATCCGCAGACCTCCAACCTGTGCATGGGGGAGAAAATAGGGTCTCACTATCTATGTAGTTTCATAAGGAAATTAAAAATATAAAAATTAGTTTATTTACCGTTTTATTTTCATAAATACAAACTCACTTCTCACATCTCACAATTTTGTTTCTTCACTAGGTTGTGTGACTTCTTCATTGAGAACTCGGGCTTCCGATTACCAAAAAAAGAGTAGGGGAATGAGTTCACACCTTAAAGAGCAACGTATGGATCTTCTTCCAAATGAGGACCGCCGCCCATCTTCCACACAACCATGTTCTTTACAACAAGAAGAGTTTTTATTATACTTGACACAAAGATCATACCTTTAGGAGATATGGAATCAGATTTTTTTTGAATGGGGATCACTACTCAAATTATGCACAAATACATTCATTAAAATAGGAAGATTTTTTATTCTCCCAAACATGGGGTCCTTACCTTAGGGATCCATAGAAGCATATTGTTTGGATTGTAGATCATTGTCACCCCTTCTGTGAGGTCAGGTCCACTGTTGGATAGCAGGAACTCTTCCAGTTCCCCCATGAACTCCCCCTTGATTAAAATAGACATGGGATATAGGGATACACAATGTAGTGTGAGGGTTTCCACCTTGATGTAACTGTCCCTTTAGTACTGACCCTCAATTCAGTCCAGGTCATTATTCATCGTCATCCCTCTATAATGAAACCCAGTGGGTAAGTGGAAGATAAATATGATGTAACCAATGAATTAGAATATGTTTTATCAGAGGGAAAATATTTAATAGTTGTGTATCCATATGTGATAGAGATACACATGGATACATGGAATTTTTCTCCCATCATTGTCACGACCCGTCTTCGGGACCCATGTCGTGACTACCCCAAGCCCGCCTTCCATAGGCCAGGGGCTGACGACTAGCACCATGGCGTAAATCCTAAAAAAAGGGAAGAAACTGCCTTTATAAAGTAAACAAACACCACTGAGTAAGCAAGAAGAAGTAAACACTAAGTAAAAATGGGTACAATAGTAAGTGCGGAAAAGTACGTGGGCCAGAATTCAAACCCAAACTGAAAGTAAAGTACAACTGGAAAGAAAGTACAACAACTAAAACATTAATCAGCAACGCCGAGCCGTCCACTGGGAATCCCGCCTGAAGGGTGGGTACTGATAGTCTCCTAAGAACCTCGGGTCCAACCGTCCGCTCCATGTACGTCCCGCCTAGTGGACCACCTCCAGGTACCGTCTTGCTCCACAAGCCTCAACCATGATCAATGTTGTCCATCGTCTGCATCCAACACAATGTAGTGCAGGCATATCCCGTGCAGGGGTGAGTATCCGCTACTCAGTAGGGACCCCGAGACCCCCGAAGGTCTCCCAGAATCTACAAGGATAATCTACAAAAGAAGATACAATCACAAAGTAACATCCAACACTACCTAGGTATATGCCCATACATATACCTAAGTCATCAATTCATGTTCGGATCCAACATCCGATCCGAAGTTCGATAATTTCCACAAAAGATAGTACAACCCAATCCACATAGGAAAGAACAACCAAATCCACATAGGAATGCAATCCAATCATATCGAAGATAATGATTGAAATTCAATGCTTTGCTCACCCAGGTATACTTCTTCGTACGGTGATAGAGATGATCAGATGTAGCCACTGATTCATTTAAGTTGGGGCCCACGTAGGATACTAAACCAGCTAAGCTGCCAGACCCACGTAGGATAGAAGACCAGCTACACTGTCAGACCCACGTAGGATACAAGTACAGAGTCAATCACTGCCGGACCCACATAGGATAGAAGAACAATTGTACTGCCGGACCCACATAGGATACAAGAATAGTAGTCATCGCCATCGAACCCAAGGAGGATTTCAATACGGTCGTCATCGCTTCCGAATTCACAAAGGATTTCAGTGCATTCATTCTCGCTGCCGAACCCATAGAGGATTTCAGTGCATTCGTTATCACTACTGAACCCACGGAGGATTTCATTGTAGTCGTCATCGCAGCCAGCTCTATGGTTCCCGCACATTGCATGCTCGTTACCGGGAGGGAACCCTCCACGAGCCAAGGGGGTCGATACATCAACTGACACGTAGTCTGGAGATGATGTATCCCAATTTTCTTGTCTCGATAAAAGGAACTCAATGCAATAGACGGCGTGACAATCAGACGCCCGGTCTGAGAGTTATTGGCTTTTTCATCCCACGGGGCCCGGTTGGGTTTTAAGTCAAAACCAACATGACCATACTCTAACTACATCCAAGCCTCGATCGAAGTAATACAAAAGGTCCGTCACACTAAGAGGGATCCAACAAAGTTGACGAAATGGCAATCGGACGTCCGGAACTCAAGTTATAAGTGTTTCCGCTCTGAGGGCCAGGTTGGTTTCGCGTTCGAACCAACCCAGAAATACCTAAAGTTCTCTGAAACCCTGAGTGTAATATACCAAAATGACTGTCTCGATCCAAGGATCCCAATGCAATAGAAGATGCATCAATCAGAGGTCTGAAGCCCAAGATATGAGAAAATGACTGAAAACAGTATGAAATGGGGGGGTCTGGGCCCGGCCTCGCCCAACCCCCCTTTTGCGCCCCACGGACGCGGAAGGCGCCGCGTCCTCCTCCTCTGGATCCCGCGTGGCCACGGGATCTGGCCGCCTGCCGCCGCGGCTTTAGCTACGGTGGTTCTTCCTAGCGGTGTGCCTGGCGCTGCTGCCTCCTAGCGGCCAACCAGTGCCGGTCGCCGCCTCCTCCCGTCGGCGCTGCCGAACCGGCGTGGCGTGCCGACATCATCTTCCGCGGACCACCGGATACGCTCCGGTGGTCCGATTTGCCCGCTTTCTGTGCCTACGGCTCTCCTGGGACCAATACTTTACTTCGAAGGCCTCCAATTGCCATTCAGGTCCCAATTAGTCATTGCAAAATGCTCTGCACATGAATAACATAAAAATGGTGGGTTCAGAGTTCTTCGTTGGCCCGCATCCACCGCGTTATTGGTTCAAAACAACTCCAAACAATTCCCGGAAAATGATAAATCTCAACCCAAAATAATAATCCATGGATCAACATGTTATTTAGTTGGTTCGTGTTCATGTTTTGGAGGAAAACAAACATGGGAGTATTATCATTTTCAAGACAACCCCTACCTCGATAATGTCATCGTTTGAGGTTCATTGCGGGGAAAAGACATCATGGAAGTTGGCATCAAGGAAGAGGCTCAGTATACATCTTCAGTGCATGCCCGATGAAGGACGCGGCGTCTTTCTTCCTTCGACGTGGGAAGAAGATGAAAAGATGAGATGGCGTTCTTCATCGATGATTCAGTGTTCTTCATGTTCTTCACGAAGGAAGAAGAAAATCTTCATGAGTTCTCTCCTCCACACAGCGAATCCCCCACAAAAGGGGGATTGTTCCGACCACCAGTGCTGTCTCAAGAGATCCTGGTACATCTTCGCCACTCTTGGATGTACCGATAATGGGGATGTGAAAAAATCCCTCAGCACCTCCTCCTGCAAAGAAGCTGGTACCATGGTATGTCCTCTGAAAAGGACGAGGTGCTCTCCTCCTACAGAGAATCCATTAGGTGCCTATCCTGAGGATATCTGTGCATTCCACATCTCACAGTCAACATCCCCACGCTGTGCCTCTCTGACCCGCTGTAGCAGTAGAGGAGCGAATGTGAGTGACTGAAGAAAGGCTTCTCCATCTCTATCCATGAAGGATATCTGAAAAGCAGTTAGCTGCTATGTCGCGTCCTCGAGTAGCTGAATGCTCGTCCTCCTGCTGAGATCATCAGCTACTACGTTCCCCTTTTCAGGAGTATAGACTATCTCAAAGTCATAGTCCTGGAGGAACTCGATCCATCGCCGCTGTTTAGGGTTCAGTTCCTTCTGTGAGAAGATGTACCTGAGACTTTGGTGGTCAGAATAGACTGTAAAGCACTCTCCCATCAGATAGTGTCACCACATATTCATAGCCAAGACCACTGCTACTAATTCTAGGTCATGGGTAGCGTAGTTCTTCTCAGGCTGCCTCAACTGTCATGATCCATAGGCTATCACTGCTCGCTCCTGCATTAGGACACATCTGAGCCTGATCCCTGATGCATCGCAGTAGACTACGTACCCTACTCCCTCCTATGGTATCCTCAAGATAGGTGCGCTGGAAAATCTCTGTCTCAGCTCTTGGAAGCTCTGGTGACATCTATTTGACCACATGACGGGTTTCCCTTTCTTCGTCAAAGCTGAAAGTTGTGCCGCAACTCTGGAGACGTCTGGCACAAACCTTTTATAGTATCCAGCTAGCCCCAAGAAACTCCGCACCTCCATCTCACTCCAGGGTGGCTCCCAAGCTAGCACTGCCTCGATATTCATAGGATCCACTGCAACTTCCTCCTCAGAGATGGCGTATCCAAATAAGTGGACCTCATGCAACCAGAACTGACACTTCAAGAGCTTACCATAAATCTGGTTCTCTCGGAGTGTGTCCAGTACAACCCGTAAGTGGTAGGCGTGCTCCTCCTCAGTGGTCAAGTATATAAAAATTTCATCGATAAAGACCACAACAAATCGATCGAGGTATGGCAGAAAGATCATGTTCATGAGACTCATGAACACTTTTGGAGCATTGGTTACACCGAATGGCATAAGCAAGAACTCATAGTGTCCATACTGACATCTGAAGGCCATCTTCTGCACGTCCTCGTCCCAAACTCTTAGCTGATGATAGCCTGACCTGAGATCTATCTTTGAGAATCACTGAGCTCCCTTGAGCTAATCGAAGAGGATGTCAATCCTTGGTATAGGATACTTGTTCCTCACGGTCAACTAGTTCAGGCGATGATAATTGACACACAGTCGCAAGCTCCCATCCTCCTTCTTGGCGAACAATATCGGGGAAGCCCAGGGTGAGACACTGGGTCAGATGAATCTCTTGCCCTGCAAGTCCTCCAACTGTACCCGTAGCTCTCTAAGCTCATTGGGGTCCATCTGATATGCTGGAGTGGATATCGGGGCTATCCTAGGGTACAGGTCAATATAGAAGTCTACCTCTCTGCGAGGAGGTAGTCCTGGAATGTCATCAGGGAAAAAGTCTGCATACTGATCCACCACTGTAGGAAAACTAGGACTCTGCACGTCAACTGCTCCTAGGATGAGGCTAGCCAACTAATGAGTGATTGGCTGTCCTCTCCTCTATTTGAGACTATCCTGCGCTATTATGGCTCCCTTCTTACTGGTGAAGGTGAACCGGCTCCCATCGGTGCGAAAACATCGCACCTTGCGCCTAATACAGTCGATCTGAGCCTGGGCTATAGATAACCAATCCATGCCCAAGATGACGTCGTAAGGCCTCTACGCTGCTACAAGAAGTTCCCAACTGCAGATCTCACCTCCTAGATTAAGCTCACACTTACAGCACTAGGGCGTAATCGTCGAGTCTACTCCCGTAGGAGTCTCTAGCCGTAAGGATCGAGCCAACGGCTCTGTCAGAATCTTTGAGCTCCGAACAAGGGAAATGGTAATGAAAGAATGACTCGCTCCTGTGTCTATAAGAACTGCAGCAAGGGTGGAGTAGACACAAATAGTACCTCGAATCATCTCTGGCGCGCCGTGGTCGTAGGCCTCCGCTGCCTGAAGATGATCCTGCCTCTGCCCGCGCATCTCCCATTGGTCGGGGTGGACTTCCTAGTGGTGGTGGTGGTAAAGCCTCAAAGTGCCGCCCACCACCTACTACTCAGCCAGCTCATCTGCCTTGTCCGCCTGCTCTCTGTGGACTGCCACGGTCGACCAGCTGCCTCGGCCTAGGTGGCCCCTCAACCGTCTGCTGCTCCTCTGCATGGTGGGTCGGGAAGTCGCGAGCCATGTGGCCCAGCTCGCCGCATGCATAGCACTTTCTGCTCCTCGGAAGGCTGGCTCTGCGCCATGTGCCCCGCACCTCTGAGCCAGTGTCTCAAGGCCGTTCGCCTGATGGTCTGGTCCACCTAGACCCCTGTGACTTCCATCGACTTCCATCTTTAGATGACTCTGCTACGTGCCGCCCTACGGAAGGTCTCGCTGCTGGTGTAGGCTCAGCAAGGAAGCTATCTATGAGAAGGGCTCACTCCAGTACTCATGCTTGTGTCAGAATGCTGGGGGAGATCATCGATACCCTGATCTAATCCCTCAGTCCCTGCTCAAAGGTCCGTGCTCGGAAGAATGGGTCTCGTACCATGTCCGTCGAATAGCGCGAGTGATAGGAAAATTTCACCGAGTACTGGGCGACCATCATGCTGCCCTGCCGCAGCTGTAGAAGCTACTGGATGTGCACCGCACGGAGGGTGGCTGCGATGAATTCTGAGAGGAAGTGGCTCTCAAAGTCTGTCTAGAGGAGAGATGCCTCTTCGTGCACTTGGAGCATCAGGCTCCACCATCTTCCTGCTGTCGCGTGCAGGAGGCTCGCTGCAAGGATCACCAAGAGGTCAGCTGTTGTCCCTACTAACCTGAAAACTTGAACTACAACCTCCAACAAATCTTTGGTTGCCTGAGGGTCTGTCTCCCCACGGAACCTGGGCGATCTCTAACGCTAAAACTCATGCAGTGCACTAAGGCGACGTGCACTCTCAACAGCTGGGGATGGTGGCATCAGAGGCTCGGCGGGTAGAGGTACCGCCAGTTCCTCTACTGTAAAAGGGCCCTACACCAAGGCCTCGTTGCTCGGTGGGCTATCGTCTCACACAAAACTCAGAACCCTAGTTGGCTACCATCGTGGGGCCATCTTGAAAAGAAACATGTGCACCATGGTCAAAATAGTATACCTTTTGAGCTGACACAAATTAATCACAAAAAAACTTTTGAAACACACATGCAATCAATGTTTTCATGCACTGAGTCGGAAATCAGAAGTCAGGGTCCAGGTGTACAGATATGTTGGCCACCGCACCAACACTGGACTCCCTGGACTGTTAACCACTGTCAATACCCTTAACACTATTGATCCACACAAAAGAAAGATCAGAGTCTTGAGTTCTTCGATAGAACTGAACTCCTCTGATACCAATTTGTCACGACCCGTCCTCGGGACCCGTTCCGTGACAACCCCAAGCCCACCTTCCATAGGCCAAGGGCTGGCAACTAGCACCATGGTGTAAATACCAACAAAAATGGAAGGCATTGCCTTTATAAATTAAACAAAAACCACTATGTAAACAAGCAGAATTATACACTATGTAAAACTGGGTATAATAGTAAGTGCGGAAAAGTAAGTGGGCCAGAATACAAACCAAAACTGAAAGTAAATTACAACTGGAAAGAAAGTACAACAACTAAAAAGTAAAGCAGCAACGCCGAGCCATGCACGGGGAATCCCACCAGAAGGGTGGGTACAGATAGTCTCATCAGCTCCTCGGGTCCAACCACCCACTCCGTGTATGTCCCGCCCAGTGGTCCACCTCAAGGTACCGTCTTGCTCTGCAATCCTCAACCACGATCTGCGATGTCCATCGTCTGCATCCAACACAAAGTAGTGTGGGTATAGCCTATGTAGGGGTGAGTATACGCTACTCAGTAAGGACCCCAAGACCCCCGAAGGTCTCCCAGAATCCACAAGGATAATCCACAAAGTAAGATAAAATCACGAAGTAACATCCAACACTACGTTGGTATATTCCCATGCATATGACTAAGACATCAATTCCAGTTCGGCTCCAACATCCGAGCCCAAGTTCGATAATGTCCACACAGGATAGTACAACCCAATCCACATAGGAAAGCACAACTCAATCCACATAGGAAAGCAAGCCAATCATATCGAAGATAATGATTGAATGTCAAGACTCAGCTCACATAGGTATACTTCTTCGTAAGTTGATAGGGATGATCAGATGTAGCCACTAATTCATCTAAGCTAGTACCCACGTAGGATACTAAACCAGCTAAGCTGTCGGATCCACGTAGGATACAAGACCAGCTACTCTGTCGGACCCACGTAGGATACAAGTACAGAGTCAAACATTTCCGAACTCATGTAGGATAAAAGAACATAAGTACTGCCGGACCCACGTAGGATACAAGAACATTAGTTATCATCGTCGAACCCACGGAGGATTTTAGTACGGTCGTCATCGCTGCCGAAACCACATAGGATTTCAGTGCAGTCTTTGTCGCTGCCAAACCCAGGGAGGATTTCATTGTAGTCATCATCACTGATGGACCCACGGATGATTTCAGTGCAGTCGTCGTCGCAGCCAGATCTAGGGTTCCTGCACACAACATGCTCGTTACCGGGAGGGTCCGCCCCATGATCCAAGGGGGTTGATACATCAACTGACATGTATTCATGAGTTGATGTTTCCCAAAGTTCCATATCGAAAAAAGGAACTCAACGCGACCGACGGCGCGTCAATCGAACGCCCGGTCTAAGAGTTATTGGCTCTTTCATCCCAGGGGCCCGTTTGGTTTTTAAGTCAAAACCAACCCAACCATACTCCAACTGCGTCCAAGCCTCGAGCAGAGTAATCCAAAAGTTCTTTCTCACTAATGTGGATCCAACAAAGTCAACGAATTTTCAATCGGATATCCATAGCTCAAGTTATAAGCATTTTCGCTCTGAGGGCCCGGTTGTTTTCGTGTTTGAACCAACCCGTCCGTACACAAAGTTCTCTGAAATACTGAGTGTAATATAAAAAAACGACCGTCTCGATCCAAGAATCCCAATGCAACTAACGGTGCATCGATCGGAGGTTCGAAGCCCATGATATGGGCAAATGACTGAAAACAATCTGATATGGGGGGATCTGGGCCCGGCACGGTCCGCGCGACCCGCCCCGACCCGACCGGGGGGGTGCGCTGGCTCGGTCGGCAGCCCAGAAGGGGGGACGCGTCCCCCCCCCCCCCATTGTTCCCCCCAGATGCGGCAGGTGCCACATCCTCCTCCTCCGGATCTCACGTGACCGTGGGATCCGGCCGCCTGCCGTCGTGACAGTTCCTCCTGGCGGCGTGCCGACAACGTCTTCCATGGACCACCGGACGCGCTCTGGTGGTCTGATTTGCCCACCGACTATGCCTACGGCTCTCCCAGGACCCGTACTTTACTTCGAAGGCCTCCAATATCCATTCTGGTCCCGTTTTGTCATTTCCAAATGCTCCGTGCATGAAATATAGAAAAAAGGTGGGTTCAGACTTGTTAGTTGGTCAGCATCCACCGCGTTAGTGGTTTGAAACAACTCCAAACAATTCCAGGAAAATGATAAATATCAACCTGCAATAATAATCCGTAGATAAAATTGTTTTTTAGTTGGTCCGCGTTCATGTTTTGGAGGAAAACAAACATGGGAATATTGTCATTTTCAAAACAACCCCTACCTCGATGAGGTCGTCGTTCGAGGTTTGTCGCAGGGAAAACTCATCGCGGAAGTCGGCATCGAGGAAGAGGCTCTGTATACATCATCATTGCATTCCGGATGAAGGATACGGTGTCTCGCATCCTTCGATGTGGGAATAAGATGCAAATATGATATGATGTTCTTCATCGAAGCTTCGGTGTTCTTCACATTCTTCAAGAAGGAAGAGGAAAATCTTCAATAGTTCTCTCCTCCACACAGCAAATCCCCCACAATAACATAAGAAGTTGTATTATTTTGTTTACACACACACACACACCATCATTAATTTGAAACACAAAGATCTCATCCAATTAATTAAATTAATTGAACAATATTTAACAGTCCATTTAATTTGGGAGAGTTTACCTGTCATTAAAAGGGGTGTGGGTTTGTTACACAAAATAAATTCCGAGAAGGTGGTTTAAAGGGGAGTTGTTGATTTTTAAGGATGTGGGGTCTCGGGTGGGCCCTGTAATGACCCAAAATTTTGAATAAATCTTTTTTCCTAATTTTGTGTGTTATTTTTTTATACTCAACAAAACTGTTTCATTGGATAACATGAGTATAATTAAAATGAAACTGTTGGGTTTTGACTGTTATATGACCACTGGTCAATATGACCGCTGGAAACTAAACATTTCAATATTTGTCTCTAAATACAAGTGATCTTGGTTAATTAATATAGAAAGAAGATTTTATGGCCTCACCCAGTAGTCTTGGACAGATCGAAGTCCATCTAACATAACTTGGAAAGGAGGTAGCACCAATGGGCTTTGCTCTGGACCAAACCCAAGCCGAACTTCATCGTATGAAGTTAGAAAGGAATCGCCTTCGCGAGAAGTTAAAACTGATAGAAATTACTACTCGTGCGATGTTAGCCAAGCCTCACTCGGATTCTCTCACCTTAGCACACCTTACACATAGGTCCTATGCTGGTGTGATAAGGGGCTATGTAAGGAGACTGTAACTGCCTTGTGTAATCTTTTATTTTTAATAAAAATTTTGATTTCATCTTATGATAAACTTTATAAATTTTCAAATGTCTGGATAAATATAGTATCCATATATTTGGTGAATTTTAGAGAAAGGATATTTCAAAAAAAAATAAGGAAACCTTAAATAATTAAAAATGTTAAATGATTTTCAAAAAATGGTCTTCTACAATTACGTTCAGTACGAAATTTAGAGTCTAATAAGATCAACTTAATTTTGGATGAATAGTAAATTATGAATACTGATTTTATGATTAGGATTTGTAACGTGCCCAAATGGATTAGTAATCTCACTTAAATAAATCATTAATATAACCTAGGCACCTTGATTAAGTAATGTGATTCAATAAAATTGTTAAATAACGGTTTCATAAATTATTAGTCAAGTATTAGTTTTTTCAGGTGAATAGTGTTTTTTATTTAAAAATTAAATTTAAAATATTTAGAAAATTGTTTTTATAAAATGGAGTTCATTTTTGAAATCAGTTCATCTATATTTGGTTAAGTGCAATTTTGGGATTTTTCTGAAAAAGTTGAATTTTCAATGAATAGTGAAAATACAGTTTTTAAGTTACGGGTGTTTAATGACATTATTAAATAATGTATTAATTATTTAATCAATATGGTCGACTTATGAATAGTAATATAAGGTATGAGGTGTCCCAATTGGCCAATACCATGGAAAATACCATGGGAATGCCCAAGGTTTTTCCAAAACCACTAATGAGGTGTCCTTTGGCCATTAATGCCTTGTCCCCTCACTTTCCCTATAAATACCAAGTCATCCTCTCATCCATTCGACTCCCAACTCTCCACCAATAAAGATCTAGTCTCATTACCTACCAAGGAGTCCTTCCAAGGTTCCCCCAAGCTCTCACGGTCCAAACTGTTGAGTTTTAAGAGTTACGTTTAAAGGTAAGGGATCCTACCTCCCTCTTTCTTTTCAAGTAATCTCTTTTATGTCATTTATTTAATGCTCCATGATCTTATGTTAAAGGATATTATTTTATATTAATCCCACTAACTTTTTCATGTTCATATTATGAGATACACCCTGTTTCTCTAATCATTTCATTTTAAGAATGTTAAAGTGGCGCCGTTAGGCTGCCGAATTTTTAAGGGATTCTTTCACCCTTCTCAAGTTCTACTTTCATGTCAAGTATTTCAAGTCCTTTTTATTTTGTTGGGGTATGATCTATAAATCTATCATACTGATATTTTATGTTCATATGATTAGAGACCCTATTTTATCTCTTGGATTCAGTATTTTTATGATTTAAGTGGCACCGTTAGTCTGCCAAATTTTTAAGGGATTAGTTCACCTTCTCATTTTTCAAATTTCTACTTTCATGTCAATTATTTCAAGTTCCTTTTTATTTTTTTGGGGTATTATATCTATATATATCATACTGAACATTTATGTTCATATGATGAGAGAATCTATTTTATCTCTTCAATTCAGTATTTTGAAGTTTTAAGTGGCATCGTTAGCCTGCCGAATTTTTATAAGAGAAATCTAATTTTTTTTCTTCCTTTCATGTTCTTCATTTCATATGGTATATCTTTCAAATTTCATTACCGTGTTCATATATCCTTAATTTTATATCCCTCTACAGTTTTATGGGTCATTTATGAATGTTTTACCCATTTCCCCTCTCTTCTCAATGTTTTCTAAAACCCCGAAGCATAGTCGTGATGCTGCAAAATTTCCGTCTCAAAATTTATATCTCTCTTATTCTAAAGTTCTTTTATTTTATTAAGTGAATAATCAAAGATAACTCTTCTATAGAGGTATTAACAAATATAACAAAATGTTCTATTTTAAATTCGGTTATTTACATACATGAGACCCACCTTCCTTTTCTGTGGGTTTTAAAGTTACACAAAGATCTTATCTTTAAAGCAGTTTTTAAAATGTTTTGATTATGAAATAAAACCCATTCATTTTATGCTATATGGGTTGTTTATGAAATGATTGATGATTATATATGTGGCTCACATTATAATAAATACATGTCAAGGGTGCGCCCTGATAGTGTTCCAATGCATTGGGTAAAGACTTAATCTCTAGAGATGACTATTTTTTTAACAACGCCTTGGTGAATAACCTTGGTATTTTTTAATGACTCCTTGGGGATGGACCTTAGTGAAACAGAAATTATTTTCAATATTAAATGTTGTAGCCACATATTCAAGTTATTAAAAACGTTATTTTTATTATGATATGCCTCATGATTGCTTTCTCATGCTTTAAGGTTCTTTTTCATGAAATTGTTGATCTATCTCAAGTTCGCATGTTAAATATTTCTCCTAGTTTACCTTATTGGGCATTCTGCTCACCCTTTCTTTTGATGTATGTCCCCAGGTTATGAGATATAGTAATGAACATAGGATGAACATAATGAGAAGCCTTTCAAGTGTTTAAGAAGAATGTTTTATGTTTTCCTGTTTTAATTTCCTGGTTTCCAAGACACTAAACCTTAAAAATCCCCGGTTTTGTAAAATGTAATGAATTTTTATGTGATAAAAAGGAGGGATGACACAATTGGTATGATAGGAGGTTTTTCTAATTGTGGAAATTAGGATATGAAAACTTTAGGAATAACCCTATAGAAAATTTTATATATAGAAAACCTTCCTGGTATTTTGGTGAGTATTTAATAAGGGGTTTCCAATCAAATACATCCTTGTCTGGATACGAGCAGGTAGAGGTGGTTCTGGCACAGATGTACATCGGGGTAAAACCCGAAAACACCGCTTTAATATAGACTCGAACGGGAACTCGTACACGACAACAGGCCTTGCTGCACTCTTGGTTACGACACTCCCAGGGGATATGCTTTGGAAAATTCATACGCTTAGTATGAACCATTATTAAAGGAACAAAGATACAATAAAATAAAGGTTCACATAAGAATATATTATCATGGATAACCGAAATTGGGACCTTGGGGATCACATGTTAGGGTATACTTTTCTTCTACAAGTTTATCCTTCTATGCATTAAGTTTCCTTTTAATGATTATTTTATAAGTATTTAAGCCCCTAATTGTAATTTCTTTCCATAGTTAATGGAGGGAAATGGAAGAACATGTCCCAACAACCAATGTGATAGGAAATGTGACGATTTCCATATTAATATGACAGAGATGATTAGGGGATTAAAAGATGATTATTATTTTGGAAGACGTTCACTATTTTGGGAACCCTATTTGATCGAGGTAAATAGATTACAACAGTATTTTCTTTTAGGAGTAAAGGATGAATTATATTTTGAAGAATCGATGAATTTAAGGTGAACTTATGGTATTATAGGTTACTTATGGAAATGATTGACCTATCATGGGAAAATATTTTTAGGTTAGTTACTTTTGTTATAAGATGATAGGAGTGGTTGATGTTGTTTGGAGATGAACGATAATGTTTATCTTGGTAGACTATGTTATCAAGTCCTTCTTGTATTTGGGTATCAATATTAGTTTGGGTTATTTTGAGGAATTTTAGGGATAGTTATTTACGGAATGGACTATGTTGAACTCTGGGAAGTACCGTGGAACTTTGAAGATTTAAAAGTAGTTTCCCTTCCTATGGGATTCATTCTTTTTGAAGAGTTGTTTTATTTTACCCTTTCTTTTTTTGGGATAAATGTTTAAAGATAGATATTTTTTCTGTTGTGGAATATGTGATTCAATAGAAGATTATTCTTGTGCTTTTGATTAGACCAAGTGTTTTTAAATTCTCATCGTTTAGAGAAAAGATTATTTTTGGTAGAAACTTATTAAAGGATTAAACTCTACTTAAAGGTAAGTATATTTATAATTATTTTATTCTATGTAGTAAATGAATTACTCAAATCTATGAAAAGGAATATAAAACAAAAAATGTTGTCTGTTAAACATTTCCTACTAGGAAATCAAATACCTTTTGACCCATCTTAAGATTGTGATTTTCTTGTTGTTAACTTTCTCCTAATCATGTTTTCTATCACTCTCCCTTAGAAGGTGAGCCTTTTCATTTTTACTCCATGTCCATGTTTTCCTACACGGGATCCTAGTATGGGTTAACTCGGGTGACCGTTTACTTCTCTTTCTTTATATTAATGTAATAGTTTTACTCACTCCTTTTTCAGTGTGGGACATTCAATGAAATTTCAAAACCCAATTTTAAAAATTGCGAGGATGCAATTTTTTAAGGGGGGAAGATTGTAACGACCCGGAATTTTGAATAAATCTTGTTTCCTAATTTTTTGTGTTATTTTATTTTTTTTATACTCAACAAAACTGTTTCATTTGATAAAATGAGTATAATTAAAATGAGACTCCTGGGATTTGATTTTTATATGACCATTGGTCAATATGACCGCTGGAAAGTAAACATTTCAATATTTGTATCAAAATACAAGTGATATTGGTTAATTAATATAGAAAGATGATTTGTTGGCATCACCCAGTAGTCTTGGACCGATCGAAGACCATATAACAGAACTTGGGAAGGAGGTATCACCAATGGGATTTTCTCTCGACCAAACCCAGTCCGAACATCATCGTATGAAGCTAGAACAGAATCTCCTTCGCAAGAAGTTCAAACTGATAGAAATTACTACTTGTGCGATGTTGGCCGAGCCTCCCTCGAATTCTCTCACCTTATCACAACTTACACTTAGGTCCTATGCTGGTGTGATAAGGGGCTATGTAAGGAGGCCGTAACTTCCTTGTGTAATCCTTTGTTTTAAATAAAAATTCTGATTTCTTCTTATGATGAAGTTTATGTATTTTCAAATGTCCGGATAAATATAGTATGCATATTTTTGGTAAATTTTAGAGAAAGGATATTTTAAAAAACGTTTATTTAAACCTTAAATAATTAAAAATGTTTAATGATTTTCAAAAAATGGTCTTCTATAATTATGTTCAGTCGAAATTGAGAGTCTAATAAGATCAACTTAATTTTTGATGAATAGTAAATTATGAATAGTTATTTTATGCTTATGATTAGTAATGTGACCAAATGTATTAGTAATCTCACTTAAATAAAGAATTAATATATTCTAGGCACCTTGATTAAGTAATGTGATTCAATAAAATTGTTAAATAACGGTTTCATAAATTATTAGTCATGTAATAGTTTTTTCGGGTGAATAGTGTTTTTTATTTAAAAATTAAATTAAAAATATTTATAAAAATATATTTATAAAATGGAGTTCATTTTTGAAATCAGAGCATCGATATTTGGTTAAGGTGAAATTTTGGGATTTTTCTGAGAAAGTTGAAATTTCGATGAATCGTGAATATACAGTTTTTAAGTTACGGGTGTTTAATTAAATCATTAAATGATGTATTAAGTATGAAATCAATATGGTAGACTTATGAATAGTAATATAAGGTATGAGTCGTCTCAAGTGGCCAATACCATGGGAAAATACCATGGTCAAGCCCATGGTTTTGCCAAAACCACTAATGAGGTGTCCCTTGGCCATTAATGCCTTGTCCCCTCACTTTCCCTATAAATACCAATCCATCCTATCATCCATTCGACTCCCAACTCTCCCCAATGAAGCTATGGTCTCATTAACTCACATGGAGTTCTTCCAAGTTTCCACCAAGCCCTCAATGTCCCAACCATTGAGTTTTGAGAGTTACGTTTTAAGGTATGAGATCCTACCTCCCTCTTTCTTTTCAAGTAATCTCTTTTATGATATTTATTTTATGATCCATGATCTTATGTAATAGGATGTTATTTTATATTCATCCTACTGTCTTTTTCATGTTCATATGATGAGAGACCCCCTCTTTCTCTAATCATTTCATTTTAAGAATGTTAAAGTGGCGTCGTTAGGCTGCCGAATTTTTAAGGGATTCTTTCACCTTTCCCATGTTCTACTTTCATGTCAAGTATTTCATGTCCCTTTTTATTTTTTTGGGGTATTATCACTAAATCTATCATACTGATATTTTATGTTCATATTATTAGAGACCCTATTTGATCCCTTCAATTCAGTATTTTTACGTTTTATGTGGCGCTGTTTGGCTGCCGAATTTTTAAGGGATTCATTCTCCTTTCTCATTTTTCAAAGTTATACTTTCATGTAAAGTATTTCAAGTTCCTTTTTATTTTGTGGGGGTATTATCTCTATATCTATCATACTGATCTCTTATTTTCATATGATGAGAGACCCTATTTTATCACTTCAATTCAGAATTTGGATGTTTTAAGTGGCGCCGTTTGGCAGTCGAATTTTTATAAGAGAAATCTTATTTTTGTATTCCTTTCATGTTCTTCATTTCATATGGTATATATTTAAAATTTTATTACCATGTTCATATATCCTTCATATTCTGTCTCTCTACTGTTTTATGGGTCATTTATGAATGTTTGAACCATGTCCCCTCTCTTTTCAATGTTCTCTAAAATCCTGAAACATAGTCATTATGCTGTAGAATTTCCATCTCAAAATGTCTCTCTCTCTTGTTCTAAAGTTATTTTATTTTATTAAGTGAACACTCAAATATCTCTCTTATATAAGGATATTCACATATATACCAAAATGGTCTATTTTAAATTCTGGGATTTTCATACATGAGACCCACATTCCTTTTCTGTGGGTTTTAAAGTGACACAAAGATCTTGTCTTTAAAGCAGTTTTTAAAATGTTATGGTTATGAAATGAAACCCATTCCTTTTATTATATATGGGTTGTTTATGAAATTATTGATGATGATATATGTGGCTCACATTATAATAAAGACATGTAAAGGTTGTACCCTGATATCGCTCCAATGCATTGGGTAAAGACTTAATCTCTAGAGATGACTATTTTTTTAACGACGCCTTGGTGAATAACCTTGGTAATTTTTAATGACACCTTCGGGATAGACCTTGGTGAAACAGAAATGATTGTCAATATTAAATGTTGTAGAAACATCTTCAAGTTATTAAAAACGTTATTTTTATTATGATATGATTCATTATTTTTTTCTCACGCCTTAAAGTTCTTTTTCATGACATTGTTGGTGTATCTCAAGTTCGCATGTTCAATGTTTCCCCTTGTTTCCCTTACTGGGACTTATTCTAACACTTTATTTTGATGTATGTCCCCAGGTTATGAGATGCAGTAATGAACCTAGGATGAACATAAGGAGAAGCCTTTCAAGTTTTTAAGAAGAATGTTTTGTGTTTTCATGTTTTAAGTTCTTGGTTTCCAAGACACTAAACCTTAAAGATCCTCAGTTTTGTAAAATGTAGTGAATGTTTATGTGATAAAAAGGCGGGATGTCATATGCCCCACCCCAACTTCCTCAAATCTTCCTTTTCCAAAAAATTAACCCACCAGTAAAGAAATAAAAATAAATTGTAAAAATAATTTATTTTTATTCCTCACATTTTTTAAGAACTCCTCCCGAGCAAACACAACTCCTAGAAAGGTCTTCCTAAGCAATTACCAGTGTTGCGGTTTCATCAGTGACCTCGGATTTCGATTTCAAGAACTGGTTCAAAATTTAGGAAAACCCGCTCGTTCTTTCACTGAAGGTACCCAAGCTAATCTTCGGAAATTGATTTCGGGCTCACCGGGCCTCGGAATCACGTGCCGTCAAAAACTGCGTACTCGTAAAATCCCAAAGAAAATTAAGAAAAAAAAATTCCCTTGAAATTTATGGGTCTTTACAATCATTCTATCCTTGGCCAACCAATAATTAGAAATATTTTTGTTTTGATTCTGTAAATACAGATCGAGGGACATGGTTTTCAGATTAGAATAAATAAGTAAAACCTGGGAGTTTAAAGGTGGCACATTTTCCAAACCAATTCCAACAACACGTTCAATGCCATAAAGTCCCTATAAATGAATTTCATGCAGTAATTGTGATTAAATTCAAGCCCCTTGGTTGTCCCAAGAACCACAAATAGAAAGGCATTCCATTAATGTGGATGAATATTGGAGGATGAGGGTTTACATCGATAGAGATAGTCATCCAGGCAACCCTAGGGAATAAACTCATAAACTAGGAGTCACAACTCACCATCTAGGCAGTACCCAATGCATTTAATGAGAAGGGGGTGGTTATGGTGACCCAGATAATCTATATTTATTTAAATATTTATCCATATAATTATATAAATCTATATAATTATTCATAAATATATTTTAAAAATAAGTCTATATATTGTATATTTTCTTATAACCATTATACATAGTTACATATAATTGTCTATTTTGATATAACTTTTTTATAATTAATTTATAATTATTTTTTATAAATATGATTATATACTATATTTAAATATAATAATATATTTACAAAAATACATTTATATATGATGTATTTATGTAATATTGACACACACACACACAAAACCGCTGCTCAACCTCCTGGCAGTACCCAATGTATTTAACAAGATGGGGAGGGTTAATGTGCCCCATATAATCCAACTTTATTTAAATATTTATACATATAATTATATAAATTTATATAATTTTTTTAAATATATTTTAAATATATATATATATTGTATATTTATATATAAATTTTAGGCATATTTACAAATAATAGTATATGTAGATAAAAAAACTAATGTATTAATATTTATTTATTATAATTATTTTTATATAATATGTTTAATGATAATGATATATTTATAAAAAACATTTATATATGATGTATTTATATAATATTGACACAAACACAGACATAGACATATTTTCACACACATGTACACATTTATATTTCACACATACACATACAAAGTAAAAATAGTTATTTAATAGGGTTCTTAAGATAAATATGATTAACATATAATGAATTCTATGTAGTAAACTGATGTTGACATCATAACATTTGTTGTTGTGAAGTAAAATGTTTGAATATGTCTAAGATGTTGAACTATTAGTAATATGCTTCCTAAATCAAACCATTTTCCAAATTTATTACTTTATAGACATTTAGAACTAAAGAGTTTAGTGTGAGGGTATTATTTCATGGTCTCATAGATATGTGAAATGAATTACATTAGATTTGAGGAGTTAAAAAAACCAAAAAAAGTGTCACAAACATAATTCGTATCTGACATTTTTACAAATATGATATGTTAAATTTGTGCTTATTCTAGGTTTTTTAAATATTATTAAATAGTTTAATAATATTTAAAAGTATAATATTTGATGCATACTCCATTTTATCCTTATTTCACATTATCAAGATAAAATTATATATAGATAAACATTTCTGGAAGTGAAATGATAACTGACCTCTCAAAGTGTAACTTTCTATTTATCCCTTACTATTAAAATCATAGAGTTTTATATATTATATAAAAATGATAAAGTTATAATGAGTATGATTCATTTATAGAGATAAAACATATTTTCATGTGGCATAATGCAATGAATAATATTATATTTATGCACTAGATGACCCACTACATATACCACATGGAGTGTCATACAAGTATCTTTAGTATATTAGGGGTGCATGTATCATATGTGAGTCCCCAATAAATTAGGTTTGTGAGATTCCTAGCATGATATCACTCATAATGTTATTTCATACTTAAAAAATTATATATGTTGACTTAGCTAATACGGGGGTGGTTGGGTTTATTGTTGATCATGTCGTTAGTTGGGGATTAACTGAGATGTGATTTTTACTCTCATATGATGAGTATGACATCTGATCCCTCGATTGAGATAAGATATTTGATTGTGTTGCCAAACATATATATTAGATATCTATTTGGGTAAGGAATTTTTGATGTGATTATCCATAATGATAAAAAAACATGTGCTATATTCTTCAATCATATTAGTATATACGTTGAGAATAGAAAACATATGAGTTGGATATTTGGGGTTGATGTGCTTCATTCCCCATGGTAACTGTAGGTCTTGTAAAAATGAAAAAAAATTAGAATTCCCATTTTCATATGACTCATAGTAGTGGAAAAAAGTATACATATACATTTTTTTAATGGAGATCATTATGAATCCATTTATCTCTTGAGTAACATTGACATTTTTCTATAGGTCACTATTTTTATCATATATGGATACAATGATTTATATTTATTGTCAATTATATAAATTCCTATAGGTTTACACAATTTAGTTTATATAATGGGGATCAACATTGACTTAGTGAACTACTGTAACAGTTGTTTAGAGTTAATCCAAAAGTGTTTTGGATGGGTGTTCATAAGGTATTTCATTTGATGTGATACATGGTATTGTTAATGCTATATTTCCAAAAGATTTTTGGAGGATATAAAAAACGAGTTTTGATATGGGGTCATGAGTTACTGTATACGATAAAATGTAAGGTGAAATTGTACAAGGTTTATTAATCTTTATTACATGTGGGATATTAATGGATATATCCCCAAAGTTATAGAATTTATGTGATGTCGTGCTACATCATGTTCCTGGAATATCAAGATACATGAATGGAATAATATTTCATGCATGATACAAACTTGTAATCAAATGACAAACTAAATATTCAATTTGTTAATATTTTATTATTTCAAATCATTTAAATCATCATTTATTAAGGAATCACATGATATATAATGATATAGTGGAGTTTTAATTCATGAAATGAATGCATTGGCCATGGAATTTACTCTTCTGATATAATCACATTAGTAAATGTTGTAGCAATCAATGACTGTTTTCAACTAGATATATATATTATTTATAGTTGATGGACATGGTTCTTGGGTGTTTTCTCATTCTTGGTCAATACTCCATAACCTGATACAATATTTTTCCTCTCTCCTTTCCATATAGTGGTCTAGAATACTGTGGAGAAATGGTGAGTCCCTTATGTATGGAAGATGATTTAGATCAGCTTGTGGATACACTATGGATGTATGATGATTTATTTTGAGAATTCGATGATCTTTATCAAACATATCAGAAGAATATAAAAAGGTTTTTGTTGTTCTTCTTTGTATGGTATAAAAATTTACTATATTCTTTATTGTAGTTTTTATGTAGGTTTCATATTTCTTTCATGGAGATCCTTAGAATAAAGTTTTAATCACTTAAGATTCTTCAGGAAAATGTTATTAGGATCTTACAAAACACATCAACAATATCATGTTCATCCATTGTAACATCTACAATATCAAGGGGACCATTAAACATAATGCCCGACTAATGAGATACTTGAAATCCCACTCTTATGTGATCTTTTGGGAGTTGTTTATTATGAATCATATCTCTTTTGATATTGTGTAGTGTACTCCTCACAATAATATGGGATTTTGGGTGATACTAAATATAAATTACTTTCACTTTAACAATGCATAATTTTGTAACATAAGAAAGTTATCGATAGTTGTTTGATTAACATTTAAAAAATTGTTATAAAATAATAGATTACATTGGGTAAGGAAGGCTCTTGAGGGGAATGGACATACCCAAATCTTGTGTGTAAAAAGTCTTCATGTACTATTTTTTTATTTATTTTTGGTTCACGTTGACCCCTTTGAATATACTTCTTAATCAAACAATAATTAGAAATAATTTCTTATAGATAATCTATTTATGTATGAATATCTTTAATTTTCTTATTTTCATCCCCATGTGACTTTTATTTCTCAAAATATTCTCAATGTTACACTCCAAAAACATCCCCTTTAACATGGCCATAATGTTTTGGATGGTTAAATGCAATTGTAAGTAGTCATTATTCTAGTATAACTAACAAATATTATTGGGTCTAAAATATATAAAAACTATACAAACATAATATGATAATTTATATAATACTATTATAAAGAATAAAAATAACCATTATTTCATACTTACAAATTATTCTCCTACTTTTTGTGTTCTATCATATACCATTTTTCCTTTTTTATTAAAATGAGCCTCCTTCCATAGCATATGATGTGGGATAGAAGTGGAGTTAGATTTCATTTCATCAATATGTATATATAAAAAGGAACATAATTATTTTGTTATTTTATATCACATTAAACATGTGATGTATATTTATAATAAATAAAATTATTTCAAGTGAAGCACACTAAATCCTTGCTTTATGGTAGGGGTACATGGGTTTAAATGCACACTAATTATTCTCATCAATCATTTTTTATTTCCATAATTTATAATTTTGAATAAAATTGAGTAGTATAAATAATTTAAAATAAAATATTAGGAATTATAATGAACATTAAAGGATTCATCCTCATTATAGGTAATGAATGAATTTTAGGTTTCTTGTTTTATCATTTGTGAATAATAAACTGGTGGTTAGGGAATTACTTTCCCCATAGAATCGTAGAGATATTGTTACATCAAAAGTGTATGAAAGGATCCATAAACCTTTTTACTAATCATTAAAATTCACTTATTATAGAAAATATCTAAACCAAAATACTATATAATGGATATTTTTAATTAAATAATTGTTTCATTAGTAAATATTTCATTGACAAGGCCATAGAAGTTCCCCACTATGATGAGAAATTTGAAATTCCATGATAATATTTGAAAATTCCCTCAAACGCAAATGCATTTTAGAAGATCTAGATAATCCAAGCACAGATGAAATACCCCATGATAGTTTTCACTAGAAGAAATATGAGCCACTCCACCATAACAATGATCACATCCTTGAGGCTTCAACATTGAGCCTGATCCAACTCAACACATGATGACCACAACCCAGTATCCCAATGGAAAGAGAATATTACATGAAACTCATTTTCCATAGTGTTCTCACTAAGAGGGCATGAGATTTTCTCAAAAAAAGGTTGATTAGGAAGGTGAGCATTGGTACGAATGATGCCTTTAAAAATTTAAAATAGAAGTGTTTGGAATTCAAATATGGATTTTATATTTAATATATTCTTCCATTGTTGAAACCATATAACATCTTCTTGTGTGAGGATATTCCTAAAACCTGAGTGAACTGAGTAGCAGCCTGAAATCTTGAATTTTCAGCATAACATATCGGGTCCCACTCCATCCACCAGTATATCTGCAAAAATATCCATTACTACATAAAAATTAAACCAAATACATGCTTCTAAAAATACAATCCAATAAGTTCATCAACTATAATATCCCTAATTGAAGCATTCCTTAGACTAGATTCTAGCTTTGAAGTGGGATTTATACTATTGAAATCATTCATCGATGTATCACTTCAGATTTTAACAATTTCACTGATGGAAATTAGTCAATAAAGCTCAAAGTTTCAAACATATGGGGATCCCAATATATTCCTAAAAAATATCATTTTAGAACCTATACTAGTTGATATAAAATAATTGTGTGGGAAATACTTCTGTTTGAAAACATTTGTGTACAAACTTTCTGGTTCCTATAACAAATTAAGACCTTTCATGGCTAGGAGGGAATTGTGAAACACATTCCAGTCCTTGAATACCATATCACTAAAATGCTCGGGTGACAAAATATTGACCCATGAGATCTAGTGTATGTTATTTTTATCATTAGCACTACCCCACAAAAAATTAACAAGGTATGGATGGATTTTGTGATTAAATAAATATGGGAGATTGAAGAAAGACATCATGTAATATAGAATTACTTGCGTTACAAATTTAATAATAACTGCATTCTGGAACCTAGAGTGTTTATTCTCAGATCATCCCTGAATTTTACAATATCATTTATCCAGGATGATAGAGAAGTCTTTTCTTTTAGAGTTCCCAAATACCATTGGGACACACAAATACTTTTTATGTTTTTTCATAATCTTGATCCAACATAAACTAGTGATGTTATCTGTCATCAAATATTTCACAACCTAAATAAAATATGTCTACTATTGGCTAAAGTTGACACATTGGAATGAGTATTTGGTAAAATAATCAATGATTTTTATAATCTCTTATCATTCCTAAGGAGTATCTATTGAAATAGGAAAATAATAATTAGGGGAAAATAAGTGTGTAGTGGGGATACAACACTAACAAACCATATCCCTATTATTGAGTCCATCCAATGCTACCTTTGATAAAAGATGAGAGAAGACATCATAATCAAGGTGAAATGATTAAGGTGAATGGGGGTTAACATGATAAAATCCTCTAATTAGTTTGAAGTTAATTATGATATAACCAATTAACAGTATTTTGAAGGTAATTGACTTGTCAAAACTCATGATCACTCTCATCAATTTTGTATAAATCATAGTTTTCACATCACCACTCCTATGAAAACCTTTTACAACATATTATATTTTTTTAATATCAAATTTCAATTCAATGTTACCCCTCATAGTAGTACAATGAGTTTTTATAAAATATATGATTTCATGAAAACTAATGATATTTTCTATAAAAGTGTCGTGGGTAAAAAAGCACTCTAATTCTAAAAGATAACAGAGGTATTGAACTTTCCAAAATGGTGGGAAATTTTTTAATAAAATGTTTTAGAAAAAATAGCACAAGATGATAGGCTTAAAATCATTAATTTTCACTTCGATAGAGATTTTCAAGATCAAAACATTGAGAGATTCATTGAAATTTTCTATACTAATGGAAGCATCCCATTAACCTTACATCAGTATGATAATTCAACGACTCACAATATGAAAAAACAAATTAAAAATAAGGCATGATATTCATCTAGAACAAGAACGTTTTTTGAATGTATTATTTTAATGTATGAGATAATTTACTCTCCATAAATGTCTGACTCTAGATACAAAGTCATTGCCTCAAACCCTTTTGGCTCAGCACTGCTCAGGAGGTCCCCTGGGGGGGATCCACTCTAAGAACTAAAAAAATCTATATAAAATCAGTCGATCAGATCCTCAATCTCAACCCCATAATATTTTAATCATCCCTAACCTATCTAAAATTTTGAAATGAAGTTATTTATTATTCTGTATAAAACCTTTTGATGAATGTAGTTAGTGTTTTGGTCACCCTATTTGATAAAATCCTGCCTTGATCAGATAAACCAATTGATTTATTTCTCTCTAAAGGCCTCATCCAGACCCTATTCAATATTCACATACTTATTCTTGTAATTATCTTAAGTGTGTTCCTTATAATATCTTTGGATTATTATCTCATCCCTTATAATTCTCTGATTGAAGTTCATCTAGTTCTATCGACTCCAACATTACAACTACATTGCCACAAATTTAGTCTTATAAATGATATTGTCCTGTGAAGTTGACCAAGTAGATTTGACCAATTTCTGATTGTTATTATTATAATTTCCCATGCATTAAAATATAAATCCTCATAGTGTAATTTAGCACTGGGGAACCACCTATGACTAGATAAAAATAGGACAATGATCGGATGAATCAAAAGGGTAGTTGGAGACCTTTTACCAATAGAACATAAATTCATCATATCTTGAGACCAAAAACATATTGATATGTTCATATCATCAAGATGTTAGTAAATATCCATCGTATAAAGTAAATAGACACCCCAAGAAGTCAATATCTGAGAGACCTCAGGGAAACATGAAGTCCCAGAATTAGTGCATGGAAGAAAAAATCTGTCTGGCCCGCCCTTCTTATCATGGTGGTGAGGATGTCATTGAAATACCATACAAAGATAATGGAGAATGAATTTTATTTTTGATAGATTTAATCAAATCCAAGGATATCCACTTTTCACCTACACCTATCCGGCTATAAAAACCCATGAAGTTCCATTCAGGTTCCTTTGGTCGACAAATCAAAAAGGGGATGGGGTTTTGGGAGAAGATGACAAAGCATAAAATTACTCCCTCCACATGATTCAATGTACACCTTCATGTGATGACTGTACAAACAAAAAATATTTAAAAATCCACATTTAAATGTTATCCTTATAATTTCCTTGCTTTCCAATATGGTCTTGGATAGAAAGTCCTTATCGGGGCCATACATGGAGCTCCATTAATGGATCATACAAACTGATCATGAGTTTCCAAGAACATTACTATTCCATAATAAGAGTTTTATGGTTATAGGTGGGGCTAATTTGAACCATCCTTTTCCTCTATCAGGTAGTTAAACACATCATCCTATAACAGCTTTGAGTGTTTCTAAGAACATGATGGAGCCTCATCCTTATAACCTCCATAAAGTATTTTATTTATGAATATTTTATATTTTATTTTCTCAAAATTATTTATATAACTATTCCATCACATCCATGTTTGCAAAAATATATGTTCATCCAAGATCACTGCAATAGGAGATTCATATAGGACTAGAATAATCAACCTCAGGTTAGGAAATCATGGAAGTTCCTCCTCACTAGGAAAAGTGGAATCCAAACCTCCCACCTTATGTGGACCCATACCCTAGGATAGTGTAGCCTTAATTTCCTCTCATGTTATTGGGATATGAAAAAATAGTTTGTGGTTTGGGATAGGTCTTATCTTCTAGTGTAGAAAATCATTATGAAAACTTTTTTTGGGGGAAAAATAATCAGCGAATTGTTTTCCCAATCCCCAACATAATTTGTATCCTCATCCCATGATCCTTTATCCACCATCCTAGGGAGAATATACTCATCTACCAAGGGGACTTAAACACACATGTTCTTTTGAAAAAGGTAATAAAAAATATTAGTTTCAATCGATACAATTAATATTTGATCTTGAAATTTTAAATACTTTTCGCGATCCAAATTTTTTTAGCCATCAAAGTGGGTGGACCACCTAAACAGTTTTCTTAATGCCATGGCCAATATTACTGTGTAAGACGTTGATCAAGATAATGATTTTTTGTTCCCAAATCCTTTACAACATGTCAAATGAGGCCAAAAAAGAAACTAATGGAGGGCATTTTCAAATTCAAAATACACCAATATCTTGGAGTCTGGATGCTTTAATAATGATCCCCATATAATGGGTTGTGTGATATCCACCATAGTCATTATTTATACCTTAGGACCCCACTAAATCAGATATGAAATATCCCAATATATAAAATCCCCAATGGTATTACCATTCCCACATATAACATGATCGCTCCTACCCATAAATGAGATACATTTACCCTTGATCCAAAAAGGGGAATGAGGGAATTAAATATGATCATGTTAAGCCTATTAGCCATGTACTTGATCACATTAATATTATTATCAAAAAACTAGGGATGTCTGTTAAAAATGTGTATTTTAATATATTCCTAAAAAATAAAAAAAATCATATAGGGTTCGATTTCCTTGATATAATATCCCTCTTTTAACATTTGGATCAACTGCAAAATATTCCTCATGGCATTCATGTTATAAGGTCTGCTAGATGTGAATCTCCCCACCCAGAGGAGGGAGAGGAGTTTACCAAACTCTCTATCCACTATAGCACTAAATTCAATCACATATTTCTCAAAAAACACATTGAAATTTTATTTATAGTCACTATACTAATGCATTATTATTTGTACCATTAAATATATCGAATTAAATATTTTAAAATAATATATCATTAAATGTTGTGTTTATAAAAAAACAAAAAATTACAACCATTGTTATGGTAATTATGTAATAACACTAATTCTGATATGATTAAAAAAAATATTATTCCTTACAATTATTGTCAATGCTAATTAAATTATATTAATCATTTAATTTGGATAAAAATAATGGTAACAATTTATGAAAATTGTTTATATTACTTAATAATCGGAATTGTATATAATTAATTTAACTATTAACATAATATATCTATTTAAATAAATATAAATTATATAATTAATGTTCATGATTTTATAAAATATTTTATATACAAAATACTATTTTATAACAATATTTAGCTAATCCTTTCATAGATATATTTATTTTTCTTTTATTATGAGTTAATTAGATATTGGATTTATAAATGAATTCTCAATTCAATTCCAAATTAAAATAATTATTAAAAATCCATTATTAATAGTAAAAATAATTCATTTTAGATTTAATAAATAATTTATAAATTTATAAATTTATAAATAGTTTTTAAAGAAATTAAATAAGTATTTCAATATATAATAATATTGAGTTAATAAAAGATGTTTAAAAATGAAAATAAGTATTCAAAAAACTTAATAATTTTCCAAATATTAAATAAATGTGTAAAATTGTAGATTTTTTATTTAAGAATTGATTATTAATGAAAAAAATTATTAGATAAATGGGATATTTAGTAATTGTGAAATTATTTGACTAGATACTTCCCAATGATGATATAAAATATCTTTTTAATTTATTGTGTATATATATATATTAGGTATATTAATCAATTATAAATAAATTATTTAATTTAATTTAATACATTGAATCTTAAGGATGTGAAATAATTTGAAAATTATATTTGGAAAGAAAATATAAAATAAAATCTATATTTTATTATATATTAAATATAATAAAATATATAAAGGAAATATTTTAAAATATAATGAAATGTGATTGAGGAAGTCCCTTTAATACAGAGCCATATATGTGTTTATTCATTACTATACACCTTCCTACATGTTTAATGGTAATTCGTAGATGGATAGGGACTAAGGATACCTTTGGAAGAAAAGATAGGATGGTGTTTGGACTCCAATGATATAGATAAGTACTCTTTATCATGTAATTGAGTTATGACCGGTCAGTTATTGGGTCACTAAGGGGTGGGGAAATCGTTTAATCTCTCATGAGGCCATAGTTAGGGCTTGGGGTATGAGATGAGATTTAAGTGGCCCATGATTGGGTTTTTAGGGATAATTGTATAGATGAGAGAGGATTTATACTAGTGATGAGTGAGTGACACCCACCTCAGGGTGGTCATAAGATTGATTAGAATTATGAATTGGATGAGTTTTTTGGGACAAGACATTGTGTGACAGAGAGTGATTTCCTCTGAATGAAGGATATAGAGATCTACCTTAGAATATTTTCAGTGAGACCCAAGTGTAGGCTGTGGGATTGGTTGGGACTAGGTATCATGATTCTAGGCTTCTTAGAGTGTTTGACATGGGATAGTCCTTGGGTAGGAAGATTAAGCATGATGAGAGAGCAAGATGGGGAGGACTATACCATGAGTTATGGGTTGAGATGAGAATATGGGGTTTGGTATACCTGAGGGGTAAGGGGAATGGGTTGGTATTAATGAGATAATACTGCTCTCAGTCTAGTGGACCAAATATATTCCCTAACAGGTGATGTGGGATTTGTTTAACAATGGGTTATATCATTAGAGACTGGAGCCATGTGATCAACTAAAGTGTTGTGTGACAAGCTAAGGCATAGTGGATTTGCTGTAACCCCCCTAGAAACTGTAGGGATGTTTCAATGTGCTTATTAACTCCATAGAGTCTGTGAGGATGAGTTGGAATTCTTGAAACCTCCCCGAAGTCTATAAGTATTAGTTGATATTCTAATAACCTCCCTATATTCTGTGGGGAATGGGTTGGTATGCTTGTGATCTCCCTTAATAATATATGGATGGGTCAGTGTGGATGATGTACCTTGGATAAGAGTCTTGAGTAATGAAAATGACCACCCATGAGGGGACAGGTCATGGGATGATGTGACATGGGACTAATGAACAATACCTTGATTGATCAAGCATCAATCCCGGATGTTGATGTATGACTGCACTCAGTTCATGTGTGTAACATGTTGATTTTTGGATTCCACAAAACCTTATGTCTTCGTTTATGGCTTGGGTGTCATTATGATGGCCTAAGATGATGTGGTGTGGTGGATTCCAGTATAACAATAAATTAGGTATGATTAGGTGTCTTGTTGGATTGGTAAGCACACATTGACCATACATGTAGGGAGTCATGGTGGCCTTATAATGTTTTTGTCCCTATTGATGTGATTAGGAATGCCTTTAGATTAATTATATTATCTTTAGGTGATAAGTTACATCATCAGGTTGATAATGAATCTACTACTGCCTAAATTTGGGCTAAACATGAAACTCTATATAAAAAACCATAGTTATCCAAAAACACAAGAAGATTCAATTGTATAACATTCTTATGAATCCTTAAAATGCATCGAGGACTCATATAGATAATTTTAATGAAATCATTCTATATTTATCAAATATAGAAATTATGATGGATAATGGGGATTTGACTATCATACTACAGACCTAATTAGAAGAATAAAATAACTGATTTAAATATTCAATGGTGTATGGATAGGGTTCCTTAAACATATATAAGACGATAAATCTACCATTTTTTCTAAATATATTCAAACTAAGAAACCTACTGATGTTAATAAGTAATTTGAGGGGATTAATGTATAGGGTAATTTTTAGTAGAGAGGGAAATAGAGAGGAAAAAGCAAGTTTAAAAGATAATTTGGGTATAGGGGTAAAAAAATAAAATAATTCCATTATAAACAATCTGGTCAAATTTGAAGGAATTATTCCAATCAACCAATTATAAGAAAAAAATCAATAACAATGGCCATTGGTTTTTAGTTGAGAAATATATGTCTGAAATTTTATGAATCAAATTAAATAATTTAATACAAATATTTCCTCCATGAGAAATAACATAATGTTATGGCATAGGTTAATAGAATATATTTGTCCAAAAGTTATGAATGAAATAAGAAAGAAAGGAATTTTAGATGATGTAACCTTAGACTGTCTTCCCTATTGTGAATACAATGATCTTGTAAAGTCCAAAAATCATAGTTTTAAGAGGTATACGTATAAAAAAAATTCACATTATAATATGAACATTTTAAATTGTAGTTTTCCTCTAAAACTACACCCCATAGTGGGGGAAACTACTATGTTCACTTTAATGATTAATAATCTCATAATGGTTGGATTTATATAATAATGAAAAAATATGAAACCTTTAAAACTTTCAAATTTGTTTGTTTAGAGTTGAAAGTGAAGCTTAGAAAAAAATCATAAAATCAATAGAACGGATAATGGTCTATAATATTTATCTATTTCCCATAGAGACTATTTTAGTTTTGAAGGTATTATTCGACACATAACTATTATGGATACCCCATAACATAATTTCCTATAATACAGTATGAATAAGACTATATATAAATTGTGAGAACTATGCTCTTATATTCTATTCTTTTTATGTTCTGGGAATAATTTTCTTCTACAGTTTTCTATCTAATCAATAGATCCCCCTAGTTCCACTAGATTAAAAACCATTGATATTATTTGGACAATTTTTCCCCTAGTTTAGGACATCTTAGTTTTTTTTTGTTTTTCTACCTATTCTCATATTTGGGATGATAAACTAGATCCTAGGAATATGAATTGAAACTTTGTAGGATACCCACTTTGTGTCCAAGGGTAAAGGCATTGGTAAGATAAAAACGATTATCAATAATTTATAATCCATAATGATATTGATTTCTATGAGGCATTTTCTAAAAAATATAATGTTTCTAATATAACCTATTATCATCTATATATTACTGTAGGAATTGAGGCGATATTAGACAATAAAATGTAACTCGAACTTGGGGTTGTCTCCACTAAACCACCACAACAATCTCAAAATAAAGAATAACCTGGTAGTGAATTTAAACATAAGTTTCAGTATGAGAGAGATAGTGACATGGGAGACTACCAGTTGGCTCATAATATAACTAGATGAATCATTAGGCATCCATCATCATATACCCAGATTGGTGTTTATACTATTGACATTAATATAAGTTTTTACTAGGTAGTGATGAACCATAATGTTTGAAAAAAGATCTTAAGTCTGACAAATCTTGGTAGTGTCTCTTTTTCATGAGAGATTAAATGGATTATATTCTTACAAATGAAACTTGGATAATTTATAAAAAACCTAAAGAGGAGAAAATTATAGATTTTAATTAAATTTTTAATAAGAAATAATAAAATGACAGTGAAAAGAGAAATAAGTATAAATATATACTTTTGGAACATGGATTCCTATAATATGAAGGAATTGATTATAATTATACTTTTCACTTGCTGTTAAGACCTCTTCCATTATATTATTGTTAACTTTTTGTACCCAAAATTATTTTCATGTTTAATAATTGGATGTTAATACTACCCTCTTGCATGGTATGTAAGATGAGAATATTTATATTAGACCACCATAAGGGTTTTTTAAAATATATTAAAATCAATCATTTATAAATTTTAAAAAAATCCATGTATGTCCTGAAGAAATCATCTAGACAATTGTACAATGAATTTAATGCTTTTCTTTCTTAAAAAATACTTTTCTAGAAGTACATATGATGCCAATTTTTATATAAAATCATTCAATATTTTTTATGTTTATTTAATCCTATATGTTGATGATATGATTATAATTTTCAAAGACACTTGGTTAATAAATCATATGAAAAAACTAGATAATTCTATTGAAATGAAATATTTAAAGGAAATGAATAAAATTATTGGTATGACAATTACTATTGATAGAAATGTTAGGGTATTCTATATGTCCCTATATCCTTATTTTCATAAGGTGTTCAAAAGTTATTTTCTAGAAACTTTTTAAACCTATTAGTGTGACTTTAGGTCATTACTTTTTATTTACCTTGTCCCAATCCCCAAAAGTTATTCTGGTAATTATTTTATTATTAAAATCATTGTTGTAAACATAATGGGTGGCCTTATTTATTCCATGATATTCACTTTTCTAGATATATCGTTTAGTGTTTGTGCCTTAATAATGTTTACGGGATGTCCTAAAAATAATACTTCATATGAATTCAAATAGATACTCATTTATGTGTCCATGTATTCAATTTTGTGCATTTTTTTAGGTTAAAAGGATTCTTATAGTCATGATATCATTAGATATATTGAATCTAGGAATGCTAAAAATATAGATACTAATAAATATATAACTTATTATGTAATATTTTTATTTGGAGGTCACGATTCATGGAAATATAATATGAAATTCACTGTTTAGCTTTCCAAAACCAAGGTCACATACATAGTATTAACTGTAGCAATAAAAGAATAAATTTGGTTGAAAGGCTTTGTTAATCAATTGCCTTTATCATTTGGTAATATAGAATTAATTTTTGATAGTAATTTTCTATTCCATATTTCAAAAAATAATTTTTTCCATGGAATATCATAGCACATATACAATATATTAAAATTTTTTAGGGTTTTCATTGAAACTATGATAATATGTTTCACTAAGATACATACTTCGTAGAATCTAGTCGACTATTTGAATAATGATATTCATTTCTCAATGTTTAAACATTATTTATTACTTAATAATGTAGTCCCATTTCAAATACCTAGGTTGTGAGAACACTATATTTTTAAATTTTATTTATTACCAAGGTGGATCTTTTGTAAATTTGGCATGCATGTATTTATTTGTTTATTATCAAATAGAATTTTTACAATTCTTGGTCTGAATTATTTTTTGGATTTCATAATATAATTTAATTTGTTCACTTGGGAAATGGTTTTTTAAATTTCAGAGTTGTATTTTTCCAATGAAAAAATATTTTTACAACTCTTATTTATCAATTTTGTTTTCGAAAATTTTCCTTACCCCATAGCTGGATACCACATAAAGGCAACCTATGTAATTTCTACATTAATATAGCATGAGGGTAAACCATTGGCTCTCCCGTTGCATAAGGTTAAGTCATTGATGCATAAGGGTAATTCATATTCTTTTAAGTGTACTCCCTGGCTTGTGTAAATGTACTCTCGACCCTCTTAACGGTAATCCCTAGCTTTCATATGAGCACTCCCTAGCTAGCATAAGGGTTCTACCTTGGCTTGTGTAAGGATAACCTGGAATGTGAAAGGGTACTTCCGTGGATCACATAAGGGAAACATAGATCACATAAGGGTACTTTATAGATAGATTAAGGGTACCCTGGACCTTATAAGAGTAACCTTGGTACAAAAAATGGTAAGTTTATCTGTGTTACATTTTGGAGGTAAATAACCTACTGTCAAATGGAAATCCTGTCAAACTATATCTTTCATTTAAGTCATCTACATAGCATGAATCTTGCATTCACAGTCTAGATCAAAATAATTTCTCCCACCATCATGATTTCACCACAAGATCCTCCTTGATCATTTAGGGTATTTCATCACTATTTCAAGAGAAGATAGTTCTATGGAATTTTAATTTCCATTTGAAATAGAATGAGAGTAGCATGAGGGAGATCATTTCCATCATTGATATCATTTTCTAAATTACATTGTCTTTATCATCATCCACATGATCTAGGGATTTTGTGGAGAGTGGTGGAGATTTTTTACCTTCACCAGGAGGTGTCCTCATGTGATGGAATATATCAATATCATGAACACCGTTTGACCTTATTCTAGGTTTTGGTATTAGAACATAGAATTATAAGATGTTTATTCCACATTCATATTTTTATTTCTTTTCATGTGTTTGATGTTGTATACTTCTACGCATGTGTGTAGCATGAGTCCATACAGGAAGCTATATTGCAAGGTCCACATGTTAGATTTCATCACATCCCTATGGTCTAGCAAGACTTAATCCGAAAATATTTTGTTTTTTAATTTACTTATTTTGTGTCTTATAATCCACTGATTTTCATTCTTTATTTATAACAATATTATGGGGGATTTATTGCAATACATGTAGGTCAATAATGGACTAAGGTATGTTATATATATGTGTTCTTTATTTATTTCTTACACCATATTCTTCTTTAATCCATATTATCCATTTCTATTTTTTATAAAAAATCATAAAAGTTTTGTAAACCAATTAAATATATTAGTAGATTCCGTGTTGTTTGATAAGGAATACCACATCAAAAAATCCCTTAATATCTATTCAATTTACAAACAAATGGGTTGGTGGATCAACATTTCACATGTTCATGTCCTCATAGAATGTGAAAATGTCACTCATCCTTCCATATGCATAGGATTTCAATCCATTTTTCATTTTATTGTCTCTATCATTCATCTTATGTGCATTGCCTAATAATTTATAGTGGTTTTTTAATGCAGTTAATCTAAATGAAAATATATTTATTCCATGAATGAATTATATGTTAAAATATATATTTTTTGGATAGTTGTGAGCCACAAATTTCATGAAACCATATCAACCCAAATATTTACCACACCAAATATTTTCATTCCTATGAAATGATACCCAGGATATGGTGTCTAGAATTAATGGAGTGAAGGTAATGTAGCAGGTGTATGCAGATCCCCAAAATCCTTTTGTCCATTTGGAAAATGTTTAATTGGTGTTATGTATGAATCAATGAACAAATAATTGTAGTCCAGTAAACCCCACCCGCTAGGTGTTTATATGTTTTTGAGTTCCCCAAGTTCCATAATGCTAAAGAAAAATGATAATATTGAAATAACATTGGAATTAAATTTTACCCTTTTGAAAAGTTAAATTGGTTTTATAGAATAAAAATATATTTCAGAAGTAATATCCTAATAGTGTGGTATAACCATGTTGTAACATATTTATAACTGTCTTCAAACTAACATGATGGAATCTATTATAGCATTGAAGTAGGTATGATATGGTGTCAGGGTGTCATGGTTAGCCCACATTGACCAGACACACAACGAGTCGTGGAGGCCTAATAATGATGATGTCCCTATCAATGTTCTTATGAATTCCTATAGTTTAGTTCTCTTGTCTTTATGTGATATGGTACATCATGAGGAAGATTAAGAATCCACTACTACCCAAATTAGGTCTAAAAATGAAGCTCTCTATATGAAAATAAACCTTAGTAGGCTAGATACATTGGAATATTAAATTGTATAACTTTGGTATGCATCCTTGAATAGTAGTCCAAAACGATGATTTTAATAAAATAATTCTAGATTTACCTAATATAGAATTTGAGTTGGATGAAGGGGATTTGAATATCATAATTCTGACCTATTTAGATGATTCATATAAATAATTTAATGATTCAATGATGTATGGTTTGGGTTCCGTAAACCTATAAGATGTCAAATCTACCTTGTTGTCAAAAGTGATTCAAAAAAATGAATCCTAGTTTTATTAAGAAAGAATCTAAGGGTATTAATATCTTCTATAAGTTTGAGAAAATAGGGAAGAAGAGAGGTAAGAGGTATCCTTTGAGATGATCAGAGTCTGTGGTTAAAAAAATATAATTATTCTAATAAAATCAACCTATTAAAATTACAAGTAATTTTCACTATAAGAACAATTCTAAGAACCACACCCATAACAAAGACCATTGGCTGTTATTTGAGTAATATTTTGATAATATTGGTGTTCGAAATTTCTTTTCTAATGCTATGAGTGATGAATTTGTCCAAGATTTAATATGTTCTATTCATATATGTCAAAAATGTGATTACTTCCCTGATCTAAGAGAGATTGAGAGTGAAACGTTTTACCTTGGAAATAACAACAGCTATATAATCATGGGTAGAAAAATAGTTTCTCTAGAATTGCATGAAATTCCATTCAAATACTTAGAGGTGGTTAGGTGGGTTCCCGATTTGAAGAAGAATATTATTTCCCCATGTTTATTAGAACAAAATATTTATTCTTATATGTCTAATTTAGGGTGTCACAATATCACTAAGGGGTCACTCACTCATATGGGAAGAACCCTCACAAATGGTCAATATGACTTAGATCGTAGGACTCGTATGAAACAATTAAATACAACTCTTTCCCTAATGAAGGATAACATAATGTTATGTAATCGTTGATTAAGACATCTTATTTCAAAAGGGATTAATGAACTTAGAAAGAAAGGTATTTCAAATGATGTAACCATATCTAGTTTTACCTTTTGTGAAGAAAAGTTTCTTGGTATGTCCAAACATATTAGTTTTAAGAGGTCTATATATAAATCTAACCCCCCTTCAGAATATGAACACATTAGTTTTTGGGGTCCCTATAGAACTACATCCCATATTCGGGGCCACTACTATATTCCATTTATAGTTGAATATTCTCGAAAAGTGTGTATTTACATACTCAATAAAAAATTTGAAACCTTTAACACTTTAAAAATATGAAAGTCTAGTGTTGAAAGTGAAACTAGAAGCAAACATAAAACCAATATAACTGATAATTATCTAAAATAGTTGCCTAATGACTACATAGTCTACTGTAGTTATGAAGGAATTCTTATACATTGATATTTTGTGGATACCCCACAATAGAATGGCCTAGAAGAGAGGATCCAAAGGATAGTTTTATAAAAAGTGAGAATCATGCTCACAAATTATTTTCATTTTATGTTCTTCTTGGAATGATTTGATTATAATACTATTTATATGATCAAGATATCCAACTCAAGTTACATTACATTCAAAACTTCTAAAGTAATGTGGATTGGTTCACCCCGAGTTTAGGTTATACTAGATTTTTTTATTGTACTACCAATGCTCATAGAGGGAATGCTAAAATAGATCTCAGAACTATGTTGTGTGTCCTTGTGGTATAACCAAATTGTGTCAAAATGTAAATTCAATCGGTAGATAATCATGGTTTTCATAAAATTATAATCTGATGTGATTTTGTTTTCCATGAGGCTTATTATTCTAAATAGAAGTCTTCTAATCCTGTGCAGTATGATCGTTATAATCTTGTAATTGGTGAGGTTATATAAGAGGTTAACATGTAACTTGATCATGGGGTTATCTCCTATAAACCACCACAACTATATCGCATTGAATAAGAACCTATTTGTGAATTTGAACATGATTATGAGGTTAAGAGAGATGATAACATGAGAGACTCCCAGTTGAATCAAAATAGTACCATAAGAATAATTAGGCCCCCAATTTTGTCTTCCAAGGAAGATGTTTCTCCCTTTAAATATATTATTTTTATTACTAGGTAATGATAATCCATAAAATTTCAAACAAGATCTTATGTCTGATGAATATTGGTAGTGGATTTCTATCCAGAGAGATGAAATGGATTCTCTTCTTAAAAACAAAACGTGGATAGTTGTTAAAAACCTAAAAGGTTAAAATTATAGATTTTAATTATTTATTTAAGAAGAAATAAGACAATGATAGTGTATAAAATCTTATGTATAAATCTATATGTTTTTCACATGGATTCCGAAAACATGAAGGAATTGAATAAAACGATATTTTCACTTATTTTTAAGAACTAATCCATTATATTATTATTATCTTTTTCTGCCCAAAATGATGTTTATATTGAATAATTGGATGTTTAAAATTCCTTCTTGCATGATATGTAAGATAAATAGATTTATATGAGACTACCTGATGGATATTCAAAATATTTTAAAATTAATCTAGTATTAATTTTAGGGAAATCCACGTATGGCCTTATGAAAACATATTGACAATGTTATAATGAATTTGATTATTTACTACCTAAAATGATATTTATTGAAGTAAATATTATGTGTATGTTTATTTTAAATTTTTCAGTCCTGTTTCTATTTATTTAATCATATATGTTTATGATATAATTATAATTTAAAAATACACCAGGTTAATAAATCATATGAAAAACCAACTACATAATTCTTTGGAAATGAAATATTCAGATGAAGCAAAGTAAATAATTAGTATGAAAATCACTAGGGATGGAAATGTTAGGGTATTGTATCTTTCCCAATCTTCTTATGAATATAAGGTGTTGAAAGGGTATTTTATTGAATATTTGAAACTTCTTATTGATATTTTAGGTCATAACTTCATGTTTCCATTGTCCTAATACCCTAGAAGTGATTCAGATAATGATTTTATGAGTAAAATCCCTTTTGTAAATATAGTAGGTGGCATTATGTATTCCATGATATTATCATATCTATATATAGCTTTTGGTGTTTGTTCCTTAAGATGTTTTATGGTAATTCATGTAAATCATCATTGTCATGCATTAAAATAGTTACTCATTTATGTGTCCATGTCTTCTGATTTTTGCATTTATTTTGTTAATAATGACTCTTATAGTCAATATTTCATCAGTTTTTTTGATTTTAGTTATGCTAAAAATACATATACTAATAAATATATCACTATTTATGTATTATTTTATTTTATTGGCCCCGTTTCATGGAAATGTAAAATGACATCCATTATTTCCCTTTCCATAACCACAGATGAATACATAGAATTAACTATTGAAATAAAAGAATAAATTTGGTTATTGCCTTTTTTAATGAATTTTATGTATTTTTTGGTAATATAAAAGTCCATTGTAACAGTCATTCTATATTTCATCTTTTTCAAAATCAGCTTTTCCATGGAATATCAAATCACATGGAAATTTTATTTAATTTTTCAAGGGTTTTATTTAAAAGCAAGATGGTATGTTCACTAAGATACATACTTTTCAAAATCCCTCTGATAGTTTGACTATGGATATTCAATTTTCCAGGTTTATTCATTGTTTAGAAAATAGGATCATAGTCCCATTTCAAAGAACTGGATGATGAGGATACCATCCTCTTTAAAAAAATATTTCAAAGGTGTAGAATTTGGAAATTTGACATGCATGTATTTATTTGATTGTTATCAAATATAATTTTATCAATTATTGGTCTGAATTATTATTTGGATCTCATGATTTACATGTATTCTTTCCCTTTTGAAAATGTGTTTTACATATATTACTTGAAATTTTTCCCGTTAAATTAATTTTGTTTACATTTGTTACTTTTAAATTTTGATTTCATGATTTTTCCTTACCCCATAGATAGATCCTACTTAAAGGTAACTTTCATAATGTTTACTTTCCTATTGCATGAGGGTAAATAATTGTCTCTTCTTTTTCATATGAGTAAGACATAGATGCATAAGGGTAATTCATACTCATGTATGAGTACACTCTGAATTGTGTAAGTATACTCATGATGCACTTAAGGGAACACCCTATCTTGTATATTGGCACTCCCTAGCTTGTGTAATGGTACAACCTTGGCTCGCATAAGGCTAACTAGGAACGTGTAAGGGTACATCAATAAGGGTAACCTAGATCATTTAAGGGTAATTTATGGCTTGGTTAGGGGTGACCTAACTCGTATAAGGGTTACCTTGGAACATGTAATGATAAACTGATTTGTGTTATATTTTGATGGTGAATCACCTATTGAGGAATGGACATCTCATCAAACTGTCTCTTGCATATTGGTCATCCATGTGGTCATTATCCTTTGTTCACTTCCTAGATATCTATCGCTTCTATCACTATCATGATTTCACCTCGGCATCCTCCTCAATCATTCAGTGTGTTTCTTTATAGGTTCAAGAGAGGATATTTCTGGGGAATTTCGAATTTGCAGCTGAAACAGAAAAAGTGTATCCTAAAGAAGATCTTGTCCAAAATTTCCATAGTATACTAAGGAGTATTTTATTTATCACTGCTAACCTGGTCTAGGGATTTGATATAGATTTGTAACAATTTGTTTCCTTCTTTATGACATGTCCTTGCACGAAGGAATATATAAACATCCTGAATACCATTTGAGATTCTTCTAGGATTTGGTATTATAACCTAGGATTATAATATGTTTATTCTGATTTCTTGTTTTCATTTTAGTCCATGTGTTTGATGTTTTATCCTTCTATGTATGTGTGTAGTATGAGTCCATCTCGAAGCTCAAAATTTAGGTTCCATATGTTAGATTAAATCACTTGCATACAGTCAAGCTAGAATTAACCCTAAATGGTTTTTTAGCCCTGTACTTATTTTGTGTCTTATAATATAGTGATTTTATTTCATTACTAGTTACAGTATTTTGGTGGGTTTAGTTCTTTTCACGTAGGTCCATAGTTGACTGAAGTATGTTATATCTCTATGTTCATTATTTCTTCTTTCACCATATTCATCTTAGATCCATCTTATCCATTTATTTTTTACCAAAATTCCTAACAAATTTGTAAACCAAGTACCTATATTAGGAGATTCTTGGTTGTTTCATAAGTACTACCACATCAACGAAGCCCCTAACATTTTTCATGTTAGAAACAAATGGATCAGTGGACTATAAATCACATGTTCCAATCAGGATATCATATGAGAATGTCACTCATCCAATCACATTTATTGGCTATGTCATTTATTTTCGATCCATTTTTCATTTTCGTTTTTCTATATTCCAACCAATGTGCATAGCCTAATAATCTATATAGGGTTTTTAATGTGGTTAATCTAAATGAATATATAGTGATTCCATGTATGATTTATATGTTATCATATATATTGTTTTCATAGTTGTGAACCAAAACATTGGTGAAACCATATCAACCAAACTATTTACTACACCAATATTTTTCATTCATGTGAAATGATATGGAGGAAATAGTGTCTATAATTAATGGAGTGAAGTTGATGTTGCAGATCTATGAAGATCACCAAAATCAGTTTTTCAATTTGGAAAAAGTTGAACGATATTTATGTGTGAATCAATGAACAAATACTTTTGGTCCAGTAAACCCCACATGCTCGTTGTTTATATGTTTTCAAGTTCCCCAAGTTCCATCTTGCTGAAGAATAATGAAAATATTACAAAAACATTGGGATTTAATATGATCCTTTTGAAAAGAAAATTTAGTTTTATAGAACCACAATATATTTAATAAATAATATCCTGACTCTATGGCATAACCATGTTGTAACATATCTATATTTTCATTCAAACTAACATCTTGAAATAAGTCATATCTCAACACCTCAAGCTCCTCCCATCCAGGTTTTAAAATTTCAATGTACTCATAATCTCCTCCCCATGTCACCCTCGATAGAGCATTTATGACACTATTAAATCTCCCATAATTGTAAATACTAATAAAATCATATACCTATAAGATATCTTACCAGTAATTATGTTCAATTGAAGCTACTCTTTGAATAATAAAATTCACATAATTCTATAATTATCTGTGTATACCTCAAACCACATTTTAATAAAATATTGTTTCTGATGTTGGATTTCTGGCACTAAATCCATAAGATCCATTTTGTATATCAATTTTTCCAATTTGGTTCTAGATAATTCCTTATAAAAATAGGAAAGAGGCCACCATTACTATGTTAACATAGCTACAACTCTTGAACTAGAGGCATTAAACTTTATAGAAAATCCCATTAAAAAACTCATAATTCCTAAATGTTTTGTAATAGTTATGTTTTTGTTAATTATATCTAATGATTATTTAGTTTCAAGTGTATATTTAACATCTTTATTCTTAGTAAAGGCCACGAGGGGACTTGAAATCTTTCCTCAATCATTGATAAATTTTTTAAAGTATCCAATTATCCCTAAAAACCCCAGACATGGTTCACATACCTTATCCCATTCCATAATTTAACTACCGCCATTGTTGAGATCTATCACAACCACTTAGATAGAAATTATATGCCCAAATAATCCACATACCTCTTTTTAAAAGAACACTTCTTCCCATTTTCAAATAGTAAATAGTCCATTACTATTTAAAGGACCACTTGTGCCTTATCTGGGTCTCCATTTCATCCCTTACGACACACAATTATATCATCCAATAATAATAAAACCCTCTTCCTTAGAAATTCCCAGAATACCACATTCATAGATGCTAGTAAATTCATCGGTTCATTGATCAATATAAAGGGAATAAAATGTTATTTTGAATTCCCCTTATTGGACTCTGAACATATTCTTCCAAATATCTTCCTCTTTCATCTGTATGTGGTGGAAACAAGAATTCAAACCCACCTATGTGAAGTATTCAGCACTATGAAAATCATCCATCAGCTCATCTATTAGTTTAATTAGGTTCCTGTCCATCACCGCCAATCTATTTAAGTCTAGGTTATCCAGGAAAATTGTCCACCTACCATAATTATTCTTTACTAATATTATTAGAATATAATATGGGATGATGATATGTCTGATAAAACCTTGTTCCAAAATCATTTGACAGTATTTTTCAATCTTATTCTTCTTGAAATGAGCATGTTATTATGGTTGTATGTGTAAGGGTTAGTATCCGAAGAACCAACTATTTTGTATTATGATTACCTGAATGTACACTTATTATATATTGTTCATTATTCTTCATTACTATAATATTACAATGTCCTGGAATATTTGTTGCATTGATAAGGTCCTAGAAGATCCCCACTAAGATGATAACCTTGAGATGCTATAACAATATTATTAAATAATGTTCTACAGTTAGATGACATACTATGATAGGAAACATAGCATACAAACTTTCATGTGCGAGTACTCGTAATAAAATGATAATCTCTCTCATTAAGTTTTAACTTGGTAATCTCTAAGATGGAAGACTTTGAGAACAGACCCGCCAGTAGTAATTCCCCATGTTTTTGTGTCATCAGATATTAATATCTATGAGCATTTGTAATGGTCCTTAGATTGGACTATTTTCATTAACTCATGTCATAACTCGTGGAATTAGATTTTCTGACGAGAACTGTTACAAAGATAGTTGGTAGGAAGTTGGGTACGTTGGGTGTTTCACGAATGACATGTTGTTAATGGATAATTCGAGGAAGGATTTTTCACTTCCATATTTATAGAAGTAGATATCTCAGTCCCTTTTATTGAAAGAGAACTGTCGAAAAAATTCCGTGGCCATGGTGACGCGACGAGTTTATTTCTAGAAGTCATAGAATGACAGATCAAGCATATAGGTTTATGACACTACCATGAAACCTGCTTGATGAGATATTGGGACAAAGGGATTAAATTACATAGTAAGAGTTCGTATGAGGTGACACGTCAATGCGTCATCAACTTATATTTATTGGGCACCTTGACCCATTGTTAGACAGTAATCTTGAACTTTAGGCAAGCCCGCCTATTTCCAAAGAGAAAGAGGCCTAGAGGGTCACACACTAAGAGTATTCAAGTATCTCAAGTTGAATAAATATTATTCTCATACATGGATTAGTAATTATTCAAGGAATCCTAAATCATTTTAATGCTGGAGAAATAATAAAAACAAGTACATTCAATGTAATAATGATACACGCCGTGTAGTTTTTATTTTTAAAAACAAGTACAAGCCGTGAAATAATGATTACACGCCGTGTCGTTTTCATCTTGGAAAGGAAATGAAAAAATGAAAAAAAGATATACACGTCATGTATATTGAATGTACACGACATGTAGTTTTAAATGAAAAACAAGTACACTCCATGTATTTATGATTACATGCCGTGTAGTTTTTCCAGTAGAGATTTTGAGGAAATAATATCATTTTATTAAATGATATTTATTATAATATATGTGGGCGCATTTCAAGGAATTAATTATTCAACATGGGTTTTTTCAAAATAGTTAATGAAATAAATAAAACATGTAATGCGTTTATTTATTGTCATAACTCTACAACCTCAAACCCGATTATAAATATCCTCACAACCACAACTCTTTTCCATAGAGAATCATTGTGAAAAACAATTCTGGGGAATTCTCTCAAGTCCAAAAGAACTCTGTCCACCAAGCAAACTATCAAGACTGAGAGAGATCCACCTCCACCAGATCAAGGCGATCTATGGTGGAAAATGCAAGCAAAGGCTTCTCCATGCTATCACCCGGAGATTCCTTTGGCGATGTCCATTGATATGTGGTTCATGTGTGGATCACCACTAGAGGAAGTCTACACTTGGCTTCTATAACGACCCATACTTTACATACATTGTTATCACTTCATAATTGAAACACATTTATTACAACATATAACAAAACCATGAAAGGACCATATAGGTATAGTGTCTTTAGAAATTGGGAAACATAAACAAATGGTTCATAAATCACTTACGTTGTCTCCCATTTATTTCATCATATCTAGAGTCCCTTTTTGGCATATCTTACTTATTATCCATCTTCTTGACCTGGGGAAAATAAAACATACAAAAGTGTGAGCTCAAATGCTCAGTAAGGGTAAACAAAAGAACTATCAATCATATCATATTCATAAGAACATAACATTTTGAAAATCTTAATCTACAAAAGAAATATCAATAGAATTAGTACATGTGTTAGGGTAATAATAATATCATTTCTACCCTTAATTACCTTATTTACTTTTAGTCGTGGTAAAAAAGTAAACAGTTACTATTCACAAAAAATTATTTTCATCTCATTGAACAACATTTTAGTCCTTGATATTAACCATGTCTCTCGGATTTTTGAAATTCCCTTCACAGAAGCGGTAAAATTATGTTTTATGTGAAATTGCAAATTCTCCTAGGCGGTGGCTAAAAGACTGTTAAAAGTTCAATAAAATTTTTATATATCTAAAATTATTATCAAATGACTCCAATAAATTAATTTGAAATTATATAGGTATTATGTATCGAATTTTACCTAAAATAAATTTAAATAAAATAAATAATTATTTAAATAAAAAGTCTGTTTTTAAATAGTAACATAGTGTTTTCACTATTCAACAAAAATTGAAATTTTTCAGAAAAATACCAAAATTTCACCCTAGGCTAATTTCGATATTCCAAATCCAAAAATGATGTCCATTTTGAAAGGTAAAATTTATAAAATTTAAAAAAGTGGGTATTACTATTCATAACGGCTAGTTTTAATAATGTTTTAATAGCATATCGTTGTTTAGTGAAACTTGATATCGCGAAGAACACAAGCTATCGAGGAAGGTTGTGATTGCGTGTAAAGAAAGACAAGCTAGTGTTGTATGTAGTGAAAGATTCCATAAAAACAAAATATTTCTCATAAAAAAACTCAGGTGTTACATTCTACCCCCCTTAAAATTAATTTCACCCTCGAAATTTGTCACATTGTAACAAACATATGAGGATACCTCTCCCTCATCATATCCTCAAGCTCCCATGTAGCTGATTCAAATTGGTGGTTCCTCCATAAAACTTTCACCAAGTGAGTGGTCTTGTTTCGTAGGACTTTTTCGTTAAGATCCAAAATCTCTATCGACTGTTCTTCATAAGAAAGATCTTGCTCTAGCGTTATAACTTCTGAGATTAGTACATGTGAAGGATCGGGTATGTATATTCTCAGGATCGATACATGGAAGACATCATGAACTTTAGATAGATTCGGTGGAAGCACCAATCAATAAGCTACCTTCCCAACATGATCCGGTATTTTGAAAGGAATGATATACCTAGGGCTCAGCTTTCCCTTCTTTCCAAATCTCGTTACTCTCTTCCAAGGAGATACTCGTAAGAACACTTTATCTCCCACTTAAAACTCTAGGTCTTTTCTTCGGTTGTCGGAATAACATTTTTGTCGACTCTAAGCTGCTCTTATCTATTGTTGAATAAATCAGACCTTTTTTGTCATCTCATCAACATGATCAGGTACTAATAGCTTTCATTCCCCAACTTCATCCCAGCTAGTTTGAGTCCTACATTTCTTTCCATAGAGAGCTTCATAAGGAGCCATCTGAACACTGGGGTGAAAGCTATTTTTATAAGAAAATTCCACTAACTATAGGTGATGATCCCAACCACCTTTAAAATCCATATAGAATGCTCTTAACATATCTTCTAGAGTTTGAATTGTTCTCTCAGACTGACCGTCTGTCTGAGGATGATAAGTAGTGTTGAAACTCAACACTATACCCATAGTATGATGAAGACATCGCCAAAACTTTGAGGTAAACCTCAGATCCCAATCAGATATAATGGAAAGTGGTACTCAATGCAATCTTACAACTTCTTTTACATATATCCTGACAAGCTAACCTAGATATAAATCTTCTCTAATAGCAATGATGTGTGTAGACTTCATAAGCCGATCAAATATAACCCATATAACATTATTGCCTTTGGATGTTTTAGGAAGTCTAGTGACAAAGTCCATAGTGATGTTTTCCAATTTCCATTCTGGTATGGGTAATGGTTGTAACATCCCTTTTGACTTCTATCTCTCATCTTTAACATGCTGACAAACCGAGCATCGAGAGACATATTGAGCAACATCTCTTTTCATGCCATCCCACCAGAAGTACTCTTTCAGGTCTCTGTACATCTTCATGCTTCCAGGATGAATAGAAAATGATGAACTATGGGCCTCATCCAGCAGCTCCTTCTTTATTTCTGGGATGGGAGGAACACAAACCCAATTCTGGAACCTTATTATCCCATCACAATCAAGGTTGAATTCGGGAACATTTCTCACCTTCTTTTGTAACTCAACTTTTTCTTTTTTGTGACTCTTTAATCTTCACATGTATAGATAGTTGAACCTTATTTCGAGAAAGATAATATTTCTCCCCTTCCATTATAATTCCAAGATCCATCCTTTTTAAATCCATAAATATTGGTTCTTTTTTGATCCTCATCATGGATAAGTTAGCGTGGTCTTGTCGACTTAATGCGTCTGCCACCTTGTTTTCTTTCCTAGGGTGGTAATGAATTAAGTAGTCGTAATCCTTAATCAGCTCCATCCATCTTATTTAGCACATATTCATCTCCTTTTTTGTGAAAATAAACATCAAACTTTTATGATCAGTATAAATATCACACCTTTCACCATAAAGATAATGCCTCCAAATATTTAATGAAAAGATTACCGCAGCTAACTCCAAATCATGAGTTGGGTAATTTTGCTCATGGATTTTAAACTGTCATGAGGCATAAGCTATCACCATATAGTTTTTCATGAGAACACACCCCAATACCCTATTGGATACATCACTGTAGATCACAAACCTTTCTTCACTACAACGCAGTGTGAGCACTGGTGCATTGGATAGCCTTTTTTTCAACTCCTTGAAATTCTCTTCCCACTCCTCCGTCCAAACGAACTTAACTTATTTTTGAGTTAACCTGGTGAGTGGATTAGATAATCATGAAACATCTTTCAAAAAACATCGATAATATCCAACCAAACCAAGAAAACTTCGGATCTCAGTTACTATTGTTGGTCTCGACCATATTTCAATAACCTCTATCTTTGTTGGATCCACATATATCCCCTCTTATGAGATTATCTGACAGAAGAATGCAACTTTTTGAATCCAAAATTCATAGTTGGTATATTTGGCATAAAGCTTGTCCTTTCTGAGGGTCTTCAATACAATTATCAAGTGATCTTCATGTTCTTCCTTTCTCTTTGAATAGACAAGAATATCGTTTATAAATACTACCACAAAATGATCAAGATAGTCTCTAAAGACTCTATTCATCAGATCCATGAAGATAGCATAGGCATTAGTAAGACCAAATGGAATCACTATAAATTTATAGTGTCCATACCATGTACGGAAATCCATCTTTGGTATATCCGCCTTTTTTACCCTTCATTGATTACACCCTGAACAAAGATAAATCTTGTAAAAGTATTGAGCTCCGCGTAGTTAGTCAAATAATCCATCAATGCATGGGAGAGGATATTTTTTCTTGATAGTGATCTTGTTAAGTTCTCGATAATCAATGCAGAGTCTGATTGATTCATCTTTCTTCTTAACAAACAGAATAGGTGCACCCCAAGGTGACGCACTAGGGCATATGAATCCCTTATCAAGATTCTCTTGGAGTTTCTTCTTCAATTACTACTACTAAATTGGGTCCATTCAATAAGGTGTCTTGGAAATAGGCATAGCACCTAGTATGAGTTCTATTGAAAACTCAACTTCACGATTTGGTGTAAGACTTGGAAATTCCTCCAGAAAGACATCATCAAACTCCCATACAATAGGAATATTCTTAATCGTGAGTTTCTCTCCAACCATTTGAGATAAATAACAATAATTTATTGGAATCAAGACCCATAAGATGGAAGAAATTTCCACTATAAGGTTATATTCATCCTTGCATCGATAGATTATAGTAGATTGATCGGGAATATTAAATGTGATTTCCCTTATTTGGAAATTTATATGAGTTCCATATAAATAAAGCCAATCCATGCCAAGAATCACATAAAATTTTACTATAGGAAGGATCAAAGGATTTGGAGGAAGTACTTTCCCTCAAACTTCAGTCGGAGAAGAATTATAAACTTTTGATGCGACCATTGTGCCATTAGGAGTTGTCACAGATAACTCAACATCAATTGTTGAGGTAATACAACGATACCCGTAGAAAATTCTTCAGAAATAAAAGAGTGGGTAGATCCAAAATCAAATAAAACATTTGCTACTTTAGAGTGGATGGTAAGTGTACCTTTCCCCACTTCATTATCGTACTCCACATCGTCGATAGTAATTGAATGTGACTTTCCTTTGTCTTTGGACATAAAAGTTTGTTGACGTCGATCATCATCAACAACCCTTAGATTTGGGCATTGATTTGAATAATTCCACATCTCCTTGCACTTGAAACATTGAAGTATAGGAGGTGCATTATGTGTATCCCTTTCTTTGTTCTCTTCATTAGACATCTTCTTCCCATTATTTCAACATTCAACTACCCGATGACTTTCTTTTCCACACTTAATACATTTTCTTGTCCCTTTAAAACAATTCCCTCCATGTTTCGTTCCACAATTTGAGCATAAAGGAAAAGTTCTCTTCTTTTTAGTGTGGTCTTTAGATTTTCCTTTGAATTCCATTTTCCTCTTCTTATCAAACCCATATGACTGATGGGGTACTCCAATCTCCATATCATCCTTGAGATCACATCGAAAAATTTCCTCGTAGCTATTGAAGTGCCTTATGGCTAATACCCAACGAAGACTGGGTTTTAAGCCACTAAAGAATCTATCGATCTTACTATCAGGATGTATAATAATCCAAGAAGTGTACCTTGCAAGTCTTGTAAAATTTTATTCATAGGTACCAGCAGATTCATCATCCTTTTGATTCAGTTCAAGAAACTCCTTCTCTATCTTTGTTCGAAGAATACGAGGGAAGTACTTATTGAAAAATAAGTTTTTGAAGTCGTTCCATTCCATGGACTTGATTTCATCTCTTTGACTCATATTCTTGATAAGATTCCACCATTGATCAGCATCACCTTCCAAATGATACACTGCTAAGATGAATTTTTCATGTTCAGAACATTGAAAAACTAAAAATATCTTTTTAGTGGTACTAATCCATTGCTCAGCCACTAATGGATCAAAAGACCCACTGAATAAAGGTGGACACTGACTCATGAAGGATTCAATAGAATGATCCTCCTTTCTTTGCGCGTTTGGATGTCCTGTGTGGTTCATAGCTTGAGAAAGTTGTGTGAGCATGGATATAATATTTTTCATTCCATCTCCCATAACATTTGGTTTCTTAGGGGGACAATCATTAAATTTCCCATCGCATTCAGCATTAACACGGTTCCTTCGGGTTCCAGCCATTGAATAAAACCAATAAGAATAGTGTGAGAAACACTAATCCTAATAGGAAAACCACATAATAAAGAATAAAATTTTACACTTATGGTCTTATCATGTATTATTCATGGCCATTTCTAAAACACTAATATTGTGTTCTATGCTTATACATATCCTTTGGGTTCTTACTAGGGCTTTCACATACTAGTTTCCAAAGGTTGACTATACCTTTCCTCTGATACCAACTATCATGACCCATACTTTACATACATTGTTATCACTTCAGAATTGAAGCACATTTATTAAAACATATAACAAAACCATGAAAGGACTGTATAGGTATAGTGTCATTAGAAACATGGAAACATAAACAACTGGTTCATAAATCATCTATGTTGTCTCCCATTTATTTCATCATATCTAGAGTCCCTTTTTGGCATATCTTACTTATTATCCTTCTTCCTGACCTGCGGAAAAGAAACATACAAAAGGGTGATCACAAATGCTCAGTAAGGGTAAACAAAAGAAATATCAATCATATCATATTCATAAGAACATAAAATTTTGAAAATATTAACCTGAAAAAGAAATCTCAATATCATGTCATGGGATAAATCATATTATTGAAAAGTAATCCCAAGTAATCATATCATAAAACATAAAAATTTGTGGCATACACACATAGTCATAGAAAATCATTTCTTATTAGTCAAGACTCATTTCCAAGACTATCTTTGCAGACAAAGTCCATTTCTGAACCGAGTTTACTCCTCGTTCCAGTCATGTATCACTGAACCGGTTTAACTTTACATTCCATCCATGTCTATCTCATGAGATATAAATCCTTACCCAATGAATTGGAGGGAGATATAGGTCTCACACATCTCATAATGAAACCATTCTTATGTGTTCCACAAAATCATAAATCATACATCATAACATAACCCATGTAATAAAAAGGGGATTCTTAAACATCATGCAATCATAACATAATCCATATAAGATAAAAGGACATCGTAAAATAAATTCCTTCATAACATAATCAAATAAATATAAAAATATGGATATAAATAGAACCTTATATTATCTTAGATGGAAAATAATTTTGATAAAACACTAGAACTCCATTCTTGAAGAAAATATCCTTTCGAAAACATTTTTCCATTATTAACATGTCATACAATTTTAATCAAAAAGAAGTTGATTAAAAATAAACTTGAGAACTTGTAAAAGAATATTCATGGAAATAATGTTCTATTTAATAATAATAAAACATCCATTCATTCCATATAAGTTAAAAAATGCATTCTTCTCGTACATTGGCCGGAAAAGTCAAAAAGTACCTCGTACCAAAAACGAAAAAATATTCCTTTAATAACTTTTACTAAAAACTCACCGAAGGGTAAAATTGGATTTAAACAATTTTAGGAGGATAAAATAATATTACATATTGAGAGTACATGTATGTGGATGATAAATATTCCCCATTAAATTCGGAAGTATAAACAATCTCAGGTAAAAATGAGATTGTGAGATTTTCCCTTACCTTAGGTCCGATTTGTTTCATAAGTGTCTGAACCTCCTGTATAATGATTTAAATAATGTCATTGACTTATTCCAGAATCATAATCACATTTATGATATCATATATGGTCATATTCTTAGCTCTTTATTAGTAATATTTCATTGCTACTTGTTATTCGGGTGTTTAGTGTTGTTTGTTCTTATGCGTGTTTTGCCGAATAAATTCTTATTCTTCTCTTTAGGTTATAGATAACTCATTTCTAGAATTTCATAAGTGTAATATATATCCTATTTATTCATTAAATTCATTTATATAATCATTATTTAATGAAGATCATGTAGAACGAGTCGCATCACATCGTGGAGACGGTAGGCCGTACGTACGCACGAGCGGTGATATCGTTCCCACGATCATGGAATTGTATTGAAGTGTATGTATACTATTTCAGAATCAATATTACTTTAACATAACATATATAGTTATTATTTACACCATTACACCCATCCTAGTAAGGTGGTGGTGGAAAACAGATTACACCACGGCGTGGAGACGGTATTCTGTACGTACGCACGCACGGTGATTTTGTTTTCCGTAAGATGGATAGAGGGTGAAATATGGTTGTTTCATATTTATAATAACATATTAGTATATGAGTTATAATTATATTATTACTTCATAATTAAAAAACAAAGGAAGAAGAAGTAGAAGAATAAATAAATTTTAAAGAATTGGTAACAGATATTACCTCTTCTTCGACACACCTCTTTGAAACCTCCTCTTAGGGCACTATGATTGGTCTTTGAAGAAGACAAGAACCTATAGGATTTTTCTAGGGATGTGTAGAAGACAAATTGGCAGGTTTTGGCCGATCTTGAATACTCAAAGTTGTGTGAGGAGGAGAGGGAGGTGGCACCCTTGTATAAGGGAGGAGAGGGGCACCGTAGGAAAACATAGAATATTATTTTACTATAAAGTCATATTCGGTTTTTAATAGCTCCAAATTTATTTATTTAGAAGCTAAGGTGGGGGTGGGTTTAAAACCTCTCAACCAATGGGTTTATACAATTTTAGGTTACTATTTTAAACTTATCATTTAGATTTAACTCTAAGTTAAATAATTTAACTTTTACTGTGTCATCTTGTTTTTTTACACTATAAGGTTGACAAACATACTATAACAAGCCAAACAAACCCCAAGTGGTTCATTATTAATATATATATCCTTATCTATGTCATTTCACTGAACCTTAGATTTTTAGGAATAAAATAAAAATTTATAATATAATATATGTTTTAAAAACTATTTTATGACAATTTTGACACTATTTGGTACTTGATTTTTTTGTGAAAATCATAACAACATTATTAGTTCGAAAAAAATTAATTAAATCAATAATAACATGTCCTATTAACCTAGAAAATTAGTGTAATTCATAAAAAGTCTCAAATTACATTTATTTTGATATTTATAACATCAATTATGTTAATATTTCATTAATAAGATAATTACTGCATCATCATTGTGTCATAAATAAATTAAATTATTTAATGTATAAAAATTATAAATAAAATACCATTATGTAGGAAATATTTTTATCTTTCTAATGAATATTTATAGTCTAATTTATATTATGTATAACCATATATTAAAAATGGTTTAGTTATTAAACTTTGATTTTATCTATTTTAACTCATCTTTAAATAAAATAATATTAAATGTCATAATCTAATCAAAGTGGACCTAAATGGTAATTTATTATTCCTAAGGTTTTTTTTCGTTGAATTAAACTTATCCAATATAATTATGACATGTTTGAGGATAATAATAATATCATTTTTACCCTTAATTACCCTATTTACTTTTAATCATGGTAAAAAAGGTAAAAAGTTACTATTCACCAAAATTTATTTTCATCTCATTGAACCAAATTTTAGTCATTGATATTAACCGTGTCTCTCAGATTTTTTAAATTCCATTCACAGAAGCGGTAAAATTACGTTTTATGTGAATTTTCAAATTCTCCTAGGAGGTGGGTAAAGGACGGTGAAAAGTTCAATAAAATTTTTATATATGTAAAATTATTATAAAATGACTCCAATAAATTAAATTGAACATATATAGGTATTATGTATCAATTTTTACCAAAAATAAATTTAAATAAAATAAATAATTATTTAAATAAAATGTCGGTTTTTAAATAGTAACCAAGTGTTTTCACTATTCATCAAAAATTGAAAGTTTTCAGAAAAATTCCAAAATTTCACCCTAGGATAATTTCGATATTTTGAATCCAAAAATGAAGTCCATTTTAAAATATAATATTTATAAAATTTCAAAATGTGGGTATTAATATTCATAACGACTAGTTTTAATAATGCTTTAATAGCATATCGTTGTTTAGTGAAACTCGGTATTGCGTACAACGCAAGATATCGAGGAAGGTCGCGATTGAGTGTAAAGAAATCCAAGCTAGTGTTGTGTGTAGTTAAAGATTCCATAAAAACAAAATATTTCTCATAAAAATTCTCGGGTGTTACAGCTTTTGTGATGCAATGACGAATCACATTGGAACATTATCGAAAATATCAATGAATAAAGAATGCCATAAAAGTTACTTCTTTTCAATTATTTAAATTAATTATAATCAACCATCGACGATAGGCATTTATGGTTCAGGTACTATTCCTCTTCTTTGTCTATTTTTGTTATTTATTCTGTGGAGTCTGGTGTTTATTATCGTATGGATCCATGATTGACCATTTCTAATGAAAAAAAGACAATTGGGCACATCCACCCATGATCTTCCGCTATGCCCAAGACCTTCAATTGGAATCAGAGGGAGGACACAACGTTGATTACAGTTATTTATTTTTGTGTGGATATTTATGCATTTATATTTGATTAAATTCAAGATAAAATCGTTCTATAAAACTGAATGAATGAGATGTGTTCTTCCTTCTTCATTTCTCGATTCACATCATAGAAATGACCATTTAATTTTAATTTTGATTAAATTAAAAATGAAGAATGCAACTGGAGGAGCCACTCTTTATGTCCGTACAACACAAGAATACAGGGCGTGTAGTGAAAACTACACGTCGTGTACTTAGGTTCAACAAACCGGTACTGGTCCGCCAAACCATGACCTGTGAATTGTGTATACCTGAGATTTATTACACCATGTTGACCAGAATTGAACGGCACGTGGAAACTAGAATACATGGCGTGTATGTTGAATCAACATGCTATGAAGTCCAATCTAGTCCAGGTGAAACCGTGTACATGGAGAATTCGTGTTCCGCGTACATGGGATTTCCAGGTATGTAACCGTGTAACAAAGAAGTACACATCGTGTTAGATTAATCTACATGTCGTGTACTCCAAAATTTCCAAAGATTAGAAAACACGCCAAAGCCCCCGGCATGTACTTTAGATAAATGGTGAAAAGTAAATGCTGTGTAATATATCCTCCACGCCATGTAATTTCCAGAAATTGGATTTCACCAAGTTTACTCCAAAACTATAAAGACTTGTACAAGGAATATGGATGAGAAGAATCTCAAGGAAACTCAGAAATGAATTTAAGATAAATAATTGATTAATTATAAGATCATAATTAATTGAAATCAATAATTACTTATCTTGAATAAATAGAATGATTAAATGAATTTGAATGTTAAATATTCATAAATGTCGTTGCATTCTATGGATGATAATGACCTAGACTGAAGACCCTTTGTATGTGTGTACGGTTTCATTTAAATTTGTTTAATTTTAATTCACTGGCCTGCGAGACTTCTTCCAATAAAATGTAGGGCATGCGTGACAATGGTTTTCTTAATTTAAACCCCATTTAATGGAGGATCTACAAAGCTAGAGGAGACGGTTCAAAACCTGATGCTAAGGAAAAACCAACCCAAGAAGATACAAAGGTGGACAGGTGAGAGCTGCAAAACATGAATCATCTGTTCAAGGTGTTTTCCCTAGGTCAGGGTTATCTTATGAAACCGCAAGATAAGCTAACCAGTAGAAGCTCTTGATCAAGCCATCTTATTTTATTTTTGTCTGATTGCATGGTTTATTTATTATGTATGTGTTGTCGCAATCACATAATTAATTAAATGAACAATCATGCAAAGATGGAATAAAATAAAAACTAGTCTTTGTGTAAACATTATCATAACATGGTTAATCACTTAAGCAAGCATCACTTAATATTAACAAGCATGTGATAATGAAAAACTACGCATAAAGAATAAAATCCCTCAAATACCATATTAATTCAGACCAAGCCTTCTGTTACTTTATTAAGGTAAAGACTCAATAAAACTATGTGTTTGACCGACCATATTTTTGGACACTTACTTTTATAAAGGATGCACTTATGAATGTTTCTGGTTGACTTAAATAATTTACATCAAGAGGAGTAGCCCTTTCTAGACTTCTTGTAAAATGGAGGCAAGTGTTGAGGAAATCCACGTCCGGATTGGAGGATTGGGGAGTCCACTCAACAGATCAAGGAACTGTAAGCTTTATGTTGGAAAAGACATATCTACCTAAATACCTTTAAATAGCATGACCAACCCTTGTTGGGGTTTTGCGAAGGGGAATATGGATCCTTGCCACTAGAATGACAATGAAATTGGACATTCTGAGTTCAATGGGGAGGTCCATTGGTACTTCATAAAATAGTAGGAGAATTAATAAATTCATTTATTATTTTTCATAAAATGTAATCAAAAGTTACGGATAAATATACTCTTTTAATTAGTAGAATCAATATGAAAAGCTCATCAACCATGTTTTCATTGCGATCAATTCTGGAAAAAGACAATATCCTCACTGAAAACAACATTAAAGAATGGTTTAGGCACCTTTGGGTTATCCTATGCCATGAACGAAAGTTTCATATGCTGGAGTCCTCACTTCCTGATTCTCCAACCCATGGGGCGAGTGATCACGATTTCCTGATCTATGATCAACATTTGAACGATTCACTCAATGTTTAATGTTTGATTCTATCATTAATGTCTAGTGAGATCAAGAAGTCTCATGAAGACAGGGATGCCTATAGCATGCTCGAGCACCTTCATGGTCTATACTAGGAGAGAGATAGATAGGAAAGGTTTCAGAACTCCAAGGCTCTATTTTAGAGTAATCACGGAGAGGGTTCCCCAGATGGGCCTCATGTAGTCAAGATCATTTTCTATATTGAGCGCTTGAAGGTTATAGAGTTTAATCCCCTTGAGGAATTGGGTACCGATATCATTTTTCATCACTTCCCTAGAGCTTCTCTAACATTGTTCTAAATTTCAACTTGAACAACATTGAGAAGTCTCTATTTGATCTTATTATCCTTATTCACCAAGTGGACAATGATATGAAGCGTGAAAAGCCTTATGTACTTATGGTGAATAAAAGTTAAGGGAAGGTGAAGAGATTTAATCCCAAAGCTTCTTCAAGGCCTTCCAAATAAGTAATATCAAAGGGGAGGAAAGAGAACGGGATGTTTTTTGTTTCATATGTGGCAAGAAGGGCCACTGGAAGAAAAACTGCACCCAGCCAAGGAATCAAGGGAATTCTTCAGTTGTGTCTATCATCGAATTCAATCAAACTGTTTCTAAAAATTGGGTATTAGATACAGATTTTGGTGCTCACATATGTATCCAAATACACTAACCATGTAGATTCAGGAATATTGATCGAGGGGAGGTAGATCTACGAGAAGCTAACGGAGCCAGACATGCTGTTGTAGATGTCGGGGACTACCACCTCACATTTCCAATAAGAATGATCTTGGTGTTAAAGGTTTGTTATTATGTTCTTTATATTACAAAAACATTATTTAAGTATCCATATTGGTTATTGATGGATTCATCTTCCCGTTCAGAAATGAATGTTGCTAATTTTATAAAGATATAATTTTTTTGGTAGAGCACATTTATATAACAACCTTTATGTGTTAGAATACAAAAAACAAGTAATGGAAAAAGATTACAATGTTAATTCACCTGACTCATACCACACCCAACTTTGGCATCACCAGCTAGGTTAGTTCAATGATAAATGATTGAAAAAATTACATCAAGATGGGTATATAGATTCTTTCAAACTAAAACCACTTGGTATATGTCATGCCTGTCTACAAGGAAAAATTACCAAATCCCCATTTAGTGGGAATGGTGAAAGGGATAAAGTGATTCTAGAATTAGTTCCCACATATTTGTGTTGACCATTTCCAATTCAATCAAGGTGTGGGTTATTGTACGTTATAACTTTTACTAATGATTTTATTAGTTATGGATATATTTACTTAATGAGGTATAAGTCAGATTCTTTTGATCGGTTTAAAGAATACATGAATAAAGTTGAGAACTGTCTTGGTAAGAAGATTAAGAAACCTCGCACAGGAAGAGGAGGAGAATATATTAATCAGGACATCATTGGTTTCTTACAAGAGTTTGGGATTCTATCTGAACTCACTCCTCCTTACATGCCTCAATGGAATGGCATAAGTGAATGGAGGAACCACACTCTTTTGGACATGGTGAGATCAAATATAAGTCATGTGAGTCTTCCATTATCCTTTTGGGGATATCTATTAAAAACAGCAGCATACATACTTAACCAAGTACCAACTAAATCGATAAATGGTATTCCATACGAATTATAGAGTGAACTCAAAGCCATGTTATAAAATTTAAATGTGTGGGGTAGAGAAGCATTTGTTAAGGCCTCTTCAGGTAACAAGCTTTCACTCCAAGGCACAAAGTGTATCTTTTTAGGATATCCCAATGAAACTAGGGGATATTACCTATAAAACACCTCAGATAAAAAAGTTACAATGGAAAGACATGCCATATTCCTTGAGATGGAGCACATCTCCAAAAGGGATAGTGGGAGCGAGATAGACTTCGATGAATTCATGGCTCAAGATACACAAGATTTGGTACAAGAAAAGATTCTACGAAGCCCTGTGGAAGAAAAATCTATTCTAGAGACATAAGAACTTTGTAGGAGCACGAGAGAGGTGTGATAAATAGAACGATATGGTTTTATTTTCACCGATGATGGTGACTCATTATTGGTTTATAATGATAATCCTCTTACCTACAAAGAAGTAGTTGAAGGGACAGACGCTACCAAGGGGAAAGAGGCCATGAATTCTGAAATGAATTCCATGTACCAAAACCACGTATGGATTTTAGACAGCATCAAGGAATTGACTATGATGAAACCTTTCCACCAGTTGCAATGCTGAAATCCATCAAAATCATATTGGCCATTACCGCTTACCATGACTATGAAATTTGGAAAATGGATGTCAAAACAAAATTCCATAACAGGAACCTCCAAGAATATTTCTACATGACACAACCTAAAGGGTTTGTGACTCCAAAAGATGCCAACAAGACTTTCAAGTTTCAGAAATCCATTTATGGATTAAAGAAAGCGTCAAGTTCATGGAAAATTTGTTTTGATGAATCCGTTACAGAATTTGGGTTTTTTAAGAACGAATTTGAGCCTTGTATCTACAAAAGGTTTTGTGGAAGTGCAGCCATTTTCCTAATAGTATATGTTGATGACTTATTGCTAATTGGAAATGATGTACCTGTCTTACAGTCAGTTAAGGCATGGTTGGATAAATTCTTCTCTATGAAATTCTTGGTCACGACAGCATATATTCATGGGATCAAGATCCATTGTGATAGATCCAAAAGAATGTTGGGCTTATGTCAAAGACCATACAATGACAAGATACTGAGGAGATTTAGAATTGAACAGTCCAAGAGGGGATTGTTTCCAGTGTCACATGACACTCATATTTTTAAGAAAATTTGTCCTTGGACACATGATGAAAGAAATAAAATAGAAAGGATACCTTACACATCTGCGATTGGGCCTGTCATGTATGTTATGCTAAGTACAAGGCTAGATGTTCCTTACGCATGAAGTGTTGTAGGTAGATATCAAGCTGATCTAGGAGAACACCATTGGATGGAAGTCAAGACTATCCTTAAGTATCTGAGGCGTACTGAGTATATGTTCCTATTTTATGTAGGAGATGAGGAACTAGTCATTATAGGACATGTATATGCTAGTTTCAAGACTGATCAAGATGACAGAAATTCATAGACTGGATACTTCTTCAGTTTGAATGGAGGTGCAGTGAGCTAAAAGAGCTCAAAGCAAGGTGTGGTCGCAGATTCTACAGCATAGTCCAAGTATATCACAGCTTCTGAGGTAGCTAAAGATGCATTATTTATTCAAAGCTTCATCCAAGATCTAGATGTAGTACCTAGCAGTAAAGATCCTATCACACTCTACTGTGATAATACTGCAGCGGTGGCACTTAGAAAAGTGCCAAGGTCACATCAGCGGAAAAAGCACATACTTTGGATGTATCATCTCTTAAAGGATTTTTCTCAAAAAAGTGATGTTGCAGTGAGTAGTATTTCTATGGAAGACAACATGGCAGAACCATTGTCTAAAGCCTTGACTCAGCAGAAACATAATCATCATGTGAGGTATAGCGGACTAAAGGTCATAGGCAGTTGGCTCTAGTCCAAGTGGGAGTTTTTAAGGGTTGGTTTCTTAAGAGCCAACTGTTCTGTACTTTGATTACATGAATGTACACTTATTATATATTGATCGTTATTCTGCATGACAATTTTATAATTATTTCCTGGAATATTTGTTGCATTGATAAGGTCATGGAAGATCCCCTCTATGATGAGAACCTTGAAATTCTATAACAATATTCTTAATTAACGTTCTATGGTTGCATGACATACTATGATAGGACACATATTTTACATGCCGTCATGTGAGAGTACTCGTAAGAAAATGAGACTCTATCTAATGGTGTTCTCACTTGGTAATCTCCAACATGGGAGATTATGATAACAGACCTGCCGGTATTAATTCTTCATGTTTTGGTGCCATCTGACATTACTATCTACGAGCTTGTGTAATGGTCCTTAGACTATAATATTATCATTAACTCATTTCCTTACTCGCGCACATATATTTGCTGACGAAAATGGTCACAAAGACAGTTGGAGGGAAGTTGGGTATGTTTGGTGCCTCACAAATGACATGTTGTTAATGGATAAGTTGAGGAAGGATTTTTCCCCTACCTATTTATGGAAGTAGATATCTGATTCCCTTTTATTGAAATAGAACTGTCGAACAAATTCCTTGTCCATGGTGACATGATGAGTTTACTTTTGGAAGTCAAATAATGACAGATCAAGCATATAGGTTTATGACACCGCCATGAAACCTGCATGATGAGATATTGAGACAAAGGGATTAAATTACATATTAAGCATTCGTTTAAGGTGAAAAGACAATGCAGCGTCAACTTATTTCTCTTGGGAGCCTTGAACCATTGCTAGAGAGTAATCTTGGACTTTAGGCAAGCCCGCCTAATGCCAATGAGAAAGAGGCCAAGAGGGTCACGCACAATGTGTAGTCAAGTATCTCAAGTGGATTAAAGATTATTCTCATACATGGTTTAATAATTATTCAAGGATACCTATATCATTTTAATGTTGTAGGAATAGTAGGAACAAGTACATGTCTTGTAGTTATTAGTACATGTCGTGTAGTTTTTATTTTAAAAAACATGTACACACCGTGTATTAAAAATTACACGCCGTGTAGTTTTCTTCTTGGAAATGAAATGAAAAAATGGAAAAAAAGATATAAACACAGTGTACATTGAATGTACACGCCATGTAGTTTTAAATGAGAAAAAATTACACACCATGTATTTATTATTACATGTCGTGTAGTTTTTTCAGTTGGGATTTTGAGGAAATAATATCATTTTATTAAATGAGATTTATTATAATTAGCGTGGGCGCATGTCAAGGAATTAATTATTTTGTATGGGGTTTTAAAAAGAGTAAATGAAAAAAATAAAATGCGTGACATGTTTATTTATTGTCATAAATCTACAACCTTAAACCCGATTATTAATCTCTTCACAACCCCAACTCTTTTCCTAAGAGAAACGACGTGCACAACAATTCTAGAGAATTCTATAAATACCAAATGAACTCCATTATCAAAGAATACTCTCAAGACCGAGATATATCCACCTCCACCGGATCAAGGCGATGTAAGTTGAACAATGCAAGAAAAGGATTCTTCATGCTACCACCCAGAGATTCGTTTTGTGATGTCTAGAGATACGTGGAGCACGTGTGGATCACTGCTAGAGGAAGTCTACACTTGGATTCTGTGACGCAACAGCGAATCACATTGGAACGTCATCGGAAATATCAACGAAGAAATCATTCCATAAAATTTACTTCTTGTCAATTAATTAAATTAGTTATAATCAACCTATGATGATCCACATTTATGGTTCTTGGAATATTCCTCTTCATAGTATATTTCTGTGATTCGATTCATGGAGTTTGGTGTTTATCGCCGTATTGATCCTGGATTGATCATTGCTAATGACAAAAATCCAAGTGGGAACATCCCCCCATGGGCTTCCGTTGTGCCCGGGACCTTTAGTATGTTGACTGAATCTACCCCCTCATTCAAATTTATTGTGTGATCATTCTTCCTCTTAAATGATAATTCCCAAGGTTCCCTAAAAACTTCTGCCCCATTCGCCTTTTATTTTATCACCCACTGCAACCGATTTACCCACAATATTCCTTTTCTTAAATTTAATTTTCAAGAATATGATTTTTATGGGTTATTTTATATTCCCTAGGTTGGATGACCATTGAGTGGGGAATGAATCATTGATATCATTTTATGAATTATTCATTATCTTAATTCAATCTCATGAACCTGTTAATGTTACTAGTCCTATCAATAATATCTCAAAGTCTAAACTTATATGCAGTGATAATAAGAGAGTGGGAAAAACGATATTTCCAATGTTCCTTACAAAAGTTTACTCCTTTCCATTCTGGTTATATTCATGTACTCAGACACCCCAGTTATAATTCTCTATAAAAATTTTAGACACCCCAATAAAAATTCTCTAGTGATTGGTTAGACACTCCAATTACAAGCCTCAAAAAACTGGTTAGTCACTAAAGTCACAAGAATAATCATCAACTTTAATCCATTCATAGAAATATCTTTCTAAGAAAATGGATTCTTATGTGCCACTTATGAAATTGATTTCCCTTCATGAGTAGATTGGATCAACATGCCTTCACATGTGATAATTCTTCAAGATCTTCAAAAGGTGCTCGTAATAGTCATTCTAGTCTCAAAAATTGTATGAGATCATGAGTGATATAATATTTCTCAATTTTCTTAAATACATGGGTGATCAAGACAACAATGGATCATAGTTTCAACTCCCTGTCTTCCCTTGATACATGTTTGAGGCTCTCAGAAATCACTCACTCAATGTCTATTAGTTCTCAATATTTTTAACTTATTCTTCAATACCTAAAAATATATATATTAACAATAATATTATAAATATTATTCTCACATATTCTAGAATATTATTTCACATTTAATATTAAAAGAAATTTTAGTAGGATCTCCTTCTCCATGAATCATCAAATCTCCACGTTGATCGACTATTTTCTCATTTAAACCTATTATGGAATTCCCTAAAGGTTTAATAATTTATTATCCCATGATATTTAAATTACCATGTCTCCATTATCTCATAAAATCAAGATACATATAATTATATTTAAAATTTCCACTCCTCTACATGAATCCATGTAATACCTTGGGATAACCTATTTTGTTTCTCACCTCACTGGTTCTTACTGTTTGTCCAGATTTCCAAAATGGTCATCAAAATGGCCATAAAAAAATCACTATGGCATGGAGACATATTTATTTTTCACTTTCCAGAATGATCACATGCATTTAACACAAATAGATATAATTTTTATTATGGATTCCTCCATTATTCAGCAACGTGGTTGCATCATGATAAGCATTGTGATATTTATTTTTCATTTGAGACCATCATACATTGCATTGTCAAATTTCATTTCATCATAATATTCAAATACTAGAACTCAGTTCATCTCCCAGTAGATCAGTCATAGTAATTGATAGACTGCTTGTCTTAACCTAGATTGACCACATCCACACCTAAATACTTGAACATATGAATAACTCCAAATCGACTGTGTGTGATTAAACACTTTAAAATCTCTATATTGATGGCACATTCATATCCAATCAACCATAGTAGCGTGACTCATGTTCATATATCTCAATAATATTCCAAGATTCATTAATATAGTTCATTGAAGTACCTATGCTAGTAGTTCAAAACTCAATGTAGCCTTACACATCACCTCATCAACTTTATTTGGAATGACTTAGTGCATGTTAATTATACATAGCCTCCACAACTCCCTCATTACCTTTACATTGGTTTTTCAAATCACGGATGACCTTTAAGTTGTTATAGAAATCCTCTGTTACCTTCACGCTTTTACCCAGTTTCCTTATTACATTCACATAGATAATTCATTTCTAAATCCACCTTTACATAGCCAATGTACTTATTTCATTACTTTTACATAACCAGTTAAAGTCACATGTTACATTTACGTAGCTTCATAATATTTGGTCTGACCATGATGCGGATAGAGAACTACCTTTACACAACTACTTAAACTTCTATTATAGCATTACGAATAATGAAAAATATTGGTGATGCCTTTACATAAGTAATAAAGATATCAAATCATAGATGGGATAGATTTTTATAATAATGTGTTCTAGCCTTAGTCCAATAGGTCCTAAATTTTGTGCCCAATTTTATTTTTTGGTTTTTAATTTTGGTAGGTCTGGCACGAATTGGGTCTTGGTATGGAGTTGTGGTCAAGGATATGCGATGTTGAGTGTGATGGGTGTGGGGATGTGATGTCATGGTGGTGGAATGGTGTGTTCTTGGTGATATGGTTATATTGAAATACGTGATCAGGATACTCTTCCTCCAGTATATTGGGATGCACAACGGTGAAGCTGGTCTATACATGGATCAGTACTTTACCAGAGGAAAGAGAATATAAGCACATGGGGTTGGGCATGGTTCCACATATCAAGGAATTTCCTTAATAATCTTGCGAGCATCCCCATTTGACCTTACAGTTAGTGTGCAGAAGATCCTGGAGACCACCACTCTCTTTTTCTTGGTCCTGCATTCTAACTACATCAAGTCAAAAACATAAAATATTTAATTGAATTTTAAATTCAAATCCAATTAATTTAAATATTATTAATCCATTAATTAAAAATATTATTCATTTTATATATACAAATTAATTTTAAAATATTAAAATTATAAATATTTTTTAAATATTGTTAAATTAGTATTTGGATATATAATAAGATTGAGTTAATAAATGGAGATTAAATTTTTAAAAATTATTAAAAAAGATTATAATTTTCAAAAATTATGTAAAGGTCATAAATTGTATAAAATGTTTTTTAAGAATTTATTATCAAAATAAATAAAATTATTAAATGAATTGACTCATTAGTAACTATGAAATGATTTGACAGGATACCTTCCAATTATAGAGAGATAATAAATTTTTGATCTAATGTGTATAAAGATTTAAAATAAATGAATCCATTCTTAATAAATAACAAAATTTAATTTAGTAAGGCAAATCATAACAAAATTAAATAATTTTACAATGATTCTTATGAAAAAACAGATACAATAAAATGTATATTTTTCTATATAATAAATTTCCCAAAAAAGGAAGGGAATATATTAAACAAAAAAGCAATGTGATTGAGGAACTAGAGAAACTTGATATCTGAAAAGAACATTTTAAAAAAAATTAATTTCTTGAATATTTAGAAAAAAGAAATAAATAACATTTATCAAATATTTAAATTATTAGAATATTTTATTCATGTAATTTAAAATAAAATAAAATAAATTGAATAGATAAATTATATAAACATGTTTATAATGTTAGAATAATTAGAATATTGTAAAATGATATCTATTTCTGATTTTTTTCAAAAGAATTTAAATAAATAACTTGATAAAAAAATTAATGTTTTTAAATATCTTTTTTGGTCTATTCATTCAAAAAATAATAGAAATATGATATATTGAATGATTTAAAGATATCAGTGGATCACAATTTTAGATTATTCTTGAAAAAAATTTTACCCCGTTATCTCTCCCTCCGTTTCATTCGCGTTTTTCTTGTATATAAAGCCATGAAACCGGGCCATACCATCATGCCTTATTTCTGTGTTCTTGTTGGTTCTTCCCGCTTTGTTAACAAAGTGACCTCCTTCTAAAAAATGGTCAAAAAATAAATCGGCATGGAGTATTTATTATCTATTGGAATTGAGTAATTTTTTTAAATTGGTTTTTGAAATTTTTTTACAAAAGGGATAGGGTTGGCAGTATTTTTTAAAAATGGGTCTGAGATGCTTGAACCCTGTTCACGCAACCCCAATCCAGGGAAGATGATTGAACGGGGTTCATGAATCTTCAACCTGAGTGAGAAGCGTGAACCCTATTCAGGCATCCTACATAATGATTTTTTTCTTTTTTTTGTATTTTTAATATTTTTATTTTTATTTTTTGTGTTGTTTTGTTTATATATATATATATGTATGTATAACAATAATTTTCAGCATAATTTATCTGCTATTTAATATCCAGCATTTCTGTATTTACAGCAGTCTGGATTCTGACAGACACCCTCACCCATGGCTCTCTTTTATAAGAGGGCTAGCTCTGGAAATCGTTCTTCATTTTCAATGTGGGACTCAGCGTCTATCTTCCTTGCACTGAACATTCTACATTTCTGATGTGGGATTATGTTTCAAGTACCACACTTTGAAAGACTATAAAATACAAACTATAAGGCCAATATAAACGAAACATAAAACATGGATTAAACATATAAGAAATTGTTGAAAATAAAATGAATTTTTTAAAAAATGTTGATGAATAATAATTTATAACCATTCAAAGAGAAAAACATGAAACATAAAAACATTTCAAATACGTGTCATTGAAAGACTATAAAATAAAAACTATAAGACAAATTTGAATGAAACTTAAAACATGAATTAAACATATAAAAAATAGTTGAATATAAAAAGAATTTTGGAAAAAATGTTGATGAAAAATAATTTCTAATCTTTGAAAACCACCAACTTGAAACTTAAAAATGTTTCAAGTATGTGTCTTAGAAACCCTATAAAATAAAAACAATAAGACCAATATAAATGAAAATTAAAACATGGATTAAACATATAAGAAATAGTTAATGATTAATTAGTTAATTTGTAATACACTTATTAATTAGTTAATAATTAGTTAATTAGTAATTAGTTAATTATTAACTATATAATAAATATTTAGTTAATTTGTAATATAATTATTAATTACATAATAATTAATTAGTTAATTAGTAATATAATTATTAATTATACAATAATTAAGTATTTATTATGTAATATAATTATTAAATATATAATAATTCATTAGTTAATTAGTAAATTAGTAATATAATAAATAATTATAATTATTCATTACAATTATTAGTTATTAATTATTAATTATTACTTATATAATAATTAATTAGTTAATTGGGAACATAATTATTAATTATATAATAATTAACTAATAATTTATTAATTAATTAGTTTTTAATAATTAATAATTATATTGGTAATTAACATAATAATTATTATATAATTAATAATTAATAATTATAATTAATAATTACGTTACAAGTTAACTAATTCTTCATTATATAATTAATAATTATATTTCTAATAAACAAATTAATTATTATATAATTGACAATTAATAATAAAAAATAAAAAATTATAATGAATAATTAAAATGAATAATTATATTACTAATTAACTAATTAATTAGTATATAATTAATAATTAATATTTAGAATTAATAATTATAATTAATAATTATATTATTAATTAATTATTGTATAATTAATAATTATATTACTAATTAACTAATTTATTATCATATAATTAATAATTAATAATTATAATTATTTATTATATTACTAATTATAATTCATAATTATATTACTAATTATAATTATTAATTAAATTACTAATTAACTAATTCTTTATTATATAATTAATAATTATATTACTAATTAACAAATTAATTATTATATAATTAACAATTAATAATTATAATTAGTAATTATATTACTAATTATAATTAATAATAATATTACTAATTAACTAATTAATTAGTAAATAATTAATAATTAATAATTATAATTAGTAATTATAATTAATAATCATATTATTAATTAATTATTGTATAATTAATACTAATATTACAAATTAACTAATTAATATTTATAATATTAATAATTTTTAATTTTTAATTAATAATCAATAATTATAATTAATAATTATAATAAATAATTATAATTACTAATTATATTACAAATTAATTAATTATTTATTTATTTATTTTTAATTAATAATTATATTATAGAATATCTAATTTATTATCATATAATATATAAATAATAGATATATTAATAATTAAATAATTAATTATCAATTAATAATTATATTACTAATTAACTAATTAATTATTATATAATTATATTACTTATTAACTAATTATTTATTGTATATTATTAAATAATAATTAATCATTAATAATTATTAATTATTAATTAAGTAGTTATTAACTAATTACTAATTATATTAATAATTAACTAATTAATCATTAACTATTTCTTATATGTTTTATCCATGTTTTAATTTTCATTTATATTGGTCTTATAGTCTTTATTTTATAGGTTTTCAAAGCCTCGTACTTGAAACATTTTTAGGTTTCATGTTTGTGGTTTCGAAAGATTATAATTTATTTTTCATTAACATTTTTTATAAAATTATTTTTATTTTCAACTATTTCTTATATGTTTAATTCATGTTTTAAGTCTCATTCATATTGGTCTTATATTTTTTATTTTATAGTCTTTCAAAGACACATTTTTGAAACATTTTTAATTTTCAAGTTGGTATCTTTGAAAGATTATAAATTATTATTCATCAACATTTTTTACCAAATTCTTTTTATTTTCAACAATTTCTTATATGTTTCATCAATGTTTTAAGTTTCATTTATTTTGGTCTTATAGTTTGTATTTTATAGTCATTCAAAGTTACGTACTTGAAATAGAATCCCACATCAGAAATGCAGAATGTTCTGCACAGAGAAGATAGAAGCTGAGTCCCACATCGAAAATGTAGAATGATTTTCCGAGCTAGCCCTCTTATAAAAGAGATCCATGGGAGAGGGTGTCTCCCAGAATCCAGAATGTAGTAACAGCAGAACTTATGGATATTAAATGGCAGATAAATTCAACTGAAATTCTTCGTTATATATATATATTTATAAACAAAACAAAACAAAAAATAATTTTTTTAAAAAAACAAAAAAAAAGAGAAAAAAATCATTCTGTAGGATGCGTGAATGGGGTTCACGCATCTCAGACCCATTTTTAAAAATACTGCAAACCCTATCCCTTTTGTAATTTTTTTTTCCAAAACCCATTTAAAAAAATTACTCTTTGGAATTACCACATAGAGTCGATTACATGCAATCCCTAGTCATTGTTACAACACCAGCAGTCCCTCCATGGGGCAGCTAAGGGGCCTGCATTTCTCGACAATGATGTCTCTTGGTACATGAACTACGCCTCTTATAAACTTCTATGTAATTTTTTTTATCCTCAAACCATGTCTGTTGAACATTGTTTACAGAATCACAACCTGATGCTTTCTGATTTTGGGTTAGCCAAGGATGGATGGATGGGTGAAAAAACCCATGTCTCCACCAGTATTCCTGGAACCTATGTCTTTGAAACTCCTAAATATATTGCTGTCGGTAAAACAACAATTCTTCCATCTCTTTCATAATATTTATCTTCTGGTTTTCAATTGGGTTTCTTCATGGAGGGTGTCTGACAATAGATAATGACATATACCGGATGGCGGTTCAATACTCAATGGGACAGTGCCTTTCGGGTGGGAAACCTAGAACTGCACTGTGTGTCCCAAGATCCCAAGTCTAGGCCCATCTTGGGGGAGGTCGTGGGGAACTGAAAGATCTCCTACTATCCATCAGTGCCCCCAACCTCTCGAAAGGGGTGCCGATGATCCTCAATCCCAACAAGCTGCTACCATGGATCCTCAAGAACATGATTGTGCATAACATGAGTGGTGATCCCAATTCCAAAAAAGTAGATTTCATGGATCTTCAAGGTATGAACTCCGAGTCGAGTGAAATAAAAACTCTTCCTACAGTCAATAATGTGGTTGTGTAGAATCTGCATCCATGGCTCATGGACGTAAGGATTTCGAGTCTCGGTGAATAAAAAATCATCCCTTTGTGGAGAATGTGGTTATGCAGAATATGATTGGTGATCCTCATCCCAAAAAAGCTGCTTCCATGGCTTCTCCATCTAAGGACTCCTAATCTAGTAGAATCAAAACCCTTCCTGTTGTGAAAAATATCGTTGTGCATAAGGTTATATTTTTATCTATTATCAATAACATGGGTGAGGTGTTTGTGTGATTCTGGATGGGTATAATTGGTATCACTATATTGGATGGTGGGTAGTATTTGGGTGCTTCAAAACTCAAAGAGCATTTTCCCAGGCATGCAAGGGGGGGAAATAATACTTCATCGATAATAGATTGATTGGTCCACATCTACCCCGGAGTGGGTATTTGAGATGTAACTCTAAAATCCAAACATAGGATGATAAAAAAATGAAAACTGAGAAAAAAAATTAATTGAAAGTAAGGATGAGATAAACCACAATTTTAATGAGGGAATGGGTCTTTTTTCAATACAGTAATCATAATGTGTATGATTTTTTTTGTTTAAAATTGGTCAACTCTATATCAAATAATTTTTATAAAATGTGTTTACTGAATTTCTTGTAATAGATATGAGAATTATTGTGCAATATATTAGAGGCCGGTTTGGGCATGAAATGGCCATCAAACATTTAGAATCATAAAAAAAGGTCTTTGTTTGCCTGAGTACAAACTATGCATAAGGTAATCCATAAATAAAACACAGAAAATAGCTTCATCATGTTAGGGAAATGGTATCTTCTCTACGTTTTTCCATAAAATGTATTCTTCCAAAGAACCAAATGTACTTTTATGCTCACAGGCCTACTGGTAAATAAATTTTTTAGTTTTTTATTAACCTTTTTTTTGTCATTCCTTTTTTTGAAAAATATGAGGGCTACTTTGGAGGAGAGAAAAGCATGTGAAAATGTAACGAAACTGGAAAAAAATCCACGAGGTTGGTTATACATCTCCTTTATGTATCAAAATTACGTATTCATTATCTAATTATATTATATGAATCTCTCCACGTCTTTATATCCATGTATAATTGAATAGGATGAGAAATGAACAAAATAATAAAATTATTGTGTTTGAAACAAACTAGATGTTAAAAAATCACTGGATCTTGAAATTGAATGCATGAGAGGGGTTGTTCAAGTTCATGCATTCAATTTCAAGATCCAATGCCTCTTTATCATCTAGTTTTGTTTCCATCTCAATAATTTGTTTTTTATTTCATTGTTCATCCCCATACATCATACCTGAAGAAAATGACATGATGATATTCTTATAAAAAAATTAGATATTTATTATATAAATTTTATACAAAAAGGAAATGGACCACCAACCTCTTGTATTTTTTTCCAGTTTCTTTATATTTTCATTTGTTTTTCACTTCTCCAAAGTGGACCCCATATTTTTCATAAAAATTGACGACAAATACAATGAGTTAATAAAAAAACTAGAAAATTGATTCACTAGTTGGTCTGTGAGCATACTTGTACACTTGGTTCATTATAAGAATATATTGGAAGGAAAAATGTAGAGGAGATAAAATTTCCCTCCCATGATAAATCTTTTTTCTCTCTATTTTATTTAAGGATTCCCTTCGGTATAGTTCTTGATCACACTGACAAAGCCCTTTTTTCTATAATTTTAACTATTTGATGGCTATTTCATGCCCAAAACAACCTCCAAAATACTACTCCATCTTTCTCATATCTAACATGAAACATTCAGTAAATGAATTTTATACCAACTATTTGATAAAGGGATGACCCATTTAACTCCAAAAGAATACACATTAGAATTAATGGGTCTGAAATGTTCTCATTCCTTCATTAACATTTTTGTGCATATCATGATTCTCATATAATACATTTTTACAGATTTTGCATCTTTCCTCCCATCCTCTTCCTGGATTTTAGAGATACATCACTGATACCCACTGCTAGGTACATATTGACCAGTCAATCTATTTTCAATGAAGTATTCATTTCCTCCCCTCCATTTCCCGATAAAAAGATCCTTGAGTTTTGAAGCACCCAAATACTACCCACTCTCCAATTTAGTGCTACCAATTATAACCTTCCATAACCAAAAAAACACATCATCTATTTATTGATACCACATAAAATTCTTTTTTTATGAATAACCAAAAACTCTAAAATATGAAAAGTTTTGATTCTACTATACAATGAGTAATTTGATCAAGGAGTCAGGGAAATGACTTTTTTAGGACGAGGATCACCAATCGTCTTCACTATATTCTTCTTGGATCCATCGTATTCATTTCTTTTTTTATCAAACATACTAAAAAATTTGTAAACCAATTACCTATATTAGTGGATTCTTGGTTGTTTCACATGGACTACCACATCAACGAAGCCCCAAACATCTTTTCATGTTAGAAACAAATGGTTCAGTGGACTAAATTTTCAGATGTTCCTATCATGATATCATATGGGAATGTCACCCATCCTTCAACTGTTATTGGCTATGTCATTGATTTTCGATCCATTTTTCATTTTATTATAAATATATTCAAACCTATGTACATCGCCTAATAATATATAGCTGTATTTTAATGCAGTTAATCTAAATGAAAACATATTGATTCCATGAATCCTTTATATGTTATCTTATGTATTGTTTTCATAGTAGTGAGCCACAACTTTTGTGCAACAATATCAACCCAACTATTTACCACACCAATATTTTTGATTCCTGTTAAATGATACTAACGAAATATTGTCTATAATTAATGGAGTGAAGGTAATGATGCAGATGTATGAAGATCATCCAAATCAATTTTTCCATTTGGAAATTTTTTAACTTTTGTTATGTGTGAATCAATAAACAAATAATTCTAGTCTAGTATCCCCACCAGTTCAGTGTTTATATGTTTTCTAGTTCCCCAAGTTACATCTTGTTGAAGAAGAATGATAATATTTCAATAACATTGGAAAATAATTTGATCCTATTGAATAGAAAAATTGGTTTTATAGAACCACAATCTTTTTCATAAATAATATCCCGACTCTATGGAATAACCATTTTGTAACATATCAATAATTGATTTCAAACTAACATCTTTCCTTAAATCTTCACTCAACACCTCTAGATCCTCCCAACCAGGTTTTAAAATTTAAATATACTCATAATATCCTCTCCATGTCACCTTTAATAGAGCATCTATGACACTATTCAATTTCCCATGCTTGTAAATCATAATAAAATCATTTCCGTATAACATATTGTACCAGTAATGATGTTTAATTGAAGAAACTATTTGACTATGAAAATTTACTTAATTCTCTAATTATATATGTATACATATAACTGTCTTCTAATAAAATATTGTTTCTGATGCTAGATTTCTAGATCAAAATCCATTAGTTCTGTTTTGTAATTCAATTTTTTCCAATTTGGTATTAGATTATTCCTTAAAATAAGGAAAGAGCCCTCCCTAACAATGTTGAAACAACTCCAACTCATGATCTAGAGGCATAAGACTTTAGTGAAAATCCCCTGTAAAAATTCAGATTGCATAAATTTTTGGTAGTAGTCATGTGTTTATTAAGTGTATGAAATGATTCTTAAGTTACAAGTGTCTATTTAACATCTTTCTTCTTATTCAAGGTCGTGTGGGGTCTTGACATATTTCCATAATCATTGTTAAATTTTTTATAGTATCCTATTTTCCCTAAAAACCCCTGACATGATTCACATTCCTTACCCCATTCCATAATTTAACTTCCACTTTTATTAGGATCTATCATATCCACTTCAACATAAATTATATGCCAAAAATACTCCACATACCTCCTTTTGAAATAACACTTCTTCTCATTTTCATATATTAAATGATCTATTACCCTATACAGGACCTCATGTGCATTCTCTAAGTCTTCATTCCATCCCTTACGACACACCATTATATCATCAAAGAATAATAAAACACTCTTCCATAGAAAATCCCAGAATACCACATTTATAGAAGCACAAAATGTCATCGGTGCATTCATCTATCTAAAGGGCATAAAAAGGTATTCTGAATTCTCCTTATGGGTCTTGAACATAGTCTTCCAAATATCTTCCTCTTTCATCTGTACATGGTGGAAACCAGATTTCAATCCCACCATTGTGAAGTATTCTACACTTTGAAACTTTCCAATCAGCTCTTGTGTTAGTTGAATTAGGTTCCTGTCCATCACCACCAATCTATTGAACTCATGGTAATCCATGAACATTCTCCACCTACCATCATTATTCTATACTAATGTTATTATAATATAGTATGTGATGTTGTTATGTATGATAAATCCTTGTTCCAACTTATTTTGACCCTATTTTTCAATCTCATTATTCATGAAATAAGTGTGTTTTTAAGGTTTCATGTTGACTGAATCCACCACATCTTTCAAATTTATTGTGTGACTATTCTTCCTCTTCGATGGTAATTCCCAAGGTTCCCCAAAAACTTCTGCTCTATCCTCCTTTTCTTGTATCACCCACTACAACCCATTCACCGACAATATTCCTTTTCTTAAATTTAATTGTAAAGAATATGGTGTTTTTGTGGGTTATTTGATATGCCCTAGGTTGGATGACCATTGAGAGAGGGATGAATCATTGATATATTTTTATGAATTTTTCATCTTCTAAATTCATCTTCTTGAATCTATTAATGTTCCCAGTCCTTAAAATAATATATCATTGTCTAATCATATATGTAGTGATAATAAGAGAGTGGGACAAAAGATATTTCCTATGTTGCTTATAATAGTGTAATCCTTTCCATTCTGGTTAGATTCAAGTTCTCAAACACCCCTGTTATAATTCGCTATAAATCTTTTAAATGCCACCATCACAATTCTCTGGTGATTGGTTAGACACTCCAATCATATGCCTCGAACAACTAATTAGTAACCAAATTCATAAGACAATTCTTCAAATTTAATCCTTTCATTGAAATTTGTTTTTATAAAAATGTATAATTATGTATAAAATATGAAATATATTTCTATTAACAAGTAGATTGGATCAACATGCCTTCACATGGGTTAATTCTTCATGATATTCAAAAACTGATTGCAATAGTCATGATGGCCCCAAAAATCATATGAGATCATTAGTGATATAGTACTTCCCAATATTCTTAAATACTTGGGTGATAAAGAAAACAACGGAACATAGTTTCAACTCCCTCTCTTCCGTTGATACATATATGAGGCTCTCTCTAATCTCTCACTCAATTTCTATTTGTTCTCAATATTCTCAACATCTTCTTCGATACCAAAAAAATATATTCACAATAATATCATGAATTTTGTTCTCATATATTCTAGAATATTATTTCACAATTTATATTAAAGGAAATCATAGTAGGATCTCTTTCTTCATGAATCATCAAATCTCTAGGTGGATCAACTATTTTTTCATTAAAACCTATTATTGAATGCCTTAAAGACTCAATAATTTATTCTCACACGATATTGGAATGACAATTTCTCCATTACCTCATCAACTCACGCTACATATAAATATATTTAAAATATCCCCTCCTCTAAATGAATCCATGTAATACCATGGGATAACCTATTATGTCACTAAGCTCCACGGGTCTTACAGGTGGACCAGATTTCCAAAATGGTCATCAAAATAGCCATAAAAATCACTATAGCATAGAGACATATTTATTTTTCTATTTTAACAACGATCACATACATATAAAATGAATATATATTTTTTATTCTGGATTACTCCCTTATTCAGCAACCTGGTTTCTTCATGGTAAGAATTGTGATATTTTTTTCCTTTGTGAGCATCAGACTTTGCATAGTCAAATTTCATTTCACCAAAACATACAAATTCCAGAACTCAGTTTATCTCCAAGCAGATTAGTCCTAGTAATGGATCGACTACTTGTCTTAACCTTGATCGACCACATGAACACCTCAATAATCGACCATATGAATAACTCCATATCAACTGTTTGTGATCAAACATTTTAAATTTTCTGGATTGATGGCATGTTAAAATCCAATCAACCATAGCAGCTTAACTAATGTTTATGTATCTCAATAATTTTCCAAGATTCATTAACATAGTGCATTGAACTACCTATAATAGTAGTTCAAAACTCGATGTACCCTTACACATCACCTCATCTCCTTTATTTGGCATGAATCAGTGCATTTTACCTATACATAGCCTCCACAATTCCTTCATTAATTTTAAATAGTTTTTTTAAATAATAGAAGACCATTAAATAGTTATATAAATCCTACCGTACCTTCATGAAGCAATACGGTTTCCTTATTACCATCAAAAAGGTAATACATTTCTATATCCACCATTACATAACCAATGTACTTCTCGCATTACTTTTACATAACTAGTGCAAGTCACATGCTATATTTACACTACTTCATAATATTTGGTCAGACCTTGATGCAGATAGGGAACTACCTTTACACAGATACTTACACTTCTATTTTAGCATTACATATAAGGAAAAATATTGGCGATGCCTTTACATAAGTAATAAAGGTCTCACATCCTAGGTGGAATTGATTTTATGAATAATGGGTTCTAGGCTGAGTCTAACATGTCCTCAATTTTGGCCCTAATTTTATTCTTTGGGCATTAATTCTGGTAGGTTTGGAAAGAATTGGGTCTCGTTATAGAGTTGGGAGAAAGGATATGAGATGTTGAGTGTAATGGGTGTGGGGAGGTGATGTCATGGTAGTGGCATGGTGAGTTCCTGAAGACTTGGTGTAATTGCAATCTGTGATCAGAAGATGCTTCCTCCAGTCTAATGGGATTTAGAATGGTTAAGCTAGTATATACATGGATCAGTACTACACCAGGGGAAAGCAAATACAAGCACATGTGGTAGGACATGATTTCACTTATCGAGTAATTTCCCTAATCATCTTCTGAGCGTCCTCCTTTGACCTTACAGTTTGTGTACCGAAGATCTTGTAGGTACCCACTATCTTTTTCATGGCCCTGTAATCTAACTACATTCAATCAAACACATAAAATTTTTAATGGAATTTTAAATTCAAATCCAATTAAATTAAATATTATTAACCCATTAATAAAAATAAAATCAATTGATTTTGGATTTACAAATTAATTTTAATATTTCAAAATTTTATATAGTTTTTAAATGTAGTTAAATTAGTATATGGATATATAATAATATTGAGTTAACATCCAAAGATTAAATTTTTTAAAAGTATATAAAAAAGATTATAATTTTCAATAATTATGTAAATGTGTTAAATTGTATAACTTTTTTAAGAATTTATTGTTGAAAAAAATAAAATTCATAAATGGATGAACATTTTAGTATCATTGAGATGATTTGACAGGATACTTTCCATTGATAGAGAAAAAATATCTTTTTGATTTAATGTGTATAAAAATTTTAAATATATGAATAAATTCTTAATAAATAACATAGTTTAGTTTAATACGGAACATACTAACAAAATTAAATAAATTGATAATGATGCCTAGAAAAAAAATAGATACATGAAAATGTATATTTTCCTATATATTAAATTTCCCAAAAAAGGAAGGAAATATAATAAACAAGAAATAAATGTGATAGAGGAACTACATCATCTTTATATCTCAATAAAATATTTTCAAAAAAATAAATTACAAGAATTTTTAGAAAAATTAATTAAAAAATATTTATCAAACATTTAAATGATTTGAATATTTTATTCATGTTATTTAAAATAGTAAAAATAAATTGAATAGTAAAATTATATAATCATGTAGAGAAAGTTAGAATAATTATAATATTGTAAAATACTATGAATTTTGAATTTTTTAAAAAGAATTTTAATAATTAACTTGATTAAAAAATTAATGATTTTACATATTTTATTTGGGTTATTCATTAAAAAAATCGGATATTTTTAATGATTTAAAAATTTCAGTGGATTCAAAATTTTCATTATTCTTTAAAAAAGATTTGACCCCATTATCATCCCCTCTTTCTTGTATATATAGCCATAAATATTGTCCGTACCATCATGCCTTCTTTCTGTGTTCTTGTTGGTTCCGCCCCATCATTAAGAAAGTGACCTCCTACTAAAAAATGGTCAAAAAATCCATAGGTATGAAGTCTTTCTTAGGTGTTTGAATTACAACACATAGCCCATTCCATAAAATCCCTAGCCACCTGACAACACCAGTAGGCCCTCCATTGGGCGGCCAAAGGGATTGCGTTTCTATACAATGATGCCGCTTGGTATGAGAACTGCACCTACTTTAGACTTCTACATATTTTTTCTGATCCTCAAACCATGTCTGTTGAACTTTGTTTTCAAAATCACACCCCATAGCTTTCTAATTTTTTGTTGGTTAAGGACGGCATGATGGGAGACAAAACCCATCTCTCCACCAAAATTGCTGTAAACTATGGATATACAGTTCCCAAATATATGGATTCGAGTAAATAATATTTTCCTTCATCTGTTTAATTATATTTATCTTTCTATTTTCAACTGGGTTTCTTCATAAAGTGTGTCTGGCGATAAATAACAACATGTACAGTATAGAGGGTCAATACTCAAATGGACAATGCCATCTAGGTGGAAAACCAAGCAGTTAGATCTGTGTCCCAAGATCCCAAGTCTAGGCCTAGCTTGGGAGAGGTTGTGGGGAACTGGAAGAGCTCCTTCTGTACAGTAGAATAAAAACTCTTCCTACTATAAATAACATGGTTGTATAGAATCTTCTTCCATTACTCATGTCGGTAAGAGTTTTGAGTCTAGTAGAATAAAAAATCATCTGATTTTGTAGAATGTTGTTGTGCATAATATGATTGGTGATCCCCATCCCAAAAAGCTACTTCCATTGATTCTCTATCTAAGGACTCATAGTCTAGTAGAATCAAGACCCTCCCTACAGTGAAAAAATGTGGCTATGCATAATATGAGATTTTTATCTGTTATCAATAACATGGATGAGGTGTTTCTGTGGCTATGGATGGGTATAATTAGTAGCACTAAATTGGATGGTAGGTAGTATTTGGGTGCTTCAAAACTCAAGGAGAATTTTCTTGTGAAAGAGAGCGGGAAAATAATACTTCATCGATAATAGCATGATTGGTCAAAATATACCCAGGGGTGGGTATCTGAGAAGAAACTCTAAAATCTAGACAAAGGTTGAGAAGATATATGAAAACTTGTCAAACAATTTAATTTAAAGGAAGTATTAGATGCACAACAATTTTAATGAGGTAATGAGACTTTTTTTCAATCCATTAATTCTAATGTGTATGGTTTTTAGTGATTACTAGGTCAACACATTATCAAATAATAGGTATAAAAAGACTTTACATAATGTATTGTATTGGAGATTAGAATAATTGTGCAGTGTACAAGAGGAAAGTTTGGGCATGAAATGACCATCAAGCATTTAGAATCATAGAAAAATGGCTTTGTCAGTGTGAATAAAAACTATGAATAAGGTAATCCTTAAATAAAACATAGGGAACAACTTCATCATGATAGGAAAATGGTATCTCCTCTAATTTTTTTCCATACAATGTATTCTACCTATGAACCAAATGTTTTCTTATGCTCACAAGCCTACTGGTGAAGCAATATTTTTTGTTTTTTATTAAATATTTTTTTTGTCGTCCCATTTTTTGAAAAATATAATGGCTACATTGGAGCAGAGAAAAGTAGGTGAAAATGTAATGTAATTAGAAAAAAATCCATGAGGTTGGCTATCCATCTTATTTTTGTATCAACATTAGGTAATCATTATCTAATTATCTTATATGAATCTCATCATGTCTTTTTATCTGTGTATGATGAAATGGGATGAGAAATGAACAATAGAAACAAATTATTGTGATGGAAACAAACTAGATCTTTAAAAATAAGTTGATATTCAAATTGAATGCATTAGAGGGGTTTTTCAAGTTCATACATTCAATTTCATGTTCTAAACCTTCATCATCATCTAGTTTTGTTTCCAACTCAATAAATTGTTTTTAAGTTCAATTTTCATCCCCTTCCATAATACCAAAATAAAATGACATGACGAGATTTAGATAAAATAATTAGATATTGATTACATAAAGTTTATCAAAAAAATGAAATTGGCCACCTACCTCTTGGATTTTTTTTTCTATTTTCATTATATTTTCATCATATTTACTCTTATCCAAAGTGGTGCTCATATTTTTCATAAAAAGTGTAAAAAAACAATGAGTTAATAAAAATCTAAAAAATGGATTCACCATGTGGTCTATGCGCATACAAGTACACTTGGTTCATTATCAGAATATATTTTAAGGAAAATATTATATGAGATACGATTTCCCTCTCATGATGAATATTTTTTCTATCTTTTTTATTTAAGGATTCCCTTTGGTGTAGTTCTTGATCACACTAAAGGATCCATTTTTTCTATGCTTATAAATTTTTAATGGCTATTTCATGCCAAAACTGGCCTCCAGCATACTGCTCCATCTTTCCCATATCAAACACAGAACATTCAGTAAAGGCATTTTATAACAACTATTTGATAAAGTGTTGACCCATTTAACAAAAAAAGAATACACATTAGAATTAGTTGATCAGAAAAGGTCTCATGCCTTTATTAAAATTGTTATGCATCTCATCCTTCTCATCCATTATATTTTTTACTATGTTTCCATCTTTCCTCCCATCATTTACTTCGATTTTAAAGACACTTTTCCGATACCCACTCTTGGGTCGATATTGAACAATCAATCTATTTTCAATCAATTATTATTTTCGCCCCTACCTTACCCGAGAAAATGATACTTTAGTTTTGATGTACCAAAATACTGCCTGGTATCCAATTTAGTGGTACCAATTATACCCATCCATAACCATATAAACAACTCATCCATATTATTGATACAACATAAAATTATATTTTTATGCAAAACCAAAATCTCTACAATAGGAAAAGTTTTGATTCTACTAGACTATGTGTCCTTAGATCTAGGAGTAATGGAAGCGACTTTTTTAGGATGAGGATCAAAAATCATCTTCTGCACAAAAACATTCTCAACATCAGGAAGATTTTTTATTCTACTAGACTCTGAGTCCATACATCATGGTTCCATGGATGTAGATTTTTTGAAATTAGGATCACCACTCATCTTCTAAAAAAACAATTTCCTGACAAGAAGAAGAGTTTTGACTATACGTGGATTGGATTAGTTTCCATGAGGATCTACTGAAGCTTGTTTTTTGGAATGGGGATCACTTCTTACCTTATGCACAACCAAATTTATGATAATAGGATGAGTTTTGATTCTACTGAACTCGGAGTCCTTACGTCAAGGTTCCATGAAAGCATCTTGTTCATATTTTAGATCACTGGAACCCCTTATATGAGGTCAAGGGACACTACAGGATAGTAGGAGATCATCCTGATCCCCCATGACCTCCCCCATTCTCAACCCAGACTTCGAGTCTAGGTACAAACAATGTAGTGTGAGGTTTTATACTATGAAGGCACTGTCCCTTAAGTACTGACCCTCCATCGGGTACACATAATTTTTCATCTTTGGCCCTTTCAGAAGAAACCCAATGGGAAACTAGAAGATAAATATGATGACACTGAAGAAGGAGAAGATGGTTTATCAATGACCAAATATTTATGAGCTTTACAGCCAAAGGTGTTGGCAATGCTTGTGGATACATGGATTTTTTCACCCATCGTTTCGTTGGTGAATCCTCTTATTATTTAATCCACTCCATACTCCTTTAAACACTATCAAATTCCAATTTTATTCTTCACCTAATAGTCTATGAAATTTATTTAGAATACCATTCATTATAGTTTGTATTTCATTATGTTTTTGGTCTTTTAATTATAATTTTTGGTTATCGATGTTGAAATATGGTGCATACATTTCCCTAAAAGTTCACCTCACTTGAGTAATATTATATTCAATTTTTTCACTTCCGAATTTAACTCTTGTTGAGGAAGAATAAGAGGAAGGATAATTATCCAATGTATTGATGAAAAACTATATTTCCTCTTGTTTGGTGATTTTTAGAGTTTGATGATTAGCGAGCATGGTTATCTCAACCTTAGGATAAAAAATTGGTTTGTTATAAGAACTGGTTGAAGTCAATTGAAAACATTATTTAAAACCATATTAATATAAAATCAATATTGTTCCCTAGTAACGGTGTCAGGTTAGATGCATGTCTGTCATGGGGTGCTTAATAAAATTATTTTCAAACCCACGAAAAATTTTATAAAGTTGGATTTGGGTAGTCTCTGAGGTAAAAAATGTTGTGGATGTTTTAAAATCATATTGAATGGGTTCAAAATATTAAATCATTGGAAATTGGTCATTGTTTTATAATTTAATATTTAAATCATATTTATCCAACCTAAGATTATGCTCATCTCTTTCCAATGAATCATTATTCAATTTCACATCCCCATTATTCTCTAATAAAATGAAATATCCTCGATTTTCCATTTCGAGAAATTTTGGATTAGAATAGAAAAATACAATAATCATTGTATTCTCTACCCACTCCTAGAATAGTGATTGGATTCAAGAAATAATTCGTCGGTCATTACAATATTAACTATCATTTTTAATGAAGGAGTTCCCAATAGGCTTATGTGTGACACTAGTAAAAATCAAGAAATATTTAAATTTGAAAAATAACAAAGAATCTCTTGAAAGATACACATCCAAACACATCCAAATAATTAAACTAAGAAGCATTTTTTTATTTAATACATGAATTTTTCATGGAGACAGGAGAGTTATACTCAGTTAAACCGTAATTAACTTAATATACCATCAATAGAGTAATTAAAAAAAAGTAATGAAGAAAACAATATGAAATAATACTAGTATCTACTGTTGAAATATACTCTGAGAATTATTGTAAAGGCTCATAAATTTCAAGGATTTTTTTTTCTTAAATACTTTGGATTTTTACGAGACTGTGGCTTCTGATAGAAGTTGATTCTAAGGCCCGATGTGCCCGGAATCAATTTATGAAGCTTAGCTTGGGTACATTCAGTGAACGAATGAGGGGGTTTTTCTATCTTTTGAACTGGTGCTCGGAATTGAAATCTGAGGGCAACAGTGAACTTGCAGCTCCGATAATTGCTTAACATAACTTTTACCATAGATGCATTTGCACGAGAGAAGAAGTTAATTTTTGTGGATTAAATGAGAAGTGAATAAAATTGTGGTACAATTTTATTTTTATATCTAAGTCAGTTTTATCCTACATGGTGGTGTTAGGGTGGGACCCAATAGCATCCTAACTACCCATGTGAGGATAAATGTGAGGTGGGGCCCACACGAGCCCCAACCCTTCACATTCTCTAAAACTCCTTAAACCCCCTCTTAATTTTGTAAACTCCTCGTTACATGTGAAACCTTTCTACCTTCTCTCTCTCCCCCTCTTAACTCTTTCCAACACACTCTAAAACAATTAATTGAACCACTACAATTAATTAATTAAGTGTTTTGAAATATAAAATTTGAAATTCATGGCATGATTAAATAAAATAAGGAGAAGCATTATTTTATTTTTTTGGTTGTGTTGTTGTGTTGAGATTTTGGGGGGAGAGATCTTGAGTTTCGAAGAACGCTTCATCTCCATTGTTGAAGAACGCCAACTATCCGATTAAGAACATCGACTCGCCGACCCTGGATTCACCATCTTCTTCTTCCTCCACGACAAGGGAGGACACACCGATGTGGGAACTCGCCAACGACGTCACACCTTGTTTTCTTCTCTCCGTGATAAAAACGGGAGACACCGCTTCCTCCTCAGACACTCTCCATCGACATCGACGAATCCTTACCTCGCGACACCGTGAACCGCAATGCCAACGTTCGTCAACTTTTATTGAGATAGAGGTAATTATTCTTGTTCAAGACTTATCATCGTTCTTCGTTGCTAAAGGATTGGCCGCATGATATCAGTGTAACGGGAGGAGACCAGACTGCACAAACATGGAAATTTCTCCTCCCCTCTACTTTGATAATCTTCGTTGATGTTGGAGGCGGAGGTGAATGGTGTGGTTGCACCGTGCGGTGATCATAAGAGAACCGTTGTGAAGGCGGCGTGGTGCTGTAGTACCGCGCAGAGACGTAGAGGGCCACGGCCGGAGCGGGCCGCGGCGGTGGTGTGTGGCGCCGTCTCATGGCGCCGATGAGATGAGTCGCGGCCTAAGGCCACGGTGGACTAGCAGGGGTGGCCTACCGAGCCGTCCCCCAGCATCTCCAAGATGGGGGACCCCTTCGGGGTCCCGCGGCAGCTCACAAACCGGCCGGCCATTATGGTCGGACATTACCCAGAAACGTGGGGGGTGTAACCCCCCCCCCAACCTGCTGCTAGGGAGGACCCCACTGGGTCCACCATTTTCAGAAATAGGGGGATGTGCCCCCTATGTGTCCCGCACCGCCAGCGGCCGAGTCGTGGTAGGCTTTCGAGCCGGGCAGAAGGCCACACGGCCCGGGTCAGCAGTAGGCCACAGGTGCAGGGCGAGCCGCAGGCGGCGCAGGCCGGGCCAGCCACAGGCCGCACGGGCCGGGCCGGCCGCACCCTGGAGGTCTGGGCCATGCCCATCCAGGCTGGTCCACGTCCTCCGGGGCCGAACCCAGACCCGGATCGGGTCGACCAGGTTCGGGCCAACCCAGGGGGGTTTGGCTGGGCCCAGACCCCCCCACTTCAGACCTTTTTCAGTATTTTTCCCATAACATGATCTATGTGCTTCCAATTGACGCACCATTAGTTGCATAGGAATACTTGGATTGAGACGGTCGTTTCTGTATATTACACTCGAGGTTTCAGTGACGTTTGGGTACGGCCGGTTTGGTTCAAACACAAAACCGACCGGGCCCTTGGAGCAGAAACGCTTAAAACATAAGGACCAGATGTTCAAATGACATGCTGTCAATTAAGTTGAATTCCTCTTAGTGAGACGGTTCTTTTGGATTACTCCATTTGAGGTTTGGACGCAGCTGGAGTACGGTCAGGTTGATTGTTTATTAAAAACCAACCGGGCCCCTAGATGAAAAAGCCAATATCTCTCAGACCGGGCATCCGATTGATGCACCATCTGTCACGTTGAGTTTCTATTGAAGAGATGGATCTTTGTGATACATAAACTATGGAATTCATGATAGTTGATGTATCAACCCCTTGGCTCATGGAGCGGACCCTCCCGGAATCGAGTGTGCTGTGTACGGGAACCCTAAAGCTGGCTGCGACTGCGAAGACGATGATGACTATACTTGGATCCTACGTGGGTTCAGCAGTGATGACGACTGTACTAGGATCCTCCATAGTTTTGGAAGCTATGACCATTGTACTTGGAACCTACGTGGGTTCGCAGCGATGGTTACTGTACTTGGAACCTACGTGGGTTCGGTAGCGATGACATCTGTACTTGGATCCGATGAGGGTTCGGCAGGGGAGATGATTCAGAGGATAGATCTATCATCTCCACCCCTCTTTGTGAATAGTATACCTATGTGATCTGAGTCTTTACGTTCAATCATTATCATCGATATGATTGACTTGCTTTCCTGTGTGGACTGGGTTGTGCTATCCTCTGTGGACTAGGTTGTACTTGGGCTCGTGAGTTGGATCCAAACTGGAATTGATGACTTAGGTATATGTATGGGAATATACCTAAGTAGTGTTGGTTGAGACTTCTTATTTGTATTTTTCCTTTGTGGTTTATCCTTTGGGTATTTTTGGAGACCTTTGGGAGTCTCGAGGTCCCTACTGAGTATCGTATACTCACTCCTGCACCGGTTATGCCCGCACTACGTTGTGTTGGATATAGATGACATACAACACTGATCGAGGTGGAGTCTTGTGGAGAGGGACGGTACCTGGAGGTGGTTCACTCGGCGGGACGTACACGAAGGGGACGGTCGGACCCGAGGTGCTGAGGAGACCATTTGTACCCACCCTTCAAGTGGGATATCCAGAGGGCGACTCAGTGGTTACTGGTTTACTTTACTACTGTTATTATTTCTTTTCTGTTGTACTATACTTTTAGTTGGTTTGTATTTTGGCCCATTTACTTTCCATCACGTACATTTGTACTCAGTTTTCTTAGTGTTTACTTCAGCTTTCATACTATGTTGTGTGTGTTTGCTTATATAAAGGAAATTCCTTCCCTTTTATTGGGATTTATGCCCTTGGTGCTAGTTGACAGCCCCTGGCCTATGGAAGGTGGGCTTGGGGTCGTCATGGGACAGGCCTTGAGGATGGGTCGTGACAAATTGGTATCAAAGGAGTATGTTCTACCGCAGAACTCAGGACTCTGATAATTCTTTCTCTATGAAGCAATAGGTTTAAGAATAATGAGTTTGGTTTTTAGTCTAGGGAGTCCAGTGTTGGTGTGGCGGTCGACATATCTATACACCAAGACCCTGAATTCTGATTTCCGACTCAGTACTCGAATACACTGATTGGATGTGTGTTTAAAAAAATTTCTTTGTTATTACTTTGTGTCAGCTCACCAGGTATACAGTACTAACCATGGCGCACCTATTGATTTTTAGGATGGCCCCACGAAGGTAGCTAGCTAGGGTTCCGATCTACGTGCAGGATGGCAGCCCACTAAGCGATGAGGCCTTGGTGTGGGGCCCCATTACAGTAGAGGCACCAGCGGTACCTCTACCCGCCGAGCCCCCGACGCCACTAGCCCCTGCAACGGAGAGTGAACATTGCCTGAGTGAATTTTATGAGTTTCAATCTCAGAGGCCGCTTAGGTTCCACTGAGAGATGAACCCTCCGGAAGCCGAGGATTGGATGTAGGCTATCATCTGAGTCTTTATATTGGTAGGGACACCAGCAGATCTTATGGTGATCCTTGCAATTAGTCTCCAGCACGAAGAATCAGGTAGATGGTGGATCCTGATGCTCCAGGTGCATGATGAGGCATCACTACATTGGACGAACTTTGAGAGCCTCTTCCAATTGGAAATTTTTTCATCCAACCTCTTTGCGATGCACATCCAGGAGTTAATATAGCTGTGGCAGGGCACCATGACAGTAGCTCAGTACTCAGTGAGATTCACCGACCTCTCGTGCTACTCCACGGACATGGTACGAGACCCATTCTTCTGGGCCCGAACCATTGAGTAGGGACTGAGGCATGAGATCAGGGATTTGATGATCTCCCTTAGCATTCCGATGCAGGAAGAAGTACTGGAGTGATCCCTTCTTATGGAGAGCTTTCTGGCTGAGCCTACACCCGCAGAGAGGCCCACCGCAGGGCGACATGTAGCGGAGTCTTCTACCGTCGACAGTAGACAGATGACGCAGAGGTCCAAGTGGACCAAACCATCAGGTGGGAAACTTCAAGATACTAGTTCGGAGGTGTGAGGAACATGAATCAGAGCCAGTCATACGAGAGGAAGGTAGTGCTATGCATGCGGCGGGTAGGGCCACAAGGCTCGTGACTGCCTGACCCGCCATGCAGAGGAGAATCAGACGGTTGAGGGACCACTTAGGCAGAGGAAATGGTTTGACCATGGTAGTCCATAGGGAGCTAGTGGACAAGGAAGAGGAGATGGCCGAGAAGTGGGTGGTGGAAGACGCTTCGAGGCTCTACCACCACCACCACTAGGAAGACCACCCTGACCACATGGAGCTGGAAGACAGGGATAAGCTCATCTCTAGGAAGTCAAGGCCTATGACCACGACACACCTGAGATGATTCGAGGTACTATCTATGTATACTCCACCCTTGCTGCATTTCTTATAGACATATGAGCGAGTCATCATTTCATTGTCATTTCCCTTGTTCGGAGTTGGATATTCCGACGGAGATGTTGGATCGATCCTTACAGCTATAGACTCCTATGGGAGAAAACATAACGATTTCGCACTCGTGCTGGCAGTGTGAGCTTACTCTTGGAGGCAACAACTTCGGTTGGGATCTTTTTGTAGCGGCATCGGGGACTTATGACGTCATCTTGAGCATGAATTGGTTATCTACAGTCCATGGCCAGGATGACTGTATTAGGCGCAATGTGTGTTGTGTCCACACAGATGGGAGAACTTTCACCTTCATCGGTGAGAAGGGGGACTTTGCAGCGCAGGAAGGAATTACACAGAGGAGAGGGTAGGAGATCACACATCAGTTGGCTAGTCTCATCCTCGGAGCTGTTGATGTGCGGAGTCTGAGTTTTCCTGTTGTGGTGGATCAGTATGCGGACGTCTTTCCTGATGACATTCCAAGACTACCTCCTCATAGAGAGGTATACTTATATATTGACCCGTACCCTGGGACAACCTCGGTATCTACTCCAGCATATCAGATGTCTCCCACTGAGCTTCGTGAGCAGCAGGTACAGTTGGAGGATTTGCAGGGAAAGGGATTCATCCGACCCAGTGTTTCACCCTGGGCTTCTCCTATTTTATTCACCAAAAAGGTAGATAGGATCTTACGACTATGTGCCGGTTATCGTCGCCTAAATCATATGACTGTAAAGAATAAGTATCCACTCCCGAGGACTGACGACCTCCTTGATCATCTCAATGTAGCACGATGGTTATCGAAGATAGACCTCAGGTCAAGAAATCATCAGCTTAGAGTTCGAGACGAGGATGTGTAGAAGATGGCCTTCAGGTGTCGGTATGGAAACTATGAGTTCTTGGTTATTCCTTTCGGTGTAACCATTTCTACAGAAGTGTCCATGAGTCTCATCAACATGATCTTCAATCCATACCTCAATCAATTTGTCGTAGTCTTCATCGACGACATACTGATTTACTTGACTACTGAGGAGGAGCATGCCTATCACTTGTGGGTTGTACTGGACACACTCCAAGAGCACCATATTGATGTTAAGCTCTCGAAGATACAGTTGTGGATTCAAGAGGTACACTTCTTGGGGTATTTCATCTTTGAGGAGGGAGTTTCTGTGGATCCTGTGAACATCGAGGCAGTACTAGCTTGGGAGCCACTTAGGAGCGTGACATAGGTGCAGAGTTTCCTAGGTTTGGATGGGTACTATTAGAGATTTGTGCTAGACTTCTCCAGAGTTGTAGCACCACTTTCATCTTTTAAGAATAAGGTTAAACCTTTCATGTGGTCATATAGATGTCAGTAGAGCTTCTAGGAGCTGAGACAGAGATTGAACAGAGCACCCATCTTGAGGCTGCCAGAGGAGGGCATGGGGTATGTAGTTTACTGCGATCCACCAGGGAATAGACTTGGGTGTGTCCTAATGAATAAGACGGTAGTGATCACCTATGGTTCATGACATTTTAGGCAGCACGAGCAGAACTACACTACCCATGACCTGGAGTTAGCAGTAGTGGTCTTCGCCTTGAAGATGTGGTGGCACTATCTGATGGGTGAGTGCTTTACAGTCTACTCTGACCACCAGAGTCTCAGGTACATCTTCTCGCAGAAGGACATGAACCTGAGACATTAGAGATGGCTCAAGTTCCTTTAGGACTATGACTTTGAGATAGTCTATACTCCTGGTAAGGGGAATGTAATAGCTGATGCTCTCAGCCGATGGTCAGGAATTCATCTACTTAGTGAGATGACAGAGCAGTTAGCCGCTTTGTGGATATCCTTCGTGGATAGAGATGGGGCAACCTTCTTACAGTCCCTCACAGATATCCACAGGACATAGACTATGAGATGCGACGTGCACAGATCTCCACAGGATAGGCACCTGATGGATTTTCTATTAGAGGAGAGCACATCATCCTCTACAGCGGACATACCATGGTACCAGTTGCATTACAGAAGGTGGTGCTGAGGGAGTTTCACACTTCCCCACTGGAGGTACATCCAGGAGTAGCGAATATGTACTAGGATCTCAGACGACAGCACTGGTGGCCGGGTATAAAGAAGGCTGTGGTAGAGTTCTTTTCATGATGCATCACCTGCTAGCAGTTGAAGGCAGAGAACTAGGTACCGACAAGCATGGTGTAGTCCTTAAAGGTCCTGGAGTGTATGTGGGATGTGATATCCATGGATTTCGTGACGGTACTTCCACGAACTTCCAGAGGACACGACTCCATCTGGGTGATCGTCGGCCGACTCACCAAGTCTTCCCACTTCTTACCTATCAGAGTGTAGGGCTTAGTGCAGAGCTTTGGATGCCACTACATTCAAGAGATCGTACGGCTTCATGCTGTGACATCTTCTATCATCTCCTATCGAGACACTCTCTTTATTTCCTAGCTTTGGAAGGGGTTGTAGGAGGCATTAGGGACGCAGCTACGCCTGAGCACCGCCTTCCATCATCAGAGGGATGGCCAGACAAAGAGGACCATTCAGACACTGAAGTACATGATCTGTTCATGTGTCTATGACTTTGGTCACAGCTAGGAGGATCACCAACTCTTGGTGGAGTTTGCGTACAATAGAAGTTACCAATCCACTATTGGGATGGCACCATACGAGGCACTGTACGACCGACCTTGCAGATAACCTATGTGATGGACTGACCCTAGGGAGTCAGCACTCATAGGACCAAAGATGGTTCAGGCTATGACAGAGAAGGTGTAGATCATCTAGGAGCATATTAGGACTACACAGAGCAGAGAGAAGTCGTATGATGATAGGAGGCGGAGACCATTGGAGTTTGAGGATGGCGACCATGTTTTCTTACGGGTCTCACCTTGATGTGGACTACAGAGATTTGGCTGGGGCGAAAATTTATCTCTGCTCTTCATTGGACCGATCTATGTCCTCAGGAGGGTAGGTGAGGTGGCTTATTGCCTGTCCCTTTCACCTCAGTTGCACTGGGTGCATGACGTCTTCCACGTATCTCACCTGAGGAGATACGTTCATGACCCAACGCATATCATCAACCATGGAGAGTTGGACATTGATGACGGGGCGATATTTGCAGAGGTCCCGGTGGAGATCAAAGATCAACATGATTGGGTCCTACGTGGCAGTTGATTCCTCTTGTGCACATTCGTTGGTAGCAAGAGAATCTCCAAGAGAGCACATAGGAGTGAGATGCTTAGATGCGTGCACAATGCCCTCGTTTGTTCCCTAGATTATGACGTTTCTTTATGGGGACGTAAATCCCTGAGGTGGGAGTAATGTAAAGACCAAAAAATTTCAAGGAAATTTTTCTCAAAAATACATTGGAATTTTACGAGACTGTGGCTTCTCACAACACTTGATTTTGAGGCCCGGTGTGCCAGAAATCAATTTATGAATCTTAGATCGATTATGTTCAGTGAACGAACGAGTGAGTATTTCAATCCTTTGAACCAGTGCTCGGAATTGAAATACGAGGGCACCGGTGAAGTCTTAGTGCCGGTAATTGCTTAAGAGGACATTTACCATAGATGCGCTTTCACAGGAGAAGAAGTTAATTTTTGTGTATTAAATGAGAAGTGAATAAAATTGTGGTACAATTTTATTTTTATATCTAAGGTGGTTTTATCCTACATGGGGGAGTAAGGGTGGGACACACTAGAATCCTAACTACCCATGTGAGGATAAATGTGAGGTGGGCCCACACGAGCCCCAACCCTTCACATTCTCTAAAACTCCTTAAACCCCCACTTAATTTTGTAAACTGCTCATTACTTGTGAAACCATTCCACCATCTCTCTCTCCCTCTCTTAAATCTTGACAACACACATTAAACAATTAATTGAACTACTTCAATTAATTAATTTAGTGTTTTAAAATTTAAAATTTGTAATGCATGGCATGATTAAATAAAATAAAGAGAAGCGTTATTTTATTTTTTTGGTTGTCTTGCTGTGTTGAGATTTTGGGGAGAGAGCTCTTGAGTTTTGAAGAACGCTTCATCACCATTGTTGAAGAACACCAACTCTCTGATGAAGAAAATCGACTCGGCGACCCCGGATTCACCATCCTCTTCTTCCTACGTGATAAGGGAGGAGACACTGACGCGGGAACTCACCAACAATGTCACGCCTTGTTTTCTTCTCTACGTGATAAAAAGGGGAGACGCTGCTTCCTCCTCAGACGCTCACCGTCGACGTCTATGAATCCTCACCTCATGACACTGTCAACCACGATGCCATCATTCGTCAGCTTTTTTTGTGGTAAGGGTTATTTTATTGTTCAAGACTTTATCGTCTTTCTTCGTTTTTAAAGGATTGGCTGCATGATATCGTCATAATGGGAGGATACCGGACCGCACAAACATGGCCGATTATCCTCCCCTCTAATTTGTTAATCTTCGTTGATGTTTGAGATGAAGTCTCACTGTGCCGTTGCACCGTGCGGTGATCACCAAAGAACCGCGGCGAAGGCGGGGCGGTGCCGTAGCACCGCGCAGAGGCGTAGAGGTCTGCGGCTGGGGCAGGCCACGGTGGTGGTGCACGACGCCGTCGTGCTATGCCGGTGAGACGATTTGCAGCCTATGTCTGCGGCGGACAAGCAGGGGCGGCCGAGCAAGCTGGCCGCCAACGTCTCTAGGAGGCGGGACCCCTTCGGGGACCCACAGCGGCCCAAAAACTAGATCTCCATTATGGCCGACTATTACCTGGAAATAGTGGGTTGTAACCCCCCCCCCCCCCCCCCCCCCCCTCAACCTGCTGCTAGGGAGGACCCCATTAGGTCTTCCATTTCCAAAAATATGGGGTCGCGCCCAATTTCCATCCCGCTCGGCCAGCGGCCGAGCTGCGGCCGGCTTCCGAGCCAGGCCGGCAGCTGGTCACGCAGGTCGGGCCAGCCGTATGCCACGCGGGCCGGGCCAGACACAGGGCGCACGGGCCGGGCCAGGCCATGCCCTACCGGGCCAGACCCGGACCCGGGTCTGGTCGACCAAGATCGGGCGGACCCAGGGTGGGTTGGGCTGGGTCGGGCCGGCCCAGACACCCCCACTTCAGACTGTTTTCGGTCTTTTGATCATAAACTAAGCTACGGGCCTCCAATAAATGCACCGTCAGTTGCGTATGAATCCTTGGAACGAGACGGTCGTTTTGGGATATTACACTCAAGGTTTTGGCAAAGTTTGTGTATGACTGGGTTGGTTCAAATGCAAAAGCAACTAGTCCCTTGGAGCAGAAACAATTATAACATAAGGACCAGACGCCCGAATGACGTGCCTTCAATTATGTAGAATTCCTCTTAGTGAGACGGTTCTTTTGGCTTACTCTGCTTTTGGTTTGGATCCAGTTGAAGTATGGTCGGGTTGGTTTTAGCTTAAAATCCAATCGGGCCCTTGGGACGGAAAATCCAATATCTCTCAGATCGGGCGTCCGATTGAAGGGACGTCTGTCGCGTTGAGTTCCTATTGATGAGAAGGAACTTTGTGAAACATCAACTCTAGACTTTGTGACAGATGATGTATTGACCCCTTAGCTCATGTAGTGGACCCACCAAGAATCGAGCATGTTGTGTGCGGGAACCCTAGAGTTGGCTGCGACTGCGACGACGATGACGATTGTACTTGGATCCTACGTGTGTTCGGCATCAATGACGACTGTACTAGGATCCTCCGTGGGTTCAGTAGTGATGATGACTGCACTTGGATACTACGTGGTTTCGGCAGTGAAGGTTACAGTACTTGGATCCTACGTGGGTTCGGTAGCGACGACTTCTGTACATGGATCCTACATGGGTTCAGCAGAGGAGATGATTCAGAGGAAACATCAATCATCTCCACCCATATTCGTGAATAGTATACTTGTTTGATCTGAGTCTTGACTTTAAATCATTATCCCCAATATGATTGACTTTCTTTCTTGTGTGGACTGGGTTGTGCTATCCTTTGTGGACTGGGTTGTACTTGGGCTTGTGAGTCAGATCCGAACTAGAATTGATGTCTTAGGTATATGTATGGGCATATACCTATGTAGATTTGGTTGATACTTCGTGTTTGTATTTTTCCTTTGTAGTTTATCCTTTGTGGATTCTAGGAGACCATCATGAGTCTCGAGGTCCCTACTGAGTATTGCATACGCACCTCTTCCCGGGCTATGCCTGCACTACGTTTTGTTGGATTCAGATGACAGATAGAACTGATCGAGGTTGAGTCTTGTGGAGCGGGACAGTACCTAGAGGTGGACCACTTTTTGGGATGTACACGGGGCGGACGACCAGTCCCGAGGTGCTGAGGAGACCATCTGTACCCACCCTTCAGGTGGGATATCCAGAGGACAACTCAGTGGTTGCTGGTTTACTTTATTGCAGCTATTCTGTCTTTTCTGTTGTACTGTACTTTCAGTTTGGTTTGTATTCTGGCCCATTTAGTTTCCATCACTTACTTTTGTACTTAGTTTTCATAGTTTTTACTTTATCTTGCGTACTATGTTGTGTTTTTTTACTTATATAAAGGAAAATATTTCCCTTTTATTGGGATTTACGCCTTTTGTGCTAGTCGCTAGCCCCTAGCCTATGGAAGGTGGGCTTGGGGTAGTCACGACACAGGCCCCAAGGACAGGTCGTGAAAATTATATTGTGTATAATTTATATGGGAAGTCCCCCAAACTTAAGTAGAATATATATTCTTATTATTATAATTGAAATAGAAAAAAGAATAGATACTCATAGGTGGTGAATTCTATGTGGTGTGTCTTGAGTTCCTCATTACTAGCTCTAGGTGAAGTCCCTTTGAGAATAGTTGAACTCCTGAAACTACATGAAACAACCTATCATATTTCCATACTAAGAAGTAAGCATGATCTCATTAATAGATGGACACCAAATGGTTGATGATCACTAAGGGTCATCATCTTCAAATATTTATTTAATCCAATGGTCTAGGAGGGAATTGAATTTGAAAATGAGAGGCCAAATTGGTAAATGGATTTTACAATTTTCTAAATTTTCAAGACACTATGAGCTTCTCTAATGTTTGTTCTAGGTATAATGAGCATTCAAATTTGAAGGAATTCAGATTTCGTAGGTGATTTTAGTCATTCTATATAATCAAATACGTTGCCAATCAGGAATGCAGAATTGTATATGTAGTGATTCTTACTATATTATGTTTTTGGGTATGCTGAACCATCAGGCAAGAAAAACTAATCCCTTATACATCATCTTATAGACCTCAAAGAATTATCTAGTAAATATTTTATCATTCGATATTGATTGTAAAGGTTCTTTAATAGAATTGATGGGCACTTTCATATAGGCGACAATGTAGATTTTCCTCATTCAAGCATTTCTCAAGAATCCAAAACAATTAACATGTACATGGGGGATAAAATAGGTTCTCAACATCTATGGAATTTAATAAGGGAATGAAAAATAAAAAAATTAATTTGGTAACCAATTTATTTGGACAAATCAAAACTCAAAGCTCACAGCTCACGATTTTGTTTCTTCACTAGCTCGTTTGAATTATTCTTGGAAAACATGGGCTTATGGATCCCAAAAAAATAGTAGTGGAACATGTTCATACCTCGAGAATCCATGGAAGGATATTGTTCAAAATAAGGGCCACCGCTCCTCTTCCACGCAACCATGTTCCTGACAATACAAATAGTTTTTATTATACATGACATGGAGTTCAAAAATTGTGGATCAATTGAATCATTTTTTTTGGAATGGGGATCAATACTAGTCTTATTCAAAACCATATTCTTGAAAATATGAAGAGTTTTGATTCTACCGAAATCAGAGTCCTTACCTTAGGGATCCAATGATGCATCTTGTTTTCATTGTAGATCACAAAGACCCATTATGTGAGGTCAGGGACAATAATGGTTAGCAGGAGCTCTTCTAGTCCCCCATGACCTCCCCATTCTCATCATATACTTTGGATCTAGGCACACACAACACAGTGTGAGGGTGTCCACCATGAAGTAACTGTCCCTTTAGTACTAACCCTCTATTTGGTAAAAGTCATTATTCATCATCAGTCCTCTCTGAAGAAACCTAGTGGGAAACTGGAAGATAAGTACAATGTAACATATGAATGGGAAGATGTTTAATGAGATGAAAAATATTTAAAAGTTTTGTAGCCATAGGTGATAGTGATACACATGGATACATGAACTTCTTCACTGATCATTCCATCTTTGGACAACCAATAATCAGAATGAATTGTGTTTTGATTCAAGAAAATAATGATCAAAAAAATGGTTTTCAGATCCAAATAAATAAGTAAAATATAGGATTTTAAAGGTGGCGCATTCCCCATACTAAATCCAACAACATGTTCAATGTCTTGAAGTCTCTATAAATAAATTTCAAGTAGTCATTGTGGATAAATGAAAGCCTCTTGGTTGTCCCAAGCACCACCATTAGCCATAACATCCATGAATGTGAATTAATATTGGAGGATGAGGGGTAATTCGAAAGAGATAGTCATCCATGCAACCCTAGGGAAAAAAATCATAAACCAAGAGTCGCTGCTCACCATCCAGCTAGTACCTGATGAGTTTATTGAGATGGGGATGGTTAAGGTGACCGATATAATCTTGATTTATTTAAATATTTATCCATATAATTATATAATTTTTTATAATTGTTTTAAATATATTTTGAAAATTTGTCTATATATTGTATATGTACTAATACATTTTATAAATATTTACATATAATTGTCTATTTTGATATATTTTTCTTATTATGTATTTCTAATTATTTATTATAAATATGTTAATATACTATAATTAAATTTAATGATTTATTTATAAAAATACTTTTCTATATGATGTATTTACAATATTTTGACACACAAACACGACCACCGCTCAACCTCGTTGCAGTACCTGAGGTTTCGAATGAGATGTGGATGGTTAAAGTTCCTAAGATAATCCAAATTTATATAAATATTTATACATACAATTATATATATTTATATAATTATTATTAAATATATCTTATATATATATATATATTGTATATTTACATATAAACTTTAGACATATTTACATATAATTGTATATTTAGATAGAAAAATTGTAATTTATTTATATTTATTTATTATAAATATTTTTTAATATAATATCTTTAATGATAATGATATTTTTATAAATAAAACTTTTATATATGATGTATTTACATAATATTGACACACACACTTACACAGACATATTTTCACACACATGTACACATTTATATTTCACACATATACATACAATGTAAAATTTTTTATTTAATATGGTTCTTATGATGATGGTGATGAATATATAATTCTAATTAGACAACAGAATTTGACATCTTAACATTTGATGTTGTGAAGTTATTAGGATTATAATTCTTAAATCACACCATTATTCCCACTTTCTTACTTTATAGACATGTATAACTAAAGAGTTTTGTGGGATGGTATTTTCTAATGGTCACATAGATATGTTACATGAAATACATTATATGTAAAGAGTTAATAAAACCCCAAAATAGTAGAAAAAATCAGGCATATCTAACAATTTTAAAAATATGATATGTTAAATTGTTTATTATTCTAGGAATTGTTTAATATTATTAAAGAGTTTAAGAATATTAAACTGTATAATATATGAGGCAGCCTCCATTTTAGCTTTATTTCACATCAGCTTCATAAATGTATATATAGATATAAATTTCAGGAAGTGAAATGATAATTGACCTCTCAAAATATATCATTCTATTTATCCCTAACTTATATTCATCATAGTGTTTTATAGGTTATGAAAACATGTTAATGTTAGCATGAGTATGATTCTTTTATAGTGATAATACATATTCTCTAGTGGCATAAGGTAAAGAATAAGATTTTTTGTGTGCACTAGATAACCCCCTAAATATAACACATGGAGTGGAATACAAATATCATCAGTATATTATGGGTGCATGAATAATAGTTGAGTCCCCAATAAATGAGTATTGTGAGATACCTTGCATGTGACCCTTCATATTTTGATACACTTCTTAAAAAAGTCAATATATTTACTTAGCTAATACGGGGGTGGTTGGGTATATTGTTGATCATGTCATCTGTTGGAGATTAACTAAGATGGGATTTTTACTCTCAGATGATGATTATTAAATCTGATCCAATGATTAAGATATGCTATGGAATTGTGTGGTCAAACTTATATATTTTATATCTATTTGGATAAGGAACTTTTTATGTGTTTATCCATAATGATAAACAACATGTGGTGTATTTTTCAATCAGATTAGAATATACATTGAGAATATAAAATAGATGAGTTAGATATTTTGGGTTGACGTGCTTCATGCCCCATGTAAACTTTATGACTTGGAAAATGGAAAATATGAGAATTCCCATTTTCATATGATTCATAGTGGTGGAAAAAAGTATACTTATCCATGTGCTTGATGGAGATCGTTACAGATCCCTTTATTACTTGAGTAACACTGACATTTTTCTAGAGGTCACTCTTTTCTAACATATATGGATAAAATGATTTATATTTATTGTGAAATATATAAATTACCATAGGTTTACACAATTTTTTTATACAATGGGGATCGATTTTGACTTAGTGAATGACTCTAAAGGTGTTTTAGACTTAATCCAAATGTGTTTTGGATTGTTGTTCATAAAGAATTTCATATGATGTGATTCAAGGTACTGTTAATGATGGATTTACAAAATTGTTTTCGATGAAACAAAATGGGTTTTTGATATAGTTTAATGAGTTTCTTTATACGAAAAAATATAAGGTGAAATGGTACGAGGTTCATTAAGCATTACAACATGTGGGGTATTAAAGGAGATATCCCCAATGTTACAACATTTATGTTATTCCCGACTATATCATGGCCATGGAATATCAAGATACATGCACGGAATTAAATTTAATGCATGAAACTAACTTTTTATCAAATTAACAATTAAATATTCAGTGTGTTAATATTTTTTTAGTTCAACTCAATTTATAACATCATTAATTAAGGTGTTACAGGATATATAATGTTATAATGGAATTTGAATTCATGAAATGAATGCATTGGCCATGAAATTTACTCTTGTGATATAAACACATTAGTAAATGTTGTATTAGTCATGGAGTGTTTCAACTAGATATATATATTATTGATAGTTGAGGGAAATTATTCATGGGTTTTTTCTCATTATTGGTCAATACTCCCTAACCTAATACAATCTTTTATCACTCTCCTTTTCATATTGAGGTACTAGCATTCTATAGAGAAAATGGGAATCTCTTATGCATGGAATATGATTTGGATCATCTCATCTATATACTACATAGATATGATGATGTTTTTCAGAATTTTATATTCTTTATCAAACATATGATAAAAATATACAAATGTTTCAGTGGCTCATATTTTAAATGTATGAAAATGTATTGTATTATTCATTTTAATTTTTATGTAGGATTAATATTTATTTCATTTAAATCCTTATACTATGGTTTTAATTTCTTCATATTCTCTGAAAACATTCCTTTATACTCTTACAAAACACTTCACCAATAGCATGTTCATCCATGGTAACATCAAGAATATCAATGGGTACATTAAATATAATGATCAACACATGAGATACTTGGAAACCCACTCTTATGTGATATTCTGTGAGGTGTTTATTATGAATCATATCTCCTTTGATATTTTATATTGTACTCCTCACAATATTGTGATGAGTGGGTGATAATAAATATAAAGCACCTTCACATCCACCATGCATAATTTTGTAACATAAGAATGTTATTGATAGTTGTTTTATTTACATTTAGAAACAAATGTTATAATAGAATATATTACCTTGGGTAAGGAAGGTTCTTTAGGATAATGGATATTCCCAAATATAGTGTAGTCTGAGTCTTCATGTATAGTTTTATATCTATTGTTGGTTCACATGGAGCTCTTTGTATACACTTCTCAATCAAACCCTAATTGGTAATTATTTTTTAGATAATCTATTTATATCTGAATATGTTTCATTTTCTTATTCACATAACCATGTGACATTGATTTCTCAAAATATTCTCAATGTGACACTCCAAAACCACTACCTTTAACATAGTCATATTGGTTTGGATGGTTGAAATCCATTGTAAGAATTTGTTCATCTAGTACAACTAATAATCATTCTTTTGTATAAAATATATAAAAACTATAAAAACATAAGTAGATACTTTTTATAATATTATTATAAAGAATAAAAAATTACTATTATTTGATAATTACACATGATTATATTAATTTTTTTGTGATATCATATATCATTTTCCTTCTTTATTTACATGAGCCTCCTTCCATAACATGTGACGTGGCATAGAAGTGTATTTAGATTTTAGTTCATAAATATTTATATAAAAAATGAACACAATTATGATTTTATTTTATATCACATTAAACATTTAATATATATTAAAGATAAATACAATTTTTTTAAGTGAATCAATCTTAATACTTGCTTTATGGTATGGGTACATGGGTTTAAATGTAGAGTTTCTATTCTCAACACTAATTTTTTGTTTCATAAATTTATTATTTTGAATAAAATTGAATAGTATAAACAATTTCAAATAATATCTTATGAATTATAATGCACACGAAAAGATTCATCCACATGATAGGTAATGAATTAATTTTATGTTTCTTGTTTTATCATATTTTCATACACTGTTTGTGTTTCGGGATTTACATTCCCCTCAACATCCTAGAGATATTGTTACGTCCGAAGTGTCTGAAAGGATCCATAAACAATTTTAGTGATCATTAATATAAATTTATTATAGAAAATATCTAAAAGAATACTCTATAGGGGATAATGAAATGTAAATCAATGTTTCATTATATGTTTTTCATTAAAACGGAGAAAGTATATCATATTGTTACCATAATTTCTTCCCAAATAATTTCCATAAATATAGAAAAATATTAATGCCACATATCTATGTCAATCGATATATTCATTGGATTTTTGACCCTAATTTAACTAAAGAAAATTGACTTGTTGGGTTAAATATGTTAGTTACACTGATTCCACACAACCAAAATTCTATTAATTTTCTTCTAGGCTTGATATACTTTGTTATAATTGTGTGCTACTCAACGTTTTTTCATCCATGTGTTTTTATGTTGGATTTGGTGTTCTAGAACAAACTTTTTGTACTTTTCATTACATGTATATTTAAATAATTGAGTATTAATAAAGATATTCCAATTACATAATTTTTGTTGGTCTACATGTCATTAATGTAATAATTTTCTAGAGTATTTATTTCCCAAAAAATTCAATATAAGTTCACCTCTACGGTGAAAAATTTGAAATTCCATGATAATATTCTTAAATATAAATCTATGGTTAGATGACATTCTATGACAGGGAAAAAAGAATGTAGACTAGAAGATATATGTAAACATAAAAATATGAATATTTATCTCATTAAGTTCACACATGGTAATCTCTAAGATGGGAGATTATATGAGTAAAAATACCTATAGTAATTCCACATGTCTTTGTTTTATTGGAATTTCTTATCTCTGAGAATGTATGATGGTCCTCAAACATTAATATTATTATTAATTAATGTCATCATTCACATAATTTGATGTAATTACCAAAATTGAGATTCCATATATTCATAGGATGTAAGGTACATTAGGCTTGCCATGAATGACATGTTATTAATTAATAATTTATTGAATAATTTTTTCCTTATATTTTCATCTAATTTTGATATCTCAACCCCTTTATTGAAATATATATATCAAATTAAATTCAATGTTCATATGGTTACAATGATTTTCATTCAAATACTCAATGAAATATATAGAAATAATATATGTTGGATAAAGAGGTAACATGTTTGATGAAATACTATAATAAAGGGATTATATAACATAGAAGTTCTTGTGTGTGGTAATCATCATTACTAAATTAAAATATTTTTCTCCCATGCCATGACCTGTTTCTAGATATAAATCATTGACATTATGTAAGACCACCTAATGTAAACGAGAAATAATCATATAGGGTTGTACACTGTGATTCCATTGATCTAAGTTAAATTCTATTTGAATTTAATTATTATAATAAATATTATTCTTATTACTTTAGTGATCGAAAAATTAAATAAATATTTATACACAAGGTAATAATTTCATTACTCAGATATATATATTTTATTTATTGAATGGATAAATATTTATTCAGGTATATGATAAATTTCATAGTGTTTTAGGGTCCAAGAATGTTTTTGGTAATAAATATTAAATTATAATATGGTAAAATAATATTTACCATTGAACCAGTTTACGTAAGACATTAGATAATAATAATAATAATAATATTACATGGAATGGAGTCATATAATGTTTAATATATAATTTAAGGGATGTTTTGAAATTAAATAATATTTTAACACTAACCCTACCATTATAAATATACTATTATTTATCTTGTTTATTTTTTTCTCTAGTGACCATCCTCATCATAAATATCAGTTAAAGAAAAATTACACCGGCCCTGCAATTCTCTTTAAAGCTACAGTGAAATGTGACACATTATTTCCCTCTCTACCCAAGATGGAGGAACATTAATAAGATAAAAATGGTTACAAATACCTTATGTTATCAATAATTTAACTAAAAGTATCATAGATAGCTTCACCATCCTCCAATGCATTGATAATAACTTGAAAGTCAGATTCGACCACAATATTCCTCTAGCCATGAGATGTGGAAAACTCCACACCATACCAAATAGATATATATTGGGCCACATAGGGAGTTTATCATTCAAAAACCAGGGAATTTCAAACCATAATTAAATATCCTTAATGATCATAGATAACATACATGAGGGAAAAATTACTATCTTTATGTAGTGCTATGTTAGTGTCAATTTTAAGGACTCCCGAAGTGGGAGGTATCCACCATTATGGGGTGATAGGTTGAACTAGTGAAGGAAGATGAACCCCTTCACTGTTCCACTAATAAATCAATTTCTTCATCATAGTAATTCATACTCTATCATATTTGAAATGTCCCTCCAACATAAAGGCATTGCAGAAGAACTAGATAATACAAGAATAGATGCAAAACCCCATGATAGTTTGCACTAGATGAAATATGAGCCACTCCCCCAAAATGATTATCATATCTTTGAGGCAACTACATTGACCATGATCCTACTAAACACACGATGACCAAAACCCATTATCCCAATGGAAAGATAATATCGCATGAAAATAATATTCCAAAGCTGTCCCACAAAGAGGTCATGTGATTTTCTCAAAAAAAAGTCTTGATGAGGAAAGTGAGTATTGGTGGGGAGGATAACATTACAAATTTATAATAGAAGATTTTGGATTTTGAATAGATATTTTATATTATATACATTATTCCATAGTTGAACCCCTATAACATCTTCTTGTGTGAGGATATTCTTGATACCTGAGAGAACTAAGTAGCATCCAGAAATCATGAATTTCTAGTATAGCATATCTGGTCCCACTCCATGGACCACTATTACTTCAAAAATATCATTTACAACATACTCATTTAACCAAAGTTAATGCTTCTGAAAATACCATTAACTAAGGTAATCAACTATAATAACCCCCATTGAAGCATGCCCCACACCAATTGCTATCTTAGAAGTGGGATTTATACTATAATAACCAATCACTGATGTATCATTGTAGATTTTAATCAATGAACCAACTGAAATTCATCCATAAAGATTATAGTTTCAATCATATGTGGATCCCTAAATATTCTTCAAGAAAAATCACATTTTAGAACCTATACTAGAGGATAGAAAATAATTTTGGGGAAAATAATATTCTTGGAAAACTTTTCTGAACAAACTATACAGTTCCTATAATAAATGAAGAACTTTATTTTCTAGGAGGGCATTATTGAACAAATTCTTGTACTTGATGACCATATCACTGCAATCCATGGGGTGACAAAATATTATCCCATGAGATCCACTGTATGTTATTTTTTTCATTGGCACTAACCCACCAAAAATTAACATGGTATGAATGGATTTTGTGAATATTGAAATATGGGAGATTGAAGAGAGTTGTCATGTAATATAGAATTTTCACAATTAACTAATTTAATAAGGACCAAATTCCTAAACCAATAGAGTTTTTTTCAGACTGTCCCAGAATTGTATTATGAAATTTATCTAGGAATATGGATAAAACATATCATTTATAGTTCCAATGAACCATCAAGAGTCACAACTACTTTTTATATATTTCAAAAATATTGATTCCACACAAACTAGTGATGGGATCTCTCATCACATATTGCACAACCTAACTAAAATATGTCTATTATTTTCTAAAGTTGACGTAGTGGCTTGAGGATTTGGTAAAAGTATCAATGATTTTTTGAATCTCCTATCATTACTTAAGAGTTTATATTGAAAAGGAATATATTAATTAGTGTAAAATAATTGAGTAATGGGGATACTATGATGAAAAACATTATCCCTATGATTGAGTCCATCCAATGATGCCTTCGATAATAGATGAGAGAATACATCATCAAAAAGGAGAAAAGAGTAAGGGGGATGGTGGTTAACATGACACAATCCTATAGTTGGTTTGAAGTTCATTATGAGAAAACTAATGAATAATATTTTGATGTAAATTGACTTGTCACAACTCATGATTGCTCTGATCCGTTTTTTTCTAAATCATAGTTTTCAAATCACTACTTCTAGGAAATAAGATTCTAACATTTTTTTAATTTTTTCATATCGAATTTTTATTCCATGTTCCCCCTCATAGAGGTATAATGAGTTTTTATAAAATATATTATTTCATGAAAACAATAAAGTTGTCTAAAAAAGTATATTGTCTACAAAATCATTCTAATTATAAAAGATAATAGAGGTAAGGTACTTTCCCAAATGTTGGAGAGGGATTTTTATAAAATATTTTATACCTCATTACACAAGATGATAGGGCTAAAATCATTACTTTTCACTTGGATAGATATTTTAACTATCAAAACAATGAGAGTATCATTGAACTTCTAAATACTAATGGAACCAGCCTATAAACCTGACATCAGTATGATAATGTAAGGACTCACAATATTTCAAAACCACATAAAAATAAGGCTTGATATACATCCAGACCAACAAACATTTTTTAATGTATTATATTAATGGATGAATAATTTAATCTCATGAAATGTTTGACTCCAGATCCAAAGTCGTTACCTCAACAACTTTTGGATCATCACTACTCAGGAGGTCCCCCGAGGGGAGCCACTCTAATAACTAAAAAGATCTATATAAAAGCACTTGATCAGATCCAAAATCTCAACCTCATTAGATTTTAATCTTCCATCCGCCACCTAAAATTTTGAAATTAAGTTTTTTCTTATACTAGATAATTCCTTTTGATGAATGTATTTGGTATTTTGGTCACCCTATTTGATAAAATACTCTCTTGATCAGATAAACCAATAGATTAATTTTTCTATAAAGGCCTCATAAAGAACCTTTTCAAGATTTAAATCCTCATGATGGGAAATATAATAAGTTGGTTCCTCATAATATCTTTTGTTTTCTATCTCAGTCCTAGTAATTGTCTGATCGATGTTCTTGTAGTCCTATCAAGTCCAACATTACATCTCTACAGCCAATAATTTTGTCTTATAAATGATATGGTCTTGAGAAGATGACCAAGTAGTTCTGACCACTTCCATATATTTATTATTATCATTCCACATGAATTCAAATATCAGTCCACAATGGGGACTTTTGCACTGGGAATCCACCTACAGCTAGGGAAAATAGGACAGTTATTAGATGAATCTGATGTGTAGTTGGAGACCTCTTAACTATGGAAAATAAATGCATAGAATCTTGAAACCAAAATATATTGAGATGTTCATATCATCTAGAATCTAGAAAATATCCATAAAAAAATGTAAATAGACTCCCCAAGAATCCCATATCTGAGAGACCTGAGTGAAACAAGCAGTACCAGAATTGGTGTTTAGAAGAAAAAATCTTATTGGCACCGCCTTACTTATCATGGTGGTGAGGATGTCATTGAAATACATTGCAAAGATAATGGGGATTTTTTTTGATAGATTTAATCAACTCCTAGGATCTCCACTGGTCACCTAAACCTATCCAGCTATAAAAACCCCTGAAGCGCTAATTGGGTTCCACAGGTTGACAAATCAAAATGGTGATTTGGTTTTGGGAGAAGATGACCACCGAAGAATTAGATTTCACCCTCCATATGATTCAAAGAACACTTTCATGTGATGACTGTAAAACCAAAAAACTGTTTAAAATCTATATTTCAATTTTACACCTCCCATTTCCTTGATTTCCAATAAGGGCTTAGATAGAAAGACCATATCGAGGAAATATTTGGAGCTCCATTAACGAATCATACAAACTGATCATGTGTTTCCATGAACATTATTATCTCAGAATAAGAGTTTCATGGTTCTAGGTGGGGCTAATTTGAACCATCTCTTTCCACTATCTGGTAGTAAAACACATCACCCTCTAATATCTTTGAGTGTTTCTAAGAACATGATAGAGCCACAGCCTTAGAACCACCAAAAAGTATTTTATTTATTAAAATTTTATATTTTATATTCTTGACATTATTTCAATTCCTATTACGTAACATCCAAGTTTCCACAAATCTTTTTTCAACCAAGATCACTCCCAATAGAGATTTACATAGGATTGGAATAAACAACATCGAGGTAGGAAATCCTAGAAGTTCCTCCCCACCTAGAAATGTGGTATCCAGACCTCCCACCACAGGTGGAACCGTACCCTATGGCAAGGAATCCTTCATTGCATGTAGTATTTCTAGGACAGGGTAAAATAGTTGGTGGTTTGGGATAGGTCCTAGTTTCTGGTGTAGAAAATCATTATGAAAATTTTTATGGGGGGAAAGTAGTCAGCCAAAAAATTGTTCCTAGCCCCAACATCATTTGTATCCTCATCTTATGATCCCTCATCCACCATCCTAGGGAGAATATACCCATCAACCAGGGGGACTTAAAGTCAAATCATCATTTGAAAAGGGTATTACAAACTCCCTGTTTCGTTCAGTACTATTAATATTTGATCGTGAAATATGGTATGATTTTCCTATCCATATTTTATTATCCATAAATGTAGGTGGACTACACAAAGAGTTTTCCTAATGACATGGGATATATTATTGTGTAAGCTGCCGATCCGGATAATGTCTTTTTGTTCCCAAATATTTTATCGCTTTTCCAATGAGGCTGTAAAAGAAACAAAAGGAGGGGACTTTTAAAATTCAAAAGGCAAAAATATCGTGAAGTCTGTATGTTTCAAGAATGAACCTCATATAATGGGTTGTGTGATGTCCACCATAGACTTTTTTCACCATAGGACCCCACTAAATCAGATATGAAACATCCCATTATATAAAAACACCAATGGTATTACCATTCCCACACATAACTTGATCTCTCTTACCCATAAATGTGATATATTTCACCAAGATCCATAAAAGGGGAATTATTTCATTTCATCTCATCATGTTAAACCTATTAGCCATGTAATTGATCATAGTAATATTATTATCAAAATACAAGGGATGTATATGAAAAATGTGTATCTTAATATATTCTTAAAAAATTCAAAAAAATCATCCTTGGTTCGATTTATTTTATATAATCTCCCTCATCCGACCTTTGGATTGACTACAACATATTCCTCCAGGTGTTCATGTTATAGGGTCTGATAGATTTGAATCTCTTAATGAAGAGGAGGGAGAGGAATTTACAAATATCCCTATCCTCCATAGCACTAAATTCAATAATTGATTTCTCAAAAAACACATTGAAATATTATTTACAGTCTCTCTGGTCATGCATTATCATTTATACCAATTAATATATCAAATTTAATATGTCAAAATAATTAATCCTTAAATGATGTGTTTATAAAAAATAAAAATAAAATAGGTTACAACCATTGTTATGGTAATTATTTGATAGCAGTAATTCAGATATAATTAAAAAATGTTAAATGTTCATTATTATTTTTAACAATGGTAATTAATGTTTTTCAATCCTTTAATTGGGTTAATAATAATCGTAATAATTTAAGAACATTGTTTAGATTACTTAATATTGTTAATTGTATATAATTAATTTAACTATTATCATAACATATTTTTAAATAAATATTAATTTTATAATTAATGTTCATGATTTTATAAAATATTATACACAAAAATACCATTATTTAACAAAATTTCACTAATCATTTCATAGATATGTTTATATTTCATTTATTAAAGTTAATTTTCATATTGGATTTATAAATGAATTCTAAATTAAATTTCCTTTAAAATAATTATTAATAATATATTATTAATAGTAAAATTAATTCATTTTAAATTCATTAATTAATGTAAAATTTAAAATTTATAAATAATTTTTTCGAAATAAAATACATATTTCAATCTATAAAAATATTGAGTTAATAAAAGGTGTTTAGAAATGAAATAATGTATTTAAATTTTTTATAATTTTCCAAATATTATATAAATGAGTTAAATTGTATAATTGTTTCGAGTAAGAATTTATTTTTAATGAAAAAAAAATTATTAAAAGAATTTACTATTTAGTAATTGTGAAATTATAGGACTAGATACTTCCCAAAAATGAGAGATAATATCTTTTTAAAATATTATGTATTTATATTTTAGATATATTAATAAATTCTAAATAAATAATTTAATTTAATTTAATACCTGGAATCTTAATGATGTGAAATAATTTAAAAATAATATTTAGAATGAAACAGATACAATAAAATATATATTTTCTTATATATTAAATTTCAAAAAATAAATGAAGGAAATATTTTAAAAATTAAAAAATGTGACTAAGGAAGTCCATTTAAAACAAATCCTTATATGGGATTATTCATTACTGAACACCTTCATGCATGTTTCATGGGAATTGGTAGATGTGTAGGGACTAGGGATACCTTGGGAAGAAAAGATAATATGGTGTTTGGCCTCTAATTATATAGATAAGTAATCCTTAGCACTTTGGTGAGTTATGATCGGTTGGCTATTGTGTACCTAAGGGGTGGGGAAATCATTTAATCTCTCATGAGGCCATAGGTAGGGAATACGGTATGAGATGAGATTCAGGTGGCCTAGGATTAGATTTTTGGGGATAATTGTACGGATGAGAGAGTATTTTTCGAAGGGATGAGTGAGGGACACCCTTTTGAAGGTGGTTTGAGGCTTGATTGGTATTATGAATGCGATGTGTCCTTTGGGACGATACGTGGTGCGACAAATAGTGGTTTCCTCTGAGTGATGTATAGAGAGATATTCCTTAGTATATGTGAGGTGAGACCCAAGTGTAGGGTGTGGGATTGTTCATGACATGGCATCAAGATTCCAAGCTTCATAGAGTGTACGACATGGGATAGTCCTAGGGTAACGAGATTAAGTATGATGAGAGAGCAGGATGGGGAGGACTAGACATTGAGGTATGGGTTGAGATGAGCATATGGGTTGTGTTGTCACTGAGGGGTAAGGGTAGTGGGTTGTTATTAATGAGAATATTCTATTCCTGGTCTAGAAGAACCAATAGATTCCCAAATAGGTGAGTTGAGATATGTTAAAAATGGGGTTATATCTTTAGAGACTAGTGTCCTGAGATCTACTAAAGAGTTGTGTGACAAGATAAGGCCTAGTGTACTTGTTGTGTGTAACACCCCAAGCTTCCACGATACGCTTCTCTTTGAATAATAAAATAGTGTACGTTGTACAAAACATAGAGTTCTAACACACCACAACCAATCAAACTAGTCGTTTTGAATACTAATTGTAACACCCCAAGGATCCATGGTACGATTCTCTTTGAATAATAGAGCAGCGTGTGTTTTACGCAACCTCGAGTTATAACACACCGTGACCAATCAAAGATTCCGTTATGAATTGTAATAACCACATTTTGAAATTATATTAATTTTATAATTCAAAATGGACTTCATTTTTGGATTCTAAATATCTAAATTATCCTATGTTGAGTTTTTGGTATTTTTCTGAGAACATCCAATTTTCGATGAATAGTGAAAAATATGTAAAAAAAACTTTTTAAATCAAAATATTTTACGGTGATAAATTATACTATTGAGTGGTTTTAAAGTATAATTAGAATATAAATTTACAATTTTTTCCAATGGTGGTCATTAGAATTAATTTCACTTTGAAATTGGACATAACCAATTATCAATCTTTTGATTGATATTATTTTTAAAAACATGCTATTAGTTTGGAAAATGGGAATTAATTATTAAATTAATTAATGAAACTTATATGTTTGGAATTTTTTAAAATAAAAATAATTTTTGAATTCGGAATATCAATTATAGCTTAGGATGAAATTTTGGTATTGTTTTGAAAAACTTCAATTTATGATGAATAGTGAAAGCACTAAGTGGTAGTTAAAAAAACTGATTTTTCGTGTAAATGAAACGTTACCACTTCTTTGTATTGAATTTAAAAAATCCTATATGCATGGTCTTCATTATTAAGTAAAATTTGGTTCAATGGGATGAATATAATCTTTGGTGAATGGTAACTTTTAAGTTTTATTAATCGCGATTAAAGGTAATTAGTGAAATTTAAGGTAAAAATGATATTATAAAAATATGAAAATATCATGAAACTTGTCCTACCCCTATTTTATGAGTCATGGAACACCATTAAAACCCATGGGACAATTTTTGAGACCCCATGGATCCACTTGGGTAAGATAATGACATTTATACCTTTTGTTTAAAGTAATAATAAAAATGTCACAAACATGTATTGTTTTACTAAAGTTTTTTTATAAGGGGTTATACTAGTCATATTTTTTAATTTAAATATTAATTATAAATCTAAAGTTATTTCCTACATAATGGTATTTTTTTTATAATTTTTAGACTTTAAAAAAATAAATTTATTTTTGACACCATGATGATGCAACGATTACCTCATTAATTAACGATTTAAATAAAATGAAAATATAATGTAAAATCTAAGACTTACACTTGTAAAAGACCTATTTCAAGAGTATATTTATAACCCTTATCAACTTTTCCTTGAAATATATAATTTTGGGACCTTTGAAATCCGAAAATCACTTCATAATAATGTAACTTTCATGACATTCCAAGATTGCCCCTCCTCTCTTTTTATAAAAGGCCCCCACCTCTACCACCTTATTCAAACCTCTCAAGCCATTGTCTCAGACAACCTCTGCCCAAATACACTCTAAAATTACCCCTATTACTCCTAGAAGCCTCAATTTGTGCATAATTATTCCCAAGGAAGCCTTTGGCTCAAATCAAAAAGAGTTACCCGATTTTAAAGGTAATGTCTTCACTTGTGTCCTTTTGTTTTATTTTGCTTCTTTAACCCCCTAAACACTTTTTATTCTTATATTTTGTAACAAAAACAGTATATTGAATATACTAGTATGTTTTTATGATATTTATTTGATTTACAATTACACACACCTTTGTCTAATGGTTAAAAAACATACTGTTTCTGTGGTTGGTGAATTACTGCCTCACGAAACGACGATTGTTCAATCTTCTTTTAACACCTTTCATGGTGGTCATTAAGATGTAACTATATTTATATATGATATATATTATGTTTATGTTTTCATTATTATTTGGTATTTTTCATTTATGGCATACCTTTATGGTTTCCATTATGGGTAAACGTGATATCTTCATTTTAGGAAGTGTGGACTACCGACCCCTCAAACTGATTTGATTCTTTAATGCCATATGTGGGTCGTATAAAGGATGGAGTTAATGATATAATATATGATATTATACTAGAATTATAATATACCTTTATATCATTATGATTTAATTCCATTAAATACAAAATTTAAATGAATGTAGCGTTCATGCGTACGTACGACATACCGTCTCCATGAATGGTGCAATTCATTTCGTACCTCTAAATGTTATGTAATATTATAATTGAATGTATATACTGGATATATATGATATATATGATGTATAAATCATGAATTTAATTACGGATATAATGGATATTTTTCCTCATAAACAACTTGTAATTATGAGAAGTTTATTTTTGACTCAAATACCAAGGATCGACAAAATGACCGTTATTAACTTAAATAATTACTTAATGTTAATAACAAGGTAATATGTGATATAAAATGAATAATTAACTTGTAAAAGGTTCTTAAGAAAGTAGAAATTAACTATAGTTTATTATTTAGGAGGTTAAAGAACGATCGAGTCAAGTCGGACACGAGGTAAGGGACTTCATCTCAATCTTCTTTCATTGAGGCATATTTTGTTTTATACACAACTTTATTTTATACTATGTACAAAACCCTTTAAATTTTACATTTATTAAAAAGGAATCTTTTTTATATTAAGAGTTTTACTAAACAACAAAAGGGAATATTTTTTTATCGTACGTATGCGGTGAAAATGTCCTCTCTGCTGCCGCGGCCATTATTTGAGTTTTGGCTTCCTCTACAAGACATAACTTTTTTTAAATGAAAAATAAATACCAAGATTCAATTTTATTTTATTCTGGTATTGAAAATGGTGTTGACAGTGTTTTTATTATATCAATGTGTTGTATTTATATAGTGTGATTTAAATGTGGAAATATTATGTTTCCATTATGCATGTTTTATGTGATACGATTATGTTATGGTTTATGATATGTTTAAACCTTTTAATATGAGGAATGAATTGGACTTAATAAGTGACGGGTGGAGCCCGCTATAGCTTCTCGATGCATCGGTAGGTCTCATGAGACAAACTAGTGTCTTAGCACGAGGCCTTGACAAAATCTTATTTGTAGTATTGGCACGAGGCCTTGGCAACGTGGTTATTATAGTCTGGAATTATACATTCCATCATTATGAAAGTGGTTATTAATATTGCATGTAATTATTCGACTATTAGAATATCCATGTGAGTAAGTAAATGGAATTATTTCATTTTACTTTTGCTATATTATGTTGAAGATCAAGTTCAAAAGGATTTTTTATTTATACATTGCCTTAAATGTTTATGTTTATTTATGAAAGTTTCCACAATATTGTTATCATTACTGAGCATCTGAGCTCACCCCTTTCTATGTTTTATTTTTTCCAGGATGTGAAGAAATATTTTATGACTGACATGAAGGGATATTCTGAAATGGATATGGGTGTGGACTATGGAGACTATGTTATTGTATTTTTTCACATTATGATGTAATGTAACATTTATGAATGTATCTAGTGTTTCCAAGGCTGCTAATCTAATCAGTCTTTCGAGACTTGATCATTTGTGATCATTCCAATGTTACGTAATAATGCACCGACTCTAGGTAACTAGGGTTGGGGTGTTATAGTTGGTATCAGAGGCAGTTTAGTACTAACCTTGGAAGCTATATTTAGATAAACTCTGATTAGAGCACATAGCCCTAAGATAGACTTTGATTATTAGTATAGAAGAACTTCATAGAATTTTTGTAATATAGTGATTTTTGTGAGTTTTCCGAGCAATAAATCCCTATCTGGATACGAGCAGGCAGAGGCGGCTCTGGCACAAATGTACCTAGGGGTAAAACACAAAAACACTGCTTTGATCTAGACTCGAACGAGAACTGGTGAATGACAAGGGCCCTTACTGCACTCTTGGTTATGACACTCCCGGGGGATATGCTTAGGATTATTCTCATTTTATTTAAAACCCATTATGAAGGGCTTATGATTATATACTTCCTCGATGAAATGATTTTTATGATTATGGATTATATCCATAAACTGTTCAACTTATGTTAAGTGTTTTACAAGTATGGAATTATGTATTATGATTCATAAACTAATCTAGTTTATGACATTGTTTAGAAATGGCGCCTATTGGAAGGAATGGAAACTGTATCAATGCACGCACTCCATTTTGGGATTTCCCTCATACTCAGGATAATTATAGTGGAGCTGGTGATACAACTGGTGCTGATCAACTTATCACCATACTGGGACAACTAACTCAGGTTATGAATAATAGCCTTACTTGTATGGGGCATCCTGATCCGCAATGTGGAGGATCAATGTTAGATAATTTCATGAGGCAAACCCACCAACATTTAATGGGGGTAAAAATCCCTTAGTAGCTGAGCAATGGATAAATTCCATAGGGAAAATATTCCATGCCATGGGGAGTAGTGAAAAGGAAATCCTTATTATGGCAGTTTACCGCCTCACTGGAGATGCTGATCAATGGTGGTCATTGATAAAAAATAAAAAGGAAGATGAAGAAGTATCAAGTATGTAATGGAGAGAGTTCAAAGATCTTTTCTTAGAAAAGTACTTTCCTCGTGACCATTGCGCAGATATGGAATGGAAATTTCTGAATCTGAGACAAAAGGAGGATGATAATGTCGCAAAATATGAGGCCAATTTTACAAGGATAGTGAGGTATGTTGTAGATTATATATGTAACCTAAGAATTAAGTTTGATCATTTCTTTGATGGGTTAAAACCATTTATCCATCGAGCTTTAGTATCACAATCTTTCTCAACATATGAAGATATAGTTTCGTGTGGTATCAAGATAGAAAAGGAATTCACTAAATCTTATGACAATAAAGTAAAGCAAGAGAAGAAGAGAACAATGGAACAAGAGACAGATAAATGGAAAAAAGGGAAAGAAGGATTTTCCATTATGTGATAATTGTGGGAAGAATCACCACAGCACTTGCCTAAAAGGAATGGGAGTTTGATATAAATGTGGAGAAAAAGGTCACCAGGCTCGTGATTGTAAGGGAAAGAAAGAGGCTATCAATGTTGAATGCTATAATTGTAGGGAAATGGGGAATTATGAAAATTAATGTAATAAGATTCAGGGAATATTACCTCAAAAAAGTCCAAGGGATCAAGGCCATTCTTATGCTGTTACTATAGTTGAAGTGGAATAATTAATGTATTGGTGCTTTTGGACTCAAGGATTATATTATGGTTATAAGAATAATGTGATATATGTATGGATTGTATTGTAGTACTTTTTGTTGTCATTATGGTTTTAATATGATGAAGGTAATCATATTTTTAGTATGTGACAATGAGATAAACTTTACATTGTTTGGGGAATTTGATGTTACAATTGAATTTGGAATTTAGAGACCTTTTAGATAATGTCTGGACAGAGGTATTTTGGATAACTATAAAGGTTGGAATGGATTAAGTTGACCTTTGGATAGTATTTTTTAAGGTTAAAAAATTTCTGAAGATTATTTTTGTAATATTATAATACTATAGTTTTAGGAAAAGGACAACCGGCTAGTTGGGGGATAACCCGTCGCGTCGGAAAAAGCTATAGGAATCGAACCCACAACCATAGTGCGACATGCCTTTATTACCTACCACTATCCTACAGGAAGTCTTTGGTTATTTCAAAATAGTTTTCCTAATCTAAATGGTATGTGTTAATATTTTGAACCTTTTTTGATTAAGATAAATATAATATTTTTGAGTTCTATTATCTTTTTGAGTGAAAGATGAGTTTGTGGTAGAAATTAGTTGAAGGTTGAAACTCTACTTGTCAAGCATATATATATATGTATACCTATCTCTTATAATATGAATAAATTAATTCTTAAACTTTAGGAAATGGATATTAAAAAATATGTGTTATCCTAATACCTTATGTTTTGTTGAACTAATGATATTCTAAATCACCATATATTGAAGGCTTTGACGCCCTCAATTTTACACATGTTTGTGATTGATGACCTGAATAAATCCCTATAAATATTTATGTTTTCCCTCTAATTATGTTTCTATAATTTCAAGAATAGTTCTCCTATTCGAAACCTTAATTTGGTGGTGACTTTATCATTTCCATTTCCCTATTATTAAGACTAAATTTTATTAACCCTATTTCTGATATGGGTTTTCCACAAAAGTATTTCTTATTTTCAACCTTATATTTTAGAAGAACAATTTAAAATTTCAAGGACGCAATTTATTGAAGGAGGGGAGAATGTAACACCCCAAGCTTCCATGGTACACTTCTCTTTGAATAATAGAGCAGCGTGTGTTGTACGCAACCTCGAGTTCTAACACACAGTGACCAATCAAAGTAGCCGTTATGAATAGTAATAACCACCTTTTGAAATTATATTAATTTTATAATTCAAAATGGACTTCATTTTTGGATTCGTAATATCGAAATTAGCCTATGTTGAATTTTTGGTATTTTCTGAGAGCAACCAATTTTCGATGAATAGTGAAAAAACATAAAAACATATTTTTTAATAAAAATAATTTATGGAGATAAATTATACTATTGAGTGGGTTTAATGTATAATTAGAATATAATTTTAACATTTTATCCCATGGTGGTCATTAGAATTAATTTCACATTGAAATTGGACATAAACAATTGTCAATCTTTTGATTGATATTGTTTCTTAAAAACACGCTATTTTTTTGACAACGGGAATAAATTATAAAATTAATTAATGCAAATTATATTTTTGGAATTTTTTAAAATAGAAATCATTTTTGAATTCGTAATATCAATTATACTTTAGGATGAATATTTTGTATTGTTCTGAAAAACATCAATTTTTGATGAATAGTGAAACCACTAAGTGGTAGTTAAAAAAAATTCTTGTAAATGAAACATAACCAATTCTGTGTATTTAATTTCAAAAATCCAACATACATGGTTGTCATTAGTATTTAAAATCAGGTTCAATGGTATGAAAATAATTTTTGTTGAATAGTAACTTTTATGTTTTATTAATTGCGATTAAACGCAATTAGTGAAATGTAAGGTAAAAATGATATTATAAAAATATAAAAATATCTTGACAGTTGTCTTACACCTATTGGATGAGAAATGGACGACCATTACAACCCATGGGTCAATTTTTGGGACCCCCTGGAGCCACTTGGGTAAGATAATGACATTTATACCTTATATTTAAAGTACAAATAAAAATGTTCCAAACATGTATTGTTTTACTAAAACAATTTTTAGAAAGGGTTATACTTGTGATATTTTTTACTATAAATATTCATCAGAAATATAAAATTATTTCTTACAACATGGTATTTTTTTATAATTTTTAGACATTAAAAAAATAAATTTACTTATGACACCATGATGATGCAGCAATTACCTCATTAATAAACGATTTAAAGAAAATGAAAGGATAATGTAAAATCTAAGACTTAAACTTGTCAAAAACCTATTGTATGAGTAGATTTCTAACCCTTATCACCTTATCCTTGAAATATATAATTTTGGGTCCTTTGAAATCCGAAAACCAATTCATAATAATGTAACATTTCATGACTTTCTAATAGTGCCCATCCTCTCCTCTTATAAAAGAACCCCACCTCTACCACCTTATTCACACCAATCAAACCATTGGCTGGGCCAAACTATGCAAAAATACTCTCTCAAATTACCTCTATTACTCCTAGAAGCCTCACTTTGGGCAGATGTCTTCCAAAGGAAGGCTTTGGCTCAAATCAAAAAGAGTTACCTGATTTTAAAGGTCATGTCTTCACTTTTGTCCTTTTTTTTTTGCTTCTCCAACCCCCTAAACTATTTTTATTCCTATATTTTGTAACAACGCCAGTATCATAAATATACTAGGATGTTTTTATGAGGTGTATTTGATTTAAAATTACACACAACTCCATCTAATGGTTAAAGAACACACTGTCTATGTGGTTGGCGAATTACTGCCTCACGAAACGATGATTGATCAATCTTCTTTTAACAGCTTTCATAGTGGCCATGAAGATGTCACAATATTTATATATGATATATATTATGTTTATGTTTTCATTATTATTCTGTATTTTCAATTATGGCATCCCTTTATGGTTTCCATTATGGGTAAACGTGATATCTTCATATTAGGAAGTGCGGACTACCGCCCCCTCAAAGTGATTTGATTCATTAATGCCATATGTGGGACATATAAAGGATGGAGTTAATGATATTATATATTATATTATATAGGAATTATAATATACCTTTATATTATTATTATTTCATTCCATTAAATACAAAATATAAAGGAAAGTAGCGTTCATGCGTACGTACGGCTTACCGTCTCCATGAACGGTTCATTTCATTTCTTACCTCTAAATGTTATGTAATATTATTAATACAAGTATATACTGGATATATATGTTATATATTATGTCTAAATCATGAATATAATTCTGTTATAATGTATATTTTACCACATAAACAACTTTTAATTATAAGAAGTTTATTTCTAACTCAAGAACCAAGGATCGAAAAAACGACCGTTATTAACTTAAATAATTACATAATGTTATTAACATGGTAATATGTGTTATTAAAGGAATAAAGAACATGAAAAAAGTTCTTAAGAAAGTACAAATTAACTCTACTTTATTATTTAGGAGGTTAAATAACGATCGAGTCAAGTCGGACACGAGGTAAGGGACATCGTCTTAATCTCTTTTCATTGAGGCATATTTTGTTTTATACACAACATTCTTTTATACAGTGTATAAAACCCTTTGAATTTTACATTTATTCAAATGGAACCTTTTTATATGAATAGTTCTACTAAATGAAAAAAGTGAATGTTTTTTTGTCGTACGTATGTGGCGGCGACTTCTCCACCGCCGTGACCATTATTTGAGTTTCAGCTTCCTCTAAAAGCGATAACTTTTTTTAAATGAAAAATAAATACCAAGCTTTAATTTTATTTTATTTTGGTATTGAAAATGGTTTTAACAGAATTTTTATTATATCAATGTGTTGTATTGATATATTGTGATTGAAATGTGGAAATTTTATGTTTCCTTTATGCACGTTTTATGTGATACGATTATGTTATGGTTTATGATATGTTTAAACCCGTTCATATGAGGATTGCATTGGAATTAACATGTTATGGGTGGAGCTCGTTATAGCTCCTCGATGCATCGGTAGGTCACATGACACAAACTAGTGTCTTGGCACGAGTCCTTGACAAAATCTTATTTGTAGTCTTGGCATGAGGCCTTGGCTACGTGGTTATGATAGTCTGGCATTTTGCATTCCATCATTATGAAAGTGGTTATTGATATTTCATGTGATTATTGGACTAGTAAAATATCCATGTGAGTAAGTAAATGGTGTTATTTTATTTTACTTTTTTCATATTATGCTGATATTCAAGTTTAAATGGCTTTTTTTAGTTATACATTGCCTTAAATGTTTATGTTTATTTATGAATGTTTCCGCTATATTGTTATCCTTACTAAGCATATGAGCTCACCCCTTTCTATGTAGCGACTAGGGTTTTTGGCCCTGTCAGACTTTGGAATATTTCTACGAATAATTCTAGATCTAGGCGCGGAGACGGCGTGCGATTCCGAGGCCCGGTGTGCCCGGAATTAATGTTATAATAATATTAAGTATTTTTATACTATGCACATGGCGGGGGTGTGATATCTCCTAAATGGTAGCGTAGAATGTGAATCTGAGGGCACGGTTGCGTCCGGAACGTGCCGTTTACCCTAGGTGAGGTGTAAACTTTGCGGGCGCGAGCTTGCGGTGAGAAACGCCACCAGGGGGTTTCTGTAAATAAGTAGCAAAGTTAGTGTGCGAGTGTCGGTTCGAATAACTTCTGGACGGAGTCTCGGATGGAAAATCTGAGTCCGCCGTTGCGTTCAGAATGGCACGTTTATCCTAGGGGTGACATTACTTTTGTTCGCATTGGGCGTCGGGTCCGAGGCGGGTTTGGCGCCGGCAGGCGGCTGATATAAATATCAGCCGCACATTATCATTCCTCTCGACGTCTTTCGTTGTTCTTCACCGCCGCTCCACCAAATCGAGCAAATGATGTGCCCACGAGCTCGGAATTCGACGACAGGCGTTCTAGGAGCACGCAGCGGAAGCTCTGGAGCGCGGATCTGATGTAGAACGTCGGCATTTTGCCCGCGACGTAGGCGGTTTGAGTTTTACAATCCCGGATCACATTTTTGTGTTGTTTCCCTTCAAAGTTTTATAAGGGTTGTATAGTTCGGGTCCCGAGCTTTCCAAAACATGTTTCAGATCTGAATTTGGAGCACCGGGGTGCTCCCAGTGGCTCCCGGATGTTTTTCGGCCAAAACCCGGTTTTCCGGCGAGGACGTGCGGCAGCCATGGCGGAATCTGGCGACGGCGCGGTGGCGTGGCGGCGGCGGCGACGCGGCGGAATCCGGCGGCGACTCGGTGGTTCCGGCAAGGCTGGGGATGGTCCGGCCAGGATTTTCCGGGGGTTCTTTAAACCCCCGTAACTCGCAAACCGTAACTCCGATTTGCGAGCCGTTTGCGGTGACGCGCTCCTTGCGTCGAGACGGACCTTTTGAACTCACTTTGAGGGTTTAAGGGTTTGGGATCGTGGCCCGGGAGTTAGAAACGTCGTATAAAATAATATTATTTTATTATTTTACGACTTCGGGCCGTAATAACTTCTACCCGGAGCGTCCGATTGACGTGTCATCAGTGGCGTTGAGACCCTGATGGTACGACGGACTTTTTGAGATGGTTTCCGGGTGTTGGGGCTGGGAATGGGGTTCGGGCCACATGAGGCCGGGCTTTGGCGTTTGCGGAGAAACGCAGCTTTCGCACCAGGAGTCCGATTTTGGCGGATGAATAGTCGATCCTATGTGTTTTTCCGAGGGGATCGCAATGGTACGATCCGTTCGATGAGTTTCAGAATCTAGGCATGGGCCCCACCCGAGTTGGCCTTCGGTGAATAGTACCTTTTTCACCGGGTGTCCGTTTTGGACGAGCGAGTAGTCGATTCTGCATGTTTTTCTGAGGGGATCATCATGGTGTGATCCGCTCGATGGGTTTCGGGATCGTTGTGTGGGCCCCGCACGAGCTAGCTACGATGAATAGTGCCTTTTTCACCGGTGCTCCGTTTCGGGCGAGTAAACAGCCTATCCTGCGTGTTTTTCGGCGCGGAACGCGATGGTGGCCTCAGTTTTGGCCTAAGAGGTGCGCACTATGGTGTTGTGGCGGGTCAATCGGGTTAGCGATGTTTGGACCAGTAGTGGTTGAGGGTTCTCCCTTGGTTCGTTCCTACGAGGGCTCGTGTGGCATCACAACCTTCTTATGGGTTTGTGATCCTCTCAATGGGATGTTTTAACAGATAGAGTTGTGGCATCTCTCCAGTGGGCTAGGAGCGGATCCTCTAGCATATTTACCCTGGATCGGGTTCTTGGTGTCGTTGTAACCGCTTATTTATGGGCGGTGATCCCCTATCTAGTAGGTTAACCCCGTAGGGTTTGAGGCATCACCAGGAATATGATCCCCTACACGGTGGGTCTTGCCCAGTAGGGTTGTGGTATCGTCAGGTATACGATCCCCTACTCAGCATGAAGTTTATATTAGGGTTGTGGTATCGTTGGTTATACGATCCCCTACTCAGCGCTTGGTGTCGCTAGGGTTGCGGTATCGTTGGTTATGCCATCCCCAACTCAGCGCGTGGTTTTGGTAGGGTTACGGCATCATCGGTTCAATCCCCTACATTGCGAGTTATACCAGATAGGGTTATGGGATCATCGTGACCATCTTTATATGGATGATGATCCTCTATCTGAGTGTGGAGTTTCTGTCGAGCACCAGATCGGGTTGTGGTATCCCCTAACCGATACAGGGTGTGATCCCCTATCTGTGAGATCTACGTATGCCAGATCAGGTCATGGTATCCCCCGGTGGCCCTGGAAGTGATCCCCTATCTGTGAGCTACGTATACCAGAGTGGGTCTTGGTATCCCCTAGCGGACCCTAGCGGCGATCCCCTATCCGAGGAGTTTGGTGGTTATGTTATTTCAGTAAGTGATGTTATCGGACGAGTGTGGTATCTTGGGTGAGCGTCCGAGATGTTTGTTTGGGACCCGATGGAGTGTATCTCTCGAATGAGTGTCATCTGGTATGACAGTGTTCATGTGGTGTACTCTCCTGGTTGGGGGCAGTTGCTGGTGATGAGGTCGGTACCTCTTGTGGCTTTGTGGCGCGAGCTGTGTATATCTGGATTGTCCAAGGTGTATGTATGGGCATACACCTGAGCTGAGCTGAGCTGACTATTTGTGTTTAGCCAAGGATGGTCACGAGATGAAGTTTCTCTCTCATCTGGGTACCCTCTGGCTGGGTTGAGCGGACTGTTTCCTTTCAGTTGCTCCCTTGGGTTTTGGGTTTTTATGGTGCCTACTGAGTATGTTTATTCTCACCCCTGCACGAGCTTTTCCCGCACATGTCTGTGTCTTTTACAGACCACATGCCTTTTGTCGGAGTCCTAGGAGGACCCAGATCAGGCGGATCTTAGTGAGCGAGTTGACAGGGTGTTTACCGGAGCTGTGCCGAGGGAGCTTTACGGCAGGTGTTTGTGGCAGTGTTCCCCTTCTTCAGAGTAGGTTGGACGTGCTTTTGTAGTTTTCTTTTGGTGGGCCCTATTTTTCCCTTTTGTACTTCTGCTGTACTCTAGTTTGGGATAGATTATATGCGTGCAATTAATTTTTAGTTTCTATATCTCTGCACTGTTGCCTGGAGGTGTTTGTGGGTGCGTGTGTACAGGTACCTTAGGCTAATGCCTCCCATGTGTGTGATAGCCTACTCGGTGTTGGTCGCCAGCCCCTGGCCTATTGGAGGCGAGCTTGGGGCGTCACGGATCGAGCCCCGTTGGGTCGGGTCGTGACAGAGTGGTATCAGAGGAGGTTCCACCTTTGGGATCTCAGAGCGTAGTTGGTCTAGCTGTGAGCTTTGTTCGGGTTTCATAGCGGCAGTGTTAGGATGTTTCGTGTTCGGCTTCCAGGCCAGGGACTCTAGTGTTGGTGCGGCGGCCGACGTATCCATACACCAGGACTCTGATAACCTGCCTTTCAACTCGGGAGATTCGTACACTGGTCGCATGGACATAACGGTACATGCATCATATAGGACTGGGTTTTTAGGTATTTCCTTGTCCTTCTTGAGTCAGCTATCCAGATATACTTTTTGACTGTGGTGCATCTTGAATGTTTTTTAGGATGCCTCCACGACGACAACCAGCGAGGGTTCCGCAACAGGATTGTGCTGACGACCTGCCCTGTGTAGAGGTTGGGGAGCAGGGCGCAGGTTCTGAGGTTGCACCTCCAGGTGGTCTACTAGTTTATCCGCAACCTATCGACCAGCTGGTTGTGCCGGCAGTGCCGGACGAGGTTGCGTGCAGGCTGAGTGCACTGCACGAGTTCTAGAGTCAGTGACCTCTGAGGTTCTGGGGTGATCCAGACCCCCAGGTAGCTGATGACTGGCTTGAGGCAGTCACCCAGGTGTTCCGCCTAGTGAGGACACCTCCAGATCAGATGGTGGTCCTAGCGGAGAGCCTTCTGCATGGTTCTACCGGGCGATGGTGGAGTTTGGTGACGCAGTCCCATGACGAGGAGACACTCACGTGGGCAGAGTTTGAGCGGCTCTTCAGGGAGGAGTTCTATCCGGTGACGCTGAGGTCAGTGCGAATCCAGGAGCTTCTGAAGCTTCGACAGGAGAGCATGACTGTTTCGGAGTACTCAGCGAGGTTTACAGACCTATCGCGCTACTCCCTGGATATGGTTCAAGACCCGTTCTTTAGGGATCGAACCTTTGAGCAGGGCTTACGTAGGGACATCTGAGCAGGTGTGGTTTCCTTGTGCCTGCCCACCTATGCTGGAGTGCTGGAGCGAGCGTTGGTGGTGGAGAGTTTTCTGGCTGAGCAGATTACCCATGTTAGTGCTGAGCACTCGAGGGCTGAGAATTTTTCAGTCGGATCGGCATCTGGTAGCCGACGGCAGACTCAGGGGTTAGGACGTGGTCGACGTTTCCGGAGGCGACCCCATGATGGAGGATCTGAGCCTCAGGGCTCACAGGGCTCAGAGGCTAGTTTTTGTCAGCCGCAGGAGAGGCGGTGTTACGCTTGCGACGGTCGGGGACATCTTGCAAGAGATTGTCCAACCCGACGTGCTGCTGAGAGGGAGCTGGTTGATGGACCGCCTTGGTAGAGGCAGTGTCTCGAGCAAGGAGGTCTGCAGGGCGGCGGACGTGGCGGTGGAGCTGGTGTAGTGGGAGGAGGTGGTAGGCAGTACCAGTTTCCACCACCCCCACCCCCAGGTGGTCCACGCCATGCTCAGGGAGCTGGTGGCCAAGGGCAAGGACAGCTTCATGCCCTGGAGGCAGTCGAACCAGAGTCACGTAGATGGATAGATGTATGCCTTGTGTCTTTTCTACTTACTGCCGTAATTTGTCAGACAATGTGTAGCGGTACTCTTTCCTTTTTGTTGCTTGCTCGAGTTTTGTTTAGGTCGTTGGTAAGACCCTGTGTGGGTGATTTTTGGTGAGCTCGCTGGTGTGTGAGACCCAGTTGAGTGTCCAGTCGCTTTCTTTGTGCTTAGGGCTTTTCGGGGACGAAAAGTTCTAAGGGGGGAGGATGTAGCCACTCGGGTTTTTGTCCCTGTCAGACTTTGGAATATTTCTACGAAGAATTCCAGAGCTAGGCACGGAGATGGCGTGCGATTTCGAGGCCCGGTGTGCCCGTAATTAATTTTATAAGAATATTAAGTATTTTTATACTATACACATGGAGGGGGTGTGATATCTCCTAAACAGTAGCTCAGAACGGGAATCTGAGGGCACGGTTGCGTCCGGAATGGGCCGTTTACCCTAGGTGTGGTGTAAACTTCTCAGGCGCGGGCCTGCGGTAAGAAAGGCCACCAGGGGCATTTCCGTAAATAAGTAGCAAAGTTAGTGTGCGAGTGTCAGCTCGAATAGCTTCTGGATGGAGTCTCGAATGGAAAATCTGAGTCCGCCGTTACATTCAGAATGGCACGTTTACCCTAGGGGTGACATTACTTTTGTTCGCATCGGGCGTCGGGTCTGAGGCGGGTTTGGCGCCGGCGGGCGGCTGATATAAATATCAACCCAACTTTATCATTCCTCTCGATGTTCTTCGTCGTTCTTTGCCGCCGCTCTACCGAATCGAGCAAATGAAGCGCCCACGAGCTTTGAATTCGACGACAAACGTTCTAGGAGCGCGCAACGGAAGCTCTGGAGCGCGGATCTGAGGCAGAACGTCAGCATTTCGCCCGCGAGGTACGCGGTTTGAGTTTTACAATCCCGTATCCCATTTTTGTGTTTTTTTCCTTCAAATTTTTGTGAGGGTTGCATAGTTCGGGTCCTGAGCTTTCCAAAACATGTTTCGGATCTGAATTTGGAGCACCAGGTGCTCCCGGTGGCTCCCGGAAGGTTTCCGGTGAAAACCAGATTTTCCGGCGATGACGGGTGGTAGCCATGATGGAATCTGGCGATGGCACAGTGGCACAGCGGCGGTTTCCGGTAGCGGCAGCGGTGGCGCGGCGGAATCTGGTGGCGGTGCGGTGATTTCCGGCGAGGCTGGCGGTGGTCCGGCCAGGATTTTCCGGGGGTTCTTTAAACCCCCGTAACTCGCAAACCGTAACTCCGATTCGTGATCCGTTTGCAGAGACACACTCCTTGCATCGAGATGGACCTTTTAAACTCACTTTGAGGGTTTAAGGGTTCTGGATATTGGCCCGGGAGTTAGAAATGTCGTATAAAATAATATTATTTTATTATTTTACGACTTCGGGCCGTTGTAACTTCTACCCGGAGCCTCCGATTGACGTGCCGTCAGTGGTGTTGAGACCCTTATAGTATGACGGTCCTTTTGAGATTGTTTCCGGATGTTGGGACTGTAAATGGGGTTTGGGCCCCACGAGGATCGGTTTTGGCGTTTGCGGAGAAACGCAGCTTTTGCACCAGGAGTCCGATTTTGGAAGATGAATAGTCGATCCTGTGTGTTTTTTTGAGGGAATCTCAATGGTGTGATCCATTCGATGAGTTTCAGAATCCAGGCATGGGCCCCACCCGAGCTGGCCTTCGGTGAATAGTACCTTTTTCACCGGGTGTCCGTTTTGGACGAGCGAGTAGTCGATTCCGCTTGTTTTTCCGAGGGGATCGTCGTGGTGTGATCCACTCGATGGGTTTCGGGATCGTTGTGTCGACCCGAACAAGATATCTATGGTGAATAGTGCCTTTTTCACCGATGCTCCGTTTCATGTGAGTAAACAGCCTATCCTGTGTGTTTTCCACATGGAATGCGATGGTGGCCTCAGTTTCAGCCTAGGAGGTGCGCAGTGTGGCGTTGTGGCGGGTCACTCGGGTTAGCGACGTTTAGACCAGCAATGGTTGAGGGTTCTCCCTTGGTTCATTCCTATGAGTGTTCGTGTGGCATCACAACCTTCGTATGGGTTTGTGATCCTCTTGATGTGATGTTTTAACTGAAAGAGTTGTGCCATCCCTCCAGTGGGCCCGGAGCAGATCCTCTAGCATGTTTACCCTAGATCGGGTTCTTGGTATCGCTGTAACCGCTTATTCATGGGCGGTGATCCCCTACCCAGCAGGTTAACCCCGTATGGTTTGTGGCATCACCAGGAATATGATCACCTACGCAGTGGGTCTTGCCCAGTAGGGTTGTGGCATCATCAGGTATACAATCCTCTACTCAGCATTAAGTTTATAGTAGGGTTGCGGTATTGTTGGTTATACGATACCCTACTCAGCGCTTGGTGTCGCTAGGGTTGTGGAATCGTTGGTTATGCGATCACCTACTCAACGCATGGTTTTGGTAGGGTTGCGGTATCATCTGTTCGATCTCCTACATTGCGAGTTATACCAGATAGGGTTCCGGTATTGTCGTGACCATCTTTATATGGACGATGATCCTCTATCTGAGTGTGGTGTTTCTGTTGAGCGCCAGATCGGGTTGTGGTATCCCCCAACGGATACAGGGTGTGATCCCCTATCTGTGAGAACTACGTACGCCAGATCAAGTCGTGGTATCCCTCAGCGGACCCTGGAAGTGATCCCCTATCTGTGAGCTACATATACCGGAGTGGGTCTTGGTATCCCCTAGCGGACCCTAGCGGCGATCCCCTATCTGAGGAGTTTGGTGGTTATGTTATTTTAGTGAGTGATGTTATCGGACGAGCGTGGTTTCCCGGGTGAGAGTCTGAGATGTTTGTTTGGGACCCGATGTAGTGTATCTCTCAGATGAGTGTCATCTGGTATGACAATGTTCGTGTGGTGTACTCTCCTGGTTGGGGGCAGTTGCTGGTGATGAGTTCGGTACCTCTTGTGGCTTTGTGGCGCGAGCTGTGTATATCTGGATTGTCCAAGGTGTATGTATGGGCATACACCTAAGCTGAGCTGAGCTGACTAGTTCTGTTTAGCCGAGGATGGTCACGAGATGAAGTTTCTCTCTCGTCTGGGTTCCCTCTGGCTGGGTTGAGCGGACAATTTCCTTTCAGTTTCTCCCTTGGGTTTTCGGTTTTTGGGGTGCCTACTGAGTATGTTTATACTCACCTCTGCACGGGCTTTTCCTGCACATGTCTGTGTCTTGTGCAGACCACAGGCCTTTTGACGGAGTCCCAGGAGGACCGGAGCAGGCAGAGCTTAGTGAGCGAGTTGACTGGGGTGTTTACCAGAGCTGTGCAGAGGGAGCTTTTTGGCAGGTGTTTGTGGCAGCATTCCCCTTCTTCAGAGCAGGTTGGACGCTCTTTTGTAGTTTTCTTTGGTGGGCCCTATTTTTCCCTTTTGTACTTCTGCTGTACTCTGGTTTGAGATAGATTGTATGCATGAATTTTCTTTTCAGTTTCTATATCTCTGCACTGTTGCATGGAGGTGTTTGTGGGTGTGCGTATACAGGTACCTTTGGCTAATGCCTCCCATGTGTGTGATAGCCTACTCGGTGCTGGTCGCAAGCCCCTATCCTATTGGAGACGGGCTTGGGGAGTCGCGGATGGAGCCCCATTGGGTCGGGTCGTGACATTTCTATGTTTAATTTTTCCCAGGATGTGAAGAAATATTTTATGACTGACCTGCATGGATAATCTGAAATGTATATGGGTGTGGACTATGGAGACTATGTAATTGTAGTTTTTCACATTATGATGTAATGTTACATTTATGAATCTATCGATTGTTTCCAAGGCTACTAAACTAATCGGTATTTCGATACTTGATCTTTTGTGATCATGCAAGTGTTACATACTAATGCACTGACTCTGGGTAACTGGGGTCGAGGATCCTGGGAAGAAAAATTTTATGAAAGACCTGCAAGGATCGTCTGAAATGGAAATGGGTGTGGACTATGGAGACTATGTTATAGTAGTTTTTCACATTATGATGTAATTTAACATTTATGAATGTATCTAGTGTTTTCAAGGCTACTGAACTAATCGGTCTTTCGAGACTAGATCTTTTGTGATCATGTCAATGTTACGTAATAATGCACTGACTCTGGGTAACTGGGGTCGGGGCGTTACAGTAATACCAAATTTTTAGAATTTTAGAAAAATTATCTTTAAAAATGGACTTCATTTTTGTATTTATAATATCTAATTTAGCTTAGGGTGATTTTTTGGTATTTTTCAATAAACATTCAATTTTTTATAATTAGTGGAAAACACTGAGTTATAGTTTAAAACCAATTTTTTATATAAATAATTATTAATTTTATTTAAATTTATTTTAGGTCAATATAGATACATAATACCTATATATGTTTAATGTAATTTATTAGAGTTCCTTTATAATAATTTTAGATATATAAAAATTTTATTGAACTTTTTACCTTCTTTTAACCACCTCATAGGAGAATTAACCAATTTACATAAAACATAATTTTAACAATTCTATGAGTTTAATTTCAAAAATCAGTGAGTCTTGGTCGATATCAGTAAGTAAAATGTGGTTCAATAAGATGATAATAATTGTTTGTGAATAGTAACTTTTTACTATTATTTACCACCGTTAAAAGTAAATAGGGTAATTAAGGGTAAAAATGACATTATTATTACCCATAAACAAGTCCTAATTCTTTTGGATAAGTGTAATTCGACCAAAAACAACCTTGGGAATAAAATATGAACCTCTTTGGTCCACTTGGATTAGATTAGGACATTTATTATTATTTAATTCAAAGAAGAGTTAAAAGTGTTAAATTCAAAGTTTAATAACTAAACAATTTTCAATATAGGGTAACTCATAAGATAAATTCGACTATACATATTCATTATGAAGATAAAAATATTTCACACATAATGGATTTTTTTTATATTTTTTAAAAATTAAAGAAAGTAATTTATTTATGACACAATGATGATGTTGTAATTATCTAACTAAGGAAATATTTAAATAATTGATGTTATAAATATCCAAATAAATGTAATATGATACTTTTTATTAATTACAATAATTTTATAGGTTAATATGACATGATAGGGTTGGATAGATGAATTTATTTTAAGTAATAAAGCTGTTATGAATTTAGAAAAAACAAAATACCAAACAGTGTAAAAATAGATATAAAAGAGTTTTTAAAACAAATATTATATTATTAATTGATATTATATTCGTAAAAATCTAAGGATCGGCCAAAAGACTTCTATAATTCTAGGTGTATAATTGATAAACCACTTAGGGTTCTTTTGAATGTTTATAGTATGTTTATTAACCATATAATATAAAAATACAAAGTGGCATGCTAAATGTCAAACTATTTAAGTTAGAGATAAATCTAAGAGATAAGGTTAATATAGTGACCCAAACCTGTCTAAAACCTATAAGTTGAGTGGTTTGCAAACCATCCCCACCTTATAAAATGAATAATTTATTTTTGAGCCATTAGGAACCGAAAATGATTTTATTATAATATAATATTTCTAGCTTTTCCTAAGGTGCCCCTCACCCCTCTTATAAAAGGGAACTCCCCCTTCTCTCTAGTTCACACCATCAATGCCATTTGACTCGGAAACACCCTTCTAAAATACCCTCTAAACTATCCTCCCTTAATCATAGATTCCTTAATTTAGTCATAAAGCCAATCTATGGATCCCCTTTGATCAAATGAAAATGAAGAACCTGAAGAATAGGGAAATATTTCATCACCTCTTTCAAGTTCTTTTCTTCTTCCACTTCCTCTTTCTTTGTTGTTTCAATTATAAACTAATAAATCTGGTATATTCTATAAAATGTGATGTTATTATAAATATGTTACAACCATATTAATCATTCTATCCATCCTTTTAATGACATGTCACAATACGTGCGGACGTACGACTTACTGTCTCCACGTCGTGTTGTAATTGTTATTCAATACATTATTATTTGGATGGGTATAATAATGATGTGTAATTCATCTAAATAATATATATAACATGATAATAATTCTGTATATGTTATATTCCATCCAATTATATATTATTTTAATATCAAAAGAATGATATTGTCGCTCGTGCGTACGTACGGATTACCGTCTCCACAAACACGATTAGATTCATCCCACATCGTATCCATTAAAAACTAATTTTCATTAGATGATTAAAAATAATTTTTAAATACTTAATATCATTTTGAATATTAATAAGATACATCCTATCCATAAAAAACATTACTTACATAACAAATCATATAAAGTAAAACAATTCAGTTAACACCCGAAAGGATGATAATACTGAGATATTATTAACAATGCAATGTTAAAAGATCTTAAATGATATTATTTTAATGTATATTATTCTTGAATAATTTAATAACAATTATTTCTCCATTATACAAGATGTTAACCTACCCTCGACCTAGAAAAACTATAAGGTAAGGGTTAATTTCACAATTTTTTATTATCCGAGGTTGTTTTTACTTAAGTATCTACTAGGACCTCTTTATCATCCACATCCATGATTCTTAAAAATATATTCCAAATTTTTTTTACTATTTACTAGATGACGGTTTAATATAATTTATACACTTTTTTTACTTTTTATAAAATGGTTTGAAAGGAATCATTTCATCATTTTCCAAACAAGTTACTTTTTGACCTTTTCATCAAATTTATGATAAGAATGTTTTTTAACTTATACAGCGGGCATGGATATTTTCTACCATTATATCACCGTCGAAGAATCCCTTACAAGTTTATAAGAATATTTATCGAAATAAATGTTTCTTAAATTATTTAAAAATTGAATGAGATATTTCTCTAAAAATGTTTTGGTTTCTTCTATTTAAACATTCTTTGATAGATTTTAAGCTTATTTGAAGTTGATTTATTATGATAAAAAACATCCAAATTGTATTGATGGTTTTGTGATTTGTTTGAAAGTTGATGTTTTATTTTCATACCATTCGTGGTTTCTGGATAATGTATTGACAATTCATCTGCCATATTCAATACTAATGTTTATGTTATGTTTAAACATTTTCATATGAGGAATGCATTGGACTTAGTAAGTGATGGGTCAAGCCCGCTATAGCTCCTCGATGCATCGTTATGTCTCATGAGAAAAACTAATGTCTTGGCAAAAATAATTGACAAAATCTTATTTGTAGTCTTGGCACAAGGCATTGACTATGTGGTTATGAAAGTCTGGTATTAGGCATTCCATCATTATGAAAGTGGCTATTGATATTGTATGTGATTATTCGACTAGTAGAATATCCATGTGAGTAAGTAAATGGAATTATTTATATTTATATTTTCCATATTAGGATAATGATTATGTTGAGATGGATTTTGTTTTAGTTTTATACATTGCCTTAAATGTTTATGCTTATTTGTGAAAGTTTCCGCTATATTTTTATCTATATTGAGGATTTGAGCTCACCCCATTCTATGTTTAATTTCTCCCAAGATGTGAAAATGTATATTATGATTGACCTACTGGGATATTCTATGGGATCTTAGTGTTGTACATGGAAACAATATTTTTTTAGTTTCCCATTTTATGTTGTAATGTAAACCTTATGAAGGTGTCTAGTACTTCCAAGGCTACTAAACCAATCTGTCTTTCGAAACATGATCTTTTGTGATCAGGCCAATGATACGTAATAATTCACCAACTCTGGGCTTCTTGGGTTGGGGCATTATAGTTGGTATTAGATGAAGTTTAGTACAAACTCTGGAAACTAGATTTAGATAATCACTGATTAGGGCACATAGCCCAAAGATAGACTTTGAGGATTAGTATAGAAGAACATCCTATAATTTTGGTCTGTAGAATTATTCTGTGTTTTCCAAGAAATACATCCCTTTCTTGATATGAGATGGTAGAGGTGGCTCTAGAATAAATGTACCTAGGGGTAAAACCTGAAAAAACCTCTTTAAAATAGACTCGAACGGGAACTAGTGCACGATAATGGGCCTTGCTGCATTCTTGGTTACGACACTCCAAGGAGATATGTTTAGGATAATTCTCCTTTTCCGTACAAACCATTATAAATTTTTTATGAGTATATACATCCTCAAATAAAACATTTTTATGATAATGGATTATATCCATAAACTGTTCAATTTATGTTACGTGTTTTACAAGTTTTATTTATGTATTGTGATTCATAAAATAATCTAGTTTATGCCATTTTTTGAAATGGGGCATAGTGGAAGGAATGAAAACTGTATCAATGCATACACTCCATATAGGTATATCCCTCCTACTCAAGATAATTATAATGGAGCTGGTAATGAAACTGGTTTTGATCATCTAATCACCATACTGGGACAACTTTCTTAGGTTTTGAATAATAACCTTACCCGTATGAAGCACACTGATCCGCAGCATAGAAGATCATTGTTATATTGCTTAATGAGGCAAAAAACAACAACATTAAATTGGGGTAGTAATACACAACTAGTTGAGCATGGGATAAATTCCTTAGAAAAAATATTCCATGCCTTGGGGAGTAGTGAAAGATTAAAAGTTATCATGGCAGTTTACCTCCTCACTGGAGATGCTGATCAGTGGTGGTCATTGATTCAAAACTCAAAGGAAGATGAGGAAGCATCCAATATGGAATATAGGTAGTCTAAATAGATTTTCATAGAAAAATAACTTCCTCATGACCATCAAGCAGAAATGGAAAGGCAATTTCTGAGACTGAGGCAAAAGGAGGATGACAATATCAAAAAGTATGAAGCTAACATTACAAGGTTAGCAAGGCTTGCTGGAGATTATATAATTAACCCAAGAAGTATGATTGATAATTTCTTGTATGGGTTAAAACCATTTATCCATTGAGCATTAGTATTACAATCCTTCTCGTCATACGAAGATATTGGCTCATGTGCTATCAAGACAAAAAAAATAATTCTCTAAGTCTTACCACTTTAATGCAAAGAAAGAGAAGAAGCGATCTACTGAACACTCTGGAAATGGAAATAATGGGAATAAGGGAAACTTTTAATATCCATCCAACATTAAATGTGGGAAGAAAAACCATGGTATTTGCATGAAGGGAATGAGATTCTGTTACAAATGTGGTGAAAAAGGCCACCAAGCTCGTGATTGCAAGGGGAAGAAAGAGGTTGTTGATGTTGAATGCAACAATTGTAGAGAAAGGGGGACTTATGAAAATGAATTTCCAAAGTGTCAGGAGAACTTAACTCAGAAAATGTCAATGTATCAAGGCAAAGCATATCCCATCACTACTGCTGAGTTTGAAGCTCCAAAAGACGTGGTGGCAAGTAATTTAATGGGTTCCTTATGTTTAGCAAATTATTTAATTGATTTTGGATCAATGCATTGTTTCATATCTTCCTAGTTTTTTATGAAAATTATGTATTTCCAATTTTATTTAACAAGGGAGTTGTTAGTCCAAACTCTTAAGGGAAGTACCATTGCATCAATGTTTTTTGAATCAGTCCCCATTAGGGCATATAAATGTTCTTTATCTGCTGATCTCATCATCATAACCATGATTGTATTTGATATAATCCTTTGTATGGATTGGATTTCAAACCATGATGAAAAAATTTATTATAAGAAGAAGTTGGTTACTATTTTCGATGACGATGATAAAGAACACCTAATCTTTAAAACAGTATCATCACCACTTAATTCTTATCTAGATCCACCCCCAATAGCTCAACTAAATTTAATTATTGGGGAGGAAGAGAATGAAATAACTGTGGGTGAGGAAATTAATGTTCAAATAGAATATTTACCTATTGTGAAATAATATGTTGATGTGTTTCTAGAAGATTTACCAGGACACCCTCCAGAATGAGAAATTGAGTTTTCCATTGATTTAATTCTTGGTTCAAGGACCATATCGAATACCCTTTATAGAATTTCCACTGTGGAATTAGTGGAAATAACGAATCAACTAGAGGAATTTAGTAATAAGGGATTTATTCTCCCTAGTGTTTCTCCATGGGGATCCCCTGTACTTTTTGTTAAGAAGAATGATGGATCTTTGAGGTTGTGCATTGACTACAGGAAGATCGATGCTATAATAATAAATAACAAGTATCCCCTTCCACGCATTGATGATTTATTTGACCTAATTCAAGGAGCTTAATACTTTTCAAATATTGAACTTCGATCTGTATATCATCATATGTGTGTGAAGAAGTAAGACATTTCAAAAACAACATTTTGAACTAGGTACGGGCATTACGAGTTTACAGTAATGCCTTCTGGATTGACTAATGCACCCTTTTTATTTATGGATATAATGAATAGAGTTTTCAAGGAATATCATGGTTTCTTTGTAGTGGTATTTATTGATGATATATTGGTATAATCCAAAAGATATTAAGATCATGAAAATCACTTTCTCATTATCCCAAAGACTCTTATAAGACACGAATTATATGGGAATTTTAGCAAGAGTGAATTCTAGCTTCAGGAGATTTCTTTTCTTGGACACATTGTCCGTAAGGATGTAATCTTTGTTGATTCTTCTAAGACCATGGCAAGCAATGAATTGTGAGCACCGAAGAGTATAACTGAGGTACACAGTTTTATTGGTTTAACAGGTTATTATCAACGTTTCGTCCAGAATTTTTCCTGGTTGGCTATCCCATTAACATTGATCAATGAAAAGGGGTTAAATTGTTTTGGAAAAAAGAGTGTGAAGAAAGTTTTCAATAACTAAAGAGAAGATTATTCAATACTCTTATATTGACTGTACCATTGAGGAATGATGGGTTTGTTATTTATAGTGATGCATCAAGGAAATGACTTGGTTGTATCCTTATATAGAATGATAGTGTAATTGCCTATGCATCATGACTACTAAAAATTCAAGAGAAATACAATCCTACTCATGATTTTGAGTTAGCATCTATAATATTTTATTTTAAGATATAGAGACATTCTCTCTATGGTGAAAATGTGAGATATATACCGATCAGAAGAGATTGAAGTATATTTTCTCATATAATGAAATCAAAATGAGGAAAATGAGATGGCTTGAACTACTCAAGGATCCTGATTTCATGATACACTACCACCCAGGGAAGGCAATTAAGGTGGAAGATGCTTTGAGCAGAAAATATCATTGAGTTCTGAACAAGATGAGAGTTGAAAGGGATCCTATTTTCATGGATCTCATAATGATGTATTTGGGAATAACAATGGAAGGTGAATCATAAATTATATTTCAAATGGCTTCCAAAAACATCTTTACTAGAAAGTATAAAATGTTCTCAGGTTGATGATGAGGAGTTTCAAAAGAAGACTAAAGATGTGAATGATGGGAGATTGGGTGAATTTGTAAATGAAGATGGAAATTTGAAATTTGGGAAGAGAAATTGTGTTCTCAATATACCTTATCTAAAAGGGGAATTGTTGGATGATGCTCATAGTTCCTAATTTTCTATATACCCTGGTAGCACTAAGATTAATAGAGATTTGAAGGAAATTTTTTGGTAGGACAACATGAACAGGGAGATTGCTGATTTTGTGTCAAGATGTATGGTTTATAAACAAGTGAAAGCTGGAAGGCAACAGCCTAGAGATTTCATGCATCCTCTTCCCATACCTGAGTAGAAATGGGATGATATCATGATGGGATTTTTCATGGGACTACCTAAGGTTCCTAGAATCAACGATGCAATATGGGTCATTATTGATCGTCTTACCAAGTCATCACATTTTCTTGTTATAAGGGAAGATTTACCACTTGAACGTTTAGAAAGACTATATATTAATGAAGATGTAAGACTTCATGGTGTACCACTATCGATTGTTTCTGATCGTGATCCCCGTTTTACATCAAGATTCTAGAAAATTCATTAGAAAAGCCCTGGATACTGAACTTCATTTGAGCACTGCCTACCACCCCCAAACTGATGTACAATCATAACAGACTATTCAAACCTTAGAAGACATGTTGTGATCTTGATAATGTGACTTTCATGGTATGTGGGATCAATATTTACCTCCAGTAGAATATTCCTATAACATTAGCTTCCATTCATGAATTCAGATGTCACCATATGAAGTGTTATAATGAAAGAGATGTCGCACACCAACCTGTTGAGATGATGTTGGCGAAAGAAAACTTGTAGGCCCATAACCTGTGGAGGAAACGATGGAAAAGGTGAAGGTAATCCAAACCCACATCAAAACATCTCAAAGTAGGCAGAAGAGATGTGCAGATAACTGAAGGAAGGATTTGAAATTTCAGGAAGGAGATCATGTTCTCTTGATGGTATCTCCATGAAAGGGTGTTATATTTTTCGGTAAGAAAGGAAAAATGAGTCCCAAGTAATTAGACCATTAGAAATTCTAGAACGAATTGGGGTTGTAGCTTACTATATGGAAATGCCACCAAGTCTCTTCAAAATTCACGATGTATTCCACATATCACTGTTTAGAAAATACATGCCAAACCCAATGCATGTACTCACCTATGAGGAAATAGAACTCAAACTTGATCAGTCTTATTGCAAAGATCCTATCAAGGTTTATGATACAATAGAACAAGTGTTGAGAAACCATATGGCTCGTCTAGTAAATGTTTTATCATGAAACCATATGATGGAAGAGGGAATGTGTGAATCCAAGGAACTTATGATGAAGAACCACCTGAGACTTTTTATGCAGTAATACTCTAGAAATTTTGAGGGCGAAATTATTTTATGGAGTGGAGAATGTAACACCCCAATCTTCCATGGTACGCTTCTATTTGAATAATACAATAGCATGTGTTGTACGCAACTTCGAGTTCTAACACACCATAACCAATCAAACTAGCCATTATGAATAGTAATACCCACTTTTTGAAATTTTATAAATTTTATCTTTCAAAATGGACTTAATTTTTGAATTCGGAATGTCAAAATTATATTTAGGTGAATTTTTTTATATTTTTCTAAAAACATTCAATTTTTGATGAATAGTGAAAAACAATGAATTATATTTGAAAACCAAATTTTTATTTAAATAATTATTTATTTTATTTAAATTTATTTTAGGTCAAAATATATACATAATACCTATATATGTTCAATTTAATTCATTGGAGCCATATTATGATGATTATATATATAAATTTTTTTTTGAACTTTTTACTATCTTTTAACCCCCTCCTAGGAGCAATTGAAAATTTACATAAAACATAATTTTACCACTTATGTGAGTTGAATTTAAAAAATATGAGACACATGGTTGATATCAGTAAGTAAAATGTGGTTCAATAAGATGAAAATAATTTTTGGTGAATAGTAACTTTTTTACTTTTATTTACCACGGTTAAAAGTAAATAGGGTAATTAAGGGTAAAAATGATATTATTATCACCTTAAAACATGTCCTAATTCTATTATATAAGTGTAATAAGACCAAAAACAACATTAGGAATAAAATATGAACCACTTTGGTCCACCAGGTTAGATTAGGACATTTATTATTATTTAATTCAAAGAAGAGTTAAAAGTGTTAAATTCAATGATTAATAACTAAACCATTTTTAATATAGGGTTACGCAAAATATAAATTCAACTATAAATATTAATTATAAATATAATAAAATTTAATACATAATGTTATTTTATTTATATTCTTTAGACATTAAATAATCTAATTTATTTATGACACAATGATAAAGCAGTAATTACCTAATTAATGAAATATTAAAATAATTGATATTATAAATATCCAAATTTATATAATTTGAGACTTTTGATAAGTTACACTAATTTTATAGGTTAATATTACTATTTAGGGTTGGTTAGATGAATGTTTTTTTGAAGTAATAATTTTTTTATAAATTTAGGAAAAAAAATACCAAATAGTGTCAAAATTGACATAAAAGCGTTTTTAAAACAAAAATTCTATTATTAATTGATATTATCTTTCTAAAAATATAAGGATCAGAATAAAGTATTATATAATGATAGGTGTATCATAAATGAACCACTTGGGGTTCTCTAGGAAGTTTATAGTAATTTTATGAACCATATAATATAAAAATACAATTAGGCAAGGTAAATGTCATACTATTTAACTAAGAGTTAAATTTAAAGATAAGGTAAATATATTGTACCAAACTTGTCTAAAACCTATTTTTGTGTAGTTTTAGACCCATACCTACCTTATCCTTTAAATAATTTATTTTTTAGTCATTAGAAACCGAAAATTATTTTATTATAAAATAATATTTCTAACTTTTCCTAAGGTGCCCCTCACCCCTCTTATAAAAGGGTACTCACACTTCTCTCTAATTCACACCATAAAATCCTTTTGGCTTTACCAACCCCTTACCAAATACCCTATAAACATCCCTCCCTTAATCCTAGAATCCTTAATTTAGTCAAATATCCATCCTATGGGCCCTTTTGATCAAATCAAAAGGAGGAACACGAAGAAGAGGTAAATATTTCATCACCTCTTCCAAGTTCCTTTCTTCTTCCACATCCTCTTTCTTTTTTGTTTCCATTAAACAATAGTAACTCTAATATCATATATATATTGTGATGTTATTATAAATATGGTACAACCATATTAATTATTCTATCCATCTTTTGAATGACATGTCACCATACGTGCATACGTACGGCTTACCGCCTCCACATTGTGGTGTAATTGTTATTCAATACATTGTTATTTGGATGAGTATAATAATGATGTGTTATTGATGTAAATAATAAATATAAAATTATAATGATTCTTTATATATGACTTAACATCCAATTATATTTTATTTTAATATAAAATTAATGATATTGTTGCTCATGCGTACTTACGGATTATCCTCTCCACAAATGCGATGAGATTAATTCCCCATCGTATCCATTCAAGAATAATTTTTATTAGATTATTAAAAATAATGTTTAAATACGTAATATCATTATAAATATTAATAATAAACATCTTATACATAAAAAACATCAATTATGTAACAAATCATATAAAGGAAAATAAATCCGTTAACACCCGAAACAACGATAATAATAAGATATTATAAACAAAGCAATGTTAAAAGATCATATATGATATCATATTAATGTATATGATTCATGTATAATTAAATAACAATTATTTCACCATTATAAAGGAGGTTAACCTAACATTGACCAAGGAAACATACAAGGTAAGGGGTAATTTCACAATCTCTTTATTATCCGAGGTTGTTTTTATGTAAGTATCTACTGAGACCTCTTTATTATCCACCACCATGTTTCTTAAAAATGTATTCTAAAACATTTTTACTATTTACTAGACTATGGTTTAAAGTCATTTATACCCTGGTTTTACTTTTTATAAAATGTTTTGAAAGGAATCTTTCCAGCGTTTTCCAAACAGGGTACTTTTTGACCATTTTGACAAATTTATGTTAATAATGATTTTTTAACTTATACAGTGTGTGCAGCTATTTTCCGCTGTTATAACATCATCGAAGCTTTCCTTAGAATCTTATAATAATATTTTCTAAATAAATTTTTTCTTAAATGATTTCAAAATATTAATACATATTTCTCTAAAAAGGATTTTATTTCATATATATCAACTTCCTTGGATGGATTTTAAGTTTATTTGAAGTTGATTTATTATCATACAAAAATTAAACATTGTATTTAATGTTTTGTGATATGTTCGACTATGGATGTGTTATTTTCGTACCATTCATGGTTTATGGATAAAGTATTGATATTTCATATTCCATTTTTAATACGAATTTTTATATTATGTTTAAACCTTTTCATATGATGAATACATTGGACATAGTAAGTGATGGGAGGTGCCCGCTATAGCTCCAAAATGCATCAGTAGGTCTAATGAGACAGACTAGTGTGTTGGAAAAAGGCCTTGAAAAAAATCCTATTTGTAGTCTCGGCACGAGGCCTTGACTAAGTGGTTATGAATGTTTGGCATTATGCATTCCATCATTATGAATATGGCTATTGATATGGAATGTTATTATTCGAATATTAGAATATCAATGTGAGTAAGTAAATGTCAATATTTTGAGTTATATTTTCCATATTATGATAATGTTTATGTTGAAAAGGTTTTTGTTTTAGTTTCATACATTGCATTAAATGATTATTCTTATTTATGAATGTTTCTCCTATATTGTTATCCTTTCTGAGCATTTGAGATAACCCCTTTCTATGTTTAATTTTTCCTAGGATGTGAAGATTTATTTTATGACTGACCTATAGGGATAGTTTATGTGATCTTAGTGTTGTCCATGGAAACACTGTTGTTGTAGTTTTTAATAATATGATGTAATGTAAACCTTATGAATGTATCTAGTACTTCCAAAGCTACTAAAATAACTAGTCTTTTGAGACATGATATTTTGTGATCATGAAAATGATATGTAATAATGCACCAACTCTGGACTTCTGGGGTCGGTGAGTTACATTGTGACCTCCCTAGAAAATGCAGGGGTGGGTTGATGTTCTTATTACCTCTTTAGAGTATGTGGGGATGGGTTGGTGTGCTTGTAACCTCCCCAGTGACTATAAGAATTTGTTACTATTCTTGTAACCTCCCTGGAGTCCATGGGGAATGTCTCAGTATGCCTATGACCTCCCTTGAGCATGTAGGGATTGGTCAGTGTGGATGATGTACCCTGCCTAAGAGTATTGGGTAATTTTAGTGACCAACAATGAAGGGATTGGTCATGGGATGATGTGAGATGAGACCAATGGACCCGACCATGAGTTATCTACCATTAGGTCATGCTGTTGATGTATGACTATAATTACTTCCTATGGGTAACAGGTTGAATTTTGGATGAGACTAAAGATTAAGACTTCTTTTATGGATTGGTTGTCAGTATGATGGCATGATATGATGTGGTGTAGTGGATTCCAATATAACACTAATGTAGGTATGATTAGGTGTCATGGTGGTCTCGTAAGCACACATTGACAAAACATGCAGGGAGTCATGGTGTCATTATAATGTTTCTGTCTATTTGGATGTGATTAGGAATTCCTTTAGTTTATTTATCGTGTCTTTAGGTGATAAGGTACTTCATCAGGAAGATAATGAATCCACTACTGCCTAAAATTGGAATAAACACGAAACTCTATATATGAAAAAGAACCCTTAGTTATCCAGATACACTAGATGATTCAATTATATGACTTTCATATGAATCCTTTAAATACATCCAGGACTCATCTCAATTATTCTAATAAAGTCATTATAAATTTATCTAATATATAAATTATGTTAGATAAAAGGGATTGGACTATTATACTACCGAACTAATTAGATGATTAAAATGATTCATTTAAATATTTAATGGTGTGTACATAGGGTTCCATACACCAATAAGAAGTTAAGTATACCTTTTTTTCTAAAGATATTAAAAATAATAAGCTACTTTTGTTAATAAAGAATTTCAGGGGCTTAATGTCTTGAGTAATCGTGAGCAGAGAGGGAACGAGGGAGGTAAGAGCATGTTTAGTAGATAATTAGGGTCTAGGAGTAACTAAATAACATAATTCCATTATAAGAAACCTGGTCAAATTTTAAAGAATTATCCAAAAGGAACAATTCTAAGAACAAAACTAATAACAATCACAATTGGTTGTTATTTGAGAAATATTTTAGGAGTATTGATGTTTTAAATTTCTGGCCTAATGCTATGAGTGTTAAATGAGTCATGGATTTAGAATTTTCATTTAATATATGTCACAAATGTGAGTACATCACTATTTAGAGATAGAATGAGAGTATCATGTTTGACCTAGAAAATAACATGAGCTATAAAATCATGGGTATAAAAAAATCACTCTATAATATCATGAATGTTAAGCCAAATACATAGAGAAGGTTAGGTGCATCCCTAATTTGAAGATGAAGTTTTTTTACCTAGGTGTCTTAAAACAAAATGGGTATTATTTTAGTTCTGATTTTGGGAGTCTTATCATCTCTAAGGGGTCACCCAATATTATGATTGGAACCCTCTCCAATGGTCTATATATCCAAAATGTTAGGAATCAAATGAAACAATTAAATACAACTCATCCCCCCATGAAAAATAACACAATGTTTTGGCATAGGTGATTAGGACATATTAATTCAAAAGTGATGAATGATATAATAAAAAAAGGAATTTTAAATGATGTATCCTTAGATAGTCTTCCATTTTGTGAATACTGTGATCTTGTTAAGTCTAAAAATTTATGTTTTAAGAGGTATACATATAAAGCTAATTCCCCATTAGAATATTCACATTTTAATTTTTAGTTTTCCTCTATAACTACTACCCGTTGTGGGGAAACTACTTTGTTCACATTAATTATGACTAATCTCATAACGTGCGGATTTATATAATCAAGAGAAAATATAAATCCTTTGAAACTTCCAAATTTGGATTCTTAGAGTTGAAAGTGTAACTAGAAACAAACATAAAATCATTAGAATTGATAATTTTCTAGAATATTTATCTAATTCCATCATATAATATTTTATTTTTGAAGGTATTATTAGACCTAAAACTGTTATGGATACCCCATTATAGAATGTCTTATAAGAGAGTATGAATATTATTATTTATAAAGTGTGAGAAGAATGACCTTATATTCTTGTGTTTTTTAAGTCAAGGGAAGATGTTTATACTATAACTGTCTATCTGATCAATATATCTACACCTAGTTCCATTAGTTTTAAAACCTATGATATTATGTGGAAAGATTCACCCCTATTTTAGGAAATCATTGATTTATTTGTTGTTATACCTATTATCATAGTTGTACTGATAAACTAGATCCTAGGAATATGATGTTTGACTTTGTTGGATAGACACTTTGTGTTAAAGGGTAAAGGCTTTGGGAAGATAATAATGGTTATAAAAAAATTTATAATCTATCATGATATTGTTTTCTAGGAGTCTTTTGCATCTAAATATAATACTTTTAATATTTTCTAGTCTCATCCATCTAAACCTCTAGGTGTTGAAGTTAGATTAGAGCCTAAGATTTAACTTGAAATCGAGGTTGTCTCACCAAAACCACCCCAACAATCTCACAATAAAGATTAATATATTACTAAATTTAAACATATGTTTGAGTTTGAGAGAGATAGTGACATGAGAGGCTACCAATTGACTCATAATAAGACCATAAGAATTATTAGGCCTCCAACCTGGTCTACCAAGGTTGGTGTTTCTACCTTCGACTTCAATATAGGTTTTTACTAGGTAATGATGAACCATTAAGTTTAAAAAAAGTTCTTATGTTAGATGAATATAGGTAGTGTCTTTCTGTCATGATAGATGAAAATGATAACCTTCATACAAATGAATCTTGGATAATTGTTAACAAACCTAAAGATGATAAAATTATAGATTATAATTCAATTTATATAAATAAATATCAAAATGACAGTGAAAATAAAATTAAGTATAAATCTATACTTCTGGAACATGGATTCCAATAAAATGAATGAATTGATTATAATTATATTTTTTCACTTCTTGTTAAGTCCTCTTCCATTAGATTGTTGTTATCCTTTTCTATAAAAAATAATTTTCATGTTGAATAATTGGTTGTTAAAAATGCCTTCTTGCATGGTATGTAATATGAAAATTTTAAATGAGACCACTTAATGGGTTTTAATTTTTTTTAAATCAATCAAGTATAATTTTTTGTAAAATCCATGTATGACATTAAGAAATCATCTACACAATGGTATAAATAATTTAGTGATTTTTTCTTAAAAATGAATTTTCTAAAAGTTCTTATAATGCCAATGTTTATTTAAAATCATTAAGTATTGTTTATGTTTATTTAATTCTATATGATTATTACATGCTTATAATTTTAAAAGAAACTCGGTAAATAAATCATATGAAAAAAAATTATGCAATTCTTTTGAAATAAAATATTTATAGGAAACAAAGAAAATCTTTGGTTTGAAAATAACTATGGATAGAAATGTTAGGGTATTCTAAATGTCCGAATATACTTATGTTCATAAGGTGTTTAAAATGTATTTTCTAGAAGATATGAATTTTTTTAGTGTGACTTTAGGTCGTCACCTCATGTTTACATTGTCACAATCCCGTAAAAGTAATTCTGATAATTATTTTATTATTAAGATATTTTTTGTAAACACATTGGGTAGCCTTATGTATTTCAAGATATTCCGTAATCTAGATATATCCTTTTGTGTTTTTACCTTATGAATGTATTTGGGATGTCCTATAAAAAATAATTTGTTTGCATTAAAATAGATACTCATTTATGTGTCCATTTCCTCTAATTTGTGAATTTTTTTGGTAAAAAGGATTCATATAGTTAAGATATCATCATATTTATTCTATCTGGTTATTCTAAAAATATATATACTAATAAATATATCATTTTTCATGTATTATTTTCCTTTGGAGGATTATTCATGGAAATGTAATATGAAAATTATTATTTACCTTTCTAAAACCAAGGTCAAATACATAGTATTAACTATAGGAATCAAAGAATCAATTTGGTTGAAAGGATTTGTTAATGAACTATATTTATATTTTAGTAATATTGAATATTTTTTGATAGTATGTTTCTATTCCATATTTCTAGAAATCCTGCTTTCTAGGGAATATCATAGCACATTTACATTAGATTTCATTTTGTTAGGGTTTTCATTGAAACTAGGATAATATATTTAATAAAGATACATACATCATAGAATCTAGTCGACTATTTGAATAAAGCTATTCAATTGTCAATTTTTATTCATTATATAGAGCTTACGAACGTAATCCCATTTTAAATACCTATGTGGTGATAACACCAAAATTTTAAATTATTTTTATTACAATGGTGGAGGCTTTGTAGATTTGACATGCATGTGTTTATTTGTTTTTTTTAAAGATTTTTTATAATTCTTGGTTTGAATTAATTGATGGATTTCATAATTTACTTTAATTTGATCCCTTGTGAAAAGTTTTTTTATATTTATTAGTTTTATTTTTTCCCATGAAAAAAATGTTTTTATGTCTCTTATTTGTCAATTTTTTTCACATGTTTTCCTTACACCATATCTAGATCCCACATAAAGGTAACTTGAGTAATGTCTACTTTCCTGTTTCATGAGGGTAAAACATTGGATCTATTATTTCATAAGGTTATGTAATTGATGCATAAGGGTAATTACTTCTCGTGTAAGGATATTCCCTAGCAAGGATAAGGGTAGTCCTGACACTCTTATCGGTACTCCTTGGCTTGCATATGGGAACTCCCTATACTGTGTAAGGGTTATACCATAGATTGTGTAATGCTAATGTAGAATGTGAAAGGGTACTTCCTTGTCTCACTTAAGTGTATCCTTTCTCATGTAAGGGTACAATATATAACGATTAAGTGAAAGCTAGCTCATATAAGGGTAACCATGGAATATGAAATTGTAAGTTGATCTGTGTAACATTTGGGAGGTGAATCACCTACCGCCACATGGACATCCCATCAAACTATATCTTGCTTATCAGTCGTCTACTTGGAATGCATCCTGCATTCAATGCCTAACTCACAATCATTTATCCCACCATCATGATTTCACCTCAGGATCCACCTCAATCATTTGGGGTGTTTCTTCACTAGTTCTATAGAAGATTTTTCCAAGGAATTTTTGATTTACAGTTGAAATAGAGTCATATTAGCATGAAGATGATCATTTCCATGATTCAAATAGTTTATTGAAGTATATTTACTTCATCATCACTCACCTGGTCTTGGGATTTGGTGGAGTGTGGTGCATTTTCTTTACCTTCATCATGAGATGTCCTCATGTGAAAAAATACATCTATATCATGAACACCATTTGACCTTCATCTAAGTTTTGGTATTAGATCATAGAATTATAATAAGTTTATTCCACTTTTCTATTTCCAAGTGTTTGGTGTTGTATTCTTCTATGCAAGTGCATAGCATGAGTCCATACAGGAATCCAGATTGCAAGGTCCATGTGTTAGGTTTCATCACATCAATATGGTCTAGCAAGACATAATCCTAAAATATTTTCTTTTGCACATTACTTCTTTCATGTCATATAATATTTTGATTTTCTTTCTTTAGTAATAACTATATTGTGTGGGATTTCTTGAAATTCATGTATGTCTATAGTGGGCTAAAGTACGTTATATAACTGTGTTATTTATTTTTTCTCACACCATATTCTTCATTAATCCATATGATCCACTTCTATTTAATATCAAAATTCCTAAATTTTATTTGAACCAATTACATATATTAGTGGATTGTTTTTTGTTTCACAAAGAATACCACATCTACAAATCCCTTAACATATTTTCTAGGTACAAACAAATGGGTATGTGGATAAAGTTTTCACATGTTCCTTTCTTGATAGAATGTGAAAATGTCACCCATACATTAACTTTCATAGGTTATCAATAAATTTTTAATTTTGTTGTCTCTATCTTCCATTATATGTGAATTTACTTATAATATATAGAGGTTTTTTTAATGTAGTTAATATAAATAAAATTATTATTATTCCATGAATCATTTATCTTTTAGCATATATAGTGTTTTGATAGTTTTTCGCCAAAACATTGGGGCAACCATATCTACCAAACTATTTAACACACCAAAATTGTTCATTCCTTTGAAATTATACTGAAGACATGGTGTCTATAATTATTGGAGTGAAGGTAATGTTGGAGATGTATGAAGATCATCAAAATCAGTTTTTCCATTTGGAAAATGTTGACTTGGTGTTAAGTATAAATCAAAGATCAAATAACTATAGTTCATTAAAACCCACCCTCTAGGTGCTTATATGTTTTCAAGTTCCCCACATTCCATCATGATGAATAAGAATGATAATATTGAAATAACATTGGAATTAAATTTTATCCTTTTGAAAAGTATAATTGGTTTTATAGAACAACAATATATTTCAGAAATAATATCATGAATGTGTGGTATAACCATGTTGTAACATATCTATAACTATCTTCAAACTAACATGGTGGAATCCATTATAACATGGAATTGGGTATTATTTGGTTCTATAGTGTCCTAGTTAGCACACATTGACTAGACTCCTAAGGAGTCTCGGCGGCCTAATAATGTTGATGTCCCTATCGATGTTCTTAGGAAATATTGTAGTTTAGTTCTCTTGTATTAAGGTGATAAGGTACTTCACAAGGTATCTTAGGAAACCACTCCTAAAAAAATATGTTCTAAACATAAATCTCTATGTTTGAAAAAACCATATTAGGATAGTTACAAAAGAATATTAAATTTTATAACTTTCGTATGCATCCTTGAAATGCAGTCTAGACTCATATCGATTATTTTAATAAAATAATTATAGATTTATCTAATATAGAATTTATGTTGGATTAAGGGGATTTGAATATCATAATTCATACCTATTGAGATTATTCATATAATTCATTTAGAGATTCAATGATGTTTTTTGGGTTCCTTAAACCAATAAAATGTTAAATATGCCGTGTTGTCTCAAGAGAATCAAAAAAATCATTGTTTTATTAAGAAGGACTATAAGGGAATTAATATCTAGGGTAAGTTTGAGAAAACAGGGAAGAAGAGTGGTGAAAAATATACTTGGATATGATTAGAGTCTATGGGTAAACTAATAGATTTATCCCATTACAAACAACCTTGTCAAATTAGAAGTAATTTTCCCTATATGAAAAATTACAATAACCACACCAATAATATAGACCATTGGTTGTTAGTTGAGTAATATTTTGATAATATTGGTGTTCTAAATGTCTATTCTAATGATATGAGTGCTTAATGGGTCCTGTATTTAGGATTCTCTGTTCATATAAGCCACAAATGTTATTACATCAATGATCTAAGAGAGATTGAGGGTGAAAAGGTTTACCTTGGAAATAAAAAGATCAATCAAATGATGGGTATAAAAATATTCTCTCTATAATTTCATGAAAGTTCATTCAAATACTTAGAGTTGGTTAGGTGGGTGCCTAATTTGAAGAAAAATCGTATTTTGTTAGGTGTATTAGAAAATAATTGGTATTATTTTATGTCTGATTTTTATAGTCACAATATCTCTAAGCGGTCACTCATTCATATTGGAGGAATCCTCAAAAATGGTCTATATTTCTTAGATTGCAGGACTATTATTAAACAGTTAAATAAAACTCTTTCCCCATTGAAAGACAACATACTGTTATGGAATAGGTGATTAAAACATTTTATTTCATAAGGAATTTATGAAATTAGAAAGCAAGGAATTTCAAATGATGTAACCTCATACTGTCTTCCCTTTTGTGAAGACTAGGTTCTTGGTAAATCTAAACATGAGAGTTTTAAGAGGTCTATATATAATCTATGTGCCCTTTAGAATATGCACACATTATTTTTTGGGGTCCCTCCAGAACTACTTCCCATATGCAAGGCCACTACTATGTTCCCATTATAGATGAATATTCTCGGAAAGTGTGGATTTACATACTCAAGCACAAATTTGAAACCATTAACAATTTAAAAATATGGAAGTCTATTGTTGAACGTGGGAACAGAAGAAAACATATAACCATTATAACCAATAATGGTCTAAAATATTTGTTTAATTACTAAATTTCTATTTTAGTTTTGAAGGTATTATTAGTCATAGAAATTTTGTAGAGACTCCAAAATATAATGACCTTAAAGAGAGGATCCATAGAACAATTTTAGAAAAAGTGAGAATCATGATCTCAAATTATTTTCATTTTAATCATTCTTCGAAGAATAGGTTTCTACTACTCTTTATATGATCAATATACCTCCTCTAGTTCCATTAGAATCAGACCCCTGACGTAACGTGGACTGGTTCACCCCTAGTTTAGGTTATCATAGATTTTTTTATTGTACTACCTATGCTCATAATAGGAATGATAAACTAGAAATGAGGACTATGAAGTATCTCCTTCTGGGATTCCCACATTTTGTCACAATATAAATTCCTTAGGTATGTAATCCTGGTTTTATGAAATGTATAATCTGATGTGATGTTGTTTTCTAAGTGGCTTCTTATTCAAAATAGAAGGCTTCTGATCCTATCGAGTCTAATACTTCAAGTATTGTAGGTGTTGAGGTTATATTTGAGGAAAAAATGTAACTTGAACATGAGGTTATCTTCTATAAACTACTACATCTATATCACATTAAATAATAACCTGTTAGTGAATTTGAACATGAGTTTAAGGTTAAGAATGATGATGACATGTGAGACTACCAGTTGACAAGTAATTGGACCATAAGAACCATTAGGCCACGACTTTGTTCTACCAAGGCTGTTGTTTCTCCATTTTAATTTAATATATGTTTTACTAGGTAGTGATGAAACATAGAGTTTCAAACATGATCTTAAGTATAATGAATCGTTGTAGTAGATTTTTATCAGGAGAGATGAAATGGAATCTCTTCATAAAAACAAAACCTGTATAATATTTAACAAACCTAAAAATGATAAAATTATATTTTTTAATTCAATTTTTATGGAGAAATAAGAACACTTAGATGAAGAGAAAATTAATCATAAAGCTATAAGTTTTTTATATGGATTCCTACCATATGAAGTAATTGATTAAAATGGGATTTTTACATTTTGTTCAGAACTAAAACATTTGATTATTTTTATCATTTTCTGCCCAAAATGATGTTCATGTATGTTTAGACTACCATCCCACATGGTATGTAAAATTAATAGATATATATGAGGCCACCTGATGAATTTTCAAAATATTTTAAAATTAATAAAGTATAATTTTTAGGAAAATCCATGTTTGGAATTATGAAATTATCTAGAAAATAGTATAATGAAATTTATTCTTTTGTGCATAAAATGGATTTGATTGAAGTAAATATGATGTATATGTTTATTTTAAATCATTAAATCTTGTTTCTATTTATTTAATCCTAGATTTTGTTGATATGATTATAATTTACAAATACATGAGGATAATAAATTATATGAAAAACCAACTACAAAATGCTTCGGAAATGAAATATTAAGAGGAAGAAAAGTAAATTTTCTCTATGAAAATAACTAGGGATATAAATGTTAGGGTATTGTACCTTTCCCAATATTCTTATGAACATAAGGTGTTAAAAGGGTATTTTATAGAATATTTTAAAATTTTTATTATGCCATTAGGTCAAATCTTCATGTTTCCCTTACCCCAATCCCCTAGAAGTTATTCTAATAAGGATTTTAGGACTAAATCCCTTATTTAAAAATAGAATTTGGCCTTATGTATTCCATGATATGCTCATATCTTGATATAACTTTTGGTGTTTATTATTTATGAAGTTTTTTGGGAAGTCATGTAAAGCATCATTGGAATGAATTAGAATAGTTACTAATTTGTGTGTCCTTATCTACGGATTTCCGAATATATTTTTTGTAAAAATGATTCTTATAGTCAATATTTCATCTGCTTTATTGATTCTAGTTATGATAAAATTATAAATACTAATAAATATATCACTATTTATGTATTATTTTCTTATGTTATTCCTATTTCATGGAAATATATAATGAAATCCCCTGATTCCATTTCCATAACAATGGTCGAATACATAGAATTAACTATTGAAATCAAAGAAGAAATTTCTTTAATGGCTTTGATAATGAATTGAGTGCATCTTCTGGTAATATTAAAGTTTTTTGTAAAAATCATTCTATATTTCGTCTTTTAAAAAAATCAGGTTTTCCATGGAATATCAAAGCGCATAGAAATTTTATTTCATTTTTCTAGGGTCGTCATTGAATGTAAGATGGTATGTTTCACTAAGTCACATACATCAGAGAATCAAACTGATAGTTTGACTATGTTTATTCAATTTTCTAGTTATATTAAATGTTTAGAACATATGAATGTAGTCCCATTTCAATGACCTATGTGATCAGAACACCATCATTTTTATAAAAAAAATTATTACAAAAGTGGAGAATTTAGAAATTAGATATGAATGTATATATTTTTTTGTTATCAAATATAATTTTTCCAATTCTTGGTCTAATTTATTATTTTGATTTTAGGATTTACTTGTATTTTATCCCTCGTGAAAATATTGTTTACATCTCTTACTTGATTTTCTTCCAATGAAATAAATTTCGTTTACATTTCTTATTTTTCAATTTCCATTTCAATATTTGTCCTTACCCCTTAGACAAACCCTACGGAAATGTAACTTGCATAATGTTTACTTTCATATTGAATGAGGGTAAAGAATTGGATCTTCTTTTTCATAAGTGTATGACATGGATGCATAAGGGTAATTCCTACTTGTGTATGGTTACTCCCTGGATTGTGTGAGAATACTCATCACATGCTTAATGGTACTACATATCTTGTATATTGGCAATCCCAATCGTGCATAAGGGTACTACCTTGGCTCACATTAGGATAACCTAGAACGTGTAAGGGTACGTCCATAAGGGTAAACTAGCTCATTTAATGGTACTTTCTTGCTTGATTAGGGGTAACCTAACTCGTATAAGGGTAACCTTGGAACACATAATGATAAGATAATGTGTGTTATATTTTTTTGGCGAATCACCTACTGACGCATGTAAATATCATTAAAATATCTCTTGCATATCAGTTGTCAGTGTGGTCTTTATCCTTCCTTCACTTCTTGGATCTCTATCGCTTCTTTCGCCATTATGATTTTTGCTCATCCTCCTCCTCGATCATTCAGTGTGTTTTATCATTAGTTCAAGATAGGAGAATGCTATGGGATCTCTAATTTCCAGCTGAAACAGAAAAAGTGTATCCCGAAGGAGATCCTGTCCTAGATTCCCATAGTCTACTAAAGAATACTTTCTTTATCAATGCCAACCTGGTCTAGGGTTTTGATAAAAAATTTAAATATTTGTTTCCTTCTTTATGATATGTCCTTGCATGAAGGAATACATCAACATCATGAACACTATTTGTGCTTCTTCGAGGTTTTGGTATTAGAACCATTCATTATAAGAAGTTTATTCTACTTTCTTGATTTCATTTCGTTATACATGTTTAATGTTTTATCTTTATATGAATGTGTGTTTCACGAGTCCATCCATGAATTCAGATTTCATGTTCCATATAATAGATTACATAACTTCCATACAGTCTAGCTAGAATTAATCCTAAATAGTTTATTTGTCCCTTTACTTGTTTTGTGTTTTATAATTTGGTGATTTTATTTCTTTAGTAATAACAATATTATGGTGGTTTTCTTTATTTGCACATAGGTCCACAGTGGACTGATGTATGTTATATCTATGTGTTATTTATTTCTTCTTTAACCATATTCTTCTAGGATCCATCTTATCCATTTATTTTTTTATCAAAATTCCAGAAAAATTTGTAAACCAGGTACCTATATTAGTAGATTATTATTTGTTTCATAAGGACTACCACATCAACAAACCCCCTAACATATTTTAATGTTTGAATGAAATGGGCCAGTGGAATAGATTTTCACATGTTCCTATCATGATAGCTTATGCGAATGCCCCTCATCCTTTCAATTTTGTTGGCTATGTCATTGGATTTCGATCCATTTTTCATTTTCATGTTTCTATATTCCAACCTATGTGCACCGCCTAATAATATATAGATGTTTCTTTTAATGCATTTAAAACAAATGAAAGTACATTGATTCCATGAACCATTTATATGTTAGCCTATATATTGTTTTCATAGTTGTGAGACACAACTTTTGTGCAACCATATCAACAGAACTATTTACCACACCAAAATATTTCATTCCTATGAAATAAAATAGTGGAAATAGTGTCTAAAATTAATAGAGTGAAGGTAATGTTGCAGATGTATGAAGATCACCAAAATCAATTTTTCCATTTGGAAAATGTTGAATGGGTCTTATGTATGAATCATTGAACAAATAATTATATTCTAGTAAACCCCACCAGCTCAGTGTTTATATTTTTTCAAGAATCCAAAGATCCATCTTTTTGAAGAAGCATGATAATATAGCAATAACATTGGAATTAAATTTGATACCATTGAAAAGAAAATTGGTTTTATAGAACCACAATCCATTTCAAAAATAAAATCGTAACTCTATGGAATAACCAAGTTGTAATGTATTTATAATTTCCTTCAAACTAACATCTTTCATTAAAACATCTCTCAACACCTCATGATCCTCCCAACCAAGTTTTAAAATTTCAAAGTACTCATAATCTCCCACACATGTCACCCCAGATATAGCATCTATGACACTATTCAATTTCCCATGCATGTAAATCCTAAAAAAACCATACCATAGAAGATATCATACCAATAATTTTGTTCAATTGAATCTACTCTTTGACTTATAAAATTCACTTAAATATCCAATTATCCAGGTATACATCCAACTAGCTTCCCATCAAATATTGATTCTGATGCTATATTTCTAGAACTACATCCCTAATCTCCATTTTTTATATCAAAATTTTCAATTTGATTTCTGATAATTCCATACAAAAACAGGAAAGAGGCCTCCCTTACTATGATAACACTTCTTTAACTCTTGAACTAGAGGCATCAAAATTTACTAAAAATCCCTGGTAAAAATTTAGAATGATTAAATGTTGGGTTGTAGTCCTTTTTTTCTTATGTTTATCAAATGATAATTGAGTTTCAGGTGCCTATTTAACATATTTCTTCCTAGTTAAGGCGATGAGGGGTATTGAAATCTTTCCATAATAATTTATAATTCTATAATAGTATCGAATTATCCCTAAAACCCCTATCAAGATTTACATTCCTTATCCCATTCCATAATCTAACAAAAACATTTTTTGGTACTTATCATAACCACTTATATAGAAATTATATGCCTTGAATACTCCACATACCTCCTTTTGAATAAACACTTCTTCTCATTTTCAAATAGTAAATGGTCAGTTACCATATGTAGAAGTTGATGTGCCTTCTTGAGGTCTTCATTCCATCCCTTATGACACACCATTATATAATTGTAGAATAATGAAACACTCTTCCTTATAATGTCCTATAATACCACATTCTTAGAAGCATGGAAAGTCATATGTGCATTCATCCATCTAAAGGGAATAAAATGAAATTCGGAATTCCCCATATGGGTCTTAATCAATGTCTTCCATATACATTCCTCTTTCATCTATACTATGTGGAAACCAGAATTAAAACCCACATTTATGATGTATTTTGCAGTATGAAACTCATCTATCTGCTCTTCTATTAGTTGAATTAGGTTCCTGTCTATCACCACCAAACAATTGAAATCTTGGTCATCAATGAACATTATCAATTGACTATCTTTATTACTTACTAAAATTATTTGAATATAATATTAGATGATGTTATGTTTGATAAAACCTTGTTCCAAAATATTTTGACCATATTCTAAAATCTCATTCTTCATGAAATAAGCTTGTTTTTATGGTTGTATGTTGACTGAATCCACACCCTCTTTCATATTTATTGTGTGATCATTCATCCTCTTAAATGGTAATTCCCAAGGTTCCCCAAAAACCTCTAATCCATCCACCTTTTCTTGTATCATCCACTGCAACCCATGAACCCACAATATTCATTTACCTAAATTTATTTGTAAATAATATGGTGTTTTTTTGGGTTATTTGATATTACCTAGGTTGGATGACCATTGATAGGTGGATGAATCATTGATCTACTTTTATGAATCATTCATCATATAAATTCATCCTCTTAAATATGTTAATGTTCTCAATCTTATCAATAATATCTCATTGTCCAAACTTGTATGTAGTGATAATAAGAGAGTTTGAGAAACGAAATTTCCAATGTTCCATAAAAATTCATACTGATTTCTATTTTGGATAGATTAAAGTGCTTAGACACTTGAGTTAAAATTCTCCATAAATGTTTTAGGTACCCCAATCACAATTATGTGGTGATTGGTTAGACACTCCAATCACAAGCCTCAAATAACTAGTTAGTCACCAATGTCATAAGAATATTCTTCAACTTTAATCTGTTCATAGAAATATCTTTTTATGAAAATGTATTCTTAAGATCCAGTAATGAAATATATTTTTCTTCATGATTATATTGGATCAACAGGCTTTCACATGTGATAATTCTTCAAGATCTTTAAAAGGTGCTCACAATAATCATGCTAGTCTCAAAAATCCTATGAGAGCGTGAATGATATAGTACTTCTCGATTTTCTTAAATACGTGGGTGATCAAGAAAACAATGGATCCTAGTTTCCACTGCATATCTTCCTTTGATACATGTGTGAGGCTCTCACCAATCTATCACACAATGTATGTTTGTTCTCAATATTCTCAACATTTTCTTCGATACCTAATATATATATATATATATATATATTTACAATAATATCATGAATATTATTCTCATATATTCTAGAAGATTATTTCACATTTAATATTAAAAGAAATATTAGTAGGTTCTCCTTCATCATGAATCATCAAATCTCAAGGTGGTTCAGCTATTTTTTCATTTAAACCTATTATTGAATGCCCTAAAGAATAAATAATTTTTTCTTACATGATATTTGAATTACTCTATATCCATTATCTCCTCAAATCATGCTATATATAAATGTATTAAAAATATTACCACCTCTTCATGAATCCATGTAATACCATGGGATAACCTATTATGCCACTTAGTTAACCAGTTCTTATAGGTGGACCAGATTTCCAAATTGGTCATCAAAATGACAATAGAAAAATAACTATGGATGGTGACATATTTATTTTTCTCTTCTCACAACAATAGAATGCATTTAACATGAATATATATAATTTCGATTATGGATTCATTCCTTATTCAGCAACCTGACAACATCATGATAAGCATTGTGATATTCATTTTTCATTTGAGAGCATCATAATTTACTTAGTAAAATTTCATTTCATCAGAATATAATTTTTTTGGAACTCAATTCATCTCCCAGCAGATCAGTCATAGTAATGGATCGACTGCATGTCTTAACCTATATCGACCACATGAACAACTTAATAATCCACCATATGAATATCTCAAGTTCAACTGTGTGTGATCAAATTCTTTAAAATGCCTAGATTGATAGAACATTCAAATCCAATCAACCATTACAGCATAACTCATGTTTACGCAGCTCAATAATTTTCCATGATTCATTAACATAGTGCATTGATCTACCTATTCTAGTTGTTCAAAACTCAATATACCCTAACACATCTCCTCATCATCTTTATTTGGAGTGACTCGGTGAATGTTCCCTATTAGTAGCCGCTACAACTCCCTCATTACCTTTATATAGGTTTTATAAATAATAGATGACCTTTGAGTAGTTATAGAAATCCTTTGGTACCTTCACTCAGCTACTCAGTTTCCTTATCACCTTTACATAGGTAATTCATTTAAAAATCCACCATTAAATAGACAATGTGAATCTCGATTTATTTGTACATAACCAGTGCAAGTAACTTGTTACATTTATGGAGCTTCATAATATTTTGTCCCCTTGATGTTCACAGTGAACTACCATTACGTAGAAACTTACACTCCTGTTTTAGAGTTACGTATAAGGAAAAATATTGGTGATGCCTTTACATAGGTAATGAAAATATCACATCCTAGGTGGGATTGATTTTAAGAATAATGGGTTCTATTCTTAGTCCAATAGGTCCCCAATTTTAGGACCAATTTTATTTTTTGTGCTTCAATTCCGATAGGATTGGATAGAATTTGGTCTCGTTATGGAGTTGGGAGAAAGGATGTGAGATGTTGAGTGTGATGGTTATGGGGAGGCGATGTCATGGTGGTGGCATGGTGAGTTCATGGAGACATTGTAACATTGTAATCTGTGATCAATAGATTCTTACTCCAGTCTATTGGGATGCACGATGGTGAAGCTGGTCTAAACATGGATCAATACTGCAACATAGCAAAGCTAAGACAAGAACATGAGGTTGGACACTGTTCCACATATCACTGAATTTCCATAAACATCTTGTGATCATCCTCCTTTGAACTTACTGTCAATGTGTTCATGATCCAGGAGTCCCCCACTATATTCTTCTTGGTCCTGCAATGAAACTACATCCAGTCGAACACATAAATTTTTTAAATGAATTGTAAACTCAAATCCAATTAAATTAAATATTATTAATCCATTAATAAAAATAAAATTCATTCATTTTTTATTTAAAAATTTATATAAAAATTTTAAAATTATAAATTGTTTTTAAATTTAGATAACTTTGAATTTGGATATATAATAAGATTGAGTTAATACAAGTGGATTTGTTTTTAAAAAAAAATTAATTAAAAAAGATTATAATTTTCAAAAATTATGTAAATGATCTAAATTGTATAATTTTTTTTAAGAATTAATTATTGAAAAAAGATAATTTTAAAATAAATGAACTAATTAGTAATTGTGAAATTATTTGATAGGATACCTTCAAATGATGGAGAGAAAATATGTTTTTGATTTAATGTGCATAATGATTTTAAATATATGAATCAATTTTTAATAAATAAAATAATTTAATTGAGTATGGAAAATGTCAACAAAATTAAATAATTTTACAATAATGATTTGAATAAAAAACAAATTCAATAAAATTTATATTTTCCTATATATTAAATTTCCCAAAAAAGGAAGGAAATATATTAAACAAGAAAGCAATGTGATTGAGGAACTATATCAACATGATATCTGCATAGAATATTAGCAAAAATAAAAAAGGATGTATATTAAAAACCTATAACATTAAAATTTTATTTTTAAAACACAACACTAGTAATATATTCTAAAACAATTAAGTATCCAAGTCATTTAAATTTTGAATACTCAACTTATTTATTGTAAAATTAGAAAAAATTATTTTAACATATTAAAGGTATTTTAAAATATAAAAATATTAAAAAAATAAAATTTTTAATCATTTGATTTATTTTAAATATTGAAGGTATCTAAATTTTTTTACTATATTATTTATTTAAATTTTTTATTTAATTTATATTTAAATGAATAAAATTGAATGAAAAAAAAATTTAAATTACATGAATATTTAAAAAAATTAAATAAATAACTTTAATTAAATATTTGAATGATTTTAGTATTTTTTTAATGTTATTTAAAATGAAATAAAATAAATTAAATAGTTAATTTATATAAACATGTTGAGAATGCAAGAATAATTAGAATATCCTATAATAATATGATTTTTTTTATTTTTTTAAAAAGAATTTACAAAAATAACTTGATTAAAAAATTATTGTTTTTACATATTATATTTGGTATATTTATACCCAAAAAATCAGATACCTTGAATGATTTAAATATTTCAGTGAATCCTCATTTTCCATTATTCTTTAAACTAGATGTGACCCTATTATCTTTCCCTCTTTCTTGTATATAAATCTATGAAACCTAGACATAACGTCATACCTTATTTATGTGATCTAGTTTGTTCCACCAACATCATTAACCTAGCCATGGAGTCTTGTTTACGTGTGGTAATTTTGGTATAGATCCCTTTCTATGCATTCCCGAGTCTCGTGACAACACCAGCATGCCCTCCATGGCTACCATACTGGGAAATCCTATATCTTTTTTCCTAACATGAAGAAATTCACATTCGTGATCCTCAGGGAAATGACATAGAAGATATTCCCTGACAGCGTGATGGGAAATGTCAGGTTCAGTTCAGTGTTAAGGGCATGAAAATCCAGTTATTGATCTTTGTTTGTAGAATCAAAACCCAAAGCTTTCTAATTTTGGGTTGGCTAGGGACGACCCGATGGGCAACAAAACTAATGTCTCCTAGAGCATTTTTAGCACCTATGGCTATGCAAATCCTAAATCCCAACAAGATGCTACCATGAATCTTCGATAATATGGTTGTGAATAACATGATCAGTACTCCCTATTCCAAAAAATCTAATTTCAGGGCTTGTTAGGGTACAAACTCCGAGTCGAGTAGAATAAAAAATCTTCCTAATTTCAATAATGTGGTTGTGTAGAATTTTCTTACATGGCTCATGGAGGTAAGGATTTCAAGTCTTGTAGAATAAAAAACATCCCGTTCTGGAAAATGTGGTCGTGCAGAATATTATTGGTGATTCAAATCCCAAACAAGATGCTTCTATGGATTCTCCATCTAAATATTCCTAGTCTAGGAGAATCAAAACCCTTCATGTTTTGAAAAATGTGGCTATGCATAAGATGAAAAATTTATCTAGTATCAATAAGATGAATGAGGTGTTTGGGTGGCTATGGATGGGTTTAATTGGTAGCACCAAATTGGATGGTGGGTAGCATTCGGGTGCTTCAAAACTCAAGGAGAATTTTCCAATGATAAGGAGAGGAGGTAAAGAATGCTAAATTGATAGTAGCTTGATTGGTCAACATCTACCCAGGAGTAGGTACCTGATAAGTAACTCTAAAATCCAAATAGAAGATGAGATGAAGGATGAAAAATACGTAAAAAATTTAATTGAAGGGAAGGATGAGATGAACCACAATTTAAATGAAAGCATTAGTCTTTTTTCAATCAAATAATCCTAACATGTATACTTTTTGGTGTTTACTGGGTCAACACTTTATAAAAAAATTGGCACAAAATAGGTTTACTAAATGTTTTCTATTAGAGATGAGAAATATTGTATAGTACACTAGAGGCCAGTTTGGGCATGAAATGGACATCAAACAATTAGAATAATAGAAAAAATGGCTTTGTCATTGTGAGTAAGAGATATGCATAAGGGAATCCTTAAATAAATCATAGAGAAAAACTCCATCATGAGATAGAAATGGTATCTCCTCTACTTGTTTTACTTCAAATGTATTCTGCCAATGATTCAAGTTTACTTGTATTCTCACATGCCTAATGGTGAACACATTTTTTATTTTTCTTATTAACTCATTCCTTTCTTGTCCCTTCTCATGAAAAATATGAGGGATACTTTGGAGAAGAGAGAACCACGTGAAATTGTAATGAAACTGGTGAAAATCCATGAGGCTAGTTTTCAATCACCATTCTATATCATCGCTAGGTAATAAATATATAATTATATTATATGAATTTAATCATGAATTTTTATCTGTTTATGATGGAAGTGGATGAAAAATAACAAAAGAATCAAATTATTATACTGGAAACAAACTAGATGCTAAAAATAATTGGATCATGAAATTTAATGCATGAGAGGTGTTGTTCAAGTTCATGTATTCAATTTCATGATCCAGTTATTCTTTATAATCTAGTTTTTTTTCAGCTCTATAATTTGTTTTTTCTTTTATTGATACCCTCCTTCCATCATACATGAATAAAGTGACAAGATGAGATTCAGGTAGAAGAATTTGATATAGATTGCCTAATGTTGATACAAAAAGGAAATAGATCACCAACCTCATGGATTGTTTCCAGTTTTATTAAATTTTCATCATCTTTTATTTTCTCTAATGTTTCCCTTATATTTACATAAAAAGGGACAACAAAAACAATGAGTTAATAAAAAAACTAAAAAATGGCTTCACTAGTAGGTTAGTGAGCATACAAGCATATTTTCTTCATTATCAAAATATATAGGAAGGAAAAAAGTATAGGAGATAATATTTCCCAATCATGATGAAGATTTTTTCAATATATTTTATTTAATTATTCCCTTTTGTATAGTACTTTATCATGATGACAAAGCCCCTTTTTCTATGCTTCTAAATGTCTGAGGGCTATTTCAGGCCCAAACTGGCCTCCAACATACTGCTCCATCTTTCTCATTTCTAACATAAAACATTTAGTAAAGGCGTTTTATACAAACTATTTGATAAATTTTTGACCCATTTAACACAAAAACCATACACATTATAATTACATGATTGGAAAAGGTCTCATTAATTCATTCAAATTTTCATGCATATCATCTGTCTCATCAATTACATTTTTTGCTGTGTTTGTATCATTCCTCCCATCCTGTGCCTTGATATTGGGGGTACTTCTCAGATACCTGTTTCTGGGTAGATGTTGACCAATCAAGCTATTATCAATAAAGTATTATTTTACACCCCTCCCTTTCTTGGGAAAATTATCCTATAGTTTTAAAACGCACTAATATTAAAGTCCATCCAATTTAGTGCTACCAATTATACCCATCCATAACCACACAAACACCTCATCAATATTATTCATACCACATTAAATTATCTTTTTATGAACCAAAAAAATCTCTAAAAAAGGAATAGTTTTGATTCTCATATACTCTAAGTCCTTAGATCGAAGAGACATGGAAGTGGGTTGTTTAGGGATAGGACCACCAATCATATTCTAAAAAACCACATTCTCTACAATAGGAATATTTTTTAGTCCACCAGACTCGGATTTCTTACCTCCTGGTTCCATGGAACCAGCTTTTTTGAAATAAAGAGCATCCTTCATATTCTACACAAAACTTTTCTTGACTATAGGAAGAGTTTGTACTATACTTGGATTGGATTTCGTAAGATGAGAAGCTATGAAATCTTTTTTTAATGGGGATGACTAATAAACCTTTTCACAAAAACGTTCATGACAATAAGATGAGTTTTTATTCTACCACACTTGGAGTCCATACCTCGAGGAGCCATGGAAGCATCTTTTTTAGATTTTAGATAACTGAGACCCCTTTTGTGAGTTTGGGGCCACTACTAGATAGTAGGAGCTCTTTCAGTTATCCTATAACCTCCACCATGCCCAACCTAGACATGGGGTCTAGGTACACACAACATAGTGTGAGGTTTTCCACCATGAAGGAATTGTCCCTTGAGTACTGACCCTCTATCTTGTATGCATAATTCTTCATCTTCAGCCCTATGTGAAGAAACCCAGTGGGAAACATAATGATAGATACGATCAAACTGATGAAATAGAATATGTTTTCCCAACGACCAAATATTTAAGAGCTGTGCATCCAAAGGTGTTAGCATTGCTTGTGGATACAAGAATTTCCACCCATCATTCCATAGGTAATTCATCTTTTTTTGGAACCCATTACATACTCCTTTGAACACTCTCAAATTCCATTGGTAGTCCTCACCTTGTAGTCTATGAAATTTATGTAGAATACCAATCATTCTAGTTTTGATTTCATTGTAATTTTTTTCATTCAATTATAATTCATTGTTATCTGTGTTTTAATTTGGTGCATAAATTTCCCTCAAAGTTGCACTCACTTGATTCCAATTATCTTACATTTTTTCACTTCCTAATTTAACTCTTTTAGAGGAAGAAGAATAGGATGGATAATTAGCCAATGAATGGATGAAAAATTTTATTTCCTATTGTTCGGTGTTTTTTAGAGTTTTATGTTTAGCGAGCATGGTTCTCTAAATATACGGATCAAAATCTATGTGGTTATATGAACCAGATCAAATCATTTTAAACCATTTTTTTAAAAAAAAATTAAAAAAAGGAACTAATATTTATTAGAAGTTGTGTAAGTTTTGATGCTTCCTATAATGAGGCACTAAAAAATTATTTGCGAAACCATGAAAAATGTTGTAATGTTTGATTGGGGTTGTCTCAGGGGTAGAAAATTTTGTGGATCTATTGAAATCATATTTAATGGGTTATAAATTTGAAAAAATGGATTTTTTTGATTGATTTAAAATTTAATTTTGAAATCAAAGTTATCTATCATCAGATTACTCTCCTCTCTTCCATATGAATCATTATTCAATTTCAAACCCCCCATCAGTCTCTAATAGTAGGAAATGTCCTTGACTATCCATTCCTAGATGTTTTGGTTTAGAATAGGAAAATAAAATAATTAATGTATTATGTATCATCACCAAGCCCAGTGATTGGATACCACTAATAATTCATGGTCCATTCCAACGTTAACTACCATAAGTAGTGAAGGAGTTCCAAATAGGCTTGTGTGTGAAATAAGTTAAAAAGAAATATTTAAATTTAATGAAAAATAAGAATATCTTTAAAGGTACACATCCAAACAGATCCAAATAATTAAACTAAGAATCAACTTTTATTTAATACATGAATTCATCATAGGGGTGGGAGAGTTCTCCTCAGCTCAACTATAATTTTCATAATGTTCTATCACTAGAGTAATTAAAAAAATAAATAAAATAATCCATAGGGAAAAACACCAGTAGCTAGTGATGAAATAGACTATGAGAATAATAGTCTTTATCATTAATATGTGAAGTCCCCCAAACCAAAGGAGAATATATCTTATTATTATTAGAATATAAATAGAAAAAAATCACAACCAAATCCTCATAGGTGGTGAATTCCATGTAGTGTGTCTTCAGGTCCTCATAACCAGCTCTAGGAGATTTCCATATGAGTATAGTAGAACTCCTACAATGATATGAAACAACCCTCCATAATTCCATAATACGTATCAACCATGATCTCATAAATATATGTCCACCACCTAGATGATTCTCACTAAGGATCATCATCTTCCCTGATTTAGCTAAACCATAGGACTGGGAGGGAAATTGACTTTTAAAATGGGAGGCCAAATAGGTAAATGAATTTCACCATTTGATAAATTTTCAAGACACTATGAGCTTCTCCAATGTTAGTTCTATGTAGAATGAGCATTCACATATGTGGGAATTCAGATAGCTCAGTTGATTTTAGTTATTCTCTATAATCAAATATGTCATCAACCAGGTATGTACAATTATATATATATATTGATTCAGGCTATATGATGTTTTAAAGTACGTTGAACCACAGATAATGTAAAACTCAACCATTATACATAATTTTATATAACACTAAATTTATCCAGTTAATATTTCTTCATTCGATTTTGATCGTCAAGGTTCTTTAATCGAATGGATGAGGACTTTCATACAGGCGATCGTTTTGATTTTCCCAATTCATGAATTTTTCAAGCATCTACAAACCACAAACCGGTGCATGGGAGAGAAACATGGGTCTCACCTTCAATATAATTTCATAATAGAATAGAAAATATAAAAATTTATTTATTTACCATTAGATAAATCCAAACTCACCACTCACAGCTCATGAATTAGTTCCTTCACTTGGTGGTGTGACTTATTCTTGGAATGCTCGGACATCTAGATCAAAAAAAAGAGCAGCGGAACAAGTTCATACCTCAAGGAGCCATGTAAGAATCTTATTCGAAATGAGGATCACCTCTTATCTTCTACTCAACCTTGTTCCTGAATACAAGAAGAGATTTTATTATAATGGACACAATGTTCATAACTTGAGGAGATATGAAATTAGATTTTTTTGAATTGGAATCACTACTCAACTTATGGACAACCACATTCCTGATAATAGGAAGAGTATTTATTCTTCCCAAATCAGAGTCCTTACCATAGAGAGCCATAGAATCATCTTTTTGGGATTTTAGATCACTTCCACCCCTTTTGTGAGGTCGGGGCCACCACTGGGTAGCAGGAGCTCTTCCAGTCCCCCATGACCTCCCCTTCCTCAACCTAGACATGGGATATAGGGACACACAATGAAGTGTGTGGGTTTCCACATTGAAGTAACTATCCCTTTATTATTGACCCTCCATTAGGTACACATCATTATTCAACGTCATCCATCAATGAATAAAAACAACGATAAACTGGAAGATAAATATGATGTCACTAATGAATGATAAGATGTTTTATCAAAGGAAAAATATTTATATGTTTTTTTAGCGATAACTGCTAGCAATACACATGGATACATATCCTTTTTCAGCCGTCATTCCATTGTTTCCCAACCAATAATCAGAAGGTGTTGTGTTGTGATTATTGAAATAAAGACCAACGAACATGTTTTTTGGATCGGAATAAATAAGTAAATGATAGTAGTTTAAAGGCGGAACATTCCCCATACAAAATCCAACGACATGCTTGATATCTTTAAGTCCTTATAAATGAATTTCACGTAGTCATTGTGGATAAATAAAATTCCCTTGGTTATCCCATGAACCACCATTAGTCAGACCTTCCCTGAATATGTATGAACATTAGAGGATGAGAGCATAATTTGAAAGAGATAGTCATCCATGTTGCCCTAGGGCATGAACTCATAAACAAGCAGCCACTGCTCACCATCCAGGTAGTACCTGATGAGTTTGATGAGATGGGGATGGTTAAGGTGACCCAGATAATCTATAATTAATTAAATATTTTTCTATATTATTATATAAATGTATATAATTAAATCTAAATATATTTTAAAAATATGTCTATATATTGTATATGTACTTGTAAATTTTATACATATTTACACATAATTTTCTATTTTGATATAAATTGTTTATAATGTATTTATAATTATTTATTATAAATATGTTTATATACTATATTTAATTATAATTATATATTTATAAAGATATATTTATATATGATGTATTTACATAATATTGACACACACACAAACACACAACTTCTGCTCAACCTCCTGACAGTACATGATGTGTTTAATGAGATGGGGATGGTTATGGTTCCCGAGATAATTCTCCATTATTTAAATATTTATAAAAATAATTATATACATTTATATAATTTGTTAAACATATTTTAAAAATATATCTATATATTGTATATTTACTTATAAATTTTAGTCAAATTTACATATAATAGTATATTACGTTAAAACAATTATAAAGTAATTATATTTATATATTATACAATTTTTTATTAATATGATTTAGGATAACGATGTGTTTACAAAAAAACTATTATATATGATGTATTTACATAATATTCACACACACAAATATACAAAGACATATTTTCACACAAATGTTCACATTTATATTTCACACATACACATACCAAGTTATAAGAATGATTTAATAGGGTTCTTAAGATGATGATGATGAACATAGAGTTAATTCTTTGTAGAAACCAGAAGTTGACATCGAAACATTTGATGTTGTGAAGTTAAGAAGGTTGAATATGTCTAAGAAATTGAACTATTAGGAATATGATTCCTAAATCTCACCATTATTCCAACTGTCTTACTTTATATACCTTTATAAAAAATGTGTTTAGTGGGAGGGAAATATCTAATGGTCACATAGATATGTGATATGAATTACATTAGATGTAACGACATAACAAAACCCAAAAAGTGTAACAAACATATGGAGTATCCAAATTTTTTAAATATTTGATTTTTTAAATTGTATCTTATGCTAGGTTTCATAAAATATTATTAAATATTTTAATAATATAAAAATGTATAATATTTTAGATAACCTATATTTTATCATTATCCTTAATTCACATTAGCTAAATAAATGTATATATAGATATAAATTTCAGGAAGTGAAATGATAATTTACCTGTCAAAGTATAAATTTCTGTTTATCCGTAAATAATATTCATCATAGAGTTTTACAGGTTATAAAAACATGTTAATGTACTCGTGAGTATTATTATTTTATTTAGTTAAAATATATTCTCATGTTTCATAATTCAAAGAATAATATTCTTTTTTTCACTAGATAAACCACTACATATGCCACATGGAGTGTCATACAGATATCTTAAGTATATTAGTGGTGCTTGTATCATATTTGAGTCCCCAATACATGAGGATTGTGAGATTCCAAGAATGAGAACCTTCATAATTTGATACCGTACATAAAAAAGTCTATATATTGACTTAATAAATACAGGGGTGGTTCGGTATATTGTTGATCATGTCATCAGTTGATAATTAATTGAGACGGGGTTTTTACTATCATATGTAAAGTATGACATCTGATCCCTCGATTAAGATATGCCATGATAGTGTGTGGCCAAAATTTTATATTTCAAATATATTTAGATAAGTAACATTTTCTGTGATTATCCATAATGATAAATAACATGTGGTGTATTCTTCAAACATATTAGTATATACTATGAGAATAGAGAACAAATGAGTTGGATATTTGGGGTTGACGTGATTCATGCCCCATGGTAACTGTATATCATGGAAAAATCTAAAATGTGAGAATTCCAATTTTCATATGATCTATAATGGTGGAAACATGTATAAATATACACGTGTTTGATGGAGATCATTCTGGATCCCATTACTGCTTGAGTAACATTGAATCTTTATCAGAGGTCACTCTTTTTGAACATATATAGATAAAATTATTTATATTTATTTTCAATTATATAAATTCACATGGGATTACAGAATTTGGTTTATTGAATGGGGACCGAGTTTTACTTAGTGAACTACTCTAATGGTGTTTTAGACTTAATTCAAAAGTGTTTCCAATGGGTTTTCACAAGGTATTGCATATGATGTGATACAAGGTATTGTTAATGATAGATTTCCAAAAGAATTTGGGAAGATATAAAAAATGTGTTTTGGTTTTAGTTTCATGAGTAATTTTTATACAATAAAATATAAGGTAAAATGTTACAAGGTTTATTATGTTTTAGTACGTGTGGGATATTAAAGGAGATATTCCAAAAGTTAAAACATTTATCTGAAGCCTGGCTATATCATGTGCATTGTATATCAAGATACATACATGGAATAATATTTCATTCATGATACTACCTTTTGATCAAATGAATAACTAAATATTCAATGTGTTAATATTTTATTTGTTTAACTCATTCAATGCATCATTTATTAAGGCGCTACATGATTTATAATGATATAGTCGAGTTGGAATTCAGGAAATGAACACATTGGCCAAGGAATTTATTCTTTGTGATATAAACACATTTGTAAATGCTGTAGCAGTCGAAGAGTGTTTTCAACTAGATATATATATATACATATTATTGACATTTGATGTAAATGTTTCACGTGAGTGTTATGATTCATGGTCAATAGTCCCTGACCTCATATAATCTTTTATCGCTCTCCTTTGCATATATAGGTACTAGCATACTGTGTGTTAATGGTGAATACCTTATGTATGGAAGATGATTTGGATCAGCTCGTGAATAAACTACAGAGCTATGATGAGTTTGTTTGAGAATTTTTTTACCTTTATCAAACTTATTAGAAGAATATAAAAAGGTTTTAGTGGATCTTATATCTATGGTATAAAATTTTATTGTATTGTTCATTTTAGTTTTTATGTGGGTTTCATATTTCTTTCATTGATATCCTTAAACTTCGGTTTTAATTTCATTCACTTCTTCTGATAAATGTTATTGGATACTTAGAAAATATTTCACTAATAGCATGTTCACCCATGTTAACATCCAAAATACCAAACATAATTATCACATCATTAGATACTTGAAAACCCACTATTATGAGAATTTTTTAGAAATTTTTATTATGAATAATATATCCTTTGATATTACATAGTGTACTCATCACAATAATGTGATGGGTGGGGGATACTATTTATAAATCACTTTCAATTTCACCATTCATAATTTTGTAACATAAGAAAGTTATTCATAGTTTTTTGATTCACATTTTGATTTATTAAAAAATAATAGATATCCTTGGGTAAGGAAAGTTCTTAAGGGGAATGGATAGCCCCAAATCTAGTGGGTCAGAGTCTTCATGTACTTTTTTTTTCTATTATTGGTTCACCATGAACCCTTTGTATATAATTTTTAATCAAACCCTAATTACTATTATTTCATTTATAAAATCTATTTATGTCTGAATATCATTCATTTTCTTATTTACATCCCCATGTGGCTATGTTATCTCAAAATATTTTCAGTGTGACACTCTAAAACCATAACCTCTAACATGGACATATTGTATTGGATGGTTAAAATCCTTTGTAATTAGTTGTTCTTCTAGTACAAGTAATAATGATTTTTATGTCTAAACATTCTAAAAAATACAAAAACATAAGTATATATTTTATATAATATTATTATAAAGAATAAAAAATAACTATTATTTCATACATACACATGATTATCTTACTTTTGGTGTGCTATCAGATACCATTTTCCTTCTTTATTTCCATGAGCCTCCTTCCATATCATATGGTGCGGGATAGAAATAAATTTATATTTCAATTCATCAATATGTATATAAATAAAGAACATAATTAATTTGTTGTTTTATATCACTTGAAACATTTACTATATATTTAAGTTAAATGCACTTTTTTCAAGTCAAGAACACTCAATCATAGCATTATGGTAGGGGTAAATGGGTTTAAAGGAACACTATTTATTCTCATACCTAATTTTTTGTTTCATAAATTTATAATTTTGAATAAAATTGAATAGTATAAAAAATTTAAAATAAAGTGAAGTGAATTATAATGCACATGAAAGGATTAATCCTCATGATAGGTAATGGATGAATTTTAGTTTTCTTGTTTTATAATTTGTGCACACACAACTGGTGGTTGGGGATTTACTTTCCTCTCAGAATACATGAGATATTTTTACTTCTAAAGTGTCTAAAAGGATCTATAAACATTTTTAATGATCATTTATTTAAATTTATTAAAGAGAATATCTGAACAAAAAATACATTATAAGGGATAATGAAAAGTAAAACATTGTTTAATTGTCTATTTTCATTAAAATAGAGAAATTATATCATAATGTTACCATAATGTCCTACCAAATCATTTCTTTCAATATAATAAAATATTAATTCCATGTATCTATGCCAATCGACATATGAATTTCATTTGTAACCCTAATGTAACTAAGGAAAATTGACTTGTTGGGTACAATATGTGAGTTTCACATATTCGACAAAACCTCAAATTTTATTACATTGTTTCTTACCTTGATATATTTTGATGAAATTGTGTTATGATCCACTCTTTTATTCATCCGCATGTTATTTATGTAGGAGTTGGTTTTCTAAAACAAAATATTTGTACTTTTCATTACATGTATATTAAATTAATTGAGAATTAATAACTATATTATACTTACATATTGTTTATTGGTCTACATTATAGTGTTTTAATAATGTCCTAGAGTATATATTTCAATGAAAAGTCTAGAGAAGTTCCCAGCTATGATGAGTAATTTGAAATTCCATAATGATATTATTAAATATAAATCTATGGTTAGATAAAATTATTTGATGGGAAAAATATAAGGTTGATTGTCAGGTGTGAATACCAGTAAGAATATGAAACATTATAACATTAAGTTCACACTTGGTAATATCCAAGATGAAAGATCATGTGAATAGGAATACCTATTAGAATTTCTCATGTCTGTGTTTCATTGGAATTTCCATTCTGTGATAATGTGTGATGGTCCTCAAGAATTAATATTATTAATAATTTTTGTCATCATTCATATACTTTGATGTACTGAACAAAAATGTGATTCCATATATTCATAGGAAGTATGGTACGTTGGGTGTGCCATAAATGACATGTTATTAATGAATAAGATAGGGAATCATTTTTCTCTTATACATTTATTGATGTTTATATCTCAACCCCTTGACTTAAATAGAGATGTCACACTCACTTCCATGGTCATAGGGTAATAATGATTGTTTTTTTTCAAATTCTTAATAAAAGACATAGTAATAAGATAGGTTGGTGACACAGGTAACCTGTTTGGTGAGATAGCATAATAAAGGATTTATATTACATAGAAATTTCTTTTGTATGGTAGTCAACATTACTACATTAAGTTATTTTTCATTCATACCTTAACCTATTTCTAGATAGAAATATAGGAATTTAGGCAAGACCACCTAATGTGAATGAGAAAGAACCATAGTGGGTCACACACCATGTTCTTCCATTGAACTAAGTTAAATTCTATTTGAATTTAATTTTTCTAATAAATATTATTCTTAATAATTTAGGGATCTCAAAAATTAAATAAATATTTATTCGCAGGGTTATTATTTCATTACATGGATATATAATATTTTTTTTATTGAATGGATATATATTTATTCAGGTATTTGATAAAATTCAACGAGGTTTATGGGACAATAATGTGTATGGAAACAAATATTATATTGAATGCCAGTAAAATAATATTTATCATTGCACCAGTTTTCCTAATACATGAGATAATAACATTATTATTATTTCATGGAATGGGGTCATATAATGATTAATAAATTATTTAAGGGATGTTTTAAAATTAAATAATATTTTAACCCTAACCCTATATTTATAAATATATTATTAATTATATTGTGTATTTTTTTAAAAATACAATCCTCAACTTAAATATAAGAAGAAAAAAACCTACATAGACCATAAAATTCTTCTAAAAGAAGTCGTAAAATGTGCCACATGATATCCATCTCTACCAATGTTGGAGAAACCCTAAGAAGAGAAAAAAGGTTCTAAATACCTAATTATACCAATAATAGGACTTAAAGTATCAACGATAGATTCACCATGCTCCAATGCATTGATAATAACTTGACAGTCTAATTCGGTCACAATATTCCTGCAGCAATGAGATGTAGAGAACGCCACACCATACCAAATAGCCATAGATTAGGCCACATAGGGAGTCGATCAAGAAGAATCCATGTAATTTCAATCAATAATTAAATATCTTTCATGATCACGGATAACGTCCCCATTACCAACATTACAATCTTTAGGTAGCATGAGGTCAGTGTTAATTTTAAGGACTTCCGGTGGGGGAGATAGCCACCTTAATGGGGTGCGGGGTTGAACTGGTGAATGAATATAACCCCCCTTCATTGTTCCACCACTAAATCCATTTTCCATCATATTTATACATGCACTATTATATTTTAAAAATCCATCAAACATAAAGTCATTATAGAAGAACTAGATAATCCAAGTAGAGACGGGAAACCCCATGATAGTTTGCACTGGAAGAAATATGATCCACTCCTCCAAAACAATTATAACATAATTGAGGCTTATATATTGAGAATGATCCTACTCAACACATGATGAACACAACCTAGTACCTCAATTTCACAATAATATTGCATGATTCATATTTTCCACAATGGTCCCAGAAAGAGGGCATGCGATTTTCTGAAAAAAATGTGGATCAACATGGTGAGCATAGGTGGGGATGATACCTTTAAAAATTTATAATAGAAGATTTTGGAATTATAATAGAGAATTTATATTCTAGATATTATTCCATAGTTGAAACACTAAAACATCATCTTATGTGAGTCTATTCCTGAAAGTTGAGTGAAATGAGTATCAGCCTGAAATCTTGAATTACCAGCATAGCATATCTGGTCCTACTCCATGCACCGCTAGAACTGCTAAAACAGCCATTAATAAATACTCATTAAATAAAAGTTCAAGATTATGAAGATACCATCTACTAAGGTCATCAACTAGAAGAACCCTCATAAAAGCATGTTCCAAACTATGTTCTTGCTTATAATTAGGTTTTATACTGTTAAAATCATTCACTGATGTATCACTCCAGATTTTAACCATTGAACTATTTTAAATTCTTTAATAAATATCATAGTTTCAAACATATGTGGATCCCCAAATATTCCTCCAGAAAAAGAACATTTTAGAACCTATACTTAAGGATAAAAAATCCTTGTGGGTGTAATACTTTTCTTCGAAAACATTTGGGCACAAATTATCTGGCTCCTATAACAAATGAAGACCTTGCCTATTTAGGAGGTAATTTTTAAACACATTTATGTACTTTAAGACCATATCACTACACGTATTTGGTGAAAAAAATTTCTCCCATGATATCCAGTGTATGTTATTTTTTTCATTAGCACTACCCCACCAAATATTAATAAGGTATGAATGGATATTGTGAATAAATAAATACAGGAGATTGAAAAGAGACATCGAGTAATATATAATTTCTTGAGTTACTAATTTAATAAGAACCACATTCCTGAACCTAGTGTGTTTCTTCTTGGACTATCCCTGAATTTTACTGTGAAATTTATCCAGGATGATGGAGAAGATATCTCTTTTAGAGTTCACAAATACCATTGGAAGACAGAAATACATTTTATATTTTTCCACAATCATGATTCCAAACAAACTAGCGATGCTAGCTCTCATCACATTTTTCACAACCTAACTAAAATATGTCTATGATTTTATAAAGTTGAAACATTTGACTAAGGATTTTTGTAAAAGAATCAATGATTTTTAAAATATTTTATCATTCTAATTGAGTTTCTATAGAAAAAGGAAGATAATCATTACTGGAAAATAAGCATGTAATCAGGATACTACGCTAAAAAACTATATCCCTATTATTGAGTCCATCAAATGCTTCCTTCGATAAGATATGATAGAAAACAACAATAACAACATGGTGAAATTAGTATGGGGAAAGGTGGTTAACATGAAACAATCCTCTGGTTGGTTTGAATTTCATTTTTAGATCACCAGTGAACAGTATTTTGAAGGAAAATGACTTTTAACAACTCATGGTCACTCACATCAATTTTTTTCCAAATCATAGTTTCCATATTACCACTTCTACGATATCCTATTCCAACATTTAATTTTTTTTTCATATCGAATATCATTTCCAAGGTCCCCTATTAGATGTACAATGAGTTTTTATAAAATATTATATTTCATGAGAAGAACCGAAAATGTCTAAAAAAGTATCTTGGGTATAGAATCACTCTATTTCTAAAAGATAATATAGTGATGGAACTTTCCCAAATGATGGGAGAGGAATTTTGATAAAATATTTTAGACCACACAACATAAGATGATAGGCCTGAAATCATTAATTTTTACTCAGATAAAGATTTTCATGATCTAAATAATGAGAGTTTCATTGACCATTTCCAATCCAACGGAACCAACCCATAAACCATACATCATTATGATAACGTAAGGAATCAAAATATACCAAAACCACTTAAAAATAAGCAATGGTATCCATATAGACCAAGATCTTTTTTTGAATGTATTATATTAAATGATGAGACAATTTAATATCCAAAAATGTCTGACTCCAGCTCCAAAGTCATTACCTTGACAATATGTGGCCAACAATACTCACAGGTCCCCTGGGGGAGACACTTTAAGAACATAAAAGAACTATATAAAATAAATCAACCAGATCCCAAATCTCAAGCCCATAATATTTGAATATTCCATCCCCTACCAAAAATTTTAAAACGACGTAATTTCTTATTCTATCTAAGACATTTTGAAGAATGTAGATGGTACTTTTGTTGCCTTTTGGATAAAAGCCTACCTTGATCTGACAAACTAGTTGATTTTTTTGCCTCTAAAAGACTCATCAAGATATTTATCTAGATTTACAATCTCATGATTGAAAATATCATAACTGGTTTCCTTATAATATCTTCCATGTTCTCTCTCAAGCCTGATAATTCCTTGTTTGATGTTCTTATGGAGTTATCGACTCCAGCATTGAAATATATATCACCCAATTTAGTCTTGTAAATGATATGGTCTTGAGAATATGGCCTATTAGATGTGACCACATAACTATAGTTATTATTATAATTCTACATGCATTGAAATATAAATCCCCATAGTGGACTTTTTCATAAGGAAACCACCTACGACTTGTGAAAAACAGGACAATGAGCAGATGAAATCAGAGGGTTGTTAGATACCTCTAACCTATGGAACATTAACACTTAGTATCTTGACACCAAAAGCTTTGATATGTTCATATAATATATAGGATAGGAAATATCCTTAAAAAAATTAAATAGTCACCCTAATAATACCATATTTGAGAGATATATGTGAAAAAAGAAATCCCAAAATTGGTGCATGGAAGAAAAAATATTCCAAGCTCCACCTTTCTTATCAGTGTGGTGATGATGTCATTGAAATATCTAACAAAGATAATGGTTAATGAATTTTATTTTTGATAGATTTAATCAACTCCCAGTATCTCCACTTGTCACATACACCTTACCAGCTATAAAAATCAATGAGGTACCATTTAGGTTCCTAAGGTTAAAGAATCGAAAAGGCGATATTTTATTGGCAGGAGATGACCACCAAAGAATCAAATTAATCTATCCTCATGAATCACGGTACACCTGCATGTGATGACTTTCCTACTGAGAAATAGTTAAAAAATCCACATTTCAATGTTATCACTGTAATTTTCTTTATTTCCAATATGGTCTTGGATATAAAGACCATATCGTGGCCATACATGGTGCTCCATTAATTGAACATTCCAACTGATCATGAGTTTCCAAGAACATTAGTATTCTAGAATATGCGTTTTAGGGTTCTAGGTGGGATAGTTTGAACTTCGCTTTGCAACTATTAGGTAGATAAACTTATCACCCTCTAATATCTTTGAGTGTTTCTAAGAACATGATGGGGACTTATCCTTATAACCTCCACAAAGACTTTTATTTGTACATACTTTTTATTTGGTTTTCTCAATATTATTTCTATTCCTATTACGTCACTTCCATGTTTCTAGAAATCTACGTTGAACCAAGATTACTCCAAGACGAGATTCATATAGGACAAGAATAACAACCCACGGGGTAGGAAATCATGGGAGTTACTCCTCACCTAGAAAAGTTGAATCCAAACCTCCCACCTCAGGTGGAACTATACCCTAGTAAAGGGAAACATTAATTTCCTCTAGTGTTTCTGTGACATGGTAAAATAGACGGTGGTTTGCGAGAGGTCATATTTTCTTATGTATAAAATCATTTTGAAATTTTTTATGGGGGAAAAATAGTCACCCAAAAAATTATTCCTAGACCTGAAATCATTTGTATCGACATCTTATGATCTTTCATCCACCATCATAGGGAGAATAAAACAATCAACCAAGGGGACATCAAGTCAAATGTTCATTTGAAAGGGGTAATACAAACTCCTAGTTCCATTCGATACTATTAATATTTGATCTTGAAATTTTGTATGATTTTTGTTATCCATATGTTTTTATCCTTCAAATTGGGTGGACCACCCAAAGAATTTTCTTAATGCCATGGGATATATTATTGTGTAAGCCACCAAACTAGATCATGTTTTTTTCCCAAATCCTTTATTTCATGTCCAATGAGCCCTCAAAAGATACTAATGGAGGTGTTTTTTCAAATTCAAAAGACAACAATTTTGTGTACACTGGATGATTCAAGAATGAACCCCATATAATGGGTCATGTGATGTCCACCATAGCCTTTATTTTCACCATAGAACCCCACTAAATATGATCAAAAACATCTAATTCTATAAAATCCCCAATGGTATTACCATTCCCACACATAACATGATCACTCATACCAATAAAAGGTATACATTTCACATAGATCTAGAAAGGGGAATGAGGGAATTCCATCTCATCATGTCAAACTTGTTAGCTATGTGCTTGATAGCAGTAAAATGATTATCAAAATACATGGGACGTCCGTTAAAAAGGTGTAACTTAATATATTCATAAAAAATCAAAAAATCATCCTAGGTTCGATTTCCTTGATATAATATACCTCTTAAAACCTCTGGATTGACTGCAACATATTCTTCAAGGCTGTAATGTAATAGGGTTTTCTAGATGTGAATATCCCTACCCAGAGGAGGGAGGGGAATTTACAAAGCTCTCTAGCCCATAATGCACTAACATCAATCAGTAATTTCTCAAAGAAGACATTGAAATATTATTTATAGTCTTTGTGGTCATGCATTATCATTTATACTATTAAATATATCAAGTTAAATAGTTCAAAATAAACTATACTTAAATGTTGTGTTTATAAGTAATAAAAATAAAATTGTTTACAACCATTATTATGGATATTTTTTAATAACACAAATTATAATATGATTAAAAAATGTTAACCATTAATTACGATTATTGAAAATGGAAATTAATTTTTTTTTAATCATTTAATTGGGATAATAATAATGGTAACAGTTTAAGAACATTGGTTAGATTACATAATATTCATAACTGTATACAATTAATTTATCTATTATATTAATATATCTATTTAAATAAATATTAGTTATATAAATAATGTTCATGATTTTATAAAATTTTTTACACAAAAAATACTATTATATAACAATATTTAGCTAATTCATTCATAGTTATTTTTATTTTTTCCTTTATCATGAGTTAATTACATATTGGATTTAAAAATGAATTCTAAATTTAATTAAAATTAAAATAATTATTACTAATCCATTATTAATAGTATAATCAATTAATTTTATTTTTACTAATAAATATAATTTTTTTAAATTTATAAATAATTTTTAAGGATATTAAATATGTTTTTCAATCTATAATATGATTGAGTTAATTAAATGTGTCTAAAAATGAAAAAGTATTTATAAATGTTTATAATTTTCCAAATATAAAATATATGTGTTAAATTGTAGAAAAACATTTTTTCTTTTTAAGTATAAATTGATTATTAATGAAAACAATTATTAAATGAATTGACTATTTAGTAATTGTGAAATTATTTGACAAGATACTTCCCCGTGATTAGTGATAAAATCTTTTTAATTTATTGTGTATATATATTTTAGGTATCTGAATAAATTAAAAATTAATAGTTTAATTTAATTTAATACATGGAATATTAACGACGTGAAATAATTTGAAAGTAATATTTGGAAAAAAAATGGATACAATAAAATCTATATTTTCTTATAGATTAAATTTAAATAAATAAGTGAAGGAAATATTTTAAAAAATAAAGAAATGTGACAGTGGAATTCCCTTTAATAAAACTCCATATATTTGTTTATGCATTACTATAAACCTTCAAGCATGTTTAATTAGAATTGGTAGATGGATAGGAACTATGGATACATTGGTAATAATATATAAGGTGGTGTTTGGCCTCCAATGATATTGATAAGTACTCTATAGCACTTAAGTGAGTTATGATCAGTCGTTTATTCGGTCAGTAAGGGGTGGGGAAATCGTTTAATCTCTCATGAGGCCATCGGTGGGGCTTGGGGTATGAGATGAGATTTAGGTGGTATATGATTGGGTTTTTAGGGATAATTGGATGGATGAGTGAGGATTTAGCCTTGTGATGAGTTAGTGACACCCTCTTGAGGGTGGTATGAGGCTTGATTAGTATTATTAATGTGACGAGTCCTTTGGGACTAGACATGGTATGACAGAGAGTGGTTTTCCCCAAGTGATGTAAAGAGGGATCTACCATAGAAGAAATGAAGTGAGACCCAAGTGTAGGGTGTGGTCTTGTTCAAGACATATCATCAAGATTCTTGTCTTCATAGAGAGTACGACATGGGATAGTCCTAATGTTTCCAGATTAAGCGTGATGAGATTACATGATTGGTAGGACTAGACATTGAGGTGTGGATTGAGATGAACATATGGGTTGTGGTGTAAATGAGGGGTAAGGGTAATGATATGGTAATAATGATAAGAGAATATGATGGGTCTAGGGGACCAAATTTATACCCTAACAAGTGATGTGGTTTGTGTTTAACAAGGAGCTATATCATTAGAGACCAGTGTCCTGGGATCAACTAAAGAGTTTTGTGACAAGCTATGGACTAGTGTACTTGTTGTGACCTCCCTAGAAAGTATGAGGACGGTTCGATATTCTTATTACCTCCTTAGAGTCTATGGGGATGGGTTGGTATGATGGTAACACCCCCTAGAGTCTGCATGTTTTGGTTGGTATTCCCGTAACATCCATAGAGTCCACGGGGAATGGGTCGGTTTTCTTATGAACTCTTTTGAGAATGTAGTAATTGGTCAGTGTGGATGATGTACCCAGCATAAGAGTCTTGAATAATGAATGTGGCCACCCACAAGGGGATAGGTCTTAGGATGATGTGAGATGAGACCAATGTACCCTACCGTGAGTGATTAGGAATTAGGACATTATTTTGATGTATGACTGAACTCAGTTCTAGCGGTTAACAGGTTGAGTTTTGGATTCCACAAAACCTTAAGTCTTCACATATAGATTCGGTGTCATTATGATCACCATAGATGATGTGGTGTTGTGGATTACATTAAAGCACTAAATTAGGCACTATTAGGTGTCATGGTGGTCTAGTAAGCCCACATTAACCATATATGTTGGGATTAATGGTGGCCTTATAATTTTTGTGTCTGTATTGATGTGATTCAGAATGCCTTTAGTTTAATTATATTGTCATTAGGTGATAATGTACTTCATCGGGTATATAATAAATCCACTAATGCCAAAATTTGTTATAAACAAGAAACTCTCTATATGAAAAAAAAACCTTTGTTATCAAGATACACATAAAGATTCAAGTGTATAAATTTATTTTAATCCTTCAAAGGCATCTAGGACTAATATAAATGACATTAATAAAATTATTCTACATTTATATAATATAGATGTTATGTTGGATAATGTGGTTTTAAATGTTATAATACTGAACTAATTAGATGATTAAAATAAATCATTTAAAGAATAAAAGATATATATCCTGGGTTCCTTATTCATATATGAATTTTAATCTATCTTGTTTTCTAAATATATAGAAAATAAGAAACATAATTTTGTTTATATGGAATTTGAAGGGATTAATTTCTTGGGTAATCATTATAAGGGAGGGAATGAGAGAGGTAAGAGAATGTCTAGGAGCTAATCAGGGTCTAGGGGTAAGTAAATAAAATAATTCCATTATAAACATCATTGTAAAATTTGAAGGAATTATCCCAAAGGAACAATTATAAGAACCAAACCAATAAGACTGACCATTGGTTGTTAGTTGAGAAATATTTTGAGACTTTTGATGTTTCAAATTTCTATCCTAATTCTATGAGTGCTGAATGAGTCATGTATTTAGATTTTTGTTTTCATATATGTCACAAATGTGAGTACTTCACTGACTTGAGAGAGAATGAGAGTGTAAAGTCTTACCTAAGAAATAACAAGATCTATCAAATCATGTGTATAAAAATAATCCATCTATAAATTCATGAATCTTTTGTCAAATCATTAGAGGAGTCTTGGTGGGTGCCTGATTTGAAGATGAAATTTATTTAACTAGGTGTATTAGGAAAAAATGGGCATTCCTGTAGGTCTGATTCAGGGAGTCATAATATCTATAAGTGGTCACTCACTATTATGATAAGAACCCTAACCAAGGGTCAATATGTCATAAAGTGTAGGAATCAAAAGAAAAAAATTAAATAAAACTCTTTCCACCATGACAAATACACAATGTTATGGCATATGTTATTAGGATATATTAGTTCAAAAGTGATTAATGAACTATGAAATAAATGAATTTTAAATGATGTAACCACATACAGTCTCCCCTTTCGTGAATACCATGATCTGGTTAAGTCCAAAAATTTTAGTTTTAAGAGGTATACATATAAAGATAATGCCCCTTTATAATATGCACATTTTAATTTGTGGTTTTCCTCTATAACTACTTCCCATAGTGGGGACCACTACTATGTTCACTTTAATGATGAATAATCTAATAATGTTTTGATTTATGTAATCATGAAACAATATGAATCCTTTGAAACATTCCAAATTTCAATATTTATTGTTGAAAGTGAAACTAGAAACAAACATGAAATCATTATAATTGAAAATAGTCTAAAATATTTATCTAATGCCTATATAGAATATTTAATTTTGGATGGTAATATTAGACACAGAACTATTATGGATCACCATAATCAAATGTCCTATAAGAGATTGTGAATAAGAATATTTATAATGTGTCAGAAGCATGCTCTTATTATCTGTTCTTTTTATGTCTTTGAAGTTTCTTCTACAACTATCGATCTAACAAATAGATCCCATATAGTTACATTACATTAAAAACCCATAATATTATGTGGACTGTTTCACCACTAGTTTATGACATCATACATTTTTTTTGTTCTACCTATTCTAATAATTGGAAAGATAAACAAGATCCTAGAAATATGAAGTGTGCCTTTGTGGGATAATCCCTTCGTGTCAAAGGTTAAAGGCTTTGGGATTATAATCATGGTTATTCAAAATTTATAATCCATCATGATGTTTTCTTCTATGAGGCTTCTTCTTCTAAATATAATTTTTCTAATTTTACCTTGTCTCGTCCATCTAAACATGAAGGTGTTGAGGTTATATTAGTTCCTAAAATGTAACATTAACTCGAGGTTATCTCCACTAAACACCCACAACTATCTCACAATAAATAATTACATATTATTGAATTTGAACATAAGTTTTAGGTTGAGAGTGATAGTGACACGAGAGACTACCAGTTGAATCCTAATTGGACCATAAGAATCATTAGGCCTCCAACCTGGTCTACCAAGGTCAACATTTCTACCCTTGACATAAATATAAGTTTTCACTAGGTAGTGATGAACCATAATGTTTCAAACAAGATCTTATGTATGATGAATCTAGGATGTGTCTTTCTATCATGAGGCATGACATGCATTATCTTCTTACAAATGAAACCTGGATAAGTGTTAACAAACCTAAATAGAATAAAATTATACATTTTAATTAAATTTTTTATAATAAATAATTAAATAAAGTGAAAATATATTAAGTAAGAATATATACTTTTGGCACATGGATTCCTATAATACGATGGAATTGATTATAATGATGTTTTTTAAACTGGTTTTAAGACCTCTTCCATTATATTATTATTACCCTTTTCTTCCCTAAATTATTTTCATGATGAATAATTGGATGTTAAAGCTGCCTTCTAGCATGGTATGTAAGATGAAAATATTTATATGAGATCACCTAATGAGATTTCAAAATATTTTAAAATCCATCAATTATAAATTTTAGGAAAATCCATATATGTCCTTAAGAAATCATCGAGACAGTGGTATAAAGAATTTATGTATTTTCAACTTAAAATTTTCTTTTCTATAAGTACATATGATGAAAATGTTTATTAAAAATAATTCATTAATTTTTATGTTTATTTAATCCTATATGTGGATGAAATGCTTATAATTTTCAGTGACACTCAATTAATAAATCACATCAAAAACAAATTACATTATTCTTTTTAAATGAAATATTTATAAGAAACAAATAAATTCCTTAGTATGAAAATCAGTATGGATAAAAATGCTATGGTATTGTACATATCAAATTATTCTTATGTTAATAGGGTTTTAAAAAGGTATCTTCCAGAAAATTTCAAATTTTTTTGTGTTACTTTAGGCCATCACTTAATTTTTACCTTGTCCCAGTCCCTTAATAGTTATTCTGATAATTATTTTATGATTAACATCCATTTTGTAAAAAAAGTGGGTGGCCTTTTTTAATCCTTGATATTCCCTTATCAAGATATATTCTTTAGTGTTTGTAACTTGGGAATGTTTATGGGATTTCTTATAAAGAATCCTTTGTATGCAATAAAATAGATACTCATTTATGTGTCCATGTCTTGAAATTTGTGCATTTGATTTTATAAAAATAGAGTTTTATAGTTAAGATATCATCAACTCTATTAAAAATGATTACGTTAAAAATATAGATACTAATAAATATATCACTTTTTTGTATTATTTTCATTTGTATGTACTCATTCATGCAAATTTAATATGAAATTCACGTTTTCACTTTCCAAAACCAAGGTCAAATACATTGTATTAACCTTAGAAATCGAAGAATCAATTTAGTTGAGAGGATTTTTTAATGAATTGTATTTATATTTTTGGTAATATAGATATATTTTGAGATAGCTTGTAATACATATTTCTAAAAATCATGTTTTCTGTGGAAGATCAAAGCACATATACATTAGATTTAATTTTTTGGGGGTTTCCTTGAAACATGGATAGTATGGTTCACTAAGATACATTCTCCGTATAATCCAGTTGAGTGTTTGAATAAATATATTCAATTTTCAATGTTTATATATTATTTATAGCTTATGAATGTAGACCCATTTGAAATACCTAGTTGGTGAGAACACCATATTTTCAAATTATTTTTATTACAAATTTGAAGGTTTTGTAAATTTTACAACCATGTATTCCTTTTCTTATTATAAAATACAATTTTTAAAAATCATGGTCTGAATTATGATTTAGATTTCAGAATTTAATTTTTTTTGTTCCCTTTTGATTTTTTTACATTACTTATCATTATTTTTCCCTTGAAAAACATGTTTTTTACGTCTCTTATTTATCATTTTTTTCCCAAGTTTTTGTTATCCCATAGTTATGTCCCACAGAAAGGTATCTTGTGTAAAGTCTACATTCCTGTTGTATAAGAGTAAACCATTGGCTCTCCCATTGCATAATGTTAAGTCATTGATGCACAAGGTTAATGCCTACTCATGTAAGTGTACTCCCTGTCTTGTGTAAGGGTACTCTTGAACTCTTAATGGTACTCCCAATCATGCACATGGGCACTCCCTAGCTCGCATATCTATTCTACTGTGGCTCATGCAAGGCTAACCTAGAATGTGAAATGGTTCTTCCTTGGCTCCCATAAGGTTATCCTAGATCACATAAGGGTACTGTATAGATCAATTAAGAATAACTAGGAACATATATGGGTATCCTTAGAACACTCAATGGTAAGTTGATCTGTGTTACATTTTGGTAGTTAATCACCAACCACCACATGGCCATCCTATTAAACTATCTCTAGCATATCAGCCATCAGCATGGCCTGCATCTTACATTCACTGTATGGATCACAATCATTTCTCTCAGCATCAGGATTTAACCATAGGCTATTTCTTGATCATTTGGTTTGTTTATTCACTAGTACACGAGAGGATATTTCTAGGGAGTTTTTTTTTGTTTTTAGTTAAAATGGAATGAGATTAGCCTGAAGGATATCATGTCCTTGATTCAAATAGTTTACTGAAGTAGATTATCTTAATCATCAACCACCTGGTCTCGGGGCTTGGTGGATAGTGGTGAAGATTCTTTACTTTCATCATGAGATGTCCTCATGTGAAGGAATACATCAATATCATAAACACTATTTGACCTTCTTCTAGGATTTTTTATTAGAACATAGAATTATAAGAAGTTTATTCCACATACTTATTTTCATTTCTTTATATGTGTTTGATGTTGTATCCTTATATGCATGTGTGTATCATGAGTCCACATAAGAAGTCAAATTTCAAGGTCTATATGTTAGATTTCATTACTTTTATATGGTCTATCAAGTCTTAATCCTAAAATAGTTACTTCGGTGCTTTACTTCTTCCATTTATTATATTCTGTTTATTTTCATTCTTTAGTTATATCAATTTTATAGGTTCTTTCTTGCAATGTACATAGTTCCATAGTGGAATAAAGTATGTTATATATATGTGTTTATTTTTTCTTACACCATGGTATTATTTAATCCATCTTATCTACTTCTATTTTTTATCGAAATTCTTAAAATATGTGGGAACCAATTACCAATATTAGTGGATTATTTTTAGTTTCATAAATAATACCACATCAACATGGCCCATAGAATCTTTTTTGGTAACAAACAAATGGGTTGGTGGATCATCTTTTTACATGTTCATGTCCTGATAGAATGTGAAAATGTAACTCAATTTTTTTTCTGTCAATGGTTTTCGATCCATTTATCATTTTACTGTCTCTATCATCCATTCTATGTGAATTTCCTAATAATACATAGAGGGTTATAAATATAGTTAGTCTAAATGAAAATATATTTATTACATGAATCACATATATGTTATATTATATATTCTTATGATAGTTGTGAGCCACCAAATTGGTGAAACCATATCTACCTAACTACTTACCACAAAAATATTTTTCATTCCTATCAAATGATACTATAGACATGGTGTCTAGGATTAATGGAGTGAAGGTAATATTGCAGTTGTATGAATATCACAAAATTAGTTTTTCCATTTGGACAATGTTGAACTAGTGTTATGTATGAATCAATGAACAAATAATTCTATTATAGTAATCCCCACCCATTTGGTGTTTATATATTTTTAATTTTACCAAGTTACTTCTTGCTGAAGAAGAATGATAATATTTGAATAACATTGGAATTAAATTTGATACTTTTGAAAAGTAATTTTTTTTATAGAACAAATATATATTTTAGAAATAATGTCATGACTTTTTGGAATAACCATGTTTTAACGTATCTATAATTGTATTCAAACTAACATGGGGGATTCCATTATTTCATTGAATTAGGTATGATTTGGTGTCATGGTGGCCATGTTATCCCAAATTGAAAAGACATAAAAGGATTCATGGAGACATACTAATTTTGATGCCCCTATCTATGTGCTTAATAATGCCTGTAGTTTAGTTATCTTATCTTTAGGGGATAAGGTACTTCATAAGGTAGCATAGAAATTCACCACTACCTAGATATGGTCTAAATAACAATCTCTATATAAGAAAAGATACCTTATTATTCTTGATAAAAAAGACGAATAAATTGAATAACTTTTGTATGCATCCTTGAACTACAGTCCAGACTCATACCGATGATTTTAATTAAATAATTCTTATTTATCTAATATAGAGTTTATGTTGGATAAAGGGGATTTTAATATCATTCATTTGACATATTTATATTATTTATATAATTCATTTAATGTATTTATTATGTATGGTTTGGGTTCCTTAAACCTATAAAATTTTAAATCTACCTTGTTGTCTAAAGAGATTCAAAAAAGGAATACTAGTTTTATTAATAAGAAATATAAAGTTATTAATATCTTGAGTAAGTTGGAGAAAAGTGGGAAGAAAAGAGGTTTGAGATTTCCTTGGAGATGATCAGGGTTTATGCGTAAAGAAATAGAAATATTCCATTACAAACAACATGGTCAAATTAAACATAATTATCCCTAAGGGAACAATTCTAAGAACCACACCAATAGCAGTGACCATTGGTTGTTATTTGAGTAATATGTTTTTAATGTTTATGTTATATATGTATGTTCTAATTATATGAGTGCTGAATGGGTAATGGGTTTAGGATTTTCATTTCTTATATGTCAGAAATGTGATTACATCACTGATCTACGAGAGAACGGGAGTGAAATGGTTTTCTGTGGAAATAACTAGAGGCATCAAGTCATGGGTAGAAAAATTTCTTCTCGATAATTGCATGAAATATATTTCAAATACATTGTGGTGGTTAAGTGGGTGCCTGATATGAAGATGAATCTTATTTCCCTAGGTGTCTTAAATGTAATTAGTTATTATTTTATGTCTGATTCAAGGATTCATAATATCTATAAGGGGTCACTCACTCTTATGAGAGGAATCCACACTAATGCTATATATGTCTTAGATTTTAGGACACATATAAAAAAATTATGTACAACTCTTTCACCCATGAATGTTAACATAATGTAATGGAATAGGTTATTAATAAATTTTATTTCAAAAGGGATTAATGAACAAAGAAAATAAGGAATTTTAAATGATGTAACATGAGACAGTCTTCCCTATTGGGAATACAAGGTTCATGGTAAGTCCAATCAAGTTAGTTTTAGGATGTGTATATATAATGCTAAGTCCCCTTTAGAATATGAAAAATTTAATTTTTTGGGACCATATAGAACATATTACCATATTCGGGGCCACTACTATATTCCAATTATTGATGAATATTATTGGAAATAGAGGATTTACTTACTCAAGAAAAAAATTGAAACCTTTAACACTTCAAAAATATGGAAGTCTATTGTTGAAAGTGAAACTAAAGGTAAACATAAAACCATTATAACAAATAATTGTCTAGAATATTCGTCTAATGACTACATTTTGTATTATTTTTCTGAACATATTTATAGACATAGAACTTTGGTGGATACCATACAATAGAATGGCCTAAAAGAGAAGATCTGTAGGCCAATTTTAGAAAAAGTGATAATCATGATCTCATATTATAGTCTTTGTCAGTCCTTATAAGATGAATTTGATGATACTATTTTTCATATCATCAAGATATTCTTCTCTAGTTCTATCAGATTCAAAACCCATAAAGTAATGTGGACCAGTTAACCCCATGTTTATGTTATCATAGATTTTTTATTATAAAACCGCTTCTAAGAGTATGAATGATAAGCTAGAACCCTAGACTATGAAGTGTGTCCTTGTTGGATTACCTCATTGTGTCATTGTGCGAATTACATAGGTAGATAATCATTGTTTTCTGAAATGTATAATTCAATGTGGGGTTGTTCTCCATGAGGATTCATATTCTAAATAGAAGGCTTCGGATCCAGTCTGGTCTAATACTTCTAATCCTGGAGGTGTTATATTAGAGGCCAAAATGTAACTTGAACTTGAGGATATCTCCTATAATCCACCTCAACTATATCACATTGAAGAAGAACATGTTAGTGAATTTGAACCTATTTTTGAGTTTAAGAGAGATAATGACATGAGAAACTACTAGTATACTATTTATAGGACCATAAGAATCATCAGGCCTCCAATTTGGGCTTCTAAGACTGATTTTTCTCACTTTGACATTAATATAGTTGTTTACTAGTTAGTGATGAACCATACCGTTTAATACAAGATATTAAATATGATAAAATCTTGGTTGTGGATTTCTATCAGGTCACATGAAATTGAATCCCTTCATAAAAATTAAACATGGATACTTGTTAACAAACCTAAAAAAAGAGAAAATTAAATATTTTAATACAATTTTAAAAAATAATTAAGACAACGCTTGTGAAGAGAATATTAAACATAAATCCATCAGTTTTTCACATAGATTCCTAAAACATGAATGAATTGATTTAAATGATATTTTAAACCTATTGTAGAGAACTAATCAATTAGATTATTGTTATCTTTTTATGCCTAGAATGATGTTCATGGTGAATAATTTGAAGTTTAAACTACATTATTCCTTAGTATGTAAGATGAATAGATTTTTATGAGACCACCTGATTGATTTTCAAAATATTTTAAAATAAATAAAGTATAAATTTTATAAAAATCCATGTATGTCCTTATGAAATCATATAGACAATGGTATAATGAATTTGATGCTTTTGCACTTAAAATGATTTTGATTCAATTAAATATGATGTGAATGTTTATTTTAAATCTATTATGATTGTTTCTGTTTATTTAATCATATATGTTATTATATTCTTATAATTTACAAATTCACCAAGTTAACAAATCATATGAAAAACCATCTACATAATGCTTTTGAAATAAAATATTTAGTGGAATAAAAGTAAATCATTGGTATGAAAATCACTAGGCATAGAAATGTTAAGGTATTATACCATTCCCAATATTATTATAAACATAATGTGTTAAAAGGGTATTTTTTAGAATTTTTGAAACTTGTTATTATCCCTTTGGTTCATAACATCATGTTTTTCTTGTCCCAATCCCCTTGCAATTCTTCTAATAATTATTTTATGAGTAAAATCTATTATATAAAAATATTAAGTGACCTTTTTTATTATGTGATATGATCATATCTAGATATAGCCTTTGGTGTTTGTTCATTATGATGTTTTATGGGAAGTCATGTAAAGCATCATTGGCATGCATTAAAATATTTACCCATTTATGTGTTCATGTCTTCAGATTTGTGCATTTATTTTGGTATAAATGATACTTATAGTAAAGATTCCATCATCTTTGTTGATTTTAGTTATGCTAAATATATAGATACTAATAAATATATCAGTATTTATGTATTATTTTGTAACACCCCGAGCTTCCACGATACGCCTCTCTTTCAATAATGCAATAGCTTGCATTGTACGCAACTTCGAGTTCTAAAACACAACGACTAATCAAAGTAGCCGTTATGAATAGTAATAACCACTTTTTAAAATTATAGAAATTTTATATTTCAAAATGGACTTCATTTTTGTATTCATAATATCGAAATTAGCCTATGTTGAATTTTTGGTATTTTTCTGAGAACTTCTAATTATTTATGAATTGTGAAAAATACTTAAAAACAACTTTTTTAATAAAAATAATTTATAGTGATAAATTATACTATTTAGTGGTTTTAAAGTATAATTAGAATATATTTTTAATATTTTATCCAATGGTGGTCATTATAATTAATTTAACATTAAAATTGGACATAAAAAATTGTCAATCTTTTGATATAAATTGTTTCTTAAAAACACGCTATTTGTTGTGACAGCGGGAATTAATTATAAAATTAATTAATGCAACTTATATGATTGGAATTTTGTAAAATAGACATCATTTTTGAATTCGGAATATCAATTATAGCTTAGGGTGAAATTTTGGCATTGTTCTGAAAAACTTCAATTTTTGATGAATAGTGAAACCACTAAGTGGTAGTTAAATAACTGATTTTTCGTTTAAATGAAATTTTACCACTTCTGTGATTTGATTTTCAAAAATCCGACATACATGGTTGTCATTAAGAAGTAAAATGTGGTTCAATGAGATTAAAATAATTTTTTTGGTGAATAGTAACTTTTAAGTTCTTAATCGCGATTAGAGGTAATTAATGTAGTTTAAGGTACAAATAATGTTATAATAATATGAGATGAGCATGACACTTGTCCTACTCCTATTGGATGAGTCATGGCCGACCAAGAAAACCCATGGGTCAACTTGGGGACCCCATGGAGCCACTTTAGTTGGAAAATGACATTAATATATATTTATTTAATGTTAAAATTAAATTGACACAAACATGAGTTGTTTTACTAAAACAGTTTTTAAGTGGGGTTACACAAGTCCAAATTTTGATTATAAATATTCATTAGAAATCTAAAAATATTTCCTACATCATAATATTTTTTTTATAATTTTTAGACATTAAATAAATTAAATTATTTATGACATCATGATGATGTAGCGATGACCTCATTATTTAACAATTTAAATAAAATGGGAAGATAATTCAAAATCCAAGGCATACACTTGTCCAAATCCAATTGGATGAGGATATTTCGAACCCTTATCACCTTAGCCTCTAATTATATAAGTGCGGGACCTTTAGAATCCGAAAACCATTGTGTAATAATGTAACATTTCAATCTTTCCAAAAGAGCCCCTCCTCTCCACTTATAAAAGGCCCCAACCTCTCCCACCTAATTCACACCATCAAGCCATTTGGCTCGGCCAACCTCTGCCCAAATACTCTCCCAACATCCCTCTCTTACTCCTAGAAGCCTCACTTTGGGCAGAAATCTTCCCAAGGAAGCTTTTGGCTCAAATCAAAAAGAGTTACCCGATTTTGAGGTAATGTCTTCTCTAATGTTGTTTTGGTTTATTTTTCTTCTCCAACCCCCTAAACTCTTTTTATTCATTTCTTTTGTAACAACACCAGTATCCTAAATATACTAGTATGTTTTTATAAGAAGTATTCGAGCTACACTTACACACACCTACATCTAATGGTTAATGAACATACGGTTTCTGTGGATGGCGAATTTCTGCCTCACGAATCGATGATTGTTCAACACTCATATAACACCTTCAAAGGTGGACATTAAGATGTAACTATTTTTATATATGATATATAATATGTTTATGTTTTACTTATGCTTCTGTATTTCTCATTTATGGCATACTTTATGATTTCCATTATGTGTAAAACGCGATAATTTCATTTTAGGAAGTGCGGACTACCGCCCCCTCAAAGTGATGTGAATCGTTAATGCCATATGTGGGATGTATAAAGGATGGAGTAAATGATATTATATATGATATTATACTGGAACTATATTATACCTTTATATAATTATGATTTCATTCCATTTAATGTGAAATAGAAAGTAGCGTTCATGCGTACGTATGGCTTACCGTCTCCATGAACGGTGCATTTCATTTCTTACCTCTAAATGTTACGTAATATTATAAATGAATGTATATACTAGATATATATGACATATATGACATCTAAATCATGAATATAATTCTGTAGATAATGGATATTCTACCACATAAACAACTTGTAATTATAAGAAGTTTATTGTTGACTCAAGTACCAAAGATCGACAAAACGACCGTTATTAACTTAAATAATTACATAATGTTCATATCATTGTAATAAGTGGTATAAAAAGGATAATGAAATTGAAAATGGTTCTTAATAAGGTAGATATTAACTCTAGTTTATTATTCAGGAGGTTAAATAACGGTTGAGTCAAGTCAGACACAAGGTAAGGGAACTTCTTAACCCAACTTCCATTCTTTGGGTTAATCTCCTACTTTCAAATTATGTCATGATATTATTATGTCTTATTTTGTATTTTTAATTCCTTTATGTGTACCTATAATGAATACACATAATATATCTATTTTATTTTAAAAATGATCTTTGTATGGACTTCGTCTCAATCTCTTTTCATTGAGGCATATTTGGTTTTATACAAAAATTTCTTTTATACGGTGTATAAACCCCTTTGACTTTTACGTTTATTCAAAAGGAATCTTTTTTATACGAAGTGTTTTACTAAACGAAAAAAGGGAATGTTTTTATTTCCGTACATATGCGGTGACAACGACCTCTCCGCCGCCGTGACCATTATTTGATTTTCGACTTCCTCTACAAGCCATACTTTTTTTAATGAAAAAAATACCATTTTATACTTTTCTTTTATTTTGGTATTGAAAATGGTTTTGAAAGCATTTTTATTATATCAATGTGTTGTATTGATATATTTTGATTGAAATGTGGAAATGTTATGTTTCCTTTATGCATGTTTTATGTGATACGATTATGTTATGGTTTATGATATGTTTAAACCTATTCATATGAGGAATGCATTGGACTTAATAAGTGAAGGGTGGAGCCCGCTATAGCTCCTCGATGCATCGGTAGGTCTCATGAGACAACTAGACGTGGAATTGGCCGAGTCCCTTTCCCAATTTGATTTATGGTTTTGGCCGAGGCCTTAATCATTTTAGACGTCTTGGCCGAGGCCTTGACAAAATGTTTCAGAATGTCTGGCATTATACATTCCCTCATTATGAAAGTGGTTATTGTTATTGCATGTGATTATTCGTCTAGTAGAATATCCATGTGAGTAAGTAATGGCATTATTTTATTTTACTTTTGCCATATTATGCTGATGTTCAAGTTCAATAAGGCTTTTGTTTTAGTTATACATTGCCTTAAATGCTTATGTTTTCTTATAAATGCTTCCACAATATTGTTATCCTTACTGAGCATCTGAGCTCACCCCTTTCAATGTTTTAATATTTTCCAGGATGTGAAGAAGTATTTTATGAATGACCTATAGGGATTGTGAGAAGAGGATATGAGGGTGGACTATGGAGACTTTGTTATTGTAGTTTTTCACTTTATGATATAATGTAACGTTTACGAATGTATCTAGTGTTTCCAAGGCTACTAAACTAATCGGTCTTTCAAGACTTGATCTTTTGTGATCATGCCAATGTTACGAAGTAATGCACCAACTCTGGGTAGCTAGGGTCGGGGCGTTACAGTTGGTATCAAAGGCAGTTTAGTACTAACCTTGGAAGCTAGATTTAGATAAACTCTGATTAGAGCACATAGCCCGAAGACAGACTTTGAGGATTATTATAGAAGAACTTCCTAGAATTTTGGTATTATAGAGATGTTATGAGTTTTCCGAGCAATACATCCCTGTCTGGATACGAGCAGGTAGAGGCGGCTCTGGCACAGATGTACCTAGGGGTAAAACCCGAAAACACCGCTTTGAGCTAGACTCGAACGGGAACTGGTGCACGACAACAGGCCTTGCTGCACTCTTGGTTACGACACTCCCGGGGGATATGCTTAGGATAACTCTCATTTACTTTACAAATCATTATGAAGGGTTTATGAGTATATATTTCCTCAAAGAAAACATTTTTATGATTATGGATTATATCCATAAATAGTTCAATTTATGTTAAGTGTTTTATAAGTATGGGATTATGTATTTTGATTCATAAACTGATCTAGTTTACGCAATTGTTTAGAAATGGCGCCTAGTGGAAGAAATGGAAACTGTATCAATGCACGCAATCCATGTAGGGATTTCCCTCCTGCTGAAGATAATTATAGTGGGGCTGGTGATGCAACTGGTGCCGATCAGCTAATCACCATACTGGGACAACTTACTCAGGTTATGAATAATAACCTTACCTGTATGGAGCACCCTGATCCACAGCGTGGAGGATCAATGTTAGATCGATTAATGAGGCAACAACCACCAACCTTCAATGGGAGTTCAAATCCTATAGTAGCTGAGCAATGGATAAATTCCTTAGAGAAAATATTTCATGCCTTGGGGAGTAGTGAAAGGGAGAAGGTTGTCATGGCAGTTTACCGCCTCACTGGAGATGTCGATCAGTGGTGGTCGCTGATTCAAAACACAAAGGAAGATGATGACGTATCGAATATGGAATGGAGGGAGTTTAAAGAGCTTTTCTTAGAAAAATACTTTCCTCGTGACCATCGAGCAGATATGGAAAGGCAATATCTGAGTCTGAGGGAGAAGGAGGATGAGAATGTCGCAAAATATGAGGCTAACTTTACAAGGTTAGCGAGGCATGCTTCCGATTATATACGTAACCCAAGAAGTAAGATTGATCGTTTCTTTGATGGGTTAAAACCATTTCTCTGTCGAGCTTTAGTATCACAATCCTTCTCATCATACGAAGATATTGTCTCGTGTGCTATCAAGACAGAAAAGGAATTCTCTAAGTCTTATGACAACAAAGTAAAGCAAGAGAAGAAGAGAACGGTGGAATAAGAGACAGATAAAGGGAAAAAGGGAAAGAAGGATTTTCCATTATGTGATAATTGTGGGAAGAATCACCCTGGTACGTGCCTAAAAGGAATGGGAGTTTGTTATAAATGTGCAGAAAAGGGTCACCAGGCTCGTGATTGCAAGGGAAAGAAAGAGGCTGTCAAAGTTGAATGCTACAATTATAGAGAAATGGGTCATTATGCAAATGAATGTCCTAAGCGTCAAGGAAAATTACCCCAGAAAAGGCCAAGGGATCATGGCCAATCTTATGTTTTGACTACAATTGAAGGGGAATATTTATTGTATTTGTGTTTTTGGACTCAAGAACTACATTATGGTTATAAGAATAATGTGATATATAAGGATTGTACTGCAGTACATGTGGTTTTTATTAAGGATTTAATATGATGAAGGTAATCATATTTTTAGTATGTGACAATAAGAAAAACTTTACTTTGTTTGGGGAATCTGAGGTTACAATTGATTTTGGAATTTAACAACCCTTTAGAGAAAGTCTGGACGGAGGTATTTTGGATAACTATTAAGGTTGGAATGGATTAAGTTGAACCATGGATAGTATTGTTTAAGGTTAAAGCATTTCTGAAGATTATTTTTGGAATATTATAATACTATAGTTTTAGTAAAAAGGACAACCTGCAGGGTGGGGCATAACCCGTCGCGTCGGACAAAGATGCAGGAATCGAACCCACAATCATAGTGCGAGAGGCCTTTATTTCCTACCACTAGCCTACAGGAAGTCCCTGGTTATTACAAAATAATTTTACTAATCTAAATGGTATGTGTTAACATTTGTAACCTTACACAATTAGGATAAGTATAATATTTTTGAGTTCTATTATCTTTTTGAGTGAAAGATGAGTTGAAGGTTGAAACTCTAATTGTCAAGCATAAATATATATATACCTATCTCTTATTCAATGAATAAATTAATTCTTAATCTTTAGTAAAGGGATATTACAACAAAAAAATGTGTTATCATAATACCTTATGTCTTGTTGAACTGATGATATTTTAAATCAACATAGATTGAAGGATTTGAGGCCCTCAATTTGATAGTTGATTGTGATTGATGACCCCAATCGCTCCCTACAAATATTTACGTTTTTCCCCCAATTATATGTCTCTAATTTCCACCAATGTTCTCCTAATCGAGATCATAATTGGGTGGTGACTTTTTCATTTCCCTTTCCCTCCTATTAAGGCTAAATTTTATTAATCTTATTTCCGATGTGGGTTTTCCTCAAAGGTATTTTCTATTTTCAACCTTTTATTTTCCAAGAAAAATTTTAAATTGCGAGGACGCAATTTATTGAAGGAGGGGAGAATGTAATACCCCGAGCTTCCACGATACGCCTCTCTTTCAATAATGCAATAGCTTGCATTGTACGCAACTTCGAGTTCTAAAACACCACGACTAATCAAAGTAGCCGTTATGAATAGTAATAACCACTTTTTAAAATTATAGAAACTTTATATTTCAAAATGGAATTCATTTTTGTATTCGTAATATCGAAATTAGCCTATGTTGAATTTTTGGTATTTTTCTGAGAACTTCTAATTTTTTATGAATTGTGAAAAATACTTAAAAACAACTTTTTTAATCAAAATAATTTATAGTTATAAATTATACTATTTAGTGGTTTTAAAGTATAATTAGAATATATTTTTACTATTTTATCCAATGGTGGTCATTAGAATTAATTTAACATTAAAATTGGACATAAACAATTGTCAATCTTTTGATATAAATTGTTTCATAAAAACACGCTATTTGTTGTGACAGCGGGAATTAGTTATAAAATTAATTAATGCAACTTATATGATTGGAATTTTGTTAAATAGACATCATTTTTGAATTCGGAATATCAATTATAGCTTAGGGTGAAATTTTGGCATTGTTCTGAAAAACTTCAATTTTTGATGAATAGTGAAACCACTAAGTGGTAGTTAAATAACTGATTTTTCGTTTAAATGAAATATTACCACTTCTGTTATTTTATTTTCAAAAATCCGACATACATGGTTTTCATTAAGAAGTAAAATGTGGTTCAATGAGATTAAAATGATTTTTTGGTGAATAGTAACTTTTAAGTTCTTAATCGCGATTAGAGGTAATTAGTGTAGTTTAAGGTACAAATAATGTTATAATAATATCAGATGAGCATGACACTTGTCCTACTCCTATTGGATGAGTCATGGCCGACCAAGACAACCCATGGGTCAACTTGGGGACCCCATGGAGCCACTTTAGTTGGAAAATGACATTAATATATATTTATTTAATGTAAAAATTAAATTGACACAAACATGAGTTGTTTTACTAAAACAGTTATTAAGTGGGGTTACACAAGTCCAAATTTTGATTATAAATATTCATTAGAAATCTAGAAATATTTCATACATCATAATATTTTTTTTAAAATTTTTAGACATTAAATAAATTAAATTATTTATGACATCATGATGAAGCAGCGATGACCTCATTATTTAACGATTTAAATAAAATGGGAAGATAATGCAAAATCCAAGTCTTAAACTTGTCCAAATCCAATTGGATGAGGATATTTCTAACCCTTATCACCTTATCCTTGAATTATATAAGTGTGGAACCTTTATAATTCGATAAGCATTGTGTAATAATGTAACATTTTGATCTTTCCAAAAGAGCCCCTCCTCTCCACTTATAAAAGGCCCCCACCTCTCCCACCTTATTCACACCTTCAAGCCATTTTTCTCAGCCAAACTCTGCCCAAATACTCTACCAACATCCCTCTATTACTCTTAGAAGCCTCACTTTGGGCAGAACTTTTCCCAAGGAAGCCTTTGGCTCAAATCAAAAAGAGTTACCCGATTTTGAGGTAATGTCTTCTCTAATGTTGTTTCGGTTTATTTTTCTTCTCCAACCCCCTAAACTCTTTTTATTCATTTATTTTGTAACAACACCAGTATCCTCAATATACTAGTATGTTTTTATAAGAAGGATTCGAGCTACACTTACACACACCTACATCTAATGGTTAATGAACATACGGTTTCTGTGGATGGCGAATTTCTGCCTCACGAAACGATGATTGTTCAACACTCATATAACACCTTCAAAGGTGGCCATTAAGATGTCACTATTATTATATATGATATATAATATGTTTATGTTTTACTTATGCTTCTGTATTTCTCATTTATGGAATACTTTATGATTTCCATTATGGGTAAAACGCGATAATTTCATTTTAGGCAGTGCAGACTACCGCCCCCTCAAAGTGATGTGAATCGTTAATGCCATATGTGGGATGTATAAAGGATGGAGTAAATGATATTATATATGATATTATACTGGAACTATATTATACCTTTATATAATTATGATTTCATTCCATTTAATATGAAATAGAAAGTAGCGTTCATGCGTACGTACGGCTTACCGTCTCCATGAACGGTGCATTTCATTTCTTACCTCTAAATGTTACGTAATATTATAAATGAATGTATATACTGGATATATATGACATATATGACATCTAAATCATGAATATAATTCTGGAGATAATGGATATTCTACCACATAAACAACTTGTAATTATAAGAAGTTTATTGTTGACTCAAGTACCAAAGATCGACAAAATGACCGTTATTAACTTAAATAATTACATAATGTTCATATCATTGTAATAAGTGGTATAAAAAGGATAATGAAATTGAAAATGGTTCTTAATAAGGTAGATATTAACTCTAGTTTATTATTCATGAGGTTAATGTACGGTTGAGTCAAGTCAGACACAAGGTAAGGGAACTTCTTAACCCAACTTCCATTCTTTGGGTTAATCTCCTACTTTCAAATTATGTCATGATATTATTATGTCTTATTTTGTATTTTTAATTCCTTTATGTGTACATATAATGAATACAGATAATATATCTATTTTATTTTATAAATGATCTTTGTAATGACTTCGTCTCAATCTCCTTTCATTGAGGCATATTTGGTTTTATACAAAAAATTCTTTTATACGGTGTATAAACCCCTTTGACTTTTACGTTTATTCAAAAGGAATCTTTTTTATACGAAGTGTTTTACTAAACGAGAAAAAGGGAATGTTTTTATTTCCGTACATATGCGGTGACAACGACCTCTCCGCCGCCGTGACCATTATTTGATTTTCGGCTTCCTCTACAAGCCATACTTTTTTTAATGAAAAAAATACCATTTTATACTTTTCTTTTATTTTGGTATTGAAAATGGTTTTGAAAGAGTTTTTATTATATCAATGTGTTGTATTGATATATTGTGATTGAAATGTGGAAATTTCATGTTTCCTTTATGCATGTTTTATGTGATACGATTATGTTATGGTTTATGATATGTTTAAACCTATTCATATGAGGAATGCATTGGACTTAATAAGTGACGGGTGGAGCCCGCTATAGCTCCTCGATGCATCGGTAGGTCTCATGAGACAACTAGACATGGAATTGGCTGAGGACCATTCCCAGTTTGATTTATGGTTTTGGCCGAGGCCTTAATCATTTTAGACGTCTTGGCCGAGGCCTTGACAAAATGTTTCAGAATGTCCGGCATTATACATTCCCTCATTATGAAAGTGGTTATTGTTATTGCATGTGATAATTCATCTAGTAGAATATCCATGTGAGTATATAATGGCATTATTTTATTTTACTTTTTCCATATTATGCTGAAGTTCAAGTTCAATAAGGCTTTTGTTTTAGTTATTCGTTGCCTTAAATGCTTTTGTTTTCTTATAAAAGCTTCCGCAATATTGTTATCCTTACTGAGCATCTGAGCTCACCCCTTTCAATGTTTTAATATTTTCCAGGATGTGAAGAAGTATTTTATGAATGACCTGCAGGGATTGTGAGAAGAGGATATGAGGGTGTACTATGGAGATTTGTTATTGTAGTTTTTCACTTTATGATGTAATGTAACGTTTACGAATGTATCTAGTGTTTCCAATGCTACTAAACTAATCGGTCTTTCGAGACTTGATCTTTTGTGATCATGCCAATGTTACGAAGTAATGCACCGACTCTGGGTAGCTAGGGTCGGGGCGTTACAGTTGGTATCAAAGGCTGTTTAGTACTAACCTTGGAAGCTAGATTTAGATAAACTCTGATTAGAGCACATAGCCCGAAGACAGACATTGAGGATTATTATAGAAGAACTTCCTAGAATTTTGGTATTATAGAGATGTTATGAGTTTTCCGAGCAATACATCCCTGTCTGGATACGAGCAGGTAGAGGCAGCTCTGGCACAGATGTACCTAGGGGTAAAACCCGAAAGCACCGCTTTGAGCTAGACTCGAACGGGAACTGGTGCACGACAACGGGCCTTGCTGCACTCTTGGTTACGACACTCCCGGGGGATATGCTTAGAATAACTCTCATTTACTTTACAAATCATTATGAAGGGTTTATGAGTATATACTTCCTCAAAGAAAACATTTTTATGATTATGGATTATATCCATAAATAGTTCAATTTATGTTAAGTGTTTTGTAAGTATGGGATTATGTATTTTGATTCATAAACTGATCTAGTTTACGCAATTGTTTAGAAATGGCGCCTAGTGGAAGAAATGGAAACTGTATCAATGCACGCAGTCCATGTAGGGATTTCCTTCCTGCTCAAGATAATTATAGTGGGGCTGGTGATGCAACTATTTCCGATCAGCTAATCACCATACTGGGACAACTTACTCAGGTTATGAATAATAACCTTACCCGTATGGAGCACCCTGATCCATAGCGTGGAGGATCAATGTTAGATCGATTCATGAGGCAACAACCACCAACCTTCAATGGGAGTTCAAATCCTATAGTAGCTGAGCAATGGATAAATTTCTTAGAGAAAATATTTCATGCCTTGGGGAGTAGTGAAAGGGAGAAGGTTGTCATGGCAGTTTACCGCCTCACTGGAGATGCCGATCAGTGGTGGTCGCTGATTCAAAACACAAAGGAAGATGATGACGTATCGAATATGGAATGGAGGGAGTTTAAAGTGCTTTTCTTAGAAAAATAATTTCCTCATGACCATCGAGCAGATATGGAAAGGCAATTTCTGAGTCTGAGGCAGAAGGAGGATGAGAATGTCGCAAAATATGAGGCTAACTTTACAAGGTTAGCGAGGCATGCTTCCGATTATATACGTAACCCAAGAAGTAAGATTGATCGTTTCTTTGATGGGTTAAAACCATTTCTCTGTCGAGCTTTAGTATCACAATCCTTCTCATCATACGAAGATATTGTCTCGTGTGCTATCAAGACAGAAAAGGAATTCTCTAAGTCTTATGACAACAAAGTAAAGCAAGAGAAGAAGAGAACGGTGGAACAAGAGACAGATAAAGGGAAAAAGGGAAAGAAGGATTTTCCATTATGTGATAATTGTGGGAAGAATCACCCTGGTACGTGCCTAAAAGGAATGGGAGTTTGTTATAAATGTGGAGAAAAGGGTCACCAGGCTCGTGATTGCAAGGGAAAGAAAGAGGCTGTCAAAGTTGAATGCTACAATTGTAGAGAAATGGGTCATTATGCAAATGAATGTCCTAAGCGTCAAGGAAACTTACCTCAGAAAAGGCCAAGGGATCAAGGCCAATCTTATGTTGTGACTACAATTGAAGCGGAATAATTATTGTATTTGTGTTTTTGGACTCAAGAACTAGATTATGGTTATAAGAATAATGTGATATATAAGGATTGTACTGCAGTACATGTTGTTTTCATTAAGGATTTAATATGATGAAGGTAATCATATTTTTAGTATGTGACAATAAGAGAAACTTTACTTTGTTTGGGGAATCTGAGGTTACAATTGATTTTGGAATTTAACAACCCTTTAGAGAAAGTCTGGACGGAGGTATTTTGGATAACTATTAAGGTTGGAATGGATTAAGTTGAACCATGGATAGTATTGTTTAAGGTTAAAGCATTTCTGAAGATTATTTTTGGAATATTATAATACTATAGTTTTAGGAAAAAGGACAACCTGCAGGGTGGGTCATAACCCATCGCGTCGGACAAAGCTGCAAGAATCGAACCCACAATCATAGTGCGAGAGGCCTTTATTTCCTACCACTAGCCTACAGGAAGTCCCTGGTTATTACAAAATAATTTTACTAATCTAAATGGTATGTGTTAACATTTGGAACCTTACACAATTAGGATAAGTATAATATTTTTGAGTTCTATTATCTTTTTGAGTGAAAGATGAGTTGAAGGTTGAAAATCTAATTGTCAAGCATAAATATATATATACCTATCTCTTATTCAATGAATAAATTAATTCTTAAACATTAGTAAAGGGATATTAAAACAAAAAAATGTGTTATCCTAATACCTTATGTCTTGTTGAACTGATGATATTTTAAATCAACATAGATTGAAGGCTTTGAGGCCCTCAATTTGACAGTTGATTGTGATTGATGACCCCAATCTCTCCCTACAAATATTTACGTTTTTCCTCCAATTATATGTCTCCAGTTTCCACCAATGTTCTCCTAATCGAGATCATAATTGGGTGGTGACTTTTTCATTTCCCTTTCCCTCTTATTAAGGCTAAATTTTATTAATCTTAATTCCGATGTGGGTTTTCCTCAAAGGTATTTTCTATTTTCAACCTTTTATTTTCCAAGAAAATTTTCAAATTGTGAGGACGCAATTTATTGAAGGAGGGGAGAATTTAACACCCCGAGCTTCCACGATACGCCTCTCTTTCAATAATGCAATAGCTTGCATTGTACGCAACTTCGAGTTCTAAAACACCACGACTAATCAAAGTAGTCGTTATGAATAGTAATAACCACTTTTTAAAATTATAGAAATTTTATATTTCAAAATGGACTTCATTTTTGTATTCGTAATATCGAAATTAGCCTATGTTGAATTTTTGGTATTTTTCTGAGAACTTCTAATTTTTTATGAATTGTGAAAAATACTTAAAAACAACTTTTTTAATCAAAATAATTTATAGTGATAAATTATACTATTTAGTGGTTTTAAAGTATAATTTGAATTTATTTTTACTATTTTATCCAATGGTGGTCATTAGAATTAATTTAACATTAAAATTGGACATAAACAATTGTCAATCTTTTGATATAAATTGTTTCTTAAAAACACGCTATTTGTTGTGACAGCGGGAATTAATTATAAAATTAATTATTGAAACTTATATGATTGGAATTTTGTAAAATAGACATCATTTTTGAATTCGGAATATCAATTATAGCTTAGGGTGAAATTTTGGCATTGTTCTGAAAAACATCAATTTTTGATGAATAGTGAAACCACTAAGTGGTAGTTAAATAACTGATTTTTCGTTTAAATGAAATATTACCACTTCTGTTATTTGATTTTCAAAAATCCGACATACATGGTTGTCATTAAGAAGTAAAATGTGGTTCAATGAGATTAAAATAATTTTTTGGTGAATAGTAACTTTTAAGTTCTTAATCGCGATTAGAGGTAATTAGTGTAGTTTAACGTACAAATAATGTTATAATAATATGAGATGAGCATGACACTTGTCCTACTCCTATTGGATGTGTCATGGCAGACCAAGACAACCCATGGGTCATCTTGGGGACCCCATGGAGCCACTTTAGTTGGAAAATGACATTAATATATATTTATTTAATGTTAAAATTAAATTGACACAAACATGAGTTGTTTTACTAAAACAGTTATTAAGTGGGTTTACACAAGTCCACATTTGGATTATAAATATTCATTAGAAAGCTAAAAAGATTTCCTACATCATAATATTTTTTTTATAATTTTTATACATTATATAAAATAAATTATTTATGACATCATGATGATGCAGCGATGACCTCATTATTTAATGATTTAAATAAAATGGGAAGATAATGCAAAATCCAAGTCTTAAACTTGTCCAAATCCAATTGGATGAGGATATTTCAAACCCTTATCACCTTAGCCTCTAATTATATAAGTGTGGGACCTTTAGAATCCGAAAAGCATTGTGTAATAATGTAACATTTCAATCTTTCCAAAAGAGCCCCTCCTCTCCACTTATAAAAGGCCCCCACATCTCATACCTTATTCAAACCTTAAAGCCATTTGGCTCGGCCAACCTCTGCCCAAATACTCTTCCAACATCCCTCTCTTACTCCTAGAATCCTCACTTTGGGAAGAAATCTTCCCAAGGAAGCCTTTGGCTCAAATCAAAAAGAGTTACCCGATTTTGAGGTAATGTCTTCTCTAATGTTGTTTTGGTTTATTTTTCTTCTCCAACCCCCTAAACTCTTTTTATTCATTTATTTTGTAACAACACCAGTATCCTCAATATACTAGTATGTTTTTATAACAAGGATTCGAGCTATACTTACACACACCTACATCTAATGGTTAATGAACATACGGTTTTTGTGGATGGTGAATTTCTGCCTCACGAAACGATGATTGTTCAACACTCATATAACACCTTCAAAGGTGGCCATTAAGATGTCACTATTTTTATATATGATATATAATATGTTTATGTTTTACTTATGCTTCTGTATTTCTCATTTATGGCATAATTTATGATTTCCATTATGGGTAAAACGCGATAATTTCATTTTAGGAAGTGCGGACTACCGCCCCCTCAAAGTGATGTGAATCGTTAATGCCATATGTGGGATGTATAAAGGATGGAGTAAATGATATTATATATGATATTATACTGGAACTATATTATTCCTTTATATAATTATTATTTCATTCCATTTAATATGAAATAGAAAGTAGCGTTCATGCGTACGTACGGCTTACCGTCTCCATGAACGGTGCATTTCAATTCTTACCTCTAAATGTTACGTAATATTATAAATGAATGTATATACTGGATATATATGGCATATATGACATCTAAATCATGAATATAATTCTGGAGATAATGGATATTCTACCACATAAACAACTTGTAATTATAAGAAGTTTATTGTTGACTCAAGTACCAAAGATCGACAAAACGACCGTTATTAACTTAAATAATTACATAATGTTCATATCATTGTAATAAGTGGTATAAAAAGGATAATGAAATTGAAAATGGTTCTTAATAAGGTAGATATTAACTCTAGTTTATTATTCAGGAGGTTAAATAACGGTTCAGTCAAGTCAGACACATGGTAAGGGAACTTCTTAACCCAACTTCCATTCTTTGGGTTAATCTCCTACTTTCAAATTATGTCATGATATTATTATGTCTTATTTTGTATTTTTAATTCCTTTATGTTTACCTATAATGAATACACATAATATATCTATTTTATTTTAAAAATGATCTTTGTATGGACTTCGTCTCAATCTCCTTTCATTGAGGCATATTTGGTTTTATACAAAAATTTCTTTTATACGGTGTATAAAACCCTTTGACTTTTACATTTATTCAAAAGGAATATCTTTTATACGAAGTGTTTTACTAAACGAAAAAAGGGAATGTTTTTATTTCCGTACATATGCGGTGACAACGACCTCTCCGCCGCCGTGACCATTATTTGATTTTCGGCTTCCTCTACAAGCCATACTTTTTTTAATGAAAAATAAATTCCATTTTATAATTTTCTTTTATTTTGGTATTGAAAATGGTTTTGAAAGCGTTTTTATTATATCAATGTGTTGTATTGATATATTGTGATTGAAATGTGGAAATTTTATGTTTCCTTTATGCATGTTTTATGTGATACGATTATGTTATGGTTAATGATATGTTTAAACCTATTCATATGAGGAATGCATTGGACTTAATAAGTGACGGGTAGAGCCCGCTATAGCTCCTCGATGCATCGGTAGGTCTCATGAGACAACTAGACATGGAATTGGCCGAGGCCCTTTCCCAATTTGATTTATGGTTTTGACCGAGGCCTTAATCATTTTAGACATCTTGGCCGAGGCCTTGACAAAATGTTTCAGAATTTCCGGCATTATACATTCCCTCATTATGAAAGTGGTTATTGTTATTGCATGTGATTATTCGTCTAGTAGAATATCCATGTGAGTAAGTAATGGAATTATTTTATTTTACTTTTTCCATATTATGCTGAAGTTAAAGTTCAATAAGGCTTTTGTTTTAGTTATACATTGCCTTAAATGCTTATGTTTTCTTATAAAAGCTTCCGCAATATTGTTATCTTTACTGAGCATCTGAGCTCACCCCTTTCAATGTTTTAATATTTTCCAGGATGTGAAGAAGTATTTTATGAATGACCTGCAGGGATTGTGAGAAAAGGATATGAGGGTGGACTATGGAGACTTTGTTATTGTAGTTTTTCACTTTATGATGTAATGTAACATTTACGAATGTATCTAGTGTTTCCAAGGCTACTAAACTAATCGGTCTTTCAAGACTTGATCTTTTGTGATCATGCCAATGTTACGAAGTAATGCACCGACTCTGGGTAGCTGGGGTCGGGGCGTTACATATTTTCCTATTTTGGATATGTTTCATGGAAATTTAAAATTAAATAAATTGTTTCTCATTCCATAACCAATTTCAAATATATAGCATTAACTATTGCAATCAAAGAAGAAACTTGGTTAAAGGCTTTGCAAATGAATTGTATGTATATTCTAGTAATATAAAAGTCCTTTTTGAAAGTCATTCTATATTACATATATCTAAAAATCAGTTTTTCTATCTAATATTTAATTACATAGATATTTTATATCATTTTCCTAGGGTTGTCATTGAAAGTACGATGGCATGTTCCACTAAGATACAAACTTTTGAGGATCCAGCCAATAGATTGACTATGGATATAAAATTTTCCATATTATTTCATTTTTTAGAACAATCCCATATCAAAGACCTAGGTGGTAAGAACACCATCCTCTTTATTTTTTTTCATAAAAATGTGGAGAATTTAGAAATATGACATGCATGTATTTATTTTTTTGTTATCAAATATAATTTTCCCTATTCATGGTGTGAAATATTTTTTGGATTTCATTATTTAATATTATTTTATCCCTTGTGAAATTTTTTTACATATCTTAATTTAATATTTCCCAGAAAATAAATTTTGTTTACATTTTTATTTTTCAATTTTGATTTCCTGATTTTTCATTACCCTATACATTGATCCCACATGAAGGTAACTTGCGTAAAGATTAATTTCTTATTGCATGAGGGTAAAGAATTATCTTTTATTTTTAATTAGGGTAAGACATATAATCATAAAGGTAATTCCTACATGGGTATGGGTACTCCCTAGATTGTGTAAGCATACTCAATACGCACTTTAGGGTACTCCCTATCTTGTATATTGGAAATCCCTAGCTTGGGTAAAGGTACCACCGTAGCTCACATAAGCATAACTTGTCTCATGTAAGGGAACTTCCTTTCTCTTATAGGGGTAACCTAGATTATATAATGGTATATTATCACTCTATTATGGGTATCCTAACTCATATAAGGTTAACCTTGTAAAATGTAATGATAAGACAATTTGTGGTATATTTTGGTGGTGAATCACCTACTGATGCATGAACATCTCATCAAACTATCTCTTTCATATCAATCATCCATGTGGTCTTTATACTTCTTTCAACGCCTAGATATTTATTAATTCTCCTTACATCAGGATTTCTCATCATCCTCCTCCTCGACCATTCATTGTGTTTCTTTATTGGATCAAGAGGGGAGATTTCTAGGGAATTTCCAATTTTCAGTTGAAATAGAACAAGTTTTTCTTGAAAGAGATCATGTCCTATATTCCCATAGTCTACTAAATAATATTTTTTTTACCACTAATATGGAATAGTGATTTTATAGTGGTTGGTGAAAATTTGTTTCCTTAATTACGATATGTCGTTGCGTGAAGGAATATATCAACATCATGAACACTATTTGAGTTTCTTCCAGATTTTGGTATTATAACCCAACATTATAAGAATTTTATTCAATGTTTTTATTTTCATTTCATTCCATGTGTTTGATGTTTAATCATTATAGGATTTTTTATAGAATGAGTCTATCTAGAAAGTTGAATTTCATGTTCCAAATGTTAGATTACATCACTTCCATATGGTCTAGCTAGAACTAATCTTAAATAGTTTCTTTAGAACATTACTTATTATGTTTTTTATAATCTGGTTGTTTTATTTCATTAGTAATAAAGATATTAGAGGGGTTTTCATTCTTTTCATGTATGTCCATAGTGGAATAATTTATGTTATATATTGGTGTTATTTATTTCTTCATGCACCATATTCATCTAGAATCCATATTATACATTTCTTTTTTATCAAACATCCTAAAAAATCTGTAAACCTAATACCTATATTAGTGGATTCTTGGTGGTTTCATAAGGACTACCACATCAAAGAATCCCCTCGAATCTTTTCAAGCTAGAAACAAATGGGTAATTGAATTATATTTTCCCATGCCCCTATCAAGATAGAATATGTGAATGTCACTCATCCATTTACTTATATTTTCCATGTAATTTGTTTTCGATCTATTTTTTATTTTATTATTTCATTATTCCTACATATGTGAATCACCTAAAAATATAAAGAGGTTTTTAATATTTCTAATCTAAATAAAAATATATTGATTCCGTGAATAATTTATATTTTATATTATATATTGTTTTGATAGTTGTGAGCCACAACTTTGGTACAACCATATCAACCCAACTATTTACCACACCAAATGTTTTGTATTCCAATGAAATGTTATCGAGGACATGGTGCCTAGAATTAATGGACTAAAGGTAATGTTGTAGATGTATAAAGATCCCCAAAATCAGTTTCTCCATTAGGAAAATGTTGAATTGGAGTTATGAAAGAATTAATGAACAAATAATTCTTGTCCAGTAAACCCCACCCACATGGTGTTTGTATGTCTTCAAGTTCCCCATGTTCCATCTTAATAAAAAATAATCATAATATTACATTAAAATTGGAATTAAATTTGATACTATTGAAAGGAAAAAATTGTTTTATAGAAAAACAATCTATTTCAAAAATAATATCATGGATTTTTGGGATAACCATGTTGTAATATATCTATAACTGTGTGGAAAATGACGTCTTACATTAAATCATCTTTCCACCCATCAAGATCCAAATCCCAAACAAGAGGCCTCAAATTCTATTGAACACCACTTGAAAAAATTCAGAATGCATAAAAGTTGTGTGATAGTCATGTTTTTAAGTGTGTCAAATGATTCTTTAGTTTCATGTGTTTATTTAAAATATTTATTCTTTGTCAAGGATTTGTGGTGTCTTGAAATATTAAGATAATTACTAATAATCTTTTTATAGTATCTAATTATACCTAAAAATCCATAACATGCTTCACATTTCTAGACCCATTCTATTATTTAATGACCTCCTATTTTTTAGGGATCTATCATAACCGCTTCTACATAAATTATATTCCCCAATACTTTTAATACCTCTTTTTTAAAGAACACTTCTTCTTATTTTCAAATATAACATTGCCTATATCCATTTATAGAACATCATATTCTTTTACTAGGTCTTTAATCAATCCATTTCTATAGACAAATATATCATCGATGAATAATAAACCACTCTTCCTTAGAATGTCCCAGATTACCACATTCATAGAAACATGGAAATTCATCAACGTATTCATCAATATAAAGAGCATAAAAAGGTATTCTGAATTCCACTTATTAGTATTGAATGTATTATTCTGAATATCTTCCACTTTTATCCATTCTTGGTGGAAACAATATTTAAAACCCACCTTTGTGATGTATTCTGCACTATGAAACTCATTCATCATCTCTTCTATTAGTTGAATAAGGTTTCTATCCATCACCACAATTCTATTGAACTCTTTCTAATACATGACCATTCTCCACCAACCATTTCTATTCTTTACTAAAATTATTAGAATATAGCATGTAATGATGTTATGTATGATAAAACCTTGTTCCAAAATCTTTTGACCTATTTTTCAATCTCATTCTTCATAAAATAATGATGTATTTATGGTTGTATATTGACTGAATCCTCCCCCTCTTTCAAATTTATTGGGGGATAATTATTCTTATTTGATGGCAATCCCCAAGGTTCCTCAAATGATATTGCTCCACTTAAATTTTCTTTTAACACCCACTACAACCTATGCACTAATAATATTCATTTTCTTAAATTTAATTGTTAAGAATATGGTGTTTTGTGGTTTATATGATGTGCCCCAGGTTGGATGAACCTTGAGAGGGGGATGAAAAATTGATCTACTTTTATGAATTATTCATATTCAAAATTCAACCTCAGGAACCTGTTAAAGTTCCCAGTCCTATCAATAATATCTCATAGTCTAAAATTTTATGCAGTGATAATAAGAGAATGCAAAAAACAATATTTACAATGTTCCTTATAAAAGTGTACTAATTTCTATTCTAGTTTTTTTCAAGTAGTTAGACACCCTAGTTATAAATCTCCATAAAAATTTTAGACACCCCAATCAGTATTCTCTGGTGATTAGTCAGATATTCTAATCACAAGCCTTGAATACCTATTCAATCACCATAGTCACAAGATTATTCTTCAAATTTAATCCATTCATAGAAATATCTTTTTATGAAAATTATTTCTTATGTGGAACTTATGAAATAGATTTCCCTCTGTGAGTAGATTGGATCAACATGCCTTCAAATGTGCTAATTCATCAAAATTGTCACAAAGTGTTTTTAATAGTCAATATGTTCTCAGAAATTATACCAGATCATTAGTGATATAGTAATTCTCAATTTTTTTAAATAATTGGGTGAAGAAGAAAACAATGGATCATAGTTTCAACAACCTCTCTTCCCTTGATACATGTATGAGGCTCTCAAAAATCTCTCACAAATTTTATGTTAGTTCTAAATATTTTCAACATATTATTCGATACCTACAAAAATATATATTCACAATAATATCATGAATATTATTAACATATATTCTAGAAGATTATTTGACATTTAGCATTAAAATAAATCCTAGTAGGATCTTCTTATTCTTGAATCATCACATCTCTATGGGTATCGGCTATTTTTTTCATTTAATCCTATTATTGAATGACCTAAAGACTCAATACTATAATCCTATGTGATAATTAAATTACCACGTCTCAATTATATCTTCATCTGAGAGTACATATGAATCTATTTAAAACCTCCCCACCTCTACATGAATCCATGTAATACCATAAGATAACCTATTATGTCTCTCATCTCTCCATTTCATACAGGTGGACTAGATTTCCAAAAATAGCAATCAAAACGTCCATAGAAAAATCACTATGGCCTGGTGACATATTTAATTTTCTCTTTTAACAACAATCACATGAATTTAACATGAATATCATTACTTATAATTGTCAGTTCCTGCCTTATTCTGCATCTTGGTTGAATTAGGATAAGCATTTTGATGTTTGTTTTTCATTTGAGAGTATTATATTTTGCATAGTAAAATTATAATTCATCATAATATACAAATTCTGGAACTCAGTTCATCTCCATGAATATGAGTCATAGTAATGGACCGACTGCATGTCTTAACATATATCGACAAGATGAACACATCAATATTCTACCATACGAATAGATCCATATCGAATATGTGTGATTAAACACATGAAAATGTTAGGATTGATGGCACGTTAAAATCCAATCAACCATACGACCTCAACTCATGTTTACACAGATCAATAATTTTCTTTGATTCATTAACATAGTTCATTGAACTACCTATGTAATTTGTCCAAAACTCAATGTACTATTATGCTTTGCCTCATCACATTTATGTAGCATGAATCAGTTCATGTTACCTATAAATAGACTTCACAACTCCCTCATTACATTTTCATGGGTTTTTTAAATCATATATGAACATTACGTAGTTTTATAAATCCTTTGGTACCTTCACGCAACTACTCGGTTTCCTTATTAACTTCACATAGGTAATTAAATTATAAATCCATGTTTACGTAGCCAATATACTTATTGTATTACTTTAACACAACTAGTGCAATTCACATGTTTCATTTTCGCAGGTTCAAAATTTTTGGTCTGACCTTGATGCAGATAGATAACTACCTTTACGAAGCTACTTACACTCCATTTTTAGCATTACGTATAAAAAAAATATTGGTGATCCTTTTACAAAAGTAATGTAGATCTCACATCCTAGGTGTGATGGATTTTATGAATAACGGGATCTAAGATTATTCCAATAGGTTCTTAATTTTGGGCCTGAGTTTATTTTGTGTGCTTTAATTCCGATAGGTGTGGCTTGTATTGGGTCTTGTTTTGGAGTTGTGAGAAAGGATATTCAATGTTGAGTGTGATCGGTGTGGGTAGGTGAGGTCATGGTGGTGGCATGGTGAGGTCTTGGAGACTTGGTGATGTTGCAATCCATGATCTCGAGATGTTTTTTGCAGTCTATTGGGATGCATGATGGGGAAACTGGTCTATACATGGATCAGTACTGCACTAGGGGAAAGCCAAGACTAGAACATTTGGTTGGACATGGTTCCACTTATCAAGGAATTTCCTTGAACATTTTGCGAGCATCCTCCATTGACATTATAATCTATGTGTTGACGATTTTGGAGGCCCCAACTATCTTCTTATTGGTCCTACAATCAAACTACATCAGTCGGAGAGAAATTTTTTTAAATTAATTTTAAATTAAAATACAATTTTATTAAATATTATGAATCCATTAATAAAACAATTAATTCATTTTATATTTACAAAAAAGTTTTAAATTTTTTAAATAATAAATTGTTTTTAAATGTAGTTCAATTATTATTTAGATATATAATGAGATTGTGTTGATAAAAGGAGTGTAAATTTTTAATAAAAGTATTGTAAAAAGATTATAATTTTCAAAAATTATTTAAATGTGGTAAATTTTATATTTTTTTAATAATTTATTAACGAAACAAACAACATTATTAAATGAATGGACTCATTAGTAATTGTGTAAGGATTTGATGGGATACTTTCCAATGACATAGAGATATTATCTATTTTATTTAATGTGTATAAACATTTTAAATATATGAATCAATTCTTAATAAACAACATACTTTAATTTAATATGGGAAATATTAAAAAAATTATATAATTTGACAAAGATACTTAGAAAAAAACAGATACAATAAAATGTATATTTTCTTATGTATTAAATTTCCCCAAAAAAGAAGGAAATATATTAAACAAGAAATCAATGTTATTGAGGAACATGACCAACATGATATCTACATAGAATATTTGAAAAAATAATGAAGAATATTAAAAACATATAACATGAAAATTTTATTTTTAAAATATAACCTCATTAATTTATTCTAAAAAAGGTAAATATCTATGTCATTTATATTTTAAGTACTAAAATTGTTTATTTTAACAATTATAAAACATTAAGTTACAATATTAAAGGTATTTTTAAATATATAAACATTAAAAAAATAAATTTCTAATCAACTGCTTTATTTTATATTTTTAAGGTATTTAATGTTTTTTACAAAATTACTTATTTTCAATATTAAAATTATTTATTTTACATTTTTTATTCTATTTATTTTAGAATGAATAACTTTGAATTAAAAAATTAAATTTCATGAATATTTAGTTAAATTAAATAAATAAATTTGATTAAACATCGAAATGATTAGAATATTAGATTCAAGTTATTTAGAATAAAATTAAATAAATTGAATAGATAAAATATATAGACAAGTTGAGAATTATAGAATAATTAGAATATTGTAAAATAATTTGATTTTTTGATTTTTTTTAAAATCATTTAAATAAATAACTTGATTAAAAAATGTAATGTTTTTACATATTATATTTCGGCTACTCATTCCAAAAAAAGATATTTTGAATGGTTTAAAGATTTCAGCAAAACGGAATTTTTCATTATTCATTAAATAAGATTTAACCCCATTATCTAAAGCACTTTCATTTATATAAACCCATGAAATGAAGTTATACCATAATGCCTTCATTTTTGTGTTCTTGTTGGTTCCGCCAGCATCGTTATCAAAGTGATCTCCTTCTAAAAAATGGAAAGAAAAGTCTGTAGACATGGAGACTTTCTTATGGGCTGGAATGATATCACATATCCCATTCCACACAATCCATAGTCACGTAAAAACACTAGCCGACCCTCCATGGATCCCATGTTGGGAAATCATATATCCTGTTGCTTAATTTGAAGAAATTCACATTAGTGGACCTCTGGGAAGCCATAGAGAACATCCACCCCGACAGCGTGCTGGGAATGTTTGGGTTCTGATTAGTGTCAAGGGCTAGAAAGTCCAGCAATTGTTGGTACATTGGGCTGCCATGGGGATTGCTTTTCTCAACAATGATTCCAATGAACCAAATGTACTTGTATGCTCACAAGCCTACTGGTGAAGCCATTTTTTAGTTTTTTAATAACTCATTATTTTTATCATCCCTTTTAAGAAACACGTGATTGCTAATTTGGAGGAGAGAAAAGCTTGTGAAAATGCAATGAAACTAGAAAAAATTAAGGATGTTGGTTGTCCATCTCTTTTCTATATAAACATTAGTTTGTCATTATCTAATTATCTCATATGAATCTCATCATGTCTTTTTATCACTGTATAATGGTAGGGGATGAAAAATGAACAAAAGAAACAAATTATTATTCTAGAAATAAACTAGATGTTAAACATGGATTGGATCTTGAAATTGAATGCATTATAGGGGTTGTTGAATTTCATGTGCTCAATTTCAAGATCCAATGATTCTTTAGCATCTAGTTTATTTCATCATCATAATTTGTTTTTTTCATTGTTCACTCCCTTCCATCATACTTGAATAAAATGAAATAATGAGATTCAGATAAAATAATTAGATATTGATTACCAAAAGTTTATATAAAAAGTAAATGGACCACCAACTTCATGGATTTCTTCCAATTTCATTACATTTTCATCAGCTTTTCTCTTCTCCCTAGTTTCCCTCATATTTTTATAAAAATGGTCCAAAAAACAATGAGTTAATAAAAAAATAAAAAATGGCTTCTCTATTAGTTCTGTGAAAATACAAGCACATTTGGTTCATTATTAGAATATATTTGACAGAAAAAAGTAGAAGAGATACCATTTCCCTCTTGTGATGAAGATTTTTTATATTAGTTTTATTTAATGATTAACATCGGTATAGTTCATTCTCATACTAAAAAATCCCATTTTTCTATGCTTGTAAATGTTTTATTGCTAATTTCATTCCCAAACTGGCCTCCTAAATACTACTACATATTTCTCATCTCTAACAAAAATCATTTAGTAGTTCAATTTTATAAAAACTATTTGATAATGTCTTGACACATTTAACATAAAAGAAAACACATTAGAATTAATGGATTAGAAAAGGTCAAATTCCTTCATTAAAATTATTGTGCATCTCATCTTTCTCATCAATTAATTTTTTTTAGAGTTTGCATATTTCCCATCATCCTATCTCTTGATTTCATTGATACTTCTTCGATACCCACTCCTGGGTAGATATTGACCAATCAAGCTATTGTCAATGTAGTATTATTTTCTTCCCCTACCTTTCTTGGGAAAATGATCCTTGAGGTTTTAAGTGCCCAAATAATACCCACCATCCAATTTACTGCTACCAATTATACCCATCCATTACCACACAAACACCTCATCTATATTATTGATACTACAAAAAATTATCATTTTATTCACAACCAAAATATATAAAAAAAGAATAGTTTTTTATTCTACAATACTATGAGTCCTTATATTGAGGAGAAATGGAAGTATATTGTTTAGGATGAGGACCACCAATCATCTTCTACACACCAACATTCTCAACAACATGTATATTTTTGATTTTACCGGACTCAGAGTCCTTACCTCATGGTTCCCTGGAAGTAGCTTGTTTGAAATGAGGACCATCGCTCATCTTCTACACATCCATGTTATTAAAAATTAGAAATGTTTTTACTATACTTGGATTCAAGTTCGTACCACAATGATCAATGGAAGTAAATTTTCTGGAATGGGGATCACTACTCACCTTATGCACAATCAAATTCATGACAACAGGATGTGTTTTGATTTTACCAAACTCAATGTCCTTACCTCTTGGATTCATGGAAGAATGTTTTTTTAATTGTAAATCACCTAAACCCCTTCTATGAGGTCTGGGGCACTACTTGATAGTAGGATCTCTTCTATTTCTCCATTACCTCCACATGCTAACCCTAGACAAGGGTTCTAGGTACACACAATGTAATGTGAGGTTCTACACCATAAAGTTGTTGTCCCTTGAGGAATGACCATCCATATTGTACACATCATTCTTCATCTTCAATCCTATGTGAATAAACCCAATGGGAATCTAGAAGATAAATATGATGACATCGATGAAGGATAATATGTTTTATTAATGACCAAATATTTTGGAGTTCTTCGGCCAAAGGTGTTAGCGATGCATGTGGATACATGGATTTTCCACACACCATTCATTTGGTGAATCCTATTGTTTCTGAATCCATTACATACTAATTTAAACACCTTCAAATTCAAATTACAATCCTCACCTAATACTCTATGAAATTAATTTATAATACCAATAATTCTTGTTTTTATTTCACTATATTTTTTTCAATTCAATTATAATTGTTGGTTATCAATGGTGAAATTTGGTGCAAACATTTCCCTCAATGTCCTACTCACTTGAGTATGACTATCTTCCATTTTCACTTCTTAATTTAACTCTTGTGGAGGATGAAGAATAATATGGATAATTAGCCAATGTATCGATGAAAAATTATCTCTCTTCTTGTTCAGTGATTTTTAGAGTTTGATGTTTAGCGACCATGGTTCTCTCAACCTTCGGATCAAAATATGGATGGATATAATAACTGGATAAAATAATTTGAAACCATTTTTTAAAAACAAAATTAAAACAAAAGCACAAATCTTCCATATTAAGTTTTTCAGGTTTGATGCGTTCTTGTCACAGGGCACTGTACAAAATTATTTTTTATCCCATGAAAAATATAGTAAAGATGGATTGGGGTTGTCTCAGGGGTAAAAAATATTGTGGATGTATTAAAATAATATTTAATTGGATTGAAATTTTAAAAAAGTTTATGTGGTTGATAGGATTAAAATATAATTTTGAAACCATAGTTTCCCATCCTCGGATTTCTCACCCACTACCCTATGAATCATTATTCAATTTCACATCCCCCATCAGTATCTAATAAAACGAAATATCTTGGACTAGCCTTTCCATGATGTTTTCATTTGGAATAGAAAAATACAATAATCATTATATTTTGTATCCTCACCTGGCCCAGTGATCGTATACTGCTAATAATTCTTGGTTCATTCCACTGTTAACTACCGTAAGAAGTGAAGGAGTTCCCAAGAGGATTATGTGTGAAACACGTAAAAAATAATGAAATATATAAATTTAAAGAAAAATAAGAATCTCCTAAAATGTACACATCCAAACACATCAAAATAATTAAACTAAGAATAAGTCTTTATTTAAGACAAGAATTAATCATTGGGGTGGTAGAGTTCTCCTCGACTCATCTATAATTCTCTTAATGTTCCATCACTAAAGTAATTAAAATAGAAATAAAGAAACCCATATGGAATAACACCAGTAGCTAGTGATGAAATAGACTCTGATAATAATAGTTTGTATCATTAATATTGGATGTACCCCCAAAAAGGAGAATATGTATTCTTATTATAAGAATAGAAATAGAAAAGAATCACCAATAAATCCTCATATGTGGTGAATTGCATGTGGTGTGTCTTGAGGTCCTCATTACTAACTCTAGGTAATGTCCCTCTTAGTATAATTGAACTCATGCCGTGAAATGAAAAAACCCACCATAAATCCTTACTATGTAGTAAGTGTGATCTCATTAATAGATGGCCACCCCATGGATGATGATCACTAAGGATCATTATCTTCCCTAATTCAGCTAAACCATTTGACTGAGAGGGAAATTGACTTTTAAATTTAAAGGACAAATAGGTAAATGAATTTCCCCATTTTATAAATTCTCAAGGCACTAGGATCTTCTCCAATGTCAATTATAAGTAGAATTACCATTCGAATATGTGGTAATTTAGATAGATCATGTGATTTTAGACATTCTCTCTAATAATATACGTCACTAATCACATATGTAGAATTGGATATGTAGTGATTCTGGAAATATGAAGTTTTCGAGTACATTAAACCATCAAGAATGTAAAAATAAACCCTTTACATCATCTTATAGCAATCTAAATTTATCTAGTAAATAATTCTTCCATTGATATTGATTTTCAAGGTGCTTTAATTGAATGGATGAGCACTTTTTTATAGAAGATCATGTTGATTCTCCAAATTAAATAATTTTTCAAGCATCCGAGAACCACCAACCAGTTTATGGGGGAGAAACTTTGGTCTCACTAAATATATATTTTCACACGGGAATGAAAAATCTAAAAATTAATTTATCTAAAATTTTATTTGGATAAATCCAAACTCACCTATAAAAGCTCACGATTTTCTTTCTTCACTAGGTGGTGTGACTTATTCATGGTGAGCAAAGCCTTCAAGATCCCAAAAAAAGAGTAGTGGCACGAGTTCATACCTCGAGGAGCCATGGAAGGATCATTTTTTAAATGAGTACCACCACTAATCTTCCAAGAAACCATTTTCTTGACAACAGGAAGACTTTTTATTATACTGGATATGGAGTTCATACCATGAGGAGCTATGGAATTATCTTTTTTGTAATGGGGATCACTACTCATCTTATGCAAAACTATATTCTTTACAATAGAAAGAGTTTGTATTCTACCAAAATCAGATTCATTACCCTAGGGATCCATATAAGCATCTTTTTGGGATTCCAGATCACTTGCACCCCTTCTGTGAGGTTGGGGCCACTTCTGGATAGTAGGATCTCTTCCAGTTCCCCTAGGACCTCCCCCTTTTCTCAACCTAGATTTCAGATACAAGGACACACAACATAGTGTGAGGGTTTCCACCTTGAAGTAACAGTCCCTTTAGTACTAAACCTCCATTAGGTAAAAGTCATTTTTCATATTCTTCCCTCTATAAGGAAACACAGTGGGGAAATAAAGATAAGTACGATGTCAGTGATAAATCATAATATGTTTTATCAGATGCTAAATATTTATGAGATGTGTAGCCATAGGTACTAGAAATACACATGGATACATGGCCTTTTTCTCTCATCATTACATAATTGGACAATTAATAATCAAAAATTGTTGTGTCGTGATTCTGGAAATAAAGATCAACATACAAGGTTTTTATATTGTAAGAAATAATTAAATTATAGGAGTTTATTGGTGGCTCATTCCCCATTCCAAATCCAACAACATGTTTGATGTCTTGAAGTCACTATAAATGAATTTCATAAAGTAATTGTGGATAAATGTAGGCCACTTAGTTATCCCAAGATCCACCATTAGACATAACATCCATGATTGTGGATGAACATTCGAGGATGAGGGCTTACTTCGAAAGTGATAGTCATCCACGCTACCCAAGGGAATGAACTCATTAACTAGTAGTCACTGCTCACCATCCAGATAATACCTGAAATTTTTAATGTGATGGGGATGGTTAAGGTTACCCAGATAAACCAGATATATTTAAAAATTTATCCATATAATTATATAAATTTATATAATTATTTCTAAATAAATTTGAAAAATATGTCTATATAGTTTATATGTACATATAAATTTTATACATATTTGCATATGACTGTCTATTTTGATATAAATTTTTTTATTATGTATTACTAATTATTTATCATAAATATTTTTATATAGTATATTTAAAGATAATTATATATATATATACATTTATATATGATTTATTTACATAATATTGACACTCACACACACACAAACTCTGCTCAACCTCCAGGAAATACCTGATGTGTTTAATGAGATGGGGATGGTTAAGGTGCCCTAGATAATCCACCTTTATTTAAATATTTATACAAATAATTATATAAATTTAAATTATTATTTTTAAATTTATTTTAAAAATATATCGTAATACTTTATATTTACATATAAATTTTAGACATACATAGAATTGTATATTTATATATAAAAATTGTAATGTAGTTAATTTATTTATTATAAATATTTTTATATAAGATGTTTAATGATAATGTTATATTTATAAAAAAACCTTTATATATGATGTATTTACATAATATTGACACACACACATACATAGACATATTTCCACACACATGTACAAATTTATATTTCACACATACACATACAATGTAAAAATATTTATTTAATTGGGTTCTTAAGATGATGATAATGAACATAAAATTAATTCTATGTAGACAACAAAAGTTTACATCGTAACGTTTTATGTTGTAATGTTAAGAAGTTTGAATATGTCTAGGAAGCTAAACTATTATGAACATGATTACAAAATCTCACCATTATTCCAAAATTCTTACTTTATAAACCTCTATAACCAAAGAGTTTAGTGGTATGGTATTATATAATGGTTACATAGATATGTGAATTGAATTACATTAGATGTAAAGAGTTAAAAAAACCCTAAAAGTGTAGCAAACATAAGGAGTATCTGACATTTTTACATAAATGATATGTTAATTTGTTTTCTTATTATAGGTTTTGTTTAAGATTATTAAAGCGTTTAATAATTTTAAAAAGTAAAATATTTTAAGAAACCTACATTTAATTCTTATTTCACAAAAGCTTCATAAATTAATTTATAGATATACGTTTCAAGAAGTGGAATGATAATTGACGTCTGAAAGTTTAACTTTATGTCTATACATAACTAATATTTATCATAGAGTTTTATAGGTTTTGATAAATTCTAAGCTTAGTGTGAGTATGATTATTTTATAGAGATAATTCATATTCTCAAGTGGCTTAAGGAAAAGAATAATATTCTTTGTGTGCACTAGATGAACCACTATATATAACACATGGAGTGTCATAGAGTTATCCTTTGTATATTAGGGGTTCATGTATGATATTTGAGTCCCTAATACATGAGGTTCATGAGATACCTAGCATGAGACCCATCTTAATTTGATATCATACTTACAAAAGTATATATATTGTCATAGCTAATACATGGGTGGTTTGATATATTGTTGATTATGTATTCGATTGGAGATTAACTGAGACAGGATTTTTAGTCTCATATGATGTGTATGAAATCTGATCCCTCAATTGATATAGGCTATGGGATTGTGTGGCCAAACTTATATATTTTAATCGATTTGGATAAGGAACTATTTATGTTCTTATCCATAATTATAAACAACATGGGGTGTATTCTTCAATTATATTGGTATATACTCTGAGAATAGAAAACATATGAGATGGATATTTGGGTTTGATGTGCGTCCTACCGCATGGTAATTGTAAGTAATGAAAATATAAAATATGAGAATTCCCATTTTCATATTATTCATAGTGGTGGAATCAAGTATACATATACCCGTGTTTGATGGAGATAATTCTGGATACCTTTGTTACTTTAGTTACTTAGAAATTTTCAAGAGGTCACTCTTTTCTAACATATTTGGATAAAATGAATTATATTTATTCTAAAGTATTTAAATTTCCATAGGATTACACTATTTGGTTTATATAATGGGGATCGTTTTTGACGTAGTGAACTACTCTAAAGGTGTTTTAGACTTAATACAAAATTGTTTCTGATGGGTGTTCATAAGGTATTTGATATGATGTGATATAAGGTATTATTAATGATAGATTTCCAAAAGTGATAGCGAAGACATAAGAAATTAGTTTTCAATATGGTTTCATGAGTTTTGTATACGATAAAATATAAGATTAAATGGTACATGGTTTATTATGATTTAGTACATATGGGATATTAAAGGAGATATCCCCAAAGTTATAGCATTTATGTGATGCCTAGATATATCACGTGCTGAAATATCAAGATACATGCATGGAATAGTTTTTCATGCATGATATGAAATTTTGATCAAATGAACAACTAAATATTCATTTTGGTAATATTTTATTACTTAAACTCATTTAAATCATCATTTATTAAGGAGTTAGATGATATATAATGATGTATTGGATATTTAATTCTTGAAATGAATGCATTGACCATGGAATTTACTTTTATGATATAAACACATTAGTAAATGTTGTAGCAGTCAAAGAGTGTTTTCAACTAGATATATATATTATTGATAGTTGATGGAAATGATTCATGGGTGTTTTCTCATTCTTGATCAATACTCCCAAAACTGATACAATCGTTTATTGATCTACTTTTTATATAGAGGTACTAGCATATTGTGGAGAAAAGGTAAATCCCTTATGTATGGAAGATGATTAAGTTCACCTCATGGATACAATATAGAGGTATGATGATTTTGTTTGAGAATTTGGTGATCTTTATCAATATTATCAGATGTATATAAAAATGTTTCATTGGATGTTCTATTTAGGTTATAAAAATTTATTTAATTGTTCGTTTTATTTTTTATGTAGTTTTGATATTTCTTTCTTTGAAATCATTAGACTGGTTTTAATCACTTCCACATCTTATGAAAAATATTGTTATAATTTTACAAAACACTTCACCAATAGAACGTTCACCAATGGTAACATCTAGAATATCAAGGTGTACATTAAACATAATTATAGACTCATGAGATACTTTAAAACAGAATATTATGTAATCTTTTGGTAGTAGTTTATTATAAATCATATATCCTATGATATTTTATAATGTAATCCTCACAATAATGTTATGGATGGGTGATACTAAATATAAATCACATTAACTTTCACTAGGCATAATTTTGTAACCTAAGAAATTTATCGATGGTTGTTTGATTGAAATTTTGATTTTGTTTAAAACAATAGATTACATTTTTAAAATAGGTTATTGAGGGGAATGTCTAGATACAAATCTAGTGTGGTCTAATTATTCTTCAACTATTTTTTTATCTATTCTTGGTTCACCTTGAACCCTTTGTATATACTTCCTAATCAAATTCAAATTGGTATGATTTTCTTTTAAAGAATCTATTTATGTCTCAATATCTTTCTTTTTCTTATTTACGTCCCCATTTGACTTTGATTTCTAAAAATATTCTCAATGTGACACTACAAAACCATCACCTTTAACATTGAAATAATGTTTTGGACAGTTAAAATCCATTATAAGTAGTCATTATTCTAGTACAACTAATATTGATACTTATGTATATACTATATAATAACTATATGAACATAAGTAGATATTTTATATTATATTATTATAAAGAATAAAAAATAACAATTATTTCATACTTACACATGATTCACTTACAATTTATGTGCTGTCATATACAATTTTCCCTTCTTTATTTACATGATCCTCTATCCATAGCATATGATGTGGGATAGAAGTGGAGTTAGATTTTAGTTCATCAATTTTTATATTAAAATGAAATATAATTTTGTTTTTATTTTATATCACATTAAACATTTAATATAGATTTAAGATAAATAATTTTTTTTCAAGAGAATCGCACTTAATGCTTTCTTTATAGTAGCGATACATGGGTTTAAATGAACATTGTTAATTTTCATCACTCGTTTTTTTTTGATAAATTTATAATTTAGAATAAAAGTGAATAATATAAAAAATTTAGAATAAAATACTATGAATTATAATGCACATGAAAGGATTCATCCTTGTTATAGGTAATGAATGAATTTTATATTTGTTATTTTATCATTTGTAAATACTAAATTAGTGGCTGGGGATTTGTTTTTACCATAAAAACCTATGGAAATTTTTACGTCTAAAGTGTATGAAAGGATCTATAAACCTCTTTAGTGATCATTAATATAAATTTATTATAGTAAATATCTAATCAAAAATACACTATAAGGTATAAAAAAAGTAAATCAGTGTTTCATTATATGTTTTTCATTAAAATGGATAAGTTATATCATAATGTTACCATAATGTATTCAAAAATAATTTACTTCAATATAGGAAAATATTAATTCCATGTTTCTATGTAAATTGACATATACATTTGATTTGTTACCTAATGTAACTAAGCTAAATTTACTTGTTGGGTTAAATATGTTAGTTGAACTGATTCCACCAATTCTCATATTTTATTAATTTTTTTTCTAACATTGATATATTTTGTTAATATTGTGTTCTACTCCACTCTTTTTTTCATCCATATGTATTTTATGTAGGATTTGGTGTTCTTGAACAAAATGTTTGTAATTTTCATTACATTTTTATTAAAATAATTGACTATTAATAAAGATATTCAAATTACATATTGTTTATTAGTCTACATGAAATTGAGGTAATAATGTCCAAGAGTATATATTTTTTTTAAAAAGTATATTGAATTTCCCACAATGATGAGAAATTTGAAATTCCATGATGATATTAAAAAATATAAATCTATTGTTTATAAAATTCTATGACATGAAAAATAGACTGTTAACTGTTAGGTATAAGTAACCATATGAATATGAAACGTTATCTCATTAAGATCACACTTGGTAAATCACTAAGATGGGATATTATGTGAATAAAAATACCTATAGGAATTTCACATGTCGGTTTTTCATTAGAATTACATATATGTGAGAATGTGTGATGGTCCTCAAACATTAAGACAATTACTAATTCATGTCATCATTCACATAATTTGATGTATAGACCAATACTATGTTGTCATATATTCATATGAAGTTGGTTATATTGGGTGTTCCATGAATGAAATGTTAGTACTGAATTATTGATGGAATATTTTTTCACATATATTTTCTTCTAAGTTGATATCTCAACCCATTGATTAAAATAGGGATATCACATTAAATTACATGGTCATGGGGTAACAATTATTTTCTTTCAAATGCTCAAATAAATACATATCTAGAAGATAGGTTGGTGACACAGGTAACCTATTTGATGAGATATCATGATAAATGGATTAAATTACATAGAAATTATTGTGTTTGTTAGTCATTATTATGACATTAAATTATTTTTCATTCATTCCTTGACCTGTCGCAAGAAAGAAATATTGGACTTTAGAAAAGACCACCTAATGTCCATGATAAAGAACCATAGAGGGTAATACACTATGTGCTTCCATTTATATAAGTTAAATTATATTTTCATTTATTTATTATAATAAAATTTACTCTTAACACATTGGTGATCACAAAAATTAAATAAATATTTATTCACAAGGTAATTATTTCCTTACTCAGATATATAATATGTATTTATTGAATGGATAAATATTTATTCAGGTATTTGTTGAATTTCGAGGAGGTTTAGGGGACAAGAATGTGTCGGAAAATAAATATTAATTTTTAATCTATTAAAATAATATATATTATTGCACCCATTTATGTAAGTCATGTGATAATAATAATAATAATATTACATGGAATGGAGTCATATGATGTTTAATATAATATTTAAGGGACGTTTTGAAATTATATAATATTTTAACCCTAACACTATCTTTATAAATATACTATTATTTATATTGTGCATTTTTTCAAAAAACATCCTCAATATAAATATCAGTAGAATAAAAATTACACAAACCCTAGAATTATCCTAAAAGAAGTTATGAAATGTTCCACATGACTTCCCTCTCTCCTAAAGATATAGAATCATTAATAAGAGAAAAAATGTTGCAAATACCTGATTTTATCAATAATATACATAAATGTATTATAGATAGCTTCACCATCGTCCAATGCATTGATAATAACTTGATATTCATATTCGATAACAAAATTCATCCAGCCGTGAGATGTGGAGAACTCCACACCATACCATGTATCCATAGATTAGGCCACATAGGGAGTCTATAATGCATAAACCATGGAATTTCAAAACATAATTAATGATCCAACATGATCACAGATAATATCCCCAAGGCCAACATTACCATCTATAGGAAGCTCTATGTTACTATTAATTTTAAGGATTCTTGAGTGGGGCGGTAGCCACCAAGTTGGGGTGCTGGGTTGAACCAATGAAGGAATATAACCCCCATAAATTATTACAATGATAAATCCATTTTTTCATCATAATTATCCATACTCTATCATATTTAAAAAAACAAACAACACAAATTCATTGTATAGTAACTAGATAATCCAAGCACAGATGAAAAACCCCATGATAGTTTTCACTAGAATAAATATGATCCACTCCAACACAACAATGATCACATAAATGATTATTCTACATTGAGAATGATCCTACTCATCACACGATTAACACAACCCATTATCCCTAGTGCAAGATAATATCACATGGAACTCAATTTCCATATTGGTCCCACAAAGAGGGCACTATATTTTGTCAAAATATGTGTTGAATAGGAAGGTGAATAGGTGAGGAGGATACATTTACACATTTACAATAGGAGAGTTAGTAATTCTAATGGAGTTTTTATATTCAATATATTCTTCCATAGATGAAATCATACTATAAATTCTTGTGTGAGGATATTTCGGAAACCTGAGTGAACTGAGTAGAATCTTGAAATCATGAATTTCTTGCATAGTATTTCTAGTCCCACTCAAAGAACCACTAGAACTAAAAAAAATATCTTTTACTACATACTCATTAAACCAAATTTAATGATTCTGACAATATCAACCTCTAAGGTCATCAACAAGAAGATCCCTCATCGATGTTTTCTCTAGTCGAGGTGCGATCTTAAAAGTGGTCTTTATACTGTCGAAATCATTCATCGATGTATCAATCCAGATTTTAACCATTACACTGATGAAAATTCATCAATAAATCTCATAGTTTCAAGAATATGTGGATCCCCAAATATTCCTTGAGAAAAATCTCCTTTTAGATCCTAGATGTGAGGACATAAATTCATTGTAAGGGAAATACATTTCTTTGAAAACATTTTTATAAAAACTCTCTGGTTACTATAACAAATGAAGACCTATCCTGGATATGAGGGCATTGTTAAACACATTCATGTACTTGAAGACCATATCACTACATGCACTTGTGAATAAATCTTTTCCCATGAGATCCGGTGTATATTATTTTTTTCATTAGCACTCCCCCACCAAAAATTAACAAGGTATGAATGGATTTTGTGAATAAATAAATATATGATATTGAAGAGAGACATCATGTAAAATAGAATTTTTTGAGTTAATAATTTAATAAGAACCACATTTAAGAACCTAGAGAGTTTCTTTTCAGATCATCCCTAAATTTTAATACTAAATTTTACTAGGATGATGGGGATGACTTTTCTTATATAGTTCCCAAATACCATCGGGATGCAAAAAATAATTTTTATGTTTTTCCACAATCTTGATGCCACAAAAACAGGTGAAGGTAGATCTCATTACATATTGCACAACCTAACTAATATATTACAATGATTTTCTAAAATAGAAACATTATCTAGAGGATTTGGTAAAAGCATCAATGTTATTTTAGAATATATTATAATTCCTACTGAGTTTCTATTGAAAAAGTAATATAATCATTAATTGAAAATAATTGAGTAATGGGGATACTACGCTTACAAACCTTATCCCTATCACTGAGTCCATCCAATGCAACATTTTATAAGAGATGAGAGAAGAGATCAACAACAAGGAGAAATGAGTAATGGGAAAGGGGGTTAGCATGATACAATCCTCTAGTTGGTTTGAAGTTCATTATGAGATAACCAATGAACATTATTTTGAAGGAAACTGACTTGTCACAACTCATGATCGCTCTCATCCAATTTTGTCTAAATCCAAGTTTCCACATCACCACTTCTAGGAAATCATATTACCTCTTTTTATATTTTTTTCATATCAAATTTTAATTCCAATGCCCCTATCATTAAATTGAAAAGAGATTTTATAAAATCTAGGATTTCATGAGAACTAAAGAAATTGTCTAAAAAATTATCTTGGTTACAATATCACTCTAATTCTAAAAGATAACAGTGTGAAGGAACTTTCAGAAATGGTGGAGAGGATTTTTGATAAAATATTCTAGACCACATAGCACAATATTATAGGCCTAAATATTTAATTTTCACTTGTATGGATACAATAAAGATCAAAACAATGAGAGTTTCGTTGAACATTTCAATATTTATGGAAATAGCCCATAAACCTTACATCAATATGAAAATGTAAGGACTCACAATATTCCAAAACCGCTTAAAAATTAGGCTTAGTATCCATCCAGACCAAGAACATTTTTTGAATGTATTATATTAATATATGAGATAATATACTCTCCATAAATACCTAACTCCAGCTCCAAATTCATTACCTCAACAACTTCTAGCTCAATTATGCTAAGGAGGTCCCCGGGGGGAGCCACTCTGAGCACTAAAAAGATCTACATAAAATCACTCGATCAGATCCCAAATCTCAACCCCATAAGATTTTCATCTTCCATCCCCTACCTAAAATTTTTAAATGAAGTTATTTCTTGTTTTTGGATAATGACTTTTGAAGAAATTAGTTTGTATTTTAGTCTCCATGTTTGATAAAATTCTCCCTTGATCAAATAAACCAATAAATTTATTTGTCTATAAAGGAACCATCCAGATCGCTTTCAATATTTACATCTTCATTCCCATAAATATCATAACTAGGATCTTTATAATATCTTCTCATTTCTCTCTAAATCCTAATAATTCACTGATCGATGTTCTTGTAGTGCTATCGACTCCAGTATTACAACTATATAGCCACCAATTTATTCTTATAAATGATATGGTCTTGAGAAAATGACCATGTAAATTTTACCACTCCCAAAAGTTAATATTATAATTCCAAATTTATTCAAATCAAAATTTCAATAGTGGACATTCGCACTAGGACACAACCCACAACTATAGAAAAATAGGACAATGATATGATGAAACCAGAGGGTAGTTGTAAACCTCTTACCTATGGAACATAAAATCTTATTATCTTGACACAAAAAAACCTATTGAGATGTTAATATACTCTATAGGTTAGGAAATATCCAAAGAATAAAGTATATACACTCCCCATGAATCCCATATTTGAGAGACATGGGTGAAACAAGCAGTCCCATAATTCGTGCATGGATGAAAAACTATACCTGGAACCACCTTTCTTATCATGGTAGTGAGGATGCCATTAAAATACCCTACAAAGATAATGGGTATTGAATTTTTTTTGATATATTTAATCAACCCCCAGGATCTCCAATTGTCACCTATTCATATCCAGCTATAAAAACCCATGAAGTGCCATTCATGCTCCTAAGTATGATGAATCAAAAAAGGCGACATGGTTTTTGGAGAAGATGACCACTAAATAATCAAATTAATCTCTCCACATGATTCAAATTACACCTACATGTGATGACTATCCATCCAAAAACCAGCTCAACAATCCATATTTCAATGTTATCCATGTAATTTCCTTACTTTACAATATGGTCTTGGATAGAAAGACCATATTAGGGCCATACTTGGAGCACCATTAACGGAGTTTACAACAGGATACTGAGTTTACATGAAAATTACTATTCTATAATAAGAATTTCATGGTTCAATCTGTGGATAGTTTGAAACATCCTTTACCTCTCCCTGGTAGTTAAACACATCACCCTATAATATCATTGAGGGTTTCTATGAACATGATGGAGCCTCATCCTTAGAACGTCCACAAATTATTTTATTTATAGAAATTTTATATTTGATTTTCTCAACATTATTTCTATTCATATTATGTCACTTCCATGTTTCCAGAAATCTATGTTCAACCAAGATCACTCAAATATGAGATTCATATAAGAATGGAATAACCAACCTCGAGGTAGGAAATCCTACAAGTTCCTCCTCACCCAGAAAGGTTGAATTCAAAACTCCAACCTTAGGTGGAACCATACCCTAGGATAGGTAAACCTTTATTTCCTCAAGTGTTTTTTGGATATTGTACAATAGTGAGTAGTTTGGGATCTGTCCTATTTTTTGTTGTAGTAAATCATTATGAATATTTTTTATTGGGTAAAAATACTCATCCAAAATTTTATTTATATCCCCAACATCATTTGTGTCTTCATCCTTTGATCATTCATCCACCGTCATAGGGAGAATAAACCCGTCATCCAAGGGCACTTAAATTCACATGTTCATTTGAAAAGGGTAATAAAAACACCATGTTTCATTCAATACTATTTATATTTGATCTTGAAATATGGTATTCTTTTCAATATCCATATATTTTTATCCATCAAAGTGGGTGGACCACCGAAAGAGTTTTTCTTATGCCATGGTCTATATTATTGTGTAATCCTCTGATCAAAATCATGTTTTTTTGTTCCCAAATCCTTTATCACCTGTCCAATGAGGTCGTAAAAGAAACTAAAGGAGGGTATTTTACAAATTCAAAATACACTAATATCTTGGATTCTTGATGTTTCAAGAATTTACCCCTATAATGGGTTGTGTGATGTCCACAATATCCTTTACTTTCATCAGAGGACCCCACTAAATCAGATTAGAAACACCCCACTCTATAAAATCCCAAATGGTTTTACCATTCCCACACATAACATGATCTCTCTTATGCATAAATGGGATACATTTCACCTAGATCCAGAAAAGGGAATGAAGGAATTCCATATCATCATGTAAAATATGATAGCCATGTACATTTACATATTAATATGATTATCAAACTACAAGGGACTTCTGTTAAAAATGCATATCATAATATATTCCTAAAAAATTATAAAACTATCATCCTAGGTTTGATTTCATTGATATCATCTCCCTCTCCATAACCCCGAATCAACTAAAACCTATTCCGCAAGGAGTTCATCTTATAGGGTCTGCTAGATGTGAATCTTCCCACCAAGAGGAGGGAGAAAAATTTACAAAGATATAAATCCTCTGTAACCCTAAATTCAATCATCAATTTCTAAAAAAATATTTAAATATTATTTACAGTATCTCTCCCCATGCATTATCATTTTACCATTAAATATATCAAATTAAATAGTTCATAATAAACTATCCTTAAATGTTGTGTTTATGAAAAATATAAATAAAATAGTTTACAACCATTGTTATGGTAATTATTTAATAACACTAATTCTGATATGATTAAAAAATGGTAATCATTCATTACAATTATTGGAAATGGTAATTTAATTATTTTAATCATTTAATTGGCTTAATAACAATGAAAGAAGTTTTAGAACATTGTTTAGATCACTTATTTTTTGTAATTGTATATAATTAATATAACTATTAACTTAATATTCCTATTAAAATAAATATTAAATATATAATTAATTTTTATAATTTTATAAAATTTTGTACACAAAAAATACTTATATTTAAAAATATTAATCTAATCCATTCATAGATATATTTATTTTTCTGTTATTATGATTTAATTACATATTGGATATATAAATGAATTATAAATTCAATTCCAAATAAAATAATTATTACTAATAATTTATTAATATTAAAATTTATACATTTTAGATTTACTAATTAATTTAATAATTTTAAATTTATAACTAATTTTTTTAAAAAATTAAATAATTATTTCATTCTATAAAAAGATTGAGTTATTAAATGGTGTTAAAACAAGTATTTCAAAATGTTTATAATTTTCCAAATATTAGATAAATGTGTTAAATTGTAGAATTTTTTAAGTAAGAATTGATTATTAATCGAAAAAATGAATTGACAACTTAGTAATTGTGAAATTATTTGACTAGATAATTTCAAATAATGAGATATAATATCTTTTTAATTTGTTGTGTAAATATATTTTATGTATATGAATCAATTATAAATAAATAATTTAAATTAATTTAATACTTGGAATACTAATGATGTTAAATAATTTTAGAATAAAATTTGGAATGAAACAAATACAATAAAATATATTTTTTCTTATATAAATTTCAGAAAAATAATTGAAGGAAATATTTTAAAAAATAATGAAATGTGACTGAGCAAGTCCCTTTAATACATATTGGTTTTTATGCATTATTGTACACCTTTAAGATCATTGAATTGGAATTTGAATATGGATTGGGACTATAGATACCTTGGGAAGAAAATATAACATGGTGTTTAGCAACCAATGATATAGATATGTACACATTAACACTTATGTGAGTTACAATCAGTTGGTTATTAGGTCACTAAGGGGTGGGGAAATTGTTTAATCTCTCACGAGGCCATAGGTAGGGCATGGTGTATGAGATGAGATTCATGTGTCCTAGGATTGGGTTTTAAGGGATAATTGTATGGATGAGAGATGATTTAGCCTAGTGATGAGTGAGTGATTCCATCCTACGGGTGGTTTTAGGCTTGAATATATTTATGAATGGTACGAGTCCATTATAATAGACATGGAGTGACAGAGAGTGGTTTTCTATGAGTGAGAAATATAGAGATATACCGTAGAAGATGTGAGGTGAGACCCAAGTTCAGGGTGTGGGATTGGTTAGGACATGGCATTAGGATATGATGATTCTTTGTGTGTATGACATGTGATAGTCATTGGGTAGCAAGAGTAATAAAGATTAGAGAGAATTGTGGGAAGGACTAGACCATGGGGTATGGGTTGAGATGTGAATATGGGTTGTGGTGTAACTTATGTGTAAGGGGAATGGGTTGTTATTAATGAAAAAAGATTGTTCTGTGTCTAGAGGACACAATATATGCCCTAATTGGTGAGGTGGGATGTGTTCAACTAGGGGATATATCTTTAGAGACTATTTTCATGGGATCAAATAAAGAGTTTTTTGACAAGTTAAGGCCTATTGTAATAGTTGTGACTTCCCTAGAAACTTTGGGGATGTTTCAATGTGATTATTACCTCCTTAGAGTTTGTGGGGATGGGTTGGTATGCTTGTAACCTCTCCAATGTCTGTAAGTATTTTTTGGTACTTTTTTAACCTCCCTTGAGTCTGTGGGGAATGGGTATTAAGCTTTTGACCTACCTTAATAAAGTAAGGATTGGTCAGTGTGGATGATATACCCTGACTAAGAGTCTTGAGTAATGAAAGTGACCACCCATGAGTGTCTAGGTCATGGGATGAAGTGAGATGAGACCAATGGACACTACCTTGAGTGATTAAGCATTAGTTCATGATGTGGATGTATTATTTCACATAGTTCTTCTGGGTAACAGGTTAGGTTTTGGATTCCACAAAACCTTAAGTCTTCGTTTATGTCATGGGTGTCATTATGATGGCCTAAGTTGATGTGGTGTGGTAGATTCCAGTATAGCACTAAAGTAGGTATGATTAGGTGTCTTGGTGGTCTGGTAAGCACACATTGACCACACATACATGGAGTTGTGTTGGACTTATAATGTATATGTCCCTATTGATGTGATTAAGATGAATTTTGTTTAATTATCTTGTCTTTAGGTGATAAGGTACTTCATTTGGTATATAATGAAACCACTACTACCTAAATTTGGTCTAAACATGAAACTCTATATATATAAAAAGATTAGTTATCTAGGTACACAATAAGATTCAATTACATAACTTTCATATGAATCCTAAAAATTCATCCAAGACACATATCGATGATTTTAATAAAATCATACTAGATTTATCGAATATAGAAATTATATTGGATAATGTGTATTTCACTATCACACTGCCAACCTAATTATATGATTACAATAATTAATTTAAGGATTCAACGGTGTATGGTTAGGGTTCCGTAAACCTATAAAAAGTTAAATTTAGATTTTTTCTAAATTTATTCGAAATAAGAAACCTACATCTGTTAATAAGTAATTTCTGGGGATTAATCTCTAGGGTAATTTTGAGCATAGAGGGAACTCAAGAAGTAAGATCAAGTTTAAGATCTAATAAGGGTCTAGAGGTAAATAAATAAAATAATTCCATTATAAAAAACATGGTCAAATTTGATGTAATTATACCTAAGGAACAATATTAAGAAAAAAATCAATAACACTGACCAATGGTTGTTAGTTGAGAAATATTTTGAGACTATTGACGTTTAAAATTTCTGGCTTGATGATATGAGTGCTGAATGAGTCGTGGATTTAGTATTTTCTTTTCATACATGGCACATATGTGAGTAATTCACTGATTTGAGAGTATATGAGAGTGTAATGGTTTACCTAAGAAACAACAAGAGCTATCAAATCATGGGTATAAAAATAAGCCCTCCAGAATTTCATGAAAGGTCAGTCAAATCCTTAGAGGATGTAAGGTGCATGCCTAATTTGAGGATTAATCTTATTTACCTAGGTGTCTTAGAACGAAATGGGTTTTCTTTTAGGTTTGATTCTATGAGTCATAATATCTCTAAGGGGTCACTCATTATTATGATAGTAACCCTCTCCAATGTCCTATAATTCTAAACTGCTAGGAATCAAATGAAATAATTAAATACAACTCTTTCCTCCATGATAAATGACTCAATGTAATGGAATAGGTCATTAGGACATATTAGTTCAAAATTAATGAATCAAATACCAAAGAATGAAATTTTAAATCATGTAACCTTATAAAGTCTTTACTTCTGTGAACACCATCATCTTTTTAAGTCCAAAAAATTTAGTTTTATGGTGTCAACATTTAAAGCTAATTCTCCATTGTAATATGCACATTTAAATAAGTGGTTTTAGACTAGAACTTCTTCATGTAGTGAGGGAGACTACAATGTCTACTTTAATGATGAATAATCTCATAATGTGTGGATTTATATAATCTTTCAAAAATATGAAACCATTGATACTTTCAAATTTGGATGCTTAGAGTTGAAAGTGAAAGAGGAAAAAAATATAATATCATTAGAATTGATAATGATCTTGAATATTTATATAATGTTTACATAGTCTATTTTAGTTTGGAAGGTATTATTAGACACATAACTATTATGTATACCCCATAATAGAAGGTCCTATAAGAGAGTATGAATAAGACTATTTATAAAGTGTGAGAATCATTCTCTTATATTCTAGTATTTTTAAGTCTTGGGAATAAGTTTCCACTACAGCTGTCTATCTGATCAATAGATCCCCCTCTAGTTCCATTTTTATTAAATCCCCTGATGTTATGTGGATGGTTTCACCCATAGTTTTGGACATCTTATATTTTTTTGTTCTAACTATTCTCATAGTTGAAATGATATACTAGTTCTGAGGAATATCAAGTGCGACTTTGTGTGATACCCACTTTATGTCAAAGGGTAAAGGATTTGGGAAGATAATAATTGTTATCAGAAATTTATAATCCATCATGGCGTTGTTTTCTATGAGTCTTCTAGTTCTAAATATAATTGTTCTAATCATTCTCAGTCTCATGAATCTAAACCTGCAGTTGTTGAGGTTATATTTGAGCCTAAAATTTAACTTGAACTTGAGGTTTTCTACACTAAACCACCCTAAATATCTCACAATAAATAATAACATGCTAGGGAATTTGAACATAAGTTTTAGGTTGAGAGAGATAGTGACAAGAGAGACTACCAGTTCACTCGTAACATGAAAACAAGAATCATTAGGCCTCCAAACTAGTCTACCAAGGTTTGTGTTTCTACCATTGTCTTTTATATAGGGTTTTACTAGGTAGTGATGAACCATAATGTTTCAAACACGACCTTAAGTCTGATGAATCTTGGTAGTGTCTTTCTGTCATGAGAGATGAATTGGATTATCTTCTTACAAATGAAACAAGGATAATTGTTAAAAAACTAATGAGAAAAAATTATATATTTTAATTAAATAGTTGAAAATAATAGAGAATCTCCTATCAATCTAAATGAGTTTCTATTGAGAAATGAAGATAATCATTGTTGGAAAATAAGCATGTAATCAGGATATTATTATGAAAAACTCTGTCCCTATTCTTGAGTCTGTCAAATGCTTCCTTCAATAAGATAAGAGAGAAAACAACAACAACATGGTGAAATGAGTAAGGTTAAAGGGGGTTAACATCAAAAAATCCTCTGGTTGGTTTGAATTTCATTATGAGATAACCAATGAACATTATTTTGAAGGAAATTGACTTTTAACAACTCATGATCACTCACATCAATTTTTTTCCCAGTCATAGTTTCCATATTACCACATCTATGAAATCCTATGCCAACATTTAATAATTTTTCATATAGAATTTCATTTCCAAGGTCCCCTATTAGATTTTCAATGAGTTTTTATAAAATATTATATTTCATGAGAACAACCATAAATGTCTATAAAATTATCTTGGGTATAGAATCACTCTAATTATTAAAGATAATATAGGGATGGAACTTTCCCAAATGATGGGAGAGAAATTTTGATAAAATCTTTTAGACCACACAACATAAGATGATAGGCCTGAAATCATTAATTTTCTCCCAAATAAAGATTTTAATGATCTAAAAAATGAGAGTTTCATTGATTTTTTCCAATCCAATGGAACCAACCCATAAACCATACATTATTATGATAACGTAAGGACTAAAAATATACAAAAACCACTTAAAAATAAAAAATGGTATCCATCTAGAACAAGAATTTTTTTGAATGTATTATATTAAAGGATGAGACAATTTACTATCCAAAAATGTCTGACTCTAGCTCCAATGTCATTACCCTGACAACTTGTGGCCAACACTACTCATGAGGTCCCCTGGTGGAGCAACTCTAAGAACTAAAATGATCTATATAAAAGAAATTGATCAGATCCCGAATATCAACCCCATAAGATTTGAAGCTTCCATACCCTACCTAAAATTTTAAAATGAAGTTATTTCTTATTCTGGATAAGACCTTTTGAAGAACGTAGTTGGTATTTTGGTCGCCCTTTTGGATAAAATCCTCCCTTGATCTGATAATCTAGTTTTTTTTGTCTCTAAAAGACTCATCTAGATAATTTTCAAGATTTACAATCTCATGATAGGAAATATCATAAGTGGTTTCCTTGTAATATCTTCCATGTTCTCTCTCAAGCCTGATAATTCTCTGATCGATGTTCTTATGGTGCTATCGACTAAAGTATTCAGCTATATAACAACCAATTTAGTCTTATCAATGATATGGTCTTGAGAATATGACCAAGTATATGTGACCACATAACTATAGATATTATTATAATGACACATGCATTGAAATATAAATCCCCATAGTGGACTTTTTCACTAGGAAACCACCTACAACTAGAGATAAACAAGACAATGATCAGATGAAATCAGAGGTTTGGTAGAGACCTCTAACCTATAGAACATAAACACTTATCTTGACACAAAAAGCTTTGAGATGTTCATATCATATATAGGATAGGAAATATCAATAAATAAATTAAATAGACACCCCAAGAATCCCATATTTGAGATATATGTGTGAAACAAGCAATCCCAAAATTGGTGCATGGAATAAAAAATATTCCAAGCCCCACCTTACTTATCCGGGTGGTGAGGATGTCATTGAAATTCCCGTCAAAGATAAGGGTTAATGAATTTTATTTTTTATAGATTTAATCAACTTCCAGGATCCCCAATTGTCACCTACACCTTACCAGCTATAAAAATCAACGAGGTACCATTTAGGTTCCTAAGTTTAATGAATCATAAAGGTGATGTTTTATTGGGAGTAGATGACCACCACATCATCAAATTATTCTCTCCCCATGTTTCAAAGTACACCTACATGTGATGACTGTCCTACTAAGAAATAGTTAAAAAATCCATATTTCAATGTTATCACTATAATTTCCTTTATTTTAAATATGGTATTGGATATATAGACCATATCGTGGCCATACTTGGTGCTCCTTTAATAGAGCATACCAACTGATCATGAGATTCCAAGAACATTAGTATTCCAGAATATGAGTTTCAGGGTTCTAGGTGGGCTAGTTTGAACTTCGCTTTGCCTCTATTAGGTAGATAAACATATCACGCTCTAATATCTTTGAGTGTTTCTAAGAACACGATGGTGCCTTCTCCTTATAACCTCCACAAAGACTTTTATTTGTAAAAACTTTTTATTTGGTTTTCTCAATATTATTTCTATTCCTATTACGTCACATCCCTGTTTCTAGAAATCAATGTTCAAAAAAGATCACTCCAATAGGAGATTCATATAGGACAAGAATAACAAACCTTGGGGTAGGAAATCTTGGGAGTTACTCCTCACTTAGAAAAGTTGAATCCAGACCTCGCACTTCAGGTGGAACTATACCCTTTAAAATGGAAACATTCATTTCCTCTAGTGCTTCTGGGACATGGTAAAATATACGGTGGTTTGGGAGAGGTCATATTTTCTTGTGTACAAAATCATTATGAAATTTTTTATGTGGGAGAAATAGTCAGCCAAAAAATTATCCCTAGCCATGAAATCTTTTGTATCCACATCTTATGATCTTTTATCCACCATCCTAGGGAAAATAAACCAATCAACCAAGGGGACATTAAGTCAATTGTTCATTTGAAAAGGGTAATACAAAGTCCTAGTTCCAATCGATACTATTACTATTTGATCTTGAAATATTGTATGATTTTTGAAATCCATATGTTTTTATCCGTCAATGTGGGTAGACCACCAGAATATTTTTTCTAATGCCATGGGCTATATTATTGTGTAAGCCTCCAATCTAGATCAAGTTTTTTTGTTCCCAAATCCTTTATTGCATGTACAATAAGGCCTCAAAAGATACTAATGGAGGTGATTTTTAAAATTCAAAAGACAACAATTTTGTGTACACTGGATGTTTCAAGAATGACCCCCATATAATGGGTCGTGTGATGTCCACCATAGCCTTTATTTTCACCATAGAAACCCAATAAATATGATCAAAAACATCTAATTCTACAAAATCCCCAATCGTGTTACCATTCCCACACATAACATGATCACTCCTACCAATAAATGGTATACATTTCACATAGATCCAGAAAGGGTAATGAGGGAATTCCATCTCATCATGTCAAACATGTTATCCTTGTGCTTGATAACAGTAAAATGATTATCAAAATACATGGGACGTACATTAAAAAGTTGTAACATAAAATATTCATAAAAAATAAAAAAATCATCCTAGGTTTGATTTCCTTGATATAATATATCTCTTAAAACCTATTGATTGACTAGAACATATTCTTCAAGGTTGTAAAGTAATAGAGTTTTCTAGATGTGAATATCCCCACCAAGAGGTGGGAGGGGAATTTACAAAGCCCTCTAGCCCCTGAATCACTAACTTTAATCATCAATTTCTCAAAGAAGACATTGAAATATTAGTTATAGTCTTTCTAGTCATGCATTATCATTTATACCATTAAATATATCAAGTTAAATAGTTCAAAATAAACTATACTTAAATGTTTTGTTTATAAAGAATAAATGTAAAACAGTTTACAACCATTATTAGGGATATTTTTTAATAACTTAAATTATGATATGATTAAAAAATGTTAACCATTCATTATAATTATTGAAAATGGAAATTAAATTTTTTAAATCATTTAATTGGGATAATAATAATGGTAACAGTTTAAGAACATTGTTTAGATTGCTTAATATTCATAATTGTATATAATTAATTTAACTATTAACTTAATATGTCTACATAAATAAATATTAATTATATAATTAATGGTCAAGATTTTATAAAATGTTGTACACAAAAAATACTATTATATAACAATATTTAGCTAATCCTTTCATAATTATATTTATTTTTTTTATTATGAGTTAATTACATATTGGATTTAAAAATGAATTATAAATTTAATTCCAATTAGCTTAATTATTACTAATCCATTATTAATAGTATAATTATTTAATTTTAGATTTACTAATAAATATAATTTTTTAAAATTTATAGATATTTTTAAGGAAATTAAATATGTATTTCAATATATAATATGATTGAGTTAATTAAATGTGTTTAAAAATGAAAAAAGTATTTATAAATATTTATAATTTTCCAAATATAAAATAAATGTGTTAAATTGTAGAAAGTCATTTTTTCCTTTTTAAGTATAAAATTATTATTAATGAAAACAATTATTAAATGAATTGACTATTTATTAATTGTGAAATTATTTGACTAGATACTTCCCCATGATGAGAGATAACAACTTTTTAATTTATTGTGTATATATATTTTAGGTATATGAAGAAATTCAAAATAAATAATTAAATTAAAATTAATACATGGAATATTATTGTTGTGAAATAATTTGAGAGTAATATTTGTAAAAAATTGGATACAATAAAATATATATTTTCTTATAGATTAAATTTCATTAAATAAATGAAGGAAATATTTTAAAAAATAAAGAAATGTGACAGTGGAATTCCCTTTAATAAAAATACATTTATATGTTTATGCATTACTATAAACCTTCTAGCATGTTGCATTAGAATTGGTAGATGGATAGGGACTATGGACACATTGGGAAGAATATATAAGGTGGTGTTTGGAATCCAATGATATTGATAAGTACTCTTTAGAACTTAAGTGAGTTATGATCAGTCGGTTATTCGGTCACAAAGGGGTGGGGAAATCGTTTAATCTCTCATGAGGCCATTGGTAGTGCTTTGGGTATGAGATGAGATTTAGGAGGAATATTATTGGGTTTTTAGGGATAATTGGATGGATGAGTAAGGATTTAGCCTTGTGATGAGTGAGTGACACCCTCCTGAGTGTGGTCTAAGGCTTGATTTGTATTATAAATGTGACGAGTCCTTTTGGACTAGGCATGGTGTGATAGAGAGTGGTTTTCTCCAAGTGATGGAAAGAGGGTTTTGCCAAAGGAGATATGAGGTGAGACCCAAGTGTAGGGTGTGGTCTTGTTCAGGACATATCATCAGGATTCTTGGCTTCATAGAGTTTACGACATGGGATAGTCCTGGGGTAGCAAGATTAAGCATGATGAGATTAAATGACACAGAGGACTAGACATTGAGGTGTGGGTTGAGATGAACATATGGGTTGTGGTGTCCCTGAGGGGTAAGGTTAATGGGTTGGTAATAATGGTATGATACTTTTATGGGTCTAGGGGACCCAATATATACCCTAACAGGTGATGTGGGTTGTGTTTAACAAGGGGTTATATCATTATAAACCAGTGTCCTGGGATCAACTAAAGAGTTGTGCGACAAGATAAGACCTGGTGTACTTGTTGTGACCTCCCTAGAAACTGTGACGATGGTTCAATATGCTTATAACCTCATTAGAGTCTATGGGGATGGGTTGGAATGATGGTAACCCCCCTAGAGTCTACATGTTTTGGTTGTTATTCTTTTAACCTCCCTAGAGTCCATGGGGAATGGGTTGGTTTGCTTGTGAACTCCTTTGAGCATGTAGGAATTGGTCAGTGCAGATGATGTACCCTGAATAAGATTCTGGAATAATGAATGTTTCCACCCACGAGGGTATAGGTCTTGGGATGACGTGTGACGATACCAATGTACCCTACCATGAGTGATTAGGCATTAGGTCATGATGTTGATGTATGACTGCACTCAGTTCTTGCGGGTAACAGGTTGAGTTGTGGATTCCACAAAACCTTAAGTCTTCATATATAGATTTGGTGTCATTATGATCACCATAGATGATGTGGTGTTGTGGATTACATTAAAGCACTAAATTAGGCAAGATTAGGTGCCATGGTGGTCTAGTAAGCCCACATTAACCATATATGCCAGCAGTCATGGTGGCCTCATAATTTTTTTGTCTATATTGATGTGATTCAGAATGATTTTAGTTTAATTATATTGTCATTGGGTGATAATTTACTTGATCACATATATAATAAATCCACTAATGCAAAAATTTGGTCTAAACATGAAACTCTCTATATGAAAAAAACCTTAGTTATCCAGCTACACAAGAAGATTCATGTGTATAACTTTATTTGAATCCTTGAAATGCATCTAGGACTAATATATATGATTTTAATAAAATTAGTCTAGATTTATCTAATATAGAAGTTATGTTAGAAAATGGGGTTTTGACTATCATAATACCGACCTAATTAGATGATTAAAATAAATCATTTAAAGAATAAATGATATAGAGCCCAGGTTCTTTATTCCTATAAGAAGTTAAATCTATCTTGTTTTCTAAAGATAAAGAAAATAAGAAACCTAATTTTGTTAACATGGAATTTGAAGGGATTAATTTCTGGGGTAATATTGATAAGGAAGGGAATGAGAGAGGTAAGAGAATGTTTATGAGCTAATCAGGGTCTAGGGGAAAGTAAATAAAATAATTCCATTATAAACATCACTGTAAAATTTGAAGGAATTATCCCAATGGAAAAATTAAAGAACAAAACCAAGAAGACTGACCATTGGTTGTTAGTTGAGAAATATTTTGAGACTGTTGATGTTTCAAATTTCTGTCCTAATGCTATGAGTGCTGAATGTGTCATTGATTTAGAATCTTATTTTCACATATTTCACAAATGTGAGCACTTCACTAATATGAGAGAGAATGAGAGTGTAATGGCTTACCTATGAAGTAACAAGATCTATCAAATCATGTGTATAAATATAATCCATCTATAATTTCATGAATCTTTTGTCAAATCAATAGAGGAGTCTTAGTGGGTGCATGATTTGAAGATGAACTTTATTTAACTTGGTGTATTAGTAAAAAATCGGCATTCTTTTAGGTCTGATTTAGGTAGTAATAATATCTATAAGGGGTCACTCATTATTATGATAATAACCCTCACCAATGGTCAATATGTCATAAAATGTAGGAATCAAATGAAAAAAATTAAATACAACTCTTTCCCCCATGACAAATAATGCAATGTTATGGAATATGTTATTAGGAAACTTTAGTTCAAAATTGATTAATTAACTAAGAAATAAATGAATTTTAAATGATGTAACCACAGAAAGTCTCCCCTTTTGTGAATACCATGATCTTGTTAAGTCCAAACATTTTAGTTTTAAGTGGTCTACATATAATGATAATTCCCCTTTAGAATATGCACATTTTAATTTGTGGTTTTCCCCTAGAACTACTTCACTTAGTGGGGACCACTACTATGTTCACTTTAATGATGAATAATCTAATTATATTTTTATTTATGTAATCATGAGAAAATATGAATCCTTTGAAACATTCCAAATTTCGATATTTATTGTTGAAAGTGATACTGGAACCAAACATAAAATCATTAGAATTGAAAATAGTCTAAAATATTTATCTAAGGCCTATATAGAATATTTAAGTAGGGATGGTAATATTAGACACAGAACTGTTATGGTTACACCATAATAGAATTTCCTATAAGAGATTTTGAATAAGACTATTTATAATGTGTCAGAAGCATGCTCTTATAATCTAGTCTTTTTAAGTCTTGGATGTTTCTTCTACAACTATCCATCTAATAAATATATCCCCTCTAGTTCCATTACATTTAAAACCCCTAATGTTATGTGGACTGGTTCACTACTAGTTTATGACATCTTAGATTTTTTTGTTCTACCTAATCTCAAAATTGGAAAGATAAACAAGATCCTAGGAATATGAAGTGTGACTTTGTGGGATGAGCACTTTGTGTCAAAAGTTAAAAGCTTTGGGATTATAATCATGGTTATTCAAAATTTATAATCCATCATGATGTTTTTTTTCTATAGGGCTTCTTCTTCTAAATATAATGCTTATGATTTTACAATGTCTCATCCATCTAAACATGCAGGTGTTGAGGTTATATTAGTGCCTAAAATGTAACTTTAACACGATGTTGTCTCCATTAAACCACCACAACTATATCACAATAAATAATAACCTATTAGTGAATTTGAACATAAGTTTTAGGTTGAGAGAGATAGTGACACGAGAGACTACCATTTGAATCTTAATTGGACCATAAGAATCATTAGGCCTCCAACCTGGTCTACCAAGGACGATATTTCTACCCTTGACATAAATATAGGTTTTTACTAGGTAGTGATGAACCATAAAGTTTCAAACAAGATATTAAGTATGATGAATCTTGGAAGTTTCTTTCTATCATGAGAGATGACATGGATTATCTTCTTACAAATGAAACTTGGATAAGTGTTAACAAACCTAAATAGAATAAAATTATAAATTTTAATTAAATTTTTAATAAATAAATAATAAAATAAAGTGAAAATATAATAAGTAAAAATATATACTTTTGGAACCTGGATTCCTATAATATGATGGAATTGATTATAATGATGTTTTTTAAACTGGTTTTGAGACCTCTTCGATTATATTATTGTTACCCTTTTCTTCCCTAAATGCTTTTCATGATGAATAATTGGATGTTAAAGCTTCTTTATAGCATGGTATGTAAGATGAACATATTTATATGAGAACACCTAATGGGAATTCAAAATATTTTAAAATCCAGCAATTTTAAATTTTAGGAAAATCCATCTATGTCCTTAAGAAATCATCAAGACAATGGTATAAATAATATAATTGTTTTATACTTAAAAATGACTTTTTCTATAAGTACATATGATGACAATGTTTATTAAAAATCATTCAATACTTTTTATGCTTTTATAATCCTATATGTGGATGACATGCTTATAATTTTCAATGGCACTTGATTAATAAATCAGATAAAAAACAAATTACATTATTCTTTTTAAATGAAATATTTATAAGAAACAAATAAATTCCTTAGTATGAAAATCAGTATGGATAAAAATGTGATGGTATTGTACATATCCCAGTATTATTATGTTCATAAGGTTTTAAAAAGGTATTTTCTAGAAAATTTGAAATTTCATTGTGTTACTTTAGGTCATCACATAATTTTTACCTTGTCCGAGTCCCTTAATAGTTATTCTGATAATTATTTTGTGATTAAAATCCATTTTTTAAAAAAAGTTTGTTGCCTTTTTTAATCCATGATATTCCCTTATATGGATATATCCTTTAGTGTTTTCACCTTATGAATGTTTATGGGAAGTCCTATAAATAATCCTTTGTATAAATTAGAATAGATACTCATTTATGTGTCCATGCCTTGTAATTTGTGCATTTGTTTTTATAAAAAAAGATTATTATAGTGAAGATATCATTAGCTCTATTAAATATGATTATGTTAAAAATATAGATACTAATAAATTTATCACTTTTTTAGTATTATTTTCATTTGTATGTACTCATTCATGAAAATTTAATATGAAATTCATGTTTTCCCTTTCCAAAACCAAGGTCAAATACGTTGTATTAACCTTAGAAATCAACGAATCAATTTGGTGGAAATAATTTTTTAATGAATTGTCTTTATATATTTGGTAATATAGATGTATTTTTAGATAGTTAGTTTCTATTACATATTTCTAAAAATAATGTTTTTCATGGAAGATCAAAGCACATATACATTAGATTTAATTTTTTGGGTGGTTTCCTTGAAATTCGGATAGTATGTTTCACTAAGATACATACTTCCTATAATTTAGTTGAGTGTTTGAATAAATATATTCAAATTTCAATGTTTATACATTATATAGAGCATATAAATGTAGACCCATTTCAAATACCTAGGTGGTGAGAACACCATATTTTTAGATTATTTTTATTAAAAATTTGTAGGTTTTCTAAATTTTACAACCATGTATTAATTTTCTTATTATAAAATAGAATTTTTATAATTCTTGGTCTGAATTATGATTTGGATTTCAGAATTTAATTTTATTTGTTCCCTTGTGAATTTTTTTAAAATTACTTATCATTATTTTTTCCCATGGAATACATGTTTTTTATGTTTCTTATTTATCAATTTTTCACACGTTTTTCTTATCCCATAGCTAAGTCCCGCATAAAGGTATCTTGTGTAAAGTCTACATTCTTGTCACATAAGTGTAAACCATTGGCGCTCCCCTTGAATAAGGTAACTCATCGATGCATAAGGGTAATGCCTACTCATGTAAGGGTGCTCTCTATCTTGTGTATGGGTACTTATGACACTCTTAGCGGTACTCCCTAGCTTGCACATGGGCACTCCCTAGCTCACATATCGATTCTACCTTGTCTCATGCAAGGCTATCCTAGAATGTGAAATGGTTCTTCCTTGGCTCCCATAAGGGTATACAAGATCACATAAGAGTACTGTATAGATCGATTAAGCATAACTGGGAACATATACAGGTATCGTTAGAACACTCAATTGTAAGTTGATATGTGTTACATTTTGGAAGTTAATCACAAACCACCACATGGCCATCCCCTTAAACTGTCTCTAGCGTATCATCCATCAACATGGCCTACATCTTACATTCACTGCATGGATCACAATCATTTCTCTCGGCATCATGATTTCACCATAGGCTCTTCCTTGATCATTTGGTGTGTTTTTTCACTAGTTCACGAGAGGATATTTCTAGGGATTTTTTTTTGTTTTCAGTTGAAATCGAATGAGAATAGCCTGAAGGATATTGTAAGAACCAAGATCTTCTTTTCATGTATGCATTTCCTTTTTATGTATTTTTTAAGAAAAAAATGAATTTTCTGGAAATTTTTGAAGTTCAGGCCTTGTACTTTTTGAGTACATTCCGTGTACTCTTCTCCAGCTCAAAGTCGTGTGTTGGTCGTGCCCGGGCCACACATACGATGTGTAGGGTTGACGTGGAGGCCGTTTTTAGCCGAGTACAGAAAAACCCACTACACTCCATGTACATTAATAATACACACTGTGTAGTTTTCTTTTTTTCATTAAACGGACCGGGGTCACGCCTAACCCCCAATTTCATCTTCTTCTCCAGATTCCGTCCACCCGAGAGCGACTGTACGAACGGATCTTCGACAAGCTCCCGCCTCTTCGTCCATTCTCCGATTCGATCACGGTCAATTGCGTTGGAATCACACCGGTGATCTCTCCCTTCTTCTTGAGTCTTGTTTCTTGATTCCTCCTGGTTTTCATGTTATCATAGGTTGAGAATTTTGTGAGTGTTCTCATATCTACGTCATTCTAAGGGTAATCTATTATCGTCGTTCACGTATATTGATCTCATAGGATCGAGGTAGGTGTTTTGTGCCTTTTTGTAGAAATTTGATGAATATTTTGTGAAAATTCAACCAATACACTTGAACGGGGTATTGCGTGTTCCTGTTTTTCCCTTGTTGTGCTGCTTACTTTTCTTGTTTGTTAGAGTATATGTTTTTCCTGTGATTATGCTAGATTTATTGTACCTTAGATGTTTGTTATGCTTGTTCTGCCTGTTTGGAGTTTTTCCATGTTACCATTCTTTGCCATAGGACAGTGGAACTACTACCTTGTTATGCTGTTGAGCCTTAATTGATAGCCAAGTAGTTCTTGAGGTTTACATGGACGATTTACACGCGCGATGAGAATGTTTTAACTTTTAATCAGGATTGTGAGAACCTAGAGTAGTAGACCAAAGGGAGAATTGATGGAAGGGCTTCTCCAGAGTGTCACTTAATTACAATGAGAGACCACATTGCGAATTGACCTTAAGTGCTTCCTCAGAGAGTCTGTAGTTCCTCGACGTGGGCCACAGGGGGAATAGACGTTGAGTGCTTCCCCAGAGAGCCTTTAGCATGATATGAGACTATAGGGGGAATTAAAGGTGAGTGATTCCCCAGAGAGTCTATTAATTTCATAGCTGAACCAGAGGGGTGAGACTATGTGTGCCTCTTATAGGGTTATTAGTACTTATAGGTTGAACCATAGGGGTTAGGCTGTGCGAGCTACCCAGAGGGTTACCTGTTATATTCTTTTTGCTGGTTGTTTACTTGTGTACTTTATTTTTCAGAACTGTGGATTGTAGCTGGTTGTGTTTTCCTTTTTACTGCTTCTTGTTATATTACTGCCATGTATTCATTGACTGTTAGGCACAAATATTTGGGTTGTTTCCTACTATGATTGTATCTCACACCCTTTTTGGGCTATGCTTTTGGGCCCAAACAGAATATGTTGCTGCAGGTATAGATAAGGGCAAGCATCCTTCTACTTCAGGTTCTTGATTTTGCTGGAGCTGGGGAGCATGGGACAGAGCCGTGGCTCACGATGCGGATGAGTTTATTTTGTTTTTCCTTTGCACATTGTTTTTTAGTTGTATTCAATCACGTTGTTCTATTTGCTGTTTTCCATAGATACTTTTACCTGCTTCATCATTGTCATAATTTCTATATATATATATATATTCATTTCTTCCGCTGTTTGGTTTTAGTTATTGCGTATTTTTTACTACTTCTTCTGTTTATTGTTGTTTTTCATACCTTTTATACCTTACCGAATGAGGGAATAGTTTCCCCAATAACTTACCAAGGCCCTCGCTGCTAGTCGACAGCCTCTGGTGTTTGGGAAAATGCACTTGAGGTCATGTGGTGAACCAGGTACAGGGAACCAGTGGAGGGGCTCCAGATTCAAGTCGTTAAAAAGTGGTATCAGAGGGGTTCTTTTCTCTTGCTTGCTATTTGGAGACTTTAGTGAGGGATAGGATGGATTCGGTACTTGGGATTAATCTGTACTCAGGAGTAGCTAACCTGTGTACAGGGAAAACCCATACTACCTCATTAATTGCAGTTTTTGCTGGTTTTGAGATTTTATGGTTGATTTTATTTCACCTAGAGTGATTCACATGACTTGTGCTATTATTTTTTTGATAATTTGGTTCTTATTCTGTCACAACCCGATGAGATGAGGGTATGCCATCTCATGCATCATATAGGAACTTGTAGAAATCACATGTCATGCATTATTGCCATGCCATCTACGGTGCATTAGTGATTGCATGCTATTATGATAGACTTTGTGTAGATTATATATGTTGTTGTGATAGATTCTTGATAGATTCTCTTCTATCATGTTAGAAAACTGTTGTTTTGTTCCTTGCTTAAAATGAACACCAAATTTTGGTCCTTGAGGTGTTATGGGCCCTGACGGATCGGAATTTGGCACCTCTCTGCCTTTTTTTTTAGTGTTTCTGGGAGTCTCAGCAGTTTATGAGATACTACCCAGAAAAACATAGAATACATGGCATGTACTTTTTTGGATACACGCCGTGTAGTTTTCAGGCCATGTCACTGACTGTGTGAGCAGAACACGGTGTCGTGAAATTAACCTCGGGAACACACTGTGTATGGTAGGTACACACCGTGTACATTCAGAGCTGTATACCAGACTGTGTCACTAACAACACGGGTCAGTGAAGCTCAAGTAGTACACTCCGTGTCCCTAGAGAACATGCCATGTAGTCCTGACTAGGTACCCGGCCGTGTCACTAACAAATGAGCAAGCTTTACCTACATTTCCACACGCCGGGTTTGCTCTAAACATGCCATGTAGTCTTGTCCAGGTACCCGACCATGTCACGAACAACACAGGACGATGTCACCTTTTCCTATACATGCCGTGTTTGTTCGGAGCACGCCGTGTAAGGTTCATCCATGTAGACGGTCGTGTGCTTAACAACACGGGCCGCCAAAGCCTTGTCTAGTACACGTCCTGTTTGTTTCGAACACACCGTGTAGTCTCAGGTTGAGTCGGATCGTGTGGGTTAGCCGTGTAAAGAGACTCGGGTAGGGGAATAGTTTCAAGTACACGTCGTGTGTTGGGATAAACACGCTGTGTAGTTGAGGTGTTACACGACTTTTAGGGTAGGAGCACACACCCATGTTAGTGTCTTAAGAAGACATGTTGTGTAGTTTTTATACATACCGGGTAGTCATGTTTTGTAATCTTGTGTGTTTTCTTACCCTTGTTTCCATTTTATACTCTTGTGTTCTCTGTCCTTGTTTTCCTGATCTAAGGTGTGATTTTGATCTTTCATAGCTATGCCTCTGAGACATCCTTCAGTCGTACATCTGTTGTCAAGGAGTGATCAGACGCCAGACATGGCTGATCAGGTACTTCCTGCCGATCCTCCAGTCGGGCCAGCCATGACACCAGATGTCATACCAGTTGCAGGCACTGATGCACAATTCAGGGAAGGTTTCATGAGGATGATGCAGACCTTATAGGTACATCTGCCTCTTTCCACGTCTATGGCAGACTTGACGTTGGTTTTTCAGCAGCAGTATCCTCCCACGTTCTCAGGGGAAGGGGGACATCAGGCTGCAGAGTCATGGCTGGAAGCCATGCTGACTATCTTCGAGAATCTTGAGACACCTCCAGAGAGGTGGGTCAAGATCTCCACCTACATGCTCCGGGACTCTCTTAAGAGGTGGTGGGACGTGATCTCACAGGTGGGTCAATAGTAGGATATGGCTTGGGAGGAGTTCCAATGTGTGTTCTCCGACTACTTCTACATGGAGACCCTGAGGGCTGATGGAGCTAGGGAGTTCATGAGCTTAGAGCAGGGTACTCTTTATATCACCGAATATTCCACTTGTTTCGCCGAGCTGCATCGCTTCACACCCCTCTGGGATAGGAGCGGGGTGTTCTTAGCAAGGAATTTTGAGGATGGTCTCAGGCAGGAGATCCTCTCACAGGTGAACATCTTCCAGCTGACTTATATTACTTCCATCGTCAACTAGGTACTGATTGTGGAGTGCAATCTGAGAGACTCTAGAGCTGTAAGCCAGGGCGGTTCTGCTTCCAGTGCCAGTTTTCCTCCAGATGATAGTAAGAAGTGTCGTAGAGAGCCTACATGCGGTGATCTGAGGAAGGGAGATGCATCATCAGGTAGCCAGGTGATATGATACCAGTGTGGCCGGTTAGGGCACACGAGACCGTAGTGCTAGAGGGACCCTGTGGAGTGCCGATCTTGCGGCATGATGGGTCACCTTCAGCATTTCTGTCAGGTTTTCTCCCCAGCAGCTCATGACCGGGTTCTTCCATGACTCCTTGTTCAAGAGCAGCACCGACATTTTCTCACCAGTTGGGGAACTGGGGTTCTTCCGGCTGTTCAGGCTGAGGTGTAGGTCGAGGACATGGTATTCAACCACTAGTTCCTTAGCACCAGTAGGGAGGTTCATCTTAGAGTGGTCATCTTGGGACACAGGGCCGCGGTGCAGGCCAGTCTTTCGCCGTGGAGCAGACTTATCAAGAGCAACACCCCGGCCCTTCTACTATTTGAGGTACAATTTTAGAAGCCTCAGTTGTATCTACATCCCTTTTCAACACTGGTGTTATGCATAGATTTATCTCGGTTGCTGTTGTGGAGAGCCTTGAACTCTGCATCTTTTCTTCTATCGACTCGTTGACACTAGACACACCCTTGGGGACGAGGATATCTAGTGTACGCCAGTGTAGATAGTTCCCTATCGAGGTTGCGGGGAATCGCTTCTTATGGGATCTCTATGTCCTAGAGATGACAGACTATAATGTCATCCTTGGCAAGGACTGGTTGATTCTCTTCCAGGCAGTCGTCAACTACTATCGCCGCAGAGTGAGTTTGTCTCACCAGAGGGTGGAACGTTTCTTCTTAGATGCGAATGGGATGTTCAGGCGAGTCGAGCGGGACTCGAGCATCATGGGCTAGGAAGGGTGACGGCCTATATTTCTAGTCTTTATCTGGATGACCAGTGGACTCCACAGTTGGACATTCCTCCAGTGGTGCGTCTCTTCAGGGACGTCTTTCCAGAGGACTTTTCTGGGTTTCCTCCGGAGCGTGAGGTAGACTTCTCTATTTAGCTCGTGCCAGGAGTGGCACCAGTGTCCATTCCTCCATATAGGATGGCCACAGCTGAGTTTCAAGAACTCAAGAAGAAATTGGAGGAGCTACAGGCTAAGGGTTTCATCCGACACAATACTTCTCCATGGGGTTCTCCTATCCTATTTGCGAAGAAGGCAAATGGTACCCTTCAGCTTTTTGTGGATTATCGGATGTTGAACCAGTTGATGGTCAAGAACCGATATCCCTTGACGAGGATCGATGGCCTTTTCGATCAGCTTCAATGAGACCGGGTGTTCTCAAAGATCTACATGAGGTTTGGTAACCATCAGTTGCATGTTAGACCATCAGATATACCTCTGATAGCCTTCTGGAGCAGGTATGGTCTTTACGAGTATACAGTCATGTCGTTCGGTCTCATGGATGCACCTGTAGTTTTCATGGCACTGATGAACCGAGTGTTCCATCCTTACTTGGATGCCTTTGTCGTGGTCTTTTTGGACGATATCATGGTGTACTCTCACACTCGACACAACCATGCCACACATCATGAGATCGTTCTGAGTACACTGAGAGAGCATCAGCTTTACGCTAAACTCTCGAAGTGCCACTTCTAGATGGATCAGATTCACTTCTTGGGTCACGTCATCTCAGAGGCAGGAGTATCTGTGGACCCAAAGAAACTGATAGATGTAGTTTTTTGGAAGAATCCGAAGAACGTCTTTGAGGTACGGAGCTTCCTAGGGCTACCTGGATACTACAGAAGCTTCATTCAGGACTTCTATCGTCTAGCAGCACCCTTGACAGGTCTGACCAAAAAGGGGGAGAAGTTCTTATGGTCAGATTTTTGTGAGTCAGCCTTTCAGGAGCTAAAATGGAGGTTGACGTCAGCACCGATACTCGTCTTGCCAGAGCTAGGCAAGGGTTACACTGTTTACTTTGATTATTCGGGTATCGGGCTTGGAGCTGTGCTTATGCAGGGAGATGGAGTCATTGTGTATTGGTCTCGGAAGCTGAGGCCACATGAGAGGAACTACCCTATGCACGATCTGGAGTTAGTTGTTGTTGTTCATGCCTTACGTTGTTGGAGGCACTATATACTGGGAGAGCACTTTATGGTCTTCACTGACCACAAGAGTCTCAAGTATATCTTCACTCAGCATTATCTGAATCTGAGGCAGCGCAGGTGGGTTGAGTATCTATAGTCTTTTGACTTCAATATTTCATATACGCCGGGAAAGGGCAATGCAGTGGCTGATGCGTTGAGTAGGAGAACTTAGATTCAGGCAGTTCAGTAGGTCAGCAGTGAGTCGCAGCTGATGGCTCTGTTTTCTGAGATGCATCTAAAGGTGCACGACAGACAGGGACATACTTACCTTTCTTCTGTAGCTATAACCTCTATACTTCTTGATCGGGTACGGATGAGGTAGCTGTCAGACTCAGAAGGCTTAGTCCTGCAACAGAGTGTATCATGAGAGGACCCTCTTCCCGGATGGACAGTGGGCGAGGATGAGATCTTGCATTTCCAGGGACGCGTATGGGTCCCATCAGACATACGCGAGGAGCTGATGCGGGATTTTTATTCCTCTGTTTGGGAAGTTCATCCTGGCATCACCAAGATGTATCGGGATCTTCATCACCAATACTGGTGGCCAGGTATGAAGAAAGATGTTGCTGGTTTTGTCATGAGATGTTCTACTTGATAGTAGGTGAAGGCAGAGCCCCAGCAACCAGCTGGAATTTTATAGAAACTACCCATTCCGGAGTGGAAGTGGAACGACATCGCGATGGACTTCGTGACTGGGTTTCTGAGGTCACCTCGAGGGAACGATGTTGTTTGGGTTGTGGTCGAAAGGCTTATGAAGGTTGATCACTTCTTGCCGATCAAGGAGACCTTCAGTGTTGATGATCTGGGACAACTTTACATCCGGGATATCGTTCGTCAGCATGGAGTCCCACACTCCATCATTTCATATAGGGATATACGTTTTACCTCTCGGTTATGGAGAAGACTTCAGAAGGACTTGGGTGCACATGTACTTTTGAGTACAACATACCATCCCCAGACTAATGGCCCGTCCGAGTGCACGATCCAGGTGCTTGAGGATATGCTCCGAGCTTGCATCCTAGACTCTGGCGGTTCTTGGGAGAATCATATCCCTTTGGTGGAGTTCTCCTACAACAACAGTTCCCAGGAAACCATTCAGATGGTGCCATATAAGGCTTTGTATGGTAGGCCATGCCGATCAACCTTATGCTGGCTGGATGCAGGAGAGGCATCTTTCCTGGGACCTCGTCTTGTTCAATAGACCTCAGAACAGATAGAGCCGATTCGGAAGAGGATGGCTATAGCACAGTCTAGACAGAATTCTTATGCTGATTAGTGGAGATGACCTCTGGAGTTCGAGGTTGGTGATCAGGTTTTCCTGTGTGTCACACCGAGGTTGTCACACAGGAGGATTCGGAGACAGGGTAAGCTTTCACCGCAGTACATCGGGCCGTTTGAGGTCTTGGAGAGAATTGGTCCAGTTGCCTATCGGTTGCAGCTACCTCAGAGGTATCGGGCCATGCCCAAAGTCTTCCACAACTCTCAACTCTGATGTTACTTTTCAGACTCGTCTCACGTCTTTCAGCCCGAGGAAGTTGAGCTTGAAGCGGATGCATCGTTCGAGGAGAATCCTATCTGGATTGTCGATCGTAGTAAGAAGGTTATCCACAGGTGGTTAGTTCCTCTAGTACGAGTGCTATGAAATCAAAGGCAAGTACAAGATGAAACCTGGGAGAGGGAGTCCGATGTATGATTGCAATGGCCAGAGTTGTTCGGGGTTTCTTCTTCTCCGTCTTGTTATGGAAATTCGGGGATGAACTTCATTAAGGGGAGAAGTTTATAAGAACCCAGATCTTCTTCTTAGGTACTATTTTCCTTTTTCTAGAGTTTTTAAGAAAAAAAAAATGAATTTTTTGGAAATTTTCGAAGTACACACTGTGTACTTTATATGTACACGCCCAATACTCTTATTTGGCTCGAAGCCATGTGCTGGCCATGCCAGGGCCACACACACGGTGTGTAGGGGTGACGTGGAGGCCGTTTTTAGTGGAGTATAGAAAAACCCACTACACGTCGTGTACTTTTCATTTTTTCATTAAACAGACTGGGGTCACACCTAACCCACGATTTCATTTTGTTCTCTAGATTATGTCTGCCCGAGTGCGACTGTATGGACAGATCTTCGATGAGCTCCCACCTCTTCGTCCATTATCTGATTCGAGCGCAGTAGATTGCGTTGGAATCAAACCGGTGAGCTCTCCCTTCTTCTTGAGTCTTGTTTCTTGATTCCTCCTGGTTTTCATGTTATCGTAGGTTGAGAATTTTGTGCGTTTTCTTAGATCTACGTCATTCTAAGGGGAATCCATCGTCTTCATTCACGTATATCGATCTCCTAGGATCGAGGTAGGTGGTTTGTGTATTTCCATAGAATTTTGATGAATATTTTGTGAAAAATACACTAATAACCTTGAACGGGGTATTGAGTGTTCTTGTTTTTCCCTTGTTGTGTTGCCTTCTTTCCTTGATTGCTAGAGTAGATGTTTTTCTATGATTATGGTAGCTTTACTGTACCTTAGATGTTTTTTATTCTTGTTCTGCATGTTTTTCATTTTTCCAAGTTTCCATGATTAGTCATAGTACAGTGGAACTACTACCTTGTTATGCTGCTGAGCCTTAGATGATAGCCAAGTAGTTCTTGAGGTTTACATGGACGATGTACAAGCGCGCTGAGCATGTTTTACATTTCACTCAGGACTGTGAGAACCTAGAGTAGTAGACCAAAGGTAGAATTGACGGAAGGGCTTCACCAGACTGTCTTTTAATTATGACGCGAGACAATATGGGGAATTGACGTTGCGTTCTTCCTTAGAGAGTTTGTAGTTCCTCGACACATTCCAAAGGGGGAATAGACACTAAGTGATTCCCCAGAGAGCCTTTAGCACGATACGAGACTATAGGGGGAATTGACAGTGAGTGCTTCCCCAGAGAGTCTATTAATTTCATAGCTGAACTAGAGGGGTGAGACTATGTGTGCCTCCTAGAGGGTTGCTAGTACTTATAGGTTGAACCATAGGGGTTAGGCTGTGAGAGCTATCCAGAGGGTTACCTGTTATCTTCTTGTTGCTGGATGTTTACTTGTGTAATTTATTTGTCATAACTATAGATTGTAGCTGCTTGTGTTTTCATGTTTACTACTTCTTTTTATATTACTGCCATTTATTCATTGACTATTAGGCACAAATCATTGGGTGGTTTCCTACTGGGATTGTATCTCACACCCTGTTTGGGCCATGCTTTTGGGCCCAAGAAGACTATGTTGTTGCAGGTATAGATAAGGGCAAGCGCCCTTCTACTTCAGGTTCTTGATTGCGCAGGAGCTACGGAGCATGGGACCGAGCCGTGGATCACGATGTTGAGGAGTTTATATTGTTTTTTACTTTGCACATTGTTTATTGTTGTATTCCAGCATGTTGTTGTGTTTTCTGTTTTCCATAGATACTTGTACTTGTTGCATCATTTTCATCGTTGCTATATATATATATATATATATATATTCATTGCTTCTGTTGTTTGGTTTCAGTTTTTGTGTATTGTTTACTGCTTCCGCTGTTTATTTTTGTTTTTCATACCTTGTATACCTTACCGAATGAGGGCATAGTTTCTCCAATAACTTATCAAGGTCCTCGCTGCTAGTCGGCAGCCTCTCGCATTTGGGGAAATGCGCTTGATTTCATGTGGCGAACCAGGTACAGGGCACCAGTGGAGGGGCTCCTAAATCGGTTCATTACAAATATCATGTCCCTGATTCATATAGTTCACTGAAGTAGATTGTCTTAATCATCAACCACTTGGTCTAGGGGCTTGGTGGATAGTGGTGAATATTCTTTACCTTCATCATGAGATGACCTCATGTGATGGAATACATCAATATCATAAACACTATTTGACCTTCTTCTTGGATTTTTTATTAGAACATAGAATTGTAAGAAGTTTATTCCACATTCCTATTTTCATTACATTATATGTGTTTGATGTTGTATCATTCTATGCATGTGTGTAGCATGAGTCCACACAAGAAGTCAAATTTTAAGGTCCATATGTTATTTTTCATTACTTCTATATGGTCTATCTAGTCTTAATCGTAAAATAGTTTCTTCGGTGCTTTACTTCGTCCATGTATTATAATTTGTTTATTTTCTCTTTTTTTAGTTATAACTATTTTATAGGGGCATTCTTGCAATGCACATACTTCCATAGTGGAATAAAGTATGTTATATATCTGTGTTTATTTTTTCTTACTCAAAACTATTATTTAATCTATCTTAAATACTTCTATTTTTATCAAAATTCCTAAAATATGTGTCATCTAATTACCAATATTAGGGGATTATTTGTAGTTTCATAAAGAATACCACATCAACAAGGCCCATAGAATCTTTTTTAGTAACAAACAAATGTGTTGGTGGATCAACTTTTTACATGTTCATGCCCTGCTAGAATGTGAAAATGTCACTCAATTTTCTACTTTCAATGGTTTTCGATCCATTTTTCATTTTACTATCTCTATCTTCCATTCTATGTTCATTTCCTAATACTATATAGAGGGTTATAAATATAGTTAATCTAAATGAAAATATATTCATTCCATGAATAACATATATGTTATATTATATATTCTTTTGATAGATGTGAGCCACCACATTGGTGCAACCATATCAACCTAACTACTTACCACAAAAATATTTTTCATTCCTATGAAATGATACTGTGGAAAAGGTGTCTAGAATTAATGGAGTGAAGGTAATGTTACAGTTGTATGAAGATCAAAAAAATTATTTTTTCCATTTGGACAATGTTGAACTAGTGTTATGTATGAATCAATGAACAAATAATTATATTATAGTAATCCCCACCCGTTTTTTGTTTATATATTTTTAATTTTCTCAAGTTACTTCTTGCTGAAGAAGAATGATAATATTGGAATAACTTTGGAATTAAATTTTAATCTTTGGAAAAGTAAATTATTTTTATAGAAGAAATATATATTTTAGAAATAATATCCTGACTATGAGGCATAACCATTTTATAATGTATCAATAATTATATTCAAACTAACATGGGGGATTCCATTATTTCTTTGAAGTAGGTATGATTTGGTGTCATGGTGTCCATGTTATCCCACATTGAAAAGACACAAAAAGAGTCATGGAGCCCTCTAATTTTGATGTCCCTATCTATGTGCTTAAGAATGCATGTAGTTTAGTTATCTTGTCTTTAGGTGATAAGGTACTTCATGAGGTAGCATAGAACTTCACCACTAACCAAATGTGGTCTAAATAAGAAGCTCTATATGAGAAAAAAACCATAGTAGGCTTGTTAAAAAGGAAGATTAAATTGTATAACTTTTGTATGCATCCATGAACTACAGTACAGACTCATATCGATGATTTTAATAAAATCATTCTGATTTATCTAATATAGAGTTTATGTTGGATAAATGGGATTTGAATATCATACATTTGACATATTTAGATTATTTATATAATTTATTTAATGATTTTATGATGTATGTTTTGGGTTCCTTAAACCTATATAATTTAAAATCTACCTTGTTGTCTAAAGAGATTCAAAAATGTAATACTAGTTTTATTAATAATAAATCTATGGTTATTAAGATCTTGAGTAAGTTGGAGAAAAGTGGGAAGAAAAGAGGTATGAGATATCCTTGGAGATGATCAGGGTTTATGGGTAAACAAATAGGAATATTCCACTACAAACAACATGGTCAAATTAGAAGTAATTATCCCCAATGGAACAATTCTAAGAACCACACCAATAGCAGTGACCATTGGTTGTCAGTTGAGTAATATTTTGTAAATTTTTATGTTATATATGTATGTTCTAATTCTATCAGTGCTGAATGGGTAATGGATTTATGATTTTATATTTTGTATATGTCACAAATAGGATTACCTCACTGACCTATGAGAGAATGTGAGTGAAATGGTTTTCCTTGGAAATAAAAAGAGCCATCATGTCATGGGTAGAAGAATCATCTCTGTATAATTGCATGAAATATATTTCAAATACATTGTGGTGGTTAAGTTGGTTCCTAATTTGAAGATGAATCTTATTTCCCTAGGTCTCTTAGATGTAATCAGTTGTTATTTTATGTCTGATTCAGGAATTCATAATATCTATAAGGCGTCACTCCCTCTTATGAGAGGAATCCTCACTAATGGTCTATATGTCTTAGATTTTAGGACACATATAAAAAAATTATGTACAACTCCATCACCAATGAATATTAACATGATGTAATGGAATAGGTTATTAATAAATTTTATTTCAAAAGGGATTAATGAACAAAGAAAAGAAGGAATTTTTAATGATGTAACATCATACGGTCTTCCCTATTGTGCATACAAGGTTCTTGGTAAGTCAAAACAAGTTAGTTTTAAGATGTCAATATATAAATCTACGTCCCCTTTAGAATATGAACACTTTAATTTTTTGGGACCATCTAGAACTTATTAACATATTTGGGGCCACTACTATATTCCAATTATAGACGAATATTATAGGAAAGTGTGGATTTACATACTCAAGAAAAAATTTGAAACCTTTACCAATTCAAAAATATGGATGTCTAGTGTTGAATGTGAAACTGGAGGTAAAAATAAAACTATTATATCCAATAATGGTCTAGAATATTTGTCTAATGGCTACCTATTCTAAAATTTTTCTGAAGGTATTTATAGACATAGAAAATTTGTGGATACCCCACAATTGAATGGCCTAAAAGAGTAGATCTATAGGCCAATTTTCGAAAAAGTGAGAATCATGATCTCATATTATAGTCTTTGTAAGTCCTTCAAAGATGAATTTGATGATACTATTGTTTATATGATCAAGATATTCTTCCCTAGTTCTATCAGATACAAAGCCCATAAAGTAATGTGGACCAGTTCACCCCTAGTTTATGTTATAATAGATTTTTTTTTATAAAACCTCTTCTAATAGTAGGAATGATAAGCTTGAACCCTAGACTATGGAGTGTGTCCTTGTGGGATTACCTCATTGTGTCATTGTGGGAATTGCATAGGTATATAATCATTGTTTTTCAAAATGTATAATTCAATGTGGGGTTGTTTTCCATGAGGATTCTTATTCAAAATAGAAGGTTTCGAATCAGATCCAGTCTAATACATCTAAACCTTGTGGTGTTGTGGTTATATTAGAGGCCAAAATGTAACTTGAACTTGAGGATATCTCGTCTAAACCACCTCAACTATATCACATTGAAGAAGAACTTGTTAGTGAATTTGAACCTATTTTTAAGTTTAAGAGAGATAATGACATGAGAAACTACTAGTAGACTCGTTGTAGGACCATAAGAATCATTATGCCTCCACTTTGGGCTACTAAGACTGATGTTTCTCCCTTTGACATTGATATAGTTTTTTACTAGGTAGTGATGAACCGTACAGTTTCAAACAAGATCTTAACTATGATAAAATCTTGGTTGTGGATTTCTATTAGGACACGTGAAATTGAATCTCTTCATAAAAATAAAACATGGATAATTGTTAACAGATTTAAAAAAAGAGAAAATTAAAGATTTTAATTCAATTTTTAAAAATAAATAAGACAACGATGGTGAAGAGAATATTAAGAATAAATCTATAAGTTTTTTCACATCAATTCCTACAACATGAATTATTTTATTAAAATGAGATTTTACTCTTATTGTAGAGAACTAATCAATTAGATTATTGTTATATTTTTCTGCCTAGAAAGATGTTCATGGTGAATAATAGGATGTTTAAACTACCTTCTTGCTTGGTATGTAAGATGAATAGATTTTTATGAGACAATCTGATTGATTTTCAAAATATTTTAAAATAAATACAGTATAAATTTTAGAAAAAAACACGTATGTCCTTATGAAATCATATAGACAATGGTATAATGAATTTTATGCTTTTGCGCTTAAATGACTTTGATTCAATTAAATATGATGTGAATGTTTATTTTAAATCATTCATGATTGTTTCTGTTTATAGATTTGAATTAGCGATGCTTGTGGATACATGGATTTTTTCACCCATTATTCTAATCATTAATCCTTATATTTTGGATTCCATTACATACTACTTTAAACACTTTCAAATACTAGTTGTAGTCCTTACCTAATTGTCTAGGAATCTTATGTAGACTACCAACAATTCTTGTTTTGAGTTCACTTTATTTTTGGTTATTCAGTTATAATTATTGGTTATCGATGTCGAAATTTGGTGCATATATTTCACTCAAATTCCACTCATTTGAGTAATATTATCATCCATTTTTTAACTTACAAATTTATCTCTTGTGGTGGAATAATCATAGGATGGAAAATTGGAAAATGTATTGATGAAAAGATCAATTTCATCTTGTTCGGTGATTTTTAGAGTTTGATGTTTAGGGAGCATGGTTCTCTCAACCTTTGGGTCAAAATATAGGTGGTTAGAAGAACTAAATCAAATCATTTTCCAAAATTTCTTTAAAAAAAATTAAAATAAAATCACTAATCTTCCATAGAAAATGTGTTAGGTTTGATGCATGCCAGTCACGGGGTGCTCAAAAAAATATTTATCAACCCAAGAAAAATGTAGTAAAGTTGGATTGGGGTTGTCTCGGGGGTAGAAAATGTTGTGGTTGTATTAAAATCATATTTAATGAGTTGGAAAATTGTAAAAAGTGGATGTGGTTGATTGGTTTAAAATTAAATTTTGAAAACATAGTTATCCATCATCAGATTACTCTACTCTATTCCCTATGAATCATTATTCAATTTCACATCCCCCATTAGTTTTTAATAAAAGTAAATATCCTTGATTATCCATTCTTAGATGTTTTGGTTCGGAATGAAAAAAAACAATAATAATTATATTATATATTATTACCTATTCTAGTGATTAGATACAACAAAAATTCTTGGGTCATTCCAATATTCACTGTCATAATTATTTAAGGACATACCAATAGGCTTAAGTGAGAAATCAATAAAAAGAAAGAAATATTTAACATTAAAGACAAATATGAATATCCTAAATGCTACATGTCCAAAAACATCAAAATAATTAAACAAGGAATCATTTTTTATTTAATACATGAATTCATCATAGGGGTGGAAGTGTTCTCCTCAGCTCAACCATAATTCTCTTAATGTTCCATCACTAGTGTAATTAAAAAAAAGAAATAAAGAAAACCATAGTGAATAACAATAGTAGCTAGTGATGAAATAGACTCTGAGAATAATAGTGTATCATTAACATGGGAAGTCCCCTAAACCACAAGAGAATATATATTTTTATTATAATAATTGAAATAGAAAATAATCATAAACAAATCCTCATAGGTTGTGAATTCCATGTGTTCTGTCGTGAGGTCATCATTACTAGCACTAGGTGAAGTCCCGCAGAGAATAGTTGAACTCCCACAATGACATGAAACAACCCACCACAATTCCATACTATGAAGTGAGTATGATTTCATCAATAGATGTCCACTACATGGATGATGATCACTAAGAACAATCATGGTCTCGGAATTAGCTAATCCAAAGGACTGTGAGGGAATTAGACTTTGAAAATGAGAGGCCAAATAGGTAAATGAATTTCCCCATTTTCTAAATTTTCAAGATATTATGAGTTTTTTCAATGTTAGTTCTAGGTAGAATGAGCAGTCACATATGTTGGAATTCCGATATCTCTTGTGATTTTAGTCATTTTCTTTAATCAAATACATCACCAATCAGGTATGTAGAATTGGTTATGTAGTGATTCTAGATATATGAAGTTTTCAGGTATGTTGAACCATCAGGCATGTAAAACTCAACTCTTCTACATAATCTTATTGCACACCAATTTTAGATAGTAAATATTTCATAATTTGATATTGATTTTCATGGAGCGTTAATCAAATTGATGAGCACTTTCTTACAGGCGATCATGTTGGTTTTTCCAATTCAAGAACTTTTCAAGAATTCATGATCCTCCAACCGATGTGTGGGGGAGAAACAAGGGTCTCACCATCTATGGACATTCATAAGGGAATGCAAAAATAAAAAATTATTTATTTACCATATTATTTGGATAAATCCAAACTCACCGCTCACAGCTCATGATTTGGTTTCATCAGTAGTTGGTGTGACTTCTTCATGGAGAACTCATGAATCTTGACACCAAAAAAGAGTTGTTTCACAAGTTCATACCTCAAGGAACCATGGATGTAGCTTGTTCAAAATGGGGACCACAACTCATCTTCCACACAACCGTGTTCCAAACAACATGAAGAGTTTTAATTATACTTTATATGGACTTCATACCTTGAGGATCTAGGGAATCATCTATTTTTAATGGAGATCACTACTCATCTTATGCACAACCACATTCTTGACAACTTGAAGAGTTTTCATTCTACCGAACTCAGAGTCCTTGCCTTAGGGTGCCATAGAAGCATCTTGTTTGGATTGTAGATCATTGAAACCGCTTCTGTGAGGTCAGGTCCAGTTCTAGATTGTCGGAGCTTCTCCAGTTCCCCCATGAACACCTGCTTGCTACACCAAAACAGGGGACCTGGGGACACACAACATATTTTGGGGGATTACACTTTGATGTAACAATCCCTTTAGTACTCATCCGGAATTCGGTACAAGTCATTCTTAATTGCCATCCCTCTATGAAGAAACCCAGTGGGAAACTGGAAGTTAAAAATGATTTCACCAATGAATGATAAGTTATTTTATCAGAGACCAAATATTTAAGAGTTGTGTATCCATAGGTGTTGGTGATACACACGGATACATGGCCTTTTTCACCCATCAATCCATCCTTGGCCAACCAAAAATTAGAATTATTTGTGTTGTGATTAAGGAAATAATGACCAACAGACATAGTTTTCAGATTTGATGAAATAAATAAAAGATAGGAGTTTAATAGTGGTGAATTCTCCATACCAAATCCAACAACATTTTTGATGTCTTGAAGTCTTTATAAATGAATTTCATGTAGTAATTATGGATAAATTCAAGCCCCTTGGCTATCACAAGCACCACCATTAGCCATACCTTCCATGAATGTTGATGAACATTGGAGGACGAGGGCTTACTTTGAATGAGATATTCATCAAGGCAACCCCATGGCCTGAACTGAAAAACCAGTGGTCACTTCTCACCATCCAGGAAGTACCCAATTATTTTTACAGGATGGGGATGGTTATGATGACTGAGATAATCCATATTTATTTAAATATTTATCCATTTTATTTTATACATTTATATAATTATGTTTAAATATATTTTAAAAATATTTTTATATATTTCATATTTACTTATAAATTTTATATGTATTTACATGTAATTGTATATTTTGTTATAGATTTTTACAATCTATTTATAATTATTTATTAAGAATATTTTCATATGCTATATTTAAATATAATGATATATATATAAAAATACATTTATATATGATGTATTTACTTAATATTGACACACACACACACACACCCACTGCACAACCTCCTGGTAGTACCACATGTGTTTAACGAGACGAGGATGGTTATGGTGCCTCAGATAAGCCACTTTTATTTAAATATTTATTCATTTAATTATATAAATTTATATAATTATTTTAAATATATTTTAAAAATATATATATTGTATATTTACATATACATTTAAGATATATTTATATATAATAGTATATTTAGATAGAAAAATTATAATGTCGTTATATTTATTTTTATAGATGTTTTTAATATAATATATTTAAAGATAATGATATATTTATAAAAATGCATTTATATATGACGTATTTAAATAATATTGACACACACACATACACATTCATATTTTCACACATATGTATAGATTTATATTTCACACATACACACAGAAAGGAAAAAGATTTATGTAATATGGTTTTTAAGATGATGATTATGAACTTAGAATGAATTCTATGTAGACAACATAAGTTGACATCGTTACATTTGATGTTGTGAAGGTAATAATTTTGAATATTACTTAGAAGATGAACTGCGAGGAATATGATTCCTAAATCTCACCATTATTCCGACTTTCTTACTTTATAGAAATCTATAACTAAAGAGTTAGTGGGAGGAATTATCTAATGGTCACATAGATATGTGACATGAATAACATTAGATGTAAGGAGTTAACAAAACACAACAAATGTAGCAAAAATAAGGTGTATCTGACATTTTTACATATATGATATGTTAAATTGGTTTTTATTCTATGATTTTTAAATATTATTATAGAGTTATAAATATTAAAATGTATAATATCTGAGGTTTCCTCAAATTTATAATTATTTTAAATTTCCTTCATATAAGTATATATAGATATAATTTTTAGAAATTGAAATTATAATTTACCTCTCAACATATTACATTTTGATTATCCCGAAATGATACTCATCATAGTGTTTTATCAGTTATGAAAAAAAAAACTTAAGGATAGTGTGAGTATTATTATTTTATAGAAATACAACATTTTATCACACGGCATAAGAAAAAGGATAATATTATTTTTGTGCACTAGATTACCCACTATATATACCACGTGAAGTGTTATATAAATTCCTTTAGTATATTAGGGGTGATGGGATCATATTTGAGTCCCCAATACATGTGGGTTGTGATATAACTTGCATGAGACCCTTCATAATTTGAAAAAAATCATAAAAAATTCTATATAATTAATTATATAATACGGGGGTGGTTGGGTATATTGTTGATCATGTCGTCATTTGGAGCTTAACTGAGATGAGATTTTTAATCTCATATGATGAGTTTAACATCTTATCACTCGATTGGTATAGGATGTTGGAGTGTGTAGCCAAACATATGTATTGTATATATATTTTTATAAGTAACTTGTAATGTGATTATCCATAATAATAATAAAAATGTTTTTTATTCTTCAATTACATTAGTACGTACATTGATAATGGAGAACAGATGAGTTGGATATTTAGGGATGATGTGCTTCATGCCCCATGGTAACTGTATGTCTTAGGAAAACATAAAATATGAGAATTCCCATTTTCATAGAATTCATATCGGTGGAAGAAAGTATACATATACATGTGATTGATAGAGACTATTCCAGATACCTTTATTTCTTGAGTAACATATACATTTTTCTAGGGTTCACTCATTTCTAACATATTTGGATAAATTTATTTATATTAATTGTCAATTCTATAAACTACCATATGTTTACACAATTTGGTTTATAGAATGGGGATCGATTTTGACTAAGTAAACTAATATAAATGTGATTTAAACATAATCCAAAAGTGTTTTGGATGAGTGTTTATAAGGTATTTCATATGGTGTGATACCGGGTATTGTTAATAAAAGATTTCAAAATGTGTTTGGTAAGATATAAAAAATGAGTTTTGGATATGGTTACATGAGTTATTATATATGATAAAATAAAAGGTCAAATGGTTAATGGTTTATTAATCTTTATTAGTAGTGGGATATTAAAGGAGATATCCCCAAAGTTATAGCATTTATGTTATGCCTGGCTATATCAGGTGCACAGAATATCAAGAAAATTGCATGGAATAATATTTCATGCATGATAATACCTTTTGATAAAAAGAAACACTAAATATTCAATGTGCAAAAATTTTATTTGTTCAACTCATTTAAATAATCATTTATTAAGTAATTACATGAAATATAATGATATAGTGGTGTTTTAATTCATGAAATGAATGTATTCGCAATGGGATTTACTCTGTTCATATAAACACATTAGTAATTGTAGTAGTAGTCAACGAGTGTTTTCAACAAGATATATATACTACTAATAGTTTATGTAAATGGTTTATCGATTTTTAATTATTATTTTTCAATACTCTCTGGCCTGATAAAATATTTTATCTCTCTCCTTTTCCTATAGAGGTAATAGCATACATTGGAGAAAAGGTGAATCCCTTATGTGTAGAAGATGATTCAAATCAGCTCGTGGATACACTACAGAAGTATGATGATTTTTTTTGAGAATCTAGTGATCTTTATAAAACTTATCATAAGAATACAAAAAAAATTAGTGAAAATTTTATGTAAGATATAAAAATTTTCATTATTTATCATTTTAGTTTTTATGCAGCATTCATATTTCTTACATGGATATCTATAGACCGCGGTTTTAATTGCTTCCAATTATTCTGATAAATGTTATTATACTCTTACAAAACACTTCACCAATATCATGTTTATCCATGGTAACATCCATAATATCAAGGGGTACATTAAACATAATGCTCGGATCATGAGATACATGAATACCCACTCTCATGTGATCTATTGGAAGTTATTTATTAATAATCATATCTCCTTTGATATTTTATAGTTTACTCATCACAATAATGTGATGGGTGGGTGATACTAAATATAAATCACCTTTACTTTCACCATGCCTAATTTTGTAACATATTAATGTCTTCCCAAATGATTTCCTTCAATGCAGTAAAATACTAATTCCACGTATCTATGTCAATGGACATATGAATTTGATGGTCGTCCCTATTGTAACAATGGAAAATTGACTTGTTGGGTTCAATATGTTAGTTTTAATGATTCCCCCAAACCTCAAATTTTATACCTTTTCATCTTGCCATGATATATTTTGTTAAAATTTGTACTAATCCACTTTTTTTCATCCACATGTTTTTATGTTAGATTTAGTGTTCTAGAACCAAATGTTTGTATGTTTCATTACATGTATATTCTAACAATTGAGTGTTAATAAAGACATTCTAATTACATATTGTTTATTGGTATACATTACATTAATGTAATAATGGACTAGGGTATATATTTCATTGAAAAGGACATAGAAGTTCCCTAAAATATTGAGAAATTTGAAATTCCATGATGATATACATAAATATAAATCTATAGTTATATAACATTCTATGATGGGAAAAATGGAATTTTGACTATCAATTATGAATACCTGTAAGAATATGAAATTTTATATCATTAAGATAACACATTGTAATCTATAAGATGAAAAATTATGTGAATTGAAATAACTATAAAAATTACACATGATTGTGTTTCATTAGAATTTACTATCAATGAGAATGTGTGATGGTCCTAAAACATTATGATTATTATTAACTCATTTAATTATTCACATACTTTGACGTACTGGCCAAAACTGTGATGCCATATATTCATAGGAAGTAGGGTACATTGGGTGTGCCATGAATGACGTGTTATTAATGAATTTTTCATGGAATATTTTTTCCCATATTTATTTATGCAATTTTATATCTCAAACCCTTGATTATATAGAGATATCATATTAAATATTATGGTCATGGGGTAATAATGAGTTTTTTTCACATGATCAATGAATGATGTTGCAAGAAGATAGGTTGGAGACACATGTAACCTATTTGATGAGATATCATGATAAAAGGATTATATTACATATAATTTTATTTTTGTGTGGTATTCAGCATTGTAACATTAACTTATTTTTCTTGGATGCCATGATCTTTTACAAGATATAAATATTGGACTTTAGGGAAGGCCCCTAATGTCAATGAAAAAGAACCCTAGAGGGTCATACAATATGTGATTCCATTGACTCTGTGAAATTCTATTTGAATTTAATTAATATAATAAATATTATTATTAATACTTTAGTGATCACAAAAATTAAATAAATATTTATTCGCAAGGTAATTATTTCTTTTCTCAGTTATATTATATTTATTTATTTATTGGATATATATTTATTCTTATATTTTCAAAATTCCAATGAGGTTTATGGGTAAAGAATGCGTTTGTTGATAAATATTAATTTGTAAGATAGTAAATTAATATTTACCATTGCACCAGTTTTCATAAGACAAGAGATAATAATAATATTATTATTACATAAAGTGGGGTCATATAATGTTTAATTTATTATTTAAGGGGTGTTTTAAAATTAAATAATATTTTAACCCTTAACCTATCTCTATAAATATAATATTAATTATATTAATTTTTTTTAAATACCATAATCAAATTAAATATTTTTAGAACGAAAATTATATAGACCCTGGAATTCACCTAAAAGAAGTTGTGAATTGTACCACATGGTTTCCCTCTCTCCCAAATATGGGGAAACAATAACAAGAGAAAGATGATTAAAATAATTGATGTTATCAATAATAAATCTAAAAGTATCATAGATAGATTTAACTCCCTTTGATGCAATGATAATAACATAACACTCAGATTTGACCACAATATTCCTCCGTCCATGAGAAGTGGATAACTCCACACCATAAAAAATAGCAATAGATTATCCACTTAGGGATTCTAGAATGAAAAAACCATGAAATTTCAAACCATTATTATTGATCATGAATGATCACCAATAACATCCTCGAGTACAACATTACCATCTCCCAGTAGATCTAGGTTATTATTAATTTTATGGACTCCCGGAGGGGGAGGTAGCCACCTAGATGGGGTGCAGGGTTGCAGTGAGGAAGGAAGATGAACCCCCTTCATTGTTAAATTGATAAACCCATTTTTTCATCATATTTATCTATACTATATCATATTTTTAAATTCACTAAAACACAAAGGCATTACAGAAGAACTAGATAATCCAAGCAAGGATAGAAAACCCCATGATTGTTTACACTTGAAGAAATATGAGCCACTCCACCAAAAAAATGTTCACATCCTCAAGTATTCTATATTGATAAAGATCCTACTCAACACACGATGACCACGACCCAATATCCCATGGGCAATATAATATAGCATGAAACTCATTTTCCCAGTGGTCCCAGAAAGAGGGCATGAGATTTTTGATCAACTAGGTGAGCATAGTTTGGGGGGATACCTTTAAACATTTACAATAGAAGAGTTTGGAATTCGAATAAAGTTTGTATATTCTAGATATTCATCCATAGTTTAAACCCTATAACATATTCTTTTGCGATGTAATTCCCGAAACCCAAGTAAACTAAGTAGCATCCTGAAATCTTGAAGTTCCAGCATAGCATATCTGGTCCCTCTCCAAACACCACTAGAACTGCTAAAATATCCTTTACTACAATCTTATTAAACCAAATTGAATCTTCAGAAAATACAATCCACTAAGGTCATTAACAAGAACATCCCTCATTGAATCATGCATCATACCTGGTGCTAGATTATAAGTGGTTTTTATACTGTCAAAATCAATCTCCCATGTATCACTCCAAATTCTAACCTTTGAAGCAATGGAAATTCATCAATAAATCTATAATTTTAAAACATATTTGGAAACCCCAATATTCCTCACGAAAAGCCTCATTTTAGAACCCAAACTAGAGGATAGAAAATCATTTTGGGGAAAATATATTACATTGAAAACAATTGTGCACAGAAAATCCGATTGCTATAAAAAATGAAAAACTTGCATGGCTAGGAGGTCATTTTTGAACAAATTCATTTCCTTGAAGTCTATATCACTGCAAGCCTTGGGTGAAAAATATTCTCCTTGGAGATCTAATGTATGATATTTTGTCATTAAAAATACCCCAAAAAAATTTAAAAAATTACAACTTCATTTTATAAATAAAGAAATTTTGGAGATTGAATAGAGACAATATTTAATATAGATTTTATTTAGTCACTAATTTAATAAGAACCACATTCTTGAACCAAGAGAGTTTTTTTCTGAACCATCCCTGAAGTTTACTAGGAAATTTTTCCAGGATGATGGAGAGTAAATCTCTTTTAGTGTGCCCAAATACAACTAGGAGACGAAAATACATTTTATGTTTTTCCAAAATTTTGATTCCATACAAACTAGTGATGGTAGATCTCATCAGATATTTCCCATCCTAACTAAAATATGTCTATGATTTACTAAAGTTGACACATTTTCCTATAGATTTGGAAATAGAATCAATGATTTTTGTAATATCCTATCATTCCTTAATAGTATCTATTGAAAAAGGAAGATAGTAATTATTGGAAAATAAGAGAGTAATGGGGATACAATGATGACAAACCTTATCCCTATTATTGTGTCCATCCAATGCTTCCTTCGATAAGATATGATAGAAAACATCATCAACAAGGAAAATGTGTAAGTGGAATGTATTCTGACATGATGCGATCCTCTAGTTGGTTTAAATTTCATTATGATATGACTAATGATAATTATTTTGAAGGAAACTAACTTGTCACAACCCATGATTGCTCTCATCCATTTTTATCTAAATCCTAGTTTCCAAATAACCACTTCTAAGATATCCTATTAAATCTCTTTATAATTTTTCATATACAAATTCATTTCAAAGGTCCCCCTCATAAAATTATAATGTGTTTTAATAAAATATACAATATATTTAGAAATAATGAAATCATCTAAAAAATTATCTTTGGTATAAAAGAACTCTAATTCTAAATGATAATAGACAAAAGGAACATTCTCAAAATGTGGGAGATGACTTTTGATAAAATCTTTTAGACCACATAGAATAAAATGATAGGACTAAAATCATTAATTTTTCAAATTGATTGATATTTTTAAGATCAAAACAATGATAGTTTCATTGACCTTTTCCATACTAATGGAACCAGCACACTTACCTTACACAATTATGATTATGTAAGGACTCAACATATTCCAAACCCACTTAAAAAGGATTGGTATCCATCCAAAGAAAGATACGTTTCTGAATGTATTATATTATTGAAAGAGACAATTTACTCTATAGAAATATCTTACTCCAGCTCAAAAGTCATTAACTTGAGAACTTTATCCTCAACACTCCTCAGGAGGTCCCTTGGGGAGAGCCACTTTAAGAACTAAAAATATCTCTATAAAATCACTTGATCAAATCCCGAATCTAAACCCCATAAGATTTGAAGGCTCCATCCACTACCTAAAATTTTTAAATGATGTTATTTATTATTCTGCATAAGGCCTTTTGATGAACGTAGTTGGTATTCTGGTTGCCCTATTTGATATAATTCTCCCTTGATCAAATAAATCAGTCAATTTATTTGTCTCTAAATGACTAATTCCAATCCATTTCATGATTTTCAACCTCATGGTGGAAAATATCAAAATTGGATTCCTTATAAAATATTTTGAGTTCTCTATCAAGCCTTAAAATTCTCTGACCAATGTTTTTGCAGTGCTATCGACTCCATCATTATTGTTATATATCCACCAATTTAGTCTTATTAGTGATATGGTCTTGAGAAGATTTCCAAGTATATTTGACCACTTCTCTATTGTTATTATTATAATTCCACATGTATTCAAATCTAAATCCCTATAGTGTACATTCACACTAGGACAACACATGAGACTAGATCAGAATAGGACCATGATTAGATAAAATTGGATGGTACTTGGATACCTCTTACCTATGGAATAGAAACAGTTAGTATATTGACACCAAAAGCCTATTGAGATGTTCATATAATCTATAGGTTAAAAAATACTCATAAAAAAATTAAATAGACTCCCCAGATTCCCATATCCGAGATACCTAACTATAACATGTAGTCTTATAATTGATTCATGGAAGAAAAAATCAACCTGGAATCAACTATCTTGTCAGGGTGGTGATGATCTCACCGAAATTCCCTGTAAATAAAATGGGTCTTGAATTTTATTTTTTATAGATCTAATCAACTCCTAGGATCTCAACATGTCACCTACACCCAACTAGCTATAAAAACCCATGAATGGACATTCAGATTTCTAAGGTTGAATAATCAAAATGGTGGTGTGGTTTTGGGAGAATATGACCCATGAAGCGTAAAATTACTCTCTCCACATGATTCAAAGGACACCTTCATGTGATGACTTTCAATCCAAAAAATAATTCAAAAATACATATTTCATTTCTATCACTGTGATTTCATTTTTTTTTAATATGGTCTTGGATAGAAATACCACATCAGGACCATACTTGGACCTCCATTAACCGAGCATACGAACTGATTGTGAGTTTTCAAGAACATTAAAATCTTATAATTAGAGTTTCAAGGTTTTAGGTGGGTCTATTTTAAACCATCCTTTTCCTCTGTCAGGTAGTTCACCACATAACCTTCTAATAACATTTAGTTTTTTTAAGAACCTGATGTAACCTCATACTTATAACCTCCACAATATTATTTATTTATACAAATCTTATATTTAATTTTATCAATATTATTTATATTCCAATTTTGTCACTTCAATGTTTCCAAACATCTGTGTTCAACAAAGATCACTCTAAGATGAGATTCATATAGGATTGGAAAACTAGCCTCGAGGAAGGAAATCATAGATATTCCACCTCACCCAAAAAAGTGGAATCTATGGATCCCACATCAGGTGAAGCCATAACCTATGATAGAGAAATGTTCATTGCCACTAGTGTTTCTGAGAAATGTTAAAATAGTCAGTGGTTCGGGGAAGTTCCTATTTTCTCGTGTAGAAAATAATTATGAAAATTTTTTATGGGGGATACATAGTCAGCCAAAAAATTGTGCCTATCCCTGAAATCATTTGTATCCTCATACTATGATCATTCATCCTCCACCCTTGGGAGAGTATACGCATTTACAAAGAGGAATTAATGTCACTTGTTCATTTTAAAAGGGTAATACAAAATCCCAAGTTCATTTGATACTATTAATATCTAATCGTAAAATTTGGTATGATTTTTTCTATCCATATTTTTTTAGCCTTCCAAGTTGGTGGACCACCCAAAAATATTTCTTGAGGCCATGAGCTATATCATTGTGTAAGACACCACTCCGGGTCAAGTTTTTTTGTTCCAAAATTCTTTATTACATGTCTACTGAGTCCGAAAAAGAATATAAAGGAGGTTATATTTCAAATTCAAAAGACACTGATATCATGGAGTCTGGATGTTTCTAGATTAAACCACCTTATTATGGGTTTTGTGATGTCTGCAATAGACTTTATTAGCACCATAGGATCCCAGAAAATCAGATCTGAAACATCCCAATATATTAAATCCCTAATGTTAGTACCATTCCCACACACAACTTTATCAGTCTTTCCCATAAATGGGATACATTTCACCTTGATCCAGAAAGGGTAATAAGGGAATTATGTCTCATCATGTTAAAAAAGTGAGCGATATACTTGATCACAGTAATACTACTATCAAAACACAAGAGAAATCCATTAAAAATTTGTATCATAATATATTCACTTAAAATTCAATAACAATCATCCAATATTCAATTTCCATTATATAATCATCCTATGTCCAATTTCCTTGTTAGAGTCTCCATCATCAAATTGGTTGGTATAAATGTGAAGAGATTGTGATGAGTCTAGAGGACCCAATAGATTCCCTAATAGGTGAGGTGTGATTTGTTCAACAAGGGGATATATGTTTAGAGATTAGGGTCTTGGGATCCACTAATGAGTTGTGTGACAAGATGAGGACAATTTTACTTGACATAACCTCCCAAGAGACTGCAAGAATGGTTAGAGGTGGATATTAACTCCTTATAGTATTTGGGGATTGGTTTGTATTCTTGTAACCTCCCTAGAGTCTCCACGGATTTGTTGGTATTCTTATAACCTACCTAGAGTCCATGGGGATGGATCGGTAAGCTTGTGACCTCCCTTGAGAATCTAGGGATTGGTCAGTGTGGATGATTCTACCTTCTTATGTGTCTTGAGTAAAGAATGTGACCACCCATGAGGGGCTAGGTCATTGGATGTTGTGAGATGATATTAATGGACCCTACCTTGAGTGATCTAGCATTAGGTCATGATGTGGATGTATGAAGACTCACAATTATTGTGGGTAATAGGTTGAGTTATGGATTCCACAAAACCGTAAGTCTTTGTTTTTGGCTTGGTTGTCATTATGATTGCCTAAGATGATGTGATGAGGTGGATTATAGTATATCACTATAGTAGGCATGATCATGTGGTATGGTGTCCTAGTAAGCACAAATTGACAAATCACATAGGGAGTCTTGGTGGCCTTATAAAGTTTATGTCCCTATTGATGTGATTAATAATTCATATAGATTCATTATCTTGTATTTAGGTGATAATGTACTTTATCAGGTACCTAATTAATCCACTCCTTACTAAATTTTTTCTACACATGAAACTATATATTTGAAAAAAAATCATTTGTTATCCAGCCACACAAGAAGATTTAGTTTTTTAACAATCATCAGAATCCCTAAAATGAATCTTGGACTCATATAGATGATTTCAATAAAATCATTCTAGATTTATCTAATATGTAATTCATGCTGGATTAATGGGATTTTAATATCATACAACCCACCAAATTCGTTGATTAAAATATGTCATTTAATGATTCAATGATGTATTTTTAGGGTTCCTTAAACCTATAATCAGTGAAATCTACCTTATTTTCTAAAGGAATTAAAAATAAGAAACCTACTTCTGTTAATAAGGAATTTGAGGGTCTTAATTTCTATGTTAAACATGAGCAAAGAGAGGATGAGATAGGTAAGATAATGTTTAGGAGATAATCAGGGTAGAGGGGTAAATGAATAAAATAATTCCACTGTAAACAACCTGGTAAAATTGGAAGTAATTATCCCAAAGGAATAATTCTAAGAAAAAAAATCATAAAAATGGCCATTGGTTGTTAGTTGAGAAATATTTTGAGACTATTGATTTTTAAATATCTGGCCTAATGCTGTGTGTGCTGAAAATGTCTTGTATTTAGAATTTTCATTTCATATATGTGACAAATGTCAGTACTTCACTAATCTGATAATGAATGAAAGTGTAATGGTTTAGTTGGGAAAGAAAAATATCTATCAGATCCTAGGTTAAAAAAATAACCTCTCTAGGATTTCCTGAAAGGTCAGTGAAATCATTAGAGGAGGTTAGGTGGGTGCTTGATTTGAAGATGAATCTTATTTTCCAAGGTTTATTAGAACTAAATGGTTATTCTTTTAGGTCTAATTTAGGGATTCATAATATCTCTAAGGGATAACTCACTGTTATGAGAGGAACCCTCACCCATGGTATATATGTCTCAAATGGTAGGAATAAAATGACACAACTAAATAAAAATATTTCCCCCACAATAGATAACATAATTTTATGACGTGGGTGATTAATACATAATTATTCAAAAGGGATGAATAAATGAACTAATAAATAAATAAATTTTAAATGTTGTAACCCAAGTTAGACTTCCTTTTTGTGAATATAGTGATCTTGTTATGTCCAAAAAATTTAGTATTAAGAGGTCTAAATATAAAGCTAATTCCATGTTAGAATATGCACATTTTAATTTGTCGTTTTTCTCTAGAACTAAATTAAATAGTGGGGGACACTACTACGTTCACTTTAAATATGAATAATCTCATAAAGTGTGGATTTATATAATCATGAAAAAATCTGAAACCATTTAAACTTTCAAAATTTGTATGTTTAGTGTTGAAAGTAAAACAAAAAACAAACATAAAATCGTTATAATTGACAATGGTCTAGAATATTTTTCTAAAGCCTACACAGACTATTTTAGTTTGAAAATTATAATTTGAAACATAACTATTATGGATACCACCTAATAGAATGTCTTATAAGAGAGTATTAATAAGACTATTTATAAAGTGTGGGAATCATGTAGTTATATTCTAGTCTTTTTTTGTCATGGGAAGAAGTTTCTACTACAGTTGCCTTTCAAATCAATAGCTTCCCCTCTAGTTTCATTATTTTTAAAACTCCTGATGTTCTGTGGATTGGTTCACCCATAGTTTAGAACATCATATATTTTTTTGTTCTACCTATTGTCATATCATGAATGATAAAATCAATCATAGAAATATGAAGTTTGACTTTGTAGGATACCCACTTTGTGTCAAATGGTAAAGGCATTGGGAAGAAAATCATGGATTTTAGAAATTTATATTTCATCATAATGTTGTTTTCAATAAGGGTTATTCTTCCCAATATAATTCTTCTGATCATTCCCAGTCTAATCCATCTAAACCTTTTGGTTTTTATGTTATACTAAAGTCTAAAATATAACTTGAAATTGAGGCTATCTCCACTAAACCATCCAAACTATCTCACAATAAGGAATAAACTATTAGTTAATTTGAACAAAAGTTTGAGGTTGAGAGAGATGGTGACATGAGAGACTACCATTTCACTCATAATAAGACCAAAATAATCATTAGACCTCCAACCTGGTCTACCAAGTTTAATGTTTCTACATTTGAGTTTAATATAGGTATTTAATAGGTATTGATGAACTATAATGTTTCAAACAAGATATTATGTTTGAGTAATCTAGTTATTGTCTTTGTGTAATGAGAGATAAAATGGATTCTCTTCTTAAAAATGAAACATGGATAATTATTAACAATCCTAAAAAGAATAAAATTTTAGATTTCAATTAAATTATTATGTAGAAATAATAAAATTACAGGGAAAAGAAAATTAAGTAAAAATCTATATTTTCGACACATGGATTCCTATAATGCGATGGATTTTTTACAATTATATTTTTTCACATATTGTTAATACCTCTTCTATTTGATTATTTGTAGCCTTTTCTTCCCAAAATGATTTTCATGTTTCATAATTAGATGTTAAAACCTCCGTCTTGCATGGTATGCAAGACAGACTTATTTATCTTAATCCACATGATGGGTTTTTGAAATATTTTAAAATCAATAATGTATAACTTTTAGTAAAATCCTTTTATGTCACTATGAAATAATCTAGACAATGGTATAATTAATTCTATGCGTTTATGCTTAAAAAGGACTTTTCTCATATCATGCCAATATTTATTTAAAATATTTCAATATGATTTATATTTATTTTATCCAATATTTAGATTACATGCTTATAATTTTCTAAGATAATCGCTTAGTAAATCATAATGAAAAAGAAATTACATAATGCCTTTGAAAATAAATATGTCTAGGAAACAAATAAAATACATTGATGGAAAATCATTATGGATAGAAATTTTTGGATATTGTACATGTCCCATTACTCTTATGCTCAAAAGGTGTTAAAAAGTTATTTTCTGGACTGTTTGAAACTTGTTATGGTGGCTTTTGGTCTTGACATTGTGTTTAACTTATCCCAATCCTCTAACAGGTATTTGAATAATTATTTTATGATTAAAATCCATTTTCTAAGAAAAGTGGGTGACCTTATGTATTCCATGATTGTCCATTATCTGGATATATCCTTTAGTGTTTGTACCTTTTAAATGTTTATGGGAAGATCTGTAAAGAATTGTTGATATGAATTAAAATAGATACTAATTTATGTCTCCAAGTCTTCTAATTTGTGCATTTGTTTTGGAAAAAATATTCATATAGTCAATATATCATTAGTTTTATTAATTTTTTTAGTCTTAAAATATAGATATAAATAAATATATCAATGTTTATGTATTATTTTCCATTGGAGGTCATAATTCCTTGAAATTTAATATGAAATCCATTGTTTCACATTCCAAAACCAAGGTCAAATACATAGTATTACCTGTAGCAATCAAAGAATCAATTTGGTTGAAAGGATTTGTTAATTAACTTTCATTTTCTTTTGTTAATATAGATGTATTTTTTGATAGCTAGTTTTAATTCCATATTTATAAAAAAACATGTTTTCCATTGAAGATCATAGAACGTATAACATAGATTTTATTTTGTTAGGGTTTTCATTGAAACTAGGATAGTATGTTTCACAATGATACATAATTCGGAGAATCCTGTCAACTATATGACTAAGGCTATTCAATTTGCAATGTTTATACATTATTTAGATCTTACGAATGTAGTACAATTTAAGATACCTAGGTGTTGATAGCACTATATTGTTTAAATTATTTTTATTACAAAGGTGGTGATTTTCTATATCTTACATGCATGTATTTATTTGATTATTATTAAATAGGAATTTTACAATTCTGGGTCTGAATTCATATTTGGATTTCATAATTTACTTGTTTTTTTCTTCCCTTGTGAAAGTGTTTTTTACATTTATTAGTTGTATTTTTTCCATGAAAAAAAATGTTTTTTACAGATCTTAAATTTAAATTTTTTTTTCAAGAGTTATCCTTACACCATAGCTTGACCCCACATAAAGGTAACTTGTGTAATGTATACATTCCCACTGCATGATGGTAAACCAATGGTTTTCCCATTTCATAAGGGTATGTCAATGGTGCATAATGGTAATTCCTACTCATGTAAGAGTAATCCATGGATTTTATAAGGGTACAGCTGACACACATAAGGGTTCTGATTGGATTTTGTAAGGGTACACCTAACACTGTTAAGGGTATAGCCTGGCTTGCATATGGTCCCCCTAGCTTGCGTAAGGGTTCTACCTTGGATCATGTAAGGATAACCTAGAATGGTAAAGGGTACTTCATTGCATCACATGAGGGTATCCTAGCTCATGTATGGGTATGATATTAATCGATTAAGGGTAACCTTGGAACACGCAATGTTAAGATGATCTATGTCACATTTTGGCAGTGAATCACCTACCGCCAAATGACCACCCCATCAAACTGTATCATGCATATAAATAATCAACAAGGCCTAAATCATGTATTCTATACATAGATCGTAATCATTTATCCCAGCATCATGATTTCACTTCTGGATCCTCCTCAATAATTTGGTGTGTTTATTCACAGGATCAAGAGAGGATAGTTTGTAGAAACGTTTTATTTCCATTTGAAATATAATGCGATTATCCATAAGGATATCATGACCATGATTTAAATGGTTCACTAAAGTAGATTGTCTTCATCATCACAAAACTGGTCATGGGATTTGGGGTAGAGTGACGCAGATTTCTTATCTTCTTCATGAGATTTTATCATGTAAAGGAATACATCTATATCACGAACACCATTTTATATTAATCCATGTTTTGGTATTATAATATATAATCCTATGAAGTTGATTCCACTTTCCTATTTTCATTTCTTTTCACGTGTTTGATGTTGTGTCCTTATATGCATTTTCATAGTTTGAGTCCATATAAGAAGTTAGATTGAAAGGTCCATATGTTATATTTCATCACTTATATATGGTCTAGAAATACTTAGTCCTCAAATAGTTTCTTTGGTAAATTAATTCTATAATGACTTATAATCTAGAGATTTTCATTCTTTGGTAATAATGATATTATGGGGGATTTCATGCATTAAAAATAGGTCTATAGTGTACTAAAGTAAATTATATATATTGGTTCATTATTTTTTCTTACATCATATTCTTCTTTATTCCATCTAATCAATTTATATTTTTTTATTATAATTCCAAAAATATTTGTGAACCAATTACCAATATTAATGGATTCTCAGGATTTTTATATGAAATACCACATAAATTAATTCCTTAACATCATTTATAGTTGAAAACAAAGGGGCGGGTGGATCAAATTTTCACATGTTCCTTTTCTGATAGAATGTGAAAATGCCACTCATCCTTTCACTTTCATAGGTTTTCGATCCATTTTTCATTTTATTACCCTAATATTCTATCCTATTTGAATCAACTAATAATATATAGAGTTTTTGTAATTAAGTTAATCTAAATGAAACTATATTTATTCCATGAATCATTTATATATTAGCTTACATATTGTTTTGATTATTGTGTGTCGAAAATTTGGGAAACTATATCCACCCAACTATTTTCCACACCATCATTTTTCATTCCTATTAAATTATATAAAAAACATGGTGTCTATAATTAATGGAGTTAATGAAATGATAAATATGTATGAAGATCACAAAAATATGTTTGACCATTTGGAAAATAATGAACTGGTGTTAAGTATGAATCAATGAAAAAATAAATCTAGTCTAGTAATCCCCAACTGCTAGGTGTTTATATTTTCAAGTTCCCCAAGTTCCATTTTTCTGAATAAGAATGATAATATTTCTATAACATTTGAAATATGTATGATCCTTTTGGAAATATAAATTGGTTTTATAGAACAATAATCTATTTCAGAAAATAATTTCCTAACTCTATGGAAAAACAATGTTGTAACATATCTATAATTGTCTTCAAACTGACATGGTGAATTCAATTATAGCATTGATGTTGGTATGATTTCGTGTCATGGTGTCTTGGTTATCCCACATTGACCAGACACAAAAGGAGACATGGTAGCCTAATAAAGGTGATGAACTTATCGATGTGCTTATGAATACTTTTAGTTTAGTTCTCTTGTGTTTAGGTTATATGGTACTTCATGAGTTAAAATAGGAATCCTCTACTACCAAAATATTGTATAAACTTGAATCTGTATATATGAAAAAAAAAAATTATTTGGATATTTACTTAAGAATATTAAATTGTATAACTTTAATATGCATCCTTAAACTATAGTCTGGACCCATATCTATGATTTTAATAAAATAATTCCATATATATAATATATAATTTAAGTTGTATGAAGGCAATTTGAATATACCACATTTGACATGATGGATGATCCATATAATTCCTTTAAATATTCAATGATGTATTTTTTTGGTTCCTTAAACCTATAAGATGATAAATCTACCTTATAGTCTAAAGATATTCAAAAAAAGAATCATAATTATATTAAGAAGGAATCTAAGGGGGTTAATATCTTAGGAAAGCTTGAGAAAAGAGGGAAGAATAGAGGTAAGATATATCCTTAGAGATGATCTAGTTCTGTGGGTAAAATAACAAAATTATACCAGTAAAAACAAACTGGTCAAATTAGAAGTAATTATCCCCAAATGGAAAATTAAAATAACCACACTAATAAGAGTTACAATTGGTTTTTAGTTGAGAAATATTTTGAAGATGTTGATGTTATAGATGTCATTTCTAACGCTATTTGTGTTGAATGGGTATGGGATTTAGGATTTTATTTTCATATATGTCACCAATGTGATTACTTCACTAATTTAAGAGAGATTGAGATTGAAAAGGTTTACCTATTAAAAAACAAGAGCTATCTAATCATTGGTAAAAAATAGTCTCTATAGAATTGCATGAAAGGTACTTCAAATACATATAGGTGGTTAGGTGGGTTCCTGATTTGTAGAAGAATCTTATTTACCTAGGTGTCTTAAAACAAAATAGTTATTATTTTTAGTCTAATTTAGGGAGTCATAATATATCTAAGGGGTCACTCACTCTTACGAGTGGAATCTCTAAAAATTGTCTATATGTCTTATATGTTAGTAATCATATTAAAGAATTAAATACAACTCATTCCCCATGGATGGATAACATAATGTTATGGAATAGGTGATTCAGACATGTTATTTACAAATGGATTAATGAACATCGAAATAATGAATTTTAAATGATGTAGCCTCCGACAGTATTCCCTTTTGTGAATACTCGGTTATTGTTAAGTCAAAACATGTTTTTAATAGGTATATATATAAAGATAAGTCCCCTTTAGAAGTTGAAAACATTATATTTTGGGGTCCCTCTAGAACTACTTTCTATAGTTGGGGTCGCTAACATGTTCCCTTTATAGATGAATATTCTCAGAATGTGGGGATTTACATACTCAAGCCCAAATTTAAAACCTTTGACTCTTTAACAGTATGGAAGTATAGTGTTGAAAGTGGAACCATAAGAAAACATAAAATGATTAGAACTGATAATGGTCTAGAATATTTTTCTATTGACTACATAGCCTACAATTGTTTTGAAGGTATTCTTAGACACAGAACATTTATGGATACCCCATAATATTAAGGCCTATAATAGAGGATCCATAGGATTGTTTTAGAAAAAATGGGAATCATGATCCCATATTCTAGTCTTTAAAGACCTTATAGGAATAATTTGACTCTAATACTCTATATAAGATCATGATATTCACCTCTAGTGCCATTATATTCAAAACCCCTGAGGTAATGTGGGCTAGTTCACCCCTAATATAGGTTGTCTTAGATTTTTTATTGTAATACCTATGCTCATTGTATTAATGATAAACTAGAACCCATTACAATGGTGTGTTTCCTTGTGGGATTCCTACATTATGTCACATGTTAAATTCCTTAGGAAGATAATTATGGTTTTTAGAAATGTATAATCCAATGTGATTTTTTTTCCATGAGGCTTTTTATTCTAAATAGAAGGCTTCTGATCTTGTCCAGTCTGATCCTTCTAAACTTGTAGGTGTTGAGGTTATATTAGGGGTAAAATTTAATATGAACTTGAGGTTATCTCCTTTTAACCACCACAACAATATCACATTTAAGAAGAACCTATTTGGTAATTTGAACCTGAGTTTGAGGTTTTGAGAGATGGACATGTGAGAGACTACCAAATCACTCGTAATAGGACCATAAGATAAATTTGGCCCCTTACTTGGTCTACCAAGGATGATGTTCCAACCTTTGAATTTATTACAGGTTTTTACTAGGTAGTGATAAACAGTATATTTTCAAAAAATATCTTATGTCTGATGAGTCTTGGTAGTGGATTTCTATCCTGAGAGATGAAACAGATTCTCTTCATAAAAATCAAACATATATAATTGTTAAGAAAACTAAAAAGGAAAAAATTATATATTTTTATTTAATTATAAGTAGAAATAAGACAATGCCAGTAAAAATAATACTATGTATAAAGGAATTATTATTTCACATGGATTCCTATAAATTAATGAAATTAATTACTATGATATTTTTCACCTATTTTTAAAAACTAATCCATTATAATATTGTTATCATTTTCTTCCCAAAATGATATTCATGTTGAATAATTGGATGCTTAAACTGCATTTTTTTAGTGGAATGTAATATGAATATATTTATTTGAGACCACAGAATGGATTTTAAAAATATTTCAAAAGTAATCGAGTATAAATTTTAGACAAATCCATGTATGACCTTAATAAATCATCTAGATAGCGACATAATGAACTTGATGTTGTTGTGCTTGAAATTACACTGATTGTTGTAAATATGTTGTGTATATTTATTTTCAATATTTCATGATTTTTATATTTTTTCAATACTATGTGTTGATGATATGATTATAATTTAAAAATACACCATGTTAATAAACCATATTAAAAACAAACTATATAATTATTTTGAAATGGAAAATTTGGAGGATGAAAAGAAAATCCTTGGTATGAAAATCACTAGGGATAGAAATTTTAAGTTATTGAACCTTTCCCAATATTATTATGAAAATATGGTGATAAAAGGGTCTTTTATAGAGTATTTTAAAGTTTTCATTGTAACTTTTGGTCATAAAATCATGTTTCCCTTATCCCAATCACCTAACAGGGATTCTGATAAAGATTTTACGAGTAAAATCCCCTTTGTAATCATAGTAGGTGGCCTTATGTATTCCATGATATTGTCATATATATATATATATATATATATATATATATATATATATATTTGTGTGTGTATGTAGTTTTGTGTTTGGTCCTTAAGAAATTTTGTGGTAATTCGTGTAAAGCGTCATTGGTATGCATTAAAATATTTACTCATTTATGTGTCCATGTCTTCTGATTTGTCAATTTATTTTGGTAAAAATGAGTCCTATTATCAAGATTTCACTATATTTGTTGATTATATTTATGAAAAAGATATAGTTACTAATAAATATATCACCATTTATGTATTATTATTTTTATGATTCTCCTGTTTCTTGGAAATGTAAAATGAAATCCATTTTTCCACTTTAATAACAAAGGTTGAATACATATCATTAACTGTTGCAATCAAAGAAGAAATTTGGGTAAAGTCTTTGTTAATAAATTATATGTATCTTCTGATAATATATAATTCTTTTGTGAAAGTCATTCTATATTCCACCTTTTTAAAAATCATTTTTTCCATGTAAGATCAAAGCACAATGAAATTTGATTTCATTTTTCAAGGGTTTTCATTGAAAGTAGGAATGTATGTTTCAATATGATACATACATAGGGGAATCTTGCCGATAGTTTGAATATTGATATTCAATTTTCAATGTTTATTCTTTTTTTTATCAAAGTATTGTAGCCCCATTTCAAAAACATATGTGGTGAGAACACTATCCTGTTTAAATATTTTTATTACAAAGGTGGGGAATTAATAGATTTTACATGAATGTATTTATTTTTTATTCATCAAATATAATTTCCCCAATTCATGGACTAAATTATTATATGGATTTAATGATTTTAATTTACTTTATCACTTTTCAAAAAAAAATTATCTATCTAACTTGATTTTTTTCCGATGAAATAATTTTTTTTTACAATTCCTATTTTTCTATTTTGATTTCGTGATTTTTCCTTGCCCTGTAGATAGATCCCACATAAAGGTAACTTACGTAATGCTTAAATATTTATTTCATGAGGATAAATCAGTGGCTCTTATTTTTCATAAGGGTAATACATGGATGCATAAGGTTAATTACTACTCATGTAAGGGTTGTAAATCTTGTATTGTGTAAGCGTACTCATGATGCGCCTAAGGGTACTCTTTATCCTGTATATTGGCACTCTCTATATCATGTAAGAGTACTACCTTGGCTCACAAAAGGATAACCTGGAACATGTATGGGTACTTCCTTGCTCACATAAGGGTAACCTATCTCTCATATGTGTATTTTCTAGCTCGATCAGGGGTAACCTAGCCCGTATAAGGGTAACCTTGGAGTACATAATGATAATATGATTGGTGTTATATTTTGGTAGTGAATCACTTATCGATGCATAGACATATCTTCAATCATTCTCTTGAAAATCAGTTATCCATGATATATTTATCCTTATTTCATCTGTACCTAGTGGAAACAGAATTTCCAGTCCAACTTTCTAAAGTATTACACTCTATGTAACTCATCAATTAGCTCACCTATTACATTAATAAGATATATTTAAAAAATCACCAATCTATTTAACTCCAGGTAATCCATACAAATTCCCCATCCACCATATTTATTGTTTACTAAAATTATTATGAAATAGTATGAGCTGATTATATGTCTGATTAAAACCTATTGAAAAATATTTTAAACCTATTTTTCAATATGATTAATCATGAAATAATCATGTTTACAAGATTGTTTGTTGATTGAATTCAGCCCATATATAAAGTTTATTGTGAGATCATTCTTCCTCTCAATAATATCTCATAGTATATACTTGTATTAAATGATAATAAGAGAGTTCAAAAAATGATATTTACAATTTTATACATATATGTGTACTCGTTTCCATTATTGTATGTTTCAAGTAGTTATAAACCCAAGTTATAACTCTCTATAAATTTTTTAGACACCCAAATCACAATTATCTGGTGATTGGGTAGACATTCCAATCATAGAGCCTCAATCAACTATTTAGTCACCATAGTCACAAGATTATTCTTAAATATTAATATGATCATTGAAAGATCTTTTTATAAACATGGATTCTTAGGTGACACCTTTGAAATAGATTTCCCTTCACGAGTAGATTGGATCAACAGGCCAACACATGTTCTTATTCTTCAATATCGTCAAAAGGTGCTCACAATAGTTATGTTGGTATCAAAAATCCTACAGATCATGAGTGATATGGTTCTTCTTGTTTTTATCAAATACATGGGAGAACAAGAAAACAATGGTCATGGTTTCAACTCCATGTCTTCCTTTGATACATGTATCAGGATCCCAAAAATATCTCAGACAATGTATGATAGTTCTCAATATTCTCAACATCTTCTTCAATACGTACTAAAATATATATTCACAATAATATCAAGAGTATTATTATAATATATTCAAGAAGATTATTTCACATTTAGTATTAAATGAAATATTATTAGGATATTTCTATTCATGAATCATAAAATTTCCTCATGGATTAGCTAATTTTTCATTTAAACCAATTATTGAATGCCCTAAAGAATCAATAATTTATTATCACAAGATATTTGAATTTCCATGTTTCCATTATCTCCTCAACTCATGCTGCATATAAATCCATTTAAAATATCCCCACCTCAATATGAAGAAATGTACTACCATGGAATAATATATTATGTCTCTCAGCACACTACTTCATACAGGTGGACCAAATTTCCAAAATGGTCATCAAAACAACCATTGAAAAACCACAATAGCAAGGTGACATTTATTTTTATCATTTCATGATAATCACATGAATTTAACATTAATATATATAATTTTTATTATGGCTTCCAACCTTGTTCATCAACTTGGATACATCATGATAAGAATTGTGATATGTACTTTTCATTTGAGAAAATAATACTAAGCATAGAAAAAATTCATTTAATCAGAATATACAAATTCTAGAACTATGGATTTTAACCATTGAAATGATGGAAATTCATCAATAAATATCACAGTTTCAAGCTTATGTGGATCCCCAAATGTTCCATGGTAAATATGTCCTTTTAGATCACATAATGGAGGATAGAAAATCATTTTTGGGGAAATACATTTCCTTGAAAATAATTGTGCACAAAATATATGGTTCCTATAATAAATGAAAAAATTATTTGGCTAGGAGAGAACTTTTAAACACATTCATGTCATTGAAGACCATATCACTACCATCCTTGTGTGATAAAAGCTTCTCACATAAGATCTAGTGTATGTTTTTTTTAATTAGCACACCCCCCACCCCAAAAAAATTATTAATGTATGGATAGATTTTGTTAATAAAGAAATATAAGAGATTGAGGAGATAAATCATGTAATATATAATTTTGTGTGACAATTATTTAATGATAACCACATTCTTGAACCTAGAGAGTTTATTTCTAGGATATCCCTGAATTTTATTATGAAATTTATCTTGGATAATGGAGAAGAATTCAATTTTAGATTTCCCAAATTCAATTAGTAGGACCAAATACTATTTATGTTTTTCCACAATCTTGATGTCACAAAAACTAGTGATGGTATCTCTTATCACATATTTCACAACATGATGGAATGATATCTATGATTTCGTAAAGTTTACACATTTTCATGAGGATATGATAAAAGCATAAATAATTTTTAGAACCCATTATAATTCCATAGGGGTTTCTCTTGAAAAACAAAGACAATAATTAGTGAAAAATAATTGAATAATGGGGATACCATACTGGACGACATTATCCTTATTATTGAAGTCGTCCAGTGCTGCCTTTGATAAGTGAAGAGTCAAATCATCCGCAATAAGGAGAAATGAGTACGGGGAAATGTTGTTGACATGCTACAATTATCTTGTTAGTTTGACATTCTTTCTGAAATAACCAATGGACATTATTTTTATGGAATCTCTCTTATCACAACTCATGATCACTCTCAACCATTTTTGTCTAAATCCAAAATTCCTCATCGCCAATTCCAGGAAATCATATTCAAACATTTTATATTTTTTTTATCCAATTTCATTTCCAAGGTCCCCCTCATAGAAGTAAAATGAGTTTTTATAAAATATAATATTTCATTAAAAATAATGAAATTTTCTTTAATAAGTATCTTGGGTACAAAAGAACTCTAATTGTAAAAGATAATAGAGTGAATGAACTTTCCTAAATGGTGGTAGAAGAATTATGATAAAATACTATAAACCACATAGCATAATCTGATAGGGCTAAAGTCGTAAATTTTCAAAGGGATAAATATTTTCAAGATCAATACTATGAGAATTTCATTAACCTTTTCCATACCAATGGAACCATCCCATAATCCTTACATTAGTATGAAAATGTATGGAATCACAATATTCCAAAACCACTAAAAACATGGGGTGGTATCCTAACAGAACAAGAACCATTGTTGAGTGTATCATATTAACAGATGAGACTATTTACTCTCTATAACTTTATGACTCATGCTCCAAATTCAGTACATTGAAAAATTTTGGCTCAACTCTGCTCAGGAGGTCCCTCAGGGGGAAACTTATATGAACTAAAAAGATCTATATAAAATCACTCAATCAGATCCCTAATACCAACACTATAAGATGTGATGCTCCCATCCCATACCTCCAATTTTTAATTGAAGTTGTTTCTTATTCTGTCTAAGGAATTTTGATGAAATTATTTGGTATTATGGTCGCCCTGTTTGATAAAATCCTACCTTGATCAGATAAACAAATAGATTTATTTGTATCTAAAGGTCTCATACAGATCCTTTTCAATATTTACAACATCATGATAGGTAATATCATAATTGGGTTACTTAAAATATATTTTGATTTCTCTCTCAAGCTTGATAATTCTCTATTTTATGTTCTTGTAGAGAAATCAACTCCATCACTATATCTATATTGCCACCAATTTAGTCTTATCATAGACATGGTATTGAGAGTATGAACGATTAGATTTGACAACATCCCTATAGTTATTATTATAATTTGACATGAATTAAAATTTTAATTCCCATAGTGGACTTTTGCACTGGGACACCACCTACAACTTGAGAAAAATAGTACAATGATTAGATGAAACATGAGGGATGTTTGAGACCTCATACCTATGAAATATAATCAATTAGTATCATGACACAAAAAACCTTTTTTAGATGTTTATATAATATATAGGTTAGGAAATATCCATCAAAAAATTAAATACTCCCCAACAATCCCGTATCTGGGAAATCTATGTGAAATAAGTAGTCCCAGAATTGATTCATTGAACAAAAACGGCCTGGAATCGCCTATCTTATCATGGTGGTGATGATTTAATTGAAATACCCAACAAATATAATGGGGATTGAATTTTGTTTTTCATAAATTTAATCACCTCCCATGATCTCCACTTGTCACATACAGCTAGATTTTTATAAAAACAAATGAAACACCATTCAGGTTCTTAAGTTTGACTAATCGAAATGTAGATGTGGTTTAGGGAGAATATGACCATTAAAGAATCAAATAAATTTATCCACATGATTCAATGGACTCCTTCTTGTGATGAATTTCCAACCAAAAAACAATAAAAATCCATCTTTCAATATTATCCCTATCATTTCCTTTCTTTTTCATATGGTATTGGATTGAAATACCATATTAGTGCTAGACATTGAGCTCTATTAACAGAGCATACGAATGGATCCTGAGTCTCCAAACATATTACAATTCCAGCATAGGTGATTCATGGTTTTGGTTGGGGCTAGTTGGAACTATCCTCAGCCTCTATTAGGTAGTTCAACACATCTTCCTCTAATATCATTGAGTGTTGTAAAAACCTTATGGAGCCTCATCCTTATAACCTATACAATTGATTTTATTTATAAAAATTTTATATTTTATTTGATCAATATTATTTCTATTCATTTTATTTCAATTCCTAGTTTCAATAAAATTGTGTTCATCCAATATCGCTCCAGGAGGATATTATTATTGGATTGGAATAACTAGTCTTGAGGTAGGAAATCCCATATGTTCCTCCTCACCTAGAAATGTGTAATCTAGTCCTCCCACCGAGGGTAGAACCATACTATAGAATATGAAGACCCTTATTCCATCTAGTTTTTATGGGGGCATGGTAAAATAGTTAGTGGTTTGGTATAGGTCTTATTTTTTGGTGTAGAAAATCATTATGAAAATATATTTTGGGGGATAAATAATCAGGAAAAAAATTGTTTCAATCCCTAATATAATTTGTATACTCATCCTATGATCCTGCATCCACTATCCTAGGGATAATATACCCATCAAACAAGGGGGCATGAAGTAGCATGTTCATTTGAAAATGGTAATAAAAATTCTCAGGTTCATTTGAAGCTATGAATATTTGATCTTGAAATTTGGTATGCATTTCACTATCTATATGGTTTAAGCCTTTGAAGTGGGTGGACCACCCAAAGAGTGTTCTTGATGCCCTAGGCTATATTACTATGTATGTAGATGCTCCACATAAAGTTTTTTTTGTTCCAAAATCTTTAATCACATGTCCAATGAGGCTGAAAAGGAAACTGATTGAGTGTATTTTTCAAATTCAAAAGAAACCAATATCTAGGTGTCTATAAGTTTCAAGAATGAACCTTGTATAATGGGTTTTGATATGTCCACCATAGCCTTGATTGGCAGCATATGACCCCACTATATCAGATATAAAACATCCTATTCTATAAAATCCCCAGTGGTATTACCAATCCCACACATTACTAAATATCTCCTACCCATAAATGGAATGAAATTCACCGGGATATATAAAGGTGAATGATGGAATTCCATCTTATCAGGTTAAACCCGTTAACCATCTACTTGATCATAGTAACATGATTATCAAAATACAATGGATTACCCTAAAAAATATGTATCCTATTGTATTATCTAAAAAATTCCAAAAAAATATAATCCTAGTTTTGATTTATGTGATAGAATCTCCTTCTTACAACCTTCTAATCAACTGTAACATATTCCAAAAGGTGTTCATCTTATATGGTCTTTATGATTTCAATCTCCTCACCAAGAGGATAGAGAAGAATTTACAAATCTCTATATCATCTAGATCACTAATTTCATTCATCTATTTATCAAAAAAAATATTGAAATATTATATATAGTCTCTCTGGTTATGCATGATCATTTATACCATTAAATACATCAAATTAAGTAGTTAAAAAGTTATCCTTAACTTTTGTGTTTATAAAAAGTACAAAAACTCAGTTTAATACCATTTTATGGTAATTATTTAATAAAACTAACTTTGATATGATTGAAAAAAGTTAATCGCTCATTACAAATTTTGAAAATGGTAATTAAATTCATATTATCATTTAATTTGGTTAATAACAATGGAAAAATTTTAATGAAATTTATTAGATTACATAATATAAGTTATTGTATAAAATTAATTTAACCATTAACATAATGTATATTTTTATATAAATATCAAATATATAAATAATGTTCATGATTTTATAAATTTTGGTACACCATAAATACTATTATTTACTAATATTTAGCTAATCCTTTCATAGATATATTTATTTTTCTATTATTATGATATTATGAGATATTGATTTTAAAAAACAATTATAAATTCAATTCCAATTAAATTAATTATTACTAATCAATTAATATTTGTTAAATTAGTCCATATTAGATTACATAATTAATTTAAAAAAATTAAATTTATAAATAATTTTTTTAATGAAATTAAATAAGTATTTCGATCTATAATAATATTGAGTTAATAAAAGGTGTTTAGAAATGAAAAGAAATTATTTAAAAAGATTATAATTTTTAAAATATTGAATAAATGTTTTAAATTTTATAAAATTATTATTTTTATGTTAGAATTTATTATTAAAAAACAAATTAATTAATGATTTGAAAATTTAGTAATAGTGAAAACATTTGACTAGATACTTCCCAATGATGAGAAATGGTATCGTTTTAATTTATTGCGTATTTATATTTTACATATATGAATAAATTATAATTAAATAATTTAATTTAATTTAATTCATGAAATCATAATGAAATGAAATAATTTGAAAATAATATTTGGAAAAAACAAATTCTATATTTTCTATATTTTCTTATATATTAAATTTCAAAAAATAAAGAAAGAAAATTTATTAAAAAAGATGAAATGTGACTGAAGAATTAAATTTAATACAAATCCATATATGTGTTTGTGAATTACTATACTCCTTTATTCATGTTTCATGGGAATTGGTAGATGGCTAGGGATTACAGATACCTTGGAAAGAAGTGATAAGATGGGTTTTGTCCTCCAATGATATAGATAAGTACTATTTAGTTCTTAAGTGAGTTAAGATCAGTCAATGACCGTGTTACTAAGGAATGGGGGAATCATATAATATCTCCATAGGCAATAGGTAGGTATTAGGGTATGAAATGAGATGCAGGTGGACTAGGATTGGGTTTTTAGGTATTTCTATTTGGATGATAGAGGATTTAGCCTAGTGATGATGGGTAAGAAATTTGTTTGTCTCGTTCCTAGTGAGTGACACCCTTCTGAGGGTGGTATGAGTCTTGATCAGTAATATGAATGGGATGAGTCCATTGGGACTAGACATGGTTTGAAAGAGAGTGGTTTCCTCTGAGTGAATGATAGAGTGATCAGCCTTAGAAGATGGGAGGTGAGACCCAAGTGTAGGTTGTGGTCTTCGTCGGGACATGTCATCAGGATTCCAAGCTACTTAGAGTGTACAAATTGGGATAGCATTGGGGTAGGAAGTCTATGAGTGGTGATATAGCATGATGGGGAGGACTAGGCCTTGAGGTTTGGGTTTAGATGAGCATATGGGTTGTTGTGTCACTGATGGGTAAGGGGAATGGGTTGGAATTATTGAGAAGATCTTGTTCTGGGTTTGGAGGATTCAATAGATACCCTAAATGGTGATTTGGGATGTGTTCAACAAGGGTCTATATCTTTAGACACTAGTGTGTTGGGGTCAACTAAAGAGTTGTGAGACAATTTGAGGTCTAGTTTACTTGACGTGATGTCCCTGTAGACTATGGGGATGGTTCTTTATTCTTTTACCTCCATGGTTTCAATGGGTATGGATTGGTATCATTATATCATCCACATAGTCTACAAGGATGTCTTGGTATTGCTGTAACCTTCCTAATGTCTGTGGGGATGGGTCGGTATGCTTGTGAGCTCCCTTGAGAATGTAGGGATTGGTCGGTGTGGATGATGTACCGTGACTAAGAATCTTTTGTAATGAAAGTGACCACCCATGATGGGATAGGTCATTGGATGATGTGATATGGGACCAATGGTCCCTACAATGAGTGATCAATTATTAGTTCATGATGTGGATGTATTAATAGTCATAGTTCTTATGGGAAATAGGATGAGGATTTGATTCCACAAAAACTTATGTCTTCATTTATATCTTGGGTATTGATACGATGACTTGAGATGATGCGGTGTGGTGGGTTCTAGTGTAGCACTAATGTACTTATGATTTGGTGTCATGGTGGCCTAGTAAGCACACATTGACCAATCATGTAGGGATTCATGGTGTCCTTATAATGTTTATTTACTTATTGATGTTATTATGAGTCATTTTAGTATAATTATTTTATCATTAGGTGATATGGTACTTCATGAGGTATCTTATGAATTCTTTACTACCTAAATTTATTCTAAAAATGAAACTCTATATATTAAAAAAACATTGTTTTCGGGGTTCACAAGGGGATTTAATTTTATAATATTCACATGAATCCTTATTGATGATTTTAATAAAATCAATCTAGATTTTCCTAATATAGACGTTTTGATGGATAAATAGAATTTAATTTTATACTAATGAACAAATAAGATGATTAAAATGATTCATTTAAAGATTCAATGATGTATGGCTAGGGAACCTCAAACCTATAAGAAGTGAAATTAACCATGTTATCTAAAAAGAATCAAAATAAGAAACCTACTTTTGTTGATATGGAATATAAGGGTCTTAATATCTTAGGTAAGCTTGAATAGATAGGGGATGAGAGAGGTAAGAGTAAGATTTTGAGCTAATCAAGGTTTTGGGTTAAACATATAAAATTATTCCATTGTAAAGAACCAGGTAAAATTTGAAGGAATTATCCCCAAAGTAACAATTCTAAGAAAAAAACAATAACATTGACCATTAGTTGTTAGTTGAGAAATATCTTGAGACTGTTGATGTCTTAAATTTGTGGAAAAATTCTACGAGTGCTGAATGATTCATTTATTTTGGATTTTCTTTTCAAATATTTCACAAAAATGAGTACTTGAATAATCTAAGAGAGAATGAGTTTGGAATCATTAACATCATAAATAATAAGATCGATCTAATTATGGGTAGAAAAATAATTCCACATGATATTCATGAAAGGTTAGTTAAATCAATAGAATTGGTTAGGTGGGATCCTGATTTGAGGATGAATCTTATTTCCCAAGGTGTCTTATAAGAAAATTGGAATTATTTTAGTTCTTATTCAGGGATTCATAGTATTAAAGGTTCACTCATTATTATGACAGGATCCCTCACCAATGGTCTATATGACTTAACTTCTAGGAATAAAATGAAAAAATTAAATACAACTATTTCCCCCATAATAGATAACATAATATAATGACATAGGTCATTAAGACATATTAGTTAAAAAGGGTTGAATGAAATAATAATGAAAGGAATTTTAAATAATGTAGCTTTAGATAGTATTCCTTTTTGTGAATACCATGATCTTGGTAAGTCCAAACATGTTAGTTTTAAGAGGTCTATATATGATTATAATGCCCCTTTAGAATATACACATTTTAATTTGTGGTTTTCCTCTAGAACTACTTCCTGTTGTGGAGGTCAAAAATATAATCCATTTAAGGATGAATAATCTCATAAAGTGTGGATTCATATACTCAAGCACAATTCTGAAACCTTTTAAACATTTAAAATTTCGATGTTCAGTGTTGATTGTGAAACTGAAAACAAACATAAAATCACTAGAACTGAAAATTGTCATGAATATTTTTCTAATTCATATATAGACTATTTTAGTTTTAAATCTATTCGTAGACACATAATTTTGTTGTATACACCATAATAGAATGTCATAGAACATAGGATTAATTATACTATTTATAATGTTTGAGAATTATACTTTTATGTTCTATTTTTTTATGTCCTAGTAAAAAGATTCTACTATATTTTTCTATCTGATAAATAGATTCCCCTCTAGTGAAAATAGTTTCAAACCCCGTAATTTATGAGAAGTGGTTCACCCCTATTCTAGTACATCTTAGATTTTTTTCATTCTACCTATTCTTATAGATTGACAGATAAACTAGAATAGATGAATATGAACTGTGACTTATTGGGACACCCACATTATGTCAAAGGGTGAAGGATTTGGGATGATAATCATGGTTTTCACAAATTTATAATCCTTCATGATGTTGTTTTCCATGAGGATTATGCTTCTAAATATAAGGATTTTGAACATACCCAGTCTCATCCATCTAAACCTGTAGGTGTTGAGGTTAGATAAGTTCCAAAAATACAACTTGAACTCAAGGTTGTGTTCACTATACCACCCCAACTAGCTCACAATAAAAAACAACATATTACTGAATTTGAACATAAGTTTGAGGTTGAGAGAGATTGTGATATGATATACTACCAGTTGAGTCATAATAGGTCCCGAAGAATCATTTGGTCTCCAACCTGGTCTACCGATGCTAATGTTGCTTCTTTTGAATTTAATATAGGTTTTCTCTAGGTATTGATGAAGAATAATGTTTCAAATAAGATCTTATATATGATGAATCTTGGTAGTGTCTTTCTGTCAAGATATATTAAAAATATTATCTTCTTACAAATGAATGTTGGATAAATGTTAACAAAACTAAAAATAATAAAATTATATATTTTATTTAAATTTTTATGAAGAAATACTAATTTTCCAGTGAAAATAAAATTATGTATAAATATATACTTTTGGTACATAGATTCCTTCAATATGAAGGAATTGATTAGAATTATATTTTTCACCTATTGTTATGACCTATTCCATTAGATTATTGTTACCCTATTCTGCCCAAAATGATTTTCATGTTGAATAATTAGATGTTAAAACTTCCTTATTACATGGTTTGTAAGAGGAACATATTTATAAGAGTCCACCTAATGGGTTTTCCACATATTTTAAAATCCATCATCTATAATTTTTTTGAATATCCGTGTATGTCCTTAATAAATCATCTAAATAGTGGTATAAAGAATTTAATGATTTTTTGCTTAAAACTAACTTTTTTAGAAATGCATATGATGAAAATGTTTATTTAAAATCTATTGATATTTTTTATGTTTATTTAATATTATATGTTGATTACATGATTATAATTATAAAAGAAACTGGATTAATAAATTAAATGAAAAAAATCATAATTCTTTTGAAATAAAATATTTAGTAGAAACAAATTAAATTCTTTGTATAAAAATCATTACAGATAGAAACATTGTGGTATTTTACATTTCCCAATATTCCTATGTTCATAAGGAATTAGAAAGGTATTTTCTAGAAAATTTTAAACTTATTATTGTGACTTTAGGTTGTCATATCATGTTTACCTTGTCTCAATCCCCTAGTAGTGATTTTGATAATTATTTTATGTGTAAAATCCTTTTTATATACATAGAGGGTGGCCTTTTGTATTCCATGATAGTCACTTATTTGGATACATACTTTCATTTTTGTACATTATGAATGATTATGGGAAGTCCTAAAAAGAATCCATGATATAAATTAATACAGATACTCATTTCTGTGTCCATGTATTCTAATTTGTGCATTTGTTTTTGTAAAAAGGATTCTTATAGTGAAGATATCATTATCTTTATTGATTCTAGTTATGATAAAAAATTTAGATACTAATAAATATATCACTATTAATTTATTATTTTTTTGATGGTCCTGATTCATGGAAATTTAATATGAACTCCATTATTTACCTTTCCATAACCAAGGTCAAATAAATAGTATTAACTATATAAATAAATGAATAAATTTTGATTATAGGATTTGGTAATGATCTATCATTATATTTTTGTAATATAAAAGTATTTATGGATTATTATTTTGTAATACATATTTATAAAAATCATGTTTTCCATGGAATATCATAGAACATATAAATTATATTTCATTTTTTTACCGTTTTTATTGAAACTATGATGGTATGTTTCACTATGATACATACTCTGATGAATCTATTCGACTGTTTGACTTAAGCTATTAAATTGTTAATGTTTATATATTAATTATAGATTATTAATGTAGTACCATTTCCAAGACCTAGGTGTTGATAAAACCATATTTTGTAATTTATTTTTTACAAAGGTGGTGGGTTTTTAAAGTTGACATGCATGTATTTATTTGTTTGTTATCAAATATTAATTTTTCAATTCATGGTTTGAATTGTTATTGGGATTTCATAATTTACTTTTATTTATTCCCTGGTGAATATTATGTTTACATATAATATTTTTACATTTTCCCATCAAAAAAATGTTTTTCACATATCTTATTTTTCAATTTTGATTTGATAGGTTTTCTTTACCCCATAGCTGGATCCCACATAATCATAACATGTGTAAATTCAATGTCCCCATTTCATGAGCGTAAACCATTGGCTATCCCATTGCATAATGTTAAGACATCAATTCATAAAGGTAACGCATGATCATGTAGTTGTACTCCATGGATTTCATATGGGTACTCCTCACTCTTTTAAGGGTACTCCCTTGCTTTCATATGGGAACTCCCTAGCTTGGGTAAGGGTACTAACTTGGCTTTGGAAAGGCTATCCTAGAATGTGAAAGTGTACTTCCTTGGATCAAATAAGGGTAAACTAGCTCACGTACGGGTACTATGTTGATTGATTAAGGGTAAAATTGATCATATAAAGGTAATCATGGAAGAATCAATAGTAAGTCGATTTGTGTTACATTTTGGTGGCGAATCACCTACCACCACATGGCCATCCCATCAAACTATCTCTGACATATCATTCGTGCACATGTACTATATCTTGTTTTAACTACATGGATTTAAATCATTTCACCCACCATCATTATTTCACCCCAGGATCCTCCTAGATCATTCGGTGTGTTTCTTAACTAGTTCAAGAGAGGAGAGTTCTGGGGAATTTTTGATTTACTGTTGATGTAGAAAGAGAGTAGCCATAATGAGATCCTATCTGTGATTCATGTAGTTTGTTGAAGTAGATTTTCTATATCATCACCATCCTAGTTTCAGGATTTGGTGGAGAGTGGTGTACATTATATTCCTTCCTCATGAGATGTCCTCACGTAAATGAAAAATATCAATATCTTGAACACCATTTGACCTTCTTCCACGTTTTGGTATTAGAACATAAAATTATAATTTTATTCCACTTTCCATTTTTCTTTTATTTTCATGTGTTTTATGTTGTGTCCTTATATGCATGTGCACAGCATGAGTCCATATAGGAAGTCAGATTGCATTTTCCATATTTTATATTTCATCACTTCCATATAGTCTAACAAGATATAATACTAAAATAGATTCTTTTGTTCTTAATTTCTTACATGTCTTATAATCTAGTGATTTTATTTTATTAGTAATAATGATATTATGAGGACTTTATTTCAATGAACATAAATCCATAGTGGACTAAAGTATTTTATATATATATGTTTTTTAATTTTTATTACAACATAATATTCTTTAATCCATCTTATTGATTTATATTTTTTTATCAAACTACATAAAATTTTTGTGAACCAATAACCTATATTAGTGGATTCTTGGTTGTTTCATAAGTAATACCATATCAAGTAATCCCTTAATGCATTTTCTAGTTATAAAAAATTGAGTTGTTGGATCAAATCTTAATATGTTATTTTCATGATAGAATATGAAAATGACACTCATCCTTTCAATTTCATTTGTTTTGGATCAATTTTTTCATTTTATTGTCTCTTCTTCAATCTTATGTGCATCTCTTAATAATATATTGAGGTTTTTTAAGGTATCTATTCTATATAAATATATATTTATTCCATGAGTCATTTATATGTTAGGTTATATATTGTTTTACTAGCTGTGAGGCACAACTTTGGTGCAACCATATCAACCCAACTGTTTACCACAACAAATTTTTACATTCTTGTGAAATGATACCATGGAAATGGGGTCTAGAATTAATGGAGTTAAGGTAATGTTTTAGATAGATGAAAATCACTATAATTATTTTTTCTATTTGGAAATTGTTGAACTGGTGTAATGTATGAATCAATGAACAAATAATTATAATCCCATAAACCCCACCCAGTACGTCTTTATATGCTTTCAAGTTCAACTATATAACTCCATCAGAAGAATAATTATAATATTGAAATATCATTGTAATTAAATTTGAACCTCTTGGAATAAAAATAATTACCTATAGAACAAAATTCAATTTCAAAAATATTATCCTAACATTATGTCACAACCTTGTGGTAACATATCTATAATATCTTTAAAACTATAATCCTGTATTAAATCTTCTCTCAACTCATGAACCTCTACCCAATCAAGTTTTAAAATATTCAAGTACATATAATCTCCTCCCCATGTCACCCTCAATAGAGCATCTGTGACACTACTTAGTTTCCCATGCTTGTAAATAAAAATAAAATCAAATCCCAGTAATATATCCTACTTGTAATGATGTTTAATTGAAGAAACTCTTTGACTAAGAAAATTCACATAAGGATCCAATTACCCATGTATAATTCAATCTTCATTCCCATAAAATACTATTCCTAATGCTGGATTTATGGCACTAAATTCATAAGCTCCATTTTGTAAGTAAAATTTTCCAAGTTGGTTTCAAATAATTCCTTACAAAAATAGGAAAGAGGCCTCCATTACTACCTTAAAAAGGCTCAAACTCCTAAACTAGAGGCATCAAACTTTACTGAAATTCCATTTAAAAATTCTTAAATCATAAATATTTGGTAGTAGACATGATTTTGTTAAGTGCGTCAACTTATAATTGAGTTTCAGGCTCCTATTTAACATATTTCTTCTTAGTCAAGGACATGAGGGGTCTTGAAATCATTCCATAATCATTGATAAATTTATTATAGTATCCAATTATCCCCTAAAACCATGAACATTCTTCAAATTGCTTGGTACACTCCATAATTCACCTTTCTCTTGTATATCGGTTTTCCATATGGTCTTTATCCTTCTTTCACCACCAAGCTCTCTAGTGCTTCTCCTTCCATCATGACTTCACCTCATCACCCTCCTCGGTCATTCAATGTATTTCATCATTGTTTAAAGAGAGGTGATTTATAGGGAATTGATAATTTCATGTTGAAACTGAAAAAGTGTATACATAAGAAGATCATATCCCTGATTCCCATAGTCGACTAAAGCAGATTGTCTCCATCCCTGCTATCTAGGTCTAAGGATTTGGTGGGGAGTGGTGAAGATTCATTTCCATCATCATAATATGACCTTTCATGAATTAATACTTAAACATCAGGAACACCATTTGATCTTCTTCCATGTTTTGGTATTAGATACTGGCATTATATGAAGTGTATTCCACTTTCTTATTTTCATGTCATTCCATAGGGTTGATGTTTTATCATTCTATGAATGTGTGTATCATGGGTCCATCCTCGAAGTAAAATTTAATGTTCCATATGTTAGATTACAAAACATTCATATATCCTAGCTAGAACTAATTTGAAATATTTTCTTGCCCTTGACTTATTTTCTGTCTCATAATTTGGTGGTTTTATTTCTTCCGTAATAATGATATTCAATTGGTTTTCGTGCTTTTCACATACGTCCATAGTGGATTGAAGTATGGTATATATATGTGTCCTTTATTTTTTTCGATCAAAATATTTGGCTTGGATCCATATTATACATTTATTTTTTATCAAACATCCAAAAAAAATTTAATCCCAGTAGCTATATAAGTGTATTCATGGTTATTTAATAAGAACTACCACATCAATGAATCCCCTAGCAATTTTTCTAGTTAGAAAAAAATGGGTTGGTGGATTAGATTCTCACATGTTCCTATTATGATATCACATGAAAATGTAACTCATCCTTTCACTTTTATTGGAAATGTCATTGGTTTGCAATCCTTTTATCAATTTCTTGATTCTATATTCCAACCTATGTGCATCGCTTAATAATCTATAGAGGTTTTTAATGCAGTTATTCTAAATGATAATATATTGATTCCATGAATCATTTATATGTTAGCTTATATATTGTTTTTATAATTGTGAGCCACAACTTTGGTGCAACTATAACGACCCAACTGTGTACAACAAAAATTTCATTCCTGTGAAATGATATCAAGGAAATGGTGTCTAGAATTAATGGATTGAAGTTAATGTTGTAGATATATGATGATCACAAAAATCAGTTTTTTCAATTTGGAAAATGTTAAAGTGTTGTTTGGTATTAATCAATGAATAATTAATTTTAGTTAAGTAACCCTGCCTGCATGGTGTTTATATGTTTTCAAGTTCCCCATGTTCCATCTTACTGAACAAGGATGATAATATTTCCATAAAATGGGAATTAAATTTGATCCTTTCAAAAAGAAAAATTGGGTTTATAGAACAAAAATCTATTTCAAAAATAATATCCTAAATCTATGGCATAAACATGTTTTAACATATCTATAACTATCGTTAAACTAACATATTACATTAAATGATCTTTCAACACATCAAGATCCTTCTAACCAGGTTTTACAATTTCAAAGTACTTATAATCCCCTCCCCATGTCGTCCTAGATAGAGCATCTTTGACAATATTCAATTTCCCATTCTTGTAAATTTCTATAAAATGATATCTCTATAACATATCTTATCTACAATAATGTGAAATCAAACATACCCTTGATATAAGTTAATTAACTTAAGAATCCAATGATCAATGTATACCTGAAAACATATTCCCATCAAATATTGATTCTGATGCTGGATTATTGGAACCACTTCCATAAGATGCATTTTTCATATAAATTTTCCCAATTTGGATTCAGATAATTCCCTACTAAAATTTTAAATAGTCCTCCCTTCATATGAAAACATAGATCCAACTCTGAGACTAGAGACATCAAAATCTATTGAAAATCCATTAAGAAAAATCAGAATGCATAAAATTTGGGTGGTAGTCAGGTTTTTCTTAAGTGTATAAATTGATTCTTGAGTTTCCTGTGTCTATTTAAACTATTTATTGTTATTCAAGTACATGAGGGATTTGGAAATATTTATATAATCACTGATATATTTTTAATAGTATCCATTTGTCCCTAAAAACCCTAACTTTCACTACATTACTCAGCCCATTCAACAATTTAATAACCACCTGTTTTTTGGGATCTATCATAACCCATTCGATAAATATTATATGCCCTAATACTCTACATACCTTCTTTTCAATGAACACTTCTTCTAATTTTCAAATAGTAAATTGTTTATTTCCATCTGTAGAACTTCATATTCCTTTACTAGGTCTTCATTCAATCCTTTTCTTCAAACCAATATATCATTGAAGAAAACAAAAAGACCCTTCCTTAGAAAATACCAGAAAACCAAATTCATAGCTGTATTCCATCGATGCATTAATTAATATGAAGGTAATACAATGTTTTTCTTAATTTAACTTATCATTCTTGAACATAGTCCTCCCAATAAGTTCCTCTTTCTTATGTACCTAGTAGAAATTGGATTTCAAATCCACATTTGTGAAGTATTTCCCTCTATAAAACTAATCCATCAATTGTATTATTACATGAATTAGGTAGAATTAAAACACCACAAAACTATTTAACTCCTGGTAATCAATCAACATTATCCACCCACCATCATTCTGGTTTACTAAAATTATTAAGTGATAGTATGGGATGATGATATGTCTGATGAAATCATGTTCCAAAATCATTTGACCCTATTTTTAAATCTCATTCTTCCTAAAATAAACATGTTTATATGGTTTTATGTTGATTGAATTCACCCCCTATTTAAAATTTATTGTTTGATCATTCTTCCTCTATTATGGTAATTCCCAAGGTTCCTCAAAAACAACTACTCCATCCGCCTTTAATTTTATCATCCACTACACCCATGCACCCTAAATATTCATTTTCCTAAATTAAATTGTAAAGAATATGGTGTTTTTTTTTGTGTTATTTGATATTCCCCAGGTTGTATGACCACTGAGATGGGGATGAATCATTGATATACTATTATGAGTTATTCATCTTCTAAATTAAACCTCTTGAACCTGTTAAAATTCCCAATATTATTAATAATATATAATAGTCTAAACTTGAAATGAGAAAACTATATTCCAATATTGGATTCCTTATATAATAACCATTATCATTCCATGAAAGACATGGATCTGTTCAAGGAATTTTATGGAATTCCTTATCATTTTATATATTTTTTGGAGAAAATTGGATAACCTTCACTAATTACACATAGTATTATCTATGAAACTAAATAAATGATTTATATGGTCAAGATGTTGATATCTATGACCTAATTCTATCAAAAATCATATACATATCATCATCTCTGCACATTATCTTTTGATGTGGGTGATAAGATATTTCTAAAATTATCACCTTGATTGGGCCATCATCGTTTGAAAAATCAAGGTAAACTAGCTCCTTGATATGTGGGACCATTTAAGGATTTGGGAAATTCTAGAAATGATAAATATTGATTATATTTACTACCATGAATCAGTGCTTTCAATAATGTCTTCTATATCAATAAATTGAAGGATTTTCATGTGGGCCCTAGTCCCGTGAATGAATTGAATAATATTACTCATGATCCTCATGTGATGTTTATAGATGAAAAAATTAATATTATGAATAGATAGGAAATAGAATTATGACGGGGATCAATTTCTCTATTTTGGTAATTTGGAAATATGGTTAAATTAAAGTGGAGTCGTGGGAATGAGAAAAAGATGATTAAAAAATGGTCATAATTCATCAATGTAACTTCCAACTACTAGATTCAATATGATTAAAATCCTAATACTGTTGTAGAATTTTGGATTTTTTTAATATAATTTAAATAAATATCTTGATAAAAAAATTTAATGTTTTTAAAAATTTTATTTGGGATATTCATTAAAAAAATTAGATATTTTGAATGATTTAATGATTTCATCGGATCCGAGTTTTTTATTATTCTTTAAACAAGATTGGACCCCATTATCTGTCCCTCCATTTTAGTCTCGTTTTTCTTGTATATAAATCCATGAAACCTGGCCTTGCCCTCATGCCCTCATTCGGTGTTCTTGTTGGTTCCACCCACATTGTTAAAAATGTGACCTCCTAAAAAATGGTCAAAAACTTCATCGTCATGGAGTCTTCGTTATGTGGTGGGAAACGACGGGTTTTGATTGGTGTCAAGTGTGGGAAATTCCTTCTATTGGTGGTTCATGGGGCAGCCAAGGGGATTTTGTTTCGTGACAGTGAGGCCACTTGGTATGGGAACTACGATTGCATTAAATTTCTACTTATTTCTTACAATCCTTAATGCACGTCGTTCAACTATTTCATCCTATTTATCATCCTATTTTCAACTGGATTTCTTCATGCATGGAATCTGACTATAAAGAATGACTTGTACTGGATGGTGGGTTAATACACAAAGGGGTAGTTCCTTCGAGGTAGAAAACATGGCACTGCACTGTGTTTCCCAAGATCCCAAGTCCAGGCATAGCTTGGGGGAGGTTGTGGGGAACTAGAAGACCTCCTTCTATCCAGCAGTGGCCCCCAACCTCACAGAAGGGGTGCCCATGATCCTCAGTCCCATCAAGCTGCTTCAATGGCTCCTACAGAATGTGATTGTGCGTAAGATGAGTTGTTATCCTCATTCCAGACAACCTAATTTCATGGCTCTTCAAGGTACGAACATTGATTTGAGTAGAATGAAAACTCTTCCAGCTGCCAATAATGTGGTTGGGTATAATCTTCTTCAATGGCTCCTGGAGGATAGGATTTCATGTCTAGTAGAATAATAAATCATCCCATTGTAGAGAATGTGGTTGTGCAGAATATGATTGGTGATCCTCATCCCAAACAAGCTGATTTCATGTCTTCTTCATCTAAGGATTCCTCATCTTGTAGAATCAAAACCCTTCCAATTTTGAAAAATGTGGTTGTGCATAAGTTGAGAATTTTATCTCTTATCAATAACATTGATGAGGTGTTTGCGTAGATGTGGATGGATATAAATGGTTCCACTAAATTGGATAGTGGGAAGTATTTGGGTGCTTCCAAAGTCATGGGGAATTTTACTAGGAAAGGGAAGATATGAATAGAATAATTTATTTAGTCAACATCTACCCCAAAGCGGGTATCTGAGAAGTAACTCTAAAATATATATTGAGGATGAGAAGAAATATGAAAACACAATAAACAATTTAATTGAAGGGAAGGATGAGATGCATGAACAATTTTAATGAATCCATGAGACTTTTTTCAATCAAGTATTTCTAATGTGAATTATTTTTTTTGTTCACTCAGTCAGCATTTTATCAAATAATTGGTATAAAATTTGTTTAGTGAATGTCTTGTATTAGAGATGGGAAATATTTTCTAGTATACTAGAGGCCAGTTTAGGCATGAAATGGCCAATAAAAATTTAGAATCATAGAAAAAAGGGCATTGTCAACATGACTAAGAACTATGAAGAAGGGAATCCTTAAATAAAACATAGAGAACAACTTCATCATGAGAGGAAAATGGTATATCCTATACTTTTTTCCTTCTAATTTATTCATCCAATGAACCAAATGTGCTTGTATTCTCACAGGCCTACTGGTGAAGAAATTTTTTAGTTTCATTATTAACTCATTTGTTTTTGTCGTCCCATTTTATTAAAAATATAAGGGCTACTTTAGATCCAGGAAAAGAATGTGAAAATTTATTGAAAATGGAAAAATTCCATAAGGTTGGTTATTCATCTCCTTTCTATATCAACATTATGTAATCATTATCTAATTATATTAAATGAATCTCATCATTTCTTTTTACCTGTGTTTGACGGAAGGGATGATAAATGAACAAATGAAACAAATTATTGTGCTCAAAACAAACTAGATGTTAAATAAGAATTGGATCTTGAAATTGAATTCATGAGAGGGGGTTTTCATTTTCATGCATTCAATTTCAGGATCCAATGATTGCTTAGCATCTAGTTTTATTTCCAGTTCAATTATTTCTTTTAGTTCATTTTTCATCCCCTTCCATCTTACCTAAATAAAATAACATGATGAGACTCAGATAATAGAATTAGATATTGATTACCTAAAGTTGATAAAAAAAGGAAATGAACCACCTACCTCTTGGATTTTTTTCCAGTTTCATTATATTTCATCAACTTTTATCTTCTAAAAGTTTTCCCTCATATTTTGCACAAAATGTGACAAAATATAATGAGTTAATAAAAAACAAAAAAAATGGCCTCACCTATTGGTATATGAGCATACAAGTATACTAGGTTCATTATATGAATATATTGGTTGGAAAAAAGAAGATGAGATACCATTTCCCACTCATGATGACGCATTTTTTCTCTCTGTTTTATTTAAGGATTCCATTCTGTATAGTTATTTCTCACACTGACCAGACCTTTTTTCATTGCTTATAAATGTTTGATAGCTATTTCATGCCCAAAATAGCTTCCAACATACTGCTCCATCTTTCTCATCTCTAACACAAAACATTCGGTAAAGGAATTTTATACCAACTATTAGATTAAGTGTTGACCCATTTAACTCAAAAATAATACACATTAGAATTACTATATCAGAAAAAGTCTCATCCCTTCACTAATATTTTCTTGAAAATTATCCATCTCATCTATTATAGTTTTTTCGAAGTTTGCATCTTTCCTTCCATCCTCTTCATGGATTTTAGGGATATTTCACCAATACTCACTCATCGGTAGATGTTAACAAATCAAGCTATTTTCAATGAATTATTCTCTTTCCTCCCCTCCCTTCCTGAGAAAATGATCCTTGAGTTTTGAATCACCCAAATAATACCCCCATCCAATTTAGTGCTACCAATTATACCTATCCATAACCACACAAACACATAATCCATATTATTGATACCATATAAAATTCACTTTTTATGCATAACCACAATCTCTACAGCATGAAATTTTTTTATTCTACTAGACTATGATTCCTTATATCAAGGACTCATGGAAGCGTCTTGTTTAGGATAAGGATCAACAATCGTCTTCTGCAAAACCACATTCTCAACAACGAGAATTTTTTTTATTCTATCAGACTCTGAGTCCTTACATCAATGTTCCATGGAAGTAGCTTGTTTGAAATGAGGATCACCACTCATCTTCTCCAGAACCATGTTTACGACAACAAGAATATATTTTACTATACATGGCTTGGATCTTGTGTAATGAGGAGCTATGGAAGAAGCTTTTTTGGAATGGGGATCACTTCTCACCTTATGCCTAACAAAATTCCTGATAATAGGATGAGTTTTGATTTTACTGAACCTGATGTTCGTACCTCAATGAGCCATGGAAGCATCATTTTCATTTTATAGATCACTGAAACCCTTTGTATGAGGTCAAGGTCCACTACTGGATTGTAGGAGCTCTTTCAATTTCCCCATGACCTCCCCCATTCTCAACCCCAACTTTGGTTCTTGGTATAGACATTGTAGTGTGAGGGTTTCCACTATGAAGGAACTATCCCTTGGGTACTAACCCCCATCTAGGGCACATTATTCTTCATCTTCAGCCCTGTGTGAATAAATCCAGTGAGAAATTGGAAGATAAATATGATGAAACAGATGTAGAAGATGATGTTTAATCAATGGACAAATATTTATAAGTTTTGCAGTCAATAATGTTGGTAATGCGTGTGGATACGTGGATTTTTTAACACATCAATTCTTTGTTGAATCTTCTTGTTTTTGAATCCATTACATAATCCTTTAAACACACTCAAATTTCAATTGTTGTCCTCACATAGCAGTCTATGACATTTATTTATAATACCAATAATACTAGTTTTGAGTTCAATTTCTTTTTGGTCTTTTGATTTTAATTGTTGGTTAACGATGTTTAAATTTTGTGCATACATTTCCCTCAAAGTTCTACTCACTTGAGTAATATTATCTTCAATTTTTTCACTTCCAAATTTAACTCTTGTGGAGGAAGAAGAAAAGGATGGATAATTTTCCAATGTATTGATGAAAAACTATATTTCCTCTTGTTCAGTGATTTATTGAGTTTGATGTTTAGAGAGCATGGTTCTCTCAAACTCATGATAAATAATTGGGTGGTTATAAGAACTAGATAAAGTCATTTGAAACTGTATTTACAAAAAAAATAACATAAAAGAACTAATCTTTCCTAGTAAAGGTTTTAGGATTGTTGCATTCCTATCTTGGGGAACTCAACAAAATTATTTTGAAACCCAAGAAAACTGTAGTAAAGTTGGATTGGGGTAGTCTCTTGGGTAGAAAATATTGTGGATGTTATAATGTCATCTTTAATGGGTTCAAATTTTGAAAACATTGGAAGTGGATATTAGATTAAAATTTTATTTTTAAATCATAGTTATCCAATATTGTATTACTCTCCTCTCTTCCCTATGAATAATTATTCAATTTCACATCCCCATCATTCTCTAATAAAAGAAAATTTCTTTGATTATTCTTTTCTATAAATTTTTGTCTGAAATAGAAAAATTCAATAATCATTATATTTTCTATCCTCACCCTGCATAGTGGCTGGATTCCACTAATAATTCTTAGGTCATTCAAATATTAACTATTTTAGGTTGACAAGGAGTTCCCAATAGGCTTATGTGTGACACCAATAAAAAATAATGAAATATTTATATTTAATGAAAAATAAGAATCTCCTAAAAGATATATATCCATACACATCCAAATAATTAAACTAACAGTAATTTTTTATTTAATACATGAATCCATCATAGGGGTGGGGGAGTTCTTCTCATCCCAACCATAATTCACTTAATGTTCTATCAGTAGAGTAATTTAAAAAAATAATGAAAACCATAGGAAATAACACCAGTAGCTGGTGATGAAATAGACTCCTAGAATAATAGGGTGTATCATTAATATAGGAAGTCCCCCAATCCAAAGGAGATTATAGATTCTTATTAATAAATAGAAATAGAAAAAAAAACAAAAAACAAATCCTTATTGGTGGTGAATTCCATTTGATGTGTCTTTAGGTCCTCATTACCAACTCTAGGAGAAGTCACTCTAAGAGAAGTTGGACTACTACAATGACATGAAACAACCCATCATAATTCCATACTATGAAGTGATCATGATCTCATCAATAGATGTCCACCACATGGATAATGATCTCTAAGTGTCATCATCATCCCCGATTCAGTAAATCCAAAAGACTGGGAGAGAATTGACTTGGAAAATTAGAGGCCAAATAGGTAAATGAATTTCCCAATTTTCTAAATTTTCAAGACATTGTGATATTCTCCAATGTTAGTTCTATGTAGATTTAGTATTCACATATGTAGGAATTCAGATAAATTAGGTGATTTTAGTCATTCTCTTTAATCTAATACGTCACCAATCAGGTATATAGAATTTGATATGTAGTGATTCTATCTATATTACGTTTTTAGGTATGTTGAACTATCACCCCTACAAAACTCAACACTTCTAAATCATCTTATAGTACTACAAATTTATCCAGTAAATATTTCTTCATTTTATACTGATTGTCAATGTTCTTTAATTGAATGGATATGCACTTTCATACTAGAGACCATGTTGATTTTTCCCATTCAAGAATTTTTCAACCATCTGTAAACCTCCAACCGGTGCATGGGGGAGAAACTAGGGTCTCAAAATCTATTGACATATATAATGGAATAAAAAATATAAAACTTAATTTGTTTACAATTTTATTTGGATAATTCCAAACTCACCACTCACATCCCATGATTTTGTTTCTTCGCTTGGTGGTGTGAGGTATTCATAGTGATATTGGGATTTCGAATCCCAAACAAAGAGTAGTGTCACAACTTCATGCCTCAAGGATCCATGGAAGTATCTTGTTCAAAATTAGAACCACCTATCATCTTCTGTGAAACCATGTTCTTGATAAAAGGAAGATTTTCTATTATACTTGACATAGAATTCATACCTTGAGGAGCTATTGAATCCCCATTTTGGAATATGGAACACTACTCATCATATTCACAACAAAATTATTGACAATATTATGTGTTTTGATTCTACTAAACTCAGAGTCCTTACCTTAGGGGTCCATAGAAGTATCTTTTTTTTTGTAGATCACCGGGTCCCCTTTAGTGTGGTCATGGACATTGCTGGATAGTAGGAGATCTTCTTGTTCCACCATGAACTCCCCCTTTCTCATCCTATAGTTGGGATCTTGGGACACACTACGTAGTGTGAGGGTTTACACCTTGATGTAACTATCCATTTAGTACGGAACCTCCATTCGGTACAAGTCATTCATCATCGTCAAACCTCTATGAATAAACCCATTGCGGAACTGGAAGATAAATACGATGTCACTAATTAATTAGAATATGTTTTATCAGAGGCCAAATATTTAGGAGTTGTGTAGCCATATGTGATAGTGATACACATGGATACATGGACCTTTTCACCAATCATTCCATCCTTTTTCAACCAATAATAAGAAATCATTTTGTTGTGATTCTAGAAATAAATATCAATGAACATGGTTTTTGGATCAGAAGAAATAATTAAAAGATAGGTGTTTTATGGTGGACTATTCCCAATACTAAATCCAAAAACATGTTCAATTTCATGAAGTCTTTATAAATTAATTTCATGCAGTCATTGTGGATAAATTCAATCCATTTTGTTGTCCCAAGCACCACCATTTTCCATAACTTCCATGAATGTTGATGAATATTGGAGGATGATGGATTACTTCGAAAGATATAGTCATCCAGGCTACCTTAGGGCATGAAATCATAAACCCGTAGTCACTGCTCACCATCCAAGTAGTACTTGGTGAGTTTAACAAGATGGGGATGGTTAAGGTGACCTAGATAATCTAAACATATTTAAATATTTATCCACGTAATTATGTAATTTGAAATATTTTTTAAAATATATTTTAAAAATATGTTTATATATTGTATATGTACTTATAAATTTTATAAATATTTACATATAATTGTTTATTTAGATATATCTTTTTATAATATATTTCTAATTATTTATTATAAATATGATTATATACTATATTCAAAGATAATGATATATTTGTAAAAATAAATTTATATATGATAAGTTTGATAAATTACATGGCCATGGGATAACAATTATTTTAATTCAAATTCTAAAAGAAAGATGCAGAAAGAAGATAGGTTTGTGACAGAGGTAACCTATTTGATCAGATATCACGATAAAGGATTATATTACAATGAATGTTCTTGTGTGTGGTATTCATCATTACTACATTAACTAATTTTCTTTGCATGCCTCGACATTTTTCTAAATAGACATCATGGACTTTAGGAAAGACCGCCTAATGTCAATGAGATAAAACCGTAGAGGGTAATACACTATGTGATTCCACTAATCTTAGTCAAATTCTATTTGAATTTAATTATTATAATAAATAAAATTCATAATGCTTTTGGGATCACAAAAGTAAAATAAATATTTATTTATAAGGTAATTATTCTATTTAACAGATATATATTATTTATCTATTGAATGGATAAATATTTATTCGGGTATTGGGTAAATATCATGGAGGGTTAGGGGCCAAGAATGTGTCTAGAAAAAAATATTAATTTTTAATCTAGTAAAATATTATTTACCATTTCCCTAGTTTACGTAAGACATGAAATAATAAAAATAAAAATATTATTACATGTAATGGAGCAATATAATGTTTAATATGTTATTTAAGGGATGTTTTGAAATTAAATAATATTTTAACCTTAGCCCTATCATCATAAATATAATATTAATTTTATTGTGTATGATTTTTCCAAATACCATCCTCAACTTAAATATCAATAGAAAAAAAATTACATTGTCCCTGGATTTATCATAAAAGATCCCTTAAAATGTGAAACATGATTTCCCTCTCTCCCAAAGATGGAGAAACATTAACAAGAGAAAAAAGGTTTCAAATAATTGTTGTTATCATTCATAGACATAAAAGTATCATAGATAGGTTCACCATCCTCTAATGCATTGATAATAACTTGACAGTCTGATTCGACCACAATATTTCTCCTTCCATGAGAAGTGGAGAACACCGCTCCATATCATATGTCCATAGATTATGCCACATAGGGAGTCCAGAATCCAAAAACCATGTAATTTCAAACCATAATTAAAGATCCTACATGATCATGGATGACATCCCTGAGTCCGACATTACCATCTATAGGTACAGCTAGTTTAGTGTTAATTTTAAGGACTCCGAGAGGGGGAGGTAGCCACCAAGATTGGGTGAGGGGTTGAACCAGTGAAAGAATATGACCCCCTTCATTGTTAAATAGATAAATCAATTTTCCATCATAGTTATCCGTACTCTATCATATTTAAAAATTCCCTCAAAGACAAAATCATTTCATAAGAACTCGATAATCAAAGAAAATATGCAAAACCCCATGACAGTTTACACTGGGATAAATATGTGCCACTGAACCACAAAAAAGATCACATCCATTAGGCTTTTACATTGACAATGATCCTACTCAACACATGATGACCACAATCCATTATCTCAATGGAAAGACAATATATCATGAAACTCATTTTCACTATGGTCCCACAAATAGGGCATGTGATTTTCTCAAAAAAAAATTGATCAGGAAGGTGAGCATAGGTGGGGAGGATACCATTGCACATTTACAATTGAAGATTTTTGAATTTAAATGAAGATTTTATGTTCTATATATTCTTCCATAGTTGAAACCTTATAAAATATTCTTGTGTGAGAATATTCCTGAAACCTGAGTAATTTGAGTAGCATCATGAAATATTGAATTTCCATCATAGGATATCTGGTCCCATTCATTAAACCACTATAACTACAAAAATATCCTTTACTACATACTCATTAAACCAAAGTTCAAGCTTCTAAAAATACCATCAACTAAGGTCATCAACTAGAAGATCCCTCAATGTTTCATGCTCCCGACTAGGTGCTATCTTAGAAGTGGGATTTATACTATAAAAATTATTCACCGATGTATCAATCTAGCTTTTAATCATTGAACCAATGGAAATTAATCAATAAAGATCACAGTTTCAAACATATGTCGATCCCCAAATATTCCTCGAGAAGAATATCATTATAGATCTTATACTAGAAGATAGAAAATCATAGTGGGGGAAATAATTTTCATGGAAAACATTTTTTCATAAACTATCATGTTCCTATAACAAATGAATACCTTGCTTGTCCAGTATGGAATTGTTAAACACATTAATGTCCTTGATGACCATATCACTGCAAGATTTGGTTGAAAATATATTCTCCCATATGATCCAATGTTTGTTTTTTCATTATAAATACACCACAAAAATTTAAGAAGGTATGAATTGATTTGGTGAATAAAGAAATATGGGAGATTCGAAGAGAGACATTGTGTAATGGAGAATTTTACTGAGTCACAAATTTAATAAGAACCCCATTCCTGAACCTAGAGAGTTTCTTTTTTGACCATCCTAGAATTTTACTACGAAATTTATCCAGGACAATGGAGAAAATTTATCTTTTAGATTTCCCAAATAACATCGGGAGGGACAAATAAATTTTATATTTTTCCAAAATCTTGATGACACACAAACTAGTGATGGTATCTCTCATCACGTATTGCACAACATAACTAAAATATGTCTAGGATTTTCTAACGTTGACACATTGGATGAAGGATTTGGTAAAATTATCAATGATTTGTAGAATATGATATCATTCTTAAAGAGTTTCTATTGAAATAAAATATATTCATCAACGTAAAATAAGTTAGTAATGGGTATAATACGCTAAAAAAACCTTATCACTATTATTGATTCCATCTAATCCAGCTAGAGATAAGAGATGATAGATGACATCAGTATGTTGGAGAAATGAGTTAATAGAAAGGGGATTAACATTATACAATCCTCTAGTCAGTTCGTAATTCATTATGACAAAATCAATGAACAATATTTTGAAGGAAACTACCTTGTCACAAATCATGATTTCTATCATCCATGTTTTTCTAAATCCTTTTTTCCACATCACCACTTCTATGAAATCCTATTCTAACATGTTTAATTTTTATCATATCCAATTTTCATTCCTAGTTCCCCCTCATAATAGAGGGAAGGAACTTTCCCAAATGACAGAGAGGACTTTTGATAAAATCATTTAGACCACATATCATAAGATTATTGGCCTAAAATAAGTACTTTTTACATGTATAGATAATTTCAAGATCAAAACAATGAGAGTTTCATTGACCTTTTCCATACTAATGGAACAAACCCATAAACCATACATCAGTATGAGAATGTGAGGACTCCCAGTTTGAAAAAATCACATAAAATAAGGCATGGTATCAATCCAGACCAATAACCTTTTTTGAATGTATTATATTAATGGATGAAAAAATTTACTCTTCATAAATTTTTGACTCCAACTCCAAATCCATTAGTTCGACAACTTTTGGATCAACACTGCTCATGACATTCCCTAGTGGGAGCTACTCTATGAATTAAAAAAGATCTATAAAAAATAACTCAATAAGATCTCCAATATCAACCCCATAAGATTTTAATCTTCCATAACCTACATAAAATTTTGAAATGATGTTAGATCGTATTCTAGCTAAGGCCTTTTGATGAATGTATTTGGTATTCTGGTCGCCCTGTTTGATAAAATCTTCCCTTGATTAGATAAACCAATAGATTTATTTGTCTCTAAAGGCCTAATCAATATCTTTTTCAAGATTTAAATCCTCATGATTGGAAATATCATAAGTGGGTTCCTTATAATATCTTTATATTTCACTCTAAAGCCTAATAATTCTCTAATCAATGTTCTTTTAGTGCTATTGACTTTGGTATTATAGCTATATACCCACCAATTTAGTCTTATAAATGATATGGACTTGAGAAGATGACCAATTAGATTCTACCACTTCCCTATATTTATTATTATTATTCCACCAAAATTAAAATCTAAATTGACATAGGGTACTTTCTCACTAGGCCAACACCTACGACTAGGGAAAATAAGACAATGATCTGATGAAACTGGAGGGTAGTTGGAGACCTCTTACCTATGGAACATAAACTCTAAGTATCTTAACACCAAAAACCAATTGAGATGTTCATATCATCAACATGTCGGGAAATATTCATCCAACCAAGTAAATAGACTCCCCTAGAATCTCATATCTGAGAGACCTGAGTGAAACAAGTAGTCCTATAATTGGTGCATGGAAGAAAAAATATTTCATGAACTACCACTCTTATCATGGTGGTGAGGATGTCGTTGAAATAACCAGAAAAAATAAAGGGGATAGAATGTTATTTTTAATAGATTTAATTAACTCCCATGATCTACACTTTTCACCGACACCTATCCACCTATAAAAACCAATGATGCACTATTCGTGATCCTAAGGTTGACGAATCGAAAAGCTGATTTGGTTTTGGGAGAATATGACCACTAAAGCATAAAATTACTCTCTCCACATGATTCCAAGTAAAACTGCATGTGATGACTGTCCAACCAAAAAACAGTTCAAAAATCTATATTTTTGTGATATCCCTTTCATTTACATTCTTTCAAAGATGGTCCTGGATAGAAAGACCATATCTTGGACATATTTGGATCTCCATTAATGAAGCATACAAAAATATCATGAGATTCCATTAACATTATTATTTCAGAATAAGAGTATCATGGTTCTAGGTGGGTCTAGTTTGAACCATCCTTTTCCTCTATAATGTAGTTAAACAAATCACCCTATAATAGTTTTGAAGTTTACTAAGAACATGATGGAGCCTCATCCTTAAAACCACTACAAATTATTTTATTTATAAAAAAATTAAATTTTATTTTCCCAACATTATTTCTATTCCTATTGTGTCACTACCAAGTTTCCATAAATTAATATTCCACCAAGATCACATCAATAAGAGATTAAAATAGGACTAGAATAACCAACCTTGATGTAGGAAATCCTAGAAGTTCCTCCTCACCCATAAAAGTTGAATCCATACCTCCCACCTCAGGTGGAGCAGAACCCTTGGAAAGGAAAACCTTCATTTCTTGTAGTGATTTTGGGACATTGTAAAATATTCGATGGTATGGGATAGGTCCTATTTTATATGTAGAAAATAATTATGAAAATTTTTTATGGGGGAAAAATACTCAGCCAAAAATTGTTCCTAGACCTAACATCACTTGTATCCTCATCCTATGATCCTTCAACAACCATCCAAGGGAGAATATACCCATCAACCAAGGAGACATAAATTAATATGTTCATTTAAAAAGGGTAATACAAAATCGCAGTTTCATTTGATACTATTAATATTTGATATTCAATTTTGGTATTCTTTTCTCTATCCATATGTTTTTAGACTTCAAATGGGTGAACTACCATAAGAGTTTTCCTAATTCCATGGGATATATTATTTTGTATGTCACTGATCCACATCATGTTTTTCCCAAAATATTTTATCGAATGACCAATGAGGACGCAAAGGAAAACTAAAGGATGGGTTTTTTAAAATTTATAAGAGTAAAATATATTGGAGTCTGTATGATTCAAGAATGAACCTCATATAATGGGTTGTGTGATGTCCACCATAGACATTATTTTTACCATAGGACCCCACTAAATCAGATATGAATCATACATTTCTATAAAATCACTAATGGTATTACCATTCCCTCACATAACGTGATCTCTCTTGACCATAAATGGGATACATTTCAACTAGATCCAGAAAGCGGAATGACAGAATTCCATCTCATCATGTTAAACCTATTAGCCATGTACATGATCATAGTAATATTATTTTCAAAATAAAAGGGATGTTTGTTAACAATGTGTATCTTAATATATTCTTAAATAATTTAAAAACAATCATCCTAGGTTTTTTTTTCTTGATATAATCTCCCTCATCAAACCTCTAGATTAACTATGACATATTCTTTAAGGTGTTCATGTTATAGGGTCTTCTAGATGTGAGTCTCCCAAGCAAGAGGAGGGAGTGGAAATTACAAAGATTCATATCCTCTATAGCACTAAATTCAATCATAGATTTCTCAAAAAACCAATTTAAATAATATTTTTAATCTCTCTGATCATGCATTATCATTTATTCCAATAAATATATCGAATTAAATATTTCAAAATAAACAATCCTTAAATGTCCTGTTTATAAAAAATACAAATAAGATAGTTTACAACCATTGTTATGGTAATTATTTAATAATTCTAATTATGATATGATTAAAAAATGTTAATCATTCATTACGATTATTTACAATGGTAATTAAATTATTTTAATCATTTAATTGTGTTAATAATAAAGGTAACAATTTAAAAACATTTTTTAGATTACTTAATATTCATAGTTTTATATAATTAATTTTACTAATAACTTTATATACATATTTAAATAAATATTTATTATATAATAAATGTTTAGGGTTTTATAAAATGTTGTACACAAAAAATACTATTATTTGACAATATCTCTCTAATCATTTTGTAGATATGTTTATTTTTCTATTATTATTTGTTAATGTGATATAGGATTTATATATTAATTCAAAATTCAATTTAAAATAAAATAATTATTACTAATCCATTATTAATTGTAAACTTAATTCATTTTATATTTATTGACTAATTTAAAATTTTAAAAATTATAAATAATTGCTAAGTAAATAAAATAAGTTTTTCAATCTATAATAATATTGTGTTAATAAAAGGTGTTTAAAAATGAAAATACATATTTTAAAAAGTTTATAATTTTCCAAATATTAACTAAATGTGTTAAATTTTATAATTTTTTTAAGTAAGAATTTATTATTAATGCAAATAAATTATTAAATGAATTGACAGTTTATTAATTGTAAAATTATATGACAACATACATCCCAATGATGAGAGATAATATCTTTCTAATTTATTGTGAATTTATATTTTAGGTATATGAACCAATTCTAAATAAATAATTTAATTTAATTTAATACATAGAATCTTAATGATGTGAAAAAATTTAATTTTTTTAGAAACAAACAGATACTATAAAATCTATATTTTCTGATATATTAAATTTTAAAAAATAAATGAAGGGAATATTTTAAAAAATAAAGAAATATGATTGAGTAATTCCCTTTAATACAACGCCATATATGTGTTTTTGTGTTATTGTACGCCTTCATACATGTTGCATGGGAATTGGTAGATTTTTAGGGACTAGGGATGCCTTAGGATGAAAAGATAAGATGGTGTTCCACCTCTAATGTTATAAATAAGTACTCCATATCATTTTAGAGAGTTATTATCGGTCGTTTATTATTTCAATAAGTGGTGGAGAAATCGTTTAATATCTCACGAGGCCATAGGTTGGGCATGGGTTATGAGATGAGATTTAGGTGTCCTAGGATTGGATTTTTATGGATAATTGTACGGATGGGAGAGGATTTTTCCAAGTAATGAGTGAGTGACACCCTCATGAGGTTGGTTTGAGGCTTGATTACTTTTAAGAATGGGATGAGTCCTTTGGGACTAGACATGGTGTGACAAAAATTGGTTTCCTCTTAATGTCGGACATAGAGATCTACCTTAAAAGATGTGTGGTGAGACCCATGTGTAGGTTGTGGGATTGGTTGGAACTAGGAATCAACATTCCAAGATTCTTAGATTGTATGACATGGGATATTCCTAGGGTAGCAATAATAAGTGTGATGAGAGAGCATGATGGGGATGACTAGACCTTCATGTATGGGTTGAGATGAGCAAATGGGTTGCGGTGTCATGGAGGGGTAAGGGGAATGGGTTGGTATTAATGAAAAGAGATTGTGATGGGTCTAGTGTACCCAATATATTCCCTAATAGTTGAGGTCGTATATGTTCAATAAGAGGCTATATCTTTATAGACTAGTGTCTTTGCATCATCTAAATTGTTGTGTGACAAGATAAGGCCTATTGTAATTGATGTGACCTCCCTAGAAACTATTGGGATGGTTTTACGTTCTTGTTACCTCATTATTGTATGTGGGGATGGGTTGGTGAGCATGTATCCTCCCTAGGGTCTATATGTATTTTTTGGTATTCTTTTAACCTCCTTAGATTCTTTAGGGAATGTGTCAGTATGATTTTGACCTCCCTTGAGCATATAGGGATTGGTCAGTGTGGATGATTTACCCTATCTAAGAGTCTTGAGTAATGAAATTATCCACCCATGAGGGGCTAGTTCATGGGATAATGTGAGATGAGACCAATATACCCTACCTTGAGTGATCAATCATTAGGTCATGATGTGGATTTATGACTGCACATAGTTCATGTGGGTAACATGTTGAGTTTTCGATTCCAGGAAACCTTAAGCATTCATTTGTGGATCGGCTGTCCTTATAATGTCCTGAGATGATGTGGTGGGGTGGATTCCAGTATATACTGAAGTATGTATGATTAGTTGTCCTAATGTTCTGGTAAGAACACATTTACCATACATGAAGGGAGTCATGGTGGCCTTATAATGTTTATATCTCTGTTGATGTGATTTAGAATGCCTTTAGATTCATTATCTTGTCTTTAGGTGATAATGTAATTCATTAGGTAGATAATTAATACAATACTACCTAAATTTTGACTAAACATGATACTCTTTAAGTGAAAAAAACCTTAGTTATCCAGATACCCAAGAAGATTCAATTTTATAACTTTCATATGAATCCTTAAATTGAATCGAGAAATAATATCAGTGATTTTAATAAAATCATTATAAATTTATCTAATATAGAAATTATTTTTGGATAATGGGGATTTAACTATCATACTAATGACCTAATTAGATAATTAAAATAATTCATTTAATGATTCAATGGTGTATGGATAGAGTTCCTTAAACATATAAGAATTTAAATCTACCTTGTTTTCTAAATATATTCAAAATAAGAAACCTACATCTATTAAAAAGGAATTTGAGGGTCTTAATGACAAGGGTAATCTTGAGAATAGAGGAAACAATAATTTTAAGAGCATGTTTCAGAGAAAATCAGGGAACAATGGTAAATAAATAAAATAATTCCCTTATAAACAACCTTGTCAAATTTGAATGAATTATCCCAAAAGAAGAATTCTAAGAACAAAACCAATAACAATGACCATTGGTTGTTAGTTGAAAAATATTTTGAAACTATTGATGTTTTAAATTTATAACCTAATGTTATGAGTACTGATTGGGTAATGGATTTATAATTTTATTTTCATATATGTCCCAAATATGAGGACTTCAGTGATAGGAGAGACAATGAGAGTGTAAAGGTTTACCTAATAAATAAAAAGTGCTATAAAATCCTGGGTATAAAAATAATCCCTCAAGAATTTCATGAATGGTCCATCAAATCATTATAGGAGGTTAGTTTCATTCCTAATTTGATGATGAATCTTATTTACCTACATTTTTTAGAACAAAATGTGTATTATTTTAAGTCTATTTCCGGGAGGCATAATATCTCTAAGGTGTCACTCAATATTATGAGAGGAACCCTCATTAATGTTCTATATTTATTAAATGGTAGGAATCAAATGAAACAATTAAATACCACTCTTTCCCCTGTGAAAAATAACACAATGTTATGGCATAGGTGACTAGAAATTTTAAGCCCGAAAGTGATTAATGAAATAAAAAACAATGGAATTTAAAATGATGTAACCTTAGATAGTGTTCCCTTTTGTGAATACCATGATCTTGTTAAGTCCAAAAAATTTAGTCTTAAGATGTCTGCAAATATAGCTATTTCCCATTTATAATATGCGAATTTTAATTAGTGGTTTTCCTCAAAAACTATTTCCCATAATGGGAGACACTACTATGTTAAATTTTATGACAAATAATCTCATAATGTGAAGATTTATATTATCAAGAAAAAATTTGAATCCTTTCAAACATTGAAATTAGATGTTTAGGTTTGAATGTGAAACTGGAAACCAATATAAAATCATTAGAATTGATAGTGTTCAGGAATATTTATCTAATGCCTACATAGAATATCTTAGATTGAAAGGTATCATTAGACACAGAACTATTATGGAAACCCCATAATAGATTTTCCAATAAGATAGTATAAATAAGACTATTAATAAAGTGTGAGAAGCATGATATTATATTCTTGTCTTTTTTATGTCTTGGGAAGTAGTTTGTACTATGGTTGTCTATCTATTCAATAGACCCCCCTCTAGTTCCATTAGTTTTAAAACCCATGATGTAATGTGTACGGGTTCACACCTAGTTTATGACATCATTATTTTTTTGTTTTTCTACATATTCTCAAAGTTGGACTGATAAACTAGATACTATGAATATGAAGTGAAACTTTGTGGGATACCCACTTTGTGTCAAAGGGTAAAGGAATTGTGAAGATAATAACGGTTATAAAAAATTTATAAACCATCCTGATGTTGTTTTTTATAATTCATTTTCTTCTAAATATAATTCTTATGATCTAGCCCAGTCTCTTCCATCTATACCTGTAGGTACTGAGGTTTGATTAGAGACTAAAAAGTAACTTGAACTCGAGATTTTCTCCCCTAAACCACCGCAACTATCTCACAATAATTAATAAATGGTATTCGAATACAAAACTACTGACCTAATTAGATGATTAAAATAATTCATTTATTGATTCAATGGTGTATGGTTAGGGTTTCATTACCATATAAGAAGTTAAATATACCTTGTTTTCTAAATATATTCAAAATAAGAAACCTAATTCTGTTAATAAGTAATTTGAGGGGCTTAATTTTAGGGTGATATTGAGAAGAGAGGGAATGAAAGAGGTAAGAGAATTTTTAGGAGATAATCAGGGGCTAGGGGTAAATAAATAAAATAATTACTTTATAAATAACCCAGTCAATTCTGAAGGAATTATTCCAAAAGTACAATTCTAGGAACAAAACCAATAACAATGGCCATTGGTTGTTATTTGAGAAATATGTTGAGATTTTTGATGTTTTAAATTTTTTTCCTGATGTTATGTGTGTTGAATGAGTCATGGATTTATAATATTCATTTCATATATGTCACAAATGCGAGTACTTCACTGATTTGAGAGACAATGAGAGTGTAAATTTTTACCTAGGAAATAACAAGATCTCTCAAATAATGGGTATAAAAATAATCCCTCTAGAATTTCATTAAAGTTCATTCAAATCCTTATATGATGTTAGGTGCATGCCAGATTTGAAGATTTATATTATTTACCTATGTGTCTTAAAACAAAATGGTTATTCTTCAAGGTATGATTTCGAGAGTTATAATATCTCTAAGAGGTCACTCAATATTATTATAGGAACCCTCACCAGTGTTCTATATGTCTTACATTTTAGGAATAAAGTGAAACAATTAAATAAAACACTTTCCCCAATGACAAATAACACAATGGTATGGCATAGGTTATTAAGACATATTAGTTTAAAAGTGATGAATGAAATTAGAATGAAAGGAATTTTAAATGATGTAACCTTAGACAATATTCCATTTGGTGAATACCATGATCTTGTTTGGTCCAATATTTTAGTTTATAGAGGTATACATATAAAGATAATTCCCTTTTAGAATATTCCCATTTTAATTTTTGGTTTTTCTATATATCTACATTCCATAGCGGGGTCCACTAATATGTTCACTTTAATGAGGAATAATATTGTTAATTGAGGATTTATATAATCAAAAAAAATATGAAACCTTTGAAAATTTTAAATATCGATGTTTAGTGTTGAATGTGAAACTAGAAACAAAGATAAAATAATTATAATTGATAATGGTGTAGAATATATATCTAATTCCTTCATATACTATTTTTGTTTGGAAGGTATTATTAGACACAGAACTGTTATGGATACCCCATAACATAATGTCTTATAGGAGGGTATGAATAAGACTATTTATAAAGTGTGATAAGTATGCTCATATATTATAGTCTTTTTATGCCCTGGGAAAAAACTTTCTACTACAATTGTCCATCTGGTATATAGATCCCCCTCTAGTTCCATTAGTTTTAAAACCTCTGATGTTGGACAGGTTCACCCCTAGTTTTGGACATCATAGATTTTTTTATTTACCAGTAATCAAAGTTGGACTGATAAACTGGATCCTAGGAATATAAACTGTGACATTTTGGGATATCCATTTTGTGTCAAAGGGTAAAGGATTTGGGAAGATAATCATGGTTATCAAAAAATTATAATCCATCATGATGTTTTTTTCTATGAGGCTTATGCATCTAAATATAATGTTTCTGATATTTCCAAGTATCATCTATCCAAACATCAAGGTTTCGAGGTTATATATGAGCCTAAAATGTAACATGAACTTGAGGATGTCTCCCCTAAACCACCACAACTATCTCACAACAAATAATAACATGTTAGTGAATTAAAACATAATTTTGATGTTCAGAGAGATACTGACATGAGAGGATACAAGTTGACTCATAATAGGAACAGAAGAATCATTAGTCCTCCAACCTGGTCTACCAAGGTTGGTGTTTCTACCTTTTACTTTAACATTGATTTTTACTAGGATGTGATGAACCATAAAGATTCAAATAAGATTTTAAGTCTAATGAATCAAGGTTGTGTCTTTCTATCATGAGAGATGAAATGAATTATCTTCTTACAAGTAAATGTGGTTAATTTTATTACAAACCTAAATATGAGAAAATTATAGATTTTATTTAAATTTTTATGAAGAAATATGAAAATTCTAGTGAAAATAAAATTATGTATAAATATATACTTTTGGAACATGTATTTATATAATATGAAGTAATTGATTATAATTATAGTTTTTTTTCACTTTTTGTAAGACCACTTCCATTAGATTGTTTTTATCCTTTTCTATCCAGAATGATTTTCATTTTGAATTATTTTATGTCAAAATTTATTTCTTGCATGGTATGTAAGATGTACATATTTATACGAGACCACTTAATGGGTTTTGAAAAGATTTTAAAATCTATCAATTATAAATTTTATGAAAATCCATATATGTCCTTAAGAAATTATCTAGACAATGTTATAAAAAATTTAATTCATTTATCCATAAAAATGACGTTTCTAGAACTACATACAATGCAGATGTTTATTTAAAATCATTCAATATTTTTTTATGATTATATGATCCTATATGTTGATAAAATGCTTATAATGTTTAAATACTCTTAGTTAACAAATCATCTGAAAAAATACATAATTATTTTGAAATGAAATATTTATAAGAAACAAATAAAATCCTTGGTATAAAAATAACTATGGTTAGAAATGTTAGGTTATTGTACATGTCCCAATATTGTTTTGTTCACACAGTGTTAAAATTTTATTTTCTAGAAAATTTGAAACATGTTAGTGTGAATTTAGGTTGTCGCTTCTTTTTTACCTTGTCTCAATCCCCTAAAAGTTATTCTGATAATTATTTTACAATTATAATGATTTCTCTAAACATAGTGGGTGGTATTATGTATTCGAGTATATTCCATTATCTAGATATATTATTTAGTGTTTGTACCTTAAGAATCTTTTTGGTGAGTACTATAAAGAATCATATATATGCATTAAAATAGGTAGTCATTTATGTGTCCTTGTATTCTAATTTTTGCATTTGTTTTGGTAAAAGGGATTCTTATAGTTATGATATCATCATCTGTAATCAATCTGGTTATGCTAAAAATATAGATACTAATAAATATATCATTCTTTATGTAATATTTTCTATTCTATGTCCTGATTCAGGGAAATTTAATATGTAATCCATTGTTTCCCTTTCTAAAACCATGGTCAAATACACTGTATTAACTGTAGAAATAAATGAATAAATTTGGATGAAAGAATTTGTTAATGAAATGTCTTTATCATTTTGTTATATAGAAGCCTTCTGTGATTTTATGTTTCTATTCCATATTTCTAAAAATCTGAATTTCGATGGATTATCATAGCATATATACATTAGATTTAATTTTGTTTGGGTTTTCATTGAAACTATGATAATATGATTCACTAGGATACATACATCGTATAATCCATTCAACTATTTGAATAAAGTTATTCAATTTTTAATGTTTATACATTATTTAGAGTTTACAAATGTATTCCCATTCTAAAGTTGATGGTGGTGAGAACACCATATTTTTATATAATTTTTATTATAGAGGTGGAGGTTTTGTAAATTCGACATCCATGTATTAATTTGATTATTATCAAATATAATTTTTACAATTATTGGTCCGAATTATTATTTGGATTGAATAATTTACTTTAATTCTTTCATTTTGAAAAGGATGTTTATATTTATTAATTATATTTTTTCCCCTGAATAAAAATGTTTTTATGTCTATTATTTATCATTTTTTCACCAGTTTTCCTTACTCCGTATCAGGGTCCCACATAAAGGTAACTTGTATAAAGTCTATATTCCTGTTGCATGAGGGTAAACCATTGGATCTATAGTTTCATAAGGTTATGTCATCGATTCATAAGAGTAAAGCCTACTAATGTAACTTTACATCCTCGATTGTGTAAGGGTACTCATGACACTCTTAACAGTACTCCCTGGCTTGCATATGGGCTCTCCCTATCTTGTGTAAGGGTTCTACCTTGGATTGTGTGAGGCTAACCTCAAATGAGAAAAGGTACTTCCTTGTGCAACATAAGGGTAACCCAGCTTACATAAGGGGTTTGTATATATCGATTAAGTGTATCCTAGCTCATATAATGGTATCCTTAGAACACGCAATGGTAATTTGATCTGTGTTGTGTTTTGGATGTGAATCACTGATAGCCACATGGACATCCCATCAAACTCTCTCTTGCATATCAGTCATCCACAAGGCATGCATATTGCATTCACATCCTGGATTTCAATCATTTATCCCACCATCATTATTTCACCTCAAGCTCTTCCTCGATCATTTGGGGTGTTTCTTCACTAGTTTATGAGAGCATAGTTCAAGGGAATTTTTTATTTCCATTTGAAATATTTGAGATTATCCTGAAGGAGATCATATCCATGATTCCCATAGTTCGCTGAAGTAGATTTTCTTCATCATCCCCCACCTGGTATTGGGATTTGGTGGAGTGTGGTTCAGATTCTTTACCTTCTTCAAGATATTTCCTCATGTGAATTAATACATCAATATCATGAACGCCATTTGACCTTCTTCTAGGCTTTGGTATTAGAACATCGAATTATAATAATTTTTTTTCCAAATTCCAATTTTCATTTCTTCATATGTATTTGATGTTTTATCCTTCTATGTATGTGCGTAGCATGAGTCTATATAGGAAGTGATATTGTATCGTCCACATGTTAGGTTTTATAACATCCATATGGTCTAGAAAGACTTAATCCTAACATATTTTCTTTGGTACTTTACTTCTTTCATGCCTTATAATATTTATATTTTCTTTATTTAGTAATAATTATATTATGGGGGCTTTCATGAAATTCATATAGGTCAACAGTGGACTAAAGTATGTTATATATCTGTGTTCATTATTTTTTCTTACACCATATTCTTCTTTAATTCATATTATCCATTTCTATTTTTTATAGAAATTCCTTAAAAAATTGTGACCCAATTATATATATTAGTAGAATATTTGTTGTTTTAAAAGGAATACCACATCAATAAATCCCTTGACATATTTTCTAGGTACAAAAAAATTCATTGGTGGATCAACTTTTCACATGTTCTTGTCCTAATAGAATGTTAAAATGTCACTCATCCTTTCACTTTCATAGGTTTTCAATCCATTTTTCATTTTATTGTCTCTATCTTCCATCCAATGTGCATTGACTAATAATATATATAGGTTTTTTAATGCATTTAATATAAATAAAAATATATTTATTCCATGAATCATTTATATGTTAGCATATATATTTTTTGGATAGTTGTGAGCCACAAATTCGGTGAAACCATATCAACCCAACTATTTACCACAACAAAATTTATCATTCTTGTGAAATGATACCCAAGACATGGTGTCTAGAATTATTGGAGTGAATTTAATTTATTAGATGTATTAAGATCACAAAAAATAGTTTTTCTTATTTCAAATTTATGAATATGTGTTAAGTATCAATCAATGGGAATATAATTCTAGTTCAGTAAACCCCACCTACTAAGTGCTTATAAATTTTAAAGTGCTCCAATTTCTATCAAGCATAGTAAGAATTATAATATTTCAATAACATTGGAATTAAATTTCAAAATTTTGAAAAGTAAAATTGGTTCTATAGAAGAAAAATCTATTTTAGAAATGATATCCTGACTGTGTTGTATTTCCATGTTATAAAATATATATTACATTCTTAAAACTAACATGGTGGAATCCATTATAGCATTTAAGTAGGTGTGATTTGGTTTCATAGTGGCCTGGTTATCTCACATTGTCTAGACACACAAGGATTCATGGAATCTTAATAATGTTTATGTCCCTATCGATGTTATTGGGAATTCATGTAGTTTAGTTCTCTTGACTTTAGGTGATAAGGTACACCTTGAGGTAGCTTAGCAATCAAATACTACCCAAATCTAGTCTAAACACGAATCACTATATACAAATATACCATTGTAGGCTAGTTACACATGAGGATTTAATTGAATTACTTTTGTATATATCCTTGAAATGCAGTCTAGACTCATATCAATTATTTTATTAAAATAATTATAGATTTATCAAATATAGAATTTACGTTGGATTAAGGGGATTTGAATATCATAATTCAGACCTATTTAGATGATTCATATAATTCATTTAAAGAATAAATTATGTATCGTTTGGGTTACATAAACCTATAAGATGTTAAAACTACCTTGTTGTTTAAAGGCATTTAAAAAATGAATCTAGTTTTATTAAGAAGGACTCTTATGGAATTAATATCTAGGGTAAGTTTGAGAAAAGATGGAAGAAGAGAGGTAAGATATATCCATGGTGTTGATTTGGGTCTATGGGTAAACAAACAGAATTATTCCATGAAAAACAACATGGTCAAATTTGAAATAATTATCCCCATAAAAACAATTCTAAGAACCACACCAATAACAGTGACCATTAGTTGTTAGTTCAATAATATTTTGATAATGTCGGTGTTCTGAAGGTATGTTCTAATGATATGAGTGCAAAATGGGTCTTGGATTTAGGATTTTCTATTAATATATGTCACAAATGTGATTACATCACTGATATAAGAGAGATTGAGAGTAAAAAGGTGTACTTGGGAAATAAAAAGATCTATCAAATCATCGGTAGAAAAATAGTCTCTCAAGAATTGCATTGAAGTTCATTTGAATAATTATAGGTGGTTAGGTGGGTGTCTACTTTGAAGAAGAATCTTATTTCCCTAGGTGTCTTAGAAAATAATAGGTATTCATTTATGTCCAATTTAGGGTATCACAATATCTCTAAGGGCTCACTCATTCTTTTGGGATGAATCCTCACCAATGGTCTATATATCTTTGATGGTAGGACTAATATTAAACAATTAAATACAACTCTTTCCCCCGTGAAATATAACATAATGTTATGGAATAGGTGATTAAGAAAATTTATTTCAAAATGTATTAATGAACATAGAAGTCGAGGAATTTCAAATGATGTATCCTCAGACAGTTTTCCCTTTTGTGAAGACTAGGTTATTGGTATGTCGAAACATGTATGATTTAAGATGTATATATATAAAGATTAGTTCCTTTTAGAATATGAACACTTAAATTTTTGGGTCCCTATTGAATAAATTCCCTTATTCAGGGCCACTACATTGTTCCCTTTATAAATAAATATTTTGGGAAACTGTGTATTTACATACTCAAGCCCAAATTTGAAAACATTATCAATTTAATAATATAGGTTTGTAGTGTTGAAAGTGAAACTAGAATAAAATATACAACCATTTTAACCGATAATGGTCTAGAATATTTTTCTAATGACTACATAGAATATTGTAGCTCTGAAGTTATTCATAGATATAGAACTTTTTTGGATACTCTACAATAGAATGACCTAAAATAGAGGATCCCTAGGACAATTTTAGAAAAATTGTGAATCATTCTCTCATATTTTGGTCATTTTAAATCCTTCATGGAATCATATGATGTTACTACTATTTATATGGAAAAGATACCCACTCTAGTTCCATTATATTCAAAACCTATAAAGTAATGTGGACTGGTTCACCACTAGATTAGGTTATCTGAGGATTTTTTATTGTGAGACATATGATCATATCAGGAATGATAAACTAGAACCTAGGAATATGATGTGTGTCCTTGTGGGATTCCCACATTGTGTCAAAGTGTAAATTCCTTAGGTAGATAATCATGTTTTTCATAAATGTACAATCCGATGTGATATTGTTTTCTATGAGGCTTCTAATTCAAAATAGAAGTGTTTTGATCCTATTCAGTCAGATACTTATAATCTTGTAGGTGTTGAGGTTATATTAGAGGATAAAATGTAACTCGAACCTGAGGTTATCTCCTCTAAGACACCCAATCTATATCACATTGAAGAAGAACTTTTTATTGAATTTTAACCTGAGTTTGAGGTTAAGAGAGATTATGAAATGACAGACTACTAGTTGACTCATAATAGGACCATAAGAATCATTAGGCCTGCAATTTGGTCTACCAAGGCTGATGTATCTCCCTTTGAATTTAATATAGGTTATTACTAGATAGTGATCAACCATACAGTTTCAAACAAGATATTATGTCTAATGAATCTCGGTAGTGGATTTCTATTAGGAGAGATTAAATGGATTATCTTCATAAAAAGAAAACCTGGATAATTGTGAACAAACCTAGAAGGGTAATATTATAGATTTTAATTCAATTTTAAAGAAAAAATAAGACAAATCCAATAAAGAGAAAGTTATGTATAATGCTATAAGTTTTTTCCCGGATTCCTACAACAATAAGAAATTGATTAAAATGCTATTTTCACCTATTGTTAAGAACCAATCCATTAGAATATTGTTATCATTTTCTGCCCAAAATGATGTTCATGTTGAAACATAGGATGTTTAAACTGCCATCTTACATGGTATATAAGATGAATATATTTATATGAGACCATCTGATGTATTTTCATAATATTATAAAATTAATCAACTATACCTTTTAGGAAAATCCATGTAAGGACTCAAGAAATCATCTAGACAATGGTATAATTAATTTGATTCATTTTTACTTTAAATAGCTTTGAATGAAGTAAATATGATGTTTATGTTTATTCTAAATCTTCAAATCTTGTTTCCATTTAATTAATCCTATATTTTGAGGGTATGTTAATCATTTACAAATACAGCAGTTTAATAAATCATATGAAAAACCAACTGTATAATGCTTTGTAAATGAAATTTTTAAAGGAATAAAAGTAAATTGTTGATATGAAAATCACTAGGGATAGAAATGCTAGAGTATTTTACCTTTCCCAATATTCTTATGAACATAAGGTGTTAAAAGGGTATTTTATAGAATATTTAAACTTGTTATTATGCCTTTAGGACAAAACTTCATGTTTCCCTTATCCCAATCCCCTAGAAGTGATTCTAATAAGGATTTTATTAGTAAAATCCCATATATAAACATAGTAGGTGGCCTTGTTTATTACATGATATGCTCATATATGGATATAGCATTTTGTGTTTCTTCCTTAATATGTTTTATGGGAAGTCATGTATCATTATTATGAATTAAAATAGTTACTCATTTATGTATCCTTATCTTCTAATTTTTACATTATTTTTGTGAAAATGATTATTATTCTCAAGATTTCATCATCTTTGTTGATTCTAGTTTTACTACAAATATAGATAATAATAAATATATCATTATTTATGTATTATTTTCTTATGTTGGTCATGTTTCCTATTAATGTTAAATGAAATCCATTTTTCCCCTTTTAATAAAAATGGTCGAATATATAAAATTAACTGTTTCAATCAAAGAATAAATTTGGTTAAAGCCTTTTTTAATGATTTGTATGTATCTTCTTATAGTATAAAAGCCTTTTTTGATTTTCATTCTATATTTTCACTCTTTAAAAACCAGGTTTTCCATTGATGATCAAATAACATTGAAATTTTATTTCATTTATATAGGGTTTTCTTTAAAATTAGGATTATATGTCTCACTAAGATACATACTTCAGGGAATCTAACTGATAATGTGACTATGGATATTAAATTTTACATGTTTATTCATTGTTTAGAACATAGGATTTTAGTTTCATTTCAATGTCCTAGGTGGAGAGAACACAAACCTCTTTAAGAAAAATTCTTACAAAAGTGGATAATTGGGAAGTTTGATATGTATGTAATTTTTTTGATATAAAATATAATTTTCCCAATTATTGTTCTGAGTTATTATCTGTATGTCATGATTTACTTGTATTTTATCCCACGTGAAAATGTTTTTTTCATATCTAACTTGAATTTTATTCCCATGAATTTTTTTTTACATTTCTTATTTTTCAATTTTGATTTCATGTTTTTTCCTTACCCCGTACATGGATCCCACGTAAAGGTATCTTGAATAATGTTTACTTTACTATTTCATGAGGGTAAATCATTATCTATAATTTTTCCTAAGGGTAATACATAGATGCATAAGGGTAATTCCTAATCATGTATGGGTACTCCCTGGATTGTGTATGTATACTCATGGCGTGCTTAAGGGTACTCTTTATCATTTATATTGGTACTCCCTATCTTGTGTAAGGGTACTACCTTGGATGGAATAAGGATAACCTTGCACCTGTAAGGGTACTTCCATAAGGGTAACATGGGTCATTTAAGGGCACTAACATCCTCAATTATGGGTGACCTGACTCATATAAGGGTAAAATTGGAACATGTAATGATAAGCTGATGTGTGTTATATTTTGGTGGTCAATCACCTGCAGATGCATGGACATCTCATCAAACTATCTCTTGAATATTGGTTTTCTGTGTGGTCCTTATCCTTATTTCACCGACAGGATCTCTATCACTTCTATCGCCATTATGATTTCACCTCATCCTCTTCCTCGATCATTCAGGGTGTTTCTTCACTACTTCAAGAGAGGATATTTCTAGGGAATTTTTAATTTCTAGTTAAAACAGAACAAGTGTATCCCAAATGAGATCTAGTCCAATATTACCATAGTCTACTAAATCATATTGTCATTATCACTGCTAACCTGTTCTAGGGATTTGATACAGATTTGTGAAGATTAGTTTCCATCATTATGATATGTCCCTGTGTGATGGAATACATCAACATCATGAATACAATTTGAGATTATTCTATGTTTTGGTATTAGAACCTATAATTATAAAAATTTTATGCAACTTTATTGTTTTCATTTAATTCCATGTGTTTAATGTTTTATCCTTATATGAATGTGTGTAGAATAAGTCCATCCAGGAAGTTGAATTTCAGGTTCCATATGTTATATTACATATCTTTCATACGGTCTATCTAGAATTAATCCTAAATAGTTTCTTTGACCCTTTACTAGTTTTTTGTTTTATTATCTGGTGATTTTCATTATTTAGTAATAAAAATATAATGGTGGTTTTATTTCATTACACGTAGGTCCATAGTGGACTAATGTATTTTATATCTTTGTGTTCTTTATTTCTTCTTGAACCATATTTTTCTTGGATCCATCTTATCCATTTCTATTTTTATAAACATTCATAAAAAATTTGTAAACCAAGTACCTATATTAGAGGATTCATGGTTGTTACATAAGGACTACAACATCAACAAATCCTCTAACATCTATTCATGTTAGAAACAAATGGGTTAGTGGACTATATTTTCACATGTTCCTATCATGATAGCATATGCCAATTTCACACATCCTTTTAATTTTATTGGCTGTGTCATTTGTTTTTGATCCATTTTTCATTTTCATGTTTCTATATTCCATTCTATGAGCATCACCTAATAATATATAGAGGATTTTTAATGAGGTTAGTCTAAATAAAAGTATATTGATTCTATGAATCATTTATATATTAGCTTATATATTTTTTTTCCTAGTTGTGAGCCACAACATTGGTGCAACCATATCAACCCAATTATTTACCACACCATATTTTTTCATTCTTGTGAAATGATACCGAGGAAATGGTGTCTATAATTAATGGACTGAAGGTAATGTTTTAGATTTATGAAGATCACAAAAATCAGTTTTTCCATTTGGGAAATGTTGAACTGGGGGTAAGTATATATCAATGAACAAATAATTCTAGTCTAGTAAACCCCACTAGTCAGGTGTTTATATGTTTTCATTTTCACCAAGTTCCATCTTTCTATACAATAATGAAAATATTTCAATAACATTGGAATTAAATTTTACCCTTTTGAAAATAAAAATTGGTTTTATAAAAACACAATCTATTTCAAAAATAATATCTTGAATATATGGAATAAACATGATGTAACATATCTATAATTTTCATCTAACTGACATCTTTCATTAAATCATCTCTCAGCTCCTCAATCTCCTCCCAAAAAAAATTTAAAATTTCAATGTACTCATAATCTCCTCCACATGTCACCCTCGATAAAGCATCTATGACACTATTCAATTTGCAATTCTTGTAAATCCTAATAAAATCATATCACTATAACATATCCTACTAGTAATTATGTTCAATTGAAGATACTCTTTGATGAAAAATGTTCACATAATTCTCCAATAATCCGTGTATACCTCAAACTACCATCTCATCAAATATTGTTTCTGATGCTTGATTTCTGCCCCTAAATCCATAGGGTCTATTTTGTATGTAAACATTTCCAATTTGGTTTCAGATAATTCCTTTCAAAAATAAGAAAGCGGCCTCCCTTGAAATGTTAAAATATATTTAACTCTTGAACTAGAGGTATCACACTTTACCAAAATCCATTGTAAAAATTCAGAATGCATAAATGTGGTGTAGTAGTCATGTTTTTATTAAGCGTATCAAATTATAATTGAGTTTCAAGTGTCAATATAACATATTTATTCTTAGTCAATGACATAAAGTTCCTTGAAATCTTTCCATAATCATTGATGAATTTTATATAGTGTCCAATTCTCCCAAAAAAACACTTACATGCTTCACATTCTTATCCCATTCCATAATTTAACTACCACTTTTTTTAGATCTATCATAACCACTTCGATAGAAATTATATGATAAAAATACTCCACATACCTTCTTTTGAAAGAACACTTCTTCTCATTTTCAAATAGTAAATGGTCTGTAAACAATTGTAGGACCTCATGTTCCTTCTCTAGGTATTCATTCCATCCCTTACGACACACCATTATATTATCAATGAATATTAAAACACTCTTCCTTAGAAAGTCCCAGAATACCACATTCACAGAAGTAGGGAATGTAAACGTTTAATTCATCAATTTAAGGGGCATAAAAATGTATTTAGAATTCCACTTTTTGTTATTTAACATAGTCTTCCAAATATCTTCCTCTTTTATATGTACTTGGTAGACACCAGATCTCAAACCCAACTTTGTAATGTATTCCACACTATGAAACTCGTCCATCAACTCTTCTATTAGTTGAAATATGTTCTTATCCATCACCACCAAACTATTGAACTCTTGGTAATACATGATCATTATCCATGAATAATCTGTATTCTTTACGAATATTATTACAATATTGTATGGGATGATGTTATGTCTGATAAAACCTTGTTCCAAAATCTTTTGACACTATTTTCCAATCTCATTAAACATGAAAGAATAATGTTTTTAAGGTTTTATGTTGACTGAATACACCAACTGTTTCCAATTTATTATGTGATCATTCTTCCTCTTTGGTGGTAATTCCCAAGGTTCCCCAAAAATTTCATCTCCATCCACCTTTTCTTTTATCACCCACTGCAACCCATGACCCCACAATATTTCTTTTCCAAAATTTAATTGTAATGAATATGATGTTTTGTTTATTATTTCATATGACATAGTTTGGAAGACCATTGAGAGGGGGATGAATCATTGATCTACTTTTTTGAATCATTCATCCTATTAATTTAACCTCTAGAACCTTTGAAAGTTCTCAGTCCTATCAATAATATCGCATAGCCTAAAAGTGTATGTATTGATAATAAGAGAGTGTGACAAACAATATTTCCAATATTCCTTATAAAGGTGTACTCCATTATATTTTGGTTAGATTCAAGTACTTAGACAACCCATTTATAATTCTCCATAAATTTTTAGACACCCCAATCACAATTCTCTGGTGATTGGTTAGACACTCCAATCACAAGCCTCGAACAACTAGTTAGTCACCGAAGTCGAAAGATTATTCTTCAACATTAATTCGTTCATAGAAATATTTTTTATGAAGATGTATTCTTATGTGCTACTTCTGAAATATATTTTCCATCATAAGTATATTAGATCAAATTGACTTCACATGTTGTAATTCTTCATGATCATTAAAAGGTTCTCGCAATAGTCATGTTAATCTCGTAAATCCTATGAGATCATGAGTGATATAGTACATCTCAATTTTCTTAAATACATGGGTGGTCAAGAAAACAATGGATCCTAGTTTTAACTCCCAATATCCCCTTCATACATGTATGAGGCTCTCACAAATCTCTCACACAATGTATGTTAGTTCTGAATATTCTCAACATCTTATTCAATATCTAAAAATATGTATATTCACAATAATATCTGAATATTATTCCAATATATTCTCGAAGATTATTTCACATTTAATATATAATGAAATCTTATTAGGATTTCCATCTTCATGAATAATAAAATCTCAATTTGGATCAACTATTTTTTCTTTTAGACCTATTATTGAATGCCCTAAAGACTCAACAATTTATTCTCACACAATATTTGAATTATCGTGTCTCAATTATCAGCTCAACACACACTACTTATAAATCTATTTAAAACAATCCCACATCTACATGAATCCATCTAATACCATGGGATAACATGTTATTTCATTCAGCTCTCTGGTTCCTATAAGTAAACCAGATTTCCAAAATGGTCATCAAAACGACCATAGGAAAATAACTATGGCATAGTGACATATTGATTTTTATCTTTTCACAACAATCACATGAATTTAATAGGAATGTATATAATTTTGATTGTGGATTACTCCCTTATTCCACAACCTGGTTGCATCATGATAATCATTGTGATATTAATTTTTCATTTGAGAGCATCATAATTTGAATTTTCAAATTTCAGTTCATCAGAATATACAAATTTTGGAACTCAGTTCATCACCCAGTAGATGAGTCAGAGTAATAGATCGAATGCATGTCTAAACCTAGATCAACCACATGAACACTTCTATAATCGATCATATGAATAAATCTAGATCGACTATGTGTGATCAAACACTTTAAAATGTCTGGATTGATGGAACATTCAAATCCAATCAACCATAGATTCTTAACTCATGTTTATATAGCTCAATTATTTTCCTTGAGTCATTAATAATGTACATTCATCTATCTATTCTAGTAGTTCAAAACTCAATGTACCCATGCACATCACCTCATCACATTTATTTTGCGTGAATCATTGCATGTTACCTATACATATCCTCCACAAATCCCTCATTACATTTACATAGGTTTTTTAAATCTTAGATGACCTTTACATAGTTATAGAAATCCTTCGGTACCTTCAGATAGCTACTCGGTTTCCTTATTACCTTCACATAGGTAATTTATTTCTAATTCCACCTTTATGTAGCCAATATACTTCTCGAATTAATTTTTCATAACCCGGGAAAGTCACATGTTGCATTTATGCAGCGTCATAATATTTGGTCCGACCATGATGTGGATAGAGAACAACCTTTACAAACCTACTTACACTTCTATTTTAGAGTTACATATAAGGAAAAATATTGGTGACACCATTACATATGTAATTAAGATCTCACATCCTAGGTGGGATTGATATTATGAATAAGGGGTTCTAGGCTTAGTCCAAAAGGTCCACAATTTTGGGCCCAATTTTTTATTTCATGCTTTAATTCTGGTAGGTTTGGCTAGAATTGGTCTTTTATGGAGTTGGGAGAAAGGATATGTGATTTTGAGTGTGATGGGTGTGGGGAGGTGATGTCAAGGTGGTGGCATGGTATGTTCTTGAAGACTTTGTGGTGTTGCAGTCTGTGATCATGAGATTCTTCCTCGAGTCTATTGGGATGCATAATGGTGACGTTGGTCTATACCAAAATCAGTACTTCACCAGGGGAAAGATAAGACAAGAACATGAGGTTGGACATGGTTCCACTTATCAAGGAATTTCCTTAAACATCTTGTGATCATCCTCCTTTTTCCATACTATTAGCGTGCCAATGATCCTGGAGGCCCCAACTATCTTCTTCTTGGTCCGGCAATCAATCTACATCCAATTGAACAAATTAAATTTTTAAATGAATTTTAAATTCAAATACAATTAAATTAAATATTATTGATCTATTAATAAAAACAAAATTCATTCATTTTAGATTTACCAATTAATTTTAAAATTTTAAAATTTTAAATAATTTTTAAATTTAGTTAAATTAGTATTAGGGTATATAATAAGATTGATTTAATAAAAAGTGATTATTTTAAAAAAAATATTTAAAAAAGATAATAATTTTCAAAAATTATGTAAATGTCATAAATGGAATAAATTTCTTTTTAAGAATTTATTATTGAAAAAAATAAAATTCATAAATTAATGGACTCATTAGTAATACTGAAATGATTTGAAAGGATACATTCCAATGATAGAGAGACAATATTTTTTTTAATGTGAATAATGATTTTAAATATTTAAAACAATTTTTAATAAAGAACATAATTTAATTTTGTATGTAAAATCTTAACAAAATTAAATAATTTGACAATGATGCTCAGAATAAAAAATAGATACAATAAAATATATATTTTCTTATATATTAAATATCCCGAAAAAGGAATTAAACATATTAAAAATGAAATCAATATAATTGATGAACTAGAGAAACATGAAATATTTGTATAATATTTGAAAAAATAAATAAGGAAGTATATTAAAAACCTATAAAATTAAAAAAATTATTAAAACAAAACTCCGACATTTTATTCTAAAAAATTATATATACATATCATTTAAATTTTAAATAGTCATCTTAATTATTATAAAATTAAAAAAAATTATGTTAAAATATTAAAGGTATTTTTAAATATAAAAACATTAAAAAAATTAATTTTTTAATCAAATGATTTATTTAAAATTTTCAAGGTATTTGAATTTTATTACTAAATTGTTTATTTTCAATATTAAAATTATTTATTTTACATTTTTTATTAAATTTATTTTTAAATGAATAACTGTGAATGAAAAAAAATAAATTACAAAAATATTTTGAAGAATTAAATAAATAGCTTTAATTAAATATTGAAATGATTTGAATATTTTATTCGCTTTATTAAAATTGAAATAAAAAATGAATATTAAAATTATATAACAAAGTTGAGAATTATTGAATAATTAAAATATCATAAACTAATAGGAATTTTTATTTTTTAAAAGAATTTAAATAAATAACTTGATAAAAAAATTAATGTTTTTACATATATTATTTTGGGTATTCATTCCAAAAAAAATCAGATATTTTGAAGGATTTAAATATTTCAGCTGATCCTGATTTTTCATTATTTTTTAAACAAGATTTGACCCCATTATCTCTCCCTCTTTATTATACATAAAGCTATGAAACTTGGCCATACCATCATGCCTTATTTTTGTGTTCTAGTTGGTTCTGCCCACATCGTTAACCTGGCCATAGATTCTTGCTTATGTGATGGAAGTACAACATAGATCTCTTTCCTCGCAATCCATAGTCACGTGACAACACCTGCAGGCCCTCCATGGCTCCCATACTGGGAACTCCTATATCTTGTTGCCGAATTTGAAGATCTTCATATTCGTGAACCTCAGAGAATCTACAGAGAACTTGTGCCCCGACAACATGCTAGTAATGTTTGGGTTCAGATCAGTGTCAAGGGCTAGAAAGTCCAGTTATTAAGCATTGTTTCCAGAATCAAAACCTCAAGCATTATGATTTTTGGTTCGCCAAGGACAGCCCGATGTGCGACAAAACCCATGTCTCCACAGGCATTGCAGGCACCTGTGGCTATGAAACTCCTAAATCCCCACAATATGCTACCATGTCTCCTTGATAATGTGGGTTTTCATAAGATTAGTGGCAATCCTCATTCCAAAAAAGCTGATTTCATGGCTCTTCAAGGTATAAACTCTGAGTTGAGTAGAATCAAAACTCTTCCTAGAGTCAATAACGTAGTTGTGTATAATCTACATCCATGGATCCTAGAGGTAAGGATTTCGAGTCAAGTAGAAACAAATCATCCCATTATAGAGAATGTTTTTGTGATAAATATGATTGGTGATCCACATCCCTAAAAACGGCTTCCATGGCCTATCCATATAAGGGCTCATAGTCTAGTAGAAACAAAATCCTTCCTATTTTGAAAAATGTGGTTTCACATAATATGAAAATATTATCTGGTATCAATAACATTGAAGTGGTTTTTTTGTGGATATGGATGGGTATAATTGGTATCTCTAAATTGGATGGTGGGTAGAATTTGGGAGATTAAAAACTCAAGGATCATTTTCTCGATTAAGGGAGGTGAAGAAAAGAATACTTCTTTAATAATAGCTTGATTGGTCAATATCTACCGAGGAGTGGATACCTGATAAGTAACACTAAAATATAGACAGAAGATGTGAAGAAAGATGAAAAATCAGTAAAAATATTAATTGAAGGGAAGGATGAGATGCACCACAATATTAATGAAATAATTAGACATTTTTTTCAATCCAGTAATTCTAATGTGTATTCTTTTTTGTGTTAAATGGGTCAACAATTTATCAAATAATTGGTATAAAATTCATTTATTGAATGTTTTGTATTAAAGATCAGAAGGATTTTGCAGTATACTTGAGGGTAGTTTGCACATGTAATGGCCATCAGACATTTAGATTCATAGAAAAAAGGGCTTTGTCAGTGTGAATAAGAACTATACATAAGGGAATCCTTAAATAAAACATAGAGAACAAATTCATCATGGGAGGGAAATGGAAAATCCCCTACTTTTTTTCCTTCAAATGTATTCTTCCAATGAACCATGTGTACTTTTATGCTCACAAGCCCACTGGTGAAGCAATTTTTTAGTTTTTTTATTAACTCATTTTTTTCACGTCCATTTTTATGAAAAATATTAGGGTTACTTTGGAACAGAGAAAATCATGAGAAAATGTAACGAAACTAGATAAAATATATGAGGTTAGTTGTCCATCACCATTCTGTATCAACATTAGGTAATCATTATCTAATTATATAATATGAATTTAATCTAGACTTTTTATCTGTGCTTGATGGCAGGGGATAAAAAATGAACAAAAGAAACAAATTATTATGCTAGAAACAAACAACCTATTAAACAAGTATAGGATCTGGAAATTGAATGCATGATAGGGGTTTTTCAAGTTCATGCATTCAATTTCAAGATCAAATTATTCTATATCATCTAGTTTTGTTTTCAACACAATAATTTGTTTTTTAGTTAATTTTTCATCCCCATACATCATACATGAATTAAATGACATGAAGAGAATCAGGTAAAAGAATTAGATATTGATTACCTAAAGATGATTGAAAAAGAAAATCGACCACAAACCTAGTGGAGTTTTTTCAATTTCATTACATTTTCAATGGATTTTATCTTCATCAAATTTACCCTCATTTTGTTCATAAAACAAGACAACACAAACAATGAGTTAATAAGAAAACCAAAAAGATGGATTCACAAGTAGGTCTGTGAGCAAAGGGGAACATTTTGTTAATTATCATAATATATTTGAAGGAAAAAAGTAGAGGAGATAACATTTCTTTCTCATGATGAAGCTTTTTTCTATCGGTTTTATTTAAGGATTACCATCTATATAGTTCTCTATCAGGATAAAAAATCCCATTTTTCTATACTTATAAATTTTTGTGGGTTATTTCATGCCCAAACTAGCCTCCAGCATACTGCTCCATCTTTCTTATTTCTGAAAAAAAACATTTAGTAAAATAATTTTATATAATCTATTTGATATTGTGTTAACCCATCTAACAAAAAAATCATACACATTAAAATTACATGATTGGAAAATGTCTCATGCCTTCATTAAAATTTTTTTGCATCTCATCATTCTCATCAATAACATTTTTGGATGAGTTTTCATCTCTCCTCCCAACCATTGTCTAGATTTTAGAGATACATCTCAGATACCCGCTCTGGGGTAGATGTTGACCAATCAAGCTATTTTCAATGAAGTATTATTTTTCTTCCCTCCCGTGACTAAGAAAATGATCCTTAATATTTGAAGCACCCAAATACTACCCATTGTAGAATTCAGTGCTACCAATTATACCCATCCATAACCACACAAATTCCTCATCCATATTATTGATAAAACATAAAATTATCTTTTAATTACAAACCACAATCTCTACAATATAAATATATTTCATTCTACAATACTATGAGTCCTTAGTTTGAGGATCTATGGAAGTAGACTATTTACAACGAGGACCACCAATCATCTTTTGCATAACCACATTCTCAATAACATGACTATTTATTATTCTACCGGACTCTGAGTCATTACCTCAAGGTTCCATGGAATTAGCTTGTTTGAAATAAAGATCACTGCTCCTCTTCTACAGAACCATGTTCCTGACAATATGAAGAATTTATACTATATGTGGCTTGGATTTTGTACCATGATAAGATATGGAATCATCTTTTTTTGAATGGGGGTCACTAATTAGATTATTCACTACCAAATTCATGACAATTGGATGTGTTTTGATTCTACCAAACATGGAGTCCTAACCTCATGAGCCATGGAAGAATCTTGTTCAGATTTTATATCACTGACACCATTTTCTTGAGGTTTGTGAACACTACTAGATAGTAGGAGCTCTTCCAGTTCCCCCATGACCTCCACCATGCTCAACCTAGTCTTGTGGTCTAGAAACCCAATATGTAGTGTGAGGTTTTCCATTATGAAGGTGTTGTCCCTTGAGTACAGACCCTCCATTTGGTAGACATCATTATTCATATTCAACCCTATGTGATGAAACCCAGTGGGAAATGATAAGATAAATATGATGAAATTGATGAAGGAGAATATGTTTTCTCAATAGCCAAATATTTAGGAGTTGTGAAGATAAAGGTGTTAGCAACGCTTGTGGACACATGGATTTTTTAACCCAACATTATGTTGGTGAATCATCTTGTTTTTGAATCCATTATGTACTCCTTTAAACACTCTCAATTTCAACTTGCAGTACTAACCAAATAGTCTATGAAATATATGTAGAATATCAATCATTCTAGTTTTGATTTCACTATATTTTTTCATAAAATTATAGTTGTTGGTTATCTATGTTAAAATTTGGTTCATATATTTCCCTCAAATTCCCACTCAATAAATTATGATTATCTTCCATTTTGTTCACTTCCTAATTTAACTCTTGTGGAGGAAGAAGAATAGAATAGATAATTATCAAATGTATTGATGAAAAATTTTATATCCTCTTTTTTTGGTGATTTTTGGAGTTTTATGTTTTGCAACCGTGGTTCAATCAACCTCAGGATCAAAATACGGGTTGCTATAAAAAATGGATCAAATAATTTGAAACCATTTTTAAAAAAAAATTAAATAAAAGCACAAATATTCCCTTGAACATTTGTTAGATTTGATGTATTCTTGTCATGTGGCGCTCAACAAAATTATTTTTCAACCTAAGAAAAATGTAGTAAAGTAGGATTGGGATTGTCTTTGGGGTATAAAATGTTCTGGATGTATTAAAATCATATTTAATGTGTATGAAATTTTAATAAAGGGGATGTGGTTGATTTCTTTGAAATTTAATTTGGAAATCATATTTATTCATCCTCATATTAGTATCCTCTCTTCCATGTGAATCATTATTCAATTTCACATCCCCCATCAGTCTATAATAAAAGTATATATCATGGACATGCCTTTCCTGGAAGTTTTGGTTTATAATAGAAAAATACAATAATCATTGTATTATGTATCCTAACAATGCCCAGTGATTGGAAACCTCTAATAATTATTGGGTCATTCCACTGTTCACTACTGTAAGTAGTGAAGGAGGTCCAAATTGTCTTATGTGTGAAACTTGTAAAAAATAAAGAAATATTTAAATTTAAAGAAAAATAATAATCTTCTGAAAGGTAAACGTCCAAACATATCCGAATAATTAAACTAAGAATAATTTTTTTTATTTAATACATGAATTCATTATAGGGGTGGGAGAGTTCTCGTCAACTCCGCTATAATTCTCTTAATGTTCCATTACTAGAGTAACTAAAAAATAAATAAAGAAACCTAGAGGGAAAAACACCAGTATCTAGTGATGAAATAAACTCTGAGAATAATTTATTGTATCATTAATATGGGAATTCCCCCAAACCAAAAGAAGAATATATCTTCTTATTATAAGAATATAAATAGAAAATAATCACAAAAAAATCCCAAAGGTGATCAATTCCATGTGGAGTGTCTGGGGGTCCTCATTACCAGCTTTTGGTGACGTCCCTATGACTATAGTTGACCTCCTAAAATGACATGAAACAACCCACCATAATTATATAATATGTAGCAAGCATGATCTCTCCAATAGATAGACACCACATGGATACTGATCACTACAGATCATCATCATCCCTGATTTAGATAAACCATAGGGCTGGGGGAAATTGACTTTGAAAATGAGTGGCCAAATATGTAAATGAATTTCCCTGTTTTTTTAATTTTCAAGATACTATGAGCTTCTCAAATGTTAGTTCTATATAGAATGAGAATTAACATATGTGGTAATTCAGATAGCTCAGGTGATTTCTATCATTCTCTATAATCAAATACGACTCTAATCAGGTTTGTAGAGTTGGATATGAAGGGGTTCTAGGTATAAGAAGTTTTCAAGTACGTTGAACCATCAAGCATGTAAAACTCAACCCTTCTAAGTCATATTAAAGCACACAAAATTTACCTTGTAAATATTTCTTTATTAGATATTGATTGTCAAGGTGCCTTAATCCAATTGATGAGCACTTTTATACAGCCAATCAGGTTGATTTTCCCCATTCATGCATTTTTCAAGCATTTGCGAACCACCAACCGGTGCATGTGGGAGAATCTAGGGTCTCGTAATCTATATAATTTCATAAGGGAATTAAAATTATAAAAATTAATTTATTTACAATTTTATCTGGATTAATCCAAACTCACCGTGCACAACTCATGATTTGGTTTTTTTTACTAGGTGGTGTGACTTCATCTTGGTGAGCTCAGCCTTCTATATCCTAAAAAAAGTGTAGCATCACGAGTTCATACCTCAAAAAGACATGGAATGATCTTATTCAAAATGAGTACCACCGCTCATCTTCTATGAAACCATGTTCTTAACAACAGGAAGAGTTTGTATTATACTTGGAATGCGGTTCGTACCTTGAGGATCAATGGAATTAGCTTTTTTAGAATGGGGATAACTACTAATCTTTTTCACAACAACATTATTGAGAATAGGAATAGTTTTTATTCTACCGAACCTGGAGACCTTACCATAGGGATCCATAGAAGCATCATTTTCAGATTGTAGATCACAAACACCCCTTCTATGAGGTCGGGGAAACCTCTAGATAGAATGATCTCTTCCAATTACCCTATGACGTACCCCTTTCTCAACCTATACTTTGGATCTAGGGACACACAATGTAGTGTGAGGGTTTCCACCATAAATTAACAGCCTCTTTAGTATTAACCATCCATTCGGTACAAGTCATTCTTCATCATCATCCCTCTATGAAGAAACCCAATGGGAAACTAGAAGATAAATATGATTTCACCGATGAATGAGAAGATGTTTTATTAGATGCCAAATATTTAGAATTTTTTTAGCCATAAGTGCTAGAGATACATAGGGATACATGTCCTTTTTCGCCCATCATTCCATACTTTCCCAACTAATAATCAGAATGCATTGTGTTGTGATTCTAGAAATAAGAACAAATGAACATGGTTTTCTTATCGGAATAAATAAGTAAAACATAGGAGTTTTATGGTGGTTAATTCCCCATACCAAATCCAAGAACATGCTCAATGTATTAAAGTCTCCATAAATGAATTTAATGCATTCATTGTGGATAAATGCAAGACCCTTGGTTATCCCAAGCACCACCATTAGCCAAACCTTCCATGAATGTGGATGAACATTGGAGGATGAGGTATTACGTCGAAAGAGATAGACATACCGGCTACCCTAGGGCATGAAATCATAAACCAGAAGTCACTGCTCACCATTCTGGGAGTACCTGACGAGTTTAATGAAATGGGAATGGTAAAGGTGATCCAGATAATATAGATTTATTTAAATATTTATCCATATAATTATATAAATTTATATAATTATTTTTAAATATATTTTAAAAATATATCTATTTATTGTATATGTACTTATAAATTCTATACATATTTACATATAATTGTCAATTTTGATTAAAATTTTTTACAATGTATTTCTATTTATTTATTATAAATACGTTTATATACTATATTTATTGATAATGATATATTTGTAAAAATACATTTATATATGTTGTATATGCATAATATTGACACACACAAGAAATCGTTGCTCAACCTCCTAGTAGTACCTAATGTGTTTAACAAGAAGGGGTTGATAAAGGTTCCCCAAATAATTCTCCATTATTTAAATATTTATACAAATAATTATATACATTTATATAATTATGTTTAAATATATTTTATAAATATATCTATATATATTGTATATTTAAATATAAATTTTAGACATATTTACCAATAATATTATATTTAGATAAAAATATTATAATGTATTTATATTTATTTATTATAAATATTTTTATATAATATGTTTAATGATAATGATATTTTTATAAAAAAACCTTTATATATGATGTATTTACATAATATTTACACACACACACATACACAGACATATTTTCCGACAGATGTGAAAATTTATATTTCCCAAATACTCATATAATGTTAAAATGATTGACATAATATGGTTCATAAGATGATGATGATTAACATAGAATGAATTATAAGTAGAAAATAGATGTTGACACTTAAAAAGTTTGATGTTATGATGTTAAGAAGTTTGAATATTTCTAATAATTTTAACTACTAGAAATATGTTTCCTAATTCTCACCATTATTCCACGTTTCTTACTTTATAGACATTTATAACTAAAGAGTTTAGTGGGGGTATTATCTGATGATCTCATAGATATGTGACATGAATTAAATTAGATGTAAAGAGTTAACAAAACCCAAAATGTGTATCAATCATAAAGAGTATCTAACATTTTTAAATGTTTGGTATGTTAAATTGGTGATTATGCTAGTTTTTATTAAATAGTATTAAAGAGTTTAAGAATATTAAAACATATAATATTTGTGGATCCTCCATTTTAACCTTATCCTTATTTAACATTAGCTACATAAATGTATATATAGATATATATTTCAGGAAGTGAAATGATAATTGACCTCTCATAGTATAACATTCCATTTATCCCCATCTAATATTCATCATAGAGTTTTACAGGTTATGACAACATGTTAAGGTAAGCGTGAGTATTATTATTTTATAGAGACAAAATGTATTCTCATGTGGAATAAGGAAAAGTATAATTTTTTTTCACTAGATTACCCACTACATATACCACATGGAGTTTTATACAGATATCTTTAGTATATTAGGGGTGCATGTATCATATTTGAGTACCCAATACATGAGGTTTGTGTGATACAAATAATGAGACCCTTCATAATTTGATACCAATCTTATAAAGTTTTATATATTGACTTAGATAATACGGGGGTATTTGGGTATATTGTTGATCATGTCGTTAGTTGGACATTAACTGAGATGGGATTTTTACTCCCATATGATGAGTATACCATCTAATCCATCGAGGGAGATAGGCTATGCTAGTGTGTTTCCAAAATTTTATTTTTTTTTATATTTTGATAAAGAACACATGATGTGATTATCTATAATGGTAAACAATGTGTGGTGTATTATTTAATTAGATTAGTATATACTCTGAGAATAGATAACAAATGAGTTGGATATTTGGGGTTGACATGCTTCATTCCCCCTGATCAGTGTATGTCTTGGACAAATAAAAAGTATGAGAATTCCCATTCTCATATGATCCATATTGATGGAAACAAGTATAAATATACATGTTTTTTATGGAGATCATTTCAGATCCCATTATTGCTTGAGTAACATTGACATTTATTTAGAGGTCACACTTTTCTAACATATATGGATTAAATAATTTATATATATTTTCAATTCATTAAATTTCCATTGGTTTACATAATTTTGTTTATAGAATGGGGATCATGTTTTACATTGTGATCTACTCTAAAGGTGTTTTCGACATAATCCAAATGTGTATTGGATGGGTGTTCATAAGGTATTGCATATGATGTGATACAAGGTATTGTTAATGATAGATTTTCAAAAGTTTTTGGGAAGATATAAAAAATTTGTTTTGGATATGGAATCGTGAGTTATTGTATACGATACAATATAAGGTGAAATGGTTCCAGGTTTATTAATCTTTATTACATGTGGGATATTAAAGGAGATATCCCCATAGTTATAACATTTATGTGATGCTTGGATATATCATGTGCATGGTATATCTAGATACATACTTGGAATAATATTTCATGCATGATACTACCTTTTTAACAAATGAACAAATAAATCTTCAATGCATTAATATTTTATTAGTTCAACTCATTTAATGCCTCATTTATTAAGGTGTTAGAAGATATATAAGGATATAGGGGGGTTTTAATTCATGAAATGAATGCATTGGCCCTGGAATTTAATCATGTGATATAAACAGATTAGTAAAAGTTGTAGCAGTGAAGGAGTGTTTTCAACTAGATATATATTTTTTTGACAGTTTATAGAAATGTTTCAAGGGTGTTTTATCATTATTGGTCAATACTCCCTGAACTGATATAATCTTTTAACACTCTCGTTTGTATATATATGTACTAGCATACTATAGATAAATGTTTAATCCATTATTTATATAATTTTATTTGGATCATATCGTGGATACACTACAAAGGTATAATGATTTTATTTGAGATTTTAGTGATCTTTATCAAACTAATTAGAAGATTATAAAAAGGTTTCAGTGGCTTTTCTATGTATGGTTTTAAAATTTACTATATTATTCAATTTAGTTATTATGTAGGTTTCATATTTCATTCATGGGGATCCTTATACTATGGTTTAAATAACATCCAACTCTTATGATAAATTTTATTAGACTCTTACAAAACACTTCACAAATAGCGTGTTCATCTTGGTAACATCCATAATACCAAGGAGTACATTAAAAATAATGCTCGAGTCATGAGATACATGAAATCCCATTATTATGTGATCTTTTGTGAGTTTCATATTATAAATCATATCTCCTTTTATATTGCATAGTGTTCTCCTCACAATAATGTGATGGGTGGGTGATACTAAATATAAATCAATTTCAATTTCACCATTCATAATTTGTAACATAAGAAAGTTATCGTTAGTTTTTTGTTTCACATTTTGAAAAAAAAATTAATAAATGAATATAAAAACTTCTGTAATGAACGTTCTTGAGTGGAATGGGTAGCTCCAAATCTAGTGGGGTCTTAGTCATCATGTACTTTTTTTATATTTTGTTGGTTCACCATGACCCCTTTGTATATACTTTTTAATCAAGCCATAATTGGTGATAATTTCTATTAGACAATTTATTTATGTCTGAATATCATTCATTTTCTTATTTACATCCCAATGTGTCTTTGTTTTCTCAAAATATTCCCAATGTGACACTCCAAAACTATCACCATTAACACGGATATATAGTTTTGGATGGTTAAAATATATTGTATGTAGTCAATATTCTAGTACAAGTAAAAATTATTCCTCAATTTAGAATATATAAAAACTATAAAAACATAAGTAGATATTTTATATAATATTGTTATCAAAAATAAAAAATAACTATTATTTCATAGTAACACATGATTCTATTACTCTTTGGGTGCTATCATATACCATTTTCCTTCATTTTTTCCATGATCCTCCTTGCATATCATATAATGAGGGATAGAAGTGGAGTTACATTTCAATTCATCAATATATATATATATATGGAAAATAATTATGATGTTATTTTATATCTCATTAAAATTTACTATAGATTTAAGTAAAATACAATTTTTTCAAGAGAAGCAATCTTAATCCTTGAATTATGGTAGAGGTACATGGTTTTAAAGGCACGCAATTTATTGTTATCGCTCATTTTTTGTTTCATAAATTTCTAATTTTTAATAAAAGTGAATAGTATAAACAATTTCATATAAAATGTTATGAATTGTAATGAACATGAATGGATTCATCCTCATGATAGGTAATGGATGAATTTTTTGTTTCTTGTTTTATCATTTTTCCACACACAACTGACAGTTGGGGATTTACTTTCCCCTCATAATCCTAGATATATTGTCACCGCAAATGTGTCTGAAAGGATCCATAAACATTTTTAGTGATCATTAATATAAATTTATTATAGATAAAATCTAAAAAAATACATTATGTGGGATAATTAAAAGTAAATCAATGTTTCATTATATGTTTTTCATTAAAATAGAGAAATTATATCATAATGTTACCCTAATGTCTTCCAAAATGATTTCCTTTGAAACATGAAAATATAAATTCCATGTATCTATGTCAATCGATATATACATTTCATTTTTCACCCTAATATATCTAAGAAAAATTTACTTGTTGGGTTTAATATGATAGTTTCTCTTATTCCACCCAACCTCAAATTTTATTAATTTTCTTCTTTCCTTTATATATTATGTTATAAATGTGTTCTACTCCACTCTTTTTTTCATCCACATGTTTTTTATAATTGAGTTTGTGTTCTAGAAAAAAAGATTGTACTATTAATTACATGTATATTCAAATAATTAAGTATTAATAACGATATTCTAATTACATATTGTTTATTGGTCTACATGGCATTAATGTAAAAAATTCCTAGAGTATATATTTCATTGAAAAGGCCATAGTACTTCCCCTCTTGGATGAGATATTCGAAATTACATGATGATATTCATAAACATAAACCTAGGGTCAGATAAAATTCTTTGAGGGGAAAAATAGAATGTTGACTTTCAAGTATGAATGCCCGTAAGAATATGAAACTTTATATCATTAAGTTCACACATGGTAATCTCTATGACGAAAGATTATGTTAATATAAATACCTATATTAATTCCATATTTCTGTGTTTCATTGGAATTTCATTTCAGTGATAATGTGTGATGGTCCTCAAACATTAAGATTATTATTAATTATTGTAATCATTCACATAATTTGATGTACTGACCAAAATTGTTATGCCATATATTAGTATAAAATAGGGTTTTTGAGAGTTTCATTAATGACATGTTATTAATGAATTATTTTTGGAATAATTTTTCCATTATATATTTGTTGAAGATTATATATGAACCCCATGATTGAAATAGAGATATCAAATTAAATTCCATGTTCATGTTTTAACAATTATTTTCTTTCAAATGATCAAAGAAAGACATGGTAATAAGATAGGTTGGAGACATAGGTAACCTATTTGATGAGATATCATGATAAAGAGATTATATTACATAGAAATTTCTAATGTGTGGTAGTCAGCATTACAACATTAAATTATTTTTCTTGCATGCCTTGACTTATTGCTAGATAGAAATCATTGACTTTGGGAAATAACACCTATTGTAAATGAGAACGAACCATAGTGGGTCATAAACTATGATATTCCATTTAACTCAGTTAAATTCTATTTGAATATAATTATTATAATAAAAATTATTCATTAATAATTTAGTGATCACAAAAATTAAATAAATATTTATTCACTAGGTAATTATTTCCTTACTCCAATATATAAAATTTATTGATTGAATGGATAAATATTAAATAAAGTATTTGATAAATTTTAAGGAGGGTTAGGGGACAAGAATGTTTCTGGTAAAAAATATTAATTTGTATGCTAGTAAAATAATATTTATCGTTGCATCGGTTATCATAAGACATGAGATAATAATAATATAATTATTATTATATGGAATGGGGTTATATAATTTTTAATATATTATTTAAGGGATGTTTTGAAATTAAATTATATTTCAAACCTAAAACAATATTTATAAATATATTATTATTTATATTGTGTATTTTTTTTCAAAAGTATATCCTCAACATAAATATCAGTAGAAGAAAAATTTCATAGACCCTAGAATTCTCCTAAAAGTATCTGTGAAATGTGCCACATGATTTCCCTCTCTACCAATGATGGAGAATCCAGAAGAAGAATAAAAAGGTTCTAAATTCTTAATGTTGCCAATAATATACCTTAAAGTATGGTAGATAGCTTTACAATCCTCTAATGCATTGATAATAACTTGACAGTCAGATTCGGCCATAATATACCTCCATCCATGAGTAGGGGAGAACTCCACACCATAACAAATAGCCATATATTAGGCCTCATAGGGAGTATAGCATGCAGAAACTATGTAATTTCAAACCATAATTAATTTTATTTCATGTTCATGGATTACATCCCTCTGGCCAACATTATCATTTCTAGGTAGCATAGGTTAGTGTTAATTTTAAGGACTCTAAGAGGGGGAGATAGCCACCTTGATGGGGTGTGGGGATGAACCGGTGAAGTAATATAAATCCCCATCATTTTAACACTGATCAATCCATTTTTTCATCATATTTATCAATAATCTATTATATTTTAATATTCCCTCAAACACAATAGCATTACAGAATAACTAGTTAATCCATGCATTGGTGCGAAACCCCATGATAGTTTTCACTAGAAGAAATATGATCCACTCCACCAAAAAAATTATCACATCCTTGAGGTTTCTTCATTGAGAAAGATATACTCAACACATGATGACCACAACCATGTATCTCAATATCCAATGAATATCGCATGATACTCATTTTTCACAGTGGTCCCATAAAGAGGGAATGATATTTTCTCAATGAAATGGTGATCAGAAAGGTGAGAATAGGTGGCGAGGATACCTTTACACATTTATAATAGAATATTATGTAATTTGAATATAGATTTTAAAATATTCTTCCATAGTTGAAACCCTATAACATATACTTATGTGAGTCTATTCCTGAAACCTGAGTGAATTGAGTATTAGCCTAAAATATTGAATTCCTTGCATAGAATATCTAGTCTCATTCCATGAACCACTAGAAAATATAAAATATCCATTACTATATACTCATTAAATAAGATTTCAAGCTTCTGAAAAAACTATCCACTAAAGACATCAACTAAAAGATCCCTCATTGAAGCATGTTTCAGACTAGGTTTTTTCTTAGAGGTGTGTTTTATACTGTCAAAATCATTCACCGATGTATCACTCCAAATTCTAACCATTGAACTTATGGAAATTCATCAATAAATCTCATAGTTTCAAACATATGTGGATCCTCAAATATTCCTCAAGAAAAAATATCATTTTAGAATCTAGCCTGGAGGATAGAAAATCATTGTGGGTGAAATAATTTTCTTTGAAAACATTTTTCCACAAACATTATGGTTCTTATAAAAAATGAAGGCATTTCTTGTCTGGGAGGTAATTATTAAACACAATCATGTCCTTAAAGACCATATCACTACAAGTCTTGGGTGAAAAAAGCTTGTTCCATGATATATATTATATGTTTTTTTCATTAGCACTACCCCACCAAAAAATTAATATTGTATGAATGAATTTGGGGAATAAAGACATCTGAGAGATTGAAGAGAGACATAATGCAATATAAATTTTCATGAGCCACTAATTTAATCAGAACCATATTCTTGATCCTAGAGAGTTTATTTTTGGACCATACCTGAATTTTAATAATAAATTTCTCCCGGATGATGGAGAAGTGTTCCCTTTTAGAGTTTCCAAATACCAATGGGATTCAAAAATACATTTTATGTTTTCCCACAATCATTATGCTAAAAAAACTAGACATGGTAGCTCTCATCATAAATTACAAAACCTAACTAGAATATGTCTATGATTTGCTAATGTTGATGCATTGGAATGAGGAATTTGAAAAATCATCAATTTTTTAAAATCTCCTATCATTCCTAAGGAGTTTCTTTTGAAAAAGAAAGATAATCATTAGTGGAAAATAATCAAGTAATTCGGATACTATGCTGAAAAACCATATCCCTATTATTGAGTCCATCCAATGCTTCCTTCGATAATAGATGAGAGAAAACAATAGAAACAAAAAGAAATGAGTGAGGGGAACGGGGGTTAACATGATAGAATCCTATGGTTGGTTTGAATTTCATTATGATATTACCAATGAACATTATTTTGATGTAAACTGACTTTTCACAACTCATGATCACTCTCATACATTTTTTTTCCAAATCCTAGTTTCCATATACCACTTATAGGTAATCTTATTCCAACTTTTTATATTTTTTTCATATCCAATTTGATTTCCAAGGTCACCCTCTTAGAAGTACAATGAGATTTTATAAACTATAATATTACATAAGAACTAATGAAAAGGTCTAAAAAGGATCTTGGGTATAGAAACACTCTAATTATAAAAGATAATAGATGGAAGGAACATTCCTAAATGATGGGAGGGAAATTTGGAGAAAATATTTTACAGCATAAAACACAAGATGATAGGAAAAAAATCATTAATATTCACTCAGATAGAGATTTTCAGGATCAAAACAATGAGGGTATCATTGACCATGTCCATTCCAATTCAACCAACCCATAAACCACACATCATTATGATAATGTAAGGACTCACAATATACCAAAACCACTTAAAAATAAGGACTGGTATCCATCCAGACCAAGAACCTTTTGTAATGTATTACGTTAATGGATAAGTCAATTTACCCTCCAAAAAAGTCTGACTCTAGCTCCAAATTCATTAACTTGACAGCTTTTGGCTCCACACTACTCAAGAGGTCCCTAGGGGAGCCACTCTAATAACTAAAATGATCTATATAAATTAATTCGATCAAATCATGAATCTCAACCCCAAAATATTTGAAGCGTCCATCCCCAAAATACAATTTTGAAATGAATATATTTCTTATTCTGGATAATCTGTTTTGATGAACGTAGTTGGTATTTTGGTCACCCTGTTTGATAAAAGCCCCCCTTGATAAGATAAACTAGAAATTTTTTTCTCTAAAAGCCTCATCCATATCCTTTTCAAGATTTAAAATCTCATTATGGGAAATATCATAAGTGAGTTCCTTATAATATCTTCTAAGTTCTATCTCAATCTTGATAATTCCCTAATTGATTTTCATGTAGTGCTATGGACTCCATCATTACAGCTATATAGCCACCACTTTAGTATTATCAATGACATGGTCTTGATAAGATGACCCAGTAGATTTGACCACTTCCCTATAGTTATTATTATAATATTACATGCATTGAAATCCAAATCCCCAAAGTGGAATTTTGCAATGGGACACCACCTATAACTAGAGAAAAATAGAACAATGATCAGATGAAACGAGAGTCTAGTTGGATACCTCTTACCTATGCAATATAGACCCTTGGTATATTGACAACAAAAACCTATTGAGATGTTCATATCATCTAGTGGTTATGAAATATCCATCAAAAAAGTAATAGACTCCCCAAGAATCCTATATTTAAAATACCTGAGTGAAACAAGCAGTTCCAAAATTGATGCATGGAAGAAAAAATATTCTTGGCACTGCCTTTCTTTTCATTTTGGTGAGGATTTCATTGAAATAACCTATAAAGGCAATGGGTAATGAATTTTAATTTTGATAGATTAAATCAACTCCCAGAATCTCTAATTGTCACCTACACCTATCTAGCTATAAATACCCATGAAACGCCATTTAGGTTACTGGTTGACAAATCGAGAAGGAAATGTTGTTTTGGGAGAAGATGACCACAAAATAATCCAATTAAGCTCTCTGCGTGATTCAAAGTACACATGCATGTGACGACTGTACTACCATGAAACATTTCAAAAATCCATATATCAATGTTATCCCTGTAATTTTCATTCTTTCCAATATGTTCTGGGATAGAAAGACCATATCGGGTCCATACTTAGAGCTCCATTAACGGAGCATACGAACTGATCATGAGTTTCCAAGAAAATTACTATTCCAGAATATGTCTTTCATGGTTCTAGGTGGGGATATTTTGAACCAGACATTGCCTCTATTAGGTAGTAAAACACATCACCCTCTAAAAACATTGAGTGTATTTAAGAAAATGATGGAGCCTCATCCTTAGAACCTCCACAATGTCTTTTATTTATAGAAATTTTATATTTGCTTTTCTCAATATTATTTCTATTCCTATTACATCACTTTAATGTTTCTAGAAATCTATGTTCAACCAAGATCACTCGAAGAGGATATTCACATAGGACAAGAATAAGCAACCTTGAGGTAGGAAATCCTTGAAGTTACTCCTTACCTAGAAAAGTTGAATTCAGACCTCCCACCTAAGGAGGAACTATACCCTAGGAAAGGGAAACTGTCATTTCCTCTAGTGTTTTAGGTACATGGTAAAATATTTGGTGGTTTTAGATAGGTTATATCTTCGGGTATAGAAAATACTTATCAAAGTTTTTATGGGGGTTAAATAGTCAGCCAAAAAATTGTTCCTAGTCCTGAAATTATTTTTATCCTCATCCAATGATCTTTTATAAAGAGTCCTAGGGAGAATATACCAATCAAGAAATGAGACTTCATGTCACATTTTCATTTTAAAATGGTAATAAAATCTCTTTGTTTCATTAAATAATAATAATATTTGATCTTGAAATATTGTATTATTTTCACTAAGCATATGTTTTTTGCCTTCAAAATGGGCAGACCACCGAAAGAGTTTTCCTAATGCCATGGGATATATTATTGTGTAAGTTGCTGATCCAGATCAAGTATTTTGTTCCCAAATCCTTTATCACATGTTCAATAAGGCTTCCAAAGAAACTAAAAGAGGGGATTTTTCAAATTCAAAAGATAACAATATATTGGAATGTAGATGGTCCAATAATTAACCCCATATAATGGGTTGTGTGATATCCACCATAGCCATTATTTTCACCATAGGATCCCACTAAATCAGATCTGAAGCATATAATTCTATAAAATCCCCAATGGTATTAGCATTACCACACATAACATGATCACTCCTACCCATAAATGGGATACATTTCACCTAGATCTAGAAAGGGAATTGGGGGAATTCCATCTAATCATGTCAAACCTATTATCCATGTACTTGATCGCAATAATATTTTTATCAAAATACAAGGGACGTCCATTGAAAATGTGTATCTTAATATATTCCTAAGAAATTTCAAAAACAATCATCCTAGGTTCAATTTACTTGATATAATCTACCTCTTCCAACCTTTGGATCGACTGCAACATATTCCTCAATGTGGTCATGTTATAGGGTTTTCTAGATGTGAATCTCCCAATCCAGAGGAGGGATAGGAATTTACAAAGCTCTATATCCCTAGAATCACTAACTTCAATCATCAATTTGTCAAAAAAACACCTTGAAATATTATTTATAGTCTATATGGTCATGAATTATCATTTACACCATTAAATATATCAATTTAAATTGTTCAAAATAAATTATCCTTAAATGTTGTGTTTATAAAAAAATACAAATAAAACAGTTTACAACAATTATTATGGTAATTATTAATAACACTAGTTATGATATGATTAAAAAAATTAATCATTCATTATGATAATTGACAGTGGAAATTAAATTATTTTAATCATTTAATCGGGTTAATAATAATGGTAAAAATTTATGAACTTTGTTTAGATTACTTAATATTTGTAATTGTATATGATTAATTTAACAATAAAATTCATTTATCTATTTAAATAAAAATTAATTATATAATTTATTTTCATGATTTTATAAAATTTTATACACAAAAAATATTATTATTTAACGATATTTAGAAAATCATTTCATATATATATATATATATATATATATTAAATTTTCCTTTATTTGAGTAAATTAAATATTAAATTTAAAAATTAATTCTAATTTCAATCGCAATTGAAATAATTATTACTAATCTATTATTAATATTAAAATTAACTCATTTTATATTAACTAATAAATGAAAAAAAAAAATTAAATTTTTAAATAATTTTTAAGGAAATTAAATAAGTATTTCTATCTATAATAACACTAAGTTAATTAAAGTTGATTAAAAATGAAAAAGAATATTTACAAAATTTTATAATTTTCAAAATTTTATATGAATGTGTTAAATTGTGGAAAATTATTTTTTTATGTAAGAATGGATTATTAATGAAAAAAATATTAACTGAATTGAATATTTAGAAATTCTGAAATTATTTTACTAGATACTTCCCCATGAAGAGAGATAATATATTTTCAATTTATTATGTATATATATATTATGTATATGAATCAATTCTAAATATATAATTTAATTTAATTTAATACATGGAATCTTAATGATGTGAAATAATTTGAAGATAATATTTGAAAAAAAAATGGATACAATAAAATCAACAATTTTATATATATTAAATTTCATAGAATAATTGAAGAAAAATAATTTAAAAAAAAGAAATGTGACTGAGGAAGTCCCTTTAATAAAAAACGGTATATGTTTTTATGCATTACTATAAACCTGCATGCATGTTGCATGGGAATTGGTAGATGGATAGGGACTAGGGATACCTTTGGAAAAAGATATTAGTTGGTGTTTGTCCTACAATGATATAGAAAAGTTGTCTTTAGCACTTAAGTGAGTTAGGATCAGTCAGTTATAGTGTCACTAATGTGTGGGAAAATCGATTAATCTCTCACGAGGCCATTGGTAGGGCTTGGGGTATAAGATGTGATTTAGGTGGCCTAGGATTAAGTTTTTAGGGATAATTGGATGGAAGAGAGAGGATTTATCCTAGTAACGAGTGATTGACACCCTCTTGAGGGTGTTTTGAAGCTTTATTAGTATTATAAATGGGATGAGTCCTTTGGGACTAGACATGGTGTGACAATGAGTGGTTTTCGGTGAGTGATTGATAAAGATATCTTCCATAGAAGATGTGTGGTGAGACCCAAGTGTTGGGTGTGTTCTTGGTCATGACTAGGCATCAGGATTCCAGGATTCTTAGAGTGTACGACAGGGGATAGTCCTAGGGTAGCAAGATTATGCGTGATGAGAGAACATGATGTGGAGGACTAGACGTTGAGGTATGGTTTGAGATGTCCATATGGGTTGTGGTATCACTGAGGGGTAAGGATAATGGGTTGGTATTAATGATAATATACTATGTTGGGTATAAATGACTTAATAGATTCCATTATAGGTGATGTGGGATGTGTTCAAATAGGGGCTATACCTTTAGATACTTGTGTCCTGGGATCAACTAAAGAGTTGTGTGACCAGATAAGGCTTTGTGTACTTGTTGTGACATCCCTAGAAACTGAGGGTATGGTTCGATGTGCTTATTACATTCTTAGAGTCTATGAGGATGTATTTCTATGCTTGTAACATCCCCAGAGTCTTCAAGTATTGGTTGGTATTCCTATAACCTCCATAAAGTCCGTGGGGCATGGGTCAGTTTGCTTGTGACCTCCCTTTAGCATATAGGGATTTGTTAGTGTGGATGATGTAGTCTGCCTAGGCGTCTTGATTAATTAATGTGACCACCCATGAGAGGCTAGGTCTTGGGATGATGTGAGATGATATCAATGGAACCTACCATGAGTGATCAGGAATTATGTCATGATGTGGATGTATGACTGCACTCGGTTCTTATGGGAAACATGTTGAGTTTTGTATGCCACAAAACCTTAAGTCATCGTTTATGGATTGGGTGTCATTATGATGTCCTTAGATGATGTGGTGGGGTGGATTCTAGTATATAATTAAAGTAGGTACGATTAGGTTTCATGGTGTTCTAGTAAGCATGCATTGACCATACATACAGGGAGTCGTGGTGGCCCTATAATGTTTGTTTCCGTATTGATGTGATTCAGAATGCCTTTAGTTTAATTATCTTTTCATTAGGTGATAATGTACTTCATAAGATATATAATGAATCCACTACTGCCAAAACTTGGTATAAACATGAAACTCTATATATGAAAAAAAACAGAGTTATCCGTCTACACAGGATGATTCAATTGTATAACATTATTTTAATCCTTGGAATGATTCTGGGACCCATATCTATGATTTTTAAAAAATCATTCTAGATTTATATAATATAGAAGTTATGTTGGATTATGTGGACTTTAATATCGTACAACCGACCAAATTATATAAATAAAATAATTCATTTAAAGATTCAATGACATATGGTCATGGTTCGTTAAACCTATAAGAAGTTAAATCTATCTTGTTTTCTAAGGATATTTAAAATAAAAAACCAAATTCTTTTAATAAGGAATTTGACGGGCTTAATGTCTATGGAAATCATTAGCGGGCAGGGAATTTGAGAGGTAATATCATGTTTACGAGCTAATTAGGGTCTAGGGATAAATAAATAAAATAATTACATTATAAGAAAAACCGGTCAAATTTGAAGGAATTATCCCAAAGGAACAATTCTAGGAACAAAAACAGTAATAATGACAATTGGTTTTTAGTTGATAAATATATTGACACTGTTGATGTTTTAAATTTATGTTCTAATGCTATGAGTGATGAATGAGTCATGGATTTAGAATTTTATTTTCATATATTTCACAAACCAGAGTACTCCACTAATCTGAGAGAGAATGAGAGTGTAAGAGTTTACATAGGAAATAACAAGATCTATCAAATCATGGTTATAAAAATAATCCATCTAGAATTTTAGGAATGTTCAGTCAAATCCTTAGAGGAGTTTTGGTGGGTGCCTGATTTGAAGATGAATCTTAGTTACCTAGGTGTATTAGAACAAAATGGGTATTCTTTTAGGTCTGATTCAGACAATAATAATATCTCTACGGGGTCAATAAATATTAGGATAAGAACCCTCACCAATGGTCTATATGTCATAAAAAGTTGGAATAAAATGACAAAATTAAATACAACTCTTTCCCCCATAAAAAATTACACAATGATATGGCATATATTATTAGAACATATTTGTTAAAAAGTGATGAATGAACTATGAAATAAATGAATTTTAAATAATGTAACCCTAGATATTCATCCCTTTTGTGAATACAATGATCTTGTTAAGTCTAAATATTTTAGTTTTAAGAGGTCTACATATAAAGATAATTCCCATTCAGAATATGCACATTTTAATTTGTGGATTTCCTCTAGAACTACTTCCCATAAGGAAGAAAACTACTATGTTCACATTAATGATGAATATTTTCTAAAAGTTTGGATTTATATAATCAAGAAAAAATCTAAAACCGTTTAATCCACAAAATTTTGGATATTTATTATTGAATGTGAAACTGGAAACAAACATAAAATCATTAGAATTGATAATAGTCTAGAATATATATCTAATGCCTATATAGACTATTTTAGTTTGGAAGGTATTATTAGATATAGAAATATTATGGATACCCCATAATAGAATTTCCTACAAGAGAGTGTGAATATGACTATTTATAAAGTGTGAGAATCATTATCTTATAATCTAGTATTTTTAATTCTTGGGATGTAGTTTCTTCTACTTGTGTCTGTCTAATAAATAGACCCCCTATAGTTCCATTATATTTAAAACCCCTAATGTTATGTTGACTGGTTCACCCCTATTTTGAAACATCTTATATTTTTTTGTTCTACCTATTCTCATGGTTGTACAAATAAACTAGATCCTTAGAATATGAAGTGTGACTTTATGGTATAATCACATTGTGTAAAAGAGTAAATTCTTTGGGATGACAATCATGGTTATCAGGTATCTGTAATCCATCATGATGTTTTTTTCTATGAGGCTTATATATCTAAATATAAGGCCTTTGATCTTTCCCATTATCATCAATTTAAACCTACAGATGATGATTTTAGATGAGAGCATAAAATGTAACTTGAACTAGAGGTTGTCTCCTCTAATCCACCCCAACTATCTCACAATAAATAATAACCTATTATTGAATTTGAACATAAATTTTATGTAGAGAGAGATAGTGACATGAGAGACTACCAGTTTACACCTAATAGGACATAAAGAATCATTAGGCCTCTTACCTGGTCTAACAGGGCTGATATTTCTACCCTTGACATTAATATAGGTTTTTACTAAGTAGTGATGAACCCTAATGCTTCAAACAAGATCTTAAATCTGATGAATATTGGTAGTGTATTTCTATCATGAGAGATGAAATGATTATCTTCATACAAATGAAACTTGTATAACTATTGAAAAACCTAAAGGGGAAAAAATTATATATTTTTATTCAATTTTTAAGAAGAAATAAGAAAATACAGTGAAAATAAATTAATTATAAATCTATAATTTTGGAACATGGATTCCTAAAATATTAAGTAATTGATAATAATTATATTTTTCAAATTGTTCTTGAGACCTCTTCAATTATATTATTGTTACCCTATTCTAGCCAAAATGATTTTCATATTGAATTATTCAATGTTAGATCTGCTTTCTTGCATGGTACGTAAGATAAACATATTTATATGAGAGCACCTGATGGGTTTACAAAAAATTTTAAAATCAATCAATTATAACTTTTAGGGAAATCCATGTATGTACTTAGGAAATTATCTAGAAAGTGGTATTATGAATTTAATTATTTTCTACTTAATAATGACTTTACTATAAGTACATATCATTCCAGGGATTATTTAAAATCATTCAATATTTTTTATGTTTACTTAATATTATATGTTGATGAAATGTTTATAATTGTCCTTGAAACTCGGTTAATAAATCATATGAATAAATATATATTATTATTTTTAAATGAAATATTTAGATGAAACAAATAAATTACTTGGTATGAAAATCGCTATGGATTGAAATGTTATGTTATTGTACATGTCCCACTATTCTTATGTTCAGAAGTTGTTAAAAGGGTATTTTATAGAAAATCGAACCGTTGTTAGTGTTACTTTAGGTCTCCACTACCTATTTACCTTTTCCCAATCCACTAACAATTATTCTTATAATTATTTGATGATTAAAATCTTTTTTGTAAACAAAGTGGGTGGCCTTATGTAGTGTAGAATATCTCCTTATCTGGATATATCAGTTAGTGTTTATACCTTAGGAATGATTATGGGATGTATTATAAATAATCCTTAGTATTCATTAAAATAGATACTCATTTACGTGTCTATGTCTTCTTATTTGAGTATTTGTTTTGGTAAAAAGGATTCTTATAGTCGAGATATCATCATATTTATTGAATCTGGTTATGATAAAAATATAAATACTAATAAATATGTCACTATTTATGTATTTTATTCCTTTTCATGTATTCATTCATAGAAATTTAATAGGAAATCCATTGTTTCCCTTTCCAAAACCAATGACAAATACATTTTATTAACTGTAGAAATCAGAGAATCAATAAGGTTGAAAGGATTTTTTTAATGAACTATCTATATCTTTTGGTAATATAAATGCCTTTTTAGATAGTTATTTTGTATTAAATATTTCTAAAAATCATGTTTTCCATGATATATCATATAACATATACATTACATTTAATGTTGTTAGGGGTTTCCATCAAATTAGGATAGTATGTTTCACTAAGATACATACTTCGTACAATCCAGTTGAGTGTATGAATAAAGAGATTCAATTTTCAATGGATATACATTATTTTGAGAATACGAATTTAGTCTCATTACAAATACGTAGGTTGTGAGAATTCCATATTTTTATATTATCTTTATTACAATGGTGGAGGGTTTGTAAATTTTACAAGCATGTATTTATTTTTTTATTATCAAATAGAAATTTTACAATTCTTGGTCTGAATTATTATTTGGATTTCATAATTTACATTTATTTGTTACCTTGTGAAAATATTGTTTACATTCTTTATCATTATTTTTTCCAATGAAATTTTTTTTTACGTCTCTTATTTATCAATTGTTTTCCCAAGTTTTCTTTAACCCATAGTTGGATCCCACATAAAGGTAAATTGTGTAAAGTCTACATTCATGTTGCATGAGGGTAAACCGTTTGATCTTCCATTGAATATGGTTAAGTCATCGGTGCATAAGGGTAATTCCTTCTCATGTAAGGGTACTCCCTGGCTTGTGTAAAGGCACTCCTGACACTCTTAACAGTACTCTGTAGCTTGCATATGGGAACTCCCTAGCTTGCATAAGGGTTCTACCTTGGCTCATATAAGGCTAACTTGGAATGTGAAAGGGTACTTCCTGGGCTCACATAAGGTTCACTTAGATCACGTACGGGTACTATACAAGTCAATTAAGGGTAACCTGACACATATAAGGGTAACCTTGGAACATGGAATGGTATGTTGATCTTTGTTACATTTTGGCAGTTAATCACCTACCACCACATGACCAGACCATCAAACTATCTCTTACATATCAGTCGTCCAGATGGCATGCATCAAGCATTCACTACCTGGAATGCAATCATTTCTCCTAGAATCAGGTTTTCACCTCAGGCTCCTCCTCGATCATTTGGTGTGTTTCTTTACTTGCTTAAGAGAGGATAGTTCTAGGTAATATTTTGTTTCTAGTTGAAATAGGAAGAGAGTAGCCTCATGGAGATTGTTCCCCTAATTCACATAGTTCACTCAAGCTTATTGTCTTCATCATCGACCATTTTTGCTATGGATTTAGAGTTGAGGGGTACAGATTCTTTACCTTCATCATGAGATGTCCTCAAGTGAAGGAATACATCAATATCATAAACACCATTTTACCTTCTTCTATGATTTTTTATTATAACATATAATTATAAGAATTCTATTCCAAATTCATATTTTTATTTCTTTCCATGTGTTTGATTTAGTATACTTCTATGCATTTGTGTAGTGTGAGTCCACACAGGAAGTCAGATTGCAAGGTCCATATGTTATATTTCATCACGTCCATATGGTCTATCAAGACTTAATCCAAAAATAGTTTCTTTGGTGATTTACTTATTTCATTTATTATAATCAGTTGATTTTATTTCTATAGTAATAATGATATTATAGGTCATTTCTTGCAATGCAAATAGGTCCATAGTGGACTAAAGTATGTTTTATATTTGTGTTTATTTTTTCATAAACCATACTCTTATTTAATCCATATATTTGCTTCTATTTTTAAAAAAAATATAAATTATTTGTCAACCAATTACCAAAATAGTGGATTCATTGTAGTTTCATAAGGAATTCCACATCAACAATGACCTTATCATATTTTCTAGTCACAAACAAATGGGTTAGTGGATCAACTTTTTACATGTTCATGCCATTAAAGAATGTGACAATTTCACTCATCCTTTAACTTTCATAGATTTTTGATCCATTTTTCATTTTACTGTCTCTATCATCCATCCTATTTACATTTACTAATAATATATAGAGGGTTTTCAGTATAGTTAATCTAAATGAAAATATATTTATCCCATGAATCATGTATATGTTAGCTGATATATTGTTTTGATAGTTTTGAGAAACAACATTGGTGAAACAATATCAACCTAAGTACTTAACACAAAAAAAAAATCATTCCTATGAAATGGTACCGAAAAAATGGGTTCTAGAATTAATGATGTGAATGTAATGTTTTAGTTGTATGAATATCAAAAAAATTATTTTTTCCATTTGGAAAATGTTGAACCGCTGTTATGTGTGAATTAGTGACAAAATAATTCAAGTTCAGTAATCCCCACTCATTTGGTGTTTATATGTTTTAAATTTTCCCAAGTTCCATATTACTGATGAAGAATAATAATATGGGAATAACATTGAAATTAAATTTGATACTTTTGAAAATTAAAATTGGTTTTATATAAAAATATTATATTTGAGAAATAATATCCTAACTGTGTGGCATAACCATGTGGTAACGTATCTATATTTTTCTTCAAACTTACATGGTGGATTCCATTATTTCAATGAACTTGATATGATTTGGTGTCCTGGTGGCCTGTTTTTCCCACATTGACTACAGACACAAGGAGTCATGGCGTCCGACTAATTTTGATGTCCCTATTGATGTGTTCAGGGATGCATGTATTTTAGTTCTCTTTTCATTAGGTGATAAGGTACTTCATGAAGTCACTTAGGAATCCACCACTAACCAAATAGGGTCTTGAAATGAAGCTCTATATATGAAAAATACCATAGTAGGCTTGTTACACAAGAAGATTATATTTTATAAATTTAATATGCATCCTAGAACTTCAGTCCAGACCCATATCGATGATTTTAAAAAAATCATTCTTGATTAATCTGATATAGAATTTAAGTTGTATTAATGGTATTCAAAAATAATACATTTGACCTATTTATATGATTTATATAAGTCAATAATTGATTTGATGATTTATCATTTGGGTTCCCTAAACCAATAAGATGTTAAATATATCTTATGGTCTAATGAGATTCAAAAAAGGAATCCTAGTTTTATTAATAAATAATCTAAGGGTATTAATATCAAGGGTAAGTTTGGAAAAACTGGGAAGAAGAGATGTAAGATATATACTATGATCAGGGTTTATGGGTAAATAAATAGAATTATTCCATTACAAACAACCTGGCCAAATTAGAAGTAATTATCCAGAAAGTAACAATTCTAAGAACCAAACCAATAGCAGTGACCATTAGTTGTTAGTTAAGTAATATTTTTATAATGTTTTTGTTCTATATGTATGTTCTAATATTATGAGTGTTGAATGAGTCCAAGATTTAGGATTTTCTTTTAATATATGTCATAAATGTGATTACATTTCTGATCTATGAGAGAATGAGAGTGAAAAGGTTTACCCAGGAAATAACAAGAGTCATTAAATCATGGGTAGAAAAATAGTTTCTCTATAATTGCATGATAGGTATTTATAATACATATAGGTGGTTAAGTGGGTACCTGATTTGAAGAAGAATATTATTTCTCTATGTTTCTTTGAACAAAATAGTTATTCTTTTATATCTGATTAATGGATTCATAATATCTCTAAGGGGTCACTCACTCTTATGAGAGGAATCCTCACCAATGGTCTATATTTCATAGATGGTAGGAGTCATAAAAAATTAAATACAACTCTTTAGCCCATGAAAGATAACATAATGTTATGGAATATATGATTAGTAACTTTTATTTCAAAAGGAATTAATGAACATAGGTAGAAGAAATTTTAAATTATGTAACAACAAACAGTCTTCCCTTTTGTGAAGACTGGGTTCTTAGTAAGTCCAAACATGTTAGTTTTAAGAGGTCGATATGTAAATCAAAGTCTCATTTAGAATATGAACACTTTAATTTTTGGGGTCCCTCTAGAACTAATTCACATAGTTTGGGACAGTACTCTATTCCATTTATAAATGAATATTCTAAGAATGTGTGGATTAACATACTCCAAAAAAAATTTGAAACCTTTAAAACATAAAAAATATGGATTTCTAGTGTTGAATGTGAAAATGGATCCAAACATAAAACCATAATAACTGATAATGGTCTAGAATATTTTTCCAATGACTACTTATTATATTAGTATTTTTATGGTATTATTAGAAACAGAACTTTTGTGGATACCCCATAATAGAATGGCCTTAAAGAGAGGATCCATAAGACAGTTTTAGAGAAAGTGAGAATCATGCTATCATATTCTAGTATTTTAAAGTCCTTATAGAAATAATTTGACAAAACTAATGTATATATGATAATTATATTTCCCTCTAGTTCCATCATATTCAAAACCCCTAAAGTAATGAGGACTAGTTCACCCCAATTTTATGTTATCTTATATTTTTTTACTGTACTGCTTATATACAAAACAAGAATGATAAGATAGAATCTAGGACTATGAAGTGTGTCTTTATGGGATCCCCACATTGTGTCATAGTGTAAATTCCTTAGTTTTATAATCATGGTTTTCATAAATGTATAATCCGATGTGATGTTGTTTTCCATGTGGATTCTTATTCTAAATAAAGGGATTCTGATCATGTCCCGTCTAATCCTTATAAACCTGTAGGTGTTGAGTTTATTTTAGAAGGAAAAATGTAACTTGAAACTAATGTTATCTAATCTAAACCACCCAAACTATATCACATTGACAAAGAAGAAGTTAGTGAATTTGAACCTATGTTTGAGGATAAGAGAGATGATGACATGAGATACTACTAGCGGACTCGTAATAAGACCATAAGAATCATTATGCCTATACTTTTGTCTACCAAGGATGATTTTTCCCACTTTGACATTAATATAGTTTTTTCTAAGTAGTAGTAATGAACCATACAGTTTCAAAAATGATTTTAAGTTCGATGAATCTTAGATGTGTATTTCTATCATGAGAGGTGAAATGGATTCTCTTCATAAAAATTAAACCTAAATAATTGTAACCATTTATAAAAAATAGAAAATTAAAGAATTTAATTAAATTTTTTAAAAGAAATAATACAATTATGGTGAAGAAAATATTATGTATAAAGCTATATGTTGTTCACATTGATTCCTACAACATGAAGGAATTGATTAAAATGATATTTTCACCTATTGTAGAGATCTAATCCATTATATTATTGTTAGATTTTTCTGCTCAAAATTATTTTCATGATGAATAACTGGATGTTTAAAATTCCATCTTGCATGGTATGTAAGATGAGTATATTTATATGAGACCACCTGATGGATTTTCAAAAAAAATTAAAATTATTAAAGTATAACTTTTAGGAAAATCAATGTATGTCCTTAATAAATCATCAAGTCAATGATATGATGATTTTGATGATTGTGCGCTTAAAATGAATTAGATTGAATTTAATATGATCTGTGTGTTGATTTTAAATCATTTAATATTTTTTCTGTTTATTAAATACTATATGTTGATGATATGGTTATAATTTACAAATACACTAGGTTAATAATTCATGAGAAAAACAATCTACATAATTCATTTGAAATAAAATATTTAGAGAAAGAAAAGTAAATCATTGATATGAAAATCAATAGGGATAGAAATGTTATGGAATTGTACCATTCTTAATATTCTTATAATCATAGGGTGTTGAAAGGGTATTTTATAGAATATTTGAATTGTGTTATTGTTCCTTTAGGTCATAACTTCATGTTTCCCTTGTCCCAATCCCCTAGCAGTGATTATGATAATGATTTTATGTGTAAAATTATTTATGTAAACATAGTAAGCATCCTTATGTATTACATGATATTCTCATATCTAGATATATCCATTGGTGGTTGTTCTTTAAGAAGTTTTTTTTGAATTCATGTAAAGAATCATTGGTATGAATTAAAATAATTACTCATTTATGTGTAACACCACGAGATTTTATGAAAAGTATTCTTATTAATTTCATTAATGTCTTGTGTTGTACGCTACACAAAAAGGAGCTTGCACAACACGCATCCTTGATTTGCCTTGTATTAAACGCAATCGTGAACTTCCTCGATAGCATGTGTAGTACGCAATAACGAGTTTCACAAAACAACAATATGCTATTAAAATATTATTAAAACTAGCCGTTATGAATAGTAATAACCACTTTTTGAAATTTTTTAAATTTTATTTTTCAAAATGGACTTAATTTTTGGATTCAGAATATCGAAATATCTTAGGGTGAAATTTTGGTAATTTTCGGATAACTTTCATATTTTGATGAATAGTGAAAATTACTAAATTTTAATTAAAAACAACTTTTTCAATCGAAATAATTCATAGTGATAAATTATTAATTTGAGTGGTTTTAAAGTATATTTAGAATATCTTTCTAAAATTTAATACAATTTTGGTCATTGGATGTAATTTCACATCTAAACCGGACATAAACAAGTGTCAATCTTTTGATAGTTATTATCTCTTAAGAACACGCTATTTGTTTTGACGACGGGAATTAATTTTTAAATTAATTAATGCAAATGATATGTTTTGAATTTGGTAAAATAGACATCATTTTTGAGTTCATAATACCAAATATAGCATAGGACGAATTTCTGGTATTTTTCTGGAAACTTTCATTTTTTTGATGAATAGTGAAACTACTAAGTTGTAGTTAAAAAAAAGATTTTTTCACAAAACTTAATTTTACCGCTTCTGTGAGTGGAATTTCAAAAATTGGAGAGACAATGTTGATGTCAGTAAGTAAAATGTGGTTCAATGAGATGAAAATAAATTTTGGTGAATAGTAACTTTTTTCTTTTATTTACCATGGTTAAAAGTAAATAGGGTAATTAAGTGTAAAAATGAAATTATTATTACCCTAAAACATGTCCTAATTCTATTGTACAAGTGTAATTCGACCAAAAACAACCTTAGGAATAAAATATGACCATTTAGGCCCACTTGGATTATATTAGGACATTTATTATTAATTTATTTAAAGAAGGGTAAAAATAGTTAAAATCAATGTTTAATAAGTATGTTATTTTTAATATAGGGTTATACATAAGATAAATTCGACTATAAATATTAATTAAAAATATAAAAATATTTCCTACATAATGATATTTTATTTGTAATTTTTAGATTTTATATAATTTTATTTATTTATGACACAAATATGATGCAGTAATTATCTTATTAATGAAATATTGACATAATTGATGTTATAAATACCCAAATAAATATAATTTGAGACTTTTTATGAATTACACTACTTTTATAGGTTAATATGACATGTTAGTATTGATTTAAGTAACTTTTTTCGAACTAATCATTGTTTTATGATTTTCACAAAATTCAATTTCTAAATAGTGTAAAAATTGACATAAAATAGTTTTTAAAACAAATATTATATTATTAATTGTTATTTATTCCCAAAAATCTAAGGTTCGGCCAAATGACTTAGATAAGGTTATATATATTAATAATAAACAACTTGGGGTTCGTTTGGCTTGTTATAGTAAGTTTATTAACCTTATAGTGTAAGAACACAAAAAGACACGGTAAAAGTAAAATTATCTAACTTAAAGTTAAATATAAATGATAAGGTTAAAATTGGAACCTAAACTTGTCTAAATTCTATTGGATGAGAGGATTTCGACCCCTCCCCCCCTTAACTTCTAAATAAATCAATTTGGAGCTATTTAAAATCGAATTTGGCTTTATAATAAAATAATATTTTTAGTTTTCCAAAGGTGCCCCTCTCCTCCCTTATAAAAGGGCACCTACTCCCCCTCTTCCTCACACCACATTGAGCCTTCATGATCGGAAAACCCCTGACAATTTCTCCTATCCACTTCCCTAGAAACATCCTAGAGCTCCTGGTCTTCTTCAAAGACCAGTTTTAGTGCCCTAAATGGAGATCTCAAAGAGGCGTTTCAAAGAAGAGGTAATGTTCGTTACCAATTCTTTCAACTTTATTTCTTCTTCCACTTCTTCTTCTTTAGGTTTTTCATTATGAAGTAATAATATCAGTATCAATCATATACTGATATGTTATTATAATTATTAAACAACCCTATTTCACCATCTATCCATCCTATGGAAAATGAAATCACCGCGTGTGCGTACGTACGGAATACCGTCTCCACGCCGTCGTGTAATCTATTTTCCACCACCACCTTACTTGGATGGGAATAATGGTGTAAAGAATTAATATATATGATTATTGTAAAGTGATATTGATTCTGAAATAGTACACATACACTCCAATACAGTTCCACGATCATGAGAATGATATCATCGCTCGTGCGTACGTACGGACTACCGTCTCCACGACGCGATGAGATTCATTCTCCACGTTAACCATTCATGAATGATTATAAAGTATATATAATAAGTAATCATGAAATATATGAAATAATAATGATACTGGATTTATGTGTATATATATTTATTTCATCTACTTAATTCCATTCAACTCAATAAGGAAACGAAAACAGCGTTCATGCGTACGTACGACCTACCATCTCCTTGAACGGTGTATTTGTTTCCATTTACTGATATATTATATATATATATTATAAATATATATTATATATAAATCATGTTTTATATTCTGGAATTAAGTAATCATGAACTAAGTAATCATATGAATAATTACAATTCAAAACATGGACGACAAATGAAACGATATTACCCAAAACGCTTTTTAACATGCAATTTACAATTTTATACATGAGTTTCGGACACTTACGGAGAAAATCGGACCTAAGGTAAGGGAAATATCACAATCTCATTTTTATCCGAGATTGTTTATACTTTAGAATTTACTGGGGTTTATTTTATCATCCACATCCATGTTTCCTCAATATGTAATATTTATATCCTTATACAATAGTTTATATCCAATTTTACTCTTTGGTGAATTTTTAGTAAAAGATATGAAAGGAATCTTTTGTCGTTTTTCGTACGAGGTACTTTTTGACTTTTCCGACAAAAGTATGAGAAGAATGTTTTTTTAACTTATACGGCATGAATGGATTTTTAAAACATTATTTCCAAGAAGATTCCTTTACATGTTTTCAAGTTTATTTTTAATAAACTTCTTTTAGTATAAAATTGTATGACATGTTATGAATGGAAAATGTTTTTGAAGTAGAAAGGATATTTTTCTCAAGAATGGAGTTCAAGTGTTTTATCAAAATTATTTTCCATCTAAGATAATATAGGGTTATGTTTCTATCCCTATTATTACATTGATTTGATTATGTTGTGATAGAAATATTTTAATGAATTCCTTTATCTTATATGAATTGTTTTATGATGTCATGATGTTTAAGAATCCCATTTTTTTATTACATGGGTTATGCAATGGTGTATGATTTATGATTTTGTGGAACACATAAGAATGGTATCATTATGAGATGGGTGGGACCTATATCTACCTCCAATGCTGTAACGCCCCGACCCTAGTTACCCAGAGTCGGTGCATTATTACATAACATTGGCATGATCATGAGAAAGATCAAGTCTCGAAAGACCGATTAGTTTAGTAGCCTTGGAATAACTAGATACATCCATAAATTTTTACATTACATCATAACGCAAAAAAAAACATCTTGTCTTCATATCCCCTCATACTATCCCTGCAGGTCATTCATAAATTACTTCTTCATAATCCTGGGAAAAATAAAACATTAAAATGGGTGAGCTCAGATGCTCAGTAAGGATAACATTATAGCAGAAGCTTTCATAAATAAGCATAAACACTTAAGGCAATTTATAATTAAAACAAAATCCTTTTAAACTTTCACTTCAGCATAAAATGGAAAAGGTAAAATGAAATAATGCCATTTACTTACTCACATGGATATTCTACTAGTCGAATGATCACATGCAATATCAATAACCACTTTCATAATGATGGAATGCATAATGCCAGACTATCATAACCACATAGTCAAGGCCTCGTGCCAAGACTACAAATAAGATTTTGCCAAGGCCTTGTGCCAAGACACTAGATTGTCTCATGAGACCTACCGATGCATCGAGGAGATATAGCGGGCTCCACCCATCACTTATTAAGTCCAATGCATTCCTCATATGAATAGGTTTAAACATAACATAAACATTCGTATTAAAACTAGCATACGAAATGTCAATACTTTAACCACAAACCATGAATGGTATAAAAATAGAACATCCACAATCAAATATAACTCATTTGATACAATATGGAAGATTGTATTGTATCACATTAACTTCAATCATGAATAATGAAGGATGTTGACATAGATGAAAATAATCATCAAAACAATTTGAGAGAAATATCCCCCTTTTCTTGAAAACATTTAAAAGTCACACTATTTGTCAAGAAGTCATTTAAAAATAGATTTTTGAATAAAAGTGTCCCATACCACTTTGAAACTTTTTAAAAGGAGTTTTAATTTCTAAACATTAATGTCCATATAAATAAATCCTTAAAACCATTTTTAAAACATGGACATTAATGAGAAATATTTAGATGAATAAGTCTTTAAAACATTTAAAAATGGTATTTTAGTTAGAGATTCTAACCAAAAGAGAGACACATGAATACAAATAATTGAGGTAATCAAAACTTTGTAATATCATGAGAATAAAGGGAATTCATGATATACTATGTCAAATTACATTATATACACCACATAAAAGTGATTTGGTGTATATCAACAAAGAAGTCTCAATGGAATGTATGTTGAGATGAAATCTCTCATAAAGGCCATATCCTTAGGTTAAGGATAAATCAACAACATAATTATGTGTGAAAAATATAAATACACTAAATATGATTGGATATTCAGTGTAAAATAATCAAAGGATATTCACACATATTCTTGTAAAAATAACACCAACGAATTGGATGTTTAACTCAACAAATGGTGAAAGAGTTAAAACTACTCTTATCAAATTCATATCAATGACTTGAGAATTTTCAATGGAGTGATTATGTGTATCAAAAGTATATCCACTGGAAGGGGATTGGAAATTATGACATAATCAAATGAATAGTGATTCCACACATAATCACGGGGTAGTATAATCAATGAAATATGCGTAAAGCCAAAAGAGTGGAAATTGAAATCTCAAATTCCCTTATCGATTAGGTAACTTACGAAACAAAAACCCATGAAAGAAAGATCATACCATGATGATGTAAATACCCATAAAATAAAGTATATTACACAATGAATACAATCATGGGTAGTACACATACACCACATGCAATAATTAAGTGGTGAACAATGGAATTCTCACGAAATTAAGAGTGTGTTAAGAAACCCCTTACCATGTTAATCAACTGAGTCGTATGGAAAAAAGTTAATAACCACCAAATGATTTACAGAATAACATGAATATAAAGATAATCATGATAATATATATCAAATGTCCATACACAATACACCACTTTCAATAATTTAGTGGCGAATAATAGAAACCTCACGGAATTGAAAGTGAGATAAGAGAATCCCTTACTTTGTACTTTTTCCTTGGTCGATGGTAGGTTTAACTCCTGTATAATGGTGAAATAATTGTTATTGAATAATACAAGAATCAGTTACTTTAATATGATATCATATATGATCTTTTAACATTGATTTGTTAATAATATCTTAGAATTATCGTCATTTCAGGTGTTAACGGGTTCATTTTACTTTATATTCTTTGTTATGTGAGCCATATTCGTTATTAATGGGATGTATATTATTCATATCCATAATGGTATAAAGTCCTTAAACATCATTTCTAAATCATCAAATGATAATTATACTTGAATGGATACGATGGAGAATGAATCTCATCGCGTTCGTGGAGACGGTAGTCCGTACGTACGCACGAACGCTACTTCCATTTAATTTTTTATTTTAAAAGAATCGAATCCAAATGATACATATGTATATTACTATTCCAGTATAATATAATATTTTATATATGTTACTTAAGTTCATTAACACCATCCTTTATACGTTCCATGTGTGGTATGAACGAGTCATATCATTTTAAGGGGGCGGTAGTCCGCACTTCCTCAAATGAAATTATCGTATGTATATACAACATGAAACGAATAATTGTATGAAATAAAATGGAATTACAGAAGCTTATATATAAAATATATATCACTGATATCATATTTAATTACAGTGCCATCCTAATGGCCACCATGAGAGGCGGTAAGATGTATTTGAACAATCATCGTTTCGTGAGGCGTTAGTTTTCCATCCACAAAAACATTATGTTCATCATCCATTAGATGGAGTTGTGTGAATGTGTAGTTTGAATCCTTATTATAACAACATCCTAGTATATTGTGGATACTGGTGTTGTTACAAAAGAAAGGAAATAAAAAGAGTTTGGGGGTTTGAGAAGCAAAATAATTGAAAATAATTTAAGAGAAAATGTTACCTTTAATTTAGGTAACTCACTTTGGTTGGAACCAAAGGACTTCTTGAAATGCTTTCTGCCTAAGGGAAAGCTTAAAGGAGGAGGAGAGGGATGTGGGGAGCTTAGTTGGGCAGAGTTTGGACGAGCCAAGTGGCTTGAGAGGTGTGAGGAAAAGAGAAGGAGGAGTGCCCTTTTATAAGAGGGGTGAGGGGCACCTTTGGAAAAGCTAGAAATATTAATTTATAATAAATTCATATTCCGTTTCCAAAGGCTCCAAAGTTGACTATTCAAAGGATGAGGTGGGGATAGGTCGCAAACAACTCATCCAATAGAATTTAGACAGGTTTGGGTACTTATATTAACCTTATCTTTAAGTATTAACTCTAAGTTAATTAGTTTCACTTTTACAATGTCTCTTTGTATTTTTATATAATATGGTTAATAAAATTACTATATACATCCAAAAGACCCCCAAGTGGTCCATTAATGATTAAACTATCATAATATAAGTCTCTTGGCCGAACCTTAGATTTTTAGGAATTTAATATCAATTAATAATATAATATTTGTTCTAAGAACGCTTTTATGTCAATTTTGACACTATTCACTAGTTGATTTTTGTGAAACTCATAAAAGATTGATTACTTCGAACAAAGTCAAATAAATCAATCCTAATATATCATATTATCCTAGAAAATTTGTTTAATTCATTAAAAGTTTCATATTATAATTATTTGGGTATTTATAATATCAATTATGTTAATTTTTTACTATTTTAGTAATTACTGCATCATCATTGTGTCATAAATAAAATATATTATTTAATGTCAAAAAATTATAAATAAAATATAATTATGTAGTAAATCTTTTTATCTTTATAATGAATATTTATAATCTAAAATCCAACATATATAACCCTATGTAACAATTGTTTTTCTAAAAGATATATGCTTGTGTCATTTTTGTATTCATTTTAACTTAATTAATATAAAGTGTCATTATCACTTACAAGTGGATCCATGGGGTCCCAAAATTGACCCAAAGATGCCCATGGTCGACCATGTATCAACCAATAGGGTTAAGACACATTTTAGGGTAATTTAGTATTATTATAATATTATTTTTTAACCCTTATTTACCGGATTTACCCTTAACCATGGTAAATAAAATATTTACCGCAGTAATTATTCAAAATGTCTAAAAATAAAAGTTACCTATTTACACAATTTGGACATCCTGATTCCAAATATGGAATCTATTTTTCTAAATTCAAAACACATAAGTGGCAGAAATTAATTTAAAATTAATTCCCGCTGTCAAAACAAAAAGCGTGTTTTTAAGATATAATAACTATCAAAAGATTGACACTTGTTTATGTTCGGTTTAATTGTAAAATTATGTCCAATGACCAACATTATATTAAATGGTAAAAATATATTCTAAATATACTTTAAAACCACTCAAATTCACAATTTATCACTATTAATTATTTTGATTAAAAAAGTTGTTTTTAATTAAAATTTAGTTATTTTCACTATTCATCAAAATATGAAAGTTATCCGAAAAGTACCAAAATTTCACCTTAGGCTAAATTCGATATTCCGAATCCAAAAATGAAGTCCATTTTGAAATATAAAATATATATAATTTCAAAAATTAGGTATTACTATTCATAACGGCTAGTTTGATTGGTTGTGGTGTGTTAAAATCTCGAAGTTGCGTACAATGCACGTCATTGCATTATTCGAAAGGAAACATACCGAGGAAGCTTGGGGTGTTAAATTCTCCCCTCCTTCAATAAATTGCGTCCTCGCAATTTTTAAAATTTTGCTTGGGAATATAATGGAAAGTCCCACATCGGAAAAAGAGTCAATAAAACTATCACTTTAAAAGAAAGAAAGAGAGGTATAAGGGTCATCCAAGATAACCCATACTAGGATTCCATGTAAGAAAACATGGATATGGATGATAAACTAAGTGTCAAGTTCTGATGGAGAGGGATAGAAATCATGATCAGGAGAAAGTTAACAATGAGAAAACTACAAACTTGTGTTGGGACAAACGACCATTAGTCTCCTAGTAGGAATGTAAACGGACAACATTTTTTTTAAGTTACATTACATAAGGAAGAGGAATTCATTTATGGTATTGACTAAGAACATTATGAGATATACTTACATTTTAAGTAGATTTTCATTCATTAATAAATTTACACCACTAACTCATTTTTTTTAAACGATGAGTATTCAAGAAGACTTGGTCACACTGGAAGAGATAGAATAAACTTCTATAGAATCACATGATCCATGAAGGATAAACCATATATTCACATTGTCTTTGAAGATTAATCAAAACCAAAATGGTCAGTGAATGATCTAATGATCCCCCAAAAAGATATTCATTGAGATAAATATGCACTAATCTTAATTTCTAAAATTAAACCAACAATACCCCAAAGTTAAATAGATACCATTCAATAACCAATTGTCCTTAAAATCCTTTAATATAATCCAAACTAATATTGAAACCCAAAACATAGAAGAATTTGATTATGTAGTCTCCCATGTTACATTGTATCTCCAAATGACATCAAATACTCTTAAAGTCACATACTTAAAAGTAATTAACATCATCACATATTCTCTGTTATAGGTTAATCATTTCCATAAATAACCCAGATCACTATATATCAACAATAAAAATGTAGATAAAAATCCACCATTACTCTACAAATGAAACCTCATTGTATTCTATTTTCCTTGGGCATATAGTGTTCCTAACAAAACGAACATCTTCCAAAATAACATTTATCACTTAATCACCAAATCATTTTCCTATACCAAGGGTATTCATTTGATAAGACATAAGAACCCAAATCATCTTATTATTGATCAATAAAATCATTTAACAAAACAAAAAAAAATAGTCATACTAACCAGGGACTTCACGTAGTCCAGTGGTAGGCGATAAATCCCAATCGTACTTTGGTTGTGGGTTCGATTCCCACAGCTTTGTCCGACGCGACGGGTTGTCACATGGTCTACGTGTTGTCCTTTTTCAAAAACTATATTCTATAATATTACCAAAATGAGATAAATTTTTCAAAATAACATAATTTAACCACAAATGTTATATCATACTTTGCATTTTCATCCGAAATTATAATAACTTATCATTTTCTCAAACCCTAATGATCATATAAAACCAAATGGTTATTTATACCTATATCCACAAGAGAAGAGACAATTATTCCTCAAATATCATTCTCACATGGCAAACTGAGGGGTTACAAATACAAGAGAAAATTATTCCAAAGTAAACCCATCAACAAGGAGTGCTAATACTTTTTAAATTTTTCTCCAACCATTTATTTCCACATAGCTTCTTCTTTGAGCGAGAAAATATCCTATAAAATAGGACATTCACTCGGGTAATGGCCAGGTCCCCGACATTTACGGCAAATGACTGTAAATGGACTCTTGGGACCATTTTTATCTTCTTCCATAGTACTATTCATTTTTCTTCGGCAATTCTTCACTTTATGTCCTTCCTTCCCGCACGTAAAACATTTCGTTGTCCCATTGAGACACTTTCCTGGGTGTCTCTTTCCACAATTCCTGCATGATGAAAATTGAGGTTTCTTTTCTCCATGGTCTCCATTGCTGGAGATCTTATCATTTATCACCTTTCTCTTCCTTGTTGAGTCTGGGAGTTGGTTAATATATATGTTGTTGATCATATTTTTGGAAAACTGATTTGGCATAAAGACGATATCTTTTACGCCTATCAACATTCCATTTTGTTGCTCATTGCCACCACCGTTCCCACCTTGTACATCATTCTCAAATTCACTATGACTTCCTTGGAATCCAGCCATTGACTAAAACCAGAAAGCATTGTGTGAGTAAAATTATTTAGAGATTAAAATGTCACCATATTCTCAATTTGAAACATATTAGGATTAACCAAGGTCATTTACTCTCATCTTATATATATATTACTTAAATTGGTTTGTGAAGAAAATGTAAATTATCCTAAGCATATCCCCCGGGAGTGTCGTAACCAAGAGTGCAGCAAGGCCCGTTGTCATGCACCAGTTCCCGTTCGAGTCTAGCTCAAAGCGGTGTTTTCGGGTTTTACCCCTAGGTACATCTGTGCCAGAGCCGCCTCTACCTGCTCGTATCCAGACAGGGATGTATTGCTCGTAAAACTCACAAAATCTCTACAATACCAAAATTCTAGGAAGTTCTTTTATACTAATCCTCAAAGTTCATCTTAGGTCTACGTGCTCTAATCAGAGTTTATCTAAATCTAGCTACCAAGGTTTGTACTAAACTTCCTCTGATACCAACTGTAACGCCCCGACCCTAGTTACCCAGAGTCGGTGCATTATTACATAACATTGGAATGATCATGAGAAAGATCAAGTCTCGAAAGACCGATTAGTTTAGTAGCCTTGGAATGACTAGATACATCCATAAATTTTTACATTACATCATAACACAAAAAAAATCATCTTGTCTTCATATCCCCTCATACTATCCCTGCAGGTCATTCATAAATTACTTCTTCATAATCCTGGGAAAAATAAAACATTAAAATGGGTGAGCTCAGATGCTCAGTAAGGATAACATTATAGCAGAAGCTTTCATAAATAAGCATAAACACTTAAGGCAATTTATAATTAAAACAAAAGCCTTTTAAACTTGCACTTCAGCATAAAATGGCAATGGTAAAATGAAATAATGCCATTTACTTACTCACATGGATATTCTACTAGTCGAATGATCACATGCAATATCAATAACCACTTTCATAATGACGGAATGCATAATGCCAGACTATCATAACCACATAGCCAAGGCCTTGTGCCAAGACTACAAATAAGATTTTGCCAAGGCCTTGTGCCAAGACACTAGATTGTCTCATGAGACCTACCGATGCATCGAGGAGCTATAGCGGGCTCCACCCGTCACTTATTAAGTCCAATGCATTCCTCATATGAATAGGTTTAAACATAACATAAACATTCGTATTAAAACTAGCATACGAAATGTCAATACTTTAACCACAAACCATGAATGGTATAAAAATAGAACATCCACAATCAAATATAACTCATTTGATACAATATGGAAGATTGTATTGTATCACATTAACTTCAATCATGAATAATGAAGGATGTTGACATAGATGAAAATAATCATCAAAACAATTTGAGAGAAATATCCCCCTTTTCTTGAAAACATTTAAAAGTCACACTATTTGTCATGAAGTCATTTAAAAATAGATTTTTGAATCAAAGTGTCCCATACCACTTTGAAACTTTTTAAAAGGAGTTTTAATTTCTAAACTTTAATGTCCATATAAATAAATCCTTAAAACCATTTTTAAAACATGGACATTAATGAGAAAGATTTAGATGAATAAGTCTTTAAAACATTTAAAAATGGTATTTTAGTTAGAGATTCTAACCAAAAGAGAGACACATGAATACAAATAATTGAGGTAATCAAAACTTTGTAATATCATGAGAATAAAGGGAATTCATGATATACTATGTCAAATTACATTATATACACCACATAAATGTGATTTGGTGTATATCAACAAAGAAGTCTCAATGGAATGTATGTTGAGATGAAATCTCTCATAAAGGCCATATCCTTAGGTTAAGGATAAATCAACAACATAATTATGTGTGAAAAATATAAATACACTAAATATGATTGGATATTCAGTGTAAAATAATCAATGGATATTCACACATATTCTTGTAAAAATAACACCAACGAATTGGATGTTTAACTCAACAAATGGTGAAAGAGTTAAAACTACTCTTATCAAATTCATATCAATGACTTGAGAATTTTAAATGGAGTGATTATGTGTATCAAAAGTATATCCACTGGAAGGGGATTGGAAATTATGACATAATCAAATGAATAGTGATTCCACACATAATCACGGGGTAGTATAATCAATGAAATATGCGTAAAGCCAAAAGAGTGGAAACTGAAATCTCAAATTCCCTTATCGATTAGGTAACTTACGAAACAAAAACCCATGAAAGAAAGATCATACCATGATGATGTAAATACCCATAAAATAAAGTATATTACACAATGAATACAATCATGGGTAGTACACATACACCACATGCAATAATTAAGTGGTGAACAAAGGAATTCTCACGAAATTAAGAGTGAGTTAAGAAACCCCTTACCATGTTAATCAACTGAGTCGTATGGCCAAAAGTTAATAACCACCAAATGATTTACAGAATAACATGAATATAAAGAGAATCATGATAATATATATCAAATGGCCATACACAATACACCACTTTCAATAATTTAGTGGCGAATAATGGAAACCTCACGGAATTGAAAGTGAGATAAGAGAATCCCTTACTTTGTACTTTTTCCTTGGTCGATGGTAGGTTTACCTCCTGTATAATGGTGAAATAATTGTTATTGAATAATACAAGAATCAGTTACTTTAATATGATATCATATATGATCTTTTAACATTGATTTGTTAATAATATCTTAGAATTATCGTCATTTCAGGTGTTAACGGGTTCATTTTACTTTATATTCTTTGTTATGTGAGCCATATTCGTTATTAATGGGATGTATATTATTCATATCCATAATGGTATCAAGTCCTTAAACATCATTTCTAAATCATCAAATGATAATTATACTTGAATGGATACGATGGAGAATGAATCTCATCGCGTTCGTGGAGACGGTAGTCCGTACGTACGCACGAACGCTACTTCCATTTAATTTTTTATTTTAAAAGAATCGAATCCAAATGATACATAGGTATATTACTATTCCAGTATAATATAATATTTTATATATGTTACTTAAGTTCATTAACACCATCCTTTATACGTTCCATGTGTGGTATGAACGAGTCATATCATTTTAAGGGGGCGGTAGTCCGCACTTCCTCAAATGAAATTATCGTATGTATATACAACATGAAACGAATAATTGTATGAAATAAAATGGAATTACAGAAGCTTATATATAAAATATATATCATTGATATCATATTTAATTACAGTGCCATCCTAATGGCCACCATGAGAGGCGGTAAGATGTATTTGAACAATCATCATTTCGTGAGGCGTTAGTTTGCCATCCACAGAAACATTATGTTCATCATCCATTAGATGGAGTTGTGTGAATGTGTAGTTTTAATCCTTCTTATAAAAAAATCCTAGTATATTGTGGATACTGGTGTTGTTACAAAATAAAGGAAATAAAAAGAGTTTGGGGGTTTGAGAAGCAAAATAATTGAAAATAATTTAAGAGAAAATGTTACCTTTAATTTAGGTAACTCACTTTGGTTGGAACCAAAGGACTTCTTGAAATGCTTTCTGCCTAAGGGAAAGCTTAAAGGAGGAGGAGAGGGATGTGGGGAGCTTAGTTGGGCAGAGTTTGGACGAGCCAAGTGGCTTGAGAGGTGTGAGGAAAAGAGAAGGAGGAGTGCCCTTTTATAAGAGGGGTGAGGGGCACCTTTGGAAAAGCTAGAAATATTAATTTATAATAAATTCATATTCGGTTTCCAAAGGCTCCAAAGTTGACTATTCAAAGGATTAGGTGGGGATAGGTCTCAAACAACTCATCCAATAGAATTTAGACAGGTTTGGGTACTTATATTAACCTTATCTTTAAGTATTAACTCTAAGTTAATTAGTTTCACTTTTACAATGTCTCTTTGTATTTTTATATAATATGGTTAATAAAATTACTATATACATCCAAAAGACCCCCAAGTGGTCCATTAATGATTAAACTATCATAATATAAGTCTCTTGGCCGAACCTTAGATTTTTAGGAATTTAATATCAATTAATAATATAATATTTGTTTTCAGAACTCTTTTATGTCAATTTTGACACTATTCACTAGTTGATTTTTGTGAAACTCATAAAAGATTGATTACTTCGAACAAAGTCAAATAAATCAATCCTAATATATCATATTATCCTAGAAAATTTGTTTAATTCATTAAAAGTTTCATATTATAATTATTTGGGTATTTATAATATCAATTATGTTAATTTTTTACTATTTTAGTAATTACTGCATCATCATTGTGTCATAAATAAAATATATTATTTAATGTCAAAAAATTATAAATAAAATATAATTATGTAGGAAATCTTTTTATCTTTATAATGAATATTTATAATCTAAAATCCAACATATATAACCCTATGTAACAATTGTTTTGCTAAAAGATATATGCTTGTGTCATTTTTGTATTCATTTTAACTTAATTAATATAAAGTGTCATTATCACTTACAAGTGGATCCATGGGGTCCCAAAATTGACCCAAAGATGCCCATGGTCGACCATGTATCATCCAATAGGGTTAAGACACATTTTAGGGTAATTTAGTATTATTATAATATTATTTTTTAACCCTTATTTACCGGATTTACCCTTAACCATGGTAAATAAAATATTTACCGCAGTAATTATTCAAAATGTCTAAAAATAAAAGTTACCTATTTACACAATTTGGACATCCTGATTCCAAATATGGAATCCATTTTTCTAAATTCAAAACACAGAAGTGGCAGAAATTAATTTAAAATTAATTCCCGCTGTCAAAACAAAAAGCGTGTTTTTAAGAGATAATAACTATCAAAAGATTGACACTTGTTTATGTTCGGTTTAATTGTAAAATTATGTCCAATGACCAACATTATATTAAATGGTAAAAATATATTCTAAATATACTTTAAAACCACTCAAATTCACAATTTATCACTATTAATTATTTTGATTAAAAAAGTTGTTTTTAATTAAAATTTAGTTATTTTCACTATTCATCAAAATATGAAAGTTATCCGAAAAGTACCAAAATTTCACCTTAGGCTAAATTCGATATTCCGAATCCAAAAATGAAGTCCATTTTGAAATATAAAATATATATAATTTCAAAAAGTAGGTATTACTATTCATAACGGCTAGTTTGATTGGTTGTGGTGTGTTAAAATCTCGAAGTTGCGTACAATGCACGTCATTGCATTATTCGAAAGGAAACATACCGAGGAAGCTTGGGGTGTTAAAAATGCATTAAGTAAAGATTTTATATCTCATGAGAAAGACATGGCTAGAACGGCAGGTTAAACCGGTTCAGTGAAACAGGACTGAAATGAGGAATGAACTCAATTCAGAAATGGACTTTGTCCACTAAGATAGTCTTGGCAATGAGTCTTGACTAACAAGAAATGATTCTCTATGATTATGTGTGTATGCCACAAAGTATCATGTTTTAATTTGTGATTATTGGGATTACATTTCACTACTATGATTTATCCCATTTTATGATATTATGATCTCTTTTGTAGGTTATGATTTTCAAAATTTTATGTTCTTATGAATATGATGTGATTGATATTTCTTTTGTTTACCATTACTGAGCATTTGAGCTCACCCTTTTAAGTTTTCTTTTCCCCAGGATATAAAGAAAGGTTTTAGATAGAAAAAAAAAGGAAGATCTTTATGGGATATTTTGAAGATCTTTCACCACAATTAGAAGATTATATTCCGATTTTCTAAAAACACTAAACTATTATGGTCCTTGTGTGTGTGTTTTTGTTATTTACTAAGTATTCCGCAAAAGTAATGTAATGTCCATGTACGTTAAGCTTCGGGTCTCTACAGTTGGTATCAGAGGAAAGGTTTAGTCAACCTTTGGAAACTAGGATGCGGGATCAATAGTGAGATCCCTATAGATATTTCTAAGGTATGTATGTGGATGTCCCTAAGGTTAAGTATAAGTATAGGTTATAGTGCTAGAATTATGGTAACCTAAGATGTTAGATATTGAAGGTACTCCCCCTTTATTATGTTGTTTTCCCTAGCGTGATTTTGGCCTCTCACACTATTCTTTTTGGGTTTTAGACGGTGGATGGAACCCGAAGGGACCGCATTGATCAATGTAATGGACAATGCAATGATTGTCCTACTGAACAAACAAATGTTATGGGAGATGGAGTGAAAAATCTTATTGATATACTTACACAAGCTATGAATCATTCTGGACTTCCAAATGAGCAGAGAAGGGAACAACATTCTATTGAGTCCTTCATGAGGAAACGTCCACCTTCTTTTAGTGGGTCTTCTGATCCACTTGTTGCTGAACAATGTATCATTACCACTGAAAAGATATTTTCAGTTCTTCAATGTTCTGAACATGATAAAGTCATCTTAGCAGTATATCGTTTGCAAGGTGATGCTGATCAATGATGGAATCTTATCAAGAATACGAGGCCAAGAGATGAAATTGAGTCCATGGAATGGGACAAGTTCAAGAACTTATTTTTCAATAATTACTTCCCTCGTATTCTTCGAACAAAAATGGAGAAGGAGTTTCTTGAAAAAAAGAAAAAGGATGATGAATCTGTTGGTATATACAAAGCGAATTTTACAAGGCTTGCAGGGTATGCATCTGGCTTTATCATCTAACCTGAAAGTAAAGTTGATCGATTCTTCTGTGGCTTAAAACCAAGTCTTCGAACGGCATTAGCTATAAGAGACTTCAGTAGCTATGAAGAAATTGTGAGTTGTGCTGTCAAGGTAGAAATGGAAGTTGGTGTTACTTATCCATCTCATAGTTTTGAAAAGAAACAAAAGATGGAGTTCAAGGAGAAATCTCAGAATAATGGTGAAAAGAAGATGAATGTTTCCTTATGCTCAATGTGTGGAAAGAAGCATGGTGGAGATTGTCTTAAAGTGACTAGAAAATGTTTTAAGTGTGGAAAAGAAGGTCATCGAGCAGCTGAGTGTCGAAGTAATGGAAAAAGGGTTTCTAATGGTGTGAATAAAGAAAAGACTGCAGATAACACACCACCAACACTTCAATTCTTCAAGTGCAAGGAAATGGGGCATTATGCTAATAAATTCCCTAATCCAAGGGTTAGTGATGATTGACATGAGCAACCGCTTAAGGCAAAGGAAAAAAGGGAAGTCACATGTGATCACTATTGGCGATGTTCAATATGATAATGATGTGGTGGAATGATTAAATGTTTATGTAATGGGATTCCAAAATAATGTTGTATATAGTATCATGGAATATTGGAATATTTATGTATTGGTCTATTGTGGTATTCAATAATTTTATGGTATCGGTAACCATGGAAATTGATTGAGATATTATTGGAAATAAGATGATATGCGCATAATGAAGGGAAAATAAGAAAATGAAATGTTTAACGATATTCATGAGCTCATGATTGATATAAGGACTAAGTGATATCATGGTTTGATTATAAAGAATTTTGAGGATTTTGGTTTGTGGAAGGTGTTAACGTTTAACTGCATTCATGTTTTCACTAAGGTTCAATGGGTATTCATTCTTCAAGAGAATACATGATTAAGGTATTCATATGTTTTTAATTTTACTAAAAAGATATATCTTATGATATATGGGGATAAATTATGGCATTCACGTGATTGTTATGTGACATTTCAAATAATCATTTTCTTTATACTATGAACTTGGACCGAAGTATTTTAGATAAGACTAAAGATTGGAATGGATTATGTTGTACATAAGTTAGTATTTTTCAATATTATTGATGGAATGTTATAGTAATATAGTTTTAGAAAAAGGACAACCTGTAGGATGGGCGACAGCCCATCGCGTCGGACAAGGCTGTGGGAATCGAACCCACAACTGAAGTGCGAATAGCCTTTATCGCCTACCACTGGCCTACAGGAAGTCCATTTTTAGTAGAAACTAGTTTTATTATAGTAAGCAGTATAATATAAGAAGTATAAGTCCATTTTAGGAACCATATATGATTAATCTCACTATAGATGGACTTACATATTTTTTGATAACTTTTCAAACCTTTTGTTTGAGACAGATGGAATGACCCCTCATTCTATCACATGATCTGCTAACACATCACAAATAAAAAATTCAACTTTATTTCATTAAGAGATGAATTGGAAATTGTCCAAAGAATGACTAACTGTGAGACTACACCAAAATCACGAAAGTATTTCTTCTAATTCCAATTTCATCAACTTTAGGGGAAATGATCTTGAAAACCAAAAACGTTGTTCTAGTGCTCTTATATCTGATTAATAAAATGGTACCTTAGATCATCACAAATTTATGGCTTTGTGATTTCTGGCTTTTCCATAGCCATGTTCTTTACCACTCTCCATCAGAACATGATGGTTAGGTTTCTCTTCCATATCCATATTTTCACCTATGTGGAAACCCAGTGATTAGTTTATTTGGTAACTGTTATGTTTCATACTTTTGTTTTTAAATATTGGTTTTGGTATTCCTTTTTATGATTTGGGTTTCTATTAAAGAAACTTTCTAGTAGTAAACCATTTATAACCCCGACAAATTTTGAGGGCGAAATTCATTTTAAGGGGGGTAGAATGTGACACCCCGAGATTTTATGAAAAGTATTCTTTTTAATTTCATTAATGTCTTCTGTTGTACGCTACACCAAAAGGAGCTTGCACAACACGCATCCATGACTTGCCTTTTATTACACACAATCGCAACCTTCCTCGATAGCGTGTGTAGTACGCAATAACGAGTTTCACTAAACAATAATATGTTATTAAAATATTATTACAACTAGCCGTTATGAATAGTAATAACCACTTTTTTAAATTTAGTAAATTTTATTTTTCAAAATGGGCTTCATTTTTGGATTCGGAATATCGAAATTAGCTTAGGGTGAAATTTTTGTAATTTTCGGATAACTTTCATATTTTGATGAATAGTGAAAATTACTAAATTTTAATTAAAAACAACTTTTTTCAATCGAAATAATTAATAGTGATAAATTATTAATTTGATTGGTTTTAAAGTATATTTAGAATATATTTTTACAATTTAATACAATGTTGGTCATTGGATGTAATTTCATATTTAAACCAGACATAAACAAGTGTCAATCTTTTTATAGTTATTATCTCTTAAGAACACGCTATTTGTTTTGACGACGGGAATTAATTTTTAAATTAATTAATGAAACTAATATGTTTGTAATTTGGTAAAATAGAGATCATTTTTGAGTTCATAATATCAAATATAGCATAGGCCTAATTTCTGGTATTTTTCTGGAAACTTTCATTTTTTTGATGAATAGTGAAACCACTAAGTGCTAGTTAAAAAAATGAATTTTTCATAAAACTTAATTTTACCGCTTTTGTGAGTGGAATTTCAAAATTAAGAGAGACACGGTTGATGTCAGTAAGTAAAATGTGGTTCAATGAGAAGAAAATAATTTTTGGTGAATAGTAACTTTTTACTTTTATTTACCACGGTTAAAAGTAAATAGGGTAATTAAGGGTAAAAATGATATTATTATTACCCTAACACATGTCCTAATTCTATTGGACAAATGAACTTCGACCAAAAACAACCTTAGTAATAAAATATGACCATTTAGGCCCACTCGGATTAGATTAGGACATTTATTATTATTTTATTTAAAGAAGGGTTAAAATAGTTAAAATCAAAGTTTAATAAGTATATCATTTTTAATATAAGGTTATAGATAAGATAAATTAGACTATAAATATTCATTAGAAAGATAAAATTATTTAATACATGGTTATATTTTATTTGTAATTTTTAGACGTTATATAATTTAATTTATTTCTGGCACAAATATGATGCAGTAATTATCTTATTAATGAAATATTAACATAATTGATGTTATAAATACCAAAATAAATAGAATTTGAGACTTTTTATGAATTACACTAATTTTTTAGGTTAATATGACATGTTATTATTGATTTATGTAAATTGTTTCGAACTAATAATTGTTTTATGATTTTCAAAAAAAATAAATTTCTAAATAGTGTCAAAATTGACATAAAATAGTTTTTAAAACAAATATTATATTATTAATTGTTATTTATTCCTAAAAATCTAAGGTTCGGCCAAATAACTTAGATAAGGTTATATATATTAATAATAAACAATTTTGGGTTCTTTTGTCTTGTTATAGTAAGATTATTAACCTTATAGTGTAAGAACACAAAAAGACACGGTAAAAGTAAAATTATCTAACTTAAAGTTAAATATAAATGATAAGGTTAAAATAGGAACCTAAACATGTCTAAATTCTATTTTATGAGAGACATTCGACCCCTCCCCACCTTAGCTTCGAAATAATTCAATTTGAAGCTATTTAAAACCGAATTTGGCTTTACAATAAAATGATATTTTTAGTTTTCCAAAGGTGTCCCTCTCCACCCTTATAAAAGGGCACCTCCTCCCCTCTTCCTCACACCACATTGAGCCTTCAAACTCGGCCAACCCCTGACAATTTGTCCTCTCCACTTCCCTAGAAACATCCTAGAGGTCCTGGTATTCTTCAAAGACCAATTTTAGTGCCCTAAAAGGAGATCTGAAAGAGGTGTTTCAAAGAAGAGGTAATGCCTGTTACCAATTCTTTCAACTTTATTTCTTCTTCCACTTCTTCTTCTTTAGTTGTTTCATTATGAAGTAATAAAATCAGTATCACTCATATAATTATATTTTATTGTAAGTATGAAACAATCCTATTTCACCATCTATCCATCCTACGGAAAATGAAATCACCACGCGTGCGTACGTACTGAATACCGTCTCCATGTCGTGGTGTAATCTATCTTCCACCACCACATTACATTGATGGGTATAATGGTGTAAATAATGAATATATATTATTATTGTAAAGTGATATTGATTCTGAAATAGTATACATACACTCCAATAATATTCCACGATCATGACAACGATATCATCGCTTGTGCGTACGTACGGATTACCGTCTCCACGACGCAGTGAGATTCATTCTCCACGTTAACCATTAATGAATGATTATAAATTATATATAATAAGTAATCATGAAATATATGAAATAATAATGAAACTGGATTTTTGTGTATATATATGTATTTCATCTACTTAATTCCATTCAACTCAATAAGGAAACGAAAACAGCGTTCATGCGTACGTACGGCCTACCGTCTCCATGAACGGTGTATTTCTTTCCATTTACTGATCTATTATATATATGTATATTCTAAATATATTTTATATATAAATCATGTTTTATATTATGAAATTAAGTAATCATGATCTAAGTAATCATATGAATAATTACAAGTCCAAACACAAACGACAAATGAAACGATTTAACCCAAAACGCTCTTTAACATGGAATTTACAAAAGAACGGATAATATAAAGACGTAAGTGAACCATATATGATATCATAAAAATGAGTATGATTCTGGAATAAGTCAATGACATTATTCAAATCGTTATACAGGAGGTTCGGACACTTACGAAGAAAATCGGACCTATGGTAAGGGAAATATCACAATCTCATTTTTATCTGAGATTGTTTATACATTGGAATTTACTGGGGTTTATTTTATCATCCACATCCATGTTTCCTCAATATGTAATATTTATATCCTTATACAATAGTTTATATCAAATTTTACCCTTCGGTGAGTTTTTATTAAAAGATATGAAAGGAATCTTTTGTCGTTTTTCGTAAGAGGTACTTTTTGACTTTTCTGACAAAAGTACGAGAAGAATGTTTTCTTAACTTATATGGCATGAATGGATTTTTAAAACATTATTTCCAAGAATATTCCTTTACATGTTTTCAAGATTATTTTTAATCAACTTCTTTTAGTATAAAATTGTTTGACATGTTAAGAATGGAAAATGTTTTTGAAGTAGAAAGGATATTTTCCTCAAGAATGGAGTTCAAGTGTTTTATCAAAATAATTTTCCATCTAAGATAATATAGGGTTCTATTTATATCCCTATTATTACATTGATTTGATTATGTTGTGATGGAAATATTTTTATAAATTCCTTTATCTTATATGAATTGTTTTATAATGTCATGATGTTTAAGAATCCCATTTTTTTATTACATGGGTTATGCAATGATGTATGATTTATGATTTTTTGGCACACATAAGAATGGTATAATTATGAGATGGGTGGGACCTATATCTACCTCCAATGCATTGTGTAAAGATTTTATATCTAATGAGATAGACATGGCTGGAATGGCAGGTTAAACTAGTTCAGTGAAACAGGACTGAAACGAGGAATGAACTCGGTTCAGAAATGGACTTTGTCCACTAAGATAGTCTTGGAAATGAGTCTTGACTAACAAGAAATGATTCTCTATTATTATGTGTGTATGCCACAAAGTTTCATGTTTTATGTTGTGATTATTGTGATTACATTTCACTACTATGATTTATCCCATGTTATGATATTATGATCTCTTTTGCAGGTTAAGATTTCCAAAAATGTTATGTTCTTATGAATATGATGTGATTGATATTTTTTCTGTTTACCCTTACTGAGAAATTGAGCTCACCCTTTTATGTTTTCTTTTCCCCAGGATATAAAGAAAGTTTTTAGGTAGAAAAAAAAAGTAAGATTTTTATGGGAGATGTGAAAGATCTTTCACCATGATTAGAAGATTATATTCTGAGTTTCCAAAGACACTAAACTATTACGATCCTTGTGTGTGTGTTTTTGTTATGTACTATGTATTTCTCAAAAGTAATGTAATTTCCATGTACGTTAAGCTTCGGGTATCTACATTATGTGTCCATGTCTTATGATCTGTGCATTTATTTTTTTTAAAATGAGTCTTATAGTCAATATATTATTATTATTTTTTATTCTAGTTATACCAAAAGTATAGATACTATTAAAGATATCACGGTTTATATATTATTTTCTTTTTTTGGTCTAGTTTCATGGAATTGTAAAATGAAATAAATTGTTTCTTTTTCCATAACCAAGGTAAATACATAGCAAAAACTATTGCAATCAAAGACAAAATTTGGATAAAGGATTTTTTAACGAAGTGTATGTATCTTCTAGTAATATATATGTCCTTTGTGAGAGTCATTCTATATTCCGTATTTTTAAAAATCAGGTTTTCTATGAAATATTAATGAAAATAGAAATTTTATTTCATTTTTCTAGGGTTTTCATTGAATTTATAATAGTATGTTTCACTATGATACACACATTGGAGGATGAAACTGATAGTTTGACTAGAATATACAATTTTCCATGTTTATTAATTGTTTTTAACATAGGATTTTAGTCCCATTTCAATGACCTAAATTGTGAGAACACCAACCTCTTTAAATTTTTTCTATTACCAATGTGGATAATTTAGAAATTTTGACATGTGTGTTTTAATTTGTTTGATATCAAATATAATTATCCCAATTCATGGTGTGAGTTATTATTTGGATGTCATGATTTAATTTTTTTTATACCTTGTGAAAATTTTGTTTAGATCAATTAATTTAATTTTTCCTTGGAAATAAATTTGGTTTACTTTTTTATTTTTTATTTTTGAATTCATGATTTTTCATTACTCGATACATGGATCCCACATAAAGGTAATTTGCGTAAAGTTTACATTCCTATTACCTGAGGGAAAAGCATTGGCTCTTCTTTTTTATAAGGGTAAGAAATGGATGCATAAGGGTAATTCCTACTCATGTAAGGGTACCCCCTAGATTCTGTAAGCATACTCATGGCGCACTTAAGGGTACTCTCTATCTTGTATATTGACACTCCATAGCTTGCGTAAGGGTACTACCTTGTCTCACATAAGGATAACATGTCAAGTGTAATGGTACTTCCTTTATCACATTATGGTAACATATCCCATATAAGGTTACTTTATTTCTCAATTAAGTGTAACCTAAGTCAAATAAGTTTAACCTTGGAACATATAACGATAATATGGTTTGTTGTATATTTTGGTGGTGAATCACTTGATGATGCAAGAACGTCTCATAAAACTATCTCTTGTATATCAGTCTTCCATGTGGTATTTATCGTTCATTCACCACCTTGATCTCTATTGATTCTACCACTATCATGATTTAACCTCAGACTCATCCTTGATCATACATTGTGTCTCTCCATAGGTTCAAGAGGGGATATTTTTAGGGAATTTCTCATTTCTAGTATAAATAGAACAAGATTATCCTGAAGGAGATCATGTCCAAGATTCCCATATTCTACTAAAGCTGGTTGTTTTTTCACTGATAATATTATCTAGGGATTTTCTAGAGAGTGGTGAACATTTGATTCCATAATTATGATATGTCATTCCGTGATGGAATAAATCAACATTATAAACACCATTTGAGCTTCTTCAAGGTTTTGATATTAAACCTAGAATTATAATAATATTATTCCACATTCTTGTTTTCATAACATTCCATGAGTTTTATGTTTTACCATTCTATGAATTTGTGTATCATGAGTCCCTCTAGGAAGTTGAATTTCATGTTCCATATGTTAGATTACATCACTTTCATATGTTCTATCTAGAACTAATCGTAAATAGTTTCTTTGGAACTTTACTTATTTTGTTTCTTATAATCTGGCGATTTTCATACAATGGTAATAACGATATTATTGTGGTTTTATTTCTTTGAAAATAGGTCCATATTGGACTAAAGTATGTTATGTCGCTGCATTATTTATTTTTTGTGCACCATATTCAACCTGAATCCATCTTATAAATTTCTTTTTTGTCAAACTTCCAATAAATTTTTTAAACCCAATACCTATATTAGTGGATTCTTGGTTGTTTCATAAGGACTAACACATCAATGAATCCCCTAAATTAATTTAATGTTAGAAACAAATGGTTCAGTGGATTAGATTTTCATATATTCCTATCATACCATATGCGAATGTCACTCATCCTTTCACTTTTATTGGCTATGTAATTGGTTTTCGATCCGTTTATCATTTTCTTGTTTCCATATTCCTACCTATGTGCATCTCCGAATAATTTATAGATATTTCTAATGAGGTAAATATAAATGAAAATATATTGATTCCATGAATCATTTATATTTTATCTTATATATTATTTTGATAGTTGTGAGCCACAAATTTGGTGCAACCATATCATCCCAATTATTTACCACACCAAAAAAAATTCATTGCTATGAAATGATACTGAGGACATTGTTTCTAGAATTAATCGAGTGAAGGTAATGATGTGGATGTATGAAGATCACAAAAATCAGTTTTTCCATTTGTAAAATGTTGAACTGGTGATATGTATGAATCATTGAACAAATAATTCTAGTCCAGTAAACCAAACCCACTAGGTGTTTATATTCTCTCCAGTTCCTAATGTTCCAACTTACTGAATAAGAATGATAGTATTACATTAACATTGGAATTGAATTTGATACTTTTTAAAGTAACAATTTGTTTTATAGAAAAATAATCAATTTCAAAAATAATATACGGGCTCTGTTGTATAACCATGTTATAACAAATATATAACTGTGTTCAAAATAACATCATCCATTAAATTAAATTTCAACACATCAAGATCTAACTCTCAAACTAGAGGCATCAAACTGTATTTAATATCCTATTCCAAAATTAAGAATGCATAAAAGTTGGGTGGTAGTCATGTTTTCCATAAGTGTATCAAATGATTCTTGAGTTTCATGTCTATATTTAAACTATTTATTCTTATTCAAGGATATGATGGGTTTTGAAATATTTAGATAATCACTAATATATTTTTAATAGTATCGTATTATACCTAAAAACCCCTAACTTTCTCCACATTTCATGACCCATGGAATAATTTAACTACCTCCAGTTTTATGGGATCTATCGAAACCCCTTCAACAGAAATTATATTCCCTAAAACATTGCAGACCTCCTTTTGAAAGAACACTTCTTCTTATTTTCATATAGTATATTTTGGATTTCCTTTTGCAAAACTTCATATTCCTTTACTAGGACTTTAATCTATCCATTTCTTCATACCAATATATCATCGAAGAATAATAAAACACACTTCCTTAGAATGTCTAGAATACCACATTCATAGATGCATGTAAATTCATTAGTGTATTCATCAATCTAATGGGAATAAAAAGATATTCTGAATCCCCCTTATGGGTCTTGAACATAGTATTCCAAATATCTTCCTATTTCATCCGTACCTGGTGGAATACATATTTCAAACCCACATTTGTGAAGTATTCCACACTATGAAACCCATGCATCAGCTCTTCTATTAGTTGAATAAGGTTCCAATCCATCATCATTATGCTATTGAACTGTTGCAAATCCATGAACATTTTCCACTGACCATCGTTATTCTTTATTAAAATTATTATAATATTGTATGGGATGATGTTATGTCTGATAAAACCTTGTTTCAAAATCTTTTGACCTATTATTCAATATCATTCTTCATAAAATAAGCATGTTTTAAAGGTTTAATTTTCCCTTTATCCATCCCATCTCTTAAATTTATTTTTTGATCATTTTTCCTCTTTTATGGTAATTCCCAAGGTCCCTCAAAAACGTTTGCTCCATCCACCTTTTCTTATAACACCCACTGCAACCCATGAACCAACAATATTCATTTTCCTAATTTTAATTATAAAGATTATGGTGTTTTTGTGGGTTCATATATGTTCCCAAGTTTGGATGACCATTGAGAGGGGGATGAATAATTGATCCACTTTTATGAATTATTCATCATCAAAATTCAACCTCTTGAACCTATTAAAGCTCCCAGTCCTATCAATAATATCTCATCGTCTAAACTTGTATGCAGTGATAATAAGAGAGTATGAAAAATGATATTTCCAATTTTCCTTAAAAAAGTTTACTCCTTTACATTCTAGTAAGATTCAAGTAGATATACACCCCATTTATAATTCTCCATAAGTTTTTTAGACACCCCAATCACAACTCTATATTGATAGGTTAGAAACTCCAATCGCAAGCCTTGAACAACTAGTTAGTTACCATAGTCACAAGATTATTCATCAAATTTAATCCATTCATAAAAATAAATTACTATGAAAATTAATTCTTGTGTTCCACTTAAGAAATATATTTTCCTTCATGAGTAGATTGGATCAACATGCCTTCACATTTTATAATTCATCAAGATCATAAAAAGGTTCTCATAATAGTCATGTTGGTCTCAAAAATTCTACTAGATCATGAGTGATATAGTAATTCTAAATTGTATCAAATACTTGGGTGAGCAAGAAAATAATGGATCATATTTTCAACTCCCTCTCTTATAATGAAACATGTACGAGGCTCTAACAAATCCCTCACACAATGTATGTTAGTTCACAACATTCTCAACATCTTCTTCAATACCTACAAAATTATATATTCACAATAATATCATGAATATAATAAAAATATATTCTAGAAGATTATTTCACATTTAATATTAAAAGAAATATAAGTAGGATCTCATTCTTCTTGAATCATCAAATCTCTAGGGGGATAGGCTATTTTTTAATTTTAACCTACTATTAAATACCCTAGTGACTCAATAATTTATTCTCACATGTTATTTGAATTATCGTGTCTTCATTATATCCTAAAATCATGCTACATATATATCTAATGAAAACCTCCCAACCCCTACATAAATCCATGTAATACAATGGTATATCCTATTATGTTTCTCAACTCACTGTTTCTTACATGTGGACCAAATTTTGAAAATGGTTATCAAAACATCCATAGAAAAATCATGATGGCATGGTGACATATTAATTTTTCTATTTTCACAACAATAAATTGAATTTAACATGAATATATATACTTTTGAATATGGATTCATCCCTTATTCAGCAACCTGGTTTCATAATGATAAGCATTGTGATGTTTATTTTTAATTTGAGAGCATTATACATTACATAGTGAAATTTCAATTCAATAAAATATAAAGATTCTGGAAATTAGTTCATCTTCAAGTAGATGACTCGTATTAATGAATAAACTGTATGTCTTAACCTATATCAACTAGATGAATGCCTCAATAGTCGACCATATGAATAACTCCAAAATGACTATGAGTGATCAAACACTTGAAAATGTCTGGATTAATGGCACATTCAAATCCAATCAACCATAGTTGCTTCAATCATATTTACATAGCTCAATAATTTTCCTTGTTTCACGAATATAGTGCATTAAACTACCTAAGTCAGTAGTTTAAAACTCATTGTACCCTTATGTGTTTCCTCATCACCTTTATGTGGAGTGACTCAGTGCATGTTACCTATTCAAAGCCTTCACAACTGCCTCGTTACCTTTACACTGGTTTTGTAAATCATAGATGACCTTTACGTAGTTATAGGAATCCTCTCGTGCCTTCACATAGCAACTCATATTTCTTTTCACCTTCATATAGGTAATTAATTTATAAATCTACCTTTACAGAGCCAATGTACTTATCGCATTACCTTTATATAACCAGTGCACGTCACATGTTACATTTACACAGGTTCATAATTTTTGGTCTGACCTTGATGCTAGTAGAGAACTACCTATACGAAGCTATATATACTCATGTTTTAGCATTACGTATAATAAAAAATATTGGTGACACCTTTCATAAGTAATTTAGATCTCACATCGTATTTGGGGTGGATTTTAAGAATAATGGGTTCAAGGATTATTCCAACAGGACCTCAATTTTGGGCCTGATTATATTTTTTGGAATTTAATTATATTATTTTTAGCTATAATTGGGTCTCGTTTTGGAGTTGGGAGCAAGGATATGTGTTGTTGAGTGTGATGGGTGTGGGGATGTGATGTCATGGTGGTGGCTTTGTGAGGAATTCGAGACTTAGTGATGTTTAAATCCATGATCAGGAAATAATTCCTCCATTATATTGGGATGCACAATGGTGAAGTTGGTCTTTACATTGATTAGTACTACACCCGGGGAAAGATAAGACAAGCACATGTGTTTGGACATGGTTCCACCTGTTAAGAAATTTCCTCGAACATCTTGTGAGCATCCTCCTTAAACCATACAGTCAGTGTGCCGAAGATCCTGGAGGCCCCCACTATCTTCTTATTATTCCTACAATCATACTACATCCAGTCAAACACATAATTTTTAAAGGAATTGTAAATTAAAATACAATTTTATTTAATATTAGTAATCCATTAATAAAAAAATTCATTCATCTTAGATTTAAAAAGTAGTTTTAATATTTTAAAATTATAATTTTTTCAAATGTAGTTAAATTAGAATTTTGATACATAATGAGATTGAGTTGATAAAAGGAGCTTACATTTTTTTAGGTATTTAAAAAGATTATAATTTTCAAAAATTATGTAATGTTCTAAATTGTATTATTTTTAAGAATTAATTATTAAAACAAACAAAATTATTAAATGAATGGACTCATTAGAAATTTTGAAATGATTTGACATGATCTTTTCCAATGACAGAAAGATAATATTTTTATTTATTTAATTTGTATAAAGATTTTAAATATATGAATAAATCCTTAATAAATAACATAATTTCATTTAAAATGGAAAATAATAATAAAATTAAATAATTTGACAATGATACTTAGGAAAAAAATGATACAATAAAATGTATATTTTCTTGTATATTATGTTTCCCAAAAAATAAGGAAATATATTAAACATGAAAGCAATGTGATTGAGGAACTAGATGAACATGATATTTGTATAGAATATTTTCAAAAAAAATTTAATTATATTAAAAACCTATAACATAAAAAAATAATTTTTAATATAAAACATCATTAATTTATTCAAAATAAATTAAATATCCAAGTAATTTAAATTTTAAATACTCAACTTATTTATTTTAAAATTAGAAAAAAATTAAGTTAAAATTTTAATATTATTTTAAAATATAAATACATTAATTTTTTTTAATCAACTCATTTTTTTATATTTTCTTGGTATTTAAATTTTATTACCAATTTATTTGTATTCTATATTAAAATTATTTATATTAAATTTCATGTGCAATTTATTTTAAAATGAATAAATTTGAATGAAAAAAATTAAATTACATTAATATTTACAAATAAATATATAACATTAATTAAATATTTAAATTATTAGAATATTTTATTCAAGTTATTTAAAATAAAATAAAACAAATTTAGAATTCTAGAATAATTAGAAACTATAAAATAATTTTGATTTTGGATTTTTTTAAAGCATTTAACTAAATAATTTGATTAAAAAAATTAATGTATTTACATATTTTATTTGGGATATTTATTCAAAAAAATTAATTATTTTGAATTATTTAAATATTTAAGTGGATACTAATTTTTCATTATTCCTTAAACAATATTTGATCATGTTTTCTCTCCCTCTTTCGTGTATATAAAGCCAGGAAACCTAGCCATACCATTATGAATTCTTTTTGTGTTCTTATTGGTTCTGCCCATATCATTAAGAAAGTGATTTCATTCTATAAAATGGTAAAAAAATGTGTAGGCATGGACTCTTTCTTATGTGCTGGAATGACAACTCAAATCCCTTTCCATTCAATCCCTAGTCATGTGACAGCACCAGCAGGCCCTCCCTAGATCCCATGCTGGGAACTCCAATATCAGGTCACTTAATTTGATGAACTTCACATTGGTGAACCTCAATGTATCCTCATAGAACATCCTCCCAGAAAGTGTGTGAGGAAAGTTCGGGTTCAGATCAGTGTCAAGGGGTGGAAAGTCCATCAATTGGTAGCACATCAAGTGGCCCAAGGGCTTGTGTTTCTCAACAATGATGATAATGAACCAAATGTGTTTGTGTGATCACAGGACTACTGGTGATTCCATTTTTTTAGTTTTTTATTAAATAATTTTTTTGTCATCCCTTTTTATGAAAAAATCGAGGTCTACTTTATAGGAGAGAAAAGCATGTGAAGATGCCACAAAACTGGAAAAAATCGATGAGGTAGTTTTTCTATATCCTTTCTATATCAGCATTAGGTAATCATTATCTAATTATCTTAAATATGTCTCATCATGTATTTTTATCCATGTATGATGGAAAGGGATGAAAAATGAACCATAGAAATAAATTATTGTGCTGGAAATAAACTAGATGATAAACAAGAATTGGATCTTGAAATTGAATGCATGTGAGGGGTTGTTCAATTTCATGCATTAAATTTCAAGATCCAATGATTCTATTGCATCTAGTTTTGTTTCCAGCTCAATAATTTTTTTTATTTCAATGTTCATACCCTTCTATCATACCTGAATAAAATGACATGATGAGATTAAAATAAAAGAATTAGATATTGATTACCTAATGTTGATTAAAAAGAAATGGACAACCAACCTCATGGATTTTTTACAGTTTCATTACATTTTCAACAACTTTTTTATTCTCCAAAGATTCCCTCATATTTTTCTTAAAAAGTTAAAACAAAAACAATGAGTTAATAAAGAAACTAAAAAATGGATTCACTATTAAGTATGTGAGAATACACGCACATTTGGTTCATTATTAGAATATATTGGAAGGAAAAGAGTAGAAGACATGCCATTTCCCTCTCATGATGAATCTTTCTTCTATCTGCTTTATTTAATGACTCCCTTTTGTATAGTTTCTCTCACAATGTAAAAACCCCCTTTTCTATTCTTCTAAATGTTTGATGGCTATTTCGTTCCCAAACTGGCCTCCATCATACCGTTCCATTTTTCTCATCTATAACACAAATCATTTAGTAAAGGAATTCTATAACAACTATTTGATAAAGTTTTGACCCATTTAACACAAAAATTGTACATATTAGAATTAATGGATTGGAAAAGGTCTCATTCCTTCAATAAAATTGTCGTACTTCTCATCCTTCTCATCAATTACATTTTTTCTGAGTTTTCATCTTTTCTACCATCCTCTGTCAGGATTTCTGAGATACTTCTCAGATACCCACTCCTGGGTAGACGGTAACCAATCAAGCTATTTCCTATAAATTATTATTCTCCTACCCTCCCTTGCTTGGGAAAATTATCCTTGAGTTTTGAAGACACAAATACTACCCACCATCAAATTTAGTGCTACTAATTATTCCTATCCATAAACACAAAGGCACCTCAACTATATTATGGATACCACAAAAAATTATTGTTTTTTTCACAACCACAATCTCTACAACAAGAATAGTTTTTATTCTACTATAAAATGATTCCTTATATTGAGGATCCATGGAAGAATCTTGTTTATTAAGAGCACAACCAATAATCTTATAAACAACCACATTACCAACAATGGGAATATTTTTTATTCTACCATACTCAGAGTCCTTACCTCAAGGTTCCATGGAAGAAGCTTGTTTGAAATGAGGATCACCACTCATCTTCTACACAACCATGTTCTAGAAAATAAGAACAGTTTCACTATACTAGGCTTGGATTTCATACCATGAGGAGCTATGGACGCAACTTTATTATAATGGGGTTCACTACTCACTGTATTCACAAATAAAGTCATGAAAATATGATATGTTTTGATTAAACTGAACTCAAAGTCCTTTCCTTGAGGAGCCATTGAATCATATTGTTCATATTGTAGATAATTGACACCCCTTATGTGAGGTTGGGGCCACTACTGGACAATATGAGCTCTTCTATTTTTCCCCATGACCTCCCCCGGGCTCAATCTAGACTTGGGGACTAGGTACACCAAACGTAGTTTGAGGTTTTCCACTATGAAGGTTTTATCCCTTGAGTAATGATCCTCTATATGGTACACAAGATTATTCATCTTTAGCCCAGTGTCAAGAAACCCAGTTGGAAACTAGAAGATAAATACGATGACACCGATGAAAGAGAATATTTTTTATTAACATCAAAATATTTAGAAGTTGTTTAGCCAATGGTGTCAGCTATGCTTGTGGATACATGGATTTTTTCACCCATCATCCCATTGGTGAATCCACCTGTTTTAAAATCCATTATATAATACATTAAATACTATCAAATTCTAATTTCAGTCCTCACCTACTAGTATATGATATTTTTGTAGAATACCAATCATTCTAGTTTTAATTTCACTATTTTTTTGTCATTCAATTATAATTGATGGTTATCGATGTTGAAATTTGGTGCATATATTTCCATCAAAGACCCACTCACTTGAGTATGATTATCTTCAATTTTTCACTTCCTAATTTAAATCATGTGGATGAAGAAGAAAATGATGGATAATTAGCCAATGTATTTTTGAAAAATACTCTATCCTTTTGTTCGGTGATTTTTAGAGTATGATGTTTAGCGAGCATGGTTCTCTCAACCACAGGATCAAAATCTGGGTGGTTATAAAAACTAGATCAAATAATTTGAAACCATTTTTATTACAAAATTAAAATAAAAGCACTAATCATTTTTATAAAATGTGTCAGGTTTTATGCAGGCCTATCACTGGGCACTCAACTAAATTATTTTTGAACCCAAGAAAAATGTAGACAAGTTGAATTGGGGTTTTCTCAAGGGTAGAAATTTTTTTGGATGTATTAAAATCATATTTAATGGGTTTGAAATTTGAAAAAGTGGATGTGGTTGATTGCTTTAAAATTTAATTTTGAAATAATAGTTATCCATCCTCAGATTACTCTCCCCTCTTCCAATTGAATCATTATTCAATTTCACATCCCCCATCAAAATCTAATAAAAAGAAAATATCCATGACTATCCTTTCCTATGATTTTTAGTTTGGAATAAAAAAATAAAATAATCATTGTATTCATTATCCTCAAATTGCATAGAGATTGGATACCACTAATAATTCTTGGGTCATTCCACTGTTAACTAATGTATGTAGTGAAGGAGTTCGAAATAGGATTATGTGTGAAACCTGTAAAAAATAAAGAAATATTTAAATTTAAAGAAAAATAAGAATCTCCTAAAAGGTATACATCCAAACACATCCAAATAATTAATCTAAGAAGAATTTTCTATTTAATTAAATAATTCATCATCAGGGTGGGATTATTCTCTTTGACTCAACTGTAATTCACTTAATGTTCCATAACTATGGGTAATTAAAAAATAAATAATGAAACCCATAGTGAATAACACCATTAGCTAGTGATGAAATAGACTCTAATAATAATAGAGTGTATCATTAATATGGTAATTACCCAAACTGAAGGAGAATATATCTTCTTATATTAATAATATAAATAGAAAACAATCTCTAAAAAATCCTCATAGGTGGTGTGTCTTGAGGTCCTCATTACCAGCTCTAGGTGAAGTCCCACGTGGTATAGTTGAACACCTACAGTGACATGAAATGACACACCATAATTCCATACTATGTAGTGACCATCATCACATCAATTGATGGAAACCACATAGATGATGATCACTAATGATAATCACCTTCCCTGATTCAGCTAAACCATTAGACTAGGAGGGAAATTGACTTTGAAAATGAAAGGCCAAAGAGGTAAATGAATTTCCCTATTTTCTAAATTTTCAAGACACTATGAGCTTCCCCAATGTTAGTTTTATGTACAATGAGCATTCACATATGTTGGAATTCATATAGCACATTTGATTTTAGACATTCTCTATAATCAAATATGTTTCCAATCACATATGCAGAATGGGATATGTAGTGATTCAAACTATATGAAGTTTTCGAGTACGTTGAAACATCAAGAAAGTAAAACTCAACCCTCTGACATCTACATATAGCACTCCAAATTTAGAAAATAAATATTTCTTCATATGATATAGATTTTCACGTTTATTTAATCAAATTGATGAGAACTTTTATACAGAAGATCTTGTTTCTTTTCCCCATTCAAGCATTTTTCAAGCATCTGCGAACCACCAACCAGTTCATGGGGCAGAAAAATCAAAAAATCAAAAATCAAAAGATATATTTATTTACCATTTTATTTAATAAATCCAAAACAACTACTCACATTTCATGACTTTTTTTCTTCACAATGTGGTGTGACTTATTCTTGGCGAGCTCGAGCTTCTAGATCCAAAAAAATTTGTTACTTGAGTGCATACCTCAAGGATCCATAGAAAGATCTTGTTTGAAATGGGAACAACCAATCATCTTCCATGGAACTATGTTTTTTACAACAGGAAGAGTTTTTATTATACTTGTCATTGAGTTCATACATTTTGGAGCTATGGAATTAGATTTTTTGGTATGGGGATCACTACTCATCTTATGCACAACCACATTCATGACAATAGGAAGAGTTTTGATTCTACCGAACCCAGATTTCATACCTTAGGGAGTCATAAAAGCTTCTTTTTGTGATTTTAGATCTATGGAACCCCTTATGCGAGGTTGGGGCCACCGCTGGAAAGTAGTATCCCTCCTAGTTCCCCCATGACCTCCCACTTACTCAACCACGACTTGGGATCTTGGGACACACAACACAGTGTGAGGGTTTCCACCTTGAAGTAATAGTCCCTTTAATACTAACCCTCCATTAGGTACAAGTCATTAATCATCTTCATCCCTCTATGATGATACACATTGGGAAACAGGAAGATAAAAACTATGTCAACGATGAATCAGAAGATGTTTTATCATAGGATAAATATTTAGGAGTTGTGTAGCCATAGGTACTAGTGATACACATGGATACATGGCCTTTTTCACCTATTAATCCATCCTTGTACAACCAATAAAATTAAATATTTATTTTCAGAGTCTGGAAATAAATATCAACATACATGGTTTTTGGATTGTAAGAAATAAGTAAAATATATGAGTTTAAAGGCGGTGCATTCCCCATACCAAATCTAACAACATGTTGGTGTCTTGAAGTATCTATTAATGAATATAACAAATTCATTGTGGATAAATTCAAGCCCTTTTGGTTATACAAATAACCACCATTATCCAAACCATCCATGATTGTTGATGAACATTAGAGGATGAGAGGTTACTTCGGAAGAGATGGTTATCCAGGCTACCCTAGGTCATGAACTCATAAACCAGCAGTCACTACTCACCATATAGGCAGTACCCGATGAGTCTAACGAGTTGGGGATGGTTAAGGTTACCTCGAGAAGATAGATTTATTTAAATAATTATCCATATATTTATATAAATTATATAATTATTTCTAAATATATTTTAATAATATGTATATTTATTGTATATGTACTTATAAATTTTATACATATTTACATATAATTGTCAATTTTGATATAAATTTATTATATTGTATTTATAATTATTTATTAAAAATATGTTTATATACTATATTTAAAGATAATGATATATTTATAAAAATACATATATATATTTATATGATGTATTTTAAAAATATTGACACACACAAAAACACAAACAACCGCTACTCAACCTTCGGGTTGTATCTGTTGTGTTTAACATGATGAGGATGGTTAAGGTGTCCTCGATTGAGAAACGCTATAACATTGTGTGGCTAAACTTATATATATTATATCAATTTGTATAAGGAACATTTCATGTTCTTATCCATAATGATAAACAACATGTGGTGTATTCTTCATTCAGATTAGTATATACACTGAGAATATAAAATAGATTAGTTGGATATTTGGGTTTGATATGCTTCATGCCCCATGGTAAACGTATGTCATTGAAAATGGAAAATATGATAATTCCCATGTTCATATGATTCTTAGTGGTGAAAAAAATTATACATATACATGTGTTTGGGGGAGATCATTTTGGATCCCTTTATTACTTGAGTAACATTGAAAATTTTCTGGAGGTCACTCTTTTTTAACATATATAAATAAAGTGATTTATATTTATTGTTAAATATATAAATTCCCATTGGCTTACACAATTTGTTTTAGAGAATGGGGATAGATATTGACTTAGTTAACTACTTTAAAGATGTTTTAGACTTAATCCAAAAGTTTTTCAGATGGGTGTTCATATAAGGTATTGCATATGATGTGATACAAGTAATTGTTAATGATAAATTTCCAAAAGTGTTTGGGAAGACATTAAAAATAGTTTTTTATATGGTTTCATGAGTTATTTTATACGATAAAATATAATGTGAAATGGTAAATGGTTTACTAAGATTTAGTACATATGGGATATTAAAAGAGATATCCCCAAAGTTATAGCATTTATGTAATTTCTCGCTATATCATGTGCATGGAATATCAAGATACATGCATTAAATAATATTTCAAGCATGATAATAAATTTAGATCAAATTGACAACTAAATATTCAAAGTTTTAATATTTTATTAGATCAAATCATTTAAATCATCATTTATTAAGGCATTACATGATATATAATGATATATTGGATTCTGAATTCATGAAATGAATGCATTGGCAATGTAATTTACTCATGTCATATAAACACATTAGTAAATCTTGTAGATGTTAATGAGTGTTTTCAACTAGATATATATATTATTGAAAGTTTATTGAAATTTTTCATGGGTGTTTCGCCATTCTTGGTCAGTACTCCCTAACCTGATACAATATTTTATTTCTCTCCTTTTCTTATAAAGGTACTAGAATATTGTAGAGAATAAGTGAATCTAATATATCTGGAAGATGATTTAGATCAGCTCATGGATACACAATAGAGGTATGTTGATTTTGTTTGATAATTTGGTGTACTTTATCAAACTTATCAAAAGAATATAAATAGGTTTCAGTAGATCTTCTTTGTAGGGTATAAAAATGTATTATATTCTTCAGTTTTGTTTTCATGTTGGTTTTATATTTCCTTCATGGAAATCATTACACTATGGTTTTAATCGCTTCCACTTCTTCTGAAATTTTTCATTAGATTCTTAAAAAACACTTCACAAATATCTTGTTCATCCTTGGTAACATCTAGAATATCAAGGGGTACATTAAAAATAAATCTCGACTAATGAGATACTTGAAAACACAATCTTATATGATCTTATAGGAGTGGTTTATTATGAATCATATCTCCTTTGATATTGTTTAGGGTACTCCTCACAATAATGTGATGGGTGATTGATACTAAATATAAATCACATTCACTTTCACCATGCATAAAATTTTAACATTAGAATGTTATCAATAGTTTTTTGATTCAAATTTAGAAGAATTGGTATAAAATAATAGATTACCATGGGTAAGGATGGTTCTTGAGGGGAAAGGCTTGCCCCAAATCTAGTGTGGTGTAAGTCTCCATGTACTAATTTTTTATCTATTGTTGGTTCACCTTGACACATTTGTATATACTTCTTAATCAAATCCTAATTGGTAATAATTTCTTCTATAGAATCTATTTATGTCTGAATATCTTTCATTTTATTATTTACATCCCCATGTGACTTTGATTTCTAAAAATATTCTCAATGTGACACTCCCAGACCATCACCTTTAACAAAGAAAGATTGTTTTGGATGGTTAAAATCTATTGTGAGTATTCGTTCTTCTAGTAAAAATATTAACTATTCTTCTGTCTAAACTATATAAAAACTATTCAAACATAGGTTGATATTTTATATAATATTATTATTAAAAATAAAAAATAACTATTATTTCATTATTATAGATGATTCTCTTACTTTTTCTGTGCAATCATATACAATTTTTCCTTCATTATTTACATGATCCCCCTTTCATAGCAGATGATGTGGGATAGAAGTGTCATTATATTTTAGTGCATCAAAATGTAAATAAAAAATAAACATATTCATGTTTTTATTTTATATCACATTCATCATTAAATATAGATTTAATATAAATACAATTTTTTCAATTGAAGCACACTTAATTATTTCTTGATAGTAGGGGTGAATGGGTTTAAATTCATGTTTTTTAATCAGATAACTCATTTTTTGTTTCATAAATTTATAATTCTGAATAAAAGTGAACAATATGAATAATTTCAAATAAGATACTATGAATTATAATTCACATGAAATGATTCTTCCTCAGGATAGGGAATGAATGAATTTTATATTTCTTATTTTATCATTTTTTAATACACAATTGGTGGTTGGGGTTTTACATTAACCTCAGCATCCAAGATATATCGTTACATCTGAAGTGTCTTAAAGGACCCATAAACCTTTTTAGAGAATGTTAAAATAAATTTATTATAGAAAATATCTAAACCAGAATACTCCATAAGGGATAATGAAATGTAAATCAATGTTTCATAATATTTTTTTCATTAAAATGGATAAATTATATCATAATTTTACCATAATTTATTACCAAATGATTTACTTCAATACAAGAAAATAATAATGCCATGTATCTATGTCAATCGACATATGAATTTGATTTGTGACCCTAATTCAACTAAGGAAAATTGACTTGTTGGTTAAATATGTTAGTTACACTAATTCCACCAGACCTAAAATTTTATTACTCTACCTCTTGCCTTGATATAATTTGTTAACATTATGTTCTACTCCTCTTTTTTCCATCAACATGTTTTCTATGTTGGATTTTGTGTTATAGAACCAAATTTTTCTACTTTTCATTACCTGTATATTCAAATAATTGAGTATTAATAAAGATATTCAAATTACATATTTTTTATAGGTCTACATGGAATTAATGTAATAATTTACTAGAGTATATATTTCATTGAAAAAGGAAAATAAGTTCCTCGATATAAAGAGAAAATTGAAATTACAAGATGATATTATAATATATAAATCTATGCTTAGATAACATTCTATGATAGGAAAAATAGACTGTTGATTGTCAGGTATAATTACATAGATGAATATGAAACATTATCTCATTATGTTCACACTAGGTAATATATAATACGAGAGATTACTTGATAAAAATACATATTGGAATTCCACATGTCTGTGTTTCATTATAATTTACTATCTGTGAGAATGTGTGATGGTCCTCAAACATTAAGATTATTGTTAATACATTTCATCATTCACATACATTAACGTACTGACCAAAACTGTGATTCCATATATTAAAATGAATTGTGGTATATTGGGTGTGCCATGAATGAAATTTTATTAATGAATATTTGAGGGAATAATGTTTCCTTTAAATTTTCATCTAGATTGACATCTCAACCCCTGTATTGAAATAGAGATATCTCATTAAATTCTGTGGTCATGGAGTAATAATGATTTTTCTCCAAACCCTCAAATAAAGGTGTATCAAGAAGATTGGTTGACAACACAGGTAACCTGTTTGATGAGATATCCTGATAAAGGGATTATATTACATAGGAATTCTTGTGTGTGGTAGTCATAATTATCACATTAACTTACTTTTCTTTCATGGCATGACCTGTTTCTAGATATAAATCTTTAATATTAGGAAATCCCACCAAATTACAATTAGAAAGTACCATATATGGTCATACACTATGTGCTTCCATTGATCTAAGATAATTATATTTGAATTTAATTATTATAATAAATTTTTATTCTTAATAATTTAGTGATTGAAAAAATAAAATAAATATTTATTCACAATATAATTATTTCATTACTCAAATATATAATATTTATTTATTGAATATATAAATATTTATTTGGGTATTTGATAAATATCAAGGAGGGTTAGGGGACTGTAATGTGTCTATAAATAAATATTAATATGTAATCTATTAAAATAATATTTATTATTTCCCCAATTTACGTATGAAATGTGATAATAATAATAATAATGATATTATTATTATTACATGGAATGGAGTCATATAATGTTTAATATATTATCTAAGGTGTGTTTTGAAATAAAATAGAATTTTAACCCAAAACCTATCTTTATAAATACACTATTACTTATATTGTTTATTTTTTTCAAAAGAAAATCCTCATCTTAAATATCAATAGAATAATTATTGCATAAACACTGGAATTCTACTTAAAGAAGCTGCTAAATGTGTCACATGATTTTCCCCTCTCCCAAAGATGCAGAAACAATAAGAAGATAAAAATGGTTCCAAATACCTGATGTTATTAATAATAGACGTAAAAGTATCATAGATTGCATCCCCATCCTCCAATGCATTGATAATTAATTGACAGTCAAATTCGACCACAATATTCCTCCAACCATGAGAATTGGAGAAATATACACCATAACAAATAGCCATATATTAGGCGACATAGGTATTCTAGAATATAGAACACATGTAATTTCAATCCACAATTAAATATCATGCATGATCACAAATAACATCTCCGGGGCCAATATAACCATCTCTAGGTATCTCTAGGTTAGTGTTAATCTTAAGGTTTCCCAAAGGGGGGTGGTAGCCACCATGATGGGGTGTAGGGTTGAACTAGTGAAGGAGATGACCCCCATTCATTATTCCACTAATAAATCCATTTTTTCATTATATTAATCCATAATCTATCATATTTAAAAATTTCTCTCAAACACAAATTCATTGCAGAAGAACAAGATAATCCCAGCATAGATGCAAAACCCCATGATAGTTTTCACTAGATGAAATATGAGACACACCACCAAAAAATGATCACATCCACGATGCTTCTACATTGAGAATGATCCTATTAAACACACTATGACCGCAACCCAGTAATCTAAGGGAAAGAGAATATCACATGAATCTCAATTTCCATAGTGGTCCCACAAAGAGGGCACACGATTTTCTCAAAAAAAGTGTTGATCGGGAAGGTGAGAATATTTGGGAAGGATACCTTTAAACATTTACAATATAAGAGTTTTTAATTCAAATATATCTTTTATATTCTATATATTCTTACATAGTTGAAACCCTATAACATATTCTTGTGTGAGGCTATTTCTGAAACCTAAGTGAACTGAGTAGTAGCATTAAATCTTGAATTTCCAGCATAGCATATCTAGTCCTACTCCAAGAACCACTAGAACTACAAAAATATCCTTTACTACATACTCATTAAATAAAATTGCATGCTTTTATAAATACCATCCACTAAGTTCATCAACTAGAAGATACATTGTTGATGCATTCTCTATACTAGGTGCGAGCATAGAAGTGGTCTTTATACATTCAAAATCATTCACTAATGTATCACTCCAAATTTTAACCATTGTACGATGAAAATGCGTCAACAAATCTCATAGTTTCAAATATATGTGTATCCCTAAATATTCCTTAAGAAAAATTTCATTTTAGAACATATATTGGAGGCTATAAAATAATTATGGGGGAAATGATTTTCGTTGACAACATTTATGCAAAAAGAACCTGGTTTATATAACAAATTAAGACCTTGCTTGTCCAGGAAATAATTGTTAAACACATTCATGTCCTTGAAGACCATATCACTGAAATCCTTGTGTTACAAAAGCTTCTCCCATGAGATCCACTGTATATTATTTTTTTCATTAGCACTACCCCACCAAAAATTAAGAAGTTATGAATGGATTTTGTGAATAAAGAAATATAGGATATTTAAGAGAGACGTTATGTAATATAGAAATGCTTGAGTCACTAATTTAATAAGAACTACATTCCTGGACCTAGAGAGTTTCTTTTTAGATCATCCATGATTTTACAGTTAAATTTATCTAGGATATTGGAGAAGTATTCTATTTTACAGTTCCAAAATACCATCAGGAGACACAAATAAATTTAATGTTTTCCCACAAAATTGATGCCACAAAAACTAATAATGGTAGCACTCATCACATATTGCACAACCTAACTAAAATATTTCGATAATTTTCTAAATTTTACACATTATCCAAAGGAATTGGTAAAAGAACCAATGATTTTTAGAATATCCTATCATTCATAAAGAGTCTATATTGAAAAAGGAAGAAAATAATTAGTGGAAAAGAAGTGGGTAATGTGGATACTATACTAACAAACCTAATTACTATTATTGAGTCCATCCAATAATTCCTTAGATAAGAGATGAGAGAATACATCAACAACAAGGAGAAATGAGTAAGGGGAAAGGGGGTTAGCATGATAAAATCATCTAGTTGGTTTGAAGTTTATTATTAGATAACCAATGAACATTATTTTTAAGGATACATACTTGTCACAACTCATGATCGCCCTCATCCAATTATATCTAAATACTAGGTTCCACATCACCACTTCTAGGAAATTATATTTCCACATTTTATATTCTTTCATATCCAATTTCAATTCCAAGGTACCCTCATTGAAGTACAAGAATTTTTTAAAAATCAAATATTTCATGGGATCTAATGAAATTGTCTAAAAAATTATCTCGGGAACAAAATCACTCTAATTATTAAAAAAAATAGAGGGAATGAACATTCCCAAATGGTGAAGAGAACTTTTGATAAAATCTTTTAGACCAAATAGCACAATTTTATAGGCCTAAATTAATTAATTTTCACTTGGATGGAGATTTTCAAGACCAAAACAATGAGAGTTTCATTTACCTTTTCTATACTAATGGAACTGTCATATACACCTTACATCTGTGTGATAATGTAAAAAGTCAAAATATTGAAAAAATACATAAAAATAAGGAATGATATCCATCCAGACCAAGAACATTTTTTAATGTATTATATTAATGGATGAGACAATTTACTATCCACAAATGTCTTACTCCAGCTACAAATTTATTAACTCAACAACTTTTAGTTCTACACTACTCAGGAGGTCCCCATACGAGAACCACCCTGAGAACTAAAAAGATCTACATAAAATAATTCGATCAGATCCTGAATCTCAACCTTAGAAGATTTGAATTTTCCACACCCAACATAAAATTTCTAAATGAAGTCATTTTTTATTTTGGTTAAGGCCTTTTGATTATTGTAGTTGGTATTCTGGTCGCCCTGTTTGATAAAATCTTCCCTTGATCAAACAAACCAATAAATTTATTTGTCTCCAAAGGCCCCATACTGATCCCTTTCAATATTTGCATCATCATGCTTGGAAATATCATAACTGGATTCCTTATAATATCTTCTGATTTCTCTTTCATGCCTAATAATTCTTCGATCGATGTTCTTGAAGTGATATCGACTCCAGCATTACCGCTATATAGCCACCAATTTAGTCATATAAATGATATGGTATTGAGAAAATGACCAAGTAAATTTTACCACATTCCTATAGATATTATTATAATCCAACATGCATTGAAATATAAATCAAAATATTGGACATTTTCAATAGGACACAACCTGCGACTGTAGAAAAATAGGGTAATGATATGATTAAATCGGAGGGTAGTTGGAGACCTCTTACCTATGGAACATAAAATCATTCTATGTTGACACCGAAAACCTATTGATATGTTCATATCATCTATAGATTAGGAAATATCCATCAAATAAAGTAAATACAATACAAATGAAGCCCATATCTGAGATACTTGAGTGAAACAAGAAGTCCCATAATTGGTGCATGGAAGAAAAAATATCCCTCACATCGCCTTTATTATCATACTGGTAAGGAGATCATTAAAATACCTTAAAAAGATAATAGGGATTGATTTTTTTTTTGATAGATTTAATCAACTCTCAGGATCTCCACTTGTCACCTAAACCTACCCAGCTATAAAAACCCATGAAGCGCTATTATGGTTCATAATGATGACGAATCGACAAAGAGTGGTGGTTTTGGGAGATGAAGACCACAAGAGCATCAAATTAATCTCTTCACATGAATAAATGTACACCTCCATGTGATGACTATCGAACCAAAAAATAGTTCAACAATCCATATTTCAATGTTATCAATGTCATTTCCTTTCATTAAAATATGTACATGGAAAGAAAGACCATATTGGGGTCATACATGGAGCTCCATTAACAGATAATACAACCTGATAATGAGTTTCCAAGAACATTACTATTCCATAATAAGAATTTCATTATTCTAGGTGGGGCTAGTTTGAACCATCCTTTACCTCTATCATGTAGTTTGAAACATCACCCTCTAAAATATTTGAGGGTTTCTAAGAAAACGATGGAGCCTCATCCTTAGAAACACCACAGATAATTTTATTTATGAAAAAATTTTATTTTATTTCCCCAAAAATATTTATTTTCAGGTTATTTCACTTCCATGATTCAATAAACCTATGTTCAACCAAGATCACTCCAAGAGGATATTCATATAGGAATGGAATAACTAACCTCAATGTAGGAAATCTTGTAAGTTCCTCCTCACCTTGAAAAGTGGAATCCAGAACTCCCACCCCAGATGGAACCACACCCTATGATAGGGAAACATTCATTGCCACTAGTGTTTCTGGGACTTGGTAAAATAGTCAGTGTTTTCAGATCGGTCCTATTTTTGGGTGTAAATACTTATTACGAAAATTTTATATGAGGGAAAATAGTCTGCCAAAAAATTCTTCCTAGCCCCAACATAATTTGAATCATCATCCTATAATCCTTTATCCGCCATACTAGGAAGAATATACCCATTAAAAAAGGGGACTTAAATTCACATGTTCATTTAAAAAGGGTGATACAAACTCCTTGTTTAATTCGACACTATTAATATTTGATCTTGAGATTTTGTATGCTTTTCACTATACATATATGTTTAGCCTTCAAAGTGGGTGGAACAACCAAAGAATTTTACTAATTCCATGGGATATATTATTGTGTAATCCTCCAATCTAAATAAAGTTTTTTTGTTCCAAAATTCTTTATATCATGTTCAATGAGGCCATAAAAGAAACTAAAGGAGGGGATTTTTCAAATTCAAAAGGCCCGAATATATTCGAGTCTAAATGTTTCAAAAATGATCCCTCTATAATGGGTTGTGTGATGTACACAATAGAATTTATTTTCACTATAAGACCCCACTAAATAAGATTAGAAACATCCCATTCTATAAAATCCCCAATGGTAATACCATTCCCACATATAACATGATCTCTCCTACCCATAAATGAGATACATTTCACCTGGATCCATAAAGGGAAATGAGGTAATTCTGTCTGACCATGTTAAACCTATTAGCCATGTACTTTATCACAATAATATGATTATCGAAATAAAAGGTATGTCCGTTAAATTTTTTTATCTCAATATATTACTAAAAAAATTCAAAAACAACCATTCTAGGTTCGATTTCATTGATATAATCTCCCTCTTCCAGCCTTCTAATCGACTGCTACATATTCCTCAAGGTGTTCATGTTATAGGGTCTTCTAGATATGAATCTCCTCACTAAGAGGATGGAGAGTAATTTACAAATCTCTCTATCCTCTATAACACTAAATTTAATCATCGATTTCTAGAAAAACATTGAAATATTATTTAGTCACTCGGTTCATGCATTATCATTTAAACCATTAAATATATCGAATTAAATAGTTCAAAATAAACTATCCTTAAATGTTGTGTTTATAAAAATCAAATATAAAATAGTTAACAACCATTGTAATGGTAATTATTTAATAACACTAATTCAGATATGATTAAAAATTGTAAATCATTCATTATCATTATATGAAATGGTAATTAAATTGTTTTAATCATTTAATAGGGTTAATAATAATGTTAAAAATTTAAGAACATTGATTAGATCACTTTATATTAATAATTTTATATAATTAATTTAACTATTAATTAAAAATATCCATTTAAATAAATACTAAATATATAATTAATTTTCATGATTTTATAAAATGTTGTACACAAAAATTCAATTATTTAAAAATATTTAACTAATACTTTCATAGATATATTTATTTTTATTTTATTATGATTTAATTACATATTGAATTTATAAATGAATTCTATATTCAATTAAAATTAGAATAATTATTAAAAATCATTATTTATAGTAAAATTAATTATTTTTATATTTATTAATTAATTAAAAAAATTTATATTTATAAATAATTTTTTAGGAAATAAAATAATTATTTAATTTTATAATAAGATTGAGTTAATATAATGCTTTTATAAATGAAAAAAGTTTTTATAAAAAAATTTTATTTTTCCAAATTGTTAGTAAATGTGTTAAATTATAGAAAATATTTTATTTAAGAATTCATTATTAATACACAAAAAATTATTAAATGAATTTACTATTTAGTAATTGTGAAATTATTTGGCTAGATATTTCCCAATGATGTGAGATAATATCAATTTCATTTGTTGTGTATATATATTTTAAGTACACAAATAAATTCTAAATAAATAATTTAATTTAATTTAATACAAGGAATCATAATTATGTGAAATAATTTGAAAATAATATTTGGAATTAAATGGATACAAAAAAATCTATATTTTCTCATATAAATTTCAGAAAATAAATGAACAAAATATTTTTGAAAATAAATAAATTTAACTGAGGAAGTCCCTTTAATGCATATATGTATTTATGTATTACTATATGAAATTAAGCATGTTGCATGGGAATTGGTAGAAGGCTATAGACTAGTGATACATTGGGAAGAAAATATAAGATGGTGTTTAGCCTCCAATGATATAGATATGAACTGTTTAGCACTTCAGTTAGTTATAATCGGTTGGTTATTGTGTCACTAAGGGGTGGAGAAATCGTTTAATCTCTCACAAGGCCATAGGTAGGTCATGGGGTATGAGATGAGATTAAAATGGTCTAATATTGGGTTTTTAGGGATAATTGTATAGATGAGAAAGGATTTATCCTAGTGATGACTGAGTGACACCCTTTTGAGGGTGGTCTGAGGCTTGATTATTATTATTATTATGTATGGGATGAGTCCTTTGTAATATACAAGGTGTGATATAGAGTGGTTTCCTCTGAGTGATAGATAGAGATATCTGCATTAGAAGATGTGAGTTGAGACCCAAGTGTAGGGTGTGGGCTTGGTCGGGACTTGGAATCAAGATGATAGGATTCTTAGATTGCACGACAAGGGATAGTCATGGGGTTTAATGATTAAGCATGATGAGATAGAATTATGGAGAGGACTAGACCTTGAGGTATGGTTTGATATGATCATATGGGTTGTGTAGTAACTGAGGTGTATGGGGAATGGGTTGGGATTAATGATAAGATACTGTTATGGGTCTAGAGGACTTAATATATGTCCTAATAGGTGAGGTGGGATGTGTTCAAAAAGGGGATATATCTGTAGATACTAGTGTCCAAGGATCAACTAGAGAGTTGTGTGACACGATAAGGCCTATTTTACTTGTTGGGACTTACCTAGAAACTGTGGGGATGGTTTAATGGGATTATTACCTCCTTAGAGTCTGTGGGGATGTGTTGGTATTCAATTAACCTCCCCAGAGTCTGTAAGTATTTTCTGGAACTCTTGTAACCTCCCTAGAGTTCGTGGGGAGTCCTTTGGTATGCATGTGACCTCCCTTGATCATGTAGGGATTGGTCAAGGAGGATGGTGTACCCTAAATAAGTGTCTTGAGTAATGAAAGTTACCACCTAGGAGGGTATAGGTCATGAGATAAAGTGAGATGAGACCAATGGACCATACCTTTAGTGATCAATAAATATGTCATGATGTGGATGAATGATTGCTTGCAGTTATTTTGGGTAACAAGTTGAGTTTCGGATGCCATAAAACCTTAAGTATTTGTTTATGGATTGGGATTCATTATGATGGCATGAGAGGATATGGTGTGGTGGGTTCTAGTATAGCACAAAAGTTGGAATGATTCAGTGTTATAGTGGTCTAGTAAGCACACATTGACCATACATACTAGGAGTCATGGGTGCCTTATAAAGTTTATGTCCCAATTAATGTGATTAAAAAAACATTAGTTTAATTATCTTTTCATTAGGTGATAAGGTACATCATCTGGTAGATAATGAATCAACTACTACATAATTTTTTTCTAAACATGAAACTCTATATATTAAAAAAAACTTATTTATATAGCTACACAAGAAGATTCATTTGTATAACATTCATATGAATACTTAAAATGCATCCAAGACTCATATCAATGAATTTAATAAAATAATTCTAGATTTATTGAGTATAGAATTTATATTGGATAAAGTGTATTTGACTAGCATACTTTCATCCTATTTAGATGATTAAAATAATTCTTTTAATGATTCAACGGTGTGTGGTTAGGGTTCCTTAAAACTATTTTAAGTTAAATCTACCTTGTTTTCTAATGATATTCCAAATAAGAAACCTAATTCTATTAATAAGTAATTTGAGGGGCTTAATGTCTAGGGTAATCTTGAGTAGATAGTGAAAAAGAGAGGTAAGAGAAACTTTATAATCTAATAATGGTCTATAGCTGAATAAATAAAATAATTCCATTATAAAAAACTTGGTCAAATTTGAAGGAATTATCCGAAAAAAACAAGTCTAATAACAAAACCAATAACAATGACCATTGGTTGTTAGTTGCAAAATATTTTGAGACTATTAACATTTTAAATTTTTGGATTGATGCTATGAGTGTAGAATGAGTCATGGATTTAGAATTTTCATTTCATATATGTCACAAATGTGATTACATCCATGATTTTGGAGATAATGAGAGTGTAAAGTTTTACCTAGTAAATAATATGGTCATTCAAATCCTTATAGGATGTTTGGTGTGTGCCTAATTTGATGATGAATCTTGTTTACATAGGTGACTTAGAACAAAATGGTTATTCTTTTAGGTCTAATTCTGGGAGTCAAAATATCTCTAAGGGGTCACTCACTATTATGAGAGGAACCCTCAAAAATGGTCTATATTTCATAAATAGTAGGAATCAAATGAAATAATTAATTACAACTCTTTCCCCCATGAAAAATAACACAATGTTATGGCATGGATGAACAGGAAAAATCAGTTCAAAAGTGATGAATGAAATAAGAAAGAAAGGAATTTTAAATTATTTAACCTTAGAGATGATTCCCTTTTGTGAATACCATGATCTTTTTAACTCCAAAAATTTTAGTTTTAAGTGGCCTATATATAAAGATAATTCCTCTTTAGAATATTCATATTTTAATTTGTGGTTTTCCGGTATAAATACTTCTTGTAGTGGGGTCCACTAATATGTCCACTTTAATTATGATTAATCTCATGATGTGTGGATTAATATAATCAAGAAAACATCTGAAACCTTTTAAGCCTTCAAATTTTGATTTTTAGATTTGAAAGTGAAATTGGAAACAAACATAAAATCATTAAAATTGATAATGGTCTAGAATATGTATCAAATTCCTACATAGTTTAGTTTAGTTTCAAAGGTATTATTAGACCCATAACTGTTATGGATACTCCATAATAGAAATTTCATATAAGAGATAATTAATAGGACTATTTATAAAGTGTGAGAAGTATGCTCTTATATTGTAGTCTTTTTATGTCCTAGGTAGATGCTTCTACTACAGTTGTCTATGTGATCAATAGATCCCCCACTAGTATATTAGTTTTAAAACCCATGATGTTATGTGGATGGTTTCACCCCTAGATTAGTATATCTTATTTTTTTTCTACCTATACTCATGGTTAGACTGATAAACTAGATATGAGGAATATGAAGTGTGATTTTGTGTGATACCCACTTTGTTTAAAAGGGTAAAGGCTTTGGGGAGATATTCATTGTTTTTAGAAATTTATAATCCATCATGATGTTTTTTTCTACAAGGATTATGATTCTAAATATAATGCTTCTGATATTTCCCAGTCTCATCCATCTAAACCTATAGGTGTTGAGGAAATATTTGAGCCTAAAATGTAACTTTAACTCGAGGTTGTCCACACTAAACCACACCAACTGTCTAAAAATAAAGAGTAACATGTTAGTGAATTTGAAAATAAGTTTCAGACTGAGAGAGATAGTTACATGAGGGACTACCACTTGACTTTTAATAGGATTAAAATAATAATTAGGCCACCAACCTAGTCTACCAAGGTTGGTGTTTCTACCTTTTACTTTAATATAGGTTTTTTCTAAGTAGTGATGTACCATAATATTTCAAACAAGATCTTAAGTCTGATAAATCTATGTAGATTTTTTCTATCATGAGAGATGAAATGGATTACCTTCAAATAAATGAAACTAAGATAATTGTTAAAATCATAAAGGGGAGAAAATTGTATATTTTAATTTAATTTTTATTAATAAATAAGAAAAAAATAGTGAAAATAAAATTAAGAATAAATCTATAATTCTGGAATGTGGATTCCTATAATATGAAGTAATTTATTATAAATATATATTTTTAACCTATTGTTAAGACCTATTAAATTATATTATTGTTATAATTTTCTACCCAAAAGTATTTTCATGTTGAATAATTTGATGTTAAAACTATATTATTGCATGTTATATAAGATGAAAATATTTATATGAGACCACCTGATCGGTTTACAAAATATTTTAAAATAAATCATGTATAAATTTTATAAAAAATCCATTCATTTCTTTAAGAATTCATCTAGACAATGGTATAAATAATTTAAAGCCTTTCTTCCTAAAAATGAATTTTCTAGAAGTACATATGATTCCAATGTTTTCTTAAAATTATTCAATATTTTTTATGTTTATTTAGTCATATATGTTTATGAAATTATTATAATTTTCAAAGAAACTCAGTTAATAAATCATATGAAATAAAAATTAAATAATTAATTTGAAATGAAATATTTAGAGGAAATAAATAAAATCTTTAGTATGAAAATTACTAAGGATAGAAATGTTAGTGTATGTTACATGTCCCAATATCCTTATGTTCATAAGGTGTTGAAAAGGTATTTTGTATAAAATTTGAAACTTTTTAGTCTGAATTTAGGTTGTCGCTTCTTGATTACCTTGTCCCAATCCTCTATCTGTTATTCTAATAGTTATTTAATTATTAAAATCCATTTTTAAAACATAGTGAGTGGCCTTATGTATTCTATGATATTCCCTTTTAGGGATATATCGTTTAGTGTTTGTGAATTTTGAATAATTATGGGAAGTACTATAACTAATCCTTGGTATGCATTAAAATATATACTCAATTATGTGACACTGTCTTCTAAATTGTGCATTTTTTTTGGAATAAAGGTCTCTTATTGTCAAGATGTCATCATCTTTATTGAATCTTGTTATGCAACAATATAGATACTAATAAATATTTCACTATTTTTGTATTATTCTTCTTTGGAGGTCCTGATTCATGGAAATATAGTATGAAATCAATTGCCTCCCTTTCCCAAACCAAGGTCAACTACATAGTATTAACTATATCAATCAATGAATCAATTTGGTTGAAAGGATTTTTTAATTAAATTTCTTTATCTTTTTGTTATATATAAACCTTTTTTGATAGTAATTTTCTATTCCATATATTTTTAAATAATGTTTTCCATGGAATATCATAGCACATATACACTGAATTTCATTTTTTTAGTGTTTTCCTTGAAACTATGAAAATATGTTTTACTTAGATACATACTTTATAGAGTCCAATCGACTGTTTGAATAAATATATTCAATTGTCAATGTTTATTCATTATTTAGATCTTATAAATGTAGTCCCATTTCAAATACCTATGTGGTGAGAACACCATATTTTAAAATTATTTTTATTAAAAAGGTGGAGGTTTTATAAATTTTACATGAAAGTATTTATTTGATTATTATCAAATATAATTTTTACAATTCATGGTCTGGATTATTATTTGGATTTAATAATTTACTTTTATTTATTCCCTTGATAAAGAGTTGTTTACATTTCTTAGTTGTATTTTTTCTCATGAAAAGAATTTTTTAACGTCACTTATTTATCAATTTTTTCACATGGTTTCCTTACCCCATAGATGGATCCCACATAAAGGTAACTTGTGTAAAGTCTACATTCCATTTGTGTTAGGGTAAACCATTGGATCTCCCATTGCATAAGGTTAAGTCATAAATCCATAAGGGTAATGCCTACTCGTGTAAGGGTACTCCCTAGCTTATGTAAGGGTACTCCTGGCACTCTTAACGGTACTCTCGAGCTTGCATATGGGCACTCCTTAGATTGCGTAAGGGTTCTACCTTGGCACATATAAGGCTATCTGGGAATGTGAAAGGGTACTTCCTTGCCTCACATAAGGGTATCATAGCTCGCATAAGGGTACTATATGGATTTATTAAGGGTAAATTTTCGCATCTGAGGGTAACCTTGGAACACACAATTGTATGTAGGCATGTGTTACATTTTAGAGGTGAATCACATATCACCACATGGGCATCCCATCAAATTTTCTCTTTCATATCAGTAAACCATATGGACTCCCTATGGAATTCAGTTCCTGGATCTTAATCATTTCACCATGTATCATGATTTCACCTTAGGATCATCCTAGATCATTCGGCATGTTTCTTCATTAGTTCAATAGAGGATTGTTCAAGGGAATTTTTTATTTTGAGTTGAAATAGAATGAGAGTAGCCAGAAGGAGATCATGTCCATGATTCACACAGTTCTATGTAGTAGATTTTCTTCATTATCGCCCACCTGGATTGGGGATTTGGTGGAGATTGGTGCATATTCTTTACCTTCATCATGATATGTCATCATGGGATGTTAAGAATCAATATCATGAACACAATTTGAACTTCTTATAGGTTTTGGTATTATAACATAGATTTATAATAAGTTTATTCCACATTCTTATTTTCATTTCATTTCATGTGTTCAATGTTTTATCCTTATATGCATGTGCCTTGTGAGAGTACATAAAGGAATTCAGAATTAATGGTCCATATGTTATATTTTATCACTTCCATATGCTCTAGCATGACTTAATCCTGAAATAGTTTCTTTGGTACTTTACTTCTTTCATTTTTAATAATCTATTAATTTTCATTCTTTATTAATAACAATATTATGAGGGAGTTCTTGAAATGAATTTAGTTCCATTGTGGCCTCAAGTATGTTATATATATGTGTTATTTATTTTTTCATACACTATATTCTTCTTTAATCAATCTTATCCAGTTTTATTTTTATCGAAATTCCAAAAACATTTGTGAACCAATTATATATATTAGTGGATTCTTGGTTATTTAATAAAGAATACCACATCAATATTTAGGGGAAGAAAAGTAAATCATTGGAATGAAAATCACTAGGGGTATAAATTTTAGGGTACTGTAACTTTTCCAATATTCTTATAAACATATGGTGTTAAAATTGTTTTTTATTGAATATTTGAAACTTTTTATTGTGCCTTTAGATCAAAACTTCATGTTACCTTGTCCCAATCCCCTAGAAGTGATTCTGATAATGATTTTATGAGTAAAATACCTTATGTAAACATAGTAGGTGGCATTATGTATTCTATGATATGCTAATATCTAGATATATAATTTAGTGTTTTTTCCTTAATAATATTTATGGGATTTCATGTAAAACATCATTGGTATGCATTTAAATAGTTACTCATTTATGTACCCATGTCTTCTGATTTTTGCATTTATTTTTGTAAAAAATATTCTTATAGTCAAGGTTTCATCAGCTTTGTTGATTCTAGTTATACTAAATATATATATACTAATAAATATATAACTCTGTATATATTATTTTCTTGTGTTGGTCCTATATAATGGAAATTTAAAATTAAATCCATTGTTTCCCTTCCCATAACAAAGGTTGAATACATATAATTAACCGTTTCAATCAAAGAAGAAATTTGGGTAAAGTAATTTTTAATGAATTGTAGGTATCTTCTAGTAATATAGAATTCTTTTGTGATAGTAATTCTATATTCCATATTTTTAAAAATCAGGTTTTCTATGGAAGATAAATTTACTAATAAATTTTATTTAAATTTTCTAGGGTTTTCATTGAAAGTACGATTGTATATTTCACTAAGATATGTACTTCAGTGAATCTATCCAATAGATTTACTTTGGATATTAAATTATCCATGTTCATTCAATGTTTAGAATATATGATTGTACACCCATTTCAAAGACCTAGGTGGTGATAACACCATCCTCTTTCAAAAAAATTATTACAAATGTGGATATTTGGAAATTTGACTTGCATGTATTTATTTATTTGTAATCAAATATAATTATCCCAATTATTATTCTTAATTATTATTTGGATTTCAGGATTTTATTGTATTTTATCCCTTTTTAAAATGTTGTATACAACTCTTACTTTAATTTTTTCCCACGAAATAAATTTTTTTACATTTCTTATTTTTCAATTTTGATTTCATGATTTTTCCATACCTCATAGACAAATCCCACATAAGGGTAAATTTTAAAATGTTTACTTTCCTATTGAATGAGGTTAAGGAATTGGAACTTGTGTTTCATAAGTGTAAGACATAGATTCATAAGGGTAATTCTTAATTCTATATTGGTACTCCGAAGATTGTATAATAATACTCATGACGTGCATAAGGGTAAACCCTATCTTGTATATTGGCACACCTTAGATTGCGTAAGGGTACGACCTTGGATCGCATAATGCTAGCCTGGAACATGTAAGGGTAATTCCATAAGGGTAACCTTTCTAATGTAAGGGTATTGTCTGGCACTATTAGGGGTAACCTGACTCATATAAGGGTAACCTTATAACACATAACAATAAGCTAATTTGTGTCATATTTCGGTGGAGAATCATTTGTTGATGTATGGACATCTCATCAAACAATCTCTTGCATATCATTCATCTATATGGTCATGATCATTCCTTCACTTCTTGTATCTCTATCTCTAGTCTCTCCATTATGATTTCACATCGACCTCCTCCTCAATCATTTAGAATGTTTCTTCACTGTTTCAAGAGAGGATATTTCTAGAGAATTTTAAATTTCCACTAGAAACTGAACAAGTTTATCTTGAAGGAGATCTTATCCAAGATTCCCATTATCTACTAAAGGAGATTTTTTTATCACAACAAACTTGTTCTAGGGATTTAATTGATATTTATAAAGATTAATTTCATTCATTATGATATGTATTTGGGTTAAGAAATACATCAATATCATGAACACCATTTGAGCTTCTTATAGGTTTTTGTATTAGAACATAGAATTATAAGAATTTTATTCCACATTCTTGTTTCTATTATATTCCATTTGTTTACTGTTTTATCCTTATATGAATGTATGTAGCCTAAATCCATCAAGGAATTTGAATTTCATGTTCCATATGTTTGATTACATCACTTACATATGTTCCTTATAGAATTAATCCTAAAGAGTTTCATTGGAACTTTACTTATTTTGTGTATTATAATCTGGTGAATTTCTTTCATTAGTAATAAAAATATTTTGGTGGTTTTCTTAGTTTTTACATAGTTCCATAATGAACTAAAGTACGTTATATCACTTTGTTCTTTATTTCTTCTTGCACCATATTCTTCTTGGATCCAACTTATACAATTATTTTTTTATCAAACATCCTAAAAATATTGAAAATCAAGTACCTATATTAGTGGATTCATGGTTGTTTCATAATGACTACCCCATCAATGAATCCCCTAAAAAAAATTCAAGTTAGAAATAAATGTTGGTGGACAATATTTTCACATGTTATTATAATGATAGCGTATGAAAATGTCACTAGTCCTTTCACTTCTATTGTCTATTTCATCGGGTTTTGATCCATTTTTTTTTTAGTGTTTCTATATTCCAGTCTATGTGCATTGCCAAATAATATATAGATTTTTTTTAATACGGTTAATCTATATAAAAATATATTTATTCCAATAATCATTTATATGTTAGCTTATATATTTTTTTCGTAGTTGTGATCCACTACATTGGTGTGACCATATGAAACCAACTATTTACCACTCCAACATTTTTCATTCCTGTGAAATAAAATCAAGTAAATGGTGTCTACAATTATTTGAGTGAAGGTAATGCTATAGATGTATGATGATCCACAAAATATGTTTTTTCATTTGGAAAATGTTGAACTGGTGTTAATTATGAATCAATGAACAAATAATTCTAATCTAGTAAACCCCACTAGCTTAGTGTTTATATGTTTTCAAGTGCCCCAGGTTCCATCTTGTAGAATAATAATGATAATATTGCAATAACATTGGAATTAAAGTTGATCTATATGAAATGAAAAATTGGTTTTATAGAACCACAATCTATTTTAAAAAATATTATCCTGACTCTATGGCATAACCATGTTGTAACATATTTATAATTTCCTTTAAAATAAAATCATGAATTAAATAATCTCTCAACACCACATACTCCTCCCATCGTGGTTCTAAAATTTGAAAGTACTTATAATATCCTCCCTGTGTCACCCTCGATAGAGAATCTATGGAACTATTCAATTTACCATGCTTCAAAATCATTATAACAGAATATCCCTATAACATATCCTATCGGTAGTGAAGTTTAATTGAAGCTACTCTTTGACTAAGAAAATTCACTTAATGCTCCAAATACTTGTGTATACCTCAAACTAACTTCCCATTAAATCTTGTTTTTTATGCTGGATTTCTGGCATGAAATCCATAAGCTCCATTTTGTATATCAATTTTTTAATTTGGTTTCAGATAATTCCTTACATGAAATAGGAAAGAGGCGTCCCTTAGTATATTAACACAGCACCAACTCCTAAAATATAGGCATAATACTTTACATAATATCCATTTTAAAAATTCTGAAAGAATATATGTTGGGTAGTAGTCATGATATTCTTAAGTGTATCAAATGATTCTCGAGTTTTAGGTATCTATATAACATCATTCTTCTTAGTCAAGGCCGTGAGGGGTCCTAAAATATTTCCATGATAATTGATAAATTTTTTATAGGGTCTAATTATTCCTAAAATCCCATGACATGATTCACATTTCCTTATCCCATTCCATAATTTAACTACCACCTTTTTGGGATCTATCATAACCACATTGATAGAAATTATATGCCAAAAATACTCCACAACCCTCATTTTTTAAGAACACTTCTCATTTTCAAATAGTAAATGAAATATTACCATTTATTGGACCTCATGTGCCTTATCTAGATCTTGATTCCATCCCTTATGACACCCAATTATATTATCTAAGAATAATAAAACAGTATTCCTTTGAAAGTCCCAGAATATCACATTCATAGAAGCATGGAAAGTCATCAGTGCATTCATCAATATAATGGGAATAAAATTTATTATGAATTCCCTTTATCGGTCTTGAATATAGTCTTCCTAATATCTTCCTCTTTCATCTATACCTGGTGGAAACCAGATTTCAAACCCACCTGTGTGAATTTTTCTGCACTATGAAACTCATCCATCAGCTCTTCTATTAGTGGAATTAGGTTCCTTTACATCACCACAAAACTATTGAAATCTTCAAAATCCAGGAACATTCTCCACCGACTATCATTATTCTTTTATGAAATTTTTATAATATAGTATGGGATGATATAATGTCTGATATAAAATTGTACCAAAATATTTTGACCCTATTTTTCAATCTCATTCTTCATAAAATAAGTATGTTTTTAAGGTTGTATATTGACTGAATCCACCGCCTATTTCAAATTTGGTATGTGATCATTATTCCTATTTGATGGTAATTCTCAAGGTACCTCAAAAACATCAACTCCATCTTCTTTTTCTTGTATCACCCAATAAAATCCAGGCACCCACAATATTCCTTTTCCTCAATTTTATTGTAATGAATATGGTGTTTTTGGGGTTATTTGATGTTCCCTAGGTTGGAGGACCACTGAAAGGGGGATGAATCATTGATATAATCTTATGATTTATTCATCATATAAATTCAACCTCTTGAACCTGTTAAAGTTCCCAGTCCTATCAATATCATCTCATTGTCTAAACTTGTATACAGTGATAATAAGAGAGTGAATCAAACGATATTACTAATGTTCCTTATAAAAGTGTACTCCTCTCTAACCCAGTTAGATTCATGTAGTCAGACACCCTAGTAATAATTCTCCATAAATTATTTAGACACCCCAGTCAGAACTCTCTGGTGATTGGTTAGACACTCCAATTCCAAGCCTCAAACAACTATCTTGTCACCATAGTCATAAGACTATTCTTCAACGTTGATCCATTCATGGAAATATCTCTTTATGAAAATGGATTATTATATGCCACTTATAATATATATTTCCCTTCACAAGTATATTGGATCAACAAGTCGTTACATGTGCTAATTCTTCAAGATCTTCAAAAGGTGCTCGTAATATTCATATTTGTCTGAAAAATCATGCTAGATCATTAGTGATATAGTACTTCTCAATTTTATCAAATACATGGGTTAATAAGAAAACAATGGATCATAGCTTCAACTCCATCTCTTACCTTGATAAATGTATGAGGATCTCACAAATCTCTCACATAATATATGTTAGTTCTCAATATTCTCAAAATCTTCTTCAATACCTACAATAATATATATCCACAATAATATCATGAATATTATTCTCATACATTCTATAATATTATTTCACATTAAATATTAAAACAAATCTTTATAGGATATCCTTCTTCGTGAATCATAAAATCTCGTAGTCCATAAGCAATTTTTTCATTGAAACAAATTTTTGAATTCCCTAAAGACTCAATAATGTATTATCACACGATATTTAAATTACCATGTCTCCATTATATCCTCAACTCACGCTATGTATAAATCTATTTAAAATCTCCACACCTCTAAATTAATCCATGTAATACCATGGTATAACATTTATGTATCTCAACTCACCGTTTCTTATAGGTGGACTAGATTTCCAAAATGGTCATCAAAACAGCCATAGAAAAATCAATATTCCATGGTGACATATTTATTTTTCTCTTTTCATGACAATCACATGCATTTAACATGAATATATATACTTTTTATTATGGATTCCTACCTTATTCAGTATCTTGGATGCATCATGGTAAGCATTTTATTTTTTATTTTTCATTTGATATCATCTTACTATTCATAGTCAAATATCATTTCATCATAGTATACAAATTCTGGAACTCAGTTCATCTCCGAGCAGATGAGACATAGTAATGGATCGACTGCATGTCTTTAATGAGATCGACCACATGAACACCTCATTAATCGGCTATATGAATAACTCCAAATCAATTGAGTGTGACCAAACACATGAAAATGTCTTGATTGATGGAACCTTGCAATCCAATCAACCAGAGTAGCTTAAATAATATTTACGCTGCTCAATAATTTTCCTTGTTTTATTAACATAGGGCATTGAACTACCTATGTAGGTAGTTAAAAACTCAATGTACCCTTACACATCTCCTCATCACCTTTATGTGGCATGACTCAGTGCAAGTTACCTATTCATAGCCTTCCAAACTCCCTCATTTCCATTACACAGGTTTTGTATATCATAGACGACCATTACGTAGTTATAGAAATCATCTGGTACCTTCACACTGCTACTCGGTTTCATTATTACCTTCACATGTGTAATTTATTTCTAAATCCAACATTATATAGCCAATGTAATTCTAAAATAACATTTACATAACTAGTGCAAGCCACATGTTACATTTACGCAACTTCATAATTTCTGGTATGACCTTGATGTGGAAAGAGAACTACCATTCCATAGCTACTTACACTCTCGTTTTAGTGTCATGTATAAGGGATAATATTGGTGATTCCTTTACATAAGTAATTTGGATATCACATCCTAGGTGGGATAAATTTTAAGAATAATGGGTTCTAGGCTTAGTCTAAGAGGTCCTCAATTTTGGGCCCGAAATTTGTTGGGATTTAATTCTGGTTGGTTTGGTTGAATTGGGTCTTGTTAGGGATTTGGGAGCAAGGATATGTGATTTTGAGTGTGATGGGTGTGGGGAGGTGATGTCATGGTAGTGGCATGGTGAGGTCTCGGTGACTTGGTTATGTTGCAATCCATGATCAGTAGATGCTTCCTTCAGTCAAATCAGATGCACAATGGTGATGTCGGTTTATACATGGATCAATACTACATCAAGGGAAAGGAAAGACAAGCACATGAGAATTGTGTAAAATAATATTAATTTCTTAAAATAAAGAATTAAGTATATTAAAAACATATAACATTAAAATTTTATTTTTAAAACGAATCATCATTAATTTATTCCAAAAAAAATTAAATATCCATGTCATTTAAATTTTAAATACTCAACTTATTTATTTTAAAATAAAAAACATTAAGTTAAAACATTAATGGTATTTTAAAATATAAAAACATTAAAAAAATAAATTTTTTGATCAGTTGGTTTATTTTAAATAGTCAAGGTATTTAAATTTTATTAATAAATTATTTATTTTCAATATTCAAATTATTTTTTTTACATTTTTATTCATCTTATTTTAAAATTAATAACTTTGAATGATAAAAATTAAATTACATGAATATTTTGAAAAAAAATAAATTTATTTAATTAAATTGAATAGTTATATTATATAAAAACGTTAAGAATGTTATAATAATTTGAATAGTGTTAAATGATATGAATTTCTTAAAATATTAAATTGTATTTTTTAAAAACATTTAAATAAATAATTTTATTTGAAAAAATTAATGTTCTTAGATATTTTATTAGGGCTATTAAAAAAATAGGATATTTTGAATGATTTAAAGATTTCAGCAGATCCTGATTTTTCATTATTCTTTAAACAAGTTGGGAATGGTAGAATAATCAAAATATTGTAAAATTATATGAATTTCATAAAGTATTAAAATGTTTTTTAAAGCATTTAAATGAATAAATTGATTAAAAAAATAAATTTTTTATATATTTTATTTGTGTTTAAAAAATCATATATTTTGAATGATTTAAAGATTTCAGTGGATCCCGAGTTTTCATTATTCTTTAAACAAGATTTTATCCTGGGCCTGGGAAGGTCATGGGGAACAGGAGGAGCTCATGTTTTCCATTAGTGGCCCCCAACCTAACGGAAGGGGTGCCCGTGATCCTCAATCCCAAAAAGCTTCATCCATCGCTCCTCGAGGATGTGGTTGTACATATGAAGAGTGGTGATCTTCAATCTAGACATGATAATTTCATGGCTCTTCAAGGTACTAACTCCGATTTTATTAGAATCAAAACTCTTCTTGGTTTTAATAATGTGGTTGTATAGAAGATGAGCGGTAATCCTTATTCCAAACAAGCTGCTTCCATGGCTCCTTGAGGTAAGGATTTTGAATTAAGAAGAATAAAAAATCATCCCATTGTATAGAATATGGTTGTGAAAAATATGATTGGTGATCTTCATCCCATTGTAGAGAATGTGGTTGTGAAAAATATGATTGGTGATTGCCATCCCAAAAAAGCTGCTTCTATGGCATCTCTATATAAGGACTCCTAGTCTAGTAGAATCCAAACCCTTTCTGTTTTGATGAATGTGTCAGCGCATAATATGGGAATTTTATTTGGTCTCAATAACATTGATGAGGTGTTTGTGTGGCTGAAGATGGGTATAATTGGTGCCACTAAATTGGATGGTCGGTTGTATTTGGGTGCTTCAAAACTCAAGCTACATTTTCCAAGGCATGGGAGGGGAGGAAAAAAACATCATTCATAATATATTGATTGGTAAACTTCTACCCAGGAGTGTATATTAGAGAATTCACTATGAAATTGAGACAAAGGATGAGAAGAAAGATGAAAACATAGTGAATAATGTAATTGATTAGAAGAATGAGATTTACAACAATTTTAATGAAGGCATGAGACTTTTTTCAATCTAGTAATTCTAATGAGTATGATTTTTTTTCTAATTGGGTCAACAATTTATCAAATAATTGGTATAAATGGTGTTTACTAAATGATTTGTCTTAGAGATGAGAAAGTTGGAGCAGTATGTTGGAGGCCAGTTTGGTCATGAAATGGCCCTCAACCATTTAGAATCATCAAAAGATGGTATTTTTTAGCATGATTAAAAACTATATAGAAGGTAATAATTAAATAAAACATACAGATTAGCTTCATTAGGAGAGGGAAATGGTATCTCCTCAATTTTTTTCCTTGCAATGTATTATATCAAAGAACCAAATGTTCTTGTCTTCTCAATGGCCTTCTAGTGAAGCCATTTTTTTAGTTTTTTATCAACTCATTCTTTTGGTCATCCCTTTTTATGAAAAATATGAGGGTAACTTGGGAGGAGAGAAAAGCATAGAAAAATTTAACGACGCTATCAAAAATCGTTGAGGTTGGTTATCCATATCCTTTCTATGGCAATATTAGGTAATAATTATCTAATTATATTATATTAATCTCATCATGTCTTTTTAACAATGTATGATGAAAGGGGATGAAAAATGAACTAAAGAAACAAAAAAAAATTTGAAAACAAATTAGATGTTACAAAATAATTGGATATTGAAATAGAATTCACGATAGGGGTTGGGAAAGCTCATGCATTCAATTTCAAGATCCAATGCTTGTTTAGCATCTAACTTTGTTTGAAGCTCATTAATTTGTTCCCTTAGTTCACTCTTCATCGCCTTTCATTATACCCGAATAAAATGACATTATGATATTCATATAGAATAATTAGATATTTATTAACTAAAGTTGATAAAAAAAGGTAATGGACTGCCAACCTCATGGATTTTTGCCAGTTTTGTTACATTTTCATCGACGTTTCTCTTCTACAACATTGCCTTCATATTTTTCCTAAAAATGGAACAGAAAAATAATGAGTAAATAAACAAATTAAAACAAGATTCACCACAAGGTCTGTGACCTTAAAACCACATTTGGTTCATTATCAAAATATATTAGAAGGAAAAAAGTGGAAGAGATACCATTTCCCTCTCATGATGAAGCTTTTCTCTCTTTGTTTTAGTTAAGGATTCCCTTCTGTATAGTACTTGTGCACACTGGCAAAGCCCTTTTTTCTATGCATCTAAATGTTTGACGGATATTTCATGCCAAAACAAGCCTCCAGAATACTTCTCCATCATTTTCATCTCAATCAAAAATCATTCAGTAAAGGAATTTTATACCAACTAGTTGATAAATTGTAGGCACATTTAACAACAAAAAAATACACATTAGAATTACTCTTTTGGAAAAAGGCTCGTACCTTCATTAAAATTATGGTGTATCTCATCCTTCTCATCAATTACATTTTTTGATGAGTTTTCATCTTTCCTCCCATCCTCTACCAAGATTTAAAAGATACCTCTTAGATACCCACTCCTATGTAGATGTTGAGGATTCAAGATATTATCAATGATGTATTATTTTCCTCCACTCCATTTCCCAGGAAAATGATCCTTGAGTTTTGAAGCACTAAAATACTAACCACCATCCAATTTAGTGATACCAATAATACACATTCGTAACCACACAAACACCACATCCATGTTATTGATACCACATAAAATTCTCTTCTTATTCACAACAAAATATCCACATTATGTAGAGTTCTGATTCTACTAGACAATGAGTCTCTAGATCATGGAGTCATGGAAGCAGCTTGTTTAGGAAGAGGATCACAAATCACATTTATCACAACCACATTCTCAACAACAGAAATATTTTTATTCTACTAGACTCAAATTCCATCCCTCAATATGCCATAGAAGATGCTTGTTGGAAATAAGGATCACCACTTATCTTCTACACAACAATGTTCTTGATAATAAGACGATTTTTTACAATACTTGGATTGGAGTTCAAACCATGAGGATATCATTATCTTCAGCATAGTATGATGAAACCCAATGGGAAACTAGAAGATAAATATGGTGAAACTGATGAATGAGATGATTTTTTATCAATGACCAAATATTTAAAAGTTTTGTAGACATATCTTCTAGGGATGCTTGTGGATACATTTATTTTTCATCCATAATTCCATTGGTGCATCCTCTTGTTTTTTGAATCCATTGAATGATCATTCAAACACTATCAAATTCCAATTGCATTCCTCACCAAATAGTCTATATAATTTATATATAATACCAATAATTCTATTTTTGATTTCACTATATTATTTCTCATTCAATTATAATTGTATGTTATTGAGGATGAAATTTTGTTCATACATTCCCCTTAAAGTCCCACTCACTTGAGTAAGATTATCTTCCATTTTTTCAGTTCTTAATTTTTCACTTTTAAAGGAGGATTAATAATATGGATAATTAGCCAATGTATTGATGAAATACTCTCTTTCCTCTTGTTTGGTGATTTTTAGATTTTCAGTTTTAGCAACCACGGTTCTCTCTACCTCAAGATCAAAATCTGGATTGTTATAAGAACTAGATCAAGTCATTTGAAGCCATTTTTTTAAACCAAATTAAAATAAAAGCACCAAACATCCCAAGAAAGTGTGTCGGGTTTGATGCATTCCTGTCATAGGGTTCTCAACAAAAGTATTTTTGAACCGAAGAAAAATGTAGTAAATCTTGATTGGGGTTGCCTCTAGGGAAGACAATGTGGTGGATGTATTAAAATCATATTTAATGGGTTTGAAATTTGAAAAAAAGTGGATGTGGTTGATTGGTTTAAAATTTAATTTTTAAATAAAAGTTATCCATGCTCGGATTACTCTCCTCTCTTCCTTATGAATCCTTATTCAATTTCACATCCCCATCATTCAATAAAAAAAAGAAATATACTTGATTACACTTTCCTAGAAATTTAGTTTTGTACTAGAAAAATAAAATATCCCTTGTATTATGTATCCTCACCTAGCCTTGTGGTGAGATACCAATAATAATTCTTGGTTCATTCCACTATTAACTATCATAAGTAGTGAAGGTGTTCCCAATAGGCTTATGTGTAAAACTAGTAATGAAACCAAGAAATATTTATGTTTAAAGACAAATAATAATCTCATAAAAGTTGCACATACAAACACATACAAATGATTAAACTAACAAGAATTTTTTATTTAATAAATGAATTCATAAATGGGGTGGGAGAGTTCTTCCCAGATCGACCATAATTCAGTTAACGTTTCATCACTAAGTTAATTAAAAATGAAACAAAGAAAACCATATAGAATGACACTAGAAGCTAGTGATGAAATAGACTCGATGAGTAAGTGAGTGTATCATTAATATGGGATGTCTTCCAAACCAAAATAAAACATATTTTATTATTATTATAATAGAATTATAAAAAAATCACAAAAAATCCTTATTTGTGTAGAATTCAATGCAAGGTGTCTTGAGTTCCTCATTACAAGATCTAGGTGAGTTCCCTGTGAGAATAGTTGAACTCTTGAAATGACATAAAACAACCCATCATAATTTCATACATTGAGTGGGCATGATCTCATCAATAGATATCCACCACATGGAAGAGGATCACTAAGGATCATCATCTTCCCAAATTCTGCTAATCTAATGGACTGGGAGGGAATTTGACTTTGGAAATGAGAGGACAAATAGGTAAATGATTTTCCCCATTTTCTAAATTTTCAAAACACTTTTTCCTTATCTAATGTTAGTTCTAAGTAGCATAAGCATTCACATATGTGGGAATTTAGATAGATGAGGTGATTTTAGTCATTCCTTGTAATCAAATACATCGCCAATCAGGTTTGTATAATTGGATATGTAGTGATTCTAGTTATATGGATTTTTTGGGTACGTTGAACCATCACTCATGTTAAACTCGGCCATTATACATCATCTTATAGCACTCTGAATTTAGCTAGTAAATATTTCTTCATTCTATATTGATTGTAAAGGTGCTTCAATTGAATGGATAAGCACTTTCATACTAGTGATCATGTTTATTTCCCCCATTGAATCATTTTTCAAGCATTCGTGAACCTCCAACCGGTGCATAAGGGGGAAAATATGGTCTCACCATCTAAAAACATTCACAAGGGAATGAAAAATATAAAAATTAATTTTGTTACCTTTTTATTTGGATAAATCCAAACTCACCACTCAATGCTCACAATTTTGATTCTTCATTGAGTGGTGTGACTTATTCTTGGCGAGATCTGGCTTCTAGATCCCAATATAAGATTAGTGGCATGATTTCATACCTCAAGGATCCATTGAAGGGGCTTTTTTGAAATGAGGACCACTTCTCATCTTCCACAAAACCATGTTCTTCACAATATGATGATTTTTTATTATACCAGTCATGTAGTTCATACATTGAGGACCTATGGAAGATGATTTTTTTGGAATGGGTACCAATAATCATCTTATGCATAACCAAATTCTTGAAAATAGGAAGAGTTTTGATTCTACTGAACTTGGATCCCTTATCATAGGGATCCATAGAAGCATCTTGTTTGGATTATAGATCACCGACACCACTTCTGTGACTTTGGGGGGGGGACACTGCATGATATAAGAATCTCTTCCAATACCCATAGGACACTCCCCATGATTAAAATATACTTGGGATCTAGGGAAATACAACGTAGTGCGAGGTTTTCCACCTTGAAGGAACTATCCATTTTGTACTAACCCACTTTCTAGTACATGTCGTTCTTCACCATCAGCTCTGTATGAAGAAACCCAATGGAAAATTGGAAGATACATATGATGACACTAATGAATGAGAATATGTTTTATCGGAGGCCAAATATTTTGGAGAGGTGTAGCCATAGGTGCTAGCGATACTCATGGATATATGGAGTTCATCGCCCATTGCTCCATCCTTGGGAAATAGAAAATCAGAATGTTTTTTTTTTTTGATTCTGAAAACAAAGATCAATAGACATGGATTGAGGATTAGAATAAATCAGGAAAAAATAGGATTTTAATGTTTCCACATTCCCCACAGAAAATCCAGTAACATGTTTGATATCTTAATATCACTAAAAATGAATTCCATGTAGTAATTTGGGAGAAATGAAAGCCCCTTGGATATCCCAAGTGCCACAATTAGCCAGACCTTCCATGAATCTGGATGAACATTGGAGGATGTGGGATTACATCAAAATAGATAGTCATCTAGGCTACCATAGGGCATGAACTCATAAACCAACAAACGGGCCACACTACCAATTAAGTACCCAATAAGTTTAACAAGATGGGGATAGTTAAGGTGACCCAGATAATCTAGATTTTTTTAAATATTTATCCATATAATTATATACATATATTTATTTATTTTTAAATATATTATAAAAATTTGACTATATATTGTATATTTACTAATAAATTTTATACATATTTACATATAATTGTATATTTTTATATAAATATTTTATAATGTATTTATAATTATTTATTATAAATATTATTATATAATATATTTAAATATTATGATATATTTATAAGAATAAATTTATATATGATTTATTTACATAATATTGACACACAGACACACACACACAACTGCTACTCAACCTCCAAGCAGTACCCAATGAGTTTAACAAGATGGGGAACGTTAAAGTTCCCAAGATAATCCACATTTATTTAAATATTTATTCATATAATTATATACATTTATATAACAATTTTTAAATATAGATTAAAAATATATTTATATATTATATATTTACTTATAAATTTTAGACATATTTACATATAATAGTATATTTTGATAAAAAATATAATGTATTTATATATACTTCTAATAAAAGTTTTGATATAATATATTCAATGATATGATATATTTATAAAAATACATTTGTATATGATATATTTAAATAATATTGAAACACACATATTCACATACATATTTTCACACACATGTACACATTTATATTTCAAATATACACACACAAAGGAAAGAAGATTAATGTAATAGGGCTGTTAAGATGATGATGAATTACATAGAATGAATTATAAGTAGACCATAGAATTTGACATTGTAACATTTGATGTTGTGATGTTAAGAAGATTGAATATGACTATGATGTTAAACTATTAGGAAGATGATTCCTAAATCTCACCATTATTCCATATTTCTTAATTTATAGACATTTATAACTAAAGAGTTTAGTGGGAAGGTATTATCTGATGGTCTCATAGAAATCTGACATGAATTACATTAGATTTAAAGAGTAAACAAAACCATATAATTGTGGCAAACATAAGACATATCTGATAGTTTTACATATATTATATGTTAAATTGGTTCTTATGCTAGGTTTGTTAAATATTATTAAAGAATTTAAGAATATTAAAATGTATAATATTTTAGGAAAGCCTCCATTTTATTATTTTTTCACATTATCAATATAAATGTATATAGAGAGATACATTTTACGAAGTGAAATGATAATTGACCTCTCAAAGTATAACATTATGTTTATCCTTAACTGATAACATCATAGAGTTTTATAGGTCCTGAAAAAATGTTATGGTTAGTGTTAGTATAATTCTTTTATTTAGATAAAACATATTCTCATGTCACACAAGACAAAGAATAATATTCTTTTTTTGAACATGATGACCAACTACATATGCCGCATGGAGTACCATATAGATGCCTTCAGTATATTAGGGGTGCATGGATCATATTTGTGTCCCCAATATATGAGGTTTGTGAGAACACTATAATGAGACCCTTCATAATTTCATATTGTACATAGAAAACACTTTTTATTAACAAATCTATTATGGGGTGGTTGGGTATATTGTTGATCATGTTTTCAGTTAGATCTTAATTGAGATGGGATTTTTACTCTCATATGATGAGTATGAGATTTGATCCCTAGATTGAGATAGGATATGGGATTGTGTGTCCAAACTTATATATTGTATAACCATTTAGATATGTAACTTGTGATGTGCTTATCCATAGTGGTAAACAACATGTGGTGTATTCATTAATAAGATTAGTATATACACTGAGAATCGAGAACAGATGAGTTGTATATTTGGGGTTGATGTGCTTAATGCCCCATGGCCACTGTATGTCTTGGACAAAAAAAATATATTAATTCTCATATTCATATTATTCATAGTGGTGGAAACATGTATACGTATACATTTGTTTGATGGAGATAATTCCAGATCCCTTTATTGTTTGAGTATCATTGATATTTTTCATGAGGTTGCTCTTTTCTAATATATATGGATCAAATGGTTTATAGGTATTGTCAGTTACATAAATTCCCATAGGTTTATAGAATTTGTTTTATAGAATGGGGATCGAGTTTGAATTTTTGAACTACTCTAAATGAGTTTTAGGCTTAGTCCAAAGGAGTTTTGGATACGTGTTCATAAGGTATTGCATATTTTGTGATATATGGTATTGTTAATTATAGATTTCCAAAAATTGTTTGGGAGGATATAAAAAATGAGTTTTGGATATGTTTTCATGAATTATTATATACAATAAAATATAAGGCGAAATGGTACAAGTTTATTAAACTTTAGTGCTTGTGAGATATTAAAGAAGATATCCCCAAAGTTATAGCATTTATGTGATGCCTGGATATATCATGTTCATGGAATATCAAGATACATGCATGGAAGAATATTTCAGGCATTATAATAACTTTTGATGAAATGAAAAACTAAATATTCAATGTGTTAATATTTTATTTTCAACTCGTTTAAGGAATCATTTATTAAGGCGTTACATGGTATATAATGATATAATGGAGTTTTTATTCATGAGATGAATGCATTGTCTATGGAATTTACACTTATGAAATAAACACATTGGTAAATGTAGTTTCATTCATAGCTGGTTTTCTACATGATATATATTATTGATGGTTGATTAAAATGGTTCATGGGTGTTTTCTCATTCTTGGTCAATACTCCCTGACCTGATAAAAATATTTATCTCCCTACTTTTCATATATAGGTACTAGCATACTATGGAGAAAAATTGAATCCCTTATGTATAAAATACGATTATGATCAGCTCTTGGATACACTATATAGGTATGATGATTATTTTTGAGAGTTTGGTGATCTTTATTGAACATATCAAAAGGATATAAAAAGGTTTCAATGTCTCTTATATGTAAGGATAAATAATTTAATATATTATTCATTTTATTTTTTATGAAGGATTCATATTTATTTCATAGATATCCTTAGACTTGTTTTAATCACTTCTAATTCATTTTATAAATTTTATTAGACTCTTACAAAACACTTCACAAATAGAATTTTCATCCATGGTAACACCCAGAATATCAAGGGGTACATTAATCCTAATGCTCGACTCATGAGATACTTGAAAGCCCACTATCATGTGATATTTTGGGTGTTGTTTATTATAAATAATATCTCCTTTGATATTGAATATTTTACTCCTCACAATAATGTGATGGGTCGGTGATAGTAAATATAAATAACTTTCACTTTCACCATGCATAATCTGGTAACATAAGAATGTTATCGGTAGTTTTTTTATTCACATTTTGAAAAAATTGTTATAAAATAATATATTACCTTGGGTAAGGAAGGTTCTTGAGGGGAATGGCTATCCCCAAATCTATTGGGGTCTAAGTCTTCATGTACTGGTTTTTTATATATTGTTGGTTCATCTTGACCCTTTTATATGTATTTCTTAATAGAACCCTAATTGGTAATAATTTATTTTAGACAATCTATTTGTGTCTGAATAGATTTCATTTTCTTATTTATATCCCCATATGACATTGTTTTCTCAAAATATTCTCAATGTGACACTCTAAAACCATCACCTTTAACATGGCCATAATGTTTTGGATAGTTAAAAGACATTGTAAGTAGTCATTCTTCATGTACAACATATAACGATTCTTGTGTCTAAACTATATAAAATGATACAGAAAAAATTAGATATTTTATATAATATTATTATAATGAATAAAAATTAACTATTATGTCAAACATATGCATGATTATCTTACATTTTGTATGTTATAATCTACCATTTTTCCTTATATATTTACATAAACCTCCTTCCATACCATATGTTGTGGGATAGAAGTGGAGTTAGATTTCTATTCATCAACATGTATATAAAAAAGGAACATAATTATGTTCTTATTTTATATCCCATTAAACATTTACTATAAATTTATGTTAAATACAATTTTTTCATGTGAAGTGCACTTAATCCTAGCTTTATAGAAGTGGTACATGGGTTTAGTTGTGAACTGTTTATTCTCATCCCTCATTTTATGTTTCATAAATTTATAATTTTGAATAAAAGTGAATAGTTTAAATAATTTTAAATAAAATATTATGAATTATAATGTACATGAAAGTATTCATCCTCATGATTGGTAATGAATGAATTTTATGTTTCTTGTTTTATCATTTGTTCATACACAACTATTTCTTTGGGCTTCAATTTCCCACTAGAATCTAGAGATGTTGTTATGTTAGAAGTTTCTAAAAGGATCTATATCCATTTTAGTGATCACTAATATAAATTTGTTATAGAAAATATCTATTGAAAAAATCCCTATAAGGGATAATTAAATATAAATCAATGTTTCATTATATTTTTTTCATTAAAATGGAGAAATTATACCATAATTATACCATAATGTCTTCTAAAATGATTACCTTTAATAAAGGAAATTATTAATACCATGTATCTATGTCAATTGACATATTTATTTGATTTGTGACCCTAACGAAACTAATGAAAATTAACATGTTGTGTTCAATATGTTAGTTTCACTGATTCCTCCCATCCACAAATTTTATAACTTTTATTCTTCCATCCAATGGCCTGAATTACTTTAAAAAAATTATATGATAAATCCCATTTTTAAGGGATGAAGGGGGTGGAAACCCAATCACACATCATAGACATAGGAATATCACACTCAATGGATAGCAAGAGTAAAGATGGAATGACATAACTGAACTTCTATTCCCCATTAGTTGATCATGATGAAGCACTCCACCATTTCATGGTTGTTCAGCAAGAAAGTGTCCTATGTTGAAGAACAAGCCTCATCTGATGGTTGGCGCAATACCATCTGAAAAAAACTATTCCAAAAGAACTCTGAAATGATGAACTTCTAACTCTGGAACCACCTCTGGAGACTATTTCATTAATTCGAGACCCAAATCACAAGCTTCCTATATTCAAAAAACAAACCATCGAAACATACAACTCCCACAATTCCAAATAAATAAACGCAAACCAAGAGATTCAGCACTACAAAAACCTCCATAGGAAGAAACAGTAATCGCCACCATACATCCATCACGAAAAGACCCCATCACTGCCTTCAAACCCGCACGTAGAGACCACAATACTCCAAACAATGTACCCTCTACCAGAGAAATTAATAGGTAGTGAGTCATGGACACTTCAACATGGATCAGAAACTCAGCCCCGCAGGTGGAATACCGGATCACAATACACACCTATGAAGATGAAAGGGACTCTAATCCACGGGGGAAGAAGGTCACGACTCCGAGAGGAAAACTAGATCCAACGCCTCTAGACCTCAACCCCATGCCACACCAAATCACGACCCCAAAGCAGCACAGAATCACGCCCCAGTGTTGTACAACAAACAGATCACCACCGCAATGCACCGGATTGGAGGCCCTTTCATCCTAGAGACAAGACCCCGATAAACCAGATCAAGACCTCATCACCGTAGAGAACTAAACCACAACCCCGACGCACTGTAATGGAAACCCTCTCACCACAGTGAAGTACTACGACCCCGATGCCACACTGGATCTCATCCCCACATCACTGAAGTGCTAGAATATGACCCCAAACAGACCCAAACACCCTCTCCGGGAAATACCAAACCCCGAGCCTCTAGAACAAGGCCACCATTCACTATGGAAGAAGTCTCCTCACCACGAGCATGTCAGGATGACTGATGGAGGCATCGCTATCCAAAAGAAATAGAATAAGAAATACAGTGATGAGAGGAAACCGTTAGTCACTGCGCCCTTTAAGGGCTCATCCTTAGATCCTTTTTTATATATTTTCTTCTATCCTTGATATATTTTTTTAACATTGTGTGCTACTCTAATATTTTTTCATCCACATGTTTTTTATGTTTGAGTTTGTTTTCTAGAACCAAATGTTTGTACTTTTCATTACATGTATATTCAAATAATAGTGTATTAATAAAGACATTATAATTACATATGTTTTATTGGTCTACATGACATTAATTTAATAATGTATTAGAGTATATATTTCAAGTAAAATTCCATAGTAGTTCCCTGCTAAAATGAGAAATTTGAAATTCCATGATGATATTCATTAATATAAATCTATGGTTAGATAATATTCTATGACAGGACAAATAATATGTTGACTAATAAGTATGAGTACCCATAAAAATATATGAGGCTTTATCTCATTATGTCCTTACTTGTTAATCTCTATGATGGGAGGTTATATGAATTGAAATACCAATAGGAATTACACATGTCTGTGTTTTATTTAAATTTCCTATCTGTGAGAAGAAATATGCAAACTCATTAAACAATGTAATTGACGGGAAGGATGAGATGAACCACAATTTTAATGAAGGAATGAGACATTTTTTTAATCCAGTAATAATAATGTGTATGAATTTTTTTGCTAACAGGGTCAACACTTTATCAAGTAATTGGTATAAAATATGTTTACTAAATGTTTAGTATTAGAGATGAGAAATATGGAGCAGTATGCCAGAGGCCAATTGGGGCATGAAATGGACATCAAACATTTATAATCATAGAAAAATGGCTTTGATAATGTGATTAAGAACTATGTAGAAGGTAATCCTTAAATAAAACATAGATAATAGCTTCATCATGAGAGGGAAGTGGAATCTTCTCTACTTTTTTCCTTCCACTGTATTTTTTCAAAGAACAAAATGTTCTTGTGTGCTCATAGGCCTACAAGATAATCCATTTTATAGTTTCATTTTTTAACTCATTCTTTTTGTAACCCCATTTTATGAAAAATATGAGGGAAACAGTGGAGCAGATAAAAGAAGGTCAAAATGTTACAAAACTAGAAAAAAAATCATGAGTTTGGTGGGCCATATCCATTCTGTATCAACTATAGGTTATAATTATCTAATTATTTTATATGAATCTCATCATGTCTTTTTATACATGTATTATGTCAGGGGATGAAAAATGAACTAAATAAAAAAATTATTGTGCTAGAAACAAACTTTATGTTAAACAAGCATTGGATCTTGAAATTGAATGCATGAGAGAGGTTTTGAAAGTTCACGCATTCAATTTCAAGATCCAATCCCTGTTTAGCATCTAGTTTTCTTTCTAGATTAGTAATTTGTTTCCATATTTCATTCTTCATCCCCTTTAATCATATCCGAATAAAATGACATGATGAGATTCATATAAAAGAATTAGATATTGAATAATTAAATTTGATAGAAAAATAAAATGGACTACCAACCTCATTGATTTTTTCCAATTCCATTGCTTTTTCGTCGACATTTCTCTTCTACAACATTTCATTCATATTTTTTCCTAAAAAGGGACCACAAAAACAATGAGTTAATGAAAAACAAGAAAAAGGATTCACCCCTAGGTCTATTATCATACAACCAGATTAGGTTAATTATCAGAATATATTAGAATGGAAAAAGTAGAGGGGATACAATTTCCCTCTCATGATGAAGATTTTTGATCTATTTTATTTATGGATTCCCTTCTATATAGTTCTTACTCACACTGAAAAAACCCCTTTTTATATGATTCTAAATGTTTGATGGATATTTCATTCCCAAACTAGCCTCTAACATACTTCTCCATCCTTCTCATATCTAACAAAAAAACATTCAGTAAAGGAATTTTATAAAAACTATTTTATATATTGTAGGCGAATTTAACCAAAAAAATACACATTAGAATTACTGGATTTGAAAAACACTTATACCTACATTGAAATAGTGGTTCATCTCATCCTTATCATTAATTACATTTTTTGCTGAGTTTTCATCTTTCCTTTCTTCCACTACTTGGATTTCAAATATTGTTCTCAGATACCCTCTCCATTATAGATTTTGGGAATTAAATATATTATTAATGAATTATTATTCTCCTCCCCTCCCTTTCCGAGGAAAATTATCCTTGAGTTTTGAATTATCCAAATACTACCGACCATCTAATTTAGTGATACCAATTATACTAATATGTAACCACACAAACACCTCATACATGTTATTAATACCATATAGAATTCTCTTCTTATGAAAACCCAAAATCTCCACAATAGGAAGAGTTATGATTCTAATAGGCAATTATTCTTTATATCGAGGAGTCAGAAAAGCAGTTTGTTTTGGACGAGGATCACCAATCACCTTCTGTGCAACCACATTCTCAACAACAAGAAGATTTTTTATTCTACCGAACTCGGAGTCCTTACCTCAAGGTGTCATGGAAAATATTTTTTTAAATGAGGATCATCGCTCATCTTCTATGCAAACATGTTATTGAAAATAGGTATATTTTTTACTATACTTGGTTTGGAGTTCGTACCATGAAGAGATATGGAAGAAACGTTTTTGAAATGGGGATCGTTGATCATCTTATGCCCAACCAAATTGATGATAATATGATGATTTTTGATTCTACTGAACTCATGGTCCTTACTAAGAGGATCCATGGAAGCAGCTTGTTCAGATTGTATATCACTGTCACCCCTTCTATGAGTTTGGGAAGCCACTACTGGAAAGTAGTAGCTCCTCCAGTTCCCCCATGACCACCCCATGCTAAACCTAGACTTGGGGTGTAGGGACACACAACGTAGTGTGAGGTTTTCCACCTTGAAGGCACTATCCCCTTATCACTGACCCTCTATCTGGTATACATCATTCTTCATCTCAATCCTTGTATGAAGAAACCCAATGGAAAACATGAATATAAATATGTTGACACTAATAAAGGAGAAAATGTTTAATCAACGGCCAAATATTTTGGAGTTGTGTAGCCATAAGTGATAGCATTGATTATTGGTACATGGATTTTTTTCACCCATCATTTGATTGGGGAATCTTCTTGTTTTTGAATTCATTAAATACTCTTTTAAACACTCTCAAATGAAATATACAGTCCTCACCTAATAGTCTACGAAATTTATGTATAATACCAATAATTCTCAGTTTGAGTTCACAGTATTTTTGGTCTTTAACTTATAATTTTTGGATATTGATGTTGAAATTTTGTGCATACATTTCTTTCAAAGCCACACTCACTTGAGTAAGATTATCTTCCATTTTTTCACTTCATAATTTATCTCTTTTTAAGGAAGAATAAGAGGATGGATAATTTTCCAATGTATTGGTGAGAAAAACTCTTTCCTCTTGTTTTGTGTTATTTGGAGTTTGAATTTTATAGAGCTTGGTTCTATCAACTTCAATATCAAAATTTTGGTTGTTTGAAGAATTGGATAAAGTCATTTGAAACCGTTTTTTTAATTAAAATAAAATCACTAATCTTCTATAGTAAAGGTGTCATGTTTGAAGCATGAATGTTATGGGGTTCTCAAAAAAGTTTATTTCAAACCCAAAAAAATTTAGTAAAGATGTATTGGGGTAGTATCTATGGAATACAATGTTGTGGATTTATTAAAATCATTATTAATGGGTTCAAAATTTCAAAACAGCGGATGTGGTTGATTGGTTCAAAATTTAATTTTGAAATCATAGTTATCTAACCTTGGATAACTCTACTCTCTTCCCTATGAATCATTTTTAAATTTCACATCCCCATCATTATCTATTAAAAGGAAATATCCTTTTTAGCCTTTTGTAGAAATTTTGGTTTGGAATAGAAAAATACAATAATCATTTTATTCTCTATCATCACATTGCCTAGTGATTGGATTCTACTAATAATTCATGGGTCATTCCACTATTAACTATATTTACTAGTGAATGAGTTCCCAAGAGGCTTATGTGTGAAACCAAGAAAAAAACAAGAAATTTTTAAATTTAAAGACAAATAACAATCTCTTAAAAGCTAAACTTCCAAAACCATCCAAATAATTAAACTAAGAAATAATTTTTTATTTAATACATGAATTCATTATAGGTGTGGGAGGGTTCTCCTCAACTCAACCATAATTGTCTTAATGTCACATCACTAGGGTAATTAAAAAAAGAAGTAATGAAAACCATAGTGAATGACACCAGTAGCTAGTGATGAAATATGATCTGAGAATAAGATGGTGTATCGTTAATATGGGATGTCCCCCACACAAAAGGAGAATATATATTCTTATTATAATAATAGAAATAGAAAAAAATCACAAACAAATCCTGATAGGTGGGGAATTCCATGCGGTGTGTCTTGAGGTTTTCATTACTATCTAAGGGTGAATTCCCTGTGATAATAGTTGAACTCCTACAACGACATGAAACAACCCATACTGATTCCATACTATGAAGCAAGAATGATATCATAAATAGATGGAAACCACATGGATGATGATCACTAAGGATCATAATCTTCCCTAATTAAGCTAAACCAAAGGACTGGGAGAGAAATTTACTTTTAAAATTAGATTACCAATAGGTAAATGAAATTCCCCATTTTCTAAATTTTCAATAAAAAAATTTCTTCTCCAATGTTAGTTCTGAGAAGCATGAGCATTCACATATGTGGGAATACATATAGCTGAAGTGATTTTATTAATTCTCTATAATCAAATAAATTTCCAATTGGGTATTTAGTGTTGTATATGTAGTGATTCTAGCTATATGGAGTATTCAGGTATGTTGAACCATCATGCATGTAAAACTAAGACCTTCTACATCATCTTATAGTGCTCCGAATTTAGCCCAAAAATATTTCTTCATTCTATATTGATTGTCATGGTGCTTCTATCGAATGGATGAGCACATTTATACAAACAATCATGTTGATTTTACCCATTCAATAATTTTTCAAACATTTTCAAACCTCCAACCATTTAACGAGGGAGAAACTAGGGTCTCACCATCTACAAACATTCCCCAGGGAATGAAAAATATAAAAATTAATTTATTTACATTTTGATTTCGATAAATCCAAACTCACAGCTCACAGCTCACAATTTTTTTCTTCAATATGTGGTGTGACTTCTTCTTAGAGATATCGGGCTTCTAGTTCACTTGAAAAGAGTAGTGGCATGAGTTCATACCTAAAGGATCCATGAAAGGTGATTTTTTGAAATGAGGACCACTGCTCATCTTCCCCAAAAACGTGTTCTTGAAAATAGGAAGACTTTTTATTATACTTGACACAAAGTTCATACCTTGAGGAGTTATGAAACCTCCTTTTTCATGGAATGGGTATCACTACTCATCTTATGCACAACCAAATTCATGGAAATTGGGATATTTTTTATTCTACCAAACTCAAAGTCCTTACCTTAGGGATCCATGGAATCATATTGTTTGGATTATAGGTCAATGATACCCCATATGTGAGGTTGGGATCCACTGGTGGATAGAAGAATCTCTTCTACTTCCCACAGGACCTCCCCCATGATCAACCTATACTTGGGATCTAGGGACACACAGCATAGTGTGAGGGTGTCCACCATTAAGGAAATGTCCCTTTAGTACTGACCCTCTATAAAGTACAAGTAATTATTCATCATCATCCCTATATGAAGAATCCCAATGGGAAACTGCTAGATAAATATGATGAAACTGAAGAATGAGAATATGTTTTATCAGAGGAAAAATATTTATGATTTGAGTAGCCAAAGGTTCTAGTGATACTCATGGATATATAGACTTCCTCTTACATCTCTCCAACCTTCTCCAGAAGTTTTCTATTGTGATTCTCCAAACAAAGATCAATAGACATGGTGTGAGGTCTAGAATAAATAAGGAAAATATAGGAGTTTAAAGGTGGCATATTATCCATTCCAAATTCAGAAACATGTTTCATGTCTTCAAGCCTATATAAAAGAATTTCATGTAATGATTTGGGAGAAATAGAAGCCCCTTGGCTATCCCTAGTGCCACAACTAGACATACCTTCCGTGAATGTTGATAGGAATTTGATAATGTGGGGTTACATAAAAAGAGATAGTCATCTAGGCTACCCTAGGGCATGAACTCATAAACTAGTAGTCATTTCTCACTATCCAGACAATACCAGATAAGTTTAACAAGATAGGGATTGTTAAGGTGCCCTAGATAATCCATAGTTATTTAAATATTTATCCATATAATTATATAAATTTATATAAATATTTTTAAATATTTTTAAAAAATATGTCTATATATTTTATATTTACTTATAAAATTTATACATAATTACATATAATTTTTTATTTTGATATAACTTTTTTTATGTATTTATAATTTATTTATAATTATTTATTATAAATATGTTTATATACTATATTTAAATATAATGACATATTTATAAAAATACATTTATATATGATGTATTTACATAATATTGACACACACACACCCAACCGCTACTCAACTTTATAGAAGATCTCGATGAGTTTAACAAGATGGGGATGGTTAAGGTGCCCCAGATAATCCCCCTTTATTTAAATATTTATTCATATAATTATATAAATTTATATAACTTTTTTAAAATATATTTTAAAAATACATCGTTTTATTGTATATTTACGTATAAATTTTATACATATTTACATAAAATAGTATATTTAGATAAAACATTATCATTTATTTATATTTATTTATTATAAATATTTTTATATTATATATTAAATGATAATGATATATTTAAAAATTACATATATATATATATATATATATATGATGTATTTACATAATATCTACACACACAGGCACATACATTTTTTCACACACAAGTACACATTTATATTTCCCATAAACACACACAATGGAAGAATGATTTAATTAATAGGGTTATTAAGTTTATGATGGTGAACTTAGAATGAATTCTTAATTGACCACAAAATTTTACATTGTAGCATTTGATGTTGTGAATTTATGATGTTTGAATTTGATAATAAGTTGAACTATTAGGAATATGATTTATAAATCTCACCATTATTCCAAATTTATTACTTTATAGGAATTTATAACTAAAATGTTTAGTGGGAGGGTATTATCTAATGGTCACATATATGTGTGACAATAATTACATTAGATGTAAAGAGTTAAAAAATCCAAAAATTGTAGAAAACATAAGGAATATAAGATAGTTTTACATATAATATATTTTAAATTGGTGCTTATGCTAGGTTTTTTAAATATTATTAAATAGTTTAAAAATATCAAACTGTATAATATTTTAGGAAGCATTCATTTTATCATTATTTCGCATTATCTAATTAAATGTATATAGAGATATATTTTTTAGGAAGTGAAATGATAATTTACCTCTCATAGTACAACATTATGTCTATCCCTAATTGATATTCATTATAGAATTTTATAGGTTATGAAAAAAATTTATGGTTAGTATAAGTATGATTCTTTTATAGAGATAAAAAATATGATCATGTTGCACAAGAAAAAGAAAAATCTTCTTTTTGTTCACTAGATGACCCACTATATATACCACATGGAGTGTCATACAGATGAAATTAGTTTATTAGGGGTGCATGGATCATATTTGTGTCCCTAATACATGAATTTTGTGAGAAATCTTCCATGATACCCTTTATAATTTGATAACATACTTACAAAATTATATTTATTGACTTAGACAATATGGGGGAGGTTGGGTATATAGTTAATCATGTCTTCAGTTGGAGCTTATTTGAGATGGGATTTTTAGTCTCATATGGTGAGTATGAAATCTTATCCCTTGATTGATATAGGTTATGGGAGTGTGTGACCAAAATTATATATTGTATAACCATTTAGATAATGATCTTGTGATGTTCTTATCCATAATGATAAGCAACATGTGTTGTATTCATCAATCTGATTATTATATACTTTTAGAATCACGAACAGAGGGGTTGGATATTTGTGGTAGATGTGCTTCATTCCCCATAACCACTGTATGTCTTGGTCAAACGGAAAAAATAAGGTTTTCCATTTTCGTATGATTCATAGTTGTGGAAACAAGTATACTTATATATTTTATTGATGGAGCTCATTCCAGATCCCTGTATTTCTTGAGTAATAGTGTCATTTTTCTATAGGTCACTCATTTCTAACATATATGGATAAAATGATTTGTATTTATTGTCAATTAAATAAATCCCTATTTTATAATGGAATTTGGTTTATAGAATAGGGATTGAGTTTGACTTAGTGAACAACTCTAAATGTGTTTTAGGCTTAGTCCAAAAGTGTTTGGGATTAGTGTTCATCAGGTATTGTGTATGATGTTATATAAGGTATTGTTAATTATATATTTTCAAAAGTATTGGGGAATATATAAAAATTTTGTTTTGGAAATGGTTTCATGAGTTTTTATATATGATGAAATATATGGTGAAATGGTACATGGTTTATTAAACATTAGTGTGTGTGGGATATTAAAGGAGATATCCCCAATGTTGTTGCATTTATGTGATGCATGTCTATATCATGTGAAGGGAATATAAAGATACATTCATGGAATAATATTTCATTCATGATACTACCTTTGGATCAAATGAACAACTAAATATTAAATGTGTTAATATTTTATTATTTTAACGTATTTAAATAGTCGTTTATTAAGGTGTTACAAGGTATATAATGATATAATGAAGTTTTAATTCATGAAATGAATGCATTGTCCAGGGAATATTATCTTATGATATAAACACATTAGTAAATTTAGTAGAAGTCAAAGAGTGTTTTCAACTACATATATATATTATTGACAGTTGATGGAAATGTTTCATGGGTGTTTTCTTATTCTTGGTCAATACTCCCTAACCTGATACCATCATTTATCACTCCACTTGGAATATAGAGTTACTAGAATACTATGGATAAAATTTGAATCCCTTATGTATGAAATATTATTCAGATTAGCTCATAGATACACTATAGAGGTATGATGATTTTTTTTTGAATTTTGTGATCTTTATCAAACATATCATTAGAATATAATAAGGTTTCAATGGCTCTTCTATGTAAGGTATAAAAATTTATTGTATTCTTCATTTTAGTTTTTAGGTTGGTTTCATATTTATTTCATGGATATCCTTAGACTATGGTTTTAATCAATTCCACTACTTTGGATAAATTAGATTAGACTCTTACAAAACACTTCACCAAAAGCATGTTTATCCTCGGTAACATCCAGAATATCAAGGGGTACATTAAACTTAATTCTTGACTCATGATATAATTGAAAACCCACTCTCATGTGATCTTTTGGGAGTTATTTATTATCAATCGTATATCCATTGATATTGTATAGTGTAGTCCTCATAATAATGTGATGGGTGAGTGATACTAAATATAAATCACTATCACATTCACCATGCATAATCTTGTAACATATGAATGTTATCTATAGTTGTTTGATTCAAATTTTAAAAAAATTATAAAATAATAGATTACCTTAGGGAAGGAAGGTTCTTAAGGGGAATGGCTAGCCCCAAATCTAGTGGGGTCTGAGTCTTCATGTACTGGTTTTTTAGATATTGTTTTTTCACCTTGTCCCCTTTATATATACTTCTTAACCAAACCCTAATTTGTAATAATTTATTTTAGGGAATCTATATGTGTCTTAATATCTTTCATTTTCTTCCTTATATCACCATTTTACTTTGTTTTCCCAAAATATTCTCAGAGTGACACTCTAAAACTGTCACCATTAACATGTTCATATTGTTTTGGATGGTAAAAATCCATTATAAGTAGTCGTTCTTTTAGTACAACTAATAACAATTCTTGTATCAAAAATATATAAAGTCTATACTAACAAAATTAGATATTTTAAATAATATTATTATAAAGAATAAAAAATAACTATTATTTCATACATACACAAGATTCTGTTACTTTTTGTGTGCTATCATCTACCATTTTTTCTTCTTTATTTACATGAGCCTCCTTCCATAATGTATGATGTGGGAATGAAGTGGAGTTATATTTCAATTTTTCAATACTTATAAAAAAATGAACATAATTATGTTTTTATTTTATATCACATAAAACATTTACTATAGATTTATGTTAAATACAATTTTTTCAAGTGTACACACACTTAATCCTTCATTTATGGTAGGGGTATATGGGTTTAAATGTGTCCTGTTTATTCTCATCCCACATTTTATGTTTCATAAATTTATAATTGTGAATAAAAGTGAATAGTTTATAAAATTTCAAATAAAATATTATGAATTATTATGCACATGAAAGGATTCATCCTCTTGATTGGTAATGAATGAATTTTAATGATTCTTGTTTTATCATTTTTGCATACACAACTGGTGGTTGGGGCTTTACATTCCCTTCAGTATCCAAGAGAAATTGTTATTTCAGAAGTTTCTAAAAGTATCTATATATCATTTAGTGATCCGTAATATATATTTATAATATAAAATATCTAAAATAAATAAATAAGGTATAATGAAAAGTAAATCAATGTTTCATTTTATGTTATTCATTAAAATAGAGAAACCGTATCATAATGTTACCATAATGTCTTCCCAAATGTTTTCCATCAATACAGTAAAATATTAATTCCATTTATCAATGTCAATCAAAATATGCATTTGATTTATGACACTAATGTAACTAAGGAAAATTGAATTATGGGGTTCAATATGTTAGTTGCACTGATTCCACCAAACCTCAAATTTTATAACATTGCTTCTTCTATTCAATAGACCAATGGCCATAAATAAATTTTATTATATGATAAAGGCACCTTTTAGGTAATGAAGGGGTGGAAAATGAAGCATACATCAGGGATATAGGAAAATAACACTTGAAGGATAGGAAGTGTAAAACCAAAATGACATCACTGAACTGATCCACCATAGTATTTGATCATGATGAAGCACATAACCATTACAAGGATGTTCAGAAAGAAATTGTATTATATCAGAGAACTGTCCCAATATGATGGATAGAACCATACCCCCACAAAAAAAATTCCAAAAAACTCTATAGTGATGAACTACCAGCTCTAGAACCTCCACTGGTGAATGTTTCATGATGTCTATACCGGTATCACAAGATTCCCACCTTCGAAAAATAATCCATCCAAATATAAAATGGACACCATTCAAAATCATCCAATTCAAACCAAGAGATTCAACATTGTAAAAACATACACAATAATAAACTTGCATCACCACTATACAACCGTCATGAAAAATCCCCATCACCATCATCAAACCTACATGTAGAGACCATAATAGTCTAACCAAGGTACCCCCTGCTGGAAAATAGAATAGGTGGTGGATCATAGAAACTTCACCATGGATCAGAAACCCATCCTTGGAACTGGAAGATTAGATTGAGATCCACACTACTAAAGAAGAAAGGGACTCTAAGCCATGAAAGAAGAAATTTGCGACCCCGAGAGGAAAAGCAGATCCAGTGACTCTAGAGCTCGACCGCACGCCACCCTGAATCTTGACCCCAAAGATGCAATAAAGCATTCCCCCAATTCCACAGAACAAACAAATCTCAATCCCAATTTACTAGATCTTATGCCCCTTCTCCTTAGAGACAATAACCTGACACACCATATCAAGACCTCATCACCGCAGTGAAATGAACCACGACCCCGACACACTAGAATGGAAACCCCCTCTCTGCAGTGAAGGAATGCGACCCCGATACCACGCCGGATCTTGACACCACATTGTGGAAGATCTAGAACACAACCTTGAACATACCTGAACACCCTCTACACAAAATAATGAACCCCAAGTGTAACTCCCCGACCCAAGATACCCCGAGTTGGTTCATTATTACATAACATTGGCATGATCACAAGAAATATCAAGTCTATGAAGACCGATTAGTTTAGTAGCCTTGGAATAACTAGATACATTCATAAATTTTACATTACATCATAAAGTGAAAACTACTACAAAAAAATAATGTCATCATAATCCACACTCATATCCCATCATACTATCCCTGTAGGTCATTCATAAATTACTTCTTCACATCCTGGGAAGAACAAAACATTGAAAGGGGTGATCTCAGATGCTCAGTAAGGATAACAATATAGCGGAAACTTTCATAAATAACCATAAACATTTAAGGAAATGTATAACTAAAACAAAAGCCTTTTAAACTTGAACATCAGCACAATATGGTAATGATAAAATTAAATAATTCCATTTACTTATTCACATGGATATTCTACTAGTCAACTAATCACATGAAATATCAATAACAACTTTCATAATGATGGAATGCATAATGCCAGACTATCATAACCACATAGCCAAGGCCTCATGCCAAGACTACAAATAAGATTTTGTCAAGGCCTTGTTCCAAGACACTAGTTTGTCTCATGAGACCTGCCGATGCATCAAGGAGATATAGTGTGCTCTACCCGTCACTTAATAAGTCCAATGCATTCCTCATATGAGCAGGTTTAAACATAACATAAAAATTCCTATTAAAACTAGCATACGAAATGTCAATACTTTTTCCATAAACCATGAATGGTATAAAAATAACACATCCACAGTCAAACATATCACAAAAACTTTAATACAATATGGATGCTTTGTTTCATAATAAATAAACTTCAAATAAGCTTAAAATTCATCAAATGATGTTGAAATAGATGGAATCAATACTATTTGAGAGAAATATCTCTTTTTTTGAAATCATTTAAAAGTCACATAATTATAAAATAAAAGTTTTACTTTGAAAATATTTTTACAAGCTTTTAAGGGAAGCTTCGAAGATTTTATAATGGCAGAAAATAGTCGCACCTTCCATATAAGTTAAAAAAACATTCTTACCTTAATTCTGTCGAAAAGGATAAAAAGCACCTTGTTTGGAAAACGACAGAAAGATTCCTTTATAAACCTCTTATAAAAAGTCAAAAAATGGTATAACTGACTTTAACCCATATTCCTGTAAATAGTAAAAATGTTTTGAAATACATTTTTAAGAAACATGGATGTGGATGATAAAGAAATCCCAATAGATTATTATGTATAAACAACCTCGGATAATCAAGAGATTGCGAAATAAACCCTTAACTTGTATATTTCCTTGGTTGAGGGTAGTTTAACCTCCTGTATAATGGTGAAATAATTGTTATTAAATTATACATGAATCATATACATTAATATGATATCATATATGATCTTTTAACATTACTTTGTTAATAATATCTTAGAGTTATCGTCGTTTCGGGTGTTAACTTACTTGTTTTCTTTTATATGTTTTGTTACATAAATCGTGTTTGTTATGGATAAGTTGTATCATATTCATATCCAGAATTATATCAAGTCTTTAAACATTATTTTTAATCATCAAATGAGAATTATACTTGAATGGATACGATGGATAATGAATCTCATCGCGTTCGTGGAGACGGTAGTCCGTACGTACGCACGAGCGGCAATATCATTATTTTAAAATAATATATAATTGGATGGTATATCATATATAAAGAATCATTATCATGTTATATTTATTATTTACATGAATTACACATCATTATTATACTCATCCAAATAATAATTTATTGAATAACAATTGCACCACGACGTGGAGACGGTAAGCTGTATGTATGCACGTATGGTGACATGTCATTCAAAGGATGGATAGAATACTGAATATGGTTGTACCATATTTATAATAACATCAATTTATATATAATATACTGGAGTTATTATTTTAGAATGGGAATAACAAATAAGGAAGAAGTTTAAGAAAAAAGGAACTTGAAAGAGGGTGGTGAAAACATTCCCTCTTCTTCGGGTTCTTCCTTTTGATTTGATCAAAAGGGATCCATAGGTTGGCTTTATGATCAAACTAAGGCCTCTAGGTTGAAGTGAGGGAAGTTGAGAGTGTATTTCGGATGGTTTTGGTTGAGACAAAAGGCTTTGAATGTGTGAAATAGTGAGAAGGGGGAGTGCCCTTTTATAATAGGGGTGAGGGGCACCTTTGGAAAAGCTAGAAATATTATTTTATAATAAATTCATATTGGGTTTATAATGGCTCCAAAGTAGATTATTTAATGTTTATGGTGGGTATGAGTAGAAAACCACTCAACCAATAGAATTTAGACTAGTTTGGGTCATTATATTAACCTTATCATTTAGTTTTAACTCGTAGTAAATTAGTTTGACACTTACCATGTCACTTTGTATTTTTATATTATATAGTTAATAAACTTACTATATACCTATAAGAGACCCCCCAAGTGGTCCATTAATGATACACCTATCATGATATAAGTCTTTTTGACGAACCATAGATTTTTTAGAATTGAATATCTATTAATAATATAACATTTGTTTTAAAAACTCTTTTATGTCAATTTTGACACTATTTGAAATATTGATTTTTTTTAAAATCATAACAGAATGATTACTTAGAAAAAGGTTAATTAAATCAATCATAACATGTCATATTAACCTATAAAATTATTTAAATTCATAAAAAGTCTCAAATTATATTTATTTGGGTATTTATAATATCAATTATTTTAATTTTTCACTATTATGGTAATTACTGCATCATTATTGTGTCAAAAATAAATTAAATTATTTAATGTATAAAAATTAGAAATAAAATATAATTATGGAGGAAATCTTTTTATATTTCTAATGAATATTTAAAATCAAATTTATCTTATGTATCACCCTATATTAAAAATATTAGTAAATAAACTTTGATTTTAACTCTTTTAACTCTTCTTTGAATTAAAAAATAATAAATGCCCTAATCTAATCTAGTTGGACCTAAATGATAATATTTTATTCCTAAGGTTGTTTTTGGTCAATATACACTTGTACAATAGAATTAGGACATGTGTTAGGGTAATATTAATATCATCTTTAGCCTTAATTACCCTATTTACTTTTAACCATGTTATATAAAAGTAAAAAGTTACAATTCACCAAAAAATATTTTCATCTCATTGAACCACATTTTACTCCTTGATATTAAACGTGTCTCTCATATTTTTGAAATTCCACTCACAGAAGTGGTAAAATTATGTTTTATGAAAAATTCAATTTTTTAACTACCACTTAGTGGTTTCACTATTCATCAAAAAATTAAGTTTTTCAGAAAAATACCAAAATTTCACCCTAGGCTAATATCGATATTCCGAATCCAAAAATGAATTCCATTTTGAAAAATAAAATTTATAAATTTCAAAAATTGGGTATTACTATTCATAACAGCTAGTTTGATTGGTTGTGGTGTGTTAGAACTTGATGTTGCATACAACACAAGCTATTGCATTATTCAAAGAGAAGCATACCATAGAAGCTTGGGGTGTTACATTCTCCCCTCCTTAAAATAATTTCATCCTCGAAATTTCTATAATACTACCACATGAAAAGACTCATGTGGTTCTTCATCATAAGTTCCTCGGGTTCCCACATTGCCTCTTCCATCTTATAGTTTCTCCACAAGACTTTTACCAGAAGAGTCATCAGGTTTCTCAGTACTTGTTCTCTCATATCAGGAATCATGACGGGATCATCGCAATAAGACAGATCGGGTTCCAGTTCTAATTCATCATAGTTGAGTACATGTGTTGGGTCAGGCATGTATTTCCTCAACAGGGATATGTGGAACACATCGTGAACTTTGGAGAGACTTGGCGGCATTGCCAATCGGTAAGCTACAGTCCCAATTCGTTCGAGAATTTTGAAAGGACTGATGTACCTGGGACTCAATTTACCTTTCTTACCAAAACGTATGACTCCCTTTCATGGAGATACCTTCAGGAAAACATGATCACTGACTTGAAATTCCAAATCCTTTCATCGATTATTGGAATAGCTCTTCTGCCTACTTTGAGCTGCTTTGATATGGTTTCGGATTACCTTCACCTATTCCATTGTTTCCTCCACCAGTTCAGGGCCTACAAGTTTTATTTCACCAACGTCATCCCAAGAGGTTGGTGTGCGACAACTCTTTCCATATAACGCTTCATATGGTTCCATCTGAATACTCGAATGGAAGCTATTGTTATAATAAAATTCTACCAGAGGTAAATATTGATCCCACATACCCTGAAATTCAAGTGAGCAGGATTTCAACATGTCTTCTAATGTTTGAATAGTCCATTCTGATTGTCCATCTGTTTGATGGTGGTAGGCAGTGCTCAAATGAAGTTCAGTATCCAAGGCCTTCTGAAGACTCTTCCAGAATCTTGAAGTAAAATGGGTATCATGATCAGAAACAATTGATAGGGGTACTCCATGAAGTCTCACAACTTCATTAATATAAACTCTTGATAGCCATTCAAGTGGTAAATCTTCCCTTATAGCAAGAAAATGTGTTGACTTGGTAAGATGATCAACAATGACCCATATTGAATCATTCCTTCTAAGAGCCTTTGGTAGCCCCATGACAAAGTCCATCATAATGTTGTCCCATTTCCACTCTGGTATGGGAAGAGGTTGCATGACACCTCCAGGTTGATGTCTTCCAACTTTCACTTGTTGACAAACCATACATCTTGACACAAAATCAGAAATATCCCTCTTCATGTTGTCCCACCAAAAATGTTCTTTCAAATCTCTATACATTTTGGTGCTCCTAGGGTGTATATAGAAATTGGAACTATGAGCATCATCCAGCAATTCCCTTTGTAGATCTGGTATATCGGGAACACAAAGCCTCTTCCCAAATTTCAAATTTCATTCTTCGTAGACAAAGTCTCTCAATATCCCATCATTCACAGCTTTAATATTCTTTTGAAACTCTTCATCACTATTCTGAGAACTCTATATCCTTTCTAGTAAAGATGGTTTGGAAACCATTTGAATAAGTATTAATGTTTCACCTTCAATTGTAATTCCCATATCCATTTTCACTAGATCCATGAAAATTGGATCCCTTTCAATTCTCATATTATTCAAAACACCATGACCTTTTGTGCTCAAAGCATCTGCCACCTAGTTTTCCTTCCACAGGTGGTATTATATCGTGCAATCATAATCCTTGAGTAATTCAAGCCATCTCCATTGCCTCATGTTGAATTCTTTTTGTGAGAAAATATACTTCAAACTCTTGTGATCACTGTAAATCTCACATTTCCACCATAGAGGTAGTGACTCCATATATTCAAAGCAAAGATCACAGATGCTAACTCGAGATCATGAGTAGGATAGTTTTTCTCATGAATTTTCATCTGTCTTGTTGCATAAGAGATAACCCTATCATTCTGCATAAGGACACAACAAAGTCCTTTCTTCGATGCATCACTATAAATAACGAACCCATTGTTCCCTGATGGTAGAGTCAATATAAGAGCATTGACTAATATTCTCTTAAGTTCTTCAAAACATTCTTCACACTATTTTGTCCAAACAAATTTAACCCCTTTTTGTGTGAGCTTCGTTAATGGGTTAGCCAATCAGGAAAAATTCTGGACGAAACGTCAATAATATCCTGCTAAACCAATAAAACTGTGTACCTTAGTTATACTCGTAGGTGCTGGCCATGCTTGGATTGGCTTGGTCTTAGAAGGATCAATAGAGATTCCATATTTTGAGACAATATGGCCAAAAAAATAAATCTTCTGAAGCCAGAATTCTCACTTTCTAAACTTCCCATATAATTCATGTCTTCTCAGAGTCTTCAGGATAATACGCAAGTGATTTTTATGATCTTCGTAGATTTTGGAGTATACCAAGATATCATCAATAAATACCACCACAAATTCATCAAGATATTCCTTGAAAACAATATTCATCAGATCCATGAATATAGAGGGTGCATTAGTCAATCTAAAAGGCATTACTGTAAACACGTAATTCCCGTACCTAGTTCGAAATGTTGTCTTCAGAATGTCTTCCTTCTTCACACACAACTGATGGTATCCAGATCTAAGTTCAATCTTATTAAATTATTGAGCTCCATGAATTTGGTCAAATAAATCATCAATGCGAGGTAGGGGATACTTGTTCTTTATTGTTATAGCATTGATCTCCCTGTAGTCGATACATAACCTCATAGATCCATCTTTTTTTAACAAAGGACAGTGTCTCCCCATGGAGAAACACTAGGCAGAATAAATCCCTTATTACTCAATTCCTCTAGTTGTTTCTTTAGTTCAACTAATTCTAAAGTGGTCATTCTATAAGGGGTCTTCGATATAGGCCTTGATCCAGGAATTAAATCAATGGAAAACTCAACTTCTCGTTCTAGAGGATGTCCAGGTAAATCTTCCGGAAACACATCTACATATTCATTCACAATAGGTACATCCTCTATTTGAACATTCCTTTCCTTAGCCACTGTAATTTCATTCTCTTCCCCCCCAATAATTGAATTTAGTTTAGCTACTGGGGGTGGATCTAGATAAGAATTAGGTGGTGATGATTCTTCTCTAAAGATAAGGTGTTGCTTATCATCATCATCAAAAATAGTAACCTCCTTTTTTTTACAATATTTTTTTGTATCATGGTCTGAAATCCAATCCATACCGAGGATTATATCAAACTCAACCATAGGTATGGCGATGAGATCAGTGGATAATGAACATTTATGTGCTCTAATGGGGACGGATTCACAAAACTTTGTTGCAATGATACTTCCCTTAGGAGTTTTAACAGACAACTCCTTTGTTAAATCAAATTATAAATATCTAATTTTTTTAGAAAACTGGGAAGATATGAAACAATGTGATGATACAGAATAATAATGCATTTTCTAAACTTGAGGAAACCATTAAATTACCAGCCACCACATCTTTCGGAGCTTCTACCTCAGTAGTAGTGATAGCATATGTTTGGCCTTGATCCCTTGGCCTTTTCTGAGGTAAGTTCCCCTGATTATTAGGACATTCATTTTCATAATGTCCCATCTCCCTGAAATTGTATCATTGGACATCAGTAGCTTCCTTCTTCCCCTTGCAATCAAGATCTTGGTGGCCTTTTTCACCACACTTCTAATAGACTCCCATTCCTTTTAAGAAAGTATCAGGGTGTTTCTTCCCACATTTACTGTAGGTTGGATATTCAAATTTTCCCTTCTTCCCCTTATTTCTATTCCCATATTGATCAGAAGATCCCTTCTTCTCTTGCTTTTCATTAAAGTCATAATACTTAGAGAATTCCTTTTCTGTCTTGATAGCACATGAGACAATGTCTTCGTATGACGAGAAGGATTGTGAGACTAATGATCGACAGAGAAATGTTTTTAACCCATCAAGGAAATGATCAATCTTACTTCATGGGTTATGTATATAATATCCAGCATTCCTTGATAACCTTGTAATGTTAGCCTCATACTTTGCGACATTCTCATCCTCCTTTTGTCTAAGACTCAGAAATTGCCTTTCCACATCTGCTCGATGGTCACGAGGAAAGTATTTTTTAAAAAATAGATCTTTGAACTCCCTCCATTACATATTTGATACTTCATCGTCTTCCTTAATGTTTTGAATCAATGACAACCTTTGATCAGCATCTGCAGTGAGGCGGTAAACTACCATTATAACTTTTTACCTTTCACTACTTCTGAAAGCCTAAAATATTTTCTCAAGGGATATTATCCATTGCTCAGCTACCAATGGATTTGTAATCACATTTAATTTTGGTGGTTGTTGCCTCGTGAAGCGATCTAACATTGATCCTCTACGTTGTGGATCAGGGTGCTCTATATGGGTAAGGTTATTATTCATAACCTAAGTGAGTTGTCCCAGTATGGTGATTAGTTGATCAGCACCAGTTGCATCACCTGCTCTACTATAATTATCTTGAGCAGGAGGGAAATCCCTACATGGAGTGCGTGCATTGATACGATTTCCATTTCTTCCACTAGGCTCCATTTCTAAACAATGGCATAAACTAGATCATTTTATGAATCAAAATAAATAATTCCATACTTATAAAACACTTAACATAAATTGAACTTTTTAGGGATATAATCCATAATCATAAAAATGTTTTCTTTGAGGAATTATATACTCATAAACCCTTCATAATGATTTTTAAGGAAAATGATAGTTATCCTAAGAATATACCCCAGGATTGTCGTAACCAAGAGTGTTGTAAGGCCCGTTGTTGTGCACCCGTTCCCGTTCGAGTCTAACTCAAAGTGGTGTTTTTGGGTTTTACCCCTAGGTACATTAATGCCCGAGCTGCCTCTACCTTCTCGTATCCAGACAGGGATGTATTTCTCAGAAAACTCACAAAATCACTACAATACCAAAATTCTAGGAAGTTCTTCTATACTAATCCTCAAAGTCCATCGTAAATCTATGTGCTCTAATCAGATTTTGTCTAAATCTAGCTTCCAAGGTTTGTATTGAAATTCATCTGATACCATCTGTAACGACCTGACCCTAGATAACCAGAGTCGGTGCATTATTACATAACATTGGCATGATCACAATAAAGATCAAGTCTTGAAAGACCGATTAGTTTAGTAGACATGGAATAACTAGAGACTTTCATAAAGTTTACATTACATCATAAAGTGAAAACTACTACAAAAACATCTTGTCTTCATAATCCACACTAATATCCCCTCATACTATCCTTGCAGGTAATTCATAAATTACTTCTTCACATCCTGGGAAAAACAAAACATTGAAAGGGGTGAGTCAGATGCTCAGTAGGGATAACAATATAGCAGAAACTTTCATAAATAATCATAAACATTTAAGGCAATTTATAACGAAAACAAAAGACTTTTAAACTTGAACATCAGCACAATATGGAAAATATAAAATGAAATAATTCCATTCACTTATTCACATGGATATTCTACTAGTCGAATAATCACATGCAATATCAATAACCACATTCATAATGATGGAATGCATAATTCCAGACTATCATAACCACATAGCCAAGGCCTCGTGCCAAGACTACAAATAAGATTTTGTCAAGGCCTTGTGCCAAGACACTAGTTTTTCTCATGAGACCTACTGATGCATCGAGGAACTATAGCGGGCTCCACCCGTCACTTATTAAGTCCAATGCATTCCTCATATGAATAGGTTAAAACATAACATAAAAATTCATATTAAAACTAGAATACGAAATATCAATACTTTTTCCATAAACCATGAATGGAATAAAAACAAAACATCCATAGTAAAACATATCACAAAACCTTAAATACAATATGTAAGTTTTGTATCATAATAAATAAACTTCAAATAAGTTTAAAATCTATCAAAGGATGTTGACATAGATGAATTCAAAACTATATGAGTGAAATATATCGTTTTTTGAAATCATTTGAAAGTCACATAATTATAAAATAAAACTTTTACTTTGAAAATATTCTTAGAAGCTTTTAAGGTAAGATTATAATATTTTATAACATTGTAAAATAGCCGCACCCACCATATAAGTTAAAAAAAACATTCTTACCCTAATTCTGTCGAAAAGGTTAAAAAGCACCTTGTTTGGAAAATGACGGAAAGATTCCTTTATAACCCTATTATAAAAAGTCAAACAAGGGTATAAATGACTTTAACACATATTCTTGTAAATTGTAAAAATGTTTTGAAATACATTTTTAAGAAACATTGATGTGGATGATAAAGAAATCCCAATAGATTATTACGTATAAACAACCTCAGATAATGAAGAGATTGAGAAATAAACCCTTACCTTGTAATTTTCTTTGTTTGAGGTTAGGTTAACCTTCTGTATAATGGTGAAATAATTTTTATTAAATTATTCAAGAATCATATACATTAATTTTATATCATATATGATCTTTTAACATTGCTTTTTTATTAATATCAAAGAATTATCTTCATTTTGGGTGTTAAGTTACTCATTTCCTTTTATATGTTTTGTTACATAATTCGTGTTGGTTATGAATAGGTTGTATATTATTCATATCCAGAATTATATCAAGACATTAAACATTATTTTTAATCATCAAATGAGAATTGTACTTCAATGGATACGATGAAGAATGAATCTCATCGCATTCGTGGAGACGGTAGTCCGTACGTACGCACAAGAAACAATACCATTCTTTTAAAAAAATATATAATTGGATGGTTTATCATACATACAGAATCATTATCATGTTATATTTATTATTTACATGAATTACACATCATTATTATAAACATCCAAATAATAATTTATTGAATAACAATTACACCACGACGTGGAGACGGTAAGTCGTACATATGCACGTATGGTGACATGTCATTAAAAGGATGGATTGAATAATGAATATGGATGTACCATATTTATAATAACATCATAGTATATATAATATACTGGAGTTATTATTTTAGAATGGGAATAACAAAGAAAGAAGAAGTTGAAGAAAAAAGAACAAGAAAGAGGGTGGTGAAAACATTACCTCTTCTTCGGGTTCTTCCTTTTGATTTGATCAAAAGGTCTCCTTAGGTTGGATTTATGATCAAAATAAGGCCAATAGGATGAATTGAGGGAAATTGAGAGAGTATTTTTGCAGGGTTTGGCCGATCCAAAAGGCTTTGAATGTGTTAAATAGTGAGAAGGGGGAGTGCCCTTTTATAAGAGGGGTGAGGGGCACCTTTGGAAAAGGTAGAAATATTATTTTATAATAAATTAATATTCAGTTTATAATGGATCAAAAGTGGATTATTTAAATTTTAAGGTGAATATGGGTCAAAAACCACTCAACCAATATAATTTATACAGGTTTGGGTCATTATATTAACCTTATCTTTTAGTTTTCACTCATAGTTAATTAGTTTGACACTTACCATGTCACTTTTTATTTTTATATTATATAGTTAATAAAATTACTATATACCTCCAAGAGACCCATAAGTGGTCCATTAATGATACACCTGTCATGATATAAGTCTCTTGGCTGATCCTTAGATTATTAGGAATTGAATATCAATTAATAATATAACATTTGTTTTAAAAACTCTTTTATGTCAATTTTGACACTATTTGGGAAATTTATTTTTTTGAAAATCATAACAGAATGATTACTTCTAAAAAATTTAATTAAATCAATCCTAACATGTCATATTAACCTATAAATCTAGTTTAATTCATAAAAAGTCTGATATTATATTTATTTGGGTATTTATAATATTAATTATTTTAATTTTTCACTATTATTGTAATTACGGCATCATCATTATGTCATTAATAAATTAAATTATTTAATGTCTAAAAATTATAAATAAAATATCATTATGTAGTAAATCTTTTTATCTTTGTAATGAATATTTACAATCGAATTTATCTTATGTATAACCCTATATTAAAAATGTTTTAGTAAATTAACATTGATTTTAACTCTTTTAATGCTTCTTTGAATTAAATAATAATAAATTTCGTAATCTAATCCAAGTGGACCTAAATGATAATATTTTATTCCTAAGGTAGTTTTTCGTAGATATACACTTGTCCAATAGAATTAAGACATGTGTTAGGGTAATATTAATAACATTTTTACCCTTAATTACCCTATTTACTTTTAACCGTGGTAAATAAAAGTAAAAAGTTTCTATTCACCAAAAATTATTTTCATCTCATTGAACCACATTTTACTCGTTGATATTAACCGGGTCTCTCGGATTTTTGAAATTCCACTCACAGAAGTGGTAAAATTATGTTTTCTGAAAAATTCAGTTTTTTAACTACCACTTAGTTGTTTCACTATTCATCAAAAAATGATGTTTTTCAAAAAAATACCAAAATTTTTCCCTGGGTAATTTCGATATTCCAAATCCAAAAATGAAGTAAATTTTGAAAAATAATATTTATAAATTTCAAAAAGTGGGTATTACTATTCATAACGGCTAGTTTGATTGGTTTTGGTGTGTTAGAACTCGATGTTGCGTACAACACACGCTATTGCATTATTCAAAGAGAAGCATACAAAAGAAGCTTGGGGAGTTACACCAAGCCTCTAGAATGAGGCCACCCTTCACCGCTGAAGATGTTGTTGCACCACTAGCACGCCGGAAAGATCGATGGAGGCTCCGATGTATGAACAAAATAGGTGAATAAAGGATGTGATGAGAGAGAACCCTAAGTCGTTGTGCCCTTTACGAGCTCATCCTTATCTCCCTTTGTATAACTTCGCTTCATTACTTGATATATTTTGTTAACATTTTGTGATAATACACTATATCCTTTATACACATGTTTTTTATGTTGGATTTGGTGTTCTAAGACCATATTTGTGTACATTTCATTACATTTATATTAATATAATTGAGTATTAATAAAGATATTATAATTACATATTGTTTATTAGTCAATATGACATTAATGTAATTATTATTTAGAGTTTTTATTAAATTGAAAATGCCATAGAAGATTCATACTATGATATAAATTTGAAATGTCGTGATGATATTATTAAATATTAATATATGGTTTGATAACATTCTATGACAGGAAAAATAAAATGTTGACTGTCAGGTATGAGTACCAATTAGAAAATGATACTTTAACTCATTATATTCTCACATGGTAATCTCCATGATTGGAGATTATGTGAATATAAATACCTATAGGAATTCCATGTCATCAAACTTTAGTACTATTATTAATTCATGTCATCATTCACATACTTTGAGGAACAGACCAAAACTGTGATGCCATATATTCATATGAAGTAGGGTACATTTGGTGTGCCATGAATGACATGTTATTAATGAATAAGTTAGGGAATGATTTTTCACTTAAATATTTATGGAAGTGGATATCTCAACCGCTTGATATAAATAGAGATATCACATTAAATTCCATGGTCATGGGGTAAAAATTATTTTCATTCAAATGCTCAATGAAATACATATCAAGAAGATTGGTAGTTGACACAACTAAAAATTTTGATGAGATATCATGAAAAAGGGGTTGTATTAAATCGAAATTTCTTTTGTGTGGTATTCAGCATTGTGACATTAACATATTTTTCTTTCACGACTTTACCTGTTTCGAGAAAGAAATATTGAACTTTAGGTAAGACCACATAATGTCAATGTGAATGAACCGTAGATAGTCATACACTATGTTCTTCCCTTAATCCCAGTAATATTAATTTTGAGTTTAATTATTATAATAAATATTATTCTTAATACTTTAGGGATTTTAAAAATTAAATAAATATTTATTCTCAAGTTAATTATTTTGTTACTTGGATATATAATATTTATTTATTGAATGGATAAATATTTATTCAGGTATTTGATAAAGTACGAGGAGGGTTAGGGGCCAAGAATGTGTCTGGAGATAAATATTAATTTTTAATCTAGTAAAATAATATTTACCATTACACCAGTTTGAGTAAGACATGAGATAATAATATTATTATTTTTATTATTAAAAGAAATGGGGTCATATAATGTTTAATATATTTTTTAAGGGATGTTTTGAAATTAATTAATATTCTAAACCTAACCCCATCTTTATAAATATACTATTATTTATATTGTTTAATTTTTTTAAAAAGATTGTCCTAAATATAAATATCAGTTGGAGAAAAATTACATTGACACTAGAATTCTTCTAAAAGAAGCCATGAAATGTGCCACATGATTTACCTCTCTCTCAAAGATTGAGAAACCTTAAGAAGAGAATAAAGGTTCCATATACCTGATTTTGTCACAAATAGACCTAAATGTATTATAGATAGCTTCACCATCCTCCAATGCATTGATAATAATGTTACAGTTAGATTCGACCACAATATTCCTCAAACCATGAGAAGTGGATGACTCCACACCATACCAAATAGCCATAGATTAGTCCATATAGGGAGTGTATCATGTATAATCAATGGAATTTCAAACCATAATTAATTATCCTACATAATAACGAATAACATCCCTGAGGTCAACATTACCATATCTAGGTTTCCCTAAATTAGTATTAATATTAACATCTCCAAGAGGGGGACGTAGCCACCTAGATGGGGTGTAGGGTTGAACTGGTGAAGGAAGATAACCCTCCTTCATTTTTCCACTGATAAATCCATTTTTAATCATATTTATCCATACTCTATGATATTTGAAAATTTCTTCAATCACAAAGACATTATATAGGAACTAGATAATGCATGCATGAATGCAAAACCCCGTGGTAGTTTGAACTTGAAGAAATATGATCCACTCCACCACAAAAATGTTCACAGCATTAAAGATTCTACGTTGTGAATGATCCTATTAAAAACACTATGACCACAACCTAGTATCCCAAGATCAAGATAATATTGCATGAAACTCATTTTCCATAGCGATCCCACAAAGAGGGCATGAGATTTTCTCAAAAAAGTGTTGATCATAATGGTGACCATAGAAGGGGAGGATATCTTTACAAATTTACAATAGAATAGTTTATAATTCTAATTGACTTTTGTATTTTATATATTCTTCCATAGTTGAAACCCTATAACATCTTATTTTGATAGGCTATGATTGAAACATGAGTGAACTGAGTAGAAGCCTGAAATCTTGAATTTACAGCAAAGCATCTGAGGTCCCTCTCCATGAAAAACTGGAAATGCTAAAATAGAATTTATGATATACACATTAAACAAAGGTTAAATCTTGTAAAAATACCATCAACTAAGGTCATCTACTATAACATCCCTCATTGAAGAATGCTCCAGAGCAGGTGGTGGCTAAGAAGAGGGTTTTATACTGTCAAAATAAATCATTGATGTATCACTCAAGATTTTAACCATTACAGCAATAAAAATTCATCAATAAAGATCATAATTTAAACCATATGTGTAACCCCAAATATTTCTCAAGAAAAATATCATTTTAGAACCCTTATTTGAGGATAGAAAATCATTATAGTGGAAATACTTTTCTTTGATAACATTTGTTCACAAACTATCTGGTTTCTATAAAAATGAAAACCTTGCTTGTTTACTAGGGCATTCTTAAAAACATTCATGTTCTTGAATACCATATCACTGAAATCCTTGGGTGAAAAAAAGCTTCAACTAGAAGATCCAGTGTATGTTCATTTTTTCATTATCACTACCCCACCAAAAATTAACAAATGTATGAATGGATTTTGTGATTAAAAAAATTTGGGGGATTGAAGACAAACATCATGTAATATAGAATTTCATGATGAAGTAATTTAAAAAGAACCACATTATTGAACCTAGAGAGTTTTTTTTGTACCATCCCTAAATATTACTATGAAATTTATCCAGGATAATGGAGAATAAATCTCTTTTAGAGTTCCGAAATACCATTAGGAGACACAAATACTTTTTATGTTTTTACACAATCTTAATTACACACAAAATAGTGATGGTATATCTCATCACATATTTCCCAGCCTAACTAAAATATGTCTATGATTTTCTAAATTTGATGCATTAACCAGATGATTTGGTAAAAGAATCAATGATTATTATAATATCCTAGAATTCATATGGAGTTTATATTGAAAAGGGAAGAAAATAATTAGTGTAAAATAAGTACGTAATGGGGATATTGTGCAGAAAAACCTTATCCTTATTATTGGTTCCTCCAATGCTTCCTTTGATAGAAGATGAGAGAAAACATCACCCACAAGGATAAATGAGTAAGGGGAAAGATATTTAACATGATTCAATCCTCTAGTTGGTTTGATGTTCCTTATGAGGTAACCAGTGAACATTATTTTAAAGGAAATTGACTTTTCACAACTCATGATCACTCTCATCCATTTTTGTCTAAATCCTAGTTTCCACATCACCACTTCTAGGAAATCCTATTCAAACATTATATATTTTTCATATCCAATTTCATTTACATGTTCCCCCTCATAGAATAACAATGAGTTTTTATAAAATATAAGATTTCATGAGAATCTATGAAATTATAAAAAAATGATCTTGGGTACAAAAGCACTCTAATTCTAAAATATAATAGAGGGAAGGAACTTTCAAAAATGGTGGGAGATGAGTTTTGATAAAAGATTATAGACCACATAGAACAATATGATAGAAATTAAATCATAAATTTTCACTTGTATTGAGATTATCCATATCAAAATAATGAGAGTTTCAATGACCTTTTCCATTCCAATTAAACTAGACCATAAACCATAAATCAGTATGATAATGTAAGGACTCCAATTATGAAAAAACCACATAAAAATAAGTAATTGATTCCATCCAGACCAAGAACCATTTTTGATTGTTTTATATTAATTAATGAGTCAACTTACTCTCCTGAAATTTCTGACTCCAGCTCCAAAGTCATTACCTCGACAAATTTTGGCTCAACACTACTTAGGTGGTACCCCCGGGGAAGCCAGTCTAAGAACTAAAATGGTCTGTATAAATTCACTCGATCAGATCTTGAATCTCAACCCCATATTATTTTAATCATCAATCGCCTACATCTAATTTTTAGTTTAAGTTATATCTTATTTTGTCTTAGGCCTTTTGATGAATTTAGTTGGTATTATTGTTTCTATGTTGGATAAAATACTCCCTTGATCAGATAAACCAATAGATTTATTGTTCACTAAAGGCCACATCCATATCCTTTTCAAGATTTACAACCTCATACTGGGAAATATCATAAGAGGTATCCTTATAATATCTTATGATTTCTCTCACAAGGCTTATAATTCCCTGATCGAAGTTCTTGTAGTGTTATCGACTCCAGCATTACTACTATATTACCCCCAATGTAGTCTTTTCTTAGAAATGGTCTTGAGAATATGACCGAGTAGATTTTACCACTTCCCTATAGTTATTATTTAAATTCTTCATGCGTTAAAATCCGAATCCTTATAGTAGACATTCACACTGGGACACCACCTATAACTAGAAAAAAATAGGACAACGATCAGATGAAACCATAGGGAAGTCGGAGACCACTTTTTTTGGAACAGAAATTCATAGTATCTTGAAACCAAAAACCTATTGAGATGTTCATGTCAACTGTTGGTTAGGAAATATACATCAAAAAAAGTTAATATAATCCCCTAAGAAGCCCATATTTGATAGACATAAGTAAAACAAGCTATCCTAGAATTGAAGCATGGAAGAAAAAATATGATAGGAACCACCTTGTTTATCATGGTGGTGAGGATCTCAGGGAAATACCATAAAAATATATTATTGATTAAATTTTATTTTTTATATATTTAGTCAACTCCTAAAATCTCCACTTTTCACCAACACCCGGCATGCTATAAAACACCATGAGGCACCATTCATTTTCCTATGGTTGACGAATCAAAAAGTTGATATGGTTTTGGGAGAAGTTGGCCACTGAAGCATAAAATTACTCTCTCCACATTATTTAAATTACAGCTTCATGTGATGACTATCAAACCAAGAAACTCTTAAAAAATATATATTTCAATGTTATCCTTTCATTTAAATGCTTTTCAATATGGTCTTGGATAGAAAGACCATATCGTGGCCATACTTGGAGCTCCGTTAATGGATCATATGAAATGATCATGAGTTTTTGAGAACATTAATATTCTAGAATAAGAGTTTAATGGTTATAGGTGGGGATAGTTTGAACCAGTCTTTTCCTTTATTAGGTTGTTCAAGACATCACCCTCTAATATATTTGAGTGTTTCTAATAACACAGTGAATCCTCATCCATAGAACCTCCACAATGTCTTTTTTATACCAAATTTATATTTGATTTTCTTAATATTATTTCTATTCCTATTATGTCCCTCACAAGTTTCCAGACATGTGTGTTCAACCAAGATCACTCCAAGAAGAGATTTATATACGACTAAAATAACCATTCTAATGGTAAGAAATCTTGGAAGTTCCTCCTCACCAAGAAAAGTGGAATCCATCCCTCCCACCATAGGTGGAACTATACCCTAGTGTAGGGAAACATTCATTTCCTCTAGTGTTTCTAGGACATGGTAGTATATTCCTTGGTTTGGGATAGGTCTTATTTTCTGGTGTACAAAATCATTATGAAATTATTTCATTGGGGATAAATATTCAGACAAAAATGGTTCCTAGCTTCGACATCGTGTCTATTCGTATCCTATGATCCCCCATCAACCATTCTAGGGAGAATATTCCCATCTACCAAGCAGACTTAAAGTTGCATGTTCATTTGTATAGGGTAATACAAATTCCTTGGTTCATTTGATACTATTAGTATCTGATCTTGAAATTTGGTATGCTTTTCTATATCCATATGTTTTTATCCTTTGAAGTGGGTGGACGACACAAAGTGTTTTTATAATTCCATGGGATATATAATTCTGTAAGAATCCACTCCAAATCAAGTTTTTTTGTTTCAAAATCATTTATCACATGTCCAATGTGTCCGTAAAAGAAACTAAAAAAGGGGATATTTTTTGATTCAAATGACACCAATATCGTGGAGTCTGGATGTTTCAAGAATGAACCCCATATAATAGGCTATGTGATGTATAGAATTCCATTTATTTTTACCATAGGACCCCACTAAATCAGATCTAAAACACCACATTATATAAAATCCCCAGGGTTATTACCATTCCCACACATAACTTGATCTCTCCAACCGAGAAATGAGATATATTTCACCTGGATCCAAAATGGGGAATGATATAATTCCATCTCATCATGTTAAACTTGTAATCTATGTACTTGATCACTGTAATATGATTATCAGAATATAAGGGACGTCCGTAAAAATCATTATCTTAATTTATTCCCAAAAAATTAAAAAATAAACAACCATCCTAGGTTTGATGTTATTGATATTATTTCCCTCTTCTAAACTCTAGATCTAATATAACATATTTATCCTGATGTTCATGTTAAAGGGTCAATAAGATGTGAATCCCCTCAACAAGAGGAGGTAGAGGAATCTATACATCTCTCCATCCTCTGTAACACTAACTTCAATCATTGATTTCTCAAAAAAAAAAGTTTCAAATATTATTTAAAGTCACTCTAGTATCATTTATACCATTAAATATCTCAAAATAAATAGTTCAAAATACCTTATCCTTAAATTTTGTGTTGATAAAAAATAAAAATTAATTAGTTTACAACTATTTTTTTGGTAATTATTTCATAACACAAATTTTTATATGATTAAAAAATGTTAATAATTCATTATGATTATGGACAATTCCAATTAAATTATTTTAATCATTTGACTAAAAATGCATTTTTTTTATATTTGAAAAACACTTTTCGGCTATGTGATAACCCCCAAGTAAAAAAATCACATTGAGTCTAAGTGAGAACCAACAAACCATCACAATGATCCATAGACATAATGGGAACATTGTAGACAAAAATCAGACCAACCAAAACTAAACAAAAAGATAATGTGATCAAGAGGATCCACCATTGCAAACATGAGAAAAAACAAACTAATCAAACATGAACAGAACAAAGGAAAAAGCAAGATAGAAGCAAATCTACATTAGAGAATTAAATGGAGGATGAACGATAGAGATGGCTTCATCGACAAAGCTCGACCATGAGAAACCACGAGACCGTCGAGCCACCATGGAAAAAGAACCGAACAGTCATCTGAAAATTCCAACATTCACCAAGGTCACCAGAACCATCTGGAACATCATGGGGTCCATCGAAAATGGCCAAATTGGAGTCGGGCGTGAAGAATCTTGGCAAAATGGCAGAGGAAATCCAGAAAATGTGAAATAATCGAGACACGTAATCCATGGCAATAGTCATCGTCATCACAAACTGATCATAGGTCAAGCCTCCATCTACTATGTCTGTGCCTGCTAGTAATCTGCATCACAGATGCCCACAAACATGCTGGGTGACAATCCAACAATTAGAGGACACTTACTCGATGCCGAAACAGGAAGGGAAGAGACACAAACACAATGGTTACCAGATCTACACCTTGATGCATCTTTCATGGGAAATGGTAGATGCCTAGGGACTAGGGATACCTCGGGAAGAAGATATAAGATGTTGTTTGGCCACCGATGATATAGATAAGTACAATTTAGATCTTAAATGAGTTACGATCGGTCAGTTATTGTGTCTCAATGGGATGGGGAAAATCGTTTAATCTCTCACGAGAACATAGGTAGGGCTTGGGGTATGAGATGAGATGAAGGTGTCCAAGGATTTCTTTTTTAGGCATAATTGGACGAATGAGAGAGGATTTTGCCAAGTGATGAGTGAGTGAAACCCCCCTAAGGGTGTTCTGGAGCTTGATTTGTATTATGAATGGGATGATTCCTTTGGGACTAGACATGGTGTGACATAGAGTGGATTTCTCCGAGTGACGGATTGAGAGATGTACCTTAGAATATGTGAGGTGAGACCCAAATGTAGGGTATGGGAATGGTTGGTACATGGCATCTAGATTCTATAATTCTAAAAGTGTACAATAAGGGATACTCATGGGTTTACAAGACTAAGAGTGATGAGAGATCATGATGGGGAGGATTAGACCTTGAGGTATGGTTTGAGATGATCATATGGGTTGTGGTGTCACTGAGGGGTAAGGGGGATGGGTTAGTATTAATGATAATAGACAGTGATGGTTCTAGAAGACCCAATAGATGCCCCAACAGGTGAAGTGGGATGTGTTTAACAAGGGGATTTATGTTTACAAACTAGTTCCATGGGATCAACTAAAGAGTTTTGTGACAAGCTAAGGCCTAGTGTACTCGATGTAACCTCCCTAGACACTGTAGGGATGGTTCAATGTGCTTATTAACTCATTATATTCTGTGGGGATGGGTTGGTATGATTGTATCATCCTTAGAGTTTTCTAGGATTGGTCGGTATTCTTTTGACCTCCCAAGAGTCAATGGGGAATGGGTCGGTATGATTGTGTCCTCCCTTGAACATGTATGGATTGTACAATGAGGATGATGTACCCTTACATATAGTCTTGAGTAATTAAAGTGACCACCCATGAGCATCTATGTCATGGGATGATCTGAGATGAGACTAATGGACCCTACCATGAGTGATCAAGCATTATGTCATGATGCGAATGTATGACTGGACCATGTTTTTGTGGGTAACAGGATGATTTTTGGATGCCACAAAACCTTATGTATTTCTTTATGGCTTGGGTGTCAATATGATGGCATGATATGATGTGGTGTGGTGGATTTCAGTATAGCACTAAAGTAGGTATGATCTGGTGTCGTGGTGTTCTAGTAAGAACACATTTACTAGACACGCAGGGAGTCGTGGTGTCCTTATAATGTTTATGTCCCTATTGATGTGATTAAGAATTCCTTTAGTTTAATTATCTTATCTTTAGGTGATAAGTTACTTCATCAGGTAGCTAATTAATCCACTACTACCTACATTTTTTCTAAACATGAAACTCTATATTTGAATAAAACCCATTATTAACCACCTACACAAGAATATTCAATTCTATAACTTTTATATGAATCCATGAAATGCATCCAGGACTCAATGATTTTAACAAAATTATTATGGAGTTATGTAATATATAAGTTATGTTTAATAAAGGGGGTTTTCAATCATACTACTGACCTAATTATATGATTAAAATAATTCATTTAAATATTAATTGATGTATGTTAAAGGTTCCATAAATATATAAGAAGTTAAATCTACATTGATTTTAAAAGACACTCAAAATATGAAACCTACATCTGTTAATAACTAATTTGATGGGATTAATGTCTAGAGTAATCTTGATCAAAGAGGGAATGAGTGAGGTAAGAGAAATATTTAGTGCTAATCAGGGTCTAGGGGTAAATAAATAAAATAATTCCATTATAAAAATCATGTTCAAAATTTAAGGAATTATCCCAAAGGATCATTTCTAGGAAAAAACCAATAACAATGACTATTGGTTGTTAGTTGAGAAATATTTTTAGACTGTTGATGTTTTAAATTTCTATCCTAATGCTATTAGTTCTTAATGACACATGGATTTAGAATTTTATTTCCCTATAAGTCACAAAAATAAGTACTTCACTAATCTAAGACAGAATGAGAGTGAAATGGTTTACTTATAAAATAAAAAGATCTATCAAATCATGGGTATAAAAAAAATCCATCTATAATTGCATGAAAGGTAAGTCAAATCATTAGAGGAGGTTTTGTGGGTGGCTAATTTGAAGTTGAATCTTATTACCCAAGGTGTCTTAGAACAAATTGGGTATTGTTTTATGTCTGATTCATGGTGGAATAATAACTCTAAGGGGTCCCCCACTATTATGATAGGAACCATCACCATTGGTCTATATGTCTTAAATGGTAGGAATCAAATGAAACAATTAAATACAACTCTTTCCCACGTGAATGATGACACAATGATATGACATAGTTGATTAGGACATATAAGTTAAAAAGAGATGAATGAACTAAGATAGAAAGAAATTTTAAATTATGTAACTTCATATTTTCATCCTTTTTGTGAATACTATGATCATGTTAAGTCCAAAAAAATTAGTTTTAAGTGGAATACATATAAATCTAATTCCCCATTAGAATACGCATATTTTAATATGTGGTTTTCCTCTAGAACAAATTTTCGTAGTGGGGGTCATGACTATGTTCACTTTACTAATGAATAATCTCCTAAAGTGTGGATTTATATAATCAATCAAAAATATGAAATAATTGAAACATTCAAAATTTGGATGTTTAGTGTTGAAAGTCAAAACGAAAACAAACATAAAATCATTAGAACTAATAATGGTCTAGAATACTTTTCTAATGCCTACATATACTATTTTAGATTGGAATGTATTATTGGACATAGAACTATTATGGATACCCCATAATATAATGTCTTATAAGATAGTATGAATATGACTATTTATAAAGTGTTATAAGCATGCTCTTATATTATTGTCTTTTTATGTTATGTGAGGAATTTGATGCTACCTCTATCTATCTGATCAATATATTCCCCTCTTGTTCCATTAGGTTTAAATCCCATGATGTTATGTTGATTGGTTCACCCATATAATAGCAAATCATAGATTTTTTTGTTGTTCTACCTATTCTCATATATTAAATGATAAACTAGATGCTAGCAATATGTAGTGTGACTTTGTTGGATACACACTTTGTGTCAATGATTAAAGTCTTTGGGATGATAATCATGGTTATCATAAATTTATAATCCATACTGATGTTTTTTTCTATGAGGATTGTTCTTCTAAATATAATGCTTTTGATCTTGCTCAGTCTCATCCATCTAAACTTGTACTTATTTTGGATAGATTAGAGCCTAAAATGTAACTTGAACTTGAGGTTATCTTAAATAAACCACCCCTACAATCACACAATAAAGAATAACCTGTTAGATAATTTGAACATAAATTTGAGGTTGAGAGAGATGGTGACATGAGAGACTACCAGTTGACTCATAATAAGACTAAAAGAATCATTAGGCCTCTATCCAAGTCTACCAAGGATGATGATTCTACCTTTGACTTTAATATAGGTTTTTATTAGGTAGTGATGAACCATAATGTTTCTAACAATACCTTATGTCTGATGAATATAGGTAGTTTCTTTCTACTATAAGATCTTAAATGGATTATCTTCTTACAAATGATACTTGGATAATTGTTTTCAAACCTAAAAATAGAAAATTATATATTTTAATTCATTTTTTAAGAATAAATAATAAAATAACAATGAAAATAAAATTATTTATAAATCTGTTGTTTTCAAACATGGATTCCAATAATATGAAGGAATTGATTACAATGATATTCTCTAACCTGTTGTTAAGACCTCTTCTATTAGATTATTATTAACATTTTCTGCCCGAAATGATTTCCGTAATGAAATATTGGATTTTAAAACTACCTTCCTTCATGGTATGTAAGATGAACATATTTATATAAGACCACCTGATGAGTTTTCAAAATATTTTAAAATCAATCAATTATAAATTTAATGAAAATCCAAGTGTTTCCTTAAGAAATAATCTAGACACTGTAATAAATAATCTATTTCTTTTCACCTTAAAAATGACTTTGCTTTAAGTACATATGTTGCCAATGTTTATTTAAAATCATTCAATATTTTTTTTGTTTATTTAATTATATATGTTGATGACATGCATATAATTTTCAAAGACGCTTGGTTAATAAATCAAATGAAAAAATTACATTATTCTTTTTAAATGAAATATTTATTTCAAACAAATAAAATCATTTGTATGAAAATAACTATGGATAGAAATGTTAGGGTTGTGTACATGTCCCAATATTTATATGTTAATAAGTTGTTAATTAAAAATTTTATAGAAAATTTGAAACTTTTTAGTGTGACTTTCGGTCATCATATCATATTTACCTTGTCTGAATCCCCTAATAGTTATTCTCATAATTATTTTGTGATCAAAATCTTTTTTCTAAACATAGTGGGTGGCCTTATGTATTCCATGACATTCCATTATCTGGATATATCCTTTAGTATTTGTACCTTAAGAATATTTATGGGATGTCCTATAATGAATACTTGGTATGGATTAAAATAGATACTCATTTATGGGTCCTCATCTTCTAATTTGTGCATTTGTTTTGGTAAAAAGGATTCTTATGGTCAAGATATCATCATCTTTGTTGATTCTATTAATGATAAAAATATATATACATTATATATATATATATCACTTTTTATGTATTATTTTCCTTTGTAGGTCCCGATTAAAGGAAATGTAATATTAAATCCATTGTTTCCCTTTCCAAAACCAAGGTCAAATATATAGTATTAACTACATTAATCCAAGAATCTATTTGGTTTAAAGTATTTGTTAATGAACTATATTTATCTTTTGGTAATATAGAATTTTTTTGTGATAGTCATTTTTTATTCCATATTTCAAAAAATCATGATTTCCTTGAAATAAAATATCAAATAAAAAAATTTTATTTTGTTATGGTGTTCATTGAAACTGGGATGGTATGTTTCACTATGATACTTACTTCGTAGAATCCAGTTGACTATTTGACTAAATCTATTCAATTTTCAATGTTTATACATTATTTAGATATTAAGAATGTATTCCCATTTCAAGGACCCAGGTGGTGAGAACACCATATCATTTAAATTATTTTTATTAAAATGGTGGACGTTTTGTAAATTTTACACGAATGTATTTATTTGTTTATTATCAAATATATTTTTTATAATTCTTGGTGTGAATTATTATTTGTATTTAATAATTTACTTTTATTTGTTCCCTTGTGAAAATGTTCTATACATTCCATAGTTTTATTTTTTATAATGAAAAAAATGTTTTTAAAATCACTTATTTTTCAAAAAAATTAATGGGTTTTCCTTACCCCATTACTAGATCCCACATTAAGGTAATTTGTGTAAAGTCTACATTCATGTTACATTATGGTAAACTATTGTATATTATATTTAATAAGGTTAAGTCATCGATGCATATGGGTAATTCATGTTGGTGTAAGGGTACTCCCGGTCTTATGTATTGGTACTCCTCACTCCCTTAAGGATACTCCCTAGCTTCCATATGAGAACTCCCTAGCTTATGTAATAGTTCTACATTGGATCGTGTAATAATAACCTAGAATGTGAAAGGGTACTTCCTTGGATCACATAATGGTAACCTAGCTCACATAAGGGAACTATATGGGTCAATTATGTTTATCCTGGATCATATAAGGGTAACCATGGAACACACAATGGTAAGTTGATCTGTAATACATTTTGCTGGTGAATCACCTACCACCACATGGCCATCCCATCAAACTGTCTCTTTCATATCAGTCATCCAGATGGCCTACATCACAAATTCACTGGCTGACTGGCTATCATTTCTCCAAGAATCATGATATCGCCCCAGGCTTCTCCTCGATCATATGGTGTGTTTCGTAACAAGTTCAAGGGAGGATAGATCTAGGGATTTTTGGATTTCCAATTGCAATAGAATGAGATTACCCTGAAGGAGATCTTTTCGCTAATTCACATAGTTCGCTGAAGTAGATTGTCTTCATCATCACTAATCGGGTATTGGTATTTGGTAGAGAGTGGTGAAGATTCATTAACTTCATCACAAGATTTCTTCTTGTGAAGTTATTCATCAATATCATGAAAAACATTTGACCTTCTTCCAGGTTTTGGTGTAGGAACCGAGAATTATAAGAAGATTGTTCCACTTTCCTATTTTCATTTCTTTTCACGTGTTTGATGATGTATCATTCTATGCATGTGCGTAGCATGAGACCATACAGGAAGTTAGGTTGCAATGTTCATATGTTAGATTTCATCACTTCTATATGGTCTAGAATGACTTAATCATAAAATAGTTTCTTTGGTACTTTACTTAATTCATGTATTATAATCTGGTGATTTTCTTTCTTTAGTAATAACTATATTATGGATACATTCTTGTAATGAACATAGGTCCATAGTGGACTAAAGTATGTTATATATCTGTGTTCTTTTTTTTCTTACACCATATTATTCTTTAATCCATCTTATCCGTTTATATTTTTTATTAAAATTCCTAAACAATTTGAGAACCAATTACCAATATTAGTGGATTCTTGGTTGCTTAATAAAGAATACCACATCAATGAATCCCTTAACATATTTTCCAGTTACAATAAAATGGGAAGTTGGTTTAACTTGTCACATGATCCAATCTTTACAGAATATGAAAATTTCACTCATCATTTCACTTTCATATGTTTTTATCCATTTTTTATTATATTCTCTCTATCTTCCATCCTATGTGCATCACCATAAAATCTATAGATATTTTTTAATTTATTTAATCTAAATGAATATACATTTATTCCATGAAACATTTATATGTTATCTCATATTTTTTTTGATAGTTTTGAGCCACAACTTTGGTGAAACCATATCAACCCAAATATTTACCACACAGAAAATTTTCATTCTTGTGAAATGATATAGAGGGAATATTATCTATAATTATTGGATTGAATGTAATTTTTCAAATGTATGAAGATCAAAAAAATCAGTTTGTCCATTTGGAAAATGTTGAACTGCTATTATGTTTGAATCAATGAACAAATAATTCTGGTCTAGTAAACCCCACCCGCTAGGAGTTTATATGTTTTCAAGTTCCCCATGTTCCGTCATGATGAAGAAGAATGATAATATTTCAATAACATTTGAATTAAATCTAATCCTTTTCAAATAAAAAATCAGTTTTATTGAACAAAAATCAATTTCAGAAATAATATCCGAACTGTGTGGGATATCCATGCTGTAACATATCTATAACAGTCTTCAAACTAACATGTTATATTCCATTATAGCATTGAAGTAGGTATGATTTTTTTTCATGGTGTCATAGTTACCCCATATTATCCAGACACACAAGGAGTCATGGCGGCCTAATAACTTTGAAGTCCATATCGTTGTTCTTAGGTATGCCTGTAGTTTAGATCTCTTACCATTTGGTGATAAGGTACTCAGTGAGGTTTCATAGGAATACACTAACACCAAAATATGGTCTAAATATGAATCACTATATATGAAAAACAACCATAGTAGGCTAGTTACACAAGAAGATAAAATTTAATATCTTTTTTATGTATCCTTGAACAGCATTCCAGACTCATATCGATGGTTTTAATAAAATAATACTATATTTATCTAATATATAGTTTAAGTTGAATGAAGTGGATTTCAATATCATACTTATGACCTATTTATATGATTCATATAATTAAATTAAAGATTAAATGATGTACGATTTGGATTCCATAAACCTATAAGATGTTAAATCGACTGTGTTGTCTAAAGATATTCAAAAAAGGAATCTCAATTCTAGTAAGAAATAATATAAGGGGATTGATATCTAGGGTAAGATTGATCAAAGAGGGAAGAAGATATATAAGAGATATCATTGGTGATGATTAGGGTCAATGGGTAAAGAAATATAAATATTATATTACAAACAACCTAGCCAAATTAGAAGTAATTTTCCCCAAATGAACAATTCTAAGAACGACACCAATAACAGTGACCATTTGTTGTTAGTTGATTAATATTATTATAATACTTAGGTTATATGTAACATCCCAAGTAAGTAATGAATAATAGATATTTTTATCTATGTCTATTAATTATTAAGATAGTGTTTTAGAGGCTTAAAATGAAAATAAATACAATCTTATGCATGGAATACACTAATATTCTTAAAAGATTGTTTTACTTCCTTTTGATGGAAAACCCTTTTTAAATAAAACATTTGACAATTTTATAACTATATTTTTCAAAATAAACATATTCAATATTATTGTGACATTGAAATTTACATTGGATAAATTTTTTGTATTTTTCTGACAATGTTCATTTTTTAATGAATAGGGAAAAATACTGCATTTTACATCAAAACTACTTTTTCATTTAATTTAATTATATTGTTAGATTATATTTTTAATTGGTATTAAAGTTTAATCTGAATATATTTTTACCATTTAATCCAATGGTGGTCATTAGGATTAATTTCACTTTGAAATCGGTCATAAACTAATGCCAAACTTTTCATAGATATTGTTTCAAAAAAACCCGCTATTTGTTTTGACAACGGGATTTATTTTTAAATCAATTATTTCAATTTATGTGTTTGGAATTTGGTAAAATGGATTACATATTTGGAATAAGAAGTTACAAATTATGTAATTAAGACTCTTTTGTTTTTGACATTATGAATAGTAATGATGGTAATTATCTTTAATTATCTTGATTAATGAGTAAGCGGGTAGTTAAGGATAATAAAATAATATCATAATAATAAAAAATGACCCCAAAATGTTTCTTAAGTCTACTTTTTGTCTCATGGCCGACCATGGTATGCCTTGTGCTAAACTTGGGGTCCCCATTAAATCACTTTTGTGAGAAAGTGACTTTTTATCTTTTTATTTTTTAAAGAATGTTAAATGTAACAAAGAATGTATCACCTAAGTAAAATATTTTTAATTTTTTCTAAATAAATGACATTTTGGACTATAAATAGTCATTGGAATGATAAAAAGAGTTTCTAAATCATAGTATTTTTTTTATAATTTTTATACATTAAATAAATTAAATTATTTATGGCATCATAATGATGCAGCGATGACCTCATTATTTGATGATTTAAATAAAATGGAAAGATAATGTAAAATCTAAGACCTACACATGTAGAAAACCTATTAGGTGGGTATATTTTGAACCCTTATCTCCTTATACTCGAATTATATTAATGTGGGACCTTTAAAATCCGAAACCCATTTGAAAATAACGTAACATTTCCTTACTTTCCAAGAGTGCCCCTCCTCTCCTCTTATAAAAGGCCCCCACCTCTACCTCCTTAACCACACTTCCAAAGCCTTTGTCTCGGAAAAACCCTGGCCATTTTTTCTCTCCACTTCCCTCACTCACTCCTCGAAGCCTCACTTTTGGCAGAAGTCTTCCCAAGGTAGCCTTTGAGCTCAAACCAAAGGGAGTTACCCGATTTTAAGGTAATGTCTTCACTTGAGTCCTTTTGTTTTATTTTACTTCTCCAACCCCCTAAACTCTTTTAATTCATTTCTTTTGTAACACCTCCAGTATCTTTAATATACTAGGATTTTTTTATAAGAGGGATTCGAGCTACACTTACACACACCTACCTCTAATGGTTAAAGAACATACTGTTTCCGTGGATGTCGAATTTCTGCCTCCCGAAACGATGATTGTTCAACATTATTTTAACACCTTCAAAGGTAGCCATTAAGATGAAACTATATTTATATATGATATATAATATTTTTATGTTTTCCTTAAGCTTCTGTATTTTTCATTTTGGGCATACCATTATGGTTCCCATTATGGGTAAACGCGATATCTTCATTTAAGGAAGTCCAGACTACCGCCCCCTCAAAGTGATTTGATTCGTTAAATACCATATGTGGGACATATAAAGGATGGAGTTATGATATTATATATGATATTACACTAGAATTATAATATACCTTTATATAATTATGATTCCATTCTATAAAATATGAAATTGAAATGAAAGTAGCGTTCATGCGTACGTACGGCTTACCATCTCCATGAACGGTGCATTTCATTTCTTACCTCTAAATGATTATGTAATATTATAAATGCATGCATGTACTGGATATATATGACATATATGATATCTACATCATGAATACCATTCTGGATATAATGGATACATGAACAACTTGTAATTATAAAGGGCTTATTTTTGACTCAAGTACCAATGATCGTTAAAATGGCCGTTATTAACTTAAAAAATTACATAGTGTTCATGACATGCCAATAAGTGATATAAAAGGAATAATGAACTTTAAAAAGGTTCTTAAACAAGTATAAATTAACTCAAGTTTTTTATTCAGGAGATTAAAGAACGACCATGTCACGTCGGACTCGAGGTATGGGACTTCGTCTCAATCTCCTTTCATTGAGGAATATTTTGTTTTATACACAACCTTCTTTTATACGGTGTATAAACCCCTTTGAATTTTACGTTTATTCAAAAGTAATCTTTTATTATATGAATCTTTTACTAAACGACAAAAGGGAATGTTTTTGTCGTACGTATGCGGCGACAACGACTTCTCCACCGCCATGACCATTATTTGAGTTTTGGCTTCCTCTACAAGCCATACCTTCTTTTTAAAATAAAAAAATACCATGTTTTACTTTTATTTTATTATGGTATTGAAAATGGTTTTCATAATGTTGTTATATCAATGTGTTGTATTGATATCTTGTGATTGAAAGGTGGAAATTTTATGTTTCCTTTATGCATGTTTTATGTGATACGATTATGTTGAGGTTCTTGGGCATTATTATGAAGACAGGTGGTTCCGTGATAAACTAAGGGTGGGTGAGCCCGATATAGCTCTTGAATGCATTGGGTAACGCGAAGGAGTGAAATGTTAAGGTTTCTCCGAAGAGATTTAGGGAATATACTATAGTGGGTATTCCAAACGTAACCAAGAGGGTTACTCCCTACGTAAGAAAGTTATGAATGCCTCAAGTTACCTTTTATGTCTTATGATATCTATGATTTATTCATGATTTGATGAGGTATGTTAATGTGTTTATGTTATATGGGTAAATATTATTTCATTCTTATGTATATATGAACTTATGTTTCCTTTCCATATTTTTATAACCCATACTGAGCTTTTTATGCTCATCCCAAGTCTTTTTGAAATGTTTTTCACAGGTCAAGGGAAAGATACATGATATGATGATAGTGTCAAGGAAGTGTCAATAAAGAATCCATGTTTTATTTTAAATATGTTCCGTTGATGGAAAAAAATGAATACTATCTTTATGTAACCACTTTGTTTAAATGTGGAATGTAATGAAAGTTTTATGATCTAATTCTCTAAAACTCTAAACCTGAAAAGATCCTCAATGTGTAATCTTGTAATAACCCAAGATTAAGTAAGGTTTAAGGCTGGGGTCTTATAGTTTGTATCAGAGGTTGGTTTAGATAACTTTAGGAGTTAGAATTATATTAAATGATTATCCAAAAATATTTTTTTGTTGAAATGATATAGCATTTGAAGATTACCATGTTGCTTCATCTAAGACATGTTTGTTCAGAATGGTTTTCCACTGAGGAAACAGGGAAGCAGTGTTAGGAAGGCATACAGAAGGAAATAACCTTCCAAATCAGCATCTCGAGATGGTCGGAATTGGAACTGAATAGTTTTTTGCAGTAATGGCGCAGTTGACTCAAGCGATAAATGGTGGTGGTATCCATGCACGAGATCAGCCAGATCAACCGCAGAGGAACATGTCAGTGGTGGAACATTTCATGAGGCAGCATCCCCCATCATTCATAGGATCATCTGACCCTGTGTTAGCTGAAGGGTGTATTAAATCACTGGAGAAGATTTTCGATGTCATGGGGTGTTCAGACAATCAAAAGGTTAGTCTTGCTATTTACCGTTTGGAGGGTGAGGCAGATCAGTGGTGGTCTATGGTTAAAAATATCAGGGATGCCATTGAGATTGATGCTCTTGACTGGGATGAATTCAAAGGTATGTTTCTTGAGAAGTATTTTCCTAAGGCTATTCGACTTAGGCTGGAAAAACACTTCTTGGAATTGAGGCAAGAGGAAGACTTAGTGGCAACCTATGAAGAAAGGTTCACTCAATTGGCAAGGTATCCTCCAAATTTTATCCGAGACCTTGATAGTAAAATCAATCATTTTTACTCGGGATTAAAGCCAAAATATCGAAGGGCATTAGCTTCTCATGAATTTAAAAGTTATGAAAAGCTTGTTTGATGTGCTGAGAAGGTGGAAATGGAGTTTGTCGATGATCAAGTGTTCTATAACAACCAACAGAAGAAGAGACCGAGGTGGCAGGAGAAAGGTAAGAATTCTTCAAAAAAGTTTGAAGGTAAGAAAACTAAGTTTCTAGTTTGTGATAAATGTGGAAAAAGGAATGCTGGGGAATGACTTCTGAATTCTAGAAAGTGCTACTGATGTGGTAATATGGGACATAAGGCTCATGATTGCACTGAAAAAGATCAAGTTGATGGTAAGACCAAATTTGATTTATAGTTAGTGAAATGTTATAAGTGCAATGAGATGGGTCACTATGAAAACGAGTGTCTGACAAAGAGCTTGAGTGATGGGAAGTAGTTAGACTGCAAGCAGAAAGGGGTGGTGAAATCCTTTTCAACAACTTCACCAGATGTTGGGCCATCAAATGAAGTTTTATCAGGTACTTTGTTTGTTTTTTCATATTATTCTAGTGTGTTGTTTGATTCGGGGTCTAAACATTCTTTCATCTCTGAAAACTTTTCTAGTAAAATGGGAATACCATCTCAAGAAATGACTCCTGATTTTTTGGTAAAAACACCTGGGGGATATGTTGAGGAAAAAATAATTTATAAGAATCTTCCTATCCTTATCTGTGGAAATAACCTACTTGCAAACCTTATTTTTCTACCTCTAGTAGAGTTTGATGTTATCCTAGGTATGGATTGGATCTCTATTTACCATGCTTAGATTAATTGTAGATCTAAAGAAGTTTATTTTCAGAAAGACTTTCAGTTTGTGTACAAGAATGAACCCTTACTGTTGATAACATATCAAGAGGCCGAGAAACTTGTAAAAGATAGAAATGAAAGTTACCTTGCACACATCATTGAAAATAAAGGAACTGTTCAGATTAATGATGTGCCAGTGGTAAATGAGTATCCTGATTTTTTTCCTGATGAGTTTCCTGGAATAATACCAGATCGGGAAGATGAGTTTACTGTTGACTTAGTTCCTGATGCTAGGACAATTTCAAAACCCCCTTATCGAATGGCTCAAATTGAACTTTTCGAGTTAAAGGAGAAATTGCAAGATTTATTAGAGAAAGGTTTCATTCGACCAAGCACGTCACCATGGTGTGCTCCTATTTTATTTTTTAAAAAGAAAGATGGTTCTATGAGACTTTTCATTGATTATAGAGCCTTGAATAACATCACTGTTAAGAACAAATATCCTTTGCCTCATATCGATGATTTGTTTGATTAGCTCCAAGGAGCTCGGTATTTTTCAAAGATTGACCTGAGATCGGGGTACCATCAGCTCAAGGTAAAGGAAGCAGATGTTCCTAAGACTGTGTTTCGTACAAGATATGGCCATTATGAATTTGTAGTAATGCCTTTTGGGCTAACCAATTAACCTGTTGAATTCATGGACTTAATGAATAGAATTTTCCATGAGTTCTTGGATAAGTTTGTGGTGGTTTTCATTGATGATATTTTGGTGTTTTCTAAAAGTAAAGAGGAGCAAGAAAGAAATTTAAGGGTTATCTTTCAAACCTTAAAAGAAAAGTAACTATATGAAAAATTCAGCAAGTGCGAGTTTTGGTTGTAACAAATTTATTTCCTTGGTCACATTTTTTCTAAAGATGGGATAACCATTGATCCTACAAAAACAAAGGTTGTTGAAGAATGGCCAAGACCCACAAATGTAACAGAGATTCGTTGTTTCCATGGTTTGGCAGGCTATTACCGAAGGTTTGTTAGAAATTTTTCATGGTTATCTAGTCCAATGACTAAGCTATCTCAGAAGGGTGTTAAATATATTTGGATAAAAGAATGCGATGATTGTTTTCAGGAATTGAAAAGAAGATTGGTGAATGCTCCAGTTTTGGAACTACCTTCCAGGAATGGTGAGTTTTTTATCTACAGTGATGCTTCATTGAAAGGACTTGGTTGTTTCCTAATGCACAATGATCAGGTAATTGCTTATGCTTCACGACATTTGAAAACTCATGAGGTAAATTACCCTACACATGATTTGGAATTAGCTGCTGTTGTTTTTGCTTTAAAAATTTGGAGGCATCATTTGTATGGAGTAAAGTGTGAAATATATACTGATCACAAAAGAATAAAGTATATATTCACTCAGAAAGAGTTGAACATGAGACAAAGGAGATGGCTATAATTATTCAAGGATTGTGATTGTACAATTCATTACCATCCATGAAAATCAAATAAAGTGGCTGATGCTTTGAGTTGAAAAATTAATGCTTTATTAGCAATGTTGCATTTGGAACGTGATCCTTTGGTTATGTATTTGATGAAATTTGGCATAGAAGTTGCTGGTGCAGGATGTTCTTCTGTTTTGTTTCAGGTATCAGTGAGATCATCTCTATCAGATAGAATCAAGCAAGCACAGAAGCAAGATAGTGAGTTGTAGAAAAAGGTAGAGCTGGTTCAGAAGGGTAAGTTGCCTGAATTCAACATTGATAGTGATTGTGTTTTGAGATTTGGGATGAGATTGTGTGTGCCTTGTGATTCACAGTTGAAGAGAGAGTTGTTATGTGAAGCTCATAGTTCTCCGTTTTTAGTTCATCCTGACAGTACTAATATGTACAGAGATCTGTGGGAGTATTACTGGTGGGATGGAATGAAAAGAGATATTGCTGATTTTACTGTGAAGTGTTTGACTTGTCAACAGGTTAAAGCAGAGCAACAGTTACTGAAAGGGATGCTTCAGCCTTTACCAGTGCCAGAGTGTAAATGGGAGAATATATCAATGGACTTTGTTGTGGGATTACTGAAGACATCTTGAGGTAATAATGCAATCTGGGTTATTGTTGATCGCTTGACTAAATCTGCTCATTTCCTTGCTATACGAGATACTTTTTCCCTAGATCAACTTTCCCGTTTTTATCTTAAAGAGATAGTCAGGTTACATGGAATTCCTCTCTCCATTGTATCTGACCATGATCACAGGTTCACTTCTATCTTTTGTAAAGGCCTTCAGAAGTCGTTGGGTACTGAATTAAATTTTAGTACAGCTTTTCATCCTCAATAAAATGGGCAGTCAGAACAAAAAATTCAGACTTTGGAGGATATGCTACGAGCTTGTTCGATGGATTATCAGGGAAGTTGGGACCAACATCTTTCTTTGGTTTAATTTTCATATAATAATAGTTTTCATTCCAGTATACAGATGGCACCATTTGAGGCGTTATATGGGAAGCAGTGTCAAACTCCAGCTTTCTGGGATTAAGTGGGTGAAAGGAAGTTGATGGGACCAGAATTGGTAGAAGAGTTGGCAGAAAAAGTTCCGTTGATACCGAAACACATGAGAAAATCTCAGAGCAGGCAGAAGAGTTATGCGGATAAACGGATGAAGGATCTCTATTTTGAGGTAGGTGATCATGTTTTTCTCAAAGTATCACCATGGAAAAGTGTGATGCGATTTGGTAAGAAAGGAAAGATGATTCCAAGGTTCATTGGACCATATTAAATTCTGGAGAGTGTTGGATCAGTTGCTTACCGATTGGCTTTACCTCCAAGTTTATCTCAGGTACATAATGTTTTTCATGTCTCGATGCTGAGAAAGTACATGCCAGATCCATCTCATGTTTTGAGTCCAGAGGTAGTTCAATTAGAAGAGAACCTATCATATGAGGAACAACCGGTCCAGATTCTTGACCATAGGGATCAAGTGTTACAGAATAAGGTGATTAATCAGGTAAAGGTTTTGTGGAAAAACCACATGATGGAAGAGGCAACATTGGAATCTGAAAATGCAATGAGAGATAAGTACCCCCATTTATTCGATAAGTAAATAAATTGTCGGGACGCAATTTTCTAAAGGGGGGAAGGATGTAACATCCCAAGTATGTAATGAATAATAAATATTTTTATCTATGTCTGTTAATGATTAAGATAGCGTTTTAGAGGCTTAAAATGAAAATAGATACAATCTTATGCATGGAATACACTAATATTCTTAAAGGATTGTTTTACTGCCTTTTGATGGAAAACCCTTTTTAAATCAAACTTTTGACAATTTTATAATCTATATTTGTCAAAATAAACATATTAATTATTATGGTTACATTGAAATTTACATTGGATAAATTTTTGGTATTTTTCTGACAATGTTCATTTTTAATGAATAGTGAAAAATACTGCATTTTACATCAAAACTGCTTTTTCATTTTATTTAATTATATGGTTAGATTATATTTTTAATTAGTATTAAAGTTTAATCTGAATATATTTTTACCATTTAATCCAATGGTGGTCATTAGGATTAATTTCACTTTGAAATTGGTCATAAACTAATGCCGAACTTTTCATAGATATTGTTTCAAAAAAAACCCGCTATTTGTTTTGACAACGGGATTTATTTTTAAATCAATTATTGAAATTTATTTGTTTTTAATTTGGTAAAATGGATTACATATTTGGAATCAGAAGGTCCAAATTATGTAATTAAGACTCTTTTGTTTTTGACATTATGAATAGTAACGACGGTAATTATCTTTAATTATCTTGATTAATGAGTAATCGGGTAGTTAAGGATAATAAAATAATCTCATAATAATAAAAAATGATACCAAAATGTGTTCTAAGTCTACTTGTTGTCTCATGTCCGACTATGGGATTCCTTGTGCCAAACTTGGGGGACCCATTAAATCACTTTTGTGAGAAAGTGACTTTTTATCTTTTTTCTTAAAGAATGTTAAATGTAACAAAGAATGTATCACCTAAGTAAAATATTTTTAATTTTGTCTACATAAATGATCTTTTGGAATATAAATAGTCATTGGAAATATAAAAAGATTTTCTACATCATTGTATTTTTTTATAATTTTTAGAAATTAAATAAATTAAATTATTTATGACATCATAATGATGCAGCGATGACCTCATTATTTGACGATTTAAATAAAATTGAAAGATAATGTAAAATCTAAGACCTAAACATGTAAAAACCCTATTGGGTGGGTATATTGCGAACCGTTATCTTCTTAGCCTCTAATTATATCAATGTTGGACCTTTAAAATCCGAAACCCATTTGAAAATAAAGTAACATTTCTTTACTTTCCAAGAGTGCCCCTCCTCTCCTCTTATAAAAGGCCCCCACCTCTACCTCCTTACCCACACTTCCAAAGCCTTTGGATCGGCCAACCCCGGGCCATTTTGTCTCTCCACTTCCCTCTCTTACTCCTTGAAGCCTCACTTTGGGCAGAAGTCTTCCCAAGGAAGCCTTTGAGATCAAACCAAAGGGAGTTACCCGATTTTAAGGTAATGTCTTCACTGGAGTCCTTTTGTTTTATTTTTCTTCTTCAACCCCATAAACTCTTTTTATTCATTTCTTTTGTAACAACTACAGTATATTCAATATAATAGGATGTTGTTATAAGAATTATTTGAGCTACACTTACACACGCCTACATCTAATGGTTAAAGAACATACTGTTTCCGTGGATGGCGAATTTTTGCCTCCCGAAACGATGATTGTTCAACATTCTTTTAACACCTTCAAAGGTGGCCATTAATATGACACTATATTTATATATGATATATAATATGTTTATGTTTTCCTTAAGCTTCTGTATTTTTCATTTTGGTCATACCTTTATGGTTCCCATTATGGGTAAACGCGATATCTTCATTTAAGGAAGTGCGGACTACCACACCCTCAAACTGATCTGATTCATTAAATACCATATGTGGGATGTATAAAGGATGGAGTTATGATATTATATATGATATTACACTGGAATTATAACATACATTTATATCATTATGATTCTATTCTATAAAATACGAAATATAAATGAAAGTAGCGTTCATGCGTATGTACGGCTTACCGTCTCCATGAACGGTGCATTTCATTTCTTACCTCTAAATGATTATGTAATATTATAAATTCATTCATGTACTGGATATATATTACATATATGATATCTACATCCTTAATAACATTCTGGATATAATGGATACATGAACAACATGTAATTATAAAGGGCTTATTTTTGACTCAAGTACCAATGATCGTTAAAACGACCGTTATTAACTTAAATAATTACATAGTATTCATGACATGGAAATAAGTTATATAAAAGGAATAATGAACTTGAAAAAGGTTCTTAAACAAGTATAAATTAACTCATGTTTATTATTCAGGAGATTAAAGAACAACCAAGTCAAGTCGAACCTGAGGTATGGGACTTCGTCTCAATCTCATTTCATTGAGGCATATTTTTGTTTTATACACAACCTTCTTTTATACGGTGTATAAACCCCGTTGACTTTTACATTTATTCAAAAGGAATATTTTTTTATATGAAGCGTTTACTAAACGAAAAAAGGGAATGTTTTTGTCATACGTATGCGGCGACAACGACTTCTCCGCCGTCGTGACCATTATTTGAGTTTCGGCTTCCTCTACAAGCCATACCTTCTTTTTAAAAGAAAAAAATACCATGTTTTACTTTTCTTTTATTATGGTATTGAAAATTGTTTTCATAATGTTGTTATATCAATTTTTTGTATTGATATCTTGTGATTGAAAGGTGGAAATTTTATGTTTCCTTTATGCATGTTTTATGTGATACAATTATGTTGAGGTTCTTGGGCATTATTATGAAGATGGGTGGTTCCGTGATAAACTAAGGGTGGGTGAGCCCGATATAGCTCTCCAATGAATTGGGTAACGCGAAGGAGTGAAACGTTAAGTTTTCTCCGAAGAGATTTAGGGAATATACTGTGGTGGGTATTCCAAACGTAACCAAGAGGGTTACTCCCTACGTAAGAAAGTTATGAATGCCTCAAGTTACCTTTTATGTCTTATGATTTCTATGATTTATTAATGATTTGATGAGGTATGTTAAAGTGTTTATGTTTTATGGGTAAATATGATTTCATTATTATGTATATATGAACTTATGTTTCCTTTCCATATTTTTATAACTCATACTGAGCTTTTTATGCTCATCCCAAGTCTTTTTGAAATGTTTTTCACAGGTCAAGGGAAAGATACATGATATGATGATATTGTCAAGGAAGTGTCAATAAATAATCCATGTTTTATTTTAAATATGTTCCGTTGATGGAAAAAAATGAATACTATCTTTATGTAACCACTTTGTTTAAATGTGGAATGTAATGAAAGTTTTATGATCTAATTCTCTAAAACTCTAAATCTGAAAAGATCCTCAATGTGTATTCTTGTAATAACTCAAGATTATGTAAGGTTTAAGGCTGGGGAATTATATTATAAATGTATTTTTTAATGCTATGAGTTCTTAATGGGTCCTGTATTTAGTATTTTCATTCCATATATGTCACAAATGTGATTACTTCACTGATCTAGGGGAGATTGAGAGTGAAAAGGTGTACCTAGCAAATAACAAGATCTATTAAATCAGGGGTAGAAAAATAGTCCCTATATAATTTCATGAAAGGTTATAAAAATAATTTGAGGTTGGTAGGTGGGTTTTTGATTTGAAAAAGAATCTTATTTCCCTAGTTTTCATACAACAAAATAGTCATTTTTTAGGTCTAATTCAGGGAGGCATAATATATCAAAGGGGTCACTCACTCTTTTGAGAGGAATCCTCACCAATGGACTACATGTCTTTTATGGTATAACTCATATAAAATAAATATATACAAATCTTTCCCCCTTAAAAGATAACATAATTATATAGAATAGGTGATTACGACATTTTATTTTTAAAGGGATTAATGAACATAGAAGGAATGGAATTTTAAATGATATAACCTTAGATAGTCTTCCATTTTATGAAGACTAGGTTTTGGAAAGTCTAAACAAGTTTGTTATAAGAGATCTATAAATAAAGCTAAGTTCCCTTTATAATATGATCAATTTAATTTTTTGGGTCCCTCTAGAACTAATTCTCATAGTTGGGGCCACTAATAATTTCCCTTTATAGATGAATATTCTTAGAAAGTATGGATTTACAAACTCATACACAAATATGAAACCATTGGCCCTTTCAAAATATAAATGTCTACTGTTGTAATTCAAACTGAATGTAAACATAAAACAATTAGAATTGATAATGTTATAGAATATTTTTCTAATGACTACATAGACTATTGTAGTTCTGACGGTATTCGTAGACACATAACATTTGTGGATACCCCACAATGGAATGGCCTTTAAAATAGGGCACATAGGACAATTTTAAAAAAATTGAGATTCATTATCTCATATTATACTCTTTTTATGACCTTTTAGGTATAATTTTGATGCTAATACGATATATATGATCAGGATATTCCCCTTTAGTTCCATTAGATTAAAAACCCCTAAGCTAATGTGGACTGGTTCACCTCTAGTTTAGGTTAACTTAGATTTTTTTTATTACACTACACATGTTCATAGAAGTAATGATAAACTAGAACCCAGGACAATTAAGTGTTACTTTTTTGGATTCCCACATTGTGACACAGGGTAAAGTCCCTAGGTAGATAAACATAGTTTTCCAAAATGTATAATCCAACATGATGTTGTATTTTCAGAGGATTCTTATTCTAAATTGAAGGGTTTTGATCCTTTATAGTATGATCCTTATAAACCTATAGGTGTTGAGGTTATATTAGAGGCTATAATGTAACTTGAACCTGAGGTTTTATCCACTAAACAACTCCAACTAGATCACATTGAAGAAGAAATAATTAGTGAATTTGAACTTGAGTTTGAGTTTAGAAGAAATGGTGATGTGAGAGACTACAAGTTGACTTGTAAAAGGGCCATGAGAATCATTAGCCCTATAATTTGTTCTTCCAAGGCTGATTTTTCTCCCTTTGACTTTAATATAGGTTTTACTAAGTAGTGATGCACCATATAGTATCATACATGTTCTTAAGTCTTATGAATCTTGGTACTGGATTTCTTTCATGAGAGATTAAATTGATTCTCTTCATAAAAATTAAACCTGGATATTTGTTAACAGACCTAAAATGACTAAATTATAGATTTTTATTCAATTTTTAAGAAGAATTAAGACAACACTAGTGAAAAGAATAATAAATATAAAGTTATAATTTTTTCACCTGTATTTCTACAGCATGAAAAAATTGATTACAATGAGATTTTTCACTTATTGTCAATAAATAAATTGTTAAATTATATTTGTCCTTTTATGCGCAAAATGATGTTTTTGTTAACTAATTGGATGATTAAACTTCCATGTTGGATTTTATGTAAGATGAATAGAATTATACAAGACCACCTAAAGGATTTTCAAAACATTTTAAACCTAGTCAAGTATAACTTTTAGGAAAATCCATGTATTTCCTTAAGAAATCATCTTGACAATGGTATAATGAATTTCATTCTTGTGTGCTTAAAATGACTTTAATTCATTTAAAAATAATTTTTCTGTTTATTTTAAATCATACAATATTGTTTCTATTTATTTAATCCTATTTTTTTATGATATGCTTATAATTTAAAAAGACACTAGGTTAATAAATCAAATTAAAACACAATTTCACAATGATTTTGAAATGAAATATTTAGAGGAAGAAAAGGAAATACTTGGTATAAAAATCAATAGGGATAGAAATGTTAGGGTATTGTACCAGTCCCAATCTTCTTATGAACAAAAGGTGTTAAAATGGTATTTTATAGAATATTTGAAACTTGTTATTGTGCCTTGAGGTCATAACTTCATTTTTCCATTGTCCCAATCCCCTAGTAGTGACTCTGATAATGATTTTATGAGTAAAATACCTTTTGTAAACATAGTAGGTGGCCCTATGTATTCCATGATATTCTATTGTCTAGAAAAATCCTTTGGGGTTTCTCTCTTAATAAGTATTGTGGTAAGTAATGTAAACCATCATTGGTATTCATTAAAATAATTACACATTTATTTGACCAAGTATTCTGATTTGTGCATTTATTTTGATAAAATTGATTCTTTTAGCTAATATGTCATAAGCATGGTGGATTATAGTTATGATAAAAATATAGATACTATTGAACATATTGCTATTGATGTATTATTTTCTAATGTTGGTACTGTTTCGTGAAAATGTAAAATGGAATTCATTGTTTCCCTTTCCCAAAACAAGGTCGAATATATAACATTGACTATAGAAATCAAAGAAGAAATTTGGTAAAAGGCCTTGTTAATGAATTGTATGTATCTTCTGGTAATATATAAGTATTTTTGGATAGTCATTCTATATTCCATCTTTTAAAAAATCAGGTTTTCGATGGATGAAAAATGCACATAGAAATTTTGTTTCACTATGATACATACTTTGGAGAATACAACCAACTATTTTACTATGGATATTCAATTTTATATGCTTATTAATTATTTAGAACATAGGATTGTAGTCCTATTTTAAAGACCTAGGTGATGAGAAAACCATACTATTAAAAAAATTATTACAAAGGTGGATAATTTGGAAATTTGACATGCATGTATTTATATTTTTGTTATCAAATATAATTTTCCCAATTCATGGAATGAATTATTATTTTGATTTTATGATTTACTTATATTTTATCACTTGTTAGAATATTTTTTACATAACTTACTTGGATTTATTCACATGAAATTAATGTTGTTTACATTTCTTATTTTTCAATTTTGATTTCATGATTTTTTCTTTACCCTGTTGGCAGATCCCATATAAATGTAACTTGCATAAAGTTTACATTCCTATTTAATGAGGGTAAAGAATTGGATATTTTGATGTATAATGGTAAGACATGGATACATAAGAGTAATTCCTACACAAGTAAGCATTCTCCCTAGATTGTGTAAGAATACTCATGATGCACTTAAGGGTACTCACTAGCTTTAATATTGGATCTCGCTAGATTGTGTAAGGGTTCAACCTTGGCTCACATAAGGCTGACATGGCATGTGTAAGGGTACTTTCCTGCTAAAATAAGGGTAACCTAGATCATGTAAGGGAATTCCTTGGAACAATTAGGGGTAACCTAACTCTTATAATGGTAACCATGGACCACAAAACAATAAGTTGGTTTGAGTTATATTTTTGTGGTGAATAACCTACCGATGTATGGCCATCTCATTACACTATCTCTTGTATATCGGTCAATTATGTGGTATTTCTCCTTCTTTCATCGCCTGGATCTCTATCACTTCTATTTCCATCATGATTTCACCACGTCCTCCTCCTCGATAATTCATTGTGTTTTTTCACTAGTTCAGGAGAGGATATTTCTAGGGAATTCAAAATTTCCAACTGAATTAGAACAAGTGTATACCAAAGGAGATCCTATCCAAGATTCCCATAGTCTACTAAAGAATATTGTCTTTATCACTGACAACATGGTCTAGGTATTTGATGTAGATTGGTGATGATGTTTTTACTTCATCATGATATGTCCCACCTTTAATGAATACATCAACATAATGAAGACCATTTGATCTTATTATACATTTTAGTATTAGAACACGGCATTATAAGAAGTTTATTCCACTTTATTTTTTTCATTTCATTCTAAGTGTTTATGTTTTATCCTTCTATGAATGTGCATAGCATGAGTCCATTTAGAAAGTCGAATTTAAAGTTCCATATGTTAGATTACATCACTTCCATATGTTCTAGTTTGATGTAATCCTAAGTAGTTTCTTTGGCCCCTTACTTCTTTTCTGTCTTATAATCTGGTGATTTACTTTCTTCAGTAATAATGAAATTCTAGAGGTTTTATTTCATTTCACATAGTTCCATAATGGATTGATGTATGTTATATCTTTGTGCTCTATTTTTCTTCTTGCACCATATTATCATTTGATCCATCTTATCCATTTCATTTTTTTATCAAACTATCTAAATAATTTGTAAACCAAGTACCAATATTAAGGGATTCTTGGTTGTTCAAAAGGACCACAACATCAACTAATCCCATAACATCTTTTCTATATAGAAACAAATGGTTTGGTGGAATAGGTTTTAACATGTTCCTATCATGATATAATATGTGGATTTTACTCATCCTTTCAATTTTATTATCTATGTCATTGGTTTTTGATCCATTTTTCATTTTCTTGTCCCAATCTTTCATCTTACGTGAATCCCCTAATAATCAATAGAGGTTTTTTTGCACAGTTAATCTAAATGAAAAAAAATATTCTAGGGTTCATTTATATGTTATCATATATATTATTTTGATAGTTGTGAGCTGCAAATTAGTTACAACCATATCAACACAACTATTTACCAGGCCAACATATTTCATTCCTATGAAATGATACTCGGGACATTGTTTCTAGATTTAATGGAGTGAAGGTAATGCTGCAAATGTATTAAGATCACCAAAATCAGTTTGTCCATTTGGAAAATATTGAACTGGTTTTATGTATGAATCAATCAACAAAAAATTCTAGTCTAGTAATCCCCAAACTCTAGATGTTTATATGTTTTCAAGTTCCCCAAGTTCCATCTTTCTGAATAATAAAGATAATATTGAAATAAAATTGGAATTAAATTTGATTATTTTGAAATGAAAAATTTGTTTTATAGAACAATAATATATTTTAAAAATAATATACTATATTTGGGTAATAACCATGTTTTAACGTATATATAAGTATTTCCAAACTAACTTCATGCGTTAAATAATCTTTCAACACATTGTGATCTTCCAAAAAATGTTTTAAAATTTCCATGTACATATAATCTCCTCCCCATGTTACCCTCAATAGAGAATCTGTGACACTATACCATTTCCCATGCTTTTAAATCATAATAAAATCATATCCCTATAAAATATCCTATCAACACTGATGTGAAATCAAAACTACCCTTTGAGTAAGAAAATTAACTTAATATTACATTGATATGTGTATACCTCAAAAATCCTTCCCATCAAATATAGTTTCCAATGATGGATTTTTTGCACCAAATCCATAAGATCTGTTTTGAATATCAATTTTTCCATGTTGGGTTCATATAATGCCTTAAAAAAATATGAAATAGGCCTCTCTTCCAATTTTAACATAGCTCCAAATCCCTAAATGGAGGCATCAAACTCTATTGAAATTCCCTTTCAAAAATTCATCATGAATACAAGTTGGGTGGTAGTCAAATTTTTCTTAAGTTCATCAAATGATTCTTTAGTTACATGTGCTTATTTAAATTCATTATTACTAGTCAAGGATGTGAGGGGTATTTAAATATTTTGATAATCACTAATAAATTTTTTATAGTATCTAGTTATCCCAAAAAACCCCTAACTTGTTTCACATTCCTCAGGCCATTCCAAAATTTATCTACCTCACTGTTTTTGGAGATATCATTACCCTTTGATAGAAATTGTATTCCCTAATACTCTATAGAACTCCTTCTAAAAGAAAACATCTTCTAATTTTCCTATATTACATTGTCTATTTCAATTTTTATAACTTCATATTCCATTACTTGGTCTTCATTCTATCCATTTTTCCACACCAATATATCATCAAAGAACATCAAAACACTCATCCTTATAATATTCCAGAATACTGCATTCCTAGATTTATAGATATTCATCGATGAATTAATTAATTTTAATGTAATAAAAAGGTATTCTTATTGACCCTTTTTAGTCTTCAACAGATTCATACCAATATCCTCCTCTTTCATCCGTACCTAGTCAAAACGAGATTTCAAACCCACCTTTCTGAAGTATTCTACACTTTGAAACTCATCCATCCACTCTTATATTAGTTGAATTACTTTTTTATCTATCACCACCAAACTATAGAAATCTTGGTAATCCATGAACATTTTCCACTGATTATATTTATTATTTACTATAATTATTAGAATATAGTATGGGGTTTTGTTATGTCTGATAAAACCTTGTCCCAAAATAATTTGACACTATTTTTCAATCTCATTCTTCATGAAATAAGAATATTTTTAATTTCTTATGTTGATTGAATCCACCCCCTCTTTGAATTTTTTTTTGATCGTTATTCCACATTGATGGTAATTCCCAAGGTTCTTCAAAAACCTCTCCCCAATCCACCTTTTCTTGTATCACCCATTTCAATCCATGTGCCTGCAATATTCATTTTCCTAAATTTAATTGTAAATCATATGGTGTTTTTGTGGGTTATTTGATGTTCCCCATGTTGGATAAATATTAAGAGAGGGATGATCCATTGATCCACTTTTATGAATTCATCATCTTCTAAATTCATCCTCTTGAACCTGTTAATGTTCCCAGTCCTATCAATAATATCTCATAGTCTAAACTTGTATACAATGATAATAAGAGAGTGAGAAAAATGATATTTACAATGTTCATTATAAAAGTGTACTCCTTTCCATTCTAGTTAGATTCAAGTATTTATACTCCCCAGTTATAATTCTACAAAAAAATTTATACACCCCGATCACCATTCTCTGGTGATTGGTTAGACACTCCAATCACAAGCCTTGAACAACTAGTTAGCCACCAAAGTCACAAAATTATTCTTCAAATTTGATCTGTTCATAGAAATCTGTTTGTATGAAAATGTATTCTTATGTGCCACTTATTAAATATATTTCCCTTCATGAGTATATTTGATCAACATGCCTTCACATGTGATAATTATTCATGATCATCAAAATGTGCTCGCAATATACATATTGGTCTCAAAAATACTACCAGATTAGGAGTGATATAGTTCATCTCAATTTTCTAAAATAATTTGGTGAAAAAAAAAACAATGGATCTTAGTTTCAAATCCCTCTCTTCCCATGATACATGTATCATGATCTCACAAATCTCTCACACAATGTATGTCAGTTCTCAATATTCTCAACATCTTCTTTAATGCCTAAAAATATATATATTCACAATAATATCATGAATATTATTGTCATATATTTTAGATGATTATTTCACATTTAATACTAAAATTAATCTTAGTAGGATCTCCTTCTTCTTGAATCATCAAATATCTAAGTGGATCAATTATTTTTTCATTTAAAACTACTATTGAATACTCTAAAGACACTGTAATTTATTCTCACATGAAATTTTAATTATCTTCTCTCCATTATCTCCTCAGCTCACGCTATATATAAATATATTTAAAATCTCCCCACCTGTACAAGAATCCATGTAATACCATGGGATAACCTATTATGTTTCTCAGCACACCGTTTCTTAGAGATGGACCAAATTTCCAAAATGGTCATCAAAATGGACATAGAGAAATCACAACAGCATGATGACATATTTATTTTTCTCTTTTCAGGACAATCACATGGAATTAACATGAATATATATACATTCCATTATGGATTCCTCCCTTATTCAGAAACCTTTCCTACATCATGATAAGAATTGTGATATTTATTTTTCATTTGAGATCATAAAACTTTGTATAGTCAAATTTTATTTCATCAGAATATACTAATTCTGGAACTCAGTTCATCTCCAAGCAGATCAGTCATAGTAACGGATCGACTGCATGTCTTAACCTAGATCGACCACATGAACACCTCAATAATCATCCATATGAATAACTCCAGATCGATTGTGTGTGATCCAACAATTGAAAATGTCTAGATTGATGGCACGTTCAAATCCAATAAACCGTAGCATCTTAACTCATGTTTACACATCTAAATAATTTTCCTTGTTTTATTAACATAGTTCATTGAACTACCTAAGTAATGTAAGAGTTTGTGTCCTAGATCCAACTAGTTTTAATTTTATTACATGGAAATTTAATTTATTTAAATATTAAACATATTATTACATATTGTTCATTGTTCAAAATTACTATGATGTAATAATGTCCTAGAGTATTTGTTGCGTTGATAAGGTCATTGATGATCCCCGCTATGATGAGAACCATGAAATGATTTTACAATATTCTTAAATATTGTTCTGTGTTTGAATGACATACTATGATAGATACATAGCATGCAGATCATCAGGTGTGAGTACTCATAAGAAGATAAGACTTCATCTCATGAAGATCACAGTTAGTAATCTCGAAGACAAGATATAATGAGAACAGACCCTCCAGTAGGAATTCCACATGTTTTGGTGTCATCAGATATTTCTATTTGTGAGCATTTGTAATGATCCTTAGACTTTAATATTTCCATTAATACATGTCACGACTTGTGTACTTTGATTTACAGATAAAAATTGTCATGTAGATAGTTGGCGGAATGTATGGTATGTTAGATGCTCCACGAGTGGCATGTTATTAATGGATAGGTTGAGTATGGATTTGTCCCTTCCATTTATGGAAGTTGATATCTCATCCCTTCGATTGAAATAGAAACGTCGCACAAAATGAAATGGTCATCGTGTAACAATGAGTTTATTTCAAGTAGTCAAAGAACGACGTATCAAACATATAATATGATGACACTATCATGAAACCTGCTTGATGAGATATTACAACAAATGGATTATATTACACAGTGAGAATTTTTTTAGATGTCGTTGTTGTGACTTTAAGTTCCTTTTCATGGGTTCCTTCACCCATTACTAGATAGTACTCTTGGACTTTATCCAATCCTACCTAATTCCAACAAGAAAGAATCATAGAGGGTCACACACTAATTTTCTATGGTGGTCTCGGTTAAATTATATTTGAATTTAATTAATAAATATTATTCTCAAGACAATGGAATAATTTTATTCAAGTTAAAATGATTTCATAAAATAAATAAATATTTATTCATTGGATTGTGGGTAAAATATATTTATTTATTTTATTGAACATTTAATAAATATTTATTTACTAGTTTGTAAATAAAATATTTATTTAAGAGAATAAATTTTTTACTTATTTATTCGGGTGTTCAATATATAGAAGTGGAGTTCGAGAGTACCAAGTATGGTTCAGTAGTAAAATAATTATTTGAAAAATGATAAAAAATTAATTAACTAATTGGAACAAATTAAAATAACGTTTCTTTTATTTTGTGACATGGAATTTTATTTATAATTCTATTTTGCACAAGTTTTCTCACTATAAATAATGACATGGTATTATTATTAATATAATGGGTTTTCAATATGGTTATGAATTTATTTAATTGCTGTTATGCAATTAAATATTATAACTGAATCTCCATGTCAATAAATAGACACATACTTCTATTTTTCCATGTACCGAACCACTCACCCAATGAATTTATAATTGTTGATCTAAACAATTTCCCTCTCAAATCCTTTTGACACACCTCTCAAGAAATATAGAAGTTCTTTGGGGCCAAAGAACAAGTGATCAAGAATGACAGGCACAATACACTTGATTCACCACACCAATACTCATGAGTGGTGTTTATCGGAGTCCATCAGAGCACATGTGGATCACCGCTAGAGGGATTCTAGTTTGGATCTTTACTAGCGCAACGAGATAATTCAGAAGGGTCATTCCAAATGATCAAAATATTCAACAAATAAAATACTGATGATCCATGTATTATTTTATTCATGAAATTAATTAAATTAATTATAAAAATGATGTGTAAGATCCTATCTATAGGTTTCGGGCCTCTTCATTATTTATCTGGATCATTGATTATATTCCATGGAGACTAGAATTTATCGTCATATTAATCCTGGAATAATCATTGATCAAGGTAAAAATAAAAGTTGAGTGTCATCCCAACCATACTTCTGCTACACTCAGAACCCTAAAGTTATATCAGAGAGGTTACATCATAGTTTATAATTATTTAAATATTTCATTGAGTTCATATGCATTTAATAATTTTTTTGTTTCAATTCATGATAATCGTTCTGAAAATTTGAATCTCAAGATCAATTCCTCCTCTTTCATTTCATGTTAAAATCACAAAAACGATATTTCTTTTAATTTTGATTAAAATAAAATATATCTTCTCATCTGAAGGTTCCAAAGCTTCCTCGTCGTACAACACCAGAACACACTGCGTTTATTCAGTAGTACACATAGTGTAGTCAAGATTCGATGCATTGGACCGGTCCTCCAAACCATTTTGTGTGTTGGAGACTTTCTATGTCTTAAATGACTCTGTGTGTTGACCAGGAATAGGTGGAACAGGGTTGCCAGATTACACATTGTGTAGTTCAATGGACACGACGTATAGTCTCTTTGGGTTAGGGTTGGACCGTGTATCCCGTACATGACTGTCCCACCTCAAAACCTTGTAATGCGAATACTACATAGTGTGTATCCCATTGAACATCCCCTGTACTCCGAATATTTCTGATGTACACTCACACATCGTTTTTTTGGGCGTGTACTTTGGATGGATGGTGAAAAATAGTACATGCCATGTAGTTGGAACTACACACCGTGTACTCATCCAAATTACACATATTTATTAAAAATTATTGCTATATTATACAATCCCTTGAAACGTGTACCATCGTTCGGGAATAATGATGAGGCACAACTATTGATAGGTGTAATATATATATATGTGTGTGTGTGTGTGTGTGTGTGTTTGTGTTTGAGTTTAATTTAACTTCATTGTAATGTTCATTTCTACTCATTAGGTAGTTATGAATAGGAATTCAATGGTTTTCCTCCATGCTACAAGCTACGTACAATGATAATTTTAAATTAATTTATTTTTTAAAAATTATGATGGATGAGAATCTAATGGAAATTATGAAAAAGGGTTTAAGATAAAAAAAATATTAATTAAAGATGATAATTAATTGATTCAAGCATGAATTATCTTAAAAAATAATGATTAAAGAATTGAATTCTAGTTTTTTATGCATAAACATCGTTGAATGTATGGATAATTGTGATCTAGACCAAGACCTTTGTATGTGGATGGTTTCTTTTAATTTATTTATTTAAATTAAATTTGTTGACCTGAAATCCAGCTATCCTCATTAATATTTAGGGCATGTGTGCCCATGGTTTCTTTTTTGTAACCCCCCCCCCCCGACCCCTCACCTATGTGTGAGATTGAAAGAATATGTAAGGGATGGAACTCCCAAGCTAGAGGTGGCTGTTCAAGCTACATCTGTGAAGAAATAAATCCCAGGAGACACAGAGGTGGACAAGTGGAAAGTTGTAAACATGAACCCAAAAGGTTCAAGGTGTTTCTCCCCTAGGTGAGGTTATTTTTCAGCCTCTAGGTAAACTAAACATTATAAAAGTTCAAGATCATGCCCTTTTCATTATTTTATTTCTTTCAGATGCATGGTTTATCATTATGGATGTGTTTTCACGATCACATAATTAATGAATTAAACAATAATGCAAGATGGGATTAAAATTAACCAACATTATGCGTAAATATTATCAGGAAATCGTTAGGAACTTAATTATGTTCCAATTAATATTAACAAGTATGTGACAATGATATTAAGAAAGTCAGGAATAGGAGATAAAAATACCCGAAATAAAATATTAAGTCAAACCAAGAATTTTGTTACATGATTTAGGTAAAAACTAAATAAAACTATGTGATTGACCAACCCTTGTTGGGACACTTACTTTTATATAGGAAGCCATTATGACAGGTTTCGGGTTGACTTAACCATATTGCATCAAGAGAAGTATCCCTTGCTAGACTTGGTGTAATATTGGATGCAAGATTTGAGGAAATCCAATGTCATTATTTCAGGACTGGGGAGTCCACTCAACAGATCAAGGAGCTGCAAGCATAAAGATTGAGAAGACCTAGATTCCTAAATACCTTCCAATAGCAACCATCCCTAGTTGGGGTTATGTGAAGGAGAATATGGATCCTTACCACTATACTTTCAAAGCAACTGGACATTCCATGTTCAATGGTGAGGGCCATTGGGACTTGATAATGTAGTGGGAGACATAATAAGTTTTATTATTTATCAAAAAATGTAAGCCAGAATGTACTAATGATCTTCTCATTTAATTGCATAATACAAATTAAAATATCTTCAACCACACTATCCATGTGATCAAATTCTAAATAAAGAAAACATCCACATTTGCAGTAACTTCTATGAATGGTTTAGAGACCTTCGAGTTATCCTACGCCATGAACCAAAGTCTTATGTGTTGAAGTCAGCATTACCAGATCCGCCTTCCAAACAAGATAGTGATGATGATTTCTTAATATATGAGAAACATATGAATGAAGTGGTCGATGTTTAATGTTTGATTCTATCATCAATGTATAATGATGTTAGGAAGTTTCCTGAAAACTTGGATGATTAGAGAAAGCTCGAGCACCTCTGTGGTATTTACCTGGAGAGAGCATGAAAGGAATGTTTTGAGATCTCTGAGGACTCTTTCTTTGTAATCATGGAGAAGGCGACATATTTTGGCCTCATGTAGTCAAGATCATTGGCTACATTGAGCTCCTAGAGGTTCTATGATTTAAAATCCACAAAGAACTGGGAACCGATCTCATTCTCACATCACTCCCTCAGAGCTTCTCTATCTTTATTGTCAATTACAATATGAACAACATTGAGAAGTCTCTATCTAATCATAACATCATCATTTTTCCTTGTTGAAAAATATATTAAGTGCGAAAATTCTTCTATCTTTATGGTGAATAAAAAGAACGGAAAGGAGAATATCTTTAAGACCGAATATTCTTCATATCCTTCCAATAAAAGGAAGATATAAGGGGAGGTAAGGGAATATGAGGCTATTTTTTTCACATGTGGCAATAAGGGCCACATGAAGAAGAAATCCACACATCCTAAGAATCAAGAAGAATCTTTAAGTGAATTTGTTATCAAATTCAATCTATCTATTTTTACAAATTGGTTATTAGGTACACATTGTGGTGCTCACATGTGTATCCAAATTCATGAACCAAGTATATCTAGGAATATTTACCAAGGGGAGGTAGATCATTGAGTATCCAACAAAGCTAGACATTTTGTTATAGCTATTAGGAACTACCACCTCACGTTTCCAACATGGATGATCTTGGTGTTAAAGGGTTCTTATTATGTGTCGTGTGTTACTAAAATCATTATTTTTCTATCCAGATTAGATACAGTTGGATTTGTTTTCATGTTTGGAAATGAATTTTTCTTCATTTACAAAGATATCATTGGTTTTGGTAGGGAACATTTATACCACGGTATTTCGGTGTTGGATTACACAAACCAAGTAATGCCAATCGATAACGAAGATACATCACGTGACTCATACCACACCCAACTATGGAATCACCAGATAGGTCATGTAAATGAGAAATGCATGACAATGTTTAATCAAGATGAATATTTAGATTCTTTCGAAATAAAACCACATGGCGTATGTCATGCATGTTTACAACGCAAAATGACCAATGCTCCATTTAGTGTGAAAGGTGAAAGGGATAAAGAACTTCTTGAATTGGTCTATAGTGATGTGTGTGGGCCATTCCTAGTTGAAGCATGGGGAGGCTACTCATACGTCATAACTTTTACTGATGATTTTAGTAGATATGGATATATCAACTTAATGAGGTATAAGTCAGTTTCATTTGATAATAAATAGAATACAAGAATGATGTTAAGAACCATCTTGGTAAGAATATTAAGAAACTCTGCTCAGAACGAGGTGGAGAATTTCATAATCAAGACTTCATTGATTTCATATTGGAGTTTGGGATCCTCTCCCAACTCACTCCTCCATACACACTACAGTGGAATGGTGTGAGTGAAAGGAGGAACCACACCTTGTTGACATGGTGAGATAAATGATGAGTCGTGTGAGTTTTACATTATTATATTCGGGATATGCGTTACAAATAGCGGTCCACATACTAAAAAAAGTACCAAATAAACTGATAAATGGTATTCCATATGAGTTCTGGATTTGAAAGAAAGCCATATTATCAAATTTACATGTGTGGGGAAGAGATGAATTTGTTAAGGGATCTTAAGGTAACAAATAGGCACCTCAAGTAACAAAGTGTACCTTTATAAGATTCCCTAAGGAAATAATGGATATTACCTATACAACCCCTCAAAAAAGGTTATAGTGGCAAGACATGTCATATTCCTTCAAAGGGAACACATCTACAAAAGAGATAGTGGGATCGAGATAGACTTCGATGAAGTTGAGGCTCAAGGTACCCAAGAGTTGGTACATGAACAGATTCAACAATGCCTCAGGGTAGAAAGAACGGTTCTAGATACAAAAGAGCTGCGTAGGATTACAAAAGAGGTTAGAGAATAGGAACAGTATGGTTTTATAGTTACTAGGGATAGCGACTCATTATTAGTTGATAATATTGATCCTCTAACCTATAAGGAAGCAGTAAGTGGTACAGATGTTTCCAAGTGGCATGAATTCATGAATTATCAAATGGATTCCATGTACCAAAACCATGTCTGCATTTTGGTATATCCAATAGTTGATGTATAGCCTATAGGTTTCAAAAGGCTATTCAAGAAGAAACTATACATGGAAGTACAAGTCAGTACCTATAAAGAATGACTGGTTGTAAAAGGGTTAAAACAACATCAAGGAATTTACTATGATGAACCTTTTTCACCATTTTCGATTCTGAAATCCATCAAAATTCTATAGGCAATTTCTGCATACCATGACTATGAGATTTGGAAAATGTATGTCAAAACAGCCTTCCATAATGGGAAACTTTAGGAAGATGCCTACATGACACAACATGAAGGGTTTATGACTCCAAATGCTACTACTAAGGTATGAAATATGCAGAAATCCATTTATGGATTAAGGCACCCATATAGGTCAGCGAACATTCATTTTGATGAATCCAAAACGAAATTTTGTTTTATTAAGAATGAATGTGAGTCGTGTGTCTACAAATGGTTTAGTGGGAGTGCAATAATTTTCTTAATAATATATGATGATGACATATTACTTATTAGAAATGAGATATGAGTCTTACAGTCTGTTAAATCTTAGTTGAATCAATGCTTCTCCATGAAGGACATGGGAGAGGAAGCATATATTTGTAGGATCAAGATCCATCATGATAAATCTGAGAGACTGTTGCGCCTAATTCAAATTACATACATTGATAAGATAGGAAAGAGATTCAGTATAGAACAATACAAGAGGGGATTTTTTCCAATATAACATGGAATTTATCTTTTTAAGAAATTATGTCCTCTGACACAAGAGGAAAGAAAGATAATAGAAAGTATTCCATAGGAATCAGTGATTGCGTCAGTCAGGAATTTCAAGCAATGTATTAGGCATGATGTCTCCTACACATTGAGTGATGTGGGTATATATCAAGCTGACCCAGCTGACTGCCATTGGATGGAAGCCAAGAATATCCTAATGTATATGAGGCATACTAAAGATATGTTCTTGGTTTATGGAACAGATGAGGAACTAGTCATTAGAGGATATGCATATTATAGTTTTTAGACTAATCAAGATGACATGGTATCACAAACAGAATACATTCTCACTTTGAATAGAGGTGCAGTGAGCAGGAAGAGCTCAAAGCAGAGTGTGGTCGCAGATTCTACAGCAGAGTTCGAGTATATCACAGCTTCTAAGGTAGCTAAAGAAGCAGTTTGGATGCAAATCTTCATCCACGTAATATATGTGATACCTATTAGTAAAGATCACATCACATTATTCTGTGATAATACTCAGCGGTGGCTCTTGAAAAAGATCTATGTCACATCAATAGATGAAGAACATACATTAGAAGTATCATATTTTGAGGTATTTTTATCAGAGAGGTGAAGCTGAAATGAGCAGTATTTCTATAGAAGACAACGTGGCAGACCGCTTGACGAAATCCTCAACTCAGCAGAATTATGGTCACCATTTGAGGTCAAGAGGACTAAAATTCATAGGTAGTTGGCTCTAGTCTAATTGGGAGTTTGTAAGAGTTGGTTTCCTATAACCAATTGGATGTATTTTTATTACATGGAAATTTAAATTATTTAAATATTAAACATATTATTACATATTGTTCATTTTTCTACATGACTATGATGTAATAATTTCCTGGAGTATTTATTGCGTTGATAAGGTCATGGAAGTTCCCTGCTATGATGAGAACCTTGAAATTCTATAACAATATTCATAAATATATTTTAATGGTTGGATGAAATACTATGATGGGACACATTGCATGCAGACTATCTGGTGTGAGTAATCATAACCAGATGAGACTTCCTCTCATGAATTTATCACTTGGTAATCTCCAAGATAAATGATTATGAGAATAGACCTGCCATTATGAATTCCACATGTTTTGTTGTCATCATATATTTCTATCTATGATCTTGTGTAGTGATCCTTAGACGTTAGGATAATCATTAATACATGTCATGACTCACACACTTTGATTTACTAACGAATCCCATCATACAGAATGTTGGCGGGAAGTGGGGTATGTTGGGGGTGTCATTAGTGGCATGTTATTAATGGATAACTAAATGAAGGATTTTTCCATTCCATTTATGGAAGTTAATATCTCATCCCTTTGATTTAAATATAACCTTCACACGAAATTCCATGTCCATAGTGTAATGATGATTTTAGGTAGTCAAAGGATGACGTATCAAGCATAAAAGTTGATGACACTATCATGAAACCTTCTTGATGAGATATTGTGACAAAGGGATTATATTTCATAGTAATTGTCCATATGTAGGTGTCATTTTTGAAACTCTAATTTCTTTCTCTTGGTCACCTTGAAACCTTTCTAGATAGTACCCAAGGACTGTAGGCAAGCCAGCTTAATGCCAATGAGGAAGAATCCAAGAGGGTCACGCACTAAGTGATTGTAGTGGTCTCTATAATATTCTATTCGATTTTAATTAATAAATACTATTCTCAAGGAAATGGAATAATATTAGTCAAGATAAATTGATTTCATAAATTAAATAAATATTTATTCATCCAATTGTGGGTAAAAAATATTTATTTATTTTATTGAACATTTAATAAATCTGTATTTACTAGTTTGTAAATAAAATATTTATTTAAGAGATAATTTATTTATTTATTTATTCAGGTGTTCAATAAAATTAAGTGAAGTTCAAGAAGACTAGGTCTGGTCCTCTAGTAAAATAATTATTTGCAAGATGATAAATAATTACTTAACTAGTTTTCACAAATTAAAATAATGTTGCTTTTATTTTGTGACGTGGAATTTTATTTATAATTCCATTTTGCGCAAGTTTTCACACCATAAATATTGACGTGGTATTATTGTTAATAGAATGGGTTTTATATAAGGTTATGAATGTATTTAATTGTTGTTGTGCAATTAAATATTGTAACTGAATCCTCATGTCAATAAATAGAAACATACGTCTATTGTGCCAGGTACCGAACCAGGCACTCAGTGAATTGAGATTTGTGGAACTAAACAATTTCTCTCTCGAATCTTCATTGTACCCCTCTCAAGAAATAAAGATGTTATTCAAGGCCAAAGAATAAGAGATCACGAACAACAGACATAATACATTTGCTTCATTGTGCCAGCACCCATAGAACGAGGGGTGTCCATCATGGGCCATTGAATCACATGTGGATCACTTCTAGAGGGATTCATGTTTGGATCCTTACAAGTGCAACAAGATAATCCAGAAGGGTTATTCCGAGTGATCAACATCATCAATAAACAAAATACCGAAGCTCCAGGTATTATTTTATTTATGAAATTAATTAAATTAATTGAAAACATAATGTGCTAGATTCTCTCTAAAGGTTTCAAGCCACTTCCTTATTTATCTAAATAATTGATTATATTCCATGGAGACTAGTTTTCATCATCATATTGATCCCAGAATAATCATTTATCATGGTAAAAATCAATTTTCGGAGCCATCCCAACCACGCTTCGACTGCCCCCGAAACATTTGTGTAAGTAGTTAAAAACTCAATATACCTTTATGCGTCGCCTCATCACCATTATGTGGCATGACATAGTGCACATTACCTATATTTATCAATCAAAAAACCCTCATTACCTTTATAAGAGTTTTGTAAATCATAGATTTCCTTTAAGTAGTTATAGAAATCCTTTGTACCATTATACAGCTACTCAGTTTCCTTATTACCATCACATATGTAATTCATTTCTAAATCCACCATTACATAGCCAATTTACTTCTCGAACTACTTTTACATAACCAGTGCAAGTCACATGTTACATTTACGTAGCTTCATATGTAAATACTTGGAAATTCCGTATAAATTTTTTTTAATTATATGGAATTATTATGAGACTGAGAAAATTGATACCACGTGATTATGAGGCCTAGAGAGCTCAGAATGGAATTTTGAACTTTTTTAAGGTACGTTTATTAAACGTTCATGATGTGATTTCTATCTTATGAATTGGTGCTCGGAATAAAAATATGAGGGCACCGTTGAATTTGCAGTTCCTGGATTCTCATAGGTGAATCATAACTTCTGACGACAAGGGTCTGATGAAGAAGTTAATTTTTGGACATTAGAAAAAAATAAAAAATAACTCCATGAGTTATTTTATTTTCATTCAACAATTGAGCAATGGTGACGGAACCATTGTGTAACATCATTTTTGAATAAGATTCATTTAATTATAATAAATTTGGATGCATAACCACGATGATCATAGGTTTTAATAGAACATATAATGTTGTTCATTACTGAATCACATTAATGGAATACAGCAAGGGAGGTTCTTCTCCCCTTATTTAAAAAAATATTTGGAATGGATTTTTGATATCCACTAGAGGAACCTTTAACAAAATTCCAGCGATGTCTACCTCCATTGAGGAATGGATATTCGACGATGATGTTATGTTTTCAAAACGGACATCGTCGGGCGACGATGAACACCGATGTACACTTTGGAACAATGGATTCTCCTTTTTCGTGTTCAGTGAATCCAACATTATTGAGGTAGGGGTTTTTTCTATTCTAAGATTTTTATGAATTCATCTTCTCATGATGATATTTGGACTATCCCCTTGTTATAACACTACTGCAAAGGGTGCAGGTCATACCGATCAAGGCCTGAACCCTCAGCCAATTTTGTTTTAGTTGTGTTCTTCATGGGAGACTAATCAACAAGATAGAAAGGAAAACCCGAGGGGGCCACATCATAGGTGGCATTTTGAGTGACCGATAGGCACAGATGGGAAAGGATTTGGACCTCCGGAGATCCACTGGTGGCCCACAAAACCTCCATCGGCACTGCGGAGCCGGAAACTGGGGGAGGCAATAGCAGGCTCTTACCGGCTGTGAGGGGATGGCAGTGCCCGATGGTGCCACAGCGGACAGGGGCAGTCGTCCTTTTCAATCCTCTTTGATGGTGGGCGGTACACTTCCAAGGAGGGTTGCATCTCCCAGCCATGACAGAGGGAGGACCTACACCCGTGGGTCCCCCTATTGACCGTTCCTCATGGACCAGTTAGGTAGAGCATCACCAACTGGAGCTACTGATTTGGGGAGCCTAAATGGACCCTCATTTGTTCGGGGAGGCAGACAGCACAAAGCTTGTGGTCCACACCGGTACCATGGCCTGATGGGCTGAGCCAACACTTCATTGGGCCAGACTGGTCCGGACCAGACTAAGCCAAGCCTAGCATGTTCGGGCCAGACCTAGCGGACTGGGTTGGGTTGGTCCAACCGGGTCGGATAGACCCGGAACCTTTTTGGCCCTGTTTCGCTTAAGGGGGCATATCATCTCAATCATACGTTCGTTCGAAAACCCATCTTTGGTGCTAGAATACTTAGGATTATTCGATATTTTTGAGATAATCTACTCTTGTTTTGAAGAAGGTCGGAGTATTTCTAGATTGTATTGAACATGAATCCAACCAGGCCCTCATCACAAAATTGCATATAACTTACAAACCTGACATCTGTTTGACGCGATGTCTGTTGCTTTGGAACACTTATGACATGGCGGTTCATTGGATTACTTTTTAATGGAGGTTGATGTATGACTGTTGTCTTGAGGAAGGAATCCTCCCATAATCAAGCTTGATAAGTGTGGGAATCTATTGTCTATTTGTGACGTGAATAATTAATAGTGATCATGTGTGGGTCAGTACCTATCGATCCTATGTGGGTAAGTCCTCAATGATCATCTGTGGGTCAACGCCTATCGATCTTATGTGAGTCATCCCTCAGAAAACCTATGTGGATCAGTTCCTATAGATGTTGTGCGGGTCAGCGATCAGTGATCCTATTTGGGTCAGCGCCTATCAATCATGTGTGGGTCACAAGAAGAGCCTCTTAAAGGAATAATATTATCTAGATATATGACTAATCATCATTACTTAAATACATAAGTCATTACTGGTGTGATTGTGCTTTAATTTGTGTTTTGTGATTGAGATCATACATTGTGGTTTTCCCCTTGTAGAATTCTAAGAGACCTTTAGGTGTCATAGGGTCCCTAATCAGTACTGTTATAATCACCCATGCACGGGATTCGCCCACACCTTGTTGTGTCTTGTAAAGACGATGGGAATATTTTACTGAGACTTGGGATTTTAGACTAGATGGTGTACAGAGGTGACCGGTTGGTGTGGTGAGCTTCAGAGGCATGTTTTACCTACCCTTCCAGTAGGATCCTTGGCGGATGACCTTAGTAGTTGTTTTTCTTTTTCGTTGTAGTTTCTTTCCAGTTGGTCTTGTATATTGGCCCCATCAATTTCAGAACATATTTTTACATTAAACAGTTATACTATGTTGTCTTATTTCGTTGTATACCTAGTATGTGTGTGTACATGTTTTGAGGAAATTCCTTCCCATTTTAGGGATATGCCTTTCTGGTGCTAGTCATCTACCCCTGGCCTATGCTAGGTGGGAATGGGGTAGTCATGGTATGAGCCTCGTGGGATGGGTCGTCACCAAGTGGTATTAGAAGATGGTAGGTTCTTCCATAAGGACTAAGAGTCTACGTTTTTCAATAGAGTAATAATGTTAGGTTCTTGTGTTCAGGTTTCTGTTCAGGGAGTCTTGTGTTGGTGTGGTGGTCGACATATCCATACACCAGACCTTGAATTCATATTTCTGACTTTGTGCATGAAACTATTGTTTGTGTGTGTTTTGAAAATGTTGTTTTTATTTTTATCTCTTTGAGTCAGCTCACTAGGTATAACTTATTGACCATGGCTCACCTATTTCATTACAGGATGTCGTTGTATAGCCAAACAGTTAGTATTCCTATGATAAATCATCATAATAGCCTACCGAGCGATGAGATGTTGGTGTAGGGACCTCTTACTATGATAGCACCTTCGGGTGGTATACCAGCAGTACCACTACCCGTAGGGCCGCAAATGCCACAAGCCCCACCAGAAGACTATGCACACCGACTGAGCATGTTGTATGAGTTCCAGATATAGTATCCTTTGAGGTTTCGAGGTGAAACACACCCATAGGTAGTTGAGGACTAGTTGGAGGTGGTGGCATAGGTTTTTTGTTTGGTCAGGACACCAGCAGACTGGATGGTGATCCCAGCTTCTGGCATCTTCTAGGTAAAATCTAGGATATGGGGGATCCTGACACTCTAGATGCATGAGGAGGAGACACTTTTCTAGTTTTACTTTGAGGGCCTCTTCATGGTGGAGTTAATTCCAGCTACTCTACACATTTTGTGTATTCAGGAGCTCCTGCACTTATAGCAGGGTAGCCTAACAATAGCCCAGTACTCGGAAAAAATCCTTGACCTCTCTCACTACTCCACCGAAATGGTAAGGGAACCATTCTTCAAGGCCTGGACCTTTGAGCATGGTCTTTGATGGGAGATCAGAGCGTTGATGAAATCACTCAATATCCCGACGTTGGATGGAGTGCTAGAGCGAGCACTATTGGTGGATGGCTTCCTAGCTGAGCAGGCACCGATAGTGAGAGCCACCATTGGATGGCAGGAAACTGATCCTTCTTCAGTAGGTAGTAGTTAGATGAAACAGAGATTCAAGTGGGCCAGACCTTATGATGGGTGACCCTAGGATGTAGTGTTAGAAGTGCGAAGATCACGAGACATAGGAGGTCAGTAGAGGTGTCGACTATGCCACATATGCTGTGAGAAGAGTCACATGGATCATGAATACCTGACCCTCTGTACTGTTTATCGTTAGATGGTCGAGGTACCACCGAGTCAGTGTCATAAATTCTAGGGGAGAGGTCTGCAGGGCAGCGGACATGGCAGATGAGCTGGTCGTGCAGTAGGCAGTGGGCATCGATTTTGGTTTATACTACCACCAACCTTAGGTGGTCCACCCCGACAATAGGGAGTAGGTGGACAAGGTGAGCTCAGATTCATGAATTATAGGCCTATGATCACGGTGCTCTAGAAATTATTGGAGGTACAATATGTGTCTACTCCACCCTAGCTGTAGTACTTATAAACACAAGTGCCAGTTACTCTTTCATTGTCGTCACTTTTGTTCGGAGCTTAGAGATTCTGATTGAGCCATTGGCTTGATCATTATGTTTACAGAAAAATAAAGGAGAGGATTCGATGATTACACACTGGTGCATGAAGTGTGAGCTTACTCAAGGAGGTGAGATCTTCAACTGGGATCTCCAAGTAGTAGCGTCGAGGCCTTATGACATCATCTTGGGTATGGACTGGTTATCCATAGTCCCTTCTCAGATCGACAGTTTTAGGCGAAAATTGTGATGTTTCCATGAGGATGGGATCAGTTTTTCTTTCACTAGTGAGAAGGAATCCTTTAGAGAACATGATGGATTTTCTTGAAGGAGTGTGCAGTCAATCACTCACCAGTTGGCTGGCCTCACCTTCAGTGTGGTGGATGAGAGGAGTCTGAGTTATCTTGTTGTGGTGGACCAGTATGATGGTTTCTTTCCTGATGATGTTCTGGGACTACCTCCTCATAGAGAGGTAGACATTTACATTGATCTGTACCCCGACACGTCATTTTTATCTACACCAGCATATTGGATGGCTCCCATGGAACTTCGTAAGTTGAGGGTACAGTTGGAATACTTTTAGAGAAAGGGGTTCGTAAGGCCCAGTGTTTTTCCATGGGTAGCCCTAATTTTTTTCACCAAGAAGTCATATGGGATTTTGAGGCTTTGTGGGGACTATATGTGCCTGAACCAAGTGAATGTGAAGAACAAGTATCCTCTGCCGATGATTTATGGTATCTTCGACCATCTAAAGAAAGCATGGTGGTTTTCAAAGAAACTCCTTAGATCGGGCCATCATCAGCTCAGTGTACGAGATGAGGACATACCAAATACTTTTTCCATATGTCAGTATGGACACTATGACTTCTTGGTGATTCCTTTTTGCTTAACCAATGCTCTGGAAGTGTTGTGAGACTCATGAACAGTATCTTTCTGCCTTACCTTGATCGCTTTGTGGTGGTTTTCATTGAAGTCTTCTTGATATACTTGGCAACAGAGGAGGAGCATACCACGCATCTCTATATAGTTTTGGATACACATTGAGAGCACCATATTTATGGAAATCTATTGAAGTTATATTTCTGGATACGGGAAGTCTACTTTCTAGGGAACATTATCTCGGAGTCTGGAGTTGCAGTGGATGTAGAAAAGATAGAGGTAGTGCTTGTGTTGGAGCCACCTAGGAGCATGACCGAGGTTCATAGTTTCCTAGGATTAGTTGGGTACTACCGGAGATTCGTACCTAAATTCTCCAGAGTAGCAACACCATTATATGTTTTGATAAAGAAGGCACAACCTTTCTTGTGGACAAAAATATTCCAGAAATGTTTCCAGGAGCTAAGGCGGAGACTGATGAGTGCCCCCATTTTGAGGCTACCAAAAGAGGCCATCGGGTATGTAGTCTACTACGACGCATCAGGGAATGGATAGGGATGTGTCCTAATGAAATATTAATTATTTATCACCTATGTCTCATGAGAGTTGATACAACACAATTAGAACTACACTACCCAGGACCTGGAGTTAGCAGCAGTGGTCTTTTCCTTAAAGATGTGGCATCACTACTTAATGGGTGAACGGTTTATTGTCTACTCTGATCATAAGATTATCAGTTATATGTTCTCACAAAAGGACCTGAACCTGAGACAACAGTGACTGTTGGTTTTCCTCTAAGAATATGACTATAAAATAGTCTACACTCCTATGAAGGGGAACGTGGTGGCAGACGCACTCAACATGAGGTTTGGTTTACATCTGCTGAGTGAGGAGAAAGGGAATCTATCCACGTTCAAGATATCATTCATGGATAGTGATGGAGTATCTTAACTACAGTTTAGGATAGTCACTCCCCCACTCCTTCACAATTCAGAGAGGAAAATCTTGGGGACGTTGACTAAGAGGTCCTATTTTCTTAGATATTCTCAAGACGGGATCCTAAAGGATTTTTTTGAAAGTGGAAGGAAGTTCATCCTCGATAGAAGATGAACCATGGTACCAGTGATGCTATGAGAGGATGTGTTGAGGGATTTCCACACATCCCCTTTGATAGTACAACCTGGTGTGGTGAAGATGTACCAAGACCTCTGGCATCAGTACTGGTGGTCGTGGATGAAGAAATCAGTGGAGGAGTTCGTTTCATGATGCCTTGCTTTTCAGCATGTGAAGGCCAAGAATCAAGTTCCATCAGGCGTCGAACAACAACATGAGGTGTCGTAATGGAAATGGGATGGTATCTCCATGGAGTTCTTTATAGTACTATCACGTACGCCTAGGGGCCTCGATTCAATATGGGTGATTGTTGACCGACTCACCAAGTCGACCCACTTCCTACCCATCCGAGAGTAGGGATCAGTAGAGGTATTGGTACACCTCTATGTACAAAAGATTTTACAGATTCCTGAGGTACCATCATTGAACTTCTATGACTATTATGATCATTTTATATCCTGGTTGTGGAAGGGGTTATTGGAGGCATTCGGGACTCAGCTACGCTTGAGTACCGCCTTTCATCCTCAGACAGATGGTCACACTGAGTGGACCATACATACACATGAGCACATGCATTGTATTTGTGTCCTTGATTTTGGATATAGTTGGTAGGACCACCTTCCACTGGTGGAGTTCACATATAACAATATTTATCAATCCTCCATTGGCATGGCACCGTTTGAGGATTTTTATGGGCGACCATGCAGATCACCTCTATATTGGACAGACCCTGGTGAGTCAGCACTTATGGGTCCAGAGTAGGTATGGGCTGCCACTGAGAAGGTGTAGATCATCTAGGAGCAGATGAATACAGCACGGAGTAGGAAAAATTTGTATGCTAATAGAAGATGGAGACCCCTGGTGTTCGAGTAGGGAGACCATGTCTTCTTACGGGTCTCACCCCGATGATGATTGTAGATATTTGGTCGAGGTGGCAAGTAATCTCCGAGGATCATCAGACCTTTCAAGATTCTCAGGAGAGTTGGCGAGGTGGAAACCTGCCTAGCTCTTCTCCCAAAGATGCACTAGTTTCAAGTTGCTTCCCATGTGTTACAACTGAGGAGGTACATGTATTATCCATTGAATGTTATCGACTAAGGCGAGGTAGACATTGATGATGGGGTGACATACATAGAGTTTCTGGTGTAAATAAAGGACCGACATGAGTGGGTCCTACATGGATATTCGATCTCTCTGCTGCAAGTTCAGTGGAAGCCCTGAAACCTCTTGGAGAGAACATGGGAGCGAGAGGCTCAGATTTGTGCTATGTACCCCCATTTGTTTTCTTAGTTTTTGTTGTGGATTTTGAGGACGTACAGACCTAAGGTGGGGAGAATGTAAAGTCTTATAAATTCAGTATGATTATATTTTAATTATATGGAATTATTACTTGACTACCAGAATTGACAGCACATGATCTTGAGGCCTGAAGATCCCAAAACAGAATTTTTAACTTTTGTTAAGGTGCGTTCGTAGATGTGTGAACAATGATTTCTATCATTTGAACCAGTGCTCATATTAAAAATCCTACGGCACCATTTAATTCGACATGTCGGGATTCGCTTAGGCAAAGCTTAACTGTGACCAGCAAGGGTCAGATGAAAATGATAATTTTTGGACTTTACAAAAAATTGTAAAATAATTCCAAGTGTAATTTTATTTTCTTTCAACCATTGAGTGATGGTGGCAGGGCTACATTATAACTTCAGGATTGAATGGGATTCATTTAATGACCCGACCTTTGGTTGTGTAACCACAATGCCTGTAGATTTTAATGGAACATTCAATGTGGTTCATTAATGAACCACATTAATGAAATGCAATGAGGGAGGTTCATTCCCCATTATTTAGACAAAGATTCTCCATGGGTTTTGGATACCCATGAGAGGAAACTCTAAAAAACATTGGTAAAGTATTCCTCCAATGAAAAATAGAGATTCCATGACACTATTAAGGTTTTGAACTAGACATCATTGGGCAACGATGAACATTGATGCACACCTTCGAACAATAGATTCTACCACTTATTCTTTAGTGAATCCAACATATTTGAGTTAGGGGTTGTTTCAATTATAAGAGTTTTATGAATTCATCTTATCTTGATGATGTTTGTACTCTCCCATTGTTATAACTCTAATGAGGAGGGTGCAGGCTGAACTGAACAAGGCCCACACCCTCCTCCAATTTTGTTTTTGAAGCATTCTTTGTGGGAAACTAAGCAACATGGAGGCCAGAAAACCCGAGGGCCTCGCAGTGTAGGCAGCATCCCGGGTGGCCCTTAGGAAAAGAAAGGAATGGAATTGGAACCCTATCAGTGGCTTGTAGATGCTCCGCCAGTGCGGAGGTGCCAGCAACAGGTGGAGGTGGTGACCGAATCTTGCCGGCCGTGAGGGGACGACTGCGCCCAAAGGTGAGGCGGCAAACAAGGGATTCCATCATTTGCCGACTACATTGATGGTGGGTGGTGTGCCGTGAAGGAGGGCTGAGACTCCATGCCATGGATGAGGGTAGACCCATGCCTATTGGTCCGGCTGTTGACCTGTCCACACGGACCAGTTAGGTGGAGCATTGCCAACTGGCATCGTTGATTTTGGGAGATCGAACAGACCCTCATCCATTCAGAGAGATGGATTGCACCCAACCAGGTGGGTCGAGCCGAGCCCATGACCTAGTCGGAAGAATGAGTCCCAGTCATACCAGGCCAAGACTAAGCAGTTCGAGTCTGGATCAGCAGACCAGGTCGATTTGGTCTGACCAGGTTGGACCATACTCGGACCCTTTTTAGCCTAGTTTCACTTAAAGGTGAATATCTTCTAAATCATATTCTCATTTGAAAAACCGTCTAGGTAATTTTAATCCTTAGGACAATCCATTCCTTTTAAGATACTCCACTTTGGTTTTTTGAGAATTTTGGATTATGTCCCGGTTGGATCGAACCCGAATCTTACCAGACCCTCAGCACTAAAATGGCTACAACTTACAAACCGGGTGTTCGTTTTATGTGTCGTCTGTTGCGTTGGAACCCTTATGGCATGTCAGTTAATCGGTTTACATCTTCATGTAACTTTGTGGTGGTTGAGGTAAGCATGACGCCTTGAGGAGCGAATACTCCCGGAATCAATTTTGGTAAGTGCGGGAATCTAGTGGATGGCTGTGGCGTGAAGAATGAATAGTGATCTTGTATGGGTCAATACCTATCGATCATGTGTGGGTCAGTGCTCAATGATCCTATGTGGTTAGATCCTATCGATCCTGTGTGGTTCAGCACTCAGCAAACCTGTGTGGTTCAGCGCCTCTCGATCCTGTGCGGGTCAATGCTCAACGATCTGGTGTGGGTCAGCGCCTATCGATTCAATTTGTGTCTAGAATAGAGCCTATTGACAAAATAAGATGATCTAGTTTTACGAATAATCATCTTTGTTTCTATATATAAGTTATTCCTAGTGTGAGCTATATTTACTTTGTGTTTTGTGATTGAAATCATGCTTTGGGGTTTTTGTTTTGTCAAATTTTGAGAGACCTTCGAGGGTCTCAGGTTATTTACTGAGTATTGTTATATTCACACCTGCATGTTCATCACCCACACCTTGTTGTGTCTTGTGAAAATGATGGGAAACATTGACCATGACTTCGGAGCCTAGACTAGACAGTGTGTGGAGGTGACCAATTGGTGTGGTAGGCTACAGAGACGAGATGTACCAACCCTTCAGGTAGGATCCTTAGAGGATGACCTTAGGAGATGTTTTTATTTTTGTTCTACTTTCTTTATGTTTGGAATTTTTTATTGGCCCCTTTACTTTTAGTACTTACTTTTACATTCAGCAGTTATTCTATGTGGTCTTCTTTCATTGTATACCTAGTTTGTGTGTGTATAGGTTTTGAGGAAATGTCTTCCCATTTTTGGGATATTCCTTTCTGGTTCTAATCGCCGACCCCCGGCCTATGAAAGGTGGTCTTGGAATAGTCACGACACGGGCCCCGGGGATGGGTCATGACACCATAATTTTTTTTAACCATGAGACGGATAGATAACAACCTTTACATAGTTAATTACACACCTGTTTTAGCATTACATATAAGAAAAAATATTGGTGACACATGTAAATAAGTAATGAAAATCTCACATCCAAGATGGTATGGATTTTAAGAATAATGGGTTCTAGGCTTAGTCCATCATGTCCTCAATTTTGGGCCCGAATTTTATTTTGGGGGTTCAATTTTGTTAGGTTTGTCTAGAATTGGGTCTCATTACGTAGTTAGAAGCATGGATATGCAATGTTTAGTGTGATGGGTGAGGGGAGATGATGTCATGGTGGTGGCATAGTGAGGTCTTTGAGACTTGGTGATGTTGCAATCCGTTATCAGCATATGATTCCTTCATTCTACAGGAATACATAATGGTGAAGCTGATCTATACATGGATCTGTACTGCACAAGGGGAAAGTCAAGGGAAGCACATGAGGTTGGACATGGTTCCACTTATAAAGGCATTTCCTTGAACATCTTGTGAGCATACTCCTTTGACCTTATAGCCAGTGTGTCAAAGATCTTGGAGGCCCCCACTATCTTCTTCACAGTCTTGCAATCAAACTACATCCAGTCATAAACATAAATTTTTTAAATGAATTGTAAATTGAAATACAATTAAATTAAATATTATTAATCCATTAATAAAAATAAAATTCATTAATTTTAGATTTAAAAATTAATTTTATAATATTACAATTATAAATAGTTTTTAAATGTAGTTAAATAAGTATTTGGATATATAATATGATTGAGTTGATAAAAGGAGGTTAATTTTTCAAAAAGTATTTAAAAAATATTATAATTTTAAAAAATTATTTAAATGTGCTAAATTGTATAAAAAAAATTTAATAATTTATTATTGAAACAATCAAAATTATCTAATGAATGGACTCATTAGTAATTGTGAAATTATTTGACGGGACAATTTCCAATGATAGAGTGAGAATATATTTTTTATTTAATGTGTATAAATATTTTAATTATATGAATCAATTCTTAATAAATAACATAATTTAATTTAATATGGAAAATCATAGAAAAAATAAATAATTTGAAAATGATACTTCGAAATTATCATATACAATAATGTGTTTATTTTTCTATATATTAAACTATTACCCCGCCCGTGCATTCGCACGCCGCCATAAACCAATATCTATTTTCAAAAGGGATTCATGTTTTAAAATTTTAATAATGAACATTTAAAAAAATATATATTCAAAATACAAGTCAACATTAGGTAATATTGAAACATTTAGAGAATAGAGAAACCATTATATTATTAGAAAACATTAATGATCTATGTGACGGAATTATAATTCATTTTAAGAATGGAGAAACAGAAATCATGAGTTATTCTACAACTAAAATAAGATAAAATTATTATGAATATTTAAATTTTATTATTGATATATTGATTGTGGAAGGGGATACTAATAGAGTTGGTTCGGAAAAGAATGTTGAGTTTTGCAACAGAAGTTTTGGGTATATAAAAGTAAATATAAATAACAGAAAATCCAATGATATCAGATTACATTTCAAAAAATTATATGCTCCTCCCAAAATAGTACATGATGTTTCATTCAGACATTGTAAAGAAAATTAGTTAAAATAAACACCATCCAGCAGTGGTTCCAACACTTGCTGCACAACAGCCTATCATGTATGTTGTCATCATAGAGTTTTTGATCTTTGTAGTAGTGAGAAATTAAGAGAAATGAAACTATTAAATATGATTTGAGTACAGGGGATAGACATTTGAAAATGAATGTAAAAAAAACAGGATCAAACAAAACTAAAATAAAGAGTTCATACTGTAAAAAAATGAAATTTTATTAATGATATATTGAATTTGGAAGGGGAAACTAAGAGTGTTTGTTTCAGGAAAAGAAAGATGAGATTTTCAATAGAAGGTTTTGGTATATAAAAGTATGTAGAAATAATAAGAAATCCTTTGATATCATATTACATTTCAAAAAATTATGAGCACGCCCCTAAATAGTACATGATGTGTCATTCAGAGACATTTTAAAGGAAATCCATTAAAATAAACACCATCCTGTAGTAGTTTAAACACATTCTGCATTGCTTCCCATCCTGTATGTTGGAATCATAGTGTTGTTGATCATTTTAGTAGTGAAAAATGGTGATAAATGAATCCTTGTAATATGTTGTGTACAGGTGATCGACATCAGAAACTGAATTTCAAAAAAAACAAGTTCAAACAAAACTGAAATAAAGACTTCATACTTGAAATAAAAAATGATTTGATAATATGAAATGAAGATAATAATTAACTTGTAACTATTACCTTTCCATTTCATCGAAAATTTCACTCATATTCTTCAATATTTTTGTTTATATGTTTTTCTTTATATGGTGATGCAGTTCATCAGTATTGATTATTGCTTCCTCAAAGTCATGAGACGTTTCAAAATTAATTTGAACTGAATCTTCAGTATCATACTCAATGGACATTTATTTCTACAAAAAAAATTTAAATTAATGAATAAGTACCAAATATTATTGAAAATTAAAATCATATAAACTTAAATCTGATGGTTAACAGTTGACAATCGAGTAGAATAAATGGATTGCATGTATTAATCAACTAAAAAATGAGAATGACATGGAAAAATAAAGTTTAGTTAGTTCCAATGATTTCATGAAAGTAACACTCATTGAATATAAAGAACATAAACCTGAGTACATCAAATAATTGTACATGTTGTAACAAATACAATGCCAGTGTTGGAACACACTCCTAAAGATCCACTACATTGATTTTCATGTCATGTAAGAAAAAAATGAATATTAAAATAATGTGGTGTTTTTTCCTAAAAAATTAAAATGGATAAATTAAAAATAGTAGTACCTAGTTATGATCAGTTCTAATTCAACTTATTCTATCTTTTTCTTAGGGAAAGTCTATGTCATTGGTTATGAGGCCAAGGTGGTATTCTTCCCCCTTAGATGACACCAGATCTTCATTAGGTTGACCTTCATGGCTAATACGAGAGACACAGTTAACAAAAAAATATGCACCATATTATAATGTTCATCCCTATCATGTGTAGCTGATGGACAGATCATAAAAGAAATGGAATCCAAACGGTCTCCTGGAATTGAATTGTTGATATCCTTATGAGGGTTTTGAGGTTTTCTTTTCTGATTGTACAACCATTGATATCTTACCAGGTGACTTTAACAGTATTTTTTGTCATTAGTGGGAGAGGATTTACCATCCATCATGGCATCCAAATGCACAGGGGAATCAATATAAGATGGGCCAGCTAATTTCACCTCAGTCGAGATGCCATCAACTCCCCCTTAGGATAGGAATCTTGTTATGGAGGGAATATTGTTTCCTAAAAACTTGTCCCAATTGAAATAAAGTATTATGTATGCACTCCATAAACTTAGTACATCATCCAGATTTCATAAAAATGTATCACAAAAGTATACTGTAACTACCATCCAATCCTGTTGTTTGGTGTTAAAAATGATTTTTTATTAATGTAACCTCTACTGAAAGGAGGGATTCCTATAAACAGTTATATGTAACCACTAAAAGGATGTATTCCTATAAACAATGATAGATATAATTTTATGTTTCAGGACATTATAATTTCCATCTTATATTTGAATCAAATAAAAGACTAATATAATGGAATATGTAAGCACTAAAATCATTAGAAACAAATACGAGAAGGAAACCTTAGTAGTAATGGAATAATTTCTATAAGACATCAATAAAAGAAGAAAAAGGAATCTATAAGCATGTAAGTTTCATAGAATCAGTAATAATATATTTATGTGTGGGTACATTGAGTAAAATAAAGAATGGAAGATAATAAAATACAAATCAAGGAATTCTTGAACAGAAATAACTATTACCAGTAGTTTACTATATAATGAGGTGCAATAGAAAGATTCCAATGCTGATAGATATAAAATATAAATGAACAATAGCAGTATAGATGGCTCTGTTGAATTAGGATAGGGGAAAGACAGTATCTTTTTTAGGAAATTTGTTAGTAAGTTCCTGAAATTGAAAGAACAGGTAACTTTGGAAGCAATAGTAGCTGCATGTTGGTTGACATTGAATGATAATGGAATGTAATTAACAATGACCGAGCATGAAAATGGACCTTCTGGCATGAAACCCTTTTAATTCAAGCCTTCCATCCACCACATTTTTTATGCCTTCTTCAGAAATAATAGTAGAAGAAATAAACATTCCAATACTAATATGATGGATTCATTCTTTTCTAATTTTTAATTGAATGAAAAAAAGTCAGTGAAATGATATTGGTACTATGTGCATGGAAGCTCCCAGGGAGAATCCAGGGGTTTTCCATCATAAAAATATCAGCAAAATAAAAAATATTGAATAGCTAACAGTCAAGAACCTCATTCCATAGAAAAATAACATTTTTTAAATCACTCAAGAGACCCTCTTTTCATACATTATATGTTGGATTGATTTTCATTATCATCTAAATCTAAGAAACATATTCTTTCCTAATTATATTTTTCATTCCCTAAAGTTGATCTATGTATTTTTTCTACACCAAAACATCAATCAAAATAAACAAAAGGTTTACAACACTTCCAAAAAATGAGTATAGTCATTATTTTTATTATGATTAGAATTTTTACAAATCTGAACAGTTGCGATGGAGTAACCTTAATGTAGAAAAAATGTACTAATCACAAGAGGTTAAACATACCAATTGCCAATGAAGGCATGGAGGAACCTCTGTCATTGAAAAATTATAAATCTAATTGAAAATAGGATATACCACTTGCATGGAATTTCATGTTAGGAATGTGGGTAATTTGTAAATTGAATTGATGTATTACAAAAAAGCAACATAATTTAACACGTTAATACATTTTATAACATCAAGAATAGTTTTTCCCTTACTCGAGAGTTGATTCAGTTCCCAAAATATGACATTCAGTAAAATACTTCTAGTGACGGGGGTCTCAAACTAAATCATGAATGATGCATCATTGGTGAAAAACGACTCCCTGATATTTTTGGAGTCACACCCATTGTAGTAACCTAATATTTCCATCAAATGAGACACTGCATAAAAAAACATGAATATCCACATAAAATAATTCATCAAAATAACACACTTAAAAAACATTGGTGAAAAACTTTGAAGTAATTAATTGCTATAAGTTATTGCAAACTATAAGGAAACACATGTTTCAAGTAAATAACCAAACCATGGGATGTGCTACATTGGCATGGTTTCTTAGATTAAAAATAAAACCAATGTATTCCACTATATATATTGAAGAAAAAATATTAATCATTGGATGTACAAAAATCTAGAGTACCGGCCAAACTCACATTTGAGCATGCATGATAATGCATACATGCAGAAGGAAATTGTATTCTATATAAGGAAAAAACATGCATGACAATATAATATACAAGGTAAATTTAATCACAGTACATATAATGAAATATAAACCTCAATATATACTATAATATGAAGTTATATTGAAACATATATAAACATAGGAATGTAAACTGTAAATTCAGTACAACATGAACTAATATAAAGTGAAATATAAAGTGCAATATAAAATGCACTGTAAATGGTAGTATAATGGAATATAAAATTCAGTTCCAGTTCAAGTTAGAATCAATCAAAAACTATGAAATTCATGGTATTCAAGAACAACTACATTCTTACGTTCTATAGGTATTGTCATGTGCCACAATTTGACCAGAAAGGTATTGAGATAATCAAGCATGAATTAAGACCAGAATGGCTTATCAAAGGTGAATAACATAACCTATTAATTTCATTGAGATTTATACACATTCAGTTTTACTTGATTTCTAGTAGTAATACCATAGTCATGTGTATAGAAGCACAAGATTGCAACAAAACATGTTGAAGAAAAAGGGAGAACAATCACGTTTTTTCTGTCATGTCAATGTATTTCATGGCCTGATCAATCTGATACTGAAAAGTTGGATCCATACCAAGGAGTGCTTCAGATAAGCACCAGATTTCAACAAAACATGTTGATGAAAAAGGGAGAACAATCACCTTTTTTCTTTCATGTTCATGTATTTCATGTCCTAATCAATCTGATATGAAAAAAGTTGGATCCATACCAAAAAGTGCTTCATATATTTTCTCATAGACGTTCAAGATAGAACAACTCATTAGTGCTCAAATAGATCTATATTTATAGACCTGATAAATATATGTTACAAAAAAATATGCAGATCTACATATTTAAAATCATGTGCAATCTAGGAAATTACTGTTAAAAAAACAAAAATTGTTAAAAATATGAATCGAAATTTTCCAGTTCCTAGTACATATAAGTTATTTGAAATATTCAAACAAGAATATTTTCAAATCTATACATTAGAAAAAATTACTATTAAAAATGAATATATATAGTTAACAAATATGAACTTATATATTCCAGTTTACAAATTCGAATAGAGATGAACAAAGAAGTATAATATAAATTTTTATATTAAATAAATATGAACAAACAGATCCTTGAAACAAATTCAATAACATTATAAAATGATGCAAAAAAAACCATGTCATTACTGATCAAATATGTAAATTAAACAGTACTTAAATGGCATGATTATAAAATACAATAATTTGAATGATCGCCACTTCATCATCTATGAATCAACAAACAGATGGATAAATTAACCAAAGTGATGAATAAAACATTGAATGAATTATAATCTAAAAAACAATGAATTTAAATAAAATAACTCTATGTATCATAGTGAGACCTCATCCACCAATTAATCTTGTATGAATAACCATGAAGTTCAATATAGGATACTAAAATAACATTGTAGAATAAACCTAATAGGTGTCGATAATTTCATGAAATCTGTAAAGATGATGGGGATATAAGGCAAACCTGAGTGAATATTTGGAAAAAATGAAATAGAAAAATGTTATTACAATGAAGGGGGAGGAAAGAGTTTGGAGTTTTCATCGATGAATCTTTTTCTGTGGTCCATGTGAAGAAATTGAGTGAATGCAAGGGTGAATGGTGTGAGATGGTAACAAATATATTGTGTGCATTGAAAAATAAAACCAATGGAAGCAACTGTATATATGAAAGAAAAATTAGTAATCATTGTAAATACATAAATCAAGGGTACTAGCCAAACTCACTATGAACATGCATGATAATGCATTCTTGCAGAAGGAAATTTTATTCTACACAAGAAAACAACATGCATGATAATACAATCTACAGGGGAAATGAAATCTTAGTACATGATAATGAAATATAAACATCAATATAAACTAAAATATGATGTTATATTGAAACAACTATGAAAATAGGAATGTAAACTACTATTTTGGTACAACATGATCTAATATAGAGTTCAATATAATGTGAAATATAAAATGAAATATTAATGGCTGTATAATGTAATATAAAATTTAGTTCTAGTTAAAGTTAGAATAACTCAAAAACTATGAATGTCATGGTATTCAAGAAAAAATATGTTCTTATATAACATAAGTACTTCCATGTTCCATAATATGACCAGAAAGGCTTTGAGATAATCGTGCATGAATTATGACCAGAATGGATTTGAAATGGTGAATAGATACCTGAATCAACTTCAATAAATTTACAGAATTATGCAACAAAACCATTTCATTGCTGCTCAAATATGTCAATTAAACAGTACTTAAATTGCATGAGGAGAACATACCATAATGTGAATGACCACCACTTCAGCATCTATGAATCAACAAACAGATGGATAAATTGACATTAGTGATGAATAAAACATTGAATGAATTCTAATCCAAAAAACTATGAAATTCAAGAACATACCTCTCTGTATAGTAGTGAGACCTCGCCCACCAGTTAACCTAGTAAGAATAGTAATGAATTTAAATACATGGTGCTGAAATATAATTATAGAACCAACATTAAAGGTATCGATAATTTCATAAAAACTGTAATTATATCAGGGATATAAGGAAAACCTGAGTGAATATTTGGAAAAAATGCAATACAAAAATGTCAATAGAACTAAGGGGGAGGAACGAGTGTGTAGCTGTCATCTATGAATCTTTTCTTATGGTCCATGTGAATAGATTTAGTGGACATAAGGGATCATGGTGGGAGAGGGTAACAAAGATAATGTTTTCATAGAAGAATCGAGGCCTCATCCTCTTCAATCGAACACCTTAAAACAAAGACTAACCCACCCGATCTTCCCTTCCCATCTTAGCAGCTTCGGGCACCTTCAACATCTTCTGATTAGATGGGAGTTAATCAACGTCTTTCGTCTCCTTCTTCAACTTAGTTGGCTTCCATATTATGTGTTTAAACTCAGATGAACCCCACTTGTATCGAGCTTAGTCATATCGATCGACCCACTTCTTCAGCATTTGGATGATGTTCAACTTCAGTTGTCTTCATTGTGAAGACCAGGTTCCAGTCGGCTAAGGTTAAAGGTAGTGGTTTGATGAATTTTTGGTTTCAGAAGTGGATTAGGCGGAGGCGGAGTAGGTGGAGTCGAATCAAAAGGATGTGGAGGTGGAGGTGAAGAAACCGAGGAGCGACTGGGGATAGGGTTTCGGGGAAATGGATGAATGGAATGGGAGGGGTTCAGTGGGTGTGGAGAGACAATCAGTGACATAGAGGAGGTGAATGGGGAGACGATGATAGGATATGGGGAGGGGAAATCGGGGAGGGGTGTGGGAACCCTAGAGTTGGGAGAGGGGAATCGGGGAGGGGACTCGAGGAGGGGAGCGAGCAGCCGCTGTGGAAAATCTCGATTGCAGTCAAACTTTTGGGATGAATTTTTTGGTTTGGAGGAAGGGAGATGGAATTTTGGTGACGTGGCTTCATAGGAAGAGGACACATGTACAAAAAAAAGCCTACTTTAGTATATATATAGATTTCCCCAAAAAAGGAAGGAAATATACTAAACAAGAATGTAATGTGATTGAGGAACTAGAGCGACATGATATATGAATAGAATATTTTTAGAAATAAATAATGAAGTATAATAAAAAAAATTAACATTAAAACATTATTTTTAAAACACAACATCATTAATTTATTATAAAATAAATAAATATTTAAGTCAGTTAAATTTTAAATATTCAATGAATTTATTTTATAATTAGAAAACATTATGTTAAAATATTAAATGTATTTTAAAATATAAAAACATTAATAAATATCTTTATTATCAACTAATTTATTTTAAATATTCAATGTATTCAAATTTTATTACAAAATTAATTATTTTCAAAATTCAATTTATTTATTTTTCATTTTTATTCAAATTATTTTAAAATGTATATCTTTGAATGAAAAAAATTAAATTACATGAATATTTAGAAAAAATAAATAAATAACATTAATAAAATATTTAAATGATTAGAATATTTTTTTCAAGTTATTTAAAATAAAATAAAACAAATTGAATAGTTAAATTATTTAAAACAAGTTGAGAATGTTATAATAATTAGAATAATATAAAATAATATGAATTTTTTATTTTTGAAAAATAATTTATATAAATAAATTGATTATGAAAATTAATGTTTTTAAAGATTTTATTTGGGCAATTCATTCCATAAAAATCAGATATTTTTAATGATTTAAAGATTTTAGTAGATCCAGCTATGGGTGGCGTATTGGGCGGCCAAGGGGCCTGCATTTCTCAACAATGATACCATTTGGTACGGGAACTGTGCCTCCTTTAAACTTCTACTTATTTTTTCTGATCCTCAAACTGTGTCTGTAGAACTTTGTTTATAGAATCACATCCCGAAGCTATTGGCACTGTGATGTGTTTCCCAAGATCCCATGTGTAGGCCATGCTCACGGAAGTGGTGCCCATGATCCTCAATCATAAGAAGATACTACCATGGCTCCTTGGCATAAGATGAGCGGTGATCACCATTCTAAACAAGATGATTTCATGGCTCTTCATGGTATGAACTACGAGTCGAGTAGAATCAAAACACATCATACTGTCAATAATGTGGTAGTGTAGAATCTTCTTCCATGGCTCTTGGAGGTAAGGATTTTGAGTCTAGTAGAATAAAAAATCATCCCATTGTGAATAATGTGGTTGTGCAGAATATGATTAGTGATCTTCATCCCAAACAAGATTCTTCCATGGCTTCTCCATCTAAGGACTCATAGTCTTAAAGAATCAAAACCCTTCCTATTGGAAAAAATGATATTGCACATAAGATGAGAATTTTATATGGTATTAATAAGATTGATGAGGTGTATATGTGGAAGTGTGTGGGTATAATTGGTATCACTAAATTAGATGGCGAGTAGTATTTGGCTGCTTCAAAACTCAACAATCGTTTTCCCAAGAAAGGGAGGGGAGGAAAATAATACATTATTGATAATAGTTTTATTATTCAGCATCTACCCAGGAGCGCGTGTCTGAGAAGTAACTCTAAAATCCAGGCTGAGGATGATAAGAAAGATGCAAACTCAGTAGACAATTTAATTCAAGGGAAGGAGGAGATGCACCACAATTTTAATGAAAGTATGAGACTTTTTTCAATCCATTAATTCTAATGTGTATTCTTTTTGTGTTAACTGGGTCATCACATTATCAAATAATTGGTATAAAATGAATTTACCGAATGTATTGTATTAAAGATGAGAAAGATGGAGCAGGATGTTGGAGGCCTGTTTTGGAACAAAATGGCCATCAAACATTTTGTATCATATAAAAAAGATATTTGTTACCATGAGTAAGAACAATGAAGAATGGAATCCTTAAATAAAACATATAGAATAGCGTCATCATGAGAGATAAATGGTATCTCCTCTACTTTTTTCCTTCCAATGTATTCTGTCAAATAACCAAATGTTCTTGTGTGCTCACATGCCTAGTGATGAATCTCATCACATCTTTTTATCCATGTATGAGGGAAGGGGATGAAAAATGAACTAAAGAAACAAATCATTGTGATGGAAAAAAACTAAATGTTACACAATAAATGGATCTTGACATTTAATTCATGAGAGGGCTTGTGCAATTTCATGCATTCAATTTCAATAACCAATGCTTCTTTAGCATCTAGTTTTGTTTCCAGCTCAATAATATGTTTCTTTAGTTCATTATTCATCCCCTTCCATCAAACTTGAGTAAAATTAATTGATAAGATTCATATAAAGGAATTAAATATTGATTACCTAAAGTTGATACAAAATGGAAATGGACCACCAACCACTTGGATTTATTCCAGTTTCATTACATTTTCATTATATTTTCTCTTCTACAATGTTGCCTTCATATTTTTCCTAAAAAAGGAAAAAAATACAATGAGTTAATAAAAAAATAAAAAAAAATGGATTCCCCACTAGGTCTATGAGTATACAACCACATTTGGTTAATTAATAGAATATATTGGAAGTAAAAAATAAAGTACATGCTGTTTCTTTCACATGATGAAGCATTTCTCTCCCTTCTTTATTTAAGGATTCCATTCTGTATTGTTCTTTCTCACACTCACATAGCCCTTTTTTATGCTTCTAAATGTTTAATGGTTATTTCATGCTCAAACTGGCCTTCAGAATACTTCTCCATCCTTCTCATCTTTAACAAAAAAAAATTAGTAATGGAATTTTATACCAACTATTTGATAAAGTGTATGTACATTTAACACAATAAAGAATACACATTAGAATTACTGGATTGTAAAAATTATTGTACTTTCATTAAAATTGTGGCGAATCTCATCCTTCTCATAAATTACATTTTTTAGAGTTTGTATCATTCCCCCATTCTCTGCTTGGATTTCAAAGATACTTCTCAAATATCCACTCCAGTGTATATATTTAGAATTCAAGCTATTATCAATGAAGTATTCTTTTACTCCCCTCCCATGCTGGGGGAAATGATCCTTGAGTTTTAAATCACCCAAATACTACCCACCAACCAACATAGTGATACAAATTATACTAATCCATAACTACCCAAACACCTCATCCATATTATTGATACCACATAAAATTCCCTTCTTATACACAACCAAAATCTCCAAAATAGGAAGAGTTATGATTCTACTAGACTAGGTGTCCTTAGACCAAGGAGCCATGGATGCATCTTGTTTAGGATGAGGATCATAAATCATCTTCTAGACAACCACATTCTCAACAAGAGGATGATTTTTTATTCTACCAGACTAGGAGACCGTACCTCAAGGTTCCATAGAAGAAGATTGCTTGAAATGAGGATCACCACCCATCTTCTACAAAACCATGTTCTTGACAATTGGATGACTTTTCACCATAATTGGCTTGGAGTTCATACCATGATGAGTTATGGATGTAGATTTTTTGGGATGGTGATCACTTCCCATCTTACGCACAACCAAATTCATGAAAATTGGATGAGTTTTGATTATACTGATCTCAGATTCATTACCTCAAGGATCCATGGAAGCAACTTGTTTAGATTGTAGAACACTAACACCCATTCTATGTGGTCAGAGGCCCACTACTAGATAGTAGGAGCTCCACCAGTTCCCCCATGACCTCCCCCATGCTCAAGCTAGACATGGGGTCTAGGGACACATTGTGTAGTGTGAGGTTTTCCACCTTGAAGGCAATGTCACTTGAGTGATAACCCTCCATCCAGTACACATTATTCTTCATCTTCAGACCTATATGAAGAAAGAAGGTGGGTAACTGAAAGATAAAAACGATGACACTGATGAAGGGGAATATTTTTTATCAATAGCCAAACATTTAGGAGATGTGTGGACATAGGTGCTAGAAATTATCATGGGGTCATGGCATTTTTTCCCATCGTTCCATCCTTGGCCAACCCAAAATCTGAAATATTTGAGTTGTGATTCTACCAAAAAAGATCAACATACATGGTTTTAGGATTGGAAGAAATAAGTATAAGATATGTGTTTAAATGTGGTGCATTCCCCATACCAAATCCAATAACATGTATGATTCTTTGAACTCTGAATTAATGAATTTCATATAGTCATTATGGAGATACGAAAGCACCAAGGTTGTCCCAAGCACCAACATTAGCCAGAATTTCCATTAATGTGGCTGAACATTGGAGGAGGAGGGCTTACATTGAAAGATATTATCATCCAGGCTACCATGGGGCATGAACTCATAAACCAGAAATCACTGCTCACCATCCAAGAAGTACTCGATGATACTAACAATATGTGGATGGTTATGGTGACCCAGATAATCCATCTTTATTTAAATATTTATCCTTATAATTTCATATAATTATATAATTATTTTTAAATATATTTTAAAAATATGCTTATATATTGTATATTTACATATAAATTTTACACATATTTACATATAATTGTATATTTAGATATAAATTTTGTATAATGTATTTATAATTATTTATTATAAATATCGTTCTATACTATATTTATAGATAATTATATATTTATAAAAATACATTTGTATATGATTTATTTACATAACATTGACACACACACACACAACCGCTGCTCACCCTCTAGGCAGTACCTGATGAGTTTAACGAGATGGGGATGGTTAAGGTGTCACTGATAACCCATGTTTATTTAAATATTTATTCATATAATTATATACATTTGAATAATTAATTTTAAATATATTTTAATAATATGTCTATATATTTTATATTTACTTATAAATTTTATACATATTTATATATAATAGTATATTTAGATATAATTTCATTATAATGTAATTATATTTATTTATTATAACTATGTTTATATAATAAATGTAATGATAACTATGAATTTATAAAAATACATTTATATATTATGTATTTACATAATATTGACATACACACACACACACATAAAAACACACATATTTTCAGAAACTTTTACACATTTATATTTCACACATACACACACAAATATTTACATATATGAATTTATTTTCATATATTATAATATACAAATAAATATATATTAGTTTATTAATACATATATATATATATATAAACATTTCTTGTGTACGTATATATATATATATATATTAATGCATTTTTATCAGGTAAATAGAATAGATAATTTTTTATTTTAAATAAAATTAATAATAAATAATTATTTCCATATAGTTTATATATTTAAATATGAATTTCTATATAAATATGTTAAAATAATTATATTTATAATTTGTTTATTATATGTAAATATATAGAAATATGCATATATTTAATTATAAATAACACCAATATATCTAAAATAGTAAACTTTAAATACTATAATATCCATATGACTACAATATATGAGAGTAAATTTAGTCACCACTGAAAAAAGGGAAAAATTCACCCTCAAAAAAGGATGAAATTCCATCATATGTTCAAAATTTAAGGAATCCTGAAAAAAATGACTTTTGGAGGCCTTCCAGATTTTTAACATCAAGAAAACACCGACTAGGGTCTTACAAGATTACCATATCATATATTTTATCACAAGCATTGATTTGATACATGGTAGATCCCAAATGAACACTTTGATCAAAAGATAGGTCCATCGGATGTTCATGTCATGTTTTCAACTTATCATAGATCGTTCATTAATTTATTGATTTTTATGTCATGAAATTGTTATTCAATCAATAATAATTATAAAATTGTTATTTATTAATAATTTATAATTATTTTATAATCCTTTTTTCAATAACTATCTCATATATTAATTTTAAATGCTTATTTAGTCTTATATAAATCATATTTCAAAAAATATATTTTATTTATATCAGTATAAATATATAAATATATAAATATATTTAATGATAGATAATTTGTTTATGAAATATCCCTTTTATCTACTCCAAAATGGTGCTGATAAGACCACCCTTTATCCATGCTAAAAAAGCGCTCATAAATGTGACCTTTAACAACGCTAAAAATATCACTGAAAAATGTGCGATTTTATCAGTACTTTTAGCTACACATAATAAAGTCACAAATGTTATATGTTCTTGTTTTAACTCTAATAACGTGTGTCACTTAATATCATGCAATCTATAGTATTGAATACTAACAACCACCTGGACGATGGTGAGCTTCCCTATAGCTGAGAAAATTATAGTGAATCCCTCAACTTCAATCAATTGAAAATCATTCACCAAAATCATTTCCTTGTACCCCCTCTTACCATAATGTTATTCCTTGAATCAATATAACAATTTATTCTACAATTATTTACTTCCTTTTGAAAAAATTGTCATCTCCAAAGTATTGTAATCATGCACTGATGAAATCTCATCCTTCATAGCCCACTCCCACTTATTCAAATCCTTTAACTGGACTCCCTCTTAAAAAGAATTTCTCCACCATCAGTTAATAAAAGATAATGCATGGATGATGAATACCTCTTCATATGACACCTCCCCTATATTGTTCTTCTTAACTCCACTTGAGGTGTATGACTAAATAGTTCCGGAAACACATTCTCAAGTATACCTTCAAGCTCCAATTTCTCTTAGAACTCTGATTCTTTATTCCCACTAGCAACATCAGATACATGATGATCCTTATATGAGACACCATCATTAAATATCATGCTATGGATTCTAATGATTATCTCGTTCTTATTATCTAATAAGTAATAAACAAACTCCCCAAGAACATATCCAATAATGAAATGGGATTTTTACTTAGCATCAAACATTCCCCTTTCTTTAGAATATATCTATAAACATATCAAACCAAAGACTCATAAATTAGTGAATAATACCTTATTTATTTACTAGAGTTACTTGGGTAGGCATTATCCTATTATTATTGGTGGAATAAAATTGATGAGATGTGATTCTATGTTCATTTCAACTACCTAGAAATTCTTCGGTATCCCTGAGTGAAAACTCATACTCCTGGAACATTTATTTTGTATCATGTTCACCCTTTCAGCTACACCACTCCATTTTTTGGGTACCCAGAAGAATTTTCTCTAACTGAATTCCATCATTATCATAGAATTCCCTGAACTCATTATTTTCATTCTCTCCACAATTGTCAGACACAAATAATTTTAGCTTTGATCTAGACTCTTTTTTCACCATGGTTTTCTAATACTGAAACAGAATAAACACATTTTATTTTCTTTTTATAAAGTAAAATTGTACCTTTCCCATTGATTCATTGCTAAATGTCACATAATATTTGGACCCTTTATGGGAATGTACTAGTGTAGAACCCCAATAAATAGTGTGCACCAGCTCCAACTTCCCGACCATCAGTGTTCTTATAAGGCCTCAGCCTTAAACCTTACTTAATCTTGAGTTATCCCAAGATTACACATTGAGGATCTTTTCAGGTTTAGAGTTTTAGAGAATTGGATCTTAAAACATGCATTACAACCCACATTAAAACAAAGTGGTTACATAAAGATAGTATTCTTCATTCCCATCAATGGAAACATATTTAAAATAAACATGGATTCTTTCTTGACACTTCCTTGACACTATCATCATATCACGTACCTTTCCCTTGACCTGTGAAAAACATTTCAAAAAAACTTTGGATGAGCATAAAAAGCTTAGTAAGGGATATAAAAATATGGAAAGGAAACATGGGTACATATATACATAAGGATGAGAACATACTTTGCCCATAAAACATAAGCACTTTAACATACCTCATCAAATCATGAATAAATCATAGAAATCATAAGACAAAAAGGTAACTTGAGGCATTCATAACATTCTTACGTAGGGAGTAACCCTCTTGGTTACGTTTGGAATACCCATCACAGTATATTCCCTAAATCTCTTCGGAGAAACCTTAACGTTTCACTCCTTTGCGTTACCCAATGCATTGGAGAGCTATATCGGGCTCACCCACCCTTAGTTTATCACGGAACCACCCGTCTTCATAATAATGCCCAAGAACCATAAAATAATTGTATCACATAAAACATGCATAAAGGAAACATAACATTTCCACATTTCAATCACAAGATATCAATACAACACAAAAAAACATTGTGAAATCCATTTTCAATACCAAAATAAATGAAAAGTAAAACATGTTATTTATTTTTCTTTTAAAAAGAAGGTATGGCTTGTAGAGGAAGCCGAAACTCAAATAATGGTCACGACGGCGGAGAAGTCGTTGTCGCCGCGTACGTACGACAAAAACATTCCCTTTTGTCGTTTAGTAAACGCTTCATATAAAAAAGATTCCTTTTGAATAAACGTAAAAGTCAAAGGGTTTTATACACCGTATAAAAGAAAGTTGTGTATAAAATAAAATATGCCTCAATGAAAGAAGATTGAGATGAATTCCCATACCTCGGGTCCGACTTGACTCGACCGTTCCTTAATCTCCTGAATAATAAACTTGAGTTAATATCTACTTTATTATGAACCTTTTTCAAGTTCATTATTCCTTTTATACCACTTATTTCAATGTTATAAACATTATGTAACCATTTAAGTTAATAATGATTGTTTTGTCAATATTTGGTTCTTAAGTCGAAAGTGGACTTCTTACAATTACATGTTGTTCGTGTGGTCAAAAGTTCTTTATATCCCGAATGAAATTCCTGATTTGGATATCATATATATCATATATATCTATCATATACATGTATTTATAATATTACATAATCATTTAGAGGTAAGAAATGAAATGCACCGTTCATGGAGACGGTAAGCCGTACGTACGCATGAACGCTACTTCCATTTCTATTTCGTATTTTCTGGAATGGAATCATAATGATATAAGAGTATTTTATAATTCTAGTATAATAACATATATAATATCATTAACTTTATCCTTTACACATCCCATATATGGTATTAACGAATCAAATCACTTTCAGGGGCGGTAGTCCGCACTTCCTAAAATGAAGATATCGTGTTTACCCATAATGGAAACCATAAAGTTATGCCCAAAATGAAAAAAACAGAAGCTTAAGGAAAACATAAACATATTATATATCATATATAAAAATAGTGACATCATAATGGCCACCTTTGAAGGTGTTAAATGAGTATTGAACAATCATCGTTTCGGGAGGCAGAATTTCTCCATCCACGGAAACCGTATGTTCTTTAACCATTTGATGTAGTTGTGTGAGAGTGTAGATCAAATAAATCTTATAACAACATCCTATTATATTGAAGATACTGGTTTTGTTACAAAATAAGTAAATAAAAAGAGTTTAGTGGGTTGGAGAAGCAAAATAAAACAAATGAACATGAGAGAATGAATTACCTTTAAAAGTGTAACTCCTTTTGATTTGAGCCTAAAGGCTTCCTTTGAAAGGATTCTGCCCAATGGGAATCCTCTAGGATGAGGATAGGGATTTGGATAGATTAAATGGGTAGGTGTTGGCCGAGCCAAAGGCTTGAGTAGTGTGTGAAATGAGGTAGAGGTGGGGGCCTTTTATAAGAGGAGAGGAGGGGCACTTTTGGAAAGTAAAGATAAGTTACTTTATTTTAAAAAAAAATTTGGATTAAAAAGGTCCCACATTTCTATAATTCTAGGATAAGGTGATAAGGCTTCTAAATCCACTCATCCAATTGGTTTTGGCCATGTGTAGGTTTTAGATTTTTCATTATCTTTCCATTTTATTTAAATCGTTAAATAATGAGGTCATCGCTGCATCATCATGATGTCATAAATAATTTAATTTATTTAAAGTCTAAAAATTATAAAAAAAATACTATGATGTAGGAAATATTTTTATCTTTCCAATGACTATTTATAATCAATAATCTGATCTTTATAACCCCATGTAAAAATTGTTTTCGAAAAACATATTATGTTTGTGTCATTTTTACTTTTACATTAAATAAAAAGTTATTTATGTCATTTCCCAACCAAAGTGGATCCATGGGGTCCCCAAGTTGACCCATGGCTTTTCTTGGTCGGTCATGACACAACCAATGAGGGTAGGACAAGTGTCAAGCTCATCTTTTTTTATTAAAGCATTATTTTTACCTTAAACTACACTAATTACCACTAATCGCGATTAATACTTAATAAGTTACTATTCACCAAAAAAATTATTTTAATCTCATTGAACCACATTTTACTTCTTAATGAAAACCATGGATGTCGGATTTTTGAAATTCAAAACACAATGATGGCAAAATTTCATTTAAATGGAATATCAGTTTTTATAAGTACCACTTAGTGGTTTCACTATTCATAAAAAAATGAAGTTTTTCAGAAAATTACCAAAAATTCACCCTAAGATATATTTGATATTCCGAATTAAAAAATGAAGTCTATTTTACAAAATTAAAAACATATAAGTCACATTAATTAATTTAATAATTAATTCTCGTTGTCAGAGCAAATAGCGTGTTTTTATAAAACAATAAGTATCAAAAGATTGACACCAGTTTAAGTCTAATTTCAAAGTGAAATAGATTCCAATGAACATCATTGGATAAAATGGTAAAAATATATTCTAATTTAACTTCAAAACCAATTCAAAAGATAATCTAATCATATAAATAAATTAGATTAAAAAGCAGTTTTGATGTAAAATGCAGTATTTTTCACTATTCATTAAAAAATGAACATTGTCAGAAAAATACCAAAAATTCACACAATGTAAATTTTGATGTCCCGATCATAAAGAATAAGTTTATTTTGACAAAAATATCTTATAAAATTTCCAAAAGATAGATTTAAAAATGGTTTTCCATCAAAAGGCAGTAAAACAATCTTTTAAAAATATTAGTGTATTTCATGCTTAAGATGGGATTTATTTTCATTTTAAGCCTCTAAAACACTATCTTAATCATTAATAGGCATAGATAAAAATATCTATTATTCATTACTTACTTGGGATGTTACATCCTTCCCCTCTTTAGAATATTGTGTCCCCGCAATTTATTTACTTATCGAATAAATGGGGGTACTTATCCCTCATTGCATTTTCAGATTCCCATGTTGCCTCTTCCATCATGTGGTTTTTCCACAAAACCTTTACCTGCTTAATCACCTTATTTCGTAACACTTGCTCCCTGTGGTCAAAAATTTGGACCGGTTTTTCCTCATAAGATAGTTTCTCTTCCAGCTGAACTACCTCTGGACTCAAAACATGAGATGGATCTGGCATATACTTTCTCAACATCGAAATGTGAAAAACATTGTGTACCTAAGATAAACTCGGAGGTAAATCCACTCGGTATGCAACTGATCCAACTCTCTCCAGAATTTCGTATGGTCCAATGAACCTTGGACTCAACTTTCCTTTCTTACCAAATCTCATCACACTTTTCCAAGGAGAAACCTTGAGAAAAACATGATCACCTACCTCGAAAGATAGATCCTTCCTCTGGTTATCCGCATAACTCTTCTGCCTGCTCTTAGCTGTTCTCATGTGTTTCTGAATCAGCTGAACTTTTTCTGCCATCTCTTCTACCAATTCTGGACCCATCAACTTCCTTTCACCCACTTCATCCCAGAAAGCTGTAGTTCGACACCGCTTCCCATATAATGCCTGAAATGGTTCCATCTGTATACTGGAATGAAAACTGTTATTATATGAAAATTCAACCAAAGAAAGATGTTGGTCCCAACTTCCCTGATAATCCATAGAACAAGCTCGTAGCATATACTCCAATGTCTGAATTGTTCGTTCTGACTGCCCATCTGATTGAGGATGAAAAGCTGTACTAAAATTTAATTCAGTACCAAACGACTTCTGAAGGCCTTTCCAAAAGTTAGAAGTAAACCTGAGATCACGATCCGATACAATGGAGAGAGGAACTCCATGTAACCTGACTATCTCTTTAAGATACAAACGGGAAAGTTGATCTAGGGAAAAAGTATCTCGTATAGCGAGGAAATGAGCAGATTTGGTCAAGTGATCAACAATAACCCAGATTGCATTATTACCTCGAGATGTCTTCGGTAATCCAACAACAAAGTCCATGGATATATTCTCCCATTTCAACTCTGGCACTGGTAAAGGATGAAGCATCCCTTTCGGTAACTGCTGCTCTGCTTTAACCTGTTGACATGTCAAACACTTCATAGTAAAATCAGTAATATCTCTTTTCATTCCATCCCACCAGTAATACTCCCACAGATCTCTATACATCTTAGTACTGCCCGGATGAACTGAAAACGGAGAACTATGAGCTTCACATAACAACTCTCTCTTCAACTGTGAATCACAAGGCACACACAATCTCTTCCCAAATCTCAAAACACATTCATTATCAATGTTGAATTCAGGAAACTTACCTTTCTAAACCAGCTCTACCTTTTTCTGCAACTCACTGTCTTGCTTCTATTCTTGCTTGATTCTATCTGATAGAGAAGATCTCACTGATACCTGAAACAAAACAGAAGGACTTCCTACACCAACAACTTCTATGCCAAAGTTCATCAAATCCTTAACCAAAGGATCACGTTCCAAATGCAACATTGTTAATGAAACATTACGTTTTCGACTCAAAGCATCAGCCACTTTATTTGTTTTTCCCGGATGGTAATGAATTGTACAATCATAATCCTTGACTAATTCTAGCCATCTCCTCTATCTCATGTTTAACTCTTTCTGAGTGAATATATACTTTAAACTTTTGTGATCGGTATATATTTCACACTTTACTCCATACAAATGATTCCACCAAATTTTTAAAGCAAAAACAACAGCAGCTAATTCCAAATCATGTGTAGGGTAATTTAACACATGAGTTTTCAACTATCGTGAAGCATAAGAAATTACCTGATCATTCTGCATTATGACGCAACCAAGTCCTTTTAATAAAGCATCACTGTAGATAACAAACTCACCATTCCTGGAAGGTAGTGCCAAAACTGGATCATTCACCAATCTTCTTTTCAATTCCTGAAAACAATCATCACATTCTTTTGTCCAGATAAACTTAACACCCTTCCAAGTTAGCTTAGTCATTGGACTAGATAACCGTGAAAAATTTCTAACAAACCTTCGGTAATATCCCGCCAAACCAAGGAAGCTATGAATCTCGGTTACATTTGTGGGTCTTGGCCATTCTTCCACAACTTTTTTTTTCAGGATCAACAGTTATTCCATCTTTAGAAACAATGTGACCAAGGAAAGAAATTTGTTGCAACAAAAACTCACTCTTGCTGAATTTCCCATACAGTTTCTTTCCTTTTAAGGTTTGCAAGATAACCCTTAAATGTCTTTCATGCTCCTCTTTACTTTTAGAAAACACCAAAATATCATCAATGAAAACCACCACAATCTTATCCAAGAACTCATGGAAAATTCTATTCATTATGTCCATGAATACAGCAGTTGCATTGGTTATCCCAAAAGGCATTACTACAAATTCATAATGGCCATATCTCGTACGGAATGCGGTCTTCGGAATATTTTCCTCCTTTACCTTCAGCTGATGGTACCCCGATCTCAGGTCAATATTTGAAAAAAACTGAGCTCCTTAGAGCTGATCAAACAAATCATCGATATGAGGCAAAGGATATTTGTTCTTAACAGTGATGTTATTCAAGGATCTATAATCAATGCAAAGTCTCATAGAACCATCTTTCTTTTTAACAAATAAAATAGGAGCACCCCATGGTGATGTGTTAGGTCTAATGAAACCTTTCTCTAATAAATCTTGCAATTTCTCCTTCAACTCTAAAAGTTCAATTTGTGCCATTCGATAAGGGGGTTTTGAAATTGGCTTAGCATCAGGAACTAAGTCAACAGTAAACTCAACTTCCCGATCTGGTATTATTCCAGGCAACTCATCAGGAAAAACATCAGGATACTCATTTACCACTGGCACATCATTAATCTGAACAGTTCCTTTATTTTCAACGATGTGTGCAACGTAACATTCATTTCCATCTTTTACAAGTTTCTCGGCCTCTTGATATGTTATCAAAAGTAAGGGTTCATTCTTGTAAACAAACTGAAAGTCTTTCTGAAAAGAAACTTCTTTAGCTCTACAGTCAATCTTAGCATGGTAAATAGAGAGCCAATCCATACCCAAGATAACATCAAACTCTACTAGAGGTAGAACAATAAGGTTTTCAAGTAGGTTCTTTCCACAGATAAGGATAGGAAGATTCTTATAAATTCTTTTTGCCTCAACATTCCCCCCAGGTATTTTTACCAAAATTTCAAGAGTCATTTCATGAGATGGTATTCCCATTATACTAAAAAAGGTTTCAGAGATGAAAGAATGTGTAGACCCCGAATCAAACAACACACTGGCATAATCTGAAAAAACAAACAAAGTACCTGATACAACTTCATTTGATGGACTGACATCTGCTGAAGTAGTTGAAAAGGATTTCACCACCCCTTTCTTCTTGTAGTCTAACTGCTTCCCATCACTCAAGCTCTTTGTCGGACACTCGTTTGCATAGTGACCCATCTCATTGCACTTATAACATTTCACTAACTGTAAATCAAATTTGTTCTTACCTTCACCTTGATCCTTTTAAGTGCAATCACGAGCCTTATGTACCATCTTACCACATCGGTAGCACTTTCCAGAATTCAGAAGACATTCCCCAGCATGCCTTTTTCCACATTTATCACAAATTGGAAACTTAGTTCTCTTACCATCAGACTTTTTTGAAGAATTCTTACCTTTCTCCTGCCACCTCGGTCTCTTCTTCTGCCGGTTGTTATAGAACACTTAGTCATCGGAAAACTCCATTTCCACCTTCTCAGCACATCGAACAAGATTTTCATAACTTTTAAACTCACGAGAAGCTAATGCCCTTCGATATTTTGGCTTTAATCCTGAGTAAAAACGATTGATTTTACTATCAAGGTCTCGGATAAAATTTAGAGCATACCTTGCCAATCGAGTGAACCTTTCTTCATAGGTAGCCACTGAGTCTTCCTCTTGCCTTAATTACAAGAATTGTTTTTCCATCCTAAGTCGAACAGCCTTAGGAAAATACTTCTCAAGAAACATACCTTTGAATTCATCCCAGTCAAGAGCATCCATCTCATCGGCGTCCCTGATATTTTTAACCATAGACCACCACTGATCTGTTTCACTTTCCAAACGGTAAATAGCAAGACTAACCTTTTGATTGTCTGAACACCCCATGACATCAAAAATATTCTCCAGTGCTTTAATCCACTATTCAACTAGCAGAGGGTCAGACGATCCTCTGAATGATGGTGGATGTTGCCTCATGAAATGTTCCACCACTGACATGTTCCTCTGCAGTTGATCTGGCTGATCTCGTGCATGGATACCACCACCATTTATCGCTTGAGTCAACTACGCCATTACTGCAACAAACTGTTCAGTTCCAATTCCGACCATTTCTGGATGCTGATTCGGAAGGTTATTTCCTTCTGTATGCCTTCCTAGCACTGCTTCCCTATTTCCTCTGCGGAAAACCATTCTGAACAAATATGTCTTAGATGAAGCAACATGGTAATCTTCAAATGCTATACATTTCAATTTGACCATAAAAACAATATTTTTGGATAATCATTTAATAGAATTCTAACTCCTAAAGTTATCTAAACCAACCTCTGATACCAACTATAAGGCCCCAGCCTTAAACCTTACTTAATCTTGAGTTATCACAAGATTACACGTTGAGGATCTTTTCAGGTTTAGAGTTTTAGAGAATTAGATCTTAAAACATGCATTAAAAGCCACATTAAAACAAAGTGGTTACATAAAGATAGTATTCTTCATTCCCATCAATGGAAACATATTTAAAATAGACATGGATTCTTTCTTGACACTTCCTTGACACTATCATCATATCATGTACCTTTCCCTTGACCTCTGAAAAACATTTCAAAAAAACTTGGGATGAGCATAAAAAGCTCAGTAAGGGATATAAAAATATGGAAAGGAAACATGGGTACATATATACATAAGGATGAGATCCTACTTTACCCATAAAACATAAGCACTTTAACATACCTCATCAAATCATGAATAAATCATAGAAATCATAAGACATAAAGGTAACTTGAGGCATTCATAACATTCTTACGTAGGGAGTAACCCTCTTGGTTACGTTTGGAATACCCATCACAGTATATTCCCTAAATATTTTCGGAGAAACCTTAACGTTTCACTCCTTCACGTTACTCAATGCATTAGAGAGCTATATCGGGCTCACCCGCCCTTAGTTTATCACAGAACCACCCGTCTTCATAATAATTCCCAAGAACCATAACATAATCGTATCATATAAAACATGCATAAAGGAAACATAACATTTCCACATTTCAATCACAAGATATCAATAAAACACAAAAAAACATTGTGAAAACCATTTTCAATACCAAAATAAAAGAAAAGTAAAACATGGTATTTATTTTTCTTCTAAAAAGAAGGTATGTCTTGTATAGGAAGCCGAAACTCAAATAATGGTCACGACGGCGGAAAAGTCATTATCGCTGCATACGTACGACAAAAACATTCCATTTTGTCATTTAGTAAACGCTTCGTATAAAAAAGATTACTTTTGAATAAACGTAAAAGTTAAAGGGGTTTATACACCGTATAAAATAAAGTTGTGTATAAAATAAAATATGCCTCAATGAAAGGAGATTGAGACGAAGTCCCATACCTCGGGTCCGACTTGACTCGACCGTTCTTTAATCTCCTGAATAATAAACTTGAGTTAATCTCTACATGCTTATGAACCTTTTTCAAGTTCATTATTCCTTTTATATCACTTATTACCATGTTATAAACATTATGTAACCATTTAAGTTAATAATGTTTGTTTTGTCAATATTTGGTTCTTAAGTCGAAAGTGGACTTCTTACAATTACATGTTGTTCGTGTGGTCAAAAGTTCTTTATATACATAATGACATTCTTGATTTGGATATCATATATATCATATATATCTATCATATACATGTATTTATAATATTAAATAATCATTTAGAGGTAAGAAATGAAATGCACCGTTCATGGAGACGGTAAGCCGTACGTACGCATGAACGCTACTTCCATTTCTATTTCGTATTTTCTGGAATGGAATCATAATGATATAAGAGTATATTATTATTCCAGTATAATAACATATATAATATCATTAACTTTATCCTTTACACAACCCACATATGGTATTAACGAATCAAATCACTTTCAGGGGGTGGTAGCCCGCTCTTCCTAAAATGAAGATATCGTGTTTACCCATAATGGAAACCATAATGTATGCCCAAAATGAAAAAAAAACAGAAGCTTAAGGAAAACATAAACATATTATATATCATATATAAAAATAGTGACATCATAATGGCCACCTTTGAAGGTTTTAAATGAGTATTGAACAATCATCGTTTCGGGAGGCAGAATTTCGCCATCCACGGAAACCGTATGTTCTTTAACCATTTGATGTAGTTGTGTGAGAGTGTAGCTCAAATAAATCTTATAACAACATCATAGTATATTGAAGATACTGTTTTTGTTACAAAATAAGTAAATAAAAAGAGTTTAGGGGGTTGGAGAAGCAAAATAAAACAAATGAACATGAGAGAATGAATTACCTTTAAAAGTGTAACTCCTTTTGATTTGAGCCTAAAGGCTTCCATTGAAAAGATTCTGCCCAAAGGGAATCCTATAGGATGAGGAGAGGGATGTGGAGAGAGTAAATGGGCAGGGGTTGGCCGAGCCAAAGGCTTGAGGAGTGTGTGAAATGAGGTAGAGGTGGGGGCCTTTTATAAGAGGAGAGGAGGGGCACTTTTGGAAAGTAAAGATAAGTTACTTTATTTTAAAAAGAGTTTCGGATTCAAAAGGTCCCACATTGCTATAATTCTAAGATAAGGTGATAAGGCTTTGAAATCCACTCATCCAATTGGTTTTGGCCATGTGTAGGTTTTAGATTTTTCATTATCTTTCCATTTTATTTAAATCATTAAATAATGAGGTCATCGCTGCATCATCATGATGTCATAAATAATTTAATTTATTTAAAGTCTAAAAATTATAAAAAAAAATAATATGATGTAGGAAATAGTTTTAGCTTTCCAATGACTATTTATAATCAATAATATGATCTTCATAACCCCATGTAAAAAATGTTTTCGTAAAACATATTATGTTTGTGTCATTTTTACTTTTACATTAAATAAAAAGTAATTTATGTCATTTCCCAACCAAAGTGGATCCATGGGGTCCGCAAGTTGACCCATGGCTTGTCTTGGTCGGTCATGACACAACCAATGAGGGTAGGACATGTTTCAAGCTCATCTTATTTTATTAAAGCATTATTTTTACCTTAAACTACACTAATTACCACTAATCGCGATTAAGACTTAATAGGTTACTATTCACCAAAAAATTATTTTAATCTCATTGAACCACATTTTACTTCTTAATGACAACCATGTATGTTGGATTTGTGAAATTCAAAACACAATGATGGAAAAATTTCATTTAAATGGAAAATCAGTTTTTATGAGTACCTCTTAGTGGTTTCACTATTCATCAAAAATTGAAGTTTTTCAGAAAATTACCAAAAATTCACCCTAAGCTATATTTGATATTCCAAATTCAAAAATGAAGTCTATTTTAAAAAATTCCAAACATATAAGTCACATTAATTAATTTAATAATTAATTCCCGCTGTCAGAGCAAAGAGCATGTTTTTATAAAACAATAAGTATCAAAAGATTGACACCAGTTTAAGTCTAATTTCAATGTGAAATTGATTCCAATGACCATAATTGTATAAAATGGTAAAAATATATTCTAATTTCACTTCAAAACCAATTCAAAAGATAATCTAATCATATAAATAAATTATATTAAAAAGCAGTTTTGATGTAAAATGCAGTATTTTTCACTATTCATTAAAAAATGAACATTGTCAGAAAAATACCAAAAATTCACACAAAGTAAATTTTGATGTCCCAATCATAAATAATAAGTTTATTTTGACAAACATAGCTTATAAAATTGTCAAAATATAGATTTAAAAATGGTTTTCCATCAAAAGGCAGTAAAATAATCTTTTAAAAATATTAGTGTATTCCATGCTTAAGATGGGATTTATTTTCATTTTAAGCCTCTAAAACACTATCTTAATCATTAATAGACATAGATAAAAATATCTATTATTCATTACTTACTTGGGATGTTACAGTTCTACCTCATTTTTTAAAGGATATCTTCTTCTTCTTCTTGGTGATACATTCTTCACACGAGACAACCTCCACTAACATCAACTCGGGCGGCATTACTTCCCTTGTGAGAACCTTCATTCCCTTCTCAATCATGTAGCATATCTTCTAATATAATGTAATATTGAAAGCATGTATATGAAATTATCTAAAATATTGTTCAAGGTATCATTCTTTACTTCCTAAATTATGAATATATATCACTTAGTGATTCACATCTATAATAAGGTGTTTAGAAAAAAAATTATACCTGAGAGAAATGAAGTAAAGTGGTTCGCAGGTTGTCTTTAGAGAATATGGTGTTGTTGATGTGTTAAAATCTGGTTTAATGGGTTCAATTTTATTAAACTGGGGATAATATTATTTGGTTTAAAATTCAATGTTTAATACATAATTTTCTATCCTTGCATTAGTCTCCTCACTTACCTATGAATCATTATTGAATTTCATTTCCCCATCATTCTCAAATCCAAGGAAATCTGTATGATTATCCTTTATTAGAAATCTTAGTTGTGAATAGAAAAATACAATAATCATTGTATTCTCTATCCTCACATGGACTAGTGATTGGATACCACCAATCACTCTTGGGTCATCCCATTGTTAAATATCGTAATAAATGAAGGATTTCTCATGAGGCATGTTTTTGTTACTAGTAAAAAATGGACAATAAAATTTTTAATGTGAAATAAAAAAATAATCTCTTAAAATATATGAATCCAAACACATCTAGGTAATTAAACAGAGAATCATTTTTTTATTGAAATCAAGAGTCCATCACAGGGGTGGGTGATTTCTCATCAGCTTGACCACTATTCACCTAGTGTTCCATCACAGTAGTTATTAAAAAAATTAATTAAATAAAATTTTTGGGAAATAATAGTATTAACAAGTCATGAAACAACCTATTAGAATGATCAAGCATCTCATGAATCCCAAAAATCCCCCACACTAGAGAAGAACTTCACCTCTTATTCTAAAAATAGAAAAATAAAATAGTCACAAAAAATCCTTAGAGGTGGACAATTCCATATGGAGTGCCTTGAGTCACTTGCCACCATCTCTGGGTGATGTCCATTTGATAATAGTTAAACCCTTGTAATGAAATGAAAAACCCCCCTTATAATTTAGTACTGTGTTGTGGGAATGATCTTAGGTACAGATGGTTGTTGTGTGGATTGTGATCCCCGTGGATCTTTATATTCCCTTATATGAACAAACCAATGTAATAAAAGTAATGTTGACTTTGAAAATGAGAATCAAAATGAGGAAACTAATTTCCCCATTTTCTAAATTTTCAAGGAACTCTAATCTTCTACAATGTTGGCTAAGATCAATGTGAGCATTCACATATGTTGGAATTCAGATATCCAAGGTGATTTTTTCATTCTACAATCATATACGCCTCTAATAGAGTACATGGATTTTACTACATAGTGATTTAGGCTATGTGGAGTTTTTGGGTATCTTGAACCATCGAGAACATAAAATTAGACCATACATCATTATCTTCAATCACTCCAAATTCAGATAGTAAATAGTGGTTCTTTTAATTTTGATAGTCAATGAGCTTCATTTGAATGGATGGGCACTGACATACATGAGATCCTCTTGGTTTTCCTCATACAAGAATTTTTTCAATCATATGTGAACCTGAAACAAGTGAATAAGGGAGAAAATGTGGTCTCACCATTTTCGAACCTGTACAAGGGAAAGGAAAATATATTAATTAATTAATATTATTTTTTTGGATAAATCAAAACTAACTTCTCAGCGCTCATGATTTTTTTCTTCACAGGACAGTGTGCCTTCTTCTTTGTTAGAACAACCTTCTACATCCCTAGGTGAGTAGTGGCATGGAATATTCTTTTGTGTCGATGAGTTTTTCTCAAGATTGGGTTAACAATGATCTATTTGGATCATCACCTTTTTATGTCCACCTGGATTCTCTAGTGGATATGCAAGAAATATCAACAACATAAAGATCTTAGATATATAGTAAAAGACAAACACAACATTTGGTTTTAGGGATAGTTCACCAGTGAGATAAGGATTTAGAGTGAATCCTGATCTCCTTTGATTCAAATAGAAGCTTGGGTCTGGATTTTCCAACTATGGTTCTGATTTTGGGGATCATTAGTATAATCCCAAACCCATTTGAGGGAGTTCGGTGAGCTCAAGAGTTGTTTTATTCTCTAGTTAAGTAGGCATGGAACCAGAATTTTCTTGGGAACCCATAGATGGTGAGAATTGGGAGTTTCACCATGGTTGGAATCTCCAAGTGCCTCGGGATTTAGTTTTTTTTATAGATTAAGGAAAAAATATTGTTAATGCTTGGTCTGCAATATTTTTCTTTCAATCTATTGGCTTAGGGGTTAAACAATATGTTGGAACCAGGGTCTTCATCGCATGATTTGGCGTATGGTTTGTGTTTGTTTTCAATCCTATGTTGATGTTCAGAATCTGTACCAACAAAGAGATCATACCGTTCAAGCAGACAACAGTAGTGAAGATGGCGTTGTTTCCCAGTGTTTGCCAAATTTTTGGGCCTGAAAAATCTACAAATGAAGAAAAGTTTTTTTGACAAAGAGACTTGTGCGCTGTGTACTTGAAGGAGAGGAAACTTGTGCACCATATGTTTTTCTGGATCAGAACATGTGAAAATGGAAAAGGGATAAGGGTCGCGCAAGTTTTGGGTTGGTCGTGCAAGTGACATGTGTGCCATGAAGATACTTGTGCGCTGATGCCTATGAGGATTGGGAACTTGTGCGTCCTTTGTTTTTCAAGTTTATAACTTCAAAATATGGCAAAGTAAAGTTGTCCGTGCAAGTTTGGAAGTTGGTCGCGCAAGTGACTAGTAGGGGAAGAGAGCTATGCACCGAGACTTGCGCGCCGACGGTTGACTTGCGCGCCATCACGTAGGGGGTCCAGTTTTCCTATAAATACTGGAACACCCCTCCTCATTTCGAACGGAGTTCAAGAATTATAGATTTTTCGAGCTCTCGTCATGCAAGTAGTGGAGTCAGGCAAGTGGTTATTGGGGGCAGGCAAGTAGAGGCTGCGCGCCGGTTGTTGGTTGTGCAACCAAGGCGGTTGGGGAGATAAAGGCGCATCATCGCGCAAGTTCGAAGTTGAAAGAGGTAGTGTCACGCAAGTTTTTTTGTTTCACTTGCGCGTCGAGATTGTGACTTGCGCGCTGGGCTTGGAGAAGTGCGCCAGTGTTGTTAAAGTACATCTGTCCTCTTGAAGCTGCACAAAAGCTGGAAGATTGCCCGGTATGCTCAGCACAAATTGATATTCATCTTCTGGTGAGAATTGGACTTCAATAGAGCATCTACATACAATAGAGGATGCATTCTTATGTAATGATGAAGAGACCTTCACGTCTATAAACTAAGTGTGACTTCACCAATGGCAGTGAGCCAGGGGAGACAACGGGAGTGACCCGAGGGAAGCAGTGAGCTATCCCTGAACCTTTGTAAAGGCAGTGAGCCTGGGACAGAGTGTCTGTTCCCAAACCTTTGTAATCCACAGCTAGTGAAGATTAGTGGAATTGGGTACGACCGACAACTTGTCGGCGTATGCTCCTTGGACGTATCCCTTAGTGGTGAACCAAGTAAAAAGTGATGTGTCTTCTCTATGCATGTTAATGTTTACTTTCTAATCATAATCATCATACAGGTTCAACAAGTTCCTACCAACGTGGGAACAAGATCCATCACATTAAAAGAAAAAGTTGTCACCCTGATTCACCCCTCCCCTATCAGGGTGTCCTGGGGTCCTTCAAGTGGTATCAGAGTGTAAAGGATGCTGGTGTTGAATCTGTCCTTTTTCGTCATGGAAATCGCAGTCAATGTCAGGGGAGTCCCTCACTTCGATTGATGTAATTTCCAAATCTGGAAGAACAGAATGAGATCTCATCTAAGATATCTTGTAATAGAGGTTCTCTTTTCTACTATGCAAGGAATACAAGTCACTGATCCAACAGCCCTAGCTATGACTGAAACAGATAGGAAAATTTTTGATGCAGATGCTAAAGCACAGAATGCACTCACTACAGCTCTTTCTGATCCGATCTACCTAAAGGTGATGAATTTCACCTCAGAAAAATCCATGTGGGATAAACATGAGAATATTTATGAAGGAGATAGAGAAGTGAATGAGGCAAAACTACAAGTGCTGCACAATCAGTTTGATGATCTGAAGATGCATCCAGACGAGAATGCAGACTCTTTCTTCAATCGAATTACTTAAGTGGTTGGAGCTATTCGGGGTCTAGGCGAATAAATCAAAGACATTGATATTGTAAAGAAAATATTAAGAAGACTTCCACCTCTTTATAATTCAAAGGTGTCAGCCCTTGAGGAAAGAGATCTTTCCAAACTTTCTCTAGATGATCTACTGAGCAGCTTGGTAGCATATGAAATGAGAGTCAAACCAAAAGATGCTACGACTCGGGTGAGCAAGGAAATATCATTCAAGCCCATGGATAAACTAAAAATCTCAAAAGATAGTAGTGGTGAATATGACTAAGAAAACGAAATTCTTTCTCTCATTGAAAATAATTTCTTGAAGGGGAAAGGGAAATTCAAAGGGAAGTTACCTATCGCATGTTTCCGTTGTGGAAAAGTTGGGCACATTGCCTCTTAGTGCTTAAGAAAGATAAATGATGATGATAGTGAAGATGAAAACTTCAAGAATCCTCATAGAAGGTTCTTTAAAAAGGGAGACTTAAAATCTGGAAAGAAAATTCAAAGGAAGAGTTTTATCTGTGCAGAGGAAGAGGATGATAATGAATTCCGTGATGAAGAAGAACCAGAATTGAAAACTGGGAACCATGCTTTTATAATGGCCACTGTTGAAAAGTCAGAAGATACTGATGGAGAAAAACAACTGAGAACTTGTGTAGATCCTGAGATGAAACTTAAGGATGCGGTTAGTAAACTTAAGATTAAATGTAAGAGTTGAAATAAGTGGAAATAAATTGTAGAAGAATCAACTGAATATGTTGATCAACTTGAAGCTAAAATTGAACGACTGGAAGAATTTGTGAAGGTACAGTCTAAAAGAATTGAAAGCATTGATGATGTAGTAGATCTAAAGCTGAGAATTGAAGAGTAGGCAAAGGTTATCAATGACCTCACCTCCAGACTGGATGAAAAATCCAAGACTACTGAGGGTCTTGAAGAGGAATTTGTTACTCTAAGGAGTAAATTGGAGACTGAATCATTTCCAAAAGAATCGAGGAAGAAAATACAGTTTGGAATATTCTCAGATGTAGAATTACTAGAAAGAGCCAAGTGTGGTTCAGATGGGGTTGGAAAAATCTTGAGTGATGAAAGACCCGTTTCATGGGAAAGAGTGGAATTGGCTGTGAGGTTGAGAAATCGACTGCTGGAAGTGAAAAGATCCAAAAGAAAGATAAGATGAAAGTTGAACATTTTGAAACGTTACCTAGAGTTCTGAAAAAGGAAACCTCAATCCAAACTAAAAGGATAACTTAAAATTATCCTCAAACATTCAGAAATGACATACAGTCTAACTATTCTACCAAGGAAGAAGTTATGAGGAGAAATTCATGTGAGAAGACATTTCCTCTCATGATGTGTCAGTTTTGTGGCTATCTGGGCCATACCATGTCCTATTGTGAAGAGGCAAGAAGCTATCTGTATGGAGAAGATATAGAAGCTCAACAAAGGAGAACAATTTCATATCCTAATTCTTATAGAAGAAATAATTTCTATGTATATTGTTATCGTTGTTCTAACTTTGGTCATAAGGCCGCTCATTGCAGGCAGAGAAGGGACATGGACACCTCATACCGAAGTTCAAGACAAGTCAAGTCTCATTAGCAAGACAATGTTGCTCTTTCAAACAGGTTTTCACCTCTCAAATAAGACTTTGACTATGAAGAACCTGGGTATGTGGAAGAGATAATTGAAAGGCCATCTGTTCTATATACTCAATCTAATGTCTCATGGAAGGAAATGAAGAAGATTGAGAAATCCAACCTTGCAGAGGTGGCCCTCAAAGCTACAAAGAGCAACAGTACCTGGATTCTGGATAGCGGTTGTTCATCTCATATGATAGTTAATGCCGGTCTACTAACGAATATCATAATGAAGGTTGATGGTACAGTAATATTTGGTAATGATGGGGCTCTGAAAATCAAAGGGAGTGGAAGTACTGAATTAGCTAATGGAGAACTAAAGAAGACTAAAGTCCTTTACATAGATGGCCTACGTCATAATCTCCTCAGTGTGATTCAACTCTGTGACTCAGGACTTATAGTTACATTTAATCAGAAAGGCGGCGCTATCAAGGGAAAGACTGGAAATCCACTTATGAAGGGATGCAGAACTCAAGGCAACTTGTATCAGGTTGATAGTGAAGAAAATATATGTTACATGACTGTTGAGGAAGAAAACATTTTGTGGCATCGGAGACTGGGACACATCAATCAACAAGACATGGAGAAAATATCAAAATTGAGAATTGTCATGGAAATTCCCAACCTGAAGCGTGAGCGTGAAAAATCTTGTGATGCTTGTATTTGTGGGAAGCTGGTCTGCAGTACATATCGGCCAAAGAAGAAAAGGGCATCTCAGCTTCTTGATCTGATTCATACAGATGTATGTGGGCTAATAAATGTTGTCGGAACTCACAGAGAAAGGTACTTTGTCCTTTTCATATATGATTATTGTAGAATGGCATGTGTGATGTTCATCCACATGAAACGACAAGTCCTTGACTGCATGAAAACATATCGGCGAATCACTGAGAATGATACTGGACAAACAATCAAAGTGTTGCGATCTGACAATGGAGGATAATACACGTCCATTGAATTTGAAAATTATCTAGAGAAGCATGGGATACAGCATGAGGTAGCTGCTGTGAGAACTCCACAACAAACTGGAGTTGTTGAACATTGGGATTGATAGGTGAACAACATGGCACGAACTATGCTGATTGAGAGTCGTATTCCACGACATTACTGGAAAGGGGCTGTTCAAGCTGTAGTGTACATTCAGAATAGAACAGGACTTTATATGTGTGAGACAAAGACACCATATGAATTGTGGCATGGATGGAAGCCTTCTCTAAAATACCTTCGTGTCTTTGGAAGTAAATGCTTCATCAGGAACAAAGAAGGAAATCAAGGGAAATATGGTGACAATGCAGATGAAGGAATTTTCCTCGGTTACTCAATGAATAGTAAATCCTACAAATGTTTCAACAAGCATTTGGGAAGGATTGTGGAAAGTAATGATGTTAAGATAATTGAAGATAAAACCACAAATGCTTCATGGACATCATATGCTGATATGATAGAAAGTTAGGAACAAAGTGAATGTGAAGAAAATACAAATGAGGAAATAGAGGAAGTTGTTCAAAACACTCAACAGTCACATCATGATGTTGACTCAGAAGAAGAATCTGAAGAAGAAACTATGGCTGAAGAGAATGCTACTGAACCTCGCAGGAGAAATCGAAGAGCTGAGATTGATCCATCCAACATAATTGGGGACAGGAGTGCACCCACTCAAACAAGAAGGATGAGGAATAACACGCAATCTTCATTTCTATCAGTTGTAGACCCATCCTCATTCGAAGAAGCTGCAAAGGATGAATCTTGGGTGAAATCCATGAATGATGAACTAGATCAGATTGAAAAGAATCATACATGGGATATTTTCCAGAGACCCGAAGGTCACAATGTGATTGGTACCAAATGGATCTTCAAAAATAAGTTTTATAAGCATGGAAGTGTCATCAGAAACAAGGCACGACTGGTTTGTAAAGGATACTACTAGATTGAAGGCATTGATATTGAAGAAACCTTTACTCCAGTGGCTAGACTGGAGTCAATCAGGATTTTCCTTGCTATGGCACTCCAATGAGGATATAAAGTATATCAAATGGATGTAAAAACGGCATTCTTGAATGGTGTACTCGAATAAGAAGTCTACATTGAACAACCAATGGGCTTTGTTTTGGGTACTAATGAAACAAAGGTCTACAAACTGAAGAAAGCTCTATATGGTTTGAAGTAGGCACCACAGGCGTGGTACTCACGGTTGGATTCATATCTCAAGAAGTTGGAATTAAAAAGAGGTGGAGTTGATCACAATCTCTATGTGAAGAATTCTCCAAAAGATCAATTGATGGTTCTAGTCTACGTTGATGATATCATATTTGGTGGAAGCAGGCAGAAATCAGTGGATGAATTTTCCAACCACATGAAATCAGAATTTGAAATGTCTATGATTGGGGAGCTCATATATTTCTTGGGGATATAGCTGATTCAAAAGAAGGAATACACTTTCATTTCTCAGGAAAAATATGTAAGAGATCTGCTAAAGAAGTTTAGTATGCAAGACTCAAAACCAATGTCAACTCCTATTGTAGTTGGAACAATACTTGGAAAGGATGAGGATGGGGACTCTATTGATCCCACCATGTACAGGAGGATCATTGGAAGCCTACTATACCTGACAGCGACAAGGCCAGATATTGTCTTTTCCACATGCCTTGTTGCCCACTTTCAGAGTAATCCAAAGGAGGAACATATGGCCGTAGTAAAAAGAATCCTGAGGTACATTCAAGGTACACATAACTTTGGGTTATTTTTTGCTGCAAGCAGGGACAGTGAATTATCAGCGTTTTCTAATGCTGACTGGGCTGGTGATATAGTAGATAGAAAGTCCACTAGTGGTGGAGCTTTCTATATTGGGCATAAATGTGTTGGCTGGTTGAGCAAGAAACAATAAAGTACTTCTCTTAGTACTAATGAAGCTGAGTATATCTCTGCCACAAAGGCATGCACTCAACTGCTTTGGATGAAGCAGCAACTAACAGATATTGGTGATAAGGTGCAGTAACCAATAGTGATTTACTGTGATAACAAAAGTGCAATTGATCTTACGAAAAATCTGATTCATCATTCTCTTACAAAACATATTGAAATACGGTATCACTTTATCAAAGAAAAGGTTGAACAAGGCGTTATTAGAATGGACCATGTTGGAACTGATGATCAAGTGGCTGATATCCTGACCAAGCCACTATCCGGGGCTATGTTTGAGAAGCATCGGTTGAACCTCGGTGTTCAACCACCTCCTACTGCATAAGGAGGCTCCAGAAAACCCCTCTCCCTATTTGTTTTATCTTTTTTTATCTGTTTATGGCTGTAATATAGGTTTATGGGGGAGATACTATCCAGGGGGAGTATGTTTTGAACTGAACGTTGAACAACTTATCGGACTTTGGATTTATTGTCAATGGGGGAGAAAGGAATAAATTCAAGGCAAGTAATGCTTCTGTGATGAGAAGTATGCGAAGGAAAACATCGGGCGTCATGGAGAATTCCAAAACACTGGAACCCAATTTCAGCTTCCTCTCTTTTTTTCTACACCGAGCATTGCTCACATAGACTTAGAGTGTTGTTTGAGTTGATTCTTCCATTTTGGTTTTCACATGGATGGAGATCTATTGAATTTATTTTTTGATTGTCAACAAACCCAAAGGGGGAGATTGTTGGAACCAGGGTATTCACAGCATGATTTGGCATATGGTTTGTGTTTGTTTTCAATCCTCAGTGGAAGTTCAGAATGTGTACCAGCAAAGAGATCATACCGTTCAAGAAGACAACAGTAGTGTAGATGGTGTCATTTCCCAGTGTTTGCCAAATTTTTGGGCCTGAAAAATCGATAAATGAAGAAAAGTGTTTTTGACAAAGAAACTTGCACGCCGTGTACTTGGAGGAGAGGAAACTTTTGCACCATATGTTTTTCATGATCAGAACATGTGAAAATGGAAAAGGGATAAGGGTCGTGCATGTTTTGGGCTGGTCGCGCAAGTGACCTGCGCGCCATAAAGATACTTGCACGCCGATGCCTTGGAGGATTGGGAACTTGCGCGTCTTTGGTTATTCAAGTTTATAACATCAAAATATGGAAATGGAAAGTGGTTCGTGCAAGTTTGGAAGTTGGTCGCACAAGTGAATAGAAGGGGAAGAGAGCTACGCACCGAGACTTGTGCGCCGATGGTTGACTTGCACGCCATCACGCAGGGGGTCCAGTTTGCCTATAAATACTGGACCACCCCTCCTCATTTCGAACGGAGTTCAAGACTTAGAGATTTTTTGATCTCTCGTTGCGCAAGTAGTGGAGTCAGGAATGTGGATGTTGGGGGCGCGCAAGTAGAGGTTGCGCGCCGGTTGTTGGTTGTGCAACCAAGGCGGTTGGGGAGATAAAGGCACATCATCGCGCAAGTTCAAAGTTGAAAGAGGTAGTGTCGCGCAAGTTGTTTTGTGTCACTTGCACGTCGGGATTGTGACTTGCGCACCGGGCTTGGAGAAGTGTGCTAGTGTTGTTAAAGTACATCTGTCCTCTTGAAGCTACACAAAAGCTGGAAGATTGCCCGGTACGCTCAGCACAAATTGATATTCATCTTCTGGTGAGAATTGGACTTCAATAGAGCATCTACGTACAACAGAGGATGCATTATTATGTAATGATGAAGAGACCTTCACGTCTATAGACTGAGTGTGACTTCACCAACGGAAGTGAGCCAGGGGGAGACAACGGGAGTGACCCAAGGGAAGCAGTGAGCTATCCCTGAACCTTTGTAAAGGCGGTGAGCCTGGGACATAGTGTTTGTGCCCAAACCTTTGTAATCCACAGCTAGTGAAGATTAGTGGAATTGGGTACGACTGACAACTTGTCGATGTATGCTTCTTGGACGTAGCCCTTAGTGGTGAACCAAGTAAAAAATTGATGTGTCTTCTCTATGCATGTGAATGTTTGCTTTCTAATCATAATCATCATACAGGTTCAACAAGTTCCTACCAACGTGAGAACAAGATCCATCACATTAAAAGAAAAATTTGTCACCCTGATTCACCCCTCCCCTCTCAGGGTGTCCCGGGGTCCTTCACAATATTCAACATAGAAAATATCTACATCAGTTACTTGTTTAGTTTTACCCTTCTCTTGAGCATCTCTTTCTGATCCCCATTGGAACAAGAGGTTGCAACGTTTGATTAGGATTATAGACCATGAGAAGAGGTGTGGTTGATTGATTTTTTATGTTCAAAAGTTACATGCCTTTCGCAAATTCTGTCCACTTTTTCATGGTTGATGCATCATACAAGGCACTGTCACTTGGTTTTGTTTTGCAGTATATCTATCCCTTTGTCACAGTGTGGTTGCTGGAGATGGGATTTCAAGTGCAGCCAATCTATTTTTATCGTGTATTATATGAATTCCTTTTCCAAAAATCACTCTCATAGCCACTCTTCACAGGAATAGGTGCTTCATGACATAACCAAATTTTCAGTTGTGATTGATGGTACACCTGCTGTCAATTGTTTTTTCAATGCCAAGAATCCATACCTTTTCTTTTTTTTTCTGGTTTGATTGACCACAAAAATATAAGTCACAGTCGATACATGCCTTTGTCAACATTTTACCGATCTACACAACCCACATTTTTTTCTTAGTGTATAATTTTTTTCTATTTATATTAAGAAATGATAAAGTAAATTAAATTCAAAATTATACACTTTAAAAAAATAATTTAAATTAACTAAATAAATAAATTAAAACATCAAAATCTCGTCATTAAATTTTCTCACTCTAATCCAATTTTTCATTTATCCATAAACATCACTCAATTACTATTTAAATTTCAAATTCAATTTATGGATTTAATTCAAAAAATAATCAATAAATTAAAGATCAAAAGAAATTAAACACCTATAATATTTATTTTCCATTTGAGAACATCATATTGTGAATATCCAAATTTTATTTCATCTTAATATACAGATTATGGAACTTAGTTTATCTCCCATCAGATCGGTCATAGAAATGGATCGATTGCATGTCCTAACCTAGATCGACCACATGAACACCTCAATAATCGACCATATAAATAACTTCTGATTGACTTTGTGTGATCAAATAGATAAAAATGTCTAGATTAATGTCACATTCAAATCTAATCAACCATAGAAGCTTAACTCTTGTTTACGCAGCACAATGATTTTTCTTATTTCATTAACATAGTGCATTGAACTACCTATGTAAGTTGTTAAAAACTCAATTTACCCTTAAACATCACCTCATAAACTTTATGTGGTGTGAATAATTGCATGCTACCTCTACATAGCATTCAAAACTCCCTTATTACCTTTACACAAGTTTTGTAAATCATAAATGACCTTTATGTAGTTTAGAAATCCTCTAGTACCTTCACACAGCTACTCGGTTTCCTTATTACATTCACGCAGGTAATTAATTTCTAAATCCACATTTACATAGACAATGTACATATTTCATTACTTTTACATAAAAAGTTCAATTCACATGTTACATTTACATAGCTTCATAATTTTTTGCATGACCTTGATTCGGATAGAGAACTACCTTTACGTAGCTACTTACAATCCTGTTTTAGCGTTACGTATAAGGAAAAATATTGGTGATGCCATTACATATATAATTCACATCTCAAATCCTAGGTGGGATGGATTTTAAGAATAATAGGTTTTAGGCTTAGTCCAACAGGTCCCCAATTTTGGGACCGATTTTATTATTTTGGATTTAATTCTGGTAGGTTTGGATAGAATTCGGTCTCGTTATGGAGTTGGGAGCAAGGATATGCGATGTTGAGTGTGATGGGTGTGGGGATTTGATGTTATGGTGGTGGAACGGTGTGGTCTTAGAGACTTAGTGATGTTTCAATCTGTGATCTGGAGAAGTTTTTTCCAGTCTATAGGGATTCACAATGGTGATGCTGGTCTATACATAGATCATTGTTGCACCAAGGTAAATCCAAGACAAACACGTGAGTTTGGACTTGGTTCCACTTATCAAGGCATTTCCTCTAACAACTTGCGATTATCCACCTTTGACCTTATAGTCTGTGTGCCAATGATCCTGGAGGCCCCGAGTATATTCTTCTTGGTCCTGTAATCAAACTACAAATAGTCGTACACCAAAAAAATTTAAATGAATTTTAAATTGAAATCCAATTAAATTAAATATTATTAATCCATTAATAAAATAATTCTTTCATTTTATATTTACAAAATAATTTTAAAATTTTACAATTGTAAATAGTTTTTAAAAGGACTTAATTTATTATTTTGATATTTAATAAGTTTGAGTTGATAAAAGGAGCTTAATTTTTTAAAAATAGTCTTTAAAAAGGATTATAATTTTAAAAAATTATGTAAATGTGATATATTTTATAAAATTGTTTTCTAGGAATTTATTATTGAAACAAAAAATATTTTCAAATGAATAGATTCACTGGTAATTGTGAAATTATTTGAGACCATACTTTCCAATGATTAAGAGATAATATTTTTTTTATTTAATGGTTATAAATATTTTATGTATATGAATCAATTCCTAAAAAATAACATAATTTAATTTAATATGTAAAATCTTAACAAAGTGACATAATTTGATGATGATATATTGAAAAAATCATATACAATAAAATGTATATTTTCCTATTTATTAAATTTCCCTATTAAATAAAGAAAATATATGAACTAACAAAGAAATGTGATTGATCAAACTAGAGAAACATGATATCTTCATAGAATATTTACAAAAATAAAGAAGGAAGTATATTAAATACCAATAACATTAATATTTTACTTTTATAATACAACATCATTAATTTATTCTAAGAAAAATTAAATTCCCAAGACATTTAAATTTTAAATACTCAACTTATTTATCTTAAAATTAAAAAACATTATGTTAAAATATAAAAAGAATTTTAAAATATAAAAACATTAAAAAATTAAATTTTTAATCAATTTATTTATTTTAAATATTCATGGTATTTAAATTTTATTACTAAATTATTTATTTTCAATATTCAAATTAGTTATTTTAAATTTTCTATTAAATTAATTTTAAAATGAATAACTTTGAATGAAAAAAATAAATTACATGAATATTTAGAAAATTTAAATAAATTAATTATTTAATTAATTAAATGATTTGAATATATTATTCAAGTTATTTGAAATGAAATAAAATAAATTGAGTAGTTAAATTATATAAAAAATTTGAGAATGTTAGAATAATTAGAATATTATAAAATAATATGATTTTTTAAAAGATTAGAATGTATTTTTTAAAAAACCTTTAAATAAATAACTTGATTAAAAACATTAATGTTTTTCATTCATTGGTTTCATCGTATTTATCTTCCTGTTTCCATCTGGTTTTCTTCATGCAGGGCATCTGATGATAAAGAACTATGTGTACCGGATGACTGGTGAATACTTTAAGGGAAAGTTCCTTCAAGGTGGAAAACCGGGCACTGTGTTGTGTGTCCCTAGATCCTAAGTCCTGGAAGAGCATGGGGGAGGTCGTGGGGAACTGGAAGATCTTATACTATCCAGCAGTGGCCCCCAACCTCATAGAAGGGGTGTTGGTGATCCTCAATCCCAACAAGTTGCAACCATTACTCCTCAAGAATGGGCTTGTGAATATGCTGAGTGATGATCCCCATTACAGACAAGCTAATTTTATGGCTCTTAAAGGAATGAAATCTGAGTCATGTAGAATAAATACTCTTCCTGCTGTCAATAAAGTGGTTGTGTAGAAGATGTGCGGCGATCCTTGTTTCAAAAAATCTTCTTCCAAGGCTCCTGGAGGTAAGGATTTAGGGCTTTTTTTATATATGCGTTTTAGAAATTCTTTTATGGAAAATGGATAGGGTTTGAAATATCTTTCAAAATTGGTCTTTAGATGCGTGAACCTCATTCACGCATCTTCGGCGCAGGGAGATGCGTGAATGCGGTTCACGCATCCTACGCAGTCGGGATAAATGATGTGTGAATCCCGTTAACGCATCTACCCACACCAGTAAGTGTGAACAGGGTTCACACATCCTTTGTAAACATTATAAATGATGGATAAACCTCATTCTCACATCCTAAAGAAAGTTTTAGTTTTTATTTTCCTTTTGTATTTTTAAAATTTTTTATTTTTTTTGTTTTGTTTATATATATATACATATAAAACATAAAAATTCAGCAGAATTTATCTGCTATTTAATATTCAACAGTTCTGTCATTACAGCGGTCTGGATTCTGACCCACACCCTCACCCAGAGCTCTCTTTTATAAGAGGGATAGCCCTAGAAATCGTTCTGCATTTTCGATGTGGGATCAGCTTCTCTCTTTCCTTCACAGAACGTTTTGCATTTCCAATGTGGTATTCTATTTCAAGTATGTCACTTTGAAATACTATAAAATACAAACTATAATACCAATATAAATGAAACATAAAACATGGATTAAACATACAAAAAATTGTTGAAAATAAAAAGAATTTTTTAAAAAATGTTAATAAATAATAATTTATAAGCTTTCAAATCCATCAACATGATACTTAAAAATGATTCAAACACCTCTCTTTAAAAGACTATAAAATAAAAACTGTAATACAAATATGACAGAAACATAAAACATGGATTAAATATATAATAAATAGTTTAAAATAAAAATAATTTCGTAAAAAATGTTGATGAAAAATAATTTATAAGCTTTCAAAACCCCCAAATTGAAACTTAAAAACTTTTCAAGTACGTGGCTCAGAAAAAATATAAAATAAAAACTATAAGACCAATATAAATGAAAAATAAAACATGGATTAGACATATAATAAATACTTAATGATTAATTAGTTAGTTAGTAATATAATTATTAAATAGTTAATAATTAATATAATTATTAATTATTAATTATTAATTATTATTTACTAACAAACAATAATTAATTAGTTAATATGTAGTTTATTTATATAATAATTAATTAGTTAATTGGTAATATAATTATTAATTGATAATTAATTAGTTAATTAGTAATATAACTATTAATTATAATTTTTTGCTATAATTATTAATTATTAATTATTAATTATTAATTACATAATAATTAATTAGTCAAATTGTAATATAATTGTTAATTATGACTATTAATTATTTATTATATAATAATTAATTAGTAATTTTTCAATATAATTTTTAATTATAAAATAATTAATTAATTAATTTATATTATAATTATTTATTATAATTATTTATTATAATTATTCATTATACTTATTATTTATTATTTATTAATTATTAATTATATAATATCTATTTATTTAATTAATAATATAAGTATTAATTATACAACAATTAATTAATAATATAATTATTAATTATAATTAGTAAGATAATGACTAATTATAATTTGTAATTATTAACAATATAATAATTAATAGTTAATTAGTCATATAATTAATCATTTTAATTATTCATTATAATTTTTAATTTTTAATTGATAATTGTTAATTATATAATAATTATTTTTTTAATATGAAATATAATTATTAGTTATATAATAAATAAATAGTTTATTAGTAATGTAATTATTAATTATAATTAGTAATATAATTATGAATTATAATTAGTAATATAATTATTAATTATAATTAGTAATTATTAATTATATAATAATTAATTAGTTAATTGCAAATATAATTATTAATTATTAAAATTTAATTATATAATAATTAATTAGTTAGTTATTATTTAATTAAAAATTATATTACTAATTAACTAATTAATTATTATATAATTAATTATTAATAATTGATAAGTAATAGTTGTAATGAATAATTATAATTATTTATTATATTACTAATTTACTAATTAACTAATGAATTATTATATAATTAATATTTATATTACTTACTTAATACTTAATTATTGTATAATTACTAATTAACTAATTAATTATTATGTAATTAATAATTATATTACAAAGTAGCTAATTAATTATTATATAATTAATAATGATATAACTAATTAACTAATTATTAACTAATTAATAATTATATTACTAATTAACTAATTTATCATTAACTATTTTTTATATGTTTAATCCATGTTTTAATTTTCATTTATATTGGTCTTATAGTTTTTATTTTATAGGTTTTCAATTCCTTGTACTCGAAACGTTTTTAAGTTTCAAGTTGGTGGTTTTGAAATCTTATAAATTAATTTTTATCTAATTTTTTTACGAAATTGTTTTTATTTTTAACAAGTTATTATATTTTTAATTCATGTTTTAAGTTTCATTTATATGGGTCTAATAGTTTTTATTTTATATTCTTTCAAAGACACGTATTTGATCCATTTTTAAGTTTCAAGTTGGTGGCTCTGAAAGCTTATAAATTATTATTCATCAACATTTTTTATGAAATTATTTTCATTTTCAACAATTTCTTATATGTTTAATCCATGTTATAAGTTTCATTTATATTGGAATTATATTTCGTATTTTATAGTCTTTCAAAGTCACATACTTGAAACAGAATCCCACATCAGAAATGAAGAATGTTCTGTGTAGGAAAGAGAGAACCTAAATCCCACATCGAAAATGTAGAAGGATTTCCCGGGCAATCTCTCTTATAAAAGAGAGAAATGGGTGAGGGTTTCTGTCAGAATCCAGAATGTTGTAATGGAAATACTATTGGATATTAAATAGCAGATAAATTCTGCTGAAATTTTGTATTTTATTTATTTATTTATATATATATATATTAACAAACAAAAAAATACAAAAAAAATATTTTAAAAATACAAAAAAATAAAAAATAAAACTTTCTATAGGATGCGTGAATGGGGTACACACATCCTTCATAATGTTTACAAAGTATGCATGAACCTCGTTCACACTTATTGGTGAGGGTAGATGCGTGAGCGGGCATCACGCATCTTTTATCCTAACTATGTAGGTTGTGTGAACCTCATTCACGCATCCCTCCACACAGAAGATGTATGAATGGGGTTCACGCATCTAAAGACCCATTTTTAAAAATATTTCAAACCCTATCCCTTTTCTATAAAAAAATTTCTAAAACCCATATATATATATAAAGCCTAAGGATTTGGAGTCTATTAGAATAAAAAACCATCCCATTGGGGAGAATGTGGTTGTGTAGAATATGATTTGTGATCCTAATACCAAACAAGGAACATCTATGTGGTCGTGGGGAACTACTAGATAGCAGGTGCTCCTCCAGTTCCCCCATGACCTTCCCCAGGATCAATATGGACTTGGGGTCTAGAGACACATAGCGTAGTGTGAGGTTTTCTACCCTGAACACACTATCCCTTGATGCTGACCCTCCATCTAGTACACATCATTCTTCATCTACAGCCATATATGAAGAATCACAATGGGAAACTAAATGAAAAATATGATGAAACCAATGAAGGAGAAGATGTTTTACCATAACCAAATATTTAGGAGCAGTGTAGCCATAGATTCTAGTGAAGCTTGTGGATACATGTATTGTTTCACCCATCGTTCTATTGGTGAAACCCCTTGTTATTGAATCCATTACACAGTCCTTTAAACATTCTCAAATTCAAGTGGCATCCCTCACCCAATAGTCTATGAAATTTATGTAGAATACCAATTATTCTAATTTTGATTTCAATATATTTTTTCCATTCAATTATAATAGTTGGTTATCGATGATGAAATTTGGTTCATAAAATTCCCTCAAAGACCCACTCACTTGAGTCAGATTATCTTCTATTTTTTCACTTCCTAATTTTACTCTTGAGGATGAAGAATAATAGGATGGATAATTATCCAATGTATTGATAAAAAACTCTATTTCTTCTTGTTCAGTGATTTTTAGAGTTTTTAGTTTCGCGAGAATTGTTCTCTCAACCTCCGGATCAAAATCCAGATGGTAAGAAGAACTAGATCAAGTCATTGGAAACCATTTATTTTAAATAGAATTAAAATAAGAGTAATAAACTTCCCTAGAAAATGTGTCATGTTTTATGCATGCCTCTCACAGGGTGCTCAACAAAATTATTTTTAAACCCATAAAAATTTTAGTAATGTTTGGTTGGGGTTGTCTCTGGCGAAGACAATGTTTTTGATGTATTAAAATTGTATTTAATGGGTTTGAAATTTGAAAAAAGTGTATGTGGTTGATTGGCTTAAAATCTAATTTTTAAATCATAGTTTTCCAACCTTGGATTCCTCTCCTCTCTTCCAAATGAATCATTATTCAATTTCACATCACCATAATTCAATAATAGAATAAAATATCCTTGATTAGACATTCCTAGATAATTTCATTTGGAATAGAAAAATACAATTAAACTGTTATTATGTATCCTCACCTAGCCTAATGATTGGATACCACTAATAATTATTAATTCATTCCACTGTTATATATCAAATGTAGTGAAGGAGTTCCCAATAGGCTTATGTGTGAAAATAGTAAAAAAATAAAGAAATGTATAATTTTAAGGGAAAATAATAATATCATAAAATCTACACATCCAAATAATTAAACTGAGAAGAATATTTTTATTAAAATAATTCATCATAGGTTGGGAGAGTTCTCATTATCTCAACTATAACTCACTTAACATTTCATTGCTATAGTAATTAAAAAAACCAAGAATACCATAGGGAATGACACTAGAATCTAGCAATGAAATAGACTCTATTAATAAGTGAGGGTGTCATTAATATGGGAATTATCCCAAACCAAATGAGAACATATCGTCTTATTATAATATTAGAAATAAAAAATCACAAAAAAATCCTCATATGCGGTGAATTCCATGCGGTGTGTCTTGAAGTCCTCATTACCAGCTCTAGGTGAAGTCCTTGTGAGAAAAGTTGAACTCCTACAATCAAATGAAACAACCCATAATAATTATATACATTTAATAGAGCATGATCACACCAATATATTTCCACCACATGGAAGATTATCACTAAGTATCTCCATCTTCCCTGATTCGGCTAAACCAAAAATTAGAAGAGAAATTGTCTTTGAAAATGAGAGGCCAAATAGATAAATAAATTTCCCCATTTTATAAATTTTTATGACACTTAGAGATTCACCAATGTTAGTTCTGAGTAGAATTAGTAATAAAATATGTTGGAATTCAGATATTTGAGGTGATTTTTAGTCATTCTATATAATCAAATACATCGCCAATCCGGTATATAGAATTGTATATGTAGTGATTCTGACTATATTAAGTTTTCTGGTACATTGAACCATCAATAATGTAAAAATAAACCCTTCTAAATCATCTTATAGCACATTAAATTTGTCCAGTAAATATTTATTTGTTTTATATTTTTTGTCAAGGTGCATAAATCGAATAGATGAGCACTTTCATACAGGTGATCATGTTGATTTTCCCTTTTCAAGCATTTTTCAAGAATCTGAGAAACTCCAACTGGTGCATGGGGAAGAAACTAGGGTCTCACCATCTACAGATGTTCACAAGGTAATGAAAAATATAAATATTAATTTATTTACCTTTTTATTTAGATAAATCCAATCTCACCATTCACAACTCACGATTTTGTTTCTTCACTGGGTGGTGTGACTTCTTCTTGGCAAGCTTGGGCTTCTAGATCCCTAAAAAAAGAGTACTGGCAGGATTTCATACCTCAAGGATCCCTGGAAAGATCTTGTTTGAAATGAATACCACCGCCCGTCTTCCACACAAATATGTTCCTGACAATAGAAAGAGTTTTGATTATACTTGACACAGATTTCATACCTTGAGGATCTATAGATTCAGATTTTTTGGAATGGGGATCACTACTCATCTGAGGAACAACCATATTCTTGATAGTATGAATATTTTTTAATCTACCGAACTCGAATTCCTTACCATAGGTAGCCATGGAAGCATCTTATTTGGATTTTTGATCACTAACACCCCTTCTGTGAGTTTGGGGGCCACTGGTTTGTAGTCGAAGATCTTCCCTTTCCCCCCATGAACTCCCCGTTACTGTACCTAGAAATGGGATCTTGGGATACACAACACATTGTAAGGGTTTACACCTTGAAGTAACTATCCCTCTAGTGTTGACCCTCTATTTGGTACAAGTCATTATTCATGGTAATCCCTCTATGAAGAAACCTTGGTGGAAACAGGAAGATAAATACAATGACACAAATGAATGAGAAGATTTTTTATCATAGGACAAATATTTAGGAACTATGTAGCCATAGGTTCTAGAGATACTCATGGATACATGGCCTTTTTCCCAACATTCCATCCTTGTCCGACCAAAAATTATAAATCTTTGTGTTGTCATTCCGAAAAAAAAAAGATCAACAATCATGATTTTTGAATTAGAATAAATAATTAAAATATAGAAGTTTAAAGTTGGTGTATTCTCCATACCAAATACAACAACATTTTCAATGTCTTGAAGTCTCTATAAATGAATTTCTTATTGTCATTATGGAGAAATGAAAGCCCCTTGGTTGTCCCAAGCACCACCATTAGCCAGACCTTCCATGAATGTGGATGAACATTGGAGGATGAGGGCTTACTTTGAAAGAGATATTCATCCAGGCTACCCTAGGGCCTGAACTCACAAACCAACAGTCGCTTCTCACCATCCAGGTAGTACCTGATGCATTTAACAAGATGGGGATGGTTAAGGTGTCCTAGATAATCCAACTTTATTTAAATATTTTCCATATAATTATATAAATTTATATAATTATTTTTAAATATATTATAAAAAAAATTTTGTGTACTGTATATTTAGTTATAAAATTTATACATATTTACATATAATTGTATATTTTGATATAATTTTTTTATAATGTATTTATAATTATTTATTTTAAATATGATTACATACTGTATTTAAAGATCATTGTATATTTATAAAAATAAATTTATATATGATGTATTTACATAATATAGAAACACACAAACACAACTACTGCTCAATCTCTATGTTGTACCCGATGAGTTTAACGAGATGAGGATGGTTATGGTGCCCCAGATAATCGACCATTATTTAAATATTTATTCATATAATTATATACATTTATATTATTATTTTTAAATATATTTGAAAAATATAAATCTATATATTTTATATTTACATATAAATTTGAGACATATTTACATATAATAGAATATTTATATATAAAAAATTATAATGTATTTATATTTATTTAGTATAAATTTGTTTTGGGTAATATATTTAATGATAATGATATATTTATTAAAATGTATTTATATATGATGTATTTACATAATATTGACACACACACATACACAGACATATTTTCACAAACATGTACGCATTTATTTTTCACACATACTCACACAAAGGAAAAAATATTGATGTAATAGTTTTCTAAAATGAATTATAAGTAGACAACATAATTTTTCTTCATAACATAAGTTGATGTGAAGTTAAGAAGTTTTAGTATGACTAAGAAGTTGAACTATTAGATATTTGATTCCTAAATCTCACAATTATTCCAACTTTCTTACTTTATTAAAATTTAAAACTAAAGAGTTTAGTTTGAGGGTATTATCTAATGGTCACACAGATATTTTACATGAATTAGATTAGATGTAAATAGTTAAGAAAACCCCAAAAATGTGGCAAACATAAGGCATATCTGACATTTTTACATATACGGTATGTCAAATTGGTGCTTATGCTAGGTTTGTTAAATATTATTAAAGTGTTTAAGAACATTAAAATGTATAATATTTGAGGCAGCCACCATTTTATCATTATTTTACATTGGCTTCATAAATGTGTATATAGACATACTTATTAGGAAGTGAAATGATAATTTACCTCTCAAAATATAACATTGTGTTTATCCTAAAATTATATTAATCATAGTGTTATCAGTTATGAAAAAATATTATGGTTAGCTTTAGTATGATTATTTCATAGAGATACAACATATTCTCTTGTGGAACAATACAGAGAATAAGATTATTTTTGTTCACTAGATGATCCACTACATCTACCACATAGAGAGTCATACAGATGCCTTTAGTGTATTAGGGTTCAAGGATCATAATTGAGTCCCCAATACATCTGGTTTATGAGATACTGAGCATGAGACCCTTCATAATTTGATAACATACTTACAAAATTCTATATATTTACTTAGTTAATACGGGGGTTGGTTGGGTATATTGTTGATCATGTCGTCCGTTGGAGCTTAATTGAGATGGGATTTTTACTCTCATATTATGAGTATGACATATGATCCCTCGATTGATGTAGGCTATGGGAGTGTGTGGCCAAACTTACATAATTTATAGCTATTAGGATAAGGAACTAGTTATTTTATTATCCACAATGATAAACAATATGTGGTGTATTCTTCAATCATATTATTATATACTTTGAGAATTGAGAACAAATGATTTGGATATTTGGGGTTGATGTGCTTCATTCCCCATGGTCGCTGTATGTCTTGGAAAAACATAAAATATGATAATTCCCATTTTCATATTATTCATAGCAAGGGAAATAAGTATACATATACATGTGTTTTATAGTGATCATTCCATATCCGTTTATTAGTTGAGTAAAATTGACATTTTTCTAGAGGTCACTCTTTTCTAACATATATGGAAAAAATGATTTATATTTATTGTCATTTCTGTGAATTCCCAAAGGTTTGCACAATTTGGTTTAAAGATAGGCATCAAGTTTGACTTATTTAACTACACTAAAAGTGTTTTAGTCTTAATCCAAAAGGTTTTGGATTAGTGATCATAAGGTATTTCATATGATGTGATACAAGGTATTATTAATGACATATTTCAAAAAGTGTTTAGGAATATATTAAAAAGGAGTTTTGGATATAGTTTCATGAGTTAATTTGTATGATAAAATAAAAGGTGCAATGGTACCATGATTATTAAGCTATAGTACATATGGGATATTAAAGAATATATCCCCAAAGTTATAGTAGTTATGTGATGCATGGCTATATGAAGTACATGTAATATCAAGATACATGCATGGAATAATATTTCATGCATGATACTACCGTTTCATCAAATGAACAACTAAATATTCAATGTGTTAATATTTTATTAGTTCAACTCATTTAAAGCATCATTTATAATCTGTTACATGGAATATAATGATATAGTGGAGTTTGAATTCATGACATGAATGCATTGGCCATAGAACATACTCTTGTGATATAAACACATTAGTAAATGTAATATCAGTCAAAGAGTGTTTTCAACTAGATATATATATATTGTTGATAGTTGATAGAAATGGTTCATGGGTGTTTTCTCATTCATGGTCAATACTCCCTGGCATGATAAAATATTTTATCTCTCTCCTTTACAAATAGTGGTATCAGCATACTTTGGAGAAAAGGTGAATCCATTTTGTGTGGAAGATTATTCAGATCAGCTCATGGATAAACTACAGTGGTATGATGATTTTTTTTGAGATTTAAGTGATATTAATAAATCTTATCCTATGAATATAAAATGGTTTTAGTGTCTCTTCTATGTAATATATAAAAATTTATCGTATTATTCATTTTAGTTTTTATGTAGGTTTCTTATTTCTTGCATAGTGATCCTTAGTCTATGGTGTTAATCACATCCACTTTTTCTGATAAATGTTATTAGACTATTAAAAAACACTTCACCAATAGAATGTTCATCCATGGTAAAAACCATAATATCAAGGGGAACATTAAACTTAATGCTTGACTCATGATATACTTGAAAACACACTATCATGTGATATTTTGGGAGTTGATTATTAAGAATCATATCTTATTTGATATTGTATAGTGTACTCCTCACAATAATGTGATGGGTGGGTGATACAAAATATAAATCACTTTCACTTTCACCATGTATAATTTTGTAACATAAGAATGGTATCAGTAGTTGTTTTATTTACATTTAGAAAAAAATGTTATAAAATAATAGATTACCTTGGGAAAGGATGATTCTTGAGGGGAATGGCTAGCCCCCAATATAGTGGGGTCTGAGTATTCATGTAATGGTTTTTTATCTATTGATGGTTAACCTTGACCCCTTTGTATATAATTCTTAATCAAACCCTAAATTGTAATAATTTCTTTTAAAGAATCAATTTATGTCTCAATATCATTCACATTCTTATTTACATCACCATGTGGCTTTGTTTTCTCAAAATATTCTCAATGTGAAACTCCAAAACCATCACTTTTAAAATGTCCATATTGTTCTGGATGGTTAAAATCTATTGTAAGTATTCGTTCTTCTAGTACAAATAATAACGATTCTAGTGTCCGAACTATATAAAAACTATACAAACATAAGTAGATATTTTATATAATATTATTATAGAGAATAAAAAATAACGTTTATTTCCTACTTACACATGATTATCTTAATTTTTGTGTACTACCATCTACCTTATATCATTAATTATTTACCTAAGCCTCCTTCCATAGAATATGATGTGAGATAGAAGTGGAGTTAAATTTCAATTCATCAATATATATATAAGGAACATAATTACGTTTTTATTTTATTTCACATGAATCATTAACTATAGATTTATGTTAAATACATTTTTTTCAAGTGAATCGCACTTAATCCTTACTTTATGGTAGGGGTACATGGGTTTAAATTCCTACTATTTATTCTCAGCACTCATTTTTTATTTCATGAATTTACAATTTTAAATAAAATTGAGTCGTATAAATAATTTTACATAAAATATAAAGAATTATAATGCACATGAAATAATTCATCCTCATGATAGGTAATGAATTAATTTTATATTTCTTTGTTTATCATTTGTGAAGTCACAACTGGTAGTTGTGGATTTACTTTCCCCTCAACATCCAAGAGAAATTCTTATGCCAAAAGTGTCTGAAATGAACTATAATCATTTTTAGTGATCCTTAATATAAATTTATTATTGAAAATATCTATAAAAATACTCTATAAGGGTCAATGAAAATTAAATAAATTCTTCATTATATGGTTTTCATTAAAATAGAGAAGTATATCATAATGTTACCATAATGTCTTCCAAAATGATTTCCTTCAATGCAAGAAAATATTAATGACATGTATCTATGTCAATTGACATATGAATTTTATTTGTAACCCTAATGTAACTAAGAAAAATTGACTTGTTGGGTTCAATATTTTAGTGGTACTAATTCCACCCAACCTAAAATTTTATAACATTGCTTCTTTCCATGATATATATTGTTAACATTGTGTGCTACTCCACTCTTTTATTCATCCTCATTTTTTTTACATTGTAGTCAGTGTTCTAGATTAAAATGTTTGTAATTTTCATTACATTAATTTTCAAATAATTGAGTATTAATAAAGAAATTCTAATTACATTATGTTTATTGGTCTACATTAAATTAATGTAATAATGTCTTAGAGTATGTATTTCATTGAAAATTCCATATCAGTTCCCTTATATGATGAGAAATTTGAAATTCCATGATGATATTATTAAATATAAATTTGTGGTTAGATAAAATTATATGATAGGACAAATAGAATGTTGACTCTTAGGTATAAGTACCCTTAAGAATATGAAACTTTATATAACTATGTTCACACTTGGTAATCTATAAAATGGGTGATTATGTGAATAGAAATACCTATAAGAATTAAACATTTCTGTTTTTCAATGGAATTTCCTATCTGTGAGAATGTGTGATGGTCCTCAAACATTAATATTGTTATTAATTTATGTCATCATTCGCATACTATGATGTACTGACCAAAATAGTGATTCCATCTATTTGCATGAAGTAGGGTACTTTGGATGTGCCAAGAATGACATGTTATTAATGAATAAGTCATGAAATAATTTTTCCCATATATATTTATGGATGTTTATGTCTCAACCCCTGTATTAATATAGAGATATACCATTAAATTCCATGGTCATGGGGTAAAATTGAGTTTCTTTAAAATGCTAAAAGAAAGACATATCAAGAAGATAGGTTGGTGAAACACGTAACATGTTTGAAGACATATCGTGATAATGGGATGATATTACATATAATGTTCTTGTGTGTGGTAGTCAGCATTGGGACATTAACATATTTTTCTTAGACTCCATGACCTGTTGCTTGATAGAAATATTGGACTTTTGGCCAGACCACATAATGTCAATGAGAAAGAACCATAGAGGGTCATACACTATGTGCATCCATAAATCATAGTTAGAATTTCTTTGATTTTAATTGTTATAATAAATATTATTCTAAATACTTTAGTGACCACAAAAAATAAATAAATATTTATTTGTAAGTTAATAATTTCATTACTCGGAAATATAATATTTATTTATTGAATGGATAAATATTTATTTTTTTATTTTCTAAATTTCAATGATGGTTAGGGTAAAAGAATGTGTCTAGTGATAAATATTAATTTGTAATCTAGTAAAATAATATTTACCATTACACCAGTTTTCATAATACATGAGATAATAATATTATTATTATTATTACACTGAATGGGGCTATATAATGTTTAATATATTATTTAAGGGACATTTTAAAATTAAATAATATTTTTACCCTAACCCTTTCTCTATAAATATACTATTATTTATATTGTGTTTTTTTAATATAACCATACTCAAATTTAATATCAGTAGAAGGATAATTATGTAGACCCTGGAATTCTCCTAAAATCAGTTGTGAAATGTTCCACGTGATTTCCCTCTCTCCCAATGATGAAGAAACCTTAATAAGAGAACAAATGTTCAAAATACCTAATGTTATCAATATTTGACATAAAAGTATCATAGATAGCTTCACCATCCTCCTATGAATTGATAATAACATGACAGTCAGATTCGACCATAATATTCCTCTAGCCATGAGAAGGAGAGAATCCACACCATACCAAATACCCAAATATTAGGCCACATAAGGAGTCTAGAATGCAAAAACTATGGAATTTCAAAACATAATTAAAGATCTTACATGATGACAGATAACATATTTGAGGACAACATTACCATATCTAGGTAGCTCTAGGGTAGTGTTAATTTTAAGGACTCTCATAGGGGGAGGTAGCCACCTTGATGGTGTGCAGGGTTGAACTGATGAAGGAAGATGAAACCCCTTCATTGTTCCAATGATAAATCCATTTTTTCATCATAGTTATCCATACTATAGAATATTTGAAAATTCCCACAAACACAAAGGAATTACCTAAGAACTAGATAATCCCATCACGGATGCAAAACCCCATGATAGTTTGGACTAGAAGAAATAGGAGCCACTCCAACACAAGAATGTTCACATCTGCAAGTCTTTTACATTGAGAATGATCCTACTCAACACATGATGGCCACAACCCAGTATCCCAAGAGAAATAGAATATCACATGAAACTCATTTTCTAATGTGGTCCCACAAAGAGGGAATGATATTTTTCTCAAAGAAGTGTTGATCGACAAGGTGAGAATAGGTTGGGAGGATACCATTACACATTTACAACAGAAGAGTTTTGAATTCAAATAAAGATTTTATATTCTAGATAATATTACATAGTTGAAACCCTATAACATTTTCATGTGAGAGGTTATTCCTAAAACCTGAGTGAACTAATTAGTATCCTGAATTATTGAATTCCCAACATAGGATATCTGGTCTCACTCCATGAACCATTGGAACTACTAAAATAGCCTTTATTACATACTCATTAAACCAAATTTTAAGCTTCTGAAAATACCATCCACTAAAGACATCAACCAGAATACCCCACATTGAATCATGCTCCAGTACTGGTGATGTCTTAGGAGTGTTTTTTATACTGTCAAAATCATTCACCGATGTATCACTCCAAATTTTAACCACTTCACTGATGGAAATTAATCGATAAAGCTCATAGTTTCAAACATATGTGGACCAACAAATATTCCTCAAGAAAAATATCATTTTTGAACCCATACTAGATGATAGAAAATCATTGTGGGGGAAATACATTGCTTTGAAAACATTTTTTCACAAAAAAATATGGTTCCTATTACAAATGAAAACCTTGATTGGCCACGAGGGCATTGTTAAACACAATCATGTCTTTAAAGACCATATAACAGGAAGCCTTGTGTGAAAAAATATTCTCCGAGGAGGTCCAATGTATTTTATTTTTTCATTATCACTACACCACCTAAAATTAAAATGTATGAACATATTTTCTGATTAATTAAATATGTGTGATATAAGAGAGAATTTGTGTAATATAGAATTTATTGTGTCACTAATTTAATAAGAACCACATTACTAAAACTATAGAGTTTCTTTTTAGACCATCACTTAATTTTATTATTAAATTTATCCTGGATGATTGAGAATTCTTCTATTTTAGAGTTCCAGAATATCATGAGGAGACATAAATACTTTTTATGTTTTTCCACAATCTTGATGCCATAAAAACAAGTGATGGTGGATATCATCACATATTACACAACATAGCTAAAATATGTCTATGATTTTCTAAACTTGAACAAATTTCCTGAGGATTTGGTATATGAATTACTGATTTTTAGAACCTCCTAGAATGTGTAAGATGTTTATATTGAAAAAGGAAGATAATCATCAGTGGAAAATAAGTGAGTAATGGGGATACTATGCTGACAAATGTTGTCCCTATTATGATCCCATATAATGATTTCTTTGATAAGAGATGAGATAAAACATCAACAACAAGGATAAATGAGTATGGAGAAAGTGGGTTAACATGATACAATACTCTAGTTGGTTTGAAGTTCATTATGAGATAAATAATGAATTTTATTCTGAAGTAAACTGACTTGTCACCATTCATGATCTCTCTCATCCATTTTTGTCTAAATTTTTAGGTCCATATCACCACTTCTAGAAAATCCTATTCTATCTTTTAATATTTTTTTCATATCAAATTTCATTTTAAAAGTCCCCTCATGTAAGTAGAATTATTTTTTATAAAATATAAAATTTCCTGAGAACAATTTAAATTGTCTAAAAAAAGTATCTCGAGAAAAAATCACTCTAATTATAAAAGATAATAAAGGGAAGGAACATTCCCAAATGGTGGGAGAGAGCTTTTGATAAAATATTTTAGACCACATACCACAATCCGATAGGCCTAAAATATTTTTTTCACTGGGATTGAGATTTACAAGATCAAAACAATGATAGTTTCATTGACCTTTTCCATACCAATGGTACCAGCCTATAAACCTTACATCTGTATGGTAATGTAAGGCCTCACAATATTCCAAAACCACTTAAAAAAATAAGGCATGGTATCCATCCAGAAAAAGAAACATTTTTTAATGTATTATACTATTGGATGAGACAATTTAATCTCAAAAAATGTCTGACTCTAGCTCCAAAGTCATTACCTTGACCACTTTTGGCTCAACACTGCTTAAGACGTCCCCTAAGGGGAGCCACTCTAAGAACATAAAAGATATATATAAAAGCACTCGATCAGATTCCAAATCTCAAACCCATAATATGTGAAGCTTCCATCCCGTACATCCAATTTTAAAATGATGTTATTTATTATTCTGGATAAGGGATTTTGATGGAAGTAGTTGGTATTATTTCAACTTGTAAGATTAAATCCTCCATTGACCAAATAAACAAATAGATTTATTTGTCTCTAAAGGCCTCATCCAGATCCTTTTCAATATTTATTACCTCATGATAGGGAATATAGTAAGTGAGTTCCATATAATATCTTCTGAGTTCCCTCTCAAGCATGAAAATTCTCTGATCGATGTTCTTGTAGTGCTATCGACTCCAGTATTATAGCTATATAGCTGCCAATTTAGTCTTATCCTAGATATGGTATTGAGAATATGACCAAGAATATTTTACCACTTCTCTATAATTTTTATGATAATTCCACATGAATTCAAGTTTGAATCCCCAAAGTGGACTTTCACACTAGGACAAAACCTGCTACTAGAGAAAAATAGGAAAATGATCAGATGAAATCAGAGGGAAGTTGGATAAATCTTACCTATCGAACATAACTACTTAGAATATTGACACGAAAAACCTATTGACATGTCCATATAAACAAAAGGTTAAAAAACATCCACCAAAAAAAGTAAATTGAAGCCCATAGAGTCCCATATATGAGAGACCAGAGTGAAAAGGCTATCCTAGAATTGATGCGTGGAAGAAAAAATGTAACACTTCAAGCTTACACATTACATTTCTCTTTGAATAATACAGTATCATGTGTTGTACGCAACTTCAAGTTCTAACATGCCACAACCAATCAAACTAGCCCTTATAAGTAGTAATACCCACTTTTTAAAATTTTATAAATTTTATCATTCAAAATGGAATTCATTTTTGGATTCGGAATATTGAAATTATCTTAGGGTGAATTTTTGGTATTTTTCTGAAAATGTTCATTTTTTGATGAATAGTGAAAAACACCGAGTTACAGTTTAAAACCAATTTTTTAAAATCATTATTTATTTTATATAAATTTATTTTAGTTAAAAATTGATACATAATACCTATATAAGTTCAATTAATTAATTGGAGTTAGTTTATAATAATTTTTTATATATAAAAATTTTATTAAACTTTTTACCATCTTTTACCCACCTCCTATGAGAATTTGCAAATTCACATAAAACATAATTTTACCACTTCTATGAGTGGAATTTCAAAAATCTTAGAGACGAGGTAGATATCAGTGAGAAAAATGTTGTTCAATAAGATCAAAATAATTTTTGATGAATAGTACCTTTTAACTTTTATTTACCATGGTTAAAAGTAAATAGGGTAATTAAGGGTAAAAATGATATTATTATTACCCTAACAAATGGACTAATTATATTGGATAAGTAAAATTCGACCAAAAAAACCTTAGGAATAAAATATGAACCTATTTGGTCTACTTGGTTTACATTAGGACATTTATTATTATTTAATTTAAAGAAGAGTTAAAAGAGTTGAAATCAATGTTTAATAACTAAATTATTATCAATATAGGTTTATAAATAAGATAAATTTGACTATAAATATTAATTAAAAATATAAAAAAAATTCCAACATTATAGTATTTTATTTAAATTTTTTAGACATAAAATAATTTAATTTATTTATGACCCAATGATGATGTTGTAATTATCTAATTAATAAAATATTAAACAAATTGGTATTATAAATATATAAATAAATGTAATTTGAATCTTTTTATGAATTCCACTAATTTTATAGGTTAATAATACATGTTAGGGTTGGTTAGATTAATTTTTTAGAAATAATAATGTGGTTATGAATTAACAAAAACAAAATACCAAATAGTGTCAAAATTAACATAAAAGAATTTTTAAAACAAATATTATATTATTAATTGATATTTTAATCCTAGAAATATATGGTTCAGAAAAAGGACTTATATAATGATAGGTGTATCATTAATAAACCACTTGGGTGTATCTTGGAAGTATATAGTAGGTTGATTAACCATATAATATAAATATACAAAGAGACGTGGTAAATGTCAAACTATTTAACTAAGAGATAAATCTAAAAGATAAAGTTAATATAGTAACCAAAACCTATATAAAGACTATTGGTTGAGTGTTTTAAACCCATACCCACCTTAGAATTTAAATAATCCATTTTGGAGCCATTAAAAACGGAAAATTATTTTATTATAAAATAATATTTCTAGCTTTTCCTAAGGTGCCCCTCACCCCTCTTATAAAATGGAATCCCCCCTTCTCTATAATTCACACCATCAAATCCATTTGACATAGCCAAACTCTTCCCAAATACCCTCTCAACTATCCTCCCTTCATCCTAGAGGCCTTACTTTAGTCATAATGCCAACCTAAGGAGCCCTTTTGATCAAATCAAAAGAAAGAACACAAAGAAGAGGTAAATATTCCATCACCTCTTTCAAATTCCTTTCTTCTTCCACTTCCGTTTTCTTTGTTTTTTCCATTATGAAATAATAACTCTAATATCTTCTATATGTTTTGATGTTATTATATCTATGGTACAACCAAATTTATTATTCTATCCATCCTTTGAATGACTTTTCACCATACGTACATACGTACGGCTTATCGTCTCCACGTCGTGGTGTAATTGTTATTCAATACATTATTATTTGGATGGGTATAATAATGATTTGTAATTGATGTAAAAAAATAAAAAGATAATTATTCTATATATATGTTATACCATCCATTTATATATTATTTTAATATCAAAATAATGATATTGTCGCTCGTGCGTACGTACGGATTGTCGTCTCCACAAACGTTATGAGATTCATTCCCCATCATATCCATTCAAGCCTAATTTCTATTAGATGATTAAAAATAATTTTTAAAGTCTTGATATCATTCTAGATATGAATAAGATACATCCCATCCATAACAAATATGACTCACATAACAAATAATATAAAGGAAAATTAATTCGTTAACACCTGAAACAATGATAATACTAAGATATTATTAATAAAGCAATGTTAAAAGATCATATATGATATCATACTAATGTATATGATTCTTGTATAATTTAATAACAGTTATTTCACTATTATATAGTATTTTAACCTACCCTCAACCATGGAAAAGTACAAGGTAAGGGTTAATTTCACAATCTCTTTATTATACGAGGTTGTTTTACGTAAGTATCTATTGGGACCTCTTTATCATCCACATCCATGTTTCTTAAAAATATATTTCAAAACATTATTACTATTTTATAGAAAATGGGTTAAAGTCATTTATACCCTTGTTTGACTTTTTATAAGATGTTTAAAATGAATCTTTCCATCATTTTCCAAACAATGTACTTTTTAACCGTTTCGACAAAATTAATGTAAGAATGTCTTTCTTTAACTTATACGACAGGTGAAGATATTTTCCGTCATTATAACATCGTCGAAGCTTCCCTTACAAGAATATAATAATATTTACAAAATAAATGTTTTCTTTTATAACAATATGGATTTTAAATGATTTCAAAATAGAAAGAGATGTTTCTCTAAAAAGGGTTTTGATTTCATCTATGTCAACATACTTTGATGGATTTTAAGTTTATTTGAAGTTGATTTATTATGATACAAAATGTCCATATTATATTGAAGTTTTTATGGTATGTTTTACTATGGATGTGTAATTTTTATAACAATCATGGTTTATGGATAAAGTATTGTCATTTCGTATGCTGGTTTTAATAAGAATGTTTATGTTATGTTTGATCCTTTTAATATGAGGAATGAATTGGACATAGTAAGTGAATGGTTGGATCCTGCTATAGTGCATCGATACATCGGTAGGTATCATGAAACAATCTAGTGTCTTGGAACAAGGCTTTGGCAAAATCTTATTTGTAGTCTTGGCACAAGGCCTTGACTATGTGGTTATGAAAGTCTAGAATTATGCATTCCATCATTATAAAAGTGGCTATTGATATTGCAAGTGATTATTCAACTAGTAGAATATCAATGTGAATAAGTAATTGGAGTTATTTGATTTTTATCATTTCCATATTATGTTGATGTTTAAGTTTAAAAGGATTTTGTTTCAGTCTTATTCATTTCCTTAAATGTTTATTCTTATTTATGAAAGTTTCTGCTATATTGTTATCCTTACTAAGCATCGAGCTCACACCTTTCTATGTTTTATTTTTTACCAGGATGCGAAAAAGTATTTTATGACTGAATTTCAGGGTTAGTCTATGGGATCTCAGTGTTGTCCATGGAAACAATGTTGTTTTAGTTTTTCATTTTATGATGTAATGTAATCCTTATGAATGTATCTAGTACTTCCAAAGCTATTAAACTAATCGGTCTTTTGAGACTTGATATTTTGTGATCATGCCAATGTTATGTAATAATGCACAGACTCTAGGTAACTACGGTGAGGGCATTATAGTTGGTATCATAGGAAGTTTAGTACAAATCTTGGAATCTAGATTTACATAAACTCTGATTAGAGCACATTACCCTATGATAGACTTTGAGGGTTAGTATAGAAGCACTTCCTAAAATTTTTGGTATTGTAGATATTTTGTGAGTTTTCCAATCAATACATCCCTGTCTGGATACAAGTCGGTAGAGGCGGCTCTAGAATAGATGTAACTAGGGGTAAACCCCGAAAAAACTGCTTTGAGCTAGACTCAAACGGGAACTGGTGCACGACAACGGACCTTGCTACACTATTTGTTACGAAACTCCCATGGGATATGCTTAATATAATTCTCTTTTTCTTTAAAAACCAATATGAAGTGTTTAAGAGTATATACTTCCTTAAAGAATAAATTTTTTATTATTATGGATTATATCCATAAACTATTAAATTTATGTTAAGTGTTTTACAAGTTTGGAAATTATGTATTTAAATTCATAAACTAATCTAGTTTATGACATTATTTAGAAATGGCGCCTAGTGGAAGGAATGGAAACTGTATCAATGAATGAACTCCAGGTAGGTATTTCCCTCCTACTCAAGATAATTATAGTGGAGCTGGTGATACAACTTGTGCTGATCAATTTATCACTATATTGGGACAAATCACTCAGGTTATGAATAATAACTTTACCCGTATGGAGCACCTTGATCCACATCATGGAAGATCAATCTTAGATCATTTCATGAAGAAACAGCCACCAACATTCAATGGGAGTACAAATCCATTAGTAGTTGAGCAATGGATAAATTCCTTAGAGAAAACATTCCATGCCTTGGGGAGTAGTGAAAGGGAAAATGTTGTCATGGCAGTTTATCGCCTCCCTGGAGATGATTATAAATGGTGCTCATTGATTCAAAACACAAAGTAATATGATGAAGTATAAAATATGTAATGGAGATAGTTTAATGAGATTTTCTTAGAAAAATACATTCTTCATGACCATAGAGCAGATATGGTAAGGAAATTTCTAAGTCTGAGGCAAAAGGAGGATGAGAATGTCGCTAAGTATAAGGCCTACATTACAAGGATAGCGAGGCATGCTGCCGATTATATATGTAACCCAATAAGTAAGATTGATTGTTTCTTTGATTGGTTAAAACCATTTATCCATCTATCATTAGTCTCACAATCCTTCTCATTGTACGAAGATATTGTATCATGTGATATCAAGACAAAAAAAAGAATTGTCTAAGTCTTACGACTTTAAAGCAAAGCAAGAGAAGAATAGACCTTTAGAACACTCAGGAAATGGAAATAAGGGGAAGAAGGGGAAAGTTGAATATCCATACTACATTAAATGTGGGAAGAAACAACCTGGTAATTACCTGAAGGGAATGTGAGTCTATTACAAGTGTGGCGCAAAAGGCCATTAAGCTCAGGATTGCAAGGTTAAGAAAGAGGTTGTCAATGTTGAAGGCTACAATTTTGGAGAAAGGGGAATTATACGAATGAATTTCCTAAGGTAGAAGCTCTGAAGGACATGGTGGAAGGTAATTTAATGGTTTACTCAAGTTTAGAAAATGCATTATTTGATTCTGGATCATCACATTGTTTCATACCATCAAAGTTTTCTAAGAAAATTAGATATTTCCAATTTGATTTAACAAGGGAGTTGTTAGTCAAAACTCCTAAGGGTAGTATTATCGCAACAATGTCTTGTGAAGCAGTTCCTATTAGGGCATATAAATGCTCTTTATCTGATGATATCATCATCATACCCATGACTGAATTTTATATAATCCTCAATATGGATTGGATTTATGACCATGATGTGAAAATTTATTTTAAGAATTAGGAGGTTATGATTTTTGATGACGATGATAAAAAACACCTTATCTTTAGAGCATAAATCTCACCACCGGGTTATTATCAAGTTCCACCCCTAGTAGCTCAACTAAACTCAATTATTAGAGAGGAAGAGAATGAAATAATTGTGGGCGAGGAGAGGAATGTTGAAATATAGGATTTACCTATTGTGAAAGAATATTTTGATATGTTTGCATAAGATTTACCTGGACATCCTTTATAGTGAGAAATTGAGTTTTCCATTGATTTAATTCCTGGTTCAAGGCCCATATCAAAGACCCCTTATAAAATGGCCACTATGGAATTACTGGAACTAAATAACCAACTAGAGTAATTGAGAAATAATGGATTTATTCTCCCTAGTGTTTCTCCATGGGGAGCCCCTATCCTTTTTGTTAAGAAGAAAGACGGATCTATGAGGTTGTGCATTTGACTATAGGGAGATAAATGCTATAACAATAAACAACAAGTATCCCCTACCGTGCATTGATGATTTATTTTACCAACTGCATGGAGCTCAATACATTTCAAAGATTAACCTTCGATCTGGATATCATCAGTTGTGTGTGAAGAAGGAAGACTTTTCAAAGACAGCATTTTGAACCAGGTACGGGCATTACGAGTTTATAGTAATTCCTTTTGGATTGACTAATTCACCCTCTATCTTCATGGATGTAATGAATAGAGTTTTCAAGGAATATCTTGATGACATTGTAGTGCTATTTATTAATGATATCTTGGTATACTCCAAAAGCTACGAAAATCATGAAAATCACTTGTGCATTATCCTGGAGACACTTAGAAGACATGAATTATATGGGAAGTTTAGCAAGTGTGAATTCTGGCATCAGGATATTTCTTTTCTTGGCCATATTGTCTCCAAGGTTGGAATCTCCGTTGATCCTTATAAGACAATAGCGATCCAAGAATGGCCAGCACCGACAAGTATAACTGAGGTACGCAGTTTTATTGGCTTAGCAGGTTATTATCGACGTTTCATCCAATATTTTTCCTGATTGGCTAACCCATTAACAAAACTCACTTGAAAATGGGTTAAATTTGTTTGGACAAAAGAGTGTTAAGAATGTTTTGAGGAACTGAAGATAAGATCAGTCAATCCTCTTATATTGACTCTACCATTGGGGAATGATGGATTTGTTATTTATAGTGATGCATCAAAGAAAGGATTTAGTTGTGTTCTTATGCAGAATGACAGAGTTATTGCCTATACATTACGAAAGCTAAAAATTCATGAGCAAAAATTTCCTACTCATGATCTTGAGTTAGCACCTATAATCTTTTCTTTGAATATTTGGAGACATTATATCTATGGTGAAAATGTGAGATATATACTGATCACAAAAGTTTGAAAGTATATTTTCTCACAAAAAGAACTCAACATGAGGAAATGGTTATGGATTTAACTGCTCAAGGATTATGATTTCACAATACACTACCACCCAGGGAAGGCAAATATGGTGGTAGATTCTTTGAGTAGAAAAGTTCATGGAGTTTTGAACAAGATAACAGTTGAAAAGGATCCTATATATATGGATCCTGTAAGGATGGATATGGGAATCACCATGGAAGGTGAAACATCAATACTTATTCAAATGTTTGCAAAACCATCTTTACTAGAAAGGATAATGAGTTCTCAGACTGGTGAAGAAGAGTATCAAAAGAAGATTAAAGCTTTGAATGATTAGAGATTAAAAGACTTTGTGTATGAAGATGGAATTTTGAAATTTCGGAAGAGAATTTGTGCTCCTGATATAACTGATCTGAAAAGATAATTTTTATATAATGCCCATAGCTCTAATTTCTATATACATGCTGGGAGAACCAAAATGTATAGAGATTTGAAGGAACATTTTTGGTAGGAAAACATGAAGTGCTAGATTACTGATTTTGTGTCAAGATATATGGTTTGTAAATAAGTGAAAGCTGGAAGCTAATAGCCTGGAAGATTCTTGAAACCTCTATCCATACCTTAGGGGAAATGGGATAACATTACGAAGGACTTTTTCATGGGACTACCAAAGACTCCTAGAAATAATGATACAATATGGGTCATTGTTGATCATCTTACCAAGTCAGCACATTTTATTACTATAAGAGAATATTTACCACATTAAAGTCTAGCAAGGATATATATTACTGAAGTTGTGAGACTTCATGGAGTACCACTATCAATTGTTTCATATTTTGATCCCTGTTTTACATCAAGATTCTTGAAAATTCTTCAAAAATCCCTAAATACTAAACTTCATTTGAGCACTGCCTACCATCCTCAAACTGATGGACAATTAGGACGGACTATTCAAACCTTAGAAGACATGTTGAGATCATGCTCACATGACTTTCAAGGTATTTGGGATCAATTTTACCTCTGGTAGAATTTTTTTATAACAATATCTTCCAATCAAGTATTCATATGGAATAGGTTAAGGTAATCCAAAACCACATCAAGGAATCTCAAAGTAGACAAAAGAGCTATGCCGATAACTGGAAGGAAGGATTTGGAATTTCTATAAGGAGATCATGTTTTATTGAAAGTATCCCCATAGAAGGGTGTTATATGTTTTGGTAAGAAGGTAAAATTGAGTCCTAGTTACATCGGACCGTTTTAAATTCTAGAACTAATTGGGGTTGTATCTTAACGTTTGGAAATGCCACTAAGTCTCTCTAAAGTTCACGATGTATTCCACATATCACTGTTGAGAAAATACATGCCCAACCCATTGCATGTACTTTCCTATGACGAATTAGAACTGGAACCCGATCTATCTTATCATAAAGATCCTATCAAGGTTCTTGATACAAGATAAAAACTATTGAGAAACCAGACGACTCGTCTGGTAAAAGTTCTATGGAGAAACCATAAGATGGAAGAGGAAACATGGGAACCTGAGGAACATATGATGAAGAACCACCTGAGTCTTTTTATGCAGTAATATTATAGAAATTTCAAGGACTAAATTATTTGGAGAGGAGAATGTAACACCCCAAGCATCCACGGTACGCTTCTCTTTGAATAATACAGTAGTGTGTGTTGTACGCAACTTCGAGTTCTAACACACCACAACCAATCAAACTAGACGTTAGGAATAGTAATAGACACTTTTTAAAATTTTATAAATTTTATCCTTCAAAATGGACTTTATTTTTAGATTCAGAATATCGAAATTATCTTAGGGTGAATTTTTGGTATTTTTCTGAAAACATTCAATTTTTAATAAATAGTGAAAAACACAAAGTTATAGTTTAAAACCAATTTTTTATTTAAATAATTATTTATTTTATTTAAATTTATTTTAGGTCAAAATAGATACATAATACCTATATTAGTTCAATGTAATTCATTGGAGTTAGTTTCTAATAATTTTAGATATATAAATTTTTTTTGAACTTGTTACCATCTTTTACCCATTCTTAGAAGAATTTGTAAATTCGCATAAAACATAATTTTACCACTTATGTGAGTGGAATTTCAAAACTCCAAGATAAATGGTTGATATATATAATAAAAATGTGGTTCAATAAGCGGAAAATAATTTTTTGATGAATATTAACTTTTTACTTTTATTTACAATGGTTAACAGTAAATAGGGTAATTAAGGGTAAAAATGATATTATTATTACCCTAACACATGTCCTAATTCTATTGGATAGGTATAATTTGACCACCTTATGAATAAGATAAGAACCTACTTGCTCCACTAGGTTTAGATTAGGACATTTATTATTATTTAATTCAAAGAAGAGTTGAAGTATTTAAAATCAATGTTTAATAACTATATGATTTTTAATATAGGGTTATACATAAGATAAATTCGTATATATAAATATTCATTATATAGATAAAAAATTTCCCACATAGCTATATTTTATTTATAGTTTTTAGACATTAAATAATTTAATTTATATATGACACAATGATGATGCGGTAATTAACTAATTAATGAAATATTAAAATAATTGATATTATAAATATCCAATCAAATTAAATTTAAGACTTTTTATTAATTCCACTACTTTTTTTGGTTAATATGACATGATATGGATGTCTATATGAATTTTTTTCGAAGTAATAATGCTGTTATAAATTTATAAAAAAACAAAATACCAAATATTGTCAAAATTGACATAAAAGAGTTTTTAAAACAAATATTATATTATTAATTGATATTATATTCCTAGAAATATATGGTTCTGAAAAAGGACTTATATAATTATAGTTTTATCATTAATGAACCACTTGGTGGTCTCTTGGAAGTATATAGTATGTTTATTAACTATATAATATAAAAATACAAAGAGACATGGTAAATGTCAAACTGTTTAACTAATAGTTAAATCTAAAAGATAAAGTTAATATAGTGACCAAAACCTGTATAAAACCTATTGGTTGAGGGGTTTTCGACCCATCCACACATCAGCCTATAAATAATCTATTTTGGAGTGATTATAAACTGAAAATTATTTTATTACAAAATAATATTTCTAGCTTTTACTAAGGTTCCCCTCACCCCTCTTATAAAAGGGTACTCCCCCTTCTCTCTAATTCACACCATCAAAGCCATTTGGATCGTCAAATATCTACCCAAATACCCTTTTAACTATCCTCCCTTCATCATAGAGGATTACCTTTAGTCATAAATCCATCCTAAAGAGACCTTTTGATCAAATCAAAAGGAAGAACCCAAAGAAGAGGTAAATATTCCATCACCTCTTTCAAGTGCTTTTCTTCTTCCACTTCCTTTTTCATTGTTGTTTCAATTCTAAAATAACAACTCTATAATCTTATATATACTATGATGTTATTATAACTATGGTACAACAAAATTAATAATTTTTTCCATCCTTTGAATGACATGTCACCATACGTGTGTGCATACGCCTTACCGTCTCCACGTCGTGGTGTAATTTTATTCAATACATTATTATTTGGATGGGTATAATAATGATGTGTAATTGATGTAAATAATAAATATAAAATGATAATGATTCGTTATATATGATATACCATCCAATTATATATTATTTTAATATCAAATTAATGATATTGTCGCTCGTGTGTACGTACGAATTACCGTCTCTACGAACGCGATGAGATTCATTCCCCATCGTATACATTCAAGAATAATTTCCTTTAGATTATTAAAAATAATGTTTAAAAACTTGATATAATTCTGGATATGAATAAGGTACATCTCATACATAAAAAATATGACTCACATAATAAAGAATATAAAGGAAAATGAATCTGTTAACACCTAAAACAATGATAATACTAAGATATTATTAACCAAGCAATGTTAAAAGATCATATATGATATCATATTAATGTATATGATTATTTTATAATTTAATAACAATTATTCCACCATTATACAGTATTATAACCTACCCTATAACAAGGAAAAGTACAAGGTAAGGGTTAATTTCACAATATCTTTATTATCTGAGGTTGTTTTACGTAAGTATCTACTAGGACCTCTTTATCATCCACATCCATGTTTCTTTATAATATATTTCAAAACATTCTTAACATTTTATAGACTATGGGTTAAAATAATTTATACACTTTTTTGACTATTTATAAGGTATTTATAAATGAATCTTTCCATCGTTTTCCAAACAAGGTACTTTTTAACCTTTTCGACAGAATTAAGGTAAGAATGTCTTTTTTTAACTTATATGGCAGGTGTGGATATTTTCCACCGTTATAACATCGTCGAAGCTTCCATTAAAATATTATTAGAATATTTTCAAAATAAATGTGTTCTTTTATTATTATATGAATTTTCATTGATTTCAAAATAGAAAGGGATATTTCTATAAAAAATGTTTTGATTTCATCTATGTCAACATCCTTTGATGGATTTTAAGTTTATTTGAAGTTGATTTATTATGATACAAAACATCCATATTGTATTGAAGGTTATGTGATATGTTGGACTATGGATGTTTTATTTTTATAATATTCATGGTTTATAGATAAAGTATTGGCATTTCGTATGCTAGTTTTAATATGAATGTTTGTGTTATGTTTAATCCATTTCATATGAAAAATGCATTGGACTTAGTAAGTGATGGGTGGAGCCCATTGTAGCTCTTTGATGCATAGGTAGGTCTCATGAGAAAAACTAGTGTCTTGGCACAAGGCCTTGACAAAATATTATTTGTAGACTTGGAACAAGGCCTTGACTATGTGATCATGAAAGTATGGCATTATGCATTCCATCATTATGAAATTGGCTATTGGTATTGCATGTGATTATTCAACTAGTAGAATATCCATGTGAATAAGTAAATAGAATTATATTATTTTTATCATTTCCATATTATGCTGAAGTTCATGTTTAAAAGGCTTTTGTTTCAGTCTTATACATTATCTTAAATATTTGTGCTTATTTATGAATGTTTATTCTATATTGTTATCCTTACTAATCATCTGAGCTCACCCCTTTCTATGTTTTATTTTTTCCCAGGATGCGAAGAAGTATTTTATAACTGACCTGCAGGGATAGTCTATGGGATCTCAGTGTTGTCCATGGAAACAATGTTGTTTTAGTTTTCCATTTTATGATGTAATGTAATCCTTATTAATGTATCTTGTACTTCCAAGGCTACTAAACTATTCAGTCTTTCAAGACTTGATCTTTTGTGATCATGCCAATGTTATGTAATAATGCACCGACTCTAGGTAACTAGGGTCAGGGCTTTACAAAAAATCTACTCAGTACTGCCTTTTTTATCATGGTGGTGAGGATATCATTGAAATACCAAGCAAAGATAATGGGCCCTTAAATTTATTTTTGATAGATTTAATCAAATAATGGGTTCTCCACTTTTCACCTACACCCATCTAGATATAAAAACCCATAAAGTTTCATTTAGGTTCCTATGGTTGAAGAATATAAAATGTGATATCGCTTTGGGATAATATTACCACAGAAACATCCACTACTGGAAAACAGGGCATTTGAGCCCTGTTACCTATAGCGACCGCCAATGGCGGTCGCTAAGCCTCCTTAAAAAAATAAGGGGCTTCCCCACCCCCCCCCCCCCCCCCCCGCCGCCGCGCGCCCTCCCCGGCGCCGCGCGCCCTCCCCGGCGCCACGACCTCCGCCGGCCCGCCCTCGGCAGCCCCACCCTCCGTCGGCCCGCCCTCCGGCCGGCCACCCTCCGCCCACCCTCCGCCCTCCGCCCACCCTCTGGCCGCCCTCCGGCTGCCCTCCGACCGCCCTCCGCCGGCCCGCCCTCCTCCGGCCGCCCTCCGCCCTTCGTCTCCGGCCACCCTCCGCCCTGCGACCTCCCTCTGCCCTCGATCCTCCCGCCACCCGCCTCCGGCAGCCCGGCAGCCCTCTAGAAGCCCTCCGGCCGCCCTCCGCTGGCCCCGCCCTCCCCGGCTGCCCTCCGCCCTCCGGCTCCGGCCGCCCTCCGCCCTACGGCCTCCCGCCACCCGCCTCTGGTAGCCCAGAAGCCCTCGGGAGCCCTCCGGAAGCCCTCCGGCCTTCGGCCTCCAGCCCCTCCGGCCTTCAATCCATTTTTTGTTTGATTAGCAGTTGTACAAGTTTGATTTTTTAAGAACAATCCAATTTATCTTTTAAACACTTTGGACTCATTACTGATGTTTTCTATGACTGCAGACATGTCAGGGGAAGAGGCAGAAGATCCACATCATCTATCTGAGGCATCTACGTCTCAGGGTCGAGGTATGTTTGAATGTCATTGTCTATATTTTTTATCTAATTGACATACATATATATATATATATAACATTTGTCAATTTATATATAAAATTGTTTTCAACAGGATCAGACTCGGCTGCTTCTTCCTCTCGCAGGAGAGGCCCTAGTCATGGCATATTATCCTGGAATTCCGACACGACGATAGATGTTTCATTTGATGAGGTTTTTCATCCTGTGGGACGGAATGCCCCTGCATTTATTCGTCAGCTGGGTCATATCATACGTGACCCACATCGATTTCCATTGACCACGCGTGACTGGGCTTCTATCCCTCAGGACACATTAGATCGTCTATGGAAGGAGGTTCTGGTAAGAAAATCATTTTACTTTATTTTCTATGTATAAAGAATACTAATATGTTTGATTATTTTCTTTATAGAAAAATTTGAAAGTATGACCTGAAGAGTTTCGGCCCGTGTGTATGAGAAAATTCCGTAAGATGTGGAAAGATTATAAAGGCAAAGTGAAGAGGGACCACTGGGTACCAAATGTGGGTGCCCTAGACATTTTGGAAAAAGTCCCGAGATGTGTCCTCCCGGCTCAGTGGCGTGACTTGGTTGCATATTGGTCTACTGAGGGTGTTGCGGTTTGTATAATAATTATTTTGGTGTATATATATTTTCAAGAATATGTGATTTGTTTGAAATTTGAATGAATTGAATGTAGGAGGTGTCAACACGCCATTCTGAAAATCGAGCGTTGTAGGGACCACCTCATAGGCTCGGGACTCGTCACGTGTCTCAGATCCAACATGAGGTATATATTATTCATTTTTTAATTTATTTAATTAATATGGTTTTGTGTTTATATTCTTTTAATATACAGTTGCGAGAGAAAGGTGGAGCAACGGATAAAATGTCGGTGTGGATGAGGACTCGTGATCGCAATGATCCAGAGGTTGCAGCATTGATAGTAAGTGTCTGTACTTACCAATAATTACATAAATCTATATATTAACATATATATATTTATATATATTTAAATATTTCACAGGCTCAATTTGAAGCTGAGTTAGAACATCTGCTAGAGGACCAGCGATAGCTTCCCATGTGACGGGATGAGATCTTTCATCGCATTATTGGTCGGGACGGGCATGGCTATAGTTTGACCTATGGAGCAGGGATTCCTCATTCTGTAGTGTCACGTACTGCAGTTGTCGGTCCTGCTGTTGCTCATATGACACAGCAGATGTCAGATTTTGAGGCACTGCTGCGTGCTTCGAAGGAGGCAAATGCGCAATTGACAGCTGAGGTTAGAGCACTGCGGGAATATGTGCGTCGAGCTGATGGTGCAGGGGATCATACGATGCAGGTATATAATGTATTTATTTATTTATTTTAAATTATTTTTGTTATTAAAATATTTATAATGTTTATTTGTTGTAGGCCCCTGGCCCACTAGAAGGAGGTAGCATTGATGACAACGCATGACGCATCATATATTCATGAGATATGTTTTTTGTTTTTACTGGTGGGGTTGACATTGATGTACTGTATGTATTCATTTAATTTAAATTAGAAGGTTGTGTACTTGTAATTTCTTTCTTTTCTTGTTTATTATATGATAGGTAATATTATCTAAGGCGTGCATTTAAAAACTCTAACCCCCCGCACCCCCGTACAGCCCCCCCGCACCCCCGAACAGCCCCCCGCACAACCGTACAACCCCCCGCACCCCCGGACAGCCCCCCCGCACCCCCGTACAGCCCCTCGGCACCCCCGTACAGCCCCCCCGCACCCCCGTACAGCCCCCCGCACCCCCGTACAGCCCCCCCCCCACCCCCGGACAGCCCCCCCGCACCCCCGTACAGCCCCCCCGCACCCCCGTACAGCCCCCCGCACCCCCGGACAGCCCCCCCGCACCCCCGTACAGCCCCCCCCCCCCTCGCACCCCTGTACAGCCCCCCCCCCCCCCCCCGCACACCTGTACAGCCCCCCGCACCCTCGTACAGCCCCCCGCACCCCCGTACAGCCCCCCCGCACCCACATACAGCCCCGTACAGCCCCCCCGCACCCCCATACAGCCCCTCGCACCCCCGTACAGCCCCCTCGCACCCCCGTACAGCCCCCCCGCACACCCGTACAGCCCCCCGCACCCCGATACAGCACCCCCCCCCCCCCCCCCGCACCCCCGTACAGCCCCCCACACCCCCGAATGTGTCGTTTTCAGCAGCGCGGCGCGCGCTGAAATTGCGCGTCGGGGGGTCAAAACCACCCGAACGACCTCCGAATGCCACAAAACCGCACGACAACAGCCGGTGCGTGAATTCTGAAATGGTCGGCCAGACGGCACATCATTCGGAGGTGCCGTTTGAACGCGGTGGCCGGAAATGTGTTTCCGGCGCTATAGAACACCAAAACGGCGTGCGGCGGTCCAATTCGGAGCAAACTTGCTCCGAATGACCTGAAACCACACGAGAATGATAAGAATATTATTCCCGAGATGCAGGAGGAGGCGGCACGTCCATCGGACGTGCGGTGCGCTCGGCACGACCGAATGTGTCGTTTTCAGCAGCGCGGCGCGCGCTGAAATGGCGCGTTGGGGGGTCAAAACCACCCGAACGACCTCCAAATACCACGAAACCGCACGACAACAGCCGGTGCGTAAATTTGGAAATGGTCGGCCAGACGGCACGTCATTCGGAGGTGCGGTTTGACCGCGGCGGCCGGAAACGCGTTTCCGGCGCCATAGAACACCAAAACGGCGTGCGGCGGTCCAATTCGGAGAAAACGTGCTCCGAAAAACCTGAAACCGCACGAGAATGATAGGAATATTATTCCTGAGATGCAGGAGGAGGCGGCACGTTCCTCGGACGTGCGGTGCGTGCGGCATGACCGAATGCGTCGTTTTTAGCACCTCGGCGCGCGCTGAAATGGCGCGTTGGGGGGTCAAAACCACACGAACGACCTCTGAATGCCACGAAACCGCACGAAAACATCCGTTGCGTGAATTTTGAAATGGTCAGGTAGACGGCACGTCAATCAGAGGTTCCGTTTGACCGCGGAGGCCGGAAACGCGTTTCTGGCGCCATAGAACACCAAAACGGCGTGTGGCGGTCAAATTCGGAGAAAACGTGCTCCGAAAGACCTGAAACCGCATGAGAACGATAGGACTATTATTCCTGAGATGCAGGAGGAAGCGGAACATCCATCAGACGTGCGGTGCGTGCGGCACGACCAAATGCGTCGTTTTCAGAAGCTCGGCGCGCGCTGAAATGGCGCGTTGGGGGGTCAAAACGGGCCGAACGAGGTCCGAATGCCACGAGACCGCACGACAACATCCGGTGCGTGAATTGTGAAATGGTCGGCTAGACGGCATGTCATTTGGAGGTTCCGTTTGACCGCGGTGGCTGGAAATGCGTTTTCGGCGCCATAGAACACCAAAACGGTGTGCGGCGGTCCAATTCGGAGAAAACGTGTTCCGAAAAACCTGAAACTACACGAGAACGATAGAATATTATTCTTGAGATATAGGAGGAGGCGGCACGTCCATCGGACGTGCGGTGCGTGCGGCACGACTGAATGCGTCGTTTTCAGCAGCTCGGCGCGCGCTAAAATGGCGCGTTGGGGGGTCAAAACCACCCGAACGACCTCCGAATGCCACGAAACCACACGACAACATTCATTGCGTGAATTGTAAAATGGTTGGGCAGACGGCACGTCAATCGGAGGTTCCGTTTGACCGCGGCGGGTGGAAACGCGTTTTCGGAGCCATAAAACACCAAAACGGCGTGCGGTGGTCGAATTCAGAGCAAACGTGCTCCGAACGACCTGAAACCGCACCATAACGATAGGAATATTATTCCTGAGATGCAGGAGGAGGCAGCACCTCCATCGGACATGCGGTGCGCGCGGCACGACCGAATACGTCGTTTTCAGCAGCTCGGTGCGCGCTGAAATGGCGCGTTGGGGGGTCAAAACCACCCGAACGACCTCCGAATGCCACGAAACCGCACAAAAACATCTGTTGCGTGAATTGTGAAATTTTAGGATAGACGGCACGTCAATCGGATGTGCTGTTTGACTGCGGAGGCCGGAAACACGTTTCCGGAGTCATAAAACACCAAAACGGCGTGCAGCGGTCGAATTCGGAGCAAATGTGCTCCGAAAGACCTGAAACTGCACGATAACGATAATAATATTATTCCTGAGATTCAGGAGGAGGCGGCACGTCCATCGGACGTGCGGTGCGCGCGGCATGACCGAATGCGTCGTTTTCAGCAGCTCGCTGCGCGCTGGAATGGTGCGTTGGGGGGTCCAAACGGTCCGAACGAGGTCCAAATGCCACGAGACCGCACGAAAACATCCGGTGCGTGAATTTTGAAATGTTCGGTCAGACGGCACGTCATTTGGAGGTGTCGTTTGACCGCGGCAGCCGGAAACGCGTTTTCGGCGCCGTAGAACACCAAAACGGCGTGAGGCGGTCCAATTTAGAGCAAACGTGCTCCGAAACACCTGAAACCGCACGAGAACGATAGTAATATTATTCCAGAGATGCAGGAGGAGGCAGCACGTCCATCGGACGTGCGGTGCATGCGGCACAACCGAATGCGTCGTTTTCAGCAGCTCGGTGCGCGCTGAAATGCCGCGTTGGGGGGTCAAAACCACCCGAACGACCTATGAATGCCACGAAACCGCACGACAACATCCGTTGCGTGAATTTTGAAATGTTCGGGCAGACGGCACATCAATCAGATGTTCCGTTTGACCGCGGCGGCCAGAAACGCGTTTCCGGAGCCATAAAACACCAAAACGGCGTGCGGCGGTCGAATTCGGAGCAAACGTGCTCTGAACGACCTGAAACTGCACGAGAACGATAGGAATATTATTCCTAAGATGCAGGAGGAGGCGGCACGTCCATCGGACATGCGGTGCGCGCGGCACGACCGAATACGTCGTTTTCAGCAGCTCGGTGCGCGCTGAAATGGCGCGTTGGGGGGTCAAAAACACCCGAACGACCTCCGAATGCCACGAAACCGCACAACAACATCCGTTGCATGAATTGTGAAATGGCCGGATAGACGGCACGTCAATCGGAGGTTCTGTTTGACCGCGGAGGCCGGAAACGCGTTTCCAGAGTCATAAAACACCAAAACGGCGTGCGGCGGTCGAATTCGGAGCAAACATGCTCCGAAAGACCTGAAACCGCATGAGAACGATAGGAATATTATTCCTGAGATGCAGGAGGAGGCGGCACGTCCATCGAACGTGCGGTGCGCGCGGCACGACCGAATGCGTCGTTTTCAGCAGCTCGGCGCGCGCTAAAATGGCGCGTTGGGGGGTCAAAACGGGCCGAATGAGGTCCGAATGCCACGAGACCGCACGAAAACCTCCGGTGCGTGAATTGTGAAATGGTCGGCCAGACGGCACGTCATTTGGAGGTGTCGTTTGACCGCGCCGCCCGGAGACGCGTTTCCGGCGCCATAGAACACCAAAACGGCGTGCGGCGGTCCAATTCGGAGAAACCGTGCTCTGAAACACCTGAAACCGCACGAGAACGATAGGAATATTATTCCTGAGATGCAGGAGGAGGCGGCACGTCCATCGGACGTGCGGTGCATGCGGCACGACCGAATGCGTCGTTTTCAGCAGCTCGGCGCGCGCTGAAATGGCGCGTTGGGGGGTCAAAACCACCCGAATGACCTCCAAATGCCACAAAACCGCACGAAAACATCTGTTGCGTGAATTGTGAAATGGTCGGGTAGATGGAACGTCAATCGGAAGTGCCGTTTGACCGCGGCGGCCGGAAACGCGTTTCCGGAGCCACAAAACACCAAAACGGCGTGTGGCGGTCGAATTCAGAGAAAACGTGCTCCGAACGACCTGAAACCGCACGAGAACAATAGAAATATTATTCCTGAGATGCAGGAGGAGGCGGAACATCCAACGGACGTGTGGTGCACGCGGCACGACCAAATACGTCGTTTTCAGCAGCTCGGCGCGCGCTGAAATGGCGTGTTGGGGGGTCAAAACCACCCCAACGACCTCCGAATGCCACGAAACCGCACGACAACATCCGCTGCGTGAATTGTGAAATGGTCGGACAGACGGCACGTCAATCGGAGGTGCCGTTTGACCACGGAGGCTGGAAACGCGTTTCCGGAGTCATAAAACACCAAAACGGCGTGCGGCGGTCGAATTCGGAGCAAACGTGCTCCGAAAGACCTGAAACCACACGAGAACGATAGAAATATTATTCCTTAGATGCAGGAGGAGGCGGCACGTCCATCGGACGTGCGGTGCGCGCGGCACGACCGAATGCGTCGTTTTTAGCAGCTCGGCGCGCGCTGAAATGGCGCGTTGGGGGGTCAAAACAGGCCGAACGAGGTCCGAATGCCACGAGACCGCACCACAACATCCGGTTCATGAATTTTGAAATGGTCGGTTAGACGGCACATCATTTGGAGGTGTCGTTTGATCGCGGCGGCCGGAAACGCATTTCCGGCGCCATAGAACACCAAAACGGCGTGCGGCTGTCCAATTCGGAGGAAACATGCTCCGAAACACCTGAAACCACACGGGAACAATAGGAATATTATTCCTGAGATGCAGGAGGAGGCGAGACATCCATCGGACGTGCGGTGTGCACGGAACGACCGAATGCGTCGTTTTCAGCAGCTCGGCGCGCGCTGAAATGGCGCGTTGGGGGGTTAAAACCACCCGAACGACCTCCGAATGCCACGAAACCGCAAGACAACATCCGTTGCGTGAATTTTGAAATGTTAGGGCAGACAGAACGTCAATCGGAGGTGTCGTTTGACCGCGGAAGCCGGAAACGTGTTTCCAGAGCCATAAAACACCAAAACGGCGTGCGGCGGTCGAATTCGAAGCAAACGTGCTCCGAACGACCTGAAACTACACGAGAATGCTAGGAATATTATTCCTGAGATGCAGGATGAGGCGGCACATCCACCGGACATGAGGTGCATGCAGCACGACCGAATACGTCGTTTTCAGCAGCTCGGTGCGCGCTGAAATGGCGCGTTGGGGGGTCAAAACCACCCGAACGACCTCCGAATGCCACGAAACTGCACGACAACATCCGTTGCGTGAATTGTGAAATGTTCAGATAGATGGAACGTCAATCGGAGGTTCTTTTTGACCGTGGAGTCCGGAAACGCGTTTCCGGAGTCATAAAACACCAAAACGGCGTGCGGCGGTCGAATTCGGAGCAAACGTGCTCCGAAAGACCTGAAACCGCATGATAATGATAGGAATATTATTCCTGAGATGCAGGAGGAGGCGGCACATCCATCGGACGTGCGGTGCGCGCGACACGACCGAATGCGTCGTTTTAAGCAGCTCGACGCGCGCTGAAATGGCACGTTGGGGGGTCAAAACAGGCCGAACGAGGTCCAAATGCCACGAGACCGCACGACAACATCCGGTGCATGAATTGTGAAATGGTCGGCTAGACGGCACGTCATTTGGAGGTACCATTTGACCGCGGCTGCCGGAAACGCGTTTCTGGCGCCATAGAACACCAAAACGGCGTGCGGCGGTCCAATTTAGAGCAAACGTACTCCGAAAAACCTGAAACCGCACGAGAACGATAAGAATATTATTTCTGAGATACAGGAGGAGGCGGCACGTCCATCGGACGTGCGGTGCACGCGGCACGACCGAATGCATCGTTTTTAGCAGCTCAGCGCGCGCTGAAATGGAGCGTTGGGGGGTCAAAATCACCCGAACGACATCCGAATGCCACGAAACCGCACAGAAACTTCCGTTGCATGAATTGTGAAATGGTCGGGCAGACGGCACGTCAATCGGAGGTGCCGTTTGACCGCGGCGGCTGGAAACGCGTTTCCGGAGCCATAAAACACCAAAACGGCGTGCGGCGGACGAATTCGGAGCAAACGTGCTCCGAACGACCTCAAACCGCACGAGAACGATAGGAATATTATTCCTGAGATGCAGGAGGAGGAAACACGTCCATCGGACGTGCGGTGCGCGCGGCACGACTGAATACGTCGTTTTCAGCAGCTCGGCGCGCGCTGAAATGGAGCGTTGGGGGGTCAAAACCACCCGAATGACCTCCAAATGCCACAAATACGCACGACAACATCTGTTGCGTGAATTGTGAAATGGTTGGATAGACGGCATGTCAATCGGAGGTGTCATTTGACCGCGGAGGCCGGAAACGCGTTTCTGGAGTCATAAAACACCAAAACGGCGTGCGGAGGTCGAATTCGGAGCAAACGTGCTCCGAAATACCTGAAACCGCACAAGAACGATAAGAATATTATTCCTGAGATTCTGGAGGAGGCGGTACATCCATCGGACGTGCGGTGCACGCGGCACGACCGAATGCGTCGTTTTCAGCAGCTCGGTGCGCGCTGAAATGGCGCGTTGGGGTGTCAAAACAGGCCGAACGAGGTCCGAATGCCACAAGAGCGCACGACAACATCCGGTGCATGAATTTTGAAATGGTCGGCCAGACGGCACGTCATTTGGAGGTGCCGTTTGACCGCGGCGGCCGGAAACGCGTTTCCGGCGCCATAGAACACCAAAACGGCGTGAGGCGGTCCAATTCGGAGCAAACGTGCTCCGAAACACCTGAAACCACACGAGAACGATAGAAATATTATTCCTGAGATGCAGGAGGAGGCGGCACGTCCATCGGACGTGCGGTGCACGCGGCACGACCGAATGCGTCTTTTTCAGCAGCTCGGTGCGCGCTGAAATGGCACGTTGGGGGGTCAAAACCACCCGAACGACCTCCGAATTCCACGAAACCGCACGACAACATTCGTTGCGTGAATTTTGAAATGGTCTGGCATACAGCATGTCAATCGGAGGTGCCGTTTGACCGTGGTGGCTGGAAACGCGTTTCCGAAGCCATAAAACACCAAAACGGCCTGGGGCGGTCGAATTCGGAGCAAACGTACTCCGAACGACCTGAAACCGCACGAGAACGGTAGGAATATTATTCCTGAGATGCAGGAGGAGGCGACACGTCCATCGGACGTGCGGTGCGCGCGGCACAACCGAATATGTCGTTTTCAGCAGCTCGGCGCGCGCTGAAATGGCGCGTTGGGGGATAAAAACCACCCGAACGACCTCCGATTGCCACGAAACCGTACGACAACATCCGTTGCGTGAATTGTGAAATGTTCGGACAGACGGCACGTCAATCGGAGGTGCTGTTTGACCGTAGAGGCCAGAAACGCGTTTCCGGAGTCATAAAACACCAAAACGGCGTGCGACGGTCGAATTCGGAGCAAACGTGCTCCGAAAGACCTGAAACTGCACGAGAACGATAGTAATATTATTCCTGAGATGCAGGAGAAGGCGGCACGTCCATCCGTCGTGCGGTGCGCGCGACACGACCAAATGCGTCGTTTTCAGCAGCTCGGCGCGCGCTGAAATGGCGCATTGGGGGGTCAAAACGGGCCGAATGAGATCCGAATGCCACGAGACCGCACGAAAACATCCGGTGCCTGAATTTCAAAATGGTCGGCCAGACGTCACATCATTTGGAGGTGCCGTTTGACCGCGACGGCCAGAAACGCGTTTCCCGCGCCCAGAACACCAAAACGGCGTGCGGCGGTCCAATTCAGAGCAAACGTGCTCCGAAAAACCTGAAACCGCACGAGAACGATAGAAATATTATTCCTGAGATACCGGAGGAGGCGACACGTCCATCGGACGTGCGGTGCGCACGGAACGACCGAATGCGTCGTTTTCAGCAGCTCGGCGCGCGCTGAAATGGCGTGTTGGGGGGTCAAAACCACCCGAACGACATTCGAATGTCACGAAACCGCACGAAAACATCCGTTGCGTGAATTTTGAAATGGTCGGGAAGAGGGCACGTCAATCGGAGGTTCCGTTTGACCGCGGCGGCCGAAAACGCGTTTCTGGAGTCATAAAACACCAAAACGGCGTGCGGAGGTCGAATTCAGAGCAAACGTGCTCCGAACGACCTGAAACCGCACAAGAACGATAGAAATATTATTCCTGAGATGCAGGAGGAGGCAGCACGTCCATCGGACGTGCGGTGCGCGCGGCACGACCGAATACGTCGTTTTCAGCAGCTCGGTGCGTGCTAATTAAAATGGCGCATTGGGGGGTCAAAACCACCCGAACGACCTTCGAATGCCACGAAACCGTACGACAACGTCCTTTGCGTGAAGTTTGAAATGGTCGGACAGACGGCACGTCAATCGGAGGTACCGTTTGACCTCGGAGGCCGGAAACGCGTTTCCGGAGTCATAAAACACCAAAACGGCGTGCGGCGGTCGAATTCGGAAAAAACGTGCTCCGAAAGACCTGAAACCGCACAAGAACGATAAAAATATTATTCTTGGGATGTAGGAGGAGGCGGCACATCCATCGGACGTGCGGTGCATGCGGCACGACCGAATGCGTCGTTTTCAGCAGCTCGGCGCGCGCTGAAATTGCGCGTTGGGGGGTCAAAACAGGCCGAACGAGGTCCGAATACCACAAGACCGCACGACAACATCCGGTGCGTGAATTGTGAAATGGTCGGCCAGACGGCACATCATTTGGATGTGCCGTTTGACCGCGGCGGCCGGAAACGCGTTTCTGGCGCCATAGAACTCCAAAACGGCGTGTGGCGGTCCAATTCAGAGAAAACATGCTCTGAAACACCTGAAACCGCACGAGAACGATAGGAATATTATTCCTAAGATGCAGGAGGAGGCGGCATGTCCATCGGACGTGCGGTGCGCGCGGCACGACCGAATGCGTCGTTTTCAGCAGCTCGGCGCGCGCTGAAATGGCGCGTTGGGGGGTCAAATTCACCCGAACGACCTCTGAATGCCATGAAACCACACGACAACATTCGCTGCGTGAATTGTGAAATGGTCGGGTAGACGACACATCAATCGGAGGTGCCGTTTGACCGTGACGGCTGGAAACACGTTTCCGGAGCCATAAAACACCAAAACGGCGTGCGGCGGTCGAATTCGGAGTAAACGTGCTCCGAACGACCTGAAACCTCACGATAATGATAGGAATATTATTCCTGAGATGCAGGAGGAGGCGGCACGTCCATCGGACGTGCGGTGCGCACGGCACGACCGAATATGTCGTTTTCAGCAGCTCGGCGCGTGCTGAAATGGCGCGTTGGGGGGTCAAAACCACCCGAACGACCTCCGAATGCCACGAAACCGCACGACAACATCTGTTGCGTGAATTGTGAAATGGTCGGACAAACGGCACGTCAATCGGAGGTGTCGTTTGACCGCGGAGGCCAGAAACGTGTTTCCAGAGTCATAAAACACCAAAACGGCGTGCGGCGGTCGAATTCGGAAAAACGTGCTCCGAAAGACCTGAAACCGCATGAGAACGATAGGAATATTATTCCTGAGATGCAGGAGGAGTTGGTACATCCATCAGACGTGCGGTGCGCGCGGCATGACCGAATGCGTCGTTTTCAGCAGCTCGGCGCGCGCTGAAATGGCGCGTTGGGGGGTCAAAACGGGCCGAACGAGGCCCGAATGGCCTGAAATCAGACGAAATATAAGGGTGAGTGAATTGTGACGTTTTCGAGAAGACGGCACATCAATCGGATGTGTCGTTTGACCGTGGTGACAAGAAACGCGTTTCCGGTGTCATAAACGGTCAAAACGGGCGTCTGACGGTCAAAGTCATAGCGGACGACATCGGATTGACCTGAAATCAAAGGGAAACTATCTAATTATTATTCTTGACATGTACGCGCAGACGGAACTTCAATCAGACGTGCGGTCTGCGCGGTAGGGCTCATTATGCGTTCTTTAAGTGTTGCGCGCGCTTGATAAACGCACATGGGGGGGTCCAAACGGGCCGAACGAGGTCCGAATGACCTGAAATCAGACGACATCAAAGGGTGAGTAAATTGTGATGTGGTCGAGTAGATGGCATGTTAATCGGCCGCACCGTGTGCCCGCGGTGACCGGGAACGCCGTTCCGGTGTCATAAACGGCCAAAACAGGCGTCTCACGCTCAAAATCATAGCGGACCACATCGGATTGACCTGAAATCATAGGGAAACAATCTAATTATTATTCGTGATGTGTACGCGCAGACGGCACGCCAATCGGACGTGCGGTCTGCGTGGTAGGGCTCATTATGTGTTCTTTAAGTGTTGCGCGCGCTTAATTATTTTCCATTTTTTATGATTGTTACCTTGTTTTATGTCTGCTTTTCCACCGTGAAGAAAAAAACACAATTTTTACATTTTATTTAAAAAATGAAAAATATTTTATTTAATTTTATATATATAAATATTTTCATTAATATATATATATATATATATATTATTTAATAAATAAATATACATATTTTATTTAATATTATATATATCAATATTTTCATTATTTTTTATATATATATATATTTGATTTAATAAATATATATATATATTTATTTATTATGGTATGAATTTTTTTTTAAAAAAAATTCAAGTTTAGCGACCGCCTCTGGCGGTCGCTATAGCCTTCCTGCCAGGCAGCATTAGTGACCGCCATTGGCGGTCGCTTTAGCCTACCGTCCAGGCAGTATTAGCGACCGCCAATGGCGGTCGCTAATGGTGCCGCGAGTCAGCCTACAGCGACTGCCAGGTGGTCACTTAAGGCGGCATTTCGGCCAACTATAGCGACCGCCGTTGGCGGTCGCTAAAGCCCTACAGCGACGGTGCAGAAGCGACCGCCAATGGCGGTCGCTAATGGCCTTTTTTTTAGTAGTGATCATATTACTCTCTCTGCATCTTTCAAAGTACACCTACATGTGATGACTATCCAACCAATAAATAGTTAAAAAATCCATATTTCATTGTTATCCTTATCATTTTCTTACATTGTGATATTGTATTTGATAGAAAGTCTATATCATGACCATACATGGAGCTCTATTAATGAAGTATACGAACTGATCATGAGTTTTAATGAAAATTACAATCATAGAATTAGAGTTTCAAGGTTCGAGGTGGGGATAGTATAAACCAACATTTTCCACTATCAGGTATTTCAACACATCACCCTCTAATAGCTTTTAGAGTTTTTAAGAACCCGATGGAGCCTCATCCTTAGAACCCCCACAAAGACTTTTATTTATAAAAATTTTTTATTTTATTTTCTCAATATTATTTCTCTTTCTATTATGTCACATCAATTTTTCCAGACATCTGTATTCAACCAATATCACACCAAGAGGAGATTCATATTGGAAAATAATAACAAACCTCAAGGAAGGAAATCCTGGAAGTTCCTCCTCACCCAGAAAATTGGAATCTAGACCTCCCACCTTAGGTGGAACCATGCCCTAGGATATGGAAACCTTCATTGCCTCTAGTGTTTCTAGGACATGGTAAAATAGTCGGTGTTTTGCGATAAGTCCTATTTTCTGGTCTAGAACATCATTAAGAAATTTTTTTTATGGTGGATAAGTAGTCTCCCAGAAAATTGTTCCTATCCCCAAAATCATGTGTATCCTCATCCTATGATCATTCATCCACCATCCTAGTGAGAATATACACCTTAACCAAGGGGACATAAAGTCACATGTTCATTTGAAAAGGGTAATACAAACTCCAAGGTTCATTCGATACTATTAATACCTGATGTTGAATTTCGGTATGCTTTTTTTCTATCCATATGTTTTTAGCCTTCAAAGTTGGTGGACCACCCAAAGAGTTTTCCTGATATCATGGCCTATATTATTGTGTAATCTTCCACTCTAGATCATGTTTTTTGTTCCAAAATCCATTATTACATGTCTAATGAGTCTTCAAAAGAAAGTAAAGGAGGTGATTTTTCTAATTCAAAGACACCAATATCTTGGAGTCTGGGTGTTTCGAGAATAAACCCCATTTAATGGGTTGGGTGATATCCACCATAGCCTTTATTTTCACCATAGTACCCCACTAAATCATATATGAAACATCCCATTCTATAAAATCTTCAATGTTATTACCATTTCCACACATAACATGATCACTCCTACCTATAAATGGGATACATTTGACTTGTATCCTGAAAGGGTAATGAGGGAATTCCATCTCATCATGTTAAACTCATTATCCAAGTACTTGATCATAGTAACATGATTATCCAAATACAAGGGACATCCATTAAAAATGTATATATTAATATATTCCTTAAATATTAAAAAACATTCATCCTATTATCGATTTCCTTGATATAATCTCCCACTTCCTACCTCCATATTGGTTGTAACATATTCTTAAAGGCATCCATGTTATAGGGTCTTCTAAATGTGAATCTCCCCACCAATAGTAGGGAGAGGGATTTATGAATCTCTCTATCCTCCATATCACTAACTTCATTCATAAATTTCTCAAAAATAACATTGAAATATTATTTACAGTCTCTCTAGTCATGCATTATCATTTATACCATTAAATATATCAAATTAAATAATTTAAAATAAACTATCCATAAATGTTGTGTTTATAAAAAATACAAATAAAACAATTTACAACCACTATTATTGTAATTATTTAACAACACTAATTCTGATATGATTAAAAAATGATAATAATTCATTACGATTATTTTCAATGGTATTTAAATTATTTTAATAATTGAATTGGTTTAATAATGATGGTTACAATTTAAGAACATTATTTACATTACGTAATATTCGTAATTGTATATAATTAATTTAACTATTAAATTAATATATCTATTTAAATAAAGGTTAATTATATAATTAATGTTAATGATTTTATAAAGTATTGTACACAAAAATAGTATTATTTAACAATATTTAGCTGATCTTTTCATAGATATATTTATTTTTTCTTTTATTCTGATTTAATTACATAATGGATATATAGTTGAATTCTAAATTCAATTCCAGTTAAAATAATTGTTACTAATCCATTTTTAATAATAAAATTAATCCATTATTGATTTACAAATTAATTTAAAATTTTAAAAAACTTATAAATAATATCTTCAATAAATTAAATAATTATATCAAACTATAATAATACTGTGTTAATAAAAGTTGTTTAAAAATGGAAAAAAATATTTAAAAAACTTAATAATTTTCAAATTATTAAATAAAAGTATTGAATTGTACAAAATTATTTTTTTATTTTTATGTAATAATTGATTATTAATGAAAACAAAATTATTAAATGAATTGACTATTTAGTAATTGTGAAATGATTTGACTAGATACTTTCCAATGATGACATATAATATCATTTTAATTTTTTATGTAAATATATTTTAGGTATATGAATCAATTCTAAATAAATAATTTAATTTAATTTAATACATGGAATCTTAACGATGTGAAATAATTTGAAACTCAAATTTGGAATAAAATAGATTCAATAAAATCTATATTTTCTTATATATTAAATTTTAAAAAATAAATGAAGGAAATATATGAAGAAATGAATAAATGTGACTAAGGTAGTCCCTTTAATACAAATACATATACGTGTTTATGCATTACTATACACCTTTGTGCATGTTTCATGGGAAATGGTCGATGGTTAGGGACTAGGGATACCTTGGGAAGATGAGATGAGATGGTGTTTAGCCTCAAATGATATATATAAGTACTCTTTATCACATAAGTGAGTTATGATCGAACTTTTATTATGTCAATAAGGGATGGGGAAATCGTTTAATCTCTCATGAGGCCACAGGTAGGGCTTGGGGTATGAGATGAGATGAAAGTGGCCTAGGATTTGGTATTTATGGATAATTGGACGGATGAGGGGAGATTTAGCCTAGTTATGATGGGTAAGAAAACCATTTGTCTCATGCCTAGTGACTGACACCCTCCTGAGGGTGGTCTGAGGCTTGATTAGTAATATGAATGGGTTGAGTCCTTTGGAACTATACACAGTTTGATAGAGAGTGGTTTCCTTTGAGAGATGAACAGAGAAATATGCCTTAGAAGTTGTGAGGTGAGACCCAAGTGTAGGGTGAGGTCTTGATCTGGACTTGGATTCAAGATTCCATTATTATTAGAGTGTTGGAAATGGGATAGTCCTAGGTTTGAAAGACTAAGAGTGATGAGAGAGCATGATGGGGAGGAATAAACCTTGAGGTATGGGTTGAGATGAGCATATGGGATGTGGTGTCACTAAGGGGTAAGGGGATTGGGTTGGTATTAATGAGAAGAGACTATTTTGGGTCTAGATGACCTAATAGATTCCATAATAGGTGAGGTTTGATGTGATACAAAAGGTGATATGTCTTTAGAGACTTGTGTAATGGGATCAACTAATGAGTTGTGTGACAAGATAAGGCATATTGTACTTTACATGAATTCCCTAGTGACTGTGGGGATGGTTCGATGTTAATACTTCCTCCTTAGAGTCTGTGGGCATGTTTTGGTATGCTTATTACCTCCTTAGAGTCTTCAAGGATTGATGGTTATTCTTCTATCCTCGCTAGAGTCTGTGGGGATGGGTCGGTATGCTTGTGACCTCCATGGAGTATGTAGGGATTGGTTAGTGTGGATGATGTAACTTTCCTAAGAGTCTTGAGTAATGAATGTGACCACCCATGAGGGGATAAGTCATGGAATGATGATAGATAATACCAATGTACCCTACCATGAGTGATCAAGAATTATGTCATGATGTGGATGTATGACTGCACCTAGTTCTTGTGGGTAATAGGTTGAGTTTTGGATGTCACAAAACCATAAGTCTTACTTTATGGATTGGGTGTCATTATTATGGGATGAGATGATGTGGTGTGGTGGATTCCAGTATAGCACTAAAGTAAGTATGATCAGGTGACATGGTGGCCTGGTAAGCACACATTGACCATACATGTAGGGAGTTGTGGTGGCCTTATAAAGTTTATGTCTCTATTGTGGTGATTAGGAATTCATGTAGTTTAATTATCTTGTCTTTAGGTGATAAGGTACTTCATCAGGTAGCTAATGAATCCACTACTTCATAAATTTGGCCTAAACATGAAACTTTATATATGACAAAAAACATCAGTTATCCAGTTATATAAGAAGATTCAATTTTATAACATTCATATAAAACACTGAAATGAATATTGTAATCATATATATTATTTTAATAAAATAATTCGACATTTATTTAATATAGAGGTTATGTTGGATAAAAAGGATTTGAATATCATACTACCAAACTAATTAGATGATTAAAATAGTTCATTTAAATATTCAATTATGTATGGTTAGGTTTCCTTAAACCTATAATAAGTTAAATCAACAATGTATTATAAATATATTCAAAATAATAAACCTAATTATGTTAATAAGGAATTTTAGGGGCTTAATTTCTAGGGTAATCATGAGCATAAAGGGAATGAGATTGGTAAGAGAGAGATTAGAAGATAATCAGGGTCTAGGGGTAAATAAATAAAATAATAATATTTTAAACAACATGGTCAAATTTTAAAAAATTATCCCAAAGGAACAATTATGAGAACAAAAACAATAGCAATGACCATTGGATGTTAGTTGAGATATATTTTGATACTGTTTATTTTTTAAATTTCTGGCCTAATGTTGTCATTGTTGAATAATCTGTGGATTTATATTTTTTCATATATGTGACAAATGTGAGTACTTCACTCATCTGAGAGGGAATGAGAGTGGAAAGGTATACTTTGGAAATAACATAAGCTATCAAATCATTGGTAGAAAAATAATCCATCTATAATTTAATGAAAGGATAGTGAAATACTTAGATGATGTTTGGTGGGTGCCTGATTTGAAGATAAATCTTATTTCCCTAGTTGTCTTTGAACAAAATGGGTATTATTCTATGTTTGATTTAGGGAGTCATAATATTTCTAATGGGTCACTCATTGTTATGAGAGGAACCTTCACCAATGGTATATATGTCTCAAATGGTAGGAATAAAAAGACACAATTAAATACAACATTTTCCCCCATGATAGATAGAAAAATGTTATGACATAGGTGATTATGAAATATTAGTTCAAAAGGGATGAATGAACATAGAATGAAATGAATTTTAAATGTTGTAACCTTAGACAGTATTCCTCTTTTTGAATACCATGACCTTTTTCAGTCCAAAAAAATTATATTAAGAGGTCTAAATATAATGATAATACCCATTTAGATTATGCAAGTTTTAATTTGTGGTTTTCCTCTAGAACTACTTCCCGTAGTTGGGGCCATAATTATGTTAACAATAAAAATGAATATTCTTGAAATATGTGGTTTTATATAGTCAAGAAAAAATTTAAAACAATTGAAACTTCCAAAATATTGGATGTTTAGTGTTGAACATGAAACTAAAAAACAAACATAAAATAATTAGAACTGTTAATGGTCTAGAATATTTATCTAATTCCGTCAAAGACTATTTTAGTTTGGAAGTTATTATTAGACACCGAAATATTATGGATACCCCCTAATAGAATTTCCTATAAGAGAGTATGAATAAAACTATTTATAAAGTGTGAGAAGCATGCTCTTATATTCTATTATTTTTAAGTCTAAGGAAGAAGTTTCTACTACAGTTGTCTATCTAATCAATTGACTCCCCACTAGTTCCATTAGTTTTAAAACACATGATGTTATGTGGACTGGTTTCCCCTCATTTAGTACATATTATATTTATTGTTGTTCTACCTATTCTCATATATGGGATGACAAAATTGATCCAAGGAATATGAATTGTGACTTTTTAGGATACCCACTTTGTTTCAAATGGTAAAGTCTTTGGGAAGATAATCATGGTTTTCAGAAATTTATAATTCATCATGAAGTTGTTTTATATGAGGATTCTACTTAAAAATATAAAACTTCTAATCTTTCCTAGTCTTATCCATCTAAACCTGTAAGTGTTGAGGTTATATTGGAGCCTCAAATGTGACTTGAACTCGAGGTTGTCTCCAGTAAACCACCCGAACTATCTCACAATAATGAATATCATGTTAGTGAATTTGAACATAAGATTTATGTTGAGAGTGATGGTGACATGAGAGACAACCAGTTGACTCGTAATAGGACCCAAATAATCATTAGGCCTCCAACCTGGTCTACCAAAGTTGATTTTTTTACCATTGACTTTAACATAGCATTTTAGTAGGTAGTGATGAACCATAATGTTTCATACAAGATCTTAATTCAGAGTAATTTAGGTAGTGTATTTCGGTCATGAGAGATGAAATGGATTTTCATCTTACAAATGAAACATGGATAATTGTTAACAAACCTAAAAAGTAGAAAAATTTATATTTAATTTCAATTTTTAATAAGAAATAAGAAAATTCCAGTGAAAAGAAAATTATGTATAAATCTATACTTTTGGCACATGGATTCCAACAATATGAAGGAATTGGTTATAATGATATTTTTTCACCTATTTTTAAGACCTCTTCCATTAGATTATGGTTAGAATTTGCTTTCCAAAATGATTTTCATATTGAATAATTGGATGTTAAAACTACCTTCTTTCATGGTATGTAAGTTGAACATATTTATATGAGACCACTTGATGGGTTTTCAAAATATTTTAAAATCAATCAAGTATAACTTTTAGGAAACTCCATATATGTCCTTAAGAAATCATCTAGACTATGGTATAAATAATTTAATTCTTTTCTGCTTAAAAATGTATTTTCTAGAAGTACATATGATGCCAATGTTTATTTAAAATATTTTAATATTTTTTATGATTATTTAATCCTATATGTAGATGACATGCTAATAATTTTCAAAGACACTTGGTTAATAAATCATATGAAAAACAAATTACATAATGATTTTGAAATGAAATATTTAGAGGAAACAAATTAAATACTTGGTATGAAAATCACTACAGATATAAATGGTAGGATATTGTACATGTCACAACATTATTATGATCATAAGGGGTTAAAAACGTATTTTCTAGAAAATTTGAAACTAGTTTGTCTGATTTTAGGTCATCAGTTCATGTTTACCTTGTCCCAATCCACTAACATTTATTCTGATAATTATCTAATGATTAGAATAATTTTTGTAAACATAGTGGGTGGCCTTATGTATTCCAGGATATTCCCTTATTTGGGTAAATCTTTTAGTTTTTATACCTTAAGAATGTTTATGGTATGTCTTGTAAAGAATCCTTTGTGTCCATTAAAATATATACCCATTTATGTGTCCATGTCTTCTAATTTGTGCATTTGTTTTGGTAATAAGGATTCCTATAGTCATGATATCATCAGCTTTATTGATTCTGGATATGCTAAAAATAAAGATACTAATAAGTATATAACTTTTTATGTATTATTTTTCATTGTAGGTCCTGATTCATGGAAATGAAATATGAAGTACATTGTTTCCATTTCCAAAACCAAAGTCAAATACATATAATTAAATATAGAAATCAAAGAATCAATTTTTTTGAAAGGATTTGTTAATGAACCGTCTTTATCTTTTGGTAATATAGAAGTATTTTGTGTTATTCAGTTTTTATTCCATCTTTCTAAAAATAATGTTTTCCATTGAATATCATAGAACATATACATTAGATTTCATTTTGTTAGGTTTTTAATTGAAACTAGGATAGAATGTTTCACAAAGATACATACTTCGTAGAATCCAATCGACTGTTTGAATAAATCTCTTCAATTTTCAATGTTTATACATTATTTAGAGATTACGAATGTAGTACCATTTAAATGACCTAGGGGGTGAATGAACCATATTATTTAAATTTTTTATTAAAAATGTGGAGGTTTTATAAATTTGACATGCATGTATTTTTTTTTATTAAATTAAATTTTTACAATTCATGGTCTAAATTATTATTTAGATTTCATAATTTACTTTTATTTATTCCCTTTTGAAAATATTTTTTTACATTTCTTAGTTTTATGTTTCCAATGAAAAAAATGTTTTTTACATATCTTAATTTTCAATTTTCTTTTAAAGAGTTTTCCTTAACTAATAGATGGATCCCACATAAAGGTAACTTGTGTGAAGTCTACTTTCCCGTTGCATGAGGGTAAACCATTGGCTCTCCCATTGCATAAGGGTAAGTCATCGATGTATAATGGTAATGCCTTCCCTTGTAATGCTACTCCCAAGCTTCTGTAAAGGTACTACTAACACTCTTATGGTTACTCCCTAGATTTCATATAGGCACTCCTTATCTTGGGTAAGGGTTATACCTTGGCTCATGTAAGGCTAACCTAGAATGTGAATGGGTACTTCCATAGATCACATTAGGGTATCCTAGCTCGCATAAGATTACTGTATAGATCTATTAATTGTTACCTGGCTCATATAAGGGAATCCTAGGATCATGCAAGTGTATGTTGATATGTGTTACATTTTTGCGGTGAATCACCTACCGCTAAATAGTCATCCCATCAATCTATCTATTGCATATCAGTCTTCCGCATGGCATGCATCATGCATTCACTATCTGGTTCACAATAATTTTTCCAAACATCATGGTTCCACCTTAGTCTCCTCCTCAGTCATTTGGTGTGTTTCTTCACTAGTTCAGGAGAGGATATTTCTGGGGAATTTTTTATTTACAGTTGATATACAATGAGAGTATCCTGATGGAGATCATGCCCATGATTCACATAGTTCACTGAAGCATATTGTTTTATTCATTGACAACCTGTTTTAGGGATTTGGTGAGAGTGGTGAAGATTCATTACCTTCATCATGAGATGTCCTCATGTGAAGGAATACATCTATTCTATGAACACTGGTTGACCATATTCCAGGTTTTGGAATTAGATCATAGAATTATAAGAAGTTTATTACACATTCTTATTTTCATTTATTTTCATGTGTTTGATGTTGTATCCTTCAATTCATTTTCATAGTGTGATTCCATATAGGAAGTTAGTTTTCAATGTCTATATGTTAGATTTCATCACTTCTATACGGTCTAGAATGACATAATCCTCAAATAGTTTCTTTAAAAGTTTACTTCTTTCATGTCTTATAATCTGGTGATTTTCATTCCTTAGTAATAATGATATTATGGGGGCTTTCATACAATTATAATTGGTCTATAAATTACTAAAGTACATTATATATCAGTTTTCTTTATTTTTTTCTTACACTATATTATTCTTTAATGCAACTTATCCATTTTTATTTTTTATCGAAATTCCTAAAAAATTTGTGAACAAATTAACTATATTAGTAGATTCATGGTTGTTTCATAAGGAATACCACCTCAATTAATCTCTTAACATATTTTATGGTTACAAAAAAATGGTTTGGTGGATCAACATTTCACATGTGCTTGTCCTTATAGAATGTGAAAATGTCACTCATCCTTTCAATTTCATTGATTTTAGATCCATTTTTCATTTTATTGTCTCTATATTCCATCCTATGTGCATCACCAAATAATATGTATATGTTTTTTAATTTATTTAATCTAAATTAAAATATACTTATTCTATGAATCATTTAAATATAATCTTATATATTTTCTGGATAGTTGTGAGACACAACTTTGGTACAACCATATCAACCCAACTATTGACCACACCAACATTTTTCATTGCTATGAAATGATACCAAGGACATGGTGTTTAGAATTAATGGAGTTAATTTAAATCTGAAGATTTATGAAGATCACCAAATTTAGTTTGTCCATTTGGAAAATGATGATCTCGTGTTAAGTATGAATCATTGAAAAAATAATTCTAGTCTAGTAAACACCACCCTATTGGTGTTTATATGCTTTCAAGTTCCATATGTTCTATATTTCTGAAGAATAATGATAATATTGAAATAAAATTTGAATTAAAGTTGATCCTTTTGAAACGAAAAATTGGTTTTATAGAACAACAATCAATATCATAAATAATATCCCGACTATGTGACATAACCATGTCGTAACTTATCTGTAATTGTCTTCAAACTAACATGGTGGATTCCATTATAGAATTGAAGTTGGTATGATTTTTTTTCATGGTTTCCTAGTTATCCCACATTGAATAGACATGCATGGAGTCATGGATACCTAATAATGATAATGTCCCTAACAATGTGCTTAGGAATACTTGTAGTTTAGTTCTCTTGTCTTTAGGTGATAAGGTACTTCATGAGGTAGCTTAGAAATCCACTAATACCCAAATATGGTCTATACATGAATCTCTATATATGAAAAAAACCATAGTAGGCTAGTTACACAAGAAGATTAAATTTCATAACATTCATATGCATCCTTGAACTGCAGTCTGGACTCATATCATTGATTTTAATAATATCATTCTAGATTTATATAATATAGAATTTAAGTTGGATGAAGGGGATTTGAATATCATAATTCTGAACTATTTAGATGATTCATGTAATTCATTTAAAGATTCAATGATGTATGGTTTGGGTTCTTTAAACCTATAAGATGTTAAATCTACCTTATTGTCTAAATAGATTCCAAAAAAGAATCCTAGTTATATTAAGAAGGAATATAAGAGGATTAATATCAAGGGTAAGCTGGTGAAAATAGGGAAGAATATAGGTAAGATATATCCTTAGAGATTATCAGGTTCTATAGGTAAACAAATACAATTATTCCATTACAAACAACCTGGTCCAATTAGAAGTAATTATCCCCAAAGGAAAAATTCTAAGAACAACACCAATAATAGTGACTACTGGTTGTTAGTTGAGAAATATTTTGATAATTTTGATGTCATAAATTTCTATTCTAATGTTATGAGTGTTGAATGGGTCCTGGATGTATGATTTTCTTCATATATGTCACAAATGTGATTACTTTACGGATCTAAGAGAGATAGAGAGTGAAAAGGTTTACCTATGAAATAACAAGAGCTATCAAATCTTGGGTATAAAAATAGACTATATAGAATTCCATGAAAGGTTATTAAAATACTTAGATGTGGTTATGTGGGTGCATGATTTGATGAAGAATCTTATTTCCCTAGGTGTCTTAGAAAAAAATAGTTATTCTTTTACGTCTGATTTAGGGAGTCATATTATGTCATAGAGGTCACACACACTTATGAGAGGAATCCTCACAAATTGTACATATATCTTAGATGGTGGGATTCATATGAAAAAAAATTAAATACAACTCTTTCCCCCAATAAAGATAACATAATGTTATGGAATAGTTGATTAATACATATTATTTCAAAAGGAATTAATGAAATTAGGAAGAAAAGAATTTTAAATGATTGAACCTTAGACAGTCATCCTTTTTCAGAAGACTAGGTTTATGGTAAGTCAAAACATGTTAGTTTGTATAGGTCTATATATAAATCTATTTCCACTTTAGAAAATGCAATCTTTAATTTTTGGGGACCCTCTAAAACTAATTTCCATAGTTGGGGTTACTACTATGTTCCCTTTATTGATTAATATTTTCAAAAACTGTGGATTTACATACTTAAGAACAAATTTTAAACCTTTAATAGTTTAAAAATATGAAAGTCTAGTGTATAAAGTGAAACCGGAAGAAAACATAAAACCATTAGAATAGATAATGGTCTAGAATATATGACTAATGACTACATAGTCTATTGTAGTTCTGAAGGTATTCTTACACACATAAGCTTTGTGGATAATCTAAAATAGAATGTATTATAAGAGAGAATCTATATGATAGTTTTAGAAAAAGTGGAAATCATGCAATTATATTCTAGTCTTTTTAAGTAATTCTTGGAATAATTTGATTCTACTACTATCTGTATGATCAATATATTCACCCCTAGTTCCATTATATTCAAAACCCCTAATGTAATGTGGGATGGTTCACCCTTAGTTTAGGTTATCATAGATTTTTTTATTTTAATATGTATGGTAATAGTAGGAATGATAATCTAGAATATAGAATTATGAAGTGTTTCCTTGTGGTATTCCCACATTATGTCACATGGTAAATTTATTAGGTAGATAATCGTGGTTTTTAGAAATGTATTTTCTGATGTGATGTTTTTTTATGAGGATTCTTATTCTAAATAGAATTCTTCTAACACTATCTATTCTGATCCTTCTAAACTTGTAGGTGTTGAGGTTATATTAGAGGCTAAAATGTAACATCAAATCGACATCATCTCTACTAAACCACCCTAACTATATCACATTGAAGAAGAACCTGTTTAGGAATTTGAACCTGAGTTTGAGGTTAAGAGATATGGTGATATGAGAGACTACAAATTGACTCGTAATAGGACCATAAGAATCCTTATGACTCCAATTTGTTCGACCAAGGCTGATGTTTCTCACATTGAATTTAAAACAAGTTTCTACTTGGTAGTGACGAACCATTCATTTTCAAACAAGATCTTAAATATGATGAATCATGGTAGTGGATTTCTATCATGAGAGATGAATTGGGTTCTTTTCATTAAACTCAAACCTGGATAATTGTTAACAAAAATTAAAAAGGAGAAAATTATAGATTTCAATTCGATTTTAAGAGAAAATAAGACAATAGCAGTGAAAAAAATATTAATTATAAAGTTATAAGTTTTGCACATGGATTCCGACAACATGTAGGAATTAATTAAAATGATATTTTTCACCTATTGTTAAGAACTAATCCATTAGATTATTTTTAGCCTTTCCATCCCAAAATGATGTTCATGTTGAATAATTTGATGTTTAAACTTCCTTATTGAATGGTATGTAAGATGAATATATTTATGTGATACCACCTAATGAATATTCAAAATATTTTAAAAGTAATCAAGTATAAATTTTAAGAAAATTCTTGTCAGGCCTAATGAAATCATCTAGACAATGGTACAATGAATTTGATAATTTTGTGATTAAAATGACTTTGATTGATGTAAATATGATGTGAATGTTTATTTTAAATCATTCAAGATTTCTTCTATTTATTTATTCCTATATGGTGATGATATTATTATACTTTACAAATACACCAAGATAATAAATCATATGAAAAATCAACTTCATAATGCTTTTGAAATGAAATATTTAGAGGAAGAAAAGGAAATACTTGGTATGAAAATCATTAGGGATAAAAATTTTAGGGTATTGTACCTTTAAAAATCATCTTATGAACATAAGGTGTTAAAATGGTATTTTATAGAATATTTGAAACTTTTTATTGTGACTTTAGGTCATAACTTCAGGTTTTCCTTGTCACAATCCCCTAGTAGTGATTCTGATAATGATTTTACGAGTAAAATCCCTTATTTAAACATAGTAGGTGGCCTTAGGTATTCCATGATATGATCATATCTATATATATCCTTTTGTGTTTGTTCCTTAAGAATTTTTATGTGATGTCATGTAAAGCATCATTGGTATGAATTAAAATAGTTACAAATTTATGTCTCCATGTCTTCAGATTTGTGAATTTATTTTGGTAAAAATGATTCTTATAATTAATATTTCACCATAATTTTTTGATTATAGTTGTGCTAAAAATGTAAATACTAATAAATATATCACTGTTTATGTATTATTTTCTGGTGTTGATTCTGTTTCATTGAAATTTAAAATGAAATCCATTGTTTCCCTTTCCGTAACCAATGTTGAATTCATAGCATTAATGTTGCAATCAAAGAGTAAATCTGGTTAAAGTATTTGTTAATGAAATTTATTTATCCTATTGTAATATAGATGTCTTTTTTAAAAGACATTAAATTTTTCATATTCTTAAAAATCAAGTTTTCCATGGAAGATCAAATCACATAGAAATTTTATTTCATTTTTCTATGGTTTTCATTGAATGTAAGATGGCATGTTTCAATAAGATACATACTTCAGAGAAACCATATGATAGTTTGAATATGGATATTTAATTTTACATTTTCATTCATTTTTTATATCATAGGATTGTTGTCCCATTCCAAAGACCTAGGTGGTGAGAACACCATTCTGTTTAAATTTTTTTATTACAAAGGTGGAGAATTTGGAAATTTGACATGCATGTATTTATTTTTTTGTCATCAAATATAATTTTCCCAGTTCATGGTCTAAATTATTATTTAGATTTCATGTTTTACTTTTATTTTATATCCTTTGAAAATGTTTTTTATATCTCTTAATTTAATTTTATCCCATGAAATAAATTTTTTTACAATTCTTATTATTCAATTTTGATTTCAGGATATTTCTTTACCCTGTAGATAGATCCCACATAAAGGCAACCTATGTAAATTTTACTTTCCTATTGTAGGAGGTTAAATCATTGGCTCTTGTTTTTCATAAGGGTAAGACATGGATTCATATGATTAATTCCTACTCATTTAAGGGTACTCTCTACATTTTGTAAGAATACTCTTGATTTACTTAAGGGAACTCCTTATCTTGTATATTGGCACTCCCTAGCAAGCATAAGGGTACTACCTTGCCTCAAATAAGGCAAACATGGAATGTGTAAGAGTACTTCCTTGATCACATAATGGTAACCTAGCTCTTGTAAGGGTACTATCTTTCTCGATAAGGGGTAACCTGACTTGTATAAGGGTATCCTATGAACCATTAATGATAAGCTGATTTGTGTTATATTTTGGAGGTGAATCATTGACTAATGCATGGACATCTTGTTGAACTATCTCTTGCATTTCAGTCATCAATGTTCTCTTTATCCTTATTTCATTGTCTGGACCTCAATCACATCTCCCACCATCATGATTTCACCTTGACATCCTCCTCGGTCATTTAGTGTGTTTCTTCAATAGTTCGAGATAAAATATTTCTATGGAATTTCTAATTTCCAGTTGAAATAGAACAAGTTTATCCTGAAGGAGATGTTGTCCAATATAACCATAGTCTACTATAGAATATTTTTGTTATCACCACTAACCCAGTCTAGGTATTTGCTGGAGAGAGCTAAAGATTCATTTCTGTCATCAGGATATTTCCTTGTATGAAGGAATACATCAACATCATGAACACCATTTGAGATTATTCTAGGTTTTGGTATTAAAACCTAGCATTATAATAAGTTTATTCTGCTTTCATGTTTCAATTTCATTCCATGTGTTTGATGTTTTATACTTCTATGAATGCGTATAGCATGAGTCCATCCAAGAAGTATAATATCAAGTTCCATATCTTAGAATGCATCACTTCTATATGGTCTATCTAGAACTAATCCTAAAGAGTGTATTTGGCCTTTTACATATTTTTTGTCTTATAATATTGTGATTTTATTTATTTAGTAATAATAATATTATGGTGGTTTTCTTTATTTTAACATAGGTCCATAGTGGATTGAAGTATGTTATATCTCTGTTTTTTATATTTTTTCTTTCACCATATTCATCTTTGTTCCACCTTATCTATTTCTTTTTTTATCAAACTTCCAAAAAAAATTGTAAACCTAATACCTATATTAGTGGATTCATGGTTGTTTCATAAGTACTACCACATCAACAAATCCCTAACGTCCTTTCTAGTTAGAAAAAAATGGGCCAGTGTATTAGATATTCAAAAGTTCATATCATGATTGCATATGAGAATGTCACTCATCCTTTCACGTTTATTGGATATTTCATTGGTTTTTATCCATTTTTCATTTTCATGTTTATATATTCAAAATAATTTGAATATCCTAATAATATATAGAGGTTATTTAATGCGGTTAATATAAATGAAAATATATTGATTACATGATTCATTAATATATTAGCTTATATATTGTTTTGATAGTTGTGAGCCATAAATTTAGTGCACCCATATCAACCCAAATATTTACCACACAAACATTTTGCAATCCTATTAAATGATACTAAGGACATGGTGTCTAGAATTAATAGAGTGAAGGTAATGCTTCATATATATGAAGATCACCAAAATCAGTTTTTCCATTTGGAAAATGTTGAACTGGTTTTAAGTATGAACAATGAACAAATAATTGTAGTATAGTAAACCCCACCCACTAGGTGTTTAAATGTTTTCAAATTCCCCATGTTCCATATTGTTGAATAAGTATGATAATATTGAAATAACATTGGAATTAAATTTGATCCTTTTGAAAAGAAAAATTTGTTTTATTGAAAAACAATCTATTTTAAAAATATTATCCAAGCTATGTGGCATAAACATGTTATAACGTATCTGTAACTTTTTTCAAACTAACATCTTGAATTAACTCATATTTAAACACGTCAAGATCCTCCCAATAAGATTATAAAATTTCCATGTAATTATAATATCCTCCCCATGTCACTCTCAATAGAGAATCTGTGAAACTATTCAATTTCCCATTCTTGTAAATCACAATAAAATAATATCCCTATAACATATATTGTCTACACTTATGTGAAATCAAATATACCCTTTGAATAAGAAAATTAACTTAAGACTCTAATGATTTGAGTATACCTCAAAACTCTTTCCCATCAAATATTATTTCAAATGCTGAATTTTTTGAACTAAATTCATAATCTCTACTTGTTATATCAATTATCCCAAGTTGGTTTTAGAAAATTCCTTACCAAAATTTGATATTGGCCTCCCTTCCTATGTTAACACAGCTCCAACTTCCAAACTAGAGGCATCAAACTGTATTGAAAATCCCTTACATAATTCAGCATGCATAAAATTTGGGTGGTAGACATATTTTTTTTAAGTGTATCAAATGATTCTTAAGTTCCATATGTTTATTTAAACTCTTTCTTCTTAGTCAAGGACATGAGTGGTTTGGAAATATTTAGATAATCACTGATAAATTTTTTATGTTATCTATTTATCCCTAAAAACCCCAAACATGCTTCACATTCCTTGTCCAATTCCATAATTTAACTACCTTCTATTTTTTGGGATCATTCATAACCCCTTTGATAGAAATTATATTCCCTAATACTCCATAGAACTCCTTCTAAAAGAACACTTCTTCACATTTTCATGTAGTGCATTTTCTATCTCCATTTGAAGAACTTTATATTTCTTCACTATGTCTTCATTCAATATCGTTTTTTAGACCAATATATCATCGATGATCACCATAACACTATTCCTTATAAAATCCCAAAAAACACATTAATAGTTTCATGGAAATTCATTGATGAATTCAATAATATGAAGGGAATAAAAATTTGTTCTTAATTCCCCTTATAAATCTTGAATATAGTCCTCCCAGTACCTTCCTCTTTCATTTATTCCTAGTGGAAACTAGATTTCAAATACACCTTTTTGAAGTATTCCGCTCTATGAAACTCATCCATCATATCTCCTATAATATGAATTAGGTATATTTATAGAACCACAAAACTATTTAACTCCTAGTAATCCATACACATTCTCCATCTACCATATTTCTTGTTTACTAAAATTATTATTCTATAGTATGGGATGATTCTATATCTGATTAAACCCTGTTCAAAAAGATTTTAAACCTATTTTTCAATATCATTATTCATGAAATAATTATGTTTCTATGGTTTTTTATTGACTGAATCCACCCCCTCATTCAAATTTATTGTGTTATCATTCTTCCTCTTCGATGGTAATTCCCAATGTGCCTCAAAAACATCTCTTCTAGTTGCCATTTCTGGTATCACCCACTAAAACCCATGCACCCACAATATTCATTCTTTGAAATTTAATTGTAAAGAATATTGGGTTTTTGTGGGATATTTGAAGTTCCCTAGGCCAGATGACCACTGAAATTTGGATGAATCAATGGTATACTTTTAAAAATTAGTATTCTTCTAAATTAAACCTATTGAACCTATTAAAGTTCTCAGTCCTCTAAATAATATCATGTTTTATAAACATATATGCAATGACAATAGGAGTGGGAAAAAATGGTATTTATAATGTTCTCATAAAATTTCACTCCTTTCCATTCTGGTTGGATTCAAGTAGTTAGACACGCCAATAATAATCCTCTATAAATTTTTTAGACACCCAAATCCCAATTATCTAGTGATTGGTTAGACATTCCAATCAGAAACCTCAAAAAAATAGTTACTCACCACTGTCACTAGCTTATTCTTCAACTTTAATCCACTAGTAAAAAGATATTTTTATCAACATGGATTCTTATGTGACAATTATGAAATAGATTTCCCTTTATGAGTATATTGGATCAAACGGCCTGTACATGTTCTTATTCTTCAAGATCTTCAAAAGGTTCTCATAACAGTTATGTTGGTCTCCAAAATCCTTCCAGATCATGAGTGATGTGGTTATTCCCAATTTTCTCAAATACTTGTGTGAACAAGAAATCAATGGCTCTTGGTTTCAACTCCCTCTCTTCCCTTGATACATGAATGAGGATCCCAAAAATCTCTCAGACAATGTATTTTAGTTCTTAATATTCTAAACATCTTATTAGATACTTACAAAAATATATATTCACAATAATATCATGAATATTATTCTCATATATTCTAGAATAATATTTCACATTTAATATTAAAATGAATATTAGTAGTATATTCTTCTTTAAATCATCAATTATCTATGTGGATCAGTTGTTTTTTTATTTAAACCAATTATTGAATTCCCTGAAGACTCAATAATTTATTCCCACATGATATTTGAATTACCATGTCACCATTATCTCCTCAAATCATGATATATATAAATCTATTTAAAATCCCCCCACTTATACATGAATCCATGTAATACCATAGTATAACCCATTATGTCACTCAACTCACTGTTTCTTACAGGTTGACCAGATTTCTAAAATGGTCATAAAAAGGGCCATTGAAAATCACTATGGCATGGTGAAATATTTATTTTTCTCCTTTCATGATAATCACATGCAATTAACATGATTATATATATTTTTTATTGTGGATTCCTCCCTTATTTAGCAACCTTGTTGAATCATGATAACCATAGTAATATTTATTTTTCATTTGAGAACATTATACATAGCATAGTCCAATTTCATTTAATTAGAATATAGAAATTCTAGAACTCTGTATTTTAACCATTGCACCAATGTAAATTCATCAATAAATCTCACAATTTCCAATATATGTGGATCCCAAAATTTTCCTCATCAAAAATCTAATTTTAGAACCCCATACTAGATGATAGAAAATCATTGTTGGGGTAATACAGTTCTTTGAAAAAAAATTGTGCACAAACTATCTGACTCCTATAAGAAATGAAATCCTTCCTTGGACAGGAGGTCATTCTAAAACACTTTCATGTACTTGAAGTCCATATCACTACAAGCATTGGGTGACAAAATCTTCCCCCATGATATCCAGTGTATGTTTTTTTTAATTAGCACTACCCCCCCCCCCACCAATTAGAAATGTATGAATATATTTTCTGAATAAATAAATATAGGATATTGAATAGAGACATCATGTAATATATAATTTCTTGAGACACTTATTTAATAAGAACCACATTCCAGAACCTAGCGAGTTTCATTCTAAACTATCACTGAATTTTACTATGAAATTTATCCAGGATGATGGTGAAGAATTCCTTTCTAGATTTCCCAAATACTATCAGGATACCCCAAAACATTTTTTCCCACAATCAGGATTCCACAACAACTAGTGATAGTAGATCTCATAACATATTGAATAACCTAACTAAAAGATATATATGATTTGAAAAATATGACACATTGTAATAATGATTTTTTAAAATCATCAATGATTATTAGAACCAACTAGCCTTCTTGAATAGTTTCTATTGAAAAAGAAAGTTAATAATTAGTGAAAAATAAGTGAGTAATGGGGATATGGCGCTGAAAACCCTTATCCTTATTATTGAGTCCATCCAATGCTACCTTTGATATGTGGTGAGATAAATCATTAGCAACAAAGAGAAATGAGTAACGGGGAAGGGGATTAACATGCTATAAACCTCTAGTTGGTTTGATGTTCTTTTTGAAATAACCAATGAACTTTATTTTTAAGGAAACTGACTTTTCACAACATAGGATCACCCTCATCCATTTTTTTCTAAATCTTAAATTCCACATCACCACTTCTAGAAAATCCTATTCCAAACTTTTATATTTTTTCTTATCCAATTTCATTCCCAAGGTCCCCCTCATAGAAGTACAATGATATTTTATAATAAGTATCTTGGGTATAAAATCACTCTAATTCTAAAAGATAATAGAGGGAAGGAACATTCCCAAATGGTGGAGAGGAATTTTGATAAAATCTTGTAGAGCACATAACACAAGCTAATAAACCTAAAATCATAAATTTTCACTTGGATAGAGATATTCAAGATCAAAAAAATGAGTGTTTCAATAACCATTTCGATACCAATAGAACCATCTTGTAATTTCTTAGAATTTCTGTGTAATTTTTTCAAAAATATATGGAATTTTTTTGAGAACACATGCTTTGAAGGCACGTGATACAGAGGGCGGATGAGCCCAGAATGGAATTTTGATCATTTCTTAATTCACTTAAGTATATGTGCAAGTGGGTTTTTCTAAATTATAAAACGGTGATCAGATCAAAAATTTAATAGCATCTTTGAACTCAGAAAGCTGGAATTCACCTAAAAAGTACTTAACATAGATCGGAAAGGGTTGGACAGAAAAGTTAATTTTCAGACTTTTTTTAAAATAGTAAAATAACATAAAAAGTTATTTTAATCTTATTTTGCTCCATTTAGTGGCGGAATGTGGTGCTACAGTGTAGGGATAAGGGGAAGATGAGGTGCATTAAAAGAGGATCATTAATGGATCTTTAATGTGCAGCATAATGACACTTTAAAAGAAGCATAACTATGAGATGTCAGAGTGCAACCAAAACATTATGACATGTTTTGTTTTAATAATCTAATGCATTGGGGGAAACAATAATTAAACAGAGGATAATTATTTGATGAACCACTATCAAGTTTTCTCTCCAATGAATAATGATGAACGTCAGTGGAACATTAAGAACATCAATGCACATCTAAAAACATATTTTATTTTATACTTTCCACTTTTCTTGTTAGTCTTTTTTTGGGTTTGTCTTATGAACCATTTTACATTTAGTTGTACTTGTACTCAGTGGTTGTTTAGTGTCATGTTGGTTTACTTTTCCAACTTTGGGATGTGGTTGTGTGTGCATGCATAGAGGTACTCAAGAATATTCATCCCACTTGAAGGTTGACGCCTTTTTCACTAGTCATCAACCCCTAGACTTTGGGAGTTGGGCATGGGGTTTGTCACGACATGAACCACGTGAGATGGGTCATGAAAAAGTGGTATCAAAGCTGGTCAGTTCTACCTCAAAGGCAGTGATTCTGTTGTTTTATTTTTGAGCAATATTGTTGAATGTTTTGAGTTCTAATTTTAGATTCAGGGAGTCCAGCATTGGTGCAGCAGCCGATGTATCCGTACACCAAGACCCCAAATTCTGCTTTTTGACTATATACAAGAAAACAATGATTGCATAAGTTTCTCCTTATGATCTTTTTGAATAAGAGTCATCTCACAAGGTATAATATTCAGAATGTGGTAAATCTTGATCTATTTCAGGATGCCTCCTTAACGAGAGCCAGTTAGGCTTCCGATAGGTGATTGTGTGGACAGCCCTCCTAGGGATGAGGCATTGGTTCAGGGACTAGTGCTAGAGATGGCCCCACTAGGTGGTGAACCGGTGTTTCCACCACCCATTGATAAGTAGTTAAAATTGGCATTACTGGTAAAGGACACACACCATCTCAACGCCTTGCACGATTTTGAGAGATAAAGACCTCTCAGATTCAAGGGAGAGATAGATCCTCAGGTATCTGAGGACTGGATGGAGGCAGTGACATGGGTCTTTCACTTTGTGAGGACACTGCTTGACCAGATGGTGATCTTAGATACGAGCCTTCTGCAAGGATCGGTAGGGAGATAGTGGAGCTTGACCTTCTAGATGCATGATGAGGCAACCCTCAACTGGACAGACTTCAAGTGGCTTTTCCCAGAGGAGTTTTTTCCTTTACTTTACAATATGTGCACATTCAGGAGATGCTTCACCTAAAACTGGGCATCATGTCAGTGATAGTGTACTCTGAGAGGTTTAAAAACCACTCTTTCTACTCCATAGACATGGTTTGGGACCCTTTCTTTAGGGCCCGGACCTTTGAGAAGGGACTCTGACAGGAGATCATGGAATCCATCATGTCTCCTATCATCCCCACTTAGGTTGGAATAATAGAGTGATACCTTCTTGTGTAGAGATTTCTAGAAGGGTAGGCACTGACAACTAGAGTTGATAGTAGTCCTTAGGTGGTAGAGGCATTAGTGGTGAGTGGTTGGAAGTAAAAAAGGGGGCCCAAGCAGGCTAGGTCTTTCAGGGGATTACCACTGGACTCAGGGTCAGTTGTTCGAGGATCCTAGATTAGAGGGAGTTCTTATGGGATTAGATTGTGCTTCACGTGCTGTAGGGAGGGACACATGGATTGTAACTGCCTGGCCCAATTCATAGATGATCAGCAGACGGTTGAGGGACCTCTAAGGTAGAGTCATAGGTTCAAGCAAAGAGGTTTATAGGGCTGCGGACGTGGCAGGGGTGTCGGCTAAGTGGTAGGCGGTGGAGGACGGTTCAAGGTTCTACCACTGCCACCCCCAAGTGGTCAACCAAGGGCTTACGGAGCCGTCAGACAAGGGCGAGGCCAACATCAGGCGATAGAGGCCTATGACCACAGTGCTCTAGATATGATTAGAGGTATGATCTGTGTCTTCTCTATAGTAGCTGCAGTTATTATAGACATAGCATTAGGTGCACAAGGATGAATACCCTGAGAGGGGGGTGAATCAGGGTATGATAAATTTAAAATTAAAGAATGTTCTGATCTTGTTTCACTGTTAAACAAAACACTCTTCTCTATCTTTCCCATTACACAATATAAACATAAAGTAAATCTTGCAAGGGACACAACAATTTTTACTTGGTCCACCCTCATTGGGCTACATCCATGGAGCATACACCATCAATGTGTCGATGTACCAAATCCACTAAAAGCGCACTTCTGTATACATATTTTGGGATAGATCACTTCTATTCTGAATATCACTGCCTTTACAAAGTTTAGGGTCAGTTCACTACTTTCCCAAGGGTCACTCCATGTTTCTCTCTCTCTGGATCACTTCCAGTTGAAAGGATCACCTTCTTCCTCTTCCTTTGCTCACTACTCTAGAAGGAATCCAATCACAGTTTATAGACCTGTGGGTCTCTTCATTATCACATATGAATGCATCCTATGTTGTATGTAGATTCTCTGTTGAAGTTAAACATTCACTCTTAGATGAATTTCTCTTTTCACTGAAGGTATCGGGCAATCTTCCAGCTTTTTCACAGCCCCGGAAAGGCGGGCGTGCTCCAACAACACCTGGCTTTCTTCTCCAAGCCCGACGTGCAAGTCCAAACTGGCGTGCAAATGTCACCAAAGCACCTGCGCGACACTTTCTTCCCCAACTCCAAACTTGCGCGATGCGCCTCTTTTTACGCCCAAACCGGTCTTCGCGCGCAACAAACAACCAGCGTGCAACTATCCACCTGGCTCGCAACCTTATCTTGCACGAACACACACCACTTGCGAGACCACCACACCCGCGCGATGGGAGCTCTAATTTTCTCCAAGTGTTGAGATCATCCAGAATGTGGAGGGGTCGACCTATATTAATAGGCATTTTGACAGCCTGTGCGGAAGCATGCAAGTCTCCCCTTGGGGCGCAAGTCTCGGCGCGCAGGTCCAACCGCCCAAGCCTTTGTCGCGCTACTCACTTGTGTGAACACACCAATACTTTCACGAACCTCTTTCCTTTTCCATATTTTTAATTTTTAATCTTGAAAAACAACGGTCGCACAAGTTTCCAATTCCCCTAGGCACCAGGGTGCAACGCCTTTCTCAGCGCGCAAGTCACTTGCGTGACTGACCCAAAACTTGCGCGACCCTTATACCTTTTTCATTTTTTTCATGTTCTGATCTTGAGAAACACTAGGTGCACAAATTCTCTATCCTTCAAGTACACGGAATGCAAATACCTTTTCTAAAAACCACTTTCCTCCATTTTTCAATTTTCAGGCCCAAATATTTGGCAAACACTGGAAAACGGTGTCACCTTGTATTTGCTCTTTTGGTACTACCTCTAGATCATCAATTCCTTTGTCGACATTCTTGAATCAATCATGGATCGTTAACCATAGATCTTTAACTCAACATGCCACCAAGAAATCCCCTTTGTGAACAAATTTGTATGTCATGGTTTGCTTTTTCAACAATCACAACACAGATGTCTACTTTTTCAACAAACACAATCACCTGAAAAATGCTTAAATGATACCTTGAGGGATTTTTTCCCAACACATCGGTACCAATTACTCATTCCTTTCCACAATCCTCGTTTTAGGCTCATAGATTATGATAGTACTCATTAGTTATGAGTACCACAGCAGTCCTAGGGTTAGGGGGAAGTGGCTTCTGTGTGACCCAGCATGCCCACTATACTCTTTGAAGAGGAGTTCTCCAGTAGCCCATGGTGTTAGAGGATGTGACTAATGGTTCTAATTTCCTACACTAAAACAAATTTAGTGTGATATGTATTACTTTGTGATCATGCATGTTGATCATGCTTGTGGTTTTTTTGTGGATTTCTCTGTTGTATATTATTGGTTATTTTGGCTTCCATACTGAGTATTTTTTTACTCATCCCTACATGGGATTTTCTCACACATGTTGTGTCTGGTGCAGATGGTTGCCACTTTGACGGAGAACTCAGTGGCCCAGGACCTGGTGGTTCTTAGTGAGACCAGTCAGACAGGATGTACTTCTACAAAAACTAATGAAGCGCCATTCAGGTTCCTATGTTTGATGAATCAAAAAGTAGATTTGGTTTTGGGAGAAGGTGAACACTAAAGCAACAAATTACCCTCACCACATGATTGAAAGTACACCTTCATGTAATGAATGTCCAACCAAGAAATAGTTAAAAAAATACATCTTTCAATGTTTTCCTTATCATTTCCTTGCTTTTGGATTTGGTCTTGGATATAAAGACCATATCGGTTTCATTCTTGGAGATCCATTAATAGAGCATACAAACTGATCATGAGTTACCAACAACATTAATATTCTAGCATAAGAGTTTCATGGTTCAAGGTGGGGCTATTTTGATCCAGCCTTTGCCTCTATCAGGTAGTTCAACACATCACCCTCTAATAGCATTTGTGTTTCTATGAACCTGATGGATCCTCATTTTTATAACCTCTAAAAACTATTTTATTTTTAAAATTTTATATTTTATTTGATAAATATTATTTCTATTCCTATTATTTCACTTAAATGTTTTCAGAAATCAATGTTCAACCATGATCACTCCAAGAGTATATTCATAAAGGACTGAAATAACCAGTCTTGAAGTAGGAAATCCAAAAAGTTCCTCCTCACCTAGAATAGTGTAATCCAGACATCCCACCCCAAGTAAAACCATACCCTAGGATAGGGAAACCATAATTTCCTCTAGTGTTTCAGGGGAATGGTAAAGTAGTTAGTGGTTTGGGATAGGTATAATTTTCTTGAGCTAAAAATCATTATGAAAATTTTGTGTGGGGGGTAAATAGTCAACCAAAAAATTGTTCCAATCCCTAAGATCATGTGTATCCTCATCCTATGATCCTACATCCACCATCCTAAGGATAATATACCCATCAAATAAGGGGACTTAAAGTCACATGTTCATTTGAAAATGGTAATACAAACATTGAGGTTCATTCAACACTATTAATATTTGATATTGAAATTTGGTATGATTTTCACTATCCATATGTTTTTAGCCTTTTATGTGGGTGTACCACCCAAAGAGTGTTCCTGATGCCATGTTCTATATTACTGTGTATGCCTCCACTCTAAATCATGTTTTTTTGTTCCAAAATCTTTTATCGCTTGTCCAATGAGGCCAAAAAAGAAACAAAAGGATTGGATTTTTCAGATTCAAAAGGCACCAATATCTTGGAGTCAAGAAATTTCAAGAATGAACCTCGTATAATGGGTCGTGTGATGTCCACTGAAGCCTTAATTTTCACCATAGGACCCCACTATATTAGATCTAAAACATCCTATTCTATAAAATCCTTAATGTTATTACCAATCCGACACATAACATGATAGATCCTACCCATAAATGGGATACAATTCACTTAGATCAAAAAAGGGGAATGTGAGAATTCCATCTCATCAGGTTAAACATGTTATCTATGTACCTGATCATAGTAATATGATTATAAAAATACAAGGGATGTATGTTAAAATTATTATCTTAATATATTCCCTAAAAAAATTCAAAAACATTCATCCTTGGTTCGATTTACTTGATAAAATCTCCCTCTTCCAACCATCAGATCAGTTGAAACATATTCTCCAAGGTGATCATGTTCTAGGGTCTTTAATATTTGAATCTCCCCACCAAGAGGAGGGACCTGAATTTAAAAATCCCTCTATCCTTCATAGCACTAGCTTCAATTGTCAATTTCTACAAAAAAAACATTTAAATATTATTTAAAGTCTCTCTAGTCATGCATAATCATTTATACCACTAAATATATCGAATTAAATAATTCATAATAAACTATACTTAACGTTTGTGTCTAAAAACCCAATAAATGAGTTTACAAAAATTGGTATCGTAATTAATTAATAACAATAACTCTGATATTATTGAAAAAAATTAATCCATCATTACGATAATTGAAAATGAGAATTAAATGATTTTAATCATTTAATACGGTTAATAATAATGGAAACAATTTAAGAACATTGTTTAGATTACATAATATCTATTTTTGTTTATAATTAATTTAACTATTAACATTATATATCATTTTAAATAAATATTAATTATGTAATTAAAGTTCATGATTTTACAAAATGTCGTACACAAAAAAAACTATTGTTTAACAATATTTAGCTAATCCTTTCTTAAACATATTTATGTTTCCTTTTTTATGAGTTAACTACATATTGGATTTATAAATTAATTATAAATTCAAATTCAATTAAATCAATCAATACTAATCCATTATTAATAGTAAAATTAATTCATTTTACATTTACAAATTAATTTAAAAAATTTAAATTTATAAATAATTTTTTAAAGAAATTAAATAAGTATTTCGATCTATAATAGTATTGAGTTAACAAAATGGTGTTTAAAATTGAAAAAACAATTATTTAAAAAAGATTATAATTTTCAAAATATTAAATAAATGTGTCAAATTTTAAAAAAATATTTTTAATTTTTAAATAATAATTCATTATTAACGCAAAAAAAATTATTAAATGAATTGAATTTTTTTTTAATTGTGAAATTATTTGACTAGATACTTACCAATGATGAGAGATTATATTATTTTAATTTATTGTGTACATATATTTTAGTTATATGAATCCATTATAGATAAATAATTTAATTTAATTTAATACATTAAATCTTAATGAAATGAAATAATTTGAAAATAATATTTGGAAGAAATGGATACAATAAAATCTATATTTTCTTATATATTATATTTCAAAAAATAAATGATGGAAATATATTAAAAAATAAATCAATGTGACTGAGTAAGTCCATTTAATACAAATCCATAGATGTGTTTATGCATTACTATACCCCATCAGGCATATTTCATGGGAATTGGTAGATGTATATGGACTAGGGATACCTTAGGAAGAAGAGATATGATGGTTTTTGGCCTCTAATGATATAGATAAGTAGTATTTAGCTCTTAAGTGTATTACGATCAGTCAGTGATCATGTCACTAAGGGATGTGGGAATCATTTAATCTCTCCTATGACCATAGGTATGGATTGGGGTATGAGATGAGATGCAGGTGGCCTAGGATAGTATTTTTATAGATAATTAGATGGAGGAGAGAGGATTTAGCCTGGTGATGATGGTAAGAAATCCATTTGTCTCACACCAGGGGAGTGACTCTCTCCTGGTGGTGGTCTAAGGCTTGATTAGTACTATGAATGGGACAAGTCCTTTGGGACTAGACATGGTGTGATAGAGAGTGGTTTCCTCCAACTAACGGATAGATAGATCTACATTAGAAGACGTGAGGTGAGACCCAAGTCTAGGGTGTGGGATTGGTTGGGACTTGGTATCTGGATTCCAAGTTGTATAGAGTGTACAACTTGGGATAGTCCTGGGGTAGCAAGACAAAGAATGATGAGAGAGCAAGTTGGAGGGGAATAGGCCTTAAGGACATGGTTGAGATGAGCATATAGGTTGTGGTGTCATTGAGGGGTAAGGGGAATGATTTGGTATTAATGATAACAGACTGTGTTGGGTTTAGAGGACCCAATCGATGCCCAAATAGGTGAGGTTGGATGTGTTCAATAAGGGGCTATATCTTTAGAGACTAGTGTCTTGGGATAAACTAATGAGTTGTGTGCCAAGTTGAGGCCAAGTGTACATGGTGTGACCTCCCCTGAGACTGTGAGGATATTTTTTTGTGCTTATTACCTCCTTAGAGTCTGTGGAAATGGGTTGGTATGACTTTAACATCCCTAGAGTCTTCATGGAGGGTTTGGTATTGTTGTAACCTCTCTAGTGTATGTGGGTATGGGTCGGTATTCTTGTGACCTCCCTTGAGAATGTAGGGATTGGTCAGTGTGGATGATGTACCCTGTAAAAGAATCATTGTACTGAATGTGACCACTCATGAAGGGTTAGGTCATGGGATGATGTGAGATGGGACAAATGGGCCCTACATAGAGTGATCAATCATTAGGTCATGATGTGGATGTATGAGTGGAGCTAGTTCTTGTGAGAAAAAAGTTGAGGTTTGGGTTCCACAAAACCTTAATTCTTCGTTTATGGCTTGGGTATCAGTACGATGGCCCTAAGATGATGCGATGTTGTGGGTTCGAGTATAACACTAATGTAGGTATGATCAGGTTTCATGGTGTCCTGGTAAGCACACATTGACCAGAAATCTAGGGAATCGTGGCTGCCTTATAACGTTTATGATCCTATTGATGTGATTAGGAATGAATGTAGTTTAATTATCATAACATTAGTCGATAAGGTACTTCATGAGGTAGCTTATGAATTTTATACTACCTAAATATGGTATAAAAATAAAAAAAATTATAAGAAAAAAACCAAAGTAGTTTGGCTACAACAGAGGATTCAATTGTATAAATTTCATATGAATCCTTGAAATGCATCTGGGACTCATATCGATGATTTTAATAAAATAATTCTAGATTTAAATAATATAAAATTTATGTTGGATAAATTCTATTAGAATATAATACTTCTAAATTAATTAGATGATTAAAATAATTGATTTAAGTATTTGTTAATGTATGTTCAAGGTTCTTTAAACCTATTAGAGGTAAAATCTACCTTGTTTTCTAAAGAGATTAAAAATTAGAAACATACTTTTGTTCATAAGGAATATTAGGGGCATAATATCTAGGGTAATCTTCAATAGAGAGGGAATGAGATTGGTAAGATTATTTTTATGAGATAATCAGGTTCTTGGGGTAAACCAATAAAATTATTCCATTTTAAACAACCTTGTCAAATTTGAAGGAATTATTCACAAGGAACGGTTCTATGAACAAAACCTAAAACAATGACCATTGGTGGTTAGTTTGGAAATATTTTGAGACTCTTGATGTATTAAATTTTTTTCCAGATTCTATGAGTTCTAAATGAGTCATGGGTTTAATATTTTCTTTTTTATATATGTTAAAAACATGATTATGTCACTGATATAAGAGAGAATGAGTGTGGAAAGTTTTTAATTAGAAATAACAAGAGCTATCTAGTCATGGATAGAAAAATAATCCCTCTATAATTAGTTGAAAGGTCGGTAAAATGCTTAGAGGAGGTTAGGTGGGTGTCTAATTTGAAGTTGAAACTTATTTCTCCAGGTGTCTTAGAACAAAATGGATATTGTTTTAGGCCTCATTTAGGGAGTCATAATATCTTTAAGGGTTCACTCACTACTATGAGAGTAACCCTCACCAATGGTATATATGTCTTAAATGGTAGGAATAAAATGGAACAATTAAATACAACCATTCCCCCCATAACAGATAACACAATGTTATGACATAGGTTATTAGAAAATATTATTAAAAAATGGATGAATGAAATAAGAATGAAAGTAATTTTAAATTATGTAACCTTGGACAATCTTCCCTTTTATTAATACCATGATTGTGGTAATTCCAAACATGTTAGTTTTAAGAGGTCAACATATGAAGATAATTCCACTTTATAATATGCACATTTTAATATTTGGTTTTCCTGTGGAACAACATCCTATAGTGGGGGACATTAATACATTCCCTTTAAAGATGAATAATCACATAAAGTGTGGATTTATATACTCAAGCACAAATATGAAACCATTGAAACTTTTAAAATTTGATTGTATAGTATTGAAAGGGAAACCGAAAACATATGGAAAATCATTAGAACTGATAATGGTCTATAATATTTATCTAATTCCTACATGAACTATTTTTTTAAAGTTATTATTAGACACAGAACAATTATGGATACCCCATAATAGAGTAACCTAGAAGAGAGGACGAATAATACTATTTATATAGATTGAGAAGCATGATCTTATATTCTAGTATTTTTATGTCGTGGGAAGAATTTTATACTACAGCTGTCAATATGATCAATAGATTCCACTCAAGTGTCATTAGTTTCATAGTCTATGATGTTATGTGGAGTGGTTCACCCCGAGATTAGGACATCTTAGATTTTTTTTCATTATACATATTATCATAGTTGTACAAATAAACCAAAACACAGGAATATGAAGTGTGAATTTGTGGGATAACCACTTTTTGTCAAAGGGTAATGGATTTGGGAAGATAATCATGGTTTTTCAAAATTTATAATCCATCATGATGTTGTTTTCCATGAGGCTTATACTTCTATATATAAAGATATTGATCTTTCTAGTATCATCCATCTAAACATATAGGTATTGTGGTTAGATTAGAACATAAAATGTAACATGAACTCAAGGTTTTCTCCACTAAACCATCCCATCTAGATAACAATAAAGAAAAAACTTTTAATGATTTTGAACATAAGCTTGAGGTTGAGTGAGATGGTGTCATGAGATACTACAAGTTGGGTCATAATAAGACCAGAAGAATCATTAGGCCTCCGACCTCATTTACCAATGCTGATGTTTATACCTCTGACATTAATATAGGTTTTTACTAGGTAGTGATGAACCATAATGTTTTAAATAATATCTTAAGTATGATGAATCTACGTTGTGTCTTTATGTCAAGAACGATGAAATGTATTATCTTCTTACAAATGAAATTTTGATAATTGTTAACAAACCTAAAAAAGAAGAAAATTATAGATTTTAAATTAATTATTAAGAAGAAAAAAGAAAATTCTAGTGAAAATAAAATTAGGTATAAATATATAATTTTGGAACATGGATTCCAATAATATGAAGGAACTGATTAAAATGATATTTTTCACATATTGTTAAGACCTCTTCCAATATATTATTGTCACCCATTTCTGCCCAAAATGATTTTCATGTTGAATAATTGGATGTTAAAACTTAATTCTTGCCTGGTATTTAAGATGAACATAGTTATATGAGACCACCTGATGGGTTTTCAAAATATTTTAAAATTAATCAAGTATAACTTTTAGAAAAATCCATTTATGTCCTTAAGAAATCATCCAGACAGTGGTATAAAGAATTTAATGTTTTTCTACTTAAAAATAACTTTCCTAGAAGTACATATGATGCCAATGTTTATTTAAAATATTTTGATATTATTTATGTTTATTTAATAATATATTTTAATTACATGATTATAATTTTAAAAGACACTCTGTTAATAAATCATATTAAAAAAATTCATAATACTTTTGAAATGAAATATTTAGTGGAAACAAATAAATTCCTTGGTATGAAAATCACTATGGATTAAAACGTTAGGGTATTAAACATGTTCCAATATTATTATGTTTATATGGTGTTAAAAAAGTATTTTATTTAAAATTTGAAACTTGTTAGTGTGACTTTAGGTCATCACATCTTGTTTATGTTTTCTCAATCCCCAAGTAGTGATTCTAATAATTATTTTTTGAGTAAAATCATTTTTGTACACATAGTGGGTGGCGTTATGTATTCCATGATATTCTCTTATCTAGATATATCCTTTGGTGTTTGTACCTTAAGAATTTTTATGGGAAGTCCTATAAAGAATCCTTGGTATGCATTAAACTAGATACTCATTTATGTGTCCATGTAATCTAATTTGTGCATTTATTTTTACAAAATATTTTCTTATAGTTAAGATATCAATAGCTTTATTGATTCTTGTTATGCTAAAAATATAGATACAAATAAATATATCATTTTTTATTTATTATTTTCATTTGGAGGTCTTCATTCATGAAAATTTAATATGAACTCCATAGTTTCCCTTCCCAAAACCATGGTCAAATAAATAGTATTAAATATAGAAATCAAAGAATCAATTTGTTTGAAAGGATCTGTTAACGAACTATTGTTATCTTTTGGTAATATATAAGTATTTTGTGATTTTTAGTTTGTATTCCATCTTTCTAAAAATCATTTTTCCATGGAATATCATAGCACATATACATTGGATTTCATTTTGTTAGGGTTTTCATTGAAACTTGGATGGTATGTTTCACTAAGATACATACTTCGGAGAATCTAGTCGACTATTTGACTAAAGCTATACAATTTTCATTGTTTATACATAATTTAGATCTTATGAATGTAGTCACTTTTCAAATACCTAGGTGATGAGAAAACTATATTGTTTAAGTTATTTTTTTACAAAGGTGGAGGTTTTTTTAAATCTGACAAGCATGTATTTATTTGTTTGTTATCATATAGAAATATTACAATTATAGGTCTGAATTACTATATGGATTTCAATAATTTAATTGTATTTGTTCCCTTGTGAAAATGTTGTTTTTATTTCTTGGTTGTATTTTTTTACAATGAAAAAAAATTCTTTTTACATCTGTTATTTTTCAATTTAGATTTCACAAGTTTTCCTTACCCCATAGTTGGATTCCACATAAAGGTAACTTGTGTAAAGTCTACTTTTCCATTGCATGAGGGTAAACCATTGGATATCCCTTTGCATGAGGGTAAGACATCGATGCATAAGGTTAATTCCTTCTCATGTAAGTATACTGCATGGATTGTGTAAGGGTACTCCTGACTCTCTTAAGGGTGCTCCCTAGCATGCATATGGCACTCCCTAGTGTGGGTAAGGGTACTACCTTGGATCATGTAAGGCTAACCTGGAATGTGAAAGGGTACTTCCTTGGCTCACATAAGGGTAACCAAGATCACGTAAAGGTACTGTATGGATTGATTAAGGTTAACCTAGATCATATAAGGGTAACCTTGGAATACTCAATTGCATGTATATCTATGTTACAGTTTGGTGGTGAACCACCTACCGCCGCGTGGCCATCCCATCAAACTGTCTCATGTATATCAGTCATCCACAAGGATTGCATCTAGTATTCACTACCTTGCTAATAGTCAGTTCTCCCACCATCATGATTTCACCTCACGCTCCTCCTAGATCATTTGTTGTGTCTCTTCACTAGTTTGAGAGAGGATAGTTCTAGGTCATTTTTTATTTCCAGTTGAAGTATAATGAGAGTTTCTTGTAGGAGATCATTCTTTAGAAATAACGATATTTAAGGGATTTCTTACAAGTCATGTAGCTCTATAGTAGACTAAAGTATGTTATATATATGTGTTGTTTATTTTTTTTATTACACCATGTTATTATTTAATCCATCTTATTCGTTTCTATTTTTTATAGAACATCCTAAAAAATTTGTAAACCATTTACCTATATTAATTGTTTCTTGGTTGTTTAATAAGGGATACTACATCAACTAATCCCTTAACATATTTTCTAGTTCTTCAAAACTAGGCTACTAGATCAACTTTTCACTTGTTCTTGTTAGATAGAATGTAGAAATGACACTCTTTTCACTTTAATAGGTTTTTGATCCATTTTTCATTTTATCGTCTCTATCTTCCATCTAATGTGCATCGCCTAATAATATATAATGTTTTTTAATGCAGTTAATCTAAATGAAAATATATTTATTCCATGAATAATATATATGTTATCTTATATATTGTTTTACTAGCTGTGAGCCACAACTTTGGTGGAACCATATCAACCGAACTATTGACCAAAACAAAATTTTTCATTCTTATGAAATTATATCAATAAAGTGGTGTCTAGAATTAATGGAGTGAAGGTAATGTTGCAAACAAATGAAGATCAATAGAATTAGTTTTTCCATTTGGAAATTGTTGAAATGGTGTTATGTATGAATCGAAGAACAAATATTTCTAATATAGTAAACCCCACCCACTAGGTGTTTATATGATTTCATGTTACCCTATTTAATCCAGTTGAAGAAGAATGAAAATATTGAAATATCTTTAGAATTCAGTATGATCCTTTTGGAATGAAAATCAGTTCCTATGAAACAAAAATCTATTTCAAAAATAATAACCTAACTTTATGTCACAACCAAGATGTAACATATATATAATTTCATTCAAACTAACATCCTACATTAACTCTTCTTTCAACACATCAACCTCCCCCAAATCAAGTTTTATAATTTCTATGTTCATATAATCTCCTCCACAAGTCACCCTTGATAGAGCATCTAGAACACTATTCAGTTTCCCATGCTTGTTAATCATAATAAAATCATATCCCAGTAACATATCCTACCAGTGTTGATGTTCAATTGAAGCTACTCTTTAACTAATAAAATTCACTTAAGGCTCCAATTACCCATGTATACCTCAAACTACCATCCCATCAATTATTGTTTCTGAAACTGGATTTATGGCACTAAATCCATAACCTGTATTTTGAATATCATATATTCAATGTTGGTTTCAGATAATTCCTTAAAAAAACAAGAAAGCGACATCCCTTATTATGTTAATAAAGCTCCAACACCTGAACTAAAGGCATCAAAATTTACTGAAAATCCCTTGGAAAATTTTAGAAATCATAAATTTTGTGTAGTGGACACGTTTTTCTTATGTGAATAAAAATATTCTTTATTTTCATGTTCCTATTTAACATATTTCTTCTTATTCAAGGATGTGAAGGGTCTTGAAATATTTCCATAATCTTTGATAAATTTTTGATAGGATTCAATTATCCCGGAAAGCTAGTGACATGATTTACATTCCTTAGCCCATTACATAATTTAACCAACACCTTTTTTGGGATCTATCATAACCAATTTGATAGAAATTATATGCCCAAAAAACTCCCCATATCTTCTTTTGAAATAACACTTCTTCTCATTTTGAAATAGTAAATTTCATGTTTCCATTTTTTGAACCTCATGTTCCTTCTTTAGGTCTTCATTCCATCACTTAAAACACACCATTATATCATTGAAGAACAAAAAAACTCTTCCTTATAAAATCCCATAATACCACATTCATATTAGCATAGAAAGTCATTAGTGAATTCATCAATCTAAATGTCATAAAAACTTATTCTAAATTCCCAATATGGGTCTTAAACAGAGTATTTTTAATATCTTTCTCTTTCATCTATTCATGGTGAAAACTTGATTTCAAACCCACCTTCCTGATGTATTTTGTACTATGAAACTCATCAATCAACTCTTCAATTAGTTGAATTAGGAACTTTTACATCACCCCCTCTTGGTAATCCATGAACATTCTCCACCAACCATCATTATTTTAACTAAAATTATTAGAATATAGTGTGGGTTGGTGTTTTGACTGATGAAACCCAATTCCAAATTCTTCTGACCCTATTTCTAAATCTCAGTCTTCTTGAAATAAGCATGATTATAAGGTTGTATGTTGACTTAATCAACCCCCTATTTCAAATTTATTGTGTGATCAGTCATCATCATCAATTGTAATTCCCGAGGTGCCTCAAAAACATCCTTTCTAGTAGCCTTTTCTTATATCACCCACTGTAACCCATGCACATGCAATTTTCATTTTACAAAAATTTTTTATAAACAAAATTTTGTTTTTGTTTGTTATTTGAAGTTCCCTGGGTCGGATGACCATTTAAAGGGGGATGAATCAATGGTCTACTTTTATAAATTAGTATTCTTCTATATTCAACCTCTTGAACCTGTTAAAGTTCTCGACCCTCTAAATAGTATCTCGTAGTCTAAACATGTATTCTATAATAATAGGAGAGTGAAACAAATGATATTTACAATGTTCTTCATAAAATTCTACTCCTTTCCATTATGGTCAGATTCATGTATTTAGACACCCTAGTTATAATTCTCAATAAATTTTTTAGACACCCCAATAACAATTCTCTAGTTTTTGGTTGGACAGCCCAATCACATGCCTCAAACAACTAGTTAGTCACCACAGTCACAAGAATATTCTTCAACTTTAATATTCTCATAAAAATATCTTTTTATGAACATGGATTCTTATGTTCCAATTATGAAATATATTTCCCTTCATGAGTATATTGGATCAACAGGCCTGCACATGTGCTAATTCTTCAAGATCTTCAAAAGGTTCTTGCAATAGTAATGTTGATCTCAAAAATCCTACCAGATCATTAGTGATATGGTTCATCTCAATTTTCCCAAATACTTGGGTGAATAAGAAAATAATGGCTCCTGGTTTCAACTCCCCGTCTTCCCTTGATACATGTATCAGGATCCCACTAATCTCTCAGACAATGTATTTTAGACCTAAAAATATATATATATTCAAAATAATATCATGAATATTATTCACATATATTCTAGAATATTGTTTCATATTTTATATTAAAATAATTATTAGTTGGATCTTTATCTTCTTGAATAATCCAATATCTATTTGGATCATCTATTTTTCATTTGAACCTATTATTGATTTCCCTGAAGACTCAATAATTTATTCTCACATGATATTTGAATTACCATGTCTCCATTATCTCCTCAAATCATGCTATATGTAAATATATTTAAAATATCCCCACCTCTACATGAATCCATGTAATACCATGGGAGAGCCTATTATGTCGCATAGCTCACTGTTTCTTACAGGTGGACCATATTTCCAAAATGGTCATCCAAATGACCATTGAAAAATTACTATAGAATGGTAACATATTTAATTTTCTCTTTCCATGATAATCACATAAATAAATATATATATATATATATATATATACTATTGATTTTGTCTTCCTCCCTTATTTCGTAATCGGGACTGGTTCACCCCTAGTTTAGGAAATCTTATATTGTTTTGTTGTTATACCTATTCTCATAGCTTGAATGATGAACTAGAACCTAGGAATATGAAGTGTGACTTTGTGGGATACAAAATTTGTGTCAAAGGGTAAATTCTTTGGGAAGAGAATCATGTTTTCATAAATTTATTATCCATCGTGTTGTTATTTTCCTTGAGTCCAATGATTCCAAATATAAATCATCTGATCTTTCCTAATCTCATCCATCTAAAACTATAGGTGTCGAGGTTATATTAGAGCCAAAAAAGTAACATGAAAATCGGTTTGCCTCCAATAAAACACCCCAACTAGCTCATAATAATGAATAACCTATTAGTGAATTTTAACATAATTTTGATGTTGAGAGAGATGGGGACATGAGAGACAACCAGTTGACTTTTAATAGAAACGGAAGAATAATTAGGCCTCCAACCTGGTCTACAAATGATGATTTTTCTACCTTTTAATTTTTTATAGGTTTTTACTAGGTAGTGATGAACCATAATGTTTCAAACAAGATCTAATGTCTAATGAATCTATGTAGATTCTTTTTTTATGAGAGATGAAATGCATTATCTTCTTACAAATAAAACATGGATAATTGTTAAAAAAACCTAAATGGGGGAAAATTGTAGATATAAATTCAATTTTATAAAAGAAATAAGAAAACAAAAGTGAAAATAAAATTAAGTATAAATATATACTTTTGGCTGATGGATTCTTATAATACTAAGTAATTGATTACAATGATATTTTTCCACCTATTGTTATGACCTATTCCATTAGATTATTCTTATACTTTTATGACCAAAATGATTTTCATGTTGAATAATTGAATGTTAAAACTGCCTTCTTTCATGGTATGTGACATGAAAATATTTATATGAGACCACGAGATGGGTTTTCAAATTGTTTTAAAATAAATAAAGTATAACTTTTAGTAAAATCAATGTTTGTAGTTAATAAATCATCATGAAAATGGTATAAAGAATTTAATTCTTCTCTTATTAAAAATGACTTTTCAAGAAGTACATATAACGCCAATGTTTATTTAAAATCATTCAATATTTTTTATAATTATTTAATCCTATATGTTGATGACATGATTATAATTTTCAAAGACACTGGGTCAATAAATCATATTTAAAAAAAAATTCATAATTCTTTTGAAATGAAATATTTAAGGGAAACAAGTAAAATCCTTATTATGAAAATCACTACAGATACAAATTTTATGATATTGTACATGTACAAATATTATATTGTTAATAAGGTGTTAAAAAAGTTATTTTCTAGAAAATTTGAAAAAATTTTGTGTGACATTAGGTTGTCACTTTATATTTACCTTTCCCCAATCCCCTAGTAGTGATTCTGATAATTATTTGATGAGTAAAATCATTTTTGTAAACAAATTTGATGACCTTATGTATTCCATGATATTCCATTATCTTCATATATTCATTGTTGATTGTACCTTAAAATTTTTTGTGGGATGTATTGTGAATAATCTTTGGTATTCTTTAAAACTGATACTCATTTATGTGTCCATGTCTTTAAATTAGTGTGTTTGTTCTGGTAAAAATAATTCTTATAGTTAAGGTATCATTAGATTTATTTATTCTGGTTAATCTAAAAATATAGATACTAATAAATATATAACTTTTTATGTATTATTTTTCTTTATAGGCCCTGATTCATGGAAATGTAACATGAAATCCATTATTTCCTGGTCCAGAACCAAGGTCAAATACATGGTATTAACTGTATCAATCAAAGAATCAATTTGGTTGAAAGGCTTTGTTAAGGAGATGTATTTATATTTTTGTAATATAGATGTCTTTTTTGATTATCATTTTTTATTCCATCAATATAAAAATCATGTTTTCCATGGAAGATCATAGCACATATAAATTAGATTTCATTTTTTTAGGGTTTTCCTTAAAACAAGGATGGTATATTCCACTAAGAAACATACATCAGAGAATCTAGTCGATTGTTTGACTAAAGCTATTAAATTTTTAGTGTTTATACATTATTCAGTGTAGACAAATGTAGACCCATTTCAAAGACCGTGTTGGTGAGAATTCCATATTGTTTAAATTATTCCTATTCTAAAGGTTAAGGTTTTGTAAACTGGACATGAATGAATTTATTTATTTTTCATCAAAAATAATTTTAACAATTATTGGTCTAAAATAGTATTTTGATTTTATAAAAAAATTTATTTTTTCCCTAGTGAATTTTTTTTTTCCATTTCTTATTTGTATTTTTCCCATGGAAAAAATGTTTTTTACGTCTATTATTTTTCGAATTTGATTTCACGAGTTTTACTTAACCCGTAGATGGATACCACATAATGTTATCTTGTGTAAAGTCCAATTTCCCTCCGCATGAGGGTAAACCATTGGTTATCCTATTTCATAAGGGTAAGACATCAATGTATAAGGGTAATGCCTAATCATGTAAGGGTACTCTCTATCTTGCATATCGGTACTCCTAACACTATTAAGGGTACTCTCTATCTTGCATATGGGAACTCCCTATCAAGCATAAGGGTACTACCTTGGGTTGGGTAAGGCTAACCTGGAATGTGAAAGGGTACTTCCTTGGATCATATAAGGGTAACCTAGCTTGGATATGGGTATTGTATGGCTCGATTAAGGGTTAACTAACTTATATAAGGGTAAACATGGAATACTCAATGGTAAGTTGATATGTGTTACATTTTGGTGGTGAATTGCCTACTTCCATGTAGACATACCCTCAAAATGTTGCTTTCATATCGGTGGTCCACATGTATTGTATCTTTTATTCACTACCTGGCTTGCAATCATTTCTCCCACTATCAATATTTCACCTCAGGATCTTCCTCAGTCATTTGGTTTGTTTCTTCACTAGTTCAAGAGAGGAGAGTTCTAGGTAATTTTTTATTCCCTATTGAAATAGAATGAGAGTATCCTAAAGGAGATCTGTTCATGATTCATGTAGTTCAATGAAGAATATTTTCTTCATCAATACCAACCTAGTCAGTCAATTTGGTGGAGAGTGGTGCAGATTCTGGGCCATCATCATGAGATGTCCTCATGTGAAAGAATACATCAACATCCTGAAAACCATTTGACCTTCTTCCAGGTTTTGGTATTAGAACCTAGAATTATAAGAATATTATTCCACTTTACTATTTTTGTTTCTTTTCATGTGTTTGATATTGTATCATTCTATTAATGTGTGTACCATGAGTCCATACAGAAATTTATATTGCAAGTTCATTATGTTACATTTATTCACAACCATATGGTCAAGAAAGACCTAATCCAAAAATAGATTCTTTGGAACATTACTTCTTTCATGTATTATAATCTGGTTATTTTCTTTCTTTAGTAATAACAATATTCTGGGGGATTTCTTTCAATTCGGGCACGTCCATATTAAACTAATGTTTGGTATATATGTGTGTTCTTTATTTTTTTTCTTACACCATATACTTCTTTAATCCATCTTATCCATTTTTATTTTTTATCGAACTTCCTAAAAAACCTTGTACTAATTACCTATATTAGTGGATTCATGGTTGTTTCATAAGGAATAAAACATCAAAGAACCCCTTAATGAAGTATATGGTGTAAGAAAAAAATAAAGGTAATGTTGTTAAATGATGCTCAGGAAATGGTGTCTAGAATTAATGGAGTAAAGTTAATGTTGCAGATAGATGAAGATCACCAGAACCAGTCTTTCCATTTCAGAATTTTTGAACTGGTGTTTTGTATGAATCAATGAACAAATAATTCTAATCCAGAAAACCCCTCCCACTAGGTGTTTATATGTTTTCAAGTTCCCCTATTTCCCTCTATCTGAAGAAGAATGATGATATTAAAATATCATTTGAAATAAATTGTATCCTTTTGGAAAGAAAAATCTATTCTTATAGTTTAACAATATACTTCAGAAAGAATATCCTAACATTGTGGCACAACCAAGTCATAACAAATATATAATTTCCTTCAAACTAAAAAATTTCATTATCTCTTCTTTCAACACATCAACCTCCTCCCAATCATGTTTTAAAATTTCGACGTACATATAATCTCCTCCCCATGTCACCTTCTATAGAGAATATATGACACAATTCAATTTCCCATACATGTAAATCCTAATAAAATCACCTCCCAATAAAATATCCTACTAGAACTGATGTAAAATTTAAGATACAATTTGACTAAGAAAAATCACTTAAGGAACCAATTATATTAGTATACCTCAAACTTCTTTCCCATCAAATATTGTTTCTAATACTGGATTCCTAGCACTAAATCCATAATCTTCTTTTCGTATATCAATTTTTTCAATTTGGTTTTATATAATTCCTTAATAAAATAGGAAAGAGGCCTCCCTTACTATGTTAACACCCCTCAAACTCCTGAACTAGTGACATCAAAATTTATTGAAAATACCTTGAAAAAAATTCAGAATGCATAAATATTGGGTAGTAGACATGTTTTTCTTAAAGTGTATCAAATGATTCTGGACTTTCAGGGGTCTATTTGACATCTTTCTTCTTAGTCAAGGTCGTGAGGGATCTTTAAATATTTCTATAATCTTTGATAATTTTTTGTACTATCCAATTATCCCTAAAAACCCCTGGCATGCATCACATTCCTTAGCCCATTCCCTAATTTAACTACCAACTTTTTTTGGGATCTATCATAACCACTTTGATAGAAATTATATGCCAAAAATACTTCACTTACCTCCTTTTGAAAGAACACTTCTTCTCATTTTAAAATAGTTAACTTTCATTATCCATTTGTATGACCTCATGTGCCTTCTCTAGGTCTTCATTCCATCCCATACAACACACCATTATATCATCAAATTAAAATAAAACACTCTTAGAAAATCCTAGAATACCACATTCATAGTAGCATGGAAAGTCATCGGTTTGTTCATCCATCTGAAGGGAATAAAAAGGTATTCTAAATTCCCCTAATGGTACTAGAACATAGTCTTCTGAATATCTACCTCTTTTATTCATACCAGGAGGAAATTATATTTCATATGCACCTTTTGGAAGTATTCTGCACTAGGAAACTCATCCATCATCTCTTCAATTAGTTGAATTGGGTTCATATCTATCACCACAAAACTATTTAACTCTTCATAAAACATGAACGTTCTCCACCAACCATCTTTATTCTTTACTGTTATTATTATGATATAGTATAGGATGATGTTATGTCTGATAAAACCTTGTTCCAAAATCTTTTAACCCTATTTTTCTATCCCATTCTTCATAAAATAAGCATGTTTTTAAGGTTTTATGTTTACAAAATCCACCCCCTGTTTAAAATTTATTGTGTGATCATTCTTCCTCTTTGATGTTAATTCCCAAGGTGCCTCATAAACTTTTTCTTTGTCCACCTTTTCTTGTATCACCCATTACAACCCATGCACCCACAATATTCCTTTTCCTAAATTTAATTGTAAAAAATATGGTGTTTTTTGGGTTATATGATGTTACCTAGGTTGAATTACCATTGATATGGGGTTGAATTATTGATCTACATTTATGAATTATTCATCTTATAAATTAAACCTCTTGACCCTGTTAATTTTGTGAGTCCTATCAATAATATCTCATAGTCTAAACTTGTATACAGTGATAATAAGAGAGTGAAACAAATTTTATGTAAAATTTTCTTTATAAAATTGTACTCTTTTCCATTCTAGTTAGATTAATGTAGTTATACATGAAAGTTATAATTCTCCACAAGTTTTTTAGACACCCCAATCACAATTCTCAGGTGATTGGTTAGACACTCCAACCACAAGCCTCAAACAACTAGTTAGTCATCATAGTCAAAAGATTATTCTTTAAATCTAATCCTCTCATAGAAATATATTTTTATGAAAATGGATTCTGATGTGCCACTTATGAAATAGATTTATCATCATGAGTAGATTGGATCAACATGACTTCACATGTGCTAATTATTCATGATCTACAAAAGGTTGTTGCAATAGTTATGTTGGTCAAAAAAATACTACAATATCATGAGTGATATAGTTCTTCTCAATTTTCTCAAAACTTGGGTGAATAAGAAAACAATGAATCCTAGTTTCAACTCCCTCTCTTACCTTGATACATGTATCATGCTCTCATAAATCTCTCACACAATGTATGTTAGTTCTCAACATTCTCGTCATCTTCTTCGACCCCTATAAAAATATATATTCACAATAATGTCATTAATATTATTCACATATATTCTAGAATATTATTTCACATTTAATATTAAAAACAAATATTATTATGGTTTCCTTCATCATGAATCATCAAATCTCCCTATGGATCAGTTATTGTTTCATTTAAATATATTATTGAATGCCCTAAAAACCCATTAATTTATTCTCACATGATACATGAATTATCATGTCTCCATTATATCCTCAAATCAAGCTACATATAAATCTATTTAAAATCTCCCCAACTCTACATGATTCCATGTAATGCCATGTGATAACCTATTATGTCACTCAACTCACTATTTCTTATAGGGGGACAAGATTTCCAAAATGGTCCTCAAAACGGCCATAGAGAAATTACTGTGGCATGGTGACATATTTATTTTCCCATTTCACGAAAATCACATGAATTAAACATGAATATATATACTTTTGATTGTGTCTTCATCCCTTATTCATAATCTTGGTTGCATCATGATAAGAATTGTGATATTTATTTTTCATTTGAGAGTCCCATTATTTGCATAGCCAAATTTCATTTCATCAGAAAATACAAATTATGGAACTCATTTCATCTCTAAGCAGATCAGTCATATTAATGGATCGACTGCATATCATAACCTAGATCGACCACATAAATACCTCAATAATCGACCATATGAATAACTCCAGATCCACTATGTGTGATCAAACACTTGAAAATGTCTTGATAGAGGGCACGTTCAAATCCAATCAACCATAGCAGCTAAACTCATGTTTATGCAGCTCAATAATTTTCCTTGTTTCATTAACATAGTGCATTGAACTACCTATGTATGTAGTTCAAAACTCATTATACCATTACACATCACCTCATCACCATTATGTGGTGTCACTCAACGCATGTTACCTATACATTTCCTTCACAACTCCCTCATTACCATTACACAGGTTTTGTAAATCATAGATGTCCTTTACATTGTAATATAAATCCTCTGGTACCTTCACGTAGCTACTCAGTTTCCTTATTACCTTCAAATTGGTAATTCATTTCAAATTCCAACATTACATAGTCAATGTACTTCTCGCATTACTCTTACATAACCAGTGCAAGTCACATGTTACATTTACACATCATCAAAATATTTTGTGTGACCTTGATGCGGATAGAGAACTACCTTTACGTAGCTATATACACTCTAGTTTTATCAATATGTATAAGGAAAAATATTGGTGACACCTTTACATAAGTATTGTAGATATCTCATCCTAGAGGGAATGGATTTTAAGAATAATGGGTTCTAGGCTTAGTCTAAGAGGTCCTCAATTTTGGGCCCGATATTAGTTTTTTGGCTTTAATTCCTGTAGGTTTGGCTAGAATTTGGTCTCGATATGGAGTTGGGGGAAATGATATGTGATGTTGACTTTGATGGGTGTGGGGAGGTGATGTCTTGGTGGTGTCATGGTGAGGTCTTAGAGACTTGGTGATGTTGCAATACAATATCAAGAAATGCTTCTTCTAGTGTACTGGGATGCACAATGGTGAAGATGGTCTATACATGGATCAGTACTACACAAGGGGAAATCCAAGACCAGCACATGAGGTTGGACAAGGTTCCACTTATCAAGGAATCTCCTTGAACATATTGCGAGCATCCTCCTTTGACCATACAGTTAGTGTGCCGAAGATCCTGGAGGTCCCCACTATCTTCTTCTTGGTCCTCGAATCAATCTACATCTAGTCGAACACATAAAATTTTTAAATGAATTGAAAATTCAAATCCAATTAAATTAAATATCATTAATCCATTAATAAAAATAAAATCTTTCATTTTATATTTACAAATTAATTTTAAAATTTTAAAATTCTAAATTGTATTTAAATGTAGTTAAATATGTATTTGGATATATAATAATATTGAGTTGATAAAATGAGATTAGTTTTCTTTTAAAAGTATTTAAAAAAGATTATAATTTTAAAAAAAATAAATGTAGTAAATTGTAAAAAATTGTGTTTTTTAAGTATTTTTTATTGAAACAAACAAAATTCATATATTAATGGAGTCATTAGTAATTGTGAAATGATTTGACCAGATATTTTCCTGTGATTGAGAGCTAATATCATTTTGATTTAATGTGTATAACGATTTTAAATATATGAATCAATTCTTTTTAAATAACATAATTTAATTTAATACAGAAAATCATAACAAAATTAAATAATTTGACAACAATACTTAAAAAAAACATATACAATAAAATGTATATTTTCCTATATATTAAATTCCCCAAAATAAAGAAAGAAATATATTAAACAAGAAAGCAATGTGATTGAGGAACTATAACAACATGACATTTGGGTAGAATATTTGCAAAAATAACGAAGGAAGTATATTAAAAACCTATAACATTAAAATTTTAATTTTAAAATATAACATCATCAATTTCTTCTAAAAAATAAATATCCAATCCATTTAAATTTTAAATACTCAACTTATTTATTTTAAAATTAAAATACATTAAGTTAACATGTTCAATGCAATTTAAAATATAAAAACATTTAAAAAATTAAATTTTTAATCAACTGATTTATTTTAAATATTAAAGGTATTTAAATTTTATTGCAAAATTATTTATTTTTAATATTCAAATTATTTATTTTGAATTTTTATTCAATTTATTTTATATTCAATAACATTGAATGCAAAAAAAAATTACATGAATATTTAAAAATAATTAAAAAATAACATTAATTAAATATTTAAATGATTTTAATATTTTATTCCATTTATTTAAAATAAAAATTAATAAATTGAATAGTTAAATTATATGAACAAGTTGAGAAGTATAGAATAATTAGAATATTGTTAAATAATATGAATTTTCTAAAAGATTAAAATGGTTTTTTAAAAAAATTTAAATATATAACTTGATTAAAAAAAATTATTGACTTAAAATATTTTATTTTGTCTATTCATTCAAAAAAAAATCGGATATTTTGAATGATTTAAAGATTTCAGCCGATCCCGATTTTGGATTATTCTTGAAACAAGATTTGACCCCATTATCTCTCCCTCTGTTTTAGTCTAGCTTTTCTTGTATATAAATCCATGAAACTTCGACACACCATCATGCCTTCTTTCTTTGTTCATGTTGGTTCTGCTCGCATCGTTAACAAAGTTACCTCCTTCTCAAAAATGGTAAAAAAATCCATCGGTATAAAGTCTTGCTTATGCATTGTAATTACAGCACAGAGCCATTTCCACGCAATCCCTGGTCATGTGACAGAACTAGAATGCCCTCCATGGACTTTGTATCCCTTGAACAAGGATCTAAACCAGACAGCATGTTGGGAAAGGTCGAGTTCGGATCGGTGTTCAAGGGATGGAAAGTCCAGCTATCGGTGGTGTATGGGGCAGCTAAAGGGCTTGTGCTTTTCGATAATGATGGAACTAGGTATGGAAACTATGCCTCCTTTAAACTTCTACTTATTTATTTCGACCCTCAAACCATGTTCATTTCATCGTATTTATCATCCGGTTTCTATATGAGTTTCTTTATGCAGGGCATCTGACGATAAAGAACAACGTGTACCAGATGGCCAGTGAATAATCTAACGGAAAATTCCTTCAAGGTGGAAAACAAGGCACTGCATTTTGTGTCACTATATCCCAAGTCTACGCCGAGCATCGAGGAGGTCATGGGGAACGGCAACAGCTCTGTGTCGTGTAAAATAAAAACACTCCTCGTTGTCAATAATATGGTTGTGTAGAAGATGAGCGGCGATCCTGATTTCTAACTAGCTACTTCCATGGCTAGAGACTAGGGATTCCTTGGGAAGAAGAGATAATATGGGGTTTGGACTCCAATGATATTGATAAGTACTCATTAGCTCTTAAGTGAGTTACGATTGGTTGGTGATCATGTCACTAAGGGATGGGGGAATCATTTAATCTCTCCTAAGACCCTAGGTAGGGATTGGGGTATGAGATGAGATGCAGATGGACTAGGATTGGTTTTTTATGGATAATTAGATGGATGGGAAAGGATTTATCCCAGTGATGATGGTAAGAAATCCATTTGTTTCACCCCTATTGAGTGACACCCTCCTGAGGGTGTTTTGAGGCTTGATTAGTATTATGAATGGGGCGAGTCCTTTGGGAATGGACATGGTGTGATAGAGAGTGGTTTCCTCTGACTGACGGATAGATAGATCTTCCATAGAAGATGTTAGGTGAGACCCAAGTGTAGGTGTGGACTTGGTCGGGACTTTCCATCTGGATTCAATGTTTCATAGATTGTAAAACTTGTGATAGTCTTAGGGTAGAAAGACTAAGAGTGATGAGAGAGCATGATGGGGAGGAATAGGCCGTGAGGAGTAGGTAGAAATGGGAATATGGGTTGTGGTGTCACTAAGAGGTAAGGGGAATGGGTTGGGATTAATGAGAAGAGATTGTGCTGGGTTTAGAGGACCTAATAGGTGCCCTAACAAGTGAGGTGGGATGTGTTCAACAAGGGTATATATCATTAGGGACTAGTGTATTGGGATCATCTAAAGAGTTTTGTGACAATTTGAGGCCTAGTGTACTTAGCGTGACCTCCCCTGAGAATGTGGGGATAGTCTGTTGTGCTTATTACCTCCTTATAGTATGTGGGGATGGGTTGGTAAGACTGTAACATCCATATAGTCTTCAAGGATGGGTTGGCATTATTTTAACCTCCCTAGTGTCTGTGGGGATGGGTCGGTATTCTTGTGACCTCCCTTGAGAATGTAGGGATTGGTCTGTGTGAATGATGTACCCTACCTAAGAATCATGTGTAATAAAAGTGACCACCCATGAGGGCTTAGGTCATGGGATGATCTGAGATGGGACCAATGGGCCCTATATTGAGTTATCAAGAATTAGTTCATGATGTGGAAGTATGACTGGACCCAGTTCTTATGGGAAAGAAGTTGAGGTTTGGATGCCACAAAACCTTAATTCTTCATTTATGGCTTGGGTATCTCTATAATGGCATGAGATGTTGCGGTGTTTTGGGTTCCGGTATAGTAGTAAAGTAGGTATTATCGAGTTTTATGGTGTCCTGGTATCACACATTGACCAGACATGCAGGGAATTGTGGCAGCCTTATAACATTAGTTACCCTATTGATGTGATTAGGAAAGCATTTAGTTTAATTATCTTGTCTTTAGGTGATAAGGTACTTCATGGGGTAGTTTTTGAATTTTATAATACCTAAAAATGGTCTAAACATGAAACTCTATATAAGAAAAAAAACCATAGTTATCTAGCTACAAAGATTCAATTGTATAAATTTCATTTGAATCCTTGAAATTCATCTAGGAATCATATAGATAATATTAATAAAATCATTCTGGATTTATCTAATATAGAAGTTATGTTGGATAAATTGGATTTTAATATCATTCTACTAACCTAATTAGATGACTAAAATAATTCATTTAAAGATTCTATAATGTATGATCATGGTTCCTTAAACCTATTAGAAGTTAAATCTACCTTGTTTTCTAAAGATATTCAAAATTAAAAACATAATTTTGTACATAAGGAATATGAGGGGCTAAATATCTAGGGTAAGCTTGAACAGAGAAAGAATAAGATAGGTAAGAGTAATTTTAGTAGCTAATTAGGGTCTTGGGGTAAACAAATAAAATTATTTCATTGTAAACAACTTGGTCAAATTTGAAGGAATTATCTCTAAAGGAGCAATTCTAAGAACAAAACAAACAACAATGACCATTGGTGGTTAGTTGATAAATATTTTGAGACTGTTGATATTTTAAATGTTTGGCCAGATGCAATGAGTGCTGAATGAGTCATGGATCTAGGATTTTCTTTTTCATATATTTCACAAACATGAGTACTTCACTGATCTATGAGAGAATGATTGTTTAAAGTATTACATTAGAAATAACAAGATCTATTGAATCATGGGTAGAAAAATAATCCATCTAGAATTGCATGAAAGGTTAGTCAAATCCTTAGATGAGGTTAGGTGGGTGTCTGATTTGAAGATGTATCTTATTTCCCTATGTTTCTTAGAAAAAAATGGGTATTCTTTTTAGTCTCATTCTAGGATTCATAATATCTATTAGGGTTCACTCACTATTATGAGAGTAAACCCCACCAATGTTATATATGTCTTAAAAGGGAGGAATCAAATGAAACAATTAAATACAACTCTTTCCCCTATAATAGATAACACAATGTTATGACATAGGTGATTAGGACATATTATTTAAAAATGTATGAATGAACTGAGAAGGAATAGAATTTTAAATGATGTAACATTAGATAGTCTTCCCATTTACGAATACCATGATCTTGTTATGTCCAAACATGTTAGGTTTAAGAGGTATACATATGAAGACAATTCCCCTTTAGAATATGCACATTTTAATTTTTGGTTTTCTTCTAAAACTACTTCCTATGGTGGGGTCTACTAAAACATTCCCTTTAATGATGAATAATCTCGTAAAGAGTAGATATATATATACTCAAGCACAAATCTAAAACCATTGAAACTTTTAAAATTTGGATGTTTAGTGTTGAAAGTGAAACTGAAAACATACGTAAAATCATTAGAAATGATAATGGTCTAGAATTTTTATCTACTTCCTACAAAGTCTATTTTAGATTTAAAGGTAATCTTAGACAAAAAACTGTAATGGATACCACAAAACAAAATTTCCTAGAAGAGATGATGAATAATACTATTTATAAAGATTGAGAAGCATGCTCTTATATTCTAGTTTTTTTATGAACTAGGAAGAAGTTTGTACTACATCTGTCTATCTGATCAATATATTTCCCTCTAATAACATTAGTTTCATATCCCCTGATGTTGTGTGGAGTGGTTTACCCCTATTTTATGACATTTTAGTTTTTTTTCATTCTACATATTCTCATAGTTGTACTAATAAACTGGAACATAGGAATATTAAGTGTGACTTTGTGGGATACACACTTTGTGTCAAAGTGTAATGGATTTGGGTAGATAAACATCATTTTGAAAATTTTATAATCCATCATGATGTTGTTTTCTATGAGGCTTCTACTTCTAAATATAAGTCTTTTGATCTTTCCTAGTCTCATCCATCTAAACATGTCGGAGTTAATGTTAGATTAGAGCCTAATATGTTACTTGAACTCGAGGTTGTCTCTACTAAACCACCCTATCAAGATCACAATAAAGAAAAACTTGTTACTAAATTTGAACATAAGTTTGAGGTTGAAAGATGGTGACATGAGAGACTACCAGTTGAGTCATAATAGGACTGGAAGAATCATTAGGCCTCCAACATGTTTTACCAATGTTTATGTCTATACCTCTGACTTTAATATAGGTTTTTACTAGGTTGTGATGAACCATAATGTTTCTAATAAGTTCTTAAGTCTGATGAATCTTGGTTGTGTATTTATTTTAAGAGAGATGAATTGAATTATCTTCTTACAAATGAAACTCGCATAATTGTCAACAAACATAAAAAGAAGAAAATTATAGATTTTAATTCATTTATTATGAAAAAATAAGAAAAAGATAGTGAAAAACAATTATGTATAAATAAATACATTTTGAACATGGATTCCTATAATATGAAGGAATTGATTACAATGATATTTTTTAACCTATTGTTAAGACCTCTTCTAGTATATTATTGTAACCATTTTCTACCCAAAATGATTTTAATGTTTGATAATTGGATGTCAAAACATCCTTCTTGAATGGTATATAAGATGAACATATTTATATGAGACCACCTGATGGGTTTTCAAATTATTTTAAAATCAATCAGGTATAACTTTTCAGAAAATCCATGTACGTCCTTATGAAATCATCTAGATAGTAGTATAAATAATTTAATGATTTTCTGCTTAAAATGAATTTCATGGAGTACATTTGATGCCGATGTTCATTTAAAATATTTTGATATTGTTTATGTTTATTTAATATTATATTTTGATTACTTTATTATAATTTTAAAAGACACTAGGTTAATAAATCATTTGAAAATAATTACATAATGCTTTTGAAATGAAATATTCAGAGGAAACAAATAAAATCCTTGGTATGAAAATCACTATGGATTGAAACGTTATTGTATTGTACAAGTACCTATATTCTTTTGTTTATATGGTTTTTAAAATGTATTTTCTAAAAAAATTGAAAATGGTAAGTGTGAATTTAGGTCATCACATTTTGTTTACCTTGTCCCAATCCCCTAGAAGTGATTCTGATAATTATTTTATGAGTAAAATCCTTTTTTTAACATAGTGGGTGGACTTATGTTTTCCATGATATTCCCTTATATGGATATATCTTTTGGTGTTTGTACCTTAAGAATGTTTATGAGAAGTCCTATAAAGAATTCATGGAATTCATTAAACTAGATACTCATTTATGTGTCCATGTCATCAAATTTGTGCATTTCTTTTGGTAAAAATATATTCTTATAGTCAAGATATCATTATCTTTATTGATTCTAGTTACGCTAAAAATATATAAAATAATAAATATATCATTTTTATGTATTATTTTACATTGGGGTTCTTGAATCATGGAAATTTAATGTGAACTCCATTATTTCCCTTTCCAGAACCAAGTTCAAATAAATAGTATTAAATAAAGAAATCAAATAATCAATTTGGTTTAAAGGATTTTTTAATGAACTTTCATTATGTTTTGGTAATATAGAAGTCTTTTGTGACTGTCAGATTTTATTCTATCTTTCTAAAAATCAGGTTTTCCAAGGAATATCACAGTACATATATATTGTATTTCATTTTGTTGGGGTTTTCATTGAAACATGGATGGTATGTTTCACTAAGATACATACTTCAGAGAATCTAGTCGACTATTTGAATAAATCTATTAAATTTTAAATGTTTATACATTTTTTAGAGCTTACAAATGTAGTCACATTTTAAATACCTAGGTAATGATAAAACAATATTATTTATGTTATTGTTTTATAAAGGTGGAGGTTTTTTAAATTTTACATTCATGTATTTATTTGTTTTTTATCAAATATAAATTTTATAATTCTAGGTCAGAATTATTATATGGATTTCATAATTTACTTTTATTTTTTCCCTTGTGAAAATGTTGTCCACATTTAATAGTTGTATTTTTTTCCCATGAAAACATATTTCATTTTACATATCTTATTTTTCAATTTTGATTTCACGAGTTTTCCTTACCCCATAGTTGGATCCCACATAAAGCTAACTTGTGTAAAGTCTACTTTCTGATTGTGTGAGGGTAAACCATTGGATATCCCAATGCATAAGGGTAAGACATCGATGCATAAAGGTAATTCATTCTCATGTAAGTGTACTTCATGGATTGTGTATGGGTACTCGTTGCACTCTTAAGGGGACTCTCTAGCTTGCATATGGACACTCCCTATCTTGGGAAAGGGTACTACCATGGCTCATGAAAGGATAACCTGGAATGTGAAAGGGTACTTCCTTGGATCACATAAGTGTAATAAAGCTCATGTAAGGGTACTTTATATCTTGATTAAGTGTAACATGGATCATATAATGGTAACCTTGGAATACTAAATGTTATGTTGATATGTGTTACAGATTAGTGGGGAACCACATACCGCCGTGTGGTCGTCCCATCAAACTATCTCTTTTATATCAGTCGTCCATAGGGACTACATACTTCATTCACTATATGGATCACAATAATTTCTCCCACCATCATGATTTCACCTATGGCTCTTCCTCAATCATTCGGTGTGTCTCTTCACTAGCTCAATAGAGGATAGTTTTAGGGAATTTATTATTTCTAGTTTAAGTAGTATGAGAGTAGATTGAAGTAGATATTTCTTTAGTAAGAAAGATATTCTTGGGGATTTCTTTCAATGCATGTAGCTCTATATTAGAATAAAGTATGTTATATATCCGTGTTGTTTATTTTTTCTTACACCATATTCTTATTTAATCTATCTTATTCATTTCTATTTTTCTATCGAACATCCTAAAAAATTTCTAAAATAATTACCTATATTAGCGGATTCTTGGTACTTTCATAAGAGATACCACATCAACTAAGCCCTTAACAAATTTTCTAGTTATAAAAAACTGGGTAGGTGTATCAACTTTTCACATGTTCTTGTCATGATAGAATGTGGAAATGTGAATCATCCATTCACATTCATTGGTTTTTGATCCATTTTTTATTTTATTATCTCTATCTTCCATCATATGTGCATCACCTAATAATATATAGAGGTTTTTTAATGCAGTTAATGTAAATGTATATATATTTATTCCATTAATAATTTATATGTTAGCTTATATATTGTTTTACTAGCTGTGACCCACAACATTGGTGCAACCATATCGACCCAAATATTTACCAAAACAAATATTTTCATTCTTGTGAAATGATACCGTGGAAATGGTGTCTAGAATTAATGGAATGAAGGTAATTTTGAAAATGGATGAAGATCACCATAATCAGTTTTTCCATTAGGAAATTATTAAACTTCTATTATGTATGATTCAATTAACAAATAATTCTAATACAGTGAACCACACCCACTAGGTGTTTATATGTTTTCGAGTTCCCCTATTTACCTCCAACTAAAGGCGAATGAAAATATTGAAATATCATTTGAATTACATTTGATTCTTTTAGAATGAAAATATATTCCTATGAATTAAAAATCTATTTCAGAAAGAATATCCTAACTTTGTAGCACAACCATGCTGTAACATATATATAATTTACATCAAACTAACATCCTAAATTAACTTCTATTTCAACACATCAACCTCCTCCCAATCAGGTTTTATAATTTCTATATACCTATAACATCCTCCACAAGTCACCCTCGATATAGAATCTATGGAATTATTAAATTTCAATTTCTTGTAAATCCCAATAAAATCATAACCCAGTAACATATCCTACTAGTATTGATGTTTAATTGAAGCTACTCTTTGACTAAGAAAATTCACTTAAGGCTCCAGTTACCCGTGTTTACCTCAAACCGCCTTCCCATCAAATATTGTTTCTGACACTGTATTTCTAGTACTAAATCCATAAGCTCCATTTTGTATATAAAATTTTCCAATTTGGTTTCAGATAATTCCTTACAGAAACAGGAAAAAGGCTTCCCTTACTATGTTAAAAAAGATCCAACACCTGAACTAGAGGCATCAAACTTTATTGAAAATCCCTTGAAAAATTTTAGAAATCATAAATGTTCTATAGTAGACATGTTTTTCTTAAGTGTATCAAATTATTCTTGAGTTTCATGTGCTTACTTAAAGTATTTATTCTTATTCAAGGATGTGAGGGTTCTTACAAACGTTCCATAATCATCGATAAATATTTGATATTATCTAAATATCACTGAAAACCACTAACATGCTTCACATTCCATGGAACATTCCATAATTTAACTACAACCTTTTTTGGGATCTATCATAACCACTTTGACAAAAATTATATGCCAAAAATACTCCCCATGCCTAATTTTTAAAGAACACTCCTTCTCATTTTCAAGTAGTAAATTTCCTATTTCCATTTGTTGGACCTCATGTGCCTTATCCAGGTCTTCATTCCATCACTTACAACAAACCATTATATCATCAAAGAATAACAAAACACTTTTCCATAGAAAATACCGGAATACCACATTCATTGTAGCATAGAATTTCATTAGTTCTTTTATCAATATGAAGGGAATAAAAAGGTATTCTAAATTACTCTTACGGGTCTTAAATATAGTATTTTTAATATCTTTATCTTTCATCTGTACCTAGTGAAAACCAGATTTCAAACCCTCCTTTGTGAAGTATTCCACACTAAAAAACACATCCATCAGCTCTTCTATTAATTGAATTAGGAACTTTTCCATCACCACCAAACTATTTAACTCTTGGTAATCCATGCACATTCTTCACCAACCATAATTATTTTTACTAAAATTTTTAGAATATAGTATGGGTTGGTGTTATGTCTGATGAATCCCTATTCCAAAATATTTTAACCTTATTTCCCAATCTCAGTATTCATGAAATAAGAATGATTATAAGGTTGTATGTTGACTGAATCAGCCACCACTTTCAAATTTATTGTGTGATCTATCATCCTCTTTAATTTTAATTACCAAGGTGCCTCAAAAAATTCCTCTCTAGTAGAATTTTATTATATCACCCACTGTAACCCATGCACACCCAATTTACATTTCCCAAACATTTATTATAAAGAAAATGTTTTTTGTAGGTTATTTATTGTTCCCTAGGTTGGATTTTCATTTAAAGGGGGATAAATCAATGGTTTACTATTACAAATTTGTATTTTTTTCAATTCAACCCCTTGAACCTGTTAATTTAATTGGTCCTATCAATAGTATCTCACAGTCTAAACTTGTATGCAATAATAATAGGAGTGTGAAACAAATGATATTTACAATGTTCTGCATAAAAGTGTACTCCTTTCCATTCTGGTTAGACTCAAGTTGTTATACACACTAGTTATAATTCTCCATAAATTTTTTAAACACCCCAATCACAATTCTCTAGTGTTTGGTTAGACAGCTCTATCAAAAACCTCAAACAAATAGTTAGTCACCACCATCACATGATTATTATTAAACATTAATCTACTCATAAAGAGATCTTTTTATGAACATGGATTCTTATGTTCCACTTATGAAATAGATTTCCCTTCATGAGTAGATTGGATAAACAGGCCTGCACATGTGCTAATTCTTCAAGATATTCAAAAGGTTCTTCCAATAGTAATGTTGGTCACAAAAATACTACCAGATCATGAGTGATATGTTTCATCTCAGTTTTCCAAAATAATTGGGTGAACAAGAAAATAATGGCTCCTAGTTTCAACTCCCTCTCTTCAATTGATACATGTATCAGGCTCCCACAAATCTCTCAGACATTGTGTGTCGGTTCTTACAATTCTCATCATTTTATTCGATACATAATAAAATATATATTCAAAATAATATCATAAATATAATTATGATAAATTATTGAATATTATTTCATATATAATATTAAAATAAATCATAGTTGGATCTCCATCTTCTTGATTCGTCCAATCTCTAGGTAGATCAGCATTTTTCCATTTAAACATATTATTGAATTCCGTAAAGACTCAATAATTTATCCTCACAAGATATTTGAATTACCATATCTCCATTATCACCTAAACTCATGTGACATGTCAATCTATTTAAAGTCTCCTCACCTCTACATGAATCCATGTAATACCATTGGATAACCAATTATGTAACTCAACTAACTTTTTCTTACAGGTGGACCGAATTTCCAAAATGGTCGTCCAAATGAAAATTGAAAAATCACTATGGCATGGTGACATATTTATTTTTCTCTATCCACGATAATCACATGAATTTAAAATGAATATATGTATACTTTTGATTGTGTCTTCCTCCCTTATTTCGCAACCTAGACTGGTTCACTCCTAGTTTAGGACATCTTAGATTTTTTTTGTTTTTCTACATATTCTCATAGATCAACTAATAAACTGGAACCTAGGAATATGAAGTGTGACTTTGTGGGATACCCACTTTGTGTCAAAGGATAATGACATTGGGAACATAATATTTTTTTTCATTAATTTATTATCCATCTTGATTTAATTTTCCATGAGGCTTCTACTTCTAAATATATATTTTATGATCTTTCCCAGTCTCATCCATCTAAACCTGTAGGTGTTGAGGATAGGTTCGAGCCTAAAATGTAACTTGAACATGAGGTTTCCTTCACTAAACCACCCCAACTAGCTCATAATAAAGAATAACCTATTAGTGAATTTGAACATAATTTTTAGGATGAGAGAGATGGTGACATGAGAGACTACTAGTTGACCCGTAATTGGACTAGAAGAATAATTAGGCCTCTAACCTAGTCTAAAAAGGATGATGTTTCTACCTTTGACTTTATTATAGTTTTTTACTAGGTAGTGATGAACCATAATGTTTCAAAAAAAGATCTAAAATCTAATGAATCTAGGAAGTTTCTTTCTGTTTTGATAGATGAAATGGATTATCTTCTTACAAATGAAACACAAATAATTGTTAACAAACATAAAGAGGAGAAAATTTTATTTTTTAATTCAATTTTTTAGAAGAAATATGAAAACGACAATGAATATAAAATTCTGTATAAATATTTACTTTTGGTAGATGGATTCCTATAATACAAAGTAATTTATTACAATGATATTTTTTCACATGTTGTTAAGACCTATTCCATTATATCATTCTTAGCCTTTTCTGACCAAAATGATTTTCATGATGAATAATTGGATGTTAAAACTGCCTTCTTGAATGGTATGTAATGTGAACATATTTATATGAGACCACATGATTGGTTTTAAAAATATTTTAAAATAAATCAAGTATAACTTTTAGGAAAATCCATGTATGTACTTAATAAATCATCAAGACTATTGTATAAATAATTTAATTCATTTATGCTTAAAAATGATTATTCAAGAAGTACATATGATGCCAATGTTTATTTAAAATCATTCAATATTTTTCATTATTATTTTATCATATATTTAGATGACATGATTATAATTTTTAAAGACACTGGGTTAATGAATCATATGAAAAATAATTACATAATTCTTTTGAAATGAAATATTTAGATGAAACAAATACAATCCTTAGTATGAAAATCCCTATGGATAAAAATGTTAGTGTGTTTTAAATGTGCCAATATTATTATATTCATAAGTTGTTAAAAAGGCATTTTCTAGAAAATTTGAATCTTTTTAGTGTGACTTTAGGCCGTCACTTAATGTTTACCTTTTCTCAATCCCCTGGCAGTGATTCTGATAATTATTTTAGGAGTAAAATCATTTTTTGTAAACAAAGTTGGAGGCCTTATGTATTCCATGATATTCCCTTATCTGCATATATCCTTTGGTGATTTTACCTTAAGAATGATTATGAGAAGTATTGTAAATAATCCTTGGAATTCTTCAAAATTGATACACATTTATGGGTCCATGTTTTCTAATTTGTGCATTAGTTTTGGTAAAAATAATTCTTATAGTCAATATATCATTTGATTTATTGATTCGGGTTAAGATAAAAATATAGATACTAATAAATAAATCACTATTTATGTATTATTTTTCTTTAGAGGTACTTATTCATTGAAATTTAATAGGAAATCCATTATTTCCCTGTCCAAAACCAAGTTTAAATACATATTATTAACTGTAGAAATCAAAGAATCAATTTTGTTGAATGGAATTGTTAATGAAATATATTTATCTTTTGGTAATATAGATGACTTTTGTGATTGTTAGTTAGTATTACATCATTCTAAAAATCATGTTTTCCATGAAATATCATAGCACATATAAATTAGATTTCATTTTGATAGGGTTTTCCTTGAAACTAAGATGAAATTTTTCACTAAGATACATTCATAAGAGAATCAAGTAGATTTTTTGACTAAAGCTATTCAATTTTCAATGTTTATACATTATTCAGAGCTTATAAATGTAGTCACATTTTAAAGGACTAGGTGGTGAGAAACCCATGTTTTTTAAATTAATTTTATTATAAAGGTGGAGGTTCTGTAAATTTTACATTCATGAATTCATTTGTTTATTATCAAAAATAATTTTTAAAATTATTGGTCTGAATTAATATTTGGATTTTATAATTTTCTTGTAGTTTTTTTCTAGTGAAAAATTTGATTCAATTTATTAGTTGTATTTTTTCCATCGAAAAAATGTTTTTACCTCTCTTATTTTTCGATTTTGATTTCACGAGTTTTACTTACCTGATAGCTGGATCTCCCATAAAGTTACCTTGTGCAAAGTCTATTTTCTCGTCGCATGAGGGTAAACCATTGGCTATCCAGTTGCGTAAGGGTAAGATGTCAATGTATAAGGGTAATGCTTGATCATGTAAGGGTACTACCTGGCTTGCATAAGGGTACTCCTGACTCTATTAAGGGTACTCCCCAGCTTGCATATGGGCACTCCCTAACTTGCGTAAGGGTACTACCTTGGGTCATATAAGGCTAACCTAGAATGTGAAAGGGTACTTCCTTGGCTCACATAAGGGTATCCTAGCTTGGGTATGGGTACTGTATAGCTCTATTTAGGTTAACTTAGCTTATATAAGGGTAACCATGGAACACAAAATGATAAGTTGATATGTGTTACATTTTGGTGGTGAATCGCCTAATTCCATGTGGCCATCCCATCAAACTATCTCTTGCAAATCAGTGTTCCACATGTATTGCATATTGCATTCACTACCTAGCTTGCAATAATTTCTCTGACCATCATGATTTCACCTCAGGCTCCTCCTCGGTCATTTGGTGTGTTTCTTCACGAGTTCAAGAGAGGAGAGTTCTGGGTAATTTTTTATTCCCTTTTGAAATAGAATGAGATTATCCTAAATAAGATCAGGTCAATGATTGACATAGTTTATTGAAAGAGATTGTCTTCATCATCACCAACCTGGTCTAGGGATTTGGTGTAGAGTGGTGTAGATTATTTGCCTTCATCATGAGATGTCTACACGTGAAGGAATACATTAATATCATGAACACCATTTGACCTTATTCCTTGTTTTGGTACTAGAAACTTGAATTATAAGAAGTTTATTCCACTTTTTTGTTTTCATTTCTTTTCTTGTGTTTGATTTTGTATCCTTTTATGCATGTGCATACCATGATTCCATATAAGAATTTATATTGCAAGATCCACATGTTACATTCCATCACTAATATATGGTCTAGAAAGACATAATCCTAAAATAGTGTCTTTGGTACTTTACTTCTATCATGTCTTATTATCTGTTTATTTTCTTTCTTTAGTAACAAAAATATTTTGGGGGCTTTCTTTAAATTCAAGTTGGTCCACAGTGGAATAAGGTATGGTATATATGTGTTCTTTATTTTTTTATTACACTATATTCTTCTTTAATCCATCTTATCCATTTCTATTTTTTATGGAACTTCCTAAATTTTTTTGAACCAATTACCTATATTATTGGATTATTGGTTGTATCATTTGAAATAACACATCAACAAATCCATTAAAATCATTTATAGTTACAAACAACTAGGCTGGGGGATAAAATTTTCACATGTTTCAGCCATGATAGAATATGAAAATGTCACTCATCCTTTCACTTTCATTGGTTTTAGATCCATTTTTTATTTTATTGTATCTATCTTCCATACTAGGGGAATTGCCTAATAATATATAGATTTTTTTAATAAATTTAATCTAAATGAAAATATATTTATTCAATGAATCATTTTTATGTTATCTTATATATTATTTTTCTAGTGTGAGATACAACATTGGTGCTACCATATCAACCAAACTATTTAACACAAAAGAAATTTTCATTCATGTGAAATGATACTGAGGAAGTGGTGTATATAATTAATGGAGTGAAAGTAATGTTGCAGATAGATGAAGACCACCAGAACCGGTATTTACATTTAGAAATTGTTGAACTGATGTTATGTTTGAATCAATGAACAAATAATTCTAATCCAGTAAACCCCCACCCACTTGGTGTTTATATGTTTTAAAGTTCCCCTATTTCCCCCCATATGAAGAAGAATGATAATATTTAAATAACATTGGAAATAAATTGATCCTTTTGGAAAGACAAATCAGTTCTTATAGAATAAAAATCTACTTTATAAATAATATCATAACTTTCTGGCACAACCATGTCATAACATATCTATAATTTCCTTCAAACTAAAATTTTTCATTAACTCTTCTTTCAACACATCAACCACTTCCCAATCAGGTTATAAAACTTCCATGTACATATAATCTCTTCCCCATGTTACTCTCTATAGAGAATCTATGACACTATTCAATTTCCCATGCTTATAAATCATAATAAAATAATATACCAGTAACATATCCTACCAGTACAGATGTTCAATTGAAGATACTCTTTGACTAAGAAAATTCACTAAAGGATCCAATTATCATTGAAAACCTCAAACTTACTTCCCATCAAATATTGTTTCTAATGTTGGATTTATGGCACTAAATTCATAAGCTCCTTTTTATATCAATTTTTCCAATTTGGTTTCAGATAATTCATTACTAAAATATAAAATAGGCCCGCCTTAATATGTTAACACATCTCCAACTCCTAAACTTGATACATCCAACATTACTGAAAATCCCTTGTAAAAGTTCAGAATGCATAAATGTAGGTTAGTGGTAATGTTTTTCTTTAAGTGTATCAAATGTTTCTTGAGTTTCAGGTGTCAGTTTTAAATCTTTCTTCTTAGTCAAGGTCTTGAGGGGTCTCGAAATCATTATATAATCATTGATAAATTTTTTATAATATCGAATTATCCCTAAAAGACCCTGACATTCTTCACATTACTTAGACCATTCCCTAATTTAACCACCAACTTTTCTTGGGATCAATCATAACCACTTCGACAGAAATTATATACCAAAAATACTCCACATACCTCCTTTTGAAAGAAAACTTCTTCTCATTTTCAAATAGTAAATTGTCTATTTCCATTTGTAGGACCTCATGTTCCTTCTCTAGGTCCATAGTAGCATGGAAATCCATCGGTGCATTCATATGTATGAAGGGCATATAAAGGTACTTTGAATTCCCATTATAGTTCTTGAACATAGTCTTCTGAATATCTACATATTTCATCTGTACCAGGTAGAAACCAGATTTCAAACCCACCTTTGGGAAGTATTCCACACTATGAAACTCATCCATCATATCTTCTATTAGTAGAATTAGGTTCATGTCTATCATTACCAAGCTATTTAAATCTTGTTAATCCATAAATTTTCTCCAAAAACTATCTTTATTTTTTACTAAAATTATTAGGAAATAGTATGGGATGATGATATGTCTGATAAAACCATGTTCCAAAATCTTTTAACCATATATTTCAATCTAATTTTTCATGAAATTAGCAGGTTTTTAAGGTTGTATGTTAAACAAATACACCACCTATTTCAAATTTATTGTGTGATCATTCTTCCCCTTTGATGGTAATTCCCATGGTGCCTCAAAAACTTCTGATCCATTCGTGATTTCTTATGTCACCCACCGCAACCCATTCACCCACAATATTCCTTTTCCAAAATTTAATTGCAAAGAATATGGTGTTTTTGTGGGTTATATGATGTGCACTATGTTGAATGACCACAGAGAGGGGGATGAATCATTGATCTACTTTTATGAATTATTCATATTCTAAATTCAACCCCCTGAACTTGTTAAAGTTCCAAGTCCTATCTAAAATATCTCATAGTCTAAACTTGTAAGCAGTGATAATAAGTGAGTGCAACAAACAATATTTAAAATATTATTTATAAAAGTGTAATCTTTTCCATTTTGGTTAGATTAATGTACTTAGACACACCAGTTATAATTCTCCACAAATTTTTTAGACACCCAAATCACAATTCTTTGGTGATTGGTTAGACACACCAACCACAAGCCTCAAACAACTAGTTAGTCACCACAGTCGCAAGATTATTCTTCAAATTTAATCTTCTCATAGAAATATATTTTTATTCCATTTATTTAAAATAAAATAAAATAAATTCAATAGTTAAATTATATAAACATGTTGAGAATTTTAGAATAATTAAAAAATAGTAAAATAATAGGAATTTAGAAAAAGATTAAAATGGATTTTTTTAATGAATTTAAATATATAACTTTATTAAAAAAATTAATGATTTTAAATATTTTATTTGGGATATTCATTCCAAATAAATCGGATCTTTTGAATGATTTAAATATTTTAGCGGATCTAGATTTTTCCTTATTCTTGAAACAAGATTTGGCCCCATTATCTCTCCCTCCGTTTTAGTCACGTTTTTATTGTATATAAATCCATTAAACCTGGCCATACCACCATGCATTTCTTTCTGTGTTCTTGTTGGTTCCACCCACAACTTTAAAAATGTTACCTCCTTCTCAAAAAAGGTCAAAAAATCCATTGATATGGTGCCTTTATTATGCGTTGGAATTAAAACACATATTCCTTTCCATGCAATCCCAAGTCACATAACAGCGCCATAAAGCCCTCCATGGACTTTTCTGCCCTTGAACACTGATCCAAACCTAACAGCATACTGGGAATGGTCGGGTTCTGATCGGTGTCCCTATATCCCATGTCCAGGCCGAGCATCGGGGAGGTCATGGGGAACTGGAAGAGCTCCGAGTCAAGTTGAATCAAAACACTCCTAGCTGTCAATAACGTGGTTGTGTAGAAGATAAGCATCGATCTTGGTTTCAAATAAGCTGCTTCCAGGGCTCTTGGAGGTAAGTATTTCAAGTCTAGTACAACAAAAAATCATCCCATTGTGTGTAATGTGAGGACAACTTTGGACGAGAGAAAATGCAGGTGAAAATGTGACGAAACTAGAAAAAATCCATGAGGTTGGTGGTCTATATCCTCTCTCTATCAACTTTAGGAGATCATTATATAATTATTTTATATGAATCTCATCATTTCTTTTTATCCTTGTATGATGGAAGGGGATGAAAAATGAACTAAATAAACAAATTATTGTGTTGGAAACAAACTAGATGTTAAACAAGCATTGGATCTTGAAATTAAATGCGTGAGAGGGGTTGGGAAAGTTCATGCATTCAATTTCAAGATACAATGCTTGTTTAGCATCTAGTTTTGTTTCCAAATCAATAATCTATTTCTTTATTTCATTATTCATCCCCTTCCATTAAACCCGAATAAAATGACATGACGAGATTCATATAAAAGAATTAGATATTGATTGCCTAATATTGATACAAAAAGGAAATGGACCACCAACAACTTGGATTGTTTCCATTTTCAGTACATTTTCATCGACTTGTCTCTTCTACAATATTGGCTTCATATTTTTCCTAAAATGGGAGCACAAAAACAATGAGTTAATAAAAAAATAAAAAAATGGATTCGCTACTAGGTCTGTGAGAAAACAACCACATTTGGTTTATTATCATAATAAAGTAGAAGGCAAAAAGTAGAGGAGATACCATTTCCCTCTCATGATGAAGCTTCTATCTCTATTGTATTTAATGATATCCTTCTGTATAGTTCTTTATCATGCTCACAAAGTCCTTTTTTCTATGCTTCTAATTGTTTGATGGATATTTCATGCCCAAACTGGCCTCCAGCATACTTCTCCATCCTTCTTATATGAAACAAAAAACATTCAATAAAGTCATTTTATACCAACTATTTGATAAAGTGTAGGCCCATTTAACAAAAAAATGGAATACACATTAGAATTTCTGGATTGGAAAAAGTCTCAAACCTTAATTAAAATTGTGGTGCATCTCATCCTTATCATAAATTACATTTATTCTGAGTTTGCATCTTTCCTCCCATCCTCTTCTTGGATTTCAAAGATACTTCTCAGATACCCACTCTGGTGTAGATATTGAGCATTCAAGATATTATCAATGATGTATTCTTTTCCTACCCTCCTATGCCTAATAAAATGATCATTGAGTTTTAAAGCACCCAAATACTAGCCACCATCAAATTTGGTGATACCAATTATACCCATCTGTAACAACACAAACACCTCATCCATATTATTAATAACACATAAAATTATCTTCTTGTACACAACCAAAATCTCCACAATAAGAAGAGTTCTGATTCTACTAGACTATGAGTCCTTAGATCAAGGATCCATGGAAGCATATTTTTTGGGATGAGGATCACCAATCATCTTCTGGACAACCACATTCTCAACAAGATGATGATTATTTATTCTACTGGACTCGGAGTCCTTACCTGAAGGTGCCCTGGAAGAAGCTTGTATGAAATGAGGATCACCTCTCATCTTCTACACAACCATGTTCTTGAAAACTGGATGAGTTTTTACCATACATAGCTCGGAGGTCGTACCATGGGGACCTATAGAAGCATCTTTTTAAGAATTGGAATCACATCCCATCTTATGCACAACCAAATTCATGACAATAGGATGAGTTTGGATTCTACTAAACTAAGATTCACTATCTCGAGGATCCATAGAATAATCTTGTTCAAATTGTAGATCATCGACTCCCCATATATGAGGTTAGGGTGCCACTACTAGATAGTAGGAGCTCCCCCAGTTCCCCCATGACTTCCCCATGCTCGAGCTGGACTTGGGGTCTTGGGACACACATCGTAGATTGAGCTTTTCCACCTTGAAGGCACTATCCCATGAGTGTTAACCCTCCGTCCAATACACGTTATTCTTCATCTTCAGAGCTGTATAAAGAAAAAATTTGGGAAACTGAAAGATAAATACAATGACACTGATAAAGGAGAATATGTTTTATCATTGGAAAAACATTTAGGAGTTGTGTAGCCCTAGGTGATAGCAATGCTCATGGATACATGGATTTTCTCCATTGTTCCACCCTTGGCCAACCCAAAATCAGAAATCTTTGAGTTGTGATTCTGCAAACAAAGATAAACAAACATGGTTTTAGGATTGGAAGAAATAAGTAGAAGATAAGAGTATAAATGTGGCGCATTCCCCATACCAAATCCAGCAACATGTATGATGTCTTGAACTCTCAATTAATGAATTTCATGTAGTCATTGTGGAGAAACGAAATCCCCTTGGTTGTCCCAAGCACCACAATTAGCAAGACATTCCATGAATGTGGCAGAACATTGGATGAGGATGACTTAATTTGAAAGATATTATCATCCAGGCTACCATGGTGCATGAACTCATAAACCAGTAGTCACTGCTCACCATCCAGGAAGTACCCGATGATATTAAAAAGATGGGGATGGTAAAGGTGACCTAGAAAATCCATCTTTATTTAAATATTTATCCATAAAATTATATATATTTATATAATTATTTTTAAATATATTTTAAAAATACGCCTATTTTTTGTATATTTACATATAAATTTTACACATATTTAAATATAATTGAATAATTAGATATAAATTTTTTATAATGTATTTATAATTATTTATTATAAATATCTTTAAATACTATATTTATAGATAATGATATATTTATAAAAATACATTTGTATATGATGTATTTATATAACATTGACACACACACACACACACACAATCGCTGCTCACCCTCCAGGCAGTACCTGATGAGTTTAACAAAATGTGGATGGTTAAGGTGCCACAAATAACTCACCTTTATTTAAATATTTATTCATATAATTATATACATTTGTATAATTAATTTTAAATATATTTTAAAAATATGTCTTTATATTATATATTTATATATAAATTTTATACATATTTATATATAATAGTATATTTATATATAATTTTTCTATAATGTATTTATATTTATTTATTATATCTATGTTTATATAATATATTTAATCATAATTATGTATTTATAAAAATACATTTATATATGATGTATTTACATAATATTGACATACACACACACACACACATTTTCAGACACTTGTACACATTTATATTTCACACATACTCACACAAATATTTACATATATGTATTTATTTACATATAGTATAATAAAAATATAAATATATATATATTTTATTGATACACATATATTTATATATAAACATTGCTTATGAAGGTATATATATATATATATTAATGCATTTGTATCAGGTAAATAAAATTGAAATTTTTTTTAAAATAAAATTATTAATAAATATTTATTTCCATATATTTTATATTTTTAAAGATTCATTTCTATATAAATATGTTTAAATATTTATTTGTATAATTGATTTATTATAATTAAATCTATAAAAATATGAATATAATTAATTATAAATAACACTAATATATCAAAAATAGTGAAATTTAAACACTATAATATCCATATGACTACAATAGATGAGAGTAAATTTATTCATCACTAAGAAAAGGTAAAAAGACACCCTCAAAAGAGGACGAAATTCCATAAAATGTTCAAAATTTAAGGAATCCAAAAAAAATCAGTTTTGGGGGACTTTTTTACCACAAGAAAACATTTCCTAGTGTCTTAAAAGTTTACCATATCATATTTTTTTTACAAGCATTGATTTGATACATGGTATATATCTAATGAACACCTAGATCAAAAGTTAGGTCTATCTGAAGTTCATGTCATGTTTTCAACTTATCATAGATTGTTTATTAATTTATTTATTTTTATGTCATAAAATTGTTGTTAAATGAATAATAATTATCAAATTATTAATTATTATTAATTTATAATTATTTTATAATCCATTTTTCACTAAATATCTCGTATATTATGTGTAAATACTTATTTAGTATTATATAAATCATATTTAAAAAAATATGTTTTATTTATATCACTGTAAATATATAAACATATTAATATATAAGTATATTTAATGATACATAATTATTTTTATGAAATATACCTTTATTAGCTCTATAATGGTGCAGATAAGGCCACTCTTTATCCGTGCTAAAAAAGGACTCCTAAAAGTGACCTTTATAAGTGCTAAAAAATCACTCACAAATGTGCACTTTTATCAATGCTATTAGCTAGACATAATAAAGTCACCAACATTATAAGTTCTTATTTTAATTCTAATAATGTGTATCACTTAATATCATGCAATCTATAGTATTGAATATTAAGAACCACCTGGACGATGGTGAGTTTCACTATAAGTGAGAAAATTATAGTGAATCCCTCACCTTCTTTCTATTGAAAACCTTTCAACAAAATACTTTCTTTGTACCTCCTATTAATATAATGTACTAACTTAATTAATATACCCATTTATTCTGCAATGATTACCTTCCTTTCGGAAAAGGTGTCATCTCTAAAGTATTGTTATCATGCAATGAAAAAATCTCATCCTTTATATCCAGCTCCCACTTATACGAATCCTATAACTGGATTCCCTCTTCAAAACAGTTTGGTTATCCACCATCAGTCAATAAAATATAATGCAAGGATGATGAATACCTCTTCATAGACCATCTCGCCCATATTGATCTCTTTAAATCAACTTGATGTGTATGATTAAATAGTTTCAGTATCACATGCTCAGGTACTCCTTCATACTCCAATTTCTCTTAGAACTCTAATTATTTATTCCCACTAGAAACATCAATTTCATGATGATCCTTATAGGAGACACCTTAATTAAATATCATGCCATGGATTCTAATGATTATCTCACTCTCATTATCCCATAAGTGATAAAAAAACTCCTCAAGAACATATCCGACAATTAAATGGGATTTTGACGTAGCATCAATCTTTCTCCTTGCATTAGAATCTATCTATACACATATAAAACAACCAAAGACTCATAAATGAGAGATTAACACCTCATATTGTGACTAGAGCTACTAAGGTAGCCATTATCCTATTAGTATAGGTGGAATCCAATTGATGATATGTGATTTTATTTTCACTTCCTCTACCTAGAAATTCTTGGGTAACCTTGAGTGCAAACTCATAATCCTATAACATTTATTTTTCATCATGTTCACCCTTTCTATTACACCACTCCATTTTGGTGTACCTAGAATATTCTTCTCTCACTAAATTCCATCATTATCATATAATTCCATGAAATCGTTATTGCCATGCTCTCCACCATTGTCAGACCCCATGAATTTTAGCTTTGATCTAGAATCATCTTTCACCATGGTTTTCTAATAATAAAACTTGTTAAACAAATTGTATTTTCTTTTTATAAAGTAAACTCATACCTTCCAAATTTATTCATCACTAAATATCACATAATATTTTGACCCTTTAAGGGAATGTACATGTGTAGGGCCCCAAACTATAGTGTGCACCTGCTCCAACTACCCAACCTTCAGCTTTCTACCTCCTTTTTAAATGGATATCTTCGTCTTCTTCCAATTGATACAATCTTCACACAAGACAACTTCCACTAAATTCAACTCTGGTAGAATCACGTCCCTTGTGATCACCTGCATCCCTTTCTCACTCAGGTATAATATCTTCCAATAGAATTTATTGTGGAAAGCATGTATATGAAATTATCTAACATATTGTTTAAGGTTTCATTCTTTAATCCCTATGTTAGAAATTTATATACCTTAGTGATTCACATCTACTATAGGGTGTTTAGAAAATTTATTTTTATACCTGATAAAAATGAAGTAATGTGGTATTCAGGTTGTCTTCGACGAATACGGTGTTGGGGATGTGTTAAAATCTGGTTTCACAGGTTCAATTTTTTTAAACTTTGGATTAAATTATTTGGATTAAAATTCAATGTTTAAAACATCATGTTGTAACCTTGAATTAGTCTCCTCACATACCTATGATTCATTATTGAATTTCATTTCCTCGTCATTCTCTAATCCAAGGAAATCTCCATGATTATCCTTTCCTAGAAATCTTAGTTGGGAATAGAAAAATACAATAATCATTATATTCTCTATCCTCACATGGACTAGTGATTTGATGCCACCAATAACTCTTGGGACATCCCATTGTTAAATATCATAAGAAATGAAGGATTTCTCATGTGTCTTGTGTGTGTAACGAGTAAAAAAATGACAACAAATATTTAAATGTGAATTAAAATAAGAATATATTAAAATATATGCATCCAAAAACATATAGAAAATTATATAAGGAATTGTTTTTTATTTAAAGAAAGAGTACATCACAGGGGTGGGTGATTTCTCATCGGGTTGAACACTATTCACCTAGTGTTCCATCATGGAGTTATTACAAAAATGAAATAAATAAAATTTTGGGAAACAATAGCATTCGAAAGTGAAGAAACAAACTATTAGGAAGATATAGAATCTCATGAATCCAAAAAATCCTCCATACTAGAGAAGAACATATCCTATTATTTTAAAAATTATAAAATGAAAATTGTCACAGAAAATCCTCACAGGTGGTGAAATCTATATGGAGTGCCTTGAGTTACTTGTCACCAGCTCTGGGTGAAGTCCATTTTATAATAGTTAAACCCTTGAAATTAAATTCAAAACCCCATTATAATTTTGTACCATGTTGTTGGCATGATCATAGCCACAGATGGTCTCTATATGTATTGTGATCACCATGGATCTTAATCTTCCCCAATTTGACCAATCCAAAGTAATAAGAGGCAAGTTGACTTTGAAAATGACAATCCAAATGGGGAAATGAATTTCCCCATTTTCTAAATTTTCAAGGAACACTAATCTTCTCCAATGTTGGCTATGAGTAAGGTGATCATTCACATATGTTGGAATTTAGATAACCAAGGTGATTTTATTCATTCTACAATCGGATACACCTCTAATCGAGTACATGGATTTAACTACATAGTGATTTTGGCTATGTGGTATTTTTTGGGATGTTGAACCATCAAGCACATAAAATAAGACAATCCATCATTATCTTCCATCACTTCAAATTCAGATAGTAAATGGTGATTATTTTATGTTTGATTGTTAATGAGCTTCATTTGAATGGATGGGCACTGACATAAAAGAGATCTTCTTTATTTTTCTCATTCAATCATTTCTTCAAGCATCTATAAACCAAAAACCAGTGCATAATAGAGAAAATGTGGTCTCACCATTGTCGAACCTATACAGGGGAAAGAAAAAATATATTACTTAATTAATATACTTGTTTTGGCTAAATCTAAACTCACTGCTCATAACTCATGATTTTGTTCATCACAGAGTAGTCTTACTTATTCTTGGTGAGATCAGACTTCTAAATCCCTAGGTGAGTGCTGGAAAGGAAACTTATTTTGTGTTAGTGAGTTTTTCTCAACCATGGGTTATTAATTATCTATTTTGGATCAAATCATTTGTATGACCACTTGGATTCTTCAGTGGATAGTCATGAAATATCTAAAACATAAAGAGTATAGATTTAAAGGAAAATACAAACACAGCATTAGGTTTCAGTGATAGTTTAGTAGTGAGATTAGGATTTATAGTGAAGCCTGATCTCCTTTGATTCAATTAGAAGATTGGGTCTTTATTTTCCAACTATGGTTCTGATTTTGGGGATCTTCAGTATTATCACGAACCAGTTTGAGGGAGTACGGTGAGCTCAAGAGTTCTTCTGTTCTCTAGTTAATTAGGAATGAAACCAAAATTTTCTTGGGAACCCACTGATGATGAGAATTGGGAGTTTCAGCTTGGTTATAATCTTTAAGTACCATGGGATTCAGTTTTTTCTTTTAGATTCTTTCACAAATCTTGTTAAAACATGGTCTGCAATATTCTTCTTTCAAGCTATTGGATTAGGGGATCAACAAAATTCAACATATAAAATATCTACATCAGAGACTGGTTCGGTTTAATCCTTCTCATGAGGTTATTTTTCTAATCCCTAGTGGTGTATGAGGGTGGAACGTTTGATTTGGATGACCTCCCATGAGAAGAGGTGTGGTTGATTATTTTTTTGTTCAAAAGTTACATGCCTTTCCCAAATTCTGTCCATTTTTTCATGTTTGATGCCTCATACAAGGCACTGTCACTTGGTTTTTTTGTAGTATATCTATCCCTTTATCAAAATTTGGTTTTTGTAGATGGAATTTCATGTGCGGCCAATCAATTTTTTTCATGCAGTATATGAATTACTTTTCCAAAAATCACTCTCATATCCACTCTTCACAGGTGTAGGCGCTTCTTCACATAACCAAAATTTTTAGCTGTGACTGATTGTACACCTACAGTCAAATGTTTTTGAAATTAAAAAAATCCATGCCTTTTTTCCCTCTTGTTGGATTGACCACAAAAAAGGGAATTCATGGTCGATCAAGGCCTTTGTCAACATTTGACTAATCTACACAACCCACATTTTTTTCATAGTGCATGATTTTTTTATAATTATATTTGGAAATAGTAAAAAAATTAAATTCAAAATTATACCCTTTCAACAAATAATTTCAAATTAATTAAATAAATCAATTAAAACATCAAAATATCATCACTAAATGTTCACAGACTAATCCAATTTTTCGTTTATCAATAAACATCACTCAATTCCTGTTTAAATTTTAAATTCAATTTATGGATTTAATTCAAAAATTAAAAAATAAATAAAAGATCAAAATAAATTATACCCCTATAGTATTTATTTTTCATTTGAGAACATCATACTTTCCAAAGTCAAATTTTATTTCATCAAAATATACAAGTTATGGAACTCAGTTCATCTCCCAGCAGATCGGTCATAGTAATGAATCGACTGCATTTCCTAACCTATATTGACCACATGAACACCTCATCACCTTTATATGGCGTGACTCAATGCATGTTACCTATACATATCCTTCAAAACACCATCGTTACCTTTTCACAAGTTTTGTACATCATTGATTTTATTTACGTAGTAATAGAAATCCTCTGGTACCTTCACGTAGCTACTCGGTTTCCTTATTACCTTCATATAGGTAATTAATTTCTAAATCCAGCATTACATTGTAAATTTACTTCTCACATTACTTTTACATAACCAGTGCAAGTCACATGTTACATTTACGCAGCTTCATAATTTTTGGTGTGACCTTGATGCGAATAGTGAACAACCTTTATGTAGCTACTTACACTTCTTTTTTAGCGTTACATATAAGGAAAAATATTTTTGATTCCTTTAAATAAGTGATGAGGATCTCACATCCTAGGTGGGATGGATTTTAAGAATAATGGGTTCTAGGCTTAGTCCAATAGGTCCTCTATTTTGGGCCCAATTTTATTTTTTGGGATTTAATTCCAGTAGGTTTGGTTAGAATTGGGTCTCTTTAAGGAGTTGGGAGCAAGGATATATAATTTTGAGTGTGATGGGTGTGGGGAGGTGATGTCATGGTGGGGGAATGGTGAGGTTTTGGAGGCTTAGTGATATTGAAATCTGTGATCAGGAAATGCTTCCTCCATTCTACTGGGATGCATAATCATGAAGCTGGCCTATACATGGATTAGTACTGCACCAGGGGAAATCCAAGACAAGCACATGAGGTTGGACATGGTTCCACATATCAAGGAATTTCCTTGAACATCTTACGTGCATCCTCCTTTGACCTTACAGTTAGTGTGCTGAAGATCCTGGAGGCCCCCACTATCTTCTTCTTGGTTCTATAATCAAAATACATCTAGTCGAATACATAAAATTTTTAAATGAATTGTAAATTCAAATAAAATTAAATTAAATATCATTAATCTATTAATGAAAATAAAATTAATTCATTTTAGATTTAAAATTTTATTTTAATATTTTAATATTTTTAATAGTATTTAATTGTAGTTAAATAAGTATTTCGATATATAATAAGATTTAATTTATAAAAGGATCTTAGTTTTTTTTAATTATTTAAAAAAGATTGTAATTTTCAAAAAAAATGAAATGTGTTAAATTGTATAAAAATGTGTTTTTTAGAATTTATTATTAAAACAAATAAAATTATTAAATGAATGGACTCATTAGTAATTGTAAAATGATTTGAAAGCATACTTTTTAATGATAGATAGATAATATATTTTTTATTTTTTGTGTATAAATATTTCAAATATATAAATCAATTCATAAAAAATAACATAATTTAATTTAATATGATAAATGATAACAAAATTAATCAAATTGACCACGATTCTTAAAAAAACATATACAATAAAATTTATATTTTTTAATATATTAAATTTTACAAAAAAAGGAAGAAAATATATTAAACATGAAATAAATGTGATTGAGGAACTAGAGAAACATGACATTGGCATAGAATATTATCAAAAATAAAGAAGTAAGTATAATAAAATCATGTAACATTAAAATTTTAATTGTAATATACAACATCATTAATTAATTCTAAAAAAATAAATATCCAATCCATTTAAAATTTAAATACTCAACTTATTTATTTTAAAATTAAAAAACCTTAAGTTAAAATATTCAAGGGATTTAAAAAAATAAAAACATTTAAAAAATTAAATTTTTAATCAACAGATTTATTTCTTCCAAATATAAAAATTATGGAACTCAGTTCATCTCCCTACAGATCAGTCATAGTAATGGATTGACTGGAAGTCCTAACCTAGATCAACCACATGAACACCTCAATAGTAGACCATATAAATTACTCCATATCAACTGTGAGTGATCAAACATTTGAAAATGTGTAGATTGATGGAATGTTTAAATCCAATCCACCATAGCAGCTTAACTCATGTTTATGCAGCATAATAATTTTCATTGTTTCATTAATATAGTACATTGAAAAACCTATGAAAGTAGTTAAAAATACAATGTAACCTTACACATAACCTCTTCAACATTATGTGGCATGACTCAGTGCATGTTACCTCTACATAGCCTTCACAACTCCCTCATTACCTTTACACAAGTTTTGTAAATCATAAATGACCTTTATGTAGATATAGAAATTCTCTGGTACCTTCACACAGTTACTCGGTTTCCTTATTACCTTCATGTAGGTGATTCATTTATAAATACAACTTTACATATCCATTGTAATTATCACATTACATTTACATAACCAGTGCAAGTCACATTTTACATTTTTGTAGATTCATAATTTTTTTTCTGGCCTTGATTCGGATAGAGAACTACCTTTACAGAGATACTTACACTCTTATTTTAGAGTTACGTATAAGGAAAAATTTTGGTGATAACTTTACATAAGTAATGAAAATCTTACTTCATAATTCGGATGGATTTTAAGAATAATATATTCTAGGCTTAGTCCAAAATGTCCTAAATTTTGGGCCAGATTTTATTTTTTGGGGTTTAATTTCGGTCAGTTTGGATAGAATTGGGTCTCATTATGGAGTTGGGAGCAAGGATATTCGATGTTGAGTGTGATGGGTGTGGGGAGATGATGTCATGGTGGTGGCATGGTGAGGTCTTGGAGACTTGGTGAGGATTCAATCCTTGATCAGGAGAAGCTTCCTCCAGAAAACTAGAATGCACAACGGTGAAGCTGGTTTATACATGGATCAGTACTGCACTAGGGGAAAGCCAAAACAAGCACATGAGTTTGGATATGGTTCCACTTGTCAAGGAATTTCCTCAAACAACTTGCGAGTATCCTCCTTTGACTTTATAGTCAGTGTGTGGAAAATCCTAGAGGCCCCCACTATATTCTTCTTGGTCCTGCAATCAAACTACAACCAGTCGTACACACAATTTTTTTTTGAATTGTAAATTCAAATCCAATTAAATTAAATATCATTAATCCATTAATACAAATAAAATTCCTAATTTTTATATTTAAAATTTTATTTTAAAATTTTAATATTATAAATAGTTTTAAAATGGAGTTAAATTATTATTTGGATATATAATTATATTTAGTTGATAAAATATGCTTAATTTTTTTAAAGTCTTTAGAAAAGATTATAATTTTCAAAAATTATGTAAATGTGCTAAAATGTATAATTTTTTTTAAGAATTTATTGTTATAACAAACAAAATTCTTAAATGAATGGACTCATTAGTAATTGTGAAATGATTTTTGAAGATAATTTCCAATGATATAGATATAATATCTTTATGATTTAATGGTTATAAATATTTTAAGTATATGAATCAATTCTATATAAATAAAAAAAATTCATTTAATATAAATAATCATAACAAAATGGACTAATTTGACAAAGATATTTAAAAAAACATATAAAATAAAATATATATTTTCCTATTTATTAAATTTTCCCAAAAAGGAAGATAATATTTGAAACAAGAAAGAAATGTGATTGAGGAAAATGAGAAATATGACATTTGAATAGAATATTTTCAAAACTAATAAAAAAATTATATTAAATACCTTTAATATTAATATTTTACTTTTAAAATACAACATCATCAATTTATTCCAAAAAAACTAAATATCCAAGACATTTAAATTTTAAATACACTACTTTTTTATTTTAAAATTAAAAAACAGTATGTTAAAATATTCAATGCATTTTAAAATATAAAAACATTAAAAAAATATTTTTTAATTAATTTTTTTATTTTAAATATTCAATGTATTTAAATTTTATTACTAAATTTTTTATTTTCAATATTCATATTAGTTATTTTATATTTTTTATTCAATTTATTTTAAAATGAATAAATTCGAATGAAAAAAATTAAATTACATGAATATTTAGAAAAAATAAATAAATAACATTAATGAAATATTGAAATTATTTTAATATTTTATTCAAGTTACTTAAAATAAAATAAAATAAATTGAATAGTTAAATTATATAAAAAAGTTGAGAATGATAGAATAATTAGATTATTGTAAAATAATATGAATTTACTAAAATATTAAATTGTATTTTTTAAAAAATAATTTTAATAAATAACTTGATTAAAAAATTTATTGTTTTTAAATATTTTATTTGGGCCATTCCTTCCAAATAAATCTGATATTTTAAATTATTTAATGATTTATGCATATCCCAATTTTTTTTATTCTTTAAACAAGAATTCTAACCCATTTTTCCTCCCTGAGCATTGATGGAAACTCTGGCTATGAGCTCCTAAATATATTGATGTCGGTAAAACATATTTTCCTTCATCTGTTTCACCGTATTTATCTTCCTTTTTCAATTTGGGTTTCTTCATGCAATGCATTTGATGATAAAAATGATGTATACCGGATGGTGGATGTATAATCTAACGGACAGTGCCTTCAAGGCGGAAAATAGGGCACTGCACTGTGTGTCCCTAGATCTTAAGTCCTGGCCAAGCATTGGGGAAGTTTTGGGGAACTATAAGAGCTCTAGGTGTCCATCAGTGGCCCCCAACCTCACAGAAGGGGTGCGGCTGATACTCAATCCCAAAAAGTTGCTACCATGGCTTCTCAAGAACGTGGTTGTGCATAAGATGAGCGGTGATACCTATTATACACAATATGATTTCATGGATCTTCATGTAAAGAACTCTGAGTCGAGTAGAATCAAAACTCTTCCTTCTATCAATAACATAGTTGTGTAGACGATGAGCAGTGATCCTTGTTTCAAACAAGTTTCTTCAATGGCTCATGGAGGTATGGATTCCGAGACTAGTAGAATTAAAAATCAACCCATTGGGGATAATGTGGTTGTGTGGAATATGATTGGTGTTCCTAATCCTGAACAAGGTGCTTCCATGGATTCTCCATCTATTCACTCCATGTCTAGTAGAATAAAATCCCTTCCAGTTGTGAAGAATCTATTTTCACATAAGATAAGAATTTTATCTAGTATCAAAAACATGGATGTGGTGTTTTGTGGTTGGGGATGGGTATAACTGTTAGCACTAAATTTGATGGTGGGTAGTATTTGGGTGATTCAAAACTCAAGGATTTTTTCCCTGTACAAGGGAGGGGGAAAAGAATATGTCATTGATAATTACTTGATTGGTCAACATATACCCATACGAAGATATCTAATAAGTAACTCTAAAATCCATACAGAGGATGAGAAGAAATATGCCATCTCAATAAACAATGTATTTGAAAGGAAGGATTAGATTCACCATAATTTTAATGAAGGTGTGAGATTTTTTCAATCCATTAATTTTAATGTGTATGCTTTTCAGTGTTAATTGGTTCTACACTTTATCAAATAATTAGTATAAAATGTGATTAATGAATATTTTGTATTAGAGATGAGAAAGATGGAGCAGTATGGTGGAGGCCAATTTGGGCATTGGATGGCCATCAGACATTTAGAATCATAGAGAAAAGGCATTTTAGCAAGAGTAAGAACTATGTAGAAGGGAATCCTAAAATAAAACATAGAGAATAGCTTCATCATTAAAGGGAAATTGTATATCCACTTTTTTTCCTTCCAATGTATTCTGACAAAGAACCAAATGTGCTTGTGTTCTAACAGGTTTATTGTTGAAGCCATTTTTTAGTTTTTTTATTAACTCATTGTTTTTTACATCTCTTTTTGTGAAAAATATGAGGGAAACATTGGAGTAGAAAAAATCAAGTTAAAATGTAACAAAACTAGCAAAAATCCATGAGGTTGGTAGTCCATACCATTTCTATATCAATTGTATGTAATCATTATCTAATTATTTTATATGAATCTCATCATGTCTTTTTATACATGTATTATGGTAGGGGATAAAAATGGTCTTAATAAACATATTATTGGGTTGGAAACAAAAATAGATGATAAACAAGAATTGGATCCTGAAATTGAATGCATGAGAGGGGTTTTGATAGATCATGCTTTCAATTTTGAGATCCAATGATTGTTTACCATCATGTTTTGTTTCCTACTTAATAATGGTTTCTTTAGTACATTCTTAATCTCCTTCCATCATTCCCAAATAAAATTTCATGATGAGATTAAGATAAAAGAATTAGATATTGATAATCTAAAGTTGATATAGAAAGGAAATAGACCACCAAACTCGTGGATTTTTTCCAGTTTTGATTATATTTTCATTTTTTTTCTCTTCTCGAAAGTTTCCCTCATATTTTACAAAAAAATGAATCACAAAAACAATGAGTTAATAAAAAAATTAAAAAATGGATTCACCACTAGGTCGGTGAACATACAACCACAACTGGTTAATTATTAGAATATATTGGAAGGAAAAAAGTATACCATTTCCCTCTCATGATGAATCTTTTCTATATCTTTTTTATTTAAGGATTCCATTATGTATAGTTCTTTCTCATGCTGACATAGCCCATATTTCTATTCTTCCTAAATGTTTGATAAATATTCCATTCTCAAACTGGCCTTCAGCATACTGCTCTGTCTTTCTCATCTCTAATAATAAAAAATCAGTAAAGGCATTTTATACCAACTATTTGAAATAGTGTAGGCCCATTTAACAAAAAAAATACATATTAGAATTACTAGATTGGAAAAAGTGTCATACTTTCATTAAAATTGTTGTGCATCTCATCCTTCTCGTCAATTACATTTTTGTTGATTTTTCTTCTTTCCTCCCATCCTCTGCTTGGATTCCAAAGATACTTCTCAGATACCCACTCCTATGTAGATTTTGACCAATCAAGTTATTTTCAATGAAGAATTATTTTCCTCCCATCCCTTTCCCAGGAAAATGACCCTTGAGTTTTGAAGCACCCAAATACTACCCACCATGCAATTCAGTGATACAAATTATACTGATCCATAACCACAGAAAAAACTCATCCATATTATTGATACCCTATAAAATTATATTTTTATACACAACCACAATCTCTTCCATAAGAAAAGTTTTTATTCTACTATACTTTGATTCCTTAGATCGAGGAATCCTGGAAGCATCTTGTTTAGGTTGAGGATCACCAATCATCTTCTACAGAATGGAATTCTCAACAATAGGATGATTTTTTATTCTACCGAACTCGGAGTCATCACCTCTATGTGCCATAGAATAATTTTGTTTGAAATGAGGATCACTGCTCATCTTCTACACCCCCATTTTCTTGATAACAGGAAGAGTTTTGACCATACTTGGCTCGCAGTTCTTACCATGAAGAGCTATGGAAGAAACTTTTTTGGAATGGGGATCACTTCTCATCTTATCCACAACCAAATTCATGGCAATTGGATGATTTTTTAATCTACAGAACATAGAGATATTTCTTATGGGATCCATGGAAGCATCTTATTGAGATTTTAGATCCCTAACACCCCTTCTATGAGGTTGGGGAGGCACTAATGGATAGTAGTAGTTCCTACAGTTCCCCCATGACCTTTCCCATGCTCAATATGGACTTCGAGTCTAGGTACACACAACATAGTGTGAGGTTTTCCACCTTGAAGGCACTATCACTTGAGTGATGACCCTCCATCAAGTACACATCATTCTTCATCTTCAGTCCTATATGAAGAAACCCAATGGGAAACTAAATGATAAATATGATGAAACCATTGAAGGAGAAGATGTTTTATCAATGGAAAAATATTTAGGAGATTTTTAGCCACGGGTTCTAATGATGATTGTGGATACATGTATTTTTTACCCATCATTTCATTTTTGAATCCTCTAGTGTTTTAATCCATTACACAGTTCTTTAAACAGTCTAAAATTCCAGTTATAGTCCTCACTTAATAGTCTATGAAATTTATATAAAATACCAATTATTCTACTTTTGAGTTCACTGTATTTTTGGAACTTCAATTATAATTATTGGTTATCGATAATAAATTTTGGTGCATACATTTCTCTCAAAGTCCCACTCACTTGATTAAGATTATCTTCCATTTTTTCACTTCCTAATTTAACTCTAGTGGGGGAAGAAGATGATGATGGATAATTATCCAATGTATTGATGAAAAAATATCTTTCCTCTTGTTTAGTGATTTTTAGAGTTTGAATTTTAGCCATCATGGTTCTCTCAACCTCAGGATCAAAATACAGATGGTTGGAAGAACTAGATCAAGTCATTTGAAACAATTTTTTTAAAAAAAAATTAATATAAAAACACTAATATTACCTAGAAAATGTGTCATGTTTTATGCATTCCTATCACAGGGCGCTCAAAAAAATTATTTTTATACCCATGAAAAATGTTGTAATGTTTTATTGTGGTTGTCTCTAGGGAAGACAATGTTATGGATGTACTAAAATCATATTTAATGGGTTTGAAATTTGAAAAAAGTAGATGTGGTTGATTGGTTTAAAATTTAATTTTTATATTGTAGTTATCCATCATCAGATTACTCGCCTCTCTTCCCTATGAATCATTATTCAATTTCGCATCCCCATCATTCTACAATAAAAGGAAATATCATTGATTATATTTTCATAGAAAATTTAATTTGGAATAGAAAAATACAATAAACCATGTATTTGGTATCCTCAATTAGCCTAATGATTGGATACCACTAATAATTATTAGGTCATTCTACTATTAACTATCGTATGTAGTGAAGGAGTTCTCAATAGGCGTAGGTGTGAAAACAGTAAAACAATCAAGAAATATTTAATTTTAAGGGAAAATAAGAATCTATTAAAATCTACACATACAAATAATTAAACTAAGAATCATTTTTTATTGAATACAAGAATTCATCATATGGGTGGGAGAGTTCTCCTAAAATCAACCTTAATTCACTTAACATTTCATCACTACAGTAATTAAAAAAAGAAACCAACAAAACCATAAGGAATGAAACTAGCATCTAGTGATGAAATAGACTCCATGAATAAGTGAGTGTATCATTAATATGGGAAGTACCCCAAAAAAATTAGAACATTTATTTTTTTATAAGAATAGAAATTGAAAAAATTCACATAAAAATCCTCATATGTTGTGAGTTCCATGCGGTGTGTCTTGAGGTCCTCACTACCAACTCTAGGTTAAGTCCCTATGAGAATATTTTAACTCCTACAATGACATGAAACAACCCATAATAATTATATACTATGAAGAGAGCATGATCTCATCAATAGATTTCCACCACATGGAAGATGATCACTAAGGATCATCATCCTCCCGGATTCGGCTAATCCAAAGGACTAGATGGGAAATTGACTTTTAAAATGAGAGGCCAAATAGGTAAATGAATTTACCCATTTTCAGATAGTTGAGGGGATTTTAGTCATTTTATATAATCAAATACATCGCCAATCAGGTATGTAGAATTGTATATGTAGTGATTCTGTTTGTTTGATGTTTTTTGGGTACGTTGAACCATCAGGCATGTAAAAATAAACCATCATACATCATTTTATAGCACAAAAAAATTAGCTAGTAAATAAATATTTGTTTGATATTTATTGTCAAGGTGCATAAATTTATTGGATGAGCACTTTCATATATTAAATCTTGTTTATTTTCCATATTCAATCATTTCTCAAGCATCTTAGAACCTCCAACTGGTGCATGTGATCAAAACTAGGGTGACACCATCTACGGAATTTCACAAGGGAATGAAAAATATAAAAATTAATTGTATTTACCTTTTTATTTGGATAAATCCAAACTCACCATTCACATCTCACATTTTTGTTTCTTCCCTAGGTGGTGTGACTTCTTCTTGGCGAGGATGGGATTCTAGATCACTAAAAAAGAGTATTGGAACAATTTAATACCTCAAGGATCCATGGAAGGAGTTTGTTCAAAACGAAGACCATTTCTCATCTTCCATGAAACCATGTTCCTAAAAACAAGAAGATTTTTCATTATACTTGACAAAAATTTCATACTTTGAGGAGCTATAGAATCAGATTTTTTGGAATTGGGATCACAACTCATATTAGGCACAACCACATTCTTGACAATAGGAAGAGTTTTGATTCTACTGAACTCAGAGTCCTTACCATAGGGAGCCATGGAAGCATCTTGTTTGGATTGTTGATCACTGACTCCCCTTCTGTGAGTTCGGGAATCACTGCTAGATAGTCGAAGCTCTTCCAGTTCCCCCATGACCTCCCCCTTTCTCAACCTAGACTTGGGATATTGGGATACACAACATAGTGTGAGGGTTTCCACCTTGAAGGAACATTCCCTTTAGTATGGACCCCCCATTTGGTACAAGTCATTCTTCATTGTCATCCCTATATAAAGAAACCCGGTGGGAAACTGGAAGATAAATACAATGACACCGATGAAGGAGACGATGTTTTATCATAGTCCAAATATTTAAGAACTATATATCCAAAGGTTCTAGAGATACTCATGGATACATGACCTTTTTTACCATCATTCCATCCTTGGCCAACCAAAAATCATAAATACTTGTGTTGCCATTCCGAAAACAAAGATCAACAGTCATGGTTTACATATAATTGTATATTTTGATATAAATTTTTTATAATATATTTAGAATTATTTATTATAAATATTTTTATATACTATATTTAAAGATAATTATATATTTATAAAAATAAATTTATATATGATGTATTTACATAATATTGACACACAGACACACACAACTCCTGCCCAACCTCCAGGATCTACCCAATGAGTTTAATGAGATGAGGATAGTTAAGGTGCCCGAGATAATCCAACATTATTTAAATATTTATTCATATAATTATATACATTTATATAATTATTTTTAAATATATTTTAAAAATATACCAATATATTGAATATTTACTTTTAAATTTTAGACATATTTACATATAATATAATATTTATATAAAAAACTATAATGTTTTTATATTTATTTATTATAAATATTTTATATAATTTATTTAATGATAATTATATATTTATAAAAAATATATATATGATTTATTTACATAATATTGACACACACACATACATAGACATATTTTCACAACCATGTACACATTTATATTTCACACATACACACACAAAGAAAAAATATTGACATAATCGGGTTCTTAAGATGATGATGATGAACTTGGAATGAATTATAACTAGAAAACAGATGTTCACATCATAACATGTGATGTTGTGAAGTTAATAAAGTTGATTATGACTAAGAGGTTGAACTATTAGGGATATTATTCCAAAATATCAACATTATTATAACTTTATTACTTTATAGACATTTATAACTAAAGACTTTAGTAGGAGGTTATTATCTGATGGTAAGATAGATGTGTGACATGAATTAGATTAGATTTAAAGAGTTAACAAAACCAAAAACATGTGGCAAACATAAGGAATATCTAACAGTTTTACATATATGATATGTTAATTTGGTGCTTATTCTAGGTTTGATAAATATTATTAAAGACTTTAAGAATATTAAAATGTATAATATTTGAGGAAGCCTCTATTTTATCACTATTTCACATTGGATTCATAAATTTATATATAGATATACTTTTTAGGAAGTGAAATGATAATTGACATCTCAAAGTATAACATTGTCTTTATCTAAAACTGATACTCATCATAGAGTTTTATCAGTTATAAAAACATGTTAAGGTTATCTTTAGTATGATTCTTATATAGAGATACAAAATATTATCTTGTGGAACAAGACAAAGAATAATATTCTTTTTGTGCACTAGATGAGCCACTATATATACCACATGGAGTGTCATACAGATTCCTTTAGTGTATTAGGGGTGCAAGAATCATATTTGAGTCCCCAATACATGTGGTATATCAGATTAATAGGATGAGAACCTTCATAATTTGATACCATACATAAAAAATTCTATATATTTACATTGCTAATACGGGGGTGGTTGGGTATATTATTGATCATGTCGTCAGTTGGATCTTAATTGATATGGGATTTTTCCTCTCATATGATGAGTATGACTTCAGATCCATCGATTGATATAGGTTAAGAGAGTTTCTAGCCAAACTTATTTATTTTATATCTATTAGTATAAGAAACTTGTTATGTGCTTATCCAAAATGATAAACAACATGTGGTGTATTCTTCAATCATATTAGTATATACTTTGAGAATCGAGAATAGATGAGTTGGATATTTGGGGTTGATGTGCTTCATGCCCCATGGTCACTGTATGTCTTAGACAGACATAAAATATGACAATTCCCATTTTCATATGATTCATAGTGATGGAAACAAGTATACATATACATGTGTTTTTTGGAGATCATTTCGGATCCCATTATTACTTGGGTATCATTGACATTTTTCTAGAGGTCACTCTTTTCAATCATATATGGATAAAATGATTTATATTTATTTTAAATTTTTTAAATTCCCATAGGTTCAAAAAATTAGGTTTATATGATGGGAATCGATTTTGACTTCGTGAACTACTCTAAACGTTTTTCAGACTTAATCCAAAACGGTTTTGGATGAGTGTTCATAAGGTATTTCATATGACCTGATACAAGGTATTGTTAATGACATATTTACAAAAGTGTTGGGAATATATAAAAAATGAGTTTTATATATGGTTTCATGAGTTATATTATATGATAAAATAAAAGGTAGAATGGGACAAGGATTATTAATATTTTGTACATGTGGGATATTAAAGGAGATATCCCCAAAGTTATAGAATTTATGTGATGCTTGGCTATATAATGTGCATGTAATATCAAGATACATGCATGGAATAATATTTCATCCATGATACTACCTTTTGATCAAATGAAAAACCAAATATTCAATGTGTTTATATTTTGTTATTTCAATTCATTTAAAACATCATTTATTAAGTAACTACATGATATCTAATGATATAGTGAATTTTGAATTCCTGAAATGAATGCATTGGCCATGGAACTTACTATAGTGATATAAACACATTAGTAAATGTAGTATTAGTCAAAGAGTGTTTTCAACAAGATATATATATTATTGATAGTTTATGGAAATGGTTTATGGGTGTTTTCTCATTCTTGGTCAATACTCCCTAACCTGATACAATATTTTATCACTCTCTTTTACATATAGAGGTTCTAGAATACTTTGGAGAAATGTTTTATCCCTTTTGTATGGAATATGATTTAGATTAGATCGTGGATACATACCAAGGTATGATGATTTTTTTTTGAGAATTTGGTGATCTTTATAAAACATATCATAAGAATATAACAAGGTTTTAGTGTCTCTTCTTTGTAAGGTATAAAAATTTATAGTATAATTCATTGTAGTTTTTATGTAGGTTTCATATTTCTTGCATAGAGATCCTTAGTATACGGTTTTAATTGCTTCCACTACTTCATATAAATGTTATTAGACTCTTATGAAACAATTCACCAATAAACTGTTCATCCATGTTAAAATCCATAATATCAAGGGGTACATTAAACTTAATACTTGACTCATGAGATACTTGAAAACCCACTCTCAAGTGATATATTGAGTGTTGTTTATTACAAATCATATCTCCTTTGATATTGTATAGTGTACTCCACACAATAATGTGATGGGTGGGTGATACTAATTATAAATCACATTCACTTTTACCATGCATAATTTTGTAACATAAGAATGTTATCAGTAGTTGTTTGATTCAGAGTTAGAAAAAATCGTAATAAAATAATATATTACCTTGGGAAAGAATGATTCTTGAGGGGAATGGCTAGCCCCAAATATAGAGGGGTATGAGACTTCATGTACTGGTTTTTTATCTATTGTTAGTTAACCTTGACCCCTTTGTATAAACTTCTTAATAAAACCCTAATTATTAATAATTTCTTTTAAAGAATATATTTATGTTGGAATATCATTCATTTTATTATTTACATCCCCATGTGACTTTTTTTTCTCAAAATATTCTCAATGTAAAACTCCAAAACCATCACCTTTAACTTGGACATATTATTATGGACAGTTTAAAGCTATTGTAAGTATTTATTCTTCTAGTACAACTAATAAATATTCTTGTATCTCAACTATATAAAAAATATACACACATAAGTAGATATTTTATATAATATTTTTATAAAGAATAAAAAATAACTATAATGTCATACTTACACATGATTCTCTTTGTGTGCTATCGTCTACCTTTTTTCCTTCTTTATTTACATGAGCCTCCTTCTATAGCATATGATGTGGGATAGAAGTGGAGTTAAATTTCAATTCATTAATATATATATATATAAGGAAAATAATGATGTTTTTATTTTATATCACATATAACATTTTCTATATATTTAAGTTAAATACAATTTTCTCAAGTGAAGCACACTTGATCCTTACGTTATGGTAGGGGTATATGGGTTTAAATTCCCACTGTTTATTCTCATCATTAATTTTTTGTTTCATAAATTTTTAATTTTTTAATAAAAGTAAATAGTATAAATAATTTCAAATAAAATATAATGAATTATAATGTACGTGAAATTATTCATCCTTATGATAGCTAATGAATGAATTTTATGTTTCTTGTTTTATCATTTCTGTATTCACAACTGGTGGTTGGGGATTTACTTTCCCCTCAGCATCCTAGAGAAATTGATATCTCAAAAGTGTATGATCGGATCTATAAAAATTTTTAGTGATCATTAATATAAATTTATTATATAAAATATAAAAAAAATACTCTATAAGGGATAATGAAAATTAAATCAATGTTTCATTATATGTTTTTTATTTAAATGGAGAAAGTATATCATAATGTTACCATAATGTCTTCCCAAATGATTTCCTTCAATGCAGGAAAATATTAATGCCACATATCTATGTCAATCGACATATGAATTTTGTTAGTGGCCCTAATGTCACTAAGGAAACTTGAATTGTTAGGTCCAATATTTTAGTTGCACTGATTCCACCCAACCTCAAATTTTATTACATTCCTTCTTTCCATGATATATTTTGTTAAAATTGTGTGCTACTCCACTCTTTTTTTCATCAACATGTTTTTTATATTGGATTTAGTGTTATAGAACCAAATTTTTATACTTTTCATTACATGTATATTCAAATAATTGAGTATTAATAAAGACATTATAATTACATATTTTTTATTGGTCTATTTTACATTAATGTAATAATGTCCTAGACTATATTTTTCTTTGAAAATTCTATATAAGTTCCCTTATATGATGAGAAATTTGAAATTCCATAATGATATTATTAAAAATAAATCTATGGTTAGACAAAATTCTATGACAAGACAAATAGAATGTTGACTATCAGGTATGAGTACCCATAAGAATATGAAACTTTATATCATTAAGTTTCCACTTGGTAATCTATAAGATTTGAGATTATGTGAATATAAATACCTATTGAAATTCCACATGTCTATGTTTCATTGGAATTTCCTATCTTTGAGAATGTTTTTTGGTCCTCAAACATAAAGATTATTATTAATTTATGTAATCATTCACATACTTGGATGTACTGACCAAAACTGTGATTCCATATATTTTCATAAAGTATTGTACATTGGGTGTGCCATGAATGACATGCTATTAACGAATAAGTCAGTGAATAATTTTTCCCTAATATATTTATTAAAGTTGATGCCTCAACCCCTTGATTAAAATAGAGATATCCCATTAAATTCCATGGTCAGGGGGTAAAAATGAGTTTTTTAAACTCCTCAAAGAAAGACATAGCAAGAAGATAGGTTGGTGACACAAGTAACCAGTTTCATGAGATATCATGATAAAGGGATGATATTACATAGAATGTTCTTATTTGTGGTAGTCATCATTACGACATTAACTTATTTTTATTGGATGCCTTAACCTGTTGCTAGATATAAATCATGGACTTTAGGCAAGACCACCAAATGTCAATGAGAAAGAACCATAGAGGGTCATACACTTTGTTCTTCCATTAATCATAGTTAAATTCTATTTGAATTTAATTATTATAATAAATATTATTCATAATACTTTAGTGGCCACAAAAATAAAATCAATATTTATTCGTAAGGTAATTATTTCATTACCCAGATATATAATATTTATTTATATAATGGATAAATAATTATTCTGGTATTTTCTAAATTTCAATGAGGGTTAGGGGCAAAGAATGTGTCTGGAAATAAATATTAATTTTTAATCTAGTAAAATAATAATTATAGTTGGACCAGTTTTCATAATATATGACATAATATTCATATTAATATTATTACGTGGAATGCAATCATATAATATTTAATATATTATTTAAGTGATGTTTTGAAATTAAATAATATTTTAACCCTAACACTATATCTATAAATATACTATTATTTATATTGTGTATTTTTTTCAAAAGACAATACTCAACTAAAATATCCGTAGAAGGAAAATTACATAGCCCCTGGAATTCTCCTAAAAGTATTTGTGAAATGTGCCACATGATTTCCCTCTCTCCCAAAGATTAAGAAACCTTAAGAATATAAAAAAGGTTTAAAATACCTGATGTTATCAATAATTGAACTAAAAGTATCATAGATATCTTCACTATTCCCCAATGCATTGATAATAACTTGACAGTCAGATTCGACCATAATATACCTCTAGCCATGAGAAGGGGAGAATCCACACCATAGCAAATAGCCAAAGATTAGGCCACATAGAGAGTCTTGCATGAAGAACCCATGGAATTTCAAAACATAACTAAAGATCTTACATGATGAAAAATAACATCCCTGAGGACAACATTACCATCTCTAGGTAGCTCTAGGTTAGTGTTAATTTTAAGGACTCGAAGAGGGGGAGGTAGCCACCTAGATAGTGTGTGGGGTTGAACCGATGAAGGAAGATAAACCCCATTCATTGTACCACTGATAAATCCATTTTTTCATCATTTTTATCCGTACTATAGCATATATGAAAATTCCCTCAAATAGAAAGGCATTATAGAAGAACTAGATAATCTCAGTACTGATGCAAAACCCCATGATAGTTTCTACTAGAAGAAATATGAGCCACTACACCACAACAATGTTCAAATATATGAGTCTTATACATTGTGAATTATCATACTCAACACATTATGACCACAACCCAGTTTCCCAAGAGAAAGAGAAAATTTCATGAAACTCAGTTTCCAATGTGGTCCTACAAAGAGGGCATGATATTTTTCTCAAAAAAAGTGTCGATTTACAAGGTGAGCATAGGAGGGGAGGATACATTAACACATTTACAATAGTAGAGTTTGAAATTTAAATTAATCTTTTATATTCTAGATAATATTCCATATTTGAAACACTATAACATATTCTTGTTCGAGGCTATTCATGAAAACTGATTGAACTGAGTAGCAGCTTGAAATATTGAATTTCCAGCATAGCATATCTGGTCCCACTCCGTGCACCACTGGAACTTCTAAAATAGCCTTTACTACATACTCATTAAACCAAGGTTTAATATTTAGAAAATACCATTCACTAAGGTTATAAACCAGAAGATCCCTCATTGAAACATGCTCTAATCCTGGTGTTAGTTTAGAAGTGGGATTTATAATGTCAAAATCATTCACCCATGTATCACTCTAGATTTTAACCATTTCACCGATGAAAATTCATCAATAAATCTCATAGTTTCAAACATCTATGGATCCCCAAATATTCCTCAAGAAAAATCTCATTTTAGAACCTAGACTAGAGGATTGAAAATAATTACGTGGTAAATACATTGCTTTGAAAACATTTGTGCACAAATAATCTAGTTCTTATTACAAATGAAAACCTTTCTTGGATGAGAGGTCATTACTAAACACATTCATGTCCTTAAACACCATATAACTGCAAGCCTTGGGTGACAAAATCTTCTCCCAAGAGATCCAGTGTATTTTATTTTTTTCATTAGTACTACCCAACCAAAAATTAAAAATGTACAAATAGATTTTCTGAATAATGAAATATGGGAGATATAAGACAGACATTGAGTAATAGAGAATTTATTGAGTCACTAATTTAATAAGGACCACATTATTAAACCTATAGAATTTTTTTAGACCATCCCTAAATTTTACTATAAAATTTATCCTGGATGATTGAGAATACTTCTCATTTAGAGTACCCAAATACCATTGGGAGACATGAATAATTTTTTTATTATTCCACTATCTTGATTCCACACAAACATGTGATGGTATCTATCATCACATACTACAAAACCTAACTAAAATATATCTAATTTTCTAAACTTGACACACTGTTCTAAGGATTTGGTAAAAGAATAATTAATTTTTCGAAACTCTTAGCATTCGTAAAGAGTTTATATTGAAAAATGATGATAATAATCAGTGTTTAATAAGTAAGTAAAATGGATATAATGCTGAAAAACCTTATCCCTATTATGAGTCCATCCAATGCTGTCTTTGATAAGAGATGAGATAAAACATCCGCAACAAGGAGAAATGAGTATGAAGAAATGGGGTTAACATGCTACAATCCTGTAGTTGGTTTGAAGTTCATTATGTGATAAACAATGAATTTTATTTTGAAGGAATTTGACTTGTCACAACTCATGATTTCTCACATCCATTTCTATATGAATACTTGTTTCCATATCACAACTTCTAGAAAATCCTATTCCAACATTTTATATTTTTTCCATATCCAATTTCATATTCAAGGTCCCCCTCATAGAAGTACAATATTTTTTTATAAAATATAATATTTCCTGAGAACTAATGAAATTGTCTAAAAAAGTATCTTGGGTACAAAAGAACTCTAATTATAAAAGATAATATAGGGAAGGAACTTTCCAAAATGGTGGGATAAGACATCTAAAAAAATCTTTTGACCACATAGCACTAGCTGATAGGCCTAAAATATTATTTTTCACTTAGATTGAGATTTTTAAGATCAAAAAAATGATAGTTTCATTGACCTTTCCAATACAAATGGTACCATCCCATAAAAATTACATCAGTATGGTAATATAAGGACTCACAATATTCTGAAACAACTTAAAAATAAGACATCGTATCCATCCATACCAAGAAACTTTTTTGAATGTATTATTTTAATGGATGAGACAATTTACTCTCCATAAAGGTCTGACTCCAGATCCAATGTCATTACCTGGACAACTTTTGGCTCAACACTACTCAGGAGGTCCCCCATGGGGAGCCACTCTATGAACTAAAAAGATATATATAAAAGAACTTGATCAGATCCCGAATATCAAACCCATAATATGTGAAGATTCCATCCCCTACCTCCAATTTTAAAATGAATTTATTTCTTATTCTGTATAAGGCCTATTGATGAAAGTATTTTGTATTCTGGTTTCCCTGTTTGATAAAATTCTCCCTTGAACATATAAACAAATATATTTATTTGTCTCTAAAGGCCTCATCCAGATCCTTTTAAAGATTTACAACCACATGATGGGAAATATCATAAGTTCTTTCCTTATAATATCTTCTGAGTTCTCTCTTAAGCCTGATAATTATCTAATCGAAGTTTTTTTAGTGCTATTGACTCCAGTATTACAGTAATATAACCACCAATTTAGTCTTATCCTAGATATGTTATTGAGAATATGACCATGTATATTTGACCACTTACCTATAGTTATTAATATAATTCCACATTCATTCAAATCTGAATCCCCATAGTGGACTTTCGCACTAGGACACCACCTGTGACTAGAGAAAAATAGGATAACAATCAGATGAATTCGGAGGGAAGTTGAAGAAATGTTACCTATAGAACATAAATGATTAGTATTGTGACACCACAAACTAGTTCACATGTTCATATAATCAAGATGATAGAAAATATCCTTCAAAAAAATTTAATTGACTCCCCAAGAGTCCCATATATGAGATACATATGTGAAACAAGCAGTCCTAGAATTGATGCATGGAAGAAAAAAATCTATCTGGCACTAGTTTCTTATCATGGTGGTGAGGATATCATTGAAAAAAAATACAAATATAATAGGGACTTAATTTTATTATTGATAGATTTAATCAACTCCACGGATCTCCACTTTTCACGTACACCCAGCTAGCTATAAAAACCCATGAAGCACCATTCAGGTTCCTAAGGTTGAAGAATAAAAGGGGTGATGTGGTTTTGGGAGAAGATAACCACTGATGCATCAAATTAATCTCTCTTCATGATTCAAAGGACACCTACATGTGATTAATGTCCAACCAATAAACAGTTAAAAATCCATAATTCATTGTCAACCCTGTCATTTCCTTGATTTCTAATATGGTATTGAATTGAAATTCAATATCAGGACCATACATGGATATCCATTTACGGATCAAACGAACAAATAATGAGTTTCCAAGAACATTAATATCCCAAAATTAGAGTTTCAAGGTTCTAGATGGGCATAGTATGAATAGAATTTTCCACTATCTGGTAGTTAAACACATCACCCTCTAATGGATTTGAGTGTTTTTAAGAACCCGATGAAGCCTCATCCTTATAACCCCCTCAAATTATTTTATTTATAAGAATTTTATATTTTATTTTATCAATATTATTTCTATTCCTATTTTGTCACTTCAATGTTTTCATACATCTATGTTCAACCAAGATAACTCCATGAGAATATTCATATAGGACTGGAATAACCAACCTCAAGGATGGAAATCATAGAAGATCCTCCTCACCCATAAAAGTGGAATCCAGACCTCCCACCATTGGTGGAACCATACCCTAGGTTAGGGAAACCTTCATTGACTCTCTAGTTTTTGGGACATGGTAAAATAGTCAATGGTTTGGGATAGGTCCTATTTTATGGTGTAGAAAATCATTACGAAATTTTTTTATGGGGGATAAATAGTCATCCAAAAAAAATTTCCTATCCCCGGCATCATGTGTATCCTCATCCTATGATCATTCATCCACTATCCTAGGTAGAATATACCCATTAACCAAGTGGACTTAAAGTCACATGTTCATCTGAAAGGTGTAATACAAACTCCCATGTTCATTTGATAATATTAATATCTGATCTTGAAATTTGATATGCTTTTTTCTATCCTTATGTTTTTATCCATCGAAGTTGGTTGACCACCCAAAGTGTTTTCTTGATGTTTTGGCCTATATTATTGTCTAATATTCCACTCTAGATGAAGTTTTTTTGTTCTAAAATCCTTTATTACATGTCCAATGAGTCCACAAAAAAACTAAAGGAGGGGATTTTTCAAATTTAAAGACACCAATATCTTGGAGTGTGGGTGTTTCAAGAATGGACCCCATATAATGGGTTGTGCGATGTCCACCACAAACTTAATTTGTACCATAGGACCCCACTAAATCATATCTAAAACTTCCCATTCTATAAAATCCCCAAGGGTATTACCATTCCCACACATAACTTGATCACTCCTACCCATAAATGGGATACATTTCACCTAGATCCAGAAAGAGGGATGAGGGAACTCCATCTCATCATGTGAACCCCATTATCCAAGTACTTGATCACATTAACAAGATTTTCAAAATACAATGGATGTCAATTAAAAGTTTATATCTTATTATATTCCCTAAAAATTAAAAAAAAATCCTAGGTTCGATTCCCTTGATATAATCTCCCTCTTCCAACCTCTGGATCGACTACAACATATTCCACAAGGCATTGATGTTATAGGGTCTTCTAGATGTGAATCTCCCATTCAATGGGAGGGAGAGGAATTTGCGAACCTCTCTATCTTCCATAGCACTAATGTCATTCATCGATTTCTCAAAAAAAACACATTGAAATATTATTTATAGTCTCTTTGGTCATGAATTATCATTTATACCATTAAATATATCGAATTAAATAGTTCAAAATAAACTATCCTTAAATGTGGTGTTTATTAAAAAACCAAATAAAAAAATTTAAAAAAAAATTATGGTAATTATTTAACAACACTAATTTTGAAGTGATTAAAAATTTAAATCATTCATTAAAATTATTTACAATGGTAATTAAATTATTTTAATCCTTTAATTGGGATAATAAAAATGGTAACAATTTAAGAAAATTATATAGATTACATAATATTCGTAATTCTATATAACAAATTTAAATATTAAATTCATATTACTATTTAAATAAAAATTAATTATATAATTAATATTCATGATTTTATAAAATGTTTTACACAAAAATACAATTATTTCACAATATTTAGCTAATCTTTTCATAGATATGTTTATCTTTCTTTTATTACAGGTTAATTACGTTTTGGATTTATAAATGAATTATAAATTCAATTCCAATTAAAATAATTATTACTAATAAATTATTAATAATAAAATTACTTCATTATAGATTTACTAACTAGTTTTAAATTTTAAATTTATAAATAATTTTTTAAGTAAATTAAATAAGTATTTCAATCTTTAATAAGACTGAATTAATAAAAGGTGTTTATGAATTAAAAAAAAGTACTTACAAAAGTTAATAGTTTTTAAAATATTAAATAAATTGTATAAATTGTACAAAATTATTTTTTATTTTTAAGTAATAATTGATTATTAATGCAAATGAAATTATTAAATGAATTGGGTATTTAGTAATTGTGAAGGGATTTGACTAGATACTTCCCAATGATGAGAGATAATATATTTTTAATTTATTGTGTGTATATATTTTAGGTATATGAATCAATTATAAATAAATAATTTAATTTAATTTAATACATGAAATCTTAATGATGTGAAATAATTTGAAAATAATATTTGAAAAAAAAACAGATACAATAAAATCAATATTTTTTTATATATTAAATTTAAAAAAAATGACGGAAATATATTAAAAATGAAGAAATGTGACTAAGGAGGTTCCTTTAATAAAAATCCATATGTTTCATGGGAATTGGTAGATGGATAGGGACTAGGGATACCTTGGGAAGAAGAGATAATATGGTGTTTGGCCACTAATGATATAAATAAGTACTCTTTAGCCCCTAAGTGAGTTATGATCGATTGGTTATTGTGTCACTAAGGGATGGGGAAATTGATTAATATCTCATGAGGCCATAGGTAGGGTGTGGGGTGTGAGATGAGATGCAAGTGTCCTAGGATTGGGTTTTTTGGGATAAATGGATGGATGAGAGGGGATTTAGCCTAGTGATCATGTGTAAGAAAACCCTTTTTCTCACACCTAGTAACTGACACCCTCCTGAGGGTGGTCTGAGGCTTGATTAGTACTATGAATGGGTTGAGTACATTGTGACTGGACATTTTGTGATAGAGACTCGTTTCCTTTGAGAGACGAACAGAGAGATCTACCTTAGAAGATGTGAGGTGAGACCCAAGTGTTTGTCATGGGCTTGGTCGCGACTTGGAATCAGGGTTTCATGCTTCTTAGAGTGTACAAAATGGGATAGTCCTTGGGTTGAAAGACTAACAGTGATTAAAGATCATGATGGGGATGACTAAACCTTGAGGTATGGGTTGAGATGAGCATATGGGTTGTGGTGTCACTAAGGGGTAAGGGGATTGGGTTGGTATTAATGAGAAGAGATTGTGATGGGTCTAGAATACCTAACATATTCCCTAATAGGTGAGGTGTGATGCATTCAACAGGGTGATATATCTTTAGAGACTAGTGTCATGGGATAAACTAAAGAGTTGTGTGACAAGCTAAGTCCTAGTGTACTTGACATGACCTCCCTAGAGTCTATATGGATGGTTCGACATTACTATTACCTGTTTAGAGTCTGTGGGGATGTGTTGGTAAGCTTGTAACCTCCCCAGAGTCTTCAAGGATTGTTTGGTATTCTTATAACCACCCTAGATTCCGTTGGATGGGTTTGTAAGCTTGTGACCTCCCTTGGGCAAGTAGGTATTGGTCAGTGTGGATTATGTACCCTACCTAAGAGGTGTGAGTAATTAATGTTACCACCCATGAGGGGATAGGTCATGGGGTGATGTGAGATAAGACCAATGGACCCTAACTTGAGTGATCCAGAATTAGTTCATGATGTGGATGTATGACTACAGCCAGTTATTTTGGGTAACAGGTGGATTTTTGGATGCCACAAAACCTTAAGTCTTATTTTATGGCTGGGGTTTCATTATAATGTCATGAGATGATGTGGTGTTGTGGATTACAGTATATCACTAAAGTAGGTATGATCAGGTGTCATGGTGGCCTGGTATGCACACATTGACCAGACACATTGGGAGTCATGATGGCCTTATAAAGTTTATGTCTATATTGATGTGATTAGGAATACTTTTAATTTAATTCCCTTATCTTTAGGTGATAAGGAACTTCCTCAGGTAGCTAATTAATCCACTACTTCCTAAATTTGGCCAAAACATGAAACTCTATATATGAAAAACACCTTAGTTATCCATCTAAACAAGAATATTCAATTGTATAAATTTCATATAAATCACTGAAATGAATCTTGTAATCATAGAGATGATTATAATAAAATCATTCTAGATTTATCTAATATAGATTTTATGTTGGATAAAGAGGGTTTGAATATCATTATACTAACCTAATTAAATGATTAAAATAATTCATTTAAAGATTCAATGGTGTATGGTTAGGTTTCCTTAAAACTATCATAAGTGAAATCTACCTGGTTTTCTGAATATATTCAAAATAAGAAACTTACTTCGGTTAATAAGAAATTTTAGGGGCTAAATTTCTAGGGTAAGATTGAGCATAAAGGGAATGAGAGAGGTAAGATCAATTTTAGATGCTAATCAGGGTCTATGGGTAAATAAATAAAATAATTCCATTGTAAAAAACATGGTCAAATTTGAAGGAATTATCCCAAAGGAACAATTAAAAGAAAAAAACAATAATAATGGCTATTGGATGTTAGTTGATAATTATTTTGATACTTTTGAGTTTTTAAATTTCTAGCCTGATGTTGTGAGTGAAGAATAATTCATGGATTTATAATTTTTTTCATATATGGGAAAAATGTGAGTACTTCCCTGATCTGAGAGAGAATGAGAGTGGAAAGTTATAATTGGGAAATAACAAGATCTATCAAAGAATGGGTAGAAAAATAATCCCTCTAGAATTGCATGAAAGGTCAATGAAATCCTTATAGGTTAGGTGGGTGCCTAATTTTAAGATGAATCTTATTTCTCTATGTGTCTTAGAACAAAATGGGTATTCTTTTTGGTCTGATTCTGGGAGTCATAATATTTCTAAGGGGTCACTCACTGTTATGATAGGAACCCTCACGAATGTTATATATGTCTTAAATGGTAGGAATCAAATGAAACAATTAAATACAACTCCTTCCCCAATTATAGATAACACAATGTTATGACCTAGGTGATTAGGACATATTATTTCAAAAGGGATGAATGAACTAAGATAGAAAGGAATTTTAAATGTTGTAACCTTAGATAGTATTCCTTTTTGTGAAAACTGTGACCTTTTTATGTTAAAAATTTTAGTTTTAAGAGGTATACAAATAAATATAATACCCATTTAGAATATGAACATTTTAATGTGTGGTTTTCCTCTATAAAAACTTCTCGTAGTCGGGGCCACTACTATGTTCAGTTTAAAAATGAATAATCTTGTAATGTGTGGTTTTATATAATCACACACAAATCCGAAGCCACTGAAACTTTCAAAATTTGGATTTTTAGTGTTGAAAGTAAAAACAAAAACAAACATAAAATAATTAAAATTGATAATGGTCTATAATATTTATTTAATACCTACATGAACTATTTTAGTTTGGATGTTATTATTCGACACAGAACTATTATGGATACTCCCTAATATAATTTTCTATAAGATAGTATGAATAAAACTATTCATAAATTGTGAGAAGCATACTCTTATATTCTGGTATTTTTATGTCCTAAGAAAAAGTTTCTACTACAACTGTCTATCTGATCAATAGGTTCTCCACTAGTTCCATTAGTATTAAAACCCCTGATGTTATGTGGACTGGTTCACCCCTAGTTTAGGACATCATAGATTTTTTTTTGTTCTACCTATTCACATAGATAGAATGATAAACTAGATCCTAGGAATATGAAGTGTGACTTTGTAGGATACCCACTTTCTGTAAAAGGGTAAAGGCTTTGGGAATATAATCACGGTTTTCAGAAATTTATAATTCATCATGATGTTTTTTTCTTGAGGATTATACTTCTAAATATAACAATTATGATCTTTGTAAGAACCTGTATCATCTTTTTTTCAGGTATGAATCTTTTTTTCCAGTGTTTTAGAGAAAAGGAGGAGTTTCTAGAAATTTTAGGAGTACATGTCGTGTACTTATATGTACACGTCGTGTACTCAGTTTCCGTACGTAGCCATGTGTTGCCCGTAAAACTGCCGAGCACACAGCCATGTGTGGTGACCTAGATACCACCTAAAGCGGGGGCCAGAAATGTCTATTATATGTTGTGTACATTTAAAATACATGTTGTGTACTTTATTTTTTTCATTAGAAGGATTGGGGTCCTGTCTAATTGGTATAACACTCTTCTTCTTTAGTTTTCTCATCCAGGAGCGATCGTATAACATAGATCTTCTCCAAGCCCCTGAATCGTCGTATGTTCTCTGCATCAAACACTGTTGGTTGCATTGTAATCGCATCAGTGAGTTATCTCTTCTTCTTGAACTCCATCTCCTGATTTCTCCTCTCTCGTGAGATATCATCAGTTGAACTTTGTAGACATTTTTATATATATATACCTCATTCTAGGTTGAACCAACGGTCGACGCCAGAATATATCGATATCATGACGTCGAGGTAGGTGGTTTGTGCCTTTTCGTATCTAGTCATTGAGTGATGTGTGAAAAAGTTCCCAATACCCTTATTTGGGGTATTGTGGGTTTATGGTTTTAGTCATTTTTTCCCTATCATTCCATTCTAGTTTGGATAGAGGAAAATCGTTGAGAATAGGGTTATCTTTGTTAAACTATGGATGTTTTTCCCATGTTTTCTTGCTTTTGGGCCGTGTGGTCTAGCCTTGCCTCTTAGGCTACTGCTTGGATTACCATGCCTTGAATTGTTATGATAGAGTGATTATTATCTGACATGCTATGATATGATGTAGTTTGTTTATCCAAGTAGTTCTTGAGGTTTACGTTGGCTCCGGGTTATTGTTTATGCATGATTTCTTTACACGGGGCTGTGGGAACCTGGTGTAATGAGACCATAATGGAAATTGACATTGAGGGATTTTCCAGAGTGTCTGTTATAATTATCACGTTGTGAGACCATAGGGGGATTGACGTTGAGTGCTCCCTTTGAGTGTATATAGATACGTTATTAGGCCACAAGAGGAATTGATGTTGAGTGATTCCTCAGAGTGCCTATAGGTTACCATTGAAAGACTATAGTGGGAATTGATGGTGAGTTATTCCTCGGAGAATATTTAATCACACATGATTATAGGTGGAATTGACGGTGAGTTCTTTCTCAGAGAGTCTTTGTTATATCCTTCTCGCATTGTAAACCAGAGGGGTTGGGCTATGAGAACTACACAGAGGGTTTCTTGTTTTGGTTCTGGTTGATTAAATACTTAAAAGTAAATGTTTTTAAATGAAACTAAAGTATTATTTACTTTTGAGTACTCCTTTGTATACTGCTTATTTTCTTATTTTCTACCACATATATTCACTGACTGTTAGGCATAGATCTTTAGGTGGTTTCATACTGGGATTAGTCTGACACCCAGTTTGGGTCATGCTTTTGGGCCTGAATAGATTATATTGTTGCATGTATTGATAAAGGAAAGTTCCCTTCTATATTAGGTACTTGATTGTTGTGGAGATGGGGAGCATGGGACCAAGCTGAGGCCTACGATTCTGTGGAGATGTTTACTTTTTTTTTACATTGCTTTAGTACTGTATTCAAGAATTGTGATTTGTTTGACTTCTTTCCTAGACATATGTATCATGCATCATTTATATGTGTGTGATTCAACTGTTTATTACTTCTGTTGTTTACCTATTGCATGTTTTACTGCTTCCACTATTGTTATATATTTTACCTTCACTGTGTTACTCTACCAATGAGGGCATAGTTTCCCAACTATCACACCCAAGGCCTTCATTGCAAGTTTGCAGCCTCTAGCATTCGGGTAAATGCGCTTGAGCCCATGTGACCAACCGGGTATGGGACACCTTTGGGAAGCTTCTGGAATTGAGACCTTACAAAGTGGTATCAGAGGTAGGTTCTTTTCTTATTGAATTACAGTTTGGATCCTATATCTAGGGATAGTAAGGAATAGGTTCTTGGTAATAAGCTATGCTCGGGCATTGCTAACCCATGTACAGGGAAAATCCAATTTACCTCATTATTGAAATTTTTATAGTTTTACAATTATTACAGTTGATTTTATTTCACCGTTGGGAAATTCACATGAATTGTGTTGTTATAATTGATGTTATTTAGCTTCTATTTCTATTTCAACCCGATGAGATGAGGGTATGCCATCTCATGCATCATATAGGAACATTCTAGAGATCACATGTCATTCATTTTTTACATGCCATTTAGGGTGCACTAGTGATTGAATGTTGTTGTGATAGGTGTTGTGCTAGATATGCCTATTGTGGTGATAGATACCCTGATAAGAATACCTTCTTTTGATACAGTATTGGTTTGTTTAAGGTTTTGTTTGAATGGATGCCAAAAAAAATTTCTTGAGGTGTTATGGGCCCTCATGGATCGAAATTTGGTGGATCATGGTATTTTTATGCTTGTATTTGACATGTATAGGATGAAACTCTTTGATTTTCGGGGTGTATGGGCCCTCACAGATCGTAATTTGGAACCTTAAATGTTTTTTTTAGTGTTTTTTAGGTTCCGGAGTAGTTTCTGAGGCTTAATGTCTGGAAAAACCCAGAATACACGGCGTGTAATCATGAATACACACCATGTGTCCTTCTATTTAGGAAGGAAATGTTTTTCTTAAGTACACGTTGTGTACTATATGTACACACCATGTAGTCTCTCACTGTGTCCCCAAATGTGTGGGAAGAGAAATGGGGTTGAGAAAATCCTTGGGTGGACACACCATGTACTGGTCATACACGCCGTGTTGTAGAGACTTTGTATCCGGCCATGTGACAAACAACACAGGTGGATGAAAATTCAATAAGTACATATTGAGTCATGCTTAAACACGCCGTGTAGTATAACCCATGTATCCGACCGTGTAACGAGCAACATGGGATGGTGTAAACCTTCTTGTACAGACCGTATCTGTATTAAACATGCCGTGTAGTGTCATCTGTGTGTCCACCCATGTTACTAACAACACAGGAAGTCAAAACCCAAGCAGTACACATCGTGTCCATCTAGAACACGCCGTGTAGAGTGAGTCATGTAACCGGCCATGTGAATAACAACACGGGTCAGTGAAGTTCGTCTCGCACACGTTGTGTCTGGTACTAACATGTCGTGTAGTCTTGTTCTAGGTGAATCATGTCTCTTAGCTGTGTAGAAGAACTCGGGCAAGAAAATAGTATTCAAGTACACGTCGTGTGTTAGGAAAATACTTCATGTGTATGGGGTGTTACATGACTAGTTTTGGTAGAAGTACATGCCCATGTGAAGGCTTGAGGTAACATGTTGTGTAGTCCTTATACATGACGTTTATTCATGTTTTGAAAAAGTTGAATGCTTGTTTTATCTTGTTCCCTTCTTACACTTCTATGTTCAGTCCTTGTTTATCTTGATCTAAGGTGTGAACTTGACCCTACAGAGTCATGCCACCAAGACGTCCTCTGGTGGTATGATAGTTACAGGGCAGTGATCAGACACTAGACATGGCTGATCAGGGACTACTAGCAGATCCTCCAGTCGTTCCCATCATGGAATCAGTAGTTATACCTGATACAGGTTCCAATGCACAGTTCAGAGAGGGATTTATGAGGACTATTTAGACCTTCTAGGGAGCACCGCCTCTTTCCCCGTCGATGGTAAAATTTACATGGTTCTTTTAGAAGCAGCATCCTCTAACATTCTTAGGGGATGGAGGACCCCAGGCTGCAGATTCATGGCTATAAGCGATGCTGACGATCTTCAAGAATCTAGAGATTCCTCGGGAGAGGAGGGTCAGGCTTGCTATGTATATGATTCGGGATTCCTCCAAGATATGGTGGGATGTGATCTCACAGGAGGGACCCCAGTGGGTTATGTCATGGGATGAGTTTCAGCGTACCTTCTTCAACTACTTCTACCAGGAGACATTGAGAGCCGATCGAGCCCGAGAGTTGATGGGTCTAGAATAGGGTACTCTTTCTGTCATGGAGTATTTTTCTCACTTCACAAAGCTGCAGAGCATTACAACCTTTCAAGGGGAAGATGAGATATTCGTTGGATGGAAGTTTGAGGATGATCTTATATGCGACATTCGATCTCAGGTGAATATATTAAGGTTTAATTCCATCACTCTTATATTCAACTCAGTGATGATCAAGGAGAAAAATATAAGGATTCTAAAGTTGTGTTCTAGGGCGGTTTCGCATCCATAGTTAGTGCTTCTCCGACTGATAGAAGGAAGCACCAAAGGGAGTTTACATGTGGAGATCTAGGTAGGAGGGATGCACCTTAAGGTAGGTAGGTGGTATGATACCAATGTGGAAATCTTGGTAATACGAGGCCACATTTCCCAAGAGACCCGGTGGACTGCCGATCTTGTGGCAAGATGAGTCATCTTCAGTGCTTCTGTTAGATCTTCTCACCAGTAGCTAGTGATAGGGGTTCTTCTATGACTTTTCATTTAGGAGAAGCACACCAGTTTATCACCAGTCAGGGAACTGGAGTTCTTCCAGCCGTTTAGGATGAGGTCGAGGTCACGACTGTGGATGTCAGTTTCCAGGATTTTGGTTACAGCAAGGTGGATCAGCTCATAATGGTCAGGTAGGGTCAGAGGGCCGCGGTGCAGGCTAGAATTTTGCAGTGTAGTAGACGCAGCAGGAGCAGGGTCCTAGACCCTCTAAAGATTGAGGTACGATCCTACATGCCTTATTTTTAGGTTATGGTCTTTTTTATATAGAGGATACCCATAGCTTTATATTTTTTTCTGTTGTTGAGATCCTTGGGATCTATAACTTTACTTCAGCTAATATTTTGATGCTAGACACTTTGTTGGGGACTAGAACGACTAGTGTACATCAGTGTAAGGAGTTCCCTCTTGAGGTTGGTGTGTGTCACTTCTTTTGGAACCTTTATGTCTTAGAGATGATGGGCTATGAGGTCATTCTCAGAATGGACTAGTTAGTTCCCTTCCAGGAAGTCGTCGATTGCTATCATCGTAGGGTTAGTTTCACATCACTAGAAGGTAGATCGTTTCTTCATAAGGGAGAATGGGATGTCCAGGAAAGCAGAGAAGGACCCAAGAATCATGGGTTGGGAGGATTTATAGCCTAGATCGCTAGTCTATATATGGATGACCAGGGGACATCACAAATAAACTTTCTTCCAGTGGTGTATCGTTTTAGGGACGTCTTTCCAGAGGACTTTTCAAGTTTTCCACCAGAGCGTGAGGTAGAATTTTCTATTGAGCTTGTGATAAGAGCGGCACCGGGGTCCATTCCTCCTTATAGGATGGATACACTAGAGTTATAGGAGAACAAGAAGTAGTTGGAGGAGTTGTTGGAAAAGGATTTCATCTGACCTGGTTCTTCTCCTTAGATTTTTCCTGTTCTATTTGGGAAAAAGGCATATGGTCACCTCAGAATTTGCATGGATAATCGGAAGTCAAACCAGTTGATAGTCAAGAATTGATATCCCATGTCAGGGATTGATGATCTCTTTGATCAACTTCAGGAATCCCGAGTGTTCTCGAATATTGACATGAGATCCGGTTATCATCAATTGCACATTAGACCATATGATATACCTCTTACTGCCTTCCTGAGTAGGTAAGGTCTATACGAGTATGAGTTTTTGTTTTAGGGTCTCACGAATGCACCTGCAGTCTTCATGGAACCGATGAACCGAGTGTTCCATCCATACATGGATTATTTCATGGTACTCTTAATGGAAGATATCATGGTTTACTCTCACACTCGACATGACCGTGACAAACATCTTGAGATCATTTTGAGTACACTGAGTGAGCATCAGTCATATTTTAAGCTCTCAAAATGCCACATTTAGATGGACCAGATTCACTTCTTGGGTCATGTTATCTCAAAGACATGATTATCAGTCGACCCAAATAAAGTGAGAGAAGTAGTCTTCGGGTAGAAGCTTAAGAATGTCTTTGAGGTGTGGAGTTTCCTAGGGCTTGATGGATACTACATACATTTCATACAAGACTTTTCATACTTAGAAGCGCCACTGATAGGCTTGACTATGAAGGGTGTGAAGTTCATATGGTCAGATTTTTATGAGTCATCCTTTCAGGAGCTGAAAGGGAGGTTGAATTCATCACCGATACTAGTCTTTCCAGATCTGGGAAAGAGCTATACTATTTATTGTGTTGTATCAGGTATTGGTTTAGGATATGTACTTATGGAGGGGGTAGGAGTTGTTTTGTATGGGTCTCAGTAGTTGAGACCACATTAGAGAAACTACCAGACACACGATCTCGAGTTGGCTGTAGTTATCCATGTTATACGTTGTTGGAGACACTATCTTCTAGGAGAGAATTTCGTGGTTTTCACTGACCACAAAAGTCTCAAATATATCTTCACTCAGCATGATCTGAATTTGAGACAGTGAAGGTGGGTTGAGAACCTTATGTCCTTTGACATTGAACTTGCCTACACACCTGGGAAAGGCAATGCAGTGGAAGATGCACTGAGCAGAAGAACATAGATACAGGCATTCCATAAGGCCAGCAGTAAGTGGAATATTATGGCCATATTCTCTGAGATGCATTTGGAGGTGAAAAACAAATAGGGGCAGACGTTTCTTTATTCTATATTTGTTACCTCTACTCTTCTTGATCGAGTGTGAATGTGGTATCTATCAGATTTAGAAGGCCTAGCCCTATAGGAATGTGTGTCAGGATAGGATCATATTCATGGATGGACCATAGGTGAGTATGAGATATTTCATTTCCATGGGCACGTCTGGGTGTCAATAGACATACGCGAGGAGATGATGCAGGACTTTCATTCCTCAGTATGGGCAGTTCATCCCAGTGTCACCAAGATGTATCGTGATCTACACCGTCAGTATTGGTGGCCAGTTATGAAGAGTGACATTGATGGTTTCTTCATGAGGTGTTCCACCTGTCAACATGTGAAGGTTGAGCATTAGTGACTAGTAGGGCTTTTGTAACAAGTACCCATTCCGGAATGGAAGTGGAATGATGTGGTGATGGATTTCATGACAGGTTTGTCGAGGTCGCCTAACAGGAATAATGCAGTATGGTCTTTCATTGATAGACTCACAAAGTTTTCTCACTTCTTTCCATATAAGGAGACCGTTATTGTTGATGAGATGGGAAGGTTGTACATCCGATATATTGTACATCTACATGGGTTTCCACACTCCATTGTTTCAAATAGGGATGCACGTTTTACATATCGGGTATGGAAGGAGCTACAAAAGAATTTGGGCACACAAATACTTCTGAGTACAACATGCCACCCCCAGAAAGATGGCCACTCTGAGCATACAATTCAGTTGCTTGAGGACATTCTTAGAGAATAAATTCTAGATTTTGGAGGTTCGTGGTATAATCACATACCTCTTATAAAGTTTTCCTACAATAATAGTTTTCAAGAAACTATTCATATGGAACCATATGAGGATTTTTATGCTAGACCATTCCAATCATAATTATGCCGGCTGGAGGTTGGATAGGTAGCTATGCTGGGACCTTGTCTTGTCGAGGGGACCACGGAGTAGATAGAGTTGATTTGGAAGAGGATGGATACTGCACAGTCATGATAGAAGTCTTATGTTGATCGTCAAAGATGACCTCTGGAGTTCGAAGTCAGAGATCTGGGTTTTCTATGTGTCACACCGAGGTTGGGACACATGAGGATTAGGAGACAGGGTAAGATTTTGCCGAGGTACGTCGGGCCATTTGAGATTTTGGATAGAGTTGGGTAGGTTTCTGGTAGGTTGCAATTAACTTAGAGGGACTGGGCTATACATGACTTATTTCACGTTTCTCAGCTTCGATGTTACTTCTGAGACATGCCTCATGTTTTCCAACCTTAGGAGGATGAGCTTGAAGTGGATGCATCTTTCGAAGAGCATCCTATCCAGATTTTTGATCGAAGTGTGAAGGTTTTATGTGGACGGTATATTCCTCCAGTACGAGTGCTATGGCAGAAAAGGCGAGTACTAGATGATTCATAGGAGAGGGATATTGATGTACGATCATAGTGGTCGGAGTTTTTCAAGGTTTCTTCTTCTAAATCACCTTTCTATGCCCTGATTGTTTGGATATAAGTCAATTATTGAGAATAGGGTTATCATTGTTAAACTTTGGATATTTTTCCATTCTTTTCTTTCTTTTGGACCATTTGGTCTAGGCTTTCCTATTAGGCTGAATCATTCCTTACCATGCCTAGTATTGTTAAGATGGAGTGATTATTATCTAACATGTTGTGATATGTTGTAGTTTGTTTAGCCAAGTAGTTATTGAGGTTTAAATTGGATACTAATTATCCTTTGTGCCTGATTTCTTTACATGGGGCTGTGGTAACTTGTTTTAGTGAGACCATAGGGGAAATTGATGTTGAGGGTTTTCCTAAACTATCTGTTATAATTATTACACTGTGAGACCATAGGTGGGATTGATATTGAATTCTCCATCAGAGTGTCTATATATATGTTATGAGGTCAATGGAGGAATTGACATTCAGTACTTTCTCAGAGTGCCTATAGGATACCATTAAAATACTATAGGGGGAATTTACGGTGAGTGCTTCCTTAGAGACTCATTAATCACACTTCACTATAGGGGGAATTAACGGTGAGTGCTTCCTCAGAGAGTCTTTGCTATATCCTTTCGTTCTTTGTAAACCAAAGGGGTTAGGTTGTGATAACTACCCAGAGGGTTGGTTATTTTTGTTTTGGTTGATTAAAGATTTAAAATTAAATGTTTTTAAATGAAACTCTAGTACTGTTTACTTTTGATTACTCCCTTGTTTACTATTTCTTTGATTATTGCCTACCATATATATTCACTAACTGTTAGGAACAGATCTTTAGATGGTTTCCTACTGGGATTAGTCTCACACCTTGTTTGGGTCATGCTTTTGGGCCCAAAAAGATTATATTGTTGTAGGAGTAGATAAGGACAATAACCCTTCTACTTCTGGTACTTGATTGTTGTGGAGCTGGGGAGCTAGGGACCAAGTTGAGGCTTGTGATGTTGTGGATCTGTTTACTTTCTTTTATTTTTTACTTTGATTTAGTATTGTATTCCATCATTGTGATCTGTTTGGATATTTTCCTAGACATATGTATCAAGCATAATTTAAATATGTGAGATTTAGTTGTTTATTACTTCCTCTGTTTACCTATTTCATGTTTTACTACTTCCTCTATTTTGATCTGTTCTACTTCCACTATGTCACTCTGCCAATGAGGGCATAGTTTTCCCACTATCACACCCAAGGCCATCACTACTAGTCAGAAGCCTCTAGCATTTGGGGAAATGAGCTTGAGGCCATGTGACCCACTGGGTACGGGGGGGCTCTAGGTGGATTCCGGAACCAGGACATTACAATTGTGCCGAGCCTCATCCATCTAAACTTGTAGGTATTGAGGTTATATTAGAGCCTAAAATGTATCTTGTACTTGAGTTTGTCTCCATTAAACCACCAAAATTAACTCACAATAAAGAATAATGTGTTAGTGAATTTGAACATAAGTTTGATGTTGAGAGAGATGATGACATGAGAGACTACTAGTTGACTCCTAATAGGACCCGAATAATCATTAGGCCTCTAACCTGGTCAACCAAGGTTGATGTTTCTACCTTTGTCCTTAATATAGGTTTTTACTAGGTAGTGATGAACCATAATCCTTTAGACAAGATCTTAAGTCTGTGTAATCTTGGTAGTGTGCTTCTGTCATGAGAGAAGAAATGGATTGTCTTCATTCAAATGAAACTTGGATTATTGTTAACAAACCTAAAAAGGACATAAATTTATATTTCAATACAATTTTTATGAAGAAATAAGAAAATTCTAGTGAAAAGAAAATTAAGTATAAATATATAATTTTGGAATAGGGATTCTTATAATATGAAGTAATTGATTACAATGATATTTTTTCACCTGTTTTTTAGACCTCTCCCATTAGAGTAGTGTGATCATTTTCTTCCCAAAATGATTTTCATGTTGAATAATTAGATGTTAAAACTACCTTATTGCATGGTTTGTAAGACAAACATATTTATATGAGACCACCTTATGGGTTTTTAAAATATTTTAAAATCAATCAAGTATAAGTTTTAGAAAAATCCATATATGTCATTAAGAAATCATTTAGATAATGGTATAAATAATTTAATGCTTTTCTGCATAAAAATTAATTTTCTAGAGTTACATATGATGCCAATGATTAGTTAAAATATTTCAAAATTGTTTTTGTTTATTTAATCCTATATGTATATGACATGCTTATAATTTTCAAAGACACATGGATAATAAATCATATGAAAAAAAATTACATAATTCTTTTGAAATGAAATATTTAGAGGAAACAAAAAAATCCATGTTATGAAAATCACTACAGATATAAATGTTAGGGTAATGTATATGTACCAATATTATTATTTTAATAAGGTGTTAAAAAGGTATTTTCTTGAAAATTTAAACTTTTTAGTGTGAATTTAGGTCATCAATACATGTTTACCTTATACCAATCCCCAAACAGTTATTCTGGTAATTATCTTATGATTAAAATAATCATTGTAAACATAGTGGGTGGCCTTATGTATTCCATGATATTCCATTATCTGGATATATCCTTTAGTATTTTTACCTTTAGAATGTTTATGGGAAGTCCTGTAAAGAATCCTTCGTATGAAATAAAATAGATACTCATTTATGTGTCCATGTCTTATAATTTGTTCATTTGTTTTAGTAAAAAGGATTCTTATAGTCAAAAATATCACCAGCTTTATTGATTCTGGTTATGATATAAATATATATAATAATAAATATATCACTTTTTATGTATTACTTTTCATTGGAGGTCATGATTCATGGAAATGAAATATGAAATCTATTTGTTTCCTTTCCAAAACCAAGGTCAAATACATAGTATTAAGTGTAGCAATCAAAGAATCAATTTGGTTGAATGTATTTTTTAATAAACTGTGTTTATATTTTGGTAATATAAAAGTATTTCTTGATAGTCAGTTTGTATTCCATAATTTTAAAAATCATGTTTTCCATTTAAGATCATAGCACATATACATTATATTTCATTTAGATAGGGTTTTCATTGAAACTGGGATTGTATGTTTCACTAAGATACATACTTCGTAGAACCCAGTTGACTGTCTAAATAAATCTATTCAATTGTTAATGTTTATAAATTTTTTAGAAATTAAAAATGTACTACCATTTAAAATACCTAGTGTGTGAAAGAACCATATTATTTAAATTATTTTTATTACAAAGGTGGAGGTTTTATAAATTTGACATGCATGTATTAATTTGTTTATTATTAAATAGAATTTTTACAATTCATGGTCTGAATTATTATTTGGATTTTATAATTTAATTATATTTATTCCCTTGTGAATTTTTTTTACATTTATTAGTTGTATTTTTTCCATAAAAAATTTATTTTTACATATCTTACTTTATAATTTTGTTTTCAAGAGTTTCCCTTACCCCATAGCTGGATCCCACATAATGGTAACTTATGTGAAGTCTACTTCCCCATTGCATGAGGGTAAACCATTGGCTCTCCCATTTCATAATGGTAAGTTGTCGATGTATAAGGGTAATTCCTACTCATGTAATGGTACTCCCCAGCTTCTGTAAGGGTACTCTTTACACTCTCATGTGTACTACCTTTCTTGAATATGGGCACTCTCTAGATTGTGTAAGGGTTCTACCTTGGCTCATGTAAGGCTAACCTGGAATGTGAAAGGGTACTTCCTTGGATCACATAAGGGTAACCTAGCTCACGTAAGGTTATGGTATAGATCGATTAAGGGTAACCTAGCTCATATAAGCGTAACCTTAGATCATGAAATGGTAAGTTTATCTGGGTTAGATTTGGTGGTGAATCACCTACCGCCAAATAGTTGTCACATCAAACTATCCCTTGCATATCATTCGTCAACATGGAAGGCATAATTCATTCACTTCTTTGTTCAAAATCATTTCTACCAGCATCATGATTTCACCTCAGTATCCTCCTCAGTCATTTGGTGTGTTTCTTCACAGGTTTAAGAGATGATCGTTCTAGAGAATTTTTTATTTCCAATAAAAATAAAGTGAGAGTATCCTGATGGATATCATTCCTATGATTCACAGAGTTCACTGAATCGGGTTGTCTTGATCATCACTAACTTGGTATAGAGATTTAGTGGAGAGTGGTGCAGATTATTTACCATCATCATGATATGTCCTCATGTGAAATAAAAAATCTATTTCATGAACACCAGTTGACCTTATTCCAGGTTTTGGTATTAGAATAGAGAATTATAATAAGTTTATTCCACATTTATATTTTCATTTCTTTTCATGTGTTTGATGTTTTATCCTTCTATGCATGTGTTTAGTGTGATTCCATACAGGAAGTTAGATTGCAAGGTCTATATATTAGATTTCATCACTTCAATACGGTCTAGAAAGAGTTAATCCTTCAATAGTTTCTTTGGTAGTGTACTTATTTCATGTCTTATAATCTGGTGATTTTCATTCCTTAGTAATGATGATATTATAGGGTCTTTCATTCAATGCTAATAGGTCTATATTAGACTAAAGTACGTTATATATTAGTTTTCATTATTTTTTCTTACACTATATTCTTCTTTAATCCATCTTATCCATTTTTATTTTTTATTGAAATTTATAATAAATTTGTGAAACAATTACCTATATTAGTAGATTCATGGTTGTTTTATATGGAATGCCACATTAATTAATCCCTTAACATATTTTCTAGTTACAAAAAAATGTTCTAGTGGATCAACTTTTCACTTGTTCCTGTCCTGATAGAATGTGAAAATGTAGCTCATCATTTCACTTTCATAGGTTTTCAATCCATTTTTCATTTTATTGTCCCTATCTTCCATCCTATGTGCATCACCTAAAAATCTATAGCAGTTGTTTAATGTAGTTAATCTAAATGAAAATATATTTATTTTATGAATCATTTATATGTTAGCTTATATATTGTCTTGATAGTTGTGGGACACAATGTTGGTGCAGCCATATCAACCCAACTATTTACCACACCAATATTCTTCATTCATATGAAATGATACCGAGGACATGGTGTCTATAATTAATGGAGTGATGTTAATTCTGAAGATGTATAAAGATAACCAAAATTAGTTTGTTCATTTGGAAAATTATGAACTGGTGTTAAGTATGAATCAATGAACAAAAAATTCTTGTCCAGTAAACCCCACCTACTAGGTGTTTATATGTCTTCAAGTTCCCTAAGTTACATCTTTCTGAATAAGAAAGATAATATTGCAATAACATTTGAATTAAATTTGATCCTTTTGAAAAGAAAAATTGGTTTTCGAGAATAAAAATATATTTCTGAAATAATATCTTCACTATGTGGCATAACCATGTTCTAATGTATCTATAATTGTATTCAAAATAACATGGTGGATTCCATTATATCATTTATGTAGGTATGATTTGGTTTCATGGTGGCCTGTCTATCCCACATTGAACAAACATGCATGGAGTCATGGCGACCTAATAAAGTTGATGTCCCTAACAATTTTCTTAGGAATACTTGTAGTTTATTTCTCTTGTCCTTAGGTGATAAGGTACTTCATGAGGTAGCTTAGGAATCCAATACTACCCAAACATAGACTAAAAATGAATCTCTATATATGAAAAACATCTTTGTAGTCTATTTACATAAGAAAATTAAATTTCATAACTATCATATGCATCCTTGAGCTACAGTCCGGACACATATTGATGATTTTAATAATATCATTCTAGATTTATATAATATAGAATTTATGTTGGATGGAGGAAATTTGAATATCATACTTTTGACCTATTTAGATGATTCATATAATTCATTTAATTATTCAATGATGTATGGTTTGGGTTCCTTAAACCTATAAGATATTAAATCGACCTTATTGTCTAAAGAGATTCCAAAAAATAATACTAGTTATATTATGAAGGAATATAAGGGGATTAATATAAAGGGTAATCATGAGAAAATAGGGAAGAATATAGGTAAGATATATCCTTGTAGATAATCAGGTTCTATTGGCAAAAAAATACAATTATTCCATTACAAACAACCTGGTCAAATTAGAAGTAATTATCCCCAAAGGAAAAATTCTAAAAACCACACCAATAATAGGGACTATAGGTTGTTAGTTGTGAAATATTTTGATAATTTTGATGTTATAAATGTCTATTCTAATGCTATGAGTGTTGAATGGGTCCTGTATTTAGGATTTTCTTCATATATGTCACAAATGTGATTACTTCACTGATCTAAGAGAGATTGAGAGTGAAAAGTTTTACCTATGAAATAACAAGAGCTGTCAAATCATTTGAAGAAAAATAGACTCTATAAAATTGTATTAAAGGTTATTCAAATACTTAGAGGTGGTTAGGTGGGTTCCTGATTTAAAGAAGAATCTTATTTCCCTAGGTGTATTATAAAAAATAGTAATTCTTTTATGTCTGATTCAGGGAGTCATATTATGTCTAAGGATTCACTCACTCTTATGAGAGGAATCCTCACAAATTTTCTATATGTCTTAGATGGTATGACTCATATGAAAAAAACCATTGGAAACTCTTTCCCCTATGAAAGATAACATAATGTAAATGAATAGGTTATTAAGACATTTTATTTCAAAGGGGAATAATGAACTTAGAAAGTAAGGAATTTTAAATGATGTAACATTAGACTGTCTTCTGTTTTGTGATGAATAGTGTCTTGGTAAGTCCAAACATGTTAGTTTGAATAGGTCAATAAATAAATCTATGTACCCTTTAGAATATGAAAAGTTAAATTTTTTGGGTCCCTCTAAAACTAATTTTCATAGTTTGGGCCACTACTATATTCCCTTTATAGATTAATATTATCAAAAAGTGTGGATTTACATACTCAAGAACAAATTTGAAACCTTAAAGAGTTTAAAAATATGATAGTCTAGTGTTGAAAGTGAAACCGGAAGCAAACATAAAACCAATAGAATTGATAATGGTCTAGAATTTTTGTCTAATGACTACATAGTCTATTGTAGTTCTGAAGGTATTCTTAGACACATAACTTTTTTGGATAACTGACAATAGAATGGCCTACAAGATAGGATATATACTATAGTTTTCGAAAAAGTGGGAATCATGCTCTCATATTCTGGTTTTTTTAAGTCCTCCTAGGAATAATTTGATTCTACTATTGTCTGTATGATGACTATATTCACCTCTAGTGCCATTTGATTCAGAACCCCTAATGTAATGTGGGTTGGTTCACCCCTAGTTTAGTTTATCTTAGATTTTTTATTGTAATACCTATTCTAATAGAAGTAATGATAAACTAGAACCCAGGATTATGAAGTGTGTCCTTGTGGGATGCCTACATTGTGTCACCGGGTAAATTCATTGGGTAGATAATCATGGTTTTCATAAATGTATAATCCGATGTGATGTTGTTTCCCATGAGGATTTTTATTATAAATAGAAATCTTCTGATCCTATCCATTTTGATCCTTATAAACTTGTAGGTTTTGAGGTTAAATTAGAGGCTAAAATGTAACATCCAACCAAGGATATCTATACTAAACCACCCCAACTATATGAAATTAAAGAAGAACCTATTCGGGAATTTGAACTTGAGATTGAGGTTAAGAGAGATGGTGATGTGAGAGACTACCAATTGACTCATAATAGGACAATAATAATCCTTAGGACCCCAATTTTTTCTACCATGGATGATGTTAAAATTGGGTTTTACATGGTAGTGATGAGCCATTTAGTTTCAAACAAGATCGTAAGTCTGATGAATCTTGGGAGTGGATTTCTATCATGAGAGATGAAATGGGTTCTCTTCATAAAAATCATACCAGGATAATTGTTAAAAAAAACTAAAAAAGTGAAAATTGTAGATTTTAATTCAATTTTTAAGAAGAAATAAGAAAAAATCTGTGAAAATAATATTAAGTATAAATTTATAAGTTTTGAAAAAGGATTCCTACTACATGAAAAAATTGATTACAATGATATTTTTCACATATTGTTAATAACTAATCCATTAGATTATTCTTAGACTTTTCATCCCTAAATGATGTTCATGTTGAATAATTTGATGTTTAAACTACCATATTGCATGGTATTTAAGATGAATAGATTTATATGAGACCACCTGATGGTTTTTTAAAATATTTTAAAAGTAATAAAGTATAACTTTTAAGAAAATCTATGTATGGGCTTAAGAAATCATCTAGACAATGATATAATGAATTTGATTCTATTGGGATTAAAATGAATTTTATTGAAGTAAATATGATGTGTATGTTTATTTTTACTCATTCAATAATTTTTATGTTAATTTAATCATATATGTTGATGATATTATTATAACTTACAAATACACTAGGTTAATAAATCATATGAAAAATATACTAAATTATTCATTTAAAATGAAATATTTAGAGGAAGAAAAAGATATCCTTGGTATAAATACCATTATAGATAAAAATGTTAGGGTATTTTAACTTTCCCAGTTTTTTTATTAATATAAGGTGTTAAAAGGGCATTATATAGAATATTTGAAAATTGTTATTGTGCCTTTAGGACATAGCTTCATGTTTTCCTTGTCCCAATCCCCAAGAAATGATTCTGATAATAATTTTATGAGTAAAATACCTTATGTAAATATACTAGGTGGATTTATGTATTTCATGATATTCTCATATCTATATATTTCCTTTGGTGTTTTTTCCTTAATAAGTTTTATGGGATGTCATGTAAAGCATCATTGGTATGCATTAAAATAGTTACTCATTTTTGTGTCCATGTCTTCTGATTTGTGCATTTATTTTGCTAAAAATGATTCTTATAGAAAATATATATCCATATTTGTTGATTATAGTTATGATAAAAATATAGATAGTAATAAATATGTCACTATTTATTTATTATTTTCTTGTCCTACTCATATTTCATGGAAATATAAAATGAAATCCATTGTTTCCCTTTCCACAAACAAGGCTGAATTCATAGCATTAATTGTTACAATCAAAGAATAAATTAGGTTAAAGGATTTTTTTTAATGAATTGTATGTATCCTATGGTAATATATAAGTCTTTTCTGAAAGTCATTATGTATTGCATTTTTAAAAAAAATCAGTTTTTCCATGGAAGATCAAAGCACATAATGATTTTATTTAATTTTTATAGGCTTTTCATTTAAAGTACCATGAAATTTTTAACTAAGATACATACTTTGGAGAAACTAGGTGATAGTTTGAATATGGATATTTAATTTTCCATGTTTATTCATTTTTTAGAACATTGGATTGTTTTCCCAATCCAAAGACCTAGGTGGTTAGAACACCATCCTGTTTAAATTTTTTTATTACAAAGGTGGATAATTTGAAAATTATACATGCATGTATTTATTTAATTGTTATCAAATATAATTTTCCTAATTCATGGTCTAAATTATAATTTACCTTTCATGTTTTACATTTATTTTATCCCCTGTGAAAATGTCATTTACATATCTTACTTGAATATTTTCCCATGAAACAATTTTTTTTAAACTTCTTATATTTCAATTTTGATTTCATGATATTTAATTACCCTGTAGATAGATCCCACATAAAGGTAACTTACATAAATTTTACATTCCTATTTTAGGAAGGTAAATTATTGGCTCTTCTTTTTCATAAGGGTAAGACATGGATGCATAAGATAAATTCCTACGCATGTAATGGTACTTACTAGATTGTGTAAGAATACTCTTGAAGTTCTTAAGGGAAGTCCTTATCTTGTATATTGGCACACCCTAGCTTGTGTAAGGGTACTACCTTGTTTCACAGAAGGCTAACATGGCGTGTGTAAGGGTACTTCTTTACTCACGTAAGGATAACCTAGCTTAGTTAAGGGTACTATTTGGCTCGATTAGGGGTTACCTGAATCATATAAGGGTAACCATGGGATATGTAATAATAAGCTGATTTGAGTTATATTTTGGTGGGGAATCACCGGCTGATGCGAGGACATCTAGTAGGACTATCTCTTGCATATCATTCGTCCATGTCCTCTTTATTCTTCTTTCACTTCCTATACCTCTATCTCTTTTACCACTATCATGATTTCACCTCGGCCTCCTCCTCGACAATTCAGTGTGTTTCTTCACAAGATCAAGAGAGAAGATTTCTAGGGAATTTCTAATTTCCAGTTGAAACAGAACAAGTGTATGTAGAAAGATATCATAGATGATATTCCCATAGTCTACTAAAGAAGATTGTTTTTATCACCACTAACTTAGTGTAGGTATTTTCTGGAGAGTGGTGAAGATTCATTTCCTTCATCATGATATTTTCTTGAATGAAAGAATATATCAACATCATGAACACCATTGGATCTTCTTCTAGGTTTTGGTATTAAAACGTGGAATTATAAGAAGTTTATTCCACTTTTATGTTTTCATTTCATTCCATGTGTTTAATTTTTTATCCTTATATGAATGTGTATAGAATTATTCCATCTAAGAAGTCGAATTTCATGTTCCATAACATAGAATACATCACTTCCATATGGTCTAACTAGAAATTATCCTAAATAGTTTCTTTGGCCTTCTACTTATTTTGTGTCTTATAATCTGGTGATTTTCTTTCTTTAGTAATAACGATATTATAGTTGTTTCCATGCATTGAACATAGGTCCATAGTGGATTGATGTATGTTATATTTCTATTTCCATTATTTTTTCTTACACCATATTTATCTTGGATCCTTCTTATCCATTTCTTTTTTTGTCAAACTTCTTAAAAAATTTGTAAACCCAATACCTATATTAGTTGAGTCTTGGTTGTTTCATAAAGGACTACCATGTCAAAAAAACCCCTAAAATCTTATATAGTTAGAAACAAATGGGCCAATGGATTGGATTTTCAAAAGTTCCTATCATTATAGAATATGCGAATGTCACTCATCCTTTCACTTTTATTGGCTATTTCATTGGTTTTTTATCGATTTTTCATTTTCATGTTTCTATTTTCCAAACTATATACATATCCTAATAATCTATAGAGGTTTTTTAATGAGGTTAATATAAATGAAAATATATTGACTACATGAATCATTTATATGTTAGCTTATATATTGTTTTGATAGTTGGGAGATACAAATTTGGTGCAACCATATCAACCAAAATATTTACCACACCAAAAATTTTCAATCCTATAAAACAATATTGAGGAAACAGTGTCTATAATTAATGGAGTTAAGGTAATTCTTAATATGTAATAACATCACCAAATTCAGTTTTTCCATGCAGAAAATGTAGAACTGGTTTTTAGTATGAATCAATGATCAAATAATTCTTGTCTATTAAACCCCACCCACTAGGTGTTTATATGTTTTCAAGTGCCCCAAGATCCTTCTTATTGAATAAGGATGGTAATACTGCAATAACATTGAAATTAAATTTGATCCTTTTGAAAATAAAAATTGGTTTAATTGAACAACAATCTATTTCAAAAATAATATCCTGGATCTGTGTCATAAACATGTTGTAACGTATCTATAACTTTTTTCAAACTAACAACTTTCATTAAATCATATTTCAACACCTCAAGATCCTTCAAATGATGTTTTAAAATTTCCATGTACTTATAAACACCTCCCCATGCCACCCTCGATAGAGCATCTGGGAAACTATTCAATTTCCCATGTTTGTAAATCATAATAAAATAATATCCCTATAACATATCCTATCTGCACTTATGTGAAATCAAATATACCCTTTGACTAAGAAAATTAACATAAGACTCCAATGATCCGTGTATACCTCAAAACTTTTTCCCATCAAATATTGTTTCAAATTCTGGATTTTTGTAACTAAATTCATACTCTATATTTGTATATCAATTTTACCACGATGGTTTCAGATAATTCTTTACTAAAATTTGAAATAGTCCTCCCTTAATATGTTAACACTGCTCCAACTTCCAAACTGTAGGCATCAAACTCTATTGAAAATCCATTGCAAAATTCATCATGTATAAAATTTGAGTGGTAGTCATGTTTTTCATAAGTGTATCAAATGCTACTTGAGTTCCAAATGTTTATTTAAACTCATTATTCTTAGTCAATGACATGAGATGTTTGAAAATATTTATATAACCACTGATAAATTTTTTATATTATCTAGTTATCCCTAAAAATTACTATATTTCTTCACATTCCTTAGCCAATTCCATAATTTAACTACCTTCTGTTTCTTTGGATCTCTTGTAACCCATTGGATAGAAATTATATTCCTGAAAACTCCTCAAAACTCCTTCTGAGAGAACACTTCTTCTCATTTTCAAATAGTACATTGTCTATTTCTATTTTAAGAAATTAATATTTCTTCACTATTTCTTCATTCAATATTGTTTTGTAGACCAATATATCATTTAAAAATGCCAAAACACTCTTCCTTAGAAAACATCATAATACAACATTAATAGTTGCATGGAAAGTCATCGATGCATTCATTAATTTGAAGGGAATAAAAATATGTTATTAATTCCCCTTATGAGTCTTGAACATAATCCTCCCAATATCATACTCTTTCATCCTTACCTAGTGGAAACTGGATTCCAAATCAACCTTTGTGAAGTATTCCACTTTGTGAAACACATCGATCAAATCTAATATTACATGAATTAGGTATCTTTATAGAACCAACAAACTATTTAACACCAATTAATCCACACACATTCTCCGTCCACTATCTTTCTTTTTTTCAAAAATTATTATGCAACAGTATGGGCTGATTCTATGTCTGATGAAATCATGTTGAAAAATATTTTAAATTTTTTTTTCAATATCATTATTCATGAAATAATTAAGTTTATAAGGTTGTTTATTGACTGAATCCATCTCCTCATTCAAATTTATTGTGTGATCATTCTTTCTATTAATTGGTAATTCCCAAGGAGACTCAAAAACTACTTATTCAGCCACCATTTTTGGTATCACCCACTACAACCCAAGCACCCACAATATTCCTTTTCTTAAATTTAATTGTAAACCAAATTGGGTTTTTTTGGGTTATTTGAAGTTCCCCAGGTTAGATGACCACTAAATGGGGAACGAATCAATGGTATACTTTTAAAAATTATTATTCTTATAAATTCAACCTATTGAACCTGTTAAATTTCTCAGTCCTGTCAATAATATCATGTTGTATAAACTTGTATGCAATGATAATTGGAGAGTGAAAAAATAATATTTACAATTTTGTTCATAAAAGTGTACCCATTTCCATTTTGGTTAAACTCAAGTAGTTAGACACCCCAATTATAATTCTTCATAAATTTTTTAGACACCCCAATCACAATTCTCTGGTAATTGGTTAGACATTCCAATCAATAGCCTCAATCAACTAGTTAGTCACCACAGTCAGAAGCTTATTCTACAACTTTAATCCACTCATAAAAAGAAATTTATATGAACAGGGATTCTTATGTTCCACTTATGAAATATATTTACATTTATGAGTAGATTGGATCAACAAGCCTATACATGTGCTTATTCTTCAAGATCTTCAAAAGGTTCTCATAAGAGTTATGTTGGTCTCAAAAATCCTACCAGATCATGAGTGACATGGTTCTTCCAAATTTTCTCAAAAAATGGGTGAAAAAGAAAACTATGGATCTTGGTTTCAACTCCCTCTCTTCCTTTGATACATGTATCAGTCTCCCACCAATCTCTTAGACAATGTATGTTAGTTCTCAATATTCTCAAAATATTCTTCGATACTTACAAAAATATATATTCACAATAGTTTCATGAATATTATTCTCATATATTCAAGAACATTATTTCACATTTAATATAAAAATAGATATTTGTAGTATCTTCTTCTTTAAATCATCAAATCTCCAGGCGGATCATCAATTTTTTCATTTAAACCTATTATTGAATGCCCAAAAGACTCAATAATTTATTCTCACATGATATTTGAATTACCAGGTCTTCATTATCTCCTCAAATCACGCTACATATAAATCTATTTAAAATCACCCCACATCTACATGAATCCATGTAATACCATGGGATGACCTATTATGTCACTCAGCATGCTGTTTCTTATAGGTGGACTAGATCTCCAAAATGGTCATCAAAAGGGCTATTGAAAAATCACTATGGCATGATGAAATATTTATTTTTCTCTTTTCACAATAATCAAATGCATTTAACGTGAATATATATACCTTTTATTGTGTCTTCCCCCTTTATTCCCCAACCTGGATGCATCATGATAAGCATTGTGATATTTATTTTTCTTTTGAGAAAATTATACTTAGCATAGTAAAATTTCATTTAATCAGAATATATAAACTCTAGAACTCTAGATTTTAACCATTGCACCATTGTAAATTCATTAATAAATCTTAGAGTTTCAAGCATATGTGGATCCCAAAATTATACTCGGTAAAAATCTCATTTTAGAACCTACACTAGATGATATAAAATCATTGTGTGGGAAATACTTTGCTTTGATAATAGTTGTGCACAAACTATCTGGCTGCTAAAATAAATGAAAACATTCCTTGTCCAGGAGATCATTATTAAAAAAAATTATTTCCTTGATGTACATATCACTGCAAGCCTTGGGGGAAAAAAGCTTCTCCCATGATATCTAGTGTATGTTATTTTTTTAATTAGCACTATCCCCCCCAAATAATCAAAGTGTGAATATATTTTGTGAATAAATAAATATAGGATATTGAAGATAGAAATAGTGTAATATAAAATTTCTTGAGACACTTATTTAATAATAACCACATTCATGAACCCAGATAGTTTCTTTCTAAACACTCTCCAAATTTTACAATGAAAATTATCTAGGATTATGGAGAATAATTCCCTTTTAAATTACCCAAATACCATCAGGATGCCCAAATACTTTTTATGTTTTTCCACAATCTTGATGCCACACAAACTAGTAATGGTAGATCTCATCACATATTGAATAACCTATATAAATGATATCTATGATTTGGTAATGTTGACACATTGGAATGAGGATTTGATAAAAGCATCAATGATTTTTATAACCTACTAGCATTGTTGAGGAGTTTCTATTGAAAAAGGGAGATAATAATTAGTGAAAAATAAGTGAGTAATGGGGATACTGTGCTGAAAAATCTTATCCTTATTATTGATTCTATCCAATGTTTCCTTTGATAAGTGGTGAGATAAATCATTAGCCACAAGGAGAAATGAGTAATGGGAAATGGGGTAAACATGCTATAAACCTCTAGTTGGTTTAATGTTCCTTATGAAATAACCAATGAACATTATTTTGAAGTATATTGACCTTTCACAACTCAGGATCACTCTTATCCATTTTTTTCTAAATCCTAAATTCCACATCACCACTTCCAAGAAATCTTATTCAAACCTTTTATTTTTTTTCATATCCATTTTCATTGCCAAGGTCCCCCTCATATAAGTACAATGACTTTTTATAAAATACAAGATTTCATAAGAAATAATGAAATTTTCTATAATAAGTATCTTGGGTACAAAAGCACTCTAATTCTAAAAGATAATAAAGGGAAGGAACTTCCCAAATAGTGGGAGAGGACTTTTGATAAAATCTTGTAGTGAACAAAGCACAAGATAATTGACCAAAAATCATAAATTTTCACATGGATATAGATTTTTAGGATCAAAAAAAGGAGAGTTTCATTGGCCATTTCCATGCCCATGGAACCATCGTGTAATGTCATATAATTTCGGTGTAATTTTCTTTAAATTATATGGAATTTTTTTCGAGACCAAATGCATTGAATGCACGTGATACCGAGGCCCAGTGAACCCAGAATAGAATTTTGACCTTTCTTTAGTTCACTTATGTAAACGTGAGAGTGGATTTTTCTAAAATATGGACTGGTGCTTGGATCAAAAATCTGAGGGCATTTTTGAACTCAGAACATTGGAATTCACCTAAAAAGTGCCTAACTTTGACCGACAAGGGTTGGATGGAAAAGTTAATTTTCATAATTTTTGGAAAATAATAAAATAACTTTAAAAAAATATTATATTATTCTTTCAAACTATTGAGAAGAGGATGGCGTTGATGTGGTGTGGGTACGAGGCAATGATGGGGCACATTAAAAGCAGATCACTAATGGATTGTTAATGTGCAGTGTAATAAAACTTTAAATAAAGTGTAATGAATAGAGGTCACAATGTAACAGAAACATTGCGATGTGTTTTCTTTTAATAAGCTAATTTTTTGGGGAAAACAATAATTAAATGGTGGATAATTCTATGAAGAACCAGCGGTGGGTTTTCTCTCCAATGAAGAATGACACATGTTGACAAAACATTAATGAATTCAACACACCTTGAAGAACATAGTCAGAAAGAAACGGACACCTTCTACTTCTTGAACCTTTACAGGAAAACTACTTCAATGTCATACTACATCAAGGTAGGGGTTTTTTTGTTTATGTTTTCCACATTCTTCATTCTAAATGACGGACGTAGATCATCCCACGAACAGGTTGATTTTCGGATCATCCGTCTTGTGGGAGGGTGATGTTTCTTGGGATTTTCTATTCAAGATTAGATTATTGTTGATAGAACATCATTCCCAAGCCTCCCCTGTTTTAAACATATAATACAGAGGGTGTCGACCGACACAAAAAAAGGCCTGAGACACTCCTCTTGTGCGTTTTTGGTCAAAGAACATTCAAAACGGTTAATAATAATGGTAACAATTTAAGAACAAATAAACAATTTTACTACCATTGGTATGGTAATTATTTAATAACACTAACTCTGATATGATTGAAAAATGTTGATCATTAATTAAAATTATTGAAAATGGGAATTAATTTATTTTAATCATTTAATTAGGTTAATAATAATGGTTACAATTTAAGAACATTGTTTAGATTATATAATATTTGTAATTTTAAATAATTAATTTAACTATTAACATAATATAAATTTTTAAAAAAATATTAATTATGAAATTAATGTTCATGATTTTATAAAATGTTGCAGACAAAAATACTATTATTTAAAAATATTTAGCTAATCCTTTCATAGATATATTTATGATTTTTTTTATGAGTTAATTACATATTAGATTTATAAATGAATTGTAAATTCAATTTCAATTAAATTAATTATTACTAATCCATTGTTTATAGTAAAATTAATTCATTTTACTCTTACTAATTAATTTATAAAATGTTAATTTATAAATAATTTTTTAAAGAAATTAAATAAGTATTTTGATCTATAATAAGATTGAGTGAACAAATGGTGTTTAAGAATGAAAAAAAAATTATTTAAGACAGATTATAATTTTCAAAATATTAAATAAATGTTTCAAATTGTATACAATTATTTTTTATTTTTAAGTAAGAATTTATTATTAATTCAAAAAAATTATTAAATGAAATGACTCTTTAGTTATTGTGAAATGATTTGACTAGATACTTCCCAATAATGAGAGATAATATCATTTTAAATTATTTTTTATATATATTTTAGGTACATGAATAAATTCTAGATAAATAATTTAATTCAATTCAATACATTAAATCTTAACAAAATGAAATAATTTGAAAATAATATTTAGAAAAAATGGATACAATAAAATTTATATTTTATTATATATTAAATTTAAAAAAATAAATGAAGGAAATATATTTAAAAAGTAATAGATGTGACCGAGGAAGTCCAATTAATACAAATCCATATATGTGTTTATGCATTACTATACACCTTCACGTATATTCCATGGGAATTAGTATATGGCTAGGAATCAGGGATTCCATGGGAAGAAGATATATGATGGTGTATGGCCTCCAATGATATAGATAAGTGATCTTTAACTCTTATGTGAGTTATGATTGGTCGGTGATCATGTCACTAATGGATGTGGGATCGTTTAATCTCTCATAAGTCCATAGGTTGGTCTTAGGGTATGATATGAGATGCAGGTGTCCTAGGATTAGTTTTTAGGGATAATTAGATGGATGAGAGATGATTTAGCCTAGTGACAATGGTAATAAATCCCTTTGACTAACTCCTAGTGAGTGACACCCTCCTAGGGGTGGTCTGAGATTTGATTAGTACTATGTATGAGATGAGTCTGTTGGGAATGGACATGGTGTGACAGAGAATAGTTTCCTCCGACTAAAGGATAGAGAGATCTACCCAATAAGATGTGAGGTGAGACCCAAGTGTATGGTGTGGGCTTGGTCGGGACTTGGCATCTGTATTCCAAGTTTCTTAGAGTGTACAACTTCGTACAGTCCTAGGGTAGCAAGACTAAGAGTGATGAGAGAGCATGATGGGGAGGAATAGGCCTTGAGGACTAGGTTGATATGAGAATATGGGTTGCGGTGTCACTGAGGGGTAAGGGGAATGGGTTTTTATTAATGAGAAGATATTGTGTTGTGTTTAGAGGACCCAATAGGTTCCCTAAAAGGTGAGGTGGGATGTGTTCAAATAGTGGATATATCTTTAGAGACAAGTGTATTGGGATCAACTAAAGAGTTGTGTGACAAGTTGAGGCCTAGTGTACTTGACGTGACCTCCCCTGAGATTGTGGGTGTGGTTTTTTGTTCTTATTACCTCCTTAGAGTCTATGGGGATGGGTTGGTAAGCTGGTAACATCCCTAGATTCTTCAATGATGGGTTGGTTTTATTTTAACTTCCCTAGTTTCTGTGGGTATGGGTCGGTATTCTTGTGACCTCCCTTGCGAATGTAGGGATTGGTCGTGTGGATGATGTACCCTGCCTAAGAATCATGTGTACTGAAAGTGACCACCCATGAGGGGTTAGGTCATGGGATGATGTGAGATGGGACCAATGGACCTTGCATTGAGTGATCAAGCATTATTTCATGATGTGGATGAATGACTAGACCCAGTTCTTATGGGAAACAAGTTGAGGTTTGGATGCCACAAATCCTTAATTCTTCATTTATGGCTTGGGTATCGGTACAATGGCCTAAGATGATGCGGTGTTGTGGGTTCTAGTATAGCACTAAAGTAGGTATGATCGGGTGTCATGGTGTCCTGGTAAGCACACATTGACCAGATATGTAGGGAATCTTGGTTTCCTTATAACATTTATGACCCTATTAATGTGATTAGGAATGCATGTAGTTTAATTATCTTGTCTTTAGGTGATAAGGTACTTCATGAGGTAGCTTATTAATTATATAGTACATAAATATGGTATAAACCTACAACTCTATATAAGAAAAAAAATTATTTTTCCAACTAAAAAAGAGGATTCAATTGTATAACTTTCATATGAATCCTTGAAATGCATCTAGGACTCATATCGATGATTATAATAAAATCATTCTAGATTTATCTAATACAGAAGTTATGTTGGATAAAGTTGATTTCAATACCATACTACTAACCTAATTATATGATTAAAATAATTCATTTATAGATTTTATGATTTATGGTCAGGGTTCATTAAACCTATTATAAGTTAAATTTACCTTGTTTTTCTAAAGAGATTCAAAATAAAAAACTTAATTTTGTTCATAAGTAATATAAGGGGATTAATATATAGGGTAATCTTGAATAGCGAGGGAATGAGAGTGGTAAGATTATGTTTAGAACTGAATCAGTTTCTTGGGGTAAACAAATAAAATTATTCCATTGTAAAAAACCAGGTCAAATTTGAATGAATTTCCCCCAATGGAACAATTCTAAGAACAAAACCAACAATAATGACCATTGTTGGTTAGTTGAGAAATATTTTGAGACTATTTATGGTTTAAATTTTTGGCCAGATGCTATGAGTGTTGAATGAGTCATGGATTTAGGATTTTATTTTTCATATATGTCACAAACATGAGTACTTCACTGATCTAAGAGAGAATGAGTGTAGAAAGTTTTACATTGTAAATAAAAAGATCTATCGAATCAGGGCTAGAAAAATAATCCCTCATGAATTGCAGGAAAGTTCAGTCAAATCCTTAGAAGAGTTTAGGTGGGTTCTTGATTTGGACATGAATCTTATTTCCCTAGGTGTCTTAAAAAAATGGGTATCCTTTTAGGTATCATTCAGGGATTCATAATATCTCTAAGGGTTCAGTCACTATTATGAGAGTAACCCTCACTAATGGTCCATATGTCTTAAATGGTAGGAATATAATGAAATAATTAAATACAACTCGTTCCTCTATAACAAACAACACAATGTTATGACATAGGTGATTAAGAAATATTATTTAAAAAGGATGAATGAACTAAGAAATAAAAGAATTTTAAATAATGTAACCTTAGAAAGTCTTCACTTTTACGAATACAATGATCGTGGTATGTCCAAACATGTTAGTTTTAAAAGGTATACATATGAAGGTAATTCCCCTTTAGAATATGCACATTTTAATTTGTGTCTTTCCTCTAGAACTACTTCCTGTAGTGGGGGCCACTAATACCTTCACATTAAAGATGAATAATCTCATAATGTGTGGATTTATATACTCAAGCAAAAATATTAAACCATTAAAACTTTTAAAATTTGGATGTTTAGTGTTGAAAGTGAAACTGAAAACATATGTAAAATCATTAGAACTGGTAATGGCCTAGAATATTTATCTAATTCCTACATAAAATATGTTAGTTTTAAATGTATTCTTAGTCACATGACTATTATGAATACCCCATAATAGATTTTCCTAGAAAAGTGGACGAATAATACTATTTATAATGATTGAGAAGCATGCTCTTATATTCTAGTCTTTTTATGTACTGGGAAGTAGTTTCTAATACAGTTGTCTTTCTGATGTATAGATTCCCCTCTGGTGGCATTAGTTTCATAGCCCTTGATGATATGTGAAGTGGTTCACCCCTAGTTTAGGACATCTTAGTTTTTTTTCATTCTACATATTCTCAGAGTTGTACTAATAAACTGGAACCAAGGAATTTGAAGTGTGACTTTGTGGGATACCCACTTTGTGTCAAAGGTAAAGTATTTGGGAAGGAAATCATGGTTTTAAAAAATTTATAATCCATCATGATGTTGTTTTCCATGAGTCTTCTACTTCTAAATATAAGGCTTCTGATCTCACCCAGTCTCATCTGTATAAACATGTAGGTGTTGAGGTTATATTAGAGCCTAAAATGTAACATGAACTCGAGGTTGACACCACTAAACCACCCCATCTAGCTCACAATAAAGGAAAACATGTTACTGAATTTGAACATAAGTTAGAGGTTGAGAGAGATGGTGACATGAAAGAATACCAGTTGAGTCATAATAGGACAACAAGAATCATTAGGCCTCTAACCTGGTTTACTAGTGCTAATGTTTATACCTCTGACTTTAATATAGGTTTTTACTAGGTTGTGATGAACTGTAATGTTTCAAATAAGATCTTAAGTCTGATGAATCTTGGTTTTGTATTTCATTCAAGAGATATGAAATGTATTATCTTCCTACAAATGAAACTTGGATAATTATTAACAAACCTAAAAAGAAGAAAATTAAATATTTTAATTCAATTATTAAGAAGAAGTAAGAAAATACTAGTGAAAAAAAATTATGTATAAATATATACTTTTGGAACATGGATTCCTATAATGTGAAGGAATTGATTACAATGATATTTTTTCACCTATTGTTATGACCTCTTCCAATATATTATTGTTACCCTTTTCTTCCCAAAATGATTTTCATGTTGAATAATTGGATGTTAAAACTTCTTTCTTACATGGTATTTAAGATGAAGATATTTATATGTGACCACCTGATGGGTTTTCAAAATATTTTAATATCAATCAAGTATTACATTTAGGAAAATCCATGTACGTCCTTTATAAATCATCTAGACCATGGTATAAAGAATTTAATACTTTTCTACTCAAAAATTACTTTTCTAGAATTACATATTATGCGAATGATTATTTAAAATATTTTTATATTGTTTATGTTTATTTAATCCTATATGTTGATTACTTGATTATAATTTTAAAAGGAAATATTTTAATAAATCATATGAGAAAAATTACATAATGATTTTTAAATGAAATATTTAGAGGAAATAAATAAAATCATTGGTATGAAAATCACTATGGAATGAAATGTTAGGGTATTGTACATGTCCCAATATTCTAATTCTTATATGGTGTTAAAAACGCATTTTATAGAAAATTTGAAACTTGTTAGTTTGACTTTAGGTCATCACATCTTGTTTACCTTGTCCCAATCCCCTAGTAGTGATTCTGATAATTATTTTATGAGTAAAATCTTTTCTGTAAACATACTGGGTGGCCTTATGTATTCTATGATATTCCCTTATCTGGATACATATTTTTCTGTTTGTACCTTAAGAATGTTTATGGGAAGTCCAATAAATAATCCTTGGTATGTATTAAACTAAATACTCATTTATGTGTATCTGTTATCTAATTTTAGCATTTATTTTGGTAAAATGGATTCTTATAGTCAAGCTATAATTAGCTTTATTGATTCTAGTTTTGCTAAAAATATATATACTAATAAATATATCATTGCTTATGTACTATTTTCCTTTTGAGGTATTGATTAATGTAAAGGTAATATGAACTACATTGATTTTCTTTCCAAAACCAAGGTCAAATAAATAGTATTAAATATAGAAATCAAAGAATCAATTTGGATGAAAGTCTTTGTTAATGAAATTTTATTATATTTTGGTAATATAGAAGAATTTTCTGATAGTCAATTGGTATTCCATCTTTTTATAAAAAAAAATTTCCATGGAATATCATATCACATATACATTGGATTTCATTTTTTTATAGTTTTCATTGAAACATGGACGGTATGTTTCACTAAGATACACACTTCAGAGAATCCAATCGACTGTTTGACTAAAGCTATTCAGTTGTTAATGTTTATACATTATTTAGAGCTTACGAATGTAGTCACAATTCAAATACCTTGGTGCTGAGAACACCGTATTGTTTCATTTATTTTTTTACAAAGGTGGAGGTTTTTTTAATTTGACATTCATGTATTTATTTTTTTGTTATCAAATAGAAATTTAACAATTCTAGGTCTAAATTATTATATGGATTTCATATTTTAATTGAATTTTTTCCCTGATGAAAATACTTTTGAAATTTTTAAGTTTTATATTTTCCCATGAAAAAAAATTCTTTTTACATCTTTTATTTTTTAATTTTGATTTCACAAGTTTTCTTTACCCCATAGTTAGATCCAACATAATGTTAACTTGTGTAAAGTCTACCTTCCCACTGCATGATGGTAAAAAAAATTCTATCCCATTGCATAAGGGTAATAAATTGATGCCTAAGGGTAATTTCTGCTCATGTAATTGTACTACATGGATTGCGTAAGGGTACTCCGGGATCTCTTAAGGGTATTTCCTAGCTTGCGTATGGGCACTCCCTAACTTGGGTAACAGATCAACCTTGGCTCATGTAAGGCTAACCTGGAATGTGAAAGGGTACTTCCTTGGCTCACATAAGGGTAACCTATCTCACATAAGGGTACTGTATGGATCGATTAAGGGTGACCTGGATCATATAAGGGTAAACTTGGAATACTTAATGGTAAGTTGATCTGTGTTACATTTTGGTGGGGAACCACCAACCACCGCATGACCATCCTATAAAACTGTCTCTTGTATATCAGTCGTCAACATGAACTACAACCTACATTCACTAACAGGATTGCAATCATTTCACCCACCATCATTATTTCACATCAGGCTCCTCCTCGATCATTTGGTGTGTCTCTTCACTAGTTCAAAAGAGGATAGTTCTAGGTAATTTTTTATTTCCAATTGAAGTAGAATGAGAGTAGCTCGAAGGAGATATTTCTTTAGTAATAAGGATATTCTTAGGGCTTTCTTGAAATGCACATAGCTCTATCATGGACTAAATTACATTATATATTTGTGTTGTTGTTTTTTACACTATATTCTTATTTAATCTGTCCCATTCATTTCTATTTTTTATCGAACTTTCTAAAAAAAATTAAACCAATAACCTATATTAGTGGAATCTTGGTTTTTTCATAAGGGATACCACATAAACTAATCCCTTAAAATATTTTCTAGTTATAAATTTTTTTTAAGTGGATCAACTTTTCACATGTTATTGTCATGATAGAATGTGAAAATGTCACTCTTCCTTTCACTTTCATTGGATTTTGATCAATTATTCATTTAATTGTTTCTATCTTCCATCCTTTGTGAATCACATAATAATATATAGAGGTTTTTTTAATGCATATTATCTAATTGAAAATATATTTATTCCATGAATCAATTATATGTTTGATTATATATTTTTTTACTAGATGTGATCCAAAAGTTTGGTGCAACCATATCAACCCACCTATTTACCACAACAAAAATTTTCATTCTTGTGAAATGATACTGAGGAAATGGATTCTTGAATTAATGGCATGAAGGTAATATTGAAAATGGATGAAAATCACCGGAATCCGTTTTTTCATTTAGAAATTGTTAAACTGGTGTTATGTATGAATCAATTAACAAATAATTCTAATCTAGTAAACCCCACCCACTTGGTGTTTATATCTTTTCATGTTCCCCCATTTACCTACAACTGAAGAAGAATGATAATATTGTAATATATTTGGAATTAAGTTTGATCCTTCTGGAATTAAAATTTGTTCTTATGAAACAAAACTCTATTTCAAAAAGAATATCCTAACTTTTTTGCACAACCATGCTATAACATATCTATAATTACCTTCAAACTAACATTCTACATTAACTCTTCTTTCAACACATCAACCTCCTCCAAATCAGGTTTTATAATTTCCATGTATATATAATCTCCTCCACAAGTCACCCTCATTAGGGCATCTATGACACTATTCAGTTTCCTATTCTTGTAAATCACAATAAAATCATATCCTAGTAACATATCCTACCATTAATAATGTTCAATTGAAGCTACTCTTTGACTATGAAAATTCACTTAAGGCTCCAATTACCCATGTATACCTCAAACTGCCTTCCCATCAAATATTGTTTCTTACGCTGTATTTCTGGCACTAAATCGATAATCTCCATTTTGTTTATCAACTTTTCGAAGTCGTTTTTAGATAATTCCTTACAAAAACAAGAAAGAGGCATCCCTTACTATATTAATAAATCTCTAACACCTTAACTAGTGGCATCAAACATTACTGAAAATCCCATGGAAAATTTTAGAAACCATAAATTTTGTGTAGTAAACATGTTTTTCTTAAGTGTGTCAAATTATTCTTGAGTTTCAGGTGCCTATTTAATGTCTTTCTTCTAATTCATGGCTGCGAGAGGTCATGAAATCATTCCATAATCATTGAATTTTTTTTGATAGTATCCAATTATCCCCGAAAACCCCTCACATGCTTCACATTTCTTGGAACACTCCATAATTTAACTTCCACATTTTTTTGGATATATCATAAGCACTTTGATAAAAATTATATGCCCAAAATACTCCCCATGCCTTCTTTTGAAATAACACTTCTTCTCATTTTCAAATAGTAAATTTCCTATTTCCATTTGTTAGACCTCATGTGACTTATCTAGGTTTTCATTCCATCACTTACAATACACCATTATATCATCAAAGATCAAAAAAGAACTCTTCCTTAGAAAATCCCAAAATACCACATTCATAGTAGCATAGAACGTCATTGGTGCATTCATCAATCTGAACGGCATAAAAAGGTATTACAAATTCCCCTAATTTGTCTTAAACATAGTCTTTTGAATATCTTTCTCTTTCATATGTACCTAGTAGAAACCATATTTCAAAACCACATTTGTGATATATTTCACACTATGAAACTCATCCATCAACTCTTCTATTAGTTGAATTAGGAACCATTTCATCACAAACAAACTATTGAAATCTTGGTAATCCATGCATATTCTCCACTAACCATCTTTATTGTCACACCCTGACCTATCCTTTTATTTTTATTCTATTATTTTATTATTCCTTTAGACTTAAATAAATTTTGGGTTGAGGTTCAGGCGGGATCCTGAAAAAAACATTTGTGTTGATGCTAAAAAAAGTGTGTGCATTGAGTTGTTGTTGGGCGCACGTGCATAGCGCATTTTGGATGCCACATGGCTTCACCCAGACAACTGCACAACCTTTCATCTTCAGGAAAGATTTAAAATAAATAGTTATTGTAATTAAAATTCATATTAATTGTTGCATCGTTTAAAATATTAATTGTGTTAGGAATTTTATTATTATTAAAATAATATGGGTACTTTATTATTTTTATTTTTATTTTAATCAATATGATTTTGATTATGAATATTTTTATAATTTATTTACTTTTTATTTTTATTTTTTATTTTCTTTTCTTTTATTCTTCTTTCTTCTTTCTTTATTTTTTTCTTCCTCCTTTTTTTCCTTCCACGCGGCTGTCCCTCCCCGTTTTCCACCTCCTTGCACAACACCTATCACCTGCATCTCCCCTCTCCCTCTGCTTCGGTCTAGCTGACGACCTACACACACCGCCTTCTCCCACACAACTTTGTGCCCCTACCTTCTCTCCCTCTTCCCACATAATGCCCCTACCCTTCTCCTGCGCACACCTCGTCCGGCCAGCACCTGCCTCCTGTAGGTCCCCTGACTCTCTCCTCTGGCCCCCTCTGCAATCTCCGGTATCCGCCGCACCTGCCCATAGCCAGCCACCCCCCCCCCCACCTTGCAATGTGCCCTTCATGCTCTAGATGCCTCACCTCGGTTACACACACCCTCTTCCGAACTCCTTTCTGGCCTCCGAATGCATCTCCAGCCCGGTGCAACTCTGGCTCGGTGATGCATCTCCCCGTGGACCTGTTGTACAGCCGCGCAGTCCTTGCATGGCCTCTTTGTCATTCCCCGGTTGTTTCATGGTGCCCCACTACCCCACTGTTCAAGCACATCTCCATGTCGAGGTGAGGTTCGCGCTATCCTTGCTTGAGTATTATATATTTACTTTAGCGAGTGTTGTGTTTAATTAAGTTGGTGAGAATTTAGTTTTATTCTTTTTTAAAATATTTGAGTCTATTTAATTATATGGTGCGAGTTGTGTTTTGAATGTATGTTGGGTTGGGTTATGCGTTGTTCATTCCTTTAAATTAGTCTATGTTGGTGTTGCTATGTTTTTATCTATTTTTGTGATGATTAAGTGTTTGAATTATTTTTTGTCAATGTTCTATGTTCTAAATTGTAATACTTTTGTCACAACGCATTGGTGTGCTAATTCCGCATTTCTGTGATCATCAGCTTGCACGTGTTGGTGCGCCTTCACGAGGCGTGTCGTGTCATCGTACTTAGATAGCGAGTCAATGTAGGTCCCCTGCTACACTTGCCTTTAAATTTAGAATTTATTAATTTCTTGATATTTTATTATTTTTAATTAAAATAGATATAATATTAGATGAATACTTTTTAAATAATTACTCGATGTAAAAAGAGTTTTATATTTTATACATGTCACTTGAAATTTTTTCATGGTGAATTGACGCACAATAGTGAAAGCATTCTCGTTTGTCCTTTGAACACAATCCACGGAATTTCAAGTGTAGTTCTAGTTTGATGATAAATGATTTATTCTGATGCGTGAACAAGTGTTTTGGTTCTCTTGATAAATGAGGTTTTTCATTATTATTATTTTAAGGCTCGTTTGATACTTTGATAAAATAAATTATTTTGGAAAACATTATTTGAGGTGACTCAGGGGAGATCCTTTTGAGTATGTTGGTTGCGTGAGTTGTGTGTGATGTCTGTGCAATGTGATTGGTTACATGATTGACTTTGTTGACTCGCCCCTATTTATTATACATGTTGACATGGAATCTTAGCATAGTAAGTGAATCTTATGAGAACGATTATTGCACTATTTTAGATTATACACTTGATAGTGGCCCATAGTAGAGTGATGTTTTGTTATATTATTACTATGGGATTGGGCCGCTCCGTTAGGCCAGGTTGGGCAACACCAAGTGTTAGAGTGTCATGACGTCATTGATTAGGGCATACTTTCAGGATGAGTCACATGTATAGTATATTCTAGATTTATCACAAGCTCCTAGGTTCGACCCATGTTTTCTTTAGTGATTATTTGTATGTGGAAGACGATTGAGAGGTCTAGTTCGGTTGTTTTCCCACTATGTGTCACTTTTTTTACATTTCCCATATTGTGTGCTGTGTGTTGTGTGTGGTTTTCTTTCCGCTGCTTTATTTATTTTCATTGGTAGAAATCATTCCCATTTTTACTCTGTTGATTCCCTGGCACTTGTCGACATCCCGGGAGGATCGGGAACGCCTCTCAGGCCATGTTGCGGACCGACTCAGGTGATCGTTTCAGGGTTGACCTGGGATGGTTCGTGACAAAATGGTATCAGAGGAGGTCGGATCCTGAGAAGACCTTTTTTTGAGAGCGCCCATTGTTATTTGGGGTTGTCATGGTAGTAGGAGTATGATTTTCGGTACTCATGGCATACGGGCGAGAAGGACGTCATGAACCCTTGCTCGTTCTAAACCTCAGGTTACCATGGGCTGTTCGAGTTTGTCAATGTCCTTGATTCTTATGGTTTTTTTGGTATTGGGAAATGAAATGGGAGCCAAGCAAGAGACCTCTGTGAGCCTACTTAGTCTGGAAAGCCATGTGGAGCCGGGGGTATTACACTAGAGTCCTCCTTGTGACAGGGGCGTGACTGGCGTATGGCCGCCAACTATATGCTCGAGTCACCCATCGACACTAGTTTCTCCTTGTGGATTGTTTTGGTCTTCTTTACTTCAAAAAAATTGTTTTGTAATGTTTTATTTTGGAAATTGTGAAAAGATGAATTTAAAAGGGTAATGACCATGTTTGACCCAATATTTTTCTTCCTTGTTCCTTAGTGTCCCCCCACCCACTAAGGTTTGATGGATGCCCATGGTGCATCTTCGGGTAGTGCATCTTGAGAAAATCCTCTAGTTGATCAGTCCATGAATTACATCTTTGAGTTTCAGAAGTTCAACCTAGTCCTCTTTTATGGGAAAGCAGATCATCTTGAGGCAGAGGAGTGGCTGTGGAAGATTAAGAGGATCTTCTGTTCTCTCACTCCACTTAAGTCATTAAAGGTGAAGTTGGCTACCTTTATGCTTGAAGGTCCAACATGGAAGTGATGGAAGTCCGTGTCACGAAGAAATCCTTGAGAAGATATCACTTGGGAGTTATTCAAGTTGTCATTCATCCAACAATACTTTTTTGAGGTGACAGTGCTGAGGAAGAGGATGGAGTTGTGCGGTGTTCAGCAAGGTGTTGGATCAGTGTTGGAATTCTTTCACTATTTCTTAGACTTGGCTCTGTATGAATCGAGGTATGTTGGAAATGATCTCGTGAAAGCTTGGCATTTTGAGCTTGGATTACATCCTGAGATGTTGTTGAAGGTGGAAGAGTTCAATGTAATCACCTTCCCTAACGTGGTGAGACAAGCTTTCCTCACCGAAGCTGAGTTAGCAGGAGGACTTGAGGTGGTGAATCCTCCTCTAGCCCGGGGAAGAAATGTTGAAGATAGCGATAAGAAGAATGGGAAGTGGCCTGATGATGGTGGTACTAGTAGAGGAATCAAGAAGCCTTCAGACCTTCAGTCATCTTTCTCACAGCCAATGCCTTGATCTGTCACCAGTGTCGTAAGCGGGGGCACAAGAGGCCGATGTTCCCGAATGCTCTGAGACCCTGCCACACCATTGAGGGACTGAGTCATGTGCAGCGATTCTATCGAGGTGTTTCCAAGAAGCGCGCTGAAGCCAGACCTAGCTCATCGAAGGTCACATCAGACTGTCAGCAGGAGTTGGACGATGTTTGGGGATCAGTTGGGTGTTTTTTTTGTAGTGTTCCTTGGATGTAGTGGTTGTCTCTTGTAGCGTTCAGTGGTGTTTCTTTTCCTTTAGTTGTAAGAATGGTTCTTATTGAACCTATTTGAAACCAATATTATAATGGATGTGTGTTTGGTAAAGCCCTGGTTCATGTGTTTTGTTTGGGAATTTTTGAATCTTGACTATGAGGCAGGAGATGCTTCAATCATCAGAGCTCTAACCATAGGACTCAGAGTGAAGCTGGTGCATAGTCAGGAGAACCCCAGCGGTGTAAAAAGACCTTGGTATAATCTCTTTTTTTAGTGTAGTGTGGTTTGTGTTCTTCTGAGCGTGCGACATTGTTGATATGGCGATGACGATAGTTTTGATTCTTTATTTGTTGGACCCTTCCCTCCCCTACCCTGGTAGTGGCGTTTCTGGTACGTGTGAGAAGTTTTCGAGTTTGGTTAATCTTGTAGGTCCTTATTGTGGGGAGACCCATCGCAGGTCTCGTTGAATTCAGTTTTTATTGATTCCTATGGTGGGGAGTTCGTTCAGGCCTCCCCGTGTCAGTATCAGAGATTCATTTCGGGTTTTGTTTGGTGGTGTTTAAAGTGTTCATGTTTTGAGGATAAGTTCCATGTCATGAGAGTTTGGGGTTCGTTTGTATTGATCTACTGGAGCTGCTTAAACTTTTGAGGGTGAGTGACCCGTAAGGAGTTCAATCTTTGGGTATGGATCTTGTTGTGGATTTATGGGGGCGGAAAGTGTTATGGTGGGGAGATTTGTCACACCTCAACCTATTCTTTTCTTTTTATTTCATTATTTTATTATTTCTTTAGCCTTAAATAAGTTTTGGGTTGAGGTTCAGGCTGGGTCCTGAAGAAAACTTTTGAGTTGATGCTAAAAAAAGTGCGCGCTTTGAGTAGTTGTCATTGGGAGCATAAGCATAGTGTATTTTGGAAGCCGCATGGCTTCACCCAGACAACTACGCAACATTTTGTCTTCAGGACAGATTTAAAATAAATTGTTATTGTAATTAAAACGCACAATAATTGTTGCATCATTTAAAATCTTAATTGCGTTAAGAATTTTATTATTATTAAAATAATATAGGTAATTTAATATTTTTAATTCTATTTTTTTCAATATGATTTGGATGATGATGATGATGATGATTATTATTATTATTATTATTATTATTACTGTTATTATTTATTTAAATTTTATTTTTATTTTTTATTTTTTTTCTTTTCTTATTCTTTCTTTCTTTCTCCTTTCTTTTTTTTCTTCCACCTTTTTTTTCATCCACATGGCTATCCCTACCCGTTTTCCTTCTCCTCACATAGCACCTACCACCTGCATCTCCTCCCCCCCCCCTCTTCTTCTGTCCAGCCGACGACCTGCACTCACCGCCTTCGCCCGCATAGCGTCACGGCCCTGCCTGCTCTCCCTCTTCCCGCACGACGCCCCTGCCGTCCTCCTGCGCATGCCCCGGCTGGCTAGCACCGCCCTCCTATAGGTCCCCTAACCCACTTCTCTGGCACCCCCTATTGTCTCTGGTATCTGCTGAACCAGCCCCCGGCCAGCCATCCCCCCATGCATCGTGTCCTGCCTGCTCCAGACACCTCCCCTCTGTCGCGCACACCCTTGTCCGGATTCTTTTCTGGCCGCCGAACGCATCTCTAGCCCGGCGCGCCTTCGGCTTGGCAGTGCGTCGCCCCGCAGACCTACTTTCTAGTCGCACAGTCCCTGCGTGACCCCTTTACCGTTGCTTGATCGTTGTGTGGTGCCCATCAACCCAGCTGTTAAAGCGCAACTCCGCGTCGAGATGAGGTCCCTGTTGTCCTTGCTTGAGTATTATATATTTACTTTAGCGAGTGATGTGTTTAATTAAGTTGGTGCGAATTTAGTTTTTTTCTTTTTTTTAAAATATTTGAGTTTATTTAATTATATGGTGCGAGTTGTATTTTGAAAGTACGTCGAGGTGGGTTCTGTGTTGTTCATTCGTTTAAATTATTCAAAGTCGGTGTGGCAATGTCTATATCTATTTTTGTGATGTTTAATTGTTTGAGTTATTTTTTGTCAGTGTTCATTGTTTTAAATTGTTCTCCTTTTGTCGTAGCGCATTGGTGAGGTAATTCCGCAATTCTGTGATCGTCAGCTTGTATGTGATGGTGCGCCCGCTCGAGGTGTGTCGTGTCATTGTGCTTGGTCTTCGAGTCGAGGTAGGTCACCCACTGCACATGCCTTTTAAATTTAGAATTTAATAATTGCTTGATATTTTATTAGTTTTAATAAATGAGAAATAGTATTAGACAAATAATTTTGGAATAATTACTCGATGTAAAAAGAGCTGTTAATTTTATACACGTCACTTGAAATATTTTTCTTGGTGAATTGACGAACAATATTGAAAGAATGCCCATTTGTCCTTTGAACATAATTCCCAGAATTTCATGTGTAGTTCTAGTTAGATTATATATGATTTCTTCTAATGCGTGAACAAGTGTTTTGGTTCTCTTGAGAGATGAGGTTTTTCTTTTAAGTTCGTTAATGCCTATTTGACACTTTGATAAAATAAATTATTTTGGAAAAACTTTCATTGAGGTGACTCAGGGGTGATCCTTTTGTGTACGTTGATTGCGTGAGTTGTGTGTGATGTTTGTACAACGTGACTGGTTACTTGATTGACTTTGTAGACTCACCCATGTTTATTATACGTGTTGACATGGGAACTTGGCATAGTTTGTGAATCTTCTGAGAACGATTTCATCACTAGTTTAGATTACACACTCGCTAGTGACCCATAGCAGAGAGATGTTTTGTTATTATTATTGCTATGGGATTGGGCCCTTTGGTTACGCCACGTAGGGCAACACCGAGCGTTAGGGCGTTATGACGTCATTGAGTAGGGTATGCCTTCAGGATGAGTCACATGTTTAGTAAGTTATGGATTGTTCACGAGCTCCTAGGTTTGACCCATGTTTTCTTTAATGCTTATTTGTATGTGGCAGACCATTGAGAGGTCTAGTTTGATTGATGGCCTCCTGTGTGCCACTTTTTTCCATTGCCCTTAGTGTGTGTTGTGTGTTGTGTGTGGTTTTCCATTTGACTAACAACTAAAATTTGGATTTCTAAATTGTTTGCAAAAAAGTTTTAAAATGGAATGCACCTGTTTCTTTCAAACATAAAACTTGTTTTTAAATTAAAATGGGTGATGGACTATTATTTTTTTAGAAATGAAAGTGTTTGTGTGGAAACCCATATTTTATATAATTTAGATTAAACCTGGAATTAGTAAATTCTTTGTTTAAAGGTAGTATATTGGGAATAGTTCGTTGGGCATGCCTATTGAGTTTTAATACTCACGCCTATAGTGTTTTCCTGTTTTTAACTTTGTTGCAGGTTTGACTCGAGCCCGTTCCTCGGGGCAAAGAGTTGGTTGTGGTTTAGAGAGTGACTCTCGAGGTCACGAAGAGTTTTTGGTCAAGATCAGGTTAGTGTGTTTTGTTGGGTGTTCTTTCTTTTCAGTGTCATTTATTTACTTTGCGTTGTTTTACTTTTCTTTCCACTGCTTTATTTATTTTCATTGGGTGAAACCGTTCTCATTTGTACACTGGTGATGCTCTGGGGCTTGTCGCCAGCCCGGGAGGATTGTGAACGCCTCTCGGGCCATTTTCGGACCGGCTCGGGTGATCGGTTCAGGGTTGACCCGGGTTGGTTCGTGACATTTATTTTTAATGAAATTATTAAAATATAGTATGACTTGGTGTTATGTCTGATGAAACCCAATTCCAAAATCATTTGACCATATTTCTCGGTCACATTCTTCATGAAATAAGGATGATTATAAGGTTGTATGTTGATTGAATCAATCCCCTCTTTCAAAGATATACAATAAAATGTATATTTTCCTATTTATTAAATTTCCAAAAAAAAAGAAGAAAATATATCAAACAAAAAAGCAATGTGATTGAGGAACTAGAGCAACATGACATTTGCGTAGAATATATGCAAAAATTAAGAAGGAAGATTATTAAAAACCTATAACATTAAAATTTTACTTTTAAAATACAATATCATTAATTTATTCTAAAAAAATTAAATATCCAAGCCATTTAAATTTTAAATACTCAACTTATTTATTTTAAAATTAAAAAACATTATGTGAAAATATTCAAGGCATTTGAAAATATAAAAACGTTAACAAGTTAAATTTTTAATCAATTGATTTTTTTTAAATATTCAAGGCATTTAAATTTTGTTACTAAATTATTTATTTTCAATATTCAAATTAGTTATTTTACATTTTTAATTCAATTTATTTTAAAATGAATAACTTTGAATGAAAAAAAGTTAAATTACACGAATATTTAGGAAAATTAAATAAAGCACTTTAATTAAATATTTAAATGATTTGAATATTTATTCAAGTTATTTAAAATAAAATAAAATAAATAAATAGTTAAATTATATAAACACGTTAAGAATGTTAGAATAATTAAAATATTGTAAAATAATATGAATATCGTAAAAGATTAAAATGGTTTTTTTTAAATCATTTAAATATATAACTTGATTAAAAAAATTAATGATTTTAAATATTTTATTTGGTCTATTCATTCCAAAAAAAAATCCGATATTTTGAATGATTTAAAGATTTGAGCGGATCCCGATTTTTCCTTATTCTTGAAACAAGATTTGACCCCATTATCTCTCGCCCCGTTTTAGTCTCGTTTTTCTTGTATATAAAGCCATGAAAGAGGGCCATACCATCACGCCTTCTTTCAGTTCTCGATGGTTCCGCCCGCATGGTTAACAAAGTGACCTTCTCCTCAAAAAAGGTCACAAATTCCATCGGAATGGAGTCTTGCTTATGCGCTGGAATTGCAGCACAGAGTCCTTTCCATGCAATCCCTAGTCACGTGAGAGCACCAGCACGCCCTCCATGGACTTTGCAGCCCTTGAATACGGAGCCGAACCCGACCGCGTGCTGGGAAAGGTCGGGTTCGGATCGGTGTTCAAGGGATGGAAAGTCCAGCTATCGGTGGCGCATGCGGCGGCCAAGGGGCTTGCGTTTCTCGACGCTTGGTACGTGAACTGCGCCTCCTTTAAAATTATACTTATTTCTTCCGACCCTCAAACCATGTCCGTTGAGCTTTGTTTGCAGAATCAAAACCCGAAGATTTCTGATTTTGGGTTGGCCAAGGACGGCCCGATTGGCGACAAAACCCATGTCTCCACGAGCATTGCTGGCATCTATGAAAATACGGCTCCTAAATATATGTCTGCGGGTAAAACATTTTTTCCATCATCTATTTCATCGTATTTATCTTCCTGTTTCCATCTGGGTTTCTTCATGCTGGGAATCTGACGATAAAGAATGATGTGTACCGGATGGTGGGTGAATAATCAAAGGGACAGTGCCTTCGAGTTGGAAAACCAGCCACTGCGCTGTGTGTCCCTATATTCCAAGTCCATGCCGATCATCGGGGAGGTCGGGGGGAAAAGAATTCTTCATTGATAATAGCCTAATTGGTCAACATCTACCTAGGGGCGGGTATTTGAGAAGTGACTCTAAAATCCATACAGTGGATAAGAAGTAAAATGCAAACTCAATAAACAATGCATTTGAAGGGAAGGATGAGATGCACCACAATTTTAATGAAGGTTAGAGTCTTTTTTCAATTTAGTAATTCTAATGTGTATTCTTTTTTGTGTTAACCGGGTTAACACTTTATCAAATAACTCGTATAAAATGCGTTTACTGAATGTTTTGTATTAGATATGAGAAAGATGGAGCAACTGGAGGCCAATTTTGGCATGAAATAGCCATCAAACATTTAGAATCATAGAAAAAAGATGCTTTGTTAGCGTGAGTAAGAACTATGCAGAGAGGAATCTTTAAATAAAACATAGTGAATAGCGTCATCATGAGAGGGAAATGGTATCTCCTCTACTTTTTTCCTTCTAATGCATACTGTCAAATAACAAAATGTGCTTGTGTGCTCATAGGCCTACTGGTGAAGCCATTTTTTTAGTTTTTTTTATTAACTCATTGTTTTTGTCATACCTTTTTATGCAAAATATGAGGACAACTTTGGACCCGAGAAAAGCAGGTGATAATGTAACGAAACTAGAAAAAAATCAACGAGGATAATGGTCCATATCCTGTATCAACTTTAGGTGACCATTATCTAATTATTTTATATGAATCTCATCATGTCTTTTTATCCCTGTATGATGGAAGGGGATGAAAAATGAACAAGCACTACTACAAAAACGGGTAAGGGAAGCACCCCCTTATATCAGCGCTAAGCAAAACCGCTGATAAAGGTTACCCTATATGAGCGCTAAAATTTTAGCGCTGATAAAGACCATCTTTATTAGAGATTTTCTAGCGCTGATATATGGCCTCTTTATCAGCGCTAGAAAAGCGCTGATAAAGAAACCATGTATCAACGCTACAATTTTAGCGCTGATACAGGGAGTCTTTATCAGCGCTTTTCTAGCGCTGATAAAGAGGCCATATATCAGCGCTAGAAAAGCGCTGATAAAGAACTCCTTTATCAGCGCTAAAATTTTAGCGCTGATACAGGGTAACCTTTATCAGCACTAAAATAGCGCTGATAAAAAGACACTTTATCAGCTCTAGAAAAACGATGATAAAGACTTCCTATATCAGCGCTAAAATTTTAGCACTGATAAAAAGACCCTTTATCAGCGCTAGAAAAGCGCTGATAAAGACTTCCTATATCAGCACTAAAATTTTAGCGCTGATACAGTAAAGATTTATCAGCGCTTTTGTTGCGCTGATAAAGGGTACTATTATCAGCGCTGATAAAGGGTACTATTATCAGCGCTGATAAAGGGTACCTTTATCAGCGCTAAAATGTTAGCGCTGATAATGGTAGTCTTTATCAGTGCTTTTTTAGCGCTGATAAAACCTTAATGCATTTTTTTATAAAGTCGGTCACACAATGCCCTCGTTTTATCGCAACCTAAAGCTCTCGCGGTACTGGAACTCTGCGACTCCCCTCTGCCGCCCGCTGAGATCACGTTGCCGGACCTCCGCCGCCCTCGCTACTCGTTGCTGAACCTCCGCCGCCCGCTGAGTTCGGATTGCCGGACCTCCGCCGCCCTCGAGCTTCAGTTTGCCAGACCTCCGCCGCCCACAACGCTTTCAAGCTTCGGTTTGCAGGACCTCTTTTAAGGCATGTTTTCCAAATCTTCTTTCAATATTGTTCTCCTCTCCCATTTGTATATCATTTTTTAACATGATTTTTTATTCTATGGGTGAGTATTATGGATTGACCAATTGAAGAAAATGGACCAGACTTGATGGAAAATGATGTAAAGGGGATGATTCACATGTGTTTAATAATTTTCATTATATTTCTCAAGAACATGGTGCTTGTTTACTTTTATTGTTGAAAATCATCATTGTTTTTTGGTGGGGTTGTTTGAGAAGTTTTTTTATTAGTTTGGTTGTGATAGATTCCATTGGGGGAAAATGTGAGATGGTTGAGGTGGTAAATCGTGCAGTGGGGAAGCATCAACCTTTCCATTGTTAAAAAGATGTAATGAGTGGGTTATTGTGGGAGATGACATCATTAGTTGATATGGGTTTTCGTTTTAGTTTCCCAGTGATATATAATATAGTTGTTAATGATGAAATTGAAAAGGGTTTTGGTGGGAATTGAATAACTTCATGGATAAAAATGAAATGGTGGCTATAAAACTATGCTCACCCCCTACGCAATGAGTGTATCAGGTGGTTCCCTCTTGTAAAATTCAAATATGTGAGTTCCTTTACCGAGATATAAACCTATGACTACTCTTAATTCAGGAAACATCCAACTCTAGGTGATAATCCTAGGTTTCCTTTGGTGGCGAGAATATGAAGTCCCTATGTTATGGGAATATGAGATCTTCTTTATCTCCCAAATAATGTTCCCTTGATTATACCTCATGAGATTATAAATAGATTCATTAGGGGATATGCCTAAGAATCCCCTATGTGATGATCATATGATCTCTTATTCATCTCCTAGGTAATGATCCTAGGATTATACCTCACATGAGGAGCATGAGATTCCTTAGGCGATGTGCCAAAGAATCCCCTATGTGATGAGCATATGATCTCTAAACACTTCCCTTAGTAGATGATCTTTTGTTTTTACCTGGTGTGATAAGAACACGATTCATTAGTTGATGAATATAGAAATCCTTATGTGCTATGAAAATATTTTATAAACCAAATTGGTGTAGATTCCTCACATGAAAAATGTGATCCACCTTGTGTAATGAGCCCAAATATCCAATTCAAATGGGCCTTATTCTATGGGAACCATACATATTAGGCCATACTCTAAATGAAAACATTCCCACACATAGAGGACCATATTCACTTAGTGGTCCATACTCCTACTAGTTGAAAAAACCCTATACCACATAGAGTCATATTTTTTGTAAATCCAAAATACACTCATTAGGCTATATCCCCTTTTAGTTAGACCAAAAATGTATTATCACACATATTTACCATACTAACTTTCACTTGGTATCATTCTAAAAATCATCTATACAACTTGATGTTAAACTATATCAATTATTTATTATTAGAATTACATTGCACATGGTTGTGATAAATACCCTCGGTGCATTCACTAACCCATGACATGTTGGAGGATGGTTTTAGGGAGTCACTAGACTATAATCTACTAACCAATAGATGGGTCTAAATGGGTATAGGCCATGAAATAGTGTTATCAAAGAATTTTATTAGGATATATGATGGGGTTTCATGTTAGGAACATTTGAGGATTTCAATGGTTTTGTTTAGAAAGTATTTCATTTGAATTCATTGGTATGTTTTGGGTGTACCTTTCCTTAGGTTTCAAATTATGCACTTAGTGGTTCTTCATGGTTAGTGGTTGTAGTCTCTTATTTGGGTGAAGGGATGTGTTCTTAGTATATTTTCATCTTATGATGTTCTTCATGGTTAATGGTTGTAGTCTCTTATTTGGAGATGTATGATGTTCATGGTGAGGGCCACTATCTAGCTAGTGGTGTCGTTGTATATGAGAAAGCATCGATGTAGTTGGAGATGTATGATGTTCTTCATTTGAGCATACTCATTCAGATTCCATGTGGGTGTTTCTATACTATATCTTCTTTTTGGGATTCATGTGTTTCATGAATTCATATTTTATCCATTTGAAGTTTGTTAGACATGTTTTGATCATTTTGAAGCAAAAAATGACCCTATTAATGAAAATAATATATGGAATGGATGGTATCTTATTGTGAATTAACCTTTTTCATTGAAATAAATTTGGTTTCCTTTTAGACAACATGAAAGCCACTAACCTATTCTCAAATACCATGTTTTTCTATCTTGTTTGGGGTATTTTGATTCAATCCCCCTTTTGGTTTCCATTTCTTCTTGGCATGATCATCAGGAACGGTTTCACTTCCACCAGCAATGAGTATTTAGGCATGATGAATAAATACTAATGGTTAAGCTCTATTAATCTCCATTTTATAAGGAAGTGGTTCTCTTGTACTGTATTTGGAATTCTTGTTTTGTGTACTTGAACCATAAATACTAATATTTGAGATTTTAATAGGTTGGAGATGAATAAAGATTGGATGGATTCTAATCGTTTAACAATAGAGTACGAGAACGGAGTGAAAGAGTTCATCCAGTTTGCAAAGGATCACGCAGAGGATCCTTCTCAAATACTTTGTCCATGTTTACGTTGTTGTTATTCTAGACTACTTACTCCAGAGGAGTTGGAAGAACATTTGATATGTCACGGAATAGATCAGAGTTATAAATGTTGGAATAAACACGGAGAAAAAACGAATGTAGCTACTGGCTGGGATAAAACTGCGTTTTATGGATCGTCAGATATGAATACAAATATGGATAATGAAGAAGACCATATGGAGGATGTGATTACAGATGTCAATGATGATGAAGATCATATTGGGGAAATGAAAAAGACAATTCAAGATGAACTCCGTGATTGCCCAAAATTGTTTGAGAAGTTAAAGAGTTGTCCAAAGATTCCATTGTATGTTGTTTGCACTAGGTATACAACATTGTCAGCTGTACTGAAGTTGTATAAATTGAAAGCAGGAAACAGATGGAGTGATGTCATTTTTACGGAACTACTTTCTCTCTTGAATGACATGCTCCCGGAAGACAATGAGCTCCCAAGCCAGACATATGAAGCTAGATGAATACTACGCTCGATGGGAATGATTTCTGAAAGAATACATGCCTTCCTGAAAGACTGTATATTGTTTATCAAAGAGAAAAAATCACTTACAGAATGCCCAAAGTGTGGTGCTTCTCGATACAAGAAAGATAAATCCAATCCTATGAAAGTTTTATGGTACTTTCCAATCATTCCAAGGTTTAGGCTTCTATATGGAAGTGAAGAAACTGCAAGATAATTGTCGTGGCATGCAGATAAAAGAAATAAAGATGGGTTATTACATCATCCGGCCGACTCTCCTCAATGGAAGCAAATTTATTATGAGTATCCTGAATTTGGAAAAGATCCGAGAATCCTTTGTCTTGCGTTATCTATAGATGGAGTGAATCCTTTTGGTTTTCAAACCAGCAGTCATAGTACATGACCTGTTATGTTGGTAAATTATAACTTGCCACCCTGGTTATTCATGAAGCAGAAATTCATCATGTTATCTATTCTTATATCAGGACCAAAATAACCATGTAACGATATTGATGTTTATCTGGCTCCTTTGATCGAGGATTTGAAGTTATTGTGGGACTCAGGTGTAATGTTGTATGATTCTTATAAAAGTGAATACTTCACGTTGAGAGCGATGTTGTATGGGACAATAAATGATTTCCCTGCTTATCGAAATTTTTCAGGCTATAACATTAAATGAACTCAAGGGTGTCCTATGTGCAAAGAAGATACAGAATCAATTAGGTTGAAACATTCATCGAAATCTGTGTTTCTAGGACATTGTAGATATCTACCTTGTCGACATAAGTACCGATCTTGGACGACATCATTCAATGGAAGTTCAGAAAAATGTGTAACACCGTCTCCACTAACAGGTGATTAGCTGTTTGAGAAAGTAAAAGATCTGAACACTATTTTTGGTAAACCATTTTCAAAAAATCTTACGAAAATCAGTTGGAAAAGGAGATCAGTTTTTTTAATTACCATATTGGAATTGTTTGTACGTCAGACATTTTCTTGATGTGATGCATGTGGAAAAAAATGTATGTGAAAATGTTATCGGAACATTGCTAAATGCCCCTGAAAAAAAAAGATGGAATTAAGGCAAGGTTGGACATGGTTGACATGGGAATATGAGAAGAGTTGGCTCTTGTGAAGGGTGAAAATCGAATTTTTCTTCCTCCAAATACTTATACTCTTTATAGGGCAGAGAGATATCAGTTTTTCAACTTCTTCAATGATGTAAAGGTTCCATAGGGGTACTCATCAAATATCAAGAACATTGTGTCAATGAATGATTTGATGTTAAATGGTTTGAAATCACATGATTGCCATGTTTTGATGCAAGATATAATTCCTATAGCTTTACATTGCATTTTTCCCAAGAATGTTCGTCATACGTTAACCAAACTTTGTTTCTTTTTCAAAGCTATATGTAGAAAAGTTTTAGACCCGGAGAAATTTCCAGCTATGGAAAAAGAAATTTTCATCATATTATGTGAATTAGAAATGTTCTTCCCACCAAAATTCTTTGATATGATGGTTCATTTGATGATTCACTTGGTGAGAGAGATTCGACTTTGTGGTCATGTGCACTATAGATGGATGTATCCTGTTGAATGGTATATGAAGATTTTGAAAGGGTATGTCAAAAATCGAAGTCGGCCAGAGGGTTGTATAGTGGAGCGATATATTGTTGAGGAAGCTATTGAATTTTTTACTAAATACCTATATGATGTGGAAAGCATTGGTCTCCCGAAATCTCATCACACTCGACGCATTGAGGGTGAGGGAATTTCTGGAAGAGAATTTGTGACAATCAGTATTACAGATCGGGAGCAGGCTAATCTTTATGTTTTGCATAACATTTGGAGGTTGCTCTATATATTAAAACTCATAAAGAAATTCTTAGGCAGTTGAATCCATCGAGGGCTAAAAAATGGTTATCAGATACACATAATCACCAGTTTATAGGATGGTTTCAGGACCATATTTTTAAGAAGTTGGATGAAAATCTGAATTCAATTTCAAAACGTCTTTGATGGCTAGCCACTGGACCAAGTGTGTATGTATTATCTTATAGTGGTTATGTAATTAATGGTTAAACATTCTATACAGATGAACATGATGAAGATAGTACCATGCCATAAAGTGGAGTTACACTAGTGGCTGAAGCGATGCATGTTTCTGGTAGTAAGGGAAGAAATCCAATTTATGCAAATATGTCATACTTTGGCATTATCAAACTAATATGGGAGTTGGATTATACAACATTCCAATTGCCGATTTTTCAATGAAAATTGATTGATAACAACAGTGGTGTTAAAATAGATGATTGGGGATTTTTGAAAATTAATTTTAGTAAATGAGGGTACAAAGACGAATAGTTTATAATGGCATCACAAGCGGTATAAGTTTTTTATGTTTCAGATCCCGCAAACCAAAAGTGGTCGATTGTTCTGTTATCTTCCACAACTACTGAAGGGTCTGATGAAAATTCAGTTGAGGACGATCCTTTTAGTGGTACATCACAATCATTTTGGAGCAGTCCCAATGCAGATTATGTTTTGTATGTTAGAGGAGACCACAATGAAGGGATTTGGATAGTCGATAGAGGTGTCAAATCCCTTCAACCTTTGAAAAAAAAGAAAGAGAGTTCAGTAAACATGTTATATTTTGTTTGTAATATAGATCTTGTTATCTCATGTTATTATCTTATCATTACTGAATTTTTGTAATCTGAATTAACTGTTCAACCACTTTTGCAGATAATGACTTTTGCACATTCTGATGCTTCTAACCTTGAGGCTGAACAAGTATCTCAAGCAGCTGCTGCTGCGGCTGCTGCTGCTCCTACAGCTCATGCTGCTACTGCTGTTGCTCCTGCTGCTCCTGCAGCTCATGCTGCTGCTGCTGTTGCTCCTGCTGTGGCTCCGGTTGCTCCCACTACTCCTCCTGCTGCGGCTCCTGCTGCTGCTGCTACGGCTCTTGCTGCTCTTAGTGTTGAGGTCCAACAACCATCAACACATATCGTTGATACCATTCTAGATGAACATATAGATGATGTTGATATCGATGAAATGGTCGGGAATGAAGGACCATCGTTGCAGAAAACATAGGTGCGTCGTAGTTTGACGGTGTTAGCCAAAATTTTTAAGGCGAAAAGCAAAGGCATCAAATTTGAAGTCGGATGGAATGCACGAGGCCAACATGTGAATCCAAACAAGACTATGTTTAGTAGCTACATTGGAGTTTTCACTCGACAACACGTGTCGATTGACATAGATTCATGGAAGCATGTTGTGTCCGGGCTGAAGGCTGTGATCTAGGATGAAATTACGATAACATTATGAATTTATTTATTTAATTTACTAGAATATAAAATAATGAAACAATGTCTTACTCTTCTCAATCTCTTGCAGAGTACATTTATAGTAGACGATTCACAGAAGGATTATGTACTAAGGCTTGCAGGAAAGATTCATCGAGGTTTTCGTACTATTTTAAAAAGATGTCACCTCAAAGATTCTAAAGGTAAAATAAACCCGCACCCACACATTGTCTACACTCACCTGATATCCCAAGAAGCATGAGATGCATTTACTGACCGTCGTGGGGATGAGAAGTTTCAGGTACATTGTGAGTGATAATATGTTGTTTGAGGATACCTGTATTCATCACTTTGATTGTCAATATTACATTTATGAAACAGAAACTCTGTACTGAAAATAAGGAACTTGCTTCAAAACCAACATACCCCTATCGTAAAGTAAGGATGGGGTACGATTCATTAGAAAAGAAAACGGTACGTATTTTAAATTTACAATAATATTGTTAGGTTCCAATAAACAACATCATAATTATTTTTCTATGTTTATATGTAGATTGATGAGTCTAAAACCAAATTCACTTCTATCCCATGTCATGTGCTATGGAAGGAAGCATGTGTAAACAAATATGGGAAGTTAGTAGATGAGAACACACAAAAAGTGTGGGAAATATGTGTAAGTATGACGCGACGATAAAATAATTTGTTTAAAATTTCCATTACATAAAAACAATTAGGTATTTTCCTATATCTGAAAGTCACAGGAATCAACTACTCCTGTAGCTGATACATACCTATTATCGAAAGCTTTAAAGCAGCCAGAAAAATACGGTCTTATCAGAGGTGCAGGGTTTGGGGTGACACCTCGAGTATATTTCGAGAAGAAGAAAAAAATGGATGATACATATGAAAAATTGGAACAAATGAGCGAAAAAATAGCAACCCTTGAAGAACAATTGCAATGGCAGGGAGAGTTGCTAGCAACTTTTATGGGTGGGAAGCAAAGGGAAGCCACAACTCAAGAACAACCACCGCATGAACATCCCACCCCACCCCCACCAGCTTTGAGGTGAGTCATTCGCCTAAAAGAACTATCTTAGTCATGGTAATCAATATTTGTATTGCATTGATCTTTTATAAGAATGATCCAAGGGTCCGTGGTGACGTGTACGAGTCAACCCCGCCTTAATCCGAGGCACGGTGTGGCCGCTACCACTCAAAGGGTCTCTATTTTGTTTAAAATGGACAAGATTTTAAGTGAAAACAACAACTGACCTACAGAAATCCGACCAAACGCATTCGGATTGCATTGATCTTTTATAAAAATGATCCAAGGGTCCTTGGTGACGTGTACGAGTCAACCCTGCCTCAATCTAAGGCACGGTGTGGCCGTTAGAACTCAAAGGGTCTCTATTTTGTTTAAAATGGACAAGATTTTAAGTGAAAACAACAACTGACCTACAGAAATTTGACCAAACGCATTCAAATTGCATTGATCTTTTATAAGAACGATCCAAGGGTCCTTGGTGACGTGTACGATAGTTGACCTTCTTAGAGAAGAGTTTCTGGAAGAGTATAAGAGACATGAAGCAATGAAGATCATTAGAGTGTTGGAGCAAATATTGTTGCTATAAATAATGTGGCAATTGGCTTGTGAAACGTGGCCTAAGTTACAACTTGAAGGTATTGTACGTTATTTTTTTCTGGAGGGTTTTAGTGTAAATGCATTTTGGAATGATCATTGCTATTCATTGTCTTTTAGGTTTTTTTAACAGCTGAGGGGAAAGGGTGGGTTCTGCAGACATTTGAGGATATGTCGAAGAATGATTTTGTTGTGAATATGTTGGAGAAATGGCCTCTTTTCCCTTCAAGCTACTTGAACCCTGATGGTGATTAGGGTTCGGGGAGCTTGAAGGGAAAAGAGGCCATTTGGTTAGATGTTAGATACTATGGAAATGTTGAAAAAATATAGGATGTAATTTCCCATAAACTCACCCATCGACATATCCTCCAATGTCTGCAGACCCCACCCTTTCCCCTCAGATGTCAAAAAAACCTAAAATAAATGAATAGCAATGATCATTCCAAAATGTATTTACACTGAAACCCTCTAGAAAAAAATAAAGTACAATACCTAAAAGTTGTAACTTAGGCCGCGTTGCACAAGCCAATTGCCACATTGTTTGTAGAAACCACATTTTCTCCAACACTATAATGATCTTCATTGATTCATGTCTCTTATACTCTTCCAGAAACTCTTCTCTAAGAAGGTCAACTATCGTGTACGCATACTCACCTTCAAATTCATGGGTGCAAGTACAAGGCTCATATGAAGATAAACAATTTCTAAAACAAGTTGACCAACATGCATCATCCTCGATGGAAGTAAGATAGAAACTCACATGGATGTTCTTAAAGATATGATTTTGATGTATATAGTGAAAGGGTAGTGGATGTTCATTGTTGATGTTGTTTGTCTACGAGACTTTCACCTTCTCTTCTCCTCTCGCTATGTCTTGGACATCATGCAATAGCCTTATATCAGGTTGGGTAAATTGAGGTTGACGAGCAACTATGGCACCGCATGATCTTTCATGTCCAATGCCCTCAGGATTGTTTTTATAATCAAGTTGCCTCTGATAATTAGTTGCGTGTAAAGTTGGTGTGGCAGCCTCCATGATAGATTGGAAGTTGACCAATCCATTTGATGAACAAGATGGGATGCTAAATCTGACATTAAGAGAATCCAATACTAGAAATTCTTCCAATGATTCGACAAGTGAGGAAACATTTAAAGGTATTTCTTGTGTTTCATCAAGCGAGTCAGTTCCTAGTTCCAAAAAGCATTCACAAACATCACTCATCAGTTTCCTCAAGGATAAACTTGGGTTCATGGCTTTGTATGATCAAAGCGATCTATCCTCTATTGCTTTTACAACCTATGTGGTGCATGTTTCAAATTACTCCAGGAAAAAGGAACAAATGTGGTGTGTTGTAAGACACATCTATTTGATGTTTTGAAATGTTAATTATGTTTTGAAAATGGGTTCAATCTTTGAGGAAAAGTTGAATTGTCCTTGATTCATGTATGGATGATGGATTCACATCCATTCCAAGTGGTTTTGATGGAAAGGAAGGATGATAACATTGGTTGGTGTTCTCATGGATGTCTAAGAATGGTAATTTAGAAAACATGGTGGGTATGTTGTGGAGTTTTAGTTGGGGTTCTAGTGGTTCTTTCCCGATGATGGAGGTGTTAAACATCAGATGGTGGTGTTTGTGAGCTAAAGCATATAGCGGGGAGCACCATAGAAATTAAGTGGTCGGTTGATGACATGATCGGCGTTTTGAATTAGATAGTGTTGGGTACAATCCATCTTGGTGTTTAGATCGGTTGAGTACATTGAGATGAAGGTTGTGGTTGGGTTGTGTTATGGGTGTTTGGGGCAATGTAAGTATTTAATGGTACCTTTATGTTTTGCATAATGAATAATTAGTAGATCACTTTAGAATTGCATTGATATTTTATAACAATTATACAAGGGTCCTTGGTGACGTGTACGAGTCAAACCCGCCTCAATCCGAGGCACGGTGTGGCCGCTAGCACTCAAAGGGTCTCTATTTTGTTTAAAGTGGACACGATTTTATGTGAAAACAACAACAGACCTACGGAAATCCGACCAAACGCATTTTGATTGAATTGATCATTTATAAGAACGATCCAAGGGTCCTTGGTGATGTGTATGAGTCAACCCTGCCTCAATTCGAGGCACGGTGTGGCCGCTATCACTCAAAGTGTCTCTATTTTGTTTAAAATGGACAAGATTTTAAGTGAAAACAACAACTGACCTATGGAAATCTGACCAAATGCATTAGTATTGCATTGATCTTTTATAAGAATGATCCAAGGGTCCTTGGTGACGTGTACGAGTCAACCCCGCCACAATCCGAGGCACGGTGTGTCCGCTAGCACTCAAAGGGTCTCTATTCTGTTTAAAATGGACAAGATTTTAAGTGAAAACAACAACTGACCTACGAAAATCTGACCAAACGCATTCCGATTGTATTGATCATTTATAAAAACGATCCAAGGGTCCTTGGTAGCATGTACGAGTCAATCCCGCCTCAATCCGAGGCACAGTGTGGCAGCTATCACTCAAAGGGTCTCTATTTTGTTTAAAGTAAACACGATTTTAATTGAAAACAACAACTGACCTACGGAAATCTGACCAAACGCATTCAGATTGCATTGATATTTTATAAGAAATATCCAAGGGTCCTTGGTGACGTGTAATAGTCAACCCTGCCTCAATCTGAGGCACGGTGTGACCGCTATCACTCAAAGGTTCTCTATTTTGTTTAAAATGGACAAGATTTTAAGGGAAAACAAAAACTAACCTACAGAAATCAGACCAAACACATTTTGATTGCATTGATATTTTATAAGAACGATACAAGGGTCCTTGGTAACGTGTAAAAGTAAACCTCGTCTCAATCTGAGGCACGGTGTGACCGCTATCACTCAAAGGGTCTCTATTTTGTTTAAAGTGGACACGATTTTAAGTGAAAACAACAATTGACCTACAAAAATCCAACCAAACGCATTCGGATTGCATTGATATTTTATAGGAATGATCCAAGGGTCCTTGGTGACGTGTACGCATCAACGCCGCCTCAATCCGACGCACAGTGTGGCCTCTAGCACTTAAAGGGTCTCTATTTTGTTTAAAATGGACAAGATTTTAAGTGAAAACAACAACCGACCTACAGAAATCCGACCAAATGCATTTAGATTGCATTGATATTTTATAAGAACGATCCAAGGGTCCTTGGTGAAGTGTAAGAGTCAACCCTGCCTCAATCGGAGGCACGGTGTGGCCGCTAGCACTCAAAGGGTCTCTATTTTGTTTAAAGTGGAGACGATTTTAATTGAAAACAACAACTGACCTATGGAAATCTGACCAAATGCATTCGGATTGCATTTATCATTTATAAGAACGATCCAAGTGTCCTTAGTGACGTGTACGAGTCAACCCTGCTTCAATCTGAGGCATGGTGTGGCCGCTATCACTCAAAGGGTCTCTATTTTGTTTAAAATGGACACGATTTTAAGGGAAAACCACAACTGACCTACGGAAATCCAACCAAACGCATTTGGATTGCATTGATCTTTTATAAGAACGATCCAAGGGTCCTTGGTGATGTGTAAGAGTCAACCTTGCCTCAATAAGAGGCACGGTGTGGCCTCTAGCACTCAAAGGGTCTCTATTTTGTTTAAAGTGGAGAAGATTTTAAGGGAAAACAACAACTGAACTACGGAAATCTGACCAAACACATTCAGATTGCATTGATCATTTATAATAATGATCCAAGGGTCCTTGGTGACATGTAAGAGTCAACCCCTCCTCAATCTGAGGCACGGTGTGGCCACTATCACTCAAAGGGTCTCTATTTTTTTTAAAGTGGACAAGATTTTAAGTGAAAACGACAACTAACCTACAGAAATCTGACCAAACGCATTTGGATTGCAATGATATTTTATAAGAACGATCAAAGGGTCCTTGGTGACGTGTACGCATCAACCCTGCCTCAATCCAAGGAACGGTGTGGCCGCTAGCACTCAAAGGGTCTCTATTTTGTTTAAAATGGACAAGATTTTAAGTGAAAACAACAACTGACCTACAGAAATCCATCCAAACACATTCGGATTACATTGATATTTTATAAGAACGATCCAAGGGTCCTTGGTGATGTGTACGAGTAAACCCCTACTCAATACAAGGCACGGTGTGGCCGCTAGCACTCAAAGGTTCTCTATTTTGTTTAAAATGGGCAAGATTTTAAGTGAAAAAGAACAACTAACCTACGGAAATCCGACCAAACGCATTCAGATTGCATTGATCTTTTAAATAGGGAGTCATGGCATGTGATCTATTAGGGGCCTCATATATATCAAGTCATGGTTGGCATGGTATACTAGGGTGATCATGTGTTTGGGTCTATGATACCTATGGGCTTATATCTGGATGAAAATACTCCCATTTGGGAGGGTGGATATGCTTATGGGTCTTATTCCTTAAATGAGAATACTATAATAGGGGAGGGATGATATGTATATAGGTATTATTCCCCAAATGAGAATACAACCATATGAGTGGGATGAGATTCTTATCGGGAATATTCACTAAATGAAAATATTCCCATAGGGGAGGGTTGAGATGATTATATAGATTATGCCTCAAATGAGAATACACCCATATTTGAGGGTTGATATGCTTCTAGGGATTATTATTTGGATGATAATACTCCCATATGGTAAAGAATATATGCTTCTTAGTATTATTCCCTAAATAAGGGTAATCCCATAGTATAGGGATGCGATCCTTGTAGGTCTTATGCCTCAGAATTGGAAGAACACATATGGGTGGTCTGAGATACTGTTGAGGGTATTCCCTGGATGAGAAAACACCCATAAGTGTATTTCCATGATGGAGTATAAATAAAACTCACATATTGGAGGTCAATGATAATTATGTATATAGTGGGGAGACCATGGTATATTATATGTTTTGTGTGGTTCCTATGATGTACTCAGAGAAACCCTAACATTAGATGAAGTAGGTATGGTTGATCAAGCTTTAATAATTGAGAATCAATGTGTCTTGATGTATATGGGGTAGGACTTGGTCAAAATATATTTTTATAATGTCGACACGACCCTTGTGAAATGCTTGGTAAAAGTTCAGCACTTGGAAAACTAATTTGGGTTTAATCATGGTCATGGATTTGAGGATCAATGATGATTTTTTTATTAGTTTTATTCCAGTTCTTTCTCAACAAGGTTGTGCATATTGCCTGATCATGCTCTTACAATAGCCTATTGCAGGTTTAATATTGGGGGTTTATTAATGAGATTCATCACCCCCCAAGTATGTGCACCTCAGTGTGTGTACAAACCTTATAACTTCTTTGAGGTTGAGAACATGATGCATAGTGGATAGAGAAAAGTCCAAAGATTTGTGTATTGATAAAACACACCCATGTGGAGCCTTAGGATTGAAATGGAAATCCCCCCAGACACCCCCTACCCCCCCTTGGATAGCCACCCCAAACCCTTGAACAGCCACCCCAAACCCTTGAACAACCCCCAAACCCCTTGAATTCTGAATTGATTTCTTTAAGTACTTGATTAACTTATAAATTATGTGTTAATGGTGTACGGGTATAATTGTTGTATGGGTATACATGGTCTAATTTGCGTATGATTTATGAGTTAATTTTGTATGGGTATACTTGCTTTAATTGGCTTATTGAGATGCTGTTTTGTTTGCGGGTGTTCGGGTGTGCTGCTGTAGATTTATCGGAGCAACAGAGAGGGCATTTATTAGCGCTCTTTTAGCGCTGATAAATCGTGCTTTTATCAGCGCTAAAAAAGCACTGATAAACTACACCTTTATCAATACTAAAGAAGTTCTAATAAAAGATAAGTTTATCAATGCTCTTTTAGCGCTGATAAATCATGCTTTTATCAGCGCTAAAAAAGCGCTGATAAACTACACCTTTATCAGCGCTAAAGAAGCGCTGATAAAAGATAAGTTTATCAGCGCTAAAGGAGAGTTGTTAAAACAATCATTTATTAGCGCTAAAGAATATCTTGTTTAGCGTTGATAAAGGGTTGTTTTATCAGCGCTTACTAACCGCTGATAAAGGGGTACCCCCTTTATCAGTGCTGAGCTTTACAGTGCTTTTTTAGTGCTGTTAAAGCCCGTTTTTAGCGCTGTTAATGCCCGTTTTTGTAATAGTGTAGAGAACCAAATTATTGTGCTGGAAACAAACTAGATGTTAAACAGACATTGGATCTTGGAATTGAATGCATGAGAGGGGTTGTGCATGTTCATGCATTCAATTTCAAGATCTAATGCTTGTTTAACATCTAGTTTTGTTTCCAACTCAATAATATGTTTCTTTAGTTCATTCTTCATCCCCTTCCATAAAACCTGAATAAAATGACATGACGTGATTCATATAAAATAATTAGATATTGATTACATAAATATGATACAAAAAGGAAATGTACCACCAACCACTTAGATTTTTCTAGTTTCATTACATTTTCATCGACTTTGGTCATATACAATGTTGCCTTTATATTTTTCCTAAAAAGGGACCAAAAAAACAATGAGTTAATAAAAAATGATTCACCACTAGGTCTGTGATCATACAACCACATTTGGTTCATTATCAGAAGATATTGGAAGTCAAAAAGTAGAAGAGATACCATTTCCCTCTCATGATGAATCTTTCACCTCTCTGTTTTTTTAAGGATTCCCTTCTGTATAGTTTTTTATCACGATCAAAAAGGACTTTTTTCTTTGATTTTAAATGTTTGATGGATATTTCATGCCCAAATTAGCCTCCAACATACTTCTCCATAGTTCACATCTCTGAAAAAACATTTTGTAAAGGCATTTTATACCAACTATTTGATAACATGTGGGCCCATTTAACACAAAAAATAATACACATTAGAATTACTAGATTGGAAAATGTCTCATACCTTCATTAAAATTGTGGTGAATCTCATCCTTCACATAAATTAATTTTTTTTCCTAGTTTTCATCTTTCCTCCCATCCTCTCCTTGGATTTCAAAGATACTTATCAGCTACCCACTCCTGTGTAGATATTGATAATTCAAGAAATTATCAATGAAGTATTCTTTTCCTTTCCTCCCATGCCTGGGAAAATGATCCGTGAGTTTTAAAGCACCCAAATACTACCCACATTCCAATTTAGCGATACCAATTATACCCATCCATAACCACCCAAACACCTCATCCATATTATTGATACCACATAAAATTCCCTTATTATACACAACCAAAATCTCCACAATAGGAAGAGTTCTGATTCTACTAGACTAGGAGTCCTTATATCATGGAGCCATGGAAGCATCTTGTTTGGGATGAGGATCACCAATCATCTTCTAGAAAACCACATTCTCAACAAGAGGATGATTTTTTATTCTACCAGACTCGGAGTCCTTACCTGAAGGTGCCATGGAAGAAGCTTGTTTGAAATGAGGATCACAACTCATCTTCGATACAACCATGTTCTTGACAACTGAGAGTTTTGACCATACTTGGCTCAGAGTTCGTACCATGAGGAGATATGGAAGCAGATTTTTTGGAATTGGGATCACTTCCCATCTTATGAACAACCAAATTCATGGAAATAGGAAGAGTTTTGATTCTATTGAACTCAGATTCGTTACCTCAAGGATCCATGGAAACATCTTGTTTAGATTGTAGATCACTGAAACCCCTTCAATGGGGTAAGGGGTAAACTACTAGATAGTAGGAGCTCGTCCAGTTCTCCCACGGCCTCCCCCATGCTCAAGATGGACTTGGGGTCTAGGGACACACAATGTAGTGTGAGGTTTTCCACCTTGAAGGCACTGTCCCTTGAGTGCTAACCCTCCATCTAGTACACGTTATTCTTCATCACCAGACCTGTATGAATAAAAAAAGTGGGAAACTAGAAGCTAAATATGATGACACTGATGAATGATAATATGTTTTATCAATGACCAAACATTTAGGAGCAGTGTAGCCATAGGTTCTTGCAATGCTCGTGGATACATGGATTTTTCCCCATCGTTCCATCCTTGGGCAACCCAAAATCAGAAAACATTGAGTTGGGATTTTGCAAACAAAGATCAACAGACATGGTTTTAGGATTGGAAGAAATAAGTATAAGATAAGAGTCTAAAGTTGGCACATTCCCCATACCAAATCCAGCAACATGTATGATGTCTTTTTCTCTCAATTAATGAATTTCATGTAGTCATTGTGGAGAAACAAAAGCCCCTTGGCCGTCCCAAGTTCCACCATCAGCCAGACATTCCATGAATGTGGCCGAACATTGGAGGAGGAGGGCTTACTTTGAAAGAGATTATCATCCAGGATACCATGGGGTGTGAACTCATAAACCAACAACCACTGTTCACCATCTAGGAAGTACCCGATGATATTAACAAGATGGGGACAGTTAAGGTGACCCAGATAATCAATATTTATTTAAATATTTATTAATATAATTATATATATATATATATATATAATTATTTTTAAATATATTTTAAAAATACGCCGATATATTGTATATTTTCATATAAATTTTACAGATATTTAGATATAATTGTATATTTAGATATTAATTTTTTATAATGTATTTATAATTATTTATTATAAATATATTTACATATTATATTTATAGATAATGATATATTTATAAAAATATATTTGTGTATGATGTATTTACATAACATTGACACACACACACACACACACACACACACACAACAGCTGCTCACCCTCTAGACAGTACCTGGTGAGTTTAACAGGATGGGAATGGTTAAGGTGCCACAGATAACCATCATTTATTTAAATATTTATTCATATAATTATATACATTTGTATAATTAATTTTAAATATACTTTAAAAAAATGTCTATATATTGTATATTTACATATAAATTTTATACATATTTATATATAATAGTATATTTAGATATAATTTTTTATAATGAATTTATATTTATTTATTTTAACTATGTTTATATACTATATTTAATGATAATTATGTATTTATAAAAATAAATTTATATATGATATATTTACATAATATTGAAACACACACACACACACACACACATATTTTTAGACACTTGTATACATTTATATTTCACACATACATACACAAATATTTACATATATATATATACATATATTATAATTTATACATATATATATATATATATTTATTTATTGATACACATATATTTATATATAAACATTACTTGTGTATGTATATATATATATAATAATGCATTTTTATTAGGTAAATATAATAGATAATTTTTTATTTTAAATAAAATTAATAATAAATATTTACTTCCATTTGGTTTATATATTTAATGATTCATTTCTATATAAATACGTTTATATATTTATTTGTATAATTGATTTATTATAAGTAATTCAATAGAAATATGTGTATATTTAATTATAAATAACACTAATATATAAAAAAATGTAAAATTTAAACACTATAATATCCATATGACTACAAGAGATGAGTGTAAATTTAGTAACCACTGAAAAAATGGAATAAGACACCCTCAAAAGAGGATGAAATTCCATCAAATGTTCAAAATCTAAGGAATCATGAATAAAAATCCTTTTTGCAGGCCTTCAATGCCTTTTTTACCTCAAGAAATCATCGACTAGGGTCTTACAAGTTTACTATATCATAGATTTTTTCATTATCATTGATTTGATATGTGGTAGATCTCAAAAGAACACCTCGATCAAGATTTAGGTCTATCTTAAGATCATGTCAGTTTTTCAACTTATCTTAGATCGTTAATCAATTTATTGATTTTTATGAAATAAAATTGTTATTAAATGAATTATAATTAAAAATTAAAAATTATTATTAATTTATAATTATTTTATAATCCATTTTCACTAAATATCACATATATTAACGGTAAATACTTATTTAGTCTTATATAAAACATATTTCAAAAAATATATTTTATTTATATTAGTATAAATATATAAATATATAAATATATAAATATATAAATATATAAATATATTTAACAATACATAATTTTTTTTATAAAATATACATTTTATTAGCTCTAAAATGGTGCTGATAGGGCCACCCTTTATCTGTGCTAAAAAAGATCTCATAAAAGTGACCATTATCAGTGCTAAGAAAATCACTGACAATTGTGCGCTTTTATTACTGCTTTTATCTAGACTTAATAAAGTCACCAACATTATAAGTTCTTGTTTTAACACTACTAAAGTGTATAAATTAATACCATGAAATCTATAGTATTGAATACTAATAACCACATGTACAATGGCGAGATTCACTATAGGTGAGGAAATTATAGTGAATCCCTCACATTCATTCTATTGAAAACCATTCACCAAAATTCTTTCCTTGTACCTCTTCTAAGCATCATGTTATTCCTTGAATCAATAACCTGATTTATTCTACAATTCATTCCTTCCTTTTGGAAAAGGTGTCATCTCCAATGTATTATTATCATGCAATGAAGAAATCTCATCCTTTATAGCTAGGTCCCACTTATTCAAATCATTTTACTAGATTGACTCTTCAAAACATTTTGGTTCTCCACCATAATTCAATAAAATATAATTAAATGATGATTAATACCTCTTCATGGGCCAACTCACCCATATTGATCTCTTTATCTCCACTTAAGGTGTATGATTAAATAGTTTCGGCATCACATGATCAGGTACACCTTCACACTCCGATTTATCTTGGAACTCTAATTCTTTATTTCCACTAGAAACATCAATTACATGTTGATACCTATATGAGAAACCTAAATTAAATATCATGCTATGGATTCTAATGGTTATCTTGTTCTTATTATCCCATAAGCGATAAACAAAATCCTCAAGAACATATCCAATAATGAAATGGGATTTTGACTAAGCATCAAGCTTGACCCTTTCATTAGAATCTATCTATACACATATCAAACAACCAAAGATGCATAAATGAGATATTCATACCTAATTTCATGACTAAAGCTACTCAGGTAGGAATTATCCTATTAGTATAGGTGGAATACAATTGATGAGATTTGATTCGATGTTCACTTCCTCTACCTAAAATATCTTGGGTAACCCTGAGTGCAAACTCATAATCCTAGTACATTTATTTTTCATCATGTTCACCCTTTAATCTATAGAAATAAATTTTTTTGTACATTGAAGATTCTTCTCTCACTGAATTTCATAATTATCATAGAATTCCCTAAACTCATCATTGTCATACTCTCCACCATTGTCATACCCCAATAATTTTATCTTTGATCTAGACTCATCTTTAACCACGGTTTTCTAATACTGAAACATGTTGAACACATTTTGTTTTATTTTTATAAAGTTAACTCATGCCTTTCAAATTCATTCATCACTAAATGTCACATAATATTCTGACCCTTTAAGGGAATGTACTAGTATTGGCCCCCAAACTATATTGTGCACTAGCTCCAACATCCCAGCCTTCAGTGTTCTACCTACTTTTTCTAAGGATATCTTCTTTTTCTTTCCAGTGATACAAACTTCACACAAGACAACTTCCACTAACTTCAACTCTGGTAGCATTCCTTCCCTTATGAGCACCTACATCCCCTTCTCACTCATGCAACATATCTTCCAATATTATTTACCATTGAAATCATGTATATAAAATTATCTAACATATTGTTTGAGGTTTAATTCTTTAATCCCTAAGTTATGATTGTATACCCCCTAATGATTCACATCTATTATAGGGTGTTTAGAAATTTTTTTATACCTCAGAAAAATGTAGTAATGTGGTACTCAGTTTGTCTTTGAAGAATACGGTGTAGTGGATGTGTTAATATATTGTTTAATAGGTTCATCTTTTTAAACTGTGGATGAAATTATTTGGATTAATATTCAATGTTTAATATATAGTGTTCTAACCTTGTATTAGTCTCTTAACTTACCTATGAATCATTATGGAATTTCATTTCCCCATCATTCTCTAATCCAAGTAAATCTACAGGATTATTATTTCTTGTAAATCTTAGTTTGGAATAGAAAAATACAATAATCAATTTATTATATATCCTCACATGGACTAGTGATTGGATTCCACCAATAACTCTTGGGTTATCCCATTGTTAAATATCGTACAAAATGAAGTATTTCTCATGTTTCCTGTGCGTTTAACTAGTAAAAAATGAAAATAAATATTTTAATGTGAATTAAAATAAGAATATCTTAAAATCTATGCATCCAAAAATATCTAGGGAATTAATTACTGAATCATTTGTTATTGAAAGCAAAAGTTTATCATAGGAGTGGGTAATTTCTCATTGGATTGACCACTATTCACCAAGGGTTCCATCAATTGAGTTATTACAGAAATGAAATAAATTAAATTTTGGAACACAATACCATCAAAAAGAGATGAAACAACCAATTAGAATGAGAAAGAATCTCATGAATCTAAAAATTCCCATATACCATAGAATAACATTTCCTCTTATTCTAAAAATAAAAAAAGAAACGAGTCACAAAAAAATCCTCACAGGTGGAAAATTCCATATGGAGTTCCTAGAGCCACTTTTCACCAACTTTGGGTGAAGTCCATTTGATAATAGATACTCTTGCAATGAAATGAAAAACCCCCTTATAAATTTGTACCGTGTTGTGGGCATGATCATAGCTACAAATGGATTTTATGTGGATTGTGATCACCATGGATCTTCATCTTCCCCAATTTTACCAAACCAAATTATTAATAGGTAAATTGAATTTCAAAATGAGAATCAAAATGGGGAAATGATTGTCCCCATTTTCTAAAATTTTAAGGAACTATAATCTTCTCCAATGTTGAATCTAAGCTTGGTGATCATTCACATTTTTTGGAATTCAGATAACCAAGGTGAGTTTTGTCATTCTACAATCAAATATGCTTCTAATTGAGTACATGGATTTAACTACATAGTGATTTAGGCTATGTGGGGTTTTTGGATATGTTGAACCATCAGGCACATAAAATTAGACCATCCATCATTTTCACCCATCACTCTAAATTCAGATAGTAAATAGTGATTCTTTTATGTTTGATTGTTAATGAGCTTCATTTGAATGGATAGGCAGTAACATACAAGTGATCCTCTTTATTTTCCTCATTCAAGTATTTTTTCAAGCATCTGTGTACCTGAAACCAGTACATAATGGAGAAAATTTGGTCTGACCATTATCAAACCTGTACAGGGGAAATAAAAATATCTTAATTAATTAATATACTTTTTTTCTAAATCTAAACTCACTGCTCACAGCTCATTATTTTGTTCTTCATAGGGCAATGTGAATTCTTCTTGGTGAGCTCAATCTTATACAACCATAGGTGAGTGGTGGCATGTAATCCTCTTTTGTGTCGGGGAGTTTTTCTCAAGATTGTGTTATCAATGATATGTTTTGGATCATCTCCTTTGTATGCCCACATGGATTCCCCCATGGATTGGCATGAAATATCTACAACATGATGAGATTTACATGAAAAGGAAAAAAAAATTTCTTTTAGGGATAGTTCAACAGTGAGCTTAGAATTTATAGTGCAGACTAATCTCCTTTGATTCAGATAGAACATGGGTCTTTATTTTCCCACTATGGTTCTAATTTTGGGGATCTTTAGTATTCTCCCAAACCAGTTTAAAGGAGTTCTATGAGCTCAATAGTTCTTGTATTATCTATTTATGTAGGAATTGAACCAGAAGTTTCTTGGTAACCCATAGATGGTGAGAATTGGGAGTTTCACCTTGGTTGGAATCTATAAGTGCCTTGGGATTTAGTTTTTTCTTTTAGATTTAGGCACAAATCTTGTTAAATATTGGTTTTCAATCTTCTTCTTTCAAGCTATTGGATTATGGGTTCAACAATATTCAACATAGAAAATATATGCATCAGTGACAGGTTTGGTTTCATCCTTCTCATGAGATTTTGTTTCTGATCCCAATTGGATTAAGAGGGTAGAACATTTGATTTGGATGATCGACCATGAGAAGAGGTACATTTGATTGTTTTTTTTGTGTTTAGAAGTTACATGACTTTTCCAAATTCTGTCCATTTTCCATGGTTGATACCTAATACAAGGCACTATCACAGGGTTTTTTTTTGCAGTATATCTATCCCTTTTTCAAAATTTAGTTGTTGTTGATGGAATTTCAAGTGCGGTCAATCTATTTTTGTTGTGTGGTATATGAATTACTTTACCAAAAATCACTCTCATAGCCACTCTTCATTGGATTAGGTGATTCTTGACATGACCAATTTTTTTTGTTGTGATTGATGGTACACCTATGGTCACTTGTTTTTGCAATGCAGAGAATCCATAGCCTGAATGGACCGAAGGCCTTCCTTTTTTATTGATTTTTGATAACCCCCATTTCAAGGGATGATGGGGAACCCTTACAAGGCCCGTATGCTCAGAGATTACATGGCCCGTAGGCTTAGGAGATTAAATGACCCAGAGGTCTTAGGTAATTCAACCAGACTATCTACAAGGAACTGGCCCTCCCAAGTATCTACATCCTGACAATAGCTCTACACCTTTGCATGACCGTCTAGCTAGGCTTCCTGTGCAAGCACAGGCTGGTACCGATGGCATATCCATACCCTCTCATTCTAACAATCCATTTGGCTCTGCTCTGGTGAGTGCACCTGCTATGAATCCTCTTCTGGGGTTGCTCCTTTTTTGTAGTGTGTCTGAGGCCTACATTCATGTGTCCCGAAAGCCTTGGGGTGGCCCTAAGGCCTAAAGGTGGCCTGAAGGCCTTGAGAATCAACTGTCCTGAAGGCCTTAGGTGGCCCGAAAGCATTGCAGGACACGGGGACCAAACCGATGGCTCGAAGGCCCAGATGGATGAATAGTACTGGCTGCTACAGTACCGAATTGTGGATGCTACAATACTGCTACAGTACCCCAGAAATATGCCTCCAACCGGATTTGATCTCAGGTCACTTGGATGCACCTAGCGAGTCCTCACCAACTGGGTTGAGGCTCTTGTGCCAGAGAATCCATTCCTTTGCTGTTTTTTTCTCAGGTTGGACTGACCACAAAAAGAGAAGTGATGGTAGATCCATGCCTTTGTCAATATTTTACTGATGTACATGACCTAGATTCTTTTCATAGTGCATGATTGTTTTCTAATTATATTCAGAAATTATAAAACAAATTAAATTCAAAATTATACAATTTCAACATATAATTTCAAATGCATTAAATCAATCTATTAAAACATCAAAATATCATCACTAAATGTTCACACTCCAATCCAATTTGTAATTTATCAATAAACATCACTCAATTACAATTTAAATTTGAAATTCAATTTATGTATTTAATTTAAAAAATTAATAAATCAATTAAAGATCAAAATAAATTAAACTCCTATAATATATATATATTTTTATTTGAGAACATCATGTATTACATAGTCAAATTTTATTTCATCAAAATATACAAATTAAGGAACTCAGTTCATCTCCCAATAGATTGATCATAATAACGGATTGAATGCATGTCTTAACCAAGATTAACCACATGAACACCTCAATTATCAACCATATGAATAACTCCAGATTTAATGTGTGTGATCAAACAGAGGAAAATTTCTAGATTGATGGAAAATTCAAATCCAATCAAACTCAGTAGCATAACTCATGTTTACGCAAGATGACAATTTTCTTTGTTTCATTAACATAATGCATTGAACTACCTATGTAAGTAGTTCGAAAATCAATGTACACTTAATCATCACCTCATATCCTTTATGTAGTGTGAATCAGTGCATGTTACATATAAATAGCCTTCACAACTCCCTCATTACCTTTACATAAGTTTTGTAAATCATAAATGACCTTTATGAAATAATAGAAATCCTCTAGTACCTTCACATGGTTACTAGGTTTATTTATTACCTTCACATAGGTAATTCATTTCTTAATACACCATTACATAGCCAATGTAACTATCACATTACTTTTACATAACCAGTGCAAGTCACATTTTACATTTACACAACATCATAATTTGGGTCTAACCTTGATGCATATAGATAACTACCTTTAAGTAGCTACTTACACTCATATTTCGGCATTACGTATAAAAAAATATTGTTGATGCTTTTAATTAAGTAATGAAGATCTCACATCCTTGGTGGGATGGATTATTAGAATAATGGGTTCTAGGCTTAGTCTAATAGGTCCTCAATTTTAGGCTCGATTTTATTCTTTATGCTTTAATTCCGGTAGGTTTGGCTAGAATTGGGTCTCGGTATGGAGTTAGGAGCAAGGATATGCGATGTTGAGTGTGATGGGTATGGGGAGGTGATGTCTTGGTGGTGGAATGGTGAAGTCTTAGAGACTTGGTGATGTTTCAATCGATGATCATGATATGCTTACTCTAGTCTACTAGGATGCACAATGGTGAATTTGGTCTATACATGGGTTAGTACTACACCAGGGGAAATCCAAGACAAGCACATCAGGTTGGACGTGGTTCCACTTATAATGGAATTTCCTCGAACATCTGGAAAGAATCCTCCTTTGACCTTACAGTTAGTGTGCTGAAGATCCTGGAGGCCCCCACTATATTCTTCTTGGTCCTACAAACAAACTACATCAAGTCATACAGATAAATTTTTTAAATGGTTTGTAAATTCCAATACAATTAAATTAAAAACAGTTAATCCAATAATAAAAATAAAATTCATTCCTTTAATATTTACAAATTAATTTTAAAATTTTAAAATTATAAATTGTTTTTAAATGCATTTAAATTAGTATTTGGATATATAATAATATTGAGTTGATAAAAGGAGCTTCATTTGTTAAAAAAATTATTTAAAAAATATTATAATTTTCAAAAATTATGTAAATGTGATAAATTTTATATAATTGTTTTGTTTAATAATTTATTATTGAATCAATCAAAATTTATATATGAATGGACTTAATAGTAATTGTTAAATGATTTGAGAGGATACTTTCCAATGATAGAGATATAATATCTTTTCAATTTAATGTGTTTAAATATTTTATGTATATGAATAAATTCATAATAAATAACATAATTTAATTTAATACGGAAAATCATAACAAAATAAAATAATTTGATAATGATATTTTGAAAAAAAAACAGACAAAATAAAATGTATATTTTCTTATTTATTAAATTTCACCAAAAAGGAAGAAAATATATGAAACAATAAAGAAATGTGATTGAGGAACTAGAGTAACAAGACATTTTCATAGAATATTTTCTAAAATAAAGAAGGATGTATACTAATAACCCATAACATTAACATTTTACTTTTAAAATACAACATCATTAAATTATTCTTATAAAATTAAATATCCAAGCCTTTTAAATTTTAAATACTCAACTTATTTATTTTACAAATAAAAAACATTAAGTTAAAATATAAAAGGAATTTTAAAATATAAAACCATTATAAAAATTAAAATTTTAATCTATTAAATTTTTTAATATATTCAAGGTATTTAAATTTGGTTACAAAATTATTTATTTTCAATTTTCAAATTAGATATTTTACATTTTTAGTCAATTTATTTTAAAATGAATAACATTGAATGGAAAAAAGTAAATTACATGAATATTTAGAAAAATTAAATAAATAACGTTAATTAAATATTTAAATTATTTGAATATTTTATTCAATTTATTTAAAATAAAATAAAATAAAATGAATATTTAAATTATATAAACAAGTTGAGAATGTAAGAATAATTATAATATTGTAAAATAATATGAATTTCGCAAAAGGTTCAAATATATTTTTTTAAAATAATTTAAATCAATAAATTGATAAAAAAAATTAATTTTTTTTCGATATTTTGTTTTGGAAATTCATTCAGAAAAAATTAGGATATTTTGAATGATCTAATGATTTCAACAGATCGTGATTTTTCATTATTCTTTAAACAAGATTTGACCCCATTATCTCTCTCTCCGTTTTAGTCTCATTTTTCTTGTATATAATGCCATGAAACCTGGTCATACAATCATGCCTTCTTTCTGTGTTCTTGTTGGTTCCACCTGCATCATTAAGAAAGTTACCTCCTTCTAAAAAATGGTCAAAAAATCCATCAGCATGGAGTATTTATTATGTGTTGGAATTACAACACAAATCCCTTTCCATACAATCCCTAGTCCTGTGACAACACCAGTAGGCCCTCCATGGATCCCATGCTAGGAACTCTTGTGAACCTGTTAAAATTTCCAATCCTATTAATTATATCTCTCAATATAAACTTATATGAAATGATAATAGGAGAGTAAAACAAACAATATTTACAATTTTCTTCATAAAATTGTAGTAATTTCCATTCTGGTAAGATTTAAGTAGTTAGAAACACCAGTTATAATTCCCCATAAAATTTTTAGACACCCCAATTACAATTCTCTGGAGATTAGTTAGACACTCCAATCATAAGCCTCAAATAACTAGTTAGTCACCACAGTCATAAGATTATTCTTCAACATTAATCCTCTCACATAAAGATCTTTTTATAAACATGGATTCTTATATGCCACTTATGAAATAGATTTCCCTTTAGAAGTAGATTGGATCAACAGGCCTATACCCGTGCTAATTCTCCAAGATCTTCAAAAGGTGCTCACAATAGTTATGTTTGTCCCAAAAATCCTACCAGATCATGAGTAATATGGTTCATCTCAATTTTCTCAAATAATTGGGTGAAAAGGAAAACAATGGTGCCTGATTTCAACTCAATATCTTCCCATGATACATGTATCAAGATCCCACAAATCTCTCAGACAATTTATATCAGTTCTCAATATTCTCAACATCTTCTTCGATACTTACAGAAATATATATTCATAATCATATCAGGAATATGATTCTCATATATTCTAGAATATTATTTCACATATTATATTAAAATAAATATTACTAGGATCTCATTCTTCTTGAATAATCCAATATCCAGGTGGATCAGCTATTTTTTCATTTAAACCTATTATTGAATGCCCCGCAGACTCAATAATTTATTGTCACGTGATATTTGAATTACTATGTCTCCATTATCTCTTCAATTGACACTACATATAAATATATTTAAAATCTCTCCACCTCTACATGAATCCATGCAATACCATGGGATAACCTATTATGTCGCTAAACTCACCATTTCTTATAGGTGGACTAAATTTCCAAATTGGTCATCCAAATGACCATTGAAAAATCACTATGGAATGGTGACATATTTATTTTTCTCTTTTAAAAATAATCACATGCACTTAACATGAATATATATATATACTTTTTTATTGTGTATTCCTCCCTTATTCTGCAACTTGGATGCATCATGATAAGAATTGTGATATTTATTTTTCATTTGAGAACAACATACTTAGCATAGTCAAATTTCATTTAATCAGAATATAAAAATTCTGAAACTTAGTTCATCTCCTAGAAGATCAACCATTGTAATGGAACTACTACATGTTGTAACATATATTGACCACATGAACACCTCAATGAGCGACCATATGAATAACTCCAGATTGAATGTGTGTGATCAAACACATGGAAAATTATTGGATTGACGACACATACAAATCCATTCAACCATAGAAAATTAACTCATGACGTGATCAAGGGTACTCCCTAACTTGTATATTGGCACTCCCTAGATTGTGTAAGGATACTACTTTGGCTCACATAAGGCTAACCTAGAATGTGTAAGGGTAATTTCTTGCTTATATAAGGGAAACCTAGTTCATGTAAGGCTATTATCTGGATCGATTAGGGGTAACCTGACCCATATAAGGGTAACCACGAAACACATAATGATAATATGATTTGTGTTATATATTGGTGGTGAATAACCTACCGATGCATGGACATCTCATCAAACTATCTCTTGCATATCAGTCACCCATGTGGTCTTTATCCTTCTTTCACTACCTGGATCTCTATCACTTCTCCTGCCCTCATGATTTCACCTCGGCCTCCCCCTCAACCATTCAATGAGTTTCTTCACTAGTTCAAGAGAGGATATTTTTAGGGAATTTTTAATTTCTATTTGAAACAAAACAAGTGTATCCCGAAGGAGATCATGTCAAAGATTCCCATAGTCTACTAAATATGATTTTGATTATCACCACTAAACTTGTCCAGGGATTTGGTGGAGAGTGGTGAAGATTGATTTCCATCATCATGATATTCCCTTGCATGAAGGAATACATCAAAATCATGAATAACATTTGGGATTCTTCCATGTTTTGGTATGAGAACCTAGCATTATAAGAAGTGTATTACGCTTTCTAATTTTCATTTCATTCCATGTGTTTGATGTTTTATCCTCATATGAATGTGTGTAACATGAGTCCATCTAGGAAGTAAAATTTCATGTTCCATATTTTAGATTACATAACAATAATACATTCAATCTATAACTAATCCTAAATAGTTTCTTTGGTCCTTTACTTATTTTGTGTCTTATAATCTAGTGATTTTATTTCTTTAGTAATAATGATATTTTGGTGGTTTTATTTCTTTGCACATAGGTCCATAGTCTACTGAAGTATGTTATATATCTATGTCCTTTATTTCTTCTTGCACAATATTTTTCTTGGATCCATCTTATACATTTCTTTTTTTTATCAAAATTCCCAAAAAGAATTTAATCCCAGTATCGATATTAGTAGATTCTTAGTTAATTAATGAGGACTAATACATAAAAAAATTCCCTAGAATATTTTATATTTAGAAAAAAATGGGTTGGTGGATTATCTTTTCACATGTTCCTATCATGATAACATATGTTAATATCACTCATACTTTCAATTTTATTGGCTATGTCATTGGTTTTAAATCCATTTTTCATTTTCTTATATCTATATTCCAACCTATGAGAATTTCCTAATAATATATAAAGGTTTTTTAATGAGGTCAATCTAAATAAAAATATATTCATTCCATTAATAATTTATATGTTAGCTTATATATTGTTTTGATAGCTGTGATCCATGACATTGGTGAAACCATATCAACCAAACTATTTACCACACCAACAGTTTTTATTCTTGTGAAATGATTCAGAGGAAATGGTGTCTAGAATTAACTGAGTGATACTAATGCTATAGAAGTACTAAAATCACCAAAATATACTTTTCCATTCGGGAAATGTCAATATGGTGTTATATATGAATCAATGAACAAATAATTTCAGTTCAGTAAACCCCACCAGCTTGGTGTTTATATGTCTTCATGTGGCCCAAGTTCAATCCTACTGAAAAAGAATGAAAATATCTCCATAACATTGGAATTAAATTTGATCCTTTTGAAAAGAAAAATTGGTTTTATAGAACAACAATCTATTTCAGAAAGAATATCCAGAATATGTGTCAGAACCATGTTTTAACATATCTATTACTGTCTTCAAATTAACATTTTTCATTAAATAATTTTTTAACACATCTAGATCCTCCCTAGTAGGTTTAAAAATTTCCATGTACTTATAATCTCCTCCCCATGTCACCCTCGATAGAGCATCTATGACACTATTCAATTTCACATGCTTGTAAATCACAATAAAATAATATCCCTATAACATATTGTGTTTTCACTGATGTGAAATAAAAACTACCCTTGGACTAAGAAAATTAACTTAAGACTCCAATGATTAATGTATACCTCAAAACTTCTTCCCATCAAATATTGCATTTAATGTTGGATTTTTGGAACTAAATCCATAAGATCCATTTTGAATATCAATTTCCCCAAGTGGATATAAGATAATTCCTTACTAACATTTGAAATAGTCCTCCCTTTCTATGTTAACACAACTCGAACTCCCAAACTAGAGGCATAATACTCTATTAAAAATCCTTTGCGAAAATTCAGAATGCAAAAAATTTGGGTGGTAGTCACGTTTTTCTTATGTGTATCAAATTATTCTTGAGTTTCATATGATTATTTAAACTATTTATTCTTAGTCAAGGATGTGAGGGGTCAGGAAATATTTAGATAATAACTGATAAATTTTTTATAGTATTCAGTTATCACTAAAACCCCTAACTTGCATCACATTCCTCGGCCCATTCCACAATTTAACAACCTCCTGTTTTTTTGGGATCTATCATAACCCCTTTGACAGAAATTATATGCCCTAATACTCTATAGACCTCCTTTTGAAAGAACACTTCTTCTAATTCTAGAATACTAAATTGTCTAATTCCATTTTAAAAACTTCAAATTCCTTAATTAGTTCTTCATTCAATCTCTTTTTGTAGACCAATATATCATTGAAGAACACCAAAACACTCTTCCTTAGATAATACCTAAATCCCACATTAATAGTTTCATGGAAAGTCATTGATTCATTCCTTAATCTGAAGGGAATAGAAAGTTTTTCTTAATGCCTCTTATGAGTCTAGAACATAGTACTCCCAATATCTTCTTCTTTCATCCGTACCTAGTGGAAATCAGATTTCAAATCCACTTTTGTGAAGTATTCTACTATATGAAATTCATCCATCAGTTCTCCTATTACATGAATTAGGTATCATTAAAGCACCACAAAACCATTTAACTCATGGTAATCCATACAAATTCTCCACCCATCATCTTTCTTGTTTACTAAAATTATTAAGCTATAGTATAGTCTGATTCTATGTCTGATGAAACCTTCTTCCAAAATCTGTTGACATTATTTTTAAATCTCATTATTCATAAAATAAGAATATTTATAAGGATGTATGTTGAATTAATCCACCCATCTTACAAATTTATTATGTGATTATTCTTCCTCTTTGATGGAAATTCCCAATGTTCCTTAAAAACCAATGCTCATCCGCCTTTTCTGGTATCACCCACTGTAACCCATGGACCCACAATATCCAATTACCTAAATTAAATAGTAAAGAATGTGGTGTTTTTGTTGCTTATTTGATATGCCACAGGTTAGATGAACACTAATAGGGTGATGAATCATTGATCTAATTTTATGAATTAGTCATCTTCTAAATTCAACCTCTTGAACCTGTTAAAATTCCCAATACTATTAACAATATCTAATAGTATAAACTTGTATTTAGTGATAATAATAGAGTGAAACAAATGATATTTACAATGTTATTTATAAAAAGAGTATTCCTTTCCATTATGGTTATATTCAAGTAGTTATACACCCCAATTATAATTCTACATAATTTTTTTAGACACCCTAATTATAATTCTATGTTGATTGGTTGACACTCCAATCACAAACCTCGAATGACTAGTTAGTCACCACAATCAAAATATTATTCTTCAACTTTTATCCACTCATAAAAATAGTTTTTTTGAAAATAGATTCTTATGTTCCACTTATGAAATAAATTTCTATTCATGAGTAGGTTGGATCAATATTCCTTAACATGGGCCAATTCTTCAAGATCTTCAAAAGGAGATCACAATAGTTAGGTTGGTCTCAAAAATCCCACCAGATCACGAGTGATATAGCTCATATCAATTTTCTAAAATACATTGGTGAACAAGAAAACAATGGATCCTTATTTAAACTCCCTGTATTCCCTTGATACATTTATAAAGATCCCACAAATCTCTCAGACAATGTATGTTAGTTATAAAAATTCTCAGAATCTTCTTCGATACCTACAAAAATATATATTCACAATAATATCATGAATATTTTTCTAATATATTATAGAATATTATTTCATATTTAATATGAAAATAAATCTTAGTAGGATAACCTTCTTCTTGGGTCATCAAATCTATAGGTGGATCAACTATTTTTTTATTTAAACCTATTATTTAATGCCCTGAAGACTCAATAATTTATTCTCAAATGATATTTTAATTACCACATCTCCATTATCTTCTTAATTCTGCTATATATTAATCTATTTAAAATATCTACACATCTACAAGAATACATGTAATACCATGGGATAACTTATTATGTCTCTCAAATCACCTTTTCTTACAGGTGGACCATATTTCCATTATGGTCATCAAAACGACCATTGAAAAATCACTATGGAATAGTGACATATTTATTTCTCTCTTTTCATGATAATCACATGCATTTAAAATGAATAAATATTCTTTTTATTATGGATTCCTCCCTCATTCTGCAACCTGGAAGCATCATGATATGAATTGTAATATTTATTTTTCATTTGAGAACATCATACTTAGCGTAGTAAAATTTCATTTCATCATAATATAAAAATTCTGGAACTCAGTTCATCACCCAGCAGATCAACCATAGTAATGGATCGACTGCATGTCTTAACCAAGATCGACCACATTAACACTTCAACGAGATACCATATTAATAACTCTTGATCGACTACTTATGGTCAAACACATAGAAATTTCTGGATTGACATCACATTCAAATCCAATCAACCATAGCAGCTTAACTCATGTTTACGCAACTCAATAATTTTCCTTGTTTCATTAACATAGTGAATTGAAATACATATGTAAGTAGTTCAAAACTCAATGTACCTTGACAAATCGCCTCATCACTTTTATGTGGTGTGTCTCAGTGCATGTTTTCTATACATATCCTTCACAACTCCCTCATTACCTTTACACAGTTTTTGTAAATCATAGATGACCTTTACGTAGATATAGAAATCCTCTGATACCTTCACGCAACTACTCAGTTTACTGATTACCTTAATGTAGGTAATTAATTTCTAAATACACCATTACATATCCAAGTTACATCTCAAATTACTTTTACATAACCAATTCAATTAAAATGTTACACTTACACAGCTTCATAATTTTGGGTCTGACCTTGATGCAGATAGAGAACCACTATTATATAGCTACTTACACTCCTGTTAAATAGTTACATATAAGGTAAAATATTGGTGATGACATTACACAATTAATTTAGATCTCACATCCTAGGTGGGAAAGATTTTAAGAATAATGGGTTCTAGGCTTAGTCTAACAGGTCCTCAATTTTGGGCCCTATTATTTGGGCTTTAATTTTGGTAGGTTTTTCTAGAATTGGGTCTCATTATGGATTTGGGAGTAAGGTTATGCTATTATGAGTGTGATGGGTGTGAGGAGGTGATGTCATGGTGGTGGCATGGTGATGTCTTGGAGACATGATGATGCTGCAATCCGTGATCATGATATGCTTCCCCAGTCTACTAGGATGCACAACGATGAAGTTGGTCCATACATGGATCAATACTACACCAAGAGAAATCCAAAACAAGTACATGAGGCTGTAAATGGTTCCACTTATCAAAGAATTACCTTGAACATCTTGCGAGCATCCTCCTTCAACCTTACTGTTAGTGTGTTGAAGATACTGGAGGCCCCCACTACCTTTTTCTTAGTCTAAAAATGAGACTATATCCAGTCGAACACATCAAAATTTTAAATGAATTCTAAATTCAAATCCAATTAAATTAAATATTATTAATACATTAATACAATTAAAATTCATTCATTTTAGATTTATGAATTAGTTTTAAAATTTTAAAATTAAAAATAGTACTAAATGTTGATAAATTAGTATTAGGATATATAATAAGATTGAGTTGATAAAAGGAACTTAATTTTTTTTCTAAAAATCATTTAAAAAGATTATAATTTTAAAAAGTATGTAAATGTGATGAATTGTATAATTTTTTTATAATAATTTATTATTTAAACAAAAAAATTCTTAAATGAATGGACTCATTAGTAATTGTGAAATGATTTGTTAGGATATTTTCCAATTATTGAGAGATAATAACTTTTTAATTTAATGTGTATAAATACTATAATTTTATTAATAAATTATTAATAAATAACATAATATAATTTAATATGGAAAATCTTAACAAAATGAAATAATTTGACAATGGTATTTAGAAAAAAAAAAGATATAATAAAATGAATATTTTCCTATTTATTAAATTTCCCGAAAACAAGGAATGAAATATATGAAATAAGAAAGAAATGTGATTTAGGAACTACAGAAAAATGATATATGTGTAGAATATTTTAAAATATAAAGAAGGAAGTATATAAAAACATAAAACATTAAAATTTTACTTTTAAAATACAACATCATTAATTTATTCTAAAAATGATTAAATATACATGTCATTTAAATTTTAAATACTCAACTTAAATATTTTAAAATTAAAAAACATTAAGTTAAAATATTCAAGGCATTTTAAAATATAAAAATATTAAAAAAATTATTTTTTAATCAATTGATTTATTTTAAATATTCAAGGAATTTAAATTTTATTACTAAATTATTTATTTTCAATATTCAAATTTGTTACTTTACATTTCTTTTTAAATTTATTTTAAAATGAATAACATTGAATGAAAAAAAATTACCTGAATATTTACCAAAATTAAATAAATAACATCAATTAAACATTTAAATGATTTAAATATTTTATTCAAGTTATTTAAAATAAAATAAAAATAAATTGAATTGTTAATCAATATAAACATGTTGAGAATGTTAGAATAATTATAATATTATAAAATAATTTGAATTTCATAAAATATTAAAATGGAATTTTTTAAAATCATTAAATAAATAACATGATAAAAAAATTGATGTTTGAAAATATTTTATTTGGGCCATTCATTCCAAAAAATTATTAGATATTTTGAATGATTTAATGATTTTAGTGGATCATGATTTTTCATTATTCTTTAAACAATATTTGACCCCATTATCTCTCCCTCCATTTTAGTCTCATTTTTCTTGTATATGAAGCCATGAAACCTGACCATACCATCATGACTTCTTTTTGTGTTCTTGTTGGTTCCACCAGCATCGTTAAAAATGAGAGCTCCTTCTAAAAATGGTCAAAAAATCAATCGACATGGTGTCTTGCTTATGTGTTGGGAAAAGTCGGGTTCAGATCGGTGTCAAGGGATTTAAAGTCCAGCTATTGGTAGCGCATTGGGCGGACAAGGGGCTTAAGTTTCTCGACAATGATGGTGCTTGGTACAGGAACTATTCCTCCTTTAAACTTTTATTTATTTCTTCTGACTAGGTTTCTTCATGCTCGACATCTCATGATAAAGAACAACATGTACCAGATACTGTGCTCTGTTTCCCAAGATCCCATGTCCAGGATGAGCATGGGGTAGGTCGTGGGGAAATCGAAGAGCTCCTTATGTCCAAATAACCCACCTTTATTTAAATATTTAGTCTAATAATTATATAGATTTATATATTTAATTTAAATATATTTTAAAAATATGTTTATAAATATTATATTTAGATAGAAATTTCATACATATTTAAATATAATTGTATATTTAGATATAATTTTTTATAATGTATTTATATTTATTTATTATAACTCTGTTTATATAATATATTTAATGATAATGATGTATTTATAAAAATACATTTTTATATGATGTATTTAAAAAATATTGACATACACACACACACAGACACACACACACAAATACATACATATTTTCACACAAATATACGCATTTATATTTCACATAAACACACACAAATATTTATATATATGTATTTATTTAGATATTTTATAATATACACATAAATATATATTTTTTATTGATACACACATATTTATATATGAACATTACTTGTGTTGGTATATATATATATTAATGGGTTTTTATCAGGTAAATAAAATAGATAATTTTTTTATTTTAAAAAAAATTTCTAATAAATATTTATTTCTATCTAGTTTATATATTTAACAATTCATTTCAATATATATATGTTTTAAAATTTATTTGTATAACTGATTTATTATAAGTAAATGTATTGAAATATGCATATATTTAATAATAAATAACACCACTATATAAAAAACAATACAATTTAAACACTATAATACCCATATGACTACAAGATATGAGATTAAATTTATTCAGCATTGGTAAAAGGAAAAAAGACACCCTCAAAAGTGGTCGAAATTCCATCAAATGTTCAAAATTTAAGGAATCTAGATAGAAAATCAGTTTTGGAGGTCTTCCATGCATTTTTTACCTTATGAAAACACTAACTAGGGTCTTACATGTTTACCATATCATATATTTTTTCACAAGATTTTATTTGATACATGGTAGATCTCAAATGAACACCTAGATCAAAAGTTATGTCTATCTAAAGTTCATGTCATGTTTTCAACTTATCTTAGATCGTTCATTAATTTATTGTTTTTTATATCATAAAATTTTTATTAAATGAGTAATAATTATAAAATTATTAATTATTATTAATTATTTTATAATCCATTTTTCACTTAATATATAATATATTAAGTGTAAATACTTAGTTTTATATAAATCATATTTTTTTAAAAATATTTTATATATATCATTATAAATATATAAATATATAAATATATAAATATATAAATATATAAATATATAAATATATTTAATGATAAATAATTTTTTTATGACATATACCTTTTATCACCTCTAAAATAGCACTGATAAGGCCACTCTTTTTCTGCACTAGAAAAAGATAATAAAAGTGACCTTTATCAGCGCTAAAAAAATCACCGACAAAGGTGCTCTTTAATCAGTGCTTTTAGCTAGTCATAAAGTCAAAAACTTTATAAGTTCCAGTTTTAATTCTATTAAAGTGTATCACTTAATATCATGAAATATATAGTAGTGAATACTAAGAACCACCCAGAGAATGGTGAGCTTCATTATATGTGAGAAAATTATAGTGAATCCCTCACCATTATTCTATTGAAAATCTCTCACCAAAATCCTTTCCTTATACCTCCTCTTACCATCATGTTATTCCTTGAATCGATATACCCATTTATTCAACAATGTGTTCCTTTGTTTTGGAAAAGGTGTTATATCTAATGTATTGTTATCATGCAATGAAGAAATATCATCCTTCATAGCCATCTCCCACTTATTCGAATACTTTAACATGATTTCCTCCTCAAAACATTTGGGTTATCCACCCTTAGTGAATAAAAGATAATGCGAGGATGATGAATACCTCTTCATAGGACACCTCTCCCATATTTATCTTCTTAACTCCACTTGAGGTGTATGATTAAATAGGTTCAACATCACATGCTCAGGTACACCATCAAGCTCCAATTTATCTTGGAACACTAATTCTTTATTCACACTAGAAACAACTATTACATGATGATCCTGTTGGGACCACTTTTTATTTAAAGATTTTATTTGTTGTGAATGAGTATAAATGGATGTTTATTAATAAAGAACTATCCTATGTAAAATGAAGAATTAAAATGAGACGTTGGTTGATCTTGATCCTAAGTTTGATATATGTGTATCTGGAGTGGATGGAGTAAACGAATAAGAGAAGAAGAGGCTGTGGAGGGGTTTTGGAATTTTTGTTTGGCATGTTTATTTGTAAGCACTTAGTTTTACACTATGTATTTATTTTATTCCATTACAAAAAATAAAGGGCCATCCATGGAGGCCAGCCGATGTCCTCACCCCAAGTACATGAAGGACTCGACGGGTCAACCACGCTTGAAGGAAGCCCTCAAGGCCAGCCCACAGGAGGCAGGGTGTGTGCGAGCTACGTATAAACCCAGAGGTGCTACACAATGGTGAAACCATGCAGTGTGAAAACTAGGAGTATGACCAAGGAGTATATTGGGTGCTAAGAGCATGCCTACAGGGTGAACACGGTATGGGGTGGTACTGTAGAGGGAGGAGGAGTAATCTGAGCTACTGTTGTCACAGATATATTGATAAACCGCGAGAAAACATCACAATGTTTCAATACGGGACAAGGATTTAAAAACACAGATGTAATCCTGACCATCTATATGATGTTGTTGAAGATACTGGCCACACATGACATACTGCGTACAACGATATAATCCAAGATGCTCATCATCCCCGCACCACATGTAGTTGAATCAGAGCCGCACAATCTTCGACCAAGGGCCATCTTCAACCTTCGGACACCCTCATGCACCTGCGAACCATGAGCTCCAGCCGAATGATGATCTCGCCACTTCGACCACTATTTGAGCTCTGGTGAAGCCCGTTATGATCTTCTTTATGTCATAATGCCATGCATGCAATTACATTTTCATGCATGTGAATGGAATGAAGAATGAGTGAATGGATGAGGAAAACTATGTTTTCAAGGCCTCGTAGGTTCGAGAAGGGATTCAAAAGGAAACACATGGAATATTGAATTCATGTATGATCAGAGAGAAGCCCATGGTTTAAAAGGAAGCATCCATGATAAGCGGAATATCTCCATACACTTTTTAAGATATTAAAGAAATGAAGATTTCTGTTATTCAAGGTGGAATCTTGAAGAGAGGATTGTGCAGAAATTGGTCGTGGAAAAGATCTAATATTTTCTTATAAAAAGAGAACCTCCAATTCAAGATGTTTTGCTGCTCCCAAGCCTTCATGAGCTCATGTTCAGAGAAACAAAGTTTCTCCGATCTTCAAATTTGTGAAGGGGAATGCATGATCCACAAACTGTTCAGGGTTCATGAAGTCTATCCCATGTACTGTTATGGTTCTTGTTGAATAAGAACTGAGAACCACGGATGGATTGTGAAGTAAAGGTCCCGAGTACCCTTCGAGTTCACGAAGAAGTGAACAGTGTAATGCTTTATTACATGGGAGAGGAGGTCCTGTGAACTATCATTGGTTTGTGAAGAGAGTTACCAAGAACCATTTTTCGGTTCATGAGGTAACAAAACCATGTACCACATGGTTTATGAAGGAGGACAAAAAATTGTGTGCGAAGGAAGCCCACAAATACCTTGCATGAGGAGGATCCACAAACCATCCTTTTTCGCAAAGCAGGCATGCACACATTGTGCAAATATGACCACTAAACCCTTACTGTGAAAAACGATGGGGAAAACAAGAAACACCATGCCATATCAAAATGAACACATTGATTTTTGAATAAAATCACTTACATATAAATATAATCAAATCAAAGTGAACTAGTTTCTATTGTGTAAGGGAGAAGGATCATTGTTCATGGTGATGGGAAATGCATTCATATAAATGATTAGGAGAAGAACATAATTAAATTCCAAGAATATCCTAATCATGTTCTAAGAAAAGGATATAAGAGGTCATGTGTGTACTAAAATGCACCAAACCCATTTGGGCCTTCACATAATAAATAAGAAGCTAAATTTCATGCATATGTGAATGATTTGAAGAGAAACATCCTAAACCAAGGGTGCACATGCATGAAGAAGTGAAGAGGAAGATCAAATCTATATTGTGACATTCATGGTCACATGAATACATGGAATAAGAAGAGTTGATTCTGATGATGCCTAGTGATCTGATTTTCTGTGTTTGAATAATCACAAAAGAATTTGTGATTCTAACCAAGAAGAAGAAGAATTCTTAGTAAATCTAGTTGTTGAACTAGAGAATAATATTGAACATTAAAGAGAATAAACTCTAGACCCAATGCAAGAAAAGTCTCATTCTAAACAGGACACAAAGACTTTCATGTGTATCCATTGAAGGGTCCTTCATGTCCATAAACTAAGTGTGACCTCTTCATGGCAGTGAGCCAGGGGGAGTCAATGGAAGCGATCCAAGAAAAGCCGTGAGCTATCCCTAAACATTTTTAAAGGTAGTGTGCCTAGGACATAATGACTATACCTGAACCATGTAATCCACAACTAGTGATGATTAGTGGAATTAGGTATGACCGACATCCTATCGACGTATGCTCCTTGGACGTAGAACATAGTGGTGAACCAAGTAAAAGTGTTGTATTTTTCTTCTACATGTGAATGTTTTAATGATTGCACATATCCATCATACTGGTTTAATTACATTCCTAAAAAATTGGGAAAAAGATCCAATAAACAAGCAAAAAAGTCAACACCCTGATTAAACCCCCCTCTCAAGGTGACCTATGGTCCTTCCATTGGTATCAGAGGGAAATGGTTTTACGTATATTGGAATTGAGTTTCTCTATAAGGGATCAAAACTATCCAGTCCATTACATTGTGGAAATGTGGTGTTAGAGGTGTTCTGGGAGGTCAAGGTGACTTATCCCCAACACTTTACCAAGATTTCCATTTCCGGTGAACAGTTCCAACGGTAGAAAATTGTGAACTGTAATGTCACGTTACGTTTTTAGGTACTTTTGATGTTTTTGACTACCTTTGGTTTGGAGTAGTGACTTGGGGGTGCGTTTGGGTGGACTTTTAAGGAAAACTAAAGGACAATAGATTCTGCACGGGCGGCGCACAGTATGTCTAAACCGTGCGGCCAAACCGTGCGAGGTTGGTCTTGAAGGCCGTAGATTCTGTATGGGAGGTGCATAATTTGTCTAACCGTGTAGACAAACCATGCGAGAGGAATGGCCGAGGTATTAGCTAACACACAGTTATCACTCGGTTTGTCAAACCGTGCGGACTAACCGTTCGGGCACTTAAATTAAATCCTTACATTGTGGATCTAACTCGTTTTGCCTCTAAAGTGTTTTTAAGATCCTATGTGGCCCTAACTCGAGATTTTTATTCTCCTAAGGTCAAGGAGGGTTATCCAATCATTCTAGAGGCGACCCAAAGTCTTCTATTGGTGAATCGAAGCCGGATTCTTGAGGTATGTGATCGTTCTTGTTCGGTTTCTTAGATCCACTGGGATCTACTTCTACTCTTCTCTTGGTTTATTAGACCTATGCCTGTTATGGGTAGATATAAGTGTGTTAATGCCAAATATGATGAGTTTTGGTCTTGATGTTTCTAGGAGAAGATATCTAAGTAGGGTTTTTAGAGAATTGACTCGGGTTTCTTGAGCGTTCTTCGACCATTATGGTTTTCGTCAAAAACCTTTGAGGTAGGGGATTCATTGCTTCTCTTTATTTTACATTCAACTATAATGTTAGCATGTTTTATCCCACTAGATTAAAATGGAATTGACATAATAAATATTTGAACTGGATAAATAAATAGATATCGATCGTATGTTGTTGCCTCTGGTTTTGACATATAGTGTGATATCTATGCTTGTTCCTGATGAAAATTGTTAAAGAACGTAAACTGAGATTAATTTATATTTGTTTGTCTAAAGATAAAGAGGCATGTGAATGAACCTGGTTCTCATTGTAATTTTATGTTAATCAAATTGGCGTAGTAATCATTTTTAATCATTTTTGATATCTTACTGGTTAGGTTTCCTGATTTTGGAACCAATGAATTATAAATCAGTTAATTCAAGGTGGATTAAAGAACTGATTTTTTGATAATTCCTTGAAGGGTTCTGAGTTACCCTCTAGATTGTTATAGGTCTAATAGCCCAAGTGATGTGATGTTTGTTTTTCCTACTGCTTGTGTTTAGAAGTGATCCTGGATGGGTGTTGTGATATGTGGGGGCATGGAGGCCTTTTGGTTGTTGCAGAAAATGACACCTAGAGTGGAGAGATGCATCGGTTTATGCATGTGGGTGTTGGGGAGGACACTAGGGATGATGGAGTGGGATGGATGTGATTGTTGGATGCTTGCTGGTTCTTCTATTGATTGTCTACTTTACTTTTTCCCACTGCTCAAGGTAGTTGGTCTTACTTACCCTTCTTCAGAAAGAGGCGATGATGCGCGGGATATGCCACGTGCTTTACGTGTCTAGATTCTCCAAGAAGGATGGATCTATTCTCTTGCTATAGGAGGAAAAGACTCGACGGGTAGTACATCTACCCACCACGTTGATCCCCCTTGTGTTAGTAGCATAGAATGATTTTCTAGAATGCCTGGGAACATGGGAAAGTGATTCTGTAATGAATATTTGAATAAATGATGTTAACCCATGGGGTTGGAGTTGGCTGGAACATAATGATGAGGCTATAATTTTTAAATGGACAGTGGACATTGGGCGTGATGCTAATGAAGTCTAATGTGGAATGGTTCATGGTTAATTAATGTTTAAATAATTAATTAACATAAAGTGGCACTGATAAAAAAGGGAAGGAAGTAATATAATAAATCTCTTTAAATGGTTGTGTGTATATAAGATACCTAGTCTTAGAAGTAGCAGCCCGGAGTCTGAGAGATGTTACCTGCAGTGGGTCTAAGACTAGGTTATTCCCATAGTGTGGTTGTGAGTTATTGTATATTCTGTACTTTTTGTGTTTCTATACGCTACTTCACCTTGTCAGTAAATGGAAACTGACACCCTATGGATTTTGAGCCCTGGGGGGGGGGGGGGTTCCCCAACATTCCGGTGGGAGGATAGATGGCAGACTACCCCCTTTAGCCTTGCTTATTCTCTTGGTAGATACTTGTGCTGGTAGGCACGTCGGTTGGTTTTCCGCATATATATGTGTACATGGCTGTAATGGCTTGTGGTTTTTCACACACATATATTATGTATATAGTATCCTATGGACTACTATAGCTGTAACGTGTAAAAGCTGTGATGGATTGAGGATCCTTACTCGGTGTATGGGCTGTAATGGCTTGTGGTGCTTCGCCCATTTGTATGTGGGGAAGCCATCTTGGAGAGAGATGCCCAGGACGTACGACGTTGGGGAAAAGCGGAAAACCAGTGTGGAAGTAGTAGCGGGGTACCCTTGATAATATTTACTATATGCTATATTCTTGTATGCGTTACTTGGTGAGAGTAGCCATGGTGAGGTTGGGAACTTATTATACCGTCTTAGGCGACGAGTTAGTTTCACTTGTTGCTCACTGTGCTTTAGCATGCTCTCTTTAATTTTTCACAATAGGATTTGGGGAGGATCCTCCTAAGTATACTGTTATACTCACTCTATATATATATAAATTGCTTTTCATTTCACTTGGAGTAGGTTGGAGATCAAGCTGGTTTCTACTAGCTTGGTGTTGTAGGAGCAGTTCAGGCTTGTGGTTGCATCTGTTTTATTTTCTTTTGGGTACGTTCAATTTTTCCTTTCTAGTTGTAGTACTTTTTCATGACATTTCATATGTGCGCTTAGGTTTTCTTTTATATTCCAGTTCTGAGTTGGAGTTTTTTGGTGTCTATCTTATCTCTCTCATCCGCATGTGTTCTCTTATAGGGTAATGCCTCCCATTTGTGTGTTTACTATACCCTCAGCGCTAGTCCCCAACCCGGGGCCTATTGGAGGCGGGACTCAGGGGTCATTATCTCCCTTTTCACATTACCGGACCATGAGGGGTACACTTTGTGGGGAGGGGGCCATGACAGAGTGATATTAGAGGCTCTGGTTGAGGGATAAGATGGAGTTTGGAGTTAGGCACAGGTGAGGTTGCATGGGTTGGTAGGGAAACAATTTCATTCATGTTTATCAAGTGAGGTAAACACTGGAGACCATTTGAGACATAGGCGTTTAGGGCCCCCTATGATCAGATGTACAGACCTTTAAGTTTTAAATGGCTACTAAATAAGGTGATACTAGTTGTAGGGTAGAGACCTAGGAAAGGATCATGCATCATTCTTCTTTGTGCCTGTGTTTGAATGGGTAGACCTTGGAATACGTTAACCTAAAATGAATAAAGGAAAACAGTTAATTAATTAATGTTGAGTCTTCCATATTATAGGTTTAGGAACACTAACATTTGTTATTTTACAGGTATGGTTCCAGGTCGACATCCTCGTCAGGTTTGCACAGAAAATGTCCAGTAGACTGTTCCTGCAGGTTGCCGTTGGGTAGAGGTTGACGATGAAGACACTTGGAGGAAGACACTCGGATAGTTTCAGCGCCAGAGTCTACAGAAGTATGTGGGGCCCGTTTCAGATGCAGTCATGAAGGAAAAGTTAGAGGAGGTCGAGATTGGATTCAGTTCGATTCGTGCTTGGAAGGATAACTGGGTGTCCTTGGTTGTGACGATGCTACATGGAGCAGCAAGGCAGGGGTGGTTCTTGTTCCCTGGGGATCATGAGGAATCATCGATCTCATGGGAGGTGTTCCAAGATAAGTTTAGAGTCGAGTTCCCTTCTTCAACTGTGAAGAATTCCAGTTTCTAGGAGCATTTTACCCTTCAAAAGGGGATCTCTACTGTTCGAAAGTTTTGAATCCATTTCAGGAACCTTTTACAATATGCTTCGGACCTGTTACCAGATGAGGAGGCTAGGGCGAGGCATTTCGAGGAGGATTTGCGTCTAGAGATCCAGTGCTAGGTCACCCCATTTATTCTGAAGACATATCTTGAGGTTTTGGCGAGGGTAAAGTTTGTCGAGAGGAATTTTTCCAGGACCGGATCATCACAGGAGGGGGATCGTCATGATACCTCATAAAGCAAAGCTGTGGTCTGAGGTTCCCAGTTTTCAGGGCAGAAGAGTTTTCATTCAGCCGAGGGTAAGCCCCATCCCTTTACATCTCATTTCTCCAGAGGCATCAACTCTCAGGCCTATGCCAAGGGATCATGAATTTGTTTTTTCTTTTGGTGGTCATGGTCATCGGTAGTGGGAGTGCCCAACCTTTCAGAGCAGTCATCGTGCACCAGGAACTACGCTCTAGGTTCCTCCTTTGAGGTAGTTCCAGCCGAGGCTGTAACTGTAGCAGGTTGCATCAACTTTAGATCACCAGAGGGTAGATGGGGCAGGCAGAGGAAATCCACATAATGCTCCCCCTCCTCAGAGAGTAGAGCATGGATGTAGTGGTGGTTGTCATCAGGGTCAGAGAGGCCTTGGAGGAGGTCATGGTTAGCTTCATGCTCTAGCATTTCCAGCTCCAGGTGAGCCACATGGCGTTTTAGGTACCCTTTTCTTGTTTTCTACCTTGGTGTATGCCCTGTTTGATTTAGGAGCATCACACTCCTTCATATCACCCCCCATTTTCCATGCTTTGGATCTTAAGGTAGAGAGGCTTCTAGTGCCCTTGGTGTTGACTATGCCAATTGGAGGTCGAGCTGACTTGTTTTAGGTATGTAGAGACTGTGAGCTAGTGTTGGGGAAACACCACTCTTGGGGAGATTTACTATGTTTATGAATACAACCATATAATTTCATCCTCGGCATGGATTGGTTGTATTCGGTGCAGGCTATCCTAGATTGATTCAAAAATAAAGTCATTTTATTTAGTGCAGATGTAGAGCTAGTGGTGTTTGTTGGTGAGCGAGATCCTCAGATGGGTCATAGGCGTGTTCCATCCTTATCATCAATAGTGGTTAAGATGATGATGAGTTCTTTAGAGGTTCATCAGTTGGAATTTCCTAGGGTCATAGAGGAGTACCCTGATGTCTTTACAGAAGAGGTTGTAGCATTACCCCCTCGACAGGAGATTGAGTTTGGGATTGAGATACAGCTAGAAGCGTCTCCTATCTCTATGTATTCATAGAGGATGACTCCTTCTGAGTTGCGAGAGATACGTATACAGCTTGATGGTTGGTTAAAGTGCGGTTTTGTTCGGCCATGTGTGTCACCATGGGGTGCACTAGTTTTATTCGTGAAGAAGTCCGACGACAGTTTGCGGTTGTGTGTCGATTATCGTCGCTTGAAAAAAGTGAAAATAAATAATCTCTATCCTCTTCTATAGATTGATGAATTATTAAATCAACTGAAGGGTGCAAGTTGGTTCTCAAAGATCGACTTGCATTCAGGATATCATCAGATGCGTGTGAAGGATTAGGATATCCCAAAGACTACTTTACGTTATCGTCTTGGGAATTATGTGTTCATGGTAATGACGTTTAGAATGATGATTTCTCCAGCTGTATTCATGGGATTAATGAACGCTGTGTTCCATGAGTTCTTGGACAAGTTCGTGGTAGTTTTCATCAATGACATCCTGGTGTACTCCAAATCTGAATAGGAGCATGCACAGTATCTACAATCCGTTTTGGGAGTTCTTCGTCGACATCAGCTATTTGGGAAGTTTTCAAAGTGTGAGTTTTGGTCTCTAGAATTCCATTTCTTAGGGCATGTTGTGTCCCAATAGGGAGTTTCGGTGGATCCATCGAATATAGAATCAGTGTTGTGTTGGGCAACCCCCAAGATAGTTTTTGAGGTGTGAAGTTTCCTTGGTCTTGCAGGCTACTACAGGAGGTTCATATCTAATTTCTCTCGAGTTGAAACTCCTATGACATCTTTGACCAAGAAGGATCAGGCATTCATATGGACTAATCAGTTTCAGGTAGCTTTCGAGTATCTAAAGGAGAAGTTAGTAAGTTCTCCAGTCCTTTGTCTTCTAGCTGAGGGAGTTAATTTGGATGTTTTCTATGATACTTTACATATGGGGTTATGTTGTGTCCTCATGCAGTAGAGTTCAGTTGTTTCTTATGGGTCTTGATAGTTATATCCCCATGAACGCAACTATTCCACCCAAGATCTTGAGTTGGAATCCGTGGTGTTTTCTCTGAATTTGTGGAGACATTACCTCATTGGTGAGCGCTTTGTGGTTTTCACAGATCATAAAAGTTTGAGGTATGTTTTCTCCTAGCATGACCTAAACTTATGACAGCGTCGGTGGTAGGAGTTCTTATAGGAATACGACTTTGAAATATCATATACACCTGGAAAAGGGAATGTTGTTGCTGATGTACTAATCCGAAAGTCACGTAGTGATGTTGTGCGTGAATCCGGTGATTCCTGGAGGGTAATGGAAGAACTGTCAGCATTACATCTTGATATGGGAATAGTTGGGGGTAGAAGATGTCTTTTTCAGATGATGGTATAGTCATCTCTGATATAGAATGTAGAAGAGTCCCAATTGGGAGATCTTGAGGTGGAGGTCTAGAGAGACCGAGTTGTTTGTAGTGAGGCCCCTGATGGTTGGACTGAAGATGAACAACACCGAGTGTTGTATCATGGAAGGATTTTTGTTCCTTTGACGATGCGAGAGATGGTTCTCAGAGAGTTTCCTAGTTCTCCTTTAGCAGTGCATCCTGGTGTGACAAAGATATACCAAGCCTTAAGGATCTAGTTTTGGTGGTCTAGGATGACGCGTGCCTTTTGGCGTTTGTGTCTCGATGTTTAGTCTGCCAAAAGGTGAAGGCCGAACACCGTGTTCTTGGTGGTATTCTTCTCCCATTAGAGATTCCTCAGTGGAAGTGGGAGGATATCTCAATGGACTTTGTTACTGGTCTACCTCAAGCTCCGGGAGGACATGATGCTATTTGGGTGGTAGTGGATTGTTTAACAAAATCATCCCACTTTATATAAATCAAGGAGTCAAGCTAAGTAGTTTTTTTTCCGAGGAAGTATCTAGAGGAGGTGGTGAGACTTCATGGAGTCCCTAGGACAATCATTTCTGATAGAGATCATCATTTTACCTCTAGAGTGTGGAGAGGTCTCCAACATGCTTTTAGTTCTCAACTATGCCTTAGCACTGCTTTTCATCCTCAAATAGATGGTCAGTCAGAATGGACCATCAAAACTCCTGAAGACATGTTACGCTCTTGTGTTCTTGATTTTGAAGGTTCATGGATGAGGCACTTACCCTTGGTGGATTTCGCCTACAATAATAGTTTTCACTCCACCATCAATATGGCGCCATTTTAAGCCTTGTATGGCTGGCCTTGCCGTTCTCCATTATGCTGGACTGGGGTTGGAGAGTCAGCAATTCTCAGACCGAAACTAGTGTAGAATACAACAAGGATGGTTTAAGTGATTCGTGAGAGGATGAAGACAACGCAATATTGTCATAAATCTTATTCCGATCAAAGAGAGAGACCCTTAGAGTTTAATGTTGGGGATCATGTGTTTCTGAAGGTGACTCCCCTTCATGGGCAGCGAAGATTTTGTTGTGGAAGTAAGATTTCTCCCCCGTTAGTTGGTCCTTTCGAGGTGTTAGCTCATGTTGGAGCTGTGGCATATCGAGTAGCACTTCCACCGCAGATGATTCAGATACATGATGTTTTCCATGTATCACAACTCCATTGTTATCTTGATGACGACTCTCACATCACCGATTGGTAGAGATCTATGTTGATGATGATGCAACCTTTGAGGAGAGACCGGTGGAGATCCAAGACCGCAAGGATAAGGTGTTGCGTGGGCGTTATATTCCTTTAGTTCGTGTCTTGTGGCGACACGGTGGCTTGGCAGAGTGTACCTGGGAACAAGAGTCACAGATACATGATCAGTACCCAGAGTTATTTGATGTTTAACTCCTTTCTTGTATCGATGTAACTTAAGTGGTTATGAAACTTTCATTTTTATAAGATGGGTTCCTTTTTGCTTTTTTGGCTTGTTCTCTTTTGAGAGGTATCTCGAGGGGTGGTTGTTCAGACCCTGATTCATTTTTACTTTATGTGGGTTTTGGATTCTCGAGGATGATATTGTTTTGAGAGGTATCTGATGTAATGGCCCAGACCTCTCCATTCCATTACTTTGTGGAAATGTGGTGTTAGAGGTGTTCCGGGAGGTCAATGTGACTTATCTCCAACACTTTACTAAGATTTCCATTTTCTGTGAACAGTTCCAATGGTAGAAAATTGTGAACTATAACGTCATGTTACGTTTTCAGGTAATTTTGATGTTTCTAACTACCTTTGGTTTTGATTAGTGACTTGGAGGTGCATTTGGGGGGAAATTTAAGGAAAACTAAAGGGCAATTGCTTTCGCATGGGCGGCGCACGGTTTGTCTAAACTGTGCGGCCAAACTATGCGAGGTTGGTCTTGGAGGCAGTATCTTCTACATGGAAGGTGCACGGTTTGTCTAACCATGCAGCCAAACCGTGTGAGAGGGGTGACCAAGGTAGTAGCTAACGCATGGTTAGCACACGGTTTGTCAAACCGTACAGACTAACTGTGAATGCAATTAAATTAGATCCTTAAATTGTGGATCTAACTCATTTTGCCTCTAAAGGGTTCGTTTAAGATCCTAGGCGGCCCTAACTCAGGATTTTGCTACTCCTAAGGTCAAGGAGGGTTCTCCCATCATTCCAAAGGTGATCCGAAGGCTTATCTTGGCGAATCAAAGCTGGATTCTTGAGGTATGTGATCGTTCTTGTTCGGTTTCTTAGATCCACTTGGATCTACCTCTCCTCTTCTCTTATTTTCTTAGACCTACATCCATTGTGGGTAGATCTAAGTGTGTCAATGCCAAATATGATGAGTTTTGGTCTTGATCTTGCTAGGAGAAGAGATCTAAGGTGTTTTTTTGGAGAATCGACCCTAGTTTCTTGAGCGTTCTTCGACTGTTGTGGTTTTCATAAAAAACTTTTGAGGTAGGGGATTCATTGCTTCTCTTTCTTTTACGTGAAACTGTAATGTTAGCATGTTTTATACCACTAGATGAAAATGGAGTTGACATAATAAATATTTGAACTGGATAAATAAATTGATATCGGTCGTATGTTTTTGCCTCTTGTTTTGATAGATAGTGTGATATCTATTCTTGTTCCTGATGAAAATTGGTAAAGAATGTAATCCATGATTAATTGATATTTGTTTTTCTAAAGATAAAGAGGCATGTGAATGAATCTGGTTCTTTTTGTAATTTAATGTTAATCAAATTGGAATAGTAAGCATGTTTAATCATTTGTGATAACTTACGGATTAGGTTTCTTGATTTTGGAACCAACGAATTACAAATATGTTAATTCAAGATGGATTAGATAATTGAATATTTGATAATTCCTTGAAGGGTTATGAGTTAACTTCTTGATTGTTATAGGGACAATAGCCCAAGTGATGTGATGTTTTTTTTCCTGCTTCTTGTGTTGAGATGTGATTTTGGATGGGTGTTGTGATATGTGGGGTCATGGAGGCCTTTTGGTTGTGGCATCAGATGACGCCTAGAGTGGCGAGATGCATCGGTTTATGCATGTGGGTGTCGGGGAGGACATTAGAGAAGATGGAGTGGGATGTATGTGATTGTTGGATTCTTGCTGGTTCTTTCATTGATTGTCAACTTTACTTTTCCCCATTGCTCAAGGTAGCTAGTCTTTCTTACCCTTCTTCCGAAAGAGGTGAAGACGTGCGGGGTATGCCACATGATTTCCTTGTTTAGCTTCTCTAGAAAGGATGGGTCTACGCTCTTGATATAGGTGGCAAAGACTCAATGGGTAGTACATCTACCCATCGTTTTGAGCCCCCCTGGGTTAGTAGCATAGAATTATTTTCTAGAATGCCTTGTAATATAGGAAAGTGATTCTGTAAAGAATATTTGAATAAATGTTGTTAACCCATGGGGTTGGAGTTTGCTAGAACATAATTATGAGGCTATAATTTTTAAAGGGACAGTGGACTTTGGGTGTGATGCTAATGAAGTATAATGCGGAATGGTTCATGGTTAATTAACGTTTAAAGAATTAATTAATGTAAAGTGGAACTGATAAAAAAGGTATGTAAGTAATCTAATAAAGCTCATTAAATGTTTGTGTACATATAGGATATCTAGTCTTAGAAGTAGCATCTCGGAGTCTGAGAGACGTTAGCTACACTGGGTCTAAGACTAGGTTATTCCCATAGAGTGGTTGTGAGTTAAAGTATATTATGTACTTTTTGTGTTTCTATATGGTACTACACCCTGTCAGTAAGGGAATCTAACACCTCGGGGATTCTGAGCCCTGGGAGGGGGGGGGGGGGTGTTTTCCCCAACATTCTCGTGGGAGGATGGATGACAGACTACCCCCTTTGGCCCCACTCTCTTCTCCTGTTAGATACTTGTGCTGGTAGGCACAACAGTTAGTTTTCCCCATATATGTGTGTACATGGATGTAATGGATTGTGGTTATTCACACACATATATTATGGATATAGTATCCTATGGACTACTATAGGTGTATCGTGTATAGGCGGTGATGGCTTGAGGATCCTTAATCGGTGTATGGGCTGTAATGGATTGCGGTATAATACCCGACGTATGACACACGTACTACGAGCTGTGGTGTCTTCCAGAAACTACCTGGTTACTTTTGGTTGTGAGGATGGTGTAGTGCTTCGCCTAGGTGTCTTTGGGAAAGCCTTTGTGTTGCACGATGTGCACATTGTGGTGCTTCGCCTAGGTGTCTGCGGGCAAGCCTTAATGGAGAGAGATGCTCAGGACATGCGATGTTGGGGAAAAGCGTCAAACTAGTGGGGAAGTAGTAGCGGGGTACCCATGATAATCTTTACTATATGATATATTCTTGTATGCGTTACTTTGTGATAGTATCCATGGTGAGGTTGGTAACTTAGTATACCTGCTTAGGTGACGAGTTAGTTTCACTTGTTGCTCACTGTGCTTTAGCATTCTCTCTTTACTTTTTCATGAGAGGCTCTGTGGAGGATCCTACTGAGTATACTGTTATACTCACCCTATGTATATATAAAAGTCTTTTCAGGTAACTTGGATCAGGTTGGAGATCAAGATGGTTTCTACTAGCTTGGTGTTACATGAGCTGTTCGTGCTTGTGGTTGCAAATTTTTTATTTTCTTTTGGGTACTTGCAGTTTTCCCTTCCAGTTGTAGTACTTTTGCATGAAATTTAATAAGTTCCCTTGGTATTTATTTTATATTCCAGTTATGAGTTGGAGTGGGTTTGTGTCTATCTTATCTCTCTCTTCCGCATGTGTTCTTTTAGAGGGTAATGCCTCCCATTTGTGTGTTTACTATAACATCGATGCTAGTCGCCAACCCGGTGCCTATTGGAGGCAGGAATCAGGGGGTCATTATCTCCCTTATCATATTACCGGCCTAGAAGGGGTACACTTTGTGGGGAGGGGGTCATGACAGAGTGGAATTAAAGGCTCTGGTTGAGGGATATGATGAAGTTTGGAGTTAGGCATAGGTGAGGTTGCATGGGTTGGTAGGGAAACAGTGTCATTCATGTTTAACAAGTGAGGTAAACACTAGAGGCCATCTGAGACATAGGCATTTAGGGCCCCCTATGATGAGATGTATATACCATTGAGTTTACAATGGCTACAAAACAATGTGATACTAGTTGCAGGGTAGAGACCTAGGAATGGATCATGCATCATTCTTCTTTGTGCATGTGTTTGAATGGGTAGACCTTGGGATAGGTTAACCTAAAATTAATAAAAGAAAAAAATTAATTAATTAATGTTTAGTCTTCTATATTCCAGGTTTAGGAACTCTAATGGTTGTTATTTTATATGTATGGCTCCAGGTCGACGTCATCATCAGGTTTGCGCAGAAAATTCCCATCATGTTGTTCCAGCACGTCGCCGTAGGGTAGAGGTTGACGATGACGACACTTAGAGGAATACACTCCGAGAGTTTCAGTGCTAGAGTCTGCAGAAGTATGAGGGCCCCGTTTCAGATACAGTCAAAAAGGACTGGTTAGAGGAGGTAGATATTGGCTTCTGTTCAATTCGTGCTCAGAAGGAGCACTAGGTGTCCTTGGTTGTGATGATGCTATGTGGAGCAGCAAGGAAGTGGTGGTTCTTTTTCCTCAGGGATCGTGAGGAATCATCGATCTCATGAGAGGAGTTCCGAGATAAGTTTAGAGTCGAGTTCCTTTCTTCGACTGCAAATGCGTCTAGTCGCCAGGATATTCTTACCCTTTAACAGGGGACCTCTACAGTTCGAGAGTTTGGAATCCGTTTTAGGAACCTTTTATGATATGCTTCGGACCTGTTACCAGATGAGGAGGCTAGGGCGAGGCATTTAGAGGAGGCTTTGCATCTAGATATCCAGTTCCAGGTCACCCCATTTATGCTGAAGACATATCTTGAGGTGCTGGCAAGGGCAGAGGTTGTCGAGAGGACTTTTTCCAGGACCAGATCATGACAAGAGGGGGATCGTCATGATCCCTCATGAAGTAGAGCTGTGGTCCGGGGTTCCAGGTTTTCATGGCAGAAGAGTTTTCGTTTAGCTGGGGGTAGGCCCCATCCCTTCACATCTCATTTCTCCAGAGGCATCAAATCTTAAGCCTATTCCAAGGGATCAGAAGTTGGTATTTCTTTTGGTGGTCGTGGTCATCAGCAGTGGGAGTGCCCGACCTTTCAGAGCTGTCATCGTGTACTAGGAACTATGCTCCAGGTTCCTCATTTGAGGCAGTTCGAGATGAGGCCGCAACAGCAGCAGGTTGCACCGGCTTTAGATCACCAGAGGGTAGATGGGGAAAGCAGAGGACATTACCATGACGTTCCCTATCCCCAGAGAGCATAGCGCGACCATGGTGGTGGTCGTCATTAGGGTCAGAGAGCCCGTAGAGGAGGTCATGGTCAGATTCATGCTCTAGAGTTGCCAACTCTAGGCGAGCCACACGTCGTTTGAGGTACCCTTTTCTTGTTTTATACCTTGGTGTATGCCTTGTTTGATTCAGGAGTGACACACTACTTCATATCACCTACCCCTTTCCATGCTTTGGGTCTTGAGGTATAGAGGCTTCTAGTGCCCTTGGCGTTGACTACGCCAGTTGGAGGTCGAGCTGACTTGTTTGAAAAATGTAGAGACTATGAGCTAGTGTTGGGGAAACACTGCTCTTGGGGAGATTTCCTATGTTTACGAATACAACCATATGATGTCATCCTCAGCATGGATTGGTTGTATTCAGTGGAGGCTATCATGGATTTCTTAAAAAAGAAGGTCATTTTCATTAGTGCAGACGGAGAGAGAGTGGTGTTTATTGGTGAGAGAGATCCTCAGATGGGTCATAGGCGCATTCCATCCTTATCATCCATACTGGCTGAGATGATGCTGAGTTCTTCAGAGGTTCAACAGTTGGCATTTCCTAGGGTCATAGAGGAGTACCCTGATGTCTTTCCAGAAGAGGTTGTAGCATTACCCCATCTATAGTAGATCGAGTTTGGGATTGAGATACAACTAGTAGCGTCTCCTATATCTATGTATCCATATAGGATGGCCCCTACTGAGTTGCGAGAGATACATATACAGCTTGATGGTCCATTAAAGTGCGTATTTGTTCGGTCAAGTGTGTCACCGTGGGGTGCACTAGTTTTATTCATGAAGAAGTCCGATGGAATTTTGTGGTTGTGTGTCGATTATTGTCACTTGAACAAAGTGACAATAATGAATCACTATCCTATTCTATGGATTGATGACTTATTTGATCAAATTAAGGGTGAAATTTGGTTCTCAAAGATCAATATGCAGTCATGATATCATCAGATGCATGTGAAGGATGAGGATATCCTAAAGACTGCTTTCTGTTGTCATCATGGGCATTATGAGTTCATGGTAATGCCATTTGGCATGAAGAATGCTCCAGCTGTATTAATGGGATTGATGAATGCTGTGTTCCATGAGTTCCTGGAAAAGTTCATGGTAATTTTCATCGACGACATCCTTGTGTACTCCAAATCTGAAGAGTATCATGCACAGTATCTACAAGCCATTTTGGGAGTTCTTTGTCGACATCAGCTATTTGGGAAGTTTTCAAAGTGTGAGTTTTGGACTCGATAAGTCTATTTCTTGGGTCATGTTGTGTCCCAACAGGGAGTTTCTATGGATCCATCGAATATAGAAGCAGTTTTGTCTTATACAGCCCCCAATATAGTTTCATAGGTGAGAAGTTTGCTTGGTCTCCCAGGATACTACAGAAGGTTCGTAGCTAATTTCTCTCGAGTTGCAACTCCTCTAATAGCTTTGACCAAGAAGGATCAGGAATTCATTTGGACTGATCAGTTTCAGGCAGCTTTCGAGTATCTAAAGGAGAAGTTAGTAAGTGATCTAGTCCTTTGTCTTCCAGCTGAGGGAGTTCAGTTTGATGTTTTCTGCGATGCTTCACATCTAGGGTTATGCTGTGTCCTTATGTAGCAGAGGTCAGTTGTTTCTTATGGGTCTCAACAGTTACTTCCCAATGAACGCAACTATTCCACCCATGATCTTGAGTTGGAAGCCGTGGTGTTTTCTCTGAAGTTGTGGAGACATTACCTCATTGGTGAGCACTTTGTGGTTTTCACCGATCATAAGAGTTTGAGGTATGTTTTCTCCCAGCGTGACCTGAACTTATGAAATCATCAGTGGATGGAGTTCTTATAGCAATACAACTTTGAAATATCAAATACACTAGGAAAAGAGAATATTGTAGCTGATGGGCTAATCCTAAAGTCACGTAGTGATGCTGTGCATGAATCCAGTGATTCTTGGAGAGTAATGAAGGAGCTATCATCATTACATCTTGATATGGGAGAAGTTGGGGGTATAAGATATCTTTTTTAGATGATGGTACAGTCATCCCTGATGAAGAATGTAGAAGAGTCCCAATTGGGAGATCTAGAGGTAGAGGTCTGGAGTGACTGAGTTGTTTGTGGTGAGGCCCCTGATGGTTAGACTGAAGGTGAACAACACTGAGTTTTGTATCATGGAAGGATTTTTGTTTCTTTGACGTTGAGCGATATGGTTCTCAGAGAGTTTCATAGTTTTCCTTTAGCGGTGCATCCTGGTGTGACAAAGATGTACCGCACCTTAAGGAACCAGTTTTTCTGGTCTGGGATGAAGCGTTCCTTAAGGAGTTTGTGTCTCAATGTTTAGTTTGCCAGAAGGTGAAGGCTTAACACCGTGTTCCTGGTGGAATTATCCAGCCATTAGATATTCCTGAGTGGAAGTGGGAGGATATCTCAATGGACTTTGTTACTGGTCTACCTCGAGCTCCTAGAGGACATGATGCTATTTGGGTGGTAGTTGATCATTTAGCAAAATTATCCCACCTTATAGAAATCAAGGAGTCAAGCTCAGTGGAAATTTTGTCGAGGCAGTATCTAGAGGAGGTGGTGAGACTTCATGGAGTCCCTAGGATGATCATTTATGACTGAGATCCTCATTTTACCTCCAGAGTGTGGAGAGGTATTCAATATTCTTTCGGTTCTCAACTATCCCTTAGCACTGCTTTTCATCCTCAAACGGATGGTCAGACAGAGTGGACCATCCAGACTCTTTAAGACATGTTACACTCTTGTGTTCTAGATTTTTGAGGTTCATGGATGAGGCACTTACCCTTGGTGTAATTATCTTACAATAATAGTTTTCACTCCACCATCGGTATAGCACCGTTTGAAGCCTTGTATGGATGGATTTTCCATTCTCCATTGTGCTTGATTGGGGTCGGAGAGTCAGCAATTCTTGGACCAAAACTAGTTTAGAATACAACAGAGATGGTTCAGGTGATTTGTGAGAGGATGAAGATAGTGCAAGATCGTCAGAAATCTTTTTCCAATCAAAGAAGGAGACCCTTAGAGTTTAATGTTGGGGATCATGTGTTTTTGAAGGTGACTCCCCGTCGTGGGAAGAGAAGGTTTGGTTGTGGAAGTAAGCTTCTCCCTAGTTTTTTGGGCCTTTCGAGGTGTTAGCTCATGTTGGAGCTGTGGCGTATTGAGTAGAACTTCCCCCAAAGATGAGTCAGATACATGATGTTTTCCATGTATCACAGTTCCGTCGTTATCTTCATGATGACTCTCACATCACCGATTGGGGAGAGATCAATGTTGATGATGATGCAACCTTTGAGGAGCGACCTGAGGATATCCAAGACCGCAATGATAAGGTGTTGTGTGGGTGTTATATTCCTTTAGTTCATTTCTTGTGGCGACGATGTGGCTTAGATGAGAGTACCTGGGAACATGAGTCGCAGATACATGCTTAGTACCCAGAGTTGTTTGATGTTCAAATATTTTCATGTATCAATGTAACTTGTGTGGTTATGAACCTTTCATGTTTATGAGATGGCTTCCTTTGTTGCTTTTGTGGCTTGTTCTCTTTTGAAAGGTATCTCGAGGGGTGGTTGTTTAGACCCTATTTCATTTTTTACATTAGGTGGGTTTTGGATTCTTGAGGATGAGAATGTTTTGAAAGGTATCTGATGTAATTTCCCGGCCCTCTCCAGTCCATTAATTTGTGGAAATGTGGTGTTATAGGTGTTTCGGGAGGTCAAGGTGACTTATACCCAACACTTTATTAAGATTTCCATTTCTGGTGAATAGTTCCAACGGTAGACAATTTTGAACTATAACGGCACGTTACGTTTTCAGGTACTTTTGATGTTTCTAACTACCTTTGGTATAGAGTAGTGACTTGGGGGGTGAATTTGGGAGGACTATTAAGGAAAACTAAAGGGAAATAGATTTTTCATGTGCGGTGCACGGTTTGTCTAAACCGTGCTACCAAACCGTGCGAGGTTGGTCTTGGAGGCAGTAGCTTCCGCACAGGAGGTGCACAGTTTGTCTAACCGTGCAGCCAAACCATGTGAGAAGGGTGGCTGAGGTAGTATCTAATGCACGGTTAGCGCACAGTTTTTCAAATCGTGTAGACTAACCATGAGGGCACTTAAATTATATCATTAAATTGTGATCTAACTCATTTTTCCTCTAAAGGGTTCATTTAAGATCCTATGTGGCCCTAACACGGGATTTTGCATCTCCTATAGTCAAGTAGGGTTATCCCATTATTCCAGAGGTGATCCCAAGGCTTCTCTAGGTGAATCAAAGCCAGATTCTTGAGGCATGTGATCGTTCTTGTTTGGATTCTTAGATCCACTTGGATCTACTTCTCCTCTTCTATCAGTTTCTTAGACCTACATCTGTTATGGGAAGATCTAAGTGTGTCAATGCCAAATATGATGAGTTTTGGTCTTGATCTTGCTAAGATATGAGATCTAAGGCGGGTTTTTGGAGGATTGACCTAGGTTTCTTGAGCATTCTTCAATCGTTGTGGTTTTTGTCAAAAACCATTGAGGTAGGGGATTCATTGCTTCTCTTTCTTTTACGTGCAACTGTAATGTTAGCATGTTTTATCCCACTAGATGACAATGGAATTGAAATAATAAATATTTGAACCGTATAAATAAATTGATATCGATTGTATGTTGTTGCTTCTTGTTTTGATAGATAGTGTGATATCTATGCTTGTTCTTGATGAAAATCGGTAATGAACGTACACCGAGATTAATTGATATTTGTTTGGCTAAAGATAAAGAGGAATGTAAATGAATCTGGTTCTTGTTTTAATTTTATGTTAATCAAATTGTAATAGTAATCATGTTTTATCATTTGTGATAGCTTACTGGTTATGTTTTCTGATTTTGGAACCAATGAATTATAAATATGTTAATTTAAGATGGATTAAAGAATTGATTGTTTGATAATTCCTTGAAGGGTTATGAGTTACCCTATGGATTGTTATAGGGCCAATATCACAAGTGATGTGATGTATGTTTTTTCTACTGCATGTATTGAGATGTGATTCTGGATGGGTGTTGTGATATGTGGGGGCATGAAGGCCTTTTTATTGTGGCAGCAGATGACACCTAGAGTGGCGAGATGCATTAGTTTATGCATGTGGGTGTCGGGGAGGACACTAGGGATGATGAAGTGGGATGGATGTGATTGATGGATGCTTTCTAGTTCTTTGGTTGATTTTCTACTTTACTTTTCCCCATTGCTCAAAGCAGCTATTCTTTCTTACCCTTCTTCCGAAAGAGGTGAAGACACGTGGGGTATGCCACAAGCTTTCCGTGTTTAGCTTCTCCAGGGAGTATGGGTCTATGCTCTTGGTATAGGCGGCAAAGACTTGACGGTTAGTACATCAACCCACCGTGTTGAGCCACCTTGTGTTAGTATCATAGAATGATTTTCTAGAATGCCTTGGAATATGGGAAAGTGATTCTGTAATTAATATTTGAATAAATGGTGTTAACCCATGGGGTTGGAGTTTTCTGGAATATAATGATGAGTCTATAATTTTTAAAGGGACAGTGGACTTTGGGTGTGATGATAATGAAGTCTAATGTAGAATGGTTCATGGTTAATTAACATTTAAAGACTTAATTAATGTAAAGCGACACTAATTAAAAAGGGAAGGATGTAATCTAATAAATTTCTTTAAATGGTTGTGTGTGTATTAGATACCTAGTCTTAGAAGTATCATCCCAGAGTTTGAGAGACATTAGCTGCAGTGGGTCTAAGACTAGGTTATTCCCATAGTCTGGTTGTGAGTTATAGTATATTATGTACTTTTTGTGTTTCTATACGCTACTCCACCCTGTCAGTAAGGGAAACTAACACCCCGGGTATTCTGATCCCTAGGGGGTGTTTTCCCTAACATTCATGTGGTAGGGTGGATGAATGACTACCCCCTTTGGCCTCACTCTCTTCTCTTGGTAGATACTTGTGCTGGTAGGCACAATGGTTAGTTTTCCCCATATATGTGTGTAGAGGCCTGTTATGGCCTGTTGTTAATCACAAACACATATTATGGATATAGTATCCTATGGAATACTATAGGTGTAACATGTATAGGCTATGATGGCTTGGGGATCCTTACTTGGTGTATGAAATGTCATGACTTGAGGTATAATACCCGACGTAGGATACACGTTATGCGAGCTGTGGTGGATCCAAAAAACTACCTAGTTACTTTTGGTTGTGAGGATGGTGTAGTGCTTCGCCCAGTTATCTGCAGGCAAGCCTTTGTGTTTTATGATGTGCACATTGTGGTGCTTCGCCTAGGTGTCTGCGGGCAAGCCTTTTTGGAGAGAGATGCTCAGGACGTGCGATGTTCGGGCAAAGCTGCAAACTAGTGGGGAAGTAGTAGCAGGGTACCCTTGATATTCTTTAATATATGCTATATTCTTGTATGCATTACTTGGTGAGAGTAGCCATGGTGAGGTTGAGAACATAGTATACCTTCTCAGGTGATGATTTAGCTTCACTTGTTGCTCACTGTGATTTATCTTTCTCTCTCTACTTTTGCATGAGAGGCTTTGGGGAGGATACTACTGGGTATACTGTTATACTCACCCTATGCATATATAAACTGCTTTTCATGTTACATAGAGCAGGTTGGAGATCAAGCTGGTTTCTACGAGCTTGGGGTTGCAAGAGCTGTTCGGAATTGTGGTTGAAGCAATTTTTTTTCTTTTGGGTACTTGCAGTTTTCCCTTCTAGTTGTAGTACTTTTGCATGACATTTCATATGTGCTCTTTGGTTTTCTTTTATTTTCCAGTTCAGAGTAGGAGTTGGTTAGTGTCTAACTTATCTATATCTTCCACATGTGTTTTCTTAGAGGGTAATGCCTCCCATTTGTGTGTTTACTATACCCTCAGCGCTAGTCTCCAACACGGGGCCTACTGGAGGCAGGACTCGGGGGTCATTATCTCCCATCTCACATTCCCAGCCTAGGAGGGGTAAACATTGTGGGGAGGGGGTCGTGACATTCCTTCTAGTGTCAATAATGATGAATAGTCTTGATGAAGGTTTAGTTATCTCGGAGCAGGAATCTATACCCAACAAGACCACAATGAACAGGAAAAAGAAAAAGAATAAGAAGTTGAATAAGTCTCTCATGTCCAATTAAGATGAATTATCTAGTTCTCCATTCCCTTCCAATAATGAAGAAATATCATTATTGGGAAATCAAGATCAAGTGGCTCAGATTTATACAAGAGAAAAGGAATACACTTCTATCTCATTTTCAAGTGATCATGAGAAATTATGAACTGATATGCATGATATTCCAGAAGAAAGAGTTTCTTCTATTTGTTGAATATTTCAATGTATGTAGGCTAGGATCACCTGACTGGGAAGAGAAGATGATAATATAAAGGAAGGACTACTAAAGAAAGTATCGGAATGTTTTATGATCTCTAGATGGATTTAATCCCTTGGAGAGAAAGAGGGAGTCAATAAGTATCTAGAAGAAAAGATCCATGCATTTAAAGATGATATGAAAAAGGAAACTAATGTCAAGGTTATAAATTTGGAGGAAACTTCTACAAAATTCAAGGAACATGACTCATTTTTACATACAAAAGTCCTGTTGCATGAATATGGAGTTGAAAGATTGAAAAAGTATTGTGAGGATAAGATGATCATGATTGCAGATCAGAAGATCATCCTCAATATGGAATGTCTAAAATTAGAATCCCAGTTGACCAATATTGAGAAGACACATATTGAGACTTCAGAAAAGAATGAAATAGTTACTGTTGTTACTCAATGTTCACTGGAGGATTTGAAGCCCAAAGACCTCCAACATGCGATAAGAAGTTCACAACTTCACTCATTGATATGCCACAAACAGTTAAGAAAGTGTAGGTACCATCTATACCAAATTGTACTACCACTTCTAAATATGTTTCTTCTAAAATTGCAGGTTGGAAGAAAAATTATAAACAAGCATGGATGAGGAAAGGTGAGAGGAAGAAACCTACAACCATGGCTAGGGTGGATATAAGAGGCTAGAAGATGGTTCTCCCAGTATAGAACATCACATTAAGAAAAATTCCCAAAACCTTATATAGAAATTATCAAGAAGAAAACATTTGTGACTCAATGATGGTGCTGCAAAAATTTTTGGCATAATGAACTGGATTGTTTGCAAAATCCATTAAATAAAAAATCATAGAGAAAGCCTATGTCAAAAGTGAGAAATCCAAATAAGAAGAAGAAACATCAACAGATCCATATGAATCTGTATACTGCAAACATATTTTGAATGCTAGACAACATATGTGATTTATGCATTGGGAGTGGTCACAAGAATGGATCTTTCTTATCTCAACACATATCCAGATTTGATAAGATTAAAAGACCACAAAAGCCAGCTAAGAGAGAAGAAGCTACCATGGGAAGTAATCAAAAGAATAATGAAAAAGAAAAGTCTCCCAAGAAGACAATAATAAGGAACGGTGCGAAGTCTTTGGATTCAAAATCAATGAAGTTGAAGAGTGGTATATCCAACGGAATTCCTAAAATTGATGACACTCTGAAGGGTCCATGTGGAAAATCCAAACTTATTGCCATAGTTCCCAGATACATTTTGGTTATCTGGCCTGATGATTTGAAAAGAATGAGAATAGAAGTAGATTCACAGGTTAAGGCACGTGAAATCGGATAGAAAAATATTCCACATGAAGATAGAGAATCCCTATGTGTGAGGTGCAACAAGGATGGTCACACTGTCCAAAAATTCAGTGCTTTTATTCCTACTCAAGAATAATTGCTCAAGAAAATGAAATTTTCACCGGAGTTTCTATGCATTGAATTATCTTGAAGAAAAAAGACTCACACACAAAGATATGAAATATATAATGTGATACACACAACCAAATTTATATCTACATATCAAATGTAGAAGTGTGAGGAGTGGAAGAAACAAAGAATCTTGGTTGAGAAAATCATCTCATCCTTCCAGCTCATATTGAAGATGCAAGGAGGATCCACAGTATTCCCTTAACACTTTGTGTACGGTACTAATTTTATAGAGAAATGAAGGTGAAGAAAGAACTCTTGAGGAGAACTTGAGAAGTATTCCCTTGAGGGGGAGACACATGAAGAAGATATGAGAGTTATTATCTCAATAAATATCAACTTTAGTTGGTATTAAATTCAACTACTTTGAAGATTTTCTGATGATCATGTCATTGGAAATGGTATGTCATCTCTCAGACTTTGTTACTAAAAAAAATTATTTTACATATTGGAAGAAACAATATTAATCAGTGACAGAAGAAAAATGGAAATTCCCCAAGGCCACTTATCCTTCGCATTTCACTTGAATTTTTTTGATCTGTTTGTTAAAGTGTATGAGTTTTATGTTGATAATTTCACATCACATTTATTATCCTCTTATTGAAGTGAAAGTGGAAGGTACCTTGAAGAAAAGTACATGATTTCTCATCTCATGAGGCATTATGATCAGGGTATAATGGACAACTTAGTTTTCTAGATCAAATCCTCTTGTTTTCAACATCGAGAATTGCTCAAGTGGACTTAGAGTGAAATGATTGATGGACAAATTACTTATGTATGGAATGATACCCTCTTTACCATAAAATTTGTATTTCTTATCAATAAGGGAGAGATAAAGTGAAATGAATGTTAAAATGTGAAAGGGATAGAGAAGATCATTTTGACATTGACATGCTCATTTTAGAGAATGTTAAAGTATTGACAATAAACACAAAGGGGGAGATTGTTGGGACTGCTTTGTATATAATGATTGTATTTGTTTTAAATGAGTGTCAATGGATGTCAATGATTATCAACATGAAGAAGGAAATCTACTAATTAAAATGAAAAATATAAATGAGACGTTGGTTGAGCTTGATCCTTAGTTTGATATATGTGTATCCAGAGTGGAAGGTGTAAAATAATTAGAGAATAAGAGGTTTTGGAGGAGTTTTTGATTGGTGGTTTGGAATGGTCATTTGTAAGAACTTAGTTTTAAACTATGTAGTTATTTTATGCCTTTACAAAAAATAATGGTCCATCTAGGGAGGACAGTTGAGGTCCTCACCCTAAGCACATGTAGTACCTTAGGGGTCAACCGCACTCGAGGGAAGCCCTCAAGGTGATAAAGCATGAGGCAAGGTGTGAGCGGGCCGTGTATAAGCCCACAGGTGCGGCATAGTGGTGAACCCATGTAGTGTGGGTGCAAGGAGCATTCCTAAAGAGCAGAGTGGGCACTAAGAGCGCACTTGTAGGTTGAACATGGTATGGGGTGGTACCGTGGCGGGAGGATGTGTAATTAGAGCTGCTACTACTACAGATTGATTGATAAACCATGAGAAAACATTGAAAAGTTTTGATGTGGGACAAGGCTTTAAAAATGAAGATGTAATATTGACTATCTATCTGATCTCAATGAAGATACCAACCACACATCACATCCCTCATACAAGGATATAATCTGATCTTATCATCATCCCTGTGACACATGTAGTTGAATCGGAGCTGTCTGATCTTCAATCACGGGTCGTCTTGAACCTTCAGACACCTGCATGCACCCGCAGACCAAGATCTCTAGCCGAATGATGATATCACCACTCCGACCATCATTTGAGTTCCATTCAATCCTGTTCTGATCTTCATATTGCAACAATTCCATGCATGCAATTAAATTTTCATGCATGTGAATGAGAGAATGGACTGGGAAAACGAAGTTTCCAAGGCCACGTAGGTTCGAGAAGGGATTCAAGAAATGATACATGGAATTTTGAATGCATGTATGATTAGTAAGAAGGCCATGGTTGAAAAGAAAGAATCCAAGATATACAGAATATCTCCATATGGTTTTGAAGATATTAAAGAAAAAAAGATTTCGGTTATTCAAGGAGGAATCTCGAAGTGACGATTATGCGGAATTTGAGTGTGGAAAAGATATAATATTTTATTATAAAAAGAGACCTGCCAATCCAAGAAGGGTTGCTGCTCCCAAGCCTTTGAGATCTCATGTTAAGAGAAATAGTGTTTCTATGATCTTCAAATTCAAGAAGGGTCATGCATGATCTGTGAACCGCTCAGGGTTCGTGAAGTATATCCCATGTACTATTCTGGTTCACGTTGTAGAAGAACTGTGAACCACATCTGGTTCATGAAGTAATGGACCCATGTACCCTTCAGGTTCTTCAATAAGTGAACCATGTACCACTTCAGTATGCATGAGAGGAGGTATCTCGAATTATCCTTGGTTCACTAAGAGAGTTATCGCGAACCATTTTTGGGTTTGTGAGGTAACAGAACCACGTACCACTTGGTTCATGAATGAGGACTTCACTTCGTGTGTGAAGGAAGTCCACGCATCCCTTTCATGTGGAGGAGTTGTGAACCATCTCGGTTCGTGAAGGAGGAGTGCACACATTGTGCAAAGATGAGCACCACACCCTTGGTGTGAAAAACAATGGGGAAAAAAAGAAACACCATGCAATATCAAAATGCACACATTGATGTTTGAATAATATCACATACATATAAATATAAGCAAATCAAAGTGAAAAAGTGTGTGTTGAGGAAGGGAGAAGGAAGACTAGGCATAGTGATGAGAAATTCATTAATATACTTGATTTGAAGAAGAACATAATTAAAGTCCTATCGTATCAAAATCTTGCACTACAAAAAGGATAGAAGATGTTGTTTGTGTATTAAATGGCACCATACCCATTTGGGCCTTCACAGAAGAAAGAAAAAGAGAAAGTTCATGAATACGTGAATTCTTTGAAGATAGACATCATAAACCAAGGGTGCACGTGTTTAAAGAAGTGAAGAGAAAGAGAATATCTATATTGTCACATGCATGGTCATATGCATATATGGAATAAGAAGAGTTGATTATGATAATTCCTAGTGAACTGATTTTCAATGTTTAAATAATCGCAAAATAATTTGTGATTTTGTCCAAGAAGAAGAAGATGTCTTAGTACATCTGGTTGTTTCACTAAAGAGGAAAATTGAATGTTAAAGATCATCAACTCAGGACCTTAATGCATGAAAAGTCTCATGCTAACTAGGAGACAAAGACATTCATGCCTATCAATTGAAGGGACCTTTACGTATATAAAATGAGTGTGACCTCTCTAAGGTAGTGAGCTAGGGGGAGTAAATAGAAGTGATCTGAGGGAAGCGATGAGGAATCCCTGAACTTTTGTAAAGGTAGTGTTCCTAGGAAAAAGTGACTGTACCCGAACCTTGTAATCCAAACCTAGTGAATATTAGTGGAATTAGGTACGACCAGCAACCTGCCGGCGTATGCTCCTTGGAAATAGCCCTTAGTGGTGAACCAAGTAAAAGTGCAGTGTTGTTCTATATTTGAATGTTTTAATTACTGCACATATCCATCATACAGGTTTAATTGAGTTCCTACCAATGTTGGAACAAGATCCAATAAATGAGAGAAAAATTCGACAGCCTAATTCACCCCCTCTAAGGGTGACTTTGGGTCCTTCAAGTCCTTATATGAGACACCTTCATTAAATATCATTCTATGTATTCTAATGATTATCTCATCCTTATTATCCCTTAAGTGATAAACAAACTCATAAAGAAAATATCTTATAATGAAATGGGATTTTGACTTATCATCAAGATCTACCCTTGCATTAGAATCTATCTATACATATATCAAACAACCAAAGGCTCAGAAATGATAGATTCATAACTCATTTCTGGACTAGAGCTACCGGTGTAGGAATTATCCTATTTGTATAGGTGGAATCAAATTGATGAGATGTGATTCCATGTTCACTTCCTCTACCCAGAAAGTATTGGGTAACCCTGAGTAAAAACTCATACTCCTAGAACATTTATTTTGCATCATGTTCACCCTTTTAGCTAAACCATTCCATTTTGGTGTACATAGAAGATTATTCTCTCACCTAATTCTATTATTATCATATAATTCCCTGAACTCATTATTTTCATACTCTCCACCATTGTCAGACCCCAATAATTTAGCTTTGGTCTAGAATCATCTTTTACCATGTTTTTCTAACACTGAAACATGGTAAACATATTGTATTTAATTTTTATAAAGTTAAATCATACCTTTTTCATTGATTCATCACTAAATGTCACATAATATTATGACCCTTTAAGGTAAAGTACTAGTGTAGGCCCCCAAACTATAGTGTGCACCATCTCAAACTTCCCGACCTTCAGTGTTCTACCTACTTTTTCAAATGATATCTTATTCTTATTTCCAATGATATGATCTTCACATAAGAAAAATTCCACTAACTTCAACATTGGTTGCATTCCTTCCCTTGTGATCACTGGAATCCCCTTCTCAATCATGCATCATATATTCCAATAGAATTTAATATTGAAATCATGTATTTGAAATTATCTAACATATTGTCTAAGGTTTCATTCATTACTCCCTAAGTTATGACTCTATATCCCTCAGTGATTCACATTATCCTAGGGTGTTTAGAAAAATGATTTTTATACCAGAGAAAAATGTAGTAAAGTGGTACTCAGGTTGTCTTTAGAGAATAAGGTTCTGTGGATGTGTTAAAATATTGTTTAATGGGTTCAAATTTATTAAACCATGGATGGAATTAATTAGTTTAAAATTCAATGTTTAAAACATAGTTTTATAACCTTGGATTAGTCTCCTCACTTACTTATGAATAATTATTTAATTTCATTTCCCCATCATTCTCTAATCAAAGGAAATCTCATTGATTATCCTTTCCTGGAAATGTATGTTTGGAATAGAAGAATACAATAATAACTGTATTATCTGTCCTCACATGGTGTAGTGATTGGAAGCTACCAATAACTCTTGGGTCATCCCATTGTTAACTATCGTAATAAATGATGGATTCCTCATGTGTCATATGTTCATAACCATAAAAAAATCACAACAAATATTTAAATTTTAATAAAAAAAGAATATCTTAAAATACATGCATCCAAACACATCTTGGGAATTAAACAGAGAAGAATTTTTTATTGAAAGAAAGAGTTCATCATAGGGGAGGGTGATTTCTCATCATCTTGACCACTATTCACCTGGTGTTCCATCACTTGAGTTATTACAAAAATAAAATAAATAAAATTTTTGGAAACAATAGCATCAAAAAGTGATGAAACAACCTATGAGAATGAGAAACCATATCATAAATCCTAAAATTCCCCCATACTAGAGAAGAAAATATCCTCTTACTATAAAAATATAAAAATAAAATAGTCACAAAAAAATCTTCATAGGTGGATAATTCCATATGGAGTGACTTGAGTCACTCGTCACCATCTCTTGATGAAGTCCATTTGATAGTAGTTAAACTCATGCAACAAAATGAAAAACCCCTTTTAATTTTGTTCCATGTTGTGGGCACGATTTTAGCTATGGATGGTTGCTACATGGATTGTGATCACCATGGTTCTTCATAATCCTCAATTTTATCAAACCAAAGTAATTAGAGGAAAATTGACTTTGAAAATGAGAATCGAAATGGGGAACTGAATTTACCCATTTTTTAAATTTTCAAGGCACTCTAATCTTCTCCAATGTCAGCTTTGGTCAAGGTGAGAATTCACATATGTTGGCATTCATATAACCAAGGTTATTTTAGTCATTCTACCATCAGATATGCCTCTAATCAATTACATTGATTTAACTACATAGTGATTTTGGATACATAGAGTTTTTGGGTATGTTGAACCATCAAAAATATAAAATTAGACCATCTATAAATATCTTCTATCACTCCAAATTCAGATAGTAAATATTAATTCTTTTAAGTTTGATTTCTAATGAGATTCATTTGAATTGATGGCCACTGACATACAAGTGATCCTCTTTATTTTCCTCATTCAAGCATTTTTCTAAGCATCTGTGAACCTAAAACCAGTGCTTAATGGAGAAAATGTGGTCTCACCATTGTTGAACCTGTATAGGGAAAATAAAAATATATTAATTAATTAATATAATTTTTTTGGCTAAATCTAAACTAACTGCACATAGCTTGTGATTTTGTTCTTCCCAGGGTAGTGTGACTTCTTCTTGGTGAGCTCGGCCTTCTATATTCCTAGGTGAGTGGTGGCATGGAATCTTCTTTCATGTTAGTGTGTTTTTCTACCATCAGATACGCCTCTAATCGATTACATTGATTTAACTACATAGTGATTTTGGCTACATAGAGTTTTTGGGTATGTTGAACCATCAAAAATATAAAATTAGACTATCCATCAATATCTTCCATCACTCCAAATTTAGATAGTAAATAGTAATTCTTTTAAGTTTTATTTCCAATGAGATTCATTTGAATTGATGGCCACTGACATAAAAGTGATCCTCTTGATTTTCCTCATTCAAGCATTTTTTCAAGAATCTGTGAACCTAAAACTAGTGCATAATGGAGAAAATGTGGTCTCACCTTTGTTGAACCTATATAGGGGAAATAAAAATATATTAATTAATTAATATAATTTTTTTGGCTAAATCTAAACTAACTGCACATAACTTGTGATTATGTTTTTCCTAGGGTAGTGTGACTTCTTCTTGGGTTTTATTTTCCACCCAAGGTACTGATTTTAGGGATGTTTAGTATTCTCCCGAACTAGTTCGAGGGAGTGTTGTAAGCTCAAGAGTTCTTACCTTCTCAAGTTAAGTATCCATGGAAACATAAGCTTCTTGGGAACCCATATATGGTGATAATTTGGAGTTTCACCTTGGTTGTAATCTTCAGGTGACATGGGATATAGTTTATTCTTATAGATTTAGGCACCAATCTGGTTAATTCTTAGTCTGCAATATTCTTCTTTTGAGCTATTGTCTTAGGGGTTCAACAATATTCAACTAAGAAAATATTTGTATCAGTGACTGGTTTAGTTTCACCCTTCTCATGAGTTTCTGTTTTCGAGCCCCATTGGCATAAGATGTTGTAATGTATGATTTGGATGATCGACCATGATTAGTGGTGTGGTTGATTGTTTTTTTATGTTCAGAAGTTCCATGCCTTTTCCAAATTCAGTCCATTTTTTCAGGGTTTATGACTTATACAAGGCATTGTCACTTGGTTTTGTTTTGCGTTATATCTATCCCTTTATCAAAACGTGGTTGCTATTAATTGAATTTCCTGTGCGGTCAATCTATTTTTGTCATGCGGTATATTAATGCATTTTCCAAAAATCCCTCTCATAGCCACTCTTCACATGCACATGCGCTTCTTGACTTAACCAAAATTTTCAGTTATGATTGATGGTACACCAACAGTCACTTGTTTTTTCAATGTGTATAATCCATACCATTAATATTTTTTTCACTGGTTGGATTGGCCACAAAAAGAGAAGTCATGGTCGATCCATGCCTTTTTCAACATTTAAGGGATCTACACAACCCACATTTTTTTCTTAGTGCATGATTTTTTTCTTATTAAATTCGGAAATCATAAAACAAATTAAATTCAAAATTATACCCTTCAAACAAATTATTTTAAATTCATTAAATCAATCAATTAAAACATCAAAATACCATCACCAAATGTTCACACTATAATCTAATTTTTCTTTTATCAATAAAAATCACTCAATTAAAATTTAAATTTGAAATTCAATTTATGGATTTAATTCAATAATTAATAAATCAATTAAAGATAAAAATAAATTAAACCTCTATAATAACTTCAGTTTTATAATAAAAAAAGATAAGTTCATAGTTTAGAAATCAGTATAAATTTATTTACGAATTCTTAATTTAATTCCAATAATAAATATATCAATAAAGATCATCATTTTAAGTCATTTAAAAATTTAGTACAATACTCAAAAATTCCCCAAGGTCACAAATTTACATGAGATTTAATTAATTAATGGTTTTAATTTAAAAATAATAACAAAAAAAAATTCAAAATTTTGATCTCTTATCACTACCCCATGCTTAAACTTTTTCACACGGGGGTAATTTTATCATGGAATTCATTTTATTCAAGAATTTATGGATTTTTACGATTCAAAATAGATTTTCAATGAAAGTACTATTTAATGAAGAGGCAATCAATGATATGAAAAGATATACTCATAGAAAATTATAAACTATTAAGTAGAAAGTGAGGAATTGTTTTTATTTTCATTCCATAAAAATGACATAATGCTTCATAAATTTGTTTAATTTACAAGGCATAAGATTCTATTATTTACATATAATCCAAATTTCAAAATCCTTTCAAAAACCATTTCATGACCTACCTTTCATGAAGTACATTTCCACTATTCTTTCAAGAGAAAATATTTATGTGGAGTTATACTCATACTTAGGAAGTGAGTATTTACCATAGTTTTTGGAAAATTATCATACCTCCACACTAGGAATCATGAAAAAATACAATCAATCATGATGTATTTGAAAAGGTTGTTCATTGTCTTTGAGGTTGGTAGGAAAGTGTTCAAAAATGCATTTCTAGAAAGAGGAATGTTTTAATATTTAAATACAGTGAATGATTTATAATGTAAAGAATGGAAAGATTCCTCACTCAATCCCACCTACCCAATATGTGACACACACACCCCAATTTACTCTTTGTTGTCACTCTGCATGAGTCATGAAATAAATCCAATTATTGTGTCATATTAATATCCTCATTTTTAATTATATATTTTCTATCCCTCTCTCTATTTTTTCTCTTTATTTGAGGGGAAATGAGTTTTCACTAATATAATAATAAAAATGATCATGCTATTTTCTTTGATTATGATTATGGATCACTCAGATGAGTACAATGAATGTTTCAAAATAATCCCCCTTTTTTATTTTTTATACTCATTTTTTAGGAGAATTGGATGATATAGAAAATAGAATACACTGAATAAAATTGACCCCAGACCGTTTTCCACTCTCAGATACACCAAGATGCTGACTTACACCTCTCACAGACCCCTTAGCATGAAATTCGTCCTAAATAAAAAAACATGGAATACACTATAACCAACACTTATATGTGAATTAGTCATGAAATAATAATTTATATTGAGGATATTTAAGGTATATTTCTAATTTTAATACATCTTAATCTTGTAAGTTCATTAATGGTTATCTAAGGGATTGAGTATGATCAATAATCATGGTGGGAGTTAAGAAAAAATTAGGGTCTTGAAAATAAAATTCCCCAATAATATTAAAATAATCACATGAATTCCAAATATTTATGGGTGTTTAAACACAAGTTATAGCTTATAAAAAATCACATTTTTCTCTCAAAAGTGACGGTATCTAAATTATGATGTCAAATTTGATCGAAAAGCTCTTAATAATGGAATGAATATCTGGGATACTTACTAGTGGTTATGGGATTCAATATCCAGTCAAGAATCATGAAAATTTTTCAAAATCATAGACCAAGGAAAAATTCACATTTCAAAAATCATTTTATCTTTTCATCTTCAATAGTTTGATTAATCTCCTCGCAATTCACTTTGAGTTCAAAAAATGTAGTGAGTTCCCCAATTCAGCTCAAAGAAAGTCTCAAAAACTTTACAAAACATTGTATATGTTCAAAATAGAAAATATCTATCTATTTATTTATTTACACTCTAAAAATATAAAAACAAAAACCTTCAAACACTATGTACAGATTCCTAAAATAAATTATTTTTATTTTCTTAGTTTTTTAAATATAGAACACAAATAATGGTATTTACATCAGAAAAATACTTCATCCCTCTCCCCCACACATGGTTTAGATATACTTCCAATTGAATTACAATCTTAATTTTTTCAATAAAAATAGTTCAAAATAATGTAATAAGTTAGTGAAATATAAAGGAAAGAGGAAACCTAATATATATAATCAACCTAATATTAAGAACTGGTATCAACTACCTTATATAGACAACCTCTTCATCCATCTCCAATGAGTGACAATTTTCTCTATGACCGATTTGAGTTCGGGCTATCATCTAGTTCATGTGATACCATCAAACATACCTGGTAAAAAATTCTGGAGCAGATAAATCTTATATGAGTATTTGGTTATGCTGTTTATCCTTTTGAACAAGCCAATAATTTTCATATCTCAAATGAATTTGGTTTTCCACCCATATCTAGATTCTTTTGTTTTGGTATTCATGGAAGATAATAAAGTGTATTATCATACTTGATATGACCATGCTATCCGTCTTGGGATTATTATGAATTCACTAATAGAGAATCATATGTATGCTAAGATCATGAAATTACACTTTTGGAATGATAATGTCCACTTCATAGGTCACATCATCTTCAAGATATGAGTTTCTATTGACCTAGAGATGGTGAGAATTGTGGTTTCTTGGTACCATCCCAAGAATTTATTTGACATAAGAAATTTCTTTCGGATGGATATCCATTACAAGAATTTCATTATGGGGTTTTCATTCCAAGAAGCGCCTCTCATAAGCTTGACTAAAAGGGGTGATAATTTTTTATACTAAGATACATGTGTGAAATCCATTTAGGTATTAAAAGGGTGACTGAAATTAGTGCGAATAATAATTTTATGAGAGCCACATAGTATCTATTTAGTTTTTCATGATTTGTTAGGAATTAGGAATAAATTAGTTCTGATTTAGGGAGTCCAACTTATTGCATTTGGGTCCATCCTAGGGAGACCTCATGAGATGAATTACCATACTCATAACCATTAGATTGTATCCATAGATAATGTGTTATTCTATTAGATTAATTATCTATTAGGATAACAATTTATTATCTACCCATACCATAAATTAATTAAATACATTTCCACATAGTGTGACTTGAATCTCAGGAAGAAGAAGTAGGTAGAGTACCTTCAATAATTTGACATTCATCTTGATTATACACCTAAAAATGGAAATGTAGTAGATGATGCATCAAGCTGGAAAACACATACATATTCCATCCAAGAAGCCAATAGAGACTAGATGTTGATGGCCGTATTTTTTGATTAGAAACTTCAGGTACATGAATATATTGGGAAGCCTATTTTAGAAACATTGGTAGTGATATCATCCATATAAGAATGGGTAAGGATGAGACAATAGTCAAATGAGTAGGGATCCGTCCTAAGGGATTTTGTATCAGGTGTGGACCCACCACCTGGTTGGGTTATCAATGAAAATGAGATCCCACACATTCATGGATGCGATTGGGTGAATGTAAAAATACAGGAAGAGTTGATGTATAAATATCTCTCCACCATATGGTATTTACACCATGGTATTAAAAAGATCTATCAATCCATACTTTTTAATTACTGGGGGCCAGGAATGAAGAGAAAGATGATAGGTTTAACCACAAAATGTTCAACCTATCAGTAGATAAATGGGGAGAACCAGAGGCCTATTGGACATCTACAACCCCTTTCTATTCCTGAGTGGAAATTGGATGATGTCACTATGAATTTTGCTATTTTTTATGAGATACCCTTAATATAGTCATGCAGTATGGGTGATCCTTGGTGGGTTGACCATGGTCACACACTTAAAATATTTCTGAGATACCCTATCTGTTGATGAGTTTGGGAGTCTTAATATTATGGAGAGAGTGGGACATTAAGGTATTCCCCTTTATATCCTATTGGACATAGATTCTCTATTTACATCATAGTTTTGTAAAGGGTTTCAAGAAGCACTGGGTTCATAGGTTCTTCTTAGTACATCATATCATCTTCAGACTAAAAATCGGTTTGAGCATATGATATGGGTGTCAGAGGACATGCTCTGGGTATGTGTACATGATTTTTGAGATTCATGGGAGAAAACCATACCTCTAATTGAGTTTTCTTAAAATACCAACTTTCATAAAACTATTCCGATAGCTCTCAATGAGGCCCTTTATGATAGGTTGTTCTGTTCACCATTATTCTAGTTTTGATGTAGGTGAGGCATCACTATTGGGACCTTATCTCATTCAAGAGACTTTAGAGTAGGTCTAACTTATTTGGAACCATATGGCTATAGATCAGTCCAGGTTGAATCATTATATTGTTCCCCACCACCGACCTCTGGAGTTTGAGGTGAGGAATAATGTATCTATAAGATATTATCCAAGATTTGGTCATAGATGGATTTTGATATAGGGAAATCTATCACCTCGTAATATTTTTCATTTCGATATCTTAGAGAAAGAATGAACCATATCACATTGTCTAGCCTTACCTTAGAGGCACCGAGCCATGCATGACATCTTCCATGTATCATATCTTTGTTTTTATTACTATGTCCCATCTCATTTTTTGATCCTAAGGATATTTAACTTGATTTAGATGCATTCTTTGTGGAGGATCATGTATATATTATGGATCAATGAACAAGGTCTCTGTGAGGTAGGTAAACTAATTTAGTATGGGTGATATGGTAGAATGATCATGTATAGGATGCGACCTTAGAATGAGAGGCCAATGTACATGCTCAGGGACTAGAACATTTCTAAGAATATTTTTTACCACCCATTTAAAGGAAACTCTGGGATGGCTTGTTTTATAGAGGGGGTTTTAATTTCCTAGTTTTTCAAATAGGTAAGGATAATTAAAATGATATTTAAAACATATTTATTAATTATAGTAATGTTTTCAACATGATAAGGAATGGATCAAGGGAGTTTAGGGCTCATTAAAGAGAATAGTGATCCAAAATTCTAAGAGGTAGACTGACCCGTATATCTTTCTGGTTTCTACTGGGTTTTTTCAGGCAGGGAATCTGATGATAAATAACGACATGTTCCAGATGGTGGGTCAATACTCAAAGAGACATTAACTTCAAGGTGGAAAACTTAGAACTGCACTATGTGTCCCAATATCCCATGTCCAGGCTGAGCTTGGGGGAGGTCGTGGGGAACTGGAAGAGATCCTGCTGTCCAGTAGTGGCCCCCAACCTCAAGGAAGGGGTGTTCGTGATCCCTAATCCCAACAAGTTGCTACCATGGATCCTCGAGAATGTGGTTATGCATTAGACGAGTAGTTATCCCGATTCTAGACAAGAATATCTCATGGATACTCAAGGTATGAACTCTGAGTCGAGTCGAATCAAAACTCTTCATGCTATCAATAATTGGTTGTGTAGAATTTTTTTCCATGGCTCCTAGAGGTAAGGATTTTGAGTCTAGTAGAATAAGAAATAATCCCACTGTGGATAATGTGGTTGTGAAGATTATGATTGGTGATCCTCTTCCCAAACAAGATGCTTCCATGGATTCTCAATCTATGGACTCCTAGTCTAGTATAATCAAAACCCTTCATGTTGTAAAAAATGTGGATTCTAATAAGATGTGAATTTTATCTGGTTTCAATAACATGGATAAGGTGTTTGTGTGGCCCTAGATGAGTATATTTGGTAGAAATAAATTGGATGGTAGGTAGTAATTGGGTGCTTCAAAATGTAAGGAGAATTTTTCCTATAAAGGGAGGGGATTAAAAGAATAATTCATTGATACTATCTTGATTGGTCAACATCTACCCATTAGTTGGTATCTGAGAAGCAACTATAAAATCATGACAGAGGATGAGAAGAACGATGAAAACTCTATAAAAAATTAAATTGAAGGGAAGGATGAGATGCACCACAATATTAAGGAATGCATGATACTTTTTTCAATCTTAACTAGGTCAACAATTTATCAAGTAATTGGTACAAAATGCCTTTACAAAATGTTTTGTATTAGATATGATAAATATTGTGAAGTATATTAGAAAATAGTTTTGGCATGAAATGACCATCAAACATTTAGAATCATAGAAAAATGGGTTTTTCCGTGTGAGTAAGAACTATGAAGGAGGGAATCCCTAAATAAAACATAGAGAATAGCTTCATCATGATAGGGAAATGGTATCTCCTCTACCCTTTTCCTTCGAATGTATTCTTCCAATGAACCAAATGCGCTTGTATAATCACATTCCTACTGGTGAATCCATTGTTTAGTTTTTTTATTACATCATTTTTTTCACATGCCTTTTTATGAAAAATATGAGTGATACTTTGGGGAAGAGAAAAGTAGGTGAAAATGTAATGAAAAAGGAAAAAATATATGAGGTTGTTTGACCATGTCCTTTCTCTATCTACTTTAGGAAATCATTATCTATTTATTTTATATGAATCTCATCATGTCTTCTTTATCCATGTGTGATGGAAGGGGATTAAAAAATGAACAAAAGAAACAAATTATTATTCTAGAAACAATCTAGATGTTAAAAAAGAATTGGATCTTGAATTTGAATGCATGAGTGGGGTTGTTCATGTTCATGTATTCAATTTCAATATCCAATGATTATTTACATCTAGTTTTGTTTACAACTCAATATTTTTTTAGTTCATTTTTCATCCCCTTAAATCATACCTGAATAAAATTACATGATGAGATTCCATTAAAATAATTAGATATTTCTTAGTTAAAGTTGATACAAAAATGAAATGGACCACCAACCTCGTGGACTTTTTTCCAGATTCATTAAATTTTCATCATATTTTTTCTTCTCCAAAGTTACCCTAAAATTTTGAATAAAAAGGGACAACAAAAACAATGAGTTAAAAAAAACTAAAAAATGGATTCACCTATAGGTCTGTGATCATACAAGCACATTTGGTTCATTATCATAATATATTGGAAGGAAACGAGTAGAGGAGATACCATTTCCCTCTCATGGTGAAGCTTTTTTCTCTCTGTTTTATTAAGGGACTCCATTCTATATTGTTTTTTATGATACTGAAAATTCCCCCTTTTCTATTATTATAAATGTTTGATGGATATTTCATGCCCAAATTAGCCTCTAGCATACTGCTCCATCGTTCTCATCTCTAACACAAAACATTGAGTAAATGCAATTTATACCAACTATTTGATAAAGTGTTGACCCATTTAAAACAAAAATCAGAACAATTAGAATTATTGTATTGGAAAAGTTATCAATCCTTAATTAAAATTATTGTACATCTCATCCTTATCATCAATTACATTTTTTTGCTGAGTTTTCATCTTTCCTCCCATTCACTGTCAGTATTTTAGAGACACTTCTCAGATACCCACTCCTGGGTAGATGTTAACCAATCAAGCTATTGTCAAGGAAGTAGTCTTTTCCTCCCCTCCGTTGCTTGGGAAATTTATCCTTGAGTTTTGAAGCAACCAAATACTACCCACCATCCAATTTAGTGCAACCAATTATACCCATCTATAACCATAAAACAACTCATCCATATTATTAATACCACATAAAATTATCTTTTTATGCACAACCACAATCTCTATAATAGGTAGAGTTTTGATTCTACTACAGAATGAGTTATTAGATCTAGGAGCCTTGGAAACAACTTTTTTAGGACAAGGACCACCAATTATGTGATGAACAACCACATTCTCAACAATAAGAATATTTTGTATTCTACTGGACTTAGAGTCCTTGCCTCAGGGTTTCATGGAATCATCTTGTTTGAAATGTGGATCACTACTTATTTTCTACACAACCATGTTCATGAAAACAGGAAGAGTTTTGACTATAATTGTCTTGGAGTTTGTACCATGAGGATATATGGAAAATGGGGATAATCCCTCACCTTTGGGACAACCAAATTCATGAAAATAGGTTTAGTTTTGATTCTACTGAACTCGAAGTCCTTACCTTGAGGAGCCATGGAAGAATCTTGTTTAGATTGTAGATCACCAACACCACTTCTGTGAGGTCGGGGACACTACAAGGCAATAGGATATCTTCTAGTTCCCCCATGACCTCCCCATACTCAACATGGACTTATGGTCTATGCACACACAATGTAGTGTGTGGTTTTCCACCATGAAGGCACTGTCCCTTGAGTACTGAACTTTCATCTGGTACACATAATTCTTCATCTTCATCCCTGTGTGAAGAAACCCAGTGGGAAATTTGTAGATAAATATGATGAAACTAATGAAGGAGAAGATATTTTATCAAAGGCCATATATTTATGAGCTGTGCAGCTAAAGGTGTTAGCGATGCTTGTCGATACATGTATTTTTCCACCATAATTCCATTGTTGAATCCCCTTATTTTTGAATCCATTACCTACTACTTTAAAATCATTCAAATTCTAGTTTCAGTCCTCACCTAATATTCTATGAAATTTATGTAGAATACTAATCATCATAGTTTTATGTTCACTGTATTTTTGGTCATTCAATTATAATGGTTGGTTATCGATGTTGAAATTTGATGCATACATTTCACTAAAACCCCACTCACTTGAGTAATATTATCTTTCATTTTTTTCACATCCAAATTATACTCGTGTGGAGGAAGAAAAATAGGATGGATAATTAGCCAAAGTATTGAAGAAAAACTCTCTTTCCTCTTGTTCGGTGATTTTAAGAGTATGACGTTTAGTGAGCATGGTTCTTTCAACCTCCGAATCAAAATCTTTTTGGTTATAAGGACTAGAACAATTCATTAGAAACCATTTTTTAAAAGAGAATTTAAATTAAAGTACTAATCTTCCCTAGAAAATGTCTCAGGTTTGATGAATTTCGGTCCTGGGGTGCTCAAAAAAATTATGTTTGAACATAAGAAAAATGTAGTAAATTTGGATTGGGGTTGTCTCGAGGCTATAAAATGTTGTGGATGTATTAATAGTAATATTTAATGGGTTTGAAATTTGAAAAAAGTTGATGTGTTTCATTGGTTTAAAATTTAATTTTTAAATCATAGTTAACCATCCTCGAATTACTCTCTTCTCTTCCCTATGAATCATTATTCAATTTTACATCCCACATACATCTCTAATAAAATGAAATATCCATGATTATTGTTTCATATAAGTTTTGGTTTGGAATAGAAAAATACAATAATCAGTTTAATCTATATCCTCACCTAGCCCAGTGATTGGATTCCACTAATAATTCTTTGTCCATTCCACTATTAACTATTATAATTAGTAAAGGAGTTCCAAATAAGATTATGCGTGAAACCAGTAAAAAAGAGTGAAATATTTAAATTTAAAGGCAAATAAGAATCTATTACAAGATACACATCTAAACACATCTAAATAATTAAACTAAGAAGCAATTTTTTATTTAATACATGAATTCATCATAGGGATTGGAGAGTTCTCCTCGGCTCAACCATAATTCGCTTAATGTTCCATCACTAGAGTAATTAAAAAATAAATAAAGAAAAATATAGGGAATTACACTAGTAGATAGTTATGAAATAGACTCCGAGAATAATAGAGTTTATCATTAATATAGGAAGTCCCCCTAACAAATGGAGAATATATCTTCTTATTATATGAATAGAAATAGAAAACAATAAAAAAATCCTTCTAGGTGGTGAATTCCATGTGGTGTGTCTTGAGGTCCTCATTACTAGCTCTAAGTGAAGTCCCTCTGAGAATAGTTGAGCTCCCAATATGACATGAAACAACCCATAATAATTCCAAACTATAAATCGAGCATGATCTCATCAATATATTTCCACCACATGGATGATGATCACTAAGGATCATCATCTTCATGATTCAGCTAAACCAACAAACTGGGATGGAAATTGAATTCGAAAATTAGGGGCCATATAAGTAAATGAATTTCCACAGTTTCAAAATTTTAATACACTATGAGCTTTCCAATGTTAGTTCTGAGTATAATTATCATTCACATATGTGGGAATTTAGATAGCTCAGGTTATTTTATTCAGTATCTATAATCAAATAATTTTCCAATCAGGTATGTAGAATTGGATATGTAGTGACTCTTGATATATGAAGTTTTTAGGTATGATGAACTATAACGCATGTAAAACTCAACCCTTCTACATCTAGTTATTGAATTCGAAATTTACCTAGTAAAAATTTCTTCATTCGATATTGATTTTCAAGGTGTTTTACTTGAATGGATGAGAACTTTTATATAAATGATAATGTTGATTTTCCCCATTCATGCATTTTCAGGAATCCACGAACCTCCAACCAGTGCATGGGGGAGAAAATAGGGTCTCACCATCTATGGAATTTCACGAGGGAATGAAAAATAGAAAAAATAATTTATTTACCTTTCTATTTCGAGAAATCCAAACTCACCACTCACAACTCATGATTTCCTCCAATGGATCGAAGACCTTCATTTTTTTATTGATTTTGATAATCCACCTTTCAAGGGGTGAGGTTGAACCCTTAAAAGGCCAGTAAGCATATGTATTACATGGCTCACAGGCCTTAGCAGAATTCATTTCCTGTATGCTACAAATATTAAATACATCCCAGAATAACTACTTGTAACTTCCCCTCCCTAGCATCTTCATTGTGAAATCATCTCTCCACCTTCGCTTGGCTGTTCATCTAGGATTTCTTGTGCATGCACAGGCTTGTCCGGATGGCTGGTTCCATACCCTCTCATTCTTGCAATCCATTTAGCTTCTGCTATGGTGAAAGCTCCTTGCTTCTCCTCTTTATGAATTTTGTTCCTTGTAGTTTGTTTGGTTTTCATCTGCACTTATGGTGGCCCTATGTCCTTGAGGTGTCCCGAAGGTGTTACTGACCCAAAGTCCTAGGTGGACCAAAGGCCTTAAAGTACTCGGGGACCAAATTGGTGGCCCAAAATCCCAAACAGGGGAATATTTCCAGATGCTACAGTGACAAACAGTTAGTTCTACAGTTCCTCACAACTCATGATTTTGTTTCTTCACTAGGTGGTGCGATTTCTTCTTAGTGAGATCGGGCTTCTGGATCCCAAAAAAATATTAGTGGCCCGAGTTCATACATAATGAAGCTATGGAATGAGCGTGATCAAAATGAGAACCACCACTCATCTTCCAAGCAACTATGTTCCTAACAACAGGAAGAGTTTTTATTATACTTGACATAGAGTTGATACCATGAGGAGCTATGGAATCAACTTTTTCATAATGGGGATCACTACTCATCTTATGAACAACCACATTCTTGACAATAGGAAGTGTTTTTATTCTACCATACTCAGAGTCCTTACCTTAGGGAGCCATAGAAGCATCTTGTTTGGATTTTAGATCACTAACACCCCTTATGGAAAGTCAGGGCCACTAATGGATAGTAGGAGATCTTCCAGTTCCACCATGACCTCCCACTAGCTCGACCTAGACTTAGGATATAGGGACACACAATGCAGTGTGAGGGTTACCACCTTGAAGAAACTGTCCCATTAGTACTGACCCTCCATTCAGTACAAGTCATTCTTCATTATCATCCCACTATGAAGAATCCTAGTGGGAAACTGGAAGACAAATAAGATATCAGTGATACATGAGAGTATTTTTTATTAGAGGCCAAATATTTAGAAGTTTTGTAGTCAACGGTGCAAGTGATAAACATGGATACAAGGACTTTTTGTCCCATCATTCCATCCATGGAAAAAAAATCAGAAATCATTGTGTTGTGATTTTGGAAATAAATATCAATGGACATGGTTTTATTATTGGAAGAAATAAGTAAAATATATGAGTTTATAGGTGGAACATTCCCGATACAAAATCTAACAATATATTCGATGTCTTGAAGTCTCTATAAATGAATTTCATGCAGTCATTATGGATAAATGCACACCCCTTGGCTATCCAAAGCAACACCCTTAGCCATACCATCCATGAATGTGGATGAACATTGGAACATGAGGGATTACTTAGAAAGATATAGCCATCTAAGCTACTTTAGGGCCTGAACTCAAAAACTCTCAGTCGCTGCTTACCATCTAGGTAGTACCCGATGATTTTAACAAGATGGGGATGGTTAAGGTGACCCAGATAATCTAGAATTATTTAAATATTTATCCATATAATTATATACATTTATATAATTTTTTTAAATATTTTTTAATAATATGTTCATATATTGTATATTTACTTATAAATTTTATACATATTTACATATAACTGTATATTTTTTGTATAATTTTTGTATAATTTATTTATAATTATTTATTATAAATATGTTTATATATTATATTTAATGATAATGATATATTTATAGAAATCTATTTATATATGATGTATTTACTTAGTATTGACACACATACACACAAACGCCACTCAACCTCCTAGCAGTACCCGATGAGTTTAATGAGATGAGGATGGTTAAGGTGCCTCAGATAATACACCTTTATTTAAATATTTATTCATATAATTATATACATTTATATAATTTTTTTAAATATATTCTGAAAATATATCGATATAAAGTATATTTACATATAAATTTTAGACATATTTACGTATAATAGTATATTTATATATAAAAAATTTATAATTTATTTATATTTATTTATGATAAATATTTTTATATAATATATTTAATGATAATGATATATTTAAGAAAAGGAATTTATATGTGTTGTATTTACATAATATTGACAGACACACATACACATACATATTTCCACACACATTTAAACATTTATATTTCACACATACACACAAAAAGGAAAAAGATTGATCTAATAGGGTTATTAAGATGAGGATGATGAACATAGAATGAATTCTAAGTTGAAAACAGAAGCTGACAACGTGAAATTTGATGTTGTGAAGTTAAGAAGTTTGAATATGACTAAGAAGTTGAATTATGAGGAATATAATTCCTAAATCCCACCAATATTCCAACATTTTTACTTTATAGAATTTTATAACTAAAGAGTTTAGTCGGAGGGTATTATTTGATGGTCACATAGATATGTGACAAGAATTACATTATATATAAATATTTATCAGAACCCAAAAAATATAGCAAACATAAGGAGTATTTGATAGTTTTACATATATGATATATTAAATTGGTGATTATGCTAGGTTTTTTAAATATTATTAAAGAGATTACGAATATTAAAATGTATAATATTTTAGGTAGCCTCAATTTTATCATTATTTCACAATAGCTGTATAAATTTATATATAGATATACTTTTCAAAAAGTGAAATGATAATTGACCTCTCATAGTATTACTCTGTGTTTATCCCAAAATGATACTCATCATAGATTTTTATCGGTTATGAAAACATGTTATAGATAACATGAGTATTATAATTTTTATAGATAAAACATATTTTATTGTGGCACAAGACAAAGAATAATATTCCTTTTGTGAACTAGAAGACACACTACATATACCACATGGAGTGTCATACAAATGCCTTTAGTATATTAGGGGTGCATAAATCATATTTGAGTCCCCAATACACGTGGTTTGTGAGATTCCTAGCATGCGATACTTCATAATTTGATACTATACATACAAAATTATATATATTGACTTAGCTAATATGGGGTGGTTGGGTATATTGTTGATCATGTCATCAGTTTGGGCTTAACTGAGATGGGATTTTTACTATAATATGATGATTTTGACATCTGATCCCTCAATTGAGATATGCTATGGGAGTGTGTTTCCAAAATTATATATAGTATATATATTAGGATAAGTAACTTGTGTTGTTCTTATCCATAATGGTAAACAATTTGTTGTGTATTCTCCAATTAGATTATTATATACTTTGAGAATCAAGAATATGTGAGTTGGATATTTTGGGATGATGTGGTTCATGCCCCATGGTCACTGTATGTCTTGGAAAAATAGAAAATAAGATAATTCACATTTTCATATGATTCATAGTGGTGGAAAACGTATACATATACTTGTGTTTGTTGGAGATCATTCTGGATCCCTTTATTGCTTGAGTAACATTGACATTTTTCTAACAAACACTCTTTTCTAACATATATGGATAAAATCATTTATAGTTATTGTAAATTCCATAAATTACCATTGGTTTAAAAAATTTGGTTTATATAATGGGTATTGAGTTTTACTTAGTGAACTAATCTAAACATGTTTTAAACATAATCCAAAAGTGTTTTGGATGAGTGTTCATATGGTATTTCATATGATGTGATACAGGGTATTGTTAATGATAGATTTCCAAAAGTGTTTGGGAAGATATAAAAAATGAGTTTTGGATATGGTTTCATGAGTTATTATTTATGTTAAAATAAAAGGATACATGGTATAAGGTTTATTAAGCTTTAGTACATGTGGGATATTAATGGAGATATCACCAAAGTGATAGCATTTATGTAATTCTTGGCTATATCATGTGCATGGAATATCAAGATACATGCATGGAATAATATATCATGTATGGTAATAGCTTTTGATAAAATGAAAAACTAAATATTCAATGTGTTAATATTTTATTTGGTCAACTAATTTAAAACATCATTTATTAAGGAGTTACATGATATATAATGATATAGTGGAGTTTGAATTCATGAAATGAATGAATTGGCCATGGAATTTAATCGTGTGATATAAACACATTTTTAAATGTAGTAGCAGTCAAAGTGTGTTTTCAACTAGATATATATATATATATTATTAATAGTTGATGGAAATGGTTTATTGGTGTTTCCTCATTCTTGGTCAATATTCCCTGACATGATACAATATTTTATCTCTCCCCTTTGCATATAGAGGTTTGAGATTAATTTGGGGAAAAGGTGAATCCCTTATGTATAGAAGATGATTCAGATCACCTCATGGATACATTATAAAGGTATGATGATTTTTTGAGATTTTGGTGATATTTATATAACTTATCATAAGAATTTAAAAAGGTTTCAGTGGATATTCAATGTATCTATAAAAATTCAAATAATTCCACATTTTAGTTTTTATGTAGGTTTCATATTTCTTGCATGAAGTTCCTTAGACTAAGGATTTAATCACTTCAACTTCTTATGATAAATGTTATTACACTCTTACAAAACACTTCACCAATAGCATGTTCATACATGGTAACATCAATAATATCAAAGGATACATTAAACATAATTCTCCACTCATGAGATACATGAAAACCCACTCTCATGTGATCCTTTGAGAGTTTTTTATTAGGAATCATATCTTCATTGATATTTTATTATGTATTTATCACAATAATGTGATGGGTGGGTGATACTAAATATAAATCACTTCCACTTTCACCATGCATAATTTTTTAACATTAGAATGTTATCAGTAGTTGTTTGATTCAAATTTATAAAAAAACTGCTATAAAATAATAGATTACCTTGGTAATGAAAGGTTCTTAATGGGAATGTCTAGCCCCAAATATACTGTGGTCTGAAACTTCATGTACTGGTTTTTTTATTTATTGTTGGTTCACCTAGTCCCCTTTGTATACACTTATTTATCAAACACTAATTTGTAATATTTTTTAGAGAATCTATTTATGTATGAATATATTGAATTTTCTTATTTATATCCCTATGTTACATTGTTTTTCTCAAAATATTATCAATGTGACACTCCAAAACCATCACCTTTAACCAGGACATATTGTTATGTATAGTTAAAATCTATTGTAAGTAGTCGTTCTTAAAGTACAACTTATAATGATTCTTGTGTATAAACTATATAAAAATGATTCAAACATAAGTAGATATTTTATATAATATTATTGTAAAGAATAATAAAAAACTATTATTACATACTGACACATGATTCTCTAACGTTTTTGGTGCTACCATCTACCATTTTTCCTTCTTTATTTACATGAGCCTCCTTCCATAGCATATGTTGTGGGATAGAAGTGGAGTTAAATTTCAAATTCATATATTTATATATAAGTATCATAATTAAGTTTCTATTTTCTATCACATAAAAATTTTAATATATATTTATATTAAATAATTTTTCTAAGTGAATCACACTTAATCCTTACTTTATGGTAGGAGAACATGGGATTAAATGTGCACTATTTATTCTCATCACTAATTTTTTGTTTCATAAATTTATAATTTTTAATAAAAGTGAATTGTATAAATGATTTCAAATAAAATATTATGAATTATAATATACATGAATGGATTAATACTTGTTATAGATAATTAATGAATTTTAGGTTTCTTGTTTTATCATTTGTGCATTCACAACTGGTGGTTGGGGCTTTACTTTCGCCTCAGTATTCTAGAGAAATTGTTTCGTAAAATGTGTCTTAATGGATCTATAAAATTTTTTTGTGATCATTAATATAAATTTATTATAGAAAATATCTGACCAAGAATACTCTATATGGGATAATGAAAATTAAATCAATGTTTCCTTATATGTTTTTCATTAAAATTGAGAAAGTAAAACATAATGTTACCATAATGTCTTCCCAAATTATTTCCTTCAATGTAGGAAAATATTTATGCCACATATCTATGTTAATAGACATATGAATATGATTTTTGACCCTATTATAGCTAAGGAAAATTGACTTGTCGGGTTCAATATGTTAATTGCACTGATTCCACCCAACCTCAAATTTTATAACTTTTATTCTCCCCTTGATATATTTTGTTACTCTTTTTTTCATCCACATGTTTTTTTGTTGGATTTAGTGTTCTAGAACCAATTTTATTTTCTTTTCATTACATGTATATTAAAATAATTGGGTATATATAAAGACATTCTAATTAAATATTTTTTATTAGTCTATATTACATTATTTTTTAATGTCCTAGAGTATATATTTCATTGAAAATTCCATATAAGTTCCCCGCTACGATGAGAAATTTAAAATTACATGATGATATTCTTAAATAAGAATATATGGTTAGATAACATTTTATGAAGAGACAAATAGAATGTTGACTATTTTGTATTATTACTCATAAGAATATGAAACATTATATCATTAAGTTCACACTTGGTAATCTCTATGATGGGAGATTATGTGAATTGAAATAACTATAGGAATTACACATGTCTATGTTTCATTGGAATTTACTGTCCGTGAGAATGTGTGATGGTATTCAACCTTTAATATTATTATTAATTCATGTCATCATTATCATACTTTGATGTAATGAACAAAAACGTGTTTCCATATATTCATATAAAGTAGGGTATATTGGGTGTGCCACGAATGAAATGTTATTAATGAATACGTCATGGAATAATTTTTCCCTTATATATTTATGGAAGTTTATGTCTCAACCCCTTGATTAAAATAGGGATATCCCATTAAATTCCATGGTCAGGGGGTAAAAATGAGTTTCATACAATTGCTCAAAGAAAGACGTAGTAAGAAGATAGGATGATGTCACAGGTAACACATTTGATGAGATATTGTGATAAATGGATTATATTACCTAGAAATTTCTTTTGTGTGGTATTCAACATTGTGATATTAACTTATTTTTCTTGGACGCCTTGACCTATTTCTATATATAAATCTTGGAATTTTGGAAAGACCACCTAATATCAATAAGAAAAAATAATTATACGGTCATAAAATATGTGATTCCATTGATCTCAGTGAAATTATATTTGAACTCAGTTATTATAACAAATAATATTATTAATACATTAGTGATCAGAAAAACTATATAAATATTTATTCTCAATGTAATTATTTCATTACTTTGGTATATAATATTTATTTATTGAATGGATAAATATTTATTTGGGTATTTACTAAATTCCAAGGAGGGTTAGGGGCCAAGAATGTGTGTAGTGATAAATATAAATTTGTAAACTAGTAAAATAATATTTACAATTGTACCAGTTTACATAAGACATGAGATAATAATTTTAATATTAATATTACACAAAATGGGGTCATATAATGTTTAATATATTATATAAGGGATGTTTTAAAATTAAAAAATATTTTAACCCTAACCCTATCTCTATAAATATATTATTATTTATATTGTGTTTCTTTTTCAAAAGACCATCCTCAACTTAAATATTAGTAGAAGGGAAATTACATATAACATGGAATTATCCTAAAAGCAGTTGTGAAATGTGCCACATGATTTCACTCTCTCAAAAAGATGGAGAGACTTTATGAAGAGAAAAAAGGTTCCAAATAATTGATTTTATCAATAATAAACCTAATGGTGTCGTAGATGGCTTCACAAACCACCAATGCATTGATAATAACATGACACACAGATTCGAATGTAATATTCCTTCAGCCATGAGGTATGGAGAACTCCACACCATTCCAAGGCCACATAGGGAGTCTAGCATGAAAAAACCATGGAATTTCAAACCACTATTAAAGATCATTCATGATCACAAATAACATACCCAATGCCAGCATTTCTATCTCTAGGTAGCTCTTGGTTAGTGTTCATTTTAAGGACTCCTGGAGGGGGAGGTAGCCACCGAGATGGGGTGCAGGGTTGAACTAGTGAAGGAAGAAGAACCCCCTTCATTGTTCCACTGATAAATCGATTTTTTCATCATATTTATCAATTGTATATCATATTTGAAAATTATCTCAAGCACAAAGGCACTAACAAAGAACTATATAATCTAAGAATGAATACAAAACCCCATGATAGTTTGCACTAGAAGAAATATGAGCCACTCTACCAAAAAAATGTTCACATCCTTGATTATTACACATTGAGAATGATCCTACTCAACACACGATGACCACAACCCAGTATCCCAAGATCAAGAGAATATAACATGAAACTCATTTTCTATTGGGGTTCCACAAAGAGGGCATGAAATTTTCTCAAAAATATTTTGATCAGTAAGGTGAGAATATGTGGGGTGGATGCCTTTAAAAATTTAAAGCATAAGAGTTTGGAATTAGAATTTAGATTTTATATTCTAGCTATTCATCCATAGTTGAAACCCTATAACATATTCTTGTGCGAGGCTATTCCCGAATCCCAAGTGAACTGAGTACCAGCCTAAAATCTTGAATTTACAGCATAGAATATCTAGTCCTGCTCCATACACCACTGGAACTGCTAAAATATCCTTTAATACACACTCCTTAAACCAAATTAATGTTTCTTAAAATACCATCCACTAAGGTTATAAACCAGAAGATCCCTCATTGGAGCATGCTCCAGACCTGGTGCTCTCTTAGAAATTGGTTTTATACAATCAAAATCATTCACCCAAGTATCACTCTAGATTTTAACCATTGAACCAATGTAAATTAATCAATAAATCCCATAGTTTCAAACATATCTAGATCCCCAAATATTCCTCCAAAAAAATCTCATTTTTGAACGCAGAATAGAGGATTGAAAATTTTTGTGGGGGAAATATATGGATTTGAAAACATTTGTGCACAAAAAATCCGGTTCCTATAACAAAAGAAAACTTTACATGTCAAGGAGGTCATTGATAAACACATTCTTGTCCCTGAAGACCATATCACTACAAGCATTGGGTGAGAAAAGATTCTCCCAGGAGATCCAGTGTATGTTATTTTTTTTCATTATCACTGCCCTAAAAAATATTTAGAAAGTAAGAATAGATTATCTGAATAATGAAATTTTGAAGATTGAAGAGAGAAATTTTGTAATATAAAATTTCATCAGTCACTAATTTAATAAGAAACACATTCCTGAACATATAGTGTTTCTTTCCAGACCATCCCTGAATTTTCACTTGGATAGTGATTTTGAAGATAAAAACAATGATAGTTTCATTGACCATTTCCATACCAATAGAACCATCCCATAATCCTTACATCATTATGATAATTTAAGGGCTCACAATATGGAAAAAACACTGAAAAATAAGGTATGGTATCAATCCAAACCAAGAAACTTTTTTGAATGTATTATATTAATGGATGAGACAATTTACCCCCCAAAAATGTTTGAATCCTCCTCCAAAGTCATTACCTTGAAAACTTTTGGCTCAACACAGCTCAAGACATCACCGGGGGAGCCACTATAAGAACTAAAAAGATCTATATAAAATCACTTGATTAAATCTCGAATCTAAACCCCATAATATTTGAAGCTTCCATCCCCTACTTAAAAACTTTAAATGAAGTTATTTCTTATTATGGATAAGGAATTTTGATGAATGTAGTTGGTATTCTTGTCTCCCTGTTTGATAAACTCCTCCCTTGATCACATAAACTAGTAGATTTATTTTTCTCTAAAGTCAAAATAATGATCCTTTAAAGATATACAACCTTATGCTAGGAAATATCATAAGTGGGTTCCTTATAATATCTTATGAGTTATCTCTCATGCCTGATTATTATATGATCTATGTTATTATAGCACTTCGACTCCATCATTACATCTTTATAGCATCCAATTTAGTATTATCAATGATATTGTCTTGATAAGATGACCAAGTAGATTTTAACACTTACATATTGTTATTATTATAATTCTACGTGCATTAAAATCTGAATCCCCATAGTAGACATTCACAATGGGACACCACCTGTGACTAGAGAAAAATAGGGAAATGATCAGATGAAATCTAAGGGTAGTTGATGACCTCATACCTGTGGAACATTAACACTTATTTTATTGACAAAAAACCTATTGATATTTTCATATCATCTAGAGGTTAGGAAATATCCATCAAAAAATGTAAATAGACTCCGCAAGAAGCCTCTATCTGAGAGACTTGAGTGAAACAAGTAGTCCAAGAAAAGATGCATGGATGAAAAAATCTTCCTAGCACCACAATGCTTATCATGGTGGTGAGAATCTCATTGAAATACCCTACCAAAATAACGAGTCTTGAATTTAATTTTTGATATATTTAATCAACACCCAAGATCTCCACTTGTCACCTACACCCAACTAGCAATAAAAACCCCTGAATCACCATCCAGGTTCTTAAGGTTGAAGAATAAAAAATGTGAAGTGGTTTGGGGAGAATATGACCACTAAAGCATAAAATTACACTCTCCACATGATTCAAAGTACACCTACATGTGATGAATCTCCAACCAATAAACAATTCATAAATACACATTTCATTGTTATCCCTGTCATTTCCTTGTTTCTAATATGGTATTGGATAGAAAGACCATATCAATTCCCTACTTGGAGCTCCATTAAAGGATCATAAGAACTGATCATGCTTTTCCAAGAACATTACTATTACATAATTTGAGTTTCACAGTTCTAGGTGAGGCTATTTTGAACCATCATTTTCCTCTATCAGGTAGTTCAACACATCACCCTCTAATAGCTTTTAATGTTTTTAAGAACCAGATGAAGCCTCATCCTTAGAACCTCTACAAAGTATTTTATTTATAAAAATTTTATATCATATTTTCACAATATATTTATTTATATTCTTATTTTGTCACATCAATTTTTCTAGACATATGTGATCAACCAAGATCACTCCAAGAGAAGATTCATATAGGACTAGAATAACCATCCTTGAGGAAGGAAATCTTGAAAGTTCCTCCTCACCTAGAAAAGTGAATCAATACCTCTGACATCAGGTGGAACCATATCCTAGGATAGGGAAAACATCATTGCTTCTAGTGTTTTAGGGACATGGTAAAATAGTTGGTGTGTTGGGGCAGGTCCTATTTTATGATGTAGAAAATCATTATAAATATTATTTATGGGGGATAAATAGTCAGCCAAAAAATTGTTCCTATCACTGACATCATGTCTACCCTCATCCTATGATCATTCATCCACCATCCTAGAAATAATATACCCCTTAACCAAGGAGACTTAAAGTCACATGTTAAATTGAAAAGGGTAATGAAAACTCATAGGTTCATTTGATACTATTGATATTTAATCTTGAAATTTGGTATGCTTTCTTCTATCTATATGTTTTTATCCTTAGAAGTTGGTGGAACACCCAAAGAGTTTTCATAATGCCCTGGGATATATTATTGTGCAAGAAGCCACTCTAGATCATGTTTTTTTTGTTCCAACATACTTTATTGCATGTCCAATGAGGCAGAAAAAGAAACTAAAGGACATGATTTTTCAAATTCAAAAGACACCAACATCATGGGGTCTTGATTTTTCAAGATTGAACCCCATATAACGGGTTGTGTGATGTCCACTAGTGCCTATATTTTCACAATAAGACCAGACTAAATCAGATCTGAAACATCCCATTCTATAAAATTACCAAAGGTATTACCATTACCACACACAACGTGATCACTATTTCCCATAAATGGGATTCATTTAACCTAGATTTGGGTTACTTTAGCAACATTGTAGCAGGCACTGTTTGGTACTATAGCATCCAATACTATTCACCCATTTGGGCTTTTGGGACACTGGTTTGGGCATCAGGTCTATGAAGGCCTTCGGGCCACCCAAGGCATTTGGGCCAGTAAGGCTTTCAGGCCACCTCAAGGCCTTCGGGCCACCTCATGGCCTTCGGGAAAACTCAAGGGATTTGGGCCACCTAAAATGGTGCCTAAATGATCATAAAAATCTACAAGGATCAGACTTCATATGGGGATTCAGAGTATGTGCATTCACCAGAGTAAAATCTAATTAAAAATTTCAGAAATAGTGGCTATGGCATTGACATTGGGACCAGCCTATGCTTGCATGGGAAGTCTAGCCGAATAACAATGTGAAGGTGGAGAGATGATATCACAATGAAGAAGCTGGTAGGAGGAGTTCCAAGTATAGTCCGTATATTTCCTAAGACCATGAGTCATGTAATCTCTGAGCCTACGGGCCTTGTAAGGGTTCCCCCTCATCCCTTGAAGGGAGATCCATTACTGTGGCTAATTAATTTAAAATTTTCAAATTTTTAAATATTTTTTAATGAAATTAAATAATTATTCCACTCTATAATAAGATTGAGTTAATAAAAGGTGTTTAAAAATGAGAAAAAGTATGTAAAAAAATTACTTACATTAAAAATATTAAATAAATATGTTAAATTGTACGAAATTATTTTTTATTTTTAATTAATAATTTATTATTAATGAAAACAAAATTATTAAATGAATTAACTATTTATTAATTGTGAAATGACTTGACTAGATAATTACCAATTATGAGGGATAATATCATTTTAATTTATTGTTTATATATATTTTAGGTATATGAATAAATTCTAGATAAATAATTTAATTTAATTTAATACATGGAATCTTAATGATGTGAAATAATTTTAAAATAATATTTGGAAAAAATTGATATAGTAAAATAAATATATTCTTATATATTAAGTTTCAAAAAATAAATGAAGGAAATAAATTAAAAAATAACGAAATGTGATTGAGGAAGTCCCTTTAATATAAATCCACATCTGTGTTTATGCATTACTATACACCTTCATGCATGTTTCATGGGAATTTGTAGATGGCTAGGGACTAGGGATAGTTTTGGAAGAAGAGATAATATGGTGTTTGGCCTCCAATGATATACATAAGTACTCCTTAACACTTAAGTGAGTTACAATCGGTCAGTTATTGTGTCACTAAGGGATGGGGAAATCATTTAATCTATCATGAGGCTATAGGTAGGGATTAGGGTATAAGATGAGATGCAGGTGGTCGAGGATTGGATTTTAGGGATAATTGGATGAATGAGAGAGGATTTATCCTAGTGATGATGGGTAAGAAAACCATTTGTATCATGCCTAGTGGTTGACACACTCCTGAGGGTGGTCAAAGGCTTGATTAGTATAATGAATGGGATGAGTCCTTTAGGACTAGACATTGTGTGGTAGACAGTGGCTTCCTCCAAGAGACGAACAAAGAGATCTACCTTAGAAGATGTGAGGTATGACCCATGTGTAGAGTGTGGGCTTTGTCGGAACTTGAAATCAGGATTCTAGGCTTCTTAGAGTGTATGACATGGGATAGTCCCGGGGTAGAAAGACTAAGACTGATTTGAGATCATGATGGGGAGGACTAGACCTTTAGGTATGGGTTGAGATGAGCATATGGGCTGTGATGTCACTAAGGGGTAAGGGGAATGGGTTGGTATTAACAAGAAGAGATTGTTCTAGGTTTAGAGAACCCAATAGATGCCCAAATAGGTGAGGTGTGATGTGTTAAATAAGGGGATATATCTTTAGAGACTAGATTCCTGTGATCAACTAAAGAGTTGTGTGACATGATGAGGCTTATTGTACTTGATGTGACCTCCCTAGAGACTGTGGGGATGGTTCAATGTGCTTATTACCTCCTTAGAGTCTGTAGGGATGATTTGGTGTGCTTGTAACCTCCCCAGAGTCTAAAATGACTAGTTGGTATTCTTTTAACCTCCGTAGAGTCTGTGGGGGTGGGTAGGTATGCTTGTGACCTTCCTTGATCATATAGGGATTGGTCAATGTGGATGGTGTACACTGCCTAAGAGTCTAGAGTAATGAATGTTACCACCCATGAGTGGCTATGTCAGGGGATGATATAACATGAGACAAAGGGACCCTACCTTGAGTGATCAAGCATTAGGTCATGTTGTGGATGTATTACTACACCCAGTTCTTATGGGAAATAGGTTTTATTTTTGATTCCACAAAACCTTAAGTTCTTATTTATGGATTGGGTGTCATTATGATGGAATGGGATGATGTGGTGTGGTATATTCCAGTAAAGCACTAAATTAGGCATGATCATGGTCTTGAATATATATTTAATGCCTACATAGACAATGTTAGTTTGGAAGTTATTATTAGACACATAAAAGTTATGGATACCCCATAATAGAATTTCCTATAGGAGAGTATGAATACGATTATTTATAAAGTATAAGAATCATTCTCTTATATTCTAGTCTTTATAAGTCATGGGAAGAAGTTGCTACTATAGCTGTTTATCTGATAAATAGATCCCCCTCATGATCCTTTAGTTTTAAAATCCCTGATGTTATGTGGATTGGTTCACCCCTAGTTTAGGACATATTAGTTTTTTTTCAACCTATTATACTAACTAGAATGATAAAACTGATACTAGGAATATGAATTGTGTCTTTGTGGGATACCCACTTTGTATCAAAGGGTAAAGGTTCTGGGAAGATAATCATGGTTTTTAGAAATTTATAATTTATAATGATGTTGTTTTCTATGAGTCTTCTACTTCTAAATATAACGCTTCTGATCTTGCCCAGTCTCATCCATCTAAACCTATAGGTATCAAGGTTATATTAGAGCCTAAAATATGACATGAACTAGAAGTTTTCTCCACTAAACCTCCCCAACTATCTCATAACAAATAATTATCTGTTAGTGAGTTTTAACTTAAGTTTGATGTTGAGAGATATGGTGATATGAGAGACTACTAGTTGACTAGTAATAGGACTAGAATAATCATTAGGCCTCCAACCTGGTCTACCAATGTTGTTGTTTCTACCTTTTACTTTAATATAGGTATTTACTAGGTAGTGATGAACCATAAAGTTTCAAATAAGATCTTATTTTTGAGTAATCCAGGTAGTGTATTTCTTTCATAAGAGATAAAAAGTATTATTTTCTTAAAAATAAAACATGGATTATTTTTAACAATCCTAAAAAGCCGAAAATTTTAGATGTTAATTGATTTTTTTTTATAAGAAAATTATAGGGAAAAGAAAATTAAGAATAAATCTATAAGTTTGGAACATGTATTCCTATAATATGATGGAATTGATTTCAATTATATTTTTTCACCTCTTGTTAATACCTCTTCCATTAGATTATTTTTAGCCTTTTCGGCCCAAAATGATTTTCATGTTTAATAAATGGATGTTAAAAAATTCTTCTTGCATGGTATGTAAGATGAACATATTTATCTGAGACCACCTGATGGACATTCAAAATATGTTAAAATCAATCAAGTATAAATTTTAATAAAATCCATGTATGTCTTTATGAAATCATCTAGACAATAGTATAAAGTATTTAAATCCTTTCTACTTAAAAATGAATATGCTAGAAGTACATATGATGCCAATGAATATTTAATATATTCTAATATTTTTTATGTTTATTAAATCCTATATGTAGATGAAATTAATATAGTTTTCAAAGAAAAATGAATAATAAATCATATGAAAAAATTAAATAATTATTTGGAAATAAAATATTTAGTGGAAACAAATAAAATCCTTGGTAAGAAAATCACGACAGATAGAAATTTTAGGGTATTGTACATGTCCCATTATTCAAATGTTTATAATTTATTAAAAAGGTATATTATAGAAAATTTGAAACTTTTTAGTTTGACTTTAGGTCATCACTTCTTATTTTCCTTGTTCAAATCCCCTAACAGTTATTCAGATAATTATTTTATGATTAAAATACTTTTTGTAATCATAGTCAGTGTCCTCATGTATTCAATGATATTCCATTATCTAGATATCTCATTTAGTGTTTGTACCTTAAGAATGTTTATGGGAAGTCCTGTAAATAATATTTGGTATGAATTAAAATAGATACTCATTTATGTTTCCATGTCTTTAAAATTTTGCATTTGTTTTGGTAAAAATGATTCTTATAGTCAAGATATCATAAGAATTATTGATTCTGGTTATGCAAAAAATATAGATACTGATAAATATATCATTTTTCATGTATTATTTTTCATGGGAGGTCCTAATTCATGGATGTGTAATACGAAATCCATTGTTTCACATTCCAAAACCAAATTCAAATACATAGTATTAACTGTAGAAACCAAATAATCAATTTGGTTGAAAGGATTTGTTAATGAACTGAATTTATCTTTTGGTAATATATAATTATTCTGTGATAGTAATTTTGTATTCCATATTTCCAAAAATCATGTTTTCCATTGAATATCTTTGAACATATACATTATATTTCAATTTTTAGGGTGTTCATTGAAACTAGGATAGTATGTTTCACTAAGATGCATACTTCATAGAATCCAGTCGACTATTTGACTAAAGTTATTCAATTTTCAATGTTTATACATTAATTATATTTTACGAATTTAGTCCCATTTCGAAGACCTAGATGGAGAGAGCACTATATTCTTTAAATTATTTTTATTACAAGGTGGAGGTTTCTTAAATTTGTCATGCATGTATTTATTTTTTTATTATTAAATATAATTTTTATAATTATTGGTCTGAATTATTATATCAATTATATAATTTACTTTTATTTGTTCCCTTGTGAAAGTTTTTTTTACATTTCATATTTTTATTTTTCCAATTAAAAAAATCTTTTTTATATACCTTACTTTTAAATATTGTTTTCAAGAGTTTTCCTTACCCCATAGATGGATCCCACATAAAGGTAACTAGTGTAGAGTCTAAATTCCCATTGCATGAGGGTAAACCATTTGATCTCTTGTTGAATAAGGTTAAGTCATTGATGCATAATGAAAATGCCTAATCAAATAATGGTAATCCTTGAATTTTGTAAGGGTACACCTGAAACTCTTATGGGTACTCCCTAGCTTGCAAATGGGAACTCTCTATCTTGCATAAGGGTTCTACCTTGGCTCATGTAAGGCTAACCTGGAATGTTAAACGGTACTTACTTGGCACACATACATGTATCATAGATCACTTGAGGGTACTATATGAATCTATTAAGGGGTATCCTTGGAACATAAAACGATAAGTTGATTTGTGTTACATTTTGGTAGTGACTCACCTACCGCCACATGGCCATCCCATCAAAGCATCTCTTCCATATCAGTCATCCACATGGCCTGCATCCTGAATTCACTAATTGGATTGAAATCATTTATCCTGACATCAGGATTTCACTTCAAGATCCTCCTCGATCATTTGGGGTGTTTCTTCACTAGTTCAATATAGGATAGTTCTATGGAATTTTTGATTTCTAGTTGTAATAGAATGAGAGTATCCTGAAGGAGATCATGCACATATTCACATAGTTCACTGAAGAAGATTTTATTCTTCATCACCAACCTATTCTTGGTATTTTGTGGACAGTGGTTCATATTATTTACCTTCAGCATGAGATTTTCTCCTGTGAAGGAATATATCTATATAATGAACATTGTTTGACCTTATTCTCGGTTTTGGTATTAGAACATATTATTATAAAAAAATTATTCTACTTTCCTATTTTTAGTTCTTTTTATGTGTTTGATGTTGTATCCTTCTATGCATGTTCATTGTGAGAGTCCATATAAGAATTCATATTTCAAGGTCTATATGTGAGATTTCATCACTTCCATATAGTATATAAATACTCAATCCTTAAATAATTTCTTTGGTACAATACTTCTTTCAGGTCTTATAATCTGGTGATTCACTTTCATTAGTAATAATGATATTATGGGGGATTTCATGCAATAAAAATTGGTCCATAGTGGACTAAAGTACGTTTTATATCTATGTTCTTTATTTTTTCTTACACCATAATCTTCTTTAATCCATATTCTCCATTTCTATTTTTTTTGAAATTCATAAATTTTTTAAACCAATTTCCTATATTAGTAGATTCTTGGTTTTTTAATAGGGAATAAAAAATCATAAAATCCCTTAAAATTTTTTTATAGTTACAAACAAATGTGCATGTGGATCAACTATTCGCATGTTTCTGTCCTGATAGAATGTGAAAATGCCATCCATCCTTTCACTTTCAAAGGTTTTTGATCCATTTTTCATTTTATTCTCTGTATATTCTATCATATGTGAATCCCTTAATAATATATAGAGGTTTTTTAATGTAGTTAATATAAATAAAAATATATTTTTTCCATGAATAATTTATATGTTAGCTTATATATTGTTTTGATAGTTGTGATCCACAACTTTGGTGAAACCATATCAACCCAACTATTTACCACACCAATATTTTAAATTCCTATGAATTTATATTGAGTACATGGTGTCTATAATTAATGGAGTGAAGGTAATGCTGATGATTTATAAAGATCACTGAAATCTAATTTTCCATTTGGAAAATGATGAATTAGTGTTATCTATGAATCAATGAAAAAATAATTCTAGTCTAGTAAACCCCAAACACTAGGTGTTAATATGGTTTCAAGTGCCCCAAGTTCCATATTTATGAATAAGAATGGTAATATTTCAATAACATTTTAATTAATTTTGATCCTTTAAAAATAATAAATTGGTTTTATAGAACAACAATCTATTTCAGAAATAATATTTGGACTGTGTGGAAAAAACATGTTGTAATGTATCTATAACTATCTTCAAACTAACATGGTGGATTACATTATAGAATTGAATTAGGTATGATTTTGTGTCATGGGGTCCTTGTTAGCCACATTGAACAGACACACAATGATTCATGGAGGCCTAATAAAGTTTATGCCAATATAAATGTGCTTGGGAATACCTGCAGTTTAATTCTCTTGTCATTAGGTGATAAGGTACTTCATTAGGTAGATTAAGAATCCAATAATACACAAATATAGACTAAAAATGAATATCTATATACTAAAAAAATAATAGTTGGCTAGTTACACAAGAATATTAAATTTCATAACTTTCATATACATCCTTGAGTTATTGTCCAGACCCATATTGATGATTTTAATAAAATCATTCTAGATTTATATAATATAGAATTTAAGTTGAATGAAGGGGATTTGAATATCATACTTCTGACATATTTTATGAATCATATAATTCTAATAAAGATTCAACATTGTATGGCTTGGGTTCCTTAATACTATATGATGTTAAATATACCTTATTGTCTAAATATATTCAAAAAAATAATCCTAGTTATATTAAGAAGGAATATAAGAAGATTAATATCTTGGGTAAGCTTGAGAAAAGAGGTAAGAATAGAGGAAAGAGATATCCTTGGATTTGATCAAGATTTGTAGGTAAAAATAAAAAATAATAATTCCATTACATACAACCTAGTCAAATTAGAAGTAATTGTCCCCAAAGGAACAATTCTATGAACAACACAAATAAAAGTGACCATTAGTTGTTAGTTGAGAAATATTTTGATAATTTTAATGTTATAAATGTTTGTTCTAATTCAATGAGTGATGAATGGGTCCTGGATTTAATATTTCCTTTTCATATATGTCACAAATGTGATTACTTCACCGATCTAAGAGAGATTTAGATTTAAAAGGTTTACCTATAAAATAAAAAGATATATCCAATCCTGGGTAGAAAAATAGTCTCTCTAGAATTTCATCAAAGGCCATTCAAATAATTAGAGTTGGTTAGGTTAGTTACTAATTTGAAGAAGAATATTATTTCCCAAGGTGTCATAGAAAAAAATAGTTAATATTTTTTGTCTAATTTAGGGAGTCATAACATGTCTAAGGGGTTAATGAATCTTAATAAAGTAATACTCAGAAATGATATATATGTTGTAGATGGTAGTACTAATATGAAACAATTAAATAAAACTCTTTCCCCTATGAAAGATAACATATTGTTATTGAATAGATGATGAATACATATTCTTTCGAAAGGTATTAATGAACTTAGAATGCAAGGAACTTTAAACGATATAACCTTAGACAATATTACCTTCTGTTTAGACGATATTATTAGTAAGTAAAAACTTGTTATCTTTAATAGGTCTATATATAAAGATAAGTCCCCTTTAGAATATGAAAACTTTAAATTTTGGGGTACCTCTAGAAATAAATCCCATATTTGGGGCCACTACTATGTTCCCTTTATAGATGAATATTCTCAGAAAGTATGAATTTATATACTCAAGCACAAATTTGAAACCATTGAAACCTTAAAAATATGGAAGTATAGTGTTGAATGTGAAAATGGAAGCAAACATAAAACCATTAGAAGTAATAATGGTGTAGAATAAATTTTTAATGACTACATAGTCTACTAACATTCTGATGGTGTTCTTATACAAAAAAATTTTGTGGATACCCAACAATAGTATGGCCTAGAAGAGAGGATCCATAGGATAGTTTTAGAAAAAGTGGGAATCAAGTTCTCATATTCTAGTATTTTTAAGTCATTCTAGGAAGAAATTGATGCTACTACTCTCTATATGATCATGATATTCACCTCTAGTTCCATTAGATTCAAAATACCTAATGTAATTCACCCCTAGTTTAGGTTATCTTATATTTTTTATTGTAATACCTATTCTCATAGTATAAATGATAAACTAGAACCCAGAAATATGAATTGTGTCCTTGTGGTATGCCCAATTATGTCACAGTGTAAATTCTTCTAGTAGATAATCATGGTTTTTAGAAATTTATAATCTGACGTGACATTGATTTCCATGAGGATTCTTATTCTAAATTGAAGGCTTCTGATCCTGTCCAGTCTAATCCTTCTAACTTGTAGGTGTTGAGGTTATATTAGAGGCTAAAATGTAATATGATCCTGAGGTTATCTGCACTATACCACCGCAACTATATCACATTGAAGAAGAACCTATTAGGGAATTTGAACCCGTGTTTGAGGTTAAGAGATATGGTGACATGAGAGACTACCAAATGACTCATAATTTCACCATAAGAATCATTAGTCCTCCAATTTGTTCTACCAATGCTTATGTTTCTCCCTTTCACTTTAATACAGGTTTTTACTTGGTAGTGATGAACCATATAGTTTCAAACAAGATCTTATGTCTGATGAAGGTAAATTTGAAAATGTATCAACATTAGGTATTTTTAATAGGCATTACAATAAAATCACCAAAATCAGTTTATTGTAATACGTATTCTCATGTATGAACATCACCAAAATCAGTTTTTCCATTTGGAAAATGTTGAAATGGTGTTAAGTATGAATCTATGAACAAATAATTATTGTCCAGTAAACCCCATCTGCAAGATGTTTATATGATTTCTAGTGCCACAAGTTCCGTCTTTCTGAAGAAGGATTAAAATACTTAAATAACATTGGAATTAAATTTGATCCTTTTCAAAAGAAGAATTGGTTTTAGAGAATAATAATCTATTTTAAAAATAATATCCTAACATTATGGTATAACCATGTTGTAACGTATCTATAACTTTTTTCTAACTAACATATTTCATTAAATCATATTTAAACACATCAAGATCCTCCCAATGAGGTTTTAAAATTTAGAAGTACTTATAATCTCCTCCCCATGTCACCCTTGATAGAGTATTTGTGAGACTAATCAATTCCCTATCCTTTTAAATCACAATAAAATCAAATCCCTATAACATATATTATCTCCACTTATGTGATATTAATGATACCCTCTGATTATGAAAATTAACTTAAGACTCTAATGATCCGTGTATACCTCAAAACTCATTCCCATCAAATATTATTTTAAATGCTAGATTTTTGGATCTAAATAAATAAGTTCTATTTTTCACATCAATCTTCCCAAGTTGGTTTCAGATAATGCCTTACAAAAATTTGAATTAGGAATCCCTTCCTATGTTAACATTGCTCCAAATCCCTAACTGGAGGGATCAAACTCTATTGAAAATACATTTTGAAAATTTAGAATGCATAAAATTTGGGTGGTAGTCATGTTTTTATTAAATGTACAAATGGTTATTGAGTTTTATATGTTTATTTAAACTCATTCTTATTAGTCAAGGATGTGAGGGGTCTAGAAATATCTAGATAATCATTGATACAATTTTTATAGTATCTATTTAAACCTAAAAATCCCTAAATTTCTTCACATTCTTTGGCCCATTCCATAATTTAACTACCTTATATTTTTTTGGGATCTATCATAACCCCTTAGATAGAAATTATATTCCCTAATACTCCACAGACATTCTTTTTAAAGAAAAATTATTCTCATTTTCAAATAGTACATGAAGTATTTCTATTTTAATAACTTCATATTCCTTTACCAGGTCTTCATTAAATCCCTTTTTTCAAACCAATATATCTTTGAAGAACACCAAAAAACTCTTCCTTATAAAATCCCATAATACTGCATTCATATTTTCCTAGAAATTCATCAATGCATTCATTAATATGAAGGGAATAAAAATTTGTTCAACATACTCATCCAAATATCTTCCTCTTTCATCTGTACCAAGTGGAAATCGAATTTCAAATCCACCTTTGTGAAGTATTCCTCTCTATGAAACTCATCCATCAGCTCTCCTATTACATGAATTAGTTATTTTTACAAAACCACCAAACTATTTAACTCCTAGTAATCCATACACATTATCCTTCCACCATCTTTCTTGTTTATTAAAATTATTAATCCATAGTATGGGATGATTCTATGTCTGATGAAAACCTATTGCAACATCTTGTAAACCTATTTTTCAATATCATTCTTCATGAAATAATCATGTTTATAAGGTTTTTTGTTTATTGAATTCACCCCCTATTTCAAATTTATTTTGTGATCATTGTTCTTCTTCGATGGTAATTCCCAATGTGTCTTAAAAAATTCTTCTCCAGCCACCATTTCTCACATCACTCACTACAACCCATGAACCCACAATATTCCTTTTATTAAATTTAATTGTAAAGAATATTTGGTTTTTGTGGTTTATTTGATGTTCCATAGGTCTAATGACCACTGAATGGGGGATGAATCAATGGCCTACATTTATAAATTATCATTCTTATAAATTCATCCTCTTGAACCTGTTAAACTTCTCAGTTCTCTCAATAATATCTCACACTCTAAACCTGTATGCAATGATAATAAGGGATTGAAACAAATGATATTTACAATTTTCTACATAAAAGAGTACTCGTTTCTATTCTGGTATGATTCATGTAGTTAGACACCCCATTTAGGATTCTTCATAAATTTTTTAGACACCCAAATCACAATTATCTAGTGACTGGTTAGACATTCCAATCACAATCCTCAAACAACTAGTTAGTCACCACGGTTACAAGATTACTCTAAAACTTTAATATTCTCATTGAAAGATCTTTATATGAACATGGATTCTTATGTGACACTTATAGACCTCTGGATTTTAACAATTTCACTAATGTAAATTCATCAATAAATCTCACAGTTCCAATCATATGTGGATCCCCAAATGTTCTATGGTAAAAATATCATTTTAGAACCAATATTAGAGGATAGAAAATCATTATGGCGGGACAATTTTTCTTGAAAACAATTGTGCACAAGCTATTTGGTTCCTATAATAAATGAAAACCTTCCTTGTCCATGATCAAATTGTTGAACACATTAATTTCATTGAAGACCATATCACTGAAATCCTTGGGTGAAAATATAATCACCGAGGAGATCCAGTGTATTTTATTTTTTTAAGTAGCACTACCCCCAAAAAAATTAGCAAAGTATGAATAAATTTCATGAATACATAAATCTAAGAGATTGAAGAGAGACATCATGTAATATATAATTTCTTTATACACTTATTAATAATAAAAACATTCCTGAACCTATAGAGTATCTTTATAGACCGTACCTAAATTTTACTAAGATATTTATCTAGGATGATGGAGAAGAATTCTATTTGAGATTTCCCAAATACCATTAGAAGACCCAAATACATTTTATGTTTTCCATAATCATGAGGCCAAAAAAACTAGTGAAGGTATATATCATCACATATTTCACAAAATAACTAATATATGTCTATGATTTGGAAAATTTGACACTTTGGAATGAGGATTTGATAAAACCATCTAGGATTTTTAGAACCTACTAGAATTACAGAAGAGTTTCTCTTGAAAATGGAAGATAATAATTAGTGAAAGATAAGTGAGTAGTGGGGTTACTATAATGAATAACCATATTATTATAATTGATTATATCCAATGATTCCTTTCATAAGTGATGAGATAAATCATTAGAAAAAAATAGAAATAAGTAAGGGGAATGGGCGTTAACATGCTACAATCCTCTAGTTGGTTTTATGTTCTTTATAAAATAAAAAATGAACTTTATATTAAAATAAACTGACTTGTGACAACTCATGATCTCTCTCATAAATTTTTTTCTAAATCCAAAATTCCACATCACCATATAAGGACCCATCCTTAGAACATTACATAATCTAGAATTAAATGAATAATTCACATTGAGGATCTTTTTAAGTTTAGAGTTTTAGAGAGTTAGTCCATAACTATTAAATTACATCTCAAAAATTACAAAGTAGACAATTCTACTCTGTTTCCATTTTTTTCACAAAATAAAAACTCATGAAAAAAAGAGACATGCCCATTTCCTTGTTTTAGATATCATGGCATTCCCTTGATCCGATCATTGACCCTATTAATCTTTATGTCCTGTGAAATACATTTCAAAACATGGGATGAGCATAAAAAGCTCTATAAGGGTTATAAAACAAAGAATGAATACATTACTTCATCAATACATACATAACATAAGATCTTTAACATAACTCATGAAATCATAATATTTATGAATCACACATAGAAAACATAAATCATAAAGATAACTTTTGGCATCCATTTCATACTTACATTGTAGCTATCACAACTACGTAGGGAGTTACATTTGGAATACCCATCACAGTATTATCCCTAAATCTCATAGGAGAAACATTCATGTTTACCTCTACCATGTTACCCAATGCATTAAAGAGCTATCATGGGCTCACCCACCCTAGGCTTATCACGAAAACACCCATATATGTAACAACGCCCAAGAACCATAACATATTCATTACACATTAAACAAATACAAAGGAAAGATAAAATTTCCAAATTTCCATCAAAATATATCATTTAAGTATATTGAAATAACAAATCCACTCTCAAAACCATTTTCAAAATAAAAATATGTAACAGAGTATATGGTATTTATTTTCCTTTTAAAAAAATTATGGCTTGTTAAGGAAGCCATAGATCAAATAATACTTGCAGCGGCGGAAAAGGTCGTTATCACCACTTACATTAAAAGAAAAATTCTATTTTATAATTTAGTAAAATGGTTTATAGAAAAATATTCCATTTTAATGAAATGAAATGTAAAAGGTGTTTATACAACGTATAAAATAAAGTCATATATAAAACAAAATATGCCACAATGAAAGGAGGTTGAGGCGAAGTCCCTTACCTCGTGTCCGACTTGACTCGGTCATTCTTTAATCTCTTGAATAATAAACTAAAGTTAATTTATAATTTCTTAGGAATAATTTTAAAATTTATTATTCCTTTTATATCACATATTACCATGTCATAAAAATTATGAAATAATTTAAGTTAATAATGGTTTTTTTGTCGATATTTGGTAATTGAGCCAAAATGAACTTCTTATATTTACAAGTTGTCTATGGGGTAAACAGTTTATTATATCCAGAATGATATTCATGATTTATATATCATATATATCATATATATATATATATATTATATACATGTATATATAATAGTACATAACATTTGAAGGTAATAAATGAATTGCATCGTTCATGGAGATGATAAGCCATACTTACGCATGAACGCTACCTTTATTTCTATTTCTTATTTTAATGGAATTAAAAAATGATTATTCATAGATATATTATAATTACAATTTAATATCATATATAATATCATTAAATCCATCCTTTATACATCCCACATATGGCATTAATGAGTAACATCACTTTGCAGGGGTGGTAGTCTGCATTTCTTCATATGAAATTATCGCGTTTACCCATAATGGACACCATAAAGGTATGATATAAATTGAAAATACAGAATAATAAATAAAACATAAACATAATATATATCATATATAAATACAGTTCCATCATAATGGACACCATGAGAGGCGGTAAGAGATAATTGAACAATCATCATTTCATGAGGCGTTAGTTTTCCATCCCCAGAAATATTATGTTCTTTACCCATTAGTTGGAGGTGTGTGAAAGTGTAGTTCAAATCCTTCATATAAAAACAACCTAGTATATTTAGGATACTTCTGTAGTTATAAAAGAAAGGAATAAAAAGAGTTTAGTGGTTGGAGAAGTAAAATAAATGAAGAAAATTTAAGATAAACCAGTACCTTCAATTCGGGTAACTCCCTTTGGTTTGAACCAAAAGGACTTCTTGAAGTGCATTATGCATATGTTAAAGATTATAAGTGTAAGAGAGGGATTTTGGGATCTTATTTGGGAATATTTTGGATGTGGAATGGGGCTTGAGAGCTGTGAGGAATGGGTTATAGGTGAGGGCTTTCTATAAGGGGGAGGAGGGGCTCTTTAGGAAAGTGTGAAAATATTATTTTATTATATAATGAATTTCAGTTTCTAATGGTCAAAAACTAATTAAAGTCAAAGATAAGGTGACTCATGGTCTAAATAAAATCATTCGATAAGACTGGATAGGTTTATTATATTATTTTAATCATTATAATCTTATTTTTTAAAATCATTTATTAATGAGGTAAACACTACATCATTATTGTGTCATAAATAATTTAATTTATTTGAGGTCTAATTTTTTAAAAAAAATACCATGATGTAGGAAATATTTTTATCTTTTATAATAATATCTATAGTCTAAAATATAACTTATATAACCATATATAAAAATTAATTTAATAAAAGATATTTGTTTATGTTATTTTTGTCTTTACATTATGTTAATTAAAATAAAATGTCATTATCACTCTTCAGTGGATCCACGAGGTCCCAAAATAGACCCTATGATTCCCATGGTCGGCCATGACTCATCAAATAAGGTTAAGACAAGTGTTAAGGTATTTTTTTATTATTATGATATTATTTTTTAGTTTGAATTACCCTCTTTACCTTTAACCATGGTAAATTAAAGTCAAAAGTTACGATTCACCAATTTTTTTTTCATTTTATTAAACCACATTTAACTTAATAAAAAAAAATGTATTTAGGATTTTTTAAATTACATTCAAAAAAGTGATAAAATTTAATTTAAATGAAAAATTCAGTTTTAAATACTACTTAGTGGTTTCAATATTCATCAAAATTTGAAGTTTTTCAAAAAAATACCAAAAATTCAGCCTAATATATATTTGATATTCCAAATTCAAAAATGATGTCTATTTTACCAAATTAAAAAAAATAGAAGTTGGATTATTTAATTTAAACATAATTCCCATTGTCAAAAAAAAGGAATATTTTTAAGAAATAATAACTATAAAAAGATTGACATTTTTTTATATCCAATTTTAAAGTGGAATTAATTTCGATGACCAACACTGGATTGAATGGTAAAAATATAATTTAATTATACATTAAAAAAAATTAAAATGATAATATAACCATATAAATAAATTATATTAAAAGGTATTTTTGAATTAAAATATAATATTTTCCACTATTTATTAAAAAATGAATATTATCATAAAAATACTAAAATTTTACCCAAAGTGAATTTTGAGGTTTTGATTCTAAAGAAGAATTTTATTTTTTAAAATAAAACATAGAAAAGTTACCAAAACTATATTTAAATAGGGCTCACCATCAAAAGATGGTAAATCAACGTATTAAAGTAAATTATGCTTAAAATTAGATTTGTTCACATTTTAAGCCTCTAACTTCTATTAGATAAATGTAAAAACATTTAACAAACATGTATAATCATATTATAGTTAGTTCTATTCATTCCTGCCAATTCAATGGCTAGGCGTTAACTACCATTTAAAATAATAGTATAATATTATTATTGTGCAACATAAGATTTCAAAGAAACCCGTTGTTGCGTATCGGGTACGTCATCGAACATTGCAAACCCTTTTAAAGTAAAATTAATTTTTAATTCAAAAAATATTAATTAATATGAAAATGTATTATTACTATATTTACCTGGGATATTACACACCACTTTTAGGAAATCCTATTCAAAACATTTATATTTTTTTCATATCCAATTTCATTTCCAAGGTCCCCCTCATATAAGTACAATGAGTTTTTATAAAATATAAGATGTCATGATAAATAACGATATTTTATATAATAAGTATCTTGGGTACAAAATAACTCTAATTCTAAAAGATAATAGGGGGAAGGAACATTCCAAAATAGTGGGAGAAGACTTTTGATAAAATCTTTTGGACCACATAGCACAAGATGATAGGCCTAAAATCCGGAATTTTCACTTGGATAAGTATTTTCAAGTTTAAAATGATGAGTGTTTCGTTGAACTTTTCCATACCAAAAGAACTATCCCATAAACATTACATCAGTATGATAATGTAAGGAATCATATTATTCCAAAACCACTAAAAATAATGCATGGTATCCATCCCGACCAAGAACCTCTGTTGAGTGTATTATATTAATGTATGAGACAGTTTCCTCTCTTGAAATGTATGAATCAAGCTCTAATGTCATTACCTTGATAAATTTTGTCTCAACACTGCTCAGGAGGTCTTTCCTTGGGTGCTAGTCTAAGAACAAAAATGATCTATATAAAAGAGCTTGATTAGATCCTTAATCCCAACCCCCTAAGAATTGAATATTCTAGCCCCTACCTCCAATTTTGAAATGAATTTATTTCTTATTCTAACTATGTCATTTTGAGAAAATTTGTTGAAATTAGGGTCACCCTATTTGATAAAATATTCCCTTTATCAGATACACTAATATAATTTTTTTCTCCAAAGGCTTAATCCAAATAATTTTCAATATTTACAACCTCATGCTGGGAAATATCATAAGTGGGTGACTTATAATATATTCTGAGTTCTCTCTCAAGCCTAATAATTCTCTAATAGATGTTCTTGCAGTGTTATCGACTCCATCACTACAGCTATATAGCCACTGATTTAGTCTTATCCTAGACATGGTCTTGAGAGTATGATCAGGTAGATTTGACATATTACATATAGTTATTATTATAATTCTACATGAATTTAAATATGAATCCTTGTAGTGGGATTTCACACAGGGACACCACCGACAACTAGAGAAAAATAGGACAATGATCAGATGAATGTGGATGGAAGTTTGAGGCCTCTTACCTATAGAACATATACAATTAGTATTTGAAAACTGAGAACCTAGTTATATCTTTATATCATATATAGGTTAGGAAATATCCATCAAACTAAGTAAATAGACTCCCCATGATTCCCATATCTGAGATATATGAGTTAAACAAGCAGTCCCACAATAAATGCATTGAAGAAAAAATCTGTCTGGCACCGCCTTTCTTATTATGGTGTGGATGATTTCATTGAAATACCCATCAAAGATAATTGGGCTATAATTTTATTTTTGATATATTTAATCACCTCCAAGGATCTCCACTTGTCACCTATACCTAGATAGCTACAAAAACAAATGATGCACCATTCAGGTTCCTAAGTTTGACGAATCAAAAAATATATGTGGCTTGGGGAGAAGATGACTATTGAAGCATAAAATTACTATCCCCACATGATTCAAATTAAACCTTCATGTGATGACTTTCCTACCCATAAATAGTTAAAAAATCCATCTTTTAATGTTATCCCGGTCATTTCCTTACTTTTCAACAATGTATTGGACAAAAAGACCATATTGGTGCCATAATTAGGGATCCATTAATAGGGCATACGAATGGATCATGAGTTTCCAAACATATTACTAGTTCATCATATGAGATTCATGGTTCAAGGTGGGGATAGTTTGAACTATCCTTTTCCACTATCAGGTTGTTCAACACATCACCCTATAATAGTATTGAGTGTTTCTAAGAACCCAATAGAGAATTATCTTTATAACCTCTACACTGTATTTTATTTTAAAAAAATTATCTTATTTTCTCAATATTATTTCTATTCTAATTATTTCAGTTCCAACTTTCCAGAAATCTATGTTCAACCAAGATCACTCCAAGAGGATATTCTTATAGGATTTTAATAACTAGTCTTGAGGAAAGAAATCCTGAATGCTCCTTCTCACCCTGAAAAGTTTAATCCAAACCTCCAACCTTGAGTGGTACCATACCATAGGAGAGGGAAACCTTCATTTAATCTAGTGTTTTTGGGGTATGGTAAAATGGTCGATGGTTTGGGATAGGTCTTATTTTCTAGTGTAGAAAATAATTTTGAAAATTTTGTATGGGGGATAAATAGTCAGCCAAAAAATTACTCCAAGCCCCGATATCATGTGTATCCTCATCCTATGATCCTGTATCTACCATAATAGGGATGATATACCCATCAAACAAGCGAACATAATTTCACATGTTCATTTGAGAAGGGTATAAAAACTACCATGTTCATTAGACACTATGAATATTTGATCTTGAAATTCGGTATGATATTCACTATCCATAAGTTTTTACCCTTTGAAGTTGGTAGACCACCCAAAGAGTGTTCCAGACGCCATGGGCTATATTACTATATTAGAGGCCACTCTAGATCATGTTTTTTTGTTCTATAATCATTTATCACATGTCCAATGAGGCCGAAAAAGAAACAAAAGGAGTCAATTTTTTAAATTCAAAAGACACCAATATCTTGGAGTCTATAAGTTTCAATAATGAATACCTGTATAATGGGTTGTGTGAAGTCCACCATAGCCTTGATTCTTACCATAGGACCCCACTATATCAGATCGTAAACATACTATTATATAAAATACCCAATGGTATTACCAATCCCACACATAACATGATATCTCCTACCCACAAATGGGATACAATTCACCTGGATCCAGAAAGTGGAATGAAGGAATTCCATCTTATCAGGTTAAACCCGTTAACCATGTACTTGATCACAGTAATATGATTATCAAAATACAAGGTATTTCCTTTAAAAATATGCATCTTAATATATTCCATAAAAAAATAAAAAATAATCATTCATGGTTCAATTTACTTGATAGATTATCCCTCTTCCAACCATGGAATCAGATGCATCATATTCCTCAAGGTATTCATGTTATAGGGTCTGCAAGATTTGAATCTCCCCACCAAGAGGAGGGAGTGAAATTTGTAAAGATCTTTGTCCTCTATAACACTAATTTTAGTCATCTATTTATAAAAAATAACATTGAAATATTATTTACAGTCTCTCTAGTCATGAATTATCATTTATACCATTAAATATATCAAATAAAACAGTTCAAAATAAACTTTCCTTAACTTTTTTTGTTTATAATAAATAAAAATAAACCAGTTTACAACCATTTTTATGGAAATTATTTAATAACAGTAACTCTGATATGATTTAAAAATTAAAATCATTCATTACGATTATTGAAAATTGGAATTAAATTATTTTAATCATTAAATTAGGTTAATAATAATGGTAACAATTTAAGAACATTGTTTAGATTACATAATATTTGTAATTTTATATAATTAATTTAACTATTAAAATAATATATCAATTTAAATAAATATTAATTATATAATTAATGTTCGTGATTATTATAAAATTTTGTACACAAAAAATATTATTATTCAACAATATTTAGCTAATCATTTCATAGATGTATTTATGTTTCCTTTATTATGATTTAATTACATATTGAATTAAAAATGAATTATAAATTTAATTACAATTAAATTAATTATTACTAATCCATTATTAATTGTATAATTAATTCATTTTATATTTACTAATTAAATTAAAAATTAAAAATTTATAAATAATTATTTTAAAGAAATTTAATATGTTTTTTGATCTATAATTATATTGAGTTAAAAATAGGTGTTTAGAAATGAAAAAAGTATTTAAAAAAGATTATAGTTTTCAAAATATTAAATAAATGTGTTAAATTGTAGAAAATTATTTCTTATTTTTATGTAATAATTTATTATTAACGCAAAAAAAATGTTAGATGAATTGACTATAGTAATTGTGATATTATTTGTCTAGATACTTCCCAATGATGAGAGATAATATCATTTAAATTTATTGTGTATATATATTTTAGGTATATGAATTAATTCTATAAAAATAATTTTATTTAATTTAATACATGTAATATTAACAAAATGAAATAATTTGAAAATAATATTTGAAAAAAACAGATATAATGAAATCTATATTTACTTATATATTAAATTTCAAAAAATAAATGAAGTGTATTAAAAAAATAAAGAAGTGTGACTGAGGAAGTCCATTTAATAAAAATCCATATATGTGTTTATTCATTACTGTTTACCTTCATGCATGTTTCATGTGAATTGGTAGATGGCTTGGGACTAGGGATACCTTCGGAAGAAGAGATAAGATGGTGTTTAGCCTCCAATGATATAGATAAGTGCTATTTAGATCTTAATTGAGTTATGACCGGTCAGTGATCATGTTTCTAAGGGATGGGGGAATAGTTTAATCTATCTTGAGGCCATAGGTAGTGATTGGAGTATGAAATGAGATGCAGGTGGCCTATGATTGGGTTTTTTTGGGATAATTATATGGATGAGAGAGGATTTTGCCTGGTGATTATGGGTAATAAATCCATTTATCTCATTCCTGGTGAGTGACACCCTCATGAGGATTGTCTGAGGATTGATTAGAATTATGAATGGGACTAATACTTTAGGACTAGACATGGTGTGACAAAGAGTGGTTTCTTCTGAGTGACGGACCATGAGATATGCCTTATAAGATGTGGGGTGATACCCAAGTGTAGGATGTGGTGTTGGTCAGGACTTGGAATTAGGATTCCAAGCTTTCTAGAGTGTATGAATTAGGATAGTCCTGGTCTAGAAAGACTAAGAGTGATGTGAGATCATGATGTGAAGGACTAGGCCTTGAGGTCTATGTTGAGATGTGTATATGGGTTGTGGTGTCACTGAGGGGTAAGGGGAATGGGTTTGTATTAATGAGAAGAGAATGTGTTGGGTTTAGAGGACCCAATAGATTCCCTAAAAGGTTAGGTGGGTGTGTTCAACAAGGGGATATATATTTAGAGACTAGTGTCTTGGGATCATAAAAATAGATATGTGACAAGTTAGGGCCTAGTTTACATGTCATGACCTCCTTGGAGATTGTGGGGGTGGTTCATTGTTCTTATTACCTCTTTATATTCCGTAGGGATAGGGCTGGTATTCTTATAACATCCCCAGAGTCTACAAGGATGGTTTGTTATTGTTATATCCTACCTAGAGTCCATGGGAATGGGTTTCTATGCTTGTGACCTCCCTTGAGAATATAGGGATTGGTCGGTGTGGATGATGTACCCTACCTAAGAATATTGTGCAATGAATGTTACCACCCATGATGGTATATTTCATGGGATGTTGTGACATGGGACCAATGGGACCTACCTTGAGTGATCAGGAATTTGGTCATGATGTGGATGTATGACTGGACCGAGTTGTTTTGGGAAACCGGTTGAGGATTGGATGCCACAAAACCTTATGTCTTCGTTTATGGAATGGGTATCGGTAGGATGGCCTATGATGAGGTATTGTGGTGGTTTCTAGTATAGAACTAAAGTTGGTATAATCGGCTATCATGGTGGCATATTCAGCACACATTGACCTGACATGAAAGGAGTTGTGGTGTCCTTTTAAAGTTTATGTCCACATTATTGTGATTAGGAAAGCATGTAGTTTAATTATCTTATCATTAGGTGATACGGTTCTTCATGAGGTAGCTTATGAATCATATACTATCTAAATTCGGTCTAAAAATGAAACTCAATCTAGGAAAAAAACCTTAGTCATCCAATGAAACAATAAGATTCAATTTTATAACATTAATATGAATCCTTGAATTGCATCCTATACTCATATCGATGATTTTAATAAAATAATTCTCGATTTATATAATATTGATGTTATGTTGGATAATGGTAATTTTAATGTCATACGATTGACCAAATTAGATGATTAAAATAATTCATTTAAAGATTCGATGATGTATGGTCCCAATTTTTTAAACCTATAAGATGTTAAACCTATTATGTTTTCTAAAGATACTAAAAATATGAAACTTACTTTTGTTAATAAGGAATATGAGGGGATTAATATCTAGGGTAATCTGGAACTTAGAGATAATGAGTGAGGTAAGAGTATGTTTATGATCCAATCAGGGTCTTGGGTTAAAAAAATTAAATTATTCCATTATAAAAACCATGTTATATTTGAAAGAATTATCCCCAAATGAACAATTCTAAGAAAAAACCAATTACAATGACCATTGGATTTTAGTTGAGAAATATTTTGAGACTGTTGATGTCTTAAATTTATGGCCAAATGCAATGAGTGCTGAATGAGTCATGGATTTAAGATTTTCTTTTCATATTTGTAACAAACATGAGTACTTCACTGATCTAAGAGAGAATGAGATTGGAAAGATTTATATTAGAAATAACTAGAGCTATCGAATCATGGGTAAAAGAATAATACCTCTATAATTGCATGAATGGTCTATCAAATTCATAGGGGAGGTTCGGTGGGTGCCTGACTTGAAGATGAATCTTATTTCCCTTGGTGTCTTAGAAAAAATAGGTATTATTTTAATTCTGATTCAGGGAGTCATAATATCTTTATTGGTTCACACACAGTTATGAGAGGAACCCTCACTAATGGTCTATATGTCTTAAATGGTAGGAATCAAATGAAACAAATAAATACAACTCTTTCCCCCCATAACAGATAATACAATGTAATTACATATATGATTAGGAAATATTATTTAAAAAAGGATGAATAAACTAAGAATGAAAGGAATTTTAAATGATGTATCATTTTTCAGTATTTCCTTTTGTGAATACGATGATCTTGAAAAGTCCCAACATGTTTGTTTTAAGAGTACTACACATGAAGATAATTCCCCTTTAGAATATACACATTTTAATTTGTGGTTTTCCTCTATAACTACTTCCTATAGTGGGGGCCAATAATATGTTCCCTTTAAATAAGTATGATCTCAAAAATTGTAGATTTATATACTCAAGCAAAAATCTGAAACCTTTGATACTTTTAAAATTTGGATGTTTAGTGTTTAAAGTGAAACCATAAACAAGCATAAAATCATTAGAACTGATAATGGTCTAGAATATTTATCTAATTCCTACATAAACTATTTTATTTTTGAAGGTATTATTAGACACAGAACTGTTATGGAAACCCCATAACAGAATTTCCTTTAAGAGAGGATGAATAATATTGTTTATAAAGTTTGATAAGCATGCTTTTATATTATAGTATTTTTTATGTCATGGGAAGAAGTTTTTACTATAGCTGCCTATCCGATCAATAGATTCACCTATAGTGACATTATTTTCAACCCCTTGATGTTATGTGGTGTGGTTCACCCCTAGTTTAGGAAATTTTAGACTTTTTTTCATTATACCTATTCTCATAGTATGACTGCTAAACTGGAACCTAGGAATTTGAAGTGTGACTTTGTGGGATACCCACTTTCTGTCAAAGGGAAAAGGATTTGAGATTATAATAATGGTTTTAATAAATTTATAATCCATCATGATGTTGTTTTCCATGAGGCTTATGCTTCTAAATATAAGGCTTTTGATCTTTCCCAGTCTCATCTATCTAAACCTGTAGGTGTTAAGGTTAGATTAATGCTTAAAATATAACTTGAATTCATGGTTGTCTCCACTAAACCACCCCAACTAGCTAACAATAAAGAACAAACCATTAATAAATTTGAACATAAGTTTGAGGTTGAGAGATATGGTGACATGAGAGACTACCAGTTGAGTCGTAATAGGACCATAAGAATCATTAGGTCTCCAACATATTCTACCAATGCCGATGTTTCTACCTTTGACTTTAATATTGGTTTTTACTAGGTAGTGATGGGCCAAAATGTTTCTAATAATATCTTAAGTATGATGAATCTAGTTATTTTCTTTATATGAAGAGAGATGAAATAGATTATCTTCTTACAAATGAAACTTGGATAATTTTTAACAAACCTAAAATGAAGAAAATTATAGATTTTAAATAAAATTTTAAGAAAAAATAAGAAAATTCGAGTGAAAAGAAAATTAAGTATAAATATATACTTTTGGAACATGGATTCCTATAATATTAAGGAATTGATTACAATGATATTTTTTCACATGTTGTTAAGACCACTTCCATTATATTATTGTTACCCTCTTCTACCCAAAATGATTTTCATGTTGAATAATTGGATGTTAAAATTTCCCTCTTGAATGGTATGTAAGAGGAAAATATTTATATGAGACCACCTGATGGGTCTTCCAAATATTTTAAAATCAGTCAAGTATAAATTTTTCAAAATCCATTTATGTCCTTAAGAAATCATCTAGACATTGGTATAAAGAATTTAATGCTTTTCTGCTTAAAAATGACTTTTCTAGAATTACATATGATGCCAACATTTATCTAAAACCTTTTGGTATTTTTTATGTTTATTTAATCCAATATGTTGATTAGAAGATTATAAATTTAAAAGAAAATGGGTTAATAAATCAAATGAAAAAAATACATAATGCTTTTGCAATGAAATATTTAGTGGAAATAAATAAAATCCTTCTTATGAAAGTCACTACATATAGAAATATTAGAGTATTGTACATGTCCTAATATTCATAGGTTCAAAAGGTTTTAAAAATGTATTTTCTTGAAAATTTGAAACTTATTAGTGTGAATTTAGTTTTTCACATCATTTTTAACATGTCCCAAACCCCCAGTAGTGATTTTTATAATTCTTTTTTGAGTAAAATCATTTTTGTAAACATAGTGGGTGGACTTATGAATTCTAAGATATTCCCTTATCTAGATATATACTTTCATGTTTTTAACTTAAGAATTTTTATGGTATGTCCTATAAATAATCCTTGGGATGCATTAAAATAGATACTCATTTATGTGTCAATTTCTTCTAATTTCTGCATTTTTTTGGAAAAAAAGATTCTTATAGTCAGGATATCATTAGATTTATTGATTCTGGTTATACTAAAAAAATATTCACTAATAAATATATCATTGTTTATATATTATTTTCCTTTGGAGGTCCTAAATAATTGAAATTTAATATGAAATCCATTATTTCCATTTCCAAAACCAAGGTGAAATAAATAGTATTAACTATAGCAATCAATGAATCCTTTTGGTTGAAAGGATTTATTAATGAACTATCATGATATTTTGGTAATATTAAAGTCTTTTTTGATAGTCAGTATTTATTAAATCTTTCTAAAAATCATGTCATCCATGGAATATCAAAGCATATATACATTAGATTTCAATTTTTGGGGGTTTCATTGAAACTATGACTATATGTTTCACTAAGATAAATACTTCAGTGAATCAAGACGACTGTTTAAATAAATCAATTCAATTGTAACTATTTATACATTATTTAGATCTTATGAATGTATTCCCATTTCCAAAGACCTATGTGTCAAGAAGACCATATTGTTTAAATTATTATTTTACAAAGGTGGAGGTTTTTAAATTTGATATGCATGATTTTATTTTATTGTTATCAAATAGAAGTTTTATAATTATGGGTCTGAATTATTATTTGGATTTTCATAATTTACATGTATTTTTTCCCTTGTGAAAATGTTATTTACATTCCATAATTGTATTTTTCTCCTAAAAAATGTTTTTACATCTATTATGTTTCAATTTTAATTTCATGAGTTTTCCTTACCCCATAGTTGGATCCCACATAAAGGTAACTTGTGTAAATTATACATTCCAGTTTCATGATGGAAAACCATTGGCTATCCATTTACATAATGGTAAGACATCGATGCATAAGGGAAATTCCTACTCGTGTAAGTGTACTCCATGGCTTGCATATGGGTACTCCTAACTCTCTTGAGGGTACTCACTAGCTTGCATATGGGCACTCCCAAGCTTGGGTAAAGGTACTACCTTGGTTAAGGTAAGGCTAAACTTGAATGTGATAGGTTACTTCTATGGCACAAACAAGGGTAACCTTGCTCACATAAGGGTATTATATAGCTCGATTAAGGGTAACCCAGATCATATAAGGGTAACCTTGGAATACTAAATGTTATGTTGATATGTGATACATTTTGGTAGTTAATCATCTACCGCCACATGGCCATACCATCAAACTGTCCCTTGCATATCAGTCATGCACATGGACTATATAATCTATTCATTACCTGGATCACAATCATTACTACCACCATCTTGATTTCACCTCAGGATCCTCCTTGATCATTTGGTGCGTTTCTTCACTAGTTAAATATAGTAGATTTTTAAGGAATTTTTGATTTCCAATGGATATAGAATGAGTGTAGCCTGAAGGAGATACTGTATGTGATCCATGTAGTCTAATAAAGTATATTATCTTCATCACCTCCAATATGGTATCAGTATTTGGCAGAGAGTGGTTCAGATTATCTGCCTTCATCATGAGATGTCATCACATGAAGGAATACATCAATATAATGAACACCATTTGATCTTCTTGCAGGTTTTGGTATTAGAACCTAGAATTATAATAAGTTTATTCCACTATCCAATTCTCATTTATTTTCATGGGTTTAATGTTGTATACATCTATGCATGTTAGTAGAGTTAGTCCAAAAGTAAGTCAGATTGAAAGTTCCATATGTTAGACTTCATAACTTCCATACAGTCTAACAAGACACAATCCTAAAAAAGTTGCTTTGGAACTTTACTTCCTTTATGTATTATAATATGATGATTTTCATTATATAGTAATAATTATATTCTATGGGATTTAATGCAATGCACGTTGTTCCATAGTGGACTAAAGTACATTTTATATCGGTGTTTTTTATTTTTTCTTAGAACAAATTCTTCTTTAATTAGTCTTATTCATTTATATATTTTTAACTAACTACCTATTTTTTTTGAACCAATTACCTATATTAGTGTATTCTTGGTTGTTTCATAAGGAATGACACATCAACTATGAACTTACCATCTTTTCTAGTTGTAAACATCTGGGCTGGTGGATTAACATTTCACACGTTCCGTTCATGATAGAATGTGAAAATGTCACTCGTCCTTTCAATTTCACTGGTTTTGACCAATTTTTCATTTTATTTTCTCTATCTTTCATCCAATGAGAATTTACTAATAATACATAATGGTTTTTTAATGAAGTTAATCTAAATTAAAATATATTTATTCCATGAATCATTTATATGTTAGCTTATATATTGTTTTACTCGCTGTGAGCCACAACTTTGGTGAAACCATATAAACCCAACTATTTACCACCACACAATTTTTCATTCTTGTTAAATGATACTGAGGAAATGGTGTCTAGAATTAATGGAGTGAAGGTAATGTTGAAGATTGATGAAGATAACTTGAAATAGTTTTTCCATTTGAAAATTGATGAATTGGTGTTATGTATCAATCAGTTAAAAAATAATTCTAATCCAGTAAACCCCACCCACTAGTTGTTTATATGTTTTCATGGTCCCCTATTTACCTCCACCTAAAGAAGAATGATAATATTGAAATATCTTTGAAAATAAATTTGATCCTTTTAGAATGAAAATCAGTTCTTATAGAACACCAATATATTTCAAAAAGAATATCCTAACTTTGTGGAACCCCCATGTGGTAACATATCTATAATTGCCTTAAAACAAACATATTGTGTTAACTCTTCTTTGAACACATAAAAATCCTCCCAATCAGGTTTTAAAATTTTAATTTACATATAATCTCCTCCCCAAGTCACCCTCGATAGAGAATCTGGGACACTATTCAGTTTCCCATGCTTGTAAATCATAATAAAATCCTATCCCGGTATCATATCCTACTAGTACTGATGTTCAATTGAAGCTACTAATTGACCAAGAAAATTCACTTATGGCTCCAATTACCCGTGTATACCTCAAACCACCTTCCCATCATATATTTTTTCTGATTCATGATTTATAGCACTTAATCCATAAGATCCATTTTTTATATCAAATTTTCAAGTTGGTTTCATATAATTTCTAAAAAAAGTAAAGAGGTCTCCCTTACTATATTAATAAATCTCTAAATCATGAACTAGAGGCATCAATAATTAATGAAAATCCCATGAAAAAAATCAGAAATCATAAATGTTGGGTAGTAGACATGATTTTCTTTAGTGTATCAAATTATTATTGCGTTTTAGGTGATTATTTAACATCGTTTTTCTTAGTCAAGGGATTTAGGGGTCTTGAAATCTTTCAATAGTCATTGATAAATTTTTTGTTGTATCCAATTATCCATGAAAACCCAGGATATACTTCACATTTCTTGGCCCATTCCATTTTTTGACTACAACTTTTTTTGGGATCTATCATAACCACTTTGACAGAAATTATATGCCCCAAATACTCTACATACCTCCTTTTTAAAGAACACTTCTTCTCATATTCAAATAGTAAATTTCTTATTTCCATTTGTTGGACCTCATGTTCCTTCTCTAGTTTTACATTCCATCTCACTTACAACAAACCATTATATCATCGAAGAACAACCAAACACTCTTCCATAGGTAATCCCAGAATACCACATTCATAGTAGCACGAAAAGCCATCAGTGCATTCATCAATATGAATGGAATAAAAATGAATTCTAAATTCCCCTTATGGGTCTTTAACATAGTCTTTCTAATATCATACTCTTTGATATGTACATTGTGGAAAATAGATTTCAAACCCACCTTGGTGAAGTATTCCACACTATGAAACTCATCCATCACCTCTTCTATTAGTTGAATTAGGCACCTTTCCATCCCCACCAAACTATTGAACTCTTGGTAATCAATGCACATTTTCCAACAACTGTCTTTATTCATTACTAAAATTATTAGAATATAGTATGGGATGATGTTATGTCTGATGAAACCCTATTACAAATCATTTATCCCAATTTTTCAATCTCATTATTCATGAAATAAGCATGATTATAAGGTTTTATATTGACTGAAACCACCACCTCTTTCAAATTTGTTGTTTGATCAGTCATCCTATTTAATGATATTTCCCATGGTGACTCAAAAACGTCTTATCTAGTAAGATTTTCTAATATCAACCACTGTAACCCATGCACCCACAATTTTCATTTTTTAATATTTTATTATAAATGAAATGGTGTTTTGGTTGGTTATTAGAAGTTCCCCATTCTAGATGACCACTGAAAGGGGGATGAATCAACAGTCTACTTTTAAAAATTATTATTCTTATAAATTCAACCTCTTGAACCTGTTAATTTTCCCAATCCTATTAATAATATCTCGTAGTCTAAAGTTGTATGAAATGATAATAAGATTGTTCAACAATTGATATTTACAATTTTCATCACAAAAATGTACTCCTTTCCATTCGGGCTAGATCCAATGGGTTAGAAACACCAGTTATAATTCTCCATAATTTTTTTAGACACCCCAGTTACAAGCATCACACAACTAGTTAGTCACCATAGTCACAATATTATTCTTCAACTTTAATACACTCATAGAAAGATCTTTTTATGAACATCTATTCTTATGTTCCACTTATTAAATAGTTTTCCCTTCATGAGTAGATTGAATCAATAGGCACGCACATGTGCTAATTCTTTAGGATCATCAAAAGTTTCTCACAATAGTTATGTTGGTATCAAGAATCCTACCATATCATGAGTGATATGGTTCATCTAAATTTTCTCAAATATTTGTCCTAACAAGAAAAAAATGGTGCCTAGTTTTAACTACCTCTCTTACCTTGATACATGTATCAGGCTCCTATAAATCTCTCAGAAAATGTATGTTATTTCTCAATATTCTAAACATATTCTTCGATATTTACAAAAGTATATATTCACAATAATATCATGAATATTATTATCATATATTATTGAATTTATTTCACATTTAATATTAAAATAAATAATATTAGGACCTCATTCTTCTTGAATCATCCAATCTTTAGGTGATCATCTATTTTTTCATTTAAACTTATTACTAAATGCCTTACCAAGTCAATAATTTATTCTGACATGATATTTGAATTACAATTTTTCCATTATCTCCTCAACCCACTCTACATATAAATCTATTTTAAATCGCCCCACCTCTACATGAATTTGTGTGATACCATGGGATAACCTATTATGTCGCTCATCTCAATGTTTCCTATAGGTTGACTGAATTTCCAAAAAATGGTCTTCAAAACGACCATTGAAAAACTACTATGCCATGGTGACATATTTATTTTTCTCTTTTTTTTTCACAATAATCAAATACATTTAAAATGAATATATATATATAATTTTGATTGTGGATTCCTCCCTTATTCTGCAATATGGATGCATCATGAAAAGCATTGTGATATTTATTTTTCATTTGAGAACATCATACAAAGCATAGTCAAATTTCATTTCATCAGAATATACACATTATGGAAGTCAGTTCATCTCCCAGTAGATCAACAATAATAATGGATCGACTGCATTTTGTAGCTATGATCGACCACATGAACACCTCAATGAGAAACCATATGAATTACTCCAGATCAAATGTGTGTGATCAAACCCATGGAAATTTTTGGATTGATGGCACGTTTAAATTCAATCACCCAAAGAATCTTAACTCATGATTTGATTAAGGGTACTCCCTAAATTGTATATTGGAACTCCCTAGATTGTGTAAGGGTAAAGAAGGCTAACCTGGAATGTGTAATGGTACCTCCTTGATAACATAAGGATAAACTAGCTCATGTAAGGGTACTATCTACCTCAATTAGAGGAACATTACTCGTATAAGGGTAACCTTGGAACATGAAAAGGTAATATGATTTTTGTTATATTTGAGTGGTGATTCACCTGAAAATGCATGGACATATCATCAAACAATATATTATATATTGATCTTCTATGTGGTCATTATATTTCTTTCCCCTCCTAGCTCTCTGTCACTTCTCCTTCCATCATGATTTCACCTCAGCCTCCTCCTCGATCATTCAATGTGTTTCTTCACTGGTTCAAGAGAGGATATTTCTCGGGAATTTCTAATTTCCAATTGAAACAAAACAAGTGTATCCCGAAGAAGATAAAGTCCAAGATTCCCATAGTCAACTAAAGAATATTGTCTTTATCACCACTAACGTGGAATAGGGATTTGGTGGAGAGTGGTGAAGATTCATTTCCTTCATCATGATATGTCCTTAGGTGAAGGAATACATCATCATCATGAACACCATTTCATATTCTTCCATGTTTTGGTATTAGAACATGGAATTATATGAAGTGTATATCACTTTCTTATTTTCATTTCATTCTATTTGTTTGATGTTTCATCCTTTTATGAATGTGTGTAGATTGAGTCCATCCAAGAAGTACAATTTCAAGTTCTATGTGTTAGATTACATCACTTCCATACAGTCTAGAAAGAAATTATTCTATATAGTGTATTTAGACCTTTACTTATTTTGTGTCTTATAATCTAGTGATTTTGTTTCTTTAGTAATAATGATATTCTAGTGGATTTATTTCTTTGCAATTAGGTCCATAGTTTACTAAAGTATGTTATATATCTGTTTTTTCTAGTTCTTCCTGTACAATATTTGACTTTGATCCTTCTTATACATTTCTTTTTATCAAAATTTCTAAATTTTTTTAATCCCAATACCTATATAAGTGGATTATTGGTTGTTTCATAATGAATACCACATCAACGTAGACCCTAGAATCTTTTCTAGTTAGAAAAAATGGTTCAATTGATTAGCTTTTCACATGTTCCTATCATGATAACATATGAGGATGTCAGTCATCCTTTCACTTTTATTGGCTATGTCATTGGTTTTCAATCCATTTATCATTTTCTTGTTTATATATTCCAACCTATGTGCATCACCTAATAATATATAGAGTTTTTTAATAAGGATAATATAAACGAAAATATATTGATTCCTTGAATCCTTTTTATGTTAGCTTATATATTATTTTTATAGTGGTGAGCCACAAATTTGGTGAAACCATATCAACCCAAATATTTAGCACAATAACATTTTTCATTCTTGTGAAATGATACTGAGTTAATGTTGTCTAAAATTAATGGAGTGAAGGTAATGCTGTAGATGTATGAAGATCACCAAAATCATTTTTTCCATTTGGAAAATGTTAAACTGGTGTTAAGTATGAATCAATGAAAAAATAATTTTAGTTCAGTAAACCCCACCTGCTTAGAGTTTATATTTTTACATGTGCCCTATGTTCAATATTTTTAAAGAATAATAATAATAATTCCATAACATTGGAATTAAATTTGATCCTTTCAAGAAGAAAAATTGGTTTTATAGAACAACAGTCTATTTCTGTAATACTATCATGACTCCATAGAATAACCATGTTATGACATATCTATAACTATCTTCAAAATAAAATCTTGTATTAAATCATATTTTAACACATCAAGATCCTCCCAACCTGTTTTTAAAATTTCCATGCACTTATAATGTCTTCCCCATGTCACCATTGATAGAGCATCTATGACACTATTCAATTTTCCCGTATGCAAATCACAATAAAATCATATCCCTATAAAATATCCTGCCTACACTGATGTGAAATAAAATATACTGCTGGACTAGGAAAATTAACATAATACATCAATGATCAGTGTATAACTCAAAACATCTCCCCATCAAATATTATTTCTAATGATGGATTTTTGGAACTAAATCCATAAGCTCAATTTTGAATATCAATTTTCCCATGTTGGTTTCAGATAATGCCTCTCTAAAATTTTAAATAGGCCTCACTTCCTATGATAACATATTTCCAACTCCCAAACTGGAGGCATCAAACTCTATTGAAAATCCCTTGCGAAAATTCAGAATGAATAAATGTTGGGTGTTTGTAATGTTTTTCATAATTGTATCAAATGATTCTTGAGTTTCATGTGTTTATTTATACTCTTTATTCCTATTCAAGGCCATTAGGGGGATAGAAATATTTAGATAATCACTGATAAATTATTTATAGTATTCAGTTATCCCTAAAAACCCCTAAATTTCATCACATTCCTCATCCCATTCCATAATTTAATGACCTATTGTTTTTTGGGATCTATCGTAACCCCTTTGACCGAAATTATATGCCATAATACTATGCATACCACCTTTTGAAATAATTTTTTTGGTCATTTTTAAATATTAAATTGTCTATTTTGATTTTCAGAACATCATATTCCTTCACTAGGTCTTCATTAAATCACTTTCTGCAGACCAATATATCGTCAAAGAACACCAATACACCCTTCATTAGAAAATCCAAGAATATTGTATTCATAGTTTCATGGAAATACATCGATGCATTCATTAATATGAAGGGAATAATTTTTTTTTATTAATTACCCTTATGAGTGTTGAACATAGTTTTCCCAATATCATCCTCTTTCATCCATACCTAGTGGAAACCGGATTTCAAATCCACCTTTTTAAAGTATTCCGCTCTATGAAACCAATCCATCAGCTCTCCTATTACTTGAATTAAGTATCTTTACAACACAACCACACAATTTAACCCCTGGTAATCCATACACATTCTCCACCCTCTATCTTTCTTGTTTACTAAAATTATTAAGCTAAAGTATGGTCTGATGCTATGTATGATGAAACCTTGTTCCAAAATCTTTGGACCCTATTTTTGAATCTCATTAATCATGAAATAAGAATTTTTAAAGTTTTTATGTTGAATCAATCCACCCCCTCATTAAAATATATTGTGTTACCATTCTTCCTCTTTGATTTTAATTCCGAAGGTGCCTCAAAAACCACTCCTCCATCTGCCTTTTCTTGTATCACCCACTGCAACCCATGCACCCACAATATTCCATTTCCAAAATTTAATTGTAAAGAATATGGTGTTTTTGTGGGATATTTTATTTTCCATAGGTTGGATGACCATTTAGAGGGGTATGAATCATTGACATACTTTTATGAATTATTTATATTCTAAATTCAACCACTTGAACCTATTAAAATTCTCTATCCTATTAATAATATCTCATAGTCTATGCTTGTATGAAGTGATTATAAGAGAGTGCAACAAACAATATTTACAATGTTCTTTATAAAAGTGTACTAATTTACATTCTGGTTAGATTCATGTAGTTAGACACCCCATTTATAATTCTCCACAATTTTTTAGACACCCCAATTACAAGTATCTGGTGATTTGTTAGACACTCCAATCATAAGACTTGAACAACTAGTTAGTCACCGTAGTCACAAGATTATTCTTCAACATTAATATGCTCATAGAAATATCTTTTTATAAAAATGGATTCTTATGTTCCACCTATGAAATATTTTTCCCTTCATGAGTAGATTGGATTAACATTCCTTCACATGTGCTAATTCTTCAAGATCTTAAAAAAGAGATCACAATAGTTATGTTTGTCACAAAAATCTTACTAGATAATGAGTTATATATTTATTCTAAATTTTCTAAAATACATGTGTGAACAAGAATACAATGGTTATTGGTTTCAACTCCCTCTCTTCCCCTCATACATATATCAGCCTCCCACAAATCTCTCAGACAATGTATGTTAGTTCTCAATATTCTCAAAATCACCTTTTATACCTACAAAAAAATATATTAATAATAATATCATGAATATTATTCTCATATATTCTAGAAGATTATTTCACATTTAATTTTTAAAGAAATATTAGTAGGATATCCTTCTTCTTGAGTCATCAAATCTCTTGGTGGATCACCTATTTTTCATTTAAACCAATTATTGAATTCCCTAAAGACTCAAAAATTTATTCTCACATGATATTTAGATTACCATGTCCCCATTACCTCTTCAACTCAAACTACATATAAATATATTTAAAATTTCCTCACCTCTAAATGATTCCATGTATTTCCATTAGATAACCTATTATGCTACTCAGCTAACCATTTTCTATAGGTCGACCAAATTTCCAAAATGGTCATCAAAATAGCCATTGAAAAATCACTATGGCATGGTGGAATATTTATTTTTCTATTTTCAAGATAATCTCATGCATTTAACATGAATATATATATATATATATACTTTAGATTTTGGCTTCATACCTTATTCCAAAACCTGGATTATTCATTATTATCATTGTAATATATATTTTTTATCTGATAACATCATACATTTAATGGTAATGTTTTATTTCACAAAAATATAAAAATTATGGAACTTAGATCATATCTCATTAGATCGGTCATAGTAATGGACCGACTGCATGTCTTAACCTAGATAGACCACTTGAAAACCTCAATAATCAACCATATCAATAACTCTAGTTCGAATGTGTGTGATCAAATAGATTAAAATTTCTTTATTGATGGCACATTCAAATCCAATCAACCATAGTAGCTTAACTCATGTTTACGCAGCTGAATAAATTTCCTTGTTTCATTAACACAGTTAATTGAACTACCTATGTAAGTAGTTCAAAACTCAATGTACCAATGCGCATTACCTCATCACCTTTATGTGGCTTGAATCATCACATGTTACCTATACATTTCCTTCACAACTCCCTCATTACATTTACAAAGGTTTTGTAAATCATAGATTACCATTACGTAGTTATAGAAATCCTCTGGTACCTTCACATAGTTACTCGATTTCCATATTACCTTTACGTAGGTAATTCATTTCTAAATCCACCTTTACCTAGCCAATGTACTTCTCACATTACTTTTACATAACCAGTGGAAGTCCCATGTTACATTTACGCAGTTTCATAATTTTTGGTATGACCATGATATGAATAGAGAACTACCTTTACGTGGCTACTTACACTTATATTTTAGCATTATGTATAAAGAAAATTATTGGTGATGCCTTTACAAAAGTAATGAATATCACACATACCAGGTGGGATAGATTTTAAGAATAATTGGTTCTAGGATTAGTCCAACATGTCCCCAATTTTGGGACCAATTTTATTTTTGGGGGTTCAATTCTAGTAGGTTTTGCTGGAATTGGGTCATGTTATGGAGTTGGGAGCAAGGATATTCGACGTTGAGTGTGATGGGTGGGGGGAGGTAATGTTATGGTGGTGACATGGTGAGGTCTTAGAGATTTTATGATGTTCCAGTGGATCCCAATTTTTCATTATTATTTAAACAAGATTTAACCCCATTATCTCTCCCTCCATTTTAGTCTTGTTTTTCTTGTATATATAGCCACGAAACCTGTCCATACCATCATTCCTTCTTTCAATGTTCTCAAAAATGGTGAAAAAATCCATTGGTATGGAGTCTTGATTATGTTCTGGAATTATAGCACATAGCCCTTTCCACGTAATCCCTAGACACGTGAAAGTACCAGAATGCCCTCCATGGCTCCCTTGCTGGGAACTCTCGTAAAAATTTGGGCAGCCACAGAGAACTTACACCCTAACAACATGCTTGGAATGTTCAGTTTCATATTAGTGTTCAAGGTCCAGAATGTCCAGCTATCGGTGGCACATGGGGAGGCCAAGGGGCTTGCGTTTCTCAACAATGATGGCTCTTGGTACAGAAACTACGCCTCATTTAAGATTCTACTTATTTTTTCTAATCCTCAAACCATGTCCATTGAGTTTTTTTACAGAATCACAACCCTAAGCTTTCTGATTTTGTTCATCTAATGATAAAGAAGGATGTGTATAGGATGGAGGGTAAATACTCTAAGGTAAAATGCCTTCAATGTGGAAAACCGGGCACTATACTGTGTGTCCATAGATCCCATGTCTAGGCCGAGCATGGGGGAGGTCCCTGGGAACTCAAAGAGCTCTTGTTGTCCAGTAGTAGCCCCCAACCTCACTGAATGGGTGCCGATGATCCTCAATCCCAACAAGCTATTACCATGGCTCCTCAAGAATGTGGTTGTTCATAAGATGAATGGTGGTCCCCATTCTAGACAATCAGATTTCATGGCTCTTCAAGGTACCAAATCTGAGTCGACTAGAATTAAAACACTTCCTGCTGTTAATAATGTGGTTTTGTAGAAGATGAGTGATGATCCTCATTTCAAACAAGATGCTTCCATAGCTCCTCATGGTAAGGATTTTGAGTCTAGTAGAATAAAAAATCATCCCATTGTGGAGAATGTGGTTGTGCAGAATATTATTGGTGATCCTAATCCAAAACAAGGTGGTTCTATAGATTCTCCATCTAAGGAATCCCAGTCTAGTAGAATGAAAACCCTTCCTGTAGCAAAGAATTTAGCTACACATAAGATGAGAATTTTATCTGGTATCAATAACATGGATTAGGTGTTTGTGTGGATTTGGATGGTTATAACTAGTTTCAAAAAATTTGATGGTGGGTAGTATTTGGGTTCTTCAAAACACAAGGAGAATTTTTCTAGGAAAGGGAGGAGAGGAAAAGAATAATTAATTGATAATATCTTGATTGGTCAACATCTACCCCCGAGTGGGAATCTGAGAAGTAACTCTAAAATCCATACAAAGGATGAGAAGAAATATGAAAACTCAATAAAAAATGTATTTGAATGTAAGGATGATATGAAACACAATTTAAATGAAGGCATGAGACATTTTTGAATCCAGTAATTTTAATGTGTATGCTTTTTAGTGTTAATTGGGTCAAAACATCATCAAATAATTTTTATAAAATGCATTTATTGAATTTTTTGTATTAGAGATGAGAAAGATGGAGTAGTATGCTGGATGCCAGTTTGGGCATGAAATGGCCATCTACCATTTAGAATCATTGAAAAAAGGGCTTTGTTACCATGATAGGGGTTTTGAAATCTCATGCATTCAATTTCAACATCCAATGCTTGTTTAGCAACTAGTTCTGTTTCCAACTCAATAATTGTTTCTCTAGTCTATTCTCAATATCCTTCCATTATACCCAAATAAAATGGGATGATGAGATTCAGATTAAAGAATTAGATATTGATCACCTAAAGTTGATATAGAAAGGAAATGGACCACCAAACTCATGTATTTTTTCCAGTTTAATTATGTTTTCATATTCTTTTCTCTTCTCCAATGTTTCCCTCAAATTTTTCATAAAAAGGAATAAAACAAGCTAATAAAAAATTGAAAAAATGGATTCACCACTAGGTCTGTGAGCATACAACCACATTAGGTTCATTATCAGAATATTTTGGAAAGAAAAAAGTAGAGTAGATACCATTTCCCTCTCATGATGAAAATTTTCTCTCTATTGTATTTATGGATTATCTTCTATATAGTTCTTTCTCACACTAACAAAGCCCTTATTTCTATGCTTCTAAATGTTTTATGGATATTTCATGCCTAAACTGGCCTCTAGCATACTACTCCATCTTTCTCATCTCTAACAAAAAAAGAAGTAAAGGCATTTTATACCAACTATTTGATAAAGTGTAGGACCATTTAACACAAAAAATAATACACCTTAGAATTAATGTATTGAAAAAAGTCTCATACTTTTATTAAATTTTTTTTCCATCTCATCCTTCTCATCATTTACAATTTTGGATGAATTTTCATCTTTCCTCCCATCCGCTACTTGGATTTAAAAGATACTTCTCAGATACCCACTCTTGTGTAGATGATTACCAATAAATCTATTTTCAATGAAGTATTATTTTCCTCCCCTCCCTTTCCCAAGAAACAAATCCATGAGTTTTGAAGAACTCAAATACTACCCACCATCAAATTTATTGCTACTAATTATAGCCATCCATAACCAGAAAAACACCTTACACATATTATTGATACCACATAAAATTATTTTTTAATGAAATTACACAATCTATACCATAGGAAACGTTTTGATTCTAGTAGAATATGAGTCCATAGATTGAGGAGTCCTGGAAGCAACTTGTTTAGAATGAGGATCAAAAATAATCTTCAACACTACCACATTCTCAACAACAAGAAGATTTTTATTCTACTGGACTCGGAGTCCTGACATCAAGGTGCCATGGAATAATATTGTTTGAAATGAGGATCAGCACTCATCTTCTACACCACCTTGTTCTTGACAACATGGATAGTTTTGGCCATAATTGGATCGTAATTTATACCATGTGGATCTATGGAAGTAGCATTTTTGGAATGGGGATCACTACTCATCTAAGGCACAACCAAATCCATGAAAAATGGATGAGTTTTGATTTTACCGAACATAGAGTCCTTACCTTGAGGATCCATGGAAGCATCTTGTTCAGATTGTAGATCACTGATACCCCTTCTATGAGGTTGGGGAGAACTACTGGATAGTAGGAGCTCATATAGTTCCCCCACGAACTCCCCTATGCTCAAGATGGACGTGGGGTCTTGGTACACACAATGTAGTGTGAGGTTTTCCACCTTGAAGGCACTGTCCCTTGAGTGCGGACCCTCCATCCAGTACACATCACTCTTCATCTTCATCACTATATGATGAAAACCAATGGGAAACTGAAAGACTAATATGATTAAAATGATTAAGGGGAAGATGTTTTTATCAATGTCCAAATATTTAGGAGCTATGTAGACATAGGTTCTAGCGATGATTGTGGATACATGGATTTTTTCACCCATCGTTATGTTGGTGAATCCTCTTATTTTTGAATCTATTACGCAATACTTTAAACACTCTCAAATTCTAGTTGTAGTCCTCACTTAATAGTATATGAAATTTTTGTATAATACCAATCATTTTTGTTTTGAGTTCACTGTATTTTTGTTCATCCAATTATAATTTATATTTATCGATGATAAAATTTGTTACATACATTTCTCATAAAGTCCTACTCACTTGAGTAAGATTATCATCCATTTTTTTCACTTCCTAATTTAACTCTTGTGGAGGATGATTATGTTGATGGATAATTAGCCAATGTAATGATGAAAAAATCTATTTCCTCTTGTTCAATGATTTTTAGACTTTGAAGTTTATCAAGAATGGTTCTCTCAACCTCAGGATCAAAATATGGATGGCTGGAAGAACTGGATCAAGTCATTTGGAACCATTTACAAAAATAAATAAAAAGCACTAAAATTACATTGAAAATGTGTTAAGTTTGATGCATTCATGTCATGGGGTGCTCAACAAAATTATTTGTGAACCCAAGAAAAATGTATTAAAGATGGATTGGGGTTGTCTCTGGGGAAGACAATGTTGTGGATGTATTAAATTCATATTTAATGGGTTTTAAATTTGAAAAAAGTTGATGTGGTTTATTGGATTAAAATTTAATTTAAAAATCATTGTTATCCAACCTCAGATTACTCTCCTCTCATCCCTATGAATCATTATTCCATTGTACATCCCTATCATTCTCTAATAAGATGAGATATCATCAATTTGACTTTCCTAGAAAATTTGGTTTAGAATAGAAAAGTACAACAATCCTTGTATTCTGTCTCCTCACATAACCTAGTGTTTAGATATAATTAATACTTATTGGGTTATTCCAATGTTAACTATCACAAGTAGTGAAGGATTTCCCAACAGGATTATGTGTGAAATAAGTAAAAAAATCATGAAATATATAATTTTAAGGACAAATAATAATCTCATAAAAGATAAACATCAAAAAATATCCATATAATTAAACTAAGAAGGATTTTTATTTAATAAATGAATTCATCATAGGGGTGGGAGAGTTCTCCTCAACTCGACTATAATTCACTTAATGATTCATCACTATAGTAATTAAAAAAACTAAGAAAACCATATGGAATGACACTAGTATATTGTGATGAAATAGACTCTAAGAATAAGAGATTGTATAACTAATATAGGAAGTCCCCCAAACCAAAGGAGAACATATCATCCTATTATAAAAATATAAATAGAAAAAATCACAAAAAAATCCTCATATTTGGTGAATTCCATGTGGTGTGTCTTGAGGTCCTCCTTACCAGCTCTAGGTGAAGTCCCTGAGAGAATATTTGAACTCATGAAATGTAATAAAACAACCCATAATAATTATATACTATGAAGAGAGCATGATCCCATCATTATATGGCCACCACATGGAAGAATATCACTAAGGATCCTTGTATTCCATGATTTGGCTAAACCAAAGGACTGGAAAGGAAATTGACATTGAAAATGAGAGGCTAAATAAGTTAATGGATTTCCCCCTTTTTAAAAATTTTAAGACACGGTGAGATTCAAAAATATTAGTTCTGAGTAGAATTAGCATTTACACATGTGGGAATTTATATTGTTTAGGTTATTTTATTAATTATCTATAATAAAATAACATCACCAATCATGTATTCAAAAATTGGATATATTGTGATTCTGGCTATATGTAGCTTTTGGGTACGTTGAACCATCAGACATGTAAAACTAAAACCTTCTACATAATCTTATAGCACATCAAATTTATCCAGTAAATATTTCTTTGTATGATATTGATTGTCAAGGTGCATCAATAGAATGGATGAGAACTTTCATATAGGTGATCATGTTGATTTTACCCATTCAAGAAATTTTCAAGCATCCGTGAATCTCCTACCAGTTCATGGGGGAGAAACTAGGGTCTCACCATATATGGACTTTCACAAGGTAATTGAAAATAAAAAAACAAATTTATTTACCTTTTTATTTGGATAAATCCAAACTCTCCATTCACAACAAATGATTTTGTTTCTTCACTAGGGGGTGTGACTTCTTCTTGGAGAGATCAGGATTATAGATCCCTAAAACAGAGTAGTGGCACGATTTCATAACTCAAGGATCCATTGAAGGAGCTTTTTTGAAATGATTACCACTTCTCATCTTCAACACAACCATGTTCTTGAAAAAAGGAAGTGTTTTGATTATACTTGACACAGATTTCATACCTTGAGGATCTATGGAATCAGTTTTTTTGGAATGGGGATAACTACTCATCTTAGGCACAACCACATTCTTGACAATATGAAGTGTTTTGACTCTACCAAACTCGGAGTCCTTACCTTAGGGATCCATGGAAGCATCTTTTTTGGATTGTAGATCACTAAAACCCCTTCTGTGAGGTCAGGGGCCACTACTGGATAATATAAGCTCATACAGCTCCCCCATGACCCCCTAGCTCAACCTAGACCTGGGATCTAGGGATACACAACATAGTGTGAGGGTTTACACCTTGAAGGAACTATCCCTTTAGTACCAACCCTCCATTAAGTACAAGTCATTATTCATTGTCAGCCCTCTATGAAGAAACACAGTGGGAATTTGGAAGATAAATACAATGGAACTGATGAATTAGAAGATGTTTTATCAGAGGATAAATATTTAGGAGGTGTGTAGCCATAGGTGCTAGTGATACTCACAGATACATTGCATTTTTCAACAATCATTCGATCCTTGGACAACCAAAAATAAGACATATTTGTGTTGGGATTATAGAAACAAAGATCAACATACATGGTTTTCGAATTGAATGTAATAAGTAAAATATTGGAGTTTAAAGATGGAACATTCCCCATACCCAATCCAATAACCTGTTCGATGTCTTGAAGTCTCTATAAATGAATTTTTGGTAGTCATTGTGGAGAAATTCAAGCCCCTTTATTTTCCCAAGCACCACCATTATCTAGACCTTAAATGAATGTGGGTGAAAATTGGAGGATGAGGGATTACTTTGAAAGAGATAGTCATCTAGGCTACCCTAGGGCCAGAACTCATAAACCAACAGTCGCTGTTAACCATCAAGGTAGTACCCAATGAGTTTAACAAGATAGGGATGGTTAAGGTGACTGAGATAATCCAACTTTATTTATATATTTACCCATATAATTATATACATTTTTATAATTTTTTTAAATATATTTTAAAAACATGTATATATAATGGATATTTACTTATAAATTTTATACATATAAACATATAATTTATATTTTGATATATCTTTTTTATAATTTTTTTATAATTATTTATTATAAAATTGTCTATATACAATATTTAATGATAATGATGTATTTATAAATATAAATTTATATATGATGTATTTGCCTAATACTGACACACACACACGCACACACAGAACCGCTGATCAACCTCTTGAATGTACCTGATGAGTTTAACGAGATGAGGATGGTTAAGGTTCCCTAGATAATCCAAATTTATTTAAATATTTATTCATATAATTATATACATTTATATAATTATTTTTAAATATATTTTAAAAATAAATCTATATATTGTATATTTACATATAAATTTTATACATATTTACATATAATATAATATTTAGATAAAAATATTAAAATGTATTTAGATTTATTTATTATAAATAGTTTTATATATTTTATTTAATGATGATGATATATTTATAAAAATTCATTTTTTATGACGTATTTACATAATATTGACACACACACGTACACAGACATATTTTCACAAACATGTACACATTTTTATTTCACACATACACAGACAAAGAAAAATATTGATGTAATAGGGTTATGAAGATGGCGATGATGAACTTATAATGAATTCTAAGTATAATATAGAAGTTTACATGGTAACATTTGATGTTGTGAAGATAAGAAGTTTGAATATGCCTATGAATTTGAACTATTTGAAATATGATTCCTAAATCTCACAAATATTCCAACTTTTTTACTTTATAGACATTTATAACTAAAGAGTTTAGTGGGGTGTTATTATCTGACAGTCACATAGATATGTGACATGAATTATAATAGATGTAATGATTTATGAAAGCACAAAAAATGTGAAAAACATAATCCATATCTGACTATTTTACAAATATGATATGTTAAATTGGTGCTTATGATAGGTTTGTTAAATATTAATAAAGAGTTTAAGAATATTAAAATGTATAATATTTGAGGGAGCCTCCATTTTATCATTATTTCACATTAGCTGAATAAATGTATATATTGATATACTTTTCAGGAAGTGAAATGAAAATTGACCTCTCAAAGTATAACTTTATGTTATCCCAAAATGATACTCAGCATAGAGTTTTATCAGTAATGAAAACATGTTAAGGTTAGAGTGAGTATGATTCTTTTATAGAGATACAACATATTCTCATGTGGCACAAGGAAAAGAATAATATTCTTTTTGTGCACTAGATGAGCCACTACATATACCACATGGAGTGTCATACAGATGACTTTAGTATAGTAGGGGTGCACAGATCATATTTGAGTCCCTAATACATGTGCTTTGGGAGATACCAAGCATTATACCCTTCATAATTTGATACCATACTTACAAAATTCTATATATTGACTTAGTTAATACAGGAGTGGTTGGGTATAATGTTTATCATGTCATCAATTGGAGATTAATTGAGATTGGATTTTTACACTCTTATGATGAGAATGACATATGATCCCACAATTGAGATAGGATATGGGAGTCTGTGGAAAAAATTATATATTTTATTTCTATTTTGATAAAGAACTTGTTATATGATTATCCATAATAATAAACAACATGTGGTGTATTCTTCAATCAGATTTGTATATACTTTGAGAATCTAGAATAAATGAGTTGGATATTTGGGGTTGATGTTATTCATTCCCTATGGTCATTGTATGTCTTATACAAACATAAAATGTGATAATTTCCATTTTCATATGATTCATAACAGTGGAAACAAGTATATATAAACACATGTTTTATGGAGATCATTCTGGATCCCCTTATTGATTGAGTAAAATTGACATTATTCTAGAGGTCACTCTTTTCTAACAAATATAGATAAAATGATATATATTTATTTTCAATTCTATAAATTCCCATTAGTTTACACAATTTTGTTTATAGATTGGATATTGAGTTTGACTTAGTTAACTACTCTCAACTTGTTTTAGACTTAATCCAAAATGGTTTGGGATGAGTGTTCAAAAGGTATTTCATATGATGTGATACAAGGTATTGATATTGAGATATTTCCAAAATTGTTTGGGAAGATATAAAAAATTAGTTTTGTATATGGTTTCATGAGTTATTTTATATGATAAAATAAAAGGTTAAATGGTACAAGGTTTATTAAGCATTAGTACTTGTGGGATATTAAAGGATATATCCCAAATTTATAGAATTTATGTGATTCCTTGCTATATCATGTCCATGTAATATCAAGATACATGCATGGAATAATATTACATGCATGATACTACCTTTTGATCAAATAAACAACTAAATATTCAATGTGTTAATATTTTATTAGTTCAACTCATTTAAATCATAATTTATTAAGTCATGAAATGATAAATAATGATATAGTGGAGTTTGAATTCATAAAATGAATGCATTGGCCCTGGAACTTACACTTGTGATATAAATACATTATTAAATGTTCTATCAGTCAAAAATTGTTTTCAACTAGATATATATTATTGATATTTGATGGAAATAGATCATGGGTGTCTTCTCATTCTTGGTCAATACTCCCAAAACTAATACAATATTTTATCACTCTCCTTTTCATATATGGGTACTAGCATACTTTGGAGAAGAGGTGAATCCCTTATGTATGGAAGATGATTCAGATAAGCTCATGGATACACTACATAGGTATGATGAGTTTGTATGATAATTTGGTGATATTTATAAAAGTTATCATAAGAATATAAAAAGGTTTCAATTGATCTTCCATGTAAGGTATAAAAACATACAATATTCTTAATTTTAGTTTTTATGTAGGTTTCATATTTCATGCATAGAGATCCTTAGACAATGGTTTTAATCGCTTCCAATTATTCTAATGAATATTATTATACACTTAAAAAACACTTCACCAATAGCATGTTTATCCATGGTAACTTCTATAATATCAAGGGTTATATTAAAATTAATACTCGACTCGTACGATACATGGAAATACACTCTCATGTGATCTTTTGGGAGTTTTTTATTTTGAATCATACCTCCTTTTTTATTGTATATTGTACTCCTCACAATAACGTGATGGGTGGGTGATACTAAATATAAATCACATTCACATTCACCATGCATAATTTTGTAACATAATAATGTTATCAGTAGTTGATTGATTCACATTTAGATAAAGTTGTTATAAAATAATAGATTACATTAGGAAAGGAATATTCTTGAGGGGAATGGATAGACCCAAATATTGTGGGGTCTGAGTCTTCATGTACTAGTTTTTTTTCTATTGTTGGTTTACCTTGACCCCTTTCTGTATAATGCTTAATCAAATCCTAATTGGTAATAATTTCTTTTAGATATTCTATTAGTGTCTGAATGTCTTTCATTTTCTTATTTACAACAACATGTGACTTTTTTTCTCAAAATATTATCAATGTGACACTCCAAAACCATCAACATTAACATGGATATATTGTTTTGGATTGTTAAAAGACATTGTAAGTATCCATTCTTATAGCAAAACTAATAACGATTATTGTGTTTGAACCATATAAAAACTATACAATCATAAGTAGATATTTTATATAATATTATTATAAATAATGAAAAATAACAATTATTTTATACATACACATAATTCTTTTAATTTTTGTGTGTTATCATCTACATTTTATTCTTCTTTATTTACATGAGCCTCCTTCCATAAAAAATGATGTGGGTGAGAAGTGGAGTTAAATATCAATTCATTAATATATATATATATAAGAAACATAATTATGTTTCTATTCTATATCAAATAAAACATTTACTAAAGATATAAGTTAAATACAATTTTTTCAATTTAAACACACTTAATCCTTGTATTATGGTAGGGGTACGTGGGTTTAAATGCTCACTGTTTATTCTCATCACTCATTTTTTTTCATAAATTTATAATTTTTAATAAAAGTTAATAGTATATATAATTTTAAATAAAATATAATGAATAATAATGAACATGAAATGATTCATCCTCGTGATAGGTAATGAATGAATTATATGTTTCTTATTTTATGATTTGTGCATTATAAATGAGTGGTTAGGGATTTACTTTACCCTCAGCATCCAAGATAAATTGTTACATCAAATGTGTCTAAAAGGATATATAATCCTTTTTAGTGGTCATTAATATATATTTATTATAGAAAATGTCTAAAAAATACACTATAAGGAATAATTAAAATTAAATCAATGTTTCATTATATGTTTTTCATTAAAATGGGGAAAGATTATCATAATGTTAATATAATGTATACCGAAATGATTTACTTCAATGATGGAAAATATTAATACAATATATCTATATCAATCGACGTATGACTTTTATTTGTGACCCTAATTAAAATAAAGAAAATTGACTTGTTGGGTTTAATATTTCAGTTTCACTGATTCCAACCAACCTCAAATTTTATTACATTGCTTCTTAACTTGATATATTTTGTTAACATTTTGTGCTACTACACTCTTTTTTTCATCCACTTGTTTTTTATATTAGAGTTAGTGTTTTAGATCCAAATGTTTGTACTTTTCATTATAAGAGTATTCAAATAATTGAGTATTAATAAAGACATTCTAATTTTATATTGTTTATTAGTCTACAATACATTAATTTTATAATGACCCAGAGTATATATTTCATTTAAAATTCCATAGAAGATCCCTACTATGATGATAAATTTGAAATTCCATGAGGATATTCTTATATATACATCTATGTTTAGATAATATTCTATGATGGGACAAATAGAATGTTGACTGTCAGGTATGAGTACCTGTAAGAATATTAAACTTTATATCCTTGTATTCACAATTGGTAATCTCTAAGATAGGATATTATGTAAATATAAATACCTAGATGAATTCCACATGTATGTGTTTAATTGGAATTTCCTATATGTGATAATGTGTGATGATCCTCAAACATTATGATTATTATTAATTTTTTGTCATCATTCACATACTTTGGTGTACTGACCAAAACCATGATGCCATATATTCACAGGAAGTAGGGTATATATGGTGTTCCACAAATGACTTGTTATTAATGAATAATTAATGGAATAATTTTCCCTTATATATTTATGGATGTAGATATCTCAACCCCTTAATTGAAATAGAGATATCCCATTAAATTCCATGGTCAGAAGGTAACAATGAGTTTCTTTCAAATGCTCAAAGAAAGACTTTTCAAGATGATAGGTTGGAGACATAGGTAACCTGTTTGATGAGATATTTTGATAAAGGGATGCAGTTACATTGAATTTTCTTTTGTGAGGTAGTCAGTATTGCGACATTAACTTATTATTCATGGGTGCCTTGACCTGTTGCTAGATAGAAATATTGGACTTTAGGCAAGACCGCCTAATTTCAATGAGAAAGAACCATAGAGTTCCATACAATTTTTTATTCCATAAATCATAGTTAAATTATATTTTAATTATTTTAATAAATATTATTCTTAACTCTTTAGTGATCCCAACAATTAAATAATTATTTATTCGTAAGGTAAATATTTCATCACTCAGATATTTAAGATTTATTTATTGAATGGATAAATATTTATTATGGTATTTTCTAAATTTCAAGGAGGGTTAGGGGCCAAGAATGTATCTAAAGATAAATATTAATTTTCAAGCTAGTAAAATAATATTTACCGTTTCACCATTTTGAATAATACATGAGATAATAATAAAAATAACATTATTACATGGAATGGGGTTATATAATGTATAATATATTATTTAAGAGATGTTTTGATATTAAATAATAATTTAACCCTAAAACTATTTCTATAAATATAATATCATTTATATTGTGTTTCTTTTCAAAAGACCAACATCAACTTAAATATCAGTAGAAGGAAAATTAAATAGACCCTGGAATTCACCTAAAAGAAATTGTTAAATGTACCACGTGATTTTTCTCTCTCCCAAAGATGGAGAATCATTAAGAAGAGAAAAAAGGTTCGAAATACATTATGTTATCAATAATTGACCTAAATGTATCATAGATAGCTTCACTATCCTTCAATGAATTGATAATAAGTTGAAAGTCATATTTGACCATAATATTCATCCTACCACGAGAAGTGGAGAATCCACACCATACCAAATAGCCAAAGATTAGGACACATAGGGAGTCTAGAATACAGAGACCATGTAATTTCAAACCAAAATTAAAAATCCTACATGATAATGGATAAAATCCCCAAGGACAACATTATCCTCTCTAGGTTGCACTAGGTGAGTGTTAATTTTAAGGACTCCCGGCGGGGGAGGTTTCCACCTAGATGGGGTGTGGGGTTGAACCAATGAAGGAAGATGAACCCCCTTCATTTTCCACTGATAAATAAATTTTTTTCTTCATAGTTATACATACTATATCATATTTGAATATTCACTCAAATAAAAAAGAATTATAGAAGAACTTGATAATCCCAGCTCAGATAAAAAACACCATGATAGTTTGCACTAGAAGAAATATGAGCAACTCCACCACAACAATGTTCACATCGGTGAGTCTTCTACCTTGAGAATGATCCTAATACACACATGATGACCACAACCCTATATCACAAGAGAAAGATAATATCACATGAAACTTATTTTCCTATGTGGTCCCATAAAGCAGACATGATATTTTCTAAAAAAAGTGTTGTTCGACAGGGTGAGCATCGGTGGGGAGGATACCATTACACATTTAAGATAGAAGATTTTTAAGTTTTAATCGAGATTTTATATTCTAGATATTCTTCCATAGTTTAAAACCTTTAACAAATTCATGTGTGAGGCTATTCCTGAAACCAGAGTGAACTAAGTAGCCGCTTGAAATCATGAATTTCTAGTAAAGCATATCTAGTTCCACTCCATGCACCACTAGAACTACTAAATTAAAATTGAATACATACTAATTAAACCGAAGTTTAAGCTTATGAAAATACCATCCACTAAGGTCATCCACCAGAAGATCCCTCATTGAAGCATGCACCATACCTGGTTCATTCTTAGAAGTGGGTTTTATACTGTCCAAATAATTAACCCATGTATCACTCCATATTTTAACCATTGTACCAATGTAAATTCATTGATAAAGCTCACAGTTTCAAAAATATGGGGATCCCCAAATATTCTTGAAGAAAAATATCATTTTAGAACCCATACTGGAGGATAGAAAATCATTGCGGGGGAAATAAATTTCTATGAAAACATTTGTCCAAAAAAATCTGGTTCCTATTACAAATGAAAAACATTCATGGCCAAGAGGGAATTGTTAAAAACATTCATGTCCTCGAAGACCATATCACTGCAAGCCTTGGGTGACAAAATATTCTCCCAGTAGATCCAATGTGTATTATTTTTCAGTAGCACAACCCCCACAAAAATAAAAAAGTTTGAAAAGATTTTCTGAATAGAGAAATCTGGGATATTGAAGAGAGAAATTTTAGAAAATAGAATTTATTGAGTCAATAATTTAATAAGAACCACATTCTTGATCCTAGATAGTTTTTTAGACCATCCCTTAATTTTAATATGAAATTTATCCTATATTATTGAGAAGACTTCTCTTTTAGAGTTCCCGAATACCATCGAGAGACATAAATACTTTTTATGTTTTCCAGAATCATGATGAAACATAAACTAGTGATTCTAGCTATCATCACATATTTCACAAAAAAACTAAAATATCTATATGGTTTGCTAAAGTTGACACATTTTCTTGAGCATTTGGTAAAGGAATCAATGATTTTTAAAACCTCCTAGCACTCGTAAAGAGTTACTATTGAAAAAGGAAGATAATAATCATTTGAAAATAATTGAGTAATGGGGAAACTATGCTGACAAAACATATCCATTTTATGATTCCACCCAATGGTTCCATTGATAAGAGATGAGATAAAACATCAGCAACAAGGAAAAATGAGTATGGGGATAGTGGGTTAACATGTTACAATCCTCTAGTTTGTTTGAAGTTCATTATGTGACAACCAATTAATTTTATTTTGAAGGAATCTAACTTATTAGAACTCATGACACGTCTCATCCATTTTTTCTCTAAATTCTAGTTTTCATATCATCACTTCTAGGAAATCATTGTTAACACTACTTTTCATCACATTGTTTAAAGGAATGGAAAGGGAAATGACTTAGCACAAAGTGATTCATCCTTTGAAGAAAACAGCAAAAATCGACAAAGGAATGAAAAATGAGTCAAAAGACCTAGGGTCGTACAAGTTCCCTTACTGTCGCGCAAGTATAATTGCGTGCCAAATAATGGTCGCGCAAGTGACTTGAACGCCCTAAGTGATAACCTCCCGAGGTCTTCTCTAGCCTATAAATACCCCTGGTTGGCCCCCCATTTAAAGGAGTATTTTTTCCAGAATTCACATACAGAGCTCTGAACTCCCAAGTCTCTTCTTAAGGTCTTACGAACACTTATAAGGTAATTCTTTACCTAGAATGGAAGGTCCAACCAAGAGGTGTAGGGTATAAGTGTTATAATCCACTAAAACTTGCGCACCTATGTGTTTTACCCTTAAGGGAAATGGACACACTTGCGCGCCGCCCCACTTCTTCACCAGAACTTGTGCGCCATCTTCTGGAAAGCCTCTAGTGATAATACCAAGGGTTTGAGCCAAGTCTTGCACAAGTATTACCCTAAGGGCTGAAAATCGCGCAAGTACCCATGTGCCGTGTAGGTATACCCGCGCGACCAGGAATTGCGCGCCCACACATTACCTGCGCGCCTGCCAGGACTTGTGCGACCCTTCTATTTTTTGGGTGCCCTTCTTGCCCATTTAACCCCTCTTATGCCATTACACCTCTCCTATTTAAGATTTAGTCTTCAAGACACTCTTCAAATCCATTTATGGCATATTTTCTTGATTGAATTCCTTATCCAAAAGGAATTCCATGAAACATCTCTCAAAACCTAGTGATTTATAGATCTTTATTTCACTAAAATTAGAGATTTCATTCATTCAACCTCATCCTTTAAGATGAGAGAACCCTATTTCTGGGCAGCCTCCTTAGGAGTAAGCCCCAAGTCCTCATTAATCTAGGCCACCTTTTTAGGAGTAAGCCCCAGCCATAATTTCCATTAATCTGGGCCTCCTTTTTAGGAGTAAGCCCCAGTCATAAAGTTACCAAATATGGGAATCCTCCTCAGGAGTAAGCCCTAGTCAAATAATTTGGTCATCCTCCTCAGGAGTAAGCCCCAACCATAATTCCTTTAACATAGAATCCCTTTTTAGGAATAAACCCCAGTCTTAATGTTCCCAAATATGGGCATCCTCCTTAGGAGTAAGCCACAAGTCCCTTAATTTTTCAAGTCCCTTAACCTGGGCCTTCTTCTCCGGAGTAATCCCCAGTATTAATTTCTCTTAACCAGTCTTAATTTACTTTTGATTTGGACTTCCTTCTCAGGGGTAAAACCCAATCATAATTCCAGTCCTAACTTGGGCATCTTCCTTAGGAGTAAGCCCCAATATTAGAGTTTCAAAATCTCCATGAAGCACATATACCTTTATGGACCCTGTTCCTAGATTTCTTCCCTGAAGTAAATATTAATCCTCATCTATTTGGGAATTCATTCACACATAAGCCCCACATCATTGCATCTTTCATGGCACAATTGTCTGGTTTCACCAATACCTCTTGTTTCTCACACCGAGCATGACTCACGTGAGCTTAGAGAGTAAAAGTAATAATGACATCTTTCTTTGAGCCATCAATCATGCATAAACATCATACTCCCTTACTCGAACTACATGGGTTCTGATTCCTTTTCCAAAAACAAAGGATACGTAGGTAGCCCATCTGCGGGTACGATCCCAACTCTGAAATAATCAATGTCCTTCTGAATGACAATAAACTTCAAGTGCCCCACTGAGTGGATTTAATACTAGTATGGTCATAATAATGACCAAGAGAATTTCATGTACTGAAGGATACCATTGGCTAAAAATCTCTAAAAAAATACAGATGATTCTCTATCGATGAAGAACCTCGAATACATATAAAAGATTCTCTAAATTTTATACATATCAATCATTTATTGTTAGATCTAAAGGAAAACTCCTTTTATACTTGGTAATGTAATAAGGATTCACGAACATAACATAAATCTATAAAGAGAGTCCAAGAGTAGACAATAATTCCCCTCAAAAAGGTGTGATGAGTCCGAACTCCCATCCTCTCGACCAATGCAAATTCCTAAGCCCCATCAGTCCACAACTAATGAGAGCCTACCTTTGGAAAGTAGGTTCAAATGGATATGGAATCATTAGATGTTTCCGGTTCTATGAACAAACCAGTTAGAAACCGTTTGGAATGTTTTAATATTAAATTAATGAGATCATCCCCCATTCCAGATGGAAACAAAAAATGGTGAACCCGATGTGAATCCTTAACCATGTTAAAATGATAGTTTACCTACATGTTAAGCCCTTATTTAAAACTCAATGAGAGGGCCAACAAGACAATCAATAACATATGTGTTCATCCAAAAGATGTAGTGGCCGGACTAATCTTGATTATGTCTGTTATATCAAACATGCACTCTTTTCCAAGATCTTCTGCATTTACAAAATGGATTCTCTTAAGTTCACACCCATGAATACATCTACTGTGAAAACCTCTACTGCGAATTCCACAGCTGCTACTCCTGCTGGTTCGTCGTCTTCTCTGGGGACGACATCACCTACTCAGCATCTTCAATGTTGGGTATCAAATGCACTCGTTAAGGAGTACCATCAACATGGTACCATTACAACTCTAGAGGCTTCTTGACAAACCCTCTAAGTGATCAACTCACACCGGTCGTTCGGACAATGATGACCAGTGATCAAGAAGCAGGTGGTGCTAACCACCGTCTCCAACCATTTTGGGTCATTATCCCTGGAACAAAATCACCATTAACTCCCATATTCTGAGGAGGTGAATGATCAGGCCCCTAAGGGACTTAATGTAAAGAAACAAGAGTTCTTCCCAAGGGATCCTATCAATAATCTCCACTAGACTCGTGTGGCAGTGCACCCTCAACATGATGAGGGTATCATCTGCAGGCGTTCAACTCAGGTTCCTCGAACTCTAGCAGGCAAGATGAATCACCAGAGGTGACAACCGATTAACAGTGAGCAGGTTCTTATCTCTATCATTTCCAGAGAAGTCCACAAACCTAACTTGGTGGCAAGAAACGAGTGGGCACATACACCCGTCCATTTTAATTCTGCTTTCTAGAAGACTCGTCTGGAAGCAGCACACCAATCCCGCCAGGAAATTCCGGCAGAGTACTATAGGCAGAAACATACACATGCTTATACGTCATCAGCTAGTCAGCAGGCTCGTCTGACTACACATGATGGATCTCATAAACCACGTTCGGAGAAGTACAATCAGTAGGAACATACACCTACTAGTACTGATCAAGCCTACCAACAGTCTCGTTTGGTAGCACCGGGAGAAGTCAGTCGGAAAGCTCCGGTGACAAACAGGAGGCAGACTCAACTCTCTACCCCTACACTTGAGTACTGTCAGGATTCACTGACAAGAAAAGGAAGACAGAAGCAGGAACACACACCTTTCCAAGCATGGAATGGACGTATATCCTCGTTCCGGCAGCTGAAGTCACCAATCATATTCTATCAATGGTGAAAGAGCAGAAACAAATCCCTGCTCATATTCTGGATGCTTTCCAGGATACTATAATAGCTTCAGTGGCATCTCAGGGAAAGACACATAAATCTATCCCTACCAGTGGAGTGACACATCAACATTTCACTCCGGAACAAACACACACATCTGTTCCAGTCCAAGAGGGTTGTGAGGCATACTCTCCCATATCATACGAACAACCAAGTCAGGCACATACACCTGATTTGAGTGGAGATCATCAGCCTAACCTGGCCATCTCTCCTGATTAGGCACATACACCAGCTCAGAGCATCCACTTTCATCAACAAGTGGTTTCCAAGGCGAGCAAGAATTAATCTAAGAAGAAGACCTGCCCAACATAGTCAAGAAATAAAGAGCCAATCTGTAATAAGGCCTTGCTCGATGCTGGAGTTCTTGAAGCCCTTAGACAGTTATCTGTTGGAATCCAAGATTCTACTCCCTCATTTCCCAATAGTGGGAACATTAATTCTAAAGGTCTTCAATAGACACTTCCTCATGATGGCTTGCTTCATGAAAGTTTGGTCGATCTTAAAGTTTTATCTTCAAATGAGTGCTACAATAACTAACTGTATGTCCAGAAGACCAAGGAGCAAGAGATCTCATCTTTTTCTGTAACCCACCGTGGTGGTCCTCCCCATGATGATGAATTTTGCTGTGAAAGTCCACTCCGTAGTAGTGATGCACATTACCTGGAATATGATCCAGTGGACAATGTAGGGCCGAGAAATCCCTCTTATATTGAGGCATTTTCAAATGTGAAACCAGTCATGTCTGATGCTTCATCGCTATCAAGTGAAATACTTTCTCAATCAGAAGATATCCCGGGGTGTAGGTCATTCTCCGAACCACCCCCGGGTCATTCATCTTCTAGTTTGATCAATGAATTCTCTACCAATCCTGTTGAATTCAATGAATCAACATGGAAGTACCAGCTCTGGTCAAAATAGGTAGAATAATCTTCATTGAATGATAAATAGGAAATGATGAACATGAGAAAAAAAATGGAGAAAGGTGAAGTGCCAGTCATGTTTTGGCCTTTGGATGACTCTCAGTATGACATTCCAGAGATGTTGATGGAAGATGGGGTTCAAGATATTCGTCTCAACATATGGAAAACTCTTTGTCAGTTGGAAAATAAAGTATTATCTTATGATGAATATAAAAATCATGTTAAGATAATAGAAGGGTTACAACGCCAAATTGACTTGGCATCCTTACCAGTCTCTCGATATCCGAAGGCTGAAAAGCAGCAGAGAGCCCTTCAACATTCATGCCTTGAAGCACTAAGAAAATTTCACCAGTTAATTTCCAATGCCCCATCTGGTATTCATGTCAGAGGATGGGGTGTTCATGGAGCACTACATTTCACTGTGTTCTCTAGTCAACAAAGCCCGCCGAAAATGGTTTCATGCAATGTTATTGCCCATGGCCAGCCAAAGTCAATGGGTTTTGTTTGTAATCAAAAGCTTTCCCAAGAACAGGCTTCAACTAGTTCCTCTCAAAATCAAGAATACAGAGAACAAGTTGTTGAATTACTCATGCATCAAGCGAACGAGAATATTTAACAGGCCTCTCGTATGGAGAAAGCACATCATCAAGTGACAGAAGTGTCAGAAATCATCCAAGGGTCTTTTGAAATAGGTGATAAAAGTGGATGTCGATTGATGCATCCAACTAATTTCTAGAACAAGGTCCGCAAGATTAGGAGAGATTTTATAAAAGTCTCAGAAATAGCATGTTAAGAGCCACCCCAGCTTGCCAGACTGGGGACTCTTTTAAACCAACCCTCGGAATCAACAAATAGGATTCAGAGATTTGAGCAAAGACCATAAAAACAACCCCAGTCCATCGGATTGGGGACTTTTTCAAATCATTAATCCCTCCCTCAATGAAAATAGGTCTTCTCTCGATTAGGGAAGAAGACACAAGAGGAACGAAGAGCCAAATTATCAAGAGATTCTCTCCAAATTATGGTTCGCCAAGAAGTTCCTGAGGGATCGAGTCCACAAAAGGCAATGTCTCATCAAAGAAATGGAAGGAGACAATATCGCAGGAATGCCGATAGGAGGGATGCAATGAATTATGCATCAATAAATGTCATCAATGCCATTTTTGCTAATCCACCAGATGAGTCTCATTCAGAGGGACCAGATGAAGAGGTTCCTTCTCAAGAAGTTGTACGCATAGACACAAATGAAGAAGGTGTGCGTACACGAAATAAAAGGATTACTCAGAACCTAGGTAATCCTTCATGTAACCCACTTCCCCCTCTCCGAAAGGGATCAAACAAGGGGAAGGAAAAGAATCAGGTTACATATCCTTCCTCTGAAGAAGGCCAATCTCTCTCACTGGAGAAAAGATTTGCGCAACAGGAGGAAGAAATGAAGGAATTGAGGAGGATGAATGCAGAACTACTTCGGGGTAGTCTTCCTCCTAAACGTTGTGGAGTCAGTCAGCCAAGGGAGTTTGTTGTAGATAATGAGATGGATCAAGAATATCCTCCTTTATCAGTACACCCTTATAGGTCTAATACTACGGGTCAAGTGCAAAAACAATTGGCAGTGATTCCATCAGTTGTAGTACCAGCTGCCATACCTGTCCAAGCTCTAGCCAGTGAACCTGTTCAGATTCAAGATAAACTGGATGTTTCTCAAAAGTTAATAACTACTATTGAGTCATTAACAGCTTGGTTGGAAGCTATAGAGGGAATGCGTTCACAGGTTCAACCAGAAAAGAGAGCTTACCCTGAATGGGTTGATGCAATCCCTACCCCATCAAGTTTTGGGAACCCTGTATTCCTTATTTTCAATAGATTAGGTGATCCTGAATAGCATTTGACACATTAAGTGTCTTGTTGAGATCCTATGATGGAAACTCCGGAACCGCAAGAAGCAGTGAAACTCAGATGCTCCGTGCGGACCTTGCAAGGACCAGCCTTCGTCTGATATACAAGCTTGAAATCCCAGTCAATTACTGGATGGGAAGATCTCCGTCAACGATTTCTTCTTCAATTCAACTCAACTTTTCCAAAGACAACAGTTTTTTAACTTAAAAACTGTAAGCAAAGGGAGAATGAAAGGGTCTTAGATTTCATTGTTCACTGGAAGGGATTATCATATTCCCTAAGCTTATCACTCCCTCAAGAGGAACTATTGCCAATCTGTGTGGCAAATCTACGTGATGAATTATGCACACCGCTGATCCCTGTGAAATACACAGGAGGGTTTCGAGACCTTACTTCAATCACTCAGCAGATTGAAGATTACCTTATAAAGACTAAGGATAATGCTCGTGTAATTCCATCAGCTCCAGGAAGGAGAATGGGTAAAGCAGAGACTGCTACAGTTATGCTTAAACAAGCACCTGTACCTGCTTCTACCTCAAAACCTTCATCTTTTCGAATGGCTCCACCTCCTGAGCGTCAACAACAGAGGCCATTTCGTCAAGATAATCAAAGAGATAAAAGGTGGGAACTGTTTGATGAGTTGATGAGTAAAGTTTACTCTTTCCAAAATGAACAAGTTCCTGGTTATTTCATTTCAGCTTTGGAAAATAATTTAGTTCAATTACTAATGCCCAAGAGGCCAAACAAGGAAGGAGATGAAGACCGTCCCAACTATTTCCCATTTCATCAAATGTTGGGGCATCCCATCCGGGAGTGTTTTGTCTTCAATGACCTCCTCAAAAGATGGTCTACTCGAGACAAGTCAGACTGAAAGGTTATTTAGCTCAGGTAGCATGTGTTACTGCTACAGTTCCATAGGAGGAAGGCAAGTGGCAAGAAGTCAAAAGGAAAAACACGCAGAAATATGATGATTGGATGGTCAGAAAGATGATAAACCGAACTCATTCTATTTTGCGAAAAGAATTTAAGAAACCAATTGTGCCTTCTTCTATGAATTCCACAGAAAAACCCTCTTCATCAGAGGGAAAATCCTCAGAGAAACGACACAGTTCCAAGAAAGAGGAACAATCAGAAGAAGATGAGTATGTGTCAAAGCCTAAGCTATCTTTGACTTTGGCAGATTTCATGCCATCTACTTCGAATCCATGGGCACCACCCCACCAAATGGTACAACCTAAATTGGCTAGTCAAGCAGAGTTCTCATCGGATGAAGAGTTAATCTTTGGTTCTGTTAATATGATTCATTTAACAGATCGTTATGCCAATTGCAGTTTCGATTTTGATCAACCTGAATTCTCTGTATCAAACAGAGGAATTAGAGGAAGTTTCAGGGGTCTAGGATACAAAGGAATACGTGGATATCCCAGAAGCCATTATTCTAATTCTACCCCTGCTAGAACTGTGTATGCATCAGAAACTCATGGTACATCCCTTCATCGAACTCAGCAAGAACAAGAAATCTCTTCCACCAATAGAAAATTCAGTCCTGGCGTAGTTATTTTGGAGGATCGTCTGGGGGTTCCACCTTCATCCTCTCAACAATTAAATGGATCTAATCGTTCTAATTTTCAAAAACCAGGAATATTGCCAACTCCTATCCTAATACAAGATGCATCAACTTCCAAAGCATCTGCTTACAAGGCACCTGCTAAACCACATGTTCCTGTTGGGAAACACAGACCTCTAGATCAAAAGTATGATGTATTGAAACACCTGGCCCATGTACCGGACAAGTTATCAATTCTGGATGATTGGAATCTGTCAAAGGATCTTTGGGAGGCACTCATCGAGGCTTTGTCAAGTCCTCAGGAGTTTGAAACTGAAATTGCTGCAGCTGAAGTCTATCACATGGAGAATAATCCTACAGAATTCAATGCAGTGATATCTTTCATAGATGAAGATGAATATGATGTCGTGCATGGACAGAATAGACATTTGTACTTATCTGGCAAGGTCAATGGCGTAGACATCCAAAGATCTTTCATTGATAATGGTTCAGGAGTCAACCTCATCCCCATTCGTACACTTCATCAATTGGGCCTCAAGGAATCTAATTTATCTCCTTCTACTATAATGTTACAAAGATATGATAAAAATGAACAAAAACCACTGGGTGAGATTACACTCAGAACTCAGTTTGGAGATCTTGTATCCAATTCAGATTTCATGGTTGTTGATCAAGACTCACCCTTCAACATCTTGCATGGACGACCCTGGCTACATCAGCATGCAGCTATCCCTTCACCATACCATCAATGTCTCAAGTATTGTATCGATAGTCAATTTGGGACATTTTATGGTGATAAGGCCTTGTTCAAGACATGTGAATCTCAATACATTGAGGCATAATTCTATCACATGAAGAGAAGGGAGGAATCCACAACAAAGGAGATTACCAAAGTTAATGCTCCATATGGTTTGGAAAAGATTCCAGTAAATCCATTTGCACATGTGAGTACAGATTATGTGCTGCCTATCTGTCAAATTGACAGGATAGACCCCAATCAAAATACTCTTATAGAAAGATCCATAATTTCAATTACGGAAATTGATCCAGACAACATGGGAGAAATTGGTGATCCTCCAGGCAATGAGGAAAGATCAAATGGAGATGTCTTCATTTCATTTACTGAAATCCAGCAAGTCTATACTTCGCCAACCAAGCCAGAATAAGTGATAGAAACGTCAGAGGTGAACAATGGATTCGATTCTCAATCCATCATCTCCTCTTTATTACCTAAGGAAGACCCTTCATCATCAATTGGGTCGGAAATGGAAGCCTCTTCTTCAAAATGTTCAAATTTTAACATCTCCTCTGATTATGAAAATTTTGCTTCATCATCTACGATGAAAGTAGAAACAGAAGAAATAATACTTATTGAAGAAGAAGAGGAAGATATCAGAGATGCTCCTCCAGCATTTGAAGAGGGTATCTCTACCACCGTGGATAAACTCAGAGAAATAAATCTGGGTACAAAAGAAGATCAACGCCCCACTTTAATTAGTGTGGCCATGACTCTTGAAGAAGAAGAGATGTATATTTTCTTTTTTTAAGCAAAATTGAGACATATTTTCTTGGAACTATACATAAATTCCCGGTCTTGATCCTGATGTTTCTACTCATAATTTGGGTTTACCAGAAGAATATCGAGGATTTAAGAAAGCCACGAGAAGAACACACCCGATTTATGCTTACAAAATTTAAGCTAAAGTGGATAAGTTTATCCAAGATAACGTTGTCAGAGAAGTTCAATATCCCAAGTGGTTGGCTAATATTGTCCCTGTGAAGAAAAAGAATGGACAAATTAGAGTTTGCATCGATTTTAGAGATCTTAATCAGCATTATCCTAAGGATGATTTTACAGTTCCGATTACAGAACTCCTGATTGATGCAACAACTGGCTATGAAGCGCTTTCCATCATGGATGGATATTCCGAATATATTCAAATCTGAATGTCTCCATAAGATGAGGAATCTATAGCTTTCAGAGCCCCTCAGGGTGTGTTTTTCTATCGGGTAATTCCCTTTGTCTTAAAGAATACAGGCGCAACATATCAGCGTGCAATCCATCGTATCTTCAAGACCTTTTTAGGGAATTTTGTTGAATGTTATGTGGATTATTTGGTGGTCAAATCCAAATAACTTTCTAATCAATTAGCTGATTTGGAAGTCATATTCCGCAAGCTTCAACAACATAATTTGAAGATAAACCCCTTAAAATGTGCTTTTGGGGTAACCTCAGGAAAATTTCTTGGCTTTGTTGTACACCATCATGGTATTGAAGTCGATCCTGAGAAGACCAAGTCAATCCTTGGTATGTCACCTCCTTGAAATTTGAATGAATTGAGAGGTCTTTAGGGAAATTTTGCCTATATTCGGAGTTTCATCGCCAATTTGGCAGGCAAAAGTTTACCCTTCACCAAATTGATGAAGAAGGGGGTAACTTACCAGTGGACTGAAGAATTTCAATAAGCATTCGATATTCTCAAGAAATACCTCTTGAGTCCACGAGTAAATATGCCACCTGTTGAAGGAAGACCACTTGTCCTCTATGTGATAGCTCTAGAGTGATCATTGGGTGCCTTCTTGCTCAGAAGAATGACGTTGGGAATGAAAAAAGCCTCTACTATCTCAGTCAGACTATACATGAAGAAGAAAACCGGTATTCAAATATTGAGAAGTGCTGCCTGGCATTAATCTTTGCAGTTCAGAAGTTGAGACACTACCTGCAACATCAGGAGGTCTAATTGGTATCTTTCAATAACCCACTCAAATTCATCCTTAGTCTTCCAATGCTTACAGGACGTCTGGAAAGGTGGGAAATTATTTTGCAGCAATTTGATATTCAATATGTGTCTCAAAAGTAAATAAAGGGACATGCTCTGGCTGATTTCCTGGCTGAACATCCTTCATTGGAAGATACATCTTCAGATATTGAACTCCCTGATGAAGAAGCCTTCTCTATTCAGGATATTCCTCAGACATGGGAAATGTACTTTGATGGTTCTTCCAAAAGTCCAACAGGGGGAAAATGGAAAATCCTAAATTCAACAAGGTTGGTTTAGGAATTGTGATCATTTCTCTAGAAAAGGCAGTGTTACCCTATTCCTTATTATTGTGGGAAGGTGGTACCAATAATGAAGCAGAATACCAAGCACTCATCGTAGGCTTGGAGTTGGCAGTTCAAGCACAAGTGAATCACTTAAAGGTGAAAGGGGATTCAGACCTGGTAATCAAACAAGTCAATGGGAATTATGCCATCAGAAAAGAAGGATTAATCTGATTACGTCAGAGAGTTAAGGGTGGAATTCATTTCAGAACCGACATTTTCTTATGTCCCAAGATCACAAAATGCCCAAGCTGATGCATTGGCTATAATAGCCATAGCTCTGGAAGATTCAAATCGAGACGAGACAAGCATCAATATTGCCCACCGTCGTGCAATTTCAACTTATGTTCGAACCAGAATAGAGCAGATCAATGAAAGTAGTCCCATTCCTGAACCATATGGTCATACTACAGGATGGATGACAATTATCAGAGAATACCTTTAAAATGGAACACTTCCACCTGATAGAGCCGAGAAAGAACAAATTCGGCTACATGTGGTCAATTTTACTCTTTATGATAGCCCAGATCACCTAGAGAAAGTTCTATACAAGCGTGGTTTTAATGGAGTTCTCTTCATATGCCTTGATGGTGAAGAGACAATGTTTTTCATGAAAGAAGTGCATGCAGGAGTCTGTGGTGCCCACCAGTCTGAACATAGACTGTCTGATTAGATTAGAAGGCTTGGATACTTTTGGCCTTCAATGATACAAGACAGTGTTGATTTCCCAATGAATTGTCATTCATACCAAGTACATTACAACTTCATTCATCAACCCCTAGAGTTTCTTCATACAACTAAATACTCATGGCCATTTCCCACATGGGGAATGGATGTGGTGGGACCATACCCTTCATCTACGGCCAAGAAGTTTAAGTATATTCTTACTGCTACTGATTTCTTTTCCAAATGGGCAGAGGCAATACCTCTCAAGGAAGTCAGTTCTAAAAGCATTTTTAGCTTCATCAAGTATAACATTATCACCAGATTTGGTGTCCCTCATACCATATTGATGGAAAATGGCACCAACTTCTGTTCATCTGAGGTGAAGAAGTTGTATCAATAATACAACATTAAATCCAATCATTCATCTCAGTATCATGCAGCGGCCAATGGCCAGATAGAAGCCTTCAAAAAGACTCTGTCAAATATATTGCAAAATATGGTGTATAAAGATAAGAAGTCATGGCCTGATAAACTCATTCATGATTTATGGGCTTATCGGACCACTACCCGCACTACAATGTGGTCAACTCCATATTCACTGGTATATGGAAAGGAAGCCTTTTTTCCTATTTAAATTCAATTACCTTCACTTAGAGATGCCATTTGTGATTAATCATCTACAAATTAACAATCACAAAAGTGATTGAATGAATTGGAACGGTGATATGAGAAAAGATTGTGCACTTTGCACCACTTGGAAGTCTATCAGAATCGAATAGCATAAGCTTTCAACAAAAAAGTTTGTCTTTATTCATTCGTTCAGGGAGAATTGGTATTAGTTCTCAAAACTCCAATGGTACCAGGAAAGAAACCTCCAAAACTTGAGCCAAAATGGGAAGGACCTTATTCAATACATAGGGTATACTCCAATAGAGCTTATTCATTAATCTCGATGGATGGATAACTCATCACTACTCCAACCAATGCCAGATTTTTGAAGAAGTATTTTGTATAAACAAAAAATATATCACCCTTTCGTCCAACATGATGTTAAACTGTGTCCACATTCATCCTTTCTATATGATGTTAAAATATACAGCAACGGTCGATGCATATGATCCTAAACTATTTTCAATTACCTTACGTCCAGCAAGACGTTAAACTGAATCATCCACAGTCCATGCATATGACTTTAAACTATTTGCATTTCTTTCGTCCAACATGATGTTAAACTGTAACGTCATCCAAAATGATGTTAAACTATGAAAAAGTCCCTAATACGTCCAAAATGACATTAAACTTTGTCCTCTTTTTGTCCTCACTACAAGACATTAAACTGCACAATCCCCCCTTTTTTGTCCAACATGACATTAAACTGTATTTTCCCCATCGTCCTAACTACAAGAAACTAAACTGTACAAAAAATCCTTTAATACGTCCTACATGAAATTAAAATACTCATCATCCCTACTATATGACATTAAATTGTGCAGCACCAATAGTCCAAACTGTAAGACTTTAAAACTGCATAGTCCCTTCATATGTCCTACATGACATTAAACTGTGCGTCATTAGGGTTGTTGTTACCTCTTGTTTCTCACACCGAGTATGAATCACCTGATTTTAGAGAAAACTTCAACCATAACACTCTCTCTGGGATAATAACCATGTGTAAGTCCCAACACTATTTTTTAGGTCATTTTCCCCAAGGACAACTTGATCACTAATTCATTATTTAATTGAACTACGCAGACTTTGATCCTTGCCTTCTAGGTTGGGTACATAGGCAACCTCCTGAGGTTCAAGCCCAAAACCAATCTCTTCACATTGGTTCACCTCCATCTTTTATGATGTTGATTCGTGAAACCGCCCCCAGAATCTATATCTTTACATTGGTTCACTTTCGTCCTTTCTATATGACGTTAAACTGTACAACATTTCTGTCCTGTATGACAATAAACTATAACATTCTTTTATACCCTCACCTGATAGGGAATCATTATTTACATTGATTTTCAATCATGTTATATTCCAAAGACTATGTGCATACACGGCAATTTATGAATCTTTTATCTTGGGTCAAACCATCATTGCACTAAAGTCCCCTTTCACCCTTCATAGGTACGAACCAAATTTTTACAGAGGGTATATATAGAACTACGTGGGATTTATTCCCATCCTTATGGGATACACATGAACATTTGAGTGTCACTCGAATCCAGCCCCATGTCTTTTGGGCCTAAACCCAAATTTCACTTTTAGTCCTTTGGATGAAAAGTCCCCATAAAAGCACACACTGTGTATTTCTTATAATGGTCTGAGCTCTATGACCCTAAACTATGATCTCCAATCCTTTTGTCCCGCACGATGTTAAACTGTAGTTTAAGAACTACATATGGCTTTATTTCCATCCTTATGGTATACGTAGTGAAGTCCAACATTTCAATTTAGGACCTAGCCACAACATGATTATGGTTAGCATTGATCTGTTTATTTCGGCATACATTTGGACAATACCCATCTTTATGTGTCATAATCCCAACCTTAAATATTTTCAGTTTTTCATAACCCTTTTCTTAACTTCTAATCACAAAAGTCTTGAAATTATGAGAGTTCTTTTGCCTGATCATGAAGCACGTGCCCTTAGGTGGCCTTGCATAAAGATTCTACATAACAGACCTTTCAGCCAAAAGATGCTATTATTTGACTATGTAGCCAATTCCCTTAGGTGGCCCTGCATAATTCAACCCCCTAACAGGTTTGTTAAATAGTGGTAATTTCAGTCTTGGGAGGAAAACCTCTTTTGTCCTTATTTTTATTAATGATAATATCTAGGGATCCGAACAAATAGCCATCCTTAACATATTTGTCCCATATCCATTTTCATGATCTGAAAGTATTCAAGTCTATGGTTTATATTCTTGTTCCCTACGTTTGGGTCAGACCTTCATAGGAGTGATATCCATCCAGTTCTTCAATGATCTTTTTTGGAAATATCTTATCCATATTCAAGTACCTTTTTCCATACAGGAAACCTTATACTTTGGAAGAATTGAATCTCCATAAACTTGCCCGGGCTTTTTATCACTATGAAAGTAAATTTCTAAGAGTTCTTTTTCCTGACTATGTAGTATGTGCCCTTAGGCGGCCTTGCATAAGTAGTCTACATAATGGACCTGTCAGCCAAAAATGCTATTTATTTGACTATGCAGCCAATGCCCTTAGGTGGCCCTGCATAATTCAACCCCCTAATGGGTTTGTTAAATAATGGTTACTTCATTCTTGGGAATTACTTCTCCTAATGCCTTTTAGCTCTTTTTCATATCATTCCTCAGATTCAAATATTCTTAAGTCATAGTTTACATATTTTCCCTCATACGTGAGTATGGAAATATGTTTTTAGATGAATTGTCAAGGAATTGAGTCAATTCTAATTCATTCGTTCAAATCTATTTCTACCTTAAACATTATCCTTTTTATGTCCAATGTGAATGACTTTAAACTGCCCACAAAAGATGAAGGAACTCTGAATAAAAGTCAAGTTCCAGCTCACTAAACATACATTTTGTTTGATTTAGGTAATATTGAGCAATTAAGAGATTCAATGTTTGTAGGGTTATTTATATTAATCCTAGTAAAAATCAAACTATGCTCACTAGGACCATTAGCGTAAGTAAATTTAAAGTAGGTAGCAGGAAAATACGTGCACAAGTGATTGAAAATGAAAGAATTCTTTCCATTTGATGCACAAGAATTAGAGGGACATCCATAGATTGGAGCCTCTTCTCTTTTTCAGGAAATTACAAAAGACTGTCAACATAAGTCTTCATTTGATGTACAGCATCCCAAGCTTCATCAGTAGCTACTTGAAGCTCATGCACTCGACCAACATCACTCTTCTCAGCTTAATATAGTGCCTTCTTGGAATCTGTAATGGATTTCATACCATTCATTTGAGCTCCCTCCAATGAATTATTGAGCTGGTCAAGTTCCCCAGTAACATCATCTACCTATTGCTGGAGCTACACCTGCTGGATGACTTTTTCTTTGATCTTATGCTTCAGATCCTTCATCTTGGAAGCATAATCTTCCTCAGCTCGGGATACTGCAGCCTCAAATTCGCTGATATTGACTAACAGCTTCACCCTGTTCAGATCTGTAGGACCCCAGGACACCCTGAGTGGGGAGGGGTGAATCAGGGTGAGACCTTTTTTTTAAAACCAAAGATCTTGTTCCCAAGTTGGTAGGAACTCTCTAAACCACTATGATGGATATGATAAGCAATAAAACATTCACATTCAAAGAGATGACACATAAATTTTACTTGGTTCACCACTAAGGGCTATGTCAAAGGATCATACGCTAACATATTGTCGGTCGTACCAAAATTCCACTAATCTTCACTAGTTGTGGATTACAATTGTTCGGGTACAGTCACTCTGTCCCAGGCTCACTGCCTTTACAAAAGTTCTGGAATAGCTCACTGCTTCCCTCAGGTCACTCCCGTTGACTCCCCCTGGCTCACTGCCCTTGGTGAAGTCACACTCAGTTTATAGACATGAAGGTCTTTTCAATAGATTTGCATTGAAGTCTTTGTCTCCTGTTCAGCATGAGAAAATGCTTGCATCAGAGTGCTGAGTTGATGCTATTTTGTATTCAATATTCTACTTTAGTGCAATCACTGAACGCACTGTATCTTCTCTTCCTTTGATTCCCAATACTAACACCTGAGTGTATTGATATATTCCCCTTTATATGTGCAGATCTAATTTTAGTTGCACGAACCGTTCTCATTCTCTTTGAAAAGCACAACATGGATGTTAATCACCAGTGATGCATGTGAGGTACCACTTCTCTTCATAAAACCAAATTGCTCACTATTCTTCTGTATTTGCAAATGAATACATCATCTGTTTCATCGAAGGCATCAGAAAATCTTCCATCTTTTATGCAGTCCAGAAACACTGCCATGAAACAACCTACCTTGGTGCCCTAAACAATGTAGGCACGCAAGTCCTCGGCGCACAAGTCTCAACTGGCGCGCAAGTCCACCTTGGCCACTTGCGCGACACAAGCTTCTTCAAATCCTAACTTGCACGACTCACTCCCTTTGATTCCTAATCCAATATTGGTGCACAACTGTCCTTATTCATGCTTTTTCAAAGTCTGGCATGCAAGTGTCACCAAACCACTTGCACGATGCCTTCTACTTCAACTCAAAAACTACGCGGCTCCCTTCCTTCCTCACCCATTCCACCTTAGGTGCACATCAATCACCTATCGCGCAACCTATACTTGCGCGATGAACCACCAATTGTGCGACTCCTACACCTACATGACGAGAGTTCTAATTTTCTCAAAGTGTTGATCTCATGCAGAATGAGGGGGGGTCGACCTATATTTATAGACTTTTGGAAACCCTACACGGTTGGCACTCAATTCACACCTCAGCGCGCAAGTTCCGGCACGCAAGTCTAACCACCCAAGCCTCTGTCGCGCGGCTCACTTGCATGAATACAAAAATACTTGCACAACCCTCTTTCCTTTGCCATATTTTGAAGTTCTGATCCTGAAAAACAATCAGCGCGCAAGTTTACACAACTTCAAGGCACCGACACGCAAGTCTTCTTCACGGCGCGCAAGTCACTTGCACGACCTACCCAACACTTGCGCGACCTTAATACCTTTGCCATTTTTTTATTTTCTGATATTGAAAAACATATGGTGCACAAGTTTCCTCTCCTTCTGGTACATGGCACACATGTCTCTTTGCCAAAAACCACTTTTCTTCATTTGTCGATTTTCAGGCCCAAAAATTTGGCAAACAATGGAAAACAACGTCATCTTGTATATGTTATTTTTGTAACTCCTCCAAATCATCCGTTCCTTTGTCGACGTTCTTGAAACGATCATGGATCGTTAACCATGGCTCTTAAACTCGACATTACATCTTGAAAACCCTTTTGTCAACAAATTTGTATGTCATTGTTTTCTTTGTCAATAAGTACAATCACCTCCTTTCTTTTCAGTGATTTTCCTTCTTCATCAACCATTATTCCTTCATCACAAACTCCACTATTGTGATAAATATCCTTTGATAGATCAGATTTAGCATCATCATACTTTAATACAAGGTGAAGTTCTAATCCATCTAGTAAATCCAATCCTTTTCACATTGTCTTCTTCTTCAACCAGCATGGCCATCTCAGAATTCAAGTCCTTTGCACATTGTTTTCTTCCTCAACCATCATTCAATACTTCATGCAGATCATATGACTTTATTCTTCAAGAAGTCTCTTGAATGGTTCCCATGTAATCATGAAGAATTGAATGGTCTTACTAAAATCCCCATTTCTCTTTACTCATCCTCAGATGGATTATACCTCATAGTTCTTCACTGCGGTAAACAATATGTCACCATTGACACAAGTTCATTAAACTTAAGATCAGTGCAACAATCATCTGAGTTTCCATTCCTCCATTACATTGGATTACTTCTTGATCTCCTTCATTTTTATCTTCATGGACATCTATTGACAACAAATAAAACCTTATACACAAAGTGGTCCCAACAATCTCCCCTTTGTATTTTGTTGTCAATACCTTGCATATCTCCTAAAATGAATTTGTCAATGTCAAAATGAGAATCTTCTCCTCTTCATTAAAATTTCTATTCAAACTCTCATTTCACTTTCTCTCCCCCTTATTGACAAGAAACACAAAGCTCATGGTAGGGAGGGTGTCAATATATACTTAAGCAATGTTTTATTAATCATTTCACTATAAGTCTACTTGAGCAATGCTCGATGTAGAAAACAAGAGGATTTGATTTAGACAACAAGTCTCTCCATTATTCACAGATCATGATACCATGTGAGATGAGAATAAATGTATTTTTTCTTCAAGGGTTTACCACTTTCATTTCAAGAAAAATAGATCAAATGTGATAGGAAATAATCAACCTGAAACTCCTGCACTCACATTAGCAGATAGATCAGAAAAATTCAAGTGCAATTGGCAGGATAAGTGGCCTTGGGTCACTTCCATTCTTCTTATGTCACTGAACAATTCAATTAAACCCCCTTTGTAGAATGATATTTGTTTTGAGTAACCAAGGATGAGGGATTGAGAGATGACATACCTTCTCCAATGACATGTTCTTCAAGAAAATGATAGAGTAATTGCATTCAATACCAGATGGAGTTGATATCGAATGAAACAATGATTTTGGAAGCTTCTTCATTTTTCTCCCCCTTAAGGGAAAAACTCCTTATCATCTTCATCAAGAGTGATCCTTCATCGTCTTATTCTTTGAATATAAATTGAAGAATCTTCCACGGATGGAAACTTCATTAGATTAGTTATCAAGAGTTGACAACATTCACTCCTTCTTAGGTTCTCCCCTTGAGATCATGCTTGACCTTCAATTCCCTGCATTATTAGCACAAATACAATACACAAATGATCAAGGGAATAAGGTGGTTCCTCCTTGCTGCATCAAGATGAGATGCATTGTTGAGACACTTTTCTCAACCATGTTCCTCTATTCACTCCAGTCTTCATGACTTCACATTTGAACATACGTACTGATATGTGTTAATGTGACATGGCTCTCTTCACATTATCTTCTGCTTTGTGTGGATAATTTTCCTTCTTAACAGCCTCAATTGAAGATACATTTTTCCTCCTTTTATGGACATCTTCTTGCTCTGGTATTAAGGTTAGACAACCTTTTGCAATGTGACCAGATCTCATACATCTCTCACACGAAACTTCTTTGACACATGTGTTTCTCTTGGTTGGAAATCTCTCATGCACTCTTTCTTCATCACGTGAAAGTTTTTCTTCAACTTTGTCACCAGCCGTGGCCTTTTCATCTTCAAGTTCCCGCATTATTTTCAGATCTTCAGGCAAGATGACCAATATTTCATTTGGATCTTTTTCACCTGGTCTGGATCTTCCACACGGGTTCATCCGAATTTTATCCAACTTAGTTTTTCCTTTGGATGGATGACCCTTCAATTCCATGGATCTAAAATCTAGGGTCTTATCTGATTCCCTACTTGAGATCTTACTGGGGAAATGTGTGTTCACACTATACTTCTGATTTCTTCCCAAGGTACTGACTTCATACTTAGACGGCATGGAAGGTCTTCTTTTCTTATCATCAGTGAAAGAATGTTGAGATGGACATGTGTTTGCCTTGTGACCACTGTCGTTGCATACATCACAGATGTTATCTAGCATTCCAAATATGATTACTGTAAATATATGCTTTTGGACCTACATATGTTGCTTCTTCTTCTCTGGATTTCTTCCCTTTGATACATGCATTCTTTGTGCTTTTTCATTTAAGGGATTGTAACAACAATCCAGTGCACAATGCCCAAATCTATTGCAACACCAACATTGACTCACAAATCTTTTCTTCTTTTTATCTTTTGTATGAGGTTGTTGGGTAATATTCTTAATATTTCGTGCTCTATTTTAGGAACCAACTTCCTCCTTTCTCTTCCCATCCACCCTAGCCATGGTGGTAGGTTTCTTCTTTTCACCTTTCCTCATCCATACTTGTTTAGAATTTTTCTTCTAGCCTGCACTGATTGTGGGAACGCATTTAGAAACATGAGTACAAGATGGTTTGGATGGTACCTTCACTTCCTCAGTTGCTTGTGATAGATCAATGAGTGAAGCCATGATCTTATTATCACATGTTGGTGGCCTTGTGACAATAGAATCCTCTAGTGAGCATTGAGTACCAGCAGCAACTGATTCTTGATGTGTATAGTCAAGAGTTGTCATAATCTTCTTGTCACATGTTTGATGTATTTCAGCTTTAGATTCCTCCAACAAACATTGAGTACAAGCATCACTCATTTAATTCTTTTGTGAAGCCTCAATATGTGTATTTTCAATCTTGGTCAACTGGGCTTCCAATTTTTGACTCTCAATATTGAGGATGATCTTCTGATCTTCAATCATGATCATCTTCCCTTCCCAAGTCTTCTTCAATCTTTCAACCTCTTCTTCATGCGTCATAAATTTGTTTTGTAACAATGAGTCAAGTTCCCTGAATTTCATGGAAGTTTCTTCCAAACACAAACTCTTGACTTCTTTTCTCTTTTTCAGCTCAACTTCAAGTGCATGGATCTTTTCTTTTAGAGTCAAATTGACTTCCTCTTTTTCTTCAAAGACTTTAACCTGTTTGGTGAGCTTCATACTTTCCAGAACTTTTCTATACAACCCCTTTTCCATATTGTCAGCTTCCCTTTCTAATCGATTGATCTCAGCCTGCATAGATTGGAATAGGCTACAAATAATAGCAACCCTTTCTTCAGGAATATCATGCAGATATGTTTTTTGATTTTCCGGAAAGCTTGAATTAGGGGTTTCATCCTTTCCTCTGGAAGAATTCTGAGCCACCTGCTTGATACTTTTCAAGCCCGATGTTTCATCATTATTGGAATGACATGGAGAATAAGACACAATATCTTATTTTGTTATGAGGTACTTCTTCATCAGATTCTTCTCTTCCTTTTTCATATTTTTCAAAGTCTTGGTGGATATAGTTTTTTGCTCTGAATCCTCATCAAAACTACTCTTCATGGTTGAATTTAAGAAAGTAACTCAAATCATCTTCTAAATAGAATTATTGGAGAATATCCAACATACGTTAACCTTTCTATGATACCACTTGTAGGACCCCAGGACACCCTGAGAGGGGAGGGGTGAATCAGGGTGTGAAATTTTTCTTTTAAAACCATGGATCTTGTTCCCACATTGGTAGGAACTCGTTAACCTTGTATGATAGATATGATCTGCAATAAAAAATTCACATGAAAAGAGATGACACATCAATTTTACTTGGTTCACCACTAATGGATACGTCCAAGGAGCATACGCCGACACGTTGTCGGTCGTACCAAATTCCACTAATCTTCATTAGTTGTGGATTACCATGGTTCAGGTATAGTCACTCTCTCCCAGGCTCACTGCCTTTACAAAAGTTCATAAATAACTCACTGCTTCCCTCGGGTCACTCCCATTGACTCCCTCTGGCTCACTGCCCTTGGTGAAGTAACACTCAGTTAATAGACATGAATGACTTTTCAATAGATTTGCATTGAAGTCTTTGTCTCCTGTTCAGCATGAGACAATGCTTGCATTAGAGTGCTGAGTTGATTCTCTTTTGTATTTAATCTTCTACTTTAGTGCAATCACTGAATTCACTGTATCTTCTCTTACATTGATTCCCAATACCAACACCTGAGTGTATTGATATATTCCCCTTTATCTGTGCAGATCTGATTTTACATGCATGAACTGTTGTTCTTCTCTTCGCAAAGCACAACATGGATATTAATCACCAGTGATGCATGTGTGGTACCACTTCTCTTCATAAAACCAAATTGATCACTATTCTTCTGTCTTTGAAAATGAATACATCATCGGTTGCACCGAAGGCATCGGGCAATCTTACAGATTTTATGCAGCCCATAAACACTTCCGTGAAACAATCTGTCTTGGTGCCCTAAACAATGCAGGCATGCAAGTCCTCGATGCACAAGTCTCAACCGGAGTGCAAGTCCACCTTGGCCACTTGCATGACACAAGCTTCTTCAACTCCTAACTTGCGCGACTCACTCCATTTGATTCCTAATCCAATATTGGCATGCAACTGTCCACCTTTGCGCTTCTTCAAAGTCTGGCATGCAAGTTTCACCAAACCAATTGCACGATGCCTTCTCCTTCAGCTCAAAAACTGCACGGCTCCCTTCCATCCTCACCCATTCCACCTTAGGTGCGCATCAATCACCTGTCGCACAGCCTATACTTGCGCGACACACAACCACTTACGGGACTCCTAAACCTGCGCGATGAGAGATCTGATTTTCTCAAAGTGTTGTGCTCCTACAGAATGAGGGGGGGGGGTCGACCTGTATTTATTGAATTTTGGAAACCCTGCGCAGTTGGCGCGCAAGTCATACCTCGGCGTGCATGTTTTGGCGTGCAATTCCAACCACCCAAGCCTCTGTCGCGTGGCTCACTTGAATGAATACACCAATACTTGCACAACCCTCATTCCTTATCCATATTTTGAAGTTCTGATCCTAAAAAACAATCGGCACGCAAGTTTCCACTACTTCAAGGCACCGACACACAAGTCTTCTTCACGGCACACAAGTCACTTGTGTGACCTACCCAAAACTTGCGTAACCCTAATCCCTTTACCATTTTTTCATTTTCTGATATTTAAAAACATTTGGCATGAAATTTTTCTCTCCTTCTGGTACATGGCGCGCAAGTCTCTACCAAAAACCACTTTTCTTCATTTGTTGATTTTCAGGCCCAAAAATTTGGTAAACACTTGAAAACCGCATCATCTTGTATCTGTTCTTTTTTTACTGCCTTCAGATCATTCATTCCTTTGTCGAAGTTCTTTAAACGATCATGGATCGTTAACCATGGCTCTTTAACTCGACATTATATCTTGAAAACCCTTTTGGCAAAAATTTTTTATGTCATTATTTGCTTTGTCAACAAGCAGAATCACCTCCTTTCTTTTCTGTGATTTTCCTTCTTCATCAACCATTCTTCCTTCATCACAATCTCCACTATTGTGATAAATATCCATTGATAGATCAGACATAGCATCATCATACTTTAATACAAGGTGAAGTGCTTGTACATCTAGGAATTCCAATCCTTTTCACATTGTCTTCTTCTTTAACCGGCATGGCCATCTCAGAATTCCAGTCCTTTGCACATTGTTTTCTTCCTCAACTGTCATTCACTACTTAATGCAGATCATATGATTTTATTCTTCAAGAAGTGTCTTGCATGGTTACCTTGTAATCATGAAGAATGGAATGGTCTTCCTCAAATATCCATTCCTCTTTACTCATCCTCAAATGTATTATACGTCACAGTTCTTCACTGCAGTAAATAATATGTTACCTTTGACACAAGTTCGTTGAACTTAAGATCAATGCAACAATCATCTGAATTGCCATTCCTACATTCCATTGGAGTACTTCTTGATCTCCTTCATTTTGATATTAATTGACAACTATTTACAACAAATACAACCTTATACACAAAGTGGTCCCAACAAGATCTTCATGGCACTTTTGCACCTGCTCCCTTCTTAAGATGACTTGTTTCACCGCAGTATGGATCTCTTGGTATCCAAAACCGCCAAGTCCTAGCATGATGAACTGGGATGACAAACAGGAAATCATTGATGAAAAATCTTCTAAAGGAACCTCAGATATGATTTTCCATATGTTGTTCCATGTCTTGCGTCGTGAAAAGCTGAGCGCCTTAAGCACCTCTAGGTTTGATTCAACATCATCATCACAGGGGGGCATGTAATCTAGGATTAATGCACTTAAGGAAGTGCCCTGTTATACTCCTTCCCCACTAAACCTCTTTGCTACACCTTCTACTTCTGTTTGGATGGAATTTGAGACCTCACCTCCAGTTCTAACCATTGAAGTTGATATCCCTTTTTGATCAATTAAAAGTATGGTTAGTTTCATATAACAATGAAAGTTGGTTGTCTTGAAAATTAAGTACAGTTGCAAGAAAAATGAGTTAATCATTACCTAACAGTAGATTAGAAGCTTGAGAAGACTCCTCCCCATCTTTCCCAGTTTCAACAGGATCTTAAAGATGGGTCTCAGGAGGGTTTACTGGGTTTAGCTCCATTTGAGATAATGTTTGTGCAATGGTAGGATTGACATCAATGTCCACACCCTCTTCAGGCATTGGCAGTTCATCAGTTTCTATGGATGGAACTGCATTTTATTTTTAGTCATGATTAGAATTGTAAATTATAAAAAAACTTACTGGATGAAGGATAACACTCACGCCCAAGGTCTTCTAAATCACATGATAACTTAGCATGATCATAAAATTCTTCGAAAGACATGCCACAATTCATCATTTCATCCAATGATATTTCAGATTCCTGGTTAGTATCACCAGTGGGAGCATTTGATATGTCCTCTTGGCGACCCTCATTCTCTGGCCCCTGACCCTGGACAACTTCTTTAAAAAGGATGGCAGATTCAGTCACTGTGGCCGCCAATGATTCTGGTGTAGGTTCTTCTCTACATGTAGCAGCAGGAGGAGCAGTACTGGGAATAGATGTTGGCTCTTTTTTCAGAAGCAGCCAAGTCAGCCTGAATTTGCGTTTATTCCACAGCACCCTCTATGGTCCTTAAAGGAGGATCAGTCCTCTCCCTTAGAGGATAAATTGAAGAAGCACCTGTAATCCCAAGGAAAATGAGAAATCTTTCTCATGGTTTAAAATTCCTGATTATCCGAAGGACTTACCACTACTGATAAAGCGTTTAGCGGTGGACTTACTCCTTTGTTGCCTTTGTCCTTTTGGATTTTTGGGACTGTTGGAAGTCTCCCTTATTGGCACTTGAATTGGCAAATGGAAGGCCAAGTCCAACTCCTCATTCATGGCCTGCTGTCCTGGAGATATCTCGCCCGGTTCGCAAGGAGATTCAGCAGCAGCCCCGATGGCAGTACCACCAGGGCTATATTGTGGCAAAGGAACCTCAATAGTTCCTTTCTTTGAAAGCTACAAGATGAAGAAAATAACTTCCTTAAGTAACAAAGCTTTGATTGGAATCAAGTTGAAATGCAAATAAGGAATGAAAACTTACATATTCAGGATCCACATAATCATGCCACTCCTCATCTCCAAAACCACCAGCCCCCCTCAGTGGCACCACGATCAATCAATTCCTTCACCCGCTTGGTGAAATTAATGGACTCATCAGTGGCATAGATGAGCATTTCCAGCTCTCTGATATAAATCTGCACTTCATTGGGGTTATCCTCATATTGGATATTTGTAGAATCCGGAAGATTCCCTATTCCAGGGAGTTGTAGACCCTCACACAATTCCAGCCAGGCGGTCTCAGTACCACAGTATAAACTCTGCCATGTCTAGATAGCCTCTGGTCTTAGATATGAAGGCTGCGAGGAAGGTCCAACAATATTTGATTTCAGTTTCTTCCCATCTCATGCAACTACAGATAGAGAATAAGAAAATAAGACTTATTGCTTTATAAAGTAGTTATGATTAAATTACCACAATGAAGTAACTCACCAGGAGTTGATGAATAAGGTCTCTTGATTCTAACCGGAGGATTATATCGGGAATGATTCCGCTTTTACACTTTTTGTGCCTCATCATCCCCATCATGGGAATCTGGTGAATCAGTCCTAGAGGATTAATTTGGAAAATCAGCTTTAGGTGGGGAAGCATCACCTTCACGAGGAAGGGTTTCTTTCTCTACAGTCCTCTTCCTTTTCCCCACCTGATAAACTAGGTGATTTAGCACCCATTTAGGGTATGATTCTATCCAATGCTCGGCATACCATTTAGTAAAGTTATGTGCCGCTTTTTCAATTGGTAGATCAAATACCGCCCCAGTCTACTCCCTTGACATCAGCAGCCACAGATACTGAGCAACCATCGGATGTTGCTCTAACCTGACATGTACTGGGGGAGATACAACAATCTATTGCAGACACTTGAATTGACGTGCAAATCTATATGGAGCATAGGCCTCGCATATAATTTCTCTGTCAATCCTGGAAACTAGCACACCATCTCTACAAGCTAGCATGTATGCCCTCAAATCCAAGTGGGTTGTTCAATCATCAACAAACCGCCCGGTTGGCAGATTTCCATAGGGAAATAAGTTTAATTCCTTAAACATGCTCAGACTTACATTCATGTCATAGGCATTAAGATCTAATGGAGAAACATCAGAGAATGCTTTCACTAATGGCCTGAAAGAACATCCAGGAATTTGTACTCCATTCTATATGTTATAAGTTCTGAAGTGAGTGGAAATCCATCCCCATAAACTTGGAATGGTCCCACTATTCTCAAAGGAGATTTACCCATGAAGACATGAAGTAAACTCCTATGAATCTTTGCTAAAATTGGGGTTGCCAGCCCAACCATTTTTCCCTCATCCAACTTTCCCGTAATGACGAAGGTCCTTGGCCTGATGCCTCCCTTCGAATCCCTGACTGGAAAGAGATAAAAGCTGAGCCACAAAGCCAAGAAGCCCGCAAGACAAGTCTTCTTTGGGATACATTGATTCACCACATATCTATATTTCTCAAATTCTCCTGCTTCTAGAGTTGGCCAAGATGTGCCAGGTGCTCCTCTCTTCTCAGGTTTTGGGCAGGTGGTAGGACGGGTGGGCCTCTTATCCTTGGATTTCTTTTTCATGGATCCTTTCTCCTTCGGCTCCTTCTCCTTTGGATCTTTTCTTTCTTCTCAATAAGAAATATATTCATCCACTCCTCCGGATGAATATCCTTTCTACAATGAGTAAATGAGGTATCTGAACTCTTGATCACGTGGAAGATTTTAAATAATTCCTGAGCTAAAGCATAAGTCTTCTCTGAATCATTAAAAGTCACCTTGGGAGGAATGAATTCATCATACATGTTTCCCAGAATTGGATCCCCTGAGATCCTATGGACATCCCACAGACTGATGCCTACTTCTCCATGAGTCAGATGGAAAGAATTGGTTTTTGGGCTCCAGTGGCTGTGTATCTCCAGCAAAAAGTTATCATGTCTATAAACATATGTCTGCCCAACCCAGAAAGCTTCGTATATCACCACTCCTTTCAGATACTTGACAAACTCGGCACAGGTTTGTCGCACCCAGTATTCCCACATCCATGTTGGCTTCAAACCTCCCCCAGGAAGGAAGTCCCAACTTTTCTTCCAGCCTTTGGATTGATCCATCTGAGCATTTTGGAAGATTGAAGGATGACAATGTGGTTGCAGCTCAGGCTTATGAGGTTTCATATCTGGCGTACAAGGGCTATGATTCATCATGTGAGCCTTCTCCACTGTTCCAGCATTTATAAATCCTCCTCCACATGAGATATTTGCTGAAGAAAAATTGGTATAATTCTGAAACCAAGAAATTGGGAGATAGTTCTTTGCTTATGGAATAGTAACTTCTCGTAGATGACCATAGCCATACAAGGGCAGATAAATGCTTTGGGGGAAGTCGTGATGATATTTCTTCAGATACTTGGCCAAATCCCGAAGTGTACTATCACAGACAGTATAATAATCGTGGCCAATGATACTCATCATATCATCAAGTCGCTTTCTTTCCAGTTCATCAGTTATTCTGATTCTCTTGAGAGCCATTGATTCTACACAAAACTTGAATAATTAACTCTTATGTAAGTTTATTTTTCATAAAATTTGTGAAAGAAGTCGAAGAAATGGAAAAGGAATTAAGGTGCGCAAGTCTAAACTTGTCACGCAAGTATAATGTGCCGTGCAAGTATTTGGCACGAAAGTATCACCGCGTAGGTCCAAATACCTTGACAGCAGCGTGACAGCAGCACGACCGCAAAGGAAAAGAGGAAAAGAGAGAAACTTGCGGGGCAGAGATGACCTGCGCGGCGAGAGCTCAAAAATCCTAAATTCTATGAAATGTGCGACAAATGAAAGCCTTTATATAGGCCAGGCCGGCCACCTGTGCGCCTACAGCCAGCACGCTCCATCCCTGCGTGAATCGCACCTGCTCGATGATAGTTGCGTGGTGAACACCTGCGCGACTCTTTCCCTTTGGTTTTATTCTTTTCCTCAGAGTCACATCCTTATTCTGTCGGATCCAACTTTGAGGGGGGACTTTTGTTAACAATTTTTTTCGTCACATTGTTTAAAGGAATGGAAAGGGAAATGAATTAGCACAAATTGATTGATCCTTTGAAGAAAACATCAAAAATTGACAAAGGAATGAAAAAGGAGTCAAATGACCTAGGGTCGCGCAAGTTCCCTTAATGTCGCACAAGTATACTTGCTCACCGACTAATGTTCATGCAAGTGACTTGCACGCCCTAAGTGATAACCGCCCGGGGTCTTCTCCAGCCGATAAATACCCCCGGTGGGCCCCCCATTTAAAGGAGTTTTTCTAGAATTCACATACAGAGCTCTGAACACCCAAGTCTCTTCTTCAGGTCTTCTGAGCACTTATAAGGTAAATCTTTACCTAGAATGGAAGGTCTAAACAAGATGACTGAGGTCTAAGTGTTAGAATCCACTAACACTTGTGCGCCTAAGTGTTTTAACCTTAAAAGAAATGGACACACTTGCGCGCTGCCCTACTTCTTCACTAGAACTTGCGCGCCATCTTCTGGAAAGCCTCTAGGGATAATACCAAGGGTTTGAGCCAAGTATCGCCCAATTATTACCCTAAGGGATGAAAATCATGCAAGTACCCATGTGCCGCGCAGGTATACCTGCGCGACCAGGACTTGCGCACGCATGCAGTACCTGCGCTCCTTCCAGGACTTGTGCAACCCTTCTATTTTTTGTGTGCCCTTATTGCCCATTTATCCCCTCTTATGCCATTCCACCTCTCCTATTTAAGATTCAGTCTTCAAGACACTCTTCAAATACATTTATGACATTTTTTCTTGATTGACTTCCTTATCCGAAAGGAATTCCGTGAAACATCTCTCAAAACCTAGTGATTTATAGATCTTTATTTCACTAAAATTAGAGATTTCATTCATTAAACCTCATACTTTAAGACGAGAGAACCCTATTACTTGGAATCATCCTTAAGAGTAAGCCCCAAGTCCTCATTAATCTGGGCCTCCTTTTCCAAAGTAAGTTCTGGTCATAATTTCCTTTAATCTCGGCCTCCTTTTTAGAAGTAAGCCCTTGTCATAATTTCCATTAATCTGGGCCTCATTTTCAGGAGTAATCCCCAGTCATAAAGTTCCCAAATATGGGAATCCTCCTTAGGAGAAGGCCCCAATCCTTTAATTTGGGCATCCTCCTCAGGAGTATGCCCCAACCATAATTCCATTAACTGGGGATCCCTTTTAAGATATAAACCCCAGTGTTAAAGTTCCCAAATATGGGCATCCTCATTAGGAGTAATCCCCAAGTCCCTTAATTTTTCAATTCCCTTAACCTGGGCCTTCTTCTCAAGAGTAATCCCCAGTCTTAATCTCTATTAACGAGTCTTAATTTACTTTTCATTTGGACTTCCTTCTCAAGGGTAAAACCCAATCATTAGTCCCCTTCTAACTTGGGAATATTCCTTAGGAGTAAGCCCCAAGATTAGAGTATCCAAATCTTCATGAAGCACATATACCTTTATGGACCCTGTTCCTAGATTTCTTTCCTGAAGTAAATCTTAATCCTCATCTATTTGGGCAGTCATACACACATAAGCCCCACATCATTGCATATTTCATGGCACAATTGTCTGGTTTCACCAATACCTCTTGTTTCTCACACTGAGAATGAATCACGTGATCTTAGAGTTTAAAAGTAATCATGACATATTTCTTTGAGACATCAATCATGCATAAACATCATTCTCCCTTACTCGAGCTATGTGGGTTCTGATTCCTTTTCCAAAAAACAATGGATACGTAGGTAGCCCATCTGTGGGTACGATCCCAACTATAAAATAATCAATGTCCTTCTGAATGACAATAAACTTCAAGTACCCCACTGAGTGGCTTTAAAAATAGTATGGTCATCATAATGACCAAGAGACTTTCATTTACTAAAGGATACCATCAGCTAAGAATCTCTAAACAAATACATATGATCCTCTATCGATGAAGAACCTTGAATACATATAAAAGGTTCTCTAAATTTATGAAATATCAATCATTGATTGTTTTATCTAAAGGAAAACTCCTTTTATAATTGGTAATGTAATAAGGATTCATGAACATAACTTAAATCTATAAAGAGAGTCCCAGAGTAGACAATAATTTCACTCAAAAAGCTGTGATGAGACCGACCTCCCATCCTCTTGACCAATGCAAATTCGTAAGCCCCATCAGTCCACAATTAATGAGCGCCTACCTTTGGAAAGTAGGTTCAAATGGATATGGAAACATTGGATGTTTTCATTTCTACAAAAAAACCCGTTAGAAACCGTTTGGAATGTTTGAATCTTAAATCAATGAGATTATCCCCCATTCTAGAGGGAAAAAATCATATTCCAACATTGTATATTATTTTCATATCAAATTTCATTTCCAAGGACCCACTCATATAAGTACAATGAGTTTTTATAAAATATAATTTTTCTTGAGAACTTTTGAAACAGTCTAAAAGAGTATCTTGGGTAAAAAAGAAGTATAATTATAAAAGATAATAGAGGGAAGGAAGTTTCCCAAATGGTGGAAGAGAACTTTAGATAAAATCTTATAGACCACATAACACAAGATGATAGGCCTAAAATATTTTCTTTCACTAGGATAGTGATTTTGAATATAAAAATAAGGATAGTTTCATTGAACTTTTTCATACCAATGGAACTAGCCCATAAAACTTATATCAGTATTGTAATGTATGGACTCACAATATGAAAAAACCAATTAAAAATAAGACTTGGTATCCATGCAGACCAAGATCTTTTTTTGAATGTATTATATTAATGTATGAGTCAATTTACTCTCCAATAATGTCTTACTCCAGCTCCAAAGACATTACCTTGAAATTGTTTGGCTCAACACTTCTCTGGAGGTCCCCCCAAGTGGATCTAGTCTAATAACTAAAAAGATATATATAAATGCACTTGATCAGATCCCGAATCTCAAACCCTTAAGATTTGAAACTTCCAAACACTACCTTTATTTTTGAAATGAAGTTATTTCTTATTCTGTCTAAGGAATTTTGATGTAAGTAGTTGGTATTTTGGTATCCCTATTTGATAAAATCATCCCTTGACCAGATAAAGAAATTGATTTATTTGTCTCTAAAGGCCTCATCCATATCCTTTTCATGATTTAAAACCTCGTGATGGGAAATATCATAAGTGGGTTCCTTATAATATCTTATATGTTCTCTCTCAATCCTGATAATTCTTTGATTGAAGTTCTTGTTGTGCTATTGACTTCAGGATTACAACTATGTAGCCACCAATTTAGTATTATCCTAGACATGGTCTTGAGAAGACGACCAAGTATATTTGACCACTTCACTATAGTTATTATTATAATTCCACATGCATTCAAATATGAATCTCTATAGCAGACATTTTCCCTAGGACAACACTATTGACTAGAGAAAAATAGGACAATAATCAGATGAAATTAGAGGGATGTTGGAGACCTCTTACCTATGGAACATAAAATCTTAGTATCTTGACACCACAATCCTATTGAGATGTTTATATAATCAAGGGGATAGGAAATATCCATCCAAAATAGTAAATATACTCCCCCAGAAGCCCATATTAGAGAGACCTGATTGAAACAAGGAGTCCTAGAATTGATGCATGGTAGAAAATATCTTCCCAGAACTTCCTTTCTTATCATGGTGTTGAGGATCTCATTGAAATACCTTACAAAGATAATGGGGCTTGAATATTATTTTTGATAGATTTGATCAACTCTATGGATATTCACTTTTCACCTACACACAACTAGCTATAAAAACCCATGAAGCGCCATTCATGTTTCTAAGGTTGAAGAATCAAAAAGGGGATGTAGTTTTGGGAGAAGATAACCACTGAAGCATCAAATTACTCTCTCTACATGTTTCAAAGTACAACAAAATGTGATGACTGTCCAACCAATAAACAGTTCAAAAATCCATATTTCATTATTATCCCTGTCATTTCCTTGCTTTCTAAGATGGTCTTGGATATAAAGTCCATATAGAGGCCATACATGGAGCTCCATAAATGAAGCATACAAACCAATCATGAGTTTTCATGAACATTACTATCATAGAATTAGAGTTTCAAGGTTCTAGGTGAGGCTAGTTTGAACTGGACTTGCCCTTTATTAGGCAGTTCAACACATCACCCTCTAATATCATTGATTGTTTTTACGAACCCAATGATGCCTCATACTTAGAACCCCCTCAAAGCCTTTTATTTATAAAAATTTATATTTTATTTTATCAATATTATTTTTGTTCCTATTATGTCACTTCAATGTTTCGAGACATATGTGTTCAAAAAAGATCACCCCAATAAAAGGTTCATATAGGAATGGAATATCCGACCATGAGGAAGGAAATCCAGGAAGTTCTTCCTCACCCAGAAAAGTGGAATATAGACCTACCACCTTAGATAGAACCATACCCTTGGATATGGAAACCTTCATTTCATCTAGTGTTTCAGGGACATGGTGAAATAGTCAGTGGTTTGGTATAGGACCTATTTTCTGGTGTACAGAATCCTTATGAAATTTTTTAATGGGGAATAAATAGTCATCAAAAAAATTATTCCTATCCCCAACATCATGTGTATCCTTATCCTATAATCATTTATCCACCATACTAGGGTGAATATACCCATTAACCAAGGGGAATTAAAGTCACATGTTCATTTGAAAAGTTTAATACAAACTCCTAGGTTCATTCGATACTATTAATATCTGATCTTGAAATTCTATATTCTCTTTTCTATACATATGTTTTTATACATAAATTTTGGTGGACCACCCAAAGTGTTTTCCTGATGTTGTGGACTATATTATTGTGTAATCCTCCTTCTAGATCATGTTTTTTGTTTTTCCAAAATCCTTTATTACATGTCCAATGAGGCTACAAGAGAAACTAACGGAGTGGATTTTTCAAATTCAAAAGACGCTAATATCATGGATTCTGGATGTTTCAAGAATGAACCCCATATAATGGGTGGTTTGATGTCCACCACAACCTTTATTTTCACCATAGGAAGCCACTAAATCAGATATGACACATCCCATTATATAAAATCCCCAATGGTATTACCATTCTCACACATATCTTGATCAATCCTACCCATAAATGGGATACATTTCACCTGGATCCATAAAGGGGAAGGAGGGAATTAAATCTCATCATGTTAAACCATTTATCCAAGTACTTTATCATAATAACATGATTATCAAAATACAAGGGACATCCATTAAAAATGTATATCTTAATATATTCCCTAAAAATTCAAAACCAGTCATCTGAGGTTCGATTTCCATTAATAAATCTCCCTCTTCCAACCTCCAGATTGACTGCAACATATTACTCAATTCATTCATGTTATAGGGTCTTCTAGAGTTGAATATCCCACCAAGAGGAGGGAGAGGAATTTACTAAGCTCTCTATCCTCCGTATCACTAACTTAAATTATTGATTTCTAAAGAAACACATTGAAATATTATTTACAGTCTCTCTAGAAATTCATTATCATTTATACCATTAAATATATCAAATTAAATAGTTGAAAATAAACTATCCCTAAATGTTGTTTTTATAAAAAATAAAAATAAAATAGTTTACAACCATTATTATCGTAATTATTTTACAACACTAATTCTGATATGATTAAAAAATGATAATCATTCATTAAGATTATTGAAAATGGTAATTAAATTATTTTAATCATTTAATTAGGTTAATAATAGTGGTAATAATTTATGAACATTTTTTTGATTACATAATATTTTTAATTGTATATTATTAATTTAACTATTAAATTAATATATCTATTTAAATAAACATTAATTATATACTTAATGTTCATGATTTTATAAAATGCTTTACACAAAAGTACTATTATTTAACAATATTTAGCTAATAAATTCAGAGAAATATTTATTTTTCTTTTATTATGAATTAATTACATATTGGAATTTTAAATTAATTGTAAATTCAATTCCAATTAAAATAATTATTAATAATCCATTATTAATAGTAAAATTAATTCATTATGTATTTACTAATTAATTTAATTTTTTTAAATTTATAAATATATTTTTAAATAAATTTAAAAATTATTTCAATTTATAATAATACATAGTCAATTAATGGTGTTTAAAAGATAAAAAATGTTTTTAAAAAACTCAAAAAAATTTAAAATTTTAAATAAATGTGTTAAATTGTACAAAATTAGTTTTTATTTTAAGTAATAATTGATTATTAATGCAAACATAATTATTAAATTAATTGAATATTTAGTAATTGTGAAATTATTTAACTATATACTTCCTAATGATGAGAGATAATATCATTTTAAATTATTTTATATATATATTTTCAGTATATAAATCAATTATAAATAAATAATTTAATTTAATTTAATACATGATATCTTAACTATGTGAAATAATTAGAAAATAATATTTCGAAAAATACAAATACACTAAAATGTATATTTTCTTATATATTAAATTTCAAAAAATAAATGAAGTAAATATATTAAAAAATGGATAAATGTGACTGAGGATGTCCCTTTAATACAAATCCAAATATGTGTTTAAGGATTTCTTCACACCTTCATGCATGTTTCATGGGAATTGGTAGATGGCTAGGGACTAGGGATACTTGGGAAGAAGAGATAAGATAGTGTTTGGAAACCAATAATATAGATAAGTACTCTTTTGCACTTAAGTGAGTTATGATCGATCAATTATTGTGTCACTAAGGGATGGGGAAATAGTTTAATCTCCCATGATGCCATAGGTAGGGCTTGGGGTATGAGATGAGATACAGGTGGACTTGGATTGGGTTTTAAGGGATAATTGGATGGATGAGAGGGGATTTAGCCTTGTGATGATGGGTATAAAATCTATTTGTCTCACTCCTAGTGACTGAAACCCTCCTGAGGGTGGACTAAGCCTTGGTTAATACTATGAATAGGAAGAGTCCTTTGGGACTAGACATGGTATGATAGAGAGTAAATTCCTTTGAGATAAGGATAGAGAGATCTGCCATCGAAGATGTGAGGTGAGATCCATGTGTAGGGTGTGGGCTTGGTTAGGACTTGCCATCAGGATTCTAGTCTTTTTATAGTGTATGACATGGGATAGTCCTAGGATTGCAAGACTAAGAGTGATGAGAAAGCACAATGGGGAGGAATACACCTTGAGGTATGGGTTGAGATGATCATATGGGTTGTGGTGTCAATAAGGGGTAAGGGGAATGGGTTGGTATTAATGATAAGAGATGTTGTTGGGTCTAGAGGACCCAATAGATTCCATAACAGGTGACGTGTGATTTATTCAACAAGGCGATATATCTTTAGAGACTTGTTTCAGGAGATCAACTAAAGAGTTATGTGACAAGATGTGGCCTAGTGTACTTGACATGACCTCCCTAGAGACTATGAAGATGGTTCGATGTGATTATTACCTCCTTAGAGTCTGTGGGGATGGATTGTTATTCTTGTAACCTCCATAGAGTCTAAATGGATTGTTTATTATTCTTGTAACCTATCTAGTGTTAGTGGGGATGGGTCGGTATGATTGGGACCACCCTTGATCAAGTAGGGATTGGTTGGTGTGGATGATGTACCCTTCCTAAGAGTCCTGACTGATGAAAGTAACACCCATGAGGGGAAAGGTAATGGGGTTCTATGAGATAAGACTAATTGACCCTACCTTGAGTGATCAAGAAATAGGTTATGATGTGAATGTATGACTACACCTGGTTCTTGGGGGTAACAGGTTGAGTTTTGGATTCCACAAAACCATATGTCTTCGTTTTTGTCTTAGGTGTCATTATGATAGCATGAGATGATGTGGTGTGGTGGATTATAGTTTATTACAAAAGTAGGTATTATCAGGTGTCATGGTGGCCTAGTAAGCACACATTGACCAGACACACATGGATTCGTGGTGGCTTTATAAAGTTTATGTCCCTACTGCTGTGATTAGGAATTCAGGTTGTTTAATTCTCTTATCTTTAGGGGATAAGGTACTTAATCCGGTAGATAATGAATCCACTACTTCCTAAATTTGGTCTAATGATGAAACTCTATATATGAAAGAAAACACTTAGTTATCTAGATACACATAAATATTTTATTGTATAACTTTCATATAAATCATTGAAATTAATCTTGTAATCATTTAAATGATTTTAATAAAATCATTCTATATTTTTCTAATTTAAAATTTATGTTGGATAAAGGTATTTGAATATCATACTACCAACTTAATTAGATGATTCAAATACTTCATTTAAAGATTTAATGATGCATGGTCAGGTTTATTTAAACCTATAAGAAGATAAATCTACCTTATTTTCTAAATATATTCAAAATAAGAAACCTACTTATTTTAATAAGTAATTTTAGGGGCTTAATGTCCAGGGTAAGCTTGAGCATAAAGGGAACGAGAGTAGTAATATAATGTTTAAAATATAATCAGCGACTATGGGTAAATAAATAAAACAATTCTACTGTAAATAACATGGTCAAATTTGAACTAATTATCCCAAAGGAACAATTCTAATAACAAAAACAATAACAATTACAATTGGTTGGTAGTTGAGAAATATTTCGACACTGTTCATTTTTTTAAATTTCTAGCCTGATGCTGTAAGTGCTGAATGAGTCATGGATTTAGAATTTTATTCTCATATATGTGACAAACGTGAGTACTTCAATGATCTTAGAGAGAATTATAATGGAAAGGTATACATAGGAAATAACAAGAGTTATCAAATCAAGGATAGAAAAATAATCCCTCAATAATTGTATGAATTTTTAGTGAAATCCTTAGAGGAGGTTAGGTGGGTGCCTAATTTAAAGATGAATCTTATTTCCCAAGGTGTGGTAGTTCAAAATGGGTATTCTTTTATGTCTGATTTAGGGAGTCATAATATCTCTAAGGGGTCACTCAATGTTATGATAGGAACCCTCACTAATGTTATATATGTCTTAAATGGTATGAATAAAATGACACAATTAAATACAACTATTTTATCCCATGATTGATAACAAAATGTTATGACATAGGTGATTTGGACATATTAATTCAATGGAATTAATTAACTATGAATGAAAATAATTTTAAATGATGTACCCTCAGACAGTATTAATTTTTTTGAATACTATGACCTTGTTAAGTCCAAAAATTATAGTTTTAAAAGGTCTAGATGTTAAGTTAATTCTCCTTTAGAATATACAGATTTTAATTTGTGGTTCTCCTCTAGAACTAATTCCCATAGTGGGGACCACTAAAATGTTCACATTAAATATGAATAATCTAGTAAAGTGTGGTTTTATATAATCAAGCACAAATCTGAAACCATTGAAACATTAAAAATTTGGTTGTTCAATGTTGAAAGTGAAACCAGAAACAAATATAATATAATTAGAACTGATAATGGTCTAGAATAATTATCTAATTCCTATATAGAAAATTTTAGTTTGGAAGATATTATTAGAAACAGAACTGTTATGGATACCCCGTAAAATAATTTCCTATAATAGAGTATGAACTACACTGTTTATAAAGTGTGAGATGTATTCTCTTATACTCTAGTCTTCTTAAGTCATGGGAAGAAGTTGCTACTACAACTATCTATCTGATCAATATATTCCCTCTTTTTCCATTAGTTTTAAAACCCCTAATGTTATGTGGACTGGTTCACCCCTAGGTTAAGAAATCTTAGATTTTTTTGATGTTCTACCCATTCTCATAGCTTGGATTATAAACTAGATCCTAAGAATATTAATTGAGACTTTGTGGTATACCCATTTTGTGTCAAAGGGTAATGACTTTGGGAAGATATTCATGGTTTTCGAAAATTTATAATTCAACATGATGATGTTTTCTTCGAGGCTAGTTCTTCTAAATATAACACTTGTGATCTTTCCCTATCTCATCCATCTAAACCTGTAGGTGTTAAGGTTATATAAGAGAATAAAATGTAACATGAACACGAGGTTGCCACTAGTAAACCACCCCAACTATATCACAATAATGAATAAGAATTCAGTGAATTTTAACATAAGTTTGGGGTTGAGGGAGATGGTGACATGAGAGACTACCAATTAACTCTTAATAGGACCATAATAATCACGAGGCCTCAAACCTAGTATACAATGGATGATGTTTCTACCTTGGACTTTAATATAGGTTTTTACTAGGTAGTGATGAACCATGCAGTTTCAAACATGATCTTATGACTGAGTAATCTAGGTAGTGTCTTTCTGCCATGAGTGTTGAAAGGAATTTTATTCTTACAAATGAAACTTGGATAATTGTTAACAAATATAAAAAGGATAAAATTAAAGATTTCAATTTAATTTTTATAAAGATATATGAAAATGACAGAAAAATAAAAATTAACTATAAAACTATAATTTTGGAACATGGATTCTTATAATATGAAGGTATTGATTTCAATGAAATTTTTCACCTATTTTTAGGACCTCTTCATTTAGATTATTGTTAGCCTTTTCTTCCCAAAATGATTTTCAAGTTGAATTATTGGATATTAAAACTTCCTTCTTGCATGGTATATAAGATGAGCATATTTATATGAGACCACCTGATGGGTTTTCAAAATATTTTAAAATCGATCATGTATAAATTTTAGGAAAATCCATGTATGTCCTTATGAAATCATCTAGACAATGGTATAAATAATTTAATGTTATTTTGCATAAAAATTACTTTTCTAAAAGTATATATGATGCCAATGTTTATTTAAAATATTTAAATATTGTTTATGTTTATTTAATATTATATGTAGGTGACATGATCATAATTTTCAAAGACATTTGGTTAATAAATCATATGAAAAACAAATTACATAATTATTTTGTAATGAAATATTTAGAGAAAACAAATAAAATCCTAGGTATGAAAATCACTATAGATAGAATTTTTAGGGTATTCTACATGTCCCAATATTATTATGTTCATAATGTGCTAAAAAGGTATTTCATAGAAAATTAGAAACTTGATAGTGTGACTTTAGGTCATCATTTAATGTATACCTAGACCCAATCCCCTAAAAGTTATTCTAATAATTATCTTATGATTAAGATCCTTTTTGTAAACATAGTTGGTGACCTTATGTATTCCATGATTGTAGAGACCCGAAGCTTAACGTACATGGACATTAATTTACTTTTTCAGAATACTTAGTACATTACAAAAACACACACACAAGGACCGTAATAGTTTAGTGTCTTTGGAAACTCGGAATATAATCTTCTAATCGTGGTGAAAGATCTTCAACATCTCCCATAAAGATCTTCCCTTTTTTTTCTTACCTAAAACCATTCTTTATATCATGGGGAAAAGAAAACATAAAAGGGTGAGCTCAAATGATCAGTAAGGGTAAACAAAATAAATATCAATCACATAATATTCATAAGAACATAACATTTTGGAAATCTTAACCTGCAAAAGAGATCATTATATCATAACATGGGATAAATCATAGTAGTGAAATGTAATCCCAATAATCATAACATAAAACATGAAAATTTGTTTCATACACACATAATCATAGAGAATCATTTCTTATTAGTCAAGACTCATTTCCAAGACTATCTTAGCGGACAAAGTCCATTTCTGAACTGAGTTCACTCCTCGTTTCAGTCCTGTTTCACTGAACCGGTTTAACCTGCCATTCCAGCCATGTCTATCTCATGAGATATAAAATCTTTACCCAATGCATTGTAGAGAGATATAGGTCCCACACATCTCATAATGATGCCATTCTTATATGTGCCACAAAATCATAAACCATACATCATAGCATAACCCATGTAATAAAAATGGGAATCTTAAACATCGTGACATCGTAAAACAATTCATATCAGATAAAGGAATTCATAAAAATATTTCCATCACAACATAGTCAAATCCATGTAATAATAGGGATAGAAATAGAACCCTATATTATCTTAGATGGAAAATAATTTTGATAAAACTCTTGAACTCAATTCTTGAGGAAAATATCCTTTCTACTCCAAAAACATTTTTCCTTTCTTAACATTTCATACAATTTTAAACTAAAAGAAGTAGATTAAAAATAAACTTGAAAACTTGTAAAGGAAGATTCTTGTAAATATTGTTTTAAAAATCCATTCATGCCGTATAAGTTAAAAAAACATTCTTCTCGTACTTTTGTCGGAAAAGTCAAAAAGTACCTCGTACGAAAAATGACAAAAGATTCCTTTCATATCTTTTACTAAAAACTCACCAAAGGGTAAAATTGTATTTAAAAAATTGTAGGTGGAAGGAAATAATATTACATATTGAGGAAACATGGATGTGGATGATAAAATACACCCTAGTAAATATAAAAGTATAAATAATCTCGGATAAAAATGAGATTGCGATATTTCCCTTACCTTAGGTCCGACTTGCTCCATAAGTGTCCGAACCTCCTGTATAATGATTTAAATAGTTCCATTGACTTATTCCAGAATCATACTCATTGTTATTATATCATATATGGTTCCCTTATGACTTCATTTTACCCGTTCTTTTGTAAATTCCATGTTAAAGAGCATTTTGGGTAAAATCGTTTCATTTGTCGTCCGTGTTTCGACTTGTAATTATTCATATGATTACTTAGATCATGATTAATTAATTCCAGAATATAAAACACGATTTATATATAATATATATTTATAATATACATATATATAATAGATCAGTAAATGGAAAGAAATACGCCGTTCATGGAGACGGTAGACCGTACGTACGCATGAACGCTGTTTTCGTTTCCTTATTGAGTTGAATGGAATTAAGTAGATGACATAAATATATATACACATAAATCCAGTATCATTATTATGACATATATTTCATTATTACTTATTATATATACTTTATAATCATTCATGAATGGTTAACGTGGAGAATGAATCTCATCGCGTCGTGGAGACGGTAGTCCGTACGTACGCACGAGTGATGATATCGTTCTCATGATCGTGGAATGGTATTGGAGTGTATGTATACTATTTCAGAATCAATATCACTTTAAAATAATCATATATAGTTATTATGTACACCATTATACCCATCCAAGTAAGGTGGTGGTGGAAAATAGATTACACCACAGCGTGGAGACGGTATTCCGTACCTACGCACGCGCGGTGATTTCGTTTTCCGTAGGATGGATAGATGGTGAAATAGGGTTGTTTAATACTTATAATAACATATCAGTATATGTGTGATACTGATGTTATAACTTCATAATTAAACAACCTAAGAAGAAGAAGTGGAAAAGAAATAAAGTTGAAAGAATCGGTAACGGACATTACCTCTTCTTTGAAGCTCCTCTTTGAGATCTCCTTTTAGGGCACTAAAATTGGTCTTTGAGGAAGACCAGAACCTCTAGGATGTTTATATGGAAGTGGATAAGAGAATGTGTCAGGGGTTGGCCGAGATTGAAGGCTCAAAGTGGTGTGAGGAAGAGTGGGAGGAGGTGCCCTTCTATAAGGGAGGAGAGGGGCACCTTTGGAATAACTAAAAATATTATTTTATTATAAAGCCAAATTCGGTTTTAAATAGCTCCAAATTGATTTATTTCGAAGCTAAGGTGGGGATGGGACGAAATCCTATCATCCAATAGAATTTAGACACGTTTAGGTTCCTATTTTAACCTTATCATTTATATTTATCTTTAAGTTAGATAATTTTACTTTTACCATGTCTCTTTGGGTTCTTACACTATAAGGTTAATAAACTTACTATAACAAGACAAACGAACCCCAAGTTGTTTATTATTAATATATATAACCCTATCTAAGTCATTTGGACGAACCTTAGATTTTTAGTAATAAAATAACAATTAATAATATAATATTTGTTTTAAAAACTATTTTATGTCAATTTTGACACTATTTAGTAAATGATTTTTTTAAAACTCATAACAGGATTATTAGTCCTAAAACAGGTAATTACATCAATACTAACATGTCATATTAACCTCTAAAATTAGTTTAATTCATAAAAAGTCTCAAATTACATTTATTTGGGTATTTATACCATCAATTATGTCAATATTTCATTAATAAGATAATTACTGTATCATCTTTGTGTCATAAATAAATTAAATTATTTAAGGTCTAAAAATTACAAATAATATACCATTATGTATTAAATCATTTTATCTTTCTAATTAATATTTATAGTCTAATTTATATTATATATAACCCTATATTAAAAATGATTTTCTTATTAAACTTTGATTTTAACTATTTAAACCCTTCTTGAAATAAATTAATAATAAATGTCCTAATCTAATCCAAGTGGGCCTAAATGGTCATATTTTATTCCTAAGGTTGTTTTTGGTCGAATTACACTTATCCAATAGAATTAGGACATGTGTTAGGGTAATAATAATATTATTTTTACCCTTAATTACCCTATTTACTTTTAACCGTGGTAAAAAAAGTAAAAAGTTACTATTCACCAAAAATTATTTTCATCTCATTGAACCAAATATTACTTACTGACATCAACCGTATCTCTCAGATTTTTGAAATTCCACTCACAGAAGTGGTAAAATTAAGTTTTATGATAATTTAATTTTTTTTAACTACCACTTAGTGGTTTCACTATTCATCAAAAAATGAAAGTTTCCAGAAAAATATCAAAAATTAGGCCTAAGCTATATTTGATATTATGAATTCAAAAATGATGTCTATTTTACCAAATTCAAAACATATCAGTTGCAATAATTAATTTAAAAATTAATTCCCGTCGTCCAAACAAATAGCGTGTTCTTAAGAGAAAATAACTATCAAAATATTGACAGCTGTTTATGTTTGGTTTAAATGTGAAATTACATCCAATAACCAACATTGTATTAAATTGTAAAAATATATTCTAAATATACTTTAAAACCAATCAAATTAATAATTTATCACTATTAATTATTTCTATTAAAAAGGTTGTTTTTAATTAAAATTTAGTAATTTTTACTATTCATCAGAAAATGAAAGTTATCTGAAAAGTACCAAAATTTCACCCTAAGCTAATTTCGATATTTCGAATCCAAAAATGAAGTCCATTTTGAAAATAAAATTTACAAAATTTAAAAAATTGGTTATTACTATTCATAACAGCTAGTTTTAATAATATTTTAATATCATATCGTTGTTTAGTGAAACTCGGTATTGCGTACTACACACGCTATCGAGGAAGGTCGCGATTGCGTGTAATGCAAGTCAAGTCAAGGATGTGTGTTGTGAAAGCTTCTTTTGGTGTAGCGTACAACACAAGACATTAATGAAATTAAAAATAATATTTTTCATAAAATCTCGGGGTGTTACATTCTACCCCCCTTAAATTGAATTTCGCCCTCGAAATTCGTCGGGGTTATAAATGGTTTACTACTCAAAAGTTTTTAAAATAGAAACCCACATCGTAAAAAGGAATACCAAAACCAATCTTTAAAAACAAAATTATGAAACGTAACAGTTACCCAAATAAACTAATCACTGGGTTTCCACATAGGTGAAAATATGGATATGGAAGAGAAATCTAATCATCATGTTCTGATGGAGAGTGGTAGAGAACATGGCTATGGAAAAGCCAGAAATCACAAAGCCATAAATTTGTGATGATCTAGGGTACCATCTGATTCATCGAATATAAGGGCACTAGGACAACATTTTTTGGTTTTCAAGATCATTTCCCTAAAATTGATGATTTTGAATTAGAATAAATACTTACTTTATTTTGGTACAATCTCAGTATTGTTCATGCTTTGAACAATTTCCACTTCATATCTTATAGAAATGAAGTTGAATTTGTTATTCATGAAGTGTTAATAGATCATGTGATAGAATGATGGGTCATTCCATCTGTTTCAAACAAAAGGTTAGAAAAACTTATCAAATATACATAAGTCCATCTATGGTGAGGTTAATCGTATATGATTCCAAAAATGAACTTATACTTCATATATCATACCGCGTAATAAAATAAAACTAGTTTCTACTAACCAGGGACTTCTTGTCAGCCAGTGGTAGGTGATAAAAGCTAGTCGCAATTCAGTTGTGGGTTCGATTACCACAGCCTTGTCTGACACGATGGGCTGTCACCCGTCCTGCAGGTTGTCCTTTTTCTAAAGCTATATTACTATAACATCCCATCAATAATATCGAAAAAAGTTCTATCCTAACTTATGTCCAACATAATCCATTCTAATCTTTAGGCTTATCTAAAATACTTCGGTCCAAGCTCATAGTATAAAGAAAATGATTACTTGAAATGTCACATATCAATCACGTGAATGCCATCATTTATCCCCCTTATATCATAAAATATATCTTGTTGGTCAAATTACAAACATGTGAATACCTTAATCATGTATTCTCTTAAAGAATGAATACCCATTGAACCTTAGTGAAAACATGAATGCGGTCAAAAGTTAACTCTTTCCACATAACAAAATCCAAAAATTCTATATACTCAAACCATGATATAACCTTCTCCTTATATCAGTCATGAGCTCATGAATACGGTCAAACATTTCATTTTCTCATTTTCCTTTCATTATGCGCATATCATCTTTTTTTCCAAAAATATCTCAATCACATTCGACGGTTACCGGTACCATTGAAAACCACAATAGACCAATACATAAATATTCCAATATTCCATGATACTATATACAACATTATTTTGGAATCCCATTACATAAACACTTAGTCATTCCACCACATTGTTGTTATATTCAACATCACCAATAGTGATTGCATGTGACTTCCCTTTTTTCCTTTGCCTTTAGTGGTTGCTCATGTCGATCATCGCTAACCCTTGTATTAGGGCATTTATTATCATAATGCCCCATTTCCTTGCACTTGAAGCATCGAAGTGTTGGTGGTGCATTCTCTGCAGTCTTTTCTTTATTCACATCATTATAAACCCTTTTTCCATTACTTCGACACTCAGCTGCTCGATGACCTTATTTTCCACACTTAAAACATATTCTAGTCCCTTTAAGACAATATCCACCATTCTTCTTTCCACACATTGAGCATAAGGAAATATTTATCTTCATTTCACCAATATTCTGAGATTTCTCCTTGAACTTCATATTTCATTTCTTGTCAAAACTATGAGATAGATAAGTAACACCAACTTCCATTTCAACCTTGATAGCCCAACACACAATTTCTTCATTGCTACTGAAGTCTCTTATAGATAATTCCCTTCAAAATTTGGTTTTAAGCCACTGAAGAATCGATCAACTTTACTTTCAGGTTGGATGATAAATCCAGATGCATACCTTGCAAGCCTTGTAAAATTTGCTTCATATAAACCAACAGATTCATCATACTTTTGCTTTAGTTCAAGAAACTCCTTCTCCATCTTTGTTCGAAGAATACGAGGGAAGTAATTATTGAAAAATAAGTTCTTGAACTCGTCCCATTACATGGACTCAATTTCATCTCTTGGACTCGTATTCTTGATAAGATTCCACCATTGATCAGCATCAACTTCCAAATGATACACTGATAAGATGAATTTATCATGTTCAGAACATTGGAGAACTGAAAATATCTTTTCAGTAGTACTGATCCATTGTTCAGCAACAAGTGGATCAGAAGACCCACTTAAAGAAGGTGGACGTTGCCTCATGAAGGACTCAACAGAATACTGTTCCCTTCTCTGCCCATTTGGAAGTCCAGAATGATTCATAGCTTTTGTAAGTATAGAAATAAGATTTTTCACTCCATCTCCCATAACAATTGTTTGTTCAGGAGCAAAATCATTTCATTGTCCATTACATTGATCAACACGGTTCCTTTGGGTTCCAGCCATCGTCTAAAACCCAAAAAGAATAGTGTGAGAGGAAAAAATCACGCTAGGGAAAATAATATAATAAAGGGGGAGTAACTTCAATATCTAAAATCTTGGGTTACCGTAATTCTAGTACTATAACCTATACTTATACTTAACCTTACGAACATCCCTAGACATACCTTAGAAATATCTCTAGGGATCTCACTAAAGTTCTCGCATCCTAGTTTCCAAAGGTTGACTAAACCTTTCCTTGGATACCAACTATAGAGACCCGAAGCTTAAAGTACATGGATATTACATTACTTTTGTGGAATACTTAGTTCATTACAAAAACACACACACAAGGACCGTAATAGTTTAGTGTCTTTGGAAACTCGGAATATAATCTTCTAATCGTGGTGAAAGATCTTCAACATCTCCCATAAAGATCTTCCCTTTTTTTTTCTTACCTAAAACCTTTCTATATATCCTGGGGAAAAGAAAACATAAAACGGTGAGCTCAAATGCTCAGTAAGGGTAAACAAAAGAAATATCAATCACATCATATTCATAATAACATAACATTTTGGAAATCATAACCTGCAAAAGAGATCATAATATGATAACATGGGATAAATCATAGTAGTGAAATGTAATCCCAGTAATCATAACATAAAACATGAAACTTTGTGGCATACACACATAATCATAGAGAATAATTACTTATTAGTCAAGACTCATTGCCAAGACTATCTTAGTGGACAAAGACCATTTCTGAACCGAGTTCACTCCTCGTTTCAGTCTTGTTTCACTGAACCGGTTTAACCTGCCATTCCAGCAATGTCTATCTCATGAGATATAAAATCTTTACCCAATGCATTTGAGGGAGGTATAGGTCCCACCCATCTCATAATGATACCATTCTAATGTGTGCCACAAAATCATAAACCATACATCATAGCATAACCCGTGTAATAAAAATGTGAATCTTAAACATTGTGACATCGTAAAAGAATTCATATCAGATAAAGGAATTCATAAAAATATTTCCATCACAATATAATCAAATCCATGTAATAATAGATATAGAAACAGAACCCTATATTATCTTATATGGAAAATAATTTTGATAAAACTCTTGAAATCCATTCTTGAGGAAAATATCCTTTCTACTTCAAAAACACTTTTCCTTTCTTATCATTTCATACAATTTTAAACTAAAAGAAGTTGATTAAAAATAAACTTGAAAACTTGTAAAGGAATATTCTTGGAAATATTGTTTTAAAAATCCATTCATTTCATATAAGTTAAAAAAACATTCTTCTCGTACTTTTGTTGGAAAAGTCAAAAAGTACCTCATACGAAAAACGACAAAAGATTCCTTTCATATCTTTTACTAAAAACTCACAGAAGGGTAAAATTGGATTTAAACAATTGTAGGTGGATGGAAATAATATTAGATATTGTGGAAACATGGATGTGGATGATAAAATACACCCTAGTAAATACCAAAGTATAAACAATCTCGGATAAAAATGAGATTGTGATATTTCTCTTACCTTAGGTCCGATTTGCTCTGTAAGTGTCCGAACCTCCTGTATAATGATTTAAATAGTGTCATTTACTTATTCCAGAATCATACTCATTGTTATGATATCATATATGGTTCACTTATGACTTCATTTTACCCGTTCTTTTGTAAATTCCATGTTAAAGAGCATTTTGGGTAAAATCGTTTCATTTGTCGTCCGTGTTTTGACTTGTAATTATTCATATGATTTCATAGATCATGATTTCTTAATTCCATAATATAAAACATGATTTATATATAATATATATTAAGAATATACATATATATAATATATCAGTAAATGGAATAAAATACACCGGTCATGGAGACGGTAGGTCGTACGTACGCATGAACGCTGTTTTCGTTTCCTTATTGAGTTGAATGGAATTAAGTAGATGAAATACATATATATACACATAAATACAGTATCATTATTATGTCATATATTTCATTATTACTTATTATATATACTTTATAATCATTCATGAATGGTTAACATGGAGAATGAATCTTATCGCGTCGTGGAGACGGTAGTCCGTACGTAGGCACGAGCGATGATATCGTTCTCATGATCGTGGAATTGTATTGGAGTGTATGTATACTATTTCAGAATCAATATCACATTACAATAATCATATATAGTTATTATGTACACCATTATACCTATCCAAGTAAGGTGGTGGTGGAAAATAGATTACACCACGGCGTGGAGACGGTATTCCGTACGTACGCACGCGCGGTGATTTCATTTTCCGTAGGATAAATAGATGGTGAAATAGGGTTGTTTAATAATTATAATAACATATCAGTATATGAGTGATACTGATGTTATTACTTCATAATGAAACAACCTAAGAAGAAGAAGTGGAAGAAGAAATAAAGTTGAATGAATCGGTAACGGACATTACCTCTTCTTTGAAGCGCCTCTTTGAGATATCCTTTTAAGGCACTAAAATTGGTCTTTGAGGAAGACCAGAACCTCTAGGATGTTTCTAGGGATGTGGAGAAGAGAATTTGTCAGGGGTTGGATGAGCTTGAAGGCTCAAAGTGGTGTGAGGAGGAGAGGGAGGAGGTGCCCTTTTATAAGGGAGGAGAGGGGCACCTTTGGAATAACTAAAAATATTATTTTATTATAAAGCCAAATTAAGTATTAAATAGCTCCAAATTGATTTATTTCGAAGCTAAGGTGGGTATGGGTAGAAATCCTCTCATCCAATATAATTTAGAAAAGTTTAGGTTCCTATTTTAACATTATCATTTATATTTAACTTTAAGTTTGATAATTTTACTTTTACCGTGTCTTTTTGTGTTCTTACACTATAAGGTTAATAAACATACTATAACAAGTCAAACGAACCCGAAGTTGTTTATTATTAATATATATAACCTTAACTAAGTCATTTTTCCGAACCTTAGATTTTTAGGAATAAAATAACAATTAATAATATAATATTTGTTTTAAAAACTATTTTATGTCAATTTTGTCACTATTTAGTAATTGATTTTTGTAAAACTCATAACAGAATTATTAGTTCAAAAAAAGTTAATTAAATAAATACTAACATGTCATATTAACCTATAAAATAAGTGCAATTCATAAAAAGTCTCAAATTTAATTTATTTGGGTATTTATAACATCAATTATGTCAATATTTCGTTAATAAGATAATTACTGCATCATCTTTGTGTGATAAATAAATTAAATTATTTAATATCTAAAATTTACAAATAAATACCATTATGTAGGAAATCTTTTTATCTTTCAAATTAATATTTATAGTCGAATTTATCTCATGTATAACTCTATATTAAAAATTATTTTCTTATTAAACTTTGATTTTAACTATTTTAACCCTTCTTTAAATAAATTAATAATAAATGTACTAATCTAATCCAATTGGGCCTAAATGGTCATATTTTATTCCTAGGGTTGTTTTTGGTCGAATTAAACTTATCCAATAGAATTAGGACATGTGTTAGGGTAATAATAATATCATTTTTACCCTTAATAACCCTATTTACTTTTAACCGTGGTAAAAAAAGAAAAAGTTACTATTCACCAAAAATTAATTTCATCTCATTGAACCACATTTTACTTTCTGACATCAACCGTGTCTCTCGGATTTTTGATATTCCACTCACAGAAGCGGTAAAACTAAGTTTTATGAAAAATTAATTTTTTTAACTACCACTTAGTGGTTTCACTATTCATCAAAAAATGAATGTTTCCAGAAAAATACCAAAAATTAGGCCTAAGCTATATTTTATATTATGAATTAAAAAATGATGTCTATTTTACCAAATTAAAAACATATCATTTGAATTAATTAATTTAAAAATTAATTACCGTCGTCAAAACAAATAGCGTGTTCTTAAGAGATAATAACTATCAAAAGATTGACAGTTGTTTATGTCTGGTTTAAATGTGAAATTACATCCAATAACCAAAATTGTATAAAATTGTAAAAATATATTCTAAATATACTTTAAAACCAATGAAATTAATAATTTATCACTATTAATTATTTCTATTAAAAAGGTTGTTTTTAATTAAAATTTAGTAATTTTCACTATTCATCAAAAAATGAAAGTTATCCGAAGAGTACCAAAATTTCATCCTAAGATAATTTCGATATTCCAAATCAAAAAATGAAGTCCATTTTGAAAATAAAATTTACAAAATTTCAAAAAGTGGTTATTACTATTCATAACGGCTAGTTTTAATAATATTTTAATAGCATATCGTTGTTTAGTGAAACTTGGTATTGCGTACTACACACGCTATCGAGGAAGGTCACGATTGCGTGTAATGCAAGGCAAGTCAAGGATGCATGTTGTGAAAGCTTCTTTTGGTGTACCATACAACACAAGACATTAATGAAATTAAAAATAATATTTTTCCTAAAATCTCGGGGTGTTACAATGATATTCCCTGATATAGATATACCATTTAGTGTTTATACCTTAAGAATGTTTATAGGAAGTCGTGTCAAGAAACCATGGTATGAATTAAAATACATACTCATTTATATGTCCATATATTCTAATTTGTTCCTTTATTTTGTTAAAAATGATTCTTATAGTCAAGATATCATCAACTTTCTAGATTTTGGTCATGCTAAAATTATAGAATCTAAAAAATATATCACTGTTCATGTATTAATTTTTTCTAGTGGTCCTGATTCCTGGAAATGTAATATGAAATCCATTTTTTCCCTTTCCAAAACCAAATACAAATACATAGTATTAAATGTAGCAATCAAATAATGAATTTGGTTGAAATGATTTGTTAATGAAATGTCTATATCTATTTGCAATATAGAATTATTTTTTGATTGTCATTTTTTATTCCATATTTCTACAATCAAGTGTTCTATTGATGATAATAGCACATATAAATTATATTTAAATTTGTTATTTTTTTCATTGAATCTAGGATTGTACGTTTCACTAAGATAAATACTTCTTAGAACCTAGTCGACTATTGGACTAAAACTATTCAATTGTAAATGTTTTTACATTACTTAAAGCTTACTAATGTAATCCCATTTCAAAGATCTAGGTTGTCAAAATACCATATTTGTTAGATTATTTTTATTAAAAAGGTAGAGGTTTTATAAATTTGACATGGAAAAATTTATTTCTTTATTATTAAATATAAATTCTAAAAATCTTGGCCTAAATTATTATTTAGATTTCATAATTTAAATTTATGTATTTCCAGGTTAAAATGTTTTTTACATTTCTTAGTCATATTATTCCCATGAAAAAAATGCTTTTTTACATCTATTACTTTTTAATTTTGTTTTCAAGAGTTTTTCTTTACCCCAAAACTGGATCCCACATAAACGTAATTTGTGTAAAGTCTACTTTATCCTTTCATGATGGTAAACCATTGGCTCTACAATTCCAAAATGGTATGTCATCGATTCCTAAGGTTAATACCTTCCCATGTAAGTGTACTCCCTATCTTATGAAAGGGTACTTCTGTCACTCTTACATGTACTCACTGGCTTGCATATGGGAACTACCTAACTTGAGTAAGGGTTCTACCTTAGCTCATGTAAGGCTTTCTAGGAATGTGAAAGAGTACTTCCTTGGATCACAAAAGGCAAACCTAGATCACGTAAGGGTACTTTATAGATCTTTTAATGGTATCCTGGCTCGTATAAGGGTATCTTTAGATAATTCAAGGGTAAGTTGATACATGTTACATTTTTTTCGATGAATCACTAACCCTCAAAGGGCCATCCCATCAAAATATCTCTTTTATATCAGTCGTCCACATGGCCTACATCCTGTATTCACTACATAGATCACAATAATTTATCCCAGCATCATAATTTAACCTCAGGATCCTCGTCAATCACTTGGTGTGTTTAATCACTAGTTAAAGAGAGGATAGTTATAAGGAATTTTTTATTTCCAGTTGAAATAGAATGAGAGTTTCCTGAAGAAGATCATGTCTATGATTCAAATAGTTCACTGAAGAAGATTGTCTTCATCATCTCCATCCTAGTCTAGGGATTTGGTGGAGAGTGGTGCAGATTCATTACCTTCATCAGGAGATGTCCTCATGTGAATAAATTCATCCATACCATGAACACCAGTTGAAATTCGTCCATGTTTTGGTATTAGAAAATATAATTATAAGTAGTTTATTCCACATTCCTATTTTCATTTCATTTAACTTGTTTGATTTTATATCCTTCTATGCATGTGCGTAGTCTGAGTCTATATTGGAAGTCAGATTGCAAGGTCCATATGTTAGATTTCATCTCATCCATACGGTCTAGAAAGAATTAATCCTCAAATAGTTTCTTTGGATGTTTACTTCTTTCAGGTCTCATGATATGATGATTTTCCTTACTTATTAATAATGATATTATGGGGGCTTTCTTTGAATTCAAATAGGTCCATATTGGACTAAATTAAATTATATATATGTTTTCGTTACTTTTTTTTACACCATATTAATTTTTTATCCATCCTATCAATTTCAATTTTTTTAATCAAAATTCATTATTTTTTTGAACAAATTACCTATATTAATAGATTCTTGGTTGTTTCATAAAGAATACCACATCAATGAACCCTATAACATCTTTTCTAGTTAAAGAAATGGGATGGTGGATCAACATTTCACATGTTCCTATCCAAATAGAATGTGAAAATGTCACTAATCATTTCACTTTCATAGGATTTTGATTCATTTTTCATTTTATTGTCCCTATATTCCATCCTATGTGAATCACCTAATAATCTATATATGGTTTTTAAATTAGTGAATCTCAATGAAAATATATTTATTCTATGAATCATTTATATGTTAGCTTATATATTGTTTTGAAAGTTGTGAGCCCCAAATTTGGTGCACCCATATCAACCCAACTATTTACCACACCAACATTTTTCATTCCTATGAAATGATACCAAAGACAAGGTGTCTATAATTAATGGAGTGAAGGTAATGCCACAGATGTATGATGATCACCAAAATAAGTTTGTCCATTTGGAAAATGATGAACTCGTGTTAATTATAAATCAATGAGAAAATAATTCTAATCTAGTAAACCCCACTCGGTAGGTCCTTATATGTTTTCAAGTTCCCTAAGATACACATTTCTGATGAAGAATGATAATATTACAATAACATTTGAATTAAATTTGATACTTTTGAAATGAAAAATTGGTTTTATAGAACAAAAATCTATTTTAGAAATAATATCCTAACTATGTTGCATAACCATGTTGTAGTGTATCTATAATTGTCTTAAAACTAACATCATTGATTACATTATAGAATTGTTGTAGGTATGATTTGGTGTCATGGTGGCCTGGTTATTCCACATTTACTATACATTCAAGGAGTCAAGATGACCAAATAATATTGATTTCCCTATCGATGTGCTTAGGAATACCTGTAGTTCAGTTATCTTGTATTTCGGTTATAAGGTACTTTATGAGGTAGCATAGGAATCCACTACTAACCAAATATAGTCTAAAAATGAATCTATATATATGAAAGAAAATAGTAGTAGGCTATTTACACAAGAAGATTAAATTGCATAACTTTCATAAGCATCCTTAAATTGTAGTTCAGACTTATATCAGTGATTTTAATAAAATAATTCTAGATTTATATAATATAGAAATTATGTGGGATGAAGGAAATTCAAATATCATACTCTTGACCTATTTAGAATATTCATATAACTCATTTAAAGATTTAATGATATACATTTTGGGTTCCTTAAACCTATAAGATGTTAAATCTACCTTATTGTATAAAGAGATTCCAAAAACTAATCCAAGTTATATTATGAAATAATGTGAGGGGATTAATATCTAGTATAATCATGAGAAATTAGAGAAGAATAGATGTAAGAGATATGCTTGGAGATGATCAGGTTCTATGGGTAAACAAATAAAATTATTCCATTGCAAACAACCTGGTCAAATTAAAAGTAATTATCCACAATGGAAAAATTCTAGGAACCACACCAATAACAGCCACCATTGGTTGTTAGTTGCGAAATATTTTGATAATTTTGATGTCATAAATGTATTTATAATGCTATGAGTGTTTAATGGGTCTTGTATTTAAGATTTTATTTTCATATATGTCTCAAATGTTATTACTTCACAGATCTAAGAGAGATTTTGACTGAAAAGGTTTACCTATGAAATGGCAAGAGCAATCAAATCGTGGGTAAAAAAATAGTCTCTATATAATTGAATGACAAGTTATTCAAATAAAAAGAGGTGTTTTGGTGGGTTCCTGATTTGAAGAATAATCTTATTTCCCTAGGTTTCTTAGAATAAAATAGTTATTATTTTATATTTGATTCAGGGAGTCATAATATGTCTAAGGGGTCACTCACTCTTACCAGAGGAATCCCAACCAATGGTCTATATTTATTAGATGGTAGGAATCATATGAAAAAAATTAAATACAACTCTTTTCCCCATGAAAGATAACATAATGTTATGGAATATGTGATAAGACATATTATTTCAAAATGGATTAATTAAATTAGGAAGAAATTAATATTAAATGATGTAACCTCATACAGTCTTCCCTTTTGTGAAGACTAGGTTCATGGTAATTACAAAAATCTTAGTTTTAAGAGGTATATATATAAAGCTAAGTCTCAATTATAATATGCAATATTTAATTTTTGAGGTCCCTCTAGAACTACTTCCCATAGTTGGGGACACTAATATGCTCCCTTTTAATATTAATATTCTCAAAAAGTGTGGATTTACATTCTCAAGAACATATTGGAAACCTTTAACAGTTTAAAAATATGAAGGTATTTTTTTGATTGTGAAACCGGAAGAAAACATAAAACCATTATAACTGATAATGGTCTAGAATATTTTTCTAATGAATATATAGACTATAGTAGTTCTGAAGGTATTATTAGACACAAAACTTTTGTGGATAACTGACAATATAATAGCCTAGAAGAGAGGATCCATGTGATAGTTTTAGAAAAAGTGAGAATCATGCTCTCATAATCTAGTTTTTTAAGTTCTTATAGGAATAATTTTATATTTATACTATCTATATGATCAATATATTCACCTCTAGTGACATTATATTCAAATCCTCTAATGTAATATGGGCTAGTCCACCCCTACTTTTTGTTATCATATATATTTTTTACTTTAATACCTATGCTCATAGCAGGAATGATAAACTAGAACCCAAGTTTATGAAGTGTGTCCTTGTGGGATGCCCACATTGTGTTAGAGGGTAAATTCCTTAGGTAGATAATCATGGTTTTTAGAAATGTATAATCCAATGTGATGTTTTTTTCCATGATGCTTCTCACTCTAAATAGAAGGCTTCTGATGCTCTTTATACTGATCCTTCTAATCCTATCAGTGTTGAGGTTATATTAGATGCTAAAATGTATTATCAAACCGAGGTTATCTCCACTAAACCTCATCAACTATATCACATTGAATAAGAAACTATTAGGGAATTTGAACCTGAGATTGAGGTTAAGATAGATGGTGACGCGAGAGACTACCAATTGACTCATAATTGGACCATAAGAATCATTAGGAATCCATTTTGGTCTACCAAGGATGATGTCTCTCCCTTTGAAATTAATATAGGTTTTTACTAGGTAGTGATGAACCATTTTGTTTCAAACATTATCTTATATCTAATGAATCTTGGTAGTGTATATCTATCATGAGAGATGAAATGGATTGTCTTCATAAAAATCAATCCTGGATAATTGTTAACAAACTAAAAAAGACAAAATTATTGATTTTAATTCAAATTTTAAGAAGAAATAACACAACCCTGGTGAAATGAATATTAAGTATAAAGCTATATGTTTTTCACATGGATTACAAAAACATGAATCAATCTATTACAATGGGATTTTCCACCTATTGATAGAACTAATACATTATATTATTGTTTGCGTTTTCTTCCCAAAATTGTGTTCATGTTGTATAATTGGATGTTTAAACTGCCTTCGTGCAAGGTATGTAAGATGAATATATTTATATGAGACCATCTGATGGATTTTGAAAATATTTTAAAAGTAATAAATTATAACTTTTAGGAAAATCCATGTTTGGACTTAAGAAATTATCTAGACAATGGTATAATGAATTTGAAGATTTTGGGATTAAAATGAATATGATTGAAGTAAATAGGATGTGTATGTTTATTTAAAATCTTTCAAGGTTTTTATCTATGTTTAATTATATATGTTGATGATATTCTTATAACTTACAAATAAACTAGGTTAATAAATCCCATGAAAAACCAACTATGTAATGATTTTAAAATTAAATATTTAGAAGAAGAAAAAGAAATCCTTGATATGAAAATAACCAGGGATAAAAAGGTTAGGGTATGGTACCTTTCCCAATCTTCTTATGAACATGTGGTGTTAAAAGTGTATTTTATAGAATATTTTAAGCTTGTTATTGTGCCTTTAGGTCACAACATCATGTTTCCCGTGTCCCAATCATCTAACATTGATTCTGATAATGATTTTGCTAGTGAAATCCCTTATGTAAACATTGTAGGTGCCCATATGTATTCCATGATATTCTCTTATATATATATAGATTTTGGTGTTTGTTCCTTATGTTGTTTTATGGGAATTCATATAAAGCATCATTATTATGCATTAAAATAGTTACTCATTTATCTTTAAATGTATTCCGATTTGTGAATTTATTTTGGTAAAAATGATTCTTATAGTAAATATTGCACCATCTTTGTTGATTAAAGTAATGATAAAAATAAAGATACTAATAAATATATCACCATTTATGTATTATTTTCTTTATTTTTCTCCTGTTTCATGGAAATGTAAAATGAAATCCATTGTTTCCCTTTCCATAACCAAGGATAAATTCATATCATTAACTATTGAAATGAAAGAAGAAATTTGGTTAAAGGATTTGTTAATGAATTGTATGTATCTTATGGTAATATAGAAGTCTTTTGTGAAAGTCATTATGTATTCCATATTTTTAAAAATCATGTATTCCATGTATGATCAAAGCACATAGAAATTTTATTTCATTTTTTTAGGGTTATCATTGAAAGTAAGATGGTATGTTTCACTAAGATACATACTTTAGAGAATCTATCCAATAGATTGACTATAGATATTAAATTTTCCATGTTTATTAATTTTTTAGAACATAGGATTGTAGTCACATTTTATAGACCTTGGTGGTGAGAACACGATCCTATTTAATGTTTTTATTAAAAACGTGGAGAATATGGAAAATTAAAATTCATTTATTTATTTGTTTGTTATCAAATATAATTTTCCCAATTCTAGGTATGAATTATTATTTTGATTCTATGATTTAATTTTATTTTATCCCTTGTTAAAATGTTGCTTACATCTCTTACATGAATTTTTCCTGATGAAATAAATTTTGTTTTCATTTCTTATTTTTAAATTTTTATTTAATGATATTTACATACCCCGTTGATAGATCCCACATAAAGTTAACTTTTGTAATGTTTACTTTCAGATTTCCTAAGGGTAAATAATTGGCTCTTCTTTTTCATAAGTGTAAGTCATGGATGCATAAGGTTAATTCCTACCCATGTAAGGGTACTCCCTAGATTGTGTAAGAATAGACTTGACGTGATTAAGGGTACTCCTTATTTTGTATATTGGAACTCCCTATTTTGCATAAGGGTACTACCCTGTCTCACACAAGGCTAACCTGACACATGTAAGGGTACTTCCTTACTCACATAACAGAAACCTAGATCATGTAAGGTTACTATCTAGCTTGATTAGGGGTAACCTGACTCATATAAGGGTAACCTTGGAACACATAATGATGAGCTGATTTGTGTTATATTTTGGTGCTGAATCACCAGCCAATGCATGGACATCTCATCAAACTATGTCTTGCATATCGGTCATCCATGTGGTCTTTATCCTTATTTCACTGCCTAGATATATATTGTTTCTCCCACAATCATGATTTCACCTTGTCCTCATATTAAATAATTTAATGTGTTTCTTAACTAGCTCAAGAGAGAATATTTCTAGGGAATTTCTAATTTCCAGTTGAAACAGAACAAGTGTATCCTAAAGGAGATCCGGTACAATATTCCCATAGTCTACTAAAGAAGATTGTCTTTATCACCACTAACCAAGTCTAGGTATTTTCTGGAGAGTGGTGAAGATTTGTTTTCTTCATCATGAAATGTCTTTTCATGAAAGAATACATCAACATCATGAAAACCATTTGATATTATTTCAGTATTTGGTATTAAAACATAGAATTATAAGAATTATTCCACTTTCATGTTTTCATTTCATTACATGTGTTTGATGTTTTATCCTTCTATGAATGTGTATAGCATGATTCCATCTAGGAAGTTGATTTTCATGTTCCATATCTTAGGCTACATAATTTCCATATGGTCTAGCTAGAACTAATCCTAAATAGTTTATTTGGAATTTTACTTATTTTTTGTCTTATAATTTGGGGATTTTCATTATTTTGTAATAAGGATATTTTGGTGGTTTTCATTCTTTTCACGTATGTCCATAGTGGACTAAAGTATGTTATATATATGTTTTATTTATTTCTTCTTGCACTATATTCGTCTTGGATCCATCTTATCCATTTATTTTTTATCAAACTTCCTAAAAAAATTTTAAATCCAATACCTATATTAGTAGATTATTGGTTGTTTCATCAGGACTACCACATAAAAAAACACCCAACATATTTTATATTTTGAAAAAATGGGCCAATGTATTATATTTTCACATGTTTCTATCATGATATTATATGTGAATATTGCTCATCCTTTAAATTTTATTGGCCATGTCATTGTGGTTTGATCCATTTTCATTTTCTTGTATCTATATTCCAACCTATGTGCATCACCTAAAAATCTATAGTGGGGTTTTAATGTAGTTAATATAAATGAAAATATACTGACTCCATGAATATTTTATATGTTAGATTATATATTGTTTTGATAGTTGTGAGCCAAAAATTTGGAGCAACCATATCAACCGAAGTATTTACCACACCAACATTTTGCATTCCTATGAAATGATACAGAGGACATGGTGTATAAAATTAATGGAGTGAAGGTAATGCTGCTAGCATATGAAGATAACCAATATCCATTTTTCCTTTTGGAAAACATTGAACTAGTTTTATGTATGAATCAATGAACAAATAATTTTAGTCTATTAAACCCCACCCACTAGGGGTTTATATGTTTTAAAGTTCTTCAAGTTCCATCTTGTCGAAGAAGGATGATAATATTATAATAACATTGGAATTAAATTTGATCCTTTTTAAAAGAAAAGTTGGTTTTATTGAACAAAATTCTATTTCAAAAATAATATCCTAACTCTTTGGTATAACCATGTAGTAACATATCTATAATTTTTTTCAAACTAACATAATTCATTAAATCATCTCTCAACACATCAAGATCCTCCCAAGGATGTTTTATAATTTCTATGTACTTATAATCTCCTCCCCATGTCACCCTTTATAGACCATCCATGAAACTATTAAATTTCCAATGCTTGTAAATCATAAAAAAATCATATTCCTACAACATATCCTGTTTGCACTTATGTGAAATCAATGATACCCTTTGACAAAGAAAATTAATATAAGACTCTAATGAATTGCGTATACCTCAAAACTCCTTCCTATCAAATATTTCTTCAAATGCTAGATTATTTGAACTAAATCTATAATATTCATTTTCTATATCAAATTTCCCATGTTGGTTTCAGATAATGACTTACTAAAATTTGGAATAGGCCTCCATTATTATGTTAACACAACTCCAACTCCCAAACTATAGGCATCAAACTCTATTGAAAAAACCATAAAAATTCAAAATGCAAAAACTTTTGGTGGTAGTCATGTTTTTCATAAGTGTATAAAATTCGTCTTGAGTTCCATATGTTTATTGATACCATTTCTTCATTGTCAAGGACACAATGGATTTGTAAATATTTAGATAATCACTAATAAATTGTTTATATTATCTAGTTATCCCTATAAACTCCTAACTTTCTTCACATTCCTCTGCCAATTCTATAATTTAACTACCTTTTGTGTCTTGGGATCCTTCATAACCCCTTTGATAGAAATTATATGTCCTAATACTCCGCAAAAATTCTTTATAAATAACACTTCCTCTCATTTTAAAATAGTACATTGTCTATTTTCATTGGATGGACTTTATATTTCTTCACTAGGTATACATTCAATCCCATTTTGTAGACCAACATATCATTGAAGAACACAAAAACACTCTTCCTTAGAACATTACAGAATACTGCATTAATAATTTCATGGAAATTCATTGATGCATTAATTAATCTAAATGGTATAAAATGTTGTTATTAATGCACCTTATAAGTCATGATTATAGAGCTCCCAATATATTCCTCTTTCATCCGTAGCTAGTGAAAACCAGATTTCAATTCAACCATTGTGAAGTATTATGTTCTATGAAACTCATCCATCATCTCTCTAATTACATGAATTAGGTATCTTTATTGAACCACCAAACTATTTAACTCTAGGTAATCCATAATCATTCTCCAGCCACCAACTTTTTTCTTTACTAAAATTTTTATGCGATATTATGGATTGATTCTATGTCTGATGAAACCTTGTTGCAAAAGCTTTTAAACCTATTTCTCGATATCATTCTTCATGAAATAATTTTGTCTATATGGTTGGTTGTTGAATGAATACACCCCCAAGTTCAAATTTATTGTGTGATCATTCTTCCTCTTCAATGGTAATTCCAAAGGTTACTTAAAAACATATGCTCTAGCCCCCATTTCTGGTATCACCCATTGCAACCGATGCACACAAAATATTCTTTATCCTAATTTTAATTGTAACGCATATTGGGATTTTGTGGGTTATTTGAAGTTACCCAGGTCAGATGACCACTAAAAGGGTGATGAATCAATGGTATACTTTTACAAATTAGTATTCTTTTAAATTCAACCACATGAACCTGTAAGTGTTCTCAGTCCTCTCAATAATATCATGTAGTCTAAAATTGTATGAAATGATAACAGATGTGTACAAAAAATGATATTTACAATGTTCATCATAAAAGTTTACTCCTTTCTGTTCTGGTTAGATTCTACTAGTTAGACACCCTAGTTATAATTCCCCTAAAATTTTTTAGACACCCAAATCACAATTCTATGGTGATTGGTTTGACATTCCAAACACAGGCCTCAAACAACTAGTTTGTCACCATAGTCACAAGCTTATTCTTTAACATTAATATGCTCATATAATGATATTTTTATGAACATGGATTCTTCAGTGTCACTTGTGAAATAGATTTCCCTTCATGAGTAGATTGGATCAATAGGCCTGCAAATCTTCTTATTCTTCAAGATCTTCAAAAGGTGCATATAATAGTTATGTTGGTATCAAAAGTACTACCAGATCCTGAGTGATATGGTTCTTCCCAATTATATCAAATACATGGGTGAGTAATAAAACAATGGCTCCTATTTTCAACTCCCTCTCTTCCCTTGGTACATGTATTAGGCTCCCAAAAATCACTCAGACAATGTATGTTAGTTCTCAATATTCTCAACATCCTCTTCAATACTTACAAAAATATATATTCACAATAGTATCATTAATATTATTCTCATATATTCTAGAATATGATTTCACATAGAATATTAAAAGAAATATTAGTTGTATCTTCTTCTTCTTGAATCATCAAATCTCAAGGTGGATCAACTGTCTTTTCAATTAAACCTATTATTGAATGCCCTAAAGAATCAATATTTTTTTTCATATGATATTTTAATTACTAGTTCTCCATTATCTCCTAAACTCACACTACATATAAATATATTCTAAATACCCAAACCTATACCTGAATCCATGTAATACCAAGGGATAACCTATTATATCACTCAACTCACCATTTCATATAGGTGGACCAGATTTCCTAAATAGTCATCAAAACGACCATTGAAAAATCACTATGGATTGGTGAAATATTTATTTTTATCTTTTCAATACAATCACATGACTTTAACAAGAATATATATACTTTGTATTGTGGATTCTTCCATTATTCAGAAACATGGATACATCCTAATAAGCATTGGGATATAGATTTTTCATTTGACAACATTATACTTAGCATAGTAAAATTTCATATAATTAGAATATACAAATTATGTACCTATGTATTTTAGCCATTTCACCGATACCAATTCATCAATAAATCTCATATTTTCAATCATATGTGGATCCCAAAATATTCCCTAGTAAGAATCTCATTTTAGAACCCAGAATAGAGGATTGAATATCATTGTGGGGGAAATACTTTTCTTTGAAGACAATTGTGCACAAACTATCTGGATCCTATAATAAATGAAAACCTCCATTGTCAAGGAGGTAATTGTTAAACACTTCCATGTCCTTCAGGACCATATCACTACAATCCTCAGGTGACAAAAGCTTCCCCCAAGAGATCCAGGGTTTGTTATTTTTTTAGATAGCACTACCCCCTCCCAAATTAGCAGTGTATGAATAAATTTTGTGAATAAAGATATATAGGATATTGAAGAGAGGCATCATGAAATATATAATTTCTTGAGCCAATTATTTAATAAGAACCACATTCCTGAACCTAGATAGTTACTTTCTAAACTATCCTTGAATTTTACTATGAGATTTATCCAGGATGATGGAGAATAATTCTCTTTTAGATTACCCAAATACCATCTTGAGACCCAAATAAATTTTATATTTCTTGTAATATTGATGCCACAAAAACTAGTCATGGTAGATATCATCAAATATTTCAAAACCCAACTAAAATATATCTATGATTTGGTAATGTTGAAACATTTTCCTGAGTATTCGTTAAAATAATCAAATATTTTTAGAACCTACTAGTATTCATGTAAAGTTTGTCTTGAAAGAAGAAGATAATAATTAGTGAAAATTAAGTTAGTAATGGGGATATTTCACTAAAAAACCTTATCCTTATTATTGAGTCCATCTAATGCTTCATTTGATAAGTGGTGAGATAAATCATCAGCAACAAAGAGAAACGAGTAAGGGGAAATGGGGTTAGCATGCTATAATCCTCTAGTGGGTTTGATGTTATTTATGATATAACGAATCAAGATTATTTAGAAGGAAACTTATTATGGCATCCCACCTTTTTATTACATTACATTTTAAATACAGAGGATCTTTAATGTCTAGTTTCTTGGAAATCACAATTAAATCCTATCCCAGTAACATATCCTACAAGTACTGATGGTCAATTGAAGCTACTCTTTGACTAAGAAAATTAACCTAAGGCTCCCAGTACCCATGTATACCTCAAACCAGCTTCCAATCAAATATTTTTATGATGCTGTATTTCTGGCACTAAATCCATAAGCTCCATTTTGTATATCAAAATTTTCAAGTTGGTTTCAGATAATTACTTACAAAAATATGAAGGAGGCCTCCCTTACTAGGTCAATAAATTTCCAACTTCTGAACTAGAGGCATCAAAATTTACTAAAAATACCTTGAAAAAATTCATAAAGAATAAATGTTGGGAAGTATACATGTTTTTCTTAAGTGTATCAAATTATTTTTGAGTTTCAGGTGCGTATTTAACATATTTTTTTATTAAAGGTCGTGAGAGGTCTTGAAATAATTCCATAAATATTGATAAATATTTAATAGAATCTAATTATCCCTGAAAAACTTGACATGATTCACATTCCATGGACCATTCCATAATTTAACTACCACATTCTTTGGGATCAATCATAACGACTTTAACAGAAATTATATGCCCAAAATACTCCAAATACCTCCTTTTTAAAGAACACATCTTATCATTTTCAAATACTAAATTTTTTATTTCCATTTATAGGACCTCATGTTATTTCTCTAGGTATTCATTTGATCCCTCACAACGCACCGGTATATCATCGAATGACAATAAAAAACACTTGGGGGATCCCAGAATACCACATTCATAGTATCATGGAAAGTCATCGGTGCATTCATCAATCTGAAGGGAATAAAAAGGTATTCATAATTATCCTTATGGATCTCAAGATATCATCCTTTTTCATCCGTACCGGTGGAAACCAGATTTGAGACCCACCTTTTTAAATAATTCTGCACAATAAAACTCATACATCAACTCTTCTATTAGTTGAATTAGGAACCTCTCCATCAACACCAATATATTGAAATCTTGGTAATCCATGAAAACTCTCCACCAACCAAATTTATTCTTTACTAACATTATTACAATATAGTATGGGTGGATACTATTTCTGATTAAACCCTATTGCAAAAATCTTTCAACACTATTTTTCAATCTCATTCTTCATGAAGTAAGAATGTTTTTAAGGTTGTTTGATGACTGAATTCACCCCCTCTTTCAAATTTATTGTGTGATAATTATTCATATTTGATGATAATTCCCATGCGGCCTCAAAAATTTATTATGTATCTACCTTTACTTGTATCAACCACTACAACCCATGCACCCACAATATTCCTTTTCCTAAATTTAATTTTAAATCATATAGTGTTTTGTGGGTAATTTTATGTGCCCTAGGTTGGAAGAAAATTGAGAGGGGGATGAATCATTGATATAATTATATGAATTATTCATTTTGTAAATTCAACCTATTGTTCCTGTTAAAGTTCCATGTCCAATAATTAATATCTTATAGTATAAACATTAATGCAATGATAATAAGAGAGTGACACAAATGATATTTACAATGTTCTTTATAAAAGTGGACTCATTTCCATTCTAGTTAGATTATAGTAGTTTGAAACCCCTGTTATAATTCTCCATAAATGTTTTAGACACCCCAATCACAAGCCTCAAACAACATGTTTGTCACCACAGTCACAAGCTTATTCTTCAACTTTAATCCTCTCATAGAAATATCTTTTTATGAACATGGATTCTTGTGTTCCACTTATGAAATATATTTCCCATCACAAGTATATTGGATCAACAGGTGTACACATTTTCTAATTCTTCAAGATATTCAAAAGGTGCTCACAATAGTTTTGTTGGACTAAAAAATCCTACCAGTTCATGAGTGATATGGCGATCTCAATTTTCTAAAATACTTAGGTGAACAAGAAAACAATGGCTATTGATTTCAAAATTATCTCTTCCCATGATACATGAATCAGGCTCCCACAAATCACTCAGACAATGTATATTAGTTCTCAATATTGTCGACATCTTTTTCGATGCCTACAAAAATATATATTTACAATAATATCATAAATATTATTCTCATATATTCTGGAATATTATATCAAATTTAATATTAAATTAAATCTTAGTCGGATCTAATTCTTCTTGAAACATCAAATATATTGGTGGATCAACTGTTTTTTCATTTAAACCTATAATTGAATGCCCAGAAAACACAATAATTTATTCTCAAAAGATATTTTAATTACCATGTCTCCATTATCTCCTCAAATCACGCTACATATAAATCTATTTAAAATTTCCCCACCTATACATGAATCCATGTAATACAATGGGATTACCTATTATTCCGACCTTCTCCCCTTTTCATATAGGTGGAAAGTATTTAAAAATTGTCATCATGACGGAAATTTAAAAATCACTATGGAATGGTGACATATTTATTTTCCACTTTTCCAAATAATAACATGAATTTAACATGAATATATATACTTTTGATTGTGGATTCATACTTTATAATGAATCCTGGATGTATCATGATATACATTTTAATATTTATTTTTTATTTGAGAACATTTTAGTTTGCATAGTTATATTTTATTTCATCAAAATATACAAATTATGGAACTCAGTTCTTCTCCCAACAGATCGGTTGTAATAAGGGATCAACTACTTGTCTTAAACTAGATCGACCTCATGAACACCTCAACAATTGACCTTATAAATAACTCCTGATCAAACGTGTGTGATCAAACATATGAAAATGTTTGGAATGATTTCACGTTAAAATACAGTCAACCATAACAACTTTACTCATGTTTACGCAGCCTAATAATTTTCTTTCTTTCATTAGCATAGTGCATTGAATTACCTATTTAAGTAGTTTAAAAATAAATGTACCTTTCTGAATCACCTCATCACCTTTATGTGGCATGAATCAATGCATGTTACCTATACATATCCTTCACAACTCCCTCATTACCTTTACCCATGTTTTGTAAATCATATATGACCTTTACAAAGTTATAGAAATCTGCTGGTACCATCACATAGTTACTCGGTTTCCTTATTACATTCTCGTAGGTAATTCATTTCTAAATCAACCGTTACATAGACAATGTACTTCTCGCATTACTTTTACACAACCAGTTCACGTAACATGTTACATTTACGTAGATTTATAATTTTTGGTCTGACCTTGATGCAGATATAGAACTACCTTTACGTAGCTACTTACACTCTTATTTTAACGTTACATATAAGGAAAAATATTGTTGACCCCTTTACTTAAAAATGTAGATTTCACATCCTAGGTTGGATGGATTTTAAGAATAATGGGTTTTAGGCTTAGTCCAAAAAGTCCTCAATTTTGGGTCTAATTTTTTTTTGGGATTTAATTCTGGTAGGTTTGTTTAGAATTGGGTCTCTTTATAGAGTTGGGAGCAAGGATATGCGATGTTGAGTGTGATGGTTGTGGGGAGGTGATGTCATGGTGGAAACATTGTGAAGTCTTGGAGACATGATGATATTGCAATCTGTGATCAGGAGATGCTTCCTCTAGTCTACTGGTATGCACAATGGTGAAGTTGTTCTATACATAGATCAGTACTACACTAAGGTAAATCCAAGACAAGCACATGAGGTTGGACCGGGTTCCACTTATCAAGTAATTTCCTTGAACATCTTGCAAGAATCCTATTTTGACCTTATAGTTAGTGTGATGAAGATCCTGGTGGCCCCCACTATATTCTTCTTGGTCCTCCAATCAAAGTACATCCAGTCATTCACATAATTTTTTTAAATTAATTGTACAATCAAATCCAATTAAATTTAATATTTTTAATCCATTAATAAAAATAAAATCCAATCATTTTAGATTTAAAAATTAATTTTAAAATATTAAAATTATAAATAGTTTTTAAATGCAGTTAAATTTGTATTTGGACATATAATAAGACTGAGTTGATAAAAGGAGCTTAATTTGTTTAAAAAAAGTATTTATGAAATATTATAATTTTCAAAAATTATGTAAATGTGCTAAATTGTATAAAATAGTTTTTTGAGTATTTATTATTGAAACAAACAAAATTCTCAAATTAATGGACTCACTAGTAATTAAGAAATGACTTGAGAGGTTACTTTCAAATGATAGAGAGATAATATCTTTTTGATTTATTGTGTATAATGATTTTTAGTATATGAATCAATTATTAATAAATTAGATAATTTTATTTAATAATGAAAATCTTAACAAAATGAAATAATTTAACAATGATATTTAAAAAAACAGAAACAATAAAATATATATTTTTCTATTTATTAAATTTCCCTAAAAAGGAAGAAAATATATGAATCAAGAAATAAATGTGATTGAGGAACTAGTGAAACAAGAAATTTGAATAGAATAATTGAAAAAACAAAAAAGAGTTATATTAAAAACCTATGACATTAAAATTATACTTTTAAAATACAACATCATAAATTTATTCTAAAAAAATTAAATATCCAAACCATTTAAATTTAAAATACTCATCTTATTTATTTTAAAATTAAAAAACATTAACCTAAACTATTCAAGGCATTTTAAAATATAAAATCATTAAAAACAAAATTAAAATTTTAATCAATTTATTTATTTTAAATATTCAATGTATTTAAATTTTATTACTAAATTATTTATTTTCAATATTCAAATGTGTTATGTTACATTTTTTATTCAATTTATTTAAAAATGAATAATATTGAATAAATAAAATTAAATTACATGAATATTTTGAAAAAATAAATTAATAACATTAATTAAATATTTAAATTATTTGAATATTTTTATTTAAGTTATTTCAAATAAAATAAAATAATTTCAATAGGTAAATTATATAAACAAGTTGAGAATGTTATAATAATTATAATATTGTAAAATAATATGAATTTTGTAAAAGATTAAAATGGATTTTTCTAAAAATCATTTAAATAAATAACTTGATTAAAAAAGTTAATGTTTTTAAATATTTTATTTGGTCCATTCATTCTAAAAAAATCAGATATTTTGAATTATTTAATGATTTCAAAAGATCCTGATTGTTCATTATTCTTTAAACAAGATTTTACCCCATTACCACTCCCTCCATCATAGTCTCATTTCTCTGGTATATAAATCCATGAAACCTAGCAATACCATCATGCCTTCTTTCTATGTTCTTGTTGGTCCTACCTGCATCATTAACAAAGTGACCTCCGTCTCAAAATTTGTCAAAAAACCCATCAACATGGAGTCTGATTATTTTCGTGAATTACATCATAGAGCCCTTTACAGACAATCCCTAGTTAGGTGACAACACCAGCAGGCCCTCCATGGTCCCCATGCTGGGAACTCTTGTGATCCTCTGGGTGCCACAAAGAACATTCACCCCAACAATGATGGAAATTGGTACATGAACATTACCTACTTTAAAATTATACTTATTTCTTCTAATCCTCAAACCATGTCTGTTGAGATTTGTTTTCATGATCAAAAATTGAAGCTTTCTAATTTTGGGTTTTCCTAAGGCGGCCCGATGGGGGACAAAACCCATGTCACCCCAAGCATTTCTGGCACCTATGGCTATGAGCTCCTAAATATGTGGATGCCAGTAAAAAATATTTTCCTTCATCTATTTGATCATTTTTATCTTCCCGTTTCCATATTGATTTTTTATTGCAGGGCATCTGACGATAAAGAACAATGTATACCAGATGGTGGGTGAATACTCTAAGGGATAGTGCCGTCGAGGTGGAAAACTATGCACTATGCAGAAGGCATGTGACTTTTTTCAATCCTACAATTCTAATGTGTATGATTTTTTGTGTTAACTGGGTCGACACATTATCAAATAATTGGTATAAAATGTGTTTACTAATTTTATTTTATTATATGTGAAAGATAGAGTAGTATGATGGAGGCCAGTTTGGGCATGAAATGGCCATCAAACATTTAGAATCATATAAAATAGGGATTTTTTAGCATGAGCAAGAACTATGTAGAATGGAATCATTAAATAAAATGTAGAAAATAGCTTCATCATGAGGTGGAAATGGTAACTCCTCTATTTTTTTCCTTCCAATGTATTTCTTCAAATAACCAAATGTGCTTGTGTGGTCATAGGCCTATCGGTGAAGCCTTTTTTTTATTTTTTTTATTAACTCAATTTTTTTTAATATATTTTTATAAAACAATATGAGGGAAACTTTGGAGTAGAGAAAAGAAAGTGAGTATGTAACAATACTAGCAAAAATCCATGAGGTTGGTGGTCCCTATCCTTTCTATATCAACTTTAGGTATTCATTATCTAAATATTTTATATTAATCTCATCATGTATTTTTATCCATGTTTGATGGAAGAGGATAAAAATGGTCTAAAGAAACAAATTATTGAGTTAGAAAAAAAAATGATATGCTAAAAAATCATTTAATCCAAAAATTGAATGCATGAGAGGGGTTGTGAAATCTCATGCATTCAATTTCAGGATCCAATGCTTTTTAGCATCTATTTTTGTTTCCAGCTAAATAATTGTTTCATCAGTCCATTCTTAATCTCCTTCTATCATACCCAAATAAAATGTCATGATGAGATTCAGATAAAAGAATTAGATACAGATCAACTAAATTTGATACAGTTAGGAAATGGACCACCAACCTCAGGGAATTTTTTCTAGTTTCATTACCTTATCATCTTTTTTTCTCTTATCCAATGTTGTGGTCATATTTTTCATAAAAAGGAACAAAAAAACAATAATTTAATAAAAACGCTAAAAAATGGATTCAGAACTAGGTCTGTGAGCATACAACCACATTTGGTTCATTATCAGAAAATATTGTAAGGAAAAAAGTAGAAGAGATACCATTTCCCTCTCATGATGAAGATGTTCTCTCTTTGTTTTGTTTAAGTATTCCATTCTGTATAGATATTTATCACACAAACAAAGCCCTTATTTATATTATTCAAAATGTTTGATGGATATTTCATTCCCAAACAGGCCTCTAGCATACTGCTCTATGTTCACTTCTCTAACGAAAAAAATTAGTGAAGGAATTTTATACCTACTATTTGTTAAAGTGTAGGACTATTTGACAAAAAATAATACACATTATAATTACTTGATTGGAAAAAGTCTCATACATTCATTAAAATGGTCATTCATCTCATCCTTCTAATCAATTACATTTTTTTCTGAGCATTCATCTTTCCTACCATCCTCTACATAGATTTCAAAGATAATTCTCAGATACCCACTCCTGGGTAGACATTGACCAATCAAGATATCTTGAATGAATTATTATTTTTTTATCCCCTCCCTTGTCTGGGAAAATGATCCTTGAGTTTTGAAGTACCAAAATACTACCCACCATCCAATTTAGTCCTACTAATTATACCCATCCATAACCACACAAACCCTTCATACATATTATTGACACAGCATAAAATTATCTTTTTGTGCAAATCCAAAATATCTACCATAGGAAAATTATTGATTATTCTAGAATATGATTCCTTAGACCAAGGAGTCATGGAAGCATCTTGTTTAGGATGAGGATCACCAATAATCTTTTGCACAACCACATTCTAAAAAATGGGAATATTTTTTATTCTATCAGACTCGGAGTCCTTATCTCAAGGTTCCATGGATGAATATTGTTTAAAATAAGGATCACCACTCAACTTCTACACCACCAGGTTGTTGGAAAAACAATTGTTTTGACCATACATGGATCCAAGTTCGTACCATGGGGAGATATGGAAGTATCTTTTTTGGAATTGGGATCAATGCTCTACTTATGCACAAACAATTCATGAAAATTGGATGAGTTTTGATTCTACAGAGCTCAGAGTCCTTACCTCGAGGATCCGTGGAAGTATCCTTTTTAGATTTTAGATCAATTGAAACCCCCTCCTATGAGGTCGGGGGAGGGGGAACTACTGGATATTAGTACCTCCTCCAGTTCCCCCATGAAATCCCCCATTCTCAAGATGGAATTGGGGTCTAGGGACACGTAACGTACTGTGAGCTTTCCCACCATGAAGGCACTATCCCTTGAGTGCTGACCCTCTATTCAGTACACACCATTCTTCCAATTTAGACTTGTATGAAGAAATAAAATAGTGAAATTACAAATAAATATTATGAAACTGATGAAGGATATGTTGTTTTATTAACTTCCAAATATTTAGGAGTTGTGTAGCCATAGGTTCTTGCAATTATTGTGGATACATGGGGTCTTTCACCCATCATTCCACTGGTGAATCCTCTTATTTTTGAATCCATTACATAGTCCTTTAAACACTTTCAAATTCTAGTTACAGTCCTCACTTAATTGAAAATGAAATTTATTTAGAATACCGATCATTGAACCTTTGAGTTCACAGTATTTTTGGTAATTCAATTATAATTGTTTGTTATCGATGATAAAATTTGGGGCATACATTTCCCTCGAAGTCCCATTCACTTGAGTGAGATTATCATCCATTTTGTCACTTCTTAATTTTACTATTGTGGAGGAAGAATATGAGGATGGATAATTAGCCCATGTATTGATGAAAAAATCTATTCCCTTTTGTCATATAATTTTTAGAGTTCAAAGTTTAGCAAGAATGGTTCTCTTAACCTCATGATCAAAATCTGGATGGTTAGAAGAACTGGTTCAAGTCATTTGAAACCATTTTTTAAAATAAAATTAAAATAAAATCACTAATCTTCCCTAAAAAATGTGTCAGTTTTGATGCATTCCTATCATGAGGTGGTCAAAAAATTATTTTTAACCCAAGCAAAATGTAGTAATGTTGGATTGGGGTTGTCTCTGGAGAAGAAAATGTTGTGGATTTACTAAAATCATATTTTATGGGTTTGAAATTTGAAAAAAGTGTATGTGGTTTATTGGTTTAAAATTTAGTTTTTAGATCATAGTTATCCAAATATTGATTACTCTCCTCTCTTCCCTATGAATCATTATTAAATTTCTCATCCCCATAATTATCTAATAGATGTAAATATAATTGATTAGCCTTTCCTAGAAAATCTGGGTTGGAATAGAAAAATACAATAATCCTTGTATTATGCATCCTCATCTATCCTAGTGATTGAATAACCCTAATAATTCAGGGGTCATTATACTATTAGCTATCGTAAGTAGTGAAGGGGTTCCAAATATGACTTTGTGTGAAAACTATAAAAAATAAAGAAATATTTTATTTTATGGAAAAATAATAATATCATAAAATATACACATCCAAACACATCCAAATAATGAATCCAAGATTCATTTTTTTATTTAATTCATGAATTCATCCTAGGGGTGGTGCAATTATTCTCAACTCGACCATAATTTACTTAATGTTTTATCACTACAATAATTAGAAAAGGAAACCTAGAAAACCATAAGGAATGAAAATAGCATCTAGTGATGAAATAGACTCCAAGAATAAGCAAGTGTTTCATTAATATGGGAAGTCCCCCAAACCAAAATGGACATATATTCCTATTATAAGAATTTAAATCGAAATCAATCACAAGAAAATCCTCATAAGTGGTAAATTACATGAGGTGTGTCTTGAGGTCCTTTCCAGCTCTAGGTGAAGTCTTTGTGAGAATAGTTTAACTCCTATAATGACCTGAAACAACACATAAAAATTCTATACAATGATGTGAGAATGATCTCATCAATATATGACCACCAAATGGAATAAGATCACTAAGGATCATCATATTCCCATATTAGGATAACCCAAAGTACTCGAAGTAAAATTGACTTGGAAAATGAGAGGCCAAATAGGTAAATGAATATGCCCATTTTCTAATTTTTGAAGACACTGTGAGATTCTACAATGTAAGTTTTGAGTAGAATTTTCATTCACATATGTGGGAATTTAGATAGTTGAGGTGATTTTAGTCATTCTATATATTCAAATACATTTCCAATTGGGTATGTATAATTGGATATGTAGTGATAATGGCTCTATAATGTTTTCAGCTATATTTAACCATCAGACATGTAAAACTAAACCCCTCTACATAATCTTATAGCACTTAAAATGTAGCCAGTACATATTTCTTTGATAGATATTGATTGTCAAGGTGCATCAATCAAATGGATGAGAACTTTCACATAGTTGATCATGTTGATTTTACACATTCACATAGTTTTCAAGATTTTGTGAACTTCCAACCAGTGCATGGGGGAGAAACTAGGGTCTCACCATCTACAGACATTCACAAGGGAATGAAAAATATTAAAATTAATTTATTTACATTTCTATTTGGATAAATAATTACTCACCATTCAAAAATTAATATTTTGTTTCATCACTAGGTGGTGCGACTTCTTCTTTGTGAGAGTAAACTTCTAGATACCTAAAAATAGTAGTGGTATGATTTCATACCTCAAGTATCCATAGAAGGAGCTTGTTCAAAAATGATGACCACTACTCATCTTCTATGAAACCATGTTCCTGACAAGAGGTAGAGTTTTGATTATACTTGACACCAATTTCATACCTTGAGGAGCTATGGAATAAGCTTTCTTATAATAGGGATCACTACCCATCTTTGGAAAAACCACATTCCTGAAAATAGGAAGAGTTTGGATTCTACTGAACTCAGAGTCCTTACCTTAAGGATCCATGGAAGCATCTTATTTGGATTTTAGATCAATGTCACCCCTTCTATGAGGTTAGAGGCCACTACTGGATATCAAAATCTCTTCATGTTCCCCCATGACCTCCCCTTTCTCAACCTAGACTTTGGATCTAGGGATACACAACATAGTGTGAGGGTTTCCACCTTGAAGGAACTACCCCTTTAGTACCAACCCTCCATTCAGTACAAGTCATTCTTCATTGTCATCCCTCTATGAAAAAACCCAGTGAGAAACTGGATGATAAATAAAATGACACTGATGAATGAAAAGATGTTTTATCAAAGTCCAAATTTTTAAAGGTTGTGTAGCCATAGGAGATATCAATACAAATGGATAAATTATCTTTTCACCTAACATTACATCCTTAGCAAACCAAAAATCCGAAATCTTTGTGTTTTGATTCTAGAAAGTATGATCAACAGACATGGTTTTCCAATTGGAAGAAATAAGTGAAAGATAAGAGTTTAAAGGGGCCACATTCCCCATAGAAAATCAAACAACAAGTTTGATGTCTTGAAGTCTCAATAAATGAATTTCCTATAGTTGTTGTTGAGAAATGTAGGCCCCTTGGATGTCCCAAGCACCACTATTAGCCAGAACTTCTACGAATGTGGATGAACATTTGAGGATTAGGGCTTACTATGGAAGAGATAGCCACTTAGGATACCCTAGGTCCTGAACCCATAAACTAGCAGTTTCTGTTCACCATCCATGCATTACCCGATGAGTTTAACAATATGGGTATGGTTAAGGTGACCCAGATAAACAAGATTTATTTAAATATTTATCCATATAATTATATAAATTTATATAATTATTTTTATATATATTTTACAAATATGTCTACATATTTTATATTTACTTATAAATTTAATACATATTTAAAAATAAATTTATATTTTTGAACTAAATTTTTTATAATGTATTAAAATTATTTTTTATAAATATGATTATATACTGTATTGAAAGAAAATGATATATTTGTGAAAATAACTTTATATATGTTCTATTTACATAATATTAACACACACACAACTGCTAATCAACCTTCAGGCTGTAACCAATGAGTTTAACAAGACGAGGATGGTTAAGGTACCCCAAATAGTCCGCCTTTATCGAAATATTTATTCTTATAATTACTTACATATTTATATCATTATTTTTAAAAATATTTTAAAAACATATCTATAAATTTTATATTTACATATAAATTTTGGACATTTTAACATATAATGGAATATTTAGATAAAAAATGCATAATGTATTTATATTTATTTATTATAAATATTTTTTATATAATATATTTAATGATAATGATATATTTTAAAAAATACATTTATATATGATGTATTTACCTAATATTGACACACACACATACACAAACATATTTTCACAAACATGTACACATTTATATTTCACACATACACGCACAGAGGAAAAATATTGATGTAATAGGGTTCATAGGATGACGATGATGAACATAGAATAAATTCTAAGTGGACAACATTAGTTTACATCGTAACAATTGATGTTGTCAGGTTACGAAGTTTGAATATGGATAATAAGTTGAACTATTGAAAATATGATTCCTAAATCTCTCCAATATTCCAACTTTCTTACTTTATTGACATTTATAACTAAAGAGTTTAGTGGGAGGGTATTATCAGATGGTCACAGAGATATGTGAAATGAATTAGATTAGATGTAAAGAGTTTTCAAAACCCAAAAAATGTGGAAAACATAAGGAATATCTTACATTTTTACATATATGATTTGTTAAATTGGTGCTTATCCTAGGTTTGTTAAATATTATTATAGAGATTAAGATTATTAAAATTTAAAAATTTTGAGGTAACCACCATTTTATCATTATTTCACATTATATACATAAATGTATATTTAGATATACTTTTCATGAAGTGAAATGATAATTGACCTCTCATAGTAAACCTTTATGTTTATCCCAAATTGATACTCATCAAAGAGTTTTATCAGTTATGAAAACATGTTATGGTTAGCGTGATTATGACTCTTTTATATAGATACAACATATTCTCATGTGACACAAGACAAAGAATAAGATTATTTTCATGCACTAGATGAGCCATTACATATACCACATGGAGTGTCATATAGATGCATTTAGTATATTAGGGTTGAAAGGATCATATTTGAGTCTCCAATGCATGTGGTTTGTGGGATACCTAGAATGAGACGCTTCATAATTTGACACCATACATACAAACTTCTATATATTGACATAGCTAATACAAGGGTGTTTGGATATATTGTTTATCATGTTGTCAGTTGGATCATAATTGAGATGGGATTTTTACTCTCATATGATGAGTATGAAATCTAATCCCTCGATTGAGATAGGCCATGGGAGTGTGTGGAAAAACTTATACATTGTATATCTATTTGGATAAGGAAATTGTGATGTACATATACATAATGATAAAGAACATGTGGGATATTCTTCAAATTGATTAGTATTTACATTGAGAATTGAGAATAGATGAGTTAGATATTTGGGGTTGATATACTTCTTGATCCATGGTCACTGAATGTCTTGGAAAAACATAAAATATGAGAATAACCATTTTTATATGATTCATAGTGGTGGAAACAAGAATATATATATACATTTTTTATGGATATCAATCAGGATCCCTTTATTTATTGAGTAACATTGACATTTTTCTAGAGGTCATTGTTTTCTAAAATATATGTATAAAATGATTTATATTTGTTTTCAATTCTATAATTCCCATAGGTTTACACAATGTGGCTTATAGAATGGGGATCTATTTTGACATAGTGAACCTCTCTAAATATGTTTTAGACTTAATTGAAAAGGGTTTTGGATGAGTGTTTATAATTGATTACAAATGATGTGATACAAGGTATTTTTAATGATATATTTGAAAAAGTGTTTTGGAAGACAAGAAAAATGAGTTTGGGATATGGTTTTGTTTGTTATTTTATATGATAAGATAAAAGGTGAAATGATACAAGGTTTATTAAACTTTAGTACATGTGGGATATTAAAGGAGATATCACTAATGTTATTGAATTATTGTGATTCTTGGCTATATCATGTGCATGTAATATCAAGATACATTCATGGAATACTATTTCATGCTTGATACTACCTTTTGATGAAATAAAAAACTAAATATTCAATGGGTTAATATTTTATTAGTTCAACTAATTTAATGCATAATTTCTTAAAAAGTTACATGATATATAATTATATATTGGAGTTTGAATTCATGAAATGAATGAATTTTCCATGTAAATTACTCTTGTCATTTAAACAAATTAGTTAATGTAGTATCAGTCAACGTTTGGTTTCAACTAGATATATATATTATTGATAGTTGATGGAAATGGTTCATGGGTGATTTCTCATTCTTTGTCAATACTCTTTGACATGATACAATTTTTTTTATCATTTTCTGTTGCATATAGAGGTACTATCATACTTCGTAGAAAAGATGAATCCCTTATATATGGAAGATGATTCAGATTAGCTCATGGATACACTACAGAGGTATGATGATTTTTTTAAAGAATTTGGGTATATTTATAAAACTTATAATAAGAATATAAAAATGTTTCAGTGGCTCTTCTATGTAAGGTAAAAAAACATACAGTATTCTTCATTTCAGTTTTTAGGTAGGTTTCATATTTCTTGCATAGAGATCCTTAGACCACGGTTTTAATCACTTCACTTCTTCTGATAAATTTGATTAGACTCCTAAAAAACACTTCACCAATAACATGTTCATCCATGGTAACATCTATAATATCAAGGGGTACATTAAACATAATGATCAACTTATTATATTCTGGAAAGCATACTCTCATTTGATTTTTTGGGAGTTGGTTATTTTGAATCTTATCTTCTATAATATTGTATAGTGTAATCCTCACAATAATGTGATGGGTGGGTGATACTAAATATAAATCACTTTCACTTTAACTATGAAAAATTTTGTAACATAGAAAAATGTTATCTATAGTTGTTTGATTCACATTTATAATTTTTTTATAAAATAATAGATTACCTTGGGCAAGGAACAATATTGAGGGGAATGGATTGAACCAAATATAGTGGGTTCTGAGTCTTCATGCACTGGTTTTTTTCTATTGTTGGTTCACCTTGACCCCTATATATATACTTCTTAATCAAACCCAAATTGGTAATAATTTACATTAGAGAATATATTTGTGCCTGAATATATTTCATTTTCATATTTACATCCCCATGTGACTCTGTTTTCTCGAAATATTCTCAATGTAACACTCCAAAACCATCACCTTTAACATGGCCATATTGTTCTGGATGGTAAAAGCTATTGTAAGTAGTCATTATTCTAGTAAAAATAAAATTTATTCTTGTGTCTGAAATTTATAAAAACTATACAAACATAAGTAGATATTTTATATAATATTATTACAAAGAATAAAAAATAACTATTATTTCATACATACACATGATTCTCTTACTTTTTGTGTTCTATCATCTACCATTTTCCTTCTTTATTTACATGAGCCTCCTTCCATAGCATATTATGATAGATAGACATGTAGTTAAATTTCAATTAATAAATAAATATAAATATATAAATATATAAGGAACATAATTATGTTTTTATATTATATCACAGAAAACATTTAATATAGATTAATGTTAAATACAGTTTTTTCAAGTGAATCACAATTAATAATTGCTTTATAGTAGGGGTACATGGGTTTAAATGTGAAGTGTTTATTCTCATCAATCATTATTTGTTTCATTAATTTATAATTTTTAATAAAATTGAATATTGTTTATAATTTAAAATAAAATAAAATGAATTATAATTAATATGAAATGATTCATCTTCATGATAGGTAATGAATGAATTTTATGTTTCAAGTTTTATCATTTGTGCATTTACAACTGGTGTTTGGGGATTTACTTTCTCCTCAGCATCCTTGAGAAATTTTTACGTTAAATGTGTCTTAAAGGATATCTAAACCTATTTAGTGATCATTAATATAAATTTATTATAGAAAATATCTAAACTAAAATACTCTATAAGGGATAATGAAAATTAAATCAAGGTTTCATTAGATGTTTTTCATTAAATTGGATAATGTATATCATAGTGTTACCATAATTTATTCCCAAATGATTTCCTTCAATGAAAGAAAATATTAATGCCAAGTATCTATGTCAATAGACATATGAAATTCATTAGTGACCCTATCATAACAAAGGAAAATTGACTTGTTGGGTTCAATATTTTAGATTCAATGATTCCACCCAACCTCTTATTTTATAAATTTGCTTCATTACTTTATATATTTTTTAAAAATTGTGTGATACTCCACTCTTTTTTTCATCCATATGTTTTTTATATTGGATTAGTTGTTGTAGAACAAAATAATTTTACTTTTAAATACATGTATATTCAAATAATTGAGTATTAATAAAGACATTCTAATTATTTATTGTTTACTGGTCTACAATACATTAATGTAATAATGTCAAAGAGTAAATATTTCATTGAAAATTTCATATCATTTCCATACTATGATGAAACTTTTGAAATTCCCTAATGATATTCTTATATGTTAGATAACATTCTATGATGGTACAAATAAAATTTTTACTGTCATGTATGAGTACCCGTAAGAATATGAAAATTATATCATTAATTTCACACTTGGTAATCTCTAAGATGAGAGATTATGTGAATATAAATACATATAGGAATTCCACATGTTTGTGTTTCACTATAATTTCCTATATGTGAGAATGTGTGATGGTCCTAAAACTATAATATTATTATTAATTTATGTCATCATTCACATACTTTGATGTACTGACCAAAATTGTGATGCCATATATTCACACGAAGTAGGGTAAATTGGGTGAGACACTAATGAAATGTTATTAATGAATATGTCATGTAATAATTTCCCCTAATATATTTATGGAAGTTATTATCTCAAACCCTTTATTGTAATAGATATATCCAATTAAATTCCATGGTTAGGGGGTAACAATGAGTTTCTTTCAAATGCTCAAAGAAAGACATAACAAGAAGATAGGTTGGAGGCATAGGTAACATATTTGATGAGATATTGTGATAAAGGGATGATATTATATAGAATGTTCTTGTTTTTTGTAGTCAGCATTGTGACATTAAATTATTTTTCTTGGATTCCTTGACTTATTTTCAAATAGAAATCTTGGACTTTAGGCCAGACCCCTGAAGCTCAATGAGAAAGAACCATAGAGGTCCATAAACTATGTGACTCCATCAATAATAGTTAAATTCTATTTGAATTTAATTATTATAATAAATATTTTTCTTAATAATTTAGTGATCAATAAAATTAAATAAATATTTCTTCACATGGTAATTATTTAATTACTTAGATATATAATATTTATTTATTGAATATATAAATATTTATTTTGGTATTTTCTAAATATTAAGGAGGGATATAGGACAAGAATATTTCTTATAATAAATTTTAATTTGTATGCTAGAAAAATAATATTTACCGTTGCTACATTTTGAATAATACATGAGATAATAATAATAATAATATTATTATTATTACATGGAATGGGGTCATATAATGTTTAAAATATTATTTATAGGATGTTTTGAAATTAAAAAATATTTTAAACCTAATTCTATCTGTATAAATATAGAATTATTTATATTGTGTATTTTTTTCAAAAGACTATCCTCAACTTAAATATCAGTAGAAGGAAAATTACATAGGCCCTGGAATCCTCCTAAAAGAGGTTGTGAAATGTGACACATGATTTCCTTATCTCCCAAAGATGGAGAAACCATAAGAGGAGAAAAATGGTTCCAAATACCTAATGTTATCAATAATTGACCTAAATGTTTCATATATATCTTTACCATACTCCAATGCATTGATAATAACATGATAGTCAGATTCGACTATAATAGTCTTCCACCCATGAGAAGTGGATAACCCTCATTATACCAAATATCCAAAGATTATGCCACATAGGGAGTCTAGCATACAGAGACCATAGAATTTCAAACCATAATTAAATATCCTACATGATCATGGATAACATCCCCAAGTACAATATTTCCATCTTCAGGTAGTGCTAGGTTAGTGATAATTTTACGGACTCCCAGAGGGGGAGGTAACCACCTAGATGGGGTGTGGGGTTTAACTGATGATGGAAGATGAACCCCCTTCATTTCTCCACTGAGAAATCCATTTATTCATTGTAGTTATCCATAGTATATCATATTTGAAAATTCCATCAAACACAGTGGCATTACCAAAGAACTAGATAATCACCACATGAATACAAAACCCCATGATAGTTTTCACTAGAAGAAATATGAGCCACTCCACCACAACAATGTTCAAATCCCTGAGTCTTAAACACTGAGAATGATCCTACTCAACACATGATGACCACAACCTAGTATCCCAAGAGTAAGATAATATCACATGAAACTCATTTTCCAATGTAGTCCCACAAAGTGGGTATGATATTTTCTCAAAAAAGTGTTGATTGACAAGGTGAGCATAGGTGGGGAGGATACTTTAAAAATTTACAACAAAAGAGTTTGAAATTGAAAAGGATTTTGTTATTTTATAGATATTCTTATATAGTTCAAACCCTATAACATATTCTTATGTGAGGCAATTCCCTGAAACCTGAGTGAACTGAGTAGCAACCTAAAATCTTGAATTTCTAGCCTAGCATATCGAGTCCCACTCCATGCACCACTGGAACAACTAAAATAGTCTTTACTACATACTCATTAATCCAATTTTTAGCTTCTGAAAATACCATCCACTAAGGTCATCAACTAGAAGATCCCTCATTGAAGCATGCTCCAGACATGGTGCTGACTTAGAAGAGGGTTTTATACTATAAAAATCATTCACCCCTGTATCACTACATATTTTAACCACTACATCGATGAAAATTAATCAATAAAGATCATAGTTTCAAACATATATAGAAACCAACATAATTCTCAAGAAAAATATCATTTTATAACCCATACTAGAGGACACAAAATCATTTTGGGGAAAATACATTGCTTTAATAAAATTTGTGAACAAAAAATCTAGTTCATATTAAAAATTAAAACCTTTCTTGGATAATAGGGCATTTTTAAACACATTCATGTCCTTTAAGACAATATCACTACAAGCCATGGGTGACAAAATATTCTCCCAGGAGATCATGTGTATGTTATTTTTTCATTAGCACAACCCCACCAAAAATTTAAAAAGTATGAATAGATTTTCTGAATAAAAAATTATGAGATATTGAAGAGAGACATTGTGTAATGTAGAATTTAAAAAGTCCCTAATTTAATAAGAACCACATTCATGATCCTAGAGAGTTTCTTTTCAGACCAACCCTAAATTTTACTATGAAATTTATCTTGGATGATTGAGAAGACTTCTATTTTAGACTGCCCAAATTCCATCGGGAGTCATTAATACATTTTATGTTTTTCCACAATCTTGATGCCACACAAACTTGTGATGGTAACTATCATCACATATTGAAAAACCTAACTAAAATATGTATATGATTTGATAAGTTTGAAACATTGGCCGAGGCATTTGTTAAAATAATAAATGATTTTTAGAACCTCCTAGATTTTTAAGGTGTTTCTATTGAAAAAGGAAGATAATCATCAGTGGATAATTAGTGAGTAATGGGGATACTATGCTGACAAACCATATCCCAATTATGAGTCTATCCAATGATGCCTTTAATAAGAGATGTGAGAAAACACCCGCAATGAATAGAAATGAGTACGGGGCAAGGGTTTTACATGCTAAAATCCTCTAGTTGGTTGTAAGTTCATTATGATATAACCAATAAATTTTATTTTGATGGAAACTAACTTGTCACAACTTAAGATCGCTCTTATCCATTTTTTCTAAATCCTAGTTCCCATATCACCACTTCTAGGAAATCATATTCAAAATTTTTAATTTTTTTTTCTTATCCAATTTCATTTACAGGGTCCCCCTAATATAAGTACATTGAGTTTTTATAAAATATAATATTTCATGAGAACTATTGAAATTGTCTAAAAAAGTATCATGGGTACAAAAGAACTCCAACTCTAAAAGATAATTGAGGGAAGGAACATTCCTAAATGGTGGGAGAGGACTTTTGATAAAAACTTTTGGACCACATAACATGGGATTGTATGGCTAAAATATTTATTTCACTTGGATAGATATTTTGAAGATAAAAAAAATGATAGTTTCATTGACCTTTTCCATACTAATGGAACAAGCCCATAAATTTTACAACAGTATGGTGATGTAAGGACACACAATATGAGAAATCCACTTAAAAATAAGGGATTGTATCCATCATGAACAAGAAATTTGTTTGAATGTATTATATTAATGGATTTGAAAATTTAATCTCCAAAAAATTCTTACACTTGCTCCAAAGTCATTACCTTGAAGATTTTTGGCTCAACACTGCTCAGGAGGTCCGTAAAGGGGAGCCACTCTAAGAACTAAAAAGATATTTATTAAATTACTCTATTAGTTCCCAAATCTCAAACCCCTAATATGTGAAGCTTCCATACCCTACCTTAAATTTTGAAATGATGTTATTTCTTATTTTGGCTAAGTCCTTTTGATGAAAGTAGTTGGTATTCTGGCCGCCCTGTTCAAAAAAATCCTCCCCTTACCAGATAAAAAAATAGATTTCTTTATCTATAAAGGATTCATACAGATCCTTTTCATGATTTAAAACCTCATATTGGGAAATTTTATAAGTGGTTTCCTTATAATATCTTTTTAGTTCTCTCTTAAGCCTGATAATTCAATGATCGATGTTCTTGTAGTGTTGTAGACTCCTGTATTTCAGCTATATAGCCTCCAATTTAGTGTTATACTAGAAATGATTTTGAGAATATGACCAAGTAGATTTGACCACTTCCATATAGTTATTATTATAATTCAACATGCATTCAAATCTAAATCCTCATATTAGACTTCAGCACTAGGACACCACCTGCGACTATAGAAAAATAAGACAATGATCAGAAGAAATCAGAGGGATGTTAGAGACCTCATAACTATGGAACATAAAATCATAGAATATTGACACCACAAACCTATTTATATGTTCATATAATCAAGAGGTTAGGAAATATCCATCAATAAAAGTAATTTTACTCCCTAAGAAGCCCATATCTGAGATATCTGAGTGAAACAAGCAGTCCTAGAATTGATACATAGAATAAAAAATCTTTTTGACACCACCTTACTTATTATGGTGGGTGGATCTTGTTGAAATTCCCCACAATGATAATGCGGCATGAATTTTGTTTTTTATTGATTTAATCAACTCCCAGGATCTACACTTGTCACCTACACCCAGCTATCTGCCTTTTTCTTCTCTCTTTCTTGGGCCATGATTGTACTTCTTTCTTATTTTTTGAATAAAATTTACAACAATGAGGATGATATTTCATTGTTATCCCTATCATTTCCTTGCTTTCTAAAGTGGTCTTGGATAGAATTTCCATATCAGGGCCATACTTGGATCTCTATTAATGGAGCATATGAACTGATCATGAAATTCCAAGAACATTACTATCACAAAATTTGTGCTTCAAGGTTCTTGGTGGGGATAGTTTTAACCAGCCTTTTTCTCTATCTGGTAGTTCAACACATCACCCGCTAATAGCTTTTAGTTTTTAACGAACCCGATGAAGCCCCATCATTAGAACCTCCATAAAGTCGTTTATTTATAAAAAAATATATATTTTATTTTCTTAAAATTATTTCTATTTCTATTAAATCACATCAATGTTTCCAGACATCTATGGTTAACCAAGAACACTCGAAGAGGAGATTTATATAGGATTGGAATAAAAAAACATGAGGAAGGAAATCATAGAAGTTCCTCCTATTCCATAAAAGTGGAATCCAGACCTCCCACCTCAGATGGAACCATACCCTAGGATAGGGAAACCATCACTACCTCTAGTGTTTCTAGGACATGGTAAAATAGTCAGTGGTTTGGGATAGTTTTTATTTTCTGGTGTAGAAAATCATTTTGAAAATTTTTTATGGGTGACAAATATTCATCCGAAAAATTGTTCCTATCCCCAACATCATGTGTATCCTCATACCATGATCATTCATCCACCGTCCTAGGGAGAATATACCCATTAACCAGGGGAACTTAAAGTCACATGTTCATTTGAAAGGGGTAATAGAAACTCCCAGCTTCATTTGATATTATTAATATCTGATGTTGAAATTAGGTATGTTTTTTTCTATCCATATATTTTTATCCATAAATGATTGTGGACCACCCAAAGTGTTTTTCTGATGTTGTGGATTATAGTATTTTGTAATCCATTGCTCTAGATCATGTTTTATTGTTCCAAAATCCTTTACAAAATGTCCAATGGGGCCACAAAAGAAACTAAAGGATTGGATTTTTTTAAATTCAAAAGACAATAATATCTTAGGGACTGGATGTTTCAATAATGAACCCCATATAATGGGTTGTGTGTTGTACACCACTCCCTTCATTTTCACTATAGGACCCCACTAAATCAGATATAAAACATCCCATTCTATAAAATCCCTAATCGTTTTACCGTTCCCACACATAACAAGATTACTCCTACCCATAAATGGGATACATTTCACCAGGATCCAAAAAGGGGAATGATGGAATTCCATCTCATCATGTTAAACCCATTAGCCAAGTACTTGATCATAGTAACATGATTATCACAATACAAGGTACGTCCATTAAATTTTTTTATCATAACATATCCCCTAAAAAATCAAAAACAATCATCCGAGGTTCAATTTCATTGATATAATCTCCCTCTTCTAACCTTCGAATCGACTACAAAATATTCCTCAAGGCATTCATGTTATAGGGTCTTCTAGATGTGAGTCTCCCACTAAGAGGAGGGAGAGGAATTTATGAAGCTCTTTATCCTCCATAGAGCTAACTACATTCATCGATATCTCTAAAAAAACACAATGAAATATTATTTATAGTCTCTATGTTCATGCATTATCTTTTATGCAATTAAATATATGAAATTAAATAGTTCAAAACAAATTATCCTTAAATGTTGTGTTTATAAAAAAAAATAAAAACAGAATAGTTTAAAACCATTGTTATGGTAATTATTTAACAAACCTAATTATTATATGATTAAAAAATGTAAATCATTCATTAGGATGATTGAAAATGGTAATTAAATTATTTTAATCATTTATTTGGGTTAATAATAATGGTAACAATTTAAGAACATTGTTTAGATTACATAATATTCGTAATTGTATATAATTAATTTATTTAACAATATTTATCAAATCCTTTCACCGATATGTTTATTTTTAATTTATAATGAGTTAATAACACATTGGATTTATAAATGAATTCTAAATTTAATTCAAATTAAAATAATTTTTACTAATCCATTATTAATTGTAAAATTAATTCGTTATATATTTACTAATAAATTTTAAAATTTTAAATTAATAAATAATTTTTTAAAGAAATTAAATAAGTATTTCAGTCTAATAGAAGACTATGTTAATAAAAGATGTCTAAGAATGAAAAAAAGTATTTAAAAAAGTTAATTTTTTTTAAAATATTAAATAAATGTGTTAAATTGAACAAAATTATTTTTTATTTTTAAGTAATAACTGATTATTAATGAAAACCAAATTATCAAATGAATTGACTATTTAGTAATTGTGAAATGATTTGACTAGATACTTCCCAATGATGAGAGATAATATCTTTTTAATTTATTGTGTATATATATTTTAGATATATGAATCAATTCTAAATAAATAATTTAATTTAATTTAATACATGGAATCTTAATAATGTGAAATAATTTGAAAATAATATTTGGAAAAAACAGATAGAATAAAATCTATATTTTCTAATATATTAAATTTGAAATAATATAAAAAGGAAATATATTAAAAAATAAAGAAATGTGACTGAGGAAGTACCTTTAATAAAAATCCATATATGTGTTTATGCATTACTATACACCTTCATTCATGTTTCATGGGAATTGGAAGATGGATAGGAACTAAAGATACCTTGCGAAGAAGAGATAAGATGGTGTTTGGCCTCCAATGATATAGAAAAGTACTCTTTAGCACTTAAGTGAGTAACGAATGATTGGTTATTGTGTCACTAAGGGATGAGAAAATCTATTAATATCTCATGAGGCTATAGGTAGGGCTTAGTGTATGAGATGAGATGCAGGTGGCCTTGGATTTGGTTTTTAGGGATAATTGGTCAGATTAGGGGGGATTTAGCCTAGTGATGAGGGGCAAGAAAACCTTTTGTCTCACACCTAGTAACTGACACCCTCCTGAAGGTGATCTATGTTTGGATTAGTACTATGAATGGGATGATTCCATTGGGACTTTCCATGGTTTGATAGAGAGTGGTTTACTTCTAGAGGAGGATAGAGAGATCTTCCATAGAAGATTTGAGGTAAGACCCAAGTGTTGGGTGTGGCCATGGTCGGGAATTGGCATATGGATTCCAGGATTCATAGAGTGTACGACAAGGGATAGTCCTAGGGTTGAAATACAACGAGTTATGAGAGATCCCTATGGGGAGGACTAGACCTTGAGGTTTTGGTTGAGATGTGAATATTGGTTGTGCTGTCACTATGGGGTTAGGGGAATGGGTTGGTATTTATGAGAAGAGACTGTTTTGGGTCTAGAGGAACCAATAGATTCCCTAACATGTGATGTTTGATGTGTTAAACAAGGGTTTATATCTTTATAGACAAGTTTCATGGGATAAACTAAAGAGTTATGTGACAAGATGAGGCCTAGTGTCCTTGAATTGACCTCCTTAGAGACAACATGGAAGGTTCGATGTGATTAATACCTCATTAGAGTCTGTGGGGATGGGTTGGTATTATTGTAACCTCTACAGAGTCGGTAAGTATTTATCGGTATTCTTGAAACATCCCTAGAGTCTATGGGGATGGGTCAGTAAGCTTGTTTCCTCCCCTGAGTGTGTAGGGATTGGTCATTGTGGATGATGTACCCTTCCTAAGAGCCTTGAGTAACGAACGTGACCACACATGAGGGGCTAGGTCATGATATGATGTGAGATAATACCAATGGATCCTACCTTGAGTGATCAAGAATTTGGCCATGATGTGGATATATGAATGTACCCAGTTCTTGTGGGTATTAGGTTGAGTTTAGGATTCTACAAAACCGTATGTCTTTGTTTATGGATTTAGTGTCATTATGATGTCTTGATATGATGTAGTTTGATGGATTCCAGTATAACACTAAATTAGGTATGATCAGGTGTCATGGTGGTGTGGTAAGCACACATTGACCATACAAGCAGGGAGTCATGGTGGCCCTATAATGTTTATGTCCATATTTATGTGATTACTAATTCATGTAGCTTAATTCTATTGTCTTTAGGTGACAGGTTACTTCATCTGATAGCTAATGAATCAACATATTCCTAAATTTTGTCTAAAAATGAAACTCTATATATATAAAAACATTATTTATCCAGCTAAACATGAAGATTCAATTGAATAACATTCATATAAATAACTTAAATGAATATTTTAATCATATAGATCATTTTAATAAAATCATTCTAGATTTATAGATATAGAATTTATTTTGGATAAAGGGGATTTGTGTAAAGACCCATCAAATTCAAGGGAAATTTTTTCTTAATTTTCTTTAGAATTTTACAAGAGAGCGGTTTCTGACGGCACCTGATTCCGAGGCCCGGAGTGCCCAGAATCAATTTCCGAAGTTTGGCTCGGGTACGTTTAGTGAACAAATGAGCGGGAATTTATAACTTTTGAACCGGTGCCTGGAATCGAATTCCGAGGGCACCGATGAACTCGCAGCGCCGATATTCGCTTAAGGAGACCTTTTTCGAGGTTTCGTTTTATGCGGGTTGAGATTTAGTTTTTGGGAATTTAAAATGAGGTTAAATAAAATGTGGAAACACATTTTATTTTTTTAATCCAAGTTGGTTATAACCTCCCAAAGGGAGTTAGGGGTGGGACCCACATCCAATTAACCTCCCTTGAGAGGATTAAGTGTGGTGGGGCCCACATGAACCCTAACACTTCATCTTCCCTTTAAACTCCCTATAACTGCTCTTTAATTAATCTTGACAACTTGTTTAATTAAATGAGTTGAGTTGTTTAATTTCAAACTTTTGAAATTCAAGTTGTTTAATTGTGTAAATAAAATAAGCTTTAAGCTTATTTTATTTTGGTTGGTATCCTTTGCCACCTTGAGAGGATTTGAGATGTTCTCTCCATCTTCTTCAACCTTGACGAAGAAAACGAAGAACACTCAAGCGCCGACGAAGAACGCCGCTTCTCTTCTTCGTAGCCGGTGTGTTTCTGAAGATCGACGACGCCGCATCTTCGATCTTCTTCCAGTGTCAATGAAAGGAGACGTCGTTTCTTCCTTGGACTTTCTCTGTCATCTTACGAAGCTTCTCCAGCGACGTACCTCTTCGGACGCACCTCGACGTCAACGGAAACGACATTCGGTTTCCGCGACGCCCGACCTCCGCGACGCTTGTCTTCCGCGGCTTGTTGACGTGCTCCGCGCTTGAAACCGAGGTAGGGGTTTGTTGTTGTTTTATTTAATTAATTCCGTTCTTGGTTCTAGCTTGAAAAACTTTGAGGATAAATGATTAAATGTTATAGTTAACGAGAGGGGGGCCGGACCGCACAAATACGGCCAAAACCCCCCTCCTTTGTTCTTGATTTTTTTCTTACAGATGGAACGAGATGGCGTGGTGCCGTCGCACTATGCGGGAATCACACGTCAATTATTGCGCGGCGCCGTCGCGCTGCGCCGTGGAAAGATTTTCATGGACGCGAAGCCGTCGCGCCGCGTTGAAGAAAACCAAAGGCTCCGCGGCCAGAGTGGGTCTGCGGCGGAGGGGTGTGGTGCCGTCGCACCGCGCCAGACGACGAAGGCCGCGGCCGGTTCCGGGCCGCGGCAGAACGAGAAGACCGGCGGCCAGCCGGGCCGCCGGTGTCGGAAGCCGAAAGGGGGACCGGCCTTTGCCGGTCCCGTTGAGGAAGAACCGGCCGGCCAGGTCAGGACAGCCGGAAGGGAGGCAAACCGGGGGAAATTAATCCCCTGACCAGCAAATAAACAGCCCCTATAATGAGGGGGGCCGGTTTCACAAAGGGGGGAAGGCGGCCCCCCTGTTTTTCAATCAGCTCGGCCTTCGGCCGAGCTTTCAGCGCGCCCAGCGCGCTGCCTTGAGCTGAACCGGCGCGCCGGGCCAGGCCGGGCCGTGCCGTGCCGGGTCGACCCTGTCCGGGGTGGGTTGACCTGGTTCGGGCCTACCGGGGGGTCTCGGACCAGGACGGCCCGGGCCCGAAACCCCCGTTACCGAGCGGTTTGGATTCAAATGACCATAACTCAGGCTACATACATCCAAACGACGCGCCGTCAGTGGCGATGCGATCCTTGGATCGGGATGGTCTTTTCGATATATCGCACTCAAGGTTTCAGATTACTTTGAGTTCGGCCGGGTTGGTTCGTACACCAAACCAACCCGGCCCTCTGAGCGGAAACGCTCATATCTTGAGCTACGGACGTCCGAATGATGTGCCGTCAGCTTTGTTGAGTTCCTCTTAGTGAGAAGGATCTTTTGGCATACTCCACCCGAGGTTTGGACATAGGTGGAGTATGGTCAGGTTGGTTTTTCCTTAAAAACCAACTGGGCCCCTGGGACGAAAAAACCAATAACTCTCAGACCGGACGTCCGATTGACGCGCCGTCTGTTGCGTTGTGTTCCTATTGATGATACAGAACTTTTGGAAACATTAACTCTGGACTTTGTGACAGTTGATGTATCAGCCTCTCGACTCGTGGAGCGGACCCTCCCGGACGAGCTTGCTGTGTGCGGGAACCCTAGAGCTGGCTGCGACTGCTACTGTGACTGCGATGACGACTGTGCAGAGATCCTCAGTGGATTCGATGACGATGACTACAGCACTCAGCGATCCTGTGTGGATCAGTGCTAACTATCCTGTGTGGGTCCGATCCTGTGTGGGTCTGCGCTCAGCGGTCTTGTGTGAACCAGCGCCTACAGGTCCTGTGTGGGCCCGATCCTGTGTGGGTCTTTGCGGGGGTTAGTACCTATCGATCCTTTGTGGGTCTGATGACTTAGATGGATCAGTGATCATCTCTATCGTCTTTCGAAGAAGTATACCTGTGTGAGCTGAATCCTTTTTCCATCCTGTGTGGATTGTGTTGTGCTATCCTGTGTGGATTTCGTTTTGCTTTCCTGTGTGGAATACGTATACTTTCTTGTGTGGACTGAGTTGTACTTGGGCTCGGAGGTTGGAGCGTATTGGAATTGATGACTTAGGTATATGTATGGGCATATACCTAAGAAGTATCGGTTATTACTTCATGTTTGTATCTTCTTTTTGTGGTTTATCCTTTGTGGAATTTTGGGAGGCCTTTGGGGGTCTCGGGGTCCCTACTGAGTAGCTTATACTCACCCCTTCACGGGCTATTCCCGCACTACATTGTGTTGGTTGCAGACGACGGACAACGTTGATCGTGGTTGAGGCTTGCAGAGCAGGACGGTACCTGGAGGTGGACCACTGGGCGGGACGTACTCGGAGCGGACAGCGGGACCCGAGGAGCAGTGGAGCTGTCTGTACCCACCCTTCAGGTGGGATTTCTAGTGGACAGTTCGGTTTAGCGGCTTTTACTTTACAGTTGTTGTTTTCCCTTTCGAGTTGTACTTTACTTTTAGTTTGGGTTTGTATACTGGCCCATTTACTTTTCCGCACTTTCAGTTGTACTATGTTTTTACTTAGTGTTTACCTTTCCACTTGCTTACTCTGTGGTGCTTGTTTTCTTTACAAAGGAAATGCCTTCCCTTTTACCGGGATTTACGCCTTGGTGCTAGTCACCAGCCCCTGGCCTATGGAAGGCGGGCTTGGGGTAGTCACTGCACGGGCCCCGAGGACGGGTTGTGACAAATTGGTATCAAAGGGTTCGGTTCTACCGCGAACTCGGATATTTTCTATGTGAAGAAATAATGTTTAGCGTATTGAGTGTGGTTATCAGTCCAGGGAGTCCAGTGTTGGTGCGGCGGCCGACGTATCCGTACACCAGGACCCTGACTTCTGATTTCTGACTTAATGCACAAAAACATTGATTGCGTGTGTGTTTTATGTTTTCTTGTGATTACTTTATATTAGCTCACCAGGTACACTGTTCTGACCATGGCGCACCTGTTACCTTTTCAGGATGGCCCCACGACGGCAGCCAGCTAGGGTTCCGAGAGTAGAGCGTGATGACAGCCCACCGAGCGACGAGGCCTCGGTGCAGGGCCCTTTGTCTGCAGTGGCACCGACGGTAGCACTACCCGCCGAGCCACCGATGCTTCCAGCACCAGTCGCTGACGATGCACGTCGCCTCAGCGCACTGCATGAGTTTCAGCGCCAGCGACCGCCCAGGTTTCGTGGGGAGACGGGCCCCCAGGCAGCCGAGGACTGGCTAGAGGCAGTCGTATGAGTTTTCAGGCTAGTGAGGACACCATCAAACCTCATGGTGATCCTCGCTGCGAGCCTACTGCACGCAGCAGCAGGCTGATGGTGGAGCTTGATGCTCCAGGTGCATGATGAGGCATATCTACTTTGGACGAACTTTGAGAGCCTCTTCCGCTCTGAGTTTGTCCCAGCCACCCTCCGTGCGGTGCACATTCAGGAGCTTCTTCAGCTGCGGCAGGGCAGCATGACGGTCGCTCAGTACTCGGCAAGATTTACAGATCTCTCATGCTACTCGACCGACATGGTACGTGACCCATTCTTCCGGGCCTGGACCTTTGACCAGGGTTTGAGACATGAGATCAGGGCATCGCTGATCTCCCTCAACATTCCGACTCTGACAGGAGTACTGGAGCTGGCCCTTTTGATCGAGAGCTTTCTTGCTGAGTGTACACCAGCACCGAGACCCACCGCAGGGCGGCACTTAGCAGAGTCTTCTGCAGTAGGCAGTCGACGGATGACTCAGGGGTCCAGGTAGACCAGACCTTCAGGCATATGACCTCAGGACACTGGCTCAGCAGTGCGGGGCACACAGCGCGGAGCCAGTCTTTCGAGAGGCAGACGGTGCTACTCATGCGGCGGGCAGGGCCACATGGCTCGTGACTGCCCGACCCGCCGTGCCGAGGAGCAGCAGATGGTTGAGGGACCACCGAGGCAGAGGCAGAGGGTCGACCATGGTGGTCTACAGGGAGGAGGCGGACGAGGCAGAGGAGCTGGCCGAGCAGCAGGTGGTGGGTGACGCTTTGAGGCTCTACCACCACCACCACCAGGAGGTCTACCCCGACCACAGGGAGCTGGCGGGCAGAGACAGGCACAACTCCAGGCAGTAGAGGCCTACGACCACGACAAACCCGAGATGATTCAAGGTACTATCTATGTCTATTCCACCCTTGCTGCAGTTCTTATAGACACAGGAGCGAGTCACTCTTTCATAGCCGCTGCCCTTGTTCGGAGCTCAGAGATTTCGACAGAGACGTTGGCTCGATCCTTACGGCTATAGACTCCTACGGGAGAAGACTCGACGATTACGCACTGGTGCCGGAAGTGTGAGCTTACTCTAGGAGGTGAGATATTTGGCTGGGATCTTCTTGTAGCAGCGTCGAGGCCTTACGACGTCATCTTGGGCATGGATTGGTTATCTATGGTTCATTCCCAGATTGACTGTTTTAGGCGCAAGGTGCGATGTGTACGCACCGACGGGAGCAGGTTCACCTTCACCGGCGAGAAGGGAGCCTTTGCAGCACAAGATGGATTTCCGCGGAGGAGAGGACAGCCCATCACTCATAAGTTGGCTAGCCTCATCCTAGGAGCAGTTGACGTGCGGAGTCCTTGTTTTCCTGCAGTGGTGGATCAGTTTGCGGACGTTTTCCCCGATGACGTTCCAGGGCTACCTCATCGCAGAGAGGTAGATTTTTATATTTAATTGTACCCTAGGATAGCCCCGATATCGACCCAAGCGTATCGGATGGCCCCCGCCAAGCTTCGAGAGCTACGGGTACAGTTGGAGGACTTGCAGGGCAAGGGGTTCATCTGACCCAGTGTTTCACCTTGGGCTTCCCCGATTTTGTTCGCCAAGAAGGCGGACGGGAGCTTGCGACTTTGTGTTGACTATCTTCGCCTGAACCAGGTGATAGTGAGGAATAAGTATCCATTACCGAGGATTGATGACCTCTTTGATCAGCTCAAGGGATCACGATGGTTCTCGAAGATAGACCTCAGGTCAAGCGATCATCAGCTCAGAGTTAGAGACGAGGACGTGCAGAAGACGACCTTCAGATGTCGGTATGGCCACTATGAGTTCTTGGTTATGCCTTTCGGTGTAACCAATGCTCCAGCAGTGTTCATGTCCCTCATGAACAGGATCTTTCAGCCATAACTCGATCGATTTGTCGTGGTCTTCATCGACGACATTCTGATTTACTCGACGACTGAGGAGGAGCATTCCTACCACTTGTGGGTTGTACTAGACACACTCCGAGAGCACCAGATTTATGGTAAACTCTCGAAGTGCCAGTTCTGGATACATGAGGTTCACTTCTTGTGGCACGTCATCTCTGAGGCGGGAGTTGCAGTGGATCCTGTGAAGATCGAGGTAGTGTTAGCTTGGGAGCCACCCAGGAGCATGACGGAGGTTATGAGTTTCTTGGGATTAGCTGGATACTACCAGAGATTCGTGCTAGACTTCTCTAGAGTTTCGGCACCACTCTCAGCTTTGAATAAGAAGGGGAAACCCTTTGTGTGGTCAGACAGATGTCAGCAGAGCTTCCAGGAGCTAAGACAGAGATTGACCAGCACACCTATCTTGAGGTTGCCTGAAGAGGGAGTAGGGTACGTAGTTTACTGCGATGCATCAGGGACCGGACTCGGATGTGTTCTGATGAAGGAGCGGGCAGTGATTGCCTATGGATCACGTCAGTTGAGGCCGCATGAGCAGAACTACACTACCCATGACCTGGAGTTAGCAGCAGTGGTCTTCGCTCTGAAGACATGGCGACACTACCTGATGGACGAGCACTTTACAGTATTTTCTGATCATCAGAGTCTCAGGTATATCTTCTCAAAGAAGGACCTGAACCTGAGACAGCGGCGATGGCTCGAGTTCCTCCATGACTATGACTTTGAGATAGTCTATACTCCTGGGAAGGGGAAAGTAGTGGCCGATGCCCTCAGCAGGAGGACGGGCATTCAACTACTTGAGGAGGCGACAGAGCAGCTAGCCTCTTTGCAGATATCCTTCATGGATAGAGATGGAGCAGCCTTCCTTCAGTCTCTCACAGTCACTTCCCCACTTCTACAGCGGGTCAGAGAGGCACAGCATGGGGACACTGACTATGAGACGCGACATGCACAGATATCCTCAGGACAGGCACCTGATGGTTTCTCTTTTGGAGCAGAGCACGACATCCTTTTTAGAGGACGCACCATGGTACCAGTTTCTTTACGGGAGGAGGTGCTGAGAGAGTTTCACACTTCTCCTTTGGAGGTACATCCTGGAGTGGCGAAGATGTACCAGGACCTCAGTTGATAGCACTGGTGTCCAGGCATGAAGAAGGCTATAGCAGAGTTCGCTTCCTGATGCCTCACCTGCCAGCAGGTGAAGGCTGAGCACCAGGTACCAGCAGGCTTGGTACAACCCTTGGAGGTCCCATAGTGGAAGTGGGACGGGATATCTATGGACTTCATGACTGGACTTCCACGCACTTCCAGAGGTCACGACTCCATCTGGGTGATTATCGACCGACTCACCAAGTCAGCACACTTCTTACACATCAGAGAGCAGGGCTTAGTGGAGAACTTGGGACGTATCTACATTCAAGAGATTGTATGGCTTAACGGTGTGCCATCATCTATCGTCTCCGATCGAGATGCTCGCTTTACTTCCCGGATTTGGAAGGGATTGCAGGAGGCGTTCGGGATGCAGCTACGTCTGAGCACAACCTTTCACCCTCAGACGGATGGTCAGACGGAGAGGACCATTCAGACTCTTGAGGACATGCTCCGCGCATGTGTCCTCGACTTTGGTCATAGCTGGGAGGACCACCTACCCTTGGTGGAGTTTGCATACAACAACAGCTACCACTCCACCATCGGGATGGCACCGTGCGAGGTGTTGTACGACCGACCTTGTAGATCTCCTTTGTGCTGGACAGACCCTGGGGAGTCAGCACTTGTGGGACCGGAGATGGTCCAGGACACGACAGAGAAGGTCCAGGTCATCCAGGAGCGGATGAGGACAGCTCAGAGTCGGCAGAAGTCATACGCTGACAGGAGGCGGAGGCCACTAGAGTTCGAGGATGGCGACCACGTCTTTTTGCGGGTCTCACCTCGATGTGGTATACATAGATTTGGCCGAGGCGGAAAGTTATTTCCACGCTTCATCGGACCCTTCCAGGTCCTCAGCAGGATTGGCGAGGTGGATTATCACCTGGCTCTACCACCTCAGTTGCACCGGGTGCACGACGTCTTCCACGTATCTCAGCTGAGGAGATACGTGCACGACCCGACGCACATCATTGACCATGGGGAGCTTGACGTTGATGATGGGGTGACTTTTATGGAGGTCCCGGTGGAGATCGAGGATTGACAGGAGTGGGTCCTATGTGGACGATCTATTCCTCTAGTGCAGATCAGATGGCAACACGGAAATCTCTAGAAGAGCACTTGGGAGCGGGAGGCTCAGATGCATGCTCAGTACCCTCTTTTGTTTCCCTAGTTTTGATGTATCATTACGAGGACGTAAAGCTCTGAGGTGGGAGTAATGTAAAGACCCGTAAAATTCAAGGGAAATTTTTTCTTAATTTTCTTTAGAATTTTACAAGAGCACGGTTTCTGACGGCACCTGATTCCGAGGCCCAGAGTGCCTGGAATCAATTTCTAAAGTTTGGCTCGGGTACGTTCAGTGAACGAACGAGCGGGAATTTCTAACTTTTGAACCGGTTCCCGGAATCAAATTCCGAGGGCACCGATGAACTCGCAGCGCCGATATTTGCTTAAGGAGACCTTTTTCGAGGTTGTGTTTTATGCGGGTTGAGAGTTAGTTTTTGGGAAATTAAAATGAGGTTAAATAAAATGTGGAAACACATTTTAATTTTTTTATCCAAGTTGGTTATAACCTCCCAAAGGGAGTTAGGGGTGGGACCCACATCCACTTAACCTCCCTTGAGAGTATTAAGTGTGGTGGGGCCCACACGAACCCTAACACTTCATCTTCCCTTTAAACTCCCTATAACTCATCTTTAATTAATCTTGACAACTTGTTTAATTAAGTGAGTTTAGTTGTTTAATTTCAAACTTTTTAAATTCAAGTTGTTTAATTGTGTAAATAAAATAAGCTTTAAGCTTATTTTATTTTGGTTGGTATCCTTTGCCACCTTGAGAGGATTTGAGAAGTTCTCTCCATCTTCTTCAACCTTGACGAAGAACACGAAGAACACTCAAGCTCCGAAGAAGAACGCCGCTTCCCTTATTCGTAGCCGGTGTGTTTCCGAAGATCGACGACGCCGCATCTTCGATCTTCTTCCAGTGTCAACGAATGGAGATGTCGTTTCTTCCTCGGACTTTCTCCGTCATCTTAAGAAGCTTCTCCAGTGACGTACCTCTTTGGATGCACCTCGACGTCAACGGAAACGATGTTCGGTTTCCGCGACGCCCGACCTCTGCGACGCTTGTCTTCCGCGACTTGTTGACGTGCTCCGCGCTTGAAACCGAGGTAGGGGTTTGTTGTTGTTTTATTTAATTAATTCCATTCTTGGTTCTAGCTTGACAAACTTCGAGGATAAACGATTAAATGTTATCGTTAATGAGAGGGGGGACGGACCGCACAAACACGGCCGAACCCCCCCCCCTCTTTTGTTCTTGATTGTTTCTTGTGGATGGAATGAGATGGCGTGGTGCAGTCGCACCATGCGGGAATCACACGACAATTATTGCGTGGCGCCGTGGAAAGATTTTCATGGACGCGACGCCGTCACGCCGCTTCGAAGGAAACCGAAGGCGCCACGGCCGAAGCGGGTCCGCGGTCGAGGGGCGCGGTGCCGTCGCATCGCGCCGGACGATGAAGGCCACGGCCGGTTCCAGGCCGTGGCGGAACGAGAAGACCGGCGGCCAGCCGGGCCACCGGTGTCGGAAGCCGGAAGGGGGACCGGCCTTTGCCGGTCCCGTTGCGGAAGAACCGGCCGGCTAGGTCGGGCCGACCGGAAGGTAGGCAAACCGGGGGGAATTAATCCCCTGGCCAGCAAATAAACGGCCCCCCATAATGATGGGGGCCGGTTTCACAAAGGGGGGCAGGCAGCCCCCCCGTTTTTCAATCAGCTCGGCCTTCGGCCGAGCTGGCAGCACGCCCAGCGGGCTGCCTTGCGCCGAACCGGCGCGCCCGGCCAGTCCGCCAGGCCAGGCCGGGCCGGGCCATGCTGGGCCGGGTCGACCCTGTCCTAGGCGGGTCTACCCGGTTCGGGCCTACCGGGGGGTCTCGGACCGGGACGGCCCGGGCCCGAAACCCCCGTTACCGAGCAGTTTGGATTCAAATGCCCATAACTCAGGCTAAGAACTTCCAAACGATGCGCCATCAGCAGCGATGCAATCCTTGGATCGAGATGGTCGTTTTGGTATATCACACTCAAGGTTTCGGATTACTTTGAGTTTGGCCGGGTTGGTTTGTACACGAAACCAACCGGGCCCTCGGAGCGGAAACGCTCATATCATGAGCTACGGACGTCCAAATGACGTGTTGTCAGCTTTGTTGAGTTCCTCTTAGTGAGACGGATCTTTTGGCATACACCGACCAAGTTTTGGACGCAGGTGGAGTACAGTCGGGTTGGTTTTTCCTTAAAAACCAACCGGGCCCCTTGGAGGAAAAAGCCAATAACTCTCAGACCGGGCGTCCAATTGACGCACCGTCTGTTGCGTTGAGTTCCTATTGACGATATGGAACTTTTGGATACGTCAACTCTGGACTTTGTGACTGTTGATGTATCAGCCTCTCGGCTCATGGAGCGGACCCTCCTGGACGAGCTTGCTATGTGCGGGAACCCTAGAGCTGGCTGCGACTGCTACTGTGACTGCAACGACGACTGTGCAGAGATTCTCAGTGGATTCGACGACGACGACTACAACACTCAGCGATCCTGTGTGGATCAGTGCTACCGATCCTGTGTGGGTCCGATCCTGTGTGGGTCTGCGCTCAGCGGTCCTGTGTGAACCAGCGCCTACAGGTCCTGTGTGGGCCCGATCCTGTGTGGGTCTTTGCGGGGGTTAGTACCTATCGATCCTTTGTGGGTCTGACGACTTAGATGGATCAGTGATCATCTCTATCGTCTTTCGAAAAAGTATACCTGTGTGAGATGAATCCTTTTTCCATCCTGTGTGGATTGTGTTGTGCTATCCTATGTGGATTTCGTTTTGCTTTCCTGTGTGGAATACGTATACTTTCCTGTGTGGACTGAGTTGTACTTGGGCTCGGAGGTTGGAGCATATTGGAATTGATGACTTAGGTATATGTATGGGCATATACCTAAGCAGCGTCGGTTATTACTTCATGTTTGTATCTTCTTTTTGTGGTTTATCCTTTGTGGAATTTTGGGAGACCTTCGGGGGTCTCGGGGTCCCTACTGAGTAGCTTATACTCACCCCTGCACGGGCTATGGCCGCACTACATTGTGTTGGATGCAGACGACGGACAACGTTGATCGTGGTTGAGGCTTGCAGAGCAGGACGATACCTGGAGGTGGACCACTGGGCGGGACGTACTCGGAGAGGACGGTGGGACCCGAGGAGCAGTGGAGCTATCTGTACCCACCCTTCAGGTGGGATTTCCAGTGGACAGCTCGGTGTAGTGGATTTTACTTTACAGTTGTTGTTTTCCCTTTCGAGTTGTACTTTACTTTCAGTTTGGGTTTGTATACTGGCCCATTTACTTTTCCGCACTTTCAGTTGTACTCTGTTTTTACTTAGTGTTTACCTTTCCGCTTGCTTACTCTGTGGTGCTTGTTTTCTTTACGAAGGCAATGCCTTCCCTTTTACCAGGATTTACGCCTTGGTGCTAGTCGCCAGCCCCTGGCCTATGGAAGGCGGGCTTGGGGTAGTCACGACACGGGCCCCGAGGACGGGTCGTGACAACTTGACTATCATACAACCAACCAATTTAGATGATTAAAATAATTAATTTAATGATTTAATGATGTTAGAAGTGGTTTCATTAAACCTATAAGAAGTAATATCTACCATGTTTTTTAAAGATATTCAAAATAAGAAGCCTACTTCTGTTAAAATTGAATTTTAGAAGCTTAATGTCTTGGGTAAGCATGAGCATAAAGGGAATGAGATAGGTAAGAGAATTTTTAGGTTCTAATTATCATCTAGGTGAAAATAAATAAAACAATTCAATTTTAAGCAACATAGTAAAATATGAAGGAATTAACCCAAAAGAACAGTTCTAAGAACAAAAAAAATAACAATGACCATTGGTTGTCAGTTGAGAAATATTTTGTGACTGTTGATTTTTTAAATTTTTGGCATGATGCTATGAGTTCTGAATGTGTCAGGGATTTAGAAATTTTATTCCATATATGTGACAAATTTGAGTACTTCACTGATCAGACAGAGAATGAGAGTGTAATGGTATATGTAGTATATAATAAGAGCTATCAAATCATGAGTAGAAAAATAGTCCCTCTAGAATTTCAAGAAAGGTTAATGAAATTCATAGTGAAGTTTAGGTGGGTTCCTGATTTGAAGATGCATCTTATTTCTCTAGGTGTCTTATAACAAAATGTGTATTCTCATAGGTCTCATTTAGGGTGTCATAATATCTCTAAGGGGTCACTCACTGTTATGAGAGGAACCCTAAACAATGTTATCTATTTCTGAAATGGTATGATTCAAATGAAACAATTAAATACAACTCTTTCCCCCATGATAGATAACACAATGTTATGAAAAATATGATTAGAACATATTAGTTAAAAAGGGATTAAAGAACTAATAAAGAAATTAATTTTAAATGTTGTAACTTCAGACAATATTCATTTTTGTAAATACCATGAACTTGTTAAGTTCAAAAATTTTATTTTAAGAGTTATACATATAAAGCTAATACCCCTTTAGAATATTCACTTGTTAATATGTGATTTTCCTCTAGAAATACATCATGTTGTGGGGACCACTACTATGTTAACTTTAAATATGAATAATCTCATAAAGTGTGTTTTTATATAATCAAGTACAAATCTAAAACCATTGAGAATTTCAAAATTTGGGTTTTTAGTGTTGAAAGTGAAAACAGAAACAAACATAAAACAATTAGAACTGATAATGGTCTAGAATATTTATCTAATGCCTACATAGACTATTTTAGTTTGGAAGTTATTATTAGACACAGAACTGTTATGGATACCCCCAAAAATAATTTCCTATAAGAAGGTTTGCATAACACTATTTATAAAGTATGAGAATCAAGCTCTTATATTCTAGTAAATTTATGTCCTAGAAAGAAGTTTCTAGAACATATGTCTATCTAATCACTAGATTACCCTCTAGTTCCATTAAATTTAAAACCCCTGATGTTATGTGGACGGGTTCACCCCTAGTTTTAGACATCCTATATTTTTTTGTTATACATATTCTCATAGCTAGAATGATAAACTATATCCTAGAAATATTAAGTGCGACTTGGTGGGATACCCAGATTGGGTAATAGGGTAATCGCTTTGGGAAGATAATCATAGTTTTCAAAAATTTATAATTAATCATGATGTTGTTTTCTATGCGGCTTATGCTTCTAAATATAACACTTTTGATCTTGCTCAGTCTCATCTATCTAAACCTGTAGGTGTTGATGTTATATTAGAGCCTACAAAGTAACTTGAACTCGAGATTGTCTCTAGTTAACCACCCCAACTATCTCACAATATAGAATAACCTATTAGTGAATTTGAACATAAGTTTGAGGTTGAGAGAGACGGTGACATGGATGACTACCAGTTAACTCGTAATAGTTCCAGAATAATCATTAGGCCTCCAACCAAGTCTACCAAGGCTGATGTTTATATCTTTGACTTTAATATAGATTTTTACTAGGTATTTATGAACCATAATGTTCAAAAAAGATCTTAATTCTGAGTAGTCTAGGTAGTGTCTTTCTATCATGGGATATGAAATGGATTGTCTTCTTACTAATGAAACATGGACAATTTTTTACAATTCTACAGAAGAGAAAAATTTAGATTATAATTAAATTTTTAAAGAGAAGTATAAAACATATGTGAAAAGAAAATTATGTATAAATCTATAAATTTGGAACATGGAATCCTATAATACGAAGGAATTGATTATAATGATATTTTCACCTTTTGTGAAGACCACATCCATTAGATTATTGTTAGCCTTTTCTATCCAAAATGATTTTCATGTTGAATAATTGGAAGTTAAAAATGCCTTCTTGTATGGTATGTAAGATGAACATATTTATATGAGACCACTTGATGGGTTTCCAAAATATTTTAGAATCAATCAAGTATAACATTCGGGAAAATCCATGAATGTCCTTAAGAAATCATGTAGAAAGTGGTATAAAGAATTTTTTCCTTTTTTTTTCTTAAAAATTACATGGAAAGAAGTACATATGATGCCAATTTTTATTTAAAATATTTCAAAATTGTTTATGTTTATTTAATCCTATATAAAGATGAAATGCTTATAATTTTCAAAGAAATTTGGTTAATAAATCATATGAAAAACAAATTGCATAATGATTTTGAAATGAAATATTTAGAGGAAAAAAATAAAATCCTTGGTATTAAAATTACTATAGATAGAAATGTTTGGGTATTGTACATTTCCTAATATTATTTTGTTTATAAGGTGTTGAAAAGGTATTTTATAGAAAATTTGAAACTTTTTATTATTAATTTTCGTTGTCACTTCGTGTTTATGTTTTCCCAATCCCCTAACAGATATTTTGATAATTATCTTATGATTAAAATAATTTTTGTAAACATAGTGGGTTGCATTATGTATTCCATGAAATTACCTTATCTAGATATATCATTTAGTTTTTGTACCTTAAGAATGTCTATGAGATTTCCCGTAATGAATATTGGTATGCATTAAAATAGAGAATCATTTATGTGTCCATTTCTTCTAATTTGTGCATTTGTTTTGGTAAAAAGGATTCTTATTGTCAAGATATCATTATATTTCTAGACTCTGGTTATGCTAAAAATATAGATACTGATAAATATATCACTGTTTTTGTGTTATGTTTCTTTGGAGGTCCTGATTTATGGAAATGTAAAATGAAATCTATTGTTTCCTTTTCTAAAACCAAGGTCAAATATATATTTTTAAAAGTAGAAATCAAAGAATAAATTTGGTTGAAAGGATTAGTTAATGAACTGTATTTATATATTGGTAATATTGAAGTATTATTTGATAGTTAGTTTGTATTATATCTTTCTAAAAATTATATTTTACATTATAGATCATAGCACCTATATATTAGATTTCATTATGTTAGGGTTTTCATTGAATCTAGGATAGTATGTTTCACTAAGATATATACTTCGTATAATCCTGTCGACAATTTGACTAAAGTTATCCAATTTTCAAGGTTTACACATTCTTTAGAGCATATTAATGTATTCCCATTTAAAATACCTTGGTGGTGAAAGAACCATATTATTTAAATTATTTTATTACAATGGTGGAGGTTTTATAAATTTGACATGCATGTATTTATTTGTTTATTATTAAATAGAATTTTTACATTTTTTGTTCTAAATTATTATTTGAATTTAATAATTTACCTTTTTTTATTCCCTTTTGAAAATGTACTTTTACATTTCTTAGTTGTATTTTTTCCATGTAATTTTTTTATTTACATCTCTTACTTTCCAATTTTGTTTTCAAGAGTTTTCTTTACCCCATAGATGGATCCCACATAAAGTTAACTTGTGTAAAGTATACTTTCCCATTTCATGAGGGTAAAACATTGGCTCTCCCATTGCATAATGATAAGCCATCAATTCATAAGGGTATTGCCTTCTAAGGTAAGGGAACTACCTATCTTCTGTAAGGATACTCCTGACACTCTTATGGGTACACCCTAGCTTGAATATGGGAACTCCTTAGCTTATGTAAGGGTTTTACCTTGGCTCGTGTAAGGCTAACCTGAAATGTGAAAGGGTATATACTTGGATCACATAAGTGTAACCTAGATCACATAAGGGCACTTTATGAATAAATTATGGTGAACTTGGCTCATATAAGGGTATCTTAGGATCAAGTAATGTTGAGTTGATATGTGTTACATTTTGGCAGTGAATCACCTAACACCAATTGGACATCCCATCTAACTGTCTCTTTCATTTCAGTCATCCACATTTTCTACATCCCGCATTCACTACGTGGCTCAAAATAATTTCTCCCATCATCATGATTTCACCTCAGGCTTCTCCAAGATCATTTGTTGTGTTTCATCACTATTTCAAGAGAGGATAGTTCTAGGGAAATTTTTATTTCCATTTTAAATAGAATAAAAGTATCTTGAGGGATATCAGGCCCATCATTCACATAGTTCACTAAAGTAGATTGTATTTATCATCGCCAACTTGGTCTATGGATTTGGTGGAGAATGGGGAATATTATTTCCCTTCATCATGAGATGTCCTCATGTGAAGGAATACATCTATATCATGAACACCTGTTGACCTTCTTCTGGGTTTTGGTATTAGAATATAGAAATATAATAAGTTTATTCTACATTCTTATTTTTATTTCTTTTCCTAAGTTTGATGTTATATACTTATATGTATGTTCATAGTGCGAGTCCTTATAGGAAGTCCGATTTCAAGGTCCATAAGTTAGATTTCACCACTTCCATATAGTCTAGCCAGAATTAATCCTCAAATAGATTCTTTGGTAGTTTTATTCTTTGATGTCTTATAATAGGGTGATTTTATTTCCTTAGTAATCATGATATTATGGGGGATTTCTTGGATTGAAAATATGTCCATATTGGACTGAAGTATGTTATATATCAGTTTTCTTTATTTTTTCTTACACCATATTCTTCTTTAATCCATCTTATCAATTTATAATTTTTATCAAAATTACTAATTTTTTCAAACAAATTAACTATATTAATAGATTCATGTTTGTTTCATAAGGAATACCACATCATTGAATACCTTAACATCTTTTCCAGTTATAAAAAAATGGGATGGTGGATCAACTTTTCACATGTTCCTGTCCTGATAGAATGTGAAAATATCACTCATATTTTCACTTTCATAGGTTTTTAATCAATTATTAATTTTATTGTCCCTATATTTCATCCTATGTGAATCACCAAATAATATATAGATGGTTTTTATTGTAGTTAATCTAAATTGAAATATATTTATTCTATGAATCATTTATATGTTAGCTTATATATTGTTTTGATAGTTGTGCGCCACAAATTTGGTGGAACCATACCATCCCAACTATTTAACACAAAAACATTTTTCATTCATACGAAATGATACCAAGGAAATGGTGTTTGTAATTAATGGAGTAAAGTTAATGATACATATGTTTGTTGATCACCAAAATCAGTTTTTCTATTTGGAAAATGATTAACTGGTGTTAAGTATGAATCAATTAACAAATAATTCTAGTCCACTAAACCCCACATGTTATGTGTTTATATTTTTTTAACATGCCCTAAGTTCCATATTTCTGAAAAAGAATGATAATATTTAAATAACTTTTGAATTTTATTTGATCATTTTGAAAAAAAATTGGTTTTATAGAACAACAATCTATTTAATAAATAATATCCTGACTCTGTAGCATAACCATGTTGTAATAAATCTATAACTGTCTTCAAACTAACATGGGGGGATTCCATTATAGCATTTAAGTAGGTATGATTTGGTGTCATGTTGGCCTGGTTATCCCACATTGACCATACATGCAAGGAGTCATGTTGACCTAATAATGTTGGTGTCCCTATCGATGTTCTTAGTAATACATGTAGTTTTGTTCCCTTGTCTTTAGGTGATAAGGTACTTGTTGAGGTAGATTATGGTTCCTCTACTACCCAAATATGGTCTAAAAATGAATCTATATATATGATATAAAACTTTTTTTGGATAATTACATGATAAGAATAAATCACATAACATTCATATGCATCCTTGAATAGCAGTCCAGACTCATGTCAATGATTTTAATAAAATCATTATAGATTTATATAATATAGAATTTAAGTTGGATGAAGGTAATTTGAATATCATACTTCTGACCTATTTAGATGATTCATATAATTCATTTAATGATTCAATGATGTATGTTCTGGGTTCCTTAAATATATAAGATGTTCAATCTACATTATTGTCTAAAGAGATCCCAAAAATGAATCCTAGTTCTATTAAGAAGAAATCTATGTGAATTAATATCTAGGGTAAGCTTGATAAAATATATAAGATTAGAGTTAAGAGATATCCTTGGATATTATCCGGTTTTATGGGTTAAAAATATAGTCATTCCATTACAAACAACCTGGTCAAATTAGAAGTAACGATCCCTAAAGTAAAAATTCAAAGAACCACCCCAATAAAGTTCAACATTGGTTGTTAGTTAATAAATATTTTGATAATTTAGATGTTATAAAAGTATATTCTAATGAAATGGGTGTTTAATGGGTCCTGTATTTATGATTTTCATTTCATATATGTCACAAATGTGATTACTTCACTGATCTAAGAGATATTGAGAGTGAACAAGTTTACCTAGGAAATAACAAGAGCTATCAAATCATGGTTGAAAAATAGTATCTCTATAATTTCATGAATGGTTATTCAATTACATATAGGTGGTTAGGGGGGGGGGGGTTCCTGAATTGCAGAATAATATTATTTCCATAGGTTTCTTAGAAAAAATAGATATTCTTTTATGTCTGATTCAGGGAGTCATGTTGTGTCTAAGGGGCCACTCACTCTTATTAGAGGAATCCTCACCAATGGTCTATATGTCATAGATGGTAGGAATCATATGGTAAAAATTAAATACAACTCTTTCCCCCAAGAATGATAAAGTAATGATATGGAATAGGTGATTAAGACATAATTTTTCAAAAGGTATTAATGAACATAGGAAGCAAGAAAATGTAAATGATGTAGCCTCAAATAGTCTTCCCTTTTATGAAGACTAGGTTCATGGTAATTCCAAACATGTTAGTTTTAAGTGGTCTATATATAATGATGAGTCCCTATTTGAATATGAAAACATTAATTTTTGGGGTCCCTCTAGAACTACTTCCCATAGTTGGGGCCACTAGTATGTTCCCATTATAGATGAATATTCTCAGAACGTGTTGATTAACATATTCAAGCACACATATGAGAGCTTTAACAGTTTAATAATATGAAAGTCTAGTGTTGAAAGTGAAAACGGAAGCAAACATAAAACCATTATAACTGATATTGGTCTAGAATATTTGTCTAATGACTACATAGTCTATTATTGTTCTGAAGGTATTCTTAGACATATTACTTTGGATAACTGATAATATAATGTATATAAGAGAGGATCCATATGATAGTTTTAGATAAAGTGGGAATCATGCTCTCATATTCTTGTCTTTTTAAGTCCTTATAGGAATAATTTATGCTACTACTATCTATATGATCAATATATTCACCTTTAGTGGCATTAGATTCAAAACCCTTAATGTAATGTGGGATGGTCCACCACTAGTTCAGGTTATCTTAGATTTTTTATTGTAATACCGAATCTCATAGTAGGAATGATAAACTAGATCTCATGTTTATAAAGTGTTTCCTTGTGGGATTCCCACATTGTGTCATAGGGTAAATTCCTTAGGTAGATAATCATGGTTTTCAGAAATTTATAATCGAATGTGATGTTGTTTTCCATGAGGCTTTTAATTCTAAATATAATTCTTCTTATGATATCCATTATGATCCTTACAAACCTATAGGTGTTGAGGTTATACTAAACACTAAAATGTAACATCAACTAGAGGATATATCCACTAAACCACCCCAACTATATCACATTGATGAAGAACAAGTTATAGAATTTTAACCTGAGTTTGAGGTTATGATAGATGATGTTGTGAGATAATTCCAATTGACTCGTAACTGGACCATAAGAAGAATTAGTACTCCAATTTGGAATAAAAAGATTATTTTTTCTCCCATTTACATTAATACAGGTTTTTACATGGTAGTGAGGAACAATTCAGTTTCAAACAAGATCTTAATTCTTACGAATCATGGTAGTGGATTTCTTCCAAGAGAGATGAAAGGGATACTCTTCATAAAAATAAAACCTGGATAATTGTTACCTAACCTAAAATGAGAAAATTATAGATTTTAATTCAATGTTTAAGATGAAATAAAACAAAACTGGTGAAAAGAATATTATGTATAATGCTATATGTTTTTCACATGGATTCCTACTAAAGGAATGAATTTATTATACTGAGATTTTTCATCTATTCTTAAGAACTAATCCATTAGATTAGTGTTATATTTTTATTCCCAAAATGAAGTTCATGTTGAATAATTTGATGTTTAAACTTCCTTCTTGCATGGAATGTATGATTAAAAGATTTATATGAGACCACCTAATGTATTTTAAAAGTAATCAAGTATACCTTTTAGGAAAATCCATGTATGGCCTTAAGAAAACATCTAGACAATGGTATAATGAATTTGATGCTTTTGTGATTAAAATGTACTTGATTGAAGTAAATATGATTTTTATGTTTATTCTAAATGATGCAAGATTTTTATTGTTATTTAATAATATATGTTGATGATATGCTTATATTTGACAAATAAACTAGGTTAATAAATCATATGAAAACCCAACTACATAATGATTTTGAAATGATATATTTAGTGGAATAGAAGGAACTCCTTGGTATGAAAATAACCAAGGATAAAAATGTTAGGGTATTGTACCTATCCCAATATTCTTATGAACATAAGGTGCTAAAATGGTATTTTATCGAATATTTGAAACTATTTAGTGTGCCTTTCAGTCATAACATCATGTTTCCCTTGTCCCAATCCCCTAGTAGTGATTCTGATTATTATATTATGAGTAAATTCCCTTAAGTAAACATAGTAGGTGGTCTTATGTATTCCCTAATATTCTCATATCTATATATATCCTTTGGTGTTTATTCCATGTGATGTTTTATGGGAATTCATGTAAGGAACCATTGGTATGCTTTAAAATAGTTACTCAGTTATGTATCCATGTCTTTTGATTTGTGCATTTATTTCAGTAAAAATGATTCTTATAGTAAAGATTTCACCAACATTGTTGATTCTAGTTATGCTAAAAATATAGATACTAATAAATATATTACTATTTATGTATTATTTTCTTGTGTTGCTCATGTTTCATGGAAATTTAAAATGATATCCATTGTTTCCCTTTCCATAACCACGGCCGAATTCATAGAATTAACGGTTGAAATAAAAGAAAAAATTAGTATAATGGATTTTTTAATGAATTGTATGTATCATATAGTAATATATAATCCTTTTGTGAAATTCATTCAATATTCCATCTTTTTAAAAATCAGGTTATCCATGGAAGATCAAGGAACCTAGAAATTTTATTTCATTTTACTAGGGTTTTCATTGAATGTAGTATGGAATGTGTTACTAAGATACATACTTCATAGAATCTAAATGATAGATTGACTATAGCTATTCAATCTTCCATGTTTATTCATTTTTTAAAACATAATATTGTAGTCCCCTTTCAAATTCCTAGGTGGTGAGAACACCATCCTGTTTAAATTTTTTTATTACAAAGGGGGAGAATTTGGAAATTTTACGTGCATGTATTTATTTGTATATTATCAAATATAATTTTCCCAATTCTTGGTCAACATTATTATTTAGATTTCAAAATTTAATTTAATTTTATCCCTTGTGAATTTTTTTACATCTCTTAAATTATTTTTTTCAAATAATTTTTTTGTTTACACATCATATTTTTCAATTTTTATTTCATGATAATTCCATACCCCATAGATAGATCCCACATTAAGGTTACTTATGTAAATTTTACTTTCCTAATGAATGGGGGTAAATTTCCGGAACTTCTTTTTCATAAGGGTAAGACATGGATTGATAAGGTTAATTCCTATGCGTGTGAGGGTAAACCTTTGATTGTGTAAGTAAACTATTTAATTTCTTAAGGGTACTCCATATGTTTTATATTGGCATTCCCTAGCATGCGTAAGGGTACTACCTTGGCTCACATAAAGCTGCTCTGGCTTGTGTAAGGGTAATTACATTCTCACATAAGGGTAACCTAGCTCATATAAGGGTATTATCTGGCATGAATAGGGGTAACCTGACTTGTATAATGGTAACCATGAAACATATAATGATTTGTTGATTTATATTATATTTTGGTGGTGAATCACCCACCAATGCATGGACATATCATGAAACTATCTCATACATATCGGTAATCCATGTGGTATTTATACTTGTTTCACTACCTGGATCTCTATCGCTTCTCCCACCATGATGAATTCATCTCTTCCTCCTCTTCGATCATTCAACATGTTTTTTAACCAATTCAAGAGAGAATATTTTATGGGAATTACTAATTTCCATTTGAAACAGAATAAGTGTATCCCAAAGGAGATCCTATCTAAGATTCCCATTGTCTACTAAAGAAGACTGTCTTTATCATTTCTAACATAGTCTAGGAAATTTTTAGAGAGTGGTGAATATTCAATACCTTCATCCTGATATGCCCTTTCATGAAGGAATACATCAACATCATAAACACAATTTGAGCTTATTCTAGGTTTTGGTATTAAAACATGGCATTATAAGAAATTTTTTCCACATTCATATTTTCATTTCATTCCATGTGTTTGATGTTTTATTATTCAATGAATGTGTATAGCATGATAAATTCTTGGATGTTGAATTTCAAGTTCCATATCTTAGAATACATCATTTCCATTCGGTCTAGCTAGAACTAATCATAAATAGTTTCTTTAGACTTTTACATATTTTGTGTCTTATAATATTATTATTTTATTAATTTAGTAATAATGATATTATACTGGTTTTCTTTCTTTTCATGTAATTCCATAGAGTACTAAAGTATGTTATATATCTATTTTCTATATTTCTTCTTGCACCATATTCGTCTTGGATCCATCTTATCCATTTCTTTTTTTACCCAAAATCCTTAAAAATTTGTAGACCCAGTTCCTATATTAGTGGATTATTGGTTTTTTCATAAGAACTACCACATCAACAAAACCCACACATCTTTTCTATTTAGAAACAAATGGGATGCTGTATTAGATTTTCAAATGATCCTACCATGATATCATATGCGAATGTCACTGATCCTTTCACTTTTATTGGATATGTCATTGTTTTTTTATTCATTTTTTATTTTCTTATTTCTATATTGCAACCTAATGTGAATCTCCTAATAATCTATAAATGTTTTTAATGCAGTTAATCTAAATGAAAATATGTTGATTCCATGAATCATTTATATGTTATCTTATATATTATTTTGATAGTTCTGAGCTAAAACTTTGGTTCAAACATATCAACCCAACTATTTACCACACATACATTTTGAATTCCAATGAAATGACATCGCAGACATGATATCTATAATTAATGGAGTGAAGGTAATGATGTAGATATATGAATACAAAAAAATCTGTTTTTACATTTGTAAAATGTTGAACTGGTGTTAAGTATGAATCAATGAACAAATAATCTATTCCAGTAAACCCCACCCGATATGTGTTTATATGTTTTCAATTTTCAAATCACTGAAGAAGGATGATAATATTTCAATAACATTGGGAATAAATTTGATCCTTTTGAAAAGAAGAATTGGTTTTATAGAAAAATAACCTATTTCAAAAATAATATCCTGGATCTATGGAAAAACCACATTATAACATATCTAGAACTTTTTTCAAACTATAATATTACATTAAATCATCTTTCAACACATCATGATCCTCCCAATGAGGTTTTCAAATTTCCAAGCACTTATAATCTCCTCCCCATGTTATCCTTGATAGAGCATCTGTGAAACTATACAATTTCCCATGCTTGTAAATCACAATAAAATCACATCCCTATAAAATATCATGTCTGTATTTATGTGAAATAAAATCTACCCTTTGAATAAGTAAATTAACTTAAGACTCTAATGATCCATTTATACCTTAAAACTACACCCCATAAATTGTTGTTTAAATTGACCGATTTTTGAAAGTAAATCCATAAGATTCATTTTTTCTATCAACATTCCCAAGTTGGATTCAGATAATGCATTAATAAAATTTGAAATAGGCCTCCCTTACTATGTTAACATAACTAAAACTCCCAAACTGGAGGCATCAAACTCTATTTAAAATCCCTTGAAAAAATTCAGTATGCATAAAAGTTTGATGTTGTCATGTTTTTCATATGTTTATAAAATGGTTCTTGAGTTCCATAAGTTTATTTAAACACATTCTTCCTAGTCAAGGACATGAGGGGTTTGGAAATATTGATATAATAACTAATAAATTTTTTATATTATCTATTTATCACTAAAAACTCCTTACTTGCTTCACAATCTTTGACCAATTCCATAATTTATTTACCTTCTGTTTTTTGGGATCTTCCATAACCCCTTTGATAGGAATTATACGCCCTATTACTCCACAGAAATCCTCTTGAAAGAACAACTCTTCTCATTTTTAAATAGTAAAATCTCTATTTCCTTTTTAAGAACTTTATATTTTTTCAATAGGTCTTCATTCAATCCTGTTTTAAAGACCAATATATCATTGGCGAACAGAAAAACCATATTTCAAAGAAAATCCCAGAATACTACATTAATAGATGGATGGAAATTCATCGATGCATTAGTTAATCTAAATGGAAAAATTATGTTCTTAATTCCCCTTATGAGTCTTGAACAAAGACCTACCAATATCTTACTCTTTCATTAATACCTAGTGGAAACCAGATTTCAAATCCACCATTGTGAGTATTCCAATCAATGAAACTCATCCATAATCTCTCCTATTACTTGGATTTTTTATATTTATAAAACCACCAAAATATTTAACTCCTATTAATCCATTAACATTATCCATCCACCATCTTTTTGGTTTACTAAAATTATTATGCAATAGTATGGGATGATTCTATGTCTGATGAATCCCTATCGAAACACAACTTAAACCTATTTTTGAATATCATCATTCATGAAATAATTAATTTTATAAGGTTTTTTGTTGACTAAATCCACCCCCTCTTTCAAATTTATTGGGTGATCATTCTTCCTCTTCGAATTTAATTCCCAAGGTGCCTAAAAAACTTCTGCTCCAGCCGCCATTTCAGGTATCACCAATTACAACTCATGCACCCACAATATTCCTTTTTCTACATTTAATTGTAATGAATATTGGGTTTTTTTAGTAATGAGAAGTTCCCCAAGTCAAATGAGTAACACCCCAAGCTTCCATGGTATGCTTCTCATTGAATAATACAGTAGCGTGTGTTGTATGCAACTTCGAGTTCTAACACACACCACAACTAATAAAACTAGCCGTTATGAATAGTAATAACCACTTTTTGAAATTTTATAAATTTTACCTTTCTAAATGAACTTCATTTTTGGATTCGGAATATCTAATTTATCTTAGGGTGAAATTTTGGTACTTTTCTGATAACTTTCATATTTTGATGAATAGTGAAAATTACTAAATTTTAATAAAAAACAAATTTTTTTAATCAAAATAATTAATTGTGATAAATTATGAATTTGAGTAGTTTTAAAGTATATTTATAATATATTTTTACCATTTAATACAATTTTTGTCATTGGACGTAATTCCACATTTAAACTGGACATAAGCAACTGTCAATCTGTTGATAGTTATTATTTCATAAAAACAAGCTTTTTGTTTTGACAACGGGAATTAATTTTAAATTAATTTATTCCACTTATGTGTTTTGAATTTAGAAAAATGGATTCCATATTTAGAATAAGGAGGTCAAAATTGTGTAAATAGGTCACTTTTAATTTTATACATTTTGAGTAATTACTTCGGTAAATATTTTATCTACCACGGTTAAAGGGAAAATCTAGTAAATAAGGGTAAAAAATAATATTATAATAAAATTAATTTTCCCAAAAATGTATCCTAACCATATTGGTTGATACTTGTCCGATCATGGTCATATTTTGGTCGATTTTGGGACCCCATGGAGCCACTTGTAGGTGATAAAGACGCTTTATATTAATTAAGTTAAAGTAAATAGAAATATGACATAAGCATATATCTTTTATAAATTTTTTTTACATATGGATATATATGTTATATTTTCTACTATAAATATTCATTATAAATATAAAAATATTTCTTACATAATGGTATTCTATTTATAATTTTTAGACATGAAATTATTAAATTTATTTATGACACAATAATGATGCAGTATTTTCTGTATTAATGAAAGAATCAAATAATTAGTATTATAAATGTTAAAATAAATATAATTTGAATGTTTTGATGACATACACGAATTTTATTGGTTAATATTACATGTTATTATTTCTTAAATTAATTTTTTTTTGAATTAATAAATTTTTTATGACTTTAACAAAAATCAATTATTGAATGGTGTCAAAATTGACATAAATGAGTTTTAAAAAAATATATTATATTATTAATTGATATTTTATTCCTAAAAATATATAGTTCTACCAAAGGACTTATATAATGATAGTTGTATTATTAATGGACCAGTTTTTTATCTCTTAAAAGTTTATAGTAAGTTTATTGACTATATAATTTAAAATACAAAGAGACATGGTAAATGTCAAACTAATTAACTAAGAGTTGAAACTAAAAGATAAGGTTAATATAGTGACCCAAACCTTTCTAAAACCTATTAGTTGAGTGGTTTTCTACCTATCCCCACCTTAAACTTTAAATAATCCACTTTAGAGCCATTATAAATGGAATATGAATTTATTATAAAATAATATTTCTAGCTTTTCCTAAGGTGCCCCTCGCCCCTCTTATAAAAGGTAACTTCCCCATCCCTCTAACTCACACCTTCGAAGCATTTTGGATCAGCCAAAAACTGCCCAAATATTCTATAAACTTCCCTAAATTCAACCTAGAGGCCTTAGTTTGATCATAAATACAACCTATGTATCCCTTTTGATCAAATCAAAAGGAAGAACCCGAAAAAGAGGTAATGTTTTCACCACCCTCTTTCAAGTTCCTTTCTTCTTCAAATTCTTCTTTCATTGTTATTTACATTCTAAAATAATAACTCCAGTATATTCTATAAATTGTGATGTTATTATAAATATGTTAATACCATTTTTAGTATTATATCCCTTCTTTGAATGACAGTTCACAATATGTGCATATGTACGGCCTACTGTCTCCACGTCATGGTGTAATTGTTATTCAAAACATTATTATTTGGATGGTTATGATAATTATTTATAATTGATGTAAATAATAAATATAACATGACAATGATTTTATATATATTATATACCATCCAATTATATATTATTTTAATATCAAAATAATGATATTGTTGCTCATGTGTACGTACGGACTACCGTCTCCACGAATGTGATGTGATTCATTCCCCATTGTATCCATGCAAGTCTAATTATCATTTAATAATGTTTAAGGACTTGATATCATTCTGTATATGAATAAGATACACCCAATCCATAACAACAACACCTATGTAAAAAAACATATAAAAGAAAACGAGTAAGTTAACTTCGGATACGTCGCTAATACTAAGATATTATTAACAAAGCAATGTTAAAAGATAATATATGATATCATAATAATGTATATGATTCTTTTATAATTTAATAAAAATTATTTCACCATTATAAATGAGGTTAAACTACCCTCGACCAAGGAAAAGTACAAGGTATGTGTTTATTTCACAATCTCTTTATTATCCAAGGTTGTTTATACGTAATTATCATATGGGACCTCTTTATCATCCACATCCATGTTTCTTAAAAATGTATTTCAAATCATTCGTACTATTTTACAGAAGATGGGTTAAAGTCATTTATACCCTTATTTGACTTTTTATAAGATGTTTATAAAGTAATATTTCCATCGTTTTCCAAACAAGGTCCTTTTTAACCTTTTCGACAGAATTAAGGTAAGAATATCTTTTTTAACTTATAGGGCAGGTGCAGCTATTTTCCACCATTATAAAATCTTCAAAGCTTCCCATACAAGATTATAAGAATATTTTCAATGTAAATGTTTTCTTTTATAATTATGTGACTTTTAAATGATTTCAAAAAAAGAGATATTTCTCTCAAATAGTTTTGATTTCATCAATGTCAACATCCTTTGATGGATTTTAAGCTTATTTGATGTTGTTTTATTATGATAAAAATCCTCAATATTGTATTGAAGGTTTTTTGATATGTTTGACTGTGGATGTGTTATTTTTATACCATTCATGGTTTATAGAGAAAGTATTGACATTTCATATGCTAGTTTTAATACGAATGTTTTTGTTATGTTTAAACCTGTTCATATGAGGAATGCATTGGAGTTAATAAGTGACGGGTAGAGTCCACTATAGCTCCTCGATGAATCGGTAGGTCTCATGAGACAAACTAGTGTCTTGGAACAAGGACTTGAAAAAAATCATATTTGTAGTCTTGGAACAAGGCCTTGACAATGTGGTTATGATAGTCTGGCATTATGCATTCCATCATTATGAAAGTTGTTATTGATATTGCATGTGATTATTCGAATAGTAGAATATTAATGTGAATAAGTAAATGGAATTATTTCATTTTATCTTTTCCATATTATGATGAAGTTCAAGTTTAAAAGGCTTTTTTTAGTTATACATTGCCTTAAATGTTAATGTTTATTTATGAAAGTTTCTGCTATATTGTTATCCTTACTAAGCATCTGAGCTCACCCCTTTCAATTTTTTATTTTTCCCAGGATGTGAAGAAGTATTTTATGAATGACCTATAGGGATAGTATGTGGGGATATGAAGACAAGATGTTGTTGTAGTTTTTTCTCTTTACGATGCAATGTAATACTTATGAATATATCTAGTGTTTCCAAGGCTACTAAACTAATCGGTCCTTCGAGACTTGATCCTTTGTGATCATGACAGTGTTATGTAATAATGCACCGACTCTGTGTAACTGGGGTTGGGGCATTACAGTTAGTATCAGAGGAAGTTTAGTACAAACCTTGGAAGGTAGATTTAGATAAACTCAGATTAGAGCACATAGCCTTAAGATAGACATTGAGGATTAGTATAGAAGAACATCCTAGAATTTTGGTATTGTAGAGATTTTGTGAGTTTTCCAAGAAATACAGCCCTGTCTAGATACGAGCAGGTAGAGGCAGCTCTGACATAGATGTACCAAGGTGTAAAACCCTAAAATACTACTTTGAGCTAGACTCGAATGAGAACTGGTCCACGACAACCGGGCTTGCTGCACTCTTGGTTACGACACTCCCGAGGGATATTCATAGGAGAAGTCTCATTTTCTTTACAAACCACTATGAAGGGTTTATTAGTATATAGCACCTCAAAGAATTTTTTTTTTGTGATTATGGGTTATATCCATAAATAGTTCAATTTATGTTAAGTGTTTTACAAGTTTGGAATTATATATTTCGATTCATAAACTAATCTAGTTTTAGACATTGTTTATAAATGGTGCCTAGTGGAAGGAATGGAAACCATATCAATACACTTACTCCATGTAGGGATTTCCCTCCTGATCAAGATAATTATAGTGGAGCTGGTGATGCAACTGGTGCTGATCAGCTAATCACAATACTGGGAAAACTCACTCAGGTTATGAATAATAACTTTACCTGTATGGAGCACCCTGATCTGTAGCATGGAGGATCAATGTTAGATCACTTCATGAGGAAAAAACCACCAACATTAAATGGGAGTACAAATCCCTTAGTAGCTGAGCAATGGATATATTCCTTAGGGAAAAAATATTCTATGCCTTGGGGAGTAGTGAAAGGGAAAAAGTTGTCATGGCAGTTTACCGCCTCACTGGAGATGCTGATCAATGGTGGTCATATTCTCATAACACAAATGAAGATGATGAAGTATCAAATATGCAATTTAGGGAGTTCAAACAGATTTTCATGGAAAAATACTTTCCTCGTGATCATCGAGTAGATATGGAAAGGAAATTTCTGAGTCTGAGAAAAAATGAGGATGAGAATGTTGCAAATTATGTGGATAACTTTACAAGGTTAGCAAGGTATGCTACAAATTATTTATGTAACCCATGATGTAAGATTGATCATTTCTTTTATGGGTTAAAACCATTTCTCCATCCAAAATTAGTCTCACAAACCTTCTCCTTTTACAAATATATTGTCTCATGTGCAATGAAGATAGAAAAAGAATTCTCTAATTCTTATGACTTTAAAGAAAAGCAAGAGAAGAAGAGATATGTTGATCACTCTGGAAATGGAAATAAAGAGAATACGGGAAATGTTGAATATCCATCCTGTAGTAAATGATAGAAGAAACACCCCGGTACTTGCTTGAAGGGAATGTGAGTCTGTTACAAGTATGGTGAAAAAGACCACCAATATCGTGATTGCAAGGGGAAGAAATAATCTACCGATGTTCAATGATACAATTGTAGAGAGATGGGACATTATGAAAATAAATTTCCTAAGCGTCAGGGGAATATACCTCAGAAAAGGACAAGGGATCAAGGCCAAGCTTATGCTATCACTACTACTAAGGGAGAAGCTCCAAAAGACATGGTGGCAGGCAATTTAATGGTTTCCTCAAGTTTAGAAAATGATATATTTGATTCTGGATCATCGCATTGTTTCATATCCTCCCAGTTTTCTAAGAAAATTAGATATTTCCAATTTGATCTAACAAGGGAGTTGTCAGTTAAAACTCCTAAGGGAAGTATCATTGCAACAATGTTTTGTGAATCAGTCCCCATTAGAGCACATAATTGTTTATTATCCACTGATCTCATCGTCATACCTATGATTTAATTTGACATAATCCTCAGTATAGATTGGATTTTTGACCACGATTAAATGATTTATTGTAAGAATAAGGATGTTACAATTTTTGATGATGATGATAAAGAACACCTTATCTTTAGAGAAGAATATTTACCACCTAATTCTTATCTAGATCCACCGCCAGTAGCTCAAATAAATTCAATTGCTGAGGTGGAAGAGAATGAAATGACTGTTGGTGAGGAAAGTAATGTTCAAATAGAGGATGTGCCTATTGTGAAAGAATATGTAGATGTGTTTCCAGAAGATTTACCTGGAAGTCCTCCCGAATGAGAAATTGAGTTTTCCATTGATTTAATTCATGGTTCAAGGCCCATATCAAAGTCCCCTTATAGAATGGCCACTGTGGAATTAGTTGAACTAAATAAACAATTATAATAATTGATTAATAAGAGATTTATTCGCCCAATGTTTCTCCATGGAGATCCCATGTCATTTTTGTTAAGAAAAAAGATGGATCTGTGAGGTTATGTATCGACTATAAGGAAATCAATTCTAAAACAATAATGAACAAGTATCACCTACCTCTCATTGATGATTTATATGGCCAACTGCATGGAGATCAATACTTTTCAAAGATTGACCTTCGATCATGATACCATCAGTTGTGTATGAAGAAGGAAGACATTCTGAAGACAGTATTTCAAACCAGGTACGAGCATTATGAGTTTACAGTAATGCCTTTTGGGCTGACTAATGCACCCATTGTATTCATGGATCTAATGAAAAGAGTTTTCAAGGAATACCTTGATGATTTTGTAGTGGTATTTATTGATGATATCTTGGTATACTCCAAAATCTACAAAGATCATGAAAATCACTTGCGCATTATCCCGAAGACTCTGAGAAGACATGAATTATATGGGATGTTTAGAACGTGTGAATCCTGGATTTAAGAGATTTATTTTCATGGACATATTGTCCCTAAAGATGAAATCTCTATTGATCCTTCAATGACAAGAGCAATCCATGAATTTCCAAAACTGGCGAGTATAACTGAGGTATGTAGTTTTATTGGTTTAGCAGGTTATTATCGACATTTCGTCCAGAATTTTTCTCTGTTGGCTGACCCATTAACAAAGCTCACACATAAAGGGGTTAAATTTGTTTGGAAAAAAGTGAGAAAAATGTTTTGAAGAACTGAAGAAAAAATTAGTCAATGATCATATTTTGACTCTATCATCAGGAAATGATGGGTTCATTATTTATAGTGATGCATCAAATAAAGGACTTGGTTGTGTCCTTATTCAGAATGATAGAGTTATTGCATATGCATCACGACTGCTGGAAATTCATGAGAAAAACTATCCCCCTCATGATCTTGAGTTACCTGCTGTAATTTTTTCTTTGAAGATATGGAGACATTATCTCTATGGTGAAAAATGTGAGATATATACCGATCATAAGAGTTTTAATTATATTTTATCATAGAAAAAACTTAACATGGGGAAAAGGTGATGTCTTGAACTACTCAAGGATTATGATTACATGGTACACTACCACCCAGGGAAGGAAAACAAGGTGGAAGATGCTTTAAGCAGAAAGGATCATAGAGTTTTGACCAAGATGAGAATTGAAAATGATCCTATTTTCATGGATCTAGTAATGATGGATATGGGAACAACCATGGAAGGTGAAACATCAATTCTTTTTCAAATGGTTTCCAAACCATCATTACTATAAATGGTAAAGAGTTCACAGGCCGTTGATGAAGAGTTTAAAAAGAAGATTAATGCTGTGAATGATGGGAGGATGAGTGACTTTGTGTATAAATATGGAATTTTGAAAATGGGGAGGAGACTTTTCGTTCCCAATTTACCTGATCTAAAAAGGGAATTGTTTGATGATGCTCATAGTTCCAATTTCTCTATACACCCTGGGAGCACAAAAATGTATAGATATTTAAAGGAAAATTTTTTGTGGGACAACATGAAGAGGGAGATTTCTGATTTTGTGTCAAGATGTATGGTTTGTCAACAAGTGAAAGATGGAAGGCAACAACCTAGTGGAGTATTGAACCTCTTCCCATACCTGAGTGGAAATGGGATAATAGCATGAATGAATTTGTCATGGGACTACCAAATACTCCTAGAAAGAACGATGCAATATGGGTCATTGTTGATCGTCTTACCAAGTCAGCACATTTTCTTGCTATAAGGGAAGATTTACCAATTGAACATCTAGCAAGTCTATATATTAATGAAGTTGTGAGACTACATGGAGTACCCCTATCAATTGTTTTGGATCGTGATCCCCATTTTACATCAAGATTCTAGAAAAGTCTTCAGAAATCCTTGGATACTGAACTTCGTTTGAGCACTGATTTCCACCCTCAAACTGATGGACAATCAAAATGGACTATTCAAACCTTAGATGACCTGTTAATATCTTTATCACTTGAATTTCAGGGTATGTGGGATCAATATTTACCTCTGGTAGAATTTTCATATAACAATAGCTTCCATTCGAGTATTTTGATGGCACCATATGAAGATTTATAAGGAAAGTGATGTCAGACACTAACCTGTTGGGATGATGGTTGTGAAATAAAACTTGTAGGCCCAGAACTAGTGTAGGAAACAATGGAAATGGTGAAGGTAATCAAAAACCACATCAAACCAGCTTAAAGTAGGCAGAAGATCTATGCCGATAATCGGAGGAAGGATTTGGAATTTCAGATAGAAGATCATGTTTTCTTGAAGGTGTCTCCATGGAAAGGATTTATACGTTTTGGTAAGAAGGGAAAATTGAGTCCCAAGTACATCGAACCATTCGAAATTCTAGAACGAATTGGGGCTGTAGCTTACCATTTGGCAATGCTGCCAAGTCTCTCCAAAGTTCACAATGTGTTCCACATATCAATGTTGAGAAAATACATACCTGACCCAACAGATGTACTCACCTATGAGGAATTATAACTGGAACCCGATTTTTCTTATTGCGAAGAGCCTGTCAAGATTCTTAATATGAGTGAACAATTGCTGAGAAACCGGACGACTCATCTGGTTAAAGTTCTATGGAGAAACCATAAGATGGAAAAGGAAACATGGGAAACCGAGGAACTTATGATGAAGAACCACCTGAGACTTTTCATGTAGTAGTATTCTAGAAATTTTGAGGACAAAATTATTTGTAGTAGTGGAGAATGTAACACCCCAATCCTCCACGGTACGCTTCTCATTGAATAATACAGTAGCGTGTGTTGTACGCAACATCGAGTTCTAACACACACCACAACTAATAAAACTAGCTGTTATGAATAGTAATACACAATTTTTGAAATTTTATAAATTTTATCTTTCAAAATGGACTTCATTTTGGGATTTGGAATATCGAAATTATCTTAGGGTGAATTATTGGTACTTTTCTGATAACTTTCATAATTTGATGAATAGTAAAAATTACTAAATTTTAGTTAAAAACAAATTTTTTAATTGAAATAATTAATATTGATAAATTTTGAATTTTAGTAGTTTTAAAGTATATTTAGAATATATTTTTACCATTTAATACAATGTTGGTCATTGGACGTAATTCAACATTTAAACTGAACATAAGCAAGTGTCAATCTTTTGATAGTTATTATTTTTGTTTAAAACACGTTTTTTGTTTTGAAAAAGAGAATTAATTTTAAATTAAGTTCTTCCACTTATGTGTTTTGAATTTAGAAAAATATATTAAATATTTATAATTAGGAGGTCCAAATTGTGAAATTAGGTAACTTTTTTAGACATTTTGTATAAGTACTTTGGTAAATATTTTATTTACCATGGTTAAAGGATATATCTGGTAAATAAGGGTAAACAAATAATATTATAATAATATTAATTTACACTAAAACGTGTCCTAACCCTATTTGTTGATACATGTCCGACCATGGAAATCTTTGGGTCGATTTTGGGACCCCATGGAGCCACTTGTAGGTGATAAGGACACTTTATATTAATTAAGTTAAAGTAAATTCAAAAATGACATAAGCATATATCTTTTAGAAAAACAATTTTTAAAAAGGGTTATATATGTTATATTTTCGACTATAAATATTCATTAAAAATATAAAACGATTTTCTACATAATGGAATTTAATTTATAATTTTTAGAGATTGAATTATTAAATTTATTTATGACACAATAATGATGCAGTATTTTCCTTATTAATGAAAGAATCAAATAATTAGTATTATAAATGTCAAAGTAATTATAATTTGAATGTTTTGATGACATCCACGAATTTTATTGGTTAATATGACTTGTTATTATTGCTTAAATGATTTTTTTTGAATTAATAAAGTTGTTATGACTTTTACAAAAAATCAATTATTGAATGGTGTCAAAATTGACATAAATGAGTTTTTAAAACAAATATTATATTAATTATTGACATTTTATTCCAAAAAATCTATGTTTTGGCCAAATGACTTATATAATTATATATGTGTTATTAATGGACCACTTTGGGATCTCTTGGATGTTTATAGTAAGTTTATTGACTATATAATATAAAAATACAAAGAGACATGGTAAATGTCAAACTAATTAACTAAGAGTTAAAACTAACTAATAAGGTTAATATAGTGACCCAAACCTGTCTAAAACCTATTGGTTGAGTGGTTTCAGACCTATACCCACCTTAACCTTTAAATAATCCACTTTGGAGCCATTATAAAATGAATATGAATTTATTATAAAATAATATTTCTATCTTTTCCTAAGGTGCCCCTCACCCTTCTTTTAAAAGGGCACTTCCCCTTCCCTCTAATTCACACCTTCGAAGCCTTTTGGCTCGGCCAACTACTGAACAAATATTCTCTAAACATCCTTCAATTCACCCTAGAGGCCTTATTTCGGTCATAAAGACAACCTACGGAGCCCTTTTGATCAAATCAAAAGGAAGAACCCGAAGAAGAGGTAATGTTTTCACCACCCTCTTTCAAGTTCCTTTCTTCTTAAACATTTATTTCTTTGTTATTTCCATTTTAAAATAGTAACTCAAGTATTTTATATATACTATGATGTTATTATCAATATGGTAGAACCATTTTTAGTATTCTATCCATCTTTTTAATGACATGTCACCATACGTGCGTACATACGACCTACCGTCTCGACGTCGTGGTGTAACTGTTATTCAAAACATTATTATTTTTATGGGTATGATAATGATGTGTAATATATGTAAATAATAAATATAACATGATAATGATTTTTTTATATGATATAAAAAACAATTATATATTAGTTCAATATCAAAAGAATGATATTGTCGCTCGTGCGTACGTACGGACTACCGTCTCCACGAACGTGATGAGATTCATTCCCCATCATATCCATGCAAGTATAATTCTCGTTTGATGATTAAAAATAATGTTTATGGACTTGATATCATTTTGTATATGAATAATATACAACTTATCCATAACAAACACTACTTATGTAACAAAACATATAAAAGAAAATGAGTAAGTTAACACCAGAAACAGCGATAATACTGAGATATTATTAACAAAGAAATATTAAAAGATAATATATGATATCATACTAATGTATATGATTCTTTTATAATTTAATAACAACTATTTCACCATTATACGGGAGGTTAACTTAACCTTGACCACAGAAAAGTACAAGGTAAGGGTTTATTTCACAATATCTTCCTTATCTGAGGTTGTTTATGCGTAAATATCTTATGGGACCTCTTTATCATCCACATCCATGTTTCTTAAAAATTTATTTAAAATCATTCTTACAATTTTACAGACTATGGGTTAATGTAATTTATACCCTTTTTTAACTTTTTATAAGAATTTTACAATGGAATCTTTCCATCATTTTCCAAACAAGGTCCTTTTTGACCTTTTCGATAGAATTAAGGTAAGAATGTCTTTTTTTAACTTATATGGTGGGTGTGGATATTTTACACCATTATAAAATCTTCAAAACATCCCTTACAAGCTTATAGGAATATTTTCAAAAGAAATGTTTTCTTTTATAATTAAGTGACTTTTAAATGATTTCAGAAAAAGAGATATTTCTCTCAAATAGTTTTGATTTTATCTATGTCAACATCCTTTGATGGATTTTAAGATTATTTGAAGTTCATTTATTATGATACAAAACTTCCATATTTTATTGGAGGTTTGTGATAAGTTTGACTATGGATGTGTTATTTTTATACCATTCATGGTTTATGGAGAAAGTATTGACATTTTGTATGCTAGTTTTAATACGAATGTTTATGTTATGTTTAAACCTATTCATATGAGGAATGAATTGGACTTAATAAGGGACAGGTGGATCCCTCTATAGATCCTCGATGCATCGGTAGGTCTCATGAGACTAACTAGTGTCTTGACACAAGGCCTTGAAAAAATATTATTTGTAGTCTTGGCACAAGGCCGTGACTATGTGGTTATGATAGTCTGACATTATGCATTCTATCATTATGAAAGTTGTTATTTATATTGCAAGTGATTATTCGTCTAGTAGAATATCAATGTGAATAAGTAAATGGAATTATTTAATTTTACGTTTTCCATATTATGATGAAGATAAAGTTTAAAGGGATTGTATTTTAGTTATACATTGCCTTAAAAGGTTATGTTTATTTATGAAAGTTTTCGCTATATTGTAATCCTTACTGAGCATCTGAGATCACCCCTTTTAATGATTTATTTTTCCCAGGATGTGAAGAAGAATTTTATGAATGACCTGAAGGGTTAGAATGAGGGGATATGAAGACAAGATTTTGTTGAAGTTTTTTCACTTTATGATGTAATGTAAGACTTATGAATATATCTAGTGTTTTCAAGGCTACTAAACTAATCGATCTTTCGAGACATGATACTTTTTTATAATGCCAATGTTATGTAATAATGCACTGACTCTGGGTAATTGGGGTCCGGGTGTTACAAAATGACCCTTTAAAGTGGGATGAATCAATGGTATACATTTACAAATTATTATTCATCTATATTAAACATCTTGGACCTATTAAAGTTCTTGGTACTCTTAATAAAATAAAGTTGTGTAAACTTATATTCAATATTAATAGGAGAGTAAAGAAATGATATTTACAATGTTCTTAATAAATTTTTACACCATTCAATTCTAGTTAGATTCATGTAGTTAGACACCCCAATTACAATTCTCCATATTTTTTTAGACACCCAAATCACAATTATCTGGTGATAGGTGAGACATTCCAATCACAAGTCTCAAAAAACATGTTAGTCACCATAGTAACAAGCTTATTCTTCAACTTTAATCTGTTTATAGAACAATATTTTTATGAACATGGATTATTGTGTGTCACTTATCAAATAGATTTCCCTTCATGAGTATATTGGATCAACAGGACTGCACATGTGCTTATTCCTTAAGATCATCAAAATGTTCTCATAATAGATATGTTGGTCTCAAAAATACTATGATATCATGAGAGATATGTTTATTTAGAATTTTCTCAAATACACAGGTGAACAAGAAAAAAATTGCTCCTATTTTCAACACCCTCTATTCCCTTGATGCATGTATTAGGCTCCCACAAAGCTCCGAGACAATGAATGTTAGTTCTCAATATTCTCAAACATCTACTTCAATAGAAAAAAAATATTCATAATAATATATTGACTATTATTCTCAAATATTGTTGAAGATGATTGAAAATTTAATATTAAAAATAAATATTAGTAGTATCTTGTTCATCTTGAATCATCAAATCTCTAGGTGGATCAGCTGTTTTTTCATTTAAACAAATTATTGAATGCCCTGAAGAATAAATTATTTATAATCACATGATATTTTCAATTAACATGTCTCCATTATCTCCTCAACTCACGCTACATATAAATCTATTTTAAATCCCACCACCTCTACATGAATCCATGTAATTCCATGGAATAACCTATTATGTAACTCAGCTCACTATTTCATCCAAGTGGACCAGATTTCCAAAATGTTCATGAAAATGGCCACTGTTAAGTCACTAGGTCAAGGTGACATATTTATTTTTCACTTTTCAAGACAATCACATTAATTTAATATGAATATATATACTTTTTATTGTGTCTTCTTCCGATAATCATCAACATGAATCCATCATGATAGGCATTGTGATATTTATTTTCAATTTAAGAACATTTTACTTATGGTAGGAAAATTTCATTTAATCAAAATATATGAATTCTAGAAATCTAGATTTTAACCATTAAATTGATGTAAATTCATCAATAAATCTCATAGATTCAAATATATGTGGATCCCAAAATGTTTTTCAGTAAAAATATCATTTTAGAACCTAGACTAGAAGATAAAAAATCAGTGTGGTGGAAATACTTTGCTTTGAAAACAATTTTGCACTAACAATCGGGCTCATATAATAATTGAAAACATTCCTTGGCTAGGGGGGCATTGTTAAACACATTCATGTCCTTGAAGACCATATCACTACAAATATTAGGTGACAAAAGCTGCCCCCATGTTATCCTATGAATGTTATTTCTTTAATTAGCAATACTGCCCAACAAATTAGTAAAGTATGAATATATTTTTTTAATAAAAAATCTGTGATATTTAAGAGATACCTCATGTAATATATAATTTCTTGAGCCACTTATATAATAAAAACCAAATTCCAAATCCTAAAGAGTTTCATTGTAGACTATACCTGAATATTACATTGAAATTTATTTAGGATGACAGAGAAGAATTATATTTTAGATTTCCAAATTACCACTAGTAGGCCCAAATACATTTTATGTTTTTCTACAATCTTGATTCCACACAAAATAGAGATGGCCGATCTCATAACATATTTCACAAACTAACTAAAATATATCTACGATTTGGTAATGTTGAAAAATTGGAATGAGGATTTGGTAAAAGAATCAATTATTTTTTAGAACCTACTAGAATTCCCAAGGAGTTTCTCTTGAAAAAGGATGACAATAATTGGTGAGAAATAAGTGATTAATGGGGATATAGCACTGAAAAACCTTATCCTTATTATTGAGTCCTTCCAATTCTACCTTTGAAAAGTGGTGTGATAAATCATCAGCAGTAAGGAGAAATGAGTATGGGTAAAGGGGGTTAACACGCTACAATCCTCTAGTTGAATTTATTTTCTTTATGAAATAACCAATGAACTTTATATTGAAGGAAACTCATTTGTCACAACTCATGATCTCTCATATCCATTTTTGTGTAAATTCTAAATTCCACATAACATTTTCCAGGAAATTTTATTCCAACTTGTTATAAATTTTTTCATATCCAATTTCATTTCCATGGTACCCCTTATAGATGTACAATGAGTTTTTATAAAATATAATATTTCACGAGAAATAATGTAATTGTCTATAATAAGTATTTTGTCTTCAAAAGAAATATAATTCTAAAAGATAATATAGGGAAGGAACTTCCCAAATGGTGGGAGAGGACTTTTAATAAAATATTTTAGACCACATAGCACAATCTGATAGGACTAAAATCATAAATTTTTTACTTGGATATAGAGTTTCAAGATCAAAACAATGAGAGTTTCATTATCCTTTTCCATACCAATGGAACTATCCTGTAATTTCTCATAATATACATGTATTTTTTTTAAATTATATGAATTTATTTGGAGACCAAAAAATTTGACACAACATGATACTGAGGCCTAGTGATCCCAACATATAATTTGGAACATTTTTTAGTTCACTTATGTAAACATGCGAGTAGGTTTTTAATACTTGTGAACCACTGCTCAGATCGCAAATCCCAGGGAAACGTTGAACTCAGAATGCTGAGAATCACCAAAAAAACATAAAATTAATAGATAATGGTCAGATGAAAAATTTAATTTTTTAACTTTTTAGAAAATAAGAAAACAACTTAAAAAAGTTATTTTAATTTTCTTTCGCACCGTTGAGCGGCAGACAACAATGCTGTAGTGCGGCGACAAGGCAATGATGAGGCACATTAAAAGATGTTCATTAATGGTTCAATAATGTGTATCATAAAAACACATTAAATGAATCATAATTACAAGACATCATAGCTTAACACAAATGTTGTGATTTGTTTTATTTTAATAAGATAATGAGGTGGGGGGAAATAAGAATTAAACGGCACATAATTCTATGACGAACCAAATTTTTTTCTCTCTCCAATGTAGAATGAAGAAAGACATTAGAACCTTAAGAACTTCAACCCACCTCTAAGAACAGAGTCTAGAAGCAATGAACACCTTCAACTTCATGAACATTCATGGGCATAACACTTCAACATCGAAGTGGTTCGAGGTAGGGGTTTTTTTGTTTATGTTTTGCCTACTCATCCATCTAAATGATAGATGTGGATTAAACCACAAATAGGTTGATTTGTAGATCATATTTACTTGAGGTAGGGTGATGTTTTTTGGTATTTTCTATTCAGGATTATATTATTGTTAATGGAACATCATTCCCAATCCTCCTCTGTTTTAAAATTCTAATGCAGAGGGTGTCGGCCAACATGAACAAGGACTGATCCCCTCTTATTGTGTGTTCTTGATAAAAGAACATTAGAAATGGTGATATGGAAATTTTGAGGCCTTCATAGGGAAAGGAAACAACCCAAGGGGGCTGGTGGGGTAGGTGGCACAATGAACGGACCAATGGTACAGACCCAATGGTCCGAGGAAGATGCCACTAGTTCCCCAAGAAGATTCGTCAGTTGGAGGTAGAGACATAGCCCTCGACCTCAATGGTGGAGCAGCTAGTAACCATAGGACAGACTCTTCATTAGAACATGGTCTCCCAACTGAGTGCGGGAGTTTGGTCGGAAATATCATTATTAGGCCGTGGTTTCTTGACTTCAACAGTGGGAATAGCCCCGCGCCGTCCCCAAGGCGAGTGGGGAGCGGGACCTGGATTCCTGCCACGTCCCAAATGGGCTTACCAGTCCACCTCTAGAAGATAGGGTAGGCTAGTGGGGTAGCCCAATCCCGTGGACCAATGGGCCCATGGCCCAACATACTGGACCCAAACCCAACCGACCCCTTTTTGAAAAAACACCAATATCTTGCAAACTGGGCGCTCGATGGATGATCCATTTGAAGCATTTGAACCATCACAATGAGTCTGATCTTTTGGAATAACCTTTTTAGGATTTCATGGATGTTGAAATTCAATGAATGGCTGGAGGAGCAGTTCTTCCAAGATCAATCATGCTACGTGTGGAAACCCTATGGTTGGCTGATACCTAAAGACTTCTGACTAGTGACCCTATATGAATCAGAAAATATGACCCATTGGGAAGTGGATTATGTGTGACCTGATAGGCCCATAGTGGGGAGTGACTTCTGTGTGACCTGACAGACTCATGATACTCAATAGGAGGAGTACCTTTGTATGGCCATAGGTGGGAAACAGCTTCTGTGTGACCCAGCATGCCCACATTGGGGAGAGGCTTCTGGTTGACCTAGAATACCCATGGTACTCATCAAGAATGAGTTCCACAATAGTCCAAAGTTTTGTTTGATGTGGATTTTATGTTACTCCATAAGCCCACTGTACTCATTGAGGAGGATTTCTCTAGAAAACCATGGTGTTCGATGATGTGACTAATGGTTCTACTATCGTACTCTTTAATATACATGGTGTGAGCTATCTTGCTTTGTGATCATGCATGGTGATCATGCTTGTGGGTTGTTTGTGGACTGATTTGGGGTCAATCCATTGTTATTTTGGGGTCACTACTGAGTATTTTGTTACTCACCACTGCATAGGCTTCTCCCTCATGTGTTGTGTCTGGTGCAGAAGAACGCCGCCTTGATGGAGGACCCAATGGACCAAGATCTAATGGTGCCTAGTGAGACCTGGAAAACGATACAAACTTATACAGCCTCCAATAGCGACTCTGTACCGACCCATCAAGATGGATTTTCAGTGGATGGATATCTAGAGTTTCTTTTATACTTTCCTGCATTCCATTTCATCTTTTATTGGGGTTTGTATAATATCCCATTTTACATTCATTTGTACTTGTACTGAGTGGTTGTTTTGTGGAATGCTTGTTTACTTTTCCAACTTTGTGATGTGGTTTTGAGTGTGTGTATAGGTACTCAAGAAAATGACTCAAACTTGAATGTTGATGCCTTTGGTGCTAGTCTCCATCCCCTCCCCTTTGAGAAGCGGGCTTGGTGTATGTCATGGAATGGGCCCCGAGGGATGGGTCATGAAAAAGTGGTATTAGAGTTGGTCGGTTCTACCTCATAGACCAAGAGTCTATTGTTTGGTTTTTGAGAAATAGTGTTGAATGATTCAAGTTCAACTTTCAGATTCAGGGAGTCCAGTATTGGTGCGGCGAATGATGTATCCATACACCAAAACCCCGAATTCCCATTTTCGACTCTATACATGAAAACACAGGTTGTATAAATGTCTTCTTGTGGTATTTTTTAATAAGAGTCCACTCACCAGGTATAAGCTTCTTACTATGGTTCATCTTGGTCTATTTCTAGTTTCCTCTGTGAAAATAGCCATCTAGGCTTCCGATACGTGATCATGTGGATATCCCTCCTAGTGATGATGCTTAGGTTTAGGGACCAGTGCTCGAGATGGCCCCGCCGGGTGGTGCACTGATTTTTCCACCACCCATTGATCAATATTTACTACTGAAATTACCGATAGAGGAAACATATAGGTTCAATGCCTTGCAAAAGTTCGAGAGATAGAGTCATGTCAGGTTCAGGGGAGAGACAGATTCTCAGGTCGCTAAGGACTGGCTGGAGGTAGTGACATGAGTCTTCTGCTTAGTGAAGACACCACTTGACCAGATGTAGATCGTTTCTGAAATCCTTCTATAGGGTTTGGTAGAGAGATGGGGTAGATTGAAATTTCAGATGAATGATGAGGTGGCCCTCACCTGGATAGACTTTGATTGGATTTTCTGGGAGTAGTTTTTCCATGTAACTTTTCACTATGGGCGCATTCTAGAACTGCTTCACCAACATCAGGGAATCATGTTATTGAATGTGTACTTTGTGAGTTTTACAGAACTCTCTTGCTACTCCACATGCATGGTTTGAGACCCTTTCATTACGGTATGGACCTCTGACCAGGGGATCAGATGGGAGATTAGGGCACCCATGGTGTCTTTCTGCATCCCAACTTAGAAAGGAGTGCTGGAGAGATCCCTTCTTGTAGAGAGCTTCTAGCATAGCAGACACCAACTGCTAGAGCTGTCAATAGACCTTAGGTGGAAGAGTCTTTAGTGGTGAGTACGAGGTAGTAGACACATGGTCCCAAACAAGCCAGTTCTTTTAGGGGATGACCCCAGGACTCAGGGTTGATAGTATGAGGCTCCCAATGCAGATGGAGTTAATAAGGGACTAGTTTATGCTTCAAGTGCAGTTGTTAGGGACATATGGATTGTGACTAACCAACCCACCGCACATATGATCTGTATATGGTCGAGGGATAGCTATGGAATATGTAGTCATTCAAGTGAGTATGTATACAGTGTGACAGACATGGAAGGAGAGCAGGCTTAATGGAGGCAGTGGATGACGGTTCGAGGTGCTACCACCAGCACCCCCAGGTGGTCAACCACGGGCTCAGGGAGGCGGAAGACAGGGTCGAGTCCATCTTCAGGTGATAGAGTCATATGACCACAATTTTCCATAGATGATTATAGGTACAATATATTTCTTCTCCACCTTACCTACAGTTATTATAGGCATAGGTTCCTATCAATCTTTCCTTTCCACAGGGCACGTTCATGGCTCGGAGATTTTGATTGATCAGTTGGCTCAATCCTTATGATTTGAGACTCCTAATGGAGGGTATTCGATGATTAATCACTGATTCTGGTAGTTTAATATTACTCTAGGAGGTGAGATCATCAGCTAGGATCTTTTAATTGTGGAATCAAGTCCTTACAAGGTCATATTTGGGTATGAAATGGTTATCTACAGTCCTTGATCAGATCAACTATTTTTGGGCCCAAATTATAGTGTTTTTGTTAGTATGGGACCATGTTTTCCTTCACTATCGAGAAGGGAACCTTTTAAGCACAAGATAGACATTATCAGAGGAGGGTTTAGCCGATCAATCACGATTTGGCTAGCCTGACCCTCAATGTGGTGGATGGGAGGTGTCTGATCAGTCCTGTATTAGTGGATGAGTATGTGGATATATTTCATGAGGATGTTCCAGGACTACCTCCTCATAGGGAGGTAGAGTTCTGCATCATCCTGTAGCATGGGACATAAATAATATTTTCACCAACATATTAGATGTCTCCCACATAGATACATTAATTGAGGGTACAACTGGAGGACTTACAAGAGAAGGGGTTCATAAGGCCCATCTTTTCAACATGGGAAGCCCTAGTGTTGTTTTCCATTAAGTAAAATGGGAGCTGGAGGCTATGAGTGTACTTCAATCACCTGAACTAGGTGAATGCGAATTACAAGTATCCACTATCGAGGATTGATTACCTCTTCAATTAGCTAAAGGGGGTGAGGTGGTTCTCGAATATAGACCTCAGATCAGGCTATCATCGGCTTCGGGTACATGATAAGGATGTACCGATGATATCCTTTATGTGCTAGTATGGTCACTATGATCTTTTGGTGATGCATTTTGGCATGAACAATGTCCTAGTGGTGTTCATGGGACTCAAGAATAGTATATTCCAACCATACCTCAATCATTTCATGGTGGTATTCATTGATGACATATTGGTGTACATGGCATCGTAAGAGGATCATGCTACACAGGTGCTGATATTCTTGGATACACTCCAAGAGCACAAGATTTATGGTATGCTCTCGAAGTGCCTGTTTTGGAATCTAAAGGACCAATTTCTTGGAAACATCATCTCAGTGGAAGGTTTTGTAGTAGATCTGGAGAAGATTGAGGTATTTATTTCTTGGGAACCACCCAGGAGCGTGACTGAGGTGCAGAGTTCATTGGGGTTTTCTAGATACTACTAGAGGTTCATGCATAGTTTTTTAGAGTAGAATCACCATTATCATCCTCAAAAGAGAAGGGAAAGCCCTTATTGTGGATGAATAAGTTCTAGCAGAGTTTTTAGGATCTAAGATAGAGACTGGAGAGTGCCCCGAACTTTAGACTACCAGAAGAAGGCATTGGGTATGTAGTTTTTTAAGATGTATTGGTTACCATAATGGGTTGTGTCTTGATGTTGGAGTGAGTGGTGATTGCCTACGGCTCATGATAGTTGAGGCAGCATGAGAATAACTATGAGACCCATGATCTGGAGTTAGCAGCAATGATCTTTTCTTTGAAGATGTGGTGGCACTACGTGATGGTTGAATAGTTTACCATCTGCTCTGACCACAAGAGTCTTAGGTATATCTTCTCCCAGAAGGACATGAACATGAGACAATGACCATGGATGGAGTTCCTCCAGGACTATTACTTTGGGATATTCTACACATCTAGGAAGGGGGATGTGGTGGTAGGCACACAATGTAGGAGGTCTGGTTTACAACTACTAAGTGAGGCAACAGAGCAGCTATCCGTGATGCAGATATCCTTTGTGGGTGGTGATGGATCAGATTACCTTTAGTTGATAAATGTCACTCCCCCACTCTTACAGCGAGTTAGGGAGTCAAAACTAGTGGATGTTGACTGTGAGGCCCTATGTGGTTATATGTCCTTAGGAAATAATCCATATGAATTTTTGATAGGCGGGGAGCAAACCATACTTTTAATAGGATGCACCATAGTAACAGTGAAGTTGCAGGAGAAGGTGTATATGGATTTGTATAAATCCCCATTGGATATACCTCATGGTGTGGAGAAGGTGTAACCAGAACTCCGAAAATAGTACTGGTGTCCAAGGAAGAAGAATGTAGTTGTAGAGTTTGTTTCATGATTCCTCACTTTTCAGCAAGTGAAGGATGAGCATTAGGTCCCAGCAAGCTTGGCACAACCACTCGAGTTACCGTAGTGAAAATGGGATGGTATCTCCATGGACATTGTTATGAGGTTAGCACATAGGTCCAGGGGCCATGATTCTATCTGGGTGATCATTGACAGACACACCAAGTGAGCTCACATCCTACCCATTCGAGAGCAGGGATTGATAGAGGGCTTGGGACACCTCTACGTCTAAGAGATAGTGTGTCTTCACAGGGTTTGTTAGATGATCTTATCATAAAATATTTCACACTTTACATCCCGGTTGTGGAGGGGGTTTCAAGAAGCGTTAGGGACTCAACTGCGCTTGAACACAACATTTCACCCAAAAATATATTGTCAGATGGAGCGGGCTATATAAACCCTGGAGGAAATTCTTCATTCTTGTGTCTTTGATTTTATTCGTAGTTGGGAGGACCACCTACCACTGGTGGAGTTTTCATAAAACAAAAACTATCACTCCACCATTAGCATGGAACCATTTGAGGCCTTGTGTGAGCAGCCATGAAGATTGCCTCTATATTGGATAGACCCAGGGGTGTCAAAACATGTGGGTCTAGAGTTGGTATAGTCTACCAATGAGAAGTTGCAGACCATCCAAGAGTGGATGAGAACTTCACAGAGCAGAAACAAATTGTATGCAGACAGGAGGCTGAGACCCTTGGAGTTTCAGGAAGGAGACTATGTTTTCCTTCAAGTCTCACCCTGATGAGGATTGCAGATATTTAGATGGAGAGACAAGTTAGATACAAGGTTCATCAAACCTTTTCAGATTCATAGAAGTGTGGGAGAGGTGGAATACCACCTAGATCTTCCCCCACAGATACATCGAGTGCACAATATTTTTCACGTGTTGTAGCTTAGGAGGATCTTTCATGATCCATCGCATGTCATCTACTGGGGAAAAAGAGACTTTGAAAATGGGGTGATGTTTTTGGAGATTACTATATATATAAAGGATAATCGAGAGCAGGTTCTTCATGGATGGTGGATTCTTCTGGTGCGCGTTTGGTGGCAACACGAGAATCTCTGAGAGAGCACATGGGAGATGGAGGCTCAGATTCGTGCTTAGTACCCCCATTTTTTTGTTTTTCATTTTTTTGGATTTTGGGGATGTAAATCCCTATGTTAGGTAGAATATAATATCTCAAAATTTCTTTATAATTTTTTTAAAAAATTATGTGGAATTATTTTGAGACCACTCCCTTTGACGACACGTGATTCTGAGCCCCGGTAAGCCCGTAACGGAAGATTGAACTTTTTTTAGTTCACTTATGTTAATATGTGAAGTTATTTTTTATCTTTTGAACTAGTGATCGGATGAATAATATGAGGGCACAATTGAAATTAGAATGCCATTATTCACCTAAAAATAACTTAACTTTAACCGATAAGGGTCGGATTTAAAAGTTAATTTTCATAGTTTTTAGAAAATAATAAAATAACTTTAAAAAGTTATTTTATTTTTTTTCGCACCGGTGTGTGGTGGACGGCGGTGCTTCAATGAGACAATTAGGTGACGATGAGGTGCATTAAATGATGATCACTAATGGATCATTAATGTGCTGCATAATGACTCTTTAAATGAAGTGTAACGATGCGATGTCGCCGCATAAAAGAAGCTTTGCGACATGTTTTCTTTTAATAAACTAAAGTTGATGGGGGGACACGAATTAAACGGAAGAAAATTCATTCATGAACCACCAACGTGTTTTATCTCTATCAAAGAATAAAGAACATCGACATAATATTAACAACTTCGACACACCTCGATGAATGGATCCGAGAAGCAACAAACACCTTTGTGTTCTTGAACCATCACTGGAGGACCACTTCAATGTCGAAATGTTTCAAAGTTAGGGGTTTTTTGTCTATGTTTTCCACATTCTTCATTCTAAAGGATGAACATGAATCAACCAAAGAGTAGGTTGATCTGGGGATCATCCATTGTTGTGGTAGGGTGATGTTTCTTGCGATTTTATATTCAAGATTAGATTATTATTGATGGAAAATTATTCCCAAGCCAACCTTGTTTTAAATGACTAACGCAGAGGGCACAGACCACCACGAACAAGGCACAAGGACCTCTACTTGTGTGATTTTCATCGACGAAATTTTGAAACAATAGAATATAAATTTTAAGTTCTTATTAGGGAAGGTGACATCCTACTGGGGCCAATGGTGCAGGCCGTGTAAAGAATGAACCACCGGTGCAGACCCGGTGGATAGCGAAAGAGTGCACCAGTGGTGGACCGTAGTGATGGCCATGGGATGGACGTGGCACACCGAGAAGAGCCATCGTCTAGAGGCAGATACTTATCATGTAACCATAGGGCACACTCATCAGGGGAACACGTTGTCCTAGTAGCATGCGGGAGTCCTGCCACCAGGATTGGTAGGCCGCATCATAGCCGGTCTGCGGTCACATGATAGGAGCAGATGGAACTACCCCGCCTAAACTGCCAGGTGAGTAGGGAGCCGGACATAGATTCTATCCCTGTCGCAGCATGAAGAACCAGTCAACATCTTGTGGACTAGGTAGGACAGTGGGCTGGGCCACACCCACGAACCAATGGGCCAAACCCTGGCTAATCCGGGTCCTGGTCAGGTTGGACCGAACCCGAACCCAACCGACCCCTTTTTAGAAAAACGTTAATATCATGCAAATTGGGCATCCTAATGAATAACTGTTTGCAGTGTTGGAACCCTAAAAATAATGTGGATCATTAGGAATCCCATAAAAATGAATTTATTGGAGTTTAAATTAAATTAATGGCTTGAGGATTGATTATCCCAAGATCAGGCATGCTATATGTAGAAACCTAATGGTTGGATGAGACCTAAAGACTACTGACGAGTGACCCTATGTGGATTGGATACTGTCGACCAGTGGGAAGTGGATTCTGTGTGACCCGATAGGCCCATGGTGGTGAGAGAATTATGTTCAACATGACAAGACCATGATACTCTATTGGAGGAGCACCTCTGTATAAAAATGGGTGGGAAAGGGCTTCGGTGTGACCCGACATGCCCAAGGAGGGGAGAAACTTCTATGTGAATCAACATACCCATGATAATCACCAGGGATGAGTACTACATCAGTATTATGGATAGTGTGAAGTGGATTCTATGTGACCCAACATACCCACACTGGGGAGCAGCTTCTATGGGACCTTGCATACCCATGATACTCATTAGGGATGAGTACCACATCAGTCCTATGGTTTGTGGGAAAAGGCTTTTGTGTGACCCGATAGGCCCATTGTACTCATTGAGGAGGAGTTTTCTAGTAGTACATGGTGTTCTAGGATGTGACTAATGGTTCTACTATAATACTCTAGAACATATCCATTGAGATATGTCTTACTTCATGATCTTTCATGGTGACCATGCTTGTGGTAGATTTGTGGATTTCTTTGTGGTGTTTCCTTAGTTATTTTAAGGTCTGTACTGAGTATTTTGTAACTCATTCCTACATAGGCTTCACTCACATGTGTTGTTTCTGGGGCATATGACCACCGCCTTGACAGAGAAATCAATGGCCCAGGACCTGGTGGTGGCTAGTGAGACCAGGCAGACAAGATTTACTTCTATGGCTTCCAGTATCTACTTTGTACCAACACATCTGGTGGGGTTTTCAGTAGATGGATATCTAGAGTTTCTTTTTTTTACATTCTTGATTTCATGTTAGTCTTTTTTGGGTTTGTATTTTGACCCATTTTAATTTCAATTGTAATTATACTTAGTGGTTCTTTAGTGTCATGTTTGCTTACTTTTCTAGACTTGGGATGTGGTTGTGTGTGCTTGCATACATGCACTCCCGAAAATTACTTCCACTTGCAAGTTGACACCTTCGACTCTAGTCGCAAACCCCTAGATTTCTAGAGGTGGTCTTGGGGAATGTCATGGAATGTGCCTTAGGGTATGGATCATTACACATACCATATACCTGACATCAATATGATAATGTAAAGAATCACAATATTCCAAAACCACTAAAAATAAAGAATGGTATCCATCCAGACCAAGATCCACTATTGAGTGTATTATATAAATGGATGAGACAATTTTCTCCCTAGAAATGTATGACTGAAGTCCCAAAGTCATTAATTTGAAATTTTTTGGCTCAACACTGCTTAGGAGGTCCCTCAGGGGGCCCATCTATGATCTAAAAAGATTTATATAAAAGCACTCGATAGGATACCGAATCCCCACCCCATAATAATTGAATCTTCTATACCCTACCTCCAATTTTCGAATGATGTTATTTCTTATTCTGGCTAAGACCTTTTTAAGAAATTAGTTGGTATTTTGGTCACCCTGTTTGATAGAATCCTCCCTTGATTCTATAAACCAAAAGATTCTATTTTTATCTAAATTCCTTCTCCAGATCCTTTTAAATATTTCCAACCACATTTTGGGAAATATAAAATGTGGGTTCCTTAAAAAATCTTCTATGTTTTATCTAAATATTGATAATTCTCTGATCGATGTTCTTGTAGTGCTTTCGACTCCATCACTACAACTATATATCCACCAATTTAGTCTCATCCTAGACATGGTCTTGAGTGGATGAAAAAGTAGATATGACCACTTTCCTATAGTTATTATTATAATTCCACATGCATTCAAATCTAAATTCCCATAGGGGACTTTCAAACTGGGACACTACCTGTGACTGGAGAAAAATAGGAGAATGATCAGATGAAACTGGATGGATGTTTGAGACCTCTTACCTATGGAACATAAACACTTATTATCTTGACACATAAAACCTATTGAGATGTTCATATAATCTATAAGATAGAAAATATCCATCAAACAAAGTAAATAGACTACCCAAGAAGTCTATATCTGAGAAATCTATGTGAAACATGGAGTCCTGGAATTGATGCATTGAAGAAAATATCTCCCTGGGACCAGCTTTCTAATCATGGTGGTGAGGATATCATTGAAATACCAAGAAAAGAGATTGGGGATTGAATTTTATTTTTGATAAATTTAATCACCTCCCAGGATCTCTACATGTCACCTACACCTAGATATCTATAAAAATAAACAAAACACCACTGAGGATCCTATGTTTGACAAATAAAAAAGTAGATGTAGGTTTGGGAGAGGATGAAAACTAAAGAATCAAATTACTCTCTCAACATGATTCAAAGGAAACCTTCATGTGATGACTATCCAAACAAGAAACATTTAAAAAACCTATCATTCAATTTTATCCATATCATTTCCTTAATTTACAATATGGTATTGGACAGAAAGACCATATCAGTTCCATACATGGAGCTCCATTAATGGAGAATACAAAGGGATCATGGGTTTCCAAGAACATTAAAATTCCATCATAAGAGTTTCATGGTTCTAGGAGGGGCCAGTTAGAACTGACTATTGCCTCTATTAGATAGTTCAACACATCGCCCTCTAACAGCATTGAGTATTTCTAAGATCCCCATATATCACCATCCTTATAACCTCTACAAAGCCTTTGGTTTTTAAAAATATTATATTTGATTTCATAAATATAATTTCTAATCCTATTATTTCACTTCTAGGTTTCCAGACATTTGTGTTCAACTAGGATCACTCCAAGAGGATATTCATATAGGACTGGAATAACTAGTCATGAGGTAAGAAATCTAGAAAGATCCACCCCACCTAGAAAAGTGTAATCCAGACCTCCCACCTCAGCTGGAATCATACCCTAAGATTTGGAGACTTTCATTTCCACTAGTTTTTTTGGGGCATGGTAAAATATTCAGTGGTTTTGGATAGATCATATTTTTTGGTGTATAAAATCGTTACCAAAATTATTTATGGGGGATAAATAGTAAGCCAAAAAATTGTTCCAAGCACCGATATCATGTGTACCCTACTCCTATAATCCTACATCAACCATTTTAAGGATAATATACCCATCAAACAAGGGGACTTAAAGTCACATGTTTATTTTAAAAGGGTAATACAAAATCCCAGGATCATTCGACACTATTAATATTGGATCTTGAAATTCGGTATGCTTTTCACTATCCATATGTTTTTCTCCTTCGATGAGGGTAGACCAACCAAATATTGTTCCCAATGCCATGGGCTATATTACTATGTAATCCTACACTCTAGATCATGTTTTTTTGTTCCAAAATTCATTATCTATTGTCTAATGGGGGAAGAAAAGAAACAAATGGAGTGGATTATTTAAATTCAAAATACACTACTATCTTGGACTCTAGAAGTTTCATGAATGAACCCTTTATAATGGGTTGTGTGATCTCTACCAAGGCCTATATTTGCACCATAGGACCCCAATATATCAAATCAGAAAAATCTTATTCTATTAAATCCTCAATGGTATAACCTTCCCACAAATAACTTGATAGCTTATACCCATAAATGGGATACAATTCACCTGGATCCAGAAAGGGGAATGAGGGACTTCAATCTTATTAGGTTAAACCCCTTAACCATGCACTTGATCGTAGTAATATAATTATCTAAAGACAAGGTATTTCGAATAAAAGTATGTATCTTAATATATTCCATAAAAAAATTGAAAAATAATCATCCTTTGTTCAATTTACATGATAGAATCCCCCTCTTCAAACCTTCAGATCTACTGAAACATATTCCCCAAGATGTTCATGTTATAGGGTCTGTAAGGTTTGAATCTCCCCACTAAGTGGAGGGAGAGAAATTTAAAAATCTCTCTATCCCATATAGAACTAACTTCAATCATCTATTTCTCTAAAAAATATTGAAATATTATTTAAAATCTCTCTGGTAATGCATGATCATTTGTAACATTAAATATATAGAATTAAACAGTTCAAAATATAACATCCTTAACTTTTCTGTCTATAAAAATTCAAATAAACAAGTTTACAACAATTGGTTTGGTAATTTGATAATAAACTGACTCTGATATTATTGAAAAGTGTTAATCATTCATTATGATTATTTAAAACGGGAATTAAATTATTTAATCATTTAATTGGGTAAATAATAATGTTAACAATTTATGAACATTGATTAGACTAAATAGTATTCATAATTGAATATAATTAATTTAACTATTAATATAATATATCATTTTAAATAAATATTAATTATATAATTTAATTTCATTATTTTATAAAATGATGTACACAAAAAATATTTTTATTTATCAATATTTAGCAAATCCATTCACAGATATATTTATGTTTCCTTTTTTATGTGTTAACTAATTATTTGAATTTATAAATTATTTATAAATTTAATTCCAATTAAAATAATTATTACTGATCAATTATTAATAGTAAAATTAATTCATTTTATAGTTACTAATTAATTTTAAAAATTTAAATTTATAAATAAATTTTTAAAGAAATTAAATAAGTATTTTGATCTATAATAATATTGAGTTAACATAAGGTTTTTTAAAATGAAAAAAATATATTCAAAAATGATTATTATTTTCAAAATATTAAATAAATGTGTTAAATTATTGAATTTTTTTTATTAATTAAGAATTGATTATTAATGGAAAAAAATTATTAAATGAATTGAGTGTTTAGTAGTTGTTAAATGAATTGACTTGATACTTCCCAATGATGATAGATAATATCATTTTAATTTATTGTGTATATATATTTTAGGTATATTAATCAAATATAGATAAATAATTTAATTTAATTTAATACATTAAATCTTAACGAAATGAAATAATTTTCCAATAATATTTGGAAAAAATGGATAAAATAAAATATATATTTTCATATATATTAAATTTCAAAAAATAAATGATGGAAATATATTAAAAAATAATGAAATGTGACTGAGGAATTCCATTTAATACAAATTCATATATCTGTTTATGCATTACTATACACCTTCATGCATATTTCATGGGAATTTGTAGAGGGCTAGAGACTAGGGATACCTTGGGAAGAAGATGTTTGATGGTGTTTGGCCTCCAATGATATAGATAAGTACTATTTAGCTCTAATGTGAGTTATGATCAGTAGGTGATCGTGTCACTAAGGGATGGGGGAATCGTTTAATCTCTCTTGAGGCCATAGGTAGGGACTGGGGTATGAGATGAGATGAAGCTGGCCTAGGATTGGGTTTTATGGATAATAAGATGGATGAGAGAGGATTTGCCCAAGTGATGATGGGTAAGGAATCCATTTGTCTCACACCTGGGGAGTGACACCCTCTTGAGGGTGGTAATATGTTTGATTAGTAATATAAATGTGATGAGTCCTTTAGGACTAGACATGGTGCGACATAGATTGGTTTCCTCCATGTAATAGACAGAGTGATCTTCCATAGAATATGTGAGGTGAGATCCATGTGTAGGGTTGGGACTTAGTCACAACTTGGCATCCAGATTCCAAGCTACATAGAGTGTACGACTTGGGATAGTCCCAGGGTAGAGACTAAGAGTGTTGAGAGAGAATAATGGAGGGGAATGGGCCTTGAGTACTAGGTTGAGATGAGCATATGGGTTGTGGTGTCACTGAGGGGTAAGAGGAATTGGTTTGTAATAATGATAAGAGACTATGATGGGTTTAGAGGACCCAATAGATTCCCTAATAGGCGAGGTGGGATTTGTTCCACAATGGGATTTAACTTTAGAGACCAGTGTATGGGGATCAAAAAAAGAGTTGCATGACAAGTTGAGGCCTAGTGTACTTGACGTGAAATCCCTAGAGACTGTGGGGATGTTTCATTGTGCTTATTACCTTCTTAGAGTCTATGGCGATTGGTTGGTATTCTTGTAACATCCCTAGAGTCTCAAAGGATGGGTTGGTATTATTATAACATCCCTAGAGTCCATGGGGATGGGTTAACATGCTTGTGACCTCCCTTGAGAATGTAGGGATAGGTCGGTGTGGATTATGGACCTTCCCTAGAATCTTGTGTACGGAATGATACCACCCATTAGGGGATAGGTCATAGGATGATGTGAGATCGGATCAATGGTATCGACCTTGAATGATCATGCATTAGGGAATGATGTGAATGTATGATTGGACCTAGTTCTTGTGGGAAACAGGTTGAGGTTTGGATGCCACAAAACCTTATGTATTCATTTATGGCTTGGGTATCAGTATGATGGTAGGACATGATGAGGTGTGATGGGTTCTAGTATAGAACTAAAGTAGGTATGATTGGGTGTCATGGTGTCCTTGTAAGAACACATTTACCTAACATGTAGGGAGTGGTGGATGCCATATAACGTTTATGACCCTATTAATGTGATTAGGAAATCATGTACTTTAATTATCTTGTATTTAGGTGATAAGGTAATTCACGATGTAGATTATGAATCCTCGACTCCCTAAATATGGTCTATACATGAAACTCTATATATGAAAAAAACCTTAGTTGTCCAGCTACAAAAAGGATTCAATTGTATAATAATCATATGAATCCTTGAAATGTATCTAGGACACGTATCAATGATTTTAATCAGATCATTCTATATTTATCTAACATTAAATTTATGTTTCATAATGGGTATTTTAATATCATACTACTAACCTAATTAGATGATTAGAATAATTCATTTAAAGATTTGATGATGTATGTTCAGGTTTCCTTAATCGTATATGAAGTCAAATCAACAATGTTTTCTAAATAAATAAAAATTTAAAGACATATTTTTTTAATAATGAATATGAGGGGCTTAATATCTAGTTTAAGATTGAATAGAGAGGGAATGAGAGTGTTAAGAGTATATTTATGACCTAATTTGGGTCTTGTGGTAATCAAATAAAAAATTTTCATTGTAAAAAACCTGGTTAAATTTGAAGGAATTATCCCCAAAGGAAAAATTATAATAACAAAACCAAAAAAATTACCAATTGTTATTAGTTGAGAAATATTTTTAGACAATTGATGTTTTAAATTTTTGGCCAGATGCTATGAGTTTTGAGTGAGTCATGGATTTAGGATTTTTTTTCGTATATGTCACAAACATGAGTACTTCACTGATCTAATAGAGAATGGGAGTGGAATGATTTCTATAGGAAATAACAAGAGCTATCAAATCATGGGTAGAAAAATAATCCCTTTCAAATTGCATGAAAGGTTACTCAAATCCATAGAATAATTTTATGTGGGTGCCTAATTTGAAAATTAATCTAATTTCCCAACATGTCTTAGAAGATAATGGGTATTTATTTAGGCATGATTCAAGGATTTATAATATCTCTAAGGGTTCACTCACTGTTATGAGATTAACCCTAACTAATGGTATATATGTCTTAAATAGTAGGAATAAAATGAAACAATTAAATACAACTCTTTCCACCATAATAGATAACATAATGTTATATCATAGGTGATTAGGACATATTATTTAAAAATGGATGAATGAACTATGAATGAAAGGAATTGTAAATGATGCAACCTTAGACAGTCTTCCCTTGTTAGAATACCATGATCTTGGTAAGTCCAAACATGTTAGTTTCATGTTGTCTATATATGAAGATAATTCCCCTTTAGAATATTCACATTTTCATTTGTGGTTTTCCTTTAGAACTACTTTCTATTGTGGGGGCCACTAATATGATACGTTGAAAGATGAATAATATCATAAAGTGTGGATTTATGTACTCAAGCACAGATCTAAAACCTTTGAATCTTTCAAAATTTGTGTATTTAGTGTTGAATGTGAAGCTAAAAACCTATTTAAAATCATTAGAACTGATAGCAATCTAGAATATTTATCTAATTCGAATATAGAGTATTTTAGGTTTTAAGGTATTCTTAGACACAAAACTATTATGGATACCACATAATAAAATTTCCTAAAAGATAGGATGAAAAATACTATTTATAAATATTGATAAGCATACAATCATATTCTAGTCCTTTTATGTCATGGGATGAAGTTGGTACTACTGTTGTCAATCTGATCAATAGATTCCCTTTTAGTGACATTAGTTTCAGAGCCCCTGATGTTATGTGGATTAGATCACCCCTAGTTTATAACATCATAGATTTTTTTTCATTCTACCCATTATCATAGAGTGACTAATAAACAGGAACCTAGAAATATGATGTGTGACTTTGTAGGATACCAACTTTGTGTCAAAGGGTAAAGGATTTGGGAAGATAAAAATTGTTTTTAAAAATTTATAATCCATCACGATGATGTCTTATATGAGGATTCTACATCTAAATATATGTATTTTGATCTATCCTAGTCTCACCCATCTAAACCTGTAGGTGTTGAGGTTAGATTAGAGCCTAAAATGTAACTTGAACTCAAGGTTTTCTCAACTAAACCACCCTATCTAGATCACAATAAAGAACTATATTGTACTAAATTTCATAAGGGTACTCCTAACTCTCTTAAGGGTACTCCCTAGCTTTCATATGGGAAATCCCTATATTTGGTAAGGGTACTACCTTGGATTATGTAAGGCTAACCTGGAATGTGAAAGGGTACTTCCTTTGCTCACATAAGGGTTACCAAGCTAACATAAGGGTACTGTAAGGCTCGATTAAGGGTAACGTGGATCATATAAGGGTGACATTGGAATAATCAATGGTAAGTTGGTCTGTGTCATATTTTTGTGGTGAACCACCTTCCTCCACGTGGCCAAACCATCAAACTGTCTCTTCAATATCAGTCATCCACATGGACTGCATCCTGCATTCACTACCTGGATCAAAATCTTTTCTCTAACCATCATGATTTCACATTAATATCCTCCTAGATCATTGGGTGTGTCTCTTCACTAGTTCATTAGAGGAGAGTTCTAGGGTATTTTTGATTTCCTACTGAAGTAGAATGAGAGTAGCCTAAATGAGAACCTGTCCACGATTCATGTAGTCTACTGAACTATATTTTCATCATCATCGTGGACCTCAACTCATGATTTTTTGGAGAGTGGTGAAGATTACCTACCTTCATCATGAGATTTCCTCATGTGAATTAATACATCAATATCATGAACACCATTTGACCTTATTCCAGGTTTTTTTAGAACCTTTAATTATATAATGTTTATTCCACATTCCTATTTTCATTTCATTTCATGTGTTTAATGTTGTATCCTTCTATTCTTGTTTGTAGAGTGATTCCATATAGGAAGTAAGATTTCATGTTATATAGGTTAGATTTCATCACTTCCATATAGTCTAAAAAGACCCAATACTAAAATAGTTTCTTTGGTACTTTACTTATTTCAGGGCATAAAATCTGGTTATTTAAATTCTTTAGTAATAATGATATTCTGGGGGGTTTCTTGCAATGCACATAGCTCTATGGTGAACTAATGTATGGTATATATCTGTGTTTATTTTTTCTTACACCATATTTGTCTTTAATCCATATTATTCATTTCTATTTTCTATTGAACTTCCTAAAACATTTTTAAACCAATTACCTACATCAGAGGATTCTTGTTTGTTTCCTAAGGAACAAAACATCAACTAATCCCTTAGCATATTTTCTATTTATAACCAACCGGGCTGGTGGATCAACTTTTCACATGGTCTTGTCATGATAGAAACTGAAAATGTCACTCATCCATTCACTTTCATTCGTTTTGAATCCATTTTTCATTTTAATGTCTCTATCATCCGTCTTATGTGCATCACTTAATAATATATAAGGGTTTTTATTAAAGATAATCTAATTGAAATTATATTTATTCCATAAATATTTATATTTTTTCTTATATATTTTTTTACTAGCTATGATCCACAACTTTGGTGCAACCATGTCAAGACTAATATTTACCACAAAAAAAGTTTTCATTCTTGTGAAATGATACCGAGGATATGGTGTCTAAAATTAACGGATTGAAGGTAATGTTTCATATATATGAATTCCAATGGAATAAAATTTCCCATTTGGAAATTGTTGAACTTGTGTTTTGTATGATTCAATGATCAAATAATTCTAATCCTATAAACTACACCCACTAGGTTTTTATATATTTTCAACATACCCTATTTACCTCCACCTAAAGAAGAATGATAATATTGAAATATCTTTGTAATTAAAATTTCTCCTTTTGGAATAAAAATCAGTTCTTATAGAATGAAAATCAATTTCAAAAAGAATATCATAAATTTGTTGCACAACCATGTGGTAACATATCAATAATTATCATCAAACTAACATCCTACATTAACTCTTGTTTCAACACATCATCCTCCTACAAATAAGGTTATTAAATTTCCACGTTCATATAATCTCTTTCCCAAGTCACCCTCGATAGAGCATCAGTGACACTATTCAGTTTCCCATGCTTGTAAATCACAATAAAATCATATCCTAGTGACATATCCTATCAGTAATAATGTTCAATTAAATATACTATTTGAATAAGAAAATCTACTTAAGGCACCAATTACCCATGTATACATCAAACCACATTCCCATCAAATATTTTTATGATCCTGGATTTCTGGCACTAAATCCATAAGCTCCATTTTGTATATCAAATTTTACAAGATGGTTTCTGATAATTACTTACAAAAACAAGAAAGAGGCCTCCCTTACTATGTTAATAAAGCTCTAACTCCAGAATTTGAGGCATAAAAAATTACTGTAAATCCATTGTAAAAAATCAAAAATCATAAATGTTAGGTAGTAGACATGTTTTTATTAAGTGTATCAAATTATTTTTGAGTTTCAAGTGAGTATTTAACATATTTGTTCTTATTAAAGGTCATAAGGGGTCTTGAAATATTTCCATAATCATTGATAAATTTTTGATAGTATCTAATTATCCATGAAAACCATGACCTGCTTCACATTCCTTGGACTATTCCATAATTTAACTACCACCTTTTTGGGATATATCATATCAACATTGATAGAAATTATATGTCCAAAATACTCCACATACCTCCTTTTAATGAAACATTCTTCTCATTTTCGAATTAAAATTGTTTGTAACCATTTGTAGGACCTCATGTGCTTTCTCAAATTCTCAATTCCACCCCTTAAAATACCCCACTATATCATCTAAGGACAATAAATAACTCTTCCTTTGAAAATACTAGAATGCAACATTTATAGTATCATGGAATGCCATTAGTGAATTTATCAATCTGAAGGGCATAAATAAGTATTCATAATTATCATTTTTGGACTCAAAATATATTCCTATTTCATCTATTCCTAGTGGAAACTAGATATCAGAACCACCTCTTTGAAGTATTCTACATTATGAAACTCATCCATGTGCTATTATATTAGTTGAATTAGGGTCCTTTCCATCACCACCAAATAATTGAACTCTTGGTAATCCATGAACAGTATCCACCGACTATCTTTATTTGTTACTAAATTTATTATAATATAGAATGGGTTGATGATATGTCTGATGAAACCCAATTGAAAAATATTTTGACCCTATTTCTTAATCTCATTATTTATTAAATATGAATTTTTTAAGGTTTTATGTTGACTAAATCCACCCTATTTCAAATTTATTGTCTAATAATTCTTCCTATTTTATGATAATTCCCAAGGTTCCTCAAAAACATTAGCTCTATCTGCCTTTTCTTGTATCACCCACTGCATCTCAAGCACCCACAATATTTTTTTCTCCTAAATTTAATTGTAAAGCATATGGTGTTTTTGTGGATTATTTGATGTGCCCCAGGTTGGATGAAAAATGATATGGGGATGAATAATTGATCAACATTTATGAATTATTCATCTTCTAAATTCAACCTCTGGAACCTGTTAATGTTCTTGAGTCCTATCAAAAATATCTCGTAGTATAAACTTGCATGCAGTAATAATAAGAGTGTGCAACAAAAAATATTTACAATTTTATTTATAAAAGTGTACTCCTTTCAATTATAGTAAGATTCAAGTAGTTAGAAACCCTAGTTATAACACTCCATAAATTTTTTAGACACCCCAATCACAATTATTTGGTGATTGGTTAGACACCCCAATCGCAAGCCTCAAACAAGTTGTTAGTCACCACAGGGACAAGATTATTCTTCAACATTAATCCTCTAATAGAAATTTTATTTTATGAAAATGGACTCATATGTTACACTTATGAAATAGATTTCCCTTCATGAGAAGATTGGATCAATAGGCATTCACATGTGATAATTCTTCAAGATCATCAAAAGGTGCTCACAATAGTTATGATGGTATCAAAAATCATACATGATCATGAGGGAAATTGTCCACATCAATTTTCTCAAATAATTGGGTGAACAAGAAAACAATGTCTCCTAATTTCAACTCCCTACCTTCCCTCAATAAAAGCATCAGGCCCCCACAAATCTCTCATACAATGTATATTAGTTCTCAATATTCTCAACATCTTTTTTGATAACTACAAAAATATATATTCAAAATAATATCATGAATATTATTCTTATATATACTAGAAGAATATTTCACATTTAATATTAAAATAAATCTTAGATGGATCTCATTCTTCTTGAATCATCAAATCTCTAGGGGGATCAATTATTTTTTCATTTAATCCTATTGTTGAATTCCCTGAAGACTTAATAATTTATTCTCACATGATATTTGAATTACCATGTCTCCATTATCTCCTCAACTCATGCTACATATAAATATATTTAAAATTTACCCACCTCTACATGAATCTATGTAATACCATGGGATAACCTATTATACTGCTAAACTCACCACTTCTTATAGATGGACCAGATTTCCAAAATGGTCATCAAAACAGCCATTGAAGAATCACTATGGCATGGTGACATATATATTTTTCTCTTTTCATGATAATCACATGCAGTTAACATGAATAAATATATACTTTTAATTGTCGCTTCCTCACTTATTCTACAACCTGGCCACATTTTGATAAGTATTGTAATATTTATTTTTCATTTGAGAACATCATACTTTGCATAGTCAAATTTTATTTCATCAAAATATACAAATTATGGAACTCAGTTCATCTCCCAGTGGAATAGTCATAGTAATGAATCGAATGCAAGTTTTAATAGAGATTGACCACATGAACACCTCAACAATCAACCATATGAATAAATTCAAATCGACTATGTTTGATCAAAAAAATGAAAATTTCTAGATTGATGGCATGTTAAAATCCAATCAACCATAGTATCTTAACCCATGTTTATGAAGCATAATAATTTTCTTTGTTTCATTAACATAGTTCATTGAACTACCAATGTATGTAGTTCAAAACTCAATGTACCCTTAGGCATCACCTCATCACCTTTATGTGCAGTGACTCTGTTCATGTTACCTATACACATCCTTCACAACTCCCTCATTACCTTTACAAAAATGTTGTAAACCAGATATGACTTTTACATAGTTATAGAAATCCTCTGGTGCCTTCACACAGTTACTCTGTTTTCTTATTACCTTCACATAGGTAATTCATTTCTAAATCCACCTTTATATAGCCACTTTACTTATCACATTACTTTTACATAACCAGTGCAAGTCACATGTTACATTTACACAACTTCATAATTTTTGGTCCGACCCTGACGCAGATAGAGAACTACCTTTAGGTAGCTACTTACACTTCAATTTTAGAATTATTTATAAAGAAACATACTGTTGATGCCTTTACATAAGTAACGAATATCTCACACCCAAGTTGGGATTGATCTTATATATAATGGGTTATAGACTTAGTCCAACAAGTCCTTAATTTTGGGCCTAATTTCATTTTTTGGGCTTCAATTCTGGTAAGTTTGGCTATAATTGGGTCTTGTTATGGAGTTGGGAGAAAAGATATGTCATTTTGAGTGTGATGGGTGTGGGGAGGTGATGTAATGGTGGTGGTATGTTGAGGTCTTGGAGAATTGGTTATGTTGCAATCTGTGACCAGTAGATACTTCTTCTAGTCTATTAGGATGCACAATGGAGAAGTTCATCTATTCAAGGATCAGTACTGCACCAGTGGAAATCCAAGACAAGAGCATGAGGTTGGACATGTTTCCACCTATCAAGGGAGTTCCTTAAACATCTTGCAAGAATCCTCATTTTACCTTACATTCAGTGTGCCAAATATCCTAAAGGCCCCACTATATTCTTCATGGTCCTACAATCAAAGTACATCCAGTCAATCAAATAATTTTTTAAATGAACTGTAAATTCAAATAAAATAAAATTAAATATTATTAATACTTTAATAAAAATAAAATTAATGAATTTTTGATTTACAAAATAATCTTAAAATATTAAAATTAGAAATAGTTTTTAAATATAGTTAAATTAGTATTGGTATATATAATAATATTGAGTTGATAAAAGGAGGTTAATTTGTTTTTAAAAGGAATTTAAATAAGATTATAATTTTTAAAAATATTTAGATGTGTTAAATTGTTTATTTTTTTTAAGAATTTATTATTGAGAAAAACAAAATTTATACCTGAATGGACTTATTAGTAATTGTGAAATGATTTGAGAGGATACGTTCCAATTATAGCACCAATATTCCCTCCATGGATCCCTTTCTAGGAACTCTCTTGATCCTCCAAGTAGGGGTAGAGAACTTCCACCCCGACAGTGTGCTGGGAATGGTCAGGTTCATATCAGTGTTAAAGGTATGGATAGTTCAGCTATCAGTGGCACATAGGGTGGCCAAGGGGATTGGTTTCTCGACACTGATGGTTCTTTGTGCAAGAATTGTGCCTCTTTTAAACTTCTAGCTATTTCTTCTAATCCTAAAACCATTTCCATTGAGCTTTGTTTGCACAATCACAACCCGTATCTTTCTAATTTTGGATAGGACAAGGATGGCCCGATGGGAGAAAAAACCTAAGTCTCCATGATCATTGCTGGGACATATGGATATGAGTTTCAAAATATATGACAGCTGGTAAAACATCTTTTCCATTATCCATTTCATTATATTTATCTTCCTGTTTCTATATGGATTTTTTTATGTAGGGAATATGATGATAAAGAATGACATGTACCAGATGGAGGGTGAATTCTCTAAGGGATAGTGCATTCGAGGTGGAAAACCGAGCACCAATATGTGTGTCCCTAGATCCCAAGTCTATGCGTATCATGGGGGAGGTCGTGGGAAACTGGAAGAGCTCATGCTATCTAGTAGTGGCCCCCAACCTCACTAAAGGGGTGTTGGTGATCCTCGATCCCAACCAACTGCTACCATGGCTCTTCAAGAATGTAATTTTGTATAAGATGAGTGGTGATCCCCATTCCAGAAAAGCTGATTTCATGTCTCTTTAAGTTAAAAACTCTAAGTGCAGTTGAATCAAAAATCTTCCAGCTTTTAATAGCGTGTTTGTGTAGAATATAATCAGGGATCCTTGTTTCAAAAAAATCTATTTCCATGGCTCATGGAGGTAAGTATTTCGAGTCTAGTAGAATAAAAAATCATCCCATTGTGGATAATGGGGCTGTGAAGAAAATTATTGGTGATCTTAATCCCAAAGAAGTTGCTTCCATGGATTCTCCATCTAAGGTCTCATATTCTTGTAGAATGAAAACCCTTCATATTGTGAATAATGCGATTGCGCATAAGATGGGAATTTTATCTAGTATCAATAACCTGGATGAGGTGTTTGTGTGGCTTTGGATGGGTATAATTGGTAGCACTAAATTGGACGATGGGTAGTAATTGGGTTCTTCAATACTCTTGGAGCATTTTCTTGGGAAAGGGAGGGGAGGAAAAGAATAATTCATTAATAATATCTTGATTGGTTAACATCTACACATGAGTGGGTATCTGAGAAGTAACTCTGAAATCCATACAGAGGATGAGAAGACATATGGAAACTCAATAAACAATGTATCTAAAGGGAAGGACAAGATGCACCAAAATTTTATTGAAAGCATTTGGCTTTTTTAATCTAGTAATTCTAATTTTCAAGAATTTTTGTGTTAACTAGGACAACAATTTATCAAATAATTGGTATAAAATGCGTTTGCTAAATGTTGTTTATTAGAGATGAGAAAGATGGAGTAGTATGCTTGAGGCCAGTTTGGGCATGAAATGGCCATCAAACATTTAGAATCATTGAAAAAAGGGCATTGTTAGCATGAATAAGAACTATACAGAATGGAATCATTAAATAAAACATAGAGAATAGTTTAATCCTGACAGGGAAATGGTATCTCATCTACGTTTTCCATTACAATGTATTCTATCAAAGAAACAAATGTTCTTGTGTGCTCACAATTTTATTGGTGAAGCAATTTTTTAGTTTTTTTATTAACTCATTGTTTTTGTCATCCGTTTTAATGAAAATATGAGGGAATCATTGGAGCATAAAAAGTAGGTGAAAATCTAATGAAACTAGTAAAAATCAATGAGGTTGGAGGACCATATCCTTTCTGTATCAACTTTAAGTAATCATTATCTAATTATTTTATATGAATCTCGTCATGTCTTTTTATCCAGGTATGATGATAGGGGAAAAATGATATATAGAAACAAATTATTGAGTTGGAAACAAAAATACATGCTCAAAAATAATTGGATTCTCAAATTGAATGCAGGAGAGGGGTTTTGAAAGATCATGCATTCAATTTCACGATCAAATGAATTTTTAGAATCTACTTTTGCTTCCATATCAATAATTGTTTCTCTAGTCCATTCCTAATCTCCATCCATCATACACAACTAAAATGGCATGATGAGATTCAGATAAAAGAATTAGAAATTTATATCCTAAAGTGGATACAGAAAGGAAATGGACCACCAAACTCAAAGAATTTTTGCAGTTTCATTACATTTTCATATTCTTTTCTCTTTTCAAAAGTTTCACTCCTATTTTTCATAAAAATGAACAAAAAAATGAGTTAATAAAAAACTAAAAAACCGATTCACCACTATGTTTGTGAGCATAAAAAACATTTGGTTCATTATTAGAATATATTGGAAGGAAAAAAGTAGAAGAGATACCCTTTCCCTCTCATGATGAAGCTTTTATCTCTGTTTTATTTAAGGATTCCATTCTATATAGTTATTTCTCATGTTGCAAGGCCCTTCTTTTTATGGTTCTTAATGATTGATTGACATTTCATTCCCAAACTAGCCTCTAGTATACTGCTCCATCCTTCTCATCTCTAAAAAAAATCAGTAAAACAATTTTATACCAACAATTTTATAAAGATTAGGCCCATTTAACACAAAAAAGAATAAACATTAGAATTACTGGATTGGATAAGTTCTCATAATTTCATTGAAATTATCGTGCATCTCATCCTTCTCATCAATTAAATTTATTTTTAGTTTTCATCTTTCCTCACATCCTCTACTAGGATTTCAAAGTTAATTCTCAGATACCCACTCCTATGTAGATGTTGACCAATCAAGATAATTTCAATGAAGTATTATTTTCTTAACCTCCCTAGCCTGGGAAAATAATCCTTGAATTTTGAAGCACACAAATACTACCCAACATCTAATTTAGTGCTACTAATTATACATATCCATATCCCAAGAAACACTGCATCCATAATATTGATACCACATAAAATTATTTTTTTATTCACAGCCACATTCTCTTCCATAAGAAAAGTTATGATTCTTCTAGACTATGAGTCCATAGATCAAGGAGTCGTGGAAGCATCTTGAATAGGATGAGGATCTCATATCATATTCTACACAACCACATTCTCAACAATATGAAGATTTTTTATTATACCGAACTAAGTGTCCTTACCTCAAGGTGTCATGGAAGAATCTTGTTTGAAATGAGTATCACCGCTCATCTTCCACACCACCATGTTCATGACAATAAGAAGAGTTTTGACCATAATTTTCTCATATTTCATACCATGAGGAGCTATGGATGTAACATTTTCAGAATGGGGATCACTTCTCATCTTATGTACAACCAAATTCATGGAAATCAGATGAGTTTGGATTCTACTGAACTCAGAGTCCTTACCTTAAGGATCCAATGATGCATCTTGTTCAAATTGTTGTTCAATGAAACACGTTCAATGAGGTCTGGTGGATCTACTAGAAAATATGAGATCCTCCATTTCCCCCATGACCTCCCCCATGCCCATGATGGACTTGGGGTCTTGGGCCACAGAACATAGTGTGAGGTTTTCCACCTTGAAGGAACTGTCCCCTGAGTGCTGAACATCCATCCAATACACACCATTCTTCATCTTTGGCCCTATATATAGAAACACAATGGGAAAATGAAAGATAAATATGATAAAACCAATGAAGGAGAATATGTTTTATCAATAGCCAAATATTTAGGAGCTATGTAGGTTTGGGTTCTAGAAAGTCTTGTGGATACATGGATTTTTTAACCCTTCGTTCTGTTGGTGAATCCTCTTGTTTTTGAATCCATTATATAGTACTTTAAACACTCTCAAATTCCAGTTATAGTCCTTAATTAATATACTATTAAATTTATGTAGAATACCAATCATTCTAGGATGGAGTTCACTGTATTTTTGTTATTTCAATTATAATTGTTGGTTATCAATGATGAAATTTGGTTCATACATTTCCCGCAAAGTCCCACTCACTTGAGTAAGAATATATTCCATTTTTTCACTTCTTAATTTAACTCATGTGGAGGAAGAAGAAATGGATGGATAATTATATAGTGTATTGATGAAAAACTCTCTTTTCCCTTGTTCATTGATTTTTAGAGTTCTATGTTTAGAAGGAATGGTTATCTCAACCTTAGGATCAAAATACGGATGGTTAAAAGAACTAGATCATGTCATTTGAATTTTTTTAAAACAAAATAAAAATAAAATCACTAATCTTTCCCAGAACATGTGTCAGTTTTGATTCATGCCTTTTATGGGGTGCTCAACAAAATTGTTTTTGAACCCAAGAAAAATCTATTAATGTTCAATTGGGGATTTCTCTAGGGAAAAAATGTTATGGATGTATTAAAATCATATTTAATGGGTTTGAAATTTGAAAAAAGTGGATGTGGTTGAATGGTTTAAAATTTAGTTTTTAAATCATAGTTATCCAAACTTAGATTACTCTCCTCTCATCCATATGAATCATTATTAAATTTCACATCCCCATCATTCTCTATTAAAATGAAATATCATTGATTATCTATTCCTCAAAAAATTGGTTTGGAATAGAAAAATACAATAATCCTTGAATTATATATCCTCACCTAGGCAAGTGATTGGATACCACTAATGATTATTGGGTCATTCCACTGTTAACTATCGTATGTAGTGAAGGAGTTTTCAATAGGCTTAGGTGTGAAACACGTAAAAAAGAAAGAAATATGTAATTTTAAGGAAAAATAAGAATCTCATAAAAGCTACACATCCAAACACATCCAAATAATTAAACAAAGAATCATTTTTATTCAATACCTGAATTCATCATAGGGGTGGGAGAGATTTCCTCAGATCAACCATAAATAACTTAACATTTCATCACTATAGTAATTAATAAAAAGAAACCAAGAAAACCATAGGGAATGACACTAGCATCTAGTGATGAAATAGAATCCAAGAATAAGCATGTGTTTCATTAATATGGGATGTTCCCCATACCAAAGGAGAACATATCTTTCTATTATAAGAATAGAAATAGAAAAATATCACAAAAAAATCCTTATATGTGGTGAATTCCAGTAGTGTGTATTGACATCCTTATTAACAGCTCTAGGTGAAGTCCCAATGAGAATAGTTGAACTCCTACAATGACATGAAACAACCCATAATAATTCTATACTATGAAGTGAGCATGATATCATCAATAGATGGGAACAACATGGAATATTATCACTAAGGATCATCATCTTCCATGATTCGACTAAACTAAAGGACAGGAAGGGAAATTGAATTTTAAAATGAGAGGCCAAATAGGAAAATGAATATCCCCATTTTCAAAATTTTTAAGACATGGTGAGCTACTCCAATATTAGTTCTGAGTAGAATTGTCATTCTCATATGTGGGAATTTAGATAGTTGAGGTGATTTTAGTCATTATCTATAATCAAATACTTCACCAATCAGGTATATAGAATTGGATATATAGTGATTTTGGCTATATGACGGTTTCGAGTACCTTGAACCATAAATCATGTAAAACTATTCCCTTCTACATCATCTTATAGCACATAAAATTTATCCTATAAATATTTATTTGATTGATATTGATTATCAAGGTGCATCAATCGAATGGATGAGAACTTTAATACAAGAGATCGGGTTGATTTTATCCATTAATGAATTTTTCGAGCATCCGTGAACCTCCAACTAGTGCATGGGAGAGAAAATAGGGTCTCAGCATCTATATACTTTCACAAGGGAATGAAAAATATTAAAACTAATTTATTTTAACTTTTTTATTTGGATAAATCCATACTCAATGTTCACAACTTATGATTTTGTTTCTTCAGCAGGGGGTGTGACTTATTCATTGTTATATCGGGCTACTAGAACCCTAAAAAGTGTAGTGGCACAATTTCATACATCAAGGATCAATAGAAGAAGATTTTTAGAAAAGAGGACCACAGCTTGTCTTAAATGAGACAGTGTTCTTGAAAAGAGTAAGAGTTTCGATTATACTTGACACATATTTCATTCCTTAAGGAGCGATGGAATCATATTTTTTTGAATGGGGATCACTACTCATATTAGGAACAACAACATTCTATAAAATAGGTAGAGTTTTGATTCTACTGAACCTGGAGTCCTTTATTTATGGAGCTATGGAAGCATCTTGTTTGAATTTTAGATCACTGACACCCCTTTTGTGAGGTCGGGGTCCACTACTAGATATTCTAAGCTCTTCCAGTTCCCCTATGACCTCCCCATTCTTAACCTAGACTTGGGATATAGGGATACCAAACAAAGTGTGATGGTTTCCACCTTCAAAGAACTATAACTTTAGTACGAACCCTCCATTAGGTATAAGTCCTTCTTCATCGTCGTCCCTCATTGAAGAATCCCAGTGGGAAACTAGAGGATAAATAAAATGACACTAATGAATGGGAAGATGTTTTATCAGAGGTCAAATATTTAGGATCTGCGTATCCTTAGGTGCTAGCGATACTCATGGATACATGGCCATTTTTTACCCATCATTCCAGCCTTGGCCAACCAAAAATTAGAAATCATTGGGTTGTGATTCTGGAAACAAATATCAATAAACATAAATTTCTAATTGGAAGAAATAATTAAAATATAAGAGTTTAAATGTGGTTCATTACCCATACCAAATCCAACAACATGTTTGATGTATTGATGTTTCATTAAATGAATATTTTGTAGTCATTGTGGAGAAATTCAAGACCCTTGTTTGTACCAAGCACCTCCATTAGAGAGACCATCCATGAATGTGGATGAACATTAGAGGATGAGGGCTTAGATCGAAAGAGATAGTCATCCAGGATACCCTAGGGCCTGAACACATAAACCCGCATTCCCTGTTCACCATCCAGGTAGTACCCAATGAGTTTAACAAGATGGGGATGGTTAAGGTGACCCAGATAATCTTTATTTATTTAAATTTTTATCCATATAATTATATACATTTATATAATTATTTTTAAAAATATTTTAAAAATATTTCTATATATTGTATTTTTACTTATAGAATTTATACATCTTTACCTATAATTGTATATATTGATATAACCTTTTTATAATGTAATTATAATTTTTTATTAAAAATATCATTATATACTATATTTAAATATAACGAAATATTTATAAAAATAAATTTATATATGATGTATTTACATAATATTGACACACACACACACACAAACACAAACTACCACAGCTCAACCTCCAGGTTGTACCCAATGTGCTAAACGAGATGAGGATGGTTATGGTGCCCTAGATAATTCACCTTTATTTAATTTTTTATTCATATAATTATATAAATTTATATAATTATTTGTAAATATATTTTTAAAATATATCTATATATTTTATATTTAAAAATAAATTATAGACTTATTTAAATATAATATAATATTTAGATAAATAAATTATTATGTATTTATATTTATTTATTATAAATATTTTTATATAATAAATTTAATGATAATGATATAGTTATAAAAATTCATTTATATATGATGTATTTACATAATTTTAACCCACACACATACACAAACATATTGATATAAACATGTATACATTTATATTTCACACATAGACACACAAATGAAAAAGATTTATGTAATAGGGTTCGTAAAATGACGATGATGAACATAGAATGAATTCTAAGTAGACATTATAAGTTTACATCGTAAAATTTGATGTTGTGATGTTAAGAAGTTTGAATATAACTAAGAAGCAGAACATTTAGGAATATGATTCCTAAATCTCAACAATATTCCAACATTCTTAATTTGTAGACATTTATAATTAAATAGTTTAGTGGGAGGGTATTATATGAAGGTCACATAGATATGTGACATAAATTAGATAAGATGTAAAGAGTTAACAAAACCCAAAAAACGTGGAAAGCATAAGGTATATCTGACAATTTTAGATATATGATTTGTTAGATTTGTGCTTATGATAGGTTTGTTAAATATTATTAAAGAGTTTAAGAATATTAAAATTTATAATATTGGAGGCAACCTCCATTTTATCATTATTTGACATTAGCTACATAAATTTATATATAGATATTATTTTCAGGAAGAGAAATGATAATTGACCTCTCAATGTGTAACTTTATATTTATCCTAAACTGATACACATCAAAATGTTTTATCAGTTATGAAAATATCATAAGGATAGCGTGAGTCAGATTTTGTTATAAAGATACAACATAATATCATGTGGCTCGAGACAAAGAATATGATTATTTTTGTGCACAAGATGTTCCACTACATATACCACACGGAGTGTCATACAAATTCCTTTAGTATATTAAGGGTGCAAAGATAATAATTGAGCCCCAATATATGTGGTTTGTCAGATAACTAGCATGATATCCTTCATAATTTGATACCATACATACAAAATTTTATATATTGACTTAGCTAATATGGTGGTCGTTGGGTATATTGTAAATCATGTCCTCAATTGGATCTTAATTGAGATGGGGTTTTTACTCTCATATGATGAGTATGACATCTGATCACTCGATTGAGATAGGATATGGGAGTACATGGAAAAATTAATATACTGTATATATATTTGTATAAGTAACTGGTGATGTTCTTATCCATAATGACAAACAACATGTGGTGTATTCTTCAATTAGATTAGTATATACCTTGAGAATCGATAATAGATGAGTTGGATATTTCGGGTTGATTTGCATTATGCCCCATGGTCACTGTATGTCTTGGAAAAACATAAAATATGAGAATTCCCATTTTAATATGATTAATTGTGGTGGAAACAAGTATACATATACATGTGTTTTATGGAGATAATTCAGGATCCCTTTATTACTTGAGTAACATTAACATTTTATAGAGGCCACTCTTATCTATCATATATGGATAAAATGATTTATATTTTTTTAGTTATAAAAATTCCAATAGGTTTTCACAATTATTTATAGAATGGGGATAGTGTTTGACTTATTGAACTACTATGAACATGTTTTATACATAATCCAAAATGGAATTGGATGAGTGTTACTAAGGTACACCATATGATGTGATAGAAGGTATTGTTACTGACATATTTCCAAAAGTGTTTGGGAAGATATAAAAAATATGTTTTGGATATGGTTCAAGAGAAATTGCATATGATAAAATAAAATGTGAAATGGTATAAGGTTTATTAAGAATTAGTACATGTGGGATATTAAAGGAGATATCTACAATGTTATAGCATTTATTTGATTACTAGCTATATCATGTGCATGTAATATCAAGATACATGCATGGAATATTATTTCATGGATGATACTATCTTTTGATCAAATAAACAACTTAATATTCAATGTTTTAATATTTTATTAGTTAAAATAATTTAAATCATCATTTATTAGGGCTTTACATGATATATAATGATATAGTGGAGTTTGAATTCATGAAATGAATGCATTGGACATAGAACTTACTCTTGTGATATAAAAACATTAGTAAATTTAGTATCACTCAAAGAGTGTTTTAACAATATATATATATACATATATTATTGAAAGGTGATTGAAATGGTTCATTGGTGTTTTCTCATTCTTGTTCAATACTCCCTGACCTGATACAAAATTTTATCACTCTCCTTTGAATATAGAAGTACTAGCATACATTGGAAAAAAGGTGAATCCCTTATATATGGAAGATGATTCAGATCAGCTGATGGATACACTATAGATGTATGGTGATATTTTTTGAGAATTTTTTGATCTTTATAAAACATATCAGAATAATATAAAAAGGTTTCCATGGATCTTCTATGTAAGGTATAAAAACATATAGTATTCTTAATTTATTTTTTCTATGTTTCATATTTCATACATAGATATCATTATAATATGGTTTTAATCTATTCCACTTGTTCTGGTAAATGTTATTATAATTTTACAAAACACTTCTCCAATAGAATTTGCATCCATGGTAACATCAAGAATATCAAGGGGTGTATTATACTTAATGCCCGACTCATGAGATACTTGAAAACCTACTCTCATGTGATATTTTGGGAGTTGTTTATTATGAATCATATATCTTTTGATATTTTGTATTTTACTTCTCACAATAATGTGATATATGGGTGATACTAAATATAAATCAATTTACCTTTCACCATGCATTATTTTGTAACATAAGTATGTTACTAGTAGTTTTTGATTCAAATTTAGGAAAAATTGGTAGAAAATAATAGAATAACTTGGGCAAGGAGGATTTTTTAGGGGAATTGCTAGCCCAAAATATAGTGGGGTCCAACTCATCATGTACTGGATTTTTATCTATTGTTGGTTCACCTTGACCCATTTGTATGTACTTCTTAATCAAACCCTAATTGGTAATAATTTCTTTTAGAGAATCTATTTGTTTCTGAACATCTTTCATATTCTTTTTGACATCCCCATGTGACTTTTTTTCTCAAAATAGTCTCAATTTGACACTCGAAAACCATCAACTTTAACATGTACATATTGTTCTGGATGGTTATAACCTATTTAAAGTAGTTGTTCTTCTTGTATAACTAATAATAAATCTTGTGTCTGAACTATATAAAAACTATACAAACATAAGTAGATATTTTAAGTAATATTATTATAAATAATAAAAAATAACTATTATGTTATACATAAACATGATTCTCTTACTTATTTTGTGCTATAATCTACCTTTTTTCTTCTTTATTTACACGATCCTTCTTCCATATCATATGATGTGGGATAGAAGTGGGGTTAAATTTAGATTCATCCATATATATATATATATCGAACATAATTTTGTTTCTATTTTTTATCAAATAAAACATTTACTATAGATTTAAGTTAAATACATTTTTTTTCAAGTGAAGCACACTTAATCCTTACTTTAAGGTAGGGGTACATGGGTTTAAATGCAAACTATTTATTCTTATCACTAATTTATTGTTTCATAATTTTTTAATTTTTAATAAAATTAAATAGTATAAAAAATTTCAAATAAAATATAATTAATTATAATGCACATGAAATGATTCATCATTTTGATAGGTAATAAATGAATTTTTAGTTTCTTGTTTTATCATTTGTGCATTAACAACTAGTGGTTGGGGATATATATTCCCCTCAAGATGCTAGAGAAATTTTTATGTAAAAAGTGAATGAATGGATCTATAAACCTTTTTAGTGATCATGAATATACATTTATTATAGAAAATATCTAATCAAAAATATTCTCTAAGGGATAATGAAAATTAAGTCAATGTTTCATTATATGGTTTTCATTAAAATTGATAAAGTTTATCATAATGTTACTATAATTACTTCCCAAATGATTTCCTTCAATTCAAGAAAATATTAATTCCACATATATATATCAATCTTCATATGAATTTTAATTTTGACCCTAATGCAACAATGGAATGTTGACTTGTTGGGTTCAATATTTTAGATTCACATATTTATCCCAACCTCAAATTTTATAACTTTGCTTCTTTCCTTGATATATTTTGTTAACATTGTGTTCTACTCCACTATTTTTTTTCATCCACATGTTTTTTAATATTGGAGTTTTTTTTCTAGAGAAAAATGTTAGTACTTTTCATTACATGTATATTCAAATAATTGAGTATTAATAATGAAAATCTAATTACATATTGTTTATTGGTCTAAATTACATTAATGTAATAATTTCCTAGAGTGTATATTTAATTGAAAATGAAAAAGAAGTTCCCGACTATGATGAGAAATTTTAAATTCCATGATGACTTTATAAAATATAAATATATGGTTAGATAACATTCTATGATTGGAACGGTAGAATTTTGACTATTTGGTATGAGCACCCGTAAGAATATGAAACTTTATATAATTAAGTTCACACTTGGTAATCTCTAATATGGGAGATTATGTGAATAGAAATACCTATTGTAATTCTGCTTGATTGTGTTTCAATGGAATTTTCTATATGTGAGAATGTGTGATGGTCCCCAAAAATTAAGATTGTTATTAACTTATTTCATACTTCACATTCGTTGATGTACCAACAAAAATCGTGACACCATATATTCAAAGGAACTAGGGTACATTGGCTGTTCCACGAATGACATGTTATTAATGAATATGTGCATGATTTTTTTTCATTATATATTTATGGAAGTTGATATCTCAACCCCTTGATTAAAGTAGAGATATCCCACTAAATACAATGGTCAGGGGGTAACAATGAGTTTCTTTCTAATGCACAATGAAATACATAACAAGAGGATAAGTTGGAGAGACATGTAACCTGTTTCATGAGATATTGTGATAATGGGATGATATTACATAGAAAGTTCTTGTGTGTGGTAGTCAGTATTGTGACATTTATTTATTTTTCATTGAATCCCTTACCTATATCTAGATAGAAATCTTGGACTTTAGGTAGGACCACCTAATGTCAATGAGAAAGAACCTTAGAGGGACATACACTATGTGCTTCCATAGATCTTATTTAATTTCTATTTGAATTTAATTATTATAATAAATATTATTATTTAAACTTTAGTAATCACACAAATTAAAAAAATATTTATTCTTAAGGTAATTATTTCATTAATTGGATATATAATATATATTTGTTTAATGTATAAATATATATAATGGTATTTCTAAATTTCAAGGAGGGTTAGGGGCCAAGAATGTTTCTAGAGATAAATATTATTTTTTATGCTAGTAAAATAATATTTACCATTTCACCAGTTTGAATAATATGTGAGATAATAATAACAATAATATTACATGTAATGGGGTCATATAATTTTAATATATTATTTAATGAGTGTTTTGAAATTAAATAATATTTTAACCCTAATCCAATCTCTATAAATATACTATTATTTATATTGTGTATTTTTTTGAAAGATCATCCTCAACATAAATATCAGTGGAACAAAAATTACATAGACCCTATAATTCTCCTAAAAGTAGTTGTGAAATGTGAAACATGTTTTCCCTCTATCCAAAATATAAAGAAAACACAATAAGAGAATAAGGGTTACAAATACCTAATGTTATCAATGATTGACGTAAAATTATTATAGATAGTTTCTCCATCCCCCAATGCTTTGATAATAACTTTATGGTCAGATTCAACCACAATATTTTTATTTCCTTGAGTGGTGGAGAATCTACACCATACCAAATACCCCAAATATTAGGCCACATAGGGAGTCTAGCATACAGAAACTATGGAATTTAGAACCATAATTAAATATCTTATATGATCGTGGATAACATCCCCAGGCCAACATTACCATATCTAGGTAGCGCTAGGTCAGTTTTAATTTTAAGGACTCCCAAAGGCAGGGTGGTTATCAATTCACACTCAAATTTACCCAAGAGATGAAGGTAGAACGGTCCTTCTAGTTTAGCTTGGGTTATCAAATCCTCAGAGACCTAAGAAGTATCCTAGAGACACGTACATTATATGGATTGTTTTTGTCTATGAAGTGGCCAACATGGTTTTATTTAATATGGTTTTAAATTAACTCTAAGAGACTTAAGTGAATTCAATTTAAAAGAGTGAGTTGATCCTAGGTTATCACTTGGGGTGGATTGGATGTATTTCCATTTCAATGATTTCAATTTCTTATAATTGAGATGGGTTCATTTAAGAAGATAAAACAACATCGACACTTACTAGTTTAATACCCAAACCCTTTAATACTAATCATCTATACACTTTAAGGATCAATGTTTTTAGCACTTCAAGGTAATTGTTCATATTAGCACTTGAAGTGTTTGGCCTTAAATTCAACAAGGACGATGGAGTTTAAATATCATCAAATAAAAATCTCAATTAAAGAAGTGATTATACATTAATGTGGTGATAAATAAAATCCAATCCAGACCATTTATTCTCCCTTGGATCAACCGATAAGTGGGTTATACCTCTATTTATGGTATGGTTTCAATGGAAGTAGGAAGTAGACTCAAGTGGGAGGAATTGATGAAATAAAGAAAACAAGAAAAAGAAAATGAGGACTCCCCCATTGTGTGAATAATTTCACAAGTTTTGGTGTGAATAAATTCACTCCTTGAACCAATAGTATCAAATTGATATGAATAACAATAGAATAATAGGAAAAGAATAACTTTTATTAAGAAACTAAAGTGAATTGAACAACTTACATGTGAAAGACAAACCCGAGAGAACAAAATCGCAGCATAACATTACAATTGAAAAAAGAACCAAAAGATGATAAAATCCTGTACAAAAACTGAAATAAATAAGAATTTTTGGATCCTTGGGTCTATAATCCAACAGATTAAAAGATCCCACTTGAGTATGGTAGGCCTAATGTGGTGGAAAGTAATGGAGAGGATACTTTTCCACCCTTGACCCGAGGTGGCTGCCAGCTTGCTTCCACAGAACAGATGCGCCTGTAATACCTTCCATATGGCATAATTAGAGTGAGAAATAGCATACCAAAAAGAATCACCAGATTTAACCTAACCTTATGTAACGTTTCATCCCAAAATAGTTTATGGTTAATGAGATATATGTAAAATGGTGGGCTGTTTTTCTGGGCTGTAGAATCTGGCCGTGAATTTTTTATTCAACTTGCGCCGCTTAAATAACCACAATGGATGCCGAATTAGCACTAAATCTTGAAGAATTATTTGTTCATATATATTTATACTATAATCCCACGAAATTTGGGATTCATTGGGTTTGTAATGTGGGATCCACATTCTCATCAGTGGACTGGTGTCCAATATGCCTTCTCTAGAATTGCTTACATTCTTCTCCAAATATCTCTATCATCCTTTATGAATACTACATTGAACCCTGAATGAAAAATATTCATATTTAAGTGTAGATACAGTTTAAAAAATATCAAATTAAAATATGGATAATTAAAATCCTTAAAATCATATTAATCATTGGACCTAAATTGGGGTACATTAGGAATGAAGTGCACAAATGATAAGAATGGATGTTCAAAATTAAAATCCACTAACTCAGTCCCATAAGATCAAAAATGAACATTTAATACCATTAAAATGTAATTTAATATGTATTTTTGTTGGATAATCACACCCCCAACTTGATATTTTCTAGTCCCGAGGAAAATGTATCTCAACAATATGAAATTAGAATTCCCTTTTCCAAAATCATTTTAATACACAATGATAACAAAAACCCTTACACCAAAAAATCATGAAACCCATAAAAATATTTTCATACAAGGTAGTTTTATAAGAAGATCCCAATCCCAATCCCATTCCATTGTTTAAAATCCATTACTATATTTAATCCAATATCAATTAAGTATGAGGATGTGTTGTGCATCACAATAGACACGAGGGTTCACCTTTATTGAAGGGGTAAATGACAGAAGTGTTAGGTGGAATCACATTTCAATATTAAGATGAGTATTCAATTTTTTTTATTTTATTTTTTTGTGTTTTTTTGTTTTTTCTATTTTTCCTTGGTAATTGAAATTACACTCAAAAGAGTCAACCCCTATAGCGAGACTTTGTTGATGACTCCCATGCTCAAAGACCTTAGGGCACCAAGTGATGACCACATACTCGAGCATCATCTTGAGTTAACTCACCCAGAAAATTCAAATTACCAAAAATAGAGATAAAATTACTAACTCTGGGCCAGAAAACTGTGGAGTCACTATCCCCAAGTTTCTAAAGCCACACATTAGTTCATTTCTTTTCTCTACGAGAAAATTTATTATTATTTTTTAATTTTTTTACTGAATAATAAAATTAAAACTAAAATGATCACTAAACCCAGGCTAGTTATTTGGGGGACCCCATGAACTCAAACTAATACCTCACTATTTAAAGGACGTGAATTGTGATCTTTTTTTATATTTGGATGAAAATATAAACGATTAAATATCACATGGGATAGCCACACTTTCCAAAATCTATGCTCAAAAAATTATACAAGGATTAAAATCATAATTGGGGAATGATAAATTATTTGATATTCAGTTTCAAAGTGTGCAATGTGTATTAACATGTTCAAAGTTAATGGAATTTTTCTTTTCATTTACACACTTTTTTTTCAAAACATTTTTTTCACAAAATAATTTTCTTTATTTAATCTCCCCCAACATAAAATAAAACTGTCCCTAGTGTTTGAAGAAATAAAAATTTAGAAGGAGTAGAGGCAGATAAAGGATGTTCAAAAAGGAAATTGAAATATGAGGATCATGGAATGAAGTCACCTGATGGTTGAAGTAGAAGTTCTTTTTGCACCAATTTAGTCCATTGATCTCATTGTTTCTCTGAGAAATCCCTAGTGAAAAAAACTTCATATATATATATAATAATGAAAGTAAAATATAAGTATATATATAAATAATATAGAATATGGAAGCACAAAAAAACTGTAGGTCACTGGTAAGCGCACGCCCCTGCCTCCCTTCGGTCCCAGGCTTAAATCCCCGCGGCTTCAGAGGTTGTGACGTGGTTCCACCCACGACCCACGATGTGTCACTTTTTATTATTATTATTTTTATTATATTTTTAATTATATTTATTTATTTTTATTTTAACCTACAAACATAGAAAATAAAATGATGATACATTGTCTTATTTTCAAATTTCTGGGTAAGGCATTACTCAAGGATCACACCACGTGACACAGATGAATATGGTTCTCCCCTTTTTACCAATCCATACTCATAATAGAAGAACAAGTCAATAATATGTTTTTTTAAAAAAAACCAAAATTATTCATTAATCCTATTTAAAAAAATGATCCGCAAAGACTAAAATCAAGAGTTGCCTCCTGTGCAGCGCTTTGGTTAAATGTCGCCAGCTCGACTGAGACCTTTAATTATTTAATTATTTTCCTCATCTAAGGATGGTTCACTAATGTTTTCATAAACTTCATTTTTCGGAATGGTTCAATGAATGGTTTGACTCTATGACCATTAACTTTAAAGGTTTTACCATTGGTAGGGTCTTGAATTTTTAGATCCCCATGAGGGTACACCATATGCACTATGTATGGACCTGACCATCTAGACCTCAACTTTGCTAGGTGTAAATGAAGTTTAGAACTATACAAAAGAATAGGTTTACCCGGTACAATGTTTTTGGTTTTATGATTTTGAGATTGTTAGGCCTGTACCTTAGCATTATTGATCCTTGAAATTTCATAAGCCTCCATCCAAAGTTCCTCATGTTCATTGAGATCTAATTTCCTTTTTGTTTCGGCCAATGAGAGGTCATAATTCATTTTATTAATTTCCCAAAAAGCCTAATGTTCAATCTCTACTGGAAAATGGTATGCTTTACCATAAACAAAACTATATGGGTAAATTCCTAAAATGGTTTTATATATGGTTCTATAGGCCCAAAGAGAATCCATGAGTTTCTCAGAATAATATTTCCTAGAAGGATTGACAATTTTTCAAGAATATTCTTTATCTCCCGATTTTCTAACTCAGCATGACCATTGTTTTAAGGATGGTACGTAGTGGAAACTTTATGTGAAATCCCATACTTAGACATGAGTGAAGAGAATGGATGGTTGCAAAAATGGGTTCCTCAATCAATGAATATAGCCCAACGAATTCCAAATCTAGAGAAGATGTTTTCTTTTAGGAATCTAATCACAGTTTTATGATCATTGGATTTTTTGGGAATGGCCTGAACACATTTTGAGACATAATCAATAGCTAAGAAAATGTAAATATATCCCATAGAGTTTAGGAAGGGACCCACGAAATCAATTCCCCAATAGTCAAAGATTTTAACCACTAAGATGGGAGTGAGTGGCATTTGTTCCTTTTTGTGATGGACTATACTTGTTGAAACCTAGGAATGCTATGAAAAAATGTGTAGGAGTCCCTTGAGAGGGTGGTCCAGAAGAGACCACACTGAATAATCTTAGTAGAAGTTTTCTTAGAAGAAAAGTGACCTCCACATGCCTCACAATGACAGAATTTAAGGATGGACTCTTGTTCAGATTCTGGGACACACCACTTAATGACTTGGTTAGTGCATAACTAGTAAAGGTATGGATCATAAAAAACATAGTGTCTAACATAATAAAATAATTTCCTTCAAGATTTAGTCCCTAAGAATTTTTTAATGACTCTTGTAATTAAGAAATTGGCTATGTCAGCATACCAAGGGCAGTCACTCACATGGTATAGGTGTTCATCCAAAAATGAATCAGGCATAGAAAGGTTATTTGAGTTGTATTTGAATTCCAACCTAGAGAGGTGATCAGCTACAACATTTTCAACACCCTTTTTATCCTTTATTGTGAGTTCAAATTCTTGTAAGAGAAGGACCCACATAATCAGTCTAGCTTTAGGATCTTGTTTTTGGAAGAGGTTTTTTAGTGCAGAATGGTCAGTGAACATAGTGGTGGGGGATCCAAAGAGGTAGGACCTAAACTTATCTAAGGAAAACAAAATAGAAATTAACTCCTTTTCAGTAGTGGTGTAGTTTATTTGGGCATCATTTAAGGATTTTCTTTCATAAGCAATGGCATAAACAGTTTTATAACAACGTTGTCCTAACATATCTCTTACAGCAAAGTCACTGGAATCACACATAAGTTCGAAAGTAAGGTTCCAATTTTGAGATTTCATAATGGGAGGATAGGTGAGAGAGGATTTGAGGGTTGAGAATGAAACCTCATAGCTTTCTGTCCAAACAAATGGAGGATCCTTTACTAGGAGACCACAAAGGGGACGGGAGATTGAACTAAAGTCCTTGATGAATCTTCTATAGAAAGAAACATGTCATTAGAAAGACACCACTTCCATGAAACTTTTGGGTGATGGATGGTGAAGAATGATGTCAATCTTGGATTTATCAACTTCAATCCCCCTTCCTGAGACCAGATGGCCTAGAACTAGTCCCCCTCTAACCATGAAATGGAATTTTCCCCAGTTTAGGACAAAATTATTTTATTCAAATGTTGACAAGACTCTCTCCACATTCTGCAGACATCCCTCAAATATATCCCCAAACACAGAGAAGTCATCCATTAAGACCTCTAGAAAGTCCCCTACCATGTATGAGGAGATTCCCATCATGCACCACTGGAAGGTTCCAGGGGCATTGCATAAACCAAAGGGAATTTGAAGGCAAAGGTGCCGAATGGACAAGTGAATGTATTCTTCCCTTGATCCTCTTGTGATACCTCAATCTGATTGTACCATGAGTACCCATCTACGAAATAGTAGAAGGCATGACCTGCCACTCTCTCAAGGAATTAGTCAATGAATGGTAAGGGGAAATGTCCATTCTTTGTGAATATGTTTAGCTTCCTATGGTCGATGTAGACTCTCCATACACTACTCACCCTTGTTGGAATAATCTCTCCATCCTCATTGGTTATCACTGTGATTCCATCCTTTTTTGGAACAAATTTTATTAGGCTGACCCACTCACTCTCAGCTATGGGATATATCATACCGGCTTTAACAATTTAAAATGTTCATTCCTCACTACTTCCATGAGATTAGGATTGATTCACCGTTGAGGTTGATGACATGGCTTTGAATCAGATTCCAGATCAATCCTATAAGTACCGATAAGTGGGATAATCTCAGGAATATCAGACAGGGTCCAACCAATGGATTTATTATACTTCCTAAGGACATATAGAAGCATCCTCTCTTGATTGGATTCTAGAGAAGAATAAATGACAATAGGATGTGTTTGACTATCCCCTAGGAAGGAATACTTGAGTGCATCCAGGATTTCCTTCAATTCATGATCAGGTTAGTTCAGAATTTCATCAGAATATTGGGACATTGGATCAATATCAATTTCTTTTTTTAGAGTTTCAGATAGGATTGACTCCACACATATAGAAGTATTAGCTACAATATTGGTTTGATCAGATTTATGGAAGGAAGTTTGATTGGTCTCCATGAATGTGTTTTTCTAAAAGGTTTCACTGATTGTTGGACATAAGACTTTATCATAAGAGAAATTTGAAAATGATTCAAGTCAAGGAGATAAACTTCCTTTATGCGAACAAATGAAATCAATCTCATCCTGACTTAAAAATCCATCAAATATTCCTTGATGTTCTATGGATTCATTATCAATGCTTCCTATCATTTTTACTTCATGAATGTCCTCATGATCCCCTAATTGTGAGCTTTCATTATAGATGTTCAAGTCTAGACAAATGTTTCCAAAGCTGATGGCCATGTTCCCATTTCAGACATAGATTACAGAGTTGATTGTTGCAAGGAAAGGATGACCAAGGATGATTTGGGGTTGTTCCATATTTCCTATATTTGGATGGTTTTCAAGGACAATGATCTCATCATGGTAGATGGTGTCTTCACCCTTTACCAGAATGTCCTTTAAAATCCACTTTGGAACCCTAATGCTATGATCATCATGTTGAAGTGTGACAGATGTGGGTTGGAGTTATTCTAGACCTAACTCACAGTACACAACATAGGGGATGATATTGACACTAGCACCTAGGTCACACAAGGCCTCGAAAACTTTGCTCTCTCCCAGTTCAACATTTATGTAAGGGAAACCCTGGTATTTCAACATAAGAGGAATGGCCCCTTGAATGGTGGTACACAGATTAGCAGCCAAAAGGACTAGATTTTTATGTGAAAATTTTCTTTTAAAAGTGCACAAGTCCTTAAGGTACTTTGAGTAGGAAGGTATGGTTTGGGTGGAATCAAGAAGGGTAATGTTTGAATTGACTTGTGAGAATATTTCCTTCAATGTTTCACTCAATTTAGGCTTGGTTTCCCCTCTCAAGCATTGAGGAAATGATATAAGATATGTGGTTGTTTATTGAATAGTTGTTTCTTTAAAATTGTTATCAGTTTACTCAGTATGATCTTGTGGTTCAATTGAATTTTCATTAGAGTTTGAAACTTCACATGGTTTCTGAACTATTTTTTCGGGTTTCTCAATTGATTTACAACTTCTTAAAATAGTCACAGCCTTTAGCTGTTAATGAGTTGTTTGAGTGCAACTTGACTCTCCACTTTATGTTAAGGATGGTACCACCTGATTAGGCATGGGTTCCTTTCTAGTTTTGATGGATTGATGTTCTTGTTTAAGGGAAGAAACTTCCGATTTCATCCTTTCCATTTGTTTGCACAGTTATTCTAGTAGGCTTTGTGGAATATTTTGGGTTGTTTTGGGAGAAGATTGGTTTATCCCAGGGGGTATTTTGGAGGTGTGATGGTTTTTTGAAAATGGACCGGTGGCTATTGGTATTGGATAGGTTGGGTTTGGAACTGGTTATAGGTTTGGTAGTTCTGATGGGGGTAAGGATTCTATCTCTATGGTTAGATAGGTTGTTGGTAATCTTTCTAGAGGATGCCTGGGTGGTCATTATAACTTGGGTTGAAGTTGTTTTGTTATTGAGGCTTTTGAAAGTTCAAAGCATTTACTTCTTCTAGGGGTACTCCTAAAAGAACATCCTTGATGGATGGAATGGTTGGGAAGTTGTCATTCTTATGGTCATATTTGTCACAAATTGTGCAAACAAGATCTATATTTTGGATTTCATGGTCTTTCCAAAGGTCTATCTCTTCAACCTTCCTAGATAGTGCTACGAGTTTATCCCTAAGGCTTTCCTCTTCTCTAAGTGTATGAATTCTAGTAGTTCTTTGTGTCTTTTCCGAATAAGGTGAAGTTCCCCTTGCTTGGTTTTTTTAGAAAGGCTTTCTAGATACTAGTAAGCATCATTTGGGGCTTTGTTTTTAATTGTTCCTTTACACATCATGTTAATGAATCATTTATTCCTAGGACCCAACCGTTCATATAAAATTATCACTTGTTCAGGAATAGAAAAACCATTATGTGGAACCATGTTTATAGTCTCTTTGAACCTCTCCCATGATTCGTAGAATGACTCTCCCTCTTTTTCAAAAATGTTTTGGATACAATTTTTAAGTTCAATTGTTTTGTGGGGGAAAAGTATTCTTTGTATAATTATATTTTTAGTTGATCCCAAGAGTTTATGGATGATGGTCTCGAATTTGTTGGCCAATTTTTTGCTCTATCCTTTAAAAAAAAGTAAATAGCCCCATCTTAGCAGATTCTAGTTGATGTGGGGGACACATGGTTTCTACAATGTCATTGAAATCCATAACGTGAAGGTATGGAATCTTGGACTCCATTCCATGGAATGTGGGAAGGTGGTTTAAGACATGGGGTATAAAGATGTAGTTGGAATCTCCTGGGAAATTGTGTCTAATTCATGATGGGGAAATGGTCTAGGTAGGTGTGAGGTAGCCATTCATGGTTTGATTGACCGCATTCCCTAAGTTCGGGGCTGCCTTATTTGGGTTTCCATTTTGGTTCCCACCTGGGTTTATGAGTCGGCTTCTTTGAAGACCTTCCATTTAAATAGGCTCAATTTTTGACTTTGGATTTTTAAGAAGATTTATATCTAAGGGAAAGAGTTCCCTTGGTGTACTTTACTCCCCAACCCTAGGACTATCCACTATAACTAGAAGGTTTGATTGATCGCGGGTGTAGGCAGACATGCACCAAAAGAGAAAAAAATGAGAAAGGGACAAGATAAGATAATTTGGATGAGAAAATAATAAATGTAGGAGAATATAATGGGTGTTTAGATGACATAATTGGGTCCTTGAAAATGCTGCCAAATTTGATTAATGCTCAAATTTACCCAAGAGATGAAGGTAGAACGGTCCTTGTAGTTTAGCTTTTGTTATCGAATCCTCAGAGACCTAAGAAGTAACCTACAGACACGTACATTCTATGAATTATTATTGGATATGAAGTGGATAACATGGGTTGAATTTATATGGTTTTAAGTAAAAATTAGGAGACTTAAGTGAGTTGAATTTAAAAGAGTGAGTTGATCCTAGGTTATCACTTGGGGTGGATTGGACGTATTTCCTTTTCAATGATTTCAATTTCTTATATTTGAGATGGGTTCATTTAAGAAGATCAAACAACATCATCACTTACTAGTTTAATACCTACACCCTTTAATACTATTCATTTATACACTTGAAATATCAATGTTTTGAGCATTTCAATGTAAAGGTTCATATTAGCACTTGAAGTCTGTGGCCTTAAATTCAACAAGGACGATGGAGTTTAAAAATCATCAAATCAAAATCTAAATTAAAGAAGTTAGTAGAAATTAATGGGGTGATAAATAAAATCCAATCCAGCCTCTTTCTACTCCCTTGGATCAACCCATATATGGGTTATCTCTCCATTGATTCTATGGTTTGAATGGAAGTGGGAAGTATACTCATGAGGGAGGAATTGAAGAAGTAAAGAAAACAATAAAAAGAAAATGATCACTCCACCGTTGTGTGAATAATTTCACAAGGTTTTGTGTGAATAAATTCACACCATGAACCAACGGTATCAATGTGACTTGAAGAACAACAGAATAAGAGGAAAAGAATAAATTTTGTTAAGATACTAAATTGAATTGAAAAACTTACATGTGAAAGACAAACTTGAGACAACAAAATCACAACATAACATTACAATTCAAAAAAGCACCAAAAGATGATAAACACATCCACCAACACTACCTTACATATGCATTTTGGGAGGCTTGGGTCGAGCCTCCAACAATACAAAATATCCCACTTGAGTATGGTAAGTATAGGGTGGTGGAAAGTATGGGAGAGTTGACTTTTCCACCATTGACCCAAGGTGGTAGCCAGCTTGCTTCCACTGATAAAATATGCCTGTAATACCATCTAGATTTCCAAATTGGAGTGAGGCATATAATACCAAAATTAAGATCTAGATGTACCCTAACCTTCTATAAAATTTTCACCAAAAATAGTTTATGGTTAACGAGATATGTGTAAAATGGTCGGCTGTTTGTCTGGGCCACTGAATCTGGCCCAGAATTTTATCTTCAAATTGGGCCCCCTAAATAACCACAAGGGAGGCCGAATAAGCACCGGATCTAGGAGAATTATTTGTTCCTAGATATTTCATCTATAATCCCACGAATTTTTTTTCTTCTTTGGGTTTTTAATGGGGGTCCCACATTCTCATCAATGGGATGGTGTCCAATCTTCCTTCTCTAGAATTGCTTATATTAATCTCAAAATATCCCCATCATCCTTTATTATTCCTCCATTGATCCATGAATGAAAAGTGTTCCTATTTAAGTGTAGATACAGTTCCAAAAATATCAAATTAAAATATGTATAATTATAATCCTTAAAATCAGATGAATCATTGGGCTTAAATTGGTGTATATTATGAATGAAGTGCATGAATGATAAGAATGGGGGTTCAAAAATAAAATCCACTAATTGAGGCCCATAAGATCAAAAATGAACTTTTAATACCATTAAAATGTAATTAAAATATTTGTTATTATTGGGTAATCACACCCAACAACTTGATATTTTCTAGTCTCGAGCAAAATGTATCTCAACAATATGAAATTCAAATTCAATTTTACAAAAACATTTTAATAAACAATGATCACCAAAAACCTTATACCAAAAAAATCATGAAACCCATAAAAATATTTTAATACAAGATATTTTTATAAGAAGATCCCAATCCCAAGCCCATTATTTTTGTCAAATTCATTGGCATATTTCATCTAATATCAATTATGTATGAGGATGTGTTGTGTGTCACAATAGACATGGGGGGTCATCTTTATTCAAGGGGGGAAATGAGAGAAGCGCTAGGTGGAATCACATTTCAATATTAAGATGAGTATTCAATTTTATTATTATATTATTATTTTTTGTTTTTTTTGGTTTTGCAATTTTTCCATTGTAGTTGAAATTGCACTCAAAAGAGTCAACCCCTGTAATGTGACTTTGCCGATGACTCCCAGGCTCAAGGACCTTAGGGAACCAAGTCAATCCCACATACTCGGGCATCATCTCGAGTTAAATCTATCAAAAACTAATTCCAATTACCAAAAATAGAGATAAAATTACTAACTCTGGGTCATACAACTATTGAGTCACGATCCCCAAGTGCTGAATGCCACACAATAGGTCATTTCATTGCTCTATGTGCAAATTTATTTATTTTTTAATTTCTTTGATTGAATAATCATATTAAAACTAAAACGATCACCAAAACCTATGATATTTATTTGGGGGACCCCATGAATATAAAATTATACCCCACTATCCAAAGGACATGCATTGTGATCTTTCTATTATTTGGATGAAAATATAAATGATGAAATATCATATTGGACAACCACACTTTACAAAATCTATGCTCATAAAATTATACAAGGATTAAATTCTGAATCGGGGCATGCTAAATTATTTGATATTCAGTTTCAAAGTGTGAAATTTGTATTACCATAATCAAAGTTAAACAAATTTTTCCTTCCGTTTACACAATTTTTTTTCAAATCATTTTTTTTCACAAAAGAATTTTCTTTTTACTTCATCTCCCCCCCAACATAATAAAACACTGTCCCCAGTGTTTGAATAAATGAAAATTCAGAAGGAGTATAGGCAGATAAGGTAAGTTCAAAATATAAATTTAAATATGAGGATCATATAATGAAATCACCTGGTGGTTGAAGTTAAAGTTCTTGCTGCACCAATTTAGTCCCTTGATCTCGATGTAACTCTAAGAAATCCCGAGTGAAAAAACTATATATATATATATAATAATGAAAGTAAAATATAAGTATATATATATTAATTATAGAATAAGGAATCCCAAAAAATCCATAGGTCAGTGGTACGCGCGCGCCCCTATCTCCCTTCGGTCCTGGGTTCGAATACCTGCGGCTCCGCAGGTAGTGACAGGGTTTCATTCACGACCCAAGACGTGTCTCTTTTTATTAATATTATAATAATAATAATAATAATTATATTATTTTTTTGTATTGTTATTTTAACCTACAAACACATAAAATAAACTGATGACACATTGTCCTCTCTTTAAATTTCTAAGTAAGGTATTACTCAAGGATCACACCAGGTGACACAGATGAATATGGTGCTCCCCTTTCATACCCATCCATAATCATAATATAATAACATGTCAACAATATATTTAAAAAATCAAAACAATTCATTAATCCAATTTAAAAAAATTGATTAGCAAAGATGAAAATCACTGGTTACATCCCGTACAGTGCTTTGGTTTAATGTTGCCATCTCGACTGAGACCTTTAATTATTTATGTATTTTTCTCATCTAAGGTTGGTTCACTCAAGATTTCATCAACTTCATTTTTTTGGAATGGTTAAATGAATGGTTTTACTCTATGACCATTAACTTAAAAGGTTTGACCATTGGTGTGATCTCGAATTTCTACATCCCCATGGGGGTACACCTTATACACTATATATGGACCTGACCATCTAGACCTCAATATTGTCGGGTGTAAATGAAGTTTAGAACTATACAAAAGAATAGGTTTACCCAGTACAATGTGTTTGATTTTATGATTTAGAGATTGGTAGGCTTGTACTTTAACTTTATTGATCCTTTAATTTTCATAAGCCTCTATCCTACGTTCCTCAAGTTCATTGAGAACTAATTTCCTTTTTGTTTTGGCCAATGAGAGGTCATAATTCATTTTCTTAATTTCCCAAAAAGCCATTTCTTCAATCTCCACTGGAAAATGGCATTCTTTACCATAAACCAACCCATATGAGGACATTCCTAAAATGGTTTTAAATGCGGGTTGATAGTCCCAAAGAGCATCAATGATTTTCTAGGACCAGTCCTTCATAGAAGGATTGATAGTTTTTTCAAGAATAAACTTAATCTCCCTATTTTATAACTCATCTTGACCATTGGTTTGAGGATAGTACGCAGTGGAAACTTTATGATAAATCCCATACTTAGACATGAGTGTAGAGAATGGACGATTGCAGAAATGGGTTCCTAGATCACTGATTATAGCCCTAGGAATTCCAAATCTAGAGAAGATGTTTTCTTTTAGGAACTTAATCATAGTTTGTTGATCATTGGATTTTTTGGGAATGGAATCAACCCATTTTGAGACATAATCAATAGCTAATAAAATGTAAATATATCACTTAGATTTTGGGAATGGACCCATGAAATCAATTCCTCAACAGTCAAAGATTTCAACCACCAAGATGGGAGTGAGTGGAATTTGATTCCATTTTGTGATGGACCGTACTTGTTGACACCTAGGATAGCTTTGAAAAAATGTGTAGGAGTCCCTTCAGAGGGTGGTCAAGAAGATACCACACTGAAGAATCTTAGCAGAAGTATTCTTAGAGGATAAGTGACCACCACATGCCACACTATGACAGAATTTAAGGATAGACTCTTGTTTAGATTCTGGGACACACTTCCTAATGACTTGGTCATGGTAGAACTTATAGCGGTATGGATCATTAGACACATATTTTCTAACACCAGAAAATAATTTCCATCGAGCTTGAGTCCCTACAAATTTTGGAATGACTCCTGTAACTAATAAATTGGCTATGTCAGCAAACCAAGGGCAGTCACTCAGAGAGTGTAGGTGTTCATTAGGTAATGAATCAGACACAGAAAGGTGATTTGGGTTGTCTTTGAATTCAATCCTAGGCATGTGATCAGCTACACCATTTTAAATGCCCTTTTTATCCTTGATTTGGAGGTCAAATTCTTGTAAGAGAATGACCCACCTAATCCGTCTAGCCTTAACATCTTGTTTTTGGAAGAGGTATTTTAGTGCATAATGGTCAGTGAACACAATGATGGGGGATCCAAAGAAGTAGGACCTAAACTTCTCTAAGTAAAACACAATAGGAAGTAACTCTTTTTCAGTTGTGGTGTAGTTGATTTGGGCATCATTTAAGGATTTTCTTACATAAGTAGTGACATAAAGAGTTTTATCACAACATTGTCCTAACACAGCTCCTACAGAAAAGTCACTGGCATCACACATAAGTTCGAATGGAAGGCTCCAATTTTGAGATTTCATAATGGGAGGAGATCTGAGAAAGGATTTGAGTGTTGAGAATGAACCCTCACATCTTTCTGTCCAAACAAATGGAGCATCCTTTACTAGGAGAGAAAAATGGGGACGGGAGATTGAACTAAAGTCCTTGACGAATATTTTATAGAATCTAGCATTTCCAATGAATGAACTCACTTATTTGACAATTTTGGGTGATGGAAGATGCAAATGATGTAAACCTTGACTTTATCAACTTCAATCCCCCTACCTGAGACTAGATGGCCTAGAACTAGTCCCCCTTTAACCATCAAATGGAATTTTTCCTAGTTTAGGACTAGATTATTTTTTTCACATCTTGAAAAGACTCTCTCCACATTCTAAAGACATCCCTCAAATGTATCCCCAAACACAGAGAATTCATCCATGAAGACCTTTAGGAAATCCCTTACCATGTCTGAGAAGATTCACATCGTGCACTGCTGGAAGGTCCAAGGAGAATTTCACAAACCAAAGGGCATGCGTTTGAAGGTAAAGGTGTAGAATGGATAGGTGAATGTAGTCTTCCATTGATCCTCTAGGGATACCTCAATATGATTGTACCCTGAGTACCCATCTAAAGAATAGTAGAAGGCATGAATTTCCACTCTCTCAAGGACTTAATCAATGAATGGTAAGGGGAAATGGTCTTTCGTGGTGAATGAGTTTAGATTCCTATAGTCGATGCAGACTCTCCATCCACTACTAACCCTTGTAGGAAGAATCTCTCTATCCTCATTGGTTATCAGTGTGATTCCACCTTCTTTTGGAACCACTTGGATTGGGCCGACCCACTCACTCTCAACTATGGGATATATGATACCAGATTTTAACAATATCAGAAGATCCTTCCTCATTGTTTCCAAGAAATTACGATTGAGTCTCCGTTTAGGTTGATGACATGGCTTTGAATTAGATTCCAGAACAATCCTATAATTCCTGATAAGTGGGCTAGTCCCATGAATATCAGACAGGGTCCAACCAATGGATTTCTTATGTTTCCTAAGGACATCTAGAAGCATCCTCTCATGATTGGATTCAAGAGAAGAAGAAATTACAATAGGATTTGTTTTATTATCCCCTTGGAAGGCATACTTGAGTGCAGTAGGAAGTTCCTTCAATTAAAGATCAGGTTGGATACGAATTTGATCAGAATATTGGGACATTGGATCAATATAAATTTCACCTTTTAGAGTTTTAGATAGGATTGATTCCCCACATATTGAAGCTTCAGCTACAAGATTGTTTTGATCAGATTCAGGGAAGAAAGTTTTATTAGTCTCCATGAATGTGGTTTGATGAAAGGTTTCACTGATTTTTGGAACTAAGACTTCATCATAAGAGCAATTTGAAAATGATTCAATCCAAGGAGATAAACTTCCTTCATGTGAACAAAGGGAATCAATCTCATCCTGACTTAAACATCCATCAAATATTCCTTGAGTTTCTATGGAATCATTATCAATGCTTCCTATCATGTTTACTTCATGAATTTCCTCATCGTCCCCTATTTGGGAGCTTTCATTATAGATGATCAATTCTAGACTCGTGTTTCCAAAGGCGATGGTCATGTTTCCATTTCAGGCTCGGATAACAGAGTTGATTGTTGCAAGGAAAGGACGACCAAGGATGATTGGGTTTTGTTCCTTATTTCGTATGATTGGATGGTTGTCAAGGACAATGAAGTCAGTAGGGTAGATGAAGTTTTCAACCTTTACCAGAACGTCCTTTAAAATCCCCTTTGGAACCCTAATGCTACAATTAGCATGTTGAAGTGTGACCGATGTGGGTTGGAGTTCATATAGGCCCAACTGGCAGTACACAACATAGGGTATGAGATTGACACTAGCACCTAGGTCACACAATTCCGTGACAACTTTTCTCTCTCCGAGTTCAACATTTATGTAAGGGAAACCCGAGTCTTTCAACTTAGGAGGAATGGTCCCTTGAATGGTGATACTCACATTAGTTTCCAAAAAGACTTGGTTTTTATGTTAAAATTTTCTTTTAAAAGTGCACAAGTCCTTAAGGTACTTTGAGTTGGAAGGTATGTTTTGGATGGCATTGAGAAGGGTAATGTTCAACTTGACTTGTGAGAATATTTCCCTCAATATTTCAATCAATTAAGGCTTGGGTTTCCCCCTCATGCGTTGAGAAAATGGTGAAGGTTGTGGGGTTGTTTTTTGAAGAGTTGTTTCATTCACATTGTTATTAGTTTCCTTAGTTTGATCCTATGGTTCATTTGAATTTTCATTAGTGTTTGATGCTTCACATTGTTTCTGAATTGTTTTTTTAGGTTTCTCAATTGATTTAACACTTCTTAAAATAATCACAACATTTATTTTTTCATGAGTTTCTTGAGTGCAACTTGACTCTCCCCTTGAAGTTGAGGATGGTACCGCCTGAGTAGGCAAGGGTGCCATTCCAGTTTTGATGGTTTGAAGTTCTTGTTTAAGGTAAGAGACTTCCAAGTTCATCCTTTCCATTTGTTTGCACAATTTTTCTCGTAGGCTTTGTGGAACAGTTTGGGTTGGTGATTGAGAAGATTGGTTTATCCCAGGGGGTATTTTGAAGGTGGGATGGTTTGTTGAAAATGGACTGGTGGATATTGGAATTGGATATGTTGGGTTTGGAATTAGTTATGGGTTTTATAGTTCTGATGGGGGTAAGGATTTTGTCCCTATGGTTGTCTAGGTTGTTGGTTATCTTTCCAGCGAAAGCTTGGGTGGTCATTACAACTTGGGATGAAGTTGTTTTGGTATTGAGTCTTTTGAAAGATCAAATCATTTACTTCTGCTGGGGGTCCTCCTTAAAGAAGATCTTTGATGGATGTAATGGTTGGGCATTTGTCTGTTTTATGGTCATGTTTGTCACAAATTGTGCAGACAAGATCTACAGTTTGGATTTCATGGACCTTCCTAGGGTCGATCTCTTCAACCTTCCTAGAGATTTAGTCAATTTTAGCCCTAAGGCATTCCTCTTCTCTAAGTGTATTAATTCTAGTGGTTCTTTGTGTCTTTTTAGAATACTGTGAAGATCCCCATGTTTGGTTTTGTTCACAAAGGCTTTCTAGATACTCAAAAACATCATTTGGGTCTTTGTTTATAAAGGTTCCATTACACATCATGTCAATGAATAGTTTGTTCCCCGGACCCATCCCTTCATAGAAAATTATAACTTGTTCAGGAATAGATAAAACATGGTGTGGAACCATGTTTAGAGTGTCTTTGAGCCTCTACAATGTTTCTTAGAATGATTCTCCCTCTTTTTCCAAAATTTTTTGGATACACTTTTAAAGTGAAATTGTTTTGTGGTGGGGCATGTGTTTTTTATAGAATTCTATTTGTAGTTGGTCCCAAGAGTTTATGGATGATGGTCACGAATTGTTTAGTTAATTTTTTTGCTAGATAATTTAAAGAAGAATTAAATAGCCTCATCTTAGCAGATTCTAGTTGATGTGGGGGACACATGGTTTCTACAATGTCATTGAACTCCTTAATGTGAAGGTAGGGCATCTCGGACTCCATTACATGGAATGTGGGAAGGTTGTTTTGGACATAGGGTTTAAAGATGTAGTTAGAATCTCCTGGGTAACTGTGTCTAATGCAAGATGGGGCATTGGTCTAGGCAGGTGTGAGGTTGTCATTCATGGTTTGATCGACCGCATTCCCCATGTTTGGGGCTGCCTCATTTGGGTTTCTATTTTGGTTCCCACCCGGGTTTATGAGTTGGTTTATTTGAAGACCTTCCATTGAAATAGGCTCAATTTTTGACTTTGGAGTATTAGGAAGATTAATATCTAATGTAAATAGTACACTTGGTGTACTTGACTCCCCAAACCTATGACTATCCACCCTAACTAGACTGTTTGATTGATCGGAGGTGCAGGCGAACATGCGCCAAAAGAGAAAAAAATGAGTAAGGGATAAGATAAGAGAATTTGGATGAGAAAAGAAGAAATGGAGGATAATATAATGGGTGTTTAGATGAATTACTTGGGTCCTCAGCAACAGCTCCACAATTTGATTCACGCTCAAATTTACCCAAGAGATGAAGGTAGAACGGTCCTGGTAGTTTAGCTTGGGTTATCGAATCGTCAGAGACCTAAGAAGTATCCTATAGACACGGACATTCTATGGATTGTTTTTGGATATGAAGTGGCCAAATTGGTTTGATTTAATATGGTTTTAAATGAACTCTAAGAGACTTAAGTTAATTCAATTTAAAATAGTGAGTTGATCCTAGGTTATCACTTGGGGTGGATTGGACGTATTTCCTTTTAAATGATTTCAATTTCTTATATTTGAGATGGGTTCTCTTCAGAAGATCAAAAAATATCATCACTTACTAGTTTAATACCTAAAAAAATTAATACTAATCATCTATAAAATTTAAGGATCATCTTTGTGAGCAATTTAGGGTAATGGTTCGTATTATCACTTGAAGTGTGTTGCCTTAAATTCAACAAGGACGATGGAGTTTAAATATCATGAAATAAAAGTTTCAATTAAAGAAGTGATTAGGCACTAATGGGGTGATAAATAACATCCCATACATCCCTTTTCTACTCCCTTGTATAAACCCATAAGTGGGTTAACCCTTTATTGATTCTATGTTTTCAATGGAAGCGGGAAGTAGACTCATGAGGGAGGAATTGAAGAAGTAAAGAAAACAATAAAAAGAAAATGATGACTCCACCATTGTGTGAATAATTTTATAAGTTTTGGGGGGAATAAATTCAAACCTTGAACCAAAGGTATCGATGTGATATTAATAAAAACAGAATAATTTGAAAATAATAAATTTTATTAAGAAAATAAAGTGAATTGAACAACTTACATGAGAAAGACAATCTTGTGACAACAAAATTGCAGCATAACATTACAATTGAACAAAGCACCAAAATATGATATACTTGTCCACCAAAAATGCCTTAAATAGGTATTTTGGGAGCCTTGGGTAGAGCCTACAATAGTACAAAAGATCCCATTTGAGTATGGTTGGCCTAGGGTTTAGGAAAGTAAGGGAGAGGAGTCTTTTCCACCCTTGACCCGAGGTTGCAGCCAGCTTGCATCCAGCAAACATATGCGCCTGTAAGACCTTCTAGATGGAAGAATTTGAGTGGTCCATATAAGACACAAATAAATATACCTATATACCCTATCCTTCTGTAAATTTTAAGCCCAAAATAGTTTATTGTTAACGAGATATGTGTAAACTAGTGGGAGGTTTTTCAGGGCCGCAGAATCTGGCCCTGAATTTTATCTTCAACTTGGGCCGCCTAAATAACCACAATGGATGTAGAATTATCATGGGATCCTAAATAATTATTTGTTCAGATATATTTTTTATAGAATCCCACAAAATTTGGTCTTCATTGGGTTTGTAATGTGGGTCCCACATTCTCGTCAGTGGGCTGGTGTCCAATTTTCCTTCTCTAGAGTTGCTTCTATTCTTCTCCAAATATCTCCATCATCCATTATGAATACTGCAATTATCCTTGAATGAAAAATGTTCATATTTAATTCTAGATAAAGTTACCAAAATATAAAATTAAAATATTGATAATTGAAATCCTTAAAATCAGATGAATCATTGGGCCTAAATTGGTGTACATTTGGTAGGAAGTGCACAAATGATAAGAATGGATGTTCAAAATTAAAATCCACTAACTCAGGCCCATAAGATAAAAAATGAACATTTAATGCCATTAAAATTTAATTAAAATATGTATTTTTCTTGGCTAATCAGGTATCCACCTATATGGGGTGAGGGGTTGAACCGATGAAGGAAGATAAACCCCCTTCATTGTTACACTAATAAATCAATTCTTTTCATCATAGTTATCCATTATATAGAATATTTTAAAATTCCCTAAAACAAAAAGGAATTACAGAAGAACTAGATAATCCCATCATGGATGAGAAACCCCATGATAGTTTCCACTAGAATAAATATGAGCCACTCCACCACAACAATGTTCACATTTGTGAGTCTTATACATTGAGAATGATCCAACTCAACACATGATGACCACAACCCTGTACCCGAAGGTCATGAGATTATCGCATGAAACTCATTTTATAATGTGGTCCAACAAATAGGGAAAGATATTTTCTTAAAAAAGTGATGATAAAAAAGGTGAGAATAGGTGGGGAGGATACCTTTACACATTTACAACAGATGAGATTGGAATTTTAATGGAGCTTTAATATTCAATATATTATTTTATAGTTGAAACACTATAACATATTCCAGTGGATTCTATTCCCGAAACCCGAGTGAACTGAGTTACAGCCTAAAATATTGAATTTCTAGCATAGAATATTGGGTCACACTCAATTCACCACTAGAACTAAAAAACATCCTCTAATACATGCTCATTAAACCAAAGATTAAGATTCTAAAAATATCATCCACTAAGATCATCAAGAAGAAGATCCCTCATTGAAGCATGGTCTAGACATAATGATAACTTAGAGATGGGTTTTATACTATAAAAATCATTGACCCATGTATCACTCTATTTTTTAAGCATTTCACCGATGAAAATTCATCGATAAATATCATCATTTCAAATATAAGTGGTTCCCCAAATATTCTTCAAGAAAAATCTCATTATAGAACCCAAACTGGAGGATAGAAAATCATTGTGGGGGAAATGCATTACTTTGAAAACATTTTTTCACAATAAATATGGTTCCTATTACAAATGAAAACCTTGCTTGTCTAGGATAGAATTGATAAATACATTCATGTCCTTGGAGACCGTATCACTACATGCCTTGGGTGAGAAAAGCCTCATCCAGGAGATCCAGTGTATGTTATTTTTTCTTTTTCACTACCCCAATAAAAATTAAAAAAGTATGAATAGATTTTCCTAATAAAGAAATCTAAGTGATTGAAGAGTGACATTGTGAAATATAGAATATATTGAGTCAAAAATTTAATAAGAAACACATTCCAAAACCTTGAGAGTATCTCTTAGGAACCATCAATGAACTTTACTATGAAATTTATCCTGGATGATTGAGAAAACTTATCTTTTAGAGTTCCCAAATACCATTTTGGAGAGAGAAATACTTTTTATGTTTTCAACCAATCTTGATTCTACACAAACAACTGATGGTAGATATCATCACATATTGCACAAACTAATTAAAATATGTCTATGATTTTATAAAGATGACACATTGGCCTGAAAATTTGGTAAAAAACTCAATGATTTTTAGAACCTCCTAGAATTCGTAAGAAGTTTCTACTGAAAAAGTAAGATAATCATCAACGAAAAATAATTGAGTAATGGGGATACTATGCTAACTAGCCTTATCCCTATTATGATTCCATAAAATGACAACTTGGATAAGAGATGAGAGAAAACACCGAAAACAAGGAGAATTGAGTACGAGGAAAGGGGTTAACATGCTAAAATAATCTAATTGGATTGATTTTCATTATAAGATAACCAATGTATTTTATTTTGAAGTAATCTAACTTGTCACAACTCATGATCGCTATCATCCATTTTTGTCTAAATCCTAGTTTCCATATCACCACTTCTATGAAATTATTTTCAAACTATGTATATTTTTTTCATATCCAATTTCATTTCCAACGTCCCCCTCATAGAAGTACATTGGGTTTTTATAAAATATAATATTTAATGAGAACCATTGACACTATCTAAAAAACTATCTTGTGTAAAAAGAACTCTAATTATAAAAGATAATTTAGGGAAGGAAATTTTAAAAATAGTGGGATAAGACTTTTGATAAAATATATTAGACCATATAACACAAGATGATATGACTAAAATATTTTGTTTGTCACTTGGATAGTGATTTTGAAGATAAAAACAATGATAATTTCATTGATCTTTTCCATACCAATGGAACCATCCCATAAACCATACATCAGTTTGGTAATGTAAGGACTCACAATATGAAAAAACCACTTAAAAATAAGGCATGGTATCCATGCATACATAGAACATTTTTTGAATGTATTATATTAATGGAAGAGACAATTTACTCTCCAATAATTTCTTACTCCTACTCCAAATTCATTACATTAACAACTATTGGATCCACAATAATCAGGATGTCCCCCAAGGGGAACCACTCTATGAACAGAAAATATATATATAAAAGCACTCAATTACATCCTGAATCTCAATCCCAACATATGTGAAGCTTCCATCCCCTCCCTTAAATTTTGAAATGAAGTTATTTCTTTTTCTGGCTAAGGCCTTTTGATGAAAGTAGTTGGTATTCTAGTCCCCCTGTTCGATAAAATCTTCCCTTGACTAGATAAGAAAATAGATTTGTTTTTCTCTAAATACCTCATCTAGATCATTTTCATGATTTACAACCTCATAGTATGAAATATCATAAGTGGGTTATTTATAAAATATTATGATTTCTCTCTCAATTCTGATAATTCTTCCATCGAAGTTCCTACTATTCAATCGACTCCAGTATTACAGCTATATAGCTGCTAATTAAGTATTATCCTAGAAATGGTCTTGAGAAGATGACCAAGTAGATTGGAACACTTAAATGTAGTTATTATTATAATTCCACATGAATTAAAATCTAAATCCCCAGAGTCGACTTTTCCCTAGGACACCACCTATGACTAGAGAAAAATAAGACAATGATCAGATGAAATCAGATGGAAGTTGGAGACCTCTTCCCTATAAAACATAAATGTTTAGTATATTGACAGCTCAAACCTATTGAGATATTTATATAATAAATAGGATAGGGAATATCCTTTGGAAAATGTAAATAAACTCCCTAAGAAGCCCATATCTGAGACACCTGTCTGAAACAAGCATTCCTAGAATTGATGCATGGAAGAAAAATATTTCCTGACACCACATTTCTTATCATGGTGGTGAGGGTCTAATTGAAATTCCCTACAATGATAATGGGTCTTGAATTTTATATTTTATAGATTTAATCAACTCTGAGGTTCTGCACTTGTCACCTACACCCAGCTGTCTATAAATACCCATGAAGCGCCATTCAGGTTCAGTAGTTTAAAAAATCAAAAAGGTGATGTGGTTTTGGGCGGAGGTGACCACTAAATCATCAAATTACTCTCTCTACATGACTCAAAGGACACCTTCATGTGATGACTGTCCAACCAATAAACTATTCAAAAATACTTATTTCATTATTATCCCTATCATTTCCTTACTTTCTAAGATGGCCTTGGATAGAAAGTCTATATTGAGACCATATATGGAGGTCCATTAATGGAGCATACAAACAGATCATGAGTTTCCAAGAACATTAATATCACTGAATTAGAGTTTCAAGGTTCTTGGCGGGGCTAGTTTGAACCAGCCTTTTCCTCTATTAGGTAGTTCAATACATCACCCTCAAATAGATTTGAGTGTTTTTAAAAACCTGAAGGAGCCTCATCCTTAGAACCTCCACAAAGCCTTTTATTTATAGAAATTTTATATTTTATTTTCTCAATATTATTTCTATTCATTTCACACCACTTCAATGATTCAATACATCTGTGTTCAACCAAGATCACTCAAAGAGGAAATTCATATAGGACTGGAATAACCAACCTTGAAGAAGGAAATCATGAATGTTCCTCCTCACCCAAAAAAGTGGAAGCCAGACCTACCACTTTAGGTGGAACCAAACATTGGGACAGGGAAACCTTAATTTCTTCAAGTGTTTTTGGGACATAGTAAAGTAGTCATTGGTTTGTGATAGGTCCTTTTTTTTGTGTAGAAAATATTAATTATTTTTTGGAGGATTAACATTCATCCAAAAAATTGTTCGTATCCCCGAAATCATGTGTATACTCATCCTATGATCATTCATCCAACATCCTAGGGAGAATATAACCCTTAACCAAGGGAACATAAAGTCACATGTTCATTTGAAAAGGATAATACAAAATTCTAGTTTCACTTGATACTATTAATATTTGAATTTGAAATTTGGTATGATTTTTTATATCCATATGTTTTTAGACATCAAATATGGTGGACCAAAAAAAGAGTTTTCTTGATGTCGTGACCTATATTATTGTGTAATCCACTGCTCCAAATCATGTTTTTTTCCAAATTCATTTATTACATTTCAAATGAGGCTACAAAAGAATCTAAAGGAGGGTTTTTTTCAAATTTGTATGACACTAGTATCTTTTAGTCTCGATGTTTCAAGATTGAACCCCATATAATGGGTTGTGTGATGTCTACCACAACCTTTATTTTCACCATAGGACCCCACTAAATCAGATCTGAAACATCCTATTTTATAAAATCCCCAATGATATTATCATTCCCAAACATAACATGATCACTCATACAAATAATGGGATACATTTGAACTCAATATTGAAAAGGTAATGATGGAATTATATCGCATCATGTTAATCCTATTATCCAAGTAATTGATCACAGTAACATGATTATCAAAATACAAGGTACTTCCCTTAAAAATATATATCTTATTATATTACAATAAATTAAAAAACAATCATCCTAAGTTTGATTTATTTGATATAATATCCCTCTTCTAACCTCCATATTGACTGCAGCATATTCCTTATGGAGTTTATGTTATAGGGTCTGTTAGATGTGAATCTCCCTACCAAGAGGAGATAGAAGAATTTATGAAGCTCTCAATACTCTATAGCACTAACTTCATTCATCGATTTCTTAAGAAAAACACATTGAAATATTATTTATAGTATCTTTGGTTAGGAATTTTTATTTATAACATTAAATATATCAAATTAAATTGTTCAAAATAAGTTATCCTTAAATGTTGTGTTTATAAAAAATACAAATAAAACATTTTACACACCATTGTTAAGGTAATTATTTAACAAACATAATTATTATATGATTAAAAAATTATAATAATTCATTATGATTATTGACAGTGGTAATTAAATTATTTTACTCATTTAAATGGGTTAATAATAATGGTAACAATTTAAGAACATTGTTCAGATTACATAAAATTTGAAATTTTATATAATTAATTTAACGATTAAATTAATATATATTTAAATAAACATTAAATATATAATTAATATTCAGGATTTTATAAAAAAGTTTAACACCAATAATTCTATTATTTAATAGTATTTATCTAATCCTTTCGTAGATATATTTATTTTTAAATAATTATGAGTTAAATACATATTATATATATAAATTAATTCTAAATTTAAATCCAATTAAAATATTATTTATAATCCGTTATTAGTAGTAAAATTTATTCATTATTGATTTAATAATTAGTTTAATTTTTTAAATTTTTTTAATTTTTTTAATGAAATTAAATAAATATTTCAATCTAAAATAATACTAAGTGAATAAAAGTTGTTTAAAAACGAATAAAAGTATATGAAAAAGTTAATAATTTTCAAAAAATTAAATTAATGTGTTAAATTGTAGAAAGTTAATTTTTATTATTATCTAATAATTGTTTATTAATAAAAAAAATTATTAAATGAATTAAATCTTTTGTAATTGTGAAATTATTTGACTAGATACTTTCCAATGATGAGAGATAACATCTTTTTAATTTATTTTTTATGTATATTTTTGGTATATGAATCAATTATAAATATATAATATAATTTAATTTAAGACATGGAATCTTAATGATCTGAAATAAATAGAAAATAATATTTGGAGAATAATAGATACAATAAAATTTATATTTTCTAATATATTGAATTTCAAAAAATAAATGAAGGAAAGATAATAAAAAATAAAGATATGTGAATGAGAAATTCCATTTAATACAAATCCATATATGTTTTTATGCATTACTACACACCATCACGCATGTTTCGTGGGAATTGGTAGTTGGCTAGGGACTAGGAATACCTTGGGAAGAAGAGATAATATGGTGTTTGGCCTCCAATGATATAGATAAGTACTATTTATCTCAAAATTGAGTTACGATTGATCGGTTATTGTGTCACTAAAGGATGGGGAAATCGTTTAATATCTAATGAGGCCATAGGTATGGCTTGGGGTATGGGATGAGATACATGTGTCCTAGGATTTGGTTTTAGGGATAATTGGATAGATGAGAGGGGATTAAGCCTAGTGATTATGGGTAAGAAAACCATTTCTGTCACACCTAGAGATTGAAACCCTCCTGAGGGTGGCCTAAGGTTTGATTAACATAATTAACGAGTCCTTTGGGACTAGACATAGTGCGACATAGAGTGGTTTTCTACAAGTGATGTACATAGAGATCTGCCTTAGAAAATGTTAGGTGAGACCAAAGTGTACAGTGTGAGCTTGGTCGATACTTGGCATCAGGATTCCACACTGCTTAGAGAGTATGACTTGGGATAGTCATGGGGTATCAAGACTAAGAGTGATGAGATTTCATGATGGCGAGGAATAGGCCTTGAGGACTGGGTTGAGATCAGAATATGGGTTCTGGTGTCACTAAGGGGTAAGGAGAATGAGTTGGTATTAATGAGAAGAGACTATGCTGGGTTTAGAGGACCCAATAGATGCCCTAACAGGTGAGGTGTGATGTGTTTAACAAGGGGATATTTCATTAGAGACTAGTGTCTTTGGATACACTAAAGAGTTATGTGACAAGTTGAGGCCTTGTGTACTTGATGTGACCTCCCTATAGACTGTGGGGATGGTTCGTGGTGCTTATTACCTCCTTAGAGTCTATGGGTATGAGTTGGTATGCTTGTAACATCCGAAGAGTCTACAAGGATGGGTTGGTATTATTGCAACCTCCCAAAAGACCATGGGGATGGGTCAGTATGCTTGTGACCTCCCTTGAGAATGTAGGGATTTGTCAGTGTGGATGATGTACCTTTGTCAAGAGTCTTTTGTGTAGAAAGTGACCACCCTTGAGGGGCTAGGTCATGGGATGATGTGAGATAGGACCAATAGGCCCTACCATGAGTGATAAAGCATTAGGTCGTGATGCAGATAGATGAATTGGCCCAATTATTGTGGAAAACAGGTTGAGGTTTGGAAGCCACAAAACCATAAGTCTTCGTTTATGGATTGGGTATCAGTAAAATGTCCATAAATGATGCAATGTGGTTCATTACAGTGTAACACTAAAGTAGGTATGATTGGGTGTCATGTTGTCCTGGTAAGCACACATTGACCGGACATACAGAGAGTGGTGGTGGCCTTATAATGTTTATGACCCTATTTATGTGATTAGGATTGCATGTAGTTTAATTATCTTGTCTTTAGGGTGTGATCTTGGTTAGGACATGAAATTAGGGTTTCAGGCTTCTTAGAGTGTACGACATGGGATAGTCCTAGGGTTTAAAGACTAAGAGTGATGAGTGAGAATGATGGGGATGAATAGACCTTGAGGTATAGGTTGAGATATGTATATGGGTTGTGGTGTTAGTAATGGTTAAGGGGAATGGGTTGGTATTAATGAGAAAAGACTATGATGGGGTTAGAGGACCCAATAGATTCCCTAACAGGTGATGTGTAATGTGTTAAAAAATGGGTTACATCTTTAGGGACTAGTTTCATGGGATAAACTAGAGAGTTGTGTGACAAGATGATGCCCAATGTACTTGGCGTGACCTCCCTAGAGACTATGGGGATAATTCTATGTGATTATTACCTCCTTAGAGACTTTGGGGATGTGTTGGTATGCATGTAACCTCCCCATAGTCTGGAAGGATTTTTTGGTATTATTTTAATCTCCATAGAGTCTATGGGGATGGGTCGGTTTGTTTGTGAACTCCCTTGATCATGTAGGTATTGGTCAGTGTTGATGATGTAACATGCCTAAGACTCTTGAGTAATTAATGTGACCACCCATGATGGTATAGGTCCTGGAATGATGTGAGATAAGACCAATCAACCATACCATGAGTGATCAAGAATTGGGTTATGATGTCCATGTTTGACTGGACCCAATTCTTATGTGTAATAGGTTGTATTTTGGATGCCCCAAAACCATAAGTCTTTATTTATGGATTGGGAATCAGAATGATGGCCTGAGATGATGCGGTGTTGTGGGTTCCAATATATCACTAAATAAGGTATGACCGGGTGTCATGGTGTCCTAGTAAGCACACATTAATCAGACTTGCAGGTAGTGGTGGCAGCATTATAACTTTTATGACCATATTCATGTGATTAGGAAAGAATTTAGTTTAATTGTCTTGTATTTAGGTGAAAAGGTACATCATGAGTTAGCTTATGTGATTAAGAATTCATGTATTTTAATTATCATTCATAAAACAGTATAGAGAATTTAATGTCTTTTTGCTTTAAAATGACTTTTCAAGAAGTACATTTGATGCTAATTTTTATTGAAAATATTTCAATATTGGTTATGTTTATTTAATCCTATATGTAGATGACATTCTTATAATTTTCAAATACACTTTGTTGATAAATCACATTAGAAAAAAATTACATATTTCTTTTGAAATAAAATATTTAGTGGAAACAAATAAAACAATTGGTATGAAAATGACTACGGATAGAAATGTCAGCATATTGTACATGTCCCAATATTAGAATATTCACGAGGAGTAAAAAAGGTATTTTCTTTAAAATTTAGAACTTGTTAGTGTGACTTTAGGTTATCACTTCATGTTTACCTTATCCCAATCCCCTAACAGTTATTCTAATAATTATCTTATAATGAAAATCCTTTTTGTATACATATTTTATGACTTTATATATTCGATGATATTAACTTATCTAGATATATCCTTTAGTGTTTGTACCTTAAGAATATTTATGGAATTTTATTTAATGAATCCTTGGTATTCATTAAAATAGATACTCATTTATGTGTTCATTTCTTCTAATTTTTGCATTTGTTCTGATAAAAAGGATTCTTATAGTCACGATATCATCATAATTTTTTATTCTAGTTATGCTAAAAATATATATACTAATAAATATATCACTATTTATGTATTATTTTTCTTTTAAAATTCTGATTCATGGATATATAATATGAAATTAATTCTATACCTTTCCAAAAGCAAGTTCAAATACATAGTATTAAATGTAGAAATCAATGAATCAATTTGGTTAAAAGGATTTGGTAATGAACTATCCATATCTATTTGTAAGATTGTATTAGTTTGTGATAGTTAGTTTGAATTCCATCTTTCTAAAAATAATGGTTTCCATTGATGATCATCGCACATATACATTTGATTAAATTGTGTTAGGGATTTCATTGAAACGAAGATAATACATTTCACTAAGATACCTACTTCCTAGAATCCAGTCGACTGTTTGACTAAACCTATTCAATTTTATATGTTTATAAATTATTTAGAGCTTATGAATGTTGTCCCATTTCAAAGGAATAGGTGGTGAATGCACCATATTGTTTAATTTATTGTTTTAAAAAGTTGGAGGTTTTTTAAATTTGACATGTATGTATTTATTTTTTTATTATAAAATAGAATTTTTACAATTCTTGGACTGAATTTTTATTTCGTTTTAATAATTCACTTTTATTTGTTACCTTGGGAAAATGTTTTTTTTACATTTATAAGTTTTATTTTTCCCATGGGAAAAATGTTTTTTTACATATCTTACTTTTTAATTTTGTTTACAATAGTTTTCTTTACACCATAGCTGGATCCCAAATATTTGTAACTTGTGTAAAGTTTAATTTCCCATTGTGTGAGGGTAAACCATTGGCTCTCCCATTGCATAATGTTAATTAATTGACGCATAAGGGTAATTGTAACACCCCGAGATTTTATGAAAAATATTCTTTTTAATTTCATTAATGTCTTGTGTTGTATGCTACACCAAAAGGAGCTTACACAACACACATCCTTGACTTGCCTTGCATTACACGCAATCACGACCTTCCTCGATAGTGTGTGTAGTACGCAATACCGAGTTTCACTAAACAACGATATACTATTAAAATATTATTAAAACTAGCCATTATGAATAGTAATTACCACTTTTTGAAATTTTTTAATTTTTATTTTTCAAAATGGACTTAATTTCTGGATTCGGAATATCAAAATTAGCTTATAGTGAAATTTTGGTACTTTTCGGATAACTTTCATTTTCTGATGAATGGTGAAAATTACTAAATTTTAATTAAAAACAACCTTTTTAATAGAAATAATTAATAGTGATAAATTATTAATTTGATTGGTTTTAATGTATATTTAGAATATATTTTTACAATTTAATACAATTTTGGTTGTTGGATGTAATTTCACATTTAAACTAGACATAAACAACTGTCAATATTTTGATAGTTATTATCTCTTAAGAACACGCTATTTGTTTTGACGACAGGAATTAATTTTTAAATTAATTAATGCAACTGATATGTTTTGAATTTGGTAAAATATACATAATTTTTGAATTCATAATATCAAATATAGCTTAGGCCTAATATTTGGTATTTTTCTGAAAACTTTCAATTTTTGATGAATAGTGAAAGCACTAAGTGGTAGTTAAAAAAACTGAATTTTTCATAAAACATAATTTTACCGCTTCTGTGAGTGGAATTTCGAAAATCCGAGAGACACGGTTAATATCAAGGACTAAAATTTGGTTCAATGAGATGAAAGTAATTTTTGGGGAATAGTAACTTTTTACTTTTTTTTACCACGATTAAAAGTAAATAGGGTAATTAAGGGTAAAAATGATATTATTATTAACCTAACACATGTCCTAATTCTATTGGACAAGTGTAATTCGAACAAAAACAACATTAGGAATAAAATATGACCATTTAGGCTCACTTGGATTAGATTAGGACATTTATTATTAATTTATTTAAAGAAGGGTTAAAATAGTTAAAATTAAAGTTTAATAAGTAAATAATTTTTAATATGGGGTTTTGCATAAGATAAATTCGGATATAAATATCCATTAGAAAGATAAAAATATTTCCTACATAATGATATTTTATTTGTAATTTTTAGAGTTTAAATAAGTCAATTTATTTATGACACAAAAATGATGGAGTAATTTTCTTATTAATGAAATATTGACATAATTGATGTTATAAACACCAAAATAAATGTAATTTGAGACTTTTTATGAATTAAAATAATTTTATAGGTTAATATGACATGTTAGTATTGATTTAATTAACTTTTTGCGAACTAATAATTCTGTTATGATTTTCAGAAAAATAAATTACTAAATAGTGTAAAAATTGACATAAAATAGTTTTTAAAACAAATATTATATTAGTAATTGTTATTTTATTCCTAAAAATCTACAGTTTGGAAAAATTACTTAGATAATGTTATATATATTAATAATAAACAACTCGGGGTTGGGTTGGCTGCTTATAGTATGTTTATTAACCTTATAGTATAAGAACACAAGAAGACACGATAAAAGTAAAATTATTTAATTTAATGTTAAATCTAAATGATAAGGTTAAAATAGGAACCTAAACTTGTCTAAATTATATTTTATGAGAGGAGTTCGACCCATACCCACCTTATCTTCTAAATAAATCAATTTGGAGCTATTAAAAACCTAATTTGGATTTATAATAAAATAATATTTTTAGTTATTCCAAAGGTGCCCCTCTCCTCCCTTATTAAAGGCAACCTCCTCCCTCTCTTCCTCACACCACTTTGAGCCTTCAGGCTCGGCCAAACCCTGCCAAATTACCTTCTACACTTTTCTAGAAACATCCTAGAGGTTCTGGTATTCCTCAAAGACCAATTTTAGTGCCCTAAAAGGAGGTCTCAAAGAGGCGCTTCAAAGAAGAGGTAATGCCCGTTACCGATTCTTTCATCTTTATTTCTTCTTCCACTTCTTCTTCTTAGGTTCTTTCATTATTAAGTAATAACATCAGTATTACTTATATACTGATATGTTATTATAATTATGAAACAACCTTATTTCACCATCTATCCATCCTACGGAAAACGAAATCACCGCGCGTGCGTACGTACGGAATACCGTCTCCACGCTGTGGTGTAATCTATTTTCCACCACCACATTACATGGATGGGTATAGTGGTGTAAATAATAATTATATATTATTATTGTAAAGTGATATTGATTCTGAAATATAAACTTCAATACAATTCCACCATGATGAGAACGATATCATCGCTCGTGCGTACGTACGGACTACCGTCTCCACAACGCGATGAGATTCATTCTCCATGTTAACCATTCATGAATGATTATAATGTCTATATAATAATTAATAATTAAATATATGACATAATAATGATTCTGGATTTATGTGTATATATATGTATGCGATCTACTTAATTCCATTCAACTCAATAAGGAAAAGAAAACAGCGTTCACGCGTACATATGGTCTACCGTCTCCATGAACGGTGTATTTATTTCCATTTATTGATCTATTATATATATGTATATTCTGAATATATATTATATATAAATCATGTTTTATATTCTGGAATTATGTAATCATGATCTATGTAATCATATGAATAATTACAAGTCAAAACACGGACGACAAATGAAACGATTTTACCCAAAACACTCTTTAACATGGAATTTACAAAAGAACAGGTAATATGAAGTCATAAGTGAACCATATATGATATAATAACAATGAATATGATTCTTTAATAAGTCAATGACATTATTTAAATCATTATACAGGTGGTTCAGATACATACGAAGCATATCGGACATAAGGTAAGGGAAATATCACAATCTCATTTTTATCCGAGATTGTTTATACTTTGAAATTTACTGGGGTGTATTTTATCATCCAAATCCATGATTCCTCAATATGTAATATTATTTCCATCCACCTACACTTGTTTAAATCCAATTTTACCCTTCGGTGAGTTTTTAGTAAAGGATATGAAAGGTATCTTTTGTCGTTTTTCGTACGAGGTACTTTTTGACTTTTCCGACAATAGTACGAAGAATGTTTTTTTAACTTATACGGCATGAATGTATTTTTAAAACATTATTTCCAAGAAGCTTTATTTACAAGTTTTCATGTTTATTTTTAATCAACTTCTTTTAGTTTAAAACAGTATGACATGTTAAGAAATGAAAAGTATTTTTGAAGTAGAAAGGATATTTTACTCAAGAATGGAGTTCAAGTGTTTTATCAAAATTATTTTCCAACTAAGATAATAAAGGGTTCTATTTCTAACCCTATTATTACATGGATTTGATTATGTTGTGATGGAAATATTTTTTTTATGAATTCCTTTATCTTATATGAATTTTTTTATGATGTCATGTTGTTTAAGAATCCCATTTTTATTACATGGGTTATGTAATGATGTATGATTTATGATTTTGTGGCACACATAAGAATGGTATCATTATGAGATGGGTGGGACCTATATCTCCCTCCAATGCATTGGGTAATGATTTTATATCTCATGAGATAGACATGGATGGAACGGTAGGTTATACCGGTTCAGTGAAACAAGACTGAAATGAGGAGTGAACTCGGCTCAGAAAGGGACTTTGTCCACTAAGATAGTCTTGGAAATGAGTCTTGACTAATAAGAAATGATTCTCTATGATTATTTGTGTATGTCACAAAGTTTCATGTTTTATGTTATGATTATTGGGATTAAATTTTACTACTATGATTTATCCCATGTTATGAAATTATGATCTCTTTTGCAGGTTAAGATTTCCAAAAGATATGTTCTTATAAATATGATGTGATTGATATTTCTTTTGTTTACCCTTATTGAGCATTTGAGCTTACCCTTTTATGTTTTATTTTCCCCAGGACATAAAGAAAGGATTTAGGTTTAAAAAAAAGAAGATCTTTATGGGAGATGTTGAAGATCTTTCACCACGATTAGAAGATTATATTCCGAGCTTCCAAAGACACCAAACTATTACGGTCCTTGTGTGTGTGTTTTTGTTATGTACTATGTATTCCGCAAAAGTAATGTAATGTCCATGTACGTCAAGCTTCGGGTCTCTACATTTGGTATCAGAGGAAAAGTTTAGTCAACCTTTGGAAACTAGGATGAGAAAACGTTACTGAGATCCCTAGAGATATTTCTATGGTATGTCTAGGGATGTCCCTAAGGATAAGTATACACATAGGATATAGTCCGAGAACTATGGTAACGATATTAGATTAAACCAATGATGTTAGATATTGAAGTTACTCCCCCTTTATTATGATTTTTTCCTCTCACACTATTCTTTTTGGGTTTTAGAAAATGGCTGGAAACAAGATGATTCACGATAATGGAGGATATGATGGACAATGGAATGATATTCTTCATAAGAAACCAAATGAAATGGGATTTGGAAGTCCAAACATCATTATTATGCTGAATCAACAATCTCATAATATGATCAATAAAGTAAAAGTTGGTAAGTTTCCTGACTCAGCTAATAAGAGAAAGATGGAGTTTCATGATCATCATAGAGGAAATAAAGTTCAATTTCCCTTATGTAAATCATGTGGGAAGAGGAATCAAGGAGAATGTTTCAAAGGATCTGGAAAATGCTTTGGGTGTGGAAAAGAAGGATACAAAGCCAGTAAGTGCAAAGGAAAAGGTTTAGTTAACACCAGGGATGAGGATAATTGTATTGCTATGACATCAATAATGGTTAAATGTTTTAAATGTGGAATGTACAGGCATTATGCAAACCAATGCCCTAAGGGAAAGTCTCATGAAGAGAATCGGTATGGTCGTATGGGTAGTATTTATGTTGATGATTATGAAGAGACTACTAATGATATGTGAGATGAAATAATTGTTGAAGCTCGGTCAATAGTTTAAGGATGTAGTGGAATGATTACATGTTTATCATGTGTAATGTTGTATAAGTAATCTCATGGTACTATGGAATAAAGAGACATCTAAGGATTGTTACACTATTGTATTTCCTTGAGTTTTGAAAGTGTATGAGTAATGGTACCAGTATCCATGAAAGGTTATTCAGATATTTTTGGAATGTAGATGATATGCGCATAATGAAGGGATAAGGAGAAAATTAAATGTTTGATTGTATTAATGAGATCATGATTGATATAAGTACTAAGTGATATCTTGGTTTGAGGATATAGAATTTTGAGGAATTTGGTATGTGGAAAGTGTTAACTTTTAACTAAATTCATGTTTTCACTAAGGTTCAATGGATATTCATTCTTCAAGAGAATAAATGATTAAGGTATTCAAATGTTTGTAATTTGACCAACAAGATATATCTTATGATATATGGGGGATAAATGATGGCATTCACTTGATCATTTTCTTTATACTATGAGCTTGGACCGAAGTAGTTTAGATAAGCCTAAAGATTGGAATGGATTATGTTGGACATAAGTTAGTATTGTTTAAGGATAAAAGTTTTTTGATATTATTGATGGGATGTTATAGTAATATAGCTTTAGAAAAAGGACAACCTGCAGGACGGGCGACAGCCCATCGTGTCGGACAAGGCTGTGGGAATCGAACCCACAACCGAAGTGCGACTAGTCATTATCGCCTACCACTGGCCTACAGGAAGTCCCAGTTTAGTAGAAACTAGTTTTATTTTATTAAGTGGTATGATATATGAAGTATAAGTCCATTTTAGGGACCATATATGATTAATCTCACCATAGATGGACTTATGTATATTTGATAACTTTTTCTAACCTTTTGTTTGAAACAGATGGAATGACCCATAATTCTATCACATGATCTGTTAAAACTTCACGAATAAAAAATTCAACTTCATTTCATTAAGAGATGAAGTGGAAATTGTTCAAAGCATGAACAATAGTGAGATTGTACCAAAATCAAGCAAGTATTTCTTCTAATTCAAAATTTTCAACTTTAGGGAAATGATATTGAAAACCATAAATGTTGTCCTAGTGCACTTATATCCGATGAATCAGATGGTACCTTATATTGTCACAAATTTATGGCTTTGTGATTGATGGCTTTTCCATAGACATGTTCTCTACCACTCTCCATCAGAACATGATGGTTAGATTTCTCTTCCATATCCATATTTTCACCTATGTGGAAACCCAGTGATTAGTTTATTTGGGTAACCGTTACATTTCATACTTTTGTTTTTAAATTTTGGTTTTGGTATTCTTTTTTATGATGTGGGTTTCTATTAAAGAAACTTTCGAATAGTAAACCATTTATAACCCCGACGAATTTCGAGGGCGAAATTCATTTTAAGGGGGGTAGAATGTAACACCCTGAGATTTTATGAAAAATATTATTTTTAATTTCATTAATGTCTTGTTTTGTACGCTAAACCAAAAGGAGCTTGCACAAAACGCATCCTTGACTTGCCTTGCATTACACACAATCGCGACCTTCCTCGATAGCGTGTGTAGTACACAATACCGAGTTTCACTAAACAACGATATGCTATTAAAATATTATTAAAACTAGCCGTTATGAATAGTAATAACCACTTTTTGAAATTTTGAAATTTTTATTTTTCAAAATGGACTTCATTTCTAGATTCAGAATATCGAAATTATCTTAGAGTGAAATTTGGGTACTTTTCGGATAACTTTCATCTTCTGATGAATAGTGAAAATTACTAAATTTTAATTAAAAACAACCTTTTTAATAGAAATAATTAATAGTGATAAATTATTAATTTGATTGGTTTTAAATTATATTTAAAATATATTTTTACAATTTAATACAATGTTGGTTATTGGATGTAATTTAACATTTAAACCAGACATAAACAACTGTCAATCTTTTGATAGTTATTATCTCTTAAGAACACGCTATTTGTTTTGACGACGGGAATTAATTTTTAAATTAATTAATGCAACTGATATGTTTTGAATTTGGTAAAATAGACATCATTTTTGAATTCAAAATATCAAATATAGCTTAGGGCTAATTTTTGGTATTTTTATGAAAACTTTCAATTTTTGATGAATAGTGAAACCACTAAGTGGTAGTTAAAAAAACTGAATTTTTCATAAAACATAATTTTACCACTTCTGTGAGTGGAATTTCGAATATCCGAGAGACACAGTTAATATCAAGGACTAAAATTGGGTTCAGTGAGATGAAAATAATTTTTGGTGAATAATAACTTTTTACTTTTTTTCCACGGTTAAAAGTAAATAGGGTAATTAAGGGTAAAAATGATATTATTATTACCCTAACACATGTCCTAATTAAATTGGACAAGTGTAATTCGAACAAAAACAACCTTAGGAATAAAATATGACCATTTAGGCCCTCATGGATTAGATTAGGACATTTATTATTAATTTATTAAAAGAAGGGTGAAAATATTTAAAATCAAAGTTTAATAAGTAAATAATTTTTAATATGGGGTTATACATAAGATAAATTCGGCTATAAATATTAATTAGAAAGATAAAAAGATTTCCTACATAATGATATTTTATTTTTAATTTTTAGACTTTAAATAATTTAATTTATTTATGACACAAAGATGATGCAGTAATTATCTTATTAATGAAATATTGACATAATGGACGTTATAAACACCAAAATAAATGTAATTTTAGACTTTTTATGAATTAAAATAATTTTATAGGTTAATATGACATGTTAGAATTTATTTAATTAACTTTGTTCGAACTAATAATTCTGTTATGATTTTCAAAAAAATCAATTACTAAATAGTGTCAAAATTGACATAAAATAGTTTTTAAAACAAATATTATATTAGTAATTGTTATTTTATTCCTAAAAATCTAAGGTTCGGAAAAATGACTTAGATAAGATTATATATATTAATAATAAACAACTTGGGGTTCGTTTGGCTGCTTATATTAAGTTTATTAACCTTATAGTATAAGAACACAAGAAGACACGGTAAAAGTAAAATTATTTAATTTAATGTTAAATCTAAATGATAAGGTTAAAATAGGAACCTAAACTTGTATAAATCCTATTGGATGAGAGGATTTCGACCCATCCCCACATTATTTAGAAATAAATCAATTTGGAGCTATTAAAAACCGAATTTGGATTTATAATAAAATAATATTTTTAGTTATTCCAAAGGTGCCCCTCTCCTCCCTTATAAAAGGGCACCTCCTCCCTCTCTTCCTCACACCAGTTTCAGCCTTCAAGCTCAGCCAACCCCTGCCAAATTACCTTCTACACTTCCCTAGAAACATACTAGAGGTTTTGGTCTTCCTCAAAGACCAATTTTAGTGCCCTAAAAGGAGGTCTCAAAGAGGCGCTTCAAAGAAGAGGTAATGCCCGTTACCGATTCTTTCATCTTTATTTCTTCTTCCAATTATTCTTCTTAGGTTGTTTCATTATGAAGTAATAACATCAGTATCAATTATATACTGATATGTTATTATAATTATTAAACAACCTTATTTCACGATCTATCCATCCTACGGAAAACAAAGTCACCGCGCGTGCGTACGTACGGAATACCGTCTCCACGCCGTGGTGTAATCTATTTTCCACCACCACCTTACTTGGATGGGTATGATGGGGTACATAATAACTATATATGATTATTGTAAAGTGATATTGATTCTAAAATATTATACATACACTCCAATAAAATTCCACGATCATGAGAATGATATCATCGCTCGTGCGTACGTACGGACTACCATCTCCACGACGCGATGAGATTCATTCTCCACTTTAACAATTAATGACTGATTATAAAGTATATATTATAATTAATAATGAAATATATGACATAATAATGATTCTGGATTTATGTGCATATATATGTATGTCATCTACTTAATTCCATTCAACTCAATAAGGAAATAAAACAACGTTCATGCGTACGTACGGTCTACCGTCTCCATGAACAGTGTATTTATTTCCATTTACCGATAAATTATATATATGTATATTCTGAATATATATTATATATAAATCATTTTTTATATTCTGGAATTATGTAATCATGATCTAAGTAATCATATGAATAATTACAAGTCAAAACACGGATGACAAATGAAATGATTTTACCAAAAACACTATTTAACATGGAATTTACAAAAGAATGGGTAATATAATGTCCTAAGTGAACCATATATGATATCATAAAAATTAATATGATTCTGTAATAAGTCAATGACATTATTAAAATCATTATACAGGAGGTTCAGATACATACGAAGCATATCAGACATAAGGTAAGGGAAATATCAGAATCTCATTTTTATCCGAGATTGTTTATAATTGGAAATTTATTGGGGTGTATTTTATCATCCACATCCATGTTTCCTCAATATGTAATATTATTTCCATCCACCTACACTTGTTTAAATCCAATTTTACCCTTCGGTGAGTTTTTAGTAAAGGATATGAAAGGAATCTTTTGTCTTTTTTCGTACGAGGTACTTTTTGACTTTTCCAACAAAAGTACGAAGAATGTTTTTTTAACTTATACGACATGAATGGATTTTTAAAACATTATTTCCAAGAAGCTTTCTTTACAAGTTTTCAAGTTTATTTTTAATCAAATTATTTTAGTTTAAAATGGTATGACATGTTAAGAAAGGAAACATATTTTTGAAGTAGAAAGGATATTTTCTTCAAGAATGGAGTTCAAGTGTTTTATCAAAATTATTTTCCAACTAAGATAATAAAGGGTTCTGTTTCTATCCCTATTATTACATGGATTTGATTATGTTGTGATGGAAATATTTTTTTTATGAATTCCTTTATCTTATATGAATTGTTTTATGATGTGATGTTGTTTAAGAATCCCATTTTTATTACATGGGTTATATAATGATGTATGATTTATGATTTTTTGGCACGCATAAGAATGGTATCATTATGAGATGAGTGGGACCTATATCTCCCTCCAATGCATTGGGTAAAGATTTTATATCTCATGAGATAGACATGGCTGGAACGGTAGGTTATACCGGTTCAGTGAAACAGAACTGAAACGACGAGTGAACTCGGCTTAGAAAGGGAATTCGTCCACTAAGATAGTCTTGGTAATGAGTCTTGACTAATAAGAAATGATTCTCTATGATTATGTGTGTATGCCACAAAGTTTTATGTTTTATGTTATGATTATTGGGATTACATTTCACTACTATGATTTATCCCATGTTTTGAAATTATGATCTCTTTTGCAGGATAAGATTTCCAAAAGATATGTTCTTATAAATATGATGTGATTGATATTTCTTTTGTTTACCCTTACTGAGAATTTGAGCTCACCCTTTTATGTTTTCTTTTCCCCAGGACATAAAGAAAGGATTTAGGTTTAAAAAAGAAGAAGTTCTTTATGGGAGATGTTAAAGATCTTTCACCACGATTAGAAGATTATATTCCGAGTTTCCAAAGACACTAAACTATTACGGTCCTTGTGTGTGTGTTTTTGTTATGTACTAAGTATTCCGAAAAAGTAATGTAATGTCCATGTATGTTAAGCTTCAGGTCTCTATAGTAATTATTGCTCATTTAAGGGTACTCCCTAGTTTCTATAAGGGTACTCTTGACACTATTATGGGTACTCTCTAATTTACATATGGGTGCTCCATATCTTGTGTAAGGGCTTTACCTTGGTTCATGTAAGGCTAACATGGAATGTTAAAGTGTACTTCCTTTGATCACATAAGTCTAACCTAGCTCATGTAAGGGTACTATATGGATCGATTAAGGGTAACCTGGCTCATATATGGGTATCAACGGATCATGAAATGGTAAGATGATTTGTGTTACATTTTGGCGGTGAATCGCCAACCACAAAATGTCCATCCTATAAAACTATCTTTTGTATATCATTCATCCACATGGAATTCATATTTCACTCACCGCCTAGCTCGATATCATTTCACCTAGCATCATGATTTCACCTAAGGGACCACCAAGATCATTTGGTGAGTTTCATCACAAGTTTAAGAGAGGATAGTTCTAAGGAATTTTTGATTTCTAGTTGAAATAGAATGAGAGTAGCCAGAAGAATATAATTCCCCTGATTCACATAGTTCACTGAAGCATATTTTCTTCTTCATCACCAACCTGGTCTACGGATTTGGTGGAGAGTGGTATATATTATTTACCTTCATCATGAGATGTCCCCATGTGAAGGAGTATATCTATATCATGAACTCTAGTGGACCTTCTTCTGGGTTTTGGTATTATAACATAGAAATATAGGAAGTTTATTCCACATTACTATTTTCATTTCTTTTCACGTGTTTGATGTTGTATTTTTCTACACATGTGCATTGGGTGAGTATATTCAAGAAGTCCGATTGCAAGGTCCATATGTTAGATTTCATCACTTCCATTTGGTCTACCATAAATTAATCCTCAAATAGTTTCTATGGTAGTTTACATCTTTCATGTCTTATAATATGGTTATTTTATTTTCTTTGTAACAAGGATATTATGGGGGAATTCCTGGATTGAAAATAGTTCCATATTAAACTAAAGTACATTACATATCTGCTTTTTATATTTTTTCTTACACCATATTCTACTTTAATCCATCTTATCTATTTTTATTTTTTATCAAAATTCCTAAAAAATTTGAGAACTAGTTACATATGTAAAAATATTCCTTGTTGTTTCATAAGTAATACCACATCATTGAATCTCATATCATCTTTTTTAGTTACAAAAAATGGGATGGTAGATCAAATTTTCACATGTTCATGTCCTGATAGAATGTGGAAATGTCTCTCATCCTTTCACTTTCATAGGTTTTTGATCCATTTTTCTTTTTTATTGTCCCTATCTTAAATCCTATGTGCATCACCTAATAATATATATAGAGTTTTTTTTAGTTTAGTTAATCTAAATGAAATTATATTTATTCTATGAATCATTTATATGTTATCTTATTTTTTTGATAGTTGTGAGCTACAAATTCGGTGTAACCATATCAACCCAACAATTAACCACACCATCATTTTTCATTCCTATGAAATGATACCATGGAAATGATGTCTAGAATTAATGGAGTGAAGGTAATGATATAGATATATGAAGATCACAAAAAAATCAGTTTGTCCATTTGGAAAATGATGAACTAGTGTTATGTTTGAATCAATGAAAAAATAATTACTGTCCAGTAAACCCCACCATCAAGGTGTTGATATGATTTCAAGTTACCTATGTTACAACTTTATAATAATGATAGTTAATATTTAACTAAAATTTTAATTAAATATGATTATTTTGAAAAGAAAAATTGGTTTTATAGAACAAAAATCTATTTTAGAAATAATATCCTGACTGTTGAAATAATCATGTTATAACGTATCTTTAACTTTCGTCAAACTGACATGGGGGATTCCATTATAGCAATTATGTAGATATGATTTGGTGTCATGGTGTCCTAGTTATCCAACACAGACCATACATGAAAGGAGTTATGGAAACCAAATAAAGTTTATGTGCCTCTTGAAGTCCTTAGGAATACCTATGGTTTAGTTCTCTTCTATTTAGGAGACAAGGAATTTAAAGATGTATCTTAGGAATCCACTACTACCCAAACATGGTCGAAAAATGAATCACTTTATTAGAAATTAAACCTTTTTCGGCTTGTTACAAAAGAAGATTAAATTGCATAACTTTCAGATGCATCGTTGAACTCCAGTCTGGACTCATATCGATGATTTCAATAAAATCACTCTAGATTTATAAAATATAGAATTTATGTTGGATGAAGGGAATTTGAATATCATACTTATGATCTATTTAGATGATTCATATAATTCATTTAAATATTCAATTATGTATGGTTTGGGTTCTATAAACATAAAAGATGTTAAATCTACCTTATTTCCTAATTAGATTCTTAATAATAATCATAGTTAAACTTAGAAGGACTATAAGGGGATTAATATCTATGGTTAGATTTATAAAAGAGGAAAAAATATAGTAAAAATATATCCTTTGAGATGATTAGGTTATATGGGTAAAAAAATAAAATTATCCCATTGAAAACAACCTAGTAAAATTAGATGTAATTATCCCCAAAGGAAAAATTCTAAGAAACACACCTATAACAGTGACCATTGGTTGTTAGATGCGAAATATTTTGATAATTTTGATGTTATAAATGTATACTCTATACTATGATAATTGAATGGGTAAATAGTATTTTATTTTCATATATGTCACAAATGAGATTACTTCAATGATTTATGAGAGATTAAGAGTGAAATGGTTTACCTATGAAATAACAAGAGCTATCAAATCCTGGGTAGAAAAATTGTCTCTCTATAATTTCATTAAAGGTTATTCAAATACATAGAGGTGGTTAGGTGGGTTTCTTATTTGAAGAATAATATTATTTCCGAAGGTGTCTTAGAACAATTTTTTTCTTTTATATTTGATTCAGGGAGTCATAATATGTCTAAGGGGTCTCTCACTCTTATGATAAGAATCCTCACCAATGGCCTACATGTATTAGATGATAAGAATTGTATGCAAAAAATTAAATACAACTCATTCCACCGGGAATGATAACATAATATAATGGAGTTGGTGATTAAGACATATTATTTCAAAAATGATTAATGACCATAGGAAGAAAGGAATTTTAAATTATGTAACCTCAGACAGTCTTCCCTTGTGTGAAGACTAGGTTATTCATAAGTACAAACATGTTAGTTTCAAGATTTATATATATAAATCTATGTCTCCTTAAAATATAAAAACATTAAATTTTTGGGTCCCTCTAGAACTACTTCCCATAGTTGGGGCCACTACTATCTTCCCTTTATAGATGAATATTCTTAGAAAGTGTGGATTTACATACACAAGAACAAATTTGAAACCTTTAAAAGTTTAAAAATATGAATTTCTAGTGTTTAAAATGAAACTATAAGCAAACATAAAACCATTATAACTGACAGTGGTCTAGAATATTTGTCTAATGACAACATATTCTATTATAGTTATGAAGTTATTATTAGACACCAAAAATTAATAGAAAACCGACAATAGAATGGCCCAGAAGAGAGGATACATATGATAGTTTAAGATAAATTGGGAATCATGCTATCATATTCTAGTCTTCTTATGTTCTTCTAGGAATAATTTGATTCAAAAACTGTCTATATGGTTAATATATTCACCTATAGTTCTATTAGATTCAAAACCCCTAATGTAATGTGGGATTGTCCACCCCTAGATTAGGTTATCATAGATTTTTTTATTGGAATACATATACTCATAGAAATATTGATAAACTAGAACCTATATTTACGAAGTGTTTCCTTGTGGGATGTCTAAATTATGCCAGAGGGTAAATTTTTTAGGTTGATAAGAATGGATTTTAAAAATGTATAATCTGGTGTGATGTTTTTTTCCTGAGGTTTTTTATTCAAAATAGAAGGCTTCTGATCCATTCCATTAGGATCCTTTTAAACCTGTAGGTGATGAGGTTATATTAAAGGAAAAATATTACATCAACCCAAGGTTATCTCTACTAAACTTCCCCAATTATATCACATTAAATAAGAACCAGTTAGGGAATTGGAACATGAATTTTATGTTTAGAGAGATGGTGACATGAGTGACTACCAATTGACCTGTAATAGGACAGTAAGAATCATTAGGACTCAAATTTGGTCTACGAAGATTGATGTTTCTCCCTTTGACTTTAATATAGGCTTTTAATGGGTAGTTCTGAACCATTCTGTATCAAAATAGATCTTAGGTATGATGAATCTTGGTGGTGGATTTATGTCATGAGAGATGAAATGGATTCTCTTCATAAAAATTATACCATTATTATATTTAAAAAACCTAAAAATAGAAAACTATAGATTTAAATTAAATTTTTAAGAAGAAATAAGACAACCCCAATGAAAATAATATTAATTATAAATCTATAAGTTTTTCACATGGATTCCTACAACATCATAGAATTAATTACAATGAGTTTTTTCACCTTTTATTAATAACTAATCCATGAGATTATTGTTTGATTATTCTACCAAATATGAGGTTCATGTTCAATAATTGATGTTTAAAATTCCTTCTTTCATGGTATGTAATATGAATAGATTTATATGAAAACACCTGATGGATTATCAAAATATTTTAAAAGTAATCAAGAATAACTTTTAGGAAAATCCATGTATGGACTTATGAAATTATCTTGACAATGGTATAATGAATTTGATGATTTTGTGATTAAAATGACTTTGATTGAAAAAATATTTTGTTTATGTTTATTTTAAATCATTCAAAGTTTTTTTGGTTTATTTAATCCTATATGTTGATGATATGCTTATAATTTACAAATAAACCATTTTAATAAATAATATGAAAACCATCTACATAATGCTTTTGAAATGAGAAATTTAGAGGGAGAAAAGGAAATATTGGGTATGAAAATCACTGGGGATAAAAATGTTTTGTTATTGTACATATCCCAATCTTCTTATGAGCTTAAAGGTGTTAACAGGGTATTTCATAGAATATATGAAACCTGTTACTGTGCCTTTTGGTCATAAATTCATGTTTCCCTTGACACACTCCCCTAACAGTGATTCTGATTATAATTTTATGAGTAAAATACCTTATGTAAACATAGTAGGTGGCCTTATGTATTCCATGATATTATCATATATATATATATATATCCTTTGGTGTTTGTTCCTTATGAAGTTTTATGTGAATCCATGTAAAGCATCATTGGTATGCATTAAAATAGTTACTAATTTATGTTCCCATGCCTTCTGATTTGCAAATTTATTTTGGTAAAAATGATTCTTATAGTAAAGATTTCACCAGATTTTTTGATTCTAGTTATGCTAAAAATATAGATACTAATAAATTTATCACCATTTTTGTATTATTTTTTTTTGTATTTCTCCTATTTCAGGGAAATGTAAAATGAAATTCATTGTTTCTCTTTCCTCAGCCAAGGCCAAATTCATAGCATTAATTATTGCAATCAAGGAGTAAATATAGTTAAATTATTTGTTAATTAATTGTATGTATCTTCTGGTAATATATAAGTCTATTGAGAAAGACATTATATATTTCATATTTTTTTAAAATCAAGTTTCCCATGGAAGATCAACTAAAATATGAATTTTATTTCATTTTTCTAGGGTTTTCATTGAATGTAGGATGGTGTGTTTCACTAAGATACATATTTCAGATAATCCAGCTGATAGAATGACTATTACTATTCAATTTTCCATTTTTATTAATTTTTTAGAATATAGTATTGTAGTCCCATTTCAAATACCTAGGTGGTCCGAACACCATCCTGTTTAAAATTTTTATTACAAAGGTGGAGAATTTGGAAAGTTGACATGCATGAATTTATTAGATTGTTATCAAATATAATTTCCAAATTCATGGCCTTAATTTTTATTTAGATTGCAAGATTTACATTTATTTTTTCCCTTGTGAAATTTTTTTTTACATCTCTTACTTAATTTTTTTCCCATGAAATAAATTATTTTAACACTTCCAATTTTTCAATTTTTATTTCACATTATTTCCTTACCCTATAGATAGATCCCACATGAAGGGAACTTGTGTAAAGTTTAATTTCATATTGCATGAGGGTAAATCATTGGCTGTTCATTTTAATAATGGTAAAACATGGATGCATAAGATTATTTTATACTCATGTAAGGGTACTCCATGTATTGTGTATGAATACTCTTGATGTGCTTAAGGGTACTCACCATATTCTATATTGGCACACCATAGCTTGCATAAGGGTACTGCATTAGCAGACACCAGCCAAAAATGGAACTTGTAAGGGTAATTACATGCTCACATAAGGGTATCATTGCTCTTTTAAGGGTACTATCTGGCATGATTAGTGGTAACCTGACTTATATATGGGTAACATTGGAAAACATAATGATAAGTTGATTTGTGTTATATGTTGGTGGTGAATCACCGGATTTTGCATTGACATCTCATCAAACTATCTCTTGCATATCGGTCATCCATGTGGTCTTTATCCTTATTTCACCACTTAGATATCTATCTCTTATCCCACCATCATTATTTCACCTCAGACTCCTCTTCGATCAATCAATGTTTTTCTTCACTAGTTCAAGAGAGAATATTTCTAGGGAATTTCTAATTTTCAGTTGAAACAGAACAAGTGTATCCCTAAGGAGATCCTATCCAAGATTCCCATAGTCTACTAAAGAATATTGTATTTATCATTTCTAACCTAGTATATGTATTTTCTAGATACTAGTGAAGATTCATTACCTTCAATATGATATATCCTTTCATGAAGGAATTCATCAACATCATGTACACCATTTGAGCTTATTCTAGGTTCTGGAATTAAATCTTGGAATTAAAAGAAGTTTATTGCACTTGCATTTTTTCATTCCATTCCATGTGTTTGATGTTTTATTGGTATATGAATGTGTATTGCATGATTCTTTCAAGGAAGTCTAATTTGAAGTTCCATATATTAGAATACATCCCTTCTATACAGTCTAGCTGAAAGTAATCCTAAATAGATTCTTTGTACTTTTACTTATTTTGTGTGTTATAATCTAGTGATTTTCATTATTTAGTAATAACGATATTCTAGTGGTTTTATTTGATTGCAAGTAGGTCCATAGTGGACTAAGGTATGTTATATTTATATTTCCGTTACTTCTTCTTGCACCATATTCATCTTGGATCCATCTTAACCATTTCATTTTTTATCAAACTTCCTAAAACATTTGTAAACCCAATACCTATATTAGTGGATTCTTGGTTATTTCATAAGGAATACCACATAAATGAATCCCCTAACATATTTTCTATTCAGAAAAAATGGGCGATGGAATAGATTTTCACATGTTCCTATCAGGATAGCATATGAGAATGTTACTCATCCTTTCACTTTTATCAGCTATGTCATTGGGTTTAGATCCATTTTTTATTTTCTTGTTTTTTCTATTCCAACCAATATGCATCGACTAATAATCTATTGTGGGTTTTTAATGTGGTTAATCTAAATGAAAATATATTTATTCCGTGAATCATTTATATTCTATCTTATATATTGTTTATATAGTTCTGAGCCAAAACATTGGTGCTACAATATCAACCCAACTATTTACCACACCAACATTATTCATTTATATGAAATGATATTGAGGACATGGTGTCTATAATTAATTGATTGAAGGTTATGATGCATATATATGAAGATCACCAAAACCTGTTTTTTCATTTGGAAAATGTTGAACTGGGGTTAAGTATGAATCAATGAACAAATAGTTACAGTCCAGTAAACCCCACCCACAAGGTGTTTAAATGTTTTCAAGTGCTCTAATTTCCAAATTTTTGAAGCAGGATAATAATAATACAACAATATTGGTTTTAAATTTGATCCATTTGAAAAGAAAAATTTGTTTTATATCACAACAATCTATTTCAAAAATAATGTATTGACATTGTGGGAAAACCATGTTGTAACATATCAATAACTTTTTGGAAACTAAAATATTGATTTAAAATATCTTTCAACATATCAAGATCCTCCCAATGGGGTTTCCAAATTTTCAAGTACTTTTAATCTCCTCCCAATGTCACCCTTGATAGAAAATTTGTGACACTATTCAATTTCCCATGATTTTAAATCATAATAATATCATATCTCTATAACATATCTTGTATGCAATTATGTGAAATCAAAGCTACCCTTCGACTAAGAAAATTAATATAAGACTCCAATGAAACACATTTACCAAAAAACTCCTTCCCCTCAAATATTGATTCAAATGTGGGATGTTTGGAACTAAATCCATAAGCTCCATTTTGTATATCAAATTTCCCAAGTTGGTTTCAAATAATACCTTTCTAATAATTTTTAATAGGACTCCATTCCTATGATAACACGGCTCCAACTCCCAAACTAGAAGAATTAAACTCTATTGAAAATACCTTGAAAAAATTCAGAATGCATAAAATTTGGGTGGTAGTCATATTTTTCTTATGTATATCAATGCTTCTTGAGTTTCATATGTTTATTTAAACTCTTTATTCTTAATCAAGGACATGAGGGGTTTGGAAATATTTAGATAATCACTGATCAATTTTATATATTATCTAGTTATCCCTAAAAACCCCTAATTAGATTCACATTCTGTGACCAATTCCATAATTTAACTACCTTCTATTTTTAGGATCTTTTGTAACCCATTTGATAGAAATTATATGCCCTAATACTCCATATAACTCCTTCTAAATGGAAACTTCTTCTCATTTTCTAATAGTAAAGTTTGTATTTCCATTTGAAGAAATTTATATTTCTTCACTAGGACTTCATTCAATTCTATTTAGAAGAGCAATATTTCATCGACGAACACAAAAACACTATACCTTATAAAATCCTAGAATACTGTATTAATATTTTCATGTAAATTCATGGTTGAATTCATTAATCTAAATTGAATAAAAATTATTTCCTAATTCCCTTTATGATTTGTGAACATAGTCCTCCAAATATCGTCCTCTTACATTAGTACCTAGTGGAAAATGAATTTCAAATACACCATTGTGAAGTATTTCACTCTTTGAAAATCATCCATTATCTGTCATATTTCAGGAATTAGGTATCTTTATAGAAACACCAAACTATTTAACTCCTAGAAATCCATACACATTCTCCATCCTACATAATTCATTTTTACTCAAATAATTATGCTATAGTATGGGCTGATTCTATGTATGATGAAACCCTATTACCAAATCCTTTAAACCTATTTTTCAATATCTTTCACCATAAAATAATTAGGTTTATAAAGTTGTTTGTTGAATGAATCCACCCCCTCTTTCAAATTTATTATGTGATCATTCTTCCTTATTGAATGTAATTACCAAGGTGCCTCACAAACATCTGCTCTAGCTGCCATTTCTAGTGTCAGCCACTGGAACCCATGCACCCACAATATTCCTTTTTCCAAAAATTAATTATAAAGAATATTGGGTTTTTGTGGTTTATTGAAGTTCCCCAGGTCAGATGACCATTGAAAGGGGGATGAATCAGTGGTTTAATTTTATGAATTATTATTCATCTAAATTCAACCTCTTGAACCTCTTAATGTTCTTGGCCCTCTCAATAATATCATGTATTCTAAAAAATTATTAAATGATAATAAGAGAGTGAAAAAAATGAAATTTACAATGTTCTTCATGAATGTGTAATCGTTTCAATTTTGTTTAGATTCATGTAGTCATACACCCATGTTATGATTCTCCATAATCATTTTAGACACCCAAATCCCAATTCTCTGGTGATTGGTTAGAAATTCCAATCACAAGCCTCAAAGATCTAGTTAGACACTAGAGTAACAAGATTATTATTAATATTTAATCCTCTCATAGAAAGATCTATTTGGGAACATGGATTCTTATGTTTCACTTATGAAATAGATCACCCTTCATGAGTATATTGGATCAGTAGGCCTGCACATGATCTTATTATTCAAGATCGTAAAAAGGTTCTCATAATAGTTATGTTGGTCTACAAAATCCTACCATTTCATGAGTGATATGGTTCTTCCCAATTTTCACAAATAATTGGGTGATCAAAAAAATAGTGGCTCTTGTTTTCAACTTCTTCTCTTCCCTTGATACATGTATTAGGCTCCCGAAAATCTCTCAGAAAATGTATGTTAGTTATCAATTTTCTCAAAAACTTCATTGATACTTAAATATAAATATATATTCACAATAATATCATGAATAATATTATAATATATTCTATAATATTATTTCAAATTTAATATTAAATGAAATGTTAGTAGTATCTACATCCTCTTGAATCATTAAATCTCTAGGTGGATAAGTTGTTTTTTCATTTGAACCTATTATTGAATTCCCTGAAAACTCAATAATTTATTCTCACATGATATTTTAATTAAAATGTCTCCATTATATCCTAGAATCACGCTACATATAAGTCTGTTTTAAATCCCCCACCTCTAAATAAATCCCTGTAATACCATGGGATAACCAATTATGTCACTCAGCTCACCATATCATACCGGTGGACCATATTTCAAAATAGTCACCAAAACGTCCAATGAAAAATCACTATGGCATGATGACATGTTTATTTTTTTTACTTTTAATGATAATCAAAAGAATTTAACATGAATATATATAATCATGATTGTGGATTCCTCCCTTATTCAGCAACTTAATTGAATCATGATTAGCATTGTGATATTTATTTTTCATTTGAAAACATTATACATAGCGTTGACATATTTCATTTAATCAGAATATATAAAATTCGGGAACTCTGGATTTTAACCATTGAACTGATGGAAATTCATCAATAAATGTCATAGTTTCAATCTTATTTGGATCCCAAAAAGTTCCTTGGTAAAAATATCATTTTATAACCTAGATTAGAGGATAGAAAATCATTGTGGGGGGAAGTCTTTGCTTTGAAAAAAATTATGCACATACAATCTGGATCCTATAATAAATGAAAACCTTCCTTGGCTCAGAGGGTTTTGTTAAACACACTCATGTACTTGAAGACCATATCACTACAAGAATCTTGTGAATAAAGCTTCTATTAGGAGATCCAATGTATCCTATTTTTTTAATTATAACTCCCGCCCAAATTAGAAAAGTATGAATTTTTTTTAAATAAATAAATATAAGAGATTGAATAGAGACATTGTGTAATATATAATTTTGTGATCCACTTATTAGTAAGAACCAAATTTCTGAACCTAGAGAGTTTCTTTATTTACAATCCCATAATTTTACTACGAAATTTATTTAGGATGATAGAGAATAATTCCCTTTTAGATTCTCCAAATACCCTCAGAAGACCCAAATAATTTTTATGTTTTTCAACAATATTAATTCCACACAAACTAGTGATGTTATATCTCATCACATATTTCACTACCTAACAAAAATATATCTATGATTTGGTAAAGTTGACACATTGGAATAAGGATTTTGTAAAATCATCAAGGTTTTATAGACCTACTATAATTCCTAAGGAGTTTCTCTTGAAAATGAAAGATAATAATTAGTGAAAAATAAGTGAGTAATGGGGGTATTGAGATGAAACCCCTTTTCCTTATTTTTAGTCCATCCAATGCTTCCATTGATAAGTGGTGAAATAAATCATCAAAAAAAATGTGAAATGAGTAAGGGGAAGGGGGTTTACATGCTACAATCCTCTAGTTGGTTTTATTTTTTTATGAAATAACTAATTAACTTTATTTTGATGGAAACTGACTTGTCACAAAGAATGATCACTATCATCCTTTTTTTATAAAACCTAAATTCCACCTCACAATTTCCAGGAAATCATATTCAAACATTTTATATTTTTTTCATATCCAATTTCATTACCAAGGTCCTCCTCATAGAATTAGAATAAGTTTTTATAAAATATAATATTTCATGAGCAATAATGAAATTTCCTATAATAAGTATCTTGGGTATAAAAGAAATCTAATTCTAAAATATAATATAGGGAAGGAACTTTCCAAAATGGTGGGAGATGACATTTGATAAAATCTTGTAGACCACATAGCACAAGTTGAGAGGCATAATATCATAAATTTTCACTTGGATATAGATTTTCAAGATCAAAACAATGAATGTTTCATTGATATTTTCCATTCCAATAAAACCATCGAATAATGACTCAGAATTTCCATGGATTTTTATAATATATGGAATTATTTCGAAACAACGCGGTTTGAAGACACGTGATATCAAGGATTAGTGAGACCGGAATGAAATTTTGATCTTTTATAGTTCCCTTAAGAAAACGTACGAGATGGTTTTTGTAACTTATGAATTGGTGCTCGAATCATAAATAAGAGGAAACTGTTGAACTCAGAACACTAAGATTCATATAAAAATGAATTAACATTGACAGGTAAGGGTCAGATAGAAAACTTAATTTTCGGGCTTTTCTGAAAATAATAAAATAGAATAAAAATTATTTTATTTTTCTTTCGCACCATTGAGTGGTGTACAATGGTGCTTCGATGCGGTGATGAGGAGATGATGAGGAGAATTAAAGGAGGATCATTAATGTCTTGTTAATTTATAGCATATCGAAACATTAAATGGAGAGTAATGATGAAAATTCACATCATAACATTAAGAAAGTCAATTAACCTCAATGAATAGAGTTGGGAAGAAACAAACGACTTTTTCTTCTTTAACCATTGCAAGTGGACTTCTTCGATGCTGAACATCTTTGAGGTAGGGGTTTGTTTTGTTAATGGTTTCCTCTTTCTTCATTCAAAACGATGGATGCGGATCAATTCACAAACAGGTTGATTTATGGGTCATCCATTGTTTTTGGAGGGTGATGTTTCATGGTATTTTCTACTCGGTATTAGATTATTTTTTATGGAACATCATTCCCATGCTTCCCCTATTTGGAACATCTATACAGAAGGCGCCATCCGACATGAACAAGGCTTGAGCCCCTCTTCTTGCATGTCCCTGGTCAACAAACATTTGAAACAGTGGTAAGGAAATTCCAAGTCCTTTGTAGGGAAGGTGGCACACCACGGGGGCTAGAGGCGCAGGCGGTACAATGAAAGGACCAGCGGTATAGACCTAGTGGTCCACAGAAGAACCCACCGGCATGCCAAGAAGAGTTATTAGCTGAAGGTAGAGATGAGGCACTCAGCCATATCGATGGAGCATCCCACAACCACAGGGTGTACTCTTTAGGGGCACGTGGTCTCCTGACTGCCTGCATGAGTCTGGATGGCTGTGTCATTATTGGGATACAGATGGTTGACCGTGATGGAATGAGCGAACCCACATTGACAGTGGGGAAAGTAGGGAGTGGAACGTGGCTTCCCGCCATGTCCCTACCTAGTGAAATGGTCCTCCTCTGATGGACCAGGAATGCTAGTGGGCCAACCTAGACCTGTGACCCAATGGGCCCATAGCCTAATAGACCAGTCCCATTCGACCCTTTTTTAGGAACACATCAATATCGCACAAACCATGCATCCGATTGATGAACCATTTGCAGAGTTGGAACCCTCATGATGAGATAGATAATTAGGAATACACTATTAAGGATTTCATGTAAGAATAAATTCTATTAAGGTTTTGAGGAGTGGTTTTTCTTAGATTATGCATGCTACGTGCAGAAACCCTATGGTTGGATGAGACCAAAAGACTGCAGATGAGTGACCCTATATAGATCAGATATTATGGCCTAGTGGGAAGCGGCTTCTATGTAACCCGATAGGCCCATGCTAGAGTGTGAGTTCTATGTGACCTGACAGACCCATGGTACTCAATAGTAGGAGTACCTTTGCATGGACATAGGTGGGAAGCGACTTCTATGTGACCTGATATTCCCACTGCGGGGAGTGCCTTTTGTGTGACCCAACATACACATGGTACACATTAGGGATGATAACCATAGCAGTCTTATGTTTAGTGGTATGTGGATTTTGTATGAGCTGACAATAAAAAGTTACTCATTAAGGAGGAGTTCTCCAGTAACCCATGGTGTTTGATGATGTGGATAATGGTTCTACTATCCTAATCTAGAATATACATTGTGTGAGATGTCTTGGTTCGTGATCATGATTAGTGATCATTCTTGTGGTTTGTTTGTGGATTTCATTGTAGTATTTCCTTTTTTATTTTTGGGTCTCTACAGAGTTTTTTTCTACTCACCCATGCATGGGATTTTCCCGCACGTGTTGTGTATGGTGCATATGACTTCTGCCTTGACGGAGGACTCAATGGCCCAGGACCTAGTGGTTCCGAATGAGACCAGGAAGATGAGACATAATACTATGGCTTCCACTTTCTACTATGTACCAACCCATCAGAAGGGGTTTTCAGTGGATGGATATCTAGAGTTTATTTTATACTTTTCTGTTTTACAGTTCGTCTTTCTTGGGTTTGTATTATAGCCCATATTACTTTTAGTTTTACTTGTACTCAGTGGTTTCTTAGTGGAATACTTGTTTAATTTTCTAGATTTGTGATGTGGTTGTGTGTGCATGAGTATATGTACTTAGTCAAATGACGCCCACTTAAATGTTGATCCTTTGGTTCTAGTCGCCAACCCCTTTCCTTTGGGAGGTGGGCTTTGGGTATGTCACGGAACGGCCCCCGGGGGATAGGTCATGACCAAGTAAGATCAAAGCTGGTCGGTTCTACTTCAAATACCAAGATTCTATTGTTTTCTTTTGGGGAAATAGTGTTCAATGTTCCAAGTTGGTCTTTCAGAATTGGGTAGTCCAGTATTGGTGTGGCACCTGATGTATCCATAAACTAGACCCCAAATTCTTATTTTTGACTATATTCATGAAAACAATGGTGGAATAAGTGTCCCATTAAGATATTATTGATTAAGAGTTATCTCACAAGGTATAAATTTCTAACTGTGGTACATCTTGATCAATTCCAGGATGCCTCAACATATCCAGCCAACAAGGATTTCGATATGCGATCATGTGGATAGCCTGCCTGGCGATGAGGCGTCGGTTCAGGGGCCAATGCTAGATATGGCCTCACCAAGTGGTTCATCGGTGTTTCCACCACCCATTGATCAGAAGTTACTACAGACATTACTGATAGTGGACGTGCACTGGCTCAGTTCCTTGCACGAGTTCTAGAAATAGATATTTCCCAGGTTCAAGGGAGAGAATGATTCTCATGTCTTTGAGGACTGGCTAGAGTTATTAATGTGAGTCTTCTTCATAGTGAGGAAACCACTTGACCAAATGTAGATCTTTCCCATGAGACTTTTTCAGGGCTCGATAGGGATATGGAGGAGCTTGAACTTCCAGATGCGTGATGAGGTGAGCCTCACCTGGACAGACTTCAAGTGGATTTTCTAGGGGGCGTTTTCCCTGTGACTTTGCGATATGTGCGCATTCAAGAGATTCTTCACCTATAGAAGGGCATCATGTCAATGAATGAGTCCTCTGCGAGGGTTAAATACCTCTCTTACTACTCCACAGACATGGCGTGGGACCCTACCTTCAGGGCCCAGACCTCTGAACAAGGGCTCAGATGGGTGATCAAGGAATCCATGGTGTCTCTTTACATCCCCACTCAGGATGGAGTGCTATATAGATCCCTTATTCGGGAGAGCATCATAGCAGAGAAAGATCCGACAGCTAGAGACGCCATTAGACCTTATGAGGTAGAGTCTTATGTGGTGAATAATAGACAGAAAACACGGGGGCCCATGCAGGGCAGGTTATTCATGGGATGACCCCAGACTCAGGGTTTGCTGTACGGGGCTCCCAAAGAAGAGGGAGATAGTAGGGGACTAGGTTGTGATTCACATGCGGCGGTCAAGGACCATAGATTTTGACTACCTGACCTGCCTCATAGATGATCATCAGACAGTCGAAGGACTGCCATTGTAGAGGCAGAGGTTTGAGCGAGGAGGTCTGCAGGGAATTAGATGTGGAAGGGGAGCATGATGAGATTTTGGCAGTGGACGAAAGTTCGAGGTGCTACCACGACCTCCCCTAGGTGGTCCACCACTGGCTATGGGAGCCAATAGATAGTGGTGATCCCATCTTCAGGTGATAGAGGCCTACAACCATGATCCTCCATAGATGATTAGAGGTAAGATATGTGTATTATCCACCTTAGTTGTAGTTCTTATAGATATAGGTTCCAATCACTCTTTCCTTGCCACAATCCTAATTCGAGGCTCAGAGATTCTAATGGACCTATTGGATCGATACATACGATATGATACTCCAACGGGACGGTATTCGATGATATCATGATGGTTCTTGTAGTGTGATTTTACTATAAGAGGTGAGATCCTCAGATGTGATCTCCTAGTAGTGGAATCGAGGCCTAACAACATCATATTGGGTATGGAATGGTTATATACAGTCCATGATCAGATTGGATATTTTTAGATCAAAGTGAAGTGTGTCCATGAGGATGAGACCATGTTTTCCTTCACCAGCGAGAAGGGAACCTTTCCAGCGTGTGATGGATTTTCCCGAAGAATGGTGTAGCCGATCACTCACCAGTTGGATAGCCTAACCCTCAGTGTAGTGGTCAAGATGAGTTCAAGATTTTCTGTAGTGGGGGATGAGTATGAGGATGTATTTCCAAAGGATGTTCTGGAACTACCTCTTCATAGGGAGATAGACTTTTTCATTGACCTGTACCCCGGGACAAAACTGATATCCACACCTGCATATCAGATGGCTCATGAGGAGCTATGTGAATTGAGGGTACAGCTGGATGACTTGTAGTATAATGGGTTTCTAAGGCCCAAAAGTTCACCATGGGAACCCCTAGTGCTGTTTTCCAAGAAGGAAAACAGGAGCCTGAGGCTATGCGTGGACTTTAGGCGCCTGAACCATGTGACTGCGAGGAACTTGTATCCACTACCGAGGATTGATGACCTCTTCGATCAGCTAAAGGGAGCAAGGGGGTTCTCGAATATAGACCTCAGATCAAGCTCTCATCTGCATTTGGTACAGGATGAGCACGTATCGAAGATAGATGTTAGATTCTAATATAGACAGTATGAGTTTTTGGTGATGCCTTTTGGTGTGACCAATTCCCTAGTGGTGCTCAAGGGACTCATTAACAGGATCTTACAGCCTTAACATGATCATTTTGTGGTGGTCCTCATTACGTACATATTGGTTTACTTTCCGTAAGAGGAGGATCATGGCACACACCAATATATTGTTCTAGATAGACTCTGAGAGCAACAACTTTTCTGCAAGCTCTCGAATATCCAGTTTTGGATTCGGAAGGGCCGCTTTCTAAGACATGTCATCTTAGAAGTTGGAGTTGTAGTATATCTGGAGAAGATAGAGGCATTTCATTCTGGGGAACAACCAGGAGTATGACTGAGGTGCATAATTACTTGGGGATGGATGGATACTACTAGAGGTTTGTGAATAGAATTTATTGAGTATGAACACAGTTATCATCCTTGACACGAAAGGGAAATCCCTTCGTATAGATGGGGATGTTCTAGAAGGGTGTCTTAGATCTAATACAGAGACTGAGGAGTACCCCCATATTGAGACTATCAGAAGAAGGAGTTGGGTATGTAGTTTTCTACAACACATCAGGGACTAGACATGTTTGTTTCCTAATGCAAGAGCAAGCGGTGATCACCTATGGACCCTGATTTTTGAGAAAGCATGAGCAGAACTATGTAACCCATGACATAAATTTTGTAGAAGTGGTATTTTCCTTAAAAGATTTGGCACCACTACATTATGAGTGAATGATTTACCTTCAACTCAAACCAATACAGTCTCAGATATGTCTTCTACTAGAAGGACATAAACTTGAGAGAACATCGATGGGTAGAGTTTCTTTAGGACTATGACTTGGAGATAGTCTACACTTCTAGGAAGGGGGACGTTGTGGCAGACACACAAAGCAAGATGTCTGGTTTAAAATTGTTGAGTTAGGCGATAGAGTATCTAGCCGTGATACAAATATTTTTCATGGATAGTGATGAATCATATTACCATTAGTCGATGACTATCACTCCCTCACTCATACAACGAGTTAAGGAGGAACAACGTATGGAAGCTGACTATGAGGATTGACATGAATTGATATCCTCAGGACAGGCTCCTAATGGATTTTTGATAGGCAAGGTCATGTCATAAATTTCAGAGCATTCACCGTAGTACCGGTGACATTGAAGGAGGAGGTGTTGAGGGAGTTCTATACATCCCCATTGGTGGTACATCCTAAAGTGACAAAGATGTATCAGGACCTCTGACATCAGTACTAGTGGCCAGGGATGAATGAAGTGGTGGCAGAGTTTGTTTCATGAGGACTATCTTTTTAGCAAGTGAATGTCGGGCATCAGGTCCCAGAAGTCTTGTCACAACCACACGAGTTACTAGAGTGGAAATGGGAGGGTATCTCCTTGGACATCATGAAGGGGTTACCATGTACATCCATGGGCCATGATTCTATCTAGGTTATCATTGAATGAATTACCAAATAGGATCCCTATCTACCCATCTGGGACCAGGGATCAGTAGAGGTATTATGACGCCTCTACATCCAAGAGATGGTGAAAATTTATGGGGTGCCTTTAATGATTTCTTAGACCATGTTTCATTATTTACATCCCAATTGTGGAGGGGGCTGTAGGAAGCGTTTGGGACTCAACTGAGCTTGAGAAAAACATTTCACCCCCAGAAAGACGGTCAGACGGAGCAGACCCCAAAGTCCTTGGAAGGAATGATTTGTGCTTATGTCCTTGATTTGGGTCATTTTTGGGAGGACCACCATCCAATTATAGAGTTTTCATAAAACAACAACAATCACTCCACCAATTTCATGGTACCGTTTGAAGATTTTTGTGGGAATCCATGCAGATCAACTCTGTAATTGACACACCCAGTGGAGTTAGCACTCATGAGTCCAGAGTTGGTATGGGCTACCAATGAGAAGTTATAGACCATCTAGGAGTGTATGAGAACTTCAAAAAGTAGAAAAAATCATATGATAATAGGAGGAAGATACCCCTTGGAGTTTGGGGAGGTAGACCCTGATCTCTTTCGGGTCTCACACCATTAAGATTGTAGAGATTTGGATAGGGTGGCATGTTATATCTAAGGATCATCAGACCTTTTCATATTTTTAATAGAGTTGGAAAGGAGCAATACTTGATATCTCTTCCCCCATAGATACACTGAGTGCACGATGTTTTTCACGTGTCGTAGCTGATGAGGTACGTGGATGATCTATCACACTTTATCGACTAGGGCGAGCTAGGAATTGATGATAGGGTGATGTTTGTGGAGTTTCTTGTGGAGATAGAGGATCGATAAGGGAAGGTTCTTCATTGATAGTAGATTCCTCTGGTGCATATTTGGTGGCAGCATGGGAATCGTCAAGAGAGCACATGGGAGTGGGAGGTTCAGATTCGTCAGTGCCCCCATTTGTTTGATTTTCCTTTATCTGGGATTTCATGGACATAAATCTATAAGGTGGGGAGAATATAATGTCTCTAAATTTCTATGTAATGTTTTTTAAAATTATATGGAATTATTTTGAGACCACATGCTGTTACGGTATGTGATTCCAAGCCCTGGTGAGCAGGGAACAAAATTTTGAACTTTTTTAGTCAACTTAAGGAAATGTTCAAAGGGGTTTTTCTAAAATTTGAAATGGCGGTGGGATTGAAAATTTGAGGGAAAATTATTACTCATAATGCTAGAATTCTCATTAAAATTACATAACATTGGATGATAAGGTTCGAATGTAAAATTTAATTTTCAGACTTTTTGGAAAATAATAAAATAACATTAAAAGGTTATTTTAGTTTTCTTTCGCACCATTGAGTGGTGTACGAAGGATCTACAGTGCAATAATTAGGTGAAGATGAGGATCATTAAAAGATGATGATTAATCTATGACTAATGTGTAGCTTAATGGATCTTTAAATGAAGCATAATGATATGAAATTGGAGCCTAACAGATACATTGTGACATGTTTTCTTTTAATAAGCTAACATGTTGGGGGGAAAAGAATTAAATGGAGGAAAATTCTATGACAAACCACTAGTGAGTTTTCTCTACAATGAAGAATGATGAATGTTGGAAGAACAATAAAAACTTGGATGCACTTAAAATAATGAATCCTGGAAGCATCAAATGCCTTATACTTATTGAACCATTGCTAGAGGACTGCTTCAATGTTGAAATGCTTTGACATGAGGTGTTTTTTGGTTAATGTTTTCTCCATTCGTAATTCTAAATGAGAAATTAGGATCCACCCATGAACAGGTTGATATTCGGAACATCTGTTTCTAAGGGAGGGTGATGTTTCTTGGGATCTTTATTTTGGATTAGATTGTTATTGATGGAACATAATTTCTAGGCCTCCCATGTTTTAAACATCTAAAGAAGAGGGCACATGCCGAAATGAATAAGTCTCGAGACCCTATGCTTGTGAGTTCTTAGTTGACAAACATTCTAAATGGTGGCAAGTAAATTTGAAGGACTTCGTAGGGAAGTCAGAATCTCATGGGGGCCGATGGTGCTTGCGGTGCAACGAACGGAGCACTAGTGTAGACCTAGTGGTCTATAGAAGAGTCCACCAGTGGTGGACCGCAGTAGTGGTTGTGGGATAGAGGCGGCGCGCCAGGAAGAGTGGTCGGCTAGTGGAAGATACATGGCCCAAAACTAAGGGATGAACTCTTTGGGGTCACATGATCTCCCAACTGCATGCAGGAGTCTGACCGGCCTGATTGGTTGGCCACATCTTAGCCGGGCCGTGGTCACTTGACAATGATGAAGGGAACGACCCCGCATCGACTGCAGGACGAGCATGGAGCTAGACAAGGCTTCCATCCACATCATTTCCAAGAGGACCAGGCATGCCCGTGGTCTGGTTCGGAACCATGGCCCAATGGACCAGACCTAGGCCAGTCTGGGTTCGGGTTGGGTCAAACCGGACAAAGTCCCAACTACCCCTTTTTGAAAAAAACATCAATATCTTGCAAAACAGTTGTCTGATTGACGAGCTATTTTCATAGATGGAACCCTTGTGGCAAGGCAGATGATTTGGCCTCCCTATGAAGGATTTCATTGAAGCTGAAATTTGATGAAATGATTGTGGAGCGGTTCTCCCAAGATCCAGCGTGCTATGTGTAAAAGCCCTGTGGTTGGATGAGACCTAAAGACTACTGAAGAACGACCCAGTGTGGATCAGATACTATATGATAGTGGGAAGTAGCATATTTGTGACCCGGTAGGCCCGTAGTGGGGAGAACATTCTGTGTGACCTGGAAGACCCACGATACTCGATAGGATAATTACATCAGTATGACAATAGGTGAGAAACAACATCTGTGTGACCTGGCATGCCCATGATGGGGAGAGGCTTCTCTGTGACTCAGCATACCCATGGTACTCATTAGGGATGAGTACTATAGCAGTCCTATGGTTATTGGGAAGTGGATCTTGTGTGAAATGACATTCCCACGGTGGTTAAATACTTCTATGTGACCCAACATACCCATGATACTAATCAGGGTTGAGTATCACAATAGTCCTAAGGTTAATGGGAAGTGGGTTTTGTGTGACCTGGCATCCCACTACACTCATTGAGGAGGAGTTATCCAATAGTCCATGGTGTTTGAGGATGTGACTAATGGTTCTAATATCCTAATGGATAAAATATCTAGTGTGAGATGTCTAGATTCATGATCATGCATTGTGTTCATTCTTATGGTTTGTTTGTGGATTTCATTGTGGCGTATTGTTTGTTATTTTGGGGTATGAATGAAGTATTTTGTTACTCACCCCTACATGGGATTCACCCAAATGTGATGTATCTGGTACAAATGACCACCAACTTGACGGAGGATATGGTTTCCCAGGACCTAGTGGTTCCCAGTGAGACCAGGTAGACGAGATGTATTTCTATGGCTTCCAGAAGCTACTCTGTACCGAACCATCAGGTGGATTTTCAGTGGATGGCTATCCTATGTTTCTTTTGTACTTTCCTGTTTTCCAGTTCATAATTTGTTGGATTTTTCTTCTGACCAATTTTAATTTCAACTATACATGTACCTAGTGGTTGTTTGGTGGAATGCTTGTTAACTTTTCCAACTTTGGGATGTGGTTGTGTCTGCGTTCATACAAGTACTCATGAAAATGCCTACGACTTTCAGGTTGATGCCCTTGGCTCTCATCTCCAACCCATGGACTTATGGAGGCGGGATTAGGGTATTTCATGGCATGGGCCCCGAGGTATGGGTCATGACACATCCTATAAACCTTACATTAGTATGACAATGTAAGAAATCTCAATCTTCTAAAAAATCTAAAAATAAAGCATGGTATCCAACCATACCAAGAACTTTTTTGAGTGTATTATTTAAATTGATGAGACAAGTTCAACTCTATAAATGTCTGACTGTAGCTCCAATGTCATTACTTTGACAAATTTTGGCTCAACACTACTCAAGAGGTCCCTCTGGGGGAACCACTCTAATAACTAAAAAGATATATATAAAAGCACTAGATCAGATCCTGAATCCCAAAACCATAAGAACAGAAGCTTCCATCCCATACCTCCAATTTTTGAATGAAGTAATTTCATTTTCTAGCTAAGGCATTTTGATGAAATTAGTTGGTATTTTGATATCGTTGTTTGATAAAATCCTCCATTAATTAGATAAAACTATAGATTTTTTTGTCTCTAAAGGCCTCATCTAGATCCTCTTTCATATTTACAACCTCATGCTGGGAAATATCAAAACTGGGTTCCTTATAATATCCCATGAGTTCTATCTCATGCCTAATAATTCTATGATGGAATTTCTTGTAGTACTATCCAATCCATCACTACATCTATATAGCCCCCAATTTAGTCTTATCGTAGACATGTTCTTGAGAGGATGACTAAGTATATTTGACCACTTCCATATAGTTATTATTATAATTCCACATGTATTCAAATCAAAATCCTAGTACTGTACATTTTTACTGGGACACAACCTATGACTAGGAAAAAATAAGACAATGATCAGATGAAACTGGAGGGATACGTGAGACCTCTTACCAATGGAACAAAAAAAATTATTATTATGAAACCAAAAACCTAATGAGAAGTTCATATAATCTAGAAGATAGGAAATATCCACAAAAAAGTAGACTCCTGAAGAAGTCCATATATGAGAAATCTGAGTAAAAAAAGAAGTCCTGGAATTGATGCATAGAAGAAAATATCTGCCTCGCACCACCTTTATTATCATGGTGGTGGTGATATCATTAAAATACCTAGAAAAGAGAATGTGTCTTGAATTTTATTTTGGATAAATTGAATCACCTTCCATTATCTCCACTTGTCACCTACGTCTAGATAGCTGTATAAACAAATGAAGCACCATTCTAGTTCTTAAGTTTAAGGAATCAAAAATTAGATGTTCTTTTGGGAGAAGATGACCACTGATGAATCAAATTACTCTCTCCACATGATTTAAAGGACTCATGCATGTGATGAATATCCAACCAAGAAATAGTTAAAAAATCAATTTTACAATGTTATCCCTATCATTTCCTTGCATTCCGATATGGTCTTGGACCAAAAGACCATATCAGTTCCATAATTAGAGCTGCATTAACGAATCATACTATCAAATCATGAGTTTCCAAGTATATTAATATTAAATCATAAGAGTTTCAGGGTGCTAGGCGGGGCTACGTTGAACAAACCTTTTCCTCTATCAGGTAGTTCAACAAATCACACTCTAATAGCATTGACTATGTCTAAGAACCCGATAATGCCACATTCTTATAACCTCTACAATGTCATTTATTTAAAAAAAATTATATTTGATTTTCTCATTAATATCTCTATTCATATTATTTCACATCCATGTTTCTAGACATCTGTGCTCAACCAAGATCACTCCAAGAGGATATTCATATAGGACTAGAATAAAATGTCTTGAGGAATGAAATCCTAAAAGTTCCTCCACACCCTAAAATGTGTTATCCTGACCTCCCAACTTAGGTGGAACCATACCATTGTATAGGGAAACCGTTATTTCCCCTAGTGTTTCTGGGGTATGGAAAAATAGTCAGTGGTTTTAGATAGGTCTTATTTTAGGGTGTATAAAATCATTATAAATTCTTTTTATGGGGGACAAATAGTTAGCCAAAAAATTATTGCAAGCCCCAATATCATGTGTATCCTCATCCTATGATCCTCAATCAACCATAATAAGTATAATATACCCATCAAACAAAGGGACTTAATGTCCCATGTTCATTTTAAAAGGGTAATACAAACTCCTAGGTTCATTTGAAACTATTAATATTTGATCTAGAAATTTGGTATTCTTTTCACTATCCATATGTTTTTAGCCTTTGATGTGGGTGGACCAACCAAAGAGTGTTCCCGATGCTATGGGCTATATTACTATGTAAGCCTCTACTCTAGATCATGTTTTATTTGTTCCAAATTCCTTTATCACTTATTCAATGTGGCCAAAAAAGAAACAAAAGGACTGGATTTTTCAAATTCAAAAGACACTAGTATTTATGAGTCTATAATTTTCAAGAATGAAACCAGTATAATGGGTTGTGTGATGGTCATCAATGACTTAATTTTCAAATGATAAAATTAAATACAACTCTTTACCCCATAACAGATAATACAATGTTACGAAATAGGTGATTAAGATATATTAGTTAAAAATGGATAAATAAACTATGATAGGAAATAATTTTAATTGATGTAACCTTAGACATTCATCCCTTTTCGAAATACCATTATCTTGGTAAGTCCAAACATGTTAGTTTTAAGAGGTCTATGTATGAAGATAATTCCTCTTTAGAATATGCACATTTTAATTTTTGGTTTCCCTATAGAACTACTTCATGTAGTGGGGAAAGCAATATGTTCCCATTAATGATGAATAATCTCATAAAGTGTGGATTAATATACTCATTCAAAAATCCAAGACCGATGAATATAATAAAAATTTGGATGATTAGTGTGGAATGTGAAACTGAAAACATGCATAAAATCATTAGAACTGATAATGGTCTAGAATACTTATCTAATTCCTGTATAGAACATTTTTGTTTTAAAGATATTCTTAAACATTGAACTGTTATGTATACCCCATAAAATAATGTCCTAGAAGAGAGGATAAATAATACTATTTATAAATATTGAGAAGATTTCTCTTATATTCAAGTAATTTTATGTAATGGAAAGATGTTTCTACAATATTTTTCTATCTAATCAAAATATTCCCCTATAGTGAAATTAGTTTAAAGGCCCCAGATGTTATGTGGAGTGGTTCAACCCTAGTTAAGACATCTTAGATTTTCTTTTTCATTCTACATATTCTAAAAGCTAAACTGATAAACTTGATCCTTAGAATATGAAGTGTGACTTTGTGGGTACTCACATTATGTCAAAGGGTAAAGGATTTGGGAAGATAATCACGGATTTAAATTTTTTTAACCCATCATGATGTTGTTTTCCATGAGGCATCTACTTATAAATATAAGGGTTTTGATCTTCCTAGTGTCATCCATCTAAACCTATAGGTGTTGAGGATAGAATAGAGTCTAAAATGTAACTTGAACTTGAGGTTGTATCCACTAAACCACCCCATATATCTCAAAATAAATAACAACATGTTACTGAATTTGAACATAAGTTTTGGGTTGAGAGAGATGGTGACATGAGAGACTACCAGTTGAGTTATAATAGGACCATAAGATTCATTAGTCTCCTATCCTGGTTTAGCAATGCTGATGTTTCTACCTCCGACTTTAATATAGTTTTTAATAGTTATTGATGAACCATAATTTTTCAAATAAGATCTTAGGTCCGATAAATCTAGGATATGTCTTTCTGTCATGATATATGAAATAGTCTGTCTTCTTATAAATGAAATGTGGGTAATTTTCAACAATCCTAAAAATAAGAAAATATAGATTATAATTAAATTATGAAGAATAAATATAAAAATTCTAGTGGAAAGAAAATTTGGTATAAATCAATACTTTTGTCACATGGATTCCTATAATATGAAGGAATTGATTATAATGATATTTCTTTCACCTATTGTTAAGTCCACTTCCATTATATTATTGTTACACTTTTCATCCCAAAAGGATTTTTATGTTGAATAATTGGATGTAAAAAATTCCTTCTTGCATGGTGTTTAAGATGAACATATTTATATAAGGCCACCAGATGCGTTTTCAAAGTACTTTAAAATCAATCAAGTATAAATTTTAGGAAAATCCATGTACATCCTTAAGAAATCATCTGGACAGTGGTATAAATAGTTTAATGATTTTATAAATAAAATGAATTTTCTATAAGTACAAATAATGCCAATGTTTATTTAAAATATTTGGATACTGTTTGTATTTATTTTATCCTACATGTTGATTAGTTGATTATAATATTAAAATACACTAGTTAAATAAATCATATGAAAAAAATTACATAATGATTTTGAAATGAAATATTTAGAGGAATCAAATAAAATCCTAGGTATGAAAATCAATACGGATAGAAAATACAGGGTATTGTACATATCCCAATATTCATATGTTTATATGGTGTTTTAAATGTATTTTATAGAATATTTGTAACTTTTTTGTGAGAATTTAAGTCATCACATCTTGTTTTCCTTGTCTCAATCCCCCAACATTGATTCTTATAATTATTTTATGAGTAAAATCCTTTTTGTAAACATAGTGGGTGGCCTTATGTACTCCATGATATTCCCCTATCTGGATATATCCTTTGGTGTTTGTACCATAATTATTTTATGGGACGTCCTATAAGGAATCCTTGGTATGCATTGAACTAGATACTCATTTATGTTTCCATTTCATAATATGTGAGCATTTATTTTGGTAAAATGGATTCTTATATTCAAGATATCATAATCATTATTGAAACTAGTTATGCTAACAATATAGATACTAATAAATATATCATTGTTTATGTATTATTTTCCTTTCTAGGTCTTGATTCATGAAAATCTAATATGAACTCCATTGTTTCTATTTCCAAAACCAAGGTCAAATAAATAGTATTAAATATAGTAATCAATGAATCAATTGGGTTGAATGCCATTGTTAATGAACTGTAATTATAATGTGGTAATATAGAATTATTTTTTGATAGTCAGTTTGTATTCCATTGTTCAAAAAATTATGTTTCCCATGGAATATCATTGCACATATACTTTAGATTTATTTTTTTGGGATTTTCTTTGAAACTAGGATGGTATATTTCAATAAGATACATACTTCTCAGAATCCAGTCGATGGTTTGACTAAATATATTCAATTGTCTATGTTTATACATTATTTATAGCGTACTAATATAGTCCCATTTTAAATACCTAGGTGCTGTGAACACCATATTGTTTAAGTTATTGATTTATAAAGGTGGAGGATTTTCAAATTTGACATGCAAGTATTTATTTGTTTATTATCAAATAAAAATTTTACAATTCTTTGTATAAAATATTATATGGAATTCAAAATTTACATGTATTTTTTCCATTGTGAAAATGTTTTTTACATTTCATAGCGGTATTTTTTCCCATGAATTTTCTTTACATCTCTTATTTTTCAATTTTGATTTAAGGAGTTTTCTTTACCCAGTGGATGGATCCCACATAAAGGTAACTTGTGTAATGTATACTTTACCATTTCATGAGGGTAAACCATTGGATATCCCATTGCATAAGGGTAATACATCAATATATAAGGGTAATTCATGATCGTGTAAGTGTACTGCATGGCCTGTGTAAGGTTACTCAGGACTCTCATAAGGGTACTCCCGATATTGCATATGGGCACTCCCTAGCATGGGTAAGGGTACTACCTAGGCTCATGTAAGGAAAACCTAGAATGTGAAAGGATACAACCTTTGATCACATAGCAGTCACCTAGCCCATGTATGGGTACTGAATGGCTCAATTAAGGGTAAGATGGATCATATAAGGGAAACCTTGGAATACTCAATGGTAAGTTGATCTGTGTTACATTTGGTGGTCAACCACCTACCGCCACGTGGCCATCCAATCAAACTCTCTCTTGTATACCAGTCTTGCACATGGACTACATCCTGCATTCACTACCAGGCTCACAATCATTTTTCCCACCATCATGATTTCACCTAAGGTTCCTCCTCAGTCATTTAGTGTGTGTCTTCACTAGTTCAAGGGAGGAGAGTTCTATTGAATTTTTTATTTCAATTTGAAGTAGAATGATAGTAGCCTGAAATAGATCCTTTCCATGATTTATGTAGTCTGCTCAAGAAGATTATCTTCATCATCACAAACCCAGTCTCAGGATTTGGTGGGGAGTGGTATAAATTCTCAACATTCATCAGGAGATGTCCTCATGTGAAAGAATACATCAATTTCCGAAACATCATTTGACCTTCTTCTTGGTTTTGGTATTAGAACCTATAATTATATGAAGTTTATTTCACTTTCCTATTTTTATCTATTTTCATGTGTTTGAAGTTGTATTCTTCTATGGATTTGCGTAGCATGTGTCCATATAGGAAGTCCAATTGCAAGATCCAAATGTAAGATTTCATCACATCCATCCAGTCTAACAAGACTTAATTTTAAAATAGTTTCTTTGGTAATTTACTTTTTTCATGTCTTATAATCAGGTGATTTTCTTTCTTTAGTAAAATTGATATTCTGGGGGGTTTCTTGAAATTCATGTATCTATATAGTGAACTAAAGTACGTTACATATCTACGTTGTTTATTTTTTCTAACACATATTCTTATTTAATCCATCTTATTCATTTCTATTTTCTTATCAAACATCTTAAAAACATTGTAAACGAAATACCTATATTAGTGGATTCTTGGTTGTTTTTTAAGGGATAAAAAATCAACTAATACCTTAAAAAATTTCTAGTAATAAACAAATGGGCTAGTGGATCAATTTTTCATAAGTTATTTCCATGATAGAACATGGAAATGTCACTCATCTTTTCAATTTCATTGGTTTTTATCTATTTTTAATTTTATTGACTCTATCTTCCATATTATGTGCATCACCAAATAAAATATAGATGTTTTTAATGTAGTTAACCTAAATGAAAATATATTTATTCCATGAATCATTTATATGTTAGCTTATATATTTTTTACTAGCTGTGAGCCACAACTTTTGTGTAGCCATCTGTACCCAACTATTTACTACAAAAAATTTCTTTCTTGTGAAATCATACCAAGGAATTGGGTTCTAGAATTAATGGAGTAAAGGTAATGATATAGATGTATAAAGTTCACCAAAATCAGTTTTCCATTTGGAGAATGTTGAACTGGTGTTATGTATGAATCAATGAACAAATAATTATAATCCAGTTAACTGCACCCACTAGGTGTTTATATGTTTTCATGTTCCCATATTTATATTCAACTGAAGAACAATGATAATATTGAAATATATTTGGAATTAAATTTGATCAATTTGGAATGAAAATCAGTTCTTAAATAACAAAAAACTCTTTCAAAAAGAATATCCTAATTTTGTGGCACAACAATGATATAACATATCTATAATTGCCTTCAAACTAACATACTACATTAACTGTTGTTTCAACACATCAACCCACTCCCAATCAGGTTTGAAAATATTTATGTATATATAATCTTCTCCCCATGTCACCCATGATAGAGAATCTATGACACTATTTAGTTTCCTATGCTTGTAAATCACAATAAAATCATATCCCAGTAACAAATCCTACCAGTACGTATGTTCAATTGAAGCTACTCATTGACTAAAAAATTCACTTAATGCCAAAATAACCCATGTATACCTCAAACCACCTTCCAATCAAATATTTTTTCTGATGCAATATTTCTAGCATGAAATCCATAAGATCCATTTTGTATATCAAAATTTCCAAGTTGGTTTTAGATAATTTCTTACAAAAATAGGAAAGGGGCCTCCCTTACTATGTTAATAAAGCTATAAATCCAAAACTAGAGGTATCAAACATTATTGAAAATCCTTTGGAAAAATATAGAAAGCATAAATGTTTTCTATTAAACATGTTTTTCTTAATTTTATCTAATTATTATTTAGTTTTAAGGGGGTATTTAAAATATTTTTTCTTATTAAAGGTTGTGGGGGGTATTGAAATCATTCCATAATCATTGTTAAATATTTGATAATGTCCAATTATCCCTGAAATCCATGATATTGTTCACATTCCTTGGACCATTCAATAATTTTACCACCACCTTTTTTAGGAATTATCATAACCACTTTGAAAAAAATTATATGCCCAAAAAACTCCACATACATCCCTTTTAAAGGACACTTCTTCTCATTTTCAAATAGTAAATTGTATATATCTATTTTTAGGACCAAATGTTCATTTTCTAGTAATTAATTATATCCCTTAAAACATTCAAATATATCATTGAATAACAACAAAGCACTCTTCCTTAGAAAATCATATAATATCACATTCATAGTATCATGGAAAGTCATCGGTGCGTTCATCAATATGAATTGTATAAAAAGGTATTCTAAATTCCCATTATAGGTCATGAACATAGTCTTCTGAATATCTTCATCTTTCATCCATACCATGTAGAAACCATATTTCAAACCCACCTTTGGGACATATTCCACAATATTAATCTCATCCATCAGCCCTTATATTAGTTGAACTAGGTACTTATCTACCACCAAAAAACTATTGAATTCTTGGTAATCAATGAAAATTCTCCACAGAACATCATTAATCATTACTAAAAATTATTATAATATAGTATGGGCTGATGTTATGTCTGATGAAACCCTATATCAAAATATTTTGACCCTATTTTTCAATCACATTCTTCATGAAATAAGAATGTTTATAAGGTTATATGTTGACTGAATCCACCCCCTCATTCAAATTTATTGTCTGTTCGTTCTTCCACATCAATGGTAATTCCCAAGGTGCCTCAAAAACATCTTCTCCAGCCACCTTTTCTTGTATCACGTATGTATCCCAGGCACCCACAATATTCCTTTTTATTAAATTTAATTGTAATGAATATTGTGTTTTTGTGGGTTATTTGATATGACCTAGGTCATATGATCACTAAAATGGGGATGAATCAATGGTATAATTTTATCAATTATTCTTCTTCTAAATTCAACCTAAGGAACTCGTTAAATTTCCCATTCCTCTTAATAATATCTCAAAGACTAAGCTTGCATGTAGTGATAATAAGAGAGTGAAACAAATGATATTTAAAATGTTCCTTATAAAAGTGTTCTCCTTTCCATTCTGGTTATATTCAAGTAGTTAGAAACCCCAGTTATAATTCTCCATAAATTTGTTGGACACCCCAATCAAAATTCTCTAGTGATTTGTTAGACACCCCAATCATAGGCCTTAAACAACAAGTTAGTCACCCTAGTCACAATATTATTCCTCAACATTAATTCTGTCAAATAAAGATCATTTTATGAACAAGGAATCTTATGTTCAACTTATCTAATATTTTTTCCTTCATGAGTATATTGGATCAAGAGGCCTGCACTGGGGATTATTCTTCAAGATCATCAAAAGGTGCACTCAATTATTATGTTGGTCTCAATAATCTAACCAGATCATGAGTGATTTATTTCATCTAAATTTCCTCAAATACTTGTGTGAACATAAATACAAGGGATCCTATTTTCGACTCCCTCTATTTTTCATGATACATGTATCATGATCTCACAAATCTCTTACACAATGTATGTCAGTTCTCTATATTTTATACGTCTCCTTCGATACCTAAAAAATATAAATTCACAATAATATAATTAATATTATTCTCATATATTCTAGATGACTATTTCACATTTAATATTAAAAGAAATTTTCATCAGATCTTCTTCTTCTTGAATCATACAATCTCATGGTGGATCAGCTCTTTTTCCTTTAAACCTATTATAGAATCCCATAAAGATTCAATAATTTATTCTAACATCATATTGGAATTACATTTTCTCCATTATCTCTTCAACTCTTGCTAAATAAAAATCTATTTATAATCTCCCCATCTCTACATGAATCCATGTAATACCATGTGATAACCTATTATGGTGCTCAGTTCAATTTTTCTTATAGTTGAACTGGATTTCCAAAATCGTCATCAATCTCGCCATAAAAAATCACTATGGAATGGTGAAATATATATTTTTATATTTTCAAAACAATCACATGAATTGAACATGAATATATATTATTTTTATTTTAGATTCCCCACTTATTCAGGAACCTTGCAACATCATGATAAGAATAGTGATATTTATTTTTCATTTTAGAACATCATACTTTACATAGTCAAATTTCATTTTATTAGAATATAAAAATTCTTGAACATAGTTAATCTCAAATTAGATCAGTCATAGTGATGGATCAACTTCATGTGTTAACCTATATCAACCACATTAACACCTCAATAATTGACCATATGAATAACTACCAATCAACTGTGTGTGATTAAAAACATGAAAATTTCTGGATTGAAAGCATGTTCAAATATAATAAACAATAACAACATAACTCATGTCTACACTCCTCAATAATTTTACTTATTTCATTAACATAGTGCATTTAAATACTAATGTAAGTAGTTCAAAACTCATTGCACACTTACACATCACCTCATCACCATTATGTGTCATGAATCAGGGTATATTACCTATAAATATCCTTCATAACTCCCTAATTACAATTCCACAGGTTTTTTAATTCATAGATGACCTTTACATAGTTCTATATATCCTATAGTACCTTAATGCTGCAACTTAGTTTCCTTATTAACGTCACGTTGTTAGTTCATTTATAAATTCAACATTACATAGCCAATGTACTTCTCACTTTAATTGAATATAAATAGTGAAAGTCACATGATACATTTACATAGCTTCATAATTTTTTGTCTGACCTTGATGCAGATAGAGAACAACCTTTACGTAGCTAGTTATAGTCCGGATTTAGCGTTACATATAAGGATTTTTTTTGATTCCTTTACATAAGTAATGCAGATCTCAAATCCTATGTGGTATGAATTTTTAGAATAATGGATTCTAGGATGAGTCCAACATGCCCTCAATTTTGGGCCTGATTTTTTTGGGTCTTTAATTCTAGTAGGTTTGGCTAGAATTGGGTACCATTATAGAGTTGGGAGAAAGGATTTGTGATGTTTAGTGTGGTGAGGTGGGGAGGTTATGTCATGGTGGTGGCATGGAGAGGTCTTGGAGACTTGGTGATGTTCCAATCCGTGATCAGGAGATGCTTCCTCCAGTTTTCTGGGATGCACATTGGGAAGCCGGTCAATACATGGATCAGAACTACACTAGGGGAAATCCAAGTCAAGAATATGAGGATCAATATGGGTCCACTTATCGAGGCATCTCCTTGTACATCTTGCAAGAAACCTTCTTTGACCTTACAGTTAGTGTTATGATGATCTTGGATGCCCCCACTATCTTCTTCTTGGTCCTAAAATCAAACTTCATCTAGCCGAACACATAAATATTTCAAATGAATTGTAAATTCAAAACCAATTAAATTAAATATTCATAATCCATTAATAAAAATAAAATTTATTAATTTTAGATTTACTATTTAATTTTGAAATTTTGAAATTATAAATTGTTTTTAAATGTAGTTAAATTAGTGTTCAGATATATAATCAGATTGAGTTGATAAAAGGAGCATAATTTGTATTAAAAAATTATTGAAAAAATGTTATATTTTTCAAAATTTATTTAAATGTGATAAATTGTATAAAATTGTTTTTTAAGAATTTATTATTGATTTTTTTAAATTAATAGACTCATTAGTAATTGTGAAATGGTTTGATATGATACATTCCAATGATATATAGAAAATATCTTTTTTATTTAATGTGTACAAATATTTTAAGAATATGAATCAATTCTATCATAACCACTTCTTCAGAAATTATATGCCCAAAATACTCCACAAACCTCCTTTGGAAAAAAAACTTCTTATTGTTTTCTAATATTAAATTGTTTATTTCAATTTTTAGGACCTCGTGTAACATATCTAGGTCTTAATTACATCCATTAAAACAAACCACTCTATCATTGAAGAACAAAAAAACTCTTCCTTGGAAAAACCTAGAATACCACATTCGTAGTAGCATGGAATGTTTTCGGTGCATTAATCAATTTGAGGGGTATAAAATGGTATTCAGAATAATTATTATGGATCTCAAAATATCATATACTTTAATCCATACCTAGTGGAAACCATATTTTAGACCCATCTTTCTGATGTATTCTACACTATGAAACTCATCCATCATCTCTTATATTAATTGAATTAGGTACCTTTCCATCACCAAAAAACAATTGAACTCTTGGTAATCCATGAACAATCTCAATCGAAATTATTTATTATTTACTAAAATTATTATAATATAGTATGAGTTGATGCTATGTATAATGAAACCCTATTGAAAAATATTTTTACCCTATTTTTCAATCTCATTCATCATGAACGAAGAATTCTTTTAAGGTTATATATTGACTGAATCCACCCCCTCTTTCGAACTTTTTGTGTGATAATTATTCCTCTTTCATGATAATTACCAAGGTTCCTCAAAAACATCTAATATAAATTCCTTTTCTTATATCACCCACTGAAACCCATTCACACACAATATTCTTTTTTGTAAATTTAATAATAAATCATATGGTGTTTTGGTGGTTATTTGATGTGACCCATATTTGATGAAAACTGAGAGGCAGATGGATAATTGACCAAATTTTATGAATTTTTCATCTTCTAAATTCATCCTCTTGATCATGTTAATGTTCCCAACCCTATCAATAATATTTCACTGTATAAATATGTATGCAGTAATAAAAAGAGAGTGAGACCAATTATATTTACAATGTTAATTATAAAAGTGTACTCCTTTACACACTAGACAGATTCAAGATGTTAGAAACCCCAGTTATAATTCTCCATAAATTTTTTTGACACCCTAATCACAATTCTATGGTGATTGGTTAGACACCCCAATCTCAAGCCTCAAACAACTAGTTAGTCACCTTAGTCACAAGCTTATTATTCAACTTTAATCTTCTTATAGAAACATCTTTTTATGAACATGGATTATTATGTTCCACTTATGAAATATATTTCCCATCATTAGTAGATTGGATCAACAAGTCTTCACATGTGCTAATTCTTCATGACCTTTAAAGGGTGATCACAATAGTTATATTGGTCAGTAACATCCTACCAGATAATGAGTGATATGGTTCATCACATTTTTCTAAAATACTTGGCTGAACAAGAAAACAATAGCTCTTGATTCCAACTCCATCTCTTCCCATGATACATGTATTAGGATCCCAAAAATCTCTTAGAAAATGTATGTTAGTTCTTAATATTCTCAACATCTTCTTCGATATGTCCGAAAATATATATTCTCAATAATATCATGAATATTATTTTCATATATTATAGAAGACCATTTCACATTAAATATTAAAAGAAATATTAGTAGGATATCATTCTTCTTGAATCATCAAATCTCTAGGCGGATCAAATATTTTTTTCATTTAAACATATTATTGAATTCCCATACGACTCAATAATTTTTTCTCACATGATATTTTAATTAACATGTCTCCATTATCTACTCAACATATTCTACATATAAATAGATATAAAATTTCTCTTTATCTACATGAATCCATGTACTACTATGAGATAAAATATTATGCCGCTTATCAGATTGTCTCATATAGGTGGACTAGATTTCCCAAATGGTCATCAAACTGGCCATTGAAAAAATCACTATGGCATGGTGACAAATTTGTTTTTCTATTTTCACGATGATCACTTGCATTTAACTTGAATATATATATATATATATATATATATATATATAATTTTGATTACAGATTCCTTCTGTATTTTGAAACCTAGTTGCATCCTGATAAAATTTTAATATTTAATTTTCATTTGAGAACATCATACTTTGCACAGTGAAATATTATTTCATCAAAATATAAAAATTATGGAACTCAGTTCATCTCCCAGAAGATCAGTCATAGTAGTGGATTGGCTGCATGACTTAACCTAGATCGACCTCATGAACACCTCAATAATCAAACATATAAATAAATCAAGATCGACTGTGTGTGATCAAACATATGAATTTTTTTGGATTGATGGAACACTAAAATCCAATCCACCATAGCATCTTAACTCTTGTTTACATAACTCAATCATTTTTCTTTGTTTCATTGACATAGTGGATTGAACAACATATGTAAGTAGTTCAAAAGTAAATGTACCCTTACACATCACCTCATCACCTTCATTCATCTTGAATAAGTGCATGTTACCTATATATAGCCTTCAAAACTACCTCATTACCTTTACCCATGTTTTTTTAATCATTGATGAACATTACGTAGTAATAGAAATCCTCTGGTACCTTCACAAAGTTACTCGGTTTCCTTATTAACTTCAAGTAGGAAATTCATTTCTAAATCCACCTTTACATATACAATGAACAAATCAAATTATTAATATATAAAAAGTTTGGGTCACATGTTACATTTACGCAACATCATTATTTTTTATGACCTTGACGCGGATAGAGAACTACTTTTACTTAGTGACTTAAATTCCTATTTTAGCGTTACATATAAGGAAAAATTTCGGTGAAAAATTTACATAAGTAATGAAGATCTCACATCCTAGTTGGGATGGATTTAATGAATAATGGGTTCTTGGATTAGTCCAACATACCCATAATTTTGGGCCCCATTTTATTTTTTATGATTTAATTCTGGTAGGTTTTGAGAGAATTGGGTCATGGAATAGAGTTCTAAACAAAGATATCTGGTTTTGAGTGTGATGGGTGTGGGGAGGTGATGTAATGGTGGTGGCATGATGAAGTCTTGTATACTTAGGGATGTTTCAATCCATGGTCACGGGTTGCTTCCTCTAGTCTACTGGGATGCAAAAGGTGTAGCTGGTCTATACAACGATCAATACAGCACCAGGGGAAAGCCAAGAAAGGCACATGAGGTTGGACATGGTTCCACTTATCAAGGAATTTCCTTGAATATCTTGTGAGAATCCTCCTTTGAACTTAAAGTTAGTGTGCCAAATATCCAAGAGGCCCCCACTATATTCTTCTTCATCCTGCAACCAAACTACATCCTGTCATACACATATAATTTTTAAATGAAATTTAAATTCAAATCAAATTAAATTCAATATTATTAATCCATTTTTAAAAATAAAAATCATTCATTTTAGATTTACAAATTAGTTTTAAAATTTTAAAATTATAAAATGTTTTTAATTGAGGTTAAATTAATATTTGGATATATAATAGGATTGAGTTGAAAAAATGAGCATAATTTGTTTCAAAAAAGTTGTTAAAAAATATTTAAAAATTAAAAAACTACATAAATGTGAAAAATTGTATAATATTTTTTTTATGAATTTATTATTGAAATTATCAAAATTCATAAATGAATGGACTCCTTAGAAATTGTGAAATTATTTGAGAGGATACTTTCCAATGATAGAGAGATAATATCTTTTTGATTTAATTTTTATAAATATTTTTTCTATATGAATCAATTGTTAATAAATAACATAATTTAATTTAATACATCCAATATTAACAAAATGAAAGAATTTGATTATTATATTTAGAAAAAAAAACAGATACAAAAAAATGTATATTTTATTATTTAATAATTTTCACCAAAAAGGAAGGAAATATATGAAACAAGAAAGCAATGTGATTTTGGAACTAAAGAAACATGACATTTGCATAGAATATTTGAAAAAATAAAGAAGGAAATATATTAAAAACCTATAACATTATAATTTTGTTTTTAAAATACAATATCATTATTTTATTAAAAAAATATTAAATATCCTATCCATTAAAATTTTAAATACAAAAATTATTAATTTTTAAATAATAAAAACATAAAGTTAAAATAATCACAACATTTTAAAATATAAAAACATTAAAAACATTAAATTTTTAATCAATTGATTTATTGTAAATATTAAAAGTATTTAAATTTGATTACTAAATTATTTATTTTAAATTTTCAAATTAGTTATTTTACATTTTTTTATTAAATTCATTTTAGAATGAATTACTTAGAATGAATAAAATTAAATTACAAGTATATCTAGAAAATGTAAATAATTAAATTTAATTAAACAATAAAACTATTTTAATATTTTATTCAAGTTATTTCAAAAAAAGTAAAATAAATTTAAAAGATAAATTATTTAAACAAGATGAGAAAGTTAGAATAATTAGAATATTATAAAATAATACAGATTTCGTTAAAGATTAAAATAGTTTTTTTAAAACATTTAAATAAATAACTAAATCAAAAATATTAAAGTTTTTAAATATTTTATTGGGGCCATAAATTCCAATTTGTTTTGGATATTTTCATTGATTTATAGATTTCAACAGATACTTATTTTTCATTATTCATTAAACAAGAATTTACCCCATTATCTCTCCCTCTGTTTTAGTCTCATTTTTCCTGTTTATGAAACTTGAAACCTGGACATACCATCATGCATTATTTCTGTGTTCTTGTTGGTTCCGCCCGCATCATTAACAAAGTGACCTCCTTATAAAAAATGGTCAAAAAAATCCATCAGCATAGAGTCTTGCTTATGTGATGGAATTACAACACAGATCTCTTTCAACGAAATCCCTTATCACGTGACAGCACCCGCAAGCCCTCCATGGTTCCAATGGTTGCAACTCTTGTGAACCTATTAAAATTCCCAATCCGATTAATAATATCTCACAATCTAAATAGTATCAAAAAATAATAGGAGGGTGAGACAAATGATATTTACAATGTTCTTTATAAACTTGTAATACTTTCCATTCTGGTTAGATTCAAGTAGTAAGAAACCCTAGTTATAATTATCCATAATGTTTTTAGGCACCCCAATATCAATTCTTTGGTTATTGGTTAGACACTCCAATCATAAGCCTCAAACAAATAGTTAGTGACCACAATCACAATATCATTCTTCAACATTAATCCGGTCATAGAAAGATCTTTTTATGAAGCTAGAATCTTTTGTTCCACTTATGAAATAGTTTTCCTTTCACAAGAATATTGGATCATCATGACTGCACATGTGCTAATTCTTCCTGATCACCAAAAGGTGCTTGAAATAGTTACATTTTTCTCAAAAATCCAAATAGATCATGATTGATATGTTTCATCTCAATTTTATTAAATAATTGGTTGAACAAGAAAAAAATGGTTCCTAGTTTCAACTCCCTCTCATACCATGATACATGTATCAGGCTCCCATAAATCTCTCAGACAATGTATGTTAGTTCCCAATATTCTAAACATATTCTCTGATAAATACAAAAATATTTATTCACAATAATATCTTGAATATTATTCTAATATATTAAAGAATATTATTTCACATTTAAAATGAAATGAAATATATTTAGGTTCTCTTTCTTCATTAATCATCCATTATCCTGGTGGATCAATAGTTTTTTCATTTAAACCTATTATTGAATGCCCTGCTGAATCAATAATTTATTCTCACGTGATATTTGAATTACCATGTATCCATTTTCTCCTCAACTCACACTATATATAATTCTATTTAAAATCATCCTACCTCTACATGAATCAGTGTAATACCATTGAAAAACCTATTATGTCACTCAACTCACCAATTCTTATAGGTAGAATGGATTTCCAAAATGGTCTTCAAAACGACCATTGAAAAATCACTATGGCATGGTGACATATTTACTTTTCTCTTTTCACAATAATCACATGCATTTAACATGAATATATATATATAAACTTTTGATTGTGGCTTACTCTCTTTTATGCAACATGGCAGCATAATGATAAGCATTGTGATATTAATTTCTCATTTGAGAACAACATACATAGCTTAGTCAAATTTCATTTCATCAGAATATAAAAATTCTGGATCTCAGTTCATCTCCCTGCAGATCAGTTGTAGTAATGGATTGAATGGATGTCATAACCTCGATCGACCACATGAACACCTCAATGAGCGACCATTTGAATAACTCTAGATAAAATGTTTGTGATCAAACACATCGATATTTCTGGATTGCCCGAACATTCAAATCCACCCAACCACAGTATCTTAACTAGAGACGTAATCAAGGGTACTCCCTAACTTGTATATTGGCACTCCCAAGCTTGTGTAAGGGTACTACCTTGGCTCACATAAGGCTAACCTGGAATGTGTAAGGGTATTTACTTGCTCACATAATGGTAACCTCGCTCATGTAAGGGTACTATCTGGCATGATTAGGGTAACCTTACTCATATAAGGGTAACCTTGGAACATGTAACGATACAATGATTTGGGTTATAATTTGGTGGTGAATAACCTACGGAAGCATGGACATCTCATAAAACTATCTATTAGTTGTTGGTCATCCATGTCTCCTTTAAAGATCTTTCACCACCTGGATCTCTATTGCTTCTTCAAAATTCATGATTTCTCCTCAGCCTCCTCCTCGATCATTCTGGTGTTTCTTCATTGTTTCAAGATTGGATATTTCTAGGGAATTTCTAATTTCTTGTTGAAACAGAACAAGTGTATCCTGATGGAGATCATGAAAAATATTGATAGAGTCTCCTAATGTAGATTTTCCTTATCACCACTAACCTGGTGTAGGGATTTGGTGGAGAGTGGTTAAGATTCATTTCCTTCATCGTGATATGTCATTGCATAAGGGAATACATCAACATCATGAACACCATTTGAGATTCTTCCATGTTTTTGTATTAGAACCTCACATTATAATAAGGGTATTCCACTTTCTTATATTCATTTCATTCCATGTTTTTAATGTTTTGTCCTTCTATATCCATTTTAAGAACATCATATTCCTTCAATATGTCTTCATTCAATCCCTTTCTACAAGAAAAATATATCATCGAAGAACACCAAAACACTCTTCCTTAAAAAATTACATAATGCCACATTAATAGTTTCAGGGAAAGTCATCAATGCATTCATTAATATTCAGGGAATAAAAAGTTTTTCTTATTACCCTTTATGAGTATAGAACATAGTACTCCCAATATCTTCCTCTCTCGTTTGTACCTATTGGATACTGGATTTGAAATCCACCATTGTGAAGTGTTGTTCTTTATGAAGCTCATCCATCAGTTAACCTATTGCATGAATTAGGTATCTTTACAGCACCACCAAACTATTTGACTCCTAGTAATCCATAAAAATTCTCCACCGACCATCTTTTATGTGTACTAAAAGTTTAATTCTAGAGTATGGGATGAGGCTATGTCTGATGAAACCTTGTACCAAAATCTTTTTTTTCCCTATTTTTCATTCTCATCATTCATAGAATAATCATGATTATATGGTTATATGTTGAATGAATCCACCCCCTCTTTCAAATTTCTTGTGTCATCATTCTTCTTGTTTGATAGTAATTCCTAAGGTGCCTTAAAACAACTAATCCATCCACCTTTTCTTGTATCACCAACTACAACCCATGCAACCACAATATTCCTTTTCCTAAATTTAATTGTAAATCATATGTTGTTTTTGGTGGTTATTTGATATGCCCTTGGTTATATGACCACTTAGAGGGGGATTAACCTTTAATCTATATTTATGAATTTTTAATCCTCTAAATTCAACCTCTTGAACCTATTGAAATTCCCAATCCTATTAATAATATCACATTTTAAAAACTTGTATGTAGTGATAATAAGAGAGTGAAAAAAATGATATTTACAATGTCCTTTATAAAAGTTTAATCCTTTCAATTCTGGTTATATTCAAGTAGTTAGACACCCCATTTATAATTCTCCATAATTTTTTATACACCCCAATTACAATTCTCTGGTGATTGGTTATACACTACAATCACAAGCCTTGAACAACTAGTTAGTCACCATAGTCAAAATATTATTCTTCAAATTTAATCTGCTCATAGAAATATCTTTTTATGAAAATGGATTCTTATGTGAAACTTATGAAATAGATTACCCTTCCTGAGTAGATTGTATCTACATTCCTTCACATGTGCTAATTCTTAAAGATCTTCAAAAGGTGCCTGAAATAGTTATGTTGGTCTTAAAAATCCTACCATATCATGAGTGATATAGTTCGTCTCAATTTTCTCAAATACATGGGTGAAAAAGAAAACAATGGATCCTGGTTTCAACTCACACTCTTCCCTTGATACATGTATCAGGCTCCCACAAATAACTCAGACAATGTATGTTAGTTCTCAATATACTCAACAACATCTTCAATACCTACAAAAATATATATTCACAATAATATCATGAATATTATTCTCATATATTATAGAAGATTATTTCACAATTATTATTAAGAGAAATCTTAGTAGGATCAACTTCTTCTAGATTTATCATATCTCCAAGGGGATCCACTATTTTTTCATTTAAACCTATTATTGAATGCCCTAAAGACTCAATAATTTATTCTCCCAAGATATTTTAATTACCATGTCTCCATTATCTCCTCAAATCATGTTACATAGAATTCTATTTAAAATATCCACATCTCTACATGAATCTATTTAATACCACAAGACAACTATTATGTCGCTCATCTCACCATTTCTTACAGGTGGACCGGATTTCCAAAATGGTCATCAAAACAACAAGTGAAAAATCAATTTAGAATGGTGAAATATTTTTTTTCTCTATTCAAGAAAATCAAATGCATTTAAACTAAATATATATAGAATTTTTATTGTAAATTCCTCCCTTATTCCAAAACCTGGATGAATCATGATAAGCATTGAAATATTTTTTTTTCATTTGAGTCCATCATAATTAGCATAGTCAAATTCCATTTCATCAGAATATAAAAATTCTAGAACTCAGTTCATCTCCCAGAAGATTAGTCATAGTAATGGATCGACTGCATATCGTAACCTAGTTTGACCACATGAAGTCTTCAGTGTGAGACCATATGAATAAATCCAAATCAATTTCTTGTGGACAAACACATGGAAATTTCTTGATTTACGGCACATTCAAATCCAATCAACCATAGTACATTAAAACATGTTTATGCAGCTCAATAAAATTCTTTTTTTCAATAACATAGTGCATTGAACTATGTAAGTATTTCATAAATCAATGTAACCTAACACATTACCTCATCACCGTTATGTGTCATGGCTCAATGAATGTTTCCTATAAAAATCCTTCAAAACTCCCTCATTACCTTTACATGGTTTTTGTAAATCATAGATGACCTTTACATAGTTATAAAAGTCCTCTGGTACCTTTACACAACTACTCAATTTATGGATTTCCTTCACATTGGTATTTCATTTCTAAATCCACCTTTACATAGCCAATGTACTTCTCACATTACTTTTACATAACCAGTGAAAGTCACATGTTAAATTAATGCAGCTTCATAATTTTTAGTCTGACCTTGATGCAAATAGAGAACCACTTTTACGTTGTTACTCACACTCTTGTTACATCGTTATGAATATAGAAAAATATTGGTGATGCGTTTACATAAGTGATTAATATCTCACATCCTTGGTGGGATATATTTTAAGAATAATGGTTTCTAGTCTTAGTTCAATTGTTCCTCAAATTTTGGGCCTGACTTTTTTTGGACTTTATTTCTGTTAGGTTTTTAAAGAATTGGTTCTCGTTATGAAGCTGGACCTAGGGTTTGTTATGGAGAGTGTGATGGGTGAAAGGAGGAGATTTCATGGTGGTGGCATGGTGAGGTCTTGGAGACTTGATGATAATGCAATCCATGATCATGATATGCTACCTAAAGTCTACTGTTATGCACAACGGTGAATCTGGTCTATACGTGGATCAGTAATGCACCAGGGGAAAGAAAAAAATAAGCACATGAGGTTGGGCGTGGTTCCACATATCAAGGAATTACCTCAAACATCTTGCGAGAATCCTCTATCAACCTTACAGTTAGTGTGTTAATGATCTTGGATGCCTCCATTATCTTCTAATTATTTCGAAATTAAAATATATCTAGTCGAACACAAGATTTTTTTAAAGGAATTCCAAATTAAAATCCAATTAAATTAGCTATTATTAGTCAATTAATAAAAATAAAATTCATTCGATTTAAATTTATGATTTAGTTTTAAAATATTAAAATTATAAATAGTATTAAATAGTGATAAATTATTATTTGGATATTTAATAAGATTAAGTTGATAAAATGAGCATAAGTGTTTAAAAAAATTATTTAAAAAAGAATATAATTTTAAAAAATTATGTAACTATTGTAAATTGTATAATTATTTTATGAATTGGTTTTTTTAATAAAAAAAATTATTAAATGAATGTACTCATTAGTAAATGTGAAATGATTTGATAGGATAATTTCCAATGATAGAGAGATAATAACTTTTTGATTTAATGGGTATACATATTTTAAGTACATGGATCAATTCTTAATAAATAACATAATTTAATTTAATACAGAAAATATTAACAAAATAAAATAATTTGAAAATGATTTTAAGAAAAAACATAGATACCATAAAATACATATTTCCCTATTTGTTAAATTTCCCAAAAAAGGAAGTAAATATATGATACAAGAAAGCAATATGATTGAGGAACTAGAGATAAATAATATTTGCGTAGAATATTTTCAAAAATAAAGAAGTAAGTATATTAAAATACTAAAAGATTAAAATTTTACATTTAAAATACAACACCAATAATTTATTCTAAAAAGGATTAAATAACAACGAAATTTAAATTTTAAATACTCAACTTATTTATTTTAAAATTATAAAACATTAAGTTAAATAGTCAAGGCTTTTTAACATATAAAACATTAAAAAAATAAAATTTTAATTAATTGATTTATTTTAAAAATTCATGTTTTTAAATTTTATTACTAATTTATTTATTTTCAACATTAAAATGAGTTACTTTACATTTTTTATTAAATATATTTTAAAATGGAAAACATTGAATGTGAAAAAATAAATTACCTAAATATTTATAAATATTATATAAAAAACATTAAATAAATTTTTATATTATTTGAATATTTTATTCAAGTTAATTAAAATAAAATAAAATAAATTGAATACATAAATTATAAGAACATGTTGATAATGTTAAAAAAATTATAATATTGTAAAATAATATGAATATCAGAGACGATTAAAATAGATTTTTAAAATCATTTAAATAAAAAACATGATTAAAAAACAATGTTTCAAATATTTAATTTTGGCCATTCCTTACAAAAAAAATCAGATATTTTGAATGATTTAAAGATTTCAATGGATCCCAATTTTTAAATTTTCTTTAAACAATATTTGACCCAATTATTTTTCCCTCTTTTTTATTCTCGTTTTTCTTTTTTATAAATCCTAGAAACCTGGCCATACCATCATGCCTACTTTTTGTGTTCTTGTTTGTTCCGCCTGCATCATTAACAAAGTGACCTCCTTCTTAAAAATGGTCAAAAAATCCAACGTTATGATGTCTAGGTAATATGCTGGAATTATAGCACAGAGACCATTCCATGTAATCCCTAGTCACATGATAGCACCTATAGGCACTCCATTTCTCCCATGATCGGAACTCTAATGAACCTCCGGTTATCCACTGATAAATTCTTCCCCAACAGTGTGCTGGGATAGGTCGAGTTCAGATTGGTGTTCAAGGGATGGAAAATCCATCTTTCAGTGGCGCATGGGGAACCCAAGGGGCTTGAATTTCTCAATATTGATGGCACTTGGTTTGGGTACTACACCTCTGTTAAGAATCTACTTATTGTAACAAATGGTCAATCAATTTAATTAATAATGTAATAAATTATTGTGGAATATAATTAATGGTCCAACAATTGATATAGTACGTTATTAATAAATGGTCCATTAATAAATACAAATCATTATCATAAACACGATAATTTATTATACATGTATTTAATGTATTCAATTCAGTTTGAATCATTTTTTTATTACATGGATGGCAGTCAATCTCCAATAATACTCCTTGTTGATGGAGTAAATTGTAGATGATTCTTGATGGTATAAACCCCAATAAATATAATCCCCCTACACTTGGTGGATTAAGAAAACACACACCATCTACATCTCCATGAAGAGTGTAGAAGGAATTATGGTTTTAATTCGACCGTTTCATGTTTTTACGATGGCCAGAGGTAAGTAACATGTTTCGATTATTAATGAAATTGTTACGATCCTAGAATTATACATTAGTTAAAATTTAAAACATTTTGAATCAAAAGGAATTATACCAATGTCTTGTAGAAGAACTTATTACACGCTGTTTTATCAAAATCTCATTAATATTTTCAGATAGAGAAATAATGGATTCCCTTGTCTACCGTTATGGTCGTCATTTCTTCATTTTTGATTATTAATAATGATTTACTCATCCTTAATTCATTAGTCATGATTATTTTTTTTTGTAAATTTTATTAATATTGAGTTAATCCACATCATACCTAATTAAATATAATTTTCATATTCAGTAAAATAACATTAAAATGTACATTCAGTTGTTGAAATTTTAGTTATCAAAGATATTTATATATCATTATTTTCATTTAATGAATTATTAAATTTCAATTTCATAATTTTCCCACAGGTTTTATGAATATTAAAAAATTTAATATTTTTTCATATGGCTTGTTGAATGATAAAATTATAATTCATTAATTTATAAATTAAACTATCAATTGATAATTATTTGTTTTTTGAAAATTTTATTAAAATTTAGGGTTTTCCACAACATTTCTGATTTTAAAAAAATTACATATTCATTAAATCACATTAAATGTTATATGAAAAATATAATAAATTTTATCCCACATGAATTTTTATTATATTATTAGATGAAATATTAAATTTAATTTTCATAATTTTCCCATAGGTATTATAAAAATTAAAATTTTAATATTTTTTAATATGGTTTGTTGGATTATTAAATTAAAATTCAATTAATGAATTAAAATATTACTTTATAATTATTGATTTATTTCATCAATCTATTAAACTAAAATTTTTTCCACAAGAAATTTTATATTTTTTAGACTCATGTTGACATAATTTACTATGTAAATTATGTAATTCGGACAAACAAGCATGTATTCATTTTGCATTCATGTCATCAGGATTTTATGATATTCTATATGACATTCCTAAATTAAAGCGTGACAACTATAAAATTTGGAAGGAGAGAACTCTTCTTTATCTAGGATTGATGGTCATTGATTATGGTATTCAAAAATATGAACCAAATGTAGTTAATAATGATATCCCACTAGATGATATATCACTTAATGAACATTGGTAGTGGTCAACCTGTCTTAGTACGATGTTCATAAAAACTAAACTGTGTGCTATCATTTACGATTCAGTCAATGAGTATAATAATGTTCGTAACATACTAAAACCTATTGATGACTAGTTCATATCTTCAAATAAAGAATTATAAAGCACATTAATCATGAAGTTATCATCTATGAGACTCACCACCATGAATGGTTTGTAATAGCACATCATGAAGGTGAGGGATATTACATATCAACATAAGAATCTTGAGGTTCTTACATCTGAGCCATTTTTAGTGTAATATATTATCAAAAATTTTCTACAACAATATGGTCCATTTAAAATCTCTTATAACAAAAATAAAGGTAATTTTTGATTAATGAATTAATGAATATGTTTTTTCAATTAGAGGAAATGCTTGTGGTGGAATTTGGAGAAACCAATATGCTGACAATGCACTAAAAAAATAAGGGTAATAAATTTCACACCAATAAAATGGGAAATTCGAAACTGTTTTCTCAACATAATATTATTGTTGGCCGCACCTATTTTGATTATCTCAATTATGTTTCCATATGCTTTGATAATCCCAAATGATGTTTATTATTTAAACATTGCATTATTTTTAGTTAATGTTTAAGTACTTTAAACCTCAAAATATAAATACATTCAAATATGTCCTAATGATAAATATCTTGTAATATATTTAATGAATTATGTTAATTAATTGTGTATATGCTTCAATATATTCTAACATAACTCATTCTATGAATAGAATGAATAAACAGACACTTAGTCACTGTTACAGAACAGAGCTACCGGTATGTATAAGTCTACCGATATGTATGTATACTAGTACAACGAAAGGATACTGTTAGAATAAGTCTACCTATATGTATAAGTCTACTGGTATGCAAGTCTACTGTTACAGAATAGTCACCAGTACAAAGATATATACAGTTAGAGTAAGTCTACCAGTAAGAAAGAATGCTATCAATATAGAGTGTTAGCTATAGCTATATAAGTCAACCGTTATGAAGTCCACCGGTATAGGGAAGTCACCGCGACTCAAGTCTAATGATACCAGGAGCTACCGGTACATGAAAAAAGACCTATAGATAGGCTCTCACCGGTACATAGATACCTACCGCTACTTAAAGCGACTGGTACAAGGATCTACCATTACAGAGACAAAAAACTACTGATAAAAGTCGACCATCACAAGTATTCTCATTCTTGAACTTTTATACATTATTTAAATTATAATAACGATCATATTTGTTTAATTTAATGAAACTGCTATTAATTAATGATCATTTTTGGGATGTCAGGGAACCGTACCTTGTACCTGCCATAAAGTAATCATTCCATTTGATAGATCTGAAGGAATATAAGGAAGATCAAACTGCAGTGAGAAATATATATGTAATAGAGAGGTGACATGCAAAGCCCCTGCTTACATGAAGAACACTGGACATACATGAGGCTATTAATAAAAGAAGATAACACAAGATGAACCTTATTCAAGGAGTGAATAACTACAACGATCTCGTCATGCACTCAAGATAATCAATATGAACCTGAAAATCAAGTAACCAGACGACACTCTGTTTTCAAGACAAAAACATGAGAAGGAATCAGAAGCATTTCTGTTTAATATAAAGGAGTCCAGAGATACACTTCAAATCACTAGAGCATTCTAAACCCATATCAACTCTCTCTCAGTGATTATTTAACTTACTTTTTGATCAGTGTTTGTACTCTGTATATTCCATACATACACAGACTCCTGTGTTAAACTGGAGGATTTCTAAATCCTCACACAAAACTTCTATAACTCTCTTGTATCCCACTGTGGATAGTTGTAGAGGTCAAGTTGGACCTAGACAGCATGTGTGCTGTTGTTTTTTGTTTTCCCACGAAGAACTATGGTCGAGGTAACAGGACCAGGACAGTCTGAGCACTGTTGTAAAACCCATATCCACAGTGTGGATCAAGTTTATATAATATTTTTGAGAGGACTAAGTCACGGCATGAGAATGAACCTATTTTTTTTACATTTCTATGAATTTTAAATTTTATTAAAATATTTGATTTGAATATTCCACAGGTAATTACTTTGAAATATAAAATTGTTTTAATGTTACATTGATATTTAATCCAGTAAGTGTTTGTAACTATTGTAAATCAGTTGGTTAGTTTAAAAATCTAATTTAATCTTCTGATTAAATTAACTGAGACCGAATAAATCTTTTGGGAACCTAATTGAACATTTATAGTTTTACCAATTCACTATAGTTTAACTTACTATTTAAATTGGGGTATTTTAATAGAAATATTTTTAACATAAATTTTAAATTTGAACTCAATTCACCCCTCTTGAATATCCACTCTGACCAACATTTGTTATCAGAGGTTCGTTTATTAATAAAGGATTTCCAAACACTATGTTTTTCAACTTTGATTTTAGTTGTATCTTAAAGATCTTAAATTTCTGTTATACTTAAATATTATCTCTTCAAATATACTTGCAAAAAATTTAATTATGGATAATAGAATAGAATGTGTTTATACCAATAGGCCACCTTTCCTTAATGCTGTTACTTATTCCCAATGGAAACTGAAAATAAAAATTCATTTAGAAAGTATGGGATTTGATATTTGGATTGCTATAGAGACTCAATATAAAATTCCAGATACTGAAAGAACTACTTGGGATGAATCTACTAAAATATCTTACAATAATAATTTTAAAGCAATGAATTCTCTGTATTGTGTTTTACGAGATGAAGAATTTAATCGAATATCGTCTTGTAAAACTTCTTATGAAATCTGGGATACTTTGGATATTTCAAATGAGGGATCAACTAATGTTAAAGAAATGAGATTGGATACCTACACTATTAAGTATGATAATTTTAAAATGAAGCCTGATGAACCTATTTCTGACATGTATCTCAGGTTCAATGAAATAGTTAATACAATGAGCTCACTCGGAAAGATTGTTCCAGCAAAATAGAAAATCATGAAGATACTAAGATGTCTGTAAGAGAGATGGAGATGCCTATTAGTTTCAATAAAATAATCAAGTGATATAAGTTCACTACCTGTTAAAGAGCTGATTGGAAAGTTAATGATGTATGAAGAAGAACTTAAAGTGAATAAGGAAGAAGATGATGAACCAAGGAAGAAGTCAGCAGACATAAAGACATCTATTTCAAAGAGTAAGGACAAATAGAAAATTCAAACTACAAGTGATAGTTCGAGCTGTGATGAGAGTGCATATGATAGTGAAGCAGTGATGGCTCAAATAGCAAGGATATTCGTGAAATTGTACAAGAAGAATAAATTCTTTAGAAACTAAAACTACAAAGGAAAATATGACAACAAAGTTAATTGGATGAAGGATTGTAAAAATTCTGATAGGGTTGATGAAATTTTCTTCTATGAATGAAAATGGAAAGGACATGTACAAGCAGATTATCCAAAGTTGAAATTCAAGAAGAAATATGACTACATGGTCAATAAGTAAAAGAAAGCTAAGAAAGCACCCTGGAGTGCTTCAGAAGATCGTTCAAGTGATTCTAATTCTACTAAGGATAAAAAACCTCAAAAATATAATATGTGTTTCATGAAAAAAACATCTGAGGTAACATTGGATACTCGTTCTTCAAATTCATATTATTTTGGAGTTGATTTTGATTCTAAATCTGAATATATTTCTAGTGAATAATTATTTGACTATTTTAATATGCTTGAAGAAACCTGTAATTAATTGAAGGACATGTATAAGACCTTGAAGAAAGATCATGCTTGACCAGCTCTGTTAAATCTTCACTTGATATAGAAATGGAAAAGAATGCTCAATTAATTATGGAAAATACTGAACTAAAATTGTCTAATGCGAAATTAAAGAATGGATTAGAGAAACTATCAAAAAGAAAAGATACACTAACAAAAATGTTAGGTAAAAAAGTGGAACCAAAATATACCACTGGAATAGGCTATCAGCCCGGACAAAGACATATTACTAAAGCATGATTTATTCCTAAATCTGGATAGAATGTTGCTAGTCCTTATTCTGGATGTTCATATGCTTCATTGAGTTATTCGCATAGTTAGAGACCAAATAAATGTTATCTTTCAAAATCTATTGATTCTTTAAATTATATAAGTCCCATAAGAAAAATCTCTGTACCTAAATCTTTGCTTGCTAACCTGTCTGGACCCAAGAGAATCTGGGTACTGAAAAAATTTTCTATTTAAACCTATCGTATTGGAGACTTGATTAAAGAGTTCCCATAATAAGATATTGTACATGGACAGTGGATGTTCAAGGAATATTACTTGATATTACTCATGTTTCAAGAGTTTAATCAAGGTTGATGGAGGTCATGTCACCTTTGGTGATAATTCAAATGGAAATATCATTGGATTAGGACATATTGGTAGCACTGATTCTGTTTAGATTTCTAAAGTATTATTTGTTGATGGACTTAAATATTGTTTGTTAAGTATTTCTCAGTTGTGTGATTATGGTTTCAATGTTAAATTTGAAAATGATTATTTTAATGTTTTTAATTATGAATTTTTTTTATTATTTTCTTCCTTGAGAAATGAAAATGTTTATGCAGTTGATTTGAATTCTTTATCTATTCAAAACTTTACTTGATTAAATGATTTTCATAAAGAGACTTGGTTGTGGAAAAAAATATTAGGACATTGCAACATTCATTCACATAGAAAACTGACTAGGAAAAATTTAGTTAGAGACATACCTCAACTAAAATTCCTATCAGACAAATTTTGTACTCCCTATCCAAAGGGAAAGCAACATAACATTCCATTTAAATCAATGAAATAAGATTAAACTTCTCAACCTCTTGAGTTGGTACACATGGACTTGTTTGGAACTTCTAGAGTTCTTAGTTTAAATGGGAAACACTATATCTATGTCCTAGTAGATGACTTTTCTAGATATACTTGAGTATACTTTCTTTCTCACAAAAGTGAAACTTGTTCCTATTTTATTAAATATTCCACGTCTATAGAGAACCTTAGGGGACTTAAGAATATGACCCCGAGATGTGATCATAGCCGAGAGTTTGAAAATCATGAGTTTGAATCTTACTACTCACTCAATTGCTATAGTCACAACTTTTCTGCCCCTAGGACACCTCAACAGAATGGTGTAGTTCATAGAAGGAATAGAAAACATCAGGAAATTGAAATAACTATTCTCAATGAATATGACCTACATGTTTACTTTTGGGATGAAGCTGTGAATACAACTTGTTATATTATAAATAGAGTCTTGATTAAACCTGTTCTTAAGAAGACCCCTTATGAATTGTGGAATAATTGGAATCCTAAAGTTATTTACTTTAGAGTTTTTGGTTGAAAAGTCTTTATTATTAATACTAAGTATAATCTTGAAAAGTTTTCTTCTAAAAGTGATGAGGGAATCATCCTAGGTTACTCTATAACTAGTAAATCTTATCGACTCTTTAACAAAAGAACCAAATGTGTGGAAGAATCTGTTCACAACAAATTTGATGAAACTGATCCATATTAACCTAAGTCTTCCCTCAAAAATCATGAAGATGATCTATCTATTCTGGACATTAATGACAGAAATAGTGAACTAGTTGTAAATACAACCCGTTGTGGAAGTATTCTAGAATATGTTCCTCATCAACTTGAACATAGAGAAGAACATGAAATTTCTAGTCCTACCTTTACTAGATCAACTTGGATTCTAAAGAATCATCCTTTAGATGCTTTTGTTGGTAATATTGATATTGGGACACCGACTAGAGATTATCTAAGAATCTAGGTTGAACATCAAGCCTTTCTTTCACAGTTAGAACCTAAAAATATCAATGATGCAATCAATGATGAAATTTGGGTAATGGCTATGAAAGTTGAATTAAATCAATTTGAAAGAAACAAAGTCTGGGAATTAATTGACATACCTAAGGGCACATTGACCATTTTCACTAAATGGGTTTTTAGAAACAAAGTTGATGAATCATGAAATATCATTAGAAACAATGAAAGGCTAGTTGCACAAGGATATAGTCAAGAGGAAGGAATAGACTATGAGGAAACATTTGTACCCATAGCTAGATCAGAATCTATTAGGATTCTACTTGCCTATGCTGCTCATCTAAATTTCAAGTTATATCAAATGGATGTTAAAATTTCTTTTCTAAATGCTTTTGTAATTGAAGATGTTTTTGTTGAAAAAACACCTGGGTTAACTAATACACATTTTCATAATCGAGTTTTTATGCTTTCTAAATCTTTATACGGTTTAAAACAAGCTCCTTGAGCTTGGTATGATAGACTTAGTTGTTTTCTTATTTAAAAAGGATTTTCTAAAGGAATTACAAATCCCACACTCTTTATAAATAGAATTTTCAAAGATGTTTTGATAGTGAAAATATTTGTTGATGATATTATTTTTGGATCTTCTAAAAATACTTTGTTTATCGATTTTTCAAAGAGTATGAAAAATGAATTTGAAATGAGTTTGATGGGAGAACTCAAATATTTTCTTGGTTTTCAAAATTTTCAAATTAAAGATGGTATTATCTTAAATAAATGTAAATATACAAAGGATCTTATAAAAAGTTTTGATTTAGATAGTATTAAGGAAAGTGATATACCTATGAGTACTATTTGTAAGTTGGATGCTGATGAAACAGGAAAACCAGTGGATCAAACCAACTATAGTGGTATGATAAGGGGTTTGCTTTACCTTACTTCATGTTGACCAGACATTATGTTTTGTGTATATATGTGTGAAATATTTCAATCTAATCCTAATGAATCCCATTTTCATGCTGTTAAAATAATTTTCAAATATCTTAAATATACTAAAAATTTAGGTTTGTTTTTTCAAAAGGAAAAACTTTTGATTTAATAAGTTATTCAGATGTTGATTTTTATGGTTGTATGTTGGATAGAAAAAGTTCATCAAGAACATGTAATTTATTGGGAAAATCCTTAGTATATAGGTGTAGTATGAAATAGAATTCAGTTGCATTGTCTACTGCTGAAGCAGAGTATATAGCTGCTGATTTTTGCTGTGGACAAATTCTATGGATGAAACACACTTTGTTGGACTATGGATATGATTTTAAACTTGTTTCAATAAATTTTGACCACCCTAGTGGTATTAATATTTCAAATAACTCTATATCTCACTCTTGAACTAAACAGATTGATTTTATGAACCATTTTCTAAAAGTTCATTATCAAAAGGGTGATATAACTCTTGAGTTTATAAGAACTGAACATCAACTAGTTGATATTTTGACAAAGCCTTTAAATTCAAAGAGGTTAAGTTACATTAGACAACCTCACCATTAGAAATTCCTCACCTTTAGACAAACTCATCGCTAGGAATACCTCACTGTTAGGAATACCTCACCATTAGACAACCTCGCCGTTAGGAATACCTCACCGTTAGACAACCTCACTGTTAGGAATACCTCACCATTAGATAACCTCACCTTTATGAATACCCCACTTTTACCATTCTCACCGGTAGGGAATACCATTAAAATTATCAATGGTATAACATAACACGTTGTTTTTTATGGATGAAGTGTTTTAGTGTTTTTTATTCATAAATGATTTAAAATAAAGTCTAAACCTTACTCAATCCACAAAAAACAATACTCATTCGGATTCTCACCATCATGCAAACCCAAACCCTCAAACTTCTCGTGATCCCTAAGTCTCTTTTTATGGAAATGGCTCGTGTGAAGATACCAACTCTCAGTGAAAGAGATTCACCAAGTGCTAAGTGGAAAAAAGTCGATTCAGAAACCAGTGGAAGTGGAACTGTTAAGGAAAGAAGAGAGACTGTGAATTCGCATCTGGCCAAGAGGGAGATAGTGATTGAAAAAGAGCTCTATGCTGAATGGTTGTTATCTAGAAAATCATAAATCTTGAAGATATTGGAGGAGTAGGGCTGGATCGAGTGTTTTGCGAATAACAATGGACCGTACTACCCAGTTTTGGTGAAATAATTTTATGCGCATGTTCATTGTGAGATGTCTGAAGAGGAGAATAGGATGAGTTTGTTTGTCAATGGTAATGTGATATATTTTTCATCTAGTGAATGGGATTAAAACCTTAGAGTACCTCATGAAGGAAAGTATATCTTTTCATCTAAGTCCATACCTGCATCCAGTGATTATTTTGGATATGAAGCTGCACAAATTGATCTAATTGGAAATTGAACTCCAAGGAAAGTGATTGCAGCAGAGATGGAAGGTGAGAACATATTGTAGTTCAAGTATATCCAACATGTGATTAATCCCAGGAGAGGGGATTTTTCCACCCTGATATTTCAACACATATACCTGATGTAACTTTTGAGGAATGGAGTGAAGGTCAACCTATGCAGACTGTTGATGATTCAAATAGAGGACATGACAAGACCAAAATCCAAGAACAATGCTTTGTTTTTTTCAAAGTTGCTATCTGTCATGATAAAGGCAAAGAATGTGGCTGAGTCTTAGGATGAGTCAATGGTGGTGAAGGATAATTTTTGCATTACTTGAATAGTATGAAAGTTTATGATAGTAAACTCGAATCCATGGAAGAAGTAGTGGGTTAATGATGAAGGAAAGGTATATGAAAAATATAATCATGTGGACCATCCTTCTAGGCCAAAGGATGAGAGTGATCCAAGTCTAAGACCGGATGAGGCCATCCCATCCTATGGTGATTCTGAAGAAGATGAAACCTCTGTTGAAGAAGGAGGGGATTTTGATCTTTTTCCCAGCCCTACACCTCATATTATTTCTTATGGGAAAGCTAGTCCTCCAGTTTCTTTGCCCAGAAGGGAACCTGTTTTGGATGAGGATGATGTTGAAGAGGAGGAAAGACTTGTTGATGAATGATCTGTATCTGAGAGCCCAGACGAGATCTCTGCTCTTAGTTTGAGTCTAGAGATTTTATTTTCTATTATGCCTATAGAGGCTGATCTAGTTAAACTAGCAGATTGAATACATGAACCTATTGAGTATCATGTTGTCGATATAGATATTGTTCTTGATGATTATGATGAGAAAGAACAGTCGAATAATGATATTTAGGAGGAATATCGAGTTGAGGGGGAGCATCCCTCCGGGCTTTGTTCAGTTTCCGTAGCTCATGGGGTTGAGGACTGGACAGAAGACCCATGTTTTGTAGTGCTTGTCTTAGATTACCCTGACTCTGAGGGTGAGACACCTATCAATAGACCTCATGTTGATTATAATATCCTCTCTGAAACCTTACAGGAAGATCTTGTGAAAAAAGATGACTTACATGAGTTAAAGTATGAGATTAAGATCAGTTTTGTGGAAGATATAAGATGAATGTAAACCTCATTGATATCATCCATTCAATATATTATGAGTGACTCTGTGGCTAGTCTTGTATCTGAAAGAGCACCTGTAGTTGTGCCTCAAAATCTGGTTACAGTGGTTGATCTTGTATCTTTAAGGGATGAGTTAAAGGAGACTTGGGATGTATCTGTTGCAGACCTAAAGGGATATTTTATTGAGGAGATGAGAAAAATGGAAAGATCTTTTGAACTCTCTCTCTGATGTGTGGTTCCCACCACTATGGAAGAGTTTCTGAATGAAGCCAAGACCTGCTTAAATCAAATTTCAATCTTGGAAGAGAATGTTGAATCTCTAAAGAAGTCACTTGTCTCTATAGAGTCTTATATGAGCTCTAAATCTCAATCAAAAAATACTTGGCCTTTGTAAAGAGTGTAGTTGGCCAGATGGTTTCAGTTTTTGGGGAATTTAAGTCTTCAGTGGAAGAGCATGGCAGCACCCATGAATCTCTTGTGAAAAATATTATTAGTGGTCTAACTAAAAGATTCAAGGAAACTGTGTATTTTTCTCATGGTTCTCTTTCTTCCAGACCTTCAGTAGAGTTGGATCAAATTCTAGATTTGATGAATGAAGAGCTTGGTTTAGCATCAACAAGTGGCTCTATGGACTCATCTTCCCTAACTCAGGTGGTGGCTACCACTAGGAATATTGGGAAAATTGTTCACAATTTTATGATAGAGTCTTCTGCTTCTTAGAAAGAGGTAAATGATAAAGTTGATTCTTATTTTTAGAATGTATATACCAAGCATCAGTTGACCAACCATTTTCAACTTCTTTTGTAAAATATGAAACTACCTCTTGTAAATGAAGCCTTCAGAGAAAAAGTAAGCATGCTCAGGGAACTGACTCCATATTTGGAGAATTATTTAGAAAACAAGGTTGAATTTTTTTCTACTATAGAGAGGGGAGGAGGAATTATCATGGAATTCAAGAATTTGTTGTTTCCCTTCTTGCATGATGATGCTCAGCCTATAATAGTGGCTCCGGCTCTGCCTGCATCTGCTTATGGATCTTCACCTTTTTCTCCTGCTTTCCAAATGACTCGAACTCAAGCTATTCAATGTTTAACACCTATGATTTCTTAGAGACATATTCCTTACAGATATGATCGTTTATCAGTTGTAGCTCCACATGTAATCCTTACAGGAGTTCCATAGTATTTTTCTCAACCTTCTGAGCCTAATTTAACCTCAGATCCTAAATGAAAATCTAATGTGGACATTCATGAAGTGGATTGAGTGGGTCTAGTTGTCTTTTATAGGAATCTAATGTATTTATTCTAATGGTTTTGTATCTTGTACTCTTGATTCATTACTATATATCACTTTTTGTTATCTCTTTATCTGTTTTTTATTTTTCTTGTATACATCCATTATTTCTGTTTTTACTGTTCCACATTTTCAATGATACATTCTTTTCACCCTTCTTTTTTCTAATCACAAAGGGGGAGAAGTTCTTGACTCATATAGAAAAGAGAAATTAACAAAGTGAGAGATATATTTAATAAGGAGGAAAAATCATTCAATTTATTTTATCTCTGATATAAATGATTAACTTTGAAACATTTGTATTATAACTCTAGTACATTTTTTATATTATTACCTCTGATACAATTTCATTTAATACAATTTATCCTCTGATACATTTTAAATCTCACATTTGAAAATGTCATTACTAACACTGAGAAATAAAATCCATTGTATTTTAATCTGATACATTACTGATTATTTTGGAATTATGATATCATAAGTTTTGATTATCAAATAGGGGGAGATTGTTGACATCACCTATTTTGATAATCTCAATTATGTTTCCATATGCTTTGATAATCCCAAATGGTGATTATTATTTAAACATTGCATTATTTTTAATTAATGATTAAGTACTTTAAACGTCAAAATATAAATACTTTCAAATATGTCCAAATGATAAATCTCTTGTGATATATTTAAGTCATTTGTTTAATTAAATGTGTATATGCTTCACTATATTCTAACTTAACTCATTCTGTGAAAAGAATGAATAAACAGACACTTAGTCACTGGTACAGAACAGAGCTACCGGTATGTATAAGTCTACAGGTATGTAAGTATATCGGTACACCGAATGGTTAACGTTAGAATAATTCTAACTCTATGTATAAGTATACCGATATGCAAGTATACCGTTACAGAAATGTCACCGGTACACAGAGAGCAACCGTTACACCAGAGCTATCGTTAGTGTAAGTCAACCGGTAAGAAAGAATTCTATCAATACAGAGTGACACCTACTGATATATAATTCCACCGTTATGAAGTCCAACAGTGTAAGGATGTCACCGCTACTCATGTGTATCGATACAAGGAGCTACCGATATAAGAACAAAGAGTTACCGATAGGCGCTCACCGCTACACAGAGACCTAACACTACTTAAAGAGACTAGTACAACGAGCTACCATTACAGAGACAAACAACTACCGATACAAGTCGACCGTTTCACGAATTATGCTGCTTAAATTTTATTATTTTTTTAAATTATACTAACGGTCATATTTGGTTAATTTAATGAAACTTCTATTAATTAATGATGGTTTTTGGGATGTCAGGGTACCGTACCTCGTGCCTGCCATAAATTAATCATTCCCTTTTCTAGATCTGAAAGAATATAAGGTAGATCAAGTTGTAGTGAGAAATATATATATATATATATATAATAGAGAGGCGACATAGATACCCCCTACTTACTTGAAGAACTTAGGACATACACAAGGCCATTCATACAAGAAGAGAACACTAGCTGAAACTTAGTCAAGGAGTGATGAACTACAATGATCTCTTCATGCACTCAAGCTAATAAAACTGAACCTGAAAATCAAGGAAGCAGACAATAATCTGATTTCAAGACAAAAACCAGTGAAGGACTCCGAAGAATTTCTGTATAATTTAAAAGAGTCCAGAGCTACACTTCAAATCACTAGATCATTCTAAACTCATATCTACTCTCTCTCAGTGATTCTTTTACTTACTTTTTGAGTAGTGTCTGTACTCTGTATATTCCATACACACATTGACTCCAGTGCTAAACTAGAGTATTTCTAAATCCTCACACAAAACTTCTATAACTCTCTTGTATCCCACTATGGATAGTGGTAGAGGTCAAGTAGGACATGGACAGCCTGTGTGCTGTTGTTTTTTGTTTTCCCACGAAGAAATTTGGTAGAGGTCAGAGGACCTAGACAGTCTGAGTACTGTTGTGAAACCATGATCCAGGGTGTGGATCAAGTTTATATAAACTGTTTGAGAGGGCTAAGTCTCATATTGAGATTGAACCTCTTGTTTAACATTTCTGTGAATTTTCCTTTTTTTAAAATTACTTGTTTTGAATATTCCGCTTCTAATTACTTTGAAATATAAAATTGATTTAAAGTTACTTTGATATTTAATCTACAAAGTGGTTATAACTATTGTGAATCAGTAGGTTAGTTTCAAAAGCTGAATTAATCTTCTGATTAAATTAACTGAGACCTAATCAATCATTTGAGAACCTAATTGAACCTTTAATGTTTCACAAATTCACTAGAGTTTAACTTAGTATTTAAATATGGGGACTTTAATGGAAATCTTTTAAACAGAAATTTTTAATTGGAAAAAAATTGACCCCCATCTTGAATATCCACTCCAACCAACAATTATGAAGGAAGACATTTGTTTTCTCCGTAAAGGAAAAGTACACGTAAAAAAAATTTGTCCTAAATTTTAGAAGTTGATTGAAAAGAAAGGTATTTCAATCTCATTGGTTATTTATGAATCAAATATGGTTGATACAATTTATAACACATGGTGGATTGATTGTGGTTCTATATTCCATATTGTGAATACCAAGTCGGGTATGGAAAACCAAGGATACCAGTGGATAGTGAGATTGGTGTGTATTTAGAAAACAAAATGCGCTCATATGCTGAAGATTTGGGGCATGCAGGTTAGTTTTATCCAATGGGTTCCCTTTGATTTTGGAAAAGAATTTTTATATTCCACGTTTATCAAGAAACATGATTTCAATTTCTAAACTTGTACCGATGGGTTTTACATTCAGTTTTTAGGAAACTAATTTTTCCTTGATATATAGAAATGACATTATTGCATGTGGTACATTAAAGGATGGGATTTTCTCCATTGATTTGCAAAGAAAAATTGATAATGATAACATTAATGTTTATACTTGCATTAAAATAAGTGTTATAAATGAAAAATATTCTATGTTACGACTCTAGATATTATGTCATATCACAAAAGAAAGGATTCAAAGATTAGTTATTAATGGGCTACTTAGTATTCTTTATTTCAATGATTTTGAAACCTGTGTGTATATAATTATGCGAAAAACCAATAAATCAATGAATGGTAATAATAGAAATTCATCCATATTATAAATCATACATACAGACATACGTAGCACATATATGGATTTAAATAATCATAAATTCTTCAATCCATTCATTGATGACTATTCACTATATATATATCTCTATTTTCTTCAAAATAAAAATGAAGAACTTGACCTCTTTAAATTTTTTAAGGATAAAGCATAGAAAGAAGGTTGAAAACAAATTAAGATCATGAGGTCAGATCAAGGTGGATAATATTATGGGAGATACACTGAGAATGGATAATCTCTTGGCCCATTTTCAAGGTTTCTCCATGAAAATGGAATAGTTGTACATTATACTATGCATGGTTCACCAGAACAAATTAGTGTAGTTGAAAAAAGTAACCGAACATTAATGGACATGATGTGAAGTATTCTTAGTAACTCTAAGAAAACTAAATTTTGTGTATGGATTCACTTAATGAGGCATCCCTCATTTTGAATCAGTTTCCAGCAAAGGTAGTTTAAAAAAACCTTTTGAATTGTTTAATTGTTGGAAATTTATTTTTCAACATATAAGCATTTCAAGATGACCTACAAAAGTGCATATTTATAATCCACATGAAAATAAGTTCAATTCAATGACCATTATTGGATACTTAATTAGATATGATAAAAGTTCTATAGTATATTGTTTTTATTGTCCATCATTAAACACTAGAGTTGTGGAATAACGGAATTCATTTTTTTTGAAAATGACATTATTAGAGGGAGTGATTTTAGCAAAAAAATAATGATGAAGACCATTCAGAATATCAACCTTCTAACACAGGTGATATATTGAAAATTGTTAACAACAAACCTCATTTTCGAACAAAAATCATTCAACAAATGTGTTAATGTTCATCCTTTGGATCTAATAGATCATGATTGAAAAACTAATTTACAATCAATTAAACCACAAATTACTCAAGAAAATAATGGTGAAACAACAAGAAGATCCAAAAGGAAGAGAAAGACATCAATTTTCCAGCGATTATATAGTGTATCATCAAGAATATGACTATAATATGAGAGCCAAAAATTATCTCAAAACAAATTCACATGCCATGTGTTGTGAGGATTCAAATATGTAGTATGATTCCACGATAGAGGATTTGAATTCCATGAAGAGTAATGATGTTTGGTACCTTTTTGAGTTTCCTTTTGTTGTAAAACCTATTGAATGTAAATGGGTTTTTAAAACCAAGAATAATTCATTTTCCAATGATGAAAGATACATGGCCCGGATAGTTGGTAAAGGGTTCACTCAAAACGAAGGGATTGATTATATTGAAACTTTTTATCCAGAATCCAAAAAGGATTCCTTACACATAAAATTGGCATTAGTAGCTCATTTTTATTTTTAATTACAAAAAATGGATGTGAAATCTTTTTTTATGAATGGTAATCTATATGAGGATGTTTACATGAAACAACATGACTGATTCAACTCTAGTATGGGTGAGAATTTGTTGTGTAAGATGAAAATGACAATCTATGGATTAAAACAAGCATCTCGACAATGGTATTTATGATTTCATGAAGTAATTTATTCATTTATTTTCGAAGAAAACAGTATGGATCAATGTATGTACCTAAAGGTCAGTGGGAGTAAAATATTATTTCTTGTTTTATATGTAGATGACTTTTTACTTTCCACAAATGATAAGGGTTTTATATATGTGGTTAATCAGTTTTTCTCCAAATGTTTTGACATTAATGATATGGGTGATGCATCATCTGTCATTGGCATAATGATTCATAGGGATAGGTTGAGAGGCATTCTCAGCTTCTCTAAAGAAACCCATATTAAAAATGTATTAAGGAGATTTCATATGAAATACTGTGGACCAAGTATAGAACCCATTGATAATGGTGATAAATTCTGCATGAACCAAATCCCAAATAATTATTTTGAACAAGATAAAATGAAATTCATCCCGTTTTCTTCTTCTATTTGTAGTTTAAGGTGTGCCCATGTCTTCATAAGGCATGAAAATGAATTTGTAGTTGGAATGTTGAGGTTATATCAGAGTGATCCAAGTATATACCACTTAAATGTTGTGAATAAGGTATTGAGATACATCAAAGGCCCTAAATACTACATGCTTATATATACACACACTCACAATTTGGAAGCCATCGAATAATCAGATGCAAAATTTTCTGGTAGCTTTGAGTCATGCAAGTCAACATTGGGATAGATATTTTTGATGGATGGAGGAACTGTGTCATGGAGAAGTGTGAAAAACATGCTAACAGTGACTTCTACTATGAATGTTTTTTTCGTTTCATTTTTTGAGGCCACTTCTCATGGTGTGTGGACAAAGAGTTTCATTTCAGGCCTTAATGTTTTGGATTCTATTGCAAGGCGATTTATTATATATTGTAACAATTTAGTTACTATTTTAAGGACATGAATAACAAAATTGGGAGTCAATATAAGAACATAGAAATCAAATACTTATCCATAAGGGAACATGTTAATGATAAAAAGGTGTCCATTCAACACATCAGCACCGAATTGATTATTGTAGATCCTTTGAATAAAGGCATGCCTCTATTTAAATTCAAGGATCATGTCATATGTATGGGATTAAGTTATAAATTGTAATTTTTTTGAATTTTATTTGGAACTATTTATATTTAAGAATTTATCTATTCAGTTTATTTTTACACATTCATTATTTGAGAAGTATTTTTGGGGCTACTGAATAAAGCATACAGTTAAGGTTTATTCATATGGGGAATAAACCTTGTGATTAAAGTTCATTCATTCAGTTATCTATGGGTACGTGGTATATTGTGATTCATAGAAGGGAATACTCGTTATCTAGTGGAATACTGCTATGATCCATATATCATGTTTCCTTTTCCAATAGGGTGACTGAATTCATTCACATTATTTTGGTGAGACAAAGTGGGTGAATGTAATGAATGGTTCATTAGGTTAATTAATAATGTAATAAATTATTGTAGAATATAATAAATGGTCCAAAAATTAATATGGTACATTATTAATAAAATTTCCATCAATAAATATTGTACATTATCATAAATATGATAATTTATTATACATGTATTTAATGTATTAAATTCCTTTTGAAAAATTTATTTATTACATTGATGGAAATCAATGTCCATTAGTACTCATTGTCGATAGAGTAAATTTAGGTGGGTTCTTGATTGTAGAACCCCCTAAAAATATACCCCCCTACACTCAGTGGATTAAGGAACATACACAATCTATATCCCCTATAGAGTGTAGAAAGAATTCATTTTTTAATTCAATCGTTTCCTATTTTTACAATTTCTAGAGGTAAGTAACATGTTTGGTTTATTAGAGAAATTTTTCTGAGCCTAGAATTATAATTTTTTTAAAATTTCTATCACTTATTTCTTCCTATTGGGTTTTTTTTATGCTGGGGGTCTGATGATAAAGAATGACGCATACTAGATCGATGAGGGATCCTCTAAGGGATACTGCCTTCGAGGTGGAAAAATGGGAATTGTAATATGTGTCCCTAGATCCCAAGTCCAGGACGAGAATGGGGTAGTTCGTGGGGGAAATTGAAGATATCCTTTTGTCCAGATAACGATGCTTTATTTGAATATTTATTCATATAATTAGATACATTTATATAATTAATTTTAAATATATTTTAAAAATAAGTCTATATATTGTAAATGTACATATAAATTTTATACATATTAATATATAATTGTTTATTTAGATATAATTTTTTATAATGTATTTATATTTATTTACCATAACATTGTTTATATAATATAATTAATGATAACGATGTATTTATAAAAATACATTTATATATGATGTATTTAGAAAATATTGACACACACGCACACACATATTTTCACACACATGTACTATTTTATATTTCACACATACATGCACAATTATTTATATATATCTATTGATTTAAAAATATTATAATATACAAATAAATATATATTTGTTTATTAATAAACTCATATATATATATAAACATTACCCATGTCGGTAAATATATATATTAATTCATTTTCAACAGGTAAAGAAAATAGATAATTTTTTTAAAATAAATTTAATAATAAATATATATTTCCATCTAGTTTAAATATTTAAAGATGCATTTCAATATAAATAAGTTTAAATTTTTATTTGTATAATTTATTTATTATAACTAAATATATAGAAATAAGCATATATTTAATTATAAATAACACTTATATATAAAAATAAATAAAATTTTTACACTATAATATCTATATGACTATAAGATATGAGTGTAAATTTAGTCACCTCTGAAAAAAGGAAAAAAGACACCCTCAAAAGAGGTTGAAATTTTATAACATGTTCAAAATTTATGGAATATTGACAAAAAAAGAGTTGTGGAGGCCTTTCAGGGCTTTTTTTACCTCAGGAAAACGCTAACTAGGGCCTTAATAGATGACCATATTGTATATTGTTTTACAATATTTAATTTAATACATGTTATATTTCAAATGAACGCCTAGATCCAAATTTATGCCTATCTGAAGTTAATGTCATGTTTTAAACTTATCTTATACCATTCATTAACTTATTAATTTTTTTGTCATAAAATTATTATTTAATGAATAATTATTATCCAATTTTTAATTATTATTAATTATAAATTATTTTATAATCCATTTTTCACTAAATATATCATATATTATGTGTAAATACTTTTTTAGTCTCAAAGAGATCATATTAGAAAAAATATTTTTTCTATATAGGTATAAATATATAAATATATAATTATATTTAATGATACATAAACTTTTTATGATATATACCATTTATCAGCTCTAAAATGGCGTTGATAAGGCTACTCTTTATCCATGTAAAAAAAGAACTAATAAAAGTGGCCTTTATCAGCGCTAAAAAAATCACAGACAATTGTGCGCTTTTATTAGTGCTTTTATGTATACTTTATAAAGTCACCAACTTTATAAGTACTTGTTTTAAAGCTAATAATGTGTTTCAATTAATATCATGAAACCTATTGTATTGAATACAATGAAAAACCCAGACAATGGTGAGCTTCACTATAGGTGAAGAAAATTATTGCGAATCCATCGCCTTCTTTCTCTTGAAAACCTTTCACCAAATTCCATTTCTTGTACATACTCTTACCATAATGTTCTTAATTGAATCAATTTACCAATTTATTCTACAATTCTATTCCTACATTTGGAAAAGGTGTGATATCCAAATTATTTTTATCATGCAATGAAGGAATATTATCATTCATATCCAGATCCCAATTATTCGAATCTTTTAACATGACCGCCTCTTCAAAACAATTGGGTTCTCCACTATTAGTCAATAAAAGATAATTTAAGGATGATGAATACCTCTTCATAGGCCACCTCACCCATATTGATCTTCTTAACTCCACTTGAGGTGTATGATTAAATTATTTCTTCATCACATGCTCAGGTGTACCATCAAGCTCCAATTTCTTGTGGAAATTTGATTCGTTATTCACACTAGAAACCTAAGTTGCATGATGATCATTATACGAGACAACTTAATTAAATATAATTCAATAGATTATAATTATTATCTCATTCTAATTATCCCATAATTGATAAAAAAACTCCTCAAGAACATATCTAATAATAAAATGGGCTTTTGACATAGCATCATGCTTTCCCCATTCATTAGAATTTGTCTAGACAAATATCATACAACCAAAAACTCATAAATGAGAGATTCATACCTCATATCATGACTAGAGTTACTCAAGTAGGCATTATCCTATTACTATAGATGGAATCCAATTGGCGAGATGTGATTCCATGTTAACTTCCTCTACCTAGAAAGTATTGGGTAACCTTGAGTGCAAACTCATACTCATTGAACATTTATTTTGCATCATGTTCACCCTTTCAGCTCCACCATTCCATTTTGGTGTACCTAGAATATTATTCTTTCACATAATTCCATCATTATCATGAATTTCTTGAACTCATTATTTCTAGACTCTCCATCATTGTCAGACCCAAAGAATTTTATCTTTGATCTATCATCATCTTTCACCATGTTACTCTAATATTGTAACTTGTTAAACACGTTATATTTTTTTAGATCCTAAACTCATATATTTCTCATTGACTCATTACTAAATGTCACATAATATTATGACCCTTTAAAGGAATGTACAAGTGTAGGACTCTATACTGTAGTGTGCACCAACTCCAACTTCCCGACCTTTAGTATTCTACATCCTTTCTCAAAGATTATCTTTTTTTTCTCTATAAAATGATACAATCTTCACACATGAAAACATACATTAACTTAAACATTGGTAACATTACTTCCATTTTGAGCACCTGTATCCCCTTCTCACTCATGTGACATATTATCCAATAGAATTTACTATTGAAATAGGTATATAAAATTATCTAACATATTGTTTAAGGTTTCATTATTTACTCCCAATGTTATGGTGCTATATCCCTTAGTGATGAAAATATATCATATGGTGTTTAGAAAAATTATTTTTGTACCTGAGAAAAATATAGTAAAGTGGTACTCAGGTTTTCTATGAAGAATACAGCATTGTGGATGTGTTAGAATCTTGTTTAATGGGTTCAATTATTCTAAACCATGGATGAAATTAATTTGTTTAAAAGTAAATTTTTAAAACATATTTTTATAACCTTGGATTAGTTTCATCACTTACCTATGAATCATTATTGAATTTAATTTCCCCATCATTCTCTAATATAAGAAAATCATTTGATTATCCTTTCATGGAAATATCAGTTTGGAATAAAAAAATACAATAATAATTGTATTCTCTATCCTCACATAGAGTACTGATTGGATGCCACCAATAGCTCTTGGGTCATCCCATTATTATCTATAGTAAAAAATCGAGGATTTATCATGTGGATTGTGTGTGTAAGAATTAAAAAAATGACAATAAATATTTAAATGTGAATAAAAATACTAATATCTTAAAATCTATTCATCCAAACACATCAATGGAATTAAACAGAGAATCATTTTTTACTGAATGCAATATTTCATCACAGCGGTGGGTGATTTCTCATCTCCTTGACCAAAATTCACCTAGTGTTCCATCACTTGAGTTATTAAAAAAATGAAATAAATAGAATTTTGGGAAACAATAGCATAAATAAGGGATGAAACAACCTATGAGAATGAGAATCCATCTCATGAATAAGAAAATTCCCCCATACCAGAGAAGAAAATATCATCTTATTCTAAAAACAGAAAAATAAAATAGTCACAAACAAATCTTCACATGTGGTGAATTTCACATGGAGTGCCTTGATTTACTCGTCACTAGCATTAGGTGAAGTCCATTTAACAATAGTTAAACTATTACAAAAAAATGAAAAACTTGCTTAATATTTTGATCCATTTTTTGGGCATGATCATAGCTACAAATGGTCGCTATGTGGATTGTGGTCACCAAGGATCTTTATCTCCCCCAATTTGATCAAAACAAAGTAATGAGAGGCAAGTTAACATTTTAAATTAGAATCAAAATGGGGAAATGAATTTCCCCATTTTCTAAAATCTCAAGGGACTCTAATATTCTCCAATGTTGTCTCTAGGAAAGGAGAGAAGTCAAATATGTTGGTATTTAGATAACCAATGTGATTTTAGTCATTCTACAATTGGATATGCCTCTAATCGAGTACATTGATTTTAGTATTTATTGATTTTGGATACATGGAGTTTTTTGGTATCTTGGACCATCGATCATATAATATTAGACCATCCATCATTATATTCTATCACTCCCAATTCAAATATTAAATAGTGAATATTTTAATTTTGATTTTCAATGATCTTCATTTGAATGGACGTGCACAGACATAAAATTGATCCTCTTGATTTTTCTCATTCAAGAATTTTTCAAAGCATCTATGAAACTGAAACCAGTAAATAATGGAGAAAAGGTGGTCTCAACATTGTCGATCCTATATAAGGGTAATAAAAATATATTAAATAATTAATATATTATTTTTGGAAAAATCTAAAGTCACTGCTCATAGGTCACGATTTTCCTCTTCATAGGACAATGTGACTTTCTATTGGTGAGATCAGCCTTCTACATCCCTAGGTGAGTGGTGGCATGGAATCTAATTTCATTTTAGTTATTTTTATCAATATTAGGTTATCAATGATCTATTTTGGTTCATCTCTATTATATTCCCACTTTGATTCTCCAATTGATAGGCATGCAATATATTCCACATGAAGAGCTTTGATCTACAGGAAAAGCCACCCACAACCATTAGTTTCAATGATATATCACCAGTGAGTTCATGATTTATAGTATAACCTGATCATTATTGATTCATTTAGATGCTTGGGTTATTACTTTCCAACTATGGTTCTGATTTTGGGGATCTTTAGTATTATCTTGAACCAGTTTGAGGGAGTGTAGTGAGCTCAAGAGAACTTTTCTTCACTAGTTATGTAAGCATGGAACCAGAAGTTTCTTGGGAACCCATAAATGGTCATAATTGAGAGTTCCACCTTGGTTGGAATCTTCAGGTGCCTTGGGATTCATTTTTTTATTTTGGATTCAGTCATGAATATTATTAATTATTGTTATAGAATCTTCTTCTATTGATATATAGTCTTTGGGGATAAAAAATATTCAACTTAAAAAATATCTTCATTAGTGACTGGTACAGTTTCATCCTTCTCATGAGCTTCTATTTCCTATCCCCATTGGTACAAGAGTGTAGAATGATTGATTTTGATGATTGACCATGAGATGAGGTGTGGTTGATTGTTTTTTATGTTCATAAGTTCCTTGAATTTTCAAAATTTGGTCCACTTTTCCATGGTTGATGCCTCATATAGGTCACCATCACATGGTTTTGTTTTCAGTATATCTATACTTTATCAAAATGTGGTTGTTGTAGATGGAATTTCAAGTGTGTTCAATCTATTTTTGTCATGAGGTATATGAATTCCTTTTCAAAAAATCGCCCTTATAGCCAATATTTCCATGAGAAGTGGCTTCAGGACTTAACCAAAATTTTCAGTTGTGATTGATGGTACACCCGCAGTCACTTGTTTTTTCAATGAAGATAATCCATACCATTAATATTTTTTTTTCATTTGTTGGATTGAACACAAAAATAAAAGTCATGGTCGATCAATGCCTTTTTCAACATTTGAGTGATATAAAAATCCCACTTTTTTTCAAAGTGCAAGTTTTTTTTTCAAATTATATTAGAAAAATATAGAACAAATTAAATTCAAAATTATACCCTTCCAACAAATAATTTAAAAATCATTAAATCAATCAATTAAACCATCAAAATATCATCCCCAAATGCTCACACTCTAATACAATTTTTCATTTATCAATAAAAACACTCAATTTTAATTTAATTTTCAAATTCAATTTATGTATTTATTTCATAAATTAATAAATCATATAATTATCAAAAGAAATTAATCCCCAATAATAACTTTAGTTCTATAATAAAAAATTATATGTTCACAGTGTCAAAATAAAAATAAATTTATTTATGAATTCTCAATTTAAATAAAATAATATATATATATATATATCATTAAATATAATCATTTTAAGTCATTTAACAATTAAGTAAATAACTCAAAAAGTCACTAATATCACAAATTTACATGATATTTCTTTATTTAATGGTTTTAATTTTAAAATAATAACTATAAAAATTCAAAAAATTTATCTCTTATCACTACCCCATGATTATACTATTTCACAGATGGGTAATTTTATCATTGATTTCAATTTATTCAGGAATTTATGGATTTTTACAATTCAAAAGATATTTTCAATGAAAGTACAATTTATAGAAGAGGCAATCAATAAAATGAAATGATATATTCATGTAAAATTAAAATCTATAAAGATGAAATGGGGGAATTTTTTTTATTTTCTTTCCATAGAAATAACACCATGCTTCATAAATTTTTTTAATTTAGAATTCATAAAATTCTATTACTTACATATAATACAACATTCAAAATCCTTGAAATAACAATTTCATGACCTACCTTGCGTGCAGTACATTTCCACTCATCGTTCAAGTGAAAATATTTATGTTGAGTTATACTCATACATATGAAGTGATTATTTACCATATTTTTGGTAAAATTAACATACCTTCACAATGTGAATCATGAAAAAATACCTTCAATCATGAGGTCATTTAAAAGGTTGTTCATTATCTTTGAGGTTGGTGGTAAAGTGTTCAAAAATGCATTTTTAAAAAGAATAAGTTTTTAATATTTAAATGAAGTGCATGATTTATAATGTAAAGCATGGAAAAATCCCACACTCAATCCCACCTACCCAATATGTGATGCACCAAACCCAATTTACTCTTTGTTTTCACTCTTTATCTATCAAGAAATGAATCCAAATTCTATGTCATCTTAATATCCTCTCATTTCTTCATTATATATATATACATTTTCTTTCACTCTCTCTATTTTTTCTCTTTATTTGAATGGAAATGAGTTTTCACTAATATAATAATGAATAACGATCATGTTATTTTCTTTTATTATGATCATGGATCACTCAACTGAGTATAATGAATGATTCAAAATCATCCCCCTTTTAATTTCTTATTTTTTATACACATTTTTTAGGAGAAGTGGATGATAATGAAAATAAAATACAACAAATGAATGTGATTGGTAGAATTAATATTTTCAGTATTATTAATATTTTTTTAATGATTTAATCCCCCCCCCCCAATAATTCAATTTGAGTGTATTTTCATCATTCATGCAATTTTGGTGTATTTTGGGCTTAAATGTGAAAATTGGGTAATTTTGTAAAATTTACAGTTTTATATAGCTTATGTTTTTCATGCATAACATTTAAAATAATGGTCCAATTTAAGTGAATCATTTTTAGGCTTAATATTATTGTGGGGTTCCAATATATCTTATGGACCAAGACCCAATTCTAAACACAATTTTACAGAAAGATCAATTAAATAGAGAAATCGGTTTTGATGGAAGAATGGACCCCGCTGCATTAAATATGGAATATATCATTCAACCATCCTTTAAATGAGAAGATTATAGCTGGTGTCGACAGAGGAATTAAAAATTATGGTTCGCATTAAATTTCCTAAATTATGGATCTCATTGAGGTATCCTTTGGGCACATCTATGTGGAGTAGGTGAAAGAGTTTTTGGCAGCCAGAAAAATATTGTCCATTTATTCGGCCATATCATTCTTTAAACCTGTCCAATGACTCTAAAATTTTTAAGGTCTATATCCAAATTCACTTCTAACATTCTATAAGAAGAGAAATCCATGTGTTTTGGCCGGATGGCAGTGAGAAGAGAGGCAGACATCTCGAAAACAGATTCTGGAGGATCAAATTTTTGTTCTTTTTTTCATTATTTTACTCTTCTTAGTCTTGTAATGTGTTCTTATTACCCCTTATTCACAATTAACCTTATCATGGTGGGGTAAAATTCTGTTTGATTGGGGAAGGAGAGGTTTTCCATTTTGTGTTTCATGAGTTCTTGCTATTAATGTTTTAAAATCCTCTTTTCTCTTATGTGAATCAGTTTCATCTTCTTAAAACAGATTTTATTATCATGTACAATTTTATCTGATTTTAGATTCTATTTTTAATTAATATCTGGTCAATGATCAATATCTACCTCCAATAGGATCTGATTTATATATTATGGAATAGACCAGTACTTAGTGGTGAAATACTCGGTGATCACCGGTATGTGTGTAAGGAGTAGTGAATGTTCTTGAATGCTTGGGATAAACAAGACCTGATTGGGAATTACCTAAGATAATTGGGGTTATTCGCTACATCTATATTACACATTGGAATGAGAGTAGACCAATATGAGGTATTATTATGGTTAATTCTCACATTATTATTTTACTAAGGGTGTGAGAAGAAACGATTATGGATTCTCACTCTTAATGATTTAGCAGAAGAGAATTGGGTAAAGTGAACCGTGATAGAATTACAATTGGAATACTGACCCTAACCTGATGACCATTTCATATCACTGATTTATATCACATAATTTTTCAATTTTTTTAAAGCTTTCACTTAATTACATTACTTTATTTAGATTCTTTCTTGTATTTTCCTAATCAAAAAATTTAAAAAACAACATCACCTCTTTATCTTATTTTAAGTGACAAACACTATTGTTGAGTACTCATCTATGGGGAAAACCTAGGTAAGCCACTATAATAAATTTTATCATAGGTTATATTTGTTTTTTCCACACCCCATTACAGGGACAAGTCAAAACCTAGAGTCGTTTCCAAGGAGGTAGCTCCAACATTTCTTTTATTTTCTTTTCTCTCATCTCATCTTTTCTCTTCAAAATTTCTTGGATAGAACCTCAAAAACAACAACTTTACCCATAGATAATGAAATTGAAAGCACCTTGTTGAATATAATTAGAAACATTAATTTGAAATCTGAATTTGAAGAAATTACCCTTGTAGACTCAAGTGAACTACTAGTGTTCACTCTGAGCCTGTCTTCATGGCTGAAAATCAAAACCTAAATCCGAGAGAGCTCTATGCACCACAATTCCTTAATCAAAACAATCAACTTTTCATGCCTGTGTTACAAAATGATTTTGAAATGAAACCTAATATGATTAATTTTCATCCAATGTTTCATGGTTACGAAGGTGAAGATCCAAACAAACACATTAATGAGTTCACACATGTTTGCTCAACTTTCAGACCCTGTGGAGTTACTGAGGAGCATGTTAAGTGGAAGGAATTTCCATTTCCATTTGAGGGAGATAAAAAAGAATGGTTTTACAACCTACTACCAGGATATGTACACGACCGAAATTACCTAGTAAGATGTATTATGCTATGATTCTTCCCCACCTATAGAAGAAAAACCATTCAGAAGGAAATCTATGCCATACGACAATCATCTGGAGAAACCCTTTACGAGTACTGAGAGAGATTTAAGAAGCTATGTGCTAGCTGTCCGCATCTAGCCATTGAGGAACATCATTTTCTTGTCTTCTTCTATCAAGGACTACTAGATAAGGATAGAAACCTTCTTGATGCATCATCTGGAGGTGCAATGATTGACATGTTGCCAGATGAAACCAAGGGATTGATTGAGAAGATTTCCCAGATCTCACAGCTTTTTAGAACAAGAGGTATTAGAACAAGGGGTATTCATGTGGCACACATTTCTCATCTATCACCCTTATTAGAAACTAGGATTAAAGATATTACTAGTTTTTTGAGATAGATGGCATTGAAGCAAGTTAGTGACCAACAAGCACCGTCTAATGTATGTGGTTTATGCACATCACCTGATCATTTCACTGAACAATGTTCAGAAATACAGTGAATGCAAACATGTGAAGCCACCTTTCAGCCAAGACAGTTCCAACAATATCATGGATTGAGGGATCCTAACCAAGTCAAATATGGGTTTGGAAATCAGTGGAATCAAGGTAAACCCCCATACTAAAACTAGTTTCAAAACCAACCACCATTAAAGAATCAATTCCAAAATCCACTACCATTTCAACAGAAATAATATTATAACCAGCCTTCATACCAAAAACCAACCAATATCCAAATAACCTTTGATAAACCATCCACCAGTGCACAACCTCCAATTCAAAACCCAGAAAAATATAAGTTTGATGGACTAAAAGACACTGTTAATGATTTTTACTACAATTTTGAAAGTCTCATGGACTTTTTGATAAAAAATATAGGTAATCTCCCTTCCCAAACAATCCCAAACCCAAAATATAATGTTCGTATTATAACTACAAGAAGTGGAAAAGAACACCGACCACCATACGCCATTGAACATGAAAAATGAATAACTGATCTGGGAGAGATTGATGTTAGAAATGATAAAAATTCTAGGAAAATGCATCTGGAAGAATATAAGAAAGAGGAGGAGGATTATGTTAGGCCAAGGAAGAAGAAACAATAAACACCATTTCAAAAGATAAAAAGGGAGAAGAAATATATACCACCACCATTTCCATCAACGATGATTGAATCAATGATCCTGCAAGAAGAAACACTGCAAAAAGAAATTCTTCACACCTTCCAGAAAGTGGAAATCATCATACCTCTGCTTGGAGCACTCAAAAAAATTCCAAAGTATTCTAAATTTTTGAAGGATCATTTCACCAAGAAACGGATAATTCAAGGGAATGAGAAGATTAAATTGGGATGTAGTGTCTCAGCCCTGATCACACCACAATTGCCAACCAAATTTCAAAATCTAGGAATGTTTTCTATTCCATGCACTATTGGTTCATTAAATTTCTCTAATGATTTGTGCGATTTAGGTGAATCAATTAATGTATTGCCTCACTCAGTTTATACTTCTTTGCAGATGGGAGAATTGAATCCCACAAGAGTGGTGGTCCAGCTTGCAAATAGATTCATAGTTTTCCCAACAAGAGTTCTGGAGGATGTCTTGGTAAAAGTCAATGATCTTTCATTACATGCTAACTTTTATGTGTTGAATATGGAATATTATAGGATCCCATCACACTCACCCAAAATTTTGGGGAGACCTTTCTTTAAGACGAACAAAACCATCATCAATGTTCCTGAAGGGAAACTTACCATGGTGTTTGGATACAACACTGTACACTTCAATATGTTTTGAATCCATGAGGCACCCATCATATTATCATTCACTCTTCTCACTCTCCCATGAATATGGAATAGAAAAAATTGAATAATCAGGTATGATTCATGAATTTTTATCATTAGGAGAGAATTTTTCAATTAAAAATATCACTGATCATATGGATGTCCAAACTCTTGGAGATTCTGATTTCTTATTTTAAGAAGAGGTAAAATCTGATTTCTTTGATAATTTGTTAAATTATGATGAATATGATATGATTTATTGGGTGAAGGATGTAAAACCATTGGATGTGGAGAACCTCAATTTAGTTTCATCCCATGAGCATCCTTCTAATATATAATTAAAACCACTCCCCACTGATTTAAAATATGTTTACCTTATGGAGGGATGGAAATTACCAGTAATAATTGCTAATAATATTTCTGAATCTCAATGAAATTCATTAATTGATATTTTGAGAGAGAATTTACAAGAAATTTGGTGTAGTTTAGGTGATATCCTAGAAATAAACCAAAAAATTTTCTCACATAGAATTTTTCTTGAGGGAGATTCCAAACCTCTCAGACAACCCCAATGGAGGATGAACCCCACCCTTATGGAGGTTGTGAAAAAAGAGATTGAGAAAATTTTAGAACCAAGTATCATCTATCCCATATAAGATTCAAAATGGGTTAGCCCCATCCATGATTTCCCAAAGAAAACTAGCCTAACCAATGTGAGGAATGAAAAAAATGAATTAATCCTTGTGAGAATTCAGAATAGGTGGAGAGTATGCATAGATTTTAGGAAGTTGAATCAGGTCACATTAGAAGATCATTTCCCTATCCCTTTCATTGAACATATTCTTGACATGTTGTCATTTAAAACTCATTATTTCTTTTTGGATGGATTTTCAAGTTATTTTCAAGTACCCATTTCTCCTAAGGATCAAAAGAAGACTACATTTACATGTCCTTTAAGCACATTTTTGTACAAAAGGATGCCATTTGGATTGTGTAATTCCCCAGGTACATTTTAGAGGGTATGGTAAGTATATTTTATGATCACATTAAATATTTCTTGGAGGTTTTCTTGGATGACTTCACAAATTTTGGAAATTCTTTTGACTATTGTTTGAAAAATCTAGAAAAAGATTAAAAAACATGCATTGAAAAAAACATTGTCTTAAATTTTGAAAAGTGTCATTTAATGTTTGAGATAGGAATTGTCCTTGGGCATTTAATTTCTATGAAAGGCATTAAAGTTGATAAATCAAAAATTTAAGTGATAAATTCTTTTCCACAACCAACTTGTGTGAAATATGTTATATCATTTTTAAGACATGAAGGTTTCTATAGGAGGTTTATCAATAATTTCAGTAAGATTTCTCTCCCTCTCTCTAGATTACTTTTGAAAGATGCTAATTTCGATTTCAATGGTTCATGTAGAGAAACCTTTGATGAGTTGAAAAGGAGATTGATTACACCACCAGTAATGTAGCCAACCAATTGGGGAGAACCATTCGAGATACATTGTGATGAATCAAACCAAGCTTTTGGAGCAGTCCTTTAATATAGAATTTAGGGCAGGCCACAAGTTATTGAATATGCCTCTAAAACCTTAGATGTGGCCCAATTCAACTACAAAATAACAAAAAAAATAGTTATTTGCAGTTTTTATTACTTATTAAATATTTAGTTCATATTTTCTTGGAAATAAGTCATTGTCTTTTCTGATCATGCAGATCATAGGTACTTGATGTAGAATGTTGTAGAAAAACTGAGGCTAGTGAGATAGATGCTACTACTATAGGAGTTAAACATAGAAATCAAATATAAGAAGGGATATGAGAACCATGTGGCTGATTACTTAAGTAGAGTTCACAACACCGCTGAAGTTGAAATTCCAGACACTGAACCACTAAATGATCACCTTCCAGGAGAGTAGTTGTACTTGATTGAAGGAGATGTACCTTCATATGCTGACATGGTAAATTATTTGGTAACATCTCAGGTCCCATCGCATTTAAATTCTCACCAAATTAACGAATAGAAATCTGAATCTATATATTACATCTGGGAAGATCCATTTATTTGGAAGATTTACAATAACCAAATGATCAGAAGATGTTTGCCTAAAAATGAAATTGAATCAGCCTTTATGTTTTTTCACTCATCAGCTTGTGGGTGCCACTTTGTACCCCAAAGGATGAAAAAGAAGGATTTTGAATCTGGAATTTATTAGCCAACACATTTCAAAGATTCTCATGAATTTTGCAAATGGTGAGAAAAATGTCAGTTTACAGGAAATATATCAAAGAGACAAGAAATGCCCCAAATGGAACATAATTTTTTTGATATTTTTGAAGTTTGGGTGATAGAGTTTATGGGACTTTTCCCAATGTCATTTGGAAATTCATATATTCTTCTTTGCTGTTGATTATGTTTCCAAATGGGTGGAGCAAAAGCCACCAGGAATGACAATGATAAATTTGTTTGTAATTTTTTCAAGGCTAACATATTGTGTAGGTTTGGTGTTCCCGGAGAAATAACTAGTGATCAAGGGACTCACTTTTTCAATAGTAGAATGGAGGCTTTGTTGAAAATGTGTGGGGTGCATCATAAAACATAAAATACCTATCATCCATAGACTAATGGGAAAACTGAAGTGTCTAATAGGGAAATCAAAGGAATTTTGGAAAATACATTTAATCTAAATAGGAAGGATTGGAGACAAATGTTGGAAGACACATTACGAGCTTACATGGAAGCCTAAAAACCCCAATTGGAATGAGTCCCTATAGGTTGATTTATAGGAAATACTGTCACCTACCTGTGGAATTGGAACACAAGGCATACTGGGTTGTGAGGAAGATGAATCTGGATATGGAAAGTGTGGGGAAAGAGAGAAAATTGTAGTTACAGGAGCTGGATGAAATAAGAAGGTAAGCATTTGAAAATTTCAGGATTTACTAAGAGGGAACAAGAGTGGCTCATGAAAAACTGATCCAACCAAAATACAATCATACTGGAGACAAAGTGTTGGTATTCAATTCGAGAATCAAGCCGATTCTAGGTAAAATTCGTTCCAGGTGGGAAGGTCCATTTATAGTTACTCATGTATATCCTTTTGGTGCTGTATAGATTGTGAAGGATGGAGCAAAGGATCCATTCACTGTTAATGGGCATAGGTTGAAGAAATTCTTTGGGACAATGCCATTTGAGCTAATAGAGTAGATCACACTCCTCCAACCTGTTTATCAATAAAATCCATCCAGTCATAACTCTACATTATATATTATTTATTGTTGTGATTCAATTTAAAATATTTTTATGTGTTAAATCCATTTTAATGCATTGTGGTCACTGAATCATTTAAGTGTGGGGGAGGGAACCATTGTATTATATGATTTTTATTTGTTGTTTTTTTTCCTATTTGTTTTAAAAACATATGTGTGTTTCAAATTTTTTGTGTTTATTTTTCAATTTTTGTGTGTTTTTGAAACTTTTGTGATGAAATGATAATCATGGAAATTTTTTACACCTATGTCCATGGGAGAAATAATTTATTCCATGAAACTGAACTTAAATGAATGCTGAAAATGACATTGTTTGAAGTTCAATTCATTGGAAATTTCATGAAAAATACTCTATTCTTTTGAATCCCATGACACATATCACTATCTTTATATTTGAAATCACATTCCCGTGAGGCTTTTTATCCTATTATTTTTATATTCGTTACATTCACCTCACTTCTTGAGAGAACCAGACCATTCTTATTTTAACCAGAATTTGATATATTCCTTTCAAAACTTGTGTGTTTTGGGTACATGTGATTTAAATTATTGAGGCATTTCATTGGATTTAAAGCCCCATTTTCATGATAATTCCTTTCATTATGTCATACCTTGTAAATTTAATCCTTGTTTCCCATAGAATCCATGAACATCATATTAGGTTAGCCACATTAAAAGACAATTTCCCTATCAAACCTTCTCTTGAAGTGAAATTGCATGATCTAGTTGAACTTATGTGTGGGGGAAGATGTATTTTGATGTGCTAGATCAATTTTGGAAACTTAGGGTGGAAAATAAAATGATGAAGAGATGTTATTGCTGTGGAAAAAAATCATTCTGCTGAAAGCTGTGCCTTTTCTAGAGCTTTCATGATGAGAGATGTTGTGCCTTTTTGGAGAATCTAATGAAGAAAGAATGTTGTGCCTTTTCTGGTGCTTTCATAAAATATTATATTCGAGAATATTGAAATTTTTTCTACTAAAATGATTAACTTTGTGAACATTCCTTGATATTCCATGAATAAGGAACTTATTTTCTACTAAGGGGGGTGAAGAGGAGTCTATACTTGTGTGAAAATTAGAGTAATGCAAATGTGCTTCAAAAAAGAGCCAAGCCCTCTTCATTCAGCCTCAGAAATTTCACAACTAAATCCTACCAACGTGAAGCCACAAAACAACCTTGATAAGTACTCATGATATAAATATGTATTTGACTCACATTGGGTGATGATGTAGGAATATATCAAGCCTATGGTAACCCTTGTATGAGTTTGGATGAGAAGGACATTGCTAAAAAAATTGAAATTTGTGTGGAGAGAGATAATGAAAGTTAGGTAATTGTTTTAAGTGCATGGGAGGTGAAATGAAGAGTAAATATATTGAATAATATTAAATTAATAACATGAAATAATAGAGTTTTAGGAGGCATGATATATTTTGTTTCTTGTTTTCAAATTGGTGGATCTCATGGATATGTGTTATGAATTTACTTTGATTTTATTTTGATTCTGACTTGTCCAAGAGTCTAAGAGATAAGTATGGGGGGAATTTATAGAGTTAATATTTTCAATATTATTAATATGTTTTTAATTATTTAGTCTTTCTAAATTATTAAATTTGAGCGTATTTCCATCATTTATGTGTTTTTGGAGTATTTTGTGCTTAAATGTGAAAATGAGGTAATTCTGTAAAATTGAAAGTTTTATATAGCTTCTGTTTTTCAGAGATATCTTTTAAAATATTGGTCCAATTTAAGTGAATAATTATTTTTTAGGATTAATATGCCAATGTTCTTCAAATATATCTTCTGGACCAAGACCCAATTCGAAACACAATGGTACAGAAAGAACAATCAAATAGAGAAATCTGTTTGGATGGCTGAATAGACCACACTGCATTAAATATGGAATATCTCATTCAACCAACCATTAAATGAAATGATTACAGCTGGTGTCTAAATAGGACTTAAAAATTATAGTTTACATTAAATTTACTAAATTATGGACCTCACAAAGGCATCCTTTGGGTGTGGCCAAGTGGAGTGGGTGAAATATTTTTTGGGAGCCAGAAAGATAATGTCCACTGATTCGGCCATATAATTTTTTAAACATTTCCAATGACTCTCAAATTTTTAGGGTCTATACACAACTTCAATTTCAACATTCTATAAGAAGGTACCTTAGTGAGTTTCGTCGTTATGGTGGTGAGAATAGAGGCAATATTCTGTAGGACAGATTCTGGAGGATCATATTTCTGTTATTTCTTTTCATTATTTTACTCTTCTTAGTTTTGTAATGTGTTCTTCATACCCATTATTCACAATTAACCTTACCATGGTGGGGTAAAATTCTGTGTTATTGGGGAAGGTGTGGTCTTCCATTTTGTATTTCATGAGTTCTTTCTATTAATATTTTAAAAAACTCTTTTCTCTTATGCGAATCAGTTTCAATTTCTTATTACAGTTTTTATTATCATGTACGATCATATCTGAATTTAGACTTGATATTTTATTTATATGTGGTCAAAGATCAATATATACCTCTATTAGGTTCTGGTTTATAAATTATGGAATAGACAAGGACATTGGGGTGAATTTCTCAGTGATCACCGGTACGTGTGTGAGGAGTAGAGAATGTTCTTGATTTCTTGGATAAAGAAGATCATAGTGAGAATTGCCTAAGATTATTGGGGGCATTCTATTCAACTCTATTACACATTTGAAGGATAGTAGACCAATATGAGGTTTTATTATGGTTTATTCTCACATTTTTATTTGACTACGGGTGTGAGAAGAAACAATTGTGGATTCTCACTCTTAACGATTTAGCAGAAGAGAATAGGGTAAAGTGAACTGTGATAGAATTACAATTGAAAAAATGACCCTAACCTTATCACCATTTCATATCACTAATTTAAATCACATAATTTGTCAATTTGTTTTAAAAAATTCACTTAATAACATTACTTTATTTAGTTTCTTTCTTGTATTTTCAAAATCAAACAATTTCAAAAACAACATCACTACTTTCTCTTATTTTAAGTGACAAACACTATTGTTGAGCCCTCCTCTCTGGAGACAACCTAGGTAACCGACTTTATTTTTGGGGAAATGAGATTTGAATAATATAATAATGAATATTGAGAATGTTTTTTTCTTTGATTACGATCATGGATCACTCAGATGAGTACAATTAATGTTTCAAAATCATTCCGCTTTTTTATTTCCTATTTTTATACACATTTTTAGGAGAAGTGGATGATAATGAAAATAAAATACAATGGATGAATGTTACCCATACCCATTTTCTTCTCTTAGATACCCCAAGATGTTGAATCACACCTCTAAAAGACCCCTTATCATGCAATTCTTCCTAGAGAAAAAACACATGGAATCCCCTTTACCCAACACTTATACTTTAATTAATCATTAAATTATATTTTAGAGTGAGGATAAGAAAGATATATTCTTATTTTAATGAAGGTTAAACCTGTATGTTCATTAATAGTTATCTAAGGGATTGAGTAGGATCTAAATTCATTGTGGGAGTTATGAAAAAATTCGTTTCTTGAATATAAAATTCCTCAATCATATTGAAACTATCACATGAATTCCCAATATTTGAGTGAGATTGAATACAAGTTATATCTTATAAAAAATCAAACATTTATCTAATGATGAGATAGTATCAAAATGATGATGTCAAAATTTCTTGAAAATGACTTATGAAAGGAATCGAGATATGGCATACTCACTTGTGGTTATGGGTTTCAATTTCAAGTCAAAAATCACGAAAATGAGTCCAAATAATAGCCTAGGGAAATAATTACATTTTAAAAATTAATTTATGTTTTCATCATCAATAGTCTGATGAATCTCCTCAAAAATCACATTGAGTTCATAAAATGTAGTGATTTCTCATATTCAGCTCAAATAAACTCTCAAAAACAATAAAAAACATTGTACATGATAAAAATAGAAAATATCTATCTATTAAGTTATTTACACTCTAAAAATAAAAAAACCTAAAAATACTATATGCAGATTCCTAAAACACGTTCAGTTTTATTTTGTGGTTTTTTAATATAAAACCAAAGCAATGGTATTTAAATCAGAAAACTACTTCATCCCTCTCCCCCCACATGGTTCAAATATACTTGTAATTAAATTACAATGTGAATTTTTTCAAGTAAAATAGTTAAAAATAAAATAAGAATTCAGGGAAATATAAGGGAAAGATGAAACCTTATATAGTCAGCTAACACACTCTTAAGAACTGTTATCCAATACATCATATAGATAACCTCTTCGTCCAGCTACAAGGAGTGACAATTTTTACTATGAATGATTAAATTTTGGGCTACCATCAAGTGCATGTGATTCCATCCAACATACCATGTAAAAAATTATTTTGAAGATAAATCTTATATAAGAATTTGGTTATGTTGATCCGCCTTTTGAACAAGCCAATAGTTATCTTGTTTCTAATGAACTGTATTTTCAAACCATATCTATATTCGTTTGTTTTTATCATCATGGATGATAATGCGATTTATTATCATACATGATATGACAATGACACCATTTGTGAAATTATTTTAAATACACTGAGATAGAATCAGATTTATGCCGAGCTCATGAAATTCCATGTTAGGAATAATAATTTCCACTTTCTAGGTCCTAAAATCTAAGAGATATGAGTTTCTATTCCCCTAGAGAAGGCGAGAATTGTGTTTTACTAGTAACATCCCATGAATTTATTTGAAATAAAAAATTTCTTGTGGATGGATATCCATTATAAAAATTTCATTATGGGTGTTTCCTTCCAAGATGCACATCTCCTAATCTTGAATAAAAGGGGTGATAAATTTTTATTCTTTGATGCATGTGAGGCATCCATTCAGGATTTGAAAGGGTGATTTAGATAATTTCTAATACAAATTCTACTATATTGACATAGTAGCTATTCATTTTTTTTGATGTGTTTCTAATTAGGCTTTGATAAGTTTTGATTTAGGGAGTCCAAGTTATTGCATATGGGTCTATCCACCTGAGTCCTCTTGAGAAGAATTACAATACTCATAACTTTTAGCTAGTATGCTTGCTTAATGTGTTATTATATCTGATTAATTATCTATTGGGATACCAATTTTTATCTACCCATACAATAAATGTCTTAAATATATACCCAAACAAGATGTCTTGAATCTCATGCAGAAACGATTGGTAGAATACCTTCCATAATTTGGCTTTCATCTTTCATATACAACAGAAAATGGAAATGTAGTAGATGATTCATCAAGTAGGAAAACATAGACATATTCCATCTCGGAGGCCAATAGTTAGTGTATGTGGATGGTCATATTTTCTGATATGCACCTAGAAGGTCATGAATATCTTTGGAATTCTGTTTCAGACACATTGGGAGTGATATCCTTCATTAAAGAATGGGTATGGACGAGACAACATTCAAATTAAAAGGGATCCACCCTAAAATAGTGTTTCTTAGGTGAGGACCCAGCACCTGGTTAGGTTATCAATGAAAATTAGATCCTACACATTCATGGATTTGATTGGGTGCAATTAAAAATATGGGAAGTGTGGATGTATAAGTATCTCTCCCCCATATGGGAAGTAAACCATGAGATTAAAAAGATCTATCAAGCCATGCATTTTAATTATTAGTGGCCAGGAATGAAGAGAATGATGAAAAGTTTTACCCCAAATAGTTCCATCTATATGTCAATAAATGGGGAGGACCATAGGCCTATTGCACATATACAACCCCTATCAATTCCTGAGTGGAAATCGGATGATTTCACTAAGAATTTAGCGATGGTTTATATGTGATCCCCTTACGATAGTCATGTAGTGTGTGTTATCCTTGATTGGTTGACAAAGGTCACACACTTACAAGATATTTGAGATACCATATTTGTTAATGAGTTTGGGAGGATTAATATTCTGGAGAGAGTGTGCCTTTAAGGTATTACCCTTTCAATCTTATTGGAACTAGATTCCCTTTTTACATCACAGTTATGTAAAGGGTTTCTAGAAGCACTTGGTTCATAGGTTATCCTTTGTACATCATATCACCCTTAAACTAAAAATCGGTTTGAGCTTATGATATGGTTGTCAGAGGACATGATCAACGTATATGTCCTTGATTTTGGAGATTCATGGGAGAAAAACCTTCACTTCATTGAGTTTTCCTAAAATAAAATCTTTTGTAAAAGTATTTTGAAAGGTCTCAATGAGGTCCTTTATGATATGTTTTTATATTCAACATTATTCTAGTTTTGTGGTTAGTGAGGCATCACTATTAGGACCTTATCTCATTCATGAGGCTTCAATTCATGCCCAACTGATTAAGACCAATACAACTATAGATCAATCCTGGTAGAATCATTATACTGATTTTCACCACTGAACTCTAGAGTTTGAGGGGGGGGGGATTAGGTATCTCTAAGAGTTTATCTGAGATTTGTTCATTGATGGGTTATGATATTGGGAAATCTATCACCTCATTATATCATGCCTTTCATTATCATAGGGAGAGAATGTCCCATATCACATTGGCTAGCCTTACCTCAGAGGAAAATGTACATGCCTAGAGACTAGAACATTTATGAGATGGTTTTTTACCACCCATGTAAGGGAAAATCTTGAAATAATTGTTTTATAGAAGGGTGGTTGCAACATACTAGTTTTTCAAAGAGGTAAGGATAATTAAAATGATTTTTAAAACCCACTGATTCATTACATTAATGTTTTCAATGTGATAAGGAGTGGTTGAAGAGAGTTTGGGGATCATTCAGAGAATGAAGTTCGAAAATTATACGAGGTAGAATAAGCCATATATCTTTCTGTTTTCAACTAGGTTTCTTCATGTAGGGCGTTTGATGATAAAGACCGACATGTTTCAGATGGAAGGTCAATACTCAAAGGGATAGTGCCTTCACGGTGGAAAATCGAGAACTACACTTTGTGTCCCAAGATACCACATCTAGGATGAGCTTAGGGAAGGTTATGGGGAACTGGAAGATCTTCTCATGTTTAGTAGTGTCCCTCCATCCTCATAGAAGGGATTCCTGTGATCCTAAATCCTGAAAAACTGCTACCATGGATCCTCGAGAATGTTGTTGTGCATAGGATGAGCGATGATCACCATTATAGACATCCTTATTTCATTGCTCATCATGGTATGAAGTCCGAGTTGAGTATAATCAAAAAAATTCCTACTTTAAATAACTGGTTGTGCAGAATCTTCTTCCATGTCTCCTGGAGGTATGGATTTTTAGTCTAGTAGAAAAAAATAATCCCATTGTGGAGAATGTAGTTGTGTAGAATATGATTGGGGATCCTCATCCCAAACAAGCTACTTCCATGGATTCTACATCTATGGAATCCTAGTATAGTATAAACCAAACCCTTCCTGTAGTAAAAAAGTGTTGTTGTGTATAAGATGTGAATTTTATCTGCTATCAATAAAATGGATGAGGTGTTTGTGTGGCATTTGAAAGGTATAATTGGTACTAGTAAATTGGATTGTGTATAGTATTTGGGTGCTTCAAAACACAAGGATCATTTTCTCAGGCATGTTAGGTGATGAAAATAATACTTCATTGATAATAGCTTGATTGGTCATCATATACCTTATAGTGTGTATCTGAGAAGTAACTCTAAATTCCAGATAGAGGATGAGATGAAAGATGAAAACATAGTAAAAAATATAATTTTAGTGAAGGATTAAATGAACTAAAATTATAATGATGGCATGATACTTTTTTAAATCCATTAATTCTACTATGTATGGTTTTTTGTGTTAATTAGGTCAACACTTTATCAAATAATTGGTATAAAATTCATTTACTTAATGTTTTGTATTAGAGATGAGAAATATTGTGTAGTATATTGGTGGACAGTTTGGGGATGAAATTTCCATTTGACATTTATAATCATATAAAAAGGGCGTTGTTAGCATGAGTATGAATTATGCAGAAGTGAATCCTTAAATAAAATAATGTAATGGATTCATCATGAGAGAGAAATGGCATCTCTTCTATTTTTTCCTTTTAATGTATTCATCCAATGTACCAAATGTGCTTGTATACTCATAGACCATATAGTGAAACAATTTTTTAGTTATTTTATTATCGCACTATTTTTTCAGTACCTTTTTATGAAAAATATGAGGGCCACTTTGGAGAAGAGAAAATCAGGTGAAAATGCAATGAAATATGAAAAAATAAATGAGGTTGGTTTTTTATCTTCTTTCTGTATCTAGTTTAGGAAATCATTATCTAATTAATTTATACGAATCTCATTATGTATTTTTATCCTTTTATGATGATAAGGGATGAAAAATGAAGAAAAGAATCAAATTATTGTTCTGGAAACAAACTATATGTTAATCAAGCATTGTATCTTGAAATTTAATGCATGAGAGGGGTTGTTCATGTTCATGCATTCAAATTCAAGATCTAATGATTATTTAGAATATAGATTTGTTTCCACCTCCATAATTTGTTTTTTAGTACATTGCTCATCCCCTTCCATCATACCTGAATAAAATGAAATGATGAAATTCAGTTAAAATTATTTGATATTGATTACCTAATGATGATACAAAAAGGAAATGGACCACCAATATTGTGGATTTTTTTCAGTTTCATTAAATAATTATGGGATTTTCACTTCTCCAAAATTGTCCACATATTTTCATAAAAGAGAAAAAACAATGTGTTAATTAAAAAAACTAAAAACTTTATTCACCAGTATGTTTGTGAGAATACAAGAACATTTGGTTCATTATCAGAATATATTTGAATGGAAAATTAGGGTATATTCCATTTCCCTATCATGATGATGCATTTTTTCTCTCTATTATATTTATGGATTAACTTCTGTATAGTTCTTTCTCACACTATCAAAGCCCCCTTTTCTATGATTTTAAATGTTTGATGGCTATTTCATGCCCAAACTGGCCTCTAGCATACTGCTCCATCTTTCTCATTTCTAATACAAAACATTCAGTAAAGGCATTTTATTCCAACTATTTGATAAAGTGTTGTCCCATTTTACCCAAAAATAATACAAATTAGAATTACTAAATTGTAAAAGATATCATTCCTTCATTAAAATTGTTGTGAATCTCATCCTTCTCATCAATTACATTTTTTTCTACGTTTTCATCTTTCCTCCCATCCTATGTCTGGATTTCAGATATAATTCTCAGATACTTACTCTTGGGTAGATATAGACCAATAAATCTATTTTCAAGGAAGTATTATTTTCTTCCACTCCCTTTCTTGGGGATATTATCATTTAGTTTTGAACCACTTAAATACTATCCACCATTAAATTTAGTGCTCCTAATTATTCCCATCTATAACCACACTAACACCACATCCATAATATTGATACCAAATAAAATTGTCTTTTTATGCACAAAAACAATCAAAAATATAGGAAGAGTTTTGATTCTACTGTAATAGGTGTCATTAGATCTAGGAGCCTTAGAAGAAGCTTGTTTAGGACAAGGAAAGCCAATCATGTTTTGTAAAACCACATTCTCAACAACAGGAATATTTTTTATTCTAATGAACTCGAATTTATTACCTCATGGTTTAATAGAAGTAGCTCGTTTGAAATGAGGATAACTATTCATCTTCTACATAACCATGTTCTTGAGAATAAGAAGAGTATTGACTATTCTTGGCATGGAGTTCTTAACACGATGATCTATGGAAGCAGATTTTTTGGAATGGGGATCACTACATACCATATTCACCACTAAATTCTTGACAATAGAATGTTTTTTGATTCTACCGAACTCAGAGTCCTTAACTCGAGGAGCTAGGGAATCATCTTGTTTAGATTGTAGATCACTGGATCCCCTTCTGTGAGGTTGGGGGCCACTACTGGACAGTAGGAGCTCTTCTAGTTCCCCCATGACCCCCATGCTCAACCTAGACTTGTGGTTTAGGTACACATAACATAGTGTGCGGTTATACACCATGACAGAATAGTCCCTTCAGTATTGAACCTCCATCTAGTACACATAATTCTTCATCTTCAACCCTAATTGATGAAACCCAATGGGAAATATGATGATAAATATGATGAGACAGATAAAAGAGAATTCTTTTAATTAAAGGCCAGTTATTTAAGAGCAGTGAAGCCAAAGGTGTTAGCGATGCTTGTGGATACATGGACTTTTTCACCCATCATTCCATTGGTGAATCAACGTTTTTTTGAATCCATTACATAATCCTTTAAATAAACTCAAATTCTAGTTTCATTCCTCACCTAATAGTCTATAACGTTTTTGTAGAATACCAATCATTCTAGTTTTGAGTTCCCTGTATTTTTGTTCAATCAATTATAATCGTTGGGTATCGATGTTGAAATTGGGTGCATAATTTTTTCTCAAAGTGCCACTCACTTGAGTAAGATTGTCTTCCATTTTTTCACATCCAAATTTAACTCTTGTGGGTGAAGAATAAAAATATGGATAATTATCCAATGTATTGATGAAAAAATCTCTTTCCTCTTGTTCGGTGATTTTTTGATTTTGATGTTTAGAGACCATGGTTCTCTCAACCTGAGGAATAATATCTGAAAGGATAGAAGAACTAGAAAAAGTCATTTGAAACCATTTTTTTAAAACCAAATTAATAAATAATAACAAACATTCCCTAGAAAATGAGTCAGTTTTGATGCATGCCTATCACGGTGTGCTCAAAAAACAATTTTTGAACCCAAGAAAACACAGTAAAGTTGCTTTTTTGGTTGTCTTAGGGGAAGAAAATGTTGTGGAAGTATTAAAATATTATTTAATGGTTTTGAAATTTGAAAAAAGTGGATGTATTGGATTGGTTTAAAATTTAATTTTAAAATCCTCTTTATCCATCCTAGGATTACTCTTCTCTCTTCCCGGTGAATCATTATTCAATATCACATCCCCCATCAGCCTCTAATAAAAGGAAATATCTTTGAATATCTTTTCCTAGAATTTTTGGTTTTGAATTGAAAAATAAAATAATCATCGTATTTTATATCCTCACCTAGCCTAGTGATTGGATACCACTAATAATTCTTGTCTAATTCCACTTTTAACTATCGTTAGTAGTGAAGATGTTCCCAATAGGTTTATTGTGATAATAGTAAAAAAGCAAGAAATATTTAAATTAAAAAAATAAGAATCTCATAAAATCTAAACATCAAAACACATCAAAATAATTAATCTAATAAACACTTTTTATTTAATACATGAATTAATCATAGGAGTGGTAGAGTTCTCCTCGGCTCAACCACAATTCACTTAAAGTTCCTTTACTACTCTAATAAAAAGAATAAATAAAGAAACCCGTAAAGAATAACACCTGTAGCTGGTGATGAAATAGAATACAAGAATAATAGAGTGTATCATTAATATGAGAAGTACCCCTAACCAAAGGGGAATATATCTTCATATTATAAGAATATAAATAGAAAAAAATTACAAATAAATCCTCATAGGTGGTTAATTCCATGTGTTGTGTCTTTAGGTTCTCATTACCAGCTCTAGGTGAAGTCCCTATGAGAATAGTTGAACTCCCACAATGACATGAAACAACCCACAATAATTCCATACTATGAAGTGTGAGTGATCTCATCAATAGAGTTCCCCCACATGGATGATGACCACTAAGGATCATCATAACCCCAGATTCAGCTAAACCAATGTACATGGAGGGAAATATACATTGAAAATGAGATTATAAATATGTAAACGAATTTCTCATTTTATAAATATTGAAGACACTGTGAGATTCTATAATGATAGTTCTGAGTTGAATGAGTATTCACATATGTGGGGATTCAGATAGATTTATTTATTTTTGTTAGTCTCTATAATCAAATACTTCTCTAATCAGGTATTTAGAATTGGATATGAAGTGATTATGGATATATGAAGTTTTTGGGTACAATGAACCATCAGGAATGTAAAAATCAACCATTATAAATCATCTTATAGAACTCAATATTTATCCAGCAAATATTTATTGATTCTATATTGATTGTAAAGGTGTTTTAATTGAATGGATGAGAACATTTATCAAGGATATCATGTTGATTTTCCCCATTCAATCAATTTTCAAGCATCCACAAACCTCCAAATGGTGCATGGGGGAGAAACTAGGGACTCATCACATATGGACTTTCACAATGAAACGAAAACTATAAAAATTAATTTATTTACATTTTTATTTGGATAAATCAAAACAAACCTCTCAGAAGTCACAATTTGGTTTCTTCACTATGTTGTGTGAATTATTCTTGGAGAGCATGGGGTTAAAGATCCCAAAAAAAAATATTTGGGGCTTGATTTCTTACCAAGAGGTGCCATGGAAGAAGCTTGATCAAAATAAGGACCACCACTCGTCTTCCACATAGCCATGTTATTGACTATATGAAGAGTTTTTATTATACATGGAAAAGATTTAATACCTTGATTATCTATGGAATCACATTCTTTTGAATGGGGATCACTACTCATCTTATGAACAACCACATTCTTGACAATAGGAATAGTTTTGATTCTACAGAACTCGGAGTCCTTACCATAGGGAGACATAGAAGAATCTTGTTTTGATTGTAGATCACCGGCACCCCTTCTATGAGGTCAGACCCATTTCTAGATAGTAGGAGCTCTTCGAGTTCCCCCATGACCTCCCCCTGCTCAACCGATAATTGGGATCTAGGGACACACAACATAGCGCAAGGGTTTCCACCTTCTAGTAATGGTCTCTTTAATACTGACCCTTTATTCGGTACATGTCATTCTTCATTTTCATCTCTTTATGAAGAGACTTGGTGGGAAAATGGATGATAAATATTATGTCACCGATGAATGAGAATATTTTTTATTATATGCAAAATATTTTGGAGTTGTTTAGCCATATGTGGTAGTGATACTCATGGATATATAGAATTTTTCTCCCATCATTCCATCATTGACCAACCAAAAATTAGAAATTATTGTGTTCCGATTATGTAAATAAAGATAAACAAACATGGTTTTGAGATTGGAATAAATAAGTAAAAGATGGGGGTTTAAATGTGGCACATTCACCATAACAAATCCAACAACATGTTTGATGTCTTTAAGTCTCTATAAAAGAATTTCATACCATAATTGTGGGTAAATGCTAGACCCTTGGCTGTCCCAAGTGCCACAATTAGCCATACCATCCATCAATGTGGATGAAAATTGGAGGATGAGGGCTTACTTCAAAGGAGATAGTCATATAAGCTACCCTAGGGCCTGAACTCAAAAACCAGCAGTCACTGCTCACCATCCACGTAGTACCCTATGAGTTTAACAAGATGGGTATGGTTACGGTGACCAAGATAATCTATAATTATTTAAATACTTATCCATATAATTATATACATTTAAATAAATATTTTTAAATATATTATTAAAATAGTATATATATTGTATATTTACTTATAAATTGTAAACATATTTACATATAATTGTATATTTTGATATAAATTTTTTATAATGTATTTATAATTATTTATTATAATTATAATTATATAATATATTTAATGATAATGATTTATTTATAAAAATAAATTTATATATGATGTATTCACTTAATATTGACACACACACACACACACAATTGCTACTCATCCTCCGGACAATACCCAATGAGTTTAATGAGATGAAGATGATTAATGTTCCCCAGATAATCCGATGTTATTTAAATATATATTCTTATAATTATATAAATTTATTTAATTATTTTTAAATATATTTTAAAAATATATCTATATATTGTATTTTATATATAAATTATAGACATAATTACATATAATAATATATTTTTTAAAAAAAATTATAATTTATTTATATTTTTTAACCTAAATATTTTTATATAACATATTTAATGATATCGATATATTTATAAAAATGAATTTATATGTGATGTATTTTCATAATATTTACTCACACAAATACACAGACATATATTCACACACATGTAGACATTTATATTTAACAACTACACACAGATAGGAAAAATATTGATGTAATGGGGTTCATAAGATGATGATGATGATCTGATAATGAATTCAATGTGGACAACATAATTTTAAATCTTACCATTTGATGTTGTGAAGTTAAGAAGTTTTAATTTGACTAAGAAGTTGAATTATGAGGAATATGATTCATAAATCCCACCATTATTCTGACATTCTTACTTTATAGAATTTTATAACTAAAGATTTTAGTGGGAGGGTATTATTGGATGGTCACATAGATAAGTGACATTAATTACATTAGATTTAAAGAGTTAACAAAACAAAAAAATGAAGCCAACAAAAAGTGTATCTAATAGTTTTACATATATGATAGGTTAAATTGGTGTTATCATAGGTTTGATAAATATTATTAAGTAGTTTACAAATATTAAAATGTATAATATTTTGGTATCCTCAATTTTATCATTATTTCACACTAGCTGCATAAATTTAAATATATATACTTTTCAGAAAGTGAAATGATAGTTTCCTCTCAATGTATAACTTTGTGTTTATCCCAAACTGATACTTATCATTTATTTTTATCGGTTATTAAAATATGTTAGGTATATCATGAATATTATTATTTTATAGAGATTAAACTTATTTTCATGCGGAAAAAGAAAAAGAAAAATATTCTTTTTTTTACTAGATGACCCACTACATATACCACCTAGAGTGTCTTACTGACGCCTTTAGTATATTTGGGGTGGATGGATCATATTTGAGTCCCCAATACATGTGGTTTGTGTGATACCTAGCATGTGACTCTTCATAATTTGATATCATACTTACAAAATTCAATATATTGACTTAGCTAATACATGGGTGGTTGGGTATATTGTTTATCATGTCGTCAGTTGGAGCTTAACTGATATTAGATTTTTACTTTCATATGATGAGTTTTACATCTGATCCCTCAATTGAGATAGGCTATGGGAGTGTGTGTAAAAACTTATATATTTTATATATATTTGGATAAGTAACTTGTCATGTGATTATCCATAATGACAAAGAAAATGTGGTGTATTCTTCAATTAGATTACTATATACTTTGAGAATCAAGAACAAATGAGTTGGATATTTGTGGATGATGTGGTTCATTATCCATGGTCACTGTATGTCATGGAAAAATAGAAAATATGAGAACTCCCATTTTTATATGATTCATTGCGGTGGAAACAAGTAAACAAATACTTTTGTCTGATATAGAACATTCTGGATCCCTTTATTAATTGAGTAACATTGACATTTTTCTAGAGGCATATCATTTCTAACATATATGGATAAAATTATATATATTTATTGTAAATTATATAAATTAACATATATTTTCACAATTTTTTTATATAATGGGGATCGATTTTGACATTGTTAACTCATTTAAACTTGTTTTAAAAATATTCTAAAGGCGTTTTGGATGACTGTTCATAGGGTGTAGCATTTGATGTGATACAAGGTATTGTTAAAGATATATTTCCAAAACTGTTTGGGAAGATATAAAAAATGTGTTTTGGATATGGGTTCATGAGTTATTATATATGAAAAAATAAAAGGTGAAATGGTAAGAGGTTTATTAAGCTTTTGTATATGTGGGATATTAAAGGAGATATCAACAATGAAATAGCGTTTATGTGATGCCTGGATATATCATGTGCACACAATATCAAGATAAATTTGTGGAATAATATTTCATTCATGATACTACCTTTTGATCAAATGAAAAACTAAATATTCAATTTGGTAATATTTTATTTGTTCAACTCATTTAAAGCATCATTTATTACGTCATTGCATGATATATAATGATATCGGGGATTTAGAATTCCTGAAATTAATGCATTGGACATTGAATTTTCTCGTGTGATATAAACACATTAGTAAATGTAGTAGTAGTGAAAGAGTGTTTTCAACAAGACATATGTATTATTGATAGTTGATGAGAATGGTTGATCAATGTTTACACTTTTTTTTTCAATACTCCGTGACCTGATATAATATTTTATCGTTCTCCTTTGAATATAGATGTTCTCGAATAATTTCTACAAAAAGGTGAATCCCTATGTATAGAAGATGATTCAAATTAGCTTTTGGATACACTACAGAGGTATGCTAGTTTTTTTTGTAGAATTCTGTGATCTTTGTGAGGCTTGTCATTTGAATTCAAAAATGTTTCTGTGGATCTTCTATGTATGATATATAAATTTGTAGTATTATTCATATTAGTTTTTATGTAAGTTTAATATTTCTTTAATAAATATCCTTACACTATTCTTTTAATTACTTCCACTTATTCTGATAAATGTTTTTAGACTCTTGAAAAACACTACACCAATTCCATGGTTATCCATTGTAACATCCAAAATATCATGGGATACATTAAACATAATTCTCGTCTAATGAGATAATTGAAAACCCACTCTCATGTGATTTTTGCGAGTTTTTCCATTATGAATCATATCTCATTTGATATTTTATAGTTTACCCCTTGTAGTAATGTGATTGTTGGGTGATACTAAATATAAATCACATTAACTTTCACCATGCATAATTTTGTAACATAAGAATGTTATCGATAGTTGTTTGATTCATTTTTATAAGAAATTGTTATAAAATAATAGATTACCTCGAGGAAGGAAGGTTCTTAATGGTAATGGATAACCCCTAATATAGTGGGGTCTGAGTCTTCATGTACTAGTTTTTTATCTATTGTTGGTTCACCTGGACCCCTTTGTATATACTTCTTTATCAAACCCTAATTGGTAATATTTTCATTTAAAGAATTTATTTTTGTCTCAATATCATTCATTTTCTAATTTAAATCACAATGTGACTTTGTTTTCTCAAAATATTCTAAATGTGACACTCCAAAACCATCACTTTTAACATGGACATGTTGTTCTGGATGGTTTAAAGATATTTTAAGTAGTCGTTCTTCTAGTACAACTAATAACAATTCTTGTGTCTAATATATATAAAAAATATACAAACATAAGTAGATATTTAATATAATATTATTGTAAAGAATAAAAAATAACTATAATTTTATACTTACACATGATTATTTTACTTTTTGTGTGCAACCATCTACAATTTATCCTTCTTTATTTACAAGAGACTCCTTCCATAGCATATGATGTGGGATAGAAGTGGAATTAAATTTCAATTCCCCAATATATATATATATATATATTAGGAAAGTACTTATGTTTCTATTTTATATGGTAGAAAATATTTACTATAGATTAAAGTTAAATACACTTTTTTAAGTGAATCACAGTTAATCCTTCCTTTAGGGTAGGGGATCATGGGTTCAAATGTGCACTATTGATTGTCATCCCTCATTTTTGTTTCCTAAATATATAATTTTTATTAAAAGTTAATAGTATAAATAATTTTAAATAAAATATTATGAATTATAAGGAACATGAATGGATTCATCCTCATCATAGGTAATGAATGAATGGTATGTTTTTGTTTTATCATTTGTGAATTCACAACTGGTAGTTGGGGCTTTAATTTCCCCTTAGAATCATGGAGAAATTGTTACTTGAAAAGTGTCTAAAAGGATCCATACACCATTTTTGTGATCATTAATATAAATTTATTATAGAAAATATCTAAACAAAAATACTCTATAAAGGATAATGATAATTAAATAAATGACTAATAATATGTTTTTCATTAAAATAGAGAATGTATATCATAATTTTAATGTAATGCCTTCCCAGATGATTTCCTTCAATGCATGAGAATATTACTTCCATGTGTCTATGTCAATAGACATATGACTTTGATTTGTAACCCTATTGTAAATAAAAAAATTGACTCGTTGGGTTTAATATGTTCATTTCACTAATTCCAACAAACCTCAAATTTTATAAATTTTCATATTTTCTTGTTAAAATTTGTTATCATTGTGTTCTACTCCAATATTTTTTTCATCCACATATTTTTTCTATTTGAGTTAGTTTTCTAGAACCAAATGTTTGTTCTTTTAGTTACATGTATATTAAAATAATTAAATATTAATTTATACATTCTTATAAAATATTGTTTATTGGTCTAAATTACATTAATTTAATATTGTATAAGAGTATATATTTCATTGAAAATTCCATATAAGTTCCCTACTGTGATGAGAAATTTGAAATTCCATGATGATATTCATAAATATAAATCTATGGAAAGATAACATTATAAGTCAGTACAAATAGAATGTTGACTATCAGGTATGATTAATTATAAGAATATGAAACATTATATCATTTATTCATAGTTGGTAATCTCTATTATGGGAGTTTATATGAATTTAAATAATTATAGGAATTCCACATGTCTGTGTTTCACTGGAATTTATTATCTGTAAGAATGTTTGATGGTCCTCGAACTTGAATATTATTATTAATTCATGACATCATTCACATACTTTGATTTACTGAACAAAACTTTGATTCCATATATTTATAAGAAGTAGTGTATATTGGGTGTGCCACTAATGACATGTTATTAAATAATAAGTTAGAGAATAAATTTTCCCTTGTATATTTATGGAAGTTTATATCTCAACCCCTTGATTGAAATTGAGATACCACATTAAATTCCATGGTCATAGGGTAACAATGTGTTTTTTCAAATGCCCATATAAAGAGGTATCAAGAAGATAAGATGGGGACACATGTAACCTGTTTGATGAGATATTGTGATAAAGGGATTATATTACATAGATTTTTTTTTGGTAGTCATAATTGAGACATTAACATATTTTTCTTGGATGCCATGACATGTTTCCAAATAGAAATCTTTTCATTTTGGAAACAACAACTAATGTCAATGAGAAAGAACCCTAGAGTGTCATATACTATGTACTTCCATTGATCTTAGTTAAATTCTATTTGAATATAATTATTATAATAAACATTAATCCTTATAATTTATTGATGAAAAAAAATAAATATATATTTATTCTCAAGGTAATTATTTCAATACTAGGGTATATAATATTAATTTATTTAATAGATTAATATTTATTATGGTATTTTTAAATTCCATGGAAGGCAATAAATATTAATTTTTAAGTGAGTAAAATAATTTTTACCATTACACTATTTTTCAAAATAGATGACAAAATAATATTAATATTAATATTACATATAATGGTGTCATAGAATGTTAAATATATTATTTAAGGGATGTTTTTAAATTAAATAATATTTTAACCCTAACCCCATAAATATAAATATACTATTATTTATATTGTGTTTATTTTCCAAAAGACCATCCTCAACTTAAAAATTAGTAGAAGGAAAATTACATAGAAGCTGGAATTCTCTTTAAAGTAGTTGTGAAATGTGCCACATGATTTCCCTCTCTCCCAAAGACGGAGTAAACTTATGAAGATAAAAAAAGATAAAAATAATTTATTTTATCAATAATAAACCTAAAAGTTTCATAGATGGATTCACCACCCACCAATGCATTGATTATAACAAGACACTCAGATTTGACCATAATATTCCTTCATCCATGATAAGTGGAGAACTCCACACCATACCAAATAGCCATAGATTAGGCCACATAGGATGTCTAGCAAGAAAAAACCGTAGAATTTCAAACCATTGTTTATGATCATGCATTATCATAGAAAACATCCCTGATGCAAACATTACCATCTCTAGGTAGCTCTAGATTAGTGTTAATTTTAAGGACTCCAAGAGAGGGAGGTAGCCAACTAAATTGGGAGCATGGATGAAGAGGTGAAGAAAGATGAACCCCCTTCTTGTTCCAATGTTAAATCAATTTTTTCATCATAGTTATCCAAACTATATAATATTTTCAAATTCCATCAAACAAAAAGGCTTTATTGAAGAACTAGATAATCCAAGAAAAAATATAAAACCCAGTGATAGTTTGCACTAGAAGAAATATGAGCCACTCCAACACAACAATGTTCACATACTTTATTATTCAACATTGAGAATGATCCTACTCTACCCATGATGAACAAAACATAGTATCCCAAGAGATAGAGAATATCACATTGAACTCATTTAACAAGTGGTCCTACAAAGGCGGAAATATATTTTATGAAAATATTTTTGATCAACAAGGTGAGCATAGGTGGGGAGGATACCTTTAAAAATCTACAACAAAAGAGTTTATAATTAGAATGGATATTTTGTAATCTATATATTCATCCATATTTGAAACCCTGTAATGTATTCTTGAGCAAGGCTATTCCCGAAATCTGAGTGAACTATATAGCAACCTGTAATCTTGAATTTCTAGCATAGCATATCTGGTCTCGCTCCATACACAACTGTAACTACTAAAATATTATTTATTACATACTCATTAAACCAAATCCAATCTTCTTAAAATACCATCCACTAAGGTCATCACCATAATATACCTCATTTAAGCATGCTCTAGACCTAGTGCTAGCTTAGAAGTGAGTTTTATACTGTCAAAATCATTCTCCCATGTATAAATCCAGATTTTAACCATTGAAGAAATGGAAATTTTTCAATATAGCTCATATTTTCGAACATATCTGGATCCCCAAATATTAATCAAGAAGAGTCTCATTTTACAACCCTGATTGGAGGATAGAAAATTATAATGGGTGAATGAAATTTCATGGAAAAAAAATTGTGCACAAACAATATGGTTCCTATAACCAATGAAAACCTTACATGGAAATGAGGGAATTGTTAAACACATTAATGTACTTGAAGACTATATCGATGCAATACTTGGGTCAAAAAATCTTCTCCCATGAGATCCAATGTATTTTATTTTTTGCATTAGAATTACCCCACCAAAAATTTTAAAAGTACGAATAGATGTTCTGAATAAATAGATTTGGGAGATTGAATTGAGATATTGAGTAATATATAATTTCTTCAGTCACAAAGTTAATAAGAACCACAGTCATGATCTTAGAGGGTTTCATTTCAGACCATCCCTAAATTTTACTATGAAATTTAACCGGGATGATGGAGGAGACCTCCCATTTAGAGTTCCCAAATACCATTGAGAGACACAAATTCATTTTATGGTTTTCCACAACCTTGGTGCCACATAAACTAGTGATGTTTTCTCTCATAACATATTTCACAACCTAACTAAAATATTTCTATGATTTTTTAAAGTTGATACATTGGAATGAGGATTTGTAAAGAAGAAATAATTTTGTTAGTATTATATCATTCCCAAAGAGTTTCTATTGTAAAAGGAAGATAATAATTAGTGGAAAATAAGAGAGTAGTGGGGATACATTGCTAACAAACCTTATTGCTGTTGTTGAGTCCATCCAATAAAGCCTTCGATAAGATATGACAAAAAACATCATCAACAGGGATAAATGAGTATGTGGAAAGGGGGTTAACATGATACAATCCTTAATGTGGTTTGATGTTTATTATGAGATTACCAATGATCATTATTTTGAAGGAAACATAATTATCACAACCCATTATCTCTCTCAGCCATTTTTGTCTAAATCCTAGTTCCCACATCACCCCTTCTTGGAAATCCTCTTCCAACATTTTATATTTTTTTCAAATAAAATTTCATTTCCAAGGTCCCCGATATATACAATGAGTTTTTATAAAATATAATATTTCATGATAATGAATGAAATTGACTAAAAAGTATCTTGGGTACAAAATTACTATAATTCTAAAAGATAATAGATGGAATAAACATTCCCAAATGGAGGGAGAGGACTTTTGATAAAATATTTTATACCACATAGCACAATATGATAGGACTAAAATCATTAATATTCACTTGTATATTGGTTTTGAAGATTAAAAACACGATAGTTTCATTGAACATTTCCATACAAATGGAACTGGCCCACAAACCTTACATTAGTATGATAATGTAAGGACTCAGATTATGAAATAACCACTTAAAAATAAGGAATGGTATCCATCCGGACCAAGAACCTTTTATGAATGTATTATATAAATTTATGAGACAATTTACAATCCAGAAATGTCTGACTCTAGCTGTAAAGTCATTACCTCAACAAATTTTGGCTCAGTACAGCTCAGGAGGTCCCTCAGGGGGAGCCACTCAAAGAACTAAAAAGATCTATATAAAAGCACTCAATAAGATCTTTAATCTCAACCACATAATATATGATTCTTCCACTCCTACGGAATAATTTTGAAATGGCATTATATCATATTCTGGATAAGGTCATTTTATGAACGTAGATGGTATTCAGGTCGCCCTGCTCGATAAAATCCTCCTTGATTAGAAAAACAAGTAGATTTATTTGTCTCTAAATGAAAAATACTGATCCTTCTCATGATTTACTACCTCATGATGGGAAATATAACAATTGGGTTCCATATAATATCTTTTGAGTTCTCTCTCAAGCCTGATAATTCTCTGATCGTTGTTCTTGTAGTGTAATCGACTCCATCATTACATCCATATAGCCACCAATTTAGTCTTATCAATGATATGGTCCTGATAATATATCCAAGTAGATTTTACCACTTCCCTACTATTATTAGTATAATTCCACAGGAATTCAAATCTAAATCCCCATTGTGGACTTTTTCTCTGGGACACCACCTGTGACTAGAGAAAAATAGGGCAATGATCAAATGAAATCAGAGGGTAGTTGGAGACCTCTCACATATGGAACATAAAAACATAGTATATTAGATCAGAAAACCTATTGATATGTTCATATCATATATGGGTTTTAAAATATCCATGAAACAAAATAAAAGACTTCCCATGAAGACAATATTTGAGAGACCCAAGTGAAATAAGTAGTCCTAGAATTGATGCTTGGAAGAACAAATATGACTAGAACTTCCTTAATTATCATGGTGGTGAGGATCTCATTTAAATACACTAAAAATATATTGGGGCATGAATTTTATTTTTGATAGTTGTAATCAACACCCGAGATCTCCACTTGTAACCTACACCCAGCTAGCTATAAAAATCAATGAAGCACCATTCATGTTCCCAAGGATGAAAAATCATAAAGGGGATTTTTTTTGAGAATATTACCATTAAAGCATTGAATTACTCTCTCCAAATGATTCAAAGGACACCTACATATTATGAATGTCCGACCAATAAATAATTAAAAATACATATTTCATTGTTATCCCTGTCATTTCCATGCTTTCTAATATGGTCTCAGATAGAAATAACATATCAATTCCATATTTGGAGCTCCATTAATGGTGCATAAGAACTAATCATGAGTTTTCATGGACCTTAGTATACCAAAATAAGAGATTCATTGTTCTAGGTGGGGATAGTTTGAACTCACCTTTTCCACTATCTGGTAGTTCAAAACATCATTATCTAATAGATTTCAATGTTATTAAGAACTCGATAGAGCCTCATCCTTAGAACCTCCACATAGACTTTTATTTATATTTTTTTATTTCATTTTCTCAATATTATTTCAATACCCATTACGTCACATCAATGTTTCCCAGATTTTTTGTTCAACCAAGATCACTCCTAGAGGAGATTCATATAGGACTAGAATAACTAGCCTCGATGAAGGAAATCCTAGACATTTAGCCTCACCCAAAAAAGTGAAATCCAAACATCCCACCTCAGGTGAACCATAACCTTGGAAATAAAAACCATAATTTCCTATAGTGTTTCTGGAAAAGGGTAAAATAGTTGGCGGTTTGGGGTAGGTACTATTTTATTGTGTAGAAAATCATTACATAATTTTTAATAGGGGAAAAATAGCCAGCCAATTTTTTTTTCCTATCCCCGACATAATGTGTATCCTCCTCCTATGATCATTCATCCACCATCCAATGTAGAATATACCCATAAAACAAGGGGACATAAAGTCACATGTTCATTTGAAAAGGGTAATACAAAATCTAAGGTTCATTTGATACTATTAATATCTGATCATGTAATTCGGAATGATTGTTTCTAGCCATATGTTTTTAGCCTTAGAATTTGGTGGACCATAAAATTACTTTTCCTGATTCCATGGGATATATTATTGTGCAGGACTCGTCTCCAAATCAATTTTTTTCTAAAATCATTTATTGCATGTCCAATGAGGCCGCAAAAAAAAAACTAAAGGAGGAGATTTCACAAATTCAAAAGGCACCAATATCATGGATTCTGAATGTTTCACTGTTGAATCCCATATAATGGGTTGTGTTATGTCCACCAAAGCCTTTATTTTTACCATATGACCCCACTTAATATGATCTGAAACATCTCATTCTATAAAGTCCCCAATGGTATTACCATTCCCGCACATAACATGACCACTACTACACATAAATGGGATACATTTTACCTTGATTGAGAGAATTCCATATCTTCATGTTAAACCCATTAGAGAAGTACTTTAGCACAATAATGTGACTTTTCAAATATAATGGAGAACAATTAAAAATGTGTATATTTATATATTCCCTAAAAATTCCAAAAAAGTAATCTAATGTTCAATTTCCTCGATACAATATACCTCCTCCAACCATTGTATTGATTACAACGTATTCCTCAAGGAGTTCATGTTATATGATTTTCTAGATGTGAATCTACCCACCAAGAGGAGGGAGAGGATTTTACAAATCTCTCTATCCTCCGTAGCACAAAAATTCATTCATTGATTTCTAAAAAAAACACATTGAAATATTATTTATAGTCTCTATGGTCATGCATTATCATTTATAAAATTAAATACATTGAATTAAATACTTCAAAATAAACTATCCTTAAATGTTTTATATATAAAAAATAAAAATAAAACTCTTTAAAACAATTGTTATGTTAATTATTTAATTACACTAATTCTAATATGATTAAAAAATGTTAATAATTAATTATGATTATTGAAAATGGTAAATAAATTATTTTAATAAATTTATTGTGTTAATAATAATGGTAACAATTTAAGAAATTTTTATAGATTACATAATATTAGTAATTTTATATGATTATTTTAACTATTAAATTAATATATCTAATTAAATAAATATTAATTATATAATTAATGTTCATGATTTTATAAAATGGTATACACAAAAAATAGAATTATTTAACAATATTTAGCTAATCCTTTTATAGATATATTTTTTCATTTATTCTGATTTAGTTACATATTAGATTTATAAATTAATTCTAAATTCAATTCCATTTAAAAAAATAATTAATAAAAAATTATTAATATTAAAATTAATTAATTAATTATTTACTAATTAATTTAATGTTTTTAAATTTATAAATATTTTTTAATGACATTAAATAAATATTTAAATATATAATAATACTGAGTTTAAAAAATTACAAATGAAACAATGTATTTAAAAAAGATAATTATTTTAATAATATTAAATAAATGTGTTAAATTGTAAATTTTTTATTTAAGTAATAATTTATTATTAATGAAAACAAAATTATCAAAAGAATTGACTATTTAGTAATTGTGTAATGATTTGACTAGATACTTCCCAATGATGAGAGATAATATTTTTTAATTTATCATTTATATAAATTTTAGGTATATGAATTAATTCTAAAAAATAATTTAATTTAATTGAATACTTGTAATCTTAATGATGTGAAGTAATTTTAAAAAAATATTTTAAAAAAGGATACAATAAAATCTATATTTTCTTATATATTAATTTTCAAAAAAATAAATGAAAGAAAATTCATTAAAAAAATAAATAAATGTTTCTCAGGAATTCAGTTTAATATAAATCCACATATGTTTTTATGAATTATTGTACACCTTCATTCATGTTTCTTGAGAATTGATAGATGGATAGGGACTAGGGATACCTTGGGGAAAGGAGATAACATGGTGTTTGGCCTCCAATGATATAGATAAGTACTCTCTAGAACTTAAATGTGTGACAATTGATCGGTTATTGTGTCTCTACGGGGTGGGGATATTGTTTATTCTCTCACGAGGACATATATAGGCTGTTGGGTATGCGATGAGATGCATGTGGATGGAGATTAGGGGTTTAGGACTAATTTAATAGATGATAGAGGATTTAGCCTAGTGATGATGGGTAAGAAAGCCGTTTGTCTCACTCATAGTGACTGACACCCTCCTGAGGGTGGCATGTTGATTGATTTGTACTATTAATGAGAAGAGTACTTTGGGACTAGATGTTGTGTGACAGAGAGTTGTTTACTATAAGAGACAGACACAGAGATCTGCCTTAGAAGATGTGAGGTGAGGCAGAAGTGTTTGGTGTGGGCTTAGTCAAGACTTGGCATCAGGATTCCAGTATTCATTGAGTGTATGACATGTGAGAGTTATGGGATAGAAAGACTAAGAGTGATGATAGAGCATGATGTGGAGGACTAGACCTAGAGGTATGGGTTGAGATGAACATTTGGGTTGTGGTGTCACTAAGGGTTAAGGGGAATGGGTAGGTATTAATGAGAAGAGACTGTGATTGGTCTAGAGGACATAATAGATGCCCTAATAGGTGATGTGTGATGTGTTCAACAAAAAGATATATATTTAGAGACTATTTTCCTCGGATCAACTAAAGAGTTGTGTGACATGTTGAGGCATGTTGAACATGATGTGACCACCCTAGAGACCGTGGTGATGGTTTGTTGTGCTTATTACTTCCTTAATGTCTGTGGGGATGGGTTGGTATGCTTGTAGCCTTCCCAGAGTCTTAAAGTATTGGATGGTATTCTTGTAACCTCCATAGAGTCTGTGCATATGGTTCATTATTCTTGTGGCCTCCCTTGAGATTGTATGGATTGGTTAATGTGGATGATGTACCCTAACTAAGAGTCTTGAGTAATGAAAGTGACCACCCATTAGGGGCTACGTGATGTGATGATGTGAGACGAGACCAATAGACCCCACCTTGAGTGATTAATCATTACATCATGATGTGTATGTATATCTGCACCCAGTTCTTGTGGGTAATAGGATGAGTTTTGGATTCCACAAAACTTCAAGTCATCGTTTATGGCTTGGATGTCATTAGGATGGTCTGAGATGATGTGGTGTTGTGGATTCCAATATATAACTAATGTAGGTATGATCTGGTGGTATGGTGTCCTGGTAGGCACACATTGACAAAACTTTCCAGGAGTCCTGGTGTTCTTATAAAGTTTATATCGCTATTGATGTGATTAGGAATTCCTATAGATTAATTCTCTTGTTTTTAGGTGATATGGTACTTCATTAGGTAGCTAAGGAATCCACCTCTTTTTAAATTTGTTCTAAACCTAAAACACTATATATGAAAAAATCCTTAGTTATCCAGTAACACAGGATGATTCAATTGTATAAATTTCATATGAATCCCTAAAATAAATCTTGGAATAATATAGATTATTTTAATAAAACTATTCTAGATTTATCTAATATATAATTTATGTTGAATAAATGAGATTTGAACATCACACCAAAAAAATAATTACATGATTAAAATATGTAATTTAATTATTCAATGATGTATTTTCATGGTTCCATAAACCTACTAGAAGTAAAATATAACTTTTATTCTAAAGATATTATAAAAAGAAACCTACTAATATTTATAAGAAATTTCAGGAGCATAATTTCCAGGGTAGGCTTGAGAAGAGAGTGAATGAAAGATGTAATAGAATGTTTAGGATCTATTTAGGGTATTGGGGTAAATAAATAAAGTAATTGCATTGTAAACAACCTCGTCAAATTTGAAGAAATTATCCCAAAGGAACAATTCTAAGAACAAAAATAATAATAATGACCATTGGTTGTTAGTTGTGAAATATTTTGAGGATGTTTATTTTTTATATCTGGCCTAATTATGTGGGTGATGAATGAGTCATGGATTAATAATTTTATTTTCATATATGTGACAAATGTGAGTACTTCACTGATATGAGATAGAATTAGTGGTTAATGGCTTACCTAGTAAATAATAAGATCTACCAAATCATAGGTAGAAAAATAATCCATATATAATTTCATGAAAGGTATGTTAAATCCATAGAGGAGGTTATGTGGGTGCTTCATTTGAAGTGGAATCTTATTTCCTTAGGTTTTATAGAACAAAATGGTAATTATTTTAGGTCTGATTTAAGGGGTCATAATATCTCTAAGGGGTCACTCAGTGTTATCAGTGGAACCCTCACTAATGGTATATATGTCTTAAATAGTTTGAATGAAATGATAAAATTAAATAAAACTCTTTCCCCCATAATAAATAATTTTTTTTGACATAGGTGATTATTACATAATAGTTCAAAATGGATGAACGAACTAATAAAGAAATGAATTTAAAATGTTGTAACCTCAAACAATCTTCCTTTTTGTGAATACTGTGATCTTGTTAAGTCCAAAAATTTTATTTTTAAGTGGTCTACATATAAATATAATTCCACTTTCAAATATGGACATTTTAATTAGTAGTTTTCCTCAATAACTACTTCTAATAGTGGGGGCCACTACTATGTTCACTTTAAGTATGAATAATATTTATATTTATATAATCATTCACTATTATCAAAATAGATGAAACTTTATAAATTTGGATGTTTAGTGTTGAAAGTGAACAAAAAACAAACAAAATATCATTAGAATTGATAATGATCTAGAATATTTATCTAATTCCAACATAGAATATTTTATTTTGGATGTTATTATTAGGAATAAGACTGTTATTAATACCCCCAAATAAAATTTCCTATAAGATATTATGAATAAGATTATTTATAATTTGTGAGATGCATTATCTAATATTCTAGTTATTTTAATTAATGGGATGAAGTTTCTACTACAACATTCTTTCTAATCAATAGATTCCCATCTAGATCCATTAGTTTTAAAACCCCTTATGTTATGTGGACTAGTTCACCCCTAGTTTGGGTCATCATATTTTTGTAGTTTTTATACCTATTCTCATAGCTAGAATGGTAAATATGATCCTAGGAATATAAAGTGTGACTTTGTGGAATTCCCACTTTGTGTCAAATGGTAAACCCTTTGGGAAGATAATCATGGATTTCAGAAATTTATAATTCATCATGATGTTGTTTTTATGAGGTTTCTGCTTATAAATATAACATTTCTCATCTTTCCTAGTCTCATCTATCTAAACCCGTAGGTGTTAATGTTATATTAGAGAATAAAATATAACTTTAACTCAAGGTTTTCCCCACTAATCCAACCCAAAAATATCACAATAAAAAATTACATGTTAGTGAATTCTAACCAAGGTTAGCGGTTAAGAAAAATAGTTACATGAGAGACTACATGTTGACTCATAATGAGATGAAAATAATCATTAGACCTCCAACATTGTCTACTAATGTTGATTTTTCTACCTTTGACTTTAATATAGATTTTTACTAGGTAGTGACGAACCATAAAGATTCAAACAAGATATTAGGTACGAGTATTTTAGGTAGTGTATTTCTGTCATGGGAGATAAAAAGGATTGTATTCTTACAACTGAAACATGGATAATTTTTAACAATCCTAAAAAGAAGGAATTTTTAGATTTTAATTCAATTTTTTTGAAAAAAATAATAAAACACCAATGAAATGAAAATTAAGTAAAAATCTACACATTTGGCACATATATTCCTATACAACGATAGAACTGATTTCAATTATATTTTCTCACCTGTTGTTAAGACCTCTTCCATTTGATTATGGTTAGCCTTATCTTCCCAAAATGATTTTCATGTTGAATAATAGGTCTTTAAAACTACCTTATTGCATGGTATGCAAGACAAAAATATTTATCTAAGACCACCTAATGAGTTTTCAAATTATTTTTAAATTAATAAAGAACAAATTTTTGGAATTCCCATGTATGTCCTTAAGAAATCATCTAGACAATGGTATAAATAATTTAAAGATTTTATGCTTAAAAATGACTTTTCTAGAAGTACATATGATGCAATAGTTTGTTTAAAATCATTCAATATTTTTTATGTTTATTTAATCCTATATATAGATGAAATGCTTATAGTTTTGAATGAAATTTGGTTAATGAATAATATTAAAAACCTATTACATAATGCTTTTGTAATGAAATATTTATAAGAAACAAATAAAATCCATGGTATGAAAATCACAACAGATAGAAATGTTAGGGTATTTTACAATTCAAATTATTCTTATGTTCATAAGGTGTTAAAAAGATAATTTCTAGAAACTTCGAAACAACTTAATGTGACATTAGGTCATCACTTCGTGTTTACCTTGTCCCAATCCTCTAACATTTATTTGGATAATTATTTTATAATTAAAATTATTGTTGTAAACACACTGGGTGACATTTTGTATTCAATGATATTCCATTATCAGGATATATCATTTATTGTTTGCACCATATATGTTTTATGGGATGTCTGGTAATTAATCCATAGTATGAATTAAAATATATACTTATTTATGTGTCCATGTCTTCTAATTGGTGAAATTGTTTAGGTAAAAATGATTCTTATAGTCATGTTATAATCAGCTTTATTCATTATGGTTAGGATAAAATATAGATACTAATAAATTTATCCCCGTTTATGTATTATTTTCATTTGGAGTTCCTAATTTATGGATATGTAATATGAAATACATTGAATCCCTTTCCAAAAACATGGTAAAATATAGAGTATTTACTGTAGCAATCAAAGAATCAATTTGGATGAAAGGGCTAGTTAATGAACTGCCTTTATCTTTTTGTAATATAGAAGTAGTTTGTAATATTCAGTTTTTATACAATAAATCTTAAAATCATTTTTTCATCGATGATTATATAACATATACATTATATTCCATTTTGATAGGGTGTTAATTGAAACTATGATAGTATGTTTCACTAAGATACATACTTCATAGAATCCAGTCAATTATTTGGCTAAAGCTATTCAATTGTCAATGTTTATAAATTATATAGAGATTACAAATATAGTCCCATTTCAATGTCCTAGATAGTGAGACAATCAAACATTTTATTTATTTTTATTACAAAGGTGGAGGTTTTCTAAATTTAACATGCATGTAATTATTTGTTTATTATTAAACATAATTTTTAAAATTCAGGGTCTGAATTATTATTTGGATTTCATAATTTACTATTATTTGTTCCCTCGTGATACTATTTTTTACATTTTATTTTTTGTATTTTCCCATGAGAAAAATGGTTTTTACATATACTACTTTTCAATTTAGTTTTCAAGAGTTTTCATTACCCCATAGTTGGATCCCACAAAAATGTAACTTGTGTGAAGACTACATTACTATTGCATGAGGGTATACCATTGGCTCTCCCATTGTATAAGGGTAAGTCATTGATGGTTAAGGGTAATGCATGATCCAATAAGGGTACTCACTAGCTTTTTTAATGGTACACCTTACACTCTTAAGGGTACTCCCTGGCTTGCATATGGGCAGTCCATTAATAGCATAGTGGTTCTACCTTGGATCGTGTAACACTAACCTGGAAAGTGAAAGGTTACTTCCTAGGCTCACATTACGGTAACCTAGCTCACATAAGGGAACTATAGGAGTGAAATAAGGGTATGTTGGATTATATATGGGTAACCTAGGAACAAGCAATGATATGTTGATATGTGTTAAATTTTGACAAAGAATTTCCTACCATCAAATGGCCATCCCATTAAACTATCTCTAACATATCAGTCGTCCAAATAGCATACATCCTGCATTCACTGATTATCTCGCAATAATTTATCCCAAGATCATGATTTCACTTCTGGATCCTCCTCGATCATTTGGGGTGTTTCTTCGGTAGTTCAAGAGATGATTGTTCTAGGTAATTTATGATTTATAGTTCAAATAGAATGAGAGTATCCTAAAGGAGATCACACCCATGATTCACATAGTTCAATAAAGGAGATAGTATTCATAATCACCAACCAGGTCCAGGGATTTGGTGGATAGTGGTGTAGATTCATTACCTTCATTATGATATTTTCCAATGTGATGGAATACATCTATATCATGGGCACCAATTGACCGTCTTCCATGTTTAGGTATTAGAACATAGAATTATAAGAAGTTTATTCCACATTGCTATTTTAATTTCTATTCAAGTGTTTGATATTGTATTATTATATTCATGTGAATAGTGTGAGTACTTATGAGAAGTTAGATTGAAAGGTCCATATGTTATATTTCATCACATCCATATGGTCTATAAATACTAAATCCTCAAATAGTTTGTTTGGTACACTACTAATTTCATTAATTATAATCTGGTGATTTTATTTCTTTAGTATTAATCATATTATAGGGGATTTATTTATATGAAAATTGTTCAGTAGTGGACAAAAGTACGTTATATATTGGTGTTTTATATTTTTTCTTACACAATATTATTTTTAATCCATCTTACCCATTTCTTTTTTTTATCCAAATTACTAAAAAATTCGTGAACTAATTACTTATATTGGTGGATTATTTGTTATTTCATAAAGAATACCACATCAATGATTCCCTTAACATATTTTATAGTTACAAACAAATGGGCTGGTGTGTCAACTTTTCGCATGTTCTTATCCTGATTGAATGTGAAAATTTCACTTATCCTTTCACTTTCATAGGGTTTCAATATATTTTTCATTTTATTGCCCATATCTTCTATCATATGTGAATAACCTAATAATATATGGTGGTTTTTAAATGTATTTAATATAAATTAAATTATATTTATTCCCTGAATCATTTATATGTTAGCTTATATATTTTTTTGATTGTTGTGAGCCACAACATTGGTGCAACCCTATCAACCCAACTATTTACCAAACAAACATTTTTCATTCCTATTAAACTATATAGAGGACATGGTGTATATAATTAATGCAGTGAATGTAATGATTCATATTTATTAAGATCACCAAAATTAGTTCTTCCATTTGGAAAATGACAAACTTTTGTTATGTATGAATCAATGAAAAAATAATCTAGTCCAGTAAACCCCACCTGCTAGGTGTTTATATGTTTTAAAGTGCCCCAAGTTCCATCATGGTGAAGAATAATGATAATATTGCAATAAAACATTAATAAAATTTGATCCTTTTGAAAAGATAAATTGGTTTTATAGAACAATAATATATTTCAGAAATAATATCATGACATTGTGGAAAACCATGTTGTAACATATCTATAACTGTCTTCAAACTAATATGTTGGATTCCCTTATAGAATTGAATTCGATATGATTTAGTGTCATGGTGGAAAATTTATCCCACATTGACAAGACACCCAAGGAGTCATGGCAGCCTAATAAATTTTACATCCCTATCGATGTGATTAGGAATACCTATAGTTTAGTTCACTTGTATTTTGGAGATAAGGTACTTCGTGAGGTAGAATAGGAATCCACTACTACCCCAATATGGTCTAAACATGAATATCTATATATGAAAAAAAATCATTGTACTCTAGTTACACAGGAATATTAAATTGCATAACTTTCATATGCATCCTTGAACTATTGTCCGGACTCATATCGATGATTTTAATAAAATCATTCTAGAATTATACTATATAGAATTTAAGTTGGATGAAGGGGACTTGAATATCATACTTCTGAAATATTAGATGATTCATATAATTAATTTATAGATTCAATGATGTATGTTTTAGATTCCTTAAACCTATAAGATGTTAAATATACCTTATTTTCTAAATATTTCCAAAAAAATAATCCTAGTTCTATTAAAAAGGAATATAAGGGGATTAATATCTTAGGTAAACATGATAAAATAAGAAAGAAATGTTGTAAGAGTTATCCCTGGAGATAATTAGGTTCTGTGCGTAAAAACATAAAATTATTCTATTACAGACAACCTGGTCAAATTAGATATAATTGTCCCCAAATGAACAATTCTAAGAACCAGACCAATAAGAGAGACCATTGGTTGTTAGTTGAGAAATAATTTTATAATGATGATGTTTTTAATGTCTATTCTAACGCTATGATTCCTGAATGGGTTTGGTATTTTGGATTTCATTTTCATATATGTGAAGTATGTGATTACTTCACGGATCTAAGGGGATTGGGAGTGAAAAGGTTTACATATGAAATAACATGAGCTATCCAATCATGTGTAAAATAATATCCTATCAAGAATTTCATGGATGGTCATTCAAATACATAGAGGTGGTTAGGTGGGTGACTAATTTGAAGACAAATCATATTAACCTTAGGTCTTAGAACAAAATAGTTATTATTTTTTGACTGATTTAGGGAGTCATAATATATCTAAGGGGTCACTCACTCTTATGAGAGGAATCACCATCAATGGTCTATATGTCTTAGATTTTAGTACTAAAATGAAATAATTAAATACAAATCTTTCCCCTTTAAAGATAACATAATGTTATGGAATAGGTGATTTAGACATATTATTTCAAAGGAGATTAATGAACTTTGAAAGAATGGAATTTCAAATGATGTAACCTCAAACAGTCTTCCCTTTTGTGAAGACTATATTATTGGTAAATCCAAACATGTTAGATTTAAGAGGGCTATTTATAAATATAAGACTCATTTAGAATATGAAAAATTTAATTTTTAGGGTCCCTCTATAACTAATTCCCATAGTTGGGGCCACTAATATGTTCTCTTTATAGATGCATATTCTTAGAAAGTGTGGATATACATACTGAAGAACAAATTTGAATCCTTTAACACTTTAATAATATGAAAGTCTAGTGTTGAAAGTGAAACCAGAATAAAAGATAAAACCATTATAACGGATAATGGTCTAGAATATTTTTCTAATGAATACATATTCTTCTGTAGTTCTTATAGTATTCTTAGACATAGAACCTTTGTGGATACCCAGAATAATATAGCCTAGAATAAGGGATCTATAGGATAATTTTAGAAAAATTTGGAATCATGATATCATATTCTAGTCCTTTTATGTCCTTCTAGGAATAATTTGATGCTACTACTCTTTATATAATAAAGATATTCACTTCCAGTGCCATTAGATTCAAAACCGTTAATGTAATGTAGACTGGTTCAACCCTAGTTTTGGTTATCTTAGTTTTGTTATTATAATACCTATGCTCATTGTAGGAATGATATACTATATCCAAGGACTAGGAAGTGCGTCCTTGTGGGATGCCCACATTGTGTCACAGGGTAAATTCCATAGGTATATAACCAAGGTTATTATAAATTTATAATGTGATGTAATGAGGTTTTCCTTGCGGCTTCATATTCTAAATATAATGCTTCTGATCTAGTCCAATCTGATCCTTCTAAACATGTAGATGATGAGGTTATATTGGAGGCTAAAATGTAATATGATCATGAGGTTATCCCCACTAAACCACCCCAACTATATCACATTGAAGAAGAACCTATTAGGGAATTTGAACATGAGTTTGATTTTAAGAGAGATGATGACATTGGAGACTACAAAATGACTTGTAATAGGACCATAAGAATCCTTAGGCCTCAAATTTGGTCCACCATGGATATTGTTTCAACCTCCAAGTTTAATATGGATTTTTACTAGGTAGTGATGAAACTTATAGCTTCAAAAAATATATTAAGTTTGATGAATCGTGGAAGTGGATTTATATCATGAGAGATAAAATGGATTCTCTCCATAAAATTCCATCTTGGATTATTGTTAACAAACCTAAAAGGAGAAAATTATAGATTTTTATTTCAATTTTTATGAAAAAAAAGACAACACCAGTGAAAATAATATTAATTATAATGCTATATGTTTTTCACATGGATTCATACAACATGAAGGAATTAATTACAAAGAGATTTTTCAGATTTTTTAAGAACTAATCCATTGGATTATTGTTAAACTTTTCTACCCAAAATGATACTAATGTTGAATAATTGGATGTATAAATTTCCTTTATTTCATGGTATGTTAGAATAATAGATTTATATGGGACCACCTGATGTATTTTAAAAATATATTAAAAGTAATGAAGTATAAAATTTTCAAAAATCCATGTATGGCCCTACGAAATCATATAGACAATGATATAATGAATTTGATTATTTTGAGCTTAAAATGACTTCAATTGAAGTAAATATGATGTGTTTGTTTATTTTAAATCCATCAAGATTTTTTCTATCTATTTAATACTATATGTTAATGATATTCTTATAATTTACAAATACTGCAGGTTAATAAATCATATAAAAAACAGACAATATAATTCATTTGAAATGAAATATTTAGAGGAAGAAATTGAAAATCCTTGGCATGAAAGTCACTAGGGATAGAAATGTTAGGGTATTGTACCTTTACCTATATTATTATTACAATAAGGTGTTAAAAGTGTATTTTATTGTGCCTTTAGGTTATAACATCATGATTCCCTTGTCCCAATCCCCTAGAAGGTTTTCTGATAATGATTTTTATGAGTAAAATACCATGTGTAATCATTGTAATTGGCCTTATGTGTTCCATGATAGGATCATATCTATATATAGACATTGGTTTTTTTCCATAATAAGTTTTATGGTAAGTCATGAAAATCATCGTTGGTATGCAGTAAAATAGTTACTGATTTATGTGTCCATGTCTTCTATTTTGTGCATTTATTTGGGTAAAAATTATTCTTATAGTCATGATTTCTCCAGATTTTTTGAATATATTTATTCTAAAAATATAGATACTAATAAATATATCACCATTTATGTATTATTTTCTTATGCTTCTCCCATTTAATGGAAATTTAAAATAAAATCCATTGTTTCCCGTTCCATAACCAAGGTTGAATACATAGCTTTAACTATTGTAATCAAAGATGAATTTTGGTTAATGTTTTTATTAATGAATTGAATATATCTTCTGGTATTGTAGAATTATTTTTTGTATGTTATTCTATATTCCATCTTTTTAAAAATCATGTTTTCCATGGATGATCAAATCGCATAGATTTGTTTTTCATTTTCCTATGGTTATCGTCGAAAGACTGATGATATATTTCACTATGATACATACTTCAGAAAATCCAGATAATAGTTTGAATATGGATATTCAAATTTCCTGGTTTATTCATTGTTTAGAAAATTGGATTATAGTCCCATTTCAGAGACATAGGTGGTGAGAACACCATCCTATTAAAAAACTTTATTACAAAGGTGGAGAGTTTGGAAATTTGACATGAATGTTTTCATTAGTTTGTTATCAAATATAATTTTCCCAATTCATTGTTTGATTTATTATAAGGATTTAATGATTTAGTTTTAATTTATCCCATGTTAAAATGTTGTTTACATCTCTTACCTGAAATTTTTCCCATGGAATAAATTTTGTTTACACATATTATTTTTCAATTTTGATTTATGATCTTTCCTTACCCCATAGATGGATCCCACATACTGATAACTTATGTATATTTTACATTCCTATTGTATGAGGGTAAATTATTGTATCTTCATTTTCATTAGGGTAAGACATTGATAAATAAGGTTTATTCATACATGTTTAACTGTAGTACTCCCTGGATTGTGTAAAAATACTATTTTTGTGCTTAAGGGTACTCTCTATCTTGTATATTGTCACTCTCCCGCTTGAGGAAGGGTACTACCTTGGCTCACTAAAGGAAAACTTAGCATGTGTAAGGGCACTTCCTTTCTCACATAAGGTTAACCTAGATCATTTAAGTATAATGTATGGCTTGATTTGGGGTAACCAGACTCGTATATGAGAATACTTGGAACACATAATGATAAAATTATTTGTGTAATATTTTGGTGGAGAATCTTCTACTGATTCATGGAAAACTTGTCAAACTTTATCTTGTAGACTATTCATCTATGTGGTATTTATAGTTATTTCCCCACCTAGATCTCCATCTATTCTCCCACCATCATGATTTCACCTCAGCCTCCTCCTCGATTATTCGGTGTGTTTTTTCACTAGTTAAAGGGAGATGATTTATAAGAAATTTCTAATTTCATATTGAAACAAAAAAAGTGTATCCTAAATGATATACTATACAATATTTACATATTTTTCTAAAGAAGATTTTCATTATCACCGCTAAACTAATCTCGGGATTTTCTAGAGAGTGTTTAATATTCATTTCCACATCATTATATATTCTTGCATGAATGAATACATCAACATCATGAACACCATTTGAGAATCCTACAGGTTTTGGTACTTAAATATGGAATTATAATAAGTTTATTACTCTTTATTGTATTTGGTTCATTCCAAGTGTTTCATGTTTTATCCTTATATGAATGTATGGGTCAATCCATGAATTCATATTTCAAGTTCCATATGTTAGATTACATCACTTCCATAAGGTCTAGCTCGAAAAAATCCAAAATAGTTTCTTTTGACTTTCACTTATTTTGTGTCTTAAAATATAGAGATTTTCTTTCATTAGAAATAATGATATTATGGTGGTTTTATTTCATTTAATGAAGGTCTATAGGGGACTAAAGTATGTTATATCTCTGTTTTATTTATTTCTACTTGTACCATATACATATTGGGTCTAACTTATCCATTTTTCTTTGAAATTTCCTAGAGTAATTGTATACCCATTACCTATATTAGTGGATTATTAGTTTTTTAATAAGAACTAACAAATCAATGAAACCCCTAACATCTTTTCTAGTTAGAAAAATAATGGGTCAGTGGATTAGATTTTCACATGTCACTATCATGATATCATATGCAAATGTCACTCATCCTTTCACTTTTATTGGCTATGTCATTTGGTTTTGATCCATTTTTCATTTTATTCTCTCTATATTTTAACCTAGGTGCATCAAAAAATTATGCATTGAGGTTTTTTTTAATTTAGTTAATCTAAATGAAAATATATTGATTCCCCGAATCATTTATATGTCAGCTTATATATTGATTTGGTAGTTGTGAGCCAAAAGTTTTGTGTAACCATATCAACCAATAAACGATTAAAAATATATATTTCATTGTTATCCCTGTCATTTCCTTGCTTTCTAATATGGTTTCAGATAGAATTACATTATCAGGGACATATTAGGAGCTCCATTAATGGTGCATAAGAACTGATCATGAGTTTGCATGAACATTAGTATACTAGAATTAGAGTTTCCCGATTCTAGGTGGGGCAAGTTTGAACCCACCTTTTCCTCAATCTGGTAGTTGAACAAAACACTATCTAATAGATTTCAATGTTTTTTAGAACCCGATAGAGCCTCATCCTTAGAACCTACATGTAGACTTTTATTTATAAAATTTTTTTTATTTCATTTTCTCAATACTATTTCTATACCCATTACATCACATCAATGTTTCTAGACATTTTTGTTCAACCAAGATCACTCCAAGAGGAGATTCATATAGGACTAGAATAACTAGCCTCGACGAAGGAAATCCTAGAAGTTCAACCTCACCCAAAAAAGTGTAATCTAGACCTCCCACCATAGGTGGAACCATAACTTAGGATAGGAAAGCCTATATTTCCTATAATGTTTCTGGAAAATGGTAAAATAGTTGGTGGTTTGGGGTATGTACTATTTTATGGTGTAGAAAATCATTAATAATTTTTTATGGGGGATAAATAGTCAAAGAATTTTTTTTTCCTATCCCCGACATCATGTGTATCCTCATCCTATGATCATTCATCCACCATCCTAGGAAGAATATACCCATATACCAAGGGGGCATAAAGTCACATGTTCAATTGAAAAGGGTAATACAAACTCCAAGGTTCATTTGATACAATTAATATCTGATCATGAAATTTGGAATGATTGTTTATATCCATATTTTTTTATCCTTATAAGTTGGTGGACCACACAAAGTGTTTTCCTGATTCCATGGGATATATTACTGTGCAAGTCTCTGCTTCAAATTATGTTTTTTTGTTCTAAAATCCATTATTGCATGTCCAATGAGGGCGATAAAAAACTAAAGGAGGAGATTTTTTAAATTCAAAAGTCACCAATATCATGGAGTCAGGATGTTTCAGTATTGAATCCCATATAATGGGTTGTATGATGTCCACCAAAGCCTTTATATTTACCATAGGACCCCACCAAATAAGATCTATAAAATCTCATTCAATAAAATCTCCAATGGTATTACCATTCCCACACATAACATGACCACTACTACCCATAAATGGGATACATTTTACCTCGTTTAAGGGATTTACATATCATCATGTTAAACCCATTAGAGAAGTAATTTAGCACAATAATATGATTATCAAAATACAATGGAGATCAATTAAAAATGTGTATATTAATATATTCCCTAAAAATTCAAAAAACAGTCATCTTATGTTCAATTTCCATGATATAATATACCTCCTCCATCCTTTGGATCAACTAAAACATATTCCTCAAGGAGTTCATGTTATAAGATTTTCTAGATTTGAATATCCCCACCAAGAGGAGGGAGAGGAATTTACAAATCTCTCTATCCTCCTTAGCACATAATTCATTCATTGAATTCTAAAAAACATTAAAATATTATTTATAGTCTCTCTGTTCATGCATTATCATTTATACAATCAAATAGATCAAATTTAATATTTCAAAATAAACTATCCTTAAATGTTGTATTTATAAAAAATATAAATAAAACTGTTTATAACCATTGTTTTGTTAATTACATAATTACACTAATTCTGATATGATTAAAAAAAATTAATCATTCATTATGATTATTGACAATGGTAATTAAATTATTTTGAACAATTTATTGTGTTAATAATATTGTTAACAGTTTAAAAAAAATTTAGATTACATAATATTCATAATTCTATATAATCAATTGAACTATTAAATTAATATATCTATTTAAATAAATATTAACTATATAATTAATGTTCATGATTTTTATAAAATGTTTTACAAAAAAAATACAATTATATAACAATATTTAACTAATCCTTTTATAGATATATTTGTTTTTCTTTTATTCTGAGTTAATTAAATATTAAATTAATAAATTAATTCTAAATTCAATTCAATTTGAAATAATTATTAATAAACAATTATTAATAGTAAAATTAATTATTTATAGATTTACTAATTATTTTTTTAATTTATAAATAATTTTTAAAGAAATTAAATATATATTTAAATCTATAATAAGGCTGAGTTAAAAAATTTGTTTAAAAATGAAAAAATTATATAAAAACTTAATGATTTTAGAAATATTAAACAAATGTGTTAAAATTGTAATTTTATAATTTTATTAATAATTTATTATTAATGAAAATAAATTATCAAATGAATTGAAAATTTAGTAAATATGAAATGATTTTTCTAGATACTTCCCAATGATGAGAGATAATATCTTTTTAATTTATCATTTATATATATTTTAGGTATATTAATTAATTATAAAAAATAATTTTTATTTAATTTAATACTTGAATTCTTAATAATGTGAAATAATTTTAAAATAATATTTTAAAAAACGATAAAATAAAATCTACATTTTCTGATATATTAAATTTCAAAATAATAAATGAAAGAAATATATTAAAAAAATTAAGAAATTTTTCTGAGGAATTCCGTTGAATATAAATCCATATATGTGTTTATGAATTACTATACATCTTCATTAATGTTTCATGGGAATTGATAGATGGATAGGAACTAGGGATACCTTGGGGAAAGGATATAACATGCAGTTTGGCCTCCAATGATATAGATAAGTACTCTATAGCACTTAAATGTGTTACAATCTATGGGTTATTGCGTCTCTAAGGGGTGGGGAAATTGTTTATTCTCTCATTAGGCCATAGGTATGCCTTTGGGTATGAGATGAGATGTAGGTGGTTGAGGATTGGGGTTTTAGGGATAATTTAATAGATGAGAGAGGATTTAGCCTAGTGATGATGGGTTAGAAAGATATTTGTCTCACGCCTAGTGACTAACACCCTCCTGAGGGTGGATTGAGGATTGATTAGTACTATTAATGGGATGAGTACTTTGGGACTAGACGTTGTGTGAGAGAGAGTTGTTTACTATAAGAGACGGATGGAGAGATCTGCATTAGAAGATGTGATGTGAGGCATAAGTTTTGGGTGTGGGCTTGGTTGAGACTTGGAATCAGGATTCTAGTATTCATTGAGTGTACAGCATGGGAGAGTCTTGGGATATAAAGACTAAGAGTGATGAGAGAGCATGATGGGGAGGACTAGACCTAGAGGTATGGGTTGAGATGAGCATTTAGGTTGGGGTGTCACTAATGGGTAAAGGGAATGGGTAGGTATTAATGGGAAGAGAGTGCGCTGGGTCTAGAGGACCTAATAGGTGCCCTACTGGGTAATGTGTGAAATGTTCAACAAGGAGATATATAATTATAGACTATTTTACTCAGATCAACTAATGAGTTGTGTGACATGTTGAGGCATGTTGTACTTGATGCGACCTCCCTAGAGACTATAGTGATGGTTCGTTGTGCTTATTACTTCCTTAATGTCTGTGGGGATGGGTTGGTATGCTTGTAGCCTTCCTAGAGTCTTCAAGTATTGGTTGGTATTCTTGTAACCTCCCTAGAGTCTGTGCATATGGGTCATTATGCTTGTGCCCTCCCTTGAGATTGTATGGATTGGTTAGTGTGGATGATGTACCCTGCCTAAGAGTCTTGCATAATGAAAGTGACCACCAATTAAGGGATAGGTCATGTGATGATGTGAGATGAGACCAATAGACCCCACATTGAGTGATTAATCATTACATCATGATGTGTATGTATATCTGTACCCAGTTCTTGTGGGTAATAGGATGAGTTTTGGATTCCACAAAAACTCAAGTCATCGTTTATGGCTTGGATGTCATTAGGATAGTCTGAGATGATGTGGTGTCGTGGATTCCAATATATAACTAATGTAGGTATGATAAGGTGGTATGGTGTCCTGGTAAGCACACATTGAAAAAACTTTCCTAGAGTCCTGGTGGCCTTATAAAGTTTATATCGCTATTGATGTGATTAGGAATTCCTATATAGTAATTCTCTTGTTTTTAGGTGATATGGTACTTCATTAGGTAGCTAATGAATCCACTTCTTCCTAAATTTGTTCTAAACCTAAAACACTATATATGGAAATATCCTTAGTTGTCTAGTAACACAAGATGATTCAATTGTATAAATTTCATATGAATCCCTGAAATAAATCTTGGACTCATATAGATGATTTTTATAAAACCATTTTAGATTTATCTAATATAGAATTTATGTTGAATAAAGGAGATTTTAATATCATACCAACAAAATAATTAGATGATTAAAATATGTAATTTAATTATTCAATAATGTATTTTCATGGTTCTATAAACCTACTAGAAGTAAAATATAACTTTTATTCTAAAGATATTATAAAAAGAAACCTACTTATATTTATAAGAAATTTCAGGAGCATAATGTGTAGGGTAGTATTTAGAAGAGAGGTAATGAAAGATGTTATAGAATGTTTAGGATCTATTCAGGGTATAGGGGTAAATAAATAAAGTAATTCCATTGTAAAAAACCTCGTCAAATTTGAAGGAATTTTCCCAAAGGAACAATTCTAAGAACAAAAATAATAATAATTACCATCGGTTGTTAGTTGTGAAATATTTTGAGGATGTTGATTTTTATATATCTGGCCTAATTATGTGAGTGATGAATGAGTCATGGATTAAAAATTTTCTTTTCATATATGTGACAAATGTGAGTACATCACTGATATGAGAGAGAATTAGAGTGTAATGGTTTACCTAGGAAATAACAAGATCTATCAAATCATAGGTAGAAAAATAATCCATCTATAATTTCATGAAAGGTATGATAAATCCATAGAGGAGGTTAGGTGGGTGCTTCATTTTAAGGTGAATCTTATTTCCTTAGGTTTCATAGAACAAAATGGTAATTATTTTAGGTCTGATTTAAGGGGTCATAATATCTTTAAGGTGTCACTCAGTTTTATCAGAGGAACCCTCACTAATGATATATATGTCTTAAATAGTATGAATCAAATGAAAAAATTAAATAAAACCATTTCCCCCATAATAGATAACAATTTTTTTTGACATAGGTGATTATTATATAATAGTTCAAAAGGGTTGAACAAACTAATAAAGAAATGAATTTAAAACTATGTAACCTCAAACAGTCTTCTCTTTTGTGAATACTGTGATCTTGTTAAGCCCAAATTTTTTTATGTGTTCTACATATAAATATAATTCCACATTCAAATATGGACATTTTAATTAGTAGTTTTCCTCAATAACTACTTCGAGTAGTGGGGGACACTACTATGTTCACTTTAAATATGAATAATATTTATATTTATATAATCATTCACTATTATGAAACAGTTGAAACATTATAAATTTGGATGTTTAATGTTGAAAGTGAAACAAAAAACAAACAAAATATCATTATAATAGATAATGATCTAGAATATTTATCTAATGCCAACATAGAATATTTTATTTTGGATGTTATTATTATGAATAAGACTGTTATTAATACCCCTAAATAAAATGTCCTATAAGAGATTATGAATAAGATTATTTATAATCTGTGAGAAGAATTCTATTATATTCTAGTTATTTTAATTAATTGGATGAAGTTTCTACTACAACATTATTTCTAATCAATATATTCCCATCTAGTTCCATTAGTTTTAAAACCCCTTATGTTATGTGGACTAGTTCACCCCTAGTTTGGGTCATCATAGTTTTTGTTGTTGTTATACCTATTCTCATAGCTGGAATGATAAACATGATCCTAGGAATATGAAGTGTGACTTTGTGGAATTCCCACTTTGTGTCAAATGGTAAAGCCTTTGGGAAGATAATCATGGATTTCAGAAATTTATAATTCATCATGATGTTGTTTTTTATGAGGTTTCTGCTTCTAAATTTAACATTTCTCATCTTTCCCAGTCTCATCTATCTAAACCCATAGGTTTTAAGGTTATATTAGAGAATAAAATATAACTTGAACTCAAGGTTTTCCCCACTAATCCACCCAACAGTATCACAATAAAGAATAACATGTTTTTGAATTCTAACCAAAGTTAGTGGTTGAGAAATATAGTTTCATGAGAGACTACATGTTGGCTCATAATAAGATGAAAATAATCATTAGGCCTCCAACATTTTATACCAAGGTTGATTTTTCTACCTTTGACTTTAATATAGGTTTTTACTAGGTAGTGACAAACCATAAAGATTCAAACATGATCTTAGGTATGAGTATTCTAGGTAGTGTATTTCTTTGATGGGAGATAAAAAGGATTGTATTCTTACAATTGAAACATGGATAATTGTTAAAAATCCTAAAAAGACGGAAATTTTAGATTTTAATTCAATTTTTATGAAAAAAATAAGAAAAAACCAATGAAATTAAAATAAGTATAAATCTACACTTTTGGCACATATATTCCTATACTATGATAGAACTGATTTCAATTATATTTTCTCACCTGTTGTTAAGCACTCTTCCTTTAGATTATGGTTAGCCTTATCTTCCAAAAATGATTTTCATGTTGAATAACAGGTCGTTAAAACTTCCTCCTTCCATGGTATGCAAGACAAAAATATTTATCTAAGACCACCTAATGAGTTTTTAAAATATATTTAAATTAATAAAGAATAGTTTTTTGGAATTCCCATGTATGTCCTTAAGAAATCATCTAGACAATGATATAAATAATTTAAAGCTTTTATGCTTAAAAATGACTTTTCTAAAAGTACATATGATACAATAGTTTGTTTAAAATCATTCAATATTTTTTATGTTTATTATATCCTATATATAGATGACATGATTATAGGTTTCAATGACATTTGGTTAATAAATCATATGAAAAACCAATTACATAATGCTTTTGAAATGAAATATTTATAGGAAACAAATACAATCCATGGTATGAAAATCACAACGAATAGAAATGTTAGGGTATTGTACAATTCAAATTATTCTTATGTTCATAAGGTGTTAAAAAGATATATTTTAGAAAATTTGTAACAACTTAATGTGACATTAGGTCATCACTTCGTGTTTACCTTGTCCCAATCCCCTAACATTTATTCAGATAATTATTTTATTATTAAAATTGTTTTTGTAAACACACTGGGTGACATTTTTTATTCAATGATATTCCATTATCTGGATATATCATTTATTATTTGTACCATATATGTTTTTATGGGATGTCTGGTAATAAATCCATAGTATGAATTAAAATAGATACTTATTTATGGGTCCATGTCATCTAATTGGTGAAATTGTTTAGGTAAAAATGATTCTTATAGACAAGTTATAATCAACTTTATTCATTCTGGTTAGGATAAAATATAGATACTAATAAATATATCACCGTTTGTGTATTAGTTTCATTTGGAGGTCCTAATTTATGGATATTTAATATGAAATACATTGAATCAATTTCTAAAAACATGGTCAAATATAGAGTATTTACTGTTGAAATCAAAGAATCAATTTGGATGAAAGGGCTAGTTAATGAACTGCCTTAATCTTTTTGTAATATAGAAGTAGATTTTAATATTCAGTTTGTATACAATAAATCTAAAAATAATTTTTCCATCAATGATTATATAACATATACATTATATAACATTTTGATAGGGTGTTCATTGAAACTATGATAGTATGCTTCACTAAGATACATACTTCACAGAATCCAGCCAATTATTTGGGTAAATCTACTCAATTGTCAATGTTTATACATTATATAGATCTTACAAATATAGTCCCATTTCAATGTCCTAGATAGTGAGAGAATCAAACATTTTAAATTATTTTTATTACAAAGGTGGAGGTTTTCTAAATTTGACATGCATGTAATTATTTTTTTATTATTAAAGATAATTTTTAAAATTCATGGTCTGAATTATTATTTGGATTTCATAATTTACTATTATTTGTTCCCTTGTGAAACTATTTTTTACATTTCATTTTTGTATTTTTTCCATGAGAAAAATGTTTTTTACGTATACTACTTTTCAATTTTGTTTTCAAGAGTTTTCATTACCCCATAGTTGGATCCCACATAAATTTAACCTGTGTGAAGACTACATTACTATTTCATGAGGGTATACCATTGGCTCTACCATTGTATAAGGGTAAGTCATAGATGCTTAAGGGAAATGCATGCTCCAATAAGGGTACTCACTAGCTTTTTTATGGGTACACCTGACACTCTTATGGGTACTCCCTGGCTTGCATATGGGCAGTCCCTAAATAGTATAGTGGTTCTACCATGGATCATGTAACACTAACCTGGAAAGTGAAAGCTTACTTCCTAGGCTCACATAAGGGTAACCTAGCTCACATAAGGGAACTATATGAGTCAAATAAGGGTAAGTTGAATTATATATGGGTATCCAAGGAACACACAATGATATGTTGATATGTGTTAAATTTTGATAGAGAATTGCCTACCGCCAAATGGACATCCCATTAAACTATCTCTAACATATCAGTTGTCCAAATGGCATGCATCCTGCATTCACTGATTATCTGGCAATAATTTATCACAAGATCATGATTTCACTTCTGGATCCTTGTCGATCATTTGGGGTGTTTCTTCTGTAGTTCAAGAGATGATTATTGTAGGTAATTTTTGATTTATAGTTGAAATAGAATGAGAGTATCCTAAAGGAGATCACACCCATGATTATCATAGTTCAATAAAGGAGATTGTATTCATAATCACCATCTAGGTCGAGGGATTTGGTGGAGAGTGGTGTAGATTGATTACCTTCATTAAGATATTTTTCCCATGTGAAGGAATACATCTATATCATGGGAACCAGTTGACCTTCTTCCATGTTTTGGTATTAGAACATAGAATTATAAGAAGTTTATTCTGCATTTCTATTTTTATTTCTTTTCAAGTGTTTGATGTTGTATTCTTATTTTCATGTGAATAGTGTGAGTCCTTATGAGAAGTTAGATTGAAAGGTCCATATGTTATATTTCATCACATCCATATGGTCTAGAAATACTAAATCCTCAAATAATTTCTTTGGTACACTACTTATTTCATGAATTATAATCTGGTGATTTTTTTTATAGTATTAATGATATTATGGGGGATTTATTTCTATGAAAATTGTTCAACAGTGGAAAAAAGTACGTTATATTTTGGTGTTCTATAATTTTTCTTAAACAATATTATTTTTTATCCATCTTATCCATTTCTACTTTTTATCGAAATTACTAAACGATTTGTGAACTAATTACTTATATTGGTAGATTATTTTTTTTTCATAAAGAATACCTCATCAACGATTCCCTTAGCATATTTTCTTGTTACAAACAAATGGGCTGCTGTGTCAACTTTTCGAATGTTCTTATCCTGATTGAATGTGATAATTTCACTTATCCTTTCGCTTTCATAGGGTTTCAATATATTTTCATTTTATTGTCCCTATCTTCTATCATATGTGAATAACCTAATAATATATTGTGGTTTTTAATGTATTTAATATAAATTAAATTATATTTATTCCTTGAATCATTTATATGTTTGCTTATATATTTTTTTGATTGTTGTGAGCCACAACTTTGGTGCAACCCTATCAACCCAACTATTTACCAAACCAACAATTTTCATTCCTATTAAATGATATAGAGGACATGGTGTATATAATTAATGCAGCGAATATAATTCCTCATATGTATTAAGATCACCAAAATTAGTTTTTCCATTTGGAAAATGACGAACTTGTGTTATGTATGAATCAATGAAAAAATAATTCTAGTCCAGTAAACCCCACCTGTTAGGTGTTTATATGTTTTCAAGTGCCCCATGTTCCATCATGGTGAAGAATAATGATAATATTGTAATAAAAATTGAATAAAATTTGATCCTTTTGAAAAGATAAATTGGTTTTATAGAACAAAAATATATTTCTGAAATAATATCATGACATTGTGGAAAAACCATGTTGTAACATATCTATAACTGTCTTCAAACTAACATGTTGGATTCCCTTATAGAATTGAATTAGGTATGGTTTAGTGTCATTGTGGCCTAGTTATCCCACATTGACCAGACGCCCAAGGAGTCATGGCAGCCTAATAAATTTGACATCCCTATCGATGTGATTAGGAATACCTATAGTTTAGTTCTCTTGTATTTTGGAGATAAGGTACTTCGTGAGGTAGAATAGGAATCCACTACTACCCAAATATGGTCTAAACATTAATATCTATATATGAAAAAAATCATTTTAGTCTAGTTACAGAAGAATATTAAATTACATTACTTTCATATGCACCCTTGAACTATTGTCCAGACTCATATAGATGATTTTAATAAAATCATTCTAGATTTATACTATATAGAATTTATGTTGGATGAAGTGGACTTGAATATCATACTTCTGAAATATTAGATGATTCATATAATTAATTTATAGATTCAATGATGTTTGTTTTGGATTCATTAATCCTATAAGATGTTAAATCTAACTTATTTTCTAAATATTTCCAAAAAAATAATCCTATTTCTTTTAAAAAGGAATATTAGGGGAATAATATATTGGGTAAGCATGATAAAATAGGAAAGAAAAGTTGTAATAGTTATCCTTGGAGATAATTAGGTTCTGTGTGTAAAAAAATAAAATTATTCTATTACAGAAAACCTGGTCAAATTAGATATAATTGTCCCCAAATGAACAATTCTAAGAACCAAACCAATAAGATAGACCATTGGTTGTTAGTTGAGAAATAATTTTATAATGATGATGTTTTTAATGTCTATTCTAACGCTATGATTCCTGAATGGGTTTGGTATTTTGGATTTTATTTTCATATATGTGAAATATGTGATTACTTTGCGGATCTAAGGAGATTGGGAGTGAAAAGGTTTACATATGAAATAACATGAGCTATCCAATCAAGGGTAAAATAATATCCTATCTAGAATTGCATGGATGGTCATTTAAAAACATAGAGGTGGTTAGGTGGTTGACTAATTTGAAGACAAATCATATTTACCTTAGGTCTTAGAACAAAATCGTTATTATTTTTCGACTGATTTAGTGAGTCATAATATATCTAAGGGGTCAATCACTCTTATGAGAGGAATCATCATCAATAGTATATATGTCATATATTTTTGTACTAAAATGAAATAATTAAATACAACTCTTTCCCCCGTAAAGATAACATAATGATATGGAATAGGTGATTTAGACATATTATTTCAAAGGAGATTAATGAACTTTGAAAGAATGGAATTTCAAATGATGAAACCTCATACAGTATTCCCTTTTGTGAAGACTAGGTTATTGGTAAATCCAAATGTGTTAGATTTAAGAGCACTATATATAAATATTATTGTCCTTTAGAATATGAAAACTTTAATTTTTAGGGTCCCTCTATAACTAATTCCCATAGTTGGGGCCACTACTATGTTACCTTTATAGATGCATATTCTTAGAAAGTGTGGATATACATACTCAAGAACAAATTTGAATCCGTTGACACTTTAATAATATGAAAGTCTAGTGTTGAAAGTGAAACCAGAATACAAGATAAAACCATTATAACAGATAATGGTCTAGAATATTTTTCTAATGAATACATATTCGACTGTAGTTCTGATAGTATTCTTAGACATAGAACTATTGTGGATACCCAGAATAGTATATCCTAGAATAAGGGATCTATAGAATAATTTTAGAAAAATTGGGAATCATGATATCATATTCTAGTCATTTTATGTCCTTCTAGGAAGAATTTGATGCTACTACTCTTTATATAATAAAGATATTCACCTCTGGTGCCATTAGATTCAAAACCCCCAATGTAATGTGGACCGGTTCACCCCTAGTTTTGGTTATCTTAGTTTTGTTATTATAATACCTATGATCATAGTAGAATGCTATACTATATCCAAGGACTAAGAAGTGCGTCCTTGTGGGATGACCACATTGTGTCACATGGTAAATTCCTTAGGTATATAATCAAGGTTTTTATAAATTTATAATGTGATGTAATGTGGCCTTCCTTGAGGATTCATATTCTAAATAGAATGCTTCTGATATAGTCCAGTATGATCCTTCTAAACTTGTAGGTGATGAGGTTATATTGGAGGCTAAAATGTAATATGATCTTGAGCTTATATCCACTAAACCACCCCAACTATATCACATTGAAGAAGAACCTATTAGGGAATTTGAAGAAGAGTTTGAGTTTAAGAGAGATGGTGACGTTGGAGACTACAAAATGACTAGTAATAGGACCATAAGAATCCTTAGGCCTCCAATTTGGTCCACCATGGATATTGTTTCAACCTTCAAGTTTAATATGGATTTTTACTAGGTAGTGATGAACCTTATAGCTTCAAAAAATATATTAAGTTTGATGAATCATGGAATTGGATTTATGGCATGAGAGATAAAATGGATTCTCTCCATAAAATTCCATCTTGGATTGTTGTTAACAAACCTAAAAAAGAGAAAATTATAGATTTTTTTTCAATTTTTTGAACAAATAAGACAACACCAGTGAAAATAATATTAGTTATAATGCTATATGTTTTTCACATGGATTCATACAACATGGAGGAATTAATTACAAAGAGATTTTTCAGATTGTATTAAGAACTAATCCATTGGATTATTGTTAGCCTTTTCTTCCCAAAATTATAGTAATGTTGAATAATTGGATGTATAAATTTCCTTCTTTTCATGGTATGTTAGAATAATAGATTTATATGAGACCACCTGATAGATTTTCAAAATATATAAAAAGTAATGAAGTATAAATTTTTTAAAAATCAATGTACAGCCCTACGAAATCATCTAGACAATGGTATAATGAATTTGTTTATTTTGAGCTTAAAATGACTTTGATTGAAGTAAATATGATGTGTATGTTTATTTTAAATCCATCAATATTTTTTCTATCTATTTAATACTATATGTTAATGATATTATTATAATTTACAAATACTGCAGGTTAATAAATCATATAAAAAACAAACAACATAATTCATTTGAAATGAAATATTTAGAGGAAGAAATGGAAATCCTTGGCATGAAAGTCACTAGGCATAGAAATGTTAGGGTATTGTAACATTACCTATATTATTATTAACATAAGGTGTTAAAAGTGTATTTTATTGAATATTTTATACTTTTTATTGTGCCTTTTTGTCATAACATCATGATTCCCTTGTCCCAATCCCCTAGAAGGGTGTCTGATATTGATTTTCATGAGTAAAATCCCTTTTCTAATCATTGTAATTGGCCTTATGTGTTCCATGATCGGATCATATATATATATATAGACTTTGGTTTTTTTCCATAATAATTTTGATGGTAATTCATGAAAATCATCATTAGTATGCATTAAAATAGTTACTGATTTATGTGTCCATGTCTTCTATTTTGTGCATTTATTTTGGTAAAAATGATTCTTATAGTCATGATTTCTCCAGATTTTTTGAATATATTTATTCTAAAAATATAGATACTAATAAATATATCACCATTTATGTATTATTTTCTTATATTTCACCCATTTCATGGAAATTTTAAATGAAATCCATTGTTTCCTTTTCCATAACCAAGGTTGAATACATAGATTTAACTATTGTAATCAAATATGAATTTTGGTTAAAGGCTTTATTAATGAATTGAATATATCTTATGGTATTGTAGAAGTATTTTTCGTATGTTATTCCATATTCCATCTTTTTAAAAATCAGGATTTCTATGGAAGATCAAATCTCATAAATTTGTTTTTCATTTTCCTAGGGTTGTCGTCGAAAGACTGTTGGTATATTTCAATATGATACATACTTCAGAGAATCTAGCTAATAGTTTGACTATAGATATTCAAATTTCCCTGTTTATTCATTGTTTAGAACATTGGATTGTAGTCCCATTTCAGAGTCATAGGTTGTGAGAACACCATCCTATTAAAAATGTTTATTACAAAGGTGGAGAATTTGGAAATTTGACATGAATGTTTTCATTAGTTTGTTATCAAATATAATTTTCCCAATTCTTTTTTTGATTTATTATTAGGATTTAATGATTTAGTTTTAATTTATCCCATGTTAAAATGTTGTTTAAATATCTTACCTGAAATTTTTCACATGGAATAAATTTTGTTTAAACTTATTATTTTTCAATTTTGATTCATGTTCTTTCCTAACCCCATAGATTGATCCCACATACTGATAACTTACGTATATTTTACTTTCTTATTGTATGAGGGTAAATTATTGTATCTTCTTTTTCATTAGGGTATGAAATTGATGAATAAGGTTTATTCCTACATTTTTATGTGTAGTACTCCCTGGATTGTGTAATAATACAATTGTTGCGCTTAAGGGTACTCTCTATCTTGTATATTGGAACTCCCTCGCTTGAGGATGGGTACTACCTTGGCTCACTAAAGGATAACTTAGCATGTGTAAGGGAAATTACTTTCTCACATAAGGTTAACCGAGGGCATTTAAGTGTAATGTATGGCTTGATTTGGGGTTACCAGACTCGTATAAGGGAATACGTAGAACACATAATGATAAAATTAGTTGTGTAATATTTTGGTGGAGAATCTCCTACTAATGCATGGACAACTTGTCAAACTATATCTTACAGACTAGCCATCCATGTGGTATTTATACTTATTTCTCCACCTAGATCTCTATCTCTTATCCCACAATCATGATTTCACCTCAGCCTCCTCCTTGATTATTCAGTGTGTTTTTCACTAGTTAAAGGGAGATGATTTATAAGGAATTTCTAATTTTATATTGAAACAAAACAAGTGTATCCTAAATGATATCCTATACAATATTTACATATTTTTCTAAAGAAGATTTTCTTTATCACCACTAAACTGATCTAGGGATTTTCTAGAGAGTGTTTAATATTCGTCTCCACATCATTATATGTTCTTGCATGAATGAATACATCAACATCATGAACACCATTTTAGAATCTTTAGGGTTTTGGTACTTAAATATGGAATTATAATAAGTTTATCACTCTTTCTGGTCTTTGGTTCATTCCAAGTGTTTGATGTTTTATCCTTATATGAATGTATGATTCAATCCATGAATTCATATTTCAAGTTCTATATGTTATATTACGTCACTTCCATAAGGTCTAGCTCGAAAAAATCCAAAATAGTTTCTTTGGACTTTCACTTAATTTGTTTCTTAAAATATAGATATTTTATTTCATTAGAAATAATGATATTATGGTGGTTTTATTTCATTTATTGAAAGTCCCTAGGGGACTGAAGTATGTTATATCTCTGTTTTATTTATTTCTACTTGCACCATATTCATCTTGGGTCTAACTTACCCATTTTTTTTGAAATTTCCTAGAGTAATTGTATACCCATTACCTATATTATTGGATTATTAGTTGTTTCATAAGAACTAAGACATCAACAAAACCCCTATCATCTTTTCTAGTTAGAAAAATAATGGGCCGGTGGATTAGATTTTGACATGTCTCTATCATGATATCATAAGAAAATGTCACTCATCCTTTCACTTTTATTGGCTATGTCATTTGGTTTTGATCCATTTTGTATTTTATTATTTCTATATTCTAACCTAGGTGCATCACCAAATTATGCATTGAGGTATTTTTAATTTAGTTAATCTAAATGAAAATATATTGATTCCCTGAATCATTTATATGTTAGCTTATATATTGATTTGGTAGTTATGAGCCAAAGGTTTTGTGCAACCATATAAACCAATAAACAATTAAAAATACATATTTCATTATTACCCTATCATTTCCTTGCTTTCTAATATGGTTTCGGATAGAATTACCATATCAGGGCTATATTTGGAGCTCCATTAATGGAGCATAAGAACTGATCATGAGTTTTCATGAACATTAGTATACCAAAATTAGAGTTTCACGATTCTATGTGGGGCATGTTTGAACCCACCTTTTCCTCAATATGGTAGTTCAAAAAAACATTATCTAATAGATTTCAATGTTTTTTAGAACCTAATAGATCCTCATCCTTAGAACCTACACGTAGACTTTTATTTATAAATTTTTCTTATATTATTTTCAAAATACTATTTCTATACCCATTACGTCACATCAAAGTCCTTAGTCATTTTTGTTCAACCAAGATCACTCCAAGAGGAGATTCATATAGGACTAGAATAACCATCCTCGATGCAGGAAATCCTAGAAGTTCAGCCTCACCCAAAAAAGTGTAATCTAGACCTCCCACCTTAGGTGGAACCATAACTTGGGATAGGAAATCCTTAATTTCCTATAATGTTCATGGAAAATGGTAAAATAGTTGGTGGTTTGGGGTAGGTACTGATTTATGGTGTAGGAAATCATTACTAATTTTTTTATGGGGGATAAATAGTCAAAGAAATTTTTTTCCTATTTCCGACATCATGTGTATCCTCATCCTATGATCATTCATCCAGCATCCTATAAAGAATATACCCATAAACCAAGGGGACATAAAGTCACATGTTCAATTGAAAAGGGTAATACAAACTCCCAGGTTCATTTGATACTATTAATATCTGATCATGAAATTTTGAACGATTGTTTATATCCATATGTTTTTAGCCTTAGAATTTGGTGGACCACACAAGGTGTTTTCCTGATTCCATTTGATATATTATTGTGCAAGACTCCGCTTCAAATCAGGTTTTTTTGTTCTAAAATCCATTATTTCATGTCCAATGAGGCCTCTAAAGAAACTAAAGGAGGAGATTTTTCAAACTCAAAAGACACCAATATCATGGAGTCACGATGTTTCACTATTGGATCCCATATAATTGGTTTTGTGATGTACACCAAAGCCTTTATTTTTACCATAGGACCCCACTAAATAAGATCTAAAACATCTCATTCTATAAAATCTCCAATGCTATTACCATTCCCACACATAACATGACCACTACTACCCATAAATGGGATACATTTTACCTCGATTGAGGGAATTCCATATCATCATGTTAAACCCATTAGAGAAGTAATTTAGCACAATAATATGATTATCAAAATACAATGGAGATCAATTAAAAATGTGTATATTAATATATTCCCTAAAAATTCAAAAAATAGTCATCTAATGTTCAATTTCATTGATATAATATACCTCCTCTATCCTTTGGATCAACTACCACATATTCCTCAAGGAGTTCATGTTATAGGATTTTCTAGATGTGAATCTCTCCACTAGGAGGAGGGAGAGGAATTTACAATGCTCTCTATCCTCCATAGCACATAATTCATTCATTGATTTCTAAAAAAACATTGAAATATTATTTATAGTCTCTCTGGCCATGCATTATCATTTATACAATCAAATACATTGAATTAAATATTTCAAAATAAACTATCCTTAAATGTTGTATTTAAAAAAAATAAAAATAAAACTGTTTACAACCATTGTTATGTTAATTACTTAATTACACTAATTTTGATATGATTAAAAAAATTTAATCATTCATTATGATTATTGACAATGGTAATTTTATTATTTTAAACAATTTATTGTGTTAATAATATTGTTAACAGTTTAAAAAAATTGTTTAGATTACATAACATTCATAATTGTATATAATTAATTTAACTATTAAATTAATATATCTATTTAAATAAATATTAACTCTATAATTAATGTTAATGATTTTTATAAAATGTTTTACAAAAAAAGACAATTATTTAACAATATTTAGCTAATAATTTTATAGATATATTTGTTTTTCTATTATTATGAGTTAATTACATATTTGGTTGATAAATTAATTCTAAATTCAATTACATTTGAAATAATTATTAATAAACAATTATTAATAGTAAAATTAATAATTTATAGATTTACTAATTAATTTATTTTTTTTAAATTTATAAATAATGTTTAAAGAAATTAAATATATATTTAAATCTATAATAAGACTGTGTTAAAAAATTTATTTAAAAATGAAAAAAGTTTATAAAAAACTTAATGATTTTAAAAATATTAAATAAATGTGTTAAATTGTAATTTTTATTTTTATTAATAATTTATTTTTAATGAAAAAAATAATCAAATGAATTGACTATTTAGTAATTGTGAAATGATTTTTCTAGATACTTCCCAATGATGAGAGATAATATCTTTTTCATTTGTCATTTCTATATATTATGTATATGAATACATTCTAAAAAATAATTAAATTTAATTTAATACTTGTAATATTAATAATGTGAAATAATTTTAAATTAATATTTTAAAAAACGACAAAATAAAATCTACATATTCTGATATATTAAATTTCAAAATAATAAATGGAGGAAATATATTAAAAAAATAAGGAAATGTTTCTGAGCAATTCCGTTGAATATAAATCCATATATGTGTTTATGAATTACTATATACCTTCATTCATGTTTAATGGGAATTGATAGATGGATAGGGACTAGGGATACCTTGGGTAAAGGATATAACATGCAGCTTGTCCTCCAATGATATAGATAAGTACTCTATAGCACTTAAATGTGTTACAATCTATGGGTTATTGTGTCTCTAAGGGGTGGGGAAATTGTTTATTCTCTCATGAGGCCATAGGTATTCCTTGAGTACGAGATGAGATACAGGTGGATTAGGATTGGGGTTTTCGGGATAATTTAATAGATGAGAGAGGATTTAGCCTAGTGATGATGGGTAAGAAAGACATTTGTATCATTCCTAGTGACTAACACCCTCCTGAGGGTGGCTTGAGGATTGATTAGTACTATTAATGGGACAAGTACTTTGGGACTAGATGTTCTGTGACAAAGAGTTGTCTACTATAAGAGACGGATGGAGAGATCTGCCTTAGAAGATGTGATGTGAGGCAGAAGTGTTGGGTGTGGGCTTGGTCGAGACTTGGCATTAGGATTCAAGTATTCATTGAGTGTACAACATGGGAGAGTCTTGGGATAGAAATACCAAGAGTGATGAGAGAGCATGATGGGGAGGACTAGACCTATAGGTATGGTTTGAGATGAGCATTTAGGTTGGGGTGTCTCTAATGGGTAAGGGGAATGGGTAGGTATTAATGGGAAGAGACTGTGCTGGGTCTATAGGACCTAATAGGTGCCCTACTGGGTAATGTGTGATATGTTCAATAAGGAGATATATAATTATAGACTATTTTACTCAGATCAACTAAAGAGTTGTGTGACCTGATGAGGCATGTTGTACTTGATGTGACCTCCCTAGAGACTATGGTGATGATTCGATGTGATTATTACATTTTTAATGCGTGTGGGGACGGTTTGGTATGCATGTAGCCATCCCAGAGTTTTAAAGTATTGGTTGGTATTCTTGTAACCTCCCTTGAGTCTGTGCATATGGGTCAATATTCTTGTGGCCTCCCTTGAGCATTTAGGTATTGGTTAGTGTGGATGATGTACCCTGCCTAAGAGTATTGAGTAATAAAAGTGACCACCCATGAGGGGCTAGGTCATGTGATGATGTGATATGAGACCAATAGACCCTACCTTGAGTGATCAAGCATTACAGTATGATGTGTATGTATAAGTGCACCTAGTTCATGTGGGTAATAGGTTGTGTTTTGGATTCCACAAAACCTCAATTCATTGTTTATGGCTTGGGTGCCATTAGGATGGTCTGAGATGATGAAATGTCATGGATTCCAATATATAACTAATGTTGGTATGATCCTGTGCTATGGTGTCCTAGTAAGCACACATTGACCAGACATGCCAGGGGTCGTTGTGTCCTTTTAAAGTTTACATCTCTATTGATGTGATTAATAATTCATATAGTTGAATTCTCTTGTTTTTAGGTGATATGTTACTTCATCAGGTAGCTAATGAATCGACTTCTAACTAAATTTTGTATTAACCAAAATATCTATATATGAAAAAAAAACATTTGTTATCCAGTACACAAGATGATTCAATTGTATAAATTTCATATGAATCCCTGAAATGAATCTTGGACTCATATAGACGATTTTAACAAAACCATTCTTGAATAAAGTATATTTGACTATCATACCCAAAAAATAATTAGTTGATTAAAATATGTAATTTAATTATTTAATGATGTATGTTCATGGTTCCTTAAACCCGTTAAAATTAAAATATAACTTGTATTCTGAAGATATTAAAAAATGAAACCTACTTATATTTATATGAAAGTTGAGGAGCTTAATGTCTAGGGTAAGTTTGAGAAGAGAGGGAATTAAAGATGTAATATAATGTTTAGGATCTATTCAGGGTATAATGGTAAATAAATAATGTAATTCCATTGTAAAGAACCTCGCTAAATTTGAAGGAATTGTCCCAATGGAACAATTATAAGAAAAAAACTAATAATAATGACCATTGGTTGTTAGTTGTGAAATATTTTGAGGCTTTTGATTTTTTATATATCTAGCCTAATTCTGTGAGTGATGAATGAGTCATGGATTCCGAATTTTATTTTCATACATGTTACAAATGTGAGTACATAACTGATATGAGAGAGAATTATAGTGTAAAGGGTTACATAGGAAATAAAAAGAGCTATCCAATCATGGGTAGAAAAATAATCCATGTTGAATTTCATTGTAGGTCTATTAAATCCCTAGAGGAGGATAAGTGGGTGCTTCTTTTGAAGATGAATCTTATTTCCATAGGTTTCATAGAACAAAATGGTAATTATTTTAGGTCTGATTTAAGGGGTTATGATATCTCTAAGGGGTCACTCACCGTTATGAGAGGAACCCTCACCAACGGTATATATGTCTTGAATAGTAGGAATGAAATGAAACAATTAAATAAAACTCTTTCCCCCATAATAGATAACACAATTTTTTGACCTAGGTGATTATTACAAAATAGTTCAAAAGCGATGAATGAATTAATAAAGAAATGAATTTAAAATGGTGTAACCATAGACTATATTACTTTTTGTGAATACTGTGATCTTTTTAAGCCCAAAAAATTTATTTTTAAGTGTTCTACATATAAATATAATTCCACTTTCAAATATGCACATTTTAATCAGTGGTTATCCTCAATAACTACTTGTAGTAGTGGAGGCCACTACTATGTTCACTTTAAATATGAATAATCTCATAAAATGTATATTTATATAATCATTTACTAATATGAATCAATTAAAACATTCAAAATTTGGATGTTCAGTGTTGAAAGTGAAACAAAAAAACAAACATAAAATCATTAGAATTGATAATGGTCTAGAATATTTATCTAATTCCAACATAGAATATTTTATTATGGATTTTATTATTAGGCATAAGACTGTTATGTATACCCCCAAATAAAATTTCCTATAAGAGAGTATGAATAATATTATTTTTATCGTGTGAGAAGCATTATATTATATTCTAGTTATTTTAAGTAATGGGAAGAAGTTTCTATTACAACTTTCTTTTTAATCAATAGATTTCGATATAGTTCCATTATTTTTAAAACCACTTATGTTATGTGGACTAGGTCACCCATAGTTTAGGACATCATAGTTTTTTGTTGTTGTTATACCTATTCTCATAGCCGGAATGATAAACATGAAACTATGAATATGAAGTGAGACTTTGTGGGATTCCCACATTGTGTCAAATGGTAAATCCTTTGGGAAGATAATCATAGATTTCAGAAAATTATAATTCCTCATGATGTTGTTTTCTATGAGGTTTCTACTTCTAAATATAACATTTATCATCTTTCCCAGTCTCATATATCTAAACATGTAGGTGTTAAGGTTATATTAGAGCCTAAAAAATAACTTGAACTCAAGGTTGTCCCCACCAATCCACCCCATCTATATCACAATAATGAATAACATGTTAGTGAATTCTATCCAATGTTAGTGGTTGAGGAAGATAGTGACGTGAGAGACTACATGTTGACTCGTAATAAGAACAAAATAATCATTAGGCCTCCAACATTGTCTACCAAGGTTGATGTTTCTACCTTTGACTTTAATATAGGTTTTTACTAGGTAGTGACAAACCCTAATGATTCAAACAAGATCTTAGGTATGAGTATTCTAGGTAGTGTCTTTCTATCATGAGAGATAAAAAGGATTGTATTATTATAATTGAAACTTGGATAATTGTTAACAATCCTAAAATAAAGAAAATTTTAGATTTTAATACAATTTTTATGAATAAATAAGAAAACACCAATGAAATGAAAATTAAGTATAAATATACACTTTTGGCACATATATTCCTATAATACAATAGATCTAATTATAATTATATTTTTCACCTTTTCTTAATCCCTCTTCTATTAGATTATGGTTAACATTTTCTTCCCAAAATGATTTTTATGTTGAATAATAGGTCATTAATACTGCCTTCTTGCAAGGAATGAAAGAGAAACATATTTATCTAAGACCACCTAAGGAGTTTTCAAAATATTTTAAAATTAATAAACAAAAATTTTTAGGAATTCCCATGTATGTTCTTAAGAAATCTTCTAGACGATGGTATAAATAATTTAAAGCTTTTATGCTTAAAAATGTCTTTTCTAGAAGTATATATGATGTCATAATTTATTTAAAATATTTCAATATTTTTTATGTTTTTTTAATCCTATATATAGATGACATGATTATAGTTTTCAAAGGAAATTGGTTAATAAATCATATGAAAAACCAATTAGATAATGCTTTTGAAATGAAATATTTTTAGGAAACCAATAAAATCCATGGTATGAAAAGCACAACGGATAGAAATGTTAAGTTATTATACAAGTCAAATTATTCGTATGTTCATAAGGTGTTAAGAAGATATTTTCTAGAAAATTTGAAACAAGTTAATGTGACATTATATCATCCCTTCATGTTTACATTGTCCCAATCCCCTAATAGTTATTCAGATAATTATTTTTTGATAAAAATTATATTTGTAAAAATAGTGGGTGACATTATGTATTTGATGATATTCCATCATCTGGATATATAATTTATTGTCTATACCATATAATTTTTTATGGGATATCTGATAATGAACCCATAGTATGAATTAAAATATATACTTATTTATGTGTCCATGTCTTCTAATTGGTGAAATTTTTTAGGTAAAAATGATTCTTATATTCATGACATAATCAAATTTATTGATTCTGGTTAGGTTAAAATATAGATAATAATAAATATATAACCGTTTATGTATTATTTTCCTTTTGAGGTCCTAATTTATGGAAATGTAATATGAAATACATTGATTCACTTTCCATAACCATGGTCAAATATAGAGTATTTACTATAGCTATCAGAGAATCAATTTGGTTGAAAGGGATAGTTAATGATCTGCCTTTCTCTATTGGTAATATAGAAGTATTTTGTAATATTCCGTCTGTATTAGATATTTCTAAAAATCATTTTTCCATCGAAGATTATTGTACATATATATTATATTACATTTTGTTAGGGTGTTCATTGAAACTATGATTGTATCTTTCACTAAGATTCATACTTCATAGAATCCAATCAATTTTTTGGATAAAGATATTCAATTGTCAAAGTTTATACATTATTTAGATCTTACTAATATAGTACCATTTCGATGTCCAAGCTAGTGAGAGATTCATACTTTTTAAATTATTTTTTTACAAAGGTGGCGGTTTTCTAAATTTTACATCCATGTAATTATTTGTTTATTATTAAAGAGAATTTTTAAAATTCATGGTCTGAATTATTATTTAGATTTCTTAATGTACTATTATTTGTTCCCTTGTGAAACTTTTTTTTACATTTCTTTTTTGTATTTTTCCCATGAGAATATTTTTTTTGAATATATTAATTTTCAATTTTGTTTTCAAGATTTTTCCTTACCCCATAGTTGGATCCCACAAAAATGTAACCTGTGTGAAGTCTAAATTACTATTGCATGAGGGTAAACCATTGGCTCTCCCATTGTATAAGGGTAATCCATCATTGCCTAAGGGTAATTCTTGCTCATGTAAGGGTACCCACTGGATTGTTTAAGGGTAAACCTGACACTCTTAAGGGTATTCCCTAGCTTGCATATGGGAAGTCCCTAGATTTCATAGTGGATCTACCTTGGATCATGCAACACTAACCTAGAAAGTGAAAGGGTACTTCCTAGGCTCACAAGAGGGTATCCTAGCTCACATAAGGGAACTATATGATTCAACTAAGGGTAAATTGGATTATATATGGGTAACCTTGGAACAAACAATGATATGTTGATATGTGTTAAATTCTGGCAGTGAATCACCTACCTCCAAATGGCCATCCCATCAAACTATCTCTTTCATATTAGTCGTCCATGTGGCCTACATCCTGCATTCACAGATTAGCTTGAAATCATTTATCCCAACATCCTGATTTCACTTCTGGATCCTCCTCAATCATTTGGGGTGATTCTTCACTAGTTATAGAGATGATTGTTCTAGGTAATTTTTGATTTATAGTTGAAATACAATGAGTATCCTAAAGGATATCACACCCTTGATTCACATAGTTCACTGAAGGAGACTGTATTATTCATCACCAACCAGTTCTAGGGATTTTGTGGAGAGTGGTGTAGATTCATTACCTTCATTAAAATATTTTCCCATGTGAAGGAATACATCTATATCATGGGCACCAGTTAAACTTCTTCCATGTATTGGTATTAGAACATAGAATTATAAGATGTTTATTCCGCATTGCTATTTTAATTTCTTTTCATGTGTTTGATGTTGTATTCATATATTCAGGTTAATAGTGTGAGTCCTTATAAGAAGTTATATTGAAAGGTCCATATGTTATATTTCATCACATCCATATGCTCTAGAAATACTAAATCCTAAAATAGTTTCTTTGGAACACCACTTCTTTCATGAATTATAATCTAGCGATTTTCTTTCATTAGTAATAATGATATTATGAGTGATTTATTTCAATGCAAATTTTTCCATAGTGGACAAAAGTACGTTATATATTGGTGTTCTATATTTTTTCGTACACAATATTCTTTTTTAATCCATTATATCCATTTCTATTTTTTATCAAAATTAATAAAAAATTTGTGAACGAATTACCTATATTAGTGGATTATTTGTTGTTCCATAAAGAATACCACATCAACAATTCCCTTAACATATTTTGTAGTTAAAAAAATGGGCTGGTTTGTCAACTTTTCGCATGTTCTTATCCTGATTGAATGTGAAAATTTCACTTGTCCTTTCATTTTCATAGGTCTACAATCCAATTGTCATTTTATTGTCCCTATCTTCTATCATATGTGAATCACCTAATAATTTATGGCGGATTTTAATGTATTTAATCTATATAAAATTATACCTATTACTTGAATAATTTATATGTTAGCTTATATTTTTTTTAATGTTGTGAGCCTCAACTTTGGTGCAAACCTATCAACCCAACTAGTTACCAAACCAACATTTTTCATTCCTATTAAATGATATAGAGGAAATGGTGTCTATAATTAATGTAGTGAAATTAATGCTTCATATGTATTAAAATCACCAAAATATGTTTTTCCATTTGGAAAATGAAGAACATGTGTTATGTATGAATCAATGAAAAAATAATTCAAGTCTAGTAAACCCCACCTGCTAGGTGTTTATATGTTTTCAAGTGCCCCATGTTCCATCATGGTGAAGAAGACTGATAATATTGTAATAAAATTTGAATAAAATTTGATCCTTCTGAAATGTTAAATTTGTTTTATAGAACAGAAATCTATTTCAGAAATAATTTCATGACTCCGTGGAAAAACCATGTTGAAACATATCTATAACTATCTTCAAACTAACACGGGGGATTCCCTTATAGAGCTGAATTAGGTATGATTTAGTGTCATGGTTTCCTAGTTATCCCACATTGACCAGACACACATGGAATCATGAAAGCCTAATAAATTTGACCTCCCAATCATTGTGATTAGGAATACCAATAGTTTAGTTATCTTGTCTCTTTGTGATAAGGTACTTCATGAGGTAGAATAGGAATCCACTACTACCCAAATATGGTCTAAACATGAATCTATATATATGAAAAAACCATTATAGTCTAGTTACACAAGAATATTAAATTACATAACTTTCATATGCATCCTTGAACGATAGTCTGGACTCACATCAATGATTTTAATAAAGTCATTCTAGATTTATACAATATATAATTTAAGTTGGATGAAGGGGACTTGAATATCATACTTTTGAAATATTAGATGATTCATATAATTCATTTATAGATTCAATGATGTATGTTTTGGGTTCCTTAAACTTATAAGATGTCAAATATACCATATTGTCTAAATTTTTTTAAAAAATAATCATAGTTCTATTAAGAAGGAATATAAGGGGATTAATATCTTGATTAAGCATGAGAAAAGTGGGAAGAAAGGTGGTAAGAGTTATCCTTATAGATAATCAGGTTCTGTGGGTAAAAAAATAAAATAATTCTATTAAAAAAAACCTGGTCATATTAGAAGTAATTATCCCCAAATGAACAATTATAAGAACCAAAATAATAAGAGAGACCATTGGTTGTTAGTTGGGAAATAATTTTATAATGTTGATTTTATTAAGGTCTGTTCTAACACTATGATTGCTTAATGGGTCTGGTATTTAGAATTTTATTTTCATATATGTGAAAAATGTGATTACTTCACTGATATAAGGAGATTGAGAGTGAAATGGTTTACATATGAAATAACATAAGATATCCAATCATGGGTAAAATAGTAGTCTATCTAGAATTTTCTGTATTTTTATTCAAATACATAGAGGTGGTTAGGTGGGTGACTAATTTGAGGAAGAATCTTATTTCCCTAGGGTCTCAGAGAAAAATAGTTATTATTTTTTGTCTAATTTAGGGAATCATAATATATCTAAGGGGTCACTCACTCTTATGAGAGGAATCTTCATCAATGGTATATATGTCTTAGATTGTAGTACTAAAATGAAAAAATTAAATACAACTCTTTCCCCCATTAAAGATAACATAATGTTATGGAATACATGATTAATACATTTTATATCAAAGGGGATTAATGAACATTGAAAGAATGGGATTTCAAATGATGCAACCTCATATTGTCTTCCCTTTTCTGAAGACTAGGTTCTTGGTGAGTCCAAACATGATAGTTTTAAGAGGTCTATATATAAAGATAAGTCACCTTTAGAATATGAAAACTTTAATTTTTGGGGTCCCTCTAGAACTACTTCCCATTGTTGGGGCCACTACTATGTTCCCTTTATAGATGCATATTCTAATAAAGTGTGGATATACATACTCAAGTACAAATTTGAATCCTTTGACACTTTAATAATATGAAAGTATAATATTGAATGTGAAACCAAAAGAAAAAATAAAACTATTAGAACAGATAATAGTCTAGAATATTTTTCTAATGACTACATAGTATACAATAGTTCTTCTGTTATTCTTAGACATAGAAATTTTGTGGATACCCACAATAGTATGGCCTTGAATAGAGGATATATATGATAGTTTTAGAAAAATTGGGAATCATGATATCATAATCTAGTATTTTTATGTACTTCTAAGAAGAATTTGATGCTACTACTCTCTATATAATCAAGATATTCACCTCCAGTTCCATTAGATTCAAAACCCCTAATTTAATGTGGACCGGTTCACCCCAAGTTTAGGTTATCTTAGTTTTTTATTATAATACTTATGATCATAGTAGGAATTATATACTAGATCCTAGAACTAAGAAGTGAGTCCTTGTGGGATGCCGAAATTGTGTCACATGCTAAATTACTTAGGTATATAATCATGGTTTTTAGAAATGAATAATGTGATGTGGTTTGGTTTTCCATGAGGCTTCTTATTCTAAATAGAATTCTTCTTATCCGTTCCAGTTTGATCCTTCTAAACCTGTAGGTGTTGAGGTTATATTAGAGGCTAAAATGTAATAAGATCCTGATGTTATCTCTACTAAACCACCCAAACTATATCACATTGAAGAAGAACCTATTAGGGAATTTTGACATGAGTTTGAGTTTAAGATAAATGGTGATGTTGGATATTACAATATGAATAGTAATAGGACCATATAAATCATTTGGCCTCTAATTTGGTCCTCCAAGGCTATTGTTTCTACCTTAATCTTTAATACAAGTTTTATACTAGGTAGTGATGAACAATATAGTTTCAAAAAATATCTTATGTCTGATGAATCATGGTAGTGAATTTCTGTAATGAGAGATGAAATGGATTCTCTCCATAAAAATGAAGATTGGATTATTGTTAACATACATTAAAAGGAGAAAATTATAGATTTTTATTTCAATTGTTATGAACAAATAACACAACACAGTGAAAATAATATTAATCAAAAGCTATAAGTTTTTCACATGGATTCCTACAACATGAAGGAATTAATTACAAGGATATTTTCACCTTTTGTAAAGAACTAATCTATTAGATTATTGTTAGCTTTTTCTTCCCAAAATGTTATTTATGTTGAACAATTGGATGTTTAAAATGAATTTTTTCATGGTACATAAGATTAATAGATTTATATGAGACCACATGATGGATTTTCAAAATATTTTAATAGTAATGAAGTATAAATTGTTCAAAAATCCATGTATGGCCATAAGAAATCATCTAGACAACGGTATAATGAATTTGATTTTTTTGAGCTTAAAATGGCTTGGATTGAAGTAAATATTATGTATATGATAATTTAAATCCATGAAGATTTTTTCTATCCATTTAATACTATATGTTGATGATTCTATTAATATTTAAAAATTCAACAGGTTAATAAATCATATAAAAAACAGACTACATAGATCATTTGAAATGAAATATTTAGAGGAAGAAATGGAAATCCTTGGTATGAATGTCACTAGGGATAGAAATTTTAGGGTATCATACCTTTACATATATTATTTTTAACATAAGGTGTTAAAAGTGTATTTTATTGAATATTTGAAACCTTTTATTGTGTCTTTAGGTCATAACTTCATGATTCCATTTCCCCAATCCCCTAGAAGGGTTTCTGATAATGATTTTATGAGTAAAATACCTTGTGTAATAACTGTAATTGTCCTTATGTGTTCCATGATATTATCATATCTATATATTGACTTTGGTTTTTTTTCTTAATAAGTTTTATGGTAAGCCATGAAAATCATCGTTGGTATGCCTTAAAATAGTTTCTGATTTATGTTTCCATGTATTCTGATTTGTGCATTTATTTTTTGTAAAAATGATTCATATAGTCATGATTTCACTGGATATTTTGATTCTATTTATTCTAAAAATATATATAATAGTAAATATATCACCATTTATGTATTAATTTTTTATGTTTCTTCCGTTTCATGGAAATGTAAAATAAAATCCATTGTTTCCCTTTCAATAACCAAGGTTGAATACATAGCATTAACTATTGAAATCCAAGAAAAAATTTAGTTAAAGGATTTGTTAATGAATTGAATGTATCTTTTGGTATTATAGAAGTATTTTTTGTAAGTTATTCAATATTCCATATTTTTGAAAATCAGGATTTCTATTGAAGATCAAATCACAATTTTTTTTGTCATTTTCCTAGGGTTGTCGTCGAAAGTCGGATGATATATTTCACTATAATACATACTTCAGAGAATACAGATAATAGTTTGACTATGGTTATTCAATTTTCCCTATTTATTCATTGTTTAGAACATTGGATTGTAGTCCCATTTCAATGTCATAGGTGGTGCGAACACCATCCTGTTTAATTTTTTTAATTACAAAGGTAGAGAATTTAGAAATTTGACATGAATTTTTTTATTAGTTTGTTAACAAATATAATTTTCCCAATTCTTGCATTGAATTATTATTAGGATTTAATTATTTACTTTTAATTTATCCCATGTGAAAATGTTGTTTACATCGCTTACCTAAATTTTTCCCATGGAATAAATTTTGTTTACACTTATTATTTTTAAATTTTGATTCATGATCTTTCCTTACCCCATAGATGGATCCCACATAAAGGTAACTTACGTAAATTTTACTTTCCTATTGCATGTGGGTAAATTATTGTATCTTCTTCTTAATAAGGGAAATACATGGATGAATAAGATTTATTCCTACATGTGTAAGTGTAGTACTCCTTGTATTGTTTAATCGTACTATTGATGTTCTTAAAGGTGCTCTCTATCTTGTATATTGGCACTCCCTCACTTGCGGAAGGGTATTACCATTTCTCACAAAAGGATAACTTGGAATGTGTAAGGGTACTTACATTCTCACATAAGGGTAACCTAGATCATGTAAGGGTAATTTATGGCTTTATTAGGGGTAACCTGACTCGTATAAGGGAATCCCTGTAACACATAATGATAAACCGATTTGTGTTATATTTTGGTGGTGAATCACCTACTGATGCATGGGAATCTTGTCCAAATATCTCTTGCAGACTAGTCATCCATGTGGTCTTTATCCTTATTTCCCCACCTCGATCTCTATCGCTTCTTCCACCATCATGATTTCACCTCAGCCTCCTCCTAGATTATTCAGTGTGTTTGTTCACTAGTTAAAGGGAGTAGATTTATAGGGAATTTCTAATTTCATATTAAAACAAAACACGTGTATCATGAAGGATATCTTCTCCAATATTTCCATAATTTTCTAATGAAGATTTTCTTTATCACCTCTAACCTGATCTATGGATTTTCTATAGAGTGTTTAATATTCGTTTCCACATCATGATATGTCCTTGCATGAAAGAATACATCAACATCATGAACACCATTTGAGCTTCTTCAAAGATTTGGTACTAGAACCTGGAATTATAATAAGTTTATTCCACTTTCTTATCTTTGGTTCATTCCAAGTGTTTGATGTTTTATCCTTATAGATTCTTTGTAGATTCACTTATTTTTTGTCTTAAAATATAACGGTTTTATTTCTTTAAAAATAATGATATTCTGGAGGTTTTATTTCATTGCACGAAGGTCCATAGTGGACTAAAGTATGTTATATCTCAGTTTTATTTATTTATAATTGAAAAATATTCATCTTGGGTCCAACTTATCCATTTTTTATGATATTTATTAGAGAAATTGTATACCCATTACCTAAATTAGTGGATTATTAGTTGTCTCATAAGAACTAACATATCAACGAAACCCCTGACATATTTTCTAGTTAGAAAAATAATGGGCTAGTGGATTAGATGTTCACATGTCTCTATCATGATAGCATATGCAAATGTCACTCATCCTTTCACTTTTATTGGATAAGTCATTTGTTTTTTATCCATTTTTCATTTTATTATATCAATATTCCAACCTAGGTGCATCACCAAATAATGCATTGAGGTATTTTAATTTAGTTTATCGAAATGAAAATATATTGATTCCATGATTCATTTATATGTTAGCTTATATATTGTTTTGATAGTTGTGGGCCAAAATTTTTGTGCAACCATATCAACCCAACTATTACCACACTAACATTTTTCTTTCATGTGAAATGATACCTAGGAAATAGTGTCTTGAATTAGTGGTGTGAAGGTAATGCTTCAGATGTATAAAGATCACTAAAAGATGTTTTTCCCTTTCGAAAATGTTGAACTTGTGGTAAGTATTAATCAATGAACAAATAATTATAGTCTATTAAACCCATACATCTGGGTGTTAATATGTTTTCAAGGGCCCCAAGTTCCATCATGCATAAGAAAGATGATAATATTTCAATAACATTGGAATTATATTTGATTCTTTTGAAAAGAGAAATTGGTTTTGTAGAACAATAATATATTTTAAAAAAAATGTCTTAACTCTATGGAATAACCATGTTGTAATGTATCTATAACTTTTTTCTAACTAACATATTTCATTAAATATTATTTCAACACATCATGATCCTCCCAATGAGGTTTTAAAATTTACACGTACTTATAATATCCTCCCCATGTCACCCTTGATAGAGCTTCTGTCACACTATTTAATTCTCCATACTTGTAAATAAATATAAAATCATATCCCCGTATCATATCATATTAATGGTTGGTTTAAATCATTGTTACCATTTGATTAATCCAATTAACATAAGACTCCAATGATACATGTATACCTCAAAACTCATTCCCATCAAATATTATTTCAAATGCTATATTTTTTTTAAAAAACCCATTAGCTCCATTTTGTATATCGATTTTCTCTAGTTGGTTTTAGATAACACCTTACTAAAATTTGAAATAGTCCTCCCTTACAGTGTTATCACCTCTTAAAATCCCAAACTAGATGGATCTATCTCTATTTAAAATCCCTTGGGAAAATTTAGAATGCATTAAAGTTGGGTGGTGGTCATGTTTTTCATAATTATATAAAATGATTATTGAGTTTATTATATTTATATATATTCTTTCTTACTAGTCAAGGAAATGCAGATTCTGGAAATATTAAGATAATCTCAGATAAATTTTTTATACTATCTAGTTATCCCTAAACACCCGTTACTGGCTTTACATTCCTCAGCCCATTCCTTAAATTAACTACATTCTTCTTTTGGGATCTATTGTAACCCATTGTGATTGAAATTATATTCCTTAATACTCCACAAGACTCATTATTAATTAACACTTATTCTAATTTTCATATTGTAAAATATATATTTCCATTTGTAGAACTACATATTCATTCACCAGGTTTTCAACAAATCCCTTTTTGTAGACCAATATATCATCGAAGAACACCAATACACCCTTTCATAGAAAATCCTAGAATAATGCATTCATAATTTCCTGGAAATTCATTGAAGCATTCATTAATCAGATGGGAATAAAAAATTGTTCTTAATTCCCCTTAGGATTCTTGAACATTGTTATCTTAATATATTCCTCTTTCATGCTTACCTAGTAGAAACTGGATTAAAAATCCACCTTTTTAAGTATTTCTATTTATAAAAAACATCCATCATCTCTCATATTACATGAATTAGGTATCTATACAAAACCAAAAAACAATTCAACCCCTGGTTATCCATACACATTCTCCATCCACCGTATTTCTTTTTTACTAAAATTATTAAGCTATAGTATGGGCTGATTCTATGTATGAAGAACCACTATTCCAAAATCTATTAAAACTTGTTTCCATATCATTGTTCATGAAATAATAATGTTTATAGGTATTTTTATCGGATCCACCCTCTCTTTCCAATTTATTTTGTGATCAGTCTTCTTCTTTGATGGTAATTACCATGGTGCCTCAAAGATTTCTGCTCCAGCTACCATTTCTAGTATCACTCAATGAATCCCATGAACCCACAATATTCCTTTTATTAAAATTAATTGTAAATTATATTGGATTTTTTGGCTACGTGAAGTTCCCTAGGTTGGATGACCACTTAAAGGGGGATGAATCAATTTCCTAAAATGTTAAATTATTATACTTCTAAATTCAACTTCTTGAACCTGTTAAAGTTCTCAGTCCTCTCAATAACATATCACAGTCAAAACATGTATGCAATGATAATAAGATAGTGAAAAAATGTTATTTAAAATGTTCTATATAAAAGGGTTCTTGTTTCCATTATCATATGATTCATGTAGTTATAAACCCCAGTTATGATTCTTTATAATTTTTTTAGACACCCAAATCACAGTTATCTAGGGATTGGTTATACATTCCATTCAAAATCCTCAAACAACTTGTTAGTCACCACATTCACAATATTATTTTTAAACATTAATCATTTTAGATAATGATATTTTTATGAACATGTATTCTAATGTTCCACTTATTAAATATATTTCCCATCGCTAGTATATTGGATCAATTGCCCTGCACATGTGCTTATTCTTTAGGATCTTCAAATGGTTCTCGCAATAGTTATGTTGGTCTCCAAAATCCAACTGATAATGAGTGATATATTTATTCTCAATTTTATCAAATAAAATGGTGAAAAAGAAAAAAATGGTTCCTCGTTTCAACTCCCTAATTTCCCATGATATGGGTATTAAGCACCCACAAATGACTAAGACAATGTATGTTTGATCTCAATATTCTCAACATCATCTTCGATACATACACAAATTTATATTTAAAATAATATCAGTAATATTATTCTCATATATTATAGAATATGATTTCACATTTAATATTAAATGAAATATTATTAGGTTCTTTTTCTTCTTTAAACATGAAATCCCTAGGTGGATCAACTATTTTTTTATTTAATCATATTATTGAATGCCCTGAAGACTCAATAATTTATTTTCACATGATATTTGAATTACAATGTCTCCATTATCTCCTCAACTCACACTACATATAAATATATTTAAAATCTACCCACCTCTACATGAATCCATGTAATACCATGGGATAACCTATTATGTCTTCCATATCACCGTTTTTTACTAGAGGACCAGATCCCAAAAATGGTCATCAAAATGGAAATTTAGAAATCACTATGGAATGGTCAAATTTCATTTAACCATAATATAAAAATTCTATAAATCTAGATTTTAACCATTGTACTGAAGTAAATTCATCAATAAATCTCACAATTTCAATCATATGTTGATCCACAAATGTTCCATGTTAAAAATCTAATTTTATAACCCATATTAGAGGATAGAAAATCATTTTGGGGGAAATAATTTTCATTGAAAACAAATGAGCACAAACTATCTGGTTCCTATAATAAATTAAAACCTTGCTTGGCCAAGAGGGAGTTTTTAAAAAAATTCACGTCCTTGAAGACCATGTCATTGCATGCCTCGGGAGAAACAGGATTCTACTAGGAGATCTAGTGTATGTTATTTTTTAATTAGCACGAACCACAAATAAATCAGAAAATTATGAATATATTTTTGGAATAAACAAATCTAGGAGATTGAAGAGAGACATCATTTAATATATAATTTCATGAGCCACTTATTTGATAAGAAAAACATTTCTAATCCAAGAGAGTTTCTTTTTGGAATATCCCTAAATTTTATAATGGAATTTATCTAGGATGATGGAGAAAAATTCACTTTTAGATTTCCCAAATACCATCAGCAGACCCATATAAATTTTATGTATTTCCATAATCATGATGTCACATATACTAGTGATGGTAAATTTCATCACATATTGCAAAACCTATCTAAAATATATCTATGAATTAGTAAATTTCACACATTGGAATGATGATTTTGTAAAAGAATCATTGATTTTTAGAACCTACTAGCATTCTAGAAAATATTCTATTGAAAAAGTAAGATAATGATTATTGAAAAATAGCTAAGTAATGAGGATACTTAGCTAAAATCCTTATCCTTATTATTGAGTCTATCTAATGTTGCCTTGATAAGTGATGAGATAATTCATCAGCAATAAAGAGAAATGGGTAAGGGGAAATGTGTTTAACATGCTATAATCTTCTATTTGGTTTGATGTTCTTTATGAAATAACCAATGATCATTATATTGATGGAAACCAACTTGTCACAACTCATGATGGCTCTCATCCATTTTTTTCTAAATGCAAAATTTCACATCACCACTTCCAAGAAATCGTATTAAAATAATTTATATTTTTTTGATATCCAAATTCATTGCCATGGCCACCCTTATAGATGTAAAATGAGATATTATAAAATTATTTCATGATCAATACTGATTTTTTCTATAATATGTATCTTGGGTACAAAAGAACTCAAATTCTAAAAGAAAATCGGGGGAAGGAACATTCCCAAATAGTGAGAGAAGTCTTTTGATAAAATCTTGTAGACCACATAGCACAAGATGATAGGCCTAAAATCATAAATTTTTTACTTGGATAGATATTTTCATGATTAATATAATGAGTGTTTCATTTAAATTTTCTATACCAATGGAACCATCACATAAACCATACATTAGTATGATACTGTAAGATATCACAATATTCCAAAACCACTAAAAATAAAGCAGGGTATCTATACAGATCAGGGAAATTTTTTGAGTGTATTATATTAACATATGAGATAGTTTCCTTCATAGAAATGTCTAACTCAAGATCCAATATCATAACCTTGATAAATTTTGGCTCAAAAATTCTTATGAGGTCCCTCAGGTGGCACCAATCTAAGAACCAAATATATCTATATAAAAGAACTTGATCAGATCCTAAATCCTAACCCTATAAGAAGTGAAGATTCAACTCCCTTCCTCCAATTTTTAAATGAAGTTATTTCTAATTATTAGTAAGGTCTTTTTTTGAAATTAGTTGGTATTATGGTCAGCATGTTTAATAAAATCCTCCTATGAGTAAGCCCCAAGTCCCTTAATTCTAAAATTCCCTTAACCTGGTCCCCCTCCTTATGAGTAAGCACCAGTTTTCAAGTCAATTAATCTGGGCCTCCTTCTCAGGAATAAGTCCCTGGCATAATTTATCTTAACTAGTCTTAATTTAATTTTGATTTGGGATTCCTTCTCAGGAGTAAAACCCAATCATAATTCTCCTCCTAATTTTGGAATCTTCCTCCAGAGTGAACCCAATGTTAGAGTTTCCAAATCTCCATAAAAGCACATATACCATTATGGACCTTGTTCCCAGACTTCATCTTTGAAATAAGTCTAGATCTCTATCTATTTGGGCAGTCATACATACATAAGCCCCACATCATTTCTTATGATTGCATCTTTCATGGCACAATTATCTGGTTTTACCAATACCTCTTGTTTCTCACACTGATCATGACTCACGTGAGCTTAGAGTGTAAAAGTAATTATGATATCTTTCTTTGGGTCATCAATCATGCATAAACATCATACTCCCTGACTCGAACAACATGGGTTATGATTCCTTTTTTAAATAAAGGATACTTAGGTAGCCTATCTACGCGTACGATCCCAACTATGAAATAATCCTTGTCCTTCTGAATGACTATAATCTTCAAGTGCCCCACTGAGTGGCTTTAAAACCAGTATGGTCATCATAATGACCAATAGACTTTGATATAATGTATGAAAGGATACCATTAACTAAGAATCTATAACAAATACAAATGATTCTCTATCAATGAAGAACCTCAAATACATATAAAAAGATTTTCTAAATTTCCTAGATATCAATCATTGATTGTTAGATCTAAAGGAATGCTCATTTTATATGTGGTAATTTAATAAGGTTTCATGAAAATAACTTAAATATATAAATATAGTCCCATAGTAGACAATAATTCCCTTCAAAAAGGTGTGATGAGTCCGACCGCCCATCCTCTCCACCAATGAAGATTCTTATGCCTTATCAGTTCACAACTAATGAACAACTACCTTTAGAATGTAGGTCCAAGTGGATATAAAATCATTGTATATTTTCGGTTCTACGGACAAACCCATTAGAAACTGCTTGGAATGTTTGAACCTTAAACCAATGAGGTCATTCCCAATTCTAGAATAAACAAAAAATGGTGAACCCAATGTGAATCCTTAACCAATTTGAAATGATGTTTTCCCTATTTTTTAGGCCCCTATTTAAATTCAATGAGAGGGCCAACAAGACAACCAATAACATATGTGCTTATCCAAAAGATGTATTGGCATGACTTATCTAGATTACGTCTGTTATATCAAACATGCATTCTTTTCCAACAACTTCTTCATTATATAAATGGATTCTCTTATGTTAACACTTGTGAATACTTCTGTTGTGAATTCCTATGCCGCTACACCTTCTAGACCGTCGTCCGCTATGAGGACGACAACACCTACTCAGAGTCTTCAATGATGGGTATCAAATGCGCTGGTTAAGGATTACCTTCCAAATGGTAATATTCCAACTCTAGATGCCACCCGAAAAGCCCTCCAAGTCAATAATTCACCCTGGTCATATGGACAACGACGACCAATGATCAAGAAGTAGGTGGTTCCAACCACCGTCTCCAACCGTTTCGGGTCGTTATCCACAGAACACAATCACCATTCCCTTCCATATTATTGGGAGGTGAATAAGAAGGACCCTCAGGGCCTTAATTCAAGGAGACATGTGTCCTTCCTAAGGGATACAATCAACAATTGTTGCTAGACTTGTGCGGTAGTTTGCCCCCAACATGATGAGGGTATTGTCTCCAGGCATTCGGCTCAGGATCATCGAACCCGAGCAGGCTAGACAAAGAGCCAGAGGCGAAATCCATTCAACAGTGACTAGGTTCTCATCTCTGCCATCTCCAGAGAAGTCCTCCAACCTAACTTGGTGGCAAGCAATGAGTAGGCACGCACACCCGTCCGTTTTAATTCAGCTATCCGGCAGACTCGTCTGGTAGCAGCATGCCAATCCCGCCAGGAAATTCTGGCGTAGTACTATATACATGAACATACACCCATTTATAAATCATCAGCTAGTCACCAGGCTTCTCTGACTACATATGATGGAGCCCGCTAACACAATGTGTTGAAAACTGGTAAACAGACACATACACATACTTACACTCATCAATCCTGCCAGCAGCCCTGTCTGTCAGTGTTGAAGGAAGCTCGTCAACCACGTTCGGTGGAGTGAAATCTTCAGGCACATACACCTTCTAGAATTTATCAAGCCTACCAACAGTCTCGTTTGGTAGCATTTGGAAATGTCAGTTGGAATGATCCGGTGACAAACAGGAGGCCGACTCAACTCTCTGCACCCATACTTGAGTACTCTCAGGATTCACTGACAGGAAAAGGAGGACAGGAGTTGGAAAACACACCTACTCCAAGCATCGAATAGACGTATATCCCCGTTCCGGCAGCTGAAGTCACCAAGAACATTTTGTCAATGGTGAAAGAGAAGAAGCAAATCCCTGCTCATATTCTGGATGCCTACCAGGATATTATAACAGTTTCAGTAGCATCACAGGGAAAGACATACAAATATATCCCTACCAGTGGAGTGACACATCAACATATCACTCCAGAATAGACACACATCTCTGTTCCAATCCAAGAGGGTTGGGGGCGTACTCCCCCATATCACACGGACAACCAAGTCAGGCACAATCACCTGATTTGAGTGGAGATAATCAGCCTAACCTGATCATTTCACCTGATCAGGAACATACACCTACCTATAATGACCACTTTCGTCAAAACGTGGTTTATAATGTGTGCAAGAATGCGTCTAAGAAGAAGAACCTCCCAACACAGTCAAAAAATCAAGATCCAATCTGTAATAAGGCCTTTCTCGATGGTGGAGTTCTTGACGCCCTTAGACAATTATATGTGGGAATTCAAGATTTAACTACCTAATTTCCCTAGAGAGGGAACATTAATTTTGAAGGTCTTCATCAGACAGTTCGGTCGATCTTGAAGTTTCTTCTTCAAATGAGAGCCGTAGGAACCCTCTAGGTGGCCAGAAGACCAAGGAGCAATATATTTCATCTTTTGTAGTAACCCACCATGGTGGTCCTCCCCATGATGATGAATTTAACTGTGAAAGTCCTCTCCACAGTTATAATGCACATTGCTTGGAAAATGCTCCAATGGAAAATGTAGTGATGAGAAAGCGCTCTTATATTGAGGCACTTGCAAATGAGAATCTAGTCATGTCTGTTTCCTCACTGCTAGAAGGTGAAATACTTTCTCAATCAGAAGATATCCCGGGGTGTAGGTAATTTTCCAAACCACCCGTGGTTCATTCATCTTCTAGTTTGATTAGTGATTTCTATACCGATTTTGTTGATTCTGATGAGGCAAAAAAGAAGCACCAACTCTGGTCTAATCATGTTAAGGAATCATCATCAAATGATAAATATGATGTAATGAATATGAGGAAACACCTAGCACAAGGTGAAGTTCCAGCCATGTTTTGGCCTTCGGCTGACTCTCAGTATGACATTCCAGAGATGTTGACGGAAGATGGAATTCATTATATTCGTCTTAACATATAGAAAAATCTTTGTCTGTTGAAAAAGAAAATATTATCTTCTGATGAATATGAAAATCATGTCAAGAAAATAGAAGGGTTACAATGCCTAATTGTCATCTCATCTCTCTCAGTTTATCAATATCTGAATGCGGAAAAGGTGCAGAGAGCCCTTCCGCGTTCATGCCTTAGCGCACTGAGAAGATTTCTCCAGTTAATTGTCAATTCCCCATCTAGTATTCATATCAAGGGATGGGGTGTTCATGGAGCACTACATTTTATTGTACTCTACAGTTAGAAAAGCCCACCGAAAATGGTCTCATGAAATGTTATTTTCCATGGTAGGCCACAGTCAATGGGCTTTGTTTGTAATCAAAGGCTTTCCCAAGAACATTCCTCAACTAGTTCTTCTAAAAATCAAGCATATAGAGAATAATTTGTTGAATTACTCTCGCATCAATCAAACAAGAACATTTAATAAGCCTCTCGTTTAGAGCAAGCACATCATTAATTGACAGAAGTGTCAGAAATTATCCAACGGGCTTTTGAGCCGGGTGATAAAAGTGGATGTAGGTTGATGCATCCAACCAGTTTCCAGAATAAAGTCCACATGATCAACAGATATTTCAAGAAACTCCCAGATATTTCATGTCAAGAACCAAACTAGCTTGCTATACTAGGGACTCTTTTAACCCAACCCTCGGAATCACTAAATAGGCTTCGAGGAGTTGAGCAGGAACAACAGGAATAGCCCCAGTCCACCGTACTGGGGACTTTTTCAAATCCTCAATCTCTCAATCAAAGAAAGTCAGTCTTCTCTCGGATAGGGAAGAATCCCCAAGAGGAACAAAGATCCAAATTATCAGATGATTCCCTCTAAATTACGGTTCGTCAAAAAGTTCTGGAGGGATGAAATCGTCAAAAGTAAATGTTTCATCAGAGAAATGGAAGAAGTCAATATCGTAGAAATTCTGATAAAAGGGATGCAATGAATTATGCATCAATTAATGAGATCAATGATGTTTTTTCTGATCCACCAGATGAGGCTCACTCAGAGGGATCAGATGAAGAGGTTACTTCTCAAGAAATTGCATGAAAAGACTCAAATGAAGAAGGTGTGTGTACACGAAATCAATGAATTACCCAGAATCTGGGAGTTCCTTCATATAACCCACTTCACCCTCTCCGAAATGGATTCAACAAAGGGAAGGGAAGGAATCTGGTTACATACCCTTCCTCTGGAAATGTCCAACTGCTCTCAATAGAGAAAATATTTTCACAATAGGAGGAATAAATGAAGGAATTAAGGGGGTAGGATGCAGAACTACTTCATGGTAGTCTTCCTCCTAAGGGTGCTGCAGTCAGTCAGCCATGGGAATTTTTTGTGGCTACTGAGATGGATCAATAATATCCTCCTCTACTAGCACACCTTCATAGGTCTAATCCTACAGGTCAGGTGCAATAACAATCGGCGATGATACCATCGGTTGCAGTACCAACCACCACACATGTCCATGCTCCAGTCATTGAACCTGTTCAGGTCCAAGATCAACCAGATGTTTCTCAAAATTTAATCACTACTATTGAGTCATTAAAATCTCGGTTAGAAGCTATGGAGGGAAAACATGATCTAATTCAAACAGAAAATAGAGCTTACCCTAAATGGGTTGATGCAATTCCTGCCCCATCAAATTTTGCAAGTACCACATTCCCATTTTTTAATGGTTCGAGAGATCCAGAGTAACACTTAACAAATTTTGTTTCTTGTTGCTATACTATGATGGGAACCCCAATTCAACAGGAAGTAGTTAAGCTCAGGTGTTTTGTACAGTCATTACAAGGGCATGCTTTTGTTTGGTATACAAGCTTGCAATCCCGGTTAGTTACTGGGGGGGGGGAGGATCTCCGTCAACGATTACTTCTTTAATTCATCTCAACATTGACAAAGAAATTTTTTTTTGATCTTACAAACTATAAGAAAAGGAAGAATTAATGTGATTTATATATCATTGCTCGTTAGAAGGGATTAAAATATTCCCTAAGCTTAGCACTCCATCAAGAAGAACTGTTTCCAATCTTTGTGGAAAATTTGTGTGACAAATTATGCACGTCATTGATACCTGTGAAATACAAAGGAGGGTGTCGAGACCTTACTTCAATCGATCAACAGATTAAAGAATATCTTATGAAGACTAAGGATAAAACTTGTGTAATTTCATCAGCTCCAGGAAGGAGAATGGGTAAAGCAGAGACTGCTACAATTATTCTTAAACAAAAACCTATACATGATTATACTTCAAAACCTTCATCTTTCCAATGGGCTCCACATCTTGAGCATCAACTACAGAGTCCGTTTCATTAAGATGATCAAATAGATCAAAGACGAAGACAATTTGAGGATTTAAAAACCAATGTTTACTCTTTCCAAAATGAACATGTTCCTGGCTACTTAATTTCACCTCTGGAAAATAATTTTTTCATTTTCCAAGGCCCCAAAATCCGAACAAGGAAAGAGATGAAGATTGTCCCAACTATTTCCCCTTTCATCAGATGTTGGGGAATATCATTCAGCAGTGTTTTTTCTTTAAGGGACTCCTGAAAAAAATTGTCGACTAAGGAGAAGTAAAATTGAAAGGTTCTTTAGCTCAGGTAGCATGTGTTACTACTACTAATACAAAGGAAGAAGGTGAGTGGTAGGAAGTCAAAAGAAAAAATGCACAGAAATATGATGATTGGATGGTCAAAAAAATGATCAACCGAACTCATGACATTTTGCGAATGCAATTGGAGAAATCCTCAAAGAAATGGCATAATTCCAAGAAAGAGGAAAAATCAGAAGAAGATGAGATCGTGTCAAATCCCATGTTGTCATTGACTCTGGCAGATTTTATGCCATCTACTTCGAAGTAATGGGCACTGTCCCACCACAAGGCATAACCTAAATTGGCTAGTCAGGCAGAGTCTTCATCAGATGAAGAGTTAATATTCAGTTCTATTAATATGATTCACTTAACATATCCTCATACCAGTCACAGTTTTGATCTCGATGAACCTGGGTTCCCTGTATCAAACAGAGGAATCAGAGGGAGTTCTAGAGGATCAGGGTATAGGGGAAGACATGGATGTTTCAGAGGCCACTATTCCAATTCTACCCTTTCTAGAACTGTGTATGGGGCAGAAACTTGTGGAAGAGCCCTTCTACGAGCTCAACAACAACAAGAATGTTTTTCCACACAAGGAAGATTCACTCCTAGAAAAATTATTCTGGAGGATCAGTTGGACGTTACACCTTCTTCTTCTCAGCAATTAAATAGACCTATTCGGTCTAATCTTCCAAAGATAAGATTATTACCAACTCCTACCCCGATACAAGATGCATCAAATTCCAAAGAATCAACTTCCAAGGCACCTGCTAAACCACATGTTCCTGTTGGGAAATGCAGACCTTTGGATTAAATGTATGATGTATTGAAACACCTGGCCCATGTGCCAGAAAAGTTATCAATTTTGGATGCCTTAAATTTATGAAAGGATCTTCGGGAGGAACTCATTGAGGCTTTGTCAATTCCTCAGGAGTTTGAAATTGAAATTGATGCTTCTGAAGCCTGCCAGGAAGCGAATAATCTTACAGAATGCCATGCAGGGATATCTATCACAGATGAAGATGAAGATGATGTCGTGCATGGACATATTAGACATTTGTACTTATCTATAAAGTTAAATGGTGTAGACATCCGAAGAGCATTCATTGATAATGCTTCAGGAGTCAACCTCATCCCCATTCTTACACTTCGTCGATTGGGCCTCACATAATCCAACTTTTATCCTTCTAATTTGATGTTACAAGGATATAGTAAAAATGAACAAGAACCACAGGGCGATATTACTCTCCAAACTCAGTTTGGAGAACATGAATCCAATTCAGATTTCATGGATGTTGATCAAGACTCAGCCTTCAATATCATGCTTCGAAGACCCTGGGTACGTCAACATGTGGTTATCTCTTCATCATACCATCAATGTCTCAAATATTGTTTCAATGGTCAAGTTGGGAAATTTTATGGCGATAAGACCTCATTCAAGACATGTGAATCTCAATACATTGAGGCGGAATTCTATCACATGAAAGGAAAGGAGAAATCTAGAACAAAGGAGATTACCAATGTTAATGCTCTATAGAGTTTGGAAAAAATTCCAGTAAATCCATTTACAACTGTGAGTACAGATTATGTGTTGCCTATCAGTCAAATTGACAGGATAGACCCAAAAACAAATACTCTTATGGAAACTTCCATAATGTCAATTACGACAATCAATACAGAAAACATGGGAGAAATTGGTGATTCACCATGTAATGATGAAATCTCAAATGGGGATGTCTTCATTTCATCTCCTGAAATCCAGCTAGTCTATACTTCACTAACCGGGCCAGAAGAAGTTAAAAAAATGCCACAGGTGAACAATGATATCAATTCTCAATCCATCATCTCCTCTTTATTACCCATGGAAGATCCTTCATCATCAAACAGGGCAGAAATTGATGATTCTTCTTTAAGATGTTCAAATTTTAACATCTCTTCTGATCATGAAAATTCTACTTCATCATCTACTATGCAAGTAGAAATAGAAGAAATAACACATGTTGAAGAAGAAGAGGAAGATATTAGGGATGCTCCTCCATAATTTGAAGAGGGAATCTCTACCACTGTTGATGAACTCAGAGAAATAAATCTGGGTACAAAAGAAGATCCACACACCACTTTAATTAGTGTGGCCATGACTCTTGAAGAGAAAGATATGTGTGTTTCATTTTTAAAGAAAAAATGAGATATATTTTATTGGAAATATATAGAGATGCCTCGCCTTGTTTCTGATCTTGATACTCATCATTTGGGTTTTCCAAAAGAACATCTAAGATTCAAGCAAGCTACAATAAGAACACACCCAACTTATGCTTCCAAAATAAAAGGTGAAGTGGATAAGTTTATCAAATCTATCTTCATCATAGAAGTTCAATATCCCAAATGTTTGGATAATATTGTCCCTATAAAGAAGAAGAATGGAAAAATTTGAGTTTTCATTAATTTCAGAGATCTTAATCAGCATTTTCCTAAGGATGATTTTCCAGTTCCGATCACAGAACTCTTAATTGATGCAATAGCTGGCTGTGGATCTCTTTCCTTCATGGATGTATATTCTGGGTATAATCAAATCTGAATGGATCTAAAAGATGAATAATCTACACCCTTCAGAGCCCCTCAGGGTGTTTTTTTCTATCATGTAATGCCATTTGGCCTTATGAATGCAGACACAACATATTAGCATGCCATGCATGGTATCTTCAAACACTTTTATGGATGTTTGTTTAATGTTATATTGACGATTTAGTGGTTAAATCTGGGAAATTCTCTAATCACTTGGCTTATTTTGGAATAATATTCCACAAACTTTGGAAACATAATTTGAAGATAATCCCCATAAAATGTGCTTTTGGGGTAACCTCATGAATTTTTATTGGCTTTTTTGTACGCAATCATGGTATTGAAGTCGATCCAGAGAAGACAATGTCAATCTTTGGTATGTCACCTCCTAAAAATTGGAAATAATTGAGAGGGATTCAAGGACACAAGGCCTATATTCGGCGTTTTATCGCCAATTTGGTAGGCAAAAGTTTACCCTTCACCAAATTGATTAAGAAGGGAGTCACTTATTAGTGGACTGAAGAATGTCAAGAAGCATTAGATATTCACAAGAAGTATCTCTTGAGCCCACCGGTATTAATGACACCTATTGAAGGAAGACCACTTATCCTATATGTGACAGCTTTAGAGTAATCATTGGGTGCCTTTCTTGCTCATATGAATGATGCTAGGAATGAAAACAGCCTCTACTATCTCAATCGGACTATGCTTAAAGTAGAAACCCGATACTCAAATATTGATAAGTGCTGCCTAGAATTAATTTTTGTAGTTCAGAAGTTGAGACACTACCTGCAACATCATGAGGTCGAATTGGTATCTTGCAATAACCCGCTCAAATTCATCATTAGTCGTCCAATGCTTACAGGTCATCTGGAAAGGTGGGCAGTTATTTTGCAACAATTTGATATCCAATATGTGTCTCAAAAGGGAATAAAGGGCCTAGATCTAGCTGATTTCCTTGTTGAACACCATTCAAATTAAGATACATATTAACATATTGAACATCCTAATGAAGAAGTCTTATTTATTCAAGATAGTCTTCAAACATGGGAAATGTACATTGATGGTGCTTCCAGAAGTCAAATAGGGAGGAAAATGGAAAATCCTAAACTCAACATAGTTGGGTTAGGAATTGTACTCATTTATCTAGAAAAGGTAGTGTTACCCTCTTCTTCTCATTGTTGGGAGGCTATACAAACAATGAAGCGGAATACCAGGCTCTCATCGCAGGCTTGTATTTGGCGCTTCAAGCACAAGTGAATCACTTAATGTTGAAAGGTGATTCAGACATGGTAATCAAACAAGTCAATGAGGATTATGACATCAGAAAAGAAGAACTAATCCCGTTGTATGATTACGTCATAGAGTTAATGAGGGAATTTCCTATGGAACATACATTTTATTATGTCCCGCGATCAGAAAATTCCCAAGCTGATGCACTAGCTAATATAGCCACAGCTCTGGAAAATCCTAATCGGGACAAGACAAGCATCAATATTGCCCACCTTCGTACAATTTCACCTTATGTTCAAACCAGAACATAGGAAATCAAGGAAATTAGTCCCATTCTTTAACCATAAGGTTATACTACAGGATGTATGACACATATCAAGGAATACCTTAAAAATGGAAGGCTTCAAACTGATAGAGCCGGGAAAGAACAAGTCCGGAGACGTGTGGTCAATTTTACTATTTATTACAGCCCAGATCAATAAGAGAAAAATATCTACAAGCATGGTTTTGATGGAGTTCCCTTCATATGCATTAATGGTTAAGAGACAATGGATGTCATGAAAGAAGTGCATGCATGAGTCTGTTGTGCCCACCAGCCTGGACATATACTGTCTGATCAAATTCAAAGGCTTGGATACTTTTGGCCTTCATTGATACAAGATTGTGTTTATTTCACAATGAAGTGTCATTCTTTCCATGTACATGACAACTTCATTCATCAGCCCCTAGTGTTGATTCATATAGCTAATTACACTTCGCCATTTTCCACATGGGGAATGGATGTGGTGGGACCTTACCCTTCAGCTACAACCAAGAAGTTTAAGTATATTCTTACTATTACTGGCTTATTTTCCAAATTGTAAGGGGAAATACCTCTCAACGAAGTTAGTTCTAAAATCATTGATTGCTTCATCATGTCTAACATCATTACCATATTAGGTGTCCCTCATACCATATTGACGGAAAATGGCACCAACTTCTATTCATCCAAGGTGAGGAAGTTGTATCAAGAATACAACATCAAATCCAATCATTCATCTCAGTATCATGCATTGGACAATGGAAGATAGAAGCCTTCAACAAGACTCTTTCAAACATACTGAAAAAGATGGTGGATAAAGATAAGAAATCAAGGTCTGAGAAACTCTTTCATGATTTATGGGCTTATCAGACCACCACCGCACTACAACACAGTCAACTCCATATTCACTGGTATATGGAATGGAAGTAGTCTTTCCCATTGAAGTTAAATTAAATTCACTCAGAGTAGCCATTTGTGATCAGTCATCTGTAGATGAACACTTTCAAAAGTGATTGGATGAATTTGAATGGTTAAACGAGAAAATATTGTGCAACCTGCACCACTTGGAGGTCTATCAGAATCAAATAGCACGAGATTTCAACATAAAAGTTTGTCTTCTTTCATTCATTCAGGGAGAAATGGTATTGGTTCTCAGAACTCCAATGATACTAGGAATGAAACCTCCCAAGCTTGAACCAAAATGGGAAGGACCTTAATCAATACATAAGCTCAACTCTAATGGATCTTTTTCCTTAATTTCAATGGATGGAGAACTCATCACTACTCCAACATATGCTAGATTTTTAAATAAGTATTTTGTATAAACACAAAATACATCATCAATGGTCCACACATATGACCTTAAACTATTTTCATGCCTCATGTCCAGCAAGATGTTAAACTGCACCACTATGGTCCATGCATATGAACTTAAAGTATTTTCATTTCTTTCGTCCAACATGACGTTAGACTGTGTTGTCCTAGATGCAAGACATTAAACTGCATAGTCCCTTATGTCCAGCAAGATGTTAAACTGCACCATTTTTTGTCCATGCATATGACCTTAAACTATTCACACCGTTGTCCAACATGATGTTAAACTGTGAAAAAGTCCCTAATACGTCCAACATGATGTTAAATTGTGTCCTATTTTGTCCTTACTGCATGATATTAAACTTCACAGTCTCCCTTTCACCCAACAAGATGTTAAACTATATTGTCCCCATCATATTAGCTACAGGATGCTAAACTGTACAACACCCTTATTGTCCAAGATGACGTTAAAATGTGTCCCTTTAATACGTCCTACATGACGTTAAACTGTATTTAGTCCCTGTTACATGACACTAAATTGTGAAACACCAATAGTCCTCACTACAAGACTTTAAACTGCATAGTCCCTTCATATATCCTACAAGACATTATATTGTGCATCGTTAGGGTTGTTGCTACCTATTTTTTTGTAACACCATGAGATTTAATGAAAAATATTCTTTTAATTTCATTGACGTCTTGTGTTGTACGCTACAGCAAGATTACCTTGAGCTATACGCAACACTGTATTAGCTTGTAGTATACGCAACACTATTCTTGGATCATGTTACACACAATTTTCATAGTAGTTATTCTCCTCAAGATTGAGTGTGTATATTTATATATTCAATTTATAAATGAAATATGGTTGGATTTTATTATACGAAACAACATAGGAGTCTTTCACCACACGCAACCCTGGCATGGCTTGCATTACATGCAATCACGACCATCCTCGATAGCGTGTGTTGTACGCAATATCTGGTTTCACTAAACAACTGTATATGGTTATAATATTATTATAAACTACCCATTATAAATATTATTTACTAAATTTTGAATTTTATAACATTATTATTCATCTTACACATTTTCTAGAATATAGTATGAGAGAAAAATAAATTTTTCGTGTAAAATATGTATTTTTAAAAAATTGCACGGTTCAGGCCTTTTGATGGCGCACCCACATTAAATCATTTCTTTGTCATGTATATAAGTTCAATTTGACATAATAAAATTCTTCTTGGGAATCAGGATATAAAAATTAACTTTGGATAAATTTTTCATATTATTCTGATAATTTTCATATTTTAAGGAATAGTAAAAACAAGCAATATTTTAATTAAAAACTACTTTTTTCATCGCAATAATTTATATGGATATATTTTATTTTTAATTGGTTTTAATGTTTAATTAGAAGATATTTTAACCATTTAATCTGTTGTTGGTCATTGAAATTAATTTCACTTTGAAATTGGATATAAAAAATTATAAATCTTTTGATAGTTATTGTTTCATAAAAACATGCTATCTTTTTTGATAACGGGAATTAATTTTAAAATTAATTAATGCCACTTATATGTATTGAATTTGAACAAATAGAAATCATTTTTTAATTCTGAATATCAAATATAGCTTAGGCTGAATTTTTTTTATTTTTCTGAAAAACATAAATTTTTTATGAATAGTGAAAACACTGAGTTTTGGGTTAAAACCGACTTTTTATTTAAATAATCAGTTATTTGATTGAAATTTATATTATGTCAAAATAGATACATAATACTTATATAATTTCAATTAAATTCATTGGAGTCATTTTATAATAATTTTAGATTTATAGAACATTATGTTGAACTTTTCACCATCTTTTACCCATCTCTTAAGAGATTTTGCAATTGTTCATAAAATTTAATTTTACCGCTTCTGTGAGTTGAATTTTGAAAATCCGCGAGACACAATTAATATGAAGTTGTAAAATGTGGTTCAATAAGATAAAAATAATTTTTGGTGAACAGTAACGTTTTACTTTTATTTACCACGGTTAAAAGTAAATAGGGTAAGTCTAGGTTAAAACAATATTATAATAGTTAAAAATTACCTTTACACATGTCCTAACCTTATTGGATGTGTAATATCCGACCATGGGCATCCTTTGGTCTATTTTAGGACCCCATGAAGCCACTTATGAAAGACAATAACACATTATATTAATTAATTTAATGTAAAGAAAAAATTGGCTTTAACAAAAATCTTTTAGTAATTAATTTTTATAAGAGGCTATATAAATTATCTTTTCAACTATATATATTCATTAGAATGATAAACATATTTCCTACATGTTGGTATTTGTTTTATAATTTTCAGACATCAAATAAATTAAATTCTTTATGACACAATAATGATACAGTATTTATCTCACAAATAAATGATTTAAATAAATAAGATTATAATGATTAAAATATTATCAATTACATGTGCAATTATTATTGGATGATTATATCTGAACCCTGAGTCATCTTATCTTTGACTATGATTATTTTTAGATAGTTATAAACTGAATATCATTATATTATCAAATAATATTTTCACTCTTTCCTAAAGAGCCCCTCCTCTCCCTTATAAAAAGAGACCACTTGTATGGAATTCATAATACCTCTCAAGCCATTTGGATCATCCAAACTCTAGCCAATTAAGCTCACTACATCCCTATCCTCCCCCTAGAAGCCTTACCTTAGGTATAAGGCACTCCAAGAAGTCGTTTTGGTTCAAACCAAAGGAAGTTACCCAAATTAAAGGTAATAGTCTCTCTTAAGTTGTTTTCTTTTATTCTACCTCTCCAACCCCTAATCTCTTTTAAATCCTTTATTTTGTAAAAAAACTAGTATACTCAAAATACTAGGATGTTTTTGTGAGATGTATTTGAACTACACTTACACACACCTCCATCTAATGGATGATGAACATAATGTTTCTGTGGATGGGAAACTAATGCCTCATGAAACGATGATTGTTCGATTTTTCTCCTACCGCCTCTCATGGTGTCCATTATGATGGCACTGTATTCAAATATGATATATATTGTGTTTATGATTTCCTTATTCTTGTTTAATTCCCAATTATATCAAGACATTATGGTTTTCATAATCGGTATATATGATAATATCATTTGAGGAAGTGCGGACTGCCGCCCCCTCAAAGTGATGTGATTCGATAATGCCTTATATGGGATGTATAAATGATGGAGTTAATGATAATATATATGATATTATACTGGAATCATAATATACATATTCCATTAAAATAATAAATAGAAATGAATGTAGAGTTCATGCGTACGTACGACTTACCTTCTCCATGAATGTTGTATTTCATTTCTTACCTCCATATGTTTTGTACTATTATAAATACATGTATATTCTGGATATATAATTAATATATATGATATATAAATCATGATTTATATTATGTAAGTAAGTAAATAATTATTTACATAATAATAACATCAAGAACAACAAGTCGAAACACTTACGATAAATAAGATGATTTTACCCAAAATGTTGCTTTAGCATGGGATTTACAAAAGAACGGGTAATATAAAGTCATAAGTGAACAATATATGATATCATAACAATGAATATGATTCTGTAATAAGTCAATTACATTATTAAAATTATTATACATGAGGTTCAGATATGTACGAAGCATATCGGACCTAAGGTAATGGAACATCTTAACCCAATTTCGGTACATTGGGTTGATCTTCTATTTCTTGTTTATGTCGTTCTTTGATTTTGTGAGAAATGAATTTTTATATCTTATCATGTATTTATACTTTCTTTATGTGGACTTATAGTGAATACACATATGTGATCTATTTTATTTACAAAAAGATCTTTGTAAGGGATAACTTTTCCAATCTTGTGTTTACACGAGATTGTTTATTCGTAAGTATTTACTAGGGTTAGATTTATCATCCATGTACGTATTTTCTAAAAATGATTTCATGTATGTTTAAATTCCTTTTTACCCATTTTTAACTTTTACTACATAATATGTATGGAATCTTTCTTTTGGTTACCATACGAGGTACTTTTTGACATTTCCAGCAAAAGTACCAGAAGAATGTTTTTTAACTTATACGGCATGAAATGATTTTTTTTACGGTTTTATAAAGCCTTATTTTCCTGAAGCATCTTCCAAAATATTTCTCGACTATTTTCAACAAAATCCTATTCTTTTAAAATTACAAGGCATTTTTTAAAAGAAAATGATTTTGAAGAAGAAAGGAAATTTTCATCAAGAATTCATTTCAAGTGTTTTATCAAATCCATTTTCATCTATGATGACATTATTCCATATTTGTATGTTTCAAGTATAATGTATCTATGATTTACATGGTTTCACTTTTCTTATGATGAAATTATATCCATCTGTTTTATATGGATTATGTTCTGATGTGATGATGTTTAGGAAACCCGTTTTATTCATTGGGTTATGATGAATTATTACTGTTTATGTTGTGGCACACGTAATAATGATTTCAATATGAGATGGGTGGGACCTATATATCCCTTCAATGCATTGGTTAAAGATTTATATCTCATGAGATAGACATGGATGAAACAGAAAGTAAATCTGGTTCAGTAATACAAGGTTAGAACGACATGTAAACCTGGTTCTGTAAGGGACTATTTCCACTAAGATGGTCATGGCAGCAATGCCTTGGCTAATATGGAAATAATATCATGTGATTAATGTTTTTCCACAATTAAAAGTTTTATTCCCATTCTATATTATCATGATTAATGTTTCTTTATGATCTATGCCTTATGTACTTCCATGTTTTATGTCATTTCCCAAGATTTTGATGTTTAAACATTATGTTCATGTTTTTAAGTTCAAATGTATATTATTTGTTTTATTTTATCCATGCCTACCCTTACTAAGAATTTGAGATCACCCATTATATGTTTTCATTTCCCCAGGATTTAATGAAAGGTTTTAGTTTAAAAAACCAAAAGGGGAAGATCTTTGTGGGAGACGTTGAAGGTCATTCACCATGATTAGAAGATTACGTTCCGAGTTTCCAAAGACAATAAACTATTATGATACTTGTGTGTCTGTTTTTGTTATGTATTAAGTATTCCGCAAAAGTAATGTAATGTCCATGTACGCCACGATTTGGGTCTCTACATTTGGTATCAGAGGAAAGGTTTAGTTAACCCTTGGAAACTAGGATGTGAAAAATTTAGTGATATCCCTAGAGATATTTCTAACGTATGTTTAGGGATGTATTTAAGGATAAGTATAAGTGTAGGGTATAGTCATAGAATTATAGTAACGATCTTAGAATTAAACCTAAGACGTTAGATATTGAGGTTTCTCCCCCTTTATTATGTTGTTTTACCTATCATTATTTTTCCCCTCACACGATTCTTTTTGGGTTTTAGACGATGGCTGGAACCCGAACGAACCGGGTAGATCAATGTAATGGATAATTCAATGATTGTCCTTATGAACAAACCAATGTTATGGGAGATGCTGTGAAAAATCATATTGCTATAATTACACATGCTAGGAATCATTTTGGACTTCCGAATGATCAGAGAAGGGAAAAATATTATATTGAGTCCTTCATGAGGCAACGTCTCCCTTCTTTCAGTGGGTCTTCTAATCCAATTTTTTGTTGAAAAATGGATCAGTACCATTGAAAAGGTATTTTTCATACTTCGCTATTTGGAACATGAAAATGTCATTCTGGCTATTTACTGATTAGAAGGAGAAGCAGATCAATGGTGGACTTTAATTAAGAATACTTGGCCCTAAGGTGAAATTGACTCCATGGAATGGGATGAGTTCAAAAAATTATTTTTCAATAAGTAATCCCCTCGTATTCTTCGAACAATGATGGAAAAAAAGTTCCTTGTGCATAAGCAAAAGGATGATGAATCTGTTGGTATATACGAAGCGAATTTTACAATGATTTCAAGGTATACATCTGGCTTTATCATCTAACCTGAAGTAAAGTTGATTGATTCTTCAGCGGCTTAAAACCATGTCTTCAAAGGGCATTAGCTATAAGAGACTTCAATAGCTATGGAGAAATTGTGTGTTGTGCTATCAAGGTAGAAATGGATGTTGGTGTTATATATCCATCTCATGGTTTTGATAAGAAACGAAAGACGGATTTCAAGGGGAAATCTCAGAACAATGGTGAAAAGAAGACGAATGTTTCTTTATGCTCAAAGTGTGGAAATAAGCATGGTGGAGATTGTCTTAAAGGGACTAGAAAATGTTTTAGGTGTGGAAAAGAAGGTCATCAAGCAGTTGAATTTCGATGTAATGGAAAAAATGTAGCTAATGATGTGAATAGAGAAAAGAGTACAGAGAAAGCTCCACCAACACTTTAATGCTTCAAGTGCAAGGAAATGGGAAATTATGCTAATCAATTCCCTAATCCTAGGGTTAATGATGATCGAAATGAGAAACCACTTAAGGAAAAGGACAAATGGAAGTCACATGCGATCACTATTGGCGATGTTGAACATGAAAACGATGTGGTAAAATGATTAAGTGTTTATGTAATGGGATTCCAAAATAAAGTTGTATATAGTATTTTGGAATATTGGAATATTTAGGTATTTGCCTATTGTGGTTTTCAATTAATTTTATGGTACCGGTAACCATGGAAAGTGATTGAGATATTTTGGAAAATAGATGATGTGTGCATAATGAAGGGGTAAGGAGATAATGAGATGTTTTATTGTATTAATAAGCTCATGACTAACATAAGGACAAAGTGATATCATGGTTTGAGTATATAGAATTTTTGGGATTTTAGTATGTGGAAAGAGTTAACTTTTGACAGCATTCATGTTTTCACTAAGGTTCAATGGGATTTTATTTTTCAATAGAATACATGATTATGGTATTCACATGATTGGAATGTGATCAACAAGATATATCGGGGATAAATGATAGTTTTTACGTGCTCGGTAGATGAAATTTCTAGTAATTGTATTCTTTATACTATAAGATTGGACATATGTATTTTGGATAAGCCTAAATATTGCAATGGATTATGTTAAAAAAAGTTAGTATTGTTTAAGGCTAGAACATTTTTCGATATTATTGATGGAATGTTATAATGATGTAATTTTAGAAAAAGGACAACCTGCAGAATGGGCGACAACCCGTCGCGTCAGAAAAGGCTGTGGGAATCAAACCCACAACTGAAGTGCGACATGCCATAATCGCCTACCACTGGCCTACAGGAAGTCCCTGGTTAGTAGAAACTAGTTTTATTTTATTAAGCAGTATGATAGATGAAGTATAAGTTTAATTTTGGAATCATATACGATTAAACTCACCATAGATGGACTTATGTATATTTGATAACTTTTGATAACCTTTTGATTGAAACAGATGGAATGACCCATCATTCAATCACATGATCTGCTAACACTTCATGAATAAGAAATTCAACTTCATTTCTTTAAGAGATGAAGTGGAAATTGTTCAAGGCATGAACAACAATGAAATTGTACCAAAATCATGTAAGAATTTCTTTTAATTCAAAAACTATACAAAATTAGGGAAATTATCTTGAAAGCCAAAAATTTTGTCTTAATACTCTTATATCTCATAAATTAGATGGCACCTTAGATCATCACAACTCTATGGCTTTGTGATTGTTGGCTTTTTCTTAGACAAGTTCTCTACCACTCTCCATCAGATCTTGACGGTGAGATTTCTCTTCCATATCTATATTTTCACCTATGTTCTTCTATGTGGTAACCCATGGATAAGTTAATTTGGGTAACTCTTACATTTCATACATTAGTTTTTAAAATTAAGCTTCAGTATTCCATTTTACGATGTGGGTTTCTATTAAATAAAATTTCAAGTTGCAAACGACTTATAAACCCGGCGAATTTCGAGGGAGAAATTCATTTTAAGGGGTGTAGAATGTAACACCCCGAGATTTTATGAAAAGTATTCTTTTAATTTCATTTACTTTTTGTGTTGTACGCTAAACCATGATTACCTTGCGCTATACGCAATACCATATTATCTTGGAGTATACACAACACTATTCTTGGATCATGTTACACACAATTTTGATAGTAGTTATTCTATGAATCATTCAGTGTATATATATATATATATTAAATGTATAAATGAAATATGGTTGGATTTTGTTATAAGAAACAACGAAGGAGTCTTGCACCACACGCAAATCTGACTTGGCTTACATTAGACGCAATCACGACCATCCTCGATAGCGTGTGTTGTACGCAATATCATGTCTCACTAAACAACGATATATGGTTATAATATTATTATAAACTAGACGTTATGAATAGTAATAACAAATTTTTTAATTTTATAACATTATTATTCATTTTAAAAATCTCTAGAATATGGTATGAGAAGAAAAGAAATTTTTCCTGTAAAATATTTATTTTTAAAAAATTACAGTTTTCCTGCCTTTTGATGGTGCACCCACATTAAATCTTATTTTTGACATGTCTATAAGATCAATTTGACAAAATAAAATTCTTCTTTTGAATCATGATATAAAAATTTACTTTGGATAAAATTTTCATATTATTTTGATAACTTTCATATTTTAATGAATAGTAAAAACACGCTATATTTTAATTAAAAAAAACTTTTTTCATAACAATAATTTATATTGATAGATTATCATTATAATTGGTTTTAATGACTAATTAGAATATATTTCTACCATTTAATCCAATTTTGGTCATTGAAATTAATTTCACTTTGAAATTGTACGTAAATAAGTATCAATCTTTTGATAGTTATTCTTTCTTAAAACCACGCTATTTGTTTTGATAACGGAAATTAATTTTAAAATTAATTAATTACAATTATATGTATTGAATTTGGAAAAATAGAACTCATATTTGAATTCAGAATATCAAATATAGCTTAAGCAGAATTTTTGGTATTTTTCTGAAAAACTTCAATTTTTGATGAATAGTGAAAACACTGAGTTTATGGTTAAAATAGGCTTTTTATTTAAATAATCATTTATTTTATTTAAATTTATTTTATATAGAAATAGATACATATTACTAATAAAAATTCAATGAAATTAATTTGAGTCATTTTATAAAAATTTTAGATTTATAAAAAATTGTATTAAACTTTTCACCATCTTTTACCCACCTCCTATGAACTTTTGTAATTGTTCATAAAACATAATTTTACCACTTCTGTGAGTTGAATTTCGAAAATCTGAGAGAAATGTTAATATCAAGGTGTACAATGTGGTCCAATAAGATAAAAACAATTTTTGGTGAATAGTAACTTTTTACTTTTATTTACCACGGTTAAAAGTTAATAGGGTGATTCAAGGTTAATAGAATATTATAATAGATAAAAATTACCTTGACACATGTCCTAACCTTATTGGATGAGTAATGTCCGACCATGGGAATACTTGGGTCGATTTAGGGACCCCATGGAGCCACTTATGAAAGACAACGACACATTAGATTAATTAATTTAAAGTAAAGAAAAAATTAGATTTAACAAAAATCTTTTAGTAAGTAATTTTTTTTAAGGTGATATATAAATTATCTTTTCTAATATAAATATTTATTTGAATGCTAGAATGATTTTATACTTGTAGGTATTTTTTTTATAATTTTTATACATCATATAAATTAAATTATTTATGACACAATAATGATGCAGTATTTACCTCACTAATAAATGATTTAAATAAATATGATTATAATGTATAAATATTATCCAAAACATGTCCAAATCTTATTGAATGATTATATATCAACAATGAGTCATCTTATCTTCTACTATGTTTATTTTTGGACCATTAGAAACCGAATATCATTATTTTATAAAATTATATTTTCACTCTTTCCTAAAGAGCCCCGCATATCCCTTATAAAAGGAGACCACTTATATGCAATTCCTCACACCTCTCAAACCATTTGGATCTTCCAAAATCTACCAAGATAAGCTCCCTACAACCCTATCCTCCCCCTAGAATCATTACCTTAGTCAGAAGGCACTCGAAGAAGTCCTTTTGTTTCAAACCAAAGGAAGTTACCCAAATTGAAGGAAATAGTTTCTCTTAAGTTGTTTCTTTTATTCTACCTCTCCAACCCATAAAATATTTTTAATAATTTATTTAGTAACAAAAATAGAATCCTCAAAATACTAATATTTTTTTATGAGATGTATTTGAACTACACTTACACACACCTCCATCTAATGGATGAAGAACATAATGTTTCTATGGATGGAAAACTAACGCCTCAAAAAATGATGATTATTCGATTTTCTCCTACCGCCTCTAATGGTGGACATTATGATAGAACTATATTCATATATGATATATAAATATGTTAATTATTTCCTTATGCTTCTTTACTTCCCAATTATATCAAGCATTTATGGTTTCCATAGTCGGTAAATACGATAATCTCATTTGAGGAAGTTTGGACTACCGCCCCCTCAAAGTGAAGTGATTCGTTAATGACTTATTTGGGAAGTATAAAGGATGGGGATAATGATATTATATATGATATTATAATATAATTACAATATAAATATTTCTTTAAAATAATAAAGAGAAATTAATGTAGCGTTCATGCATATGTACGGCTTACCATCTCCATGGACGGTGCATTTCATTCCTTACCTCCATATGTTATGTACTATTATAAATACATGTATATGCTGGATATATAATGAATATATATGATATATAAAACATTATTTACATTATTTAAGTAATTAAATCATGATATAAGTAATAATAACATCAATAACAACAAGTCCAAACACGTAAGATAAATAAGATGATTTTACCTAAAACGTTGATTTAACATGGGATTTACAAAAGGGCAGGTAATATAAAGTCATAAGTAAACCATATATGATAACATAACAATGAATATGATTCTGTAATAATTCAATGACATTATTTAAATCATTATATGGGAGGATCGGATACGTACGAAGCATATCAGACTTAAGGTAAGGGAATATCTTAAACCAATTTCCGTTCTTTGGGTTGATCTTCCCTTTCTTGTTTATGTCGTTCTTTGATTATGTGAGAAATGAATTTTTATATATTATCATGTATTTATAAATTCTTTATGTGACCTTATAGTGAATATACATAAGTGATCTATTTTATTTACAAAAATATCTTTGTAAGGGATAACTTTTCCAATCTCGTTTTTACACGAGATTGTTTATTCGTAAGTATTTACTGGGGTTATATTTATCATCCATGTATGTATTTTATAAAAAAGCCTTCATGTATGTTTAAATTACTTTTTAACCATTTTTAAATTTCACTTCATAATATGCATGGAATCATTCTTTTGTATACCATATGAGGTATATTTTGACTTTTCCAACAAAAGTACGAGAAGAATGTTTTTTTAACTTATACGGCATGAAATGAATTTTTACGGTTTTATAATGCCTTATATTCATGAAGCTTCTACCAAAATATTTCATGACTATTTTCAAAAAAATCCTATTCTATTAATATTCCATGGAATTTTTTGAAAAGAAAATGATTTTGAAGAAGAAAGGATATTTTCCTCAAGAATTCATTTCAAGTGTTTTTTCAAAACCATTTTCCATGTAAGATGACATTATTCCATATGTGTATGTTTCAAGTATATTGTATCTATGATTTACATGGTTTCACTTTTCTTATGATGAAATGATATCCATTTGTTTTATATGAATTATGTTATGATGTGATGATGTTTATGAAACCCATTTTAATCTTTGGGTTATGATGAATGATTAATGTTTATGTTGTGGCACACGTAACAATGATTTCAATATGAGATGGGTGGGACCTATATCTCCTTCAAATGAATTGGGTAAAGATTTATATCTCATGAGATAGACATGGATGAAATGAAAAGTAAATCCAGTTCAGTAATACAAGGATGGAATGGCAATTAAACCCGGTTCAGTAAGGAACTTTGTCCACTAAGATGGTCATGGAATCAATGCCTTGGCTACTATGGAAATCATTTCATGTGCTTAATGTTTTTCCATAATTAAATGTTTTATTCCCATGCTATTTTATGATGATTAATGTTTCTTTATGATCTATTCCTTATGTACTACCATGTTTTATGTCATTGCCCAAGATTTTGTTGTTTAAACATTATGTTCATGTTTTTAAGTTCAAATATGTTTGATTTGTTTTATTTTATCCATGCTTACTCTTACTGAGAATTTGAGCTCCCACTTTATATGTTTTATTTTCCCTAGGATTTAATGATAGTTTTTAGGTATGAAAACCAAAAGGGGATGATCTTTATGGGAGATGTTGAAGATCTTTCACCATGATTAGAAGATTACGTTCCGAGTTTCTAGAGACAATAAACTATTATAGTCCTTGTGTGTCTGTTTTTGTTATGTATTAAGTATTCCACAAAAGTAATGTAATTTCCATGTACGTCGAGATTCAGGCATCTACATGTTTCTCACACTGAGTATGAATTACGCGAGCTTAGAGTAAACTTCAACTATAACTCCCTCTCTAGGCCGCTAACCATGCGTATGTCCCAACACCATTATTTTAGGTAATTGTCCCCAAGAACAACATGATCACTAATTCATTTTTTTAATTGAACTACGCGGACTTTGATCCTTGCCTTCTAGGATGGGTACGTAGGCAACATTCCGTGGTTCAAGACAAAAACCAACCTCTTCTCATCGGTTCACCTCCGTCTCATACGATGTTGATTCATGAAACTGCCCCCATAATCAATATATTTACATTGGTTCACCTTTGTCCTTGCTATATGACGACAAACAATACAACACTTTTGTCCTGTATGACAATTAACTACAAAATTATTTGATACCTTCACCTGAGAGGGAATCATTATTTACATTGATATCCAATCATGTTATATTTCAAAACTACGTGCATACATGGCAATGCCTGAATCTTTTATCATGGTTCAAACCATCATTGCACTAAAGTCCCCTTTCACCCTTCACATGTATGAACCAAATGCATACAGAGGGTATTTCTAGAACTATTTGGGCTTGATTACCATCCTTATAGGATACGTAAGAATGCTAGAGTGTCCCTTGAATCGTGCCCCATGTCTTTTGGGAATAACCCCAAATTCCACTTTCAGTCCCCTGGCTGAAAAGTCCCTATGAAAACAGACACTTGATATTCCTTATAATGGATCGAGTTCAATGACCCTAAACTAATATCTCTTACACTTTCACCCAACATGATGTTAAATAGTATTTCAAGAAATACGTATGGCTTGATTCCCATCCTTATGGGATACGTAGTGAAGTCTAACATTTCAATTCAGGACCCATCTAAAACATGATTATTTTTTGCATTGATATGTGTGTCTCTAAATAGATTAGATAATACCCCTTTTTATGTGTCATAATACTAACCTTAAATATTTTCAGATCTTCATAACCCGTTTCATGACTTCTAGTCACAAAATGTACAATTTCTTAGAGTTATTTTTCCTGACTATGTAGCACATGCCCTTAGGAGGCCTTGCATAAACAGTCTACATAACAGACCTTTCAGCCAAAATGTTCTATTATTTTACTATGCATCCTATGCCCTTGGGTGGCCTTGCATAATTCAACCCCCTAACAGGTTTTGTTAAAAAATGGTAACTTCATTCTTGGGAATAAAACCTCTTTTCTCCTTAGTTTTTCTAATGACAATATGTAGGGATCCGAAAAAATAGCCATCCTTAATATATTTGTCTCATACTCATTTTAAGGATCTGAACGTATTCAAGTATATGGTTTATATTTCCCTTCTCTACACTTGGGTCAGTCCTTCGTAGGATTGAAATTCATCTAGTTCTTATAAAATCTTGTTTGGAAATATCTTTTCCATATTCAAGTACCTCTCTCCATACAGCAAACAATATGCTTTGGAAATGTTGAATATCCATAAACATTCACTGGCTTTTTATCAATAGAAAAGTAAATTACTAAGAGTTCTTTTGCTTGACTATGCAGCACGTTCCCTTAGTCAGCTTTGCATAAGTAGTCTACATAACGGACCTGTCAGCCAAAAGATGCTATTATTTGACTATGCAGCCAATGACCTTAAGTGGCCCTGCATAATTCAACCCCCTAACAGGTTTGTTAAATAATTGTAACTTCATTCTTGGGAACTACTTCTTCCAATGTCATTTAGCACTTTTTCATATAATTCCTCATATTCAAACTTTCTTAAGTCATAGTTTATATATTTTCCCTCATACATGAGTGTGGTAATTTGTTTTCAGATAAATTTTCAAGGAATTGAGTCAATTTTAATCCATTTGGTCAAAGCTATTTTGACCTTAAACATAATCCATTTTATGTATGACATGCATGACATTAAAATTCCCACAAAAGACATGGGAACTATGAATAAAAGTCATCTTCCATCTCACTAAACATAAAACTTGTATGATTTTAGGTAATATTGAGCAATAAAAAGTTTCAAAAGACTTTATGGTTATTTATAATAATCCTAGAAAAAATCAGGCTATGCTTACTAGGCCCATTGTCTTAGGAAAAAATCTAATGCAGGTAGAAAAAGAATGCAGACACAAATTATTGTAGGTGAAAAAGTTTTTCATTTGATGCACAAGAATTAGAAGGACGTCCAAAGATTGGAGTCTCTTCTATTTTCCAAAAAATTACAAGAGGCTGTCAACATAAGTCTTCACCTGATGTACATCATCCTGAGCTTTATCAAGAGCCACTTGAATTTCATGCACTCGACCAACTTCACTCTTTTCATCTTGATGGAGTGATTTCTTGGCATCTGCGATGGCTTTCATACCATTTGTATGAGCTCCCTCTAGTGAATTATTGAGTTGGTCATGTTCTCTAGAAACAAAACCTAACTGTTGCTGAAGGTGCATCTGCTGGATGACTTTACCTTTGATCTTATGCTTTAGCTTGTTCAACCTGGCAGCATAATCAGCCTCAGCCCAGGATACCACAGCCTCAAATTCACTGATATTGGCTGACAGCCTCACCCTAGTCAAATCTTGAAGGTATTTCTGCCCCTTCTCCCTTCTTAAGATAACTTGATTCACTGCGGCATGGATCTTTTGATATCCAATACTCCCAAGTCCCAACATGAGAAACAAGGATGACAATCATGGGATCTTTGATGAATTCTCTTTAAGCGGAACATCAGATATGATCTTGCATATGTTTCTTTGTGCCTTGTGTCGTGAAAATGAGAGCGCCTTTTGTATTTCTGGATCCGACTCAACATCACTGTCACAGGGGGGAATATAATTCAGGATTAATGCACTTAGGGAACTTCCCTGTTCTGCTCCTTCCCCCTAGACATGTGCTTCTTCACTTTCAATTCCCATTGGGGTGGAGGATTAGGCTTCACCTTTAGATCTAGCCACTGAAATTGATGGCACTATATAATCAATTGGAAGCTTTGGTTAATTTCAAAAAATAACAACAATTTATTGGCTATCTTAAAAATTATGTATAGTTTCTAAAATTTTTATCCCTTACCCAATGGTAGATCAGTAACATGAGAAGTCTCCTCCTCATATTTCCTAGATTCAATTGGATTTTTAGGGTGAGTTTGAGGAAGCTCAATGGGGTATAGCTCCAATTGGGATAATGTATCTGCAAAAGTAGGATTTTTTGTACCCCCTTCAGACATTGGTAGTTCAACAACATGCTCAAATAGAACTGCACATTTCAGCCGATCATGATTTTAGATGTAATAAGAAGTTATTTTTAATAGGAAGAAGGATAACATTCACATCCATAATCATCAAAATTAAATTGTAATTTAACATGATCTAAAAAATCTTCAAAAGATGTGCCATGTTCTATCATTCCATCCAATGTAATCTAGGAGTCTTTGTTAATCTAACCAATGGGTGAATTTGATATGTCTTCATGGCGACCATCATTCTACGGTCTCTGACCCTGGACAACATATTCAGTTAAAATAGCGACATCAGTTGAAATGGCCGCCAAAATATATAGTGCAGGGGTTTAAACTAAAGTATCTCAAAATGGAAGTCAGTTGATGTTTCATTCATCATTTTATGAATCATTGTTAACTTACATGAAGCATGCTCTTCTCTTCTTGTAACAGCAGTAGGAGGGATACTGGGAACAGATACTGGCTCTTCTCCAAGAGTAGCAAAGTTAGCCTAAACTTGTAATTGTTCACCAGTATGCTCTATGGTCCTCAAAGGAGGATCAGTCATCTCCCTCAGAGGGTAAATTGATGATTCACATGGAATACCAAGAAGTATGAGAAACCTTTTCATGGGTTAAGACTCATGATTATCCGAAAAACATACCACTACTGATGAAGGGTTTAGTTGTGGAATTCTTTATTTGATGCCATTGTCTCTTTGGTTTTTTTGGGAGTTTCGACAGTCTCCCATACAGGTACACAAATTAGAGAACGGAAAGCCATGTACAACTCCACATCCATGGCCTGATGTCCTGGATATATCTCTCCTGATTCGCGAGGTGATTCATTAACCCCAATGGTAGTACCACCAGGGCTATACTGTGGTGAAGGAACCTTAGCATTTCCTTTCTTTGCAATCTACAGGATGAAGAAAATAATTTCCTTGAGTAACAAAGCATTGACTAAAATCAAGTTTCAAAGCAAATAAGGATGGAAACTTACATCTTCAGGAGCCATGTAATCGTGCCATCCCTAATCTCCAGAACCACCGGTCCCCTCACTGGAGCCACAATCAATCATTTCCTTCACCCACTTGGTGATAGGAATGGAATCATCGGTGGCATATATGAGAATTTATAGATCTCTGATGTAAGACATTAATTCATCTGGGTTATCCTTGTAACGGATATCCGTAGAATCCAGAATATTCCCTATTCAAGGGTGGTGTAGCCCCTCGCACAAATCCAGCCAGGTTATTTCAGCACTGCAGTATAAACTTTTCCATGTATGGATAGCCTCTGGTCATAGGTATTCAATATTTGTACCAGAAGGATATGTGTAAGGTCCTACCATCTTGTACTTCATCTTCTTCCCAGCTCCTGCAACTACAGATAGAGAATAAGAAAATAAGACTTGTTTCTCTATAAAGTAATGGTGATTAAATTTCCACAATGACGTATCTCAATAGGAGTTGATAGAGTGGGTCTTTTTTTCAAATAAGAGGACTATATCGGGCACGAGGCCACTTTTCCGCTTGTTGTGCCTCATCATCCCTATCTTGGGAATCCGGTGAGTTAGTCCTAGATGACAAATCTAGCGAATCGGCTGTAGGTGGGGAAGCATCACCTTCCTGAGGAAGGTTTTATTTCTCTATTGTTCTCTTTCTTTTCCCCACCTGATGAACCGGGTGATTCATCACCCTTCCAAGGTATGATGCTATCCAGTTCTCGGCATACCATGTAGTCAAGTTATTTTCCGCTTTATCAACTGGTAGATCAAACATTTCCCGGGTCTTCTCCCTAGATTTAAGCAACCACAGTTGTTGGGAAACCATCAATTGTTGCTTTGACCAGACATGCACAGGGGAAGATACAACTGTCTGCTGCAAACAATTGAATTGGCATAAAAATTTGTGTGGAGTAAAGGCCTCAAATATAATCTCTCTGTCAATCCTGGTGACCAGTACACCATCTCTATAGGCCAGCATGTATTCCCTCAATTCCTGGATGGTTGTTTCATCATTAACAAACCGCCCGGTTGGAGGATTTCCATAAAGAAAGAAATTGAATTCCTTATTCATTCTCAACCTCACCTTCATGTCATACGAATTGAGAGCTAGTGGAGTAATTCCAGAGAATTCCTGCACAGATGGCCTGAAAGAACTTCCATGAATCTGTACTCTATTCTATACATTATACATCTTGAAGTGAGTTGTCATCCATCCACACAAAACTTGGAATGGTCCCACTATTATCAAAAGAGACTAACCCATTAATACATGGAGTATTCTCCTGTGAATTGTATATAAAATGGGGGTATAAAACCCAACCATTTTCTCCTCATCCAACTTGGCTGCAATAACTAAGGTCCCTGGAATGATGCCTCCCTTCAAGTCCTTGACTGGAAAAAGATAAACACTGAGCCACAAGGCCAAGAAGCCTGCCAGACGAGTCTTCTTTGGGATTCTCTGATTCACTTTGTATCCCAACTTTTAAAATTCTCTTACTTTTAGAGTCATCTAGAATGTGCCAGGAGCACCCCTCTTCTCTGTTTTGGGTCAGGTGGTAGGATGAGTGGGCCTCTTCTCCTTGGTCCCCTTTTTCTTGGATCCCTTCTCCTTTGACCCCTTCTCCTTCAGCTCCTTCTCTTTCTTTTCAATAAGAAGCATATTCATCCACTCATCTGGACGAATATCCTTTCTAGAATGAGTTAAGGAGGTCTATGAACTCTTGATCTTGTTGAAGATTTTCAATAATTCATTAGCTAAAGCCGGAGTCTTCTCCGAATCATTCCAAGTCGCCTTTGGAGGGATGAATTCAACATACATATCACCCAAAATTAGAGCCCCTGAGATCTTGTGGACCTCCCATAGACTGATGCCTACTTCTCCATCAGTCAGATGGAAGGAATTGGTTTCTGGGCTCCAATGTCTGAGTATCTCTGCCACGAAGTTGTCATGCCTGCAAACATATGTTTTCCCAGCCCAGACAGCTTCATATATCGTAACTCCTTTCAAATCCTCGACACACTCTACATAGGTTATTCAGACCCAGTATGCCCACATCCATGTTGGCTTCACACCTCCTCCAGGATGATAGTCCCAACTTCTCTTCCGGCCTTTGGATTGATCCATCTGAGAGTTTCATAAAAATTGAGGGATAAAAATTTGGTTGCATATCAGGCTTATGAGGTTTCATATCTGGCGTACATGGGATATGATGAATTATGTAGGCCTTCTCAACTGTTCCAACATTTACAAATATTCCCCCGCTTGAGATATTTGCTGAAGAAAAATTGTTGTAATTTTAAAACCAAGAATTTGGGATATAGTTCATTGCCTATGGAATGACAAATTCTCACAGATGACTATAGCCATACAAAGGTAGATAAATTCTTTGTGGGAAATCAAGATGATACTTTTTTAGGTACTTGGCCAAATCTAAGAGGGTGATATCACAGATGGTATTGTAATCATGGAAAATGATGCACATCATATTATCAATTCACTTGCTAGCCAGTTCTTCATCCGTTCAGATTCTCTTGGGAGCCATCTAACCTGCACAAAAGTTGAATAAATTTACTCTTAAATGGGTTGATTTTTCATTAAATTTGTTACGAAATTCAAAAAAATGTCTAAGGCATTAAGGCACACAAGTCAAAATTTTGGCGCGCAAGTATGGATGTGTTGCACAAGTATGGATGTGTCACACATGTTTTTGGTGTGCAGATATCACCACGCCAGTCCAAATACCCCTACAGCAGCGCGACAAAAATGAAACAGCGGAAAACAGATCATCTTGCATGGCCATAGATCGAAATTTTGAAATCTAGATGATTTGCGTGAGAATGGATGCATATATATAGTCCAGGCCGCAACCCTACGTGCCTAAAAGCTAGCGTGCCCAACAATTGCGCGCCGCCATCTGCGCACCCAACACTTGCGCACCGCCATTTGCCCGCTCAACACTTGTGCGCCACAATTTCCTGGTTTTTATCTTCACCTCAGAGTCACATCCTCTTTCTTTCAGACCCAACTCTGAGGGGGGAATTTTTTTGACGCTTTTTTCTGTCACAGAATCTAACGAATGAAAAAAGAAAATACCATGAACTCGAAGTGATTCATCCTTTGAAGAAACATTAAAAAATCGACAAAGGCATGAGCAAACATTCATTTCCACTTGGGTGGTGCAAGTTCCACCAAGGTCGTGCAAGTATACTTTCGTTCCGCCTACATGGTCGTGCAGGTGACTTGCACACCCTCTTTGAATTTTGCCCAGGGTCTTCACCAGTCTATAAATACCCCCGGTGGGCCCCCCATTTCAGGAAGAAAATTTCCAGAAACTTATATTTGAGCTCCCGGAACCGAATTCTATTCTCAAAGCTTCCGAACGGTTGTAAGGTAATTATTTACCCAGAAAAGAAGATCTAATGAAGTGGAGTAAGGCCTAAGTGTTGAAACTCATCATCACTTGCATGCCTTAGTGGCCAACACTAAAGGGAAATTTCCACACTTGCGCGCCACCTTACCCCTTCAACAGAACTTGCGCACCAATATTCTGGAAGCCCCTAGGGATAATACGAAGGGCTTGAGCCAAGTCTCGCCCAAGTATTACCTTGAGGGTTGATCATCGTGAAAGTACCCATGTGTCGTGCATGTATTCAAGCGCGACCATAACATGCATGTCCACGCATGAATTGTGTGCCCCTTTTTTTTGGTTATGTTCCTGCCCATTTCACCTCTTTCATGCCTATCCACCTCTATGATTCAAGATTCAGCCTTCAAAACCCTCATCAAATCCATTTTCATTGGCATGGTTCCCTTATTGGCTTCCTTATCTGAAAGGAATCTTGTGGAACAACTCTCAAAACCTAGTGATTTACATATCTTTATGTCACTAAGGTTAGAGATTTCATTCATTCAACTTAGTCCTTTAAGATGAGAGAATCCTTATCATGGGCCTCCTTTTTAGGAGTATGTCCCAGTCCACATTCTCATTAATTTGGGCATCCTCAATAGGAGTATTCCCCAAGTCTCCTAACCTGGGCTTCCATTTCAAAAGTAAGCCCTAGTCTCAAAATTCACAAATCTAGGAAACCTCCTCAGGAGTAAGACCCAACCATAATTGCCTTAACATGGTCTTCCTTTTCAAGAGTCAGCCCAAGTATCAAAGCCTAAAAATATGGGCATCCTCATTAGGAGTAATCCCCAAGTCCCTTAACCTGGGTATCCTTCATATGAGTAAGCCCCAATCATAATTTCCCAAAACATGGGCTTCCATTTCGGGAGTAAACCCCAACCATAATTCCCTTATTCTGGGCTTCCTTTTCAGGAGTAATCCCCAGTCTCAAAGTCCACATATATGGGCATCCTCCTTAGTAGTAAGACCCAAGTCCCTTAATTCTAAAATTACCTTAACCCAAGCCTCCTCCTTAAGAGTATGCCCAAGTTTTCAAGTCCCTTAACATGGGCCTCCTTCTCAGGAATAACCCCCAGTCATAATTTCTCTTAACCAGTTTTAATTTACTTTTGATTTGAGATTCCTAATCAAGAGTAAAACCCAATCATAAGTCCCCTCCTAATTTGGGTATCATCCCCAGGAGTAATCCCCAAGTTAGTGTATCCAAATCTTTATAAAAGCACATATACATTAATGGACCTTGTTCTGGGACTTCTTCTTTGAAATAAGTCTCGATCTATATCTATTTGGGTAGTCATTCAAACATAATCCCCACATCATTTCTTATGATTGCATCATTCATTGAACAATTGTCTATTATTACCAAAACCTCTTGTTTCTCACACCAACCATGACTCAAGTGAGCTTAGAGTGTAAATGTAATTATGACATATTTATTTGGGCCATCAATCATTCATAAACATAATAATCCCTGACTCGAACTACATGGGTTCTGATTCTTTTTTTAAATATAAGATACGTAGGTAGCCCATCTGCGGGTATGATCCCAACTCTGAAATATTCCATGTCATTTTGAATGATAATAAACTTCAAGTGCCCCAATGAGTGGCTTTAAAAAAAGTATGGTAATCATAATGACCAAGAGAGTCTGATATAATTTATTAAAGGATACCATTGACTAATAATCTCTAAAAAATATAGATGATTCTCTATCGATGAAGATCCTCAAATACATAAAAAAACATTCTCTAAATTTCCTAGATATCAGTCATTGATTGTCAGATATAGAGGGAAGCTCATTTTATACTTGGTAATTTAATAAGGATTAACGAACATAACATAAATCAATAAAGAGAGTCACGGAGTAGACAATAATTCCCCTAAAAGATGTGTGATAAGTCTGACCACCCATCATATCTACCAATGTAAATTCTTAACCCTTATCAGTTCACAACTAATGAGCACCTACCTTTGGAAAGTATGTCCAAATGGATATAGAATCACTGGATGTTTCCAGTTCTATGAAAAAATCCGATAGAAACCACTTGGAATTTTTGAACCTTAATCCATCGAGGATATTCCCAATTCCAGAAGAAACAAGGCCATTTCCATGTATATGAATAATGTATCTCCTAACAGACTCTTCAACTCTTTCATCCAATCACCCTCCTCATTTACTACATCTTATGAACTCTAACTTGTACAACAACAAATTAATGAAAACATAATGAATGAATATTTTCAGTTTCATAATATGCATTTTCAAATATTACTTCCTCAATTACTTTTGAAAACACCTAATAAAAAGTAACTTTTAATTTGGATTTATTCACATTTGATCTGGTTAGAACATTTTAGTTAAGAATATTTGGATGATAATAATACTCTGATGGTTGGCCTAATGAAAATTATTATTTTTCACATTTATTATGTTAAATAGACATTCCAAATGCACCCTTTAATTATATTCCCCCATCAAACAAGATAAATTTAAATGGAATCCAATCTGGATCTCGAATGTATTACTCCCACATTGAGAAGAACTCTCTAAACCTTCTTTCAACTTCATTATCAGGATACGTTCTCTTGGATACTTTGTGAAATGTCTGGTTATCATTATCTCCCATCCACCTCGCATAAATACCAGATATTTTTGTACCTTCATTAATTTCTTTGAATCATAAATCCATTAAATGTTACCTTAATGTACATTCTTCAATAAGAAATATAAAAATACTTATAAATAAGAATGTATCCTTGGTTTTATAAGAAGGTCTCAGTATGTGATATCAAATGAAATCTAACATCTATAAAATTATATGAATATATGATTCCAAATGGAACCAAAGTCACTATATAAAAAGTAAAATACATTTTATATAAATGGTTAATATAAAATATGAATGTCAAAAGAAAATTCAAAATACATTTACCAATCCATGACTAATGAATATATATTTAAATGACATGTTTGAAATATTTTAACAAGAATTGATTTCCGTCATTAGAGGTTTTGTAAAAAAATGCATTGTGTTACCTTTTCATAATATTTTATAAAATTGTTCCCTATAATTGGAATCATTGGATAAATAGAAATCTAATGTAATTGTAATATGATTTGTAGAATATTAGATGGTTGGATGATATTTTTTTAGTGTAGATATTTTTTATATCTTTGATCAAATTATACCCTTGAATATTATTTCCATAAGGAAAAGTATTGAGTTATCCACATAATAATTCATCAAGAAATACAATTTGACAGAAATAGTCTGTTGGACAAGGAAAGTGTAGATTTAAATGGGACATTAAAAGTCATGAAGCACGTGTAATATAATGGTGATATGGATGTTATAAAAAATATAGAGGGAATCCTATATATGTTTAATAATGACTATATATTTTTAGTTTTTTTCCCTGATTATAAGTTATCATGGGATTCCTTATTTTATCTCAATAGCTATAGGATTCCTATTATCTTTTTCTTAACTTCAATGTCACCTTCATCTTCTGCATTCTTTCTGAACTTTCGTTTCCCATTTAACTCCTCAATTTCTATCATTGATTCCAATTTTCTATTAACTTGTGTTTGTAGTTTAATTATTCTATGGATTTTCCTCTCCGTTTCCATCTGGAAAAAAATAGACAACGGTAAAATTTGATCATCGAAATCAAAAAATTGACATTCATAAGATAAAATACCATATATCCATCTTTTATTCATACAATTTTAATGAATTTTTATATTCTTTCTTTTTCCCCAAATTCACTAATTGAAGTGGAAAATTCATAAAACATTATTACATGGAAATATGATGTATTGTTTCATAATAAATATTTATTGAAAGAAATAGATCCCTAGTAGAACTATCCAAATTGAGTAAAACACATAACTAGGAATGAATTTCCTAAAAAAGAAACATTTCATTCATTATGGAAAATAGTAAATACTTATATTTTGATGTAAATAAATAGGAATGGAAATCATGTGGACCTGTAGTTAAATGAACCAGTTTCTCAAAAAAGCTTATAAATGCTATAATTTAGGCTATTAATGGGGAGTAAAAGAAGTGTACAAGAAAAATTAAAGGATCTTGGAATGACTAATTTAATATATTAAGGGAATTAGAATTTATTTCAATTTGAAATTTAATGTTAATTCCTTAATTATTGAATTATAATATGTTAGAATCCATAATTTAAATTGAATTTATGTTACTATTAAATATAAGTGGGTTTAGAGTATAGTTGTGAAAACATTTTTTTAAAAATAATAAGTTAGAGGTTTCATGTGATTGCTATGTATGGTATATTATAATGTGTGTTTCTGTAGACATGTTAGTGATTCAATGTTGTGTAGGGTTAGGGTGATGTGACATTTGAGTTATTGATTGTTATTCTTTATGAGTTTTTTCATGTTAGGTTTAAATAATGTATTGTGTCACCTATTGTGTGGATCATTGCTATGGGAAAAAATTATTTTCAGACTTCCCCATATTTCAATTGAGCTTCATATGATATATTTCTATGTTATAATAATATCATGATTTGGATGCAATATGTACATGTTTTGGATTTCCTTGAGGGAAAGTGATGTATGATAGGGGTCTGAGGATTAATCTCATGTTACTTGAGATGTGTTTATTTCTAAATAGAGATAAATAAATTTTTTCTCCTTCTATGATTCGAATGATATACAATGTTTAGTAAAATGAGTTGATTTTTAAAGAAAACCCAAGGTATAACATTATGAAATGATTATTATAATTCAAAATTATTAAATGAAGTCATCACATTTTTTTATCATGGTGTCCTTGATAATACATATTTGATTAACATAATTGTGTATTTTAAGTGATACTACTGTGAAAATGTACCCAAATTTACGTGTTCCATATTTTAGGGGAATGTATTTATTTAATTGTATTTCTTTATACTCAAACCCTACACAAGAACCACAATGGATATAGAGATCATATATTTTAGATAAAGGTGAGGGAAAATTACTACTAACAAAGATTAGATTTGTTGTAACTCATTGGGGATTAGTTTATGTTATCGTGGGATTGTCATGGTCCCTTTAGAATTTAGAGATGATATTTTATATTTTATATTAAGATGTGGTACTTTAAAAACATTATAGTGACTACAATCATCCTCACCAGCATCATCTCTCGAATAGATAATATTTTATTTTTTAATTGATACTCATCCCCAATATATTATAGGTTGTTTGAACTACTTCGACCTGTAGTCATCCAAAATGATTACATGTTCTCGATATGGGATGAGTTTTTATTAGAATAGTTCATTAATAATAGGGGGATGTCCATAATATATATGGTATGAGTATCATGAATCAAAATACAATAATTACTATTTGATAGACGAAGTTGATGAGAATGGATGTTGTCTATAACTTTCAAATTTGTATTCATTTGGAGGAAAAAACCGACCAAGGAGGGGTAATTATTTTCTAATATTATATTAATCATTTTCCTTAAATAGTTTCACACTAATCATTTGATAAAAGAGTATGAAAATGGAGTTAATTTTTTCAAAATGATTTCAATAGAGCATGTATTCCACCGTACTGAAATACTTTCCCCATATCTACATAGTTATTTTTCAAGAAAAACTAAATATTTTACTACTCAGGAATACATTGTCTCCTGATCATGATGATGTTACCAATCCCTATTAAGAATAGAATATTATTTATGAAACTTCAGAATTATTCAGTTATAATCAACATGTTGATGAAATAAGCAATGACCTAACATCAATGTATTGAAGAAAATTATCAAACAAAGAAGTTAGGGTATAAAATTTGAAGTTGGTTGGAGTGAACGCTGCAAACCTATTGACCTCAACCTGTCAATATTCACTAATTTTATAGGATCAAAATGATGACTAATGTATTGATTTATATTCATTCATTCTGTTATGTACAACCTGTAATGAAGAAAAACATTTTTAATGATATTAATATACTATTACAATATACATTATATTTTTCCCAAAAATTATACAATTAAATGTTGATTTATTTTTCATTATGCATTATATATTTAATTTATTTTCCAGGATTAACATACGAAATTTGTTGTAATGGACAGTGGAAAATCCATATGATTATTCCAAACTCTTATAAAAAAGCTAAATCTTAGGTATTCTTATGGGATAGTAATGAACCTCCCACTAGTTATTTATACACACATTATGAAGAAGGTAACATGGATGACATTCATCAATTGTCTCAATTTGAAATAATTTCAGGGGCATTGTAGTCAATAATATAATATATTACATTATTTATTTTATCCAACGTGATTCATAAAAGTTAATTTATGAACCAGGAAAAGGGTGATGAAAATAAATAATGTGAATCCGTACCAATGCACCCCTATCGCAAAGAAGGGATTGGGTATGCTTCATTAGAGAATAATTTTTTTTAATTTTAAATCAATACTAGACGTTTAATTATGTTCTATATAAAAAAATATGTTCCATTTATTATATTCAAATTAATTAATTAAAATATGAAGCCACTTCCCGCCCATGTCATGTGCTATGGAAGGATGCTCGTGTAAATTAGGAGCGTATACTAGTTGATGAAAACCAAAAAATAGAAAGGGAAACATGTGTCTGTATTAAATAATATATTTAATAATTATTAGTATTATTATTATAGGAAAATATATATTTATTTTCATTTTATTTATATGGTTATACATAACAATCATCTATGACCATGTCATAAGAAAAGCATCTTTCAGTATATTTGAAGGGGCTAGAACAATATGGACCCATTATTGTATTTGGTTTTGGAGTCCCTTTGAGAACATATAATTTGAATATAAAACCACATAGTGATGATTATAATATATAAAGATTATTTTCAACATAAATATACTCATTGAAAGATGTTATCATTCAGTCTTGTTTGGAATGCCAATGTATGAAAAAAATGTGAAACGGTGATAGAACAAAGGTCTAAAAATGAAAAAAATCACCCCATTAACTTTGAGGCATGCCATTCCCACAAACCAAATAAAATACACATGGTAAATAATTTTTTCCTAAATATTTATGCAAATATTCATTCAATCAACTACAAACAACTTTATATTAATAAAATTCTGAAGGGTATAGTTGTAAGTGATTTGTATCTATCTACACCCATACCACACTTAGTTGCGAGGGATACAATTAATAATATTATGAGAGACAAGAGACTCCATAAAAACATACTAAAAGATAAAATTAGAATGGGTATTGATGTATCAAATGAGTCAACTACTAATTTTACAATTTCACTTAATTATTCAGATATTAAAATAGTCTATGATTATAAAAGAGATTTTCGTGCACGACCATCTAATCATATAAAGATACATGAGGTATGTCTTAAACTAAATTTTTCATATGAAAATTTGATTAAGGTTGATGATAAATGGTATAAAGAGATGTATGATATTTTATTTAGATAAATTGGATGTGAAACAGAAAGTCAAATAAAGATAATCAGGTGAATCTAACATGAAATAAAAATGACATTATGAGAGTACCTTTTCCACACCAGTTCTTGCTATACATTTACTATAATTACTACCCACTGTAGAGACCATATTTAAAGGTGTTGATAAGTCTTACATTACATACGAAAAAAATATAAGAAGCTTCGTTGATATATTTAATTTTTATCAAGACTATAAATGACATTCTCAAGCAAGAAGGGATATCCCCCATAGTTGTGAATACATACATAAGCTACATTTTCATTATAGTGTTATCCAAATAGTGAGATAATATAATTATTAAAGTTAGTAACTACTCATATTTTCTATTGGAATTTTTTCTACTATATAAAAATAAATTCTTAGGAACCCTGATTTGGATTTATTAATCCATATATATTTTCTACTGAAAAATACATTAGATAATGATTAATTTGAGATGAAATAAGATAATTTATTTGAAGAGTTTGTTAAAAACATTAGATAGAATACTATTCTTAGTTCTTATAATTTAGAAGTAAAACTATGAACTCTAATATCATAAAATATAATCATAAATATTTTGTTACTTATTTTGTAAATTAGGAAGCACTGGATGTTAATCCTAGTAAATTTGGATTCCCCAAATAATTATTTTCTCGATCCAATGCATGGATATCCAACCAACATACCACACATGATGTGTGTGGTGAATTTTTCATACATCACAATCAATATTTTATATATAAACTATGAAATATATGTTTCAATCTATGTTTTAAGATGAATATTTTATTATAGAGAGGTTTCTAAATAAAGGATAAATCATTTCATAAAGTCAGTATCTAAAGAGATAAAGAATTTATATTACAAAAAATAAGAACAAATAATATTATATATTGAAATATTTAACAATAAAAACATTTCAATAAAATTTTCAAATTTTATTCAATGTTTTTACAGTTTTTAAAGCATGGTAATGCCATCTATTGTGGATATTATGTCTGACAATTAATGAGATATATCATAATTCATAATAAGACCATAATCCTTAAACCTATAAATTTTGAAGGTAATAAAAATTTCATTAAATATATTTCATTATCATTTCTATTTCTAAATTTTCTCAGTACTATCAAGATTTCTGACTAACATCATTATAAAAAGAAAAATAAATAATCTAGAGATGAGTGGGAAACATACATGTGGTTAAAACGTGTACCAACAACCAATTTAGGTGAATACATACAATGTTTGTGATAATGTTTGATTTATGAACATTGAAATATATATGGGGTTTCAATCATTAGTGTCAGATTGATCACATATTATTTTCGATATAAATCTCAAAGAGAAGTGTATTTAAAGAAAACTATTTTTTCAAAACCACTGACCTACTAAGAATAATGTTTTTTTAAATGTAATAGGTGGATGAAGAGGCGGAGGGGGAGTTGGAGGGTGTTTTGGAGGTGGAGGTAGAGGTAGAGGCAATGGGGGAGGCAGAGATAGATACTAAGGTTTAGGAGGAGGCGGAGGTGAGAGACCAAGGCATAGAACGATGTGTAAGAGGAGATGAAGTCTATCATGCCAAAAATAATGATGATGGGAATATATTAAAATTAGGATCAAATTATTATTTTTATTGATAAAATGGGTGAAAAGTGTTCACAACACATGTCAAATAATATAACAGTATAGTCCATTTGTTTTAGGTGGATATTTGAGAAACTATTTTTCAATGGTTATTTAAGTGATTTTATTAAAGAATTTAAGGGTAATATTTTTTTATGAAATAAAAAAACATTAAATTTTTCAAAATTATTTTCATAGGCTAAAATTTTTATTGGAATATGAGAACTACTATCAGCTAAAACTAATGTTTGAAGGACACCCATTACGAAGAAGAAACTAAACAACATAAAATAATAAGATACAATTTCTTGCCCATAAATTCTATAAAATGAAATGAATGATTCTTAGTTATGTGTCCAACAGTCACTTCGTAGATATATGACACCAATACAGTCATAAAATAAGTATATGATATAACTAAAATGTCTGAATAAATATGCGTGTAATTAACCATCGATGACAATAGTTGAATGAGCGAACTATTACAGGATAATAAACATTGACAGATTATGGTCATTGAGGAGGGATAGTGTCAAAGGAAACATAACATCAAATTAAAACAAACTACCTTAAGAAGAAATACCCAAAATTAAAAGCACCTCTATAAATGAAACCATGAAGAACCAAAAATCCCAATAAAAACATCCTGAAAAAGAAGATTGTAGATTGGTTCAAAGCCACACAAAATTACCAAAATATAAAATTTCATCAACTAATTCAGGATTTTTCAAAAAATAAATATAAAGTGGATTCACTTTGGTGGGTGGTGGAACAATTTAGGCCATTAAATAATCAATTATAGGCATTATAAAATATAAAAAATTATGTAGAAATCCATACAAGTAACATTAAATGTTCAAGTTTATATTGATTTTGTAAAATCATCCATGTCCAAAAACTCTTTAATGGAAACATCATCATCATTCTAAAAGAAAAACACTTGAAAATAGGTATATTCTAATTTTTATGACAAAAAATTATGATGAAATATTTTATTATCTCCTAAAAAAATAAATTTTTATTGTTTTAATATTTATATTTATTTTATAAAAAGTACAATTATCATACTAAAATCTAAAAAAATTGATTATTTTGGTACTTTAAGAAAATGATCCACAAGTCATTATTTATGTTTATGAATTATCATCACATCAATTTGATACACTGCATTACCAGTAATACTCAAAATCAAGGAAACACATTCATATTATATTAATAATTTATGAATATAATCCCTATATCATTTTGGATGTGTAAAAATTATCCACTCATAAATCTAACGCACAGTGTAACCAGTATGACTACAATGTGTTTTTTAATCAAAACTATTACAAATATTTTTTAAAAAGAAAACTGACATACTCATAACAAAGAAAATTCATTCAGATTATTTTGGTACATTAGTAAGATGATCCATAAGTCATTTTTTATGTGTAGAAATAAGGAGAATCTGATTCAAAATGTTCTAGATTTAAATAATTGTGTTTGTTATCAATTGAAAATTGAAATTTTAATACAAAAAGTGTCACTCAATAAAAACAATGTAAACATTCTTATATTGTCTATATAATATAAGAAATGATTCGTAATTTATTCGTGACTTGTAGGAGACCTAATCATGTAAAAACCACATATTATGTGACTTATATTACTGAAAGTGAGAGTTTCTAGTTTATAAGTACATTTCCGAAAAAAACACAAGTGGCACACCCAAAACTGAGGTAATTCATTTGATTTATTTTGATACATTAGTATGATGATATGTATGTAATTTGGGACATTTAGGAATCATTTGATTCCTAATCCAATGCATGGTGTGACAGGTTTGACTCTGTGTTCATCATTTTAATATATCTGTTTCATTTTAGTTTAAAAAGTGTATTACATTTCCGAAAATAGAGAAAATGATCCTATATATTTTTTCTATCATTTTATATGAAATTAAATAATGAATTTACATATCATTTTTATCTTATACTAAATTAATAAATTTTCATAGAGATAATACCTGATGAAGAACAATAAATGGACTTTAATGAAAAAAATAAAATAAAACACAATGCTATATTATACACAATGTTCATGGTATGAAATAATGATTAGTTTTAAATTAAAACCATCTATGTAATTCATTTCTTTATATTATTACAAACATAAGAAATTTTTTCATAAATATGTGAATCCTGATTCTCAATTAGGGGTGGATTTTTCTTTTATATATGTTCTTTTTCCCCATAATAGTTATTTTTTGTATTTTCATAGGAAATTTTATTTCAATTAAATTCTATATTTGTATTTATTATTTCAAATCTATGGTGCTCTTTTTGTTGTTCTAGTGTGATATAACATGAAACTACATTATTTACCTTCATCATCACTACTATATGCACTAATTAAAGATTCTTTTATTAGTGCCTATAAAATAGTTGAGAAAGGGACCCTTATGAGAACATCTAGTAGAATTGATAAAGGACTCATTTATATATGAATTTAGTAATTATAATAAAGGTATCCTTTGTCATATCAAGTTAAATCACTAATAATGATCCGTTTATCAATGTAATATAAATGTGTTGATAAATGATATCTTTTAATTTTTCTTTTAAATGTGTCTATAAAATGGTACATTATCAATTATTTTTTGGTGCTGATAAAGATCCCCTTTATTAGAATTATTTATACACTAATAAAAAACTAGGTCTTTTGACCATGTTGTGGTAGTCAAAACTTTTTTAACATTGATAAATTCATATTCTAGTGTTATCAAAGGAATTATTTTGTAGTGTAAATATTACATGGAATGTGAATCAAGAAACACATAGTTCTGTAATATTTTGTGGTTGGAGGCTAATACTAGAAGGTGAAAACCTCTAAATGAAGGATTTGATATATGATATAGTTTATTATCATGGGTTAGGAACTACACCATTATGTTTTATTGTCTTAGAAGAATGAATTTAGACCTTAATTATAACATCAAATGGTGAATATGGGAAGAGGAGATGTAGTTCTTTCTGTAAAGAAGATAGCATAATTTAATTTCAATGGATAGATAAAGGTCACGACATAGCACAAATATCCCATAAAATATATTCATAGTAATAATTGGTAGGATGCTTCAACCAAATAAATGCTATGTAGTTTAATTTCATGCTTCTATGTGTATAATTGGAATCCTACACATATAAAATCATTAGGTGATCTTGTTAAGATAAATCTATTAAATGTACAATGTCTACATGAGTCCTGGTTAGTGTACGTATTAAGAAGTAAATGAATATAATCCATTTCAAATGATTAAACACAACATGGGATGATGGATTAGGGTTAGAATGAAAAATGAACCATTAAATGGACCCACCAAAAATGGGTAATACATTTAGGGTAAGACCCTAAATGAACTACTTACATCTAATATGTATACAAACATGTGATCGAGATTACTATGAGAGTATTAGAGTCCAAAAAAAGGGGAAGTGGAGGATGAAAAACCTGATATAAATAATATAAATCATACTAGAATGTAAAAATTAGGTTTAAGATCAATACTAAAAATACATTCAAAACTAATGTTCCACTACAACACCATAAAGGTCAGTGAAATCAATATTTTGGTCGACAGTTTCCCATACTGTTCATACCCAGAACAATCCATATTATTTTCGAATGATCATTATGCAATGGACCCTAGATTGTTGTTGGGACTCTATAGATATATTGTATCTCCATTGTGAACATTATTTGAACATGTATGATTATGGGGATTCGAAAAAATGAATATATAATGTGTGATTGTGAATTGAGGATGATTTTTTAGTGTTGTTTATCATTATAATTATTAAACATCAGTGTACTAAGAAACTCATGAAGTATATTAGTACAATAGAGAGTTAAAACCAATTCATAATAGTATCATATTATAGATATCAAGATATAAATTAAAACCCAATGAAAGGATTTTGATCATTAATATGAGGTGATTATGATGTGAGGATAATAATGAAGTGATGGTTGATAGAGAATTGGAAAATCTAGGCATCCATATGTCTCTTGAAGAATGTGAATCAAGTTAGATGTAGTTATAGTTAACAACCAAGAAGGTTTCTAGAAATAATGGTGGATGATGTCCTATAGAAAGAGGATAATGATTCAGTTTTATTATTTAACCATTATATAGTGTGTAAATAACTATTTAGTTTAAGGCTAGTTTTCTAGGAGAAATTTAGGGATGTTTAATTGTCATGTATGAAGAACATTAAACACGTCATTTTAACATCTTATCATATGTATGAAATGGCAGAATGTTTATGCTCATTTGAATAAGACCCATTAAAATAAATTTATAACCATGTGAAATGTAATTATTTATTGATAATTATATGGTTTGTAACATAGACCATGTTGATATGAAATTAAAATTATTACATCATAGACAATTGATTATGATGTTTAATATATTCTATTAATTATTTTAGGAACCCAGTTGAATTTCATATAGGGAGGACCCTAGGTTATGAGACTTATCAAAATAAATCTACTATAAAAGGATCACTTGGCTCATTAATTTGTATTAATTAATCTATTTGGGAAAAATCCAAATTGAACACCTAATCTTATGTGATGAATACTGATTGTTGGAATCATTCAGTAAATTAATATTTCCCATGTTTTATGAGAGAACACAACATTGGTGAAAGTTCATAGGTAATAATGTTCGATCAAAAACTATAAATGGACCTTGGGAATAGAGGATTGTTAGACAAGAGTTCCCTAGATGCCCTGTTTTCTCCTCTAGCATGATTTAATGTATGGTCAAGTAAAAATATTGGAGAAAAACATCTACTACAACAAAAAATGTCAGGAACAATGTAAATCATGACCTCCATGATCCAAATAACATTGGAGTGTGATATATGTACTTAGGATGACTAATAACAGCAAATTCCAAATATGATATCCTTTAATATATTATTAGGATTATGCAAGGAAAATGAGGTTTGAAAACTAACAATGTATTAAAAATATAGTACATGTATTTTTGATAATGAAAGTCCTTTGGATCATGTATCTGAGGGGGGATTCGAGCCTCTTAACAAATATGGAATCACAATACGGGGGAAAATTTAGATATAGAGAATAATTGTCATCTAAATCCTGGAAATCTCAAAATGTGAAGGTGAACCAAAATAATATTTTAGTGGAATCAAATATTATGAGTGTTGTTCCATCATGCATTATATATTTTGATGGGGAGTTTTTTCCTGATGGAAGGTAATGTTTTCTCTCACTAGGGATATATAGTTTTAGGTCATGTATCCAGAATCCAAATTTAATTCCCTTCACTTTGATGCACTAAAGACCAGTGGCTGGCCTATTAGGGTCATGATCATTGGTAATGTTTTTTATTTTAATTTCAAGATCTTAGTACATAATTTATTTTTTTCATGGTCATGTGAATAGTTCTACAGATGATCCACTTATTGATAGGCATGTGGGAACCAATATATAGTGGAATTAAACAGCATGAAGTATTGGTGATTAGTATTTCATTTTTTTTCATGCATATACGAATAATGTAAAAAATAATTTAATTTCATTCTATTAAGACAATGATCATGTTATTTAACATAATTCATATAAGACATTGAACATATAGTTTAATGTCATGGAGTGAAGATGATGTGTTATTCATTTTAACATCACACTATTAGAATTTTAAAAGCTATATAGTTTAACTTCATGAATATGGGATAATAATCATGAAATATAATGTATTTATTAATTTATTATGAATATATAGTTTAAATTTATACAATTAATAATAGGTGTTATGTTTTTTAATTTCATAAAACTACGATGTAAAGGAAAAAATTATTTTATCATTTTTTGATCTGAAATATATCTTGGTGTTTAACATCATTATGATAGGATTAGAGTTGATGAATTATTCCAAACATATCTCCCCTAGTAATAGAGATTCCACACAAAGTTGAATCATGCTTCAATAGTATTCCTATATAGTAGGAATCCCATGTTTTTTCATTTTGGGGAATAAGTTGGGACCATGAGGTGCTATAGGGAATCACACATTTGGATAGATCTTGACATATCCCAAATCTAGGAATGGTGGGATGTATTTCCATCTATATGTACTAAACTCACTGGACACCATTAAAAGTTATAGATTAAATTTTTTTCACACCAGCTGGTGAAGAGAGTCTTTTGGAGCATATGCATCTTGGTCTCAAGAGTCATATTCCTCAACTAGTCAAGTGACTTCAACCAGGAGTTTTGTTTAGAGAAAAATGGTCATTTCTAAAAAATCCAATTGGGTTGGGATTTATAATTATCATCGATATCCCACCATAAGTCCCCCTTATGGTTCCTCTACTCCAGGGTGATGGTTCGTTATGTATGACATGGATTGTGTTAGAAGATGATTTTAGATGGGTATTAATATTGGTGTTGTGTTGGAGAACCTCTACGACACACCTCTTCATCATACGAATGAGAACATGGTTGGTTAGTAATTGTTATAACCTATTTCGTACTTTAAATTTTTTTCCCATAACACGGGAAGGACCTTCACATCATGTTATGGTGGTTCCAAATGTTTAATGAGTCATCCTGTCTTTCCTAATGGGAAGAGGGATCATTATTACTATCTTTCATGGATTCATCAATCAAGAGTTTTTAGGATGGAACTAGAAAGAGATAATGGTAGGCCATTGAACAAGTATAATAACATACCCCCAATGTGGGAACCGATAATATGAAAATGACTAAAAAAACTATCAATCATGGAGAAGAGATGTTGACCGTCCCTAGGAATTGGTTGATTCCAAATATGATATTTCTCTAAGGGAGTTATACTCTTAATGGATCCAATACAACAGTTTGGATTGAGGTCCTCTTAATTCATTGATTAGAGGGGAACATTACTTTATGTCTTGAGTAGGTGATTAGTGTATTGAGGGTTCACTATTACATAGTATACATTTAGGGTAAGGGGTCGAGGATGCTCAAGATATATGGAATCCTATATTTATATATGGATGGGTTGTGTGAAAAATGAATTTTTTGAAATTTGATTCACCCGTCAAATTGGGAGAGGTTTTTTCGGAGCCCTTGAAGACTATCTCATTAGAGGAATGAGGAGAGGGAACCCATAATTCATGGATGATGGTTTCACTTGGAAAATTGTTTTAGGGTGAATAGTGACTTCAAGTGACTATTTGAACTAAATGTTGTGTCCTGATAACCATATAGCCATGGAATACTGATAGAGTATAATATTGTGTAGATAGATTGGTGACCATCCCTCCATGATAATATTATGCTGTCTAGAGCTCAGTAACTAGAGTGAAGATAGAATCAACAAGATCTAGAAAGGGTTAATCTACATTATATGAACGATGTCATCTACGGTTAGTATCACTCCTTAATGACTCTGTGGTTATAGTTAGATATTCCACAACCTCAAATTCCTCTAATAATTTTTCATATAGAAAGCCAGTGCCGCAAAATATTGGGGAATGAATCATGTAACAGTTGGTAGTTGTGGTGGGGGGGACATCAGCATGTGTACACTTTATTTATAAATGTGTTGTGTGGAACAATAGATTCATGGAATTCAAGAACCATAAATTCTTCATCCAATATATAATGAGTGATATTTGATTCATATATCATTCGTTATTCTGTTTTGAAGTGAATTACATGGGGACCCTCTTTCATATAATATGGTGTCCTTAGACGAGTCATGATCCATTGTCTATGCATTAAATATTACTAATGGTGGGTGTCCATCAAAATTGGGGTAAGGACTATAATCTCATATATTATAATTGGATAATGGGATGTCCCACCATACATCCACGAAATCCTTTAAGGAGTTTTCTACTATTCATCCTCTCCCTCGTTGATTTATGATATGCATGTTTATCATGTTCCATATTCCATCTTCAAGTAGGAATCAATCAATTACATAATTACATACTTTTGTAGGATTAATAACGTTTAGTATAATATATGATTCATCTTCAATATTCATCAATAATCATTGTGTACATTGGTTATATTTGAATATGTTCTTTTGGGTAATCCATTAAGGAACCATATGTTAAACACCTAGGCCATCTTAGTTTTAACAAATGAGGTATCCTATCCTCCCCTCATTTGAAAAAATATGTTAATAACACAAAGAATCATAGGATTTCTTCTTGTAATAACAATATATAGTTATTAGATGATAAAAATGCTCATCACATGACTCATCATATTCTCATCACACAGGAGAATTAATACTCATCACCTAAAGCATCACAATATCATCACCAGAGGTATGCAATGCTCATAAAACTGTATAAAGAGTATTTTATCATCAAATTAATGGAAAATAAAGAGATCACAATATAATAAAATATTCGTATAATGGATGTTACATAAGGAATATCAAGCTCATCACATGAAGAAAGGTTATCATATTTTCACTTAGGGAAATATAATAGAGATCCTAGTATCATCATAAAATAATTTTATTCAAATTACATAAGGCAGCCTGTGAATATCAAAAAGGATTCCATGTCATGGAACCTATATTTTTATTCTAATGAATCAATGTGGGTTTTCTAGGACTATAACATAGGGCCTATTAGGCTCATCATACAATATAGAGTCACATGTTTAATGTCTAGTTGACATGCTTCCCATAAATGTTCATCGCATAATTACCTGGGAACATTTTTACAACTTTCTGGGGAATTAATGGTTTAATGTCCACTAGGAATGATTTTTTTACATTCTTGTCACATATTGGTGTAATTTTAAGTTAAATTCATTCGGGGTCAATCACCGTTTAATATATAGTGGGGATTCTCATGGTCTATATTCCAATTAGGATTCTCAATGTTTAAATTTCCTTATGGATGATTTTTATATATTCTCATAACATATAGGTATGTGTATAGGTTAAAATCATATAATGATTCTAAATTCAGTTGAGAAAATTGGGATGGCATGATGAGGGGATTGGTTTACTCCAGAAACATGAGAATTAATTTTTCTGTAGTTGGGATGACCTTTGTGATTCACCTCCTCATCACCCAGAGCACCACCATGTTAGTTGTTAAACTTTCTATCCTTGGTAGGGACTAAAAGTAATTGTTACTTATCATGGGAAGGACATTTATGTATCTTTATGGTGGTTCCATATGGTTAATTAGTAATATTGGATTTCTTAGTGGGTGAATGGGATCTTGATTCCAACCATGAAAGGTTTCCTCCATGAAAAGTGGTTAAGATGGTAGTGGAAAGTGATAATGGTATGTCATTAAGAAAGTATGATACAAATAGTATGGGAATCATTAGGAGGAAAATAACAAAAAAAGTCATTGGTCATGCAATTTGGATACCAAACTACCCATAGGATGGGGTGATGTCCCCATTGAGATTCCCCATAATAGATATCTTATTTTGGATGAACTAGAAATACACTATAAGATTAATTCCTTGTAAACCAATTTTTTAGGGAGGAACATTAGTTCCCCTTTTATATAAGGGGTTAAGATAATGGTTATTCTCCACTATATAGTTTATAATTTGTAACAAGGGTCAAGCATGTACAAAATATATAGAAGAATATTTTTATATTGGGTTTAGGTGATGGAAACTTTAATATGTGGCTGTATGTTTCTCCAGTGAAATAGTCAGAGGTTTCCAAATATCCCTAAAATTTTATCTAATTGATGGAATGGGGAGAGGGAACCCATAATCTATGGTAGTGTGATTATCTTGTGAAATGGAACATGGGTTACTAGGAGCAATGAGGTCTTATCTCACCAGAAGAATGGGAAAATGTCACCTGTGATTTAGGAAATCTTATTAGAATGGAATATCATGGAGACATATTGGTGACCTAACCTTGGAGCTAAAATATTATTTTTTAACCTATGTAATTGGAGAGGGGATAGAATTTACAATATCAAATATGCGTTAATAATCTCTATGATAATAGTGTCATGTTGTTGTGGGGTCCCTCATAAATGAATCCTAAATTTTAGTTGGGTATGAAATATCCTGAACATATCCATTATTTTGGCCTAGGGGTAGGCACTACCAATGCATTTCGAGGAAAGACACTTATATAGTTGATTGTGACTATAGGGAGGGGGGTTCCACCCTACGTACTCCCTATTATTAATTGTGTGGTGTGGATTCATGGATTATAGTTATTCCTGAACATACTATTACTCATATGTTCTCTATATAAATAGAATGGATTCATTTCTGGTTCACCATTATTTTTTTCAATTTCATTCACCAAGGAACCTCTTACACATCACATGGAATTCTTAGACTGGTCATGATCCCATGTCGATGAATTAAATATTTCTAATGTTGGGAAACATTCAATATTGGTGCTGAAATGGTTAGATCATTATTAATAATATTATAATGGGATGTCAGATCATAATTCAATGGTTTTCGTCAATGACTAAATTTCATAGTATGTGTCTACATCATGTGTTCTATATTTAAGAGGGAACCAGTTAATTACACAATCATATACATTATCAGGGTGAAAAATAATAATTAGATAGGACACGACATCTTTTAGATTCATCGAAATGTCTTTAGGTATATTAGTTATCATTGAAAATGTTATTTAGGATAGAAAATGATAGAATCATATGATAACCATATTTGAAATATAAAGTATTAAAAACGGAGTTATCCTATACTCTCCTCATAGTGAAACTTATGTTAATAACCTATGGAATCCCATTTTTATTCCATGGAGTAACCATGGATACTCATCATTGACTACTCATTCTCATCAGATGAGACATCCAATTATCATCACACAATGAAATATTGCCTCATCACCTAAGGCTTATCTGGATAATCCACAAAGACAACCAATTTCAATCAAACCTGGTAAAAAAACCATCTTGTTACATATTGTGAGAAAAAAAGAGATCCATTTCCCTTTATATGTTCTTCTTATTCTTGTTATATAATGAATATCATTCTCATCACAAATGGAAATATCATCATCTTAACATATAAGGAAAGGGAAAATAGATCCTTGTATGATCATATAATTTTTTTATTCTCATCTCGTATGGAATATAATACCCATCAGTAGACGTTACCCAGGCTCTATACCTAGGAATGGGTTTCTAAAAAAGCATGTGGGGTTGTCAAAGTCCCATCACATATGACCTCTTGGGCTCATCATATAAGACAGGGTCACAAGTTTAATGTATATTGGGAATGATTTTATATAAGACCATCTCATAATATGCATGTATAAGTTAACAACATGTTTGGACAATCATGGTTTAATGTTTACATGGAATGCTTCAAATATATATTCTTTTCATATATTAAAGATAGCATATGTAAACATCATGTGGGGTCACTAATGATTTAATATATAGTATTGATTCTTATGGTTTAAGTTAGAGTAGAGATTCACATGGCTTAACGTATAAAATAAATTCATCCTATATATGATCATTATATTATGTTCTGGTCATAGGTCAACATACTATAGTGATTTCAAAATCAATTGAGAACTTCATGATGGTAAAATGAGAGTATTGTTATAATCTGGAAATATGATCAAGGTTTGGATCAACTATCACCCAAGGGTAATTTGTAATTATGGTATTATTATAATTTAACATCAAAGAGATTCCCCAAATACCTTATTGCGAAACAGGTATCAAAACCTATGTAGTTATAGGTTCACATATTAAGTTCCTTTATTGTGACTAGTCCATGTAATTTAACATCATAGGTTACGGACACTTGTGTCAGGGAGGTTGATACAATGTGGGATGGTATAGTGATTAATATTTTGACTTCCTACATGATAGATACCATATCATACTCATCACACAAGGTATCCCATGATCACCACACTAGGAATCCTTTATCTACCACATTGGTTAATATTGTGGTTTTATTCATTACACTAAGGATGTAGCCTACTATTTAAATTATTTTGATTGGGACATTGGGTGGATTTTAACATCTTCAACTCATGATGATAATGTTGTAAAGGTGGATACAACTAGGAAGGAAATGTGGAATATGTGTTTTTATGGAAAATTAGGGGTTTTTTTATTTGGTGTACTAGGGTAATTTCCCTTGATGATTATACGATTGGGTGATACTGAGTTGAACTAGAAAAGAGTATGGTACATATGTCAGGGCTGCTCAGGTACTGCTTAGTGGAAACTCTGGTATGTGCGGTACATACAAAAGGTCTCCTTAGGTGTTTCTAAGGAGTAGTTATGATATGTGTGATACATATGAAAGGGTTTCTTAGATTAAAGATATCAATTCTATTCTTTTTATAATTAATCCATTATAAATGGATATTGAATGGGGGGGTTATATGACCAATTATCCATAATATTTTGTGAAAGATCATTGACTATGCGGAGATATGATTGGAGTTTGGATAAATTTATTTCTAGTGACAATAAAATTTTGAAATTTTTTTCCTAGTCTCTTACGACAATGACCATGGATATTATATAATTATTTGATAAAACATTTGATTTGTGTGAAAAATTATTTTTCTGAGGCATGGCCTATGAGTGTGAATCTAAAACCCCAATGAGTTAACTAAGGAATATCCTATGGGCATGAATTAGTAAAACATTGTTTTAAATTACATTATAGTTTTGTGAGTCATTTTAAAACATTAATAAATAGTTTTATTCATGGAAGTAGTTACATTATTCATCCATAAACTATTTAAAATACATTTATTGGATAAGGTGATGAAACTTAAACAAGTTTAGTCCATGGAGAAGGAAAATATTCACGTTGCATCGAACAAAATCGTATTTTAATTTATATAAAAAAAATCTCCATGACAAGATCCCTAAAATGTGAGATGAGTCGGTATTTATTTTCAATTATATTTGTTTTTATCATACCTTCCATTTTCATGAATCATTGGCCTTTCATGATTCTATGATAGGTAGTTTTAACAAATCCAAAGTTTCACAAAACACATTCCTATTCCCTAGAGTGAAATGTGGTTGAGATTAATGATCTTACAATTGGTGTATTGAATGATTCTCTAATGTTAGGCTTTCATAAATCAGATATGTGGAATAATTTGTAATTTTATCCAAAAATTCACTGATTATCCATATTTTAGATGTAAAACCTTAAAATTAGATAAATTATAATCAATATGTCCAGTTTTTTCTCCATGACCATTCTAATTAAATATTGTTAATGGACCTATATCGATTTATATTCATATCCACATAAAAGTTGTCTTTTAAGACCGTTATCTTTCCAAAAAATACCAAAAAATGAGTTGTTTGGTTTCAAAACACTTTCAAAACTTTTTTTTCATGTCAAGAAGAGTCAATGGATCTAACAAGAAACAATTAACACATTATAGACACAATGGTTAGTGAGGTGTAGAGGGATATTATACCACTTGCAACTCATAATGGTGAAAATTCTGACAATTTTTTCAAGAATGGTACCCTAGGTTTAATATCACCCATAAGGATCATACTATGATTTTGGGGGTTGATCATTGAGTTATATCAATGAATCTTTGATATACAATCATACACTATTCGCATAACCTCTTAACATTAACCCAATTAATGAGAGGGAATCACTATTAATAACATAATTTTATGATAATGAACCTACTCCAATAGTTAAATCAATTTGGTGTTTGGAAATAGTAGATTTAAATTGAGAGATCTAAATAATGGTATGGAAATTCGTCATAGCCCACTTAACCTGCACTATGTTATGTCATAACTTGGTTAGATGAGGGCTCCAAAATAGTATATATGATATCATTGGAATATAGCGGTCAACCACTACTGAGAGTATTGATCTGTGGATTTATAACTATATCATGTTTGATTATAGGTTTTATATTCTATATTATATATGGTAAATTCATAATGAGATTACTCATTAGGAGGAGTTCTAACTATATGGTTTACTATGGTGGAAGATATAGTAGTCACTTGCTTGAGGATACAAATATCTGTTTTTGAAGTTATATTGTCTCATACAACATCCTAGTTGATGAAAAACTAGTATTTAAACTATTAGAATAATATGAATGTAGCCTAGGTGGAATAATTATCAGAGTCCATGATGGAGGAGCATTCAAGGTTTTTGGAGGGCTCTTGAGTAATCTTTGTAGAGAATGGATAAGATATATTTGTTAATGACTCATGAATATTTATAATCCAAGTTTTTTCTGAATGATAGGATCATCATTTGATTAAGCATCCTTATTTCTCCCATGTAATAAATTTTTTATTTAATCATCCATTAATTTTCATTGTACACAGTAACTTACAGAAAAAATAGAGTTTGCAAAAAATATAGATAGATACAATATAAGAATCATAAAAAAAATTAAAAAATTAAAATAAAAAATTTATTACATATATCATTGAATTTATAATTTTCAATGTTTTTAATGATATAGTATGTAGTATAAACTGTGTAAAAATTATTAAAATCTACTAAAAGAAGATTGATTATAAAATATCACATATATATTTCATCAAAAATCTTTATATAACATATTTATTTATATATATTATGTCAAACAATGTGAATATAAATTTTTTTAATTTTAATGCTTATTTATGAATTTTCCCGAGGTGAAAAATAGCTATTGTTCTTATTTTTACTATATATAAGAGGTATTAGTATGATTTAAATTGAAAAATGATTCTGATAGTGTCAATATATGTTGAAATATCTTATAAATAATATCAGAATTGATGAACAGTTCATTAACTATATTTCATATAAAAAGTTTTTTAATAATTTGAATAACATTTGAGGTTCCATTGGGTAAATAATGGTAGATGGTTAATTATTGATCTCAATTGTAAGAGAAAATATTTTAAAATAAATTACCTATAAAGAAATGAGGGGGAAACATGAGGGAAATAAAGACATATTATATTTCTATGTATATATTATTTTAATAGATTGCGAAAAATTAAAAAGTGAATATCATAATCCACTATCTTTGTTTTTTAATATATGTATTTAATAATAATGAAAATTATAATTTAGAAAATACATCCTCATGTAATACATGATTTCTTCATGGAATATTCACAAAAGATTTGACATCATCTTGACAGTGGTCACCAGTTAACTATAGATTCATCTTAATTGAAAGAGACTCCACCACATGATTATAGAAAAAATCAATCCCAAATGAAACTATAAAATGTATAAAATTGATAATATAGTTTCTTTTATGTCTTGATTTATCAAAAATAAACTCAATTGAATCTTCTTGTTCTATTTTCATGATGTTTCCACAAAAAAACGACTAAACATAATGAGAAGTTTTGTTTTATATTAAACTAAATAGTGTAAAAATGTAGATATAGATTTCAACACAATATCTAGATTCCATCGGTGCACAAGATATTTTTTCTTCAAAAAATATTACACCAAACATTGATAATAATAAGCTAATATTATTGAATAGTATATAGAAATAAGAATATCACATGAATTGATAGGGTGGTTAGGGTTAGTGGTGTAGGATCCCATCCAAACAATACTTATTATGGGAGGAGACACAAAATTAATCAAAATAATGGTAAAGGTTGCAATTTTCTTCACTTAGAGCTTTTTGTATTTGATTTCTGGTTTGAGAGGGATGATTGGATTCTATTCAGGGTAGTAGATGTTCAATGAGGGTGTGGACTTCGCCCTTGTAATTATGATGTCTATGGGATTTTTATCATTCCATTCGTTGTTTTATTCATCTATATGTTTTTCTATTTGATGAATAATATATACATCTTGTTAATGTTCTTTGAAATCATGTAATTTGATTGATCAAGTTGTGAATAATGAATAAGATATAGTATTTTAATATTATTATTCTATCATTTTGATGCCATCATTGAGGGATGATTCCTCCATCAGAAGACTGGAAATTTCATTAGTGAATTACATTGAATGTGGAAATAAATGTTACTATGATTGGGTCGATGATGGATTGACTATTAAGGGAACAAAAATGTATTTATATATCATTGATAGATTATTTTTGGATGAATGAGTAGTATTGATAATAAGAGAGTTTGATAATATAGCTTCAATGGACTTCGGATGTTATTTCGAAGTAGGTAGAAAAACGAACAATCCATAATAATGTAACAGATAATAGTATTATAGATAGAGAAGGAACAAAAAATATCAGTGTTAATAGACTATTTGATCTCCAAATTCATTTATATTACCCTACAACAACAAATATCAAATACTATGTTTTGGTGGGAAAACACTATAATTTGAGAATATAGTGATGTCTTGAGAAGAATAAGAGGAATTCATAGAATGGGTTTCTATGCAAAAATAGATGATAAATATATCCATATGGGTAGAGAATATAATGTTCAATTGGTAAGATCCTATATTTTCAATATCATGATTGGAGACATTTTTTGTATTATTATATTTTTAGATGGATTGTATGTGCTATTGGAATAGTTGTTCAAGGAGAGGTACATGATGGAACAGGTACATCATTGGATATTATCCTATCTATATCAACAACTAAATCAACAGTGGGGTGAGTCGAAGAAGGAACTCCTGGAGCATTTCAGAATAGTTATAGAGAGTTTTCAACTTAAGTTGTTTGGAGAAATCAAGAAAAATGGTTTATAATAGGATTATATTAACTATATTGATAGGGAATCTTTGTGGAAAACATAGTTATGGGAATTTTTTTATATCATTTTCTTCCTAGATGGTTTGTAGACAGAGAATTAATGTATTGTTGTTACTCATGAACCATCAAATAAATAAGTGTTAATTTCATTAGCATGAAATTTGGAAAAATGGATAGTTATGTTGTCAATTATTCATGAAAATAATTCATAGTGGAAAAGAATATGCACTATTTATAATTACAAATAAAACATTTGAACAAATCAGTAGACCAATGTACCATCTCATCCGGAGAGAAAAAGGGTGGAAAAAAATATTTAAATGTATATCTGATGATTTAGGGGGTAATAGATGCTTATAAGGTATATTATGAAGAGTATCTAGAAATTTTATTGTGTTACACATATTGTTCTATGTTTAGGAATATAAAAAAATGCATATATATGTGGTTCCACCTTATGGATTTGGAATGTATTTCTACCCAAGACACCATGGAAGAAGAATCCAATCTAGTGCAACTAGGATACCCTAGAAAATAAAGTTAGTTGAAGATGAGGTGTAAGTATTTACTACGATGAGTATTAGAATGATAGTCTGAAACTGGGGTGAGGTTGATAATGCTAGAGAAAATTGTTGTTGCAGTGCCAGTGTTGGTAATTATGGACGGCGAGGAGAGTCAAAATATTGTTTTGAAGGCCTATTAAAATATTCCATCTTACTAAAACTAGGAAAAATCATATATATATTTTAGTTATGAAATGGTCACGAAAAGGTGTATAGTGAACTGTTCCATAAACTACCATTTTAGTTTTTAGAATTACATTAATGGTGGATTCATAATTATTTGATACATTAGATCAAAACATTATTTTGTGCATGGAATGAATAGAAACATCATGTTATGTGAATTTTTATTAAAAAATCATTCTAGGATTTTTTTAATTTTTGAATAAAATTGAGACCATATTAGGGTTTTAAAATCATTAGGATACCCCATTACAATTTCAGTTCATTTTGTCAGGTAAAAAATGTATCTCATGGGGCTTTTAGTGTTTTCCACAGGTATAAGTTAATAAAATAAATTACATAGATTGGTTCAAAAACATTTATTATTGATACTGGATAAATTTGTTACTATGTTTAAAGGCACTGGTAGATTATCACCAAAATGTTATAATTATCATGCCATGTGTTTATAGGATCCATAAGACAAGTAAGTGTCCAACCATGCACAAAATCCTACCTCCTTAAAGATGAAGTGGGTCAATAAGTTAATGAGTTATTGATGTAGGGATTAATATGAAATAGTAATCGCCAATTTTGTATCCCTATCATTTTTTTCAAAAAAAATAATGTTGGTGGAGTATATGGATAGATTTATAGGATTTGAAAAAAATGAATATTCCAAAAAAAATCCGCAATCATATTATTAAGGAACTATTAATTGAACTCAATGAATCCCAATTTTGTTTAAAACTCAATTTATGGTTTATTCATAATTAGGTTTGAGTAATGAATGATGATATATAGAAAACATATCTTCATACACATGATGGATATTTTGAAATTCTATCCATGTAATTAATTCTTATGAATTCTCATTCTATGCTCTAGGAAACTATTAATGTATGTTTTAAGAATTTCTTTTAAAAATTGTCCAATTGTTTTTAATGACATTATTGTTTATAAAATAACATAAAAATTTCAATTATACAATTTCAATTAGTTATTTAATATCCTAGAGGATATCCTAATTCATAACAAATATAATTTTTTTATAGGAACAATTTAGTATTTTGGATATGTAATTTATTTTTAAGGTGTGATGATGGACCAGAAAATTACTAATAGTGTTCTCAATTGGAAAATTCATAATAAAGTAAATAAAATTTGTAGTTTTTATGTCTTACTAGGTATTATGGTATTTTAGTTTTAAATTATGGGAAAGTGATAGAACCTCTAATCATTTTCACAAAAAATATTGATTTTCAACAACGATTCCAACTATCATTTGAGACTCTAAATGAAATTATTATTACAAACACTATAAATTATTTTTTAAACATTTCAATATTCTTTTATAGTGATTGTTATACATCCAGAGCATGAATTGTAGATATTATAATATAATATGGTTTTCCACTAGACCATTTATCAAATCTCCTTCTAAATCATGTTTTAGAAAATCTATTTATGAGAAAAGGTTAATAGCAGTATTCCATGTTATAAAATAGTAGAAACAATATTTTTGGGGTAGGAAAATTGTTTTGAATATAGACTGTCAAATGTATAGTCCTTTTCCTGGCCAATTTATTCCCTAAATAGACCAATAATTTGGAAATGAAAATCTCTCTGGCTTTTATTTTTAAGTTGTTTACAGATGAGGAAGCTATAATTCTACACCAGATTCACTTTCATGTTAGTTGGAGGTACATATATTTCATAAGGACATTTATAAATCTTATTAGCTCTAAATTTTAGTGTTCAATGGAAATATTATCTATTAAAATAAACTAAAACTTATATTTTGGGGCATAGATGAAAATCCAGAAGAAAATTTAGGATACTCGTTTCATAATGGGATATTTTTATTAATGTATGAATTGTTTTATCCAAATATTCCCAGATTCTTCCATGATTGTTTCACTATATCCTTATTACTATAGATGGTGGTCACAATTTAATTTTTTAACACATTGAAACCTACAGAAGCTAGTATCTATTATTCTGGAATGACTCATTCAGTGATGAAGATCATCCAGGAGTGTGATTTTTTCCAAAGACACAAGTATCGGACACCAATGATTTTTGTACTACTCCATACCCTTCCCTATCATTATTATATTTTGGAATAAATTTCAATGGATTTTGTTATTGATATTACAAAATCATATGGATTTTGGGTAATTCTTTTTTTGGATTCCTTTTCTAAGTACAGTTTTTTATCACCCAAAACACCCCTTTTTAGTTAAGGAATTTATAGGCCATTTCATGAAATATGTAGTATAAATCCATTAAATTATTTCTACCATTTCTAGAGATTCAACGCTTCTTCTTAAATTTTATTTTGGAAGGAATTATTTAACCTCGATGAAACTGACATAATAATGAGTACTTATAGAATCAATAAATGGATGGTCAATGTAATGTTGTTAAAATATGATTAGATACATATTTTACTGTTTTTTTACAATCATTGAAAATTGATTCATTTTATATCCTGGGGAGAAATGTTTTATAAGACATCCATTCATGATTCCTTTTGTTTCACACCCTTTGAAATTTTCTATGATTTAATTCCACCTTTTTACCATATTATTTATAGGATGTATCTATAATACAAAATATAGTTTCTAAATTGTTAAAATTAAATGAGTCTTTTCAGTAGTTATGCTCCCACCCATATGAATTTCAATTCCCAATGAAAATTCCAGAAATAAGAAATGATAGGACCGTAATTCCCAAGTCTAAGCCATTTCCTTTTGAAAAATAATTCTAGTAAACCCACTTGGAAAACATTGATGAGCTTCCCCAAACCTAAAACATGATATTTTGGACCTTCTATTGTTATTTTTAATGTTTTCAATGATTCATACTGACCAATGATTCTGGAGGGAAGAAATATTCACCCAATTTTATATTTTTATCATCTCAAATTGGTAGTTTGGAATTTTATTTCGATAGATATCTCCAATAATTTATTAATGGATGAGTCAATTATAGTTATTTTTTAATGTACTTGTGGCTTTCATTGGATGTGAATTTCATTATTAGATGCTGAATTTGTGGCGTTGTTGACTAATCGAGGCGGATAATTGAGATCATTATCAGTTGATTCATGGACAATTACCTTTTTCACCTTGGAGAGAAGGTGGGTTTTTTGGGAGGTGGTAATTTGTATGGAGGTTGGGGCTTCATGTTTAGGTTCCCATCTACTCAATACTTATTCCAGGAGTAAACATGTAATTAATAATATAGATGGGTAAGCTGGTAATTTTCATCATTACGATGGAACTATATTTGGTTTCATGTATTTTGGGGGACTGGATTATATTTTATGTATTGCATGCTATAGGATGTCATGGGCATGAATTTTGGAAGGAGGATATCCAAGGGAATTTTCATATTCTATTCCTTATATACTTCCTCTAGAAGTTTTTATATTTTATGTATAATATAGATAAAATGATGATATTCTTCTAATTATTGTAATCGAGTTGATCAAATTCTGAGTAATGAATATGAGTTATGATTTAATTCTTATAGAACAATCATGAATAGTTTGATGGTTTGAAAAAAATTACATTCCTTCCAGATGATTCAGTAATAATATAACACTAGAATAATAAATCTAAAAATCATAAATAATAATGGGTAAATTCTAACTGATGAAGGAAAAATTGTTCTACTTGACATGTTATATGATTAATTACATTAAATCATTGATTCCTAATAATATAATAGCCATCATCTATAATGATTCGTACTTATTAAGAGTTCAATCATCAATGGATTTGGTAATTGATTTAAATCCCTATATATATGGATTTTGAATAATATAATCTTATTGATTATCATAAAATAATAATAAATAATTTACCAAATTATGTAAATATAAGATACTGATTCCCAATAAATATTTTTAAGAATATGTTCCAGACATTCTAAATAAATATAAAATATTGTTTCCATGGTGAGGATTTCCTTGATTATATAGAAATATGTGGATAGAAAAATAGGAATCAATATATCAATGATCATGATCATGTTGGGGAATTCATAAGGGATAATAAAAAAATAAAAAAGTGATGATAATTTTATGTAAATTAATATAATAATTCATACAAATGATGTATTGGAAGAATTGGAAAATGACTCAGGATTTGGTGGTAGTCAGTAAAAGTTTGGTACAATGGCATAGGATGCTTGCCAAGTGAGTCGTATATTATGAACCAAAAGAAATATGAATATTATATTTAAAAATTAAAAAAATATGAATCAAATAATTTTTTGTAATATTATGCTCTACTACTGGAATTTTCAAATTATCAAGATGACTACCATGTTAACTAGTCCACACTTATTGGTCATTTACATATTTTCATTGGAAAAACTATGACCGCACAACCATAAATGTATGATGTTAAATATTTTACCAAATACCATTCCTACTACATTTAGGAATACTAAATACAATACTTTTCATTATTAATTCATACAATGTCAATAGACATCATTGGTTTGAAAAAAAATTAAGTTCAAAAATAAGTGGGGACTTGATACCACATGTTTTAACAAAATATCTACATAAATATATAGATAGAAGAAAATATTATGAAGAAAATATTAAAAAAAGAAGATGATAAGAAAGTTCTAGAGGAAAATATGTGAGATAAATTGAAAAATACATGTATTTTCTTCGTCGGATATCCAAAATAACATATTTAATGCATTTGAGGAGGGATTCTGTCCAACAGATTGTTATCCCTTATTTAATGACTATGGAATGTTTTCAACAAATGAATAACTTAATTTTAAACCTCAAGTATATGAATATGATATATATATATATGTAATTAAATTTTACTAATGTAACTACATTTCAATAAAAATATTATCATCATTTAAAAAAAAATTATTTAGCCCTAAAACGATATTAAATTCATGATAATCTAATAATTTTGTAATTTCAATGGGGAAAAGACATGTTATGACATAACTTTCATTGTATCTAATTTATGTACAAGAAAAAATGATAATATATAAAAATTAATTATAAAATATTAAATTAAATTAATTTAAATAGTTTTTTGAAAATTATTTCATTTTATAAAATTAATGCATTTTCAATATACTAGATTGTTGAAGCATAATGTGGTGTAGTTTTAATCAAATTATGTTGATCATAATCTGAATTATATTAAATTTTACTCTATGAATATTACGTAGTAAGAACATTAATAATAGATAGTGAAATTTACAAAAAATTAACAATGTGATTTATGTCAAATATATCCATGAATGGAATGTGGTTACATATATGATATAATTCATGTCAAATAATGGGAAATAAAATTCATATAATATTGATCATGGAGTACATACATTGAATCTATTATGAACGCCTTTAGTTGAAGAAATGTGATCTCAATGGTTGCAATTTTAATATTTCCAGCTAATGAAACATCACAATTCTATATACATAATTAATTAAAATAGTTTCATTCCAATAATGTTCAGTGGAATCAAATATTCAATGAACATGGATTATATATACGAATACTTTTCAACATTATTGATATATATTTTGAAACCATATTCAAAACTAAAAAATATTAGTCACTTACCCACATTTTTTATTGATTGGACCCCTTATATTGATATTTGAACACATCCAAGAGAATGATCATGTAGTTATGAATGAAAATAAAAATAATAAAAAAATGAAATAAAATGTGAAACAACATTATTTCATCTTTCTAGGTAATTGAATAATATAAATCATATAAACTATAATAGAAATTTTCCTAGATAAAATCACATACTATGATAATTTCTTGGGTGAAAACATAGTCTTCATCTTTAGTTTTCCAAGGGTACCCAAAAATAAAATCTCTAAAAAATAGGTTAAAAGAAAAAAAAATACCCACACCATTAGCTAAATTTTTTATACTTATTGTTCAGTGATTATTTCTATCTTAGGATTCTCTTAAATTAAAGAATATACACTAAATTATTATAGGCATGGGACATAATAGATTCTAATTTTCTTTAATCCTTACTTAGATTAAGAATAATTTCATTATTTTATTCGCTCATGCATTTTCATTGATCATTATAGCTTGGAAAAAATATAAGTATCCTAGTTTATTAAAACTTTTGTTAGATAAAATATAAAAAGAAAACAAATTCAAGATTTCATATTGAATATTGAAAAAAACTATTAGTCTGCCTCCCAACAATGAAAATTAGTTATATGGAAAATAATTATAACATTACAGTGGAAATGATACATTTTTTGGTTCTTCAAAAATAAAAATTGTAATAAAATTATATTCAATGTATAATAATAAATAATCTTAAACGATATGAATATAAATATTTAGAACATAATATATGATAATAAATATTGTTTGAAATGATACATTTTAAGTTCTTCTAGAATAAGTATTATTGGAATAAGCATGGAAAAATAGAATATGGAATAATATAATTATTTTATATGTATTTATTTTATTCATATTTAAATGGTAATACATGTGATCTTGGATGTCAATTTTTTATAATATTTGAAAATAATAAACTATGGTATTTAATGACAATGTTAAATTTAGGATATTAGGTTATTATTATCAAATGTTCTTATTAAATATTAACAATCATAATTTTGAATTAATGAAGATAATTAATTCATTAAATGAATTAATCATTCTAAAGTGCATTTTAAACACATTTGACGAATATTATTCAATACTTATATTGAAATATTGTTTCAAAAAATAAATAAATATGTAAATTATTTATATTGCTTCATTAATATTTTGACATTTTATATGAATGTGGAAACTTTTTTAGTACGACTTTTTATGTTTGAAAGAATGATAAAGTCAAGAACAACTAAATGCTAAAAACGGTTTTGCATAGTAATTTTTTATTGAAAACCATCAAAATAATTCATCTATCTAACAAACAAACTAAAAATATTCACTGACTCCAAGAACACATGCATTTGAAGCCTAAATATACATCATAATCAATGTACAATAAAACAAAAGATTAAAATAACTACGTTTTATTATCATTGAGGAAAGAAAATTTAGAAAATATATATGATCTATTATCAAATGATGGAAATTGGACTTGACCGCTCCTAGGAAATGTTCAATCTCATTTAACCTTTTTCAAACTCCTATAATTCAAACCTATCAAAAATAATATTACACAGCTTGGTTGAGTTATATAAACACTTCACTATGAAATTTCCCCTTATAAAAATGCCTTTATCATGAGTGACTACGTATTTAAATGCACACCCATATAATTTTGAGTTTAAAGTGTCAACTTATTTTTTATGAAATCAAACAAGTGTTCCATAACAAAAACCAAATGGAGCCAAAAAATACATAACCAATGAATTATCAAAGAACTGAGGGTATAACCTGGACATCAAGAGATGAAATTAAACCACTCATTTATTCCTCATTAAACATTGTTACCTATCAAACCAATTTTGGATGTTCTTTTAACATTCATAAATAACTGTTGTATTTAGCACCACACCATTTTTACTAAACACCATATCAATACATGAATCGTCAATATGACTTGGAAAATTTCTCGCTTAAATATTGTCATATGAAACAAATACATAGAGAGGGTGTTCGAGTGGTTGAGAATCACTTTGAATTTTTTTAAAATAAAAACATTTTTATAGATAGAAAAAAATTAATTCATGAAATTAAAAAAATTTATTTAAATGAAAACACTTGTTCTCAATTTAATAAGCCTACACATAACTCAAATGGAGAACCTTTTTCTAGGACATAATAAGATCAAAAAAAATCATTGTCTCATGTAAACTAATTATTATTGTGACATAATCTGCCAAATGTGTTTTAAAAAAGATTATTCCATTATATAAAATAAATTCCGTATGATTCAAGGAATATAAAAAATGGAAATTGGAAGAATAAAATTTCCACAACTGAAAAAATTGTTTAGTTTATTTTTATTTGTTCAACATAAATGTATTAGTTTTTCATGAATCATATAATTGTGTATATATATAGGTACTGAAGAGAATAAAGAAGGAATAAAACAAATATGAATAGAAACTGGTGGAGCATAATGATATTTTAGTGGAAAAGACATTCTGAGAGCCTATGAGAATCAATAATTCCCAACATGAGGAGAAATGAGAATATAGATTACATGATATATATCTTAGGAATTTTATATTTTTAGATGTTTTTTAGATTTCAAGAATTTTATCCTTATACATATGTGGGATTTCAAGAAGGTATTTTTTCATGGCGAAGAGAGTGGGTGGGGATCACCAAAACTTTTTATTTTGTTTTTTATTCCCCAAATTACTTTTCTATAATACCTAATATATATCATTTATATCCTCATTATTTATATCACAACTCATTGATAGTTTTCTTATATGAATATCAAACATTTATTGAAAATATATGTAATTAGATTCAAATATAAAAAGAACAGAAGGAGGTGAAATAAAAAAATTACTGGAGAGGATTCTGATATGATTCAATGTTAATAATCTCAAGTCAAAATAAAAGTAATTTATATAAAATTAAATGTTGTCTTTATAGCTAATTATATTTATAAAAAAAATCCCAATAAAATATAGTTGGTTTATTAATTTAGGTTTTGTGATAGCCCCTGTGTCAAACATTATAAATACATTAAAAATGAAATAAATGAAAATTCTATTTTACAACATTCAATACATTAATTTGAAGTTATTTGGAATAGTGAGGGTATAAAATGTGAGTATTCTATGTAATGTAGTTCAATAATAGTTCTAGTCATGATATTTCATAGTTTACATTCAATCAAACCTAAGAGAAAATCCATGAATTTGAAAATAGGGTTTCCAAATTTGTAATGATTATATCATCCATGAATATTAAAAATCTATATTGATACAAATAAAATTATTTATTACTAGGTATATTTTTACAAGTGTGGAAAGAACCTAAAAAATCTGAAAAACAAATAATTTTATATATAGATATATTAAAAAAAATAAAAATTATTATTATTGAAGTGTAAAACAACGACATGATTTTGGAAAGAAGAAATACAATAAAAATTAATTAAATAAAGAATAATGTTAATTTTTTTATAGTAATTATGAGATCTATCATGAAGGATAAGGATTGAAATATCCTAGTTCCATTGGTTCATAATTTCTTATAAATTATAGGACTTAGCGTCGAGGTCATGAAAACAAGGGAGGTGGATTGAAGTATGGTGATGAAGTGATAATGAAGATGATCATGAGTGGACTGTCTCATTAAGAGAACATCATTTTATAGAGATCATGTGTGAAAAGGGGAGTTGATGGATGGGAAAATATCACTGGTTTTGATAAGGTTGGTAGAGGGGAGAATATTGTAGTTTTGGGGAGGTGATCATGGTTGGGGCTCGAAGGGGAGGTAGAGGGAGAGACGAAATGTATTAATGAAATAGAGAAAAAGTGATGATTCATGTATTAATTATAGTAGTGGAGGATAGTATAAATGTGGGGATAAGTAGAAATGGGGTGGTAATTATAATCTATACTTGTTTGAATAACCTACATCAATTTTTGAGGCATTTTGATCTTGCTAAAAATTAATCCAATAGAGCCATTAATTTCACATGAATCATGATTTGTTTAAGAAAAAATATGTAAAAAAATATTCATATTAAATAAGAGTAAAAATAGGGGTTGGATATTACATTAACAACAATATTTGATCCATGATTAATAGTTTATTAGGTTGACTGTGATTATGAATCATTGGTTCTCCATGAAACATGTATAAAAGAATAGGGGATGCGATATCCTCGGCATTCAAATGTCACATGAATAAAGGGATGCAAAGAATAATGCCTTTTTGGATGGTGATGGTTTTAGTAAAATAGTTTCATGATATATATGATGAAGATTACTATGGGGGAACCTATTAAAACAAATTGTTTTAGTACCACATAATTATATATGTGAATAAAAAGGGGAAGTAAAACACTTACCATATTCAAATTTATAAATTCATCATGATATTAAGTATTTTCCATGATGGGTATGGGCCCTAGATAGGTTTTGATGGTAATAAATTGGGGAACCTATTCGATCCATCTATATTAAGAGGATTAAATTGAGAAATGACATATTGAGAGGTAGATTTGAATTATGAGGATGAAAATTGATATTACTATATTAAGGGAACTTTGATGAATAATTCAAAAAATATAGTGATAAAAAATCATATATTTGGAATTCAAATGAGGTGTTCCAATATAGATTGGGGGCATGTGGGCCTTTGTTATTTATACCTAGATAGAAACACCAAACCCCTGGAAAAGATGATAATGGGGTCTATCATAACTTTTGGGGACTTAAATTATACATAATATTTTATATTTTAGATGCTATTAATACAATATAAATAATGTAAAATGGGATGTATATTTGATAAAATGAATGGATACTTGTTTAGGGTCATATATAATGAATTTTATCATTAGAGAGTGATTACATATCGATGATTTAACTGAAAATGTATCCAAAATAAGGTGAAAACACAAAAATCTGATATTAGTGAAATAATTGATTTGAGGATAGGAATGAGATAGAAGATATAGGAATAACTATTTATCTTATGAAACATTAATCAATTCATGTTTAATTTTTAAATGGAACACATTATATAGATCTAGATCATGTAAATGAGTGTTATAAAGAAATATATTTGTTCCCTAGAGGGAGGAGGAATGAAACCTATTGTGAATTATTTTAGGCATCATCACTAGTATAAAATCAGACATAAATTTAAAATATATAATTGGGATAAATAAATAAGATTCAATAATCACTATCCATCATATGTTATTGGTAAAATACACCAAAATTATTATTTTTGGTGATGAGATATTATCCCATCACAATATAGTTGTCAAAATATGTGATGTGGATTACTGATGTCATACATTGGGTTAGTATATTGAGTGATTAGATTTTGTGTCTTAAATTTAAATATGAGATATCGATGTCACTATATATATTATTAAATAGGAGTCAAACCACACATAATTCATAGATTTTAACCTAATCCACATATTTGTGCCCTATATAAAAGATTATTGAATTGGGACCTAGTCATAGTTTTTTGTAGTAATCAGTAACAAAATAAAGGTTTAATAGGTAGCCCAAACACTAAAATGATATGATATTAAAACTTTTTTTGGCCTATGATAAGAGATTCAATCATCTCTATATATCCTAGTTAATATAAATCTACAAATAAATGGTTCTTTAGGAAGGTGTGGTTTTCACAAAAAAATAGAATGAAGTAGAGGTATAATCAGAGAACAATACCACAATGAACGAGGGTTCCTATTAGGTGAGGAATATGAAATTAATATATAGTTTATATATCACATATAAATATGAAATACATATAGATCATGTTCATGTATCAATGATAATGGAATTATACTATTTAAATTCAATGAAAGGGATATTTGGATTCAATTTAACATCATGTAGAGATAAATAAGTACATGAGTTTTACTATCATGAATCAATGACATATAAAATGGATTTGTACATTTACAACAATGAAGAACACCATATGGTTTAACAACATGAATAAAATTTATATCACGTAATTTAACGTCATGAAAAAATATATTGGTGTTGGGGAATCCATGAAATTACAAGATATGTTATGTAAAATTTTTATCATATATTAGTTGTGTTTTCTAGATTTTATATCTATGTTATAGGTAACCAAAATAAGGGAATTAGAATCAAATTATATGGGGAACCGACCAGAATTCTGGAGCTACTACAGTGTCATCTGCTTGATAATATAGTGCTATAAGATAACCCATTGATGTTTTAATAGGCCATAAAAACATATGAGCCGCATTCCAATCAGTATAAATCTACTGACATACCATTGGATAAGGTATATCCCTGGATTCAACTTGAATTAATCAGCTTCAAATATATGAAACACTAGTTGCCATTGGATCCACATGCCTACCGTTGAGGACCACCAGCTCATTGGCAGTGCCCTTATGACATGGTGCCTAATAGTGACATAAAAAAATACACATGAATTTTTTGTAACTCCTTCAACGTGATTTAAAATCATGTCCGTGTATGTGTTTGTATGTATTTTATGTTCTGCCATTTTATAAGTAATATTTACAATTTTTTTATATTACAAAACCCTCTTATCATATTATGTTTAATTGACATTTTACATGATCAGTTGAATTTCCTATAACACGAGATGTAATTATCATAATTTGAAATATAACATTTCACTAGAAATATAAAAAATTTAATCTCTATTTTATACAACTAATTTGAAGTCTAATTCAATCTCTAACATGTTCTTATTTTTATCCAAACATGACACATTCTTTTTATATATACAATATTTTTATACTTATTGGTTTTTTATGTTTTCTTTTGTCATTATTTTATAACATTAGTTATAGAAATATAATTCTTATGTCGCTTGTGCCATTTGATTGATGAAACATTTCTCAATATTTAATTAATAGAAATCAAATAATTTTTATTTATTTTAGTTGTTCCTTAAATGGCCGAAGATTATTCAAATATTATTTAATTATGGTGTACCTACCATTGATAATTTCTTTAATAGCATGTAAAATGTGATTTAATAAATCAAAAATAGAGTTGTTTTCCTATGCAACATTAAAATGGGGACCTTTATTATAACTAAAAAATAACTGATAAATGTGTTCTTTTATCACTAATAGATTAACAGAGATAAATGACTCCCTATATTAGTTATTTTTTGATTGCCGATGAAGGGGGGGATTTACCTGTTCTAGAAATAGTGCATATAAAGGCCCTACTACTACAGGGTGTTTTTGAAATTAGAACACACTGTAACAAATAAAATTATATGAAAGCCCCCATGCATGACCATTCATAATTTAAATGAAATTAAATATACTTCAAAAATACAAAAAAAACTAAATTATATACATTTCAATCATTGTTTTGGATATTTATATTTGCAATTACTATCCCCAAACATATAAAAAATAATAGTTTCAATGTAATTGGAAACTATGACCCCATCTTAATAAATCAAGATGATGGTATTAGATTTAATAAAATGAACCCATATTGAGAAAAATAATATAACTATATAATAAAATATTATTATGTTAATAATACTATTATTAAATAAAATAATAATATATATAAAATAATAAATTAATAAAAGTTGAATTTTTAATATAAGGACACAGTTGGAGTCATAGTAGTCACACCCTAATCCATATTGAGGTGATGTTAATTCCTACAAGAAAAAAATTACTTATGAATAATTTTATTTATGTATACAAACAATAAAAATATACTATATTGGTTTTGAGTATGTTAATATTCTTTTTTACTAAATTATCATTTTATTCTGAAAATAAGAACATTCAATCTTATCGGTCACATCATGTTTCGGTTTGAGGTGAGGCTGATTTGTACATATCACAAATGTCTTGTGAACCATTTCCATAAAATATCTTGACTATACGAGTTCATTTTCTCATTTTTCATTATGTGAAACATGCTTTGAACCATACTGTCATGTTTAGACAGATAATGGACACTTTGAGTCATACTAGGCATAATGTGTATCTAATTGTGATTAGGAAGATTCCTACACATAAACATGACTTATTTATAAATTTTCTAATGTATTAGAACAATATGTTTGATTTTTATGGTATTTTATTATGCCGGTTATATTTTTTTATAAATTGTCAATTTTAAATAAAAAGGAACATATGGATTCATATGACTCACAACTTGCATCTATTTGATGTGTGGTTAATTAGTACACATAAAAAATTTGTTAAGAATCATTTTCCGAAAATATGAAAATAATCATAACATGTTTCCTCAATTTTGTGTATGTCACTTTTTTTTTAAAATTTATATTTAATATGAAAAAACAATATTTTAGTCTTATCAGTCACATAATGAATCAGATAGATTTGAGATTGATTTCGGAACATAAAAAATGATTCACGAATTGTATTACTAAATTATAATGAAAATCATAATTCATTTTATTATTTTTCAATTAGTGACTCATTTTGAACTAAAATGTCAATTTTTTAACTAAAAAATACTCATTGATTAACCGGGAACAATGTTAGTCACATTGAGGGTTGGATGATTTGTACACTTCAAAAATGACTTATGGATCATTTTAATAAAGTATCAAGACAATTTGAATGTGGTTTCTCAATCACGATTATGTCATATGTCCGTTTTACTAAAATAAATGTCTATTTTAAATAATGGGACACACATTAAATCATGATGGTCACACAATGCATCGAATTAGTTGTGTCAAAATCTTACACGTCATAAATGACTGATTATTTGTATAAATAAAAAATCAAAACACTCTGAATGTGTTCTATCCAATTTCAGTATGTCACTTTTCTTTTTACTAAAATGTAATTTTTCACTGGGAAAACATAGTTGGAGTACTATCTATTACATAGTATTCATGTTTTACATGCGAATAACTCCTACACATAAAAAAGGACTTATTTATTGTTTTTATGAATTATAACAAAAATAAGAGTGTTTTTTCTTAGTTTGCATAGAGTGATAGAAATTTTGAACAAAAAATATCAATTCCAATCTAATAACAGAATATTTTTGTTATATCACGATCGTCATGTATTTTATTATGGTGTATTTGTTGCCTATATGCCACAAATTACCTATGGATAGTTTAACTAAAGTAAAAAAAACAACTTGAATTCATTTTATTGGGTTTGAGTATGTCACTAGTCCTTTAGACTCACATTGATATAAATTATAAATAAAATGACACACATTGAGTCATAATGGGAACACCGTATATCAGATTAGGGTGTGTATTATTACTAAATGTCAAAAAAGACTTACGTATCTTTTTATTAAATTAGCAAAAAAATTGAATTCAAATTCTTAGTTTAATGTATGTCACTTTCCTTTTTTACTAAAATTAATGTCAATTTTATATAAAAAGAAACACATAGAGTCATAACGGTCACACCATGTGTCTTATTGATTTGCGGATGATTTTACAAAATCAGAAATGACATATGAATCATTTTAGAAATTTATTAAATCATTATAAATGTGTTTTCTCTATATTGAGTATGTGTGTTTTGTTTTTTGTACTAAAATTAATTTCAATTTTTAAGAAAAAGACACAAATTGAGCCATACCAGTCTCACCATGTGTTTGATTTAGGTGTGGTAGATTCCTACACATAAAAAAGGACTTATGGGTCATTTTACTTATCTATCAAAATGAAAAAAATTATTTTTATTGTTTTGAGATTATGATGTGTGTTTTTCTATAATATGTAAATTATAAACAAAAAATAAACATTTTTAGTCATAACGAGAACACTATGTACTGGATTGATTTTTGGATTAAGGAGTATGTGGTTTGTTTTATTTCATTAAATTTTTTATAGCAATCCGTATAAATATATAACATGATCCATTTTTATAGATGATGAAACCACGTACTACCTAAAATTCCACAATAAAAAAACATCATGTTTTCTTTTTTCTGGTGTGTTGAAAAAAGTTGAATGAAATATTTGACATAAAAAATATTTATGAAGGAAACTATAAAGTTAATAAATAATAATGTTATAGAAATTAACTTAAAAATAGTAGATAGAATGTGAAATAATTAAATAAATAAGTTGTACTAATTCACCTTTTCATAAGTGCATCATCAATGTAATGTGCATGCTCATAGTACATGAGTGAATAATTAATTTTGACAAAGCAATTTCTTCATGATCGAAATAAAAATTAATAGAATATGTTAAAAATAAAAATGATACATAAATTTAAAAAAACAATTCATATTATATGACGTGAAAATCAACACAATAAGTTGTGTAAAGTCACATCTTTATAATATATGTTTACATTCTAACACCAGGTATGTTGGCCCATTTTTTCAAAACAAATATGTTTTACCTTGTAAAGAAAAGGACATTATATAGTCTCAATAAAACTAGGAATATATAAATATACAAAATATTTATAAATATTTTAAATTAAATAGGAATTATCTTAGATAATAACTTTTTGGGTATTCATGTTTACTAATTGTATATGAAATATCTCATTAATTTGCAACCATAATAATCACAATGTAGACATTAATTTATTTCAGAAACTGTTGAATCAATGAGAGAAATAAGTTTTTTATATGTGTTTTGATGGGGAAATATTATTATATACACCAAAATACTTAACTCATTATATAAGTAGATATGGATCTTTTACACGTGGATTGTTCATGAGCCATGATTTTTTTGATAATTAATCACAACCCATTATAACATAATTATAATTGAAAAATAATATAAATAATATAAAGTGAGGTTTATTTCTAAAACCTTGAAAATATTGTATTAAAAATACACAAATTTCATCGCATGTGGTCAATTTATTGGTTACCCATGTAGTGATTGAAGAAAATAAATCTTTGGTGTACCAAAAATGACCATTATGAGTAAGAAGTATTTCTTAAAAATGTAATATGAAATCAAAATAATGAAAATATATTTTATTTTATTAAATTTTAGTGTTTTACCCATACAACATTGGAAATAGTAAGAGTCTATCTTCTATATATTTTATTTCAACGGATGTGGCTAGTTATTCCACTATTGTGCCAATTTGATCTGAATCCATTGAGGATAGTTGTATAGAAGTGTTGTGATGACTAATTCACCCATATATATGTTCATAGGGTTTTTCCTTAAAATAGTATTGATAGAGACATAAAAAATGAATTTTATTTTTTCACAATTAATAAATTTGATCAACCATTGGAAAAACAAATCATAAAAATACATCTCATGTGTAAATTCACAGTAGAGACTCCTTGAAAGTCATATATTATGATTACATTTAAATTTTCATCAGAAACATTGTTCAAAATAGATTCTAAATACATTTTTTTCTAAAGAAACTGTGACCTTACTTCCACATTGATACCCTGTATCCACAAGAACTATCAATGTTAGTAAATTTGGATATCGAATGACTGGTATAATGGTTATTTGGTAGATATTTTTGAATTATCAGCATATCCTTTTGATCATTTTTATTTGAACATTCATTTCACCCCTTTACTTTTTTTCATTTATAAAATCATTCATCAGTTCATTCTTATTTCATTATTTATTAATTTTTTTGAATGAAAAATAAATTGGAAACAAATACCTTCATATCGACCTATTTTTAGATGATTTGATAACCATGCTATGAATGTTCTAATATCTTTTTCGAGCATATAAATATTTATTCCATCAAGTGAAACATGTATATTGACAATAAAATCGTGTTCTATGATAATCCACACAAATAGATGATTAATTGGATGATGTAAAATTTTAGAGTATATTTTTGGATATTGAATGATATATCACATGTATCAATTATATGGGTGTTTGTTTATTGATATAAATCAACATAATTTTCACCAAAAATAATATCATTACAAGAATGATATTAGTGTCAACCGGATTTAAATTTCAACGAAACAATTATGAAAATTTTGATTAGCCAATTTATGACAACAAATTGAGGGGGAATGGGTTGCCTCAAATCTAGTGGGACATTGGGGGATCATCTTGTTGTGGTTGTTCTTAAAATTTTCTCCGATTTAATTTATACCAAAAAATTTCTAATATCCAAAAAAAACGACGAAACGTTTCATAATGATAAGCTTATCGGGCCTTGAACTCTTCTATTTGTTTACTTTTATCCTCATCACCTTATTTTTTCTCAAAATAAGTTAAATGTGTCACCCCAAACCCACTCCCTAACAAGGTAATAATATTCTGGCCACTTTACGGCCTCTAATAGTAGTTGATCATGTGGTAAAACTGATGATGATTCATATGTCTAATGAAAAAAAAAATTACATGAAAATAAGTAATCATATTTATGAACTACCAATTTAAAGTCAATATTTTTTTTGTTATTCCATACTTACACATTATTCCTACATGTCAGGTTTGTTTTCTTCAATTATAATCCCATATTTATTACATGTTCCTACTTCTATTACCATAGTGTGTGATCAATGTGGATCCAGATTTCAATTCATCAATCAACATATAAATAAAGGAACATAAAATTATTAATTTTTCTTTTTACACAAAATTATCATGTTATATTTTAAAGATTAATCAGTTTTTTTAGGTGAAGTGTAGCCCATCATTTCTTTAAAGTAGGGGTATGTTGGTTTTGATGTTCATTTATTATTTTCAGTACTTGGTTATTGTTTTATATGTTATTAATTATTAATCAAAGGAATTAATACCATTATTTCCAAACAATGCATTACAATCCTTAATGTTCTAGAAAAGATATCTCCAAATGATGGCGAGTAAATACATCTTATGCTTCTTGGATTAAGAGGTGTGTATACACCTGTAGTGGGTGTAAGATTTATTTTTTCAGCAACATTGTTATTAAACATTTGTAGAAATGTGAAAAATCCTCTGTGAATATTTCTTTAAATAATTATTAAAAATTAATTTTGGATTCATATTCTATAAATTCTCTCTACAATAGATAATGAGGTGTAATTTTATGGTTTATTTTTTTAACGAAATAACGAAATGATATAATAATATCACCCTAATGACTTCCCCAATCATTTTCTTAAGCATGGATTTTTTCCAATGAATCTATATCAATCAAAAAATGCATTTGAATATTGATCCAAATGAATCTACTATACATGTCCTTTTGGGTTAATAGATTGGCCATGTTATTCCATACATTATTGAATATTATTTCTTTTGATATCACCTTAATAATATATCCTAACATTGCTAGGATACAATGATCTTATAATTTGGGACACAATTTATCCTAAATCTACCATTTCCTCAGGGTTAACATCATCAATATGTTTTTCCTATGTATTGCTAGCATCACCATGTGTAAAAAATTGTTCTTCATCTTCATTATGGGAACAAGTTTATTCAAAAGTCCTATAATTACAATAGATTGGGAGAAAAATAATATTGAAAATTCATTATCTAAAAATTCCATTGAAGGATTAATTTAGATTACATAAATTTAATCGGGAAAAAATAATAATATGAGTTAACACAATGTTTATTACAAAAAATATATAACATGATTTTAACCATATTTTATTAAAGGTTTAATGGATTTTCCCCTCTCTATTGTATATAAATCACATAATTATGTTATCCTATAACATACAACACCCCACCTATATTGAGACCTCTAAAAATGGTTGAAGCTACCCAATAAATCATCTACTTCGATTGAATTTTCTTCTGACCCTTTAGTGATTTTTGGTGATAAAAAACATTAAACACTTTGGGATTTCTTATTAAAGAAAATAATATATTAGCACTTCTAGTGATTCCATTAAAAAATGGTTTGCACTTGTACCCATATATTCAGTCATCCATTTTCATGAATCTCAATTCTTCTATTTTAATAACAGTTTTTTCATAAACCAATATTCATTAAAAAAATTGAATTTGGAATGTTTTATAATCCAACTCCCATTATTGTTTGATGATTCCAATGTATGACCTATTCACATATTTTTTTATGTCCTTTTTACCTGATACATGCACCACTTCAACCACAAGTATTTCTCTACTATTTCATATAGTACAACATTCATCATGTTCATTTTTATATAAAGTATAAATAATAATTACATAACCATTATTAGATAATTCATGAATACTTAGTCCTATAGATACCCATTGTTGTTATTCTGAAATTATTTCTAGATATTTAGATTACACCTTGAAAATTGTAAATCAAAATTGACATATAAAATGTTGATTATGTGTATTTGAAATCTATCTCTCATATATTTATGCATTTAAATTCGTAATAATTTCTTTGAGGGTTTTAATATATGGGTAAACCTCTAAAATTTAATAAAAAAAGTAACATTGTGCCTTCTCATGATCATTATTAGTGATTATGAAAAAAATTATTCTATAAATTTTTTCACCCATATGCCGCCGAGTGTGGAAAAATATTAGTAGAAAATTCCATCCATAGAAGATATTTTTCTGTAAAGAAATCAACGACCTCGTAAACAATATAACGCTCTATAATACAACCTTCTGGATGACTTCAATTCTTGACATACCCTTTCAAGATCATTATATATCATTCAATGGGGTAAATCAATATATCATGTATTAGACCATAATGTAAAATATCTCTTAGATATTTAACTATCAAGTGAACCAACTTATCAAATAATGTTAGTGGAAGCAAAATTTTAAATCCAAATAATATAAAGGAAATTTTTTTTAGTTGGAAATTTTGTCGGGTCAATAACTACTGTGCATATTGGATTGGAAAAGAATCAGATATTGGATAAAGTATGACAATGATTCTATGGAACATTATACATAAATCTACATCTATTGGATTTTGTATCAAAATGTAATGGTCATGTGATTTCTGACAATTTAACATTAAATTAAGAATGGATAATAATTTCTTGATATTTGATGAATACCTATATAGATCCATTACATCATTAATGAATCTATAAAACTAATACATGTCCTACCTAGAAACAGTGTAAGAAGCTGGAGGATGAAATGTTCATTTCTCACAATTCATTAGTGCCACATCATTCGATATTCCCTTATCAATCATGTACAGCCTAGAATTTATTAAATCCATTTTTAGTGCATTATTAACATTCAAATTACACTATCAAATAATTTTTTTCAATATAAATATCTTTAAGAAAATACATGATGTATAAGAAATTTCAAAATTTAAATTTAAAACAAACTGATCATTTTTTTCTAACTTTTATTCATATTGTTTTTTGAAAAGGTTTTATAAAAATAAGTGTAAATATCATATAATTTCTCAAACAATTGATCACCTATTAGTGTATATAGTGTTGTATGTTGTTCAAAAATCCAATTTAATGATGTCATCCAAGATCTGTACTTTTGTTTTAATGGTATAAATTATTCATTTTGTAGAAACATTTCATTGATGATTTTTCAACCAAATAGGCAATGTACCTTGTTAAAAAAAGGGATGGCCTAGATTTCCTTTCATAGTATATCCTAAAAAAATTCATTATTCTAAAAATTCATTTATAATCTCATACACTTTAGTTCTCAATGTGAAATTATTATTTCTATAATCATCATACAATGTAACACCTAAATCCCGTTATAATTTAAAATCTTCTATTAGTGGAAAAAAATAAACATAAATGTCATTGAAATGTTTTTTTTCTATCGATATAATCATATATTAGATAATGGAATTAAATTTCCTGAAAACCCACTATGGAATGTTATAATTTACCTACTTAAATGACCATGTACAGTGAGTTCTACTTTGAAAACCAATAGAATTCACTCATTCATCAAATAGCTCAAGATTAAGGTTTCCCAAATAATTTCCAAATTCAGAATAATTTTGATCAATTATCTTATTTTGAAGAGAGTCTATCAGGTGAACAAGTTCTCTTATTTATTTCTTTTATTTTCATGCCCTGTTAATGACTCTATAATATTCTCACTTCTATATAGGTCTTAAACCATGGAATGATTAGAATGTACCATACACATTTCTTAGGACTCAATTCATCTTTCTTGTGTCCTGAATCATCACACATTGGAAAATGTTTAATTGATTTGTGTTCTATGTGAAATAGTATATAATCATTTGGATAAGAAACAATTATTTCAAGGATTATTCACATTTAACATTGCATTCAATAAGAATCATATTTTATGATTGGAGGCTCATTATCTTATAGGTGTATATCATTTATGAGAGGAATTCTTTAATAAGTCTGACATCATTCCAACCATTGAATGATATTAAATTATACAACATCTGTTCATCGAGAAATGTTGTATATTTAGTACATATAGAAAAGTGTATTTTTGAAACTATTTTATGAAAATTATTTTGGGAAATCAAAAAGTTCATCTTCAAATATCATTTAAATTTCCTCAATATAGTTTTCATCAACATTCACAATTTTAATCTATAAAACCTAGCCTGGCTAACCACTAAACAGATTGTAAGACTGGTCACCACATGATCTCAAGCACATATCCCCATACAATTGAGGCTATCAGATAAGAGTAATTGTTTAATGCTAGATTAGTGGGGAGAATATAAACACATTCCAGAGTAAAAAAACTTTTTATCTTCTGTAAGTAGCAAGCACTAAAAGATGCATTATAGTGAAAATTTATGGCACCATAAGATAAATGTAATATCAACTAAATATAGAATATGAAAAAAATAGTTAATAAAAATCATTCTTAAATAATTAATAATGATAATCTTATAAAGTAAACATATATCATATATCATACTTTATAATATAGTGATAAAGTGAAGAAAAAAATTCAAAACCCAAACGTGATCTCTCCGATAATCATGGGCTCCAGCTCAATTATGTGATCCTATCTCCCTAGGAATGGGAAAACAATACAAGAAAATGACCATATCCATGAAAAAAAGATGGTTTAATCTAGTAATAGTGGTTCTTGAGCAGAGTGTGAGATAACATATCAGTAGGTCATCACCCATAGTGTTTATCCCGATCCATTCCATGAAATACAATGATGGAAATGTGCGGGAAAACTAATGAAAACTAAATAAAATTAAATATGGCCATGAAGTGTAAAATTCTAAACCAGTTATACTAAAAATAAACACATAAGGATTCTTGCACAATATAGTCATGATCCTATTACATGGCGGTAAAAAATAATGAAAAAACAAATAACACACCCCTGATGTACCACCAAATGATTCAAAACATTGACGACTGAGCCATATAATCACACATGCCACAATTTTCCATGAACTACATGTATAACAGAATGTATCATATATCACATAGTTATGCCGCATGTAAAACTAACAATACAGAAAGTGCCATATCCATGGTTTTGATGACCAAGGTATCCTCATCGAGTCCCATGATCATGTAGATGGAAACTCGTTAATGGTAGTAGTTAGAATCATAGGATATTGTCATATGAACATGTCTTACACAAGTCTAAGAAAGCAGAATCCAAGGGGTATAAAGGCCAAAGGCATCTTAAACAATCAAGACATAAGAGGAATACTCAGCCCCACACATCCAATACCACATTCAAGATATATATACATCTATCTATGGAATCTATACAATCAATAACGCATTTCCTATCAATTTAACATTCAATAAAATATGATTCTAACAACTCGTACATACAAATTTGCATTCAAATCATACAATGAATACACTAACTAATTAATAACAATACAAGACCAATTACCTCTCGTGAGTATACCGACTCATATATCATAATTCTTAATCCATAATACCAATGGGTATACCCACTCATTGTTACAATTCATATTGAAAACATAAATATAACCTTAGTTTACCCACTGATATTAACAATTTTATTTAATTAACACTTTAAACAATTCAATTGAACCAACTGTGTTATCACACTCATTCAACCATTTAGCATTTAATACATTAAATGAATTCAAGCATTTCATGACAACATGACATTAGGTATGGAGGTAAGAAATATTCAAATAAAAAATTTGTTTTCTATATTAATCATTTAGTCAAAATAATAAACATGCTATAATGGCAACCCAATTCTGTATTATGTAAACTAATTACCTTTAGTTATGACTAAGCTTCATCAATCACAACATGAATAGTAACATGCCTCTTGGGTGATATATGAATTGAAAAATCAAATAAAAATGAACAAGATGTCACATAGAATGTTAAATGATCCCAAAAAATTTATAATGGAAGAACTCAATTTTCTAATTCCATTAGAGTCCATTTCCTAAAAACTAATTTTCCATCTATGACATCAAACACAATGAAAAAAAAGTGATAGGTCAGAAAATTAATAATCTATTATTCAACACATTTTATCTTAGATGATAATGAACCTTCATTTGAGGGGTTTTATTATAAAAACATAAATTGGATTCTCATGAAATTTTTTTCACACAATCATGTTCATTCCTGGTTTGTTGTTCACTTTATAAAAGGAAAACATAAATCAACATATTTAATGAATCACTTAATGAATTAATTATATTTAAAGGGGTCATGGATATAGATCCTACCACAAAATAAGACTAAGACAAGAATTTATCTCATTACATTTTTAACATCGACCACTCAAATATTCTCCACACTTTTTCACACATAAATTCATATAAATAAATAAATATATATATATATTCCTTAACCAAATGAATGTATCCCACAAGATGTGAGGGAATACATTCATTAAAGATACATACATACATATATATATATATATAACTACGTATATTAGTGCACGCCATCAAAGATGACAATAACTCACTAAAAAAATATTAGGGGGTCTAAATTATCCAAAATACACAGAATATGAAGTTGTGTAACCAAGTTGCAGATGAAAACCCTTACCCAATGCGAGGAAAGTGAGATAAAAAATCTGAACTACTTAATATAAGGTGTGGTCATTGTGACACAAATGATGAGTTCTTGATAAAACCTTCACATACACTATAATTTAACTAAAACGGAATTAAAAATATTAGACAAACCCCTATGTTAATCCACACCACATCAATGAATGGGGAGACAAAGTTCCGTTGAGACGAGAGAGATGAAGGAAGCTGAGACTCTATCTCTATGATTCGGAGAGTTAATTGGATAGATTTCAATAGATTTAATTGAATCAATGAAGAACAGTGGTGGTGGGGTCGAATTTTTTCCATGGGAGAAGGAGGTCATTGGTTCATCCAGAGGAATATGGAGGAGGATAGTCTTAGGGTTTAAATATTAGTTAATTTTAATTTAATGTTATTTTAATCTAATTTTAAAAAATACGACACCACACATGGTGTGGACCACCTATTTTGGAAAATCATGCGCCAATCCTTCATGCTATACTAGTCACAAGGAGAACCTCTCATAATTTTTCTTCCATGGTTTTCCTAACCATTCACAAACTGTGTGGAAAATAGTGCTTAGGAGCATCCTCTGGACAGTAACCATGAGGTCCAGCTGCATGGTTAGGTAGATCATGTGTAGCCTATGTGATATCATTTGTAAAACTACATGAATACACATGATGTCATACTGTGGGCCACAATGTTTTAGAAAAACCATGCCGCCTATATGCGTTTATCAATAGATAATTTTTTCGGAAAGGAACTCCCTAAACTCTTCTAGACACCATAGAAACTTATCAGGCCTTCAACCAAGTCTAAAAATGTCAAATTTGAGTATTCAAAATCTCAATATTTCAATTTAGGTCCCAAATTATTAAACCACTTACTGAGTTAAATCAGAAGCTCAAATTCCCATAAAATTCCAACCAGTACAAAAACAAGGGATTCTACCTAAAAACATTAGAAATATTATCTTATTTATTTAGCAAACTTGTAATAATATCATATGATCTATAAAATGAATTTTTATTTAGGTCACTAGCTACATTCTCTTTTTTCAAGGCTAGTCCAGTATTTATAACATATATATATTATGTGAAAGGTCATTTATTCATTCAAATCCTATAAAATAATTATTATTGAATATCAATAGAATATACACCGACGAAGGATTTGAGAAGGGTCATGTGCATGATATTTTAGAAACTTGAAGAAATATTACGCCATATCATCATACTCTTTTTCATATGATTATCATTAATCCATTTTCACTTCACATCCATCCTATTTTAGGATGTAATATTTAATTTTAAAAAATAAATACACAAATGGGGCCTTTCAACTAAGGGGAACCCATCATTTAATTTTTTTAAAATAATTTTAGTATGATTTGATGGAAATGTGTAAACTAATTTCATAAAAGAATTACTCCACTATGGGTAGGTGTTATCCCATGAATTCAAATACAATCATCATTGGCACCTCGTATGGGATGCCTACATCTAATGTTAGTTCAATGAACATTTATTCATGTCTATAAGATATGAAGGATTATTATTAGGAAAAAAATTCCATAATAGCTGATTGGGAGATAAATCTGATGATGATGAATGTTGATTCCTTGAATCTAAATGTTTTCATCCTGGGTAGTTCTAAAGGGACAAAACGACTTTAATATTTTGTTATTTTATCGTGAGAAAATAACCATGTCACGACCCGTCCTCGGGCCCGTGCCGTGACTACCCCAAGCCCGCCTTCCATAGGCCAGGGGCTGGCGACTAGCACCAAGGCGTAAAATCCCGGTAAACAGGGAAGGCATTGCCTTTAAAAGTAACAACCACCACAGAGTCAGCAAGCGGAAAGTAACTAAAAAGTGCAGAAAAGTAAAGGGGGCCGGAAATACAAGCCCAACTGTAAAGTACAACTGAAAAGTAAAGTACAACAACTAAAAAAAAGACGGCGGCCTCGTGTCGTCCACTGGCAATCCCACCTGAAGGGTGGGTACAGATAGCCTCCAGGCTCCTCGGGTCCCACGTCCGCTCCGAGCACGTCCCGCCCAGTGGTCCACCTCCAGGTACCGTCATGCTCCACGCCCCAACCGAGATCAGCGCTGTCCGTCGTCTGCATCAAACACAACAAGGTGCGGGCATAGCCCGTGCAGGGGTGAGTATAAGCTACTCAGTAAGGACCCCGAGACCCCCGAAGGTCTCCCGAAATCCACAAAGGATATAGCACAAAAGAAAGATGCAATCACGAAGTAACATCTGACTCGACTTAGGTATATGCCCATACATATACCTAAGTCCCCACTTCTAGCTCTGCTCACGAGCTCATGAACAACTCAATCCACATAGGAAAGCAAGACTCAAATCCACAAAGGAGAGTAAACAGTAAATCCACATAGGATAGTTCAACACAATCCACAAAGGAGAGTAACATAAGATTCAGCTCAACCAGGTATACTTTTTCAGATGACGTCAAAGATGATCACTGATCCATCTAAGTCGTCGGACCCACGAAGGATCGATAGGTACTAACCCCCGCAAAAGACCCACTCAGGATCAGGCTCACACAGAACCTGTAGGCAGTGGCTCACACAGAACCGGTAGTAAGGACACACGTAGGATCGGGCTCACACAGAACCTGTAGCACTGATCCACGTAGGATCGCTGAGTGCAGTAGTCGACGCAGTCCACTGAGGATCTCTGCACAGTCGTCGCCGCAGTCCACGAAGGATCTCTGCTCTGCCGTCGTCGCAGTCCACGGAGGATCTCTGCTCTGTCGTCGTCGCAGTCCACGGAGGATCTCTGCTCTGTCGTCGAAGTCACAGCCAGCGCTAGGGTTCCCGCACATAGCGAGCTCATTTAGGAGGGTCCGCTCCACGAGCCGAGAGGCTGATACATCAACTGACACGTAGTCCGAAGTTGATGTATCCAAAAGTTCCGTAACGACAACAGGATCTCAACGCAACAGACGGCGCGTCAATCGGACGCCCGGTCTGAGAGTTATTGGCATTTTCGTCCTAGGGGCCCGGTTGGTTTTTAGGGCAAAACCGACCCGACCGTACTCCGCCTGTATCCGATCCTCGGGCGGAGTATGCTAAAAGTTCCGTCTCACTTAGAGGAAACTACCACAGCTGACGGTACATCGTTCGGACGTCCGTAGCTCAAGTTATGAGTGTTTCCGCTCCGAGGGCCCGGTTGGTTTCGTGTACGAACCAACCCGGCCAAACCCAAAGTCTTCCGAAACCTTGAGTATAATATACCGAAACGACCGTCTCGATCCAAGGATCGCGTAGCCGCTGACGGTTCGTCAATCGGAGGTCCCAGGCCCAAGATATGGGCGAAAGACCGAAGAGGCCCTGAAACGGGGGTTCTGGGCCCGGGGCGACCCGGCCCGAACCCCCCCTGGGTCGGCCCGACCCGGCTGGGCCGGGTCCGGTCCGGCCTGGGCGCGGCCCGGCCGACCGGACCGGCCGGCTCGGCTTCGGCCGAGCGGCCGAGTGAGCCGCCGCGGGTCTGACCCGCGGCTTTAGAGAAACGCGGCCCGCGCGGGCCGCGTGCTGGGTGGCCGGAGCGCGGACGCGGTCCGGCGGTTCGCCGCCGCCGCGGCTCGGCCGCGGCGGACTCCTCCGGCGGCGCGCCAGGCGCCGCCGCCCCCTTCCGCGGGCCGCCGGAGTTGCTCCGGTGGCCCGTTTTGCCTCCCGTCTGCGCCGATGCTCCTCCCGGGGGCCGATCTTCACTGCGGGATCAACAGATCGCCCCTGCCACGCGGTTCGTCGTCGTCCGCCAAATCCGCACAACAGAAGATCAGCGGAGGGTTGCCGGGTCTTGTTCGTTAGACCCGCACCCTCCGCGTTAGTCATAAACAACGGGAGAAACAAGAAATAACCAATCAACAATTTTAAATAAATTTAAAATTGTTCCGTGATTGGGTTCTTTATTTCAAAGAATAAACACGGGAAAGAATCATCAAGAAAATAAACCCCTACCTCGCAGCTGTCGTTGCCGAACGGGGGATCGTCGCGGGATTGCTCGTCCCGAAGAAGGAGATCGTCGCGTCGTCGCGGTATCCGGCGTCGCGTCGCCAATCTCCGGATCAAGAACAAACGGATTTAATTAATTAAATCCGTTTTCATGAAATTTAAAAAAAAGGGAGAATTTAAACGATCCGATTCTCACCTTAGTTGCCGAACGAGGATCGGCCGCGGAAGAAGTGGCGTCGCCGAAGAACGTCGCGGGTAAAGCTCGTCGACGTCGCAGATCTCGGTGTGCGTCGTCGAATTCCGGTCGCCGGCGTTCTTCGCGTTCTTCGCATTCTTCGAGTTCTTCGCATTCTTCGCGGGGAGATGAAGAAACAAAGATCCTCTCAAATCCTTTCAAAGGATTTTTAGGTTGGTCTTATTTTATAAACATGCCAACAAACGCAAAAGCGTAAGTAACGACCCATCAGTTCGTTGAATTAATTCAACGAGCGAAACAGTCCATTTAATTCATGAAAGAAACAACCCATTTAATTCACGAATTAAACCGCCCAATTAAATGGTCTGTTAAGAATTTAAGAAAACACGTCGGTTGACTTTTCAGTTACTTTGACGGGTTTTCGCGGGTGCGTTACTTAGCGAAAGAAACGGCGGGGCTCGTGCGGGCCCCACCTCACAAATATCCTACCAAGGGGGTAGGATATTTCTGGATAGCATCCTATCCACTTTAACTCAGTTCAAGTGGCTTCCAAGTGACTTCCAAGCAGCTTAAGTGAAATAAAATAAAGTTGTCGCACAAACTTTATTTTATTTCTGACTTAAAGCCACAAAATTTAAAAACCACGTCTGAGCAAACGCAACTCCGGAAGAGGCGTTTCTAAGCAAATACCGGCGCTGCGATTTCATCGGTGCCCTTAGAATTTGATTCCGGGCACCGGTTCAAAAGATAGAAAAACCCGCTCGTCCGTTCACTGAACGTACCCGAGCCAAACTTCGGAAATTGATTCCGGGCACACCGGGCCTCGGAATCAGGTGCCGTCTGAAGCTGCGCTCTTGTAAAATTCCAAAGAAAATTAAGAAAAAAATTTCCTTGAAATTTGTGGGTCTTTACATTACTCCCACCTCAGAGCTTTACGTCCCCGTAAAGATACATCAAAAACTAGGGGAACAAATGGGGGTACTGAGCACGCATATGAGCCTCCCGCTCCCAAGTGCTCTCCTGGAGGTTCCCGTGCTGCCATCTGACGCGAACAAGAGGAATCGACCACCCACGTAGGACCCGCTCCTGTCGATCCTCGATCTCCACTGGGACCTCCGCAAAAGTTGCCCCATCATCCACGTCTAGCTCCCCAAAGTCGATGATGTGCGTCGGGTCGTGCACGTATCTCCTCAGCTGAGACACGTGAAAAACGTCGTGCACCCGGTGCAACTGAGGTGGTAGAGCCAGGCGAGAAGCCACCTCTCCTATCCTGCTGAGGACCTGGAAAGGCCCGATGAAGCGTGTAGACAACTTGCCGCCTTGGCCAAATCTCCGTAAACCACGTCGGGGTGAGACACGCAAAAATACGTGGTCGCCATCCTCGAACTCTAGTGGCCTCCGCCTCCTGTCAGCATATGACTTCTGCCGGCTCTGAGCTGTCCTCATCCTCTCCTGGATAATCTGGACCTTCTCTGTCGTGGCTCGGACCATCTCTGGTCCCACGAGTGCTGACTCCCCAAGGTCTGTCCAGCACAACAGTGATCTGCAGGGTCTGCCGTACAACGCCTCGTATGGTGCCATCCCGATGGTGGAGTGGTAGTTGTTGTTGTACGCGAACTCCACCAAGGGTAGGTGGTCCTCCCAGCTGCGACCAAAGTCGAGAACACATGCACGGAGCATGTTCTCGAGTGTCTGTATGGTCCTCTCCGTCTGACCATCCGTCTGAGGGTGGAAGGCTGTGCTCAGATGGAGCCGCGTCCCGAACGCCTCCTGCAACCCCTTCCAATGCCGGGAAGTGAAACAAGCATCTCGATTGGAGACGATAGACGATGGCACACCGTGAAGCCGTACGATCTCCTGGACATAAAGACATCCCAAGCTCTCCACTGAGCCCTGCTCTCTGATGGGTAAAAAGTGTGCCGACTTGGTGAGTCGGTCGACAATCACCCAAATGGAGTCGTGACCTCTGGAAGTGCGTGGAAGTCCAGTCACGAAGTCCATAGATATGGCGTCCCACTTCCACTCCGGGACCTCCAAGGGCTGTACCAAGCCTGCTGGTACCTGATGCTCTGCCTTCACCTGCTGGCATGTGAGGCATCGTGAAACGAACTCTGCCACAGCTTTCTTCATGCCCGGCCACCAGTGCTGTCGTCTGAGATCCTGGTACATCTTCGCCACTCCGGGATGTACCACCAAGGGAGAAGTGTGAAACTCTCTCAGCACCTCCTCTCGTAAAGCGACTGGTACGAAGGTACGCCCTCTGAAAAGGATGTCGTGCTCTGCTCCAAGGGAGAAGCCATCAGGCGCCTGACCTGAGGATATCAGTGCACGCCGGGTCTCACAGTCAGCGTCCCCACGCTGAGCCTCTCTGACCCGCTGTAGAAGTGGAGGAGAGACCGTGAGAGACTGAAGAAAGGCTGCTCCGTCTCTATCCACGAAGGATATCTGTAAGGAGGCTAGCTGCTCCGTCGCCTCCTCAAGTAGCTGAATGCCCGTCCTCCTGCTGAGGGCATCGGCTACCACGTTCCCCTTCCCAGGAGTATAGACTATCTCAAAGTCATAGTCCTGGAGGAACTCAAGCCATATCCGCTGTCTCAGGTTCAGGTCCTTCTGAGAGAAGATATACCTGAGACTCTGGTGGTCAGAAAAGACTGTGAAGCGCTCGCCCATCAGATAGTGCCGCCAAGTCTTCAGAGCGAAGACCACTACTGCTAACTCCAGGTTATGAGTGGCGTAGTTCTGCTCATGCGGCCTCAACTGACGTGATCCGTAGGCGATCACGGCCCGCTCCTGCATCAGGACGCACCCGAGTCCAGTCCCTGATGCATCGCAGTAAACTACGTATCCAACTCCCTCCTCAGGCAACCTCAAGATAGGTGCGCTGGTCAATCTCTGTCTCAGCTCCTGGAAGCTCTGCTGACATCTGTCTGACCACACGATGGGTTTCCCCTTCTTCGTCAACGCTGAGAGTGGTGCCGCAACTCTGGAGAAGTCTGGCATGAATCTCCGATAGTATCCGGTTAGGCCCAAGAATCTCCGCACCTCCGTTACGCTCCTGGGTGGCTCCCAAGCTAGCACTGCCTCGATCTTCGCGGGATCCACTGCAACTCCCGCCTTAGAGATGACGTGCCCCAAGAAGTGGACCTCACGTAACCAGAACTGGCACTTTGAGAGCTTTCCATAAAGCTGGTGCTCTCGGAGCGTGTCTAGCACAGCTCGCAGGTGGTAGGCATGCTCCTCCTCAGTCGTCGAGTATACCAAAATGCCGTCAATGAAGACCACGACAAATCGGTCGAGGTATGGCTGGAAGATCCTGTTCATGAGGCTCATGAACACTGCTGGAGCGTTGGTTACGCCAAACGGCATAACCAAGAACTCATAATGGCCATACCGACACCTGAAGGCCGTCTTCTGCACGTCCTCATCTCGAACTCTGAGCTGATGATAGCCTGACCGGAGGTCTATCTTCGAGAACCACCGCGCTCCCTTGAGCTGATCGAAGAGGTCATCAATCCGTGGCAGCAGATACTTGTTCCTCACTGTCACCTGGTTCGGGCGACGATAGTCGACACACAGTCGCAAGCTCCCATCCGCCTTCTTGGCGAACAATATCGGGGAAGCCCAGGGTGAAACACTGGGTCGGATAAACCCCTTGCTCTGCAAGTCCTCCAACTGTACCCGCAGCTCCCGAAGCTCGGCGGGGGCCATCCGATATGCTGGAGTAGATATCGGGGCTGTCCCGGGGTACAAGTCAATGTAAAAGTCTACCTCTCTACGAGGAGGTAGCCCTGGAACGTCGTCGGGAAAGACGTCCACGTACTGGTCCACCACTGCAGGAAAAGCTGGACTCCGCACGTCCACTGCTCCTAGGATGAGGCTAGCCAACTGATGAGAGATGGGCTGCACTCTCCTCCGCGGAAGTCCATCCTGTGCTGCAAAGGTTCCCTTATCGCCGGTGAAGGTAAACCTGCTCCCGTCGGTGCGAACACATCGCACCTTGCGCCTAAAACAGTCGATCTGGGCATGAACCGTGGATAGCCAATCCATGCCCAAGATGACGTCGTAAGGCCTCGACGCCGCTACAAGGAGATCCCAGCCGAAGCTCTCGCCTCCTAGAGTAAGCTCACACTGCCGGCACCAGTGCGTAATCGTCGAGTCTGCTCCCGTAGGAGTCTCTAGCCGTAAGGATCGAGCCAACGGCTCAGTCGGAATCTCCGAGCTCCGAACAAGGGCAGAGGCTATGAAAGAGTGACTCGCTCCTGTGTCTATAAGTACTGCAGCAAGGGTGGAATAGACACAAATCGTACCTCGAATCATCTCTGGCATGTCGGGGTCGTAGGCCTCCACTGCCTGGAGCTGGGCCTTTCCCTGCCCGCCAGCTCCCTGTGGTCGAGGTGGCCCTCCTGGTGGTGGTGGGGGTAGAGCCTAGAAGCGTCGCCCACCACCCGCTGCTCGGCCAGCTCCTCTGCCTCGTCCGCCTCCTCCCTGCGGACCGCCACGGTCGACCCTCTGCCTCTGCCTGGGTGGCCCCTCCACCGTCTGCTGCTCCTCTGATCGGCGAGTCGGGCAGTCACGAGCCATGTGACCCTGCCCGCCGCAGGAGTAGCACAGCCTGCCTCTCGGAAGGCTGGCACTCCGCTGTGTGCCCCGTACTGCTGAGCCGGTGTCCTGAGGCCGTCTGCGTGGGGGTCTGGTCTGCCTGGACCCGAGAGTCATCCGTCGGCTACCTGCTGCCGAAGACTCAGCTACCTGCCGCCCTGCGCTAGGTCTCGCCGCTGAAGAAGGCTCTGCCAGGAAGCTCTCGATCAGGAGGGCTCGCTCCAGCACTCCCGCCTGGGTCGGAATGCTGAGGGAGATCAGCGACGCCCGAATCTCCTGTCGCAAGCCCTGCTCGAAGGTCCGGGCCCGGAAGAAGGGGTCCCGTACCATGTCGGTCGAGTAGCGAGATAGGTCAGTGAACCTCGCCGCGTACTGAGCGACCGTCATGCTGCCCTGGCGCAGCTGGAGAAGCTCCTGGATGCGCACCGCTCGGAGGGTGGCCAGGACGAACTCAGAGCGGAAGAGGCTCTCGAAGTCCGTCCAGAGCAAAGATGCCTCATCGTGAACCTGGAGCATCAAGCTCCACCATCGTCCTGCCGCCGCCTGCAGGAGGCTCGCCGCGAGAATCACCATGAGATCCGCTGGTGTCCTCACTAGCCTAAAGATTCGTACCACCGCCTCTAGCCAGTCCTCGGCGGCCTGGGGGTCCGCCTCACCGCGAAACCTGGGCGGTCGCTGGCTCTGAAACTCATGCAGTGCCCTGAGGCGACGTGCATCGTCAGCGTCTGGTACTGGTAGCATCGGTGGCTCGGCGGGTAAAGCTACCGCCGGTGCCACTGCTGGAAAAGGGCCCTGTACCGAGGCCTCGTCGCTCGGTGGGCTGCCGTCGCGCCCTACACTCGGAACCCTAGCTGGCTGTCGTCGCGGGGCCATCCTGAAAAGGAGAACAAGAGCACCACAGTCAGAACAGTATACCTGGTGAGCTGGCACAAGTAATCACAAGGAAAACTTGAGACTTTCATGAAGCAGATCAGTATACCCGGTGAGCTGACACAAGTAATCACAAAGAAGACTTGAACCACACACGCAATCAATGTTTTCATGCATTATGTCGGAAATCAGGAGTCAGGGTCCTGGTGTACGGATACGTCGCCCGCCGCACCAACACTGGGCTCCCTGAACTGATAACCACACTCAATACACTAAACACTATTGCTTCATATAGAAAGAAAAGACGATCAGAGTCTGCGGTAGAACCGACCACCTCTGATACCAATTTGTCACGACCCGTCCTCGGGCCCGTGTCGTGACTACCCCAAGCCCGCCTTCCATAGGCCAGGGGCTGGCGACTAGCACCAAGGCGTAAAATCCCAGTAAACAGGGAAGGCATTGCCTTTAAAAGTAACAACCACCACATAGTCAGCAAGCGGAAAGTAACTACAAAGTGCAGAAAAGTAAAGGGGGTCGGAAATACAAGCCCAACTGTAAAGTACAACTGAAAAGTAAAGTACAACAACTGAAGAAAAGACGGCGGCCTCGTGTCGTCCACTGGAAATCCCACCTGAAGGGTGGGTACAGATAGCCTCCAGGCTCCTCGGGTCCCACGTCCGCTCCGTGCACGTCACGCCCAGTGGTCCACCTCCAGGTACCATCCTGCTCCACACCCCAACCGAGATCAGCGCTGTCTGTCGTCTGCATCCAACACAACAAGGTGCGGGCATAGACCGTGCAGGGGTGAGTATAAGCTACTCAGTAAGGACCCCGAGACCCCCGAAGGTCTCCCGAAATCCACAAAGGATATAGCACAAAAGAAAGATGCAATCACGAAGTAACATCTGACTCGACTTAGGTATATGCCCATACATATACCTAAGTCCCCACTTCTAGCTCTGCTCACGAGCTCAAGAACAACTCAATCCACATAGGAAAGCAAGACTCAAATCCACAAAGGAGAGTAAACAGTAAATCCACATAGGATAGTTCAACACAATCCACAAAGGAGAGTAACATAAGATTCAGCTCAACCAGGTATACTTTTTCAGATGACGTCAAAGATGATCACTGATCCATCTAAGTCGTCGGACCCACGAAGGATCGATAGGTACTAACCCCCGCAAAAGACCCACTCAGGATCGGGCTCACACAGAACCTGTAAGCAGTGGCTCACACAGAACCGGTAGTAAGGACCCACATAGGATCGGGCTCACACAGAACCTGTAGCACTGATCCACGTAGGATCGCTGAGTGCAGTAGTCGACGCAGTCCACTGAGGATCTCTGCACAGTCGTCGCCGCAGTCCACGAAGGATCTCTGCTCTGCCGTCGTCGCAGTCCACGGAGGATCTCTACTCTGTCGTCGTCGCAGTCCACGGAGGATCTCTGCTCTGTCGTCGAAGTCACAGCCAGCGCTAGGGTTCCCGCACATAGCGAGCTCGTTTAGGAGGGTCCGCTCCACGAGCCGAGAGGCTGATACATCAACTCCCACGTAGTCCAAAGTTGATGTATCCAAAAGTTCCGTAACGACAACAGGATCTCAACGCAACAGACGGCGCGTCAATCGGACGCCCGGTCTGAGAGTTATTGGCATTTTCGTCCCAGGGGCCCGGTTGGTTTTTAGGGAAAAACCGACCCGACCGTACTCTGCCTGTATCCGATCCTCGGGCGGAGTATGCCAAAAGTTCCGTCTCACTTAGAGGAAACTACCACAGCTGACGGTACGTCGTTCGGACGTCCGTAGCTCAAGTTATGAGCGTTTCCGCTCCGAGGGCCCGGTTGGTTTCGTGTACGAACCAACCCGGCCGAACCCAAAGTCTTCCGAAACCTTGAGTATAATATACCAAAACGACCGTCTCGATCCAAGGATCGCGTAGCCGCTGACGGTTCATCAATCGGAGGTCCCAGGCCCAAGATATGGGCGATAGACCAAAGAGGCCCCGAAACGGGGGTTCTGGGCCCGGGGCGACCCGGCCCGAACCCCCCCCTGGGTCGGCCGAACGGGGTCGGCCCGACCCGGCCCGACCCGGCTAGGCCGGGTCCGGTCCGGCCTGGGCGCGGCCCGGCCGACCGGACCGGCCGGCTCGGCTTCGGCCGAGCGGCCGAGTGAGCCGCCGCGGGTCTGACCCGCGGCTTTGGAGAAACACGGCCCGCGCGGGCCGCGTGCTGGGTGGCCGGACCGCGGACGCGGTCCGGCGGTTCGCCGCCGCCGCGGCTTGGCCGCGGCGGACTCCTCCGGCGGCCCGCCGGGCGCCGCCGCCTCCGGTCGCCGGCGAACCGCGCCGCCGCCCCCTTCCGCGGGCCGCCGGAGTTGCTCCGGTGGCCCGTATTGCCTCCCGTCTGCGCCGATGCTCCTCCCGGGGGCCGATCTTCACTGCGGGATCAACAGATCGCCCCTGCCACGCGGTTCGTCGTCGTCCGCCAAATCCGCACAATAGAAGATCAGCGGAGGGTTGCCGGGTCTTGTTCGTTAGACCCGCACCCTCCGCGTTAGTCATAAACAACGGGAGAAACAAGAAATAACCAATCAACAATTTTAAATAAATTTAAAATTGTTCCGTGATCGGGTTCTTTATTTCAAAGAATAAACATGGGAAAGAATCATCAAGAAAATAAACCCCTACCTCGCAGCTGTCATTGTCGAACGGGGGATCGTCGCGGGATTGCTCGTCGCGAAGAAGGAGATCGTCGCGTCGTCGCGGTATCCGGCGTCGCGTCGCCAATCTCCGGATCAAGAACAAACGGATTTAATTAATTAAATCCGTTTTCATGAAATTTAAAAAAAAGGGAGAATTTAAACGATCCGATTCTCACCTTAGTTGCCGAACGAGGATCAGCCGCGGAAGAAGAGGCGTCGCCGAAGAACGTCGCGGGTAAAGCTCGTCGACGTCGCAGATCTCGGTGTGCGTCGTCGAATTCCGGTCGCCGGCGTTCTTCGCGTTCTTCGCGTTCTTCGCGTTCTTCGCGTTCTTCGCGGGGAGATGAAGAAACAAAGATCCTCTCAAATCCTTTCAAAGGATTTTTAGGTTGGTCTTATTTTATAAACATGCCAACAAACGCAAAAGTGTAAGTAACGACCCATCAGTTCGTTGAATTAATTCAACGAGCGAAACAGTCCATTTAATTCACGAAAGAAACATCCCATTTAATTCACGAAATAAACCGCCCAATTAAATGGTCTGTTAAGAATTTAAGAAAACGCGTCGGTTGACTTTTCAGTTACTTTGACGGGTTTTCGCGAGAGCGTTACTTAGCGAATGAAACGGCGGGGCTCGTGCGGGCCCCACCTCACAAATATCCTACCAAGGGGGTAGGATATTTCTGGATAGAATCCTATCCGCTTTAACTCAGTTCAAGTGGCTTCCAAGTGACTTCCAAGCAGCTTAAGTGAAATAAAATAAAGTTGTCGCACACACTTTATTTTATTTCTGACTTAAAGCCGCAAAATTTAAAAACCAAGTCTGAGCAAACGCAACTCCGGAAGAGGCGTTTCTAAGCAAATACCGGCGTTGCGATTTCATCGGTGCCCTCAGAATTTGATTCCGGGCACCGGTTCAAAAGATAGAAAAACCCGCTCGTCCGTTCACTGAACGTACCCGAGCCAAACTTTGGAAATTGATTCCGGGCACACCGGGCCTCGGAATCAGGTGCCGTCTGAAGTTGCGCTCTTGTAAAATTCCAAAGAAAATTAAGAAAAAAATTTCCTTGAAATTTGCGGGTCTTTACAAACCAATAGTAGAATGATCCCAACAAGGGGATCCATGATTGTTGAGAACATGAGACATCTCATCTGGAAGGTCAAACATGCACTCATAATGAGAAAAACCGTTATAATTTCTATATTCAATTAAAGCTGTCAATTAATGCATGAAAAATAAATGGAATTGGTTTTAAGGAACAAATTAAATTTTTGATTATCTTCACATGATTCCAAGGTTATGGGAATGGTGTCAAGATGGATATCTTATATGTTGTACAGATTTAGTTACATTCCCACTTCATTGTGTTATTACAAATATATAATAAATAAGAGGCGTTTTCTTGTATATCAAGGAGGTAAATTAATGTAAAATTGATCATATAAATATTGATACATTACTTTTTCCTTACACATTTCTACATTTATAAATGAAGATTATACTCATACCATTACATTAATAAATATAGACACCAATCAACATATTGAATCATATTTTAGGGATTTTTTGAAAAGGAATGTAAAATTTGTCTATGAGTGGATGAATAATGTAATGAATAACATAGGTTAATTTATAAATAGTTATTTTAAAAGAAAAATTGGATCAATTATTTTTCTGCCCTACTATATGAAAATTTTTTATATCCCTAGAATCATAAATGTTATTTTTTTTCGTTGGAGTGGATGGTTTTCTTGGGCAATACCGAGGTAATACATTGTTTCCCTTTTCTTATTCGAAACATCATTTAAAAAAAAATCCATCATTTGATAGATATATATTGATAAGAGTTTACTGACCAAGGTGAAAATCAATTTCTAGCAGTTGATACGGTAGATTCATTCAACTTAAGTCATTATATATGAAATTGATATCAGAATAGAAAAATTGATCATCTTATCCAATGTAACGTGAGTATAATCAAATTATGATATATTTTTGTGTCTTTCCAATCCAAAAAATAGAAATGAAATCATTTTTTTGGATTTTTATTATTTTTAATGGAAATAATTTTTTATAAAAACTATTATAATATTCCTTGACTTTCTTATTACAAATTTCCATTGGTTTTTTTATGTGAGAACTCCTCTATTATATTCAACCATGAAACAATGACTAAATTCCTCTTAATGGGGAATATAAATTACCTAGAATATTCATCCCATTTTCCTCAGATTTTCATTGATATGAACCCCTAGAAGCTACCACCAAAGGTTTCATAAATAGAAATTGATGGTGAATGATGATTTAAAAAATAAAGTGTGATTAAATTACAGGTGGATTACTATTATTACATATTTATTTAATGATATAAATTTTATAATATAGAAAAAAATTATATTTCTGTCGATGAATATTACACTCAATGCTAAATTTGGGATCTTTATCAGGTGTGGAAAGGATAATTAAAATATTATTCAACAGAAAATTTCCTTATAGAGTTCTAAAACACAAGGAACAAAATAAAATGATATTGGAAAAAGGGTTACTTTGATATCACCCCATAGTAGGTTACAAAAAACCTATAACGTGACTATTAATAATGAAAGGGGTGAATCTGATCCATACAACATGGACCTAACACAATCAATATTTGATACAGAATGATTGAGAATGAAATGTGATTTGAGAAAAAGGGACAATTAGGAAACAAATGAATAGAAACAAACACAGAAACAAGAATCATAAAAAACATAGGAAAGTAAATGGATTAGAGTATTTACCTAGTTTGGACCTCATCAATACTACATGCATGGAGTTCGAAGTGGGTAAATACGTGGATGGAAGAAGTGATTAAAGATTATATGGAATCATATCATAACATAGATATTGAAAGGACTGATTTATTGATCAAGAGAGGCTAGGGATTGGTTATACGAGGGATTGACTATTTGAGCTCGTAAAGACACAATGGAGGAGAACACAATTGGGGTTATATTTACTAATTTATGTAAGGGTCTTATAATCAATTTCATAAACATACTAATAATGATATGTTTTATCAATGACGGTTACACTTATATACACACATACACGTGCATACAAGTAGTTATACTTGTACATATATATTATATTATTTATGATTAATATATATATATATATGTATATTCATTTTTATATGATATAATTTTATAAATGAAATATTAATATATAATATTTATTTAAGATTTTGAAATATTTTGTAATCAATGTATATAAATAAACTGTAAACATCTTGACTAATACAGATTTTATATATTTTACAAATAAAATTATGAAAATAATATTCAGTTTTTATTAAAATTTATACTACTCAAATATATATATATATATATATATATATTACATTAATATATATATATATATATATACTTATTGTAACAACTTTTTTTAAAAAAATTCTTATATGCATAAATTTATTTATTTACTTATAATTATATCTAGAAATAAATATTTTATAAATAATTTAATATAAATAGAGGAAGCTAGCATCTTACCGAAATAGGATTTCCTTTTCGTGCCATATGCGCTTAGACATTATTATTAGAATTCATTGGGTAAAGATTTTATATCTCATGAGATAGACCTGACTGGAATGGTAGGTTATACCGGTTCAGTGAAACAGGACTGAAACAAGGAGTGAACTCGGTTCAAAAAGGGACTTTGTCTACTAAGATAGTCTTGGAAATGAGTCTTGACTAATAAGAAATGATTCTCTATGATTTAGTGTGTATGCCACAATGTTTCATGTTTTAAGTTATGATTATTGGGATTACATTTCACTACTATGATTTTCCCATGTTATGAAATTATGATCTGTTTTACGGGTTATGATTTCCAAAAGATATGATCTTATTAATATGACGTGATTGATATTTCTTTTCTTTACCCATACTGAGCATTTGAGCTCACCCTTTTATGTTCTCTTTTCCCCAGGACATCAAGAAATGATTTAGGTTTTGAAAAAGAAGATCTTTTTGGGATATGTTGAAGATCGTTCACCACAATTAGAAGATTATATTCCGAGTTTCCAAAGACACTAAACTATTACGGTCCTTGTGTGTGTGTTTTTTTATGTACTAAGTATTCCAAAAAAGTAATGTAATTTCCATGTATGTCAGGCTTCAGGTCTCTACAGTTGGTATCAGAGGAAAAGTTTAGTCAACCTTTGGAAAGTTGGATGCGAAAACTTTAGTAAGATACCTAGAGATATTTCTAATGTATGTCTAGGGATGTCCCTAAGGATAAGTATACATATAGGATATAGTCCTAGAACTATGGTAATGATATTAGATTAAAACAAAGATGTTGGATATTGAAGTTACTCCACCTTTATTATGATTTTTTCCTCTCACAATATTCTTTTTGGGTTTTAGAAAATGGCTGGAAACAAGACAATTCACGATAATGGAGGATATGATGGACAATGGAATGATATTCTTCATGAGAAACCAAATGAAATGGGATTTGGAAGTCCAAACATCATTATTATGTAGAATTAGAAATCTCATAATATGATCAATAATGTAAAATTTGTTAAGTTTCCTGACTCGGCTAATAAGAGAAAGATGGAGTTTCATGATGATCATAGAGGAAAGAAAGTTCAATTTACCCTATGTAAATCATATGGGAAGAGGCATCAAGGAGAATGTTTCAGAGGAACTGGAAGATGCTTTGGGTGTGGAAAAGAAGGACACAAAGCTAGTAAGTGAAAAGGAAAAGTTTTAGTTAACACTAGGGATGAGGATAATGGTATTGCTACGACATCAAAAATGGTTAAATGCTTTAAATGTGGAATTGTACAGGCATTATGCAAACCAATTCCCTAAGGGAAAGTCCCAGGAAGAGAATCAGTATGGTCGCATGGGTAGTATTTATGTTGATGATGATGATGAGACTACAAATGATATGTGATATGAAAGAATTGTTGAAGCTCAATCAATGGTTTAAGAATGTAGTGGAATGATTACATGTTTATCATGTGTAATGTTAGATAAGTAATCTCATGGTACTATGGAATAAAGAGACATCTAAGGATTGTTACACTGTTGTCTTTCCTTGAGTTTTGAAAGTGTATGATTAATGGTACCAGTATCCATGAAATGTTATTCAGATATTATTGGAATGTAGATGATATGCGCATAATGAAGGGATAAGGAGAAAATTAAATGTTTGATAGTATTCATGAGCTCATGACTGATATAAGGAGAAGGCAATATCATGGTTTGAGTATATAGAATTTTTGGATTTTGGTATGTGGAAAGGGTTAACTTTTGACTGCATTCATGTTTTCACTAAGGTTCAATGGGTATTCATTCTTCAAGAGAATACATGATTAAGGTATTCACATGTTTGTAATTTGACCAACAAGATATACCTTATGATATATGGGGGATAAATGATGGCATTCACGTGATTGTTATGTGACATTTTAAGTAATCATTTTCTTTATACTATGATCTTGGACCGACATATTTTAGATAAGCCTAAAGATTGGAATGGATTATGTTGGACATAAGTTAGTATTTTTTCGATATTTTTGATGAGATGTTATAGTAATATAGTTTTAGAAAAAGGACAATCTGCAGGACGGGCGACAACCCATCGCGTCAGACAAGGCTGTGGGAATCGAACCCACAACCGAAGTGCGACTGAACTTTATCGCCTGCCACTGGCCTACAGGAAGTCCCTGTTTAGTAGAAACTAGTTTTATTATATGAAGTAGTATTATATATGAATTATAAGTCCATTTTAGGAACCATATATGATTAATCTCACTATAAATGGACTTATGTATTTTTTGATAACTTTTCTAACCTTTTGTTTGAGACAGATGAAATGTCCCATCATTCTATCACATGATCTGCTAACACATCACGAATGACAAATTCAACTTCATTTCTTGAAGAGATGAAGTGGAAATTGTCCAAATAATGACAAACGGTGAGACTATACCAAAATCACGAAAGTGTTTATTCTAATCCCAATTTCATCAACTTTAGGGAAATGATCTTGAAAACCAAAAATGTTTTCCTAGTGCTCTTATATCTATTGAATCAGATGGTATCTTAGATCATCACAAATTTATTGCTTTGTGATTGCTGGATTTTCCATAGCCATGATCTCTACCACTCTCCATCAGAACATGATGGTTAGATTTCTCTTCCATATCCATATTTTCACCTATGTGGAAACCCAGTGATTAGTTTATTTGGGTAACCGTTACGTTTCATACTTTTTTTTTAAAGATTGGTATCGGGATTCCTTTTTATGATGTGGTTTTCTATTAAAGAAACTTTTGAATAGTAAACCATTTATAACCCCGACGAATTTCGAGGGCGAAATTCATTTTAAGGGGGGTAGAATGTAACACCCCGAGATTTTATGAAAAATATTCCTTTTAATTTCATTAATGTCTTGTGTTGTATGCTACACCAAAAAGAGCTTGCACAACACGCATCCTTGACTTGCCTTGCATTACACGCATTCACTACCTTCCTTGATAGCGTGTGTAGTACGCAATACTGAGTTTCACGAAACAACGATATGCTATTAAAATATTATTAAAACTAGCCGTTATGAATAGTAATAACCACTTTTTGTAATTTTATAATTTTTTTTTCAAAATGGACTTCCTTTTTGGATTCAGAATATCAAAATTAGCTTAGGGTGAAATTTTGGTACTTTTTGGATAACTTTCATTTTCTGATGAATAGTGAAAATTACTAAATTTTAATTAAAAACAACATCTTTAATAGAAATAATTAATAGTGATAAATTATTAATTTTATTGGATTTAAATTATATTTTGAATATATTTTTACAATTTAATACAATGTTGGTTATGGGATGTAATTTCACATTTAAACCAAACATAAACAACTGTCAATCTTTTGATAGTTATTATCTCTTAAGAACACGCTATTTGTTTTGACGTTGAGAATTAATTTTTAAATTAATTAATGCAACTGATATGTTTTTAATTTGGTAAAATATACATCATTTTTGAATTCATAATATGAAATATAGCTTAGGCCTAATTTTTGGTATTTTCTGAAAACTTTCAATTTTTGATGAATAGTGAAACCACTAAGTGGTAGTTAAAAAAATTAAATTTTTCATAAAACATAGTTTTACCGCTTCTGTGAGTGGAATTTCGAAAATCTGAGAGACACGTTTAATATCAAGGACTAAAATGTGGTTCAATGAGATGAAAATAATTTTTGGTGAATAGTAACTTTTTACTTTTTTTTACCACAGTTAAAACTAAATAGGGTAATTAAGGGTAAAAATGATATTATTATTACCCAAACAGATGACCTAATTCTATTGGATAAGTGTAATTAAACCAAAAACAAACTTAGGAATAAAATATGACCATTAAGGCCCACATGGATTAGATTAGAACATTTATTATTAATTTATTTAAAGAAGGGTTAAAATAGTTAAAATCAAAGTTTAATAAGTAAATCATTTTTAATATGGGGTTATACATAAGATAAATTAGACTATAAATATTCATTATAAAGATAAAAAGATTTCCTACATAATTATATTTTATTTGTAATTTTTAGACTTTAAATAATTTAATTTATTTATGACACAAAGATGATGCAGTAATTATCTTATTAATGAAATATTGACAAAATTGATGTTATAAATACCCAAATAAATGGAATTTGAGACTTTTTATGAACTACAATAATTTTATAGGTCAATATGACATGTTATTATTGATTTAATTAACTTTTTTTGAACTAATTATTCTGTTATGATTTTCACAAAAATTAATTACTAAATAGTGTCAAAATTGACATAAAATATTTTTAAAACAAATATTATATTATTAATTGTTATTTTATTACTAAAAAATCTAAGGTTTGGAAAAATGACTTAGATAAGGTTATATATATTAATAATAAAGATATTGGGGTTCTTTTGGTTTCTTATAGTAAGTTTATTAACCTTATAATATAAGAACACAAGAATACACGGTAAAAGTAAATTTAATTTACTTAATGTTAAATCTAAATGATAATGTTACAATAGGAACCTAAACTTGTCTAAATTCTTTTGTATTAGAGTATTTCGACCCATCCCCACCTTATCTTAGAAATGAATCAATTTGGCGCTATTTAAAACCGAATTTGAATTTATAATAAAATAATAGTTTTAGTTATTCCAAAGGTGCCCCTCTCCTCCCTTATAAAAGGGCACCTCCTCCCTCTCTTCCTCACACCACTTTGAGTCTTAAAGCTCGGTCAAACCCTGCCAAATTCCCTTATCCACTTCCCTAGAAACTTCCTAGAGGTTCTGGTCTTCCTCAAAGACCAATTTTAGTGCCCTAAAAGGAGGTCTCAAAGAAGCGCTTCAAAGAAGAGGTAATGCCCGTTACAGATTATTTCATATTTATTTCTTCTTCCACTTATTCTTCTTTAGTTGTTTCATCATGAAGTTAGAAAATAAGTATCACTCATATACAGATATGTTATTATAAGTATGAAACAACCCTATTTCACCATCTATCCATCCTGCAGAAAACGAAATCACCGCGCGTGCGTATGTATGGAATACCGTCTCCACGCCTTGCTGTAATCTATTTTCCACCACTACCTTACTTGGATGGGTATAATGGTGTACATAATAACTATATATGATTATTGTAAAGTGATATTGATTCTGAAATAGTATACATACACTCCAATACAATACCACGATCATGAGAACGATATCATCGCTCGTGCGTACGTACGGACTACCGTCTCCACGACGGGATGAGATTCATTCTCCACATTAACCATTCATGAATGATTATAAAGTGTATATAATAATTAATAATGAAATATATGAAATAATAATGATTATGGATTTATGTATATATATATGTATTTCATCTACTTAATTCCATTCAACTCAATAAGGAAAAGAAAACATCGTTCATGCGTACGTACGGTCTACCGTCTCCATGAACGATGTATTTCTTTCCATTTACTGATCTATTATATATATATATATATATATATATTCTGAATATATATTATATATAAATCATGTTTTATATTCTGTAATTATGTAATCATGATCTATGTAATCATATGAATAATTACAAGTCAAAACACGGACGACAAATGAAACGATTTTACCCAAAATGCTCTTTAACATGGAATTTACAAAAGAACGGGTAATATAAATCCATAAGTGAACCATATATGATATAATAACAACGAGTATGATTCTGGAATAAGTCAATGACATTATTTAAATCATTATACAGGAGGTTTGGACACATACGAAGAAAATTGGACCTAAGGTAAGGTAAATATCACAATCTCATTTTTATCCGAGATTGTTTATAATTTGGCATTTACTGGGGTGCATTTTATCATCCACATCCCTGTTTCCGTAATTTGTAATATTTATATCCTTCTACAATTGTTTATACCCAATTTTACCCTTCGAAGAGTTTTTAGTAATGGATATGAAAGGAATCTTTTTTCATTTTTCGTACGTGGTACTTTTTGACTTTTCTGACAAAAGTACGAGAAGAATGTTTTCTTTAACTTATACAGATTGAATGGATTTTTAAAACATTATTTCCAAGAAGCTTCCTTTAAAAGTTTTCATGTTTATTTTTAATCAACTTATTTTAGTTTAGAATTGTATGACATGTTAAGAAAGGAAAAGTATTTTTAAGGTAGAAAGGATATTTTCCTCAAGAATGGAGTTCAAGCGTTTTATCAAAATTATTTTCCATCTAAGATAATAAAGGGTTCTGTTTCTATACCTATTATTACATTTATTTGATTATGTTGTGATGGAATTATTTTTATGAATTCCTTTATCTTATATGAGTTGTTTTATGATGTCATGATGTTTAAGATTCCCATTTTTATTACATGGGTTATGCTATGATGTATGGTTTATGATTTTGTAGCACACATAAGAATGGTATCATTATGAGATGGGTGGGACCTATATCTCCCTCCAATACATTGGGTAAAGATTTTATATCTCATGAGATAGACATGGATGGAATGGTAGGTTATACCGGTTCAGTGAAACATGACTGAAACGAGGAGTGAACTCAGCTCAGAAAGGGACTTTGTCTACTAAGATAGTCTTGGCAATGAGTCTTGACTAATAAGAAATGATTCTCTATGATTATATATGTATTCCACAAAGTTTCATGTTTTACGTTATGATTATTGGGATTACATTTCACTACTATGATTTATCCCATGTTCTGATATTATGATCTCTTTTGCAGGTTAATATTTCCAAAAGATATGTTCTTATGAATATGACGTGATTGATATTTCTTTTGTTTACCCTTACTGAGCATTTGAGCCACCCTTTTAAGTTCTCTTTTCCCCAGGACATCAAGAAAGGATTTAGGTTTAAAAAAGAAGAAGATCATTATGGGAGATGTTGAAGATCTTTCACCATGATTAGAAGATTATATTCCGAGTTTCCAAAGACACTAAACTATTACGGTCCTTGTGTGTGTGTTTTTGTTATTTACTAAGTATTCCAAAAAAGTAATGTAATGTACATGTACATCAGGCTTTGGGTCTCTACAACTGATAAATGTAGTTATTGTATTATCATGACCCGACCAATGTCGGGGCTCTTGCAGGAACTACCTGTAACCCCCTTCCATTGGCTATGGGTGGTGACAACCACTGAATGTACAAATAACTTGGGGAGTCCTTTTCTTATGTACTTGTACACACAGACAAACATCCTACTTGATGAAAACGTTTAGAGGGAAAGAGGTAAATGGTTCTATACTATTGTAAATAAACCAAATATGCATGGACCACTAAATAGTATGAGTACTACAATGTCAACAAAAAGGATAATGGGAAAAATAAATAAGGTCCCCACCTTAAACAATAAAAAATCTTGAGTTCTAATTACAAATTATATTTCTTTCACATTAATGATCTTTTTAGGTTTAGAGTTTAAGAGAATAATTCCTTAACAATTACATTATATCTAAAATTTATACAAAGTTGGTACAACAAAAACGGTATCCATTTCATCGACATTGTAAAACATTTTTAAAATAAACATGATTTATTTTATTGATAAAATTCCTCTTAACTTCCTACATTATCATATCCATCCGAATTTTTTTTAAATAAAACTAGGGATGATTATAAAAATATTAGTAAGGGATATAAAATAAGGAATAAAACCATTAATCCATAAAAATATAATGCTCAAGAAAAATTTTCCCAAAAATAATATTTTACACCTCTAAAAACAAAATATTTTAAATATCTCATGAATCTATGATATTCTTGAAAAACATTATATTAATAAAAAATAAAAAAAGAAAGCTTTTGGAATCTATATAATATTTACACTATATCTTTCATTACAACATAGAGTATAACCATCATAATTACATTTGGAATACCCTTAACGGTATATTACCTAAATCTCTTAGGGAAAACAGATCTATTTATATTCTTCTCATTACAAAATGATTTAGAGAGATATCACAGGATACCTAACCTAGGCCTATCACGGATGCTCCTGTATTTGGTTTATCACAGAACCACACATAAAAAGTCCAAGTACCATTATATATACTTAACATATAAAATAGTGATATTATAAAAATTTCACACATAAAATTTCATTTTCAATCATAAGAAATTATTTCAAGATATTAAAATCGTCCATCCATTTGAAAAACCATTTTCAATAGCTAAATACCCAAAAAGAAATAATAGATTTTTTCTTCTAAAAACCATAGGGATTGCAGAGGAATAAAAATATAAAATATGAGTCAACAAGGAAAACATGTTGTTAATTCTTCATATGTTGAAAAATTAATTTACAAATTTATAAAAATTAATTATAAAAAATATTAATTTTTAAAAAACATGAATGGGATTATATGTAGGAGGGTTTTATCAGACATCATATAAATGAAGGTGGTTTATATTTTCAAAATATTCCTCAATGAATGAATATTAGGATGATGTCCCTTACTATGAGTCTGACTCATGAAATACAATCTTTATATTAATAAATAATAATCATAATTTAGTTTCTAATTTCTTGAGAAACATTTTCAACATTTTATTATTTTATATCATTTATATCCACATTATAAATATTACATATGTACCGACTTCCATATCCAATGTTTAGTCAATATTCGATGCTTGATTTGAAAATGAACATGGCTTGATGTCAATAGTCCTTGCGATAAAAATTCTTCATCTCCAAAATTAAATTCTAGACATAAAAATCAATTTGATAAAACAATTATACATTTCAAATAAAATAATTCATTTCTTCTATGAAAAATGAAAAAAGGTTGTAATCAGAGAGGAAGTAGGTCGTACATACACATTAGTAACGTTTTCCATTTCTCATTGACCTTTATAGAAATAAGGTAATTATTATTTTAATATTTGATAATAATCATAAATATTTTAACATAATAATAATAATTTAAATATACTTAATTATATCATACAATTGGTGTGGTTAATGAAAATGATTCACATCATTTCATGGAGGTGATAGTTCACACCTACACAGGAACGAGGTTATCATTTTTTATGTTCGTGGAAGGTAATAAAATAATTGATTATTATTCATTTAAAATTATATATATGTCATAAATATAACATATAAACATTAATTCCGTCATTATATACAGTATTGATATATTTTAATGAAAAAAGAACAATATAATTTCAAGAGGTGGTAGTCGGCCAAACACAATAAAGAAATATTCATTTATGATTTGATGAAATTGGACTTGGATTTTTGTGATGATATTAAAATAACCACATCAATGTATATTTAGGAAAAAATAGTTACTATTTCATCTTATTTTAATAATGTTTAATTGGAGTAGAAAAAGAAATAAAATAGAAACACTTAAAAAAGGATACATATTCTTTGGCTGATCAACATGGAAGAACACCATGACACATCTAAGAAGGGTGTTCTACATAAAATATGGCCTCAGTAAAGTAGATAGGGAATCTAGGTATGGCTTTGGATAGATCATGGCTAACCCAAATGGTTATTAAAGTGTGAATATTGGATAAGAGTGGGTACCTTTTTATAGGAGAGTTTAGATGTGCCCTTTTAACTATATAAAATATTAAATAAATTAAAATTAAATTTCAGTTGAAAATGGGTAAAAAATAATTTATTTCAAATAGAAGATGATATTGAGTCAAATAAACACCATAAAATTAATATTAGACAAGTTTTTAAAATTTTTTTGTCTATATATTTTTTTAACACTTATTTTTCCCTTTTAAATCATACCATGATATCAGGTTATATATACTTTTTTTGAAAATTTATTATCATAACCTGTAAAGCGACCTAAAAACATGTAGTTTTTTTAAAATAAGGAATTATACTAACTATTTAGACTAATAATAATTTTTATTCATTTTATAACATTTAATAAACTATTTCATATTTTATGATATCAATTATGAAAATATTGACAATACTCATACATTACAATTTTTAAAATTAATAAAAACTTTCTTCATTACTAAAAATATTTCTAATCAATAATAAAATGTCCCAGTCAGAGAAAAAACTCTTGTATTGAATGAAATATTACAAATATTATTTATTTTAATAATATTAATATCATTTATTTGATTCTTCCATTAGTAAATCTATTATTTCATCATCATTGTGTCATAATTAAAAAAAATTATTTAATTTATAAAAATTATATATAAATAAACATGATGTAGGTAATTTCATTAGATATATAAAAACTGTTTATGGAAAACAGATCCCATGTATAACTACATATTGAAAAAAATTACTTTTTTTAAAACTATTGTGTAACAAAAAATTACTATTCATTGAATATAATATTATAAGTGCATTAAAGTCTTCCATGTCTCTCCAAGTGGTCCTTAAATAGATCTTAGGGTACTAATGGTTTGTATAATCCAACCCAATTAAATTATTATATATTTTAGGGTAGATTTATTTTATTATAACTTTATTTTTACCTTTAATGAACCGATTTACCCTTAATTGTGGTAATTAAAATAATTATTAAGGTTACTATTCATAATATCCAAAAAATTAAAAGGTCATATTTACATAACTCATAACATATGATTTAAAATATATAATTCATTTTACAAAATTCAAAACAGTTATGTTGTGGTAATTAATTTGAAATTAATCCCCATTGTAAAAACGAGAAAACATGTTTTTTATAAGTAAAAACACATCAAAATATTGACATGTTTTTGTATCTTATTTCATTGTGAAATTACATCCAATGACCAATAATTGGTTAAATAATAAAAATAAATATAATTATACATTAAAACCATTTAAAATAATAAGATCAATATATAAATACATTAGATGAAAGGTCTGTTTTCAATTAAAATGCAATATATTTTCGTTATTCGTTAAAAATGTATTTTTTCAGAAATATAAAAAAAATCAACAAAAGTGAATTTTGATGTCACTATTCTAAATAATTTTTTTTCCAAATGGAACCTATAAAAGAGATAGAAGCATTTTTAAAATTGGTTGTCCATCAAAATGTGATAAAACATTTATTTCAGAAAAACAGTCATTTAATCCGTAATATTGTATATGTTCTTATTTAATATATAGAAAACACATATGATGATTTTTATATATTATATTTTATAATTATTTCATTAATATAATACAAGAAGTTTTGTTTGATTATTTTATAAAGATATTTATTTTCACTTAAATAGTTTTTCATAAAAACTCATCCTTTATATTTAGTTGGATTTTATTTACATTTATAAGTAATATTCCATTCAATGTATAATTATATAAACATTTGTAAACATATTTTCATAATTTCATTAATATCCTAATTTCCCTCCCCTCTAATGACATTGTTTTTAATATGACATTAAATGATGATATTAATAATATTTTATTTCTTAGTATAACTCAGTCTTGTGTGAAACATATGATTTCAGAGAAACTCATTTTTACATGTAGGGTATTCTATCAGAAATAGAATATCACTAAAAGTATAATTACTATATAATTCAGAAATATTAATAAATATGAAAAATTATAATCCTAAAATAACCTGGAATGTTACATCCTTCCATTTTTTGAAATTGCATCCCCATAATTCTTAATTTGGGCTTAGTAACTGTGGTTTTTGCTTTTTAAAATCACTTCATTGAAATCCCACATAAAAAGGGTCAGTAAAAGATAAACATTAAAAGAAAAATTTTAATGTACAAAGGTCACCTAATATAACACATACATGGATTCATATATGAATACATGGATATTAAAAAAACTAACCATCATGTTCTAGTTGAGAGTGATATAAAGCATGATCAGGAAAAAGTTAACAATCAGAAAACTACAATATTTTGATGGGTTAAACGGTATTTGATTTGATTTTAATATAATTAAATGTTAAATATTTTTGTTTTTTGATCCTTTACATTTATTAGGTATTATTTTACTACTTATAATATGTATATAATGAAATACACTTACTTGACATCTAGAGATTCAACGAATAATAAAATTCCTCAAAAAATCATATTTTTTTCCCAATGATAAGTATTGATCATAGGTATTCACCCACGTGATGTAATATAATCAATATATAGAGAATAATATAATCAATTAGAGATTAAAATTCTACACATCCAATCATGAAACATTATCCAAACCCAAAAATTTATGATAAAAAAATTTTAAATCCCAAAATATCATAATCATTTGAAAGAAGAATGTAGACATTTAATCCCCAAAACACTATTAGTATATCAAAATTATAACATAGAGCACACAAAATAAAATACCTTAAAATTCATTAAATAATCCCATTTATGATATAATCAAAATATATTGAAGAATTTGATCAGATTGTCTTCCTGGATATGTGTTAACATTTATATCTAAATAACATCAAGTACTCTCGAAATCACATATCAAAAAGTGATAACCATATTATCATATTATCCAAGATAGGTTAATAATTTGAATAAATAACCTAAATAACATTAAATGTACAATAAAAACATAGATTCAACCAAATTAAAATTCAACCATTACTCCTCTAACAAAATCCAAGAGTATTATAATTTCATTTAGGAATATAGAGTTCCCAAAATAGTGAAACTCTTCCTAAATAACATTTATCACTCAGTCCCCTAATAAAATTATAATACCAAGAAAGCTAATTATGAGGAAAACCAATGAAAATTTATTAAAATAAATTAAAATTACAACAAGCATGTAAAGATCACCAAATAAGACAATTACATATCATAAAAATCGTCGATATGACCATATTCATCCGTAATAGTTGATTCCCACTCTATGATTTCGTAGTGTCTTAGGATCATAGCATATTTCCTTCTCAGATTAAACTTCTCAAATGAGAGAAACTATTTAGAATATTTCAATTCATTTTTCTATCTAGTGGAAGTCCCAGAAAAGTTCTCCCTCTTGGAGGACGATCTGGTAGACACTAGATTTCCCAGGAAAGAGTAATCTTTCTTCGGCCTTCTTCTTGGAGGAGAAGTCATAACACCTTCACTTGTAGGCAACTTATTCTGTCCACCATGAACAACATCACTGTATGATATCCTAGAGGCATCACTAGCATTTTATTTTTCACTATCAGAGAAATTTTCCCACTTTCCATTGATGTGCATAGAATCAACTGTTTGAAATCCATCAATCCCTCCAAACAATATACCATTTGATACAATCAAACACCCTCCTCCTGCTAAGTAAAATTTCATGTTATCATAAATTGGATTGAGGCATTAAAGGGGATCCTCAGTTCCATGAGCATCTTGACACTATGTTCCAAGTGTATCATTAGTCACAGAAAGCATATAAGAAGAATCAAGCTGTATAGTAGGAGAGTCTTTCCTTTGAAGGACATCCTCACTAGGAGAAACACTCTCAATCTCTAAAACCTCAAACTGATTGAAAATGGAATCATTAACCAACTGCAAGGGGCCACTACTAGTATCATCTGGAAAATACCTCTTCCATCCCCCATGATACTATTTCAGATGATCAAAAACATGCTTCATAGAAGCATTCAATGAAGGTTGGTCATCCTTCACAACAGCTGCAATCGTAGTAGCCCCTATGAATTTTTTTTGTACACCATCACATACCACAGTTGGATGAAACTGATCATCCACTCTCTCTCCCGACTTTGAAGAAACATCCTTTCCATCCTGCTTCACTACATCATGATGTAAATCATTTCCCCCATTTTCACTAAATGAATATCGCCCAGGCAGAGTAGTCCCAAGCTATATCTCCACCAGCGATTGCACCATACCATTGTCGCTAGGGCCACCGGTGCCCAATTTCACTACCTGTGAAAACCCGATTTCGACATAATAACTCAAGATTACCAAACCGATGACAATTAGAACTATATCTCATCCAAGACTCGAAGATGACCTCCTACTTCCACCATAATTCATCCCCATCTGTGATCTAGTCCCAATTAACGGGTTTCCTCGCAACATCAACCACAACACATATTCTTTGACAAATGGGATGAGAAAGGACCTTGTTCTCCGATTATAACAAAGGTATCTTCCAATAATATTCCCAATAACACACATAATAGATGGATTTTGTAATGATAGAGGGAGATCAGGGAGACTATCCCAAGTTGCAATTGGTCGTATGGGTGTTCAATGTAAACTTTTTTTGGAAAGTAATCATGTATGGAATATAATTTCAAAAAAATTGATAAAACATTATTTTTTTAATCCATTTACACCGAGTTTGAGATGATACATTTATTTAGTTGTCCTTTTAAAACACCATAAGTTTGTGTTGAAAGACTATATTATAAAAGAAAATATAAATAGGTTGTTCATGGTCTCCTTTATAAATATCTTTTTCAAAATCATGATATGCATCATAATATTGTGGTACAGTAAAATATATAAAAATGTTTTGATAATATTTACCTTTTTTTTTGAAAATATGGGAATTCTTAGAAAATATTATTTGACTAAAAACATCCCATGATAAAAGATGGAATAGAGGTATAGTATAGGTGTTTGATATCTCAATCAACATCATTCAAGTGACATGTATTTTAGAAAATGTTTCATATCAATTCGGACATGACATTGTAGAAATTATTGAATGCATACTATTAGGAAGAGATAAGAATTTGTTTAAAACCCTACTCCTTCCGTTTGTAAGAAACTTTCCTCAATCAAAAACTATTATAGAACAAGGGGTTAACAAAAATAATAGACATATAATTTTACCATATGTAAAAAACAAAACTCATAATCCCAAAAGTTGTATAAACCTTTCTATTATACAAAAAATAAGGCCGCTCCTTAAACATTACATTATATTGTGTTCTAATTAAGAATTAATATTATTTCACCTTGATGATACTTTAAGGATTATAGTTTTATATAATTTTTCCATAACTATTACATAACAAAAAAATTTATTCAAAGTAGATACAAATAAACCAATATCTATTTCTTCCATGAGATAATTTTTTACAAAATATATATTAATTGTTTTGATAAAATTATTCTTGACTTCCTCTTTTCTCTTAATCATCCTTATAACCTATAGAAAAAATTTCAAAAAAACAATGGATGAGTAGAAAAATCATAGTAAATGATATAAAATAAGTAATTAAACCCTTAATCCATGAATATTTAAATCCCATGAAATCATTTTCACAAAAATCATATTTCACACCCATAAAACTAGTCTCTCTATCATACCTCATGATACAATAAGATTCCTGAAAATGATATTAGAATCCATAAATCAAAAAGTTATCTTGTTGTATCCATATGATACTTACATTGTATATTTCATAGCTACATAAAGAGTAACCTTCATGGTTACATTTGAATACACATCACATCATATTCCCTAAATATCTTTGTAGAAACCCAACTGCTTATCTCAGTCTCATTACCCCATACAGTGGAGGGATATCAAGGGTACACCATCCCTCTATTTATCATGGAACAACCCATATTTGGTTTATCATGTATCCACCCTTAAAATATCCAATTATCAATATATAATCATGACACATAAAAGAGTGAAATTATAGACATTTCGCCCATAAAATTTCATTTTTTATCACAAAGAATATTTTCAAGATATATAAATAGTTAATTCTGACTCCAAACCATTTTAAAAATCAAAAATAAGAAAATATATTCATGGATTTATTCTTATTTTAAGAATATTAATTCTTGTAGAGGATTCACAATATCAAATAATAGTTATGGCGGCAGAAATTTTTCAGCTGTGGAAAATGTTGAAAATCATTACATTCTTTAATTAGTAATAGAATTTATAATAACTTATTCATTTTTAAAACCATTCAATTAAATTAAAATTCCAATGGGTTTTTATACAATATATAAAATATGGTGATGTGTATTATCAAAATAATGCTCAATGAAAGGAGATTGACATGATGTTTCATAAAATAAGTCTGACTCATCACTTACAATATTTATATTTCTAAATAATTAACAGATGTTTATTTCTACATTGTAGGGTGAATTGTTTTTATTCTTTTTATATCAATTATTACTATTTTATAATAATTACACAATTACTTATGTTCATATCAGATACTCAGTCGGTATTCGGTATTGGAGTCAGAAATGAACACAGATTGATGATAATAGCCTATATGGTTTTATGTACTTCATCTCTAGAATAAAATTAATGCAAGAAAAATAACATTTATATATCAGATAATCATTTTAAATAAAACCATTAAATTATTCTATGAAAAATGAACAATGTTATAATCATGGAGACGGTAGTCCATACATACGTATGAGTAACATTTTCAATTTCCCATCGATGATTATGTAAATAAGGAAATTAATATTTTCTCGATTCAGAAGAAAAATATTATTATTAACATAATAATAATAACTAAAATGTACTTATATATATGATACAAGTGATGTGGTGAAAAAAATGTTTCACATCATTTCATGAAGGTGATAGATCACATGTTTGCCCGAACAACATTATCATTTTTTATGTGCATGGAAAGAAAGAACATAATTGGAATATTGTTATTATTCCATAATAAATATTTTCTAAATAAAATATATAAACTTTTATTCAATCATTATAAACAGTCATGATATATAGTAATGAAAAATGATTTTCTTGGTTTGCAAGGCAGTAGTCTACCTTACAAACGAACGAAAGGTTCATTTCTAATTTGAAGAAATTGGACAATGACTTATCTGATGATATTAACATAATAAATTATCATTATATTGGATTTAATAAATTTATTATTTCATATTATATGAATAATATTTAAAGGATGTTGAAGAAGAAATAAAATAGAAACACTAATAAAATGATACATCTTCTTCGATTGATCATCATTGATGAACACCTTAACACAAATAAGATGGGTGTTATTACTAAAATAATTCCATGATAAAGTGTATATGGATTCATGGAAGGTTTTTGGGTAGATATTTGATTATCCAAATGTTTCATGAAATGTGAGTATTAGATAACATGGATTACCATTTTATAGGAGAGGGGAGGGACACCCTTGCCAACAACTAAAATATTAAATTAATAAAAATTATATTTCTCTTCTAAATGGCCCATAAATCTTTTATTTAGAAGAAACTATGAATTTACGTAGAATAAATATCATCAAATTAAAATTATACACGTTTTAAATATTTTTTAATACTTTCCCTTTTGGTTTAAGGCTAATTTTACCCATTTAAATCATACTGTGATATGAGTTTATTTATATTTTTTGTGTGAATGTAATTACTATTACATTTAAAAACACCACCAAAAGTGTAATTTATTATAAACTAGGACCTATCATAACCTTTTTTTCGAATATTATTTTATTAAAAATATAATCAGATTTAATATAATATTATATATTTTATTTTATAAATTAATTCAATCATGAAACAATTCGTATTTTAATTTTTTTCAATCCATAATATATTTATTAAAAAAAAAATATTAAATAAATCCTAACTTGTCTTATTCATCCATAAAATTCATTTAAGGAATAATATATTTCAGAATATATTTATTTTAGTATTATTAAATTCATTTATTTGGTTCTTCCATTAATAAATCTATTATTGCATCTTAATTGTGTCTTACATAAATTTAATTATTTAATTCATAAATTTTATAAATATATAAAAATTATGTATATAATATTTTTTCTTTTTAAAGTCTATTTATAGTTTATGTGTTCCTCTTTATAAATCCATATTAAAATACATTAATCTTTTAAGAAACATAGTCTAACAAATTAAACTATTCATTTAATATAATATTATAAATGCCTTAAGGTCATCCATGTGGCTCTATGTGGTCCTAAATGAACCCATGGAAAATAATGGTTGGGATACACTAATCTAAATAAATAAACAAAATATTTAGAGAAGTTTTATATTATTGTAATATAATTATAAACATCAATTAGCTGATTTACCCTTAACAATGGACATTAAAATAGTTAAAATTGTTACAATTTCTAATGTCCAAAAAATAAATAGGATCTATTTATTTAATTTATAACTTATGATGAAAATTTTATATTCAATATTTCAAATTCAAAAATTGATGATTTAATAATTAATTAAAATTTAATCCTCATTGTCAAAACGTGAAAACAATTTTTTTTTAAATGTACAAACAATCAAATGGTAGACTTGAATTTATATCTAATATTAAGATGAAATTACATCGAATAAAAAAATTGAATTAAATAATTAAAGAAATTCTTTATAACATTAAAATATTTAAAATATAATATAACAATAGAAATAAATTAATAAAAAAAGACATTTTGAATGAAAATGCAATATTTTTCCACTATTCCTTAAAAACAATTTTATCAGAAAAATACAAAAAATTCAACCAAAGAGTATTTTTATTTCCAAATTATAAAAAAAATTATTTTTTCAAATATAAATTTATAAAATTTTAAAACATGATTTAAAATGGGTTATGAATTAACAAGTAGTAAAACTCTATTTTTAGAAAACCACTCATTTTAACCGTAAAATTGTATTTGTTATTATATAATTTGTAGAACACACATATGTTGAATATTAAATAATATATAGAATTAATATTTAATTAATATAATCCAAAAATATTTATTCATCTATTTTATAAACGCAATTATTTTTACAAAAATAGTTTTTCATAAAAACACATCCATTATATTCATTTAGTTATTATTTACATTTGGAAATAATTTTCTAAACAATGAATCATTATATAAACATGTGTAATTTTTTTTCATAATATAGTTAATATCATTAATTCTTTCTATTCTAATGGTTATTGGAAAACTACAACGTAATATGAAAATATTAATAATACATTATTTTTCTGTGTAACTATGTATCATGGGAAACGTAAGATTTCAGAGAAACTCATTGTTGAGTGAAAGGTAAGCTATCAGACATAGCATATCGTTTAAATTTAAACATTTATATAATTCGTAAATATTAATAAAAAATTATTCTATAATTACTAGTATTGTTTCAAAAATAAATTCCCAACTAAAAAAGAGTCTCAATCTGACTGAAACTAGAAATGTAAAATAACAAAGGGTGCTCTACTCCTAGATCTCAAGATACAACCACTATATGATTTCCAAGCACACCAATCCCTGAGATCCATGGATGTCACATTCAAACATGTTCTTTTTCTACATAAGGAATGATATGTGTTGGAATATACAATGAACGGTTGAGTATAAACATACCCATTAGGATTCCCAGATAAGTTGAAGAGGTATAAGTAAGAGATACACTGAAGAGGGAAGAAGTTTATAGAACAATGTACTATAAATGATTGTTGCTCGACAAAAAAATAGTGGTGTACTCTCATCCAAACATAATGAGATATAAATTGTGAGAATATGGACTTCTCATTGAGTATTGTCTAACTATAATAGAAGAGTAGGCTCATCCAACCCTGAGAAGATAGACAAGGAAAGCACATGGTATACCCCCCATAGCTTCACCTCTTCTAAAATGAAAATAATTATAACCAAATGAGTGGATACATAAATAGGTATATATATATATATATATTCTCATTAAAAATAAAAATAAATGAGAGGATGAGGTGATCACTATCTCATAGTTTATCACAAGATGAAGAGTTTCCAACAGTTTCATAATTAACCACCAATGATGCTCAACATCTATCACGTCTACCTCAAACACAAAAGTCACGGGGGATAAATCACCACACCATGATGAAATCCACATTGGGTAACTCTATCTCGCCTTAATGGTTTTGGGTTGGGCCGTAAGGATGCATCTCAATGGGGATAGGTCCCATCTTACACGTGAGTCCAATGTTACATCAAAACATATCTCGCCATTGATCTGCATAGCATATAGGGTGTATCAGAAGGATGATGACCATTGACCATATTGGAAAGAGGGTGAAACTATCATATCATCATTGAAAATTTTTCTACATGGCCAGATGGTGCACTCTATTATCATCGAGGACCCATGCCCTACCCAGTTTGAGTGTTCCACTCAGTATAGGATGAGGACCCATGCCCAAATAGGTTAGAGGATGCCACTAGAAATAGGTTGAGGAGCCTTTCCAAACTCGACTGGTGTTTTCCAAACTAGTGTCCTTGAGTACCCATGTCTATCCTGGTAAGATAGTTCCACCCAAAAGTCATCAATGACCCATACCCAACACTGCTAGTGGGTGCCACTCAGAATGGGTTTATATCATCTCATGTGCACTACTGACGTCGAAATCCCCTGAATAGTTGTCATGTATGGAAAACCTCACGTAGTAACCATAAATATGTATATGATGTATACATTAAGATATATGTATAATAACAAAGAAGGGAGTATATTTACATTCCCAAAATAGATAAACAATAAAGAGGACAGTTTTCATTACAACAATCCCATACAAGACATTGTGGGGGCCGAATCTTGACCCTGAACATTAAATTCCCAAACATACCTCAACAAATCATTCTCGATGAGAGGAGGAAGTTTTCAAAGACAACACATGAAATGGATAAATTTTAGATGAAATGGTCCTTTGATGATGCCCCACATATATATGTTCGAACCCGTGGATGAATAGTCATGGACGGAACACCATGGTAGGTCCACCTATAGTAGTAGTCAACCATCTACAGTGTCGCCAACCATTGACCTATTGGTATGTTTGGTCTAACGGCCACACTAACAGGTCGTCATAGTCGACCATCATGGTCAAAGGACCAGACTGATCACTACTATTGTCCCCATTAAAGTTATAGTTATTGCAGCTTCCGAACTGACCATCGCATCTGTCTGCTCTGGCTAACCTGTGATCCGAACCAGGTTAGGCCCATTGATTTTGGCATGATCTACTACGGTTGGACCATGCCCATTTGGAGGGACCCATCCTATCTCATCTAGGCCTGAATAATTCATCTGGATTCATTATGTCTACGCCCGAACCATCCGATCTAGACCGCCTACCGACCACGGACCGGCCCACAAGCATGTCTCCATCCATACGTCAACAAATCCATCATTTGACCACATTTCTAAGTGGTTTTATCACACTCAATTGCACTCCACAATCCCACATGACTGATCGGGAAGTCCACGTGACACCACCTTATCGCGGTGCTGGTGGTGTTTTCCACAGACATCCGGGCATCCTATAGTTTCCCAAATAATGAAATGAGAAAAGAAATGGAAACCTTAAGTTGATACCATTACAGAACCATACTATAGGTAGATATTTTTCAATGATTGGATGTATCCCAAAGTAGATGACAATTTCAATGAATACAGAACGTAGAATGAGGCAAAAAAATTATTCAACATAGGGATTGATGGTTATGTTAGGTTAGTGATCGACAATAATATTCAAAAATGAAGAAAATATGTTACACAGAAGGATTTAAAATAAAAATAAATCAATGATTCAAATAAAATAAATCCAACCATAATTTGATATGTTCATTGTGGATAACAAATTCACCACACCTTAGCTACAATATGCTAAAATTGGTTGAGGAATCGCTAATGGGGGAGAGAATGCAACTCATTAATGGTGGGGGAGATAGATGAAACAGTAACCTAGAATTCATAAACATTTATTTATTGTTTTTAACCAGGTTTTATGTAATCCTCTTAAATATACCATCCAACAATTGAAATATGCAATCATCTCTCTCCCTCTTACATTTGGGTGCACTATGGTAAATAAAACCCATTATGAACTCATGAGTTGTCTCATATATTCAGTATGAGTAAACTTTCAAAATATATTTGATCCTACATCTAAAATAAAATAATTTTTTTATTTATAATAATTCCCATGGGTACTTTTTCTACAGAAGTATCATGCTGTCAAAAGTCATGTACTTCCTTGGGAAAAATCCATGTTACAGACTCATCCATGTCATCATATTTTTTATCGTGGCATCCCATTATGATTTATAATTTTTCCTATACATTCATTGTATAAAATATACTTAATATTTTAATAAAAATTATTCTGGTCTCACAAGGCCTTGGAATCGCATGTCGTCACATCGCCAAGATCTAGAAATAAATATATATACATATTTAAATGTATTACAAGGAAAAAATCAGTCTCTACATTATTTAACCCTTCAGTATTTTAATCCTTAAAAATAAAAACATAGAAAACAAATTTGGATACTGATCCTTCATCATGCTCTCCCATTAATAGGAACCCTTTGAATGTTTTCCTTCTACCACAATATAGATTCCATTGGGAGGTTAATTCCCCATAGGTTATTCTATTGGAAGTTCTAAATCTCCATTGGGTGACCAAAAAAGGTTGCTCCATATTAAATGTCCTGCTCTCCCCAGTCGATGATGTGTATAGGATCATTCATGTATCTCCTCAGCTAAGGGACGTGGAAGACCTCGTCCACCCTCTACAACTGTGGGGGTAGGGAAATGTTATAGGTAACCTCAACAACCCTTCTCACGATCTCAAATCGCATGATAAACCCTGAGGATAGCTTCCCTCCCATGACAAACCTCCTCATTCCACATCAAAGAGAGATTCTGGTTAAGACATGGTCTCACTTATTGAACTCCAAGGGCATTTTATTTGGGGGTCCATTTAGAATTTCTATGTACTTTATACTATATTCATCCCCATTCAGGAATGAACTGATCATTCTTTTTTATCGCTTACACCAACTCTAGGGCGATGAGGGATGAACACCCATCCCCCATACAACACAATGGAGACCTTATTGGTCTCCCATATAGGGCGTAAAATGGTGCCATACTGATAGTATATTTGGTAGATGTCATTGTAAGAAAACATTAACAAACGAAGGTGATCCTCTGAGATCTGGATAAAATCCAACACACAAGCACTCAACATATCCCCCATCACCTACACAGTGCACTCTATCTTCCCATTGTTCTGGGTGTAATTTTTTTTACTAATCTATATCTATGTCATGAATTCCTCATGTAGGCCTCTCCACAATCATGACGTAAAAGGTGCATCACGGTTGGATTATATCATCAAGGGTACTCTATGAATGTGGATGATCTCCCGTACGTACAACTTCTCCAAAATCTGCACCAAAATCTACTCCATAAGAACGAAGTAGTGCACAGAATTTATGAGTTGTTCCACTATCACCAAGATGGTTTCATAGCCCTTAGTTGTGCATGGAATCCCTATGATGATGTCCATGGATATGTCATCTCATTTCAACTCTAGGATCTAAAGAGGTAGCAAAAAACCTGTAAGAACTTGATGCTCTAGATTCACCTATTCTTAGATGAGGAAACTTTAGATGAACTCATCTATGCATTATATAAATCTAGAATACTGAAAATTCATCTAATTATGTATCTACCTTTTCACCACACCGGGATGTACATCTATGGGGGAACTGTGGAAATCCCACATCACCTCCTCTCACATCGCAACAAGAACCAATATTCCTTCCTCCAACTTGGTTTCATGAATCTATCCATCTGAATATCCATTTGTGTGTCACCTCTAGATATCTGATCATAATGTACGTCACAGTATATATCTCCCATTTGGCACTCTTTCAACTCTCATAGTGCGATGGTGTCAAAACTATCGACTATAGGAAAATTGTAACCTCTAATTCCGCCTGGGTCATTTACAGAGAAGATATGTACTCCAATGTTTCCCACACATGGAAAACTTGTGGCATCTTGATAAGTTAATATTCTACAACCTTTACCATCCCTGTAATATAGAGTATGTCGAAGGAGTATTTTTACATGAACTCCAAACATTGTCACTACATCTGATTCTGATCTATCTGGTTAAAGATTTACCAAAGGCTATGGTTGCCTAAGTAATCCAAAAAGAACTCTCCCAGAATTTTGTGTCTCCACATCAAGAAGATGAATGCTACTACTGCTAGCTTAAGGTTATGAGTCGCATTGTTCTTCTCATGTGCTCTCAACTGTCTTGACATATATTTGATCGTTTCCCATCATTTCATCAATATTCAACTGATCCCATCTTCTAAGGAATCAGAATAAAATAGGAACTCATCACCTTATGCTAGTAGTCTCAAAACTAGAACACTCTTCATCCACTACCTCAACTCCTCAAAGGCCTTTAGGGACTACTCGTACCTGGTAAAGGACTATCCCATCCAAGTTAGAGCAGTTAAAGTGGATGAAATTCGGGAAATTTCAACCTCAAATATCGTTTAGTACAATGCCAATCCAAAAAGGGTTATCAAATTTGAATCATTCGTGTTTGAATCCCAAGAATGAACTAAATCAAAAAATTTAGGATCCATTGATATAGCTTATTCGTAGATGAAATTACCCAAAAAATTTAACCTCATGTATCCAGAATAGTCACATTGAGTTCATTCCATAAATATGTTACTATCAAATTAAATCTAGAACGATCCTCAATTCATATATGTGTTACTCCTCTAATGTAGATTAGATGATTATTTAATTGATGAAGACAACAAAAAATTGGTCCATGTATGTTTTGGTGGTCTAGTTCATCAAATCCACGAAAATAGTGGGGTCATTGGTCACACCACAGGGAATCAAATGGGACTTGTAGTTCCCATACAGACATTGAAAATCCATTTTTATGATATCAACAACACGAACCCAGAGTTGGTGGTATCCAGATCTAAGATCAATCTTGGAGATCATATCGCACTTTGTAACTGGTCAATGAGGTCGTCTACCTCATCCATGTGTACTTTTTCATTAACGGGCATAGGTTAAGGTGACGATAATCCATGAAATCTATTAGCTCCCATCTACCTTCGTCAATAACAGAACTGCAGCTACCCAAGGGGGCACACTATATCTGAGGAAACAGTTCTTGTAATAGTCCTTCCATTGTAACTTTAGATCTAGGAGATCGATGGTAGCCATATGATATGTCGTATAAGATATCTGGGTAGTCCCCAGTTTGATGACAACCAAAAACACTAACTCCTTCCTTGATCGTAGACCCGAAATGTCTTCAGGGAAGATTTCCATTTAATACTGTACCTCTTCTGAAACCCATATTCTGAAAGGTCCTAATTTCCATAGTGTGAAATTCAATAACTGATGAGTGAATGGATGTAGCCACCATCTAAAAAAACCTATATTCCCTATTATGATGTGTCCTTCACTGAGGAAGTAAAACCTAATCCATTAAGTGTGCACCCATATGACTAGAATTTGGGGACAATCAATATAGCCTTGATCCATAGACTTGAAATCCATGCCCAATATGATTTCATATGGCTCCTATATGATGACAAGTAGTACCCACGTGGACCTCTTACCTCATTGCGATTGCTCGCACCACCATAAGATGAATGAAACAGAATAAGTGAACCCCATAGGAAGCTCGAGATAATGATGATGTGATTGTGGCTATACTGAGAGAAATTACTCACATACTAGAAGTAATGAGATAAATTTTTTACTTCTGTGAGATTATAATAAGCATAGAGCATACCTCGTATCATCTCATGAGCTATAAGATCATCAACAACCAAAGGCTTTAGCTATCTGTGGCCCTGACCACTAGCTCATTGATCATGAAGTTGGCCACCTGGTGGTAGTGGTGGAAGAAACTCATAGCCACATCCCCACCTGCAACTCCTTCAGATCATTTATCATCACTAACACCTTAGGGACCACTATATCACTGATATTAGTATCCCTAATCATGATGCATTCACTACCATGGTGGTCCACCTGCTATCCACCTGGGATATTCATAATGTATGGTCAGGAAGTCCCATTCCATGTGGCCTCACCTGCCTCAAGCATATCAGTAGACACCTCCAAGATGACATGGTTATCTGTGTAGCCCTTTTGCGGCATGACCACGTGCCTGAGTTTGATCTAGGAATATCTCCTATTTTAAGGCCATGACGACTAATGTCTGCAAGCTTCCACACAAGTCTTAGCTCTGTAGTATAAAATACCATTCCCTACTAACTTGTGGCCCTCTGAATGATATTTCTGTGTCGCTAGGTCACTCTCTAGCTCCTCGAAATAGTTTAGGAGACACAAGTGTACTATGTTGGCATAAATATCTATACAGAGTCCATTATCAAACATCCATGCTCAGATGTATGATTCAAAAATCATGCCTAACGATTACAATGTCAAGCCTATAATCCTAGCCAAGTATTATCCCATATTCATCAATCCCTTTTGACAGTACAAAAGAGTATGAATCCAAATGGAGCATAAGAATAAGGGGTAGTACAACTCACGGAAAAACTATAGGAAGCCATCCTATGAGCATATTGACTCATATTTCATATGAGTAACCAAGCTACACTAACACCCAACTACTCTGTGGAAAACGCTGGTATCCAAATCCACCATCTAATATGTCAGGGTACGAATGAACCATAAGTTTAGGGCCACTGAATTTAGAAAATCTTATGCTTAATGGGATTCTAGATTGTCCTTGAACCACAATGGTATCCGATGTGGGAATTCACAATGTACGCTCATCATTTATAGTTCTTCAACAAAAACTTCTAGGATTATCTGCTTCTGAAGATGTGGAGGTGATGCAACCATCACACCTGAGGAAGGGGATCACATGATGGACCCTAAAACGAGTCCACATCACTCATAGGGTATTCATAAAAAATAGATTTGGTAACCAAGATGGTTGTCATCGCAATTTCATCCTGAATTTTATTAAGGAGTACCATGGTCAGATTATCACACAAACACACACACACACACAGATATATATATATATAAATAGTTATATAACAAAGTAATGGTATTCAAAGACTCAACCCAATGTGATGGAAGAACCATTTTTCCATTCAAAAAATGTCTCAGGGTACTGAGTTTACAAGTGGGTAATCAATATCCTGGTTAATGGATACATCCACTGCATGCACCATCATTGGACTACCTGGCATGCATGACACACTCAATACACTTTGAATAATTTTTCCTATACCTAACCAATCCTATTATGGGAAAACAACTGAACAATTTTCTATGGATTATACTTAATTTGAAATCACTTTTTTAGGACCCAAACCATGTTGCGGATTGATCCAACACTTACCTAACCACTCCTCCATAGGCCAAGGGTGGAGACAAGAACATAAGGAACATAAAACGTAGGGAGTCTTTTAACTAGGAAATTGTAATCAGACCAAAAACCAACTCAATGAAATAGTGTAGAGGGAGAGAAGTAAAAGGCACTACAACGCTGTAGATAAATAAAATACAAGGATCACTAAAAAGTTAGAGAAAAATAATGTAAACTGAAAGGGAAAATTTAAAAACGCATGCCCAACCAAAATTGAATCCCAATATAACAAAAACTAAAAATGTAAAATATTTGAGAGATCCCCACTACTAGATCCCGTGATACGACCACCCTAAATTGTCCAAGAACATGTATCCCTAACCTTCTCCAATGTCACATTCAAACCATTACATTGAATTCATATGGAATGATACATGTTGGAAAATAACATTCATGCTACATACCTAGAAAGATGCCTTGAAGAGGTGAGTGAGGAGTAGTAAGAGAAACAATGAAGTGGAAAGAAGTTGATAGAACATGGTACAATAAAGGTGTGTATCTCAACTCACCAAGAGTATGATGTATGCTCATCCAATCAAAAGGGGATACAAACATCGAGAATATGGAATTCTCATCGAGTCGTCGCAACCTATGGTAGGATATTAGACACATATGGCCCTGAAAAGATAGATACTGAAAGCACATTGCATACCCCACACATCTTCCCCTATGATTTTAGGAGAGTAAATAAAACCCAAGAAGTGGGTTAAAAAATAGAATATATATATATATATATATATTCTCTATAAAATGAAACCCAATTTGGAGAGTAAAGGGATAACCATCTCACAACTCTTCACAATAAGTGGGTCACCAATACTTTGATAAGTATCCAAAAATTATTCATAGAATCCATCATGTATACCTAGAACACATAACCAAATGGGTATCAATATCCAAACCATGATACTATCCTCTTTGGGAAGATCTATCTCATCCACATAGTTTTAGGTCCCATATCAGTTGGAATAGTTCCCCTCTTACTTATGATTCCAAAGTTAATTTGACATGTGTCTCATCACTAATACACATAGTCGAGAGGTTTTACCACATAGTATATGTCCCATGAGAATCTCGACTAGAGGGTTCCACTCTTTTATTATATAATACCTATGCCCATGATTAAAAGAGGGTTCCACTCATAATATGTTGAGGACACATTCCCATCTCAGATAGAGTGTACCACTATGAATAGGGTGACAAATAATGCCAAACCTGATAAGAGGTTCCACTATAATTTAATTGAGGTCCAATGTATAACCTGTCTAGAAGGTGCAACTAAAAAGTTTTCAAGGACCAATGCCCAGCCCTACTAAATTGTGCAACACAAAATCAGTTTATATAATCACTTTTCCAATACTATCGTCAAACACACCTGAATAAATATCATGCTCAGAACACCCTAGGTCATTTCCCAAAAACCATGTCTGAGTTCACCATCACATTCTACATTTAAAAACATTGAGGATACACTATTTACATTTCTGAAACATATAACTATTGTAAATGTTGTTTTTCACTACATCAAGCCCAAATGGGACATCATGGGACCCTCATCTAGACCCCAAACATTACATTCCTAAAATGATCTTCAATGGTCCATCTAAAATATACAGTAATGTTTCTATAGAATGAACATCAAAAGAATTTTCCTTTTATAAGAGAAGTCCATTTTATGATGTCATATGAAGATCAGTTGGGACCTGCAGCTGATAGGTCGTGGATTGATAGCCACGGTCGGTCCACCTACCATGGCGGTTGGTCGTCCATGGAGTGGCCACCCATGGAACAAATTGCATGGTTCTTCCATTGGACAAACCGAAAATCCAGAAAATTTGACCGTAGTTGTTGACCATCTGGACTAGTCATGACAACTGGCCCCATTGTAGCTCCATCTGTCGCTACTTCACGATCGATTGTGGCCATGGTCTGATATAGAAAACTCGAGATCAAACATAGATCTAACCCACAAATTCATTCTTGGACCTCTTTGATAGGGCATGTCACATTTTTATTGGGTCGTCCAACATCGTTCAGGCTTGACCCATTCGTCTTGGACTACATGCCATCCTCGGTCTGAACTGTCTGGTAGGTCACCTTCTCCATTTCAAGATAAATGACTACCGATCAGGTTTCTTGGTGTCAGTTTCCACACAATTTGTTCCATACGACCCCACCCACCAAACCTAGAAGTCCACGTGACACCAAAGCTCTGTGGTGATGGAACAGGTGTGCCTGTGGTCCCTTCCAAAGACCACCGTCTCTCCTCTAGTTTGCCAAAAAAGTCAACAAATGTAGATCTGGGACCCTTGAATCGATACCTATATAGAACCCATATCAGTTTGACGATATGTCTATGATTAGATATGTCCACATGTAGAAAAACATTTCCAAAAATAATTAATGATGAATGGAGTAAACAAAATGATTCCAATAATGGATTGATGGATGTGTTAGGTTTTCCATTGATGATGGTGTTCAAAAATGATGAAAAAATTGACGATGAAACGATTTTTATTAAAACATCAATCAGAGATCAAATAGAAATATATCCTACATCGATTTGATTCATTCTTGGTCAAAAACAAGTTATCCATGCCACCACCATGATCCACTAAATACTCATCGATGAATTCCCCAAGGGAGGACAAAAGGGGGCACCTAGGTTGTGGTTGGACGAAGATGATACCCTAACCTAGAATTAATGAACATGTATTTTTTTGTTTTAAATGTGTGTACGGTAAAACTCTTAACTTTTCCCACCAATAGTTGTAGATCCTTAACATCCTACACCATCTCAAATTAGGACATGCATAAGTAAATAACCTCATGATGACCTCAACGACCATCTCAGACTACCATTCTGATTCTGTATTCAAAATTTATGTTATCTGATAAGTGAGGTCAAATAAAATAATTAATTATTATATTAATGATTATATCCATGGTGACTTTTTCCAATGATTTCTTGTTCTGAATGATTTTTTTTCTGACATAAGGTAAAGGCCATGTTCTAGACTCAACTATACCATCATATTTCTAATATGGTATACCATTTATAACTTATCCCTTATCATTCTCATTAATAGTATAAAATATACTCAATATTATTATAGAAATTAATCCAGGAACACCAGTCCTGTGAATCTCATTCCACCTTAGTGCCTTTATATGGAAGAAATATATAAATTTTATAATGTATTACAAGGAAAAACAAGGCCTCTACATGTATAAGAAACGATATGTGGACGTGAATATCCATATATTCAAATATTTATTATTTAATTCATATAACATTCGATTTACAATATAATCACACATAATTTATTTTCTTATAAATATAAGATGTTTTTTGACATTCCATTAACCTACATGAAATTATAATAGTGTTGTTTAGTTACCTCAAAATTAGTCCTAATTACTATAATTTTTCTACATTATTAAAATCATATATGTCTATTATTTTTATCTTATATATTAATATATGTATTATATTGAATTACATTTTGATTTTCCATAAAAATTACAATTTTTTTTCATTTATGACTTTTTGAATAACCATGAATTCTACTTCTTAGATGGCATAAAAATTACCTAACAATTGTGTGTCCATTTTATGCATAATATTATACACTATTCATATCCTTAATTAGGATCTACACACCAACTTTACTCTAAGGAAAAACATGCAGTTTCGACCCAAGGAACACCTTCTCCCTCCTTGGTCCTCTCTTCAAAAAGTGTTGATCATTATATATCAATGTAATATCAATTAAGTGCAATGGTAGATCAATTTCTGATCAATGGTATACATAACTATCACCAATAGATCTTGATACTCAATCCAAAGGAAGCCCATTTTTTCTCAAATTTAGATACCTATGTTTCAATGGTAGATGAATTATACTAATAAATTATATGTATATTTATCTTGAATGGTAGATGGTGTGTTCCATAATGATAGATCAAATTTTACCTCAATAGTAGATCACTTCCTATTGTAGCAATAATAGATTCTCATATTAAACAGGGGATTCATTTCTTATGATGGAAGATATACAATGGGAAATCCACTTTTCCAACAACTGTAGATTAAAAATGACAGTAGATTCTTTCTACCACTAGGTATAAATTTCACCCATTGCTAGTTAATTTTATTGTTATAAAAATATTTTCTCATGCTCTGCGTTTGATATATTTCTAAATTTAACAAATAAAAGATTTTAATAAATCTTTATATTATTTTAATTGGTAAATATTTATTAATTATTTATTTCTAGTATAAGAGAATAATTTTGTAATATATTTATCTTGTTTAAATATTATTTTCCTAATTTTTTGAAACATGAAACCCATATATTCTTCTTAATATGAATTATTTATTTTTCATTAAATTATTATTGTCATAATGTCTAAATTGGTTATTAATATGAATGTTTTCAATGTATTTTTAATATATAAAATTCATATTAAAAATACTTTATATTTTATTCTTTTATAAAAAAATATTATGATATTTGTTACATTCAATTAAATTGCAATTTTTTCTTGTAATTCATTCCCAGAGTTTTTATAAGTAGTTTGAATGTTTTATTTAGTTTTCTATACATTTTTATACTTATTGATACATTGTATTGAAATTAGTATGAATTTATTGATATTTATAGAAATTTGTTTATCAATGTGATATTTATGGTTAACCCTATCATTATTATTTTGAATTTTTTTGATGGTTTACTGAAGTGTATATCCTGAATAGAATTCCATATATAACATTTACAGGATTCATGGAAAAATACAAGATGACAACATGCGATAATACTCAATAAATTACAAGTTATCTTGTACACTCTGTTTATATATATTCAATTAGACTCACAAGGATGAAAGAAAATATTCTGTTTCATCATTCTTTAAAAATAGACAACTATAGCTTTGTTAGAATTCCTAGAGAATATTTTTTACATAAATTCAAGGGGAATTAATGATTTGTTTCCTCGAATATAATTATTTATGATTCTATGATTTTTTAATTTTTGTTATATCATTTTTTTCTACGTAGTGTTGTTGACATAATCCTTTCTTTCAATGGATAAACTATCTTTAATTATTATTTTTTGGACTTTCACAATAGAACAAAATGAAGAACACTTTGGTTTGTGTTGTTCTAGTATAAGTCTCTGTTTTTTTATCTGCTACTACAAAAGTTTGTGAGTGTTGGTATGGGGAATCCTCCAATAATGTCATGGCTTAGGATTTTAACCTTTAAATTATCTGGGTTTAGAGTTATCCCTTGCAAAAAGGATTTATCTCCATCATTGTTGGTGCCATACTCTATTGGTTGGGTTCTGAAGAGTATATGTAGGATCATTATAGTTAAAAGTACTTTAAAATAAATTTTGATCACCTATTTAATTTTCTAAATACTCTATTTAAAAATATACTATAATTATTAAATAAGGATAGAATTTCTAATTTTTTATCCCCCAAAATTCTGAAATTTATATTTTATAACTCTATTAGTTTTGTGATGATAAATTTACTCCCTCTAGTACTTCTCCTATCATAATATCTATCCTTACAATTATTTCATCCAAAATGGTAATGGATCATCTAATATTAGAGAATTGGCTCTCTGGATCCCCTCTCTTCATCATTTTTTGATTTGATTGATCTGTTAACTCCAAAATGTTATTAATTTTGCATTCTCTCCCAAATAATTTTATTTTATTGAGTTTATTATTACATATATTTTATATTGTCTATATATATATATTCCATGTTAATATAATTTAAATTTTTTGGAAGATTGATGGATAGACACTAGATCTACATAATATTCATCCCTCATCTGAACAGACGTAGATTTATCATTTCTGAAAAATCAATTTGGATTAGTTTTTTACCTATTTTCAATTTTATAGTCTCATTATTTAAGATGTATTCATGAATTATATTTTTTATAAATCATGATTGTTTCTAAGAATAATTATTTTATATATGTGGTTAAATTATTTCATATAACAAAAGGAATTATCATAATGATGATAAAAATAATTACTTAATAGGGCCCTTGTATATGGTTGATTAGTATGTTTTGTATGAGTGTGTGTGCATGAATAGACATTTGAACCATTGTGAGATATGGTGTGATTGTCAGTTTGCATACGGTGTGCATGTGTGGACCATGAGACCTTTGAATTATGTGTTATAATTGTGTTTCATCTACTATACCCAATTTTCTAAGAATATTTGGAATTTATAAGTTTATATATAGTTTTGTGTTAATAGGTGGATCTGCATGCCTTTGTTGCCCCCTATAGAGGGATCATATATTGGTGAATCATGGTGTCAATAGAAATTATTGGACTTATATATATGGTTGTGGTATGGAGGCCTTGTTCCAAGACCTCGTATTGTGGATGGACCCTTATGGCCTAAACCATTGTTGAGTCAGGGGTGTGAAAGCCTTGTGTATTAGCCTAGAAGTGGCATGGGTACGGTGAACTTGTGGCATGCCATGTGGGATTTATAGGGGTCACCTAGCTTTTTGTCCTGAACAGGGTGCTGGATTGGTTTTGGGAATTGATTCCTATCACATGTTGTTCATATGGAGTAACCCGATATGGGATTAAATATGAGATTATCTTAAAATTATAGAATAAAGTAGGTGTGAATTGGGTTCAAGATAGTTTTCTTGGCACACAGTCCCACAACATATGGGTTTTTTATGTTTTTCCATTGACATAACAACATGAAATATACCTTCATATACATGTTCAGTTTATTTTAAGGATTAATTAACACGGTGGTTCACAATTTATACTCACAACCGACATGATAATATCAAATTTTTTATATATTTATTTAATTATTATCGTGCTGAGGGCATGGGCCCTACATCGGGGTGTTGAGCTAGTGATGCTTAGAGGATAGAGAAATATTTTAGATCAAAAATGTGTTTTTACTAATATAATTTAGATTATTTCAATTGGACATCATATATTAGTATTTTAAAAATATGTTTAGTATTTTGGATTATTTTTAATGACATGCATTCAATTTTATTATTAGATTATGCTTTTTCTATGTTGTTTAGATATATTACAATTACTTTTTGTACGTCTGATGCATGGATAATATTACTAAGGGTATTTTATCCTCACAGTATAGTTAATAACATATCCTCTAGTTTATAATCCCTTATATATGGGTAGAAATTATTGATGTCTTGTGACACATTGGTTAGAACTGATAATTTGATCGGGGAATTATGAAGTGATATCAATGGAGGTTTATTTACTTCTTACTGAGACTATTTTGGTCGAGGTAGAATGGAGAATAAGATATATAGAACACATGTAAAGGATTCATTCTTGTGTATTACAAACTCATGTGTACTTTAAATTTTAGAAATTAATGTAGGGCTTGTTGTTATTAGTTGAGAGTTTTCCATTCATCTACTCAATTTGAGTGTTGTAAAAGATTATTGATGTCATGAATTATGGTATTGGGTGTATTATTTCTTCAAGACAAGTAATTTTGGTTCACATTTCATGCATATAATTTTTTATCATACAAATTAATTAAATTAATTTAATTCCATTGGTAATATCTGATATTATCATGATATTTTTATAGATGAAAAAAATAGATTTTTTGAAACGAAATTGATGGAAGAAAGAATAAAACCAAAAAGATTCATTACTATTAAAGTGTAATAACCCATATCATTGATTCCCATTAGAGACAATTTCCACTATTATGTGTCCATGTTTAAATTATATGGATGTTGTGATATGATTTATAAAAGGACTTGTCACACATTACAACTACAGGTCAACCCCATGCAATCATTAATCATGGTGGTTCAGAAGAATCCCCTCATATGAATCTAGTGGGAGTGATTCAATATGGGTTTATGTTCCTCATATAACCAAGTATGAAAATCATTCATGACTTGAGAAATTTTCATTCCATTGATGCAATAGAGAAATATTCTAGATTATATATGCTTGTAGTGGACTTTCATTGATTTAGTGTCATGACAAAGTATGTAATTATCTATACTGCTATGGATCTATTCGTACATGAACCAATTTTAAATTATCATCATATTTTAGTGGAAACCAGTCAAGGTGGTTCTCAATATATAAAATTTTTCTACCATGTGATAATCAAAGAGAAATCCATCAAAAGTGTTAGTTTTAAGATAGTTAACCTCTCAGCCATCCCTAACAATGATATTTGGTGATATCACTCATCGATGTGGTATATAGAAAACAATGTGCTTCTAGTCAAGATCATAAAGTGATAAATCTATGTTTAATAGAGTTTCTACCAAATCATTAATAGATAGTCAGATATGACTCACCTTTTTTAAGGGAAAATTTTCCATCATATTATTGTTGTAAACATGAAAAGGGATGTGTTCCACATTATTGAATGGATAGTAACCATTGATAATTATTATGACCTACATGTATTCAGTAACAAAATTAATCTAAGTAACATGATGATCAATGAATAGATTAATATACAAAACATTGGCATGGTATTTCAATTCATTATTTGTGCACACATTCCAAAATTTGAAAGATTTTTGCATGAGGTCCAATGAAAGAGATGTAAAGAAAATTCCAATTATTTCATTATAAATTTTGATTTTTTTCATCAAATAACAAATAATTACCTGGAATGGAAATGATATATTTATTGAAATAATGGGTGTATTTGGGAAGTCAGTATCTTGGTGAAAAACTTCTAGGTTAGGGTGCCCTACCTTGAAATATCCTTATGGTTTTAAATTGACAACCTACTATAATATAAACATGATATTAAATTAATGGAGGACCCATAACCATCACACATATCATCATGTCAACATCATATGATCATGCCTATATATCATTTTTTTATGTGGGAGTTCAATTTCACCTCATAATGATGAAAATAATGATGTAGTCTGTAAACTATAATGTTGATCTCATTGAAATTATTTTAAGTGGGGTAAGATCTAACATTGGATTCTCTCATCATTAGTCTAAGGGAGTATATAATATTCTAATTACCCTTTATTTTATTCTTATTTTAAATAGAACAATGTTATCAATCAAGGTTATTCACATATATGACAAAGGGATTAACCTATAAATTTGACATCAATAATGGGGTATATAGTACATAATCGTTGATTTCATCAATTACAAATTAAAATTCCTTATCCTAATTGTATTTTGTGAATTTATTCATTATCATCATGAAGGGATTGATTATTTCATTTAGGATGGGTGCACAAATTTTCCGTACTAGATAGACATCAAAACACGTCTCATATTGTGATATTTTATGGATGGATTCTTTCAATGAAATTCAAATTTAAATTTAAGCCAATAGAACTGTCTATATTTTGTATAAAAAATCAATGTAATTTCTCAGATGGGATCCTGATGCACACTTAGAATGGTTCATCTTTAGATTGGGTTTGTATTTCATTGAAAAAAAAAATATAAATTAAATTATCATGGATGTTTTTGGATTTGATATGAAAAAAAATCATATATAACTCCACCGTATTTCTAAGAAGGGGCTTAAAAACATGATGCATATTCTATTGATGGGTTCCTCCAGCATTCCATAAGACATACATAATCACTAGATACTATATATTTTATGAGGTGAATTTAAACATATATACATAGAATTCTAGATGGAGATCAATATTAAATTGTATCTACAGTATCAATCCCTAAATATGACATCCAAGAAGATGAAAGATAATTCAATCAAAAGCTTTATGACTCAGATATTGAAGACATATTTAATGATATATTGTTAAATGTCTCAAAAAATTGATGGGGATTCTAATGTTTTCATTTTTCATTAAGAATTGGAAATTGATTTTCAACCAGTTAGGGTGTTTAAATTAATACAAAATTTTCTTAAGATCATCTTATCTACATAATCTTTGACCAAATCACCATAGGAGGGGTGAATCCTTTTTGAAAATTTCTTAAATTTTTTGTGACTGAAGGAAGTACAAGATGGTGAATGGGGACTTAAATAACAAAGATAGGAATATAATTTCAATTCCAAATGAATAATTTTATATTTCGAATCAAGAATGAAATAATACTTCTATTTCACTTGAATGCACGCCATTGATGATCAGTGCCATCCTCAGATGTACCTCAGTGCTGAGGGTTACTTGTAACTTCTTATAAATGATAACGAAATTTGGATCATTGAATGTTGGAGGGTATTTATCAAAATTATATTAATCAGTATCATGAGGGATGGAAGAATATTTACACACCTTAGAAAGAGGTTGATTTATTGGGAAATCATCTTCTTATGTTGAGGTAGAACCATCTTATATGGGTGTATGAATCTCTAACTATATATAAACTATGTTGGTGGAAGTCGATGCCCTTATCCATTGACATCCACATATAAGATGTTCACATAGCGTGTTGAAACTCACTAAATCAACTAAAAAACATTATTTCAATCCTTCCCTCTTATATACTTGTTTGAGACAAAAATTGTTGGGAATAAAATGAACTCTTTAATTTGTTTTTAAGAATTACCCTTCCTTTAGACATTCTTTTATATCATATTGGATTCATATGACCTAGTACCACTTATAGGTTTCTTAAAAAATGACATGGCTTCATAGATATTGATTCATCACTTACGAAAATTGTGTTGGTTGTAGAAAACATCAATTTAGTTCATCCCATGGATTCATAGAGTCATTCATCATATCATATAGTCCATTGATGTGTTATTATCCTTTTACATAGGCCTAAATTTTAATTTTTACATTGAAGAAATAATCACCCAAAATCATTATCAATCGACCATTAAGGGTGTATATCAAGAATTGGTGATATGAAATACGGATGGATTCATATAAGTATATCCAAGGCCACCTCAGTAAGGAATTAAAATTGATGTCTTATTAGAGTACCATGAACGTGGTAGTAGATATCAAATTATATAAAATGGTCATAAAATGGATGTTGAAGGGAAATGTTTTCATAGTAATGGCATGTCTATGAATTTTAAAGTTTGTATGGGATAAAAATACCAATATATAACCTACATTATAGAACATATAGGTTATGATAATTTTTATCCCAAAGTCATGATAATAGAGGAGATAACATATATAATAACAATTGATCTTTAATGAAAAACGAATGGGGGAATCTGTGGCCTTGTAAAACAATGCACACAACATCCCTAAAAAGGAGATGATGGGTTTTAACTCTTAATTCTCACCTACTTATATAAGATGTGATTTGGTATTAGCACCTTCTGTCTTAATCAATATATGTATTTTAAAATCCAAAATGATAGACTTGATAATTTACTTTGATATGAAAACATTATAAGGGATTGGGTGTTTGTATTGTATAACTGTGAGGTACTTTATCTCTTCATTCATTTAGGGAATTTCTATATATAAATTCCCAATGGTATGTTCACTAAAGAAAATTGTATAGAATCTAATTGACTAGGGTATAGATTTCTAACTCGAAACCACTATAAATTTTCAACTGTTGGATAGTTGTGGCTGAGTGAATTGATCATCCAGTTGGATAGGAATTGGATCTAAACTATATGTTTTTTATAGATAGTTTTTTCCACTAATAATGAAACTATGATTTCCTATTAATAATAGAAGTATAATAAATTTATTGGGAATATAACATTGGGTCCCATGGATAATAATAAAACCTATTCCCCACGGAAGAGAGTGTTATTGACTAACTTCAGGATGATTTAAGAAGAATGCTTTATCCCTAATATAAGAACAATTGTATACCTATCAAATAATGATGATAGAGACAAATACTTTTTCCTATTCTAAGTATTAATTTATAATCTAAATATATTTATATTTATTCATTTATGTTGGGGAAATACATCGATTATAGTGTAGACTAGCTTGATATGTTGTTGAGGATCTATGTTACTCTCCCAATGTTGGCCCTTAATCCTATAATCTATTGATTGGAGTGAAACAGAATGAGTTTTTAGAGAGAAATATATTTAGAGGGATGCTTCTAAATGATTCATACACATAAATTATCCCATAGTTTTAGGTTGTCAATTTTTGGGCTAGCTAATTATTGATATTTTGTGCTTCAAAAATCAATATTTTCTCAAATAAATAGTAAATTAGACATCATCATGGTAGGATAAAATACATTTGGCTTGAATTGTCATTACCCATACCATGTGGTAGTGCCATTACCACCCCATGCCCACCTTCCATAGGCCAGGGATGGCGACTAGCACCGAAAGCTGTATTCCCTCAAATTGAGAAAGAAATGCCTTTAAAACCTGTAAACTCACGCAACCAAGCACATGGTAGGATAAGAACACGATTAAAATGAACAGTTAAAAGAGTGTGCATTGTATGTAAATGGGGACAAAATATAATCCCAACAAGAAAGTAATATAAAACTGAAAAGTACAAGTAAACTAGAACAGCTCCTGTGAACACCTACTAAGGATCCTCCCAGAATGGTACGTACATCTCTTGTACGGTCATCTCTGTGGTAGACCTCATATATGGTCTACCTACGAGCTACCTATAGTCCTAGTACCCTCATCCACAGTTAGCGATTTTCTTCTTTTGCACCGAACACAAGAAGGTTCACGTATAGCCCGTGTAGGGGTGAGTATAATGATACTCATTAGGGACCCTGAGACCTTCAATTATATCAAAAAAACCACAAAGGATAAACCAAAAGAATGTAAAAACTCTCAACCTTACATAGGTATATTCCCTTGCATATACCAAAGTTATCATGTATACCCATCTCATTCACTAGGAATATCAAGGATCAAATACTTAGCCAAAATATAACTATTCCATGAAGTAATGATTACCATGATGGTAACACCACATAGGTAAGTACAACAAAGGTAATACCACAATGGTATGTACTATAAAGGTTACACAACAAAGGTATGTACCACTTAGGTAATGCCACATAGAAGATTACCACAAAGGTATCACCATGAAGGTATGTACAACATTGGTACACCCCACAGAATATTACCATAATGGTAATGACATAGCTCACACCAGGTATAACATAGGAATAATAGTAAATATGATAAGATATAACTACTGAATCATATTTCCCTATTAAGATTCAGACCCATGTGGGATCCTAAATCATCAGACCCACATAGGATACTAATTCATCAGACCCACATAGGATCTTAATAAAAAGACCCACATATAATTCTAGAGTAGTCCCATGTGGAGTCCTAGAGAGGATCCACATGAGTATCTCAAACATAGACCCATGTAGGATCCCAAAGCACCTACATACATAGGATCCCCTTCCATATTACAACCAGCTACATGGTTCCCGCACTAAGATCTCATGATATTTGGAGGGTCCACTCTTCAATCCACTGGTCATCAATCCAACTTCCATGATGTCCGATGAAGAAGTATGTCAAAGGGCCTCCACATAACAGGGGTCTCCAAGAAATAGACTATGCGTAATCAGATGCCTGCTCTATATGTTTTTATCCTTTTAGTCTTAGGGGCCCGGATGGATTCATGTCTGATCCCACCTTGTCGTACCCCAATATCATTCAAAACTCAATTGGGTATACCAAATTTACTGACTCTATTCAAGGTTTCAGGCATCAGATATTGTTAGTCAATCATACACATGTAACTCACGATATGGATGAAATAGTGAAAAAGGTCAAAGTTGGTACGGTTCTGGTACGACCTAGTCGAACTGACCTGGACTGGGCCATCCCGACCCAGTTTAGGTCGACCTAGACTGACTGAGGTCCGGACTTGGGTTTATCCAAGCCCACTGAGTCCGGCCTGGCCCATCGGTGTGGCCCATGGTGCGGTGGCCCGCGCGTCTCGTCAGTTGACTGGTTGGCCAGCCTCCTTCGAGAAGTGCAGTCGCGCCCCGTTCCATCTCCGACAGCTGGCAGGGAGCATGTCGCCCTTCCATCATTATATCTGCACAAGGACGCATCACTTCATTGTCGGGAGGTGCAGAAGAACGCCGCCGCCCCTCCGACCGACCGACCCCCACTGGCCGTCGCCCTTGCTCTGTGGCGGCTGATGGGCCACTGCTCTTCTCCAGCGGCGTGGTTCTACCACTGCTAGCTCCGCAGCCGGTTGTGGGGTCGTCCACCACTCTTGAGTCCCACAGCTTCCAATCACTAGCACCGGTTTTCATCCTCCTCCATCGCGATGAACACATCAAAACACAAAAATATTTGTGGAATGGTCGGGCCATGTTATTTTGGCTCGCACCCTCTGTGTTAGGGATGTAGAAAGTTGTGTAGACATTATTAATTCAAGATGAATTTCTTGAATTAGGTAAAGGTATTCAAAAAACATTCCCTACCATGAATGTCCGGAAGGAGGAAGTGCGAGGAAGTAGAGGATGTCGTGAAGAACGTCAGTGTTTGTTGCATCAACAAGTTTCTTCTGATCCAGACTCAAGGTCGGTTCCTCGTTCTTCGTTGGGGCACATTATACATTGGAATTTGTTCTCTCATAGAAAAACTCTCCCTTTCCAAAACTTTTTCCCCATGATAGGTGTGGTTCCAATTTAAATTCTTACAGTTTAATTTAATTAATGTTATACATTAATTAAGTCAGGGTGGAACAATCAATTTGGGGGAAACTAAGAGACACCTTCCTCATAAAAGAGGCGGATAAAGGGGTGTAGGGTGGTCCCAACCATTTATTTCAAAATCAGGGTTTTCCAGTTCAGGTGGTCCCAACATTCAATCATTCAATTGAGAGGTTACAAATAAAATAATAAGTGGGTATTTATTTTATTTTATTTCCATGAAAACACGAAGACTAACCTTCACCCTTGACCAACTACAGTTGAGGAGAAAGTCTCCTTAAGAGAATAGTGGCGTTGTGAGTTCAACGATGTTCTCAGAATTAATATATGAGCACTGGTTCAAATGTTACAAAATTCCACTATTGGGTTTACAGAACGTACCTGAAAATAACGGTCAAAAATATAATCCGGGCACATCGCACCTCGGAATCACGCACCGCCAATTTTCACGAACTTGTTAAATTCCCATAAAATAAAAAAAATACATGGAAAATCCAGGTCTTTATATTCTCCCCAGCTCAAGTATTTTCATCCCCGTAATGCACAACAAAAACTAAATAATACAAGTGTGGGTAATGAGAACAAATCTGAACCTCCAGCTCACATGTTCTCATTTAGAGGTTGCAATGCTGCCAAAATACATGAACTAAAATTATCAATCACCCATGAAGGACGCTCTGTTTTTAATCAACAATCTCCACTGGATGCTCTGAAAATGTCGCCCCATCATCGATGTCATGATCACCCTAGTCAATGATGTGTGAATGGTTCTGCACATATCTCATCAACTAGGATTCGTGGAAGACGTCATGAACCAGATGCAACTAAGGTGGAAGAGCTAAGACTTAATCCACCTAGAAAACTCTGCTATGGACTTGAAAGGTTCTGATGAATCTCGGACATAACCTACCTCCCCGACCAATTCTCTATAATGGTGAGACCTGTAGAAAGATGTGGGCACCATTCATGAACTCCATAGGTCTCTGTATCTTATCGAAATAAGAATTTTGCCTACTCTATATAGTATTAATCTGCTCCTAGATGTTCTACACCTTCTCTGTGGTTTCCCATACCATATCTGGTCCCATGAGTGCTAACTCCCCTAGGCCAGTGCAGCACAAAGGTGATCTAAAAGGTCAGTCGTACAACTCCTCGAAATATTCCATCACAATGGTGGAGTGGTAGATGTTTTTGTGTCCAAACTCCACCAAGGTCATGTGAAATGTGTATCACAATCATAGAAAATAATTCAAGGTACTCCATGTAGCTGCCCAATCTTATGCAAAAAGGGGCATCCCAATAATTGTGCACAGAACTGCACTCTTATCGGTAGGATGTGGGCTGACATGGTGAGTTGGTCGATGATCACCCAGATATAATCATGACCCCTAGATATACATGGATTTCCTGTAATGATGTCCATGTATATCCCATCTTAGTTCCTCTCTGGGAACTCTAATGGCTGATCAAATCCTGCTGGAACCTATGGCTCTGCCTTCGCTTACTGACATGTAAGGCACCGAGAGACAAACTTTGCTACTACTTTCATCATTCATAGCCACCAGTGCTGTCATCAGAGGTCCCGGTAAATATTCTCCACTCATATATGTACCGCTAGAGGGGACCTGTGGAATTACCTCAATAATTCATCCTGAAGTGTATCTGGTACCCTGGTATGTCCTCCGAAATGAATTACATGCTCCCTAACTTCAGAAACTCTATCAGGTGCATGTCCTATTGATATCAGAGAACTTCAAGCCTCAGAGTCAGTGTCCCCGTGATGTGCCTCCCTGACTCGTTGAAGAATTGGGGGAGTGACTATAAGTGACAGATGAAAAATTAATCCATCATGATCCACTAAGGATATTTTCAAAGCGGCCAGCTGCCCTGTCGCCTCACCAAGAAACTATATACGAGAACTCCCACAGATTGAATTTTCTACTGTGTTACCCTTCCTAGTAGTATAGACTATCTCGATGACATTGTCATTGAGGACCTCAATCCAACGTTGATGTCTCTGGTTCATGTCCTTCTGAGAGAAGATATATCTACGACACTTGAGTACATTGTAAACCGTAAAATGTTCGCCCATCAAGTAATGTCGCCGCATCATTAAGGCAGAGGCCACTGATGCTAACTCCAGGTCATGGGACGCATAGTTATGGTCATGTTATATCAGCTTTGGAGAACCATATGCGATAACTGGTACCTCCTGCATAAGTACACATGTAAGCCCAGCCCCTGAGGCGTTACAGTAGACTACATACCCAACTACCTCCATTGGAAACCTCGTGATGGGGGAACTAGTAAGAATCTTCCTCAGTTCCTAGAAACTCCGATGGAATCTCTATGGCTAATCGAATTGTTTCCCATCCTTCATCAACACTGATAAAGGTTTTGTATCCCTTGAGAAATCTGGCAGAAATATCTTATAGTAATCAGCCAAACCCAGGAATGTTCTTACCTCCGTCACACTCCTGGATGGATCCCAAGAAAGTATCGCCCCATTCATCGCTTGATCCACCTTCACTCTAGCTTCTAAGATGACATGTCCTAAAATTTGAACCACATGGATCCTTAACTGGCACATCGAGGGATTTTCTTATAGTTGGTGCTCCCAGTGTGTGTATAGAAAAATCTACAAATGATAGGCAGGATCCTCCTCCATAGCCGAGTAGATCAGAATGTCATCAATGAAGATCACCACAAAGCGATCAAAATATGGCTAAAAGATCCTGTTCATGAGTCCCATGTGAACTGCTGGAGCATTGGACATGCAGAAAGTCATACCCAATAACTCGTAGTGGCCAAACCGACATCTAAAAGACGTCTTCTGCACATCCTCATCTTGTACTCTAAGCTGATGACAGCCTGATATAGGGACTATCATCGAGAACCACCGTTCTCCCTTCAGCTGATCAAAGAGGTCGTCAATCCATGGGATTGGGTACATATTATTCATGTTCACCTGAGTCAAGAGAAGATAGTCAACACAAAGTCTCAAGATCCCATCTTCCTTCTTGGTAAACAAAATCGGGGCTGACCAACGAGAATCACGGGGCCAGATGAACCCATTTCCCTGCAAGTACATCAGCTGTACCTGCAGCTCACTGAGCTCTGCGAGAGCCATCCGATATACAGTTGTAGATATCGGTGTATTCTCGGGGTAAATGTCAATGTAAAATACTACCTCTCTGAAATTAGCGACACCTATAACATCATTACGGAATACATCAACATACAGGTCCACCACTATAGGATAACTTAGATTCTCCAATCATCCGCTCCGAGGGTATGGCTATCCAACTGATGAGTGATAGGCTGAAATCACCTCTATGTATGTCCATCTTGTGCTGCAAAGGCTCATATCTCACCGGTGAAGGTAAACCTGGTCCCATTCGTGCAGACACACCGTACGTTGTGCCTAATACAGTCAATATGATCATGAACTATAGATAACAATTCCACACCCAAGATGACGTCATAAGGCTTCGACGCCACTACTATAAGATCCCAATTGAAGCTCTAACCTCCCAGTGTATGATCACACTACCATCGCACGTTTTTAATCATCGAATCCTCTATTGTAGGAGTCTCTAGCCATAACGATCAAGCCAATGACTCCATCATAATCTCTGAGCTCCGAACGAGGGCCGTGGAAATAAAATAATTATTGGAACCATCTTCTATAAGTACTGCATCTAAGGTGGAATAGAGATAGATCATACCTCATGTCATATATGGAGTGCCATGGTCATAGGCTTAAGCTTCCTGGAGATGAGCTCATCCCTGTCCACCTGATCATTGTGGTTGGGGTGGACCACCAGGTGGTGGTGCTGGTATCATCTCGAATCGTCGTCCACTTCCAGATGCACGACCAGCTCCTCTGCCACATCCAATTGCTCCCTACAGACTACCACATTCGAACCTCTGTCTCTAACTAGGCAGTCCTTCCACTATCTGATGATGATCCATATGGAAGGTTAGAGAGTCACGATCCATGTGACCCTACCCGCCTCATTGTAACAATGACTACTCCTCACATAACTGGATTTATCTCTTGTGACCCACACAACCGACCCTGAATCCTACAGTCATCCACCAGAAGGTCAAGTATTCTTGGACCTTTGTGACATCTGTATACTACCATCTTTAGAAGAATCCTCTACGTGACACCTGGTGGTGGGTATCTCTGCTGGAAATTACTCAGCAAGAAAACACTCACTAAGAGGGATCGCTCTAACACCCCACCATATGTATGGATGCTGAGAGAAATCATCGAAGCCCTGATCTCCCACCTGATTCCCTGGTCGAAGGTTTGGGCCATAAAGAATGGGTCCCACACCATATCAGTGGAGTAACGTGATAGGTTGGTGACCCTTTCCGAGTACTTATCCATAGTCATGATGCCCTTTGGTAGATGTTGATGTTCCTGAATGAGCACTGCGGTATCAATGTGGGAAATAAGTTATAACTCGTGAGCTGACTCAAAGAGCTCACAATTAATACTCTTATAAAAACACACACAATCATTATTTTTGTGTGCTAAGTCAGAAATCAAGAGTGACATTGTCCTGGCATATGGATACATTAGTCACCACCCAACACTGGATTCCCTAAACTAATAACCTCATTAACTACACATAACAATTTCACCATTTATAAAAATTTGAGTCCAATGTTCGATGGTAGAACTGAAGCCTCTAATACCAATTTGACATGACTCATCCCTTAGGGACCATGTCGTTACAAACCCAAACCCACCTTATATAGACCAGGGGTAGGCTACATGCACCGAAATGTATATTCCATAAAACCTGGAAGGCATTGGCTTTAAAAATTGTAAACTCACGCAACCAAGCACCCATCAGGGTACGAACATGAGTAAAATTAATAGTAAAAAGACTGTGTACTGTATGTAAATTGGGCCAGAATACAAGACCAACTAGAATGTACAAGAAAAGTAAAATTTACAAGTAAACTGGAACAACTCTTGTGAACTCCCACCAAGGATCCTACCTGAAGTGTTGGTAAAACTCTCGAATGGACGTTTCTGCCACCCTCCTCGTCTAAGGTCAACCTCCGAGCTACCTCCATTCCAGGTACCCTCGTCCCCAATCAGTGTTGCCTTTCATCTGCACCAAACACAAAAATGTGTCAGCATAGCCCCTGAAGGGGTGGGTATAACAATACTCAATAGGGAACCTGAGACACTCAAAGGTATTACAAAATCCACAAAGGATAAACCAAAAACATGTAAACAACTTTCAACCTTAATTAGATATATGCACATACATATACCTACATTATCAAGAATACCCAACTCATTCATGAGGAAACACCAGGCTCAAATCCATAGCCAAATAAAACTGTTCCATGAAGGAATGATTACAATGAAGGTAACACCAAAAAGGTATGTACCACAATGATAACACCATAATGCTAAGTACCACAAATCTAACACCACAATGGTAAGTACCACATAGGTAACACGAAACTCAAGAATACCACAATGGTATCACCATTAAGGTACGTAACACATAGGTACACACACAAAAGATTAGCACAATGTTGAAGGCTTATCTCACACCAGGTATAACATAGGTACGATATTAAGGATGATTATATGTATCTATTGAATCATCTTACACCATTAAGAGGCAGACACACGTTGGATCCTAAATCATCAGACTCACGTATGATCCTAAATCATCAGACCCACAAAGGATCCTAAAATAGAAGAACAACCTAGGATCCTAGATTTGTCCCACTTGGATTCTTAGAGCGGATCTAGGTGAGAATCTCGAACACAGACCCATGTAATATCCCAAAACAATACCCACATAGGATTGCTCTCTCATGTTATAGCCAACTATAGGGTCTCCACTCTACGATCTCTTGATACCGAGAGGGTTCGTTTATCAAGACACTAGTCAATAATAAAACATCCAAATATTCCCACGATGTTGTATCCCAATGTACTTCTACATAATAAGGGTCTCAACACAACAGAAAGTGCATCAATCAGATGCCCGGTCTATAAGTTATTGGACTATTAGTCATGAGGGCCTAGTTGGATTTGTGTCTAATCCAACCCAGTCGTACCCAAATATCTTCCCAAACTCATGTAGGGTATATCAAAAGGACCATCTAGATTATATTGTACTGGCACCACAGATGGTTCGTCAAACAGACACTTGTAGCTCATGATATGGTAGAAATACCGAAAAGGGTCGAAGTTGGTCTGGCCGCCCTTCCCTTGGTGTCATAGCGCAAGTCCACAGTTCTTCTATGCCAAGTGGCGTGGACGTGCGCCAATACCCTTTTGCACTGCCGGCCACCACCATCCATTTCCCTTGCACCATCACGGTCGAAGTTCCACGGCTCTTCTCCGGCAGCGCAATTGTGCCACCGCCATCTTTGTAGTCGGTCGTGGTGCCGATTGCTGCTCCTGAGTCCAATAAGTGCCAATCTCTAGCACTGGTCACCATCCTCCTCCATCATTATGAATGTAATAAAACCACAATAATTTTCTGATGGTTCAGGCCATTATTTTTTCCTACACCCTCTGTTTTTGAGCGGTAGCAAGCGACATAGATGTTATTTATTCAAGAATGATGACAAGAACATTGTAAAGGTATTGAAAATAATATTCCCTTCCTTGAAGAACCTTAAGGAGAAGGGGCGAGGATGAAGATGAAGTCGTGAAGAACGTCGATGTTCATTTCTTCCACAAGGTTCTTCTGATCCGGGCTCGGGGTCAGTTCCTCATTCTTCATTATAAAAGTTCATGGATGGAGTGTGTTCTCCCAAATACCTGCTCTCCTTTTCCCAAACATTTTACCCATGAGAGTTGTGGTGTCAATTTAAAATATGAGAGTTTAATATAATTAAAGATGTACATTAATTAATATAGGGTTGCACAATAAATTAGGAGGGAAAAAAAGAGTCACCACCCTCATAAAAGTGGGATTTTAAGGGGGGTCGGGTGGTCCCCACAATTTATTTCACAATGGGGGTTTTCTAGTATAGGTGGTCCCGACCTCAATGATTCCAATTGGGAGGTTAAAAATTAAATAAAAATTTATTATTTATTTTATTTCCACGAAAATCATGAAAACTAACTTTCACGCTCGAACTACTACGGTCTAGGTAAAAGTCTCCTTAGGAGAATACCAGTACTGTGAGTTCAATAGTATGTCCTCAGATTTCAACACGGTGTCCTCAAATTTCAACAGTGTTTCCTCATATTTCAACAGTGTCCTGGTCGTGTCTCCTCAGTAGGGATACATGGATTACTTCGTGCACCCGGTGCAAATGAGGTGGAAGAGATAAGAGATAAGCCACATCACCATCTATACTAAAGACCTGAACGGGTCCGATAAATCTTAGATATAACATGTCTCCCCAACCAAATCTCTGCAATCGTCAACATGTTTAGACCCTTAGAAATATGTTGTCACAATCCTCGAACTATAGTGGGCTTCATATTCTATCAAATTAAGACTTATGCATTCTCTATGATTTCTCCATCCACTCTTGTGTTATATGCACCTTCTCTGTGGTTGCTCGTACCATATCCGGTCCCATGATTACTGACACCCCTGGGATAGTCTATCATAAAGGCGGTCTACAAGGTTGAACGTGCAATACCCCTAAAGGTGCCATCCCAATAGTGGAGTGGTAGTTATTGTTGTATTCAAAATCTCCCAAGGGAAAGTGAAATGTGTTTCAAGATCATAGACAATTGTCGAGGGTACTCAATGAAGCCGTACAATCTATGTCACATAGAGGTATCCCAAGCATTATACTGAATCATGGTCTTTGATCGATAGGAAGTGGGTGGACTTGGTGAGTCGGTCGACGATCACCTAGATAGCATCATGAGCCCTAGATATACGTGGAAGTACTGTCATGAAGTCCATAGATATACCATCTCAAATCCACTATAGGTCCTCTAAAGGATGAACTAAGACTACTGGTACCTGATGCTCTGCCTTCACTTGCTGACAAGTGAGGCAACGAGAGACAATATCTACTACTGCTTTCTTCATTTTCGTCCACCAGTGATGTTGTCAATGGTCCCAGTACATCTTTGACACTCTTGGACGTATTTCTATAAGGGACGTGTGGAGCTCCCTCAAAACATACTCTTGAAGCAACAATAGTACCATGGTACATACTCTGAAGAGAATAATGTGCTTCCCACCTTTAAAAAATCCATCATGTGCCTATCCTATGGATATCTAAGCATGTCGAGCCTCGCTGTCAGTGTCCCCACACTACTCCTCTCAAACTCGCTAATGAAGTCTGGGAGTGAATATAAGTGAAAGAAGAATAAATGCTCTATCTTGATCCAAAATATATCTAAAGAAAAGCCAGCTACTCCATCGCCTCACCAAGACGATATATACCAGATCTCCTACTAAGTGCATCTTCCACAACGTTCCCCTTCCTAGGACTATAGACTATCTCGATGTCATTGTTCTAGTGGAACTCAAGCCAACATTGTAGTCTCAGTAACATGTCCTCCTAGTCAAAGATATACCCGAGACTCTTGTGATCATGGTAGACTGTAAAACATTCTCCCATCATGTAATGTCACCACATCTTTACGTTGAATACCACTACTGCTAACTCCATGTCTTAGGTAGCGTAGTTCTACTCATGCTGTCTAATCTATTGAAAACCTCATGCGATAACTGATTTATATTTCATTAGGACACATCCCGACCCGGTCCCTGATGCGTCATAGTCGACTACATACCCAACACAACCCTATGGATGCCTTATGATGTGGGAGCTATTCAGATTCTCCGTCAGCTCTTGGAAACACCACTGGAATATCTCCAACCAAATGAAGTGTTCCCCCTTCATCGTCAATGCAGATAAAGGTTCTACAACTCTGGATAAATATAGCAGAAATATCTTGTATTATCTGGCCAAAACCATCAATCTCCGTACCCCCGTCACACTCTTGGGTTGCTCCCAAGCATGTAGCACCACAATTATCGCAGGATACACCAAAAATCCATCCTCTGAGATTACATGTCTCTGAATGTGAACATCTCAGATCTAGAATTGGCACTTTGAGATCTAACCATAATGTTAGTGCTCTCAGAGTGTGTATTGATCAATATTTAAATGATAGGAATGCTCCTCCTCAGTAGCCAAATAGATCAGAATACCATCAATTAAGACCACCACAAAGCGATCAATATATGGTTGAAATATCCTGTTCATTAGTCACATGAACACTGATGGAGCATCGGTCATGACGAATGTCATAAAAACAAACATGTAGTGGAAAAAAACCACTAAATGTCAAATTCTACATATCTTTGTCCCGTACTCTGAGCTAGTTATAGCATAATCTAAGGTCTCTCTTTGAGAACCACCGTTCACCATTCAGATGATCAAATAGGTCATCAATCCTCAAGAGTGGGTACTTATTATTCACGATCACCGGATTCATGCTCTAATAGTCCACACAAAGTCTCAAGCTCCCATCCACCATCATGGAGAAAAAAATATGGGATTCCCAAGGAAAAACACTGGGCCAGATGATCCACTTTCTCTACAAGTCCTCTAGCTATACCTGAATCTCATGAAGCTCTACATGAGCCATCCAATGCACTGGTGTAAATATTGGTGCCATCCTGGGGTACAAGTGAATGTAAATGTCCACCTCTCTTTGAGGAGGTAGACCCATAACATCATGAGGGAAAACATCCGCGTACTGGTCCCCCACTACAGGATAACTTAGACTCTCCACATCAACCACATCGAGGGTAAAGCTAGCCAACTAATGAGTGATCAGCTGCACTCTCTACCAGGAAAGTCCATCCTATACTATAGAGGCTTAGTTCTTGCCGGTGAAGGTAAACCTAGTACCATACTTGAAAAAACACTGTACATTGCGCATAATATAGTCAATCTGATCATGGACTGTAGATAACAAGCACATACCCAAGATGACGTCATAAGGGCACAATGCCACTACAAGGAGACCCCATCTAAAACTCTCACCTCCCAGAGTAAGCTCACACTACCGACCCCAGTTTTTAATTGTTGAATCCTTTTCTGTAGAAGTCTTTAGCTATAAGGATCGATCCAACGGCTCCGTAGGAATCTACATGATCCAAATGAAGTTCGTGGAAATAAAATAATGACTAACACCAGTGTCTATACGTACTGAACAAAGGTGGAATTGACACATATCATACCTCATATCATCTTTGGAGCACCACTATCATAGGCCTCAGCTACCTAGAGCTAATCTGGCCCCTTTCCACCTGCTCCCTGTGGTTTGAGTGGTCCACCATGTTGTGGTGGAAGTAACATCACAAATCGTTACCCACTACCAGTGGCACAACCTGCTTGTCTGCCAAATCCACCTACACCATGTGGACCACCTCAGTCGAACCCTTAACTTTGTCTGTCAGGTCCTTCGACCATCTATGGATCATCCGTACAGTGGGTCGGATAGTCCCAAGACATGTGACCCTACTCGCCACATGTTGATCACTGCCTACTCCTCACATGACTGGCTCTATCTCCGGTGCACTGCACAACCAACCCTAACTCCCGAAGTCATCCACATTTTGGAATAGTCCACTTGGATATCTGTAACATTTGTCTACTACCATCTATAGAAGACTCCTCTAAGTGATTCCTAGTGGTGGGTCTCACTGCAGGTGACTGCTCAGCAAGAAAAATCTCCACTAAAAGGGCTCGCTCTAACACCCCCGCCTATGTCAGGATGGTGAGAGAAATGATTGAATCTCTGATCTATTGCCTGAGCCCCTAATGGAAGGTACAATCCCTGAATAATGTGTCCAAAACCAAATCAGTTGAGTAGTGTGAGAGGTATGTGAACCTCACTGAGTAATGATCCACAATCATGCACCCCTGCTACAAATAAAGAAGCTCTGGAATACATACAACCCAAAGGGATGCTGGGACAGACTCTGCCTGAATCAGGATCACAAACTCTACCCCAAGAAGTGTCATCTCATTTTGAACCTAGATCATTAATCTATACCATCTCCAGGATACTTCCCGTAGAAGACTGGTGGCAATTATCACAATGAGATCAGCTGGTGTCCCTACCTGTTGGAGAACTCTCACCACGGCCTCCAACCAATCCTCAGCCGCCTGTGGGTCCGTCTCACCCCAGAACCTGGGTGGCCTATGGCACTGAAACTCATGAGACCTGCTGAAGCGGCGTTCACCCTCTACTGTTGGGGTTGGTGGCATCAGTAACCCAATGGGTAATGGTGCCTCCGGTGCCTTCGCTGGTACCCCAACTGATAAAGGGCCTTGTACCGAGTCCTTGTCACTCAGTGGGATATCATCATGTACTATACTCGAAACCCAAGATGGATGTATGCGTGGAGTCGTCCTAAAATGAAACAGGTGTTCCATGGGTAATAATATATACCTCGTGAGATGAATCCAAAAGATCACAATGAAATCTCTTCTAAACACACATGCTATTAGTGTTTTCATGCACTGAGTCAGGAATCAGAAGTCAGGGTCTTGGTGTATGGATATGAATGTCGTTTCACCAACCCTAGATTCTTTAACTGAAAACCACACTCACTACACTTAAAACTATTTCCATTAAAAAAACTAGTCTAATGTTCTAAGGTAGAACCAACACATCTGATACCAATTTATTAGGACCCATCCCTCATGGGCCCTTGCCGTGACTACCCCACGCCCACCTTCCATAGTCCAAGGTTTGGAGACTAGCACCAAAACGTGTTTTCCCTAAAACAAGGAAGTAATTTCCATTATAAAATGTAAAAGCACACATCCATGCATGTAGCAGGATACGAACACAAGTATGATAAACTGTAAAAAAAGATTGAATAGTATGTAAATCTGTCCAGAATACAAGCCCAATGGGAATGTACAAGAAAACTGAAAAGTAAATGTAATCTAGAACAACTTCTATGAACACCCACCTTGGATCCTACCTGAATGGAAGGTATAGCTCTCGAACAGTTGTCTCTGTGGTACACCACATCTATGGTCAACCTTCAATCTACGTCCAGTCCTAGTACCCTCGCCCCTAGTATGTACTATCCATTGTCAACCCTAAACACCATATGGTACAGGCTTAGCCTGTGTAGGGGTGAGTATAATGATACTCCATAGGGACCCTGAGACCCTCAAAGGTATAATAAAATCTAAAAATGATAAAATAGAAGCATGTAAACATCTTTAAAACTTACTTAGTTATATGCCCATATATATACCTTAGTTATCAATTATACCCATCTCATTAAATAGGAAACTCAAGGATCAAATAATTAGCCAAATTACAACTGTTCCAGGATGTAAAAATTACCAAGAAGGTAACACCACAATGGTTAGTTCCACAAAGGTAACACCACAGTGGTATGGACCACAATGGAACACCACATAGGTAATTACCACATTGTAAATGCCACAGAGAAGAATACCACACAGGTATCACCACGAAGGTATGTATTACATAGGTAAAACACACAAAATATTACCAAAAAGGTAAGGACTCATCTCACACGAGGTATAACATAGGTATGGTAGTATAGATGATTATATATAACTATAGAATCATCATACACTGTTATGAGGCTGACCCATGTAGGATCTTAAATCATCAGACCCACATCAGATCCTAAATTATCATACCCACGTCGGATCCTAATATTGCAGACCCACGTAGGATCTTAGAGTTCTATTACATGGATTCCTAATGCATATTCATGTGAAACTCTTCAAAACAGACCCACGTTGGATACCAAAGCACAGACCCACATAGGATCCCTTTTTATGTTACTGCCAGCAACATGGTTCCCGCACAAAGCTCACATTATTCTGGGAGGGCCTACTCCTCAAGCCACTGATCGATACTACAAATAGAATGAATTCCCCATAGAATGTATCCTAATGGTCCACCACTTAATATGAGTCTCAACGCAAAAGACAGTGTGTCAATTTGATGCTCGGTCTGTAAGTTATTTGCCTTTTAGTCCCGAGGGCCCGGTTGGATTCATGTCTGATCCAACCCGACTTCACCCCAACTTCTTCCGAAACTCATGGGGGGTATACCAAAAGGACTGTATACATTCAAGGATTCAAGTGTTTTATAGGGTTCATCAAGTGGACACTCATAGATAAACATATGGCCAAAAGAGAAAATGGTCGAAGTTGGTGCAGGTATGGTCCGACCCAGTTAGGCCGACCCGGCCCGACCCGGACTGGGATGACCTGACCTAGTTCTGGTCGGCCCATCTTGACCTAGGTCCGGCTTGGCCCGCCGGCATTCCAGGCGGCGTAGACGACTTCCACCATCCTTTCACATGGCAGTCCACCACCAGCATCCGCCATTACTCTTCCACGGACGATGGGCCATAGCTCTTCTATGCTGGCCCGGTTGCTTTGTCACCTTCTTCACAGCTAGCTGTGGTGCCGGCCGCTACTCTTGAGTCCCACTGGTTCCAATCGCCGACACCAGTCACCTTCATCCTCCTTCATGAAGAACACAAATAAACCAAAATGAATTTAGTAGTGGTCAGGGAATTTTCATTTGGCATGCACCCTCCACGTCAGAGCGATAGAAAGAAGCGTAGATATTCTTAATTCAAGAAGGATGTCAAGACCAGGGTGAACACATTCAAAATAACATTCCCTATATTTAAGGATCTGAAGGAGGAGGCACCAGGTAGAAGATGATGTTTTGAAGAACGACGACATTCGTTGCTTCCGCATGTCACTTTCGATCCGGGCTCGGGGTCAGTTCCTCCTTCTTCATTGGAGAATGTTCTTCGTTTTAGAGTGTTCTCCCAAAGACCTCCTTTCATTTTCCCAAACTTATTCCCCATTAATGGTGTGGTTCCAATTTAAAAGCATAGAGTGTAATTTTATTAATGTTGTACGTTAATTATGTTAGGGTGGAACAATCAATTAGGAGGAAACTAAGAGTCACCTCTCTCGTTAAAGAGAGTTTTTATGGGGGTGTAGGTTGGTTCCCACCATTGTTTTCAAAATTGAGGTTTTCTGGATCAGGTGGTCCCCACATCCAAGCATTCATTTGGGATGTTAAAAATAATATAAAAATTTGGTCTTTATTTTATTTTATTTCCATGAAAAACATGAAAAATAACTTTCACCCCCGACCAACTGTGGTTGAGGTGAAAGTATCCTAAAGAAAATATTGGACATACGATTTCAACAGTGTTCTTAGATTTCAATTATTAGCATATGATCAAAAGTTACAAAACATTTCTATTGCGTTTTCTGAATGTACCTGAAACAAATGTTCAAAAAAAATTTCCAGGAACACCAGTCCTCATAATCACATGCCGTAAATTTTCGCAAACCCATAATGATACCATATAATAAAAAAATTACATGGAAAAATTGGGGTCTTTTCATGAAACTTAAGGTCACCAAATTTGATTATTCCTTTATTTACCATATTTTTATACAATTCATTAAATAAAATATATAATGTATGGAGTGTCCAAGGAACATATTGAATGTCATATAGATGGGGTACTTTTCCATATCATCCTCATGTGGCTTATAAATTTATATAACAAGGAGAGAGTACTTTTATAGGGAATATATAATGAAAATACAATCATGATTATTTCTAACGAATTAAACCATATTGTATTGATATGTGATATGTATGTATGCCTATCCCAAAATGGAATCTAATGCATCATTCATGTCTCATAATTAATAAATATGTGGTCTTTGGGTGGGTACCATAGAATAGAATTTATTTGGGGTTTGAAAAATGAATCATTATAGATTTATATACACATAAATTCTTATTTTCTAGGTAAGAGAGTTGATGGCCTTTTCAAGGTCCACTAGATGACCTACTCTAGAAAATGATCACAGTTGGGGTACTTTTTGATTCTTATTGTATACATCAGGTATACTATAATCATGGATAAAATTCCTATAATGTTCTCTACCAACAAGACATACTAAATATCTTTTGCGAGTTTCACATCAAGGGAGTACACTAGTCCTTTTAATTAGAAAATCAATCCATTTTAGTATTGATTCTCTAGTTTTTTTTCTAGAGTGGTTAGAAACTCTAATACAATAATATTTAAATCTAAATATGTCATGGAACAATCAACAGAGGTCCTCCTAGATGAAAATAGACAATGATATAATATTTCAATACCAGAAAATGAAAAATCCTTAATCAATGAAATAATTATTTTTTATCTCTAATTATTCTGGGGTCCTCATCACTTTACCACTCAAAGAGTTAAACAGTTGGAGGATCTACTATTGGTCACTTGATCTATTAAAAATTAAAAACATAGATTTTTAAAATTTAATGGAAGTGAGACATGGTCGAAAAATACTGGGTATAACTTACTTTTAGAATGTATTGAATCTCATTACATTTAAAAGGACACTATAGGAGAAGCTAGTATAATATTCTATTCATTATAGCAGACATTCATGTGTGTCAACCCCCATTTTAGTTAAAATAATGCAGAATAATAATCCTATATTTCTAGAGGTAGTAAATCATTCTGATAAATAAGATAGGGTCACATGAATTTCTAGATGCACCATTCATTGGAAGAGTACATAACTAAATATTAATAATTTGAATGAGAGGAATCAGTTATGGATTGTCAATGGGAGGTCCCATGGGGTATCCTTGAATATCTTTTCTATTAGGATATTATACCTGAAGGGGATCAGGGTTGACTTATATATAGATATCATGATCCTCGAAAATTGAAGGAATATGGGAATCTATTGGGATTGCCTTAGTAACATCGAGCATACCAAATATATCAATTGGAAAGCTACCCTTATCATTGTTCTAGAATTTGGTGTGGAGTTATATAAAAGATGGGTTCCCATTTACCAAGACCCACATTTTCTATAATATTTGAACAACTCCATGGAATTCACCTATCATGATAGGTCCTCTAGGGGAAAAACATCTCCACTGAATACATTTTGGTACCTTGCTGGCCAGAATTGTTGTGTTCTATATTCAATTACACATGACCACTGGAACACCTCCCAGTATGCCAGTGGCAGCTGACTAGTAGTGAGTTTCTAAGGTAGATCCATGTGATGACTATAACCTAAATCAAATTAATAAATAATAATAAATAATCATTCATGAAAATAATTATTAAATCAGAGTGACTGGAAATAAATAACATACTATCAGAAATGGATGAATGTAAAAATAATAGTCTAAATAGGATTGACTATAAAAAGTCACTGATATCACACCAAGCCAATCATACACATAATATATAGTAATAAATGTTTAAAATTATCTAAAAAACATAGCCTCACCAAATCATTATCTCTATAATTGAATATATATGTCCTTTAATGCTATCAAATCAGGCCTTATCCCAATATTTACCTACCACATGTGAAGCATTCATAGGCTCCCAAGTGTTATAGGCTCCTATGAAGGGTGTGGGTAGAACTTAGTAGGACACCAACAACTCAGTACATTACACAACTATTAATATGAATTGTGTATGAATTTGATATTCCAATCATAATACAAATAGTAAAATAAATAAATGTATAATCACATAATATAATAACCATGAAATCATATGATAACAACAAACATTTATCGAGTGTTTGAGTGTACACCATGCTTTCATTAACCCCCATACATACCTTCATTAGCTCGACACCAGTACAGATGTATATTTTGATGCAAAAATATATCAATAAACATCATGAGACTTGTACCAAGTCCCAATGTCAATTACAAACCTATGACTGGATGTTATGGTCCTACCATTAATGAAGAATCATATGTTTCACCCTGAAGGGGGGAATTATCCAGAACATTGTATGACCCAACCTAACAATTGTCATTATCTTGGAGTGGACCCATCCCAACTGCATTATGGTTATTATCCTTAAATAATGATAAGTTTCATATGACATGATTGACATAATTTGATCATCACATCACCACTTAATGGAATTTTAGCACTATTTTCATATAGGTGAAAGATTATTGACTCACATTGGGTCTACTCAAATTTAAAATATATATCCTTGATCTGACCCAAACCACCATACATGCCATAGTTCTTTCCATAGTTAACTCATCTCCCTTCCCCTCCATGGGGTTGTTTTCTATAATTAAACATCTTGGTCCTCCTAATACATGAAGCAAGCTTCCATATTCTACATAATACAATAAAAAACATATTATGGAAAACAATAATAATGTATATCAAGAATAGTTCTCAAGACAGTACACACAAAGACCCAAATATGATAACTTACAAGAATGGTCAAGCAAGTTATTCCATCATTGTCTCACATAAATGGAAAAATTGTTCTCATATATGTAATGAATGCCATATCATTATGATAAATGTAGAAATAATCAAGTATATTTTATAATTATCAAGCATAATGAAAAATTACATTGGAATACCCAAGGAAAAAAATCATCTATTGTATCACAGGCTACACACACACTTGGGGTCAAACCTTTAAACATTATCTCATGGATCTTGGAATTATGTAGAAAAATCATTAAATAATGAGGGTATATTTAATATATTGAACACATTATTGATAGAGACACATCCATTGAAAACCAAAAGTAATTTCTTGCAGAATAATCCTTCATGGAATATGGATCTTTTTCTACTTACATAAGGTAGTGTTATTTTAGTTAATTACTCCTCAATGATCATTAAATAATTATACATAGTTCATAGTTCATTAAAATAATTAAAATATTAGTATCAATAATTAACTAATAATTAATCAATCATAAAAAATAATAAATATAATGGTAATTCTCATATGTTGGCATACATTATATCATTTCTAAATAAATCATGAATAATCCACAGGGTAGAGTACATGGGACCACAAAACTCAGATGGAATCAACACCCAGCCATGTATGAACTAACATATCTTTCAAAGTCACACATTTTCATCCATCCCAAAATATTCTCTATATGGTAATTCTCAGGCCATGTAATTCTAAATAATTAATTATTACAATATTATTATTAATTAAAATAAGGGATGAAATCACACTCAATGGTGAAGGAACATTATCCCAAGGAAAAACCATAGATAAATACCTAGTCAGAAACATAACCAACTATCCATGGAAAGATCGTATTACACTTATAACAACATTCTAGAAAAAACAAAAACATTTTTTAATGATAAAAAAGTCCAATATATTGTAATTAAATTGGATGTTTTATAAGAATCCAAAATAATGACATATCATAGATGTAACATCATCCAACAGAGTTCGATCCTGTACTAGCACAATCAGAGTTCTAAAATAATAAAGTTACACAAATCACATATAGGTCTCTATAGACAAATAAATATAATCTCTATAAAACCCATAAAATAAATTATTAATGAACATACCTTTGCCAAAATTTCAATAAAAATCTCACATTAATCATCACGACACGTCCTATTACCATGATTATCCAATTATTTTTCAATCTTAAAAAATTTAATCATGATATGAAAGAAATTTCTACCAATTCTCATAGAGAATGTCCAATGATAAATCAAGAAGAAATTTGATTGAGGGAAAGATTAACTAAAGAGAATTATGTCATCTATGGAACATAAAGGGTTAAACATATCAAGTGGACCATCGATGAAAAATGATATAGTGATCTACCAATATAAGAGGAAAAATGATGCTATGAATGAAGACGATTAAACGATTACGTCCAGATTTACCATAGGTTTCCATCTAGATTCACCATGTATCAATTTAGACTCATTGAGGGAGGATGAGAGCAGTGAACATCTAAAAATGTATCTGAAACATGAGACAATGTAATAAATACTTAGTGTTCCTCAATGTGTAAAATGAAAAAAATACCCTCATTAATATCCACCCAGTGCATCCCGTGGTCGAGATGGTGGCACATATTCTAGTAGGGGGGGCCAGCTAGTCTACATAATTTCTTCCAACTACACAGTCTGGTTGGTGGGGGAACTGGCTAGCTAATGGGAGTTACTGTATCCTCAGCTACTCTGGGTCTTCTTTGTTGAAAATTATATCCTTTATTTATGCGATATGATTTCATTTTAGCTCAAAAAAGCATCTTTAATATGTTCAAATTTTTTCTACCCTTTTTCATTTGTCGGTTCATTGATTTATCCATCCACTATATAGAAACATAAAATTACATTTTAAAAATTCAAAATCATAATAGTGAAATCCATTACAGTCCCCCCTCTATAAAACCTATATCCCTTGAAAAGTTATGGATTCGTTGAAATAACACCTATTAATCTACATTGATCATCATCCTCATGTATCTATCTATTTTCAATCCCATGTTCTAACTCACCACCTCAAGGATACACCCATTCATGAATTCCAATAATTCCCCTACTGCATGTCTCCATGCATGAACCTTAGAAGCCGAGCAAAAGGATCACTATTATATATGATCAAGACCATCATTAGTGGAACTGTTTAACTCAACATGCCATTATGTCTTCAAATAATTCATTTTAAAAAATTACGATAGTCCCCACTATATGAATTTCTATATGAGATAAGACTCATAAAGTCCAACGATGCAACTATGGATAGTTTAGTTTCATAAAACTCTTTCATCACATGAAATTGTATTAAATCGGTACCAAAACATCATTCCTAATTCCAAACCAATTTAATGATTATCACTATCCTATAAAACTCAATTCCTATACATTGAAAAAGTTTTCAACAAATTTAGATGCCTATGTAATATTCAACATCATGAGATTGAATCAGTTCCAACATACAATATTTCCGTTTCATGTAAATGCACTCTTCAATATGCCTCTAGTTGAATATGTATAAAAGTAATTATCCTGATCAAATTACACTCCATGAATCCATTGATCAATATTACTTAATCATTAGAGACATTGTTAAATAATTTTTACATACTCACTAAAGACCAATGAGACTTCGATGTAGTTTTGCTCGTTTGTTCAATAACTACATGATCAAGCAATAATTCTCTCAACCATGCGTCAACACACAAATGATCCTACTCTCAATCGATTCACAATATTCAAAAAATACTTTGAAAAGGTAATTTCATTCCTAATCTCCACAAAACAAAAACAATTATTTATTTTTCGGTAAATAAATATATGTAATATCAATAAATTATAATAACCTTATTTTACCTTTTAATTCCCCCACACACAATCATTTTAACCCTCAGTCAGTGTAATGAAATCATGTAAAAAGAGTATCCTCAACATCTTTGATACTTAAACAATAGGAAAAAAATAATAATACATTTATTATTGAATGTATTATGTGCCACATTTATATGTCTAAAACAGTACCTCACATTATCTCATTCAGGGTTTTAGCTTTCCAATTCCATCAAATCAACTACATGACATACCTTTCAAGAAAATTTTACCCTCTGCATTTTGAAATAACATAAATCATGTCATACTAATTAATAGATATATATTATTTACCATATCATTTACATGATTCTAATTTCTCTATTGATAGGTGAAAATTTACTACTATATTTTAATTTAAATATTTCTTTATGAGGATCTAGGGAATTTCTGTTTTGGATATGAGTGTTATTCAGGTATTATGAGTTTTTTTTAATCGCGTAAGATTAATTTGAATTATAATTCAGGTGCTATTTTTTAATGAATGTAGATCAAATATAAAAATAACTAATACCACTACTATATATTATTCCCATATTTATTTTATGGGCCACATCCGTATAGTGAAATATTTATAACTAAACCATCATCCAAATCCATTTTCATTGAATTAATTTGTTCCAATTCTATATTTTTTTCTTTTTATACAAAAAATTATTATAGATAAAGAGGGTATCATTTTTTATTTCACTAAAAATCAGTTTTGACCTCAAGAACAAAAAATAAATTTTAATCCACCATTATATTAACCAAAAATAGTGGGTGTTCTATACATAATTTACTAAGAACTTATGTTCCCCCCCATACATAGCTGCAAATATAATATTAAATGCTAAAAATATATGGGTATAGTGTGATTAATATGCATTTCAATGTGTATATAAAAATAGGGAGTTAATTTTTTTTCTTAGGATCAAAAGTTATTAAGTATCATGTTGGATAAATAAGTGGAATTTTGAAGTGACTTTTACAATTGAATGATTGCCTCTATCATAAGAAAAAAACTAATATATTGTATCATGATTCCTGAATCCAAAAATATTCAATTTTCAATCATGAACTAAGACAATAAAGAAATTAGTTACAAGTGTGAATATGTAATGTGGGATTATAATTTCCCTCAAAGAGGGGATAAAATATAAATGGATTAATAATTCATTTCATAGATAGTCGAATACAACATAATACCTCCCATTTAATTCCATTAAAGAACCAACAAAATCACATTTCAATAGTTATTTAAACTCAATATTTATCATTATTTGAATTCTAAATACAATAATATGATTTTTATTAATAATTATAACTATATTGGTCAAATTTCAATAAAAAACTGTACTGCAATTAATGAAAAACATATGTTTAAATCATGTGGATCACCTATTGAAAAAATTCCATCCGAACACACACTAAACTAACAGTTACCCATTAAGTAGAATTCTACTAAAAAGAATAGGTAGTTTTTAAAAAAATTGAATTGAAAAAACATTGTTATTAAGTAGTTTTGGCCTCCATTTAGATTTCAACATATATCCCACAACTACTTCAAATAAGAAAAAACTAATCAGACATCAATAAATATTTTGACTAATAAAAAGGAATGTTTGAGTAGAAGAAAGATTGTTTTGGATAACTATTTGGTTTCATGGTATATATTTGTCTCAATTTGAGTTGTTATAGTTTATTATCCCAAATCCGAATGTGGATGGACTTTTGTGGTTGGGAACAATGCATGTAAAGTCACCCAATATAAATATTTGAATAATAATAGTAGGAACCTCCTATGAATAAGAGATGAATTTATCCGACCTCCAATTAATGAAAGATAGAAAAATATATGTTCATAATTTAAATGGAGATTAGGTAAATGGATCATTGTAATTTTTTGGTTTCCTCCTCTATGAGATATGAAAATTGATACTGCTGATGCGGTCACATCACCAAAGGATCTTCGATGTCTTAAAATAATATAACTTTCACCTCTTGTGTGGTAGCCAAGAAAATATATATGTATAGTTTCTAAATTCATACATTTTCATAAAATCATTTGTAACTTAGTTTAAAAATTCAATTTTATAAATTTTAATCATAATGAATTATATCTTCATGAACAACTAATTTTTTTCATTTAATCTTATGAATCCCATAAACATATTTTTCTTCGAATCCCTCCACTATAATTTCCTATATTGTGGTCCATTCATCCTCATACCCATCACTCATTTGGGAGAAAATAGTTAATGGTTCACTAAATTAACTTAAAGGTATTTCAAATGGATTTGATAAAAGTGTATTAAATAAAAATAATAGAATCTGGTATTAAGCCCATCCCTTTAACTAATCATATTAATGATTTGGATCTTATTTCAAGGAAAAATTAAAAATTATATAATTATGTCGGAGAGAAGGATAATTCTCTCTATTTTCCAACTTCATGATTTCTTCTTAATATATATGAAATATGATATGTTTTTGTTTTGTTTCCATGTATTGTTGGATGTCTGGAATGTAATGAATGAATTATTTAAACAACTTTTCCATGGATTCTATAATTTGTTAACCTAGGTTTTACTTTAGATATATTTTGATATATTTGATGGAATTATCTATATAGATTTAGCATAAAACTCTCTTAAAATAATTTTTTAAAGACTAAATTCAACGTATTGTGTGGTTGAATAAATAATTGATTCCATTTATTATATTTTTATACTGGTAAAGAATATATTGACAATGTGAAAATAAATAATTGGTGACCTACTTGGTTCCCATGATACAATGAAATATTTTTATATAAAAATGATGTAATTGAATAAAATAATATTAATATTAATATTAATGTAAACATTTGGATGAATATGGTCATATTTAATGAGAGTCTATGTCAATCACTCACTAATTTATTTCACCAATTTTTTTTGGTATTTTACAGTTAAAATAAAATAATTTAATCAGGTATTTTATTTTCATGTTTATGGTTTATAAAAATAAATGAAATAATATGTAATTTGGGAAGTGTTAATTGGAATAGCCTTGGGTTTTCGAATTGGGTTTAAATACTAAACAATGTCAATTTTATATTATATATTATATATCCTCACATCATTCATGAACTACAATCCCCTATGTCGATTGTGAATTATAACGTTCCTATGAAGTTTATTGTGAATAATTAATCTCACTTTAAATAATATTAAAGGGTTATAAACACACCTCATTTGAGTATGTAACACCATCCATGACCTAGATCCATCATATTTAATTTAATATCTCAACTATATTTAAGTTTATCATACAAATATAAAACATGATAAAACTAAGAGAGAAAATATAATAGAATGATGTTGATAATGATTCCAGGGAGTGGTAGATAATCTATATTCAAACCTAAAATCTACCGAAAAATCATTAAATATAAATAATAATCATTTAAAAAAAATTGTTCAATTTTGGGAACAGTGAGAGAACCTTTCCCATGTCTATGACTTCTATTTCCTACTCCAACATTACAAAGTGTTGGAGAGGTATGGTGGGTGAAAACAATATAAAAATAAGATAGAATCAAAATATTAATATTCATTAAAATAAAAAAGAAATAATAAAATGAAAATGTAGTAGAAAAACTAATTTTATTATCATTTAAAAATTAAGATTCTAGTTTTTTGAATACAATTAAAATTAGAGAAAAATTATTTAAATTATTGTGGTATAGGTACTCAACATTATTTTGGATAAATCAATATAAACTCAGAAGTAGGATTATTCCACATAAAAAATGAAAACAAAATTCATTCATCGTAAATTATTTATATTTACATGACTTATAGTTCCTTTTTAGAAGCCTCTTATTTTTATAGTATCATCTTCAATGTAGATAGTGTTTAATTATTTTGGGAAATTCCATTATATAGATATTTCTATATAAAAATTCATTATAGTTGAATTATGATCTAATGTGTGAATTTATTTATTTTTTATTATCTAATGTGGGCCATTAAATATCACCATTTATTAAATATAATCCTTATATATTGAAGTCCTATCCTATTAAAATTTATATTTCTTTAGTAATCTCTATTTTTAACATGAATTCGAAAACATTAATACAGATACATATCAGTTAACTATCATGTAAAATATAATCTTGAGTGATGACGTAATTTCCCTTTCATATTACTCAGGTCATTGGGTAATAAATAAATTTTAATCAAGGGGCTATTAAATATCCTCATTGGGATCTCTAAAATATTAACATGTAACTCTTTAAGGTCCTTATCTTGAACCTTAATGTATGGATATTTTTTTCCTTCTCTAATAAGATTCTTTTTTATCTTCAATATACCCAACAAAATGATTATTAATATAAATCCAATAATTTTTCTCCAAAAAATTTGTGAAAATAATTAAATTCATAATTTCAAACATTTCACGCAATATCCTCAATTTCCAATTAAATTAACCTTTAATTGCTAAACATTCTAAATTAAAACTTAATAGAAATGTGTGTCTGTGTGGGTGGGGGGGGGGGGTAAAATAAATTGAATATCAAAAAAATATAACCAATTTAGTGCCTCAGAAAAAGTTCATTATTAATTTATAATAGTGTATATATTCATTAAATTTTCTTTTAATGTTATATGTTTGATATTTTTCTATTTTACATGGGTCATATTCTTAGAAAATTCTACATTGATTAAATAGGTACATAAAAAATAATTATTTTTAAAAGAAATTCATTCTATAATTAAAAATTTACACTGATCAACACTATTTTAAAATAGTTAAAAATTATATATATTTCTCAAATATATTTTGTTATGATATATATAATTTAAAAATTAATGAAAATGAAATTTTATTTTCCATTATAGTTTTTTCGATAAATATATTCAAAATCATTTATCAGAATTTTAAATTAAATTATCCTTAATTTTTTATATGGGGAACTATTGAAAATAAAATGTTTCAAAATTGAATAATTTTATAATTTTGATAACTATATATCTTATGTATTTTATTTTGATCTGAAAAAAATTAATAAAACATCAATACACACACACAGATATACATATATATATATATTTTAATTTTATTTGAGACTTCATAATTACAGTATAATCAAAAGATTTCTATGCAATTATATATCTAATTCATATTTTTTAAACATTAAACTATCTCTCATTCCATATATTGAGAACGATATAAATAATCATAAATAACAAATTCCTTAATATTATCAGGATAAATATAATATATATATATATATTTAAAGTATAAATAATTTCATTATCAATTATACATTTACCTAAAACTACCCAGATAAAAATTTATATACATATTATCTCTATTTTTTATTTATATCAATAATATAATGTATACATAACAACACCTGTTTAATTTTTATACCCTTTGAATAATTCTACATATAAATATGTTGTTTTTTATAGAGTTGGTTTGATTTTTTTGGTGTTTCAGGACCACTAATGAGATATATTAATATATATATTAAAACATACACATGTATTGTTATGTAATTAATTTATTTTCCCAATATAGGTGATTTAGATGTTGAATCAAAGATCTTCATTGATATTATAATAGATGTTATACCATCGGCATGACATAAGTATTGTTTGTATCAGATCTTTAGTTGAAACATAGTCCCATGAACAAAATATAAGAACTAAATTAAATAAATAAAAATAATTAATTAAATTTGACTATTTATCTAAACCTAGTAGTAAACCACTATATAATATTGAGTAATAAAATTTTCAATGGGTATTCAAATAATCATGTAGATTGGGAGAGCCCCTGTTGGAAGGACCTTTATCAAAAAAACACTAAAGGGTCTTGGATTGAAGACTTGATTGAAGGTAAAATGAAATGGACATCGATGTAGTATATTTCTTCATTAAAAATTCAATTATTAGGTAGGGATTTTTCTTTCCATATTCATTTTCAGTTATTTGATATTTCTTGCATGGATTAATAATATTGTTTTGAATTATAATTCCACCTAATCAGTACATGGTATAATCACCATAATATTTTTATAAACCATTGCTTTAATATTTTATTCATTATTATTCTAATTTTAAATATTTTTTTAGTATTGGGATTGATGGTCGAGTTCTCAATTACCATTTAGTATCATACCTTGTTGATTAGGCAATTATCCCGTCATTCATCCCATTTTCATCATTGGATTGTGGTAGGTTAGTGATTCAATTACCAGTCTAGTTCATGAGGTTCTCAAAATTGTATTTTCATTACTTTTTGAAAATAGAAACGACTCTGCTGATTTTCATGATCAGTGAAGATCAATGGGGAATTATGGTTTTAGTATTAAGGATTGAACCCTCAAATGATGATAGATGACATGACATGATTCATATAGGTTAATTGGAATCCTTTTTTCCGACCACTAGAGGATGGAAATTGAGGAACATATAACTTCCATTTGACATTTGGGGATCAGAATAATATTTGGATGGAATTTATGGTGAAATTTGAAGAGATGTGATGATTTAGGAAAAAGATATTACTATTTGTGAAATTTTCAAATAAGAAACATGTATTCTATAAGAAAAAAATGGCTAGTTCATTTTCTACGGTGTCTCATGTATTATGGAAGGATAAATATCTCCTGAACATGTGGTGGGCTTACACATTGGGGGTTGTTACCCAATTTCATTATCCATGTACTAGTTGTATACACTCATGTCCCTAGGTGGATACACATTGCATGCGCTTCGAGAGACATTTCGTGGTTATTCATTTTCACACTCTGAGAGGTGAAGCAAGCCATGACCAAGAAAAGATGTGGGAGTACACCCAGTGTACCCATGTAAACACATAATGTACAAATTATATGATGTTAAACCCCCCATAAACATCATTGGGATTCAAAATTAGACATCTCAGTAGTTTTTTTGAGTTTTTTTAGATCAGATATAATGTTTTCCTTTCTTTACTACAAGGATATTGTACTCTGTGGTGTGATCAGTTCACTTATTCCAACATGAGTAGATGATTATGTGATTTGACTATGATCATCAATGCATCCTCGGGGATGAAAAACATCTGATGTGATGTGTAATTTAGGGAATGGGATTCCATTTCCTATACTGTATAGATTTATATCCCCTTGTACACTCTATATGAAATTTTTATTATATTACCAAAGAAGAACCCCTTTTTCATCAATGTCATAAGAGGTATTTGTCCTCCAACAATTTGGGTTAGGATTCCAATGAATCAGTTGTGATATCGGCAAGGTATGGGTCACCATTACCTGATCTAGTGAGGATTACTCTAGACTACTAGAATCAGGATAACACTAACTCTTGGAGTTTTTGAAATACATCATACTTTGATTTAATTCATATACTTTTTAATATAGAGTATAAATTATTTTAAATTAATGATATAATATTTGACTATATATTAATTGTTTTATTCAAATTTTGCTAGATTAAATTTTAATAAAATTTTAATGGAAATAAAGAATAGATGAATTGAAATATATATAAAGTCTTCACATTGCAACATGATGTGGGTCTGCATGATAAATAAATATTTATCCAAAAAAATAAATCTTATGGGATAAAAAATCAAACCATTAAAATCTAATTCATTTTATGGGAAGTCAGAGGCAGAAGTTCACAACATGAAGAAGAATCTAGAAGATAAAAGAGAGCGAAAGGAATATTTGACAAAATATTTACACAATGACTCTAAAAATATGGTCACTAATGTTGGATTATACACCATGTGAAAATATTTTCTGAAAACTATGAAGGGTAAGGAAGCATGAAGTTTCACAACCTGAATTATACATTCACAGCCTGTACCTGTGTGATAGAAAAAAAATAATTTTCCCAATTTATATGTTTAACATCATAAATTAAATTTATTTGAATGAGAACCCTTGGTGTTGAACAAGATTTTTTTTAAAAAAAAATTAATGGAATTAATTACATCCTAAGAAATATATAAGCAAATAAATAAGATAGAAATGGTAATATAAAAAATAAATTGGGACATGAGTCTTGGGAAAGTTTTTGTGTTGTTGACCTTTACATCAATAGACCATATCCACCATTTTAATTATGGATTTATTTTATTTATTTTAATACCCTATCATATATATAATGAGATGGTTATTTCATGCTTTTCAGACTATATATTGATGGTAAATTTTTATTATTTCTTTTTATTTTTATTTTTAATTTATTTTGGGAATTTATATTAAAATTTTCATTCTTATCTGCCTATCATATCCCCATTTAATGACAATTTCTTGATAATTATGTGGTTATTCTATAATTTAATTTCTATAACTACAAATTCTCCATGACGATTGGGTGGGATCCGATATATGATTGAAAATGAATTTAGGATTCCTATTTTACTAATGAACCAATGTAAATTACTATTAGAAAAAACAATTTATAAAATTCATTGAAGTCATTAGACCATGGGGATAACATAGAAATAATCCCAAAAATATAAAGAATAGTTATTTAGAATTTATAAAGAAAAATACAAAACAATGACATCATGTTCTGGGAACATTTTTTACTATTTCATTCCCCCTCTCTATAAAATCAATATAAATGATTGTTTATATTTTATATTGGAAATGAATTTAGCATAAATTTTGAATTTTTAATTAATATTTTTTTTTCTATCCCATCATTATAGGTTCATCGTTGTTCACAAAATATAATAAATTTAATTATTTAATCATGTTATTTTTTTGTTTAAATATAATATAATTTTTTTGTGTATCCTCATTGGAAATAATTATATTCTATTGGAATACATGAGTCATTATCATTAGGTTTTGGTGATTATTGAAATCCTCCTATCTCTTTTCATTTAGTAACTTCTTTGAGAATATATGTTGTTGGTTTCTTCTTCCCTCAAGAACTGTGGGTTATAAAAAGTGATTATTTCAATTACATCCCCATTTGTTTTATTGGGATTATTACGTAGTATTTATATTATTCCCCTTCTATTGGATTTTCTATTACATGTTGCTCATTTTATTGTTCTAGATATTTATAATATTACCTTTGTTTTATTTACTTTGCTAGATTTTAGCAGTACATAATGATGGTTATCACTAGTGGTGTTCAGTAGTAGCATTTGGGGGTAGGGTTCTACCTTCTGATAATTTTATAGGTCATCTCACGATTTATTTCTAGTTCGGTGTGTATTTTTTCTTTTATTAAATTGGTTACATTTACACTGCACCACTCTAGTAGTCTTAGAGGTCATCACATTCATATATTTTCACTTAGGTCATAAAGATATTACCTTTCCTACCGAATTATCATGTTCTTGGAAGTGTGCAGATGTATAAGTTTTTTAGGCTAATGATTACAATTTGTGTGGCAGGCCTAATCAATACTATTAATTATCACGTGACATATTGAACATGGTCTGGGGGTGTAACACTATACTCATGACATGTATAGGTGGGTCATGGTGGGCTAGGTCATGATATAGTGTTATCAAAGTAGTTTTTCCCAAGGAAGTTATTTGGAGTCTGATGGGTTGTGAGGATTGTTTTAGAAACATACGGTGGTTGTATGAGGTCATCCTAAGTCCATATTCCAGTCTAAAGAACCCAATGATTGTGAAGTGCCCAATGTATCCATACACTAATACTCCACAATCATATGTGATTACTAGACATACCTGGAAATATGATATAAGAAAAACAATGATATAAGAATTATATAAGAATTGTCTTTGACATCCATCTCCTTATTGAGTTAGCTCCACTAATTTTATCCACTTACCATAGTCCATCCTCTTATCTTTTTAGATGTTTCCACGATGATAGTTATATTGAATATTGAGATAGGGTTGTGATGAATAACAGTTGGGTCATGAGGATTAAATGTATGGGTATTTTCATGAGGAATGCAGTATAGCTATCCATTTCAATTATATTTATATGTAGACGTAACCCCAATTGTATAGGATTATCTCAATCATCACATTAATAATCTGATTGTTCTTGTAAGATAAGATGACAGTGTAGAGAGTCTTAGTACACTACACCTCTATCAGTGGTAGGGTCTGTAAAATTTTCCCAGTGATCTAGAACCTCATGTTTTTTGGGGTTGTATTGAGTTTACAGTCTAATAGTTCTCTCTCTTATATACCCTAACTGATCATATAGCTTTGCATGTGACTAGCCTTTTTCCATGGGTAGTGAAGTACTTGTGGGTTTTAGTCACACATACCCATGATGAGATGAAACTCACATTGATGGTGTTTATGTTCATGATTTGTTATATATATAATCATTATTCAATGTATTTTATATGAATTTAAATTGTTTTGAAGTTTTATCATGGTTATATGGCTATTTTAGAATACGTGTCGTTGATTAACCACCCCACAAACTACTCTCTCGGTATGGTGTGAGATGGAAAATTTTGTCCAAAACAGTTTGAGAAAGTAGTTTATCGTGGAATCAATCCTAGAATGGTCTATTTCGGAATTACCTCACATGATAATGTTATTGTGAATGATTTTGTGATACAGTACATCCAAATGTAGTAGCATTAGGCTATTGGATATTCTAATGGAAGTTAGGGAGTTGATTTGTTTACATCAACTAGAAGAAAGTATACCTCATGTTATTTTCCCATTTGAAATTCAATATGGAATTACATGTCACAGGTACAAGAAAACAAAAGGATCATTCATTGGATATAGTTATACATGATTTTCATGATTATTCTCTTATGAATGCTGGGGTCACATGACCTATGACTGTTTGACATGGTACACTGTAGATAGTGTTCATACAATAGAAGGCACTCTTTTGTAGATGTATCTTTGTAATCAAGAATATACCAAGGGTGGTAATGTTTAACTACAAGGATAAAATGAAGACAATGGTATTTAATATCATTAGAATGAGGATGTGTATGTGGAGAATGAATTTATTTCATACACCCAATATAACTCTAAAGTCGTTCATTCTAGACTCAAGGCTCTAGTGGTCATTGTCATGGTTATTTATATGATAAATAGGTATATGAAAAATATATTCAAAATATGATTTATGATATAATATAAATCATCTCTAATTTACCACTACTACTTTTATAGATAAGAATAATTAATTCTATAATCAAATTGTCATTTTCCATAGAGGTTTAGATTTATATATATCTTTTGGACAATCAGTTATAGATGGAAAATTCAATGGCGAGAGATTGCACTATATTTTTATATGTTGATAGTGTGATCTAATTCTATTTATAGAGATCATCAATATATATCACCACATGGTAGTTTTTATGAAACCATATGATTTCTTTTTGCTAATATTTTTTTTACATGGTGCATTCCTATATAGGTTTTCACCATTATAAATTTATGTCACATTGAAAGGACGAGGATAAATTTTATTTTAATGATTAGAAGGGAATACATGAAGATTGAGTTAGGCTAATGAGTATGAAGAAATTAAAAATATACAAGAAGTCACTGAGGTTGGTTTTTTTGTAGTTGGGTCTTCTTATTCCTAAACACTAGCTGTAGTGGAGGAATTCATGGATGGCCTACAAGAAGATTTCTTTTGGGACAACCTCTATATTAGTAGATTGACATTTGTATTGACCTCCACCATAGGAAAATATTGATATAATTTATACAATATGGTATGGCTTCATTGGAGAACTGGTGTCTGAGGGTATAGTTATAGGACCTTCTAGATAATGGATTTAATGCCTTAATGTATCCCATTAGGTAGTTATGGTGTTGTTCACTATGATGGTGGATAAAAACATGAGGCTATCTTTTTATTTTCACCACATGAATCAAGTGATGATCAAGAAAAAGTACAATTTTCATTGTATCCATGACCTCTTCAACCATATAATTGATGTGAAATGGTTTAGAAGACAAAAATGATATATTAATACAATAATATATGTGTTTATGAGGATGAAATTTTGGAAAATGGAATTTTGTTGTCCCTAAATACACTATGATTTCTTAGAGATTCAATTTGATGTGAAAAATTACCCTATTATCTTCACATGAATTATGAAAATTATCTTCTAGTATTTACTAGATTAATTAATGGTTTTAATTTTTTGATGATCTCTTATTTTACTCTTCATTAAATGATTTTCACCCAAAGAATTTATGGAATTTTTTTTGACTTTGTTTGGGAGGCCCAATTGCATGGTAAACATTCGATAAGGATTGGGGAGGACCACATTATGGGGTAATTTATCATTAAACATGTGTTAGTTGATGACCTATGAATGTTAGTACAAAAACTAGCTTGATAACCTCACATGATCATGTGTATGGTGTGATGTTTTGTTATTATGGTTGGGTACAATTAGAGGTTTAAAGCATAATTTTCTAGGAATGTGGACACTTTGAATTACATGACACAAAATGGTGTCCATAGGAACAAACCTATAGGTATGAGAACTCATGTGATGTGCTTTGAAATATTTTGAAAAATGATTTTATTTGGAGGCAACAGGTGGAGGGAGTTGGTTATGTGGTGTTTTATGATTCCAATGGAGTTGTGCTCATGTTCATTTTAATATAGAGGTAAAATTTTATTTGTTACCTGTCTAAGTGGTTGATAAATATTGATAATAAATCCTGTACTGATGACATGGCGTTGGCATCAATAGTTTTCACCTTGATAATGCAGTGGCATTATCATCTAGTTGAGTCATTTTTAGTTTACTCAGAACCCAAAGCCTCAGGTAGATCTTTTCCAAGAGATACCACAACCTTTTATAGAGGTTTCGGTGGTAATTCCAATAAAAATATCACATATTGAATTCTTACACTATAGTGCAAAGAAAAATTGTAGTGTATTACCTTATTAGGAAATCACATTATCTATTGGTGGAGTAGGAATCCAGGAATTTGGCATCTTTTTGGCTAAGCCGTGTTGAATAGAGAGGTGTAGGTAATCACTAGATTAAGGTGATAACTCTACCAATAATATATAATAAAATAAAAATACATATTGTATAAATCAATTATGATTTTCTTCATCACCGAATAACCCCATGGGATTCAACATTTAGATATTCTATAGTTTTTGAGAACAGAATATTTTTCCATGAATGTATAGTGGTTCCAATCATGTTGTGTGAGGTGGAATATAAGGAGTTTCATACCTCCAACACAGTTTTTTACCCTAGTTTGATGATGATTTATGAAGACCCTCAATGATAGATATATTGTACAATCTTGAGGGGTGTATTTCGGAGTTTGTTTATAAATGATTCACTAATAAATTGGTGAATGTATTGTGTGAGGTTACAATAGGATTGACTCGACAACATAAGATCCAATCATGGAATTTGTATGGAATATGCATGCATTTATGTCAAGTATTATATATACATTAAGAGACCACAAAACATTTTTGGTGATTACTGTCCAAAATACAATGCCATATAAACTATTTTCTATATCGAAACTGTGTTTGGAAGAGATTCCTAGACTCTTGATTGGGAAAGAGATAGTCCAACATCAAGGGTAACCCTCAACAACTATCTACGACTATCTTTCCCAGATCACATCATGATTTTTTAGGAGGATACAATCGGATTTCATGACCATTTTATTGATGATCATGAGGTTCCACCCTCAGGAATATGGTGAGACTGAATGAATTGTCAATGTTTCTATGGATATTTTGGGACTCAATGTGTTGGACATTGGTTGATGTCAGATGGATAACCAAACATTGGTAGATTATTATAAAAATAATAAATCTCGATCTAATATAATCATTTAGAAATTCAAGGCTAAATTTCAGAGACACTTCTGTACATCCTTATAATGGATTTAGAAAGGTTAGTTATCACTTATGAGACTGGATCTTGTTCTAGTATCACCAAAGAACATTCTGGTGATCCAAAATTGAATTAAGACCACCCAAATTTGGTAGTAATATTAGGTGTAATGACATCATCGGCCATCTATGTTTGAGAAGGGGGACCATCTTTTCTAGAAGGTATATCCACAACAAGTTTTGATTGGTTGTTTAAGTTACTAATATATCTCTGTTGTTTATTAAGATATTACTAGTCTTATATGGATTTGGTTGTGTAGATTACATCATAGTCTTACCCTTAGAATAGTTCTGGGTCTATGAGTTACACCATACATCCCATATTATGATGTACATGAAAAACATATCTTACATTATTGATGGAGGTGAGATTAATGTTGGGATGGTGACACCTTATTGAGGTACATAGTGGAAATCAAGGATCAACATGAGGGGATTATTTTTGTGAAGACATATGCACTAGTGTGATTTCATTGGTATCATGGTAACTTTTATTGTAGATCATGGTCATGTGTGACTCAAATTTGGGATTAGTATGCACAAAATTTCAATAAATTGTTTTATTTAGGGAGTGAATATTTTTGTAGGTGGAGAGAATATGACATCCATTGATTTATATTTTGGCCCCTTTAGATATTTCTATATATTAAAATGGATTTTACAAGAGAGTTTGTGTGGTGTTATCGGTGTAGATATATAAAAGAGATCGAGTATATTAATCCACATAAGAACCTAATTATTGGGAAAATCTAGTTTCTTTTGATTGATGTCCAAGGTGAGGAAATAAAGACTTTTGAGGGTTTTAGATCATGGGTTTTACCATAGATGTGAAATTAGGATTGTTTTCAGAATACCTCTATTCAAGGCACAATCACAAACACATAACATTTAAATTAACTTATAATAAATAATTAATTTTTTTAGTTATACATAGAAGATAAACCCATAATAATCTATTATAATATAATTATCCATGTTTATATATATAATACTAGATATTGGGAGATAAATATTTCATATGTTCTATGAAAAATTAATGTGATATGGCTATGGATCCATGATTAGATTAAATTAGATATTTCATCATCATCGATGTTGGATAGTTCTTGATCTAGGATTGATTCAATGATAAGATAATTATTTTTTATTTTTCTATTAATTTATTATTTTTATGATTTTAAATATGTACTATTTAATTTCCATTGAATTATGATTCTACCAGGTTAAAAAATTGATCTGTCAACATTATCATTTCTTTAACATATATATTTAATTTATTGGGATAATTTTTTAAAATTTGATATAAGATTCCAAAACATTGAATGATGTCTTGGATCACAATATCCATTGATGAAGATACATTATTTATTATTAATTTCATTCCTCATTCTTCATGTATTCTTTATTAGCATGTGGAAGGCTACTGATTTGACTACTGGTCAGATTCAATAGGATATCAATCCCAGAATCTCATTATTTAATATAAATATAGGTTAATATTGTTATTTTTTTGAGTGATGATGATTTTTGATAGAATGTGGACGGAGGATTGAGGATTAATTAATTAAAGGGGACAAATGATTATATGAGCTTCAATTCAGTCAATGATAACCACAATTTCCCACTTCTATATGTCTGAAATCAATGATCCAGGAAGTTTAATTCATTATCATGGCATTTGATGACGATTTAGGAAATATTAGTGTTGGAAATATGAATAATTTTGATGATTCATGATGAAAATATTAATTCTTGTGAAATTATCGACTACACATTGTTTGTTACAAAAGAAAAAATGTTTCATAGTCCATTTTAGGGGGATGATATAATTTCAGGACAAGTTAAATATGTCCCAAAAATTTGGTGGTCCCTTACATCATGTTACACTATCTAAATAGCTATTCCATGTATATAAAGTATGCACCTAGGAACCTAAGTGGTCTTACACATCATGTTTCTCTAGAGACACACTAGGTATAATCTTTTTTATACACTGAATAGTGAAAAAAACACCTACATGATTAGAAAATAGAGTATGCCTCATGTACCCAAAGGGACACATAATATACCATTTATAGGATGTTATACTTCCAATATATCCTTATCATGTTCTTGGAATAAGATCTAGATGTAGTCCATTCTCCGTATATTTCTATATAGGTCATGATGGAGGCATTTTTTTTAAAACACAATTACAACCTATGGTGGAGAAAATAGTTGTCTTCTTCGAGATATTTTGGTTAGAATTACGATATGAAAACAATCATCATAGTTACTTTAGGTGGTTTGACCCCACGATAGTACACACAGGTCAGGGAATGGGTCCTCCTTTCCCTTTACAGTTAGGATAGGGAACCCCTCCCTATAGTATTAACAACATCGAATGGGTATTCAATATATGGATTGAAACCCCGTATTATTCATTTTATACGAGGTATTGGTCCTCCACCCTTTTATAATTAACACCCCCACATATATGAAGTTTCATTGATGAGGTGTGTGTCCCCAATTGCTTACACGGTTAGGATTACATAGGATAAACAACATTGGGACAAAATTGAGTCTTTGAAACATAGAAAGACTCAACATCCATAGAAATCTATCATTATTGAGATATTCCACTCACTACTAGAAAATCTGGTTTTGGAGGGGGGGCATCTATAGTGGCCGCCATTTGGAGGCTGCTAATACTATCAACAGCGGCCGCCAAATGGGGGCCGCTGCATTTTTTCATAAAAAAATCCCTAATTTCCCCTCCCTCCCCTCCCTCCGCTCCCCGACCCCATGACCCCCACTTCCCCACCCCCGACGACCCTCCCCGACCCCCGATGACCCTCCCCGACCCCTGGTGACCCCGACCCCGCCGGCGACCCCGACCCCCGACCCCCGACCCCCGTCGACCCCGACCCCCGACCCCCAACCTCCCAGCAACCCCCGGCGACCCGACCTCTGGCGACACCGACCCCCAGCAATCCCCACCCCCTTACCTCCGTGCTGCGCCACCAGCAACCCCGGCAACCTCCACTGCCTTGCCTCCACGGTGCGCCCCCGTGACCCAGACACCCCCTGCCCGCGCTGCACCCCGGCGACCCCCATTGCCTTGCCTCCACGCTGCGCCCCCGTGACCCCGACACCCCCGCGACCCAGAAACCCCCACCCCTACCCACGCTGCACATTTGGACAGTCCCGCCGTCGCTGTCCCATCATGGACCTGTTGCATCCCTCCGGCAAGTCCTCCTGCCTCCATTGGCCCCTTCCGGTCCATTGTGCCCCGCCGTGTAGAACCCTCCACGCGGTCCAACGGTTCCGCTCCTTTCGAGTCCGGCTGTCAAACCTCTATCGTCAATTCACTGCGATGTCATGTATCTGCAATCGAGTCAGACCCTGTTACCCGCGGTCGAGTCCTCCGCAGGTAATGTTTTTTATCCAAATTTGGTTTTTAAATATTAATGATATGTGTTTTTTTAGAATTTAAATAAGATATTTTTCTTTTGATTTCTATTAAATACAGATATGGATAGGATTTGGATTGATATGCAAGATATATTTTCAGCTGAATATTATGAGTGGATTAAGTGATTTATGGATTTCACCAACAAATTTCCAAGAAATATGATTAGTTGTCCATGCAAAAAATGTGCAAATAGATATCTCTTCAAACGAGATAGTGTTAGAGAACATTTGTTTTTAAATGGGTTTTTGAAAAACTATAAGACATGGACGTGTCATGGAGAAGATTCTGTTTCATGTCATTGCTCAGAAAATATTCATATGAATGTTGATTCAGGAACAGTTGATCCGATGAACATAATGCTGAATGATATGATGCGTCAGTTTCAATCTGAAGATAGTAATGTCGCAAATGACGACGTTGGATTGAGTAATCCTCGTTTTTCTATAGATGTAGAAGCATTGAAATTATTTGAAATTCTTGATGATGTGCATACTGAATTATATCCTGGATGCACTAAATTTAGTAAACATTCATTCATCGTTGAATTAATACACCTGAAGGCCTTGAACCAGTGGTCAGACACCTCATTCGACATGTTGTTGGTATTATTGAAGAAGGTACACCCTACTGGAGTGAAGATTCTGGAGTCATTCTATCAAGCTCACAAGTTAATTGATGATTTTGGTTTTACATATGATACAATTGATTCATGTCTCAATAATTGTATGTTGTTCAGAAAAGCGAATGCGCAATTAAATAATTGTACTGTTTACTATACATCCAGGTGGAAGACCAATGCGATTAATTAAGGTAGTCAGATTCTTCCTAGGAGAGTCTTGAATCAAGGGAAACAAGTTGCAGCTAAACAGATGCGTTATTTCCCACTGAAACTGAGACTGAAGAGATTCTTCTTGTCCAATAAAATTGCTAAATTGTTGTCTTGGCATTCAGAGAGAAAGAAAGAGGTTGATAAATTAACTCACCCAGTAGATTCTTTGGCATGGAAAGAGTTTGATCAGAGACACCCAGACTTTTCCTGAGATGATCGTAATATTCGATTGGGTTTGGCAACAGATGGTTTTAACCCATTTAGGTCCATGGTTGGTGCGACACATAGTACAAGGCTAGTGGTGTTGGTTCCATACAACATTCCCCCATATTTATGTATGAAGCAACCTTTTTTGTTACTGTCAATTCTAATTGATGGACCGAGAGGACCTGGTGATAAAATCGATGTTTATATGCAACCTTTGATTGATGAGCTGCAAGAATTTTGGGCCGATGGTGTAATGACTTTTGACTCGGTAGCAAATGAAATGTTTAGACTTCGGGAAACTTTGTTGTGGACAATTAATGATTTACCAGCGTATGCTAACTTATCAGGTTGGAGTACAAAAAGAGAATTTTCATTCCCTTGTTGTAATAAGAGTAAGAATTATACATGGATTAAGCACTATAGAAACTGGGAATATCTTGGTCACAGAAGCTTTCTTCCTCCATTGCACAGGTTCAGAAAAGGCCGGGTATCATTTGATGGGGATAGAGAGTTTGAACCATCACCACAAATACTATCTGGGGTTGAAATTTGTACACAACTTGATGAAGAAAACATCCGCACAATGTATTATTTTCATGATTTATTGGTTCCTACATTGCCTTCTATTCCTGTTGCAAATAGACAGTGGAGTCATAATTGGATGAAATGAAGTATTTTTTTTTGAATTTCCTTATTGGAAATATAATATTTTATGGCATAATTTAGATATGATGCACATTGAAAAATATGTATGTGATAATATTTTTTGCACCATTTTAGGCGTCAAGGGGAAATCAAAGGACAGTGCTAATGCTCGACGTGATTTTCAAGAAATGAGATTGAGAAAACCATTACATTTACAGCTGGGTGAAGGTAATCGGGCATACATGCCTGCTGCACAGTACACAATGAGTAAAAAAGAGAAACAAACATTTCTATCAATTTTGAAGACTGTTAAGGTTCCAGATGGATATTTCTCTAATATTTCGAAGCACGTGAATATGATGAGCATGAAATTATAGGGTTTGAAAAGTCACGATAATCATATTCTACTTCAACAGTTAATTCCTATAGCAATTCGTGATTGCTTACCTTCCCAGGTTGTTGAGCCATTGATTGGAGTTTCTAATTTTTTCAGAAAGCTCTGTTCTAGGAATCATCGCATTAGTGATTTGAAAAAGCTACAGGATAAGATTGTACTTGCACTATGTCACCTAGAAAAACTCTTTATGCCATCTTTTTTTTGATGTCATGGTTCACTTGACCGTGCATTTAACTGGTGAAGTCATTGCTGGCGGTCCCATGAAATTCAGGTGGATGTATCCAATAGAGCGATACTTAAATACATTGAAACGCTATGTGCGCAACAAAGCTCATCCAGAAGCATTAATTTCCAAGGGATATTTAATGGATGAGTGTACTAATTTCTGTGCTTCATATATTGATGAGGTTGAAACAAAGATATATAAACCATCCCTGAATGACAAGGGTCCAATTGGAGAAGAAATAACATTTGATATGCGGAACGACAAGTGGGATCAAGCTCATCGATATGTGTTGTTCAACACTCCATTAGTTATCCCATTGATAAAGTAAGTTTCATAGTTGATGTGTATTTTGTTTCTATATTTATTATATTGCTTACCTTATATTGTGTTGTGATTTAGGATGCATATCGCTGAGTTGAAACGTGAAAGGCCCCATGAAACTAAGTATCAAATCCAAAAACATCATTTCAACACATTTCATGAGTGGTTCAAGACTCATGTATGTATAATTGATTTAATATTTTTATAGCGCAACTAAGTTGTATTTTCACGATCCTTTATCCATTAAACTATATATGTGAAATTTTCAGATTCAAAAGTTACGTGATTTAAACCAGAATGTGAGCGAAGAACTCAACCAACTAGCTGATGGTCCATTTATTACAGCTCGTCGCTACAAGTCTTTGGATGTTAACGGATTCTAATTTCGTATTAGCGATGTTGACATGAACCGATCCACACAAAATAGTGGCGTTGGTTGTTCTTTTGTTGGTGCGGGTTATTATTATGCATTTTTGAGAGATATTATTGAGGTTATTTATGATTGTGGCTTAAAACACATATTTTTAAGGTGTGATTGGGTCGATCTAGTTCATGGAACGAAAGTTGATAACTTCCGATTTACATTAATAAACTTTAATAATATTCTATATAAAGATGACTGGGTTAGCAATGAGCCCTTCATACTAACATCGAAGGCAGAACAAGTTTACATTGTCGGCATTGATTCTGATTGGAATGATGTGGTGAAAATGTCTAGATGAGGGGTTTTTCTGATTGACCAAGAGGAACCTGAAGTTTTCACATTTCCTAATCAAACACTTGACCATAAAATAGTAGTTGTAAGAGATGAAGATATACAATGGACCAGAGAGATGGTTGAAGGAGATACGATAGACTTGCATGATTAGTGCAAATTGTAATTATATTCCTAGTTATTATTTGTAAAAATATTTATCCGTTATATATGTATAAAAATTGCTTGATTTAACTATAATGTCTTTTAATGCAGGTATGTCACAGGGTGGTCACAGTGGTTCACCTGATGTTGTTGGTATGTATGTTTTCATTTTTCTGAATTAATTGATTGCAATTTTCTGTTTATATTTCCCTAACTGTTTCGAATCATTAATTTATATTGTAATTGAATTATGAATTTATGCTTATCATGATCTACTGCTTCTTCCAGTAGAAGCAGGGGTCCTGGTAGAGGGGTTCGATCCTGGAACTCTGGAGCCCGATTGGATGTGTTATTTGACGACACATTTCATCCAGTTGGAGATGGTGCTACTTCATTGTGTCGTCAGTTTGGGCATATGATACGAGAGTCACACAGATTCCCTTCGATGACTCGTGACTGGAGTTCTTTCCCTTAGGATACGATGGACAGATTATGGAGGGAGGTTCAGGTAAATTCAATGATTAATTTTTCATGATATTGTTATTATTATTGTCCCATCCACTGACAATATTTTTAACAGGATAATTTGACATCCTGTCCAGATGAGTTTCGGGCTGTTTGTATGTCGAAATGCAGAAAATTATGGAAGTATTACATGTCAAGGGTGAAGAGAGATCACTGGACAGTATTTGCGGGTGTGTCGGACATTCTACAGCGAGTCCCTCCGGGCATTCTTCCTGCACAGTGGCAGGATTTGGTTGGGTTTTGGTCGAGTGAGGCAACGATGGTAAGATTTATTAAATTCAATCTATAAATGACTAATGTTTTAAATGTCTATTAAGTAAATACGTGGAATGTAGACCGAGTCTGCTCGTCATTCACATAATCAGGCGATGCAGGCCACACCTTCCAGACTTGGCACTCGACATGTGTCACAGATCAGACATGATGTAAGTTCAGAATTCACTATTTCATTCATATTTTAAAAATATTGTAGTATAACATGGTAAACCCCTTTATTATAGTTACACCAATGTGGCAAGTCAATCGATCGGATGTCCATATGGATGAGGACTCGTAGGGCGGGTGATCCCGATGTTGCCGGTGTTATAGTAAGAAAATTATTTACTAATTAATAAATGTATTTTTTATTTTATATAAATTAAGAATATTTGTCCATTGATTCATTATATGCTACATGCTCAGTTTGATGCTCAGTTAGCAGAGTTTCCAGAGGAGCAACGTCGTAGTATTGTGAGTAGAGATGAAATATTTCACCGTGTCGTGGGGCGTGACGGTAATGGTTATTCTTTGACTTATGGTGGCGGTGTCCCACGACGTGCAGTTGTTAGAGCAGATGTGATGAGTGCATGCAGAGAGTCAGGGATGCACACACAGGCTGAGATAGATGATTCCATGCAGGATATGCAGTGCAATTTTGATTCACAGTTTCAGCAGTTACGTGCAGAGTATGAGGAGAGGTTGTCAGAGATGTCATCACGTATCGATGAAATGAAGACGCAACAAGTGGCGCCATAGGTAAACAATAAAACAAACCATACTCAGATTGAATTTAATTGATATGTTTAAGATACATAATATTGATATATATTGTAGGCTCCGAATACATCTGGTGGACATCAGAGTGATATTGGTGATCCAGATGAGAATGAACCCCATGCATGAGGTAATTTCATTTGTCTTGATGAATTATTTAGAATTTTTTATATCCTTGATGAATATAATTTTCCTTTTTACCTAGATTAGTTTGTTTTAATATTTGTGGATGAAATCTTCGTGCACACCAAGAGTGATTATGATCATATCCGACATCTTTACATCATACAGATTACACTTATTGGCTATACGTCAAGCTATATATATGTCAGTTTTGTATTGATTATATAGGTATAGTTATTGGGTCAAATAATTTCAGAGGAAGGTGTGTCAGTGGATGGGGAGAAACTCAAGATAGTTGTTTCTTGGGAGAATCCCAATAACTCTTTCAATATTTATATCTTTTTAGGGTGTGTGAATTGTGACGTGCACGTGCAGACGACACATCAATCAGACGTGCGGTCTGCGCGGTAGGGCTCATTATGTGTTCTTTAAGCGTTGCATGCGCTTGATAAACGCACATGGGGGGGGGGGGGCAAAATGGACCGAACGATGTCCTAATGGCCTGAAATCGGACGAAATCAAAGGGTGAGTGAATTGTGATGTGGTCGAGTAGACAATACATCAATCGGACGTGCCGTGTGCCTGCGGTGACCGGGAACGCCGTTCTGGTGTCATAAATGTCCAAAACGGGTGTCTAACGGTCAAATTCATAGAGGACAACATCGGATTGACTTGCAATCACAGGAAAACAATCCAATTATTATTCGCGACGTGCACTCATAGACATCACGTCAATCGGACGTGCGGTCTGCGCCGTAGGGCTCATTATGCATTCTTTAAGGGCTGCGCGCGCTTGATAAACGCGCGTGGGGGGGGGGGGGGTCCAAATGGGCCGAACGATGTCCAAATGGCCTGAAATAGGACGAAATCAAAGGGTGAGTGAATTGTGATGTGGTCGAGCAGACAACACGTCAATCGTACATGTCGTGTGCCCGCGGTGACCGGGAACGCTGTTCTAGTGTCATAAACGGCCAAAACGGGCGTCTAATGGTCAAACTCATAGAGGATGACATCGAATTGACCTGAAATCATAGGAAAACAATTCCATTATTTTTCGAGACGTGAACGCACAGACGACACATCAATCGGACGTGCGGTCTACGCGGTAGGGCCCATTATGCTTTCTTTAAGAGTTGCGCGCACTTGACAAACGAACGTGGGGGGGGGGTCCAAACTGGCCGAACGATGTTTGAATGACCTGAAATCGAACGAAATCAAAGGGTGAGTGAATTGTGATGTGGTCGAGCAGACGGCACGTCAATCGGACGTGCCGTGTGCCCGCGGTGATTAGGAACGCCGTTCTGGTGTCATAAACAGCCAAAACGGGCGTCTAACGGTCAAACTCATAGCGGATGACATCGGATTGACCTGAAATCATAGGACAACAATCCAATTATTATTTGAGACGTGCACGCGTAGAAGGCACGTCTATTGGACGTGCGGTCTGCGCCGTAGGGCTCATTATGTGTTCTTTAAGTGTTGATCGCGCTTGATAAACACGCATGGGGGGGTCCAAACGGGCCGAACGATGTCCGAATGGACTGAAATTGGAAAAAATCAAAGGGTGAGTGAATTGGGATGCGGTCGAGCAGACTTCACGTCAATCAGACGCGCCGTGTGCCCGCGGTGACCAGGAACGCCGTTCTGGTGTCAAAAACGGAAAAAACCGGCGTCTCACGATCAAACTCATAGAGGACGACATCAGATTGACCTGAAATCACAAGACAACAATCCCATTATTATTTACGACGTGCATGCACAGACGTCATGTCAATCGGACATGCGGTCTGCGTGGTAGGGCTCATTATGCGTTTTTTAAGAGTTGCGCGCACTTGATAAACGCCCATTGGGGGGGGGGGTCCAAACAGTCCGAACGAAGTCCGAATGGCCTAGAATCAGACGACAACAAACGGTGAGTGAATTTTGATGTGTTTGAGAAGACAGAACATCAATCAGACGTGTCGTGTTCCCGCGATGAATGGGAACGCTGTTCTGGTGTCATAAACGGCCAATACTGGCGTCTAACGATAAAACTCATAGCGGACGACATCAGATTGACCTTAAATTACAGGACAACAATCCCATTATTATTCGTGACGTGAACGCATAGACGACACGTCAATTGGATATGCGGTCTGCGCGGTAGGGCTCATTAGGAGTTCATTAAGAGTTGTGCGTTCTTGATAAACCCGTGTGGGGGGGGGGGGGTCCAAACTGGCCGAACGAAGTCTGAATGGCCTGAAATCGGACGACATCAAAGGGTGAGAGAATTGTGATGTGGTCGAGCAAAAGACACATCAATCGGATGTGATGTGTGCCCGCGGTTACCAGGAACACCGTCCTGGTGTCATAAACGGCGAAAACTGGCGTCTAACGGTCAAACTCATAGCAAACGACATCAGATTGACTTGAAATCATAGGAAAAAAGTCCCATTATTATTCACGATGTGCACGCGCAGACGGAACATCAATCGGATGTGTGGTCTTCGCGGTAGGTCTCATTATGCATTCTTTAAGAGTTGCGCGTGCTTGATAAACGCGCGTGGGGGTTCCAAACTGGCCGAACGAAGTCCGAATGGCCTGAAATCCGATGAAATCAAAGGGTGAGTGAATTGTGATGTGGTTGAGCAAAAGGCACGTCAATCAGACATGCTGTGTTCCCGCGGTGACTGGGAACGCCGTTCTGGTGTCATAAACGGCCAAAACGGGCGTCTAACAGTCCAACTCATAGCGTACGACATCGTATTGACCTAAAATCACAGGACAACAATCCCAGTATTATTCGTGACGTTCACGTGTAGACGAAACGTCAATTGGACGTGCGGTCTACACGGTAGGGCTCATTATGCGTTCTTTAAGAGTTATGCGCTCCTGATAAACGCGCGTGGGGAATCCAAACTAGCCGAACGATGTCCGAATGGCCGAACATCGGACGACATCAAAGGGTGAGTGAATTGTGATGTGGTCGAGCAGACGGAACATCAATCAGACGTTCCGTGTGCCCGCAGTGACCGGGAACACCGTTCTGGTGTCATAAACTCCCAAAACTAGCGTTTAACAGTCAGACTCATAGCGGACGACATCGGATTGACCAGAAATCACAGGAAAACAATCCAATTTTTATTCCTGATGTGAACGCATAGACGGAACGTCAATCGGACGTGCAGTCTGCACGGTAGGGCTCATTATGCGTTATTTAAGCGTTGTGCGCGCTTGATAAACGCGCGTTGGGGGGGGGGGGGGTCCAAACTGGCCAAACAAAGTCCAAATGGCCTGAAATTAGACAACATCAATGGGTGAGTGAATTGTTATGTGGTCGAGCAGACGTCACGTCTATCGGACGTGCCTTGTGCCCGCGGTGACCGGGAACGCCGTTCTAGTGTTATAAACGGCCAAAACGGGCGTCTAACAGTCAAACTCATAGAGGATGACATCGGATTGACCTGGAATCACAGGACAAAAATCCCATTATTATTCGATACATGCACGCACAGATGACACATCAATCAGATGTGCGGTCTGTGCTGTAGGGCTCATTATCTGTTTTTTAAGAGTTGCACGCTCTTGATAAATGCGCATGGGGGGGGGGGGTCCAAACTGGCCGAACGATGTCCGAATGGCGTGAAATCGGACGACATCAAAAGGTGAGTGAATTTTCATGTGGTCGAGCAGACGGTACATCAATCGGACGTGCCGTGTGCCCGCGGCGACCGGGAACGCCGTTCTGGTGAATAAACGGCCAAAACTGGCGTCTAACGGTCAAACTCTTAGAGGAAGACATCAGATTGACCTAAAATCATAGGAAAACTATCGAATTATTATTCGCGACGTGCAGGACTAGACGGAACATCAATCGGACTTGCGGTCTACACGGTAGGGCTCATTATGGGTTCTTTAAGCGTTGCGCGCGCTTGATAAACGCGCGTGGGGGGGGGGGGGGGGGGTCCAAACTGGCCAAACGAAGTCCGAATGGACTGAAATCGGACGACTTCAAAGGGTGAGTGAATATTGATGTGTTCGTGCAGATGGCAGGTCAATCGGACGTGCCGTGTGCCCGCGGTGACCGGGAACGCCGTTCTGGTGTCACAAACGGCCAAAACGGGCGTCTAACAGTCAAACTCATAGCGGAAGACATTGGATTGACTTAAAATTCACATGAAAACAATTCCATTATTATTCTCGGCATGCACGCGAAGACGGCACATCAATCGGACATGCGTTCTGCGCGGTAGGGCTCATTATGCGTTCTTTAAGAGTTGCACGCTCTTAATAAACGCGCGTGGGGGTGTCCAAACTGGCCAAACGAAGTCTGAATGGCCCGAAATCGGACGACATAAAATGCTGAGTGAATTGTGATGTGGTCGACCAGACGACACGTCAATCAGACATGCTCTGTGCCCACAGTGACCGGGAACGCCGTTCTGGTGTCATAAACGGCCAAAACGGGCGTCTAACAGTCAAACTCATAGCGAACGACATCAGATTGACCTAAAATCACAGGAAAACAATCCCATTATTATTGGCGACGTGCACGCATAGACGGAATGTCAATAGGACGTGCGGTCTGCGCGGTAGGTCTCATTATGCGTTATTTAAGAGTTGCGCGCTCTTGATAAACGCGCGTGGGGGGGGGGGGGGGTCCAAACTGGCTGAACGATGTCCGAATGTCTTGAAATCAGACGACATCAAAGGGTGAGTGAATTGTGATGTGGTAGAGCAGAAGACACATCAATTGGACGTGCTGTTTGTCCAAGGTGACTACGAACGCCTTTCTGGTGTCATAAATGGCCAAAACTGGCGTCTAACGGTCAAACTCTTAGCGGACGACATCTGATTGACCTGAAATCATAGGACAACAATCCAATTAGAAAAATAGAATTAATGATTTTAAAATTTTAAAATGGTAATCAAAATTATGAATATTATTTTTAAAATCAAATACTTTAGATCTGTTACAGTATGTTTGAAGTTAAATATTTGTTTTCTAAGTTTTATTCGGTACTATGTTTGTTATTAAATTTTGTTATGCAATTATATGTGATGATGGATGCGGAGCTTGGAAGATGACAGCCAGGATTTATTTTTTATGTTATTGTATAATTGAATATTTTTTTAAAAAATTAATATTTATTAGGGGCCACCATATGGCGGCAGCTATAGGTGTCTACATGGACACCTTTAGCGGCTGGCAAATAGCGGCTACCAATTTGCGGCCGCTAAAGCCCATCCCGGCTTGCCTACAGCGTCCGCCAAATGGCGGTCGCTGATAGTAACAACGATGGGGCAAAAGCGGCCGCCATTTGGCAGCCACTAGGCGGCTGCTATAGGCCTTTAGCGAAGGATTTTGGCGGCCGCTAAAGGTCATTCTTGTACTAGTGACTATATCATCAAACGATTACATATTTTTGAAATTTTGTTTCTAGGATTCTTTTTTCCTATTGTCTCATGCGTTGAGATGACTTTTACATTTCTAATTATTCCACACTTTGGTTATCTTGTAATTCTACTAGGTATGTCTATACTCCCCCATAAATGTGTTTTTGCACATATAACATGTGTTATGTAGATGACATGTACATAGGCAGTGACCATGGTGGGCCTAGTGTAAGTTTATATTATTAGTACATAATAGTATTAATCATAGGAGGTGGGTAGTATCAATGTTCTAGGTTAGGATTTTATAACCTAATTATATTTTATATTGGGAATACAATTACATCTGGATGGGTGGGTATTTTTACCATTCACACATTGTCTATAATTACATTATTTTTTTGTAGTTGTTCTAAAGGTTATTATAAGCATTTGTTTCCTCTTAGGTTAATACATTTGTATTTATCTGGTATGGTTGTAAAGTACTTACAAGTTTTCTATGTATAATTTAAATAGTCCCAGGATGCCCATATGTGTGATATTCCTAATCATCACTACTCTCCAACCCCTAACCAATTGTAGATGGGATGGTGGTGTCACACTCGACTTTCCATTGGTCCAAGTGGACCCCATTTGGTTTTTTCATTAATATATAGTTTCTATAATTTATAATTCATAAGTATAAGAATTATTTAAATTATATAAATATCAAATGGTGGATATATTTACTATTTTATAAACTAATTTCATTATTCCATGAATTTGTTTATAATGTGCCTTCTGAAAAAAATTCCCTTTAATAATTAACAAAATTTTTGGAGTCAATAAAATATGTTTGAAATCAACATAAATTGTCTTCTATTCCTATTAAATAAAATATATTTTACATTCTAGTATTATTATTTTGTTAAATTATATTAGACATCCCATATTCTTCTCAACCACCGTAAATATATTAACTACATTGTGTAATGATTTTTTAAAATATTTAATAATCAAGATAATGATGAATATTCAATGTCTATTAATCAAATAATGCAGGATACAGTGTATGGAAACATCAAGCCTAAATGGGGATTTTACCATTCCATAATCAATATATTATCCACTCATATTCTGAATTTTAGTGGAAATTTATATTCCCTCCCAAATTATTTTGAACTGAAAATAATCATTAAATACATGAAACATCTTGTATATATCATGTTCATTATATATCCATTCCATGGTTTATATTATTTAATATGAATCCATCTTTTCATATATAATTTATGAAGAATGAACTAAAAAATTTATTTATTTACCATTTTTTTATTTCTATTGGAATAATTTTTAGGAAAACAAGAAAACTATCAATAATAGGTTGCACAACAAACCTATAAATAAAACCAATAATAATAATAATCAGTTATCACATTATCAATAGCATAGTAGGGGACCACCATCTCTTTGAAGAATTACGATCCACCCATTTATAGAACCTCCATATCCACTGGTACCCCTCGTGGGTGGATTGTGAAGAGGAGTTACCCTCGAGTCTCACCTCCAACAGACCATTGGATAGGGACTAATAATGAATGTTTAAAGTACTCATATTGAAATAATTTCCATCAATTATGTGAAAAAATAATTGAGTGATAAGATTTAATACCACAAATAATCAATAAAAAATGAAATGAATCCATACCATATTGTATTTCAAGATATGGAAAAAATGATCTCCGTAATAAACATCCACGAAAAGAAAAAAACTAATGTAATGAATTCCCAAAAACATCCACCACCAAGCTTATAGTATTTATAATTATACAAAAACTCTCTGAGAATTTGGAAAAATTAAATATATATATAGGGTGAGAATAACATGTATGCTCCGTTGGATAATACCCTTGGTTTCTCATGAAAATATAAAATGAAAAAAATAATTTATAAATGAATATATATTAAAACAAACAAGAACCTATGTAGTTTAACAAAGTAATTCCAGCCATACCATGTTCCACTCACAAAATAAGATAACAATGGTACTAAACGAAATTCAGGAACATCTATAAAGAATCCATGTAATCACTTACCCAATGAGTAGACTCTCCCACACTCCCCATAGAACACATTATGTGTCTCCCACATCAATACAAACCAGTCAATGTTAATAATTTTTTTTGTAATTTTGATTGTGTCACAACCCTTACCACCAGCCATCTCAAATTGACAAATCTCCTATGGTGGAATCAATCAATAATCACGTATGACATATCAGAACATCATCATAATGGACACTATCCTCATCACCATATCCCATATCTAGTCTCAAACTAATTACATGGTCAATTCCTCTCGGACCTCCTCCAATCATACATGACCCACCCCACTTATCAACTTGTAATCAATATGCATCATGACCAACCATGTTATCCCAATGGGTAGGTGTTTCCACCAACTACACCATTTATCAATACTACTTCCAAAGGTGGATTGGTTATGAGGTGGTAGTTGGATATCTATTTAAAATTAAACATTTATATTTTGGAAAAACTATTGATAACAAAAGGATGTCTGTACATAGCACTCGAATCAATTGGAGTATGTATAGAAAACATAATAAGTATAGTTTTATTTAGCAGTTCACCATACCCAACCAAACAGTTCATGAACAAGAACACCTAACTATAATCACATCACTACATCACCAACACATGGAATCTTCCACAAACGTATACCACCATGAAATGATACATAACTATAGAAAATAACTGCACACACTGTGTGGGTTAGTGTAAAATAAATTAAAAATGTGGGAGTGAATTGACTTTAAAAAATAGAAAAAATATTACATAAAGGGAGAAAACATTATTCAAATTTAAATGATTTAATATAATAGTATGTGTATTAGATTAAATATAAATATATAATAATGGTAGCATATTTGTATGTTTTTTCTAATTACATGATGTAAATAAAATGATAAAAATATTTAAAAATTAATCAAATAAGTTAATAAATAATAAAAAAATTTAGAAATATTATTTATTAAAGGTGTTAAGCTAAATCGCATAAATTTTCCCCTACATATCCACTACTAAATATTTTATTATTGACTGATATTTCTATCGATTTAGTGGTATCTAAAATAATCAAACACCAATTATTTTAAAATATTAATTGATGGAAAAAATGACAATTTACCCTAAATTATATAAGATTGTAGCTAGAAACTGAATGTGGAATTCAAATACCATAAATTTTAGCATCTTGGGGAAAACTCCAATCCTTAATTTTTAATGTTTGTGAGAACTGATTAAAAAATAAGAAAGAAGAAAATAATTTTTTTAGGAATAATTCCTTTAAATTATACTCTTGATCTCTCATAGAATAAAATTGAACACTATGACACGTAGAGAATTATGTTAAGGAAGATAACATTATTTACAAAGAATGAAATATTTTTTTGGAATTATGTCTACAAGCATAACCAGTATGAAATTTATTACTATAGAGGTTTTTTATTTATAATTGTGTCATAGTCTATTTCCATGGTTCTAAGTGACAAATATATTGTATTTAAGGTCACTGATAACATTATTGAATTGATATGGGATCAATGACATTTAAGAATAATAATTTCATTCTATTTTGACCATAATAAATTATCCTTGGACAACCTATATCGATGCTACTAGATAGATGTTGACTAAAACTAGGTATTTGGAGTGTAACCTAGGCTCTAGAGTTCCTAGAAATCCTCAAATGACTAGAAACTAGTGTCCACTAGCTAGAGAGAGACCTTTTATAAGGACAAATAGTTTTTTCTACAACCATTGGTTGGACGATGCACATGGGTAGCCAATGGACTTCTCTTGATTATTCTAGTTCCTTCTTCCCCCACCCAATGGTCGACTCCTCTCTACATGTAGGATGGTGCTCCAAGATAATACGAGACTTTTAAAAGATATTATACATCTAATTTATGTATTATTTTGATCCATTAACAACACATCATGTTTGTCAATCATAAATACATAAATACACTTAATTGAAAATTTTGGATCACTTAATAGGTGATTATGATCAATAAAAACATCATGTAAGAAGAAAAACATTATATCAATTTTTTATCACTAATAACACATGAATATTAGAATTATATGTATAAAATTATAATAAAATAATATATTTATCCTAATACATTCCAAAATCATTCTCAAAAAAATATTTATTTTCTAAAACAAGTCATTATGAATTAGAAATATTTTGATTTTATTCTAAAAAAATAGAACTATAAAACCACATAATTAATTTTCATAAACATAATCAACTTACTAAAAAATAGTTTTTATAATAAAAATGTAAAAATAATATAATAAAAATATTTACCATTTTGATAAATAAATTATCTCAAGGAAACTATAAGAAAATTAAAGAGAACACCTAACTTACATAACATTCATATGGATGTTCTATTCTTTTAAGACCCTATCCCCATCCATGATTATCAGAATGAATATTTAAATAGGTTAGAGATATAATTTACATAAATAAAGAAATATGATCTCAGTAATATTAAAAATATATACATATATCAATTTTCAAAACCATTATTAATGATTGATAACAACCAATTTTCACAAACCACTTTTCAATTAAATCTGTACTGTTCTAATAAGGTACCATAGTGGCGCACCCTAGGGTTGAACTCATAGTGACCTCTCATAAGTCACTATATTCCGATCCTCACTGTTATAATTTTACTAATATAAAAATTATTATCTAATATAAATTTGTGGATTTATTATGAAATTCATGATATAAACAGATATATTTAAAAAACTAAAATATAAAAAAACATGGAATTGAAGTGAAGAAAACTATTTCCCTGATGGGTTTATAGGTTTTTAACCAGTAGGGAGAGGTGAATAGTTTTATTATAAAAATATTGCTATCTTTTCAACTAGATTTAGATTAAAACCTAAAATGACCTTAATAACTGTTGTTTTGATGTCCCGTTATAATTTTGATTTATTAATATCCCTATGGTGTGAAAGATGATGAAGTTAAGCTACCCAACCATTAATCATGAACCTAATTTTCTAACTCAGATTCCCAAATATTCAATCAGCCATTTTATTTCACTTCCCCACTCTGAATATATAGAAGAGTTCCCTTATTTAACTAGAATATTGATAGAGGGATAGATGATAGTTTCTTGTGCTCCATCACACTTTATAGAAACCTACCAGACAAAGCCTCCATTTCCCTAGGCCACATTTATATCCCTGATACATCACACAACATATTTGGTTTCACTATTTACATTATGAGCCACCCCCTCTACAAATAACAATCATGTTTTACTCAACATTCAAAATATTTTTAATGTGAACCTATTTATCCCATCCAGTTAAAGGGAAACAAATAGGTTTTAATGTTATTATCTCCCTTTCATGATACCCACCATAAATTTTGTCTGATGACTTGTTACACTTCCTACCTGATTAATTACTCAAATTAAATATTCACCTTGTGTCTCCTATTTCTCTATGGTGGTCTAGAGGCCCAATGGCCTGATGTTCATTGGTGGTATGAAGGCCATGTGGCCTGAAGGCCCAATTTAAAGGCACATAGTCCAAAAATAGTTTAGTATTTCTTCTACTACAGAAACATATATAGTACTCAGAAATAAAAACATTCATGTTTTCGAACCTTGGTCTTTTGGATGCTATGAAATAGATTATAACACTTGTCTATAGGATCATTTTTAAATTGTGTGGTGGTTAAATCTCAAATCCCAATGGGGGGACCATGACCAAGCCCATAGTTCTCCACACATTCCCCATCATGGAAAAAGAAATTATATGATAAATATATCCATATCTAATCCAAAATCTATATTTTTAATTATATATATATATATCAATGATAATGAAAATGAGTGAATGGGTAGGAAAAATATTGTATTACAAAAAATAGTGAGACCTCATAACATTAATATTTCAACCGCTACTAAATTATTGTATAAAAAATTAGTAGTAATTAAATAAAAATCAGCTTAAAAACACCACTCACCCCCCTTAAACAACAATGTGGACTTTTTCTACATAGAAATTGAGATAAAATAATCATTATGGGGTAACTAAAAGAAAACAAATTAATGGAAAGTATGAAGTAGTGAGATAAAATAATATATAATAGAAATATGAATAACTATAATAGTATCTACATTAAACTGTACACACTAAAAATGTATTTCCATTAAAATGGAAGAGGAGGTGTATATTTATAAGGAGATGGGTGGACATTTTTTCTGCCAAATTTTACATTTGACGGTTTAATCATTGATAACACATTAAATGGATGATTTTGGAATTGTGATCTTCTGGAATGTTATTTTACTTTTTCTTATTAATGATCCAAATAAATATAACCTCAAATTGATAAATATTGACATACTAATATAAGATTTAATTCATGAAATAATTTTGTTTAGGTTACTATTTGAATTCCTATGCAATAAGTTCCTATGTATTTATGGCCTTTAAAAAGTGAGAATCAATATTTTCCATTGTTAGGAAAATTCATAATTGTATTCTCTCTTGATTCATGTCATATTTTATCTCATTTAGGATGGTAATATGTGATTAATATTCCCATATTGAATGGTAATTCAATATGTGTGTAGATATAGACTCCTAAATTGTGATATAGTTTTGGGACGCATGTTGTTGGATTGAGCATTGTAATTAGTTGGATAAAATGAATCCCAACATATATGGAACCCTAAAAAAGGAATTTCACAATTTCAATCAATGTAAACAATGTTTCTCGATAATAAATCATTATATATAAATAGTTTATAATATTTAATTAGTACATTTTAAAATTAATCATAAAATAATACAGAAAACCATGGAATGTGACTTTTTCCCAAAAAATAAAAATATGATGGGATTAAAAAAAATTAAATTATAGAATAAAATGTAAAAAATTATTTTTCATGCCCCTGAAAATAAACACTCCACTCCCATGAAACCATAAAATATCTGAATGAAAATCTATATAAGAATAAAAATTTACAAAACATTCCTGAACATTCTCAAATATATAATTACATCATGTCTTCTGTATGATGAAAAAATTATTTTCATTTACATATCTCACAATTAATTTTGTTCAACCTAAAAAATATAAATATGATTAATGTAAAAATTACCTCATATTCAATTTTAAGTCTGTCTTCACTCAATATATATTAAATATAGAGGTATTATCATACTTGGAAAATTATTTTATCTCAATAATATTGTGAAAACTCAAATGTATCTATAGAGCGAGACATAAAAATTAATTCAATGCTGATTATTTTTCATGATAATTTATTTTCGTTAGATTTGGGGGTAAAATATTAAAAAAATTATCGATAAAAAGTGGAAGTTTAACCCTTATGTACAATGAATTTATATTCAAGTGAAAACTCTGGGAATTATTCACTCAATTCCCCTTAAAAATATGATACCCAACACCACCCCCATTTTTGACATGGTAAATGAGTCGTGTAATGATTTCAATGAATGAGTTCATAAAAGTTATCCCCCTATATTCATTTAAATAATTTTTAATTTTTTTATTTTGGTAATGGTATAAGAGATGAAAATTTAATATAATGATTAAATTACAATTTATTAACATTATATATGACATATTAAAGAGTATAAAAATGTAATCATTATGAATAATTCATTCTCATCTAAATTGTTTCTATTATTTCATTTTTCTCGTTTTTAAGGAGAGCTAGATGCTATAAATTAATCATAATTATATGATGAGTTGTTCCCAATTATGAATTCCTATATATTTTACAAAATTATGACACATACCTCACAACACCAAAAAATGATAAAAATCCAAAATAACACACACTAAAGGCCCTTCACCCACACTTATAAAAGAGATATCCATGAATTATTTTAATAGTCCGTGTTGGTTTGTAAATATCATCTTGTAATATGGATTATTTTTATGGAAATTAATGTTTTATAGATGTTATACATATATAAATTTAATGTTAGATTATATGTTAAATATGTGGCCATATAAATTTTTTCCTAAATCATTTCTTAAAAAATTGATGAGTTCTAATTCCTTCAATGATAAAAATAAAATAATTTCATTCTCAATAAAATATCATATTTTATCTCAAAAAGTGTGATTATTGTGAATATTCAATCAATGTCACTGAAAATACCTCATCAGAAGAGAAAAGTATTTTATTGCAATATAATATGGTCATGTATTCAAAAATGAAATCAAACTCATAAAATTTATTGATAATAAAATTGAAGGATAACATTTCCACATAAACAATCAATTAAAATTCATTATATCAAAAAAACTATCAACTCCCTCAAAATCACATGAAGTGTAAATATGAGACACATTTTCATTTTTGATTAGTTATCTTTAAAATATGAAAAATAAAAATAAAAAACACATAAAAATAAACATTTTTAATTTCTCCTTCATTTAGAGTTAACTACAACCCATTTTTTCTTGAAAAAATAAAAATATTAAGCCCGTTAATTAGAGGATATGGAAAGACACAACCTGGAATTATTTTCATTTGGATGACTTGTATTAATATCTTATCTCCTGATAAATTATTAATTGAATGAAAGAAAACAAATAACATAATAAAAATAAAGTAATTTAAAGATAAAGTGAAAAGTGGAAAACAAATGGTTGGAATCCATATGTGGGTGTTAGGTTTTTTACATCCTCTTGATAAGTAGTTGGATTTATATATCCACAATATAATGTTGGGTTTCACTTTTTATTCATAAAAAAGAAGAAAATATTTATTCTAGGGATCTTCAACTACACTGGTCATAGAGGAAACCATGTATTGAGTTCATAATCTCCCTCCAAATGATGACATAATTCAATTTGTATTGTAGGGAATAAGAAAGAATAGGTCTACATCTTCTTTTCCCATGACATATTTGACCTCTTCATTAACATTATATAGGGCATGAATTGGTGAATCTAATACATAATAATTTTAGAAGGGGGGAAATAGTGAGAAATTCATTTTTATGTGAATTAATTAATTTGTAATCAATAAATAAAATTTTAACTTCATTTAAGGTGGATTGAATGATTATATCCTCAAAGAAGACCAATAGAAACATGATCTCAATAGGAGAATAATTTTTATATTTTTCATAATAGTTCATATGACAATTTGATGTATCATAAAAATAAAAATATTGTGGTGAAATACTCAATTTCATTTAAATGAAATAATTATTAAAATAATTCAATAAAATATTATCCTATTTTTCTTAGCTTATAATTTATATTCATTTCATAGTGTAAGTTGGTGTTGATTATTTTTTGAAAAAAGGAAGGTTTTAAATATACAATAATTTTTATTAAAATTCCATTACATTAGATATTTTTCTTATATATAAATAGAATGGTATATATATACAGATAAACATTTTTAAAATTAGGGATAATCACATTTCTCTTTGGATCCAACAAAATATCATCATTATTTTTCCAAATCTTGTTGATCACAAAAATTTATATCTACAAGCCATAAATATTTTGGAACATATTATTGTAATAACAAAGAGAGTTTGAAACGAAATTCAAGTTATATATATAGTTCATTCGAAGGTTCTTCAATTTAAAATATAGGTGGAACAATATCAACTTATTCTATAATTTAATGTTTTCATTATCATTCCTAGTTTTAAAGACTGATTTCCACAAAATTAGGGGCTAATGATGTTATTTTATTTGTTCATATTCATACTTCATCATGAAATTATCTATAATTTGAAACATTGTATCATTATACTTACTAAAATCACCATCATCCCAAGAAAATTAAATATCACCAGAAAATCCATATTTTCCTATGTAATGAATTAACTATAATAAATCTCGTTACGATTTTTTTGGAATATTTTTTTATAAAAAAATAATGTTTTGAGATCTTTCTCTCTCAATAAATGATTCCAAATTTATGGTAGTATTTTTTCATGAACAAATATTCAATTAATTTATTATTCACATAATAATTTACAATAATGTCTTATCCAAAGGTCGATCTCAAGGGGACCTATGACACCAAACTATTTTCAATTTTGAATATTATAATATGTTTAATATAAAATAATAATGAAATATAAATTGGGGGATAATAATTTGATAAATTAAATAAATATATCTATTAATTAAAATAAAAAACATAAATAAAAATAAAATAGACTTGTAATTTATAATAATAATACTATTTCTCTCGGGGGTTCCTGGTGATGTTTTCATTGTTATTTGATATTTATTTCACATTATTGTATTCAATTAATTGATAAATACCTATCAATGTAAACCCAACCATTTAAATGGTATTACCATACACTGATTCATATTAATATAGAATTGACTTATCCCATATCAAAAATTTAATGAAACTCTACCATTTGAAAAATATAGATATTACCAAGATGGAAAATGAGTTAACACGGATTAAGACGACAATATTAATGAAAAAATGGAGACCACACACAAATATTATTTAACCTCTAATAATATATCATAATAAAAAATGGGTGATCATAGAATTTCAATAAACTCAAAATAATCCTACTTCCCCCATTGAACAACATTGACTGTTATTTCCCTACAAACATGGAGATAAAAGAATCACCATAGGGAAAAAATAATATAGAATAAATAAATAAATTAATGGAATATTAATAGATATCAAATAATATGTATTTAAAATATAATGAACTATTATAGTAATCAGATTCTAACTTAGCCCCTTAAATATGGATATCTTTGGGAATGGAAGAGGAGGTACATATTAATAAGGAGAGGTGTGAACATACATCCCTTTGAATTTGACGTCCGAAATATTGATTATGGATGACATATTAAATGAATTATTTCGAAAAAATATCCTTATGAAATGTTGTTCATGATTTTATTTGGAAAATACCAAAAACGTTTCACCTTAATTTCACATTTATTAAAAGAGTCTTGGTAGATTTACGTTGTAATATAATTCTTGCATCATGAATATTGTAATTCCCATGAATTGATTAATAAGTCATTTATTCCCTTGGGAACGTAAGAATATAGAGTTTGAAAAGTTATAAAAAATCATCATTAATTAGTTACCTATATCCATGTTCAATTTCAGATCACTTGTTTCGTTAACATTAGATATATTTGACCATATTAAAATGAAATTCACATTGTGTGTAGATAGTGAGGACTAGATTCTGATATTGTTTTGGGCCTCAAGATGTTGGATTGATATGTGGGTTGATTTCAATTAATATAAGCCCAAAATGTATGCTGGCATAATAAATAAAATTTTAAATTTCAATGATTGTATAAATTTTTTTGGACTAATTAAAAATAAAATAAAAAAAGTTTAAAATCCAAAATTTATCAATTTTTTAAATTAGGCATAAATTTACACAAAAACATAAAACAATGTGATACATTACCTCAAAATAACACTATATAGGTATTAAAAACATTTAATTATAGTATAAAGTGTATAAAAAATTTATATTCATAAAATACCCATATATATTACAATTTAAACAAATAATATCATTAAAATATTGTAAAATCTTAATTCATTAAAAATAAATAAAAATAACATAAAAAAGATTCAGGTTTGAAAAATTAACCTTAATATATTAAATAGTTTTCAAATTTAAATGAAATTATTTCCCAAGATAGAATTTTTTTCAAATAAAAATATGATTTGAAAATGGATATCACCTCTAGCTAAATTTTATTACTAACAATACAATCTCCATTGTAATTAATTTATTGAAAATATAAGGATCCATTGAAATGTTTTGAAGAGTAAATGATTATAATAGTAAATTATTAAAAAATATAAAACATAAAAAATTTAATTTTAAAAATTAATAAATAACATAAAAAAATATGGATTGATAATTTAAAATTAATTTAAATATTAACATACAAATTTCATTACATTATTAAGGTTAATCAATTATTATGTTAATAAACCATATAGAATTCCCTCTGAATGTCTCATCAGGTGTAATGTAATGGCACACTACTCACTCCTATAGTGAATACTGGATTTGAAACACGACCATCTCATTAATAAGAAATAACCACTTACTGAATATTTCCCAGAACCACATCCAATTGTTCTCATCTTGATAGGAATGTTATTCTAATAGTATCATAGTCACATGAAATTACCCAAAATCGTGAAATTTTATATTTTTTAAAAGAGAACAGAGTAATATTTTATTTTGAAGACAATTATAAAAAATTAATGTAAATCAATTTTTATAATATCATCCTTCATAATTGTATGGAAATAGTATAAAAGGTTAATTATTCCTAACACACATTTGATAATTACAAATAGAAGAAGATAAAGTTTTTTAGTGAGGTTATTAGTTAATTAATGGTTGTTGAGAAGAATATTAACAATGATGTCACCTTTTTTAAAGTGATACCTAATAATGTGATAATTTAGATCAATATACTGATATTGATAATAATGGATAGTATTTCAAGAGATAATATCATAACCAATACCATAAAACATGATATTTATATAATAATATGTAAGCAAGATGTATAAGATAATATTATTCATCCATATGATAGGGGAAAAACTATAAAAAGTTATCTTTTATACAATGAATAAACAATGAGTGCCAATGTTGTTCTTTGTATAACTCTATGATATGAAGGAATACCCAAATTGATGTTGTTCCACACTAGTATAGTTTTTATTTCTTTGGAATGCTCTAAATTAAGAACCAAAAATTTTCAAAAGCAGTTTCCTTTGGGCAAAATAATACATGGTTTTTAGTACCATTAAATTATTTAAAAATTATTTTCACTTCGTCCAAATGGGAATCATTTGTATTGGATTGAAATTTAACATTATTATTGAAACTAAACAATATTTCAGTTTGGGATTCATTATGGTAAATAAAAATACCAATAATACTTTTATAAATTATATTTTCAAATTGTTTAATTACATCATGTAAAATAAAAATAAAATTAGTTTTAATTGGTTTACATATATTATTAGTAATGTTAATGCAAAATCATTTTAAATTATAATTTTGGTATTTAATTTCTTTTATAAAATTTTGATAAATATTTTAAGAGATTAAAAACAAAGGAAGAATTTGATTTTTCCCATAAAACATATTTAAAACACTTAATTCTTTAAATTATGAAAATAATTTCAAATATATTCATTTGTTTAATGATAAATAACAGAAGAAATATAAATTTAAACCATTAATAAATCATTTTAAAAAAATTTACAAAAAAATGTGTAGTTGGCTTTTCCTTTTTTAAATAATTTGAAATTTTTTTATACATTCATATCTATCAAAAGGGAATTAATTAAAACCATATAGAAATTTAGTTTACATAAAAACATGTTTAATAAAATTAAGTTCGTCAAAACTGGGTGGTTGTCCAAAAACATAAATTTTAGAAATAAATCCATTTTAAACAAAATTTTTTCATCCTTTTTAAAATTTTTAAAATTAAATTTATCATTTAAATACTATATGAATCTAATGGAATGTATATAAAAAAATGATGTAAGGTTTCACAATAATCAATACATTCTTCTTAATTATCTCAATTAACAAAAACTCTGTAATATTTTCAAGAGATATTACCATAATAATGTAGCTTATTTAAAATACCCATTGTGTTTCATTAATGAAATGATCATTAGGCCTTTCAATGGGTGTATAAATATTATTCCATTGAAATTGGTTAAAAAAATTTATATAAACTATTCCATTTTAATTAATAAAATCATTAATAATGTTTTGATGTTCCATGTAAGAAATAAAAGCATGATGTTAAACTACATTTAAGTCAAACATTATAGTGCGCATTATAGATTTTAATGAATGAATAAAATTCTATTAATGAAGGAATTTTTATTGAACTAAGAAATTTAGTAAATTAGAATAAGGTGGTAATTTTTAGCTTTAATTTCATTTGAAAATATAGGTTTAATTAAGGTCAAACTATCATGGTCAATTCCATCATTACATTAAGGATTATACTAATGTTGATTCTCATAAAATTTAATTTTTATTTACTCTTTAATGGGTATTGTTCTATGAAATAATAATCGATATGTTTTTTATTTATTTAGAGAAACCATGATATATACATTCATCATATTGTTTTTCAAACAATCATAGGTTGGATTGGGATTGAAGGATAAAACAATTACACCCAAACTCCTCAAAATATCCATGTTGAGGATTTTTAAGTTATAAATTAAAATGTGGTTTTTCTAAGGATATGTCTTCTGAGAACACATGTAATGATATATCATGATGTATCAACTTACTCATCCTAAAATTACTTAGGTATTTTTAATTACATTAGAAGAATTTTAGATAACACTTAATCTCTCAAACTTATGTTTTCGATAACCCCACTTTGTTTATGTGATTCTAGGAGTAGAGATGGAATTGTTAGAATAGTGAGATGACGAATATTCTTCAAAATATTTATTATTTAATTTCCCACGATAGTATCTTCTTTGGAATATTTTCATGCATCCCATTTCAATTTCATCATTACATCAATGTTGTTAAATAATTACAAGACATGTTTTTTAATCCTAGAAATAAACTCATGTATATCTAGTATAGACATCTTTAATTGTGATGGTATTAGATTCACCACTATACTGTTAGATGTGTTAAGTAAAAAAATATCATGGTCTGCAACAATTAAGGCTTTATGTTGGAAGATTTCTTTCTTAAAATTAATTGAAATTATTTGTTGCTTATCGAGTTGGAAAGGATCACAGACAAAGTTACATTAGAAGAAAAATTTAGAAAATATCCTACCAAATGGTTACAAATGTTATTGAATAGTGTTTTTGTGATAAAATTACAAAATAAAATATACACTTGATAAGGCCCTTTTATATTTTTCTCTTAAACACTCATCATTTGGATTTCATTATAATTTAAATCCTGATATAAAATTTTGATAGTATGATAATGTAAATGAAAAAATTCCATAAAAATTATGAACATAACAAAAATGATTTACAAAATTAGTTGTAAAAAAATATAATATAACTAATTTGTTTTTGTAAATTATAGTTCAATCCATTAAATATAAAAATTTAATTAATTAGAGTAAAATATATAAATTGATGGTACCAATAAAGTTCATTTTTCTTTTTTTATTTGTCCAAAAACATGAAATCCATTATATAAAAATTTTAAATACGATTTCTTTTGGAAGGGTTAACATACATGTTCATTAGCCACCAATTATCCATCTACCACAATATTAATAGGTTTTGTTATGGTGACTCTTTTACAAAACAATATATAGGCTAATATTTTTGGTATCCATATTTTGAGTGTAATTAATTTATCTATTAAATAATTGGATTCCAAATTAGATTGAAATTTATTATTTTATTTTAAATGTTGTATTAGATATAAATAATATTTGGTTTACCAAGACAATAATTATTAACATTTCACTAAAAAATAAGATATTAAAATTTAAAATAATAATTAAAAATTATCTTTCTGGAAAATCCAATTTCAAAATTATTGTATTTATTATTTATTTAAATACTAGATTATTTTAGAAAAACCAAATACAAAAATACTTTTAAGAAAGTGTTGGGAGCCCAAAATAATATTTAGATATTTATTATCATGGTTTAATAATGAAATTTTATTTTTAATATTTTTTATATGAGATTCCAAATTCTCAAAAGTTGGCTATTCATTAAATTTTAAAATAAAATCATTATTTAATTTTAAAAGTTTTAACTTTTAAATGAAATCAAGATTGTTCTTTATTTTATAATCCATAAAATATTAAATAAGTTCAAATAAATAGATTTGATGTTTATATCATGCATATTAAATCTATTGATAATTTATAGAAAATGTTAAAGAATAATTACAATAATAATTATTAGTATAATTAAAAGAATTTACTACATTATATACCCCAATGGTGGATAAAATTCATATCACAATGTCATTGCTTCATTTTGATGATGGAATAATGGAGATTATAACACCCCATGTTTTGACATTAATAGATTTATTACATGGTTTATTGTCTTTATCCTTCATCTTTTTTTATCAAAAATATTCATTGATAAAACCCTTTTTAAATCAAAAAGATTAACTAATGATTCTCTATTCACTTTTTACTTCCACAGCTAGATATTTTGTTTTTCATGAAATTTTTAACCCACATTAAAAGATTAGGGATTATCATGTATCTTTCAGATGGCTCATCATTTGTATCCTTGAATGAAATTAAATTTTTAACAACATTGTCTTCCTTGTAATCTTTGTAATATTATCTCTCCATAGTTATCTCATAGTTCATGATAGTTTCGATGAGTTATTAAACCATTATATTTTTATGTTATTATATCTATTGTTCATTTGGATATTAGGGGTTCTGTTTCTTGGTAAATCCCAATATATATTATTGTTTAAATTTTTTATTTAATGATTGTAACAAAAAGAATCAATGGAATTGATTATTTGTGATCAAAATGATAAAATATCAACAATATATTCCATTAGTTGAATAAAATAACATTCATATTCAAGTCTATTAATATTTAATATAGTATCATTAAATTTGATTGTTCATTAATGAATTAAATATAATATTTTCTATATTTTCTGATATATTTTTCCTATAGATATAATATTATAATATTTTGTGTGTAACACATATTGGATGTTGTTCCTTGAAATATAATTTAATTAAAAATTAAAAATATCATACTATTTTCAATTTCATATTTTTCACTAGTATGAGTATTAAGCAGCCAAAAATTTTCAAAACATGATAACTGAGATCCAATTGATCATATATGATCACTTATAGGGGGCGATTCAGTGATCACATTTAATTATATCAGAATTTTTTCCTTAATATGGGGAGGATTCATTTATTAACCTCTTAAATTTGATAGAGATATGATCCACTCAAATTTAAATCAAAACATCACGTCATGTATTATTTATATTTAAACAGTGATTACACAAAATATTTATGTGTTTTGGTACAAATAACTACTCCTATCAATTATTGTTTTCCCCAAAAACATGGATTAGTATACATATAAGGACTCAACCATAATCATTACATAATATTGAATTAAATGAATAATTCACAATGAGGATCTTCTCAGTTTTAGTGTTTCTGATAATTTGGACATAAATATTACATATCGAAAGATTCCAATGTAGAGACTTCTACACAATATCCATTTTTTCATAAAATAAAAACCCTTAAAAAAGACATGTCTAGTTCCATGTTTTAGACAACATGACTTTTCCCTCATCTCATCCATGTCGATATTCATCTTATGTCCTTTGAAAAACAATTCATAACTTGGGATGATCATAAAAATCTCAGTAAGGGTTATAAAATAATGAAAAGAAGCATTATCCCATCAATTAATACAAAACAATGAAACCATACTTTTAAATCATAAAATACCACATGAACCCATAAGATTTATGAATAACATATATAAATAATAAATCATAGTGGTAACTGTAATGCCCCAATCCTAGTTACCCAGAGTTGGTGCATTAATACATAACATTGGCATGATCACAAAGAAATAATGTCTCGAAATACCGATCAGATTAGTATTATTGGAAACCTGATTCATACATAAGTTCACTATTATAGCTTGAAGATAAATACAACACAAATATATTTAATTAGGATCATCCAACCCTCCTAGATTATGCCTACATGTCACTCATAACTAACTTCTTCATATCCGGGGAAAATGGAACATAAAAAGGGGTGAGCTCAAACACCTAGTAAGGGTAAGTAATACAGTAGAAAATGATAGAAATATAAATAATGGAAAGCAATTGAAACCACATGCCTTTACAATAATAAACATGAATACTATTATGGAAAGAATTATGAGCTGAGTAAATAATTCCATAATAAAACATAAAATGGATATTCTACTAGTCGAATGATTACATAAACCATAAATATTATTTCCATAATGAAGGAATGTATAATGTCGGACATTCTAAAACATTTTTCCCAGGCCTCAGGCATGACATCTAAAAATGATTACAGCCTTAGCCAAAACCATATATAAAATTGGGAACGTGTGTTAGACAATTCCACATCATGTTGTCCCATGAGTCTTACTAATCCATCGAGGAGATATATCGGGCTCCACCCATAACTTACTAAGTCCAATACATTCATCATATGAAAAGTTTTAAACATATCATAAACATTCGTATTAAAACTAGAATATGAAATTTCAATACTTTAACTATAAACCAAGAATGGTATAAAAATAGGGCTTCCATAGTCAAACCTATCACAAATACTTCAATAAAATATGGATGTTTTGTATCACAATAAATCAACATAAAATAAACTAAAAATCCATCAAAGGTTGTTGACATAGATGAAATCGAAACCTTTCTAAAAGAAATCTATCTTTCTATATTGAAATAATAATTATAAAGAAAACATTTATTTTGAAAATATTATTATAAGCTTGTAAGGGAATCTAAGATGATTTTATAATGGTGGAAAATAGCCGCACCTGTCGTATAAGTTAAAAAAAGACATTCTTACCTTAATTCTGTCAAAAAGGTTAAAAATATACTTGTTTACAAAATGACCGAAAGATTCATTTATATACATGTTATAAAAATTCAAACAAGGGTATAAATGACATTAACCCTTATTCTGTAAAATTTTAAGAATGTTTTGAAATAAATTTTTAAGAAACATGGACGTGGATGATAAAGTGGACCGAGTAGTTAATTACGTATAAAGATATTCAGATAATGAAGAGATTGTGAAATAAACCCTTACCAGAAACTTTTCCTTAGTAGTGGGTAGGTTAGCCTCCTGTATAATAGTTCAATCAATGTTATTAAGTCAATCAACAATCATATACATAAATATGATATTATATATGATCTTTGAAGATTGTTTTAATTAATAATATCTTAATATTATTGTTGTTTCATGTGTTAACTGATTCGTTTTCCATTATACGCTTTGTTACATTAGATATGTTTATTATACATAGGTTGTATCTTATTCATATCCAAAATGATATCATGTCCTTAAAATTATTTTTAATCATCAAATGAAAATTAGTCTTGAATGGATACGATGGGGGAATGAATCTTATTGCGTTCGTGGAGACTGTAGTCCGTACGTACGCATGAGGGACAATATCATTCATTGTTTTTAAAATTATATATAATTGGATGGTGTATCATATATATAGAATAATTATCATGTTATATTTATTATTTACATGAATTACACATCATTATTACACCCATCAAAATAATAATGTTTTGAATAACAATTACACCACGACGTGGAGATGGTAAGGCGTACGTACACACGTATGGTGACATGTCATTCAAAGGATGGATAGAATTCTGAATATGGTTGTACCATATTAATAATAACATCACAGTATATAGAAGATACTGGATTTATTATTTTAGAATGGAAAGATCTAAGAAATAAGAAGTCGATGAAGAAAGGAACTTGAAAGAGGGTTGTAAAATCATAACCTCTTCATCGGGTTCTTTCTTTTGATTTGATCAAATGGGCTCCATAGGATGGATTTATGATCAAAATAAGGCCTCTAGGTTGAAGTGAAGGAATATGGGAGGATATTTGGGCAGGTTTTGGCCGAGAAAAATGGCTTTGAAGATGTAAAATTGAGAGAAGGGGGAGTGTCCTTTTATAATAGGGGTGAGGGGAACCTAAGGAAAAGCTAGAAATATTATTTTATAGTAAAATAATAATCAGTTTCTAATGGATCCAAAGTGAATTATTTCTAGTATAATGCGATAATAGGTGAAAAAATACCGAAAAATATGTTTTAGATAGGTTTGGTCCCTTTATTAACATTATCATTTATTTTGTACTCTTAGTTAATTAGTTTGACATTATCATGTCTCTTTGTATTTGTATATTATATGGTCAATAAACATACTATAAACATCCAAGAGAACCTCAAGTGGTTAATTTAAGATTCAAATATCATTATATAAGTATCTTGGATGAGCCTTAGTTTTTTATGAATTGAATATCAATTATTAATATAATATTAGTTTTAAAAACTCTTTTATGTCACAAAATTTGGTAGTTTGATTTTTCTAAACTTATAACAACATTACTACTTAAAACATAATTCATTTAATCAACCCTAACATGTCATATTAACCTATAAAATTCTTTGAATTCATTAAAATTCTCAAATTATATTTATTTGGATATTTATAATTCGAATTAATTTAATATTTCACTAATAAGGTAATTATTGCATCATTATTGTGTCATAAATAAATTAAATTATTTAATGTCAAAAAATTATAAAAAAATACCATTATGTAGTAAATCATTTCATCTTTATAATTAATATTTATAATTGAATTTAACTTATATATAAGTCTATATTAATAAAAATTTAGTTATTAAACATGGATTTTAACTCTTTTAACTCTTCTTTTTTTAAATAATAATAAATGTCCTTATCTAATCCATGTGGGCAATATAGGTTCATATTTTATACCTAAGGTTGTTTTTGGTCGAATTATGCTTATCCAATAGAATTAGGACATGTGTTAGTGTAATAATAAAATCATTTTTACCCTTAATTACCCTATTTACTATTAATCGTGGTAAATAAAAGTAAAAAGATACTATTCACCCAAAATTATAGTTATCTTATTGAACCACATTTTACTCCATGATATTAACTGTGTCTCTCGGATTTTTGGAATTTCACTCACAAAAGTGGTAAAATTATGTTTTATGTGAATTTGAAAATATTCCATGGAGATGGGTAAAAGATGGTGAAACATTCGATTAAATTTTTATATATCTAAAATTATTATATACTTACTCCAATGAATTATATTTAACTTATATAGGTATTATGTATCTATTTTGACCAAAAATAAATTTAAATAAAATAAATAAATATTTAAAAAAAATTCAGTTTTAAACTATAAATTAGTGTTTTCACTTTTCATCAAAATTTGAATGTTTTCAGAAAAAATACCAAAAATTCACCCTAAGCTAATTTCGATATTATGAATCCAAAAATGAAGTCTATATTGAAAGATAAAATTAAAAATACATTCAAAAAGTGGGAATTACTATTCATAATGGCTAGTTTGATTGGTTGTGCTGTGTGTTAGAACTCGAAGTTGCATACAACACATGCTACTGTATTATTGAAAGAGAAGTGTACCGTGGAATCTTGGGTTGTTACAATCTCCCCTCCTTCAAATATTATCGTCCTCAAAATTTCAAGAATATTACTGCGTAAAAAGACTCGTGTGGTTCTTCATCATAAGTTCCTTGGGTTCCCACGTTGCCTCTTCCAACTTATGGTTTCTCCATAGAACTTTTACCAGACGAGTTGTCCAGTTTATCAACACCTGTTTTCTGGTATCAAAAATCCTGACGAGATACTCGCAAAAAGATTGATCGGGTTTCAGTTCTAATTCTTCATAGATGATTACATGCGTTGGGTCAGACATGTATTTTCTCAATAGTGGTAGGTGGAATACATCTTGAACTTTTGAGATATTTGGCCGCATTTCCAAACAGTTCACTACAGCCCCAATTCGTTCTCGAATTACAAAAGGTCTGATATACTTGGTACTCAATTTACTTTTCTTTCCAAAACGTATAACTCCCTTCCATGGAGATACATTCAAGAACACATGATCTCCTACCTTAAATTACAAATCCTTCCTTCGGTTATTAGCATAGCTCTTCTGCCTACGGTTAGCTTCTTTGATGTGTATTTGGATTACCTTCACAATTTCTATCATTTCATCCACCAGTTCTAGGCCTACGAGTATTCTCTCACCAACTTCATCCCAAAAAGTTGGTGTGCGACATCTCTTTCCATATAATGCTTCATATGTTGCCATCGGAATACTTGAATAGATGATATTTTTTTAGTAAATTCTACCAGAGGTAAATATTTATCTCACATACCCTGAAAGTCAAGTGAGCTAGATCTCAACATGTCTTCTATGGTTTGAATAGTCCATTCTGATTGTCCATCAGTTTGGGGGTGGTAGGCAGTTCTCAAATTATGTTCAGTATCTAGGTATTCTTAATGACTTTTCCAGAATCTTGAAGTAAAATGGGGATCACAAATAGAAACAATCGATTGGGGTACTCCATGAAGTCTCCCAACTTCATTAATATATAGCCATTTAGGTGTTCAAGTGGTAGGTCTTCTCTTATATCATGAAAATGTCCTAATTTGGTAATACGATCAACAATGACCCTTATTGAATCGTTCCTTCTAGGTGTCCTTGTTAGTCCCATGACAATGTCCATCTTGATATTAACCCATTTCTACTTTGGTATGGGAAGAGGTTGCAAGACTCCTCCAGGCTGTTGCCTTCCAAATTTCCGTTGTTGACAAACCATACATCTTGACACAAAATTAGAAATCTCCCTCTTCATGTTGTCCCACCAAAACCATTCCTTCAAATCTCTATAAATTTTGGTGCTCCCAGGGTGTATTGAGAAATTGGGACTGTGAGCATCATCCAACGATTCCCTTTTTATATCAAGTATATCGGGAACACAAAGTCTCTTCCCAAACATCCAAATTCCATCTTTATACACAAATTCACTCAATCTCCCATCATTCACAGTTTTAATCTTCTTATGAAATTTTTCATCACCAGTATCAGAACTCTTTATCTTTTCTAGTAAAGATGGCTTGGAAATGATTTGAAAAGGCATTGATGTTTCACCTTCCATGGTTATTCCCATATCCATATTTACTAGATCCATATATATAAGATCCTTTTCAACTCTCGTCTTGTTAAATACTCCATGATCCTTTCTACTCAAAGCATCCACCACCTTATTTTACTTCCCCTAGAGGTAGTGTATAGTGAAATCATAATCCTTTAGTAGTTCAAGTCATCGCATTTGACTCATGTTGAGTTCATTCTGTGAGAAAACATACTTCAAACTTTTTTATTATTATAAATATCACATATTTCACCATATAGATAATATATCCATATCTTCAAAGCAAATATTACAGTAGCTAACTCAAGATCATGAGTAGGATAGGTTTTCTCTTGAATTTTCAGTTGTCGTGATGCATTGGTAATAACCCTATCATTCTCCATAAGGACACAACCATGTCCTTTCTTCGATGCATCGCTATAAATAACAAACCCATCATTCCCTGATGGTAGAGTCAATATAGGAGCATTGAGTAATCTTTACTTCAGTTCTTCAAAATATTCTCCTCACTATTTTGTCTAAATAAATATAAACCCTTTACATGTGAGCATCGTTAATGGGATAGGAAATCGTGCAATGTTCTGGATGAAACACTGATAATAACCTGCTATACCAATAAAACTACATACCTTAGTTATACTTTTCGTTGCTGGCCATTCTGGGATTTCACTTGTCTTAAAAGGATCAATGGAAATTCCATCCTTAGAGACAATATGGCCAAGATATTAAATCTCCAGAAGCCAAAATTCACACATGCTAAACCTCCCATATAATTCATGTCTTATAAGAGTCTTCAGGGTAACACACAACTGATTTTCATGATCTTAGTAGATTTTAGAGTATACCAAGATATCATCAATAAATACAACCACAAAATCATCGAGATATTCATGGAAAACTCTATTCATTAGATCCATGAATAAAGAGGGTGAATTAGTAAATCCAAAAGGCATTACTGTAAAATCTTAATGCCTGTACCTAGTTCAAAATGCTGTCTTCTGAATGTATTCCTTCTTAACACACAACTAATGGTATCTAGTTCGAAGTTCAATCACTTAAAAGTATTGAGATCCATGTAGTTTGTCAAAAAAATCATCAATGCGAGGTAGGGGATACTCATTATTTATTGTTATGGTATTGATTTTAACTGTAGTCGATACATAACCTCATAGATCCATCTATTTTCTTAAAAAAAGGTTAAGGGATCCCCATGGAGAAACACTAGGGAGAATAAATCCTTTATTACTCAATTAATACAGTTGTTTAATTAGTTAAACTAATAACACAGTGGCCATTCTATAAGGGGTATTTGATATGGGCCTTGAACCAAGAATTAAATCAATGGAAAACTCAATTTCTCATTCTGAAGGATGTCTAGGTAAATCATCCAGAAACACATCTACATATTCATGAACAATAGGTACATCCTATATTTGAACTTTAATTTCTTCACTCACAGTTATTTCATTCTATTCCTCCCCGATAATTTAATTTAGTTGAGCTACTAGGGGTGGATCTAGATAAGAATCCGGTGGCGATGATTCTGCTCTAAAGATAAGGTGTTCTTTTTCATCATAATCAAAAATCATAACCTCCTTATTCTTACAAAAAATCTTCGCATCATTGTCTGAAAGCCAATCCATACTGAGGATTATATCAAATTTAATCATGGTAAAGACGATTATATCAGCAGATAATGAACATTTATGTGCTCTAATGGGGACAAATTCACAAAACACTGTTGCAATGATACATCCCTTGAGAGTTCTGACTGAAAACTATTTTGTTAAATCGAATTGGAAATATATAATTTTCATAGAAAACTGGGATCATATGAAACAATGCGATGATCCGGAATCAAATAAAGCATTTTCTAAACTTGATGAAACCATTAAATTACCTGCCACCATGTCTTTCGTGGCTTCAACCTCTGCAGTAGTGATTTCATAAGTTTGGCCATGGTCCCTAGGCCTTTTCTGAAGTATGTTTCCCTGAGGCGTAGGAAATTAATTTGAATAATTTCTCATATCCCTGCAATTGTAGCATTGAAAATTGGTAGCATCTTTCTTTTCTTTACAATCCCCACCTAGATGGCCTTTATGTCCTCATTTTTAGCACACTACATTTCCCTTTAGACAGGCATTAGGGTGCTTCCTTCCGTAATTATCATTGGGTAGAAATTCAATTATTCCCTTCTACCATGTTTCATTATTTCCTTTCCTAGACTGTTCATTGGATCTCTTCTTCTCTTGCATTGATTTAAAGTCATAAGACATAGATTATTTTTTTCTGTCTTGATAGCACACGCGACAATATCATCATATGAGTAGAAGGATTGTAATACTAATTCTTGATGGAGAAATGGTTTTAACCCATCAAAGAAATGATAAATATTAATTATTGGGATACATATATAATTTTCAGCATGCCTCGCTAACCTTGTAATTTTAGACTCATACTTAGCGACAATCTCATCCTCATTTTGCCTCAGACTCAAAAATTGCCTTTCCATATCTACTCGATGGTCACGTGGAAAGTATTTTTCTATGAAAATCATTTTTAACTCTCTCCATTCCATATTTGATACGTAATTATCTTACTTTGTGTTTTGAATCAATGACCTCCCCTGATCAGCATCTCTAGTGAGGCGGTAATCTTCCATGAAAACGTTTTACCTTTCACTAATCCCCAAGTCATGGAATATTTTCTCTAAGGAATTTATCCATTGCTCAACCAATAATGTATTTTTACTCCAATTGATTGTTAGTGGTTGTTTAATTATGAAGAGATCTAAAATGGATCCTCCAAGTTGTGGATCTGGGTGTTCCATAAGGGTAAGGTTATTATTCATAACATGAGTGAGTTGACCCAGTATGGTGATAAGATGATCAACACCAGTTGCATCACCTGCTCCACTATAATTATCTTAAGCCAGAGGAAAATTCCTACATGGAGTTCATGCATTAATACCGTTTCCATTCCTTCTACTAGGTTCTATTTCTAAACAATGGAATAAACTAGATTAATTTATGAATCAGAATATATAATTCCGAACATCTAAAACTCTTAACATAATTTGAACAGTTTATGGATATAATCCATAATCATAAAAATGTTTTAATTGAGGAAGTATAAACTCCTAAATCCTTCATAATGTATTGTAATGAAAATGAGAGTTATCCAAAGCATATCCCTAAGGAGTGTCGTTAAAAAGAGTGAAACAAATCCTGTTGTCGTGCACCGGTTCCCGTTTGAGTCTAGCTCAAAGCGGTGTTTTCAGGTTTTACCCCTAGGTACATCTGTGCCAGATCCGTCTCTACCAACTCGTATCTAGACAGGGTTGTATTGCTCAGAAAACTCACAAAATCTCTAAAATAACATAATTATAGGTTGTTCTCCTATAATAAGCCTCAAAGTCTATTTTAGTGCTATGTGCTCTAATCGGAGTTTATCTAAATCTAGCTTCTAAGGTTTATACTAAACATTCTATGAAACCAACTGAAACACCCCAACCCTAGTTACCCAGAGTCATTGAATTAATATATAACATTGGAATGATCATAAGAAAATCATATCTCGAAAGACTAATCAGTTTAGTATTATTGGAAAGAAGATTCATACATAAGTTCAACATTATAGCTTGAAGAGAAATACAACACAATTATATTTCATTAGAATCATCCAAGCCTCCTAGATTATTCATGAAGGTCACTCATAACTAACATCTTAATATATTGGGAAAATTAAACATAAGGAAGTGGTGAGCTCAAACGCTCAGTAAGGGTATGTAATACAATGAAAAATGACATAAATATTAAGAATGGTCAATAATTTGAAACCACATGCCATTTTTAATAATAAACATGAATACTTTTATGGAATGAATATTACCTGAATAAATAATGCCATAATAAAACCTAATAATGTGTATTCTACTAGTCAAATGAACTCATGAACCATCAATATTATTTCCATAATGAGGGAATGTATAATTTTGGCCATTCGGAAAAATTTTGTCAAGGCCTCGGCCAAGACGTCTAAAAATGATAAAGGCCTTAGCCAAAAAAATATATCAAATTGGGAAAGGGAATCATCAAATTCCATGAATAGGTGTCTCATGAGACCTACTGATTCATCGAGAAGCTATAGAGGGCTCCACCCATCACTTACTACGTCCAATCCATTCCACATATAAAAAGGTTTAAACATATCTTAAACATTCGTATTAAAACTAGCATATGAAATGTCAACACTTTAACCATAAATCATGAATGGTATAAAAATATCACATCCACATTCAAACAATCCCAAAACTGTCAATATAATACGGATGTTTTGTATTATAATAAATCAACATCAAATAAACATAAAATCCATCAAAGGATGTTGACATAGATGAAATCAAAACCCTTTTTAGAGAAATATCTCTCTCTATTTAAAATCATAATTATAAAGAAAAAATTTATATTGAAAATATTATTTTATTCTTGTAAGGGATAATTCAATGATTTTATATTAGTAGAAAATATCCGCACCTGCCGTATAAGTTAAAAAAAGACATTCTTACCTTAATTTTATCGAAAAGGTTAAAAAGGACCTTGTTTCAAAAATGGTGGAAAGATTCCTTTATATAAATATTATCAAAAGTAAAACAAGTGTATAAATTAATTTAACCCATATTTTGTAAAATATTAATAATGTTTTCAAATAAATTTTTAAGAAACATGAATGTGGATGATAATGAGGTCCCAGTAGATAATTACGTATAAACAACCTCAGATAATGGAGAGATTTTGAAATAAACCCTTACCTTGTAATTTTCCTTGGCCGAGGGTAGGATAAACTCCATTATAATATTTACATAATTTTTATTAAATTAAACAAGAATCATATACATAAATATTATATCATATATGATCTTTTAATATTCATTCGTTAATAAGATCTTATTATTAACTTTGTTTTGTGTGTTAAATGATTCGTTTTCCTTATATTCTTTGTTACAGAAGCCATGTTTTTTATCCATAGTTTGTATCTTATGCATATCTAGAATTATATCTGGTCCTTACGCATTATTTTTAATCATCAAATAAACATTATTATTGAATGGATACGATGGGTAATGAATGTCATCGCGTTCATGGTGACGGTAGTCCGTACGTACGCACGAGCGACAATATCATTTTATTGATATCAAAATAATATAAAATTGGATAGTGTATCATATATACAGAATAATTATCATGTTATATTTATTTTTTTACATTAATTACACATCATTATTATACCCATAAAAATAATAATGTTTTGAATAACAATTACACCACGACGTGGAGACGGTAAGTCGTACGTACACACGTATGGTGACATGTCATTCAAAAGATTGATAGAATACTTAATATTGTTGTACCGTATTTATAAAAACATCACAGTATATAGAATAGACTTGTGTTATTATTTTAGAATGGAAATATCAAATACAGAAGAAGTGGAAGAAGAATGGAACTTGGAAAAGGGTGGTGAAATCATTACCTCCTCTTTAGGTTGTTCTTTTTAATTTGATCAAAAGGGATCCATAAGAAGGCTTTATGATCAAAAAAAGTCCCCTAGGTTGATGTTGGGGAAGTTGGTAGGATATTTGGGTAGGGTTTGTTTGAGCCAAATGGCATTGAAGATGTGAAATTGAGAGAAGGAGGAGTTGCCTTTTATAGGAGGGGTGAGGGGCACCTTAGGAAAAGATAGAAATATTATTTAATTATAAATTAATATTAGGTTTATAATGTCTCTAAAGTGAATTATTTCTAAGATAATTTGTTTATGGGTCGAAAAACACCAAACCAATTTGTTTTAGACAGGTATTTTCCCTTTATTAACCTTATATTTGTTTTAATCTTAGTTAATTAGTTTGACATTTACCATGTCTCTTTGTATTTTTATATTATAGGGTTAATAAAGTTAAAATAAACTTCCAAGAGAACCCCAAGTGGTTAATTAATGATACACCTATAATTATATAAGTGTCTTGGCTGAGCCATAGATTTTTAGGAATTGAATATCAATTATTAATATAATATTTGTTTTAAAAACACTTTTATGTCAATTTTTACACTATTTGGTATTTTGTTTTTTCTAAATTTATAACAACATTACTACTTCAAAAATAATTCATTTAATAAACCCTAACATGTCATATTTCTCTATAAAATTCGTGGAATTTATTTGATGTCTCAAATAATATTTATTTTACTATTTATAATACCAATTATTTCAATATTTCACAAATAAGGTAATTACTGCATTATCATTGTGCCATAAATAAATTAAAATATTTAATGCCTAAAAATTACAAATAAATTAAAATTATGTATGAATTCATTTTATATTTCTAATGAATATTTATAATAGAATTTATCTTATGTATAACCCTATATTAAAAATGATTTAGTTTTTAAACATTCATTTTAACTCTTTTAACTCTTCTTTGAATTAAATAATAATAAATGTACTAATCTAATCCCTGTGGATCAAATAGGTTCATATTTTATTCCTAAGGTTGTTTTTGGTCGAATAATACATAAACAATAGATTTAGGACATGTTTGAGGGTAATAATAATATCATTTTTACCCTTAATTACCCTATTTACTTATAACCGTGGTAAATAAAAGAAAAATGTTACTAATCACCAAAAATTATTTTTATCTAATTGAACCACATTTTACTCCTTGATATTAACTATGTCTCTCGAATTTTTAATATTCCACTCACAGAAGTGGTAAAATCATTTTTTATGTGAATTTGCAAATTCTCATAAGAGATGGGTAAAAGACGGTGAAAAGTTTAATAAAACTATTATATATCTAAAATTATTATAAACTGACTCCAATTAATTAAATTTAAATTATATAGTTATTATGTATCTATTTTTACCTAAAATAAATTTAAATAAAAAAAATAAATATTTAAATAAAAATTTGGTTTTAAACTACTACTTAGTGTTTTTCACTATTCATAAAAAATTGATCCTTTTCAGAAAAATACCAAAAATTCACCCTAAGCTAATTTCGATATTACAGATCCAAAAATGAAGTCCATTTTGAAATATAATATTTATAAAATTTAAAAAAATGGGTATCACTATTCATAACGGCTAGTTTGATTGGTTGTGGTGTGTGTTAGAACTCAAAGTTGCGTACAACACATGCTACTGTATTATTCAAAGAGAAGCGTACCGTGGAATCGTGGCATGTTACAGTAACATATGGAATTCATAATATAATTACATTATAGCTATCACAGCCACATAGGGAGTCAAATTTCGAATACCCATCACATTTTATTTCGTAAATCTCTTAGGAGAAACATTCATGATTATCTCCATCATGTAACCCAATGTATTGGAGAGCTATCTCGGGCTCACCCGCCCTAGGTTTAGCACGAAACCACCCGTATACATAAATAATTCCCAATAACTATATAATAATCATAACAGATTACAAAATCATAATGGAAGGATAACATTTCCACATTCCAATCACAATAAATCAGTTCAAGATATTAAAATAAACAATGCTTTATCAAACCGTTTTTAAAACCATTTAAAAGAATTAATAAAGAGATTTTGAATCAAAGATTCCCCTAACAGTTTGAATATTTTAATGGAAATAACATTTTAAAACATTAGTGTCCATATAAATAAATCTGTAAAACCCATTTTGAATCCATGAACAGTAATGTGAAATTTTGAGAAAAATAAATCTTTATTTAAATCAATATTTCAATTAATGTGTTTTTAACAAAATGAGAGATTCTTGAATACAAATAATTCAGGAATTACAATTAATCAGAACATCATAATATCATGATAATAAATGTATTCATTGTATAATGTGGCAAAGGATAGTATATACACCATATAAGAGTGAATTGGTGCATCACAACAATGAAGTCTCAATGTAATGTAAATTGAGACAAAATACCTTATAAAGAAGGTATACTTTCATTAAGGATAAATAAATTACATAATTATGTGTGAAAAATAATAATACACCCAATATATGTGGATATTAAGTGTAAATAAATCATAGGTCATTCACACATATTCATAGTATAACATATTCCAGAAGTAAATATTTATCCGAAAGAATTGAAATTGGGTAAAGAAGTTCCCTTACAAAAATTCGACAGACTAACAGCATCACATTAAAAATCAAAAAATGAGTTGATGAGATAAAAATGGAATCTCATCACTTGGGCCTAAAATTTACATCAATAAGTATATAGAAGAACATATCCCACCATAATAAGATTTAAATTAAGAGACATAACAATAGGAAGTCTTTTAAAAATAGGAGGGTGAAGGTTTCCTTTACAAATTTGGTAACATACATAACATACAACAAAAGAATGAAGGATCATTCAATGAAGATGTAAATACCCTAAAATTATTTTATATTACCCAATGAATACAATCATGGATAGTACATTCACCACACAAAAGGAAATAGTGTCCAATATAGCATGAATCTCACGGGAATAAAAAGTGAGATGAAAAACCTTTCATTGTAATAAAACTGAGTCGTATAACCAAAAGATAATAACCACAAAGTGAATCACAAAATACCATGAATATAAAGATAATTTTCATAATATATATCAACGGCAGTACTCATTACACCACATGCAATAAATAAGTGGTTAACAATGGAAATCTCATGATATTAATAGTGAGATAAGAAATCCCATTACCTCATGTGTGACATGAATCATTTGTTCCTTATGCATCCTAAATAATAAACTTAATTTAATTTATACATACTTATTAACCTTATTTAAGTTTATTATTCCTTTTATATCACTTATTACCATGTTATAAACATTATGTAATCATTTAAGTTAATAATGTTCGTTTTGTCGATATTTGATACTTGAGTCAAAAATGAACACCTTATATTTATATGATGTCCATGTGGTCAATAGTCCATTATGTACAAAATGAAATTAATTACATAGATATCATAGATATCATATATATCTAGTATATATTTATATGTATAACAGTACATATCATTTGGAGGTAAGAAATTTAATGCACCATTCATGGAGACGGTAAGCCGTACGTACACATGAACACTACTTTCATTTTTACTTATAATTTTAATGTAATTAAAACATAATTATAAATAGTTATATTATAATTCCAGTATAATATCATATATTCCAGCAAGATCCGCCAGAAGCTAAGCTTCTGACAATTTATTAAATAAAAGAAAAAGGTACAGAAGACACAGGTGGGGTCAAAAAAAGGAACAAGCCCTCAGCCTCCAAACACAACATTACAGATCATAATAAGACATGTCATTCCCATAGTCAGAGTCACCCACAGTTTCCCATTCAGAGTTGGACTTTCCCTGATTTAGGATCTTAAGAATATCAGAATTGAACTTTCCTGTAAGCTTAAAAGATCGGGTAGATACAGTCCGAGGTGTTTTGGAATAATCCTTCCTTGGTCGTCGCTTCAAAGGAGCAGGAGTGAGGGCTTCATAAACCTTACCTTTCCTAGAGAGAAGCGCATCCTTGAAAGTGCTAGGAATGCCGCAACCCGCCGCTATCTCTTCTGCCTCAAAGATGTCACCCCAATTCCCAGAAATCCTAGATGGAAGTTGCTGAATTTCCTGATGACAATCAACATTTTGTGGATGCTCGGATTCAGTAGGCAGCTCAATAATCTCATCACATGTCAAGCCTGCATCAGGACTACCATGCACACTTTTATCGGGTGGGTCAGCGCATGCAAGGGATCCAACCACAGAGAGGATAGGAGTAATTCCAGACTCAACAAAGTCAGTGTGAATAATAGCATAACCATCCTTGGATGTAATCTCCTTAGAGAAATCTTCTCTAACATTAGAGGGACCACTCATCAGGGACTTCTCCACTATCGGTTTTTCCCATTCAAATCATGCACATAGTGAGTATATTTACCTGAATCCATCTCAGCCTGGGAGAAATTCTTGAGGATGTCTCTATCAGGATTTGACAAGTCCACATGCTTCCCCTAAAGTTTCATTCTACAAAGAGTAGCTGAATGACCCTTCATCCCACATCTCTCACAAGAGATCTTCCTACGACATAAATCCAACGAGTGCCCAACAGCCATGCATTCAGTAAAAAAGAGAGGCTTCCTTTCATACTCATCATCAATATTGATATTATCAGTGGGAGTGGAAATTGTTACCTTATCAATTAAGGTGGAGCTCAGATCAACCTCCACTAACATTCTGGCAAAGTGGCCAAACCGAACAACTTTAGTTTCCTTGTCAAGGCGAATAGGAGACCCAACGGCCATGCCAATGTCATGAAGAATCTTTGGATTCCAAAGAACCCAGTTAAGACCATGCAACCGAACCTAGACCTGAGAGAAAGCATTTCGTGCACGAGAGGCATTAAAATCCAAGGACCATTCATGAAGATGGAGCCAGCCAGGTTTCAAAGATAGGGAACCAATGCTCCACGCATGTACTTTTAGAGCATTTGTTGGGAAAATGAAATGTAAGAATCCACGATCAAGAGAGACACACCGCCAATCAGATGAGCCCCACAAAAACAAAACATGTCTAATAAGATCATCAAACTTCCATGAAAAGTACACTGGGTTTTCAGGCCCAAGGGGTTACATGGTATAGGTGGGCCGTCACCCACCACCGAGCGCCTTTATGTACTCCCCCAGCCGCAGGCCCAGGTTTAACGGCACCCAGGCTTTCAGGCCTGTTCCACACAGGGTAGAGGGGCCCATGAGTAATTCACTGGCGTATAGTGCGTGTTGCTTTTGCAAGGACTTGAACCCGGAACCTCGACGACATGACACACTTCATCAAATTTTATTATCGTGTTTAACCATAATATAAACTATAAAGGTATGGTAAAAATGGAATATACAGAAGCATAAAGAAAACATAAACATAATATATAGAATATATAAATACCGTTACCTCATAATGTCCCCCATGAGAGGCGTTAGGTGGTAATTGAACAATCATCGTTTCAGGAAGCGTTAGTTTTCCATCAATAGAAACATTTTGTTCTTCACCCAATAGATGGATGTGTGTGTATTTTTAGTTTGAATACATCTAATAACAACATAATAGTATATTGAAGATATTGTTGTTGTTATAAAATAAAAGAATAAAATGATATTAGGGGTTAAAGAAGTAAAATAAAAGAAAAGAAGTTAAGAGAAACTATTAATTATAATATGGGTAACATCTTTTGACTTGAACCAAAAGGACTACATAAAGTGACTTATAAGTAAGGTAAAGAATCTAGGTGTAAGTGATATATGTAGGGATATTAATTAAGTAGAGGCTGGATGATCTAAATGGCTTGAGAGGTGTGAGTAATTGGTTAAAAGTGATATCTTTTTATAAGGGGGAGGAGGGTCTCTTTTGGAAGGTGTGATAATATTATTTTATTGTATAATGATATTTAGATTCTAAAGGACCAAAAATCATCAGAGGAAAAGATACGATGACTCATGGTCGATAAAAAACCATACAATAAGAATTGGACATGTTTTGAATGGTTTTTTAATAATTATAATCTTATTTATTTAAAAGATTTATTAATGATGTAAATACTTGATCATTATTGTGTCATAAATAATTAGATTTATTTGATGTATAAAAATTATTAAAAAATAGCATGATGTAGGAAATCTATTTATATTTCCAATGAATATTTATTTTATAAAATATAACTTATATAACAACAAATAAAAATTAATTTACTAAAATATTTTTGTTTATATCATTTTTCCTTTACTTTAAATTAATTAATATAAAGATTCATTATCATTCATAAGTGGATACATGGTGTCCCAAAATCGACCCAAAGATGCCCATGGCCGGAAATTACTCATCCAATAATGTTAGGACATGTTTTAATGTAATTTTGAATTATTATAGTACTATTTTTACCTATAATTATCCTATTTATCTTTAACTACGGTAAAAAAAATTAAAATTTACTATTCATCAAAATATATTTTCATCTTATTCAACCACATTTCACTTACTAATAACAACCATGCAAGTCGGATTTTCTAAATTTATTTCAGAAAAAGAGGTAAAATTTTATTTAAATGAAAATGTCAGTTTTTTTAACTTCAACTAAGTGGCTTCACTATTCATAAAAAATTGATGTTTTTCAGAAAAATAAAAACAACACGGCCTAAGGTATATTTTGTATTCCAAATTCAAAAATAATTTCTATTTTTCCAAATTAAAAACATATAATTTTTATTAATTAATTTTAAATTAATTCCCGTTATCAAATCAAAAAACGTTTTTTATGAAACAATAACCATCAAAAGATCTATTCTTGTTTATATCCTATTTCAATATCAAATTAAATCCATTAACCAACAATGGATTAAATGGTAAAAATATATTCTAATTACATATTAACAAAAATTAATAAGATAATAGAACCATATAAAAAAATTATATTAAATGGCAGTTCTGAATTAAATTACAAATATTTTCACTATTCATTAAAAAAAATGAACTTTATCGAAAAAATCACAAAAAATTAAAAAAAGTAAATTTTGATATCCCCATTTTAAAAAAGAACTTTATTTGGTAAAATAAATTGTATTAAAGTGAAAACCCTATATTTAATGAGTGTTTTCCAGTAAAAGGTGGTAAATCGACCATTTAATTTAAATTATGATTAAAATTGGATTTATTCAATTTTAAGCCTCTATCTTTTATTGGATAAATGTAAATACATTTAACAAACATGTATAATCATATGGTAGTTAGTTTTCTTCATTCCCTCCAATACAATTTCTTGGAGTTAACTACCATTTAAAATAATAATATTACATTATTAGTGTGCAACATATGATTTTCAAGAAACACGTTGTTCCGTATTGTGTACGCTATCGAACATTGAAACCCCATTAAAGTAAAATTAATATTTAATTCATAAATATTAATAAATATGAAAATTCCCTATTATTTATTTTCCTCGTATGTTACAATACTATCTTATTTTACAAATAGAAAGGATGATGATGAAACCGGTTTTAAAACATATTAATTGTTCGTCATACTAAACCTATTTTAGACCACTATAATCAACTAATTTTCCATTCTTGGTTATATAACACATATTACCTAAATATATCCAATTTATTCTTAGCTTTTTATACCCATAATGACTATAATTTTCATTAACTAGTTACCCCCATGTTATAAGATCTTTCAATCTTTATTTATGTTTGATTATATATAGGTCTTCTATTCCCCTATATAAAATCTGATCACCATAACCTATGTAAAATAATTATGATATTACAAAAACCTCTTAATTTTGTTATGGCCTTGAAAATTTCTCCTAATCATAATACTACCTAAATCAATTCATTATAAAATTTTCTAGGGCATTTTTTGAAAAAAATCATTTGACGTATCCATCTCAATAATGCATCTGCTATGCACTATATCTGATGGGCTTCTATTTGATGTCTATATGTAAAATTCCGATAATCTCTATATCATTTTTTCATATATTGACTATTGATATAGTGAATCATGTTTTTTCACTTTTTCCTTATTCTTTGTCCAATGAAAACAGGTCTATTGAATATTCATTGATTTTGTTGGAACTCAATCTGTACCACTCACTTGGATTCCTCTTAGTCTAATGAAAATCATTTTGATGCACATTATTCAACCCTGTAGAAACTTTATTAGAATCTCATGTCACAAAATTTCTAGCACTTCCACTAAACCATGCATTTATTATTATTTATATTATGTACAATCGACATTTTCATTTATTTTAGTATTTACTCAAAGAAAAATTGTGGGAACAGAAATAAATATTAACTATCAGATGGAATTTTACTTCTCAATAAACTTTTCAATTGATATTTTTATGGTTTTTATCAAAACTTATGTAATATTCAACATCATACATAATGTCTATTAAATCAACCCCCTTTCTTTGATCATCTATAAACTCAACATTAAATAATACTGAAAAACATCCTTATCATTAAAAAATGAATAAATGATGACTTGGTACCTTAGAATTATTACTATTAAGGACATTATATAATATATATATAACTCATTAGAAATATTTTATCAGATGAAAAAACGTTCACCTCGCCTCTCTGATTGAGTCACATAATTTCATCATATGATGTTCCTTCATTAAAATTCAATTTATTATTAATCCTTCTTCTAATATGTTGAACACAAATTTTTCTTATGTAAAATAAAATCTCCATATTGTGGATTTTACATATCTATCTATGAATGGATTTTTTTTATAAAACATATAGCTGACGATCTTCTATATGATGCATCATTCATGGTTCTATCCAATAGAACATTGATTGTTGCTACTTCATAGACAATAATCCATATAGCTACAACTCAACCCTTGTAACACCAAAATATGTCTAATAAAAACTTCTCTAATTCATCTATAAGATAATTCTTCTAGAATAATTTCCAATACTAAATAAGGGTACCATTTCATAAGGGTTATACAAAACTATATAAGGTTTTCATTGGTTGCAGTAATTTCATTTCATCCTGATGGAAACATAGTACATTTATTATTCATCCAAAGTCCCCAAACTGATGACTTCATTCCATCATTTTCTTCATGAATTAAAACATCAAATTGAATAAACAATAAGATATCAATTCTATTAAAAAATCATATCTAGAAACATCATATAACTCTCTCTATAAAACTAAATCCATTGACTTTCCACAATGTTATAGAAATATAGAGATAATTTTTTTTGTGAAATCCATCATAATTGAGTTATAATGACATAGGTTATTGATATATCCTCATTTTTTTTCATCGATATAAATTCAAACTCAAAATTTCTAATCGTTGGTCTTATCCCCCATTGTAGTTAGGTAAATATAGTTATTTATTTTTTTCCATTATTCATACTATTTAAAATTTTGGCGATTTCTATTCTTCTTTCCCGTTGTTTGGTCACATCAATCTAGTGATTTCTATCCATTAATAAGGAGTCTGGTCTACATTCAAAAATTGTGTCTGCATGTGACGACATTGTTAATATTATTACCCCTTTTATGAAAGAATATATATTCATCTTTGATCATGAGTTTATTTATTATTTTATAATCATTTAAAATAGATTAGAAACAATTATCTTTTTATGAAAACATTGTTACACTTTATAAGGATGGTTTCATACCCTGCTAAGGAGTCATCCTTAATCTCTATTAATATTGTATACAAAAAAACTCTAGTAACATATTCTCATAACAAACATAACATACATATTTGAAAAAATAACAAAAAATACAACCATTCACACATTGTTATAACAATATATACCTTTGTGATTGTCCTAAATATCACCATATTAATATTATACTTCTCAAATTAAGTATGTGAGAAGAATAATATCTCTCCATATGATTTTTTCATTTTATTACTCCCTATATGTTATTTATCCCCCTTATTAAAAATAAAATACAAATGCTAACAATGAAATCAACTAATTTTATCTTCCATTATCAAGGAAACTAAAATAATATATCCTCAAGTGAAATGAAATGTCACATGATATTCTTACCAGAGGACATTTAAATAAACATCTCTTAATCTAAATGGGAAATACTAGTGTATAAAATATATTGTATAACCAATATGAACAATATATTCTATATCATTTCATTCATGCAATATATTCATCATGATTCTTTGAACATCATTATGTCTATGGAAATATGAGTGTGGTTGTTTAGAAAAATCATACACCTGTCATAAAAAACATATAAAAATAGTTGGGGTATAAAAATAGAAATCCAAAAATATAGCAATTTTTAACATTATCTTCTACTGTTAATAAATGTGTCATTCCCATACCATAACATTTGATTTTCTCCCCAATAGGGGGAGCACTAATTTCTTCATATTGATTGTAGAAATGGTTTCTAATAGAGTATTCATAATTTTAATAAGCTTCTATAATACCAATACATATTCCTTACTTAATATTTTTATATTACATTAATGTTAGTATAAATAAATATGTGTATCATGATTAATGAAGATACGCTATGTTCCATATAATTAAAATTTAGAATTATAATGTTCTATCAGTATATACTTCTTATTTTCCTATATATATTTCTCAAGTGATGTAATATCTTCCTTAGGACCATCCTTCTCATATTTTCTAATAAATTTCTTCTCTTCAACATAATCTTCAGAAAGAATTTTTAATATTTTCATCATCATTAGTAACATTTTTTATACCTTGAATTTATAACTTCCATTTCACACTTTCATCTTGTTTTTTTAATATTTTTCACATTATATTTATAAAATGATAATATTACCCTCATATCATGTATTTTTATTAATCACTAGATTTCTATCTATTTATAACTTTTTATCAACATTGGTATCATTACATGAAATTAGTTTCGTCGTAATTTTTTTGTAATTTTTTTTATTCTTTCATATTTCTATGAACATCCAATTCTTTTGAAAAAATAAATAACTAGCATTTCATTCTATGATCAACATTTTTGATCTCATTTCCTTTCTTATCTTCTTAACTCTTTTAAAATATCATCAAATTTTCATTTTTATGTGTTAAATTAATAATATTCTTAACATTTTGACCAGTTATTTCATCCTTACATTTTTTTTAAACATTAATTGATGATTATAGATTCCTCATGATTAATACCAAGTTCATGTACAAACATGGTGTACTATATAGAGTATGATTTATTCCTAAAAACACTACAACACAAATAATAAATTCTAAATAATGATATTTTTGACTAATATTATATTTTTTCTAATTTTTATTATTGATTTATTTTTACAAAATATGGGATATTTATTTTAAGATTTATTTCATTAATTAACTCCACCCATTCATAGTGCAATATGATTTTCCACAATTATTACATTTTGAAATTTCATTGTTAAATGAAGAATATTTATATTGATATTATTTGGGTGAAGAAATAAAAAACTATTATGAATCATACCTTTAACCATCTAGATAGGATTCATCATTAACCTCAACCTCATTGGTTATGTGTTATCTAATAATTCTTAACCCACTATGTGCTATAAGATGTATTTATTTTTTTCTTGAAACACATCTTCTTAATTAAATAGAAATTATTTTAGAAGGATTACTATATTTTTTAATTCATCCAAAATCATCGTGTTATTTTTAACAAAATAAACATGTTATTTTATACCTTATTGATATCATCATATCTCACTAATGACACATCATAACATTTTAGTTTTCATTTATGTTCATTAAAATTCATTTTTTTGTGTTCTAGTCAAAAAAAGGTTTTCCTCTGCCCTTTTCATTCACTCTCTATTCTCATAATTTATTTCCATTACTTATTTATTCAAATTATTTCATTTATTATTATGTTTCATATTATTCTCTACTATTTCCTTGAAATTTTTAAATAAATACCACACTTGTTCTGTAATCCATTCACCATAGTAATTATTATCTGATAGTATAGTTCATTTTCAAAAATGATATAAGTAGATAACATGATAATATGATTCATTATTGAATGAATAATGTCTTTAGTCCCTTATTACCAAAACCATTTCTTCTTATTTCTAGGAGACCATTTGTTATGATTCATTAAATTATATTTTTGAGAAATCATATCAGTTCTTCATGAATTATAATATTCATATATATTATTATTTCAAAATTTTCAAATTTCTACTAATCATTAGAATTACTATATTAAAGACAAATTTTAACTTTTCCCTTCCAATTTCCACTTTCTTATCATCTAATTAGAAGATTGGTTATTTTGTTAATGTTACCTAATTCATTCTCTACCTATATAAGAGATAAACATCTGAGAATTCATTATCTCATAGAATGATCTTTAAAAAATATTAAAAAACTATTTATTCCTTAGGAATATTCATATAGACAATTGGTTCCTTTATCTCATATTCCATGATAATAAACTAATAATAATCCCAAGGGACATCTTCTCAATCATCTAAAGATATAACATTGGCATCAGACCTACATGGAATGATTCTCAATAGTTTTTAAAAAATAGTTAAATCTCTACTCTTTTCATATTAGCTGTTGATATTATAGATATTATCATTAACTCTAATAATGTAATCATAATTATTTCTTCATCATCTATATTAATGTCATAAAATCATATATTACATTTTTGTATCTTAGTATCTAGACATTTCTGAATATATACATAACTTCATATAAATTTATCTAACATGTTTATGTGGTTTTAGACCCCATAATATTTGTATAAAATTGTATATGGTAGAAATCAACACAAAATTATGATCTTTTTCTATAAACTTAAAGACTTATCATATCATTATATCTCACAGGAAATTCATTAATTAGAAGAATTTCAACTATTTATACATGTATAAATTATTATAAAAGAGATCAAAGACAAGTTAACATAATTTTAATATAAATCTGATAGTTTCCTCAATAAATTAGATGAAATCCATACTGTTCATTTGATTTAATCCCATTATTATATATATATATATATATATATATATATTAGTGGGAACAAAACCTCTGATACCAAATGATGTTTCTTTAATCATGTGTGATCAATTGGGTTGAATTGGTGATCAATTTTCATTTTGAAGGATACCTTTCTTAAAAGAGTACGTATTTTTTTCTTAACCTATAATGAATATTATTTTTAAAATCAGTTAAAATATAAATATAAACCTCACTTTTAATATAAATCAATCTAAATAAATTTCAAAAGAAGATATTTAGATGGATTTATATAAAAACCTACTCATATCAATGTAGGTTATCTTCAACATCATAGATTATTTTAAATAATTTCATGAGAAAAAAAAATTATTAGAAAAATGGTTCGATATCCTAGTAATCCTTCCTCCAAATAACCCTAGTTCTACCCCTAAAAATCACTTCGTCTCAGTTAGTTGGTTTTAGACACCATATATATTAATTGTATCCTCTTTATCCATAGATGGTTATTCTCTCCCATGGTAATATTTTTTAGTAACCAGTGATATCGCCTACCTAAAATCCATTTCCTCCTTTTATTCTGATACACTGCAGAAATATATTATCTTCAATTATAATCAATATAGATCACATTAACCTATATAAAATCATAAAGATATTAAGAACTCTGTTAATAGTATTTTGACCATGAAACATTCTCCTGATCTTAGGGTGAAATGGGTTTTATCTATAATCACATTTCCCAAACTTTATCTAAAAATATTATAAACCATATCACATATGAGGAATCTATATAGTATTCCTTCTATTTGATGGGTCCCCATCTGATGTGTCCTCTTATAATTCACCTCTACTCACCACACTTCATTCCAGAATTATTTATTAAATGGATCTCCATATAATGACTTCTTCTTATGCATTAATATTTGATGAAGAAATTTCAGTCTAATGCACATTCTTCTTTGTCTAACAAAACATAGCCTAGTGAATACTATTGACTGATAGGGTAATAAATCAGCGCCACTCAATGTTCATCTTCAGTATCCTTCGAAACATGGTCTAATGATCTTTCATAAATACAATATAAAAATTATATGAATAACACATCCCAAAATCATTAAATCTTCTACTCCATCACACATCTATGAATAGTGTTAGTACAAACTATACATACACCACATTATATATATGATTACTTGAGGAAATTCATGGAAAATAAATTATATTTTCACACTCATTTGAATTTCGACATTAAAATATTCATCTCAACTAAATACCATTAGGTTCTTTTAAACACTTCTACAACATTATTGAGCACACCTCACATTTCTGTAATTCCCCCCTTTCTTCAAAATTACTTAAGCTAAATGGGTAAGAAAATAAAAAGTATTTCATAACAACATCAAGATATAAAATTTTCATAATTATTAAAGATATTAAATATTATATGTAATGATTCTTTGGACTTTTTTATTCAATGAAACACCGTCAGATTCCCCACTCATATGGTCTCATTGAATTTAACACCTAATTCAAAACCATCCTATTTCCCATTATAAAGAATCCATAAAATGATAAACTCATAAAGGAATTTTTCATGTCAACTAAAATATCCATATAATGGATCATTATATCACTCTATGACCAGGGATTTTGATAGGGAACCATTGGATCATGATTTTTCACCTTATGGATTTTCGAGTGTATAAACAATGGAACACTCACTCTTCCAAATTCATTATGATTTTTCATACATCCCTAACAGAATACATGTATCTCAAACCACCATAAAATATGATATTTTATTATTCCTCCCTCAAATCATTCTTCCTCATATTTCTCCGACACTATGTAAGGTAATGACTACATAAGGGTACATTATAGCTCAGTAAGGGTACCATTAGTATAGGGACTTTATTTCTATCCATTCACAAACATTCTCTCATGGTTCTTCATCCAAAGTAATCAATATGAGGCATTCATGTGAAAATTATCATCATGAAATAAATAATTACACAACATTTAGAAGATTTTCCCTACTACATAAAAACTACCTATCTTGAAACATCAATTCCTCTAGGAAAAAAATGTGAGCTATTTACTATTTGAAACATTATCGAAATATCTAAAGTATTCTAATACGAAGTCCATTTCAGTGGAGTAACATTGAAATGAACTCTTGAGATATCCTTCATTATTTTTCCCCACATTTATATTCCATCATAGATTTCACATGCCTTCCTATTATTCTCATTTTTACTTATTCTAATAGAGTTATTAATTTTCCACCTAATACATACACACAAAAACCCATCATGTGGACTTATTCCCATCCTTTTTCTGGTCAAATTTAATTATTAATCTGTATCCAATAAAATACTGTAGTCTATAGTATATCATTATTTCGGTTGGAGGGGCATTTTTTAACTTCATACCCCTTATAAAAAGTGTACATTCATAACATGGATCATGAGTTTCCACATGATGTTAAGACCTTTTTCAATATATTAAAAACATATATATTATTATGAAACATTTTTACACTACATTAATTATGTTTCTTAAACCTCATATTGAAATGTCCTTAACCTCTATAAGGAATTTTTCTATAAAACCCCAATGACATCTTCTCTCAAAATTCTTCGCAAGCACATTATTCATATACTGAAAAAAAGGGAAAAAACATTGGCATTAAAATAACATATACTTTAAATAAAAGCTGACATATTTTCATTTTAATAACTATATATGGAACAATAAAAATTGTTTCACAACATATATATGTCCCTTTAGGTGAACCACTAGTATAAGAATAATTTTTCAGTAATTTTTTTTAAAAAATAAATAATAAATAATGATGAGTAATTTAACTTTTAATAAGTTTAAAATATTATTTCTGAAAAAATAACCAAAATTATAGTTTATAAAACCCATAAATACAAAATTAAGGTTGGATTATGATAAATTACGAGGGGGGATTTACATTAAAAATTAAAAAAATTATTGAAAGGAAAACACACTTTTTGAAACATAAATTACTGAATAGATTAGTAATAATGTTTCTTAAAATATAGAAATTTAATAATGGGACAATATAAGTACATGTTGTTATAATAATTTTATAACATAAAAGATTATTAAATGAATACTAAATTTATTAAATAAGTGAGTAAATAATAAAATTATTTGGGAACACCATTTCATAATGGATATTGGATAATTCTATTTCATGAGCCCATACATTTCCAATCATATTTTTTTGAGGGTTTTTTGTATTATAATTTTTCGCTGATGAATATCAAACTATAGAAAATACATTTATTTTTTTAATAGTTACAGTATGGATCTAGAATTATAATTGACCCTAAAATTTTAATGGTTATATCTACAATATTCAAATTGAATGAAATAGATTTCCATTTTTTGGCATTAGAAAGAAATCGAAATCCATCTCTTTTAATGGATGTGAAAACCAAATTAGAAAAAAGGAATAAGATATTTTCTATGACAATTCTTTTGAATGATGATGTAAATATCTCAATGAATAAGTATAAAAATTAGGACTGATAGAGAATAATGTAGAATACGTGAGAGTGATTTACAAGGAATCTATAATCTTAGTTGTAAAATGATAGATAAACCATAACCATGATAAAATTGATGACTGTAGAGATTTTTCATTGATAATTGGGTCAAGGTATATATCTAGGCCTCCAAAAGGAATATTCATTTCCTCAAATTTAAATAGGAATATTCTAAAACTGATCAGGTATAAAGACTCGGCCTTATTACATACATAATCCTGATTTTAGTCAAGAAAAAAAATTAATTTTACATTGAGGATATTTTCTCTATTAGAGATTTAAAGAATTGGGACAATACATTAATAACATTACACATTATTACAGAGTGGATACCATAAAAACATTTTCCATTTTTATCAAAATATAAAACAATAAATCATAAACATGAAACCTTGAAAAATATTCAACAGTTAACGTGGCTTCATCATTTTTATTACACAACCATTAACCAATGAAAAATAATTTAAAAACATGGGATGACAACAAAATCTCGGAAAGTGATGAAAAATAATGAAAGAACACATAAGATCTTGAATACTCGTATCATATGAAAGCATTTTAAAAAAACATGCCTTCCCCCCATATATATATATATATAATTTGTGTAAAATGATATTTAATCTAGATATACACAAAACATGAGAACATTAATATAATCATAAAATTATATTGGATCATTACTTACATTATCTTGTAACCCTCTGCTCTACCTTATAATATACAACCTTCACTACTACCTTACTATTTTTGTAACCATCAAAGTTACACTGGGAGCAACCTTATGAAAAACCTCCAACATACACATACCCGATGAATTGGAGGGAAATATAGGTCCCAACCTTCATCCTAAAAAATTCCCAAGATCAAAAAAATAATCATACAACATGAATATCAGCATATAAACATTTTTTTTGAATATTGTAAAACTTAACTCTAAAAGACAAATTTAAATGAAAATTCCCTTATAAATGTCATATAATTGAAGTGAGAATTAATAGAGTGGTTGTAATATGTATATACTAATTAAATATACAAATTTAACATCTTATAATCACAATTAATCACCCAGACATTTTGACTACCACTTAAATAATGAAGAATTTGGTTAACCCAAAGGATGAAATCGGGTTATGAATTCCCATACCTCAGGATTGTATTACTTAAAACTTTTTTTAAAATCCTGTATAATGGTAAAAAAAATGTTATTATTACTTTACATAAACTTGTTCTTGTTTATAACATCTTATATGTTCATTTCAGAACATCATTTCACATTTTAATTGTTATTATATTTCCCCTTGCACTGTTTTTTGGTGAGTTCTTTACATGAACTCCATGATTGGTTAATGGTGGATGATCTTGTTGATTGGATGTGAAACTCTATAATTGGAAAGTAATAGTATTTACATATATCCAGTTTAAAAAATTATACCACTTATCATTTTTTATTCTTGCATGAGGATGATTTGTAAGATAAAACATTAATGATGTTCATTTAGATCATTTTAGTGGTTCTTTGATAATAACGAAGTAATTTTATTTTACAAATTAAAACCATGGGTACAAAATAGATATAGAACCATGGATGAGAAATAATAACTATATTATCAACCGGTTAAACCATAAATATTCTTTCATGACAATGCATTATGGTAATAAAACAAATTGAAATAACATCCTCCACGATGTCGGTAATTCGACACATCACAGACAATGATTTTAATTCCTTGAACAAGTGGCGGAAAAGATTGATGAAGAAGTTCTCATGTAAATTATAACATTAAGAATATAAATTATTCAATATCATTAATGCCTCTTGGTTAAGAGGAGGTGGAGAATGATTAAGAAGAGAAAAGAATCATTAAATAGAAGAAAACTTTGGATATTTCTAATGAAAATTCTGCAGCCTAACGACATATCTTAAAATTTTATAAAAATAGTTTTATGAGAGAAAATGGATTTATCTTCACTCTTACATAATATGGACAGTAATGGGGGATATAAAATGAAATATCCCAGCATAAGTCATGAAAATGAAGATATTAATATAAAATGAATGAAAAGAAAGATAATAAAAGAGGATGTTTACCTCTTGATCTCTTCACCTTGAGATCCTTCTTATGGGCTTCAATTATGGTCTTCTGATTAGACCCAAAGTAATATGACATGGGGAATATCATTGAGAGTTGTATTTGGAAGACCATAGGTATGGATCAAGGCTTGAGTGGTGGGGGGAGAAAAAGGGACTGAGTGTTGTATTTATATTGGAGGAGATAGTGGTATTTTTCATTATTTTAATACATATTATAATATTGTTTCCCATGATTATGAATATTATTATTTAATATGACCTCAAATAGTAATAATGGCATTTGTGTTCGAACCATGTGGCCTTGAATCACTTATGATTTCATAAATAGTGAATTTTACTTATAATTTTATTATACAGTATTTTATCATCTTTCACTATTCATTGAAAATTAATGAACATCAAAAAAACCAAAAAAATTTATCCTAACCATTTATCGACATGTAAAAAACATCAAAGAAGTCCATTTTTTGAAAATAATTTTCTACATTTTATTAATTTATTAATTAAATAAAATTATACTTAATTTAAAAATTAACAATTCTAATTCAATATCAACTTCTATATCAAGAAGAAAAAATTAACCCAGATGATATTATCATAAAGGCTTATTAAAGTAAAATAATAATGAAATTTACTATTCATTTGGGTCATATAACTATTCATATTACTATTTAAAATGGTTTGTTACTATTCAAAAAAAAAAGTTAGTTTCATTGGACTCAAAATATCATATTAAAGACAATTGTAGATGGCAGTTTTTTGAAATTAGAAACATAGAAGTTGAATTTTTTTGATTAAAGGGTAGTTATAAATACATAATTAAAACATAATTCCATTCATTTCTATTTATTTTTAGAAAAACATGGGGTATTACATTATTCCCATCTACTAGAAATTGTGTCCTGACTATTATATTTATATATTAAAAAACTGAGGGTAGTTTAACGTCAGTGCATTTTCACACTCTCATGTTACTTATTCAACCATGTGGTTTCACCAAAAATCTTATACCTGGTGGATTAACTTATTATGCAATAACTATTCCCTTGGATTAAAAATATGAACTGGTTTCTCTTCATAAGATATTTTATCTTCCAGATGAACAACTTATGGGCTCAAAACATGTGATGAATCTTGCACATACATTCTCAACATCAAAACATGAAAAACATTGTGTACCTAAAACAATCTTAGAGGCAATTATACACGGTATGAAATAGTTACAACATTCCCCATGATTTAAAAGGTCTAATGAACCATTTAAAAATCTTCCCTTTATTAAAGAACACAACACTCTTATCCAATGAGTGATTTTTTTTGGAAAATATTGCAACCTACCTTGAAATATAAGTCTTTCCTTCTATTATCTGAATAAATTTTTAACACTCTCTGGGATATCCTCAAGTGCTGCTGAATCATCCTCACATTCCTAGCCACTTCCTCCACTAATTCTGGACCCAACAACATTCCCCCATCGACTCTTACCCAAAAGGATAGAGTTCGATAAAAATTCCTATACAAAGCCTCAAAAGGTTCCATCTGTATACTGAAATGATAAATAATATTATAAAAAAACTCAACTAATAAATGATGTTGATCCAAAAATACCTGGTTGTCCATTGAACAAGATCAAATCATATCCTCCAAAGTACGAATCGTTAATTCCGACTGCCCATTTTATTGAGGATGAAATGTTGTTCTAAAATTTAACTTTGTGCCCAACGACTTCTGAAGTGTCTTCAAAAAGATAGAACTGAACCTGAGATCTCGGTCAGATACAATGGAAATATAAACTCCTTGTAAAATGGAAATATCCTTGAAGTACAATCGATAAAGCTGATCCAAATACAATGTATCTCAAATAGAATGAAAATGTGCACCTTTTTCCAGCCAATCCACAGTAACCCAAATTTCATTATTACCTCGAGATGTATTAGGTAGTCTCACCACGATGTCCATGGATACATTCTCTCACTTCCACAATAGCAAATACAATGAATGAATCATCCCATTTGGTAACTGCCACTCTTCTTTAACATGCTGACATGTCAATCATTTCATGGTAAAATAAAAATTATCCCTTTTCATTCCATCCCACCAATAATACTCCTGAGGGCCCTATACATCTTAGTACTTCCGATATGAACTGAAAATGGGGAACTATGAGCTTCATACAAAAAAAAAATTTTCAACTAATAATCACTAGGCATGCACAATCTTTTTCAAAATTTAAAACATAATATTTATCAAGATTAAATTTTTGAAACGTACCAATTTTAACCAATTCAACTATTTATTATCTCACAAACTTCATTTTGTGCTCGGTTAATTCTCTCTGAAAACGAAGACTGCAATGAAACCTAAAAAACAGATGTATTCCTTGCACCAATAACTTCTATGCCAAAATTTGTAAAATCATTAATCAAGGGACCCTATTTCAAATGTAACATGGTTTATGATTCATGATGTTTCCTACTCATGGAATCTGCCTCTTTGTTTTATTTTATAAGATTCTAATTGGTTGTGTAATCATAATCCTTTTTAAGTTCAATCCATCTTTTATGCCTCAGGTTAAATTCCTTCATAGTGAATACATACTTCAGACTTTTATGTTCAGTATATATATGACATTTGGTCCCTTATATATGATGCCTCCAATTTTTCAACAAAAAAACCACATCTTCCAATTCCAAATCATATGTGGGAAAATTTTACTCAAGAGGATGTAGTTACCTTGAAGCATAATCAATTACCTGATCATTCTGCATCAGAACACAACAATGTCCCTTAAAAGAAGAATCACTGTAGATGACAAACTCACCATTTTTGAAGGTAGGCCAAATTTTGAGCATTCCCCAATCTCTTATTCAGTTATAAAATACAAACATCACATTATTCTGTCCAAACAAATTTAACCCCATTTCGTGTTAACTTAGTTATCAGGATAGATAACTGAGAAATGTTATTAACAAAATGTTGGTAATAACTTTTCAATCCAAGAAAACTATGAATCTCTATAACATTTGTGGGTTTGGCCATTCATAAACCTGTTTTGTTTAAGTGGGATCAACTGTTATTCAATTCTTATATACTATGTGCCCAAGAAAAGAAGTCTATTGCAACAAAAAATCAGACATGCTGAATTTTCCACATAGTTTCTTTTCTCTTATGGTTTTTAAAACCACCCTTAGATGTTTTTCATGCTCCTAATTATTTGTAGAAAATACCATAATTTCATCAATAAATACATCCACAAACGTATCCATGAACACATGAAATACAATATTCATAAGATTCATGAATACATAATGTTTACTAGTTAATCCAAATAACATAACTAAAAATTCTTAATGGGAATATCTAGTACAAAAGGCTGTTTTTGGGATGTCATCCTTCTTCACCTTCAGCTGATGGTATCTGAATCTCAAGTCAATCTTGGAAATTTACTGAGCTCCCTAGTTTTGATCATATAGTTTATCGATGTGAGGAAAAGGAAACTTTTATTTAATAGTGACGTTATTAAATGCTCTGTAATCCATGCAATTTCTCATAGAACCATCATTATTTTTAACAAACAAAACAGGGGACTCCATGGTGAACTGCTGGGACAAATGAATCCTTTGTAATGAAAATTGTGCAACTGGTTTTTCATTTCATGAAGTTCAATTTGAGCAATACAATATTGGAGTTTTTAAATTCTCTTAGCTTCAGGAACACAATCAATTGTGAATTTGACTTCCCGATCATGTTAGACACTGGTAACCCATCAGTAAAAACATCAAGGTATTCATTTACCACTAACACATCATTAATCTGAATAGTTCAATAATTTTAAATAAAATGTGCAAGTTAACTTTCATTTCTATATTCCAATAGTTTCTCAGCTTCATAATATGTTATCAATTTTATTGGTTCATTCTTTTATAAAAAATAAAACACTTTCTGAAAAACAACTAATTTAGTTTCAGAATGAATCTTTTCATGATAAACAGAAAGCCAATCCTTTCACAGAATAACATCAAATGTGACTAAGGGTAAAAACACTAGTTTGGAAGGTAAAAGAATTCCACATATCACTATAGAAAGATTCTTATACTTTTACTATTCTATAATATATCCCCCTAGTGTTTTTAAAATAAGTTCTGGTCTCTTTTGTTGAGGTTATATTTCTAATTTACCAGAAACTTTCTCAGAGATGAAGGAATGTGTTGAACCCATATCAGAAAAAACATTAACAAAATATGAGTGATCAAAAAATGTACCTGATACTAATTCATTGGATAGACTGCCATATGAAGACATAGTCATAAAAGATCTCACAACACATTTTTGTTTGTAGTCTGGCTTCATTGAATTATTCTGACCTTTTTTTAGGAAGGTATTTTAATAATGACCCATATCACCACATTCAAAACACACAAAAATTTTCTTATTAGGATTAGTCATTGTATAATTTTAATTACAATCTATAGATATATGTCTAAACATACCACATTCAAAACACATCCTAGATTGGATAAGACAATCCCTTGGGTTCTTCTTTCCACAGTTTTCACAAACTGAAAAATGGATTTTCATACCATCAAGTTTCATTGGATGATTCTTACCAATTACATTCCATATAGACCTCTTCTTCTCCTTGATTGCAGAATGCACATGATAATAAAGATACTCTAACTCCACCCTCTTTTCACATCAACCAACATTATCATAACTTTTGAATCCACAGGAGTATAACACCCATTGATCACCTGGCTTCATTCTTGAGTAAAATTTGTTGATTTTTCAATCATGATCTAGAATATAATGTGGAGAATACCTCACTAATCGAGTTAAGTTCACTTCATACACACCCACTTAATATGCCTCCATTTATTTCAATTCAAGGAATTTCTTCTCCATCCTATGTCGCACAAACTTTGGAAATGATTTTTCAAGGAAAATAGTTTTATATTTATCCCACTCTAAGGCATCAAAATACTCTCTAGCCAAAATATTCCTTACCATTTACCACAAATTATTAGATTTCCCTTTTAAAATATAACATTAAAGACTTAACTTTTGATAGTATGAATATCCTATATCATCGAATATCATTTCATCGTTTTTGATCCAGCCATCAACTACTACTGGGTCAGAAGATCCTTTAAAAGCAGGAGGTGTTGTCTCATAAAATGTTCCACTACTGTAATGTTCCAATGTTGTACATATGTTTTTTATCTTGTATGGATGCCACCACCATTTATTTCCCATGCATGCTGATCCATTAGTATCAAAAAATACTTGGTTCCAATCCCTGCCATTCTGGGTTGTAGATACATACTGATGTCATTCTGTTGGTGCCTCTCCACTTCAGAATCTTTGTTCCTTCTCTGAAAAACCATTCTAAACAGTCATATCATACATGTAGAAACAAGGTAATCTTTAAATGCTAAAACATTTCAAATTAATCATTGATTAAAAATAATTTATGGTATTTTATTTACATCACCTAACAACTAATGTTATCTAAACTAGTCTCTAATACCAACTATAGGGACCTGGCGTTATTACATACATAATGATGAATTTAGGAAAGAAAATAATTCTTTTTAATTTGATGATATTTTCAAATTTATAGCATTAGATAATTGGGACAATACATTCACAACATTACACATTATTACAGTGTGGAAACCATAAAAAAAGTTCCCATTTTTTTCCAAAATTAAAAAAATTAAAACTTATACATGACTCCTTGGGAATTATTTAACATTTAATATGGATTGCTTCTTTGTATTTCACAACCATTAACCTATGAAAATTAATTTAAAAACACGGAATGACAATGAAATCATAGTAAGGGATGAAAAATAAGGAAGGAGAACATTAGAACGTGAATACTCACAACGTAGGATTGAATTTTCAAATAACATACTTGTCACCCATATATATATATATACTAACATTGTGTGAAATTATATTTACACAAGATCCACCAAAAAATGAGAACATAAATATAATCATTAAGGTATCTTGGGGAATTTCTTACATTATTGTGAAAACCTCTCAACTACCTTATAATTTTTATCCCTTACAGATACCTTACTATTTGTATAACCATCATAGTTACAAATGGAGTAACCTTATGGCCGATCTCCAACATACACATACCCAACGCATTTGAATGAAGTATAGGTCGCAACCTTCATCATAAAAAATTCCCAATATTGAAAAAATAATAATATAACATTAATATTATCTTAAAATCATTTATTTTGAATATTGTAAAAATGAATTTTAAAAGAGGATTTTAAAAAAAATTCCCGTATAAATATCATATAATTGATTGAGACATAATTGAGTGGATGGAATATGTATATACTCAGTAAATATACTTAATTAAACATATAAAAATCTGATGTCATCACCCAAACTATATTAATACCACATAAATAATTATGAATTTGGTTAACCCAAAGGATTGAATTCGGGTTAAGAATTTCATTACCTCGGGTTTATCTTACATCAAATTTCTTCAAACATCCTATATAATGGTGAAAATAGTGTTATTAGTAATTTGAAAAAAACATGTTATTGATTATAACATCTTATATGATAATTTCATAACATCATTACACCCTATAATTGTTAGTATTTTACTCCATGTACTATTTTTGGGTGAGTACATTACAGGACTTCCATGACTGGTTCAAGGTGGATGTTCTTGTCAATTAGAAGTGAAACACCTGAAGTGTAATTCTGAAATATTTACATATATCTAGTAATATAAATTATAAAATTTATCATTTTTAATTATTACATGAAAAATATTCATAAGTTAAAACATTAATGATGTTCATTTAGATCATTTTAGTGTCTCTTTGATATTAACGACCTCATTTTTTTTATAAAGTAAAAAAATGTGCACAAACAAATTACAAAACCATGGATGAGACATAATATATATATTAAAACCTGGTTCTCTAATAAAAATGGTTTCATGACCAGATTTGGAGGGATTAATGCAATTTGAAATCACATCGTCCATGATATCGGTAATTCGACACATCATAGATAACGTTTTTTATTCATCGAGAAAGTGGGGGAAAAGAAGAAGACTAATAATGAATTTCCCAAGGACAAGAGAACAACAATAGAATGCATGATTATGGATCTTTCTTTTCTCTTGGTTAAAAAGATGTTATAAAATAATAATGAATGAATGTAATTTTGAAATAAAAGAAAACTTCAGAAATTTCTCACAAAAATTCGATAGGCTAACGACGTCTCTTCAAATTTCATAAAAATAGAATGATGAAGAGAAAATGGGTATCTCATCCCTCAGACATAATGTGGACAGTAAGGGGGTTATGGAATTAAATATACCAACATAAGGCAATGTAAATGAATAGAATAACATAAAACAAAAGAAAATAATGAAAATAAAATAGAGAGATTACCTCTTGATCTCTTCTTCTTGTGATCCCTTTTAAGGGCGTCAGTTTTGGTCTTTTGGTGAGAGCAGCAGCTCTAAGACGTGGGGAAGAGCCTTGAGAGGAGTCTCGGGCAGAACATAAACATTTGTAAAGGCTTGTGAGCTGTGGGATGAAAAAGGGAGTGAGGGTGGTATTTATAGTGGAGGAGAGGGGGTATTTTTCATTATTTTAATCAATATTATAATATTTTAGCCCTAGATTATGAATAATATTAGTTCATGTGGCCTAAAATAGTACTAATGGCCTGTGAGTTCGAAAAAAGTGTCTTTGCATCAATTATGATGTCATAAATAGTGTTTTTACTGATAATTTGATTATAGAGTATTTTAACGTATTTCAATATGCATAAAAAATTATAGCATTTCATAAAAATTTCAAAAATTTACCCTAACCATTTTTGGACATTTAGAATAAAAAAAGTCCATTTTGTGAAAATAATTTTCTAAATATTATTAATTTAATTTTTAAATAATAACATACTTAATTAAAAAATTAACAATTCTAATTATATAACTACTTCTATATCACAAATAAAAATTAAATAAGATGTTATAATATTAATTCCATAAGATAATAAAATAATAATAAAATTTACTATTCATTATGGACATATTAATATTCATAAGGGTGTGTTACTATTAAAAAAAATTTGGTTTCATCAGACCCCAAATTACTTACAGAACATAATTATAGATGAGAAATTTTGAAATTCATACATAGAAGTAAAAACAATTATGTTTAAAGGCTAGTTATAAATATCTACATAAAAAAATTCCATGAATTTCTATTTATTTTTAAAAAAACATGGGGTTTTACATAAGGGGTCATAGAAGTCATTGAAGAATAATTGAGTACAATTTTTTCCAAAATAGATTTTCCCTCAGTCAAACTATATTAATTTCCCCTTTTTTCCAATGGTTTCCACCAGGTAGCCATTGAGAAAACTAGGTTGGAAATTTTATAAAAATCATGCAATATCTAACTATGGGTATTCATTATCTATTTAGTGACCTTTTACATAAACTGATGCTTTAGTTTATAATCACCAACCTGATGATTCCCTTCTACTTTGAAGTAAGTGGATTTTTTTGTAAAATTTCTATTCATTCCATTTCAATCAGGTTGTGGGCGACTCTCTACTAGACGGTTGTTGTTACTAGAAGGCATGCTAATTCTTCGAGGTATTTTATATCCCATTTAATTCTTTATTTTGATCCACTAGAAACATATTTGTTTTATTTAAATATATACTAAAATAGAGTAAAATTAAAATATTTGATCTCATAATATGTTTTTGTGATCATTAAAAATATAAAATTATTGGTGTAACAGATAGTCCTAAATACTTATTTCTTTTTATAATTCAACCAATTTTACTAATTTCTTGTTTACTAACCATGTTCTAATTTTTAATCCATATAATAAATAATTTTATGAAAAACTTATTTTTCAATCAATAAATTTTATTACCAATTATTTATAAATGTTAAAATACAAATCCATTACCACTAACTGATTTCTCATCCCAAGACATTTCAATTTTAACATTATTAATCACATCCCATTACTACCATGAATCCATAACCACATACCACAATAAAACAAACCTATTATCATACAATAGCCAATACATCATCCCATGCTAAAACTCATCATAACCCATTTATCAAATAACCACCAATAACAAACCACAACCCAGTAGCCCCCAACATATCCCATACCAAACCACTCACAACACATCCATTAAGAAATAACCACCATTAAACAACTATCAACCATCCCTCAAGATGCCTCTTTCCAAAAAATCCCCATCACCATATCTTATATTATTTTTATCCCATACCAATCATCACAATCACTATACGAACCCCACTAGACACACACAAGAACTAAAATACCAAAATACACATGAATTAGATATAATAATATTTAAAAATAATAAAATATATCCATAATACAATTAAATAGGTATTTAAAAAAAAATCCTTCTTCACTACAATGTTCATTCTCCCCAAAAATCTAAATTTATCCATTACCTATTCATAGAAAAATATAAGTACATAAAATATAATAAATGACGAGTTCAACCATGAAAGTGAAAAAAATAATGCACATTTTCAACCAGAAACACAATATATGTATCAATAAAAATTTATAATCACATAATCATCGAATTTATGTATATGATCAATGATAATAAAAAAGAACTAGATAAACACATTAGAACACAACCCCTCCCCCATTCAATTTAATTTTATTCTGGTTCATTTTCATGATAAAAAACCCATAAATCGTCCAAAAAAGGAAAAAATAATACTAGTATTATTGAAAGATTGGAAAAATACCCCTACATTAATTAAAAAAAAATCTCTAATCACGAATAGATAATGGAGGAAAAACAACCACTGAAGAAAACACCACTTGAACTGAATGAATATTAAATAAGGACAATTCACATCAATATGACACAAAATCATGATCATTTTATTCATAATTCTATATAAATATTAATATTCTCAAATATTATTGAATAAAGAACATTTTAGTGATGAAAAAGATGATAGTTGTAATTTACTTTTATTTGATACTTCTATATTGAAAAAATGGTATGAATCTCGTGGTTTTGTGTAGACAGTGGGGAGAGGCCTTTGATTTTGGTGAAGCTTGAATGGAGATATAAAATATTAACTACGGATTTCAGGGCATCTTATTTATTTAAGAGGATTGAATGACCACCACTACAACATAGTAGATCACACTACACATTTGATGTACCTAATCAAAGAGAATATCTGGAATTCTATCATTTAAACCACCATATTTCCTCATACATTAAAACCATTATTGAACTATTTTGATTACCTACATCTTCATGGAAATGGAATTGACTAAGGAATTTTTTTATTTAAAACCATTTGGTTTTATGAATTGTTTTTCTAAATAAATTTAATTTTTCTAATGATTTTTTACATGCAACCTCGTGTTTTAATGAACTGTGACAAACTATTAATAATATTATTAAAACATGACTATTATTATCAACACAATAAATTAGTTGGAACAAATTAGAATACATAAAATATTATGTATAATGTTTTTATATAAATAAAACATCCTGATAAAATAGTACTTAATTTTTAGTGAAGTACATATAGGTCTTGAAAATACTATTTTCTCAAATAAAATTATGGAATTTTGTAAAAAAAACATTAAACATAATTTTCAACAATTATATATTTTTTTAATAATATAAATTCATTTATATATCCTGATATCATAATCCATTTAGGGTGAAATTAATGTATTTTTTTGGAAAATATTGATTTTCTGATAAATAGTGAAAAACAGATTTTTGTTAAATATATAAATTCATTTCAATAAATAAACTAAATAGAATGAACCTTTTTTGGTTTTAATATAATTTAGAGTAACATAATTAATATTATTTTATATTTAATCACCTCAAATATTTAATAATCAATATTGTATTTTATATTTGAATGTGTTTATTTTTGGGTTTTAAAATATTAATATTTCAAATACTATCTTAAAGTGAATCATTTTTCTTATTTTTAATCATAAAAACAACCCCTAACGATGAATTATTTAAATTAAATCTACATATTATTTTTTAATAAATTTTAATTTTATTTCATTTAATAATTATCAATATCCATATAGTTAACATAAAATCAACATTGTCTTGAACAAGACACTTCTTTAAAACCATCTTTTTCATTGTGTCTATGGGTTTAACTTATAAATACAAATTTCAAAATTTTTGGAATATAATTTTGTAAAATAGATTAAATAATTTGAATCATAAAAATTTTTATTTTCTAATATTCTGAAATTAATTTTGGACCACAATCAATAGTGTGTATAGTAAAAATTAATTACTGCGGTTTTGGTGAAAACATGTTTACAATGTGGTTAAACTACAACATAAGGGTCATAATAGACAATAAATATTAATAAAATATATTTTCTAGAACATTTTTGGACATATCATGAAAACCTATTGATATGTTTTCATTCTTGATCCTTTTGGAATGTGAAGAAACATGGTTACACTTTTTTCTTTTCAAAATTTACTTTTGTGCCACTCACCTAACATTAAAAAAGGCCACAACAATCCTATGTGATTCACACCATAAAATAATGTCATATTTACCAAAAAAACTCAAATATCTTCCTTAAATCCCTCACTATGATGTAAATCCATTATTATTATCATAAATCCTTCATAATAATCATTTTTCTCCTTATTTAAGGAGGTTGTACGAAGAAGATGTATCATGATTAACCATGCATCTTTATTTCATTTCTACATTGACCACATTAAAACATTCTTCAATTATGATGACATAATTACACAAAAATTAAAAATATACATATATGTTATAGTTTTAATTAAATAAACAATATTTATATCCTATTCCATCAAATGGGATACAAAAACACCATTCATGTGTATGGTGGACTATTGCCTCGAAGACCGTTATTATTCTCTTTGAGTCAATACCATACATGGATGTATATACTGATAGATTTAATATATATATAAGATATTTATAATTTTTAAATTTTTATATCACACATACCTTATTACATTAAACTCTTTGTGGGATACAATAAGTTCATTCAGGAGTACGATGGACCACCACTTCGTGAAGTGTTGTGAATTGTTTTTAAATAAGGATTTGAATGGAAGGAAAATAGAGTAAGTTTACAGAATAAATGTGATATATATGAAATAAAAATTATTCTATAATATTATTGGATTATTTATCTTTCCTTTTTTGATCTGTCAATAAAATGGAAATAACATCCATGGTACATAGATCCTTCCATCTCCCGAAACAATTTTGTTAATTTTATATCTCAAAATTTATGGATTACTATAAATACATATATTGATAACATTTTGAAGTGCCCAGATCAGTGTGAATCATTGAGAGGGGGAGGGGGTGAATCAGTGATCCCTTAAAACTTTTTTACTAATTGATTCTTAATCAATTAAACCTCTATGGCTGGTTAAAGCCTCGATCCACTCTTCTTGTATCTCTCAACCTTTCCCGTATAATGCAGTAATGAAAAGGCACAGGACACAAGGATTTACAAGGTTCGGCACCAAAGGCCTACATCCTTGCCATGCTCTCTCAGCATGGATTCTCCCATTATAATCTGTTAGTATTACAATGGTCGATACAGCTTCCCACCGTATCTCTCCTGAGTCCCACATGAGGGTCTTTATACTGCGTCCCACAGTGTTACCAGAGTCCCACTGGCCTGCTCCAGAATCCCACTGAAGACTTCTTCTCCCTGAGTCCCACAGGGTCTTCTCTTGGCTCCTCGAGTCACACGAGTAGCTCTTCTTCTCTTTAAGCTTCTTCAAGTATCCTCAGCAGTCTGGGATAAAGACTGCTGGCCTTGCTCTGTACCTCTGATCACTTGTGATGATCAGGTCTTCTCGTCTTGCTCAGGCTTTATCACCTTCTTCTAAGGATGACCTGGCCTTCACTCTTCAACTACTGAATACTCAGACAACTGATATCTTTAACTTCAGTCTGGTCCAGTCTCACTTCAACTCTACTTCATGCACTGAGTGCATGGCCTTCTCAAATCATCAAGAACCTCTGGTCTTGGACTCCTCAAATGCACACAGCCAGATTTAGCTTTGTTCACGTGTGCACGTGCATGCATGCATGCATGCACTTTCCCTTTCCTCTTCTTGGTGCAGTAGACCCACAAAGGGTGTAACACTTTAAGCACACACCAACTCCTTGAACATAATACACTTTATTCTCTTTTGATTACACACATAAATGTGTGTTATACACTAGTGTGGATGTCTTCTCTTCTTCTTAGTGTGTACACACTTTGTTTTGCACACACACTAAGGTTCGGCCTTGTTGTCTTTTTGCACACACTTGTTTCACTTTGCACACACTTTAGACTTGGCCTATTCTCCTCTTCTTGTTGCACACACTCACTTTAGTGTTCTTTTAGTTTGTTCTTCGAAGTGTGCACACACAAGGCTCGGCCTTCTTCATATACTTAGACACACACACACAACTTAGGTGTGGTCTTCTTGTTTTGCACATACACTACCCGTAGGTGTGTCTTTGGCCTTCACTCCACTTCTTGCACACACAAGGCACTATGCCTCAGGTCTTCTTGCTTTGCACACCTACTGCCCGTAGGGTGTTCTTCCTTTACTTTGCACACAAGCACAAGGCTCGGCCTTCTTCTTCTATTCCACCTGAATGCCAAAGGAGGCGCGCAAGGGTCTACTTGAGCCGCGACCAACTTCTTCTCCAACAGCTGCACAAGGTATGAGCCGTGGCCTCTCTTCCTCAACACTGCCACGCAAGCCTCAACAAAGGACAAGGCGCGCAGGTCTCAACAAACCTCGAGGGCGCGCAAGGTGCTTGCGGCCTCGGGTACTTCCTGTCGCGCAAAAGAAAGACGCACAGGGAACTCCTTCTTCTTCTTTCGCGCAAGGAGTGCGCAAAAGGAACTCACGAAGCCAAGGGTGGCTTCGGGCTGCTTCATCGCGCAAGTGGGTTGCGCGGGGCTCCAAACTTCGTGAGGCACAGAGGCACACTCACGAGACTCTCTTCAAATTTTCAGCACATCAGCAAAAATCTCAGAGGTCTCGGCCTCTCTTTATATAGGCAGAGGGGAGGCGGTTCTATCCGCGTGATAAATCTCAAAATCCCGAGATCTTCGGATCTTTAAAAATCTTCAAAATCTTTACTTTTATCCTCTTTTTTACGCGGGTTCTCATTTTTAATTTCCTCTACGTGCATGCGACTCATAACACATGCACGGTCTTCGGTTTAGGCTCATCCCATGCAAAAACACCAACCACGTGGCCTCGGCAGCTTTTCTTGCCTCGGCCTCAACCGAAATCCTCCAAACATTGCATGCATGGTCATTTTTAGGCATGATCCTGTTCGTTATGGCCAGAAGAGCACGAGGGTGGCTTCGGTTTACTCAGAGGTGGCCGAGAGCTCAAAAACCGTCGTCGGGTTGCTCCTGGTTCGACGGAGGTACGCGGGAAGCCTTCGGCTGAGCTCAAGGTTGAGGACGAAGCCGGGGCCGTCGGATCAGATCTTCAACGGCCTGGATTAGATCGCGGCGCCGCGGATGGATCGTGCGGCGCAGATCAAGCGCGCGATGGCTCGGACGGCCAGGATCTCTTCCGCGGGAAAATCCCGCGTCCCACATCGAAACGCCAGCCATTTTTCACGCGGTTTATCAAATAAGCGCTCCCTTCCACCGCTCAATTGAACTTCCTCCCTCCCGGTGCCGCCCCGCACCGGGTTCTCTCTGCGGGCGCGCTCTGCGCCCACTCTTGCTCCTGCGGGCGCGCTCCTAGCGCCCACTATGCACACACGGGTGCGCGGGCTTCACCACCGCGTGCCCTCGGGGCTTATACACGGCCCCTCTGCGCTCCTCCGGGCGTGCCCCAGGCGCCCATGCGGTGTCCTTGGGTGCGCCCCCTGCCTCAAGGTTGCTGCCCTGGCCTTGAGGGTTCCCCATGGGCGTGGTGACCTTGAGTCCCACATGTGCCTTGGGTGATGACCCTCGGCTGGCCTCCTTGGTGGCCTATTTTTTTTGCAACAAAAACACTAAGTCCTTTGTTAAACAAAGTGACCAAGTGTAACATGCCAAGTGCCACTCCAAGCCATTCTTCTTCCCATCTCTATTCTTCTTCTTCTTAGAATTCCTCCATACTTCTTAAACAAATATTCATCTCTTAGGAATGGAAATTCTTGAAGGTTCTTCATCTTCAACCGAGCTCCTTAATCACATAAATTATTCAATAAACTTCAATGATCCAATTAGAGGTCAAGTTAGATCACATTCACATTGTCATGCACTAAGAATTAGTACATGGTCTTCTTCAGCTCACTTCATCCACTTAGAAGTTGTGGATGGCTCTCTTCATCTCCTCATGCATTGTCAGTACAATGCATGGTCTTCTATCATTGTTGTGACTTTGTATCATCAGGATACAAGTTCTATGAACTTAAAGAACAGCTCAAAAATCGTCAGATGTTCATGGAGAATGTTTCAACCACAATTTCCAATACCACTTAGTGAATCTCCTAAGTGACATGCATCTTCGTACCATGGCCATTCTCCTTCACCACCATCACCATCACATCCTTTGACATTCACATCTTGACTCCTTGACATCCATTCATTCCAAGACAACTTCATGTCTCATTGACAACAAATGCAACACAATGCACTTCAATCTCCCCCTTTGTATTTGTTGTCAATACACCATTTCAGCACATATGAATGGGTCAATATGTGTGCCAATATTTTCTCCCCCTTATTGGAAATCAAATGCAAAGGTGTGGTGTGGTTCACTTTCAAAAATCTCTTCCTCCCTTATAAAAGCATCTTCTTGAAAAACACTAAGAGAGGGATGATGTCACATGTTCTCTTTAGCAAAGAACCTTTAGTAAATCAGCTCTAAGACTACTTGGGCTAACCCGGTGTAGAAAACAAGAGTGATATGACCAAGGAATTCAAAGCTGTCCAAAATTCACTGTACATGTGAGATCATGCTTCAGGGGTTTGAAATTTTTCAGATATATCAATGAATTCCTAAATCCAGCACAACTTCACAAAACTCATTAGAAAGTTCAGTGCAATGATAAAGCTCCCCCTTTCATCCATTTGTCTTCAATCCATACTCCCCCTTAATTGAAAAGATAGCCTCAATTAAGAAACAAGGGATGAAAGTATGATTGGATTACCTTCAATTTTCTCAAGATGATATTAAATCCCAAAATATCATCTTCTCCAGATTGGCTCCCCCTCAAGGGGTGCACAAGATTCTTTCCAAACCATCCTCCAGTTGAGAATGATCATCATCTTCAATTCCCTGCATTGTTAGCACATGTAAATACCAATGTATAAGGGAATAAGATGGAACCTCCTTGGTTCATCAATATGAACAACAAGGTTGAGAAGATTCTCTCAACCGAGATGTCCCATTTTCACCAGTCTTCACACTTGCACATTTGATCTTCATTGATGATTGTGCTGGTGTGGTTCTCAAAACATCTTCATGTGAAACCTTCTTCATCCCTTTTGCCTTAGAAATTGCCAGAACTTTATCTTCAGCTTTTTGCAAATCTTTGGAAAGTTGCAACTGATTTGGCCATATGACTAGTAAATCATTTGGAAGAGTGGCCCCAGTTCTGGAAGTTCCACATGGTTCCTTTGATGCTGTCAAGCTACCTCTCTTAGGCAACTTGTTTTCAATCAATCCTTTCTTCTTCTGGATTGATTGTCTTTTGGAGTTCAGTCTGCTTCTATTTAGTTTCATGGCTTCTTTACAAAGGTCCATGATGTGTCCTTTCTTTCCACAGTAGAAGCATGTCTTGGTGGTCCTTCTGGATGCATCACCCTTCTTGGATTTGAATTCCAAGGACTTCTCTTCATTCTTCAAAATCTTCTTGGGAGCATCTTCCAATTTCTTATGCTTGCATCCCAAGGAATCTTTCTGAGCCAGGTTCTGTGATATTTTCTTCTTTTGAGCTCTGGATACAGTTGGAGATTGACATGTATCTTTTTGACCACTTTTGCAATCATCCCAGATGTTGTCAAGTAATCCAAATCTGTTAGCAGTAAACAGATGTCTCTGGACCTGTGGATGGTGCTTCTTTTCTTCTGGCTTGCTCCCCCTAGGCATGGGCTTCCTCTGTGCTTTGGCATTCAGTGGATTGTACCAACAATCCTTTGCACAATGCCCATACTTGTTACAACACCAGCATTGTCCCACGAATCTTGACCTCTTCAGTCCTTCTGATTGTAGGGTACTTTTCTTGACCTGTTGTTCTGTTTCAGGAGAGCTCTGCTTCTTTACTGTCTTCATCCATATTTGTTTGGAATTATCCTTCCATCCTGCACTTTTTGTGGAAACACAATTAGAAGCATCAGTACAATATGGTATGGATGGTACCTTCTTTCTAGAAGATGTTGCACTTTTATTAGAGGATGTATTTCTCTTAGAATCATCCTGCTCAATGCATACTTGAGTAGCAACATTTCACCTTTCAGCTGACTGGGAGGCTTTGGCTTTGGGTGATTGCTGATTTTTCAATATCACCTCCAGTTCTAAGCATTTCATATTGAGGGAGTTCTTCTCATCCTCAATAGTTCTTAGCCTTCCTTCCCATTTCTCTTCCAGCTGCTTTATCTGGTCTTCATTCACCTTATTCATTTCAAGCAATGAGTTGTCAAGCTCCTTCACCCTTTTTACTTTGTCTTCAAGTTGAGCATCTTTAACAACCATTGATACTCTATGCCTCTTCTCCAGTGCATGGTAAACATCTTTGACTATTATCATAAAGAATTCTTTCTCAGAAAGGCTTCTTTGCAATTCTTCATCAGTGTCTTCAAATCTTTCATTGCAAAGGAAAATAGTTTCATCTTTAGCTTTCACCAGCTTTCTGAGAGTGTTGGTTATGCCAACCCTTTTTTCCAATTGATCTTCCATTGCATTGGCTTCTTCTTCTAGCTGTGATTTTTCTTCATGAAGATCATGGATGCCTGTAGCTATACACTTTGCCACTTCCATGGGAACTATCTTCTGAAGATATTTGAGTGCACTCTGAAGATCATTCATTGTTTCAACTTCATCACAGCTAGGACAGGCTTTCTTCATCTTCTTGGCCTGTTTCTTCTTTCTATTTTTCTGAGTCTTGGCTGATATCTCCATTTGAGGCTGGTCGCTCATTTCCTCAAATCTGCACTTCATAAAGACTATCTTGGATATTTTAGAGGTAACCTCCCTCTGATACCAATTGAAGTTCCCAGATCAGTGTGAATCACTGAGAGGGGGAGGGGGTGAATCAGTGATCCCTTAAAACTTTTTTACTAATTGATTCTTAATCAATTAAACCTCTATGGATGGTTAAAGCCTCGATCCACTCTTCTTGTATCTCTCAACCTTTCCTGGATAATGCAGTAATGAAAAGGCACAGGACACAAGGATTTACAAGGTTCGGCACCAAAGGCCTACATCCTTGCCATGCTCTCTCAGCATAGATTCTCCCATTATAATATGTTAGTATTACAATGGTCGATACAGCTTCCCACTGTATCTCTCCTGAGTCCCACAGGAGGGTCTTTATACTGCGTCCCACAGTGTTACCAGAGTCCCACTGGCCTGCTCCAGAATCCCACTAAAGACTTCTTCTCCCTAAGTCCCACAGGGTCTTCTCTTGGCTCCTCGAGTCACATGATTAGCTCTTCTTCTCTTTAAGCTTCTTCAAGTATCCTTAGCAGTCTGGGATAAAGACTGCTGGCCTTGCTCTGTACCTCTGATCACTTGTGATGATCAGGTCTTCTCGTCTTGCTCAGGCTTTATCACCTTCTTATAAGGATAACCTGGCCTTCACTCTTCAACTACTGAATACTCAGACAACTGATATCTTTAACTTCAGTCTGGTCCAATCTCACTTCAACTCTACTTCATGCACTGAGTGCATGGCCTTCTCAAATCTTCAAGAACCTCTGGTCTTGGACTCCTCAAATGCACACAGCCAGATTTAGCTTTGTTCACGTGTGCACGTGCATGCATTCATGCATGCACTTTCCCTTTACTCTTCTTGGTGCAGTAGACCCACAAAGGGTGTAAAACTTTAAGCACACACCAACTCCTTGAACATCATACACTTTATTCTCTTTTGATTACACACATAAATGTGTGTTATACACTAGTGTGGATGTCTTCTCTTCTTCTTAGTGTGTACACACTTTGTTTTGCACACACACTAAGGTTCGGCCTTGTTGTCTTTTTGCACACACTTGTTTCACTTTGGACACACTTTAGACTTGGCCTATTCTCCTCTTCTTGTTGCACACACTCACTTTAGTGTTATTTTAGTTTGTTCTTCGAAGTGTGCACACACAAGGCTTGGCCTTCTTCATATACTTAGACACACACACACAACTTAGGTGTGGTCTTCTTGTTTTGCACATACACTACCCGTAGGTGTGTCTTTGGCCTTCACTCCACTTCTTGCACACACAAGGCACTATGCCTCGGGTCTTCTTGCTTTTCACACCTACTGCCCGTAGGGTGTTCTTCCTTTACTTTGCACACAAGCACAAGGCTCGGCCTTCTTCTTCTATTCCACCTGAATGCCAAAGGAGGCGCGCAAGGGTCTACTTGAGCCGCGGCCAACTTCTTCTCCAACAACTCCACAAGGTATGAGCCGCGGCCTCTCTTCCTCAACACTGCCGCGCAAGCCTCAACAAAGGACAAGGCGCGCAGGTCTCAACAAACCTCGAGGGCGCGCAAGGTGCTTGCGGCCGCGGGTACTTCCTGTCGCGCAAAAGAAAGACGCGCAGGTAACTCCTTCTTCTTCTTTCGCGCAAGGAGTGCGCAAAAGGAACTCACGAAGCCAAGGGTGGCTTCGGGCTGCTTCGTCGTGCAAGTGTGTTGCGCGGGGCTCCAAACTTCGTGAGGCACAGAGGCACACTCACGGGACTCTCTTCAAATTTTCAGCACATCAGCAAAAAGCTCAGAGGTCTCGGCCTCTCTTTATATAGGCAGAGGGGAGGCGGTTCTATCCGCGTGATAAATCTCAAAATCCCGAGATCTTCGGATCTTTAAAAATCTTCAAAATCTTTACTTTTATCCTTTGTTTTACGCGGGTTCTCATTTTTAATTTCCTCTACGTGCATGCGACTCATAACACATGCACGGTCTTCGGTTTAGGCTCATCCCATGCAAAAACACCAACCACGTGGCCTCGGCAGCTTCTCTTGCCTCGGCCTCAACCGAAATCCTCCAACCATTGCATGCATGGTCATTTTTAGGCATGATCCTATTCGTTATGGCCAGACGAGCACGAGGGTGGCTTCGGTTTACTCAGAGGTGGCCGGGAGCTCAAAAACCGTCGTCGGGTTGCTCCTGGTTCGACGGAGGTACGAGGGAAGCCTTCGGCTGAGCTCGAGGTTGAGGACGAAGCCGGGGCCGTCAGATCAGATCTTCAACGGCCTGGATTTGATCGCGGCGCCGCGGATGGATCGTGCGACGCAGATCAAGCGCGCGATGGCTCGGACGGCCAGGATCTCTTCAGCGGGAAAATCTTGCGTCCCACATCGAAACGCCGGCCATTTTTCACGCGGTTTATCAAATAAGCGCTCCCTTCCACCGCTCAATTGAACTTCCTCCCTCCCGGTGCCGCCCCGCACCGGGTTCTCTCTGCGGGCGCGCTTTGCGCCTACTCTTGCTCATGCGGGCGTGCTCCTAGCGCCCACTATGCACACACGGGTGCGCGGGCTTCACCACCGCGTGCCCTCGGGGCTTATACACAGCCCCTCTGCGCTCCTCCGGGCGTGCCCCAGGCGCCCATGCGGTGTCCTTGGGTGCACCCCCTGCCTCAAGGTTGCTGCCCTGGCCTTGAGGGTTCCCCATGGGCGTGGTGACCTTGAGTCCCACATGTTCCTTGGGTGATGACCCTCGGCTGGCCTCCTTGGTGGCCTATTTTTTTTTGCAACAAAAATACTAAGTCCTTTGTTAAACAAAGTGACCAAGTGTAACATGCCAAGTGCCACTCCAAGCCATTCTTCTTCCCATCTCTATTCTTCTTCTTCTTAGAATTCCTCCATACTTCTTAAACAAATATTCATCACTTAGGAATGGAAATTCTTGAAGGTTCTTCATCTTCAACCGAGCTCCTTAATCACATAAATTCTTCAATAAACTTCAATGATCCAATTAGAGGTCAAGTTGGATCACATTCACATTGTCATGCACTAAGAATTAGTACATGGTCTTCTTCAGCTCACTTCATCCACTTAGAAGTTGTGGATGGCTCTCTTCATCTCCTCATGCATTGTCAGTACAATGCATGGTCTTCTATCATTGTTGTGACTTTGTATCATCAAGATACAAGTTCTATGAACTTAAAGAATAGCTCAACAATCGTCAGATGTTCATGGAGAATGTTTCAACCACAATTTCCAATACCACTTAGTGTATCTCCTAAGTGACATGCATCTTAGTACCATGGCCATTCTCCTTCACCACCATCACCATCACATCCTTTGACATTCACATCTTGACTCCTTGACATCCATTCATTCCCAGACAACTTCATGTCTCATTGACAACAAATGAAACACAATGCACTTCGCATTTAATGAATATATGTGTTGTATATATCATTTTTTATATTATAGATATGTTTTAATGATAAAAATATTATGTGGACAGAAAATACAAAATGAAAACATACATGAAAAACCGATTAGTTATTACCCAAATCACAATTTTAACAAGGAATTATAAATAAATGATTGATAAAGGGCCCTATGTAATTAATATATGATATGAATTATCTAAAAAAAATTTATAGTAGATTTATAATAATCAGATAATTATTATAAATTAGGGTCAAATGTTTTTTATGGATGTTTAGACTTAATGTAAGGGATATTTGTCTAAAATTACATTCTTTGTTATATATGTAATTGTATACACATATCTTCTTCTATTTAGTGTATATACTACCCCATTGATATGTTAAATCATTAATATACTTCTTTTCATGATATTTAATATTTAATTTTAGTGATATCATTTAATGTTTCCTATGATTCAAATAATATTTTTTAAAGGTTTGATGCTATAATCTCATTATTTATCAAGATTATATATGATTATGCTTTCGATTATGAAATATAATGATTTATTAAAAAAATAAATAACATTATTCTGATATAGTTATTTCATATAATTTCATGTTTCCATTCATTTTCATCTCTTAATGTATATAACAGATTAATATAATGTTTTATAAAAATAATCATTATTTTCCTCATCAGTCGAAGACCCATATTTATTTATATCCATTTTTTTCTAAAATTTTTAAAAGATATTGTAACATTATAAAAAGGATTTATTGAACATAATATTACACATTTTTGGCGTTTTTATAATGTTTTTTAAATGGAACATCAATGTCATTTACCAAACAAACATGTTGGTCCCTTACCAAAATACCTTATGAAAAAATAACACGGCATGAAAAAATAACACGGCATTTAATAAAATGTTATTATTTCCTCAAAATACCTTATGAAAAAATAACACGGCATGTAATCATTAATAAATGATGTGTAATCACCTTCCAAAATGAAAACTACATGTTGTGGAATCATTAATACACGGAGTGTATATCTAGTTTTCATTTCCTTTCCAAAATGAAAACTATATGGCATGCAATAATTAATAAATTGTGTGTATATATGTTTTGAATTTCCCTTCATCCTCCAAAATTTAAATGATTTATGCTTTCTAGAATAAATATTAAGCCACATATGAGAATAATATTTATTCTACTTGAGATACTTGGATACACACAGTCTGTGACCCTCTAGGCCTATTTCTCGTTTTTATTAGGTGGGTTATCCTAAAGTCCAAGATTACTGCCTAGAAACAGGTCAAGGAACCAAAGAGAAAAATTTTGACGCCATTTTGATGTGTCACCACATATGAACGCTTACTGTGTCATTTATTCTGTTTGTGAATATATCTCCAATCAAACGGGTTGCATACCAGTGCCATCAACCAATGTGCTCGATTATTTATTCATTGACATTCTATAATTGAACTTTCCCATTCCTCACCCTGGCCATGGATTTATTTAAGCTTTTTAAATTCCATCAAAGAGCCTGAGATATATACTTCTGTTATGGAACAGAATGGAAAAATCTTTGCTCGCATTATCTATTAATGCATTATCACTCATGATGCACCAAACTTATCCTACCTCACTGTGAACAGTGTTTCGTCACATTTTTCATCAATACATCTAACTGTGCGAGTTGCAATTCCCATTAATAATAATCTCAAAGTGTAAGGACCAATACACATGTCTGTAGATAGGAACATCCAATGACACAATGAAAATATGGATTTTCTACTGGTGATTATCATTCTCATAATATCCTCCGTGATATTACCAAGGGCGCACACCATGAGAAGGAGTGTCAATGTTTTAAGTGACCTCACCAAAAATTGTTCTATAATTGGTGACCCTCAAATAACATCATTAGACCATAGAACATATATTCAATAACAATGTTATGGAACTTCTAGGTTCTCATCATTGTAGGGATTCACTATCACCCATTAATGCCACATCTAACCATAGAACATTATCACATTCATTGTCACATAGATAAACAATAAAGATGTGATAAAGTATTAATTAATGAATAATGTACAAAGTAGTTGGTGCTAGGTCAACAACTCCAACATACTCCCACTTGGAATAGTGCCAAATACTAACAAAATTTAACCCACTAGCTCTGACATGATATTCATGCTTCTGCAGAGATAGGACCATAGTATTAGGGTCCCCCACATTATCATCAGTGGACACTCTACTCACTGCAACTTCACCCCTTTGATAGGAATCCCTCAAGAGGTAATACTTCTGGATTATTGTAATTGTTTGTTGATGTGACCTTGGTTCTTTTGAATGAGCCACTGCTACTTTATTGCCAAAATACAACAAGATAAGATCATTACTTCTAGGAACCGCATCAATATCTTGGATAATGTTCTGAATCTAGATGGATTCCTTAGCTGCATCAGAAGCTGATTTTTATTCGGACTCAGTTGTAGAATCAGCAAAAATTGACTACTGTTAACACTTATAACTCACAGCTCTTCCAATGAGATAGAGAACATATCTAGATTTCGACTTCATATCCTTCTTATCTGTCTAAAATCTAGAATTAGAAAACTCTCTAATGAAAAGCTCCTCATCTCCTCCATACACAAGGAACCTATCATTAGTTATTCTCAGATACTTAAGGATAGTCTTAACATTAGTCCAATGTTGTTTTCCTAGATCTTCTTTATATCTTCCTACCATGATCAGTACATAGGCAACATCAAGCCTGGTACATAACAAGGCAAACATGATGGATCCTATAGTCGAAGTGCATGTTATATTACTCATTCTATCATACTTTTTTTGTATATGAGGACACATTTTCTATGAAAGAGGTAGTCCATGTGACAATGGAACCAATTCGTTATTGTATTTTTCCGTTATAAATCTCTTTAGTATCTGGTCAATGTATGTACCCTGACATAGTCCATGTAGCATATTTGACCTATCATGAATGATTATTTTCACTAGAATGTAGGTTTCTTTACCCAATTCCTTCAAGGAGATACACTTGTTCAAGCAGTCCTTAATTGACTGTAAGACTGGTACATCATTTATAATAAGCAATATGTCATCAAAATATACTACTAGGATAACGACCATATTACCATTAAACCATATATAAACACATGGTTCACATCCAATTTTTTATGAAACCAAATTCTTTTATAGCTTCATCAAATATTATGTTCTATGAAAATGATTATTGCTTTGATCCATAAATGGATTTCTACAACATTAAAGCCCATTTTGATTCACCTAGTGTCAAAAATCCTTCTGGTTGTGTCATATAGAATTTTCCCTGAATGTTCCTATTATGGAATATTGTATTGACATCCATTTTCTAAATCACATTGTCATTGTAAGCTACTATGGCAAGTATGATTCTTATGGATTTAAACATGGAAAATATTGAGCAGCATTTTTCATTGACAATTTCATGACGTTGTTTGAATCCATTATCCATTAGCCATTCATTAAAGGTGTTAACCTCACCTTCCATGTCCATTTTTCTATTGAATAAAAAATTTCATCCAACCGGCTTTTCATCAACTGGCTCATTGACCAGAACCTATACTTGGTACTGATACATGGAATCTATCATATAATTTATAGTTTCTAGCCATCTTGCTCCTTCTGAGCCTTCTACTTCTCCCTTGTAGGATATAGGTTCATCAATGTCCAACAATATTGATTCACTATCCTCGATGACTTGGAAGACAAATCTCTATTGTTACCTTACATCTCTTGAGCTCCAATGCAGAACTTGTGTTTCTAGAACCTCTTCCACAGGGACCGGTGTGTCTTGTTCCTGTACCAAATTATGTGTATCTTGAGAATTAACTTCATAGATTCAATATTCCTCCCACTATACATTTTGAAGATGTTCTCCTTCTCAGGAAATATGGCTTGTCTGGAGACAATCACATTTTTCTTTGAATGGTTATATAGGTAATATCCTTTCGTTTCCTTGGTATATCATATAGAGATACACCTCATTCTCTAAGGTGCATATTTGTTACCTGAAAATCCCTTAACAAACTCCTCACATCCCCATTAACATGTGGCAGATAAAATGGGGTTCTTTACAATCCATAACTTGTAGGGAATTCCATTTTCTGCCATAGTTGGCACATGGTGTTATGTGAATCCTACAGTTTGTAATGCATATCCCCAAAAGGATAATAGAATATCTACTTGAATCATCATTGACCTCAACATGTCCAAAAAGGAGTGGTTTCTCCTTTCACTAACCATATTACACTGTTGTGTATAATGAGGAGTGAGATGAGATAGAATCCTAGAATCCCATAGAATATCGATGAACTCTTGGTTGAGAAATTCTCCACCTCAACCCGATTGATTCTTCTTTATGTTCTCACAAAACTGATACTCTACTTCATTATGGAATAAATTAAAGTTCACTAAGGCTTTTAACATATACCTCAATAATTAGACATTGAAATATCTTCACAAATCATCATTAAACGTTATGATGTAAGAATATCAACATCTAGCTTCTACCAGAAATGGTCCAGACACATCTATGTTCACTAATCCTAGATGTTCTGTAGCCTTTTCACCTTGTCCACCAAAAGGCGGTTTGGTCATTTTTCCTTGTAAACATGTGTGACATTTATCAAGTGGTTTTAGCTCAGTATAATCTAAATAGCCATCATAGCATATATTTGTCAAGCGCTTCCCATTTTCATGACCTAGACGACAATTCCATTACTGGGTGACATATGAGTCATGCGAGCCTGTTTCGTTATCGATTTCCAACAAATGGTTTTCGTAATTTAATACTTACAAACCATTATTTAAATATATAATACCATAACACATGTTTTTCTTATAATATAGACCACCCTTAGTTCCAAAATTAAAAATAAATCCATCCATATCCATACAAGATACATAAAATATTTACTTGGAAACACTAGGAACATAATAACAGTTTTGTAAAACCAAAATTATCCTTATAGGCAATGAGAGGAGGTAATAACCAATGGCTAATCTAGCTAGCCTCATGCCATTGGAATCTTGATGATACACCTCTCCTTCGACAATCATTCTATATTAACTTGGTTCCTGCATTTGAATATAGATGTGCGCCTGACAAGTAGTATCTATTACCCAATGTGTATAAATGGAATGATTACACTTTATAATGAACACACCTTTAGCATCCCCCTGAATCTGCTTGCAGTTCCTCTTCTAGTGGCCTTTCTTGCCACATTCAAAATATACTGCCTCCCATTCCTTTCCCTGCCTCTAGATATTCCCTTTCTTGGAGGGACGTCACTTGGTGGATTTAGACTGTTAATATGCCATTAGCCCCTTTGCCTTGTCCTTCCTTTTCTTATTCAACATAAGGACCACGAGTTTTACATGCCCCATGTCCTTATCTACATGGTGAATTAAGGTTATAAGTTTAGATAGACTCTTATCATTGTTTATCATGTTGTAGTTGACAATAATGCTAGAGAATGTCTTGGGCAGTGATCATAGGATGAGATCTGTACACAACTCATCCAAGAACATAACCCTAATGATTCCCAAGCATCCAATGTTGTCGATAATCTTGACAGTATGAGGACCAGCTAGTGCATAAATTCCAAGATTAGTTGTAAACAATGATTTGGAGATATAATATAAATCATGTCTCTCCTTCCCGGTGTAGATATTATTATGTCATGAAATCATTCTATACACACCCATGTTTTCATGTTTCTTGAAGAGCTCATTAGACATTGCTGATAGCATGAAACACTGGACATCTATGGCATCATCCATGTGTTTCATATTGAAAGATAACTACTCACCATCGACCACTTTCCCAGGCACAAGTGGAAAATTCTCTTCCAACACATAAAATTATCTCTCGTGGAGAAGGATGTCACGTAAACGCCTCAACCACTCTTGGAAAATGGTGTCGGTGAGAAGGTTTTCCTTCGCGAGTATGGTTCATAATGATATGTTTGATGTCATTTTCCTTTCCTTTTCTACAATTTATGATGATATAAGGTTTATTACTTTATTATAAAACTAAAACTAATAAAAAATTTAATACTTATTTGTCTCCCACTAATTTATTGAAATACAATATCCCTCACAATTGACTTCAGAATATTCTATTTCTTGAATATTCTAGTGAAAAGGATCCATATTGACCTTCAAATTACCCAAACTAGGGTTGTTCAAGCAACCTGAAGGGTTTTAGGTAGGCATTCCAATTTGCAACTCCATTAACTCGTAGCTCCTTGATCCATTGAGTAGACAACCCAATACTGAAACACTTTTATTTTGGAATTCCTCAACCTTTTCCTCTTGGTCACACAAATTCCTATTGTTGTAGTCAACCCTTCATGTGTACCAAGTCAAGTCAACCCAAAACATTTAATTAAAATTCTATGATAATTAAAGCACCCCAACTAGGTTTGGTCTAGCACAATGAACTATGTTTCTATTATAACTATGATTATGGAAGGCTATACCAACTTAATATTTCATTAATGAATTTTATCCTTATATGAAAATTTCTATTTTATAATCATTGATTCCATGATTGATAATATTATGTTGTATATAAAAAAGTGATTATCCATGTCTAAGATAATATTTTATGCATAAGACAGTCTTATTTTAGTTCAATCTTGCATGCTTGTTTAATTCGCTTATTGTGTGATCCTGACAACACACCCACAATAAATAAACCATTAAACTGTTAGAAATAAAATAAATGGAATGATCTTGAGATTGTTATATGGGATGGTTTTTTTAGTGGTTGATAAACTAACCCATGTCCTAGGGGAGAGAATCCTTGAACATTTCAGGTTCGTGTTTATAGCTTTCAAATTGTCCACCATTGTATCTCCTCGGATTGGTTTCCACTTGGCGCCTGACTTGAGCCAGCTACACTAGCTTGGGGGATCCATCCATTACATTTCCATTTATGTCACATGAAGGTGGGGATTAAAAAGTGGATTTTACATAAAATAATCCATGGGCTCACCAACCCTATATATTAATGTGGAGAAGGATCACATGCAAACACATTTAATTTAAATAAATAAATTATAAGAAACCCTTAACATAAAATGGTCTTGGTCTAGCTCATGAGCATCCAAACATGCAACGTTATTTATGCATAGATAAACCATGCATTAAATTAATTAAGCATTCTTGTTTATGATAAATCAAGCTCGAATCAATTAATTATCTTTAAATTATCAATCCTTTTATCTTAAATAATTTTTACAAATTTCCTTGAGATTCTCAAGAATTATAATTTTAAACAAATAAATTCACGTAAAATTATCATTGACTATAACATGTACCTTTGAGAGATCCCAGTGATTTCTTATTTACATAGATATTAAATTAAACACACATATATAAAACACATATCACATGTTGTGTGTCAGCTTTACGCCTGCACAAGGGTACACGACTCAAGGGTTTGTATAATATAATAATAAATTTTAATAAATTTTAGTAATTTGGATGAGTAATCTGTGTGTAGTTCTAACTACATCGCGTATACATTTGTTCACCATCCATATGATGTACATTCCCAGTGATATGTCGTGTTTTTTAACATCATAATATTTGAGAGTACAAGGAATGTACAGTGGGACACACGCCATGTAGTGTCCACGTTACACTGTTTCTAGCTGGGAAAGCCATGCATGGGGTACACGGTCCAACCCGAACCCAAAGGGACTACACGTCATGTTCAGTGGACCAAACAATGTGTCATTCGGAATCCATGTGCCACTTGTTCCTGGTCAACACATGGTGTCATTTATGACTTAGTAATACTCCAATACATGGCCTGATTTAGCGGATCAGTCTGATTCCGTGAACCTAGACTACATGACTTGTATATTCGAATATCGTGTAAACTGGTGTTGTGCGACCATGAACATTTGGAACCTCAGGATGAGATCCTCTATTTTATTTTAATCTAAATTAAAAGAATTTTTTCTTTGTAAGGTGAACGAGAAATGAGAGTTGGGGAACAGATCTCGATATTCAGATTTAAAGAATAATTAACTTGAATTTAAACAGCTAAATTTTTAAATTAATAAATCATAAAAGAAAAACTAAATTATTATAATCATCGATTTGACTCCGATTGATACCACTTGTTGGTTCCAGGCGCAACGGAAGCTCATGGTTGGATGTTCCAACATGAATTTTTGTCATTAGGAATGATTAATCTGGGATCAATACGACAATAAACTCTAGACACCATGGATTGAATCAGAAAAATAGAAAAAGAAGAATAATAGTCCCAGAACCACAATGGAGGATCATCATATGTAAGTTATATTTAATTTAATTAATTGAAAATAATTACATTGATGGAATTCTTTATTTGTTGATGTCTTTGGTCATGATCTGATGTGATCCACTGTTACGTCGTAGAATCCATCTGTAGGATTCCTCTAGAGGTGGTCCACACATGATCCACATTTCTCTAGATGTCGGTAATGGAATATCCAAGCGCCAGCACAAAGAAGCCTTTTTTTGCGTTGTCCACCATAGATTTCCTTGATCCGATGGAGGAGGACCTCTCTCTGTCTTGATAGCATTCTTGGAGGAAGGAGTTATTTTTCCCTTGAGAGAACTCTCTAGAATTGTAGTGAAAAACTATTGCCGAAATGTGTTGGGGTGTGAGGATATTTATAATAGGGTTTGAGGTTATAGAGTTATGACCAAAAATAAACATGTTACACATTTTATTTATTTCAATACCTCTTACTGTAAATCCCTTGTCAAATCATTAATTCCTTGACATGCACCCATGCTGATTATAATAAATATCCTTTAATAAAATGTTATTATTCGTAAAAATACAATATAGAAAAACTATACGGCATGTAATCATTAATTCACAACATGTACTCGCATTAAAAAATGAAAACTACATGGCGTGTAATCATTAATACACAGCGTGTATATCTTCTTTTCATTCCCTTTCAAAATTAATACTACATGGAATGTAATAAATAATACATGGCATGTATATCATGTTTTCATTTACATTATTCCTCTAATATTAAAAATCTTTAGGCTTTATGGAATTATTATTAGACCACATACGATAATAATCTTTATTCTACTTGAAATACTTGGATACACTTAGTGTGTGACCCTCTAGGACTCTTTCTTGTTGTCATTAGGTGGGATTGCCTTATGTCCAAGATTACATTCTAGCCGTTGGTCAGGGAACCCAATAGAAAGAAGTTGATGCCACATTGTCATTTCACCACAGTCAAAATATTACCGTGTAATTTAATCCCTTTGTCTCAAAATCACCAATCAGATGGGTTGATGCTCATTCCATCAACACATGTTCTCTATTATACATTTTTTAAATTTCTGGAATTGAACATTCCCATTCCACACCCTGTCCATGGAGTTATTTAGGCTATATCTATTCCATCAAAGGGCCTGCGATATTTACTTCTGTTATGGAACAGAAGGGACAAATCCTTTCTTGCATTTTATATAAATGCAGTATCACTTGTGAAAAACCCAAAGTATCATACCTCACTGCGAATAGTGTGTCATCACAGTTATCGTCAATACATATAAGTGCATGAGTTTTAATACCCATTAATAATAATATTAATGACTAAGGACCAATACACACGTGCTAAGATATGAACATCAAATGAAAATATGAAATTTGGATTTCCTACTGGTGGGTCTCGTACTTATAATAACTTCCTTGACATTACCAATGGCACACACCATGGGAAGGTGCCACAATTTTTTATGAGTCCTCACCCCTAATGCATGTATTATTTTTGTCCGTCAAATAGCATCATACGGCCATAGTACATATTTTCAAGAATAGTGTTATGGAACTTCTAAGTTTTCATCATAACATGGATCCTCTATGACCCTTTAATGCAGTAGCTATCTTTAGTACATTATCACATGCATTGTCACACAGAAGTACAATCAAGATGTTATAAAGTATTAATTAATGAATAATGTACAAAGTTGTTGGTTCTAGGCCACAAACTCCAACATACATATCATATATCATTGATGGGAGGTAGAATTGATATATAGATTTTCTAAATTATTATTTTACTCCAATTAATGGTTCCAAATCAATTTATTTCATTATAATACCAATGAATTTATAAATTGTAATTTGTTACAAATCTCTTTATACTCAGAAACAATACATAATAAGAAAATCACAATAATTATTTTAAAAAAATTCAAAATATCATTTATCTTTGTCACTATGATTTTATTCGAAAAACCTATAATGTTATCTAGTATAGAACGAAATATGGCTTTACATTTTTAATTATAAATATTTTAGTAATTCAAAACAATAGATTTGGTTTGAGGGTCAATCGTTTTTATTCATATAAAGGTCTTCAAAGAGTTTAACATTAATTAAGATTCAAATAATTCATCATTTATAGATATTAATAAACAAAAATCACCATTGAAATAAACGCCTTACACATTATGAGATCATTTAATATCAATTTACATAATAATCATCATATAATGAATCAAATTTTATTTTATTTTTAGTCTAAAATAATGAAATATATATATTACAGGAAATTTTTTATGATGTCTTTTCAAATTAATCTATATAGTTTAATCAAACCTAATTTAATATCATATATAGAATACAATAGGCTATGAATTCAATTGTGAATAAGGTAATTAAAAATATGGAAAATATATTTTTAATGTAATGGTATTGACCACATATACTTGATACTATAACAACATCTCAAAGAATGTTCTCATAGCTTGTTTCATGTTCAGTGACTTTATAATTATCACATGATTACATTCCTCAAATAGAAATTTTTTCACCATATTAATTTATTTAGTATTGTCTTTTAATGCTTTTAGTTTTTTTATCTATTTCTGTATGCCCCTTTCATGAAATTAACGTAACAAAAATATACGTTGACAAATCATTCTAGAAATATAATTCATAACATTGAGGAGGTATGTAACACCCGAGATTATTATGAGTAATATTTTGTTTTTATATATCATCAAAGGAATCTTTCACTACACACTTTCTTGGATTACTTTACACGCAATCATGACCTTCCTCTATAGCTTGCGTCGTATGCAATACCGAGTTTCACTAAACAACGATATGCTATTAAAATATTATTAAAACTAGCTGTTATGAATAGTAATAACCACTTTTTGAAATTTTATAAATTTTATTTTTCAAAATGGACTTCATTTTTGGATTCGGAATACCGAAATTAGCCTAGGGTGAAATTTTGGTATTTTTCTGAAAACTTTCAATTTTTGATGAATAGTGAAACCACTAAGTGGTAGGTTAAAAACTGAATTTTGGCATAAAACATAATTTTACCGCTTCTGTGAATGGAATGTCGAAAATCCGACAGACACGGTTGATATCAGTAAATAAAATGTGGTTCAATGAGATAAAAATAATTTTTTGGTGAATAGTAACTTTTTACTTATTTTACCGCGGTTAATAGTAAATAGGGGTAAATATGATATTACTATTACCCTAACACATGTCCTAATTCTATTGGATAAGTTTAATTAGACCAAAAAAACTTAGCAATTAAATATGACCATTTAGGCCCACTTGGGTTAGATTAGGACATTTATTATTAATTTATTTAAAGAAGGGTTAAAATAGTTAAAATCAAAGTTTAATAAGTAAATAATTTTTAATATGGGGTTATACATAAGATAAATTCGACTATAAATATTCATTAGAAAGATAAAAATCATTCCTACATAATGGTATTTTATTTGTAATTTTTAGACGTTAAATAAGTAAATTTATTTATGACACAATGATGATGTAGTAATTATCTTATTAATGAAATATTGACATAATTGATGTTATAAACACCAAAATAAATGTAATTTGGACTTTTTATGAATTCCACTAATTTTCTAGGTTACTATGATATATTAGTGTTGATTTAATCAACTTGGTTCGAACATATATTTCTATTATGACTTTCACAAAAATCATATATCAAATAGTGTCAAAATTGACACAAAATAGTTTTTAAATCAAATATTATATTACTAATTGTTATTTTATTCCTAAAAATCTAAGGTTTGGCCAAATGACATAGATAAGGATATATATATTAATAATAAACAATTTGGGGTTCTTTTGGCATGTTATAGTAAGTGTATTAACCATATAGTGAAAGAAAACAAAAAGACACGGTAAAAGTTAAATTATTTAACTTAGAGTTAAATCTAATTGATAAGGTTAAAATAATACCCTAAACTTGTCTAAATCCTATTGGTTGATAGTATTTCGACCCATACCCACTTTATCTTCGAAATAAGACCCTTTTGAACCATTATAATCCGATTAAGACTTTAATATAAAATAATATTTTGAGATATTCCTAAGGTGCCCCTCTCTTACCTTATAAAAGGGAACCTCCTCCCCCTCCTCCTCACACCAATTTGTGCACTCAAGCTCGGCCAAACCCTGCCATTTTCTCCTCTCCACTTCCCTAAAATAATCCTAGAGGTCCTGGTCTTCTTCAAAGACCAATCTTAGTTCCCTAAGTGGAGGATTCAAAGAGGCGTTCCAAAGAAGAGGTAATATCCATTACCGATCTTTTCAATTTCTTTCTTCTTCAACTTCTTCTTTTTTAGTTTTTTCATGATAAAGTAATAACATCAGTATTACATACATACTGATATGTTATTATAAATATGAAACAACCCTAATTCACCTTCTATCCATCCTACGGAAAAATGAGATCACCACGCGTGCGTACGTACGGAATACCGTCTCCACGCCGTGGTGTAATCTATTTTCCACCATCACCTTACAAGGATGGGTATAATGGTGTAATGAGTAACTATTTATGATTATTATAAATTAATATTGATACTGAAATAATATATATATATATATACTCCAATACAGTTCCACGATCATAGGAACGATATCATCACTCGTGCGTACGTATGGAATACCGTCTCCACGATGTGATGCGACTCGTTCTACATGATCATCATTACATAGTAATTATATAAATGAATTGAATGAATAAATATGATATATGTTACACTAATACCATTCTGGATATAAGGTATCTATATCCTTAAATAAAGAATAATAATTTATTCGGCAAAACACGCATAAGAACAAAAGGCAATAAGGACCCGAGTAACAAGTAACAATGAAATATTACTAACAAGAAGCTAAGAATATGACCATATATGTATGATTCTGGAATAAGTCAATAACATTATTTAAACCATTATACAGGAGCTTCGGACACGTACAAAGAAAATCGGACCAAAGGTAAAAGAAATATCACAATCTCATTTTTATCCGAGATTGTTTATACTTTGGAATTTACTGGGGTGTATTTTATCATCCACATACATGTTTCCTCAATATGTAATATTTAAATCCTTATACAATAGTTTATATTCAATTTTACCCTTCGGTAAATTTTTATTAAAGGATATGAAAGGAATCTTTTGTTGTTTTTCGTACGAGGTACTTTTTTGACTTTTCCGACAAAAGTACGAGAAGAATGTTTTTTTAACTTATATGGCCTGAATGGATTTTTAAAACATTATTTCCAAGAAGCTTCCTTTACAAGTTTTCAAATTTATTTTTAATCATATTCTTTTATTTTAAAGTCGTATGACATGTTCTGAAAGGAAAAAAAATTTTGAAGTAGAAAGGATATTTTCCTCAAGAATGGAGTTCAAGTATTTTATCAAAATTATTTTCCATCTAAGATAATAAAAGGGTTCTGTATTTATCCCTATTATTACATGGATTTGATTATGTTGTGATGGAGATATTTTTATGAATTCATTTATCTTATATGAATTGTTTTATGATGTCATGTTGTTTAAGAATTCCATTGTTATTACATGGGTTACGCTATGATGTATGGTTTATGATTATGTGGAACACATAAGAAAGGATTCATTATAAGATGGGTGTGACCTATATCTCCCTCCAATGCATTGGGTAAAGATTTTATATCTCATGAGATAGACATGGCTGGAACAGAAGGTTATTTCGGTTCAGTGATACAGGACTGAAACGATGAGTGAACTCGGTTCAGAAATGGACTTTGTCTGCTAAGATAGTCTTGTCAATGAGTCATGACTAACAAGAAATGATTTTCCATGATTATGTGTGCATGACACAAAGTTTCAAGTTTCATGTTATGATTATGGGGATCTCATTTTCACTTCTATGATTTATTCCATGTTAAGATATTATGATCTCTTTTGCAGGTTATGATTTTCAAAATGATATGATATGATTTTTATTTCCTTTATTTGCCGTTGCTGAGCATTTGAGCTCACCCTTTTATGTTTTATTTTCCCCAGGTCAGGAATATGGATATTAAGTAGAATATGCTAAAAGGGACCCAAGATATGATGAAATAAATGGGAGACACTATAGAAGATTTATGAACCAGTTGTTTATATTTCCCAGTTTCTAAAGACACTATACCTATACAGTCCTTTGTGGTTTTGTCATATGTTGTAATAAGTTTTTCTTCAATTTTGATGTATTAACAATGTATGTAAAGTATGGGTCGTTATAGTTGGTATCAGAGGAAAGGTGTAGTCAACCTTTGGAAACTAGGATGTGAAAGCCTTAGTAATAACCCTAAGGATAAGTCTAAGCATAGAACACAATTTTAGTGTTTTAGAAATGGCCATGAATAACCTAGGATAAGACCTTAATCATGAAAATTTTATTCTTGAATTATGTGGTTTTCCTATTATAATTAGTGTTGATCACACTATTCTTCTTGGGTTTAGTCAATGGCTGGAACCCGAAGGAACCGTGTTAATGCGGAATGCGATGGGCAATGCAATGATTGTCCCCATGAGCAACCAAACAATATGGGAGCTGGAATGCAAAATCATGTAGCCATGCTCATACAACTTTCTCAAGCTATGAATCATGTAGGACTTCCAAACGAGCAATGGAAGGAGCAACATTCTGTTGAATCCTTCATGAGGCAGCATCCACATTCTTTCAGCGGATCTACTGATCCATTAGTTGCTGAAAAATTGATTAGTACTACTGAAAAGATATTTTCAGTTCTTCAATGTTCTGAACATGATAAAGTCATCCTAGCAGTGTATCGTTTGGAAGGAGATGCTGATCAATGGTGGAATATTATTAAGAATACGAGGCAAAGGGTTGAAATTGAGTCTATGGAATGGGACGAGTTCAAGAACTTATTTTTCAATAAGTACTTCCCTCGTACTCTCCGAACAAAGATGGAGAAAGAGTTTCTTGAACTGAAGCAAAGGGATGATGAATCTGTTGGTACCTATGAAGAAAATTTTACAAGACTTGCAAGGTACGCTTCTGGTATTATTATCCAACCTGAGAGTAAGATCGATCGATTCTTTAGTGGCTTAAAACCAAGTCTTCGAAGGGCGTTAGCCATAAGGGACTTCAATAGCTACGAGGAAATCGTTCGATGTGCTCTCAATGTCGAGATGCAGATTGGAGTAACCCATCAGTCACATGTGTTTGATAAGAAGAGGAAGATGGAATTCAAAGGAAAATCTAAAGAGCACACTGAAAAGAAGATGAGCTTTCCCTTATGCTCAATGTGTGGAAAGAAACATGGAGGGAGTTGTCTTAAAGGGACAAGTAAATGTTTTAAATGTGGAAAGGAAGGTCATCGGGCATTTGAATGCCGCGATAATGGGAAGAAGATGTCTAATGATGCAAACAAAGGAAGGGATACACAGAATGAACCTACTACACTTCAATGATTCAAGTGCAATGAGATGGGGCATTATTCCAATCAATGCCCAAATCCAAGGGTTGATGATGATGGTCGACGTCAACAAAATCTTAAGGCTAAAGACAAAGGAAAGTCACATGCAATTTCTATCAGCGATGTGGAGTATGATAACGAAGTGGTGAAAGGTACACTTACCATCCACTCTAAAGTAGAAAATGTTTTATTTGATTCGGGATCCACCCACTCTTTTATTTCTGAAAAATTTTCTAAGGGTATCACCGTACTACCTCAACAATTAGATGTTGATTTAGCTGTGACAACACCTAATGGAACAACAGTCGCATCAAAAGTTTATAATTCTTCTCCGATCGAAGTTTGTGGGAAAGTGCTTCCTGCAAATCTTGTGATCCTTCCTTTAGTGGAATTTGATGTGATTCTTGGCATGGATTGGCTTTCTCTACATGGAGCTCATATCAATTGCCAAAGAAGGGAAGTCACATTTCATATTCCAGATCAACCTACGATCGTGTATGAATGCAAGGATGAACATAACCTTCCAGTGGAAATTTCTCCCATCTTATGGGTATTGATTCCACTAAATGAAGGTTATTTATCTCAAATGGTTGGTGAGAAAACTCACGATTAAGAATATGCCCATTGTACGGGAGTTTGATGATGTCTTTCCGGAGGAATTACCGGGTCATCCACCAAATCGTGAAGTTGAGAATTCAATAGAACTCGTACCGGGTGCTTTGCCAATTTCAAAGACACCTTATAGAATAACCCCAATTGAGTTGCGGGAATTGAAGAAGCAACTCCAAGAGAATCTTGATAAGGGATTCATACGCCCTAGTGCGTCACCTTGGGGAGCACCTGTTCTATTTTTTAAGAAGAAAGATGGATCAATGAGACTCTACATTGATTATCGAGAACTTAATAAGATCACTATCAAGAACAAATATCCTCTCCCACGCATTGATGACTTATTTGACCAACTATGCGGAGCTCAATACTTTTCCAAGATTGATCTTCATTCAGGGTATCATCAATTAAGGGTCAAAAGGGAGGATATACCAAAGACGGCTTTCCGTACAAGGTATGGACACTATGAATTTATAGTGTTTCCATTTGGTTTTACTAATTCCCCTGCTATCTTCATGGATCTAATGAATAGAGTCTTTATAGAATATCTTGATCAATTTGTGGTAGTCTTTATAGACGATATTCTTGTCTATTCAAAGAGAAAGGAAGAGCATGAAGATCACTTGAGAATTATATTGAAGTCCCTGAGAAAGGAGAAGCTTTATGCCAAATTTACCAGGTGTGAATTTTGGCTTAAAAAAGTTGCATTTTTGGGTCACATAATCTCAAAAGTGGGGATATCTGTGGATCCAGAAAAAACAGAGGTTATCGAAAGATGGTCAAGACCAACAACAATAACTGAGATCCGAAGTTTTCTTGGTTTGGCTGGATATTATCGACGTTTTGTAAAAGATTTTTCACAATTATCTAATCCACTCACCAAGTTGACTCGGAAAGGAGTTATGTTTGTTTGGACAGAGGAATGTGAAGAGAATTTCAAGGAGTTGAAAAGAAGGTTATCCAATGCACCTGTGCTCACACTGCCTTGTAGCGGAGAATGGTTTGTGATCTACAGTGATGCATCTAAGAAGGGATTGGGGTGTGTTCTTATGCAAAATGATATGGTGATAGCTTATGTGTCACGACATTTGAAAATCCATGAGCAAAATTACCCAACACATGATTTGGAGTTGGCTGCGGTAATCTTTGCATTAATGATTTGGATGCATTACCTTTATGGTGAAAGGTGTGATATTTATACTAATCATAAATGTTTAAAGTATATTTTCACACAAAAGGAGTTGAATATGCGTTAAAGAAGATGGTTGGAGCTGATTAAGGATTACGACTGCTCAATCCATTACCACCCTGGGAAAGAAAACAAGGTGGCAGATGCATTAAGTCGACAAGACCATGCTAGTTTATCCATGATGAGGATCACAAAAGATCCAATATTTATGGATTTACAAAGGATGGATCTTGGAATTATAATGGAAGGGGAAAAATCTTATCTTTCTCAAATGAATGTTCAACCATCTATACATGTGAAGATTAAAGAGGCACAGAAAGATGATGTCGAGTTACAAAAGAAGGTGAGAAATGTTCCTAAATTCAACCTTGATTGTGATGGGATAATAAAGTTAAGGAATCAGGTTTGTGTTCCTCCCATCCCCGAATTAAAGAAGGAGCTGCTGGATGAGGCTCATAGTTCATCATTCTCTATTCATCCTGGAAGCACGAAGATGTATAGGGACCTGAAAGAGTACTTCTGGTGGGATGGCATGAAAAGAGATGTTGCTGAATATGTCTCTCGATGCTTGGTTTGTCAACAAGTTAAAGCTGAGAGACAGAAGTCTAAGGGGATTTTAAAACCATTACCCATACCCGAATGGAAATCAGAAAACATCACTATGGACTTTGTCACAGGACTTCCTAAAACATCCAAACGCAATAATGCTATTTGGTCCATAGTTGATCGTCTTACAAAGTCTGCACACTTCATTGCTATTAGAGAGGATTTCTCTCTAGATCAGCTTTCCAGGATATATGTAAAGGAAGTGGTAATATTGCATGGAGTACCACTTTCTATTATATCTAATCGGGATCCGAGATTTACCTCGAAGTTCTGGCGAAGTCTTCAGTATACTCTGGATACAGAGTTGAGTTTCAGCACTGCTTATCATCCCCAGACAGACGGTCAGTCTGAGAGAACAATTCAAACCCTAGAAGATATGTTTAGAGCTTGCTCTATGGATTTCAAAGGAGGTTGGGATCAACACCTACCTTTGGTGGAATTTTCTTATAATAATAGCTTTCACTCCAGTATTCAGATGTCTCCTTATGAAGCTCTCTATGGAAAGAAATGCAGGACTCCAACTTGCTGGGATGAAGTTGGGAAAAGAAAGCTATTAGGACCTGATCTCATTGATGAAATGGAAGAAAAGTTCAGATCTATTCAACAACACATAAGAGCAGCTCAGAGTTGACAGAAAAGTTATGCCGACAACCAAAGAAAAGACCTAGAGTTTGAAGTGGGTGATAAAGTGTTCTTACGAATATCTCCCTGGAAGAGGGTTATGAGATTTGGAAAGAAGGGGAAGTTGAGCCCTAGATATATCGGTTCTTTCGAAATACTGGATCGTGTTGGGAAGGTAGCTTACCGATTGGCGCTTCCACCGAATCTCTCTCAAGTTCACGATGTGTTCCATGTATCTCTCCGGAGAAAGTACATACCAGATCCTTCACTTGTACTCAGCTCAGAAGTTATACCGCTGGAGCAAGATCTTTCTTATGAAGAACAACCGATAGAGATTCTGGATCGTAGCGAAAAAGTCCTACGAAACAAGACCACTCGCTTGGTGAAAGTTTTATGGAGGAACCACCAACTTGAAGAAGCTACATGGGAGCTTGAGGATATGATGAGGGAGAAGTATCCTCATCTGTTTGTTACAATGTGACGAATTTCGAGGGAGAAATTCTTTTTAAGGGGGGTAGAATGTAACACCCGAGATTATTATGAGTAATATTTTTTTTATATATCATCAAAGGAATCTTTCACTACACACTTCATTGGCTTACTTTACACGCAATCACGACCATCCTCGATAGCTTGCATCGTACGCAATACCGAGTTTGACTAAACAACGATATGCTATTAAAATATTATTAAAACTAGCCGTTATGAATAGTAATAACCACTTTTGGAAATTTTATAAATTTTATTTTTCAAAATGGACTTCATTTTTGGATTCGGAATACCGAAATTAGCCTAGGGTGAAATTTTGGTATTTTTCTGAAAACATTCAATTTTTGATGAATAGTGAAACCAATAAGTGGTAGGTTAAAAATTGAATTTTTGCATAAAACTTAATTTTACCGCTTCTGTGAATGGAATTTCGAAAATCCGACAGACACGGTTGATATCAGTAAGTAAAATGTGGTTCAATGAGATAAAAATAATTTTTTGGTGAATAGTAACTTTTTACTTTTTTTACAGCGGTTAATAGTAAATAGGGGTAAATATGATATTACTATTAACCTAACACATGTCCTAATTCTATTGGATAAGTTTAATTCGACCAAAAACAAACTTAGGTATAAAATATGACCATTTAGGCCCACTTGGGTTAGATTAGAACATTTATTATTAATTTATTTAAAGAAGGGTTAAAATAGTTAAAATCAATGTTTAATAAGTAAATGATTTTAATATGGGGTTATACATAAGATAAATTAGACTATAAATATTAATTAGAAAGCTAAAAGGATTTCCTACACAATGGTATTTTATTTGTAATTTTTAGACATTAAATAATTTAATTTATTTATGATACAATGATGATGCAGTAATTATCTTATTAATGAAATATTGACATAATTGATGTTATAAACACCAAAATAAATGTAATTTGGACTTTTTATGAATTCCACTAATTTTCTAGGTTACTATGATCTATTACTGTTTATTTAATCAACTTGGTACGAACATATAATTCTGTTATGACTTTCACAAAAATCATATATCAAATAGTGTCAAAATTGACACAAAATAGTTTTTAAATCAAATATTATATTACTAATTGTTATTTTATTCCTAAAAATCTAAGGTTCGGCCAAATTACTTATATAAGGATATATATATTAATAATAATCAATTTGGGGTTCGTTTGGCATGTTATAGTAAGTGTATTAACCATATAGTGAAAGAAAACAAAAAGACACGGTAAAAGTTAAATTATTTAACTTAGAGTTAAATCTAATTGATAAGGTTAAAATAATACCCTAAAATTGTCTAAATCCTATTGGTTGATAGGATTTCGACCCATCCCCACTTTAGCTTCGAAATAAGACACTTTGGAACCATTATAAACCGATTTTGACTTTAATATAAAATAATATTTTGAGATATTCCTAAGGTGCCCCTCTCCTCCCTTATAAAAGGGCACCTCCTCCCCCTCCTCCTCACACCAATTGGAGCACTCAAGCTCGGCCAACCCATGCCATTTTCTCCTCTCCGCTTCTCTAGAATAATCCTAGAGGTCCTGGTATTCTTCAAAGACCAATCTTAGTTCCCTAAGTGGAGGATTCAAAGAGGCGTTCCAAAGAAGAGGTAATATCCATTACCGATCTTTTCAATTTCTTTTTTTCTTCAACTTCTTCTTCTTTAGTTGTTTCATGATAAAGTAATAACATCAGTATTACTTACATACTGATATGTTATTATAAATATTAAACAACCCTAATTCACCTTCTATCCATCCTACGGAAAAATGAGATCACCACGCGTGCGTACGTACGGAATACCGTCTCCACGCCGTGGTGTAATCTATTTTCCACCATCACCTTACAAGGATGGGTATAATGGTGTAATGAGTAACTATTTATGATTATTATAAAGTAATATTGATACTGAAATAATATATATATACTCCAATACAGTTCCACGATCATAGGAACGATATCATCACTCGTGCGTACGTACGGAATACTGTCTCCACGATGTGATGCGACTCGTTATACATGATCATCATTACATAGTAATTATATAAATGAATTGAATGAATAAATATGATATATGTTACACTAATACCATTCTGGATATAAGGTATCTATAACCTTAAATGAAGAATAATAATTTATTCGGCAAAACACGCATAAGAACAAAAGGCAATAAGGACCCGAGTAAAAAGTAACAATGAAATATTACTAACAAGAAGCTAAGAATATGACCATATATGTATGATTCTGGAATAAGTCAATAACATTATTTAAACCGTTATATAGGAGCTTCGGACCCGTACAAAGCAAATCGGACCTAAGGTAAGGGAAATATCACAATCTCATTTTTATCCGAGATTGTTTATACTTTGGCATTTACTGGGGTGTATTTTATCATCCACATCCATGTTTCCTCAATATGTAATATTTAAATCCTTATACAATAGTTTATATTCAATTTTACCCTTCGGTAAATTTTTAGTAAAGTATATGATAGGAATCATTTGTCGTTTTTCATACGAGGTACTTTTTTGACTTTTCCGACAAAAGTACGAGAAGAATGTTTTTTTTAACTAATACGGCATGAATGGATTTTTAAAACATTATTTCCAAGAAGCTTCCTTTAAAATTTTTCAAGTTTATTTTTAATCATCTTCTTTTATTTTAAAGTCGTATGACATGTTATGAAAGGAAAAATGTTTTTGAAGTAGAAAGGATATTTTCCTCAAGAATGGAGTTCAAGTATTTTATCAAAATTATTTTCCATCTAAGATAATAAAAGGGTTCTGTTTTTATCCCTATTATTACATGGATTTGATTATGTTGTGATGGAAATATTTTTATGAATTCCTTTATCCTATATGAATTGTTTTATGATGTTATGTTGTTTAAGAATTCCATTTTTATTACATGGGTTACGCTATGATGTATGGTTTATGATTATGTGGCACAAATAAGAAAGGATTCATTATAAGATGGGTGGGACCTATATATCCCTCCAATGCATTGGGTAAAGATTTTATATCTCATGAGATAGACATGGCTGGAACGGAAGGTTATTTCGGTTCAGTGATACAGGACTGAAACGGGGAGTGAACTTGGTTCAGAAATGGACTTTGTCCGCTAAGATAGTCTTGGAAATGAGTCACGACTAACAAGAAATGATTTTCCATGATTATGTGTGCATGCCACAAAGTTTCAAGTTTCATGTTATGATTATGGAGATCTCATTTTCACTTCTATGATTTATTCCATGTTACGATATTATGATCTATTTTGCAGGTTATGATTTTCAAAAAGATATGATATGATTTTTATTTCCTTTATTTTCCCTTGTTGTGAATTTGAGCTCACCCTTTTATGTTTTCTTTTCCCCAGGCCAGGATGATGGATATTAAGTAGAATATGCTAAAATGGACCCAAGAAATGATGAAATAAATGGGGGACACTGTAGAAGATTTATGAACCAGTTGTTTATGTTTCACAGTTTCTAAAGACACTATACCTATACGGTCCTTTGTGGTTTTGTCATATATTGTAATAAGTGTGCTTCAATTTTGAAGTATTAACAATGTATGTAAAGTATGGGTCGTTATAAGGTATCTTTGTAAACCTCACATAAAATTAATTTCACATATGTCAGATTACATGAATAACTCTTTATTTATAGTGTTAAATAATCAGGTTCCATATATCATTTCTCTGTTTAATCATGAATCAATAATTCCTTTTATAAATAAAATATGCATTATACATGCATTATGACTCTTCTTTAATTCAAAAAAGTTGACAAATATGAATTTCACAATTCATAGAATAATCTTAAATTAAAAAAATAATACATAAACTTATAGTTAATTCTAATAAATTTATCATAGGACAATGAATTAAATTTTATAATATGGAATGATAAAATCAAAATCAATATTTATAATTATTACTTATAGAATCAAATACATAATAACTGAGGAATATTTAATTCCATAAAACTCTCCTAATAACTATTTATATAAATAGAAATATGTTATAATAGAATATTCAATATGTAAAAAAATTAACTTACTGACTATATCATTTATTAACAATATTACAAATTTCAAACATTCCCTTATATGATTTCAATAAAATTTTCCTAATTTTAAAGGTAACATATAAATATATTAATGAAAAAAATATTATCATTATTTAGTAATATATAAAGAGGATTTTTTAATCTAATATGAGTCAATTTAAAATTTATCCTCTCTAATTATAAATACATCATCATATCATTAATTATTCAAAAAATAAATCACTCTAAACATCTTCACAAATTTAATTATTATTTCAACCAATATAATGGTTTAGGATCCCTAGAGTATTCATAACACATGGAAAATAATTAAATATTCCCTTAAATCAAAAGATAAGCTTTTTAGTATGAATTTTTTTATTGAAACCTTCAATTTTATAAAATTGGGAATTATTGAAAACATCCAAACCATTAAAATTTATGAGTAGTAAACCCTATATCAAACTGAAAAATAATGTTGCAACCAAAAATCTATGTAAAACACTGCCAAAACATTTTTATGTCTAATTTTTAGGGATCAAAAAAATATCAGACTTTTATTTATAAAAGAGAAGTGTATGAATAAAAATAAAATAACCAATTATGTTAATCATGTAACCATTACCAAACATCAATTTACAAACTATGACCAATTCATTGAAAATGTTCTTAGGACCAACATACTCAAATCCTATACATACATTATAGAAAAATCTGTTTAAAAAATAAATAAACATAGATTCAAAATAATATATATAGATTAACATATCATACAGCTCAAGGTATTTGATAGTACAACCATAATTTTATGAATATTTTTAATCAAAGTTTATCATACTTATCTAATTCAACTTATAGAACTCCATCATGCTTATTTCTTGGTTAATATTTTTTCCCAAAAAAATATGTAGAAAATAAAAACTATCTCATAATAGGATTCATAAAACATGAGTATGAGAAACATGATCTTTCCATTTTAAAGATAATATAGTATTATTATCTTATTTTCTATTTATGAGAACACACACAAAGAATCACTACAAATAAAATAATATTTTTATATAAACATAACAAAAAATGCAATTCATTATATCTTAATGTTATAATCCAAAACCACATTACCTTTACCAGAAAAGGATTAATACTTATTTTTCTCATAAATAGGGATGTTACAACTATAAATATCACGGTAAATTATCCAATACATAGTTTTATTATCCATTAGAGGTGCCTGATGCTAAAAATACATTACTAACACAAGGAAAACCCATAAACCTAGTAGCAAAGAATTAATTAAAATTTAATTAATTAGGTACATAATATTCCTAAAATTATCCCATTAAACAACATTAGAAACCAATTATGATGCACCCACTTATCCAACTAATTTTCCCTATATGTGGTACTACTTGATGTTCTCATTGGGTAGGATCTAAATTCTTGAATTAGATCATAGGGAGACTCAAAAATATTATACCCTAACATTATCCATAGTCTATGTTATTAACTAATAATAACTAGTATTTTTTATCTATTAATGCATAAAATACACAAAAGTCAATAACCCCATTTTTATCTATAACATCCTGTGTTTTTAAATGTAAATGTTTTTCAAAAAAATTATTCAAAAATACAAAACTGTATTTTATACCCATAAATAAAAAAATAAACATTTTTTATTTTATTAATTGTATATATATTATATATTCAATGTAATGTTAAATATTATTGTTATATTTTTTTATACAATATATAATTACTAATTAATTTTTTAATAATAAAAATACTATTTTTAAAAAAGTTTTTTCGCATCTTTTGATGGTTCACTTGTTTTAAAGATTATTTTGACACATTTATAAGTTATATATTATAAAATAATACATTTCATTGAAATAGGAGTACCAGAATATACATTGATTTATTTTTTGGTAATTTTATTATATGTTTCATGTTTTGATGAATAATGAAAAAATAATTCATTTTAATTAAAATCCAGTTTTTCAGAAAATTTATTTTAATTGTTAATATATATTTTAAATTATGTTTTAGAATAATTATATCATTTTTCTATCATTTAATCTTATTTAGGTCATTTTAATCAATTTCAAATTGTTATTGGATAGAAAAACATTTGGATGTTTTGAGAGTCGTTTCTTAAAAAACTCATTTTCTCATTCTGACCACGAGATTAATTTTTAATAACATTTAAAAAATTGTGAGTTTTTAATTATGAAAAATATAATTCATATTTTTAAAAATATGGTATAAATTTAGTAAATATGTTCCTTTTATTTTTCGATATATTAATAATAACTTTAATGAATTTCTTAATACTACGGTAAATGGTAAATTAGAAAATTAAGGGTAAAAATAATATTATAAATTCTATAAAATTTCCATAAAACATCTTATAATATTATTTGAATAATATTTTTCATCCCTATGCATTAAAGGATTGGTAATGAGATCCTTTATAGCCTTTTGGTTGAGAATATAACCATTATAATATTATATTTATATGGATATCAATGTTGTAATACTTTTGTTTTTAACAAGTGAAATATTTTAAATATGGTATTATATAAGTGATATTTTAGACTATAAATAATATATTTAAAGATAAAATGTTTATATACATTTTATTTACTTATAATTTTTAGTGATAAGATAATTACCAAAAATAGAGACGTAATGATGATGGATTCATAGTTTAATTAATTGAAATATCAAATAAACGTAATTAAGAATGATAAAATTTATTGAATTTGATATAAATAATTATGTGAATGATATTTATGGTTGAAATGGACATTTTATAGATGCTTTAATTTTATTTGATTTAATATATATCATTTTTAGTATAATTTTCAAAAGGCATGTATTTAATTGTGTTAAAATCAACAAAAATTATATTTTAAGATAAATAGTATATTATTAAATGAAATAAAATTCATAAAATTATTAAATTAAGAAATATTATTATTATAAGTCTTAAAATTTAACCAATTACATATTTATTGGTCTTCATGGAGTTTCATATTAATTACTTTGACCATCAATAATTATATTAGAATATATCATGGTAAGAAATAAAGATGATAAATAAGGGTAAAAATGAAATGATTAGGAATAAAAAATAGTAAAAATTTGAATAATATAAATTTTATTAATATATTTAGACCCAATAAAATAAATATTTTTAAATTAATAGGTTTGGAGAAATTTGGTATAGAAAATTAATTAATATAAATTTCATAATTTGAATAATTTCAACAGCGCCCCTACCCTCTCCTATAAAAGGGAACACATTATTAAATTTAAAACACACATAAATATAAATTTTGATAATATATGATCCACCCAAATACATTCCTACAATAGCTATCCACATTTTAGATATATTATTTTAGGAATAACACTCACTCTTTAGGTTCTAATGTGTTAATCGTTGGAGATCGTTCGAAGACTATGTACTATTTTTAAATAAGTTTTTCTATTTTATTTCATATCCCACATCATTAAAATCAACATCAACTGGGATGAAATAATATATACATTTTCCTAATCATACAAATATTTTATTATATTAAAATCATCTTCTATATCCATCTCCTTTTCTATCAAATGGAAAAAAGAATATTCATTCTTGTGTACGTGTGTGTTATTACCTCCATGAAGAGATATAATTTTTTTTTTCATCACCATCACTCATGATGAATTATGATGATGAAATAAATGTTTATGTATAATATAAATAAAATAATTATAATTATTATATTAAAAATAAATCATTTACATTAGTACCTTTTCAAGCACATGAAAATGATAACTTCCTTCTTGCAAACATGTGAACTATCACCCCCATGAAGTGATGTGATTTGTTTTAAATCACCACATAAAATTGATTATATATATGTATATTTTAATAAATAATTATATATTAACGAAATTATTATCATTTTGGAGTGATTAAATGATAGTTAACCTCTTTCAACAATGATTATTGAAATATGAAAACGTTACTCATGCGTACGCAAGACCACTATCTCTATGATTATAACAAAGTTAATTTTTAATAACCATTATTCTTGTTTATATTTTAAATTATAATTGATGTATAAAATTTATAATCATTTCATTAAGAATTTTATAGAGATTATGGACTAATGAAAACTTTTACTTCTGACAACATACTAAAGAAATTTTGGACTCATGTACTTAATATCGTGAGATTAACCCACATGAACATAAATACATAAGAAATTATAATAAAATTATAACAAGTTATATAAAAGAACATATAAAAATTATTATGTTTATAATGATTGTATCAAATGATCCAAAATTTATTATTAATAGATATAAAGAACATACATGACAATTCAGACTCATGGTAAGGGTTTTTGTCTCAATCTCCAATAATTGATTGCTATATTAATGATATGAACCATTATGATTTAATAAGGTGTATATATAGCTAATATGAAATGTAATATCCAGATTTTATCTATAATCTGGTAATTTAATGTTCTGGTAAATCTATTATTTCTATGATAGGACGACTTAATTGTTCAATGTGCTATGAGACACCTTGAATGCCAAATTATTTAATGATAAAATACATTTCTCCATTTCAATATTCTTGAAATTATTTTACATATATATTTATATAGATATAATAGGATTATAAATGAAATTTAATGTCTATTGTGTATTTTATTTAGAGGTTTTAAAAAATGAAATTTTTTATGTGTTTTTATACGAACATTTGGAAAAATAAAAAAGTGGAATGTTCCATTCATAATGATCACAGAAACAATGACTTTTCCATCACCATGAAAATTAATATTAATATTATTTTGATTTAATAAAATTCACGGAATAAAATCATCATGGAGACTTGGCCCAATGACAACCACCATGGCCATTATTTTATTTTCATATTCCATTGAAAGATTTCTTGTTTCCTTATATGAAAAAATCATCATCTTTTTTAGAATTTTGATATTGAAAATTTTTTTTCAATGAAATTGGGGTTCTTTTATTGAAAATGAGTTTTTTAAACGATTGTATATTTTTTTTCATATTTGTTATCATATTGGAATAAAATATTTTTTCAATGGCGTTAATGCTAAAAGATGTTTATTAATAACATGGTATGTAATGACCCAGGTTTTTGTTGGAAAATAATTTATAATTTATAATAATATTTATGAAGAAAATATTAATATTACATTAATATATATTCTTTTATTGATAGATTAATCAACATACAACAATAGGTTTCTTCGAAATCTTATGTTGCACACAATGTTGGGTTATACTGAAAAATAATACAACAATATTATCATTATTTTAAATTGTATTTAACTACAATTTATTATGATGGAGGGAATGAATATTATCACGGGAAATTTTAAAATATTGTTTTCAAAGGTTATAATAATGATTCATCGATTACCATATATATTTGTAATGAATATAAAAACCAAGAGAATGTATAGAATGTGTTTTTATGACAACCTATTTAAAAAGAGAATAATTGCATTTATTAAATCATATCACTCTTTATGGATATTTATTCTATGAAAAAATATATATTATATTCGATTTATTGTTTTAAATTAATCTTATATGTTTAAATGAAATAATATAATAAGAAATTTATTTTTCAGATCAACAAAGTATTTTTCAAAAAATTGCAGTTTTACCCCCTTATGATGGATTTCCGTTATTAAATTTAGTTTTTGACACCATTATATGTTATATTTGGAAAAATAAACATCTTATTTAGATGATGGAAAACAATATTTACTTTGGTATAATTCTTTATATTTTTCTGATACCTATCATGTTTTGATTAATAGTTAAAATATGAAAAATTTTAATTAAAAACAACCTTTTACATCAAGATAATTTTATTGTCAAATCATAATATTTATTTCTTATAAATTTTATATAGAATAAATTATTATCATTTAATAAAGTTTTGGTAATTGTTTATATTTTCACATTGAAATTGTTCATAAACATGTTCCAATCATTTGGTAGTTTATACTTCCTAAGTACCTGCTTTGTGGTTTCAACAATAGAAATTAAATTTAGATTATTTTTTTAAAATTATGTGTTTTGAATTTGTAAAAATGGATTACATATTTGAAATCATAAGTTATATATTCTATAAATTCTTACCTCTTATTTTTTGACATTATGAATTGTAATTTCCCAAATTATTTTTATTTACCATGGTTAAAGGGTAAATCAGTTAAATAATGGTAAATAATAATGTTATATTATTATCAAACTATCCTATCAAATATCATAATTCTATTTTAATTGATATTTATGACCATGGTAATCCTTGGGACAATTTTCGGACCACATGGAGCCACATGGGTGTGATAATGACATGTTATAAGAATTATTTTAATGAAAAGTGAAATATAACCTAAAAATTTATATTTTACAAAAAAAAATTATTTTAATTTATATAATTGATAATTTATACTACAGATGTTCATTAGAAAGATATAACTATTTTCTACATCATTGTATTTTATTTATAATTTTAGACATTTAACAAATAAATTTATTTATGAGCCAATGATGTTGTACGGTTTTCCTTATGTGATGACCCGGACTCTCTTGGTCCTTTCCATTGCCAAAAATCTGGATCCTAAAGGGGTAGCGTCTCGGCGCGACCGATTGGTGAGACCGATCGGTGTCACCCAACTTTGTCTGGGTTTTTCCAGGGACATGTGCAAATTGAGTTTTAAACCCTTATTTGTCCCCCTTTATGCTTGTTTTAAATCCCAGTGACGACCATAAATGTTATAATAAAATATTTAATAAATTAACTTGGTGTGTGCGTCGGTTTAAACCACCCGGCCCCTTTAATAACGTGTGGGGCCAAGTGGTCAACCCACGAACCCCGATACTTTCGTGGTTTGGTGTTCTTATCTCTACCGTCTGTGGATCATATAAACTAAGGGTTAGCTGTTGTTTCTTCTTCTCTCGATCACCCTGTGCTTCGAGTACCCTTCATCCAGATGAGTAGCATTTCATTCAGACGAGCCGCATCGCTATGCATGATGTTCCACACCCGGCATATGCATTGATGGATGAGGAAATTTTCGTTCAGGCGAACCGCATCGCTATTCGTGAAGTTCCGCCCCCAGCCTTAGTGTCGATCGTTGATCAACAAGTAGGGAATTTCTTCATCTCTCCCATTTGTGTATCATGTGGGGTGGGTGTGCTTTTCATTATGTAGAATTGGTTAAACCCTACCTAAATAAAGATAATGTACTGATTATATGAAGAATGAAGGGGGGGGGGTCTGTGATGGTTGACGATGTTTTATGTTATGATCATCATCTGAATTGTGCGGGCTTACGCCTACTGAAATTCATGGCCATTGGTGGTCTTTCTTTGTGCACTAATGCACCCATGGGGATGTTTTAGATGACTTTTTTTTGGTTGTTAACTCCTGCTATGAAAAGGGAAATTGGTTTATCACGTACACTCGGCTAAATAAATTGAAAGCACCAAGATCAACCCTTATGTGATAACCCTTAGTTAAAGCTCACGAAATTGAAATCATGGATTGTGGTAAATCTTATAAATCTGAAAATACCGTCATGGCCCTGCTTTGTGTTGGTGGTAGTGGTTTGTTTTTTTTCCTTTATGGGCCGATTGCTGGATTTGTGGGAGGGGATGGTATCCCCTGTTTATATGGATTTGGTGGTTGTGAGTTTTATGACCAGGTGGTTACCTTGTTTATATCACTAATTGAGGTGGGATCCTCTGTTGATGAGAAACCATTTTGGGGGACCTTGGGTAGTGACTCGAGGGTTTCATTGGATCCAGTACTTTGAGGGATCTCACTAATCCCCTTGTTGTTGTAACAATACAATAGAAGTAGGTGTGAATGTTTAAATTGATGTTTGATTGGATTCTTTCCTTGGTTATTCATATGGTGTTAGTTTCCCAAGTAGGTGCATGAACATATATAAACATTATTACATAACATGGAAATAAGAATGGGACAAATGCATTTTGTTAGTGAGAGTCATGACTCAGACTTGAGTGCTATTGTGATCTATAGGCTGTCTGAAGAAAAACCTATCTTTGGGTGAGTTCTTGTTACCTATGTATATACTTGTAGTTTTGTGTTTCTTATTCACGCCCCACCCAAGTTTGGAACATAGTGCCGAACACCCCCATTTCATGGGGGATGGTGTTTTTCCAAACACTATTCTTAGTGGCTGGTTATTATCTCCTTTTCTTCCTCTCCCGGATAGCCCAAGTACCTTCGGGCAGGGTAGTGTCGTGGTTGGCCCAGGTGTGTGTGGACAGGTGGTTTCCCAAGTGTCTTTGGGATGAGGCCCAGGTTTCTTCAGGCGTGGAAGTGGATCTTTTATCCCAGGTGTCTTCAGGTGTGGTGGTGGTTGTTCTGGCCTAGGTTTTTTCAGGCATGTTTACGTGTGACATATGTGGCCCATGTGTTTGGGGGCGGGATTCGGCAGTGGGACTGCGTGCGGTTGTGGCCCCGGTGTGTGCGGGCGGGTGTGGCAGTAGGACTACGGTGATAATGGTGGGATTGGTTCGATGTGTAGGATGTCTCAATAACTAGTGGGAAAGTGGAGTGGGGTACCCAAACATCGATGTTCTCTTATATATATTAATCGGTTTGTGTTACTTGGTGAGTGTAGCTGGTGAGTGGGATGGGTGATCTCTTTCATAGTAGTGGTTGTCTGCTTATCACGGGACTATAGTGCGTTCCCCCTCTTGCGCACGAGAGTCTTGGGGTTTCCCTACTAAGTGTACTTGTATGATCACCCTACGTATATAAAATAGATTTTAGGTTTCCAAGAGTACTTCGGGGATCGCACAGGACCATACTAGCTCGGACCATTTGGAAATTGTAGTTTCTTTTTTCCATTCTTTGGTACTTACCCATGTAGTCACTTTTTTTAATTTGTGAATTTTACTTCTGGATCATGAATGTGGGAATTGTTTACTTTTTTTCTTTACTTTCCTTTTACTTTTGGTGTTTTTGGGTTTCATCATCTTATCTCCCGATCCTATAAAACAAAAAGGGTAATGCCTTCCACTTGTGTGTAATTTCCATACCCTTGGTGCTAGTCGCCACTCCGGGACCTATAGAATGCGGGTATCAGGGGGCATTGTCTCTCCTTCAACTTAAAGAAGGAAGGGCTTGGCAACCTGCTGACCCCTCCCTCCTTTTGGTGAAGGCGGGTCATGAAAGAATGTTATCAGAGGGAGAGGTTGAGAGATAGGATGGAGTCTAGAGTTAGGCACAGTGAGGATTTCATGGAATGGTAAGGCAACCGTGTTGGGTGACCTTGGTGCGTGAATTGGCCAGGGAAGACTGGCTAGGACACGGGATTTTAGGGCCCCCCCATGATCCAATGCAAGGACTCTGGTCCAACCGAACGACCAAGTGAGGCCACTCTGATTGCAGGCTAGAGACCCTAGGAAAGGTACATGCATGATAATGACTTGTGTTCTCGTGTTTCTGGGATGTCTTTGGAATTAAGAGTAAATGAAAAGATTAATAAATTTTAAGAACAATATTTTGTACTACTTGGGCTTAGGCATTCCTTGTTTAACTCGCAGCTATGGAACATGGAAGGGGACCACGCGTGGTACAAGAGATCGAGGCCCCAGAGACTAAATCGGCTTACCGGCAGAGAAATGATCAAGAGGAAAAGGATGACCAGTGGCAGAAGACTCTTCGGGCCTTCCAGCGACAGACCCTTGAGAAGTACGAGGGAAGCACCTCTGACATGAAGAATAAAGGCTGGCTAGAGGAGCTAGTGATAGCCTTCGGCCTGATTCGGGCCCCGACAGAGTATTGGGTTCCTCTGGCCGTCAGCCATATACTGAGAGCGGCACGTCAGTGGTGGACACTATACCTGGGGGAGAGGAGAGAGGCTGAGGTACCATGGGCTGATTTCGAGAAGGAGTTCCGAGAAAAATTCCTCTCCTCGACGATGAAGTCGGAAAAGAGAAAGGAGATACTCACCCTCCAACCAGAGAGTATGACAGTGTGGGAGCTAGGAATCACATTCCAAGACCTTCTACATTTTCCCCGGACCTCTTTCCCGACGAGGAGTCTCGGGCAAGACGTCTAGAGGAGGCGCTCCGACCCTCCCTCAAGTATGTTGTTACCCCCATTACCCTGCCGATGTACATGGAGGTCCAGAAGAAGGCCGAAGTGGTGGAGAGGATGCATGCTCTATGAGGTGTGTCACGAGAGGGGATCCAGCTGGGACCATCGAAGGGGAAGGCCGTCAGCCCCATGCCTCCAGCGTCAGGAACCTCCAGGTTCTGACTAGCAGGGAGCAGGCCGTAACAGTTTCAGTTTCGATCCCCCAGTCCTTGCCCTTTTCCTTCGGGCCTGGGACTGTGATGCTTTGTCTGTGGGAGCCATGGACATCTACGGAGTCAGTGCCCAGACCTGATATAGTACAGCGGTGGCGAACAACACCAACACCCTCCCCAGCAGCAGCTTCCAGCTAGGCCTTTCCAGCAGCAGCAGTAGGAACATCAAGCTCCCGATCCTCCGAAGACAGACGTATGACGAGGGGGATAACCTCAGGGCGCTCCTCAGGGACCTCGACCAGGGCGTGGTCGGGGAGGTGGCCAATAGCCGAGGGGTAGAGGAGCAGGGCATGGACAGCTACACGCTGCTGAGGTAGTAGTTCTAGCAGGGCCGGAGGTTTTTCAAGGTTCGATTAGTTTGTTTAGAACTCTTGCTTATGCCTTGTTCGATACCGGAGCATCGCACTCCTTTGTTGCACCCAGTCTAGCCCATGCCTTGGGCCTAGATGCCATGAGACATCCAGTTCCCCTAGTGTGGAGCACACCAGTAGGAGGTCATACCAACTTGTTGTTTGTTTGTCCGGGATGTACACTGATGATAGGGCCACATCAGTCAGTTAGGGATCTTCTCCTGTTACAGATACAACCATACGATGTCATCCTAGGCATCGACTGGCTATTTTTTGTGTGTTCCGTCATCAACTGTTTCCGAGGAAGGGTTGTGTTCTCTGACTTGGGCGGTCGACGTGTTGACATCATCGACGAGCGGAGCAGTCATAATGGCAGCAGGCGAGAGGAACCCCTCCTCTCCATGTTGGTCGAACTGTCGAGGGAATCAGTAGACGCTGAGATGGTGTAGGTTCCAAAGGTTGTCCATGAGTTTATGGACGTCTTTCTTGAGGAGGTAACGAATCTACCCCCTCGACGGGATATCGAGTTCGGGATAGACCTGTAGCCCGGCGCTAGTTCAATCGTGATGGCTCCTTACCAGATAGAACCTTCAGAGCTACGTGAGTTGCGGATCTAGAATGATGACCTAATGAAGAGGGGTTATGTTCTGCCGAGTGCGTCACCATGGGGTGCTCCAGTCTTGTTCAAAAAGAAGGCAGACGGTGGTATGAGGTTGTGCATAGACTACATGAGGCTGAATTAGGTGACGATCAAGAATCGCTACCCTCTTCCGAGGATAGACGATCTTTTCGACCAGCTGAAAGGGGCATGATGGTTCTCAAAGATTGACCTTCGGTCTGGGTACCACCAACTGAGAGTGAAGGAGGGAGACATCCCAAAGATGGTGTTCAGGATCAGATATGGACACTTAGAGTTCATAGTCATCTATTTCGGTGTTACGAATGCCCTGTCTGTGTTCATGGGGTTGATGAATTCCATCTTCTAGGAGTACATAGATCGATTCATAGTTGTGTTCATCGACGACATCCTGTTCTAATCATGATCAGAGGAGGACCATGCAGATCACCTGAGGATGGTTCTGGAGGTCCTCCGACATCATCAGCTCTATGGGAGGATGTCGAAATGAATGTTCTGGACACGAGAAGTTCACTTCCTCAGGCACGTGGTGTCCGAGAAGTGGGTAGCAATGGACCCATCAAAAGTTGAGGAAGTTTTTTCTTGGGCAGCACCAAAGAATGTGGTAGAAGTCCGTAGTTTCCTCTGTCTGGTGGGTTACTATCAGCGGATCGTACCCAAATTCTCTCGAGTTGCAGCCCCTTTGACATCCCTGACCAAGAAAGACCAGGTTTTTGTGTGGAGTGAGCAGTGCGAGTCAGCCTTCATCTATCTGAAGGAGAAGTTGTTCAGTGCCTCAGTGCTGAGATTTCTAGAAGAAGGGGCAGCATAGAAGGTGTTCTGTGATGCATAAGGACAGGGCCTCGGATGTGTTTTGATGCAGAAACAAGGGGTGATCACTTATGGGTCTAGGAATCCATGCCCTCAGGAGCGTAATTAAGCCACCCACAACATGGATCTTGCATCGGTCGTTTTTTTGATAAAGTTATGGCGGCACTACCTCATCGGAGAACGCTTTGTGGTCATCACAGATATCAAAAGCTTGTGGTATATCTTCTCCCAGTGGGACCTAAAACTGCAACAATGGAGATGGGTGGAGTTCCTATAGAATTATGACTTCGAGATCCCTTATACTGAGGGAAAGAGAAATGTAGTGGCCGATGTATTGAGCAGGAGGATTCAAAAGGATGCGGTCCGAGAGTCGGCGGATTCCTTGAAGGTGATGGAGGAGTTGGATGCCTTACAGCTAGATGTTAGGATGGATGGTGGTAGAGGTTGCCTATACCAGATGGAAGTGTAGTCATCTCTGTTGCGGAAAGTGGAGGAGTCTCAATGTGGAGACCCAGAGTGCAAAGTGATGCTTGACCGAGTTGATTAGGGAAATACTCCGGAAGGATGGACAGAAGATGTTCAAAACTAGATGCTTTTTCGGGTAAGGTTATTTGTTCCAGGAGTGATGCGCGACAAGATTCTCAGTGAGTTCCACAACTTAGACCTGTCGGTACACCCAGGAGTTTCCAAGATGTACGAAGGAAAGAAGTGACAGTTTTGGTGGCCTGGAGTGAATCAAGCAGTGGTAGAGATTGTGGCCAAGTGCTTAGTGTGTCAGCAAGTGAAGGGTGAACACCGAGTTCTAGGCGGCCTACTGCAGTCTCTAGATTTCCCCGAGTGGAAGTGGGAAAAAATATCGATGGATTTTGTCATAGGACTTCCCAAGGTCCAGGGACATACGGCACCATCTGGGTGGTAGTGGACCGGTTGAAGAAATCGGCCGAATTTCTGGCGATCATGGAGTCGAGTATAATGGATGCTTTGGCACGAAAGTACGTGGATGAGGTGGTACAGTTTCATGGAGTTCTGAGGTCTATAGTCTCAGATAGGGATGCACGGTTTACCTCGCGGGTCTGGAATGGATTGCAGCAAGCTTTTGGCACATAGTTACGCGTTAGCACTTCTTTACATCCCCAGAAAAATGGAAAATCAGAGCACAACATCCAGACCATGGAGGATATGTTGCAGGCATGTGTTCTGGACTCAGGAGGATCATGGGTGCGGCACTTTCACCTTGTAGAGTTCGCTTACAATAATATCTATCACTCTACCATTGGTATGGCCCTGTTTTAAGGCTTGTACGGCAGGCCATGCCGTTCACCTGTGTGTTGGGCCGAATTAAGAGAGGCAGACAACCTTGGCTCGATGGTGGTGCAAAGCACGACAGAGAATGTTCATCACATACGGGAAAGGATGAAGGCGTCCCTCGACTGACAGAAGTCATATGTTGATACCAGGAGTAGGCCCTTGGAATTTGAGGATGAAGACCATGTGTTCATAAGGGTCTCCCCTCAGAGCGGACAATGGAGGTTCGGAAAGGGGAGAAATCTTTCTACCAGGTTCATCGGGCCCTTCAAAGTGTTACGACAGGTCGGCGATGTGTCATATCAGCTAGCATTACCACCACCACTATTGAGGATAAATGTTGTCTTCCACGTGTCCCAGCTCTGTCAGTATCTGCATGACGATTCACAAGACCTAGGCTGGGAAGAGCTGGACATCAAGGATGACATGACTTTTGTGGAGATACCATGGATGATCGAGGATCTCAAAGAAAAGATTCTTTGTGGGCGAACCATTCCCTTGGTTCGTTTGTTGTGGAGACATGGTAGGCTTGAGGAGAGTACGTGGGAGAGGGAATCACAGATGCGTGCCTAGTACCCAGAGTGGTTTTGAGTTTTGTTCTGTTTGTTATAGTTGTTGTGGTAGAACGTTTTACCTTGTTGGCAATGAAATGCTAGTTATATTTTCCTCTGAATGTGTGTGAATAGTCCTGGCTATGGGGGAGGAGAGAACCCGACCCCTAATCAATACGCATTAAGGTGGATGCGATTAAACCCGTGCGGGCGAGTCAGTACCGCCCAATATGGATAATATCTAGACATGGGGAAGGAGACTCCCCAACCCCCACATGCCTGAGAAGTTTGACATGATATGTTTTTTGGTTCATGACATGAAAGTGTTCTTAGTTAACAATGATGTTCACTCTTGAGAGGTATCATTCGAGGTGGTTGTTCGGACCCGCTCTTTCCTTCTGGGTTGTTTAAATTATCGAGGGAGAGAATAGTTTGAGAGGTATATGATGTGATGACCTAGACTCTCTTGGTCCTTTCCATTGAAAAAAATCCGGATCCTAAAGGGGTAGTGTCTCGGCGCGACCGATTGGCGCGACCGATTGGTGAGACCGATCGGCGTCTCCTGGATTTGTCGGGGTTATTTTAGTGACGTGTGCAAATTTAGTTTTAAACCCTTCTTTGAACAACATTTTTCTTGTTGTATAGCCCGGTAATGCCCATAAATGTTATAATTAATTATTTAATAAATTAACTTGGTCTGTGTGTCGGTTTAAACCACCCGACCCCTTTAATAATGTGTGGGGCCGCGTGGTCAACCCATGACCCCCACTCCTTACGTGGTTTGGCATTATTATCTCAACTGTCCACGGCTCTTTTAAACTAGGGGTTATCCCTTGTTTCTTATTTTCTCGATCACCCTGTTCTAAGAGTACCCTTCGTCTAGATGAGCATCTTTTCCTTCAGAAGAGCTGCATCGCTATGCGTGAAGTTCCGTGCCCGGCCTAAGCATTGATATACGAGGTGATTTTTGTTCAGGCGAACCACATCACTGTCTGTGATGTTCTGCCCCCAGCCTTAGCTTCGATCATTGATCAACAAGTAGGGAATTTCTTCGTCTCTCGCTTTTGTGTATCATGTCTGGTGAGCGTGCTTTTGATTATGTATAATTGGTTAAACCAGACCTAAATAAAGATAATGAACTGATTATATGAAGAAATAAATGGGGGATGTGATCGTTGATGCAGTTTTATGTTATGATCATCTTTCTGAATGACTTGTTTGTGGTTGTAAACTCTTGTTGTGAAAAGTGAAATTGGTTAATCACGTAAACCCGACTAAATAAATTAAAAGCACCAGGATCAACCCATCTGTGATAACCCCTGGTTAAAGAACAAGAAATTGAAATCACGAACTGTGTTAAATCTTATAAATCGAAAAAACCCGGCATGGACGTGCTTTGTGTTGGTGGTAGTGGTTTGGCTGTTTTCATTTATGTGACGATTGCTGGAGATGTGGGAGGAGATGGGATCCCCTGTTGATATGGATTTGGTGGTTGTGAGTTTTAAGACCAGGTGGTTACCTTGTCTATATCATGAATTGGGGTGGGAACCTCTGTTGATGAAAAACCATTTTGGGGGACACGGGGTAGTGTCATGAGGGTTTCTTTGGTTCTAGTACTTTGAGGGATCTCACTTACCCTTGTTGATGTAACATTACATGAGAAACGAGTGTGAATGTTTAAATTGACGTTTGGCTGGATTCCTTCCTTGGTTATGCTTATGGTGTTAGTTTCCCAATTAGGTGCATGAACTTATTTAAAAATTATTATTGAACATTAAAAAAAGAATGGGACAAATGAGATTTGTTGGTGAGACTTGTGACTCGGACTTGAGTGCTGTTGTGATATGTAGGTTGTTTGATGAAATACCTAACTTTGTGTGAGTGCTTGTTACCTATGTATATACTTGTAGTTTTTTGTTTCTTATTCGCACCCCACCCAAATTCAGCACTTAGTGACGAACACCCCCATTTTCATGGGGGAGGGTGTTTCTCCCAACACTAATCTTAGTGGATGGTTATAAGATCCTTTTCTGATCCCTTTCCTAGATAGCCCAAGTACTTTCGGGTAGGCTGTGATGGTCTGTGGTCCATTATTAGCCCAAGAATTTTCGGGCAAGGTAGTGTGGTGGTTCGCCTAGGTGTGTGTGGGTCGGTGGTTTCCTAAGTGTCTTCGGGATGAGGCCTAGGGGTCTTCGGGCATGGCAGTGGATCTTCTAGACGAGGTATATTTGGGAGTGGTGGTGGTTGTTCTGGCCTAGGTTTTTTCAGTCATGGTTACGTGTGACAGTTGTGGCCCAGGTGTTTGCGGGTGGGATTCATTATTGGGACTGCGTGCGGTTGTGGCCCAGGTGTGTGCAGGCGGGTATGGTAGTGGGACTGTGGTGAGAATGGTGGGATTCTTTCAATGCATTGAATATCTCAATAACCAGTGGGAAAGTGGCATGGTGTACCCAAACATCGATGTGATCTTATATATATTACTTGGTTTTTGTTTCATGGTGAGTGTAGATGGTGATTGGGATGGGTGAAATCCTTCATAGTAATGGTTTTCTGCTTCTCACCAGACATTAGTATGTTCCTCCACTTGTGCACGAGATTCTTTGGTTTTCCTTACTGAGTGTACTATATGCTCACCCAGCGTATATAAAACTTCTTTCAAGTTTCTAAGAGGACTTCGGGGATCGCACATGACCATACTAGCTCAGACCTTTGTGCAGTTGCAGTTTTTGTTTTCCTTTCTTTGGTACTTACCCTTGTATTAACTTTTCTACTCTGTGGCTTTTACTTTTGGAACATGCATGTGGAAATGTTTTACATTTGGCTTTACTTTTATTTTACTTTTGGTGTTGTTGGGTTTATCATCTTATCTCCCGATCCTATAAAAAAAAGGTTAATGCCTTCCACTTGTGTGTAATTTCCTTACCCTTGGTTCTAGTCGCCACTCCGGGACCTATTGAAGGCGATTTTTGGGGGTTATTATCTATCCTTCAACTTAAATAAGGAAGGGCATGGCAACCTACTGACCCTTCCCTCTATTTATTGAAAAATTGAAAGAAATGATATTATAAAATGTTAAAATAAATATAATTTGTTTATATTGATTTCATACATGAATTTTTTGGTTGATATTAACATATTATATTTGAGTTAATAACTTTTTTTCAATTTATTAATGTATTTATTAATTTGCAAAAAAAGTCACGTATGAATACTGTTCAAAATAGGCATAATTCAGAACATAAATTATGAAATTGTTTATTAATTAATCTAAAATTACTAAAAATATATGATTATTCTAAATGGTTAATATAATTCCAAAAAAGTCATAAATAAATATTTTGGGTTTTTTGACATGATTTTTTAATTAAATGAACCCGTAATCTGTAAATTAATTGATATCAATGTATGATTAAAAGGTTAAAATAAGGGTTATACCAAATCCATAATGAAAAAAATACATAAAACATGTCTAAAAAATATTGGATGGAGGGTAAATAATCATATTTAATTAATTATTTTTTTTCCATTAGAATACTAAAATAAATTTACAATAAAATAACATTTCAATACATTCCTAAGGTGCCTCTCCTCCCTCTTATAAAAGGTCACCACCTCTACCCACATACTCACACATCTCATGCCCCTTGGATCATCCAAATTGTATTCAAATATTATCCCAACATCCTTACATTCCTTCTATATACCATACATTGGGTATATGGATATTCAATGATGCATTATGGTGGAAATCAATAGGAGTTATTCAATTTACATGTAATGTCTTCTCTCAAGTCATTTTCCATTATTTTCGTTATAACACCCTATGCTCTTATTATTATCTGATTACATAAAAAACAATTATCCTAAATATACTAGGATGTTTTTATTATATATATTATAACTACACATCCACACACCTCCATCTAATGGATATGACCATATTGTTTTTGTTTATGGGGAACTACAGCCTCACGAAACGATGTTTGTTCTATTTTCCTCTACCACTTATCATGTTGAACATTATTCTGTAAATATATTTATATATTATATATTATATATTTATATTTTCCTTATTATTTTTCAATTTATATTTACATCATACCTTTATGCTATCCATGATGTGTAAATATGATAATTGCTTTTGAGGAAGTTTGGACTACCACCCCCTCAAAGTGATATAAATATTTAATGATATAAATGGAAAATATAAATGATGGTTTTATTAAACCTATGATATATACCTGACATAAATATATTACTGGTGTTATTATACACGTTTATAAAATTTGATTATAATTCTTTTAAAATTACAATGAAATGAATGTAGCGTTCATGTGTATATACGACCTACCACCTACATGAATGGGGCATTTCATTTCAAATCAAAAAATATTATGGATATAATATATTGGATATATATGATATTTTCAACGTTAATAATGTTATGGAGATGATGAAATTTTTACCACATGGAAAATTTACAACAAATCAAGTTTATTTCGACCAAGTACCGAATATAGACAAAACGACGTATATGAACATTAACAATTATGTGATAATAGTAACAATGTAACAAAGGATATAATAGGAGTAATAAAAATTATTAATGTTGTGAAACATATATAAATTAACTTATGTTTTTTATTCAAGAAAAACATGGATCATAAGTGACAATTTGTACTCATCTTAAGGGAACTTCATAACCCAATTTCCATTGATTTGGTTAATATTCTACTTCATGAATATGTCATGCTATGATGATGGGAGAAATCAAATTGGATATGATATCTTGGTTTTATAATTTCATTATGTGTATTGAGAGTGAATCCTTATAATCAATCTATTTTATTAACAAAATTATCATTGATTGGGAAATTCTAACTCATTTGTTATTCATTGAGTTAAATATCCATGTCCTTGGTTTTGTTTTTCCATGAATATGTGTGAATGAACAATAATTGTTTTACATATTATATCAACTTATATTGGATGTATTTATATTTTTCACACCTAATTATGCCATTTATTTATCCATAATGTAATTCTACAATCTTTGTCTGGGAAATCATCACAATCACCTTTCATTGAGACTTATTTTGACATTGAACACATTATTTATAAATTATGGTGAATATAAGACAATTTTTTACCTTTTATATCATCAATTAATAATTCTCATGATACATATTGTTTTGATTAATGTTAATTATTAATTAGTTCAATTAAATTATTTTATAAATTAGTAAGGGAAACTATTAATAAAACATTCTTATAAATGTTCTAACAAATTATTATTCTAAATATTTCTCATTAATGTACAGATTTTCAAAATGATATTAAGGTTTTATATATATGGACATGAGTGTTTTAAACTTTATGTTCCTTTAAAATGTTTCAATGTGTCCTGAAAAACATTGATTCAATACAATTATTTTTGAATGTTTTATTGGAATTGATTATATCAATATATTGAAGTAATATCTTGTGATTTCAATGTGGAAATGTTATTTTTCCTTTATGATTGTTTTATGTGTTTTGATTATTTAATGGTACATGGAAATTTGACAGGTGGATACATGATATACCAAATACGTATGGTTTTATGCTAAACCTAGGGTGGGTGAGCTTGTGATAGCACTCCAAAGAATTTGGGAAATGTGATAGAGGAAATTGACAATGTTTCACCTATGTGATTTATGAAATATACAATAATGGTTATTCAAAAAAATAATTGTGAAGGTTATTCCACATGTAGTTGTGAATGCTATAATGTATGTATGATATTGATGCCAAATTTGTCCTTTACATTTTATTATCTATATTATGTTTTGTAAGAATTCTATTATTAAATGTTGTAAGATAAATATTATAAGTGTTATCGTTGAAAAGTATTATTTTGTAGAAATGTTTTCAAGGGATTTAATTATTCATCGACTAATAGATTTATTCTTTATATCATATTTCTTAATGAGAAATTTATGATCATCGTATGTTTTGAAATGTTTTTTCGAATGAGTTAATGAATAATAGATTCAAGGATGGGATCATGGAAACGTTACTCTGTTAAAACATAAAATGATACAATGTTTCTTTTTAAAGTGTTTTTGTTTTACGAAAAAACAAATAGTGAGTAGAAGTGTCTACATTTAATATAAATGTTGTCATGTATGTGTTATGAACTAATTCCCAACTATTCTTAAACAATAAAATAACCTTGATTTTGATTCATGTCAAATTATCAACATAACTCAACATTATGAAACATATAAGGATGTGGCCTTATAGTTGGTATGTGAGGAAATTTTTTGACAACATTAATGATTATAATTATTTTTTAAACACATAGACTGTATCTATGTTTCTTATTTTAGTTATGTCCTCTTCATATAATATTCATATCAAGGAATGTCTGTTACAAATTTGAGGGGGATCTCAAACAACCTTCATATAAATTTCATATGACATGCTTCCAATTATTTTTACAAATTCATGATTAGATGATTATAAAACTTTTTTTAACATAAAAATAACCTACATGCTACTGTTAGAGATAAAAAACACCTCCACTATATATCGACATCATCGTGGATCATGTGTTGTATTTAATAAAATCTTATTTTTTCAATATTCATGTATATTCAAGAATGGTAAATATTATCAAGGTATTTTCAAATATTTTACCATATCCTAGGATTTTGAATCATATTTTTATTTTGAATAACGTTATGTTGAAGAAGAAACTTGCAGAACCTATTTATAATTTTATTTAAAATGTATCTTTCATAATTACTTAATGTATTTTCATAGATCCATTTACTGAATGTTTCAACTTGAAATCGTTTCGACATTTTGATTAAATTTATGTTTTATTAGATGTTTTGAATTTATATGCCATACATGATTATATTCTGACACTATTTTTATATGAAAACCCATATGACCGAAGTTGTAAACGGTGTATTTGGATAAAAAATGATTTTTAGGAATCTCTACGTCATTGTTTCCTTGAATGTAACATATACTTATGTGAACAAGGTGATGATGAAACTAGGTGGAAACTGTGATCAAGGTAAGATTTTATTTGTACTGGGAATAGTTTTATGTTTTAATATAGCGGCGGAATAAATAAATGTCAATATATATATATATGACATTATGATTTAAGATGTTGATTTCTTCATGATTTGGGATGAAAATGAGAGTCATAAGACAACCTTTGAGGTTAAAACATTTTAGGGTTATTTTTGAGTTTTAAAAAAATTACAACCTATATGATGGGTGACAACCAGTCACATCCGGAATGGCCATAGGAATCAAACCCAACAACTATAGTGAGAGAAGGGAGCATCACCTACTACACGCCTACATGAAGTCACAAGTTAGTTTGACTTATTGTTTTAGATTAATGATTTTATGGATAAAAAATATGTTGATTTGTGGGAATTTTTGTTTTAACAAATAAATATCCTTAGTAGAAGAAAATGATTTGGTTATTTTGTGATAATTGTTATTTTTGAAGACATTCCCTCTTTTGGAACACTATATACATTAGAAAAATAGAATAAAATGGGATTTTATATTAGTATAATAGGATGAATTTTATTTTCGAAGAATCTATGTTTTTAATGATGACATATGGAAATTTGTGTTGTTTGTGTAAATGAAAATCCTATAATGGAGAACATGTATTTGGTTAATTACATTCTATTATTAGACAGAAATATTATTCGAGGTTATTTAAGGATAAATGTTAAGATTTATCATGGAAGAATATTTGATCAAATCCGCCAATATTTTGGGATTCATTCATGGTTTTTATAATTTGTAATAATTTAATGAAAATTGTTTAATGAATGGTCATTGATGAACTATAGAGATTAAAAGTAGCAGTGGCAGTTATAAAGGAATATTATATTTGGGGAATTATATGATCTAGTAATAATAATTTTCTTTTTTGTTAATGTATAATGATAGGGGAAATATATAGTACCTCTTTTGTAGATTATGTGATTATCTATAAGATGATTCTTGCACTTCTGCTGTGACCAAGTAATCTTGAATACTCATTGTTTTGAGAAAATATGATTTTGTGGTAGATATTTATAAAAGGATGAAAATCTTATAGAAATGTATGTTTGATTCATTATGTTATTAGTCAAGCTCATAAATAAATTCATCAAATTTATGAAAATTATCTTATAATGAATGTTTCCGTTTTAATTTTAATATTGAGAAATCAACGACTATTTATCCCATCAAACAATTTTTTTCCAGATTGTTGAATTTCTCTTGATCATATTTTATGTCACTTTACATTTGAACTTAATAGTCAGATTATCTTTAATATCCATGATTTCTTACAAGGAATCACAATATGTTTTATCTTGGGTTGCATTTTCATAACTCTTTCAATATTTTAATGTGATATTTTTGTTAACTATTTTTCCAATGTTGGATTTTTAATGAAGTATTCGAGCCCACTTTTAAAATTGTGAGGCATCCATTTCAAAAGGAAGAATGTTGTAATGAACCACATATTTAAAAAATAATACATTTTAATTTCTATTAAAAATTATGAATAAGATAATACTTTTACACTAATAGGGATGCATTTTTTGATAGAATACTCAACATACAATGACAAGTTTTTTATGAAATCTTAAATTACACACAATGTTGGGTTCTACTAAAAAATAATAAAATATTAATATTATTTTATTAAATGTTAGATAACATCGAGAAATTATAATAGAGGTAATTAATATTATCAACATAATTCTGATAATATTTATTACACAAGTATAAATAATTAGTCATTGGCTACCAAATTTATTAGAAATAGAAATAAAAACCAATAGATTAATAAGGATGTATTTTTAAGAACACCTATTTAAAAAGAGAATAATTGTGTTTATAAAATAATATAAGTCTTTAAAGATTTTTATTTAAAAATTTAATATCTAATATATCCAATTTAATTTTTCATATTCGCTTTATTTTTTTCAAGATTTGATATAAGTATAAATTCAAATTTCGGATAAAAGTAGTATTTTTATAAAAAATCCAGTTTTGCATTCTTTTAATGGATATCCCTTTTCAAAATTATTTTTGAATCCTTTATATGCCATATTTTACAAAATAAACTCTTTATATATAAGTGGTACATCAAAATTTAATAATGTTTAATTTTTTATATTTTTCTTGTAACTATCCTGTTTTGATGAATTGTAAAAATATCATAAATTTTAATTGAGAAAAAAATTTTCTGTCAAGATAATTGTTTGGATAAATAATATTATTTAATTGTTTTCATGTGTCAAAATAACATATTTTTATCAATTAATCCAATTTTTGTCATTGGATGTAATATAATCTTAAATTTATATATAAATACATGTCAATAATTTGGTAGTTTTATTTCATAGAAAACAACTTTTTAGATTTAAAAACATGAAGTAATTTTAAATTATTTTTTTCTAATTATGTTTTTTGAATTTGGAAAAATGGATTCCATATTTGGTATAATATGTTTCAAATTTTATAAATAGGTACCTTATATTTTTGGACATTTTGAATACTAATTTGAGTAATTATTTTTATTTACCATTGTTAAACGGTAAATCTATTAAATAAGGGTAAAAATAATATTATAATAAAATAAAACAGCACTGAAACTTGTTGTAATACCGTTGAATGAGATATTTACAACCATTGTAATCCTTGGGTCAATTTTGGGACCCCATGGAGCCACATGGGAGTGATAATGACATGCCATAAATATTAATTTAAATTAAATAGAAATAAAACATAAACATTTATCATTTACTAAAACAATATTATTTGGTTTATATAATATATATATTTCAATATCAATTAAAATTATAAGGATAAAAAAATTTCCTATATCATTGTAATTTTTTAATTATTTCTAGAAAATAAATAAATAAATGTATTTTTGACATAATGATGATGCAGTGATTACCTTATTAATGAAAGATTCAAATAAATGATATTATAAATATCAAAATAAATTTTATTTGTTTATATTTATTTCATCCATGAATTTTATGGATGATGTTGTGAAATTTTCTTTCAGTAAATTAATTAGGTTTTAAAAAATCATGTTATTATGAATTTGGAAAAAAAGTATGAATATTGTCAAAAATTGACACAATTCTATCCTTATCATATAAATTCTTTCTTTAATTATATTAAATTCATAAAAATCCTAGATTCGGACAAATGGTTAATATATGTCCAAATATGTAATCAATTTTGTTTTTTTGGGACTTTGGACATGATATCGAAATTACATTAACCCACAATGTGTAAATATCATGATATCACAATAAGATTGTAAAGTGTAATATAAGGGTTAAAAAAAGATAATTATATGAAAATATTCAAATATTATATAAATGTTATTGAATGCTGGATATTCAAACCAATATCATTTTATATTTGAATAAATGAATTTGGGACCATAAGAAAATGAAAATGAATTTATAGTAAAATAATATTTTTAGACATTCCTAATCTTCCCCTCCTCCTATAATAATAAATTTTTTAAAGACACTTTTAATGGGTAAGTGTGAATCAAAAAACACAACCCATCCGAACATGTCCATCCAATACATGTTCAACCATCCCTGGAAACCCATCGATTGCAAAAGACCCCCCACTTCAAAATCCAAAATTCAAATGAATCAATGTAACACCCTGAGATTTTATGAAAAATATTCTTTTTAATATCATTAATGTCTTGTGTTGTACGCTACACCAAAAGGAGCTTACACAACACACATCCTTGACTTGCCTTGAATTACACGCAATCGTGACCTTCCTCGATAGCGTGTGTAGTACACAATACTGAGTTTCACTAAACAAAGATATGCTATTAAAATATTATTAAAACTAGCTGTTATGAATAGTAATAACCACTTTTTGAAATTTTTTAATTTTTATTTTTCAAAATGGACTTCATTTCTGGATTTGGAATATCAAAATTTGCTTAGAGAGAAATTTTGGTACTTTTCGGATAACATTCATTTTCTGATGAATAGTGAAAATTACTAAATTTTTATTAAGAAAAACCTTTTTAATAGAAATAATTCATAGTGATAAATTATTAATTTGATTGGTTTTAAAGTATATTTATAATATATTTTTACAATTTAATACAATGTTGGTTATTGGATGTAATTTCACATTTAAACCAGACATAAACAACTGTCAATCTTTTGATAGATATTATCTCTTAAGAACATGCTATTTGTTTTGACGATGGAATTAATTTTTAAATTAATTAATGCAACTGATATGTTTTGAATTTGGTAAAATAGACATCATTTTTGAATTCATTATATCAAATATTTCTTAAGCCTAATTTTTGGTATTTTTCTGAAAACTTTCAATTTTTGATGAATAGTGAAACCACTAAGTTGTAGTTAAAAAAACTGAATTTTTCATAAAACTTAATTTTACCGCTTCTGTAAGTGGAATTTCGAAAATCCGAGAGACATGGTTAATATCAAGGACTAAAATGTGGTTCAATGAGATGAAAATAATTTTTGGTGAATAGTAACTTTTTACTTTTTTTACCACGGTTAAAAGTAAATAGGGTAATTAAGGGTAAAAATGATATTATTATTAACCTAACACATGTCCTAATTATATTGGACAAGTGTAATTCGAACAAAAACAACCTTAGGAATAGAATATGACCATTTAGGCCCACTTGGATTAGATTAGGAAATTTATTATTAATTTATTTAAAGAAGGGTTAAAATAGTTTAAATCAATGTTTAATAAGTAAATAATTTTTAATATGGGGATATACATATGATAAATTCGGCTATAAATATTAATTAGAAAGCTAAAATGATTTCCTACATAATGATAATTTATTTGTAATTTTTAGACTTTAAATAATTTAATTTATTTATGACACAAAGATGATGCAGTAATTATATTATTAATGAAATATTGACATAATTGATGTTATAAATACCAAAATAAATGTAATTTGAGACTTTTTATGAATTAAACTAATTTTCTAGGTTAATATGAAATGTTATTATTGATTTAATGAATGTTTTTAGAACTAATAATTCTGTTATGAATTTCACAAAAATCAATTACTAAATAGTGTCAAAATTGACATAAAATAGTTTTTAAAACAAATATTATATTAGTAATTGTTATTTTATTCCTAAAAATAATAGGTTTGGAAAAATGACTTAGATAAGGTTATATATATTAATAATAAACAACTTGGGGTTTGTTTGGCTGCTTATAATAAGTTTATTATCCTTATAGTATAAGAACACAAGAAGACACGGTAAAAGTAAAATTATTTAATTTAATGTCAAATCTAAATGATAAGGTTAAAATTGGAACCTAAACTTGTCTAAATTCTATTGGATGAGAGTATTTCGACCCATCGCCACCTTATATTATAAATAAATCAATTTGGAGCTATTAAAAAACGAATTTGGATTTATAATAAAATAATATTTTTGGTTATTCCAAAGGTGCCCCTCTCCTCCATTATAAAAGGGCAGCTCCTCCCTCTCTTCCTCACACCACTTTGAGCCTTCAAGCTCGGCCAACCCCTACCAAATTCCCTTCTCCACTTTCCTAGAAACAACCTAGTGGTTCTGGTATTCCTCAAAGACCAATTTTAGTGCCCTAAAAGGAGGTCTCAAAGAGGCGATTCAAAGAAGAGGTAATGCCCGTTACCGATTCTTTCATCCTTATTTCTTCTTCCAATTATTATTCATAGGTTGTTTAATTATGAAGTAATAACATCTGTATCACTTATATACTGATATGTTATTATAATTATGAAACTACCTTATTTTACCCTCTATCCATCCTACGGAAAACGAAATCACCGCGCGTGCGTACGTACTAAATATCATCTCCACGCCATGGTGTAATCTATTTTCCACCACCACCTTACTTGGATGGGTATAATGGTGTAAATAATAATGATATATGATTATTGTAAAGTAATATTGATTTTGAAATAGTATACATACACTCTAATACAATTCCACAATCATGAGAACGATATCATCACTCGTGCATACAGACGGACTACCGTCTCCACGACGTGATGCGATTCATTCTCCACGTTAACCATTCATGAATGATTATAAAGTATATATAATAATTAATAATGAAATATATGACATAATAATGATTCTGGATTTATGTGTATATATATGTATGTCATCTACTTAATTCCATTCAACTCAACAAGGAAAAGAAAACAGCGTTCATGCATACGTACGGTCTACCGTCTCCATGAACGGTGTATTTCTTTCCATTTATAAATATATTATATATATATATATATATATTCTGAATATATACTATATATAAATCATGTTTTATATTCTGGAATTACGTAATCATGATCTAAGTAATCATATGAATAATTACAAGTCAAAACACGGACGACAAATGAAACGATTTTACCCAAAACGCTCTTTAACATGGAATTGACAAAAGTACGGGTAATATAAAGCCATAAGTGAACCATATATGATATCATAACAATGAGTATGATTCTATAATAGTCAATGACATTATTTAAATCATTATATAGGATTTTCGGACACATACGAAGCAAATCAAACCTAAGGTAAAGGAAATATCACAATCTCATTTTTATCCGAGATTGTTTATACTTTGAAATTTACTGGGGTGTATTTTATTATCCACATACATGTTTCCACAATATGTAATATTATTTCCATACACCTACATTTGTTTAAATAAAATTTTACCCTTCGGTGTGTTTTTAGTAAAGGATATGAAAGGAATCTTTTGTCGTTTTTTGTACGAGGTACTTTTTGACTTTTCTGACAAAAGTACGAAGAATGTTTTTTTAACTTATATGGCATGAATGGATTTTTAATACATTATTTCCTAGAATCTTGATTTACAAGTTTTCAAGTTTATTTTTAATGAACTTATTTTAGTTTACAATTGTAAGACATGTTAAGAAAGGAAAATTTTTTTGAAGTAGAAAGGATATTTTCCTCAAGAATGGAGTTCATGTGATTTATCAAAATTATTTTCCATCTAAGATAATAAAGGGGTATGTTTCTATCCCTATTATTAAATTGATTTTATTATGTTGTGATGGAATTATTTTTAGGAATTCCTTTATCTTATATGAATTGTTTTATGATGTCACGATGTTTAAGATTCCCATTTTTATTACAAGGGTTATTAAATGATGTATGATTTATGTTTTTGTGGCACACATAAGAATGGTATCATTATGAGATGGGTGGGACCTATATCTCCCTCCAATTCATTGGCTAAAGGTTTTATATCTCATGATATAGACATGGATGGAACGGTAGGTTATACCGGTTCAGTGAAACAGGACTGAAACGAGGAGTGAACTCAGCTCAGAAAGGGATTTTGTCCACTAAGATGGTCTTGGAAATGAGTCTTGAATAATAATAAATGATTATCTATGATTACGTGTGTATGCAATAAAGTTTCATGTTTTATGTTCTGATTATTGGGATTACATTTCACTACTATGATTTATCCCATGTTATGAAATTGTGATCTCTTTTGCAGGTTATGATTTCCATAAGATATGTTCTTATGAAGATGACGTGATTGAAATTTCTTTTGTTTACCCTTATTGAGCATTTGAGCTCACCCTTTTATGTTTTCTTTTCCCCAGGACATAAAGAATGGATTTAGGTTTTAAAAAAAAGAAGATCTTTATTGGAGATGTTGAAGATCTTTCACCACGATTAGAAGATTATATTCCGTGTTTCCAAAGACACTAAACTAATACAGTCCTTGTGTGTACGTTTTTGTTATGTACTAATTATTCCGCAAAAGTAATGTAATGTCCATGTACATTATGCTTCGGGTATCCACAATTGGTATCAGAGAAAAGGTTTAGTCAACCATTGGAAACTAGGATGCGAAAACGTTTGTGAGATCCCTAGAGATATTTCTAAGATATGTCTAGGGATGTCCCTAAGGATAAGTATACGTATAGGATATAGTCCTAGAACTATGGTAACGATATTAGATTAAACCAAAGATGTTAGATATTTAAGTTACTCCCCCTTTATTATGATTTTTGCCACTCAAACTATTCTTTTTGGGTTTTAGATGATGGATGGAACCTGAAGGAACCGTGTTGATCAATGCAATGGACAATGCAATGATTGTCCTCCTGAACAAACAAATGTTATGGGAGAAGGAGTGAAAAATCTTATTGCTATACTTACACAAGATATGAATCATTCTGGACTTCCAAATGAGAAGAGAAGGGAACAATATAATGTTGAGTCCTTCATGAGTCAACGTCCACCTTCTTTCAGTGGGTCTTCTGATCCACTTATTGCTGAACAATAGATTAGTACTACTGAAAAGATATTTTCAGTTCTTCAATGTTCTGAAAATGATAAAGTCATCTTAGCAGTGTATCGTTTGGAAGGTGATGCTGATCAATGGTGGAATATTATCAAGAATACGAGGCCAAGAGATGAAATTGAGTCCATGGATTGGGACGAGTTCAAGAAATTATTTTTCAATAAGTACTTCCCTCGTATTCTTCGAACAATGATGGAGAAGGAGTTTCTTGAACTAAAGCAAACAGATGATGAATCTTTCGTTATATATGAAGTAAATTTTACAAGGCTTGCAAGGTATGTATCTGGATTTATCAACCAACCTGAAAGTAAAGTTGATCGATTCTTCAGTGGCTTAAAACCAAATCATCGAAGGGCATTAGCTATAAGAGACTTCAGTAGCTCTGAAGAAATTGTGCGTTGTGCTATGAAGGTAGAAATGGAAGTTGGTGTTACTTATCCATATCATAGTTTTGACAAGAAACGAAATATGGAGTTCAAGGAGAAATCTCAGAATAATGGTGAAAAGAAGATGAATGTTTCCTTATGCTCAAAGTGTGGAAAGAAGCATGGTGGAGATTGTCTTAAAGGGACTATAAAATGTTTTAAGTGTGGAAAAGAAGGTCATCGAGCAGCTGAGTGTTGAAGTAATGGAAAAAGGGTTTATAATGATGTGAATAAATAAAATAATGTAAAGAACGAACCAACAACACTTCAATGCTTCAAGTGCAAGGAAATGGGGCATTATGCTAATAAATGCCCTAATCCAAGTGTTAGTGATGATCGACATGAGCAACCACTTAATGAAAAGGACAAAGGGAAGTCACATGTGATCACTATTGGTGATGTTGAATATGAAAACGATGTGGTGGAATGATTAAGTGTTTATGTATTGGTATTCTAGAATAATGTTGTATATAGTATCGTGGAATATTGGAATATTTATGTTTTGGTCTATTAGGGTTTTCTATAATTTTATGGCAATGGTAACCATGAAAAGTGATTGAAATATTTTTGGAAAGTAGATGATATACACATAATGAAGGGATAAAGAGAATCTAATATGCTTGATAGTATTCAGGAGCTCATGATTGATATAAAGACTAAGTGATATCATGGTTTGAGGATATAGAATTTTGAGGATTTTGTTATGTGGAAAGTGTTAATTTTTAACTGCATTCATGTTTTCACTAAGGTTCAATGGATATTCATTATTCAAGATAATACATGATTAAGGTATTCACATGTTTGTAATTTGACCAACAAGATATATCTTATGATATATGGTGGATAAATGATGGCATTCACGTGATCATTTTCTTTATACTATGAGCTTGGACCGAAGTATTTTAGATAAGCCTAAAGATTGGAATGGATTGTGTTGGACATAAGTTAGTATTGTTTAAGGATAATTTTTTTTGATATTGTTGATGGGATGTTATAGTAATATAGCTTTAGAAAAAGGACAACATGTAGGACGGGCGACAGCCCATCGCGTCGGATAGGGCTGTGGGAATCGAACCCACACCCGAAGTGTGACTGGCCTTTATCGCCTACCACTGGCCTACAGGAAGTCCCTGTTTAGTAGAAACTAGTTTTATTATATTAAGAAGTATGATATATGAATTATAAGTCCATTTTAGGAACCCTATATGATTAATCTCTCTAAAGATGGACTTATGCATTTTTTGATAACTTTTCTAAACTTTTGTTTGAGACAGATGGAATGACCCATCATTCTATCACATGATCTGCTAACACATCACGAATGACAAATTCAACTTCATTTCTTTAAGAGATGAAGTGGAAATTGTCCAAAGAATGGAAAATGATGAGACTATACCAAAATCACGAAAGTATTTCTTCTAATTCCAATTTCATCAACATTAGGGAAATGATCTTGAAAACCAAAATGTTGTCCTAGTGATCTTATATCTGATTAATCAGATGGTACCTTAGATCGTCAATAATTTATGGCTTTTTGATTTCTGGCTTTTCCATAGCCATGTTCTCTACCACTCTCCATCAGAACATGATGGTTAGATTTCTCTTCCATATCCGTATTTTCACCTATGTGGAAACCCAGTTATTAGTTAATTTGGGTAACCGTTAAGTTTCATACTTTTGTTTTTAAATATTGGTTTTGGTATTCCTTTTTACGATGTGGGTTTTTTATTAAAGAAAATTTCTAATAGTAAACCATTTATAACCCCGACGAATTTCGAGGGCGAAACTCATTTTAAGGGGGGTAGAATGTAACACCCCGAGATTTATGAAAAATATTCTTTTTAATTTCATTAATGTCATGGGTTGTACGCTACACCAAAAGGAGCTTACACAACACACATCCTTGACTTTCCTTGAATTACATGCAATCGCGACCTTCCTCGATAGTGTGTGTAGTACACAATACCGAGTATCACTAAACAACGATATGCTATTAAAATATTATTAACACTAGCCATTATGAATAGTAATAACCACTTTTTGAAATTTTGTAATTTTTATTTTTCAAAATGGACTTCATTTATGGATTCGGAATATCGAAATTAGCTTAGATATAATTTTTGGTACTTTTCGGATAACTTTCATTTTCTGATGAATAGTGAAAATTACTAAATTTTAATTAAAAACAACCTTTTTAATAGAAATTATTAATAGTGAAAAATTATTAATTTGATTGGTTTTATTGTATATTTAGAATATATTTTTACAATTTAATACAATGTCGGTTATTGGATGTAAATTCACATTTAAACCAGACATAAACAATTGTCAATCTTTTGATAGTTATTATCTTTTAAGAACACACTATTTGTTTTGACGACGGGAATTAATTTTTAAATTAATTAATGCAACTAATATGTTTTGAATTTGTTAAAATAGACATCATTTTTGAATTAATAATATCAAATATATCTTAGGCCTATTTTTTGGTATTTTTCTGAAAACTTTCAATTTTTGATGAATAGTGAAACCACTAAGTGGTAGTTAAAAATACTGAATTTTTCATAAAACATAATTTTACCGCTTCTATGAGTGGAATTTAGAAAATCCATGAGAAACGGTTAATATCTAGAACTAAAATGTGGTTCAATGAGATGAACATAATTTTTGGTTAATAGTAACTTTTTACTTTTTTTACCACGGTTAAAATTAAATTGGGTAATTAAGGGTAAAAATGATATTATTATTACCCTAACACATGTACTAATTATATTGGACAAGTGTAATTAGAAACAAAAAGCAACCTTAGGAATAAAATATGACCATTTAGGCTCACTTGGATTAGATTAGGACATTTATTATTAATTTATTTATAGAAGGGTTAAAATAGTTAAAATCAAAGTTTAATAAGTAAATAATTTTAAATATGAGGGTATACATAAGATAAATTCATCTATAAATATTCATTAGAAATATAAAAGGATTTATTACATAATGATATTTTATATCTAATTTTTAGACTTTAATTAATTTAATTTATTTATGACACAAAGATGATGCCGTAATTATCTTATTAATGAAATATTGACATAATTGATGTTATAAACACAAAAATAAATGTAATTTGAGTCTTTTTATGAATTACACTAAATTTCTATGTTAATATTACATGTTTGTATTCCTTTAATTAACATTGTTAGAACTAATCATTCTGTTATGATTTTCACAAAAATCAATTACTAAATAGTGTCAAAATTGACATAAAATAGTTTTTAAAACAAATATTATATTAGTAATTGTTATATTATCCCTAAAAATCTAAGGTTCGGACAAATGACTTTTATAAGGTTATAAATATTAATAATAAACAACTTGGGATTATTTTGGCTGCTTACAGTAAGTTTAATTACCATATAGTATAAGAACACAAGAAGACACGGTAAAAGTAAAATTATTTAATTCAATGTTAAATCTAAATGATAAGGTTTAAATAGCAACCTAAACTTGTCTAAATTCTATTTTATGAGAGGATTTATACCCATACCCACATTATATTTTAAATATATCAATTTTGAGCTATTAAAAACCGAATTTGGATTTATAATAAAATAATATTTTTAGTTATCCCAAAGGTGCCCCTCTCCTCCCTTATAAAAGGGCACCTCCTCGCTCTCTTCCTCACACTACTTGGAGCCTTAAAACTCGGCCAAACCCTGCCAAATTCCCTTCTCCACTTACCTAGAAACATCCTAGAGGTTCTGGGCTTCCTCAAAGACCAATTTTAGTGCCCTAAAATGAGGTCTTAAAGAGGCGATTCAAAGAAGAGGTAATGCCCGTTACCGAATTTTTCATCATTATTTCTTCTTCCATGTCTTCTTCATAGGTTGTTTCATTATGAAGTAATAACATCAGTATCAAATATATACTGATATGTTATTATAATTATGAAACAACCTTCTTTCACCATCTATCCATCCTATAGAAAATGAGATCACTGCGCGTGCGTACGTACGGAATACCGTCTCCACGCCGTGGTGTAATCTATTTTCTACCACCACCTTACTTGGATGGGTATAATGGTGTACATAATAAATATATATGATTATTGTACAGTGATATTTATTCTGAAATAGTATACATACACTCCAATACAATTCCACGATCATGAGAATGATATCATCGCTCGTGTGTACGTACGGACTACCGTCTCCATGACGCGATGAGATTTATTCTCCACGTTAACCATTCATGAATGATTATAAAGTATATATTATAATTAATAATGAAATATATGACATAATAATGATTCTGTATTTATGTGTATATATATGTAGGTCATCTACATAATTCCATTCAACTCAATAAGGAATATAAAACAGCGTTCATGCGTACGTACGGTCTACTGTCTCCATGAACGGTGTATTTCCTTCCATTTATCAATCTATTATATATATGTATATTCTGAATATATATTATATATAAATCATGTTTTATATTCTGGAATTATTTAATCATGATCTAAGTAATCATATAAATAATTACAAGTCAAAACAAGGACGACAAATGAAACGATTTTACCAAAACACTCTTTAACATGGAATTTACAAAATAACGGGTAATATAAAGTCATAAGTGAACCATATATGATATCATAAAAATGAATATTATTCTGTAATAATTCAATGACATTATTTAAATCATTATACAGGAGGTTTGGATACATACGAAGAATATCGGACATAAGGTAAGGGAAATATCACAATCTGATTTTTATCCGAGATTGTTTATACTTGGAAATTTACTGGGGTGTATTTTATCATCCACATCCATGATTCCTCAATATTTAATATTATTTCCATCCACCTACACTTGTTTATATACAATTTTACCCTTCGGTGAGTTTTTAGTAAAGGATATGAAATGAATCTTTTGTCGTTTTTTGTACGAGGTACTTTTTGACTTTTCCGACAAAAGTACGAAGAATGTTTTTTTAACTTATACGGGATGAATGGATTTTTAAAAAATTATTTCCAATAATATTGATTTAAAAGTATTCATGTTTACTTTTAATAAACTTTTTTTAGTTTAAAATTGTAAGACATGTTCAGAAAGGAAAATGTTTTTGAAGTAGAAAGGATATTTTCCTCAAGAATGGAGTTCAAGCGATTTATCAAAATTATTTTCCATCTAAGATAATAAAGGGTTCTGATTCTATCCCTATTATTACATTGATTTGATTATGTTGTGATGGAATTATTTTTTGGAATTCATTTATCTTATATGAATTGTTTTATGATGTCACGATGTTTAAGATTCCCATTTTTATTACAAGGGTTATGAAATGATGTATGATTTATGATTTTGTGGCACAGATAAGAATGGTATCATTATGAGATGGGTGGGACCTATATATCCCTCCAATTCATTGGGTAAAGATTTTATATCTCATGAGATAGACATGGCTGGAATGGTAGGTTATACCAGTTCAGTGAAACAGGACTGAAACGAGGAGTGAACTCGGCTCAGAAAGGGACTTTGTCCACTAAGATTGTCATGGCAATGAGTCTTGACTAATAAGAAATGATTATCTATGATTATGTGTGCATGACACAATGTTTCATGTTTAATGTTATGGTTATTGGGATTAAATTTCACTACTATGATTTATCCCATGTTATGAAATTGTGATCTCTTTTGCAGGTTATGATTTCCAAAAGATATGTTTTTATGAATATGACGTGATTGACATTTCTTTTGTTTACCCTTACTGAGAATTTGAGCTCACCCTTTTTTGTTTTCTTTTCCCTAGGACATAATGAAATGATTTAGGTTTTAAAAAAAAGAGGATCTTTATTGGAGATGTTGAAGATCTTTCACCACGATTAGAAGATTATATTCAGAGTTTCCAAAGACACTAAACTATTACAGCCCTTGTGTGTGTGTTTTTGTTATGTACTAAGTATTCCGCAAAAGTAATGTAATGTCCATGTACATTAAGCTTTGGGTATCTACAATAAAAACATTACCAGAAATTAAGATTCACAAGATATCATAGATATTGATCCCACCCACATCACACATACACTATCCATTACTTCATAGCCAACAACACACATCACTATCACTGAAAAAAACCATACCTCTTCGACGCTGGTCATTTGTCTTCACCATCAATACCCCAATGTATCCAACTCAAACTAAATTCCAAAAGAACCCTAGAGACCATCACGCAGCTCCACCTTAGAAAGACGGTATAAGAATGGATCCATAAAAGATGAAAATGAGATTTTAAAAAATGAAAAAATGACATTACCATCTTTATCTGGGAGATTTCGAACCAGGGAATGTGATAATAAGAATAAATACTGGTCTAGACACCATACTTTTAATGCTCACCATCATCGCATCCATCCTCGCCATATCATGGTCCATCTTAAGAAGACACCACAATTCCAACACTTAAATTTCGAACAAACAATAGAAGATCGAAAACCCTCAATATAATAACACTGAGGGATTGGAAGAATGAACGGTGATGAAATACTTGGATGAAATGGGGAAAAGGCCTTAAAAAGGGTGATATAATGGGGGAAACCGTATAATGAGACCGATGGATGAAACCCTAAATGGAGAAGACCAAAGTCGCCAAGAGTGTATTCAATCACTAATGCTCTATCCCAAACCCATGACGTGCCTTCCACCCCAAATTTGACCAGCATACGAGCAGTGGAACCCAAGTCCACTATGTAGTAAGGTGCCTGATAAAGGCCATAATTGAGCTGGGGGAGGACAAATATGAAGAGGAGGCCAAGAAGTATCGAAACAAAAAGAGGAAATGACCAGGAGAAGGCAACGCCATGAAAAATTAACAGATAATAGAGGACAAGGGGTAGAAAAGGATACCAATTCAATCAGGGAGGAACCCTATGAGGTGGAATATGCCTAGTATAAGAGAGGACCATTGGAATGGGACGCCATCAAAAGTGAACCTCCTCTATCTTTGAAAAGGACAACACATCGGATCACTTACTGGCACATATCAAGCCCCTTGAATCATTGAAATTCTTATAAATAAGCTCCCAATATCCCAAAATTACTCCTAGAATCCATACAATGAGCATAAGTCATTTTAATGAATCATATTGCAATAAATCAACAGAAGTAATGCAATTTAGAGAAAACATATTCTCTCAACTTCATATCCATTATTTCCCTTTCAGACTCCCTATGATCTTATTATTATTTTATTAAATAACAAAACTAGTATCCCATATATAGTAGAATGTTTTTATTATGAGTATCCAAACTGCAAATCAATACACCTCAATCTAATTGAAACGAACATATAGTTTCTTTGTTGGGTGAACTACTGCCTCACGAAACGAAAATTGACTAAATTTCCCTACCACCTCTAATGGTTGCCAATTTTATGGAACTATTTATATATATGATATTTATATTTACTTAATGAATCAATAATATTATTTAAAACATAACATAATGCTTTCCAGGATATAAAAATTCGATAATTTATGTTGAGGAAGTGTGGACTGCCACCTCCTGAAAGTGATATGACTCGATCAGGCTATACATGGAACATATAAATGACGATTTTATTAAACCACAGTAACATAATAGAAATTTATATTTTACAGTTATTATAATAATGATTTATATAATTTTATTTTTATTCTTTTAAAATGAAAACGAAATGTAAATAGCTTTCATTCAAACATACATCCTACTATCTCCATGAATGGTGCATTTCATTGATTATTTCATAATATAATATATATTATAAATACCTATACAAAAGATATATATGATATTTAGATTGTGGAAAATATAATGGAGATTATGTAATTTTGACAACATGGAATATTTACAACAAAACATGTTCATTTTCGACTCAAGTACCAAATACTGACAAAACGAACGATATAAACATGAATAATTATGTGGTGGTTATAACAAGGAAATAATTTATATAAATGGAATAATAAACTTGAAAAGTGTTCTAAAACATTTAAAAATCATCTTAATTTTATTATTTAGTAGTAAGAATGAACATTCATGATGATTTGGGCTCAATGTAATGGATCATCTTTACCCAACATCAATTCATAGGGTTAATATCCCACTTCTTGATTATCTAAGGCTATGATTGTGTGATAAATAAATTTTTATACCCTATATTGTTTTTATAAATGATTTAACTATATTTTTATTAAATACACATAATTTATGGATTTTATTAACAAAATGATCGTTGAATGTGAAATCTTAACTCATTCTCCAATCATTGAGTTAATTATCCATGTCATTGGTTTTGTTTTTCCAAGAATATGTGTTAATGAAATATGAATGTTTTACAATTAATATCCAATTATACGGGTTGGATTTATATTTTTCACACATAAATATGTCATAGATTTATCTATAATCTATTGATATGATCATAGTAAGGGACATTGTCTCAATATCCTTTTATTAAAGTATATCCTGATATTTTACACCTTAGTTATCTTTTAAGGAGTATATACAACCCCATTTGACATGTTATATCATGAATTACTATATTGTAATGATATTTAAACTTCTTTCTATTGTAATTCATTAATTATTTTTATTCATGTATTTTAAAAAGTATTAAGGGAAACTTTAACAAAAACACCATTATAAATGATTTAATGATTTATTCTTCTAAATATTTATCATTAATGTACATGTTTTCAAAATGGGTTTATGGATTTATAAATATGTACATTATTGTTTTAAAATTAATTACATTTCATATGATTAAATGTGTTATGGTGCCCTAATGTTCAAAACTCATTTTTAATGATTTAAATGAATTGAATATGTCGATATATTGAAATGGTATATTTTTATTGCAATATGGAAATGTTATTTTTCGTATATTATTGTTTTATGAGTTGTGATTATGTAATCGTACATGGTCTTTTGATGGGTGGTTACCAGATAAACCATGTTTACATGGTTTCGTGATAAACCTACAACGGGTGCTCCCATGGTAGCTCTATAATGCATTGGGTAATTTGATGAAGGTAAATGATAAAGTTTCTCCTAAGTAATTTATATAATATATTATGATGATTACTACATAATTAAAAATTATGGTCACTCCCTATATATCTGTGATATCTATAATATATGTATGAGATGGATTCCCAAAGTTACCTTTAATTTTTATGATTTATATGATCTTTTTTCTAATTTTATGATTACATGGTGTATTCCAAATAGATTATGTTTTATGGGAGAAATGCATGATTTTTTGAAATTGTTTTCATGGGTTTTAAATATACATGGCCTAACATTTTTATTCATTATTTTATACTACTTATTGTGAATTTTATGCTAATAACATAATTTGAAATATTTTTCACATGACTTAGAAAATAATAGACTCAAGGATTGGATGAATGAAAAATTATGATGTTAAAACATAAAATGATAACATTAATCTTTTTAAAGTGATTTCGGGCTATTAAAATGTATATTGAGTAGAAGAATCTACCTATAAAATTCAAGTTGTTATGTATTAGTTTTTACCTAATTCAATAATGTTCTAAAACTGAAAAGATCATTAATAAAAATTAATATCTAATTATCATAATAACTCATGATTATGTAACATGTAATGATGGGGAAATTAATTGTACTAGATAATTATAGGAATAATATAAGAGAAATAAAATATACACATCTGGTGGCCTATATAATATCAAGAAATCCTGGGGTTTCCAAGATAGCACAGTGAAAACACATTATAGCTTCACATGGGGGGCTAGATAACACTAGGAAAGTTTGTTATAACATAATATGAGATGGCTCAGATAGTGTCAGGTATGCCCGTAATAGCTCAATTTTATGTCATCAATTTGGTTATTCAAATTGAAAGGGTTTTGGAATGGTTTTATGTATTTGATGTTCAATGACACCTAAAATATTTTTAAATTCATTATATGGTTTTTAGAGACATTATTTTTGGAAAATAATTTTTTTCTTTTGATTTTCATTCATATTTTCAATACACCTTAGGGATAAAGGTAATATTTATATTATTATTTATATTTTTTAAAAAAATTGTTTATATTCTTTATTTATCCATTATTGATATTTTGTGATCATTCGATGTTTAAAATGTCGTTCACAGGATTTAAGGTAGAATAGAAGAAAGGATGAGATCATGGAGAAAATTGTGAAGAGTGATCATGAAATGGACATATGTTTTTAAGGGGCTCCATTAGTAGAAATAATTGATATTGTGTAGAAGTTTCCACTTTTAATGTATGGATTTGGTTGGTAATAAATTTTCATAATTCTCAAAAACTCTAGACTGAAAATATCCTTGAATTTTAATCGTAATTCTAAAACACAAGTATATGTATTGATTAATGTCATTTCCTTATAATATGTATAAAATGAAATGTTTTGAAATATTTAAGGATTAATAATTTCATTTTAAACATAGTTTATGATTATATGAATAGTATTTTAGTGAAATCATTATTCTATAACATATTTCAGATTGAGGAATGTCAGTTAAAAGTAGATGTTTTTCAAATATGCAACTCTCTTGAAAACTATTGAATGGAATAACAAACACATCCTCCATACCTAAATACCCATATGGTTCATGGTTTGTTTTTAATAAAATACCATTATCATATTAATTTAAATTTTTTAAAAAATATAAACACCATCAAAATGTTTTTTGAGATTTTACATTATCAAAATATTTTATAGTATATTATGATTTTGATAATGCCTTCGAAGAATGAGTACCTTCTGTATCCTATTTGTATTTGGTAATAACATATATTATTTTATATCATAAATAAATTATTTTAAAAGTACCCATGATTGAATTTTTAAAACAAACATGGTCCATATGTTTTATAAAAATCAAGATTTATGGGATTTTTTTTAAATTAAATGTTATAAATATTGATGTTAAAAAATATTTCTTGGTAAACACCCATGAAACATATATTGTACATGTGTATTAAGAAAAAGATATCAAGGGTCCTTGAACACAATCCAATTAAATTTTTTGATGTGTGGAACTTCTATATACATGTAGAAATTGATGATGAAATTTGGTTGACACCATGAATAAGGTATGATGTTCATTCTTCATGGAATAGTCTTATTAAATACTAGGGAGATGAAATGAAAAATGTTATGATATAAATGTATTAATAAATTAATAAGTTGTTTTAATTATGTGTTATTACTTTATGTGATAAAAAATAAAAGGTTTGATATCAATTTGGAAGATAAAATTTGTTATTGTTGTTTTTGAAGTCTTTATCATATTTTAAAAATGTTATAAGGATTATATAGTTTTATAAAAAGTTTCAACGTTCATGATGGGTTATAACACATTGTATATGGAATGGAAATATTAATTCTATCCACAAACAAAGGGAAATCATGGTGAATCTGGTACCCCTAACTTATATGTTGTCCCTGTTAGAATGGATAGAAATATTAATTAAATGATTTTATTGATGGAGAAAAAGTTGGTTTTGGAAATATATATTTTTACAAATAGTTATCCATGAGAAGATAAAATGGTTTGGTGATTATGTTATTAATGTTAAATTAGAAGTTGTTTACCATATTGGGAACACATTTTGATTGAGATAAATAGAATTATTTTGATTTAATTTGAGATGTAAGGGTTAACTTTGAATTTCAAAAAATATATGATTTTTTGGTTATTCTAAAATTTTTAAACTATCTTGGAGAATATGTGATTATGGAAATTAATTTTTAGTTTGAGACATTTAGAGTGAGTGATATTATTTAGAGATAACTACATTAATTTATCATGGAATACTTTGAAATCAATGGATTCTAGATTTTGGGTTTCAATATTAGATTGTAATATATATAGAATCTTATAGAAAATTATTTTCTTAATGATCATTATTGAATTTTTTTGTTTCACTGTTGAATTTTAGATATTAAAAGAGTTTTTCATCTTGTTACGGTATGTTATTTTTGTGGAATTATCTTATCTTGTCCTTATAATTTTAGTTTTGCTAAATTTCTAAATAAAAGAGGAATATATTTTCATCCTTTTATGGATTTAGTGATTCATAAAAGTTGATTTAAATGTCATGGAAATAAACATTAATCATAAATTTTAGTAATTTTTTAATAAATATCATATTGTGGTTGAATTTTATAAAATCATAAAATTATATTGGTAAATTTAATATATATCCTTATGTTATTATTCAAATTAGTAAAATCATTAATCAACTCCATAGAATGGATCTCATTAAACATTTTTTATTAACCATTAATATTAAATCATAAAAAATTATTTTTTTGTGATGGTTAACAGTATAATGACCATTTTATATGTCACTCTCCATCATTACATGATTATTATTTTTCTCTTTGATGCACTGGTTTTCCTACATGGAACCCTACTTTGTGTTATCCCAGTTTACCATTATACTACCATTTCAATCTTTTAAAGTGGATGTTTTATTAATCATTTTTTTGAAGTGGGATTTCAATTAATGTGCATTGAATTGTAAACCTCCTTGTTTTTTATCCTATTATCAAAATTTGGGGACAAAATTTATTAAATGGTTGATAATTTAACATCCAAAGTTTTGAAATTTAATTTTTTATTAAATTCTCTTTAATTATGCAAAGTGTATTTTATACCAAAAAATAATGAAATTAATATATATGGATTATATTAATGGAATATATATAAATATATATTTCAATATAATTTTTAACATTGATATATTAGGTTTTTTATTCTTTTAATATGAAAAAATATAATTTATTCTTGTAAAATATGTTTTTTTCAAAAAAGGTTGTTCTGCAACCTTATAATGACACATTTTTTTAAAATATTGTTTTTGAAAATTTTATATGTAATATTTTTAAAATAAAATTTTTATTTGAAAATTATTTATCAAAATCTTCATTGTTTTAATTATTTTAATTTTCAGATATGATTCTTGTTTTGATGAATGTTAAAAAAAATCATACATTTTAATTGAATACAACTTTTTATAATATTATTTATAGTGATAAATTCTATTTTTTATAGATTTAAAGTATCATTAGATAAATTTTATATCATTTAATTCAATTTACTTCATTTTAACCAATTTCACATTAAATTTGGATATATAAAAACATTGTCAATGTTTGGACATTTTACATAAATAACATGTTTTTCTCATTACATCAAAAGAATTAATTTTAAAACAATTGTTATAAAATTATTTATTTAAAATTATAGAAAAGGGATTAAATATTTTTAATAATAATTTAAAACTTATTAAATAGTTTGTTAAATTTTTATATTACATTAATAGTATCATTAGTAATTTTTTATTGCTATAGTTAATGGTAAATCTGGAAATTAAGAGACAAAAATATTATTGTAAATATCACAAAACTACCATAAACCATATAATAATATTATCTAATGAGTATATCTAGTCACTATGGATTATATGTTTAGTACTATGACCACTTATGAGCTTTTGGATGATAATATAACCTTTATAATATTAGATTTAAGGAAAAGTCAATTTTGTCATATTTTTGTTTTAATCTAGGGAAATATTTCTAATATGGGATTAGAAAGGTTATAGTTATGAATATAAATAGTATTTTTAAATATAAAATGATTTTCTACATCATGGAAATATTTTTACAATTTTATCTAAAAATTAATTACATTAAATGGTGAAACACCGATGATCCAGTAATTGTTTAATTAATGGAATTTTCAATTTAATGGAATTAATAATGTTAAAAAAATTAATTTTATATATTTATTGTTATCCATGAATTTTATTGTTTAATTTGACATGTTAGTGATTATTAAATAGATTTATTTCAAAGATATCACGTTTTTGTGGTATTTTAGAAAAGTAATGTAATTAAAAGTGTTAAAATTGACGTAATAGATATTTTAAAAAAATTAATATTTTAATAAATGATATACAATTTATAAAAATATATAATTTTGGCAATTTATTATTATAAGTCAAATAATATAATAAATGACTCTTTTATTTCCCTTTTTAACTTTATAAGAATTATATTAACCCTAAGAGTGTAAATTAAAATATATCAATGTAATAATTAATGAGATTAAATTAGAGTTAAAATAATAATATAAGGATTAAAAAATAGTTAATTAATTTAATTTAATTTGTTCTCATTTTTATAGATATATAATCTTAATATATAATAAATAAATTAGTTTTATGAGTTTTGAATGAAAAATTAAATTATATTAATTTCATAATTTGAATAATACCATGATTGACTATCCCCTCTCCTATAAAAGGGAACCCATTATAATATATGAATCAAACATATTTTTTTCATAAAATTTCTATTCAATCCCCTTACCCGAATATATACACATATTTTAGATCTCTTATTATATGAAAAACACTCAGCTCTAATGTGTTAAGGTGTTAAGCAGTGGAAACCATTCGAACAAGAGGTATTGTTGTTAATTACGTGATTCTAGTTTATTTACAATTAAACTAACATAAAATCTCCATAAACCATTATTAGATAATAAATATAGTACATTAAATTTAAAGAGATGATATTATGTTAATATCATCACATATATCCATCTTATTTGTATTAAATGGAGGAATAATTGTCAATTTCTGCGTACCAGGGAACTATCACCTCTATAGACCGATGTAAATTTTTTATCACTGTCTCCCAAAACTATTTATAACGAATGAATAAATATTTATAAATTATATTACTAACATATTTATCATTATTAAATTAATAATAAATCATGTACATTATAACCTTTCCATGTACATGAAAATGATAACGTTATTCGAGTGTACGTGTGAACTAATACCTCCACACAGTGATTTGATATATTTTTCATCTCCACACAATATGGATGATATAAATAAGTATATATTAATAATTAAAATTATAACATTGATATTATGATAATTTTGGAAAGATAAACTGAGACATACTGTTTTTTCATAGAAATCAATGAGTAATATAGACAACAATCATGCGTACATATGACCTACTATCTCCATGATTATAAAATATTTTATTTCTAATAACAATACCCAATGATTAAATTTAAAAGTATAGTTTAGGCTTAAAAATAATAGTAATGTACTTACTATTATTCTCGATATGATGTACAAGAGACTTCATTGGTTATTGACATCATACCAAAGTATTTTTGGACTCCTGTACAGAATATAATCAAAAAAATTTGAATGAAAATAAATAATAATGTAATTTATATAAAATTGTAAAAAGTGATATTAAATAAAAAATATGAAAATATATAAATTATCAGGAAGTAAAATAAGAAAAAATATTTTATTAGTCGACAATATAAATAGCATACAAGATAAGTCGTACTCAAGGTATGTGAATTCACCACAATCTCCTTTCATTTTGTGATTTATTGATGATATGATCCTATATTATTTTATAAGGTGTATATATGAATACTATGAAATTCCGTAGACATATTTTATCTAAAATAATTTTGTTTAATGTTTTTTCAAATTTATTCTTTCATGGATAGTATGATTCAAATGTTCAATGTGGTATGGTACCCCATGAATATTTAATGATATAATTATTAAATCTTTTTCTCTATGTCGATATTCATGAAATAAATTTACATATGAATTTATATTTATTTAAAAGGATTATAAATAAGATTTTATTTATATTTTTAGTTTAATTCTCTATTTTTGGAAAATCTAATAACTTTACAATTTTTTATATGGAATGTTGTGGAAAACAACAAAAATGAATGTTCTATTCTTAATGCCCACGAGGACAATGAATTTATCATCACTATGGCCATTATATTATTTTCATATTCCTTTGAATGATTTCATGCTTCATTCATGGAGAAGATATACTAATACATTTGGGTATTTTGATATTGAAAATAGGTTTTCAATGAAATTTGAGTTTTGGTATGGAAAATTAGTTAATGAATGAAAAGGGTATTTTCTCGAAATGTTTTTTCATATGGGATTAAAAGTGGTTTTCTTATTTTTCTAAAAATGAATGTATTTTATTAATGATATGGGACTTGAGATTTATAGGAAACCGGTTTTCTCTGAAATATCTGAAGCTTGGGGTGGCCCAGATTTCACTGAGAAAGCCTTTAGGGAAATTATGGGGGACGAGTGTAAACTACCATTTAAGAGGATGTAAATTATTCATAACACATAAAAAATTACAAGAAGGATTATAAATCATAGATAAACAATATTTAAATCATATTTTATATTTAAATATAGAAATTCGGTATACCATATGAGCTGAACGATTCAAATCTAGGAGAAACATTATAACTGAAGAATGAAAAATCTGTTATTAAATCGAATTATAATTATGGGAAGACATAAATCAGTGCTAACAATAAGAAAAAACATGAATTGAAGTAAATTTTACTGTTTCAATTATAATTTATGATATTAAAAATCAATGGGGTAGCATTTACACTATACAATTGATTATTGGTGTATAATATTAAAGCACACCTCAATGAAGGTAGATAAGAAGGAAACCCTTTCCCCATATCGAAATGGGATCCGGACATTCACATAATGTCCTAAATAATAAAACAAATTATTTAAAATTTTACTATAAAAAATAATTATCTATATTTTTTATAAGTTCTATTTATCATCTTGATTCATTGACTTATTAAATTGTTTGGCTTAGGTCGGTTACTTGAAGTACTGTGTTCAATTTCTAGAAAATGATCAGGATATCCGGACCAAGGTTAGTGTTTTCTTAAATATATTAATAATGTACATAATATTATATAATTATGAACTTTTTAATTATATTAGAAATTAATTTATATGTTTAAATTGGTTTTAAATGAATGGAATCAAATTAGAAAAGGTGCTTTGATATGTGCTTTTCAGTGGTAATATTTACAAAAAAAAATTAATCCTGAATAAAAATTGTAGAATGGTTAGTATTTTCATTAAATAATTTTAATGTTTTTATTTTGTAAACTTTTTATACATTATATATATGTTTTATTACATACATGTTATACATTATGGAATTAAAATAGAAACATCATCATAGAGAGGCAATAGTCTTCCCATACACAAAAATGACACACTAATTTTGGTAGAATATAATGAGGTAGAAAAAAAGTAAATATATTTTTATAGTAAATTAAAATTTATATTTATTATATTATCTTAGTAAATAACAAAACATAACCATCCATGAAAGGTAGTGATAGAAAATTGATCTTTTACTCTTAGGGGTGATAGTCTTCACGGACAATTGATGACATTTTTTTACTTTCAAATGAATTTTGAGAAAGTTATAAAATAGATGTTCCATTATAATAAACATATACATTAATATTTATAATATTTTTTTATCATACCCACATGGATAAAATAGGTTTAGGGTGGAATAAGTTTTAAAAATAATAATATGTTTTCGTTGAAAATATAACCTACCACCTTGGGGATTATCCATTGGTCACCACCATAAGGCACCCTAACTTTCAATTTTTGAAAAAAAGAATCATTAATATGGTTATATGGTATACAAGAAATTAGGAGAGATTAAGGGTTCATAAAAAGATTATTTTGATATGTGGTGCAGTAGATGGGTGGTGGTTCAATTAATAATTAAAGAGAAGGGATTTTTCCACACATGTAACTCTTTAGTAAAAGAGAGAACTTTTTTCCAAATGTATTGTGAATATTTTTTTACAATAATTGAGATTTGTGAAATATACTTAATCACACTTTTAAATAAATTATTTATACATGGTATTAAGTAATTTACTCGTATATGTTTTCTTTTTCTATTTTTTATGAGGAATCGAATTTTAAACATGCTAATTTATTTTTATTTACAGTAAAATAAATTGATAATTATTCTATAATTTGAATACAAGGAATAAAAATCTAAAATCAAATTCATCATGTAAAATTTCTATTTTTAGGAATAATAAATTTTATCATTATTGAATATAATGCACAGAAACCTATTTTTTTGAACACATGTATTTTAAAGCATTAGTTTTATGATTAATATAAAATTATAAATGTTGAGGATTATATTATTAATAGAAATATTTATATTTTTAAAATAATATTTCATTAAACATAAAATAAGTCAAATGTTTAATTCATCCTAGTGAAAATTTTAATTAAAGAAATAAAAGAAAACTAGTTTTTGTCAAGACATTACCTAAATTCCCTAAAATGTTAAGCATGAATTCAATTTATAAAAAAATTAATAAAAATTAATAAATTTAAATTTAAGGAATATAATTTATATATATATATATAATGTTTTTTAAATACTTGACTAGTATTTTTGTAAAATAATATTTTTAGTTTTCATCAAAAAATCGTATTTTTAATAATCACTCAAAAATGTAATATTCTAAAAAAGAATAAAAAATTACACATATGATAATATTTATATACTAAATATAAAAATAAGTTGATTTGGTGAAATTAAAATCTTAAATGTATTATAAATATAGTAATTCAGAATGTAGCTACTACTATATATCCATGTTCATTTAATGACTATATCAATCGTCTTAAGTAATTTAATTTTAACCATTATTCAATGTTTAATGTTCAGTCTATTATTTCATGTAGCATATGATACTAGACACAATATTTATTATGGGGAAATAATCAATATTATCTCTTTTCATTACAATCCATCACACCTAAACACCAACCAACCACTACCTTCCAACACTTAATAAATCTCATGCCAAACCACACACAACCATATTTTACATTAGATTCCACACCCAAACCAGTTAGCATAGTCACCATTAAAACACAATGATATCCATATATTAAATATAATAATTTTTTTTATCAATTCATAATAGCGGATTTCAATCTCAAATAAGTCACCACAATTGATTTATAGAGGAATTTTATAACACTTCATCATTACATGCACATGGATTTTCATAAAATTTCAAGATGTAAACATAATCAGTCTATGTCCATATATAAGTGTTTCAAATTATATTAATGATGAGTTATTGAAAACTACCATAATAACAATTCAGAATATCATATTGAAACAATTCAGCACTGCAACAATAATATAAAATCATAGTAGCTTAATGTATAATATATTATTCATTGAAAATACCAAAAAACTACATAAACAAATGTGAAACAACGTTCGAGCAATTCAATTTCATTTTAATACAGTTCCTTACATTGTTAATAAAATATATTCTATACCCCCAAATGAAAAATAAATCATGTTAATCCCACATTTCCATAAATATATAGGAAAAGTATATCATTTATCAATTTGAAGTTCTATGTTTTCGAAACAAGAATAATAAATCAAAGATCAACCGAAATGGAAGGAAACAACAAAAAAATTGTAGAAAGTCTCCAAAAATTGATACAAATAAATGTAACAATATTACTTGATCTACTTCTATCCCAATATATAGTAATTATCCTATATAGTGAACTTCATGAAAGAATGAAACTATATAGAAATGAATGTGAAATGGAAAAAAGGAGATTACCTCATCCAAGCCATCAATCAGGATGAACCAACTGATAGACTCCCAGCTGTGTGTGTAAATAGTGGTGATATGCCTAGAAGTCAACTAGAGGTAAAGATAGGAATAAGAAATAAAAAATAAATAATCTTGAATATCCTGTTTATAGAGGAAGTTCAAATATCCTATATTATAGTATAATGAATTTCACTACACCCATGGGGTGCTTAATAACAAAGAATCCTGAATTTAATAATATGAACACCATTAATTTATTTTCCATTAAAAAAATGTTTAATAATTTTGAGAACCACCATTTTCTGGGCCATGACATGGTCTGGCGAATTTTTGTTTCAAATGCATTTCATGACCAAAAAATATGGTGTAGGGACATGTTCCATGATGTTTCTCCTCACAACTCTTAAGACGATGACATTGTGAGACCCAATAAGTTATTTGCTCCACCCTCAATTAGCATACCACTACAAGGAACCTCACACACCATCATGCCACGCAACATGGTGTGGTGGCATCCATGATTCATGATTCTGACATAGAGACTCAATGAGTTACATAGCCAAATACATCTACAAAATAAGATCTTTTAATAAATATTCACTCAAAAAATTTATATTGGTGCACAAACCATGCCAAAGCAATCCAAAAATAATTTACCAGGATGTTTATCTCACTACGGTGTAGCCCATCACTAAACAACATAATTCACAAACTCCCTCTAAATTATTGATTCCAAATTGGATTATTCTATACTCAATCCCCCAAAAATTCTTCAAAACCGAGATATCAACACCCTCCCCCAATAATATTCATCCTATGAATGTATTTAAACACATATATAGTGTCATAATCAACTCATAGATTACATGTGACACCTCTAAGACTCAAGAAACAACATCGTAAGGGATCCATGAATTTGGGCCCCTACACCCCCAATATGATTAATTGAGAGACAAAAATTCCTTATGTGAATAGAATACTACTATGTATATTTTATTTTTATAATGTAGGTAGGTATAATAAATTCAGGAAATAAAATAGATCCACCATCATATAAGGGAACCCCACCTCCAAATATAGAAAAGAGAAAACTATTATAATATCAACCATGTGACCACTAGAAATGAATCTAGAGCCAATGAGGAGAGACCAAGAATAAGTGAAAAAAAATAGTCAACAAAATAAATTGATGATTCTACTATAGATTTGATCCCTAGCATCATGTTTCCTCCAAAAATATCTTATCACCACTAATACTAGAAAATATGGACTATATTCCTCAACCATTTATCACTACAACCCTTATTACACTAGGGGGTGATGTACAACCCCCTACACCAATAGAACCTTATCTGACATCAAATAGAAAAAATCAATTAACATTCCATTTTAATTAAAAAAACATAGATATATATTGGTACTTAATACACAATACCTTATTCAATTAACTCTGTAGGGGTATAATATTAGTAGGGAATAATTATGAGATTATTGGAATTGTTTGAATGTGATGCAAATAATGAATAAAAAGACAAAATTGGTGGTGAATTGTGTTCATAAATATTTTTTATGAATTCCAAACACCTATATTTTTTTGGAATAAAGACTATATTTATCTCCTATGTGAGTGTGAGAATAGAAAATAAATAATGGAAAATAACAATACAATGTATAATAGTTCATGGCACAATGATCCATTAAACAAGAACACAAATTCACAACTCCACATGTTTGGTTATTTTCACTTGAATGATATCTTAATTGGACACCCCTAAACTATAACATATTAAAGATATATAACACCTTACAAGGCTTTTATATGTACTTATAGTTATATTAAAAGGACCCAAAAATCTACATCATCATACAAGAAACTAGAACATCCCCATGATTGAGTACAAGCATTCAAGATCCCATCAAATTAAAATATATTTATTAAATTTAGAACACATGTTATTATTAACAATTCACTAGAAACTGACAGATGTAATTTATCATTAAAAACCCCCATTACTAAATCAATATTCAAATTTTCACAAACATTCATCTAATAGTGATAGAGAAAACATTATAGAGACATATATACATGTATTTCTACAATGTGTATCTCTTAAAAATGAGTTATCAATCATTAAAAAATAATTTTTAGTGAAAAGTTCTAGTAGATATGACAACAATGATAGTGAGTAAATCAAATATATCAAATCATGTATGTCTCAAAAGTGTAGCTATAAAGGAATGGACACACTTGTTGTTTTTAAAACTAAAAATTTCCTTATTTATATCTGCTATTCAATTTTTTCTGATAAAAATCATCTTGTTATTTATACTATATGTCGAACAACTCTAGGTAAAACAAAATCAAGAATAATCAGAAAATAAATCTTGAATATTTGATTTATAAATCATTCAAGAGTGACATAACTTCCATTTATAATAGAAATGATTTACATAATTTAATTCGAGAAATAAAATTAATCACAATGAAACTTTGAATTGATCATAAATTATCTTTTAAAAGACATTTACATCCATAGAATCTATTGTGGTAGTAACGAATAATATTATATATTTAAAACATCAGTGTTGAATATTCAAACATAGGGATCCATTATGTGATGAAAAAACTCCAAATGTTTGGATGATAATGTATGTAAGATTAAAAATGTTGCTTTTTTGTACCATACATTTGTTCCCTCAAATGTATGGTTCCTTACTAACATATGTTTGTTTATGCATTCATTCCCAATATTGTATTGTATATGAACCAAAAGTCCTATTAAAAATGTACGTTTTCTATGAAATACATTATTATTTTAGATATAGGGTATGGACATTGTTTCCAAAATACACTTAAACAAAACCAAAATAAACCGAAAAATATTTCCTGTAGATCAATGACATTAATTTATTTCCAAAATATATATTTCAATGAATTTTAATTTCTTGATATTTATTTTAAAAAATATTCAATTGTAATAAAATGGATGTGTTTGTGACCATCAAAAGAAAAAATAAAATAATGAAAATTTTGAATCACCTCATTCTCAACATCAATGAATTTCATATTTATATAAAACCACCAATGATAAGAATACTAATACTATAAGGAAGATGACGTGACCCCAATTGAAATCCTAACCAAGCATGTTAGAACAAAATGATATTTCATCTATACATCCAATAGTACCATAAAAGATACATATGGATCCCTTGAATGATGATATGCTAAAACCTCCATCATGAAACAATTATCTATGTTGAGATATATGTACGGTGTTTCCTTGAATATCATATGAATTTATTTCACTTAGTTAGATTATTGGGCTCACATATAAAATTTATTATTTATAAACCAATAACTTTTCCACTTGTTGGATAACTATTATAACACATTGTTAATTAAATTATACAAACAAATAAAATCTAAACATTCCATTTCAAGAATTTATCATGATAATAAATTAATGAATAAAATCATTTTATATTTTAAATAATACAATTGATAATCATTTTCCTATCATGTTCTATAAAAATTCATTTAGTATATTAATTAAATTTGTCTCATTATTAAAATAACCCAATATTGCCATTAAAATAATTAATATTGAAAATTATGTTATCATGAATTAGTTTTGATTTACAATTTATCAAGTTTTATATAAATAAAATCTTTCCAATCATATAATGAATTCATATATAATATTTCTGTAGATAATAACATTCTTTGATCTATCTTAAGGGTTATCCTAAAATCACTCATATGTTTACATGACCATTTTTTTACCTATCCATTATGGTTACCTGGTAATGATCACCACAATACATACCTTAAGAATAAGAAACTAATCATTTTATGTAGCTTTATATTTCCCTTTTTAGTATGGTAATTACTAGGCACATAACTAGTAATGTCATTCATAATGAATGATCATTGTCCAAAAGACTATTCAATATGGAATGAATACAAATTATTATATTTTATAAGGATTTAAATTACCTCACCATTTTTATACAACACCTTTATGATTTACCTCATTCTTTATATATATATATATATGAATGAATCTTTTTATTTTAATTAATTTATAATCAACATTTATCAAGTCCTAACAGAGACAATATGCTAGGATTTTCTTGTGTCTATGTCTCCCCTAACTGATGTAAAATTATTTACATTAAGAATTTGTAACAGAATTTTTAATATAATATTCATCACATATTAATAAAAAGCTATTGAAAATGTAAGACACATATCCTTCATGATATTTATTAAATTCACAAAAAAATTACCCCATCTATAGAGAATTTTGGTGCGACAAGTATCAAACCTTACATTCTTGAAATTTTAGTTTTCCCTGAAGTAGTTGAAGTATAACACTAAATACTATTATTAAAAGAAAAATTAGGAATATTTATTTAAAATATTAACATTATATGATCATCAACTATTATTAATAATTATAATAATGTAATTAATTTTGAATTAAAACTAATTAATAACTAAGTAATATTTGAAATAAATTAAATATTTTATAAAAAATTAGAATTAAGGTTTGAAAACACCTACCTTCAATCCCAAATTTTATTATTTTTTATAAAAATTTGTTTTTTGTTTAGTGAGAACTGAACAGACTACTTACTACAAATCACCCCAAAATAGCTTTTCAAATAGATCACCACGAGTGTAGTTCCCAATAAAAATTCTATAAACTCCCATGTAAATATTATATCATCAGATATACCAACCATGATAAACTAATAGATCACAATTATAATTTCCTAGCATTCTAGACCCATGATGTAAAATTGATCCACAAGAAGACCAGTAAGAGATACACCTAGCTAAAAAAGATTCTATTTCACTGAAAATAATTCATGATATTACGTTATATAATACATTCAATAATAATTTAATGATAACAATTTGACAATATCCACCCATTAAAATTTACTTCATCAAACCTCATATGCTATCAATCTACAGAAAACTATCTATTTCACTCTAAAAAGAGCTTTTACAATTACAAGGCCAATTTAAAATATTCAACTAGAACATTTCAAAATCTTATGCTTTAGATGATTGATGCAAAATAGAATATCTAAATTAAAAATAAGTATCAAAAAATATGAATGATAAAATATTAAACACCTCCAACAACCTCTATAGAAACATTAAGGATACTTGGATATAGTCCCCATAAAAACATTTTTTCCCTATAAATTAGGCAATTCTCACAAAGAAGTATGTTATCTTCTTCTTTATCAGGCCTAAAGAACTCATCTTAGAACACTAGTGATTAGACCTGAGATTGAATGGTATTTCCAAAATTAGTCTTAAAACATAATGGGTTGGATGTAGGTGGAGATTGAATTTTGTGGATCTCAAAATAAAATACACAAGAGTTACTAAATCATCATAGTAAGAAAAATAAAGTACCATTTAAAACAAATCCTACCCTAATGGAAAAAAATCATATAATATAGGATTCACCAATTCCTAGAGGCTTATTCATCCCCTTAACCGCGACCTTAGGTACCCACTCAAATATCAGAATAATTTCTTAATTTATTTAATTCCCTATATATTTATATATGCTATTATATATGGATTTTAAATTCATTAATAAAATGTGGAGGATCAATTATAGATGTAGGTGATCTTTTAATGACATTCTATTCATATCGGGGAAGATTGCATTCTATGATCCCTATAACTCTATTTTCCATTTCCTATTTAATATAGATTCATTCCTAGAAGGTTTAGACATAATTGGTTTCAGAAATGAGGAGTAGTCAATATGGTACCACACATTATTTTCCTTGAAGGAAGTAGATATCAACTTGTATTCATTAGTAGGAATAATTGGAAAATCACCCAAACCAATTGATTTCCCCCAATTCTCCTTCTAGGTACCTGTTGATAAGACGCTTCAACAAACATATCCTCATTATAATTAGATGATTCTGATGAACAACTTTGAAATTAAATGGTCACTTCTCTTATAGCTCGTCTATGTTGCTCTGATCAGACATTGTTGTAGATAATCTATCATTGTAATTATCTTTCATAGAATCCACCTTCAACCAACCCTCAATCTCAATAACCCACAAATGCTCATAAATAATATCTAACTTGTTATAAATATTGAGACTATATGGGAATACATTTTTGTGAATATAGATCATGTATATACATGATTATTTCTGGGAAATTGGTCTACAATATAGTGAATCCTTATATTCAGATCTTGTGCATTCAATATAATTGGCCAACATTAAACACAGATCAGTATGTAGACTTGAAGAGGCCTAATAATCCCACAAGTCATGGGGGTGATTAAGTGGAATCTAAGCTCTAGTGTAAAATGGGAAATTCGCGTTATTATCAAAATCCTTCTTTACATCCCTTAGTAGAGGAGGAAGAATTGTACATACAGAAACTACCTAGATTATAGACAAAAAATAATTTTTTTCCTATTGAACGTTGAGAAAAGACACATTTGTGATTCATACTGAATCAGTTAAAAATACATATATTCACTGATGACAATAATCCAAACAAACATAGTAGTGGCTGAGATAAACCCATCTCATCACAGAAACAACACATAGTATAATGTTTCAATGAATAATTCCTATAGATAAAACATATGAAATGACAAATGAAATTACCTATAGGTTAGGGGACCTATTGGTTCTAGGAGGGAACTAGAAGTCACAAAAGATAAAGCCCACCCACCGATGAGGGTGAGTCTTAATTCATGTGAATATCAAAATAAAACCAAAGTATGCAGAATCTATAGATATGAGAAATTCTACCATGCCTTTCCCATGCCCGATCTAGATACTCGTTATCACTGAAAGAAATGATTAATTCATGAGCGATTTGAAAAGATTAATAGATGGAATGTAATAGGAAGACCTAATCACCAGAGCTAATGAAATAAGAGAACACAACTCATATAACTCTTTCGGTATGATAAGAACCCGTGGTTTTCCATGGGGTATAATAGTGACCTTTGGTAAAACATGGATTATGGGAAAGACAATGAGACAATATTCTAGTAAAGATAAAGTGATAAGACAATAATTCACCCATTGAATCCTGATAGAATAAACTATTAGCGTGGGGATGTTTCTCCACTCCCAAAGGGGATGTGGCCTTTGCATTAAAAATAATATTTTATTCAGGTACTTAAAAAAATTGATATATTATTTTATATAATAATTATTAAAAAATTAAACATAGTATAAAAACATTAATGATATTAAAAAAATTTATTCTTGAATAAGGGAATAAATAAATGAAATAATGAGTCGTATACTCAGACGAGATATGTAATGAACAGTATATAAGAATAAAGGTCAACAATTTATATTACATTTAATAAAATATGTGTATAACATTTAATATAAATATGAGGATTTCAAATTTATATCTCATTAATATGAGCTTGATATTTCTTCATTATATTCTAAATATATGAGCTACATAAATTTTTATATATTAGTTTTTTTAAAATATAAGACTTTCTAGTTTAAAAAACAATGTGAAACTTTTTCTTTATAATTTAATCAATTTTTTTTGGAAATCATATACAATAACCTTATGTGAACCAGAGATCATATTAAAAAATCACACTTCGGAAATCATTTAAATTAAACATTAATTTTAATTCATTAATATAAATATGTCATATTATAATTTATAATGATTTTATAAAATAAAAAAAAATTATATCTAATTTTTTATAAATTATAACCATTTAATAAATCTCGTTATAATTTTAGTATAAACACATTATATGAATAACATTATCTTAATACATGTGATTCAATACCCATATTATTAAAATTTAATATTTAATATTTATTTATTTATCATTTCCTTTATATTTAATAATTTCATTAAATAATTTATAGTTATAAATAATATTATAATTACATTTACCATTTCCTGTATAACATGCAATTATCTCAATTGACATCATTATTAGCGAATGAGATATATATAAAAAACTCTATAAAGAATTTATCCAATTTATTAATATTAGTTAATCTATCCCTTGAATGATCATTATAAATGAGCTTCCCTATGGACGTGTAAATATTCAAGAATGTACTTCCCCCCTTTTCAAAAATAATGATGTGTTAATGTGTTTATGATAAAATATAAACATATCAATAAACCATAATAATGAAAATGTATCATATACCAATTATTGATGTTACGTTTAAACAGTTTTGTGTACCTTGGTACTTCTCTTTGTTTTTTCATCAATTTTGATTTTTAATGTTTTTGGGTGATAGATTGGATATTCAAAATATTTATTTCAATTAAAGATATGAATGTTGTGATTTTTTATTATTTTGTTACAATTAATCAAATAAAAAACATTGTATTTAAATATTCATTTATTTTGGGATTTCCATTAGAATTTTATAGAAGATTTTATTCATCAAATCCTAGTATATCTTACATCTCATTGAGAATATTATAATCACATGAGGGTTTTGATGAAAAAACAATATAAGGAGAAGTTGTTTTTTAAATTTAGTAAATTCAAATTATTTTTATAAACACTTAGATTCATTATATATTTTGAACAATAAATTGTGTATCAAATATTTGTTCTTTGATAGTGACTCTTGTGATGTTTTTACATCTCCTAATAGTAGTAGGTAATCCTAATTTTCCTTGATTATCAAGTTAGCCCCATCAGATTTTCATATTAATTAATTGTTCTAAAAAATTTGTTTATAAAATTAATTAGATATGTTTATATATGGTCCCAAAAATTTATAAATGAAATACAAATTTTAAATGATTAAATTGTTAATTATGAGAACAAGTTATAAAAAACACATTCACAAGGAATGTTTCAGCTCATAAATACCGCGGCCTAAACCATGTTTCCGGAACCACCCCAAAACAATGTCACCATTACACACCTTACCCTTATAAAGTTTACTAGTGTAGTAAATGGATATGTTTATAGAACATAAAATTATTATTTTAAAAATTTTATTTCAAAAAAAATAATGAATAAGAGAATTATTTTTTATTATTAATTTTAAAATTATTATATAATGTGTTTATTAAAAATTTATTTATTGATAAAATGAAACATAGATTTTATTTTTAATAAATATATAGTTTTAATCAAAATACAATTTTGATGAATTAAAGAATTTTTGAAATAAAATATATTTTAATAAATTATTATTATTAAATAATATTTATTAAATATTAATGTTAAAAAAATTTATAATGATAATTGTAAATATTATAATGTTTAGAAAACTATTATTGTTAAAAAATAGTATTTTTTAATTAATTTGAATTTTGATTTCAATAAATTAATTCACATAACTAGAGAATTATGTTAATATAATTAATATTATTTTTAAAATAATCAAATAACTATTTTCCAATGGATTATTTTTCATTATTTTATGACTTAATCGACTATTTGGGTAAAAATAAAAAACAATATAAATATAAAATTTGTATTATGAAATTACAGAAATGAAAAATCAATAAAATACATACTATAAAGAGTATCAATGATCAAAATTATTTTTCAATTTTAAATTAATATGTTTTTACCTTATTTTATTAACATTATAATCCCTTAATGAATCTCATAAAACCTATTTTATAATTTATGGTATTAAAATCAAATCATTATTAACATGACTAACTTCCACATCTACAAGGGAATTATTTAAATCATTTTGGTTCTCAAACTTATAAGATAATTAAAACCATTTCTATTTGGAATAAAACAATGAAAAAAACCATGAAATGGATCATGGTTAGGATTAAATTATTATATAGAGTCCAAAATCATAGTTAAGATATTAATGAAAAAATTACAGTATAATTTTATATATAAACCCACCCAACCTCCCATTCTTCATCTGCAAAAACCCAAAAATCCTGTGGAATTTCTTTTTAAATACATGGGAATTTTACGAGTCCACAGTTTCTAACGGCGCATGATTCTGTGGCCTAGTGTGCCAAAATCAATTTCATATGTTTTGTTCAGGTACATTCAGTAAACATACGTGTGGGATTTTAAAACATTTGAACTGGTGCTCGGAATAGAAATCTGAGGGCACCGTTAAACAAGTAGCATCAGTTATTTCTTAGTGATTCATTCACTGCAGTTGCGTTCTAATGAGGAAGGATGTTAATTTTTGGTGTATTAAAATAAAAATTAAATAAAAAAATGTGTGGGTATTTTTATTTTGTTTTTGGTTAAAACCTCCAAGAGGAGGTTGGAGGTGGGACCCACCCACACATAACCTCCCATGGGAGGATGACATTAGGTGGGGCCTCTCATGATCTTAAACCCCCATGTAACTCTCTTTAAGTGGGGAATGGATTTTGGACTTCCCTCATTAAAGTGCCAACCCCCTTCAATTAATTAATTTATCTCCTTCAATTAATTAATTAAAACCCATTTGAATTCCTTTGAATTCTGTTTCCAACATTAAAATAATGGGTTCACATAACCGATTATTTTCGTTGGAGATTCATTTTGGTGTAGCATTATAGAAATCTTAGAAGAGCTTAATCCTTCCAACAATGAACCACCGAAGAATGATAAACTTCTCCTTCGATCTTCAACCTGCCCAAAAGAGATAGAGTCTCCCTCAAAGAACACCGACGACCCTTCATCATCAGGTGCTTTCTGATGTTAACAAGTCGATGTTTTCACTTTTTTTGCGACTTCATTATCATTCATCGAATATAGGTAGGGGGATTTGAGTTATTTTTAAATATTTGATTAAACCTCTGTTCTTCATCGTTCAAATTTATGGATTGGAATTCGAAATGATATCTCCATGAAGAGGAGGGTTCGGACCGGACAAACATGGTCTAACCCTCCCCCCTTGTTTTTGTTCTCGTTGTGTTGATGACGTAGGCCGAGCAATGGCAGCTGGAATCGGGATGACCATGATGAAAATAGGCAGTGCAAGGCCACCAGGTCACTAAGAGGGAGCAGCATCGTCGCTATGTGTGGAATGGGAGTCGTGGAAGCGCCTGGACGTGATGGAGGCGCGCGGCACTATCACATTGCGCGGAGGAAGCAGTGGGGTTGTCACCATGTCGTGCCACGATGGAGGTGGCACAACACCATTGCACCATGCTAAGGAGCTGGAGGCCAAGACCAGGCTGGGCCATGACGGAGGAGGCGTGGCGTAGTCGCACCGTGGGGAGGGAAATAGGATAGCGACACCGTCACACCGTGGCGGAGAAGCTGGGAGGCCGGGTCGGCTACCGGATGAACCGGAGGAGAGGGACAGTTAGGGCCCCGAATGACCAAGATCGGTGCCACCAGATGCCGGTTGGAGTTACCAACCGAACATCTAAGTCGTTCGGGTGCGAGGGGGTGCGTGCCGCCCCCTTGGGTGCGCCAAGGACGAGCCTCCCTCGACCAGGCCTCCCTCGACCAGTCTTCCATGGGGTGACCGGCCCTTGACCGGGCCACCCTTGGCCAGGCCGCCGTCGGTGGGGCCTCCCACGAGCCGCTCCGTCCCTGGCTGGGCCACCCACGGGCCGAGCCTCTTTCTTGCGGGTCGCCCACGGGTCGGGCCGCCCATATGGGCCGGGCCATTTCCTTAGACCGATTCTGACCCGTGGACTGGGTCAGACCAAGGTTTGGACTGCATCGGGTCAGGTCGGTCCGACTGGGCCGGACCAGACCCAAACCCAGATTGACCCATTTCTCGTTTTCACCCATATCTTGGGCTACGTGCATCTAATAGAAAGACCGTTCGAGGAGACATTAAGCTTAGAACAATTCATTTCCTTTTGCATACTCAACATGAGGTTTGAATGCAGTTGGAGGTATGGCTTGGTTGGTTTGAACCTATAAACCAACCGGGCCCCTGTAATGATAAGGCCTATAACTCACAGACTGGGCGTCCGATTGACGCACCGTCTGTCGCACAGGGTTCTTTATGATATGTCGGATCTACAGGATACATCAACTCAAGACATCATGGTAGTTTATGTATTGACAATTGGATTGAGGAGAAGACCCTCCCAGAATCGAGCATGGTGTGTGCAATGACCATATGATTGGCTATGACTGAGATGATAGGATCCTAAGTGGACTTACTACTGTACAAGGATCATCCATGGGTTCGACATTGATGTCTTCTATACCAGGATCCTTTGTGGGTTATGCAGTGTTGATACAGTACTAGGATCCCTTGTGGGGTCGACAATGATGAATTCTGTATCGGGATCCTCCATGGGTTTGACATCAATGACTTCTTTACCGGGATCCTCCATTAGTTCGATAATGCTGATACTATTCCAGGATCCTACATCGGTTCGACAGAATAGATGATTCAATGTTTATATCTAACTATCTTTACCCCTCTACATTAGTTTTATACATGTGTGTGCTGAGTCTTGTATTTTATTCATTATGATTGAGATGATTGACTTTACATCATTTGTGGAATGATTTGTGCATGGGCTAGAGTGTTGGAGCAGGACTGTGATCAGTAACATAGGTATATGTTTGGGAATATATTTTCGTAGTGATGATTGATAATTCATGATTTTATCTTTCTATTGTGGTTTATCCTTGATTGATTCTGGGAGACCATTGTGGGTCTCAGAGTCCAATACTGAGTATTTCTATACTCACCACTGCATGGGCATTGCCACACCTTTTTGTGTTCTGTGCAGACAACGATAAGCGGTGATCGAGGCTGAGGGTGAGGGATGGGAGGCTTCTTAGTGCTGGACTAGATGTGACGTACCTTAGGGATAATTTTTTTGAGTTATCTACCTACCCTTCATATAGGATTCCCTAGTGGATGATCTAGGAGTTTTTTCCCATTTTTAATTGTACTTGTACTTGTTGATCAGTTGGTTTTGTATATTGTCCCACATACTTTCAGCACACTTTTCATTTCTATATTTTTACTTGTTTCTTACACTACTTGTGTTCAGACTGTGTGTGTTACAGGTTTAAAGGCAATGAATTCCTTTTTTACCAGGGATTCACCTTTGGTTTCTGTTTCTATCCCCTGGTTAATCGAAGGCGGGTTTGGGTTAGTCACGACATGGGCCCCGAGGAAGGGTCGTGACAAATTGGTATCAGTGGATTCAATTATACCATATACCATGGAAGCTAATTCATTTTAAAGGCATTGGTGTTATGTGTTTTGGGTTTGGTTATTAGTTTAGTGAAACCAGTGTTGGTGCGGCATCATACGTAATCATACACTTGGTCTCTGAATTCTTATTTCCGACTCAGTGCACGAAAACACAAATTGTGTGTATGTATCCTTTGAAAATTTTTCTTCATGATTACTTTGTGTCAGCTCAGAAAGTATATTGTTTTGACCATGGGACACCTGTTTCTTTCCAGGATGACCCACGTAGGCAGCCAGCTAGGGTTTCAAGTTTTGTATGATATGGTAGGCCATAGAGTGATGAGGCCTCGGTGTAGGGTCCCCTCACAGCGGAGGTAAAAACTATACCACTACCCACTGGGCCACCTTTACCGCCATCTCTAGCAGTAGAGAGTGCACTGTAACACCCCAAGATTTTATGAAAAATATTCTTTTTAATTTCATGTCTTCTGTTGTACGCTACAAGGAGCCTGCACAACACGCATCGTTGACTTGCCTTTCATTACATGCAATCACGACCTTCCTTTAATGCGTGTGTAGTACGCAATACCGAGTTTCACTAAACAACGATATGCTATTAAAATATTATTAAAACTAGCCGTTATGAATACTAATAACCACTTTTTGAAATTTTGTAAATTTTATTTTTCAAAATGGACTTCATTTTTGGATTCGGAATATCGAAATTAGCTTAGGGTAAAATTTTGGTAATTTTCGGATAACTTTCATATTTTGATGAATAGTGAAAATTACTAAATTTTAATTAAAAACAACTTTTTCAATTGAAATAATTAATAGTGATAAGTTATTAATTTGAGTGGTTTTAATGTATATTTAGAATATATTTTTACAATTTAATACAATTTTGGTCATTGGATGTAATTTCACATTTAAACCAGTTATAAAAAAGTGTCAATCTTTTGATAGTTATTATCTCTTAAAAACACGCTATTTGTTTTGACAACGGGAATTAATTTTTAAATTAATTAATGCAACTGATATGTTTTGGATTTGGTAAAATAGAAATCATTTTTGAGTTCATAATATCAAATATAGATTAGGCCTAATTTTTGGTATTTTTCTAAAAACTTTCAATTTTTGATGAATAGTGAAACCACTAAGTGGTAGTTAAAAAAACTGATTTTTTCATAAAACTTAATTTTACCGCTTCTATGAGTGGAATTTCAAAAATCCAGGAGACACATTTGATGTTAGTAAGTAAAATGTGGTTCAATGAGATGAAAATAATTTTTGGTGAATAGTAACTTTTTACTTTTTTTTACCACGGTTAAATGTAAATAGGGTAATTAAGGGTAAAAATGATATTATTATTACCTTAACAAATGTACAAATTCTATTGGATAAGTGTAATTCGACCAAAAACAAGATTAGGAATAAAATATGACCATTTAGGCCCACATGGATTAGATTAGGACATTTATTATTATTTAATTCAAAGAAGAGTTAAAAGGGTTAAAATCAATGATTATTTACTAAAACATTTTTAATATAGGGTTATACAGAAGCTATATTCGATTGTAAATATTCATTAGAAAGCTAAAAATATTTACTACATAATTGTATTTTATTTGTAATTTTTAGACATTAAATAATTTAATTTATTTATGACACAAATATGATGCAGTAATTATCTTATTAATGAAATATTGACATAATTGATGTTATAAATACTCAAATAAATATAATTTGAGCCTTTTTATGACTTCAACAAATTTTCTAGGTTAATATGACATGTTATTGGTGGTTTAATTAACTTTCTTAGAACTTATAATTCTGTTATGATTTTCACAAAAATCAATTACTAAATAGTGTCAAAATTGTCATAAAATAGTTTTTAAAACAAATATTATATTATTAATTGTTATTTTATTCCTAAAAATATAAGGATCGACCAAATGACTTAGATAAGGTTATATATATTAATAATAAACAATTTGGGATTCTTTTGGCTTCTTATATTAAGTTTATTAACCTTATAGTATAAGAACACAAGAAGACACGGTGAAAGTAAAATTATTTAACTTAATGTTAAATCTAAATGATAAGGTTAAAATATGAACCTAAACTTGTCTAAATTCTATTGGATGAGAGGATTTCGTCCCATCCCCACCTTAGCCTCGAAATAAATCAATTTGGAGCTATTTAAAACCGAACTTGACTTTATAATAAAATAATATTTTTAGTTATTCCAAAGGTGCCCCTCTCCTCCCTTATAAAAGGACACCTCCTCCCTCTCTTCCTCACCCCACTTTGAGCCTTCAAGCTCGGCCAACCCCTGACAAAATCTCTTCTCCACTTCCCTATAAACATCTTAGAGGTTCTGTTATTCCTCAAAGACCAATTTTAGTGCCCTAAGTGGAGGTCTCAAAGAGGCGCTTCAAAGAAGAGGTAATTTCCGTTACCAATTCTTTCACCTTTATTTCTTCTTCCACTTCTTCTTCTTAGGTTGTTTCATTATGAAGTAATAACATCAGTATCACTAATATACTGATATGTTATTATAAGTATGAAACAATCCTATGTCACCATCTATCCATCCTATGAAAAACGAAATCACCGCGCGTGCGTACGTACGGAATACCATCTCCACGCCGTGGTGTACTCTGTTTTTCCACCAACACCTTACATGGATGGGTATTATGGTGTAAAGAATAACTATAAATAGTTATTATAACATCATAATGATTCTGATATATTGTATCATCCACTCCAATTCAATTCAATAATTATGGAAATGATATCATTGCTCGTGCGTACGTACGGATTACCGTCTCCACGACGCGATGAGATTCATTCTCCATGTTAACCATTTAAGAATGATTAAAAAGTATATATAAGAAATAATAATGAAATATATGACATTATAAAGCTACTGGATTTATGTGTATATATATGTATGTCATCTACTTAATTCTACTAAATTCAATAAGGAAACGAAAACAGCGTTCATGCGTACGTACGACCTACCGTCTCTATGAACGATGTATTTCTTTCCATTTATCGATCCATTATATATATGTATATTCTGAATATATATTATATATAAATCATGTTTTATATTCTATAATTAAGTAATAATGATCTAAGTAATCATATGAATAATTACAAGTTAAAACACGAACGACAAATGAGACGATTTTACCCAAAACACTACTTTAACATGAATTTACAAAAGAATGGGTAATATAAAGTCATAAGTGAACCATATATGATATAATAACAATTAATATGATTTTTTAATAAGTCAATGACATTATTTAAATCATTATACAGGAGGTTCGGACACTTACGAAGAAAATCGGACCTAAGGTAAGTGAAATATCACAATCTCATTTTTATTCGAGATTGTTTATACTTTGAAATTTACTGGGGTGTATTTTATAATCCACATCCATGTTTCCTCAATATGTAATATTATTTTCATCCACCTACAATTGTTTAAATCCAATTTTACCCTTCGGTGAGTTTTTAGTAATGGATATGAAAGTAATCTTTTGTCGTTTTTTGTACGAGGTACTTTTTGACTTTTCCAACAAAAGTACGAAGAATGTTTTTTTAAATTATACGGAAAGAATGGATTTTTAAAACATTATTTCCAAGAATCTTCCTTTATAAGTTTTCAAGATTATTTTTAATAAACTTCTTTTAGTTTATAATTGTATGACATGTTAAGAAAAGAAAAGTGTTTTTGAAGTAGAAAGGATATTTTCCTCAAGAATGGAGTTCAAATGTTTTATCAAAATTATTTTCCATATAAGATAATATAGGGTTCTGTTTTTATCCCTATTATTACATTAATTTGATTATGTTGTGAGGGAATTATTTTTATGAAGTCATTTAACTTATATTATTTGTTTTATGATGTCACGATGTTTCAAGAATCCCATTTTTGTTACATGTGTTATGCGATGATGTGTGATTTATGATTATGTGGCACACATAAGAAAGGATTCACTATAAGATGGGTGGGACCTATATCTCCCTCCAATGCATTGGGTAAAGATTTTATATCTCATGAGATAGACATGGCTGGAATGGTAGGTTATACCGGTTCAGTGAAACAGGACTGAAATGAGGGTGACTTGGTTCAGAAAGGGACTTTGTCCACTAAGATAGTCTTGGCAATGAGTCTTGACTAACAAGAAATGATTCTCTATGATTGTGTGTGTATGACACAAAGTTTAATGTTTTATGTTATGATTATTGTGATTACATTTTACTGCCATGATTTATCCCATGTTATGAAATTATGATCTCTTTTACAGGTTAATATTTCCAAAAGTTATGTGCTTATGTATATGATGTGATTGATATTTCTTTTGTTTACCCTTACTGAGCATTTGAGCTCGCCCTTTTATGTTTTCTTTTCCCCAGGATATAAAGAAAGGTTTTAGGTATAATAAAAAGGAAGATCTTTATGGGAGATGTTAAAGATCTTTCACCAAGATTATAGGATTATATTCAGAGTTTCCAAAGACACTAAACTATTATGGTCCTTGTGTGTGTGTTTTTGTTATGTACTAAGTATTACACAAAAGTAATGTAATGTTAATGTACATCAAGCTTCGGGTCTCTACAATTGGTATCATTGGAAAGGTTTAGTCAACCTTTGGAAACTAGGATGCGAAAACGTTAGTGAGATCCCTAGAGATATTTCTAAGGTATGTCTAGGGATGTCCCTAAGGTTAAGTATACGTATAGGTTATAGTACTAGAACTACGCTAATGATCATAGAATTAAACCTAAGATGTTAGATATTGAGGATACTCCAGCTTTATAATGTTGTTTTCCCTAGCATGATTTTTGTCTCTCACACTATTCTTTTTTGGTTTTAGATGATGGCTGGAACCCGAAGGAACCGTGTTGATCAATGCAATGATTGTCCTCCCGAACAAACAAATGTTTTGGGAGATGGAGTGCAAAATCTTATTGCTATACTTACACAAGCTATGAATCATTCTGGACATCCAATGAGCAGAGAAGGGAACAATATTCTATTGAGTCCTTCATGAGGCAACGTCCACCTTCTTTCAGTGGGTCTTCTGATCCACTTGTTGCTGAACAATGGATCAGTACCACTGAAAAGATACGTTCAGTTCTTCAATGTTCTGAACATGATAAAGTCATCTTAGTAGTGTATCGTTTGGAAGGTGATGCTGATCAATGGTGGAATCTTATTAAGAATACAAGTCAAAGGGATGAAATTGAGTCCATGGAATGGGACGAGTTCAAGAACATATTTTTCAATAAGTACTTCCCTCGTATTCTTCGAACAAAGATGGAGAAGGAGTTTCTTGAACTAAAGCAAAAGGATGATGAATCTGTTGGAATATACGAAGAAAATTTTACAAGACTTGCAAGGTATGCATCTGGCATTATCATCCAACCTGAAAGTAAAGTTGATCGATTTTTCAGTGGCTTAAAACCAAATCTTCGAAGGGTATTAGCTATAAGATACTTCAGTAGCTATGAAGAAATTGTGGGTTATGCTATCAATGTAGAAATGGAAGTTGGTGTTACATATCCATCTCATGGTTTTGACAAGAAACAAAAGATGGACTTCAAGGATAAATGTCAGAATAATGGTGAAAATAAGATGAATGTTTCCTTATGCCCAAAGTGTGGAAAGAAGCATGGTGGAGATTGTCTTAAAGGGACTAGAAAATGTTTTAAGTGTGGAAAATAAGGTCATCGAGCAGCTGAGTGTCAAGATAATAGAAAAAGGGTTTCTAATGATGTGAATAAAGCAAACACTGCAGAGAACGCACCACCAACATTTCAATGCTTCAAGTGCAAGGAAATGGGGCATTATGCTAATAAATTCCCTAATCCAAGGGTTAGTGATGATCAACATGAGCAACCACTGAAGGAAAAGGACAAAGGGAAGTCACATGCGATCGCTATTGGCGATGTTGAATATGACAACTATGTGGTGGAATGATTACGTGTTTATGTAACGGGATTCCAAAATAATGTGGTATCATAAAGTATTTGAATATTTATGTGTTGGTCTAATGTGGTATTCAAAGTGATTGAGATATTTTTTGGAAATAAGATGATAAGCGCATAATGAAGGGAAAACGAGAAAATGAAATTTTTAACAGTATTCATGAGCTCATGATTGATATAAGGACTAAGTGATATCATGGTTTGAGTATATAGAATTTTAAGGATTTTGGTATGTGGAAGGTGTTAACTTTGAACTGCATTCATGTTTTCACTAAGTTATTCAAGAGAATACATGATTAAGGACTTTGAATGTTTGGAATGTGACCAACAAAACATATCTTATGATATATGGGGATCAACGATGGTATTAAATCTCTGGTAATCGTTTTCACTATGTTATGAGAGTGGACTGCAATATTATGGATAAGCCTAATGATTTGAATGGACTATGTTGGAAATAAGTTATTATTGTTTAAGGATAATTTTTTTGATAATATTGATGGGATGTTATAGTAATATAGTTTTAGAAAAAAGACAACCTGCAAGACGGGCGACAACCCATCGCGTCGGACAAGGCTGTGGGAATCGAACCCACAACTGAAGTGCGACTGGCCTTTATTGCCTACCACTGGCCTACAGGAAGTCCCTGTTTAGTAGAAACTAGTTTTATTATATTAAGCATTATGATATATGATGTATAATTCCATTTTAGGAACCATATATGATTAATCTCATTATAGATTGACTTATGTATATAATTTTTGCTAACCTTTTATTTGAGACAGATGGAATGACCCGTCATTCTATCCCATGATCTGCTAACACATCACGAATAACAAATTCAACTTCATTTATTTAAGAGATGAATTGGAAATTGTTCACGTCACGAATAACAATTATATTGTACCAAAATAAAGTAAGTATTTTTTCTAATTCATCAACATTAGGGAAACGATCTTGAAAAACAAAAATGTTGTCCTAGTACTCTTATATCCGATTAATCAGATGGTACCTTAGATCGTCACAAATTTATGGCTTTGTGATTGATGGCTTTTCCATAGCCATGTTCTCTACCACTCTCCATCAGAACATAATGGTTAGATTTCTCTTCCATATCCATATTTTCACCTATGTGGAAACCCAGTGATTAGTTTATTTGGGTAACAGTTAAGTTTCATTCTTTTGTTTTTAAAGATTGGTTTTGGTATTCCTTTTTACAATGTGGGTTTCAATTAAAGAAACTTTTGAATAGTAAACCATTTATAACCTCGACGAATTTCGAGGGCGAAATTCATTTTAAGGGGGGTCGAATGTAACACCCCAAGATTTTATGAAAAATATTATTTTTAATTTCATGTCTTGTGTTGTACGCTACAAGGAGCTTTCACAACACGCATCCTTGACTTGCCTTTCATTACACGCAATCGCGACCTTCCTTGATAGCGTGTGTAGTACGCAATACCGAGTTTCACTAAACAACGATATGCTATTAAAATATTATTAGAACTAGCCATTATGAATAGTAATAACCACTTTTTGAAATTTTGTAAATTTTATTTTTCAAAATGGAGTTCATTTTTGGATTTGGAATATCGAAATTAGCTTAGGGTAAAATTTTGGTAATTTTCGGAAAACTTTCATATTTTGATGAATAGTGAAAATTACTAAATTTTAATTAAAAACAACATTTTCAATCGAAATAATTAATAGTGATAAATTATTAACTTGAGTGGTTTTATAGTATATTTATAATATAGTTTTACAATTTATTACAATGTTGGTCATTGGATGTAATTTCACATTTAAACTAGTTATAAACAAGTGTCAATCTTTTGATAGTTATTATCTCTTAAAAACACGCTATTTGTTTTGACGACGGGAATTAATTTTTAAATTAATTAATGCAACTGATATGTTATGAATTTGGTAAAATAGAAATCATTTTTGAGTTCACAATATCAAATATAGCTGAGGCCTAATTTTTTGTATTTTTCTAAAAACTTTCAATTTTTGATGAATAGTGAAACCACTATGTGGTAGTTAAAAAAACTGATTTTTTCATAAAATTTAATTTTACCGCTTCTATGAGTGGAATTTCAAAAATCTGAGAGACACAGTTGATGTCAGTAAGTAAAATGTGGTTCAATGAGATGAAAATAATTTTTGGTGAATAGTTACTTTTTACTTTTTTTTACCACGGTTAAAAGTAAATAGGGTAATTAAGGGTAAAAATGATATTATTACTACCTTAAAACATGTCCAAATTCTATTGGATAAGTGTAATTCGACCAAAAACAAGCTTAGAAATAAAATATGACCATTTAGGCCCACTTGGATTAGATTAGGACATTTATTATTATTTAATTCAAAGAAGAGTTAAAAGAGTTAAAATCAATGTTTATTTACTAAAACATTTTTAATATAGGGTTATACATAAGATATATTCGATTGTAAATATTCATTAGAAATAAAAATAGATTTACTACATAATGGTATTTTATTTGTAATTTTTAGACATTAAATAATTTAATTTATTTATGACACAACGATGATGCAGTAATTATCTTATTAATGAAATATTGACATAATTGATGTTATAAATACTCAAATAAATATAATTTGAGACTTTTTTAGACTTACAATAATTTTCTAGGTTAATATGACATGTTATTGTTTATTTAATTAACTTTTTTCGAAATTATCATTCTATTAAAATTTTTACAAAAATCAATTACTAAATAGTGTCAAAATTGACATAAAATAGTTTTTAAAACAAATAATATATTATTAATTGTTATTTTATTCTTAAAAATATATGGTTCGGCCAAATAACTTAGATAAGGTTATATATATTAATAATAAACAATTTGGGGTTCTTTTGGCTTCTTATAGTAAGTTTATTAACATTATAGTATAAGAACACAAGAAGACACGGTAAAAGTAACATTATTTAACTTAATGTTAAATCTAAATTATAAGGTTGAAATAGGAACCTAAACTAGTATAAATTCTATTGGATGAGAGTATTTAGACCCGTCCCCACCTTAGCCTAGAAATAAATCAATTTGGAGCTATTTAAAACCGAACTTGACTTTATAATTAAATAATATGTTTAGTTATTCCAAAGGTGCCCCTCTCCTCCCTTATAAAAGGACACCTCCTCCCTCTCTTCATCACACCACTTTGATCCTTCAAGCTCGGCCAACCCCTGCCAAAATCTCTTCTCCACTTCCATAGAAACATACTAGAGGTTCTGGTCTTCCTCAAAGACCAATTTTAGTGCCCTAAGAGGAGGTCTCAAAGAGGTGCTTCAAAGAAGAGGTAATTTCCGTTACCAATTCTTTCAACTTTATTTCTTCTTCCACTTCTTCTTCTTAGGTTGTTTCATTATGAAGTAATAACATCAGTATCACTCACATACTGATATTTTATTATAAGTATGAAACAGTCCTAAGTCACAATATATCCATCCTACAGAAAATGAAATCACCGCGCGTGCATACGTACGGAATACCGTCTCCATGCCGTGGTGTAATCTGTTTTTCCACCAACACCTTACATGGATGGGTATTATGGTGTAAAGAATAAATATACATAGTTATTATAACATCATAATGATTCTGATATATTGTATCATCCAGTACAATTCAATTCAATAATTATGGAAATGATATCATCGCTCGTGCGTACGTATGGACTACCGTCTCCACGACGCGATGAGATTCATTCTCCATGTTAACCATTTAGGAATGATTATAAAGTACATATAAGAAATAATAATGAAATATATGTCATTATAAAGCTACTGGATTTATGTGTATATATATGTATTTCATCTACTTAATTCCACTCAATTCAATAAGGAAACGGAAACAGCGTTCATGCGTACGTACGACCTACCGTCTCCATGAACGGTGTATTTCATTCCATTTATCGATCCATTATATATATGTATATTCTGAATATATATTATATATAAATAATTTTTATATTATATAATTAAGTAATAATGATCTAAGTAATCTTATGAATAATTACAAGTTAAAACACGAACGACAAATGAGACGATTTTACCCAAAACGCTACTTTAACATGAATTTAAAAAAGAATGGGTAATATAAAGTCATAAGTGAACCATATATGATATAATAACAATGAATATGATTCTGTAATAAGTCAATGACATTATTTAAATCATTATACATGAGGTTCGGACACTTATGAAGCAAATCGGACCTAAGGTAAGGGAAATATCACAATCTCATTTTTATTTGAGATTGTTTATACTTTGAAATTTACTAGGGTGTATTTTATCATCCACATACATGTTTCCTAAATATGTAATACTATTTTCATCCACCTACAATTGTTTAAATCTAATTTTACCCTTCGGTGAGTTTTTAGTAAAGGATATGAAAGTAATCTTTTGTCTTTTTTCGTACGAGGTACTTTTTGACTTTTCCGACAAAAGTACGAAGAATGTTTTTTTTAACTTATACGGAAAAAATGGATTTTTAAAACATTATTTCCAAGAATCTTCCTTTATAAAATTTCAAGTTTATTTTTAATCAACTTCTTTTAGTTTATAATTGTATGACATGTTAAGAAAAGAAACGTGTTTTTGAAGTAGAAAGGATATTTTCCTCATGAATGGAGTTCAAATGTTTTATCAAAATTATTTTCCATCTACGATAATATAGGTTTCTGTTTTTAACCCTATTATTACATTGATTTGATTATGTTGTGAGGGAATTATTTTTATGAAGTCATTTACCTTATATGATTTGTTTTATGATGTCATGATGTTTCAAGAATCCCATTTTTGTTACATGTGTAATGCGATGATGTATGATTTATGATTATGTGGAACACCTAAGAAAGGATTCATTATAAGATGGGTGGGACCTATATCTACCTCCAATGCATTGGGTAATTATTTTATATCTCATGAGATAGACATGGCTGGAATGGTAGGTTATACCGGTTCAGTGAAACATGACTGAAACGAGGGTGACTCGGTTCAGAAAGAGTCTTTGTCCACTAAGATAGTCTTGGAAATGAGTCTTGACTAAGAAGAAATGATTATCTATGATTATGTGTGTATGCCACAAATTTTAATGTTTTAAGTTATGATTATTGTGATTACATTTCACTGCCATGATTTATCCCATGTTATGAAATTATGATCTCTTTTACAGGTTAAGATTTCCAAAAGTTATGTGCTTCTGTATATGATGTGATTGATATTTCTTTTGATTACCCTTACTGAGCATTTGAGCTCACCTTTTTATGTTTTCGTTTCCCCAGGATATAAAGAATGGTTTTAGGTATAATAAAAAGGAAGATCTTTATGGGAGATGTTGAAGATCTTTCACCAGGATTAGAAGATTATATTCCGATTTTCGAAAGACACTAAACTATTACGGTCCTTGTTTGTGTGTTTTTTTTATGTACTAAGTATACTGAAAATTTAATTTAATGTCAATGTACGTCAAACTTCGGTTCTCTACATGCACACTATCTGAGTGAATTTCACGAGTTCCAGGGCCAGAGGCTGCTCATGTTCAAGGAAGAGACGGACCCCCAGGTAGCTGAGGAATGGCTGGAGGCTGTTGTGTGAGTTTTCGGATTTTTAGGGACACTAGCCGACCTCATAGAGATCCTTTCCTCAAGTCTCCTGCATGAAAAAGTAGGAATATAATGGAGCATGATGCTCCAGGTGTATGACGAGGCATCATTACACTAGTCCGACTACGAAAATCTCTTCCAGTCAGAGTTTTTTCTAGCCACCCTTCGTGTGGTGCAGATACCGGAGTTACTACATCTACAGTAGGGTAGCACGATGGTGGCTCAATACTCAACGAGGTCCACCAACCACTCACACTACACTAATGATATGGTATGGGACCCATTCATCATGTCTTGGACCATCAATTAGGGACTCAAACATGAGATCAGGGCATCGATGATCTCCCTTATCATCCCGACGGAGGCCAGGGTGCTGGAGTGAGCCCTTCTAGTGGAGTGTTTTCTTGGTGAGGAGTCACTAGCAGCATGACCCACCACCTGGAGACACATACCAGAGTCTTCTACAGCCGGTAGTAGAAAATTATCGCAGAGGTCCAAGCAGACAAGGCCATCAGGTGGCTGAACCTAGGATATAGGTTCGGTTGTACGTGGCATACGAGATAGAGCCTTCCATACAAGGAGTAGGAAGTTATATTCATGAGGTGGGTAGGGACACATGGCCCATGACTGTACAACCTGCCATGAATATGAGAAGCATACAATAGATAAACCTCCCAGGTGGAGGAAACAGTTCGACCGGTGGGGTCCTCTGGGAGCAGCCGTACATGACAGAGGAGCTGGCCATGTAGCAGGTGGTGGACGACATTTCGTGACCCTACCACCGCCACCACCCTGAGGTCCACCCCGACCAAGGGGAGCTGGAAGACAGGGGATGGATCATCTCCAGGAAATCAAGCCCTATGACCACGGTACACATGATATGATTTGAGGTACTATCTATGTTTATTCCACAGTTGCTGCAATACTTATAGACATAGGTGAGAGTCATTTTTTATTTTTGCTACCCTCATTCATAGCTCAGAGATTCTAACAGAGTGTTTGGAATGATCATTATGGCTAGAGACTCCTACGGTAGCAAACTCAATGATTACACACTAGTGAAAGAAAGCTTTCTCTATGAAGCAAGAGCTTCAATTGGGATCTCCTCAGAGCTGCATCGAGGCCTTACGACACCATCTTGGGTATGGATTGGTTATCCACAGTTCAAGCTCAGATAGACTGTATTAGGTGGAATGTGTGGTGTTCTCATGGATGAGACCGGTTTCTCCTTCACCGGTGAGAAGGGAGCCTTTTCAGCACAGGATGGCCGTACATAAATGAGGGGGCAGCTGATCACACATCAGTGGGATAGTCTCATCCTCATAGTGGTTGATGTGTGGAGTCCGATTTTTCCTATTGTGGTCGATCAGTAGATGGATGTTTTCCCTGACGATGTTCCAGGACTACCTCTTAAAAGAGAGGTGAACTTCAATATTGAGCTATAGGTACAAATGGAGGACTTTCCAGGGAATGGATTGTTCCGACCCAGTGTTTGAACCTAGGCATCCCTGATTTTGTTCACCAGGATGTCAGATAAGATCATGAGATTGTGTGTTGATTATTGGCACATGAACCAGGTGACCATGAAGAACAGGTTCCCAATTCCTAAGATTGACGACCAATTTGATCAGCTAAATGGAGCACATTAGTTTTAGAAGAAAAATATTTTGTTAGGCTATCACCAGATCAGAGTACGGGATGAGGATGTGTAGAAGACGACCTTCAAGTGTAGGTATGTCCACTACGAGTTCATGGTTATTCCATTCGGCGTATCCAGTGCACCAGCAGTATTCATGGAACTCATGAACATGATCTTTCATCCATACCTTGATTTCGTTATTGTAGTCTTAATAAATGTCATTCTGATCTACTCATCCACCTAGGAGGAGCATGCCTACCATTTGCAGGTAGTACTGTACACACACCAAGAGAACCAGCTTTTTGGTTTTCTCTTGAAGTGCCAGTTCTGGATCTGAGAGTTAAACTTTATGGGATATGTCATCTCAGATGCTGTAGTTGCATTGAATCCAGCAAAGATCAATGAAGTACATTATTGGGAGCCACCCAAGAGTGTGACAGAGGTAAAAAGTTTAATGGGACTGGCTGGGTACTATCTGAGATTTTATCTAGACTTTTTCAAAGTTACAACACCACTTTCATCCTTGATAAAGAAGAGGAAACCCTTCATGTGGTCGGAGAGATGCATGTAGATCATTCAGTAGATTAGGTATAGGTTGACTAGTTCCCACATCTTGAGGCTTCCAGAGGAGGGCGTTGGGTACGTAGTTTACGGAAACGCATCAGGGACCAGAATCGGGTGTGTCCTGATGTAGGAGCGAGTTGTGATTGCGAATGGTTATCGACATTTGAGACAACATGATCAGAAAAATGCTACCCATGACTTGGATTTAGCAGCAGTGGTCTTTGACGTGATGATGTGGTGGCACTATCTGATGGGCAAGAATTTTATAGTCTACTCTGACCACCAGAGTCTCAGGTACATCTTCTCGCAGAAGGACCTGAACCTGAGATAGAGGCATTGGCTTGAGTTCCTCTAGGACTATGACATCTAGATGATCTATACTCTTTGGAAGGGGAACGTTGTATCAGATACTCTCTGAGGATATAGAGAATTCAACTTCTAAGGGCGGCGATGGAGCAGCTGGATGCATTGTAGATATTTTTTTGTGGATAGGGATGGAGATTCCTTTCTACATTCTCTCACAGTCACTCCTCCACTTCTTCAGCGAGTCCGCGAGGCACATCATGGGGATGTTGACTGTGAGATGTGATGTTCTATGATATCCTCAGAGTAGGCATCAGATGGTTTTTCTGAAGGTGGGATGTACGTAATTATCTTCTGAGGACGTACCATGGTACCAGTTTCACTTCATGAGGAAGTGTTGATGTAATTCCAAAAGTCACCATAAGTGGTACATACAAGAGTGGCTAAGATGTATCAATACCTCCGATGAAAACACTGGTGGCCAGGTATAAAGAATCTAATAGCATAGTTTGTCTCCAAATGTCTCACTTTCCAGCAAGTGAAGGCAGAGCACCAGCTTTCAGCAGGCTTGGTTTGGCCCTTATAGGTCCCAGAGTGGAAGTGGGATGGGATATCCACGGATTTCATGATGGGACTTCCACGTACATCTAGAGGACATGACTGTATATGGTAGATTATCAACCGACTCACCAAGACAACCCACTTTCAATGGATCAGAGAGCAGGGTTCAGTAGAGAGCTTGGGAAGCCTCTACATATGGGAGATCATACGGCTTCATGGTGTTCCATAGATGAAATTCTTTGATCGAGATGCACGATTCACTTCCCGGCATTGGAAGGGGTTGCAGGTGGCTTTCCGGACCTAGCTTCGCTTGTGCACTGCCTTCCATCATCAGATGGATGGTAAGACTAAGAGGACTATTCAAACTCTCAAGGACATTATCTGTGAATGTGTCCTCGACTTCATTCATAGCTGGGAGGATCATTTACCCTTGGTAGAGTTTGTGTCCAACAACATCTATCACTCCACCATCGGGATGACACCTTTCGAAGAACTATACGACCAACCTTGCAGATCGCCTCTATGATGGACTAACCCAGGGAAGTCAGCACTCATGGGACCAGAGATGGTGTAGTCTATGATCAAGAAGGTCCATAACATCCAAAAGTGGATGAATGCTGCACAGAATAGGCAGAAGTCCTATGCTGATAGGAGACGAAGACCACTAGAGTTCGAGGATGGCGACCACATCTTTATGCGGGTCTCACCATGATGAGGTCTACGGAGATTTGGTAGAGGCGGCAAGATATCTCAGCGATTCATTGGACTGTTCCAGGTCCCCGGCTATGTTGGTGAGGTGGCTTACCGCCTAGATCTTCCACCTCAGTTGCACAGGTTTCACGACGTCTTCCACATATCCTAGTTCAGGAGATACGTGCACCACCCATCCCACATCATCGATCAGGGGAACCTAGAAATCGATGACATGTTGACATTCACAGTGGTTCTAGTGATTATTGAGGATCTATAGGAACGGGTGTTGCGCGGATGGTCGATACCTATGGCGCACGTTCGCTGGCAACACAGGAACTTCTAGGAGAGCACATGGGAGCGGGAGGCTCAGATTCGTGCTCATTACCCCCATTTGTTTCCTTAGATTGATTTTTCACATAAAACGATGTAAATCACTGATGTGTGGGGAATATAATGTCCCAGAAATTCTATGGAATCATTTTTTATATAAATGGGAATTTTACAAGTCTATATTTTTTGACGGCGCATGATTTCGAGGATCAGTGTTCCTGGAATCAATTTCTGATGTTTTTTTCTAGTGCGTTCAGTAAACGTATGAGTGGGATTTGATAACTATTAAACTGAAGCATGGAATTGAAATCTGAGGGCACCGTTGAACTTGTTGCATCAGTGATTGATTAGTGAGACCTTCAATGCAGTTGCGTTCTAACGAAGAAGGAAGTTAATTTTTGGAGTTTTAAAAAAAAATTAAATAAAAATAAGGTGTGTTTATTTTTATTTTGGTGGTGGTTAAAAACTTCAAGTGCAGGATGGAGGTGGGACCCACCGTCACATAACCTTCCTTGGAAGGATATTATTAATTGGGTCCCACACGAGCTTAAACCCAAATGTAACTCTCTTTATGTGGGGAAAGACATTTGAAATTCCCTCATTAAAGTGTCAACATCCTTTAATTAATTAATTTGTCTCCTTAAGATGATTAATTTAAACTCATTTGAATTCCTTTGAAATATTTTTCCAACAATAAAATAATGGGCTGGCTTAACCCATTATTTTGGTTGGCGATTATATTTGGGGGAGTTTCGGAGAACCCTTGGAAGAGCTTGATTATCCCAATGAAGAACCATTGAAGAACGACGAACTTCTCCATTGATCATCGACCAAGACAAATGAGAAGGAGTCTCCCACGAAGAACACTGAGGACACTTCATCTGTGGATGCTTTCTAACATCAATGAATCAATGTTCGCCATTTTTTCACAACTTTGTTAACATTCATCGAATCGAGGTAACAGAATTTGAGTTATTTTTAAATATGAGATTAAACCTCCATTATTCATCATTCAAATTTTTTGATTGGTGTGCCATAGGATATCACCCTGAAAAGTAGTGTAAGGACTCCATGAACACGGTCCAACCCTCCCCCATTATTGTTGTTCTTGATGTATTGATGATGTAGGCAGAGATATGGCGGCCGACATCATGCCAACCACGAAGAAAACTGGCGGCATAAGGCCGCCGGGTTTCTAAGAGGGCATGGAAGCTTCGTGCCGTGCTGAAGGGGACACGCAACCCCAATGGGCCACAGTGGAGCTGCACGACACCATCATGTAGTGTGGAGGCAGAAGGAGGGTTGCGGCCATGCTGGGATGCGGTTGCGGCGGCGCGGCGCCATCGCGCCCCGCGAAAGTGCTAGTGGTCGCGGTTTGGCTGGGCTACAGTGGATGAGGCACAACATTGGTGCGCCGTACGGAGGGAAGCTGTACCGCGGTGTTGTCGCGCCATGGCGGAGAAGCCCGGTGGCTAGTCGGGCTGGCCTCCGGAGGAACTAGATGAACCGGAGGAGCGGGACCCAAAAGGGTCCCACGTGACCAAGACTATCGCCACCTGGTGCCGGTGGGGGTTTCCACCTGAACGACTAAGATGTTCGGATGCAAGGGGGTGCGCACCTCCCCACATGGGCGCGGCGAGGTCAGGCCACCCTCAGGTAGGCCACCGAGGGTCAGGTCGCCATGGGCCTGGCCACCCTCAGCCAGGTCGCCCACGTGTCGGGCCGCCCTCTGTCGGGCCGCACACGGCCCGAGCCGCTTTTGGTTGGGCAACCCTAAGTTCCCCCCCTGTCAGTACTAGCTACCCCCTCTGGCTAGGCAGTTTCCTCGATTTTGGTTAGACCCCAGTATAGACCAGGTCGAGTTGGGCCGGTCCCACTGGGCCTGACCGAACCCTGACCCAGATTGACCCATTTCACCTTTTTGCCCATATCTTCGCCTACGGATGTCCAATCGATGAAACATCTTCGGTCAAAGAAATCATAAATCAATATGGTTCCTTTGGAATTCTCCACATGAGGTTTGGACACAGTTGGGGTATTACCGGGTTGGTTTGAACCTAAAAACTAACCATGCCCCTAGATCAAAAAATGCAATAACTCACAGACCGGGCGTCTGATTAATGCGTTGTCTATCACATTGGGTTCCTTATGATGAGACAATACTACACAATACATAAACTTGAGACATAATGGTAGTTGATATTTCGATACTGGGCTCAAAGAGAGAACCCTATCAGAATCGAGCGTGTTGTGTGCAAGGACCCATATGGCTGGCTCCAACTGAGATAATATGATCATATGTGGACCTACTACTGGACTAAGATCCTCTGTGGGTTCGACAGTGATGAAATTTGATCCATGATCCTCCATGGGTTTGACAGTGGTGAGACTGTACCAGTATCCTCTGTGGGTTTGACATTGATGAATTCTGTACCGGCATCATCCATGAGTTCGACAGCGATGACTTCTGTACTTGGATGCTTCGTGGGTTTGACAACGTTGATACTGTTCTAGGATCCTATGTGGGTTCGATATAGGAGATGATTCAGTGTTTATATATTATTATATCTACCCTCTAAATGAGTTTTATACATGTGTGAGATGATTCTTGTCTTTCCATCATTATCATCGTCATGATTGACTATACTTCCTTTGTGGAATGTGTTGTGCTTGGGCTCGAGTGGTAGAGTCGGACTGTGATCGGTAACATATGTATATGTATATGAATATAAAAATTTAGGGATCATTTTTACTTTGTTATTGTATATTTCTACTGTGGATTGTCATTGGTGGATTATGGGATACCTTCGAGGGTCTTGGGGTCCTCTACTGAGTATTGTTATACTCAACCCTACACGGGTATCACCCGCAGCTTGTTTTGTTCTATACAGAAGATGGTCAACAGTGATCGAGGCTGAGGGTGATGGACGAGAGGCTTCTCGGAGAATGACTAGATGGGACGTAACTAAGGGATGAGTATTTTTCGAGATTTGTAGCTACACTTCAAGTAGGATTCCATGGTGGACGATCTAGGAGCTATTTCCCCTTTTTTACTTGTACTTGTACTTGTCGTTCAGTGGGGTTTTGTATACTGGACCACATATATTCAGCAAAATTTTATTTTCTATATTAGTATTTGTTGCTTCTACTTCTTGTGTTCAGGCTGTGGGTGTTACAAGATTTAAGGCAATGCCTTCCCTTTTTATCGAGGATTCGCCTTTGGTGTTAGTCGCCAGTCCCTAACCTATGAAAGGGGGGATTGGGGTAACTCTTTTTAATTTGTGAAACAAGTTAGGAGTGCACATTTGATTACCTAAAAAACATAATATAAAAAAATAACTCAATAATGGAATGATTATTGCCTAATTATAGACATCCAATCTGTTTTATACATGTTACTATGTTATTTTGGGTATTTTAATTTTTTTTGAACTTTATTAAACTACTTTTTCTCATTAATAATGTAATTATTTTTATACAAAATAACTAATATTTTTGGAAAAAAATTATTTTTGACCATATTAGAAATTAGACATGTAAATTAATCCAAATATGGGAAAAAGATTTTAAAATTATAGTCACATAAGTGGTAGAAATTAATTTAAATTTTATACAGTTGATGGGATGGCACTTCAGGTTTTTAAAATAAAGAAATCCCAAAGTTTGATAAGTTTCTTTATCCAATTTAAATGTGAAATTAGATCAAATGACCTAAATTAGAGTAATTGGTAAAAATATTATATAATTAATCTATTTAATCAGTTAGAAATATAATTCAACCTTATAAATAAATTATATAAAAAATCATATTTGAATTAAAATCAGTTATTTATAACTATTAATTAAAAGATGATACCTACCATAAAAATATGAAACAATTATCCAACCAAAATTGTTAAGTATCGCTTAAAAATATGAAGTTCATATTGACATAATTAATATATAAAATTTCCAAAAATTGGATTTAAAAATGATTCTCCATTATAAGGCGGTAAAAATTACTTGAATAAAAATATAGCTTATTAGGAAAAAAATGGTTTGTTCTTATCTTATTTTTATTAAATCAATTGGATTAATATAAAAAATATTTTATTTCATATATACTATGTTTATTATCTTAATATCACATAACAATTATAATTAACTAGCTGAATATAAAATTATTACTATAATAATATTTTCTGTTATATTCAATCTGTTTTCATATAAATTTTTTAATTATTTAGTAGACTATAAAGTCATCTATTATATTTGTAAAAAAATATTTTCTAAACTTAGTTAATACTATCCGTATTCATCAACTTAATGGAAGGGTTATATTTCATTATAATAATATTTATAATAATATATTATTTTTAGGTAACACATCGTCTTCTATGTTACGCAGGCCAACTAGGAAGGTCTATCGTGTGTGTAATATATGTTATGTCAATGTTTTATGTAACGTATGCATAATAGATGTTTCCGTGTAGCACAACAAAATTAATTTACAACAAGAATGGAATGGTTGAATTAGTGTTATAATATATATAATTTTTTTTGAAAAAACTATTTCTATTGTCACATGAAATGAAAAAAAAACAAAATATAAATTAATTCAAAAAATATATTTCACAAAATCATGAGACATTACTTTCTTCCCTCGTAAAATGAATTTCACCCTCTAAATGTATTTAGGATATCAATATATTAATACTTGGATGTTTCATTAATAGAAACACACATTGTAAAAAGGGGTTGTTAAACATTCTTTAAAAAGGGAAATTTGGAACCATAACAGTTATCCAAAGTAACATATTACTGAGTTTCCACATCAGATTACATAGATTTATATTGAATATTAAGAATGTGGTAAAATTTTAAATATTTTTTAGTATTTATTGAGGTCCTAAATCACAGACATGTAAATGATCAATGTAAAGATGAGGTCCTCAAAGACAAAAATCTGTGATGCTTCCAAAATCCATTTGGTCAAAAGAATTAAAGATATCAAGAATACACATTTTTTAATAACATTATTATATATTTGAGAAATTCTATTTAATGACCAAAAATATAATGAAATATACTGTCTTTGTGTTATAATCTTTTTTATACACAATCTCAACCTTTGGTTAGGCCTCAATATAATTCCACTTCATCTCTATCCCTATGAAATGAATGAGAATTACTTTTTTATTCATTATGTACTAAATGACGATGAGATCCATGATGTTCCATCACATATGTCATTTGATATCATCAACAATATTTTTTTGTTAAATTGTATACAATATTTAAAAAATTCTTATGGTGAAATTGATACTTTATTCTCATAAACATCCTCTAAATATTGATTTAATAGTTCCATAAATGATAAAACATGTAAACCATTAGAAATATAGGAATCCAGAACATTAGAGTGAATTCCAAAATCGGGTTAATATTTTTTCCCCAAAATATAAAAATGTATCTATTGTTTTTCATGATCAAAACATTTCAGTAACCTCATCATATATTCCCTTAAATTATGGTAATAACATTAATTACCATAAATCCTTTTGGAAAAGTTTCATGATTCACTATTACAAAGGATACTGAATATATTTCTTAAATACAATATGTCATAAACTCCATCCATGATGAAATAGATCAATCTATCAATAATTTTTTCTAGGATAATTCGTGCTATCAAATACACTTTTTCCATATCAATCTTCTATTAATAAAACAAAAAAATTCTGAACATATTGATCACATTAAGGGTCACCTTACATTAAACAAAATATCTCTTTTATATGTATTCGTCTCCATTAAACAAATAATTACCAATCATTAATGAATGAATATACTGAAAATATATTTATATTTCATGTTTCATAAAACATAATCTCTGATTTTCAAAACATAATTACTTTATTCATCCATCATTATTCTTAAACCAATACATAGACTCTGTCAATATATTCATTAATATCCCATTCCTATAATATGATATATGAATCATGATATAAGGTTACTCAACTTCAATATAATTTGACTTCTTATGTCTAATATAAAAAATTCTCAAAGAACATCACATACCTTTAACATGTCGTTTGTGATCTTTATCTTCAGAAGTATAACCACTACTCGTACCACCTTCCTGATTCTAATTATAAGTTTTCCAATTAAAAAAAATATTACCATAATAACCATAAATTTCACTTATGAAACATCTACTGTTAACAATGTTACATATATTTATCCAAATTATATAAACTAAAAATAAATGGGTGAAAAAAACATATCATATAATAAAGCTATATGATCATGAAAAAATACTTATTGGATGTCTAAATTATGACACCATTTATTATATATGACACCCTAGGTTCATCCAATGTAATTAATTGTAAAATTATATATAAATAAATCATAATGGTTCGTGATGTGTCTTTGAATTCCCAAAGTATATCCCATGCCAAATTCAAACCAGGATTGTAGCAATGCTAAATATCGTGTACCATATTACCATGAGTTAGGCTCCAACCATCATATTGGTGTTGTTAACACTAGGTAAAAATATAATAGATCCACATAAACATAATGTATCTAGAAATGTATGTATTTATAAGATAACACTTAATATATCCATTACCAAAATTACATGACTCTATCTTAAATGATAAATCTTACTTATAATTACACATAGAGAGATCCATAGAAATATCTAAAAAATATTTATAGGGATATCACTAAATATTTCTCATCCTAGTTCCCAATGGATGAGAAAGAATTTCCTTTGATACCAACTAAAGCGACCTTGTCTTAACATTCATATATATTACGTCATTTTAGAAGAATATTTAGTACATTTCAAAAATACATTTAGGGTCACCATAACAGTTTGGTGTCATCAGAAACAAGGAAAAAATATTCTATCATAGTGAAATATCATTGACATTCCCCATAATGATCAAAACCTTTATAACTTTTTCAAAAAAATCCTTCTTTGTAACTTGTAGAAAGGAAACATATGAAAGGGTGATAATGGACTCTCAGTAACAGTTAATAAACAAAATTAATAATAATAAAATGATAAAAATGTATTAAAATTGAGCATAATATATGAAGTCATGCCCTACATATATAAGATCATAATAAAAATTTTATATTTAATTGTCATGACTCATAAAGAAATAATTAACATAATTCATGATATCATAACATAGGAAAAACTTGTGTTTGTGGAAAACACCTATAAAACCCCGAAGTCTTGGTTGCATACCAAGACCTTCATAACATGTTGGAATTGGGTTAATCACCAGTGTACCAACTTCTAGATGGTGATTCCTCATATTTACCATCATGTTTTAGTAGTAAGATTCCCTCTCTTTTACACTATTATTAAGGGATATGGATTTCCTCCCTTGTACCAACTTGTTTGGGGATTGGTATGTTCTCCAATGTTCCCTCTTATTTATGAATTTGGATATTCTCCCATATTCCCACCTGTTTTGGGATTGGGATGTTCTTCCCTTTTCTCTCTTGTTTCATGATTTGGATGTCCTCTCCAATTAAATTTTTATTCGGGATTGCGATGTTCCTACATGTACCGTTTGATCTCATAAAACAGTTATCATTACCTAATTCGTTTGAGGAAGATATAGCTCCCACCTCTCTCATAGTGTAATCCTAAATACATGTTCCACAAAATAATAAAAACCCAATCATTACCCCTGAAATAAAATGATAATCACAAACATGTAAATAACTCATAACCTTTAGATGGAGAGATGTCTCATAATAATTACATCATAAAAATATCATGTGAAATGAAATGGGTTTCATAAGAAAATAACCCATGAATGAGAATAAAATTTGATAAAAAAGAACCTGTTGATGTGATTTGGGATTCAGAAAGCCCATGAAATTAAACATAAAACATTCCTTGAAATAATATGAATGGAACATTTAGATAATTTTTTACTAATTAATCCTTAATATAAATACATTTCATATTAGTTTGATTATAATTTTTAAATAACATTAAAAAACGGGTCTTCATGAAAATATCCTTTCTTCCCTGAATATTTATTTTTAATATATAAAACACTTTGAAAAACTTTTTCATTGGAAAACTAATTAATAATATATAACAGAATCATTTGAAAAAATAAATGATTTTTGAAATCATATTTCGGTGAAAATGAACTTCATGGATCATTTTGAAAATAAATTTAAATCATTTTTGAAAAAGTTGTTACTGAATACAATAGATTTTTAACAGAAGGAAGATACAATCAGATATTACAATAACACATTAACTAAATTTACAAATAATGTAAAACGATACCTACAATAGAGGATATATTTAAGAATTATAGGACAATAAAAATCATGAGTTTTCATGAGATATGGATCCAAAAAAAATCAACAAAGGATTCATAAACATAGACAGTCCTTAAAAAAGGATGAGATTGTCTCAATACATTATTATAACATAGTAAAATGGGATCATAATATCAATGTAACAAAATGAAATAACTAGAATCTTAAAATATTAAAAAAATATTTAGATTTATGATATAGTATGCCACATGTAAGTATATATATCTCCAAAAAGAGTTTATATTCATAAAAAATAGGAATCTCAAATAAGAAAACGTGAAACAATTTTTTTTCCAATTTGGAAAATTTTGAAACATAAACCCCATGTAAGAAGGATCAATAAATGTACATGTAAATACCCTAAAATTTAATTGTATGATACATAGGATAAAATAATTGGATGTACATGCACCATACTAACGGAATGTGCATTGAACATAACATATTTCTCACAGAAATTAAAAGTGAGAAGAAATACACACACCACATTTCTTGAATTTATACTTACATATTAATACAAACATTATAATAAATATAAATTTATTATAAATATTTGAAAAAATATAGTATTATCAAATAAAATATATTGTTTTATTATGAACTTTAATTATCCTTTTTTAATGATCCATTGTTATGATTTCACATTCGGTGATATTTCTTTGTTTTTTGTATATGTTCTATCATTTCTTCTTATCCTTATATAATTAAAACAAGATGTTAATCATGGCATAAAAATAATTTAGAAAAAATATATTTATAGAATAGTAATATATAGCATAATTTGTATGAAATTTAAGAAAACAATAAAGGAAACGGTATGTTGTATGTACGCATGAACGATGTTACAGTTTTTATTATTGTATTGAAAAAATGTTTTTAAATGACAAATGTATATAGATCTATACACTCACAGATATATATATATATATCATTATTATAGTATCAATATTATATCTTATAAATATAATATATCATCAATAAACCCATCCTTAATACATTCCATGTGGTGTGTGAATGAATCACCTCACTCTGTGGGGGTGGTTGTCTACACTTCCTCAAATGAGACGATCGTACTAACACCAAAAGGAATGATATAATGTGTTTGTTGAAAAATTAATAATTATACAGAAATACATAATAATTAGAGTATTTAACATATATAAATAAATATATGATCATAATGTTCACTATGATTTATGATAATGTAGAAATGATCAATGATCATTTTGTGAGGCAGTGGTTTTCCATACATAGAAACAGCAAGACTAATATACATTAGATACTAACATGTTTATGTTTCGGAAGAACCCTGAGAATTAAAAAATCCCAGAATATGTTGGATACTGGTGTTTTCAAACTAGAATGGAATAATGATAGTTTAGGGGGTAGATAATTAAAAATAAAGGAATGGAGATTAAAGTAAGTCATTACCACTATATCAGGTAACTCTTTTTAATTTGTGAAATAAGGTTTCAATCAGAAGATTCATGATAACAGATTCATAGTCCCTAGTGAATCACCTTTGAGAGCACATGTAATGTTTGTTATGAATCAATATAGATGATCAGACTCTACATTGATTATTGAGAACATAACAAGATCACTATCATGAAAAAATAACATCTTCCCCACATTGATGACATATTAGAAAAACAACATAGATCTCATTACTTTTAGAAGATTGATCATCATTCCAGATATAATCAATTAATTGTAAAAAATGAGGATATACAAAATACTAAATTCTGCAAAAGGTATAGATACTTTGAATTTATAGTGATTAATTTTTGTCTTAATAATGCCCCATCTATCTTGGTAGAGATAATAAATATAGTTGTTTGAGACTATATTGATCATTTTTTTGGTAGTCATTATAGATAATATTGTTTTATATTCAATTAGAAAATAAGAACATTAATACCACATGATAATTTTTTTTAAAATCCTGATAAATAATTAGATCAATGAAAAATTTAAAAAATGTGAATTTTGGATTTATAATGTTTTATTTTTATGTCACGTAATCTCAAAATAAGGGATATCAGTGAGTCAATAAAAAAAGTTGTTGAATGCTTTCTGAGACAAACAATGAAAATTGATATCCAATGTTTTCTTGGATTGGCTGGATATTATCAATGTTTTATGAATTTTTTTCAAGAATATAAAATCCATTAAAAAATTATACTCTGAAGGATTTATGTATGAATGGATGAAGGAATGTGATGATCATTTCAAAGAGCTAAAAAGAAGGTTACAAAATGATCCTTTTTCACACACTTCCTCATCATAAAGAATGGTTTGTGATCTACAGTTATTTATCAAAGAATTGATTATGATGTGTTTATGAGAAAAATGACTTGGGGATAGTTTATGCATAACCACTATTTAATATCTTTGAGAATAATAACAAACTCATTATTTGTAATTATCTGCGGTAATCATTGGATTAATGATTTGGAGGCATTATCTTTATGGTGAATAGTGCGATATTTATAGTAATTATAGAATTTTAAAGTACATATTCACAAAAATGGAGACGAATATGTTCCAAATAAGATGGTTGGTGTTGATGAATGAATAAAACATATCAATACATTACCATCGTAGGAAGGTGAACTTCATTTTAGATTCTTTCAGTCGATAAGATCATGCTAGCCTATTCGTGATGAGGATCACAAAAGATCCAATATTAATGGATTTGAAAACAATGGATCTTGAAATATTAGATAAAAGGGTGTAATATTATATTTATCAAATGAATGATATACCATCTATATAAGTGATGAATAGGGAGGCCCATAAGAAATATGTAGAGCTACAATAAAAGGTACAAAAATATTTCCAATTTCTTCCTTGATTGTGTTGTATTAGTAAGGTTTAGGTATCAGGTTTTTATTCCCCCATACCAGAATTAAATATGGAGCTATTAGTTGAGGCTCATAGTTAATCATTCTCTATTGACCCTAGAATCATCATGATGTATAGGGACGTGAATGAGTATTTATGGTTGGATGGAATGAAAATAGATGTTTCCAAGTATACCTCTCAATGAATTATTTTTTCGAATGTTAACGGTGACAGATAGAAGTCTAAGGAGATGTTACAACCATTACCCATACTGAAATGGAAATGGTAAAACCTCACTATGTATTTTTTCATCATACTTACAATTAAATCCAAATGCAATAATGCTATATAGGTTTTATTTTATCTCCTTATGATGTCTGTAAATTTTATTGCAATTAGGGAGAATTTATCACTTGATCAGATAGCCATGATAAATGTAATGAACGTCTGAAGATTTCATGGAGTTCAACATTCCATTATATCCTATTGGGATACAAGAATTACTTCAATGTTCTGGAAACGTATTCGGAATGCTATGGATACAAAGTAATGTTTCAATATTACTTATTATCCTCAGAAAGACAGTTTCTCTGAGCGGAAAATTAAAACTCTAGAAGACATGTTGGGAGCATAATATAAGGATTTTAATTGTTAGTGGGACAAACAATATCCTTTAGTGAAATGTTTCTATAATAATAGCTTTCACACCAGTACTCAGATGAATCCTTATGAATCCCTCAATGGATATAAGTGCATAACTCCATATTTCTAGGATAATGATGGGAAAAGAATTCTATTAGGACATGATCTTGAAGATCAAATTGAAGAAAAGGTTAAATCTATTCAATAACACATAAGAGCATCTAATAGTTGAAAAAAAATTATGCATAAAATTGAATAAAAGTCCTAGAGTTTGATGTGGGTGATAGAGTGGTTCTAAAAATTTCTTCCTACAATAGAGTAATGAGATTAGAAAATAAGGGAAAGCTGAGCCCTTGGTATATCATGCCATTTGGAAATTAGGATCTTTAAGGGAATGTATATTTCTATTTGTTACTTCTACCGATTCCCTGTCATATTTATGATGTGTTCCATTTTTCACCCCTATGATTTTGAATTCATGATCCTTCACATGTACAAAACACGCATTTTTGTACAACTGGAGGTTGATCTTACTTATAGACAGTAATAGGTTGGGATTCTCGATTGTAGAGAAAAATTTCTATGAAATATGACCACTTTTTTATTTAATGTTTTATGGTGGAACCACCAATTTGAGGAAGCTAATATGATATTATGAGGGAGAGGTATCCTCTTATATTTTTTTCACAGCGATGAATTTCAAGGGAGATATAAGGTGGGTAATATGTAACACACTCATGTTTTCATGAAATATTATATTTGAGTAATTTTAAATCATTAGTAGCTTGTATTAAAAGAAATAATGTGTTTTAAAAAACCATGAGAAACCATTAGAATAATATTACCATTATAGCATTTCCCCTAGTTTTGCAGTAATAATTATAACTATCTTATGAACATTTAGGTTGAAATCATTGGCTATCAATTTTGAATGAAAAATATAAATCATTTAGATTTCATAATATTTTAGTGAATTACTATTTCTAATGAAACTAATTACATATGTAATTTATATACAGAATAAAATATATTTTATATTCACATAATGTATATTTTTTTCATAATGTTTTAATAAATAATATTTGATGTATAAAAACATATTTTTTAAAGGGTAACATTATACCATTGAATGGAGAAACCCTTTAAAATTAATATATTGAGTAATTAATAATTTTTTTATGAAATAATAAACATGTTCTTTTGATGCTTGATATAAGAATTTACATTGGATTAATTTATAATTTTTTTCTCATAACTTTTTTGTTTTGATGATTATTAAAAATGTACTTTATTTTATATAAAAACAATTTTTTTCGTCAAAATTATTTGTATTGTTTGTTTATAATATTGAAAGGTTTTAATAATAAATTTTATATATATTTATCATTAAATATAATATATAACATTATAATATGTTATAAATTGAATTCAGATGTCAAAACATTTCAATCATCTGCAATGTTTTTTCATTTAAAACCCATTTTCATTTTGAAAAAGTGAGAATAATGAAAAATTAATTATTGTAAATTCTTTTTATTGATGTTCGAAAAATTGATTCAAAATTTGGACTCAGTGGGACCAAATTTTGTAAATATGTTTTTTTGGGCATTATAAATAGTATATTTGGTAATTTTTTATAATACGAATAAATGGTAAACCAGGTAATTAATGGTAAGAATACTATTTTAAAATTACTCTAACACATGTATTATTATCATTGGATGATATTTTTTTGACATAAATCATCATTTGGTCGAAATGGTATCCATTTCAATCCACTTTGATGAGATTATGACATTTAATTTATTTTTTTAAACAAAACATAAATATTTCTCACTCAAATTTTAATAAATAATTAATTTTTATTATATTTTTATACCAAATATAAATTGTAATATAAATACTTATTTCACATATAGAAATTTTTTCTTTATCATGTTGATTTATTTTTAAATTTTATTAAATTAATAATTAGCTTAATTTCATATACATTAAGGTTTTAGAAAACATTTAATTGATAAAAATAAAGTTGTTTTTATTTAATTATTAATACAAATTAAAATATCCGAACACTTTAACAAATAATTTTTTTGAGTATAAATTGACCATAATCATCCAAAAATCATGTTATGGACCATTTGGAATATTATTGAAGGGCTTATGACACTTATAATATTTTATTATTTATTGGATTTAAAGTGTTCACCTTATTAAATTAATAACTATAAGATTTTAAATATTTTATTTTCGAAAAGATAAATTTGAATAAAAATACTCTTATGAAATATAATATATTTATCTTCTTTAATGTATTTTATTTTTAAATTTTATTCAATAATTGTGTTAATTAAATAATTACAGGAAATTTATTTAGTTATTATATTATTAATAGAGATAACTAAAAATGTTGCCAAAAATATGAATGTAAATATTATATGGATAAATAACATGTATAAACAATTTTATAAATTAACTTGATCTCCTAGAAATATAAAACAATTTTATTTTTGATGTTATTTTGTTATATTAATACTTTCCAAAATCAATGAATTAAATATTGTCAAAATTGATACTAATGATTTTATATCAAAAAATGTTTTATAAAATTATTTAATAATCATTAATGATTTTTATAAAATATTTAATATTTATTATATTGAAGGAAATGATATTGTTTAATTAGTTCTATTCTATTTTACATCAAATAAGAAAATATTTCTCATTATTCATAAAAAAAGTTGTTACCCTAGTTAAAAATTAAATAGAATAACAATGTGTTAATTAAAAAAGATAAGGTATAAATTTACAAAAATATTTTTCAAAAATTTATTTTCCTCTTTTATTACAATGATATATGATCTTATCTTCCAAATTGGAACATTTTAATGGGTTTTTGGTATGTTTTTATTTTATTAAAAATTCTTATTTATGTAGTTTCAAAAAGTACCCCTCACTACAATTTTGAAAGAGAACCTCCTCCTTCACCTCTTCACTTTACATTGAGCCTTCATACTCAGCCACACCCTTACCTTTTTCCTTATTGACAGTCGTAGTTACATTATAGATGTTCTTGGAATAATCAATGACCAACTATAGTGCTGTAAAATGAGATTTATAGAAATCATGTCAAGGAAGAAGAAATATCTTTTACTGATTTTTTCAAACATCTTTCATTGTCCACATACCATAAATTATTTGATTCATTATAATTAAATAACATCAGTATACCTAATATAATTTTATTTTATTATAATTATGAAACAAAAATATTACAAATTCTATCCATCTTAAAAAAAATAAAATCATCACACGTGCGTACCTACGAATAACCATCTCCACGACGTGGTGTAATCTATTTTCTTACCACCACCATACATTTATGGGTATAATTATGGAAATAATTACTCTTTATTATTATTATAACATGATATTAATTGGGAAACATTTTACAAAATCTACTACAAAACTATTCTATAATTCTAGAAATGATATCATCTTTCGTGCGTACGTATGGCCTATCATATCCATGATTCAATTCGATTCATTCTATATTATATTTCTTAAACCACGATTATTTACATGCCATAAATGACTAAATATGATATATATTATATTAATATCAAAATATAAAATTTAAAACTCTAACATAGAAATGGATATGAAATTATATAACAAAACATGCATAAGAATATAAAGTAGTTAACATCCAAATAATGAGTGACAATAAAATGTCACTAACAAAAATATGATAAAATAATAATTATGATATCATAAAAATGACTATGATTTTGGAATATGTCAATAACAGTGTTTAAATCATTATACAAGAGTTTAAAATAAATAAAAAGGATATCAGACCTATGGCAAGGGATAATTCTTTAATACCATTATTACCCATTTTAGAATTTTTACTAAAGAGTATGAAAGGAATCATTTGTCATAACTAAATATGAGGTATTTTTGTTTTTAATTTTTTGGAAAAATTACTAGTATATTTTTCCTTGCCTATATGGAATTAAGGAATTCTAACACATTCATAATTCTTTATTTAAATGAATCTTCTGTTACAATAATTAATGGGTTATTTTATTTAAAATAATTTTTTTTATAATTTTGTGGCATTTTGAGAATAGTAAATGATTTTTAAGAAGAAAGGTTATTTTCCTAAATAAATAATTTGATGTATTTTAACAAAATTATTTTCCATCTAAGATGGAATTTTTAAATATGGGATTGTTTCTATCCTTATTATTATATTGATTTTATTGTTTTTATGATGGAATTAATATCATGAAATCCATTTATTATATATGTATTAAGATTTACTGATGTTTATGAATCCTTTTTTCATGTTTGGGTTATGCTATGTTGAATCATTTATGTTTTTGTGGAACATGTTTGAATTATATCATTACGAGATGGTTGGGACCAATATCTACAATCAATTCATTAGAAAACGGTTTATTTTTAATTATATATACATGACTGTGGTAGAAAATAATGTGGTTTAGTAATAAAGTGATGGAATGCCTAGAAAACCCAGTTCTGTAATGGTCTTTGTTTTCTATGATTTTCTTGAAAATGGGCATGGAAAAATATGAAATGATTTTATATGATTTCATGTATGTCATAATAAATTATGTCTTATGTTATGAATTTTTGGATTATATCCATTAATTTTTATGAAATGTTATCCAATGAAATGATATCATGATCATTTATAAGAAGGACAAGACTTCCAAATGTTATTTTCATATGTCTTGTGACAATGATAATATTTATATTTAACTGTTTCACCCTTATAGTGCACCTGATCTCACTCTTTCATATGTTTCTTTTCTAGAGGTCCTGAAGAACGGTATTTAGTAAGATATGTCCAAAGGAGTCTATTTATAAAGAAATACGCAGTAGGAAATGTAAATGTTTTATGAACAATTTTTTATGTTTCCCAGTTTCTAAAGACACTAGACCTATATGGTCCTTTCGTGGATTTATTTAATGTTGTAATTAATATACTTCCATTTAGAAGCAATATCTATGTAGTTATATTATGGGTCATTATTAGCTCTATTAGATCTCTATCATGGAAAACTGTTGGGATCCTCAAAACTGATCAAATAGTTCATCAATAATGGGATGGGATATATTTTCATCACTATCCCCTAGTTTATCATTTGTTAATATACACATAGTAGTGGACTAAAATTTTATTTCATGGAGAATAAGACAAGTACTTCCTATGGTGAAGTACCCACCATGATGAATTCATTCATCTCTAACTAATTTAGTTGTACTATAATATCGTTCAACTTGAATGAATCCATAGTATATAAGAATATAAGAATTTTATGTCCTACTGTAATGAGTTATATCTAAATGTCAACTCATCTATAAATGGGAAGTACTGTAAATCATTTTGGGAAGAATTCTAGATAGAGATCATTGACTAGTTAAAATGATAATTATACTACTGCAAATTTATCTAAAGAAGACAATATCTTAGACTATGTTGTGATCGTTACTTATGAACGCATGTCCATACCTACTTTAGCTACTATCAATTATCATTTCCAGTCATCAACTACTTATATCCATTCAATGATGTTAAATATACCCACTTCTGATAGTGATAAATGTGTTGTCATAATATGGTCATGTAGTCCATACTATGAATCACATTTAGCTCATCATATCTAGTATCATGATGTTCCATAGATGTTGATCAGAAGAAACAACAACATAACAATATGGTCAACTTTTATGCCTAATGTTATGTTGGGGGAAAGTAACATAGAAGATAACTTGATTAATATTTCATGTCCGGAAACCACATGATTAGATATGATGGAATAAGAAATAATGATATAAAATAAGGTAGTGCATAATGTATATTTGAAAAAATTTTCTTCAAGTATTATATATTCCCTCAACACTATCTATTAGAGTTATCTAGTCAACATATTCATGACATGAAACAATTTTGTGGCCCTATATTTGAGATGCATGTCTTATCCGAGTCATCATCATTTGGTAATTCTACTTAAGTGCAAGTATGAATCCTTGGGTTATAGATCATTTCTATCTTACACCCCTATTGAAGCTCACCCTCAATGAACAAGAGAGAATTTCTTTGAGATGTACCATGATTCCTCACCATAGAAATTTGGTTTCTGATTTTGTACAAAACAAATTGTATTGCTCGAACATACCACATTTGAAGAACTATATATCAATTCTTAAGGGGGTTTTAAACGCTATGGTTATATGGTGGATGAGGAAAAGCATGATATATGATCTAGTTTGTCAGCTAAGGTACTCTAGAGTATGCTCAGATGACACTAACTCTGGCGGGTCATCCATCTTAAGGACAATGTCATGGATTCGAGGCATACATTGTTTATTCATCGGACCAGAAAACAACAGATGATTCTGAGGGACTATCTACCATTAATGGTATATATTTTTAAAACTTCTAATTTATCAATAACGGTGTTTTTTTATAAATTTTATAATTTCTTCAAATCCACATACTTCATAAGATTCTATATTAGATCTGAACCATTATTGTATCTCCTTAACCCGAACCACTTGGTATTCATCACAGAGTCACATGAATTTATGCATGCCTCTATATATTAAAGAGGATGCAGACTAGATGTGAGGGACTGATCATCATAAATGTGGAGACGACACCCTATGTTTCATGTCTAAGGTCAAACAGTAATATATATAATATAATATCTCAGAGTAACAATTCAAAATAAAACATTTTCCAGAGCTATACATTTCATCTGAAAAATAATCAAATGGGATCACTAGGTGGAACTAAAAAAATAATATATAGAGTTTAAAAAAGTAAATAATGGAAAACCTTGTATCCTTCAATGTACATCCCCATACATCAACTACCTCATTTCTCCTCAGCTTAACCATATACCACACACCCATTTCTCATGCATGGATCACAATACATGAATATTTTAGGTCAATAAAAATTACCATATATAGGGAATGAGTGTTGGAACAAAGAAGGTCCCCACAAAAGAGTCTTTAACCAAATATAGGCATGTAAAATAGTTTTATTTGAGGAAAAAAATGAGTGAAAATGAAATTATAGAAAATCATATTGCATTAACGTTGGGACTAACAAAGTCATCATGGATGCATATCATACCTATATATACTCTACGTAGGAAGGATTGTTTGGAATTTATAAATTATAATGAACTAGAAACATGGATGTTGAAATATCAGTCATCTATATCATGTCATTGATATAATATTCCATTCAGTGTTCACAAGTCATTGAGATTTGGCACATTACCTAGAATCCTCATTTTACTTAGATCCATTAGTTTCATAAGGCTTTCATTGCCTACCCTATGTAGGGGTCGACCATAGTCATCATTTAGAATCATGTGTACCCTATATCTATGAGTTAATATTACCATGATGTTAACCTATAATGATATACAAAGAAAACCCTTCAATGGAAAGTTAATACACATAAAAAGGGAGAACATGATGAGGAAATAAAATAATAGAATCATTAGAATATTACTGACTCATATAAAAATATTTTATTTTCATAAATAATGGTAATTTTCAACTCTATAAATACTCTTGGAAGGATGGTCATATTTTTGTATAAAAAAATAACCAAACCCAAAAACAATATCCATCAATCAATATAAATAATTCATGAAATCACAAAATGAATTAAGGCACCAAGAGAATAAAATGTCCTCAAAAGATAAGTAGCTTCCTACATCATGGTTTTCAATATCAATTTCATGGTTCATCATGAGATTCCTATTTTAATCCATGAACACGCCTAAATAAGAACACATTGAGATGAACATAATTCCTAGAACTAATTTCCAATCAAATAGGACATCAATAATAGAATGATACCTATAGATAAGAACAAATCAAAGTGTTACAATCCTAAATATCATCCAATGATAATTTCAGACAATCGTAATGATTAAATATATTTAAAGGAAAGAGGAAATTTCCACTACATTATTTAAAATAATGATGATATTTGAACCTAATATGAGTCTATATATACAATTACAATATCAATATTTAATGTTTTTTCTTCCTTCATGGTTGAACAGGGAGATACAAGAAGAATGGAGGCTATCATGGTTAGTAATCCAAAATATTGGAAGGGGTATCCAACCACCTGGTATTATTCCTAATGTTTTATAGAATTATGTAGATCATTTTAATAGTTAAATAGAATAGTATTATATAAATTAATAGGGGGATTAATGGAGTGAAAATAGAATTAAAATTCTATATTAAATTCACTTTGGTTTACAATTTGAATTATTCATGATCAGGGATGATATCTGATCATTTTGGCCATTTCAATGACAAATAGATCAATGTCACACCCTCCACCATGACCTAGATATGGTCATGATGTTCTTAAATAGACCACCGAAAAACACCTTGTCATACAACATGTCACATATTTTTAGGAAGATTTCCACCACTGATCCCTCTAATAAAATAATCACGATATTTCTCGTGTTATGGAATAAAATAGTCGTACCCAAGAACCACATATTGGATATGATGTGGAAAATACCTTACCCCCTTTAAATTTTATAGAGGCAAACCAGAGACCACCATAACCAGCACAATGTTTATAGTGTTCCCATTTTTTCATAAAATTAACGAAAACACAAATTTAGGCTATTAAAATACACTCAATGATCCCATGGTTCCACCCAAGAATAGATCAACTAAAAAAATAGAATGAGACTATGGGAAATTTTTTTTAAATATTAAAATAATGTTCTTATACATTAATATTAGAGGCATACCAGTTATTGTATTATTGAATATTTTCTATGAAATTGTTGATCAGTTTTGATAGATACAATAATTCACATAATTATTTTAACAAAACCATTTTATATAATCAATTTTAAATAACTGATTAACATAAAAACATAAAATAAATGAAAAATATTATTTATAAGTTATATTGTTTTTATAAAAAATCATAGGTAATATCAATCTGCATTAATAAAATTATATATTCTATACATATAACTAATGATTAAATTAGTCACAAAACACACTAATAAAATCAAACTTTTTTTTATTAATATGAAATAGAATCCACCCCACAATGTAATGTTGAATGGAATAAATATTCATATTTATTATAAATCTATATTGATAATTTTATTGGAAAAATATTGAAGTATATTACATTATATTAGAAATACAATAATTTTTCAAAGGTAAAGTTGGTAAATAATGTAACACCCGAGACTTTTATGTTATATAAATCATCAAATGAATCTTTTTCTAAACAACACTTGCTTGGCTTTCTTTACACGAAATCGTGACCTTCCTCAATAGCTTGCGTCGTACGCAATACCAAGTTTCACTAAACAACGATATGCTATTAAAATATTATTAAAACTAGCCGTTATGAATAGTAATAACCACTTTTTGAAATTTTATAAATTTTATCTTTCAAAATGGACTACATTTTTGGATTCGGAATACCTAAATTAGCCTAGGGTGAAATTTTGGTATTTTTCTGAAAACATTCAATTTTTGATGAATAGTGAAACCACTAAGTGGTAGGTTAAAAACTGAATTTTGAATAAAACTTAATTTTACCGCTTCTGTGAATGGAATTTCGAAAATCCGAGAGACACGGTTAATATCAAGGACTAAAATGTGGTTCAATGAGATGAAAATAATTTTTTGGTGAATAGTAACTTTTTACTTTTTTTACCACGGTTAAAAGTAAATAGGGTAACTAAGGGTAAATATGATATTACTATTACCCTAACACATGTTCTAATTCTATTGGATAAGTGTAATTCGACCAAAAACTACCTTATGAATATAATATGACAATTTAGGTCCACTTGGATTAGATTATGACATTTAATATTATTTTATTTAATGAATAGTTAAAATAGTTAAAATCAATGTTTAATAACTAAAACATTTTTAATATGGGGTTATACATATGATAAATTCGACTATAAATATTCAATAGAAAGCTAAAAAGATTTCCTACATAATGATATTTTATTTATAATTTTTAGACATTATATAATTTAATTTATTTATGACACAATGATGATGCAGTAATTATCTTATTAATGAAATATTGACAAAATTGATGTTATAAACACCAAAATAAATGTAATTTGAGACTTTTTATGAATTCAACTAATTTTCTAGGTTACTATGATATATTAGTGTTGTTTTAATCAATTTTGTTCGAACATATAATTCTGTTATGACTTTCACAAAAATCATATATCAAATAGTGTCAAAATTGACACAAAATAGTTTTTAAATCAAATATTATATTACTAATTGTTATTTTATTCCTAAAAATCTATGGTTCGGCCAAATGACTTAGATAAGGATATATATATATAAATAATAAACAATTTGGGGTTATTTTGGCATGTTATAGTAAGTGTATTAACCATATAGTGTAAGAAAACAAAAAGACACGGTAAAAGTTAAATTATTTAACTTAGAGTTAAATCTAATTGATAAGGTTAAAATAATAACCTAAACTTGTCTAAATCCTATTGGTTGATAGGATTTCGACCCATCCCCACTTTAGCTTAGAAATAATACCCTTTGGAACCATTATAAACCGATTTTGACTTTAATATAAAATAATATTTTGAGATATTCCTAAGGTGCCCCTCTCCTCCCTTATAAAAGGGAACCTCCTCCCCCTCCTCCTCACACCAATTTGAGCACTCAAACTCGGCCAACCCCTGACATGTTCTCCTCTCCACTTCCCTAGAATAATCCTAGAGGTCCTGGTCTTCTTCAAAGACCAATCTTAGTTCCCTAAGTGGAGGATTCAAAGAAGCGTTCCAAAGAAGAGGTAATATCCATTACCGATCTTTTCAATTTCTTTCTTCTTCAACTTATTCTTCTTTAGTTGTTTCATGATAAAGTAATAACATAAGTATTACTTACATACTGATATGTTATTATAAATATTAAAAAACCCTAATTCACCTTCTATCCATCCTACGGAAAAATGAAATCACCGCGCATGCGTACGTACGGAATACCGTCTCCACGCCGTGGTGTAATCTATTTTCCACCATCACCTTACAAGGATGGGTATAATGGTGTAATGAGTGACTATTTATGATTATTATAAATTAATATTGATACTGAAATAATATACATATACTCTAATACAATTCCATGATCATATGAACGATATCATCACTCGTGCGTACGTACGGAATACCGTCTCCACGATGTGATGCGACTCGTTCTACATGATCATAATTACATAGTAATTATATAAATGAATTGAATGAATAAATATGATATATGTTATACTAATACCATTCTGGATATAAGGTATCTATAACCTTAAAATAAGAATAAGAATTTATTCGGCAAAACACGCATAAGAACAAAAGGCAATAAAGACCCGAGTAACAAGTAACAATGAAATATTACTAACAAGAAGCTAAGAATATGACCATATATGATATCATATCAACATGTATGATTCTGGAATAAGTCAATAACATTATTTAAACCATTATACAGGATCTTCAGACACATACAAAGCAAATCGGACCTAAGGAAATGGAAATATCACAATCTCATTTTTATCCGAGATTGTTTATTCGTAAGTATTTATTGGGGTGTATTTTATCATCCACATACATGTTCCCTCAATATGTAATATTGTTTCCATCCACGTAAACTAGTTTAAATACAATTTTACCCTTCGGTGAGTTTTTAGTAAATAATATGAAAGGAATCTTTTGTCGTTTTTTCGTACGAGGTACTTTTTGACTTTTCCGAAAAAAGTACGAAGCATGTTTTTATAACTTATACAGAATGAATGGATTTCTAAAACATTATTTCCAAGAAGCTTCCTTTACAAGTATTCAAGTTTATTTTTAATCAACTTCTTTTAGTTTACAATTGTATGACATGTTAAGAAAGGAAAAGTGTTTTTGAAGTAGAAAGGATATTTTCCTCAAGAATGAAGTTCATGTATTTTATCAAAATTATTTTCCATATAAGATAATAAAAGTTTTCTGTTTTTATCCCTATTATTACATGGATTTGATTATGTTGGGATGGAAATATTTTTATGAATTCCTTTATCTTATATGAATTGTTTTATGATGTCATGTTGTTTAAGAATTCCATTTTTATTACATGGGTTACGCTATGATGTATGGTTTATGATTATGTGGCACACATAAGAAAGGATTCATTATAAGATGGGTGGGACCTATATCTCCCTCCAATGCATTGGGTAAAGATTTTATCTCTCATGAGTTAGACATGGCTGGAACGGTAGGTTATACCGGTTCAGTGAAATAGGACTGGAACGAGGGTGACTCGGTTCAGAAAGGGACTTTGTCCACTAAGATAGTCTTGGAAAATGAGTCATGACTAACAAGAAATGATTTTCCATGATTGTGTGTGCATGCCACAAAGTTTCATGTTTCATGTTATGATTATGGGGATCTCATTTTCACTTCTATGATTTGTTCCATGTTAAGATATTATGATCTCTTTTGCAGGTTATGATTTTCAAAAAGATATGATATGATTTTTATTTCCTTTATTTGCCCTTGCTGAGCATTTGAGCTCACCCTTTTATGTTTTCTTTTCCCCAGGTCAGGAAGATGGATATTAAGTAGAATATGCTAAAAGGGACCCTAGATATGATGAAATAAATGGGAGACACTGTAGAAGATTTATGAACTAGTTGTTTATGTTTCCCAGTTTCTAAAGACACTATACCTATACGGTACTTTGTGGTTTTGTCATATGTTGTAATAAGTGTACTTCAATTTTGAAGTATTAACAATGTATGTAAAGTATGGGTTGTTATAGTTGGTATCAGAGGAAAGGTATAGTCAACCTTTGGAAACCAGGATGTGAAAGCCTTAGTAAGAACCCTAAAGATAAGTCTAAGAATAGAACACAATCTTAGTGTTTTAGAAATGTCCATGAATAACCTAGGATAAGACCTTAAGCATGAAAATTTTATTCTTGAATTATGTGGCTTTCCTATTATAATTAGTGTTTCTCGCACTATTCTTCTTGGTTTTAGTCAATGGATGGAACCCGAAGGAACCGTGTTAATGCGGAATGCGATGGGCAATGCAATGATTGTCCCCCTGAGCAACCAAATGATATGGGAGCTGGAATGCAAAATCTTATTGCTATGCTCACACAACTTTCTCAAGCTATGAATCATGCAGGACTTCCAAACGAGCAAAGGAAGGAGCAAAATTCTGTTGAATCCTTCATGAGGCAGCGTCCACCTTCTGTCAGCGGGTCTACTGATCCATTAGTTGTTGAACAATGGATTAGTACTACTGAAATGATATTTTCAGTTCTTCAATGTTCTGAACATGATAAAGTCATCCTAGCAGTGTATCGTTTGGATGGAGATGCTGATCAATGGTGGAATCTTATTAAGAATACGATGCAAAGGGATGAAATTGAGTCCATGGAATGGTACGAGTTCAAGAACTCATTTTTCAATAAGTACTTCCCTCGTATTCTCCGAACAAAGATGGAGAAAGAGTTTCTTGAACTGAAGCAAAGGGATGATGAATCTGTGTGGTACCTATGAAGAAAATTTTACAAGACTTGCAAGGTACGCTTCTGGTATTATTATCCAACCTGAGAGTAAGATCGATCGATTCTTTAGTGGCTTAAAACCAAGTCTTCGAAGGGCGTTAGCCATAAGGGACTTCAATAGCTACGAGGAAATCGTTCGATGTGCTCTCAAAGTCGAGATGGAGATTGGAGTAACCCATCAGTCATATGGGTTTGATAAGAAGAGGAAAATGGAATTCAAAGGAAAATCTAAAGAGCACACTGAAAAGAAGATGAGCTTTCCCTTATGCTCAAAGTGTGGAAATAAACATGGAGGGAGTTGTCTTAAAGGGACAAGTAAATGTTTCAAATGTGGAAAGGAAGGTCATCGGGCATTTGAATGTCACGATAATGGGAAGAAGATGTCTAATGATGCAAACAAAGGAAGGGATACACAGAATGAACCTACTATACTTTAATGTTTCAAGTTCAAGGAGATGGGGAATTATGCCAATCAATGCCCAAATCCAAGGGTTGATGATGATGGTCAACGTCAACAAACTCTTAATGCTAAAGACAAAGGAAAGTCACATGCAATTTCTATCAGCGATGTGGAGTACGATAACGAAGTGGTGAAAGGTACACTTACCATCCACTCTAAAGTAGCAAATGTTTTATTTGATTCTGGATCCACCCACTCTTTTATTTCTGAAGAATTTTCTAAGGGTATCACCGTATTACCTCAACAATTAGATGTTGAGTTAGCTGTGACAACACCTAATGGCACATCAATCGCATCAAAAGTTTATAATTCTTCTCCGATCGAAGTTTGTGGGAAAGTGCTTCCTGCAAATCTTGTGATCCTTCCTATAGTGGAATTTGATGTGATTCATGGCATGGATTGGCTTTCTTTATACGGAGCTCATATCAATTTCCAAAGAAGGGAAGTCACATTTCATATTCCAGATCAATCTATGATCGTCTATCAATGCAATGATGAACATAACCTTCCAGTGGAAATTTCTTCCATTTTATGGGTATTGATTCCACTAAATGAAGGTTATTTATCTCAAATGGTTTGTGAGAAACTCACGATTAAGAATATTCCCATTGTACGAGAGTTTTATGATGTCTTTCCGGAGGAATTACCGAGTCTTCCACCAAATCGTGAAGTTGAGTTTTCAATAGAACTCGTACCGGGTGCTTTGCCTATTTCAAAGACACCTTATAGAATGGCCCCAATTGAGTTGCAGGAATTGAAGAAGCAACTCCAAGAGAATCTTGATAAGGGAGTCATACGCCCTAGTGTGTCACCTTGGGGAGCACCTGTTCTATTTGTTACGAAGAAAGATGGATCAATGAGACTCTGCATTGATTATCGAGAACTTCACAAGATCACTATTAAGAACAAATATCCTCTCCCATGCATTGATGACTTATTTGACCAACTACGTGGAGCACAATACTTTTCCAAGATTGATCTTCGTTCAGGGTATCATCAATTAAGGGTCAAAAGGGAGGATATACCAAAGACGACTTTCCGTACAAGGTATGGACACTATGAATTTATAGTGATTCCATTTGGTCTTACTAATGCCCATGCTTTCTTCATGGATCTAATGAATAGAGTCTTTAGATACTATCTTGATCAATTTGTGGTAGTCTTTATAGACGATATTCTTGTCTATTCAAAGAGCAAGGAAGAGCATGAAGATCACTTGAGAATTATATTGAAGACCCTGAGAAAGGAGAAGCTTTATGCCAAATTTACCAAGTGTGAATTTTGGCTTCAAAAAGTTGCATTTTTGGGTCACATAATCTCAAAAGAGGGGATATCTGTGGATCCAGCAAAAAAAGAGGTTATCGAAAGATGGTCGAGACCAACAACAGTAACTGAGATCCGAAGTTTTCTTGGTTTGGATGGATATTATCGACGTTTTGAAAAGGATTTTTCACGATTATCTAATCCACTCACCGTGTTGACTCGGAAAGGAGTTAAGTTTGTTTGGACAGAGGAATGTGAAGAGAATTTCAAGGAGTTGAAAAGAAGTTTATCCAGTGCACCTGTGCTCACACTGCCTTGTAGTGGAGAAAGGTTTGTGATCTACAGTGATGCATCCAAGATGGGATTGGGGTGTGTTCTTATGAAAAATGATATGGTGATAGCTTATGCCTCACGACAGTTGAAAATCCATGAGCAAAATTACCCTACACTTGATTTGGAGTTGGCTGCGGTAATCTCTGCATTAATGATTTGGAGGCATTACCTTTATGGTGAAAGGTGTGATATTTATACTGATCATAAAAGTTTAAAGTATATTTTCACACAAAAGGAGCTGAATATGCGTCAAAGAAGATGGTTGGAGCTGATTAAGGATTATGACTGCTCAATCCATTACCACCCTGGAAAAGAAAACAAGGTGGAAGATGCATTAAGTCGACAAGACCATGCCAGTTTATCCATGATGAGGATCACAAAAGATCCAATATTTATGGATTTACAAAGGATGGATCTTGGAATTATAATGGAAGGGGAAAAATCTTATCTTTCTCAAATGAATGTTCAACCATATATACATGTGAAGATTAAAGAGGCACAGAAAGAAGATGTCGAGTTACAAAAGAAGGTGAGAAATGTTCCTGAATTCAACCTTGATTGTGATGGGATAATAAAGTTCAGGAATCGGTTTTGTGTTCCTCCCATCCCTGAATTAAAGAAGGAGCTACTGGATGATGCTCATAGTTCTTCATTCTCTATTCATCCTGGAACCACAAAGATGTATAGGGACCTGAAATAGTACTTCTGGTGGGATGGCATGAAAAGAGATGTTGCTGAATATGTCTCTCGATGCTTGGTTTGTCAACAAGTTAATGCTGAGAGACAAAAGTCTAAGGGGATGTTACAACCATTACCCATACCCGAATGGAAATGGGAAAACATCACTATGGACTTTGTCACAGGACTTCCTAAAACATCCCAAGGAAATAATGCTATTTGGGTCATAGTTGATCGTCTTACAAAGTCTGCACACTTCATTGCTATTAGAGAGGATTTCTCTCTAGATCAGCTTGCCAGGATATATGTAAAGGAAGTGGTAAGATTGCATGGAGTACCACTTTCTATTATATCTGATCAGGATCCGAGATTTACCTCAAAGTTCTGGCGATGTCTTTAGCATACTCTGGATACAGAGTTGAGTTTCAGCACTGCTTATCATCCTCAGACAGACGGTCAGTCTGAGAGAACAATTCAAACCCTAGAAGATATGTTGAGAGCTTGCTCTATGGATTTAAAAGGATGTTGGGATCAACACCTACCTTTGGTGGAATTTTCTTATAATAATAGCTTTCACTCCAGTATTCAGATGGCTCCTTATGGAGCTCTCTATGGAATGAAATGCAGGACTCCAACTTGCTGGGATGAAGTTGGGGAAAGAAACCTATTAGGACCTGATCTCGTTGATGAAATGGAAGAAAACGTCAGATCTATTCAACAACACATAAGAGCAGCTCAGAGTCGACAGAAAAGTTATGCTGACAACCGAAGAAAAGTCCTAGAGTTTGAAGTGGGTGATAAAGTGTTTTTACGAATATCTCCCTGGAAGAGGGTTATAAGATTTGGAAAGAAGGGGAAGTTGAGCCCTAGATATATCGGTCCTTTCAAAATACTGGATCGTGTTGGAAAGGTAGCTTACCGATTGGCGCTTCCACCGAATCTCTCTCAAGTTCATAATGTGTTCCATGTATCTCTCCTAAGAAAGTACATACCTGATCCTTCACATGTACTCAGCTCAGAAGTTGTACCGCTGGAGCAAGATCTTTCTTATGAAGAACAACCGATAGAGATTCTGGATCGTAGCGAAAAAGTCATACGAAACAAGACCACTCGATTGGTGAATGTTTTATGGAGGAACCACCAACTTGAAGATGCTACATGGGAGCTTGAGGATATGATGAGGGAGAAGTATCCTCATCTGTTTGTTACAAAGTGACGAATTTCGAGGGCGAAATTCTTTTTAAGGGGGGTAGAATGTAACACCCGAGACTTTTATGTTATATAAATCATCAAAGGAATATTTTTCTACACAACACTTGCTTGGCTTGATTTACACGAAATCGTGACCTTCCTCGATAGCTTGCGTCGTACGCAATACCGAGTTTCACTAAACAACGATATGCTATTAAAATATTATTAAAACTAGCCGTTATGAATAGTAATAACAACTTTTTGAAATTTTATAAATTTTATCTTTCAAAATGGACTTCATTTTTGGATTCGGAATACCGAAATTAGCCTAGGGTGAAATTTTGGTATTTTTCTGAAAACATTCAATTTTTGATGAATAGTGAAACCACTAAGTGGTAGGTTAAAAACTGAATTTTACATAAAACTTAATTTTACCGCTTCTGTGAATGGAATTTCGAAAATCCGAGAGACACGGTTAATATCAAGGACTAAAATGTGGTTCAATGAGATGAAAATAATTTTTTGGTGAATAGTAACTTTTTACTTTTTTTACCACGATTAAAAGTAAATAGGGTAACTAAGGGTAAATATGATATTACTATTACCCTAACACATGTCCTAATTCTATTGGATAAGTGTAATTCGACCAAAAACAACCTTATGAATATAATATGACAATTTAGGTCCACTTGGATTAGATTATGACATTTAATATTATTTTATTTAATGAATAGTTAAAATAGTTAAAATCAAAGTTTAATAACTAAAACATTTTTAATATGGGGTTATACATAAGATAAATTCGACTATAAATATTCAATAGAAAGCTAAAAAGATTTCCTACATAATTATATTTTATTTATAATTTTTAGACATTAAATAATTTAATTTATTTATGACACAATGATGATGCAGTAATTATCTTATTAATGAAATATTGACATAATTGATGTTATAAACACCAAAATAAATGTAATTTGAGACTTTTTATAAATTCAACAAATTATATAGGTTACTATGATATATTAGTGTTGATTTAATATATTTGGTTCGAACATATAATTCTGTTATGACTTTCACAAAAATCATATATCAAATAGTGTCAAAATTGACACAAAATAGTTTTTAAATCAAATATTATATTACTAATTGTTATTTTATTCCTAAAAATCTAAGGATCGGCCAAATTACTTAGATAAGGATATATATATTAATAATAAACAATTTGGGGTTCTTTTGGCATGTTATAGTAAGTGTATTAACCATATAGTGTAAGAAAACAAAAAGACATGGTAAAAGTTAAATTATTTAACTTAGAGTTAAATCTAATTGATAAGGTTAAAATAATAACCTAAACTTGTCTAAATCCTATTGGTTGATAGGATAGCGACCCATCCCCACTTTAGCTTCTAAATAAGACCCTTTGGAACCATTATAAACCGATTTTGACTTTAATATAAAATAATATTTTGAGATATTCCTAAGGTGCCCCTCTCCTCCCTTATAAAAGGGCACCTCCTCCCCCTCCTCCTCACACCAATTTGAGCAGTCAAGCTCGGCCAACCCCTTCCATTTTCTCCTCTCAACTTCCCTAGAATAATCCTAGAGGTCCTGGTCTTCTTCAAAGACCAATCTTAGTTCCCTAAGTGGAGGATTCAAAGAAGCGTTCCAAAGAAGAGGTAATATCCATTACTGATCTTTTCAATTTCATTCTTCTTTAACTTCTTCTTCTTTAGTTGTTTCATGATAAAGTAATAACATCAGTATTACTTAAATACTGATATGTTATTATAAATATGAAACAACCCTAATTCACCTTCTATCCATCCTACGGAAAAATGAAATCACCGCGCGTGCGTACGTACGGAATACCGTCTCCACGCCGTGGTGTAATCTATTTTCCACCATCACCTTACAAGGATGGGTATAATGGTGTAATGAGTAACTATTTATGATTATTATAAAGTAATATTGATACTGAAATAATATACATATACTCCAATACAATTCCATGATCATAGGAACGATATCATCACTCGTGCGTACGTACGGAATACCGTCTCCACGATGTGATGCGACTCGTTCTACATGATCATCATTACATAGTAATTATATAAATGAATTGAATGAATAAATATGATATATGTTACACTAATACCATTCTGGATATACGGTATCTATAACCTTAAAAGAAGAATAAGAATTTATTCGGCAAAACACGCATAAGAACAAAAGGCAATAAAGACCCGAGTAACAAGTAACAATGAAATATTACTAAGAAGAAGCTAAGAATATGACCATATATGATATCATATCAACATTTATGATTCTGGAATAAGTCAATAACATTATTTAAACCATTATACAGGAGCTTCAGACACATACAAAGCAAATCGGACCTAAGGTAAGGGAAATATCACAATCTCATTTTTATCCGAGATTGTTTATTCGTAAGTATTTATTGGGGTGTATTTTATCATCCAAATCCATGTTCCCTCAATATGTAATATTGTTTCCATCCACTTACACTAGTTTAAATCCAATTTTACCCTTCGGTGAGTTTTTAGTAAATAATATGAAAGGAATCTTTTGTCGTTTTTTCGTACGAGGTACTTTTTGACTTTTCCGACAAAAGTATGAAGCATGTTTTTTTAACTTATACGGCATGAATGGATTTCTAAAACATTATTTCCAAGAAGCTTCCTTTAAAAGTATTCAAGTTTATTTTTAATCAACTTCTTTTAGTTTACAATTGTATGACATGTTAAGAAAGGAAAAGTGTTTTTGAAGTAGAAAGGATATTTTCCTCAAGAATGAAGTTCAAGTATTTTATCAAAATTATTTTCCATCTAAGATAATAAAAGGGTTCTGTTTTTATCCCTATTATTACATGGATTTGATTATGTTGTGATGGAAATATTTTTATGAATTCCTTTATCTTATATGAATTTTTTTATGATGTCATGTTGTTTAAGAATTCCATTTTATTACATGGGTTACGCTGTGATGTATGGTTTATGATTTTGTGTCACACATAAGAAAGGATTCATTATAAGATGGGTGGGACCTATATCTACCTCCAATGCATTGGGTAATGATTTTATATCTCATGAGATAGACAGGGCTGGAACGGTAGGTTATACCGGTTCTGTGAAATAGGACTGGAACGAGGGTGACTCGGTTCAGAAAGGGAATTTGTCCACTAAGATAGTCTTGGCAAATGAGTCATGACTAACAAGAAATGATTTTCCATGATTATGTGTGCATGCCACAAAGTTTCAAGTTTCATGTAATGATTATGGGGATCTCATTTTCACTTCTATGATTTTTTCCATGTTAAGATATTATGATCTCTTTTGCATGTTATGATTTTCAAAAAGATATGATATGATTTTTATTTCCTTTATTTGCCCTTGCTGAGCATTTGAGCTCACCCTTTTATATTTTCTTTTCCCCAGGTCAGGAAGATGGATATTAAGTAGAATATGCTAAAAGGGACCCTAGATATGATGAAATAAATGGGAGACACTGTAGAAGATTTATGAACCAGTTGTTTATGTTTCCCAGTTTCTAAAGACACTATACCTATACGGTCCTTTGTGGTTTTGTCATATGTTGTAATAAGTGTACTTTAATTTTGAAGTATTAACAATGTATGTAAAGTATGGGTCATTATAAATAATATATAATTTCTTAAACAAAATATATATTAAAACAAATAAAAATGAAATATTTTGATACGAAATAAAAAAATAAGGAACCATTAAATATTAAATATTCATTTTCTATAGATTCTAGTTCTATATAATAGTCAAATCATTTAAAATTGAATGTTTGATAAAATTTAATAAATTATATAAAATAGCAATAAAATTTAATAATGATCATTACAAGATAAAAAACTCTTTATTATATTTTTAAAACAGTAATCAAAATATTTAACTTAATGTGATATTCATATATTTAATTTTTTTATATAACTATGTCATCGTAACAACCAAATATTTTTCAGGTCATTAAATTTAAGTAAAATTTGTTGTTTTAGTCTTAAATATGGATAAATTCTAATAATATAGATTTATATTTGGATTCAATGAGAAGGAACATATAAAATAGATTATATTATGAATTTTTAGTGGAACATATTTTGTTTAATCTACTTTGGGGAGGGTTAGATGGGGTTCGTGAAGAAAACATATTGATTTTTTCTAAATTTGGCCCATCATGCCATGATCAGAGATGGTTACACCGCACTGTGAACCCAGTGGGAGATGGTTGTGCCACAATCAAGGGATTAATGATATGTTAGAGTTGTGTGTTTTTTCTATCTAAAGGGATATCCTATATGAATGGATATAGTTTAAAAAAAAGAGGGTTGTGGTATTACACTTCTAATCCATTGTATGAAATAACTAATTGAATAAAAAATCATAGAACCATATTTATTATCCTAAATTGATAATAACTCTTAATTATTTTTTTAATTTTTATTTCAATAAATCATTCTATCCTATCGTTTGAAACATTTCCCACCGATGGGTCTATCCATCTATATAATATCTTTAATTCCTAATTTATCTTCTCATAATAACCTCCATGATGAAATATCTCATAAGATATATACATTTATAATGTTAATTCCGTGAAAATATATTGAAAATTTCCAATATTTCTATCTTTAATACACCCCATATAATCTATCATCACATAAATAACAAAGATATTCATCTTGAATAAAAACATACTTAAAGAATCTGTACAAAAAAAGAAAAAAATATACAACATAATAATCCATTATTATTGATCAATAGATTTTAATATTCCTTCATTATAATAAAAATGGACTATATCTTCCAAAGTTATTATTCTCATATAATTCACATTCAATGATCATGTAATATATCATCCATTACAATTTAATAAATCATAATTAAAACTAACTAAAAAATTCATTATAAATCTCTCTCTCTCTAAGGCAATTAATCCCCAACCAAGTTATTTAATGAATCCTTTAAATATCAAAATTGAAATAATCTGTGATAAATAAATCATATATTAAATAAGATGGAGTATGTTGAGACATAGTAATAATTTCATTAACATACAATTGTATTGCATTACTCTTTTAAAATAAAACACCACTTCAAAAAAGTATGTAATATGAATTTCATAAACCACACTACATCAATGTTATAAAATTAAAGAAAATTCCAGTCATAAATTGATAGAAAAATAATTATCAAAAGTGATTGAAAACAATACATAAAAATAAATAATTTAAACAACTAGAAATTAATAATATATAGTGCCTTCAATTAAAAATTATCTTTTACACAATGATAATGTCACTTAACATTACCAAAAAAATTTATGTAATAGTCATAATAATAGAATATAAAAAATCATTAATGAATTTATAAATATACTATGTAGCCTTCCCAAAAAAATAACCATGTTTCCATGTGAATGAAGTATAATAAATATCCATGTAAATCGTAAATAGAAAATAAAAATAAAATAAAAACCTAAAAATAAATCCTCCAATCCACATTAATCAATTATTTTATAACCAAATCACATAATAGTTTATAAAATATCATAAAATGCTCACTATAAAAGTATTGAATCATGAAATTTAAAGATAATGTGTAGTTTACTACTCTTGTGGATATCTCTTTAAAATACATTTGTTGTGATTATTTTAACTAGGGAAAAAAATCCATTTTTGTGAGTCCACCCTTAAGGACCTCCCCAATTCAACCCAAATCATCATCACCACAAATAAGGAACCTTGAAAAAAATTAATCCACTACATTATCATCATCATTTTCAAATTTTATAAAAGGATTTAAATTTAAACTATTCATTCAATATCATATATTGTTCATTAATTTATGTAGGAACACACATTTTTCATAAAGGGTTATTGGTTATATCTTATATGTTATTATTCACATCATACTGTTTATTTATAAATATAAATTATAAATAGTTAACAATTATATATATATAATTCATGTTAACATAGAGATTCTATATTTTGGTAAATTTATGAGTAATACATTCATATAAATATTTTCCTCCAAATATAGTCTCCTAGTTTATTTAAGCAATTAATACATGAAATTTTCAATTAACAGATGAAATATATTTATCATACGGTTTAAGAGAGGATTTTTTTTATCAAATCTAGTAGTATACTCCCTTAAATTACTCTTATAAACCCTCAACATAAATTAAGTAAATGAATCAAGTATAATAACCCACATTTTATATTAAGATTATCCCTAAAACTAATTGGTGTAGAATTTGTGAAATCACCATGACCATCATATAACTAAATGGGTGAAATTATGTGTTTGAAAAATAAATGGATTGTCCCCACTTCTCATTGAAAAAATCCTTATTTATGAAATTTTAGATCATATAAATTGATTCCATCATTAAGTGAAAACATAAAAATATTATAACGACCCTCATTTAATTTGGTATGGACCCATGGTTGAAGTAAGAAATGTAAATTCTATTACTAATTTGATTATCCAATTCCCCACCAAATATAAATATTTTTATATATATAAATTATAGATAATTTCTACTATCATAATTTATCATGATAATATATTACAATTTATATCATTTAGATATCTCAATGTTATTTTTCATCATTTTAATTTTCATTGTTAATTTTTCCCACATCTATCATAAATAATTTTCAAATCCATATATCATTTTTTATCATTTTTATTTTTTTAATTAAAAATATTTTCTTATCAAACAATCCAGAATCTATTCCCATAATTGAATAAAAATCATGATAAATTCATATATATTATTTTTAATATGTGAGTATTTGATCAATGAAAAAAAATATCCATAATGATAATTAATTATAAATTGAAAATATTCATTCTTCTAACATATTTACTTATCCACCACTATTGATTCATTATGAATTAATTAATCCATGTACTTATTACCAGGTCCACCTCCCACAAATGATATTGTAATAAATGCAATGTTATAATAACCCCTGAGTATCGCCTCAAGTAGGACTTGGGTTTGTGACTTGCACCATTGGAAAAAAATATCATGAAATGAGAGGAATTACACTCTATAATAATGTATGATTGAGAGATAAGATGAATTAACCACAAATAAAAACATGACATAATATAAAAAAATAACCACTTCCCAAAATTTATGTATAAATAAAACTAAAACAAGTAAAATTTTCCAAAGTAAATACACAAAACTAACCTAAAATAGAAACATCATAATTGCCCTATGGTCTAGGATATTAATGACCAAAATAGTATATTATTCCCTAATAAAAACCTATAATTTTCTTATATATTTACGGTGAGCGTATGAGTATACTCCATAGTAATAACTGTTTCTATCATCCACATGTGAAAAGAGAATATTAATGGACATGTGAGAAAATAGTAGAAACAAACAAAAGATAAACATGTATACTAACCAGACCCATACTCTTCCAGAAACACTCGCTAAATGATACATCCTATTACAATAATGTAAAATGAATCATATTAATGAATGGAACCCCACACCATCTTCTAACTGATTTTTTATCTCACACCTAATGATTTTATGTCATTGAACTATCATATCATTGGAATTACATTACTTTTCATCAAGTCAAACCCTTAGAAAAATGGGCCATAACAACACATCAAAAAACATCTTACCAAAATACACTTTATCCATCACATCACATTACATATCATTACTAGTGTAGTAGGGTATTGTAAACATTACATATATCAACCTCATTCCCTCCTCCAACCATGAATGACTCCCATCACAATACATATCATCACATCAAACCCAAAGACACCTGGGATATCAAATATCATCACATATCATGTAGAAAGTGTCACTTTTTAATTTATGACATCAAAAACCATTCATATCAGCAATGAATTGGAGATGGAGTAGGGCAGAGTTTGTGTCCATTCACCAATCCTCCCACAGTGATGTTGATAAGCAAACCCCCAACAATATATTTATTTATGTATATATATATATGGATATCATCACATTATTATCTACATGAGTGGGGTAAAATTATAAATATCATGAATATATAATGTATATATAATATCTATACACAATCCAATTATATGGGTTCAAAATTAACGTACCAAAAAACTCACAACATTCCTTCACTTTTATGTGTCCTATAAATGGATAAAACCACATAAAAATCCATAAACACCAACCATATTCTATTATATATAATTCCAATATTATATATAATAAACCCATTTCAATTAAAATAGAAATTTCAGTAAACCCATTCTTAACCATTAATTTATTTTAAACAGGCCACTCTTTAAACAACATAGCTTGTTACAGTTTAAACATCTATTAGAGAACCCATGTTAATTCCAATAATACATAGGAATCAATCTCAAAACAAAACGAAAAAATAATCCCAGCCCATCATAACATCAACCATATCCAATTTCAACATTCTATCACATCACAACCACTCGTATAGCCCCACTACACAATCACACCAAAACAACCCTCGTAGCCCCACAGAACAACCATATCTCATCCATTTCCCCACATAAATCACAAAAAATCCATCATCCAATCATCACATCAACACAACAATTCCCCAACCCAAATCCAAATAAAAAATAATAAGTTCACACCGCTCATATGGAATTTTATAGATTGACAATAAGGAATTTCATTAATTCCACCACTTTATTTAATGTGGTTATCATGAAATCAATATATACTAGTGAAAACATATAATTATCCGAGTGTAAGTGGTTACCCATTTATTTATAGTGGTGTTACAATAATCAAAAAAATTTGGAATCACATAATATATAAAAACCATAAAAACAGGGGTTGTTAATGACCATGTTTTTAGTGATGGAACTACATAAATATATCCCATATCAAAATATAAAAATGTAGAAAAAGCATGGTAATCATCCACATTCCCCTTACCAAACTAGATTAAAAAATTCATTTATCATTTTTAATTTTGATACATCCACATACATATAGATAAACATAATAACCCATCAACACATGGTATATATAATGTTTAGACAAAATAATTACCAACTAGGAAGAAATAATCATTAAACCAACTTATTTCATAATAAATATAGTATTTGAATAAAAGTGGAAACAGATTCAGGGGAACTCTAACCAACAACAACAAAAAGGAGCCAAAAATCCAAGGGAGGAAGTATGTGGAACCACCCATCTCAAGATAATGTAAACTCAAATGAACGAATGAATTATATTGCCTCTTGGATTAATATATCCCAATCCATCAGATTTAGATATGGATTTAATTAGTCATTAAATGTGGATATCATCATTGGCGATCAAATATTAGTTAAAAATGATCCCCTATTAGTTTTCAACCATTATTTTAAATGTTCATGCATTGGAGATCCATGGTTAGTAAAAATTTGATTCATCATTAGTTATCCAACAAAAACCTCTAAAACTGTCATGACCCGTCCTCAGGGCCTGTGCCGTGACTACCCCATGCCCGCTTTCCATAGGCCAGGGGCTGGCAACTAGCACCAAAGGTGTAAATCCCAACAAAAAGGCGAAGACATTGCCTTTGTAAAGTAGAAAAACACCACAGAGTAAGCCAGCACAAGTAAAAACTAAGTAAACTGAGTACAAGTAAGTGCGGAAAAGTAAGTGGGCCAGAATACAAACCCAGACTGAAAGTAAAGTACAACTGGAAAGGAAGTATAAAAAATGAAATGTAAAGCAACAACGCCGAGCTGTCCACTGGAAATCCCACCTAAAGGGTGGGTACAGATAGCCTCCTCAACTCCTCGGGTCCTGCCGTCCACCCCGTGTACTTTCCGCTCAGTGGACCACCTCCAGGTAACGACTCGTCATGATATCCACCTCTAGGAACCGACTCGTCATGACTTCCACCTCCAGGAACCGCCCAACTCTACAAGCCTCAACATCGATCAGTAATGTCCATTGTCTCCAACCAACACAACATAGTGCGGGCGAAGCCCGTGCAGGGGTGAGTATATGATACTCAGTAGGGACCCCGAGACCCCCGAAGGTCTCCCAGAATCCCCAAAGGATAATCCAAAAGGAAAGATACAATCATGATGTAACATCCAACACTGCATAGGTATATGCCCACACGTATACCTAAGTCATCAATTCCATTTCGGCTCCAACTTCTGAGCCCATGTTCGATCGCATCCACATAGTATTGTACAACCCAATCTACATAGGAAAGAACAACTCAATCTACATAGGAAAACAAGTCAATCATATCGAAGATAATGATTGAAAGTCATGACTCAGCTCACACAGGTATACAACATTTGTATTGAAAAAGGAGATGATCAGATGTAGTTACATATTCATCTAATTGGGACCCATTAGGATACTAGACCAGCTAAGCTGTCAGACCCACATAGGATACTACAACAGTGGTCAATACTATCGGCCCCATGTAGGATACAACAACTATAGTCATCAGCACTAAACCCAAGGAGGATTCTACTATGAAATTCTTTTCTGTCGAACCCACAGAGGATTACAATACGAAAGTCTTCACCATCTAACCCATAGCTGCTGGGTAACTCCTACTCTATCGAGTACAGTGGGCCTGCTGCTACAACCAAGCACTTCCCACTAACCTTGGATTGCTAGAGTACTCCACCTGTAGAGTATTGTGGGCCTGCTGCAACAACCACGTGCTTCCCACCATGGGTCTGCCACTACAATCAAGTGCTCCCCCTTCTAGTACTGTGGGCCTGCTGCTACAACCAAGCACTTCCCAACATAGGTCTACCGCTACAACAAAGAGGACCCCTCATAACCTACAGAGGTACTCCATCTGTTGAGTACCACAGGTCTGCCGCTACAACCGAGTGCTCCGTCGCCATGGGTCTGCCTCTACAACCAAGTGCTCCCCATAGGGCTATCGAAACACTACGAGTCGATCGATCAGCAGTCATCAAGTATCAACCATCTCTAGGGTTTCCTCCCACATAATGCTCGTTCGGGGAGGGACTGTTCCATGAGCCAAGAGTTTGATACATCAACTGACACGTAGTCTGGATTTGATGCATCCCAAAGTTCTGTCTCAATAAAGGGAACTCCATGTGACAGACGGCGCGTCAATCTGATGCTCGATCTGAGAGTTATTGGCTTTTTCGTTCCAGGGGCCCGATTGGTTTTTAAGTCAGAACCAAACCTACCGCACTCCAACTGCGTCCAAGACTCAAGTAGAGTAATCCAAACAAATTTATCTCACTAAGAGGAATCCAACAATGTTGACGACACTTCAATCGGAAGTCCAGAGCTCAAGTTATAAGCTTTTCCGCTCCGAGGGCCAGGTTGGTTTCGAGTTCGAACCAACCCGAATGTACCCAATGTTTTCTGAAACCTTGAGTGTAATATTCCTAAACGACCGTCTTGATCCATGTATCCCAACTCAACTTACGGTGCATCAATCGGAGGTCCAAAACTGAAGATATGGGCAAATGACTGAAAACAGTCCGAAAAGGGGGGTCTGCGCCCGGCCCGGCCCGACCCCCCCGCGGGGTCGGCCCGAACCGGGTCGACCCGACCCTGTCCAGGTCTGGCTCAGATGGGCACAGGATTGGCTAGCGCCCGAGTAGGGGGGACACACTTCCCCACCTTGCGCCCCACGGACGCAGCAGGCACCGCGTCGTCCTCCTCCGGATCCCACACGACCATGGGATCCGGTCACCTGCCACCGCAGCTTCAGTCGCAGCGGTTCCTCTTGGAGGTGCGCCAGGAACTGCCGCGTCTTCTGCGGACCACCGAACGCGCTCTGGTAGTCCATTTTGCTGGACTTCTATGCCTGCGGCTCTCCCGGGACCAGTAGATTACTGCGAAGGGTCCAAAACAACTTTTCAGCCCGCTTATTCATCGCCCGAGGATCAGCACATCAATAAACAAACTACAGAGGGTTGTTGGGCCGTGTTTGTTCGGCCCGCACCCTCCACGTTAATTGTTTTTCAAATGGAAATCTTTAAAAAACATCATTTAAACGAGGGCATTATTTATTTAAGGTAAATTATTCAAACACCATAAAATTAAAACACTCATGTACGTGGGGATAATTCACATATAAACATTATTCGAAAAACCCCTACCTCGATGAAGTCGTTGAATGAGGTTTGTCGTGAGAAAAGGACTTCGCAGAAGACGGCGTCTTGGAAGATGATGTCGTAGATCAAGGCTCTGTAAGCGACATCGGCATTCGCCCAAAGAAGGATGCGGCGCGTCGGCACTTTCTTCGACACAGGAAGAAGGTGCAAAGACGGTACATCATTCTTCGTCGAAGCTTCAACATTCGTGTGAGGAAGACGAAGTTCATCAATACCATGATTGTTCACTCCTTGCTTCTGCACAAAGAATCCTGCATAATAAAATAAGACATTGTTTTATTTTATTCACACACATACGTGTCAAATTTAATTTGAAATTCAAAATGAATTCCCCAAATTAATTAACGCACGTTTCCCAATTAATTAGGTGTTTTATTGGCATGTATTTAATGTGGAAGAAAAATGCTTTAGTTGACTTGACATTAAAACGGGGGAGCGGGTGAGTTACAAAATTAAAAGTGATATGGTGATTAATGGGGAGTTAGTGAATTGAAATGTGGGGGATCATATAGGCCCCACCCCAACTCGCTCACATTGATGTTATCCAAAATGTAGAGAGAAATTAAGTTGTGAAAAAACTTAATTTCACTTAAACCACTTAGTAATGAAATAAAAATAAAACAATTATATTTTTATACCTCACTTTTTTTAACATCACCACCGGAGCAAAAGCACCTTCAGAAAAGGTGTTCCTAAGAAATTACCGGCACTGCGGTTTTATCCGTGCCCTCAGATTTCGATTCTGAGAAACGGTTCAATATTTAGGTAAACTAGCTCATTCGTTCACTGAACGTACCCGATCTAAACTTCAAAAACTTATTCTGGGAACACCTGGCCTCAGAATCAGGTTCTGTCAGAAACTACCCACTCCTAAAATCCAAAGAAAATTAAAAAAAATTTCCCTTGAAATTCACTGGTCTTTACATTACTCCCACCTCAGGGATTTACGTCCCCCTAAAGCTAAAACACAAACTAGGGGAACAAAAGTGGGTATTGAGCATGCATCAGAGCCTCCCTCTCTCAAGTGATCTCCCATAGGTTCCCATGCTACCATCTGATTCTCACTAGTGGAATTGTCCACCCACTTATGACCCGCTCCTGTTGATCCTCGATCTCCACTGGGACCTCCGCAAATATCACCCCATCATCAAGTCCATCTCCCCATGGTCGATTATATGTGTCAGGTCATGCACGTATCTCTTCAGTTGAGATACGTGGAAGTCATCATGCACCTGGTGCAACTGAGGTGGATGGGTCAAGTGGTAAACCATCTCGCCTACCATGTTGAGGACATAGAAGGTTCTACTGAAGCACGAAGATAACTTGTCACCCTGGCCAAACTCTGTAATCCACATCGAGTTGAGACTCGCAAGAGGATGTGGTCGCCATCCTCGAACTCTAGTGGTCTCCATCACCAGTCAGCATAAGCCTTTTGTTGGCTCTGAGCTGTCCTCATCCACTCCTAGATGACTTGGACCTTTTCTGGTCCTACATGAGCTGCTAAGATTTCTTCTTTGCCGATAAGAGAAATCTGGTCTCATCCTCTGGGTGAACCATGTTTTTTTTCATAATAAAGTCAATCCCGATAGGGATGATAACAATCCATACAATGGATGATGTCGTAAGGCCTCAATGCTACTACCAAGAGATCCAACCGTTACTCTCACCTCCAAGGGTTGAGTCACACTGTTGGAATCAACATGTGGTCACTGGGTCTCCTCCGGTAGGTATCTCAAAAGTGAGGGTCGATTCAACGGTTTTTAAATCTGAACCTCTTAGTAACAAAAAATAGAGAGGACAAGAATCTAAACGCCACAAGAAATGTGTCTTTTATTACTGCAGCTCAAGGTACAAGACACATAAAACCACAACATCAAAAAAAGAAAGCTAGATGCACCAACAAAATAGGTCTCCATGCCTAGAACTAGTCCCACTCCTATCCATCAGCACCCGGAGCTCCATGGTCATAAGCCTCAGCTTCTTGAAGCTGAGCTCTCATATGTCCACCTATTCCATGCAGTCGGGGTGGTCTTCCTAGTGGTGGTGGTGGCAACACCTTGAAGCGTCGTCCACCTCCAGCTGCACAACCAGCTCCCCTGCCTCGGTCTCCTGCTCCTTGCAATCCACCCCAATCGAACCTCTGCCTTTGCCTGGTAGGTCATTCGTTTAACTGCTGGTCATTTGTATGGTAGGTGGGACAGTCACGAGCCCTGTGACCAACCCCGTCGTAGAAGTAACACTGTCCGCTCTTGGTAAGTTGTTCTCCACCCCGGGTTCCTCGCACACAAATCTTGTGTCATTCGGTCGATCACCTGTAGGTCTAGTCCTCTTGGACCTCTGCATCATATGTCTACTTCCCGCGACAGAAGACTCGGGTGCATGCCGGATAGTGGTGGGTCTTGCTGCTGGAGACTACTCAGCAAGGAAACTCTCCACTAAGAGGGCTCGCTCCAACACCTCTACTTGCATCAGAATGTTGAGGGAGATCATCGATGCCCTGATCTAAAGCCTCAGTCCTTGCTCGAAGGTCTGGGCCCAGAAGAATGGGTCTCGTACCATGTCCGTCGAATAGCGCAAGAGATCGGTAAATCTCATCGAGTACAGGGCTACCATCATGCTGCCTTGCCGTATCTATAGTAGCTCCAGAATGCTTACCGCACATAGGGTGACTGGGAAGAACTCTGATCGGAAGAGGCCCTCAATGTCTGTCTAAAAGAGAGATGCCTCATCGTGCAACTAGAGCATCAAGCTCCACCATCTGCCTACTGCCGCGTGCAAGAGGCTCACTGCAAGGATCACCATGAGGTCAGCTGGTTTCCCCACTAACCTGAAAACTTGTAAAACTGCCTCTATCCAATCCTCGAATACATGAGGGTTCATGTCCCCGCGGAACCTGGGAAGTCTCTGACGCTGGAACTCATGTAATGTGCTAAGGTGACGTGCACTCTCAGCGGATGGGGCTAGTGGCATTAGTGGATCCGCGGGTAGAGGTACCGCCGGTGCCTCCACTGAAAAAGGGCCCCACACCGAGGCCTCATCGCTCGGTGGGCAATTGTCTCACACAAAGCTCTAAACCCTAGCTGCCTACCGTAGTGGGGACATCCAGAAAAGTAACAGGAGCTCCATGGTCAAAACAGTATTGCTGGTGAGCTGACACAAAGTAATCAGAAAGAAAACTATTGAAACACACATGCAATCTGTGTTTTTGTGCACTGAGTAGGAAATCAGAAGTCAGGGTCCTAGTGTATGGATACATCGGCCGCCGCACCAACACTAGACTCCCTATACTGATAAACAAACTGAATACCCTTAACACTATTTCTTCACATTGATGAAGGATCAGAGTCTTGGTAGAACCGAACTCCTATGATTCCAATTTTTCAAGACCCGTCCTCGGGGCCCGTGCCGTGACTACCCCAAGCCCGCCTTCCATAGGCCAGGGGCTGATGACTAGTTTCAAAGGCGTATATCCCGACAAAAAGGGGAATGAATTGCCATTGTAAAGTAAAAAAAACCACAGAGTAAGCCAACAGTAGTAAACACTAAGTAAACTGAGTATAAGTAAGTGCGGAAAAGTAAGTGGCCTAGGATAAAAACCCAAACTGAATGTAAAGTACAACTGGAAAATAAGTACATCAACTAAAAAGTAAAGCAGCAATGCCGAGCAGTCCACTGGAAATCCCACATGAAGGGTGGGTACAGATAGCTTCCTCAGCTTCCCTTGTCCTGCAGTCCACCCCATGTACTTTCTGCTCAGTGGTCCACCTCCAGGTACTGACTCATCGTGATATCCACCTCCGGGCACCGACTCTTGGTGAGTTCCACCTTCGGGAACCACCCTGCTCTAAAAGCCTCAACCTCAATCAGTGATGTCCGTCATCTGCAACCAACACAACGTAGTGTGGGAGAAGCCCGTGCAGGGGTGAGTATACAATACTCAGTAGGGACCCCGAGACCCCTGAAGGACTCCCAGAATCCACAAAGGACAATCCACAAGGAAAGATACAATCACAAAGTAACATCCAATCCTTCTTAGGTATATGCCCATACATATACCTAAGTCATAAATTTCAGTTTGGCTCCAACATCCGAGCCCAAGTTCGATCACGTCCACATAGGATAGTATAGCCCAATCCACACAGGAAAGCACAACTCAATCCACATAGGAAAACAAGTCAATCATTTCAATGATAATGATTGAAAGTCATGACTCAGCTCACACTGGTATAAATCATTTGTAATGCTAAAGGAGAAGATCAGATGTAGTTACTGATTCATCTAGCTTGGAACCACGTAGGATACTAGACCAACTAAGATGTCAGACCCACGTAGGATACTGCAACAATGGTAAATACAATCGGACCCATGTAGGATACAAGTAATGTAGTCGTCATCTCCAAACCCATATAGGATTTCAGTATGAAAGTCTTTACTGTTGAACCCATGGAGGATTCCAATACAAATGTCTTCACTGTCGAACCCATATCTGCTGGGGAACTACTCCTTTATCGAGTACAGTGGGCCTGCCGCTACAACGAAGTGCTTCCCAATAACCTTGGACTGCTGTAGTACTCCACTTGTAGAGTATTGTGGGCCTGCTTCTACAAACAAGAGCTTCCCACCATGGGTCTTCCGATACAACCACGTGCTCCCCCTTCAAGTACTGTGGGCCTGCTGCTACAACCAAGCGCCTCCCACCATGGGTCTGCCGCTACAACCAAGCGCTCCCCCTCATTGCCTACAGAGGTACTCCTTCTTTTGAGTATCGCAGGTTTGCTGCTAGAACCGAGCGCTCCTCCACCATGGATATGCCTCTACAACCAACCGCTCCCCACTTGGATATCGAAACACTCCGAGTCGATCGATCCGCAATCGTCAAGTCTCAACCAGCTCTAAGGTTTCAACAAACAGGATGCTTGTTCCAGGAGTGTCTGATCCACGAGCCAGGAGGTCGATACATCAACTGACATGTAGTCGGTAGTTGATGTATCCCAACGTTCCGTCTCGATAAAGGGAACTCCACGTGACATACGGCGCGTTAATCGGATGCCCGGTTTGAGAGTTATAGGCTTTTTCGTTCCAGGGGCCCGGTTGGTTTTTAAGTCCAAACCAACCTGACTACACTCCAACTGCGTCCTAACCTAGTGTGGAGTAATCCAAAAGGTCCGTCTCACTTAGAGAAATTCAACAAAGTCGACGACACGTCAATCAGACATCCAGAGCTCATGTTATAAGTGTATCCGCTCTGAGGGCCCGGTTGGTTTCGTGATCGAACCAACCCGGCCATACCCAAAGTTTCTGAAACCATGAGTGTAATAATACGAAAACTACCATCTCGATCCAAGGATCCCAACAAAACTAACGGTGCATCGATTGGAGGTATGAAGCCCATGATATGGGCAAATGACTGAAAACAGTCCGAAAAGGGAGGTCTGGGCCCGGCTGGGTGTGGCCCGGCCCGGTCCGCGCGACACGCCCCTACCCGGCCGGGGGGGGGGGGGGGGTGTGCTGGCTCGGCCAGCCGCCGAGCAGGGGGGACGCGATTCCCCCCTTGCACCCCACAGACCCGGAAGGTGCCGCATCCTCCTCCTCCGGATCCCTCGCGACCGCGGGATCCGGTCGCCTGCCACCGCGGCTTCAGCCGCGACAGTTCCTCATGACGGCGTGCCAGGCGCCGCCACGTCTTCTATGGACCACCGGACGTGTTCCGGTGGTCCATTTTTCCCACCGTCTGCCCCTGCAGCTCTCCTAGGACTAGTAGATTACTATGAAGGGTCCAAAACACCTTTTCGGCCCGCTTCATCGTCGCCCGTCGATCCGAACATCAATAAACAAACTGTAGAGGGTTGTCGGGATGTGTTTGTTCGGCCCGCACCCTCTGCGTTATTTGTTTTTCAAATGGAATTCTTTAAAATACATTCTTTAAATGAGAGATTTATTTATTCAAGGTATATTATTTAGACACAATGAAATTAAAATAGTCCTGAATGGGGGGATAATTCACATATAAAATTTATTCGAAAACCCCCTACCTCAATGAAGTCAGCGAATGAGGTTCATCGCGGGAAAAGGATGTCACAGAAGATGGTGCCGTAGAAGATGAAATCGTGGATCGAGGCTCCGTAAGTGTCGTCGGCATTCTCCTGAAGAAGGATGCAGCACGTTGTCGCTTTCTTCGACATGGGAATAAGGTGCAAAGATGGTACGATGTTATTCGTCGAAGCTTCTATGTTCTTGTGAGGAAGACGATGTTCTTCATGACCGCGAGAGTTCTCTCCTTGATTCCTCACAACGAATACCCCACAATAAAATATGACCTTGTCTTATTTTATTCACACACATACGTGTCAAATTTAATTTGAAATTCAAAATAAATTCACCAAATTAATTAACGCATGTTGCCCAATTAAATAGGCGTTTTATTGGCATGTATTTAATGTGGAATAAAAACAACTTGAGTTGACTTGAGATTAAAATGGGGGAGTGGGTGAGTTACGAAATTAAATGTGACAGGGAGATTAATGGGGAGATAGAGAATTGAAATGTGGGGGCTTGTGTGGGCCCCACCCCAACTCCCTCACATGGATGTTATCCAAAAAGTAGAGAGAAATTAAGTTCTGACATAACTAAATTTCACCTAAATAGCTTAGTAATGAAATAAAAATAAAACAATTATATTTTTATTCCACTGTTTTTTTAACATCACCATCCGAGCTAACAGACCTTCATAAAAGGTGTTCCTAAGCAATTATCAGCGTTGTAGTTTCATCGGTGCCCTCAGATTTCGATTCTGATCACTGGTTCAAAAGTTAGAAAAACCCGCTCGTTCGTTCATTGAATGTACCCGAGCTAAACTATGAAAATTGATTCCGGGAACACCTGGCCTCGGAATCAGGTGTCATCTGAAACAACGCACTCGTAAAATCCCACTGAAAAATAAGAAAAAAATTTCCCTTTAATTTTATGGGTCTTTTCAAAAACAAACAATTTTTTCTCTAAAATACCTCAAAAATCATTCTCCCATACACTAAAACACCTTAGATATCCATGGACGCCCAAAACAAAAAATTTATTTCAATGTAATGTTCTAAAATGCTTGAAAACTTTCATCATATAACTGTCAAACTATTCCCATCCTTGAGTTTTTAAAACCCACCTTTAAGAAATGAGTGAAAATTATGAACAACCACCCCTCAAGATACCTCTCACAGATCTCATTACATTAAAATTTTACAACAAACCAAACCAACTGACCCTAGAAACCAAAATATTTGAAAAACCAATCATTCTTCGAATATGGGAATAATGTAATTCCATACCTAATGTTAAGACTCTATCCACTCTGATTGTAACTGATTTTCTTGCGTAGATTCAATTACAAAATAGTACAATACCTCTTAATATAGAATCATGTCATCACATGTTCTCGTGCCATTACATTATATCAAACCAAAAATCTGATAAAAATATATCATTAAATAAAATATCAGATTTCAAAAATAAAAACATTCAAGAAAAACCATCAAACAATATTAAAAAAACACCAGGTGCCAGGAATGCATCTACATCTCTCACTCCCAAGTACTCTCTTCCAAGACACCATGGATCCATCATAACAAAACCCATGGAATGGAATATACTCATAACAATATCTCTTTGTAGTTTGGGATCTCCACTGGCTGCTCCATGAATGTCACATTATCCTCGATATCCAACTCTACCTAGTCAATGACATGGGAGTTATCCTGACGATACTGATGGATCCTAGGGACATCAAATATATCATGGATCCAATTTGTGCATATTGGAAGCACCGATCGATACACTAGATCACTAAATCACCCTGATACCTTGATGGTACCAACTAACCATGGGGTGACCTTGCTGCCCTTGATGAACCTCCACTGCCCACATTGAGGTGAAATCATCAATAACTCATGGTTTCTGAACATTAACTAATGTGGAGGACTCCTCTGATTAGAATATTTCTTCTTCTAGTCCTACGATACATTTAACCACTCATAATAAAATTTAACACTCTCTATCATGATCTACACTACATGATGTTCAAGGACTAATAACTCCCCATCTTCTAGCCAGATTAATTTATAATGACACGGATGCTCATAAAAATCCTCTAATAGGGACATGCAAATGGAAGATTGATATATGTTAGGGTAATAAAAATCAACCAATGGAATTTTTTGTGGTCATTATCACTTGATGTCCAATATAAAAACATGTAATGTATCTTCATGTTCCCTGATAGTCCTCTTTGTCTATCCATTCTTATAAGGGTGAAAAGTTAAACTGAGGAATAAATATGTCTTATTATCATTCTACAATACCCTCTAATATCACAATGTTAAACATTCTTCCATAACAAAGACAATGGTCTCTGGGACTCTATACTGAAGCACCACATGATCCACATACCTCCTTTCAAAAACATCCAATATCCTGACTCATTGATCACTAGGATGTGAAACAATATTTAAAAAAGATCAACCATTACCCAGGTGGAATCAAAACCTCCCTATGATCGGGGAAACCATATGTTGAAATCAATCAACATTTAATCCCATGCATACATTGGACCATCTAAGGGATGTATTAATCCTCTTGGAACAAGATTTTCAGTCTATACCTGCATGTAAACTGGACACCAAGCCACAAAATTCTCCACCGATCATTTCATACTAGGACACTATAAAAATACCATCAATCCATGGTATATCATATAAATTCTCAAGTATAGTAGTAGTATTGTGAGATTAATTTCATTAAAATATATCACATCACTACCAAAAAAGTATCCAAAGAAACATCATCTGGTTCAAACCATTCTACAATATTCCATCGAGAGCATCACAAAGACCAAAAAGATCACGAAACACCTATACCTATGAGTCTCCCAATTAAGACACCTCAACCTAATGCTTTATAGAATACTAAATTTTTATTTGAACCAAGAATCCCCTTCCATCAACTGTCCATTCATCAGTGATCAAGACTTGTAACTCTTCTATTTCTCTCAATGAATCCCCAAACTCTTGAACAACATCCTTCCTCAATATACTTATCAAATAAACCACCATGACAATACTGCTTACTTTGGATTAACTGATCTCAAAATCATAATTATAATGAAAAATCATTCACCATTTATTTTGAAGATTTAGAGCACGCTGAGAAAATACATACCTCAAACTCTAATGATCTATGAAGACCACAAAGAACTACCTAGTGAGGTAGAATCTCTACAACTTCAGTGAAAAGATAACCAATACTAGCATTATGTTAAAGGGGTAATTGTTGTTCTAGTGAGGGATTAACTGTCTGGACCCATAAGATATGACTTCCACTTGAAGTATCAATATTCATACCAATCCTATAATAAAAACATCATAGAATACATCAAACAATGAACAATCATCAGGTAGTAGAAGACATGGGGAACTGAACAATTTCCCCTCTAGGTAATCGAATACATCCTTAATTAAAAAATTCTAGATATAGTCATGGTCCTCCATAGTCAACAATATCAACAAGGATACTACATGAGAGAAATTGAACACAAACATCTCGTAATATCCTACAAGATCAACGAAGATTGTATTATATGCCAATTTCTTGGGTGTTTACAAAAAATAAAAAACCTCAACATTCGATAGTTCCATTACCACACTATTCAAGGATACCAGATGCCTGGGATAATGCACCTCTTGTGCCCAAAACATACACATATACAATTTTATATAGAGGTGGTGGTGGTGATGAATCCTTAGGAAATCTTTGAGAAGATCAAAACTTTCTTCCTCAAAATATGAATAGATCATAATGTAATTAAAGAAAAATGTAATGAACTGGTCATGAAATTCACAAAACATAGTGTTCATGTGTCCTATGAAGCTGGATGGTGTCATAATGACATCAAAAAATACAACTATAATCTTTAAGTGAACATAGATGAATATAATTGTAGTGTTTTGTATTTATCAAACAATCACACTGAACTGGTTATAACCAAACCATATATTGATCATATAGAACCAAAAAGATCCCCTAAACTACTCAAAAATATCATCGATCCTTGGTTGAGTAGAAAGATTTTATATTTCTAAGTGGTTCAACCATCAGTTTTCTATAGAAAAACTCAAACTAAAATCTATCTTTTTAGAGAATAAAAATTGAGAAGACATTGATCTCAAACAAGGCCAGATGATACCCCAATACAATATATCATCTTATTGAATCCAAATCTAATGAAATATATAATGTTCAATATGATAGGTATCCATCAAAATCAAAGAAGCACTATGCTGCAATTCAATAAAGATATCAACATCATGTTGTGGGGGAAGTTTGAAAACCTCATCATGGAAAACAGTTATAAAATACCTAAAAAACAAAGAATACTCCTTTAAATATATGAATAGTAATTCCAAATAAAAATCATAAACTAAATAATGAAGGTCCACCAAAAAACATTGAATACCATATTGGAAACCCTGCATGCCAACAGAAACCATACCTTGAAAATATATATATGAGAACAAGACTCCCCTACAATAGATGTTGATAGTATCACACATAGTATACAACCAATCAATGCCTTGAGATTCATTGTATACCTTAATTTTTCTATTGAGAATATAATAATGGTACTGATGTTTCCCTGTCGTCATTCTACATCACCAGTAAACATCAGACATGCTAATTTTGACTGTGACTTGTATAGTCAACAACAATGGCCTAAGGATCCACCATAAATATAAAACAAATGAACAGACTACATCATGTAACGAAATTAGTGAAAATATAATGAATAAATAATACACTCAAAAGGGTATGAGATAAATTGAGAATATCTCAATGAATCATTGGGGCCTCTTATGCTACAACCTCCATTGTATGAAAAATACCATTCCAAACTCATAGACAAATATTTTGATGATGACCATTATAAACACACATGGGTTAGGACACCAAAGAGAAAGTTACATATTACCCCTATACTAAAAACCTCAATGGCAATTATTTTTGAGGCAAGTGATGATTCTATCCACTTCTACCAAACTATGAATGATTAGCCACAAGGAACTAATCCCAATGATGTCCACCAACCTAATAGATGAAACACATTGGTCTGAATTCCTAAGGAAAATCATGGAAATAACTAACCCCATATGGCTAGTGGTGAAGTAACGTACATCAAAACCATGCTGGTCAAAACCATGTTGGCCCTGGTGCCGTGGTCCTATCTCTGACAATAATACTCATCAAGGAACACTACTGGATCTCCCCTCAATATAGGAATCTTTGACATTTCATCCACATAATCACTTATGTTTTCTTCTAATCCTCATGATACTTTTGAAACATAAATGGAGTAACTGCATATTAGATCGAATGACAATGTGCCTCATAAAAACACCTCACTCAGGACTCCTCATTGAGGAAATGATATGGAAAAAATCATAGAATATCCTTGATCTTGATCCCAAGAATCCACACAGACATACAACCCTATTTAAGGGATATTAGATCCTTCCTCTTCAAAAACCTCATGGTTGATGAATGGTACTCTTCGTTAGATTCATTCTAGAAGTAAACCCTCGAATCAAATACATTATTATACACACCAAGGTACAATGTCCTCAACAGATGTGTAGATCCTCAAATCTGACTAACTTCTAAGGGGACCTAGTACAACATAATGGATCAGATCATACTAAAAGTGATATTCAACTCCTCTAGATAGCTATGAATCTTCACATCAGAAACAAAAACCTCATATTTCCCAAAATCCTGCCATGGAAAGGACCTCACTATCCTCTTCCACTGGTTATCATAATCTATCAAATTGACCCTATAGATATCAACTAGATAGGTCTGCTAAATCATTTTTTGTTTATCCACACACAGATGATGACGATGATCCATAGTTGAAAATGGAAACAATGAATTTCTAATCCATGATGTATGTATTTTTTATTTACAGTCATTTTAATTTACATTATTCATTTTATCAATCCCAAAATATCCCAGCTCAAATCGGAATATACGTAATAATGGTGCATGTATCTCACCTTGGACACTACCTTTCATGTGGTGCAACCTCACTTAGTTATTCAATAAGTATAGACTCCATACACATGATAACATGGCCCCCTAAAATATCATGTCCTATATATTCTCCCAAGACTATTTCATCCACCAAGGACTATTGGAACAGTTTCCATACAAAACTAGTGTATCCTAACTATGACTAACTTCGAACTATATCCCATCGCGCAACTATTGATTATGATACCACTCTATCACGACCCACTCCCACTAAAGATAACACAATATATGTAGAGAGATAATAACCCCCATAGTCCCACCACTATTTGTCCTCGAGATGGAGACTAGAACTGAGGATATAAAAATATCAGGGAATTAGAGAAATTATACTCTATAATAATGTTGGATTGGGAGAAAATTTGAATCATCCCCAAAAAATCTAAGACATAATACAAAATGAAACCAAAATTAACCCATAATTCATGTATAAATAAAATTGATCCAAGTAAAATTATCAACAATAAATACACAAAAAACAAAGAAAACCCAGTGGTAGAACAACTAGACAATGTTCTGGGATATTAATGTACATAATCATCCATGTGATCCTCTGATAAACCTAAAATGTGTTTTATATATTTTGGGTGAGCATACATGTATAATCATTAGGAAAACCATTGTCTACGAAGCATCTGTTGAAATAGAATACTAATGCACACATGAGAAAATATTAGAAAAAAATAGAACATACATATGTATACTAACCAAACCTATTCTCATTATCGATCACACACCATAAAACCATCCAATTATAACAATGTTATATGAAGTATATCAAGGAAGGGAACACCACACTACATTCATAGTGATTTTATACTCCCATTCCACAATTTCATATGACCTTGTACAACACCTCTTCCAAATAACAACACATAACACAACATAACACACCAATACTCTTGTTCAATCACATCAAATCACACCCCACCATTGATACTTGTCCTTTAAATGACATCACATCTCGTAAATAGTATAGTAGGATATTGTGAAGATGAATAAAATAATCATTGTTCCCTCTCCCAACCATAATCGAACCCTAACACAAGTCATCTCATCTCATATCTTTCTAAGACACATGGGCGTTCACATCTCATCCCATCACTTATAGAAAGTGATGATTTTTACTCTTGGACATCACATATTGTGCATGTCACCAATTCCTAGATGATGGAGTAGGGAAGAGAAGGAATACATCCAACCATCCTCCCACTATGATATTTGAAAAAACAAGACCCTCGATATATATATATATATATATATTGGTTTTAGAACATGGTGTTCGATACAAGTGGGGTGTATAAGGAAATCACAAGTAAATTCAATGTATATATAATAGATATACGTAAGCATATACCAGGGGATTAAAAAAATGGTACCATCCAAAATAAAAACATAAAATCACTCTATTCATGCCTCTAAATGCATAAAACCCCACAAAAAGACATAATACACAATGATATTCAATTAAATCCAACATCTATATTATCCATTTTCATTCAATTTCAAATAAAATAGACAGTTCTTTAATTAATTTCTAGCCCATTAATTTATATTCAATATCCCACAATTTAAACTACATTGACAATTTCAATTATTTATTCTACTAGAAAATCCATGTTAATTATAATACTACATTAGAAATTATAGTATCATAGCACACAACACAAACCCTTACTAAACCACCAAACAACTATATCCAATTTCCTTCTCATATCAGAGTAAAATAACATTTAAGGCACCAGGACATTATTACACTGTAATCACCATCAAAACCCTATTACAGAACCACACCATTTCCACTACCCCAAACACATTACAACAAATCAACCTCCCAAGAATCACATCAACACGACCACACCACAAATGTTAATCCCATCCACAAACTCAATCAACAACACAAATACATATATTGCATATTGGGCATATATAATTTCATTCAATTCAACAAATTTATTTAAGGGTGATATCACCCATGGTATATATCATGTTTCATACATTTATTTAGAAATATATAGGTGGTTAAAAATGTATTTATGGTGGTTTTAAAACAGCCACACAACATGGAAATAAAATTATATATTAAAAACACAATAATAGGAGCTACATATGAAAATAGATTTTTAGTGATACAACAACACAGATAAATCCAATATCAAAATATCAAAAAACTATAAATTCCAAAGAAACATTCCACTTACCCTTTCCCAATTAATTTGACCAATTCCTTAATATTTATTAACAAAAAATACGTCAATTTTTACATTAATAATCATAAACATCCGTCCTCGAATGATACACATAAAAGAGAATGGAGAGAATTCCCACCAAAGAAGGATGATAATTCACACATACTCTTTTCACATGATACATAGGGTTTTCATATAGGAGGAAGCCTCTATGGGTGAACTCAACCCAAATGTAAAATTAAGGTTTCACAACTGTATGGGAAGAAGGACTTGGAACTTCCTACATCACGTGAAAGTTAGCATGAATGAATGAAGGAATGATCATCTATTTTGAAATATTAGATCTAGATCTATTGGGATTATATATGGTTTAAATTGTCTATTATTAGTAGAACTTATAAAAACCAGAGGTTTAAACATTTAAAATTTCAGAAATTATTTAATAAATAGAGGATATAATTTTCCTCCATTAGTAAAACATTTAAAATTCATTAATTAAAAAATTTAAACCATTTTTGGTAAAATAAAATTGAAAAAGATTAAATATATAATTTTATTGAATTATAGAAAAACAATGGAGTGTAAAATCCATGGTGGAACAATTATTTAAATGCGAGCCACTATTTGGAATTCACTGTGAATTAAAAATGATCCATTATTGGTGATCCATCGTTATTTCAAAATGAGACATCAATTAATATCAACTATTAGTTCAAAACAATTGACCATCTATGATCCTCCATTAGTTTAAAATGATCTGCCTTTGGTGATCTGCATTAATCCTCTAAGACATCCCTTGCCACTCAATAACACCTCAAAATCTTCTTTTCCACTATCAAAAGCACATTATTTTTCCCATTCACCTCAGACACCATATTTCTCGCAATGTAATGTGCCAGAAGGTCCATAAAATTACAACTCTCTATTTAGTGAAAATTCAAATGTTTATTATGGAAATGTAAATGAAATTGAGATTGAAATACCAAAACCATAAAAATCATAATCACGATGATCCATAAATTATTCAACTTATATCAATGACTTTTTATAAAAAAATAAATTATAAATATAATTAATGAACCATATGTGTTGCTATTGACAAAACAAATATCAATATATATCCTTCCCTTACAACCACATATTAATTTTCACATTAATATAGAGAATTATTTATATATATATATAATCAAAATAAATAATATAAATTAATAAATCACTTAATTACATTAAAATATGAAATTATAAAATAATTTGTACATCATGGGGAAATTTAAAAAAATTCTATATGAAGGTAAACATCTACTCTTCAATCATATTAGATACTCGATGATTTAGTCCCCGATTAATGAATATACAATTTTAATCCCTCTAATATATTATAATAAATAACCACACGAATATGGAAACCACTCAAACAATTTTTTTGGGTCTCTACACTATGTGTCTTCAAAACAACATATAGAATATAATAATTACTTATTAATTTAATATTATTTATTTAGTATACATTTTTAAATAATATAATAAAAATTAGAATCATTTGTGAAATTATAATATCAAAATGTAAAAATTATATATCACACATCACCCCAAAATGAAATATGTTATAATCAATTTGAATAAAAATAAATTTATTATTTTCATCAATCAAAACAATGTTAATTAATAATAAAATTATTTAATATTCCATTAATACTCAATTTTAATCATACCAACATCAAATTTACACACACCGAAATCATTTAAATGTTTCCACTATAATAATTAAAATGTATTTAATACTTATAAATCCTATAAAATTTCATTTTATCTAAATTCATTAATTTATAAAACCATATTAGAATATGGTCTTCAATGAATTTTTTGTTTCAACCTAGAATTTACAATATATATATATATATTATTTATTATATATGAATAGAAAATTTACCTATTACAAGAAAATTATACCAATTCATATTACTGGGAAACAAAATGTTTTAATTCCTATACCTCATCATGATAACTATTCCATCATAAAACAACGTTATCATATCTCTTATATAAATCTGTAATATTAATTTTTTTAATATATAAACCTCATGATTCATTCATTAGATCATTTATTATGTCCAATTTCCATTAAATATAAATATATAGATTAAAATTTTATGAAACCAAGAGGATATAACTGTAGAGATTCATTTAACATCAATCTAGAGATTATTCTGATCAACTCACTAAAATATTCATTATAAGATATATAATTTTTTTTGATAATATCATCCAATTACTGAAAATAGAGTTGAAGTCATCCAAGGTGATTTATCAGTCCTGAATGGGGATTTTGAGGCGTTTTAATGCCAAATCATGTGACATTTCAATCTATAGATGATTAGGTTTTTTTGAATATAATTATTGAAATATAATTATTCACATCATCCCATAATTTAACGTTAATTAACATGGAATCCCTAACTATGTGGCTAACAATTTTTTATTCTATACCAAAACATGAAAACTGCAAGGTTAGATTGAAAAGTCTATAGTCTATCCAGCTAATCAATATTATCCTATAAATTTCAAAAAAATAGTTTCAAATACATAGTTATCTAATTCTCATTGGATAAGATGCATAGATTTTTTGAAAACATTCTCAAGTAAAATTGTATAATTTATATTCAACTATAGATGAAGAAATTATTTACCACTAAATTATTTATCATTAATAGAAAAAATATTCTATTTTTATATATATATATTATAAAATTATTTAAACACAAACTAAAAAATATTTATTAAATATGTTAATATTAATATTGTTACATAAATCAAATTAAATTTCCTGAACACACACACTAATACAAATACAAATACCTTAATATATATAGAAACATATATATATTATTTATATGTTGAGAAATATATATATATATATATATATATACTAATTATACTATGTTAAGAGTACAAATTTACTATAATTTTATATTACATTATATATATGATTTACACACACATATATAAAATGTTTTGAAAATTTCTATTTATATAAAAAATTGTATATTTTTAGTAATTTTATATTATATTTATTTTATATATATAATAATTTATTTAATCTTTATGAATGATTATTTTTTATTTTTTTGGGAAATTAGAAACTTTTATTGAAACACTCTATATTGATATTCACAACCCATTGTTGAAAAAAATTTAATATGATGATCATTTCATATACAACACAAAAATTCCTACAATACCACCTCAAAAAACAAAATCACGACCATTTTTATGTTTGAGATGATCAATTTTCAACAAACACTATCCACAATTGAAATATTTTCATCATAAATTATTTTTTATTCCTAAAAAAATCATTCATTATGAATGATTCCATTATGTTTTGATTTATCATCATAATGGATTATAATAAATTATGAAAACTCATTCGAAGGAACCTCAATATGTTATCCAATTTCCATAACAACTAGATATAAATTAGTTTATTTTATGTAAATATGATTCTTCTATATAGATTAGAATGGACCATTAGCAGAAGATGTTTATGTATATTAATGATAATAGATGATACTAGACTCACCTAAAAATGTAACTAATGATATTGCATCCTATGTTTTCCTTTATTCCTTATATGTTATTACCTCCTACAAATATTTTACCATATCCATTGAGGTATAATTATTCATCCATATGTAAAAAATTAGTTCATTGCAATCAATAATTAAAATATCATAATTTTTAGTGTTAAAATGTTAAATATTAAATTGGGATTCATTCAATTATGATTGATTATCATTAATTGAATTATAAGGATACACATCCTAGATTTTCATATTGTAATTAATTTTCAAAATAATTAGAAAACTAGAAATACTTTTAACAGAAATATCATCTAAAATATTTATATATAAAATATATTTTTTGACAATATGATTTATGCTTAAAAAATTGTCATTATAAATGATTGATAAAAAACTCTATTCAATATGGCCATTGTTTCTTCCAGTGTGATATCAATTTAGTTTGTCCATTCGATCACCTAGGTTTCGAAGCAGATTTATGTAATTATATATAATATAATAAAGAACTATTATTTAAGTTAAAAAATAATAACTACAATGTCACAGTGTAAAATTATTGGCTACACCCAATTGGTTTCAAAATCAAAAAATCACAATTTTATCCTACACAAATCCTAGGGTATCAAATCACATGAAATAATTATAAACAAGTAATTTCTTGATGTAATAGTTTAATTCATGCTATAACACTTAAAAAATATTGAATCACGACACAAACCTTATACATCTCAGTTTAACCTACAGAACCTCAGACAACCCCCATAGTTTAATGATCACCCCTCTATTTTACAATACTAAAAAGTTAAAAACTAATAAATCCCCATAAAAGGATCTTGTGGAATAATTATATAGACCATGATGTAATGAATCACACATAGGATTAAACTATAACACTCACACCAAAATGAAGTGTATCATGAAAAAAAGAGCTTCTATGACTAGATCAAATGAATCATAAATCTCACTACCTAATCCCCACCTCAAAATATCATTCTGAATCATCAATTACCTTAATCATAGTTCAAAAAACATTGTTATTAAACTCCCCTTAATCACCCAACCAGAAAAATAACAATATACATGGATAATGGGTGACTCATTAATCTAGTAAATGTTTTAGATAAAATTTCAGTCCTCATTTTAAATGTTTCTCCATATATCTATTATACCCTAAAAAAACTCAAAACAAATATTTATAATGGTTTAATATTGAATAGTACATTTAACAATACATTCATTTGCACTAAAATTGAATCAAAATCATACTATATATAACAAATTTTATTTTATTGATGTATATATTTCATAGATTCTATCCAATTTCATAAACAAAAAAAACTAGATGTTCAGTGACTTATCTTACACGTTCATTAGACATCCATTTTGGCTTTTTATCTTTTAGTTGGTGACATTATATTAATCAAATATGAGGATAGTTTTACTTAATAATATTTTATTCCATCAATTTTTATCATCCTAAAGTAGGTTGTAACTATAATATAGATTAATTTCAATGTATTTCGATACATTGATTTATGGAGGCTTTTTATTTAATTACTTTTGAGGAATATTCTTTGAAATTCTAATTATTTGACCAAACATATCTCCTTTTTCTCATATATCAATTATTGATGCTCTGATTGAGGCATCAGATTCATGAAATATATGAACATTGCGAACATGGAATTGTAATTATAGTGATATTAAAAGTGTATGTATTAAATCATACTAATTGATATTATAAATTACATTACGAAAATAAAAATGGTGAATGATATTAGAGATGTTATTTATATAGAATCAAATTTTTAGAACAGTTTATCTTAATTTGTTTATATGTTTTACTTGTAAGATTTTATTTATGGATGTTGATATGAATTCCACATTATATGATAAATAATTTTTTATATGTCAATAATTGGTAGGGGAGATATATGGATAATAAATTATAGATGTTTTTGTTTATAGATGAGGGGATAATTGAACTTGAGGGAATGACATCCGGGTATTATTTGATGTTGTTTACAATTTTACTGGTTACTATATTCTATTATTATATTTTGGATATTATTTATATTTTTATATGGATTCTAGTATTTTGGTCACTGTGTTTTGAATTATATGTAATGAGATATCATTGATCTAGAACTAGTTAGCACTGATTATTTGGGAATAGAAATGGTGATGTTCGGGTAGTGTTTATGATTTTATAATGTGTGGGGGAATGGGATATGTTGGTTTTTGATGTATTTTTTTGGGTATTTTGTTATACGGATATTCAATATATCTTTCTTGAATGGAATGATTTTGTAATATTGAATAGATTTAGTAGTTTGGATTTGATGAGTGAATAAAGTTATTTAATTAATATATTAATTAATGGGTGATATATTGGTTGAATGAAATAATGATAGTAAATATGTGTAAGAAGTTAAATTAAATGGATTCAAAAAATAATAGAAAAAAAAATTTAATATGTTTGCAAAATGTTAAATTATGGGGCTAATTATAACAGTGTTTTTCTGTGATAATTAATCTAAAAGTGGTTATTGTTGTAGGATAGAATATTAAATGATTTGGGTTTGTGACCTAACATTTAGGGGTTCCTTAAGATCCATTTATATATAAAATATATTTCTTTATAAATTGTTATGAACAACAACCTATTTTTTCTATCATTTCTTTTAGCCATATGTGGATATGTGTTTTCTTGGTTTTCCCCAATATCTAATATAGAGGTGATGTAGATGGATAATTAAAACCCCTTCAAAACTATCTCATTTTAATTTCATATATGTTATGATGGATAGAGTTCTTTATATAAGAGATATAAAAACATATTGATAGATTACTCATGATGTGACATTGACAATGATTCATGGAGGGAGATATACATTGAATGATGAGGTTAAAAGGTTTATGTCTGTAACATTAATTTTACCCTAATATGATGAGGATATGAAGTGATTGTTTAATGTTGTATTTTTTATGGTGGAAATTTTTATATATATTTAGTGATGTTGTGTCATGGGTGTGTGTCATATTGTATCATTTAGGTGCTTTATTTTCAGTTATGTGGTTATGGGAATATGGTGGTGGTAGGAGAACCATTATTATTAATGTTACGGTGAGAGGGAAACTATATCTCATCATTTATATTTTCAGGGGGGTTTAGAATAGAATATTGACCATACTAGATAATACAGTTCCCGACTATTGTTGGTTTTGATGCATTAATATCATCTTTTCGTATTTTAATCTTGGGGTACATTATTATTTATATCATAAAATTGATTTTAAATATTATTATATTATATTTTATATAAAATAGATGTTTTGTGGAATATTTTTATTTTTCTATGATTATGAATCTATTTCCTACCAAACATGTGTTTCTATAACCTCATTTATATAAAACCATCTATCCCTTATTGGATATGAGCTTCAAGGGTCACTCTAATGAATAATTTTTTTATTAAATGGGAACAAGTGGGGGTGAGTTCTCACATAGTGGTATGATACCTATATAAGATACTTATGATGTAGTTAAATTTTCTGTACAGTTAAATATTTCAATAAGACGGATGTGTAATAATATTAATATATCATAGAATTTGATGGAATATTGAAGACTTTCATTTTCCCAAGTTGTTAGGGACACCCTGGATTCAATGTAAGGATGTCAATCATACTGAGCATCGTATCAGAGATGATGATGTTGTGAGTGATGATACATTGGCGTGGTACAAGAATAGTGTTTTTTGTATTGGTGAGGTAAAAATGATTCTATGATTTAATATATGATATTCAACTTGTTACAGGAAGATAATTACTAGAGTGATATTTTTCATCAGTTTCAACGCGAGATCATAGTGAATCCTGAGGAGACTATCATTGATTACGAGGCATCACTATGTTTAGAGGAGTGTGTGATCTGGTTTAGTTAGATATGTTCTAGGATGGATTAATTTTTTTAATGATAAATGATATTGTTTAATGAATACTATTTATTATAGATTACGATACAAGCAACCATAAGCATAAACAAACCATAATATAATTTATAAAATTAATATTTAAATATGACCATTATAAGATATCCATTGAACCGGAGGATATGAATAGGAACAATCACATTACGAAGTCTATTTATAAATTTTATTACTAATAAAATTAATGATTTAATTATTAGTAAACATGAAGTTAATTTTAAACAATTTCATATAATATTAAATGAGATTTCATGAGGAAAACCTATTTATATGTGCAAATAATTGTTCATAGAATACATTATGTTAATCGGAGTCGTAGAATGTTTTTAATAAAATTTATAAATTATATATTTATTAAAATTAATTTTCATTAATATATTGTTTGTTAAGAGATAATTAGTGTGTATATATTGAATCAAAATTTTTTATAGTGATATAATGAACCCAATCTCTGACTCTTCCTCCATCAGTGCTTTACAATTCTGTTGTTGGTGATGCTGGCCATCATAGTCCCTCCCTCATACAGGGGACAGTGGTGGCTCTCTTTATCTCGACAAAATGATTACCCCCTCCTTTCACCCCCTTCTCCATAGACTTAAATTTATTTCCCATCCATGAAATTGATATTTTACAGAATGGGTTTTACCACTTCAATGGCTTTCCTCAACGGTTTATTTTGATGGTGGAGTTTACAGAGGCCTCATCCTTAATAAATATAAAATTGATAGTATATTCCACTCATCATAGGCCTTAGGTATATTATTATGATATATTATTCTCAATAACTTAGGGTCTTCTTGATTCTGTAGTTGTCGTCTACCTTATAAGCGCTACATAATTATCTATTTTTCTATAGAGGAAGAATTCATTTCAGCAAGGTCTAAAAATCATCTCTTCTTCCATGGATCTCACAACATTCTGTTCCACTGGTCATATGACATTCTAATGGACTGTGATGATCCAATGATGGCTATATGGGTATGTATTCTTAAACTCAACATGAAATTTCAAAATCCATCCATTATTTAAGTGTAAGGGAATTTAATCAGATATTTTTTTGCACAAATGTGAGAATCAACATTTTGAGTCATCTAGTTTCACTAGGTTTATGCATAAATATTTATATTTCCAAACCACAAGTTGACAGGGTTTGGATATCCATTGGAGATTAATTCTTGTGTAAGAAGAAGTTTGCCTTCAAGTTGATGACCATTTTTTAGGATCATTATATCTTTAATGTAATTTGGATTATTATTATCATGGGGGGTATATGGGTTCTCTAGGGGTGGCGGATCCCTAGCATGATTTGGGTACCCACTCACTATTAAGTGTGATAATTCTAGTTATGAGGATCAAAATGTTGAGTATGTTTTTTCAAAAAAAAATTCATGGTATGGGTGCCCCCATGTTGATAGATCCAATCTCGAGCGTATGATTCTCCATGAATTCAGTCTAATTTGTTGTGAAAATTATTCCCATTAGGATTGTTCAATCTCAAGTGACTAAAAAACTCTTTTATATCTATATTAAAGATACTCATGTTGATATTATGGTGCTCAATGAGATGCATACCATGAACATGAATGTGGATGTGTTCCCGCACTGATGGGTGAAGGATCAATGTAAGGATCCAAAGTTTATTTTTATTCATAACTGCTTCTTAACACCTAATGAGGATGGAATGTAAAATTAGGATCCTGAAGGGTGGAGAAAAATCCCTCCATGATGGAAATGTAAATTGATCATATTTAGGCATTTAGAAGAGGAGGAGGAATGTGACCATAATCTGAACTTAGAACCAAGTTCGGACTATGTGAAAATGTCATTGGTTGGAATTGCAACATTTAACGTTAATAAATGGAACTTCTTTACTATAAATATTCATTGTTATCAGGGTAAGGGGGTGGGAACTATGATATCTTAAATTTTACATGACCACCCCAAATAAAATAGTATTCAGATAGAAAAAATAGGTATTTTGTAATAGATTATAGTTTAAACTAGGGGAATATTCATTGGCTAAATGATTGGAATTAGTTTTTGGTATTTCTTTCTCGTAGAATCATTCTGATGATATTAAATACATTGGGGGTGGAGTTACGGTGTAGGTGAGTTAAATATGGTATTTGACTTCTGATATTGAGGTTTTTAAATTTGTATAAGGGAGGGAGGAACACTTGAAACATGTTATATTTTATATAGAGGGAATTTAGAGGCTATTAGGATAAGAATATGAAATGGGTAATTCTTCATTGGTGTTATTTTCTATCCTATTGTAGATTTCAGATGTTTAGGATAATGAAAAGTCATGTGACCGTCTTCTACACATTAAAGAGAATATTCCAGAGAAGATCTTCATCATTTATGATTCTAATGAAGTTGTGGACGTGAAGAATGGGAGAAAAATTCATTTAGTCACCAAAAGGAGTATGGAACATCGATCAAAAAGAAATATTTATTCTTTAATATAGGATTAAATGATAAGAATAAAATAATGTATTAGTTTGAGAAAACATGGGAATAATTGGCCATCCAATTCAAATTGATTGTCAATGATGAATTAGATAAAAAGGTAATATATATATATATATTTGAATTTATAGAGGGAGGTTGTGTCAAATAGTTTTAAGATGGGCTTTAATATTTTTGTAATTTTCTATAATGTTTTATATCATTGATTTGCATAAAGTAATCTCAATTTTTATACAAAAACGTTTTCTATTAAAAATTTATCTTTTAATACATGGGTATATATTTATTTAATAATTTTAAAATAAGTTTTTTTTAAAAACTGTTTATTATATTTTTGAACAAATTTTATCATCCATTTATACAAATTTTAAAAATTATATTTAGTAAATAAAAATAAATATCTAAATAAACATGTTTAAATTAAAATTATAATATATTATTTTGATTTTTAAAATTGGAATTATATTAAGGTGAAATTTGAAAAATTCATATTTTTAAAAAATATGCATTTAATTTCAATAAATAATGAAACTAAAATGTCCCATTCTAGTTTGTATTTGATTAAAAGTCACATAAGTTTTATTTTGTTAAAACTAATTCAAATAATTCAATAGGATTCAACAATATACATGATATAGTTATACAACAATATTTATCCATAAAACAAGTATTTTTTCTTAATAAATGTTTTCATTGTGTATCATGCATTCGTATTAAAATGTAATTTGTACTAATAAAGGAAAAAATCATATAAAATGTATTTTATATTTGAAATATTCATATTAAATTTTATTATAAAAGTTTAATTACCATTTTATTCATATTTATTTGAAACCATGTTAAAAGTTAATCACCATAGTAATGCGATAAATGGTCTAATCAAGGTTGAAATTTTGGGAAAAGGATTCAAAATATCTCAAAAAATTCACTCAATATGATTGTATTTATATATTTAATCAATCATCCTAATAAATTTTAATATACAGAATTTATTTAAACATACATGTGAATATTACCTTTATATTATTGTTGTAAAGTGTAATTATAAAATTCCACACTCGAATATTATATTTTTATGATATGGATTTAGATATAAATTATTTATGAGTGAATATATATTAAATAATTTATTTAAAATAATCAATATTTATTATATAAATTTTTTATATTTTTAGTGATGGTATAATTACCTAGAATGTCTACGCAATTTTTATACCACCCCAGTCGATGTAGTAGAAAATTAAAATAAATGGTTTTAAAAACATTAAAAAAATTATTTTATAGTGAATAATGATACCAAAATTTTTTTATGAATAATTACAAATGTTATTTTTTCCAAAATGTTTTTACATTCCAATTATAATTTTATCCTGACTTCTTCAAATTCAAAATTTATAAATATTTCTGAAAATTAATTTAAATGGTATTTAAAGTGTTAGAATTATTAATAATTATTAACAAATCATAAGAATCATATTTTTACACAATATAGTGGTAAATATTTTATTATATAAATAATATTTCATGTATTTTCCACTTAGAAATTTTAAAAATTCATTCATGTCCCCAATTGTTAGAAAAATTTATTATTTTAGATAAATTTAATAGGGTTAAAGAAGGGGTCAAACCAAAATATTACGCCTCAAATAACACATAATAAATTGAAAATTTTAATTTTTAAATTGATTTCAACCATTAAATATTTATTAATTTAATATAATTTTTTCATATTTTTTTCTCTTTTCGGTAGTTTTTATGAAAATGTTGTTAAAACTAAAAAAGATTATTTTTCAATATCATAGAAATTAAATATTGTACATTTTAAAATTTATTATGTAAGAATTATTTATTATATAACTATTAAACAAAATATATATTCTAATCCAATGTTTATTTATGGATTTTCCATTTTTCGTCCATCTTTTACTCTCTCTAGTATTCATAGAGTAAAATAATTTTTTTATGGAATTGTTAACTTATTTTTTCTCTTTGTACAAGAGTAGTATTATTCCATGTCAATAATGAATAAATAGTTTCAATAATGTTATGTTTATATATTAAAATTATTTTTTAAAAGTTATTTTTAACAATTTTTGAATTTTTTTACAAGGTATTATAATGGATATTTTTTAATGTTTTAAATAGTATGGTTTTTTTCTATTTATAAAATGCTTAAAAAAAATTTATTTTTAATGTATATGGAATAAATGAATTTTCCTACCTATATAAACCATATTAATTATCAAATATCCTCTATAATATTCCATGGTTTCCTATGGAAAACGCATATTCATTTTTTTTGTTTTTTTTATTTTTTAATATTCAAAATGTAAATATTTTAATAAATATTCTCAAATTTTTTGGAAATGAATTATAACTTCATTATCAAAAAATGACAATAAATACTTTTAGGAAGTTTTTGTAATGTTTTCTTATATTTTACACTAAATTTTGGAAAATAAATTCCTTCATTTAAAAAATTATTTTCGATTAAGTTGATTGTATTCTAACATAAATTTCTAATTTATAGACTAAATATTTATTTATAATAATTCAAATTCCTTTGATCTTGTGTTATATTATTCATTGGAAATTATTTTTCTATTTAATGGCCATATTTTTAATATCATGAATATATTTATTATCATTTATACACCTATGAAATTGTCAAACTTTTATGTTATTTCAATACATGTGTTTAGTTATTAGATTTAATGGGAGAATATTTATGTATCATTTTCTTGAATAAATTTTATTATTTTTTTATTAATAAGGAATTATGATAATTTTTTATATTGTGGATTCAATATATCTTGTATGATTTATATATATGTGTGTGAAAAGTAGGTATAAATTATAGATATTCCTGGAATTTATCAAAATATCTCATGTGATAGAACAAGTAGGAATATTAGTTGGTAATTGGTTTATACCAACCCATACTATGAAAAAATCATATCCAAGGTATTTAATATATGATTCAAGATTTCATGGATGAGGTCTGAAATATAAGATCATGAATATTTGAGAAATATGAATTTTCATAGTTATAATTTCGTTATAATTATGAAGGTATAAAATAAAACCCTTGGATATATTTCATTCTTATGTTATTAACTAAATGGTATATTGAATTATTATTAAATCTTAAATAATTTTATTCTATTATACTCATGATAGATTACATTGTATACATTAAATTATTGAGAATTTTCGGTCGAAACTTAATATTTTTTCCTTTCCTCTAGATGTGAATAAGAAAATATTTTTATGATCATTATGGATGAAATATTTTTTTATGAAATCATTTCTTTTTTAATGCAATATGGAGATCATATATGTACAAAGTCTCACAAAGATTATAAATATATAGATCCTTCATGGTTTAATCCATCATATCTGGAACAAGAGTTATAAATTGGACATCAAATATGTGTTACTAGAGTCGATGTTGTTATAATTGGTATTAATGTATGTTTATTAGAACCCTTCGGAACTAAATTTTAGAAGTACATAGATAACATGATAATTATGATAATCTCATGAAATAATATATTCATTTTTTCAATTTTTACATTATGGATAAATCTTAATGATGTTATAATCAATTTATATTTGTGTCATTGTTTAGATATTATTCCGAGTAGATGAAAGGGATATCACGTCAATACATATATTCTTTGTAGAAATTATTCTTATGAGAATGTCAATACAAAATGTTTTATAAATGTGTGGATCACGGATATATTGTGTAAACATGTCAAAGTGTTTACACATATCCATACCAATGTGGAGTAACATAACATCCCATAGCATAATGAACCACTAAGGGATCACTTTAGTAAATAAAAGCATTCATACTTTAATCAAACCAATAATACATTAATATCTCATAAATGGGTCATGTGTTTATAAATTATATTATTTCCATTGATATGTAATGAAAAATAAAATCTTATTTTACTATTTTATTTTTAAAAATGTTATATAGATTAATGGTGGGAATTGATTCAATATACTATGGTAGATAAAGAGCGAGATGGAATATAAAAGGAAATATTTAAAGTTATTTTAATTGAAATTATTTTCATTGATATGTATATGCTCATAAAGAAATTAAATTCTATAATTTGACAAAATATTACAAGGAAAGAACAGTTGATTATGAGGAAACAATTATAACATTAACAATTCATGCTATGTACCACATAAAAAAACTGAAAGGTAAGATAGATATTTTATAGATTGACATAAGATAATCCTCTCAAGGGATGTAATCTTAGAATTTTTTTATCTTATTATGATACAGTATCATGTTTCATTAAGATAGTTAGCGAATTATAAAAATCATATTTCTTCAATGTAGATCATGATGAGAAAATGAATACTATGTATTAGAGAAGAAGTAAAGGAATCCTTGGAGAATAAGTGAAAGAGGAAAATTAAAAATTGTTATAATTTTGGAAATAAGAATCCTAATAGATGATTATGAGGAATGTGAGATATTTAAAGTGCATATATATGGCCCATCTGACTCATTAATTAAAATGAAGGAAATAAATAAGTAATATTGTGTGATTTAACTATAAGTAGATGATGGAATCTTCAAACAAGTGCCTCAAGTCTCAAGTATTTGATAGATAATTTCAATATTGTATTTATGCATATAATATTCGTAACTTATTAAATGTAGAATTACAATGTGAATCACTTTGGAACCAATAATGGGAAACCCAGTTGAATGAATTTATTTTATAAATTTATAATATAGAAATCGTGGAATCATAATGTTTTTATTCATAGCACTATTATCATAAATGATAACATATTTTATGATTTTTCTAAAAGAAGACATCCCTCAACATTATATATAATAGTTAGTGTATGTATGTTTCTCAAAATTATAAAAATTATAGTTAATGTAAGTTAATATTTGATTATTAGGCATTACACTTTATTCTATAATATTGTCATGATTGTTTTGGGTTTAATGATTACTTTTTAACCTTAGGTGTTATAGATAAGATATTAGATATTAGTATGTCATTTTATGTCCATGTTTATTTACAATTATCTTCTTAGATATGTTAAAAAAAATTATTTATTAAATGTCTATTAATATAAATAATCAAATGATATAAAATCATTTATGAAATTATGAAAGCTATTTTTAGTGTATTTAAGGATCCATTAAATGTTAATATTAGTTATTTAGTCATGATAACATAATAAATTTCAATCATATTTCAAATATGAGATGAATTATTGGTATAAAATTGATCGAAGTGAAACTGAGTAAATAAATAATCTAAATATATTTTTCTATATTGGCCATAGAAATGGATAATAAATCAATCATGTTTTATTTTGAACGAATAACAAAATGGTATGCTTTAGAAAGAAATTAAAAATTAAAATTCTTATAATAGAACACATATTGTTCTTGTTTTTTACTCTTTAATTAATAACATTTCTAATCATAACATTAATATTTTAATTCATGTAAAATATATTTTTATGTAATGATTTTCTAAAAATGAATTGAGATATTAATAAAGTTATTTCTATGAGGGGAGAATGTGACTCAAAGATTTTTAGTATATAAGTTTTATTTATGACAGTTCTTAATACATGAAACACCAAAATTAATTAAACTATGAAATACAATAAATATATTATTATTTAAATAAAAAATTTATAACCTCACCAATTATTTTCCAAGTATGAATAGGAGTTAAAAAATTATAAAAAATATATATTTTCTATAATTTAATGTATTGAATAATTATATGAAAGAATAACACAATTTTGAATAAGATTATTTAATATTAAAAGAGTTATTTTAAAATGGACATATTTATATTATTAAAGTAATTTATATTAAAATAAATTAGGTTAATCACTATTAGTTAAGGATTATAATGAAAGGTATAGATTATATATTTAATGAAATAAATTAAAATTAATTTAATGGTTTTTACTTGATAAGGAATGACAATAAAATTATTTTATAATTGAAAAACACATTTTAATAAAAAATGGTTTATTATTAGATTTTTTGTGCATATGTTTTTATTAATTTTTACCTTTTTAGACATTATAAGTGAAAAAACGGATGTAAATTTCCATATCAATGTTTCTAAAAAAATAATATTATATTTTTGTGGATCTATATAAGATTAATTTTTTTGGTTTGATAGAAAATATACATATTTCGAAAAAAAATTCTATTTATTTCATCAAATAATTGAAATTTAATGTCTAATTTTATTTTCTAATTATTTAAATTTCAAATAAGTTTATTCTATTAAATAAAATTAATGTAATTATATCTAAATCAATATTATACATGAATTTATAACAAAATCATATTTATTCTTACAATAATTATTTTTCTAAAAACTATTCTTCATTGCATTTCATGCACTTGTGTTAAAATTAATTTTAACTGGTTATTGAAATTAAATCCTAGAAAATGGAGTACATATTTTTAATTATTTTACCAATATTTTATAAGAAGATTAAACTAATTTTTAGTTTTAATGGTCAGTAACAATGTTAAAATATTATCACCGTAATATTGGGTAAAATGGATTAATAATTGTTGAAAATATGGGATAATGATTAAAAAAATCTAATTTTTTCCCCTAATCTAATTTTTTGTCTATATTTCCAAAATCATCTTACTATGTATAAAATATTGAATTTTTTCCACTTCCATGTTATTATAAAGTAATGGGTATTTATAAAATGTCACTCTCCATCAATTATTATGTTTTTATGATGTTTATATAAATAAAAATTATATATGAATGAATTAGTACTATAAAATTTATTATGAATATACTATATTTTTAATTGTTTTTTTTAATTTGATGGGAATATATAATTACCTTTAACATTTATGCATTGTTGATGCAACACATATGAATGTAGAAGAAAGAAATATATAAATGATTTTGAAAACATTTAATGTGAATTTTTTATGTTGAGTTATGTAATCATAAAAATGTTATGGTTAATCATAAAGGGTAAGTGTTGTTTTATGTGATAACATTAAAATTATAAATATATATATAGTGAATTTTTTGAATATTCCATAAAATGAAATTAAAGGATAATTAATGTATTCAATATAAAGTATTAATATTTATAAAATAATTTAAATAATATCTTTACTAAAATTGATTGTAAAATGTCATTATTTTAAATTATATTTTTTTAATGATACAAAATGTTTTCGATTTGTTTCTTCATATGAAAAACTAAATCATAGTGAACTACGTAAAATTTATATAAACATTATATATAACCATTGAATTGTTGAGAATTAATAAATATAATATAATTATCAAATATATGTATAAATATAAATAAAACTAATTATTAGAACTAATACATTCATATAATTTAATTATTTCCATTAGATAACTAAGAATGTTATTTTATACATAGAAAAGAAATCTTTTAAAAAATGGATTTTTATAAGACATATTTTAGATAATGAAATATATTATGTATAAAAGAATGTATTTATATAAATAATATATGGACATAAATATAATTAGTAATTGATATTGAATGCTAATGAGAATAGTTAATATATTAAAGAGATATTGTCTAATGATTTTTTTCATTATATAATTATTTTTTTATTCTAATGATAAATTCTAAAATTAAAAAATTATAATTTCACCAAATATTCATTATTTTGTTATTTTTAATAAAAAAAATAATTTCATTATGTATTTAGTGTATTTTAGAAATAATTGATTTTTAGGTAAATAGTAAAAAATACAAGATTTTCCCAAATTTTAAAATTTATGGACATATAATTATAAAAAAAATAAAAAAGTATATATATAAATCATTTTAATTGAAATTTTTTTTGTCTTTAAGAGTAAAATGTTACATTTTATAATACAATTATATATTTTGAAAACCCATGATTAAAATTTTAGGAATATAAGTAATATTTTACAATAACATAATGTATTTTTTTATTCTATTTTAATTAAATATTATTTTGATAAAACTATGTTTTTTATTTATTTTAAATTCAAGTAATTTTTTTTAATAATGTATTTTATAAAATTAAAATAAAATAAATTGAACTTATTACCAAACACCGAAATTGTAATGTTTATTCTATAATTTTTCATAAAATGATTGTTTACTTGTTTCATTCATTAATATTAAAATAGTGATCTTTAGACATATAAATTATATCTTATAAAATATTTTTAATATTTTTAATTAGTCTGTACATATTAAATAATATATTGAATTTTATTTTTAGTTGTAGAAATTATTTACATGGGTATTAACTAGTTACCATTATAAAAATAAAAATAGAAAAAATGTAAAATCTATTAGTAATGGGTTTTATAAATCTTTAAAAGATGTGTTTAAATGAATCATATATGATATTAAATTGAATTATTATAAATTTGGGAGTGTTTTTCACTTGTGAAACATGTTCTCCCATTATATTAATATGAAATATATAAAATATTACCATTCTTACGAATGATAAATGAGGAATCTCGCCACCCCATTAAGAACACTACAAAAATTATGTATCTTAGTGAAAATATTCCCCATTTATAAAACTTTTGTCTCTATTCATTTTCATTCTGGCTCTAGTAAAAATATATTTTCATAATTGTTCTATTTACAAAGGGTATTCCAAAGGGAACCCCATGTCCTAAATGTGGGTACAAATTTTATAAACTTAGTTTATTTTCATACATACATCCCAAAATAAAATTTTATAAATCATTAAAAATGAAATAAATATTTTCTATAAATATTTATTTATTATTCTAATTGAATTAATATTTATCAACATTCCCCATTTCTATTATGTAAAAAACTATCATTATTGGGTTGTTCTGACTACCTCTTCCATGGATAGATGACATCAATTTTTCACTACCCCCACTCTTAGAAGTTTATAATGGAGAATTTGAAAAATAAATGTGAAATATATAATATATATATTATTAATAATAGAAAAATATATTCCACCTTACTTCCCTCCCATTCTTCATTATATGAAAATGTTATCTTTACGTTCTGTGGACTATCTCCACCACATTGTATTATATCTCATTTCATTTATATTATATTAATTATTTAATAAAATTTATAAAATTTGATTCCTGAATATTGAACTATATAAATAATAAAATTATTGTTTTTTAAAAATGATATTAAACCACCATGAAACAATTATCATAATGCTAACCATCCATTAATTATTGAATGTCCATATTTTGTTCGGTCTAACAACCTACATTACAATGTGAAAAATAATTTCATGCGTGTATATGAGATCCAAATTAATGATGTTATATGAGAAAAATAATTATATAAGGATTTTTTTGATGGAATCAGTTTTTAATCTCATTAAATAAGATACTAAAATCCGTTCAATGAAAAATCACTGAGACAAGCCCATCATCGATTTCATTTTCATGTATACTAAACAAATACAACATAGAATTGAATAATAAAAGAAAAAAATAATTATAAAAGTCAATTATAGTACATTTTATGATTTTTTAATTGTGAAATATTAGATTATAATGAATAATTACACCATTATATTTAGAATATTTCAAAACAATATTGATAACCATTTACTGATATTGAAAATATATAATATCAAACTATTATAAATGTAGGGAACATTTTAAATGATGTTTTTAAATTGTTTTATATATTAATAATTTTATGAAATAGTTTATTTATATAGTTATTTTTTTAAACATTATATTGTAATTCTTTAGTGGAATTCAAGAATTATGGTAAGGGTTCATCGTATCTAATATCAATTTTTTAATGTTCGATTATACATGATGATGTGTACTATATATTTTACATTATTCTCAATGTAAATTTAATATCATGAATCTCTCATTATTCATAGTATTCAATGTCTCGTTTTAAATTATATCCCTGAATGGGGTTAGATTCAAATGTATCCATATATATTAGTGTTAGTTGTCACTATTTTCAATTTAATGAGACATTTTTGATACTACAAACCTTACTTTATTTTATATGGTCTAAAAAATATCATATTTCCCTCATGTGTAAGTAATATATATCATTTCAGAATAATTTAATTTCTTCATATCCCTATCATGGACTTTTAATTATTACGTTACCAATAACATAATTTTTTCCGTCTTAGTTTTGATTTACTGAGATATTATTCATATTCACAACCTTTCAATTTTTTGTTGGGTATATATTGGTGATGTATTTATATTCAAATTATCATATACAATTTTAGAGATAAAAATATAATAGATAGATCAAGTCCTTTGACTTTCCAGAACAAACTATATTATTAACAAGACGTTTCATCCTATAATATTCCTATATGACCCCATATTATTTCCTTCATTTTATTTATGTGACTTCAGCATGATTCCATATATACCATGATATAGGAAAATAATTGATTAATAATATAGAACATATTTCTATATGGGTTATGTTTTATAAATGATTATATAGAAAGATATTAAATTTATTTATTAGGGAAATATTTATAATTCATATATTCTTTATTCATATAACTATGTTTATTGACAACTCAGGAAATATGATTATTCATTTTTTTAAATATCAATCATTAATCTATATATAGGTTATTTTCATGTTATATCTATAATCTAAATGGGGAAACATATTAATGTTTCATTTTTTGTTATTGAAAGTACAATTTTAATGATAGAATGTGAATTATTCATGGTATTGTTATTCATATCCTTTATATGAATATTTCATAGGAATATAAAAAGTAATTGGTGGGGATAAATATTATATTTACCCTTGATGCATTGGTTAGTCACATGATAAAAATGTTGTCTCTTTCATGTATGCCTACCCATCTTGAGAAAAATGAAATAGTTTCAACCTTCATGAAAAGAATTATGTCATTAATATGGCTGTGATGTCAAGAATGATGTATTTCTGAGGCCTAGATGGTGAAACAAAAAAAGGAAAAATATATTTTATCACCATGAAATTTTATCCATATAATTTTATATATTATTATATCATCCATGGATTTAATTTAATCTCGCATGTTTGGTTTCATGGAATTATTTGAATATTATTCACTCTTGATATATGATTCATATAGTTATTTATTTTAAAATATTTTTACCCTTATTGACGTTTATAACTTACTGTTTTTTTGATTCCATTTCCCCAGGTTATTAAGAAATTTATTTCAGAGGGTATATCTATATAAAATTTGATCTAATGGATATTTTTAGAAGTTATTTTAGACATATAATGTATTAAGTTGTTCCTAAAGAAGACAGAATAATACCAATTCGTTGTATATGAACTGAGATTTATATGTTAATGTTATGCATAAATTTTCTAAACCATTAATAATAATTTTTTTTAATGAGTTGTAATTTTTTATTTCATTTAAATCGGTTTAGTAAATGTTAAATATTAAAGAGTATCTATTATTTTTGTTGAATTAAAAATGTAATGTTTTTTTTGGAAGTGTAAACGAGGGTGTGGTTTTGGGGCATCAAAATTGGTATAAAATCTAGGTTTATGAAACGTTAGAGGATAGTATATTTATTGAAAATATTTTAATGGTTGATAAGTAATGGCTGTGTATAATTTCAAAGTCATATATAAACCATTATGTAATTTTAGGTAATGGTAAATATTTTAGGGATTAGGATAAGAAAAAAATAAGTAAAATAACTATAGGTATAATTACAAGGTATACCTTACTATATAATATAACATTTCAATGTGTTGGTAATGTATATATTTATTAGATCTTCTAGTAATTTTATCCTTATCTGGATATTAGTAAGTGAATATGGATTTGAAAGGGGTGAACCTTGGGATAATCACTATAATAAGGCTGGCAGAGTATTAACTCACTCTTCAATATGATGCATGTTGAGTGGGGCTATGAAAACACACTAGGAAAGAAACTCATATGGGTTATGACTTGGTCAATCACATTCCCTTTAGATTATATTATGAATTTTTTTATTATGTTACGAATTTTTCTATTTTATATAATAGAACATAACCTAGAGAATCCAATATTAAACCAAGAGTGATTTAGGTTTAATTAAAATCTAGAGTTAATATTATGTTTTTTATTTATTAAAACAAATAAATGTTATTTCAGATATTTATTTATAGATTTCACATGATTTCGTTAATACATTCCACACATTGGTAATCAAATTATAATAATTGATTTATGAAAAACAAACCTTATATCTTCTCTTTGATTTGGAATATTTTTCATCTACATCGATATTATTAATAATGATTCCAAAAAGCTTTTTTTCATTTATACACTGATGTTGTAAAGACATTTTCAACCATATTTTGACTTATTTTCAAGATTTTATAATGGAAGTGGTTAATTTTTTTCGAACAGGTTGTTTTTGACTTTTTAAAAATGTTTAAAAGGAATATTTTTTTCAAATTTATTTGATTTAATGGATATCACCACATCCACAATCATTACATATTATCAATATCTCTTTACAATGTTTCTTGGGTTTTAAATGAATATTTTTCATTAATTTTTATAATTTTTAGTTTTACATTAAAATAACAATATCCATTATATATTAAAGGTTGTAAATAACTTTGGAATTGTTTTATAACATACTTGACACTAAAAAGATATAAATAAATTATGGAAAGTAATTTTTAAATATTAAATATTCATTTTAATTCTTAATTCTCAAAACGGTATCCTTTATTTCAAACCGTATTTTTTAATGAATTTGAGGTCTACTATTATCACTAATCGACTTACAGATTAATTCCTTTTTTTCATCCACATTCATGTGATCATGTTATAATATTTAATGAAAAATATTTTCCTCCATCATATCCATATTTTTAGTATCATTGATATAGTATGTATCATTTAATATTAAATTGATATTATATTAACCTTATAAAATTTTAATATATGCTATTAGTTGAAAAAATATATTATGAAATCTTTTTCTATTTTTTGTGAAGTATTGATGGTCTATATTGTTGAATCAATATATATATATATGTATATATAGATAAGTAATTGTGAATATATTTTATATTTTTTCTTCAATCTATCAATAATTAATTAATATATTAATGTATTGGGTTGGACCGAGTTAGAAATCAAACATCGAGGCATCAAAAAACTTCCTTAGAAAAAATGGATGGATATATTATTGGGGTAATTATTTTATACCAAACCATACAATTGATTTCTTTTTGGGACGGAAATAAATGAAATATTAATGATATTTTTGATGAGTAAATGATAGTAAAATCAGGAATGTTTGATACTATGAACTTTTATTAATGAGAATTCCATTATTATTATACATATATTTACATTCATACATAGGTGTTTTTCCTGCCCTAGCGGTTGACTAAATGGAACATGTTTGGTTTAATAAGACTATCATAATATAATGTATAGTCAAATCATGATTTATTGTATTTTATTCATTCCCTTAATAATCATTTATTCTCACGAATTATTATATATTCCTTTCTATAAAATTTTATGAATGTATATTTTAATGATCTTAAAGAATATATTAATTCTTCCCACACCATTGTTTATTTTTCTAACATAATATTGAATGTATTTATGTTTTTTATTATCCCAATATTTTTAGTCTAATCAATCGATTATGGGTTGACACCGTATATCTTATACTAAGGTAATAAATTAGACACTATCGATGGGTTACTAGAGGTGGGGTCATTATAGAATTTTTTATATTTTAGCTAGATTAATGGAACTTCTTGATAGTAGTGGGTATTGTTATTTGGTAATTATGAGGATTCCACTATCTCATGGGATAATTATTATATGATTTTTATACCTAGTTTATATATTATATGATTACGGTGGATATTTTGTTTTAATTTCTCTCTCTTTTGTACAATAGATTATGATTGTGGGATCTTTAAGTTTAGCTGGAAATAAATATCTATTTTTCACTTTATCCTTTTTCTAATGACGAATTTATATTATATATTTTTATGATAAATTAGTAATTTAAATATAGTGTCAGGTTTCCCTATTTAAACAATCGATACATAATATGATTTTTAAAGAGGTCCAATGAAATCGATATAATTCATGAATGTCCTTGGTACTCTAAATAGGAAAATAATTATATCTTCTAAATGTTTAAGGCTAAGGACGAATGTTCTATTTTATATTTGAATCTATGATTTTGGATAACATTGGGTAGTTTTTATAATTATTATTATCTTTCTTAATATTTATCTATTTTTAGTATTATATAAAGAGCTACTGACAAGTGTGTTTTTTGGATTTTGTTTTTCATTATTGTGTTGAATGATGGATCATACTTCTGGTTAGTGTCATATATGAAATTTCTTATATGTATCCACAATAATTGTTTCCTCAATGAACATATTAGTAACAATAATTGGATCATAGTGATTATAAATAGTGAAGTGGATTTGGAAGTGATAGTGTCAGCAACATGATTTTCCTTCCTCGTGGTAAAATAATTTTAGTAGACTCATGGAGGTGGTTATTTTCGGGGCATATAGGGTAATAGAGAAGTGAACGGCTAATATCATATCAAGTATATTATAGTTCCAGATGATTAAAATACCATGAAAGGTTCTATTAATTAATATTAAACCAGGGATAATACATTTTTTTATTATGTATCACCATACATATTCATAAAATTTTACTTAGTATGTTCTATATGAGTCATGTAAGATAGGTTTTATGGTCCATTGTACTTTTTATGATAATTAATAGTTAATATGATTTTTTTGAGATTTTTTTGGGTTGATTTATAATAATGATATAGCAACAATCATTTTGATAATTCATTAAAAAAATAAACTAATAATACTCTATTTGTAACATCCCAAGTTATTAATGAATAACATATAGTTTTATCTATGTCTATTAATGAATTAGATAGTGTTTTAGAGGCTTAAAATGAAAATAAATCCAATCTTAAGCATGGAATACACTAATATTTTTAAAAGATTGTTTTACTGCCTTTTGATGGAAAACCATTTTTAAATATATCTTTTTACAATTTTATAATCTATATTTTTCAAAATAAACTTATTATTTATGACTGGGACATTGAAATTTACAATGGATAATGTTTTGGTATTTTTCTGATAATATTCATTTTTAATGAATAGTGAAAAATACTACATTTTACATCAAAACTGCCTTTTCATACAATTTAATTATATGGATAGATTATCTTTTTAATTGGTATTGAAGTATAATTTCAACATATTTTTACCATTTCATCCAATAGTGGTCGTTGGAATTAATTTCACTTTGAAATTGGAATTAAACTAGTTTCAATCTTTTGATACTTATTGTTTCATAAAAACACGATATTTGCACTGACAACAGGGACCCATTATTAAATTAATTAATGTAACTAATATGTTTTGAATTTTGTAAAATAGACATCATTTTTGAATTCAGAATATCAAATATATCTTAGGGTGAAGATCTGTTATTTTTCTAAAAAACTTCAATTTTTGATGAATACTGAAAACATTAAGTGGTACTTAAAAAAACTGATTTTGATCATTTAAATTAAATTTTACCACCGTTGTGTTTTGAATTTCAAAAATCCTACATACAAGGTTTTCATTAAGAAGTATAATGTGGTTTAATGGGATTAAAACAATTTTTTGGTGAATAGTAACTTTTATGTTTTTAATCGCGACTAGAGGTAATTAGTGTAATTTAAGGTAAGAATAACGTTTTAATAATATGAAATGACCTAGACACATGTCCTAACTTTATTGGATGTGTCAGAGACACCCAACAAAATCTATTTTTCAACTTGGGGACCCCATGTAGCCACTTTGGAAGGAAAATGACATTAATATATTTTTATTTAATGTTAAAGTAAAAATCTCACAAAGATGAGTTATTTTATTAAAACAATTTTTAAATAGGGTTATTCAAGACATCTATTTGACTATAAATATTCATTGGAATGCTAAAAATATTTCGGACATCATGATATTTGTTTTATAATTTTTAGACATTATAAAAATTAAATTATATATGACATCATGATGATGTAGCGATTACTTCATTATTTAACGATTTAAATAAAATGAAAAGATAATATAAAATCTAAGACCTACACATGTCAAAGACCTATTGGATGAGTATATTTTGAACCCTTATAACCTTATCCACGAAATAAATCAATTTGATACCTTTAAAATCTGAAACGCATTTGGAAATAAAGTAACATTTTGTAACATTCCAAGAGAGCCCCTCTTATCCTCTTATAAAAGGCCCCCACCTCTACCCCCATACCGACACCTCTCAAGACATTGGCTCGGCCAAACCCTGCCCATTATGTCTCTCTACATCCCTGTATTACTCTTTGAAGCCTCACTTTGGGCACAATTCTTCCCAAAGAATCCATTGAGCTCAAATCAAAAAGAGTTATCCATTTTAAAGGTAGTGTTTTCTCTTGTGTTCTTATGTTTTATTTTGTTTCTCTAACCACCTAAACACTCTTTATTCATTTATTTTGTAACAACACCAGTATCTTCCATATACTAGTATGTTTTTATTAGAAGGATTCGAGCTACACTTACACACAACTATATCTAATGGTTAAAGAACATATCGTTTCTGTGGATGGCGAATTTCTGCCTCATGAAACGATGATTGTTCAACACTCATATAACACCTTCAAAGGTGTCCATTAAGATGACACTATATTTATATATGATATATAATGTTTTTATGTTTTACTTAAGATTATTTATTTTTAATTTATGGAATACCTTTATGGTTTCCATTATGGGTAAACGCTATATCTTCATTTTAGGAAGTGCGGACTACCAACCCCTCAATGTGATTTGATACGTTAATGCCATATGTGGGATGAATAAAAGATGTAATTAATGATTTGATATATTATATTATACTTTAATTATAATATACCTTTATATCATTATGATTCCATTCCATAAAATACTAAATAGAAATGGAAGTAGCATTCATGCGTACGTACGGCTTACCATCTCCATGAACGGTGCATTTCATTTCTTACCACTAAATGTTATGTAATATTATAAATGCATGCATAAACTGGATATATATGATATATATGATATCAAAATCATGAATACAATTCTGGATATAATGGATACTTTACCACATGAACAACTTGTAATTATAAAGATTTTATTTTTTACTCAAGTACCAATGATAATTAAAACGACCATTATTAACTTAATTAATAACATAGTGTTCATGACATGGTAATCAGTGATATAAAAGAAATAATGAACTTGCAAAATGTTCTTAAGCAAGTAGAAATTAACTCACATTTATTATTCATGAGATTAAATATTGATCGAGTCAAGTCGGACCCGAGGTAAGGGAACTTCTTAACCCAATTTCCGTTCTTTGGGTTAATCTCCTACTTTCAAATTATGTCATGATATTATTTTGTCATATATTATATTTGTAATTTATTTTTTGTACATATAATGAATACACATAATAGATCTATTTTATTTAAAAAAGATCTTTTTATGGGACTTCGTCTCAATCTCCTTTCATTGAGGCATATTTTGTTTTATTCACAACTTTCCTTTATACGGTGTATAAACCCCTTTGACTTTTATGATTATTCAAAAGGAATATTTTTTTATACAAAGAGTTTTACTAAACTAAAAAAGGAATGTTTTTTTGTCATACGTATGCAGGGAAAACGACTTCTCCACCACCGTGACAATTATTTGAGTTTCAGCTTCCTCTACAAGCCATACCTTTTTTTAAATAAAAAATAAATACCATGGATTGCGTTTGTTTTATATTGGTATTGAAAATGGTTTTCATAATGTTTTCTTTATTTCAATGTGTTGTATTGATATCTTGTGATTGAAATGTGGAAAAGTTATGTTTCCTTTATGAATGTTTTTTGTAATACGATTATGTTATGGTTCTTGGGCATTATTATGAAGATGGGTGGTTCTATGATAAACTAAGGGCGGGTGAGCCCGATATAGCTCGCCAATGCATTGGGTAACGCCAAGGGGTTAAATGTTGAGGTTTCTCCAAAGAGATTTAGGGAATATACTGTGATGGGTATTCCAAACGTAACCAAGAGGGTTACTCCCTACGTAAGAATGTTATGAATTCCTCAAGTTACCTTTCTATCTTATTATTTCTCTGATTTATTCATGATTTGATGAGGTATGTTGAAGTGCTTATGTTTTATGGGTAATGTATGATTTCATTCTTACGTATATATGTACTCATGTTTCATTTCCCTATTTTTATATCCCATACTATGCTTTTTATGATCATCCCAAGTTTTTTGAAATGTTTTCCACAGGTCAAGGGAAAGGTACATGATGTGGTGATAGTGTCAATGAAGTTTCAAGAAAGAATCCATGTTTTATTTTAAATAGATTTCCGTTGATGGGAAAAATGAATACAATCTTTTATGTAACCACTTTGCTTAAATGTGGAATATAATGTAAGTTTTTTATTATCTAATTCCCTAAAACTCTAAACCTGAAAAGATCCTCAATGTGCAATCTTGTAATAACTCAATATTAAGTAAGTTTTAAGGCTGGGGACTTATAGTTGGTTTCATAGGTCGGTTTTGATAACTTTTGGAGTTAGATTTCTATTAAATGATTATCCTAAAATATTTTTTTTTCAAAATAAAATGATATAGCATTTGAATATTACAATGTTGCTTCATCTATGAAATGTTTGTTCAGAATGGATTTCAGTAGAGGAAATAGGGGAGCAGTGCTAGGAAGGCATACGGAAGGAAATAACCTTCCGAATCAGCATCCTGAGATGGTCAGAATTGGAACTAAACAGGTTGTTGCTGTAATAGCGCAGTTGACTCAAGCGATAAATGGTGGTGGTATCCATGCACAAGATCAGCCAGATCAACCGCAGAGGAACATGTCAGTGCTGGGACATTTCATGAGGCAACATCCCCCATCATTCAGAGGATCATCTGACATTGTGCTAGATAAAGGGTGGATTAAAGCACATGAGATGATTTTTGATGTCATGGGTTGTTCAGACAATCAAAAGGTTAGTCTTGCTATTTACCGTTTGGAGGGTGAAGCAGATTAGTGGTGGTCGATGGTTAAAAATATCAGGGACACTGATGAGATTGATGCTCTCGACTGGGATGAATTCAAAGGTATGTTTCTTGATAAGTATTTTCCTAAGGTTGTTCGACGTAGGATGGAAATCCAATTATATGAATTGAGGAAAGAGGAAGACTTAGTGGCTACCTATGTAGAAAAGTTCACTCGATTGGCAAGGTATTCTCTAAATCTAATCTGAGAACTTGATAGTAAAATCAATCGTTTTTACTCAGGATTAAAGCAAAAATATCTAAGGGGTATTAGCTTCTCGTGAGCTAAAAAGTTATGAAAAGCTTGTTCGATGTGCTGAGATGGTGGAAATGGAGTTTTCCAATGATCAAGTGTTCTATAACATCCAATAGAAGAAGAGAACTAGGTGGAATGAGAAAGGAAAGAATTCTTCAAAAAGATATGAAGGTAAGAAAAATAAATGTCCAGTTTATGATAAATGTGGTAAAAGGCATGCTGTGGAATGTCTTTTGAATTCTGGAAAGTGCTACCGATGTGGTAAGATGGGACATAAGGCTCGTGATTGCACTAAAAAAGATCAAGGTGATGGTAAGTCAAAATTTTATTTACAGTTAGTGAAATGTTTTATGTGCAATGAGATGGGTCACTATGAAAACAAGTGTCTGACAACGAGCTTAAGTGATGGAAAGAAGTTAGACTACAAGCAGAAAGGGGTGGTGAAATCCTTTGCAACTACTCTAGTAGATGTCGGGCCATCAAATGAAGTTGTATCAGGTACTTTATTTGTTTTTTCAGATTATGCAAGTGTGTTGTTTGATTCAGGGTATACACATTATTTCATCTCATAAAACATCTCAAGTAAAATTAGAATACCATCTCAAGAAATGACTCCTGAACTTTTGGTAAAAACACCTGGGGGAAATGTTGAGGAAAAAATAATTTATAATAATCTTATTATCCTTATCCGTGGAAAGAACCTACTTGCGAACCTTATTGTTTTACCTCTAGTAGTGTTTTATGTTTTCCTGGGTATTGATTGGCTCTCTATTTACCATGATAAGATTGACTGTAGATCTAAAGATGTTTCTTTTCAGAAAGACATTCAGTTTTTGTAAAAAAATGAACCCTTACTGTTGATAACTTATAAAGAGGCCGAGAAACTTGTAAAATATGGAAATGAATGTTACCTTGCACGCATCATTGAAATCAAAGGAACTATTCAGATTAATGATATGCCAGTGGTAAATGAGTATCCTGATGTTTTTCCTGATGAGTTGCCTGGAATAATACTAGATCAGGAAGTTGAATTTACTGTTGACTTAGTTCTTGATGCTCATCCAATTTCAAAAGCCCCTTATCGAATTCCTCAAATTGATCTTATAGAGTTGAAGGAGCAATTTCATGATTTATTTGAGAAAGTTTTCATTCAACCTAGCACATCACCATGGGGTGCTCCTGTTTTATTTGTTAAAAAGAAAGATGGTTCTATGAGACTTTTCATTGATTATAGAACCTTGAATAAAATCACTGTTAAGAACAAATATCCTTTGCTTCATATCGATTATTTGTTTGATCAGCTCCATGGAGCCCAGTATTTTTCAAAGATTGACCTGAGATCAGGGTACCATCAGTTGAAGGTAAAGGAAGCAGATATTCTGAATACCGGGTTCTGTACAAGATATGACCATTATGAATTTTTAGTAATGCCTTTTGGGATAAACAATTCACTTGCTATATTCATGGACTTAATGAATAGAATTTTCAATGATTTCTTGGATACGTTTTTGGTTGTTTTCATTGATGATATTTTAATGTTTTCTAAAAGTAAAGAGGATCCAGAAAGACATTTATGGGTAATTTTGCAAACCATAAAAAAAAGAAATTGTATAGGAAATTCAGCAAGTGCGTGTTTTGGTTGCAAAAAATTTCTTTCCTTGGTCACATTGTTTCTAAAGATGGGATAACCGTTGATCCTGCAAAAACAAAGGTTGTTGAAGAATGGCCAAGACCCACAAATGTAACTGAGATTCGTAGCTTCCTTGGTTTTGCAGGCTATTACCGAAGGTTTGTTCGGAATTTTTCACGGTTATCTAGTCCAATGACTAAGCTAACTCGTAAGGGTGTTATGTTTTTCTGGACAAAATAATGTGACGATTGTTTTCAGGAATTGAAAAGAAGATTGTTGAATGCTCCAATTTTGGAACTACCTTCTATGAATGGGGAGTTTGTTATCTACAGTGATGCTTCATTGAAAGGACTTGGTTGCGTCCTAATGCAGAATGATCAGTTAATTGCTTATGCTTCACGTTAGTTGAAAACTAATGAGGTAAATTATCCTACACATGATTTGGAATTAGCTGTTGTTGTTTTCACTTTAAAAATTTGGAGGCATCATTTTTATGGAGTAAAGTGTGAAATATATACAAATCACAAAAGTTTAAAGTATATATTCACTCAGAAATAATTGAACATAAAACAAAGGAGATGTTTGGAATTAATCAAGGATTATGATTGTACAATTCATTACCATCCAGGAAAAGCAAGTAAAGTGGCTGATGCTTATATTCAAAAAAGTAATGTTTCATTAACAATGTTGTGTTTGGAACGCGATCCTTTGGTTAAGGATTTGATGAACTTTGGCATATAATTTTTTGGTGTAGGATGTTCTTCTATTTTGTTTCATGTATCAGTGAAATCTTCTCTATCAGACAGAATCAACCAGGCACAGAAGCAAGACAGTGAGTTGCAGAAGAAGGTAGAGCTGGTTCAGAAGGGTAAGTTGCCAGAATTCAACATTGATAATGATTGTGTTTTCAGATTTGGGAAGAGATTGTGTGTGCCTTGTGATTCACAGTTGAAGAGAGAGTTGTTACGTGAAGCTCATAGTTCTCCGTTTTCAGTTCATCCTGGAAGTACTACGATTTATAGAGATCTTCGGGAGTATTACTGGTGGGATTGAATGAAAAGGGATATTTCTGATTTTACTGTGAATTGTTTGACATGTCAACAGGTTAAAGCAGAGCGGCAGTTACTGAAAGGGATGCTTCAGCCTTTACTAGTGCCAGAGTGGAAATGTGAGAATATATCCATGGACTTCGTTGTGGGATTTCCGAAAACACCTTGAGGTAATAATGAAATATGGGTTATTGTTGATCTCTTGACTAAATCTTCTCATTTCCATGCCATACGAGATTATTTTTCCCTAGATCAACTTTCTTGTTTGTATCTTAAAGAGATAGATAGGTTACATGATGTTCCTCTCTCCATTGTATCTGATCGTGATCCCAGGTTCACTTCTAACATTGGGAAAGGCCTTCAGAAGTCATTAGGTACTGAATTAAATTTTAGTACAACTTTTCATCCTAAATCAGATTGGAAATCAGAACGAACAATTCAGACTATGGAAGATATGATACGTGCTTGTTTGATGGATTATCAGTTATGTTGGGACCATCATCATTCATTGGTTGAGTTTTCATATAATAACAATTTTCATTCCAGTATACAGATTGCACTATTTGAGGCGTTATATGGGAAGCGGTGTCGAACTCCAGCTTTCTGGGATGAAGTGGGTGAAAGGAAGTTGATGGGACTAGAGTTGGTAGAAGAGATGGCATAAAAAGTTCAGTTGATTCAGAAACACATGAGAACAGCTTAGAGCAGGCAGAATAGTTATACGTATAACCAGAGGAAGGATCTATCTTTTGAGGTAGGTGATCATGTTTTTCTCAAAGTCTCACCATGGAAAAGTGAGATGCGATTTGGTAAAAATGGAAAGCTGAGTCCAAGGTTCATTGGACCATATGAAATTCTGGAGAGAGTTGTATCAGTTTCTTACTAAGTGGCTTTACCTCTGAGTTTATCTCAGGTACACAATGTTTTTCATGTTTTGATGTTGAGAATGTATATTCCAGATCCTTCTCATGTTTTGAGTCAAGAGGTAGTTCATCTTGAAGAGAACCTAACTTATGAGGAACAACCAGTCCAAGTTTATAACCACAGGGAGCAAGTGTTATAGAATAAGGTGATTCATCAGGTAATGGTTTTGTGGAAAAACCACATGATTGAAGTGGAAACATGGGAATCTGAAAATGAAATGAGGGCTAAATACCCCCACTTATTCGATATGTAAATAAATTGCGGGGACACAATTTTCTAAAGGGAGGAAGGATGTAACATCCCAAGTAAGTATTGAATAATAAATTTTTTTATATATGTCTATTAATGAATTAGAGAGTGTTTTAGAGGCTTAAAATGAGAATAAATCCAATCTTAAGAATGGAATACACTAATATTTTTAAAAGACTGTTTTACTGCCTTTTGATGGAAAAACATTTTTAAATCTATATTTTTACAATTTTATAAGCAATATTTGTCAAAATAAACTTATTATTTATGATTGGGACATTGAAATTTACAATGGATAATTTTTTGGTATTTTTCTGACAATGTTCATTTTTTAATGAATAGTGAAAAATACTACATTTTACATCAAAACTTCATTTTCATATAATTTAATTATATTGTTATATTATCTTTTTAATTGTTCATAAAGTGTAATATGAATATATTTTTACCATTTAATCCAATAGTGGTCATTGGAATTAATTTTACTTTGAAATTGGAATTAAACTAGTGTCAATCTTTTGATACTTATTGTTTCATAAAAACACGCTATTTGCTCTGACAGCGGGAATCAATTATTAAATTAATTAATGTAGCTTATATGTTTTAAATTTTTTAAAATAGACATCATTTTTTAAGTAGGAATATCAAATATAGCTTACAATGATGTTTTTGTATTTTTCTGAAAAACTTCAATTTTTGATGAATAGTGAAACCACGAAGTGGTACTTAAAAAACTGATTTTTTTCGTTTAAATGATATTTTACCTCCTCTGTGTTTTGAATTTCATAAATACAACATACATGGTTTTCATTAATTAGTAAAATGTGGTTCAATGGGATTAAAATAATTTTTTGGTGATAGTAACTTTTAAGTTTTTAATCGCGATTAGAGGTAATTAGTGTAATTTAAGGAAAGAATAATGATTTAATATTATGAAATGACCTAGACACATGTACTACCCTTATTTGACGTGTCATGGAAGACCAAGAAAATCCATGGGTCAACTTGGGGACCCCATTGTTCCACATTGGAAGGAAAATGACATTAATATCTTTTTTTAATGTTAAAGTAAAAATGTCACAAACATGAGTTATTTTACTAAAACAATTTTTAAATGGGGTTATACAAGTAATATTTTTGACTATAAGTATTAATTGGAAATATTAAATGATTTCCTACATCATTATATTTTTTTTATAATTTTAAGAGATTAAATAAATTAAATTATTTATGACATCATGATGATGCAGTGATTACCTCATTATTTAAAGATTTAAATAAAATTAAAAGATAATATAAAATATAAGACCTACACATGTCTAAGACCTATTGGATGAGTATATTTCTAACCCTTATCACCTTATCCTATAAATACATCAATTTGGGTCCTTTAAAATCTTAATCTTTTTTGAAAATAAAGTAACACTTTGTAACATTCCAAGAGTGCCCCTCCTCTCCTCTTATAAAAGCCCTCCACCACTACCTCCTTACCCACACCTCTCAAGGCTTTGGCTCAGCCAACCCCTACCCATTTTGTCTCTATACATCTCTCTCTTACTCATTTATGCCTCACATTAGGCTGAAGTCTTCCCAAGGAATCCTTTGAGCTCAAATCAAAAAGAGTTACCCGTTTTAAAGGTAGTGTTTTCTCTTGTGTTCTTATGTTTTATTTTGATTCTCCAACCCCCTAAAATCACTTTAATAATTTAATTTTTAACAACAAAAGTATCTTCCATATACTAGGATTTTGTTATAAGATGGATTCGAGGTACACTTACACACACCTACATCTAATGGTTAAAGAACATACTGTTTCTGTGGATGGTGAATTTCTGCCTCACGAAACGATGATTGTTCAACACTCATATGACACCTTCAAAGGTGGCCATCAAGATGAAACTAAATTTATATATGATATATAAAATTTTTATGTTTTACTTTATCTTATTTATTTTTCATTTATGGAATACCTTTATTGTTTTCATTATGGGTAAACATGATATCTTCATTTTAGGAAGTGCGGACTACCACCCCATCAAAGTGATTTGATTCGTTAATTCCATATGTGGGACATATAAAGGATGTAATTAATGATTTTATATATCATATTATACTGAAATTATAATATACCTTCATATCATTATGATTCTATTCCATAAAATACGAAATAGAAATGGAAGTAGCGTTCTTGCGTACGTACGGCTTACCGTCTCCATGAATGGTTCATTTCATTTATTACCACTAAATGTTATGTAATATTATAAATGCATGAATATAATGGATATATATGACATATATGATATCTAAATAATTAATACAATTCTGTATATAATGGATATTTTACCACATGAACAGCTTGTAATTATATAGAGTTTATTTTTTACTCAAGTACCAATGATCGTTAAAACATCCGTTATTAACATAAATAATAACATAGTGTTCATGACATGTTAATAAGTGATATAAAAGGAATAATGAGCTTGAAAAATGTTCTTAAGAAAGTAGAAATTAACTCACGTTTATTATTTAGGTGATTAAAGAACGACCGAGTCAAGTCGGCGCCGAGTTAAGGGAACTTCTTAACCCAATTTCTATTCTTTGGGTTAATCTCCTACTTTCAAATTCTGTCATGATATTATTATGTCATATCATGTATTTGTACTTTATTTATGTGTAATTATAGTGAATACACATAATAAATCTATTTTATTTAAAAATTATCTTTGTATGGGACTTCGTCTCAATCGCCATTCATTGAGGCATATTTTGTTTTATACACAACTTTCTTTTATACGGTGTATAAACCCCTTTGATTTTTATGATTATTCAAAAGGAATATTTTTTATACAATGAATTTTACTAAAAGGAAAAAAGAATGTTTTTTGTCGTACGTATGTGGCGACAACGACTTCTCCACCGCCGTGACCATTATTTGAGTTTCGGCTTCCTCTACATGCCATACCTTTTTTTAAATAAAAAATAAATACCATGTTTTACGTTTCTTTTATTTTGGTATTGAAAATTGTTTTCATAATGTTTTTATTATTTAAATGTGTTGTATTGATATATTGTGATTGAAATGTGGAAATGATATGTTTCATTTATGCATGAATTATGTGATACAATAATGTTATGGTTCTTGGGCATTATTATGAAGACGGGTGATTCTGTGATAAACTAAGGCCGGTGAGCCCGATATAGATCTCCAATGCATTGGGTAACGCGAAGGGGTTAAATTTTGAGGTTTCTCCGAAGAGATTTAAGGAATATACTATGATGGGTATTCCAATCATAATCAAGAGGGTTACTCCCTACGTAAGAATGTTATGAATGCCTCAAGTTACCTTTATGTCTTATTATTTCTTTGATTTATTCATGAATTGATGAGGTATGTTAAAGTGCTTATGTTTTATGGGTAAAGTATGATTTCATTCTTATGTATATATGTTCTCATGTTTCCTTTCCATATTTTTATATCCCTTACTGATCTTTTTTTGCCTATCCCATGTTTTTGAAATGTTTTTCACAGGTCAAGGGAAATTTACATGATGTGATGATAGTTTCAATGAAGATTCAAGAAAGAATCCATGTTTTATTTTAAATATGTTTCCGTTGATGGGAAAAATGAATAATTTGTTTTATGTAACCACTTTGTTTAAATGTTGAATGTAATGCATGTTTTATGATCTAATTCTCTAAATCTCTAAACCTGAAATGATCCTCAATGTGTAATCTTGTAATAACTCAAGATTAAGTAAGGTTTAAGGATGGGTCCTTATACTATTATTAATATGGATTAGATGTATAATATTCGTGAATTTATTATTTTTTATATGTGAAGGTTATTTTATTTATTTTGAATGTCGAGGACTCTATATTCATTGACAAGTAGGATCCCAAAAATTTACCAAACATAGTTGTTACCAATTTCATCTAAAATATAATAGTAATGGGGTTTATAGGTTGAAATTTTAGAATCTATGTTGTAATGGTTCATGGAATTAATTCATTATGTATCCCCAAAAATTGGTTGTGAAACTAACTTCATAATGTGATATCATGTTTTGGGTATAGTTTCTACACAAGTCATCCCCAATATTTAAGGCTTGCAATTTAACGGAACGATAAATATTTTCAGAGTTATATATTTTGATTGATGATCTAATAGAAAAGGTTTTCATGTATTAATATCATTCTTTGGGAAGGATGATGATAATTCAGTGATGTGCATAGACTAGAAGAAAGTTGAATCATGTTGATGGGGATATTTTTTATCCCCTCTTCTAGATTGGTGTATTACTCTATTAGTTGATGAAAGATAGTTTCTTCTTAAAAATAATTTTTTTGTTTGAGTACCATCATATAAGGTTGAATGAATAATATGTTTAATATTTTAATTTAAGATGTCATATTTTAAACTCACTCCCTCTAATAATACCCTTCCTAAGAAGATAATGATGGATGGGTGATAATTACCAATGAGACCCACATCTAATGGGCCTCAGGTTAACGAATAGAACAATGGGTATAATATAAGTCCCACATATGGTTATAATTTACAACAACAATATTTTATGAACGGTATATAGGATATCAACCAAAAAAACACCTCCTAAAATAAAAAATATATCATACCACCACATAATGAATGAATAATTTCCAATGAATAAAAATAAACACTACATGTATTGTGAGAAAATATAATACTATGAAAATAAATCAATGGAATCTATAACTACCTAGTACTAAATTTCCATATTAGTCTCCAAATTCTTCTTATAAACCTGGATAATGGTTTATATATAAATAGGGTAAGAATGAAATGTACAGTCAGTAGGGTCATACAAATAGTCACTAAGAAAAAGTGAAAAGAGAATATTAATTAAACATTGAATAAATCATATAACCAATACAAATATAAACTATTTAACTATCTTGTACCAACTTCACCATAGTACTCTCACAAAATAATGCACCCATTTATAATAAAAGTGCATTGAAATAATATAATAAATGGCCCCCAACAACCAATTACCCATTTATTTTCCACTGTCATCTACCATCATTAAATATATTGGTCATCCATTACATAAATGTTTTCACATAACCACTTAATATGTTGACACTAATGTTGGTCTACTTTCAACCTAACAAACCTAAACCTCTCGTAGGCATCCACATCTTGTGTTGGAATCAGTGTTATCATGAACATCATTACTAACAGTAACACAACACCATTTAAAACATATATGCATCCATATTCACTGTAGTGTGAGAAACCTTCCAACCCAACCATGCCTCCCATTGGTCCTAGACTGATTTTCCATCATTATTCAACATCCACATATAAACCCCTCTTCACGAAACCAGGGTAGTAGGATGCCATGAAAGTGAATGTCATACTAACACACATTAATTGAGAAAAAATTATATCATCTTCCTATATAGTTACCTCTAACTATATCCACTAACATCACAGATACAAAAGGAAGTGTGGGGAAGAGGGTGTAGAAAGACATATATTACAATACCTACTCAGTTTATAAATAAAACTCCTAAAACCCAAAACATTTAGATATTGTTAAGGATTCAATAATAGGTTGGGTGAATATATAAATATAATTAAAATTCAATATTGATATAAAAAATATAATACCTAAAATTTCATATCCAACTCCACTATGAGTCCAACACCAACACCACCACAACTTAAAACATCTTCCATCAATCACAACAACCACCTATGCGAAAAACCTATAAAACAAGTCATGAATTAACTACATTTTCTTAATTTTATACTTAACCTATTTTAAATATTTTTTACTTACTAATATCTATTTAATTAAAAAATTACCCCTATAAATAATACATCCTATATAACCATCACCTAACATTCAATTCCAAAAATTCATTAATCATTTGATTCCTTAATTATATTAGTAATAAATGGCCTTAGTCAATAATTAATTAATATCAAAAAAAATCTATTTAAATTTCCACATTTCAATTTCATTTTTAACACTTCATTACATTGATACAGTGAATATACATTTAAACAAAACATAATAACCAATCCATCTCAGAGTAACCCTAATTATATCTCATGCCATTCCACCACCACAGTCCAACCATATAACCACAACATCCTCCCATCACATGCATAACCTAAAAAACCTCATGAAATACCATTCATGAATAATATTATATGTTATAACATACCTGTCATTAAATAAATTTAATTTATTTGATACATTGCATTACATGAGACCTAAGTTTTAATAAACCCCAATATACTATTAATATTATTATTTAAACATGACCATTATAATTAGGATGTTAAAACTGGAGGTATGAATAGGAGAAATTTAATAAAAAAAATTATTTTTAATGGTTTTATATAAATAATGTATATTCATAAAGAATTAAGTTATTTTTAGAAATTTATTTATATGCTTTGAAAATAAATTTTCCTCAATACTGATTTTTTTTTTCAAAAAATAAAAAAATTAATTTTAAACAAATTTGGAAAATATGTAGGAATAATTAACATAATTTTATAAATAAAAATTTCATACTTATCATATATTAATTTTTTCATATGTTTTTGGAATGATTAAATTTTCAATGAATTGTGAAAGGTACCGATATTTGTTGATAACATCCTTTTCATTTATAGAATTTATTTGTTTTAATTTTCTTTCAAAAATAGATTCATAGAAAAACTAGTTTAAATATATTACTATTAATAAAATATAGTTCACTTGGACAATTTTTATATTCATATTCGATTTTAAAACATTTTATACTTGTGAAAACTATTAATTGGAAAATAGATTTTTCATTACATCTGCGGTTTTAATATTAAATTAAATTCCCACATTTATAAGAATTAAATTTGTAAATTGTATTGAATATTTTGAATTATTTTAATTCATATTTTTAATATGGTTAATTTAGTTTCCATAATTAACAATAAAACACGTTATAATTAGTTAATGTGGGTAGGATAAAACATGTTAATCGGGGGTTAGACTAGAATAACATGGTCAAAAATGAAATAAAATTTTATCAAATTACAATCTTATATAAATATTTCATCATTATATCATATTAATATAAATAATTATCCATTTTTTCCCTTTATTGATATAATGTTAAGTGGAATTATTATAAATCATTAAAACATTACATGTGTGCCACTCACCTAAATTATAAAAGGTATCCCATATTCTCTCCACCTCACAGTTCCAAAGAATTTTTTCTATGAATACCGAACAAAATATTTTACTTAAATACCTCCTTAGGATCATGATTTCATTTTTTGGTCATAAAACCCTTCCAGTATGGCTTTTGTTATAATCCTAAAGAGGATTTCCGAAGAAGAGGTTTCATTCTTAATTGATAATTTCTATAATATTTCTTCTTCCACCTCATTAAAATATTATTATATTATATGGATAATATATATGTATATATGTATATATATATATATGAATATATAATATAAAATATTTTTTTATTTTAATTAAATAACATATATCAATCACCACTTCTTTTAAATGGTAAATAAAACTCTCGATCATGTATATAGCGAACCACCACAATGTGAAATGTTGTAAATTATTTTTCATCACCAAATCACAAAGACTGAGATAATTTTGGATTTATTATTTATATATTATTTTTATGAGATAAATATAATTTTGGAATTACAATAACAAATATAAATTCTTGCCTTCCAATCCATTTGAAAAGGATTACGTCGCTCGTGCATACCTTTGGACTACCATTTCTATGATGCGATGTGATATTTTTTTATTTGGAAATGAATGGTAATAATGACAGATTTAATAAATATAAATTATTTATATTTTATAATAATTATTTTAAAAGGAAAATTATATATCATTGGAAAAAATGAAGCAACATTCATTCGTACGTACGACCTACTGCCTATATGAATAGTGTAATTCATTTTTTATCTATAAATTTTTTTATGAATGTAAATATGTATTAAATTATTATATATGAAATTTATATAATGATTAAAATTATTTATATGATGTAACAATGATCAAAATATAAGGACCAAAAATAACAAACCAAAACATACATGAAAATCAAAGCAGTTATTTCCCAAAACAATGATTCTAACAAAAATTATTATCAAACAAGTGATATCATGTTTTAAATAATGTAACATATTATATGATATATTTGATTGTGGTTATATATTATATTTATATTAATTATATATTTATTATATAGGATATTCATAAACATATAAAGGATATCAGACTTGTGGTAAGGGATTTTCGTGTCATTATTACTCTTATGATATGAATTCCATATTAAAAAAATGTATATTTTATGTTGTTTATATAATACCTATGAATTTATTTTAGGATTATTATTAGGATTTGTTTCATATTTATATATTCTTAAATTTTTATTTCTTTAATGGAAGATATGAATCGAAACATACAAAAATGGAAGGATTTTTATTTTTCAATCTCAATGTATATAGGGATTGATTACAATTAATTATCCATGATGAAATACTATGTAATGTATCTCAATAAACCCATGAATTTTATTATAAATTTTTATTTATGTAGAAAAATTTCTTCCCTCTAATTTTACTCGTTTTATGTAATCAATATACTTAAATAATGTTTATAATAAAGCATTACATTATTTTTATTCAAAGTTGAAAATAAATTTTCATAAATGTCATTATTTTCAATAAAAATTTTAATGAATGTTTATAATAATATAAAATAAATATTTAATGAAATTCCACCTATGAATGATTTTTTTTTCAAATTTTATTACTATATTTCATCTTGTTGCATTTTCAAATGATGTACTTTTGAACATTTATTTAAAAATTGAATTGAATATTTTTTGTTCATGTTCTCCATGAATGACAGACCCCAATTTCATAACTTGCTAATTATTTAATTTTATAATGAAAATAATACAATACGATTCTAAGAGATATGTATTACTAAAATACCAAGGTTTTTTTTATTATAAATAAGTGATTTAAATATGGAAAGGATATTATCCTCATGAAATTTTCCAAGTGATATTTCCATGTTATTTTCCATCTAATATGAAAACCATTGATGTTAAATAACATTAACTAGAGATATTATATAAGGATACCATTCTTATTTTATCTCGTAATGGTTTATAATTAATGGTAATGATATGTATGTGAAACCCATTTAATTTTAATGGTTTATGAAGGAATGATGATATCATTATAAAACATTTTTTCCATCCCCGTGATATGTTGTCATAAGATGAATGATTAATGATATTGTGAAACCCATATGTATGATTTTAATTATGAGATTGGTGGGACCTAAATTATATATAAATATAATTAATTGAGTAATTTATAATTTCATTTGGGATAACTAAGGGAAACAAATCTATACTTTTTATTCGCTATGGGAAATAAGATGATGTTCATGATATGTTGTGGGAGTACCATCTATTTACATGATCCACTATGGGATACTAGTGATGACTCCTAATCCATTATGAATTGATGGTCCCAATATTTAGCATTTATATATTAAATAGTTTATGTAGATATGGTGGATCCATGATTTCATGACATTTTTTATGGCTCATGATTGATTTTTGATGATTTCTCTGAATTATGAAAAATGTATTAGGGAATGGTTTATCTTTATACCATGAATTATTTTTATAATCTTTATAATATTGGGCATGAAATATTTTTATTTTATTTAAGGATTTCTTAAACTTATTTATATATGAAATATTAATATTATCAACAATTAATATGTCCCAATTTTTACTTACTAATTATTTGAGCTCACCCGTTATTATGAATACATTCCCCATGTTGTAAATAATAATTATCATTATGGAATGTATATTAAGAGAACATAATTATAATATACTTATGGCATATTAAAATGATATTTCATGAAATAATAATATTGTTTATTAGTCTCTAAATACACCACAACTTTATAATCATATGCCTTGTTTTTTTGAAATTTACTGAATGTTCATCTGTAAGATGATGTTTCTATGTACGAAATTATTGGGTCATTATACATTGCATCAGATGTTAGGTTAATTTATCCTTTATAACTAGGATGAAAAACATTATTGATAATCCTTGAGATAAGACTAACTATTAGAGTAATTAAATGAAAATATCCTATATTTTTAGAAGAGGATAGAGTGTGTAGTTTTCAAGAAATTATATCCATTTATAGATACTACAAGATTATGTGTGTAAAAACTGAAGCTTCCAGGGTGTGTTTCCTTTTGGATAATGCAATATCATGTGTTGTACTCAACATTGTGATTATAACACATCGCGACCAATCAAACTAGCCATTATGAATAGTAATGCCAAATTTTAGAAATTTTATCAATTTTATTATAAAAAATGGAATTCATTTTTGGGTTAGGAATATCAAAATTATCTGAGGGCGAATTTTTGGTATTTTTATGAACAAAATCTGTTTTTTGATGAATAGTAAATAATACTAAATTTTAATTAAAAACAAAATTTTTTATCAAAATAATTTATAGTTCAAAATTATACTATTTTTTGGTTTTTATGTATAATTATATTATATTATTACTATTTAATCCAATGATTGTCATTGGACGTAATTTCACATTTAAACTACACATAACCAACTGTCAATCTTTTGATAGTTATTATTTCATAAAAACATGAATTATGTTTTGACAATGGAAATTAATTTTAAATTAATTTCTCCCACATCTGTATTATGAATGTAGAAAAATGGATTCCATATTAAAATAATAAGATTCAAATTGTTTATATACGTAACTTTTATTTTCAGTCATTTTGAATAATTACATCTGTAAATGTTTTATTAAACATGGTTAAAGGGTAAATCCGGTAAAAATCGTAAAAAAATAATATTATAATAATACAAATTACCCTAACATGTGTCCCAACCCTATTGTATGATACATTCCCAACCATGGAAATCCATGGGTCGATTTTGGCACCCATGAGAACACCTGTAAATGGTAATGACACTTTATATTAATTAAGTTAAAGTAAATACAAAAATGACATAAGCATATATGTCTTAGTAAAACAATTTTTACATAGGGTTATATATGTTATATCATCGACTATAGATATTCATTAGAAATATAATATGATTTCCTAGATAATTGTATTTTATTTAAATATTTTAGAGACTAAATAATTAAATTAATTTATGACATAATGATGATGCATTATTTTCCTTATTAATGAGAGAATAAAATAAATGGTATTATAGATGTTAAAATATATATAATTTGAAGGTTTTGATGCCATCCAAGAAATTTAAAGGTTAATATGACACGTTAGGATTGGTAAAATGTATATTTTTATCAAGTAATAATGCTGTTATGAATTATGTAAAAACAAAATACCAAATAATGTCAAAATTGACATAAAATAGTTTTGAAAACAAATATTATATTATTAATTTATATTCTTTTCTTAAAAATATATGGATCAGCCAAATGTCATAAATAATATAATATATTTCTTTATTAAACCAGTTGAGGTTCACTTGGAAGTTTATCATATGTTCATAAATGATATAATATAAGAAATACAAAGAGACATGGTAAATGTCAAACTATTTCACTAAGAGTTAAATCTAAAAGATAATGTTTATATAGTGACCCAAACCCCTCTAAAACCTATTGGTTGAGCGTTTTTAGTCCTATAAAAAACATATACATTAAATAATTCATTTTTTATCCATTATATATCAAACATGATTTTATTATAATATATGATTTAATCTTTTCTTAAGTTTCCCCACACCACTTTTATAAAAAGGCACTTCCCCTCCTCCCTAATTCACACATTAAAAGCCTTTTGGATCAGACAAACCCTGAAAAAATACCCTCTCAACTATCCTACATTCATCCTAGTGTCCTTAATTTAGTCATAATGCCAACATATGAAGCACTTTTTATCAAATCAAAAGGAATAACACAAGGAAGAGGTAAATTTCTCACCACCTCTTTCATGGTTTTTTTATTCTTCCACTACTTCTTTCCATGTTTTTTACATTCTAAATTAATAACTAATGTATCTTATACATACTATGATTTTATTATAAATATATTACAACCATATTCATTATTCTATCAATCCTTTGAATGACATGTCACCGTACGTGTTTAAGTATGACTTATCGTCTCCACGTTGTGTTGTTGTTGTTATTCAATACATTATTTTTATTTGGATAGTAATAATAATGATGTATAAATGATGTCAATAATTAATATAACATGGTAATTATTATGTATATTTGATATACCATCCTATAATATACGATTTTAATATCAAAATAATGATATTGTCACTCGTGCGTATGTACGGATTACCATCTCCACAAACATTATGATATTCATTCCCAATCATATCCATTCAATAATTATTTTCATTAGTTGGTTAAAAATAATTTTTAAAGACTTAATATCATTCTGAATATGAATAAGATACATTCTATTAATAAAAAACATTAGTTACGTAACAAATCATCTATTCAAAAACAAATCCGTTAACATCTGCAATGATAATAATACACAAATATTTTTAAAAAAGCAATATTAAAAGATCATATATGATATAATATTAATATATAAGATTCTTGTGTAAATTAATAACAATTATTTCACCATTATAAATCATGTTAACCTACCCTAGACCAAGGAAAAGTACACAATAAGTGTTAATTCTACAACCTCTTCATTATTCAAGGTTGTTTATATGTAATTATCTGCTGGGACCTCTTTATTATCCACATCCATTTCTTCCTAAAAATGTATTCCAAAAAGTTTTTACTACTTACTAGACTATGCATTAAATTCATTTATACCCTTATTTGACCTTATACATTTTTATAGGAATCATTCCGTCGTTTTCCAAACAAGTTACTTTATTGACCTTTTCCACAATATAAATGTAAGAATGTTTTTAACTTCAACGGAGGGTGTGACTATATTCTACCCTTAAAATATCATCAAATCTTCCCTTACAAGCATATAAGAATATTTTAAAAATAAATGTTTTCTTTTATAATTATGTTACTTTAAATATATTCAAAAAAGTATGAGATATTTCTCTCAAACAATTTTGACTTCATCTTTGTCACCATCTTTTAATGAATTTTAATCTGGTTTAAATTTTATTTATTATGATACAAATCTTCCATTTTATATTGATGTTATTTTGATATGTTTGACATTGTTTGTGTTATTTTTCTAGCATTCACAGTTTATGGATAAATAATTGACATTTCGTATGCTAGTTTAAAGACAAATGTTTATGTTATGTTTAAAACATTTCATATGAAAAATTCATTGGACATAGTATTTGATAGGTGGATCCCTCTATAGCTCTTCGATGCATCGGTAGGTCACATTAGAAAAATTCATGTCTTGGAAGAAGGCCTTGAAAAAATATTATTTGTAGTCTCGGAATAAGTCCTTGACTATGTGGTAATGATGTATCGAATTATGCATTCTATCATTGTAAAATAGGCTAATGATATAGCATGTGATTATTTGACAAGTAGAATATCCATGTCAATAATTAAATGGAATTATTTATTATTATCTTTTCCACATTATGATGAATTTCACATTTTAAATTCTTTTGTTTTAGTTTAATACAATAACTTCAATTTTTTTGCATATTTCTGAATGTTTCAGCTATATTTTTATCCATACTGAGCATTTGAGCTCACCCCATTCTATGGTTTATTTTTTCCAGGATGTGAAGATGAATTTTATGAATGACTTGAAATGACAGTCAGATGGGATATCAGTTTTTTCTATGGAAACAATGTTATTGTAATTATTCATTTTATTATTTAATGTAAAACATATAAATGTATCTAGTATTTCCAAAGCTAAAAAACTGATCAGGCTTTCTGGAAATGATTTCCTTGTTGCATGCCAAAGTTATGTAATAATACAACTTCTCTAGGTAACTAGGGTTGGGGCATTACATATTGTATCAAAGTATGTTTAGTAAAAACCTTGGAAACTTGATTTCTAATAACTCTGAATAGAGAAAATTACACTAAGATAGTCTTTGAAGATTAGTATATAAGATCTTCATAGAATTTTGGTAATCTAGATATTTTGTGTATTTTATGAGATATACTTCCTTGTCTAGATACGAGAAGGTAGAGGTGCCTCTGGAACATATGTACCTAGGGGTAAAACCTAAAAACATCGCTTTGATCTAGAATCGATCGAGAATTGGATCATAATAATGGGCCTTATTGCACTCTTGGTTAAGACACACTAGGGGGATATGCTTAGGATAATTCAAAATTTCATTACAAACCATTATGAATGAATTGTGAGTTTATACCTCCTTAATGAAATCTATTTTTTATGATTATGGACAATATCCCTAAAATGTTCAACTTATGTTATATATTTTATAAATTTGGAATTATGTATTCTGTTTCATTAACTAGTATAGTGTATGTTATTTTTTAGAAATGTAGCCCAGTGGAAGGAAGGGAAAGAGTATCAATGCACACACACCATGTTGGGATTTCCCACCTGCTCAAGATAATGATAGTGTAGCTTATGATACAACTACTGCTAATCAGCTTATCACCATACAAGGAAAACTCACTCAGGTTATGAATAATGACATTACACGTATTGAGTACCCTGATCCACAACATAGAGGATCAATGGTAGATCGCTTCATGAGGAAATAACCACCAACATTCAATGGGGGTACAAATCTATTAGTAGCTATGAAATGGATAAATTCATTAGAAAAACTATTACATGCCTTGGGGAGTAGCAAAAAGGAAAAAAAATTCATGGTAGTTTACTGCCTCACTAGAAATGTTGATCAATGGTGGTCATTGATTCAAAACACTAAAGAAGATGATGAAGAATCAAATATTGAATGGAGAGTGTTTAACGGAATTTTGATAGAAAAATTATTTACTCATGACCATCGAAAAGATATGGAAGTCCAATGTCTGAGTCTGAGGCAAAAAAATGAAAATAATGTTGCAAAGTATGAAGCTAAATTTTCAAGGTTACCATGGAATGAAACATATAATATATGTAACACAAGAAGTTTGATTGACCGTTTTTATGGGTTAAAACTATTTCTCCATCGAAAATTAGTCTCACAATAAATCTTTTCATTGGAAGACATTGTCTTATGCGCTATCAAGAATGAATAATAATTCTCTGTGTCTTACTATTTTAAAGAAAATCAAGAGAAGAAGAGATCCACTGAACACTCTGGAAATAGAAATAAAGGGAACAAGGGAAAAGTTTAATATCCTTCATGTATTAAATGTGGGATGAAACATCTCAATACATGTTTAAAGATAATGTGAGTCTGTTTCTAGTGTGGTGAAAAAGTCCACCAAGATCTTCATTGCAAGGGGATGAAAGAGGCTGTCAATGTTGAATGAAACAATTGTAGATAAATGAGGAATTATAAAAATAAATGTCCTAAGCACCAAAGAAATGTACCATAGAAAAGTCCATGGGATCAAGACCAAGCTTATGCTATCACTACTAGTGAGTATGAATCTCCAAAAGACATAGTGGAATGTCATTTTATAGATTCTTCAAGTTTATCCAATTCATTATTAGATTCTGGATCATCACATTATTTTATATCTTCCAATTTTTCTATGAAAATTAGAAATTTACAATTTTGTTTAACAAGGGAGTTTTCAATAAAAAATCCAAAGGGATGTATCATCGCAATAATGTATTGCGAATTAGTTCCCATTAGGGAATATAAATATTCTTTATCTACATATCACATCATCATACCCATGATTGAATTTCATATAATCGTCTGTATGGATTGGATTTTGAACCATGATTCGATGATTTATTTTACAAAGAAGGAGCATAAATTTTTTGATGATGCTGATAAAGAAAACCTTATCTTTAGAGTAGAAATGTCAACACCTAATTCTTATCTAGATCAACCCCCTAGTAGTCAACTAAATTCAATTACAAGGGAGGGTGAAAATGAAATAAATATTTGTGAGGAAAATAAAGTTCAAATAAGGATATACCTATTGTGTTAGAATTTTTTGATGTGTTTCTAGAATATTTACCTGGATATCCTCCAGAATGAGAAACTGAGTCTTCCATTGACTGAATTCCTTGTTCATGGACCATATTGAAAACCCCTTATAGAATGGCCACTTATGAATTAGTGGAACTAATGAAAAAATAGAGGAATTTTGAAATAAGGGATTTATTCACCCTAGTGTTTCTCCATGAGGAGCCCCTATTCTTTTTGTTAAGAAGAAATATTGATCTAAGAGGTTGTGCGTTGACTACCAGGAGATCAATTCTATAATAATAAAGAACAAGTATCCACTTCCTTGCATTGATGATTTATTTGACCAACCTCATTGAGCTCAATAGCATTCAATGATTGACCTTCAATCTAGATATCATCAGTTGTGTGTTAAGAAGGAAGAAATTATGAAAATAGCCTTTGGAACCAGGTACGAACATTGTGAGTTCACAGTAATGCCTTTTGGAATGACTAATGCATCCTTTGTTATCACAGATCTAATGAATAGAGTTTTCAAGGAATATCATGATTATTTTTTTAGTGATATTTATTGATGATATTTTTTATATTCCAAAATCTATGAATATCATGAAAATCACTTGCGCATTATTCTAAATATTATTAGATGAAATGAATTATATGGGAAATTTAGAATGAGTGAATTCTGGATTCAAGAGATTTCCTTTCCTGGCCATATTGTCTCTAAGGATGTAACCTATGTTGATCCTTCTATAACCAAGGAAATTCATGTATGGCTAGCACCAAAGAGTTTAACTGAGGTACACAGTTTTATTGGTTTAGCGAGTTATTATCGTCATTTCGTCAAAATATTTTCCCAACTGGATAACCCATTAACGAAGCTCACACGTAAAGGGGTTAAAATTGTTTGGACCAAATATTTTGAAGAATGTTATGATGAATTTAAGAGAATATTAGTCAATTAACCTATAGTGACTCCACCATTGAGGAATGATGAGTTTATTATTTATAGTGATTCTTCGTAGAAAGGGATTGGTTGTGTCCTTATGCAGAAGGATATAGTTATTTCATTTGCATCACAAAAACTAAATTTTTTTGAGAAAAACTAACCTACTAATGACCTTTAATTAGTATCAGTAATATTTTCTTTAATGATATGTCTCTGTGGTGAAAAAATGTGAGATTTATACTGACCACAAGAGTTTGAAGTATATTTTTTCCAAAAAAACTCAACATGAGGAAAAGGCAATGGCTTGAACTACTCAAGGATTATGATTTCACTATAAACTTCAACCAAGGGAAGGAAAATAAGGTAGAAGATTCTTTAAGTAGAAAGGATCATGGTGTTTTGATCATGATGATAGTTGAAAAGTATCATATATACATGGATCAAGTTAAGATGGATATGGGAATAACCATGGAAGGTGAAACATCAATGCTTTTTCAAATGGTTGTGAAACCATCTTTACAAGAAAGTATAAAGAGTTCTCAGACTGATGATGAGGAGTTTCAAAAGATGATTAATGCTGTGAATGAATATAGATTGAGTGACTTCATATATGATGATGAGATTCTGAAATTTGGGAAGAGGCTTTGTGTTCCAGATATACATGATCTGAAAATAAAATTGTCAGATGATGCTCATGGCTTCAATTTTTATATACAGCATGGTAGCACTACGATGTATAGGGAATTGAAGTAACATTTTTTGTGGGACAACATGATGAGGGATATTATTGATTTTGTGTTATGATGTATGGTTTGTAAACAAGTGAAAGCTGGAAGGCAATAACTTGGGGGATTCATTCAACCCCTTCCCATTCATGAGTGGACATTTTATAATATTAAGAAGGTAATTTTCATGGGACTACCAATGACTCTTAGAAGGAATGATGAAATACTGGTCATTGTTGATCATCATACCAAGTCAGAACATTTTCATGCTATAATAGACGCTTTATCACTCGAACGTCTAGCAAGACTATATATTGATAATGTTGTATGACTTCATGGTGTACCCTGATTGACTATTTCTGATCATGATACACATCTTACATCAAGATTCTAGAAATTTATTTATAAAGCCTTGTATTCTGATCTTATTTGAGCACCGACTACCACCCTCAATCTGATGGACAGTCAGAATAGACTATTCAAACCGTAAATGTGATGTTGAGATCATTCTCACTTGACTTTCAAGGTATGTGGGATCAATATTAACCTCTGGTATATTTTCCCAATATCAATGGCTTCCATTAAATTATTCATATGGAACTATATAATGTGTTATATAGAAAGATATGTCGCACACTAACCTGTTGGGATGATGTCAGTGGAAAAAAACTCGTAGGCCCATAATATGTAGAAGAATCGATGGAAATGGTGAAGGTAATCAAAACCCACAATAGAGCATATCAAAGTAGGAAGACGAGATATGTAGATAACCGAAGGAAGGAATTATAATTTCATGTAGGAGATCTTGTTTTCTTGAAGGAAACACCATTTAAAGGTGTTAGGCATTTCAGTAAGAAGGGAAAATTAAGTCCCATGTACACTGGACCATTCAAAATTCTAGAACAAATAGGGGTTGTAGCTTACTGTTTGGAAATGATTCCAAGTCTCTCCAAAGTTTATGATGTCTTCAATGTATCACTATTGATGAAATACATGCTAGAACAACAAATATACAGAACAATGAGTATTAGAACGGGAACCCGATATATCGTATTGTGAAGATTCTGTCAAGGTTCTTGATACTAAAGATCATGTTCTCTGAAACTGAACAACTCATCTGGTAAATGTTCTATAGAGAAACCATATGATGGAAGTGGAAACCTAGGAACCTGAGGAACATATGATGAAGAACCACCTGAATATTTTTATTGAGTAATATTATAGTAAATTCGAAGAGTAAATTATTTTAAGGAACTGAGAATGTAACACCCCAAGCTTCCACGGTATGTTTTTTTTTTGAATAGTGCAGTAGCTTGCGTTGTACACAGCTTCGTGATTATAACACATCACGAGCAATCAAACTACTATTTATGAATAATAATACACTCTTTTTGAAATTTAGCAAATTTTACATTTCAAAATGGACTTCATTTTGGGATTTGGAATTTCAAAATTATGATAGGGTGAATTTTTGGTATTTTTCTGAAACCATTCAGTTTTTGATGAATATTGAAAAATACTAAATTTTAATTAAAAAAACTTTTTTAATCCAAATAATTATTAGCGATAAATTATACTATTGAGTGGGTTTTAAGTAAAATTAGGTTAAATTTTTACCATTTCATCCAATATTGGTCATTGGACGTAATTTCACATTTAAACATCATATAAGCAAGTGTCAATCTTTTGAGAGTTATTATTTCATTAAAACCCGCTTTTTGTATTGACAACGGGAAATAATTTTAAATTTATTTCTGCCACTACTGTGTTTTGAATTAAAAAAAATGGATTCCATATTTAGAATCATGAGGTACGAATTGTGTAAATATTTAACTTTTAGTTTTAGGCATTTGGAGTAAATACTTTGGAAAATATTTTATTTACCATGGTTAAATGGTAAATTCAGTAAATAATGGTAAACAAATAATATTAGAATAATATTAAATTACTCTAACACGTGTTGTAACCATATTTTATGATACATGTCCGAAAATGGGAATCCTTGGGATAATTTTGGGAACCCGTGGAGCCACTTGTAAGTGTTAATGACATTCTATATTAATTACGTTAATGTAAATACAAAAATGACTTAAGCATATATCTATTATTAAAACATGTTTTACATAGGGTTATGTATATACTATCTTCAACTATAAATATTCATTATAAAGATAAGAATATTTAATACATAATGGTATGTTATTTATAATTGTTAGAAATTGATTAGTTAAATTTATTTATGACACAATAATGATGCAATATTTTCGTTATTAATGAAAGAATCAAATAAATGGTATTATAGATGTTAAAATAAATATAATTTGAATGTTTTGATGACAGACACAAATTTTTTAGTTTAATGTGAAATGTTAGGATATATTAAATGAATTTATTCTAAGTAATAATTATTTTATGAATTTAGAAAAAACAAGATACCAAATAACGTCAAAATCGACATAAAATAGATTTTAAAACAAATTTTATATTATTAATTTTATATTCTATTCCAAAAAATCTAAGGTTTAGGAAAATGACAAAAATAATATTATAAATTTCATTAATGAACCACTTGAGGTTATGTTGGATAATTATTGTAATTTTATTAACCATATAATATAAAAAAACAAAGAGACATGGTAAATGTCAAACTATTTAACTAGGAGTTAAATCCAAAAGATAAGGTTAATATAGTGAACCAAACCAGTCTAAAACCTATTAGTTGAGTGGTTTTCAACCTATCACAACATAATAATTTAAATAATTCATTTTTGAGCCATTATAAATTGTATATGATTTTATTATAAAATAATATTTCAATCTTTACATAAGGTTCCCCTCACCCCTCTTATAATAGAGCACTTCCCCATCTCTCTAATTCACACCTTCAAAGCCTTTTGGATCGAGCTAGGCCAAATACCCTCTCAAGTACCCTTCCATCATACAGGAGGACTTCTTTTTGTTATAAATCCAACCTAAGTGGCCCTTTTGATCAAATTAAAATGATGAACCTGAAGAAGAGGTAAATATATCACCACCTTTTTCATGTGTTGTTTGTTCTTCCACTTCATCATTCCTTGATGTTTCCATTATAAAATAAAAACTACGGTATATTATATATACTGTGATGTTCTTATAAGTTTGGTACAATCATATTTATTATTATATCTATCCTTTGAATGAAATGTCACTATACATGTGTATGTACGACTTACCATCTCAACATCGTGGTGAAGTTGTTTTTCAATACATTATTATTTGTATGTGTATAATAAAAATGTATAAATGGTGTAAATAATAAATTTAACATGTTAATGATTCTATACATATTTTATAAAATCCAATTATATACAATTTTAATATGAAAAGAAGGATATTTTCTTTTGTTCTTACGTACAAATTACTGTCTCCACAAACATGATGATATTCATTCCCCATCGTATCCATTCAAGAATAATTTTCATGAGATGATTAAAAATAATGATTAAAGACTAAATATCATTCGGAATATGAATAAGATATATCCTATTCATAATAAAAATTACTTATGTAACAAATCATATAAAGGAAAATGAATCAGTTAACACCTGAAATGATGATAATACTAATATATTTTTATCAACGCAATATTAAAAGATCATATATGATTTTATAATAATGTATATGAATCTTGTATAATTTGATGACAATTATTTCAACATTATACAAGATTTTAACCTAACTCGACCAAGGAAAACTGCATCTTAAGGGTTAATTTTACAACTTCTTCATTATTCAAGGTTGTTTATATGTAATTATCTACTGGGACCTCTTTATCATCCACATTCGTGTATTCCCAAAAATTTATTCCAAAACATTTTTACTACTTAATAAACATTTTATTAAAGTCATTTATAGCATTATTTTACATTATAATTTTTGAAATGAATCATTTCTTCGTTTTCTAAACAAGTTACTTTATTGGCCTTCTCAACAAAATTTAGGTAAGAATTTTTTTTAACTTATTTGGCGGGTGATTCTGTATTCCGTCATTATAACATCGTTGAATCATCCCTTAAAATATTATAATAATATTTTAAAAATAATTTTTTACATTTATATTTTTGTAAGAATAAATGATTTCAAAAAAAAGAATGAGAAATTTCTGTCAAACATATATGATTTTATCTATGTCAACTTCTTTTAATGAATTTTAATCTTGATTAAAGTTGATTTATTTTGATACAAATCATCCATTTTTTATTGAAGGTTTTGGGATATTTGTGATGGTGGATGTGTTATTTTTCTACCATTTATGGTTTATGGATAATGTATTGACATTTCATATACTAGTTTTAATACGAATGTATACGTTATGTTTAAAACGTTTCATATGAGGAATGCATTGTACTTAGTATGTGATGGGTAAAGCCTGCTATAGTTCTCGATGCATCAGATGGTCTCATGATACACACTACTATCTTGGCACAAGTCCATGACAAAATCATATTTGTAGTCTTAGAATAAGGTCTTTACTATGTTGTAATGAATTCTTACATTATGCATTCCATCATTATAAAACTAGATATTGATATTTAATATGATTATTCGAATCTTAGAATAACTATATGAATATTTAAATGGCATTATTTTATTTTATGTTTTCCATATTATGCTTAATTTCAAGTTTAAAATGCTTTTGTTTTAGTATTATACATTTCATTACATGTTTATTCATATTTATGAATTTTTTCGGTATATTGTTATCCTTACTGAGCATCTGAGCTCACCCCTTTCTATGTTTTATTTTTTCCAAGATGTGAAGAAGTATTTTATGACTGACCTATAGGGATAGTTTGAGGGGAGATGAGTTTGGTACATGGAAACAATATTATTGTGGTTTTTTATTTTATAATGTAATTTAAAACTTATGAATGTATCTAGTATTTCCAAGGCAAATAATTTGATCTGTCTATCAGGAAATTATTTCATTCTATCATGCTAATGTAATGTAATAATGAACCATCTCTGGGTAACTAGGGTCGGGGTGTTACAATGTGGTTCTAGAATAGATCTCCCTAGGGGTAATAACTATAAAAAGATGGAATTGGGAATTGAATCAATCCTCATCGTGTATTTGAAAACGGACCTTATTGTAAACCTGGTTTGACAGTCATGGGGGATATGTATTAGAAATTCTTAAACACGTTACGAACCATAATAAAGTTTATTAGTATATAATGATCCTAAATTAACTATTTAAAACCTATGGTGTACTATATTGAAATTAATATTTAATATTTCAGACATAATATAAAATATTTTTAATGATTTTTTTTCAATCTATGATTATTTATTCTCACACTATGATTTTTAGTTCTATTTAATGATTATAACCAAAATTAATCAAGTAAATATTGAATATGACTATAAATGGATGATTTTTCCTCATGAGAATCCATGTAAATGGTGATCTATTATGATAAATATTGTGATTATACCTAATCAACTATAATGTTTATGATTAACATTATTAAAATTTGATAGTATCTCTACCGACATAATAAGATAAATATGGGGCTACATGAAGACAATAAAGGGATGAATATTGATATTACAACATGTCTACAATTATAGAATAATAATTTATGTTAATGTCTTAAAGGAATAAAAATATTTATTTATTTTTTAATAATAAGGACACAAAGAATATAATTTATGGGGACACAGCAATTTTTAGTTAATGGAAATGATTAAATCAATGGTTTCATTAATATATCATTTATGGTTGATGGTTTTAAATTTTGAATGTATAGATATTTTGAAAATTGGTTTACTTGGGGGAAATCTCATCAATATAATAAAAAATGATATAAGAGTAGTGGTATTAAAGTTGATGATGAAAAGAATACGAATGAAATATGAATTGTATGGGTTCTACTAATAGTATTATTTATATTAAAATTAATAACCATGACGGGATGGATGTTTATGAATATTAATACATGATTAATATTTCATTTTTTATGAAATATGCCTTAGGGAATAAGAGGATTAATCATGGATAATGGTTTATGAAAGAAGGGGTTGATTAAAGAATTAATGTATTTATATTTAATAATTTTGTTTTACAAGTGTTATATCAATTATATATTTTTATGATAATAATGAAACATATTTGTATTACTCTCTCTAATATATTTATATTTAGTATTTTAAATAAATTATTAAATAGTGCTGATAAACTAAAAATTAAATTTAAATAATTTGTGATATTTTATTGAAAACAAATTATTGAGTGAAAGATAAAGCTTAATATTCTAGTAATTTATGTAATGATGTTACATGGGGTAGAAAGATTATTTAAAATTATGATTTAAATATTATAGTATTATTAATATTGATCATTATAAGTAATTGGGAATTTACTTTTTAGTTTAAATAAATTTATAATTCATTTAAATTATTCGAAATTATGCGATTTTATTTTATGTAAGAAGAGTGTAGATTGATAATGAAGTATTTATATTATCATTTATGTTTTATGGTTATTAATTTATTTATATATTTAGAGTTTGACATTAATAACTACTTTATAATGATGGGGTATTTATGTAATGTTGATTTTGGAAATTTATTGAGCTTGGTTCTATAGTTCTTAAATTTTATTTATAAAAATATATTTTTGAAGATTTTGAAGAGTAAATAATTATTGGATGTTTTAAGATGAACATTTTAAATTACTGCTGAGGTTTTAAATATTAGTATATAATATTGGATAATTGGTTATAACTATTTGGATTTTTGGTATATATTTAGTGATGAAAATATTGAAATATTAGTCTTTTATGGATCTTATAATCCTTTTAAAGATAATTTTAGTACGTTGAGAGTTGAAAAATTTCATCCTAGATATTAATTTTATAGTGTAATAAATGATGTGGAAATTGAACAAATCAAAATCAATGGATGATATTATTGTTTTGAAATAAAAAGACCTCAAGTATGTATATATTCTGGTGTTTTTATATAGATAGTAAAGGAATCCATTTTCATTGGGTAAAATATGGTGAAATATATTTTATAAAATAGTACATTAAAATTCAATGAATTAATTGTATTTTCCTTAATCATAAGATTATGGTTTTTGGGTTGTTATAATTTTCCTATCCATGTTCTCTATCACCCATTATTTGTTTGTGGGTGTTAGTTTTCACATTAATGGGTACATTTTAAATTCCCAAAAATTATTTACTAATTATAAACCCGCTTATGTGTTATTATAGATGACCATCATGATTATATTTCTCTCACATCCAGAGTATGTTTTTATTAACCTTTACATTATGTGGGATTTCAACCATGTTTCTTTTAGAAGAGAACCATTGATTACTGGGATTGAGTTATAATTTCAAGGATAAATTTAATTCAATGGGGGTGATGTAAAACATCATGATATTTGAATATATTTCTTTTCATAAAAATTTAATTCAATCGATAGTTTTTGTAAGACACAACACCAAGTTTAAATGAACCCCAATATACTGTTAATATTATTATTTTAACATGACAGTTATAACCTAACCATAAACAATGTTGTATGAATATGATTAAATACATTTGAGAAATTATTTATAAATTATTTAGATAAATATAATATATTTATAAATAATTACATAATGTTTAGTTGTATTTATATTCTTCAAAAATACATTTTCCGAAAAAACATTTTTTATTTTTTATGAAGAATTATTGAAATTAAATATTCCCACTTTTTGTACATATATTTTAAAAAATAAAACTTATTTCTTAAATTAATATTTCATTATTAACATAGTGTGAATTAGTGATATATTTATGAAAAGAATAATATTTTGATGAATAGTATAAATACATATTTGTATTGAAATACACCTTTTAATTTATAGAATATTCAAAGTTCCATTTTGGATTAAATTTTAGTTAAATGAAAAATTAGTTTAATTATACTATTGTTTATACAATTTTGGTAATTAGAATCAATTTTATATTCATCTTTGATATGAAACAATTTTATAATTATGAAAACATTTCACCGGAAAACCTGGTAGCTAGGGTGGTAGCCGGGTGGTTAACCCACTACAAAATAATTTTGAATAATATTATATTATAATATTTGAGGAATATTTCTAGGATAATATATTATTAAAAGAGTAGGTACATTTTTGTACTATGAAATTCAAAACTATTCAACTGATTTCGGTCTTTAGTCCATTGGGTTGGGTATATGGGTCGTAAGGCCGTTGGGACATATTTCATCTAGGACACATCATTATTCTGGGAAATGGTCATTACGTCCAAAATTACCATGAACTAGTCATAGAGTACCCCATAGGTGTATACCCCAAGATAAGATGAAATCACATTGTAGCCACCATAAAAGAGCTATCTCGATTAGAGGAATGAGTGGGTATAAATATTTTCATCAATAACAGAATCTGAAAATCTCTACCTATGGAAATCATATCTTATCATCCATACAATGCGGGAATCTAGGTTACTTTAATGATGAAAATTTTGGCGAGGGATAGTTCTAGTGTAGTTGGGTCTTCTGATAATCCGGTCATATATTGGGCCTTGTACCTCTAGGCCATTTGGTTATGTATTGTTACTTATTACACAATGAATATAGGTCATTGAGGGATTACACCTCAACAAAAAAAATCAGGATTATTTAAAAATAAATTGAAAATATTGATGATCTTCATGTCGGGTTGACCACCATTTGAAAACCGCTTTTTCATCACATATGCAGATTTAGATGTACATTAATTATATAAGTTTTTTGAATTGAATTGTGAAAATTGAATTAAATATTTTAAATCAAAATAATTAATAAAAAATAATATTATAAAAATAAATATTTTTATAATGAATAGTATAATCATAAAAAAGTAATTGACTCATTTATGGTTTATTCAGGGTTATAAGGGTGTTAATCTAAAAATATATGTGTTAAAAAGATATAATTTTTTTTATTTCAATTACTATATTTACAAAATAGTTCAAAACTAATATCATAATATTTTCTATAAATATTCATTTTTGACCTCATGACTAGGAATGTGAAAATTAATTTTGAATAAAAAACATTGAAAAATTACAGGTTTACCACTAACCTCAAATTTAAAAGGGAGGAAGTTTTATCTCTTATTCACACATCTAAATCCATTTATGCATGAAAATATTAACCCAAATACATTATTTATATCCATTATCATGACCGAGATTCATTTTCTGATTATAAATCCATTATAGGAATGGTTCTTTTGAAAAAAATATAGTGGTTTTCAAATGAAGAGGTATCATTTTTAATAGAGAGTTTTTCTTTTATTTAAAATTATAACACCGTAAAATATTAATAAATATTTTTGATATAAAAATATATTAATATCCCATATACTTAGATGTTATTATATTTAATTAAGAACTTTTATCCGTTTTTTTGGCTTTATAAGATAGGAAATGGAATTGTTTATTGTGTGTACGACGAATGACAACCTCATGAATCGATATAATTCGTTTTCCATCATTGCCTCTAATGGATTGAGATAATTATGGATTTAATGTTTATATATTATATTTGAGGAATAAATATACATTTATAATTATAATAACAAATATTCCTTATTACCATCCAATTCTTTGTAAAATGATAATTTCACTATGGCGTACATGTGGACTTCCACATCGACAATGTGATGTGAAAAACATTCATTTTATTTTTAAATTGATGGTAATAAAGATATATATAATAAATATTATATATATATATTATATAATAATAAATATTTAATGTTGAATTATTGTTTTATATTCTTCCAATCCATCCATTTATAAAAGTAAACAACGTTCAGGGATACATATTGTCTATAATCTCCCTAAATAGTGTGATGCATTTTCTTGTAAATCAATTTGATTGTTGAATATAAATATGTCTATAAATATTATATATTATATTTATATCATGATTAAAATTTTCTATATAATTGAACCATTATTAATGTACACGTAGAAAATTTATAGGACCAAAACAGACTTGAATAATAAAGTAGTTATTACAAAAAATAGTGTTTTTAACAATTAATTTTTAATAAATTAGTGATAGAAGATTTTAAGTAAAACATTTAATTCATGATATATATTTTTATAATCATTGAATTGATTTATAAAAAATGTATTTATTTCATAGAAGTTTCGAATTATTACAATGGAATTGAAACCTGAGGTATGGGATTTTATTCTCACTTTAATATTTATGAGATACGTTCCATTATTATTGATTTTCCATTTTATGTGGTGTATATGATTACTATTAATATATCAAAGGATTAATATAATAAAAAAAATTATTCAATTTTTTTTCTAAATTTATTTATCTATTTGGTTTTATGATTGGAAAGTTACCAAAGATTAAATTGATAATGTTACTAAGGATTGTTTTTGAGAAACATTTATATAATTAAATATTATGATCTATCTATTAATAAAATAATAAAATTTTCAATCCTATAAAAATTTCTATATAATTAATATTAATAATTCATTTGAAACTCATTAATTACCCAATATATTAGAAGAATGTTTTTATAAAAAATCAATATTATTCTTCTCTTTGGTTGAAAATAATTTTTATTCCTTGTTTATGTTTTCTAAATTTATTTGAAAGAATGTTTTAAATTTTTTAGATGGATTTATAATGGATATTTAATCTATGTTATAATTTATTAAAAATGGTTTAAAATTAATATTCTTGACGATTTCTGAAATGAGGTACTATTGGATTTTTATAGAAAATGTTTTTTCATATATTCCATGAATGATATTTCATGCTATCATGACTTATAAATGATTTAATGATTTTATTATGATATAAAAATATTATTATAAAATAATATATTTACATTAATATTTATGAAATATTTATTTTATAAATATGTTATTTTATTGATTAATTGATATTTCCCCATAGAATTTTCTGAGAAATATTTAAAAATCATATTCTATCAAAGATGATAATTGTTAATATAATTTAAACTTTTCTGGGGATATGATCCAGAGATACCATCCTTATCATTTTATCTAGATAGTTTAGGATTATTTAATAGGATATTTTTTTGAAATCCAATTTTTCCTACAATGGATACAACAATTAAAAAAATATGTTATTTCCAATGTTTAATGTTATGGAAATAAGGCCCAAAACCGTCGTCATAGGATATGGCCATGTATTTACCCCACTATGGTCACTATATTCATTATAGTAGGGTCTGGCCTATGGCCACAACATTAACCATAGAAATAGGTGCCTTAAGGTTCATTTTTGGTAGTATACTTATGGGAACGGTTTTAACCGTGGATATATTTATAGAAAGCCATGGAAGTGGCCTAAAATATTTGTACTAAACTAGATTCATTCCATGCACTATCAAGTTATGTTTCAGAACACAGACACTACACTATCATGGCATTCATGTATATATATATATTGTTATATATATTATTAAAAATAGTTTTTGTAGTCTAAAAATCGCGGAAGTAGTTCTTCCCTAAATGTTTTATCGAGAAATGTTTTCTCTAGATCAATGTCCATAGACCTAAAGCCACAGTTTTTAAAAATGTTGCTATATCCATTCGAAAAAATGGAGTGTTCCCAAGTTTTTCTAAACCATTGTAATAGGACACATAACTACAACTATAGGTGCGGGCTATAAGCATGTTTTTGAAAACCATGGATATAGCCCACAGAAAAATAACCTATAAACAAAATTTAAAAAACATAGATATAAGCCACATAACAATCATTGTATCCACCTAAAGCCACCATTTTAAAACCATGTATACTGGTTTATGGAATGAGCATATTTTTTAGTTGTGTACTATGGTTTGATGAAATATTTAGGAATCCTTTTTTTCTGTCTATGGGTTATGTTATGATATGGGGGATGATTCATGATATTTTTAAACATGTTTTTATGAATTTAATTATGTGAATGGAGATTAAAAATTTATATATACCAATAATTCCATGGGAACGGTATTATTTATCAGTATAATTTTATGGGGGGGAAATTCGATGAGCTTGAATAACTTTGGGAAACATGTTGATGTGATAGATCTGTTATGGGGATCATGTTAATGTTATTTATACACTCTAAGAAATAAGTTTTGATTCCTAATTTGATATGAATTTTTTGTATTGGTAGTCAACTGTGACATATGAAATGGATTATATACTTTTATATAATAACACTTTTATGTCATGGGAGTGTGATTCATGATTGTTTTTTGATGATTTATTAATCATATTAATCAAATATTTTTGAATGATAAAGATATATAGCATGCCCAAAGGTTTATGATCATTAACAGATTGCATATTAATGTTTTAAGTATTAGTGATAATATTGTACCAATTTGTTTAACATATTTTTTCATATGATCATTGATTGACCTCTCCCATGTTTACCCTTATGGAGCATATGAGTTGACCCTTTCTTATGCTTCCTCAATCTTGGTTATAAAGAATGGTTTTAAGTATGTTATGTTTATAAAGAGTAATAAATAAGAATATATTCATGGATTATATTGAATGTATTTCATGAAATAATAGGAGGTTGTATGTTGTCTCTAAATACATTATACCATGGTGATAATTGGGTGTGTATTTTTGAAATGTATTGAAGTAGAATAAAAAATATGTATTATTTGTGTTTGAAAACCAGTGTTACTATACAATGCCTTCTAGCCATTGTTCACATCCCCAAAAATTCCATAACTGAATCCACTCTAAACTAACACTAGACTATTTACAACAACTTATCAACAAAAACACTACAATAACATTACAATCACACTATACATTATTGAATTAATATTTCATTCACAAAATGTAAATATCAAATTCAGAAAAAGATATTTATCTCATGAAAACATTTCATTCATGATTATTCTCACACAATTTTTTAATTAAAAGGGAAACCGGTTCATTTTCTTTATATATGTTAAGTATACAGTTATACATGGTGAGTTAAATAAATCAACACATCCTGATTCCTAAATCACTTCAATTTCCACACAATCAAGGATCCCAATAGCTATTATTTTCATCAATGGTAATTTTTAATGGTGATCCTATATAAAAAATCATCAAACACTTAAATACATATGAAAAGATAAATCCATATTCAATTTAAATTAAGGAAATTTAATTATATGATTACATAAAACCATAATATCCACCCAATGGAAGAAAAAACCATGAAAATATGTATATATATTTTTGTGTGTGCATGAAATAATAAGAGAATAGGGATCCCATACGTCAAATAGATGTTCTACATTATTCGGATAAGAATTGATGATTAGGATTCGACCACCACTAATGGAATCACAATTGGATCCTAATCATGAAAATGAACCATCAATAATTTCTTGATTTCAATTCTATAATAGTGGATCTAAATCCAAAAAAACTAGTGTGGATGAAGAATAAGAGGAAATTGAATAATTGAATGGGGTACCTTGATTTTTAAGGTAGTAATTTTGAATAATCAAAGTGTTTAATATCCAAATAAGTTTAAATTTATGTTGATTAGAGGTCTAGGGTTCAACTAGGGATCATGATATAAAGGAAACCATACATAAGAAGTTGGGATTCTACAACTTTTTATAGGTGTATTTATACGAAATCACCACTATGTGCGGATTCTCAAAATTCCGAATAGAATTTGGTCAATAAATATATTCAGAATATGATATTTGAATACCAAATCACTGTGTGTATTAATAATAGTTTTTACTAGCATTGTGGGCTTATCCAGGACATATTGTGAGGAATTTTGAAAACCAGACTCCCACCATGACCACTCACAATGATGTAGCACCAAGCACTATGTTATTTTATCCTCACCATAACCACTAATAGATTTTTAATTTCCATTGTAAAAAATGGTGAGCATTAATGTAGTTAACATGAAGAAATGACCAATCCCATTGACAAACTCCATGAAGAATCCAATAGGGCTAGTAGTATTCCCACCACCATGACATTATTACCCTCTAAATGGAAAGAACTCCCCCATGTCCCTTGAACACCTAAAAAGTCCATCCTGACACCATCAAAACCAATAAAAATATAATGGGGGGATTTGGGAATTGAATCACTAAATTTAGATGTCGCCAAAAAATTATCGTCCTCAAGAATAAAAAAATTAAAAAGGTTGAGGTAATGTGAAGGCTACATAAAATAATCCCATGACATTATTTGAAATGATCTCATTACCACCACTATAAAACCCCAAAACAGACATAAATTGATAGATTAATAAGGAAAAAATCCTAAACCAATAATAAATCATGTCTTAAATCACTCATGTAAAAAAGCACTTAACTTCTATGGATATTGAGAATGAATTTTTGTCTCATGTTCCCCAACAGTCTTGTTACAACCAAAAAATCAGTCTAATAATGTCATCCTCCTTGAAAAAAAATTGCACAATACACCTTACGTTATTAAATAATGATATGTAAAAAAATCATGAATTTTAAAAATTTAAATTTCTTAAATGAAATGTATTTTTGACTTAAACATGTCTGAATTATCTTTGGGTGATTTTTTATTAGTCTCAGAAATAATTTTTTTTGTGAATATTATGATTTACTAATTTAGAAAAAAAATTAAACTTTATGTAATTATAATGATATAATAATCAAATTAATTACTAATAAACCTTATATATAGATCAAATATATATATAATAAATAGTGTAATTAATATAACAAATAATGTGGATGATAAAAATATCTGATATATATTTTGGAAATATATGTATTGTTTTCATTGAAATAAAAAATATTATCTCCTATATCTTAATCATGTATAAAATTATGAAATAAATTAAAGTTTTATTTAAAAAAAATAAGTCTATTTTTTATTTAACATAATATGGTAAATTTTATTAGAATCAATGTGATACATTATTTCTTCATAAAATCATTTTTATAGTTAATATATATATATATATATATATCTGTGTGTATATATATATTAAAAATTGGTTTTTTATTTAATTCATATATTAAAACTAGTTTATATTGTTAAAAAATGTATTACTGTAGAACAGAATAATTTTTTTGAATCTGAATAAATAACAATATGAAATAATTCCAACATATTTTTTTCATAATGAACTGTAAAAAAGAAAATATTTATTATCATGATTAAGGGTAAAGTGGTTCACCCGGGGTTAAGCTAGGAGATATGTATAAAAATTAGACATAATCATGTCAAAATATTATTGGATAAAGATATTTTGACCTTATATAATATTAAATTAATATTGATTTTTTCTTGGTGCCTATTTTCGAAAGAAAATATGTCAATAAAATTTAAATATTTTAAGCAATTCCATGAGTTCTCTATCCATTATACTAGGGAGCATATTCTAATCGATTAGTTTAGAATTTTTGATGACTATATATATGCCTAGAAATTCCCATAAACCGTCATTGATTCATTAAATTTAATAAGAAGATTAAATTATTCACATTATACAATCCTTTCAAAAAATATGATATGAACCAAAAGAGCTCTCTCAATGAAGAGTGATTTTTCATTACCGACAGTTTTAATGTAATTTTGTTATTCAAAAACATCTATATATATTATACCCAAAGTTATAGAATGAATAAAAAATAAAAAATATAATTATATGTTATTATGATTATCAGAAAACTATTTTTTTACTTATTTCCACCATATAGAAAATGAAAACATCAATCTTGTGTACAAATGAACTTCCATTTACATATACATATGTACTTTATTTTTAATCATCAATATAATTGGATGATTATAAAAAATGAACTAATTAATATATATCATGTTTATGAAATTCTTTTTATTTTTAAAAAACATTATTCCATCAACATTCTTACCCTTCCAATCATTACAAATTAATTGTGTTTTTCATGAATATATATAGACAACCACCTCCACAAGGTAATGCGATTTATTTTCCAATATCCACATATTATTGATAGTTATAAATTTGTATAAAATTAATATGTATTATAACTATATAATGATAAAAACTGTTCATGTGATGAAACCATGACCAAAATGAAAATAAGATAACAACTGAATCTAAAAATATATGAAATAAAAAATAGTTATCTACCAGAATTGGGATTTTAGAAGATTATTATTAATAATTTTTTGATTATAGGATATAAGTTGATAATATATGATACTATAAGTATATTTATAATTCCATTATATAATTATAATAAATTGATATTAATTATACTCTAGGTTAAAATCTCTTTGAAAAATTTATATTTGAGGTAATAGTTTTAGGTTACAATCTCACTTTTTATCATATTTTCTATTATTGAACATAAAATTATGTAATTATATGATATATATATAAAATCATATTTTTCAACTATTATCCTATATTTATGTCTGGAAATTATAATTTATGATTTCAAATTTTACTATATCTAATCACTCCACATTACATATGTACTACTTTTATAGAAAATTGACATTATGTGTATATTCATTTGAGAATTTATTTATTATATTTCCACATAATATTAAAAAAAATTAATATTTTTTTCAATTTAACCATTGATTTAAAAGTGAAATTTTTACATATTTTAACATTGAATAGATAATTTTAAAAGAAATACCCATGTTATTATGAAAATGAGGTACTTTTTAATAAATGTGTAAATAGAATATTTGTTTTAAAATTTACCAGAAAAATGAACTTTCCCACCACAATTAATATTATTTTTTATAATGATACATCTATTAGTTTCCATGGTTTATTCAAAAAATATTATTTTCTCATATTTTAGAATTTTTTTTATTTTAAATAACTGATTTCAAAATCAAAATTGTATTTTTTGAAATAAACATTATATTGATATTATAATTGTATTTTCATTAATGTTAATGCACATTAATGGATATAATGATTCAATGGGGATATATTTTAATGATTTTATCCACCCTATTTTTCTGGAGACATTATAATCATATAATTTAATTTATTGGTTAGTAAATTTACTAACCTTTCATATAATCAAATTCCCATAAATTTTTTTTGTTGATTTTGTATTTAATGTTTATTCATTAATTGATGATGATTTTTTCCTTGGACATAGTATGTGATGGGAGGGTTTGTTACAACCCCTCGATACATTGGTAGGCATTATGTAATTTTTTTTGATATTTTGGGAATGCATTACCTATTTATGTGTGATTTCATTGAATGGGGAATTAATAGTAATATTAAGATATCCAAAATTATGAGTTCTACAATAATGAAACTAGTTTTTCATATCAATGTGATGTATTTATGATTTTATTTCATCTATTTATTCAGTAATCATTTAAATCAAATTTGTTATATGAAATATTTTAATTTTTTTATTCAATATTATTCATACATTAGTTATCATATTATTGATTTAGTTTTATACTATACAATACTAGGTATCTCAACTCACCCTTAATTACATTTTAATTTTCCCATGGCACAATGAAGAGATTTATGAATTATTATGGGGATATACTAGAAAAAGATTTAATTTATCACTATAATATTATGTTGTGGGTCATGTTTTAAAATGTAATGGGATATTAACACATGTTTTAATTCTCCTAAGACTAATAAATGATTTGATCCTTTAGGATGTGATATCTTGTATCCGAATTCAGTGTAAAAAAATAACAACCAGATATGAGTTAATGTAGTAGGGTTTCTTTTGTTATTATCAAAGGGAGTATTAGTCTAATCCTTGGGAAAATGGTTTTTTAGGATTATAGGAATCTTTATTGGAATAGATTTTTGTTCGAAGAGCCACAATGAGCCCCTTTTCCATCATATCATCTAGCAATTGTGTGTTTTAATGGATGTTTCCAAGGTTTTGTTTGAGTTTGTTTGGATTTATGACGGTGAAGAGTACTGATGGAGGCAACACATGGTATACGAATCAAGGACTGATTTTTTATCTGTCTGCAAGTTCCTGGGACACATGATGGATTATTTTCATCATGGCTCTTTGTTTCTAGAAAATTCATTATAACATATCAAGAAAGGTTTGAGGGATCAAATTTCAACTATTATATAAGGTATTGTTTTGGGTGTTTTCTCTCATAGGGGTCCGCTACGGGTTCATTCTCTATTGATGGATTTTGGGGGATAAAGGGACCTATAAAGGATGAATGACCCAATAGTGAATTAGTAGATAATGTTGTGTCAACTTTGATTCAAGATTGGTTGGTTCAATGTGTTGGAATGTCTATGGAATTTAGTAGGTCAGACACTCTAATGGGGAAACATACAATGGTTGTTTTAGGATATCCAAAAAGTATAAATAGTCCTTAACACATTGAGAATAGATTTAGATGCACCGTCCATGAGATATAATCTATAATCCAATATAAATGATAGAAGGCCATGATAAGTACAGTTTCATGTTTATTTGACTGAATTTCAAAAGGATGAAAGTAATGGTGTTATGGTTCAAATGGAGTACATTGAATAGGATGATGTTTGTTTATATTTTGTTGAGGATTCTTTGGGATGTGGTGTCCAACCCAATGTAAAACAATTACTAGAAATGGATGACCAATGATAGCATGTAAGGTAGGGGGTTCTTCATCAGGGAACTGGTACTCAATTCAGGTGAGAATTATCTTTGAATGTCTTGCAATGTATGGTCTGGACACTAACCAAGAAGACCAATACTTTTCATATGGTGGCATGTGTGGGGGATCACAATGAAATTTGAATGAGTTTTGTAGTAGGGGAAAGAAGACAATGAATTAGAAGGAGAAATATGATGTGGAAAGGTAGTAAGGATTACTCATCTTTTCCACCTCCTTTGGATACTCATTCTCCAAAAATGAAAAACAATGATAAGTTGTTTAATGAGGCCGTGTATCAATTGAAATCAAGATTTTTGTGTAAAAAACAATTTTATTTTCTTTTTAGATTAGATGATTATGTCACACAATAGGTTGTGTTACTCAGTACTTTTATGAGGAAGAAACCAAAATGATGGGGATAACTGTGGATATGATTATGTATGAGGAGAAATACACTTGGATAGAATATCAGAACATGGTCTTGATTGAAGGATTCTACAAGGGGATAATCATCATCGATGAGTATATACAAACACGGGATAAGATCTTCTCTACATTCGATGATTTGATATGGGGTGAAGTGAGTACTCATGTTATATCAATCGTCAAGAACTTGTTTTTGGAAATTTATTCTTGTAATATTTAGATTAATTAAAATGAATCTACTTTATACTTATGTGGTTTATGATTGGTTTTTCACTTTTCCTTAAATGTTTTTGAAATAAAAAATTTAATTATTTTCTAGTTTTTTATTCCAATAGAATAAATTCCTCTCTGTATATGGGAATGTAGATGGTGAGATTTAAAATATTCAAGTTGGGGTAATTATTCGGAAATGTTCGGATAAGGATTTAAAAATACCTCCAGTCATGTATGATGAGTGGTCATAATACTACACACCTATCTAGAGACTCCTATGGGTTATAAGTTGGTTTTTTAAAATTCTATATAAAAACTATTATAAAATATATCAAAAATATTTTAATTTTTTGGGGATATTACCAATGATAATATGTTTATTATTATAATATTAATATTCTGTTAATTTTAAACATACAATATGTGTAAATAATAATAATTATATATTATTATATAATATTCATAATTTTATAAGATTATTCTATATATTCCATTACATAATTATATCACTTAGTAGTAGGAATAGAAATTTTATCAAAGAATGTAATATATATAGGGATTTACTACTAAAGAAATAAAATAATATTACATAGTTAAAAATATGGACATAGAGATGAAAAAATTATTAATATATTTAGGTTAGATGACATGGTTTATGACCAATAAAATTGCATATATTGAAGTTTGTTATTCCCCAATAGAAAAAATCGTTGCGGATCTCTTCCTAAAACAACATCCTCCATCATTTAATGGTACTAATAATCCATTTTTTTCTTGGATTTATATCAAGTCCCCGAAGAAGACATTTATCACTTCTAGATGTATTCAGAAAGAGAATTTTATTATTGATGTTGATTACCTTAATAGATACACTTATCAATGGTGTTGATTGATCCAGAACACTATACTGTCGAAAGATGTAAATTGTATTATTTGTAATAATATCAATGTTATATTATTTGAATAATACATTACCTATACTTATTGAACTGAAGTGGAGAGAAAATTCTTCAATCTAGGATAAAATTATGAAAATATATTGATGAATAAAAATATAACATTACATGTTTAATAACTCATGATTAAATTTATGTCTGTAATAAGAGAAGTATGATTTACTTCCCATTTTGATAGATATATCCTATATTTCAATGTCCATGTGTATCAATGAAATTTAAATTTATTGTCGATATATTATCTCATACTATAAATATTGATAATAAATTCTAAATGCCTTTTGTTTTGGATGAAAAATATGTGAATAAGTCGGTGAATGAGCACAATGAAAAAAAATAAAAAAGGAAGAGGGTAAAGTTATAATTTGAAACATATATTAGTTGTTGAATAATGTAACATGCTTCATGGTAATGGTTATTTTCTTTTTGTGTGGAGAGAATTCTAATTAGACAGGTGATTTTAGGTGCTTGATAGAATGTTCCATTTTCTAGTGATTTTTCTATAATAATATGGGGCACTATTAAAATGATTACCCAAATTATTAAGGGAATTCTACCTAGAAATGTATGTGGGAGAAAGGATAAGATCAAGGGATCCCTCTATCATTGGATGAAGTTATAATTAATTGCTGATAGGTACATTGATCATAAACTTACATTTAGCTAATAGATAATTGATTATATATCTTTACACTCTTTTATATCTTCCATGATTGTTAATAAAATTTGATATTTACCTATAACCATAAGAAGTTGTTTTCAATCATGGTGCTAATGTAAATCTTATAGAAATAATGATATATCAGTTAGTTCACATCATAACACATATACATACCCTGTTTAGATGCTGGATTATTATACAATGGTATAATGTTAATATATTATTTGGTATATATTGTATTTCAATTTAAAAAGAGAAAATATAATTCCTAATGAAATAGATTATGATTTTTGGTTGTTTTATAAAATCCCATATCATTATATAGGATACTATATCATCTGATTCATGCATAGATCCAACAATAACATCTCTCTATTATGACATTTTTCTACAATATGTGATGAAAGATCCTATTAACGGGAAATGCATCCTCAAATGATTAGATGTAATAATTACATAAGAATGCATTGATGTGATTCCTAAATAACAATAGCTACACCCACCTAATCATGATGGGTTTTTTTCCATTGATCTCATACCTAATAAAAAACCAATATCTATGACCCCCTACATGATATACACATTTTAATTAGTGTAAATAATGAAATAATTGTATAAATTATGAGATAAGGGATTTATGCACCAATGTTTTTAACCATGGGGACACCCTGTTTTGTTTTTAGCGAATAAATATGTGTCATTGAAGTTGTGAATCAATTATAAATATACGAATACAATTATAGTACACAACATGTATCCATTATACCCTATTGAAGAATTATTTGATTAACATCAAGGTTATCATTATTTTTCATTTTTTTCTTTATTCTGGGTATCTTCAACTATATGTAAAGAATGAAGATATTTGAAATATGGAATTTTGAAAAATTTATAGACATTATGAATTTATAGTAATTACCTTTAGATTGAGTAATGCATGATTTTTTTAGAAATCATAAAGAAAATATTCATGGTTTATCTTAATAATTTATTTCTACAATTTATTGAATATATAATGCTATTCTAAAAATTTTATGATGAATGTAAGATGAAATTATGAATCAATATTAAGAATCTTAGGGAAAGTGAGTGAAATGGAATATTTAGAATATTTTATTAATAGCTTCTTGCTGATTTTTTTCAGTGTTATATGGTCTTTAGGTATAGTATATTAGATAACCATTCAATGAAAAATAATGTAGTGGAATCTCCAATGGCGATGAATATAACTAAATTATATATATAACATACATTATTATGTAATTATCGATAGTTTTTTAAATGTTTTTATGATTATATAACCAATTAAACCTGTTGAAATGTAAAGGGGTTATGTTTATATTGTTAGCACGAATGCAATGAAATCTTTTAATGGCTAAATCAAGACATTATTCAATTCACTGATATTGAATTTACCATCTTCAAGGGATGTATTTTGGATATATAGTGACGCTTAAAAGAAACATACTCAATGTGTCCTTATGTAGAATGATATAGTTTTATCAATGCATCAATCCAATAAAATATTCATAAAAAATTATCTAACACATGTAATTTAGTTGATATTAGTAATATTTTCAATGAACCTTTTGTTAAATTAACTTTATTGGGATATTTTTGAAACATATATACAGATTAATTTGTATCGAAATTCATCATTTGATATAAAGATATCATCATGGGGAAAAGTTAATTGTTTGAACAAATTTATGATTATGACTTCTCAAAAAACTACAACAATGGGAATGAAAAAAGTGGATTATGTATTGAGTAGGAATGATCAATGTGTTTTGGATAAAAAGGACTTTAATATATCTTATATTTATGTATTATAAAAATATTTCTATTATAATCACCGAGAAAGGGAAATTATCACATTTTTAAAATATTATTCCAAAACCACCTTATTGGTGAAAATAAAAAGTTCACATCTTGATAATAAGTGTATTAATAATAAAATTGAATATATTAATGATATGATGATTTTTTAATTCATCTATGAATATTGTATTTTTATATTTGGAAATTGGGTATGTGTTCTATTCTTTCTTGATATAAAAATAATAATTAAATGAAACTCATAACTAATATTTCCATAATAATGTCATTGAATGACAATGTATCTGAATTTTAAAGGTAATTTTTTTGTGGGATAATATGAATTTATAAATTTCATACTACTTATCATGAATCATTGTATTTAAATGGTGATGTGACAAATGAAAACATTCTATAGGAGTCCTAAAATATTTAAAAATATATTATAGAAACTACATGTTACTACTATGGAATATTTCCTTATATTTCTAAATAATTATAGAAACAATCATTCTCTTTTGGTTATTTTTTATATCCTTATGTAGACTAGATAATTCCTCTATAAATATTATTTTAAACATTATGATTAACTTGATTGATCAATATTAATGATTTAGTGGGATTTTATAGGGCACCTCATTCGACATTATCTTTTCATGATCTATGGGTTACATCAAAATTCAGAATGTTTCTTTAATTGTTGTTGCCATTGAGTTATATTATATAAATTAATTTCATCCTAAAATATATTGGTATTATGAAGGTACTATTTATTCTTTAGAAAAATGGTTTTTGTTATGCTCACATTATATTCAAGATATGCCAATTCATTATCTATCATTGGTGGAATTAAAATCTTATAATAGATTCTATTAAAGAATTAAAATGGAATCATATAATGTATTGTATAGAAATTTGTCTTATACTTCAAAATAATTTGATAAAGGTGGTGAAAGGAATATTGTAGGCCCAGATCTTATTGATTAGGAAATGGTGAATGTGATGACTAATCAGAATTTTATTGTGGTCGGTCATACTAGAAAATAATTTTATAACTATAAATGATGTTAAAATTTAGAATATTTACTAAGATATCATGTTTTCATGATTTAATATCTAACGATAATTATTATAATTTTTAGTTATAAAGGTAAACATATTCCATGGTATATATAGCCTTTTAAAAATCTATGAGAAATTGGTGATGTGAATTACCTTTTATAAATGACACCTAGACTCATAAAATTCCACGATAGGATCTCTATCTCATTATTAGGTAAGTAAATTCCATACCAAATGGGTGTAATCACCTATAAAGAAATACAACTGAAAACTGATTTGTCTTATTTTGGTGTGCCTGTCAGGATTATTCAAAATAGTGAACAAGTGTCGAGGAATTGAATGACTCAAATGGTAAAGATGATTTGGAGAAACCATAAGTTATAAGAGGTGATGTGGGTTCCTAAAAAAGATATTATGACGAACTACCCAAATTTTTTCATGTTGAGACATTCTATAAATTTCACGTGCTGAATTTTTAGAGGGAAGAATTTAAGACCAAAGCTTAAATTGCAGAATTCTTTTCAATATAGGGAAACTATAGGACAATGCTCGTAGGTTTATTCATGAATTGAATTTATATATAAATTACATACTTTTATATGTTTTGTATTATGATATTAATATATTTTTTGAAATAGTTATGTCAATATTATCTGAGGAAATTTTTGTTGTTGTTTAGGAATAGATGATTTTTTTGTGAATAATGAAAAATTCACATTTCTCAAAAACATTACATTAATGAAATTTTATTGATATAAGAATCATATTAAAAAACATAAAAAAAAATTTCTACCAAAAAAATATCTAAAAAGTATTATAATTCAAATAAAATAAAATATTGAACATAGTAATATATTCATAATAGTTTGGTAATTTTAGTAACGTTATGGATCAAATAAAAACTATTTTCAGTAATTCTCTTTCAATAAATTATATAATATACATCATTTTCTTTAATAATGTGGTGAATAAAAAATATTTTCCAAAAAAATTAAATTAATTAAATTAATTCTACTTGAATCAATATTATAAATTACATTTATGTATAATCATTTTATAAGTCAAATAATCATTTTTTACAAAAATTGCTATGATTTGTAAATTAATATTTAAATTATAATCTACCACATATTAAAATTAAAGCATAAAATATTTATTCCAAATATTGAGTTATAATTATTAATGATAAGTAATATTTTCAACTAATTATATCATCATTTACAGTTAAACCAATTATTTTTTACCATGGTTTGCATTAAAATGGATTTAACAAGGGTTAAAATAATAGATAAGTATAGAAGAACCATGTCACATTCTATAAATATTTTTTAATGATAATATTTATAAAATATTTATATTAAATTTTAATTATAGGAAATTTCATTCAACAATCCCAAGAATATCTCTATATGTTATTTAAATAATTTATTTATTTACATGTGTGTCCCTCCCCTCACTTATAATTGGGAATTTATTCCTCTATCATCTTCATATACATTGATCCCTCTATATTAACGATTCCCTACCAATTAATCTTCCATGATTCCCTAAATTCATTCTTAATAATTTGTTATACTACTAAGGCCCTCTTATGAAGGATTAAAGTTTATTCCAAAGTAGGAAAATCAAATAATGTTCCACCATTGTTTTTGACTATGTAAATTTTATTTATTATTCTACATAATTTATATATACTGTAACAATCAATTTATTATGACCATTATTTCAAAAATATAAATTTATATTATTTTTATAACGGGGTTACCATTTTACACCTCCGTTTTTCCTAGGGAAAATTCAAACATCACTCAAGAATATGGACAAAAAATCGTCACCATGTAGCTGTGTAATTCCTTTTTTATCATAAAATTAATTGGAAGATAATATATATATAATTAATAACTGCAGATGAATTTTTTTTAAAAAAATTACTCTATATATGTAATACATCATCTAAATTCTTACACTTACACCCGTTAAAATATTAGTGTGTCGCTCGAGCGTACATGTGATTTATTTTCAGGATTTTTATTTTATAGATAGATTTAAAATTTTATATTTTTAATATACATAATTTTATATTTACTACTATCATTTTTTTGTATTATGGACCCATGATCGATATACAAGGACCATAATAGCTTCACTAAAACATACATGGAAAAAAACATTTATATCCCAAAACCTCATGATGAATGTCGAATTATTAATGAATGGTTATAATATATTATAATTGGGTCATATATGATATTATATGTTATATTCCAATTTTGAATGACTTTTAAATTTTAGAGGCATTTTAAATCTATATTTTTATAATGAGAATGTTTTTTAAATAAGACTCAGAATAAAATTTCAAGATTTGGAATGCTTCAAATTTCTACTTTGATGTTAGGAATGATGATAAAAATGTATTTTGATTGTTTAGATATGGTTTCGAGGCTTTAGGTTATTTTTAAGAGTTTTTTTTCAAGGAGAATGGTTTGGTGTGCATGGTTTGGAAAAAAATATTTGACACCTTGATTAAGAAGATGTTTTCAGTAAATTTTGAACTACACACTATCGAGTTTCATGGGTTTTTCATGGTATGGGGCTAAGCTTGAATGTTAAAAGGAGAAACAATTAATTATTTACAAGGGTATCTGGCATGGAACATAGGATACACATGGATTCAGAAAAGCAATGAGCCTTAGAGAATGGAGGAGGTAATTCTGAAAGCACAGGTGGTGCGCGATTTTTCTAACTGTGTGGCATAACCACGCCGAGTGTGTAGTTCTGGACATTAGAGGGAATATGGTTAGCTCCAAATTTTTCTACCCATGTGTAGAAAACATAAATTATCCTAAAACATTATTATAGGTCTATTTTACAAAAATATCCCTTTATATTTTTATCTACTTCTCCCACTTCCTCATGCATTTGGTGCGCATGAACCTGGGGGCTCCAAATCCCTTCCCTCTTCCATTTCCTCAACATGTGGTGTGTTCATACTAATTCCTTGGGAGTTATGTGTGTAATTATCCCATGGATTCTTACATTCCTTTTTTACACTCCTCGCATCTAATTTCATAGTTCTCTGGATTATGTTTTTTTGATAATTCAAATGATGCATGGTCGTATCATTCATTTCTCATGGGGATTTTGGTGTATTTCATAATGGATATTTACAGAGAACTTTTTTCATTGTTGGTTTAAATTTCATTAATGTATATGTTTTTTATAAATTTCATTATGTAATGAACATTTAATTATATTATATTATTATTATAATGGTATTACATCATAAAGATTTTCTCAAGAATTGTTTTTGATGGTTGTTTTGGCCCTCCCATGGAGGTTCTGTGAAGATTCAATGAAAGGGGAATGATAAATGAGTTATTTGGAATGAAAAACTATTTTTTGTTTAATTAATTAATTATATTATTCATAATTAATTACTTTATGTTTTTTAGGTTGAGGTGGGAGGAAGGATTTTTGCAATGAGCTCAACTCGATGGTGAGGAGTTCATGTAAGACATTGAAGGAAATTTTTAAGGTTTCTTGACTTTAGAAAGGTTATGTAAAGCATAATTTATGATGTAGCTAGTCTAAGAGTATTACACATAGTATTGATAATCATTTTTCTTGTGTATGCAATATGTTCCTTAAAACCCTTGCGTTGGGACTTGATGAGTTTTAAGAAATTTTTTATTGGTCTTAAATTGATACCTTGGACCTTCCTTGAATATTCTTTGATTCATTGATGTTTTTAAGGATGAACATATCACTTCACATGTGGAGGAATATTTCTTGAAAAATTTAAAATGGATTGTTTTGATCTGTTATGTTTGTGTGGAGTTCTTATGAGGCCTTTGACGTGGTTTTGATTGTATGCTTTGGCGGTTGACCAAATTTTTTGTTTGAAAGATGTAATGATATATTCTAAAATGATTCTAGTTTTATAATTATATATTGACTTAAATATAATTTAAATATTAGTTTTATGTTGTATTTATAGTGTTGATTTTAATTGGATGTGTGGTTTCCAACTTAGGGAGATACTATGAATGATATATTAAGGATATTGATAGAAACAATGGAGTAGTTACTATTTTTGGTGTTAAGGACCCATTAAATACATTGTAATTAAATATTTTTTATATAGGGTTTATCTATGATGTTTTTAATTTATGGTATTATTATTATGTTGAACATTAGAATTTCTGGAATTGATAAGTGTTTTGTGTGAGGAACTGATGCTTCATGTACTATGTTCTAGTAGCTCGACTAGTGCCTCATGAATAAGGGTTTATGTGTTGGACTGATTCTCCATGAAAATTAGTTTTTGTAACAGAGTGATTCTCTAAGAACTTTGGATTCATTTAATGAATAATTATAGTTGAAAAATTGTTTGGATGGTTGAACAATTCTTTAGGAACTAATATTTGAATTATTGATTAATGCTATCAGAACCATGGTTTGGGATTTTGATTGATTCATTAAACACTATGGGATATGTGCTGATCTGATATACCTAGAACATGTATAATTGTATGGATGTAGAGATAGAATGATTCTCTATACTCATGTAGTATATCATACAATTCATGTATCATTCTGATGACCTTGGAAAGCTAGTATATCAGGTCTGTTGGATAGTGGACTAACTCTTTGCATCTGTGGTGAGGTGTTGTACTGATAATTCGGGTCAAATGGTAGATGATGGATGTTTACTTTACATATTTATAAAGTTCCCAGAATAATTCTCTTGGAACTATCAATGATTATGTAAAAATATATTCTCTATTTATGGTCCATGAACTACTATTGTTATTTCGTATTAGGGTGTTGATCTTAATAGTTTGTGTTGGTAATATATAGTTAAATAGGTTCTTCATGCTGGAAAAGGGTTCCATTCACATTTTTTTTGTTCTGATGATTCATTGATGATGTGATAGAATAATTTTATGTTCACTAATGGTGTGTCTAATAGATATAGGGACATTTCATTGATGGTTTATAATTCCTAAAATTGATGAATTTTTTTTTCATTATTTTATACTAAACCCACAACTAATCATTATTTAGTATTATCTTGAGTAGTATTTTATTACACTTTTTTTGTTGTGGAATACTGATTTGTACTAACATACTACTTTTTCCTTCGATACACATTGGTACCTGAGAAGATTTCAGATGATTATTAAAAGCATAGCTTTGGGATGAATCCCATTTTGAGTTTTGAAGGGCTCAGTTTTATAACTCAAATGGAATTGTTAGACTGGCTAAAGATTAGCCTGCTATTACTGTAGGAAGGAATGAACTTATTTTTAGTTTTCCATTTTATCTATGGGAGAATCCTAATGGGTGATCAATGTTGTTATTATGGAAAAAAGGTAAGGTCCATTATTATATTTTATATTATTATTACATTATTGTATTCATTTTATTAATTATTTCGAACTACATTGATGTTTGTATTGTATGATTCTTTACATCTATTTGTGAACATTAATATGGGGGTATTGTCTTTTCATAGTTTCATTATAGACAGTCACTACTAGTCAGGAACCTCTGGCATGAGGAGGTACTCTTGAGATCATGTAGAAAATGGTCTCAGGGCACCAGTTTAGTGGTATTTAAAATGGTTAATTACAAAGTTTTATAAAAGATGATTACATTCCAGTTATTTAACTATTTGAAATTTATTTTACTGGAGGCATATTAATGTGTTAGAGATTTTTATGGATGCCAAGCTCAGGTGTATTGAACACTTTTTACGAATGGATTTCCATGATACAAATTATATGGTCTTTGTTCTTATTTATGATGTTATAGTTTCATATGATTATTTACATTGATTGATGAACATGTGGTTTGGATTTAATTAATTTTTAAATATTTATAACTTGTGGCCTAGGGGTTAAATTCATATTATTCAGTTTTACCTCATATCATATATAGGTTAGAGGAATTTCATGACTTATGCTAGTAACATGGGATCCACATTTTATAATCCTTATTGTCAGTTAATTTTATGAGTTTCCATCTAATGGAAGAAAATTAGGATCAACTATGACAATATTGATTATAATGACACTGACACAATCCTTGAGCAATGTTCTTATAGTAACCCTAGTAGGTTAGTGTGGTATAAGTGCACAACTATTTGTCAATTATGGGTGGTTTTTTTGAGTTATATTTATGTGTCCTAGTAATCTTGTTGGTGGTATAATGTATATATTCTCGATGATGGTGGGTGTTAATGATTTCGGTTGTGGATTTTTCATTTTATGTCCTTTATATGTTTGACACTAGGTATATTTGATTTCACATTTTTATAACATTTTACATTATGATAAAATCATGTTTAAAATATCATGATTAATAGCTTTATGTGAGGTGGAATAGAAATAGGTGGTTAGAAATTGTTCATAACATGAGGCATTACTAATTGGGATGGGTGGTAGAGCATAATGATCATTTTTAAATGACTCCATCTATGGGAGTTAGTGTCCTTTGATTTCAAGGATGACCATTGAGCGGCATTGGCCGAGTTTTGTGTGATTTTGGTTGTATAGGAAACAAATATATGTTTCTGACTATTGATGTAGGATCATAAATATTGAAACCTTTAATTGTGTTTGGGTACATTGGGTTCCTTCTTTGGAGATTGAAATATTATGTTCTATTACTTTAGACTTTTGATTAGTTTAATGAGGTCTGTTAATTAAATTTATTATTTGGGGTAATGGTCTTGATGTAGGGTTACACATTTGGTTATGAGACATATTAGTAGCACAATAGTTTCTCATAGTTGTGGTTAGGGCACATGATCCTAGATTTTTGTGGGGTTATGCATGAGCATGTAAAAGTTAAGAAACAAGGGGATCAACGGGACATAATCATGTTCTTGCACAGTGTGACATTTAGTAAGTTGATTGGGATCTATAGAAGTATACAGCTATGATCCATGGGTTGAGAAGTTAATCGCAAGTAGGCTGAGAATAGCATGTCCTGGAATAGTGTGAGAATGACCTCTAGGGATATATTCTTACCAGTCATAACCTCAAATACCGTAATTAATGTGATTCTATTACTGATTATATACTCATCCGGATTCTTTGTTTGCCTCCCACATTTGCCTTTCCTCTCTTATAGTGCATATCCTTGATCACCTCCAATTTATTCAGCACAACTATTTACATATGAAGAATTAATTGGGTGACTGCATTACTGATTGTATGGAACCCTTCCTTTTATTGATACTATGATATAGAGTCCTCTTATAGAAATTAATTTTGTGTGAATGATAATTTTTCCTTAAAAGAAATACTAAATACTCATAGGATTAGGGTCATATACTTAAGGGTGAGTAGTTTTTGCCACATATCTTCCTTCATTAATAAGGAAATGAACTCAATATTAAACTACATATGATGGTCATTCCATAAAACATCCTCCTATCACCTTTCACAAAAATATATCATCCACTACTAACATGTCACTCATAACATCTATAATACTTCAAACGGAACCTAAAAATCAACACAACCATGAATCAGACAAAATGTGATATCATGATATTACATCGAATTATTTATTTCTAGATTAGATATTCTTCCCTCGAACAGTGTTGGGGTCTTCGTCTAAAAAACACAAAAGTCATTATTATATGCATCATCCACCCTTGTTAGATATATCTATAGATTATCAAATACATTAAAATTATTAACATCTAATTCATAGTCTTCAAATAGAATAAATTATGTTCCATTACTAAAAAAACATGGTAATCACTGACACTCTTTTCAAGGATATTCATAATTCATTTAATTATTTTTTTCAAAGTGTCACCTAAAATTAATTTGATGAAAATTAAATAATTATGCATATATCATTCTTAGGACTCCACAAATAAGTATACCCACTCCCTTTGTCATTCAAGAAGAATAGAGTCCCAGCTCTGATTACTGGGGGTGCTAAATTCCTATTTCTAGGACAGTATCTCTATTATCAATCACACACTAAACTCTACTTATAATTTTTTTTCTATAAACCCATGCAGTCTCCCCAAATACATATCCCCATTATCTATCTTACTTCAACACTAAAAACATTAATACCATTCTATTATATTTATCCCCCTCTAAGGGTAACACTTCATGGGAGACATTAATGGATTAGTGATAATAACATTTGATTCCTACTTCTAATTGACCCCAGGTAAGTGAATAATAATGAGGGTATAATTAATGTCACATATGTGGGTGAAATTTCCCTAAAATATTGAGTTTGTATTGAGAGATATATTATAAACCAAAATATATTGGAGTATGTGTTCTGGAAAAAAACTATTCCTATTTTGGATTACATTTATATTTAATGACGTGAATATTAATTAAACATCATATTAAATACTATTATGTTTTTTGTATTAATTTTATGTAATAATTACTTATAGTGTCTTTCACATTGAAAGGGGAATACCGGTTTCCTTTTATATAGGGAACCTTTAAATTCCATGATGATATTCTTAAAATTTATTCTATAGTCAGATAAACTTTTATAATCGGAAATATATTATATTGAATATTAGTTTTGTTTACTCCTAAGAATATGATACATAATCTCCCTATTTTTTCACGTGGTAGTCTCTATAATGCGAGATTGTAATAGTAGAACCACCTGTATATATTCTACATGTTTATAATTCATAAAAAATTCTAATATGTGACTATGTGTTATGATTTTTATATATTATGATTACTAATAATTCATTTCCTCTTTTATTCACATAGGTTTACTAACTATAACAATGAAACAACATATTTATTGATAAGTGTATTTCATGTATATATTTAATGTTTTTTCATTTATTGTTCATAGTATTTTAATGAATAATCATTCCAATTATATAATTATTTGATTTGATTTATTATTTATGTTAGTAAACATTAAATCATTTTGAATGGAATGAAAAGGGTAAAAAATTATATTAAAGACACTTCACGATGTGAGTGATGCAATGCGGTGTGACACCATATTTTGGATGATGAAAAGGTGTTGCAATATATATGAATCACGGTTAAAATTCGTTTATATATAGTATACATAGTGAATTCATCAAGGGAATAAAATCTATTCCAAAAATGGTTGTGTCTAGCAAACATGTTGTGAATGTCATGTACACATCGTGTAACGCTTGTACATGATGTGACATTTTTTGAGATTTTCTTTTGGGGAATATTTTACAACGATCAGTGTATCTAAATATTTTAAAGGTACTTATTGGGAGTACCTAATACATGGAATGGAGGTGGTCAAACATCCAATTAAGGAATGTGATATGTGCGTGATTCACAAGGATGCAGAGGCAACATGAACTGAGAGTACACAACATGATCCTTTAGTACATGTCGTGATGAGTGTCGCGCATATCCCATTCAATATGTATAAATAAATCCAATTGAAAATCCATTTTTCATCATATATAGAAGGATCCACCCCAATGGGAACCTCCAAAGGATGTTCCCACCTTCTTCGCCACTTCTTTAGTATTTTTAATTAAATATTTTTCTACACCCTCTCATGGTTGGCATGAGAGAGTGATTTCTATGTGCCGGCACATGCGTGATGTATGGGAATCTAATGTAGTTTATTTTATAATTAATTCATGTCATAATAGGATTTAATATATTCTATTCAGTTCTATCCATTTTTCATATACTTATTAAATGGCCATTATATGCTGGGTTCAGTATTGGGTTTAATTTCATTCTTTTCACATGACCAATTCCTAGATTGAATACATTTGTTTAATATGTGATCTAAGGAAAATACATCCACCATGATCATTGGGTTTTTATTTTCACAATGTTTAAATAATGATTTGGGTTACGAATATTTTTTCATATGAAAAACCTGACCTTTATAAACTTACAACATATAATGAAGATAATTTTTCAGGACCATTGAACTCACTATGTCTCAATTCCAAAAAATGAATTATTGTAATTTAATTATCTCCTACCCTCTTATTTGATAAACCTAGAATCATTATATCTCCACACCAATTTTATCAATTATTCCCCCGACTTCTCCACAAATCCACTTATTAATATTATATATTTAAATTCTTCAATAATAAATTATTTTAGGTTTCAGTAATTTAATTAAAATTTTCTTGAACAATGTCTCTATGGATTTGATGTAACACCCCAGGTAAATAGAGAATATGATATTTTCATATTTATCCTTATTTGTGAATAAAATATTAATATTACTTTAAAGGGGATGCTATGCTCGATGGCGTACCCAATACGCAACAACGAGTTTCATGGAAATCTTACGTTGCACTCTAATAATTAAATAATATTATTTTAAATGGTAGTTGACACCTAGCAATTGTAATGGCGGGAATGAACAGAACTAACTATAAAATTATTATATATGTTTTTCAAATATTTTATTTCTTTTTACAATAAATGTTATAGGATTAAAAATGCGAAAGAATCCAATTTTAAGCGTAAACATTGTAATATTCTTTAAAAGGTCGATTAACCGTCTTTTGATGGAGAACCTCTTTGAAATCCAATTTTCTCCAATTTTATGTGTTATTTTTTACCAAATAAAATTCTTCTTTTGAATCGGGACATCAATATTTACTTTGTGTAATTTTTTGGTATTTTTCCGATAAAGTTCATTTTTAATGAATAGTGAAAACTATTGTATTTTAATTCAAAACCTATTTTTTACACTAATTTATTTATATGATTAGATTATCTTTTGAATTGTTTTTATAGTGAAATTAGAATATATTTTTACTATTTAATCAAATAGTGGTCATTGGAATTAATATCATCTTGAAATTGGACTTAAACTAGCGTCAATCTTTTGATACTTATTGTTTCATAAAAACACACTATTTGCTCTGACAGTGGGAAGTAATTATTAAATTAATTAATGTAAATTATATGTTTTTAATTTTTTAAAATAGGAATTATTTTTTAATTCGGAATATCAAATATATCTTAGGGTCATTTTTTGTTATTTTTCTGGAAAACTTCAATTTTTGATGAATAGTGAAACCACTAAGTGGTACTTAAAAAACTGATTTTTCGTTTAAATGAAAATTTACCACCTCTGTGTTTTGAATTTCAAATATCTGCCATAAATGGTTGTCATTAAGAAGTAAATTTTGGTTCAATGGGATTAAAATATTTTTTTTGGTGAATAGTAACTTTTAAGTTTTAATCGCTATTAGAGGTAATTTGAGTAGTTTAAGGAAAAAATAATGTTTTAATAATATGAATTGACCAAAACACATGTAATAACCTCATTGGATGAGTCATGGCCGACCAAGACAATCCATTGGTCAACTTGGGGACCCCATGGATCCACTTTTGTTGGAAAATGACATAAATACCTTTTTATTTAAAGTTAAAATTAAAATGTAACAAACATGTGTTGTTTTACTAAAACAAGTTTTACATGGGGTTATATAATTAATATCTTTAAATATAAATATTCATTAGAAAGGTAAAAATATTTCCCACATCATGAAATTTTCATTTATAATTTTTAGACATTAAATAAATTACTTTATTTATGACACCGTGATGATGCAGTGATTACCTCATAAATGAACAATTTAAATAAAATGAGAAGATATGGTGAAATCTAAGACTTACACTTGTCACAAACCTATTGGATTGGTGTATTTAGAAACCTTATCACCTTATCCTAGAAATATATCCTTTTGGGTCCTTTTAAATCCGAAAATCATTTTATAATAAAGTAATATTTTATAACATTCCAAGAGTGCCCCTCCTCTCCTCTTATAAAAAACCCCCACCTCTACCACCATACACACACCTCTCAAGCCTTTGGCTCGGCCGACCTCTGACAATTTCATCTCTCCACATCCCTCGCTTCATTATTGAAGCCTCACATTGGGCATAATCCTTTCCAAGGAAGCCATTTAGCTCAAATCAAAGAGAGTTACGCGATATAAAGGTAATGTCTTCCCTTGTGTTCTTTTGTTTTATTTTTCTTCTCCAAACCTCTAACATATTTTTAATATTTTTTTTGTAACAACACCAGTATATAATATATACTAGGATGTATTTATTAGATGTATTCGAGCTACACTTTCACACACCTCCGTCTAATGGTTAAAGAAGATACAGTTTCTGTGGATGGACAATTACTGCCACGCGAAACGATGATTGTTCAATATTATTTTTACACCTTCAAAGGTGGCCATTAAGATGTCACTATATTTATATATGATATATAATATGTTTATGTTTTCCTTAAGCTTATGTATTTTTAATTTATGGAATACCTTTATTGTTTCCATTATGGCTAAACGCGATATCTTCATTTTAGGAAGTGCGGACTACCGCCCCCTCAAAGTGATTTAATTCAATACTGCCATATGTCAGATGTATAAAGGATGGAATTAATGGTATTACATATTATATCATAATGTAATTATAATATACCTTTATATAATTATTATTTAATTCCATTTAATACAAAAACAAAAGAAATGAAATGAATGTAGCGTTCATGCATACGTACGACTTACAGTCTCCATGAACGGTACATTTAATTTCTTATCTCCAAATGTTATGTGATATTATAAGTACATATATATAATGGATGTATATGTATTATATTAAATCTAAATTGTGGATATCATTCTGGAATTATAATATATATATCTCTCATTTTGTTTTAATTCCATTAATATGACAAAAAATGAAAGTAGCGTTCATGCGTACGTACGACCTACCGTCTCCATGAACGGTGCTTTTAATTTTTTATCTCCAAAATCTATGGAATAGTATAAAATGAATATATACTGGATTTATATGATATTTAATACCTAAATACTATTCTGGATATTATGTACCTATGACTACATGGAAAATTCTTTTCCAACAAGTTCGATTTTTACTCATATACCGAATATCGACAAAAATGTCTGATATGAACTGACTTTATTAACCAATTTTTATAACATTATAATATGTGATATTAACTGAATAATAATATTTAAATTAGGTCCATCAAAAATTATAAAATGACATAATTTTATTATTCGGGAGATTAAAAAACGACCGAGTCATGTTGGACATGAGGTAAGGGATCCTACCCCTCTCTTTCATTTTAAGTAAACTCTTTTATGTCATTTCTTTTAAGCTCATCTTTTTTATGATTGGGATGTTATTTTATATTACTCTTACTGTAATTTATATGTTCATATGATGAGAGACCCTATTTTCTCTTATCAATCTATTTTGGAGGTCTTAATTGGCGTCTTTAGGCTGCTTAAATTTCGTAAGGGGCTTTTTATCTAAGTTTGTGTTTTCACGAGATTCATGCTACATTTGCCAATATTTCCTTTTGAGTGGTGTATTTACTATCAATTATTATAATCTTTGTGTAACAAACTTTCGTTTAGGAGTATTTACATCAATTTTATATAGTCCTTCTTTCATGGGGTGTACGTTTCGAATGTTACCCAAATCAGTAAGGGAACCATTCACCATCCTATTTTTAAAAGACTTCTTTTGTTATGTCTTTTAATTTAAATATTTTTATGTCGGGATATGTTATTCTATATCCTTATATATGTAAATTCTGTTTCCAAGTTCTGAGATACCATTTTCTCTCTCATTAACTAATTTTATGAATTTTAATGTGACGTCGTTAGGCTGTCGGATTTTACTAATGGAACTTCTTAACCCAATTTATATTGCTTTGGGTTCAACATGTAGTTATTGAATATGTCATCCTTTGAATATGTGTGAATGACCATTGATTGTTTTACGCTTAATATCCACTTATATTGGGTGTATTTATATTTTTCACACATAATTATGAGATTGTTTTATCATTAATTTAAGGATACATTTTTTATAAGGGATTTCATCTCATTTTACATTTCTATTGAGACTTCATTAGTTGTTATGAACCAATTCACTCTTATATGGTGTATATACAGTCCCTTGGAATATTATATCATGAATCCATTTATTCTCATGATATTTTGATTAAATGTTATTCTTCAATTATGGTATTCAATTGTCTCTCATTTTGTTAAAATCCCTTTAACTAAAATATCATTTTAAATGTTTTAATGATTTATTATTATAAATATTTTTCATTAATATACATGTTTTCAAAATGGGTTTAAGTATTTATTTATATGAATATTAATGGTTTAAAATTTTAAAAGCTTCAATGTGGTATGGGACACTTTGATTTCAAAATCTCTTTATTTAATGTTTTAAATGATTTTGAAAATGGTTTTTTAGAATGGATTTATTATCTTAAAATGTTATATTGTTATTGCAATGTGGGAATGTTATCTTTCCATTATTCTTAAGTTATGTTCTATGATTATTTTATGGTTCCTAGGCATTGTTTATGAAGACAAGTGGTTCCGTGATAAACTAAGGGCGAGTGAGCCCAATATAGCTCTCCAATGCATTTGGTAATGCGAAGGGGTTAAACGTTAAAGTTTCTCCAAAGAGATTTAGGGAATATACTGTGATGGGTATTCCAAACATAACCAAGAGGGTTAGTCCCTACGTAAGAATGTTATGAATTCTTCAAATTACCTTTATGTCTTATGATTTCTATGATTTATTCATGATTTTATGAGGTATGTTAAAGTGCTTATGTTTTATGGGTAAAGTATGATTTCATTCTTATGTATATATGTACTAATGTTTCCTTTACATATTTTTTAAAACCCTTACTGAGCTTTTTATGCTCATACCAAGTTTTTGAAATGTTTTTTATAGGTCAAGGGAATGGTACATGATATGATGATAGTGTCAAGGAAGTGTCAAGAAAGAATCCATGTCTTATTTAAAATATATTTTCTTTGATGGGATAAATGAATACTATCTTTTATGTCACCACTTTGTTTAAATGTTGAATGTAAACATGTTTTATGATCTAATTCTCTAAAACTCTAAACCTGAAAAGATCTTCAATTTTTAATCTTGTAATAACTCAAGATTAAGTAAGGTTTAATGTTGGGGCCTTATATTTGACCTCAAATTTTCATATACTATATTGCCCTATAGTTTATTGGATTTTTCTACTTGTGTTATAAATTCCAATATTCGGTAACATTTCAATAATTAACAACCCCTATATTTAAATAATTCATAGAAATTAGGTTATGTGGGGTAAAAAATGATTGAAATATTATTAATCAATTAGTCGAGTATGTATTTTAATGTTCTATATAAATTGATGTTGATGTCTCAATACATTGAGTAGTATTGAAAAATCAGATTTAATAACACGTATATGGAGTAATTATGGGATTATAGTAGATAGTCAATGAAATATATATCAATCTTATATGTTGATTAAAAAAGTGTGAAACCTTATAGATGATATATTGCGACAAAGGTATAACATTAAATTGCGAGATATTATATACGGATGTCGATGTTGAAACATTTTCTTATATCAATTAGATTAATTGATAGTTTTCTAGATAGTAATATTATAATTTAGGCACTACCACCAAATAATAAAGAGAAATAATACTAGTTTTTCACACACTATGTGCATCCATTGATAAAAATTTAATTCTATTTGAATTTAATTTATCAATGTATTATTATTTTAATAAATGAGGACAATTTTTATTTAATATTATCATCATCATAAAATATATAAATATTAATTAAAAATGTGTGTATTAAATTATATTAATATATAATATTCATTTATTTGTTGTAACAGTATATATTTATTATACTCAGGTATTTAATAAATGATAAATTACAACTGTTTACCAAGATTGAATTTGGTGAAAAATATTAAATTATAAGTCATTAAAAGTAATATTTATCATTGTACAATTACTTGATGGAATTAAATTTAAATAATAATAAAAATTTTAAGCATGAAATGGGTTAAGACATATGTATAATATTTTTATTAATGTCAATTTTGTAATCAATTAAATTAAAAACCCCAATATTATGTCAAAAAATAAAACACAAATATATTCTATGAGAGGTTAATCAATTGTTATTGTGTAAAAAATGTTTCTATTTATAATACCCCTCCTAATTTTCACATCCTATAAATAATGAGAAGAATAATAAAATTTCTTCATCACAGATGAAATGTGATGTAATCAAGAAAAACAATGCCAAATGATCAATCAGTTGCACATGCACCATGTGATTCATTTGTGTAATTCGAAGATCTTATGAGTATTCATGGATCATCGATTGAGGGATTATATACATGAATACTAAATATGCTAAAATGTATTACCAAATTTGTAATATATGATCAACATAATCTTTATTGAATTATAATAAGAACATGGTAATATTTCTTTCAATTTAATTAAATTATTTAAAATTTAATATGATATGTTCTCCTCTAGGTTATTGTGAATTTAACTATCAATATTATTGGGAAAAAATTTGTTGGAAATTCTATTCACATCTTGTATATTATCTGAATGATCCATGTAATTTGATATTTATTGATTTAGGATTTGCCTCGATATGTGATTTTACAACATCTAAATCTATCATGTGGTATCATAGGAACCACATTCATATTTATAACTATTTATTTGATTGTTGATCATTTTAAATATAAATTTTAATAATTATTTCATGTTTAATTTCATTCTAGATCCAACATCACAAACAATTATTCACATTATTCAGTTCTTACTCATATTACCAATATCGGTAATTAACTACTAAATCTCTCATCTGACGAACCCATCAGGAGGTCCCAATAATTCTTGATAAATAATAAAATAATAAAAGGTATGTAATCAATTACAACATATAATGTATACCTTTTAGATTCACAAGGAATCATGTGTGTAATATGGGTCCTCAAGTAATCAATACACATAATGTACATTAAATGAATAGTCATAAGAAAATATAGTGTGGCACATGACTTTTCTATACAACATGAAATGTAGAATGCCAACACACAGTGTAGTCTACATGTTTTGAAGGTGGGAAACAAGAAGTCAAATTGTGTTGTGTAATAAAAACACCATATGATTTTAGTAAAATATGAGTAAATAATAATAACCATATAAATCAAAGAACATGTTGAGTATTTTATACAACATAAATGTTGGTAGGATGTACTTATATAATCCCTTGTCCTCGACAATAGATATTTGATGATGATAAGTACATGATATGTGGAATGATGTCACACACAGTTTACTTAAACTATTTTGATGAAATGTTAACGTTAATTAATTTCTCTATTTAACCAAATCAAACATGCTATTATTGTGAATAATGTTAATAGAACAAATTGGTCTTTATGTTCAATATTATATTTAATGATTAAATTATTCGATGTAAAATTTGAAACTATGAATCATGTATATTTAATGAATATTGAAGACTCAACACATTATATTATAGAGACTATATAAATTTCATTTGTTCCCTATATAATTAAATTTGATGTTCCTAAATTTAAATTATAACAAATTACATGATCAAAATAAGACAAATGTGTTAATTATTAAAAATTAAAACCATACTAAGTTGTTCGTGCAGTTAATAATAGACCTTATTATATGTAAAAAGTTGTAAAAAATATTATTAATATTCAAAATAAAATAAAATAATTAGATTAATGTAACAATATATGGGATGTTCATAATGTTCTAATTAAATATTATTAAGGGAATTAATTTATTAATAAAATAATTTAATGGAATAATTCATGCACATTTTATATTATTGAGGAAAAAATTGAATCTTATTTTTGTTAGTTATTTAAAATTCATAATCAACAGATGTGTTTGTCTGATCATGGACCTTGAATAGAAATTTATATATGTTGGTTTTTAATTACATTAATTTATTGAATGGTTTTTTCATTATATATTATTAAATAATATATGATGTCCTCTAAGGAATCCCCCTTTCTTAAACTATATAGTATATTCTTGCCAAATGCAATTTATGTATTTTCCCTTTACCAATACATTTGGTTCCCCACACATACTCCTGAGTTATATAAAAAATGTAATCAAAGGAGTATTCAAAGGGGGATGGAGTTATTTTATGGGTGGGATAAGTTATAGGTGGATCAAGAAGGAATTGAGGTAAAATCACCCTGGGAGATACATAAGAACATACAAGGAATGCCTCAACTCAATCAATGATCCAAAAAAATGTTTTTCCCTTGGGTACTAGTTTGAATTATTTCCTATATAACTAATCACTCGTTAGGTATTTTTTTTTTGTCATTCAATTATAAAATTTCTATTTTTAATTTTAATTATTTTTATGGATTCAAGACTACAATCATGTAAATAAATAAACTAATATTTAAATATGGTTTTAATATAAATGAGTTATCCATTAATGTTTTTCCATAATATATTTAATCCCTAAATTAAATTTATTTTTTTATTAATAAGACATATAATAGATAAATCATTATTAAAATAATCATAACAAATAAAATACCTCAATATAATATTTTGTCAGACTATTCCTGACATTAAATTATATTGAATGAAATTATAAATCTATGTGTTTTCTAACCATCATGTAGAAAATTGAATTTAACTAGGAGTTCTTATAAATGTTTTTGGTCATCCTAGGAATTCTAAAAAATGAGAAGTAAGTATAAAAATATTTTTTGTAAATTATATACAACTTATAAGAAAAAATGAGTAAATATTTCTAGATTTGGGATTCTATTCAATGAATCAATGATCTATATGGCCATAGTTGGAAAATTAATTCCAACATAAATACCTTCATGTAATTTATTGATCACTCAATAGTGTTATAAGAAGGTGAATATGGAACCTTTCCACTATATTCTCCAAGAAACAATACATTCTGATTTTAATGGTTTGGGATATTTGGAATCGGTGAAATAGAGTGAGACTATTTACCAAAATATTGACTGTTAACCAATATAAAATGAAAACCATACCATTTTATAATTTAATGAATTCATGATTGGACATCAATTTTTATTTCTCATCAATATTATTTTTGAACTAAATTTAATGTAAAACCAATCAGTAAATACACAAACAGTTTAACATCAAGTTCACCATTTTGGAATCAACTAGATGTAGTGGAATGATTCTTTAATAATGGTGACTTAATATAGTTTAAAAATAAATCACAAAAAAAACATGCATGGAAACACTGAATGACTCCCTAATTGATAATGAGATATGATCCTAATTTTGAAAGGAAAGTAGTCATTGGAGTTTCTTTCCAAAAAATGGATGATTCCATTTTTTGGGAATTACTAAGGATTCATAAAAATTAATGTTCATAGGATTTATCCATTGAAAAATAGAATGGACCCCACATCCATAATGATCTATGATACTTATTTCTATATGGTAGAAGTCAACAAGGATTCATTTTAATGACACATAGAAAATCTCATTGGTTAATAGGATGGGAGGTCGTTCTTATTAATCCATGATAAAGGTAATTATTCAATAATATAATACTATTTTAAATATTTAATATATGTTCAAGAATCCTTCCCAGGACCTGATTAAAGAATAGTTACCCTAAAAATGATTGCTTGTTGGATCCTTATACATGAATGAAGGTTTACAATTAATATAACCATCTTTGTATATAAGGGGTTCTCTATTTTGTACCTAAAAATACATAATCATGTGGGATATGTTAATATTTCATGTTGCATTACAAATAAATACGATGTTTATTTCTATTCAAGGAAGTGTTTTTTATTTTAAAATTGGGATCAAAAAATTAATATGAGACTTAAAAATCCTATGCTAAATAGTAATGAAAATCCCCATATGTCATATATAATGACACAATGTAGTTTATCATTATGCGATAAATATATATATAATTGTATTTGAGATTTGGATATAGGGGAAAGAGACATGGGGATACATCCTACATATACTTTTATGACAAAAATTCGATTCCAGGTAGTTCCAATTAGGTTTATTTTTAATTAAAGGCATGAAAATGGATGATTTAATGGGTTTAATTCATATAAAATCCACCGTGAGATATTTTATGATGAATATTTCCCTCTAAGTGAAGTGAAAAATTAATATGTATATCATTTGAATGGAGGCTCATATTGGTGTCATTTTAGTCATGGTAATGGAAAATTCATCGCCTACCATTAATACCACATGATTCATACTCTGTGAGGAAACATAGGTAGTAGAATATTGAACACATTATGTGGGAGTGAAATATTGAATTGTATGGAATGTACCCACTATGCTGCACTGGGTTGCATAAATGGGAATGTTGATATTTGGAGAGGGTAGGGACATTCTCAAGGATTAATCCTAAAAGCGTTGAAAACGTTCATGGTATTTTTTTATATGACATAAAAACTAAGGATTCCCATATATTGGTATTATTACTAATCACATAGAGATAATGTCTCTATGAGAGAAAATTTTTATGCCTCCACAAGGATTATTACAATGTTAAAATCATTATTCATATGATCTTGTCTTCAATGGGAATATATCTACCTAAAAACACATGATATATATATATATATATATATTTGAATTATGGTCATCAAATTGTATATGGAGGCATAAAATAGACAATAGTAATAGGCTGGATATAGGGATTGGTTCTTATGAAGGCATCCTACATATTCATATTAAAATATAAACTAGATCCTCTATTGTTCCATTAATTCATAACATTGTGATGGGTGATGAAAAATAATTAATACACATGGGGATTATTTCCTTAAATTTGTTTATATTAGAGATGTTATGGACTTACCCCTTGGGTGATGACTACTTATGATTAAATCATAAACAACATATGAGTTTTGACTCATGATGCATGATAAATAAAATGGAGATATATCAGTTGATAGTAATTTCATGAATCATTAGGGATTGCATTAAAGTGGGCTACAATATATGAACCAATTTTAACCCAATAGGAGATAAGGAATTAGGATACAATCAATGTAGAATTTAGTCCCATGGTCCATAATAATTCTATAATTGATTGGATTACATCATTGTGGATTATCATGTCATATATTAATTAATTACATCATGAAAGTAAAAAATCGAGTACCAAAAATGTATATTTAATATATTTTATGATTTTATGGACCTTTGGAGGGAATATAATTAGAGAAATTCCACACATATGAACAATGGTTATGAAACCGTATAACTAGTATAGGGTAATCTGATCGCATTACATCATGAGGGGTTCATGCTCATAATTGAGTGCATGAATTAGGGTGCATGAATAGAGTTCTACATAGATAAGGGTTATTGTAAATGCCATATGATAAATGGTGAAAATGTTAAAGGTTATCATGTCAAGGATAAAATATATATGTGTTTCCACTTTATAAGGATGTCATGACCATGGGTGGTTTCATGAAAAGTAAAACATTTCCATCGGTGTTTTCATCACCATGGTAATGCGTAAAATGGTTCACATGTCAATAAATGAATGAAAATGGTTCACATGATATGGTATATATGTATATGATAATTTCTATATATTTATAAATATTAAGACCATAGGTCTATTATTTTGGGTTTTAAGGCCACAAGATGGAATCACGTAACCAAGGGTTAGCACGAAAGCTTCTCAAGAACTAGGGATAATATGACATTTCAACTTGAAAAGGGGGTTTGATGAAGAGCCACAACCCAGTTGGTGGGGAGACATCAAGTGAATCCAAGAGACCTGAGATCAAATATTGTTGGAGATATTATTCAGAGATACAATATTAGTAATACATTATTAATTATCTATTAATCCATCTGGGCCTCTAGGACATCAGTTAGGTCATCAGATCTGACAAGGATTTTGGGCCACCCAAGCCTTTGGGCCACTTTTCTATCAAGGAATTCAGGCCACCATAAGGCCTTTGAACCACACATGGCCTTTGGTCCAGATGATAATGAATATGAACTAGTAAAAATACAAGGAAAAAGGTTTCAGATGAGGATTCAGAGTAGGCGCATTCCCCAGAGTAGAGCTAACATGAATTGGTAGAACGAGAGGGTATGGCATTGCCATCAGTATCAAGCCTTTTCAGCATTGTATAGGACATCTATAAAACCATCAATGTGAAGGTGGAGTGGGGATATCATGACATATGTTGGGGATTATAATTTCCAATTAGTATTGTCTTGGTGATTTATTCTAAGACCAACATGTCATGTAATTGTCTATAATCTTATGGGTCATGCAATGGTTCCACCTCACCCCATGAAAGGTGGATTATCAAAAATAAAAAATGAAGTCCTTCAGGACATTCTGACTTGACAAAGGGTTTAATAGATAATGGTTTTCAAAAATTATTCATTATTAGTGATCAATTGTTAAGTCCAAATGAATCATAGAGGGTTGTGAGATCATGGGAAAATGTATAAGGCTACATGATCAATGGTATATGAGGCCATCACATGGCCAATGAATCCAATCCAAGGCTCATGTTGAAATTGTTAGATCTATGAGGAGTCATACGATCACATAAGTGCATCACATGAATTCAAAAACATGATTAGGGTTAATGTGACATGACCTCATTCACTCATCACATAACATATGGTTCACATGAGGGTGGAACATGATGTTCATAGTATCTTGTGATCATGTGAACATAAAGTATCCCCGTGATGGACTATCAATATGGGTTCTTTCCACAATGTTATAAAATGGGTTTCCATGATTACCTATAAAATTCAATTGAAGTTAGTCTATATTTTTCTCCCTTTCACTAGTATCATCCAAAATTATTTAATTTTACACTTTTTCTACAATCCTTTATGTGTATTATTAAAATAAGAGGGAAAAATTTATTGAAAATGGGGGATGGTGATCCCTTATAATTTCACTATGTTCATTCTAAATATAATAGCTTGAGGGGGTGTTTGGTTGAACATTGGGGATAAAAAAACCTCAACATTCTCAAACACATCGATGGAGATGTGGACACGCATCACATTATCGATTCATAGTGGATCATCGCATGATCAATTCTAGTTATTATGTGAAATCATGGTGGAAAAAGTCTTCAAAATATTGATTGAATTCATAAGATGATTACTGTAAACTAAGGTATATTTACATAGTAAATGATGAGATGATCGTCAAATAAATAATACATAAGATTTACATTAACATCTTCCCTTGATCATGTTATCCATAGTGGATAGAAGATCAATACCTTCCGAATAAATTATATGACGAATGACATTCATGAGATGATTTTTTTCCAAATCTGGTTTTTTTGGAATGGATTCATTTGATCATAGTTTTTATTTGATTTAACGTAATCACATAATCCATAATATCTCACATGACATAATCATAATATGACAATTATTTAATATGATCATTTCATTTTATTAATTTCATTCATTCAGTAGTATCACGTACTTGGAAAAATCACATGAATACATGAAAGAAAGATGAATAATACAAGGAAAACCATGGGATGATCAAGTGAGTCTATGCTTGATAACAAGGGATGGAAAACATTTACATTTCAGGAGTTCATAAATCCATTGCAAGTCAATGGATGAATATAACTATGTTTGTACATTTTGAATACATAGATTGGATTGATTGGGAATCTGAGATTATATCTGTATCATTTAAATGGTATGAGAATAATATTCATATATTTATTCCCCATAAATAATATTTGTTATGTTGAGAAAAAATTTATAAAAAAACATCGTCTAATCTCTCGAGATGAAAGTTGAGGTCATCATCTAGAACAAATGAGAAAATGCCCTTAAACGGGGAAATAAAAACCAAATGATGTTCTCCAAGGCACCTCATTCTTGATCTATACAAGTCTATGTGAATCCATAATGGAACTATGCCAATGGGATTTTTACTTTCCCTATTTATCCACACATTTGTCACCTACCTAACTATGTAGGCTGGATAGCTTTTATGGTGCTGCCCATCTCTCACAATTGTGTAACTGGTCTATCATTCATGGGTTTTCATGGCTGGTCATTTGTTTAACTAAGTCACATACCAACACTTAAATTACATATACTAAATATATAAAATAATCATGTTCATTTTTCATTATAAAATTACGCCCAATACATTATTATTGATTATGAGATATTTATACATTATGAACATTATGAAAAAATATATGCTTTATTTTTAAATTGATTTAATGTTCAAAAAAATTCAATAAAAAATTATATGACACACATTTATGGGTATCAAAAAAATTACACCTTATAATTATATTACATCATAATTGAATGAATTCACTTAAAAGGTAAAGATTGATCATTTTTTCACATACATGGATATCTGGCCAACTTCAAAACACTATCCATTGAAATGATATACCATTTGGAGTCTATTTAATAAAGTATATTAGTTTTTATAATGAGAATAGTCTTTAGCTTGAGTGTGTGGTCGTATACATGATATTTAGTAACCCTGTAATGTGGTATGAAAATCCAAAAATGGGAAAATGTATAATTCTAGGAGAGAAAAGGTCCTGGGATTGAAAAAAATTTGTGGCAAGTTCCATGATAAGAAACATGTATTTTACTATCTGTTTAGTAATAATGAGAATAAATCCATAAATAATAAAATGAGATTTATCATATATTGTTCAATATATTTTATGGGGGACATTGCTTCATAGATGATGAAATTTATGATTAGTGCTCTGAAATAGATATATAATATACATATGTCAGGGGATGTTATCACTTTATAAACGAGTCATTGGTAAGGAACCATATTTATTACACATATCGAGATATTGTGCCATATTTCAAGTCAAATAATTCAATACACTCTGTAGTTTAAGCTCATATAGGATAGCCAAAGTAACATGTGGATTCAAGACGTTATATTACTAGGTACCCATAGATGGGTCCCATGGAATAGATATGAACACAAATTTAGTCCTACAAGGGAAAACATAGTATTATATCTTGATTTTTTCTAGGGAAATATATTTTTCGATGAAATATTTATATATCTTGTTTTTAGTTATAAATATTTATTAATTCATTAATGGGAATGATTATTTAAATTGTTCTCAACTTATTTTGGCCAACCATTATGGGTTTTTAACTGGAAATGTTTTATATAGTATCTATTTCTTACTTTTAAATGTTTTCAATGTCCCAAAAAGTGTGTGCGTAATAGTCAGAGACATGACATTTTCAAGGGTTTCCATTGTGGGTTTTCAAAAAAGATAGAACTATTCATATTTAAATTTAATATTTACTGTATTTTATGTTTTAAGAATTTAATTGATATTTAGGGTCCAAAAACAATGACTTAATAATGCTACTGTTGTAAGTCATATAGCTTATACAATTTAGTGATGTAGTTAAATCATATATAACATAGAACATACATTTATATATTTTAATTTCATATAGATCGAATCATAATGTTTTCTATTTTATGGTTATATAGATCTGAAATTATTTTTTGTAATGTTAATATTATATATCATAGAGCATCATTTACATTATATTAAGGTGGTATAGCTCAGTTCTTTTTTCCCTATAGTTTAAGGTGGTATAACATTGAAAATATAGTTATTTATCTTATTTTCATATAAATTATACAATTTTTCTGTAATTTAAGGTCATATTTTTCAGTCCTTCAATTAATATAGATTCAAAATTAATTATGGATATATATTTAAAAAATTTATCACACCCTTCATCCTATACAAGCTATGTATTCATGAACGGTTCTGACATAATGAATCCCTAGTGAGATTATGAATAATTGATATTCATGAATGGTTATGAAACCCTTCATTCGTGCTTAATGGTCTTAGTAAAAACTGACAAAATTTTTGTTATGTAAAATGTTCATGGATATTTGGAATGTGGGATGTATAAATCACATCCAAATTATTTTTTACGCAAGGTGATGAGATGAGTGTAACATGTTGGTGATGGTTGTAAAATAAACAACTTTATTGAATTAAATAGTAAATATGTAAGGAATGAAAAAAGTCATATGTTTTTTCTTTATTGGAGAACACACAAATGGTTTGTGGGTCATGGGCCCTTATGCATGCACTAATAGGGACTTACAACAATGGTTAACCAGAGGGGTGTGAAGAAATCTAGGAAGAACAAAAAAATGGAAATTGAAGTGGGATATGGATAAAATACCACCCAATTATGCTTCTAGAACATTGGTGGTACATTTATTTATGGTCATGGACCTCAAGACCTATATCATGTTGTTTAGGATCACATGATGAGGAGCGTCAAAAATCTATGTAATGAAGTATTAGATTAATAATTTGAGAATGGGTATAATACACTAAAACAAAACAACATGGATGTCGAGACCACCTAAATATTTTTGTTGTGGGAATTTTATATCCAAACCCAAGTATATTTGAGTAAAATAAATGTGGATAATAATGGGTACATGTCAAAATATTTTAATTCATTGTACCAAAATGTCAACTAGTAAAGGGAATAAATTAAGTGGTAATGGGGGACCATTAATCCAATACTATAATATCCCCTATGTAGGATCTATGTAGCATTGTTTTATTAACTAGTGAATCCTTATAGGGACAATAAGATGGACTATCACTATTACTAAAAACCTATAGGGCATATCATAGAGAAATGAATTAAGGTTATTGGATTCCATGATATGTTTATCAAATCAATAAATTGGTGGGTCTTTATTATGACATCACAGGCATGAAGTTGGTTTGTGAAAAATATAATATTTAAGAATGTTTTTAGGGGATGGACTTATCATTATATGATTGTTAAAAAATAACATTATCAGGTCTCCTATGGTGGACATTACATCAATAAGCTTTAGAATATGGATTATGTTTATTTCAATCAAGGATAATGAATCCCACTTTAGTGTAATGGTATGACATTGTTATTCTATGGATGGTCATGAAACCCTCAAATGTGACAAGTTCCCCAATAGTGTAAAAAAGACATATATGGACGAAAGGGACATTTTCCCAACCACAAGATTTCTCTAGTTGATTGTTGTAAAACGATTTCACAGATCCAAGTCATACATGGCCTAGAAGAGGGGTATTTTACCATTTGAAGTGCCATGGGTGGTTTATTAAATCCCGAGACACTCATGACATTAAATTTGATTCATGTATTGAGGTGTCTAGAATGATGATGTAACATCAATCCTTAGTTAACCACACTCACATTCATGTTATCATTCTATTAGTAACAATGATGGATGATGGACTTTGATTATTCACATAATTCATCAGGATGCATGTTTCCTGAAGTTTAATTCCATTTAAAAATTACATTGTTATCATTTAGAATATCATCAAGTGATGAGGAAATTATGTTACATAGTTTAACATCATAAACTCAAAAAACATTAATAAATTTTTTCATAGTGTGACTAGTATGCTAAGGATTGATGTGAAAACTATAAAAAGTATCATTAGAGAAACCATACACTAGTTTATGGATTAATAACATGGAAGGCTATTTTTTCTTTGAATAAGATTCTGTGTAGATATCCATAGAATGGGGTCCCCATTGTGCATATTTAACTCATGCACATGTAACACATACATATACCTAACACATGTATATGTGGAAGGAGTTTTTAAAATCGTGAAATTCATAAGAAGTTTATGTTCATTCAATGTTGACAAAGGTAGCCACCGACATTTTTCCATGATACTCCTAGCCATGTAAAATTATCAAACCCAACCCACTTTGCTCACATGGGTCATGTTTGATGTAAGAAACACAAGGTGAGTGGGGATTAAAATAAATCCATCTGCATGCATATATCAGGTATTTTGAACAGGATCTGAAATTTTTTATTTTTTATTTTGGATGTGAAAAATATTAGAGGATCCCAGAATCACAACATATCAATTGATTACATGAATCAATACACACATATTTCCCAAATGGAACCCCACAGAGATAGAACTCATATTTGCTGTGTTTTCTTCAGGGAATATCCAATATTTGTGAGGTGTCCTCCTCATAGATCTAACTCACATATAATAATGAAGAATTAAGCACTACATTACTATGAAGCCACCACCGAATTAATGTATTGATAAAATGGTCAAACACTAAGGTATGTGGGGGGGGATTAAATTTTTTGAAAGGATTGGGGATGAATAATATATGTGTCACTTCTTATCTTATATGGCTCATAATGAAGAAAAACTTACTTATGGAGAAGTTAAAGGGTCCCCTACATGGTCTAACTCACATATAAGTGATTAGGCATTTTATATCATAAACATGTTCCTAGATGAGGGATCTAATCTCCAAATATCATGTATAGATATAAATCAAATACAGGTTGGAGGACCTATTCTCAGTTAAAACAATTCACCCACTATCTTATAGGTTCATAATCTTTAACCATAAAAGATACTATTATATTATAGGTATCAAAAATTGGTTAATGTTTTCTCTAATTGGGGAAAAATTAGAGTCTCAGGAAAAAAATGATTACCATTTTCAATATGAATCATGAATCAGGGAAGGTTATGATAATTGAAAACCTATATATGGGCCCACAAAAATACATGGGAATGACTATATATTAATAGTACTGATGCCAAGACACACTCATTTCATAAAAGTAATGGTTCCCTTCATATATAAGGCTAACTAAGAGGAATGGTAGAATTATTAGATTTAATATTGTGGTAAGGCCAAGGATTTATCATGTGGTAATCACTATGTACACTGTGATAGAGGAAATCTTGTCAAATGTTTCCCCAATAGAAAACACACCTAAATAATTATGACCATTATATATGGATAGAGAATTTTTGCATCACGACGGATTGGACCATGGTTTTAAGATTCGTGAATCACAATGTATCCCATGTGGATGGGAATGTGGCCCTATTTAGTTTTTATATAAAAAATCCTAGAACTGTTTTGATCATATTAATGAAATATAGGGAATTGATGCCCTCAAGCAGAATCCCACCGTCTGTTGATGTCTTCTATAAGGATATATCCATCATGTCGAGTATACAAATACCACTATCAGTGGATAACAATGATTTTTTTAGATTCATGCAGGGTGGACTCTCACCACATAGATTAACTTTATATAATAGGGATGATAAACATGATGTTTAATATTATATGAAAACGATATATATTTTTACAAGGATCTAATCCCCATGAGATTTGTGAGGAAATTATCTCTACTAAATGAAATGATGGATATTGAAAAAGGTGGTGGTATTTTGAATTCTGGGTATGAGGAGTTAGTGAAAGTGAGAGATACACATCACATATTCTCCACTATATCAATGGTTATTTATAGATTAGAATATCATGACATCACTAAATATTTGTATAAAATGAGAATCAATCAACACATACTTCTTATATGATATATCATCATAGATCGTTCACATATGATGGGAGGGGGATTTTATTATCATTTCTTGGACAAACCATGACATCATATTATGTTAAATGGTTCTCTAAATAGAACAAGATCATGTAAAGGGATATTTAATTCCCATATTCTATTTTGGTATTTTGTTGAAACATTTAACCCTATCACATTCTTATAGATTAGGGACACACATTCCATTATGGACCTAGATCACATAGTGGTAGTGGGTCTCACAGTATAGCTTGATCTATGTAGTTTTAGGTCATATAGGATGGTCCATGTGACAGTTTATATTTTATTGTAGTGAAACATTAACCAAAATGGTATTGTTATGTCGAATGACATATATAGGATATTTTGGTATTTAAAAGTTACTAATTCCATGAAATTGATGGTATATGAACACAATGTTATAATATTGATTTTACAATGTGTACGATGAAAAAATGATTGACACCAATTATATACAAATTTATGTAACTTGTTGGGTTATGCAGAGTGTCAAAAATAACCTATGAATATTTTAGTAAATGGGAGGTGGAGACCAGATGGAATAAGTAAACCATTAGTTATGTAGAATTCTACGATCAAATATATTTAGGACAATAGCTCTTATGGTTAATGTGTATCTCTTATTTTCGACCATAAAACCACTACGGACAATCTCTATTACAATTTTTAATCACATGTGAATCCTAGTAGGGTACTTTTAGATTAGTTAATATATGTTACCAATATGATAATGGGGATAACCAATAGTATCTGGGATCAATATTAGTGAATATAAAATATAGGAAGTGCTCTAGTAATTGGTTGATATTTTTATAGAAACTAGAGTAATTGAAATATTCCATGGAGAATATAACATTCAATAAGGTATGAACGACCCTTAAGGTTATTCTAGTGAGTATGAAAATTGTTTTAATGGGGGAAGGGATACAATATGTCATTAATGATTGCATAACCGTTGAGGTAGATGATCTATTCAGTGTGAGGACCTCTAGTTGTGTAGTTTACCGTCATGTGATATGGACATGGGTACCTATATTTGAAAAAATATACCAAAACTCTTCAAATCATAGTGTCTTTATAGGTTCTATAAGATCATATGAGTGATGTTCAACCTGAGAAATAATAGATAAATGAGAAGGATGTTAATCTACAAAAGAGTGCATACTAGGAAATATGTGGTGGAATTCTCATATATGTGTGAGCAGAAATCCCGTAAAATATTTATTCTCATAGAGGGTAAATGTGAAAAGTAATGAATATCAGCGGTTGGGATAGAATTAGATAATATGGGAATCACTATTTATCCCATAAAGATAGGAATCAATCCACAAAAGAGTTATTAAAATTAAGGGTTCACTTATTCAATTCTAGATCTTATGAAATGATGGGAAACCATATTTTCTACATTTATTTCTAATATATATATATATATTTATTTATTTAATTCTTTGTGGGATAGTATACTATATTATAAAATAGAGAATCCCAAAATGAATCGGGTCATGGGTCTAGGATTAGGTGAGATAATATTGTTCTACTGTAGTATTTTTTGAGAAAACTCTACATGAGACGGTAAAAAAATGCAATAAAACATTACAAATAAATTTATATCATATGTAAAAGGTTAATGGAGATCCCAGAAGTTTACCACATGTTATTACATTGAACATCATGTGACTATGATAGAAAACATAGGGAAATTTTCCTTATCCTAAGAAGTTAAAGACCATATATAATTATGATATGAGAAAGACATCAAATTATGTGGAGGATTAATAATTAAATAAATTAAAATAAGAAAGAATAATTAATAATTATTTTTGGGATTTATTGTTGTGAATATGGTATAATATATATGAATAACTTCATATATCAAAAAAATTAGAATCAACCCGCTTGAAGTTAATTTAAAAGAACCTCATACTAGTGTTTCTCATATATGGATAGAAAAAATATTCCTTTTAAATTGATAGAAATAGAATGTAATCTTCCAGATTTATATGGAAACCAACTCTATATAATTTATGGTCTTGTATGATGGATCAAATATTATAAGGTTTTATTTCATGAGATATGGTCTTTGCTGACTTGAAATTTAAGGTCATGCAACAAGGACCTAGGGTGACATTAATTTTAACGAATTTATTCCAAAACACATGTATGAATACATATACAACTGATAAATGTTGGATCCGACATAGATGTGGCAGAAAGATGAAATAAATCATTTATTTTAATTCCTATATCAAGGATGACCATTTGATGAATGGTGGGATAAATGTCATACAGTTTGAGAAATAGTTCATGTGGTTAAGGTGGACTATCCCCCCCTTACCATAGAATCCACTAGGAATAAGATCTAAGTATTTGAATTATTCTATAGATATTCATTATAGGGTTCCTTTAGATTAGTCACTATATGATAAAAAATTGTCTAATGGGAAAAACTAGAGGTTGTTGACACAAATTCCATGTTATTTTAGGTGAATATTTTCTCAAATATTCATGTCATTCAAATATAAAAAGGGGAATAATGTTGTTTTGGTAGAGAAGGTTTAAACAAAGTATTTTTAATATGACCACTTCATGAACACTAATTCACATATTATTGAGAAACGAATTTGACCAAAGGATCACTAGAATTTAAGGTCTAGAAATTGTCCATGTGGGAACATTGAGAGTGATTACAAACTCATGTAAATGGAGTCTTCATAGGATAATGACACCCAATAATTAAATGTAATAATTAAAAAAATGAAAAAATATTTCATTAATAATTTTTATGATGAAAAAATGAGAAATATCAAGGGTTTCCAATACCATTTCAATATTTGGGTTATGATATATGTAAATCATACCCCATTAACAACTATGTTAATTAAAAAATGGAGACTAGTGAGTATTGTTAAAACATTAGTAATGGAAGATGACCATGTCACAAGTTGGTTGAAAAATATAATGTGGATAAAATGGGAACCATTAATCTAGTACCAAAACATCCCCTAGGAAAAAACTATAAGGCATTGTGATACTCACTAGGGAATCGTAGAAGAGTCCCTTGGGATCTATCTATCACAATTAAAAATATGATATAACGGAGAATCATGAGAGCATGTGATCACATACTATGGAATGACAATATCACATGTGATCAAGGCATCAATTAGACTCTAATCAAATATTGATGTTATGCAAATGGTTATTTCATATTGTAATAATGAAGAACAGTTTGAGAACCCATAAGGTAATGCCAATGTGTATTGAACACATTTTTTGGATGAAGTCATAAACCATGTATATGATTATAAATTTTCATTAAAGGGGATGATCTATTCACTATGAACAACTCATGTTATTTATTTTAGAATCAGGTGACAAGGATATAGTTCCCTATTTGTGAATAAGGCACTGCTCAGTCAAAATAGTCTGAGAAAAATTTAAGGATCCATATGCTCACATGAGTCATTCTCGATATCAAAAACATGACATGGCTAATAATTAAATTTAATTTAATGACAATGCATGGTATAGAAATTTAAAGGATTACCATATTTTAATTTTAAAAATTGTCCCTAAATAAATTTTACTCTCATAGAGTCATATCGAAATGAGTGAGGAAAATTCATGGATAGTCCTAAAATAAAAATTCCAGGTCTCACAATGTATCCAATTATGATTATAATAAATCCCCAATTCATTATTATATATTCCACTATTCTGATGTGGCTCATATATTGGTATTGGGGTAGTTCATTTTCTAGAAAAAATATAGATCTTGTATGGGGGATATCCAATGATGTGATGTTCAAATTTGATAAAAAAGAAACCTTACTAGAATAAGGTTTTAGTTCTAGAATGATTGAATGAGTACAATTCTCCAAGGCAGGGTTATTTTAGATAAATCAGTATGATTTGGTAAACCCATACATTGGAATCCCATTATATCAATCTGACTCATATAGAAAAAGGAATTCCAATCATACTAGGAAATAATTTAATGATTATTTTATGATTAAGAGAAAAATAAAATTAAAAAATTTAATTTTTTTGTAGTGAGGAATAAAAAAGTCATATAGTTTAAACTCATGTGAATAGGATGTGTTTCTTGTTGTTTAACATCATTTAGTAAGGACATTGTCATACAGTTTCATATTGTAAGACTAAGTATTTTTTTCAAATTGACATCATTCAACAATGAATATTCTATATATTTTAACATCATTATAATATTATGAAGGTGACATAATAGTTCAAGATTTATGATTTTAGGGTGGATCATGGATATATCATATACATGTTTAATGTGTTTTTAAATTCCCTATCTCTATTATGACATTGTCTACTTTCTTCTAGAATCCAATCAATAAAATAATCATTCAATCATATTACTAGTAACCAATGGTAAGGATAATAATTGAGGTGGTAATTAATGGGCTCATAAATAGGTTTTTTTGGTAAATGGGAGCCTTAAAAGGCTATTATCTAAAAAATGAGAATGATGGATCCATATAATCAATATTAAAGGAATATACCCTGATTCATCTATTTATAAGATATTGTTATCTACCACTGAGAGATGGATGGACCATATTGAGCTACACAACATTTGTGTTCAATTCAGAGTCATCACATGGCCATAGTGGGGATTCCAGTGTTTTCCATACCATCATTTCTTAATCTGTATTATTTTGAATCCATCTGATAATGTTAAAGTAACACTAAAATGTATACTCAAGATAATTATTTTATGGAAAATAATTTTCATGTTCACTCGACTCCACCAATTTTAGTTTCATCATTATGGGATTTTTTATCCTTTCATTCTCCATATAAAATATTTAATACATAGAAGAATGATTTTATTGTAAGAAATATTGATTTTAATTCTTTTCATAAAATTATGGACAACCACACTATGTCTGTAGATGGATACAGAGGTTGTATAATCCAATTCTTCAATAGCGTATTTAATTTCTTGGGTCGGTTCCTTATATACCATTTGTAAGGAAGACATCCATATATAAGATGATTCTGGGGTTCAATATAGAAATAATACACCAATTCATTTGGTTTTTAATCTTGTTGGGATTCCATAAACACCATAGATAGAGTTTATGCGGTATGAGGATTCTGGATAGTGATAAAATTCGATTGATTCTGGGCTGCTAATGGGATTCACTGATGTGACACTATAATATTGGTAGTAGCAATCAAATATGCATGATATAGAGTCACAATATTTTGATACCCGAGATGGAAACTTCTATTGGATTCACTATATTGGATTGTCATGGTAGAAACAACATCCTCTATATTTTCTTAAAAAATTTAGGTCACATATTGATGACTATAACTATAGTAGATAAGGGAACTCATTTGAATTGCCATAGAGTTCTAGATCATGTGGTGATTTCATAATCACAAATATCCTATTTGGGTAATGTATTTTTCTTCATTAATGTTGGGACTATATTATAATTTGGATGCATCTGGCAATGGGTTCCACCTTATACTCTATGTAATTTCATGAGAAAGGTGACCTATGAGGCTTCTTCCTCTAGTAGATTTCATAATTTACCTATAAAATTGGGATTGATCCATTGAAATGGTGGTTCGGAACTAGGACATTCCCAAATCAACAGTAGAGGGATTGGTTTGAGAAAAATATTTGTTAGGGTATTAGCGCCAATATTTCCAGGGAGGACGAGTTATTTGATTGGAGTGTCAGCTTATTGTGCACGATAGATTGATGTGTTGAATGGGTATTACCAATATTTTCATAGATCATGGAATTTTTTGTGTCTTTTTTAATTCCATTTGGAGTGTAGGGAATCTCAAAATTATAGGGATACAACAAGATAACTTATTAGTGTAGAAAAATATAAATTTTTTTTGGTCAATAAAAATATGTAATAGTTAATAGATGGAATAGTGGTTCGATTTTTTTACATATTAGAGGTTTGATAGCGGAAAATTATTTTTGTGGGTTTAATAAGTATGTTTTGAAAGATTATATTTTCCAGACAGATGATTGTGTGGAGATTAGTATAGTTTTAAAATCACAAACATTAGTAAGTTTTATCCATGGAAACACCAAAAGAATATCACATTATAAAAAATTTACAATCCTAATTTCCAAATTTAGTATGTAATTAGTGTTTCATGCCAATGAAAATTAGGAACTATCTATGGATGACTTGATGGGATGATGGAATAATCTCACCCTACTAGGGGTAACTACTTCATACTTCATATTTTTCTTATATATTTATGATATGAATATGAATTCTTCCAAATCCTATATTCATGACTAGTTACCCTATCAAAATGATCATTTAATGAATCTATAATCATGTTGGAAGGAAATATATTAATAGAAGAATCTAAATGTATCATATGTTCTCTATATTTTTACTCATATTTACATAAATAAAGAGGGACTAATTAAGTTTTTAATCAATATTACTAGGAACTATAGTGTTTATTTTTTAACCATGGAGTCAATTATAGTTTCATAATTTGGATTTAACCTTCACAATATGTCCAACGTATCCTATGAAAAACACGAATCATAACGAACATTGTCAGATAAGACCATATCATGAAATTTAGCAACATGCAACAAGAAAATATTAATAGATTTTCATATTTGGATATGGGGACCGAAGCCATAGGGTCACATCATACAAATCGTATTAATAATAGAATCAATGTAATAATTTTTTTAATAGGAATTTATGACATAAAAGGTGTTTAAAAAATTGTTTTAATGTGGATAATTCATATAGTTATAGCCCTCAGATATTCCATATGGTATATAGCCATCTAAATGTATTGAATTCTTTATTAAAAATTAATAAAATAAGATATCCTTATTAGGATAACTTTAATATTGATGACCAAATAATTATCATGGTTTTCAAAGCCCATGTGGGTCATGTTTTGTCTGAGAAACTACTGGTTGTCTAAGAGTGTAAAAATTTTATATGAGTTAAATATTGAATTGTACATAACTAAAAACCTAGAGATTACCTAGGATACATCATTATGAATATATTCCATTAAATAGGACATTGACATGGTGAAGGAATAAACCCTATGATGATAAACAAATTCGATGTGTTTTCATATGAGGATTACACACTACAGTTACTCTTAGAGAGGAATGATTATCTGTCTCAGGGAGAACATGTATTTATGAGTGAAGAGTAATTAGTTTTTACAAGGTTTATTTGGATGTGAAAATTTGTACTGTAGTGTTGTAGTCATCATCGGTAATACAAAATCATGAAGTTGAATGATAAATATATAAGGATATTATTTCAATCACAGGGGATGTGGCTATGTGAAATGGCCAATGGGAATAGGCTATATATGGATCTAAGACCTTATGAAGGAGACAAACATATCATATTTATTATTTAAATAATAATCCATATACATTATATTATTCATAAATAATTGATTTGTGAGGATAGATAATTAATACTCATGAGCATTAATACCTATATTTTTTGAAATATTTCAATATTTTGAGGAAAAACACAATGGTGGATGCCCACATAATATTTACCTACAAAGAGAATATAATTTTTCATTTATGATTTATGATAAATCATAAAAAAGTCATTTCAAATTATGGTTCTTTAGGCCATGATCCTGGATTAAAAAAAGTGTATGACTATGCATTAACCCCTTTCTCATCTGATTCTCTATGTGGATTGGTCATTGAATCATTAGAGATTTTGGTCCCATGATCTAGAATAATTGGAATATTTATGTGATTACCTCAATTTGGATTCCCATGTCACATATTCATTCATTATAATCTTTAGGAAAAATAGAATGGTCCATGATAGGCCTATTGAATATGTTTCTATGATACATAGATCATTTGAAGGGAATGGAATTAATAAACCCCCCTACACATCATAATGGTTAAGAGATTTCATGACTAGTTTGGGTCATGTTATCACATGAACTCAAGAGTTAAATTCTCTCATAATTGACCACATGACCTAGGTTGCATGACTGGGGTTATAAATGATCCAGTGTACTTTTTATGACTACACACTAAATGATTCAAATGATATTTTTTTCATGTCAAGGATGACATGTCCCAGGGTGTTTTCATGAAAATTATCTCATTTTCAAGGGGTTCAATAAGATAATTACATCATGTTTAACTATTTTTACAAGAATATGTTGACACATATAATAGTTTTCATTTCAACATCAATATAAACAATGGATTTAATGTAATGGATATAATTTTCATTGTTGTTTTTCTGACAAGGATTCATATCAATGTTGTATGTCCCCACGTTTTCATGCCAAGGATACAAAAAGATGTCACACAATCGAGTGTTTGTATTAATTATTGACATGTCCTGAGGTGAATATGATTGGGCATCATGAAATGGGTGTGCATGAATGATGGTTATTAATACAAATATATGATTATTGTTTATATGTAAGCTCAAGAATGAAAATACGGTGAATCATGGTATATGTAGTATATCAAAGGCCCCAAGATAAATGGATCACGATGCAATTGTGTTTTCAAGGATGCACTTACAGTATATATTGAGGATTCATGAGACTGGTGAGGAATTATAAAATCACATTAGGCCATCGCACGAATGGCATCACATGACCATGGTTCACATGACATGGCCTTTGGAATGTGTTTTATAATATATGGATTAGTTGAGGGTTTCACATTATGATCAAAGAATTCTATGACAATGTGGTCTTAGGGGAGTACCATGATTGAAAATGAAAATGGGCTATTAATACAGGGTCTCCTGATGGGGTCCCCTGTTTACATATAGAATTCATTTTAATAAAGTCTCCAAGCTTTTTCCTTTATTCTCTATTATACCCCTATTTTGATCTATCCCACTTTCTCTACACTACTCCATGTATATATTTTAAATAAGTGGGAAAAGGTAATTATATATAATGGTTGATGTGGTTATTTCTACTTTTCATAATGAATATGCCCCACGTACCATATTTGGGTAGTAGGTGGATTATCATTGAGGATTGGGAACTCTAATTGGTCTCAAACGCATCAATGTTGAGGTGGATATATGATGAAATGATAACATCATAGTACATATTTTTAGAATCGGTTCTTATCATCATGTGATATAATGGTGGAAAAATTCATGAAATTTTTTATAAGATTCAACAACTTAAGACATTAAATTCTAATATCATTTTGTGGTTGATGATACACTATTCTTAATGTGAATAGAATACACAATTATCATGATAGATTTCACTAGATCACATTATGAGTTGTTGGATTTATGATCCAAACCATTATAATTATACATGTGATGATTGATGTCTATAAAATAGGGTTTTCAACTAGTTTTTTTTTATTTTCATCTTGGGTTAACGTGTCATATTCTTAATGTGATGTTGATCAATTTCATATTTTTTTGTACCTATTACAACAAAACATGTTCTTATGATAGATTGGCATGGTCATTTATTTTTCTTCACATATTAAATTTGGATGTATCAATAAAGTTTCATAATTTTATTATATCATTAATGAAAATGATGATTTTATGTTAATCATTAGCATGAATGATTGAGTACGGTCTTGATAATTTATAAGGGAAACATGTGGTTTTCATAAGTGATAAGACCCTTCACATATTAGAGGATGAATATGATTATGTGGCTGAAATAAAACATGTGTAATCATATTGATTTGGTGAATGATGTTATTTTAAAATCATCTTATCATTTGAATAATAACCGACATGTCATTATTTCCCCAATCGAGCATTTGTTTGATTCCGAATAAATTTATAATAAATATTCAATCACTTATCACATTATTAATAACTGGGGTCCAGAACAAAGAAACCGAGCCAAACAACTTTTAATGGGTTCAACAATACCCACACATGGTCCACCTAGGAACATCTTCTATGCTCTTTTCATTACTGTTTACATTAATATTGGTGATAATATTTCTAGATTCTTACATTCCCTATGAAGTCTATCCTCTTAAAAAGTCCTAGCCATATAAGCTAAATCTTCCATGTGGTTAATCCCAGGTCCCAAAAGGGATGGATTGATATTTTCTTGATGAATATTATGTCTGTACATTTTTTGAATAAGTTCTTCATCCAACCCTTAAAATACATAGGATACAAAATATAAATAAAACTTGTATATGGTATTATAAAATAGGCCCTGATAGATTATTATCATGGATCCCACCTCTAAACCATAAGCCATTTATAAAAAATAATTTTTGTTCTTTTTTTCATGGATTCACACTTCTCAAACGCTAAATTAAAAAAATCACGGTACTCATTTATGGGTGTCAATATAGAGTAAATAGAATAATAATAATTATTTTATTAGATAATAAATATTACCATTCCATGTACAAAATATGTGATCCTATAATAATATTGAATAATTACAAGATCATAAATCATATTCTCTCTCTGATCTATTTTAATGAATGACCATCTCATTATTAGAATTAAAATTAAATAATGGTTTAGACACATACATGTACTATTTCATTATGAAAAAAATATCACACATTGGAATACTAAATTCTATAATCCACCATAAAATAAGGTGAGTGAGGCTGAATTCACCATCTGGTATAAATACTAGAGCGATGTAGTAGATGTTTTGTTTCTAATTCCCTCATCTATTTCATTTTAACTCATAAAGTCACATGATGTCATGTATTCTTATTTCATACTCAACAAAATCTTTTTACTATATTAATATACTATTATACAAGAAATGTTTAAGATATCCTAAATTCTATTTTAGAGTAAACAAATAATAGGTATTCTAGATGGACACTATATAGTTTAATTCATTAGGTACATTAATAACATGGACATTATAGTATTTAAACTACATAATGAATTTCACAACGATCTAATTTATTTGTAACTCACTCAATAATTCCCTAGCTTTGGTGTTACTTTCAAAATAATCAATATAGAGAATCCCCTCCCAGATATTCTCATTCTACATCAGAATGCTGACAAGGGTAAGAATTATGAAAATATTATTTTCTGTCTTGTGATTGAAATGAATGGATATGTAAATATATATACATTGAAATATTATTTTCAATGACCATTAGAGAAGATAATGATCAAGAGAAAATCTAGATAAATTTATGAAATCGTTTTTATTTGTGGAATGAAGGGTAAAGACAAAAAAACAATTACACCCATGAAAGGAAATAAGAGGAATATTTTGTTGTGTTTGTTGGTTATTTAAATTTATTTTTTTCATCAAATTGGTTATTAAATAAATCATGAATATCACATATATGAATAAAAATTTAGAATCCATGTATAATGAAGATGATTATGTGGGGTGATATAGATTAATGAGAATATAATAGAGTATTTATTGCTGATGTGTCTATTAGGGACTGCCACACTACATCAGCAACATGAATTACATTGGTTTTAAAATAATTTTTATTATGTGTCATTAGTTTCAAAAAACATAATTTCATTATCCAAATTTAATATAATTGATTTATTCTTGAATTTTAGAATATTCATTTCTTATATTATAATAAATAATATATTATAAAAATTCATATTTTAATAAATATCATTATATGATGGATTACATGTACTATGTGATAGAAATAAATAATGAATCTAGTTCACATGACAAATACCACACCAAACTATCACATTAGATGATATGTCGTTTAAAAAAATATATGACCCAATTGCACCATGATTGATATTTATTTTTATTTTACCTAAAATGCGGTGTTTCTCTTGAATTCTTTCAAGGAAAAGTGACTAAATCAACATTTTTTAGAAAATTAGATAGATAATCTAATAATATTGTGTTGGTTCATAATAATTAGTGTGAATGATTTATAATTGAATAAATGGTTATTTAATCGTAATTTATAATTTTTCATGATTAATTTAATATATAGATATGTTTACAAGAGGAGGAATTAGTCAGATTTTATAAATAAATTCATGGAATTAAATTATTAAGATCATAACATCTTGGTAAATTGATTAAGAAACTATAATCATTACATGATGAAGAATATCTTGATCAAGTATTCATTGATTATTTATAGGCGTGTGGTATTTTATCCCAATATAGTCTTCCTTATAATACTCATTGGAACAGTTCATGTGAAAGAGTAAACACCAAATTGTTAGACATTGTGAGATAAATGATGAGTAGTGAGTGTCATCCATTATCGTTTTGGGATAAATCTTATAAGAAATAGAAGAAATATTAAACCAATTTCAATGTAAAGTGGATGATGGTAATCCATACCAATTATGATGAGGAATGAATCCCATGATATCATACATACATGCACTAGTTCAGAAAACATTATTTACATCTGTTATTTTTTATTTTTTACATCAGGTTTTAGCCGACGTTAATACGGATGATGTTATAAATAAAGTTTTTTATGTCGGTTATTAAAAAACCGACGCAACAAACATAACATCGTGGTGTTTATCATGTCGGTTAATTAATAACCGACGTGAAAAAACCCGAGGGGCAGGGTTTATAACATCGGTTATTCTATAACCACTGTGATAAACCGAGGTGGGGATTTATCATGTCAGTTATACAATACCTGACGTCATAAAGATGTGCGGGGGAGTTTATCACGTAGTTTATTTAATAACCGACATGATAAACCATGCCACAGGTGTTTATCATGTCGGTTATTTAAAAAACCGACGTGATAAACGCTTCTCGATTTCATTATCACGTCGGTTATCAAATAACTGACGCGAAAGGCAAATGTTAAAAAAAAATTTCCATTGCAGTCCTCTGCTCTCCCCCAAAATAAACCAGAAACCAATTCAATAATTCATACCACAAAAACAGAAGGAGATCAAAACACGAACTAAAGAAAATTTAAGCATTTACATTGATAAAATATAAAACTTACCCCACTTTATAGCCCCCACCCTCATGTATACCCCCTGTACAGCCCTCCCCCACCCCATTAGAGCTCCCACCACACCCTTAAACTGTCCCCCGACCCCCTGGACAGCCCCAAACACCCCTCGACAACCCCCACCCTCTGGAACAGCTCCCCCTCACCCCTCACCCCACTTGATAGCCCCCACCACACCCCTGGACTACCCCCCAACCCCCTAGAAAGCCCTAAACACCCCTCGACAACCCCCCCACCCTCCTAAACAGCACCCCCTCACCCCTCACCCCACTTGAAATCCCCCACCACACCCCTGGACTGCCCCCAACCCCCTGGCCAGCTCCAAACACCCTGGGAAAACCCCCCACCCTCATGTATACCCCCCATACCCTGGGCATCCCTCCCCCACCCCATTGGAGCCCCCACCACACCCATGGACTTCCCCCCACCCTCTTGAACAGCACCCCCTCACCCCCTCACCCCACTTGACAGCCCCCACCCCATTGGAGACCCCAACACACCACTGGACTGCCCCCGACCCCTTGGATAGCCCCAAACACCCCTCTACAACCCCCCCCCCCCCACCCTCCTTAAGAACACCCCCTCACCCAGTTGACATCCCTCACCCCACTTGACAGCCATCACCACAACCATGGACTACCCCCAACCCCCTGGACATCCTTAAACACCCCTCGATAACCCCCTCCCCCCCCCACACACACACTCTTGAACAGCACCCCCTTACCCCCTCACCCCACTTGACAACCCCCACCACACCCCTGGACTGCCCCTGACCCCATGGACTGCTCCAAACACGCAGGGACAACCCCCCACCACATGTATACCCCTCATACCATGGATAGCCATCCCCCACCCCATTGGAGCCCCCACCACACCCCTGTACTACCCTCGACCCCCTGGACATCCCCAAACACCCCTCTACAACCCCCACCCTCCGGAACAGCACACCCTCACCCAACTTGATAGCCCCCACCACACCCGTGGACTGCCCCCGACCCCCTGGACAGCTCCAAACACCCCAGGACAACCCCCCCACCCTCATGTATACCCCATACATCCTGGACAACCCTCCCCCACCCCATTGGAGATCCCACCACACCCCTGGACTGCCCCCAACCCCCTAGACAATCCCAAACACCCCTCGACAACCCCCACCCTCATGTATACCCCCCACCACACCGGAAAACCCTCCCAGACCCCTGGACACCCCAACCCCACTGAACACCCCCCCACACCCTTGAAACCCCTCCCCCCCAGACCAGAATCCATACCAGAAAAACCATCATAAGTAGACCAAAACAAGAAGTAGAGAAAAAAAATTTCAAATATATAACATTCAAAAAATTCACTGTCAACTTCAAAAAAAAACTAAATCCATCCTAAACGACTACCAAATACACAATTACAACGAAAATATTCAAAATTACATTTTACATTACAAGCAACTAAAATTTAATCAAACCAGTAAAATAATTTGATCACTCCACATGTAAGTGATTGATGTCTTCAGCATTATAGGGTTTAAGGCCATCAAAAAGCTAAAAATGAAAAGGATAATAGTTAACGTGTATAATGAGTAAATCAAATTAAAATATTATGGAAAAGTTTAAGAGGAAATCTTACCGAGTCAAAATTCAAAACTGTCCCAGTTGTTATTATTTCATACATAAATCTTAACATATAATATCCTCATTTGATGATGCCTTGTTGTTCATGACAATTCTGTTTGAATGATTGTAAATTCAATATATTATTTTAATCTAATAAATAAAAAAGTACAAATTATAAATGTATATATACCTTCGCATATACATATTTGATCTTTGCATTCCTTTTCTTTCTATTTTTTCGAAAGTAAGCCGATGCCCTGTTAGAAAATAATACCAATGTGGTAAATTTAAAATTGACTATAATATATAAAACTATTGAGAAAATGAAACTTACTTTTACAATATATTCTTAAAACATTCCCGCACATCATCATGGACAGAGAATATCCAATAATGTGCTTTCTCCTTTGGGAAAAAAACCCCTAACATCCAATGATCACTGTTAAAAGAAAATTTAACGCTTGTGGTTTTTTATGATAAAATATAATTAACTCTTTGATAGAGATGTGTTTCATACCACTCACAAAAATGCATCATCCAACATTGTGTGACTATATTCTTTTCAAGTCTTTCAGCAATATAAATCATTATTTGTTCCTCATCCAATGCACATGCTTTAGGGGAAATCAATTGCGTGTCCATGAATCCATTTACATCTGTCATCTCATTCCTCTCACAAAATGTTATAAAGATACCTAATACAAAATAGACATAATTATAAATTTTTAATTAATATAATGCTTGTAAAAGGTGTTAATACTTACATGGAAAAATTTTTCAACACGTTGATGCCCAACTTATCTCCAGTAACAAGCTATATGATTTTAGTTTTCATAATCCCCACATTTATTTCACATCCAGAAACATGAGCTTCTATTGGAAACTCACAAAGACCTGCCAACAAATTTGAGTATCTTGACAATCTGTCAAGACAACTAGAATCTGTATCAGATGTCATATCCATTTGTCTTTATTGTTGTCTATACAATATTTCTTTACCTTTTTTGTATTCCTATAAAAATAAATTGAAAAATATATTAGTTTTCAAATGATAAAACAACATTAATAACAAAAATAAAAGATATAACATTTATACCTCAATGGTAATGAGTCAAAGAAGTCTGGATGGCCAAATTAAAAAATGGCCGATACTATGTCCAACTGTCGCCCCCTCATCTGTAGGTAATGGTACCTGAGCTGATCTATCTATAATATCTTGTACAGTGACCCTTTGATTATCTACCTCTAATTGTTGATGATGAACTATATCTCCTATACAATATACCAACCCATATGCTACTATATGATGTTGAGAATCATCAATATACAACTCAAAATAAGTAGAATGATGCGGCATAGTAGTAGGATAAAAATGGGGTCAGTAGGCTGAGGTGGGGGAGTGGGAGATATTGGCGGAGGTGGAGGAAAAATAATGGGGTCTGTAGGGGGAGGTGGAGGAGTGGGAGTTGTAGTCTGAAATTGTCTATGCATATATGCAACTATAGACTACACTGACTCTATAATATTGTCCTCCATCATCGCATTAATATTATGAACATCAGCATCCAAGTATTAATTTTATTTTTCTACAAACCTCCTCAATGTTTGAAGTTGAAGAATGTTGAAACACTTTTCTTACCGATACACCTGCCAGATATCCTCTTACACGGCCAGGATATTCGGGCCTCTCCAATGCTATAGATAAAATATCATCCCTCTGAGTAGCTGTAAATGACCCCTGTGAACTCTCCTCCTCCAGAGAGTCCTGTATTAATTAATTAAAAATTTATATAATGATTGAAATTATATGAAGAAAATGGTTAACTTAAATAAATAAAAAATATATCTTACAATCCTCTCAGCTACGATTCTCGATTCATCTGAAAGATATTGCCCTATTTTCCCTTCTGAGCTCTTTTCCATTTTACATGTCTACATGAAGGGGATGGAGTGGCCACCTCTCTAGAGCATGAACACTCAACTCATAGTTGTTGAAATTTTTCCGCCATCATTTGCACTTCCAATAATTCATACCGTCCCCGAGATAAACTATGAGGGTATAAATTTTTAGATTGGATATCCTGATTATATTTGCTTGTTTTTTTTAAATTAAGAATATGAAATAATTAACAAAACGTTAATAAGATCATTTATATATGAAATCTTATAAAATTATACACTCCCCTTACCAAAAATGACTCTTTTCTTCTACTTTCAAAAAACTGTCTCCATGTGCCTTCATCTATAAAAGGATATATACGACATGGATTTTCATGACTCTTATGACCATAAATGAAATTAGATAAGAGGGTGGATTTTAAATCCCTTCATCTCCTGGAATCCAACGATAAGCATTTCTTCCTGACTCCTCCAGTGTCAGGAATATCAAATGTAATCTACTAAAGAAGTGGTTAAAAATATTATATATACTAGAAACATTTAATGAATATTCAAACAATAGCAAAATATCTTACAAAAATCATGTCCCATAATTGAGAGATTATCTCTTTATCCACACTTCTCTAGTCATCATACAGAATGATTACTTTTCTCTTATCCTGAGTTGCTACAAAACTCTTAAAATCTTTTGCATTTGGACCTCTAGGAATATCATCATCATCAAACTCAACGACTATCCTCTGATCCTGCGTACGGGCAGCTGATAATTTTTGTAAACGTGTGCACCCACGTTTACCATCCTTTGAACAATTTGTTGTAATTGGAGCATGTGAATGGTCCTCCCCAGAGGTATGACCAATATGCTCATCTCTAGAATCATGTGGTTGATCAAAAGAATGATCTACCATTATCCTTCAAATGAAAAAAACAAACGTTAGTTCAAAAATATACAAGTGAAAATATTTTAATACTACATTAATCATAAAATAGAAAAGTGTACTAAGTTACGTAATATTAAACATTGGTAATATGGTAAGAATGTTAAACAATGGCAAATATGGTAAATATGGTCATGATGGTAATCATGGTAAAGTAATTTTCACTAAACAAAAATAATAGATATATAATTCATGTAATGGTAAACATGATAAAGTAAACTAAAAAAACAAAAAACAAACAAAGACTTATACTTATTTAGTTTTAAAACATGTTTTAATAAATAAAAAACTTACAACATCTAACATTTATGAAAAAAATAAATGTAAACCAGAAATAAACATATGTTACCTGTAATTTTAGGAATGTACAAATGGAATGTTTTCCCAAATTCCTTCGTCGTGATCATTCCTTATGACACAAACCATGTCTTCAACATGCTCATCATTATGTTCTGTTAATCTTTCCATGGAAGTAGGGATCTCCCATAAATCAACATCTTCATCAACTTCATCCTCACCAACATATAGTTTTTTCCCTTGTAAAACAACATCCCACTACATATCTGATTGATCTACTACATAGAAAATTTGTTTTTCATGTGTTTCCATTATAAAAGAATCAGATGTGTCTTCCAGTCTATTCCAATTAACATGTGTCATTCAAAATTCATCGTGTCTGACACTGTTGTTACCGATAAAAAATTACAGTTAAAAACAGGAACATTAATTTTAAAGTAATCAACCTCCCATATGTCTTCAATATCTATATAATATGCACCTGATGCAGAAATTGGGTTTTTTCCCTTAGCACTCAAAAAATGCATTGCTTCTACAAACACCAATACACCACAATTCTGATCAACACTTCTGTTGTCCTGAGCTTTTGTATGAAATGTATAGCCATTAATGCCATAACTGGACCATGTTATCACATTTAAACATGGACCACCCACTATGCATTTTAATGTCTCCGATACATCTGATCTACCATGAAAAGTCTTTTTAATCCATGAAAAAAATGTTTTGTTGTGCTTATTCAAAATCCACATTTCTTTATTCTTTGGATGAAATTGTTTCAACTCATTAATAAGCAATGTGATATATGGTTGAGCATCATCTATGTTATTCAAGATGTATGATTCTAACTTCTTCATCTGTTTAGCTGACAATGATTTTACTTTCAGGACACAAATCCCCTTTCCCTCATTATTAACTCTATCATGATGAGATGGAGGCAAACCTATGTGTTGCGCCGCAGCCGAGTAGCTCGTACAAAACTCGACTACCTCCTCAGAAATATACTTTTCAATAATGGAGGATTCAGGTCGATATGGATTTTTAACATACCCCTTTAATATTTAAATATACCATACAAAAGGATACATCCAACGAAGATATACAGGTCTACAATGCTTTATTTCTCGGACTAGACGAATCATTAAATTCTCAATAATATCAAAAAAAGTTGTAGGAAAATACATTTCCAATTGACAAAGTATAAAAATTGCATCCTTTTCCAAAATTTTCAAAGCATTAACATCAGTCTCCTTGTTACAAATTGAATTGAAAAAATAACACAAATTCATCATAGTATTTCTAACACGAATGGGAAATATTCCACGAAATGAAACTGGTAGAATTTGTTGCATCATGACGTGACAATCATGTGATTTCATACCTATCAACATCAAGTACTTCAATAAGACAAATTTTTTTACATTTGAAGAATAACCATGAGGCACATTGATATCATGAAGACACTGAAAAAAGCTAACTTTCTACCTCTACGATAATGTACGAAAAGCCGTGTGAAGAAATGTTCATCTTACTTTAGGATTGGGAACTAACTCCAAATGTATTCACATTGATATTAAGTCTAATCTTGCATTCAACCCAATTTTAGTCCTTCCTTTAATATCTTACAACTTTCCTATCAAACAATCACATATATTCTTCTCCACCTTCATGACATCAATATTATGTTTAACTTCATGATACCTCTAATATGGTAGCTCAAAAAATATTGACCTTTTCTTCTATATATGTCTATCATTACCAGATTTTTGTGTCTTTCCCAATGTCACATCATGGTTTTTCACCCTCTCAAAATACAGATCCGGGGAAAAAGGTTTTGGAGCAGTAAAAAATTATTGTGATCCATTGAATGCCCGTTTTAGTCTTCTATAAGGGTGATCAATAGGCAAAAACTTTCGATGAACCATGTACACTGTTTTCCTCAAATGATACAATTGACAATATGAAGTCTGTTGTTCGAAAATTGGACATGCTTTATTCCCTTTAACACTGTATCCAAACAAATTTCCATATGCTGGGAAGTCATTTATAGTGAACATAAGCACTTCATTCAGTTGAAAATATTCCATTTTATAAGAATAATACACCCTAATACCATGATCCCATAACAGTTTCAAATCATCAATCAACGGTGACAAGTAAACATCAAGATCATTGTCGGGTTGCTTTGGACCAGAGATCAGGATACTCAACATGACATATTTGCGCTTCAGACAAACATCAGGAGAGAGGTTGTAAATTACCAATAAATCAGGACATGAACTATGTGTGCTACTGAGGGTTCGGTATGGATTCATTCCATCTGTGCACAACCCTAATCTGAGATTTCTTATTTCATTTCCATATGTAGAATATTGCACATCAATTTTCTTCCATTATGGATAATCAGCTGGATGACATATTATTCTATCACATACCCTCTTATCAGAATGCCATCTTATCCTTTTTGCATCATGTGAATTAGAAAATAAAAATTTTGAACGATGAGTTATATGAAGATAACAAAATTCCTTTGAAGAGAGCCTTGTAATCTCTACATCAACCTATGATTTCTCTTTCACCTTATACTGTGATGTCCCATATTTAGGACACTCTGACAGAAATTCATATTCCTTCCTATATATAATGCAGTCATTCTGACAGGCATGTATTTTCTTGTATCCCAATACCATCGAGCATAATATTTTCTTGGCCCTGTAATGTGAATCTGGAGTATTGTTATCCTTTGGAAGAATGTCTTCCATCATTTGTAGCAGCTCTGTAAAACTTCTGTCACTCCATCCATGTTTCGCCTTCAGGTTAATCAATCTTAACACCGCCAAAAAAACCGTAAAATCTGTACAACCAGGATATAATGGTTTTTCAACATCACCATATAAACACACAACTGTCCGTTCTATCTCAATTTGTTCTGCTACAATATCGTAAACCATTTCTTCAATTCCACCAGAGTTACCATCTTGTGAATCATCATCATCAGTGACATTTCGTCCAGTTTCACCATGCCAAATACAAGGGCTGTAACTCAGATTAAAACCATGACATATCAAGTGATCATTAATATCTATACTTTTCAACTTCTTCATATTTAAACATTTCAGGCATGGGCAGAAACAAATGTCACTACTTGGAACATTTCATTTATAAAATTCCAAAAATGCATGAACACCTTCCTCATATTCATTTCTCATTTGATGTGTCGTAATCCAACTTCAACTCATTATTACCTAAAACAAATATAATAAATATATATATTTTTATGATAAGACAAACATAAGTTTATATGAAGAAAATAATAATTTGAATGTAAAAAAAAATTGAAATATAAAACAAATCTATGAGTATTTAAAAAAATATGCTTGAATATTATTATTAACAGAAAATATAGTTACATATAACAGTTTTAAATTCCATTGAATAAAAGAAAACCATGGTGCCTACATGTTTGATAGAAAATTGGAGAGAATGGAGTAAACCTAATAATCAAATCATATTTAAAATAAAAATTCAGATGGAGAAAATCACCCCTCCTGGACACCACCCCCACCCCCTACCCTCTTGGACACACCCCTGGACACCAGCAACCCTCTGGATAGCCCCCACCCCCCGTACTACCCCAAAACCTTCTGGACAGTCCCCCACCCCTTGGACAGTGCCCCCCACACAGCCACCCCCTTGGACACCCCCCTGGACACCCCCCAACCCTCTGGACAACCCCCACCCCCTACCAACCCCCAAAACCCTCTGGACAAGCCCCCACCCCCTTGGACAGCCCCCACACCCTCCCACCCCCTTGGACACCCCCCCTGGACACCCCCAACCCTCTGGGCAGCCCCCAACCCCTTAGACAACCGCCACTCCTATAGACAACACCATGACCCCTCTTGGACACCACCCCCACCCCCTACCCCCTTGGACACCCCGTTGGACACCCCCCAACCCTTTGGACAGCCCCCCACCCCCTGGACAGCACCCCACCCCTCCAGACAGCACCCCCACCCCTCATAGACAGCACCCCCACCCCGACCCCCTTGGACACCCCCCAACATCTGGACAGCCCCCCACCCCCGGACATCCCCCAAAACAATGGTTTATATATAAAAACTAGGCATGGTGAAAAACTAAAAACACATGAATTTAATATATACTTCAACATGAAATAGATGGAACTAAATATTATTTAATATGGCTACTTAAATGATCGTATGATAATTAAAAATAAACATTGATATTCCACTAGTCAAATGATCACAAGTTTTCTTGATAACCAATATAATAATGAGGTAATGGATAATTCAATAAATCTTAAACATGTTGTAGAGGCCTTGGCCAAGGCCTCAAAAAATACTAGGGTAATCCCTCAACAGAACCCATTTTTATTGGGAATCATGAGACATAGCAATGCATCGAAGGGCCATAGTGGTCAAAAACCATTACATTATATGTCTAATAGACTATCATATAAAACAGGATAAACATAAGAAGCAACAACACATGAAATATCATTTCTGAATTTGTACATTTAATCAATAACAATTCTATGTAGTAATATAGGTAAATGAGATCATTAGATGCCAATGACAACAAAAATTACCATCAATGTCGGAAATTTGCGAAACAAAAACACACTAAATAAAAGTTTTTGAGGCATACATGAATTTTTTGAGTCGATCTAATAGATCTAGGGATGATAAATAAGATGATGATGGAAAAAAGAGGTAAGAGGGTTTGAAATTGATGAATCTTACCTAGTTTAAACACAAAAATCGCAAAACATAAATATAGACTATCTGAGTAAAAGAATGAATGAAATAAATTCGTGGAAGGATTACTTGAGTGATGAATGTTGAGATGATTGATACAAGGAGAGTAAATATTATAAATGATGAAGTCAAAACGAGTTTAATGCAGAGAGATCGACGAGTTGATTAGGGTTTACCGCGCGAGAGAGACGAGCCGCCAGACTTTCGATCGAAAAATCATAAATGACAGTCCATGGGGCTTGTTAAATTTTAAAATGTTTTATAATGTCACTTATTTAATAACCGACATTATATATTGGTTTTTTACATTTATAACGTAGGTTATTATAATAACCGGCCTTATAAATGTATCAGATTCAACTTTTTTTACGTCGGTTATTTTATAACCGATGTAAAAAAAATCCGCGTGTTGGTTTTTTATGTTGGTTATTCTATAACCGACGTAAAAAATATATCAAAAATTATAGTTTTTACGTCAGGTCTTGTATAACCAACGTAAAAAATGTACTGTTGGTTGTTTTGTTATGTCGGTTATAAAATAACCGACGTCAAAAAGGCCTCAGAAGTCATGTTTTTTATGTCGGTTATTTTATAACCGACATAAAAAACCCCCGCGCTTTGTTTTTTTACATCGGTTATCAAATAACCGATGTAAAAACCCCCCTCACTTTTGTTTTTTACGTCGGTTATTTTGTAAACAATGTAAAAACCGAACACGCGCGATTTGTAATGTCAGTTATTAAAATAACCGATGTTAAAAAGCTACTCACCGCATTTATAACGTCGGTTATAAAATAACAGACATAAAAAACTACGTTTCACAGATTATCACATCGGTTATATGTAACCGACGTAAAAAATGGTGACATAAATAACGTTTTCTTCACTACTAATGTGTGGGGGATTTAAAAATTTGTTATGAACCCTTTAAGAAACAAAATTAATCCCTAAGGATCAAAACGATAAGTTTTATTGGATGCCATAAGGTAATGTGGTGATATTACAAATATGACCAATTGTACAAAAATGTAATTTTGGAATGACACAACATATTCCATGACAGGAATAACATCTCAAAAAGAGATAGTGGGAGAAAAATAGACATTGATAATGTCCCAGAATAAGGTGACAAAGAGTTATTTTTGTAATAGAATCTATAAATCTATATGAAAGAATACATATATATACAAACTTACTATGTAGAAGTACATGAGAACTTAGTTTATTTGAATGATATTGTTTTCTAATCACCAAGGATTGAGACTCATTATATGTGATAATAATGATCTTGTAACCTATAAGGATGTGATTAGTGGAACATAAGGTTAAAAGTGAAAAAATTACTATGAATTCTAAAATCAATTCCATGTATCAAAATCATGTCGGGATATTGGATGACACTCTATTGGATATAAATCATGTTAGTTAAACTGGGTATTCTATATGATAAATGGACATGGGTTGAAAATCCAGTAATTATGAGGCATTAATAGTTGTAAAAGGGTTAAAATAACATTATGTTTAGACTACAAAAAAATTTCTCACCATTTTCATTATAGATATGTATACAAATTATAGTTTTTAAAAAAACAATACATGAATATTTTATTCAAAAAATTTATTAAAAAATATCATTCCATAATTGGAACCATTAGATATATGTTTATATGACACAAATAGAATGGATTTTAACTCTAAATGATTATAAAAAGGTAATAAAATAAAAATGATCCCTTTGAATAATAATGTAGGAATTTATGTCATTAAAACTTATTGTATCATGAATCCATAATGAAAGTATGTTTTAGAAGGATTGAATGTGAGCATTATGTCTATTAATTGTTTTTGGGTGTGTAGTCATTTTATTAACAGTTTATTACAATGAAATACTAATTATTGGAAATTAAAAACTATTATTACAAATTTCATAGCATATATTAACACATGATTAACTATAAAGTACATAGGAAAGGAGACATATATTATTGGGTTCATGATCCATCAACATAGATCTATGAGGAAGCTCAATCAAAATTAAATTACATATATTTACAAGATACATAAGACAATTATTATGGAAAAAATCAAATGGGGATTACTTCCCTAGTAACTGTAGCTCATTTATCATAGAGAATGAATCCTTAGTATTTTGATTAAAGATATTTTTTTATTGACTCTATATGCATCATGGATTGTGTTAGTTATGTATATTATTCTATATATGAGGATTGATGTCCTATATGTCTTAGGTGTTGTAGGAAGATATCCAGTGGACCTTGGTTACCACTATTGGATGGAAGTAAATATTTTACTTATGTGTCTGAGAATATGTAATTTTATTTTCCAAGAATATAGAGGATATGAGGAACTAGTAATCAGAGTATATATAGGTGATATCATCTAAATAGATCAGTATAATAAGAAATTATTGTCAGAATACATATACACCATTATGGGAGGTGTTTTGTGTTCGATGAACTAAATATAATCCATGTTCAATTATTTTATTGAATTTTATATGTATATTTCATATCCATATTCTGATAAATTAGAAGTTTGGATATGCAGCCTCATCTAAGATATTGTTACGTTACATTATTGTAATGAACCTATAACACTGTTTTGTGATAATACCTTAGTTATAGATATTAAGTAGGGGATAAGGACATATCAACATATAAATAAATTTTTTAGGAATAATATATTAATGTATTTTTCTTAGAGATATAAAAATATAGTGAGTATTATTTCTACAGATAACAACATGGAAGTCCCCAAGGATAAATCCTTAACTCAGTAGGAATGTTATCTTCATGTGAGGTATAATGGACTAAAATTCATTGGAATTTGGATCTATTACCAAGTGGGAATTTATTAGAGATGGTGTTTTAGAACCAATTATTTTTTACATAGTATTACATCAATATTAAATGAAGTGAATATTCATTAAACATTTTTTACAGACTACTCATTAATCCACATGAAATTAATGTAATGATGTCAAAGATTATTTTTTTCATTTAAAAGTGAATATTAGTTCCCCACCATGTTACAAATGTTGAAATGGAAAAATTATATTCTTAAAAATAGTTATATGGTAGGATAAACGTCTTCATTGGTAATTAAATAATCATGTCAATCTTGTATGATTAATTATAAGAACAAGATAATTCATCTAAAGAAGTTTTCACATGGTAGTCCTGATGATGGGAGACTCTAAGTATATACCCACATGTTGGAATGTAGTATGTTTCAATGTCATCATATATTTCTATATTCAAGTGAGTGTAATGGTATATAGAAATAACATATATATGCATGTGTAAATAGATTCTCAGAGGGTCACACAATATTTTTATTTCGTTTATCTCAATTTTATTATATTCAAATATTATTATTTGAAAAATATTATTCCATAAAAATTGGAATAATTTTATTCATTAATTATTATTATATAAATTAAAAAAATATTCATTTTAATTGTAATAGTTAAATTTCATAGATATATAATATATATTTAGTTATTAAATGTATAAATATTTAATTTTCTAGTATTATAAAAATGACGCGGTGGACTAGTGGACCACGATTGTGTTCGATGTTAGATATTAATTTATAAAAATTTTACATAATATTTATCATTTTTCTAGTTAGTGAAAGCCATTGAATAAAATTATTAATATTATTTTGATAAATGGAATAGGGACATAAATGGTTTTAATATAGTATTATGGGATCTTTTGATATTAAATAAATTACATACCCTAACACATGGTCTAAAAATAGACCACTAACACATCATAATATATGTTAATGTGGAATTAGTTTGAAAAAATAGATTTCCCAAATATTCATAATATTCTATATCATATTCCCTCAATAATGAGATGATCAAGATAATATATTCCTGAATTGAGAAAAGTAATGTGATCATGATAAATAGCACAAGACAATCTATTGACCATGATAGAACTCATTGATTCCATTATTGTAATTAATATAGAATATGAGAATGTATGGATTAATTTTAAAGGAATTCAATAACTATATCATTCAAGTGAAATAATTAATTATTGAAAAGTGTTTCATAGGATCATTATACACATTGGATAAGCATCTAAATATTTATATATTCTATATTTTGATGAAATTAAAATAATTTAAAATGTATATTGAAAAGATATTTTTATTATTCAAAATCATTTTATTTTCAATATCCTCTAGAAATGTTTCATTTCTCACGATGTTCCCATTTTGTACAATATGTGAATGATCCATCAAATCTGGAATTTTCAATTTTATGGTAGGACCTGATGGGGACTTATGAAATACCTAGACCTATAGAAACAATATAAAACAAAGTATATATGATATAAAATCATCAAAAATTTAATGAAAAATGTAAAAAAATATTAATAAACTATCAACAAGAAGTACCACAAGTAAATTAATTATAATACAATCAATAATATCTCTATCACACACAATTGTCATGTCAAGATTTTCAATTCATGACCCCAAGGATAACTATAATGTATTATATAAATACTATGAGAATAATAAGTATTATTAATTGGATAATACCCAAGGTCTCTCATCTAAATGTGATCATGATTTTATAATAAACTAGTATACATAGATCATAAACCAAAAGCATATAAAAATTCCATCTATTCAATCCCAACATCACCATGATAGTCTATCCCCATAATGAATCTATTTTAAAAAATATAGCCTCAAAATAAAATAATCAACCAATTACCACACTGAATTCCCCACTGAATTTACTCTATTATAATCCAATGTTCAGCATCTTGTGCTCCCACACATTTATTTCATTGCATCTTCATATATCAGTCCATATAGGACATTAGTCAAGCCAGAACACTACCAACCCCATCCTTCCAATATTCTGATATCCTAAACTAGAATCCATGTATTCATGAATATCTTATATTCCAAAACCACATAACCCTTCACATCAGATATTCATTTATCTCTGAGTAGGATCCGGACACATCCCTACCACACCGTACATCACACAAGGAAAAACATCCAATGCTAGAATTAGACAATATCCATATATCACCACCTAATCATGTTTCTAGGGTAGTATTGTATTTTTAATATGGAGGAAATCAACTTAATTTTATCCTCTTACCTAAAAATATTATAAGAATATATCATATTGTCATCATAATTTGGTACACAAGACACCATTAATCATCGTTACCATAATTAAAGGCAGAGCATGGGAGAGAGATTATCCTATTATCCATTTCACTAGTAGAGTAGATATAGGAGAAATCAATCGAATAAAAAAATAACATTTGTTTGGTTATCCAACTTAGTTTGTTCCCATGTATAATTAACAAAAATATAAGAGATATATAGATAAAATGCAATTCATGGACTAGGGGTTCACATTTTTCTCCGTGATCACATCCCAAAACAACAACACATTATCCCATGACCTCTGTAATTAACTACTTAAAACACTAATATGTCACACCACAAAAATAATCCACACATAATAGACATTTCAACTTTCTTTTCATTGTTAACTAGTTTTGAAATGTACATGTCCCTAACCAGTTTTAATTTTTTAGTATATTTCAACCTATATTAAAGAAACCCACTCTAAAAATAAAATCTCTTTCAATTACATAAATTTATTAATTAATTCATTCAATAACAAAATTATTACAGATTCAATGTAGTCTATTGATATTTAATTTCCAAACAATTCTATTTTAATACATTCATTTCATGTTCTTTCTTACACATAATTTCATTACTACACGTAATATACATTAACACACTACATAAAAATATATCCATATTTCCCAAACCACCATCTCATTTAATTATAATCCATCACGAGAACCAAACCACATCACCCAAACATTATTTTATCACAAACATCACAAAACATCCATCATATCAACCCAAAAATTGTGGATGATTCACCATGTAAAAAATACCTGGATATTTTATCAATTATAAGTACCTAAATACATATAATACATATATATATAATCACTATGGATTATGAAAACATGAGGAATGATAATAGATCATTTATTATGAAAAATTAATCTTAAACCATCATCCATTTGGGGATTAATATTGCATAATATAATGATGTGGAACTAAATTTAATGTTAAAAAGTATTCTTATGTTAAAAAATTATATTTTTGTATGATAAATTTCATGAATTGAGTTTATGTACCATCAATACCATACATGAATAAAGAGATTTTGGATAATGATCATAGTTCACCATTATTTATTCTTCTAGGAAGTACAAATATTTATAGAGATCGGAAAGAGAATATGTGTTGGGTTAACATGAATGGGATATAATATTATAAGTCTCATGACTCCTGGTTGGTTAACATATTAAGGCAAAGAGATTTTAGAATTATAGTATGTTATAACCACTACAAATATTTTAATAGAAATGGGAAAACATTACCATGTATTTGAATATCAGACTCTATAAAATATCATAAGGTAATAATGCTACATGAGTTGTATTTGGGAAACATAATAAATTTAAAATTTTCATTTTCATCTGATAATATTTTTATATTGATCATATTTCATGAAATCAGATTATGGGAGTTTGAAGGATTCTTGAAGTACCATTATCTAGTGAATCTGAATGGGATCCATGTTTTCTTAACTGATATAGAGTTATCTTTAATAATCATTGAATAAAAAGGTTTACATTAGTAGAGAATAAAATGAATACAAATATTTCTTGAATAAGTGGACCATTTAAACCCTAATAGAAATGTGGGGAAAATTTTCTCTATATTTAAACCGTGTCACTAATTAGTTTCTTTTGTTGGTTGAGTTTTATTAAAACAATATATTTCACATTTTCATTCTGCTGGAATCCCCGTATGAAAGGAATATTAAACTCCAAAATATATGAGAATATGGTATCAAATGTTTTTAGTATAATGAAACATGCTACAATATATATGATGAGGATTTATAACAACCCATTATTCAGTTATATGATGTGGATGGTTTTACAAATCATAAAGGAGCGGAATAAATAATATAATTACCTAATTTATTCTCATTAGTTTATACATGATATGATCCAATGGGCCTAAAAACATGTTTTAGAGCTTCAAAACATCGCGTTAGAAACAATGGAAGTAAATCATCATGAATTGATAATATTAAAATATATAATCATATTGTTTAGAACATGATGATATATTCCATCATTAGATATGATTAAGAATGAATTTTAGGATGACTCCCATTTCTCAACATTCTCCATACACCATTTATGTATGAATATATTCTATGATCATCATGATAACTTTTTATGTTACAATATAAAGAACGAAATTAATGAGTACATATTATAGTTATCACGATGTCCGTATTACAAGGAAGATAATAAAATTAAATTGTGATTATATAACCCTTACATACACCAACATGAAAATCCATCAACCTCACTATAAATAATATCTAATGTATTGAAAATACTTTTATATAATAAAATTCTAAAGGATTTTTTTCAGGTACCTCACATATATTTCTCACATGGTCTCCATTCCTAATGATTTTTCACACGATTACAATTAAAAGAAATATATTAAGAATGTGGATAGATAGAATGTGGGATACCTTCCGATAACATATTTTCAAGAACCTTGGTTCACCTATATGTTATAGAAAACTATTGAACAATAAATGTGCACTATGTTGAACATTAGAACATCATATCAACCCAACACTATTGAATAATACAAACTTTCCATTTATGAACATGAAGGATTTTAGAGAGAATTCATAATAGACATTAATGGTAGCTCAGATAAGTAAATTCCATAGTATTATATCATATATAACATCTGATTCTACTAAAGTAATCATATGATCCAAAATGAACCTCAATATTAGAGTATTTGTATTAACTACACCATATTAGGATGAAGTCGGTTAATAGAATCTTTTCATACCAAAACATGGACAAGAGATAACAAAGAATTTAAATTACATTCAATAACACATATGACATTCTCAATGTTAATTGAATATATATTCATAAATTAGTACAAGAGACATGAAGGTTGATTTTTTTGAAAATGTCTTCAATAGAATATATCTTAATAAGTGATTTATATGGTTTAGTGATAAGGAAAATGTAATCCATATATATGTTTTCCCCTTAAGAAATCAAGATCTCATAGTACATGTGGATTATAATCTAGGCCTTCTAATATACATATTTCATGTTTATGATGTATTCCCTAAATATATTTGAGGAAGTACTCAATTAATCTATCACATGAAATATATCTGAAATTGTTACAAATAGTACAATAGATCTCTTATGAGGAGTAACCATTCAAGATATTGGTATATAATGAAATTTTTCTATGCTATAAGATAACTCATACTTTCCATGTATATTTATATAAAATGTATGATGTTGAAATATTGGAACCTGAGGATGAAGTGAAATCAAATTACTATCACCGATTTTCAACTAAATATATGATTTGAAATTTTGGGTTTAAAAATTCATAATTTGGTGAATATTGTGATGAACATGAATTATATAAATTTACTTTTCTATTTGAATACATTTTATTCCATATTTTATAATATAGTATAGTATAAAACTAAATGAATACAAAATAAAAAAACAAATATTTATTTTTTTATTTAATTTAAAACATTTAATATATAGAATAAATATTTCAATATAAATAAAATTAGTACAATGGGATATTAAATACAAAAATATAAGACATCTATAATGAAAAATAGTTTATTATTATGATCTATAAGAAATATCAATGACGTTAACTATAATATATAAAAGAAATAATAAACTTATAATTGAATCAACAATTATAAAATGATGAATATGGGACAATTAGAAAAATTTAGGAGAACTATTAATAGAGGAAATACACTATATTTATTTGAATTATAAAACCAATGTGATCGTTGAAATAATTAAACTGAATAATTGAATAGTCATATGGCCAATAAAATATTAATTTAACCACTAGAAAAATAAATTAACACATAAAATAGATTAATGTGTTTTAAATAATATTTATAATGAATAAATTAATTTAATATTTATAATATAATTCCTAAAATTAAATATTGAAATACGAAAATTATTGAAGGTAGATGTGAATATTTTGTAATGAAAAATTTTAAAACATTTGTAAGAATTTTATAATATATATAAAAATAATGTATATTTGAAGAATATTATAAAAAATTTATTTTTAATTTTCAAATTATAATTATGAAAATTATAACATTTATTTATTTAATGTTTTAGAAAATTATATTTTTTAAATTAATATTAAAAATATTGTTTTCATGTAATCACTATGTTTTAATTACATCATTCATGAGGTAATAATGACCTAATAAAAAAAATGTTTTTATTAAATCAAAATAATGTTAAATAGGAATCATTACACACGTAAAAAAAAGTAAACTTATAAACCAAAATGTAATGTCTATGCTCTAAAAATGTTAATTATTTCATTAAAAATATATTTTTCATTTATCATTATTTTATTTTGAATAAAAAGAATAGTCAATGTTAAAAAGGTTAGAATTCATAAGTAAATGTAATTTAAATAAATTATAATTATTAATGTTAAAAAGTATAACTATTAGCATTTCTACTTTTGAAATTGTAATTTATTTCATTTTAAAACCCTTAAATACACCTCCCTTCAAGTATAATTACCTCTTCTCCCTTCCCATTAGAATCTACATATCATCGACATATAAAAGGCCTTGATATTCATAAATACAACCTAAAAATGTAGCCTTATAACATCAGGGATGTTATAGTATCAATATACTCACATAATTTAAGGTAATATGGTTCATATTATTGGAACAACATCGTGAAGGATATGGGATTCACTCATTTACCACTTTAAAAAATCTATCCTTGTATTTTCTTCTAGCCCATAATTATAAATAAAGATAAATAAAATATTATAAATAAATTCATCATATTAGTATCGTTTAATAAATTGTATGAATAACTAAAAATATTATATATATATATATATATAAACATATATCTGAATATTTTTACATAATTTTATGTATGGTCAGTTAACCTCCTAACAGGACATTATCAACTATTTACTTATAACTATATTCATATATTGATAAAATAAATTATATATAACATTTATATATATATATATGTAATTAAATGAAATTTTATTCTCTTGTGATTAACTAAAATAATTTATATATAGAAAATATTCAATGATAAGAAATATTAAAAAAATATTAATATTTAAAACCAAACATGAGGCCAGTCTGTGCCCACATGTAATTAAAAAAATAAAAAAATTTAAGCGATTAAAATGGATGAGGATTAAAAGAAATTTGAATAGTATATATAATTATTAGTTTTTTAATGAAAATAATATTATTCTAATAGAAGTTCAAAAATATGAAGAAAAATAAAAATAAACATAATGGGACTCTCAAGCTAATTCATTGATTTTGGTTTTATCACCACCTTCCCTTTATTTTTAACATGATTTAACTATATTCCATTTAATTGTATTTTATTTTCATCAACATTGTTTTTTATTTATATTCATTATCTATTTTTGTTGGGATGTGTTATAATAAGTTTTCATTATTTTATATCTGTGATTTTTCATTATTATTTGTAGTCAATATTATTTTAATCATACCCCAAAACTATATAATATTTCAGTATTTCAAATGATACCATTTAATAACCAATAAAATGTTTTCAATTTAATTTTTGGTAAACTCAATTTATATTCTTTGACATGTTATTTATGAAATAACTATGGAAATCATTATTTACTCATTGGTACATAAAATGTTTCTGATTGATGTGTGTTTTAATTTCCATGTGATATGAAATATTATGATACTTGTATGATATTACCAGTGATCTATAATTATATATGTTCCCAATTAAATTGATAATGTCGTATATATATTTTTTGTTTTTTTAGGTTTTAACATGATAATCAATTTTTATCACATTTTATGATGGATGATTCTTAAATCTATTTTGTTCAATAATACGATGTTATATTTGTTTAACAAATATTTATTGTATTAGATCAATTTTATTGGATTTTTTATTATTAAAAATAATAAATATTCATTTTATATTTATTTAATTTCATCATGTTTAGGATAGTTATACTTTCCTTATGATATTTTAATGATGGGTTCGCTCAACCATATACTATTCTTGTGCTCGTCTAATGTTCTTTTCATTTTATTCTTACAATTAATATAAAAGTATAACACCCTTTCCATGAATTATTTATTTGTAATATTACATATACTAAGGATTCATTGAATTATAATGGGATTAATATATTCATGGTATTAAATAATGTTTATTTTATTATGAAATATTAGGTTATACAGTATCAATTTTCCCATGATACTAAACTATTTCATTATTGATAGCTTTATTATTAAGGTTTTTATCTAGATAAATATGTAATAATCATGCATGTAATATGTCGATCATAGTAATTATGATTATTAAAAATCATGTAACATACTATTATTAGATGGAATATCAGTATTTTACTTTTTGTTACTCATGGTGGATTGATCTATATGATTTATAAAAAAATATTTATTATTAGGTATTGATATAATTTATAATTTTTTTATTCAATATAGAGATTATGTCAAAGTAATTATTTTATAGAGTAGAAATATTAGTTCTCTATAACATAATTTTAGTACAAGTAAATATGATTATGTATATCATGATGATAAATTTTATATGGATGATATGGAGCTACATTTAGATAATTATAAATAATTTCGGAGGTTGAATAAAATTTAATATATTCAGTAGTATGTTGTATAGGAAAACTAGGGTGTATATTAAATTATAAAATAGTGTTACTAGAAACTAACCAATCTATGGGACGATAATTTTTTTTTCATTAAATAAATATCTCTTAATGAATATATTTCTAACATAATATGGGACTTAATTTTTTTAAATAATCTTTATTTGGTTTTATATTCCATAGGTGTGATCTATGAATAGATACATATGTATACATATAGTTAAATTTTATAAAGAGGAAATTTCCAAGAAATTTCCCAATTTGTTAATTACCTCAATAAAAAATATAAAACCCATATATGTTTATATAGATAATTTCCATTATTATAAGATTTACAAACAGATATTGATCTTTTGTTATTGAATCTTATTTAACATTACATGCACAAAACTAAAACCATAATTTGAAACATCTACAAAACATAGATTCTTCTGAGTGGAATTAAATTGATTATGAGTAACCAAAATTTGTAAGTAAAGAATATTAAAGCATGATATTATAATTTCATCAAATTCCATGATTAGAAATTCAGACATATGTTGATGTCATCTTATATGACTACTTATGTTTATCAATTATAACTAATGAACATTTTTATGTATATACTATAACTATTTCATGTTTTCTATGTTTATTTCATTTCTAAACAATCATTGTAAGGTTATTGATGTTTATTTGGTAACTTTTTTTATATTTGAATATTGTATGTGATTTATGTTTAATATTTTATAAAACTTCAAAAAATAATGATTTCAAATTTTTAGGAATAATTTTTATTATTATAAATTATATTCCTAAATAATTTTATAGGCATATAATATAAATGTATGGTGAGTTCTTATTAATTGTAAATAATATTGAATTATTGATAGGTAGATCATTTTAAAATGACTGTGATACTAGGAAATCATAGTATTTTTATAAGAATGATAGTACTACTAATATTAAATAAATTAATATAGTGGTAATTGAAAATGATTCTAAATTACTAAATTAATAAGACTTGAAATATCATATAATTCAAAAGAAATAATACAAATATTTGGAAAACCATTGAATAAAAATCATTTGATTGCAGGTTTGGGTAAATGATAATTATTTTTGAATTACAATTCATTCAGTATTTTATGTATGAAATTAAACATAGTTCATGAATATTCTAAAAATATTATCGAGATGAATAATTTGTAAAAATAATAAATGAACATTTTTAGATCAAATATGATATCAAGTAGAGTGTATAAATGATAGAAAATGGAATAATGGTTCATTTATCCCATATAATGGTTAGAATAACTAATTTCTTCACCTATAGGATGACACACTTTCTACAAAAGAGATATTTATATTTATAAAAAAAGAATTTAGAATGTTAGAATCCTTATAGATTATTTATAAATAATAAAAAAATGAATTCATGAAGGAATTGAATATAATGGACTTAAAATCATATGTTTTTCAATGATTTATGGAACCTTTAATTCCTATGTGTTTACATTATATTTTTTCCTCATGTATTTTTAAAAAAATCAATATGTATCATCAATATTTTCAATGAATATATAAATTTATTATCATACCCCTGAAGTTTTATGTAGTGTAATATATTTTGTTTCATATTGTGTAAAGTAAATATATTTATCTCCCCTTCATTATTTGTTATTATGGTTTAATTGATGGTTTCATTAGTGTGAAATATCTAATTCAATGGTATATTATATTTGAAATAGATTCCATCTATTTTATATTACATAGAGACATTGAGAAGGTATATTAAAATATAATTTGGATTGATGGATTTTTTATTGTATGGACTAATTTTTGTTAAGTAGATGAGTGATATTTGATTTATATTAAAGGAGTAGTTGAGTTTTAAACAGAATGCATATATAAACTGAAAAATAGTTTGATCCCAATATATCATCGAATTAGGAAAATCAACAGGAAATAAGTTTATATAGGGATAATATTAATATAGACATCATAATAAAAGAGATAGACGACTAGTAAATATGTCATTATAGTATAGAGGTTGTCTCATCTATAAAACCTCAAAATAATTGTATAATGACCATGAAACTAATAATTGCTGATAGTTATATATAAATGACAAATAAAAACACATTAAATTGAGTATTAAATCTTCTTTTTAATGTGTTATCATCAGTTTTTAATCTAAATCCTTTAAAAATGAATATTTAGTTAATGAAAAAGTTGTAAATGTTTTTTCAAGAAAAATAAATTTAATTAATAATTTTTTGGTATATAGAAAAAAATATGATCAAAATAGAGTGATTAAAATTAGTAGAATTACTCTAATAGAAGAAATGATTAACTTATTTTAGGATACCAAAAAAATTAACATTTATTTAAATACACTATTTAAATAATAATTTTTTTAAAAAATTAAGAGTTGTATATTATAAATTTTAGGAATTGATATTTACATGGAATTATTGTTGTTAATTTCAATGGAAATATTAATAAATTTGAATAAATGGAATTTAATTTCATAAGAGATATATAAATTTATAGTCCCTTGAAATTGGATTGAAAAACTATGTATTATTTTAATTACAAAGTCCAAAAAATAATAATTTTTCTATTAAAATCATTACAAGTAAAATCATAAAATAATAAAATAATAATTTCATTAATGGTGTTCTTTATGTTTGGATATAACCATAATATTATTTTTTTCCCAATTAATATGGTGTCAATTATATTAGAGATGATTACAGATGCAATATTTATTTCTCGAATAGGGAGAATAATTCAACCATTTTTTAAAATAGAAATATTGAAATAAGGATGATTCCTAAAATAGTATTCTAGGTGATATCATCAATATTTTTTTATTATAACTACTCTAAAAATGAAAAAAAATAAAAATATTTATGTTGAATAATAATATAGGTGTATCAAAATATAATATATTGAACAACTTATTTTAATAATAGTTGTAGAAAAGGTTTATATCATCTAAGAGTATAGTTCATTAATTTGAGTTTGTAAGGAATTACATTGGTTAATATTTAACCCAAAAAAAATCAATCTGCATCCACTATATTGGTATTTCTATGAAAACAAACTTAATAATTATCATTGAATGTTTGAGTGATATTATTTTTATAATTATGGAAATAATTTGTGATGATGTTATATAAATATTATTGTTTAACTTTCATTTTCATTTTTATATTTATTTACATTGATGCTCATTTTTTTGTTTATTTTGAAGTATATTCAAATTTTTTGTAATTTTAGAGGATGTAATTTTATATGGGTTTAGAAAGGTTTCATATGTTGTTATGAATTAATATTTTAACTAAATAATTTGATATTATTATAGATGAATAAATACTCCGACAATATCGATACATTTAAGCATAAAAATCTAATAAAACAAGGAATTTTTCATTGGTTGTTTGTGTAGGAGAGGAATGATGTTAATTATATTATATTTTTGTCTATTAGAAATGAAATTTTTACTGTATTCATCACCTTAAATATTAATTTATAAAATAAAAATAGATTTATAAGAAAAGATAAAGTGAAATATAGAGAGTATACAATATTTAAAAATCATTTATGGGAATTGTACACAAGAAACAGGAATTTAATGAACCTGTTTTTTATGATATAGAACAAAAAACGATTTATGTCTATATATTAATTTTAAATATAAATTATTTATGCATTCAAATTTTCCCATTCCATTTCTTATATTTTCAATTAATCATTATTAAAATAATAATGGAAAACAAATAGGGAAAAATAGGAAGAAATGTAAATCTGTATAATTATGACATAGGTTAAAAAAATTTATTCAATATTTTTAAAACTATTAGTAATTTCATAAAATATATTGGTAATTATATAAAAAATTTATATGAGTTCATTAATGAAGTGGAATAAAATAAAATGGTGTTATAGAATTCAAAACAATGTTGTCATGTTATAAGAGTGGGTATTGTTGTCTCACAATGTAACTAATTTGCGAAAACCTAACAATGGATGTATATTGATTGGGATTTGGTGAATTAAATTCTACAATAAATACCACAATTAATATAGTATAAAAAAATATTGAAATGAAATTTATAAAAATAAAAAACTCATATGTTTCCTTTAAATGGGTTACTTAAAAAAATTGATGCATCAATAATAATAATAAACACTTATAACTTCTATTGTCTTTAATATATTGTAACATTACTTAATTTATTCACTACTTTCTTAGTTCTTACTAACATCCATTGTTTAATCTTTCTCGATTTATAAGACCATATATCACCTTATAATTTTATTTGATATATGATTCCCCACTAGTTGGTTCCCTCCTCACATATTGAAAACTACAATAATGGATCACACACTAAAACTATTTTATTGTGAAATTATATAATGAAAAATAATTTCATAAATTTATTAATGAATTAATATTATATCAAGATTTTAATTTTGTGTATTATTTTATACATCGAATGGATAAAATTGGGTATTGTATATTAACATGAAATATATTTTTATTAATAAATTTGGAAATGTATAATTTGTATCATGAGAGAGCCATAATTTATTAGGGTGAAATTTTGTTGAATGGGATCTACTATATATATAGGCATAAATTTTATCAGTTTTGAGATGTAATCAAATTATTATTTAAATATTATTTTAATTAGGAATAATGATATGTCAAAATTTAATTAATACAAATCAATGCAATATTTATGGTTAAATAATTATTATTATGGGTCATCCAAATGTAAAAATTGTTATGCCCTGACCCAAGTTAGCTAAATTCGGTTCTTTATTACAAAAAATTTTCATGATCACAAGTGATATAGTCCCAAAAGTCCGATTAGGTTTGTATCCTTGGATATACTAGATGTATTCATAAGTTTAAATTATATTATAAAATGAAAAAATATAAAACAAGGCGTCTCCTTTAAACACACTCTTATCCCTTAGCATATCTGTGCAGGTCAATCAAAATAGACTTCTTCACATCCTAGAAAAAAAATAAAAATATGAATGGGGTGAGCTCAGATTCTCAGTAAGGATAACAATATAGAAGAAACTATCATGAATATGTATTAACATTTAAGGCAATGTATACGAGTAAAACACAATCCTTTTAAACTTAAACATTAGTATAATATATGAAAGATACACACGTAATGTTATCTTCTTATACACATGGATATTATACAGGTATATTATCCATAGGAATTATCAATAGATAATTTATAATAATGTTATGAAAAATGCCAAATGTAATACACACATAGTCAAGGCCTCATACCAAGACTGCAAATAAAATTATGTCACAACATTGGGCGAAGACATAAGTTTGTCCTATGAGAAATACCGATGCATCGTGGATCTATAGAGTTCCCCACCCACCACATTCTAAATTCAATACATTCCTCATATGAAAATAGTGATATATAATCTAAAAATTCTTATTAAAACTATCCTATGAAATGTTAATTCTTTATCCATAAACCATGAATGGTATAAAAATTACACCTCTACAGTGAAATATAAATCATTCAATAAAATATGATTTTTTTAATAAATCACGATAAATAAATAATAAAATACAATTAATGAAATTTACATAGATGAAAAATATCAGAAAATCTATTTGAGAGAAATATCCCTTTTTTCTTGACAACATTAAAAACTCACACTATTTATCAAACAAGTCATTTAAAAGTGATTTTAGAATCAAAATGTCCCATAAAATTTAGAAACTTTTGAATGTGATTTTAATATTAAAACATTAATGCCCATATAATTTAGTATGTAGAAACTATTTTTAAAACACGGGCATAAATGAGAAATATTTTGAAGAATAAATCTTTTAAACATTGAAATTGTTATTTTTGTTAAGGAGATACTAAACAAATGAGAGACTCTTGAATACAAATAATTGAGGAATATAATTAATCAAAACACTATAATATCATTATAATAATGTGATTCATTATATAACCTTTAAAAGGATTGTATATACATCACATAAAAGTGGATTGGTGGATAACAAAAATTATGTCTCAATGTAATGTAAATTGAGACGAAAGCCCTTTTAAAGTCTATATAAATAGATTCAAGATATATAAATGACATAAATATGTTTGAAAAATATAAATAAACAAAATAATATTGGATAGTATTTGTAAAACAATCAGAGGAGATTCAAACATATTCTAGTAAAAACAAAATCAATGACTTGGATGTTTAACACACTGAATGGAAATTGAGGTAAGATTACCCTTATAAACATCATATCAATGACTTGTCAATTTATAAATATAGTGATTATTTCTATCAAATGTATATCCACAGAATGGGGAGTGGGAATAAATACATAATAAATAAATGGTGATTCCCACATAATATTGGAGTAAAATAATCATTGAAGTATTCGTAAAACCCACTGAGTGGAAGTTGAAATTTTGAATTACCTTAGCTATTTGTTAACATATAAAACATAAAACCCATGAAATAATGATCATACAATGAATATATAGATAACCATAAATTAATTTATATTACACAAAGAATACATTCATGGGCAGTACATACACAACACAAAAAAAAAATAGAGGCAAATATATCAGGAATCTCATGTGAATAAAAATTTAGATGAAAACCCCATACCTAGTACTATTGCTTAGTAAATGGTATGTTATTCTACAATATAATGGTTATGTAATTTTTATTAAATTATAAATGATCCATATACATAAATATGATATCATATATGACCCAATAATATTTGATTTTTAATAATATTAAAGTAGTATCATTTTTTACGGTGTTAACTATTTAATTTTCCTATAATTTATTTTTGTTTTGTAAGTCATGTTTGTTATGGATATGATGTATTTGATTCATATATAGGATTATATTAAATTTTTTGATAGTATTTGTAAATAACATAATGAATATTAATCTTCAATTGTTATTATGGGGAATAAAATCTCATCGTGTTGTGGAGACAATAAGATGTCATAAACATGGGTGAAAATAACTTTCTATTGATTGTTAAATCAGCGGTAGTTGGATGGTATATTATATATAAAAATAAATAAAATGTTATATTTTTTTACATAGATTATACTCTTTATTATACCAATTAAATAATGATTTGTTGGAAAACAAACTACATCACGACGTGGAGATGGTAAGCTGTACGTACGCTCGTATGGTGACATTATCATTCATAGGATGGATAATATAGTGAATATTGTTGTAAAATATTTATAATAACATCACTGTATGTATAATGTATCCGAGTTTGAATTTTGGAATTGAAGGAACTATGTAAAAGGATGTGGAAGAAGAAATGAACTATGAAAGAGTTGACGAAATAATGACCCCTTCTTCTCGTTCGTCCTTTGGATTTCCACAAAAGAGATCCTCGAGATGGTTTTATGATCAATATAAGTAATCTCAGTAAATGTTATAGCAGTTGGGAGGATATTTGAGCATGTTTTTTCTATGTCAAATGGATTTAAATATGTGAAGTTAGCAGAAGGGGATTTTCTCTTTTAAAAGAGAGGCGAGAGGAACAATAAGAAATTCTTGAAATATTAATTTATTATAAAACAATTTTTGTTTATAAAATCTAAAAAATTATTTATTTCAAGGAAAAGGTGGTGATGGGTCAATATCCTCTGAAATAATTATTTTTATACATTTTTAGGTCTCCAAATTAACCTTATCTTTTATATTTAACTCTTATTTAAATAGTTTAATATTACAATGTCTTCTTGTATTTTTATATTACACGATTAATTAACATACAATTAAAAGCCAAGTGAAACCAAAGATTTCCATTGTTGAAATATCTAACCTTATCTATTTACTTTGGCTGATTATTAGATTTTTAGGAATGTTAATGCATTTAATAAAATTTTATTTGTTTTCAAATCGCTTTTATTTCAATTTTGACACTATTTAGTAACTTATTTCTGTGGATGTCGTAACCACTTGATTACATAGAATGCAATTCATTGAATCAACCCTAACATGCCATATTAACATATAAAATTAGTGAAATGCATCAAAAGTATCAATTTACATTTATTTTCATATTTATAATATCAATTACTTTAATCATTCAATAATAAGGTAATTATTACATCATCGTTGTGTCATTAATAAATTTAAAAATGGATTAGTTATTAAAATATGAATTTATCACTTTTAAATCATTTTCTGAAAATATATAATAAATGTTCTAATATAATCCATATGGGTCAAAAGTAATAATATTTTATTCATATGGATGATTTTGGTCGAAATACACTTATCTAATATAATTAGGACATAATTTAGGTAATTATAATATCACTTATACCTATAATTAACCTATTTAGTTTTAACCGTGGAAAATGAAATTCAAAATTTACCACTCAATAAATATTATTTTTACCCCATTCAACCACATTTTACTTCCTATTGACAACCGTGCCTTTTGTATTTTTTATATTCAATTCATAGAAGTAGTAAAATTATGTTGTATGCAAATTTTCAAATGTTCCTAAATGGTGGGTAAAATATGATAAAAAGTAAAATAAAATTTCTATATATATATATTATTATTATAAAATGAAATCAATGAATTACATTTGACTAATATAGGTATTATTTATCTATTTTTATGTTAATATTAAATTAAATTAAAAATAATTATTATTTAAATAAAAAGTCAATTTTTATCTACAACATATTGTTTTTCACTATTTATAAAAAATAAATGTTTTCATAAAATTAAAAAAATTACTCCCACCCAATGCTAATTTTGATATTTAAAAATAAAAAATGATGTCTATTTAACCAAATTAAAAAAATGATCTTTCATTAATTAATTTAAAATTAATTCCCATTGTCAAAAGAAAAAAGTTGGTATTTGAGATGTAAAAACTGACAAAAGATTGATATGTGTATATGTCCAATTTCAATGTAAAATCACTTCAAATATCTATCATAGCATTTCATGGTAAAAATATAATCTAATTAAACATTAAAACCATTCAAATTTATAATTTAACAATATAAATTATTTTTATTAAAATGTTTTTATCAATTAAAATTTAGTATTTCTCACTATTCATTAAAATATGAAAGTAATTAGAAAAACACCCAAAATATAAAGAAACTAAATTTTTATGTCTTTATTCTAAAGGCATTTTTTATTTTTTCAAATTTAATATAGAATGGTTTCAAATATTGGATTTAAAAGTGTTCACCATTAAAAGGCGATAAAATTAAGTTTTTTTAAAATAATTCATTTATCAGAAAGATTGTATTTTTTCTTATATTATGTCCAAAAACACATTATATGGATTTTAAAATTATATCATGTATAATGAAGAATTCAGATAATACTATTCATAACTACATTTTGAATGGATTGTTTGGTATGTCATGGTGTGTTGTAACTCAGTATTGTGTGTAGCTGTAGCAATTAAATTATTTTGAAGAGATAACATGCTTTGAAATCATGGGGATATTAATTTTCCCCTCCTTAAATAATTTATGCCCTTGAAATTTATACATGATATTGAAAGATTGGGGATTGACATTTCTGAATATCTTTGTTGAAAACCCAAATCGAAAAATGGATTAATGTGGCCTAAAATTTAAAATAAATAAGGGATAGTATGATGGTTACCAGAAGTTACTTGTACAAGGGTTCCATATTCTACTCATGGATATGGAAGAGAAAACTATCCATTGTGTTTTGATGCGGAGTGATAGAGAATATTATTTGGAGAAAGATAACATTATGAAATCCATAAACATGTGATGGTTTGAAAGACCTTTGATTACCCTGTAGGAAGAGTAAACTGATAATGTTTTTGTATTACGTTCCTTTTCATTATTTTGAGGAATTTATTTATTAGATTGAATATGAACATAATGATATATAATTAAAATATAATTATAGTTTCACCTTTAATAAATTTTTACCAAAAAATCATCTTTTTCAAAACGATTAGTATTAAAGATGACTAGGTCACACCTGAAGTGATAGACTCAACATATAGAGAATCACATAATCCATAAATGATAAACTATATATTTCTCTGGTCTTTAGACATTAACCTATACCAAAATGTTTACTACAAGATCATATAATCCCAAAAAAGGACAATATTTTAGAGAAAGAAATACTACACTTAATCTCCAAAATTTAACAAAAAAAACCAAAACTTCAACAAGATACATTCAACACAAATTTTCCTTAAAATTATTCAAAAAAGACATTAAAATCTATGAAAACCAAAATTTAGCAGGATTTGATTACATATAATTCCTTGAAAAATATTATAATTTATCTCCAAATAACATTTACTACTCTTAAAGTCACAATCATAAAAGTAACTAACCTAATCACATATTCCCTATGATAGGTTAATCATTTCTAAAAATTAGCCAAATCGTTATATGTCAACAATAAAAACATTTATTATTCGAAAATAGAAATACACTATTATTCCTTGAATGAAATCCTATAGTATTATTTTTTCCTCTGGCATATAATGTACCCAAAAGAGCCAACGTCTTCCATAAAAAAATTATCACATAATCACTAAATCATTTTCCTATACTAAAGATATCAATTTGATAATTCAGAAGTTACTAAAATCAACATATTCAAGATATATAAAATAATTTAACATAAATTAATTAGTTATAATAAATATATACTTACTGTATTCTAGTTGAATGAGATAAATCGCAGTTGCACTTTGGTTGTGGGATAAATTCCCTCGGCTTTATTAGACGTGACCGGTTGTCACACGGTCAGCATGTTATAAATTTTTAAAAACTATATAATTTTATAAAAATATCTAAAATGGGTTTAATTCTTAAAAAATAACCATAGAATATTTAAACCATATATATTATCTCATCCCTCACATTTTTCATCATAAAAAGTGAATACCTCTAGTTGCCTCAAATTTGAGGATCATATAAACTAGAATGGTTCATTATAATTATATCCACCAAATAAAAGATAATTATTCCCTAAATTGATTTTTCAAATTAAAAACTATAAGTTTACACATATAAGAGAAAAGTTTTCCAATTTAATCCCATTAATAAAGGTCATTAATACTTTTAAACATTTCTCCATCTATTTACATCCACATAGGTTCTTCCTTGACTTAATGGTTATCCTATAGAATATATAATTGACTTGGGTATGTCCATGTCCCCTACATTTATAGAAAACGATTGTAAATGGTTTCTTAGGATCAATTTTTTTCTTTCATAGTACTCTTCATTTTTCCATGGAAATTTTTTACTTTATATCCTTCTTTCCCATAGATAAATCCTTTCATTCTTAAATAGAAACACTTCCTTGGTTCTCTCCTTCCAAATTTCTAGCATGATGAAATTTGATCAATATTTTCTCCATGGTATCCACTATTGTATCCCTTATCTTTTCCTACCTTTCTCTACTTTGATTATATCAAGAGTTTCTTTAATTATTTGTTGTTGATCAAATTTCAGTATAACTGATTCATTATGAAGACGTTATCTTTAACGCCCATCAACATTCCATTCCATTTCTTATTTCCATCTCAGTTTACACCTTGTACATAATGTTCAATGTTACTATGACTTCCTATGAATCCAGCCATTGACTAAAACTAGAAAGTATAATGTGAGTAACAATAGTGATAAAATCATTTGGAGGATATCATGACACATTATTTTAAATCTTGAACCCCAAAGGATTTAACCAAGGTTATTTATTCTCATCTTATATTCAAATACTTCAAATTTTCTTGTAATGTAAATTTGAATTATTCTAATTATATACCCCGAGAGTTTCAAACGAGGTGCGCAGTAATGCCAGTTGTCGGGTCCTAGGATACCCCATGTCATGTCGAAACTCCATGTTATAGTTTTAAATTTTATGTATAACTTTTCCCAAACAACATCCACGTGTAGTATCTAGATAGGGATGTATTTCTTAGAAAACCCACATAATATCTACATTACAAATTTTTTTGGATTTATTCTATAATAATAATAAAAGTTATATCTTAGGATTATAGTCTCTAATCCGACTTGTTTTGAATCCCGTTTTCATGGTTTGTAGTTAACTTCCTTTGATACCAACTATAACACCCCGACCAAAGTTATCCCAGAGTCAGTGCATTACTACATAAAAATTTCTTGAACATAAGAGATCATGTAAGTAAAGGCTGATCATATTAGTTTCCTTTTATGTACTACATAAAATAATATGTTTTACATTTCATTGGGATATTAAAAAAACAACATGGTGTCTCCTTTAAACACACTCAAATCCCTTATCCTATCCTTGAAGGTCATGGATATATACTTATTCACCTCATATAAAAAATAAAACATAATAAATGAGTGAGATCAGATTGTTAGTAAGGATAACAATATAGTAGAAACTGTCATTAATATGCATAATCATTTAAGGAAATGTATAAGACTAAAACCCAGCCCTTTTAACCTAATTCATCAGCATAATATGGAAAATTTAAATCATATAATTCCATTTTATTATTCACATGGATATTAAAATAGTTGAATTATTACATGTAATATCAATTTAAAATTTCCTAATGATGTAATTCATAATTCGAAACATCATAAACACATATTCACTGCCTCGTTCCAAGACTACAAATACAGTTTTTTCAAGGCTATGTTCCAAGACAGCAGTTTGTCTCATGAGACCTATCTATGTATCGAGGGGTTATATTGGGCCCTTCCCATCACATACTATGTCCATTTCATTCCTCATATGAAAAGGTTAAAATATTATCTATACATTCTTATTAAAACTACATTCCAAATGTTAATACTTTGACCACAAAAAATTAAAGGTATAATAATAACACTTCCACTGTACAACATAACTCATTGAATATAATATGGATGATTGTATTATAATAAATAATCCCCAATAAAGAATAAAACACAATTTAGGATACTGAAATATATAAAAATAATTAGTAAAACTACTTGAGATAAATATCCCCTTATTCTTGAAAACCTTAAAATATCACACTATTTAACAAAGAAGCCATTTAAAAGTGATTTTTGTATCGAAGTGACCCATAGAAATTTGAAACTTTTTAAATGAATTTTGATTTTAATACATTTATGTCCATATAATTAATTCCATAAAACCATTTTTTAAAAACAGATATTAATGAGAATGATTTAGGAGAATAAATCATTATAACATTTAGAACAACATTTTAGATAATAGGTCATAAAAAAATTGACACTTGAATACAAATAATTAAGTAATAAATTTAATGAAAAAATTAAAATATCATGACAATAATGGGATACATGATATAATATGTCAATTAACAAATTAAACACTATTTAAAAGTATACTGGCACATAACAACAAAGAAGCCTAAATGGAATGTAAATTGAGACAAAATCCCTTATAAAGACTGTATCCATAGATTTACGAAATATAAATGACATAATTGTATCTGGAAAATATAAATAGACATAATTTGATTTGATATTCACTGTAAATCATTCATATTACATTCCCACATAATCCTTTAAAAACTAATCTAATGACTTGGAATTATAACTCAATGAATGGAAATTGTGTTAAGATTACAATTATCAATATCATATAAATGACTTGAGTATTTATAAATGGAGTGATTATGTGTATAGAATGTATATCCACACAAAGGGAAGTTGATAATACAACATAAATTAATAAATATTGATTACAAACATAATCTTGGAGTAAAATAATTAATGAAGTGTACATAATACCCAATGACTGGAAATTGAAATATAGTACTGCCTTACTGATTTGGTAACTAACGAAACATACACGATATGAAAGAAATAACATATAATTAATATTTAAATAACCACAAATTAATTAATATTAAACAAATAATACAATAATTGGTAGTATATACATGACACCAATTGAAATAGTGGCAAATATAGCATGAATACCATAACAAATAAATGATATGAAAACCCTTTACATCTTACTATCCTCAGTAGAGGGTACATTAACCTCAGGTATGATGGTTAAATAATTGTTATTAAATTATAAATTAACCACATACATATATATGATATCATATATTATCCTCTAATATTTCTTTCTTAATAATAGTTCAGTAGTATCATTGTTTAGGGTGTAAACAAATTCATTTCCGTATATATGTTTTGTTATGTAAGTAATGTTTTTTAGGGATATGATTTAATTTATTCATATCCAGAATTATAAAATCTTTTAATTTTTTTAATCATTAAATGATTATTATTCTTGAATGGTTACGTTGGGGAATGATACATCATCGTGTCGTGTAGAAGGTAAGTCGTACGTAGGCAGGAGCAACAATATCATTCAATTGATAGTGAAATAATATGTAGATGGAAGATATTTTATAAATTCAGAATTATTAACACTTTATATATATTATTTACATAAATTATACACATTATTGTACCCATCCAAATAATTAAGTGTTAAATAACAAACTACACCATGACGTGGAGATGGTAAGCTGTTTGTACGCACTTATTATGACATTTACATTAATAAGATGGATAAGATAATGAATATAGATATACCATATTTATAATAACATCACAGTATATATAAGGTACTTTAGATTTTATTTTCTTATAGATACAACATTGAAATAGGATGTGGAAGAAGAAAAACTATTGAACGAGGTGATGAAATAATTACATCATTTTCAGGTTCTTCATTTTGATTTGAACTAATGGTCTCCATAGATTTGATTTCTGATCAAAATAAGCCCTCTAGAATTAAGTGAGGGTATTTGGGAGGATTTTTTAGATAGGTTTGACTAAGAGAAATGGAATTCGATGTGTGAACATAAGATAAGGTGATGTTTCTTTTTATAAGAGTGGTGTGGGAATCTTTTGGAAAAGCTTCAAATATTAATTTATTATAAAATGTTTTTTGGTTTATAATATCTCTAAATGAATTTATTTAGAGGATATGATGTTTATGGGTATAAATCCTTTCATAAAATAGGTTATATACATGTTTATGTCACCATATTCAACTTATCTTTTATATTTAACTTTTAGTTATTTTTTTTAAAATTTACCATGTCCTCTAATAAATTTATATTACATAGTTAATAAACATACTATAAAAATTCAAGGGAACACAATGTGGTTAGTTATTGACATATCTAAACTTATCTATGTAACTTGTGAAATTAATTTTTTTTAATAATATTATATCATGTAATAAAATATTATTTGATTTAACAACTCATTTTTGAAAATTTTGATAGTTTTTAGTAATTGATTTTTTTGAAAGTTATAACAACATGATTACTTCAAAAAATATTCATTGAATCAAACCAAATATGTCATATTAACCTTGAAATTTCGTTAAAATAATCAATAGTATTAATTTACATTTATTTTAATATTTATGTTATCACTTATTTTATCGATTCATTAATAAGGTAATTACTGCATCGTCATTGTGACACAACTAAATTTATTTATATACTTTATAAAAATGAAAAATAGAATACCTTGATATAGGAAATCATTTTATATTTCTAATTAATAATTACATTCGAATTTATCATTTATGTATTGCAATATTATAAATGGATTAGTTAAAAAAATCTGAATTTAACACTTTTAACTCTTCTTTAAATATATTATAATAAATGTCTTATTCGAATCCATGTTGATCGAAAAGAATCAGCTTTTAATCCAATGACCAATTTCATTCGAAATACAATTATCCAATTAACTTAGGACCTGTGTTGGGGTAATTATAAAATCATTTTTATCGTTAATGACCATATTTACTTTTAACCGTGGTTCATAGAATTTAAAAGTTACTATTCACCAACAATTATTTTCATCCCATTGAACCAAATATTACTTATTGATGAAAACTATGTCAATCATATTTTTTTGATTCAATTCATAGAAGCCCTAAAATTATATTTTATGCAAATCTGCTAATATGCCTAGTAGTTGGGTAATAGACATTAAAATGTTAAAAAGAAATTTTTATGTATCTAATTTTATTATAAAATGACATCAATGAATTCAATTAGACTAATATAGGTACCATGTATCTATTATGACATTAAAATAAATTTAAATTAATAATATGAATTATTTAAATAAAAAATTAGTTTTTATCTACAACATAGTGTTTTTCACTATTCATCAAAAAATTAATGTTTTTAGAAAGATAACAAAAATTTACCTTATGATAATATTGTTATTACTAATTAAAATATAATTTCTATTTTACCAAATTCAAAACATTGATGTTTCATTATTTAATTTAAAATTATTTCTTATTGTCAAAACCAGGAAGCGGGTTTTTTAGAAATAAAAACTAACAAAAAATTGTTATGGGTTTATATACAATATAAATGTAAAACTATTTCCAATTAAAAACATAGGATTAAATGATAAAAATATAATATAATTATACATCAAATGCATTAAAATTTATAATTTCACACATTAAATTTTTTTTGTTAAAAAATTTATATTCAATTAATATTTATTATTTTTCACTATTCATAAAAATATGAATGTTTTCAGAAAAACACAAAAAATTATCAAAACTAAATTTTTATATTGTTATTCATGAAAATAAGATTATTATTTAAAGTTAAATATATTAAAGTGTCAAATATTTTATTGAAAAAAGTATCTACATTAAAAGGTGGTAAAAGATGTTTTTTTGAAAAATAAATCTTATATCGCAAAAAATAAATATGTTTTATTATTAAGTAAAATAAACACATAATATGGATGTTAAAAATATTTGGAATACATAAAAATCAAAATTTAGTTAATACTTTTCAAAACTACATTTTGAACGCCTTGATTGGTTAGTCGTGGGGCGCTCAAACTCAGTGTTGCATGTAGTGCAAGCTATTTAATTATATTATAGAGATAACGTACAATGATGTCCTAGAGTGTTGCAGAAATGGTCATAAATATGTATTTTAAATCATCTTTATGACAACCCATAACATTTATAAACAATAACTAATGAATTAATTTTTTTAAGATAAAAAACAAAACCCCCAAAATATCAATAGGCCTAGTGACATTATATAATTAAATACATATAAAAATAACCTTAATTAGGGATACAATTACATTATTATAAACTCCTTAATGTGCAATTAAAATTCCAACACTATTTTAAAACATCACATGATAACATGGGATTTTATATAAGAAATTGGCTGTGTAAAATCCAAATAAAATAAAAAACAGAGTAGATCATGATAAAAGTAATTGATTTGACTCAAAAGGAATATCAAGGTGACATAAAAATGTGTGATAACATAAAAATGAACTTCAAATCTAAATAAAAGATAATAACATCAAGGCAACATGGAAATGTGGAAAATAACAAAACAATACATCATAATAATAATTCAATACCAACAACTGAGAAAACCATACATAGTATGATTAAGATAACCTCTCATTCATTATACATGGTATATCAGGAGATTAAAAAAATACATAATTCATTAGTGGGATATATAATTATATTTCCCACTAGTAACATTAATATTATGTTCCATTATTTGTGTTCCACCTAGAACAAACACCATAAATGTTTATTTAATAAATTTAGTTACACATTTATGGATTTCTGATTATATACATTGATATATTTATTCAAATAAGGATTATTATATCTTGGTGAATACCCTTAATTAAAAATGGGTATGGGTGTTCCCGACCAAAAATATATTCACAAAAAATCATATGATAAGAGTAGAAACCAATAAAATGTACATAATGAATTAATTAATGGTTAAGTTAGAGTAAAAAGTGGAATCTCATTACATAGGAATCATAAGGTTGTTAAATTGTTGTAAAAACACATTATATTATGACCAAATAGAATTCATAAACTATAGATCAATGAATTTTGATGAATAAAAAACGGTGATATAATCCCTTACATTGAGATAATAGTTATAAAAGCATTGAAGAAGCCTCTAATGAGATTTAGAAGACATTAAGAGTGATTTAGAGAGGGATATGTTGAGGATATATGTGATAAATGGGTTTTCAGTGATGATGGGGGAGTGGTTGGGTGGGTATCTATAAAAATAGTGAGAGGAATTATTTATTAATTTATAAACATATGATTTAGACTTTATATTTTAAAATATTTGAAACCACCAACCCAAAAATGGGTTTTCGATGGTTTCTCCCATGGAGTAGGCGTTTTTATTTTTTCATAATTATAACCACTAAAATATTAAATAAAAAAATTAGTTATGTGGGAATGAGTCATGTTAAAATTAATTTATTTCAAAATAAGAAATCACAATATATGTTTTTGAAGATTCTTTCATCATTTACGAAATCCATCATATAAGTTTAAAAACTATTTTTTATGTGTAATTATAAATTTTTTTTGTCATGAATTCCCTTTATAGTATTTATTACATCAATTTTAAGAAATTAGGATGTACAAATTCACACCCTATGCTTATACACATTATATTTTACCCAAAAACATTAATGTGATCCGAAATTTTGAAAAAATCATCATTTTATAATTTTGAAGAAACAATTTCCAAAAATTTATTTATTATAATGAAATTATTTGCTATATATTAGAATTTTAACGTTTAAAACAAATTATTATCTACTATACATTATTGGTCTCAGTTAAATTTTATAATCATATTTAATTAAATCAATATTTAAATAATAAAAATAAAAATTATTTTTAAATTAAATTTATTTAAAAAATTAAAGAGTTTATCAAAATTTGTGTTTTAAATGAAACCATATATTTCCCAACGATACAATTTTGAATATTTTATATCAGAAAATATTTTCTTATCATAGTCATTATATAGTCAATTATAAAGAAATAATAAATAGATATTAATATAATTAATTTTTTATTTATTATAATATACATAAAAATAAATCTAATATGGTCATGGTACACAACACCTTAGTACACCAGCATATTGCTTAATGTAATAGTGTGTAGTGGTGGTGGATTCTTAGGTAATTTTGGGGAACATGTTTTGGGTCAAGATATTGGTAAGAACAAACTTGTGAAAAAAATTGTTTTACTCTATGATTGGTTATTTAATATTAAAATGGGCATGGATAAGGGAAATACAAGTTATTCTTTATACATTTAATGTTCTCATAAATTGGAATCATAGGGTAAAATCTTATTGGTCAGTGCAATCAATTCTTCTGTCTTGATCAATTAGACATCATCATAACCATTAAAATATAATAACCATAACAATCATTTTAGAATGAATATAATATCAATATTTATGATGCTTAATAATATTTTAAATTATAAATTATATATATTATAATGGTCCAAAATAACCTATTTATGAAATTATTTTCCTATATTTACATTACTTAATAGGAAATTAAGTCATTCAAAATAAAATGTAATTTATAAAAGTTCACATTGTTATATAAATCCCCCTTTTGGAAAATTTTCCTTCATAATTTCATTTCGTATACTAAAATAGATATGGAGACTTCTGTTTGACCACTTATTTTGGATCTAATGCCACTTCATCGAACTTTTTTTACAACCAATGAACTATAACAATGTGAGTTGTCTTGTTTTATATAACAACCTCTCTATGATATAATATTTTAATTGGTATCTCATTCTATGAAATATCAATTCCCATGGTTATAAACAATAGATTTAGTACATGTGAGGGTGTAGTATGTACTTCAATAATATGGATACATGGGACAACTCATGTATTTGATATCATCTAGGTGGGAGTTCTATTAGATAAGTCACTGCTCTGATATGATGTAGGATTTTAATGGGGGTATATAAATCTTGTAATAAAAATTTCCAACAAAAAAACCTCATGATTTTCATCCACGGTGATATAAGACGGATTGTATTATCAATAAAATCAAAAATCTTATATTGTCAATGATTTTCAACATAAATTTTCTATTGATTTTTTTTTGAGTTTTTATTTAGCTTGGAAGGGATTGAATCGTCTATGTGGTCTCTAGGATAGCATCTGGTTTCATAAGGTTCCACTATATAGCTTCATCCTACCATGGTTGATTCTCACACATAATTCAATCTATTTCCTCGTAAGGTCTTTCTTGAATAATATAATAGAAACTATTGCTATATTATAACTCTACTCTGGTGAATGTGTTAATCCCAACATCCAATTAAATCCATTAAACATTATCTTATAATATCATCCAGAGTTTTAATTCATCTTTTATTATAACAATATGTTTATGAGTGAATAATGATTTTGAAACACAACGCAATATATAGTTCTTTCTAAAGGATTTTCTAGAACCTAGAGGTAATCCGTGGATCTAGATATCATATATTGGAGAGTGGTACTCCATATTGTATTTCAAATTATATTATCTATATATTTTGTAAGTTGGAGATGATATAAATATTAATTGATTGAAGTTAAATGACATGAATTATTAAGGTGATGTGATATCACCAATAATGCATTATTACCTTTAGATGTACCAGTCCTCTGATTAAATACATATTCATAATTCCATTTCCAATAATAGTATAGGAAATTGTTACATAATACCAATAAAATTCTGTTGTGAAACCTTGAATTATTGGCATACAAATCATTAAGATAAAAAAATAATATATCTCTTCATAATATCTCACGGGATGTTTTACAATAGATATCTATATATATTAGTGATTCTAGGATTAAAAGATATGGAATAACTATTCACATTATTCTATATGTTACCATTTTAATTTGGGCTTTTATAGTATACATATATGACTTCCAATTATTATGACTCCATCTTTAGAATGATTTAAATATTTGTTATGCTGACCCTTTAACTATAACACCTTTATAATATTTTTTATCATCCTTATTCCTGTATTTAATGGATGTTTGAGATATTTTTTTCCAATATTTGGTTTAATATTAATTTATCATTCCCTTGTCTTGCCTTTTTAGGGTTATTGATATTGGATTCATTTCTATATTCATTATGGATAAGGTTGTTGGATAATTTCTAAAAATTGAATCCCTTAATTATTTTTTCCTCCCATGATGGTAATGGGTTGAAAAATCATAATCCCGGATTATCATTAACAACCTTGGTTGGAAATTGTTGAGATCCTTCTGTGTGAAAATATACAAGAGTAATTTATTATCCATATATATGTCATAGTTTTTCCGTAGATATAATGCTTTAAAATCCTCTGTTTGAAGGTCATTACATCCAATTATAGATCATCTATTGCGTTGTTTATCAAATAAATCATTTATTGGAGGGAGGTATATTCTATCACTTTTTCATATTAAATGAGTACAGAGCCTATCCAATTTTTTTACTCAACATTGTAGATGAAAAATCCCTCCCCAATAGTGTTTAATGTAATCACAAGTGTAATGATTATCCTCTTCATTAACTCTATAATTATATATCATCAATCATCAGTCATGAAAAAATTTATTACCTTCCTAGCTATATTTTTTAGCGGGTATGACAATAATGAGTTATTATTTAAAAATTATTATTCTACACAACTAATCCAAGGAATCAGTAGATTTACATTATAGATATTATCTCAGAATATCCCTCAATTTCCTTCTTCTTTCAAAGATTTTATATGCATCACTTTTCTTGTGATAACATACATAGGAAGGTTACTTGCTTCATAAAAAACACGAATTTACTATAAATTATAAATGAATATTACATTCTTAAGGTCTTCAGTAAAACATTAAAATTATCCCCAAGCCCCTACATGAGGTATGTGTAAAAAATAATATAATCTATAAAGACTATAATTTTTTCCCAAGTTAATACGTAAAAACTCTATTCATCATGTTTGTGAATATAGTTAGAAAATTAATGAGTGAAAACTAGCTTACTAGGAACTAGTAATTCCCATATAATGTATGAAAATTTGTCATGGTGATATAATCATGATTCATCATTACTATAAAATATCTCGACCGATGATCAAAATTAGAGATTATTATTCTCAACCTAGTAGATCAAAAAAATCATAAATCCATTCAAAATAATATTCCTTCATTATAAGTATCTTTTTAATCTGATGATAATCAATGAATAGGTGCATTGGCCCATCCTTATTATTTATGATACGGGCGGGAAGACCCCATCGTAAAGCACTTGGGAATATAATCCTTGTAACCTTATTCTCTGATAGTTTATTCATCAACAATTCATGTTCAAATGTGGTCAATCTATTTAGAGTCTTTGATAATGTCAAACCTAAATGAATGTTTTTTATTTAGAAATTAACCTTCTAGTTTTGAGGAAGACAAGACAATTCATTGAGACACACATCTTCGTATTCCCTTAAAATGGGAACAACATTAAGGATAATATTTTCCATAGTCTCATTCATTTGAAATAGATAAACTCAATTATAAGGTAATAATAAACATGATTTAGATATTGATTCATATGGTTATCCATCAAAAAACTTACAAATATATTGAATCAATTAGAGATTTTTTATAAAAAGCATTATTTTATTGTACAAAAATATATATTTGAACAATATATGGAATAGAAATAAATTGATAAAATTTCATCGATGTCCTATAACTGGATAGTGAGAATATATTTATGATGATCATTACCACAAACTTCAAGTAGTGATTCACTAATCATAGATGTTTTCCCTAAACATAACAATTCATTTTGGGGAGGTCCCAAAATATTCTTTAAAAATATTATAAATTTTAGTGTGGTTTGAGTTGAAATACTATAATATATACACTTCATTGGATTAGAGTTTATGTGTACATAAATCACAGTGACCAATCGTGGTGATTTTCATAGCATTATACATTGATTTTTCCCTCGGTATTGGAGATTGTTGGTGATCCTCATCCTTACAAATCCTTATAATAATGAAATTTCGTTGATAATTCCAAACTAGTCCATATTTATGAAATAAAACATTTAATGGAAATTTATATTGAAATTTATTTCCATCTATCATGTTAACAAAATACATCATTTTTACAATATAATTAATTACATTATGCACTATTTTTCTACAATTAATTTTTTTTTCTGATTCTATTATTAAATTTCCTTTTATGTATCATTTAATCATTTATGTATGTAGGAAATTTTATCATATTTCCATTATCATATTTATCACATGAACCACCATGAGATTCTGCTATTCTCTTCTTTGTTGTTTTTTGAGATTCAAATATATGTCAATTTTTTTTATATTTTTTTTACATATGGTTTTGAATAATTATACTTTTTATTTAATTTTCTTTTTTCATGTTAGGATTCACATTTGGTTGTCATCACAATTCCAAAAAACGTTTTTGACATGGCCCCTCCAATTTCTATACATTGACTAAAAAAAGGTAAAATAAATAATTATTAATATGTAACTATTTTAAATTTAAATGGAAAAATAAAAAATGGGTGGGATAACTCATAAATGAAATATATTTATTAAGATATAAATTTATAGTTTTCAATATAAAATATATGTTGACTACTTCCTCAGATAAAATTTGATGTGGTTTTTTTTTCCTATCATAATGGATTTAAAAGAGATTTTTAATTTCCAAATAATATCCAATTATAGTGTTAATAAAGGTGTTCAGTAATTAATCTTTGTTAATCACTAGGTGATGATCATGTTAATACCAAATTGTCCCTTCTGGGGGAATTACCCTTATGTAGAACTATTTAAGAGCTACTTCCACTTTTAATATCCATAAATGGATTGCATTTCTTGGAAACCACAAAATTTACACCTTAATATAATTTTGGAATGTTTTCTTTTGTTAATTCTTATCTCTTTGGATTTCACAATGGTTTTATAACCAAACCCTAAAATAACGAGAAAATTCTATGATATTATCGAAGACAACCCACATCTTTTATTAAATTTAATCATGATTGTATTAAATTATAATTCATATAATACAATTCAAAAAAATTAAAAATCCCAATGTTTTTGTGTAATTATATATAAATAATATAAACATAACATACATGTACAACAATATTATTTACATTACATTTACTTTATCTTAAAATAACTCCACTCGTTTAAAACTGCATATGATGGCATAGGGATATACATTAGAAATGGGTGAGCTATAAATTTCTATAAGAGAAAAATAATAAAATAAAATAAATAATGTAATAAATGTGGGTCAAATAGAATATTTTTGTAATTTAATGTGGTGAGAATCATGAAAATTTTCATCAAATGATGATTTAATATGATTACATCAACGTGACATAAAAATGTGGAAATAGGATAAAACATGAAATAAAAATCATAAATCATGTCTAATCACCAATAAATAATACCAAAATGTTCATAGGATAGCCTCTCATGCACTATACTGGTATATAATGGGATTAAAGCATTAACCTATTAATTTTTTGGATATATAATTTGGGTTCCACCAATCAAATTCATGTTACGTACCATTATTTGTAGTCGGCATATATTATAATACATTATAAAAACTGTTATAACTTTTAATCACATGATTAATTAGTTTTTATTATATACATTTAATTATCCAATATATTAAGGATATGTATTTCTTACTGAATAACATTGAGTGGAAATGAGAATTGGTATTCACAAAACAAAATTCTTTATTTGAAAATCATGAGATAATTTCATCAACATAATGGGAAATCATAATAGTTCAAAGAAGTGTTTCACAAGAGTGAAAGGTATTATTTCATTTCATTAGAATGGTATGTCAATAAAGGGATCTATTAAAATGGAATTTTATTTGATGTAATGGAAAAGTGGCTTATAAAAAATGTTCTTAAATAATGTATAGGATACAATCCCTTACCTTTAGGTAAAACTTATAGAAGTTTTTTAGGATCATCATAATAGATTAGAAACAACATTGGTGGGGTTTATATAAGTATAGGTAGAGGGAACCCACCCTCAAGGGTTTTCTAGTGAAGATGAGTGGGAGGGTGGGTGGTTTTTTTTCTAAAGAGATGGTAATCCTTATTAATTTCGAGGAATATAATTTGGATTCTATAATAATGAAAGGACTGTAACAAACCATACCATAGTTTTTTATACGGACTCATCCATAAATAGTAAATAATCTTGAGTTAAGTCATGAATTTAATTTGATTTCATAATTAGGATCATATCATGTTTAGTTCATTATAGAATTATCTAAAAACAATTATATATCAAAAACGTAGATATACAATGTGGAAACACCAAATAGTATCCATTTCATTTATAACTCAATTACATTTAAAATTAAAGAAGTTTATTTTTCTTAATTAATCATCATAACATCTCCTTGATTCTGCCTTTTCTATTCTCCCATAAATCATCTAGAATAATCTTATAGAATCATATAAATAAAACAATTTTAAAATTCATTCAATTAGAATAATCTTATAAATGACTTCCAATATTAATATTACCAAATGAATTATATATCTATACTGTGGATCACTCTTTACATAAGCCATATCAGGCTAACCCGTGAGCTATGATGGGGTTCATCCCTTCACATATGATATCACAGGGTCACATGTGGTCTATAATGCTTCTTAACCAATCATTTACGCTATGTCAAGAACACCAAAGAGCTATAATTTGGCTCTATACATAATATAATATGTATCAAAATAACGCATTTCATATATTTCTCATGAACATTCAATCAATAACACACTTTCATGGAACAACCATTTTGAAAAACGCTTCTAATACCATATGAAAAACAATTTTGAATAAATAATCCATTTTTATTTAAGATATCATTACCAATACCAAAATATACTAAATTCAAAATATGGTTTTTTTAATTTAATGGGTCATTAAAGAATATAAATTAATATGAAAATAAAATAATGGTCATGGATGATGAAAATTCATTGTTTCGTTATATGATATGAATTGAATTTTGTTTATGTTTTTTGTCAAAACGTTCTATATAGAAATACATAAATATATTAATTTTAGAAAACATTATAATTAAAATAAAAGTATACAAAAAATTCATTTATATTATTGAAATATCAATATAATTTTTTTACAATCATATCGATATTATTAACATGGAAAATTTTCTTGATAATTAAATATTTATACATTAAAATTGTCCAATACCACTTTGAACATTTAAATCATAATCACTATGAAAAAATAAATTTACAAAAACATTTAATTACAAGAGTGTATAAAATATATGGATATGAAATATCAGGGTATCTCTAAAAATACATTATTAATGAATCAATGTGCATATTAGTATGAAATGCCTTAGTGAAATGAGATTGAGATGAAATCCATTACATTGATCCAAAATTGCAATGTACAATCTATATCATCCAAAAAAATAAATATAAGTAAATTATTTATATTATTGAGCTAATATTAAACTTTTATTATTCCTTTTATATCATTTATTATCTTTTTATAGTATATAATTTTTTATTTTTGTCCATGTCATATGTTTTGATGATATTTGGTACATCAATCCAACATGAACATGGTATGATGTATATATTCCCTTTAAACATATTAAAATAATCCACAAAATAATATTAATGAATTAATAATCATTTTTATTCATCAGTTTCACTCTTAAATAAAACAATTTGTGTGTTTTTATAAAATATGAAAAACATTATAATCATAGAGATGGAAGGTTGTATGTAATCATGTGTAACATTTACATTATTCATTAATCATTGGGGAGATAAGATAATAACTATTTTATATTTCAGTAAATATCATAATTTTATTTAAATAATATTTATACTTTAAATATAATTATTTAAATCATACAAGTGATCTGGTGAATAGAAACAAATCACATCACTCAGTAAAGGTGATAGTTCACACGAACACAAAAACAAAGTTATCATTTTTATGTGTGAGGATAGTAAAAAAATAATTGATATTTTATATTTATAATATGATAAATATTCAATTATTTTCATATATAAATATTTTTTACATTATTATATCTTATCATGAGAGACTATAATGTAAATTGATTTATATCAGTACGTGGAGACGATAGTTCACACGTACACATGAATGATTAATTATTTTCTAATTTAAAAGAATAGTACATTGAATGGGGGGATAATACTAAAATAATAATAAATCATTATATTAATGATCATGGAATTATAAATTCATCATGGATGAAAAATATTTGAAATAAGTAGAAGAATATATAATGTATCAACTATTATATAAAAATAGTATATTTCATTCGGATGATTACATTTCATAACACCGTAAACCTCTAAAGAGAGTCTGATATCTAAAACAAGGCTTTAATAATGTTTGGATGAATTATCATAACTATTTTGGGATGTTTTTTTCAATCCAATAGGATTAGGAAGATTGAGTAATAGAGAGGATATAGTGCCTTTTTTAGGAGAGGGTGTGGGCACTATTGGAATCCATTAATTTGTTAAATTAATGGAAATTAATTTTCAAATCCAAATGATTTCAAATTATGTTAGTTTCATTCTAATATGTGAATTTTTTGTATTCCTATAATCAATTAATTTCGAGACCAATTATTTATTATAACTTAATATTTAACTTTTTGTTTTAATCCCTTTTAACTAATACTGTTTTATCATGTAAATTACACATGAGTGTAAAAATAAATATCATAACATGACAAAAGAACAATGAATCAGACATTCATGCCACTTTTAGACATATGTAAAAAAAATTGGAATATTATATTTTTATAAGTTTTCTATCATTTAATGTATTATTTTACATATTATGATCTGAATTATGTCAATTTTTACACTATTTAATACACGAAATTTATTAAAAGTTATAATAACATTATTTCGTATAACAAATGAAAATAAACATTTCCCAAAATTATGTTTTCATAAAAAAAAATTATTTAATTTAATAGTTCATATTATATTTATTTTAATATTTTAATGCCAATTATTTGATTCTACCATTATAAAATCTATTGCTGCATCATCGTTATTTCATATTTTAATTTAATTATCTAATGTCTTAAAATTATAAATAAATTATAATGATGTTGAAAATAATATTTGATTTCAAATAAATATTTATATTTGAACTTATATTCAATATAACCCTATATTTAAAATGATGTACTGATTCAAAACAAGAGTTTGTCATCTTTTACTTATATTTGAATAAAATTTAACAGATGTCAAATTCATACCCATGTGGCATCAAAATATAATAATTTAGTCCTATGTTCTATTTTGGGATAAACCCACTAATCCAATGAAATTTAGAAATATTTCAGTGAAATTTTAAAAAATCATATTTTTATTTTTATCATTAATTACATGGTATACCCTTAATTGTGGTAAAGAAAATATTACAATATATATTCATAAAATATTAGATTTATCTTATTAGATAAAATAATTAATTTTCATTATAACCATTATTTATTTTTTTAAAATTAAATTCATTTATGTGACTATATTAATATAAACCCTAATCCTGCAAATTTTGTGAGAAGCTAGGTAAGAGAGATTTTAAAAAATTCCCATATGATTTTATCCCTAATTTAAACATTACAATTACACCAATGACCAAATATTGATTTGTAATGTCTCATATTTTCCATGTATTATTTTGTATTATTATATGGTATTATTTTGAGACCATAACTTTCGAGATCTTGAGATTCTGAGGCCCAGAGTGTTCAGAATAAATGTTTGAAATAATAAAAAAAATTAAACTGCACGCTTGAGCAATTTTCCTGTAAAAGTTGAATAATATTTAATCGGGTTATCAGATTAGACATTAGAGGGCACCGTTGCATTCAAGGCAGCTAAATTACCTGAGGTGGGGCTTAACATTGACCATTTCGTGTCTAATGCAAAGGAGTGTTTTAGGGATTTTTATATGAATCAATTTAGATGAAGTAAAAAAAATTAATAATTTATATTATTTTAAAATGTTTCCATAACGCAACAATGCTTATTTTCTTTAAATAACCATGATACTAGTGTTAGACTCATAACCATGGAGATTTTCCCCCTAGAATCCTCTAGATCATAAGAGATGAGCCAACCATCAAGGATTGTTGACGGGCACCACTGAATGACAACACAAAGATCCTTGCCTTGTGAGATCGAATCCCAAATGACGAACTATATTTATCTTCATCGAAAAATGAGGTAGGGGTTGTTATTTTGATTTAATTCTTCCTTGTTCTATTGTTATATGACGATTATGAATCATCCCAAGAACATGTTGATCCACGAATCCTACGTTCTAGAAAGAGGGTATTTATTTTGTTTTTTTGGAATTCCTAATTCAGGTATTTAATCCATGATATATTATTTTTTGGTTTTTGGATTCTTCTCGATTGGATCCTACTAATGGGATTAAATCAACACCCTGATGGATGATGGTGGAGGTTCATTTCTCAAATTACTTTTGGATTTCATTCCATTTTTTTACTTGAGTACTTTGCATTCTTCACAAGGTGATGCCAAACGGATTGTTGAGAATTTGTTCTGCATCCCAACATTCCCAAATTGAAGATTCCACATCGTGTGGACATAGAGGATGTGAGATGGTGATGGTGGAAGACAAATCATCATGTTTTAGGAGTTATTGTTCTTCGAGCGTTCCTCACACGAGTGGATCAGAATGCCTTTTTGGGGATGATTAGAGGCCCAAAACCAAAGGAATCAACATTGAGATGGTAGGATGACCTAAAATAATTAGATTCAAGGTGATCAAGTGGCCCGATCAAATATTGTAAGAGAAACTTGGGCACATCGATGACCTGCATCATTTCTAGATATTTCATAATTACAGGGCTTGTATTCAGATTAACTTGTCGTGTGGGGCTTGCTCCGTGGCGGCTAGGTTTCCGTAATGCACGTAGCGATGAGACGATGTGTTCTAGAAGAACAAGGATTTTGGGATGATATGAGGAACTCGACGTGTATATCGGAAATACAATGTCAAGGGATGTAGTACACAGTTGTATACTCCCACACACTGCCAGACCACATCGGCTGCATGGTTTACCCCGTGTATTTGTCACACGGGATATCATAGAATGATAAATCCATGTTCAAGAACTCTACCTCATACACAGAACCAACCACAGTTACTTGGAAGTGATATTTGATCTATACTACATGTAATGTACTAACTTTTCAAAATGACAATCCTGATAACACGAGACGTTGTACAAGGGCAGTACCCAGGGTCAGAGGACACAGTGTGTGACCCCTTTACATGCCTTTTACATTTTAGTACCTGACTTGATCTTATTTTCCTCCCTATATTGTACATATTTTGTTTTGGTTAGTGACCCTTTTTCTTGTTCCCTTGAATGTTAGGTATAGTTCCCTTCTACACGAGTAAGATCCCTTCAGCAGGACCTTCCGAGATAGAGTCATGTGTCTCTCCGAGAGGCACAGAGTGAGTTCCTCTATACTTTCTGGACCCTAGGTAGAGTCTGGTGCGGAGGTGACAACCTACACAGTGCACCGGTCTTCTACCTAGCAGGTGAATCTGGATGGGACGTTGTATCCTCCGATGCCCTGGCAGTGAACTACATCTATGTATCAAGATCATTCCTCACTCAAGAGTGTCTTCTCTTGGAAGGATTATCACTCTCTCTCGTTATTTTTCACGAGAGACTATAATTCTTAGATGAAAATCATCAAAGGAATCAAACTCAGGTTGTGAGTTCACCCAGACGAGTTCTTCATCGAATCTTAGAACAGAATCCCTAGTGAGGGTTTGTTGTTGTGTGACTTGTCCCTAAACCACTTGTTAGGGATTTGAGTATATCTAGAATTTGTTACTCCTGAAATATGTTCAGTAGACTTATATTGTCTAGATCTAACTGTACCATTACTTTAGCTATTTCTTTGTGATTTCAGGGGTCCTCTACTAAGTATTTTTATACACCCCCTTGCATGTTCATTACCTACACACATCGTGTCTTGTGCAGATGAGTGGCCTTTTGACGGAGTCCAAGGAGAACCATGATATTAACAAGATTTTTCAGTTCCGTACGAGCCGAGGAGTTCCTACAGGTATGAGCAGTAGTCATAGTACAACTTTGGGCTTACCAGTTAGATTTTTTTATACTCTTATTTTTCGGTGGGCTGTTATTCTGTCCTAGTATAAATTCCATTATACTCTGTTGGTTGGGGTTTGTAGTATGCATGCATTTTGTTCCATAGAAGTTTTTTTTACATTTCAACAATTGTGGGTTTGGAGATTTGTATGTGTGTACAGGTACTCATGCAATGTCTCCCTTGTTAGTAACATGGATTCTCATTTCTAATCATCGTCCTATGGCCTATTGGAGGTGATCTTGGGGATTCACAGCGTGGGCCCCACTAGGACAGGTCATAACAGACTGGTATCAAAGGTGTTCTGTTCCATCATAGAACCCAGATTCTATGAGATTGGTTTGAGGAAACATTGTTAAGTGTTTTGAGCTTGTAATTCAAGCCAAATACTCTAGTTTGGGTGTGGGCAGCCAACATATCCATACACCAAGAATATGATAACCTACTTTTCAAATCGGTACATGAAAACACTACCTGTAGGGAAATAAGAGTTTGGTACAAGAGACATATAGGAATATGTTGTATTTTCATAGCTCTTTCTGTTAGTTTTCAAAATATACTCTTTGACCATTGTACATCTTGTTCTTTATAGGATGACACAATGATGCAAACACCCTAGGATTTAGCAGCGCGATCATGTGGATGACCCACTCAGTTACATGCTTCGATACAAGGACCCGTTCCCTAGGCATTTCCTCTAGGTTGTGCACCTGCTATAACACCACCATTGGATCATCTTGCGGTTCTTGCTGTATCGACCGACGAGGGGAGAAAATGGAGCGTGCCCCACGAGTTCTAATACAAAGACCCCTCAGGTTCTGAGGCGAGCTTGAGACTAAGGTGGTTGGGGACTGGCATGATATGGAGACGTCATTGGAGGACCTTGGACAGGGGATCAACATTCCAAGGCTCTCAGGATCGATCTTGTAAGCCTAGGGAGAGGTGATGCCACCCATGTGACGATAGGGGACATCTCACTAGGTATTTCCCAACCTGTCGAGCTTCTAACATGAAAGTGGTGGATGGACCACCGAGGAAGAGGAATCGAGAGGAGTAGAATGACCCATTAGGCAGCGGGCATGGCAGAGGAGAAGGGAGAGCTGGAGGTTGGGGAAAATGCTTTGATCTTCTTCCACCACCACCTCAGGAGTTCCGCACCAGGTTTATGGAGCTGGGGGACAAGGCTGGGGACAGCTGCAAACAGTTGAGGTGAACGACCAAGGGACTACAGGGACGATCCAATGTACTATTTGTGTCCTCTCTTCCATAGCTGTCGTACTTATAGACAAATGTTACAGTCATTCCATCCTTGCCACATTTCTTGTGTGAAACCCCGAGATTCTTGTAGAGTTGTTTACTCGATCCATACGCATGGGGACACCATCGGTAGAAGACTCGATTATAACACACCTTTTCAGATATTGTGATCCTACCCTTGGATGTGAGAGTTTTGATTGGGACCTCAGGGTGTTATCATCGATGACTTATGAAATCATTGTTGGTATAGATTGGTTGTCATTGGTCCATGGCCAAATTTACTGCTTTAGGAGAATAGTGTGGTGTGCTCGTAGTGAAGGGACAAGGTCTCATTTGTCAGAGCAAAGGAGACCCATTCAACATAGAATGTGCTCATGCATAGGGAAGTGAAGACTATCACTCATGAGATTCATAGAATTACCCTTAGATAAGTTGATTTTGTGAGCTTCTAGTTCCCAGTAGTAGTGGAAGATTACGTGGACGTCGTTCCCGATGATGTTCTCGGATAATCTCCCTGCCAGGAAATGAACTTCTACATCGACTTACACCTCGAAGTGACACCGATTTCCTCATCAGCATGTCAGATGGCCCCTATAGTGCTTCGTGAGAAATGGGTGAAGATGGGGGATTTATCATGTATGGTTTTTTACGACCCAGTGTTTCACCTTGGGTGGCCCCAGTATTGTTTGCCAAGAAGGCATATGAGAGTTTGAGGTTGATTGTGGATTACCGGCGCATGAACCAGGAGATGTTGAAGAACATGTATCCAATACCAAGGATTAACGTCTTCTTTGACCTGTTGAGTGGGGAACAGTGGTTCTTGTAGATTTACCTAAGGTTAGGTTACCAGATGTTATGATTATGCAACGAGGAAATATAGAAGACGGAATTTAGATGCCACTATGGTCACTATGAGTACTTGGTGATGCCTTTTGGTGTGACAAACACCCACAAAGTGTTCATGGGACCAGTGAACCAGATCATCCATCAATACATAGACAAGTTCGTAGTAGTCTTCATCAAGAAACATCCTTTTGTACTCAGGGTCAGAGGAGGAGCATCTGAGACACAGTTGATGGCACTAGAGATACTCTGAGAGGACTAGCATTATGTATTCTATTGAAGTCCCATTCTAGATTCAGGAGGTACACATTATGGGACATGTCACAATAACTCATTAAGTATTTGTGGACCAATCCATCATGGAGGTACTATTAGCATGGGATCCACATCATTGCGTAATAGAGGTACATTGCTTCCTTGGGTTGGCATGATATTAGTGGTGATTTATTCATGATTTCTCCCAAATATCAGCATCGATGATAGCCTTGACCAAGAAGGGGAAACCCATCATATGGAGAAGGATGTGCCAGCTGGATTTTGAGTAGTGTGGATGATTTTGACGAGTGCCCCAATCTTGATATTATCGGATGAAGGTTTCGAGGAAGTAGTTTTTTGCAACACATTAGTGTATGAAGATGGATATTTCCTAATGCAGAGACATGAAGTGATTGCATGTGGTTAATTTCATCTTAATCCAAATGATAATAACTATTCTACCCATGATCTCGAGTTGGAATTGGTCGTCTTCACATTGACGATGTGGTAATAATAATTTATCAGCACACACCTCATCATCAACTCTGACCACAAGAGCCTCAAGTAAATCTTCTCACAGAAGGATCAAAATATCAGTCAGAGGCATTTTTTTGAGTTCCTCTAGTACTATGATTTTGTGATCATATATACACTTTGGAAGTGGAACAAGGTGGAATATTCTCTTAGATGAAGGTTTAATTCACAGATGTTGAGTGAGGCAACATAGCAGTTAGCCATGTTGCAATTATCCTTAGTGGACAGAGAAGGAACATCTTTCCTACAGTCAATGGATGTCTTTCCTCCACTCATACATAATATTAGGGAGGAACAACTAGGGGATGTCGATTGTGAGGCTTTAGGTGCTCAATTACCCATAATAAATGCTATTGAGGGATATTCACAAGGTGGGGAGCATATAATTTTTTTAGAGGATGCACTATTGTAGCAGTGGTGTTGCAGGAATGTTTTTTAGAGAGTTTAATACTTACCCATTTATGGTACACCCTGGGGTGGTGCAGATGTACCGGGATCCAAGATGACGATCTGGTGGTCAAGCAAGAAGAAAGTCATAGTAGAGTTATTTCTCAATGATATACATGCCCGTAGGTGAAGGTTGAGAAATAGGTTCCACTTAGATTTTCTAACCCCTTGATGTTCCCGAGTGGAAGTGGGAAGGAATATCAATGGAAGTCATTATGGGCATACCATAGACATCTTTGTGGAATTATTACGTTTGGGTTATCGTTGACTGACTCATCATGTCGGCCCACTTCCTAGTTATTAGGGAGCAGTATTCTGTTGAAATTATGGGATGACTCTATGTGTAAGAGATAGTTCGTCTTTGTGGAATCCCTTTGACTATAGTCTCGGATCGAGATTCCTACTTAAAATCCTGGATGTGGAAGCAATTGACGGTGGATTTTCTGACTCATCTATGCTTGAGAATGGTGTTACATGCCCAAACTGATGGTCAAATATAAAAAATTACTTTGGTTCTAGAGGATATAATGTGGTCACGTATCTTTTATATGCTTCGTGGTTGGGACTACCACCTACCACTGGTGGAATTTACATATAATAATAGCTACAAGTTCACCATTGGAATTACACCATTCTAGGATTTATATGGGAGACCCTGCTGGTCACTGCTTTGCTGGACCGACCCCGGAGTGTCAGCACTCATGGGTCTGGAGCTAGTGCGAGCTACCACCAAGAAGGTGCATATCATTCAGGAGAGGATGAAGACTGTAGAGAGCCAACATATGCCTTAGGATGATAGGTGACATATACCTCTGGAGATCAATGAGGTAGACCACATCATTCTTTGGGTCTCACCTCAACGAGGGTTACAAAGATTTGACCGGGGTGGCAAGTTATCTTCAAGGCATATCATACCATTCCAGATACTACATAGAGTTGGAGACGTGGAATACTGCCTATCACTACCACTATAGTTGCCCCAACAACATTATGTCAAACACTTGTCATGGTAAAGGAGGTATGTGTGTGTCCCATCACATGTCATCGACTGGGGAAAGCTGGACATCAAAGATGGAGCAACCGTTGATGCGTACCCGATGGAGATCGAGGATCGGTAGGATAAGATCCTACACAGGTGATCTATTCCCTTGGTGTACGTCTAGTGGTAGCATGGAATGTTTTAGGACAGCACGGGGGGCGGGAGACACAGATCTGTGCCATGTACCCAAATCTTTTTTAGTAGCTTATGTTTTGGATTTCAGTGATGCAAAACCCCAAGGTAGGGACAATTTAATGTATTGGATTTTCCCTGTATTATATTTGAATAATATATGGAATTATTTTAAGACCAGATATTTCAAAGACAAGCGATTCTGAGGCCTAATGTTCCTGAAATAATTGATTGAAATAAATTAAAATTTTAAACAGTGAGCATGAGTGGTTTACCTATAAATGTGGAATAAAATTTAAACTCTTGCCGAAATATGAAATTTGAGGGCACTGAGACATTCAGAGATGCAACATTACATTGGGTGTTCTTGACATCGACAGGCCCGGGTCGGCTGTAAAGGTTATTTTTTGAGTGGTTTAGAAGAAAAATTTTAGATGAAATAAAATAAAGTAATATTTAAATTTATTTTAAAATGTTTCCATAATGAAACAACTCTTATTTTATTTAATTTAGTAGGATCCAAAGGATATACTCTATACAATTGAGATTTCCCCCCTAGAATCCTTTGGAGCATTGGAAAGTATCCATACATGGAGGATTTATGACAGGCATCAACAAACGATGATGTGTGGATCGTTGCACAGCGAGATCGAATCCCGACCGGCAAAAGATCTCCCAATTAGTCAAAAATATAGGTATGGGTTGTTATTTTTTTTTTCTTCCATGTTCTATGATTAAATATCTAACTCAGATTATCCATCAAACAAGTTGATCCACGGATCATACGTTCTGGCAAGAGGGTTATTTTCTTTTTTTGGGGTTTCAAATTTAGAGATTTAATCCATGCTAGATTATTCGTGGTTGTTTTTATTCATCTATGTCTGATCCTAATAACATGAGCGAATACAATCCATGAATAACGTTGGTGTAGGTTCGTTCCTTGAATTACTTTTGGATTTCATTCCCTTTTTTAAGTTATGTTCTTCACGTTCTTCGAGGGGTGATGAACAAAAGATCATTGCACATCCATCCTGCAACGCAATACTCCCAAATAGGATATACGATATCATGATGATGTAGTGTAGGTGTGGAAGTGATTGCAGTAGATGAATCGACATGGTTCAGGATTTCTCGTTCTACGAGTGTTCTTCACGCGGGTGGATCAGAATGTATTTTCGGGGCCGTTCGGACGACCAAAACCATAGGAATCCTCTATATGATGGTAGGATGACCTCAAATATTGAGTTTTAGGGTGATTATGAGGATTGATCATGGACTTGAGGAGATACCATGGAGGGGCTGTGATGTGAGTTGTTTCTTGAAATTTCTGAAGAACACAATGTGTATCCCAAAAAACATGTCATGTGGGACTGGCTCTACAGCGTCTAGGGTTCCGTGATGCACGAAGAAATGACAGAACATGTTATGCAAAGAAAACAGTATGTGAGTCCTTAAGAAGACTCCTAGTGTTTATCATGGGTGATACACAAACATGGGTTGGAGTTCAAAATCATGAACTCCGCCACACGGTCATACCATGTCGGCTACTTGAGTTACCGCATGTACCGGTCACACAATATGGAACAAACGGGATAAAGCGGTGTACGAGCACACAACCTCATACATAGAGCTGACCCCAATTACTTAGAGATGGTGTGTGATCTTTACTACAGGCTATGTACTCACATTTCTACATCACATTCCTGGAGACACGGGTCATTGTACAAGGGTAGTACCTATGGTCAGTGGACAGGTTGTGTGACCCCTCTACACGCCTTGTAAATTTTAGTACATGGATTCATCTTATGGACAACCATATCATTATCATGTTACATTTGGGTTAGTGACACTTTTTCATGGTCCCTTAAAGGCTAGGTATCATTCACTTCTACAAGAGAATGATCCTTTCAGAAGGGCTTTCCGATATAAATTCAGGTATCCCACCTAGAGGCCCAAAGTGAGATCCTCTATCCAGTCATGAACCTTGGTAGATTTAGGTATCAACGTGACTACATACACAGGGAACTGATCCAATTCCATGTTGGTGAATATGGATGGGTCACAGTATCCTCCAAGTCCCTAGAATGGATCCTCTTCTGGTTATTGAGATCTTTCCCAACTCATTAGTGTGTTCTCCTGAAATGAGTGTAACAATCTATCGTGGAATTTTCTTGATGGACAGTAATTCTATAATGGATGTAATAAAAGGTATTAGACCCATGGTTTGAGTTCTCTAGGATGTGTTTTTCATGGAATGTTCAAAACGAATCTCTAGAAGCAGTATTCTGTTTCCCGAGATGTCCCAAGACTACGATTTTGAGATTTCAAAATATCTGTATTTTGATACTCAAGCTATATGTTCAGTAGAAATATATTGTGTATAGATGACTATAACATTCCTTTATGTATTGCATTGTGGGTTTTGGGATCCTCTATAGAGTATTGATATACTCACCACTTCACGGGGTTTGCCCGCATGGATAATGTCCTGTGCCGAAGAGAAGCATTTTGACAGAGTCTAGGGAGGATTAGGAGATGACCAAGGCTTTTGACTTCCTAAAATGCCAAGGTGTTCCTATGGCTAATTTCAGTAGTCCCAGTACCTCTTTGTTCTTATAGGAAGGAATTTGTAGTTTTCAGACACTTTTATTGTGGGTATGTATTCTGGCCATGTTTACTTCGTGTTGTAATCTATTTGTTTGGTTTAGATGTATGCATGTATATTATTCCCCAGTTGGTTATTTAAATTTCCACATTTTAGGGATTTGAGATGTATTTGTGTGTATAGGTACATAGGTATGCCACCCGTGTTTGTAACATGCCAATATAGTGCTAGTCACCATCCCCTGGCCTATTGAAGGCAGGCTTGGGAAGTCGCAGTGCGAGCCCCACTCAGACCGGTCGTTACATCACTAATGTATAAAAAAATTATTTAATTATGATTTAAAACCAACTAAACGTATAAAAAATAATAAAATAAATTATTTTAATATGTGGTTTTCTAACAAATGCAGTATTTTCACTATTCATTGAAATATGATTTTGTTCAAAAAATAAACAAAATTATAAATATAAATTTTGATATACATATTCTAAATAATATGTTTATTTTTAAAAAAATAACATATTATAGTGTAATAAATATTTAAAATATTGTGCCGTCCTCTAAAGGCGTCGAAACTCCCTTTTTGGAAAAAATAACTTTCTTATTCGTAAAATTGGATTTGTTCTTATACAATGATTTAATAGAATAAAAGATGAATTCTAAATATTATATTGAATTAAAATAGAATCTATTTAATATAAAATCAGTTATTTTATTATTTTATAAAGAGAAGAATTCACAGTAAATTTTTTTTCACAAAGATACATCCATTATCTTTATTTGGTTTTTCATTTGATTTGTTGTTAATTTTGTAACTAATGAATAGTTATATAAACAAGTGAAAATATATATTCATTATAAATTTAACATTTTTCATTCTTTCTATATTAATAGATTATTAATAATTACCACATAAAATAAAAAAATGATTATTGAAGCTCGATGCGGCCTATCATTTATGATATCAAACATTGTGATACATTTTTTGAAAACACGAGATGTTACATTCTCCCACGCAAAATTTGAATTTGGGATTGGTAACAATAGTATGAAATTTTGACATACAATTTTTGAAAGCCCACATTGGAAAAATGATTAATGTATTTTCCACTAGAAATGTAAGATAAAACATACCCTGATGTTATAATGGGGAGTGACAGAAAATATGCCCCAGGGACATTTAACAGTTACAATACAATAATTTTGTGATGTGTTAAATATTCATGTTTTAATAATTTGAAAGGAAAATAGAGAACAAATTTTTAAGATCCTTTTCAACGAGTTAAAATAACTATTACAACAAAAACTATGATCATATGTAAATAAACATTGTTAATAATTAGAGTCCCACACATTAATCAAATTCCACCACATACTGATCTCTTCCTACAAATTAGGTGTATTCAAGAAGAATTTATCATCCCTAAAGCACTAAAATAAATATATATATTACCTCAAAATCCACAAATGATTAATTATCTAATTATGATTTCATGAAACATAAACCAAAATGATAAAATTTATTGCATGATATGATAACTCCAAAAAAGGATAAAACCTTATTTGATGAAAAAAAATATAAATATGAGATGAAAAGTAAATTCTCTTTAAGGGACCTTAAAATAATGAAAACCATTAGTCTAGTGAAAAACATGGTAACCCATTTAACGTTTTTTGAGTTAATTAAAAAAATATTTTTCACATCAATAACACCCATAAATTTTATTCAAAAATCTCCTCAAAGCAAATAAAAAACAATTAAAACTCATAAAGGTTGACTTAGAGCATCATATATATAATCCTATTTCAAAACTATTTTATTGGAATATCCATATGAACAATAAAAAATATTATTATTACACACTTATTTAGAGGTAGTAAATGGGGATCACCCATCATATAAGCTATATTGTTCTCTCTTGAGATCTATAATGGTGGTCATACAATAATATAAGACTAAATTGGATCACTGATGAGCTATAATGCCGATAAAACCGTTGTATATGCTATGCTAGAAGTACTCATGAGATATAATGGGGAAAAACACATTGTATAAGTTTTATCAGGATCACCCATTTCATGCAGTGAACAAGTATGATTCCATGAATAAACCACGAATATATCAAAAACCTTTTGAAAAACACTTCTAATACCATATGGAAAACACTTTCATACTAAAATACCATTTCTCATTTAAAATCCAAATTTCAATACCAAAATACAATAAACAATAAAGAATGTTTTTATAATTTATGGATTCATGAAATATTATAATGTAATTTGAAAATAAAATAATGGAAAAGGTTGTGGAATGTTCATTTATGTCATATACGATAATAATAGAAAAATCTTTTTATTGTTCGTCAAAAAGATCCACATAAAAATCAATAAAAGTATTCCATTTTTAAAACCATTAATGTAAATTCATTTTAAAAATAAAAATTAATTTATTTTATTTATATACATATATTTAACAATATGTAAAATAATATCAAGATTGATGACATTGTGAAAAATATCTGATAATTAAATCTTTAAACATTCAAACAGTCTCACACCACTTTAAGCAATTAAATCATAATATCCACGAAAGAATAAATTATCAAAAAAATTTAATAACATTATTATTGATAAAATATTGATATTAAATGTCTTAGTATTTGAAGATACATCTTATAAAATAATAAAGAGCCATATTTTCAAGACCAGTACCTATGAAAAGAGATTGAGAAAAAATCACTTACCTTGTTTATGACTCATCACTTATAATCATTATCATCCTGAATAATAAACCTATTTTTATTATTTAAATTATTTATATAATTTTATAATATTTATTATTCATATTATATCATTTTTTATCAGGTTATAACAACTAATTAATAATTTATGGTCACAATAGACGTTTTGATGTTATTTGGTACTTGTGTGGAAAATGAACATTGAATGATGTTAACAGTCCATGTGGTCATAAGTCCATCAACTATAGAATAATATTAATTAAATAATAATATTTTTTGTAGATAAAATATACATTTAAATCAATCCCTATATGTATTTATATGAATACGAAAATTGTTATAATCATCGAAATGGTATGAAATACATACAAATGAGTAACACTTCTATTTTCCATTGATCATTATATAAATTAGAAGAAAAACTATTTTATTATTCAAAAATAATAATAATATTATTAAAATAATGTTAACACTTTAAATATAATTATATAAATCATATAAGTTATGTGGAGAATAAAAAATTCATATTGCTTCAAAGAGGTGACAATTCACACGTACAAATGAACGACGTTATCGTTTTTATGTTTACGAATAGTAAAAATGTAATTGATATATTATAATATTATAATGATAAATATTTAAATAATATATATATATATATGTTTATTCCATCATTATAACCTATATTTATATATGTTTATGTAAAATGTATTATTTCTGTTCATTGTGGAGATAGTTCACACGTACGCATGAACAATTAATTATTTTCTCATTTATTTGATGTGGAGATGGATTTTGGAGGTTATATTTATATAAAAACATATATGTAATTACTAATACTAGTGTTATTATTACATCATGGAATATGAATATTTTAATGACGTGGAAGAAAAATAAAATAAAAACACTTAAATGACAACTTTATCTTCCCTTCAGATGATCACATTTCATAAGACCTTATCACCACTGAGGAGAGTATTATACATAAAATATTAAATCATAAATTTATGTAGGGATAATTAGAAGGGTTTATGGAAGATAATGGATGAATTAAAATGTTTTTTATGTGTGATTATGTCAAATCCCGTCCCCGGGGCCCGTGTCACGTCTACCCCAAGCCCACCTCTCAATGGCTAGGGGCTAGCCACTATCTCTTATGGCATTATCCTAAAATTGGGTGGAATGTTTTGATTATCTATACACACTCAAACTCATAATCCCATCCACCAATAATAAAAAAATGTATACCACTAAAAAAACCAGTGAGAGTAGAGGTACAATGATTATGTAAAATGGTCTAGAATTCAAATACAATAGAAGACAAGATTTAAACAAGTGAACTAATAATATCTGATAAATTTGTTCTAATAAAATACTACCTAAAGTATAGATGTAATGTAGATGTCGGATGTCATATGATTATGCCTCACCTGTATGATCTCATTGGGAACCATCTGGTCATGGAACACTAATGTCTCCATCAATGCGTCAATCATCTTCACATGACATGACACATGCGGGTGAAGCCTGTGCAAGGGAGAGTAACACAATAATTAGTAGTGATCCCAACACCGAATGAAATAACACAATGTAAAAATATATAATGTAAAATTTTCAGATCACATAGGTATAACATATAGTATAGAACAAAAGATTTAATATTCATAATGTTTGATCGTCTTGTACTATTGAGGGAATCATCACTGATGGTTCATTGAGGTGTGCTCGTCTGCCTGGAAACTAAGATCCAATCGAAGACTGGTCCACTGTGGTCTACTTGGATACGACTATTTTTTCGAGCAACTAAGGTCCACTCAACAACTGCTTTTATGTCGGGCCACTGAGATCTAATCGGATACATCACATTTGTCAGGCCACTGAGATCCGTATAAATATTAATCGTATGTCAAGCCACTGAGGTCCACTCAAATATTGTTTGTATACCAAGACATTGTGGTATGATCGTCTATTTCTCATCTGCTGTGCCACTGATTTGTGATCTACTACTACTCATCTACCAGGCCACAGATGTGCACTCTACAACTACTCACATTGTGCTTGATTTCAGGAGAATCTACTCTTTAAGACATCAGTCGTATCCCGGCATCCACAAATTGTTTTTTGGAATTTGTAAAAAGAAACCTATCTTCAATTCAACATATTATTTGGATGTAATGGAAGTGTCAATAAAAATTTTATAGTGGGGTTTGAGTCTGGTCCCATCCGGTCAGTCCAGCCCGATATAGTCAGGGTTCCATCGACCATACCTATGTCCCACTCGACCCAGGGTCTGCCGACTGACATGGGTGTTACCCAACCTAGTCTATTGGGCCCAGCCTTGACCCACTAGGTCACAGTTTAGGTTCACTATGTGGCCCAACCTGCTATTACTGGGATAGTTTATCTCATTTTTATGCTTTTTTGGTCACCTCCTCAACTCCTATTAAATATTGTTGGTTTACCACGAGACAACATCGTGGGCCACTGCGGGGCCCTCCTACCGCAGTTTCATTGGACAACATCCCTCCTGCCATGTGAAGTGACTCAATACCATGGAATCTAGATACCTTATCACCAGATATTACTAGTGTCCCCCATCCACCTACCCACGACCAATGCTACAGGGGTATCCACCACTACGTCGTGCCACCTCCCCCACATTGTCGCCATTGGGGAGTCAGAGAGTCCTTCCATGGGAAACTAGACATTCATCAATGGCCGTTCATTTATTTTTGAGTTCTTTTGTGGTCCATGGGTCGTCTCCATCCCTACTACATTTCTAAATTAGAGTTGTCGTCGATCCAGTGGTTTGGTTATGAAGAACACAAGAATTCTCCATGTGTAGGGACTCAACCATATTCATGTCGGCCTAATTCCTCCAAGTTAGAATAAAAGTCATATGATAAAAACTATGTTCCTTTACCTTATATTTTGAGATAAAAAATTTGACCCCACAAGATCAATCGAACTTGATATCAACCTATTATTGGTTTGATCCACATTTTTTGTATAGAAAAGAATAATGGGTAAACAATTCCATCATGGACAAAACCCAACCTCAATGTCAGATCATTTATTGATAGGGATCACACCGATTCATTCTTCATTAAACAATTATTCAATGGCAGTTGTTCATCACTTGTCTCTCACCAACACAAAATCTGAAATGGTTCCGAAAAACACTACAATGTGAAATGTTTTTTCTATATTCAATAAATTATAGGTAGAAAATGTGTTTCCATTATTTTTATTATGTTGTGTTTATGTTCCATTACATTGTTTCATAAATGAAACATCATTTCAATTAAAACTGGATTTCTAAATCATTACATTGAAACATATTCAATATTGAATATAAAATAAACATTAATGTTTATATTAATTTTCCAAAATAAATTCATTTAAAAATTTTCTTAAAAAGACTAAAAACTAACTTTATTCCTCAACCATTTCCATCCATCTGAATTCCATTTCTTATGTTATGTTTTTATTCTTGATGGAATGGTTCCCTCTTATTTTTAATTGAGAAACCCATTTATAAGTTTCTAAATCTGTGAACATGTGAAATTTTAAATAATCCAAAAAAAAGATCAAACATTTGTTCTAGGCTCATCATGCTATGGAATCTATTGTTGTCTGAGTGCATTGCGTTGAAATAATAAAATTTTATTTTAATAAAATTAAATTTTATTCTGGTACGTTAACAATACCTCACCAATTTTGGGTTATTTCCTCGTAATCCCATGCAAGGACTAAAAAAATGGGGGTATTGAGATCATATATGAGACTCCTATTCTGAGGTGTTCCCCTAGAATTCTGGTACTACAACTGAAAGAACTCCAGATAAATCAATCATCCATGATGGACTCTCTCCTATCAATCTTCAATCTCTACCAGGATCTCCAAAAATATTTCCCCATTATCAATTTCTAACTCACCACAGTTAATAACATGCAATGGATCAGGAATTAACTTTTTAGATGCGATATGTGAATGAAATTATGCACCCGGTTCATCTGTGGGGGAAGAGGTGGGTAGTACGCCCTATCACCAACTCAACCTAGAATTTAGAATGGATTGATGAATATTGAAGACATCTTGAATCCCACACTAAATCTCTATAATTTTTATTATGGTATGACTTGGAGGAACACATGGTCCCCCTAGAACTCCATAGGCCTCCATCCAATGAATTAAAAAGATTTATGTATGCTCTGTGTTGTACTCATGTACTCATAGATGACTTGAACCCACTCGGAGGTAGCTTGTACCAACTCTAGACCCATGAGCGCTGACTCCACTTGGAATGTCCAATATAACATTGAACTGCATAGTGACCCATACTGTTCATCAAATTGTTACATACCAATGGTGGTATTTTGACTATTTTTTCACACAAAATATTTCAGTGATAGGTGATTCTCCCAACTGTAACTAAAGGCCATGATGCATGGGAAAAAAATGTACTCAAAAACAGGGATAGTCCTCTCCATATGACCATCTTTATTTGGGTGGAAAGCTGTGCTCAAGCAGAGATGGGTCCTGAACTCTTCCTATAACTCATTCCAACACCGAGATGTATAGTGTGCATCACGATCAGAGACTATCATCAATGGGACCCTGTTTATTCCTACTATATTATGTTTGTTGAGGCGTCTCGAGCTATCTCCTAAACCTTACTCCTGGATGGGTAGAATGTGGGTAATCCTATTGTTTTGGTCAACAATCTCCCTGATAGATTCATATCTCCATGTTGTACTGGGTAAAATATTAATGAAGCACAATGAGGTATCATCCCACTTCAACTATGGCCCCTCATGTGAAATATTCAATCCTACAGCTACCAGATGGTCAGCCTTCACTTGCTAACAAGTGAGGCACCGAGAAAAATTTTTTTCCCCTATGTTCTTCATCCCTGCCACCATTACAATCATTAGTGACCTTATTACATCTTGTTCACTCATTGATGTACCGTTAAATGGGTTGTGTGGAACTGACTCCACACCTCCTCTTGTGGTTCCACTAGTACATCTGTGTATAATGGCATGATCCTCATCATAAAAAAATCCATAAATATCTTGTCCTAATGACCACTGAGCACGTCAGGCCTTGTAGTCAACATCACCAATAGTTTCCTACCTACCTCACTATAAGAGTGGGTGAGTGATAGCAATTTAGAGGGGATATTTCCTTCCCTCAATATCCACTAATGATATTTGCATCAGGGCTAACTATTCTGACACCTCACACAGAAAATGGAAACCAGATCTCTGGATGAGCACATAGGCCACCTCATTTCCCTTCCCAAGATTATATACTATCTAAATTTTATATTCCCAAAATTAATCTAACTTTAATCACTATCTCATGTTCATATCCTTATGGAGAATTTATTATTGATACATTTGTGATTAGAGTAGATGGTAAACCACTCACCCATAAAGCAGTGCCACCACATCATCATGGAAAAGACCAATTTCTCTAGAACTAGGTCATGGGGATTGCATTTTTTCTTGTGAATCACTAATTCTCATGAACCATAGGTGATAACTACTTTCACCAACATCAGGACATAACCAAATCCAGTCTCTAATGCATCCCATAACCCTACATAACCAATTCCCTTTTTTGTTAGTATCAAGATAGGAGAACTCATCAGTATCCACCTCAACTCCTAAAAAAATTGTTGGAATCTCACCGAACACATTAAGGGTTATCCTTATATGTACAAGATGATAAGGGTTTTGCTACCCTAGAGAAGTCATCAAAAAACATCCTCTAGTCTCCAACAAAACTAAAGAATCCTTAAACCACAGTCACACTACTGGGTGGCTCCTAGGAAATATCTTTTTCTATCTTTGATGAATCCTATAAAACTCCATCTACTAAAATGACATTTCTCAGAATATGGACCACAAAAATATATCATTAGTAACATGAGATCTTCACATGATGATGGTACTCTCGGAGTGTGTCCATAATTATACAAAGTTGTGTAGAATCCTCTTCCTCGGATGCCGAGTACACCAGGATTCCATCAATGAAGACCATGAAAAAAACAATTATGGTTGGGCATGAAGATCATTTTCATGTGTCCCGCTATCACTTTTGGGGATTTGTTAATGCCAAAAGGCATCACTATGAACTCATAGTGTCCATACAGTCATTTAAACGATGTCTTCGGTATATCCTTATCTCGTACATGAAGCTGATGATAACATGTTTTGATATATATATTCGACAACCATCTATCCACCATTAGATAATTTTAGATGTAATGAATCTTCAGTAGTGGATAATTGTTCTTTATAGTTTCTTAGTTCATACACTGGAAGTCCATAGACAGCCTCAAACGCTCTTCTTCCTATTTGGAAGTCAATATTGGGGCTGCCCAGAGTGAAACACTAAGAATCACAAAGAACTTTTCCTGTAAATCTCCTAGCTATACCCTTTGATAATGAAGCTCTATGGGAGACATCCGATATGATGACGTGAATATTGGTGATGCCCTAGGTTATAGATCAATGCAGAAGTCTAACAATCTTTGAGGAGGTAATCCAAGAACACCATCATGATATACGACTTCATACTCATCCACGAAACTAGGAATGTGAGAAATATTCCTACCCACCACACCAAGGGTGATGCTTTCCAAATGGTGAGTAATCGGCTACACACTCCTCTATGAAAACATGTCTTCTGCTATAAGATTTCACTTCTCACCAGATATGGAAATCCTAGACAATTATACATGGACACCCTCCACCTTGTATCTAATGTAGTCTATATGAAAGTGATAATTTCATAACAATTTCATACATATGATGACGTCATAAGGCCTAAATGCCTCTACTTTGATATCCTAGAAAAATCTCTATGCTCCTAGAGTATTCTGACAATGCTTGTACGAATATTTAATCACTGAATCCCCTCTTTTATGAGACTCTAATCTTAAGGATCATTCCATATAATCCACTAAAATCATTGAGATCTGAACAAGGTCCATCAGAAGGAATGACTAATTGGAACCTATGTCTACAAGAATAATATCTATAGTGGAGAAGAAAAAAATAATACCTCTAATCATTTTTGGAGTGTTGTGGTCATAAGACTCTATCTTTTGTAGCCGGCCTCTCCCTTATCTACAAGCTCTCAGAGACCCTGGTGGAAAACATGGGGGTGGTGGTGGGGGCACATCAACCCTCCGCCCACTACCTGCTACTCTGATGGCTCGCCAGCTAAGTCTGCAACTCTGGGGACCACCCACATGATCCTCTTCCTCTTCCTCAGTGTTCTATTGTTCTTCTTATACAATTTTGGTTGTTGAATAATTAATCAAATGCAATGGGCCCATGCCAACCACTTGAGTAGCACAATATGCCCCACAAACGACCTCCTTCGCCCTGGGGGTCTTGTACCTCTGCTCATGCATCTTGGGGTGAGCCTCGTAAATTCCAAGCCCGATTGCCCCCCCGTGTCTACTAGATGCTACCCCCATATAAAGACTCCATTATCTGAGGTCTACTAGTAGCTCATGTTTCTATAATTTTCTCTGACAAAAAGCTCCTCAAAATTAGGGATCTCTCTAGCACCCTAGCCTGAGTTGGAATTCAAAGTGATACCATGGACTCTTAGATCCTCTGGTGTAGTCCCTTCTCAAAATCATGAGCCTTGAATTATTGTCCTCACACTATATCCATGTAGTATTGATTATTATCATTGAATCTCATTAACTACTCTGTTATTTTCATGCCACCCTAGGGATGGTGCAGTAGCATTGGTATGCACACTAAGAGCAACATTGCTGGAAAGAATGCCTTTATAAAGAGGCCCTCAATGTCTATCCTAGTGAGGGTATCATCACAATGTGTCTAGATCATAAAACTCTACCATATCCCTACCAGTACCAGAATAAAGCTCTGTTCTATGATCACCTTCAGGTTAGGAGGCTTTCTCACTAGACTTATGGTTTGCGTAACAACCTTGAGCCAATCCTCTACCACTTGGGGGATAGTCTCAACCCCGAAACTGGGAGTTCTATGCCTCTGGAACTCATGTAAGGCACTTAGCATACATGCATACTCTATGAGTAGCTATAATAGAAATTTATTACCAATTGTTTGTGGAAATGAGGGTGAACCAACCGTTGGGGCCATATCCATTACAATTCCATGTATAGATGCCTCATTGCGAGGCATACCATCATCATAGTCATGCATTTGAACCGTCACTGGCTATCTGTGTGGAGAAATTCTATAATAGATCATGATTATCTATAGTCAATTTTTATACCTGGTGAGCTCACTCTAAAAGGACATGATGAAACACTCAAAATCATTTATGATTCATGAAAACAATGGTTTCATGTACCTAGTTGAAAATAAAAATACAGGGTCCTAATGTTTGAAAACATCGAGCGCCATACAAACACTAGACATCGTAATCCTGACAGTTGAACTCAAAACATTTAACAGTAATTCCCCAATACAGACACATAGACTCTTGGTCTTTAAGGTAGGACCAACCACCTCTAATGCCAAAATTTTCATGACCTGTCCCACCAGGCCTATGTTGCGACTACCCCTAGCTGACCTCCCAAATGCCATGGGATGGAAACTAGCACCAATGTAATTATCTTGTATGTGGGAGGTTTTTTTTGAAATATGTGTACACACACACTCAAAATCCCATCCCACAATGAGGAAAGAAAATACATAAATACCCTTAAACAACCACTTGGACTAATGGTACACGATGTAAGTAATATGGGATTGAATACAAACCCAATAAATGAAAATCTCTAAAAAAATGAGTAAAAATTCTGTGAAAGTCCATCCATAGAAAACTGTACAAGAAGGCTAGGTGAGATTATGTGCTAGAATAAGTATTAGTGCATCTCACCATTCTAATATCATTGGGCACCACATGGTCCACAACCACCATGTTTTATGCTAATGGGTTAGTCTTCTGCACAAGACATTACATGGGTGTGTGGTACCCATGGCGGGATGAGTAACATAATATTCAGTGGGGACCCCAATTCATATAAAAAGACCAAAATGTAAAACTACACTGAAGTAAATTGTTATCTCACAAAGTTATAACATAATGTATAAACAGAATGATTTATTAGTCATAAAAGTGGATCATCATGTAACATTATGAGACTAATCCTTGATGATTTCCTGAGTTCTATTCGTCTATTGGGACACTGATATCTATATAGCTACCAGGCCACTGAGGTCTGCTATGCTACCTCCCATCTGCCAAGACACTATGGTCTGCTATGCTAATGCTCATTTTCCAGGCCACTATTGTTCACTCTGCTTCTACTAATCTACCATGTCACTCAGGTCCGCTCATAAATTTTTCTCCTTCTAGTCCACTGATATCCACTCCTCTACTGCTCTTCTGGAATGCCACAATGGTCCACTTGTCTACTATTCATCTTCCAGACCACTAAGGTTCTCTCATCTACTACTCGCAGTGTTCATGATTCTTGGATATTCTACTTCCCAAGCAATATGTTGTATCCAAATTTCCACGAAAACTCATTTGGAGTATTTCAAAAGCACTACCTCTTGATGAGGTTCCCAAAACCAGAAATTAATCTTCAATAATATGCAGGATTCATATTTTATTGATATTTTAGTAAAAAAAGGATGTTGGGGATCAGGTATAGCCTAACTCGGTAGGTCCCACCTGACCCGACCCATCCTGAGGTCCACCAACATGACTTGGGTCCCCTATACCTGGCCAAGACGGGATGGTCCTTGTGTATAGCCTACTATGTCTATAGAACCACTGTCAGTGGGAAGCCCTTCCATTCTAGGATGCGGTGGTTTTTTCCACGAGGTAGCCCTGGGGGTCATCGTGGGCCTTCCTATTGTGGTCCTACAAGGCCACGGCCCTTCAGCTGCATCACACAGCTCAATGTTGTGTTTTCCAGAGAACTTACCTCTAACTGTTTCCAAATTCCCATGTCCACTGCACCTCGATGGATGTCGCGGGGGCCTCCTTCGACACAGTGTGCCGATAGTGCATACTGATTCCTTCATGTGGCCGCCACCACAGACCACCATACTTATTCTACTGGTCCTATCTCCAATCCACGAGCACTTTTTGTGGACATCATGTCTTCTTCTTCCTTAATATAGTATCATATTATCCTTGCATCGATCTAGGTGTTCAATCACAACAAACACATAAACTCATTAAATGAAGGGATTTAACCTTTTTTGTGTCATCCCCATTCCTTCACCTGAGAAAAAATGGAGATTATTAATACTGTGATCCTATACATTCAAGCCCGAGAAAAATAATTCCACCCCACAAGAAAAAATGACATGCGGATCAACCTGTTAGTGTGTTGATCCACATTTTTTGTTTTTAACGAAACAACTAGGAAATAATTCAATCCAAAATAAAACCCAATACCTTGATGAAAGATCGTTTGTTGGTTCGGATCACACCACTATATTGTTCACTCTACAATTTTTCATTAGATTCTGTTTGTAGACCATCTCTCTCTAACTCTTAATATTCAAAGGTTTAGAGATATTCTCAGATGGGCCAACTATTGGTCTTCGATCAATCCATTAAAGGTAGAAAACATGTTTCAGTGTATCTGTTATGTTTCATTATATATTCCTTACATTATTTTGCAAATGAAATAACTTTTTGGATATAATTGGGTTGAAATTCTATTTCATTGTAACAAATTAAAAATTAAAAAAAACATTGATTATAATTTAAATTGTCCTTATTAAATACTTATAATAAAATTTGTTAAAAATTCCCAAAACTAAATTTTTTCATCAACCCTTGCTTATCAAGGTTAAGTCCTTTATTAGGTAAAGTTGATGTTCCAGATGCAATGATGCCCCCAAATTTTTAATCTGGCACCCTTATAGAAGTTCTTAATACCACACACATGGACTATTTTAAATAAAAATTAATAATGTTTGAACAATATTTTCATGAACATTGGGCCCCAGAATCTAGTTTATTCTGAGTTCTTAGACTTGAAATAATCCTAAATAATTATAAAAATTATTTCATGGCATTCTAGGACATTACAATGTAATAGATCGAAATTAGTTCATTTTTATAGGTAATGAGAGGGAAACCTTTAAGGACCCATAATATATTAAATTAATATAAATTAATTTTTGACACCAAATTAATCTGAACTCTTTTTGTAAGAAAATAAGACGATTATAGTTATTTATTCTCTCGATCATTAATTTTTTGACATGTTCTTATATTATGTTAAATCATAAATTTTTGTTTTAACACTTCTTTACTATACAATTTTATTTTTTTATTTATAGTAGATGAGTAAAATAATTACTATAGTTTTCCAAATAATTAAATAATGAGGTATCGATGTAATTTTTATGACTATCTAATCAAGTATTCTGTATAATAGATCTAAAAAAATATTATTTAATTAAAAAAAATATATTTTTATATTTGAAATATTTAATTTTTGACAATATTAATTACTTGTTTTTTTAAATATTAATAAAAAATTTATTTATTTTTAAAAAATACATTAAATCATCCCTAACAAGTCACAGTCCTCCATAAATGTCATGTATTTATTGAAATATTTAAAATTATACTTATTTTAAAATTATTAATACAATATATTTGACTCCTCCTTTAATAAATATATTCATCAATATTCAATGTGTCATAAATAAGATTTAATTATTTATTATATAAATAATATAAATCAATTATAATAATGTAGATAATTATTTTATATTTTAAATTACTATTTATATTCAAATTCATATTTTATTTATCCCTATATTAAAAATTACTTACTTATAAAAAAACCAGTATGAAAATTTTAACTTATCTTTAATGAAAATATAATAAATTTTATATTCCTATCTTGTGAATTAAAAATACTATAATTTCATACTAAAGTTTATTTTTGTTGAAACCAACTCATCCAATGAAATTAGGGATATTTCTAGTGATATTTTATAAAATTTTAAATTTATTTTTACCATCAATATTGATATTTTCCCTTAATCGTGGTTAATATAATACAGATGTTAATATTCACCAATCACTTATTTGATCTTATTATATCTCATTTTCATACTGATTATAACTATTGTTGTCCATTTTTGATAATTCAATTAATAGATGTTACTAAATTAATATTAAAACAAATCTCACATATGTGGTGAGATGTTTGGTAGAGGAGAAGATAAAAAAATCCAAATATGTATTTATATCTAATTTCAATATAAAAAGTACTTCAATGACCAAGAATGGATTAAATGGTATATAACTTATTTAATTATTCATTAAAAATATGTTAAATTATTATGTAATATATAAATAAAATAGATGGAGAGTTAGTTTTGAACTGAAGTATAGAATTGTTCAATATTCTTTATGATATTAAATTTAAAAGGATAAAAATAGAAATTCATCCAAAGTATATATTGGTGTTCCAATTCATAGTATAATGTATATTTTTTCAAAAAAGTATATATAAATGTTTAAAAAAATATTTGATAAGGGTTATCCATCAATAGGCGGCCACAATAACTTCTTTAAAAAATAATTTTTTATATGTAAAAGTGGATTTGTTCTTTCATAATGTCCATAAAATACATAAAATGAATTTGAGTATTTATATTGAATTAATATTTCATTATGATCATCCATATTGAATAATATTATGATCTTATAATCAAAATTTATCTCATTTAAATATTTTTAAATAAAAATACATCCTTTATATTAAATTGACTTTTAGTTTTATTTATAGTAAATTTTCTAACAAATAAATCATTATATAATCATGTGTAAACAATATTTTCATTCTATAGTAAATATTTTTAATCCCCAATATCCTAATGACAATGTGATAACATCAATATTAAATTATAATATTTATTTTTTTATGCAATATGTGGTGTATCATGTATACGACCAAATATAGTGATTGCTTTAAAAAACTTTGATGATACATTTTCCCTTGTATTTTATAAAATTGACTGGTTCAAATTATTTTATATTTATATGATTGAAAAATATTAAAATTGCTACATTAGTGATGTGTAATTGAGTCATTTCAAAAAATAATTCATTTAAAAAACATAAAATGCAGTATAGGTTTAAGATTATTCACTAATGTTTTATAAATTTAATATACCAACATGAAAAACGAATTTTTTTAAAGGGGTATTATATATTTTCTCCTAGATGCATTTTATATATTTTATTACATCACTTTTTGGATATTATGGTGTAATCATACACACAACTTATTTATACCATTTTCTTTTTTACAAAAAATTACTCAATCTCATAAAACTATGATAAAATCACAATTATATAATATTGAATTGCTAATGTCAAAAATTAAATTATGTTACCAAAATAATTTTCAAAATAATAAATGTTAAAAATTTCAATAAAAATCCATATTTACTAGAAAATATTAGTTTTTATAATGTTAGAAACATTATAACCCTTATAAAAATCCCATAGGATATAATTTAATTATAATATTATATATTTAAATATATATTATATAATGATACTAATATTTCATGAAATGCATTGAATTAAAAAATGCATTATTTATTAAATAGTTCATTTTAATTAAAACATTATATTTTCCAAAGATACATTATTTTTATTCATATAAAAATATCATTTAATTATTAATCTCATTATATAATAGTTTATAAAGTTTTAATAATAAGAGATAAATATAATAGTTATTAGATTGAAAATAAAATATAAAAATCCATACAACTATGTTCTGGATACCTAACACCATATTACACATGTGAACACCTAATGGGTAAGGAATATGATGGTGTCACCTTAATGGGATGGATTGAAAAACATGGGTTGGATCATGATATTGAAAATATTTTACTATAATAGTAAGTAGTTTCTATCATGGTTTATTTATTGATTCCCAGCATTTTTTTTATTGAAAAATCCCAATGATTCAATCTCCCATGGATTTTCCAATAAACGAGCTTTATATGGTATCGTTACACAGACCGAGACAATCGATTCTTATATACTCCTTAAAAAAATTTCTAACAACTTAATATATACTAATATAAAATTTTACATTACGACAAATATATTTCCATGTTTAGGATATCTAATGGTCTTTTTAATCTAACCAGTTATATTTTATAATGGATTAAAATAACCAAAATAGTGCATGCATTTTCTATATCTATATTACACAATATGGTATTTATTCATTCAAAATGGTTCTTTTTTATAAAAAGTTGGGAAATAAAATTATTTATATGAATGAATGATCATAAAATCCAATTATATGATTTTACAACAATACTAACTAAACTGATTATTTTCCATTGAAAATAAAATATTATTCTATTAATTCATGTTAATATAAATTTTTTTTTCATTTGATGTAATGAAGTAAACAGTAGAAAATAAATATAATATAGTTTTTTTAAAATTTTTCAATAATCACACACAGATATATAGAGTAATTTTAGTAATTATTTCATTTGGAAATTTCAAATATTCTAGTGAATGGAAGAATAAACGTTCATTGTACTTATTATATATTTACATAGTGATTTACTAAAAACATTGAGGATTTAATCATTTTATTGAAGTAATGTTTTTATCTATAAGTATATTACATTTCTCATAGATAATAATGTCTCGTAAAATTCATAATAATTAATTATTTTTTATATTAAATAAATTTTATCAATGTGATTTTTAACGAAATTTAACAAATGATAATTTGAGAATATTTTTTTATGATACTATAATGAAAATTTTAAAAGACAGAAAGTACCCATGGTTGATTATATTTTGTAATGATCTTATGTGAAAACATGAATCTGAATAAAAAATTACTATTTAAAAATATCATTATTCACATCCATTGATATCCTTATATTAACAGCTACTGATTATGAAAATGAAACAGTCTTTGAGATCAATTTTTGACAATTAAATAAACCCAAAAGGGAATTATATGATAAAAATTTAAATAATACTTAATTTTTTATTAAATAAAAATTATACTAAAACATTACTGAAATAATAAAAACAAGTTTAAAAAACCCATGTGGTCTTAAAAATAATAAAAATGAATTTATATGACAATTGTATTCACATGGATATTATAGAACTCCTTACAATATTAATTGTTGTTGTTGGATGACATCAAAATTTATGCATTAATAGGTATTGGAAATGTTTTTTTGATTTATAATCAATAATTCTGTGTCACTGGGGATAATGTAATTTAATTATATTATTTTGAAGGGGGATTTGGGCAGAAGGATTTTTAAAATAATGGTGTTAGAGGTGTCTATAAGTGAAAATAAGATATGTTAAATGTTATGAGAATGAATTGGTGTTGGATGTAATTATGTGAATTTTAAAAATTCTATCATTAAAAATATATTTACCCCGCATACTAATGATAAATTGATGATAAGTAACTTTTAAAACAATGATAACCAATCTTTGAATTAAGAGAATGGTCCTCTGGCTGTCAAGAGATTTGAGAATATCTGCCTCCATAAAAAATATTGACGGATGTTTGGAAATTATGATATTTATTTGATATATTAATTATCAAAGAGAAATAGATAGATAAGTAAATGATATTTGATAAATTTATATTTTCTAGAAATTTTAATTGATATGAAGCAAAATAATGAGAATAACTCCTTGAATATCATCCAGAAGGAGGGGCTCTCATAATGGATAATGGGAAACCGAATTTTCATTCATGGTGAGGAAGATATCTATTTTCTGAATGATTCATTTTTATATCATGGAACACAATCTACATTTTATGAATCATTAACAATAATGAAGTTGATTTATATTTTTTAAATTACAAAATGTTATCTATAATAATAAAAGTGTAAAAATTTAATGTTTATAGGATGGAAACGAATATATTTTTATCCATTAAAAACAATTATTTTTGGGAGAACACATAATAGCCTAAACCATCCATTAAATAGAATGTTTAATGTTTTTTAGTTCATAGAAACATTTTCAATTGTTTAATTCTTATATAATCTCATTGTGGGAGAATCACGTGAAATAATTTTTTCTAAAGTTCATGATTTACATATATTTTGAATGGTATATTTATTTAGAAAGGATTACTAAATAATTTTACAATATGATAATGTTTTTGTGACTGTCGAGATAATTATTTGATGGCCATTATGATTTGAACATATATGTGACCCTATTATCTACTAGGTGAAGATAATCTTTGATGGTGAGAATTAGAGGAACCAATTTTTATATTATAATGAGTTTCCTACCTTGATTAACCCTCATAGGTTATCTATCCATAAAGTCTCCAATAGTCATAAAAAATATATAAAAATCATATTTTAAATTAATGATACAAATAAAATTTTAAAAACATAAAATTCTTAAAAGCGTATTTCATCAATATATATCATTTTTTGTAATAGATAACTTTATTACTAACAATTTAAAATAAATATCGAAAGATTCAATCAAATTTATTTTCCTTCAAAATATCATATTTGATTTATAACATATGGAAGTTTTAAAATATCCCAAATTTAATGTATCATTTTTCTAAAAATAAATGTTTCTAAAAAACTCAATTAATAAAACATATCAAAAATAATTTTTATAATTGAACAACACACAATTGAAGGAAAATTGAGTTTATCGACCAAGATCACACAATATTTAATTTTCAACAAATGTACTATTATAAATCACTTATTTGATCAAATACTTGAATTCATATTATAATGACCCATTATTTTCATACCTCGATATTACATTATTTTTATGAATATTTATTACATTACACAAACACACACCCATGTACAAGAATTTTATAGTTCTTTTGGATATGTGGAAACATAATAATCCAATCTGCTGAATGGCCTTCAATTTTTCCTTCATGTATCTTCCGATTTTTAGTCTTCAAAATAAAAACCAACTTACAACATTTCTTCCTATCACAGGGAAATAAAATTCAAGAATGGGTTATCTCATATGGTCAGAATGTATAAACAAAAGAAATATAAACCAACAGTCTTATCAAATAATATACTAATCATAAGTGTGAATTACAATGAAAATAACATGATATGTTTATATATTTCATATCTAAGATCATAACCACGAGTCATGTCAAATTCTTTTTGATCATTTTAGAATACATGGGCCATTAGAGTTAGAAATGACCGAAATTCAATAATGAACAACAATCTCATGTAAAAAATGTGTGGAATTGTCATAAATTTAGAAATGAATTCCATGTGTCATGGTTTAGTACCATAAAATTAATATAGTGGATAATGATTCACCTATTTACTGTTGTTGATTTGGATACACCAGTTTCCCATCATGGACTGGGACATACCTATATGACAATGCTAATCGGGACACAACTGTTCCCATTATGGATTTGGACACAACTATTTCCCATTCTGGATTAGGACACACCTATTTCCCATAATGGACTAAGAGGAATCATGTTTCCCACTGTGGATAAATAATGATAAAATTTTCCCTATTTTTATCTCGTGAGATATAAATCTTCACCCAATGCATTAGATGGATATATAGGCTCCACACATAACATGATGTTAACCATATTTAGTGTTCCACTAGATAATAAAAATGCATCCCATCATAAACCATGAAATGAAATTGTTATTATAAACATCATATCATAACTTATCAAAAACATACAGGTTTCATAATCATTTCATTATATAATAACATATGAAAATAATCCAGTTTTATAAATAGCATATCAAGGTATAACCACTAGAAATAAATTTTTAGATAAAGAATATGAATTATATACCTGGAAAACATCCCTATTGAAGAAAAAGTAACTCCAATGTTTTTTATAATTTATGGAATTTTTTTTAATACCATTGAACATATTTCTTGTGGAGAATCTCCATTCCACATTGAAATTTTATATTTAAAGCATAAATATTATTGAAAATTTTTTAAATGAACATTACGTTCAAAAAATATAAGGGAATATTATACAATAAATTATTACATATTTTCAAAAAATAAAAATAATTTTCAATAAAAATACGATTATATTATAATTCAATGATTTTTCTAAATACTTATTTATAAAATGATTTTTTTAATGAAAATAAATTTCTATCCAAGGGGTTATAATTTTTAATTTTATTATTTTTTTCAAATTTATCATAATTTAAAAAGAGTAGAATATTGGAAACAATACATGAATATATAATGTAAAAATACTATATAATAATATTCACGATAATTCTTGGAGAGATAGAAGATGATATTATATCATTCGTCAATTAATCATAAACATGTGTATAAATGATGAGATTTTAACAAAAATTTACTACCACATTAGTAACATTGAATCCTAATAGCAATAAAGAAATAACATATATAGAAATATAAAATTTCATGAATATTAATAAATCTATGATATTACATGTCAACAAGGATATATATACCTATTGTGAAATAATATAGGTGCACAACATAACGTATATCTAAATGAATGAAAATATGGAAAAAAACATCTTATTAATTTATTACCTTATGAAAAGTAACCCACATGAAAGATATGTCCTCAAATGTATATATAAAACCAAATATTATATAGTATAATAATATTAATTTTAATAAATGGGATGTATAAAAACTATAAATAATAAAATTATGGTGAACATGACCTGTGTATCATAGATCTAAAAAAATGACACCGAAATCCCTTAACATAAGTCATATATTCAATCCTAATCATTAAAAAATTCTGTATGACAAATATAACTTCATTTAACAAAAATTTCAGAAAAATAATAACATTTATCATACTATATTTGATATTCTTATTCACTTTTATTAACTTTTTAATGACAATTCAATGTTAACGTTACGTCCCGGGTAATGAAAACTTTGTCTATCGTATATTTTTGGATTTTTTATAATATTTACCCTCAATTTGATTATGGGTAAATAATATAAATAAGTATAAGCTTTATTTAAATAAAATATGTATTAAATATGTATTTATTTATTGTAAATAAACTATTTTATTTGTATAATATAAAATTCATCATTCTGGAGATTGTGGGATGTACGAACCAATGACCATTATTTCTATTTTCATGTCATATTGATGGAATGTAATATAATTGATAAATATAAACATTATAGGATACTTTTAATTCCATCTATTTAACATATTTTTAGTAAACACATCTTTAATACCTTCCATATATGGTATGAATGACTCTCATTACCGCGCTATGCGGTAGTCCGCCATAGACACGAGTGACATTATCATATTCTACAAAATAGAGAGTATGAAGGTAGGTTTGTTAGAATAATTAAAAAATAGTAAAAATATTACATATCATTAAAATTTTATATAAATATCAATTAATCCATTATAACCAATAATGTGAGGTGGTAATGGAAAAATGGATGACATCAGTTTGTGAAGTGGTAGTCCTCCATACAGAGAAATGAAAATGTTGAAACATATTTTATGGAAGTGTTGGTGGTTTCATGTAATAAAATTAACATAAAAATATTTATATAAGAAATATTCTTACTTTACTATATAATCATGTTTTAAAAATAATTAATTGGGGTTGAGGAAGTCATAATATATAAAATTATTGTTGATGAACATTACCACTTCTGATAGAAACTCATTTTGGGTTAAACATGAGTACAACATTGGATGAATGTATACCCAAAGTAAGAAATATAGATTTATTATAGAGAGTTTTATAGGGGGTTTTTCTGGTATTTTCCAAACCAAAAGGTTTCTAATTTGTGAATAGGGGAGGAAGGGGGTAGCCTATTATCAGTGATGCGGGTGACACTCTTGGAATTTTTGAAGAGGGATAATTCCACCAACATCATTTCATGTCATGTGGCTCCAATAATGGATAAATATGACGAATAAAATGTGTAATATAAAAATATGTAAATAAAATGCCTATTGAAAATTATATTAAATCTCTTTACCCTTATGTTTAATGTATATTCCTTCAATAAACTTGTTTTTCTATTAATCATTGTGTTTTATTTAAATTGAGTTCACAATTCATTTTTGGTAAAAACATAAGAAGGAATTATTAGAAATTGTGAATTAATGTGATTCAAAATATGGAATCCATTTTTCTTATTTTTATTTAAATAAATATAAATGATATATTTAATATTAATCTTGTAGATATGTCGAGAAAGGATAGTATTAAAGAAAAAATGTTCTGAAGATTATAAAGATTTTATATCAAATTTCATCTTTAATATAACTAAAACGAACTAAATTGATTTAATATAGGTATAATTGAGATATTTATATATTAATTCTAATTTCAAATATAATTAAACGATAAAAAAATTAAATGAAAAAGTAGTTTTTGATTAATAATCAATAGTTTTTAATAATCAACAAAAAAATTATAACGTTCCGAGAAATATAAAAAAGTCACCATAAGATAATGTTTAAATTGAATTTTCAGAAATTAATATTAATTTATAAAAAAAAATTTATAAAGATGATAAAAATTAATTTATTTAATGTTCAAAAAAATCAATTTTTATTGAAAAAATAGTACTTATGAAGCTTATAACGTCTATACCAAAAATTATTTATTTTATTATCAAAATATTTTCATTATATAAAACCATAGTAATTAATATTTAAAAATAATGTTTTAATATTAAATTTTTTATGTTTAACTTATAGGGTAAGAACAGTCAATTTTATATAACAATATTTATAATATATCATGGTTTTGTTAAAACTCAGCATTGTGTGAAACAATGTCAGAGAATTTGTTAAATGCAGTGAAAGGGAAATTTTTAATTTTTTCTAATGATTGATCAACGTTTTTTAGAATTTAATGAACACCATAAATAAATTTTAATTTACTTGAAAAATTATAATTCATAAAAACTCGAGGTTTAACATTCTACAAAATTAAAATTAATTTCTCCATCAGAATTTGACATTATTATAAGAAAAATTGATGATAACTATACATATCATTATATATATGTTCTCTTATAGATTTTTCATGTCTGTTTTCATTCCACAAAAAATGACACGGTGAGTGGTCTAATATTATAGGACATTCAATTTATGATCTAGAATCTATATTGGTTGATCCATATACGAACAAATTATGTAACAATAGTACGTCCTCAAAGTTTATTACTTGTGATGCATACAGATTATACATCATTAGTAATGATACATGAAACAATGAAAGAACATTATAGAGTTTCATTGGAATAACAACATTATAACATACTCTCTTGAAACAATCATGTATTTTAATTAGATCTATATACCTACGCCTTAGTTTTCCCTCATTTCTCTTGTGAAGGAATTCATAGAAAGAGCTTCTCATTAGCTTCAAATTATATATTACATCTATAATTGTCACTATAACATCTCTTTTATCATTATATAGTACCTAAATGTTAATGGATATCATTAACCTTCTATTTCATCTCATCACCATGGTCAAGTCCAATTATCATTCTTTATGCAACTTAATTCTATTATGTGGGAGTTTTATACATCATTATATAAATGTATTCATAATGAGACCATTTTAATTCTATAATTGTATAAAATTTTTAAATAAAGAAGCTACTGATCGAAACCACCTTTTAAATCCATTAGATGAGATCATAAAGTATCCTTTAATCATATTTTAACACTTGTTAAAGGCATTCATCCTTAGATAAAATTTTCATTTTATATTGTACAAAATGGTATCATTGAAATAAATGTCTCTAAAATTATCCTTAATCCAAAAAACTCAATTGAGATAAAACAACAGAAGTAGGTGTCAATAACACTGAACATATGATCAAAGTTAAACTCATAAACAAAATGATGGTATACATAACTATTATGTATATCATACCTTGAGACATATATGGTTCAAAAATATAATTCACCATTTATTTCCTTAAATTAGATCATATCTTATACAAAAACATTCCCACTTGATAAATGGGTTCATATAGTTATTTATAAAATATCGAAAGTGATTATATTATTAAAAAATCTATTTAGAGGGAGAGAATATCATGAAATTTCACTAATTTATGAACAATAAAATTTTCATTATACATATTCATAAAATATCCAACATGAAATTATCAACTATCGAGTGGAGGATAAGTGTTCCTAAATTATCATGCTTCACTTCATCTATTGTGATTTAATAAGATTTCACTTTTTAATTATTCCTCAAAAGATGTTGTGGCTAGTCATCCATATTGTCAAATATATTTTGGTATTTATTATGACAATTCTCAAAATTATTTTATTGGAAAAACTAGAGTATGGTTGATGTATTTTTTGGAGTAAAATTTTTATACACTCAAATTTCTAGACCAATGATTGTATTTGTATGTTGACAGAAATTATGACCTATAATCTTACATTTAAATAACCTCCCAATTCCATTCAATCAATTACCTTGATGCCTCATCCCACATTTTTTTTTCATATATATGTTTTTAATTTCATTACAACATTTGAGTATTTACGTGACTTGGTCTTCATTTTCTTATAATAACTAGAGGAATGATGGGAATATCAAATTTCCATTACTTCCATCTATACACATCGAATTACTTATTAATACCTACATTGGTATCCTATATACAAGGCCTTTTAGATAATATTCTTCAAGCCACTAATGAATCGATTAATTTTTTTAGGGAGGATTATTAAACATGAAACATTCCTTGAATGTTTTATTAAATTATCTTCATATGTACCAACAGATTAATTATTTATTTTAATTAATATTAATTAATTAATTTATATTCATTGATAATATAATATAATGGAATTACATAATGAAAAATATCCCCGTTAAATATCCCCTTTTATTATATTCAATCACTTCTTGTTCCCTCTGGTTCTTAATAAGATTACCACATTGATCGTATTTGACATCAAACAATATACATACAAAAATGACATTTTCTATTCTCTAAACACTCATGGATGGATTTTTTTTCTATGGTAATGATATTTTGATCAACAACAATTGTTTCATAATAACAACTAAAAATAATACAAGTTACATCATAAAGGACATAACAGATCATTATAGGATACTATTTTCATGTTAATGATCAATATGTTTCATAGATTTAGAATGTATATTGTACATATAAACATTAATTTTCATTCAATCTCCAATATAGTTCAGTTTCCCAAGAAGATGATCATTTTATTAACAATTTCATTCAACATTACCGATGTTCTTTTAGGTTCCACCTATTTAAAAATAAAAGAAATCATATTGCACGAAAAAATAATCATTATGAGGAACAACATAACCATAAAAAATAACTTATAGGATGTCTAAATCAAAAATAATTTTTTTATTAGGAAAACATAGGTTTATCCATGTTTTTTATGGTAATCTATTATTTAAATCTTTCATGATTGTTCATAAAGTGAATGTCTTTTTCCAAATAATATCCCAATGGAGTGTCCAAAAATATGTGCTGCAAGGTCCATTAACATTAATTATTTCTTGCAAGATCTTATTTTAATATAGTGTTTTTATGATTTTTACCTCTATGTCCATATATTCCGAAGAATCCTATAATTATAGTTTCAATATTGGGATGTAATTGAATAGAGACCACTATAACAATCCTTAACAAAAATTACATGGAATGTTTCTAAAGCATGATTAATCCTTAGAATTATCCATAGTGAAATCCATAGAAATGTTCTTAGAAAAATCCATATAGATCTGGATAATGATTTCTCATCCAATTATTTATAGAATAACTATAACATTCCATTTGAAAAATTTATAGCATCGAAGTAATTTCATAGTTAGATATTAAAAAATTATTTGTTAAAATTTATTGCATTACACAAAAACATGCCTATGAACCATAGTAGTTCAGTTTATATGGAAATATGGAAATATAATCTATAATATTTTGAAATATCTTAGATTTTTTTTAAAAAATATTCCCATTTTGTACTCTTTATAATCATACATTACAAAAACCCATTCATAATAACCTTTGGAAATGAAACATAAGAAAGTGTGATATCAGATTGCTAGTAAGGGTAAATATAAAAGAAATAAATATAATACCACATGAATGAAATAGATAATCATAAGGGTTTATGATAATGATCATAAGATGCAATGTTTATACACCACATCAAATAGACCATAAACATGATTTGTGGCCTAAAACATTAAAATTTCTAGAATCAAGTTCCATAACAATATGAAACCATATTAAGTCAACCATGAACCATAATATATTTTTATAAAATCATGGAACCATCATAAATTCTAAAAACTATTTCATGTTTCATGGATAACAACCAAGACTATAAAAATAGTAGCTCATGGTGAACATGATTCCCATATAAAATTAGGACAAACATATTTTCCATAGAGGATTAGGAATCACCTTTTTCCCATGATGTATCAGGATATATTCGTTTCCCATTTTGGATGAGGACACACCCGTTTACCATTTTCGATGTGGACACACATATTTTCTTGGATGGATTAGTGGACACCTATTTCACATTATTGATTAATCCAATTTAATTGTTTCCCATTTTTATCTCACGATATATTAATATTTAACAAATGTATTGGGGGACATATATGTCCCACCCATCACATAATTAAAACCATATTTATGTGTGTCATAATATCATAAACACCAAACATATCATTACATAAGAAATGAAATGGGATTCATAAAAAACATATCAAAACCAATGTAAATAGTGACATGTTTCATAATCCTTTTATTATACAGTAACCCATGAAATTATGCAGGTTTCAAAACCAATTTATCATGATATAACCCACTAATTTTTTTTTTCATAAACATCCCTCTATAAAAATATAAACCATTCAAATAATGAATATAAATAGTATACTTGAATAATATCCCTAAAAAATCATGGGTGATACCAACAAATGCCATCTTTTTTGAAAAATAATTTTTATGGTACATTGAAAACATTAATAAAGGAAAACATTCCATTCTATTAATTTTTTTAAACATAAATTTTTTTTAAATACTCCTTTTTTATAATAAAAATGAAAAAATATTACTTAAAATTTTATGACATTTAATATAGTTTATGAAATAAAAAAAATTAAGAACATTTTCCTTGAATATGTGTTTAAAATATCATTTGTAAAAAAATAAATTTTTTTAGAAAACATTAATTTTAATGAAAATATATTTCCCACCAAAGAGAAAAATTAAGTTGGATACTATTAAAAACATTGTTCTTAATTCATTATAGTACTATAGAGTTAAAAATTGGAAGTATTACATTAATATATCATAAATTGATAAAGAATAGGGAAAATATAGAGAATTAATGAGAGGTAGAAAATTATATTTCATCATTAAAGTCTTAATAATGATGAATTATAATAAATGATGAGAGTATAACAAAATACCATTACCACTTTTGTAACATTGAATAATAATACAAATGTAAGACTACTTTACCATGAAACATAAAAAATCATGAATATTAAAAAACATAATTATATTTCATATATAATTCAATTTATATACACCTTATAAAATAATTGTGGTTCCTAAGATAACATTTTTTCAAAAAAGACCAATTTAAATGAAAATATATTACAAATTTGTTATATTATTAAACATAAACTTTATTAAAGGCAAAAACTATAATGGACATTTAAAAAAAATTGTATAATAATCATAATATTAATTCATAGTGATTATATACCCCACATAAAAGATACAGATGTTTAACATGGAATGTTTCCCACAAAAGTAAAAAGTGAGATTGAAAAACCATACCTAATGTGATTATATCCATAAAACTCATTAAATGATCCTAAATAATAAATATAATTTAATAATATATCTAATATAGAATAATAATTACATAAATTATACCATATATGACTTACTAATTCAAATTTAATAATTGTTTATCAAAAATTACATATCAATGTTTAGTTTCAGGATATAACCGCATTATTTATTGTATATGACATGATGTGTTATATTTGTCATCCAGGTAATTATTTAATGTATTAATCATTACCTTATTGACAAATAGGATATGAATATCATATATATTCATTATATCTGAATTTATAATAAATTATAAATTTGGAGATATAAAATAAACTAAACTTTCGTTGAGATGGTAGACTATACATAAGCGTAAATGTTATTTTTAATTTCGTGTTCTGTTGAATAAAATAAAGTTGAATGATACATATATTATCAATCAACAATCATGTTCATGTCATATATATCTAATATTTTCTTTTCATAACATCTTTAATACATTTCATATAAACTATGGATGAATCAAATCGTTTCACAAGGTAGTTTTCGACCATACACACAAGCGACACTATCAAATTCCTTAAAAAATTAGTATGATGGTGTATGTAATATAATAATTATATAATAAAAAATAAATATAATATATCATAAATATAATATATAAAAATATTTTCCATCAATATTCCCAACATTTATTGGTAGCAATGGGAAAGCAAAGCAATTAGGATCATGAGCCGGTAGTGAGTCATACACACGAACCATGATTTAATAATTCATTTGATGAAATTGTGTGTGGTTTTTTGATTAATATTAATAAAATTTAAAATAAATTTTTTATGGTGTATGCTTAATATATAAAAATTATATAAATTAATTTTAAGTGTGAGGAAGATGATTGCAACAACAAATTCCGCTTGATGAACATTATATTTTCTTTGGGTTACTCCTTTTTTGTTTTCACCAAGGGCCATCACTGATTAAGCATATGCCCAATGTAAGAATTATAGGATGAATATAGGAAATATTATAGTAGATTTTGTTATGTATTGGATAAACAAAATGATTTTTAATATTTGGAGATAAGGGAAAGGTGGTGGCCTTTTAGAAGTGATGTGAGTGACACTATTGTTATTTTTTAAAAGAGAGATTCCACACACATTTTATCCAACTAATGTTGATAAAATAATGCAAATAGATACATATAAAATAATTTAAATTGTTGATAAATTTCCATCAAATTGTTTTTGGAATGGTTCATAGGTCATTTTCCCCTTTTTTAATGTTTAGTCCCTTGATAAACTTATTTTTTTTCTAAATAGTCATGATTAATTTAAACTATATTCACTAATAATTATGGTATAAAATTGATGTTTAATTATTAAAAATTATAGAATATTATTATTAAAAAATTTTATTTTTTTTCAAAATTACATTAACATAAATGGAAAAAATAATTTGAAAATAATCAAACAGACGTTTCGAGAAAGCATGGTTCTAAAGGAAACTATTCCAAAGGTCACAATATTTGATATCCAATTAAAAAAAGAAATTAATTACAATGACATAAATTAGAATAAATATTTATAAGTGAAATTATTGTTATTTTAATAAAATTATAATATAATTTCAATGTATAAAAAAATCAAAATATAAGAAGATTCAATTAAAATTTAGTAATTTTAACTATTATTAAAATAAACTTTTATAAATAAATAATATAAATTAACCCTAATATAATTTTTAAATTATTAATTAAAAAATATTTTAATTTTGTGAGTTTGAATTTCTAAATTTTTAATGAATTATTTTTATTATTGTTAAAAAAACAATTATCCTTAATATTATTTTTGAAACAGATAAAGACTTTACAAAAATTTAATTATTTTACTGTTATTATATTAAATTTTTATTAAATCATTATAATTAATTATTCAAATTAATTTATTTTTATTCATATTATTAATATTAATTTCTAGGTAATAATGGTCATGTTTAAATAAGAATAAAAATAAAATATCATGATTTTTTTAGAACTCAGTTTTTCATGAAACGAGAGCTTATACAGTGTTACATGTATTGAAAACATAAACTGGTGTTTTATATAACAGAAGGCTAACTTTTTGTAACATGTAATGGAAACCATAAAAATATTAATTTATTTTAGAAAAGTATACATTAAAACATATAGTGTTACAGATGTCATTATTGTGTTAGTTTTAACAACAAATATATCTATAAATGATGATTTATCCAATATTTCCATATAATTTTATTAACTTGAAAGATAAAATGGGTCCTTTATGAATAATTATAATCATTTTCATTGGAAGCTCTAAGAAATTATTTATTTGAAATGACAATCTAGAAAATAACACCTCTTAAATCTAGATGTGATATATAATGAATGTTTTTAAAACATTTGATCATATAATTATTTAAAATTAAATAAATGTATACTCTCTTAGTCTATGTATTTTCTTGAATAAATTGTGATATCAACCAAAAACAATATAAATAAAAAAATTAAATACTTTAGTTTTATATGATTTATTGTGGCTATGAAAATTATGGTTATGTTTTTGGCACCAAAATGAATCACTATTAATTAATAAACAAAACTGTAGCTCCAAAATAGATACCATTTTTATATCCTACAATATTTCTCATATTTGATGATTACTAGGTCAATAAAATAATAATCCTAGAAGCGGCTATTAGGAGTGCCTCAATCTAGGTGACCACATGAACCTATGTTTTCCGCCCCATATACTAGAGGATACTAACTAGAAGTAAGGGTCTAATGAGACATAGGGGTAGAATATACCCACTTTATTAGTGTAATTGCCAAAAAATAAAATTTATGAAATAAGTGAAACATTATAAATTATAAATATGCATCAAAAATCCATTACAAAAAACTGGGTACATGCCCTAATGTAATAATAATCATGCAAAATCATGGATTATAAATCCTGGTGTATTGATGACTAAAAATAGTGACATGATAAAGAATCCCAAAAACAGGTCCAGACACTATGTCAGGTTCCCTCATCCATGCATAACCCTGATCCCAAAATAAAAAATCTAGAATAAGGCCTATAGACTAGTCTAGAACAACGACGATGAAGTCACCTCATGTACCCAATGGAGTCCCAATATGGATGGTAGTACCACTCCATATGCCAACACTAACTATGTCTATAAAAATAGCCAGCATAAATAAATATGGTACGCAACAAATCAATATAAAATGGGGAAAACAATGGATAAATCATATTTTATCAATTAATTAAATTAATATTAACAAAATTCTCATGAAATTGAATGTATCATAAATAATTATCAAATTCAATTAATCAAATGTTGATAAACTAAACACCATATATGGGTGGCAAAAATTTTAAATTCACAAGGACAATCATTTCATAGAACATTATAGAATATTAAAAAGTTACCACAGATCCCGGGTCTAGGTAATCTTTTCTTTTAAATTAATTAAAAGAATATAGCCTTAGTATTACACTATAACCCATTAAATATATGGGTGTGGCCTTGATCAACATCCTTTAAAATCCCATGGGAGTATATCCTTAACCCTATATCCCAAACATACAACTTAATAACGTGCACATGCTTCCATAATTTGGAACTCATTTACCTTTTAAATTTATTAACAAATTTAACATAGTGAAGAAATATCAAATAAATCATTATTTAATGCTATCCACTAAACACAATTATCAATTGGTTTATCCCAATATCTATTCAATTTAACATTTAAAAATTCAATTTCGATGTTCAGTGTTGGGCACACATTGTGGGTGGCCTTAGGTTCTAGATCAATCATCCGTATCAAATTCCACTGGGATCTTGTGGTGAAAAAATCATTATTTAATTACAATAATAAAGCAGTTACTACTAAGGAAACCATATACCCATCATAATGAACTGAATACACATCCACATACACATAGACAACATCAAGAATATTGTGTAATACTCCCAGAAAACCTACCTGTTGCTAAATGACTAATAGTCAGATAACATTGAATTCCATTCATCCTTAAAATCTCTCAAATTACTAGCATATGAGTTTATAAATAAGTATGGTTTTAGGTATTTATAAGGAGGCAAATGATCACAAAATACATATTTTAATGAGTATAGAAAAGAGGAGGTTTTGAATTAACCAAATCACCAATCAAAACACAATTACACTAAAAATAACATATAAATGACGGAGATTGATCCATAGAATGATAATGAGATTTTGAGTTTTTAGATTGGAATATAGGAGAAGAATGGGGAATTAACTCTGTTTAGGATTCATAAATCTGGAGGTGTAAAATATAAATTTCACCCATGTTTAACAGGATTCACGTTTTGGACTCTATGTGCCTCTTTCTATCCTAGAGGTGACTTGGGTTTCACAGTTTCCATTAGAAGAACACAATTTGGAAAACCATGGGGTGTCTTTGTAGGATTGATCTATCCATAACATCATTGGTTGGATATGCACCCTGAATTGTTTTACAAACCATGCACCTCACTGCTCTAGGTGACACCGTTATGGTGCATGATTGGTACTAATCTTGTTTCATCAATAAAACCTTCAGCAGGTGGATTCTTTTCCTCTGTTATATCAATATTAACCACTAGGAATATCTTGAGGATACTCATAATTCTAAGAATTATTTAATTAATAATTTTATAGAAAGATAAACTAAAAATTACACTTAAACATACATCATTAGAAGTTCGGGATCTTACAACCTCCTCACTATATAATGAATTATCTTCAAGCCACTTGTCCAAGCATCACTATGATTCCTTTGTAAAAAGGTAATCCCACTATGACCACATATTTTCCCCCTATAACTTAATTCATCCTAAATAATACCACGCTTACTCAATAATCGGAAAAATAGTAAAAACCTTACCTCACATATCATTCTCACTACGAACCACAATAAAAAACAGATGATCCTCCAAAGATGAATCTACCTAAATATCATCCTCATCAAAATAAATAACATGATATGGTTTAGGGGGACATAGTTCTAGATGTGAAACATTAAAGGCACCATTCATGCTACTATACCACTATGGAAGAGCATATCAGTATGTCATAACTCTGATCCTCTCAACATTCTCAAATATCCCCAGGTTCATGGGTGCCATGTTACACAGTTTCAAAATCCATGAATGACCTAATAATGGAATAAATTAAGGGAATACACTATACTCCTCAAAAAAAACTCAATGGTTTATTCAGATAAATTAGTATAATTTTTCCCTACATATAGACATAGTCATCTGTTTCCTTGTTATGTAGAACTACTATGACCTCTCATGTTTGAGACATGGTCCAAACAACTCAGATTCCTCTATCTCCATTCAAAATAATAGATACCCACATGTTCTATAACAGATAAACTCATATGGTTCCATATAAATAGTCTCATGATAACTATTAATATATAGGAACATAGAAATCATCAAATGTCTCTCCCAAGTTCCAACTATGACGAGTAGATATGTCATTAACATGTCCTCTAACTAATGAATAGTATGCCTCGAATGCACATATTTCTAGAAGTAAAATATCATATATAGAAAAACATTGTCACTACGCTTTTTATTCCATCCATTATATAAGTGAGTTGTAAAATGTGGAACCCTATCTAAAAAATACACTGAGGTTCCCCAAGAATCTACACATTCTCCAAAACATATAAATCACCAAACCGATACAATGTAAAAGTTGATCATATCATTAGGTAACATCCATTAGTGGTCAAGAGATACATAATTATGAATTTGTTTCCTTCATTCATGGACACTAATATTGTATATGATGATCACAATAATTTTTTGTTGATCCAAGATGGACCAACCACTTAGAGGCAAGAAACACACACATAAAATGTTTTATATAATCATGGGAAGAAAAAAACTACAATGAACATAAAATATATCATCACCATTAATATTTCAATTGGAAAGAGACACCCCACATTCAAGAATTTACCTCAAAATAAAAAATCACTAGTCCCCCATACAATCTCTCCTTGATCCAACTCAAAATTTTAAATTCAACTGACATAGATACAAGTTTCACCTATCACTATCCCTCTTGACCGTCCATGTGCATTTCTATAGAAATATAAATCACCAAAGACTCATATCTATAATCATGAAATTATTTAATTTCTTCCTTCCATATTATTGCATTGAAAAAACTATTACCCTTTCCCAGCAATTAAGATAACACAAAATTGAATGATTTTATATAATTGACACACCATTTCATCTAATGTTTGAGATCACATTGTGAGAGGATGTACATAAGGAATTTTTGATTGGTATACAAACTAAAAAAATTTCCACGAAGATAATGATGAAAATATTTAAATTCAAAAACCACCATGGCCAACTTTAGATCATGCATATGGTATTCTCATTCATGTGGACCCAAATTCAGTGACTCATATAAAAAAACCATGTATCCCTCCAACAATAGTACCCAAATTATATTAAAATATTTATCACAATGTTGTGTATACTCTTTAACCTAATCAGGTAAGATCAATTAAGATGCAGTTTTCAATAACTTATTAAGCTCTTCAAAGGTATTCTCACATTCATTATACCATTCGAACATGATGATAATCATTGTCAGGCCCAAAACTCATTCTTCTAAATGAGAATGTTCATCGTTGAACCATTAGAAGTATCACTCCAACCCCAAAAATTACTTCATATCAAAACAATTCAGGGATTTAACAAAGGATAAAAATTCCTAAAACTTCTCTAAGTCAATAAGAAGACCTTCCTCTGAGATTATTTAACATAATAAGTGTACCATGTAAATCTCAAAATAACATGTAGATAGACTAGAATATATCTTATGTTATATTATTGTACTATGAATGATTTTATGTTGTTTAGAATGATATTCACGAGCCTATGAGTACCCGAATATTCTATCTATGGAAAAACCATAGACTAATCTAGGTATGTGTGGGAGATTCTATTCATTCAAGACAGAAATAGATATTGAGAGTTTGTTCAAACCCAAAAGGGATCATATAAACTCATACAAACCATTCCAACCATTAAAGATTGTCTATAGTCTATATAAAGATCAGAACCTCAACTAATGATAGCCTAACCTCAAGTAAATTAATGGGGAAATAGAAGAACCATTCATCTAGTCAAAAAGGTCATCGATATGTTGATGAGGATATAATTTCCTGACCAGCAGTCGATTAAAATTTATGTATTCTCCACCAAAATACAAATTCTTATCATCCTTCTTAGAAAACAAAAATAGATATCTACAAGGATATATACGTGAAAAAATAATTACTTTATGATCTAATTCATCTAACATAGTTTTATGATCTTGAATTTCTGCTAGTGTCATTATATATAATGGAGTCGATACTGGTTCTGATCCAAACATCAGCTCATTTATATACTACATCTCCCTCTCAGATAAAAACCCTTATAAATCCATTCGAAACACATCATGTATCTAATATATCATATGATTATTGAAACCATATCACATCCAAGATTTAGCAATACTATGAAATTCCACATCGACTGTGAGCTCAGCTAATAGTTGGATAACCTGACTTACACGTCCATCCAAGACAGTTCATCCGACATAGTGAACATATGTTCCAAAATAAAGTCATTTGAATGTTGGACTTCAGCAATATCTGTCTATATGGGCAGGATACAACACCATCCAATTAATTACAAATATATGGTCGAAACATGACATATCATGCCAAAAAAATTATAATTGGTAATGGTACCCACCATCCATGATAGGACACTCTTTAAATTTTCATATATTTTCTGCACTTAATCCAAATGAGTTATCTATCTATATAACCTAAAAAACATGTTCCACTACGAGATCCAATAAATTGACAAACTGAGATGATATAAAATAATGAGTTGACCCTTTATAAAATAAAACATCATTTTGTGTTGATGATGTGAGAATCATACCTCAAAAAGTCGATGTTCGAGCCTCACCACCACTATATGCAAGAAAAATTTGACAAAGCTAACATGCCCCAATACATGGGCTCCGAATTGAGTCCCCTAGGAAGCATCACCCTACTAATAAAAATTATCTTTATACGAAGTATCATGTTATCCACACAAGATTTTATGGGGAGTAGAACTGCAAATTCATTCCATGTATATTGTAGAAGTCCCCCTTCCAGTAATCTATATCAATCATGAACCTTTACCACTACAAACATATTGAGGGTTCCTATATAACCTCTATACATGACCAGTCAGACTATACACTAGAATATCAACTGGTGTTCATGTATACTAACGAATAATGATTGAAAGCCTACATCATAGATAATAGAACACCTGTTCTCCATCCTGCGATATCAATAATCTTCCCTCTCTATTATGTCTACCATCACCTTAGTGAAAACTCTCAAAATTAATCTTCCTACTATCAAAATTTAAACCACAATACTAAAAACTCAAAGATCGATGTCCACTATCTAAATACTTGTTCATGTTCCTCTAGAAAAAAAATATTTACCTAGGAAATTTTCTCATGTTTTGGTTTATCTTGAAAACATCTCACCAAAGTTGCCTCATTCCCTTCCAATGATGGAATAATGTGTTTCAAGACGGTGAAGATTCCAAGATAATATATTACTAACACAGTCCCCATAGTTGACCTCATTAAATCCACATCCCACTAATATCATAGATCATATGGGTAGTTATTTTAAAAAACATTTTATAGAAATCATTCCACAACATACCATCTACTTGTTCATTATAAAATAGAATATGCTACCAATACATTACAAGTACACGCACATGTAAGAATCCAACTTGAATTTATTATCAAGAAGATTCTACAGGTGACAAAAAAATTTATGGATGGACACTATCCAAAACATATCTACCACATGTATATCCTCCAAAGAAAACCTTGGAGGTTTATGAAACTAAAAATCTCTAGTCAGGTCGAACATTCTCGTAAGATCCCTCCTTGTGGCCCATTCCCTCATCTTCATAAACTTATTAAATACATCATGAAACTAAACACAAAATATATTTAATAGAACCAAAAGTATTTTGTCTCCAATAATGGTGGCACCTTTACATCAATGAACTCATGTCTCTCAAAAGGTAGACGTTTTCATGGTGTCATCAGTCTATAATGTCAAATGAGTGCCTAAAAACAAAAAATTGTTTTTCGACAATTTATATAAAATACATCTCAATACTAAATGTAAAAATACATGATTTCATGTGTGCAATAAAAATAGGCATGGTAATGTGACCATAACCATCTTCAACTACCCACATTCTAGGACATGGTCGTCAAGGATTTAATCCAATACATACACAAGAACCCACCTTACAATAAACACACCTCATAAACAATATCACTGCAATAAACCCAATTTTCATTCTTCCCATTTAGGAAATAATATAACATTATAATAACATTGTTCTTGTCTTTTCTTAATTATAAAATCTCAAATCGATCCTCTTCTTCTAAAACTCAATGGAATTTAAAATGAATTTCTAATTCCCCTACCTGACCATAATGTATTTTCATGTTTGTTCCTAATATAATTAATTTTATGTTAATTCCATGTTTCCTAGAATGATATGTGCATATAAAAACGTCATTAACTTTTGTCATGTGATAAAAAAATTAAAATATAACATCACAACACATAAAGTGCATCACCCTAGGTGAAATAACATTTAAATGTAATAACTAACATCGAGGACAAAAATCCCACAATATGTACTAGGGTTTAAACCATAGATGGGTTAGCTACAACCCTCATGGATCTCATTCCCTTGTCCTGTCCCATTATAATATCTATGTATCACCACTAATCGTAATGAATCAAAAAATAAAATGACCTTGATACATCTTTATATAGACCCTAACATAGAAGCCACTATAATTTTTCCTAGAGATATGTTGTCACATGACCTCGAGAGAACCTCCACATATACAAAAAGATGTGAAATAGTAATTAGAGTCTAATGATACAAATATGTGGACTATAACCACTTTATCAGTGAATAAAATAGATAATAAAAGGTAACATGTGAAAAATATAAAAAATAAAATGCAACAAAATTCAATTCCTAAAATTGAGTAAATTCCCCCAAATAAGTGTTATGTCATGAATTATAGTTCAATGTTTCTAGAAAAAAATTTATAGAACCCCCAAAAAAGTATTTCAACAAATTGATTTTCCATAATTCGAGCACAACCCCAAGACCAACATACGATATCTTTCATAAGGCCTTGGTTCTCATCCTAGCCATCACCATGAAGCATTAATGGTTACCCAATGGTAACCTGAGTAGGGTGTGAGTAATACTCATTAAGACAACACCAATGGTTTATACAAAAAGATATTGTCGAAATAAATAGTTTATTAAATGGTGTTGTAAAAATATTTGAAAACAAAAGATACATCATGTTCCATACTTTAAGAATATTAATATAAACCACTTTTACCATTAGTAGTAATTGTGTCCATATTAATTAAATTCACTTCTACCTACGTCGAAAAACTCGAAAACATATAGGGGGTAAAGTTCCCTAATTTACGTTTAAAATAATATCAAAAACAATATAAAAAATTAATAATAGGACTCAATTATTCAATAAATGTAATCATATCATGTAAATTTGATTGGGGCATATAAAATCATTGCTACACCCTAACCCATGAAATATAGAGATGGGGTCTATACACTCATCATTCCTGGTCCATGGGAGTAGAACCACAATACAATATACAATAAATTGAACATAATGGTGTGGAAATTGATCATTATATATTTATAACATTTACCATTTACATGATATGACCTATTTAACCCATTCAATATATAACAAAACCCCATTTATTCAATGTTTTAAACAAAACTTATATATCAATGGTTTTATCCTTCAAACACTTCAATTTAACATTTTACAATTCAATTTCAATGCTTGTAGAAGATATCGCACCATGATTTCTATTAGGTTATAGTTAATTCATTTTCATTTCATCTATTAAATATAATGTGAGATTAAATTCCTTATTTAATTAACAAAATTACCATTTCCTACCAAGGAATCTGAATACGTAGCATAAATAAAAAATTAAGTCATCAAAACATTCATAAATATGACAAATAATATGGGATATCACTTATATAATTCCTAAAAAGAGATCATATATTAACAATAAGATAGCATTAGGCTTTTATTCAAACCTTAATACCATATAAATCCCCAGCAAAGGATCTAGTAGAAAGGTATGTTTTTACCTTATGAAGGGTAATAATAATTACCCAAGACATATTATAGAAAATAGAGAAAATATGGGGGTTAGAAATACCGTGATCATAAATCCAAACCAAATGACACTATAAATGGATTAGAAATGAGGGAGATTGATCCTTGGGAAGATTTTCAGGGTCTATTTTGTCACTTTGGCTATGAGTGGAAGAAAGGGGAAGAAATTTGGAAAAGAAACCATGAATCTCATGGGAGGAAATGGAAATTTTCCTCATGTTTAATATGGAGAACTATTTAGATGCAAGGTTATCTAAATTGTTCACCAACTATACGCTATAATCAATCCAAAAGGGGGAATAGGTCACACAGTCATCTAGTGAGCCACACAGATTGAAAAAAAATATATTAGCTTTGTGAGATGGATCTCTCTAATCACAAATGTTTTTCTCCCCCCATGCATTGTTTTACGAACCATGAACCACCCCTCTATAGGCCACATGATTTGTGCTAACCATGTGATGATCATGAAACATGAACATGATGGTATCCTTTCCTTCATCTTCTAGATATTTTAAATGCTATGTACCCCCATGAGTCTCCTCATACTCCATGGAAGAATATAACTACTCATATAAAGGTTAGTTTAACAAAACATATAAAAACATACCTTAATTGACGATAGAGATCTTATAAATTATACATTATATTCTAGAAAACCATCTCGCTCTATTTAAATAATAATATTAATAATCAATATTATTTAAATGGCTATTATTTTTTGTGATTTGGTATAAAATAGTTAATATGTAACAACATGATCTTGTAACCCTTCTTATGAACTAATACGGATTTTCCCATGGTTGAATTATAGGATGAATAAATAATTTATAATTACATATATAAACTATACCATAAATACTATTGAATACAGATGTCAGAAATCATCTTTTCATAGAATCCGTAATTGATCCAATGAAGAATCAATCGATAGTTTCATTTATATGGATCATGTACAGTATAAATATATAATTCATAATTTTACATTACTATCAATTACATATCAAAATAAATAAAACCACATAATATAAATATTATTGTATTTTGATATTAGGTCAACAAAAAATATAAAACATTATTGAAATATCACTCTAAAAGTATTCTTAAATGATATCCCTTAATGTTTGAAAAAAAAGAATTTTTCTTCATTGCCTTTGAAATGTAAACATAATTATGAGTGTGTTAAAATACTCAATAAGGGTAACCAAGGGAGAGAATAATGAATGATAAAAAATGATAATTAGATGAACATGTGGGTATGAGAACATATTCAAATTTCATTTACATAACTTAATATAGTCTGACCCAGTAAAGAGTATTTTATATGTAATTGGACATTTAATAATAATTTTTCCATAACATACTACCTGATAAATAATAGTGGGTTACATTAATCAATTTTAATTAGCTATGAAAATGCAATGGAGTCATTATGATGTGGCATAAATATATGGAAAGAAAATCAATCCTTATGTCTGTACACAGATCCAAGAAAAATATCACACAGTATAAATAATGTCATTTTGGATTCTGTTTTCTATCAATTCCATGACATGCCATCTTATGAGATAAAATTATTCAAACAATGCATTGGATGACTATAAATTTCGATGGACACTTTTCAAATAATTAATAGAGTCTTTTCAGGGTATGGGTTAACTCAGAACTCGGAATAATATCATGTGGTAAATCATTATCAAATTAATAGGTTACCAATATAATTTTAGTGAAAAACATCACAAAATGAATATAAATACATATATTATCCTTATGAATATGAAAACCAATATAATTCCATGAAAGCTTTATTAACCCATGGGCATGAAATGGGTGTCATGAACACATTTACATAAAATGATTATATTATTTCCATAAAATCTCTAGGTCATCATTTAAAACTATACCCATTGAAAGATAAAATAACATTAAATTATTTCTACGTATATAACACACTTTAAAAAGCATTATAAAATTACATTGAAATACAATGAAAAATATACTTTTATATTCAGATCTGTTATTTTTTAATGAATGCTTTATAGAAAAATAATAATGGGAATTACATTACAAAAACATGGAAACAGAGAGAATAAGATTCATCATGAATGTTATTATAAAATATAGAAATGTTATTTATAGGGAAAATAATAAAGATGTTTGATTCTTGTCACACCATTTTAATGAGAGTCAATGTTTTCGAAAAAACTACCATAATAAAAAATTTTAAATAGGAGACATTTTAGAAACAATGTAATGTATAATAGAAAACTTATTCTTAAATAGAAAATTAATATAAAATGACATCAATAAAAAAGAACATTGAGGTGACTAACTATCGACTAAAAAGAAGAGATAAGGTCAGTTATATTTAAAAATGTCATTTTAGCTGATTTTTTTACTCAATGGAGAATAAATAGCATGATTACATGTAATAAATATTAAAATATATAGGAGAACTAAATACATGGGATTTATATATATTTATGTTAAATTTCCATTGATGGATGATTGAATGAAAACACTCTTGATTTTAAGATATTATTTGTAATGAAACCCATACATTTACTAAAAACATCACTGATGATTAGTTATCAACATGTATAATAAGATCAACATTACTAATATATATTTTTAAGAAATTTTTTTTTTATGTTTTATGTGTTTCCAATGATATAATTAAATACACATATAATAGTTAGTTATATTATCTTTTCGTATCAAATGCAAATAATTTTGAATGTTTCATACAAGTTTCCTAATTTCTATATCTGTACGCATTAATTGATACACATATCATAATTACTATATTAAATAATGAAGTTTAATCATAATGGAATATGTATTTTTGTCTTCCCCCATTCATTTAATGTAATTAATGAAAACTATTTTTGAGAAATGAATCTTTGAATAACTTCTCAACAATATTACATTAGCAATGAGTTTTTTAATTTGCATCATTATTTTATTCACCCTTCCAGAACCATGTCAATGAATCATATTAGCCATTAATTTCATATATTATAGTTCATAACATCTTGAAACTTATTCATGATGAATATGATTATGATGGCATATCATTATTCATGTTGGAGGTTAAACCAACATTAAAATGAAAATTCTATAATAGTGAATTAGTTAAAGATTAGGTTTATATAATTGTAGTACAATGTTTATAGATTTAAAATGATTTCAATATAATAATTTATTAAAATATAAAATTATTTATAATTTTCATATATTAAAAAGTATTATAATAAGTTAGAGACGATCATTGATATTTACTTATTGAATTCAGTCTTTCTAAACCTGGGAATCATGTAAATAAACAATTCGATCTTCCATTTACAAAAAAAAAACATTAAATATTTTAATTAGGATTTCTTTAGTTGTTAAATGGGATGTATTTAATTGGATAATATAATGGTATGAGTGGGTTTTTAGAGGTATTTGTGGGGTCTTTTTATAAGATATTTTTGGATGGAATTTCACCAAATATTTAGTCCTCATGTGAATGGTTATCATTTTAAAAAATGTGAAAAAAAATTGAGGGAATTTTTTTGTTTAGATTTACTCAACTGAACATTTAAATTTTTTTTGGGATTTTTATGTATTTTATTCTTATTTTAATGGTATTTTAAATCATTTTACTATTTCCGTGGTATCTCAAAATATACCTCGCTAAATTATGTTTATGGATAAAAGAGAAATTCATCTCATAACCTATTTGAGGTTTTCATATAAAATTTATTTAATTATATAATGTAATTTTATTTATAAATTTATAAATTTTATAATTTAAATGAAAAAATATATTATATAAATACAAAACATTTATAGAAACATAATATTTTATTTATAATATGTTATTAATTCACTTTCACATTGATTGAAAATTAAATTAGTGTTAAAGTTATAGACCAGTATTTTAAAAGATGAAAAATATTTTTAGTAACGTAAATTACATGAAACACTTAATTATCTAGTGTTACACAGGACCCTAATATTTATAGGTTCATTGGATGAATAAACATATCAAACTAAACATAAATGATCCATGATATATATATCAATTATAACGTAAATATTGGAATGATAGGAATGAACATGATTAACAGAAATATAAAATTATTGTTTATAATTTATATATATGGAATTATTTAGTTAATAATTAAATATAAATGAAAATAAGTTCCTTTTTAAAATAAAAGGAAATAAGTTTTTGAAAATATACTAAAATGAACCCAAGTGAGTTTTATACATATAAAATAAGAAAATAAATATTTTTGGATTATATTAATATAGATATATATATATATATATTAAATTTAATTTTTATGATTCATAATATGTTTTTTTTATATTTTATATAAAATTTAATCAAATTTTATTCTTAAAATACATATTTTATTCTCAGATGTATTTTTGCCTCCTTTTAATGGGGAAATAAATTAAAAAATTGTTCTTCAAAATTTCAGAATATTTATTTTAATGAATAAAATTTTCTTTTTAAATCATAATACTAAAATTATCTTATATTGATGATTTGGTATTATTTTGAAAAGTTTTTTTAATTGATGAATATTAACAAAATATTGAAATTTAATTGGATGATACCTTTTAATCTATGTAAATTATATTGTTTAATTATATTTAAAATTGATTTAAACATAAAATATTCCAATAATAACTATATTAATCCAATTTAGTTATTTGGAATTATTATCAAAATGAATTTTGATATAGATACATGGTATACATTTTAACAATTTCACTTCAGACAATTTGCATTATCATCATGTCTGTGAGATTAATTAAAAATTAGTTTCTAAAATTTCAATGAATGGAATTTTAAAAAATCGATTAAATATTTTTAATTTGAAAATTTTGTAATTTATAATAATAGAAACAAAATTTTTTTCCAATGACATTTCTGAAAACAGAAACATTTAATTACAACAAGTCATCTTAAACGAGACTACTTAATTGTTAATCATTGAGTATAAGTTGTATAAATGACTTTGAACATGTCCAAAACTAATTCACTGGACATATTTATACATTTGGAACTTATTATCTAAATGAATGAGTTTTTGGGACACTAATCCATGAATGTGACTCATATAATAAGATATGTAATGAACAGGAAAAAAATTACCATTTTACTATTAATTTCTATAATCATTTTGGGATATTTAAAAATCCAAATATCTTCAGATATAAATAATTTTTTTGACTTAAAATTATATATTCTGATCATAAAAAAATATCATTATTTTTTAGATATGATATAATTGGATTAACTACTTAAGAAATGATTATGAATGTATTATTTATTTAATAATTGAATAAAATAAATGATACTAATAAATTTAAAAGTGTAGTAAATAGAAATAAATAATTTTTAGATTATGTTTTTTATGTATTTAAGAAGATGAAAATTTGTGACTTTATTATATTTTAATTCCATTATTGTGTTGATATTTTTAATATTCATATTAAACGAATAATATAAAATTTTATTTGACAAAAATGATTTTTTATATAAGTATTTGTATTTAATTAAAATATTTTCCTCTAAAAACATATATTTATGTGTTCCTAAATAAAAAATATTTATTATTAATGGAGATATTTATTGTTAATAATGAACATATTTAACTTTAAATTGTAATAACTATTTACTAATGGTTAGATATAAATTACTGTTTTGTGCATTACATGTTCTTCTACTAAAATTAATTCCAAATAAAAATTGGAATTTTATTATATAATTTGGATTTAATATTCGGAATCAATGATTATAGATTTTATAATATTTATCAATTTAATTTATTATTAATTTATAAATTAATTTTGTTAGAAAACTAGTTATCAGAAGGATAAAACAAAATGAAAAAATTGGGGAAACTCAAGAGTTAAGGAGAAAATGTTAAAACATGTGTCTCATTATTTGTAGGATATTTATATGAAAAATTTAATCCCTAAAAAAATAATTATTTGTTTGTATCCACAATATGTAATTGTGAACTGCCAATAGTGAATAATTTTTTATTTATAACAATGTCACTTCTCATTAACTATAAAAGGAAGCTCAATCATCCATATTCATACATATCAAGCCATTTGGATCACAACATAAATGTTAGAATAACTTATCATATTTTTCATTTGATATTAGAATCATTCCCTTCTTCATAAATCTATACTTGGATGTCCATTATAGAAAACCAAAATGGGTTACCTATATTAGAGGTAATTTTTATCGATATACATTTCTTTTTTATTTCTTTCACCAACACATTAAATTTGCTTATAAAATTTTTATATAACATTATATATTTCAATAAATATTTTTAAAATGTTTAATTTTATTTTTAAGACATAAAAACACACACACTTTAATCAAATAGGTTGCAAATCATCAATCGGGTGTAAGATGAACTACCACATTACGAAATGGTCTCAATAGTTTTTCCAATACCGACATTGAAGGATGAGAATAATGATGGAAATAATTTTTATATATGATCTATAAAATTTGATTACATATATTTATTCATTATATAATATAAAACCATTTATATTTTATACCATATGGGATATGATAACGTCACCACTGTGTTTTACGGACTACAACCTCAGGTAGTGACATGAAGCATTATTCACTAATTTGTAAAATTAAAATTAAAATGGATTAAAAATGAATAAATATTTTAATAATTAATTAAATATGTTATTAATAAATTAACTTTATTTTAAAAAATATAATACCTCATTTTATTTTTTATTTTTCAAACACTGAAAATGGGATAATATCATTTGTTGATGTGTGGAAAACAACCTCCTTGATGCAAAGTGATTCCATTTATATCAGATGAGTTGTATATATAATCATATATAATAATTTAATTTTGTATTTTGTATATAAATAACATTTTTTAATGTGAATCTTTTTCAATGTTGTTTCTATATTAATAATTGAAAAATCAGCACGCAAGTCATGTATACATGTGATGTAATATCATCGTGATTGTAACATTATATCACTTTTCCAAAACCATAATTCATGATTTGTTTTGAATGTTCAAAGGATATATAAATATGGAAAATATTTCTTGATTATCATTCTCTATATGGTGAAATAATGAACTCATTTACCTTAGTTGACCTAATAAATATAATCTTTACACATAAAACAAATGGCCAAAACACCCGACATAAAATCAATGGATTTAGAAGTTATATGAATTTTTTATATGTTAAATAAAATTTATAATAAAATTATAAAATTATATCAAGAATTTAAATTTGTATCATAATTTTATTATTCAGTAAATAAAATTACATGCATGATGAATTAGGCTCAATGTGAGTGTTTTTCTCGCTCACTTTTCTTTATTTAAGATACAAGTAATATTGACCATATATTTCTACTGTGTTGTGTATATAGTGATCATTAATGTTTTTTATGATTCTAATTTTAAAATTAGTGATGATTTATATATCCATTTAATTTTTTATATTTCATGGTGTTTAATGTTTCAATTTTTTTAGATAGGTAATGGATTTCTGTCAGAATTTTCTTTATTTAAAACGTTTTAATGATATCCAACTATATTATTTATTATGATGCATATAATTTCCCGTTAACATCTAATATAAAAAATATTGTTATTTATAGTGATATTTTATTTATTTTATTCCTTTCTAGGGATTATGATTCAATGTTTCAAATGTTGTATGAGTCTATTGTTTCAATCACTTAGTTTATTACGACCATTTCTAATTATTCTTCTAAATATTTATTCTTATGATCTATTTTTAATAAAATAAAATGAATTTATCAAACATAAGGTTATTTCATGAGAATACATGCTTTAATATCACATTCCTCTCTTTATGTAATCTAAGGATCAAATAATTGTTTTATAAATAATAGACAATTTTTTAAAAAAAAATATCAAAACCCACATTTTATAAAACTAAATGTCATAATTTTTTTAAAAAAATTATTTTGGGAGATGAAATATTATTTTTATGGTACTGAAATTTATAAATGTAAACTAATATTTTTTTACATATCCATCATTGTGGATTTTGTATTTATACAATCATTATTTCTATTGATGGATATGATTGTTCCAAATAGATTGTTCTAAAATATATTTCATTTCCATGGGTTAATCCTTTCTCAATGAGATTTTCATGGAACCCGATTATTTTCCATTGTTTATTCATATTTATAATAAATTATTGTGGATCCTTTTTCTTTCATAAGTTTAAAATAGGTTTCGAAAATATTGTAATGGAACCAAATTCCTTGACACAAGAAAATCATATTTTCAAAAGAGTAATAGTTGTTTCAACGAGTTATAATTAACTGATTTAAATATGTGCTTTTTTGCTTATTTATTCTTGTAAACTATAAATTATGGGTTCACCTAGATAGATCTAGGTGAGCCCATTATAGATTATATGATAGATTATCCATAAAACAACTCCATTGATTTTGGTAATGATTATGTTATATATATAATTATATTTTAAGTTGATGATATGTGTATGAAATTTTTAAGAGTTCATTTGGGGTTATATATTTGTACAATGATATGATGATCGATGATTCTAAAATGTTTTATCTATTCTTTCTAATGTAGTATGATGTTTTATTCGATACATATTCTTATGACATGTTATATGATAATTAATTCTTATTAATTTTTCTTTTATTAATTACTTATTCAATTATTCCATCTTTTATAATACCTGTATTGATGGGTAAGAATATACATATGTTTTACTCATTCACATTGATTTGGTCATCATATCATTATTTTCTTATTTTTCACATTGATGAAATTCATTTTTAATTCATACATTTTCCCCCATTGAGATTCTAAGATTACACCTCTTATATTTTATTTTCCCCTTTTATACAGAAATACCTTGAGTTAATCATTCATAAATGTTATATCATATGGATGGATATGATGTGTTTAAGTGAAAAACAAAAGATAGGTGATCTGGAAAAATTTATAATTGAATATTTTTTGAATTATTTAAATATGATTTTTTCATAATTCTATAATAATTTATACCAAATAGGTCTTCTTATTTTTATGTCAATTAATATTCCATTTTGATGTATTAATTATTTGATGGAAAATTGTGTCACACTTATTATCATTAATGACAGAAATGAAATGTCTATGATTTTAACACTGGTTATAGAAGTGTGTTTCCTAGAATTTTATAGAAAATATTTTTGATTATTAATTTCATAATTACATTGGATTCATCACCATTGAGTGATAAATTTAAATTTTAACATAATAATACACAATACATTAAAACAGCTGTTTTAATAATACTGTTATCTTACATTATATTATATTTTAACTCATCCTTATAACATTAAATAATATTTTTCTAAAAATAAAATTATATCAATCCATGGTTATTAAAATATTTTTTAATAGAAATAAATCATGTCATTAAATAATAATAATATATAATTTCTATATATATATATATATATACAAATATATACATTTATATTAATTTAATATTATCATTTTTATTTCATTACAGAATTTTGTATTATATAATTTTAAATTTTCGGTTGAAAATTTAATTTCATCAATATAACTTTTGGATACACAAATTCTCAATGGTCATATAACTAATAATCAAATTTCTAACTACTAAATTCATAATGGCGGTATTTATAAAGGTCTCCATAATTCCAATATAATTTATTACATAAATTTTTATAATGTAATAGATTATTTGATTTCATATAAATAAAAATATATATTGTATTTCAATTTTTCTACCTTAATTATGTAGTTGTATTTAAAGGTATGATTGGAATGGAAAACCATGAGGTTAAAAAATTTATGTTATCAGAATTTTTTACTTATTTTTTATTCCATATTTATTTTGTTAATTGATGTTCTACAATGTATTCTCAAAATTAATAATTATTATATTTAATTATTTTATTTTGTCTCAATAATGTGTATTGGTGATCATTTTAGTTTTGTGTTGTGTGTGAATGATTATATTAAATGTATATTTTATTTAATGAAAAAATACATAATAAAATAATGTTGTGTAACATTCGGTCCACCAACAAAAAATTTCTACATGTATATTTCATTTCATGGATGAATGAATGTGATGGTAATTCTTCTTCATGACATCTACAAGTTCTTATGTTTCTTACTCAATCATATTATTCAATAAAAAATATTTTACTAGGTATGTTCTGGTATTTCATAATACATTATCTGTATGATACAACATTTCCTCATATTATTCTTTGTAAGGGTGTCTATAGTACTATATTACGTGATAATATTTTAGCACATGTGATGGGATATTCTTTTTACTTCCTCATTGTGATATATGGAACACAACATGAACTTGGGTGAGGGTCAATTTATATAGACTATATCAAGATACCATGCACTCATGGTCAATGATTTTGATTTTGATAATGTATCCAGGTCTCTAAATTACATTATTCATTAATTTCATAACCATCATCCACGGAGAAAATTTTAAGAATTTATTATCTCTAACATGCTAATAAAAATACCCCTGATGATTATCAATAGAGATCTTCCATTCAATCAACATTGACTTAATGATTTGATGTATGGTTCAAATCTCTTCTTTCATTACAAGGGAAAGGACTATTCCATGAATTTTCCATTGTCATACTTCATTAAAACATGTCCAATTTCAACAATTATTTCCATGTAAATTGTCATGTTGATTCATATCAATGATATACTATATAGAATAGTTTTACTAAAACTCTTCACCAAAATGGTGTTGATGTCAAATTCCTTTTAATTCCATTGAACACTGTCTCAGAATTTATTCCAAATATTTAATTGTCCATTTATATTTTTCATAACATTGAGGATTATTATAAAGGTTTAAACTCAAACCTATATACAATTATTTTTATAGACCTATTAGGAAAATTATTGCAATCCTAAATTATCAATCATATAAATTCAAGAGTTATACTCCATTAATTTTTATAACATCTTGTTTTCTCTCTATCTTTTCTTGTTGATAGAATTAGAAATTTTCATAAATAAAAATGTATCATGATGATTTTTTAAAAAATTTACAAATAAATGTAAATATGGATTTTAAATATCATTAAATTTCTTAAAACAGATTCCTTGGTGATGTCATACCATTTCCATACTAGTATGAGAAGTAGTTTTATCACCCCCTTATAGTTTAATCATTCCACCTTAATATATTGGATTTCAAAGAAAGGAGACACATGATCAGATATAAAGTTATTCAATTTATACCATATTAATTGATTTCTACAATCAAAATAATATACTATTCATTTATGATAGAAATAAAATAATGAGCTACATACATCACCAAACATCACTATATTCAATTTTATAATAAATAGATCATATATAATTTTTTTGAATCTTATAATTCGATCATTATCATGGATGGAATTTTTAATATTATCTATTTTCATTAATATCTTTACATAAAACATATGTGGCTCATTGATCATTATATGGATGGATGATTGAGTTAATGTTTTGGAAAGATATGATTTTTTTATTTCCAATATTATTTTTTCTTTTATCCTTTTATTATATTTAATTATTTGGTATCATTGAATACTTTTCATAGATAATGTATCATGATCAAACATTTACATATCATCATCCACCATATTCACCATCATAGGGTTATAATGTATAAAGTAGTCATAATAAATGATCTACTCCAACAATCACCTTTAAATTCATGATAAAAAATTCTGTATAAATATAATTTATTCTTATTTCATTGTAATATATTTCTTAATTTCCACAATATAGATTATGCCTCAATAAAATCAATTTAAATATCACAATTACATGTTCGTAATCATGTGTATATTCAATTTTCATATGTATTTTTAATTATTGTGATGAATATGATTCCACCATTTTATTCTAAATGATGTAGAATCCCAATTTGTTCATTGATGAATCTTAAAATATTAAAAATTATTTTACATTTCATGGAGTGTGAGTATAGGTGTACTGAATACCATTTTCTTGAGATCCATTAAATTATTTTCACATTCATTTAATTAGAGGAAGTTACCTTTCATATTATTTAACTAATTTCAATATTTTTAAATTTCATATATGTTTCTAAAAATATATTAATAATATCGATCGAGTCTATGAATAATAATGTTTTTAGCTATAGTGATTGTTATGTGCCTTAAATTAATTCACTATTCCATGGAAGGATCCACTGATATACCCTCACTTGAGAATACATGGGGTTATAGTTACTGAATGAAAATAAATTTCTCCTCTGTCCAGGTTTGGAGAAAAATCCTAAAATGATCTTCCTTTCATAAATCACACTTGGATTATACGATAATATAATATATAATGAAGAAAAAATATTGGGCAAAGCACTGTCTAAATATGTTGTTAATCATATATTTGATGAGAGAGTCGGAATTATTGATATAAAATGGTATAACTATAAATACATAGATACCATTTACAATATTAATTATTTTCATAGACACATCTTCAATTTAAACACATATTTTATAATAACTAGATTAATGGTATATTATTCAGTATCATTGAACCAATCACAACTAGTTGATGGAGAAATGTTTTTAAATGAATTTTTTCACTTTTATATGTTCTATTTTACAAAATAAAAATCATATTGAGAATAATAACATAAAAAATTACTTTGTATAATTTTTTTTAATTTTTTTGATAAAGTTCTTATTTTAATGAATATTAAAAAATTCTGCATATTATGTCAAAATAGCCTTTTCATTTTATTTATTTATATAGTTATATTGACAATTTTATTGAGATTAATTTGTAATTATATTTTATTTATATCATTTAATATAATTTTTTTAATTTTATGTAATTTCACATTGAAAATGGACATAAACAGAAGTCAATCTTATGGTAGTTTTAACTTTTTAAAAACATGAATTCTTGTTTTGACAATGAGAATTAATTTTAAACTAATTTCTGTAAACTCATTGTTTTGAATTTGGATTAATGGATTAAATATTAGGAATCATGAGGTCAAAATTTAGTAAATTGGTACCTTATATTTTTAAAAACATTCAATATTAACATAAGTAAATATTATATGTACCATGGTTAAATGTTAAATCTGGTAAATAATGGTAAAAACAATATTATTAAAACATCTTGGTTTAAGGTACCAAAAACCTGTCCTTGTTCGTGGTTGGTCATGTGGCCTCAAGCACATTTCTGCAAACACCAGAGGCTTCCAACTAGTAGTGAGGGAATTGGGTGTGATAGTGGGGAACTATGCCATCGTTGGCAAAGTAATGTAGTTCAATGAAAACAAATAACAATAAAAAAAGAATTAATATAATTAAATATGCAAATAATAGAATAATGAATGTAAGAATCTTCTAGAGAACATATATAAATGAGGCATGATACATATGTATATGAAAGAATCCATATATTTCATAATGCTGGAATACAGTACAAAACAAATTTAAATAGGAAATCAAGTAAACAAATCCAAATCATCGTGTGTCTCAATATGGGCCCATTCTCTCTAACTCCAAAGACATCAAGTACTATAAGTAGAAATTCACTTTCCCTTATCTAGAACTACAATAATGTTACTTTTTTTGACCCAATAGAATGACATAAACAGGGTGTGATACTAATCCCAACAGGCATCCACCCAATGATCTTTGCCTAATAGTCAGTGAATGTATATGGAAAGAAATAAGAAAAAAAGTAGTATAGAAAGAATTATTCCAAATTAAATTATCCTATAGATTCAATTTCCATCAATTCATATATCATGTAAAAAAGAAAATCCCAAATAGGGAACCATCTAGGATGTACATACATCCTAACCAATCCAGTTCAACCCAAAACAAACACTAGTAACCCACTCAGAATTACACATATTCTAACCCCTCTGGTTCAGCATTAGAAAAGACTCTATGAAGAACCACTCACTTTCAATTCCCTATTTGGACAGGTTCAGTATCTATAGAAACTATGGGGAATCACTTGACGTCCAATTCTCCCTGTGGACTCATAACGAAGAAACAAAAAACACTTTGAGGGAGCATAAAGTTCAACCCCCAATGTTCTCACAACAATAAGTAAACATACACTATGTAGAATCCCACTACGTAGATTCATTATACGATCAACTACACCATGTTCTAATGGACCTGTGAATGTCAATTGTGAAATATGATATAAAGGCCGCACATGTAATCCTAAACTAACTACCTGTCAAAAAATTATACATCATATAATAGCATGTCAGATAAAATCACTGCATCCAAACAATACCAGGCAAGGAATGAAAAAAATGCTAACTGGTGAGGCTATACCAAATATTCAACAACAAACAAGCATGGGAAAAGCTTCTATATCAGAAAAAATAACCCAATCAAAATCAAACAACCTCTACTCAGGCTCAGAAGTTATATCAGGCCTTAATAGTGATAAAATCCTTAAACATGCAATAACCTGTTCTAGGGTATTTGGAAATTTCACAAAAAATAAAAAGGGTAAATATGAAAAGGCACAAACCACCTATCACAGTTATGTACGATTGATAAACCACGACATCAGCCCATGAATCATCTTAAAATGCAGCAGATCTACTAAAACGTCTAAAACATTCAACCAAGGATATCTAGTGAAAGGAGAGAAATAATGAGAAGTTTCTCTATAAGAAGGAAGAACATACCATGTAAATTCCAACTCAATGGACAATGGTTGAATCCGAGAGCAGATGGACGATCAGGGGATCCAAAAAGATTCATCAGTTTCTGTCACTCCGAAAAGAGACCGTCAGAGAAGAAGAGGGTTATGTGAAAGAGATGTGACCCAAGTATGATATAACAATTAAATAGAAATGAACAAGGCGTTTATTTTAAAATTATATGGCTTGTACATGCCTTAACCGGCCCTTGCTTTTGGTAGTCTCCAGGTCACCCCACACGACCATGTACTCAGACATTTCACAGCCAGTACACGGTAACCCGTGACAACTGGGTACACTATGTGTACTCCAAAGTACATAGCAAGTTATCCTTTGATTTATAGATTATTTTCATTCTCAAAAACACCAGAAAAGAAAAGCCATACCTGAAAAGAAGGTACGGGTTCTTAGAAACATCACCCTTAAAGAAATTAATCAACAAATTTCCCAAGGAAGTCGGTGTGGAAGAAGAATACGTGAATAGCTCTGGAGACTATGATCGTACATTGTCCTCCCTGTCCCAAGTCTCATCCAGTACTCACCTATGCTACCATGGAACTCATACCAGAGAAACATACCGGCCATGGAGAACATTCCCACTATGATCTATAATTTTGATAGGAAGCTCCTCGAACAATGCATCCACCCCCAACGCAACCTCCTCAGGTTGAAAAACATGATACATATCTAAGAAGTATCATCATAGATGAGAAATATGGACGATGTCATGCATATCCCGATACCTCTGAGGTAACAGAAACCAGCAGGAAACTAGGCCGACTCTCTGCAAAACCACAAACTATATTAAATATATCAGAAAAAGCATGACCTATATCATAATACTAATTTGTCTTAACCTCCATGTGAAATGTAGGAAAACATGATCTCTTACCTCGAACTATATATGTCATCTTCGTCGATCAACATAACACTTCTATTATGACTGTGTAGTAGCCATCCTTTTCCAAATCAACTCTATATGCTCGGTGGTATACTGGAGAAGTTGAGGTCCCAGCATAGCCACCTCGCCTGCTTCCATCCAACATAGGGGTGATCGGCATGGTCTACCGTACAATGCCTCATATGGTTGCATCTGAATAGTTTCATGAATGATAATTTTATTGTTAAACTCCAAAAGAGGTATGTGTTTCTCCCAAAAACCTCCAAAATCTAGAACGGAAGCTTGATGATTGTCCTCTAGCACCCGAATCATACTCTTGGACTGGAAATCTATCTGGGGATGGTAAGCTGCACACCGAATTAATTGTGTACCCAAATCCCTCTATAATCCCTCACAGACATGAGAAGTAAAACATGTATCCCTGTCTGAACAAATGTAGTGTAGAAATCCATGTAAAGGTTTAATCTCTCAGCTATAAATCCTTCCTAGCTCATTAACATTGAAGGTTTCCTTGATCGATAGGAAATTAGAACCTTCATGAGTCTATCAATGAAAAGCTGATCTATATTATTCCATCGAGGTGACCTCGGTAAACCAGTCACAATGTTCATGACGACATTTTTTCACTTCTACTTGAGAATGGGTAACTTCTATAAAAGTCTTATCGGTCACTGAGATTCTTCCTTCACTTGGTAACAGGTAGAACACATCATGACTAACCCAGCCACATTCCTCTTCCTTCCTGGCCAAAAATTATAAAGGATTATATATTGATACTTCTTGTTGATGCTTGGATGAACTGTACAAATTGAGGAACGAAAGACCCACATCAGCTCTTCATGTATGTCTGCTGATATCCATATGATCCCATCAGAAAAGAAGATACCATCCTCGCATAAGGTCCATCTTGGAATATTATACTCTCCTAACACACTCTCTCATGGGACTAGTCCTTCAGCGTAAGATAGACGCCTCATTAAAAATCAATCAAATATTGTAATGGTAATTTCTATAGATGAAATTAACTTATTACCTTATCTTTTATGCACCTGTAAATACATCTTAGAGAACAAAGCCATATCCTTCCACTCACTACTGGTTTTCTATACTTTTTGTATGCGAGTCATCCGACTAAACGCATCAGCCTCTGCATTATCTTTCCCTGGCATATCAGAAATATCAAAATCATAATACTGAAGGTATTCAACCAATATTTTCAATCATAGATTCAAATCATGCTGAGTAATGATATTCATGATCCTTTTGTGGTTTAGGAAAACCACAAAATGCTATTATAATATAAAATGTCTCCAACATCAAAAATCATGATCAACTGAAGCCAACTAGAGATCGTCTGATAGGTAATTCATCTCATGTGGCCTCAATTTTCGAGACCAGTATGAAATGAATCCTCCCTCATGAATAAGAACAGCTCCCAGATTGATACCTAAAGCATCACATTAAACACTAAAGATCTTTTCCGGCTTTTGAAAAACTATTATCGGTGCCAAATTCGACCTCCCTTTTAGCTTCTAAAATGCTGAATCACATGAATCTGACCATATGAACATCACAACCATCTTAGTCAGACATATCAGTGGTTCTTCTAAACATGAAAAGTCATGTATGAAATGTCTGTATGATCCAGAGAGCCCTAGGAAACTATGTACTTCAAAAACATTGTTTGGTTGCTCCTAGGTATCTACTTCTATAAATTTCTCTAAGTTTAATGATAATATTTTCTATGAGATAACATTACCCATGAAGTGAATTTGGTCCATCCAAAATTGGCATTTTGAGAGCATAACATATAAATAATTCTCTCTTAGTGTACTCAAAATGATATCAGGATGTGTGCCATGGTGGTGTCGAGTATGAGAGTACACCAAGATATCACCCATTAAGACTACCAAGAAAGAATCCATGTATGGATGGAACACTCGTTTCATCAGTTCCATCAAGACCACCAGTGCATTCATGAGACAAAATGACATGAAAACACAATCGTATTGACCATACATTATCTGGAAGGCTTTAAGTGGTATATCTGATGGTGTAATGGGAAACTTATGGTAACCAGATCTCAATTCAACCACTGAGAACAATAGGTCTCCTAGATGAAGATCAAAGAGATCTTCAATCCTCGGCAAGGGATATTCGTTCTTGGCCGTCACTAGTTCAACTTCCTATAATCCATGCATAGTCATAGGGTACCATGCCCCTCATTTCCCAACAACATTGGCGAACCCTATGGAGATGTACTAGGTTGGATGAAACCCTTTTCTTGTAACTCCTCCAAATGCTAAATGTGCTCCAGTATCTCTGGTGTAACTATACTATAAAGATTAATGGACCCCAATGCTACTCATTTCACAAGTTCAATAGAAAATTCCACCTCTACCTATGGAGGAAAACCAGAGAAGTGCTCTAGAAAGACATCCCGAAAACGATCCACCACTGGAGAAATATCCATATGTGAAGTCCCCTGGTCATCTAGATATAGATTATAAATCTCGGCAGTAACTCCTCCCAACCCTTGATGATCAGGTCCCGCTCAGGTCGCCTGGTCATCCAATTCTCTGTTGTATAGAAACAAACCACTCTCTGGTGACATAAGACTCACCCATAGGCGATAGCAATAAACTACATCATTGAAGGGACCTAACCAATCCTTTCTGAGAATTACATTATAGAATATAATATATAAGACATAAAGATCCCATATGAAGTTACACCCACCTTCCAGTAGAGGGCTCTCCATGAACTAACTTATAGTATATGTTCTACTCGCTAAAAGAGTGTCTAATGTCAATACATGAGATGAAGAAAAGATAATGATCCATAGACTCTCCACAATAGCAACATATAAAAAACTATAGTGATACCCTATATTAAAATGGGCATATACATAAACTGAGCTAGCAAGATTCATACCTCAAATTCAACATGGTCCAGAATCCTACTCTATTTTGGGTGGATCTAGTACAGAAGTCTGACATGTATCATGGCCCAGGGACCCTGCCCGACCTCCTTGTGTTGATCATCCCTATTACTGCTGAAAGCCTGCCGACTGACTACCATGATCACATCCGCCACCTCGGCTTGAACGGCCGAATTAACTTCATTTTACATACTGATGACATACTAGTGGTCCTACTCTTGAATTTGGAGTCATAGAATGATTCGTATCACTAGCTGCTGGTGAAAAAAAAACTGGCAGAATAAATTATAAAAAAACATTCCGAAGAAAAAAATATATCATACATTGATAGAAACTACATGAATAGTAAATATAAAAATTCAATATAGATTTTATGATGAAGTATTATACATAATAGAACCACAAGAAAAAGGGAAACTAAACTCAGATCAACATAGATCAGTCTCTATAAGACATGTCTTCAATATATTTAAATGTGATTCAATGAAATCTAAAAAAGTTCCCTAGTTTCCTTGAATTAGAGAAAGTAATGGAAGAAAAAAGAGATTTATAATGTGACTCCCTAACCTATGGCCATGATATTAAGGCTAAATTCATGACATAAAGATAAACATCACCACATAAATATTTTAAATAAAACATTTTCTAAATATGTTTTCCCAAGTATAGAAATATTGTAAGTCTAATTCACTATATTAATTTATGTTTCAAACAATGAACTATATGTTATAAAATCCAGAAAATTATACCTTGAAACAGTAATATATTGTGAAACAGAATTAATCCAAAGAATCCCAAACACATGTTTAATAATGAATTCAATACATTGAAACAACATTTAACAAAATTTATATACTCTAACAACAATTCCTATATAAATCATGCAGAAGGAATCTCCATAGAAAACTAGTTCATTACACAATTAATCCATTCAATGAAATTTTTGTTTTATCATACATTACATTCAGTTCATCAGATGTAATTTATTATTTTACCCAATTATTAAATATTTATTATAAACCACCAATAATAAAACACTGCATTAATAAATACTATGGAATACATTGTATAATAGTAAGACGTATTGCATAATTTTTCAAGAATATTCATTATATCTAATAATCAATCACATGGCATAAAATTAAGTATTAGTTTATTTAGAGGATAGATAAATTGAAAACCAATTTTTATAACATGTTTCACATATAGGAAAAATATTATTCTCACATGATACCCAGAGACATATCATATATCATATTATCTTTCATAACTTAGGGAATTAAAATATAGTAATGTGATTGGAAGATTATTTGTAAGGTAAATAATCAATGGATATATTAAAATATCAAAATTGAGGTGAAGAAAAATATTTTTGTGTGAAGAAGTAATCAAAATTTTAATGAACCTTCCTTAATGTCCTGCTACCATGATAATGGAACTAGTTTAAACATAGACTGATGGTTATTCTTGATCCCCATAGGATATAGACTCAGAGAGGGCGTCACACAATATGAATGAGGTAATGAATTTCCCACAAAATAATAGAAATAAGAGATAATGGTCAGTATGAATAAATGAAAATCTAAATCGGGGGACCATTATCAAATGTAAAACACGTATAAGAAACCCAAGGTAAATAAGAAATGTACCAAATAATTGGATTACCACCAACGAACTAAGGCCCATAGAAACTCATGCCCAAATTATAAACAACCACCACCGCTATGTGTGTGATTTCCTAAACATGAACATGGAAGGAGGAAATCTAAAAATGATCAAATTATTGTTTATGGTGTTAGCTAAAATCCTAGTAGGGTCTCACCAAAGATTACATTAAAATTTTAAAACATAATTTACTATAGAAAAATTAAATTTTTAATAAACATGTGATTAATTTCAAAATATTAATTTAAAATACAAGATTTATATTGATATTGATGGAAATATAAAAAAATTTCTCAATCAATAGTTTATATCAGATAATTTTTATAAATTAATAAGACACGTGTAAATCATTTTTCGAAAAACAGAATATATTTTAAATAATTCTCCACATGAACCATTGATATCTACTAAGAGTTACGATAGATTCATGTTATAGAATCCTTACACACTAATATAAAGATAATATCAATTTTCACACATTTCACTCTTATACAAGAAATGGGATACTAACTAACATAACACTAGGGGTAAGAACTACCTATATGATTATGTTATATTTGTAAAACAACAACATAGTGCTTGGAAAATTCAATCCCAGAATGGGGCTCACAAATAAATCACCAAAACCCTAGGATTTTATGTCGATTATCAATATTAAATAACAGAAAATTTATTTAATTTTTTAAAATTAAATTAAAACTACTTGCATTTCAATATGAAAATATTCATTTAAAACTCAGAATCAATTTTTTATCAAATCCTAATTTTTTATTAGATTAAACAACCTTGTTTTTGTCAAACTTTTTTTTTGAATTTTTCTCAAATAAATATTTGAAATTATTTTTACAAAATAATTTCAAAATTTATATTCTATAATTTACAAAATTTTCCATTAAAAACAAACCACACACTAATTCAATAGATGTATGTGAATTCCCCATTTTCAAGACAATTCTATTTCAAAATCCAAATTAAATGGAATCGTGTTACTACAAAACCAATTGAATGAATGTAAATTATAATCATGTAATTTAATTTAAATCTATCAATTTAGGTTTAATAAATTTGAATAACTAAATTGAACTATAAACCTTAGGATCACACATCATAAATAATTATTCGGGAAAATTCAATTAAGGATAACAATAATGAATATTTTTTAATAAAAAATTGATTCAAAATCTAAACCTTGTTATATAATATCCCCTAAAAACATAGAGATCTAACAAACCCTAATGATGATATGAGAATATGTAGATATAGATATAACAAAGATATAAAACTTATTAGGAAAATTCTATATGATGATCTACTAGATTTTACTGGGAAGGGGATTGTAGGAGACAAAATTGGCACTTAAGAGTCCTCTCTACCCTAAAAATCCAAAATAGGGGGACTTAGGGTCTAGAGGGTGAAAAAAGGGGTGTTTGATTTTTTAATGAATTTTGGAATTAAATAATTTCATAGAGAATGATTAGCCGAGTTAGGATGAATTGTTAGAGAAATCATGCACCCTAGATGTGAACCCTATAATTGTGGGGCTTAATCTTTTTTACATGGTGGGAATATGATTATTCAGACTGTGCACCAAACATGAAAACACACACAACTTGTTTTGTCACAAATTTCATTATTATGGTTTATAATTTAGTGAAATAATGTACCATCTATGGAAAAGAAAAAATCTCTTCTAAATTTTCATAATTTCAAAAAAAAACACTAATAAATTAATCCCAACAAATAAATTATCAAAATAGGGGGTTATGTGTACCTGAAAATTGTAACAAGATATTTCAGCATCATAACCACATATATTTAATCCCATTGAGCCAATTAATAATATTCCATGTAATAACATATAGTCACTACTACATCACATGTCTTCCTATCTCACAAATCTCACGAGTATTATAACTGTGCTTCAATAGAACTCAAAATGAAAGAATCATCTACCCATGAAGTACCTTGGATTCCGAATCAACTATCATGACTGGATGCTCAGTTAGGGATAATTTTTGTCCAACATCAATAACACTCTACATCTAAACATGAGATGGATCAGATTGATACATCCACAATTGAGATACATGAAACAAATTATGTATTGATGTAATCTATGATGGATGTTATAAATGGTGATACACTATACCCACCATCTCAATAATCTAGAATGGTCCAAAAAAATGAGTAGAATGTTTTCCATGTATCCCAAACCCTCGATGACCCAACCTGTGTGTAACATTCACGAAAACATGATCAGAAAATAAAAACACCAATTGTCTATATTGATGATCATAATAAGATTTATACCAACTATATTCCATCAAAATTATATAATGAATAAATTGAATTCATGTTGTCAACTCCTTATCCAAGATTGATCTATCAAAGGAACATTCACTGATCTATGACAAATATAATTGAGAGTATTGAGGTCAAATATTCAAGGCCATAAATAAAGAAATTCAGATTATAAAATGGTAACTATATTTATAATCTAACTCATCCTATAGTATATCATCCTATTAATGTCCACCATTGATGATAATGTAGGCATGTGGCATGTCCTAAGTAATATATATATATATATATATAATTGGTTGGCCATTCAGATGTGGATGATATATCATCCTAAAATAGACCTGTGGTCCATCTACATCCTAAAGGCCTCTAAAAAAAAGAGAACTAAAAAAATTATCCCTATAATATACCATAGTATATGGACCTCTATACAAAAGTAAAATATCTTTCACATTGGTATTTTTAAACAGAACAACATTTGTTGCATCATGAATGGGTATAAAATGAGTTGTTTATACATATTACCAATCATAACTCATTTCACATTTTTCATTATAGGGTACATAGAAACCCATCCAAGGAGGACATATAGATCTCATACGACATCCATGTTAGAATTAGAAGTGGCTGAAGAAAACCTGAGGTCCTATGGTGTATGGCCTTAACCTTTTTACATGTATAATAACAATTGAAAAATGATGTAATGTCACGTCTCATCCCTAGATAGAATAGTATACACCACATTTTAGATTACATTGTTATGGTTCATAGGTTAATTTCCCATAAGAGTAATGGAAATACAAAATCATTTCATTCCTAATTGATAAATGCAAAACAAAAAAATCCAATAACATCGAACACCCTCTATGGAAAAAAACCACTCAGAAATGGTATCCCTCTCATAAAGAGAGACTATAATGTTATAGAACATATAAGTATTATACCATTCCTGAATATTCTTCTTGAGATTGGTGGACTTCATCTAAACATTAGACATGTAAACATCATCCACTGATTCAAAACCTCCTATTTGATAATGTTAAAAAGAGTCCTCATGTTCCAATCTCTTGATGATTCATTCACAAAAAGTATAGAATGTTTCTTATAAATATCTTTTGAGACGAAATTTCCTTTCTATATGTTATAGGATATATGAATGTATAAATATTATAGTTATTTAACCCAACACCACTGGATGCGATTAAAATAATTTTGAGTGAAAACTCTAACTATTTTGGTCAATATACTCCGTAAACCCTTCTCTGTAAAGTTAATGATATCATTTGATAAGTGAATTCATTACAACTACTGTGGGTTCCACAGGCTAATTAGTGACTACCATCCACCCACAACACAACATTACCCCTTTTTATATATAAAACGTAAATTCATAAACTTATTGATACAAAAAATATTCCAATTAATCACACATTTCATGAATGATCAAAAATATAATGGAGAGTTTTTAAAAGATAACTCTTCATACATTGAAATAATGATTGGATGCTACATTACTCTTGGAAAATTATTATTATGTAAAATTATAAAGTCATATAAGGATGAAATTGTTAATTATTTTTGTTCTTAAAACATTTTATAATATTCTGATATAATAATCTCTACCAAAATCATTTAAAACACCTCCAAAACATCTAAATAACTTTCCATGATCATTAATAATGGTTCAATCAAATTAAATCTAGTTACAACACCAGAAAAAAATCCACGGGAATATAAACATATTGAAGATATACCAAGTATGTTTTAACAACTTCATATAAAAAATAATCAAGGATCCATCTATTAATTATAAATGATTTATAAACAAATAATACAACTCTAAAATTAAGTTCTTTATAAGATACTTCAAAAAACAACAACACCCATCAATTAAATAGTACTCACATAATTCAATATTTATGGGGTTCTTTTAAAATTTGTTTAAATCTATTTTCCTTCATTCAAATATTATATAATTTCTATAAACATCATTTCAAAATAATTTTCAATTAAAATGTTGAAATATAAGACATCATATAGTAAAAATAGATTATTGGAAATATATATATTTTTTCAAAACCTTGATTTCACACATGTAATAATTTGATTCATAAAATTTATAATGATGCATGAAAAATTGGACTTATAAAATTATAATGAGTATGAAAAATTATCAAAATATACTACATTATATAAGTTTGTAACTAAAATTAACGTCCCATAACATTTAGGTGGTAGATAGTTGTTATAACAAAGTTAAATATAACCTTTTATTGGTGATTTTTTAATTTCCAAGAAAGTATTATCCTTGAAGAACATGAATTTATCTGACTCAACTCAAAACCATGGCTATAACACCAATTTAGAAAACATGAAATAAAGACACGAATTATATGAATTTATTTATATCACATTATGGTTTCAAGTATCTCAAATAATTTCCAAAAAATGATATATAATTTTTATGACGAAGATAATAGTCTAAGAGTATAATTTTTCCTATTATGGATGAACCAAAAAAGAATGATATGATAAAAAATAATTTATTTTCTTAAATATGATGATTTTAAAATCAAACAATGTTATTATACATATATGTAATCATTATTAAAATCTGAAAATACTCTAAATGATCTCATAATAGAGAACATGTAAAAGGTAAAATCCATATAGTCTCTGAATGACTGTGACCACAACTCTTCCCCATATGTAAAATATATTATTTATGAATCATCATTAATATAGGAAAATAATTCGTCAACCCATCAATAAATCCAATATGTAATTTATAAATATAAATAAATGTATATAAATTTACACATATAAGGGTTTTGTATAAATCATAGAACAATTACCCATTATAAAATAATTATATTTCATGTACATGACAATCCAAAATGTAATTGAAATTCATCATAGGACATTAATTCTATTATCAAAATCATTTTATAAATAAAAAAAGTAAAATAAATAAATCATCTAAAAATAGACTAATTAACCCCACATTTTAAATTAATTTTTTTTAAAATGAAAAAGATGTCTAGTTTCAACTATTGATAATAATTTTTAGAAATAAAAAAATATTCGAATTTTATTAAAACAACGAGTTATTTTTTAAATTAATTTCCCTAAAAAACTTTCATTTTCCAATTTAAACCCCATTTATAAAATTCACCCATTTCCAAACTAAAGAGATATAATATTACATTTCTCCTCCAATAAATTAAATATGTTTAGAAATACATTATGGAATTAATTTTTTATAACACACTAGTTAGTGAAAAAAACATTGAGGGTGATCCATCACTCATCCATTAAAATGTATAGTCTAATTCACTATATATTAAATCATAATTCATGTTAATTAAAATATAATGGCCTATAAAACATGTGCATATATACCTAATTAAAAAAATCCACAAGTTATTAAAGAAAATCATTAAATATTGAATAATATTGAAAAAATATATATAAATTTTAGGGGCTTAAAATTATTCCAAAGACACACAATGGAAACTAGTGTCAGTATAATATATTTTTCATAAAACCATTTGATAAAATATTTAAATCAATGAAATTTTGGAATTTTATCCCTTTTCAAATAATTTTTTATATAACATCAATCATATTAAAAAATCTAAAATAAACAATTACTATTCTATACTATTATATTTAAATGAATATCCATTATTTTAATTATAAAACAACAAAATTCACTATATTTTCTTGTATATTTAAGAAATCATTCATCAAATAACAATTTTAATAATAATCGTTTCATATAATTTATAAAATTATTAATTTATTCTTATATAACAATTTAATAGAAATTAACAACATATTATGTATTTTCTGAACTAGGGATGAAAATAAATAAAATATAACTCGATGTTGGAGTTTTATATTTTCCAATATATATAATTCTTAGTCACATTTTTATAAAATAACCCAATTTCATTCATCTATTTCATGTTTTTAATATATAATATCAAAATCAATAAAAATTTAACACATCACATGCTAATGAAATACTTATATATAATATATAGAATAGAGAGTATAAATATATATTCAAACAATATTTAATAACCAATAATATATTATTAACCACCTAAATGTATTTATTAAATTTATTATTTAATGATATATACACAGAAAAGTTCATCAAGTTATCTTTGGTTTCATAGAAAAAATAAATGGGTATCTAGAATCTTATTGGGAGAATTTAAGTGATTTAGTTTCAAATCTTGCAACATTATCAATATCAACGAGTTTTTATAATTAGGTGGTGAACTATACATTTCCTAATAAATAATATTTTAAAAAAATCATTGACCAATATGATATCATAAAAAATTATGTATCAAATAATATATCATTCCAAAACATCTATAGATTACCTTGAATTAGTGGATTTACTAAAGGGTTATACCCAAATCTAAAAATTCTATTCATGAAAAAAATAATATTAGAAAATTAAACTTTTAATATAATTCACGTAGATATTTTATGATATTAACAAATATAATTAGTACAATTTTCCGTAAAATTATCAATGTAAAAGGATAATTTTTTGGATATCTAATTTATCATCCATAACAACAAAGGACTTTTAATGTTTACATTATCGGTGGAACATATATATGTTTTCATAGATGAAAATTAATGGGAGTAAAAAATTATTTTTTATATATTTATTTCAAATTATTTGTTTGGTATCTGAATTAGAATCATTACTACCTAGCGATAAATTTTCAGGGCCATTCTTTCACATTATAAATATTAAATATATGTGTGGTGGAAGAAAAGGGGGGGGGGTACAAAATAGATAATTTTCCTAGTATGGTTTTTATTGGGATTTTTTATTTAATTATATAAAATTATAATTGTTATTGTTTATTATATTGTCATATATTATTTCTTATTACAATTATGGTGTTGATGTTGATAATATATATACATATAAATGGTCATTTTTACATTGTTTTTATTGGTGTTATTTTTTATGATGAATTTTTTATATGGAGGGGAGAATCTATAGGACCTAATATTGGAGTTTTTTTGTGTTTCAGTGTTTTCCTTTATTATAAAGATTTAAATACATGATCCTTTCATGTTTGTATGAATTGAATATTTATTTATGGATATAACTAATTGATGGATGAATGTGATATTTTGGTTATTGAATATCTAGTATAATAATAATAGATGAATAATTCAGTGATAACACTAGTATTGATAACCATATATTTTTTTTCATTTAAAGGATGAATAATGATTATATGATCAAAACCATGGCCAATAAAATGTTTATTGGGAGAATATTTTAAAATATATTCTTTCTATTCAATATTTTCTCCGACAATATTTTGATTAAATAAAATGAAAGTCTTCTTCATTCTTATTTTATAGTAGTTGGCATTTATATTCATGTGGATATATTAGTTGGATAATAGGAATTTGATTTTTAGGTATATATGAGTCTGAACAATAGATCAAATATTATTGGTAGAGTTCGAGTAGTTTTTTTAATTTTTTTCAGACCTATAGATCAAGATAAAGTAGGTGATTTCTAGAAATATTCTATACTTAAAACGATATGTGTATCAACATATAGTTTATATCTATTTTCATATATTTGTCTAGTATAGCCGTGAAAATTTTAAATTTTATAATAATTCATTTTTATTATATTATTGTTATACAAAGCCATTGGAAATTTGTCTGGAATGCAAGGATATGTTGAAATGATTAATAATCATAGTGTAATAAAGAGTATTTAATTGGTTATAACTATGAATAAGTTGATATTGGTCAGTATAATATTTCATGATTGTTGAATTTGGGTATGATATAAAAATATAAAACATTTAAGATTAGATTTTCAAAAGGATGATGGATATTTTGGAATGTGTGTGTTGTGTAGTTATTCAAGATATTCTTATTAAATGTAATTGTGGATGTGATTTCTATAAAGTTGTTCTAGAGGGTGTAACTAAATATTTTTTAGATAGATTACATTTTTTGTTGACTTAATTTAAGTTATATTTTAAGGACCTTGTATAGAGGTACAATGTCTAGTTAGCAAAAAATAAATAAATTCCATTTTGTATTTTATTATTTTTTTGTACCAATTTATAGAAATTGGGGATAATTTTGAATATATTTTATAGATGTTGGTGATTCAAATTTAATATGTGTTCCAAATAGAGATTCATGGTGAACCTATTACTAGTTATAAACGGTGTGGATTGTCACCATAATTTTAGATATATATTTTTTCCATTTATAATAACTCATAGTTTTATATTTATTTTATTGAATATTGATTACTAGTTAAGGATGGTGTTGAATTTTAAACCAAGAGATGGTTCCTGTTAGTTTTTTTAAAAGGATTAAAATGTAAGAATATTTATTTCTTAATTATGGATCTGGAGGGTGTTTTATGAATGGTTTCTTATTTTTAATTTACCTATCGTTTGATTTTTATTTATATATTATTTATTATTTGTCATAGGATTTTTTATTCTAATGAATGGTGTAGACTAATTATAGTATATTCATGTTATTGTCCCCTCTCTACATGGGTAAAGGTATGGAATATTAAAATGGGATATAACTGTCTCCAATATTGTAGCATGATGATATATATTCTCTATATAGGTAATGTAAATACATGGGGCATTGAAATATATCTTTATAGATGTAATAAATAGCTATTATCATCTGTCTATAAATCTATTTGAATTCTAGATTTTAGTGGTATTTTTATTTTATGCGGGCCAAGATGATATCTCTACTCTATGGGTAGATGCATTATGTGAGGAATTTTGATATAAACGTAACATAGTTTTTTATTATAATAGTTCATATTGTGTAATGTCTACTACGAGGTAGCCACTATAACATGTTCATTGAGACAATACATCACATTACCACATGTATAGCTCCCTGTATATTAGAGTCTAATGCCTAGTCACACAGGTCTAGTGAAAAATTTTGGTAGAATGTACCTGCATATCTGAGTAAACCACAATATGTGTAACATCACAAGATGAAATTTCAGTTATGAATAATATAATAAAAAATTTGAAAAGTTCCAATAGTGAACAAATAATCACAAGAAGACAATATGATCTATACAAATAATTAATGGTATTCAAAAAAATAAATTCCCAAAAGAAAACTATGAAAATATCTTGAACATGGGGTTGAGTCCCAAACATTTCCTAACAGCCCATGATTCATCCATGTAGCCCATGAATAAACTAATACTATGTCTTTATCCTGAACCTGTAATTGAAACATAGAGCTTCTTCTCGGGCACCCATGTCTAATGGATACTTGATCTGGGTTTTTTCAACATAGTATCCCACCACCAATAGAGTATAATTACATATCCAATCAATAAAATATTTTATACAGATAAATCATGTGAAAGAAATAAAAATGGAAACAAAATAATCTATATATCTCACATTCATGAAGTTATTAAATAACCAATTTATCCATTACATTATCTGGAGCCAACTAATCAACAAAACATGGTCTGATCACCTATAATCCTATGATATAGCGTTGGTGGTTACAAAATGTAAATTCCCAAGGGTCAATTAACTAATAACAAGTTATCAACATTCCCAGGATACTTGGTTCGGTTATCATTTCATGTCCACATGTTTGGCATGAAAATCGCCTTAGCATGACATCCCATCCCATTGCACGACCAATTGATGGGATTTATATAGCCACATTATGACAAACCCCTAAGCAACAAATAACTATTTTCATAGAACCTGGGACTAGGTAGACTCATGATATTTCAATTTTCGTTATATAGATCCTCAATATGACTCCCTTTCCAGTCCATTATAGGTAATCAGATTAGAGCTATCACCTAACCCAACCTGTTGAAATATATCCTCATGTCTAGAAACCAATAAAAATGTTCACTACATGTTCACATGTTTCTTAAATGATTCAACAAAATATCCATTTAAACTTTATAACTCATATCAACACATGTACCATTTGATAACCATATATCATTAAACCCATATACCAATCATCCAGAATTCCCTCCTTATGCCATATTCAAAACTAGACAAAAATAAAATTCAAATTAATTTCAAAATCCATGAAAACAAAAAAAAATCTTCTAAAAGCATCCTAAATACACTCGTTTTTAAAACCATGGTATTTATTAACTAAAACTAAGTTTTTATGAATGGTATCCATTTCAATTTCAAACCATATAAAATAATTATTAATTAATTTTAACAAAAAAGGGTAAACCCAACTTTATTTAAAATCAACATTTTAATTCTCTAAGAGAAATAATTTACAAACCACCTTGTGCCCAATGACTATATTAAAAATGTTCCATCTTTTAAAACATAATGTTATTTATTTAAAATTATTAATTGGATAAATATAAAAAATTATTTATTTATAGAAATTAAAATCTAGTAGATTCATTTAAAAAAATATGACATATAATTGATTTTATTTATCATTCAACCAATACCACATTCCCGATTACAATGTATCACCCATTTTTAGTCATATTTCCCCAATCTCAATATTATCAATTCATTTCACTATTCCAATGTGTTTGGAATAACCCATGGGTAGTTTTATGTTGGGTCTCAAATATTAAATGAACCAAAGTGGAAAAATAATTGTCTAACACATCAATATAAGGCCCAGATAATGTTCTTTATCCCATGAGAAGAAAACAAATCATGTTATCCACATAGAACTACTACATACACATATAAAACCACGAGAATGTGGGAAAAAGATTTATGAACATGTACATAATGTCCATTGATAAATGCTTTCTCAAAACATACCCTTGATTTGAACTGAAACTCCCATTAATGAAAAAATCTATAATATTTCATAAAATTGGGGGTTTTTGGGTTTATGAAAAACTAGAATGATTCTACACGGCTTAAATTAAAAAAATTACAGAGATGCGTGTTAGAGTAATGTAGATTTTAAATTTTGACCAATATGCCAACTATATAGCTAAAAATTGATGTTGAATCCCTCCTGTAGGAAGAGCAGGATGCTAGTTCTTCGCCCACGATCTAAGGGGTAAAATTGGTGGAAAAAATAGGGATAACGAAAAATGATCGTAATGTAAAAGATAGAATTTTTATCTTTTTGAGGGCTACACAGTTTGTCTACACTATTGTAAAAACAATTTGAAAATTGTGTGGATTTTCTGTAAATGAGGGGACAAGACACATAATTTATTAGAACACTTCTATGGTTTGGAATAATGTGTGGATCCAATGTATCATCCTCAGTCTTAAAGGAGGCATGGACACATGGTGTCCCATAGATATGTCCACTATTTATATTAACTATTCACCAAGAATATGTTGTTTAATGACTGGACTATTTACTCTTCCTTTCATAATGCACACCCTCATAACTCCCCCAGAACATCTCAAACACCCAATAACTTCTTCATTTTTCCTAAGAATTTAATTTTACACAAACATTATGTAGGTGTGTACCTCCATGAATGATTTGGATCTTAATGACTCTCTAGAAAAAAACTTCTCATCCCAAAGATGCACTTTTAATCCTTATATATCCATCCTGGCCAAAATGTCAAGACACAATTCCCACATACCAACCATCATTTCTAAATTTTCTTTATGAACATGGCCATACAATAACAACACTCAAACAATGGAATAGACAATTCTCAAAATATTTATCCATCCATAACCCAAAATCACAAACCTGGTGATTCATGAAGAACTGTCCACCTGTAATAATCATTACCAACATCAACACGAGATAATGTTTTAGGTAAATCTATTGTACGTCCACAAAACAAATGTGTCAAAAGGGCACCAAATTACCATGGGAGATCTAATTAGAACACCATTTGACCTGATCCTGTCCACATTTCATTTCCCAAATCAATTAGCATTATCTCACAATGTTCCTTCAAAGGTATAGTGGTGACCCATGTCCATCATCTCTTGAGGGGACATATAAATTAAAACCACTACTACCAATAGGTTTAATCATGGGCCGATGACTATCAAAATATCGAAAACACCAAAACAATCCTCATATATTCCGATATATATCTTATACTACTACATAGATCATCAACTGCCCACTATTCCTTTATGGTTCCCCCAACCATAAAAATTATCTCTCCACCACAACTAATCACTCTTTGGATCCTCCACCAAAGAACATGAGACTGATCGGACATCAAATCATCTTTCGTAACTTTCCTAATGTGTTTCCCAACTCACCACACCCAAAAAATACAAAATCTCAACTGCACTCTGGAATTCCCACTCACAATAGGAAATACCATGATTGGTCACACCATCATAATTAATAATTACACTAATGACAACATTCTTCTTCATGCATCTCACTCCCACTACTAGAGTGGACTTATAATCCTAACATAAACTAGATGTGGCTTACAACCAACCACAAATGTTCCATTTTACCGATAAAAATCACACTATCCTAGATAACTCACACTATTGGCCCCTATATTCGATTACTGGATAGCCATATATCTACACAGACATGATGCCTTCTCATTTAAAGAATGAATTCATAATATTCATGCACCTATAAGTGTGTATTCCAAAAATCTTGTGAAACATCCCCATAATTGAGTCCACTACTCACAAAACCTTTTTGGTTGTACAGATCCCCTCCCAAATTGCATCAATGAGAACACATAGATTACCTATAATACTAGACCACGCAAGAAGACATCCCATTTCTCGATCAATATCTCCATTCAAGGCCCACATGGACTTTCCCAAGAAAGAGAAACACAGTCCTCTCAGATTTCTTATTGGAATTTAAATTCCACCACGTCCACTCTATGTAAGAAACCACATATTCATGACTAATATACCACTACCCACATTAAGAGAATCATTATCCTCACGTTGACACAATAAATCCAAACCCATGTGGATTGTACATAGTTCAAAAGCTAAACCTGAAATCATGGTCATTTACATCTCGATCCCACTATAAGAATAAATAAACATCACCCACTCAATGTTCATAGATTTTGACAAAATCAACTATGTCATTCCTCGACATCTGTTCCAACCCAAGGACCTCTAACATAATAGGTTGATTGTGTACTCCCCCACCATATGGCGCCCCACAAATATTTTTAATGTGTGTGGCCCCCAATAGGTTTCATTGATATCCAAATAAAATTTAAGAAGATATGAATTAGACTAGATCTCTCATACTATATCAATGTTGTCTTCTTGTTATTTTTCATGATCATCACATGCTAAAATTACATTATGAATTCATCAATGGAGACAACCACAACTATCTGTTACCGAGGTCACCTCCCCCAACGAGGACACCATAACCTATCAAATGTATAAGGTTACCATTCCCACTAATGCTTAATCAAAACTCAAACAACACCACTTGAATGGGATTTGAAACTAAAACTGATCACCACATAATGACCATCTACCAAGTAATCCTGAAAAAACAATCATGTTGGTATCATTTCAATTTGACCACCCGATTTCATAGATCAGGACCCTAGTTATTTATACAAAACCCAAATTAACCCAAAACCGACCAAAAACACAATAGTATCATACATAACATGCCATTTCCCCCATGAACACATATATGAATGATAATCACTTATTCCAAGCTACCTGTTCAACAATCCCCAATGGTATTATGTCTTCTGAGTACATTCCCACATCTAGAATTCCTCAGAGCCCTCGAGTCCTAAGGCACACTGAGGACCACAAAATTAACCCTATATTAGATCACATGAGTCATATATCGCCTAAGATTAGCCCAATCACATACTACTCATCTGACCATTCCTCTTGGTCTATCATCCACATTAGAATTGAGGAATTCAAAACATTTTCTTCCAAAAAACCGACCATTAATGTAATAAATCCCAACCACATGACCATCACAATCCCAGATGCGACTTCCATACAATAAGAATCATAACATGGCTTGGTCATCATTGTCATGTTCACCGAAGTTCATCATTGATTCATGCATCAACCTACTTTATTGTCACATGAAAATTTTCCAAATGAAATTTCCTCTACAAATATCGACTATAATACCAACCAAAATCCATAGAAAATATTAATTAGAATGAAAAAATGCATGAACAAGTGATTTATAAAAATTAAAAATCAAAAATGGTTCATTGATCCATCCCTTGAATAACCCTTCTATTCATAATATTCTAAGGATCCTAAAATTTTGGGTTACCTCTCTTGAGGCCACACTAAATTTTCCCAGTCTGTATAATCACATCAAAATATTTTCTCACAAATCAAAGACTAATGAAATTTATATTTATCAAACTAGATCTAATAGATAGTAGAAATCAAGCCATATGAACCACTTCTAAAGAAAAAAAAATCCACTACTACATGATTTTCCTAAAGCAACTCACAACCTAGACGACCTCTTTCACGGGTCAGCTATAAGGTAAAATTGTACCAAATCCATAATATATGGTCAAATTATAAAAATGAAATTTTCCCTCCTCCAAATTAATAAACATCAATATTAAATTTCCTACTGCTAGTAGGGAAAAATCTTTTACTGGTTCAAAAAATACATTGTCTATTTCACTAGGAAACCATTTAATAAAAATTTTCCAAAAAAAATATTCATAAAAATATACTGGATCCACTATCCTTGTACCCACCCTAGGGTCTAAAACACCACTCACAATGTCATAATACACAAGAGTTACAACATCCAAATTAAAAGACTTCATTTCCCAAATTGATGGTCAATTCTTAATAAAAGAGGCAAAAAATACATTACATTTACTTGAACATCCAAACCCATCACTCTCTCAATCCCCTAACACAAAATATCAAATTAAAGGCACTATCACTCGTCAAACCACCCATACACATAAGTAGAAACAATAATAAGGTATACTAACTAATAGTTTATCTAATGATTTATCAATTTCAATTATTAATTAAACTGTGTTATTCAAAACAAAAAATTTCACATTTCAAAACATTCCATTTCAATAACCAATAATTGTACCTTTCATGAACATATTTTCTAACCAAACATTTAAAAAGTACAATACTAATTAAAATTTATGTTTCAAACCATTTCCAATTTCTAAAACCCAAGGATTAACATTTATAAAAACATTTTAACACATATATCATCTTCTATAATTTTATTCCATTTCAAAATTCAGACATATTCTATTTTACATAATTTCATTCAAAAGTTAATGACAGAAATACCATATATGACATGTCTATCATATTTTCCTTTCATGATGCATGAACCTAGAAACCCTCTCTTACCACACCAAACCATGATATGGCATTACAAATTCAATAACATCACATCTTAGTGAACCAACTAATGTACAAAAAAATCGAACAGAAAAGAACAAAACATAATATAAATTCCCACATGTGGACACTAGTGATTACCTCATACAATATACTATTGCAACCCATTAATGATCTACTTAAAAAGTCCTGAAATGATCATACAATTTTGTCTACCATTCCCCAAATAGTATTATAAAATAACACCCCATATGATACCACTTTATAATGTCCAAATCCTATTATCTTCTATAACTGGTTCCCTAACCCATATCGTCACATGACTTTAGGTTCACTAACCTATATGTAACTATATCCAAACTAAAAGCTTGGGTTGAGAGTAAAATATGGGTAGACTATACCCACATATCAGAGCAAATCCACAATTGGGGTAACATAAACCGACGAAATATCTATAAAGAAAATAAAGATCATCCAATTAGAAGTTACACACATAACTAAATAGTCATGATGAGATAATATGATGAATACACTACATGTGAGGTAGTCATTAATATATTACCCAAAACCAATCATCCAAAATATCCTAGACACGAAATCGATTCCTAACTCAATCTTAACATCTCGTTATCTATCCAAGCATCCCATGCATAAACCAAAACCATGTCCTTATCTTGAACATTTAATTGAATCAAATACTTTCATTCTAAGGTACCAAAGTACCATGGAAGCCTATAAAATGTTATTGAATAATTTATAAGGCCCCACCAACAATGTCTAATGAAATTAACAGTCAATAAATCATTGCATGTAGATAAATTAACTGAGAAAAATAAAAAAGATAATAAAGAAACTATATATCTCACTCTCTAGAAATTGTCAAATAACCATTTTATCCATTATGTTATCTAATGTCCACATTCCAAATAAAATTGGTTCAGTCACACTAATATCCTAAGTATTAGCTGATAGGATTACCCATCATTAATTCAAAAGCATGAATTCAATAATTACAATTTATCAAATTAACATGGATAATCTGTCTAAAAATAATGTCATGTCCACATGTTTTGGAATCATAGATCCGCAACAAATATCTCATCCCATAACATGACCATATATTAGGATGCGTGAATCCTTAGTCAGAAATCACATCTCAAGATAAGTAACATTATCTTTATAACCTTGGTCCATGTTGTCTCATTACATGCAACTGTTAGAGTCATAGAGCATCATTATGACTTTTTAAACCATATATTAAAGGGGTGGGGTTTAGAGCCTCTGTCTAACTCAACCGTTGGGAATATATCCTCATTATCAATACAACACAACTACTATCAATTAATATTCACATGCCTATTTAGTCATTTAAAATAATAATCATTTACACACCTTGACCCATGTCAACACATATACAATTTTGAAACAATTACACATTAAACATATATTCAAATCCGGAAAAAATATCCTCATATGTCTTATTCAAATATAGAAAACAATAATAAAATACTTCATTTAAAAATCTATGATAGAACGCAAATAAAAATATTCATTTATAATAATCATGAGGCCACTAATTTATAAAACATATTTCATTCTCCTTGAGGACTATGACTTTCACCAAGACATCATTTAAAATTTCCAACCATTTCAAATACTCATTAATTAAATTTTCCAAAAAACGGAACCACAAACTCATTTACAATCATCATTTCATGTATATTTGAAAATCGTTTTTTAATCAAAAATGAATCTATTACCTCTATTAAAACATATCCCACTTTAAAAATATCATATTCTTTAACTAAAATGATAATTAAATAAAAATACAATGCACATTATTTATTCCATTACAAACCCCCATTGTCATTTCCCAAAATTTGATATATAATCAACATAATTTATCATTTCTATAATCCCAAATACATGATTATAAATTATGACTCACTTGATCACATATTTGCCACTAAATCAACATTACCAATTCATTTCACCTTTATAAACGGTTCACCAAGCCCCCTGTGTTGTTCTTCTTTTTTTCTCACGTCGACAAAAAAGCCATGGGGCCCATGAATAGTATCCCAACTCAATCTAAACCACAATTAATATTCCTTGAGGAATGAAATTAAGTTATGAAATAGAAGATAATTATCACAACTACATACACATATAATATAGCAATACCATTGGAATATTTTTATGACTACCTACCTCATATACATTGATGAATTCATGATTACCCACGACACATGATTCAAAATCATAAACATTAACTAAATCCCCAAGATATAATTTTCCGGAAAAGTGTGGTTTAAATTATTTCATAATAATTAGAATTACTCTACAAGAGCTAATCTATAAAAAGGAATATATATGAGATTTAGACTCACATGTATCTTTGATTCTCATCCAAATTCACTTCTAACGACCATGAATAGAAGGAGAATCGCCTATAGGGAATGAGGGGGTTGTTGGATCATAACCCATGTTGGAAGGGGTCTAATGGGTGGAATAATAGGGAAATAAGTAAATAATATTGAGAGGAAAAAATTGGATTTTTATTCATTTTAAGAGCCCCATGGTTTGAGGTCATGGTTTTCTGGAGCATCAATGTTGATTGGAAAAGAATGTGGAGCATGTGTGTTAGATTATATCCAAGAGGATTCATGATTACCTGTTATCCCCTAGCGAGGATAACAATTTATACTAACCATGTAACAACCATAAATTGTACATTTTTGGAATCATTTCTCGTCCTTCCTTATCCCGCACTCTTAGAACTACCCCAAAACATCCCATAAATGCACGAATCACTTAATTATACCTAAAAATGCTTAACCAAAATAAAAAAATGTACATACCTACACACAATGTTAGTATATGAAAAATAGAGTGTATGATTTCATTATTATAGGAATGTTTATTAATTACATTTTATTTTATTTTAATAAGGGAATAGAAAAAATTATTTCATGAATAAACAGTTACTAAGGGAAGGACAAAAGACTCCAACATCATTCTAGAGACAAGGGTCATCATGTTAATCAGATTAGTCTACATCATCCCCTCTCCAAACATAGGGATATAATAATTATTATTATGGATTCTAATATAATAAAAATTGTAGTCTATAGTGTTTGATAATGTTTCACTTGTAGAAGACAATTATAGTTGAGTGTTTGATTTACAGGGAAATAGTTTTGATATATTTGGAATTGTGAGTTACTAAATATTTATGACCATATTTTTTAAAATATTGTTAGGTCATTTATTATTTAGTTACCAATATTATATTTTACCTTAGAGTCGAATACCCCTATATTATTTCATTGAAAATTTTATATGTACTAATATTTTGTGATTTCATTTGTACTTATAGATAATAGAGTAAGATTATATATTGTTTATATAAACCTCCCCTTTATTTTTTATATCAACATTTTAAATATTTGATATTTTTTGTGGAAAAATCTATGAAATGATAACTTGTATATTGTTTGAAATAAAAATTATATGCCACTATATATAATTATTGTTTTATAATATTGTTTTAAGAATACAATTTTGGGGAGTTTTTATGATTTGGAATTTCAAAGTAAATATATTCCATTTTATATTTCATTATGTTTAATTTTTTGATGATACATAGAAATATTATATTTATTATTATGTTTTACAATAGTTTTACCTCAAATGTTTCATATTTATATCGTGGTCCAAAATTATTCAGAGTATTCTCTCCATTTTTTTTGTATTATATAATTATGTCTAATTTTCACCCATTTCTAATTTTAATTGTACTCTTGGGGTCAAATTTTATTTTATTTCTGTTACGCATGAAGGCGTATTTAGTGGTAATGATATATGATAATTATAATAGTATTACTCTTATTAATGGCCTATAATGATTGAAAAGCATATTTTTCATATCATTATATTTGATAAAGACAAATATTTTCCTTCAATGACATCGTCTTCTATTGAATGTGTTCCTCTTTTGATTACTAATGGTGGATAGTGGACCTTTTTCTGATGCACTATAGAAACCCTTCTATAGTGAAATTATGCATACGATGTGATCAAATTTGTGGTTCTATGTATCATATGTTTTTGTAAAATATTTATTTCTTATGTGTGAAATAATTTCAAAATATTTAATATATTATTAAAAGATAATGAACCGTAAAATAGACATAAATCCTACTAAAAAATCTTTTTTTATACTTTTGTGAGTTTGGATTTATTTTTTAAATGGTACAATTCATAACATTCACATATTTATCATAATATGAGATTTTTTAGAAATTTCTACATTGTTTTGATAATTATCTTTTCAATAGAGTTTATGATCTATATTAACATTATTTTTTATCAATTATGATTAATATATATTGATCATATATTTATACTATTATTTTTCATTTATTATTGGTCTAATACTGGGAATTGGAAAAATAATACTCATGGTATGAGTGATCGTCTATATATTTTAGTCATCTGGTTTCCATTACAGTCATCATTACAACATATGATTTATCCTTTTATAAGTTGTGTTTGTTAAATTAATTAGATTTTTGTGTAGTGATATTTTATTAAAATTAATTCATTTGAATCATAATATTTTTTAACTAAAGGATTTACAAAAGAGAAAAAGACTAAGAGTTATAATAATTTTTATTGTCAATCATAATAGAATCATACATGAAATAATGTATTCAAGGAATATTATATAAATAAATAAGAATAATGTAATTTTTAGCATCAATGGTCACACATCCAATAAACTTGTCATCAATCATTCTATCCCTACTAATCGAATTGAAGGTCAGTTAAGTTAAAGAGATAGGGAATTGTGATGAAAATACAATAGGTCAAACCAATATAACTATTAAATCAACCGTTCAAGGAAAATTTAATTAAACAATATAAAAAACGATTCTCATAGAATTAATAAACACGCATTTAGTAAACCCATCAATAACCATAACAACCCCAACCATTTTAATGGAAATTATGTCAACCCTCGATAAGATATCAACATTAACATAACATAGAAACATCTGCAAGATATATATTGATACATGTAGTGGTGTCCCAACATAAAATAATACAGCTTCAAAACTCTTGTAATAGAACTGATTGATATAAACGGATAGTTTAATCATATTATCAATATAGTGAATAACATTAAAAACCATTATTTTGGAAATCTCCTTACGTAATATATTCATAATGAAAATGTAAATTTATGTTATATTACTATATTAAGTGTAATTTAGGTGAGAATAATTAATGAAAAAACATTGGAATATTAATATGGATATAGACTACATGGAGAAAAAGATGAAGCTGACCCAATTTTGAGGAAAGTACAACATGAGATGAAGAATGATGAAAATATTCAACTTATGTTATTAGTTGTTAAAATAGATAAATGAAATTACATAATGGATGATATCACTCAACCAAAACAATCCTTTCCCCCAAGAATGAATCCACCCATGTAATACAATAAAAAATAATATCAATAGTATTTTTCTAAAACATTCCTGAAGGTTGAAGCTGACATCCAATTATTCGATTCCTTTGATCAATTTACTTGTTATAATAGGTTTCTCAAGGGGATGATCATCAAAAATATAATATTTTGAAGACATAAAAATTGAATCCTATTAAAATAATTTCATCACTATTAACTAGAGAACGACATTGTAGGTTAGATTACATTTAAAACTACATTGTATATTTTTTTTGTATCAATTAACATTATTCCTTGGACTATTTTTACCTATAGATAAAAGAACACTAGAAAACCTGATTTTCTATATAATTGGATATATGAAATACATATTATCTATTAAAAGTTTTAGATGATGTACTAGTATGTGTTAATTTACTATTTATTCATATCTATTTTTATATATTGAATATATACAAATAAATATGTATTTCACATTCAACTCATATTTTATTTAAGAAATTTATTTAGACTTTTAAATAATTATAAATTTACTCTAGGGAACACTTTAAATGGATTATGGAATATGAAATGAATAATTTTAGTATTTTATATTAAATTAAATATCATTAATAAAAAAACTCATTTTTAAATGAGCAATTTGTTATTAAATTGTATTCAATGAAAGAAATTTGAATGTTTGATGATTTTAAAAAATTAGTAGAATGCATTGAATAACATATCATTTAGGTGCATTAGATCTATGAAAAAAAATTAAATATGATGTCTTGTTTTTTTCATAAAAATATTGAAGATATTAATTATGAATATTTTGATGATTTTCTCAAATACATCACAAAAAATTGAAATTCCTTAAACAAGTTTCATGAATAGGAAACATTGAGTTAAAACCATCACTATAAACCCCACCAAAACAAGAGCATGTGTATCATCCCCATAATTTGAAATATTATTTTCAAAATTAAAATTAGAAGGTAAATTTTATAGTCTTAATATAATTGGAAGTTTATAATGAACACACAATTGTAATCATTTCTAGAAAATAGTAGTGTCATATCCCGATCATTAAGAGATAACCTAGTTATTAGACTTATTATATTTGTAGATGAAAATATTATAAAAAATGTGTCTAATCATTAATGATGACCCTATTAGTAATCAAATCCTCCCTTATTGATTTTTTGATTGAATAAAGTGAATGATAGTTAGGACATGTCATTATATACATAATCCCAAACTCCCTATAGATGAGTCAAAATTAGAAAAAACCTCAATGATTTGTTTATCTACTATGAAATATGAGAAAATTAAAATAATACGACTATAATTTAAAATATTTAGAGGTCCTACATTAAATATATGAAATTACATCTTATATGAAAAAATGACAATTTCCTATAACTTTTGTAGATGAAATGGTAGTATTATTAGAAAGGAACGATCATAATTACAAGCATTATAAAAATATATTTTTCATTTTTGGAATAACAACATAAAAAAATGTGGAAAAACTACATTATACGACCCATTTGGTATTTTTGTGTACTAAAGGATGTCATTAAGGTTTTTTAATTCACCATGTACAATTAACAATTACATAGTAATCATTTTTGGATTTAATTGAGATATAATTTGAGGTATATCATGAAGACCATGCTAATTATGAAACAGGATTTCAAATATGTCCTGAAAAATTGGATGTTGTTTTAATGATATAAACTAAAAAAATTTTGGTTTTAAATATTGAAATTTTTTATTTCAATTTAGAGAAATGAAATTTTGACGGTGACATAAATTCAGTGGAAGTAATTGAAGTAAATATGGACAAGGTTCATATCAATAAATCACTAATATATCTCACTAATAATAAATAATAATGACAACTTTTAGAACATGATGAATTAATTGAATGTTAATAAAATAGTTTATAATGAATTAATTACCACTAACTAGGCCACACATCAAGAAGACATAAATTTTATTTTCTGAATAAATTATGGAATTATCTAATAAAATCCACGATATTTTTACGACAACAGGGAAATAGAAAACAAAGTTTGGATGTCTCCAGTGATGTATGGTGTGATGAATCCAACCAAAAATTGTATAAAATAATTTAATGGATATTGTCTTTTACATTTTTAAAATTTTGTTCAATATATTTAGGATAAAATGAATTATTTTATTAATTTGAACTCATGTATTTAAATATGAAAGATAATGTATTGTCGGGATTGGTGAGATCAAAACTAATTCAATAAGAATTTAACATGGATGTCGTCCTTATGATTTTCTATGATGACATATTTATAGACTATATAAACAATTTTAATGAATCTATTGAGGTAGATATAGATATAAAGTATTCCAAAAATGATTCCATTCACTATAACTAGATGTATGAAATCATAAATAGACTGATGTATTCGAACATATAAAATTGTATGGTCTCATCGAAGTTAATTTTATTCTTCTACAAGTATAAAACCTATATTATGAATTATAAAACAAAATACAATATTTTTTAGGATTCGAGTAACATCTCATAATATTACTGTATTTTATCATCAAATACATGCGTTTCTTGCAACAACGACTTAGCTTGTGTAACACGCAAGACTGAGTTTCTGCGAAACAACACATTGGTGTTGTAATTATTAAAATTATATATTTATAACATATCCATTAAATATTGTGATATAAGTAGTAATATATAATTTTTAAATGATAATTATTTCTTTTTTCACATAAATGAAACATATTTATAATTAAATGATTAGGTTTGGGTATAATAGTTAAATGTTAAGACATAAAATTCTCTTAAAGGAACTAGTTTTTGAATCATTTTGATACCTACATTTAAATAAATTGTTGACACAGTTAGGAATTTAATTTTGAAAAATAGAATTTCTTTTAATTAATAATATATAAATTTGTTTAGGGTTAATTTTTATTATTTTTCTAAAAAAATTAAAATTTTTATTAATTATGAAAACAATGCATTATTGTAAAAACCCACCTTTTTCATGTAAAAAATTATTTTAAATTAAATTTATATTAATTTCAAAATAGGAAAAAATACATATATTAAAACAATTTTTTTCATTGGAATAATTTTATAATAGAATAATATATAGAAATTTATTAAACTTTTGAACGTCTCTTTTACCCGCCTTCTAGCCATATCGACGAGATTTGCATTAAATGTTATTTTACCACTTATGTAAATGAATTTGGAAAAATGGAAAAAAATTGTATTAAGTATGGAAAATGTGGTTTAATAATATAAAAATAATTTTTGGTGAATACTATCTTCTTAATTTTACTTTCAAACGTTTAAAGTAAATAGGGTAATTAAAGGCAGAATGAAATTTATAATAATAAAATATTACTCTAAAAATTGTAGTAATATCAAGGGAAATGTTTTTTTCACCCATAATTTACATGAGGTCTATATTATTATCATTTATATACCCCATGTGTTTCATATATATATATATATATATATATATATATATTATATTTAACCAATTGTTAAAAATGACATATTCAATCTTTTATAAATATATAGGTTTTTAATAGGGTGTTATATATGTGATATGTTAGAATATAAATAATAATTAAAGAGATGTTAAATTTATCTACATAATGATAATTTTTTAATAAATTTTAGTCCATATATAATAAATTATAAATGTGATAGAATGATGATATAGAAAATTATTTATTAAAAGAAATATAAATTTATTGATTTTTTTAATATTATAGAAAATTATATATTATTCATTTTAGTCCATACATGATTTTTTTGGAATAAATAGAATTGTAAGGGTTGATTTAATATTTTTTTTTGAATTATTAAATATTTTATGACTTTAATAAATATAAATTATTAACAAATGTAAAAATTGACTTAAATGATATTATAAAATAAATACTAGATTATTATTTGATATAAAAATACTAAAAATATTAGGTTATGAAAATTAATTTTTATAGTTATATAAAATTAATAACATATCCACTATATTTTCATTAGGAATTTTATATGAACAATAGTAACAATGTGGTGTAAAAATATAAGAAGACATCGTAAGAGTAAAATTGTTTAACTGAATAATAAATCTACCGTATAAGGTTAATACTATGAAATAAATATGTCTAAAACCTGTTTTGTAGATAATTTCCACCCATATTATCTTATACTATGTAGAAATTACTTTTCGGGTTTTATAAAATGTAAATAAATTTATAATAAATTAATATGTAAAAAAATTTAAAGTTCCCTCACGCCTATATTAATGGGCACCTTTCATTCTCTCTAATTCACACCACCAATTCCCTTTGTAATGGACAAACCCTACGCATTTATTTATAAAAAATTCCCGAATTTAATCCTATAGGCCACACATTTGGAATATATTTTCTCAATGTAGTTATTCTATGTAAACCAAAAAACACACCCGAAAAGAGGTAATTTGTTTATCAACATATCAATGTTCTTTTCATATTCTAAATCCTCCTTTTATTTTTGTTGACCAAGAAACTAATAGAATCACTATAATACATATAATTATATATTATTTTAATCATGGGACTACCATATTTCTAATTTTATCCATTATAAGAATAACAATATCTCCATGTGTGCGTATGTACACCTTATCGTCTCCATGATGTCGTGTAAGCTATTATTCCTGTAAAAATTAATTATATGGGTATAAATGTTAATTTAAATGATTTAAATAATAAATATTAAATAATATTGTTTAATAAAATTCATATTCCATCCAATTACATACCATTTAACTAGTAACGAAATAACATCGTTGCTCGTACGTACGTACGTATTAATGTCTCCACTATGCGTTGGGATTCATCTTCCACCTTCACCATTCAATAATATTTCAAAAAAATTTGAATATGTGTTAAATAAATGACATAATAATGATACAAAAATTAAATATATATTTATTAACATATATTTAATTCACTTACGTCAATTAAATACAATTGATAAACATAAATAGCATTAATTCGTAAATACGACCTACGAAATCCTTGAATGTTGTATTCTATTTCATATATATTTCTATTATATATATATGTATATTCTGAATATATATGGTATATAAATCATGTTATATAAATATTTTAGGTATGTAAATCATTATCTATGTAATATTATCATGAATAAAAAGTCAAAATAGATTCTATACTGGAAGCGTTTATTACCCGAAAAGTATCTTTATCTTGTAAATTATTAATAAAAAAGAAATATAAAGATATATATTAATCTTATATGATATCATAATTATTTTTATTTTTTTAGAATTTAACAATTTTTTTAAAACCATTATACATGAGTTTCAAACTCATATGGAGGGTATCCGACCTAAGGTACGAGAATTCAATATAAATTTTCATTTTCCTGAGATATAAGCCATGTTCACCACCTATTTATTGTGTTTTGTGTATGTAATGATCCAATTGTACTCATATCATGAATAATTTTATCTTCATGGTAATTAAATATTCATTTGAAGACACCATAAATATGTTTTTAATGTATAATGAGGTTTGGGATGCTTTGAAGGATTAATGAAACAATCATTTCTCCATTGTAATATTCATAATATAATTTCACATAATTATTTATATGGATATAAAATTATAATAAAAGAAATTTTATGCCAATTTTTATGCTCGTTCAAATGTATTCAAAAAGTAATATTTTTAATTTTTTATTCAGAAGACTCTTTAATCAAAAAAACGTTTAAAATGATTCATTCATTTATTCATTTAAAATCAGTATCATTAATGTCCACGTGTTGAAATTATTATTATGTACATATTTATATAGAAATGAATTTTTAAAAATATTTATTAATTTAAAATGTTTGAAATTGGTACATGAAACATGGATTAAAAAATATCCAATTAAAGGTATTCTTTTTTCAAGTGTGTGATTTTTTGTATTAATAATTTCCGAGAAAATTTTTTATTTACCTCATGATATTTTGTATTATTTTGGTATAATATTTTCATCTATCACAACATCCTATATTAAATGTTATTCCTAATTGAGACTGATTTATCATGATACAATCCAATATATTGTATTTAAGAGTCTATGTTTTGTTTGACTATCGATGTGCTATTTTGATAAAATTCATTGTTTATGGTTAAAGTTTTAACATTTCATATACTAGTACTAGTACACATGTTTATGTTATTTTTTTACTCCTTTCATAAGTGGAATTCATTGGAATTATAATTTGATGGGTGGTGCCCGTTATATCCCCTCGATGCATCGGTAGGTCTAAGGAGTCAGACCTGTTTCATGGAATTAGACATTGACATTATATTTTTGTATGGTCTTGGAATGAGTCGATGAAGTAGTGGATGTGATGTATAACATTATAGAATCCCTCATTATGATATTAAATGATATTACAAGTCATTATTTTAAATGAATAATGTCTATGAGAATATATAAATTTCATTATTTGATTTATTCTTACAATATTAATCTGATTATTATGTTTAGAAGGATTTTTTTTGGTTTTATACTAGACGTAATGTTTACTGTTATTTATAAATGACTGTGTTTTATTGTTTATCCCTGCTCAAAATTTGAGATCACCCCATTCTAATTTTTTTCCAATGATGGAAGTATGCAATATATGATTTATGTGATGGTTTATTCAAGAATAATAATCGAATTTTTAATGTATTATTCAAGGTTTTTTAGGTTTTAAATTGTAATGTAATATTCCAGAACGTATTATACATTCCAAGACTACTAAACTAATTTGTCCTTCAGAATTGGATTCATTATAATCATGATGATGTAATAATATAATTCAGCAACTCCCGTCATCAATGTCTTATGTGTTACGATATATATCTAGAGATAATTTTTAGTGATCATGTGTTTATAATTTGTATACATTATGAGGATATATTGTTTTCTTAGATTTTTTCAAATCCACATATATATAATTTACCATGGGACTTATATTAAATAAATAAAACTATTAGAATGTGTTTTTTTATAAAAGTATTTATATTCTTACCTAATTTTTTTATATTTTATAGGAATGATAGTTCACTAGGTGAATTAATAAAATAAAATCAATTGTGGGAAAAATTATTTTTTATACGACATATCTGATGTGTTTGGGTTATATATCCCAGCATCATATCTTTTTAGTATGGAATTTTAATATATAAACTTTAAATGAGATTTAATTTTTAAATGGATTAATGACCAAGCTATTATAAATGTTGATTGCAATTTTCTTTTTAAATATATAATATTATATTTTTTTTACTATTATAATACCTAGTTTGATATTTTGGGATTGGGAACAAAATTTTTAATAAATAGTATTTAATTCCTCTTGAAAATATTTGGGGTAGAGAATTATTAATATATCACTATTGTATCAAAAAAACACATCCTCATGATTCACTAAAATATACGAGGAATTATCTATTAACATAGATCATTTTATAGGTTTCACATTGAATTTTCACTGTTCCAAAAGAGAGTTATGGAATAGATGATATGGTAATTCGAAGTTTGGCTGGAAAAATAGTTCGAAAAGGTCCTTCTTTGGTTACACGAATGAATGGGCTTTGTGGAAACCAGTTTCATCATGTCATACTTGTCAGAACTAGAGTTCATGATTTCCCCTCATGAAATAATCTCCTCGGTAGCTTCACGTTTCCATCATGATTTTCCGTAAACGGATCTCCTTCACACATCCCTATTCCATCGGAATCTGAACGTGAACATATTTCCTTTATGAAATCACTTTTTCTTTTTGTCATTAAATTATTATTTTTGGTGATCCCTACAGATGTCATGTTCCGATAAATACTAGGTTTCCCCCATCTTATTCAAGGTTACACTTCCCATTTGGATGGTGTTCTCCAATTTCATGGTAATCTCAAGCACTGCGAGTTGATTCCCTTCACAAAGGGGGATCTCCTCAGGTTGCATGAGGATCATGAAGAAATAACCCATCATAAAGAACACTCAAAAATTATATCTCCTTAATATGGTAAATCCCTTCATAGTTGATGTTATTACATTATAAAGTACCATTCCTTTGTAATTGCTAATCTTTTATGATACCAAAAGCTCATTGGTCCCCTTTTCCCCACAAAGAACATTTGAGAAACTCCTTTCAACCTTCCCATATGTCCATACCATAGAGCCTATTCCACCACACCCCCACTCAAGATCAGTTCTTGGCTATAGTCTGACCCTTCCGATCCATTAAATTAACAACTGTCACTAACACACTTCAAAAATCAGGTGTCACGCTACAAATATTTTTGTTTGGGTCATTGAAATTTTACCTTGCACCCTTTTGGACACCCTATATCCACATATTGAATATGATGATTTGAGATACTTCTATTGAGCTTGTGGAAAACGTTGAGACGACATATTCCTCCCGGTGACATACCCTTGTCATTAGTTGAGATTCTCATCATCAATTCTCCGAGTACCTTAGGTGGAATCATTACTAAAGAAATTAATCCCAACCCCATCACCTGACTCCTATGCCAGGTTGAACAAGAACGACATGCTCTAGAAAAAGTCCCACACCAACAATTTCTATGCTTCTTATTCATAACATTACTCACTACATTACTTTAAATTTTATCATACCCTATCATTTATGAATAGGATTCTTTATGCCTCGAACATATTATTCATCATCATGAGATGAATAGAAAAAAACCACTATGGGACTATTATTATCGTAAATGCCACAATAAATTATCCCTCGACCAATCATAATGTCAAGATGACCTCATGGATTCACTTGAGGAAGACATAATGGGATGATTAATGCAAAATAACCACACACCTCTTCAAATTTAATGATGTTAAACTGTATCCTTACCCCATGAAATGAGCATGGGATGCCCTCATGACCTGACATGGAGAGGATATCCTAGGATAAATCCATGCACAATCCAAATCCATTTTTTATTTTCCATAGTTGCTCCCAGGTATCATCCCTGAATACGCCCCAACCTCTGTTCCAACTTCTAATTGGCCCTCGGGCTACTTCCAAGTGTATGCGCCGTCCACTGTGGACACTCCTAAGTGACAAATGGGATGCTTCTAAGCGTATGCCCCATCCACCATTTCGGCTACATAGCAGAACCCCTAATTCATCTAACTGTAATCCACATCCACTGTTGTGGCTCCATAGTGGCACTCTAGCTGCTTCCAAACATAGGGCCCATCCACCATTGCCTCTCCATAGTGTCACCTAGGTTTTATTGGAGTGTCATCCCCATTCACTACTACCTATCCTTAGCAGAACCTTGGAAGCATTCTAGAATATTCTTCATCAACAATTTTAACTCCAAGTTAGCCCAAGGGAAGTATCTATGTATATTCCCTATTGACAATTTTCTCTCTATAGAGGCACCCAGGAAGATTCCAAGCATAAGCCCATTCCACTGTTATCACTCCTTTGCAGAACATTCAATTCTTTCAACCACAAGCCCCATACACTATTGTTTATACTGTGAGGCACCTGGGCAACTTCCATGAATAATCCCCATCCACTGTTTTCACCCATTAGCATCAATCAGGCTTCATCCAAGTGAAATCCTTATCAACCATTGATTCTCCTTAGAGAAACCTAGATTTATTTGAAACTTATGTCACATAAATCATTTCCAAACCATATAGGAACACATAAAGCATCCAAGAATAACCCCCACCCACCATTATGTCTCAATGGAAGAACTAGGTATCCTTCCATGTGGAAGACCCATCTACCAATGTATATTTTTAGTGGAACTCGGGTGGATTCCAATAATAATCCACATCCTCAATTTCTTCTCCTTAATGTCTCCAAGGTTGATTCCATGTGTAAGCCCCATCCACCATTGGTTCTCCTTAGGAACATGTAGGATGCCACAATTTGTAAGCAACATCCACCATTTCCACTCTTTAGCAGAACCCGTTCTACTTCGATGTTCATGACTCATCCATTATTGTCACTCCTTAGTGGCACCTAGGCCACTTCCATGTATGGACTCCATACACGGTTTCCTCTCCATAGTGTCTCCATAGATTCATTCATAAGTTAGACCAGTCCACCATTTCCACTCCTTAAATGATCTCGATCAGAATCCCAACATAATCCCCATCCACCATTGCTTCACCATAGTTGGACATGTGTTTCATCCAAGTGTATGACCCATTCACAATTATGGATCTTCATAGGAACCCAATATAAATCCAAAAATAACACACATCCATTATTGCCTCTCCATATAGGAATTGGATAAGCTTTCCATAATAATCCTCATCGACCTTTTCTGCTACATAATGGCACACAAGCTACAACAAAGAGTATTGACCATATACTAATTATACTTCATAGCGGAACCCATAAAGCTTTCATGAGTATGCCCCATCCACAGTTAAATATCTTTAGTGGATCCTAGGATACATCCAATCTTAATCCATATCCACCATTGATGCTCCTTAGAATCACCCAAGTCACTTCCAAGCGTATAACCCATCCACTATTTTTTATACATTTCATAAACATTAATGCCTCATATAATAATCCCCATTAATCATTGCTACTCCGCAACAACACCAGTGATGCTTCTATAGGGAATCCCCATTCACAATTTCGACTGCACAATGGCTCTAGGGAAGCATCCACATGAAATTCCCATTCAACATTGCCTCTCCATAGCGATACTAGGGTTTTTTCCATGTGTAAACCCCACCTGTATTGCCTCTCAATATCGACATCAAGGAATCTCCCATGTGTAAGACCAAAACTACATTTCAAATCAATAGTGGCACCTAAGATACACTCATCTGCAAGCACAATCCACCATTTTCAATCCCTAGATGAACTAGGGAAGCTTCCACACATAAGCCTCATTCACCATTTCCACTATATTAAGGCACCTGTTCCTCTCCTTTGTGAAATCCCTAGTCCTTTATGATATATGTAGGATTTGATCTCAATCGTCTAAATAGATTATGTAAGACACCTCCATGATGTTTAACCCTGACCATTGTTAATCAGTGGTGATCCATTATATGGATATACCCTACTAATGTGATATCTTCCCAAAATGGGACACATCTCTTGGCTCTAACTTAATGAGGTATTTTGATCCATTTGGGATGCTAATCAATAATAATACCGGCATTCTATCCACATGTATCCAACAAAGAGAATCCCTCTTATGATGGGAATCTATCCACTCATTTTCCCTAGCATGTCTCCAGTTCGTTGTCCATTGTGTACACCCTAATTCAATAATGCATCTAGAAAATCATGGACATTGATTCGCTACTAAGAGGATACAAAGGATTCCTCCTAGATGTTCAAGACCATCTTTCATGTCTCATCTGGGTCTCACCATTGATCCTCTATGATTATGTAATATAATAAATCAACCCAAGGCTCCATATCATACATGTCTAATCTAAGATTCTATTATAATAAGATACCTCCTTAGTTGACTCATCGCCCCACATAATCCATCAAGGTTTTTACCAGGGCCACATCATAGAGTAATCACACTATCCATATGGGCATTTAACCTTGCTAATGCATCATATGTCTACTCCATCACCCCAAATTTAACATAGTGGGGTCACATAATCCATATGGGTAATCTCAGTGTGGACTCCCCATTCATCCGTATGATTTCTACTCCTAGTAGCACCTGATATACCTCAGTTCCAAATCATGACCTATTCATGTGATTAATGATCCAAGAGGCACCCTGGAAGCCACAGTTTTAAGACAAAAATCATCCATTCAATGTAATTTTGGTTTGATTCCCCACCTCAAGGATACATAAGAAGACACTATGAGGTTCAATCACATTCACTGTTAAACTATGGTATCCCCTTTTCTAGGACTCAACTTCTATGATCTCTCTATTTAGATATATATATATATATATATATACTTTTATAGTTTGTCACCATCCCTTTTTGGGGACACTTATTCCTTGTATTTTCTTCAATTTTCATTCTAATCAACCAATCTTGTAAACATTCAAGGTGATCCCTACTGGGGATGTTCCTATCAGATCTAATTTTATAACTGTTTCAATCAGTCTGATCCACCACTTCTAGACATTAAACTCATGGAATGACATAATTTAAACCTATGAAGCTATGGAAAACCTCATTACATGCCTATGGAATAATACACCCCAAAATAGATGTAGGATGACTCGGGTTTCCATGCACTTTAGATTCCCTCCTACGAGGAAGAATACAGTTAGCAACTGTCCATTCATCCATAGATCCACTGAAATGCATTAGTTCATAATCTACTGTAACGGAAGGATTTTACCCATCATGACCACTTGGATTTACCGAACGGTTGTCATGTAATTAACCAGCATCCTCAAATATATGGAAATGTGAATGAGAATTATGAATCATGAATCAAATCTACTACGGAGACCTAGACTAGGAGATGAATTTTGAGGATGAATCCACGAATGGAGGAATATACATACCATCATCCAATTTCTATCAACGATAAAACATTTATGAAGAACTAATAGGTGTTTCTAGGCTTTCTATAGTGGGAAAATGGGTACCCAAGAAGCGTTTTTCCACAATAAGGCATATGTCAGACGTAGAAATTGTTGGAAACAACCACGTACTACCCCAAAAAAATATTATGGTTAACGGATACAATAATTAGATAGAATGGATTATCTTAAGGAAAATATTTTTTAACACAAATGTCAAGAGAAACATGTGGGTTAATTAATGTGGGACTATAAAACTAACGTTTAAACTCTTGAGGGTTGTTCAATTATAGAATGTTATTTTTTAATTACTTTTAATGTCTTAATAAGCTGGAAGGAAAATAATAATCGGATAGAATGAATGCATACATAGAATTAAAAAAGGTGGGGGTATAATGAATTATCCTTATCAGATTTTGACAGGAGTATAAAATTGAATCATATAATAACTCGCCTTTGAATAAAGAAAAGAAAAAATATATAAAGGACAATTAATTAAGATATGAGAATTTCAAGAGAAAGAATGTGTACATCTATTTTCATCTAGTATAAAACTTTTTGCCAGAATGCTTCCTTTCAAAAGAAATTAAAAAAATTTATTGAATCACACATTATAATTTGAAAATATAACTATCATAATTATTCCATAGAAAAAAAATACAGTGAAATTTAAAAATATTATTATTATACATAAATAATTTAGTTGTAAATAATAGAGGAGTCCAAATGTATCCTTATAAAATATAAATAAAAATAATCCAGGTTATCTACTTAAAATTAATTTTTTAAAAAACTCACTTTTAAAAATGATATTATATTAGCATTTCATTCACAAATTAATTGGGGTATTTTTCCAATACATGGGTATGAGTGATAAAAATTTATCATAGTGTGAAACTAATTTTTTATTTTTCATTCTTTTAATAAAAGTTTTAGTTGAAAAATAAAATAATGTTTTTTAAATAATATTGGAATCTATTTTCAAATTATATATGATATTATATTTTCTATAAATTTCATATTATTTGTTTTTAGTATATAAAATTGTTCTTCAAATCTATCCAACCTAATGAAAAATTTGATGCTAGTTTTGAACAATTGAAATTTGTTATATGCTTCTAAATTTATAGGACTTCTGAGTGACAATGTGAATTTTTGTCCAAAAACATAATATTTTAAATCAAGGGAATGACATGTAATAGAAATTATAATAGGGGAATAAAATTTTTAACATGAGGAAACATGAATTTTATAACATTATTTTATGTAACATTTCCATTATAGAGAAATTATATTTAAATTAGATATCTCAATGATGTTTCATATAGCTTCATTGAAACAAAAGTAAAATGTGTATTCAAGAAATTACAAGAATCTATGAGATAGATATGAACTAGTTTTATTAGTATGAATCCCATTTTATATTAAAAATATATTTTTGTATAGGTAAACCTAAATTATTTTAGAAATGAATATTCATTAAAAATAAAAAGATTAATGAGATGGGGATATTGAATCCTGATTATAACGGCTAAATTTATTCTATAATAAAATAATTTGGATTATTTAATGAATGGGAGAAATTGATAATTCATATTATAAAAAATTAAATTAGAATTATGAACATCAAATAGGATTTAATGTTAAATAAAATAAAATATATTTTATTTTATAAAACATAAATTTGGAAATGGCTTGAATAGAATTTAGATTGTGGGTTTGACTCATAGTGGAGGTAAGATATAATCAATGATGTATGATTCCCATGGTTATTAATTTTTTAGTTTGATCATTTTCAAATATACAGGATAATAAATGTTTTAGTAGAAATTTCATTTACATGGAGATATATAGTGTATGTGTGTTTGGACTGATGATGGAAATTATTTTCAACATTTTTATTGGATTTTTAATGATAATTAATAGTGATATTGATTTGATATCTGATAAAAAGTCATATTAATTAAAAATTAGTGAATCTAAATCTATTATATAGATAGATTAAGTCATTTTTTACTTATTCAATAAAATTTGTAAATTAATGAGAAATATTCACTTTGATACTGATTAAAATATTGTTAAAATGATATTAATTTTAATCATACCATCATATTATCAATCATAAATATTCAATATAAATCCTCTATTTATAACATTGTATTTCATGAGTTATAGGTCCAATGATTAAAATTGGAAATGACATAATCTATGTGAGATTCATATTTTGTGTGTGCGAGTCATGTGGTATTTTTATGAGTCCAATACTCTTTATATAAGTCATTTTTTGGATTCATCATTTTTGGAGTGATTACTATATGAGTCAACAAGATTTGTGTCTAAGTCACTCATTTAACATCATATAACTCATAAAAATTAAAATATGAGACACCTAACCTTTTTATATATAGTAAACATATGGGAAACTAGCATAATTGTTATATATAACCAGTTTATGAGTCATTATTTTCATATTTATTAGAGTATGATACAAGAAAACATTCATATGATACATTAATAGTCAAAAACATATATGTAAGAGTGAACATTCTCCATTCCATAATCTATACACATTTCATAAATTCCAATTAATCCAATTTAATAAATGATTATATTAAAATATATTTTCATTTCCTTGGTCTTCCAAAAAATGAGAATTATAATCCTGGGATTCCATGAATCCATTATATATAAAGATATAGAAGATGAAGATTATGGGGATAAAAATCTAAGATGGTAATGATTGAGATGAAATTATGATTTAAATCATAATCCTCATCCAATAAGAATGGATGTAATAAGAAATTGAATCTGAGAACAGATAACATTTCATATTACAAAGGAATTGGAATTTCCATTGGAAAAGGAGTGACCCATTGATTTTTATAGGGGAATAAAAAAACTGAAATGTGCGTAAGGACCCCAATCATTGTTTTTTATATAAGAGTACATATGATCCATGATGAGGGGGGATATAAAATTGTTTAATTAATTTACATTTATATAATTTTTTATTTTCATTTATTTTTTTACTATAAATCACTATAGTTATATAAAAATATAACCTTAATAGTCAATCAATAGAAAAACTCAAAAAACATTGAATGATAAAAAAATTTCCCACATACAATACTTTTTAACTATTTTTTTCATCATTAAATAGTTTTGTGATACTAATTAAAACATGGTAGAAAACCATGTATCCTAGAAAAAAACTTGTTTCATAGGTGTTTAGGTGCTCAATGGAGTCATGTTAGTGGATGTTTCTAGGTGTCTTTGTTTTGTTATAGATAATCTATTTCCACTAGAATGTAGGTGTCATACACCAGCTAGATGGTGGAATATAGATGAGATTTATAATGTTAATGGAGTCCCTTAGGAAACATAGGTATTCCCAATGTTTGACCGGTGGGATTTACTGTGGTAAAGTTTCACTAGAGGACACCACTAGATGGCATACTGTGTTGACCGACCTAACAATGGTGTCGTACAAATATAGAATTAGAAAGGGAGAAATCAAATATTTTTTCAAACACACCAAATTTTAAACTCCATATTATATCAATTTTGACCCAACCATGAGAAATAAAATTTTTAATGGTTTTACAAGGGTGTTGATGGTTCTTTTATAATTTTTTTGTTCTTTTATTCAGGGATATATCCAAATAACCTCTAATGGTGAGTTACTATTGGAATTTATTAATTACTATAATCTTATTCTTGAATCCTATTTTTATATCATTGATTGTGTGTTTAAATTAATATCTATAGGGGATCATGATTTTTCAAATTGAACTAGTGCATGATTTTAGTGTTTGTATTATTTGATTCTTGAGTTGGGATGTTTAAAACAACCTTATAATGTTGTACTTGTTTATTTAGTTTTTAAATGTGTGTTATTAAACATTCACATAGTGCATATTCTTTATTATAGTTAGTTACCTACTAAATTTGGAAAATATATATTGTTAGAATCCAAAATTCCTATTTGGTTAATTAGTGTTGAATCTCAGACTTAAAACCACCCGAGAGGTGTCCCAACCCTTTATCCAGTTTCAATAAATGGAACTTGTAAACCTAGAGACCATAGTTAATGTGGAACATGTTTATGGAATGGAAGAAATTTTAAATTAGATTGACATGGGTTTTTATAAACATATGAATTTTAGAAATTTTATTGATAGAGAATCAACTACAATAAATGTTTTCAAATCGATTGTAATTACCATTAGTATGATAATGTGATTGATATTGTTATTAGAGAATAAAAATTATAGTTGAGAATAATTAATAAATTAAAAAAATTGTTAAAATTATTTTGATAATTTCAACCTTGTAATAATTAAATTAAACGGATTATAATTGGTAATTTTGAAAAATTATAAAAAATGGAATATAATTACATGTTTGGGAAGGTTTATATGTCTGAGTGAATTGGATATTGTTTTCCTTTGATGTCGAATTGTAAAATAGGGTATTAGATAGGAATATATAAAGAGCATGATGTCCTTCCCACACCTAATATTTCTTAGTAATGGAATTCTATATTTATATAATAAGGATATTCTCCTTTTCATGGTATTCTATTGTAGGAACACGTATATGGATTTATCATTGGAATTTTCATAGATTCCAAAATTTTAATGTCACTTTTCCACATGTCATGGTCTTACACACTAGAAAATTGTTAGAAGATATAAAATGGTATTTCACATTTATACAAATTTTATGTGGTTACATAATGACTTAGAGAAATATATATATTTTTTATCATGACATGAATTGGGATTTTGAAGAAACGTATGAGAATACACCACTATAATACATTATTTACGACATACATTACATGGGCAATTCATTCTAGGTAAGAGAAACCATAAATGTTCATAGTTATTATATGTCATGTTTATGTAGGGATGACTGACCTTGTGTGACAACATGGTGTTTGAGGTTTTAGGGGTATATTTATAAGACTTATATCATTTATCTATAAAATTTTATGTATATTTTATTATGTCAAATTATATGTATTCATACTATATTATTTAGAAAATTTCCTTGTTTTCCTTGTGAGTTTTACTCACACAATGTTGGTCCACTGTTTTGTACCTTAGGAAAATTCATGTATGTATGTATATACAAGTGAATGGGGACCTATGGTTGATTGAACTACTCTCTACAATGGATTAGATAATGTATACATGGTATAGAATATTATTTTAGTCTAGGTTTTGGGATGTCATAATTATAGAGTATGTTTTTATTCATTTTTATATGAAATTTAGAATATCGGTTAGCATTTCGAGATGTATTGCATAGTGTGGTTTATCTTTATTAATTTTCATATATGCACTCATAAGTTATCATCCTGAGTTGTATGAAATGATTGATTTATGTTATTTTAGTAATTATTACTACATTACTCTAGAGGGTATAGTATATACGTTATATTCCCTATATTCCTCACTAATAGTTAGAAGCCTCTACATTATGGGGAGGCATCCGTGAGGCCACATAACTAACCATATTAGTCATATGAGTGTGTATCAGGAATGGGGTGTTAAAAAGTGGTATCATAGATCATGTATTATATATTTCTTTACAAATTAGAAAATTTTACAAGGAAGAATAAGATGTGTAAGGGATTGAAAATTTGAACATTCATGGGAGTATCAAACCCATGACAATGGGAAAACCCATGTTTGTAGGCTTGATATTTTTTTCTTGTATTTATCATGTTATAGTTAAGATATTATATTGACATGGGTGATGCAATTATTGGAATATATTTCTATTTTTTATATTTCCCCCATGGGATAGTATGTAATGAGTTGATTATTCATGAATCTTTATATAAACATAGTGTAAATATGATGACAAGGGTCATATGTGCTAAGGATATATTTACCGTATATGGTATATTAAACAATATGTATTATAAAAATAATTCCCTTGACATATTTGATAAATTGAATTAAATAAACCATTTATTAGATAATATAATATTATTATTAACTTGTAAATCTATGTTTGGGAGAAACTATGGGTTAATGGTGATTAATTTTAATTGGGTTCTTCTGAGTTGGTTTTGTTATCAATCTTCTAATTAGAGTAGTTTGTGGTTATTTTTTGGAGAATTACATCATGTAGATGTTAGGATCAGAATATAGTTAGTGGTAATTTACACACACAAAACATAGATGATTGAGATCATCCTATTTCTCAAGGTAGAATAATGTATGAGTATATTATAGATTCTCTACTATCGGTTTTGTGATCCATGGGGATGGATACTACCCTTGATGTAACTATGATATCCAATATTAGTATAATGTTACAAATGTTGCACCCCCTATGTTAACTAGAGTGTGATGACTATCATATGTTTATTTATAGATCCAGTTACCCCAGACTCTCTTCAAACATCTGGAGAAACCCACATAAAATAGGGTGAGGTCTACTTTTTATATTATATGAGGAACAAGAAAGAACTGGTTGGACAATGTAGTGAAAAATGATCAAAAAGAGGAGAAACCCAAAAAGGACATGTAGGTGATGTTATCGAGTAACTTTTATTCATATAAACTATCAGGTAAGAGGGAATAATTGATAATGAACAAAATATAGGCGAGTATATTAGGGATGAACTATGTTGGAAATTTTACCAACCTATATGGTTTTTATATATCTTTGGAAGCATATATCGTAATAATGATGACACAATTATAGGTTGTGATTAGTTAGGTGAAAAATTACTAGGTGAAAATCTTTCTCAAAATTAATTTCACTAAAATGTTGAATTAAGACCTCATCATTGAAGTAAACATGAGGGATTCACTGATTGGTAGAAAGAACATAATAGTATGATGATCTAGGAGTGCATATTTTGGCAGTAGGAAACACTAATATGATGTTTGTAACAACCAATGTTATGATGAAATAGTTTTTCGATTTAATTAATTATATATGATGTTTAATGATTCAAAATACACTATGTTATTACTTCCATACAAACTATTGCAAGATACGCTTGCGCTAGTTGCAACACCGACATAGTGTGTGTTACATCCAATACAAAGATTCTACTAAACATAATTTTATTATTATAATTATTTAAATAAGATAGATATAAAATTGATGTTAAAATTTGTTAATAAGAATCATAATAAATAATTTTTATGTAATATTTATAAAGTAATGATATAAAATAAATTATAATTAAACATATAATTTTATCTCATGTATTTTTATGTTTTAAAATACTATTATTTTCAAATGAACATAATTTTAATTCATTTTGTTAAAAATGTTATAAATAATTTTAGGCATTCTCAAAAATTGTATTTGATAAAATAAAATTATTTTATAAGAAATAATTAAAAATTTTGGATAGTGAAAATTATTAGGATTTATTCTAGATGAATTTAATTTTTGATAAATACAATACTTATAGGATTTTAAATCAAAGAATATTTTTAGAATTATTTATTTATATTTTTAAATTATATTTTAGTTTTTAATCAATGTTTTGTTAGATAATGTTTACATAAATTAATTTTATTTAGTTCTTTGAAAAAAATTTATATTTAAATTTAATATAAAAACAAGTCAAACTTTTAAACATATATTTTTAGAAAACTCATGCCCCCGACACTTCTACGATATTATTTTTAAACACATTTCTTCAAAATATGATATTAGAATTCAAAAAACAATAATCCATGTATGGATTCATCATAATATATTATTTATAATAATGTTAAATTTTTAATAAAAAAATATTTGTGAAATTGTTTAAAATTGATTACAATGATTAGAATAAAATCATGATTACATACTGGTTACCAATTTAGTGGTGGTGCGATGGTGAAGGTGAGTGGTATATAAATTCAATTATTTGGGAGTTTAAGGGTTTTAATACATGGAGTATGCATCCAGTGTGAGCCTCTCCCCCTGGACTCAACAGTCTTGTCAGGTCACCCAATCCCATGTGGGAGGGAAAATTAGGTGTGAAACAATGTGCGGACATATTTCATTGATGAACCATAACTAATCGGGCCATTATCTTCTATGATGCTCATCTAACTCTTCTGGTAACATATATTCCCCTAGCAAGGGATCCACATCCATTCATTGACCACTTCATGTGGGAATGTGGTTTCCATGTGTTGATGGTTTGAAAAGGCCACACATGGTTATTATATATTTGTAAAAATAAAATATTACTACGTTGTTAAACATTAATTTAAGGGCTCAAAAAACCATATAACAGTCTAAAATTTATTTTATGTTTATATTAATACCATTTCATTTATTTTATGAAAAATTTTAATCTACTGGACACATGATGTAAGGGATACCTCTCAATAGGGTTTACTGTTTTATAGTTACAAGAATGTCACTCCCCCTCTATTACTTCGTACTCACCCCCTTAGTTTTCATACACCACTAATGAATCATTTAATGGATAATCCTACAGAAATATCATCCCAAATTATCTCCCATTATAAAATAATAATTACTTTCTGTATAAATAAATCCACGGAATCCCTTTGGTGCAATCCACAAAGGGTTACACATAGAAGAGGTAACCTCCTTCCACAAGCTCTTCTTTTTGATTTTTAATATCCACCGCAAAAATTCATCATATTTTTTGTTTATATAATAAAAAATTAAAATATTTATTAATATATTTTTATTCTAATACATTTACTTAAAAATAAACACACTTCCATGAAATGAGTAAATAACATATAGTTCGTGTGTACGATGAAGTACTGCCTCAGGAAACAATGTAATTCATTTTTCATTTACCACAACATAGGGAAGTGTGATATATTGTAAATATAGTGTTAAAATTATATACATGATATTTTATATTCCATTATTCATCTATAATTATTAAATTTTACATAACATCATGTTAAACATTTTTTTTGGGAATATGAAAACATCATTTTTGGAATTGGGGACTCCCACATCCTATATGTGATATTATTCATTCACATTATATATGGAATAAATTAATGATTAGTTCATTAAATTTATAATACATCAACTATGTATTAATTATATTTTAATTTTAATATATATATATACATACATAATTTTATTTAACATTTTTTATTCCAATTTGATAAGAAAACGGAAATAATGTTCATACATATGACAACCTACAGAATTCATGAAATCAATTATTCATTTCATATGTTTATATTTAATTTATTATTATAAATATTAATATATGGAATATATAGAGTATTTATATAATTATATAAATCATACAAATTGTTAAATAATGATATAAATAAAAGGGTCTATAATAACAAGACAAAACAGATAAGAAAAAAAGGCGATATTAACTTAAATATAACATTAAAATTGAATTGTTAACAAATAGGTAATATAAAATAATAATCAAATAGAATATGGAATTATATATAATAATATGATTCTATGGTATCTAAATAAGATACATATATTTAATATAAATTTGGTTTTTACATGTACAAAAAATTACAGTCTTAAGATAAGGGGTTTCTCCTCTCATTATTAATTCTACAAGATATTTGATATATTCAAAACATATTATCATAGTGTGGGGTTTATAATACCCTATGACATGTTATTTAAATAATTTAATAAATTCTATTTCATTAAATGTTTCAATTTATTTTATTTTTTGATGGATCTCACGAATCAAAAGTTACTCATGTAGTAATGGATTTCTAGTCTCATGTTTATTTATGTGATACATATTCCTAAAACAACAATAGTTTATTTTGTGTGGTGTGTATAAAACCCATAAATGTAATTTATAAACATTATATATTAATTTTTTAATTTATATAACAATTCTTTGATCTATATTTAATGGTGTTTTACAGCTTAGAATTTACAAATTCAGTAAGGTAGTTTTCATTAAAATTTCCTTCTTGGAGATAAATTTTTTATTTTACACCTATATTATTTTAAGATGTTTACATACCTAAATATTTTAGTTTAAATCATGTATGAAATAATTTTCATGATATTTTAATCTTCATGTAATTTAAATTTATTAATTAAGGAGTTTAACTAATGTTATCAAAGATGAAAGACATTATTGCAACAATTTTATCGTTTGTCAGGATTGTTTTTAATGGTGATTTAATTGATGAAATATTATGATCCATCTACTAGAAAATCTCATTAATATTATTATCCTATGGTTATCCACGAATATTTATTTATTAGAACCATTTTTCAACTCTATAAAATTTAATAAAATTAATAATTTTTTATGAAAAATATAAACATTTTTACTTCATCATTAAGAAATAGGTTTCATTCTAAAAACCCATGTCTTTAAAATTGTTTTATAAAATGTTTGATTATGATAATTTGGAATGGTTAAATTTAATTTAAATACTATTTAATAATTTTAAATGATTCCTTTATATGTTTTCAAAGTTATTTTTCAAGATAATGGTCTAAAAAATAGTTTATGTTTAAAATATGAATTTTTCAAGAAGAAATGATATCTTCCCCCCAGAAAAGAACTTAAAGGAACATCAAAATTATTTACTGTCATAGAAAAATACAATTAATTTTAATTATTACATTATTGGGAAATTATCTAATGGATTCATAAATATTATTTCAATGAATTGAAGATGAATTGATGCGTGATGTTTTTAAAACACTGTCCCCTTCCACTAGTTATATCCTTATGAAACACGCTTCTTTTCACAATTTATTCTTTGGTGAAATTAATTTGAAACATATATCTTTTACATTGATTATGATATAATTACTTTTTTATGATTTACAAATCATTTCATTGGTTATTATGGGATTAATTATTATGATCTAGTGGATCAATTTTGTATGATTTCATTATGAAATTGGTGGGACCCATATCTCTATACAATTCATTGGGTAATGGTTCATATATAATGAGATATACCTGGATAGAATAGAGGGTGAACTTAAACCTGTATCTACTAATATGGTTTGGGGAGTAAACCAGTTCCACTGAGAAGTCCTTGGCAGAAATGCATTGACTAATATGGAAATTATTTATATGTTAATGTGTATTCAAAATTTCATTGAATTATTACTACATTATTATTTCATTAATTATTATATTTATTCCCTTATGGTTAATGTCTTATTAAATACTAATCTTTATTCCTTCATTGATTTTTATAATATTTTATATATCTCATCATATTTTATAATGTTATGATAGTGTTCTCATACACATCTACTAGTGTTTTTTCTAACAAATCTCAATTATTTAGCCCTACTGAGCAAATGAGATCACCCATTTGTATGATTCCATTCCCCCAGGGTTTGTAGATATTCATTATTTATCAAGTGTATAATAAGGGTTATAGTCATGAAGATAATAGTGGTAGAAAATGCAGATCACTTATAAACCCATGTTAATATTTCCATGATTTCAATGGTGAAAAACTAATATAGTCTATGTGTATTGTTTTTATATGGTATTATATATACTGCAAAAGTGTTTTTAATTTATATTCATATAAAGAGAGGGTCCCTATTGCAGTTTTTGAGGAAAATATTTAGTAAACCAATAGATGATATTATGAGAAAATTATTGTGAAAACCCTACAAAAAATACACAAAAGATATGTCTAAGGTTGAGTCAAAGTATATTAAAATGTCCTAGAATTTTGGAAAAGGATATAGTTATTTTTTTACTAGAAGTTAATACTTTTATAGATAATAATAGTGGATGTGGATCTACCACAAATGTATATAGGGTTTACAACAATCAAAACCGATAATTGTGATAAACTCAATTGGGAAATGGTGCATGGTGGAGAGATGTCTTACACACCTAGTTGGACACTATGGTGATAAATTCATTGTAAATTAACAAAATATTCATGAAAAATCATAGTTTATTTATATATAAGTTGACTATAAAGTAACTTGGATAAACCAATGGAATCATATAAAAATTAATTTGTCATAAGATAGACATCCTATATGTGGTTTTACATAATTATGGGGATTCCCTATATGATAACTATTTCATAATCGATGGTTTTTTGTTTAAATAACTAGTTATACCCCAATGAAAGCACATATATGTTGACTTTGATGGTTAATTCAATTATTTTTCTATATACTATCCAAATTGTAATGACCAAATTTTTTAATTCAATTTAAATATTTTTTTAACTATATGGAAGTATTACGAGTCTTTGAAATTTGATGGCACATAATTCAGAGGGATAGAGGTGATAGAATGAATTTATGAAAATTCATTAAGTACATTTAGTTAGCTTGCGAGCTAGAATTTGTTACTTCTGAACTGCTGCTCAGAATTGAAATTTGAGAACATTGTTCAACTCACAACGCCAATATTCTCTTAAGAATACCTTCACCTCGACCTCAGTAGGTCGAGGGTGGATGTTGGAATTTTTATCATTGGGGAATTGATAAATTAAATCAATAAATTTTATTTTATTCTTGAAAACTCACATTTGAATCTTGATGGTGGGAACCAGCCGACGAGGTTGGGCATTTAATGACCCACATTAAATTCCCAGTTACAAGTGTTGTAAAACATGGAAACCCTCCATTATTGACATTAATTAAATGAATAATTGAATAATTCATTGAATATCCTTAGTGGGGATGATATCCTCACCTCTCTTTGTGGGGATTTATGGAAAAATAGTTTTGAGGAATAACATCCTCTTACAAGGAAACTCCTCCAATGAAGAACAAACCTCTAAATCAAGAACGCGGAACCAACACTCGAGCCCAGATCAGAAGCATGTTGTTGGAGAGAAGAATTCCAATATCTTCTTCAATGTCTTCATCCTATTCCTCATGCTATCCCCAACAAACAATTGAGGTAGGGAAACTATTCATATTATTCTTCAAGATAGATCTTTTTTTTTAAATCTACAAACTGCATGAAATCGATCTAACACAGAGGGTGTAATTCCAATGAACAAGGCCCGATCCATCTACAAAATTATTGTTGATGTGTTCTTCGCGGGAAGATCGATGAATTTAGTAGAACCTAATGACATCGCTGGAGGTCGATGCTTGTAGGGTACAAGTAGCGGTTGATACATCGGCCGATTGTGATTGTGGTGGTGATAAAACCACCCCGCTGAAAGAGTTCGTGGCCTATTAACCTTGATATTGGAGTGCGGCAGCCAAAATTATGGGTGTATCCTTTTTTATGTAAGTTAATTTAAATATTCATAACAAAAAAGATGTAGTTTTTCCAAAATTCATTTATTGACAATTTACTTAACCAATATTTTTTATGGTTGTCGATTCAAATACTAAAGTGTGATGCTAATAGGTACCAGTATTTTCTTTGTAAAATATACATAATATGGTGTATTATCATAAAAAAATTTCTGGTAATGTGTATTTCACTATATACCTAATACCTAAAATAAAAAAATTTCATGGAATAGACAGTTAAGAGGATTATCAGAGATGATCAGACCATATTAGGGTTATTATTAGTAGGCTGTGCTATTTGAATCCATCCTATGTATGTAGTTATAATACCATTTTAAAAAAATGTTATTAAAAATAAATTTTATAAGGGATTTTCCACAATGATGTGGAATTCACAAAATATTTAATTTAACTCATGTTAATTATTTGTTCCCATATAGCTTAGTGTTATCATTTTCTCCTTTACAAAGCTTTTATATTTATGATATGTAGTAGGGAATAATGACCTATTTTAAGACATGATCAGTAGGTATATGTGGGATACCTGAAGCCCCTATTCTATGAATCATACCCTCATGAGCCCATTTACAGTTGGATTAAATGAATCAAATTAGTGGTGTTATATTACAGTTTTTTAATGCATTTTTTGATAGTGGTCCTAGTTGTATTATTTTTTTCTAACATATTAATGAAGGGTGATTGAGTTTTCTGATATATGATGGATGCTAATTTTTATTTCTAAGGAATAACCTTCAGTTCATGGTTATTGAGACTAGATAACAAAGGAATTATTGCTCATTTTCGTTTCCAAGTTAACTTGTGGATATGCTATAAGCAATATATCATGAGTGTAAGGAGATTTTCCTTATTGGAAATAAGAAGTCTGACAAGAGGTTATGGAATGATCATGGAACACAATAGTACTAATTTTAAAAGGGTGTTCCATGATAATTTATTTATTAATGAGACAGACTTGATGTGTAATAGAATACACATAGTCAGAATATTTTGCACCTCATTTCAGTATGAGTTGGGTGAAGACTAGGTGTTATGGTATCAACCACACACTGTAATGGGGGATGCAGGAACAGTTCCTCCTAGTTAAACATAATATAGTTATATAAAAAATCAGTGAGTTTCTATGTTCAATATTAGATCTGATGGTCTCACAAAAATACTACAGGCATGGTTTCCTAATATTTTTATAAAATTACTTATGCATCATCATGGTATATGAGACCGTGATAATGGAACTAGTATTATGGAATGAACAATCTAGCTCAATCATTATTAGATATTGATAGGATGGTGAGTGTGGCATGGTATGGTTGATACCAATATAATGATCGAATCTAATTTGGTTTTATTCATGTCGTGGTATAATGTAATCCCTAATGGGGGGATTAAACCATTATAAATATTTATATGGACATCCTTTTTTAGTTGATATTCTTCAGTAACCATTGAACCATTTAAGGGATGTGGGAAAAAATGTTTTCATATTGCAATTTGGTTTTTAAAAATGTGTGTATTTTGGTTCCATCAGTCACTACATATGGTAATAGATAATGAATGTACATTTAATAGGGATTTTTCATTATGACATGATGATATGGATACTCCTATGGGGTGTACCAGATTGGGTATGATGGAATGTATTTCATGTTGGTAGAATTGGTGATATTGTGGGTACAATCATTGGTTGATCAAGATTACATAGTCGTGTTGCTGCTCAAGATGAGATAATGGATACTATATTACCTCCAAATCTTGTTGAGGACATGAATCGTTAGGTTGAAGATGTTTTAATGACCCATATATTTTAGACTATGATAATTACTAAATAATTGATTTTTTTTATGATCAAAAATTGTGAAACGATATTTCCCCCCTTGAATATGATCCCAATTTTTTTTACTACATATATTATCAAAAAATATGGTGTTTTTCCTATTATAACATAATGGTGGAAGTTCATTACATTTTAGTTTTCATGACATAATATATAATAAATATTTATATAATTATGTATTTATTAATTCATGTGTATTTGTTCGGTAATATAATTTCGAAATAGTATAAAATTAGGATTCAATCTTCTTATCTGAGTTTCTAATGTGATGTTTAACCAAGTAAATTCATAAACTCATTCCAAGTGAAGGTACTAGTCTTCATCGTCTTTTTCATTTCAATATATTTTTTTTGTTAATTTTTCACTATTTGTTTCATATCCACCCATTGGTTACTCACATAATCTCCCTTTGGAATTCTCCTTTCCATGAATTTGATATATAAAGTGGGAGGGGTAAAGAGAGAAAGATAAATATATATATATATATAGGGATTTATAAATTTAGATAGAGGTTAAATGAGAGGTTCTACCATGGTTCTTTAGAGGTGTCAGATTGTCATACGGTAGTTGTAGATATTTGAAATGAGTGAATCATTAGCATAATATTCCCCAAGAAATGATATATTTAGGATTTCCTAAAAAATACCTATATTTTTACATATATATATATTTATATATTTTTTTGATTTATAGGGACCCCCCATGGGTTCTATATATGTTTAACCGAAATAAAAAAGTGTTTTGTGAAAATTATTTGGGTTTTCATTTAGAAAATCTCAACCACATGACATGTGGTTCTATGAAAACATATCGTTCACTATTCCTGTTTTTGGGATGATTAATTTTTTTAACTACACACAATCTACAAGGAATAAACACAATGTGGTGTTTCTCATAGTTTGTCCTAGTACATGGTCAGATAGCTCGTGTAGGGGAATTTGGAAGTATATGGTAACTAGTTAGACCCTATGAGGGATACACACCGTGAAGAAGTAAAAATCCATCAATAATCATAAGGCGAACTCATGTTTTGATCATAGTTAGGTAACCCATGTAGGGTATAAACTATGAAAATTTCTTACACTGACGATAGATATGTTTTACATGCCATGTCCAGCTGAAGTACATGTCCATGGGGGGATTTAATATTAACCATTTTGAACGATGTTAAAAAAAATTACAATTACCATTATAAAATTTTAATTTTTTTTAAAATTTAGAGTATGGGGGTAAAAATGTGCCATGAGAGTAGTCTTTATTGATTTTTTCCTTCGTAAATTTTAATAGTGGAAACCCTGGAGAGATTTTAGGACTCTTAATTGGTGTTTTGAGGTATATGAGATACAATAGAGAGGTTCCCCTACTAATAAATAGAATTATTGGACACTATAGAGTGAGAAATGGGTTACGAACCACCTAGGATTGTATAAATGAATTTTTTATATGTAATGAGAAAATTAATTTCCCAAATTGGATTTTCCATTAGACAATTCCATGATTATTGGATTGAGATATGACTTGAGGATGTTGATTGATTGGTCATTCATTAAAACATTGAGTGACACATTGATATTCAATGGAATAAAGGAAATATTCATAGAGGAATGTTTATGTGAATTTAAACTCACGTAAAATACCATGCTATGTGTTTCACCTTTTGTATAATTAGGATATGATATTTCAGATATGGTGTTGTGGGATGTGTTTATATGAAATACAAACATTGGCCCTATTGTCTACATTGACATAGAGGATCACACAAGGGATAACACTAATTATGTGTTGAATTATTATTTTCCAAGAGGGATTAATATACATTATTCAATTTCTTATCATAACCAGTGGGATATATCTTTTTTATAGAATTCTAGGATCTTGGCTACGACACCTCTCCCATGTTATGAACAGGTGGATCATAGTGGGAACTGTAGTGGATCAACGACCCTAAGTCAATGTTTTTTGGGATTGAGATGATATGATATTAAGTGAGATATATGATAACGGTTTAAATGTTCTACAATAATATTTATGATATATGTTATTCCATAGAGTTATAATATCATATATACCTTTTTATTGTCTTATCTGTTGGAAAACAATAACATCACTCGGGTGTATGTGTGGATTACCACCTTATTGATGTGATGTCATCCTTTATTAATTTACTAATTTCATTTATGGTTGTATGAATATATATAATTAATATATATATATATATATTGTATAATACATATTATATATTGTCCAGTTTTTATTTAATTTGTTTTCCTCACATTATTTACAAAATGAAAATACTGTTAAGGCATACATACTACTTACCGTCTCTATGAGAGGTGTAATTCATTTGTCTGTATCACTATTGTATAGAATACTATATATATATATATAGTGAATATATATGATATTTAAATCACTATTAATATTTATTAAATTATGTTAATAAAATCAATGTATTAGGACTATAACTATTGAACCTAAATTCTCATGAAAAATAAAACAATTAAATGCTATAAATTGTGACTTGAAAATGGAATTATTAATAAGTTGATAATGAAATTTAATATTTTGATAATGTTAATATTATAATTTTTTAAATGACTTTATTTAATAAATATATGAAATTAAAATTTATCATAGATGATGTCATGGTGCTTTTGAATCAAGTTGAAGTTGAGGTATGTGATTTTCATCTCAATATTATCATTGTGAGACCGACACCATATTGAAAAATAATTTATTATGAGTTATATATATAATACCCCTGAATTTATATTCCCCATACGATCGTGAAAAAAATTTCTTTATTTATCCACCTATTTTGCACATATCCACCAGATATTGTTTTATATATTACCAATTTAGTAATGGCTTAATGTATGAAAAAAAAATATTTGGATTTATTATAAATATGTTTTGAATGATAATATTTTATAGTATAAAACTCAATAAAATCATGAATTTTAATATAGTTTGGTTCTTTATAGAGATTAAATATTTTACATTCATTTCACTTCATTTATGAACCCAACAGACCAAAGAAATGTTATTAAGTAAAACAAACATTATTTCACTATTTGGTAAAAAAATTTTTTTATTAAAAGTAAATGTTCTCTAAATAACATCTCAAAAATGTTTTTAACACTATCCTAGGATTTTATAATGTAATATTTAATGATTTTTTACTTATTAGATATTTTTTTATTTAATTATTCATTTTATTTTTCGATCGTTGTACTTTTTAAATTTTTATCAAAAAAGAGGAATGAATATTTTCTATAAGATAATTGAAATTAGCCAAATTTTCTATCCCCCAATTAAAAAATTGAATTGAAAAATGTTTACCCATTTCTGAGAGTATTATAAATAATTTTTTGTCCAATATTTATTAAATTATATAAATTTTAGGAAATTGAATTAAAAATTACAACATTATATTCCACAAGGAATATTTTAATTCTTATTAAATTGGAATTTAAATTAAGTATAATTTTCATTTATGAATGTTATTATTTACTAGGGATTTGATCCTGATATACAATAATTATTATTTATTTTTATGGTTATTTATTATGATATTTTTACAAAACATGTTCATTTTATAGGGAAATGATACATTGAATGGAATAAAATTACATAAAACCCATTTATTTTATATGGGTTTTGTTATATGATAATTTTTTTATTATCTTGTTGCTTACATTTTAATTGATTATGATTATTTCATATGTATCGTATGAAATATATATCCCTTAAATTAAGTGGGTAATTATGGATATCATATGAAATAATAAGAAATGGAATGTGGAGTGAACCCATTTTAATAAATGATTTTATCGACTATGATAGTCTTGACAGTGAACCTTGACTAATGATGTAATGAAATGATGAGTTAATATATTGAAATATGAAATTATTCCAAGTAAACATTGAATAAGGATTTAAAGGAATATGGAGTGAATAAAATCCACTAGGATAATAATGAAAATGAATCTTGAATATGGAAATAATTTTCATTAATTATATGAATTCCTCAAAATTACGTCTTTATCCATTGTTATTCTCTCATGACTCATGTTCTTTTATTGCCTTATTATTCCAGTCTTCTAAATAAAAAATTACTAATCTATGACTCTAGATTAGGATCTATGATATGAATGTTATGGTTTTTAAATTCTAATAATGTGTTCTCATACAATTTTTATGATGTGATGCCTATGTGGTCATTGATATGTCCCATTTCTACCATTAATGAGAATTTGATATATTTATGTCTTATACTTCTTTTTCTCATGTTATAATGAATGTTTCATTTGAGGAATTTATAATAAGTGTAAAATATTGTATTATATATGTATGATTTGTAGAATATCATTCTTGAAATTAAAGGATTGTGTATGTAGTATCTATTTTCATTGAACCTATATAGTTCTCAAGTGTGTATTTGAAAAATATATTTAATATTTATCTATTATTATATGATATATATTCATGAAATGTTTATGTATCAATATTTGGTATTGAAACACACCTACTACGGGGCATGAAAAAATATTTTCTATATTACACATGAATAGTCAATGATTAACACTATATAGTCTCTTAAGAAAGAGTTCTCACAAAAAACATTTCAATAATAATTAAAGGTAAAACTAGTGGTTTTTTTATTGTTTTTTATTTTTGAAAAACAAATGAAATAGATAAAATAAAGGAAATTAATTACGATCATGATTGAAAAGAAATTTGAAACTAATGTGATTATAAACTATTATATGAAAAGGGTGATCTGGTTAAGGTTTCATTTCCAATTTTAATGTTATCCTAGTTCTACTTTTCCTTATCCTGTTATACCATGTTGATTAATGTAATATTACATGATCATTTCCTCTCACACCAATTGTAAAATTCTCTAGTTTTTCTACTCTATTTCAATGTGTTAGAGAGATGAAGTGAATATATTTAATTAACATAGGGAATACCCAACCGCGTTTTGTTTTATTCCATTATATTGATAACATAAAATACCACTCTTACACATAATAATGATCATAGATTACTTCATGAATAATCCATGGTAAATTCCATAATATATCATCTGAAACCACGTGGATGGTGGTAGCTATAATTGACCAAATAAATAATCAATAACAGAGTAAAAACCATATATGATCATACATGACAATATAAAACTCCTTTTGAAATAAAAAAAATCATTAGGGAAGAGATAATGAGTTTTCATTCAACAATTTAAATGATCTCTGAAATTATAAAATAGAAACAAACCCTTATAAATTAAATCATATATTTGACCTACTATGTTAAGGTAAACATTGATCAATGGGTAATATGAAAGAATTAAAAAACTAAAAATATAAAAAAGTAGAAAATAAAACCAGATAAGTTCTTCAATTGAATATTTACTCAAAATATTTTGTCTTTTTTGGCACAAAAGATCAAACAATCATTCCACGGTCCATCCTTATAGAATTATAAAAATTTAATCTTCTAAATTCCCATCAAATTTCAAATTAATTATATTTTTTATAGTATGTTATGAGATAAATAATTATCACGTCATTTTTTGTATGTGTACTATAGACATATTTCTTCAATTTTGAGTGCTCAATGAAATCTCTAAATATGGAATGACTATATTGAATTTAATTGTAAAAAGTTACAAAGATTATTATGTCAAATATTAATGAGATCTACAAAATTGGAGATATGTATATTGATGTATCTCATATTTATAGAGGTTAGTTGACTCTTCTAAATAATAAAATTTTTATCATTGATTTTTTTTGGAATTTAGATGTTTGAATTAGCTCAACGCCCAGAAAGGAGTGTTGTATCCAAAAAATCGCGAAATCATATAAATATAATAAAATCAATGGTATTAATATTTTAAAGGTTATTATTGAAATTACAAAGTGATTAATATATTTTAGAATTTTATAATTATTAAATTTTCACATTTAATCCCAAAAAACACCATAAATCGAAAATTGATGCAAATAATCCCAAATTGCGAAATTGGGAGTTATTAAATAATATATATATATATATACAATTTAAAAATAGTCAAAATATTATCTATATTAATCCTATAACACGTATTCCATGATTTTTCGCAGGAATAAATTATCAGTAATAAAATTTATAGGGAACCAATGATATCAATATTCCAATTTCAAGGTAATAATATTTAAAAATAATCAATGTAAACCCAAATTTAAAAAAATAATCCAGAAGAATAAAAATAAATTAAAAATTTTCAATGTAATAATGAAATCATTTATTTTACTTTGTCCCTTTTTAATGATGTGGAACTTTTTATTTAATTCATTCAAGATCATTAATTCATTATTATTAATCATTCCAAATCACGATATAATTCAATTTTAATGTTTTGTCTCATCTCTATTGATAAAATTCATGTAGACTTATTCTTATATCATGATAAAATTTTACTCTTCCATAGTTTTGTATATGAACTTATTTCTACACATTGTAGTGACAAAAGTCAGATAAAATAATCTCAACAAGAATTAAAGGATCAAATGACTAAGATTCAAAATGTTTGTAGTATTTGATTCCTTAAAAATTCTGACTCAATTTGGAGGTTTATCTCATTAAAAAAATTCATGATATCAAAAATAAATGTGTAAGGAATTCATATCCTTCATATTAGTAACTCCCACATCCCACTATATTCCAACACAAATTTGATGAATAATGAATTCATAATGAATGGTGTAAACCGTCTTGAAATTTTAACAAATGTTACAAATAATTTTCTTTTTCCAAATATTTTTTTAATTTTTAAATTTTATTAAATTTTAATCATTGAATAATGCACTAATAAACCACTTAACGACCAATGATTAAAATAATCAAACATTTTATGTAGGTTTGTTATACCTATATGTCACAACCCATTCCTTTGTTGTTATTTTTTTGTAAGGAAACACCAATAAGTACATTGAATGAATCGAAAAATCATTCTTTATTCAAAAAATTTGTCCCCCTTAGTTTTTTGTTAAATGAATTTTATCCCTTTCATCCTGATTCACTTGACCCCCATACTTTATCCTTAAAATATTTTTCATTTACTAAGAGGTGGTTAGGAATGAATAAAAATGAATTTATACATGGCTCAATCTTAAAAGGTCATTCATTATTATAAAAACATAAACGAGGATTAATGTAATGGTTCTCATTATGGTAATATCATTAAAAAAATATTCCTCCATCATTTTATATGTGTTTTTCACAATTATTATCTTTGATATGATTCATTTCATGTTATGGTATGTGACAAGTTCGTATATAAGTTAATGAAATATTATAAAGATTAAATTGAACTATTTGGTCTAGAATTCCTCTTATGAATGAGAATATTGTATTGGACAATAACACACAGCATGATTAATAATAAAAAAAATTAATTCCCAAGAATATCATAAATTTAATGCATGGTATATTTTTGGGAAACATCAGTTACACAAATCAATTAATTTCATCAAACCATGAGACCAAATTTTAATATCAAATATTAATTTCAGTCATCCATATCTTCATTTTACTCATTAAATATCGTTAACATTGTAATATAAAACATGGAATCATGGGATACAAATAAAAATATGTATCCAATATATAAAAATGAATGCATGAATTCAAATGTGGAAATATTGAATTTTTATTTCAAAAATCAAACCAGGTTTTCAATATATTATATGGATTTTAATAGAAAAACAATAAATTTAAACTTCCTTACCCTTAATGCTTAATCATAATTCTTCCTCGACATTTTGGGGCTTCCATGTTCTTTCATGGACATAAAAAATTAAATTACTCAAATAAGAATAAGGATAATGTCATTTAATCTCAAAAAAGATAAGGGGAGTGGGTTTCATATTGTAATTATTCAAAAAATTAATTGAAATATAAACTCAATAAAATAATGAGAGGATAAATCTAAATATGGTTCCTTAACTGAGATAAGATCTTTTGAAGACTTTATAAGGTTGTAATAGTAGTTATCTGATATCTGATGGTGGGTGGAGTTTCATATAATTGAACCAACACATGTTTCTTTTCCTAGATTATACATTTTTTTCATTTCTAATAATCCATATCTTTTTTCATATTGATGATAATTAAAATCATATATTGAAATATAATTCACCATTTCAAGATGATGTAAAATTTCATAGAGAGGAAGTATTAATTATGGAAACTCTTTTGTATTCATTGATACTTGTCTTACCACTTTTTCATAATCCATTAGATTTTCCGGTTGTGCTTCATGAAAAGAATAATGAAAGGTAGATTCAAAATATAAATTTGAATAAATATTTTCACAATATTCTATTTTGATTTTGTATTTGTTTGTCTATTTTTATTCATGAGGATCCACAATGATCTCTTCTTGTACATCCTCAAGTAAATATTCAACAGCTTCATGGAGATCCAGTGTTAATTGATTATTGTAATTTATTTTTTATCTTCTTCCACCATGAAAAAATATGAGTATACAAAATCTATAAATTCAAAATATTCGGGAGTGATATTAATTATATTTCAATGATAATGGAATAAAAATATTTAATGAATGTATTAACTCTCTAAATTGGACTGGATTGAATGTAATATTCCATTTAACGTTCCTCGTGCAATCAATCATTAAAGGATAGAGGTGGGTAGTTAGGATCCAACAATAATTCATTGAAATCTTTCAATTGGGTATATTAATCATCCATAGATAGTAATATATTCAATGGTGTAATATCTTATTATTTGTATAGTTTAGGGAGATTAAGTACTTCCCCACATTTATTCATGATTTAGTTTACTTCTTGTGGGTCTCCAACATGTAGCTCATCGGTGATTTACTTTCCAACCATCTCTACTAAAAATGGTTTAGTGAAGATTACTGAATCATCTAGTACCTCCATATTTACCTACATAGGTTCATCAATTTTTATTATGAGTGGGGAAATTTATTCCACCACTTCCTCAGGCTCTTACTACGTCACCGGGTCTTGTTTCTCTAATAATGATCAATATATTGAAAAGGCCCTTGTATTTTTCTTTTTATTTATTATTATTTTATCTATGTTCATGAATCTGGGATCCATTATAATCATATTTTTATTATTTTATTATTTCATTGTTGCAGCGATGAGTATTCATCCTATGTATAATAAATTTAGGTCATATACATCATGGAAGAATGAAATTTTATTTTGGAAATTTTCAAACGGGAAAAATGGAATTTATATATAATCTATTAATTGAAAAGTTAAATAAAACTATTGATTGGATGCCCAGAAATGGTTCAATGTTCAATTCACACATTTTTTTGGGGAAATGGAAAATATATTATTTATTACATAATTGTATTCTAGTGATTAACCCTAGGTATTATTCCAATGTGGAGTGTACACATAATGATGTTTCACATTTAATTAGACTAAAATTGGTGTTTTTTAGTTTTTAGTTTATAAAAAATGGATATTAAAAAAATAATTTAAGAATATTGATGAAACGAAATTGGAAACTCATGCGATTAAAGACTAATATATGAGAGGGGTGATTCATTCTGGGTTTACTTTACAATTATAATGTTATCCTAGTTCTATTTTTCCAAAACCCGTTAGGCTATGATTATTTATGATAAAATCTAAATTCATTTCCTCTGACTCCACTGTTAAAATGGTGATAGTGAGAGAGAATCATACCAAATTAATTATTTGGTGAACTCTCATTCCATGGAAAATTTAGTTGTAGTGAATATCCTTAATTAACATGGGAAATAATTGACTTGTTCTTGTTTATCACAAAAATTAAAGAATATCCAATAACCCAATAAAATAATATAATAGAGTTTGATATGATATTCAGGGTGTATGGTCCCCACACCCATTCACAACACACTTGGTTATCAAAAAAAATAGAACATACGAATATTGTTGTAGAATAAATGAAATTTCCAAATACATCTATCAGGCCATGCTTTGGTTTAGACTTTTAATGTGAAAGAGGTCACAGTGAAAAGAAAAAAATATAATAAAAAATTAGAATTATTTGGATGATCACAAAGAAGATGAAAAACAAACACACATGTAATTACAAAACAAAAGCTAATGATTAACAGAAGAAAATAATGATGAACAATTTGGATAATAATTAAAAGGGTGTGTGGAAGAAGACAAAAAATATAATAACGTGAATTCAAAGTATGCCATTAAATAATCATTATTACACCCAATTAATCCATATATATAGTCCAAAACATACCCAATTATATTATATAATTTTTTAACCATGAACTATAGATTCTTTTTTTCTCTTAAAATACCATTATAAAGGTTCTTAATAAATTAACAAAATGATTCCAACCAATGATGAAACAATTATCGTAGACAGATTCAGTCAAATAATTTAATTTTATAAGTCGTATAATTCAATGGTATTCATAATAATATATTTAAATATGTGTCCTTAGTGAATTAAAATACTATTATGATTATCAATCCATCATTATTCAGTATAGTTTCTATCAAATTGGTACTAAAATTAGCAATCAATATTACGTGTAAATAAAAGAATCAACATAGTGAAACAATTTATATTACATAATAATATTTCATGGATAGTTATTATAATGGGACTAATATTAATATATTATATTAATTAAATACCTATTTTTATGTAATTATGATATCATATTTTTATTATTACAATTTAATCCACTGGAAAATAATAACTTCACTCTTGGCATACGTGTGGATTATAACCTCCAAGGAGATATGTGATTTATTTTTCATTTTAACCTCAAACATATGGTAATACGGATATATTAATTTAAAATATATAATATAAAATATAATATAAAATTTAATTATTGATTTCCTTTTTTTTCCACTCAGTGAAATGTGAAATGAAATTTCATTCATAGACATGACTTGCATTCTCCATGAATTATGTAATTAATTTTTCTATATCTTCCCATTAGGGATGAATCTAAAATATTTATATATAATTAATATATATGATATTTATATTATGATTAAAATGAATAGTACTATGAAATGGTTATCAAATAACAACGACTGGAACTTTTGAATTGATATTCCCATTAAAAATGAAATAGCTAATGACATGAAACACTATTTTTAAAATAAATTATATCCAAAATGATTTTGAAATGTCATCTGTAAATCATATATGATATTATAATTATGTATTTTATTTTCTTATAAAGTATAAATGAAATTAAATTCTATTATAATGGATGAATGATCATTTACGATGCATGTCAAACATGAGGTATGATATTTTTGTCTTAATTTTATTTATATTGTACAATGAAATTTTCACCACTTATTTATAATGTGTGATGTATATATTTGTTATGTATATATTTTATAATTAATCTAAATAATGTTATTGGGATTTAAAAATACATCTAAGGTTATAATATCAAGGAGGATTTGATATATTGATTACCAAAGGAGTAAGTGACTTATGTTAAAATCTCATTGTTTATTCATAATGGTTATGATTAATATTACAATGATGTTTTTTATGATATACCTCTTCAAATATCATGTATTTTTTTATCCCTTATTTATTTTAGGATAATACATATTTTCCTTTCATTTTTGGTTTATAATGAACAAAAAAATATCAAAAGAATGTTTTTAAGGAAAACATACTTTATTTGTTTCTTCAGTAAAAATTTTTTTCATCTCTCATGTCCGTGTTTTCTAAAAATGTATTAAAAAATGTTTTTATCCTTATTATATCAATTTTCAAATTAAATTTTACCAATGATTTAATTATTTTAAATTATCTAAAATTTAATCTAATTTTATTTTCAAAACAAGGTACTGTTCACATTTTACCAAAAATGATAAAATATTTTTTATTTTAAAAAACATGACATAAATAAAATTACCCACTATTATGATCAGTCATTGATTTGAATCATACACTAAATTTTCCAATAGATCTTTTAATGTAAATTTTATCCTAAATATTTTGTAATTTTTTTTTTATTTCAAATAAATGATAGTAAAATGATACTGTTATTTTTCTCATTAAAAATTCTAGGTTATCATTTAAAAGAACATTCATTTATGAAAACACCCTTGGATGTTACATGTGATTTATTGGAAAAAATATCCATGGACACAAATCTAATTATTTAACTCTATGGTCTATGATTATTATAAGATTATGAAACCCATTTATTTTCCACCAGCCAAAATATGAAAAAAAATGTTGAAATGATTATGAAACACATTTCTTTTATATGGATTATTGTTTATAATGATTTGTTTATGATATTATGGAACATATATTAATTGATTATGATTATGTGATCAGTGTTCCTAAAATTACATATCTCTTCAATTCATTGGGTAAATATAGATATCTCATGAGACAATTATTGAATAAAGGAATTATTAACACAGTTTAGTAAAGAATATTTACACCATGATATTTTTTATAGTGTATATTGATTAATGGTATGATTTAATGTGAAGTAATAAAAATACACAATTAGATTATTAGGAATGATCCTTTACTAATGATAAAAAGTAATATATAGTTATGAAAATCCATTATGACAATCCTGGAAAGGGTTCCTAACTAAAGAAATGATTTTCCTCTCTTTCGTATATGCCAAATATATATATATAATGATATATATATTATATAATGACTCATTTTATTTAATTCTTTAATGATTCATTTATAATGAATTAGAAATATATGTAAAATTAATCAATATTTTAAGCGATGATATATTGGCTTTTTTTTCAATTTCATTCTTGTTTTCTCACACTATTATATTCATGTTAATCATAAGTGATAACTGGATTCTCTCTTTTTTACATTTAATGAGAAAATAATTAACAAATTTATATTGATTAAATTCCATAATAAATGAATAAATTTTTATTTAATGTAATTAAAAGAACCATAATATGTCAGAAGATCGTTGTGGGAGATTTTAAAGATCATTAATGAAATAAGAAGATTGTGTATCTAGTCTTCAATGAGAACAAACCATTACAATCCTTGGACATTTAATTAAATAATATTTTGAATAATATTTTGTTAATATGTAATATATCAATATTAATTTTTTTTCTGTAATGTTCGTATCAAAATATTATTTTTTGTATTTATTTAATGATAAGGAATAATGAAATTTAGAGGAAACTATACAGATATGTCTTGGAATATGATAAAATCCAAATGTTTTACTAAGGAATAGATTATATTGTTTTTCAAAAAATATATTTGTGTATAGTCTCTACATTTTTAAAATGTTTTGGTTTAGATTATTCTAGGGGTAATAAACCCAAACAGAGTTGGTCTTTTATATCTTAGTCATCCCAAGTACATAGTGAGTGTCCTCTTATTGCACACCTGGTCTGACTCTCCAACTAAATATTTTTGGGTTCACTCGTATTTTATGATAGAAAAATATAATTGATTTTAATAGAGGTAAAAAAAAATTAACCAGGTTAAACCTACTATGTTATATATTTTATATGTGGGGATATCATTTAGAAATCACATTAATGATATTTAATGTTTACATTATTTCCCAATGTGATTATTATTTATAACTCTATGATTTTTTATTTTATATCATTGATGATACATAAAGGAACCATGTTATTTTTTAATTTAATGTAAAATTTAATGATTTTACTCTCACTAATCCAAATGATAGATGATATGGAATGAATAATAAATTGTTTATTATCAAAATAACATTATCACGATAGGAATAAAAACGATATTATAAATGATCAGGGGAGGGAAATGGTTCTACAATATACTTCATGAGGAAACATCCAACATCATTTAGTGGGTACATTGATCAATTAGTTGTTGAGAAATGTATCAATACTGTTGAAAATATATTTTCTAATTTCCATTGAGCAGATCATATAAAAGTTATTTTGGATCATTATTATTGATAAAGTTAATTGGATCAATGGTGGACAATTATCAGGAGAATAATAAAAAAACATCAAATGGACTCTATGATGTGGGTTGAGTTTAAGATATTATTTTTGAATTAATAATTTCTACATATACATCATATGAATGTAGAGTGGTTCCTTCTTCAAAATTACAATGTTTTTTAATCCATTAGTACCATGTGTAAAATTTCACAACGCATGTGAGGTTACCCCTTAGATGTATCATCAATCATCAGAGTAATATTTATAGATTATTAAATGTATTAAAACCAAATATCCAAATTTTTTAGCCATAATATACTTTAGTTTGTATGAATAAATCATTAAATTCTATATCATGGTTGAGAAGAATGTTGATGGTTCCAATCGATCAAATTGTTTTTTATGAAAAGAATTATGTCATTAAAAATTAATTTTAATAATATAAATAATGGGGTTAAGAATATGTTCCATACCTTATTTTTGAATAATGGAATGAATTTTAAGGTAATTATTCATAGGTGGACTAGTAAATGTTTTATGTGTGGAATGGAAGGTCATGAGAAAATTGGCTTTCAATGTGTTGTGATGAAGGATATAGCTACTGATGGAGAGATAGAAACAGAGAATGCACCACCCACATGCCAGTGATTTTAATTCATGGAGAAATTAAATTACGATAAATAGTTATTGAACATGGTGGTTAACAAATATGATCGATGTACAAAACATATTAATCCTATAAAAAAGGTAAATATCACGTGATCACTATTTTAGTTGTAGGTATGATAATGAAGTGATGAAAGGTACACACAATAACCAATATAGAATTGATAATTTATAATTTCATTTATGATCTAGCAAAATATTTATTTTTTTAGTATTCTATTAGAATAAAAAGAATTCAAATATTAGAAATTAAATTAGTAGTGGGAACCCCTAACTATATGAAGATCACATTTTAAGTGCCTGATTCTTATCTCATGGAATTTTATTGGAATGTTACTCCTACAATACTCATTGTTCCATCTCTAGTTGATTTCAATGTTAATTTTCGAATGGATTGGGTTTATTTACATAAACACCACATTAATTAATGAGGATTAGATGTGGAATTTGATATTTATTAATAACCTATGATCATCAATCACAATAATGATTAAAATGAACATATAGAAGACATTTTATCCAATGTATGGGATTGGATTCATATACAATAGGGGTTTTCATCTCATATGGTTATAAATAAAAACAACCTATTAGATATGTGTATTATGAAAGTGTTTTTGGAATCCTTTATATAATAATTGGCTAGTCTTCTAGTGAATAAAGATGTTGTGTTTTCAATATAAATCATACATCATGATACACATTTTTTAAAGGCTCCATATATAATGGACACTCAGGAATTACTTGAATTCAATAATAAAATCCATAAAAATAATAATTATAATGGATTAATTAAACCATGTTAATTATAATGCTGTGAACCTAGTATTTTTGGTTAATAACAGATATGGTTCAATGAAACTATGAATTAGTAATCAATAAATTAACAAGATTATAATAAATAATAATAATCATATATCACATATTGATGATTTTATTGATCTATTTTGAGGATATTTATATTTCCAAATAATTATTTTCTGTATGGATACTATTAATTGTTGGATAAATGAAAGGGAACAGAATATGTCCTTCTATATGGCGTATGGACACTAGGAACATATTGTGATTCAATATGGTATGAATAATTTATCCTCTATCACCATGTGTTAAATTAAAGGAGAATTTATGGATTACCTTTACCAATTTTCAGTAGACATTATAGATGATATTTTTATATATTCTATTATAAATGTAGAAAATGAAGAATAATTGAGGATTGTACTAATGTCCTTGAGTAATGAAATACTATATGAAAAAAATTTCAATTGTCAATTTATGATATAATTTTTTCCCTTTTTGGGACATATTATATGATTTGTTGTTTTATAAATGGATTCATATATGATGGATGTTATTAAATGTTGTCATATAATAACCACTTTGAGAATGATTAATTGTATTCTTCATTTGTAAATATATTGTCAATTTGTTGTATAGAATTTTTCATGGACGTATAATCCATTCACCATTCGTACATGGAAGAGGTCCAGGTTTTTTTGATAGATGAATGTTGTGAATTTATTTTTGAAATGAAGAGAAGGAATGTTAGTTTCTCATTACATACACTACCTATTAGTGGAAAATTTTTATGATCTATAATGTTTAAACAATGAATTTAATAGGATTTAGCCTTGTACATAGTGATATGGTAATGTAATATTCCTCACGGAAATTGATAAATTGTGAAAAAATATTCCAAATCATGATTTATATTTTGTGATGGTGATTTTTAAGTAAATATTAGAAGGAATATTCTATATTGATAAAAGGATGATTTATGAACTGATAATAAATATTTAATTTATATTTTCACTATGAAATATTTGAATATGTGTCAGACAATATTGTAGGAGTTGAATAATGAGTGCTAATTTTTAATACATTACCACCAAAAAAAGTTAAATATGTTATAATATGCTCTATGTTTAATTTATCATGAAATATTATCTTGTATAATGAAAAAAAGGATATAATATTTATTTATATGTAAATGATGGATCTATAAAAATTTGTGTATAGGGAGAAATATTATCAATCCTGGTTATGTGTTCAACCATCTATCCATGTGATGATTAAAAATGATCATGTAGATGATGGAGAGTTATAAAATAATGTATGAAATGTTCTTGTGTTCAACCATGATAGTGATGGAATGATATGGATTACTATCTATATATGTGTTTCTCCCATACCATATTTGATGAAGGATATATTCAATGAATATCATAATTCATCATTATCAATTCATCCTCAAATTATGAGTATTTTTAGAGATTTGATGGAATATTTCTATTGGGATAAAATGAGGTGGTAAATTTTAGAAAATATATCTCATGGATCTTTACATCAGTTAGTAAAGACATGAGAAATATATCTTAGTTGATGTCACAACCATTATCAATATTAGAATAGTAATGAGAAAACATCATTATGGATTATTTCATTAGACACCGCATGTAACATCCCATGTAAATAAATAATATTACTTTTTCATATCTATTAATATTTTTGAATAATGTATTTATATTACTTTAAAGGAAACACTATGTTCGATGGCATACCCAATACGCTACAATGAGTTCCTTTGAAATCTTACGTTGCACTCTAATAAAAAAATATTATTATTTTAAATGGTAGAAAATGCCTAGCCATTGTAATGGCAGGAATGAACGAAACTAACTAAAGAATGATTATATATGTTTGTAAAATATTTTTACTTTTATCCAATAAATGTTAGAGGCTTAAAATGAGAATGATTCCACTTTTAAGCATAAATCTTATAATATTCATTAAAAGGTCGATTAACCACCTTTTGATGGAGAACCCTTTTTAAATATACTTTTGACAATTTTATATGTTTTATTTGACAAAATAAAATCCTTCTTTAGAATCTGGACATCAAAATTTACTTTGTGTAAATTTTTCTTATTTTTACCATAAAGATCATTTTTAGTGAAATTGTTGCATTTTAATTAAAAAATTCTTTTTAATCTGATTTTTTTATATGGATAGATTATATTTTTAATTGATATTAATGTGTATTTAGAATATAATTTTTCCATTTAATCCAATGGGGTTCATCGGAATTAATTTCACTTAGAAATTGGACTTAAACTAGTGACAATCTTTTAAAAGATATTGTATCTTAAAAACACGCTATTTGTCATGACAGCGGGAATTAATTATTAAATTAATCAATTCAACTTCTAGAATTTGAATTTTGTAAAATGGAAATCATTTTTAAATTCTGAATATCAAATATATCTTAGGGTTAATTTTTGATAAGTTTCTGAAAAACTTCAATTTTTTATGAATAGTGAAACCACTAAGTGGTAGTTAAAGAAACTGAATATTCGTTTAAATGAAAAATTACCACATCTGTGATTTTATTTTCAAAATTCTGACATACATAGTTTTCTTTAGGAAGTAAAATGTGGTTCAATGAGATTAAAATAATTTTTTGGTGAATAGTAACTTTTAAGTTTTCGTAATCGCGATTAATGGAAATTAGTGTAATTTAAGGTAAAGATAATGTTATTATAATATGAAATGACCTTGACCCATGTCATACCCTTATTGGATGATTCATGTAAGACCAAGAAAATCCATGGGTCAACTTGGTGACCCCATGGAGCCACTTTTGTTGGAAAATGACACTAATAACTTTTTATTTAAAGTTAAATTTAAAATGTCACAAACATGTATTGTTTTACTAAAAAAAATTTACATGGGGTTATACAATTCATATTTTTGACTATAATTATTCATTAGACAGATAATAATATTTACTAAATCATTATTTTTTTTAATAATTTTTAGACATTATATAAATTAATTTATTTATGACACGGTGAGGATGCACTGATTACCTCATAAATAAATGATTTAAATAAAATGAGAAGATAGGGTGAAATCATAGTCCTACACTAGTCACAAACCTATTGAATGGGTGGATTACGAAAACATATCACCTTATCCTCGAAATATATCATTTTGGGACCTTTAAAATCCTAAAATAATTTTATAATAAAGCACTATTTTATAACTTTCCAAGAGTGCCCCTCTTCTTCTCTTATAAAAGGCCCCCACCTCTACCACCCTACCCACACCTCTCAAGTCTTTGTCTTGGAATAAACATGAAAATTTAATCTTTACTCATCCATCTCTTAATCATTGATGCCTCAACTTTGGCATAATTCTCTTCAATAATCCCTTTTGGTTCAATCCAATAAGAGTTACCCGATTAAAAGGTAATGTCTTCACTTGTGTTCTTCAGTTTTATTTTACTTCCCCAAACCCCTAAAATATTTTTATTTCACTCTTTTGTAAAAACAACAGTAACTTCAATATACTATGATGTTTTTATGTGATGTATTTGAGCTACACTTACACACACCTCCATCTAATGTTTAAAGAACATACTGTTTCTGTGGATGGTGAATTACTGCCTCATGGAACGATGATTGTTCAATCTTCTCATAACACCTATCATGGTGGACATTATGATGTCACTTTATTTCATATATGATATATATGGTATTTTTTTCATATGGTTCTATATTTTATATTTAAAACACACTTTTATGATTTGCATGTTGTGAAAATGCGGTAATTTCATACGAGGAAGTGTGGACTTCCGCCCCCTCAAGTGATGTGACTCGTTCATGAAATACATGGAATGTATAAATATTGAAATTAATGAGATTATGTGACCTATATAAAATATATATTATACTGTAATGATAATATATATGTCTCTCAATTATATTTAATTCCATTAATATGACAATGAAATGAAAGTAGCGTTCATGCGTACGTACGACCTACCGTCTCCATGAATGGTGCATTTCATTTCATTTTATCACCAAATGTTATGGAATATTATAAAATGAATATTTACTAGATATATATTATATTTAAATCATTAATAATATTCTTGGAGATGATTTAATTATAACTACATGGAAAATCATTTTCAAACAAGATCATGTTTGACTCATGTACCAAACATGGAAGAAAACATCTGATATGAACTCACATTATTAACCAATTATTATAAAATTATAATATGTGGTACGAAATGAATATTAATCTTTAAAGGAGGAACTTAAGAAATTATAAATAGACCAATGTTTATTATTCAGGAATATAAGGAAACGAACAAGACAAGTCTGACTTGAGGTAAGGGATCCTACCCATCTCTTTCTTGTTAAAATTAATCTTACTGTACTTTTTATGTTCATATCATGAGAGACCCTATTTTCCCTCATCAATCCATTTTGGATGTTTTGAGTAGCGCCGTTAGGCTGCCGAATTATCATAAGAGACCCTACCTCTCTCTTTCTTTTAAAATAATCTTTTTTATGTAACAAAATTTAAGCACCTATTTCTTATGTTGGGGGATGTTATTTTATATTCCTCATTCTTTATTTTTTTTAATATTATGAGAGACCATATTTGATCTCATCAATCCATTTTTGGATGTTTTATGTGGTGTCGTTAGGATGCCAAATTTATCATAAGGGGATTTTCATCTCACTTTTTATTCTCGTGAGCTTCATGCTACATTTGCCACTATTTAATTTTGTGTGGTGTATGTACTACCCATTATTTTACTATTTGTAGAATATACTCTCATTTATTGTAATTTACATCTTCATTGTGTGACCCTTTTTTCATGGGGTGTACGTTTCAAAAGGTTCCCAAATCAGTAAGGGAACCATTCACACTCATCTTTTTAAAAGACATATTTTGTTATGTCTTTTAATTTACATCTTTTTATGTTGGGATATGTTCTTATATATCCTTATTGATGTAAATTTTGTGTCCAAATGATGAGATACCATTTTCTCTCTAATCAACTAATTTTATGAATTTTAAAGTGACGCCATTAGGCTGTCGAATTTTACCAAGGGAATTTCTTAACCCAATTTCAATTTCATTGGGTTCAACATGTAGTTATAGAATATGTCATCATTTGAATATGTGTGAATGACCTTTGATTATTTTACTCTTAATATCGAATTATATTGGGTTTTTTATATTTTCACACATAATTATGAGATTGATTTATCCTTAATTTAAGTATACGTTCTTTTTAATGGATTTTATCTCATTTTACATTTCTATTGAGACTTCATTGTTTTTATGCACCAATTCACTCTTATATGGTGTATATACTGTACATTGGAATATTATATCATGAATCCCTTTATTCTCATGATATTATAAAGTTCTGATTAAATGTTATTCCTCAATTATTGTATTCAAGTGTCTCTCATTTTGTTAAAAAACCCTTTAACTAAAATATCGTTTTAAACGTTTTAATGATTTATTCTTATAAATATTTCTCATTAATATCCATGTTTTAAAAATGGTTTTAGGGATTTATTTATATGGATATTAATGGATTAAAATGTTAAAAGCTTCAATGTGGTATGGAACACTTTGATTCAAAAATTTCTTTATTAAATGTTTAAAATTGTTTTGAAAATGGTTTTACATTGGATTTATTATTTCAATATCTTAAAATGTTATATTTTTATTTCAATGTGGGAATGTTATCTTTCATTTATGATTATGTTATGTGATATGATTATGTTATGGTTCTTGGGCATTGTTTATGAAGAGGGGTGGTTCCATGATAAACTAAGGGTGGGTGACCCCGATATAGCTCTCCAATGCATTGGGTAACACGAAGGAGTTAAATGTTAAGGTTTCCCCGAAGCGATTTAGGGAATATACTATGATGAGTATCTCAAATGTTACCATGAGGGTTACTCCCTATGTAAGAATGTTATGAATGCCTCAACTTACCTTTATGTCTTATGAATTCTATGATTTATTCAAAAATCTTTTGATTTAATGGGGTATGTTAAATTGATTATGTTGTATGAGTAAAGTATGATTTCATTGATTCTTATGCATACATGGACTAATGTTTACATTCCGTATTTTTATAACACTTAATGAGCTTTTTAGGCTCATCCCATGTTTTTTTGAAATGTTTTTCACAGGACACAAAGATGAATAGGGTCAAGGATGGGATCAAGAAAATGTCAGGATATCTAAAACAATGAACTAGACCTGACTCTTATGTTCAAGAGTTTTTAGTTTGTGAAAAAAATGGATGCTGAGTAGATGTGTCTACTTTGTAATTTTGAGTTGTAATAGTTATGTCCTAATTCTCAAAATCTCTAAACCTGAAAAGATTCTCAATGTGAATTATTCATTTATTTCAATAATAAGTAATGTTTAAGGCTGGGTCCTTATAGTTGGTATCAGAGGACGGTTTAGATAAATTTATAGGTTAGAGTTTTGTTTAAGCATAAGTGACAAGTTGTGTATAACCACAATTGTTATTATATTAGATAGAGTCATTGTTATTTTTGATTGTTAGAATGAGTTTGAGATAAATTGGATAAGTATATCATAATGTTTATCTTCTTCATTAGTATATGATGATTTTGTTGTTATACTCACACTGACCATTTTGATTTTAGTAAATGGATGGATCTAGCAGGCACCAAAGTGACAATGGGTTTGATGGAAACTGTGGTTGTTCTCTGATTAAGAGACTAGGAGAAATGGGGGATTCAATTAGAAATATCGTGGTTATTCTAAATCAACTATCAGGATTCATGATCAACCACTTGAACCTTGGTGAGTTCTCTTATGCATCATGTATGAGAGAACCAACTCAATGTGGATGTTCAGGTAATAATTATAAAGGTAACCATTAGGGTTTATATGATCCTTACTTTTGAAGTAATTATGGGTTACTATATGATATGAAGGAATATGAATGACTTGAGATAAAATTGAGGTTAAATTATGTTATGGTTATCTTTTTAGATTTTATCGCTTTTTGGGGAATTTTTTAAGAATTATGTAGTTTTGGAAAAAGGACAACACGCAGACTGTGTGACAACATGTTGCGTCGGACAAAGCTGTGGAAATCAAACCCACAACCATAGTGTGACTGGTAGTTATCGCTTACCTCTGGACTACGTGAAGTCCCTAGTGAGTTTGACTAATTATTTGTTGTTATATGATCTTATGAACTTAGAATATTTTTATTTTGGGTTATATATGGATTTTATTAACCTATCATGTAGGAAATGTGTTTAGGTTAATTAATTTTCAGTATGAGACATTAAGAGTAACTGATTTTTTTGGAGATAAATGTTAATTTGTACCTTGGAAGACTATGTGATTAAACCCTTCAAATATTTGGGTTTCAATCTTAGTTTGGTTTACGTTAACGAATTTTATTGACAAATTGTTTATCGAACGGTCTTCATATAACATTGGTTATTTTTGGTCAAATTTTGGAGATTATAAATAGATTTTCTTTTTATAAAGTATTATACTTTTTTGGATTATCTGATCTTGTTCTAACTATTTTTGTTTTGGTTAAATCTAAAGACATAGGAAATATATAGTTCTCCTTTATGGATTAGGTGATTCTCTAGAAGTTGATTATAGTACTCTTAATGTGAACAAGTCTTCCTAAATAATTGTCTTTTGGAGAAAATATGAGTTTATATAAGAAATCTAGTAAAAGTTGAAAGTCAAAATGAAATGTAAGTATGTTTCCTTATGATTTTGATAAGTGCATAAATAAATTCCTCAATGAAAAGTTACTTAAAATAAAAATGTTTTCGGTTAACTTTTCCTACTGGGGAATCAAATACCATTTAACCTATAACAAGTTTGTGATTTTCTTATGGTTAACTTTATCCTATTCATGTTTTCTATCACTCTCCCTGAGAACATGAACCATTTTTATTTCTTACATATCCATGTTTTTCTTCACGGAATCCTAGTAGTGGTTAACTCAGCTGACCTTTGTACATCTCAATCTTTTTTTTATGTGATAGTTTAATTTACTCTTTTTCCAATGTGGGTCTTTCAATGATGTTTCTAAGACCAATTTTATAATTGTGATGATGAAATTCCCAAAATGGGGGAAGGATGTAACATACCAGGTAAATAAAAAATATTAATTTTTAATATTTTTTAATATTTGGGAATAAAGTATTAATATAACTTTAAATGGAACACTATGCTCGTTGGTGTGCCAAATACGCAACAACGAGTTACTTTGAAATCTTACGTTGCACTCTAATAATAAAATAATATTTATTTTAAATGGTAGTAAACACCTAACCATTGTAATAGAGGGAATGAATGGAACTAACTACAAAATGATTATATATGTTTGTCAAATATTTTTACTTTTATCCAATAAATGTTAGAGGCTTAAAATGCAAATTAATCCAATTTTAAGCATAAATCTTCTAAAATTCTTTAAAAGGTCGATTAACCATATTTTTATGGAGTCCCCTTTTAAATATACTTTTTAGAATTTTATATGTTGTATTTGACAATATAAAATCCAACTTTAGAATCTAGACATTAAAATTTACATTGTCTAAATTTTTGTTATTTTTTCGATAAAGATCATTTTTAGTGAAAATGATGCATTTTAATTCAAAAAATACTTTTATTCTGATTTATTTATATGGATATATTATCTTTTTAATTGAGATTAATTTTTATTTATAATATATTTTTACCATTTAATCCAATGGGGTTCATTGGAATTAATTTCACTTTGAAATTGGACTTAAATTAGTGTTAATCTTTTAATAGATATTGTTTCTTAAAAACACGCTATTTGTTTTGACAGTGGGAATTAATTATTAATTTTATTAATGAAAATTATATGTTTTTAATTTTGTAAAATGGAATTCATTTTTGAATTCAGAATACAAAATATATCTTAGGGTGAATTTTTGGTATTTTTCTGAAAAACTTCAATTTTTGATTAATAGTGAAACCACTAAGTGGTAGTTAAAGAAACTGATTCTTCGTTTAAATGAATCTTTACCACCTCTGTAATTTGATTTTCAAAAATCCGACATAAAGGATTTTCATTAAGAAGTAAAATTTGGTACAATGAGATAAAAATAATTTTTTTTTGTGAATAGTAAATTTTCAGTTTTATTAATCGTGATTAAAGGTAATTTGTGTAATTTAAGGTAAAGATAATGTTATTATAATATTAAATGACCTTGACACATGTCCAACCCATATTGGATGAGTCATGGACGACCAAGACAATCAATGGGTCAACTTGGGGACCCCATGGAGCCACTATGGTTGGAAAATGATATTAATAACTTTTTATTTAAAGTTAAAATTCAAATGTCACAAACATGTATTATTTTACTGAAACAATTTTTACATGGAGTTATACAAGTCATATTTTTGACTATAAATATTCATTAGAAATGTAAATATATTTCTTACTTCATGATATTTTTTTATAATTTTTATACATTAAATAAATTAATTTATTTATGACACAGTGTTGATGCAGTGATTACCTCATAAATGAAGGATTTAAATAAAATGAGAAGATAGGGTGAAATATAAGTCTCACACTAGTCACAAACCAATTGGATGGGTGGATTTAGAATCCTTATCACTTTATACTCGAAATATATCCTTTTGGGGCCTTTAAAATCCTTAAATCATTTTATTATAAAGTAATATTTTATAACTTTCCAAGAGTGCCCCTCCTCTTTTCTTATAAAAGTCCCCCACCTCTACCACCTTACTTACACCTCTGAAGCCTTTGTCTCGTCCAAAACCTGCCTATTTTATCTCTCCACATCACTATCTTAATCATTGAAGCCTCACCTTTGTAATAATTCTCTTCAAGAAACCCTTTTGATTCAAACCAAGATGAGTTACCCGATTTACAGGTAATGTCTTCATTTGTGTTCTTCTGTTTTATTTTTCATTTCCAAAAATCTAAACTCTTTTTATTCACATTTTTGTATAAAAAACAGTATGTTAAATATACTAGGATGGTTTTATGTGACAGATTCAAGCTACACTGACACACACCTTTGTCTAATGGTTAAAGAACATACTGTTTTTGGGGATGGCGAATTACTGGCTCACGAAACGATGATTGTTCAATTTTCTCTTAACACCTTTCATGGTGGACATTATGATGTTACTGTATTTTATATATGATATATATGGTATTTATGTTTTCCATATGCTTATGTATTTTATATTTAAAACACACCTTTATGCTTTTCATTTGGGCAAATGCGATAATTTCATACGAGGAAGTGTGGACTACCGCCCCCTCAAGTGATGTGACTCGTTCATGCAATACAAGGAATGTATAAAGATTGGAATTAATGAACATATGAGACCTATAAAACATATATATTATAATGGATGATAATATATATATATATATCTCAATTATTTTTAATTCCATTAATATGACAAGAAATGAAAGAAGCGTTAATGCGTACGTACGACGTACCGTCTCCATGAATAGTGTATTTCATTTATTTTTATTTCCAAATGTTATGGAATAGTATAAAATGAATATTTACTGGATATATATGATATTTAAATCATTAATACTATTCTAGAGATGATTTACTTATAACTACTGCGACAATCATTTTCAAACGATCTCATGTTAACTCATGTACCAAACATCGACAAAAACGTTTGATATGAACTCACATTATTAACCAATTATTATAACATTATAATATGTGATATGAACTGAATAATAATCCTTAAAGGAGGAACATAATAAATTAAAAATTGACCAATGATTATTATTCATTAATATAAAGAAACGAACAATTCAAGTCGGACTTGAGGTAAGGGATCCTACCCCTCTCTTTCATGTTAAGTACACTCTTTTATGTCATTCCTTTTAAGATCATGTTTCTTATGATTGGGATGTTATTTTATATTAATATTAATTTAATTTTTATTTTCATATGTTTAGAGACCCTATTTTCTCTCATCAATCCATTTTGGATGTTTTGAGTGGTGTGGTTAGGCTGCCAAATTTTCGTAAGGGATCCTACCTCTCTCTTTCATTTTAAGTACTCTTTTCAATGTAACTTAATTTAAGCTCCTCTTTCTTATGTTGGGGGATGTTATTTTATATTCCTTTTTCTGTACATTTTATGTTAATATTATCAATGACCCTATTTGATCTCATCAATCCATTTTTAGATGTTTTATGTGGCGTCGTTTGGCTGCTGAATTGTCATAAGGGGATTTTCATCTCACTTTTTATTCCCATGAGATTCATGCTAATTTTGCCACTATTTACTTTTCTGTGGTGTATGTACTGCACATTATTTTAATATTTGTATAATATACTCTCATTTATGGGTACTTCAATCTTCATTGTATGACCCTTCTTTCATGGGGTGTACGTTTCGAAAGTTTCCCAAATCAGTAAGGGATCCTTTCACATTCCCCTTTTTAAAAGTCTTATTTTGTTATGTCTTTTAATTTACATATTTTTATGTTGGGATCAGTTCTAATATATATTTATTGATGTAAATTTAAGTTCCATGTGATGAGATACCATTTTCTCTCTCATAAACTAATTTTATGAATTTAAAAGTGATGTCGTTAGGCAGTCGAATTTTACCAAGGGAACTTCTTAACCAAATTTCGATTTCTTTGGGTTCAACATGTAGTTATTGAATATATCATCATTTGAATATATTTTAATTATCTTTAATTATTTTACACATAATATCCACATATATTGGGTGTATTTATATTTTTCACACATAATTATGAGATTTATTTATCCGTAATTTAATGACACCTTCTTTATAATGGATTTCATCTCGTTTTACATTTCTAGTGAGACATCATTGTTGTTAGGAAACAATTCACTCTTATATGGTGTATATACTGTCCTCTGGAATATAATATCATAAATCCCATTATTCTAATGATATTATAAAGTTCTTATTAAATTTTATTCCTCAATAATTGTATTCAAGTGTCTTTCATTTTGTTAAAAAACATTTCACAAAAATATCTTTTTATATGTTTTAATGATTTATTCTTATAAATATTTCTCTATAATATCAATGTTTTAGATATGGTTTTAAGGATTTAATTATATGGATATTAATGGTATAAAATGTTAAAATCTTCAAAGTGGTATGGGACACATTGATTCAAAAATCTCATTATTAAATGTTTTAAATGGTTTTGAAAATGGTTTTTAGAATGGATTTATTATTTCAATATCTTAAAATGTTATATTTTTATTGAAATGTGGGAATGTTATCTTTAATTTATGCTTATGTTATGTTATATGATTATGTTATGGTTCTTGGGAATTGTTTATGAAGATGGGTGGTTCTTTGATAAACTAAGGGCGGGTGAGCCCGATATAGCTCTCCAATGCATTGGGTAACACGAAGGAGTTAAACATTAAGGTTTCTTTGACGAGATTTAGGGAATATACTGTGATGGGTATTCCATATGTAACCATGAGGGTTACTCCCTATGTAAGAATTGTATTAATGCTTCATGTTACCTTTATGTCTTATGAATGATATGAGTTATTTGTAAATCATATGATTTAATGAGGTAGGTTAAATTGCATATGTTTTATGAGTAAAGTATGATTTCATTGATTTTTATGTATACATGGACTAATGTTTTGTTTTCGTATTGTTATAACCCTTTCTAATATTTTTAGGCTCATCCCATGTTTTTTTGAAATGATTTTCATAGGACATAAAGATGAATAGGGTCAAGGATGAGATCAAGGAAATGTCAGGTTATCTAAAAAAATGAACTTGACATGACACTTGTGTTCAAGAGTTTTTATTTTGTGAAAAAAATGGAAGTTGAGTAGATGCGTCTACTTTGTAATTTTTGAGATGTAATAGTTATATCATAATTCTCATAAAATCTAAACCTGAAAATATCCTCAATGTGAATTATTCATTTAATTCAATAATAAGTAATGTTTAAGTCCAGGTCCTTATACCGCAACACATCTAATGTCTATCATACTATATATGATTGATTAAATAACTATAAAATGTTAATAAACTTCATTGATATATGATAATATTACTCACTCAACTGGCTTTCGATAATATACTTAATGGTAGTTGTAAGGTCATATGGAGTATGATATTCTATTATATTTAATCTAGATCTAATGTTTACCTCAATGTTCAAGGGAATTATTTTGATGTACATGGATTCAATGTTGTGTTTCTGTATTGTATATCGACATTAGATAGATGGCCATTGAGATAAATTCTCCTGAAATCTAGAGTAAATTATGAGATATTATTCTATGAATGTTAATGGTGGTTGGGATCAACACCTTCCTCTTATAGAAATCACTTTTAATAAAAGGATTCACATGAGTATTTAGATATATTATTTTGAATCCATACATATATATATAAGTATATAACTCCAACATGATGGAGGGGTTGGAGAAAATAATCCTTCTAGAACTCAGATATATATATGGAAATGACATAGTACATCAGAACCATTCCAATGGACATCAAGGAACCATAGAGTTGATATATTTCCAGAACTGAAAATCACTATCAAAATCAAAAATATAATGTTTACGATAATGTATTCCTAAAAAATTAAACCATGAATAAAGGTTATGAGATTCTTAAAAAGGTAATTATAAGCCACAAGTATATATTCCCCATTAAGATTATAGATCGAGTGGGTATGATAAGTTATTGGTTAAAACCTCGACTAAATCTCTTATATGATCATGATTTGTTCCATGTATATTTCTCGAGGTAGTTTATATCTAATTGACCACATATAATGAAAATTGAGGTTGGTCCATGATAGCATGACCTTTCTTATGAAGAACAAAAGGTATACATAAATCATCATAGAGATTATTTTCTCATGATTATGAACAATGACTTGGTTATTTGTTTAATGATTCCAACTATAAATGGAGCTAAATGGGAACCCGATGATGTGAGGAAACAAATCTATTTTTTTAATATATAAATGTGATGAAATTTTTGGGGGGAAATTAATTTTATTATATAATTATGTAACCCTCCTGATTTAATGATATATTTATGATGAAATAAATTCATTTTCCAAGATATATTATGATTTATTAAAATATGAATCTAAATGTACTTTAATATAGTATACCATTATTACATAGTTTTTAAAGTAGATTATCTAATAGAATTAATCCATATATGAAAATTATGTATAAATATTATAAATAAAGTAGTTTTATTGTGGAAATTGTAATCAATGTTTAGAAATTTCTTTATATGGTTAAAAATGACATTTCCTAAAAAATGATTTTTTTTCTTTTTGTGAGAAGAAAATATTATTAATTTTTTCCAATTTTATAAAATTTATTTAAAAAAATATAATTTAGTTTTGAAATCATCATTTCAATATAATCATAGAGTGAAATTATAATAGTTATACATAAATAATTATTTTTCAATTAATAGTGACCAATAAATATTTTTTTTTAAATTTATATTTCATTCCAAGAACATACATTTTTTAATTTTATTATAATAAGAATTCAATGTAAAATCTGTTCATTTATATTATTAATAATTCAATTATGGCCATTAGAATCAATTTTAGGCTTAATATTGGTATAAATAATTTTCATACTTCAGAAAGAAAATTTTAGGGAATGGTTATTTTCATCATGTTTATAAAATTTAAAATGTAATTAAATTCTTCCATATATGTGATTTATAGTGGCCCTAATTGTTTTTAATTTTTTTTAAATAATTTTAACATAAACAGAAATAATAATTATATATTCAATGCTATAGTGGATTAATATCATGGGAAATGAGTATCATGCATAAAATAAACATAAAAATTGCTAATTTTTATCAAAATCATTCTTCTTATACTATTAAATGATTTCACATTTTCATTAGTACATATAGGTACCAGATTATGTACATAAATTAAAGGAATTAGCTAGAAGCTATGAATATATTGGAACAATAAAAACGAATCAATAATACATAGCTAAACATGATAAAAATCAACATATCATATGAATAGAATAATCATAAAAATAATGAGGGATGGATTTACTTAAGTCATAAAATTATTAAATTAATTAAAATGATACATCATTATATATTTGTTAAAGAACATAATAGTGATAAATAAATATAACATCACATCTATATATGAAATGTGGACATAAATTAAAATTTAATCATTATTAATAAATATAACATCATGTTCAAGAATAAAAATAAAAATAAAATGAGATAAACCACATTAATTAATTGAATGGAGGGCTATATCATTATGGTCCCACCTATAAAATCATAATATTCTCATAATCATGCATTCCACATAGAACATATATCAATTGTTGTAATGAAATAACCAAATTAATGATATAGGTTTTATTAGTATTCCATTAAAAATAATTTCATGAATATTATTGGGATTTCATTATGATTAACAAAAAAATTATTGGGTATAATTAGCATAAATATTGTGTGAAGAAGTGATAACTCAGGTGCAGTAAAAAATGTGTTTTGGAAGGAAAAGAAATTTTGGAAAATCATAGTATATGGATTATAAATCATGGTGGTAACATGTATATTTCTAAAATAAAATGTAATAATATAGAATGTATATTTAATGAAAATTATAATAATATAGATACTGATACTGATGTGGATGTGGGATAACCCAATGAAAGTGAGGTGGATTTGGGAAACCCCTTACCTTAAATCCCACTTTATTTCATCACTATTATTCTTCCTGAATAATAATCATAGATTTATTAAATAATTATTCCAAAATATAATTATTTAATTTTTTACATGTTTTAAAATTTTTAATAATTTTATTATACTGCTTATTTTCCATGGTTAAGAGGAATACATTTTGATAATAAGTTATCATTAAAATTTCCATGTTTGGCAATAATTTCACTAATTTGATCATTGTAATTTATATGTTACTATATTTAATTATAGAAGAATAAAATAAAAATCTTTATAAATATATATATATATATATATATCAAAAATAATTTATTATAACCAACCATAGGGTTGTTGATAAGAAAATATTTTCAATAATCTTTTCTGGGGTAAACTTATCTATAATGGGACATTGTTAAAAGAGTGAGAATGAGTGTTTGTAAAATTTAATATATAGTAAATATACTAATTATCCTAGGATAAATTAATTAAATTAATTTTGACATAATAATTAAATAACCATTTATGATTTTGCTTTGAAATTGGTGAACAAAAAGATTAATAAAAGATGTTAATGAGAGGGAGAATTGACGAGATCATACCCTCTTCTCAATGTTGCTAAATCTGTGAAGCACAAAAATCCAATTTTATTGAACATTGATTCACCCATCAATCCAATAGGTATTATTAAAGGATTAATATAAAGAATTTTTGTGGATATTTTGATTTGTAAGGGTCTTTAAGTGTGGCTTTCATAGGGGAGGAAGAGGGGTTATTTAAATGTGTGGAGAAGAGTATTATAGAATATAATTTTGAATAAAATACTATATCAATGGTAAGCCATGTAATAGTTATTTTTATAATATATATCACATATAAATCTAACATATTGGTTATAATACATTAAAACCCTATATAAAAATAATTATTTAGTTTTATGAAAAATAAATATGGGAAAAAGGAACAAATGTTATTTTGTTCCAAAAACTACTTTATAATTTAGAATACAATTTTTAGGATTCAGTTTTAAGATTATATTATTTTAATGAATCATTCATTAAATTATATATATTTTTTGGTGAAATTAATGTTATATATGTTATTATATCATTATTATACAATGAATGATATATTTTAATATGCAGTAGTTATGATAAAAACTGGGTCATTACTATTCGCTGGATAATTAAAAAAATTCATAAAATTACAAAAAAAGCACCCATCAAAAATTCTGACATGATTCATTCAAAAATTTAAAAAAAATTATCTTAATATATTTATTAAATAAGTTGTATGAAATATTTAAAAAAACATTACTGTTAGGAAATCCATTAAATTATATATTATAAAAAAATTTAGATATATTTTTATTGTGTTTATTGAACATGACATTTTTTTTGGAATTATAAAACTTATTTATAAAAAATCCCACGTGATTAATATTATTTATATCTAGAGTTATTATTTTTGTTATAAATCAATATTCCCACTGTTTGGATTCATTTCCCTAATACTAGGTCAGGAATCCAATGGTCACATTACTTCTTATAAATACATATACATTCCATTATTATATATTCAAATCAACTCCAATTAAGGTTATATATTTTCATTTTATATGATTTTGATTGGTTTACCAGTTTTTTATTTTTATTCAATAGTGTTTTTCTAGGGAGGGATGATTCTATCATATTTGGGTGTTTCATATTTTCCTATTATTTTTTTACTATTTTTCTATTTTTTCCACATAGAATATTAAGAATGTTAATGGGCTTTGTCTTTTACAAATGTAAGAATTTACATTAATTAAATAATGTTATTTTATTTTCACTGTGAGATTTTTGTGTTAAATATTATATAATAAAAGTTAATACACATTTATTTAAATAAAAAATAATATTTATAACATCAGGGATGTTATTTTCTACCACAATTTTGAAATTCAATTCCTAAAAACTCAGCTCATATTTTTAGTTGAGAATATATGAGTGAAATTTTTTCATTATTACCTCTAGTTCCCATGTAACCTCCCCATACATATTATCCCCCCAACAAAAATCGGAAAAGTTGCTTTTTCATTTGGTAGAGAACATTTTCTCTGAATTCAAAGATCTTTACTAGATGATCTTCATATAAGATGCCATATAACAGTTATACCACCTAAGAATTTAGTATGTGTGATGGAAAATGTATGTACTTTTTCAAGAGTTATGTGGGAAATAATATCATAAACATAAGTCCTATTTAGTTAATGTTCATGTACTTATGAAACTATTGATGTGAGATAAGGGATCTCAATAAAGACAACATACACAGGGATATTCTACCCTTTAATTCCACAACACATGAATCTCTTCCATGGGGATATTCCAAGGATAACATGGTCACAGAAATTAAACTACAATACATATACATGGTATTTAGTAACAATATTTTCCCTACCGTAAGAATTTTTTATTTGTTTTTGGATTTCCAAATCCATCTATATCATCTCTTGTGAAATATATGTTCCAAGTAGCATTAAATCAGAATCATTATCCCAACATTATATGGTTCTACATCACTTCACATACTTGTCATCATATTGAAATTTTTAATAATTGAGTTCATGATATTATTGTATTATAGCATGACTAAATACAAACATTGATCCTCTCATCCTTTAACATCCATTGAGTAGCCACTCTACATGTCATCAATCGTCTAAATAGTCTATTCATATTATCCATCATTTTGGGGGTGATTGGTTGTACAAAAATTCATTTTATTAATCAAACCATGTAAACAGATATAAAAAAATTTAGGGGAATCAGTGTTCAAAATCAATGTTTTTTGATAGGGGTACCTCGTGAATTCTCACTGCTACCTTTAAAAACATCATGGTAAGTTATTCATGTGATAAAATCTATTGAATATTGATTATGTGAGAAGTCATGGTATGTTGATCTACCACATCCCATATCACATTTTTTATTTGGGAAATCTGGGGGAAATCAATGAAAACGTCAATACTGGAATTAATATATTTCCATATGAATTTTGGAAATGGTTTTATCATCACATAGGAATTCGTTCATTATTCTTTCACATACATACACACTATGCACATTGAGGTGTACATATTAATCTCTTTCTTCATGTCATACCACCATTAGTTCACTCAATGATCACATAACATCATATTGCTTCTAGGGGATTAAGATATATGTTATATGCACCTTATCCAAAAGCTACATATTTATCTCAGGTGATGTAGACACATAATTTCCAGTTCCAAAATGAATGAAACCTTCCCTATGTATATGGAACTCATGCAGCTTCCCTTCATTTACCCCATTCACATTCTTATGAATTTTTAAATCATTTAATAGGGTACCTTATTCTTATTTTCGATATATGGTTTGGAAAAAATTTATGAATGGAATGATATATTATTGATTATTTTTATTTTATATCAATCGTTAACTTATCTAGGAAGAAAATTTCTTTCTCATTATTAATCACAGATAGTGTAGGTGGTTCCATTTTACTAATAGCATCAACAAATTTGTTCTCATGTCCTATATAAACTTGATTATAGAAATTGTATTACATGATTAACTGTAAGTTTATTCATTGATGAATGTTTATATCATCCTATGTCAAAATATATTATACTCCAATGATCCATATATATTATACCCTCATCACCATAATGACAGTGCTGCCAAATATTCATGCTAATGATTATAACTGGGAACTTCATATCGTACATCAGGTATTTTTCAATTTAATTTTCATCTTTTTTAAGGAATATGATATCACCTTTTCCTTATTCATGAGTACAGTAACAAAAAATCTCATTTAAGCATAATTATAGATCACAAAAATTTCTCCACCTATTGATTGGGTGAGTAAAGGTTCATTTATTATCCCCATGATGATCTCATTAATGAATTCCTCCCATTATTCATTATAGAAATACATAACCCATTTCCATGTTAAGATAATTGTCTTTATATAAAATCTTTAAAAATTTCTAAAAAAAATATTAGTATTAACAAACAAATCAATATAATCAATGGATTGTAATGACACTACTAGGTCTGAAAAATTAATAAATTTATTTTTTCCTTGAATAATCTATTTAAAGTACATCTCTATTAATCATAAATTATAATAATGTTACTTGCTTCATCCAGAGTCCACACATACCGAACATGGCAAACATTTTCTCTATCATTAAATTCACTAACACAATTCGTAAATTCTCACCAAGTTTATATTTTATCATCGACTAAATGAGATTATCATAAATAAAAATCAAAAAATTATTAATGTTATCTATAAAGACTATATTCATCATATTATTCAAGATTCTATGGGAATTAATGTGTCTAATGAGAATCACTATAAAATCATAATGTCCAGACAATATATAGATTACATACTTCTAAATATCATCCTTCTTCATCTCCTAATAATAATATCATAATAGAAGACACACCATTTAGAAGTAACGATCCCCATGTATTTGACTGAAAAATTCATCAATCCATACTGAGAGTTAAGCGTTTTAATAGTAATATTATCTAGATCATGGTATTTGATATGCGGATGAATAGATCCATATTATAATCCAAATAAGGAGCACTGATGCACTCCACTGGGATGCATTAGGGTGTATGGACCTTCTGTCTTAATGACCTCCAAGATTCTTATTTATCTCATATTTTTCGATAGGGGACTTCCTATAATATAATTTTTTAATTGGTGTTGATTTGGATATTATATTTATTAATGACTCTAAATATCCATATGTTGTAATTATGGGTAACTTGTTTGAAAACACAACAAAATATTTCCAAACAATGGGAATATCATCTCATTTGATACCTTCTTTGAGATCTAAAATTTAGGAAAGGAATTCATATTTAGAGGCTTAAAACCCCCCACCATTGTGGGATTTTTCAAATTATATTCATGATATTCCATTATCTTATTGAGATGCATGAGATGATTTAGAATAAGAAAATAGATTTAAATTTCCAGAAAATTTATGCGTGTATTATATAAGGAGAGTTAATAAATGACGATTATAGAAAAGAATTCCAGTAAGGTGGGTATTATGATATTCTCCAGAAGAATTATTCCACATATGATAAATGATTAATAGTCTAACACATGTGTTAATATGATAACACTAATATATATTTTTATATATATATTGACATAATATTATATAAGAATTGATTCAACATCTCAGGAAATCCTATATGAAATATAGGAATGTGTCGTACTAGAATCACATAAAACATTTATATTATAGGTATAATATAATGTGTAACTTTTATTAATTCATTTTCATGATACAAATCAGTATTAGTGATTGTATAATCTTTTCTTGTACTCATTTGGAATTAGTGATTGATAATACTAACTATCTTCAATAAACCACGGCTTTTTGTACTGTCTTGCATTGTGACATTTCTCCCAACAATTTCAACATTAAATAATTTGTAGTGAAATATAAGGATCCTCCATTACTACTTCAAAGAAACATACATCTTCATTCCACATTAACATTAATGAGATTTGTGGCATTCATTATCGCAGTTGAATAATTTCATTTCCCTTTGAGGCAATTCGAATGATGATTCTTCATATAATATTAAAATATGGGAGGTTGGATCATATCTCATCCTTTTTCAATTGAAATTCAATCTTGAATCTCCATTATTCTATTCATATTTTAATAACCATTAGACCACTCATTAAACTCCATATCAAATTTGGGGGCACAAAAATCTTAATTATTATTTGTCCAAAGATCCAAGAAAAATAGTTCACTTAGATGGTGCGGTTTTAATGCACTAAATTATCTATCTATATTGATAGCTATATTTATAAGAAACCAAAGGTGTATCTTGAAAGCCTTGTGATGTTTTCTTCAATTGTTATGATAGATTCACATTACATTTTCTTCATCCCTATGAATTATATCTCCATCTTTGTTTAGTAAATAATCTTCAATTTTTCCACTCCAAACCCTTTATTTTATCATTTGGTTTGATGTTACTTATAAATTTCAACAACTGATCGGCATGACTATATAAATGATTGAGGGATATATTCATTATAATCCTCTCAAAATATTAAATCAATTAATATATCATATATATTGAGTTATAACACTATTAAATTATTGTTGGATCGGAAGTACGAATGAATGTTGTTGGTTGTTTCAAATACGGGACTTGATTGGCAGTAGATTCTTTTTAGGTGATGGATAGAATTACACATGGTTCATGATATTGTTCATAACCTTAGATAGAGGGATATGAATCACTATAATCTTTTGAACTCGAATTCCCATGGAATTGGGTATGTCCTTCAAAAATTAATTTTATTTTAGCTAACACATTTAGTTGTCATTGTTTGTCTTGGTTCTTAATATTTTTATAAAGATAATTTTTTAAATAAAATATAAGACAATAAACAATAAATAAATAATATATTCATATTTTATAAAAAAAATTAAAATCATACATTATATGATGTCTTTGATTTGTCTTATTCTAAATAGAATCATCTAAGAAGCTTGCAAATATATATAATTATAATTATTGAATTCACTAACAATGCCTCATCCCAATTCCAAAAATGAACTAAACAGTTCCTTTGATACATACTATAGAGACCATTCAATTTCTTTCATGAATATTACTTGTGTTTAATGAAAATCAATATAATATTTAAGAATTATCGTATATAAATGATTATAGTCATGGAAATATTAGGATTATACCTCAATTATACACAATATATAATATTAATTATTTCCAAAACTTATTATTTTAAATATATGATATTTCATGTTCTCCTTAGTAATTTAATTCACATGTGGATATATATCAATGAAGGGCATGACCGACAGGAATAATAATAGGAGGAATAATTTACATGAATCAATAATAAGTTTGTGATAATAATCAATATCATCATATCATTATCATGGTATCGTAGAAAAAATCATGATAGAAACATTTGATAATGTTATCGAATGTGTCAATGAATAAAATATAAACATCATGTCAAAGAGGGAAAATAACATATATTGTTTTCAAAAAAGATAAAATTTTGTTTCACACATCACATTTGTGCTAAATTTGTAATCGAATCCTTGAAACAACGAATGATTCATGTTATTTCATTATTTACATAATCTTATGAGATAAATCACATTAACCAATGCATTATAGGGATATATAATTTTTTCTGACCTATTTTACTATAATATTCACATAATCCTGAATTCCATACAACACATATAAAAATAAAACTCATTAAATAAACTATAGATTGTAATGGGTTTCATGAGTATTTAATCATTAATTATTTCATTAATAAACATGGGGTTATTAAAATAATAGGGGTAAAAAATTTCTTCATAAATATAATCATTCTTATTTGAAGAAAAATAAACTCTGTAGATGTAAATGATATATTTTTGAATGATTTTTTATAAAATCATTATATTTCGATTATATATCAAAGTGGTACAAAAATTTTCCCTAAGATATATGTTAATAATAGTACACATAAATTTAGGAAAAATTATATTTATATCCATATTGAAATTGAAGTGAAGGGGGGGACCCAATTTAATGTTGTTAGATTCTATAATCCATATACATTAAATCCCTATTTATTTTGTCCCTTATCCACCTAATCAATAGGAAATAGATATTTATTAAATCAAATATCCAGAAAACAATTATTTTCATTTTACCACTATTTATAAAATATAGTATGTTGATTATTTTTAATATTTTCATTTTTTGAAAGGGGGACTTTTTGTTGCATTATTTTCCCTAATATATATCATTCTTATTCAATTTCACTAGTTTTCATGATATAATTTATAAATTAGTAGAATTTATTCACAAATATTAAAATAAAAATATTTTTACACTTATATATCGTATATAATTTATTATAACTAGCCATAGGTTTGGTAATAAGAAAATAATTAACAGCCACATTATTTACATTTAACCAATTATTAAAGGGATATTTTCAATAGAGTGATGATGTAACATATGAAAATTTAATATTTAGAAAATATAAAAATTAAATAATATAAAAATGATTAATAAAATTTATCATATCTAATTATTTATAATAATAATATTCATGTTTCGAAGGGGTTTATAAAAAGACAAGGAAGAGATGAGAATGATAAGAAGAATCTATGAGAACATACTATCTTCCATGTGTTTCTTCTTCTCTAAGGCACTAAAATATTATGATGATTAGAGTTAGATGTCTCCATAACATAACTTCATATAATAAGATTCGTAATGTATAGGATTTGAGTATATATTGAGAATTTTAATGTGAGGGAGTTTTGGGTTTATAAGGAGAGGGATAAGGTTTATTTATAATTCAGGAGAGGTGTTTTTTTAGAATTTAATATTGAATAAAACACAATATATAATGAAATCCTTTTATTTGTTTGTTTTTTTAAAATATAAATCATATATCAACATAATCTAATTTCCTTTATAATTTAAACCCCTTTAAAATTTGAATCAATTCTTTAATTGAAATTAATAGTGGGAAAATTAGTTATTTTAAGGGAATAATTTTTATTTCTGACATTGGAAGAAAAATTTAGATTTTTATTATTATGTTTATTTTATGTTTATGGATAATTTATAAAATTCAATATATTATTTACAAAATCTTGTTATAAAAATTATTAGTTTATTGTTACATTATGAAAACAAAAACAATGGTACACTAATAATGAGAAAAAACATTATATTTACTATTCACTTAAATATAGATGTATTTTAGAAGATTAACAAGAAATAAACCTCTCAATCCTTTGACCCAATGATTTAAAAATTTAGGATAATTTTATCAAAATTATTTTATAAATATTTAATTTAAAATTTTAATATAAAATTCTGATTATTAATAAATACATTGAAATATAGTATATAAACAATTTTCTTATATTTTATTTGAGTTTTTTATTCGAGATTTTGTTTTTTTAATTATATTATTTATATAATTTAAATTACTGATTAATAAATGTAAGTATTTCAAAATTTAATTTTTTTTGTTTGATTACAATTCCAAGTGCATGGTTATATTTACCAATGGCCACGTTACTTTTCCAAATGGTTACGTTACTATTTGAACAATAAAATTAATTCATTTAAATACAAATATATTAATTCAAAGATTATTAAAATCAACTACTCAAATGTTATATTTTTATATATTAAATAAATTTTATTTGGTTACAATGACTTTTTTTCTTTTTAATATCATTTTTAAAGGGAGGGATGATAATTGTAGTTTCAGGAAATCCATATTTCTCTATTGTAGTTTTTCTATTTTATATATTTTAACCACATCTAATAATTTGGATTTTAATATTCATATAATTTTACTTATTTATGCATTTAAATTATGAAAATAATTATTTTTTGGTATCAATATGCATTATATGTTTATAATACTAGATAATATAATATAATGCACATTTATTTAAAAAAAATATGATTTTTGAACATTGGTTTATTATATTATTTGAATATAATAATATAGATTATATTTTTGGAATCAGTATTTTTGAATTCTTTACAGAGCATACATTCATTATTGATCGTGATGAAAAGAACAAATAGTAAACATATTTAACCTCAATTAAGGATTAAATTGGATTACCAAGTAGTTAAACTTAATGATAAAGTTATTTTCACAATTAAACATTAATAAATAAAATTTAATGGAAATACATAGAACTCACAATTATTCTATTAATAATATCAATTTATTTTGTTGCATACAGTATGAGAATGACTTTTTTATATTATAATCTTCAAATAAAGTCAAAATGTGTGTCCTTCCTTACTTTTACAAGGACATGGTCCCTTATATTATTTACAATACATATAGAAATATAGATTTACAAATACCTACCCAATTCTATTTAATACATCCCTGAGACATTTATTAGAGTTTCTTTTATTTGTAAAATACCATTACAAGGTTACATAGAAAGGATTATTAAGGTAGACTATTAATGAATAGGTGATCATCCAACCCAACCTCTTTTAATTTATGACTTCTTATACCTCATCTATATATTTGGTATTCTTAATAGAAAAATAAATTTAATATCCCAAATGTATAGAAATGTTAATATGATTTTTAAGCCACTATTATTAACCATATTTTTCATATATAGTAAGTGAAAATACGTCACATGGGTACTGGTGGGCCACTGCCTCTACATAACGATACAATTATTTTTCTATCTCGAACAATCATGGAAGGATAACATGATGGGTTTAATGAATATTTTTGTATAACAGAAATTATTAATATACTTTAATTATAATATCATATAATCAATTTTCCTTCCCATTCATTGGAAAATGACAACGTTACCTGTGCATACATGTGAATTACACAATACACAAAAAATGTGAGTAATTGTTCATTTACCCTATTCATGGATGGAAATAATGATATATTTGAATTATTTATATGTTATATATGATATAATAATTATTATTTAAACAATAATTATTATTTACCTTTATTTTGGTTCTTCTATTAAATTGTGAAAGCATCATTTATATGTATATATGGCTTACCATATACATGAATGGTCTAAATCATTATTATATATATATAAATTATGTAGGATTATATATAGATATATATATATAGAATATATATGATATTTATATCATTATTAACATTATATAGATGATATAACCAAGGATAGTGTATAAATACCAAAACTACCAAATCAGAATTGTTATAAACATTGAAACAATTTACATAAGAAAATACTTATTTTAAAATAAAATTATTAATAGTTCGATGTTGAAATGATACTTGTGGATATTATGTGATATTATATAAATTTATAGTATTATACTACTAAATTATTATATGTGTAAATTTGTTATACTTGATGATAGATTTCTTTCAATGAAAGTCAAACACGAGGAACGAGTTTTTTGTCTAACATTTATTTATGTGAATAAAATTATTTTGTGCTGGCCTTAAAACATTACATAATAATGAATTAAATGAATAATTCACACTGAAGATCTTTTTAGGATTAGAGTTTTATATAATTAGGACATAACAATTAAATCTCAAAGATTACAATGTAGACACATCTACTCAGATTCTATTTTTTTCAAAAAAAAACTCTTGACCAAAAGGGTCATGTATAGTTCTATATTTTAGACAACATGATAGTTCCTCTTTCCCATCCTTGAACCTATTCCACTTTATTTCCTGTGAAAAACATTTCAAAAACTTGGGATGAGCATAAAAATCTCAGTAAGTAATACAAAAAGAAGGAAACTGTTAGTTTTTTCAAAACAACTAGTAAACCATTATTAATTTAACAAAACTAATAATTTTCACCTTTATGAAGTAGTAAATTCCCTTCACTGAATAAAATATCACTACTTACCCTTTTGTAACCAAAATATTACCCATATAAAGAACACATAAAATATATATGTAACTTGGAACATAAACATACTTAAATGGAATAACCATACGGTCGACTTCCACACATGTCACTAAATGGAATAGCCATACAACCGACTTCCATAACCAATACATTGGATGTTATGACATAACTACACATCCGGGTATACACAACACCACCCGTCATTTGGTTTATCATGTAACCACCAGTAAAATGTCCAAGTACCATTATAATATCATAAGACATAAAAAATATAAAGGAAAGAAAACATTTCCACATTTGAATCACAATATATCACTTAAATATATTGATATAACAAATCCATGATCAAGACCATATTCAATACCAAAATAAATAATAGAGTATATGGTATTTATTTTCATCTAAAAATATTACTGGTTGTTGAGGAAGCCAAAGATCAAATAATACTCGCGGTTACAGAATGGTCCTTTTCATCGTATACATTAAAAGAAACATTCCTTTTTGTTATTTAGTAAAATTCTTCATAGAAAAAGATTCCCGTTGAATGAAATGAAAAGTAAAATCTGTTTATACAGTATATAAAATAAAGTCTTATATTAAATCAAAATATGCCTCAATGAAATAAAATTGAGATTGAGTCCCTTACAAAGACTGTATCCTTAGATTAATGATAAATCAATTATATAATTATGTGTCAAAAATATAAACACAGCCAATATAAGTAGATATTAATTTTAAAACAGTCAGACGTCATCCATACATATTCATAGCATTACATAATCATGGAGTGGAGGTTTAGCACAAACAATTGACATTGGTGTAAGAAGTCCCCTTACAGTAATTGGACAGTCTAACGGCTTCATGTTAAACATCATAAAATGAGTTGATGAGAGATAAAAAGGGTATCTCATCACTTGGAAATAAAATTTACAACAATCAGGATATATAAGAACATATCCTAACCTCAAGAATATGTAAATTAAAAGACCTAACTAAAAGAAGTCTTTTAAAAATAGGAGGGTGAAAGGTTCCCTTACCGATTGGGTAACCTACCAAACATTCACCCCATGAAAGAAGGACCATGAAATGTTGATGTAAATACCCATAAATTGATTTATATTACCCAAAGAGTATAATATTGGGCAGTACATGAACCACTCAAAGTAGAGAGTGACCAAAATAGCTTAAATCTCACGGGAATAAAAAGCGAGATAAAAACCCCTTGCCTCATAATAATAAATCGAGTCGCATGACCAAAAGACAATAAACTCCAAATAAATAACATAATAACATGCATATAAATATAATAATGATAATATATATGAAATGGCAGTACACAATAATCCACATGAAACAAATAAGTGCTGGAAAATGGAAATCTTACTGAATTATAAGTTAGATAAGAAATCCCCTTACAAAAATTCAGCAGCCCAACGACGCCACTTAAAAATTAATAAAATTAATTTATGAGACTAATAGGGGTATCTCATCATATGAAAATAAAAATTTCAGTATGGTGAATATAAAAGAACTTCCTTAAACATAATAGCATGGAGCATAAAATAAATGACATATAAGAGAGTTCTTGAAAAGAAAGAGAGAGGTCAGATCCCATACCTCGTGTCCGACATGACTCGATCATTTTCTAACCTCTTGAATTATAAAATAAGGTAATTTATAATTTATTAAGAACCTTTTTCATATTTATTATTCCTTTTATATCACTTATTTCTATGTTATAAACATTATGTAATAATTTATATTAATAATGTTCGTTTTGTCGATATTGGGTACTTAAGTAAAAAATGGGCTTCTTATAATTACATGTTGTTCATGTGCTCAAAGGTTCATTATAATCCGAATTATATTTATGATTTGGATATCATATATATCATATATATCCAGTATATACAAGTATTTATAATAGTATATAACATTTAGTTGTAAGAAATCAAATGCACCGTTCATAGAGACGGTAACTCGTACGTACGCATGAACGATGATTCCATTTCTATTTCTTATTATCTGGAATTAAAACACAATGATACATTCTAGTACTATAATTCCTATATTTTATCATATATAATATCATTATACCTATCCTTTATATGTTCCACTTATGGTATGAACGAGTCATATAACTTTGAGGGTGCGGTAGTCCGTACTTTTGAAATGAAATTATCGTGTTTACACATAATGGAAACCATACAGGTTTTCTATATATAAAAGAATACAGAAGCATAAATAAAACATAACCATAATTTATATCATATATAAATATAGTGACATCATCAAGGCCACCATGAGAGGTGTTAAAAGAAGAATGATCAACCATCGTTTCGTGAGATAATAATTCTCCACCCACAGAAACAATATGCTCATTAACAATTAGATGGAGGTGTGTTTAAGTGTAGGTAGAATATTTTTCATAAAAAAAATCCTAGTATATTGAGGATACTGGTGTAAATATGTGATCAAGAAATAATATGATAGCGGTGATAGAAGAAGGAAAATAAAATAATGAAACTCGAGAGAAGGCATTACCTCTAAATCGGGTAACTCTTTTTGATTTGAGCCAAAAGCTTCTTTGGGAAGACTACTGCACAAAGTGAGGCTTTTAAGAGTAATTGAGTGATGTGGAGAGATAATACAAGCCGAGTATGGGCGATACAATCGCTTGAGAGGTGTGGCTATGTGGGTAGAGGTGTGGGCCTTTTATAAGAGGGAGGAGGGTCACTTTTGGAAAGTATTGAAATGATACTTTATTATAAAATGGATTTTGGATTCTAAAGGACCCACAATGATATATTTCAAGGATAATGTTATAAGGGTTTGAAATCCACCCATAATATAGGGTTTTTACTTGTGTGTGTCTTAGATTTTACATTATCTTTTTATTTTATTTAAATTGTTCATTAATGAGGCAATCAAGCATAATCATGGTATCATAGATAAATTTATTTATTTAAAGTCTAAAAATTATCAAAAAATACCAAAGATATTGGAAATATTTTTATCTTAAAAATGAATATTTATAGTCTAAGTGATCATTTATATTATAAAATTAATATAGTTTTACTTAGGTGTTAAATAGTGTGGTTATATTTTCTTGTCATTAAAAATAATAGAAGAAAAGGTCACTATCACACAAAAGTGATTCCATGGGGACCATAATTTGTCAAAAGGCATCCCATGGTCTTCAATGGAACAACCATGATTATTTGGACACATTTTGGGGTTATTTAGTATTATTATGATATTATTTTATTACCAATAACTACCCGATTAATAATTAATCATGATCATTAAAGATAATTTTCGTAGTTACTATTCATAATGTCAAAAATCAAAAGAGTTATAATTACATAATTTGCAACATCTGATTCCAAATATGGAATCCATTTAACCAAATTCCAATCAAAAAAATTCATTAATTAATTTTAAAATAATTCTCGTTGTCATAACCAAAGACGGATTTTTAAGAAGTAAAATTTATTAAATGATTGACTTGTTTTTACATCCAATTGAAAAGTGAAATTACTTTTGATGAAAAAAATTGTATTAAGTGATAAAAAAATAATTCAATTACCCATTAAAACCAATTAAAAGTAATATATAACTATATAGTTAAATTATATGAAAAAGAAGTTTTGCCGAAAAATGCTCTATTTTTCACTATTTATTAAAAATGAACATTTGTCAGAAAAATATCAAAAATTTATGCAAATTAAATTTGATATTCCAAATTCAAAAATTATTTCCATTTTAACAAATTCAAAACATAGAAGTTTCATTAATTAATTTTATAATTAATTTCTGATGTCAAAACAAATAGAGTGTTTTTAAGAAACAATATCTATCAAAAGATTGATACTTGTTTATGTCCAATATCAAAGTGAAATTAATATCAATGACCAAAATTGAATTAAATGGTAAAAATATATTTTAACTAAACCTTAGACCTAATTAGAACTATAATCTTAACATATAAATAAATTAGATTAAAAAGTGGTTTTTAAATAAAATACTGCATTTTCACATTTCATTAACAAAAATTTACACATAGTAAATTTTTATGTCCTGATTATAAAGATGAATTTAATTTTGTATTACATATAATCATGTCAAAAGTGTGTTTAAAATGGATTTTCCATAAAAAGGTTGTTAATCGTCCTTTTAAATATCATTAGAATATTTATTCTTAAAATTGGATTCATTTGCATTTTAAGCCTCTGTAATTTATTGGGTAATTGTTAAAATATTTAACAAAAATATATAATCATTTTATAGTTAGTTATGTTCATTCCTTCCATTAAAATGGCTAGGAACTAACTACCATTTAAAATAATATTATTATATTATTAGTGTGCAACGTATGATTTCAAAGAAAATCATTGTTGCTTATTGGGTACACCATTGAGCATAGAATTTCATTTAAAGTAATATTAACATTTTATTCAAAAATATTAATAAATATGAAAATTTCAAATTCTTTATTTACCTGTGATGTTACATCCTTCCCCCATTTTGGAAAATTGCATCCACGGAATTTTAATATTGGGCTCCGAAACTTCATTGAGACCCCACATCAGAAAATAAGTAAATTAAAATATCACTTTAAAAGAAAGAAAGAAAAGTAAAAAGGTCACCCAAGACAATAGATACTAGGATTCCATGAAAACATAGATATGGAAATAAAAACAATGGGTCAAGTTCTAATGGAGAGTGATAGAAACCATGTTTAGGAGAAATTTAACCACAAGAAAATCAGAAACATGTAATGGGTTAAACGTTATTTGATTCCCTAGTAGGAAATGTCACGACCCGTCCTCAGTATCCATTCTGTGACTACCCAAAGACCTCCTTCCATATGCCAGGGCCTGGTGACTATCACCAAAGGCGTAAATTCTGGTAAAAGGGAAGGTATTGCTTTTAAAAAAACTAAACAAACACAACAGAGTATGCAAGTGAAGTAAGAACTAAGTAAAATTGAGTACAAAAGTAATTTCTTAATAGTAAATGAGCCAGTATAAAAACCCACATGAAAGTACAATAAAACTGAGAAAGAAGTACAATAGCATTAAAGTAATGATGTAACCACCGAGTCATCCTCTGGGAATCCCAGCTGAAGGATGGTTACAGATAGTCTTATCGGTAGCTCGGGTCCGTCTGTCCTCTCCGTGTACATCATGTTAGGTGGTCCACCTCTGGATACCATCTCGAACCACAAACCTGAATCGCGATCAGTGATGTCCATCATCTGCAACCAACACAATGTATTGTCGACATTGCACGTGCATGGGTGAGTATAACAATACTCCGTTGGGACCCCGACACCCCAAAGGTCTCCTAGAATCCATTAAGGATAAACCATAAAGTAAATATACAAACATGAAATATCAAACAACTCTACTTAGGAATATTCCCATACATAAACTTCAGTTATCAATCTGAGTTCGGCTCCGACATGCGAGCCCAAGCTCAATTGGGTACACACATGAAAAAATTCAACCACATCAATGATAATTATTGATAAAAATGACTCAGCTCACAAATGTGTACTACACATGAAGAGGGGTAGAGATGATTAGATGTAACCTCTAAATCATCTCATCTGCCGAACCCACGTAGGATCCAACTATATAAAACATCACTATCGAGCCCATCTGGGTCAAAGGACAGTAACCATCACATCCAAACCCATGTAGGATCCAAGTACATTTGTCATCGCTGTCGAACCCATGGAGGATCCATGTACAGTCATCCTCTCTTCTGAACCCACATAGAATCCAAGTACAGTCGTCATCATTGTCGAACCCACAGAGGATCCCAACACAGTAGTCGTTACAGTCGCAGCCAGCTCTAGGTTTCCCACACACAGCGTACTCAGTTCTGGGAGGGTCCTCTCCTCGAGTAAATGGGGTTGATACATAAACTATCATGAAGTCCTGAGTTAATTTATCCTGAAGTTCCATCTCATCAAAATAAACTCAACGCGGCAGACGACACGCTAATCAGATGCACGGTTTGAGAGATATTGGGTTTTCTGTTTCAGGGGCTTGGTTAGAAATATGCTCGTTCCAAACCCTACCATTTACCAAATTTGTCCAAAACTCAGTTAGTGTATCAAAAACGGAGAGCCTCATTGATAGGGTCCCTGTTACCCAGTCAGCGCGTCTTTCAGACGTGCGGTATTCAAGATATTCACTTTTAAGTGAAAACGAGCCTGGCCCGTTAAGCCCAGTGGGATGGCAGGTCGGGTTAATGCAAATTTGATGGGTGCGACCTTGTAGAGTGGTCAGACCAGCCTGAAGAAAATGCACGTCTTGGCCCAAGGGGCGCGTCCTAGCCCAGACAGGCATGATCCTACTGGGCATGAGCCATCTGGATTAGCCCGAAGGCCGAGCGGTCCGAGAGGGGGGGGGGGGGGGTTGGATGGCCGAACCGGTGGTTCTAAGCGGTGTCGCCCTCCCTAATGGGCCGTCTGGAGCCATCTGGCCTTCTATCACATGCGGACCACATGGGAGAGCCATGGATCATCTAGCGTGGCACCCTCATGGTGTCGTGGCATTCCTCCGCCCACCCGGCAGACGGGACAGATGGTCCTTCCTCCGAAGTGGCCCGTGAAGCGGTTCATAGTTCCTTTTGCACTGTCGATGTGACGAAGCCGACTTCCTCTATTGCGGCCCACTTGGCCGCGTCATTCTTTGAGTGTGTGATGAAATCCCTTGTCCCATCGGCCTCTTCCGCACTCCGCTTCCCGTCGACGATTCCAAAAATAAACAAGATCAAATGGAGGGTTGTTGGGATGTGTTCGTTTGGCCCGTCCCCTCCGTGTTATGAGATAGCAGTAGGCCGATACAATCAATGTTATAAAATGGAGAATGATTCAAAATTTTAATCCATTGAAATAGAACACAATTCCATACCTCGATAATTGACATCACACGTTGGGCATCGCGGAAGACGGCGTCACAGGGAGAGTATTCGTAGATGGATTTAGATTGCATCCGACGAGAAAGTGGTGTCTCCTCACATGTTGTGGAGAAGAGCAAGAAAAGCGCATCGTCGTTATTCGAGGAACCAGCGTTATTCATTGATGAAGACGCCGTTCTTCGTCAAAGGGCCGGTGTTCTTCCAAAAACTCAAGAGCTCTTCCAATTCTCCTTAACAAAACCAATGCCCCAAAAAAATAATATAATATGCTAATGATATTATTTTACTAACACATGAAATTTAAAATTAAAAATTCAACACACATCATTAATTAATTGAATATGTTGAATTCATTAAATAAATGTGATGGAAATTAATAAAGAGAGGGAGAGGAGGTGAAGAGATCTCAGAAATATTGGGAGAGTTGATAACATTAAACATGGGAGTTTAATGTGGGTTTATAAGAGTTATGGGAAGTTCAAGGGTTTAGGTCACATGTGGGCCACACCCCACAAATATCCTCTCATGGGAGGTTATGTGGGTGTGGGCCCCACCTCTAACTCCCCTTGGGATGAAATAACCACCATCCTTTAATAAAATTGATCTACACCAATTTTATTTATTTTAAACTAAATCCCCAAGTATTAATTCTCAACTCGCTTAAAACAGAACGGTGGTAAAGGTCCCCTTATGAAATTATTGGCTCTGTGGGTTCATCGGTGACGTCAGATTTTAATTCGTAGCACCAGTTCAAAAGATTGAAAAACCCGCTCGTTCGTTCATTGAACGTACCCGAGCTATATTTCAGAAATTGATTCCAGGTACACAGGGCCGGGAAATCATGTGCAGTCAGAATCCAATGACTTGTAAAATTCCAAAGAATTAGGGAAAAAAATTTCCTTGAAAATTATGGGTCTTTACATTACTCCCACCTTAGGGATTTATGTCCTCGTAATGCTACAACATAAATTAGGGGAACAAATGAGGGTACTGAGCATGTATCTAAGCCTCCCGCTCCCATGTGCTCTTCTGGAGGTTCTCATGTTGCCAAGAATGCGCACTAGATGAATCGACCATCCACGTAGGACCCACTCCGGTCGATCCTCGATCTGCACTAGGACCTCTGAAAATGTCGCCCCGTCATCAATTTTCAGCTCCCCCTGATCAATGATGTGGGTCGGGTCATGTTCAAATCGCCTATATATCTGTATACTATATGGTGTGTCCCACATGTCATGTCCTATTGGGAGAACGATGGGTGATTAACGATGTGCAGAAAAGAACCCCACTCACCTCTAGCAATCCCTACATGGTGTGTTCATCGGGATTCACACCGTATTGATCATGATTTTCTAGAACACATCATTATTCATTGCTACACATCTTGTGCTTCTATGATCCTTAATATGGTCATCTTACCATTAATATACTCCAAGGTTTAGGTCATCCCATATCTAAAATAAATTTTTCTATTGTTTTTAGATCTTTGATCGTCCCTAAAAACATGATTTGATCCACCCATATGACGAACACTCCAAATATTATCCTCCTAGATCCAAGCCGATTCCTCACCTACTGTCACCATCAAACCTACATTAAGTTTTTGGGATGCTCGATCTCTTATTTTGGATTATTGGTTTTTGAAATGTATGTACAAAAATTAATTTTTCATAACCCTGAGAAGAACGTGAAGAACGCATGGTTAAAAGGATTAAGAAAACTAATAAAAAAAGGAGGAATGCATCTCCACTATCGCTCATCACTATTTAGATCTACTCTGGTTAATAGGATTAATAGGATAATCAAAATCACAGTTCAACAGTTATCCTAAAATAAATTCGCAACCAAACCCCCAAAAAGAAACCAAAATTAACAACATCCTACTAAAATGTAAGATCATCAGATCAACTTGTTTGTGGTATGGTCTGAATTTGTTATTTAATCCATGAATGGGGAAGAACTAAATCAAAAATAACAAACCCCAACCTTGATTCAATTGAAGAACAATTGTCGTATCATGATCGATGGGGAGGTTCATCGAATCTGAGGTGTGTCAAATGATCGTTCCATCATCATCTTCCAAGGGGATATCCTCCAATGTTCCATGGGAAAACCTTAATTCATAGGTTCATGTTGATAACCCTACGAACATTAAAAAAGTAGGTTCCCATAGTGTAGAATTATGTCACAGTGTTAAGGAAAAATTTAAAATATATTTAATTATTAATATTTTTTATTATTCTTTAATACGTCCAAAAACAAAATTTTGCATCCTACACTCATCGGTCTAAAATAGGACCTTCCAAAGGTAATTTCATTGCCCTGAACATAATGGTGCCCTCAGTTTTATGATATAATATCCCATTTATCTTTTATTCCAATATTATAGGAATCCCATTCATGAACTCTTTTTAAATGATCAAATTATTTTAAACCATTATTCTGGGAACCCCGGGTCAAAAAATCACATGATGTCACAATGCCGAGCATCATAATAAGTCTATTTAATATATAAATTAATACATGGAATATCCGAGATATTACCTTCATTCCCTGCTCAAGATGAATTTCCACCTTATCCCATTCAGATCATAGGGTCTTAGGAAGGATGTAATTATAAAATATGGATTGAAAATCCCTCCAAACATTATCACATAGCCTTTCATATTGGTTCAAAACATCCCTCTAGTGTATAGAAGATCTATGAAGCATAAATCTATAGAGATTCACTCTCCTCTCAGGCAGTGTACCAATATGCTAGAAAATCCATAAATTTGTCTCTGTCCATATCCCAACATCCCATCAACCACCATCCCCCAAAATCATATGTATATTATATTATAGGAAGACATGCATCATCTCTGCCTTATAAATTACATGTTCTTATGATCCATAAATTGTCTATGCAATGTCATTTATTCCCCTGAATAACTAAGAATCAACACCCATATTTGGTGTTAATTTGATTGCACCCGTAGGCACTACTGGATGTTATAATGAAGTCCCACTACCTACCACCTCTATAGAATCTAAGTATTAATATAAATGGATATAAAATAATAATAGATTAATATTATACACATTAAAATAAATATTTCCTTTAAGAATGTAATCATTTAGTGACATTGTAAAATTGAAAAAAATATATTCTAACTTATGTAATTATCATCAATGTATCCAAAAAATTAACTCCCTCGTTTTTTCTTCTACATAAAACCTCTCTTCTTAACCTGGGGAAATAAAAACATATTAACGATGTGAGCTCATGTGCTAAATAATGGTGGATCACGACACACCTATTAATATTTTTGGAGTAGGAGACTCCTATTTCCCATTGGGGATCATGATGTATAGGTATTACATTGTGGATTAGGACATAACTAATTACTATTGTGGATCGGGATATAACTATATCCTTGAGCTGATCAGTACACACCTATTTCACATTATTGATCAATCCCAACATGTTGTTTCTCCACATTGATTCATGACATATAAATCATAACCTAATGTATTAGTGGGATATATAGGTCCCACCCATCCAATAAGGAAAAAACATACATCTTCTATAAAAAACCATCTTATCATTACCTAAAAAAAGGGATGGGTTTCATATATATAATTTCATTACCCATGAACTAAAATAGGAAATACAATGATTTAATCATATCATAACCTAAGGAAAATAAAATGGTTTAATTTTCATTTTTTATTATAATAAATAGTGATATTAAGATGGTTAACAATCATTTCTCTTAGTCTATCTCATTAATGAAAAATGTTTTTTAGAAACATTAAACCATCAAAACCCATACCATTTAGATAAATAATATTATCAATATTCCTATATAATATTCTTATTAAAGCATAAACAATAAAGATGGATAATATATTAGATAAACAATTATTTTGAAAGATCATATAAAATATATCATTATCTTACTAATCATTTTTTAATAATATAACATTTACAAAACTAATTTTCATGAACCCACTCTTAAAAATTATAAAGTTATAATTTTAAAAATCTGTTCAATAATATTTCCTTCTTTGCATTAAAATTTTTTTCGTAAAAAGAAAAAAAGATTGGAAACCCTTTTTTCTAAAATAATCATTATGATATATTGATGATTGAAAATATTTGTAAAATATTTTTCCTTCAAAACATATAAAATTGTCATGAAAACATTATGAAATCATTTTTAAAAAATAAATTGATAATTTATAAAATAATATATTAATTCATTGAAAATATTCTTTTACAAACATGATATTGAAAATATATAAATTAATAATTGAAAATCATTTAATTTTTTATACAGAAAAATCATATTAAAACAATTTTCAACTGAATGCCATTTATATAAAAAAATCCGGATATAGGGATTTGTTTTTAATAAATATCCATTTAATAATATAAAAGAGAATCATGGAAATTATGTCCATGATTTTTAGTAAGTTAATGCATGTTGTACATTCCATTTTCACCTTACATGTTTAGAAAAGTTTGCTGATCAGAAAACAACATGAATATTAATTTTGATACCATTTTCTAAAATAGAAATAAATGGATAAAAATTATTTTTAAAATTAATATAATAATACATATAAAATTTAATCATTTTTATAAATCGTAGTTTTGAAATAACATATATTTCTGGCTAAAAATAGAAATAAAGTCAGATTTTCCTAATACATTTTTCCTATTAATTATATGTACCAACGTGTGAAAAATAGGAAACCATATTGGGAGAAAATATTGATAACCATATTTTAAGAAAATAAATTATTTTTTTTATGATATGGATCACAATATTTGATAATTGTATGTATAATCACAAATAATATCTATTAACCATGAGATTATAGAAATAAATTGTTACCACATTTGTAATATTTAATCATAATAATATGTAAATAATAAAATAAAATTAAGATATAAATGTCATGAAAATAATTATATTCATGATATAACATGTATAACGTTGTATATAAATCTAATAAAAAAATAGGTTCCTAACATGTCATGTGTATCAAAGAAAGACAATTTAGAAAAATATTACATTTCTTATTCTGTACCTTTTAAAACGTTAAAACCATGAAAGTAATATCATATAATTGATATGTTAATATCTATAAATAAATGTATTATAATCATTGAATACATCCACGGTAATTATACAATCCAAATATTCTAAACAAGAGGATAACATGGCTTGTGTTTCACAAAAAATAAAAGTGAAAAGAGAAAACCCTTACTACATGAGTAACATTAGAATAAGAATACCCATGAATGAATACCATCACATAAATATTTTAATATTATTTAATTAATGTTTCTAACTGTATAAAATGTTATATGAATATATATTCTTGAAACAAAATAAGTGAGTTGCGAATATGGAAATTTTCACACAAAAATAAAAGTAGAGATGATATTACCTC